>CAMTDV010000016.1:52708918-57708918 GCA_947069175.1 Scalesia atractyloides | reverse complement strand
TCACCCGGGTAAAGCTAACGTGGTAGCTGATGCCCTCAGTAGGAAGGAACACTTGAAACCTCGTCGGGTACGAGCATTACAGCTCACTATTCATTCGGGGTTACCCGAACAGATACGCGACGCGCAGTTAGAAGCAGTTAAGGAGGAAAACATCAAGGCCGAATCGGTGGGAAAAATGGAACGCGATTGGGAAGTAAAACCCAATGGAGCCCGGTACTTCATGAATCGCATATGGGTACCTCTCTACGGAAACCTCAGAGAGCTAGTCATGGACGAAGCTCACAAATCCCGATACTCTGTCCATCCTGGTTCGGATAAGATGTATCAAGACCTTAAAGCGGCGTATTGGTGGCCCAACATGAAAGCTGATATAGCCACCTACGTGAGTAAGTGTTTGACTTGTGCAAAAGTCAAGGTAGAGTATCAAAAGCCATCGGGGCTACTCCAACAACCTGAGATCCCAGTGTGGAAATGGGATCAGATCTCGATGGATTTCATCACTAAACTCCTGCGAACTTTGGGTGGTTGCGATACCATCTGGGTGATTGTGGATCGTTTAACTAAGTCCGCACACTTCCTAGCTATTAAAGAAACAGATAAGATGGAGAAGTTGACTCGCATCTACATTAAGGAAGTAGTTTCTCGGAGCGGAGTGCCAACGTCCATCATCTCAGACAGAGATGCTCGCTTCATGTCCAACTTTTGGCAGTCACTTCAGAAAGCGTTGGGCACACGCTTAGATATGAGCACAACTTATCACCCTCAGACTGATGGTCAAAGCGAAAGGACCATACAGACCTTGGAAGACATGCTTAGGGCATGCGTAGTAGACTTCGGGAATAGTTGGGAAATCCACCTGCCTTTAGTGGAATTCTCGTATAACAACAGTTACCATATGAGTATATCGGCAGCACCGTTTGAGGCATTATACGGTCGTAAATGTAGATCACCGGTCTGTTGGGCAGAAGTCGGTGACAGTCAACTCACAGGCCCTGAGTTGATACTTGAGGCTACTGAAAAGATTGTACAAATCAGAAACCGCATGGCGGCGGCACGAGATCGACAGAAAAGCTACGCTGATCAACGACGCAAACCGCTCGAATTTCAAGTAGGCGACCGTGTCCTACTGAAGGTGTCACCCTGGAAGGGTGTAATCCGCTTTGGAAAACGAGGCAAACTAAACCCACGGTACGTAGGTCCGTTTGTGATCTTGAAACGTATTGGACCCGTAGCTTATCAATTAGACCTTCCTACCGAACTCAGTGGAGTTCACAACGTTTTTCACGTGTCAAATCTGAAGAAGTGTCTATCAGATGAAACCCTAGTCATTCCATTGGATGAGATCCAAGTGGATGAACAACTGCACTTTGTGGAACAACCTATCGAGATCATGGATCGTGAGATCAAGACTCGAAGGCACAGTAAGATTCCGATCGTTAAGGTTCGTTGGGACTCTAAGCGTGGACCGGAGTTCACGTGGGCAAGAGAGGACCAAATGAAAAGCAAATACCCACACCTCTTTGCAGCTGAGCAGCAAACTAACGATACCAGTAACTAAATTTTCGGGACGAAAATTCTTTCAACATGGGGATGATGTGACAACCTGGAAATTTCTTATAATTTCGCGTACCATTGTTAACGAACTAAATCCTTGTGCATGGCACTTGGGAATCTTTGTGCATGGCACTTGGGAATTTCTTGTAATTTCGCATACCATTGTTAACGAACTAAATCGTTGTGCGTGGCACTCTAAACATGTACGCTTCATTGTAAACCGCGTTTACTCAATTTTTGGGACGAAAATTCTTTCAACATGGGGATAATGTGACATCCCGGTTTTTCAGATATCTTAAACGCACTACTTCACGGTTATTCGGAGACTTAAATTGCACGCTCGAAATAATTACGATAATTTCGTGAACTTGTCAAATGAATTACGTGCTATGTGTATTAAACGTTTATAAGTTGGTGAATTATTATGTGATGTTCGATTCGTGATTTGTTTTAGTTATGAAATATATATAGTAAATATATAGACGAATCGAACCGAACCGCGACACGAGCCGGCCTCATTGCCTTACGACTCACGGAGTTAACCATACTTGAGGACCAAGTGCTAGACCCAAACCAACCCACCCGAGTCCCTTGCGGCAGCGAGCAACCCAAACCGTAAACCCTTCCCTTTCCCTTCATCCCTTGCGCTATATATACATACACATGCATGAGCTTGCTTCACAAAAACAAAACACAAAAACCCTAGTTGAGAAAACAGCCAACGGCAGCCGTTCCTTCATCATCTCGATCGCAAGACAGCCTTGTTACACTCCTCTTGAATCGCGGCAGCCCTCCCCTCACCATTCTCCTTCTCGGTCGCAAGTCTCGCCAACATCCGAATCAGTCCCATCTAGTTCTCGGCTCTTGTCCAAGTCTCGGCTCATTGATCTTGTTATTAAAGGTTAGGATTTATCATTGTTGCAAGATCATATTCGGATTTATATGTTTGAATGTAGGGTTATGTTAGCCGATTTCTTTATGCTAGTTGTGGTTAAGATGATTAGCGAATCTAGAAACATTAGGCTGCGTTTTGTTTGATAAAAACTATAGGTTATGATTACGGTTTGCATGGGTATGATATATATGATAGTATATGATTGGAAATTCTGTTTTTGGTCGCATATGTTCAATGTATCGATGGTTTAAGCGGGTTAGATTGTGATAAAGTGCTGAATCAGAATGCTGAATGGTGGTTACAGCCAACTTCAACTGGCTGTAACTTGGTTATTATTTATCGAAAAACGGATTTTCTGAAGTCTAAAACGTAGAGTTTTGAAAAACGATTCTAATGGCACTGGATTCATATTTTTCTGAAGTCGTTTGATATTTTTAAGTGGTCAATTAAGTTCAGTAACTAAAGCTGTGAAAATCCTGAAAATTTGTTAGTTGTTTATCAAGTCGGATCTAATAATCTGTAGGGAGTCGAATCATGAAATTTGTACAGCAACTAGATATGGAAATTTCCGGGAAACTCCCACTGGAATTTTGTTAATTGGACGAACGGTGATTTTTAAATAAATTCTTCCGTGGACTGCAGTCAGAAAGCGACGAATCTCACTGCAGCCTAGCATATTAATATTTACGAATAATTGGTAAAGTGTTAGGACTTGAAAAATTTATATAAAATTCTAAAGTATAGTTGTCACCTTCTGTAAAATAATTGGAATTTTTGGAACGTTGGAACTATTTTATAAAAATCCTCGAAAACTGCCGAATTATGAGCATATAAGCTGAAACTTGATAACTTGCGAATGTGTGCACCAAAGTGTTGCATGGATTGGATTGTGTTCATGATAAATTGTTTTGATCACTATGTTCATATGAGGATACTTGCATGCATGTTTGAGTGTTAGGATTTGTGATTGTGTGTACCGCTTTGTAAGTTAATTATGTGTAGGATTTGTATTGGTGTGTTCACACACTAACTTGAAATCAATTGAATTGTTAGGACGCAATTAGCGGTCCCATCATTTGCAACTTCTGTCTTACACTAACCGAGCAACTAAAGGTGAATTCACGGCCCCTAATTTTATCCGGTTTTAAACAACAGGGGGAGAAACATGTATACACTCTACAACTCTATCTCTTTACGTTATACGAAATTAACGTCACTTAACTATTCGGTAACTAAGTTAATGTTAATGTACGTTATGGTCACTAAGCAGCTATATCACACAAGTCCTCGACAATCTCTCGGATCGTTAGTATTGGGTTTAAATAGCGGGGAAATTATAAGTAGTACTACTGGGCCCCACAAGCCCCATCCGAGCTAGTCGCGCTAGCCGACCGGGTATGGTCAACGGGTGAATAATTTGGCCTAACTTCGCCATGGTCAGTGATAGGCCTGGCAACACGGAGGCACAACAGTCAGCTTCGATCGCGAACACTTACGTGACATAACTTTAGGCTAGCTACCTATATATATTAACATTGAACTTAATTACGAATCAACAATATTATCCCGGGTTAGGGATAATGGAACCAACAACGTTATTATTCCAGGTTAGGAATAATGGGACATCATTATTATTCCGGGTAAGGAATAATGGAACTATCAGTATTATTCCGGGTTGGGAATAATGGAACTATCAGTATTATTCCAGGTTGGGAATAATGGAACTAAACCGTTATCCCGGGTTAGGGATAACGGGGGAAACAAACTTATAACCGAACAACGAATTTATGAAAACCTGTGAACTCACTCTTTTTTAATGTTGACACTTTTTTCTTTACATGTTTCTCAGGACGCTAGGAGCTCTAGGTGCACTCACTTGCATTGATCAAGACACCTTTTATCGAGTCTCATTTACAAACATTGTTTTGGGTTTTTCATTTGTTTTGGCGTTTGTGTTGGCGCCCGTTTCTCTACTTATTTTTATGCTTCCGCTCAACCATAAAAACTAATGCTTTCGCTAAACATTGGAAACTAACTAAGACAATATAAAATCTACAATGAATGGTTAAACAAATGATTTTGGAAAACATATTATCAAATGATATAGAGTCGTTCGACGTACTAGTGTCTCAGATTCTGGTTTGTTCACACGCCTCGTGGTAAAACTCCGCAAGTGGAAATTGAGGGTGTGACATTACCAGACTTCGAAGACTCAACATTGGTTTGCTGAAAACAATGTAGAAGCAAAATCTTTTTGTATTTTTGTAAGTGTATGCTAAAACACACTGAAAATCTTTTTGGTTTTAATCTGTAAAGCAGATAAACTATGTACAGAACAATGTAAGCGATTTACAAACATATTTACAGACATACTTTTGTGAATTCGTGTCTAAGGATTATATCAGTTGATTGAGACATATCACCATATCGTTGACCTTTAGATGACTTTAAATTTTAAACTCGTTTACCTAGATTGTCGATATGTTTGTCCACTTAAACTTCGACACATTTCTCAATTGTTCCAAGATATGTTAAGTATGATTTATGAAACTTGACTTAACTGTGTTGTAGGAACGTCCACGATTAGCACGGGAACCTAAATTTGTTATCTATTGTCCAATTAGGCGGAAACTAATGACAAGTTAACCAAATAACAAAAATTACTCATTTAAATGTTGTTTTCATTGATCTAAAGTTCAATACATTCGAGAACCGGATCCGACAGAGCTTCGCCGTCTCTCTGCCAAAATCTCTCCAAGTTACAAATGAAATCCCAAGGCACCTATTTATAGTTGCTCAAGTTCGCTGGTAGGAGAGTAAGTTCGGGTGAACTTGACATTAACAAACCCATATCAAGTGAACTTGGTCTATATCACACATAAATACGCCTCGTTTCTAACAGATTAAGCCCTATTCACTAAGACTCAATACATAATGATGTAGGCAATAGATATATGCACCGACAGACTCCCCCTTGGATGTTGCCGTAGTCATTGACTTTTAAAATCTTCTGAGTCTTCCGATCTTTAGTTCTTGAATAAACTTTAACATCTTGATTGTCTTGATAAAACTTTTTATCAACATGCCCCCCTAGCTTTAAGCTTTAGTCTCAAACTCCCCTTTGCTTTGATCTTTAGACTTCAAACTTCCCCTAGCTTTGAGCTTTGTGAAATCTTTGGATAATGTTTTATCCAGCTCCCCCTGCTTTAAGCATTGCGGTATCTTCAATCTTTGCTTTATCAACTCCCCCTCAACCTTTAATTCCTGTCTAAATATTTTCTGACATTCAAATAAACATTTCAGATTCACTACTTTGAAATTTTGTATCATCAACATTTCAAAATTTTAATTCTTCTCACAAACTTTGGATGATTCAAGTTCAATTTAATGATCTTGAATACATTTAACGTTTAAGACCTTTGTTCTCTTAAAAATTTCAAATATGAAATCCACTTGGTTGACCAAGTCCAAGTTAATGACCTTGGTTAACCAATATCATTCACCAAGTTCAAATTAATGACCTTGGTTTGAAACCGTTATGGTTGAACCAATGATTTTCTTCAATTTAAAGTTTCAACTTAATGAACTTTGTAACACTTTTGATCATTTTTTACTTTTCACAGATGTCATCAAGATTTTCACCATAAAAGCACCTTACCAAACTTCGAAGAACCGTTCTCCATCATTGGCTCGTTGAAACTAATGAAGAAACAAATCTTTTTGATTTTTAGAAAGTTTATGCTAAAACACATTGCAAATCTTTTTGATTTTTATCTGTAAAGCAATTAAGAAAGTAAACTATGTACAAACATATTTACAGACATATTTTTGTGAATTCATGTCTAAGGATCATATCAGTTGAGTGAGACATATCACCAGTACCGTTGACCTTTTTATTGACATTAAGTACTAAACTCGTATACCTAGATTGCCGATATGTTTGTCCACTTAAACTTTACCACGTTTCTCAACTGTTCCAAGAAATGTTAGGATAGGAATTATAAAACTTGACTTAACTATGGTTCCCACTTCTTGAATATACTCCCGAATCTAGATTCCCTAGATTTCATCTTACAGTTGAATATAGCGTAATTGATATCTGTCATTGGGTTAATGCGAGACCTTGAGAACTCAGGTTAGTACTATCGTGCAGACAAGGAGATGAAGGCTCATCTTTAAGGTGTGTTCCACTTAAGGAATCTTTTCAGCATTGCAAATGATTAGATCTTTTGATTCTTTTCAAGTTTTGCATGCTATTAGGGGTTTTTATCAAAAGCATTACAGAAGTTCTAGGCTATTGCTTCCGCAAAATCAGAAGAACTTGTATAATACCCCAGATATCAATCATCTATAAAGACCTCGTATCTCAGAATCAGGCAACCCTTCAATCGAAATTTCGGAGTACTAAGTCCATATATCAAAGATGTGTTAATCAACAAGTTTAAGAAGTTGCTAAATTTAGTTTATATTCCGGAAACAATTTACTGAACGTGTAAAGCCTATCGACACATCACAGTAAGACTTGTTTATCACTTTTAAACTTTACAATTCTTTAGCATACTGTGATAGTCCACTGATGTACTATCATTTCCTTTATGACACACAAATTCTTTTTGTCTTTTTCAATGTTTTTGTACATTTTGAATTTTTTAATGTTTTTGAATTTTCAACCTTTTCATATGTTTTTGAATTTTCTAAAAAGTTTCTTACTCACCCTAAAATCAAAAACATATTTTTCGATTTTAGATTTAAAGAAATTCTTCTAAAAATGTAACAAACCAATGTGGATCACGAGACATCGTCGTCTGATCCTTTTGTTTTCATTTTCTGCATCATCACTTGTCAGCAGAACAAACCATTAAACTTGTAACATCAACTTGTAGAAACCACTTGTAAGAACCACTTGTAGGAAATAAAATTTAAATGATTTTTCAATATAACAATCAGTGTTCTGTTTAACGGTATGGATTTTCTCAAATTTTTAAACATTCTTTTCAATTTTTCTTGTTCAACCACTTGTCATTTAAAAAACGTCAAAGATTATGACTTTCTAGAAAAGTTAAATCTCATGGAGCTCCGATATCCTGTGTCAACTTTGATATAGCGGATCTTGGGACTCCTGCACAACAAATCAACTATTTGAAAAATGAAACCCAAGCCTTTTTGGTCTTGGGTTGGAAAGAATAACAATCTTCATAATCACTTTCCAATCCATCATCATAATCAAAATTATCATCAAGCCTTTCTTCCAATGATAATTTTAAAACTTTTTTGACCTTTTCTTTCTTTGTCTGTTTGATTACTGACTCATTTGATTTGACATTTTTAGTTTTGTCAGCAACACACTTTGATTTTTCTGATGATGAAAGTTTTTTCTTAGCAACCCAGGATTGTAGCTTGCTTCTCGCTTTCTAAATATAGAACCTAGAATCTTTGTTTTCATTTTGAAGTTTCACCTTTTTCAAAAATTGAGTTTTCAAACCTTGAACTCTTTTTAGGTTTCACTTCGTCTTTAGATTCATAGTTTCTATTTGATTCTGTGACAGGTTTCACAATCTCTGGTTGTTTTTGCTTTTCATCTTTTGACCCAGTTTTTCTTCGTGGAAACACAGGCTTTAGATTCAGACACTTGCGAGCAATATGACCAACAGTATTGCATTTAAAGCAAGTCCGATTATCGGAAACATTTCCACTAGTGGGTTTCACTCCACTTATGGACTTGGTTTTAACCTTGTCCTGAAGTTCTTTCTCCTTTTTAAATTCATCATTCGATTTCTTACCAATCATACCTTCTTCTGGAACCGTATTCGTCCCATACACAAACTTCATGTGTTTACCTTTGTATTCATGAAATGGCGACTTCTGGTTCTTTCTCGGTTCTTCTTCACTTTCCTCTAAACCTAATCCTGCTCTCCTGTTCTCAGGAAAATCACCACCAACCTTTCGGTAATTGTTAGCATTCCTTTTAGGTTTCGAGTAAAATCTTTTCTCATTTTTCTCAAGATCATCTGATGAAACTTCTACAAGTTTGAAAAATTTATCAAGTTGATCCTCTTTGAAGTTCCGAATCGGAAAACTATCATCAAAGTATAATCTATCAGATTCCTTAATCTTGTACATGACAACATTAGGATTATCACTAAGATCATGTTCTAATGATGTATCTTCATCTTCAGATTGTGATTCCGAGTTTTTCGAACTTGATTTAGCGCTTTCAGAGCTGCCTTCATCAGAATCATATCCCAACACATTTTAACCACAATTTTTACAACCACTTCATTGTCATCATTTGATTTCGTAAAGTCTACGTCAATATTCTCAGGCAATTTATCTTTCATTTCTGATAAGATTAAAAGATTAAATGCCTTTTCAATCTCATCATCTTTCTTGCATGAGTAACTTGCAAGAAATGGTGGAGGAACACTTCCGTATTCTTTACGCTTTGATTTATCACCATTTTCCTCCGGCTTAATCGTAGGTAAAATGTGATCAAAGACATAGGCATTTGTGGTGTAACTTTTCAGCAATTGTCTTACCCGTTCCGTTTCTATTTTTATATCATGAAGCTCACGCTTTGTTTGGCAATAGTATTAATGTACATGTTAATTGCTTTTTGTTTTTCAATTACTGTAGCATTTAACATTTTAACATTAGCACTGAGTTCACTGTTAGCTTTTTCGATATATTTATATATTTGCTTGATATTTTGTCATAAGCTTCTTTCATTGTTCTGTAATCATAATGAAAGTTTTTGTTGTGTACAGTTAATTCCCTTATGACGTTGACTTTATCAAGGCATGGTTCACAAGGACTTGCGCACTTTGTGCAAGGTTTTTCAACCTCCACAACTTTCACAACTTCCTTTTCAGACACACTTACCTTAACTTTTACCTTTTCTGCCTCTAATTTCAATGCTTCTTGTTTTTGCATCTCTAGGTAAGCTAACTCTACTTCTCAGCTATCTGCTATAACCTTCCAGAATAGCATTCTCTAGAACAGCATCAATATACGATGTATCAGATTCATCCACTAACTCTGCTATCATGGCAACACCAGTTTTCTTTCCGATGTATCTGTTCCAGTCGAAACCATCTTCTTCATGATTAGCAATAAGAGCTTGTTCGGCTTTCTTTGAAGATTTATCTTCAATTTCGACTTGTGTTCTTTTTGGATATGGCTTATATTGAAGAGCTTTCTTGTAGTACTCATTGTTGCTGCCGAAAGGATTATGATTTCCACTTGCTTCTTGATTGTTGCATTCTCGTTTGAAGTGCCCTTTCTGTCGACACCTGAAGCATGTGACTTTTGACTTGTCAAATCCAAGTTTATTGCTTGAATTACCAATATCTCTTCCAGTGAGTGCCACAAATTTGGACACTCTTCTGATAATGGATGCAAGACTCCATTTGATGTCCATGAGCTCCAATTCTTCTTCGTCCACCTGATCATAATCTTCGGCAGTCATTTCCGGATTACCGATATTTCCAGCAACAAGACTTTCATATGATTCGAGAACAGTAGCGAGAAGTGCTATGTGCTGTTTAGCAACCTTTTCTGGAAATACATTCTTCAAATCAACTGCTATGTTGCACTGGGAAACGTTTGAATCAGAATTTGTTAGACTTGTCTGATTTTGGAATGAAGAGCTTGAACTAGCACTTGTATATCTAGCATATGGAGAACTTTGATTTGGAGAAGAATTTGTATTTGCACAAAATGCTGTTTGAATTTTCGGGCATTGAATCGGAGTATCTGGAACACCTCCTTTATAATGAACATCGACATCTTGAACAACATTAGCATTCTTTGATTTCGCAATTTTCATCAACTCCATTTCATGACCTTCCAATTTGTCGATTAAGGATGACAACTTGAAGTGTCTCCAAGATGGACTATTCTTCAGAATCATCAGATATGTTGTCCATTCTCCTTCTGGAAGTGCATGAGCTAACTTCTCGATTTGCTCTTCATTAGATCGTTTGATATCATGTCTCCGCATCTGGACCATGAGATGACAGTATATATCGATCATTTGCTTCATTGTTTCACCTTTAATCATTGTGAAGATCTCGAACTCTTTCTTGATCAAGCCTTTTTGTTTTTAATCATTTCATCACTTCCTTTGAATTTGTCACAGAGAGAGTGCCATAATTATTGGGATGTTTCATATTCTGGCAAGAGAATCAAGATATCTTCCTTAACTGATTGTCGTATCAAGCTAATCATTTTCTTCTCAGCGACATAATTTTCTTTGTCAGTTGCTGAAAATTTGTGTAGCGAAGATCTTGATCACGTTCATCCTTTGACCATTTGTACCCATCCTACACTGCAACCCAGCTGTTGAATTGATTCGCTTGTATCCAATTCACAAACTTTTCCTTCCATCCTTCAAACTCGTCCATACTCATTAGCTTTGGCGGTTTTATCGTAGTACCCATTTCGTTATCAATATTCATCTGGTTCGCCGCAAGAGTATTAGCATTTGATGAAGAAGCCATTTGTGAAACGAACACGTTATGGAAATCTTCCATTATGACAATCTGAGTACTTTTCTAAAAATACGATAAAAAACACTTGAAACTTGATTAGTAATAGAAAAGTTCGGTCGAACTTGTGTGAAAATCAGATTTTGATTTCAGTTTTCAACAAGTTCGGTCGAACTTAGGTGAGAAAATATCAAATTTTAACTATTTCGAGCGGACTTGTGAAAATTTCAAGAGAAAACAGGTAAGTTCGGTCGAACTTATGTGATCTATCAAGAAGATTCTCAAGTTCGGGCGAACTTGTGTGAGAAATTCAACAAAAGTTTATTCAAGTTCGGTCGAACTTGCTTAAAACTGTTGGATTATCTCTCAAGTTCGAGCGAACTTCAATAAAACTATTGAAAATTTTATCAAGTTCGGTCGAACTTGATTAAACTCAGTGAAATTTTAATCAAGTTCGGTCGAAGTTGATGTTAAGTTCGGCCAAGACTTGTTTCCAAAACATGGTTTTTTAACTTTTTGATATCAATTCGATTGAATCTGATGTCCAAACTCTCAAGGGTTTTCCACAAGTGTATTTTACATGATATATTCAAATTTTAGCCAATTTTGTCCATGAAATCTTCAAATATGTGAAAATGTTAAGAAAAATGATAGAATGGAGATGAAATAGAGAAATTCTTGTCTTGATTCCAGCAAATTTAGGTATCCAGGCTCTGATACCACTTGTAGGAACGTCCACGATTAGCACGGGAACCTAAATTTGTTATCTATTGTCCAATTAGGCGGAAACTAATGACAAGTTAACCAAATAACAAAAATACTCATTTAAATGTTGTTTTCATTGATCTAAAGTTCAATACATTCAAGAACCGGATCCGACAGAGCTTCGTCGTCTCTGTGCCAAAATCTCTCCAAGTTATAAATGAAATCCCAAGGCACTTATTTATAGTTGCTCAAGTTCGCTGGTAGGAGAGTAAGTTCGGGCGAACTTGACATCGTCAAGTTCGGCCGAACTTGACATTACCAAACCCATCTCAAGCGAACTTGGTCTATATCACACATAAATACGCCTCGTTTCTAACAGATTAAGCCCTATTCACTCAGACTTAATACATAATGATGTAGGCAACAGAATATGCACCAACATGTGTTTCTCACTTCTTGAATATACTCCCGAATCGAGATTCCCTAGATTTCGTCTTATAGTTGAATATAGCGTAATTGATATCTGTATCTGGGTTATTGCGAGGCCTTGAGAGCTCAAGTTATTACTACCGTACAGACAAAGAGATGAAGGCTCGTCTTTAGGTGAGTTACACTTAAGGAATCTTTCAAGCACTGCAAATGATTAGATCTTTCGATTCTTTTCAATTTTGCATGCAGTTTTTAGGGGCTTATAGCAAAAGCATTATAGAAGTTCTAACCTATTGCTTCTGCAAAATCCGAAGGACTTGTATAATACCCCAGATATCAACTATCTATAAAGACCTCGTATCTCAGAATCAGGCAACCCTTCAATCGAAAATTTCGGAGTACTGAGTCCATATATCCAAGATGTGTTAATCCACAAGTTTAATTAGTTGCGAAATTTAGTTTATATCTTGGAAACAATCTACTGAACGTGTTAAGTCTATCGACACATCCACAGTAAGACTTTTTATCACTTTTAAACTTTACATTTCTTTAGCATACTTTGATATTCCACTGATATACTATCATTTCCTTTTTGTGACAACAAATTCTTTTTCTCTTTTTCAATGTTTTTGTACTTTTTGATTTTTCATATGTTTTTGTATTTTCTCAAATTTTCTCCCCTTAAAATCAAAAACATATTTTTATATTTTAGATTTTTAAGAAATACTAAACTAAAAGATAGACAAACCAATGTGGATCACGTGAACTCATTGTCCGATCCATATTCAACCTCAGCTTCCGCACCTGTCAGCAAATTTTTAATACCGTTAAGCCTCATTAGATATTTAAATCTTGTTAAAGGATATGCTTTGGTATAAAAATCAGCCTTTTGTTCATCGGTGTGGATTTTTTCTATTTGCACCAACTTCTTTTCGTAGCAGTCACGAATGAAGTGACAACGAATCTCAATGTGCTTAGTGCGTGAGTGATAACAAGATTTTTCGTGATATCGATCGATGCCTTATTATCTAAAAATAGAGGCGTATTAAGAAATTGCAGACCATAATCCTCATCTGTTGTTGAATCCAGAGGATTTGAGAATAACAGTTGGAAGCAGAAATGTATTCTGCCTCACAGGTAGAAAGAGAGAGATCGTGGTCTGTTTCTTGCATTGCCATGTTACTAAACGAGTTCCAAAGAACTGGCAATCCACAGTCGTAGATTTAGAGTTCAACTTGTCCACCCCGAAGTCTGAGTCAGCGTATCCCGTAAGATCAAATTGTCATTCTTTGGATACCACAAGCCGGTGCTTGGACATCCCTTCAAGTATCGGAAGATTCGCTTGACTATCTGCATGTGTAACACTCGAGGACTGGACTGGTATCTCGCGAATAGGCAGGTCGGATACATGATATCTAGGCACGATGCCGTCAGATACGTCAAAGATCCTATCATCGATCGATAGAGTGTGTCATCAACTTTGGTTCCAGTCTCGTCAATGCAAATCCCATGATTTAGTGCCAACGTAGTCGAAAGCGGCTTCGATCTATCCATTCAAACTTCTTGAGAATGTCATGAACATACTTTGTCTGATGAATGAATATGCCATCTGGTAACTGATCGACCTGTAATCCAAGAAAGAATTTCATTTCGCCCATGGAGGACATCTCGAATTTCTTCTTCATAATCTTTTTGAACTCTTTGCAAAGACTATCATCCGTTGAACTGAAGATGATATCATCCACATAGATTTGTACAATGATTAGATGAGATCCGACTTCCCTGGTAAACAAAGTGGATTCTGATGCGAGCTCCGCGTGAGAATGATTTATATGTCTTAGATATGGGTGTCGCTACCACATCATCAAAATCAGCACAATGTTTTGTGACGAAGGCTACTGAGAAAGATTCTATTCTTTGGCATCGGAAAATGGGGCACATTCATTTACGTAAAATGAATTTTCTGGTACATAATGGTCTGGTTGAGGGTGTTAATCTTCAGAACTTCCATATGTCTGATCACTGCTTAGAATGCAAAAAGGGGAAGCAGATCAAAAAGTCACATCCGAAGAAGATTCTGAATTCTATTAAGCTGCCGCTTGAACGTCTCCACATGGATTAATTTGCTCCTGTAAACGTTCGAAGTATTTTAGGAGACTTATACCGCTTAGTTGTGACAGATGACTATTCGCATTATTCGTGGGTTTTCTTCAAAGAATTAAAAGACAAAACATTTGAAAACTTGGTGATTCTTTTCAAGAAGCTAGAAAACCTTTATCATCTCCCTGTCCGACGAATCCGCAGTGACAACGGCACAAAATTCAAGAATAGTAAGATGAAAGAATTTTGCAACGCCAAGGGAATTCTGCACAAGTTCAGTGCACCCTATACTCCGCAGCAAAACGATGTAGCTGAAAGGAAGAATCGTACTTTAATTGAAATGACAAGAACTATGCTTGCGGATTCTAAACTTCCCGTCAGTTTCTGGAGCGAGGCAGTTGCAGGGCTTGCTATACACTGAATAGGTTTTAACTGTTAAACCATCGAAAAAGATGTGTTTTGAAATGATAAACTGACGGAAGCCAAATTTGAAGTTTCTAGAGCCATTTGATGCACCATGTACTGTAATAGATCAAGATGATAAATTCGGGGCCAAATCACTTGAAGGTTTCTTCGTCGGGTATGCGAGTCCGCTACGAAGAGTGTATATTCCTTCGTTGAGAAAGGTAGTTGAAGCACAGCATGTTGATTGTTTCAACTATACGGATCCTATTCAAAGAAGAGGTGACGCATGGTTGTTCAACTATCAAGACCTTTGGAAGTTATTCGACTTGCCGAAAGAATCGTCTGAAGAAGAAATCACAACGTTATATTATCTTCAACAGTCGGCGAATCAGGAACAAATCATTAGACCAATTGTGGTTAATTCACCCACGTTGGAATCTTCATCTTCCGAAGTAGGTCCTAGTAATAGCGTTGTTCAAGTTGAAAATATTTCTGAAGCAGATGCTACACCGTCTATAACTCCATCGAATGTTTCTTCCGAACAAGAAAATGCTACAACAGTGCCAAGTATACCCTAGAATCAGAATTCCGACTCTGATGAAGCGCCGACATTTGATGCTAATGGTGAATCCTCATCAGATGAAGAAGTTGAGCAGATATCTAATATGTTAAATAAATCTGCTAGCCCGAGAAATTAGAATGAAGCTTCATGAAGTGCTCATCATGTTGAATTGAACGTTGATCTGAACATCTCAAATCAGCAAAGCTCAGTTGATGTTCCTAGCGAAGAAATGCCAAGATCATATTCTTACCATCCTTCAACGAATATTATAGGTGAATTACAAACTGGTGTGCGTACACGAAGCCAAATCAACAAAACACGTAGTTGTTTCTACACCCGAGTTGCTCCTACTCAAGACTACAACTACTATTCATGTTTCATTTCTCAAATAGATCCAAAAACGGTTAATGAAGCTCTTGGTGACGAGAATTGGGTGATACAATGCAAGAGGAAATGTTACAGTTTGAGAAATTGGGTGTTTGGAGGCTTGTAGACATACCACTGAAGCAGAAAGCTATTGATACGAAGTGGATCTTCAAGTGTAAAAGAGACGATCGGGGTGTAATAGTCAGAAACCAAGCTCGGTTAGTTGTCAAAGGTATCCACTAGCAAGAGGTTATTGATTACACAGAAGTATACGCACTGGTTGCACGATTAGAGTCTATCCGCATTTTCCTCGCATTCGCAGCTTGGAAAGGATTAAGGTGTACCAGTTGGATGTAATCTGCATTCTCTATGTAATCGGAACAAGTGTACGTCGGCAACACCAGGTCGTCGATCGACAAGACAAACTTATCTCTGACAAAGCTAATTGATTCATCGAAGCCGAGAGCTTGTAGAACGTATCGCACATCTCGTTGGAAACGGCTTTACAAGAGGCATAGTAGAAAGTACATTGTTTACTAGAGAAGTCGGTAGTCATCTACTCATTGTACAGATCTATGTGGATGATATCATCTTCGGTTCAACGGATGATAGTCTTTGCAAAGAGTTCGAAAAGATCATGAAGAAGAAATTTGAGATGTCCTCCATGGGTGAAATGAAATTCTTTCTCGGATTACAAGTCGTTCAGTTACCAGACGGCATATTCATTCATTAGACAAAGATTGTTCACGACATTCTCAAGAAGTTTGAAATGGATAGCTCGAAGCCGTTTTCGACTCCGTTGGCACTGAATCATGGGTTTGCATTGACGAGACGGGAACCAAAGTTGATAACACACTCTATCGATCGATGATAGGATCTTTGATGTATCTGACGGCATCACGCCCAGATACCATGTATCCTACCTGCCTATGCGCGAGGTACTAGTCCAGTCCTCGAGTGTCACACATGCAGATAGTCAAGCGAATCTTCCGATACTTGAAGGGATGTCCAAGCACCGGCTTGTGGTATCCAAAGAACGACAATTTTGATCTTACGGGATACGCTGACTTAGACTTCGGGGTGGACAAATTGAACTCTAAATCTACGACCGCGGATTGCCAGTTCTTCGAAACTCGTTTGGTAACGTGGCAATGCAAGAAACAGACCACCGTCTCTTCTCTACCTGTGAGGCAGAATACATTTCTGCTTCCAGCTGTTTTTCTCAAATCCTCTGGATTCAACAACAGATGAGGGATTATGGTCTGCAATTTTTGATACGCCTTTGTTTGTATATAATAAGGCAGCGATCGATATCACGGAAATCCTGTTCATCACTCACGCGACTAAACACATTGAAATTCATTATCACTTCATTCGTGACTGTTACGAAAAGAAGTTGGTGTGAATAGAAAAAATCCACACTGATGAACAAAAAACTGATTTTTATACCAAAGCATTTCCTTAACAAGATTTCAATATCTCATGAGGCTTAACGGTATTAAAAATTTGCTGACAGGTGCAGAAGCTGAGGTTGAATATGGATCGGACGACGAGTTCACGTGACACATTGGATTTGTCTATCTTTTAGCTTAGTATTTCTTAAAAACTAAAATACAAAAATATGCTTTTGATTTTAGGGGAGAAAATTTTGAGAAAATACAGGAACATATGAAAAATCAAAAAGTACAAAAACATTGAAAAAGACAAAAAGAATTCGGTGTCACAAAAAAAGGAATGATAGTACATCAATGGACTATCACAGTATGCTAAAGAAATGTAAACTTTAAAAGTGATAAACAAGTCTTACCGTGGATGTGTCGATAGGCTTAACACGTTCAGCAGATTGTTTCCGAGATATAAACTAAATTTTGCAACTGCTTAAACTTGTGGATTAACACATCTTGGATATATAGACTTAGTACTCCGAAATTTCTGATTCTGAGATACGAGGTCTTTATAGATAGTTGATATCTGGGGTATTATACATGTTCTTCTGATTTTGCGGGAAAACAATAGCCTAGAACTTCTATAATGCTTTTGCTATAAACCCCTAAAAACTGCATGCAAAATTGAAAAGAATCGAAAGATCTAATCATTTGCTGTGCTGAAAAGATTCCTTAAGTGGAACACACCTGAAGACGAGCCTTCATGTCTTTGTCTGTACGGTAGTACTAACTCAGCTCTCAAGGCCCTCAAACCCAGATACATATATCAATTACGCTATATTCACCTATAAGATGAAATCTTGGGAATCTGGATTCGGGTGTATATTCAAGAAGTGGGAAACACAGTTAAGTCAAGTTTCATAAATCATACCTAACATATCTTGGAACAATGAGAAATGTGTCGAAGTTTAAATGGACAAAC
Source organism: Scalesia atractyloides (assembly GCA_947069175.1). Lineage (NCBI taxonomy): Eukaryota > Viridiplantae > Streptophyta > Magnoliopsida > Asterales > Asteraceae > Scalesia > Scalesia atractyloides. Next base: position 57,691,049 of record CAMTDV010000016.1, on the reverse strand, counting down.
ATATCAACAATCTAGGTAAACGAGTTTAAAACTTAAGGTCATCTAAAGGTCAACGGTACTGGTGATATGTCTCAATATTCACAATAGTATGTCTGTAAATATGTTTGTACATAGCTTACATTGTTCTGTACATAGTTTATCTGCTTTACAAATTAAAACCAAAAAGATTTTCAATGTGTTTTAGCATAAACTTACAAAAATACAAAAAGATTTTGCTTCTACCTTGTTTTCAGCAAACCAATGTTGGAGAATGGGTCTTTGAAGTCTGGTAAGGTGCTAAACTGGTGGGAATCTAATTGACAACGGGCTGGGAGCTAATCTGTAAAATCTAAAAAGCCAAAATGATGAAAAAGTTCATTAATTTGAAACTTTGATTTTTGAAAAATTTGAAAAATTCAACAGTTTGTTCATATCGGGTCAAACCGGGGTCATTAATTTGCACTCGGTAGACAAATCACTTAACCAAGGTCATTAACTTGGACTTGGTCAACTGAGTGGATTTTCAAAACTGGTAAAATGTGAAAAGTTCAGGGACTAAAATTGCAAAATCTTGAAAAAATTGAAAATATACTTAGGCAAGTTCGGCCGAACTTGCTTAAAAGTTCAAAGTTGTGTACTGAAACAAGTTCGACCGAACTTGTTGGAATTATTGTTGAGTTTTTGATAAGTTCGACCGAACTTACCTTCGGCTTTTATAGGTTGGGCTTTCAAGTTCGCCCGAACTTGCTAAGGTATAAATAAAGAGCAAGTTCGGCCGAACTTCATTAACTGTGTGTTAAGTTCTCTGAGCGAACTTAAGTGATTTGTGAGATTTGTCTAAATTGCCTAGAATTTGTCGAATGCTGTCAAAAGTTTCATTGTTTGTGGTGATTTACACACCATCTACAATGGCTTAGGTGTGGATTTGCGAATTAAACCGTGAATTGAACACAAATCGATGAACTTAGATCAGAACTTGTTAAAACTGGTAGATCTAGGAGTATTTTGGTCAAATTGAACATTTAATCGGCACAAACAACATAAACTGACCTTGGATTTGAAATGAATTCATGTAAAATGGTCATAACAGATTTGTTGCATGTTTGTGTTGGAGAAGATGACAAGTTCGCCCGAACTTGTTCGTCAAGTCCGGCCGAACTTGCACCTTGAAACAAAAAAATACATCTTTAACTGATAAGTTCAACCGAACTTATGATGGAAAAATGTTATTGTTAAAATCATAAGTAAATTCGCTCGAACTTAAGTTTAGAAATTTAAAATTGTGTTAACCATTAATTCGCTCGAACTTATGATAGAAATATTGAACATGATTGATAAGCATGTTCGGGCGAACTTGACTTAATCTGTTTGCAATATCAACATCAAGTTCACCCGAACTTGATGTTGCGTGCTTAATGCTTTGCGTCGATTTTCAAGTTCAAGAACCAGCGGGATTAATCACGATGGATTTTTCTAAATTCCACAACACCTTTATTACTCTCGAAAGGTGTTGTGTCCATAGCTGAAAGAATTCAAAAGTATTCTGCAGTTTCTGAAGGATTGTCCGATTCATTGAGCTATTACTGAGCGAACGGTGTCTTATCGATCGCACATTTATCATTTCTGGATGAATGCAAGTCTCAGTGAAGGCAAGAAGACTATTATTTCGTCAGTACAAGTCGGAAACGAGAACAAAGAGATTACAGTACTGAGGAAGATATTCGCAGGATCTTACAATTCAACGACGACAAAGATGATCCTATTTTTCTTGAAGAAAAGATGGTTCAAGGTTGTTTCTATCGAATGGGCTATAAAGGAAGGTAAACAAACCGACTTTGAAGAATGGGGAAGTCCCAAACCCCTACAAGCTTCTCATGCATGCAATCATACACACATTCAGCCAAAGAAAGGCGGGTCTCGATGATGTACAAGACTATATGGCCTGCATGGCTACGGCGTTCTGAAGAAGCTGTATAACTATTCGAAGCTTGTATTTACTCAAATGTTGAAGTATATGGAGGATACGAGATTGTGTTTATATCCAAGGTTTGTGCAGACGCTCATTAACGAGAAGTTTACAAACATTGCACGTGATCCGAATGATATTCTATACTTCAGTCATCTCGATGAAACTACAGTAAAGAAGTTGTTAAAGTTTCAGAAGCAGGATTTAGCACTAGTAGCAAAACCAATATTTGGGGAGTTAAAAATGAAAATTATGTTGTGCCGGCTGAAAATAAGTGGAGAAACGATGGTAGTGGTGAGGAACAAGAGTTGAATGCTGAAAAGGAATGGTTTAAGACATTAAGCCGAAAGCTCGCAGTGAATGGTTCTTAAAAGCTGAGGTCGAGAAGAAAACGAAGCGTGCGTCTAAGAAAGTTGATACCATGCTTATAGATGAAGAAGAGCCTGCAAATGTACAAATAGAAGCTGATCTAGTGCAGCAGTTGTTGTTGAGAGTCGGGAAGCAGAAAAGACTACTCAAGAGGATGATGTGATTTCTGCAACTTCCGAGTAGTGATGATACACTCAGAAAGAAACAAAGAAATCACTTGCAGAAAAGGAGGCTGAAAAGATTAACGAAACAGATGCTGACTTTGATCCTGAGCAAGAAAAAGAATCTGACGAAGAGAGACCTAAAAAGAAAGCAAGACGAACATAGTCTTCAGCAACTGAAATATCAAAGAAGACTACAGGGTCTCCAGAAGCAAAAGGCAAAAAGACAAAGAAAGCTCAGAAACCTGCAAGTAGGAGATATGTTGGAAAGCCTAAAAGCACAGAAGTCACACAAGAACCTTTTGGTGCACAGGAGAAAGGAGTTACACAAGAACCTCCTGTTGTTATTTCTTCTGAAGCAGAACGTCCAGGAGTTACACAAGAACCTCCTGAGACTGTATTACTTGAAGTTCTGGTGATTCAGTCTCCAGATCCTAAAGACGTTCATCCTGAATGCTCAACTCCAAAGAAATCTACACCAAAGGCTGATACTCCTAAATCAACACCAAAAACTCCAAAGGCAAAGATATTTGGTGATATTCCGAATGTGCCAGAGGATCTTCAATATCTAGATGATTTCTTTCCTGAATTAGACGTTGATGTTCTTGAAAAGCGTGTCAAGATCTTGGAAGATAGAGTGGCTAAGAATGAATCTGAAAAGGCTGAGTTGGAAAAGCTGATGAAACAGAGTGAAGTGGAGAAGGAAATGTTATCTGACAAGGTGAAATTTCTTGAAGGAGATAGAGGTTATCTGAAAGCGCTTGTTGAAAGTCTATAGGAAGCGAATGAAAGATTGATCAAAGAGATTGCTGAGCTTCGTTCTGATTTCTCAGGCTAGCAGATTGATTTAACATATTAGATATCTGCTCAACCTCTTCATCTGATGAGGATTCACCATCAGCATCAAATGTTAGCGCTTCATCAGAGTCAGAATTCTGATTCTGAGGCATACTTGGCACTGTTGTAGCATTTTCGGGTTCGGAAGAAACATTCGATGGAGTTATAGACGGTGTAGCATCTGCTTCAGAAATATTTTCAACTTGAACACCGTTATTACTAGGACCTGCTTCGGAAGACGAAGATTGCAACGTGGGTTGATTAACCACAATTGGTCTAATGATTTGTTCCTGATTCACCGACTGTTGAAGATAATATAACGCTGCGATTTCTTCTTCAGACAGTTCTTCCGGCAAGTCGAATGACTTCCAAAGATCTTGATAGTTGAACAGCCATGCGTCACCTCTTCTTTGAATAGGATCCGTATAGTTGAAACAATCAATATGCTGTGCTTCAATTACCTTTCTCAATGAAGGAATATACACTCTTCGTAGCGGACTCGCATACCCGACGAAGAAACCTTCAAGTGATTTGGCCCCGAATTTACCATCTTGATCTATTACAGTACATGGCGCACAAAATGGCTTTAGAAACTTCAAATTTGGCTTCCGTCGGTTTATCATTTCAAAACATGTCTTCTTCGATGGTTTTGACAGTTAAGACTCTGTTTAGTGTGTAGCAAGCCGCTGCAACTGCCTCACTCCAAAAGCTTACTGGAAGTTTCGAATCAGCAAGCATGGTTCTTACTGTTTCGATTAAAGTTCTGTTCTTCCTTTCAGCTACACCTTTTTGCTGCGGAGTGTAGGGTACACTAAATTCGTGCAGAATTCCCTTGGCGTTGCAAAATTCCTTCATCTTATTATTCTTGAATTTTGTACCGTTATCACTGCGGATTCTTCAGACAGGGAGATGATAAAGGTTTTCTAGTTTCTTGAAAAGAATCACCAAATTTTCAAATGTTTCATCTTTTGATTCTTGGAAGAAAACCCACGAATAACGCGAATAGTCATCTGTCACAACTAACCAGTATAAGTCTCTTGAAATACTTCGAACGTTTACAGGACCAAATAAATCCATGTGGACACGTTCAAGTGGCAGCTTAATTGAATTAAAAATCTTCTTTGGATGTGACTTTTTGATCTGCTTCCCCTTTTTGCATTCTAAGCGGTGATCAGACATATGGAAGCTCTGAAGATTAACACCCTCAACCAGATCATTATGTACCAGAAAATTCATTTTTCGTAAATGAATGTGCCCCATTTTCCGATGCCAAAGAATAGAATCTTTCTCGGTAGCCTTTGTCATAAAACATTGTGCTGATTTGATGATGTGGTAGCGAAGCCCATATCTAAGACATATAAATCTTTCTCGCGTGAGCTGGCATCAGAATCCACTCATCAGGTATTTTGAATCCAGGCTTTAAGATCATACACTCTTTAACGTTAAAATGCACCGTGAACTGTTTGTCACAAGTCTGCGAAATGCTCAGAAGATTGTTCTCAAACTCAGCAATGTAGTTCACTCGATCAAATGATACTACACCATTGGAGAGTTTTCCCTCGGCGACAATCCTTCCTCTTTGATTACCGACAAATCCAACATATCCACCGTTAATAGCTTTAATGTCGAACAAAAGAGTTTTCATTCCCGTCATATGTATGGATGCTCCACTATCCAAAATCCACTTTGAAAGAACAGATCTTTAGAGCCCCTTCACATGTTAAAATCTAGTTAAACAGCGTGACCCAAGCCTTCTTGGTCTTGGGTTTGGGATAAAAAGCTTGGTAATCATCCTCATAATCTTCATCTGAGCCTCCACTGTCAGTTACATTTTCTTAGCAATCCAGGCTTGTGATTTTATGTTTGCCTTTTTGATGTAAAACTTGTTTTCTTTTGCCCTTGAAGTTTCACCTTTTTGAAAGTTGAATTTTCAAATTTCTTTTCAGTTTTAGGTTTATCTTCAGATTTTGATTTATTTCTTTTCAAAATCGTTACAGGTTTTACAAACTCTGGTTGCTTTGGTTTTACAACATCTGAACTTTCTTTCCTTCGAAGATAGGCTGGTTTAGATTTCGGACACTTTCGTGCAATATGACCAACTTCATTACACTTGAAGCAAATCCGATCATCATGTGAATGACCACTAGTGGATTTTACACCACTTGCAGCTTTGGCCTTATCTCGAAGTTCTTTTTGTTTCTTAAACTCATCGTTTGATTGTTCCTAATCAAACTTTCCTCGTGAACCGTGCTTGTCCCATAAACTATTTCATGTTTTTATCTTTGTACTCGTGAAATGGTGACATTTTCTTTACGGTTCTTCATCCTCATCTAAACCCAACCCAGCTCTCCGGTTTTCCGGATGATCACCACCCTTTCTCGATAGTTATTGTAATTTCTTTTGGGTTTAGAATAGAATTTCTTTTCATTTTTCTCCAGGTCCTCTGATGAAACTTCAACCAGTTTGAACAGTTTATCCAATTGATCTTCTTTGACATTCTGAATCGGAAAACTGTCATCAAAGTATAACCTATGAGATTCCTTAACCTTGTACATGACAACGTTAGGATCATCACATAGATCATCTTCTGATGATGTATCGTCATCTCGGATTTTGTGCCAGAATTGTTCAAACTCGAGGTGGCCTCTCAAGCTGCCATCATCAGAATCATTCAGAACATTTTCAACCACATTTTTAACTACCGCACTATTGTCATCATCTGATTTAGTATAGATTACATCAATATTCTCGGCAACTCATTTTTCTTTTCAGTTAACAACTCAATGTTGAGTGCCTTATCCATCCCATCAACAGTTTTGCGACAATATTTCTCGCATATGGGTGGAGGAACATTGCTGTATTCTCTACCATTTTTCTTTTTAGACTTTTTATCATTTTCTTCCGACGAGATCGTGGGAAGAATATGATCGATGACATATGCGTTAGTTGTATAACTTCTTAAAAGCTGTTGAACACGTTCTGTTTCAATTTTCATGTCCTGGAGTTGTTGTTTGGTTTCGGCAATGGTGTTTATGCAAATATTTATAGCTTTTTGTTTATCCATCACCGTTCCTATTAACATCCTCACAGTATCATGTTGCTCAATATTATTTCTGTGGAAAATGATCAAGTATGAAGCAACAAAGGGTTTTGACACTGGAAGCCTTTCATCCCTGGACGACGTATTAAAACAAACAAGAAGACTGGGGAGAAAGACATTACGTTGATCATGAAATGGCCAAGAGCAATGAGAAACATGCCTTTGATGCCTATCGAACAGAACTTTTATCCGTTGTTTAAGTGGTGGCAGATTGATCCAAATACGTGTGAAGCTGTGATTGTGTTACGATTTGAGGATCATCTGGATATAACGAAGGAGAGGGTTGAAATGTTTGGTGTGCAAGGTATGAGAGGGCTTTGGAGAACGATCATGAACTAGACCGATGTGGCTAGTTATTTGCTCGAAGGAAGATATAAAGTGTTTGTTCTACAGCAAGATTGGAACAAGCCATGCAACATCAGAGGGTTGTTAATGTCTGCTATGCACGTGAAGTGAACTCTGCTAGGATGTGGGAATCGAGTTTGAGGGATCTTGAACGTGTAGAATTTTTGAAGGAAGAAAAGCGTCTCGAAGGATACATGAAAGAGGTAGGGCGGCAAGGCTCAGAAGGTTTCAATTTATGAATAAAGTGCCTCCTACTGATCAGACACCAGATCCAAAGCAGGAAAGACAAAGAAGCCGTTCAAACTTCTTTGGTCGTACGCATTAAAGTTTATTGAAGACAGAGGTTTGAAGACTGATAAAAGACGAAGACGATATCCAAGGGGGAGTCTGTTGGTGCAGAATGTCTATGTCTTAGTCTTATATCGAGTCTGTATAGATTAGATGTGAATAGGCTAGCAAAATCATGTATTTATGTTATTAGTAGTCAAGGTTCGCTCATGATTGGTTCTGAGATGTCAAAATTCGGCCGAACTTGACTATGTCAAGTTCGCCCGAACTCCCCTCCTCACCAGCGGACTTGCACTACTATATATAGCTAGCATGTTTCAATCATTTGAAACTTTGGTGCTCTGAGTAGCGAAGCTCTGTCAAACTGGAGATTTGAAGTTTATCAATAAAATTGACGTTTAACTGATTAATTCTTGTTATTTGGTAATCGTGTCGTAATTTTCCCTATTATGGACATTAGATATCAAATCTAGGTTCCTATGCTATCAGAATCGGTACTACAATCTTGTCGGAAGAAAATGATAAAAAGTCTAAAAAGAAAAATGGTAGAGAATACAACAATGTTCCTCCACCCCTATGTGAAAAATATTGTCGCAAAACTGTTGATGGGATGGATAAGGCACTCAACATTGAGTTGTTAATGAAAAGAAAAATGAGTTGCCGGAGAACATTGATGTAATCTATACTAAATCAGATGATGACAATAGTGCGGTAGTTAAAAATATGGTTGAAAATGTTCTGAATGATTCTGATGATGGCAGCTTTGAGAGCGCCACCTCGAGTTTGAATAGTTCTGACACAAAATCCGAAGATGATGATACATCATCGAAAGATGATCTATGTGATGATCCTAACGTTGTCATGTATAAGGTTAAGGAATCTGATAGGTTATACTTTGATGACAGTTCTCCGATTTGGAATGTCAAAGAAGATCAATTGGATAAAATTTTCAAACTGGTTGAAGTTTCATCAGAGGACCCAGAGAAAAATGAAAGAAATTCTATTTTAAACCCAAAAGGAATTACAATAACTAGTGGAGAAAGGGTGGTGATCATCTGGAAAACCGGAGAGCTGGATTGGGTTTAGATGAGGATGAAGAACCGGTAAAGAAAATGTCACCATTTCACGAGTACAAATAAAAAACATGAAATTTGTTTATGGGACAAGCACGGTTCACGCGGAAAGTTTGATTGGGAAACAATCAAACGATGAGTTTAAGAAACAAAAAGAACTTCGAGATAAGGCCAAAGCTGCAAGTGGTGTAAAATCCACTAGTGGTCATTCACATGATGATAGGATTTGCTTCAAGTGCAATGAAGTTGGTCATATTGCACGGAAGTGTCCGAAATCTAAACCAGCCTATATTCGAAGGAAAGAAAGTTCAGAAGTTGTAAAACCAAAGCAACCAGAGTTTGTAAAACCTGTAACAATTTTGAAAAGAAATGAATCAAAATCTGAAGATAAACCTAAAACTGAAAAGAATTTGAAAATTCAACTTTCAAAAAAGGTGAAACTTCCATGGCAAAAGGAAACAAGTTTTACATCAAAAAGGCAAACATAAAATCACAAGCCTGGATTGCTAAGAAAAAGTCAACAACATCTGAGGTTATTAAGTCTGAGCCTGTTAAGACTGATAACCAGAGAGAATCAAAATCTGAGATTAAATCCGAAACTGTCAAATCAACAAAAGGTAAGAAGAAAGTGAACTTTGAAAATGTAACTGACAGTGGAGGCTCAGATGAAGATTATGAGGATGATTACCAAGCTTTTTATCCCAAACCCAAGACCAAGAAGGCTTGGGTCACGCTGTTTAACTAGATTTTAACATGTGCAGGGGCTTCAAAGATTCATTCTTTCAAAGTGGATTTTTGATAGTGGAGCATCCAGACATATGACGGGAATGAAAGCTCTTTTGTTTGACATTAAAGCTATTATCAGCGGATATGTTGGATTTGCTGGTAATCAAGGAGGAAGGATTGTCGCCGAGGGAAAACTCTCCAACGGCGTAGTATCGTTTGATCGAGTGAACTTCATTGCCGAGCTTGAGAATAATCTTCTGAGCATTTCACAGATTTGTGACAAATAGTTCACGGTGCATCTCAACGATAAAGAGTGTATGATCTTAAAGCCGGGTTTCAAAATACCTGATGAGTGGATTCTGATGCCAGCTCCGCGCAAGAACGATTTATATGTCTTAGATATGGGCGTCGCTACCACATCATCAAAATCAGCACAATGTTTTGTGAGGAAGGCTATGGAGAAAGATTCTATTCTTTGGTATCGGAAAATGGGGCACATTCATTTACGTAAAATGAATTTACTGGTACATAATGATCTGGTTGAGGGTGTTAATCTTCGGAGCTTCCATATGTCTGATCACTGCTTAGAAGCAAAAGGGAAGCAGATCAAAAAGTCACATCCGAAGAAGATTCTGAATTCTATTAAGCTGCCGCTTGAACGTCTCCACATGGATTTATTTGGTCCTGTAAATGTTCGAAGTATTTCAAGAGACTTATACTGCTTAGAAGTGACATATGACTATTCGCGTTATTTGTGGGTTTTCTTCCAAGAATCAAAAGATGAAACATATGAAAATTTGGTGATTCTTTTCAAGAAACTAGAAAATCTTTATCATCTCCCGGTCCGACGAATCCATAGTGACAACGGCACATAATTCAAGAATAGTAAGATGAAGAATTTTGCAACGCCAAGGGAATTCTGCACGAGTTCAGTGCACCCTATACTCCACAGCAAAACGGTGTAGCTGAGAGGAAGAATCGTACTTTAATTGAAACGACAAGAACTATGCTTGCGGATTCTAAACTTCTCGTCAGTTTCTGGAGCGAGGCGGTTGCAGCGACTTGCTATACACTAAACAAGGTCTTAATTGTTAAACCATCCAAAAAGACATGTTTTGAAATGATAAACCGACGGAAGCCAAATTTGAAGTTTCTAGAGCCATTTGGTGCGCCATATACTGTAATAGATCGACATGGTAAATTCGGGGCCAAATCACTTGAAGGTTTCTTTGTCGGGTATGCGAGTCCGCTACGAAGAGTGTATATTCCTTCATTGAGAAAGGTAATTGAAGCACAGCATGTTGATTGTTTCAACTATACGGATCCTATTCAAAGAAGAGGCGACGCATGGCTGTTTAACTATCAAGACCTTTGGAAGTCATTCGACTTGCCGGAAGAACCGTCTGAAGAAGAAATTGCAGCGTTATATTATCTTCAACAGTCGGCAAATCAGAAACAAATCATTAGACCAATTGTGATTAATCAACCCACGTTGGATTCTCCATCTTCCGAAGCAGGTCCTAGTAATAGCGGTGTTCAAGTTAAAAATATTTCTGAAGCAGAAGCTACATCGTCTATAACTCCATCGAATGTTTCTTCCGAACCAGAAAATGCTACAACAGTGCCAAGTATGCCTCAGAATCAGAACTCTGACTCTGATGAAGCGCTGACATTTGATACTGATGGTGAATCCTCATCAGATGAAGAAGTTGAGCAGATATCTAACATGTTAAATCAATCTGCTAGCCCGAGGAATCCGAACGAAGCCTCATCATGTGCTCCTAATGTTGAATTGAATGTTGATCAAAACATCTCAAATTAGCAAATCTCAGTTGATGTTACGAGCGAAGAAATGCCAAGATCATATTCTTACCATCCTTCAACAAATATCATTGATTAATTACAAACTGGTGTGCGTACACGAAGCCAAATCAACAAAGCACTTAGTTGTTTCTAAACCCGAGTTGCTCCTACTCAAGACTACTGCTACTATTCATGTTTCGTTTCTCAAATAGAGCCAAAAACTTTAAATGAAGCCCTAGGTGACGAGAACTGGGTGATAGCAATGCAAGAGGAATTGTTACAATTTGAGAAATTGGGTGTTTGGAGGCTTGTAGACTTACCACCGAAGCAGAAAGCTATAGATACGAAGTGGGTCTTCAAGTGTAAAAGAGACGACCTGGGTGTAATAGTCAGAAACAAAGCTCGGTTGGTTGTCAAAGGTTTCCACCAGCAAGAGGGTATTGATTACATAGATGTATACGCATGGGTTGCACGATTAGAGTCAATCCGCATTTTCCTCGAGTTCGCAGCTTAGAAAGGATTTAAGGTGTACCAGTTGGATGTAAAATCTGCATTTCTCTAAGGCAAACTACGAGAACAAGTGTAGGTCGGCCAACCACCAGGGTTCGTTCGATCCGCTGAACAAGAACAAAGCTTATCTCCTGGACAAAGCCTTATACGGATTACACCAAGCCCCGAGAGTTTGGGACGAGACGTTATCACAACATCTCGTTGGAAACGGCTTTACAAGAGGCACAGGGGATAGTACATTGTTAACCAGGGAAGTCGGATCTCATCTAATCATTGTGCAAATCTATGTGGATGATATCATCTTCGGTTCAACGGATGATAGTCTTTGCAAAGAGTTCAAAAATATTATGAAGAAGAAATTCGAGATGTCCTCCACAGGCGAAATGAAATTTTTCTTGGATTACAGGTCAATCAGTTACCAGACGTCATATTCATTCATCAGATAAAGTATGTTCATGACATTCTCAAGAAGTTTGAAATGGATAGCTCGAAGCTGCTTTCGACTCCGCTGGCATTGAATCATGGGATATGCATTGACAAGACTGGAACCAAAGTTGATGACACACTCTATCGATCGTGATAGGATCTTTGATGTATCTGATGGCATCGCACCCAGATATCATGTATCCGACCTGCCTATGCGCGAGATACCAGTCTAGTCCTCGAGTGTCACACATGCAGATAGTCAAGCGAATCTTCCGATACATGAAGGGATGTCCAAGCACCGGCTTGTGGTATCCAAAGAACGACAATTTTGATCTTACGGGATATGTTGGCTCATACTTCGGGATGGACAAGTTGAGCTCTAAATCTACGACTGCGGGAATGCCAGTTCTTTGTAACTCGTTTGGTAACATGGCAATGCAAGAAACAGACCACGGTCTCTCTCTACCTGTGAGGCAGAATACATTCTGCTTCCAGCTGTTGTTCTCAAATCCTCTGGATTCAACAACAGATGAGGGATTATGGTCTGCAATTTCTTGATACGCCTTTATTTGTAGATAATAAGGCAGCGATTGATATCACGAAAAATCATGTTCATCAATCACGCACTAAACACAATGAAATTCGTTATCACTTCATTTGTGACTGCTACGAAAAGAAGTTGGTGCGAATAGAAAAAATCCACACGATGAACAAAAGGCTGATTTTTATACTAAAGCATTTCCTTTAACAAGATTTAAATATCTAATGAGGCTTAACGGTATTAAAAATATGCTGACAGGTGCAGAAGCTAAGGTTGAATACGGATCAGACGACGAGTTCACGTGATCCACATTGGTTTGTCTATCTTTTTGTTTAGTATTTCTTAAAAATCAAAAGTACAAAAATATGTTTTTGATTTTAGGGGGAGAAAATTTGAGAAAATACAAAAACATATGAAAAATCAAAAAGTACAAAAACATTGAAAAAGATAAAAAGAATTCGGTGTCATAAAAGGAAATGATAGTACATCAGTGGACTATCACAGTATGCTAAAGAAATGTAAAGTTTAAAAGTGATAAACAGTCTTACTATGGATGTGTCGATTGGCTTAACACGTTTGGTAGATTGTTTCCGAGATATAAACTAAATTTCGCAACTGCTTAAACTTGTGGATTAATACATCTTGGATATATGGACTTAGTACTCCGAAATTCGATTGAAGGATTGCCTGATTCTGAGATACGAGGTCTTTATAGATCGTTGATATATGGGGTATTATACAAGTTCTTCTGATTTTGTGGAAAAAATAGCCTAGAACTTCTATAATACTTTAGCTATAAACCCCTATACTGTATGCAAAACTTGAAAAGAATCGAAAGATATAATCATTTGCAGTGCTGAAAAGATTCCTTAAATGGAACACACCTTTAGTCGAGCCTTCATCTCTTTGTCGATACGGTGGTATTAACATGAGCTCTCAAGGCCTCGCATAACCCAGATACAGATATCAATTACGCTATATTCACCTGTAAGATGAAATATAGGGAATCTGGATTCGGGAGTATATTCAAGAAGTGGGAAACACGGTTAAGTCAAGTTTCATAAATCATACCTAACATATCTTGGAAAATTGAGAAATATGAAGAAGTTTAAGTGGACAAACATATCGACAATCTAGGTAAACGAGTTTAAAACTTAAAGTCATCTAAAAGGTTAACGATACTGGTGATATGTCTCAATCAACTGATATGATTCTTAGACACGAATTCACAAAAATATGTCTGTAAATATGTTTGTACATAGCTTATAATCTTCTGTACATAGTTTATCTGCTTTACAGATTAAAACCAAAAAGATATTCAGCGTGTTTTAGCATAAACTTACAAAAATACAAAAAGATTTTGTTTCTACATTGTTTGCAGCAAACCAATGTTGGGAACGGGTCTTCGAAGTCTGGTAAGAAGCATAAACTGGTGGGAATCTAATTGACAACGGGCTGGGAGCTAATCTGTAAAATCTAAAAAGCCAAAATGATGAAAAAGTTCATTTTTGATTTTTGAAAATTTTGAAAAATTCAACAGTTTGTTCATATCGGGTCAAACCGGGGTCATTAATTTGGAGTCGGCAGACAAATCAGTTAACCAAGGTCATTAACTTGGACTTGGTCAACTGAGTGGATTTTCAGAACTGGTAAAATGTGAAAAGTTCAGGGACTAAAATTGCAAAATCTTGAAAAAATTGAAAATATACTTAGGCAAGTTCGGCCGAACTTGCTTAAAGGTTCAAAGTTGTGTACTGAAACAAGTTCAACCGAACTCGTTGGAATATTGTTGAGTTTGGATAAGTTCGACCGAACTTACCTTGGGCTTTCAAGTTTGCCCGAACTTGCTAAGGTACAAATAAAGAGCAAGTTCGGCCGAACTTTATTAACTGTGTGTTAAGTTCTCTGAGCGAACTTAAGCATTTGTGAGATTTGTATAAATTGCCAAGAATTTGTCGAATTGCTGTCAAAATTTTTATTGTTTGTGGTGATTTACACACCATCTACAATGGCTGAGGTGAGGATTTGAGAATTAAACCGTGAATTGAATAGAAATCAATGAACTTAGATCTGAACTTGTTAAAACTGGTAGATCTAGGAGTATTTTGGTCAAATTGAACATATAATCGGTACAAACAACATAAATCGACCTTGGATTTAAAAGAAATTCATGTAAAATGGTCATAACAGATTTGTTGCATGTTTGTGTTGGAGAAGAGACAAGTTCGCCAACTTGTTGAAGTCGGCGACTTGCACCTTGAACAATAAAATACTCTTTAATGTAAGTTTGACGAATTAGATGTAAAATGTTATTATTAAAACCATAAGTAAGTTCGCTCAAACTTAAGTTTAGAAATTTGAAATTGTGTTAACCATAAGTTCGTCCGAACTTATGATTGAATTATTGAACATGATTGATAAGCATGTTCGGGTGAACTTGACTTAATCTGTTTGCAAATCAACATCAAGTTCGCCCGAACTTGATGTTAAATTTTGAAAAAGTTGTAATTTTCCTCGAAATGCATGCTAAATGCTTTGCGTCGATTTTTAGGCTCAAGAACCAGCGCGAGTAATCACGATGGATTTTTCTAAATTCGATAGCACCTGTATTACTCTCGACAAGGCGTTGTGTCCATCGCTGAAAGAATACAAAAGCATTCTGAAGTTTCTGAAGGATTGTCCGATTCATCGAGCTATTACTGAGCGAACGGTGTCTTATCAATCGCACACATATCATTTCTGGATGAATGCAAGTCTTAGTGAAGACAAGAAGACTATTAATTTCGTCAGTACAAGTCGGAAACGAGAACAAAGTGATTACAGTTACTGAGGAAGATATTCGCAAGATCTTATAATTCAACGACGACAAAGATGATCCTATTTTTCTTGACGAAAAGATGGTTCGAGGTTGTTTCTTCGAATGGGCTATAAAGGAAGCGTAAACAAACCGACTCTGAAGAAAGGGGAAGTCCCAAACCCCTACAAGCTTCTCATGCATGCAATCATACACACATTCAGCCATAGAAAGGCGGGTCTCGATGATGTACAAGACTATATGGCATGCATGGCTACGACGTTGGTTCTGAAGAAGCCGTATAATTATTCGAAGCTTGTATTTACTCATATGATGAAGAATATGGAGGATACGAGATTGTGTATCCAAGGTTTGTGCAGACGCTTATTAACGAGAAGTTTACAAACATTGCACGTGATCCGAATGATATT
This sequence comes from Scalesia atractyloides, assembly GCA_947069175.1. Lineage (NCBI taxonomy): Eukaryota > Viridiplantae > Streptophyta > Magnoliopsida > Asterales > Asteraceae > Scalesia > Scalesia atractyloides. Next base: position 57,675,700 of record CAMTDV010000016.1, on the reverse strand, counting down.
CTATACTTCAGTTATCTCGATGAAACTACAATAAAGATGTTGTTAAAGTTTCAGAATCAGGATTCAGCACTAGTAGCAAAACCAATATTTGGGGCGTTAAAAATGAAAATTATGCTGCGCCGGCTGAAAATAAGTGGAGAAACGACGGTAGTGGTGATGAACAAGAGTTGAATGCTGAAAAGGAATGGTTTAAGACATTCAAGCCGAAAGCTAAAAGCTGAGCTCGAGAAGAAAAAGAAGCGTGCGTCTAAGAAAGTTGATACCATGCTTATATATGAAGAAGAGCATGCAAATGTACAAACCGAAGCTGGATCTAGTGCAATAGTTGTTGTTGAGAGTCAGGAAGCAGAAAAGACTACTCAAGAGGATGATGTGATTTCTGCAACTTTCAAGAACGGTGATGATAGTGATGATACACTCGGAAAAGAAACAAAGAAATCGATTGCAGAAAAGGAGGCTGAAAAGATTAAAGAAACAATGCTGACTTTGATCCTGAGCAAAAAAAAAAGAATCTGACGAAGAGAGACCTAAAAAGAAAGCAAGACGAACAAAGTCTTCAGCAACTGAAATATCAAAGAAGACTACAGGGTCTCCACAAGCAAAAGGCAAAAAGATAAAGAAAGCTTAGAAACCTGCAAGTAGGAGATACGTCGGAAAGCCTAAAAGCACAGAAGTCACACAAGAACCTTCTGGTGCACAGGAGAAAGGAGTTGCACAAGAACCTCCTACACAAGAAACTCCTGTTGTTATTTCTTCTGAAGCAGAACGTCCAAGAGTTACACAAGAACCTCCTAAGACTGTATTACTTGAAGTTCCTGTGATTCAGTCTGCAGATCCTAAAGACGTTCATCCTGAATGCTCAACTCCAAAGAAATCTACACCAAAGGCTGATACTCCTAAATCAACACCAAAAACTCCTAAGGCAAAGATATTTGGTGATATTCCGAATGTGCCAGTGGATCTTCAATATCTAGATGATTTCTTTCCTGAATCAGACGTTGATGTTCTTGAAAAGCGTGTCAAGATCTTGGAAGATAGAGTGGCTAAGAATGAATCTGAAAAGGCTGAGTTGGAAAAGTTGATGAAACAAAGTGAAGTGGAGAAAGAAATGTTATCTGACAAGGTGAAATTTCTTGAAGGAGATAGAGGTTATCTGAAAGCGCTTATTGAAAGTCTACAGAAGCGAATGAAAGATTGATCAAAGAGATTGCTGAGCTTCGTTCTGAAAAAGATATGAATGATAAAAGATCCGACAGACTTCAGAAGGTATTATCTAACAGTCTGGGGATTAATTTTAAAGAAGAATATGCTCGATTAGATATTCAAGAAGAAAAAGAGAAAGCTTAAAGAGAGCTAGCTGAACAGGGAAAGGGGAAACATGTGATCGAAAGTATGCCGTAGATCACTGAACCTGTTAAAGAGATTGAGTCTGCGAAAGCTTCTGAGTCTGAAATTTTTAAGGTTGACGAATCTGTCAAACCTTCTAATGCTGCAAATGTTACTGAAGATAAGGATGATGATGAAGTAGAAAATGAAGAAAAAGATGATGAACCACCAACTGATGATCCAAAAGATGATTCAGACCACGATGGAGGTAATGATGATGATCCGAGTGGTACAGGGATTAAGGTTATTGATGTAACAGTGAATGAAAGTTTTGATTTCACTAATCTTCTAAATGATGAGGCGAATGCTATGGATGATCAGAATGAGGGGGGTTAGGACAAACAGGGCTGACTGATGATATTGATATGTCTAATGCTATTACTACTACACAGCCTGTTACTGGAATTCCGACAAAGCCATTGATACTTATGCTCGAACATAATGTTGAAGAGGGTGAGTTCGTGCACAATTATTCAAAAGAAGATCTAGCAAAGTTGATCGATGTTGATGCAGAATCACTGGATTTTGATTTCGAAGAGCAAGTTCTGAACGTGAATGCATTTGAACCTAACGAGTATCATTATCGACGAAGATACGAGGTATATGAATATAACAGGGTGGTAGTGGAAGATTGCTCCTCTGATGATGAAAAAGACGAAGATGTGAAGTATGTTGGTCAAAACACAGATAGTTTTCCAACTTTTGAGGAAATGTCCAAGCAGCTGAACGAGGATATGTTAAAGGAAAAGATCGAAGAGTCGATACGTGAAGGAAAAGTTCTGAAGCCTATGACAAAGAAAGAGATCGCTCAAGCTAAGAAATCCTAGTTTAAAGAGATGCCACATGAAAGAAAGTTTCGACGACCGCTAGCATTCTTTACCAGAGACAAAGATGTGTCATTAGGTGATATTCTAAGTTGGGAGTGGTTTAAGGAACTGAATGTGTATGCCATCAAACGGGAATATGGAGTTCAATATTTCAAGTATCTGGCAGATTTCAAGACACTACCTTTTTGGGATGTTGAAGAACTTGTTCAGACGAGGAATGTAACGTATCACATGAAGTTTATTGATCCATTACTGTGGAAAATGATCAAGTATGAAGCAACAAAGGGTTTTGAACACTGGAAGCCTTTCATCCCTGGACGACGTATTAAAACAAACAAGAAGACTGGGGAGAAAGACATTACGTTGATCATGAAACGGCCAAGAGCAATGAGAAACATGCCTTTGATGCCTATCGAACAGAACTTTATCCATTGTTTCAGTGGTGGCAGATTGATCCAAATACGTGTGAAGCTGTGATTGTGTTACGATTTGAGGATCATCTGGATATAACGAAGGAGAGGGTTGAAATGTTTGGTGTGCAGGGTATGAGAGGGCTTTGGAGAATGATCAGGATACTAGACCCAATGTGGCTAGTTATTTGCTCGAAGGAAGATATAAAGTGTTTGTTCTACAGCAAGATTGTGTTCGAAGAACGTGAAAAAGAACAAGCCATTCAATATCAGAGGGTTGTTAATGTTTGCTATGCACGTGAAGTGAACTCTGGAAGGATGTGGGAATCGAGTTGGAGGGATCTTGAACGTGTAGAATTTTTTAAGGAAGAAAAGTGTCTCGAAGAGATACATGAAAGAGGTAGGGCGGCAAGGCTCAGAAGGTTTCAGTTTATGAATAAAGTGCCTCCTACTTATCAGACGCCAGATCCAAAGCAGGAAAGACGAAAGAAGCCGTTCAAAAACTTCTTTGGTCGTACGCGTTAAAGTTTTATTGAAGACAGAGGTTTGAAGACTGATAAAAGACGAAGACGATATCCAAGGGGGATTCTATTGGTGCAGAATGTCTTTGTCGTAGTAAAACAAACAAGAAGACTGGGGAGAAAGACATTACGTTGATCATGAAACGGCCAAGAGCAATGAGAAACATGCCTTTGATGCCTATCGAACAGAACTTTTATCCATTGTTTCAGTGGTGGCAGATTGATCCAAATACGTGTGAAGCTGTGATTGTGTTACGATTTGAGGATCATCTGGATATAACGAAGGAGAGGGTTGAAATGTTTGGTGTGCAGGGTATGAGAGGGCTTTGGAGAATGATCAGGATACTAGACCCAATGTGGCTAGTTATTTGCTCGAAGGAAGATATAAAGTGTTTGTTCTACAGCAAGATTGTGTTCGAAGAACGTGAAAAAGAACAAGCCATTCAATATCAGAGGGTTGTTTATGTTTGCTATGCAAGTGAAGTGAACTCTGGAAGGATGTGGGAATCGAGTTGGAGGGATCTTGAACGTGTAGAATTTTTTAAGGAAGAAAAGTGTCTCGAAGAGATACATGAAAGAGGTAGGGCGGCAAGGCTCAGAAGGTTTCAATTTATGAATAAAGTGCCTCCTACTAATCAGACGCCAGATCAAAAGCAGGAAAGACGAAAGAAGCCGTTCAAAAACTTCTTTGGTCGTACGCGTTAAAGTTTTATTGAAGACAGAGGTTTGAAGACTGATAAAAGACGAAGACGATATCCAAGGGGGAGTCTGTTGGTGCAGAATGTCTTTGTCTTAGTAAAACAAACAAGAAGACTTGGGAGAAAGACATTACGTTGATCATGAAACGGCCAAGAGCAATGAGAAACATGCCTTTGATGCCTATCGAACAGAACTTTTATCCATTGTTTCAGTGGTGGCAGATTGATCCAAATACGTGTGAAGCTGTGATTGTGTTACGATTTGAGGATCATCTGGATATAACGAAGGAGTGGGTTGAAATGTTTGGTGTGTAGGGTATGAGAGGGCTTTGGAGAATGATCAAGATACTAGACCCAATGTGGCTAGTTATTTGCTCGAAGGAAGATATAAAGTGTTTGTTCTACAGCAAATTGTGTTCGAAGAACGTGAAAAAGAACAAGCCATTCAATATCAGAGGGTTGTTAATGTTTGCTATGCACGTGAAGTGAACTCTGGAAGGATGTGGGAATCGAGTTGGAGGGATCTTGAACGTGTAGAATTTTTTAAGGAAGAAAAGTGTCTCGAAGAGATACATGAAAGAGGTAGGGCGGCAAGGCTCAGAAGGTTTCAATTTATGAATAAAGTGCCTCCTACTGATCAGACGCCAGATCCAAAGCAGGAAAGACGAAAGAAGCTGTTCAAAAACTTCTTTGGTCGTACGCGTTAAAGTTTTATTGAAGACGGAGGTTTGAAGATTGATAAAAGACGAAGACGATATCCAAGGGGGAGTCTGTTGGTGCAGAATGTCTTTGTCTTAGTCTTATATCGAGTCTGTATAGATTAGATGTGAATAGGCTAGAAAATCATGTATTTATGTTATTAGTAGTCAAGTTCGCTCATGATTGGTTCTGAGATGTCAAGTTCGCCCGAACTCACCTCCCTCACCAGCGCACTTGCACTGCTATATATAGCTAGCATGTTTCAATCATTTGTAACTTTGGCGCTCTGAGAGGCGAAGCTCTGTCAAACTGGAGATTTGAAGTTTATCAATAAAATTGACGTTTAACTGATTAATTCTTGTTACTTGGTAATCGTGTCATAATATTTCGCTATTATGGACATTAGATATCAAATTTAGGTTCCTATGCTATCAGGATCGGGTGTTACTTGGTAACCGTGTCATAATATTTCCACTATTATGGACATTAGATATCAAATCTAGGTTCCTATGCTATCAGGATCGGTCCTACAAGTGATATCAGAGCTAGAATAGCCAGATTTGATTGATATCAAGACAAGAACATCTCTAATTCTACTCCATTCTTCTATTTTTCTTAACTTCTACACTAAAATGAAGAATTTACGGGCAAAAAATGTCCAAATTTTAATATGTCATGTTAAATACATCATAGATAAACCCTTGAGAGTTTGGAGACTAAAATCAAACGAATTGGTGTCAAATTGTTGCAAAAAAACATGTTTTCTAAACTCACTTTGATCGAACTTGTAACCCAAGTTCGGCCGAAATTGACTTAGAAACTTACTTTCTGAGTGATTTTCTATCAAGTTCGGTCGAACTTGAGAGTTTTTGAAGAAATTTTTGGTGAAGTCCGACCGAACTTGTGATATTCCCTTTGATTTTCTTCAAGTTCGACCGAACTTGAACAAATTCACTGAAATATATATCAAGTTCGACCGAGCTTGCAAGTTTTTCTTATAAAATCACATAATTCACTCGAGGTTGTCTCAGGGATATTTTTCAAAATCAAGATCACACAAGTTCGACCGAACTTGTGTAATAAACTGAAATTCTTCATTTCTCAACAACAAGTTCGACTGAACTTGTAGTAAGTCTAATCATTTTCAAAGATTGAACGTATTTTCAGTGTACGTGTGTCGATATTCACGATGGATGATCTTCAGAGAGCGTTTATGTCTGGAGTGGGTACATCCAATGCTAATGTGATACAACAAGTCAACCTTGACAACGAAATGGGCACGTCCGTCAAACCTCCGAAGTTAATGAGTATGGACGAGTACGAAGGATGGAAGGAGAAGTTCAGTTATTGGTTTCAAGCCATGCATTTCCAAAGCTGGGTTGCTATTGAGAGAGGTTATGTCGTTCCGTTAGACGAAAATCAGCAAGTTCTGGAAAAGTACAAGTACTCCACAATACAAAAGGACGAGTACATTGCTAAGAAAAAGATGATCAGTCTCATTATACAATCCGTTAAAGAGGATATTTTGGTCTTATTGCCCGAATGCACGACTGCGAGAGAGCTATGGTTATCATTGCAAAAGAAATACCAAGGAAGCGCATAGATGATCAAGAGTAAAAAAGCTCTTATCTTGAAGGAATTTGATATTTTACCATGATGAAGGGCGAGACAATGAAACAGATGATTGAACGTTTTTGTCATCTGAAGGTCCAAATGAGGAGACACGGTCTTGAGAAGACAAAACCAGAGTACATCGACAAGCTTGCTAATGCGTTACCTGACGGGGAATTGACTACATATCTTATGGTATTGAAAGAAAGTCCGAATTGGGAATTCTTCAAGCTGTCTACATTCATCGACAAACTTGAAGGTCATGAAATGGAACTTCTAAAGATCGCAAAGTCGAAGAATGCTAACACTGTTCAAGATGTTGGTCTATATTACAAGAACGGAATGCAAGACAACATTTCAAGTCTAAAGATTCAAACAACATTCAATGCAAATATAACTTCTTCACCACAAAATCAGAATCAATCATATCCTCAATATGATCAAAGTCCACAAAGTTCTTCGTTTTCGAGCACTGGTTCAAATTCATCATACCAGAGTTAAGCAAATCAGAATCAACAAACGAATTCAGACACGAATGTGTACAAGTGTAACATTGTTGTCAATCCAAACAATGTTGTTTCTGAGCAAGTTGCCAAGCAACACATGACTCTTCTCGCTACAGTTCTTGAATCGTATGAAAGTCTTGTGGCTGGTAAATTGGAAATCCATAAATGACCGCAGAAGATTATGATCAGGTGGACGAAGAAGAACTGGAATTGATGGATATAAAATGGTCTTTAGCTTCTATCATTCGAAGGGTGACAAAGTTTGTTGCGCTTACAGGCCGAGATATCGGAAATTCAAGCAACAAGCTAGGGTTTGATAAATCAAAAGTCACGTGTTTCAAATGCTGACAGAATGGGCATTTCAAGAGAGAGTGTAAGAATGCTGAGGCAAGCGGCAATCAGAGTCCGTTCGGAAGTGGAAGTGATTACTACAAAAAGTCTCTTCAGTATAAACCATTCCCGAAAAAGACTCAAGTTGAGATTCAAGAAAAATCATCAAACAATACCAAGAAGACAATGGTTGCTACCAACAAAGATGATGGTTTTGATTGCAATTCTTATATTGGTAAGAAGACGGAATCAAGTTCGCTCGAACTTGACAAGGATTTTCAAGATTTCTCATCAAGTTCTCCCGAACTTGACTGATTTTCTTTGAAATTAAGCACAAGTTCGCCCGAACTTGTCTATTTCATGCAAGTTCACCCGAACATGGTGGTGGCCAACCAAGTTCGCCCGAACTTGTCATAAACTGACTAAGTTCGCCCGAACTTGTCACATAGTGACAAAGTTCGCCCGGACTTGTCACACAAGTTTGCCCGAACTTGCCAGGGAGCCTAAAAAAAGAATTTTGTCCAGAATTTTGAAGATAACGGCATGGAAAAATTTTGTTGATCGTATTGATGGGATGAGTGTCCAGAAAGAAAATTGGCGATAGAAATTTTTTCGGGTTTTCGAAGACCGAACCGGGATGTTCGGGGACACTGTCTAGAGCTTCAGAGTATAGATTTGGTGACACGGTCACAAAATTTTGAAGATAACGGGAGAGTCATTGATACCGATGCAGAATGTTGATCATTTGGGTGTCGTGACTAGTAATGGGCCTAAATGTTAAATCCGCATTTGTTAAATACTGAAAATTCCGGATTTCAGGGGAATTTTAGTGAAAATTTCAGTATGGTCAGAATTTGAAAAAATGAGGGGGAATAAAAAATTTTCAATATTTGAAGATTCCGGCATTTTTGAAATTCGTGACTGCTGCAACAGTATCCGGGGTGGTTATCGATTGTAGATTATCGGGAAATGCAGAGGATCGAAATTCACCGGGTGATCACAGGAAGTTCCGAATTTTCAGTTCATGATACAGAGTGATGCTTAAGGGTTAGAGTTTTGATCTCCGGTGAAGGAACAGTTAGCTGGATTAGCAGTCGTTAGTACCAGTGAGGAAGTGAGGAAGTTCAAAACGTTCGGTGATGATCTTAGGAAATAATGACTAGCTCCACAGACGGATGGTTTCAAAATTACCAAGGAAATCTGATGATAACCTTTGGTGGCCATTATTTTTAGTCTTCAAGCAGATGAATCATTCTTCTCTTTGGACTAACCGCCATTGGATGATGATGTTTGGTGATTAAGTGGTGCTGGTCTACCGGAGATAGCTATATATCTGGCATTGTGACTGGAGAGGAAGAATGTGATTTTGGTCACGGACGTATGTTTCTCAGATTCAATGCTTTACCAGATTATCTGTTTCCGATGAAGATTTGCTGATTGAGCAGATTACCGATTTGCTGATCAAATCTTTCTGGAGGGTGCTTAACTGTGATTACGGAAATCAGAATTTCAGATTTTCGAGGGTATTCGTTGATTTGAAGTTTTCTTGTGCGGTGATTCGAAGTTTCTATCAATTGCCGATTGAGTTTTTGATATTTTAGGTGTAACATTTGTATAAATCGGGTTTCCAAAACCCGCTCCGTTTTGTAATCAAATACCAAGTTATGAAATGACATTAAGTATTTATGAGTATTTTGAGTTTAAACGTTACATAATTAATATATAAACTAAACTATAAAAATTATATTTGATAAAAAGTTAAAAGAAAATAAATAAAAAATAGTTGGAGCTGACCGGACTCGAACCCGGGTCAACTGCCTCCAACGATTTATCTTTCCGTCTCCAAACCACTCCGCCACCATTTGTCTTCTGTTAGTATTATGAAAACAATTAAATTTTATACGCAAACTTGGATTAACGGTTAATGATATCTGAATAACGGAAATCGGTAAGCCGAATCGCCAAATCAGTTTTGTTTCGCTTAGTTAACTTATAACCGATGAATATCGGTTTCTAATTAAAGTTCAGATTGAATGAACTTCGAGTTTTGGGTTTTTGAAACCGAAAGACATTCAAGCTTCAAATAATTCTGATTCCAATCATTTATACGATTCAGAACTGTCTCAATACACTCCAATCCCTTTTCGTCGCGTTTTCAAGTCTTTTGAGCACAAGAAAACTGTCGCCGGAATTCTCTGCAATTCTCGCCGGAAAACCGTGTTCAACATAAACCAGTAAGAATTTCCTCTCTTGCTGTTTCAATCTATTGTTAGGACACTACTAACATTATTCCATCACTCAAAGTCAGTCACAGAAGACTTTGCTGGATTTCTGGTTTCGCCGGAGAAATTCTGGAATTTGCCGGAACCACGCTAGTTGACGGTAAACACATTCAATCGTGCTAATAATCCATGTACTCTGGTTCAATTTCAAATCTAATTCTTTAATTCTGTTGTTAGACTCTCTCAGTCGGAGGTTCAAAAAACAGAGTTACCTGTTCTCGCCGGACTTCCTGAAGAAGACGACCTGTCCGGTATCTTTTTTCCCCAAACTGTTCGGTTTGTTCATTCAAACTAGTAGGCATGATTTTTAAGTAGTAGAACCATGAATCAGTTGTCTGAGTAAAAACCAGTAATCGTAATGAAGAAGACGAATCTAAAAACGGGATAAGAATAAATAAAACTCGGATAATTAACGGGTTAGACACACAGTCCAGCGGTGGACTGTGTGCAAAGTTTATATACAAGTCCCGAGTTCGATCCTTACCACACACACTCTGCGTAATAAACATTCCTTTTTATTCATAAAACTAACCGGGTTAGATCGAGTAGTTGTTAAGTATAATATAATTCAAGAATATAACCGGGTTAGACACACAGTCCAGCGGTGGACTGTGTGCAAATCAAACTGCACGTCGCGCGATCGAGTCCCGTCACAAACACCGGTTCAATGAGATTAAAACGTTTTGCAAAATAAAGGAATTTTCGGTAAATTCGAATAAGTGTATAAATATAATTAAAACTGGATTACTAACGGGTTAGTCACGTAGCTCAGTTGGTAGAGCTACGTGCGCGTGAACGGAAGGTCACCGGTTCGAATCCCGCTCGGCGCAAGAATTACCGCTGACCGAACCGGTCAACGGTCAACGGTCAACGGTCAAACAGTAAAAAAATATTATTTTTTTTAAATAATTATTTGCTTTATTTAAATTAAAAATCAATTAAAAATACTTAAAAATAACATTTTTAAGGATAGAAAATAGCCATAAACTCACAAAAATATATCTAAAAATCCCATTAAAAATCTTTAATAAAATCCATCCATTTAATATATTTTTTCCCATTATTATTTAGGTCAGTGATTCCTCGTTAACTCGCTTCGTCTAAATCGTGCGCATCTCACCAATTCAAATCCAACGCACCCAATGTGAGTGAACCCTTCAAATTCCCCGTTTTAATCACATTTTTGGGGTGTATCATGTGTCTTGTTCATTTACTTACTATAACTAAATTATTGTGCATATATCATATCATGACATGTGTGTTAGTTGTTGCTGATAAGTAGTTATTATTATTTGCAAATTATTATTTCAGTACATGCAATTGCTGAGGCCGTAGCTCCCCATCCCTCGAGGTTGAGTTTGATCCCCATTTTATTATGCGGTTGATCAGGGCGTGCCCGCACGATCGGCTCCGTTTGATTGAGCCTTGATCGGTCATTTATTCTCATTTCAATACATGCAATACGCTCGGCTCCGTTTGATTGAGCCTTGAGTGCACAGTTCAATTTACATTTCCAGTTCATGCAATACGCTCGGCTCCGTTTGATTGAGCCTTGAGCACACAGTTCAATTTACATTTTCAGTTCATGCAATACGATCGGCTCCGTTTGATTGAGCCTTGATCTCACAGTTCATTTATGTTAATTATCATATGATGTTGGTATGTTCATGTATGCTATCGATTGTTAATGTATGTTATTATTGTAATTGATGTTGCCATTGCTTGATTTCATACATATGCTCTTTTATGATTATGCATAATATTTTATTGATAAACTAACCAGAAAATCATTATTAAATGTTTATCTATAAGGTTCACTCGCCAACTTATGTTGACCCAAAAACCTCCCATTTTACACATGATACAGGTGAACCAGCAGCAGCTAGGAACACGTAGGACCTGGATTAGAAGAAATAAAACGATTTAGTATTTGGATTATTATGTTTGGTTATTTTCCTTTGTAATGAATGAACATGTTTGAATGTTTGAGAAATGTAACTTTGACTTCAATTAATTATGAAACATAATAGTAAATGTCATGTGCTTTGGTGATAACCCAATTATGCCCCGACTCTTATTTCCGCTGCGGGTCGGGGTGTGACAGATTGGTATCAGAGCCATGACTATAGGGATATAGGATAGGTTATTAGACCCTTAGAGCCTATACTATAGTCGATTAGAAACTTATAAGAATTTCGTGTGTTATATGCCAAATTTCATGATGTTTATATGTTTATGTTAAAATGTTACATTTGATATTGTTCAAGCATGTTCATAAGTATGTATTATCAAGTAATGCCTATCATGAAATCGTATGATCATAATATATCACATCCATGCAAGCACACACCACATCATGATTGATTTTACAACGATTTTCGTGTTTTCAAATCTCATCAAAGTGAGTTCTCATGACGGGCATGTAGTAACTGGAAGGGTACTAGTACCGGTAGTCGGAACGTCCTGTCTAGGCTGGCATTCGTATAAATCCAAAATAAAGGACCAGTTTGCCTACCTGGGGACCAACGATGAGAGTACGAAATACCTATTAGGCCAAAGCATGCTATACCAAACGTCGTGAGAGCTAATCCCACTTTGAGTTGTCATTGTGTCTACACCTGGACACGTTCCGACCAAACATCTCATGAACATATTTTGTGGTTAGCATTCGGGGGATGCGAGTGTTAAATTGCCAATACTAATGTGAATCCTACCAAACCAATAGCCATGGGGGCCCACATGACTATATAGGTGAAGGTATGGGGGACATTTGAGGCCCAACATGAGCGAACCCAAGTCATCCTTCGGATGTAGTTACATTATTGATATTTATGTTAATTTCATTTTTTTAAAGACACATGACACCTAAAAGATACCATAAACTCACAATCTTCTCATTTTATGATCCTGTAGATGTCGTATAGATCGCATCGAAGGAGTAGGAAATCAGAAAAGTCTCAGGAACGATTGGCCACTCATATCGCCAACCAAATGGCCACGATATTACCTGACATCGTAGTACAAGTACAACAAGCTCTTGCTGCAAATCCTACTAACCCTCCTCAACAACAGGACCAGATCATCAACGACCCTCCTACCAGCAAATGCACCTACAAACATTTTAAGTCTTGCGATCCCCCAAAATTCGAAGGGACTGAGGGAGTCACTGCTCTCCAGCGTTGGTTCGAGGAGATGGAAAACGTTTTCTTAAACTGCGATTGTCCTGAGGATCGCAAAGTTCGTTATGCCACCGGGAGACTACTTGGGGTAGCTCTCACTTGGTGGAATACCGAGAAGGGAAAGAGGGGAACGGAAGATGCGATGGCCTTAACTTGGGAGGAGTTAAGAGAAATCATGACTAGGCGTTTCTGTCCTAGGAGTGAGATTAAGAAATTGGAAGATGAATTTCATGCCCTGAAGCAAAAAGATGGTGATCACACTACTTACAACAAACGGTTCTTGGAGTTGAACCAGATGGTACCAAACTTATTCACTCCAACCTACCGTCTGATCGAACATTACATTCGAGGACTTCCCTCGAAAATCCAAGATTCGGTCCTCAGCGTTTCACCGGTAACACTCGAAGCTGCCATGGTGTTGGCAACAGAACTGACCGAAAACCGAATTCGCAATGGGAAGTTCAAGGAAGAAAAGAAGAAAACCCCTGCTGAGGGACAAACCTCAAACCACCACACTCCTTCCTCTAAATTTGCTAACAAGAGGAAGCGTAACAACAGGAACTTTGCAGTCACCTACACCAACACCCCTGTTCCTGCTGCACCCATCACTCAAGCCACTCCTCCACCCGCGCCATACAAAAGACCATACACAGGACCACTACCAAAATGTAACCGTTGTCAGTATCACCACTCCCCTGACTATCCTTGCCAGTACTGTACCAGCTGCGGTCGCGCTGGACACATTGTACAACACTGCCGCGCACCTCAACGAACAAATCGCCACCAACCTATAACCCAAACCCACCAACAATTTATGCGTCAAGCCCAACAACAACAACCATTTCCACCCACTCAACATTTAGCCCAAACATACTATCAACCCAACTACCCTATGGGCCAACCTATGCGGGCATGTTTCAATTGTGGAGATCCAAGTCATTTCAGGAACTCATGTCCAAGACTAGTCAATATTATTCATGCTCAGGCCCAAGCCAACCCTGTGAACCAAGCAAACCAAGCTCCTCCACCTGCTAGAGGAAGGGCTTTCAATATTAACGCAAACCAGGCCAGAGCTGACGGCAATGTGGTCAACGGTACGTTTCTTATAAATGGTAGATATGCCTCTATGTTATTTGATACTGGTGCGGATAGAAGTTTCGTGTCATTAGAGTTTGAACCTATCTTAAGTAAAAATCGAGATAAGCTCGCGGAATCCATAACAGTGGAAGTTGCAGATGGAAAACCAGTTTCGTTAGACTCTATTTTACGCAACTGTACGCTCACCCTAAACGACCACGATTTCTCAGTCGATCTTATTCCTATGAAGCTGGGAAGTTTCGACATCATAGTCGGAATGGATTGGCTCAGTCAGCATAATGCGGAAGTTGTATGTCGTGAGAAATTTATTCGTATTCCTCTTTCAAACGGTCAGACTCTTCGAATTATTGGAGAAACCTCGCCGAAAGGACTCAACTTAATGTCTTGCCTTCAAGCTCAAAAATACCTTCGCAAGAATTATGTCGCGTTTTTAGCCCATATCATCAAGAAGGGAACCGCAGAAAAGAAACTTGAAGATATTCCTGTTGTAAAAGATTTTCCACAAGTTTTCCCTGACGACATTTCAGGACTTCCTCCAATCAGAGATGTCGAATTTCGTATCGATCTTATACCTGGTGCTACACCAGTGGCAAAATCCCCATATAGGTTAGCCCCCTCTGAAATGCAAGAGCTAGCCAGTCAATTGCAAGAGTTGACTGACAAGGGATTTATACGCCCCAGCTCATCGCCTTGGGGTGCACCTGTACTTTTTGTAAAGAAGAAGGATGGATCTTTTCGCATGTGCATCGATTACAGAGAGCTCAACAAGTTAACTATCAAAAATCGATATCCTTTACCTCGTATAGATGACCTTCTTGACCAACTACAAGGTGCCAGTTGCTTTTCGAAAATCGACCTTCGATCGGGCTATCATCAGCTTAGGGTGCATGAAGAAGACGTCCCTAAAACTGCTTTTCGAACTCGATATGGTCACTATGAATTCATGGTTATGCCGTTTGGATTAACCAACGCACCAACTGTTTTCATGGACCTAATGAATAGAGTCTGCAAACCTTACCTTGATCGATTTGTTATTGTGTTCATTGACGATATTCTTATTTATTCAAAATCTAAAGCTGATCATGAGCGTCATCTGCGACTTGTTCTTGCACTTCTAGAAAAGGAAAAGCTTTATGCCAAATTCTCTAAATGTGAATTCTGGTTAAAAGAGGTGCAATTTCTCGGCATGTAGTCAATGACAAAGGAATACATGTGGACCCATCAAAGATCAAAGCAGTTCAGGAATGGCAAGCTCCACGTACGCCAACTGAAGTAAGGTCTTTTCTTGGACTTGCTGGTTACTATCGTCGATTCATTTCAAACTTCTCTCGCATTGCGGTGCCACTCACGGCTTTAACCCATAAAGGGAAACCATTTGTATGGGGGCCCAAGCAAGAAGAAGCTTTTCAAACTCTCAAGCGAAAACTTTGTGATGCACCAATCCTCACTCTTCCTGAAGGTTGTGATGATTTTGTAGTCTATTGCGACGCGTCAGGACAAGGATTAGGTTGCGTTCTCATGCAAAGAGGAAAAGTCATAGCTTATGCCTCAAGGCAACTCAAGACTCACGAAAAGAACTACACCACTCATGACCTTGAACTCGGAGCCGTTGTATTCGCTCTTAAGATATGGAGACATTATCTTTATGGTACGAAGTGTGAAATATACACTGACCACAAGAGTCTTCAGCATATCTTCAATCAGAAAGAGTTAAATATGAGGCAACGAAGATGGGTCGAACTCCTAAATGATTATGACTGTGAAATCAAATACCACCCTGGTAAAGCAAATGTGGTGGCTGATGCACTTAGTCGAAAGGGTTATGCGAACTCCATTCATCTTCTATGTTCGCAAATTATAACCAATATTAAGGATCAAATTCGAGAAGCTCAACACATTTCCATAACAGAAGAAAATGTGCAAAAAGAGATGTCCTGTGGAGCCGAGCTAAAGCTGGAAACTAAATCTGATGGTATTTTGTATTACCTAGATCGTATATGGATTCCTAACCACATCAATCTTCGTGAAACACTCATGCATGAAGCCCATAAGTCGCGATATTCTATACACCCAGGAGCCGATAAAATGTATCAAGACCTACGGTACACCTATTGGTGGCCTGGAATGAAGAAAGATATTGCCGTTTTTGTTTCCAAGTGTCTCACTTGTTCTAAAGTAAAGGCTGAACACCAAAGACCCTCAGGACTTCTGGTCCAACCAGAAATACCTGTCTGGAAGTGGGAAAATATAACCATGGATTTCATTACCGGGTTACCTCGCACTTCTAGTGGGTATGACACTATATGGGTGATTATAGACCGACTCACAAAATCAGCTCACTTTATTCCTATTCGAGAAGATTTCAAGAACGAAAAGTTTGCTCGTATTTATATCAACGAAATCGTCAGCCGACATGGAGTTCCGTTAAGTATTATTTCTGATCGGGATGGTCGCTTCACCTCACGAACATGGCAGGCAGTACAATCCGCTATGGGCACTCGACTAGATCTCAGTACCGCCTATCATCCTCAAACTGATGGACAGTCTGAGCGCACCATTCAAACCCTTGAGGATATGCTTAGAGCATGTGTCATAGACTTCAAGGGAAATTGGGACGCCCACCTACCATTAGTCGAATTTTCGTACAACAACAGTTATCATTCTAGCATCGGCATGGCACCTTTTGAAGCTTTATATGGTCGAAAGTGTCGATCTCCTGTTTGTTGGCACGAAATTGGGGAAGCTCAAATTACTGGTCCGGAATTGATCCAAGAAACAACAGATAAGATTCATCAAATCCGAAACAATCTTCTAGCGGCTCAAAGTCGTCAAAAGAGTTACGCAGATAAACGACGGAAGCCCTTGGAGTTTAGCGTTGGTGATCATGTGCTTTTAAAAGTGTCACCGTGGAAGGGAGTAGTTCGTTTTGGTCAAAAGGGAAAGCTAGCACCACGTTACGTAGGACCTTTCAAGATACTCGAAATCGTAGGTCCTGTAGCTTACAAGCTTGACCTACCGGAAGAACTCGACAGAATTCATCCCACATTCCACGTGTCGAACTTGAAGAAGTGCCTCGCTGATGAGAATCTTCATATTCCACTGGAGGATATTCAGATTGATGAATCCATGCATTTTATCGAAAGGCCAGTAGAGATTATGGACTATGGAGAAAAGCGTCTACGTCGAAGTCGCATTCCTATTGTTAGGGTACGCTGGGAGTCGAAACGGGGACCTGAGTTTACTTGGGAACGTGAAGACTCAATGCGTGAAAAATACCCTCATCTTTTCCCTACTACTTCAACTGTTTGAATTTCGGGACGAAATTCCTAAAAGTAGGGGATACTGTAACATTTGTATAAATCGGGTTTCCAAAACCCGCTCCGTTTTGTAATCAAATACCAAGTTATGAAATGACATTAAGTATTTATGAGTATTTTGAGTTTAAACGTTACATAATTAATATATAAACTAAACTATAAAAATTATATTTGATAAAAAGTTAAAAGAAAATAAATAAAAAATAGTTGGAGCTGACCGGACTCGAACCCGGGTCAACTGCCTCCAACGATTTATCTTTCCGTCTCCAAACCACTCCGCCACCATTTGTCTTCTGTTAGTATTATGAAAACAATTAAATTTTATACGCAAACTTGGATTAACGGTTAATGATATCTGAATAACGGAAATCGGTAAGCCGAATCGCCAAATCAGTTTTGTTTCGCTTAGTTAACTTATAACCGATGAATATCGGTTTCTAATTAAAGTTCAGATTGAATGAACTTCGAGTTTTGGGTTTTTGAAACCGAAAGACATTCAAGCTTCAAATAATTCTGATTCCAATCATTTATACGATTCAGAACTGTCTCAAATACACTCCAATCCCTTTTCGTCGCGTTTTCAAGTCTTTTGAGCACAAGAAAACTGTCGCCGGAATTCTCTGCAATTCTCGCCGGAAAACCGTGTTCAACATAAACCAGTAAGAATTTCCTCTCTTGCTGTTTCAATCTATTGTTAGGACACTACTAACATTATTCCGTCACTCAAAGTCAGTCACAGAAGACTTTGCTGGATTTCTGGTTTCGCCGGAGAAATTCTGGAATTTGCCGGAACCACGCTAGTTGACGGTAAACACATTCAATCGTGCTAATAATCCATGTACTCTGGTTCAATTTCAAATCTAATTCTTTAATTCTGTTGTTAGACTCTCTCAGTCGGAGGTTCAAAAAACAGAGTTACCTGTTCTCGCCGGACTTCCTGAAGAAGACGACCTGTTCGGTATCTTTTTTCCCCAAACTGTTCGGTTTGTTCATTCAAACTAGTAGGCATGATTTTTAAGTAGTAGAACCATGAATCAGTTGTCTGAGTAAAAACCAGTAATCGTAATGAAGAAGACGAATCTAAAAACGGGATAAGAATAAATAAAACTCGGATAATTAACGGGTTAGACACACAGTCCAGCGGTGGACTGTGTGCAAAGTTTATATACAAGTCCCGAGTTCGATCCTTACCACACACACTCTGCGTAATAAACATTCCTTTTTATTCATAAAACTAACCGGGTTAGATCGAGTAGTTGTTAAGTATAATATAATTCAAGAATATAACCGGGTTAGACACACAGTCCAGCGGTGGACTGTGTGCAAATCAAACTGCACGTCGCGCGATCGAGTCCCGTCACAAACACCGGTTCAATGAGATTAAAACGTTTTGCAAAATAAAGGAATTTTCGGTAAATTCGAATAAGTGTATAAATATAATTAAAACTGGATTACTAACGGGTTAGTCACGTAGCTCAGTTGGTAGAGCTACGTGCGCGTGAACGGAAGGTCACCGGTTCGAATCCCGCTCGGCGCAAGAATTACCGCTGACCGAACCGGTCAACGGTCAACGGTCAACGGTCAAACAGTAAAAAAATATTATTTTTTTTAAATAATTATTTGCTTTATTTAAATTAAAAATCAATTAAAAATACTTAAAAATAACATTTTTAAGGATAGAAAATAGCCATAAACTCACAAAAATATATCTAAAAATCCCATTAAAAAATCTTTAATAAAATCCATCCATTTAATATATTTTTTCCCATTATTATTTAGGTCAGTGATTCCTCGTTAACTCGCTTCGTCTAAATCGTGCGCATCTCACCAATTCAAATCCAACGCACCCAATGTGAGTGAACCCTTCAAATTCCCCGTTTTAATCACATTTTTGGGGTGTATCATGTGTCTTGTTCATTTACTTACTATAACTAAATTATTGTGCATATATCATATCATGACATGTGTGTTAGTTGTTGCTGATAAGTAGTTATTATTATTTGCAAATTATTATTTCAGTACATGCAATTGCTGAGGCCGTAGCTCCCCATCCCTCGAGGTTGAGTTTGATCCCCATTTTATTATGCGGTTGATCAGGGCGTGCCCGCACGATCGGCTCCGTTTGATTGAGCCTTGATCGGTCATTTATTCTCATTTCAATACATGCAATACGCTCGGCTCCGTTTGATTGAGCCTTGAGTGCACAGTTCAATTTACATTTCCAGTTCATGCAATACGCTCGGCTCCGTTTGATTGAGCCTTGAGCACACAGTTCAATTTACATTTTCAGTTCATGCAATACGATCGGCTCCGTTTGATTGAGCCTTGATCTCACAGTTCATTTATGTTAATTATCATATGATGTTGGTATGTTCATGTATGCTATCGATTGTTAATGTATGTTATTATTGTAATTGATGTTGCCATTGCTTGATTTCATACATATGCTCTTTTATGATTATGCATAATATTTTATTGATAAACTAACCAGAAAATCATTATTAAATGTTTATCTATAAGGTTCACTCGCCAACTTATGTTGACCCAAAAACCTCCCATTTTACACATGATACAGGTGAACCAGCAGCAGCTAGGAACACGTAGGACCTGGATTAGAAGAAATAAAACGATTTAGTATTTGGATTATTATGTTTGGTTATTTTCCTTTGTAATGAATGAACATGTTTGAATGTTTGAGAAATGTAACTTTGACTTCAATTAATTATGAAACATAATAGTAAATGTCATGTGCTTTGGTGATAACCCAATTATGCCCCGACTCTTATTTCCGCTGCGGGTCGGGGTGTGACAGATTGGTATCAGAGCCATGACTATAGGGATATAGGATAGGTTATTAGACCCTTAGAGCCTATACTATAGTCGATTAGAAACTTATAAGAATTTCGTGTGTTATATGCCAAATTTCATGATGTTTATATGTTTATGTTAAAATGTTACATTTGATATTGTTCAAGCATGTTCATAAGTATGTATTATCAAGTAATGCCTATCATGAAATCGTATGATCATAATATATCACATCCATGCAAGCACACACCACATCATGATTGATTTTACAACGATTTTCGTGTTTTCAAATCTCATCAAAGTGAGTTCTCATGACGGGCATGTAGTAACTGGAAGGGTACTAGTACCGGTAGTCGGAACGTCCTGTCTAGGCTGGCATTCGTATAAATCCAAAATAAAGGACCAGTTTGCCTACCTGGGGACCAACGATGAGAGTACGAAATACCTATTAGGCCAAAGCATGCTATACCAAACGTCGTGAGAGCTAATCCCACTTTGAGTTGTCATTGTGTCTACACCTGGACACGTTCCGACCAAACATCTCATGAACATATTTTGTGGTTAGCATTCGGGGGATGCGAGTGTTAAATTGCCAATACTAATGTGAATCCTACCAAACCAATAGCCATGGGGGCCCACATGACTATATAGGTGAAGGTATGGGGGACATTTGAGGCCCAACATGAGCGAACCCAAGACATCCTTCGGATGTAGTTACATTATTGATATTTATGTTAATTTCATTTTTTTAAAGACACATGACACCTAAAAGATACCATAAACTCACAATCTTCTCATTTTATGATCCTGTAGATGTCGTATAGATCGCATCGAAGGAGTAGGAAATCGGAAAAGTCTCAGGAACGATTGGCCACTCATATCGCCAACCAAATGGCCACGATATTACCTGACATCGTAGTACAAGTACAACAAGCTCTTGCTGCAAATCCTACTAACCCTCCTCAACAACAGGACCAGATCATCAACGACCCTCCTACCAGCAAATGCACCTACAAACATTTTAAGTCTTGCGATCCCCCAAAATTCGAAGGGACTGAGGGAGTCACTGCTCTCCAGCGTTGGTTCGAGGAGATGGAAAACGTTTTCTTAAACTGCGATTGTCCTGAGGATCGCAAAGTTCGTTATGCCACCGGGAGACTACTTGGGGTAGCTCTCACTTGGTGGAATACCGAGAAGGGAAAGAGGGGAACGGAAGATGCGATGGCCTTAACTTGGGAGGAGTTAAGAGAAATCATGACTAGGCGTTTCTGTCCTAGGAGTGAGATTAAGAAATTGGAAGATGAATTTCATGCCCTGAAGCAAAAAGATGGTGATCACACTACTTACAACAAACGGTTCTTGGAGTTGAACCAGATGGTACCAAACTTATTCACTCCAACCTACCGTCTGATCGAACATTACATTCGAGGACTTCCCTCGAAAATCCAAGATTCGGTCCTCAGCGTTTCACCGGTAACACTGAAGCTGCCATGGTGTTGGCAACAGAACTGACCGAAAACCGAATTCGCAATGGGAAGTTCAAGGAAGAAAAGAAGAAAACCCCTGCTGAGGGACAAACCTCAAACCACCACACTCCTTCCTCTAAATTTGCTAACAAGAGGAAGCGTAACAACAGGAACTTTGCAGTCACCTACACCAACACCCCTGTTCCTGCTGCACCCATCACTCAAGCCACTCCTCCACCCGCGCCATACAAAAGACCATACACAGGACCACTACCAAAATGTAACCGTTGTCAGTATCACCACTCCCCTGACTATCCTTGCCAGTACTGTACCAGCTGCGGTCGCACTGGACACATTGTACAACACTGCCGCGCACCTCAACGAACAAATCGCCACCAACCTATAACCCAAACCCACCAACAATTTATGCGTCAAGCCCAACAACAACAACCATTTCCACCCACTCAACATTTAGCCCAAACATACTATCAACCCAACTACCCTATGGGCCAACCTATGCGGGCATGTTTCAATTGTGGAGATCCAAGTCATTTCAGGAACTCATGTCCAAGACTAGTCAATATTATTCATGCTCAGGCCCAAGCCAACCCTGTGAACCAAGCAAACCAAGCTCCTCCACCTGCTAGAGGAAGGGCTTTCAATATTAACGCAAACCAGGCCAGAGCTGACGGCAATGTGGTCAACGGTACGTTTCTTATAAATGGTAGATATGCCTCTATGTTATTTGATACTGGTGCGGATAGAAGTTTCGTGTCATTAGAGTTTGAACCTATCTTAAGTAAAAATCGAGATAAGCTCGCGGAATCCATAACAGTGGAAGTTGCAGATGGAAAACCAGTTTCGTTAGACTCTATTTTACGCAACTGTACGCTCACCCTAAACGACCACGATTTCTCAGTCGATCTTATTCCTATGAAGCTGGGAAGTTTCGACATCATAGTCGGAATGGATTGGCTCAGTCAGCATAATGCGGAAGTTGTATGTCGTGAGAAATTTATTCGTATTCCTCTTTCAAACGGTCAGACTCTTCGAATTATTGGAGAAACCTCGCGAAAGGACTCAACTTAATGTCTTGCCTTCAAGCTCAAAAATACCTTCGCAAGAATTATGTCGCGTTTTTAGCCCATATCATCAAGAAGGGAACCGCAGAAAAGAAACTTGAAGATATTCCTGTTGTAAAAGATTTTCCACAAGTTTTCCCTGACGACATTTCAGGACTTCCTCCAATCAGAGATGTCGAATTTCGTATCGATCTTATACCTGGTGCTACACCAGTGGCAAAATCCCCATATAGGTTAGCCCCCTCTGAAATGCAAGAGCTAGCCAGTCAATTGCAAGAGTTGACTGACAAGGGATTTATACGCCCCAGCTCATCGCCTTGGGGTGCACCTGTACTTTTTGTAAAGAAGAAGGATGGATCTTTTCGCATGTGAATCGATTACAGAGAGCTCAACAAGTTAACTATCAAAAATCGATATCCTTTACCTCGTATAGATGACCTTCTTGACCAACTACAAGGTGCCAGTTGCTTTTTCGAAAATCGACCTTCGATCGGGCTATCATCAGCTTAGGGTGCATGAAGAAGACGTCCTAAAACTGCTTTTCGAACTCGATATGGTCACTATGAATTCATGGTTATGCCGTTTGGATTAACCAACGCACCAGCTGTTTTCATGGACCTAATGAATAGAGTCTGCAAACCTTACCTTGATCGATTTGTTATTGTGTTCATTGACGATATTCTTATTTATTCAAAATCTAAAGCTGATCATGAGCGTCATCTGCGACTTGTTCTTGCACTTCTAGAAAAGGAAAAGCTTTATGCCAAATTCTCTAAATGTGAATTCTGGTTAAAAGAGGTGCAATTTCTCGGGCATGTAGTCAATGACAAAGGAATACATGTGGACCCATCAAAGATCAAAGCAGTTCAGGAATGGCAAGCTCCACGTACGCCAACTGAAGTAAGGTCTTTTCTTGGACTTGCTGGTTACTATCGTCGATTCATTTCAAACTTCTCTCGCATTGCGGTGCCACTCACGGCTTTAACCCATAAAGGGAAACCATTTGTATGGGGGCCCAAGCAAGAAGAAGCTTTTCAACTCTCAAGCGAAAACTTTGTGATGCACCAATCCTCACTCTTCCTGAAGGTTGTGATGATTTTGTAGTCTATTGCGACGCGTCAGGACAAGGATTAGGTTGCGTTCTCATGCAAAGAGGAAAAGTCATAGCTTATGCCTCAAGGCAACTCAAGACTCACGAAAAGAACTACACCACTCATGACCTTGAACTCGGAGCCGTTGTATTCGCTCTTAAGATATGGAGACATTATCTTTATGGTACGAAGTGTGAAATATACACTGACCACAAGAGTCTTCAGCATATCTTCAATCAGAAAGAGTTAAATATGAGGCAACGAAGATGGGTCGAACTCCTAAATGATTATGACTGTGAAATCAAATACCACCCTGGTAAAGCAAATGTGGTGGCTGATGCACTTAGTCGAAAGGGTTATGCGAACTCCATTCATCTTCTATGTTCGCAAATTATAACCAATATTAAGGATCAAATTCGAGAAGCTCAACACGTTTCCATAACAGAAGAAAATGTGCAAAAAGAGATGTCCTGTGGAGCCGAGCTAAAGCTGGAAACTAAATCTGATGGTATTTTGTATTACCTAGATCGTATATGGATTCCTAACCACATCAATCTTCGTGAAACACTCATGCATGAAGCCCATAAGTCGCGATATTCTATACACCCAGGAGCCGATAAAATGTATCAAGACCTACGGTACACCTATTGGTGGCCTGGAATGAAGAAAGATATTGCCGTTTTTGTTTCCAAGTGTCTCACTTGTTCTAAAGTAAAGGCTGAACACCAAAGACCCTCAGGACTTCTGGTCCAACCAGAAATACCTGTCTGGAAGTGGGAAAATATAACCATGGATTTCATTACGGGTTACCTCGCACTTCTAGTGGGTATGACACTATATGGGTGATTATAGACCGACTCACAAAATCAGCTCACTTTATTCCTATTCGAGAAGATTTCAAGAACGAAAAGTTTGCTCGTATTTATATCAACGAAATCGTCAGCCGACATGGAGTTCCGTTAAGTATTATTTCTGATCGGGATGGTCGCTTCACCTCACGAACATGGCAGGCAGTACAATCCGCTATGGGCACTCGACTAGATCTCAGTACCGCCTATCATCCTCAAACTGATGGACAGTCTGAGCGCACCATTCAAACCCTTGAGGATATGCTTAGAGCATGTGTCATAGACTTCAAGGGAAATTGGGACGCCCACCTACCATTAGTCGAATTTTCGTACAACAACAGTTATCATTCTAGCATCGGCATGGCACCTTTTGAAGCTTTATATGGTCGAAAGTGTCGATCTCCTGTTTGTTGGCACGAAATTGGGGAAGCTCAAATTACTGGTCCGGAATTGATACAAGAAACAACAGATAAGATTCATCAAATCCGAAACAATCTTCTAGCGGCTCAAAGTCGTCAAAAGAGTTACGTAGATAAACGACGGAAGCCCTTGGAGTTTAGCGTTGGTGATCATGTGCTTTTAAAAGTGTCACCGTGGAAGGGAGTAGTTCGTTTTGGTCAAAAGGGAAAGCTAGCACCACGTTACGTAGGACCTTTCAAGATACTCGAAAGAGTAGGTCCTGTAGCTTACAAGCTTGACCTACCGGAAGAACTCGACAGAATTCATCCCACATTCCACGTGTCGAACTTGAAGAAGTGCCTCGCTGATGAGAATCTTCATATTCCACTGGAGGATATTCAGATTGATGAATCCATGCATTTTATCGAAAGGCCAGTAGAGATTATGGACTATGGAGAAAAGCGTCTACGTCGAAGTCGCATTCCTATTGTTAGGGTACGCTGGGAGTCGAAACGGGGACCTGAGTTTACTTGGGAACGTGAAGACTCAATGCGTGAAAAATACCCTCATCTTTTCCCTACTACTTCAACTGTTTGAATTTCGGGACGAAATTCCTAAAAGTAGGGGATACTGTAACATTTGTATAAATCGGGTTTCCAAAACCCGCTCCGTTTTGTAATCAAATACCAAGTTATGAAATGACATTAAGTATTTATGAGTATTTTGAGTTTAAACGTTACATAATTAATATATAAACTAAACTATAAAAATTATATTTGATAAAAAGTTAAAAGAAAATAAATAAAAAATAGTTGGAGCTGACCGGACTCGAACCCGGGTCAACTGCCTCCAACGATTTATCTTTCCGTCTCCAAACCACTCCGCCACCATTTGTCTTCTGTTAGTATTATGAAAACAATTAAATTTTATACGCAAACTTGGATTAACGGTTAATGATATCTGAATAACGGAAATCGGTAAGCCGAATCGCCAAATCAGTTTTGTTTCGCTTAGTTAACTTATAACCGATGAATATCGGTTTCTAATTAAAGTTCAGATTGAATGAACTTCGAGTTTTGGGTTTTTGAAACCGAAAGACATTCAAGCTTCAAATAATTCTGATTCCAATCATTTATACGATTCAGAACTGTCTCAAATACACTCCAATCCCTTTTCGTCGCGTTTTCAAGTCTTTTGAGCACAAGAAAACTGTCGCCGGAATTCTCTGCAATTCTCGCCGGAAAACCGTGTTCAACATAAACCAGTAAGAATTTCCTCTCTTGCTGTTTCAATCTATTGTTAGGACACTACTAACATTATTCCGTCACTCAAAGTCAGTCACAGAAGACTTTGCTGGA
Source organism: Scalesia atractyloides (assembly GCA_947069175.1). NCBI lineage: Eukaryota > Viridiplantae > Streptophyta > Magnoliopsida > Asterales > Asteraceae > Scalesia > Scalesia atractyloides. Next base: position 57,649,784 of record CAMTDV010000016.1, on the reverse strand, counting down.
TTTCTGGTTTCGCCGGAGAAATTCTGCAATTTGCCGGAACCACGCTAGTTGACGGTAAACACATTCAATCGTGCTAATAATCCATGTACTCTGGTTCAATTTCAAATCTAATTCTTTAATTCTGTTGTTAGACTCTCTCAGTCGGAGGTTCAAAAAACAGAGTTACCTGTTCTCGCCGGACTTCCTGAAGAAGACGACCTGTCCGGTATCTTTTTTCCCCAAACTGTTCGGTTTGTTCATTCAAACTAGTAGGCATGATTTTTAAGTAGTAGAACCATGAATCAGTTGTCTGAGTAAAAACCAGTAATCGTAATGAAGAAGACGAATCTAAAAACGGGATAAGAATAAATAAAACTCGGATAATTAACGGGTTAGACACACAGTCCAGCGGTGGACTGTGTGCAAAGTTTATATACAAGTCCCGAGTTCGATCCTTACCACACACACTCTGCGTAATAAACATTCCTTTTTATTCATAAAACTAACCGGGTTAGATCGAGTAGTTGTTAAGTATAATATAATTCAAGAATATAACCGGGTTAGACACACAGTCCAGCGGTGGACTGTATGCAAATCAAACTGCACGTCGCGCGATCGAGTCCCGTCACAAACACCGGTTCAATGAGATTAAAACGTTTTGCAAAATAAAGGAATTTTCGGTAAATTCGAATAAGTGTATAAATATAATTAAAACTGGATTACTAACGGGTTAGTCACGTAGCTCAGTTGGTAGAGCTACGTGCGCGTGAACGGAAGGTCACCGGTTCGAATCCCGCTCGGCGCAAGAATTACCGCTGACCGAACCGGTCAACGGTCAACGATCAACGGTCAAACAGTAAAAAAATATTATTTTTTTTAAATAATTATTTGTTTTATTTAAATTAAAAATCAATTAAAAATACTTAAAAATAACATTTTTAAGGATAGAAAATAGCCATAAACTCACAAAAATATATCTAAAAATCCCATTAAAAATCTTTAATAAAATCCATCCATTTAATATATTTTTTCCCATTATTATTTAGGTCAGTGATTCCTCGTTAACTCGCTTCGTCTAAATCGTGCGCATCTCACCAATTCAAATCCAACGCACCCAATGTGAGTGAACCCTTCAAATTCCCCGTTTTAATCACATTTTTGGGGTGTATCATGTGTCTTGTTCATTTACTTACTATAACTAAATTATTGTGCATATATCATATCATGACATGTGTGTTAGTTGTTGCTGATAAGTAGTTATTATTATTTGCAAATTATTATTTCAGTACATGCAATTGCTGAGGCCGTAGCTCCCCATCCCTCGAGGTTGAGTTTGATCCCCATTTTATTATGCGGTTGATCAGGGCGTGCCCGCACGATCGGCTCCGTTTGATTGAGCCTTGATCGGTCATTTATTCTCATTTCAATACATGCAATACGCTCGGCTCCGTTTGATTGAGCCTTGAGTGCACAGTTCAATTTACATTTCCAGTTCATGCAATACGCTCGGCTCCGTTTGATTGAGCCTTGAGCACACAGTTCAATTTACATTTTCAGTTCATGCAATACGATCGGCTCCGTTTGATTGAGCCTTGATCTCACAGTTCATTTATGTTAATTATCATATGATGTTGGTATGTTCATGTATGCTATCGATTGTTAATGTATGTTATTATTGTAATTGATGTTGCCATTGCTTGATTTCATACATATGCTCTTTTATGATTATGCATAATATTTTATTGATAAACTAACCAGAAAATCATTATTAAATGTTTATCTATAAGGTTCACTCGCCAACTTATGTTGACCCAAAAACCTCCCATTTTACACATGATACAGGTGAACCAGCAGCAGCTAGGAACACGTAGGACCTGGATTAGAAGAAATAAAACGATTTAGTATTTGGATTATTATGTTTGGTTATTTTCCTTTGTAATGAATGAACATGTTTGAATGTTTGAGAAATGTAACTTTGACTTCAATTAATTATGAAACATAATAGTAAATGTCATGTGCTTTGGTGATAACCCAATTATGCCCCCACTCTTATTTCCGCTGCGGGTCGGGGTGTGACATTAGGAGTGTGTGGAATAAACTCTCAATGCTCAACGCTTATTCAAAAACTGAACTCGGATAAGGTTATCGTCGAAATGGAGAAGCTGCTGCATTGATTAGCTTCAAGTTGGTGGTTATTCAAGAAAATTGTCGGTCAAGCAAATCAGAGGAGTCGGAAACCATGCAACCAAATATCTGAACTGGAGATTTCAGCGGAATTGAAAGTTGGTAATGCAAACCCGGATCATCAATTAAGGGGGAATCTGTTGACGCATTTCGATAACATCGGCAGACACCTTGATTGAAGTTGCAGAATATTCAAACACGGTCAAAGTTTTGAAGATCAAGATCAAGCTTCGACAGTAACGGACAAGGGGGAATCCGTGATCAGGCGGTTCTAGACGGAAGTTAATGCGTAAACGTATATAACATTTTCGGTAGAATGTTATTAAGAATGGAGTAGAAACAGAATGCAGCGGAAGTCTTCATTCATACCGAAAGAGTATACATCTTTAAAAGTCCAGCTGTCGGAGTTCCTGCAGAGAATCCGGCAGCACCTCCCCATAGGGATGGCAAAAACTCAAATGACAAATGAACACACACCACCTATTTATAGGGAAACATAACAAGTTCGCTTGACATGTGCATCAGAGGACAAGTTCGGGCGAACTTGTCTATCATATGACAAGTTCGGGCGAACTTGTTTGCCACATGTCAAGTTCGAGCGAACTTGACCTCCATAGGTCAAGTTTGAGCGAACATGTTCCCTTTTACACTGTAATCTCCGTATTTCGGTCGTGTGTTCGATTCTAACCTATACAATATTCAACACACGCTCAATCTAGCCTATTCGACAAGTGACGAACACAATAGTGCATCAACATTTCAGTTACAAATTCCAATGTGATTACACTGTGTGTAATTTACAACTACATACCAACTTCGAGGATTCCGTTCTTTATTGTTAGGAACCAAATCTCGCAAGAATGGCATATTATGATTTGTACACTATTGCATTCATACAATCGCTGCAAAACAAATACTACAAATATTATGTGCCTATTACTACTTCTTTTGTTTTTCATGTCATTTACATACATGGTTTGTTAATCTACTATGTATAGTACATGATTACAAATACACTATTGCTTAGTATGTTGACTTAGCATACCCAACACATATTTCAAAACATTTTTCACGACATACTTATATTGTTTGTGACAATCCATGCTTAAATATATGATGCACGCTATCTGTATGGCTAGTGTGAAACATATTAATATTTGTACTAGAATGAAATACCCTGCTACTGATTTTGTTGGATGCAAAACAGGTAGTGCTAATATTTCTAGTATGAAACACGTACAATTCAATAGATGTTGTGTTATGACGATGTTTGTATGATTTAGAGGTTACTTCGACCTTATTATTTGTTACCTTCACTTAACAAGAGGAGCTATGTGGACCATGTGACGAAACGAGTAATTATGGGTGCACACTTAATTACAAGGTTCGACATATGAGAATCATAGTAAACCTTGTTAAGATGGTGGCATAAAATCTAGAGTGATTACGTAACGGGAAGGGTATGACACAATAAGACCACGGTGGATAGCCGCTGGTACTTCCTATATATAAGTGTTCTTATTGTGTTATTCTTCAGAATGTTACCAGGGTCACTTGAAGGTTTTATGTTATCTAGGACCATTATGTGATTAAGTGATCATCAGTTATTTGTTTATTGAATGCACTGGACGAGACGAGTACATTCATTAACTCTATTCGAGCCGACCAGGAGTATATTATGGTGTTAAAGGTAACGACCTTGATGACATAGGCATGTTGACCCGTCTCCTATGCATGAGATGCTCATGGTACATGGGATGTACTTTGTGGGACGTTAGAAACCGTGTACGTATGGCTAGGCTTGAATGTACACCCCTTTGTTTGCTATGGATTTACACTCAGTACCTAAGTATAACATAGTGCTATGCAAAACAATTTTTATACACACGATGACGCTTTATAGATTCAAAAGTTCTAAAGGCTTGAATACCTTGAGGATACTTTGAATATCTTTGTTTACGCCTTGAATCCCCTAAACATTTCCAACACCAAATGATGCTCCGCATCTTTGGAATCTCGAGCTTTTTTATCTTTCAATTATTCCAAACACACTCTATGGTCTCCTTCGAATAAATTTCGGGATGAAATTTCCTAGAGTAGGGGAGACAGTAACCCTTGTGCCAAAATTTCGGGCTTTCATAAACTTTTTCTTTGAAGGTATTCTGATAACTGATACTTAAACGCAACCCTTTTTAATGTAACGTATGCATCGAGACGAGGATATAAGCTTAACATACCTTAAATACCCTTTACATAACTTAGAAATAAGTTTTGAGGGCTTCGATATGGCGAAAACATGCTATTGTAACTCCAGGAACTATTTTGCAAAATCTGCGAAAGTACACCGATTCACGTATTTCTTAATAAGGAACACATACGTACATCCAAAAAAATTTTCCATCATTAAAATCATGCATTTTAATGATTGGAGTGCAAAAATATCATTCGTTACACAATTACGGTCGTTTACGCGTTAATTAAAGCGTTCGTCGTAATTAACCCAAAAACGCAGTCGTACAACCGAACGAACCGACATCCTAAACATTTTTGGACATATTTCAAGTTCCCTAAGTTTGGTTAACTTTATAGAGCTTAGAAATTAGGTTAACGGATGTTAGAAACGACGAAACGCGATAAAACAAGTTCAGGGGCCTGTTCTGCCAAAATTGCAAAGTTTTTGCCAGCTGAGGGCTATGCGGACCACATCCAGAACCCCATACGGTCCGCATGGGGTGTCCAGTACAATAGTTGTGTTGGCAGCTACTTGTTTAAAGCCTTGGACACCAAGTATTCGAATTTTCCACCATTTCTTCTGCTTTGGACATGTGTTAGGTCCCTCCTAAGATCATGACAACTCAATGGACATGTGTGATGATCTTGTGGCATCTAAACTACTATAAATAGCAAGGCATTTTCATCCATTTCCTTGCTTAATTCTTTTTTTTCTCTAATCTGCTCTAAGTGGAGTTTGCTTCCATTTAGAGGCCTCCTACTTGAGCTCTTGAGGGTGCTACAACACAAGTAAGTGCCTTCTTCTAGTCTTGTTCATTTCTTTTAGCTATTTGAGCTAAAAGTCAAACAATTTGACTTTCTGTTTGACCTTCGGTTCTGACCATTTTTATCAAAGCAAAGTTCAATTGAACTTTGCAATGTGATCGTAATCACGATGGTTATGATCCATAGTGATCATACCTACTGATTACCACGTTTACTAGTCGTAGTGACGAGTCAAAGTTTCGGTCAAAAATGCGCATTTTGTGCAATTTACAACGGAACTATTTTCGTGTATCAAAACATTAAGTTTTGGTACTAAATCAGTTTTATGACTTAGTTAGACATGTCTAACTCGTCACTTCTAGTTTAGTGCTTATTTTGGGTCGTAAGTCGAGCGGTCTTGACCACCGCTTTGGCTTTCGAATCCGACCCGTTTGGTCGATGTTAGGATCCGACCAAACACATATTAGTTATATAGGGAATAACCTTCTGAGGTTATAGCTTATGGTCACATCGTCTGGTTAGTGTTATGATAAGTCGCTTATTATGCCTTTATAAATGACCAAAATGCCCTTTTGCACATAATTCCACCTTAAGAATATGTAACCAACTTTTTGACATATAAACTGATGTTGCAACTTTATTAAACTTATTTTGGAATATAAAACTTATCATAGGACTAGTTTGACCATTCGAACGCATTTTTTTGCAAATGACACGTTAAAGTAGCGGAAACTACCTTAACGGGTCATAACGGGTCAAAAGCACTTAGGTTTCATTCCAAATCAGAATGTTAAGTTTAGTAAACCATTTCCTATGAGTTCCAACACTCGTTTGGTTTATAAGACTTCGTTCTATCTGATTTCTTGTTTTCAAGTCTCGACACTAACATAGTATCTGATACACTAGGAACCACTTCAACACTTGAACTCTTGATTCTTTGAGCTTTGTTATTGTCACACCCCAACCGATGGCGAAAACATAAAGGAGGGACAAAATAGATTTCTCATTGCTCATAAAACAAAATGTGACAATAATTAATTTAATCCGAATTTCATTTCATAGCAAAAGTCATTACAATAATAGGGGGAAATTCAAATAACAACATAAAATGGCAAAATTTGATACATCAATATTAAACTTAAATGTCTAAATGTGTATCTATCGTCCTTGCTACTTTGTTTTCATAGCATCATCTCCATCAACCTGTAACATTTTTTAAAATAACAATTCAATGCAAAAGCAAAGGCGAGTACACAAGTTTATGCATAGCATGCGTATAAGAATAAAGTTTAAACAAATCCTCATGGCAACTATGATTTTTACAAGAGCATATACAAGGCATGCAATACTACAAGTCAAACCCTTAACGCAAACACGATATTTAACATGGCCTCTAGATTTCATGAGGAGAGGGATACGTTATTTCCTATAACGCTATACATGTCAAACGAATGCTAAAATAGTTAATGACTAAGGTATTACATAAATGTGACAACCGGTACTTTTCGGCTTTTAATTACACGATAACAAATGTTTAAGGCGATAATAGACAGTGTTTAAGACACTTACTAACTTAATTAGACTTTTGTATTGCCTAGGAACGCCTATCTAACTTTACATTACGCGTATGGCGATTCGCGGAATAACTACTTAATGATAAACGGTAACGAACTGATACCGTACAAAATACTGGCAACGCCGATGAACCCAAAGTTTATACGTAAAACTTATACATGTGAATGTGATTTTTGTGAGATTTTCACGCTTTCGAATGGTACAGAACACATATGTGAAAGAACAACGCGACTGCAGGAACGCACCGACAACGAAACGGAAACACCAGATTCAAGCTATGCCCATATATCTACATATTTAGCGTCGATTTCAACTTTTATTAATAATCGCAGTTGAAACCGGATCGAAAACGGAATTTTAAACGACACCGACAAAATTTTGCACTTATTACCGTAATCGATGATCGAGCGTACAAACAACGACTATCGATCTTGTCTTACGTGTTTTAATATTAAATTATAATTTACAACGTTTCACGGAGGTCGGGTTTGGAAACGGGTTTGTAGGAGCTGGCGGGCCACTTAAAATACGAGATTTGGGCTTGTAGGCCCTGGGCCCAAGCCCATTAAGTGAAAACCTAGTACTTAAACAAGTCAAACCCTAAAGTTGCCCATTGTGTTCAGCCGCTCTTCATCATCTTCCCTACAAAAATCTCAAAAACCTTATCTTCAACCTAACACACCCACTGCCTTCACCTCCCTCACTCTCTCGATTACACTCACGAGCAACACACATAGCCACAAACCCTCCACACACCTGCATCTCTCGATTCCCCATCCCCTCTACAATATCATCCAACACACAAACATCAACATCACCTGCAAGGGCGAGAGAGAGAGACCTGCAGGAGAGAGAGAGAGACCGTAGAGAGAGAAAGCTCAGCAGGAGAGAGAGAGAGTACAATGAGAGAGGAAGATATCGAGAAGAAAGAGGGGCCAGCCACCTCCGTGCGGTGGCGCGGGGCTCGCGGCGGCTCAGCGACGGGCCGTCGGACCAACGGCCAGAAGCACCAGCAATGGCGGCGGCGGTGACTTGGTTCCGCCAAGTATTCCGGTCAACAACCCAGCAGGTTCGATTTCTGATTTGCTTCGAGTTTGGTTTGGCTTCTGACGGGTTCGGGTCAGACATTGTTCGGGTTGTCGGTCAGATTTATGCTCACATTAGTTTCGGTTCAAGGTGGTTCGGTTCAAGGTTTGTTCTCAATTAAAATCCGGTTCAAGTCTCGGGACAGATTTCAGTTTGGTTCGGCTTGGGTTATGTTTAGTACGATCAAAGACGGTCAGATTCAGTTTTAGCGCGGATCGGTCAAACCTGGTCAACTCAGCAAGTCAACTTGGTCAACCGAGTTGACTCAACCAACTCAATCAGCCTGTTTGACGTAGCGACACAAGAATTGGTAAAAGATTAAATAACACGAACTCAGATTATATTGTTTTATATGATTACTTCTTTTACGCGAACCGAGCTCGAACCAACACGACTAGTAAATTTACTAAACTTGTGCATTTCATATTATTAGAGTTTGCATATGTTAAATTAAAAATAGAACCGACGCATTTTGACTTAACATTTGTAAGAATACATAAATTGGACTTGTTTTCGACAAAAGTTTAAGTTTTGAACACGATAGAAATGTTCTATACATATTGTCGTTATATTAAATTGTTGAGTTTGAAAATGTTGTGTTTTGACAGATATCGACAACTTGACTTGTCGGGTTACCCTAAAAACAGAGGGAACTCTGCCCGTTTTTCATAAAATACGTAACACAAAACGTGGTTTGTTATAAAAACGACACGTATCAGATCTAAAGTATATATAAAAACAAATCCAAATGCATATTTATTTACGACGATACTTTATAACTTACAAAAACATTGATAACGCAAACTATTTTACAAAATAAATATAATTACTTCTATTTATTTCAAATACCAAAAACTCGATGATTCTTTCACAAAATAAATATAATCAATATATTTATTTCAAACGACAATAACGTGAAAACTATATAAAATAAATGTAACTTCTATATTTATTTCAAACGCCTAAACATTATAAGGTATATTACCGCACGATTTTCACAATTTATTTACTAATTCATGGTTTACAAACAAACGAGAGTCGATTAGATAAAACAAACAACTACATTATTATTTTGACAATTACCCTCGAGAGGTGAGATTCTACTTCCGCTACACTACGATTACACACATATACATATATGAATTTATATAATACATTATACGCGCTTACAATGTAATACTTTCATATAAATATTCGTTACGCGTACTCACATTATACAAGTCTATAACGTTTACTATCTTATATGTATATTTGATTACATACACATATTACCTTTCGAGACGACTAACACGATTCTACAAATATATTTATGTTTTATATAACTATATATATATTCTAAACTATTTGGAAACTAAGTGTTTCCAAGACCTAATATTTATCCCGACTATTAGTGGGGTTAAAACAACCATTGATTGATTATTCTAAGGCAAGATAACCACACCCTTTTAGGATCGTTTGTTAACGATTCGGTAGAGCTCGGACACGTAGTTTATCTACGTTGTCTTATTAAAAACTTACAAGCTTGATTCCTTGTTAGGAATCCTATAGTTGCACGCTAGCAAGTTCACGCTCTTGGAATAACATCACAGAATCACATTTAGCTAGCTTTGCACAAGGATAACAAGGTGAGTTCATAACCCCACTTTTTACAGTTTTACATTTTTATAAATTTTTTCGGGGTGGAAAGACATGCAGGTTTTGTGAAAGCACACAACATTTCGATAAAAGCAAATCATATATTTCTAAACCATATTACAAACGTATTCCAGATAACACAAATGGTTTATGAAAAGCTTATGCCAAATATATCAGTTTTTACAAGACTATACGCGTTTTCGAAACATACTCGAATTTATAACATGGGCTCTGCCCAACAACATGGATAACAAGACAATGGCACGGATAACAAGATAACATGGCTAGGCCCAACGACACAGATTATGACATTCGGTATGTAGCTACGGAATTAGATAACAATAGATCGATGTGCGTATATAGGATTGGATAATAATATAACATTAGTAACCATTAATCACTTAGTGACCAAGGTGCAAAAGGTGTAGATCTATTAAGCTTGAGGCACGCTCCACTCCTAGTTGTATACCATGGGGTGCTTTTGTGATCCCAATTGAGAACAAAGTTGTCTCGTTTGGTTATTTACTTATGGTACATAATATTAGGGGGTTCGCTACCCGCTGATTGATCCTTATATTCCATAGGCACCCTACATACTATGATTTTATCACCGGTTTACAAACACATAATGGGAAACATTTTTAATACCGATATATAGTTACGACATTATATACGCTTTGAGATATTATAATCTCACAGACCGGTTTTCAAAAGCAAGATTCTCAAATGTTTTAAGATTCATTTGAAACAAAACAAACAAACTATGAACTCGCTCAAGTTTATGTTGATTTTTCGCATGTTTATTTCTCAGGTTATAACGTCAAACTATGGCACGGTTGGAATAGGAGAACCCATTTGGACTCGAGTACTTAGTAGGCGTTCATTTTCCAGAAGTCTTAGCACTTTAATACTTCCGCTGTGCAATGAAGATACCAGTCCAGTCACGCCAGCTCTGATATTTCGGGGTGTGACAGATTGGTATCAGAGCTATAGGTTTCAGCGAATTTGGTTTCTGTAGAGATACCTAGGCTTTAACCTCACTTCCCTTGGGGACTTAGCTTATTAAGACTTGAACACATACAAAACGCCTAGAACACATACATGGGTTCCGACCATGGTCGAAAACAACGAGTCAACATACTATTTCAAAACATGCATTAGTGTTGTGTTTTATACACGTTACACGAAACGATTGCATACGATAAGCAAAACTTGAAAGTTTTGAGAACATACACTTAAGACCTTTGCTTAACTTATGACAAAAATTCATTAAAGGTTATTTCATAGGAGCTGTGACTATTAGCTCAAGCAAACAACTTTATCTATGTCATCTATGCTATTCTACTAACCCGAGCAGGTAAACTACGAAAAACAGAATGCCAAGGCACATGAATACATGAAACGTAACGCATACATCACGGATGTAAGAAATTCAAAACATACGAAATGCAAGGCAAGGCCTTTGGAAAACATGAATGAACGATATAACAGCGATGTAAATCCTGTCGGTGGAATGACTGTCGGTCAAAGTACAGCTATCATCATGTAGCCCGACAGACGGTGTCAAACACGCCAAGGTACATCCAAACAAGGACTACACTAACTAATGGAAATCACGATTATCAGCATCGCAACAGAAAACACAAGTCCTCACATCTCCCCACTCCCTAAATGGCGACTACGCCAAGATTGACATCCCGTGGTGATGTCACATAACGCCTAGTCATTTCACAAAATTCGAGGTAAGTCCTAAATTCTTTGTTGAATATTCGGACTTTTGCATAGAGTAGATTCTTGCACCTCTACTCTTTCTAATGGTCACCTCATTACGAGAATTTCATACTTGATTAGTGGACACCCAATTATAGGTTCTTGACTAATTCATAAGCTACGTATGCATTGTTTATTTGGCATGTGGTTAGCTTGATTCGTGGAAGCCATCAGGGACTCCACATTGAATGGGTTTGTTATGTCGACATTTCATTTATTGTTTTCACTACACAGAGTATTGCATTGAAACTTTAATGACCTACATTATTGCAAGAGTTGACTACTTGATATCTAGTCAACTAAATTCTTGAAGCACTTTTCTTGACAAGTTACATACATGGTCTTCGTATGACCATGTTAAAAACTTCCTTGGTAATACATATATAATTGTTGGTCAATATCTAAATCAAGTTTAGTTGGATAAACTTGCTCACTATACCCATTCAATTCAAGGATTTTATATGATGGATTGAGGCCATCATATTCACAGTAATATCAACAAGCATTTCATTTATTTTGAACTATAGTAGACTTGTTTGGTCTCAACTCCACTAAATCGTTGATTGTTTATGGCACCTTGGGTGGCGTTTCCATTAATTTGAAGCTTGTGCTGATTTCGTCTACACACATCACATATGGATTTAATTATTTGTTTCTCTAATTATTATTAAATCCACTCTGTTGATTCGTTATCTTGGGACATTCTTAATACAATCGTGTATTAAGAATATGGTAAATTTCATGGCTTATTTCAGTGTACCTCTAGCGGTTATTTCAACACCACTTGCAACTTCGATGACATTCAATTATTATTCATTTTTGTCATCAACTGAAATTCTATGAAATTCCTTTGGAATAAATTTTTGAATTTACTTAGTTGAACCTTTCATCTAATTACAAAGACGGTGGGTTTGTTCGATCACCACTATTATTGAATTGTTTTCGATCACTACGATGCCTTGTGGCGTCGGTATAAACTTGTAGCTTGGGCTAATTATGATCAATCGTTTCATGCGAAACTACGCGTGCTTTTCGTTTGGCTCGTCATTTAAATGGTCTTAATGCAACTATGTATTAAGACAATAATACACCAAGATCGGTTGCATTTTGGTGTATCCTTAATGTCAACACAAATTTTATTTCATTTAATGGTTCAATAGTTGACAAATCGTTTTCATGGTCCTATTCTATTAAGCTTGTTGATTCTGAGTCTCAATCACCCAACAACTAACATAAGGTACTATTGATAGTACATTTATTGCTTCTAGAACTCATTCACATATTGTGAACGTCCTTTGAAATCTTATTGGTTGATTTTCTCTTATTGGAATCCAGTAAACTTAGTCACATTGGTGACTGTATCATAACATCTCGTTCACTTGACATCAACTCGGAAGCAAACTCAGTTGAACCATGGTTCTTATCGTCGTAACAAGTCATTGTGCTCATATACTATGGACAAGTCTTGATTCATTCTTGTGGTCAATTACCTCGGTATTATTCATACATACATGTGCATGACAAAACTTTAAGTAGATAACAAAGACTAAATTTCGAGGACGAAATTCCTATAACAGGGGGAGAATGTGACAACCGTACTTTTCGGCTTTTAATTAAGCGATAAAAGATGTTTAAGGCGATAATAGACAGTGGTTAAGACACGTACTAACTTAATTAGACTTTTGTATTGCCTAAGAACGCCTATCTAACTTTACATTACGCGTATGGCGATCTGCGGAATAACTGCGTAACGATAAACGGTAACGAACTGATACCGTACAAAATACTGGCAACGCCGATGAACCCGAAGTTTATACGTAAAACTTATACATGTGAATGTGGTTTTGTGAGATTTTCATTGCTTTCGAACGGACAGAACGCATATGTGAAAGAACAACGCGACTACCGGAACGCACCGACAACGAAACGGAAACATCGGATTCAAGCTATGCCCATATATCTACATATTTAGCTTGATTTCAACTTTTATTAATAATCGCAGTTGAAACCGGATCAAAAACGGAATTTAAAACGGCAACGACACAATTTTGCACGATTATTACCGTAATCGACGATCGAGCGTACAAACAACGACTACCGATCATGTCTTACGTGTTTTAATACTAAAATTATAATTTACAACGTTTCACGGAGGTCGGGTTTGGAAATGGGTTTGTAGGAGCTGGCGGGCCACTTAAAATACGAGATTTGGGCTTGTGGGCCCTGGACCCAAGCCATTAAGTGAAACCTAGTACTTAAACAAGTCAAACCCTAAAGTTGCCCATTGTGTTCAGCCGCTTTTCATCATCTTCCCTCCAAAAATCTCAAAAACCTTATCTTCAACCTAACACACCCACTGCCTTCACCTCCCACACTCTCTCGATTACACTCACGAGCAACACACATAGCCACAACACCTCCACACACTGCATCTCTCGATTCCTCATCTCCTCTACAATATCATCCAACACAGAAACATCAACATCACCTGCAAGAGCGAGAGAGAGAGAAAGCTCGGCAGGAGAGAGAGAGTACAGCGAGAGAGGAAGAGATCGTAAAGAAAGAGGGGCCGGCCACCTCCATGCGTTGGCGCGGCGGTGGCTCAGCGACGGACCAGAAGCGCCAGCAATGGCGGCGGCGGTGACTTGGTTCCGGCAAGCATTCCGATCAGCAACTCAGCAGGTTTGATTTCTGATTTGCTTCGAGTTTGGTCTGGCTTCGGATGGGTTCGAGTGTGGTTCGGGTCAGACATTGTTCGGGTTGTCGGTCAGATTTACGCTCACATCAGTTTCGGTTCAAGGTGGTTCGGTTCAAGGTTTGTTCTCGGGTCAGATCCGGTTCAAGTCTCGTGACAGATTTCAGTTTGGTTGGCTCGGGTTATGTTTAGTACGGTCAAAGACGGTCAGATTCAGTTTTAGCGCGGATCGGTCAAACCTGGTCAACTCAGCAAGTCAACTTGGTCAACCGAGTTGACTCAGCCAACTCAATCAGCCTGTTTGACGTAGCGACACAAGAATTGGTAAAAGATTATATAACACGAACTCGGATTATATTGTTTTATATGATTATTTCTTTTACGCGAACCGAGCTCGAACAACGGCTAGTAAATTTACTAAACTTGTGCATTTCATATTATTAGAGTTTGCATATGTTAAATTAAAAATAGAACCGACGCATTTTGACCTAACATTTATAAGAATACATAAATTGGACTTGTTTTTCATAAAAGTTTCAAATTTTGAACACGACGAAAACGTTCTATACATATTGTCGTTATATTAAATTGTTGAGTTTAAAAATGTTGTGTTTTGACAGATATCGACAACTTGACTTGTCGGGTTACCCTAAAAACAGAGGGAACTCTGCCCGTTTTTCGTAAACTACGTAACACAAAACGTGGTTTGTTATAAAAATGAATATCGGATCCAAAGTATTTATAAAAACAAATCCAAATGCATATTTATTTACGACGACACTTTATAACTTACAAAATCGTTGATAACGCGAACTATTTTACAAAATAAATATAATTCTTTCTATTTATTTCAAACACCAAAAACTCGATGATTCTTTCACAAAATAAATATAATCATTATATTTATTTCAAACGACAATAACGTGAAAACTATGTAAAATAAATTTAACTTCTATATTTATTTCAAACGCCTAAACATTATAAGGTATATTACCGCACGATTTTCACAATTTATTTACCAAGTCATGGTTTACAAACAAACGAGAGTCAATTAGATAAAACAAACAACTACTTTATTATTTTGACAATTATCCTCGAGAGGTGAGATTCTACTTCCGCTACACTACGATTACACACATATACATATATGAATTTATATAATACATTATACACGCTTACAATGTAATACTTTGATATAAATATTCGTTACACGTACTCACGTTATACAAGTCTATAACGTTTACTATCTTATACGTATATTTGATTACATACACGTATTACCTTTCGAGACGACTAACACGATTCTAAAAATATATTTATGTTTTATATAACTATATATATATTCTAAACTATTTGGAACTAAGTGTTTCCAAGACCTAATATTTATCCCGACTATTAGTGGGATTTAAACAACCATTGATTGGTTATTTTAAGGCAAGATAACCACACCCTTTTAGGATCGTTTGTTAACGATTCGGTAGAGCTTGGACACGTAGTTTAACTACGTTGTCTTATTAAAAACTTATAAGCTTGATTCCTTGTTAGGAATCCTATAGTTGCACGCTAGCAAGTTCACGCTCTTGGAGTAACATCACAGAATCACATTTAGCTTGCTTTGCACAAGGATAACAAGGTGAGTTCATAACCCCACTTTTTACCGTTTTACATTTTTATAAATGTTTTCGGGGTGGAAAGACATGCAGGTTTTGCGCAAGCACACAACATTTCTATAAACGCAAATCATATATTTGTAAACCATATTACAAACGCATTCCAGATAACACAAATGGTTTATGAAAAGTTTATGCCAAATATATCAGTTTTTACAAGACTATATGCGTTTTCGAAACATACTTGAATTTATAACGTGGGACTCGGCCCAACAACATGGATAACAAGACAATAACACGGATAACAAGATAACATGGGCTAGGCCCAGCGACACAGATTATGACATTCAGTATGTAGCTATGGAATTAGATAACAATAGATCGATGTGCGTAAGTAGGATTGGATAACAATATAACATTAGTAACCATTAATCACTTAGTGACCAAAGTGTAGATCTATTGAGCTTGAGGCACGCTCCACTCCTAGTTGTATACCATGGGGTGCTTTTATGATCCCAATTGAGAACAAAGTTGTCTTAGTTTGGTTATTTACTTATGGTACATAATATTAGGGGGTTCGCTACCCGCTGATTGATCCTTAGATTCCATAGGCACCCTACATACTATGATTTTATCACCAGTTTATAAACACAACAGTACATGCATCGGTTTACAAACATAATGGGAAACATTTTTAATACCGATATACAGTTACGACATTATATACGCTTTGAGATATTATAATCTCACAAACCGGTTTTCAAAAGCAAGATTCTCAAATGTTTTAGGATTCATTTGAAACAAAACAAACAAACTATGAACTCGCTAAACTTTATGTTGATTTTTCGCATGTTTCTTTCTCAGGTTATAACGTCAAACTATGGCACGGTCGGATAGGAGAACCCATTTGGACTCGATTACTTAGCAGGCGTTCATTTTCTAGAAGTCTTAGTACTTTAATACTTCCGTTGTGCAATGACGATACCAGTCCAATCACGCCAGCTCTGATATTTAGGGTGTGGCAATAAAGAATGTCTAAGATATAAGCATCAATGTAAACGATTCAAGTATTCATGGATATAGGTTTGTTTGTGTATTTCATGAATATAACACTTGTGAATTTTGTATATGGAAACATGTTACACCCAAAAGTGTTATAAACGAAAATGGGTCGAGTGGTACTCACGGTTTTGCTAAGTCTTCTAACTTGACAAGTCCGTGAAGGTAGTTGTTTTGATGGGAAAGAACGCCGATTTATCCTACAAGAGGAAACAAAGGCGTATGAGTATTTTAGGGATGATGATGGAACATTCAGATTTAAGATTCAAAATGTGACAAAGTATATGATACGAAAATAGTCACTAAGGTATTAGCACTTGTCTTTGATACTATAATAATCCATAAGATTTAATATGGTTTCATAGGTTCAAGACCTATTAGAATCGTGACAAGGAACCATACACATTAGTGATAAACTTATTAGCTTGATAGGTGACTACTTAGTCACTATCAAGGGTTCGGTTTTAAGGATTTATATTATGGTCTATAAATACATATAAAGTTATAATGTCATGTAGAAGGTGTGAGGATGAACCATCCACTTTGGAACCTCTTGGTGTCATGTAAGTCAAGTAGGAGGTGGGAGGATTAACCATCCACTTTGGAACCTAGATTGGATTCACCACTACAAAAGTTCATTCACACAAGGAGGTCAAGAATAATATGAATAATAACATAAATAACCAGAATAATATGTTCACTACACCAAGTAGCCAAGTGAGCTACAACCCGATAAGCATGCGTAGACACACGACGATGGCTAGTCGGGGTTATGACACTTTCAAACTAGCAAACTAACTTGGGATAATGATGAAAATCATCAAGTGATGTGTGGTCTCAAAGTTAGGATAGCACAAGCTAACCAAGGTGGACACACATGAACAAGTTCATGAACTTGCATCACTGGTGAGCTTAAAGCCCTATGAAAATAAAAGTTTGGAGTGTTTAAACACTCTTGTTTACATGTACAACAACTTGGTTAGTCTCACTAATCATAGCTTTGATTAGGTGCTCAAGAATGTGACATCTGTGCCTATTCAACCATGGAACAATTCCGAAAATTTCGAATCCAATGAGATCTTGTGTTCATTCCCAAGAATTGTATAATTACATGTGACATTCACACATTTCAGTCCTTGTACAATTTCGATCTTTCGAATCGCTTCTGGAAGTGAAATCGCAAGCGGTTACGCAAACGTAATCAGTTTAACGCGACATGCACTTCAGAACAATGACATAAGCTAAACATACCATAAATACCCTTTACATAACTCAGAAATAAGTTTTGAAGGGTTCGGTATGGCAAAAACATGCTTATTCAAATTCAGGGGCTATTTTGCAAATTCTGCGAAACTATGCCGTTACGCGTATTTCCTAATCCAGAACATGTACGCACATCCAAAAATTTTTGTAATCATCAAAACCTTGTATTTTAGTGATTGGAATGCAAAAATATCATTCGTTACACATTTACGGTCATTTGCGCGTTCGTTACGATTTTCGTCGTAATTTACCGAAAACCGCAACCATACGACTGAACGAACCGACACCCGGGACATTTTTGGATATATTTCAAGTTCCCTATGCTTTATCATCCTTATAAAGTTTTAAAATGAGGTTAAAGGGTGTTAAAAGTGCCAAAATGCAATAAAAACAAGTCAGGGGCCATTTCTGCCATTTTAATAAACTTCTGCCCCTGCAAGGGCCTTACGGACCGTAAGGCAAAACCCCATATGGTCCGTAAGGGGTCCCCAGATCAGAAGCTTCCTAAATGAACCTGGCAGCTTCTTGTTGCATTCCTTGGCCACCAAATGGTGATTTTTGCCACCTTTAACTCAATGGACAATGAGACACATGAGAGGACACTAATCACTTCCATAACACCTGGATCAACACTTGTCATGATTTGGGAGCTTCCCTTGCTTATTTCCTTCTTTTCTCTTTTATAACTCCAAGTGGAGACTACCACATTGTGGAGGCCCCATTGAGTTTTCTTGAGCTCCTTGAAGTGTTCTTCAAACACAAGTAAGTGCTCTTCCTAGTCTTGTTTAGTTATTTTAGCTATTTCAAGAATCAAACATGTTGACTTGAGCTTACCATTAATTGGTCAAAGCAAAGTTCAATTAAACTTTGCAACATGATCGTAATCACGATGGTTATGATCCATAGCGATCATGCATACTGATTACCACGTTTCCTTGTCGAAGTGACGAGTCAAAGTTTCGGTCAATAATGTGCAAAATGCGTATTATACAACGAAATTATATTCGGGTATCAAAACACTTTGTTTTGGTACAAAATCAGTTTTATAAACCTTGTTAGACATGTTTAACATGTCTAACTCGTCACTTTTAGTTTAGTGCTTGTTTAGGGTCGTAAGTTGAGCGGTCGTGACCACCGCTTTGACTTTCGAATCTGACCCGTTTGGTCGATCTTAGGATCCTGACCAAACACATATTTGTGACCATAGTTGTATAGGGAATAACCTTCTGAGGTTATACCTTATGGTCACGTCGTTTGGTTAGTGTTTTGTTAAGTCGCTAGTTATGCCTTTACAAATGACCAAAACGTCCTTTTTGCGCATAAATCAACTTTAAGCATATGTGACCAATGTTTTGACATATAAACTGATGTTGCAACTATATTAAACTTATTTTTTCATATTAGACTTATCATAACACATATCTAACCATCCGAACACGTATTTACGTAAATGATCGGTTAAAAGTAGCGTAAATACCTTAACGAGTCATAACGGGTCAAAATAACTTAGGAATCTTTCCAAATCAGAATGTTAAGTTTATTAAACCATTTCATATGAGTTCCAACACTCATTTGGTTTATAAGGTTTCATTCTATCCGAATCTTCCGATTAAGGTCCCGATATTTACATAGTTATCCGATTCTAGGACACGTTTGACTTCTCGGACATTTGAGCTTGTTTCATCTTTGATTCAAGGATATTTTGTAACCCAAGTGAGTACATAGTCCCCTCTTTTACGTTTTTCAAATGTTTTTGGGTTGATTCATATGTGCCTATTCACTATTTTCACGTTTTTCAATGCTATTACCTATGGCTTAAATAATGATTTTCAAATTTTTGAGACTATTGTTGGTGCTATTTCTTTTATACATTCATTAACAATGATCAAGCCGATTGGTAGTATGATATAGCGCAATAGGATTTGACACCCCATTCCTGTTGTATGGAATGTCAGAAACCAAGTTTAAACCAAATAGATTTTGCCTTCATGGTAAATCTATAGTCACCAAAGTATAGTTTTATATACTCAGGTTTGAATGTATTGCCAAACGAACCACAATGTATGTTTTACAAAGGTTTTCTAATTAAGCCATAAAAACTTATCTTTTATTCCCTAAACCAAAGGATAGTTGATATGCTACCAAAGTTACATTGTTTTCCAAAGTATAGTTTGATATACTAAACCAAAGCATAGTTTGATGTGCTACTAAAGTATAGTTTGATATACTATCCAACCTTTTAAACCAAAGTATATTTTGATATACTGCTGATTCTTTATTTATAAAGAAAGCATAGTTTTATATGCTACCAATGCAATATTGTTTACTAAAGTATATTTTGATAATACTACCCAATCTTTTAAAACAAAGGTATACATTTTGATATACTACCTAAATTGTTATTTCAAAAACTAAACGTATACCTTGTACATATATTACAAAAACTTTTTATCAAAAAATCAAAGTATTTTAGATACCAAACCTTTTTTGTAAGATTCATGGCTATTTTTGAAAACATATGTTCTTTTCTTAAAACATTCAAAGCCATGAATCTAATTCACAAAACCTATGTTACTCACAAGCATTTTTATGCTGACGTACCTAATTTCACATATGTTTCAGGTTTATCTATATGATGCTTGTCGCTACTTACTACACATAGGATGGACGCGGGCGTTAGTGACATTAAAATTTAGAAGACAATTTGATTGTATTTTATTCTCGTTATTCCAAGACGAATGTAAATTTGATAAATCAATAAAACAAAACTTTAAATACCATGAGTTGCGAAACAATTTGTAACGTGACTCCCCAAGTGTTTCCACCGCGTGTTGCTTTACGCGATTTGGGGTGTTACAGATTGGTATCAGAGCACTGGTTATAGGGAATTAGGTTATTAGTAATGCTTTGACCTAGTCTATAACCTTTCTAGGACCCCCAACGCGAGTTTACTTGCGTTTAGATTTCTAATACACAACCATCTCCTATCCTTAGGTGATTACCAAAAACAAAACATAATACATCTTTCGAAAGTCAAATTTTCTTCTAAAAATTACACACGAAATCATCTATCCTTGGATGATTTGTATTGGGCTTTATGCCTTCAAAGTTTTCAAAATCTCGTCAAAGTTTGGGCTTTAATAATGTGAACACATGCAATCTAGAAGGCTGAATGCCTGTACCCTGAGTTTTCTTTCTAAGGCTAGAGTGTTCGTACAAATCCGCATTATCGGACCAGTCACTCTTACCTGGGAACTCTTGGGGTGAGTATTCACTTACAGACTAAAGCATGTCTTCAAGATACATTATAAAGACCCATTTACTTTAATTTTTCACTGTGTCGTTTGCTTGTTTTAAGTAACGAACAAATGATGACAATCCTTATACTTCGTCGATATTTTTAAATTCATTTTAACTATCCAATATCAGTCTCACTCGATTTCTTTCATGATTCCCTTTCACTTTTATAATGCCTCCTCGTCGCAACGCTACTCAAGGCGCCGAAATGGAAACTTTAATTGCTCAGCAAATGGCTGATGTACTCCCAAACCTTGTGACCCAACTCAATCAAGCTTATCAAAATAATAACAACAACAATGCAACTACTCCGTGTAACTTTAAACAATTCAACTCGGGCAATCCACTCAACTTCACTGGGTCTGAGGGAGCTACTGGGCTCCTACAATGGTTTGAGAGTATCGAAAGCACTTTCCGCCATGTTTAGTGTTCGAATGAGCGGAAAGTAGAGTTTCTTTGAGTGTTTTCCAAAAGAGAGCACTCACGTGGTGGAACGGGATTATAAGGGATAGAGGTGCTGATGTAGCACTGGCTCAGACATGGGAAGAGCTTAGAGCTCTTATGATGAAAGAGTTCTGCCCACGTCATGAACAGATGACACTTGAGAACGAATTCCACGATTTTGAAACAAGATAGTGGTAAACATCGAGACTACACTGATCATTATGAGGAACTAGTCTGTTATGTCCTACCATGGTTATGCCATTTGGATAAGGCAATTAAAAAGTACATTGATGGCCTCCCTGACCCAATTCAGGACATAGTCACTGGTAGCAATCCCGCTACAGTTAGACAGGCCATTGAGCTATCCGCTACCCTGACTGAATCTTAAATCAAGAAGGGTAACCTTTTTCGTAAAGGCGACAAGAAACCATTGGACAAGACTACCCAAGAAAAACCAAAGGAAAACCAGACTTAATCCTCTAAGAAGTCAAAGAAGCGTAAGGCTTCACAAAACTTCGCATTAGTACGATTTTCAAAGTTTGTGAGACTATTGTTGGTGCTTATTTCTTTTATACATTCATTAACAATGATCAAGCCGATTGGTAGTACGATATAGCGCTATAGGATTTGACACCCCATTCCTGTTGTATGGAATGTCAGAAACCAAGTTTAAACTAAATAGATTTTGCCTTCGTGGTAAATCTATATTCACCAAAGTATAGTTTGATATACTCAGGTTTGAATGTATTGCCAAACGACCACAATGTATGTTTTACGAAGGTTTTCTAATTAAGCCATAAAAACTTATCTTTTATTCCCTAAACCAAAGCATAGTTGATATGCTACAAAAGTGACATTGTTTTCCAAAGTATAGTTTGATATACTAAACCAAAGCATAGTTTGATGTGCTACTAAAGTATAGTTTGATATACTATCCAACCTTTTAAACCAAAGTATATTTTGATATACTGATGATTCTTTATTTATAAACGAAAGCATAGTTTTATATGCTACCAATGCAATATTGTTTACTAAAGTATATTTTGATATACTACCAAATCTTTCAAAACAAAGGTATACATTTTGATATACTACCTAAATTTTTTATTTCAAAAACCAAACGTATATCTTGTATATATATTACAAACACTTTTTTATCAAAAAGCAAAGTATTTTAGATATCAAACCTTTTTGTAAGGATTCATGACTATTTTTGAAAACATATGTTCTTTTCTTAAAACATTAAAAGCCATGAATCTAATTCACAAAACCTATGTTGCTCATAGGCATTTTTATGCTGATGTACCTATTTTCACATATGTTTCAGGTTTATTTATATGATGATTGTCGCTGCTTACTACACATAGGATGGACGCTGGCCTTAGTGACATTAAAATTTAGAAGACAATTTGATTGTATTTTATTCTCGTTATTCCAAGACAAATGTAAATTTGATAAATCAACAAAACAAAATTTTAAATACCATGTGTTGCGAAACAATTTGTAACGTGACTCCCCAAGTGTTTCCACCGCGTGTTGCTTTACGCGATTTGGGGTGTTACAAAGAACACAAGATTAGATGAAGAAATGGTAAGTTTTAAACAAGTTTTGAAAGATTTGAGACACAACAGAAAGTTTTGGACACTTTTGGAGCATTTCCATGTCTGGATTCTCCATGGAGAACCCTTGGATTCAATCCCAATGTTTATCCAAGTAAATAGAAGAAAGAATCAAGCAAAAAGAACAAGTATTAGGCAAGTTATGCTCACTTTTGTGAGGGTGTATGAATCTGCCCGAAAATTCTGATGTTGCAAAGATTTGGAGTGATTGTGAAGTGATTTAGGAAGGATTAGAAGGTTGTGAAAGTGGAAAATGGCTTGGAGAAGTGTTGGTATTTTTTATAGGGATGAGTTAGGGTTTGTTAGGAGTGTTTAAATGAGCTTAGAAGGTGATTGGGGAAGCGTTTGGAGGTGGGATTCGTGCCAAACCCGGGAGCTAAACCATTCTGTCTCGCCCAGGTACCCTTACGGACCATATGTCACACCCCGACCGCGTAAAACAACAAACCGCGGCGGAATCGTCGGGGAGTGTCGTAACATAATTATTGTTTCAATGGCATAAAATGTTAAGTTTTATTGAATATAATTGTTTACATTGTCTGGAATTTAAACATAAAACATAAGTTAAATTGTCTTCAGGTTTTGAGTCACTAAAGCCCAAAGTCCGTCCTATGTGTCGCATGATCAACCTTAAGCATTCGCTCCTAAAACATATGTGAAAATAAAGTACGTCAGCATAAAAATGCATGTGAGTAACATAGGTTGTGCATTTAAGATTCATGGCCTAGAATGTTTAAAGGAATTCTTAGTTAAAGAGTGGCCATAATGTTTTCTTTTATAAAAATTATAAGATAAATCGAATGATATAAAAGAAATATGTATGGTTAAATCATTAACCAAAATATATGTCAAGTCTTGTGTAAAAATGTCTTGTTTTGAACTTTAATTGAAATGATTTAGATAACGCCACGATATGTAATTTGATAAAAGCACTTATATATAGGAAGTACCATCGGCGTATCCTCCATGCTTTTATCATATTACATTTGTTTTGTTATTTAAATCACCCACCATAAACCAACCATCAAAAAGTCTTGTATAAACCAGAGAAATGACTTGTATAAACCAATGTCTTGTAAACCAATGTCATGTAAACAAAGTCTTGTGTAAACCAAAATGTCAAATGTAAACCAATGTCTTGAATAGTCATAATATCTTGTATAAAACAATGTCTTTGAGTAATCAAATGTTTTGTTTTATAAGTCATACTTTTATTGTTTAAAACATATATTTAGATTGTTGGCAAACACATTCAAACCTTGTTGACAGTCAAATAGACCCTTATAAAGATAAAAGTCTATCCATTTCTGTCATTCCCTAAAGTCGCTTCCAAACAAACCCGGGAAGTGGGAACAGAATTGTCAATTCTATGGTACCATTACATACTACCGGTCGGCATGATCAATGTTAATGAATCTATTAAGTCAATCTCCAACGTACCAATATGTCATGAACAAGCAAAAATGTCTTTGAAAACCATGTACTAGTATGCTCAGTCAACATACATAGCAAGAAATGTCTATGAAATCAATGTGCTAGCATGCTCAGTCAACATACATCGCAAAATGTAATGTAAATCAATGTGCTCATATGCTAAGTCAACATATGCTGCCAAAAGTATCACTAAAATCAATGTGCTAGCATGCTCAGTGAACATACATAGCAAGAAATAATGTAAATCAATGTGATCATATGCTAAGTCAACATATGCCGCAAAATGTAATGGAAATCATGTACTATATGTACTTTGTAATCAAAGCATGTATAATGTCATGAAAACTCGAAAGTAATCATAGGCACAATATGTTTCACCCTAAACATTTGAAAAACATAAATGAGGGGACTATGTACATTACGTACTCACTTGGATTGCAAGAAAATCCCTGTTCAAGAAGATAAACCAAAGCTCAAGAGTCCGAGAAATCACGTATGTCCTAATATCGGATAACTATGTTAATATCGGGACATTAATCAGAGGATCAGATAGAATGAGGTCTTGTAAACCAATGAGTGTTGGGACTCATATGAAAAGGTTTAACAAAGTTAACATTCTGATTTGGAGAGATTCCTAAGTGCTTTACCCATAATGACTCGTTATGGTAGTTTACGCTACTTTAACGGGTCATTTGCGTAAACGCGTGATCGGATGGTTAGATATGCCCTATGATAAGTCTTATATGCCAAAACAAGTTTAATATAGTTGTAACATTAGTCTATATGGCAAAACATTGGTTACGTAAGCTTAAAATAAATTTATGCGCAAAAAGGGCATTTTGGTCATTTATAAAGGCATAATAAGCAACTTAACATAACATTAACCAAAAGTGTTTTGGCAACTGTTTTGATACCTGGAAGTGGTTTCGTTGTAAATTGCGCATAAATCGCATTATTGACCGAAACTTTGACTTGTCAAAATGACTAGTAAATGTGGAAATCAGTAGGCATGATGACTAAGGACTATAACCATCATGATTATGACCACATTAACAAGTTCAAATGGATTTTGTTTTGACCAATTTATGATCAAAACTGAAAGTCAAACAAAAAGTCAAACTGTTTGATTTTTAGTTCAAATATACTAAAAGAATTGAACAAAACTTGATTGAAACACTTACAAACACTAAGGATAGCCAAGGAATCACAGAGGGAGTTCCAAATATGGTTGCAACTTTAGATTTGCAGGTGAGAATAAAATTGAGTTGTTACAAAAGTTCAAAAATGGAGAATTAGCTTGGTATTTATAGTTAATTTGAAGTTATATGATCAAGACAAGTGTCCATGAATCATCACTGAAGTGGATTAGTGTCCTAACACTTGTTAGAAGCAGAGAAAAGGGTGGCAAGTTCATTTGGTGAGTCAATCAAGGAGTTAACCAGGTGCTGCCAAGTTTCTGATATGTTACCGTAAGGCCCTTGCAGGGGCTGAAGTTTCAAAAATGGCAGAAATGGCCCCTGAACTTGTTTTTGACGCGTTTTGGCACTTCTAACACCCGTTAACCTGATTTTCAAGCTTTATAAGGATGAAATAACATATGGAACTTGAGATGTGTTCAAAAATGTTCCGGGTGTCGGTTCGTTTGGTTGTACGGTTGCGGTTTTCGGTTAATTACGACGAAAATCATAGCGAACGCTTATATGACCGTAAAAGCTTAACGAACGACATTTTTGAATTCCAATCATTAAAATACAAGATTTTAATGATTACAAATTTTTTTGATGTGCGTACGTGTTCCGGATTAAGAGATACGCGTAACGGCATAGTTTCGCATAATTTGCAAAATAGCCCTTGAAGTTGCAAAATCATGTTTTTGCCATACCGAAGCCTTCAAAACTTAATTCTAAGTTATGTAAAGGTTATTTAAGGTATATTAAGCTCGTGACCTTGTTCTGGAGTGTGCGTCGCTACGAGAATCGGCAGACTTTCATAGTTTGTCGTAAATAGTCCATGTGGTCGAATAAGCTTGTTTTTGACATACCAAACCCTTCAAAACATATTTCTAAGTTATGTAAAGGATATTTAGGGTATGTTTAGCTTATATCACTATTCCAAACTATATGTTGCATTTAACTGATTTCATTTTGCGATTACACTTCCAGAAAAGGTTTGAATGGTCAAAATCGAACAAATATTGAAAATGCACAAAAGTCATAAGTAAATACACAAGTTTGTAAACAAAACAAAGTTTCATTAATCATCAAATTGTTCGGAAGCGTTACAAGATTAAAATACATAAATGTCACAATCTCCCCTACTTTAGGAAATTTCGTCCCGAAATTTAATTAGAGGAAACTTGAGAGAAAGATGTGGATACTTCACCTTCATTTGATTCTCTCATTCCCAAGTAAATTCTGGGCCATGTTTGGATTCCCATCGAACTTTAACGATCGTATCCGTCTGTGTTTGGGCTTCTTGACTTCACGGTCCAATATTTCCACAGGTTTCTCGACAAATGCATCGTGTTATCAACACGAATTTCATCAAGAGGAATGTGGAGGTTTTAAGTAGACATGACAACCAGATTTTTAAATTTTGAAAGCCACATTGTTGTCTGACGTATTGCAATTTATACCTATGGGTTCACATGCTAATAGAAATCATCCACATACTAATAAAAGATCAAGGATGTGATACTCTTTATTCTTTGTTTTATGGTTTCACTTGACTTGATTATATTTATTATATTTCTATGTTTTTATGGTTAATCAAAAGTAAACTGCATCCCTGAAACAAGACTACTAAAGCATGAAAAAAGAGTAAACTGTGGTAAGTGTATAACAATATTTTAATGTGTCAAATAAAAAAAGATAGTAGTTGGATTCTTGAATCTTGATTGATTGTAGTCTTCTATAGAATGATAAAGGATTTTAGGTTTTGTTATATATTAGTTCAGTATTTGTAGTAGGATTTGTTCGTATTGTAGTAGGGTTTGTTCGACTGTTCGTAGTCCAACCTAAAAACCCCTTGGAATTCATTATTACATTCGGTATTAATACCGGTATTTACCGGAAAATACCGGTACTGATACCGTTATTTACCGATACCGAATTTCAAAAAAACTATTATCGGTACCGTTTATGATCGGTACAGTACGGTACCGATATGGTACCAGTATTTTGGTAAAAAAAATCTCATCCCTAATTGATTAAATCTTTTGATTCTTTCAATTTTGCTGCAGTTTATGGGTTTTTAGCAAAAGCATTATAGAAGTTCTAGGCCATTGCTTTCGCAAAATCAGAAGAACTTGTATAATACCCCAGATATCAAACATCCATAAAGACCTCGTATCTCAGAATCAGGCAATCTCTCAAATGAAATTTCGGAGTACTAAGTCCATATTCGAGAGATGTTAATCCACAAGTTTAAGCAGTTGTAAAATTTAGTTTATATCCTGGAAAACAATTTACTGAATGTGTAAAGCCTATCGACACATCCACAGTAAGACTTGTTTAAATTTTACAAATCCTTAGCATACTGTGATAGTCCACTAATGTACTATCATTTCCTTTTTGACACAAAATTCTTTTTGTCTTTTTCATGTTTTTGTACTTTTTGGTTTTTCATATGTTTTTGTATTTTCTCGTTACATTTCTCCCCCTAAAATCATAAACATATTTTTGCATTTTAGTTTTTAAGAAAATCTAATCCTAAAAGGTAACAAACCAATGAGGATCACGAGAACTCGTCATCCGATCCATACTCAACCTCTGCTTCCGCACATGTCAAAATATTTTTTATAACCGTTAAGCCTCATTAAGTATTTAAACCGTGAAAGACTAAAAGGTTTGGTATAAAAATCAACTTTTTGTTCATCGGTGTTTTCTCAATTCGTACCAATCTTTTTCGTAGCAATCACGAATAAAGTGGTAACGAATCTTGATATGTTTTTTTCGAGAGTGATGAACTAGATTTTTAGTTATGTCGATTACTGCCTAATTGTCTACAAATAATGGAGTGTCAAGAAATTGCAATTCATCGTCTCTCATCTGTTGTTGTATCCACAATATTTGTGAACAATAACTAGAAGCCGAGATGTACTCAGCCTCACAAGTAGAGATAGCGAACATGGTTTGTTTCTTGCACTGCCAAGTTACTAATCGTGTTCTGAAGAACTGACAACCAACCGTCGTAGACTTTGCGTTCAATCTGTCAACACCGAAATCAGAGTCAGCATATCCCGTCAGATCGAAGTTATCATTCTTTGGATACCACAAGCCGGTGCTTGGACATCCCTTCAAGTATCTGAAAATCCGCTTCACGATCTGCATGTGAGATATTCTTGGACTAGACTGATAACGTGAACAAAGGCAGGTAGGATACATTATATCCGGGCGAGATGCCGTCAGATACATGAGTGATCCTATCATCGACCTGTAAAGAGTATCATCAACTTTGATTCCGGTTTCATCAATGCAAATTCCGTGATTGAGTGCCAGATGAGTAGATAATGGCTTCGTGCTATCCATTTCAAACTTCTTCAAGATATCATGAACGTACTTGGTTTGGTGGATAAAAATACCGTCTGGTAACTGATCAACTTGCAATCCGAGAAAGAATTTCATTTCACTCATAGAGCTCATCTCGAATTTCTTCTTCATGATAGTCTCAAACTCTTTGCAAAGACCGTCATTGGTCGAACCAAAGATGATGTCTTCCACATAAATTTGTACGATAATCAGAGACTTCCAACTTCTCTGGTAAATAGCATACTATCCACTGTTCTCTAATAAAGTCGTTGCCAATGATATGTTGAGATAATGTCTCGTACCAGGCTCTCGGGGCCTGATGCAAACCGTACAATGCTTTATCCAGAAGATAGGCTTTCTTTTTGTTCAGCGGATCGGCAAAACCCGGTGGTTGGCCGACGTACACTTTCTCTCGTAGCTTACCGTATAGAAAAGCGGATTTCACATCTAATTGATACAGTTTAAAACATTTCCAAGCAGCGAATGCAAGGAAAATGCGAATGGACTCCAATCTTGTAACTGGTGCATATACTTCTGTATAATCAATTCCTTCTTGTTGATGGAATCCTTTGACAACGCGCACTATAACTCCATGATCATCGCGCTTGCATTTTAAGACCCATTTAGTATCTATCCCCTTTTTATTCTCCGGAAGGTCAACAAGTTTCCATACCCCCAGCTTTTCAAACTCTAATAAATCTTCTTGCATCGCAAGCACCCGATTCTCATCTACTAAAGCTTCAGAAATATTCTTTGGCTCAATCTGGGATATAAAACACTGATAAGTACACTAATCTTGAACTGGAGCTATTTTGGTGTAAAAACAACTCAAAGGTTTGTTCTGGCTCCTTGTTCTTACGCCAGTTTGCAATTCTCCAATTATAGAATCTGATGGGTTGTATGAATAAGCTCTTGGTATCACCTCACTTGGAACATCAACATTACTCTCCTGATTAGTAATATTTAGATCAACCACTGATTCAACTGAAGGAGCACTACAAGACACTTCATTTCGAGTACTTGGGCCAGCAGATTGATTCAACATACTAGTTATCTACTCAGATTCTTTGTCAGAAGAAGATTCTCCATCATCATCAAATGTCGGAGCCTTATCAGAGTCGGAATTATGTGCTTGAGAAACATTGGGTTCTTCTGTAGCATTTACTGGTTATGTAGCTGGTGTCACTTGTTCAGCATGTGTTTCTTGAACACCGCTACTGCTTGGACCTTCACCAGGAGAAGATGATCTAACAGTTGGTTGATTAACCACTATTGGTCTGATAATCTACTCTTGATTAGCCGACTGATGTTGATAATATAACACAACAATGTCTTCTTCAGAAGGCTCTTCTGGCAAGTCAAATGATTTCCACAATTCACTATAATTGAACAACCAAGCATCGCCTGCTCTTTGAATTGGAGTTGTATAACGAAAACAGTCTATGTGTTGTGCTTCTACCACTCTTCTTAAACTTGGAAGATAAACTCTTGTTGGTGCATAATGTCTATGTCTTAGTCTTATATCGAGTTTCTATAGTATAGAGCTGATTAGGCTAGGTATACGAAGTATTTATGTTTGTATTAGCCAAGTTCGCCCTTGAAGTTCATGTAAAAGCATGTTCGGCCGAACTTGCATAGGCAAGTTCGGGCGAATTTGTGTCTCTATAAATACCTAGCTAGCCTACCTCATTTGTAACTTTGGCATTTCAGAGGCGAAGCTCTGTCAGTTTGTAACCAGAACGTTTGATCTATAAAACTGATGATTAACTGATTAAATCTTCTCTATTGGTAAACACGACGTAATATTTCCGCTATTATGGACGTTAGATATCAAATTTAGGTTCCTAAGCATCGAGGATCGGTCCTACAAGTGGTATCAGAGCTAGAACAGCCTGATTTGATAGTATCAAGACAAGAACACTTCTATTTCTACTCCATTCTTCTCTTTTTCTTAACTTTTGAACATAAAATAAAGAATTCACGGTCAAAATCTTTTGAATTTTGAATATATCATGTAAAATACAACAAAGATAAACCCTTGAAAGATTGGAGACCAAATTCAACCGAATTCATGTCAAAATTTTGAAAAAACCATGTTTTTGAAAACCCCCATGATCGAACTTGTTGGCCATGTTTGGCCGAACTTGTCCTAAAAAACATCACTTTTCAAGTGATTTTTTAGCAAGTTCGCCCGAACTTGAGGTATTTTTGAAGGAATCTAGACTAAGTTCGCTCGAAGTTACTACTTTTTCATTGATTTTACACCAAGTTTGACCAAACTTGTGTAAAATAAAGAAAAGTTTAAGTAAGTTCGCCCGAACTTACTAGAGTCTTATCAAATTCTTAATACAAGTTCGCTCGAAGATCTGTGTTTGGTTTTTGACATAAGTTCGCCCGAAGTTTAATCAAATTTTTCAAAAAACATTTAACAAGTTCGACCGAACTTATTAGAAAATCTGAGAATTCTTCGTTTGATACTACAAGTTCGACCGAACTTGTAGTAGGACTAATTGTTTTCAAAGTTTTTGAAAATTTTCAGAGTACACGTTTCGTTATTCACAATGGGGGATCAACTAAGAGCTTTTATGTTCGGAGCTAGTTCGTCAAATGCCAATGTGATCAATCAAGTCAATCTTGATAATGAAATGGGAACGACTGTCAAACCGCCCAAGCTGATGAGCATGGACGAGTATGAAGCATGGAAAGAGAAATTTACCTATTGGGTTCAGCTATGCACTTCGCTGGCTGGGTGTTAATTGAAAGAGGCTACACTGTTCCAGTATATGAACATCAACGAGTTCTTGAAAAGTACAACTACTCGACGGTTCAGAAAGAAGAATATATCACCGAGACAAAGATGATCAGTTTCATCCAACAATCTGTCAAAGAAGATATCCTGATTTTGATACCAGAGTATGCTACTGCAAGAGAACTTTGGTTGTCATTACAGAAGAAGTATCTAGGCTGCGCCGAAATGATCAAAAACAAAAAGGCACTTATCCTGAAAGAGTTCGATATCTTCACCATGCTAAAGAATGAGACCATAAAGCAAATGATCGAGCGTTTCTGTCATCTTAAAGTGCAAATGCGAAGACGCGGTCTTGAAAAGACAGAACAAGAATACATCGACAAACTTGCTGACGCATTACCAAAGGGTGAATGGACTACGTATTTGATGGTTCTGAAGAACAGTGATAAGTGGTAATTTTTCAATTGTCGACGTTTATCGATAAACTCGAAGGCCACAAAATGGAACTTCTGAAGATGGCGAAGTCAAAGAATGCTAATGTTGTTCAAGACGTCGGTCTGTATTACAAAGCCGGAATGCTAGATAGTGTTTCGAGTCCTAAAATTCAGACGGCTTTTAGTGCAAACATGAATGCTTCTTCACAGAATCAGAATCAATCACAGCCTCAGTATGACCAGAGTCCTCAAAGTTCTTACTCAAGCACTGGTTCAAATTCAACTTATCAAAGCCAAGCGAACTAGAATCAACAATCAAGTTCTGATCCGAATGTATGTAAATGCAACATCGCAGTAAATTTGAACAATGTTGTTTCAGAATAAGTTGCAAAACAACATATGTCACTACTCGCTACCGTATTAGAATCTTATGAATGTCTTGTTGCCGGTAAGATCGGAAACCCCGAGATGACCGCAGAAGATTATGACCAGGTAGACGAGGAAGAACTCGAACTAATGGACATCAAATGGTCCTTAGCTTCGATCATCAGGAGAGTGATAAAGTTTGTTGCACTCACAGGCCGTGACATAGGAAATTCCAGCAACAAATTGGGTTTTGACAAAACCAAAGTCACGTGCTTTAAATGCCGTCAAAAGGGGCATTTTAAAAGAGAGTGTAAGAACACCGAAGCAACCGGAAATCAAAGTCCTTTTGGAGGAGGAAATGAATATTACAAAAGGGCACTTCAATATAAACCATTTCCGAAGAAAACTCAGGTTGAAATCCAAGAAAAACCTGACAATAGCACCACTGAGAAAGCTATGGTGGCATCCAGTGAAGATGATGGTCTTGATTGGAATTCTTACATTGGGAAACAGACCGGAGTTGCTTTGATGGCGGAGATAGTTGAAGATAATTCTGCAGAGGAAGTAGCAGCGGCAGCTGAAGCAGCAGCTATCGAACAAGCTCTTCTGGAACAATACTTGCATCAACAGCAGGAAGAAGAGGAATATATCCATATGCAGAGACAAGGAATTTTATCCTCTAATTCTTGTGACAGTTTTGCAGGTCATTTTGAGGGCAGCTCGAAAGAACAAGTGGTTGAGGAGAAAAAGATTGATGAAGTGATCATTGATGTCACTCAAGAAGTGAAAGTCGAGGACCTCAAGGACATGGCATATAAAGCTTTAATGGCGAATCTGACCAAGGTAGGTCCAGAGGTAAAAATTGTCGAGAAAGAAGTTGTCAAAGTACAAGTTGTTGAGGTTGAGAAACCTTGTACAAAATGTACTAAACCTTGTGTCGAATGTGCCGAAAAATCAAAGATCATCGCTGAAAACAATGTGCATAACGAATTGTTGAAATACGATTATCGCACAATGAAAGAAGCGTATGAAAAAATGAAAAATGATTATGGCAGACTCGATAGAAATAACATCGAACAACATGATAATATAATATGTTGAGTGGAACAGTAATGGATAAACAAAGGGCAATTAACACCTATATTAACACCATTGCTGAAACCAAACAACAACTTCAAGACATGACAATCGAAACTGAAAGAGTTCAACAGTTGTTGAGAAGTTATACCACAAATGCATATGTTATTGATCACATTCTTCCGACAATCTCAACGGAAGAAAAACCTAAAAAGAAATCTGGCAAAGAATATAGCAATGTTCCTCCACCCCTTTGCGAGAAGTACTGTCGCAAAACCGCAGACGGGATGGATAAGGCACTCAACGTTGTGTTACTTTCTGAGAAAAAAGATGAGCTGCCAGAGAATATGATATAATCTATGCTAAATCTGATGATGATAACAACGTGTGGTTAATAATGTGGTTGAAAATGTTCTAAGTGATTCTGATGACGGCAGCTTCAAAAGCGCCGACTCGAGTGCAAAGAATTCTGATTCACAGTCTGAAAATGACGATAAGTCATCAGAGGATGGTCTAAATGATGATCCTAATGTTGTAATGTACAAAATTAAGGATTCGGATAGACTATACTTTGATGATAGCTTCCCGATTCAGAATGTGAAGGAAGAATTGCTTGATAAATTCTTTAAACTCGGAAGTCACATCAGAGGAATTGGAAATTAATGAACGAAAATTCTATTCCAAACCTAAAAGAAACAACTACCGAAGGAATGGTGGTGATCATTCGGAAAACCGGAGAGCAGGGTTGGGTTTAGAAGAATCAGATGAACCAGTAAAGAAAGTGTCACCATTTCATGAATATAAAAACAAAAACATGAATTTTGTATATGGGACAAACACGGTTCACGAAGAGAGTTTGATTGGTAAACAATCAAATGATGAGTTTAAAAAGGAGAAAGAAATTCGAGATAAAGCCAAGGTTACAAGTGGTGCCAAAACATCAAGTGGGGTAAAACCACCCACTAAAGGACATCCACTTGATAATCGGACATGTTTCAAGTGCAATGAAATGGGTCATATTGCACGACATTGTCTAAAATCAAAACCGGCTTATCCTAGAAGAAGAGAATCAAATGTTGTAAAACCAAGGTATCCTGAGTTTGAAAAACCA
Organism: Scalesia atractyloides; assembly: GCA_947069175.1. Taxonomy (NCBI): domain Eukaryota; kingdom Viridiplantae; phylum Streptophyta; class Magnoliopsida; order Asterales; family Asteraceae; genus Scalesia; species Scalesia atractyloides. The sequence continues at coordinate 57,614,871 of CAMTDV010000016.1, read as the reverse complement.
ATCAAGATTTTGAAAAGAAATGAATCTTTGCCAGAAGTTAAACCTAAAATAGAAAAGAGGTTTGAGAATTCTACTTTCGAAAAAGGAGAAACTTCTAGGGAAAACGAAAACAAATTTTATATCAAGAAGGCTAATATCAAATCTCAAGCCTGGATTACCAAGAAAAGGTCAACAACATCTGGTGTTATTAAGTCTGAGATGGTAAAGACTGATAACACGAAAGAATCAAAACCTGAAATCACTAAGTCTGAGCCTGTTAAGACTAGTGATAGCAAGAAAGAATCAAAATCTGAAATCATAATTGAAACCACATCTGAAACTATCAAAAATACAAGTGGTAACAATTCAAAAGATAAAAAGACGGTAAAGTTTTCAAACATAAACATCATAGAAATTCAGATGAAGAATGGGAAGTTTATTCTGTAGATAAGCTGGATCCGATTATGCTGATAAATGTGAATTTGATTTTGATGGTGGTTATCCAATTCAACCCAAGACCAAAAAGGCTTGGGTCTTGCTTTTTAAATAGATTGTTAAAATGTACAGGGACTCCAGAGATCCATACTTTCTAAGTGGATTTTGGATAGTGGAGCGTCCAGGCATATGACGGGAATGAAGGCATTGTTATTCGACATTAAAGCTATCAATGGTGGATATGTTGGATTTGAAGGAAATCAAGGTGGAAAGATAGTCGCCGAGGGAAAACTCTCCCAGTGGCGTAGCTTCATTTGATCACATGAATTATATTACAGAACTTGAGAACAATCTTAGAGTATATCGCAGATTTGTGACAAGAAATTCACAGTCCATTTCAACGACAAAGAGTGTATTATCTTGAAGCCGGGATTCAAAATACCAGATGAGTGGATTCTGATGCGAGCACCTCGAGAGAATGATTTATATGTTCTTGATATGGGTGTCGCTACCACTTCATCAAAATCAGCATAATGTTTTGTGTCAAAGGCTACTGAAAAAGATTATATTCTTTGGCATCGTAAGATGGGGCATATTCATTTGCAAAAAATGAATTTCTTGGTTCATAATGATCTTGTAGAAGACGTAAATCTTTGAAGTATTTAGATGTCTGATCATTGTTTGGAATGCAAAAAGGAAAAGCAGATCAAGAAATCTCATCCAAAGAAATTCTAAACTCAATCAAGTTGCCATTAGAACGTCTCCACATGGACTTACTTGGTCCAGTAAATGTTCGAAGCATCTCAGGAGACTTATATCGCTTGGTTCGTGACAGATGACTATTCGAGATATTCGTGGGTATTCTTTCAAGAATCAAAAGACGAAACGTTCGAGAACTTGGTTATTCTATTCAAGAAACTCGAGAACCTTTATCATCTGCTAGTCAGACACATTAGAAGTGACAATGACACAGAGTTTAAGAATAACAAATGAAGGAATTCTGCATCGCCAAAGGGATTCTGCACGAGTTTAGTGCTCCTTATACTCCACAGCAAAACGGAGTAGCTGAACGAAAAAACAGAACTTTGATTGAAACTGCGAGAACCATGCTTGCAGATTCTAAACTTCCTATCAGCTTCTGGAGTGAAGCGATTGTGCGGCTTGCTACACGCTAAACAGGGTTCTCACTGTCAAACCAACAAAGAAAACATGTTTTGAGATGATAAACCGACGGAAGCCAAATTTGAAGTTCTTAGAACCATTCCGTGCACCATGTACAGTAATAGACCAAGATGGCAAATTCGGAGCTAAATCTCTTGAAGGTTTCTTTGTCGTATATGCGAGTCCGTTGAGAAGAGTTACGTTCCTTCATTAAGAAAGGTTATTGAAGCACAGCACGTGGATTGTTTCAATTACACGGATCCTATTCAAAGGAAAGGTGACGCATAGCTTTTAACTATCAAGACCTTTGGAAGTCATTTGACTTTCCCGAAGAACCGACTGACGAAGAAGTTGCAGCGTTATACTACCTTCACCAGTCAGCGAATCAAGAACAAATTGTTCGACCAATTGTGGTTAATCAACCCATGTTGGATCCATCTTCTTCTGGCGCAAGTTTAAGCAATAGTGGTGTTCCGGCTGAAAATGTTTCTGAAACATTATCAACACCGGCTACTCCTCCAACACATGCCTCTACTGAACCAGTGAATACAACAACAGAGCCCAGTATGCCTCAGAATCAAAATTATGACTCAGATGAAGCACCAACCTTTGATGTTGATGAGGAATCATCTTCTTCAGATGAAGAAGTGGAGCAGATAACAAGTATTCTTAATCAACCTGCAGTCCCGAACAACAAAATGAAGCTTCATCAAGCTCTCCAAACATTGAATTGGTCGTTGATCTCAATATCACGATTCAGCAAAACTCAATAGATGTTCCAAGTGAAGAATTGTCGCAATCATATTCCTATCATTCGTCAACAAATATTATCGGAGAACTTCAAACTGGTGTTAGAACTCAAGGGCAAATTAATAAAGCACTCAGTTGTTTCTACACATGTGTTGCTACAACCCAGAACTATTGTTTCTATTCATGTTAAATTTCTCAGATTGAGCAAAGACAGTTAATGAAGCTTTAGCCAACAAAAATTGGGTACAAGCAATGCAAGAAGAATGATTACAGTTTGAGAAGTTGGGTGTGTGGAAGCTTGAAAACCTACCAGAAAATAAGAAAGCAATTGATACAAAATGGGTCTTTAAGTGTAAACGTGATGATAGAGGGGTTATTGTTCGTAACAAAGCTAGGCTTGTTGTCAAGGGATTTCACCAGCAGGAAGGGATAGACTACACGGAAGTCTATGCACCAGTAGCTCGCTTAGAATCTATTCGAATTTTTCTAGCTTTTGCATCATTGAAAGGATTTAAGGTCTATCAATTGGATGTCATATCGGCTTTTCTGTACGGAAAATTACGCGAGGAGGTGTACGTTGAACAACCACCGGGGTTTGTCGATCCACTCAACAAGAAGAAAGCGTACCTACTGGATAAAGCTCTTTAGGACTACACCAAGCCCCGAGAGCTTGGTACGAGACGTTATCGCAACATCTCGTCGGAAACGGCTTTATCAGAGAAACTGTGGATAGTACTCTTTTCACCAGAGAAGTTGATGGCCATCTTATTATAGTTCAAATCTATGTTGACGACATCATATTTGGATCTACAAACGATAGTCTCTGCAAGGAGTTTGAGGGAATCATGAAAAAGAAATTTGAAATGTCCTCGATGGGAGAAATGAAGTTCTTTCTTGGTTTGCAAGTAGATCAGCTTCCGGATGGTATTTTCATTCATCAGACTAAGTATGTTCACGACATCTTAAAGAAGTTTGGAACAGAAAGCTTGAAGCCTCTATCTACGCCTCTTGCTCTAAATCACCGCATTTGCGTTGATGAGACTAGAGCCAAAGTTGACGAGATGTTATACAGATCGATGATTGGATCGCTGATGTATCTGACGGCATCGGCCCAGATATTATGTATCCAACCTGCCTATGCGCCAGATATCAGTCAAGCCCGAGGATCTTACACATGCAGATTGTGAAGCGAATCTTCAGATACCTGAAAGGATTCCGAAGCACCGGCTTGTGGTACCCGAAGAACGACAATTTCGACCTCACAGGCTATGTTGATTCTGATTATGGTGTAGATAAGTTGAACTCAAAATCAACTACAGTGGATGCCCGTTCTTCGGAACAAGAATGGTAACCTGGAAGTGTAAGAAACAGACTACGGTCGCTCTCTCTACCTGTGAAGCTGAGTATATCTCGGCCTCCACTGTTGTTCACAGATTCTGTGGTTTCAACAGCAAATGAGAGACTATGGTTTGCAATTTCTAGACACTCCGCTGTATGTTGATAATAAGGCAGCCATATATATAACTAAAAATCCGGTTCATCACACACGTACAAAACACATTGAAATTCGTTGTCATTTCATTCATGATTGCTACGAAAAGAAATTGGTGCGAATAGAAAAAATCCACACCGATGAACAAAAGGCTGATTTTTATACCAAACCATTTTCTCTGTCACGGTTTAAATACTTGTTGAGAATTAACAGTATGAAAAATTTGCTGACAGGTGCGGACGCTGAGGTTGAATACGGATCAGACGACGAGTTCGCGTGATCCACATTGGTTTGTAAATATCTTTCTAGTTTAGAATTTGTTAAAAACTAAAATCCAAAAAAAAGATGTTTTTTATTTTAGGGGAGAAATGTTAGAGAAAATCCAAAAAACTTTAATAAAAAAATTACAAAATGTACAAAAACATTGAAAAAGACAAAAAGTGTTCAGTGTCATAAAAGGAAATGATAGTACATCAGTGGACTATCACAGTATGCTAAAGAAATGTAAAGTTTTAAAAGTGATAAACGAGTCTTACTGTGGATGTGTCGATAGGCTTAACACGTTAAGTAAACTGTTTTCGAGATATAAACTAAATTTTACAACTGCTAATCTTGTGGATTAACACATCTTGGATATATGGACTTAGTACTCCGAAATTTCGATTTGAAAGATTGCCTGATTCTGAGATACGATGTCTTTATAGATAGTTAATATCTGGGGTATTATACAAGTTCTTCTGATTTTGCGAAAGCAATGGCCTAGAACTTCTATAATACTTTCGCTATAAACCTCCAAATTGCATGCATTATTGAAAAGTATCGAAAGATCTAATCATTTGCAATGCTAAAAAGATTCTTAAGTGAACACACCTTAAAGACGAGCCTTCATCTCTTTGTCTGTACGCTAGTACTAACCTGAGCTCTTAAGGTCTCGCACAACCCAGATATAGATATCCATTACGCTATATTCACCTGTAAGATGAAATCTAGGAATCTGGATATGGGAGTATATTCAAGAAGTGGGAACCACAGATAAGTCAAGTTTCATGAAATCTATCTTAACATGTCTTGAAACAGTTGAAAAATGTGGTAAAGCTTAAGTGGACAAACATATCGACAATCTAGGTAAACGAGTTTAAAACTTAAAGTCTGCTAAAGGTCAACGGTATGGTGATATGTCTCAATCAACTGATATGATCCTTAGACAAGAATTCACAAAAATATGTTTGTAAATATGTTTGTACATAGTTTAATTGCTTATTACTTTGTATTTCAGTTTTACAGATTAAAATCAAAAAGATTTTCGGTGTGTTTTAGCATAAACTTATAAAAATACAAAAAGATTTTATTTCTACATTGTTTTCAGCAAACCAATGTTGGAGAACGGATCTTCGAAGTCTGGTAAGATGCTAGAACTGCTGGGAATTTCTTTGACAACGGCTGGGAGCTAATTTGTTAAATTTGAAAAAGTCAAAACGATAATAAGTTCATTAATTTGAAACTTTGTTTTTGAAAATATCAACATTTGTTCGTAACGGGTCAAACTGGGGTCATTAACTTGGACTCATCAGACAAATCGGTTAACCAAGGTCATTAGCTTGGACTTGGTCAACTGAGTGGATTTTCATAACTGATAAAAAGTTGGAAAGTTCAAGGGTCAAAAATGAAAATTTGAAAAAGTTAAAAATTGTGGTTTGGCAAGTTCGGCCGAACTTGCTAAACAAATCAGGTTTATCAAACAAGCAAGTTCGACCGAACTTGCTATAAAATGGTGTGTTTGTTTTAAGTAATAAGTTTGCTCGAACTTATGATGGTTATGTTAATGGGCTTATAAGTTCGCCCGAACTTACCTAGGTATAAATACCTGAATAAGTTCGGCCGAACTCATTTACTTGTTATCAGATTCTCTTGAGCGAACTTGAGCTTTGAGTGATCTTGAGTGAAATTGACAAAATCATAACGTTACGCTGCCTAAATTTAGTTGTTTTTGGTGATTTACACACCATCTACAATGGCCGAGGTATAATATTGAACTTTGAACCGTGTATTGATCTTAAACGAACCAAATAGATCTGAAAAGTTAATATCTGATAAATCTAGGAGCTGTTGATTAAAATTGAACATAGATCCTTAATCTACACATAAAATCGACTGTATAACATGTTTTGATTGAAGTGAAACGGCTGTTTAATTGTTTTGAACAAGTTGGTCTTTGGAGAAGACGACAAGTTCGGCCGAACTTGTTGTCAAGTTCGACCGGACTTGTCTAAAAATATGAATAAATGAAACCTAAACATCTTCGAATGAACTTGCTTCAAAAGAACTTATCAAACTGGTGCAAACATGTTCGACCGAACTTAGGTTTGAAAGTCTGATTTGTTATTGTATGTATAAGTTCGCCCGAACTTATATAATGAACATGTGTTTTAGACATGTTCGGGCGAACTTAGTTAAAGCAGATCGTTATAACATATATATCAAGTTCGCCCGAACTTGATATAAATGTTAGAAAATTTTGTGATTTTTTTCTCGAAAATCGTGCTAATTGTTTTTGCGTCATTTTTCAGGCACATGTACCAGCGCGTGGTAATCTCTGTTGAGTTCTCCAAAACACACAATACGTGTATTACGCTTGAAAAATCTATCTCCCCTTCACTGAAGGAGTACGACAATAATTGAAGTTTCTCGATGAAAGCCATATTCGCCGAGCTATTACAGAGCGCACAGTATCATATCGATCACACATCGTTCACTTTTGGATGAATGCAAGCCTTAGTGCTGACGAGAAGACAATCACTTCAACAGTACAAGTTGGAAATGAAGTTAAACCAATTTCTGTGACTGAAGATGATATTCGACAGATTCTGGAATTCAAAGATAATAAAGACGATCCGTTTCATTTAGACGAGAAGATGGTGCGTGGTTGTTTCTTTCGTATGGGTTATAAGGGGAGCATGAACAAACCGACGCTGAATAAAGGGGAAGTGCCAAACCCATACAAGCTTTTGATGCATGCTCTAATTCACACATTCAGCCATTGTAAAGCCGGATTAGATGATGTTCAAGACTATTTGGCTAGCATGGCAACGACGCTTATTCTGAAGAAGCCATTCAATGTTTCTAAGTTAGTTTTCACTCACATGTCGAAGAACATGGAAGATTCAAGGCTATGCCTATATCCGAGATTTGTTCAGATGTTGATTGACGACAAGTATCCTAAAATTGCACGAGATCCAAATGATGTGCTGTATTTAGTTCATCTTGATGAAACGACTGTGAAGAAGCTTATCAAGTTCCAGAAACAAGCTTCAGCTCCTGTTGCCAAGCCGGTATTTGGAGCCATTAAAGATTCGAATTATATATCGCCGCCAGATAACAAGTGGAGAAAGATGGTAGCGACGATGAGAAAAACTTAATGCTGAACGAGAATGGTTTAAGGAATTCAAACCAAAGGCAAGGAGCGAATGGTTTTTAAAGGCAGAAGCTGATAAGCCAAAGAAAAAGCGAGCTGCTAAGAAAGTAGAAACGATGCTCGTTGATGAAGAAGAACCTGAAAACATTGAAGCAGTTGCTGGATCGAGTGTTGCAGTTGTAATTGAAAGTCAGGAAACTGTAAAGTCAACCCAAGAAGATGTAATTTCTGCTACTTCTGAGAATGAAGAATCTGATGAAGAAGTTTCTGCCAAAGAGCCAGAAAAGACTGAGGCAGAGATTAGAGCAGAAAAGGAAAGAGAATTGGATGCAGATTTTGAACCTAACACTGAAAAAGAGTCTGACGGGGAGAGACCGAAGAAAAAGTCTAAGCGTACAAAGTCTCCAGCAATCGAAATCTCAAAGAAGACTACAGGGTCACCTCAGACCAAAGGAAAGAGAAAAGCAAAGAAAGAGCAAAAGGCTGTGAGCAAGAGGTACAAAAGATCGTTGAAAAGCACAGAAGCCCCACAAGAACCTTCTGGTGTTCAGGAGAAAGGAATCACACAAGAACCTCCTCCACAAGAACCTCCTGTTATTGTTCATGCTGAAACTGAAAGGCCAGAGTTACACAAGAACCTCCTGTGTCTGATTTTGTTGAAGTTCCTGTCATCCAATCACCTGTTGCTCCGACGAGTTCAAATATTGAAAGTTCTACTCCTAAGAAGTCAACACCAAAAGCTGCAACACCTAAAGATTCAACACCAAAGACACCAAGGGGAAATCTGTTTGGTGATATGCCACATGGTCCAATCAGTCTCGAAGACTTGGATGAGTTTTTCCCATAATCTAATCTTGAGATGCTAGAGAAATGTGTGAAGGCATTGGAAGAGAAAGTTGCACATAATGAGATTGAAAAGGTTGAGCTTGTTAAGAAGGTGAATCAAAGCAAGGTCGAAAAAGATTTGCTTGATGATAAAGTGAAGGTGATGGAAAATGAGCAAGAGTACTTCAAGGCGTTGATAGAAAGTCGCAAGATGTAATGAGAAATTGCAGATAGAGATTGCAGAGTTAAAAACAATTCAAGCACTGAATGATAGAAGATTTAACAGATTGAGAAAGTGTTAGCAAACAATCTGAACATTGATTTCATTGCTAAATACGATCATCTGGATCGTCAGGAAGTAAAAGAGCGTGCTGAGAAAGAATTAGCTGAAAGTAGTAAAGGAAAAGGTATTGAAGGTGAAGCTTCTAAGTCTTCTGATGTTCCAGAGACACCAACTGAAGATGTTTCGAAAGCTTCTGAGTCTGAAATTCCAAAGGATGACGAATCTGTCAAGCCTTTGATCCTATTATTGTTTCTGAAGAAAAAGGCAATGAAGAAGCTGAAAAAGATAATAAAGAGGATGAAGAGGAAGAAGGTTACGAGGATTGGAATTTGGTGAGATGACGATGATTACGATCAAGGTGGTGATGATTTTGATCAGGGAGGTACAGGTTTAAAGATCACTGAAGCCAAAGTATCTGATGAGTTTGATTTTTCTGATCTTATGAACGATGAGTCGAATAGGATGGAAAATAAAAGTAAGGGGAGTCAGGGCAGAAAGGGCCAACTGATGATGATATAGATATGTCAAATATTGATCGTTCTGCAAAGCCTGTGATGCAATACCCTCGAAGCCTTTAATGTTAATGTTAGAGCACAATGTGGAAGAAGGTGAGTTTGTACATAATTACTCGAAAAGAAGATTTGGCGAGACTAGTTGATGTTGAAGCTGAGAACTTAGAGTTTGATTTTGAGGAAGTTATGAATGTTAAAACATTTGAACCAAAAGAGTATCAGTATGAGAGAAGGTTTGAAGCTGATGAGTACAATCAAGTGATAGTTGAAGATTGGTCCTCAGTTGAGGAATCAGATCAGAAAGCTAAGTACGTCGGTCAAAATTCAGAAAGTTTTCCTACGTTTGAAGAGATGTACAAACAACTTGATGAAGATATGATTAAAGATAAGATTGCTGAAGCGTTACGAGAAGGAAAGATTCCTAAGCCGATGACCAAAGAAGAGATAGCTGAAGCGAAAAAGTCCTAGTTCAGGGAGATGCCACGTGAACGTAAGTTTCGATGTCCACTAGCATTCTTCACCAGAGATAAAGATGTTTCTTTAGGAGATATACTGAGTTAGGGATGGTTTAAAGAGCTCAACGTATATGCAATCAAAAGGGAATTAGGAGTGCAATACTTCAAATATCTTGCTGATTTCAAAACATTATCGTACTAGGATATGGAAGAGTTAGTACAAACAGTGAAGGTTACTTATCATATGAAGACAATAGATCAGTTGTTGTGGAAGATGATTAAGTACGAAGCTGTTAAAGGTTGGAATTACTGGAAGCCGTTTATTCCAGGACGAAGGGTTAAGATCAATAAGGTTACAGGGGAAAATGACATAAATTATGAAACGTCCTAGAGCCATGAGGAATATGCCACTTATGCCGATTGAGCAGAACTTCTATCCTTTATTCAAGTGGTGGCAGATAGATCCAGCTACTTGCGAAGCGGTGATCGTGTTAAAATTTGAAGATCATCTTGATATTACTAAGGAACGGGTTGAAGTGATGGGTCATCAGGGTATGATAGGTTTGTGGAGGACGATAAGGATTCTAGATCCTATGTGGTTGGTTAACTGCTCGAGAGAAGATATAAAATGCCATTTCTATAGCAAGATTGTTTTTGAAGAAAGAAAAAAGGTACAGGAGATGCAGTATCAGAAAGTTGTTAACGTTTGCTATGCACGTGAAGTCAATTCTGGAAAGATGTGGCAGACGAGCTGGAGGGATCTAGAAAGAGTCGAATTTTTAAAGAAGGAGAAGCGTCTAGAAGCAATTCATGAAAGAACAAGGAAGGCAAGTATCAAGAGGTTTCAACATAGGAACAAAGGGCCTCCTACAGACCAGACGCCAGATCCGAAACAAGAAAGACGAAGAAAGCCGTTTAAGAACTTCTTCGGACGGGTACGTTAATGTTTATAAGAAGACAGAGTTTTGAAGACTGATACAAGATGAAGACGATATCCAAGGGGGAGTCTGTTGGTGCATAATGTCTATGTCTTAGTCTTATATCGAGTCTGTATAGTATAGAGCTGATTAGGCTAGGTATACGAAGTGTTTATTTTTGTATTAACCAACTTCGCCCATGAAGTTCATGTAAAAGCATGTTCGGCCGAACTTGCATAAGCAAGTTCGGGCAAACTTGTGTCTCCCAGGGGCGAACTTGTGTCTCTATAAATACCTAGCTAGCCTACCTTATTTGTAACTTTGGCATTTCAGAGGCGAAGCTCTGTCAGTTTGTAACCAGAACGTTTGATCTAATAAACTGATGATTAACTGATTAAATCTTGTCTATTGGTAAACACGACATAATATTTCCGCTATTATGGACGTTAGATATCAAATTTAGGTTCCTAAGCATCGAGGATCGGTCCTACAACTCTCTTGAGCGGACTTGCGTAGCCGATAAAAAAACCATCTATCGTTTTGGCACCAAACTTCCCGTCTGAATCAATGACTGTACAAGGTGCGCCAAACGGTTCTAAATACTTCAGATTGTGTTTCCTTCGGTTTAGAAATTCAAAGCAAGTCTTCTTGGTAGGTTTGACCGTCAAGACTCTGTTCAATGTATAGCATGCTGCTGCGACTGCTTCACTCCAGAAACTGACATGAAGCTTTGAATCTGCAAGCATAGTTCTTGCTGTTTACTATTAACATTCGGTTCTTCCTCTCAGCCACTCCATTTTGTTGTGGAGTGTATGGAGCACTGAATTCGTGTTAGATGCCTTTGTCATTGTAAAATTCTTTCATTCGGGCGTTCTTGAATTCTGTACCGTTATCGCTTCGGATTCTTCTAATAGGGAGATGGTACAGATTTTCAATCTTCCTGAAGAGGATCAGGAGATTATCGAGCGTTTCATCTTTGCTCTCTTGGAAGAAGACCCATGAAAATCTTGAATAAGCATCAGTGACGGCAAGACAATAAAGATCTCCAGATATACTCTTCACATTCACTAGACCGAAGAGATCCATATGCAGTCTTTCGAGCAGCAGCTTGATGGAGTTAAGAATCTTTCTTGGATGAGATTTTTTAATCTGCTTTCCTTTCTTGCATTCCAGACAATTATCAGTCATGTGAAAGCTTCTAAGATTCACTCCTTCAACTAAATCATTGTGAACCAGATGATTCATCTTTCTGAGGTGCATATGACCCATCTTTCTGTGCCAAAGAATTGATTCCTTCTCTGTGGCCTTTGTTACAAAACATTGAGCCGACTTTGAAGTAGTAGTAGCAACGCTCATATCCAGCACATAAAAATCATTCTCTTGGGAGCACGCATGAGAATCCACTCTCCTGGAATCTTAAAAACCGATTTAATAATCATGCACTCCTTGTCATTGAAATGGGTGGTAAACTGCTTATCACATATCTGAGAAATACTAAGAAGATTGTTCTCCAGCTCAGCGATATAGTTGACCTTATCAAATGACACCACACCATTTGATAGTTTTCCCTCTGCAACGATTCTACCTCCTTGATTACCCACAAATCCCACGTACCCTCCATTGTTTGCTTTAATATCGAATAGCAAGGCACGCATCACAGTCATGTGAAGTGAAGCTCCGCTATCCATAATCCACTTTGACAAGATGGATCTTAGGAGCCCCTTGTCACACCCTCAATTTCCACTTGCGGAGTTTTACCGCGAGGCGTGTGAACAAACCAGAATCTGAAACACTAGTACGTCGAACGACTCTATATGATTTGATAATACGTTTTCTAAAATCATTTGTCGTAGATTTATATTGTCTTAATTAGTTACCAATAATTAGCGGAAGCATTAGTTTTTAAAGTTGCGCGGAAGCATAAATTAAGTAGTGAAGCGGGCGCCAACACAAACGCCAAAACAAATGACAAACCCCAAAACAATATTTGTAAATGAGACTCGATAAAAGATGTCTTGTTCAATGCATGTGAGTGCACCTATAGCTCCTAGCGTCCTGAGAAACATGTAAAGAAACAAGTGTCAACATTAAAGATGAGTGAGTTCACAGGTTTTCATAAATTCGTTTGTTCGGTTATGAGTTTGTTTCCCCCGTTATCCCTAACCCGGGATAATGATTTAGTCCATTATTCCCAACCCGGAATAATACCGATAGTTCCATTATTCCTTATCCGGAATAATAATGATGTTGATTCCATTATTCCAAACCCGGAATAATAAGTTGTTGTTTCCATTATCCTCAACCCGGGATAATATAGTTGTTGTTTCCATTATCCTCAACCCGGGATAATATAGTTGATTCGTAATTAAGTTCAATGTTAACATATATAGGTAGCTAGCCTAAAGTTATGTCACGTAAGAGTTCGCCATCGAAGCTGACTGTTGTGCCTCCGTGTTGCCAGGCCTATCACTGACCATGGCGAAGTTAGGCCAAATTATTCACCCGTTGACCATACCCGGTCGGCTAGCGCGACTAGCTCGGATGGGGCTTGTCGGGCCCAGTAGTACTACTTATAATTCCCCCGCTATTAAAACCCAATACTAACGATCCGAGAGATTGACGAGGACTTAAGTGATATAGCTGCTTAGTGACCATAACATTACATTAACATCAACTTAGTTACCGAATAGTTATGTGACGTTAATTTCGTATAACGTAAAGAGATTGAGTTTGAAGAGTGTATACATGTTTCTCCCCCTGTTGTTTAAAAACCGGATAAAGTTAGGGGCCGTGAACTCACCTTTTGTTGCTCGATTAGTGTGGCAAAGAAGTCGTAAAGGATGGGACCGCTAATTGCGTCCTAACAAACCAATTGATTTCAAGTCAGTGTGTGAACACACCAATACAAATTCTACACTTAATTTACGCACAAAGTGCTACACACAAACAAAATACCTAACACTCAACCATACATGCAAGTATCCTCATGTGATCATAGTAATCAAAACAATTTATCATGAACATAATCCAATCCATGCAACACTTTGGTGCACACAATCACAAGTTATCAAATTTCAGCTTACATACTCATAATTCAGCTGTTTTCTAGGATTTTTATAAAATAGTTCCAACGTTCCAAAAATTCCAATTATTTTACAGCAGGTGACATTTATACTGTAGAAATTTATATAAATTTTCCAAGTCCTAAATCTTTACCAATTAACCATAAATATTAATATACTAGGCTGCAGTCAGATTCGTCGCTTTCTGACTGCAGTCCACGGAAGAATTTATTTAAAAATCACTGATCGTCCAATTAACAAAATTCCAGTTGGAGTTGCCCGGAAATTTCCATACCTAGTTGTTGTACAAAATTTATGACTCGACTCCCTACTGATTATAAAATCCAACTCGATAAACAACTAACAAAATTTCAGGATTTTCACAGCTTTAGTTACTGAACTTATTTGGCCATTTTAAAAATATCAAACGACTTCAGAAAAATATGAATCCAGTGCCATTAGATTCGTTATTCAAATCTCTACGTTCTAGATATCAGAAAATCCGTTTTTCGACAACTAATGACCGAGTTACAGCCAGATGAAGTCGGCTGTAACTATTACTCAGCAAACTGTTTCAGCATTCTATCGCATAAAACGTCCATATAATTAACCTAGGCGATCAAAAACTGATTTTCTAATCATAGATCAATACCAATATCACATCCATGCAAACCCTAATCCACACCTCTAGTTTTTATAAACAAAACATACTTGGCAAACTTATAAGTTCCGAAAACAATCATACATGTAACAATGATAAATCAGCCGATTCAAACACATATAATCCGAAAATAAACCAATCACTTCATTCAAGCACATATATCCGAACATGATCCTGTAATCAAAAGATAAATCCTAACCTTTACTATCAAGCTTAATGAACCGTGAGTAGACGAGGAACCGATGATCCAGGATAGTTGCGACCGAGAGGATGAAAGGAATTGTAACAAGCTGCCTGCGGCCGAGGGGCTGAAAGGGGAGGCTGCTCGCGACCGAAGGGAGTGCAAAGGGGCTGTTTGTGATCGAGGAGATGGAGGATTTGCTGCCGTCGGCTGTTTTTCTCAACTAGGGTTTTGGTGTTGTGAAAGAACATGCATGAGTGTGTGTATATATAGCGCAACAAGGTGACTCGCAATGGGTTTGCGGTTTTGGGCTTGATCTCATGGCCGAGGACTTGGGTTGGTTCGGTTTGGGTTTGATCTTGCGGCCGAATAGTTTGAGTTTAAGGTTTGGGTTAGAACTCGGTTCACTCCTAGAGTCACAAGGAGTTTAAGGTTTGGTTCGTGTCGCGGTTCGGTTCGTGTACATATTTGCCATGATTATTTTATAACTAACACAATCACATAATCGCACATCACGTATTCACTAACTCGTACACGTTTAATACATAGCATATAATTCACTCGACAAGTATTACGTTTAAGTTATCCGAAAAACCCGGGATGTCACATTATCCCCATGTTGAAAGAATTTTCGTCCCGAAAATTGAGTAAATGCGGTTTAGCATGCAGCGTACATGTTTAGAGTGCCACGCACAAGAGTTAGTTCGTTAATGATGGTACGCGAAGTCACAAGAAGTTCCCAAGTGCCATGCACAAAGATTTCCATGTGCCATGCACAAGAATTTAGTTAACAATGGTACGCGAAAGTACGAGAAATTTCCAGGTTGTCACATCATCCCCATGTTGAAAGAATTTTCGTCCCGAAAATTTAGTTGTTGGTATTGTTAGTTTGCTGCTCAGTTGCGAAGAGGTGTGGGTATTTGCTTTTCATTTGGTCCTCTCTTTCCCACGTGAACTCTGGTCCACGCTTAGAGTCCCAACGAACCTTAACGATCGGAATCTTGCTGTGCCTTCGAGTCTTGATCTCACGATCCATGATCTCGATAGGCTATTCCACAAAGTGTAGTTGTTCATCCACTTGGATCTCATCCAATGGAATGACTAGAGTTTCATCTGATAGACACTTCTTCAGATTTGACACGTGAAATACGTTGTGAACTCCACTGAGTTCGGCAGGAAGGTCTAATTGATAAGCTACTGGTCCAATACGTTTCAAGATTACAAACGGGCCTACGTACCGTGGGTTTAGTTTGCCCCGTTTTCCAAAGCGGATTACACCCTTCCAGGGTGACACCTTTAGTAGGACGCGGTCGCCTACTTGAAATTCGAGCGGTTTGCGTCGTTGATCAGCGTAGCTTTTCTGTCGATCTCGTGCCGCCGCCATGCGGTTTCTGATTTGTACAATCTTTTCAGTAGCCTCAAGTATTAACTCAGGGCCTGTGAGTTGACTGTCACCGACTTCTGCCCAGCAGACCGGTGATCTACATTTACGACCGTATAATGCCTCAAACGGTGCTGCCGAAATACTCGTATGATAGCTGTTGTTATATGAGAATTCTACTAGAGGTAGGTGGATTTCCCAACTATTTCCGAAGTCTAC
Organism: Scalesia atractyloides; assembly: GCA_947069175.1. Taxonomy (NCBI): domain Eukaryota; kingdom Viridiplantae; phylum Streptophyta; class Magnoliopsida; order Asterales; family Asteraceae; genus Scalesia; species Scalesia atractyloides. The sequence goes on along the minus strand of CAMTDV010000016.1, from coordinate 57,599,146 downwards.
TACGCATGCCCTAAGCATGTCTTCCAAGGTTTGTATGGTCCTTTCACTTTGACCGTCAGTCTGAGGGTGATAGGCTGTGCTCATATCTAAGCGTGTTCCCAACGCTTTCTGGAGTGACTGCCAGAAGTTGGACGTGAAGCGAGCATCTCTGTCTGAGATGATGGATGTTGGCACTCCGTGCCGAGAAACTACTTCCTTAATGTAGATGCAAGTCAACTTCTCCATCTTATCTGTTTCTTTAATAGCTAGGAAGTGTGCGGACTTAGTTAAACGATCTACAATTACCCAGATGGTATCGCAACCACCCAAAGTTCGCGGAGTTTAGTGATGAAGTCCATTGAGATCTGATCCCATTTCCACACTGGGATCTCAGGTTGTTGGAGTAGCCCCGATGGCTTTTGATACTCTACCTTGACTTTTGCACAAGTCAAACATTTACTCACGTAGGTGGCTATATCAGCTTTCATGTTGGGCCACCAATACGCAGCTTTAAGGTCTTGATACATCTTATCCGAACCCGGATGGACAGAGTATCGGGATTTGTGAGCTTCATCCATGACTAGCTCTCTGAGGGTTCCGTAGAGAGGTACCCATATGCGATTTATGAAATACCGGGCTCCATTGGGTTTTACTTCCCAATCGCGTTCCATTTTTTCCACCGATTCGGCCTTGATGTTTTCCTCCTTAACTGCTTCTAACTGGGCGTCGCGTATTTGTTCGGATAGCCCCAAATGAATAGTGAGTTGTAATGCTCGTACACGACGAGGTTTCAAGTGTTCCTTCCTACTGAGGGCATCAGCTACCACGTTAGCTTTACCCGGGTGATACCGAATGGCACACTCATAATCGTTCAAGAGTTCGACCCAGCGACGCTGTCGCATGTTCAACTCTTTCTGATCAAAGATGTGTTGGAGACTCTTGTGCTCTGTAAAGATTGTGCACTTCGTTCCATAGAGGCAGTGTCTCCAAATCTTAAGTGCAAACACTACTGCTCCCAATTCTAGGTCATGCGTCGTGTAGTTTTTCTCGTGAACCTTCAGTTGTCGCGACGCATACGCGATGACCTTATCGCGTTGCATGAGTACGCATCCCAACCCCTGGATGCAAGCATCACAATATACTACAAAGTCATCTGTCCCTTCCGGCAAGGACAGAATGGGTGCACTGCAAAGTTTCTGTTTCAGCTATTGAAATGCTGCCTCCTGCTTGTCACCCCAAGCATACTTGATGCCTTTCTGGGTGAGGGTAGTAAGCGGTTGTGCGCTCTTTGAAAACCCCTCGATGAAACGTCTGTAATAACCAGCCAAACCCAAAAATTGGCGGATCTCCGTCGGTGTCCTGGGTGCTTCCCAGTTTTTGATGGCTTCAATCTTGGCAGGGTCTACGTGGATACCCTTTTCATTCACGATATGCCCGAGAAACTGAACTTCCCGAATCCAGAAGTCACACTTTGAAAGCTTGGCATATAGTTTCTCCTGTTGAAGTAATCCTAGCAGTAATCGTAGATGTTCAGCATGTTCTTCTTCACTTTTGGAATAGATGAGTATGTCATCGATGAACACAATGACAAACTTGTCGAGGTATGGTTTACACACACGGTTCATGAGGTCCATGAACACCGCAGGTGCGTTGGTGAGACCGAAGGGCATGACCAAGAACTCATAATGGCCATACCGAGTACGAAATGCCATCTTAGCGATATCCTCCTCCCTGACGCGTAGCTGATGGTAACCAGACCGTAAATCAATCTTGGAGTAGTAACTTGACCCTTGAAGTTGGTCGAAGAGATCGTCGATGCGAGGTAACGGGTATCGGTTCTTGACAGTAACCTTGTTGAGTTCCCTGTAGTCGATGCACATGCGGAAAGTCCCGTCCTTCTTCTTGCCAAAAAGGACTGGAGCTCCCCATGGCGAAACGCTTGGTCGGATAAATCCTTTTTCTAATAGCTCCTGAAGTTGGGTAGACAGCTCCTGCAGCTCAGCTGGAGCTAGGCGGTATGGAGCCTTGGCGATAGGAGTTGCATTGTTCGCCAATTCGATTTCAAACTCCAATTGTCGATGGGGTGGAAGACCAGGTAGTTCTTCTGGGAATACATCGGAAAAATCACGGACGACAGGGATGTCTTCTATACGTTTCTCGTCCTTAGGCTGTTCGGTAATCAGTGCGAGTAAAGCGAAGGAGTTCTTCCTCCGAAGATACTTCTGCGCTTGCATGTAAGAGATGGTGTTGGTGACGGCGCTTGCCTTCTCGCCTTGCACCGTCAAGATTTCGTCGTTGGAGAGCGGAATACGGATAGATTTTTCGAAGCAGAGAACTTCAGCCCGGACGTCGGATAGCCAGTCCATTCCGACTACCACGTCAAAACTACCCAGGGTAGTTGTCATTAGATCAATGGTAAAAGTGTGACCCGCGAGTTTGAGTTGACAGCCGGATACTATATGGGTCACGTCTACAGATTTACCATCGGCTATTTCTATGATATAAGGGGTCTCTAATGGTTTAGGCGTGAGATTTAGGTTCCTCCTAAAAGACTCAGATATAAAGCTCCTATCCGCACCCGTATCAAAAAGCACAGTAGCAAAATGTTCATTAAGGGGAAACTTACCGGTGACCACGTTCGAGTCGTTTCTGGCCTCTCCGCGGCCCAATGTGAATGCGCGACCTTTGGCACCTCCTGTGCCACCGTTTCCATTATTGTTGTTATTATTATTGTTGTTGTGGTTATTGTGGTTGTGGTTGTTCCCACCATTGTTGTTGTTGTTACACAGCTGTGGGCAGTCTCTTCTGAAGTGGGCAGTGCTACCACACTGATAGCATCCCCGGTTAACACCCTGTTGCTGACCCTGGGGTTGATTTTGATTTTGTCGGGACATGATTTCCCCACGACAATCCTTTGCCGCATGTCCCATCTTGCCACATCGTTGGCAGCGATTTCCGGCACAAGGGCCGTTATGATGAAGATTACAGCGGTTGCACTGCGGCTTTCGACCTGCATAGCCGCTTGCGTTCTGGTTGTTGTTGTTGTTGTTGTTGGCGGGCTGATTTTGGTGACCCCGGTGGCTGTTGTAATGATTGAACCGTTTCTGGTTCCCCTGTTGCGGCTGGGATGACGAAGACTGTCGAACAGACAAGTCTTCATACTTTCTTTTGTTATCAGGGGCAACTTCAGTTGTACCCCGTGCTGGCAACTTCTTTTGTTCCATCGCCTTATCGGTGAGTTTGTGCGCCAATCGGATTGCTTGATGTTCAGTTACAGGGTTACTAGCCATTACCAAACCCTGAATCTCCGGAACCAGACCCCCAAGATAGAGCTCGAGTCTTTTCTCCACAGTGTTGGCCAGATCGGGACATAGAAATACCAAGTCATGATGTTTTGCTGTGTATGCCTCTATTTCAGATCCCACCATCTTGTGGTTCCATAAAGTTTGCTCCAACTGTTGCACTCTGTCTCGCGGACAGTACTCTTCTTTGATTAGGGCCTTAAACTCGGCCCAGGCCATAGCATTTGCAGCAATAAGTCCACGCGTTTGGACTTGTGCATTCCACCAAGTTAGTGCCCCATCTTCCAGTGTTGAGGCTGCGTACTTGACCTTGTTGGCCTCTAGACAGTTGCACATTTCAAATACCGATTCAGATTTTTTCGATCCAGCGGACCAGTCCAATGGGTCCTTCCGCCCCCGAGAATTTCTTGGTTTCGCGTCGAGGAACATCTTGTAGGGGTTAAAGCCCCTCCTGCTGCTGGTGGGTTTTGAACACCTGCCAGAGCAGCATTCACGTGTTCTTGGATCATTGCGGCTAATTCTTAAGGCGTCATGTTGAGATTTCCGCGACGTCCAGTTGCCATTTTAGATCTTAGTAGAAAATAAATAGACTGAAGGAAAGTAAATAAAATAAGCGAGATGTGTCAGTCTTCTACGTCACCGTCCCCCAAATCGCTATCGTTGCCGTCATCCTCCGCGGCGTTTCCAGCTTCTACAGCTGGGTCCTCCTCCAGATCCTCCTCTGGATCCTCCTCTGGGTCCTCTTCTGGATCCTCTTCTGGGTCCTCTTCTGGATCCTCTTCTGGCACTGGAGGGCCGGTGCTGGTACAGGTGCCTGATTCTGTTCTAGTTCTTGAATTCTCCAGCTAGACTCAAGAACTCTGTCTTTTTGCCAGTCAGCCCTTAGCTGCTCAGCACGAAGATCTCTGGCTAAAGTGTTACGAGCTATCTTACTCGTATGTTGCTCTTCCTCGAGCGAGTCGGTTTTACCTGTCAGTTGTTGGATCATCCATCCCTGTGCTAGGATGGTTTCCTGCATTCGTTCTAATTGTTCTTGTTGTTTCTGTATCATGATTCTAAGTAGGTCATTTCCTACTTCTACAGAGTTAACCGGTTCAACCGGCACAGCGATGGTTGGGCGTGATGACGACTCCTCCCCCAGAGCGAGCCTTTTCCTCGCAGCTGAGCGTGTCTCCACGCCATAAGGTGCTAAGGGTTCCACCATAGGTGCCTTTCCTGGCGCTCTTGGTGGCGTAAGTTTGTCGGATGATGATGACGATGAGGATGATGACATTGCCTGTTAGGTCGTGTAGTTAGTTACGAGTTGTTTTCATTTCTTATTATGAAGGCATAATCTACATAACACAGTTGTGGTATATTGCATAACAAGATATAACAGTTCGGTGCCAAACTACGTCTAGTGTCGTGTATTCAGCTATAGTTTAGGTCTACTTCTAATGTAAACCTGGTTCTCTATAGCTAGTGGCTCTGATACCAATCTGTCACACCCTCAATTTCCACTTGCGGAGTTTTACCGCGAGGCGTGTGAACAAACCAGAATCTGAAACACTAGTACGTCGAACGACTCTATATGATTTGATAATACGTTTTCTAAAATCATTTGTCGTAGATTTTATATTGTCTTAATTAGTTACCAATAATTAGCGGAAGCATTAGTTTTTAAAGTTGCGCGGAAGCATAAATTAAGTAGTGAAGCGGGCGCCAACACAAACGCCAAAACAAATGACAAACCCCAAAACAATATTTGTAAATGAGACTCGATAAAAGATGTCTTGTTCAATGCATGTGAGTGCACCTAGAGCTCCTAGCGTCCTGAGAAACATGTAAAGAAACAAGTGTCAACATTAAAGATGAGTGAGTTCACAGGTTTTCATAAATTCGTTTGTTTGGTTATGAGTTTGTTTCCCCCGTTATCCCTAACCCGGGATAACGATTTAGTCCATTATTCCCAACCCGGAATAATACCGATAGTTCCATTATTCCTTATCCGGAATAATAATGATGTTGATTCCATTATTCCAAACCCGGAATAATAAGTTGTTGTTTCCATTATCCTCAACCCGGGATAATATAGTTGTTGTTTCCATTATCCTCAACCCGGGATAATATAGTTGATTCGTAATTAAGTTCAATGTTAACATATATAGGTAGCTAGCCTAAAGTTATGTCACGTAAGAGTTCGCCATCGAAGCTGACTGTTGTGCCTCCGTGTTGCCAGGCCTATCACTGACCATGGCGAAGTTAGGCCAAATTATTCACCCGTTGACCATACCCGGTCGGCTAGCGCGACTAGCTCGGATGGGGCTTGTCGGGCCCAGTAGTACTACTTATAATTCCCACGCTATTAAAACCCAATACTAACGATCCGAGAGATTGACGAGGACTTAAGTGATATAGCTGCTTAGTGACCATAACATTACATTAACATCAACTTAGTTACCGAATAGTTATGTGACGTTAATTTCGTATAACGTAAAGAGATTGAGTTTGAAGAGTGTATACATGTTTCTCCCCCTGTTGTTTAAAAACCGGATAAAGTTAGGTGCCGTGAACTCACCTTTTGTTGCTCGGTTAGTGTAGCAAAGAAGTCGTAAAGGATGGGACCGGTAATTGCGTCCTAACAAACCAATTGATTTCAAGTCAGTGTGTGAACACACCAATACAAATTCTACACTTAATTTACGCACAAAGTGCTACACACAAACAAAATACCTAACACTCAAACATACATGCAAGTATCCTCATGTGATCATAGTAATCAAAACAATTTATCATGAACATAATCCAATCCATGCAACACTTTGGTGCACACAATCACAAGTTATCAAATTTCAGCTTACATACTCATAATTCAGCTGTTTTCTAGGATTTTTATAAAATAGTTCCAACATTCCAAAAATTCCAATTATTTTAAAGCAGGTGACATTTATACTGTAGAAATTTATATAAATTTTCCAAGTCCTAAATCTTTACCAATTAACCATAAATATTAATATACTAGGCTGCAGTCAGATTCGTCGCTTTCTGACTGCAGTCCACGGAAGAATTTATTTAAAAACCACTGATCGTCCAATTAACAAAATTCCAGTTGGAGTTGCCCGGAAATTTCCATACCTAGTTGCTTTACAAAATTTATGACTCGACTCCCTACTGATTATAAAATCCAACTCGATAAACAACTAACAAAATTTCAGGATTTTCACAGCTTTAGTTACTGAACTTATTTGGCCATTTAAAAATATCAAACGACTTCAGAAAAATATGAATCCAGCCCCATTAGATTTGTTATTCAAATCTCTACGTTCTAGACATCAGAAAATCCGTTTTTCGACAACTAATGACCGAGTTACAGCCAGATGAAGTCGGCTGTAACTATTACTCAGCAAACTGTTTCAGCATTCTATCGCATAAACCGTCCATATAATTAACCTAGGCGATCAAAAACTGATTTTCTAATCATAGATCAATACCAATATCACATCCATGCAAACCCTAATCCACACCTCTAGTTTTTATAAACAAAACATACTTGGCAAACTTATAAGTTCCGAAAACAATCATACATGTAACAATGATAAATCAGCCGATTCAAACACATATAATCCGAAAATAAACAATCACTTCATTCAAGCACATATATCCGAACATGATCCTGTAATCAAAAGATAAATCCTAACCTTTACTATCAAGCTTAATGAACCGTGAGTAGACGAGGAACCGATGATCCAGGATAGTTGCGACAGAGAGGATGAAAGGAATTGTAACAAGCTGCCTGCGGCCGAGGGGCTGAAAGGGGAGGCTGCTCGCGACCGAAGGGAGTGCAAAGGGGGCTGTTTGTGATCGAGGAGATGGAGGATTTGCTGCCGTCGGCTGTTTTTCTCAACTAGGATTTTGGTGTTGTGAAAGAACATGCATGAGTGTGTGTATATATAGCGCAACAAGGTGACTCGCAATGGGTTTTGCGGTTTTGGGCTTGATCTCGTGGCCGAGGACTTGGGTTGGTTCGGTTTGGGTTTGATCTTGCGGCCGAATAGTTTGAGTTTAAGGTTTGGGTTAGAACTCGGTTCACTCCTAGAGTCACAAGGAGTTTAAGGTTTGGTTCGTGTCGCGGTTCGGTTCGTGTACATATTTGCCATGATTATTTTATAACTAACACAATCACATAATCGTACATCACGTATTCACTAACTCGTACACGTTTAATACATAGCATATAATTCACTCGACAAGTATTACGTTTAAGTTATCCGAAAAACCCGGGATGTCACACCCCTGCACATGTAAAGAACTTATTTAAAGAGGGAAACCCAAGCCTTTCCGGTCTTGGGTGGAATCGGGATGTCATAAGTAGGAACTTGCAAATCAACATTCGGTAACTTCTGATCAGTCTTTGTGTCATTGACATTTTCATTCTTGACTGATGCAGTAGTTGTCTTTGTACCTTTAGATGATGATGATGTTTTCTTTGCAACCCATGATTTGAGATTTCATTCGAGCTTTCTTAATGTAAAATTTTGAATCTTTGTTCTCATTTGATTTAGAAATTTCTCCCTTTTCAAAAGTTGATTCCACAATTTTAGATTCACTTTTAGGTTCCACTTCGATGTTAGATTCATTATTTCGTTTTAAGATCGTGATTGGCTTTACAATCTCTGGGTGCTTAAGTTTCTCATCAACTGAAGTTTTCTTTCTTCGTTGATACATAGGCTTTGATTTCGGACACTTGCGTGCAATGTGACCAACTTCATTGCTTTTGAAGCAAGTCCGAGTATCAGCAGAATGTCCACTCGTGGGTTTTACTCCACTTGTGGGTTTAGCCTTATCAGGAAGTTCTTTTTCCTTCTTAAACTCATCGTTCAATTGCTTTCCAATAAAAACCTCTTCCTGAACCTTGTTTGTCCCAAACACGAATTTCATGTTTTTATTCTTATATTTGTGAAATGGAGACTTTTGTTTCTTTTTTCGGTTCATCTTCTACTTCCAAACTCAAACTCGCTCTCCTATTCTCAAGAAAGTCACCACCATTCCTTCGGTAGTTGTTATAATTTTTCTTAGGTTTTGAATAAGACCTTTTCTCATTTATATCCAAATCATCTGATGACACTTCAACAAGTTTGAACAATTTATCGATTTGATCTTCTTTCACATTTCGAATCGGAAAGCTATCATCAAAATATAATCTACCGGGATCCTTAACTTTGTATATCACAAAGTTAGGATCATCACTTAGACTATTTTCTGATGATGTATCGTCATTTTTGGACTGTGATTCCGAACTGTTCAGACTTGAGTTGGCTCTCTCAAAGCAGCCATCATCAGAATCATTTCCCAAAACATTTTCAACCACATTGTTCACTACTGATTCACTGTCATCATTAGATGTCGTGTAGATTACATCAATGTTCTCAGGCAACTTTTCATTTGTTTCTGATAAAAGTGTTACGTTAAGTGCCTTCTCAATCCCTTCCACTTTCTTGCGGCAGTAACTTGCGCACAATGGAGGTGGAACATTGCTATAATCTCCATGCTTCTTACCTTTTGGTTTTACATCATTTTCTTCCGACGGAATTGTTGGAAGAATATGATTGATGACATAAGCATTCGTTGTGTAACTAAGCAAAATTGTCTTACTCGTTCAGTTTAAATTTTCATTTCTTGAAGCTCATGTTTTGTTTCAGCAATGGTATTAATGTACACATTAATTGCTTCTTGTTTTCCAATTACCGTTGATTTTAACATTCTTATTGTGGCACCTTGTTCTAAATTAGCTTTTTCAACATTGCTATAAGTTCCTTTCATCTTACCATAAGCTTCCTTCATTGTGCGATAATCGTATCTAAAATTTTCATTATACACAACCAATTCGCTTATGATTAGGGATTTTTCAACACATTGTTCACAAGGTTTTGTGCACTTTGTGAAAGGTTTTTCAACCTCCACAATTTGCACTTTCACAACTTCTTTCTCAATCACCTTTACCTCTTGTCCTACCTCTTTCAAATTGGACATCATTGCTTTGTCAGCAATCTTTGTGAGGTTTTCTTCATTCATCTCCTTTGTCACATCAATGATTTTTTCGATTTCTGATTTCTTTTCTTCAAACACCTGCTCCTGAATCGCAACATTAAAGCAACCTTCAAAACTAGATTGAAGGTTAGGAGGAATAATGTTCTTCATCTTTGTCTCGTGATAGATCATCTCCTCTTCTTCTGTTCTTTGCAAATACTCTTATAAAATTGCATTCTCAAGAGCTGCGTCATCAATTGTTGACTCTGGTTCCTCCATGATTTTAGCCATCAATGCGACACCAGTTTTCTTGGAAATATATTTATTCCAATCAAAACCTTCATCCTCATGTGCAACAACTAAAGCCTTCTCATTTGTCTTCGACGAATCGTCTTGTACTTCAACTTAAGTTTTCTTTGGATATAGCTTATACTGCAACGCTTTCCTGTAATAGTCATTGTTCTTGCCAAACGGACTTTGATTGCCGCTTGCTTCTTGACTTGTGCACTCGCGTTTGAAATGCCCCTTTTGTCTGCATTTGAAGCACGTTACTCTTGATTTATCAAATCCAAGTTTATTACTTGAATTTCCAATGTCTCTTCCAGTAAGCGCAACAAACTTTGTGACTCTTCTGATAATCGATGCTAAGCTCCACTTGATATCCATCAGTTCTAACTCCTCTTCATCAACTTGATCGTAATCCTCAGCCGTCATCTCTGGATTTTCGATCTTTCCCGCAACTAAACTTTCATATGATTCAAGCACAGTTGCAAGAAGTGCTATATGTTGTTTGGCCACTTTTTTAGGGAAAACATTCTTCAGATTGACCGCAATATTGCACTGAAATACGTTTGGATCAGAACTAGAATGGTTTGTCTGATTAGTTTGATTCTGGAACGGAGAATTGAGCTAGCACTCGAATATCCTGTGTTCGGAGGACTCTGATCATAACTCGGGTATGATTGAGTGTTTGATTGACTTTGGAACGAATGATTCTAAGAATTCATATTCGCACTAAACGATGTTTGAATTTTCGGACTCGAAATATCCTGAACACCTCCTCGGTAATACAGACTCACGTCTTGCACAACATTTGCATTCTTCGATTTTGCCATTTTTAGCATCTCCATTCCATGACCCTCCAACTTGTCAATGAAATCTAATAGCTTGTAATGCCTCCAACTCTGATCATTCTTCAATACCATTAAGTAGGTCGTCCACTCCCCCTCAGGAAGTGCATCAGCCAATTTATCAATCGTCTCTTCATCAGTTTTATGAATATCGTGTCTTCGCATCTGAACCATCAATTGACAATATCTATCGATCATCTGCTTCATGGTTTCCCCTTTAATCATCGTGAAAATATCAAACTCTTTCTTGATTAAAGCTTTCTTGCTTTTAATCATCTCAGCACTTCCCAGATATTTTGCACATAATGCATTCCACATCTGTGACGTCTTGCATTCAGGTAATAAGATCAAGATGTCTTCTTTCACTGATTGTTGTATTAGACTTATCATCTTCTTTTCTGCCACATATGCATCTTTAAGTTATGGCATAAACTTTATTAATGAAAGATCTTAATCACGTTCATCTTTTGGCCATGTATATCCGGTTTGAACAGCAACCCAACTGTAGAAGTGATTTGCCTGAACCCAGTTCACGAACTTTTCTTTCCAGCCTTCAAATTCATCCATGCTCATCAACTTTGGCTGCATAACCGAAGTTCCCATCTCATTATCCAGATTCATCTGGTTCACCGCATTTGCATTTGCGTTCGCATTAGATGTAGAAGCCACTGTTGAAGCAAAGGCGTTATGGAAATCATCCATTTTGTCAAACTTAAGATTTTAACTGAAACACATTCAAAAACACTTGAAGATTGATTAGCAATCAGACAAGTTCGGGCGAACTTGTGTAGAAAAACAATTTCAGATTCAGTTTTGACAAGTTCGGGTGAACTTGTATGAGAATTTCAGAAATTTTACTTGATAACAAGTTCGGGCGAACTTGCAATGAATTTCAGAGAAAATTTCAACCTTTTTATCAAGTTCGGGTGAACTTGTGACTAAAATTCAATCAAGTTCGGGCGAACTTGTGAAAAATCTTTTAAAAATTTCACAACTTCGCACGAAGTTGTTCAAAATCAGTAAAAACTTGTGATTTTAAGCCAACTTTGGGCGAACTTGATGTATAAGTTCTGCTGAAATGAGTTTATGAAACATGGTTTTTTGACATTTTGGACATGAAATCGTTTGAATTAAGCTATGAAACTTTCAGGGGTTTGTATTTAGGTGATTTTATGTGACATATTCAAAACTTAAACATTTTCAACCATAGATTCATCAATTTGGTGAAAAAGTATAGAAAAATGAAAGAAATGGGTAGAAATAGAGAGTGTCTTGTGTAGATCTCAGCAAATTAGGTATCCATGGCTCTGATACCACTTGTTAGGATCGCTCCTCCACTGCTTAGGAACCTAATTTGTATCTAAAGTCATCGTAAGCCGAAATTACGTGAATTGTTAATCGAATACACAAGATTTACTGTTTAAAGTGTCTGTTTATTAGTCCAAAATCATATTACATTGAGAATCCAAACAGACAGAGCTTTGCCGTCTAGAATGCAAAGTTACAAATGACAAAGACCCAAGACATATACTTATAGACCACCAAGTTCGCTCGAAGTATGTCATGGCTAGGACAAGTTCGGGCGAACTTGTCCTGCCTACATACAACTTCGGCCGAACTTGTGTCATTACACATAAATACTTCCAAAATCTAACATTTACAAGCCCTAATCACACAGACTCGATCCAAGACCTAGACAATAGACATCATGTATCAACAACCATAAGGTATAACCTCTGGAGGTTATTCCCTATACAACTATGGTAAAAAATATGTGTTTGGTCAGATCCTAAGTTCGACCAAACGGGTCGGATTCGAAAGTCAAAGTGGTGGTCAAGACCGCTCGATGAACGACCCAAATAAAGCACTAAACTAGAAGTGACGAGTTAGACCTGTCAAAATATGTCTAACTAAGTTTATAAAACTGATTTGGTATCAAAACTTGGTGTTTTGATACCCGAAATTAGTTTCGTCGTAAAATGCACATTATGCGCATCTTTGACTGAAACTTTGACTCGTCACTTCAACTAGTAAATGTGGTAATCACAAGGTGCAATCGCAAGGGATTATAACCTTCGTTATTACGATCACGTTGCAAAGTTCAATTGAACTTTGACTTGACCAAATATCGTCAGAACCGAAAGTCAAACAGAAAGTCAAACTGTTTGACTTTTGGCTCAAGATGCCAAATAATGAAAGAACTAAGGATAGCACTTACTTGTGTTGATGAACACTTTCAGAACTCAGAGTTGGAGGCCTCCAAAAGCTGGAAGCAAGCTCCAAGAGAGTGGGAGAAAGAAGTTGTGAATAAGCAAGTTGGAAGTGAAGAATTCATGGCTATTTATAGTGTTCAAGAGTTCATAGGATCAATCCAAGTTTCCAAGAAGGTGTCATGATCCTAGGAGGGTGTTAACATGTGTCAAATGCAGGTTAGAAGCTGGAAATTTTGAGAACTTGGTGCCCAAGGCCTTGAAGGAGAAGCTGCCAAGTAGCAGCCAAGAAATTGCTGATTTGGGGACCCCTTACAGACCATAAAGGGTTGTGAATATGGTCCGTAAGCAAGTCTGGGGGCCAAAGTTTTGCTTTTTGGCAGCTTTGATCCCTAGATTTGTATTGTCTTGTTTTAGCATTTTTAACCCCTTTTAACCCAATTTTTAGGCTCTATGAGGAAGTTAAAGCATATGTGACTTAAATTATGTCCAAAAATGTCATGTATGTCTATTCCTTCGTTGTACGGTTGCGTTTTTCGCTTAATTACGACGAACGCTTTAACGAACACGAAAACGACCAATATTGTGCAACAAATGATATTTTTGCATTCTCATCAATAAAACACAAGATTTTATCGATTACAAAAATTTTGGATGTATGCACAAGGTCCGTATTCAAAAATACGAGAATCGACAGACTTTCGCGGTTTGTCGCAAATATTCCCCGAAGTCGAAGAAGCATGTCTTTGCCATACCAAACCCTTCAAAACTTATTTCTAGGTTATGTAATGGGGGTATTTAGGGTATGTTTAGCTCATGTCATTATCCTGGAGTGTATGTCGCATTAAACTAATTACGTTGTGTAATGGTTTATGATTTCACTTACAGAAAAGGTTTGAAAGATTGAAAACGCACGATTATCATAAATTTATACAAATCTTGGAAATAAAACACAATGTTTCATTGATTGAGAAATTGTTTAGAATTGTAACACGTATGCACCGAGACGAGGACATAAGCTAAACATACCCTAAATATCCTTTACATAACTTAGAAATAAGTTTTGAAGGGTTTGGTATGTAAAAAACAAGCCTATTCGATCACAGGGACTATTTATGACAAACTATGAAAGTCTGCCGATTCTCGCAGTGACGCACACTTTGGAACGAGTTCATAAGCTTAACATACCTTAAATACTCTTTACATAACTTAGAAAAAAGTTTCGAGGGCTTCGGTATGGCAAAAACACACTTTTGTAACTTCAGGGCTATTTTGCAAATTCTGTGAAACTATGCCTTTTCGCGTATTTCGCTATCCGGAACATGTACGGATATCCAAAAATTTTTAATCATTAAAATATTATATTTTAGTGATTGGTATGAAAAAAAATCATTTGTTAGCTTTTACGATCACACACGCGTTCGTTACGATTTTCGTCGTAATTAACCGAAAACCGCGACCGTACGACCAAATGAACTGACCTCTGGAACATTTTTGGACACATTTAAGTTCCCTGTACTTTAACGTCCTTGTGAATCTTAAAAATCAGGTTAACCGGTGTTAGAAGTGCTAAAACGCGACGAAACGTGCTCAGGGGCCTGTTCTGCCAATTTTCAAAAGTATCTGCCAGATAGGGGTCTTACAGACCGTAAGACCAAAGTCCATACGGTCCGTAAGGGACCCCCAGCTCACTAGAAAGGTGGCAGCAGCTGGTTAACTTCTATTTTGACTCATCAATCGAACTTGCCACCCAATTCTCTGCATTTGACAAGTATTAGACACTAATCCAACTTCAGGGATGAGTCATGGACATGTGTCTTGATCTTGTTACATCAAGAAATCTATATATACCAAGCTCATTTCATAATTATGAACTTTTGCAAACACTCAGATACCTCAAATCTGATTCAATCCAAATTTGCAACCATCTTGGAGCTTTCTCTGTGGTTCTTCATCAATCCTTTGTGTTTGTAAGTAATTCATTCATGTTTTGATTCAAGATTCTTAGTTTATTTGTGCTAAGACTCAAAAGTTTGACTTTTGTTTAACTTCCAGAATTGATCATGAATTGATCAACATAAAATCCAATTGAACTTGCTAATATAGTCATAATCATGTTGATCATAATCCCTAATGATCATACCCACTGATTTCTATCTTTTCTAGTCATTTTGACAAGTCAAAGTTTTGGTCAATAATGCGATTTTTGTGAAATTTGCAACGGAACCATTTCCGGGTATCAAAACAGTTTGTTTTGGTGTCAAAACTCTTTTATAAACTTATTTAGACATGTCAAAACATGTCTAACTCGTCACTTTTATTTTAGTGCTTGCTTAGAGTCGTAAGTCTAGCGGTTTTGACCACCGCTTTGACTTTCAAATATGACCCATTTGGTCAAATTTAGGATCCTACCAAGACCATTATTATGACCACAATATTATAAGGAATAACCCTCTGAGGTTATTCCCTATGGTCATACCGTTTGGTTAGTCAAATGACAAGTCGACTATGTATTCTTTAAAATGCCGAAAATGCCCTTTTTGCACATAAATTAGTTTTAAACATATAAGAACATTGTTTTGACAGCTAAACTGATTATACAACTTATATAAACTAATTTTGGCATATTTGAGTTGTCATAGGACATATTTAACCATCCGAACCCATAGTTACATTTATGACCCGTTAAAGTGGCGTAAACCACTTTAGCGAGCCGTATGACGTCAAAACTTTTTGAAATGCTTCCAATTCAGAATGTTATGTATTATGAACCATATTATACAAGGTCCAACTCTTGTTTAGTTTATATACCTCATTCTATCCGATTTCTCGTTTTCAAGTTTCGACACTAACATGTAATTATCTGATACACTAGGAACCACTCACACTTGAACTCTTGATCCTTTAAGCTTTGTTATATAATTTGAACAAGATCTATACGTAATCCCAGGAAAGTACATTGCTCCCCTCTTTTACGTTTTTCAAATGTTTTGGGGTGATTCATATGTGTAACCAATATTTCTCAAATGTATGGCATGTATGTGTTTACTGAGTGTTTTTTGTGTATTAATTCCGATTATGCAAAACGATGATTGTTGGTACGATAGTTAAAGAGGTCTTTCAGGGCCTAGTTAAAGAGGTCTTTCAGGGCCTATATCCTTGTAGGATCTTTCTATCTTCATAGTTAGATTCTCAAAGGATGTTTGAAGTACACTCTTAAATCTTCCTATCCTTATAGTGAGATTTCTAAGAAGTACTTTACGAGGAACAATGGTTATGGTTTATGTGTAGAATTTTTGGTGATTTAGATAACGAAACTAGAGTAATACAATAAGAACATGGTGGATACGCCGTTGGTACTTCCTATATATAAGTGTGCTTATTGTATTACCCTTTGTATCCTTATCCGAATCACCATTGGGATTATGATTTTGTGATACGATGTGACTAGACAATGTGACAAGACTTAATTCCTATTGCAACTACCTATCTTTATAGTTAGATATTTGTGGAATGTTTAAATTACTAATTGGTAGTCCTTATTGGATTCTGTGTACTTTAATGCGTATTTAACGTGATAATTTGATAAGACAATGTGACAAGACTTAATTCCCATTACATCTACCTATCTTTATAGTTAGATATTTGTGAATGCTTAGGATCAGACCCAACTTAATGAGCTTTCCGGTCAGACTTGCTCAGCTAATAGAGGCGGAATTCATTGTTAGCTGATTGAACAAACAAAGAACAAGCGATGATTACTGTTTAACCGTCTGTGTATTGAATAACCTTTGCAACAATTACAGACTCTAACAGGGCTTCGCCACTGATTCCTCCAAAACAACATGTTGGACAAACATCCTAAGTCTCCTATTTATAGGCAAGACTTGACAACACCTAGAGACTCAGGACACAGGATTTTCATACCAAAATCCTTATACATTTTCGTCCGAAAATTACATCATACATACAAAACTTTCAAAACTTAACTTCTGACGCTACGAAACCTGATCTGTACAATAGACTTGTCCTAGACGTAGGCAATAGACATATGTTCACCAACAGACTCCCTCTTGGATGTTGTCGCCGTCTTGGACAGTCTTCAAAACTTTTTCTTCAAAAACTTTAAACATGTTTGAATTGAATCAACCAAAAAATCTCTTGTGTGGCCTTAGACGCTTCTCTGAAGCAATGGGCGTTTGGTCTGTAGGAGGAGGTCGGTTTGTACGTGTTCCCGAACTTGAACCTTTGACGGGTGGCCAGCTTTCGACGAGCTTCAAGTCTTTCTTCATTTTGAGCTTTCTTTTTCTTTTCTTTATCTTCAAGATTTCTCCATGAAGTGTTCCATTCCTTACCTGAATTAATGTTGTTAGCATAACAAACATTCACAATTTTCTGGAACTGCATGGCATGCTCCTTGTCTTTTTCTTCATAACTTATCTTGATGAAGAATAGGCGTTCAATGTCTTTCTCTGAGCAGTTGACCAGCCACATCGGATCTAACACTCTGATTGCTCTCCATAGCCCATAGATTCTTTTATGCATAATCATGGTCTCTGAAAGATCCTCGGACATGTCCCATGACCCTTCGTCGGGCTCAACACAAATCACAGTCTCTCCAGTACTCGAATCATAATGCCACCACTTGAAGATCTTGTAAAAATCTTGTTCCATTTTCTTCAGAGGCATATTCTTCATAACGCGTGGCCTTTTCCCAATCAAAGTCACATCTTTCTCTTGAGTAACTGGATCTATCTTTGTCACGGTTTTTGGCTTGTGAGGCTTCCATAGATTGAATCCATGTTCAGCTTCAAACTTGATGAGTTTCCATAGACGTTGATCATTTGGACGCAGCTTCATACTGAACGTCTTGGTTTGAACCAATTCTTTTACATCCCATTCTGGCAGGGACTGTATATCACCCAATCTTCTGAAATATTGCACACCATACTCACGTTTCAACGCATATACTTCCAGTTCCTCGATCCATCCCCAACTAATAATGTCACCCAGAGATGCGTCAGGGTCTCTGGTGAAGAAAGCCAATGGACGACGAAACTTTCACTCGGGAGGCATTTCTTTGAACCATTTCTTCTTCATCATATGATCTATTCCTTAGTTGGTGGTTTAGGAACCGTTCCCTCTTTAACTGCTTCTGCTACTTTCTATTTTATCATCTCATTGTCGATCTCAGCAGTCATTTCATCAAGATTAGGAAACACGTCAGTTCCTTCACCTGTGTATCTTGCCTCTTCATTAGCATCCGAATCCCAATCTTCAATAATGACTCTGTCATAGTCGTTTGCTTGAGGGATGTCTTCGAAAACATAATCATTCGGCTCTGAGCTCATGTTCTTTAATTCTTCTTCAAAGTCAAACTCGAAACAATCTTCTTGTAGGCCATATAATTCTGCAAGATCAGCCTTGGAGAGGTTATGAACATACTCCCCTTCTTCAATATCATGCTCGAGATAGATAACTTTCGGCTTTGGCGCTGTTTCTACAAAAGATGACTCCCCTTGAACTGTTCATCGGTTAGCTCAAAAATAGAGTCGTTCATGTAAGCATCAACAGATAAATTTTCATTATAATAAATTTGATACATATTCAAACCCCTCATTTTCTAGTTCATCAAATGTTCCGTCTACCAACTCGTCAATCTCTTTCTTCAGTTCCCTATCAGCAATTGCCTTTTCTTTTGTCATTGATTCCAGAGTACCCTCCCCTAGTAGCACAAACCTTTTGTTCTCATCAACGGCAGGTTCATACACTATCCTCAAAAGAGATGCTTCGGCGCAGCGGATCAAAGGAGCCGTTGAGGAGGTAGCTTTATGTACTGGCATATCATCAATATTTTCTTTGCCACGCCCTTCAGCATTAGATAAAGCTTTGGAAGCTCGTTCCCTTTCTGCAACCTTTTGTCTAGCTTCCTCTCTCAATCTTCTCTATCTCATCAGCGAGAGAGATACCTAGAGTACGAACCAAAATCTTCTGCATAAGTTCCACCTGCCTGTTATTCGACTCACGTTCAGCTTCATACTCTCCATCTTCTTTATGATTCTCTGATTTTCTGTCTCGTAGATGCTCAGAGTTGTCTTTAGAACCTCCCTCTCATTCTCCAGAACTTTGATTCTTTCTTCATAAACAGCAACTTTCTGTGAAGCCTGGAAGTATCTTTCACTATCATCAGTCACCAGTCTCAAAATCTCTCTGATGCTATCCCTATCAGACTGAAGGATCTTTATCTTCTCATCAGCAGACTTCAATTTTTCTTCCAACTCATTGAGCCTTCCAACATAAACGTTATCAGCTGTGAGCCTATCTCCCCCTGGAATACTACCCATATTAAAGAAATAGTCATCAAAAGTTGTGTCAATTGGAGGATCTTGTTGTGTAGGATAAGCAGATGATGTTGCTTGCGGATGGACACAGTAGGAGGAGTAACAACCGGAGGCTCTGTAACTTGAGGAGGAGATGGAATAGGGACCTCTGTAGATGTGTGCTATGGAGGAAGAGAACTAATTGGAGGATCAACAACCGGTGGCGGAGAAGGAACACGAGCTTCTGTTGTAAAATGCTGAGGAGGCGGAGAGCGTTCTGATGTTGTTTCTACAGTTGAGGCAACTGCTGCTTCAGAAGGTTTTGATCTTAGCTTGTTCCGAAGCTTTCTAGTAGTTTTCTTCTTTGCAGGCTTGATGACTGAGATCTCTTCTTCGCCCTCAAATGGCTCATAAGGTGTATCATCATCCCCTGTAGCCTTACGCTTTTTCTTCTTAGCCAATTCTTTCTCTCTATCTCTCCTCTCTTGCTCTTTTCTTTCTCTTTGTCTCCTTTCCCCTTCTCTTCTATCCTCGGAATCTGTGCTAGATGATGGCCCTTCATCATCGCCACCACCTGCTTCTGTTTCAACTCCGACCATTCTCTCGATGTCTGTAGTCGTTTGTTCCAACGTTTCTTCAACATGAACTGGTTCAGTTTGCTGCACAGTCTCTACTATATTCACCTGCTCGACATCTGTTTCATCTATCAACCCTGTGCTAACACAGGCTTGTTTTCTCTATCGTTTAGGTGCGTAAGAAGAAGTTTCTGTAGATTTCTTTCTTTTTGTAGCAGCACCACCTTTCTTCTTTCCATAGTGCCCTTTCTCGCTGTCGCCCTTAACATACCAAACACTTCTTTTCTCAACAAAATCTTCTAACTTTTCTAATTCCCGAGTTTCATCATCACCATCTGCATTCCTCCATTTCCCTTTAGGTGGAGCAACATAATTAGTCTTGACAAATGTTCAAACACAGGCTTGAATGTTGGAGCCTTTCCTCTTTTGCGGTAGTTGCTGATGTTGTGGAGGTCAGAAGCAATCATGTGTTCTAACTTCAAGATATTATCCTTCTTTTTCTCCAGATTCAGATGTAAGTGATCAAGAATCATCTGTACAAAACGGAGGTACTGCAGAAATCGACTCTTCCCCAAATTCATCACCATCTGGTCAAAAATCATCCTACTGAAATTGTAGGGCTTGTAAATATCACCGCCACCATCATACACATGTGATAGTCCACCAAATCATCCCAACCCCCTTTCCTGTGGCTCAGAGAGCGTGTGATGCAGTGTGCAAGAAATCTGTATGGCAAACCTAGCTGGTTGATCTTGTATGGAGCAGAATTTACATATCCATTGTAGCCCATTCGGAAAAAGCAGCCCTTAACAAACTTTTCTGTAAACCCGAAGGAAAATCACTCTCATCTCTAAAATGTAGCACTGTGCGAATCAGATCTTCTGTGATCGTAATTTCTACACCTTTATCTCCAATCTTTACTGCTGACATAATAGCTCTACCATCAGCTCTTAACACTGTTGTCGCCCCACAATCTATCAACGTGTGAGGCATACAATCAATGATGATGTGTAAGGGCATGATAAACTGGCAGTCTCTCCAGAAAGTCTATGTATTGCGAGAACGGAGCAAATTCTGGTACATCCTTGTCAATCAAGCAGCAGGAGTTGTGGATTGGTTGGAACTCATACACGGTTTTCTGTGGAACAGATAGATTTGAAAAAGTTAGAAAAAATTTTCATAGACAAACATTTCTCTTAATTTTCGTACGAAAATTTTACAATATGACTTTAGCAAATTTTCATGCGAAAATATAACGCTGAAGAATCAACACAATCTGTCCTGAATTTTCGTACGAAAATTCATCTTCTTCACAGATATGGTTTATACAACCCGACTCAAAACACTTGTAATTTTTTACTTTTTCAAGAAATCAAAACGGTAAACCTTAGCTAAACTTGCCGACATTAACGTTAGGGTTCAATTTTAAGTTTTACCGGCTAGTTTATCCTAGATCTACGTTTTAGTCCGTTTAAGGTCCAACGAGTCCAATTTTGATGGTTCAATCTTGGTGATTACCTTCGCCATTACAAGAGGTGTGCAAATCAACCTCCCTAATGTGTCAAGAACGTCGTAAAGTGAGAGAAACGAGACAAAGTGCACAAAAGCTTCACAGAATCCGCACCAAAATCTTTAATAGGTTTTCGTGTGGAAACTGAATCACACTCTTATATATATAGGTAGTTCATTTTCGTGCGAAAATTTGGCTGGTGATGTTCAGCAAGATTTTCGTGTGGAAATCTAAATTTTCGTGCGAAAATTGTTGTCCCTTTGAAATTTTCTCAACTTTCTAACTTTATCGATTGCTTTTCAGTTTTAATTATCCACACAGTTATCCAAGTCCAAGTTTATGACCTTGTTTAACTGTTTTAGCTACCGAGTTCAAGTTAATGACCTTGGTTGACCACCTTTTGACCAAAACTAATATTGTTCTTAGATTTTAAGTTTCAAATTAATGAACTTTTTCAATGTTTCAAATCAGACTTAGTATCCAAATTAGCTCCTAGCCCGTAATTCAAATGATTTTCCTCTGCATTCTGTCGCCTTTTCACTTTGAAGATATGTTTTCCATCACTGGTAGTCAGAAAATAAAGAAAAAACAAAAAATCTTTTTGAATTTTTAATACTTTTATCCTATATACACTTGAAGCAATATGTACAAACATATTTACAGACATATTTTTGCGAGTTTGTGTTAGAGATCATATCATTTATTGAGACACATTACCAGTACCGTTGCTCTTTACGAAATGTTAAGTTCTTAAACAGATTTTCTTCAGATTATCGGTATACTGATCCACTTAAACCTCTACACATTTCTCAACTGCTTCAAGATATGTTAGGCAAATTTTAGCAACATGGCCTAATCTGTGTTTCCCACCTCAGAATATACTCCCACATCGAGATTCCCTAGATTTCATATCACAGGTGAATATATCTAACTGATATCTGTAAGGGGGTGAATTGCGAAACCTTGAGAGATCAGGTTAGTACTTCCGTACAGAGAAAGAGATGAAGGCTCGACTTTGGTGGTGTTCCTCTTGGGAATCTTTTGATTTTTGTACTGCAGAATGTCGTATCTTTTTATGACATTTTTCTTCATTTTTTATGCAGCTTTGGGGGTGAATAATGCGAAAGTATTATACAAGTTCTAGGCCATTGCTGACGCAAAATCAGAAGAACTCATATAATACCCCAGATATCAACTAAATATAAAGACCTAGTATCTCAGAATATGGCATTCTCTCAAATGAAATTTCGGGTACCAAGCCCATATATCCGAGAGATGTTAAGCCACAGATTTACCAGATTATTTCTTTATGTTTATATCCTGAACGCAGTTTACTGAACGTGCGAAGCCTACCGACATATCCTTAGAAAGACATGTTTAGATGCTTTTAAACACTACATTTCTTTAGCGTACTGTAATGGTCCACTGATGTACTATCATCTCCTCTTATACACGAAACTCTTTTTGAATTTTTTTAATGTTTTTGTATTTTTCATGATTTTTCAATGTTTTTGTATTTTTCATAATTTTTTTAATGTTTTTGTATTTTTCACAACTTTTTCTCCCCCTAAAAATAAAAAACATATTTTTGGATTTTTGGTTTTAAAGAAAGCATGTAAACTATTTACAGAAAAATGACTTACTAGTGAGGATTACATCCCAACATCGTCATCCTCAAACTCAACCTCATAAATATCCCCTAATGATAGATTCTTTAAACCATTTAATTTTGAAAGATTTCGAAATCTTGCTCTATCAAAAGCTTTGGTATAAAAATCTGCTTTTTGGTTATCAATGTGGATTTTCTCAATTCGTATCAACTTTTTCTCATGACAATCACGGATAAAGTGATATCGAATCTCGATATGTTTAGTGTGTGAGTGTTGACAAGGATTGACCGTGATATCAATGGCCGCCTTGTTATCTATGAAAATGGGCGTATCAAGAAATTACAGACCGTAGTCTCTCATCTATTGTTGTATCCACAGTATTTGGGAACAACAACTGGATGCTGAAACGTATTCAGCTTTGCAAGTAGAGAGAGCGACCGCGGTCTGTTTCTTGCATTGCCATGTTACCAAACGTGTTCTGAAGAACTGGCACCCGACAGTTGTAGATTTCGCGTTCTGCTTGCAGCAACCAAAATCAGAGTCAGAGTAACCCGCCAGGTTGAAATTGTCGTGACGTGGATACCACAATCCGGTGCTTGGGCATCCTTTCAAATAGCGCATGATCATTTTGACGATCAACAATGTGATTCCTTCGGACTTAACTGACATCTAGCGCAAAGGCATGTGGGGTACATGATATCCGGTCGAGAAGCGGTGAGATACATCAAGGATCCGATCATGGAGCGATATAAAGTTTCATCAACGTTTTCTCCATACTTGTCTGGACAAATGCCGTGGTTTGTGGCTAAAGGGGTAGAGGCGGGTTTAGTTCCTGTCATGTCGAATTTCTCCAAAACGTCATGAACATACTTCGTCTGGTGAATGAAAATACCATCTGGCAGTTGTTCAACCTGAAGCCCCAAAAAGAATTTCATCTCTCCCATAGCGCTCATTTCGAATTTTTATTTCATGACTTTCTTGAAGTCCTTGCACAGTTGTTCATTTGTAGATCCAAAGATGATATCATCCACATAGATTTGTACAATAATCAGATGTCCATCTACTTCCTTTGTAAAGAGGGTGTTGTCTACTATTCATCTGGTAAAATGATTAGCCAGTAAGTGCTTGGAAAGCGTCTCGTACCAGGCTCTCGGGCCTGGTGTAAACCATAAAGAGCTTTGTTCAGCAAATAGACCTTTTCTTTGTGAATCGGATCGACAAACCCCGATGGTTGGCCGACATATACCTCCTCTTTTACCTTACAGTATAGGAAAGCAGATTTCACATCCAATTGGTACACTTTGAAACCTTTCCATGAGGCGGATGCTAGGAAAATGTGGATAGAATTTAGACGTGCGACTGGGGCATATACCTCATTGTAGTCTATCCCTTCTTGCTGACGAAAACCTTGAACTACGAGTCGAGCTTTGTTTCGAACAACCACTCCTCTGTCATCTCTTTTGCACTTGTAAACCCACCGTGTGCTTATCTTTTTCCGCTTTGGTGGTAGGTCAACAAGTTCCCAGAATCCAAGTTTCTGGAATGGCAATAATTCTTCCTGCATTGCTTCCACCCAACTGTCATCTTTAAGAGCATCTCTGATATTTCCTGGTTCGACCTGAGAAACAAAACAACTATGAGAAAATTTATTTTGGAGTGGAGCAACTTTGGAATAAAAGCAACTTAGATCCTTATTGATCTGATTTCGCGTTTTCACGCCCGTTTGCAGTTCTCCAATGATGTTACCTGTTGGATGGTAAGAGACTGATCTCGGTATTACTTCGCCTGGAACATTTACTGAGCTTTCTAAATTTGTGATATTCTGATCAGCAACTTGTTCTGAAGAAGTGGCCTCATTTCTCGCGCTGGTTTCGGCAGCTTGATTGTTTAGATAACTTGTAATCTCTTCTGAACCTTCATCAGAATTGGTATCCCCATTATCAAAGGTAGGATCTAGTTCAGGTTCTGTATTTGCTGGCTGAGAAGATGGTTCTGCAGAATTCTGTACTGGTGGAACAATAGGTTCTGTCTGAGTGTTGCTTGGCCCTGCTTCTAAAGAAGGTGCTGTTGTTGGAGAAATTACCAACGGGCCAGTTACTTGCTCTTGATTAGATATCTGATGTTGTTGAAATAGCAAGATAAGTTCTTCCTCAGAAGGTTCTTCTAGCAGATCAAACGAATTCCACAACCCGTCGTAATGGAACAGCCACGGATCTCCAGGTTTTTGTATCGGCGTTGTGTATCTCTGGCAATCAACGTGTTGAGCAACAATGACCTGATTCAAGCTTGGGAGAAAGACTCGCTTTTGCGGACTTGCATATCCTACGAAGAATCCTTCCAAAGATCTGGCTCTAAATTTTCCTTCCGGGTCCAAAACGGTGCATGGTGATCCAAAGGGTTCCAAAAACTCTAGATTAGGTTTTCCTTGGTTAAGAAGTTCAAAGCATGTCTTCTTGTGCTTCTTGACTGTCATTACGGGGTTAAGGGTGTAACATGCAGAGGCAATGGCTTCGCTCCAAAAACTAATAGGCAACTTAGAATCGGCAAGCATCGTGCATGCAGTTTCAATAAGCATTCTGTTCTTTCGTTCAGCTACTCCATTTTGTTGATGAGTATGGGGGCACTGAACTCATGATGAATACCCTTAGCATTGCAGAATTCGACCATCTTGTTGTTCTTAAACTCAGTACTGTTGTCACTTCTGATTCTCTTGATAGGCAAATGGTAAAGGTTTTCAATCTTTCGAAATAGGATCATCAGATTGTTGAATGTTTCATTCTTGCTTTCTTGAAAGAAAACCCATGAGAATCTTGAGAAGTCATCAGTTACGACCAGGCAGTATAGATCTCCTGTAATACTTTCACATTGACAGGCCCAAAGATATCCATGTGTAGCCTTTCTAGTGGAAGTTTGATGGAGTTGAGAAGCTTTCTTGGGTGTGACTTCTTGTGTTGCTTCCCCTTTTTGCAGCTGATACAGTCGTCTGACAAATGAAAATTTTTGAGATTCACCCTTTCCACTAGATTGTTGTGCACCAGAAAATTCATCTTCCTTAGGTGTATGTGACCCAACTTCCTATGCCATAGGATTGATTCCTTTTCAGTAGCCTTTATACAAAACACTGTCCTTCTTTTGAAGTAGTGGATGCGACACTCATGTCTAAGACATATAGATCATTTTCTCGCGGAGCGCGCATAAGGATCCACTCCTCAGGAATAACGAAACCAGGTTTGAGAATAAGACATTCTTTGTCAGTGAAGTGAGTTGTGAACTACTTGTCACAGATCTGTGAAACGCTCAAAAGATTGTTCTCAAGCTCAGCAATGTAGTTTACTTTGTCGAAAGACACGACTCCGTTTGTCAAAATTCCTTCTCCCACGATCCTGCCGCCCTGTGTTCCGGCAAACCTAACATAACCTCCCCTGATGGGTTTAACATTGTACAGCAACGCCAACATCCCTATCATGTGCCTAGAAGCTCCACTGTCCATTATCCACTTTGAAATGATTGACCTTGGAAGCCCCTGCACATATTAAAAGCATATTACTTAAACAGAGAGACCCAAGCCCTTTCGGTCTTCGGTGGGATGACAATGTCGACTTTTGGAACTTTGGCAACTTTTTCATCTTTCTTAACCTCAACCCATTGTCCAGTCTTGAATTCAGTCTTATCTTTTGATTTGACTGGAACATTGGTTGATTTTGGAGTTACAGGAGATGTCTTTGCTTTGGCTACCCAGGTTTGTGCCTTAGAAAATGCCTTTTTGATGTAAAGTTCAGATTCTTTCTTTTCATTTTTCTTTGATGTTTCTCCAACTTCAAATTTTGAAATGATCATAGTTGGTGATTCCTTAATAGAATAGGCATTATCATTTCTCTTTAAAATTTTTGTTGGCACAAACGCTGGACCCTTTTTCTTCTCATCTGCTGTAAACCTCTTTTGTTCATGAACAGGTTTTGGACGATTTTGTGAACATTATCATGTAATATGCCCAACTTTGTTACACCTATAACAGGTTCTATTGTCATTTCCAACAGTGTGCTCCAAAGCCTGTTCACGAAGCTCCTTTTGTTTCTTAAACTCTTCGTTGGTGTGTTTGTTAATAACCTCTTTTTCCTCAACAGTGTTAGTTCCAAAAACAAACTCAACTTTCTTTGTAAAATCTGGTTTTCATGATTTGTTGTTTTGTTTCTTCTCAAACCCTAACCCATCCCTTTTGTTTTCAGGATAACTTCTTCCTCTAAGATGAATGTTTTTGTGAGTTTTCTTTGGCTTTGAGTAGAAAACATCAACATTCTTCTCAAGTTCAGATGTTTCAACTTCAATGAGTTTAAAGAATTTATCGGCACGGTCAAAGTTAACATTCTGTACTGGGAATTCTTCATCAGTATATAGTTTATCTGATCCTTTCAGTTTGTAGATAACTACATTAGGATCATCACTTAAACCATTTTCTGATGTTGTGATAAAATTTTCATGAAAACTTTTTCTCACTTCCAGAATGTGAACTTGACTCTGATTTCTCATTGTTTGACTCAGCACTTTCATAAATTGTGCTGTCAGACTCATTTTCAAACACATTTTCAAACACTTTGGTTACCACCTCGGATTCACATTCCTTCTCTGTTTTGGAATATGTTACGTCAAGATTTTCAGGTAGCTCGTTATTCTTTTCTGTGAGAAGATTTAAATACAGCACCTTATCCACTCGTCAGTATGTTTCTTAGCATAGCTATTCCACATAGGAGGTGGAACATGATCATAACATTTTCCAAGATTTTTCTCATTTTTCTTACCATCTTTGCTGCTTTCTGGTTTTGGCAGAATGTGATCGAGGACATATATGCTGGTAGAGTAACAGATTAACAATATGTTAACCCTCTCTGTTTCAATTCTAGTTTTTTCTAGCTCAACAATTGTGTTAGTATGAAGATTTATGGCCATTTGTTTGTCCGTCACAGTTGCTTTAAGCATTGAAAGTGTTTTGTCATCTTCTTTGACAGTTTTCTCATACTTTCGAATGGTCCTGCTGAGCTTATCATAGGATTCTTTTATGGTGTTGTAATCGTATGACAGCTTATCATTGTATGTTTTAAGTTCTTTAAAAGCCTTTTCTTTCTCAGCACATTGCTCACATGCTTCGGCACATTTTAAGCATGGGCTGACCAATTCGACAGTTTGAGCTTTGATTGTTTCTTTAGTTGTTTCAACCCTTTCTACATGTTTTTCCACACTGACTACCTTGTTTGTATTGGCCATGAGTGCTTTGTTGGCAATATCGGTTAGGCTCTCCAGTGTTACAGGCTTGGTTACGTCAATCATTTCCACACACTCAGACTTAGTCTCCTTAGGACTTTCCTCTTTGTAACCAGAATCGAAGCTACCTGCAAAAGTTTTAAGAATTGTATCAAATAGACAAGGTTTGGGGGTACCTGCTAGATGTTCTTCTTCCTCTGCTGAAGTTCTAAAGTAATCTGCCAATACTTCTTCCATCTCTTCTTCTGAAACTTCTTCAGATGCTTCTGGTTCTTCCATGATTTCAACAACGAGTGCAAGACTTTCCTTTTTGGAGATGAAATTGTTCCAATTGAATCCTTCATCTTTCTGTGTTACCACCAGAGCTTTATCTTTGGAGTTTGAACCTCCATCTTCGATCTGTACCAATCTCTTCTCTGGTTGTGGTCGATGATAGATTGCCTTTTTGTAATAATCATCACCAAATGGATTATGATTTCCTTTTACTTCTCGGTTTGGGCATTTGCATTTGACGTGCCCTTTCTCCCTGCACTTGAAACATGTGACTTTGGATTTATCAAAGCCTAATTTACCGTCATGGCCCCTTAAATCATCTCTTCCAGTAATTTCCATGAAACGCTAAGCCCTTCGAACAACCGATGCCATGCACCACATGATGTCAATTAATTCCATCTCCTCTGGATCAATTTGGTCGTAGTCTTCTTTAGTCATTTCTGGGTTTCCGATTCGACCAGCTACAAGACTTTCATAGGATTCTAGAACAGCCGCAAGGAGTACCATATCTTGTTTAGCTGTCTGTTCATTGAAATCTTGAGCGTTCTGGAAATTTACTGCGATGTTGCATTGTAGGATTCTTTGGTTAGAATTGGATTGACTCTGTTGGTTGCTCTGTGGTTGATTTGAGCTCTGAGACGATTGTTGTCCTTGGTGATTGTTTGGATTGAAGGAAGCAAACGTTTGAAATCCACTGGACTGGTTGGAGGCTGGACTAGCATTTGTATTAGCATTTAAGGCTGTTTGGATCTTGGGACTCTGAACAGGAGTGTTTGGGTTTCCTTTGTAGTATAGGCTAACGTCCTGTTGCGAGTTTGATTTCATTCCTTTTGCCATTTTCTACATTTCTAGTTCGTGCCCTTCCAATTTTTCTATGAATCTTGGCAAACTGAGACTGTCATACTCAGCTCCATTCTTCAGGATTGTTAGATATGTTGCCCAATCTCCTTCTGGCAAAGAATCTGCAAGTTTGTCAACTAGTTCTTCATTCGTCTTGACAATTCCCATGCGCTTCATCTGCACTACTAGGTGGCAATACTTTCGATGAGTTGCTTCATGTTCTCGCCTGGAAGAATATTGAATACTTCCAATTCTTTGTTTAGTAACGCCTTCTTTCCTTTTCGGACATTAGTGCTCCCTTGTGCCCTTAATCGTAAGGCGAGCCATAATGAATGAGCATCGTCGTCGTGTTGCAGGAGAACTAAGATTTCTTCTTTTATGGCCTGCTGAAGGAGATTCATCATCTTCTTTTCAGTAATGTATTTTTCTCGTTCGTCATCGGATAGACGAGCCACTGTTTTCTCAATGCCAAGTTCATTAAGTGGGGGTTGATACTTGTTTTCGAGTGCGAACCAAACTGTTAAGTTTGTCGCTTGAACCCAGTTATTGAAACGCTCACTCCAACTCTCGTAGTCTTTGATGTTCATGAGATTTGGAGGCTTCGTACTAATAACCTAGTCCAAATTGTCCATGAAATCCTTCAGATCTAGAATAAGTTCCAAGAAAGAGTAGAAGAAGAGTTTCCAATGGATGAATCTTGAACTTTGAAGGTTGAATCCAACTAAAACTTGGTTGTTTGTTCACAAATCAGACCTTAAGGCTCTGATACCACTTGTGAATGCTTAGGATCGGACCCAACTTAATGAGCTTTCCGGTCAGACTTGCTCAGCTAACAAAGGCGGAATTCATTGTTAGCTGATTGAACAAACAAATAACAAGCGGTGATTAATGTTTAACCGTCTGTGTATTGAACAAAAGTTTGCAAGGATTACAGACTCGGACAGGGCTTCGCCACTGATTCCTCCAAAACAGCATGTTGGACAAACATCCTAAGTCTCCTATTTATAGGCAAGACTTGACAGCACCTAGAGACTCAGGACACAGGATTTTCGTACGAAATTTTCGTACGAAAATCCTTATACATTTTCATGCGAAAATTACATCATACATACAAAACTTTCAAAACTTAACTTTTGACGCTACGAAACCCTATCTGTACAATAGACTTGTCCTAGACGTAGGCAATAGACATATGTGCACCAACAATATTTATGGAATGTTTAAAGTACTAATTGGTAATCCTTATTGGATTCTGTGTACTTTAATGCGTATTCGACAAGATAATTTGACAAGCCAATGTGACAAGACGTAATTCTCATTACATCTACCTATCTTTATAGTTAGATATTTGTGGAATGTTTAAAGTACTAACTGGTAGTCCTTAATGGATTCTGTGTACTTTAATGCGTATTTGACGAGATAATTTGACAAGACAATGTGACAAGACTTAATTCCTATTACATCTACCTATCTTTATAATTAGATATTTGTGGAATGTTTAAAGTGCTAATTGGTAGTCTTTATTGGATTCTATGTACTTTAATATGTATTTGATAAGACAATGTGACAAATTGATGATTTTATGTTTATGTGGTTAGTTGTGATTAGGATAACGAAACAAGTGTAATTCCATAAGAATATGGTGGATACGCCGCTGGTACTTCCTATATATAAGTGTTCTTATTGCATTATTCTTGTAGCGTTATTCGAGTCACTTTAGGATTTTGTGTGTAATTGATTCAAAGGTTCGACATCCAAATCCTTGAAGAATTCATTCATTTTTGTATGATAGATTCTTAGAAGGATATTTAGTATTATTATAAATCATTGATTGATTTCCAATAATACTCACACAAGTTTATGGACGATTTCAATATGTTTTCAAAGAACAAAGTACAATTTCAAAGGCATGAAAATTACTTAGTAATGATCATGATGCCATATACAAAACTCTTTTGTCACAAGTTTAATGATCAAGTTAATGTATTGCAATGCTAACCCTTTTTGCCATTCTTTGGCTTCAATGAGTCGATTTACAATTAGCAACTCTCGTGGTTGTCAAAGTGTTGCAATATCAAACTTTTTGCCATTTATTTGGCCAACAAAACTATGTGCTCGCAAAACATTGTTTGTTGACGTCTCTTTTCACATATGTTTCAGGTTGATGATTATTCAAGCATGCTACACATAGGAATACATCCGGGCTTTAGTCTTCTTAATACAAAAGACAATTTGTTGTATTCTTTGTATTGTAAAACAATGTAATAATAATGAAACAATTTAGTTCCAGTTGTGGCTGAGCAATTTGTAACGTGACTCCCTGATATTTCCGCCGCGTCTTGTTGTGTTACGCGATTGGGATGTTACATTATATTTATATCAAAAAGTATCAGTTTAGTTACTGATCTAAAACAATTTCGTAAAAACTCTTAAAAAGGCGATTTTTACCGTTTTTACCGCATGGTTTTGCGTCAAACGTTACCATAACCATCCGAACTCGAAACGACTTCATATTTTAACACACTACATGTTATATATTGAATAAAATGATGGTTATAATTAGATTAGTGCAGTTTTTGTGTAGATCACATAAATCATGCGATTTCACACATTTTACAATTTTTTAAGCACAATGTACTACATGCAAAGCTAGTAAACTTTATAAGAAGTTTCATACTACTTTAACACATGAAATAACCTTATTTTTAAGGTTTGTAATCTGATCTAATCATTTTTATCATAACATAAATTTTATCATCATTTCATGACCACTAATCATCATGCATGCTTAAGTACAAGCACTACTGCACACATATTATATTATCATCAACATGCATGTACTCATGTGTATCTAGACATGCATTTATTTCATGTTCATATATTCCATGACATTTAAATCTTCATATGATTATCATCTCATCATCGGACATAAATGCAAGAATCTAATCCTACATATTTATGAACTAGCATCAATTTTTACATGCATGCATATATACATACATATATATATACACGACCATATATATACATACATACATGCTTCCAAAATTTAACTTTTCACCTTTTTCATTTCAATCACAGGGCCCTTTTAGAACTTTCCAAGATCACACACATCACATATTTACATCTTATCAAGCAAGATCAACTCAAACATCAAAACTCAAAATCTCTTATGTATATACATACATATATACACATTCATCCATTTTTATTTTTATTAAAAACCCATTTGACATAGTTTTCAAGTTAGTGTTCAAATCCAAGAATATGAGAAACCTCATCTACTATCATCTTTACCAACAAGAATCAAGAACAATTTTAAGGAACATGATTTTATACCTTCAAGATTCTAGTGGGTTTGATTAAGATGATGAGATGAAGCCTTGTTCTTGCTTGAATCTCCTTGGAATCACCTCCAAACCTTCATACAAGTTTGGAAACACCTTGGAATGCCTTTGAATCTTCAAGAATTAGTTTGAAATTTTGAAAGTGGGTGTTGTATGTGTGTGTCCGGCCGAGTATAAGCAAGAGAGAGAGAGATGAAGATTTTTGTGGGTGTTGGAATTTGTTTTATGGAGATCTTGGAAGATTTTCATGATTAGGTTTAGAGATCTCACCACACTTGGCAAGAGAGAGAAAGTAACACACTCAAATGTCTGCCACCTCCCTCCTAATCTCACATATATACACGCATATATACATATATATTACATATGGAGGCTTTAAACTGGTATTTAACTGGATACCAGGTATTTTATCTAGCATTTTAACTGTGTTTTAATGCGTTTTAAATTATTTT
Source organism: Scalesia atractyloides (assembly GCA_947069175.1). Classification (NCBI taxonomy): domain Eukaryota; kingdom Viridiplantae; phylum Streptophyta; class Magnoliopsida; order Asterales; family Asteraceae; genus Scalesia; species Scalesia atractyloides. The sequence goes on along the minus strand of CAMTDV010000016.1, from coordinate 57,566,336 downwards.
CAATGCTCTATAAAAATAAACTCACTAAAATATTACTAACCAATATTTTATTTGCCGGGACCAGTTACGTTGCCGGTAATTGGTAGTATGCGCGTTGTGTTGCGTAGTATGCGCTTAAATTCGCAAAATAGGGATTTTAAGCGTTTTAATTTATTTTTATCATTCTATAAAAATAAACTTGTCAAATTATTACTATAATAATTATTTAAGTTCCCTGGACTGGCAGTGCTGACAGTATTTTGTCAGTTACGCACAGTACGCGCTTAAACTCGAAAAATGGAGTTTCTTAACGTTGTAAATTATTTTTCCTCACGATTATGATTAAATATATTATTTAACTCATAACGGACTATTTTTAGGATTTTAACATTATTCGGTGGTCACCGACGTTCGTTTCGCATTTTAACCGTTACCCGATAAGCGTTTACCTTAATATTGCCAACATAATTTTTATCAAACTTTGAATTTACCAACACATCAAATACCATATATAAACATCACAAATAATCAAATACGGCCTTTTATTCATTCATGACACGTGTTACATTTGTACGGCACAGCCTAAATAGCCGGTGTCACAGTCTCCCCCTGTTTACGGAATTTCGTCCCCGAAATTCTTATACTACAGGTTTCGTTTTCGCACTAGACTTAAAGAGATGCGGATATTTTCGTTGCATCTGGTCCTGTCATTCCCATGTGAACTCGGGTCCACGTTTAAAATTCCAGCGAACTTTGACCAACTTAATCCGACTCCTTCTAAGCTTCTGTATATTCTCATCCAGAACTTCTACTGGTTCCTCGATAAATCTCAGTTTATCGTCTACTTGAACCTCATCAGGGGGTATAATTAGTGTCTCATCCGACAAACACTTTCTCAGGTTGTAAACATGAAACACATCATGAACTCCATTCAAATCCTGTGGCAGCTTAAGCCTATACGCGACTGATCCAACTCGAGAGAGGACTTCGAAAGGACCTATATAACGCGGGCTAAGCTTTCCCCCTTTTCCAAATCTAACAATACCTTTCCAAGGCGACACCTTCAGTAGAACAAGATCTTCGACTTGAAACTGCAACGGTTTCCTTCGGTTGTCTTCATAACTTTTCTGTCGATCGGCGGCAGCTTTCAACCTTTCCTTGATCAGGACAACCTTGTCGATGGTTTCCTGGATAAGCTCAGGTCCGGTTAGTTGCCTTTTGCCAACCTCTGCCCAACAAAGGGTGATCGACATTTCCTCCCATACAAAGCTTCAAACGGAGCGGCTTTGATACTAGCGTGGTAACTATTGTTGTAAGAAAACTCTGCCAACAGCAAATGAGTATCCCAACTTCCACCAAAATCAATCACGCATGCTCTCAATGTATTCTCTAACGTCTGAATGGTTCTCTCAGTTTGACCATCTGTTTGAGGATGATACACAGTACTCATGTCTAAACGAGAACCCAGCGACTCTTGAAGAGATCGCCAAAATATGGAGTCAAATCGTCCATATCTATCGGAGATAATTGATACGGGTACTCCATGTCGGGCTACAATCTCGTCAAGATACAACTGCGATATCTTCTCTGTCTTGTATGTCTCCTTAACGGCTAGAAAATGAACAGGCTTCATTAATCGATCCACGATTACCCAAATGGTCTCATGTCCATGTGACGTACGGGGTAATTTGGTGATAAAGTCCATAGCAAGATGCTCCCACTTCCATTTAGGAATCTCTGGGTGCTGTAGAAGCCCAAACGGCCTCGGATGTTCAGCCTTAACCTTTGAGCATGTCAGACATTTACTCACATACACCGCAATATCTCTCTTCATATTCGGCCACCAATAAAACTCCTTAATATCCTGATACATCTTTGTAGAACCTGGGTGAATCAAATATCTGGACTTATGAGCCTCGTTCATAACCTCGTTCATCACTTCATCCGCTTTTGGTATCAGTTCACATTCTAAATCTCTCAAACCTTCTTTTCTCAGGTTCTCATCTTTCAAATCTTCTCGATGTGCATTACGAATTCGATCGGTCAAACTCGTCTGTATGATCAAACCCAAAGCACACAAACGCAGAGCCTTCTCCCGCTCTTTCCTACTGAGCGCGTCAGCAACAACATTGGCTTTCCCTAGATGATAACAAATATCACACTCATAATCATTGAGTAATTCTACCCATCGCCGTTGCCTCATGTTGAGTTCCTTCTGATCAAAGATATACTGAAGGCTCTTATGGTCTGTGTAAATCGTACACTTCGTGCCATACAGATAATGTCTCCAAATCTTCAAATAGAACACAACAGCTCCCAACTCTAAATCATGAGTTGTGTAGTTCTTCTCATGCACTTTCAGTTGTCTGGATGCATAGGGTATCACTTTGTCCTTCTGCATAAGCACGCAACGAAGGCCCAAACATGATGCATCACATTATACAACAAAACTGTCATTTCCCTCAGGTAGGGATAGAATAGGTGCACTACACAACTTCTCCTTCAACATCCGAAAAGATTTCTCCTGATTTTCTGTCCAATCAAACTTCTTACCCTTCTGGGTCAATAGCGTTAATGGTTGCGCTATTCTGGAAAAATTCTCAATGAATCTTCTATAATACCTAGCAAGTCCTAAGAATTATCGCACCTCTGACGGAGTCTTTGGCGCTTCCCAATTCTTAATCGCCTCAATCTTCGACGGGTCTACATGTATACCTTTCTCATTTATGACATGTCCGAGGAAATGCACCTCTCGAATCCAAAATTCACATTTAGAGAACTTGGCATACAACTTCTCTTTCTTCAACAGCTCCAGAATCATCTTCAAATGTTGTTCATGATCTTCTTTGGTTCGCGAATAGATTAGCATATCGTCAATGAATACTATCACGAATTTATCCACATAGGGTTTGCATACCCTGTTCATGAGATCCATGAACACTGCAGGCGCATTAGTTAAGCCAAAAGGCATGACTAAGAACTCATAACGGCCATAACATTTTCTAAAAGCAGTCTTCGGAACATCTTCCTCAGCAATCTTCAAATGGTTATATCCTGAACGCAGGTCTATCTTTGAGTAGTAGCTTGATCCTTGAAGCTGGTCGAACAAATCATTGATTCTTGGTAACGGGTATCGATTCTTGATAGTCAGCTTGTTCAGCTCTCTGTAATCAATACACATTCTGAAGGAACCATCTTTCTTCTTCACGAACAACACAGGTGCTCCCCAAGGCGAAAAGCTTGGTCGTATAAAACCTTTGTCTAATAGCTCTTGAAGCTGATTCGACAATTCTTTCATTTCTGACGGTGCTAATTTGTAAGGAGATTTTGCAATCGGTGCAGCACCAGGTACAAGATCGATCTTAAACTCGATCTGTCTCACAAGGGGGTAATCTAGGCAAGTCTTCAGGGAAAACTTTCGGATAATCGTGAACTACAGGAATTTCTTCAATCTTCCCACATTCAGCCTTCGTATCCACTACGTTAACCAAGAACGCACGATAGCCTTTACGCAACATTTTATGCATCTTCATAATACTAACAACTCCTGACACTCGACTCGATCGGTCACCGTGAACAACTAAAGCTTCACCACCACCAGGACGAGGTATCCGCACTTGTTTTTCCAAACAAATGATCTCAGCTCCGTTCTTGGATAGCCAATCCATCCCAACGACTACATCAAAACTACCCAGCTCCACTAGTAATAAGTCGATACTAAAACTATGATCGCATGACCGAATTCTACAATCACGAATAACTTCGCTAGTCTCTATCAATTTACCATTTGCTAATTCTATTGAGTACTTTTTACTTAGCTTACTTGTTTAAGAACACATAAACGGTTCAAAGTTTTTCGAAACAAAACTCAAGTCAGCACCAATATCAAATAGTACGAATGCATAATGGTCATTGATTAGGAACGTACCGGTAACCACTGCAGGATCATCACGTGCCTTCCCAGCATTCAGCTCAAAAGCTCTGCCCCTGGCATTCTGACCCTTCACATTCGGATAGTTCCTCCTGTAGTGTCCCTGGTCTCCGCATTCATAGCATCCCTCGAGCTTAACTCCCTCCGACGTACACTTAGCATAGCACTCGTGAGTAACATGTCCAGTTCGACCACATCTGGCACACTTTCCCTGCTCATCTCCATGAGTCTTCTTCGCTGAACCACTTCCGCCATCCCTGGCATTATCCTTCCTCGAACCACTAGAATGAGCCACATATGCTTTCCCCGAATCGCGTTTCCTCTCACACTTCACATCGGAATCCTTTCTCGAGCCCTCAGACTTTCGCTTCTGGAATCCCTAGATCTAGGCTCAGAACGCTCTGATCGGTCAGATTCCCATATGTCTTGACTTTTCCCTACGACTTCCCATTCTCCTCCTTCCTGTTATGGCTACTTTTGCGAGCTGCATCATCCACTAATGATTTGTCTAGAGTAGTAGCTTCCAGATAGGTAGTGGTTTTCGAGAACGTAACCATACTGCGAATTTGTGGCGACAATCCCCAAATATACCTCTCTACCTTAACGTACTCTGGAGTGACCATCCGTGGAACCAACCTAGCCAAATCATTGAACCGAGACATATAAGCTCTGACATTCAGGCCTTCCCTAGTCAAATTCCAGAAGTCAGTCTCAATCTTCTGCATCTCACTACGCGGGCAGTATTCCTTAAGAAGCATCTCTTTTTGTTCATTCCAGGTAAGACCGTAGGCCGCATCTTCGCCCAAAATTTGAACTTGAGTGTTCCACCAGGATAAAGCTTCGTCAAGAAATGAACATGAAGCATACCTAACCCTCTGATCAGTAGCACAACCACTGATGGCCATCACAGACTCCATCTTCTCGATCCATCTAGTGATTTCAAGAGGCCCTTCAGCACTGGTAAATGATCGTGGGTTACAGCCCTGAAATGTTTTATATGTACAACCATGCACTGTTCACAAGGTTAATGAAAAATCAAGATTTCGCTCTGATTATATCATAACATAGGAACTACTAAACTTTTCCGATCATTATATTACCTTGCGGGTTTCCAATCTGTATACCACCATCACCATGCCTAGGAGCACCACGTCCACGTCCTTGCCCAATATTCTGATTGGCTTCACGTTGTTCCAAGGCAGTATTAACGTGTTGGGCTATGGGTCGCGCCAACTCTTCTGGGGTGGTAGGTTGTCCAGTACGATATTTCGCTTTTGGCGGCATCTTGTTGTTTCTATTATTGCAATAATAATATCAACATAAGACATTGTTTAAATATATCAATCATTACATAATAGTAGACTTAACAATACACATGCATCCACATAATAATGAGAATAATTTAATCAAAAGAGAACCCATGTCTTTGATATTTATCACGGAAATTACAAAGCTTGTTCTTAGTACAACGACCAATCAAAATTTGGTGTGACATAGTCAACCACCAATAACAAGTCTAGATGAAATTTCCTCCTAAATATCCAAAAGTTTGGCATGCAAGCCAATATAATGGTTTATCAAAAGAGACATACAAAACAAACAACACAAACAACAAACTACAATCACTTCTTCAAACCAGCAAACTCTAGAAGCTTCCTCACAAGCTCCTCAAGCTCAACTATCCTCCAGTGCATCTGATCCATAGCACTATCATCCAAGTCCTTAAGCTCATCAAACCAATCCATCTGACCCTATAAGTCCTTCACATTTTCCTTGGTCGCCTCCAGATCTCCGCGTATGGCCCCCAACTAACGGTCGCAATGAGAGCATCGGTTAACCCACACACCTTTCTGATTTTTCAAAGCAGATGTTGTCTCAGCTCTGGAAGTTGAAGCGATGTCTCCAGCTGGTCGTATCCTCTTCCTATGTCGAAAGTAGACCAAAAGGGGTGCAGTAGGAGTGTGCGACTCGATCGATGGAAATGACGACTTGGTAACAACAAGTGGAGGGATCTCAGTAGTGGGCTCAGCATTGAGAGTAGATGAGATGACCAACGGCTCTAATGGCTGAGCCGTAACAATGGTAGCGTCTACTACTGATGCGATACTATAAGATCCTCCGATCAACAGAACACCTCTATCCACGTCATCGATAACTGGCACGGTACCTGATGATTGCCCAGTCTCGTAAATCGAGGGTGGAGCATCATCATCATCGTCTTTGATCCAACCGTTGTTTGTAAAAGCATAACGAGGGTCAACCTGGCTGGCGAAAGCAGCAGGGTTAACATGGAAGGACGAAGCGAATCCGGCCGCATCAACAAACTGTGGAATCGTGAAGGATATCTCTGGTAAAACGGATCTAGGTGAAGTCTCGAATTCTGGCTCGCTACCTGAGTCAATAATCTAGATGACCTCGTGCTCGTGCGACATCTGTGACATATATAACCGTACAAAGTAAGTGTGTGTTCAAATAAAAAATAACACATAAGGCCCAAATAAACAGATTAACACATATGCACAATAACACGCAATGGTTCTCATACATGATAAAAATCCATGTTTATTTAAAAATTTTGGTTTCGCGAATTTTGGACTTATATCTCAAAATTCTTTGGTTGAAGTCTAGAGTTTTCCCTTGAAAACATCTAGTTCGCTAACAACCATTGGCTCTGATACTAACTTCTGTAACACCCCAAAAACGTCGCAGTGGAAATACAAACGTAATGGGGACAGAAGTTGGTGCCTATAAATATCTTAGTGGACGATGCATCATTAATTTTGGACATATTACTTGATTAAAACATTGTTTACAAGTTTAAACATAAACCACAACCATAGAGTAGTTAAGTTGTCTCGATCCTTATAGATCTTAATACAGTCGGTCCCAAATAAGTTTTAAAAGTTGTCTAAAGTTTATTATTAAACAAAACATGCATCACAACCACAAGACACGCAAAAGATTCCCGAAGCCATGCTCAAGTACCTGAAGAACACGTTAAAATCAAGTGTCAACACAAAGGAGGGTGAGTCACATATTCAAATTTAAAACAAGGAAAACTTTCTAATTATGTGTGTATAATCAAAACATCCAAATAATATTTTCAAAAGTCAATTTATTTCCTGAATAAAATCCATGGGTCAGTCGTCGCAAGCGTTTTCCCCGAAACCTTCGATCTAAAGCATCTTCCCAAGTTTTACATATTAAATTGATAGCATCAAATGTTCAGACTCGTATGTTTGTAAGACAATACGAACTATATATTAACAATAAGGGTATAATCAAGACTAGACTATAATAGAATATCAATTTGTCGTTTGACTTGACCGGAGCGACCGATCACGACTGGGTAGTCAACCCGATAGATCTACCAACAATTCTACGTGTCCAATACTTAAATGATTAAATAGCAATACTTGCGCATGTGCCCATATCGGGCCATCTATATCGCTTGCCTCACGAACAATATATAATATCCTACTAAAATGATAAATTTAATATTTCATGTTGTACGAATTCCCCGAAGTCCCCACCGAAACGTAATCCATACCCGCTACTTACTCTCTTGAGACCGAGCCAATTCGTCACAACTTTAGATTTAAGCATTTTTAAATCTACACGGTCGTTTTCTCTAAAACACCATAAAATACCCGTTTCATCCCCGAAACATATTTATTCACAAAACCGTTTCTACCTGAAACATATTGATATCATCAAAATCATATATTTTCCATGAAAATAAACACTTTAGATAAGCAAAGGTATGTTTTATTCAAAAACATCTTTAATCCTTTTAAGGCGTGTTCTTCCCCCAAAACATATACAAAACCGTAAAAAGAGGGGGTTCAGTGACACTCACCTTTGGGTGCGTATTTAAAATAGCGCGATCCCACAATTTGATTCTACACGTCCTAATATACGTAGGAACGAATTAATAATCAATATTTCATAATATTCCTAAGTTTCTCCAATACTTAGAATTTTCACATAACTTTGAGATTTTCTCGAAAAATCATTAATTTTTATTATGTTGGCATATATATATATATATATATATATATATATATATATATATATGAGTTCATATATATATATTTAAGATTTTGCGACTTGAACGATTTTATTGGTGACCTTAATGTTATATCCGTTAACACTCCAGTTTATAAGTACTATATATCTACGATTTGCGCGTCGTAATATATATACATAAACGTGCACATATACACAATCTCATAACACGCAAAATTTCGTTAACTTATACTCTTTATCATTTTTAAAGCATGCATACATGAAATAACTTATTTAGTTAACCTATGTATAAGTTTTCATGCTCGACAAATAAGTTACACATTAATCGCGATTTTACCAATTCTACCGTTTTAAACATACAAGCGTACATGCATAGACTTAATTAACGCTATCATGTCAACACTTAACATATTATCATATACACATATTTAAATCACATAATACATTTAAACACATAAGGTTCACCCATGAACAACCCATTCTAGTGTACATTAAAAAATGCGTATTTTAACGATTCGCTAATGTTTTCGGGCGCCAAAAGTCACGTATGATGTAACACCCCAAATCGCGTAAAACAACACGCGGCGGAAACACTTGGGGAGTCACGTTAACAGATTGTTTCAACAACACATGGTATTTCATATTTCGTTTTATTGGATATTAAACATAGATTATATTGTCATATTGTTTTAGAACTTTCAAACAAACTTAAACAAACAAACAAGCATATTTTTGTCTTTCTTATTTTATAAGCACTAAGGTCCACGTCCGATCCTACATGAGCATGCATCAATATCATCAAGCATTGTTCCTTGAAACATATGTGAAAACGAGTCAGCAAAAATATGCCGGCGAGTACATAGGTTTTGTGTGTGTGTCAAGTTCATGGCTTTATATATATATTCCAATATATGTTCCGACTACTAGAGTCGTATGTGAAAATCTTGTTTTCAAAGCATTTGATATTACAATAGTTAATCGATAAAAACATGTGGTTAAAAGTTTATAAAATCTAGTAGCTATGAACCTTGACTCAAAATCATGTGTTTTGTAAATCCAAGTTGTAAATTGTCTTGAAATAACTCGTATGGTTTATATCTTTAATTGAAATCGTTGCGTGTCATCGTTTGAAAACATTTGTTCAAGTGATGCAAATAACGCCACGAATGTAATACGATAAAAGCACTTATATATAGGAAGTACCGGCGGCGTATCCACCATGCTTTTATCACATTACACCCTTCACGTTATCTAAATCACTTATCATAACCAATCGCACATTGTTCATCGTTCTTTGTTATAAACAAATCGTTCATCGTTCCTTGTTATAAACCAATCGTTCATCATTCCTTGTTTTAGTTGTGAAAACTTTTGGTCGTTTCGTGAATACATTCAAACCTTTGTTGACTTGTTCGAGACCACCCAAGGGGTTCCTTAATCGTATAACAAACCACCAAAGGGTTTGTTACAAATACAGTTTCAGTCGCTTCCCAACTTCCCCACAAACCCCGAGAATTTTGGTAACGGGATTGTCAGTACTAGGTGTTGTAACTTACTACTGGCCGGCTTGGCCATTGTTAATGAATGTCATTCTTGTTATGAATTCAACGTACCGACAAGTTCGTTCACATTATTGAAATCATATTGTTTATATAAACCATAGTTTTTGTATCTTGTAAACTTGTAAATGACTTAGCACATATGAATCACCCCAAAATATTTGCAAAACATAAAAGAGGGGACTATGTACTCACTTGTGATTGCTATTGTAACCTTGAATCAAAGATCAAACAAGGTCAAAAGTCCGAGAAATCAAGTGTGTCCTAAAATCGGATAATTGTGTAAATATCGGGATTTGAAATCGGAGAATCGGATAGAGTGAGATTTTATAAACCAAATGAGTATTGGAACTCATATGAAATTGTTTAATAAAGTTAACATTCTGAGTTGGAAAGATGCTTAAGTGCTTTTGACCCGTTAAGGTAGTTTAAGCCACTTTAACGCGTCAATTGCGTAACTACACATTCGGATGGTTAGATATGTGTTATGATAAGTCCTAATTACCAAAACATGTTTAATATTGTTGTTACATCAGATTGTATGTCAATTTTTATGTTACATATGCTCTTAGTTGATTTATTTGCGAAAAGGGCATTTTGGTTATTATTGAAAGTCATAAGAACTCATTATCATAAAACTAACCAATGACATGACCATAAGGTATAACCTCAGAGGGTTATTCCATTTATAATTATGGTCATAAATATGTATTTGGTTGGATTCAAAGATCAACCAAACGGGTCAGATTCGAAAGTCAAAGCGGTGCTCAAAACCGCTAGATTTACGGCTCTAAACAAGCACTAAAACAAAAGTGACGAATTAGACATGTTTTGACATGTCTAAAAAAGTTTATTAAAGAGTTTTGATACCAAAACAAACTGTTTTGACACTCGAAAATGGTTCCGTTGCAAGTTGCGCAAAAATCGCATTTTTACCGAAACTTTGACTTGTCAAAATGCCTAGAAAGATAGAAATCAGTAGGTATGATCATTAGGGATTATGACCAACATGATTATCATCATATTAACAAGTTCAATTGGATTTTGTTTTGACCAATTTATGATCAAAACTGAAAGTCAAATATAAGTCAAACTATTTGATTTTTAGCTCAAAAATGCTACAAAAATGGAACAAGACTTGAATGAAATACTTACAAGCACCAAGGATTACCAAAGAATCACAGAGGGAGCTCCAAAGAGGGTTGCGAATTTGGATTGTAGCAGAATGGATCAAAGAAGGTGGTTGCAAAGGTTCAAAAATGAAGAAAAACTTGGTATTTATAGTTGAATTTGATGTTATAAGAGCATGACAAGTGTCCATGAATCATCCCTAAGTTGGATTAGTGTCACAACACATGTTAGAAGTAGGAAATAGGGTGGCAAGTTCGTTTGGTGAGTCAACAAGCAAGATAACCAGCTGCTGCCATGTTTCTGGTTGAGCTGGGCACCCCATGTGGACCGCATGGGTTTGTGGATGCGGTCCATGTCACACCCCGACCCACAGCGGAATAAGAGTCGGGGCATAATTGGGTTATCACCAAAGCTCATGATATTTACTAATATGTTTCATATTTATTAAAGTCAAAATTTCATTCCCAAATATCCAAACATGTCCAACAATACAAAGAAAAATAACCAAACAAAACAATTCCAAGCTCTAAATCATTTTATTCTTCTAGTCCAATCCTAAGTGTTTCTGGCTGCAGCTGGTTCACCTGTATCATGTGTAAAAATGGGGGTTTTTGGGTCAACATAAGTTGGCGCGTGAACCTTGTTAGATAAACATTTATTATTTATTTTCTTGTTAGTTTATCAATGAAAATTGTGCATAATCATAAATGAGCAAATGTAAATAATCAAACAGCAGCAATAGCAGTCACAACTATAACATACAATAACATATGATAGCATACATTAACATATTAACATCATACAATAAATAACATGAATAAAACTGTGCGATCAAGGCTCAAGCAAACGTAGCCGATCGTATTGCATGTACTGAAAATGATAAATGTCTGTGCGATCAAGGCTCAATCAAACGGAGCCGATCGTATGTTGGCATGCCAGGTTCACGCTCATAATGTAATGGGGAACATGCTCAACGCTCATAATGTAATGGGGAGCGGCGGCCTATGAAATTGCATGTACTGAAAATAATAAATTGAATCTAACAATAACCACACAAACAGTTGAAACAAGCTGAATACACATTTGTTCATGATATGTTGTATGCACAATGATTTAAATATAATATATAGCAAGACACATGATACACCCAAAAACTGATTTAAAACGGGGAATTTGTTAAAGATTCACTCACTTTGGGTGCGTTTGATTGGAGATGGTGAGATGCGCACGAGTTGGAAGAGCGGAACACGAGAATTAACTAACCTAAATAATAACGGAAAGAATAGTAAATGAGTGGATTTTATTAAGGATTTTAATAAAATTTTAGATATATTTTTACGAGTTTAAGGCTATTTTCTATCTTTAAAAACATTATTTTTAAGTATTTTTAATTGATTTTTAGATTAAATTAAATAAATAAAAATATAAAAATATGTTGACTTTTTGGGTTGACCGTTGACTTTTTGACTTTGACTGTTTGACCGGTTTATTGTGTGACTGAAATGCGCTGGGTGAGGCTCGAACCCGAGACCTCCCGTACGGTGCACGCATCTCTACCAACTGAGCTACGTGTCTAACCTGAAATAATTCTGTTTTTAATTATATTTATATAATAATTAGATTAATCCGAAAATCATTTATTTTAAAAAGATTCTACGTAACGACTCGGTGTACTCCACAGGTCTCGAACCCGGGACCTGTGGTTTAACGTGACACACAGTCCACCGCTGGACTGTGTGTCTAACTTGGTTAATATACAACTTTTTATTATACTTAACAACTAACTTGAATTAACCCGGTTCAGTTAGAAAAATAAAACGTTTTTATTACATAGAGGGTGCGTGTATCAGGGATCGAACTCGGGACGTATGCGTGTTTTTGTTCGCACACAGTCCACCGCTGGACTGTGTGTCTAACCCGTTCAAAATACCAATTTTAATTATTCTTATATTGTTAGCGCAGTTCATCTTCTTCCGTTAGATTTTACAGGCAGTAGATTACACCGTTATATCTTGTTTAGTTCGATTGATAAACATTGTACAATTTAATATGAAATGGCAGAAAGATAGTTAGAAGTAATGAATGGTTTATTTCAGAATTCCGGCAAGGTGTCGGTCTCTGTTTTTGTGCACTTCAACTGAACAAGACAATTAACCGTTTTGATTAGCTAATCGTGGAATTGAAGTGATAAACATACGTTAACAGAGTGTTTGAATCCTTACCGATTCACAGATGAAAATAAAGATTTCCAGAACTTTTCCGGCGAACTGGTATTATCCGATAGTAGCGTCTGAATTCGATTTCAAGTGAAAGGTTTGAGTTAGAAATAGCTTAACAATTGTTAGACTACGACGGTATTGAAGGACTTACCGTTTTGAGGAAGAATACGGTTTTCCGGCGAACTTGCAGAAATTTCCGGCGAGTAAAATAAACTTCTCCGGTGGACTGTAAAGTGTGCGGAAATGTAATTGGAGGTTTGTGGAATGTTTCTAGTCACGAGAAGATCTTTGATTGCAGTAATTCAGGTTATGAGATATTTTCGGTTATAAAACGCATCATCATCAGAATTGACGTCAATTCAAGTCTGAATTGATTAGAATCGTCGGTGCATCGGTTATAAACCTGAATTCGCGATTATTCAAACGTTTAGACGGTTGAATAGCCGATTTCGGTTTTCAGTTGGCGCAACTGGTTCATCTAGGTTTGTATATAAGACTTATTTGTTTCCTAGAGTTGACAGAAAACAAACAAGTGGCGGAGTGGTTATGCGTGTGAGTGTTAAATCTTTGGAGTTACAACCCGGCTGACCCGGGTTCGAGTCCCGGCAGCCCCATTTTATTTTTAATTGTTTTATTTATACTTTTTATCAATTATAACTTTTATGGTTTAGTTTGTTTATTAATTATGTATCATTAAAAATTAAAATAAGCATAAATAGGCAACGAACATTTATAACTTGATATTCGATTACAAAATGGAGCGGGTTTGGTAAAACCCGTTTTCGACAAATGTTACAGTATCCCCTACTTTTAGGAATTTCGTCCCGAAATTTAAGTAGTAGAAGTAGTAGGAAAAAGATGCGGGTATTTTTCACGCATTGAGTCTTCACGTTCCCAAGTAACTCAGGTCCCCGTTTCGACTCCCAGCATGCCCTAACAATTGGAATGCGACTTCGTCGTAGACGGTTTTTCTCCGAAATCCATGATCTCTACTGGTCTTTCAATAAAATGCATAGATTCATCAATCTGAATATCTTCCAGAGGAATGTGGAGGTTTTCATCAGCGAGGCACTTCTTCAAGTTTGATACGTGGAATGTGGGATGAATCCTGTTGAGTTCTTCTGGTAGATCAAGCTTGTATGCTACAGGTCCTACTCTTTCGAGTATCTTGAAAGGTCCTACGTAGCGTGGTGCTAGCTTGCCTTTTTGACCAAAACGAACTACTCCCTTCCACGGTGATACTTTTAGAAGTACATGATCACCAATGTTAAACTCTAAAGGCTTCCGTCGTTTATCTGCATAACTCTTTTGACGACTTTGAGCCGCTAGAAGATTGTTTCTAATTTGATGGATCTTGTCTGTGGTTTCTTGAATCAATTCCGGACCAGTGATTTGAGCTTCCCCAATTTCGTGCCAACATACTGGAGATCGGCACTTACGACCATATAAGGCTTCAAAAGGTGCCATGCCGATGCTTGAATGATAGCTGTTGTTGTACGAAAATTCGACTAATGGTAGATGAGCGTCCCAATTTCCCTTGAAGTCTATGACACATGCTCGAAGCATATCTTCAAGAGTTTGAATGGTACGTTCAGATTGACCATCAGTTTGAGGATGATAGGCGGTACTGAGATCTAATCACATACCCATAGCGGCTTGTACTGCTTGCCATGTTCGTGAAGTGAAACGACCATCACGATCAGAAATAATGCTTAACGGTACACCATGTCGGCTTACGATTTCGCTGATATAAATACGAGCTAGCTTTTCATTCTTGAAATCTTCGCGGATAGGAATAAAGTGAGCTGATTTTGTAAGTCGGTCAATTATTACCCATATAGTGTCATACCCACCAGAAGTGCGAGGTAACCCGGTAATGAAGTCCATGGTTATATTTTCCCACTTCCATACAGGTATTTCAGGTTGGACCAGAAGTCCTGAGGGTCTTTGGTGTTCAGCTTTCACCTTGGAACATGTAAGGCACTTAGAAACAAAAACAGCAATATCCTTTTTCATTCCAGGCCACCAATAGGTATATCGTAGGTCTTGATACATCTTATCGGCTCCTGGGTGTATAGAGTATCGCGTTTTGTGAGCTTCATTCATAAGGATTTCACGAAATTTTTGTGGTCAGGAATCCAGATACGATCTAGGTAGTACAGAATACCGTCAGATTTAGTTTCAATATTAAGTTCAGCTCCACAGGACATCTCCTTTCGTACATCATCTTCCGTTACTGAAACATGTTGGGCTTCTGAATTTGATCTTTAATGTCAGTTATGATTTGCGAACATAGAAGACGAATGGAGTTCGCATAACCCTTTCGACTAAGTGCATCAGCCACCACATTTGCTTTGCCAGGGTGATACCGAATTTCACAGTCGTAGTCATTTAGAAGTTCAACCCATCTTCGTTGCCTCATGTTTAACTCTTTTTGATTGAAGATATGTTGAAGACTCTTGTGGTCAGTGTATATTTCACACTTAGTACCATAGAGATAATGTCTCCATATCTTAAGAGCGAACACAACGGCTCCAAGTTCTAGGTCATGGGTGGTGTAGTTCTTCTCATGTGTCTTGAGTTGTCTCAAAGCATAAGCTATAACTTTTCCTCTTTGCATCAAAACGCAGCCTAATCCTTGCCCTGAAGCGGCGCAATAGACCACGAAATCATCACAACCTTCAGGAAGAGTGAGGATTAGTGCATCACAGAGTTTTTGTTTAAGGGTTTGGAAGGCTTCTTCTTGCTTGGGTCCCCATATGAAAGGTTTTCCCTTATGAGTTAAAGCCGTGAGTGGTACAGCAATGCGAGAGAAGTTTGAAATGAAACGACGATAATAACCAACCAAACCAAGGAAAGATCTTATTCAGTTTGTGTACGTGGCGCTTGCCATTCTTGTACCGCTTTGATCTTTGAGGGGTCGACATGTATCCCCTTGTCATTGACTACATGTCCGAGGAATTGCACCTCTTTTAACCAGAATTCGCATTTGGAAAATTTGGCGTAAAGCTTTTCATTCTCTAGAAGAGTAAGGATGAGTCGAAGATGACGCTCATGATCAGACTTAGACTTTGAATAAATAAGAATGTCGTCGATGAAGACTATAACAAATCGATCAAGATAAGGTTTGCAGACTCTGTTCATCAAATCCATGAAGACAGCTGGTGCGTTGGTTAAACCAAATGGCATGACCATGAATTCATAATGGCCATAACGAGTTCGGAAAGCAGTCTTTGGGACGTCTTCTTCATGTACTCTAAGTTGATGATAGCCAGATCGAAGGTCGATTTTTGAAAAGCAGTTGGCACCTTGAAGTTGGTCAAGAAGATCATCAATGCGAGGTAATGGATAGCGATTCTTGATTGTTAACTTGTTGAGTTCTCTGTAGTCGATGCACATGCGAAACGATCCATCTTTCTTCTTTACAAAAAGGACAGGTGCACCCCAAGGCGAGGAGCTAGGACGTATGAATCCCTTGTCAGTCAACTCTTGTAATTGACTGGCTAGCTCTTGCATTTCAGAGGGGGCTAACCTATAAGGAGACTTTGCAACTGGTGTAGCACCAGGTATAAGATCAATACGGAATTCGACTTCTCTAACTGGAGGAAGTCTGAAATGTCGTCAGGAAAAACTTGCGGGAAATCTTTTACTACCGGAATGTCTTCGAGTTTCTTCTCCATGGTTCCCATTTTGATGATATGAGCTAAAAACGCAACATAATTCTTGCGAAGATATTTTTGAGCTTGAAGACAAGACATTAAGCTGAGCCCTTTCGACGAGGTTTCTCCATAGATTCGAAGAGTCTGACCGTTTGAAAGAGGAATACGTATAAATTTTTCGCGACATACAACTTCTGCCTGATGTTGACTGAGCCAGTCCATACCAATTATGATGTCAAAACTTCCTAACTTCATAGGAATAAGGTCAACTGAAAAGTCGTGGTCGTTTAAGGTGAGTGTACAGTTGCGTATAATAGAGTTTAATGAGACCGGTTTCCCGTCTGCAACTTCTACTGTTATGGATTCCATGAGCTTATCACGATTTTGGTTTAGGATAGGTTCAAACTCTAAGGACACAAAACTTTTATCCGCCCCAGTATCAAACAACATGGATGCATATCTACCATTTATAAGGAACGTACCGTTAACCACATTGTCGTCAGCTCTAGCCTGATTAGCGTTGATATTGAAAGCTCTTCCTCTTGCAGGTGGAGGAGCTTGGTTCGCTTGATTCACCGGGTTGGCTTGGGCCTGAGCATGAATAATGTTTACCAACCTTGGACACGTGTTTCTGAAATGGCTTGGGTCTCCGCAATTGTAGCAAGCCAGCATAGGTTGAACCATAGGATAATTGGGTTGGTAATATGTTTGGGCTAAATGTTGGGTGGGTGGTAATAGTAGGGGTTGTTGGGCTTAACCCATTATTTGTTGGTGGGTTTGGGTTGAAGGCATGGTGGCGGTTCGTTCGCTGAGGCATGCGGCAGGTTTGAACAGTATGACCTGCGCGACCACAGCCGATGCAATGTTGGCAAGGATAATCAGGAGAATGGTGATATTAGCAACGGTTGCATTTTGGTAACGGGCCAGAGTAGGGTCTTTTGTATGGTGTAGGTGAAGGGGCGACTTGGGTAATGGGTGCAGCAGGAATAGGGAAATTGGTTTGAGTAACGGCGAAGTTTCTGGTGTTGCGCTTCCTCTTGTTAGCAAACTTAGAGGAGGAGATGGAATGGTTTGAAGTTTGTCCCTCAACAGGGGCTTTCTTTTTTCTCTTCTTTAAACTTACCATTGCAAATTCGATTCTCGGTCAGTTCAGTGGCTAGTTCCATAGCAGCTTCAAGTGTTGCTGGTGAAGTGTGAGAACTGAATCTTGAATTTTCGAGGGAAGTCCTCGAATATAATGCTCGATCAAACGATAAGTTGGGGCGAACAAATTTGGGACCATTTGATTCAACTCTAAGAACCTCTTGTTATAGGTGGTATGATCACCCTCCTTTTGCTTTAAAGAATGAAATTCATCCTCCAACTTTTTTAATTTCACTCCTAGGACAGAAAAGCCTAGTCATGATTTCCCTTAACTCCTCCCATGTTAAGGCCATTGCATCATCAATTCCCCTCTTCCCCTTTTCAGTATTCCACCAGGTGAGAGCTACCCCAATTAGTCTCCCGGTGGCGTATCGAACCTTGCGATCTTCAGGACAATCGCAGTTGAGGAAAGTGTTTTCCATCTCCTCAAACCAATGGAGGAGAGCAGTGACACCTTCAGTCCCTTCAAATTTAGGAGGATCACAAGACTTGAAATGTTTGTATGAGCACTTGCTGGTAGGAAGGTTGTCGATGTTCTGGTCATTTTGTTGGGGAGGATTAGTGGGATTTGTGGCGAGAGCTTGTTGTACTTGAACCACAATGTCGGGAAGTACCGCGGCCATTTGTTTCGTGATTTGTGTGGCCAAGCGTTCGTGAGACCTTCCTGATCTATTACCCCTCGTTGTTGTCTAGCCGACATCTATAGAAACATACATAAGAAGATTGTGAGTTTATGGAGTCTTTTTAGGTGTCATGTGTCTTTAAAAAATGAAAATAACATAAATATCAATGAATGCAACTACATCCATAGGATGCCTTGGGTTTGCTCATGTTGGGCCTCAAATGTCCCCCATACCTTCACCTCTATAGTCATGTGGGCCCCCATGACTATGGGCTTGGTAGGATTCACATTAGTATTGGCGATTTAACACTCGCATCACCCGAATGCAAACCACAAAATATGTTTATGAGATGTATGGTCGGAAGGTGTCCAGGTGTAGACACAATGACAACTCAAAGTGGGGTTAGCTCACACGACGTTTGGTATAGCATGCTTTGGCCTAATAGGTACTTCGTACTCTCATCGTTAGTCCCCAGGTAGGCAAACTGGTCCTTTATTTTGGATTTATACGAATGCCAGCCTAGACAGGACGTTCCGACTACCGGTACTGGTACCCTTCCAGTTACTACATGCCCGTCATGAGAACTCACTTTGATGAGATTTGAAAACACAAAAAAAATCATTGTAAAAGCAATCATGAAAATGATATGGTGTGTGCTTTCATGAATATGATATGTTATGAGATTATGATCTATGATAGGCATTATATGACAATATATACTTATGAACATGCTTGATAACATTGAATGTAACATTTAACATAAACATATAAACATCATGAGATTTGGCATGTAACACACAAAAATCTTATAAGTTTCTAATCAACTATAGTATAGGCTCTAAGGGTCTAATAACCTATCCTATATCCCTATAGTCATGGCTCTGATACCAATCTGTCACACCCGACCCGCAGCGGAATAAGAGTCGGGGCATAACTGGGTTATCACCAAAGCTCATGATATTTACTAATATGTTTCATATTTATTAAAGTCAAAATTTCATTCCCAAATATCCAAACATGTCCATACAATACAAAGAAAAATAACCAAACAAAACAATTCCAAGCTCTAAATCATTTTATTCTTCTAGTCCAATCCTAAGTGTTTCTGGCTGCAGCTGGTTCACCTGTATCATGTGTAAAAATGGGGGTTTTTGGGTCAACATAAGTTGGCGAGTGAACCTTGTTAGATAAACATTTATTATTTATTTTCTTGTTAGTTTATCAATGAAAAATTGTGCATAATCATAAATGAGCAAATGTAAATAATCAAACAGCAGCAATAGCAGTCACAACTATAACATACAATAACATATGATAGCATACATTAACATACTAACATCATAAAATAAATAACATGAATAAACTGTGCGATTAAGACTCAATCAAACGGAGCCGATCGTATTGCATGTACTGAAAATGATAAATGTCTGTGCGATCAAGGCTCAATCAAACGGAGCCGATCGTATGTTGGCACGCCAGGTTCACGCTCATAATGTAATGGGGAACATGTTCAACGCTCATAATGTAATGGGGAGCGGCGGCCTATGAAATTGCATGTACTGAAAATAATAAATTGAATCTAACAATAACCACACAAACAGTTGAAACAAGCTGAATACACATTTGTTCATGATATGTTGTATGCACAATGATTTAAATATAATATATAGCAAGACACATGATACACCCCAAAAACGTGATTTAAAATGAGGGAATTTGTAAAGATTCACTCACTTTGGGTGCGTTTGATTGGAGATGGTGAGATGCGCACGAGTTGGAAGAGCGGAACAACGAGAATTAACTAACCTAAATAATAACGGAAAGAATAGTAAATGAGTGGATTTTATTAAGGATTTTAATAAAATTTTTAGATATATTTTTACGAGTTTAAGGCTATTTTCTATCTTTAAAAACATTATTTTTAAGTATTTTTAATTGATTTTTAAATTAAATTAAATAAATAAAAATATAAAAATATGTTGACTTTTTGGGTTGACCGTTGACTTTTTGACTTTGACTATTTGACCGGTTTATTGTGTGACTGAAATGCGTTGGGTGAGGCTCGAACCCGAACCTCCCGTACGCATGCACGCATCTCTACCAACTGAGCTACGTGTCTAACCTGAAATAATTCTGTTTTTAATTATATTTATATACTAATTAGATTAATCCGAAAATCATTTATTTTAAAAAGATTCTACGTAACGACTCGGTGTACTCCACAGGTCTCGAACCCGGGACCTGTGGTTTAACGTGACACACAGTCCACCGCTGGACTGTGTGTCTAACTTGGTTAATATACAACTTTTTATTATACTTAACAACTAACTTGAATTAACCCGGTTCAGTTAGAAAAATAAAACGTTTTTATTACATAGAGGGTGCGTGTATCAGGGATCGAACTCGGGACGTATGCGTGTTTTTGTTCGCACACAGTCCACCGCTGGACTGTGTGTCTAAGCCGTTCAAAATACCAATTTTAATTATTCTTATATTGTTAGCGCAGTTCATCTTCTTCTTAGATTTTACAGGCAGTAGATTACACCGTTATATCTTGTTTAGTTCGATTGATAAACATTGTACAATCTAATATGAAATGGCAGAAACGATAGATAGAAGTAAACATACGATGAATGGTTTATTTCAGAATTCCGGCAAGGTGTCGGTCTCTGTTTTTGTGCACTTCAACTGAACAAGACAATTAACCGTTTTGATTAGCTAATCGTGGAATTGAAGTGATAAACAAACGTTAACAGAGTGTTTGAATGTCCTTACCGATTCACAGATGAAAATAAAGATTTCCAGAACTTTTCCACGAACTGGTATTATCCGATAGTAGCGTCTGAATTCGATTTCAAGTGAAAGGTTTGAGTTAGAAATAGCTTAACAATTGTTAGACTACGACGGTATTGAAGGACTTACCGTTTTGAGGAAGAATACGGTTTTCCGGCGAACTTGCAGAAATTTCCGGCGAGTAAAATAAACTTCTCCGGTGGACTGTAAAGTGTGCGGAAATGTAATTGGAGGTTTGTGGAATGTTTCTGAGTCGCGAGAAGATCTTTGATTGCAGTAATTCAGGTTATGAGATATTTTCGGTTATAAAACCCATCATCATCAGAATTGACGTCAATTCAAGTCTGAATTGATTAGAATCGTTGGTGCATCGGTTATAAACCTGAATTCGCGATTATTCAAACGTTTAGACGGTTGAATAGCCGATTTCGGTTTTCAGTTGGCGCAACTGGTTCATCTAGGTTTGTATATAAGACTTATTTGTTTCCTAGAGTTGACAGAAAACAAACAAGTGGCGGAGTGGTTATGTGTGTGAGTGTTAAATCTTTGGAGTTACAACCCGGCTGACCTGGGTTCGAGTCCCGGCAGCCCCATTTTATTTTTAATTGTTTTATTTATACTTTTTATCAATTATAACTTTTATGGTTTAGTTTGTTTATTAATTATGTATCATTAAAAATTAAAATAAGCATAAATAGGCAACGAACATTTATAACTTGATATTCGATTACAAAATGGAGCGGGTTTGGTAAAACCCGTTTTCGACAAATGTTACAGTCCACAACCACCTCAGCTGGTCCCAAGTTTTGGAAATTGGCAGAAATGGTCCCTGCACTTGTTTTTGATGTGTTTTGGCACTTTTAACACCCGTTATCCTCATTTTTAAGCTTTATAAGGACAATAAAGTATAGGGAACTTGAAATGTGTCCAAAAATTTTCCATAGGTCGGTTCGTTTGGTCGTACGATTGCGGTTTTCGGTTAATTACGATGAAAATCGTAACAAACGCATGCACGACCGTAAAGCGTAACGAATGATATTTTTGCATTCAATCACTAAAATACAAGATTTTAATGATTACAAAAATTTTTGGATGTGCGTACATGTCCCGGATTAAGAGATACGCGAATTGGCGTAGTTTCCAGAATTTGCAAAATAGCCCCTGAAGTTACAAAAGTGTGATTTTGCCATACCGAAGCCCTCGAAACTTATTTCTAAGCTATGTTAAAGGTATTTAGGGTATGTTTAACTTATGAATTTGTTCCGGAATGTGCATTGCTACGAGAATCGGCAGACTTTCATAGTTTGTCATAAATAGTCCATGTGATCGAATAAACTTGTTTTTGACATACCAAACCATTCGAAACTTATTTCTAAGTTATGCAAAGGATATTTAAAGTATGTTAAACTTGTGTCATCCTTCTGAAGTGTACGTCGCGTTAAACTGATCACGTTTGCCTAACAGTTTGCGATTTCGCTTCCAGAAGTTGTTTGAAAGTTTGGAATCGTGTAAAAATCGAATGTGTGCAAATATCATGATAAAAACACAAAACTTATAAATAAAACACAAAATTTCATTGATTGATAAACTTGTTCATAATTGTTACAGAGTTCGAGATACTACAAATGTCACATATGACCAACCAAACACCAAATAAACTTAAGAGTTAAATCACAAAATGGTCCCTGAGGTTTGCTCACTTTTGCCACTTTAGTCCAAAATCCAAAATTTTTAAATCTGGGTCCTTGTGGTTTGCATTTTGTTGCCATTTTAGTCCAAATTTCAAATTTGGTTAGATTCTCAACTTAAATCCTGATATTTTGTCATTTTGCTCAGGGGCATTTTGTCATTTTGACCCACATCATCTTCCCCAAATACCCTAACACAAAACCAAACACCCACCTCTTTCTCTCTCTCTAAATCTGCAGACACACCACCCCCTCCTTCACCGCCATCACCGTCACCGCCACCAACTCCGGCAGATTCGCCTGCAACAGTTCGGCAGCGAACCTCCGGCACGCGACACCACACCAAACTCACCCACACCTACAAAACCTTTCCCCTTGCATCATCGTCACCACACCCATCTGAAACCTAGAGAGAGAGAGGGCGATAGGAGAGAGAGTGGGTGGCAGGAGAGAGAAGGTCGGAGAAAGCGAGAGAAGCGGCAGATGGAGAAGGGGGAACGTCGGCCACCCTATACGGTGGCGCAGCAGGTGAATCCGCCGGAGTTGGTGGCGGTGACGGTGATGGCGGTGAAGGAGGGGGTGGTGTTGTGCAGATTTAGAGAGAGAGAGAGAGAGGTGGGTGTTTGGTTTTGTGTTAGGGTATTTGGGGAAGATGATGTGGGTCAAAATGACCAAAATGTCCCTGAGCAAAATGACAAAATATCAGGATTTAAGTTGAGAATCTGACCAAATTTGAAATTTGGACTAAAATGGCAACAAAATGCAAACCACAGGGACCCAGATTTAAAAATTTTGGATTTTGGACTAAAGTGGCAAAAATGAGCAAACCTAGGGACCATTTTGGCATTTAACTCTAAACTTAATATAAGTTAAAATACTTATATTTATATCAAAAATATCAGTTTCGTTACTGATCTAAAACAGTTTCGTAAAAACCTCTTAAAAAGGCGATTTTTACCGTTTTTACCGCATAGTTTTGCGTCAAACGTTACCATAACCATCCGAACTCGAAACGACTTCATATTTTAACACAATACATGTTATATACTGAATAAAATGATGTTTATAATTAGATTAGTGCAGTTCTGTGTAGGTCACATAAATCATGCGATTTCACACATTTTACAACTTTTTAAGCACAATGTACTACATGCAAAGCTAGTAAACTTTATAACAAGTTTCATACTACTTTAACACATGAAATAACCTTATTTTTAAGGTTTATAATCTGATCTAAATCATTTTTATCATAACATAAATTTTATCATCATTTCATGACCACTAATCATCATGCATGGTTAAGTACAAGCACTTAATGCACACATATCATATTATCATCAACATGCATGTACTCTGTGCATCTAGACATACATTTATTTCATGTTCATATATTCCATGACATTTAAATCTTCATATGATTATCATCTCATCATTGGACATAAATGAAAGAATCTAAATCCTACATATTTATGAACTAGCATCAATATTTACGTGCATGCATATATACATACATATATATACACGGGCATATATATATACATACATACATGCTTCCAAAATTTAACTTTTCACCTTTTTCATTTCAATCACAAGGGCCTTTTAGAACTTTCCAAGATCACAAACATTACATATTAACATCTTATCAAGCAAGATCACTCAAACATCAAAAATCAAAATATCTTATGTATATACATACATATATACATACGGCCAATATACATACACACATCCATCCATTTTTATTTTTATTAAAAACCCATTTGACATAGTTTTCAAGTTAGTGTTCAAATCCAAGAACATGAGAAACCTCATCTACTATCATCTTTAGCAACAAGAATCAAGAACAATTTTAAGGAACATGATTTTATACCTTCAAGATTCTAGTGGGTTTTTTGATTAAGATGATGATATGAAGCCTTATTCTTGCTAGAATCTCCTTGGAATCACCTCCAAACCTTCATAGAAGTTTGGAAACACCTTGGAATGCCTATGAATCTTCAAGAATGAGTTTAAAAATTTGAAAGTGGGTGTTGTATACGTGTGTTCGGCCGAGTATAAGTAAGAGATAGAGAGATGAAGATTTTTTTGGGTGTTGGAATTTGTTTTATGGAGATCTTGGAAGATTTTCATGATTAGGTTTAGAGATCTCACCACACTTGGCAAGAGAGAGAAGGTAAAACACTCAAATGGCTGCCACCTCCCTCCTAATCTCACATATATACACGCATATATACATATATATTACATATGGAGGCTTTAAACTGGTATTTAACTGGATACCGGGTATTTTATCTAGCGTTTTAACTGCGTTTTAACACGTTTTAAATTATTTTCAACACTCTATAAAAATAAACTCACTAAAATATTACTAACCAATGTTTTATTTACCGGGACCAGTTACGTTGTCGTAATTGGTAGTATGTGCGCTGCTTTGCGCAGTATGCGCTTAAATTCGCAAAATATGGATTTTAAGCGTTTTAATTTATTTTGATCATTCTATGAAAATTAACTTGTCAAATTATTACTATAATAATTATTGGTTGCCCTGGACTGGCTGTGTTTGACAGTATTTTGTCAGTTACGCGCAGTACGCGCTTAAACTCGAAAAATAGAGTTTCTTAATGTTTTAAATTATTTTTCCTCAAGATTATATTAAATATATTATTTAACTCATAATGGACTATTTTTAGGATTTTAACATTATTCGGTGGTCACCGACGTTCGTTTCGCATTTTAACCGTTACGCGATAAGTGTTTACCTTAATATTGCCAACATAATTTTTATCAAACTTTGAATTTACCAACACATCAAATACCATATATAAACATCACAAATAATCAAATATGGCTTTTTATTCATTCATGACACGTGTTACATTTGTACGGTACAGCCTAAATAGCCGGATGTCACATTGTATACATATTGCAACATCTCGTCCGACTACAAAAGTCGTTAAGTGAAAACATTGTATCAAAAGTGTTTGATATTGCAATATAATTAATCAACTAAAACAAGATGATTAGAGTTTATGAAAACCTTTTAGCCATGGATCTTGACCAAAACGTTTCTTTTGTAAAACCGAGTAGTAAATCGATTTAAGAGAAAACATCGTATGGTTTATATCTTTAAGTGAAAATCGTTGTGTGTCATTGTTTGAAAACATATTCCAAGTGATTCGGATAACGCTACGATATGTAATACGATAATAGCATTATATATAGGAAGTACAAACGGCGTATCCACCATGCTTTTATCATATTAAACCCGTTTCGTTATCGAAATCACTTACCATAAACCAATCGTCCGTGTCATAACCATTCGTCCGTGTCATAAATTATTTGTTCGTGTTATAAACCATTTGTCTGTGTCATCAATAAATCGTCCGTGTTATAAACTAATTGTTTGTGTTTTAATTTTTAAAACTTTTGGTCGTTCTTTAATGAACACATTCAAGTCTGTGTTGACTATACCACCAAAGGGTATCTTTAATAGACCACCAAAGTGTGACATTTGTGCCTTTACAACCACCATACAATTCCTAACAATTTCAAATCTAATGAAATCGTGTGTTTCATTCTCGGGAATTGTATAATTACTACATTCACACATTTCAGTCCATGTACAATTTCAACCTCTCAAAGCTTTTCTGGAAGTTATACGTAAACTGTTAAACAAACGTAATCATTTTAACGTGACGTACACTCTGAAACAATGAAATAAGCTAAACATACCCTAAATACCCTTTACATAGCTTAGAAATAAGTTTTGAAGGGTTCGGTATGGCAAAAAAAATGCTTATTCAACTTCAGGATACAAATGTAGACATCCAAAAATTTTGTAATCATTAAAATCTTTTATTTTAATGATACAAATGCAAAAATATCATTGCGTAATTTCGGTCGTTTTCGCGTTCGTAAAAGCGTTCGTCGTAGTTAAGCGAAAAACGCAACCGTACAACCGAACAAACCGACATCCACGACATTTTTTAGCATAATTCAATTACATATACTTTAACACCCTTATAGAGCTTAAAAATTAGGTTAAAAGGGGCTAAAAGTGTCAAAACACGACGAAACAAGTCCAGGGCCAAATCTGCCATTTTTGAAACTTTTCGCCCCTATCAGGGCCTTACGGACCGTAAGAGGTGCCCCCATATGGTCCGTAAAGGGGTGCCCAAATCAGAAAAAACTTGGCAGCTTCATATTCAAAGCCTTGGTCCCCAAGAATTCGAAATTTCCAGCTTTGTTCCTGCATTTGACAAGTGTAGGGACCTCCCCTCTGATTATGACACATCAAGGGACACTTGTGATGATCTTGTGGACTCCTAAACACTATAAATAGCCACCAAATTCTTCACTTCTTCCTTGCTCATTTTCATTTTCTTTCTCCCACTCTCTTGGAGCTTGCTTCTAGCTTTTGGAGGCCTCCAACTCTGAGTTCTGAAAGTGTTCATCAACACAAGTAAGTGCTCTCCTTAGTTCATTCATTATCTTGGCATCTTGAGCCAAAAGTCAAACAGTTTGACTTTCGTTTGACTTTTGGTTCTGACCATATCTGGTCAAGTCAAAGTTCAATTGAACTTTGCAACGTGATCGTAATCACGAAGGTTATAATCCCTTGTGATTGCACCTTGTGATTTCCACGTTTACTAGTCGAAGTGGCGAGTCAAAGTTTCGATAAAAGATGCGCACTATGTGCATTTTACTATGAAACTATTTTCGGGTATCAAAACACCAAGTTTTGATACCAAATCAGTTTTGCAACTTAGTTCGTCACTTCTAGTTTAGTGCTTTATTAGGGTCGTAAGTTGAGCGGTCTTGACCACCGTTTTGACTTTCGAATCCGACTCGTTTGGTAGATCATAGGATCTGACCAAACACATATTTGTGACCATAGTTGTATAGGGAATAACCCTCTGAGGTTATACCTTATGGTCACTTCGTTTGGTTAGTTATATGATAAGTCGTTCCTATATGCCTAAAAATGACCAAAATTCCCTTTTTTACGCAATAATCCATTTTAAGCATGTGAAATCAACTTTTTGACATATAAACTAATGTAATAATATTCTCAAACATGTTTGGTCATTTAAGACTTATCATACGACATATTTAACCATCCGAACACGCATTTACGCAAATGACACGTTAAAGTAGCATAAACTACCTTAGCGGGTCATAACGGATCAAAAGCACTTAGGATTCATTCCAAATCAGAATGTTTAGTTTTTTAAACCATTTCATATGAGTTTAACACTCATTTGGTTTACAAAACCTCATTCTATCCGATCCCCTCGATTATGTCCCGTACTTTAATATAAGTATTCCGATACATTAGGACACGTTTGAGCTTTGATTATTCCATTGATTCACGGATGCTTACGCAACCCTAAGTGAGTACATAGCTCCCCTCTTTTATATTTTGGAAATCTTTTAGGGTGATTCATATGTGCTAAACCTTTTCAAGTTTTTGAAACAAAGCTATGGTTTATATAAAACACGACGATTTCAATAATGTGAACGCACTTGTTGGTGCATTATCCATAACACGAATGACATTCATTAGCTTTGGTCGAGCCGACCAGTAGTAAATTATGGTACCATAGGACTGACAATCCCGTTACCAAAAATTCTCGGTGTTTGTGGGGAAGTTTGGGGAGCGACAGAAACTGTATTTTTAACAAACCCTTTGGTGGTTTGTTAGTCGATTTGAAGATACCCTTGGGGTATAGTCAACACAGGTTTGTATGTGTTCATTAAAGAACGACCAAAAGTTTTCACAATTAAAACACGGATGATTTATTTATGACACAAACGATTGCTTTATGACATGTACAATGGTTTATAACACGTACAATGATTTATGACACGTGCAGTGGATGATTTGTTTATAACAAGGACGATTGGTTTATAACAAGGACAACTGGTTTTTGAACAATGTTACGCAATGATTTTCATTTAAAGATATAAACCATACAAAGTTTTCTTTCAAGACGATTTATTACTCGGATTATAAAACAAATGTTTTCAGTCAAGATTCATGGCTACAAGGTTTCGTTTTACTTATATCAACTTGTAAAGTTGATAAAATATATTGCAATATCAAACACTTTTTGATTTCAAGATTTATGCTCGTCGACTCTCAAAGTTGGACGAGGTATTGCAATATGAATATAAAGCCATGAATTTGACACTCAAAATCTATGTACTCGTCGGCATTTTTATGATGAATGTATTTTCACATAAGTTTCAGGAACTATTGTTTGATGGCATGAATGCATACCACGCAGGCCTTAGTGACTTTAAAATTTGAAAGACAATTTGATTGTATTTCATTTTCGTTATTCCAAGACAATGTAATTCGATAATTCAATAAAAAAAACTTTAAGTACCATGTGTTGTTAAACAATTTGTAACGTGACTCCCCAAGTGCTTCCGCCGGGGTTGTTGTTATACTACGCGATTGGGGTGTTACACAAAGGGTCTCTCTTTAACTAGACTAACAAATGATTTGTTAATCAGAAACAGTTTATGTCATTACCCAAACTTCCACCAAATCCAGTGGACAGTCCGATAATGGGATTGTCAGTCCTATGGTACCATAACATACTACTGGTCGGGTCGGCCAAAGTTAATGAATGTCATTCGTGTCATGGATAACGCACCAACAAGTTGTCCACATTATTGAAATCGTATTGTTTTATATAAACCATCAACTTTGTTTTTGAAAACTTGAAAATGATTTAGCACATATGAATCACCCCAAAACATTTGCAAAACATAAAAGAGGGGAACTATGTACTCACTTGGGATTGCGTATGTTCCTTGATCAAGAGAATAAACAATGCTCAAGTGCGTTAGTGTGTCGGATAACCATGTTAGAGTAAATAGGAGATTGGATAGAATGAAGTCTTATAAACCAAACGAGTGTTGGAACTCATGTAATATTGTTTAATAAACATAACATTCTGATTTGGAAAGTACCCTAAGTGCTTTTGACCCGTTATGACTCGTTAAAGCAGTTTATGCTACTTTAACATAACCATGGAGTGCTTTTGTGAGCCCTAGTGATGACAAAGTTGTCTCAGTTTGGTTATTTACTTATGGCACATAGGTCAGTGTTTTAGCTACACACTAATGATCCTTAGATTCCATAGACATCCTATATACTACGATTTCAATACCGGTTTACAAAGATAACAGAAAACATTTCAATCCCGGTTTATAGATACGACAGAAAACATTTTATTACCGGTTTACAAACACAACAGTTACATGCATCGGTTTACAAACATGATAGAAAACCTTTCAATACCGATATACAGATATGACATTTCAAACGATTTGGGGTACTATGATCCCACAAACCAGTTTTCAAACGCAAGATTTTCAAATGTTTTAAGATTCATTTGATACAAAACAAAAAACTATGAACTCGCCAACATTATGTTGATTTTTCGCATGTTTCTTTCTCAGGTCACATTATCGAACTAAGGCACGGTAAGAATAGGAGAACCCATGGGGATTCGAGTACTTAGCGGGCGTTCAGCTTTATATAAGTCTTAGCAAACATTAACTTCCGATGTGCAACGAAGATACCAGTCAGTTCACGCCCGGTTTCTCATGGTATGTTATCAATTTGTTGCTCATCAGTTAGGTTATTGATAGGTAGGTTAGTGATACTGGTGGACTAGATGATTGAATGACTATATTGGGATGAAAGAAGAACTTCCATGGGCGATAGTGTCTCTTCATAATTTATTCATATATAAAATGATGATAATTGATGATATTTGTAAATGTTTTCCAATATACGTTTGCGTATATAAAGGTCTTATTTATGATATTTTGCGGGTTTAGACTTCTAGGCCATTTTTCTCTTGTTAAGGGAATGAGTCTTTTATTCCACTCTTACATGGTTGCGTATAATATTAACTTTAGCCGCATATTATATATGTTATAATTAACTAGCATCAATGGCAAAGGGTACCTATACCGATGATGGGGCCCTTTTAGATGACAGTTTTGATATGAGTACTGGTGGAGCTTGTGAGTTCGTATTATTTCTCAAGCTATTATAGTATTAGCTATTTAAGTATTCTTTTTAACTTGTTTTTGTTTAGTAATTTACTTTTTTAATCTTATTTTATGGTAGAGATGATCTTAATTGAATGAAATGCAGGCCATTTGAGCTGACATATTTTTCATAATTTTATGTCATTGGTGTATGGTTCTTATCTTCTGTTTATATTTCTATGCAGATGCTTACATGATGTTTTCTACATTACTTATTTTGTGTAACTCGCATCTATCATATATGGGAAGTTTTGGTGGATATACGACGTGGTACAATGCTTGTTTTGTTTGTCTTTTTCATAATCTATGTTTTTAGAACCGTCCTCAAGTAATGATTTCTTTTTTTTCCAGATACCAGCATTTGCAGTGTATAAAGGATGGGATTTGGTTAACGAAATTTTTTTCTCAATGTATTGAGGTACTTTTTGTACTTAAATTTACCCCTTATAAAGGGCTAACTTCAGGTTAATGTTCTTTTACTCTAGTTGGTCAAAGAGTTGTAAAAAGCAAAAAATAAATAAAAATAAGTTCATAGGTCAAACGGGTCAAATCGCTCAAAGTTTATTTTTGGCTACCCGTTGTGGCTTAACTGAAAAGTGCATAACGCCATGCCACCTTGACAATGAGTTTCAATTAATCCATCCTTTAACTATCACATTATAGTTTAACTAAAAATAAAAATAAAAAAATATAGTGATTCATTGGAATGGGGTAGACTCCACACCTTTACCCCTCTTAGTGCCCGTGAAGGACTTAACAAATGCAGCGTTGGCGCATGGGTTTAATGCCCCCAGGCGGTGTTTAATGCTCTTCCTAGCTAACGTGGCAGGGAACACCAATGCACAACGGGTAACTTTAGCACTTCAAAGTTCAAACCTTCAGCATCATTTTATTTGATATGTTAGATGACTACTGAAATAATATATCAATTTGATAATGCATGATAATTATCGTAAGAACAATTCATATTGGTGGATAAAAATTGTTGCCTGGTCTAATCATTAGTCACTTCTGTTAAATTGCCTTTTATGTATGATTCTTATTGGTTGAGTCTTAAGGATTTTTTACTTGTTGATTCCTATTCATCAAACATATATAAATTTCGGGCGAAAATGTTAGGGTCAACTTGCCTGACTCTTACAGAATAACTGTTTTGACCCCATACCCAACCCACATGAGCCATTTCCGAAACTAGATTGGCATGCATGATTTTACCTGGTTCATACCAGTTAAAATGGTGTTGAAGAGGATGAAACGACCCGGAAGAAAAGAGAGAAGATGGAGAAGAAAGCCTCTAAAGGCAAATTTGTCAAAGAAAAAGGTCGTTACTTTCAGATCTGATTACAATTTTCCAAGTGATTAAGTTATTTGGTTGTTTTAGAATTTGACTTATTGAAATGGGTAGTAAAAACCTGTTCAGTCTTCATCACATTGGTTGGTTCTATATGAGGTTGGTTGGTGTAAGAATTTCTACTCAAATGCTTCGGTTTTTTTAACGAATCACATAGTGTGCTCACATTTGGGAAGTTTTCATGGTCGAGACTCAAAACAACATATTCCTTTCTAAAATAATCAAGATTGTTAGTAGGAGCTTTGCATGGATTGGTTTGGGTTGGTTTTGGCTTCAAACCGTAAGTTTGGTTTTAGAATAAGGGAAAATGTCATAGAAATGTAACCAAGTTTGTTTACTGTTCCATTTAAGTCATTCAAACTTTATTTGTCTCTCTAAAGTAATTAAACTTTAATTAATGTTCTAATAGTGTGTAATTACCAGGTCAATAGGTTACCACTTTTTTTTCTTGTTATTTTTATTTTATTTTTTTAAGCTTATATGAATATATTTATATTGGAAAAACAACTTTTAAACCCTAAAAAAATCCATACTTTCAGTTTTCAACATCGATCATAAATTTTGGATCAACTACATTCAAAAAATCAAATAGTTTTTCAAAGCAACTCCTCTCTGGTCATGTTAAACCTAAATCCAGAATTCTTATACTTTCAAAAGTAATTCTTGATTCCTCGATCATTTAACTATTCATGATTATTTCCCAAATCAAATCCATTGTTAATTGATTCATGCTAGTCGAGTGATGAACTATTATCCTTTAAATGTATTGTCTTCCAGCCGGGACAATTTGCTCACGATTAACCAAAAAGGGTCTGCGGAATTTGATAAATAAAAATTAATAAATGGTTTTGGGATTGATGAATATAACATTGTTCTTAATAAGAATAGATAAAGTCGAAATGTGTTGGGGATTTGATGAATAAAATAAAAAAATGGGTTTGAGAATTTGATTAATAATATAAAAACAGGTTAATATAAAAATAGGTTTAATAAAAAAATTAGATGGGTTGGGTGTTGATGAATTAAAACAGGTTTAATAAAAAAGTTACTATTTTTCTCGACTAAGGAAACAAAAAGTTACATTATTTTACTAAATATAAAATAAATAAAATGTTATTTTTAATTAATCTGATATAATTAAAAAAAACCAAGTCTATTGTTATCTAATCCATTTGAACCTGACACATCATCAAGTTTACCTTGGTAAGCTACAAATTATGCAAGATTGGAACAATATATAATACTTGAGTGACTTTAGAAAGACAAAAAAAGATTGAGTGACTTTAGTAAAACATAGTGGAAACTTGGTTACTATTATGTAAAGTTACACCTTAGAATAATGATTGGTTTCGGCTTTGCATTTGGAACTGAAAACAGGACTCAAAAAATTCAAAATATTGTATTTGGGGCTTTAACTTGTTGTCTAATTTTTTGTGTGAACTACCTTTTAATCAATTTAGGCCTAACAATTTAAATTGGTCCGTAAATCCAATAACAAACATTCAAACAAGTTTGGCGCGGTTTGGTGATGGAAAGAGGTATAACCGAAACTGAATTGTAGCTTTTGGTTTAAAAAAAACGAATCGTTTATTAATTTGGATACATTATTTCAATTTTTAGTTAAAATTCTTGTTTCATCAGTTAATTTTTTTTACCCTTGACAGGTTTACGTAAAAATTTAACTCATTCATATATTGTTGATACTAGGACAAATAGAAAATATTAACTATAATACAAATGGGTGAAACGAAGTAAAGAATGTTTAAAGTATAATGAAATACCTTCATATGAAACATTAGATAATTAATTTAGTTACAGTCTTTAATAATTTTATAACTATAATTAGAAAACTTAAGGTAGTATTTGGAAAGCATGAATGAGGGTTGAAATGAAAGGCAAAAAAGGTTGGAAGTATCACTACAATATAATTCAAATAGGCGTGAATTTTCATGAACCGGAAACCGAAACCAACTGTACAACATTTGTATCAATAGCATGGACACCGATCGAGTTCTCGCCGGAACGCGTGATGGAATTCTCCAAGGTTGTTGCTTCCTACTTAATTCAAAGGTCACCATAACGAATAACTCACAAAAGTCATACACACATCACAAACCTCAACAACTACGAGGCGATAAAATAGACGCACTCGCCGCAACGTGCGGGCATTACCACTAGTTATTCATGATGTCACATCTATATATGGTAAATCCGCTTTTTAAGATAATTCATCATAGTGTCCCGCACACACCGATCAACAACCCTTACTTACTAATGCCCTATTGAATGTGGCACCCGCGACTGGACCCTTATTTTATGGTATGTAGTTGGGTTAGTAATGTATGATATTGGTTTTGTAATATTCATTAAAAAAGTAGTTAATTTGGTTAAATTGTTATTTGCTTTTCCTATTGATTTACCACATGTTGTCAATGCCAAAAGAAAGCTAAAATTAGGAGGGGCAATACTTTGCAGCTAAATTGGAAAAGGGTGAAATGGCGTAACGGGTCAAACAGAAAATCACACAAAATGTTTTCATATGAATAGAACCTCCTCTATCACTATATCTAAGAAAATTGGCTAAATTGAACTACCCCTTTTAGATCTGATACACAAGCTGTCTGATCCGCTCATTTTATGACTTCAGGCTGTAGTGATATTAGTTCAAGATTTGATACTTAACTGTTTAATGTGCTTTTTGTAGGTAAGCCTTCTTGAGAAGTTGGTTGGTGATTGTTTTTCCATGGAGGTCCTATGAACACTCTAAAGACATAACACTCCTCATGCTTTGATAGGTGTGCTTTGATTAAAAAAAAACAGAGAACTTTCTTTTTAAAATGTTTTTTCATTACAAGTTAGCCCCACTATTTATACTTTGATTTGGGTCATACTATATGTATTCCTAAAAGGGGTTTTTACTGAATGTAGCACTTCCCTTTTTCATGTGAGTCACTGGATTACAGACGTTTAGTCCTCACTTCAATCAAAACAAAGTAGATAAGTAAAGAAGGGGTATGTATAGAACTATCCATTTATTAAAATGGATGAACGAAATTTTATTTCTGTATCAACTTCATATTATTATTATTTTGTTTACTATATGATTGGTTGATTATTTATGGTCAAAAGTAATTACATTTGGATAATTAGGCAGGTAATTGCTACTTTTTGTCTTGCACTTAGAAATGCCCATGTGTAGTGATTCATACCGTTAGAGATAAGCAAATGGTATCGGGTATCGGTACCAAATTAGCAAAACTGAAATATTTTCGGTTTGATTTGGTACCGACATTAAGCGTTTGCAGTACCGGTATTACGGTTTTTTAACTTCAAATGCATGTTCGTACCGGTATAGAACCGTACCATATCGGGTATTTTCGATACCGGTACCCATTTTTTTAGATTTTCAGTATCAGTATTTTTCTTACCGCGACCGGTTGATACCGAGTTCATCCCTACATACTGTTATTATAAAATGTCCTCTTAGGAAAGTTCATAATGTAGATTGTGAATTATGATACCCATCTAAAATCTTTTATATATAGACAATGTATGGTAGCAATTTTCTAATTCAAGGATGAAAATTTGATGTCTAGCTCAGTTGGTAGAGCGCAAGGCTCTTAACCTTGTGGTCGTGGGTTCGAGCCCAACGGTGGGCGCCAATGAAGAAACACCAGATCTAATTGATCGGAATCAGCTCAGATCTGTTGTGAGAGTTTCCGCATAAAAGGTTAATCCTCCGATTGTTTGCCGTAATGAGAAGACTCCGATGAACACTGCAAAACAAACCACCGTTAGACTCGCCACAGGGAGAATGGGGGTTTCTCTCCGTTACCACCCTCCGGCGTGAGAATAAGTACAGGTTGATCAGAATAGTTAAAGTGAAGTAAGAGAGAGAGTAAGTGAGGGTGAATGCCTTTGCTTGTACCTGAAGTTACTTATTTATAACCGGATTTAGGCGCCAAAATGTGAGAGAGAAAAACTTAACAGAATCTTTCAAATGCCGTTAGTTGGTTATTTTCTCATCCAAGCACACGGATCGTGGGTTGATCAACGGCTGGGGAAACACCACGTGGCAGATGATGCTTCTCTACTTTTTGTTACGAGACATGCCATCATCATGATTTTCAGGAATGCACCAGATCATGCCACGTGTAATTCTGTTGTAACCACTTGTGCCCCTGCATGATGAGCTTTTATGGCTTCTAGAATGTTTCACAGCTTTGATCTTTTGATCTGCTGCCACGTGTTCTTTCTGTTATAACAGAAAAGCTTCTTTTTGCCATTTATTTAAGTTCCCTGCGCAGAGGTCATTTGATAAAGAATATAACTTTCAAGCTTAACTGTTTCCTTGCGCGAGCTGCGCAAGGTAGTTAAATGATTTTAATACTCTTTTCAATGATCCGGCCCATGGATAAATGGTGTCTATTACTCGTGATCTAGTCATGCGCGAGACTTGTTTTTGGATGATAATGGTATGATCATGCGCTTGGTGCAAGGTTTTGGGACCATACCCCTTCAGAAACAATTAGTTTTGGTCTACATAATTACTAGTGGGGACCCAGGTGTCACACCCCAACCATGGCAGAATCATTAGGGCGCGGCACTAGGCGAACCAGATTGCTCAAAAGAATCCATAACGACTATTTTAATGACAATACTTTATAACGCTTAATTTCCCATACAATCAAACTAGCATTATAAACAGTCAATACAAATTACAATCCCTTAAACAAAACAAGTTCAACAACCTAGATTTTATTTAAATGAAGTTTCTAAGATAAGCCCTAAATCCATTGCTGCAAGTAGAAAATCCTCAACCTGTTACATACGTTAAAATACAAGTCAATACAATAAAGTAAAGGTGAGCATACAGGTTTAATAGCATAATAATAACGATAAAGCGTTTACACATAACCTGCATGTAACACGTAGAGAAAGTGAATCCAAGTAAGCTAACAATACTGATACAAGCTAACCAACACGACTGCGAGGTTGAGTATGCGTGATACGTGTTCACAACAGGAACACGCACGTAAAGTGAATATGCGAGCCTTAAACAACCCCCGAACCAATCGGGTGCTGAGTCCAAACTATAGTACTATCGTTGCTAAGGGTGGTCTGCGAGTCCTCATCATTTACACATAGCAAACAAACACTCAGCGATTCACGTATAACATGAAGAGCGGTTAGCGTTAAAAGAGTTTAGCGTTGTGTGTAGCGTGTTTTGATATAGAGAACGTATGTAACACCCAAAGTGCGTTAAAGCGAAAAAGGGTTCAAGTATACTCACAGTCGGTGCTCAGCGAAGAAACACGAACTGTTGTGGATTCAAGGGAGCGCCGGGATCAGCCTATAAGCGAGAACAGAAGTGCATCAGTCTTCCGAAGTGCTGAAACGATCAAAATGTGAAGGAACAATGGACAAGTTCGGTCGAACTTGTACTGAGATTCTCTGGAATATACAAGTTCGGGCGAACTTGGTACCTTTTCTTCAGAAATGGGTACAAGTTCGGGCGAACTTGACTGGCTTCCCTAAAAGTTGTACAAGTTTGGGGAAGTTGCCTGGTTTCTTGGAAATTGCATAAGTTCGGGCGAAGTTGGTCACCAATCTGGTGACAACTTCGAGCGAACTTGACTTTTTAGAGCGAACTTGTCTGTTTTGGTCCAAAAATCTTGCGTTTTCACGTCGTTTGCTGAGGAAATCGAGTGTCCATCCCTCCAACCTTGAGCTACTAAGCAAAACATAGGATGGAGAGGTCTTTTGGAGCGAGTTTTAGCCATTTTACAGGAACTCGGGCTAATCCCGGGCGAACTTGTCGGTTCGTACGGGTTAGTCAAGTTCGTGTAAAGTGACGGCATCGTCCTTGTGCTTCCGGATCTGAGATTTTGCTTGACAATGCCTCGTTCCACTTCATAGTGAACGAAACATACATCACCTAGTCCGTATCTTATGTAAAATCAATGCTTTGAATAGTTTTCTCAGATCTAACACTCGGTGGTTGAAATCATCAAGATTTCTAGCTTGGAGAGTCAAGGCTATGTCCAACATTAACCCATTTAAGTGTAGATCTAAGCTAAAACAAGAAGTTTTATAGGAAAAGATGAAGATTTTTATAGGAAAAGATGAAGATTTTTATAAACAAAGGAGGTTTGATGAAAATGAAGGTAATCCTTGTGTAAAATCGTAGTAGAAAACGTTGTAGTTTGCATAAAACGAGTGGTTCTTACTTGGAAAAACAAGGAAAGTCGGTTTCGGGAGCGAAGTTGTAGCAAGGAGAGCATGAATGGAGGTGCTGGGTATTTATAGGTGAAGAGGAAACAAGAGGGTAGACATCAAATTCAGGCGAACTTGTCACAAGTTCGGGCGAACTTGTTACAAGTTCGGCCGAACTTGGCTTATTTCCCTTGGTTTGGTCAAGTTTTGGGTGAAATTCCTCATTTGTTCATCCCTGGTCAAGTTCGGCCGAACTTGGGGTGCCCAACTCCGGCCGAACTTGCCTGGTGGCTAAGTT
Source organism: Scalesia atractyloides (assembly GCA_947069175.1). Taxonomy (NCBI): domain Eukaryota; kingdom Viridiplantae; phylum Streptophyta; class Magnoliopsida; order Asterales; family Asteraceae; genus Scalesia; species Scalesia atractyloides. Next base: position 57,527,641 of record CAMTDV010000016.1, on the reverse strand, counting down.
TTGTTCGTTATTTGTTCATTAGGTGCTCGGTTGGCGATTCGATTAGTGATATTTAGTTAGTTTAAGCGTTTTGACGAGGTGTTAAGTGTTGGGATAATAAAATACTGTGATTGAGTGATTTGTGCGAGTGAGAGCGTTGCGGTAGCGAGTACAACTATAATCATAAAGCACACATAACACATAAATAACATAATGTAACATAATTAACCGCGATTTGAGTTTGCGTTGAGAGTTGCGAGTATTAAGCGATTTAAATGGATAAATAAGCGGTGTAATATGCGTTTCAAAAATAATTGTAAACCATTATAATAAATCTCGGAGTACAACAGGTTTGAAACAGAAATAAATGAAATAACAGAATTCGGATAACAATCCGAAAGATCTGGTTGTTACAGTCTCCCCTCCTTTAAGGAATTTCATCCTGAAATTCAGGTGGCGGCCGTAATGAAGAGATGAGGATTATTTAGCTTTCATATCATTTTCGAGTTCCCAAGTGAACTCGGCCGGCGTTTGCCTTCTCGGACTTTCACAATAGGAATGCGAGAGAGTCGAAGTTTCTTGATCTCTCGATCCATGATTTCTACTGGCTTTTCCATGAAGTGACAGCGTTTCATTTATTTGCAAATCTTCAAGTGGCACATGAAGATTTCATTCAGCTAAACACTTTTTGAGGTTTCAGACATGGAAGGTCAGATGTACGTTGCTGAGTTCTTTCGGTAATTCCAGTCGATAGGCCACTTTGCCAATTCTCTCCAGAATCTTAAAGGGACCCACGTATCGTGGTGCTAGTTTCCCTTTTTTCCAAATCGGATCACTCCTTTCCAAGGTGAAACCTTTATGAGAACGTAAACTCCAACTTCGAATTGTAGGGGCTTGCGGCGTTTATCGGCATAACTCTTTTGACGACTACGAGCTTTCAGAAGGTTGTCTCTGATTTGGAGGATCTTGTCTGTCGTTTCTTGTATTAACTCGGGACTAGTGATTTGGGCGTCTCTGAGCTCGTGTCATACAATAGGCGATCGACATTTTCTAACGTATAATGCCTTAAAAGGTGCCATTTGATTACTAGTATGATAACTATTATTGTACGAAAATTCTACTAAAGGTAAGTGCGTATCCCAATTACCACCAAAATCTATAACGCACGACCGAAGCATGTCTTCAAGGGTGTGAATCTTGCGCTCGGTCTGACCGTTGGTTTGAGGATGGAACGCAGTACTAAGGTTAAGCTTAGTACCGAGTGCGGATTGGAAAGTCTCCTAGAGACGTGAAGTAAAGCGACCGTCACGATCAGAGATGATGTCACGAGGCGTCCCGTGTCGACAAATGACTTCGTCGGTATGGATTCGTGCTAATCGTTCTACCTTATAGTCTTCTCGTATGGCAACAAAATGAGCAGATTTTGTAGGCGATCAACGATAACTAAATGCTATCGTGGCCAGAAGAGGTGCGAGGGAGTTTTGTAACAAAATCCATAGCTATACTCTCCCATTTCCACATCGGGATGTCGGGCTTTTGAGTAAGCCAGAGGGTCGATGGTGTTCGGCTTTAACTTTCGCACAAGTTAAGCATTTCGAAACATATAGAGCGATATCCTTTTTCATGCCCGGACACCAATACCTAGAACGGAGGTCCTGGTACATTTTGTCGGCACCGGGGTGAATAGAATATCGAGATTTATGGGCTTCGGTCATCAGTAACTCTCGAAGGTTATTGCGGCTAGGGATCCAAATGCGATTTAGAAAATAATATATTCCGTTAGACTTATTCTCTAGCTGGGTTTCGGCACCACATTTCATTTCCTCAACCAAGGTGTTCTCAATGAAACATGTGTGCTGGGTTTCGGCGAATAAGGGTTTCGAGTTTATTCAGGGCTTGGACGTCATGGACGCTATACACATAGCTTCGTCGACTAAGAGCATCAGCTATGACGTTTGCTTTGCCGGGATGGTAGCATATCTCGCAATCATAGTCGTTGAGAAGTTCAACCCATCTGCGTTGGCGCATGTTTAGTTCTTTCTGGTTAAAAATGTGTTATAAGCTCTTATGGTCGGTGAAGACCGTACACTTTGTACCATAAAGGTAGTGTCACCATATCCTTAACGCAAAAATGACTGCACCGAGTTCGAGATTGTGGGTTGTGTAGTTCTTCTCGTGGATTTTGAGTTGTCGAGACGCATATGCGATAACCTTGTCTCGTTGCATGAGAACACAACCAAGACCTAGGTTAGAGGCATCGCAATAAATAACGAAATCGTCGTCTCCATCGGGAAGTGCGAGAATGGGAGTGTCGCAAAGCATACGCTTGAGGGTCTGAAAGGCTTCCTCTTGTTTGGAACCCCAAACAAAAGGTTTATCCTTATGAGTCAAGGGGGTACGGCGATTTTCGAAAAGTCAGCGATGAATCAGTGGCAGTAACCTGCCAATCCGAGGAAGGAACGGATTTCGGATGGATTCTTTGGAGTATTCTAACTCTTTACAGCTTCAGTTTTGGCGGGATCGACATGGATTCCTTGGTCATTGACAACATGACCGAGAAATTGAACTTCATTAAGCCAAAATTCACACTTGGAGAATTTGGCGTAGAGACGGTTTCCTTGGAGAAGTTCGAGAACTAAACGAAGGTGTCGCGCGTGTTCGGCTCTCGACTTCGAGCAATTAAGAATATCATCGATGAAAACAATGACGAAATGATCCAAGAAGGCTTTGCACACACGGTTCATCAAATCCATGAAGACCGCAGGTGCGTTTGTAAGCCCAAAAGGCATGACCACAAGTTCAAAATGGCCATAGCGTGTACGAAAGGCGGTTTTCGGAACGTCTTCTTCATGTATGCGCAGCTGGTGATATCCAGAATGTAAATCAATCTTCAAAAAACAAGTAGCGCCTTGGAGTTGATCAAATAAATCATCGATTCGAGGAAGAGGGTAGCGGTTCTTTATCATGAGTTTGTTAAATTCATGATAATATGCACATTCGGAACGTCCCATCTTTCTTTTTCACAAAAAGAAGGGTGCGCCCCAAAGTGAAGTGCTCGGGGTGAAGCCTTTATCAAGTAATTCTTGAAGTTGGCTAGATAGCTCGCGTATTTCAAATGGTGCAAGGCGATAGGAGCTTTAGCGACAGGTGTAGCACCGGGGATCAGATTGATACGGAATTCGACATCGCGAATAGGGGGTAAACCAGGTAAATCGTCGGGAAAAACTTTAGGGAATTGCACAGAACAGGTACGTCTTTCAAGGTGTTCTTTTCCTTCTCTGGGTTCACGATGTGGGCTAGAAAAGCAATGCACTGCTTGCGCAAATGCTTGTTCGCTTGGGTACATGACAAAAGCATCAACTTCTTTGAGGCTGTTTCGCCGTAAACATATAGTTGATCACCGTTTGGAAGGGGAAAAAATCATTTTATCAAAACAAACGAATTTAGCACGATTCTCGTGAAGAAAATCCATGCCTACCATGACATCAAAACTACCTAATTGCATAGGTAAGAGGTCGATCGTGAAGCTGTGATTGTTGAGTTCGAAGAGTGCAATCACGTAGAACGGAGTTAACGGTAAAGGTTCTTCCGGTGGCGATTTCGACGTCGAAGGTATTTGGGAGGTTGGCGCGCTTACATTTTAAAAGCTTTTCAAATTCTAACGATACAAAACAGTTATCGGCTCCAGTATCAAATAAACAAGAAGCATAAATACCATTAATGAGGAACGTACCATTGACAACATTGTTGTCATTCTGAGCCTGGCGGTGATTGATGTTGAAAGCCCTTCCACGCACAACCTATGGTTGTTGCTGCTGCGGCGGCTGTTTCTGAAGCTGCTGTTGCTGCAGTTCTTGTTTCACAACACGGTTTGGGTAGACATTGCTGAAATGATTCGGGTCGCCACAAGTGTAGCAAGCACGTGCCTGTACTGCTGGTGCTTGCGGTGCTTGGTTGACTGGCATAGCATTGAGAGGAGCTGGCGGTGCTGCGAGAGCGGGAGGAGCTTGCTGACGTGGACCAGTGCGGCAGTACACCGTGAAGTGCCCATAGATGTTGCAGTTGGCACAAAAGCGGCAGTTCCTCCAACCGCATGATGATATGTGCACTTGGAGCACAGAGGGTGAGGTCCAGTGTACGCACGCTTAGCAGTTGGTGCATTGGGAGTAGCAGCTTGGCGAGCCTGGGAGTTCGTGTTGGGATTACTACGCAGTTCTTGTTGTTACCCTTTTGCTTGTGATTCTGGTGACTTGACTTGGAGGCTTGAGGTGGAGCAGTATCGGTGCTTGGCTCAACAGTAGCTTGGCTGAGGTTCTTAGTTGAGACTTTGAAAGCTCCAGCCAAGACTCGCTTGTCGTTAATCTCGGCTGCGAGTTGGTAAGTCTCTTCGATATAGTTGGTCTTGCAACTTGAACAAAGTCGGCGACATAGTCGGGGAGAGCACGGAGATACTTCTTGATAGCTTTCTCAGTAGTATCCACCTGACCTGGGCAAATGAGGCTGAGCTGCTTGAAGTGAGCGGTGAGACCAGCATTGTCACCACCGATTTGATTGATACCCCAAAATTCATTTTCCAACTTCTGGATTTCGTGCGGTGGGCAGAACTCTTTGATCATGAGCTCCTTAAGTTCTTCCCACGCGAGAGAGTAAGCTTCGTCGTTACCGCGCCTGTTGCGCTCAGCAGTCCACCAGTCGAGTGCCCTAGACTGAAAGACTCCAGTGGCGTTGACAGTGCGGAGATTTTCAGGGCATCCGCTTTGCCTGAAGGTGACTTGATCGAGTTGAACCAGTGAAACAACTTGGTTGGTCCGTCTTCGCCTGTGAATGCTGCAGGACCACATGCTTTAAACTGCTTGAAACTGAACTGAGATTTGGAGCATCGTTCTTGGAATCAACAGAATAGTTGCTGCTAACCGCTTGAATCTCCCTGACAATTTGCGGGGTCACCTTAGCCATTTCCTTGGCTACGAGAGAGGCGACGTTTGTCGGCGTTGTTGCGTTGAGCGGTACGGCGAGTGTGAGATCCCATGGATGCCATTGTGAAAGTGAGATTCTGTAGAATGACACATAGGGGATTTTAGACGAGATTTGATTATAATGGGTTTTGTTCAAAAGTTTGGTTTTACAGTATATACTTATTATTATTATTAATCACATAAGGTACAGAAACACGTAAGCATGTATCCACATAAGCAAATAAGCACATAAGCACATAATCACTTAGGCACATAAGCATGTAAGCACATATTTTGACGTATTCACCTTCACTAGATCTTACGTAGCGCGTTATGAAATGCGAGGTATAAGCGTAATACAAGCGAAATAAGCGAGTAATACCGCGTATGAGGACATGCGCATATAAGGGTTGAGCGTTTTAGTTTGGTTGGTGATTAATTAGCGTTTTAGATTACGAGAGCTGTGCGAGTTGTGCGTATTTTCATAAAGGAAAAAGTGACAAAACAAGAATTCGATAATACGAGAAATCGATAAAGCGTAAAATCCACAAAATTTAAACACATAATTAATAGTAAAACTCGATGATGCGTAAAATCGGCGATTGCAGGCTTAAAACAATTTGGAGCGTCATGGTTTTTGAGACAGCGAGGACTACCCAAAGTGATTCGAAATTCTCTGAGTTCGGGCACACGATTTGGCCTAATAGACAAATGCTCTCGCTGTACAACGGTTAACGACATTTATCCTTCCAGTTACGTCGTGCCCCGAGTCATCAAAATAATCGAGACTTTGGTGAGATTGAAAATTGAGGAGTGGAATTAGTTATAAGATGCGGGTTTCACCCCTAACTTAACAACTTCGTTCCGTGTTTGTGGTTTACACCGAATGCGGCGGGAGTTCCACGGGATTTGAGGTGAAGATTGTCGTTAAGATATGGATATCACTCCTAACTTAACGAAAGAATCTCGTGCAGTAATTGGTACGTGGAGTGAGTGATCTTATCGAGAGTTCTTGGTTTTCACACCTAATCCCGGCACAATCACTCGTTTGCGTTATACGAGCGTTTTAAGGCGGTACATTGTGTTAGCCTTAGGAACGGCATGTAAGCATTTAAGACAAGTAGTTTAAGTATTTAAGTCGAATAGCAGTCTAATTTGGTACTTAGACTATAGACTAGGTCGAACATTCTACCTAATTCCCTATAATTATGGCTCTGATACCAATCTGTCACACCCCAACCGATGGCGGAATCATTGGGGCGCGGCACTAGGCAAACCAGATTGCTCAACAGAATCCATAACGACTATTTTAATGACAATACTTTATAAAGCTTAATTTCCATACAATCAAACTAGCATTCATAAACAGTCAATACAGATTACAATCCCTTAAACAAAACAAGTTCGACAACCTAGATTTTATTTAAATGAGTTTCTAAGATAAGCCCTAAATCCATTGCTGCAAGTAGAAAATCCTCAACCTGTTACATATGTTAAAATACGAGTCAATACAATAAAGTAAAGGTGAGTATACAGGTTTAATAGCATAATAATAGCGATAAAGCGTTTACTGTAATGTGCTGCTTTTGCATACTTTCCATATTTAGAAAGCTCGTTTGTAATTCTATTTTTGGAAACTATTTAATCTTGTATTCGTTATTTCGTTGTAATCATGGTAAAAATCCGAAACTTGGATCATAATGAAATTCATATTTTATTTCTATTCGCGTTCTACTCATACTCAATTCCAACTTTATAATCCAAAACTTTGATCGTAACGAAATTCGTACTTTATACGTATTTGTCTTACATGCGTTTCGGTCGTTAAATACATGCTTAAACACAAACCGATAATTGTTATACGTGCAAATCCTCATATATATACTCTCGATACTTAAATTATACCGACATATGTGTTACTTACTTAAAACATGCCAAAAACACCTTAAAATACCAAATTTTAGCTTAAAATGGGTGAAAAAACCAAACTACAGGGACTAAAAGTGCCAAAAATCAACAAACTTTGGAAATTAGCTTCTTGCGGGCCGCGAGCGGATTTACCAAATCCTCTCGCCCCCCGCCAGTCGCCATAATCCGCAGAATGTTGATCCAAGGTCACAGATTGGTCATTTTGTGCTAGTTTGGTGTGTTTCTTACACTTAATTCTCACCTAACTCAACCCTAACCTTCAACTATATAACCCACCTTATTCCCACTTTACAAACACTCTAATCCTTCGTCTAAACACCTCCTAATCAGCTGAAATAAGTAGCAAAGGCAGATTCATCAACATTCACCAAAGTGAGCATAACTTGCTCATTTCTTACTCTTTTTGTTTGATTCTTCTTCCTACTTACTTGTATAAGTCTTAGGTATGATCCCACGGACTTGCCATGGCAAATCCAGACTTGGGAATTCACCAAAAAGACTCCAAAGTGGGCTGAAGTTTCTTTTTTATACAAAACCCTTTCAAAATCTTATGTTTTCCCTAAACAAACTTGTGTTCTTATGCTCCTAATCCATTTTATGGTTAGTGAGCCTAACCAAGGTTGTTGTACAAGTAATAAGAGTGGTTTTGACCCTCTAAACTTTCTGTTTTAGATGAGCTTTAAGCTCGCAAGTGATGCCAAGCCTTATGCTTGTTGATAGTGTGACTACAAGGTAGCTTGTGCTAACCTACATATAAGTCCACACATCACTTGATGATTTCTCCTCATTATCCCAATGTAGTTTGCTAGATTGAAAGTAACACAACCCCGCCTAGCCTTCGACTTGTGTCGACGTCGGCTCCCCGGGTTGTAGCTTACTTGGCTACTTGGTATAGTGGTAGCTATTGTGTTTACATTTCACACTTGTTCTTGACCCTCCTTGTTGTCTATGACGACTTGTGTAGTGGTGAACTCTTACGAGGTTCCTAAATGGATGGCAATGCCACCTACCTCCTACATGACTTCTATGACATCCTTGTGGACTTATAACTATTATAAACTATAATATATATATATATACCCAAAACCGAACCCTTGATGTTTACCGAATAGTTATTCGTCAAGCTACTAAGTTAATCACCAAAGTGTTTAGTTCCTCGTTACGATTCTAATAGGTGTTAAAGCCTATGAAATCACATCAAACCTTATGGGTTTCTCATAGTGTCAAAAACGAGTGCTAGACCTAAGTGACTATTTTTCTTGCATATTTACTTTGTCATACTTTAAACATGAATCCTTAAACCCGGATATAAACTCTCCATAAACCCCAAACCAAACACACTCATCCTCCTAGTCTCGACAACTTCGTCAGGTTGGATAATCGGAAAGCATATGCAATACTGTGAGTATACTCGAACCCATTTTACCTTTAAACACTTTTGGGTGCAACATGTATTCCATAATAAACACACAAACTTTTGAGACTATTTGAATCACTCTCTATCCATGTTGAAACATGAAACTTTATGATGCTTGTTAATCTCGTATGTTATGTAAACTTTTCGTGCCTATATGCTCAATAACTTCGTACAAGCCTACCTTAACAATTATAGCGCTATAGGAGTAATGCACCGTCTACTAGTCTCGGGGTATTGTTAAGTTAAACTATTTACCTCCCGTCATTCTTTTGGATAGGCTATTTTAACGTATTGTATTCTTGGGTTTGAACATATACTTGACACTGTTTCAACGTACTAGTAACTTGCATATTGTGATTCACGTTGGGTACGAGCCGTTAGACAAATTTAAACTATTTTATGCTATGTATCAAACTTGTATACTGCCTTTGCTTTTGCATTGAACTCTATTTTAATACATGTTGTCAGGTTCGTTAGAAAAGATGATGCTAAGCGAAGAAACAAGATTTAAGTGGACTTAGAAACACACTTAGATTAAACTATTTTGTTGTATATTTGAAATAATGTTGTTTATGTTGACTTCTTGTATTATACTTTAGCAATTTATGAAATTCAATTTAAATTCATATTATCACATAGTGTTATAATGTTTTGAGCAATTTATTCGTCTCATCCCGATGTTTCCACCATCGGTTGAGGTGTGACAGATTGGTATCAGAGCCATGACTATAGGGAATTAGGAAAAGTAGGAATGCTTTTACCTAGACTATAGTTTTAGAGCTTTATTTTTTGTTTTGCTCGGAACTACTTGCATGCTACTTTAATTGCTTTTTATTTATCCTCTTTTGAACTTTTAAACGTATATTGCACTTATGTGATAATACTTGACATGCTATCCGTATGTGTTGATACTTGATTTATTATGTGCTAATACTTATTTCATGATTCTATTCTTTATGTGTTAATCATGACATATTTCCTTATGCGTTAATGCTTGTTTTATTATTCCCCAACATACATCTTTCCTCATGCATTTTACACAATTTCACTAAACTCAAAGACACTCGCATTATACAAACGAGACGACTTCACCAAAATAAGCGTAAAACCCACAATTTGGTAAACAACTCTCAATCCACCTATTCTTTTACACGAAATTCATCGTCAAGCTAGGAGTGAAATCCTCACCTTGATGGAGAACTTCAAATTTTGAATTCTAATGGACCCTCGTCAACGTGTTCAAATTAAAATCGACCCGACGAGTACCAACCACACTTAGGGTATGAAATCGTCAAGTTAGGAGTGAAACCCGCATCTCGTCGACTAGTCCCACTCCTCGATTTTTATAAATCCCGCCAAGTCTCGAACTTTCGATTGAATTGGACATGTAGTAACTGGAAGGGTTAATACCGTTAACCGACATGTCGGCGAGAGTATATCACCTATTAGGCCAAAGCATGCTTCTCAAATTCAAAAGAATTTTCGACCACTTTGGTTTAGTCAAAGTTCCGCTTTGGAACAATCCAAGTTTAATCAAACCTATGTTTTACTATCATCGCTTTTTATATAATGCAATTCTCTCGTTTCAAACTCAAATTTCTTTTAAGATTATTTTCTTATATACACATCATACTAGAACTTTTCATACATTTATACATATGCATGATCTCAAAACATCACTCAATTTTGTTTACACTCTTTGCAACACCAAAATGGAGACCCATCATCAAGATAGGAGTGATTTCCTTACCTTGACGATTAACTCCGCTTCTTTTCTCATCTTACAACGAACTCACCAACGGGTTGGGGGTGATTCCCTTACCTAGATGAACATTCCCAAGACCTTCTTTAATAGACTCTATTATGTAAACACGATCATGTTAATACCTAAATCGTTTATCATCAGTCAAAATCCCTATTTATTTAAAATGCATGGTTTATTTAAACATGTATTTATCCTACAATCTATTTTCTCATAACTCACAAACACAAAATTTTAATCATACCATGAACGGTTGTTCCTCGACCTTCAAAATTTTACGAAATGCTACTCATCAACTTAGTCGGTCTAATAAATCCATTGCCCACAAAAAATTTTGGTATTCAACGTAACTATTAAAACACGCTCATCTCATATCATTATACTAAAGATTTTTACTTTTAACTTGGAAATCAAATCAACTTTTCGTACACACGTACAAGATATTACAAATATTTACAAATCAATAAAATATTTTATTAAGAACACTTTTCAACAATCACTAAGTTCATATACCAAAATTCTTTTCGAAGGATCAACATTTTCACAAGAACCTCTAAACCTCGAAATTCTTCTCTAATTAAGGTCATTTAAAACGATGCAAACTTACTAACTTCTAGAACCTTCTCAAACATCACTCAATACGTCAAAACACGTGGGCAAGAAAACTTCATAGGAACCATCTATTTTTCAACTTACGTAAATTCTTTAAAACAAGAGTAGCATTTCTATTCTTTCAAAGTACAACACACATGACCAATAGATGTTTTATACTCTCTTTACATTCACAAACTATATTTTACATTCCATGACAACTCAACCTATTTTGATTCAATAAACTCCACGTTTCGCTCAAACAACTACACATGCATATCAATTACACGTTTTAGTCAATATAACGCGACAATCACACGCATATCACTTTGCTTTCATTTCTTTCATACCCAAAACTCCTTGATCTTTTACGTGCCTAAACTCGTACATTTCAATTAATACCATATACAAAATCATTATTTCTTACACTCATATTCATATTCGTACTTATACATCTTATGTGTACACTTAAATTCATACTTACACATTTATGTTCATATTCATATTCATACATTTTACATTATACTCATATTCACAATTTACGTTATACTTATATTCATATTCATACAATTATAAGTCTATACTTATATTCGCATTTATACATTTACGTTTGTACTTATATTTATATTCATATTCATACATTACACGTTTATACTTACATTTAGCCTTATACATTTATATTTATACGTATATTCATATTCATGTTGATGCTCATGCATTTTACTTGTATTCATATTTATAAAGATTATGCTTCATGCTCATACATTTTATTCATACTTATACAATTATGTTTACGCTTATATTCATACTCACGCAATTTTTACTTATACACTTATGTTTACTATTATATTCATGTTTATATTTATACTCATACAATTTACGGTTATACTCACACTTCTACTCCTACACTTATGTTTACACCTCTATTCATATTCACATTTATACTCATGCAAATTACGTTTACACTTATATTTACGCTCACACCGTTTCGTTTATACTCATAATCATATTCACACTCATGCTCATGCATTTTACGTTTATACTCATATGCATATTTATACATTTAAGTTTATACTTATATTTATACTCATACTCATACTCCCCCAATACGCTTTATGCTTACACTTGTACTCATATTCCTACTCACATTCATACATTTTATGACTATACTCGATTTATGCTCATACTCATGCAGTTTATGCTCATGTTTATACTCATACTCGTACTCTTATTCATATGTTTACTATTTATACTCACATACGTATTCATACTTAAACTTATACGCTGCTCATGCTCTTGTTCATACTCCAAATTTATATTCGCACCTGTACGCGAACGAAACCCAAGGGATTCGCTTACGTAGGTCTCATATGGTTCTCATGCGTTTATCACTATAATCCCGTGTGCACCCGCGATTATACTGATCGTCGCATCATATGTTTACACTCTATGGTTCTCATGCGTTTATCACTATAATCCCGTGTGCACCCGCGATTATACTGATCGTCGCATCATCCGCATAGTTTGTATTAGTTGCTTATGGGTTAAGGTATACATAAATTCTGAAAATAAGATTGCGTGCGTGTAAGAAATGTAGTATATAAGCATGTTTGCGTTCAAATAAGCATGAGACCTACGTCCTCAGGTTTCGCTCGCGTACAGGTGCGAATATAGATTTGGAGTATGAACAAGAGCATGAGCAGCGTATAAGTTTAAGTATGAATACGTATGTGAGTATAAATAGTTAACATATCTTGTTCATACTCAAAATCTATATTCGCACTTGTACGCGAGCGAAACCCGAGGGATTCGCTTACGTAGGTCTCATGCTTATTTGAACGCAAACATGCTTATATACTACATTTCTTACACGCACGCAATCTTATTTTCAGAATTTATGTATACCTTAACCCATAAGCAACTAATACAAACTATGCGGATGATGCGACGATCAGTATAATCGCGGGTGCACACGGGATTATAGTGATAAACGCATGAGAACCATAGAGTGTAAACATATGAATAAGAGTATATGTTTACAAAAAGTTAATGTGGTTTATAAAAAGATTTTCAACGAATTGTGATCGTTGCATATTCATTTATTTCAATTTTTCGTTGTATTCTAATATATTCGTTTGTGTTTTAACGTGTATAAAATCATAATATTTATGCCAATGATGATAATGAAGATACTTTATTTTTAGCAACTCGTGAAATTTAAGGGTTCTTAAATAGTAAAGTACATAAATATAAACTCATTCAACGGGTTCTTAAACTAGTAAAGTAAATAAATATTAACTCGTTCATAGTACGCTAATTTGAGAAACGCTTAACGTAACGTAGGGGTGTTTCGTTTCGAATTCGAAAAATTCGAAATTCGTTTAAATTTGATTCGATTATCAAAAATTTGTTTCGATTATAAGAATTCAAATTCAAATTCGAATTCGATTCAATTCGAGTCAAGTAAATCGAATACGAATTTATAATTTCAAATTCGATTCGATTCGAAATTCGAACAACAATTATACATTTTTATTTATTATTTTTATATATAATACATATGTGACTTTTATTAGGTTATACTATAAATTATTTTCAAAATTTATTTCAAATATTAAAAATACCCATTACCGAACCTACTACATGGGCCATAACCAAGTAATAAATCTATCAATAGGTTTCTAAGCCTAAAAATATTAATTTGTAATGTTGAGTGGTTATTCATGACTTCTCGTTTTGAATTTTAGACTTGTGGTATTTTTTTTTGGAACTTTTAATGTAATATCGTGTTTTATGGCTTCTTTAAAAGTTATGTTTCATTTTGATAGTTTTTTACATGTTTTTAAACAATCTGAATCAAATCGAATTGATTAAAATTCGATTTGAATTCGAATTTTTAATCGAATACGAATTGGGCTTTTTAATCGAATTTAGTAGGTTTTAATCAAATACGAATCAAGGGAAAATAAAAATTATTCGAATCTTATCGAATTAGATTCGAATAATTCGAAAATTCGATATTGGATTAAATGAACACCCCTAACGTAACGTAACGTGTGAATGTAGAAAGAATCGTTGAAAGAAAAAAATAAAACACTTAACATGTGAATAGAGAAATACGAGTTGTAGTTTAGAATTAAAATAAAAAAGGGGAAATGATATTATCTTTATTCCCGTCGGCCCAAATCAGATTGGGAGCAGCGTGCGTCCGAATAGTATCTCAAGGATTCCGCTGGAGAAGAGCATCCATGGCTACTACTGTGCAGGAGGCTCCTGTGGCTAAGAAGGTGAAACATGAAATGGAAATGTTCGGAGATGTGAGGGTTGATAATTACTACTGGCTCCGTGACGATTCTCGTTCCAATCCTGAAATCCTTTCTCATCTTCAACAAGAGAACGCCTACACTGATGCAATCATCTCAGGTAATTAACATTTGGGTACAAGTGCTTAGATCTTGTTTTGTTGTATCCTTAGTTTTCAGTATGAAAAAAGAGCATTATAACTACATTACATTACATTGATTGATATGTATATATGTTTCTTACCATTCCAAACTCAGCCTCTAGTTCTCAGACAGTTGAGTATTCCTCCAACAAAACACTTTGAACTTGACCTATTATTAAGTATCCTATCCTATCCTATCCTATCCTATCATTTGCTAATGCATGAAGCCAGGCAAGGAAAACAACTGAATGGATTAGAACTGAAAAGCATACAAGCTCATTTCCTAATACCATGGTAAAAAGTACCAACAGATTCCAATAAATGACAACCAACTGGGTAAGTATGCAATACAATTCAATTCAATTTCAATAAAAAACGTGCTTCAGAAACAACTAGAAATTTGTGAACCAAGGATGAAATGTGGGCCTTATCCGGTTTGTTGACCAACAACCTTATTATCTGTTATTTTTCATCCTAGGAAATCTACTTTACTAAAACAAGATTCTTTGCATGTTAGAAACCAAACATTTGGAAGATGAGATTTATGCTGAGATAAGAGGCCGCATTAAAGAGGATGATATATCTGCACCAGTACGTAAGGGACTTTACTACTATTACGAGCGCACTTTGGAGGGGAAGGAGTATGTTCAACACTGTCGGCGCCTTGTACAAGACGGTTGTGGGTCTGTGCCATCTGTTCATGATATAATGGCAACAGGATCAGAAGCTCCCCCAGAGCATGTCATTTTAGATGAAAATGTCAAGGCTAAAGAACATGCATTCTATAAAATTGGGGCTTTTAAAGTAAGACCGCACCGAATATTAGTTGTAAAACATATGTTTTCGGAATTTAACTTTTTGCTCCAATTTTAGGTCAGTCCAAATCATAAGCTAGTAGCATATGCAGAAGATACTAAAGGAGATGAGATCTATACCATCCATGTCATTGATGCTGAGACTCGTTCTCCCGTTGGTGAGCCCTTGGCTGGTGTAACTGATAATATTGAATGGGTAGGTGATGAGGCTTTGCTATACGTCACCATGGATGAAATTCTCAGGCCATATAAGGTAATGCTTTCAGTTTGAGAATTGAGCATTATTGACATTGATTTTCTGACATAATCTTTTTTTGTGTTTTACAGGTGTGGTTTCATAAGCTGCACACAAATCAATCAACCGATTTATGTTTTTATCATGAAAAGGATGATGTGTTTTCTCTAGATCTTGAAGCTTCCGAGAGCAAAAAATATCTTTTTGTTGGATCAGAAAGTAAAACTACAAGATCTATTTTCTATCTGGATATCTCAAAGCCTGAAAAGGGTCTTATGGTTTTGACACCTCGGTCAGAGGGCATTGACACATCGGTCAGTCACCGTGGCAATCATTTTTTCATTAAAAGGAGGAGTAATGAGGCTTACAATTCAGAACTACTTGCCTGTCCCCTGAATGATGTAAATGCAACCACAATGCTTCTTCCTCACAGAGAAAGGTACCTCCCTTGAGAATTTTATTTCTAATCCAATCCATCTTTCAACTGTCAATTTGACTGTTATTCTGTTACCTCATTTCCTCTTTGGTTTTTTCAGTGTGAAAATACAGGACATAAGACTTTTTAGTGACCATCTTGTTGTTTATGAGCGTCAAAAGGGTCTACCCCGGGTTACTTGCTACTCACTTCCAGCTGTTGGTGAACCACTTCAGAGTCTCCAAGGGGGTCAAACTGTTGATTTTATTGACCCAGTTTATTCAGTGGAGCCAGAAGAGTCACAATTTTCTTCAACTATATTGCGGTTTAGTTATAGCTCTTTGAGAACGCCCCCTTCCACGTACGATTATGATATGAATACAGGAGTTTCGGTTCTCAAGAAAGTTGAAACAGTAAGTTACATGACAGTTGATATTGTTCATTCCTTTTTTCTTTCTTTGAAATCCTTTTTGATACTGTGTTTATTAAAAAATACAGTCTTTCTGTCATATTGCTGAACTTGTATTAGACTCCCTATTTGTTTTTGTGTTTGAAAAATACAGCCTTTCTGTCATATTGCTGAACTTGTTATAGACTACTCCCTATTTGTTTTTTTTCATTTAGGTATTGTTAGGTTAGGTCTAACGGACTGCTTTTTGATGGAATCAGATACTGGGTGGTTTTGATTCCTCAAAGTATGTGACTAAAAGGGAGTGGGCAATTGCTAAAGATGGCACTCATGTTCCTATATCAATTGCCTATCGAAAGGATCTGGTGAAGCTTGATGGTTCTGATCCACTGTTGCTCTATGGGTATGGATCTTACGAGGTAATGCATGTGCTGGATTCTACTTCTATATTCCTGTTTTGCCATTCAGATTTGCATGCTTTTAGTTTTACTTTGTCATTGATGCAATTTCCATCCATCCGCAGATGTGCGTGGATCCTAGATTTAAGGCATCAAGATTGTCTTTGTTGGACCGTGGTTTCACATATGCAATCCCCCACATTCGTGGAGGTGGAGAAATGGGGAGGAAGTGGTATGAAAATGGGAAATATCTCCACAAAAAGAATACTTATACAGATTTTATTGACTGTGCTGAGTATCTAATAGAAAAGAAATATTGTACAAAAGAAAAACTGTGCATCGAAGGAAGAAGTGCAGGTGGTTTGCTTATTGGGGCTGTTGTGAACATGCGTCCTGATTTGTTTAAGGCGGCTATAGCTGGAGTGCCATTTGTAGATGTTCTGACTACAATGCTCGATCCAACAATTCCTCTAACAACAGCAGAATGGGAGGTAACTTGGGAAATTCAACACTAATACTGACAAGATATGGAAAAACATGCAGGATGGGTAACATGTGAAAATAGGTTTACATATTTTATTTTCCTTTGAATTTCCACAAATAATAGTAACATATAGAAAGCGAAAAAATAATCTTGTTTAAAAGTGGTTTTCTCAAAGTTTTCTAGTATCTTTTAAGTTTTCTGATGATCCCTTTCCTATAGATATATTGATTTAGGACAGTGTAAACATGTTAGCGCCTTATGACCCATTTAAGTTATCACAAGTTGACCATAAAGTGATAAGTGGTGGTTTTATTGCAGGAATGGGGTGATCCTCGTAAAGAAGAATTCTACTATTATATGAAATCATATTCACCAGTTGACAATGTGAGTGCCAATGACCCTCTGCAATTTCTATCTTATTCACTGATAATAGATTATTAAAAATCAAGTATTTATTTTTTTCCAACAGGTAAAGGCGCAGAATTATCCAGCCATACTTATTACTGCTGGGTTAAATGGTAGCCTGGATTTTTTGAGTTTAAGGTATTTTTCACTTTACCGTCATTTAACTGATTATTTGTTTTGGCAGATTCACGCGTACAATATTTTGAACCCGCTAAGTTTGTTGCTAAGCTGAGAGAGATGAAAACAGACAAGAATTTGTTGTTGTTTAAGTGTGAGATGGGTGCAGGCCACTTCTCCAAGTCAGGAAGGTAATGATTTAATTATTATTTTTTTTCTGTTTTTCTTTTTTTTTTTTTTTTTTTTTTTTTTTGCAATGAGTTGATACCCTATCATCCTTGGTGATAGAAACATCTTTGTATGTCAGTATAATCTAATCTAGAGCTGTCATTTGCTTATCATCTTATATAGAAGGAACCCTAAGTGTCTCCTGTACCAATCAATCAATCTCTGTTG
This sequence comes from Scalesia atractyloides, assembly GCA_947069175.1. Classification (NCBI taxonomy): domain Eukaryota; kingdom Viridiplantae; phylum Streptophyta; class Magnoliopsida; order Asterales; family Asteraceae; genus Scalesia; species Scalesia atractyloides. The sequence continues at coordinate 57,509,889 of CAMTDV010000016.1, read as the reverse complement.
ATGTAGGTTTGAGAAGCTCCAAGAGGATGCATTTACCCACACTTTCATTTTGAAGATTCTGAACATGGTCCCTGCCCCACCTCGTGGTTAAAATGACTTTGGTAATTTTCTTGCTCTTTAGGAATCAGGATTGATGTTGATTGTATTTTTTGTGGGATTATTTAGTGAATTGAAATGGTAGTTTATATTTCGATTTACACCAGTCTTGGTAGAACAAAGGGAGTTGGTTGTTTTCATGGTTTGTTATTTTGATGGACACTAAACATAACTTCAAGCGGAATATATATATACTTTTGCAAACCAGTATGTCAATAGTACGCAAAACAACAAATACATGCTTTCAGACGGGTTGTTCAAGCGTAATCAGAGGTCGTATATACCGTCATCTTCAAAAAAACATCTGTATACGGAAGACAAACTTTGTTAATGGCTTCAATAGCACACATAGACGATCTTCACCAACATGGATATGAAGTACTCGTTACAGTAAAAAAAACAGATCTTAACTTCAACTCTTCTCATGTCAGCTTACATGAAACCTCGGATCAGATGATTAAACTCCCAATTGCATAATTATCAAAATCCAAATAAAATGATAACTTATTCACCATCTTATCTACAACAATAAACACAAATCAAAGCTCACTATTTCATTCTTGCCTAACCAACGGTGGTGAGCTCACATCAGTTGTACTGTAAAACGAGTCCTCAGCCCCATTATAATACGTCTCCTCTTTCTCGTCATCCCATTTCACGATTTCTCTTATGTACTTGAACGCTTCATCAACAGTGGCACGCTCTCGGGCACGTGCTTGCCACACAAAAAGCTTCTGGCTGGTGAGAGATGCATACAGGTCTTTGAATCTCATAGCCACATAGTAATAGGCTTGGTGGGCTAGATTTTGGTTGTTGGTGTAGGGCCGTACTGGGCTAAAGTCGGTGAACCATTCGCACACACTTAGCGGGGCCTGCTTCAGTTTTTCCTCAAAAAGATCATACTTGTTTAGAATCAAGACGAAAGGGGTGTCTTTAAAACAAGGGTGTTTGACCATTGTTTCAAAAAGTTGTCTGCTTTGGACCATCTTGTTTTGAAGGAGGGACCCACTTCCAGTGTTGTCTGGTGATAGCCACATTTGATCATAATCGCTTAGGGCAACACAGAAGACGACTACTCGAACATCCTCGAACATTTCCACCCATCGACAACCTTCGTTCATTCCTTTGGCGTTTACTCTAATGAGTTCATATCTGACAAAATCATGTATGAAGAAGCCAACTTATGAGAAAACCATCTTTTACAATAACAAAGCATCAACCCTAGATGTGGGTATATACATACCATCATCTTCAAAAAAACACCTACCTGTTCAGACCGATAGAAACAAAGAATCCAGACCAGAAAATGTTCGGTTTAGGAAAGAGATTTAAATTGATCTGGTTTTCGGTTTGGGTCCAAATGATTTTAGCGGGATGAACATCCCAAATAAATGTGCTTATGGGAGCGCTTTGATGTAAATTTTGGAAGTGATATTTGCAACTTGAAGGACCACAATTATCATCAAATAATAAATAATAACATGATCAAAGTTGGGGACACTTGGAAGTAATTTTTCATTTTATTCAAACATTAGCATTTTTGCAACTTCCTTAAAATGTTTCTTCAAGTATGATTATTTTTGCCTTAAAATAATCACAATATCATAATCATTATCACTTTCACTCGCACACTAACCATTTGTAATAAGGACCAAACAGATTAGGTTATGGCAAACAGTGGGGGAACAAATCTGTGATCTCTGAAAAATCCGTAATTTTGACTTAACCACAGAGACCATAACTCATAAAGAATGTATACCTGGATAGAGGTTGTGATGAAGCATCAAGGTTGTCTGTATATGTCTCAGATATGGGGCTACGATCATCAAGTGTGAATTCAATGAAAGCCAAGCTATTCCCTTGGTTGACTCCTTCAGCGTATAATATGTCCTGCTCTGACGGTTCATATTCGTTGCTAGAAACCTCAACCGCCTGAACCCATACACAACAGAGATTAGTCAAAATTCATTTGGTGAATTCGTATGCCTATTAGGCAACATAAGTGATTTGTTTGTAACCATAATGGGAGCATTTGATCGTGTAAAAGAAAATATTGCAATTTCATGGCACAAAAGAAGCATTTTATCGCATGTCAAAAAATTGCCATCATAGTACTTCAAGAATCTAGAACAGATTTTTGTGCAACAGGGGAGCATTAATATGAGTTATGAGCAATCCTTACATTCTTAATTCCCTTTTCATGGGTCCCATCTATAATCTCATCACATCGAATAATGTGACCCACAATCACATTCCCATTTGACACGTCGCATAACACATGACAAAAATGTTGAAACAAAACTGGAAGTGACAATATCGGGCCATTACTTATGAACATGTCATGGTTTTATCTCTAAACATTCAAATGAGTAAATTATAAAAACATAAAAAAAACAGCAAAAATGGAATTGATAAAATCAGTAGAACGAGTCAAAAGTCAGCCAAAGCATAATTTTAAAGCTTCTAACCTCCTAAAAAATAAATGAACTGATATTATAAAACATAGTTTTTGTAAGCGTGTTTAACACAAATGAGGAGAATACCCGGCTCAAAAAGTAGTCTGCAACGTCAGGCAGAAAGTGTAATTCATTTCTCCTCTTATAAGTTTCTTGGATGGCAGGATCCTTCCACACCTCTTCAACAAGTGGAGCATACTCGCGTGTTGCAGCAGGAAAAAATGCATCCAAATCTCCAGTTGCAATTATGTCAAGTAACCAATCAGAAAAATGCTTCAATCTCGGGTTAAGGGAATAGATACAATGATTAGCATCACCCTCCTTGCCTGTATTTAATAAACCCGCCTCATTAATTTGATTAGAGTTAATTGCCTTTTTAGTCCCTACGGTTTGACCAGAAATGCCACTTTAGTCCAAATAGTTTTTTTCTCATTTGGGTCCCTGACGTTTCTTTGCCATTTTCGTCCAACTCACTAACTCCATCCAACAAATCACGTTAAGTCTGGTATTTTGGTCCCGCTTACATATTTGTTTTTTTTTTGTGTTATAAAAAAATAAAACAAATACAAAAAGAAAACCACGCCACCCACCCTACTGAGCTCTCTATCTGAACCGTTGACCGTCGCAATCATCATCCCCGCAATCATCGCCATCACCAAACCCGATGGGTCGATGACAGTCGCAATTACCATACCTGGCAACTGTCGCAATCACCATACCCTGCCACCGTCGCCATCACCATCCCTAACCATCGCCCGCCATCACGATCTTCGGCCAAAACATCACCTGTTTTATTCAGGTTGTTATCTCTAACTAATGGGTCAAAGGAATAGACGTTGAAAACTTATTTAAAATGGATCAGATCAAAAGTTATCCATATCATTTAAAACACCAATTTGAAAAATTGTATTTGTATCTTAATAAAAGACAAAAAAAGGTGATAAAAACCTCATTTCTCACTGTCTTCTATTGCAGTGACAGACTCCGGTCGGAAACCCTACCGAACACCGCTCATACTCAGAAGTCAGATCTCTCCCGTTTGGCACCAAAATCTCCTCACTTTATAGCACCACACCTCTTTTCTCTCATAAGCACAACTCCCCTTTGAGATCTATGGTCAACCCCATCCTTTTTTGCTCAGATATGTTGTTTTGGTTGACGGTTGACCTGTTTTCCATCAACAGGGGGCAGCTGCCGAAGATGGTGTGGAGAAGGTGAAAATCGAGAGGGTCGGTAGTGGCTGGAAGTAAATAAAGCAGTATGGAGAGTCGGAGGGTTGACCGGTGGCAATGGTGGAGGCGATTTCATGGTGTGATGGTGGCACTGGTAAGAGATGATGAAAATGGTGTGGTAGACAGAAGTGAAGTCATGAAAGAGAGAGAGAGAGAGAGAGAGAGTTAGAGAGAGAAAGAGGTGGGTGAGTTGGTTTTCTTTGTTTTTTTAAGTGAATAAATTAAATACATGTATAAAAAGTCTAAAATACCCCTAATTTAACATAAATTTTGGATGAAGTTAGTGGGTTGGATATAAATGGCAAACGTCAGGGACCCAGATGAGAAAAAAAAACTATTTGGACTAAAGAGGCATTTCTGATCAAACCACAGGGACTAAAATGGCAAATTACTCATTTGATTATAAACTAAGAAAAGTGATATGTTGGTCAACAAAAAAAGTCAAAATACCCGTCTCATCGGAATTCTTTTTCAACGATGCTTCTTCCTCGAAGCGTTCTCGTCCATCAAGAAGAATGCTGAGGTATCTATACATGTTGCTCTGAATCATAAGCTTAATAATTTGCAACTCTTCATCACTAAATCTGTTCCCATATAAAAATTTTGCCTGCGAATAGCAAAAGGTAAAGTGATCTTTAAATATAGTTATAAAATATACAAATATCAACTTCAAATTTCAACAAGGATTTTTCTAGCAACTTTATCATGCAGTAGTAAATAGAATAGAAATATTGAAAGCATTCATGCAGTTGAAAGGGTGTTTTTGTATTATTTCGGATAATTTTTTTTAAGTTTTTGTTATCAATAAATATTATATATTAATAAATTCATGAAAGTTTAATAAAATCGGACAAAGTATAGGTAGGTTAACTCAACCCATTTGAACCCACCCAAAAGATTATACTGGTTTATCGAGTTACCCAATCCGTCTAATATTTTGCAATCAACAGTTGATCCTCCAATTGGGCTAACATAAATGTTGTAAGCTTGATTAATACAATTCAAAAGGCCTTATGTTCAAATCTCAAGCTAGATTATTGTCTAATGAATTAACCATGGTCAACAATGGATGGGCTGCAAAAGTTTCCCTCCTTCGGGTTTGGTGAGCAGTATAGGTAGAAATTTAGACCCAATTACTTTATAACGTGTTAATTTGGGTTATGTTTAATCTCTAACGAATCAGTGGAAAGAAGAAACGGACTGAAAGTTGTCCCAAGTGTATTTTTTAATTGAAAAAAACTTCCAAAATTAGTTCATCATTGAAATGATATGAACTTCGTAATCATGTTTGACACAAATAATTTAAAACTGTTTTGGGTCAACTCAACTCGGCCTGTTACCCTACCGCCCATTTGGCCACCTCTAGTAGTCTTCGATAGAACATATCAAGAAGCGAGCCAATTCATAAAAATACATACTTTCTAACACCAACGAATATCTAGCAATTACCTTTAATAAACTTTGAATTGAAATACCTGCTTAAAAATAGTACTTGTTCCCGAACCCTCCAGTCCTAGTAATAAAAGCTTTTGAACCTTTTTTGGCTCAAAGTAATTGGGAACGGCACTATAATTGCTGGCTTCATCCCTCTCTCTTTGTGGTTGACCATGTGGCACAGGCAACGAGAGCACTGAACAAAGGAACCGTGTTGTAGCCTATCCGAAAAGACGTTATATTTGTAAGTTTCATATAAGTTTGACCATACTTTATGTGAGAATTTATATACCTTTTCCCAAATATTTCCCTTGATATTATTTTGGCCTTCCTCCTCATATCGACCATCATCATAAACCCAAAAATGAGTGTCACGAGGACATTGCACATTTGCCAGCTGAAACAAATCAGATAAACCCAAATATGTAAAAACTGCAATAGGAAACGGGTCATACGTCACCCAAGGGGTATTTTAAGACATTCAACCTCCTAAGTAATTTTAACTAACAAAATAAAACTATCAACATAATATAACTTTCGCTAAAAATATGAAAAATTTAGACAAAAAAGTTTACGCGTTAGATCTGCCAAAAACTTATCCATCTTAACCCGATTATGACCTGGTTGGCACATCCATTAATTTATGCACCTTTAGAACTTAGAAGAAATCATACTACTAGGTAAATAATCAATTAGTTTTGATTGACATTTGTAACAATATAGTTTTTGTAACCATTCTTAATAATTTATGAAAAGAAATATGAAATTGCCCCCAAAAATGTTTGCGTGTCTACCCATTTTGACCCGCCCAATCTGCCACATGACCAGGGAGTGAAGTGATTAACCTTCAACACTCTCAACTCAAGCTTTGTAATTTCTCGACCATTCATGTAAACTTCTGTATTTCCATTGCTTGCGCTTGGACTAAGTTTCCCCGTAAAATTCAAATTTGAACTCACAACTCTATCAGGTTTTTCTCCCTCCTGAAAGATTACAACAAATTATTACAATCTTCACACATAAATAGAGGCGCTAATCTCAATCCATTTACTTATAAATTCAGGTTATATTTTCTCCTTGATTGGTCAAACGGGTAAATCAAAAAAGTTTCCTTAAAGAGAATCATTTAATTAAAAAATTTAGATTAATATTAAAATAATTCAACTTCTGTAAATCATATATGAATAACTAATTTTCAAAATAAGATATGAACAAAAAGCATTTTAGGTCAACCCAACCCCTACCGATAATCAACTGTTTTGACTCGTCTAACCTGCCCATTTAGCACCTATACATAAAAGCATAAAGAAAATTAGGTGTACCTTTCCCCAAAGACCAGATTCTTTGTCATACCAATACATTCCCGGTTTTAACTTCCGCGGAGGTAATGGGCAACCCAAAAGTTCTGCCATTTCCTCAGGTTTAAGTGGATACCCGTTCACAATTAACTGCTCTGGCCTAAGCTGATTAGCAGAGCATTCTTTTTCTGCCTTCATTATCTGTTTGACTTCCAAAGGACTAAGCAAACGAGATAATAACCTTGAATTTTTTCCCAAAGTAAGACGCTTTGATTCATCAATCGCCTCACCAATACAAGTGACACACTTTCGACCCTCGGGCATGGATCCCATTGCTCTAAGAACACAATTACTACAATATTTTGCATCACAAACTAAACAAGATTCTTTAGTTTCCCACTTCCCTTTCCCGCACCGGTAACAAACTCGTCTCTTATTCTTCTTTTTCTTCTTTTCTTTTGAAACCGCAACGTATTCAGAATAACCAGGCCTCTCTAACCCGACTTCTTTCCTTTCCGAGCTATCAACAGTGTTGAAAGTAACCACGGGGCCTCGTCTCACTTCATTCCTGTGAGCATCATCTCGGTTATGAGCGGAACCAGGAGAACCCGATGGGGAAGCTGAAAAGGAATCCGCATTATGCAAAACCGAGATTACAGATTCCGAGCTTCCTGATAATCTCGGGCTTTGATTTGGCGAATCGGTTACTCCTGCAATATAAGAAACCGGCAACGGTATAGGGTCGATTACAGGGGGGGTCGGGCCATCGCGAGTGACAGAACTCCTTGAACCAGAAAACGATTCGGCTACAGATGCAGTCGGGATCGAACGTGAATTCCTATCCAATGGTTCTACTCTAGGAAGCTCATAAGAGACATCAGGGCCCATGTATTCTAAAGCAATTGAGTAATCACTTTCTTCAGGTAGTTCAGTTCCAGGAGGAAGCATCTTCTTCACAACTGCTCTCCAATCTTTCTCCCCATTTTCCTCCATATCTCTCATACCAAATCTTAAATAAAAACAAGAAACAATTTTTAAATAGAATTAGGCCTTCATATCACCAAATCAAATTAGAGAAGAAAAGTAGTTCAATTGGGATCTTTGAAGAATTAGGTCAAAACTTAAACCACCCGAATCAGATTAAAGAAGAAAAATACCTGAAAGAAAGAGATTCAAGTGGGTTGGGTGCAGTCAATATCGCCTCATAGTCAACAGCAAGAAAGAGCCCACCAAATAGAGCATAAGGAATCAACCAGTTTGGGGACACATCAAGTATTCAGTCAAAATCCAACTTTTTCTTGATCTTTTCAAAAGCCTTCAGATTTGAACAACAGAGGAATCCCGTCTGCAACTTTTCAAATCTGAACTCCCAAGATTGAAATCTAGAAGAACGGAAATGGCAGATTACAACTATTAACAAGGAGGATCAACAGGATAAAGATTTTGTCAGCAAAAAATAAAAAGACTTACTTTGGAGAAGTGTATGCAAGGGAACAGAGTAAAGGGTTTCAAGGAAAGCAGATAAAAAGGCCCGAGGGGCGTGCGAGTATGACTGTAGATCATTAAAAATAGAGTTAAAAGGGCTTGTTTGACTAACCTTATTTAACTCAAAGGACTTTTCGTGAAAAGAATTGACATAACTGTACGACATAACCAATGGTTATGGTCATAAAGCTTTATTTAACCAATCAATTGATTATGACTATGAAGCTTTGGTTAACCGATATAATCAAATCGAACTTTTAATGTTAAGTCTATACAATCGATTTATGTTTTATGGTAACTATAGAGAGGATTTTTTATTAAGAGAAAAATATGTTAGTAACAAGATAATCTTCATGTAGACGCCTTTTATTTTGATGAAGAATTGAGGTGTCATGATCATATAAATCTTCCATATAACATTAGAAAATTTCACCGTTCCACATTGAAGGTTTAAGTAGATTTTTGTTGAAATTAACTTATCATAATGAATCCTACATCGATAGTTGACGAGTTGACGGGTGGACCATAAGACAACCCCTAAATCATATAATTATAATGAAATTGTGTGTTTAAGAGTATTATTTTAAGGAGTTGGATGACTACGGTATGTTTGTCATGTCAGGTACAAAAGGTATGAATGATGGAACGAAAGGAAGCTTGGTGACAAGCAGAAGCGGAATGGAAAGGTGAAGATATTTGAAGAATTAAAGAAGTCAAAGTTGGGCTCTACCATAGATTACGGTAGCCACCGTAAGCTACGGTAGGTTCTGCATCGTAAAGAATCGCCGTAAGACAGTAGCTTGTCACTGTAGCAACTTGAAGGCCACCGTAAGCTACGGTGACCACCGTAGCTTACGGTGGAGGCCAGACGCAAAAAAATGTTTTCTTTATAGTTGTTGGTGAGGAGTGACTCTTGGTTATCTTTTTCGTTATTCTCGTTTTAGAACTTGCGATGGGCGAAATTAAGGTTGCAAACACAGGATTTTGGGTGTTTCTATCATTGCTATTTCATCCTTGATTCATATGAACAACGGAATTGAAATGATGATGATCAACCGAACGATGTGTGGCTAATTTCTTTTATATTTTCCCCCGGATTGTAAGGTTTCTTGAATGATTGTCATTGTTTATGTTACTTGTGGGATAGTAGTTTGATCCATTTTGATTGTATTGCTATGGTGATTGTGAATTTGATTAGTAATTGTTTGTATTGTTAGATTCCTTGTTTCTAAACCATTAGTTCTTGGTGCCATAGGCAATGAGGATTTATTAGGAATGATTTAGGTTTGGCTATATAAAACTGGTTATCGGGTGACCGCCTTGCGTTCTTGTAATCCTAGTACTTGGTCCCCTTTTATCACAATCAAATACACACTCATGAACTATATATATATTATATATATATATATAGATATATATATCTATATATATATATATATATCTATATATGTAGTTTATCCCAATTAAACTTTGATATTGTCATTCATATGAAACCTGAAACTAGGGGAGAACATTCCTTCTCATTTCTGAATCAAATCTTGTTAAGTGATAATTAGATAATTTTAGTTCTACAAACCAAGCAACCAAATCTTGAAATTAATTTTCTGCATTTTAATTTTATTAGTCGTAATTCACAAGCTACTTAGTAAACACATTTTTCACAAACTCCATGTGTTCCATACCCATTACTACTATCTAATTAGTGTATTTGGTTTATTTTTCAGTGAGACTTCGACCTCACATCAATAGTTTCATCAAAACGTGTAATCTTGGTTCTCTTATAAAAAAGGCCCAAGCTAAGTCCAAACCATGCACATCCCTATTTATTTCGAACTTTGCTTGGTTGATTAACCGACATTAACCATAACCGACTTCATAACCAATTAACCGTACCCAAAGTTTGGTTATGGTTATGGGTAAGGAAATTTCATAATCGAAACTTGCAGTTATGGTTATGTTTAACGACAAAAACTGAACCAACTGACTCATTCACACCCTAAATTATCTTTATTCGTGTTTTTTGGTGTTTTAGCAATATCTCTATTCGTATTTATTTAACAATTAGATTATACGGAGTGTGAGAGCATAAATAGAGGGCATTAAGCGCCATGTGACAGCCAAATTAGTATGGGGGCGTTGTAAAAAAAAGCACAGAGGGGGAGGGGCGTGAAAGTGGCGTTTTTATAAAAGTAAAAAAAGAACCAATCAAAACCAACCCAAAATCCACCAACCAAAGAAAAGCCGCCACTTCACCACAATAATTGACCCCACGTTAGTGGAGATCTCCCTGCCCTTGCCACCATGCCACCTCACGGGGTGTGGTGTTTCCGCTATGGAACCCACTACTCGGTGTGGTCTTAAAGAATAGTGGGGAATCTCTCTGTTGATACAAATACCAATAATGAATTTGGAAAAATTGCATCATTATTTCTTTTTTACCTTTTAAATCTAATAAAAAATTTGCAGTTGTTACTGATAACAACACTTTATTGCATCTTTAAAGTTATATGAGCTTACAGCTCCCGCCCATGCTTCTATGCTAGCAATAAACGATGTCAAATAAATCTCAAGTGAGATTTATTTTTTTAAATAAAAAAAGTTGATGACTTGTATCTGATAACCAGAAACCTCATTTAGGATGTACGGTTAGGATGGCTAAGATGGACTGATAACCATGATCTTTTTAGAGAAAGAGAGAGGAGAGGACATATTCCGTGTAAATTAGGATATGTTATGGTATTTTATCTCTCTCTAATACTCTCTCTATATACATCCAAGGGGAAACCCTATTTTGAAGACTAGAGGAAACCTGTGCGATGCGATGAAGTGGTCAATTTCACTATAAAATAAAATTTAAATAAGGTTCAAAAAAATGAAAAAAAAAAGATGGAGGTGTCAGTTATTAGGAGATTAAACAACCGCAACATTGAAGGGAAAAGGGTGATCGGTCTTTAGGTTCGAATTAATGAGAATTTAATTTCAACTTCCACTTTATAACCAATATTTCATATCATCTTAATATAATGTGTCTTATTATCTCGCGTATTAACATTCAAGCTTTCACTTTTTAACCGAATATATCGTATCGTCTTAATATCTCGCGTCTTAATATCGTCTTCATATTGCATCTTAATATGACATGAAAATTAGCTTTTTATCCCAAAGACTATTTTAATATAGTACAGATTGTAGTAATAATAATAATAATAATAATAATAATAGATAACTAATTAGTAGCCCAACTTTATTAAATTTCAATCTATTAAATTGGTACTTGAATTAATGCTATGTGTTAAATTTGTCTTAACATGGCTATAAATTTACAATTTTGTGCATCTATAAGCTTAATAATGTCCACCAAACAATCATCTACTAATATATAGGGTATTTAGGTCAATAATTATTTAATTAGGTAAATGATAACTTTGGCCATTTAAATAATATATATTAGCCACTTAGGTTATAGTCTAATGGTCAAGAGTAATTATCTCTTGTGGGGAGACCAAGGTTCAATCCTTAGGAGGTGTAATTATTTATGGAAAAAAATTAGCCGTTCAAATATTTTAATATATATAATATATATATATATATATATTTAATCTTACATTGTTCCACTTAATCATTTATGATGAGCATTAGGTAAGTTCGATCAAGTATAATACTCATTTCAGTTCTAAACCAAAACTGTAACAGACAAATACAGTCATTGAAGAAATATACAAGTTGATATACCGATTAATCATAATACAATTCCAAATTTAAAACAATAAGTAACCTTAGGATCAAATTGACAAATAAACCCTTAACATTAATTTATATAATTACTATTTATACGCCCTTAGGCATGCATAATGTATTCAGACAAAAATAAAATTAAACGTGTGAGAAAAAATTAATAATTAAACACTCATAGTACGATACGCAATTATGCATGGTCATTAGTAAACGCGTCTTTATTATAAGTGCTTACATAAGACTCACGGGTGATAAACCTTTAGTTGTTGGATCCAAAAGCATATCATGAATGTATTCGATATAAAGATTAAGTTTCATCTACTTGTTCATAAGCGAACAATAACTCGTACCAAAATTTAATGCAGCTCCACTCAAACTGTTATTGTTCGATAAACAAGGGTAGCTAACTTATCACATTAAGTCTTTAATATGGTTGGAGATACTTAATTATTAGTCCACCGATAATTTTTTAACAACATTTAGTGATATTGTGTTATGATTAGCAACATATTATGTCATTGTAACTTAGGTTGTTGTTAACAGCTTCTTATGAATCCTCCATGAGATAGGTATGTCTGTTGGCATAAGGATACACCCCAAAGTTAACATTTTGTTTTCTTTGAATACAACAAACTCAGGATAAGAGTAATCAACTGCTTTAAATTATAGTCTCTCATTTTCTTGATGATATTGTAATATTTTACTAGATGCTTCACAATAATCTAGACTAGTCTAGTTTTTAGCAATGTGAGTAATATCTAAACGAGTATATACTTGAACCTATATAAGGCTTCTAATTAATGCAGCATGATGAAATAATCACATTTATCCTTTTAGCCTCTAAAGGACAGCAATATTGCATGTTACATGTGTAAGGACCTGCTTAGTGTAAAGTTTGGAATGAAATTAATGTTTCACCGGGTCTATCTCGACGTATTTTGATACCTATCACGCAAGAGGTATCTCTGAGATCTATCATGCCAAAATATGTGTGATCAATGCTTTGACTCATGTATTATATACATGTCAAAAGAATGTCATCTATATTTATCATCCCAGAATTTTCTAACCCCACATTACTCAACGAGTAACAATCAAGACTTGCAAGCCACGAGATGGAGTATGGTTTTAGATACGATGGTTTAGGTTTAGTAAAACTTGAAGGGGGCATTATGTAAATAGTGAAACTTGAATTACTACTTTGGAATTAAGATGATATATGTATGAACTTCGAGGGGCCTTAGTGTAAGTTTTGGAATTAAAGTACCCACACTAAACCCTAAATACCATATCCATCATGCCAAAACATCTGTGATCAATGCTTTGACTCATGTAATATATACATGTCAAAAGAATGTCATCTATATGTATCATCCCAGAATTTTCTAACCCCACGTTACTCAACGAGTAACAATCAAGACTTACAAGCCACGAGATGGAGTATGGTTTTATACACGTTGGTTTAGGTTTGGTGAAACTTGAAGGGGGCATTATGTAAATAGTGAAACTTGAATTACTACTTTGGGATTAAGATGATATATGTATGAACTTCGAGGGCCTTAGAGTAATTTTGGAATTAAAGTACCCACACTAAACCCTAAATACCATTTGTGGCTGATACTAGGAATGAGCGGGAAAAGGAGATCGTGAGAAAGACAGACGCCAGATGGGAGCGAGAAGAGTTCGTGATCTTGGCTTCCAAAATAAATGAGGTAGCAAAAATTATGAACAATTTATCAGAATTACGCTCAAAACTCATTCCCTCTCATCTTAAAAAAAAGAAAACCTCGTACTTGATTTATCAGATGATTTTCCTGATAACTACAACATTTATGATAAACTTTGGGTCAACCAAATTCATCAGAAAACACGACCTGACAGTAATACAAGAGAAACAACTGGAAATTACAATTCCTGAAAGAAGAGATATTATCCGGTAATATCTGATCACATACATAGACAATAAATTTCTTTTTTGATAACACACTCTCATCAGAAAATTTTCCGGATTCACAAAATGCGAAAATAATTTTCTCTTTCAAAAAGGGGAAGAAAAGTAGACTTTATCAGAATCCTTAGAGTTTAAATGCATGTTACTGGACCATCTTTTAAAAAGGGGACCCACAAGAGAAAAAAGGTACAAGTTGGCCGTTAATATTTACAAATTAAACCTTTGAATTTTTAATAATTCTTTGAAAATATTCAAAGGATATATTAGAAGTTTAAATTTGTTTGAGATAAGTTAATTATCAATTAACATATCACAAACCAACTTAAATACTAACCATCAATGTTTCCATACCATATAAATACCTTCTTCAACACAAGAGAACATTCATTAACCCAGAATGCCGAAACTCACATACAGGACCTAGAATTTTTTTTTTGAAAGAAAAATTCTTCACCAAATCACCATGTCTGCTTCAACCTCTGTTAACCTCAGCATTCCTGTTTTCGAACATGAAGTACCACTTGTCAGCGAGAACAAATTTATGGCCTTAAAAGACAATAACCTTCAGATGAACACCCAGCGTCAGCCGGATTTTGGTAGAATACTTGATGAATTGTCCCCTAAAACAAGCCATGACAAAGACTGCAGAAGTACCTGAAATTATTCTACAACAACTTGTTCATACTGCAAAAGCAAGGAGGAGATGAAGGCTCATCTATGGACAAATATATCTGTAACCATAACTCCTAAAAGATCAGAGAATGGTTAGAATTGCCAATGAAAAGTCAATACATCAATGCACCAGAAGAGTTGTTGCCAAAATTCAAAAATCTGGGTTATAAAGAAAATATAAAAAAGATTGGTGATTTTAAAAGAAGGGAATTTCCTGCCTTCTAGCAAGTCCTCATGGAGACATTGAACAAATGTCTGACATTAAAGATTGGTGGAGCTGATCAGATAAGTACCACCATTCTAACAATCATGTATGGGCTCATTACTGGGTACAACATTGATTATGGAACAAAAATCTTTCATTTGATGAAGAAATTAGTTTTTGCCAAGAATGGAAGAATCACAACTCACTTACCATATCCCAGATTTTGGGAAATCATAATAGTGGAGACTTTTGAAGAAAGAAGTATATAGATGTCAATAACTGAAGAAATATGGAAAGAACCAGTGACGGTACCATGGTGTGCTGATAGAGCTTGGACATCAGCCAATGATGTACCATTTTTGCTAGAAAGCATGCTAAGTCTGACAGCTCAAGATTCTCCTTACAGAAAAAGGCATGAGCAGATATTCAATGACGAAGAACTATTTGATAGTAGCTTTTAACCTGATGATGATCAAGCTTCAAAGGTTCAAGATCCGGAAGATACAACTCAAAGATCAACAACATGTGACAAGCCTTTGTCTGACAGCAACTTGATACCAGAAAACATGGAAACAAGTATAGAACAAACAGCGTTGGCGGGAGAAGGACAACATCAAGAGACAGATGCAGAGAACATCATTGAATCAGGTGGACATACTAATCCTTCTCTTAACTTTGTGCAGAACTCAACGCAGTCAGATTCTGATGATTCTATTGAGGTAAATGATGAATTTGTTGCTAGAAAAAACAAAGTATAGAAGAAAGGCTTGGTGGTTCCCTATATCTCAACTCTAAATCTGATAAAGAGGAAAGGATTAGATGGCAATAGGCTAAGATTAGAATTTTGATCAAGGAAACCTTGTTTAGAAAAAATGTTTTTCCCAACAACTCTGGAGAATCATCCACAAGGATAGTTCAAGTAAATGAGGAAACTCAAGATATTAATTTGTTTCATGAATCTGGCAAAGGATTTATGGATTGGTCTTATGACCATTTTGTACCTTTGACAACAACAAGAAGTGTGGTAGCAGGAACATCTGTTGTTCCACCTTTCACCCAACAACAATGCCAACTATGACAACACAAGAACTTGTTGCAACATTAAAAGAGGTGATAAACAAAGTAACAAAAAAAAACAGCCTGCAAAACGACCTAAGTCTAGTGTTGAAGCAAAGCTAGACTAACTATTGGATGAGATGAAAAACCAAAAATCTAAGATCTATAAATTGTCAGATTCAATAGAAGTTATTAGAAAGCAGATAGTGTGACACCCGGCTATTTAGGCTGTCCCGTACAAATGCAACACGTGTCATGAATGAATAAAAGGCCGTATTCGATTATGATGTTTATATATGGTATTTGATGTATTGGTAAATCCAAAGTTTGATAAAAATTACGTTGGCAATATTAAGATAAACACTTATTGCGTAACGGTTAAAATGCGAAACGAACGTCGGTGACTGCCGAATAATGTTAAAATGCAAAAATAGTCTGTTATGAGTTAAATAATATATTTAATCATAATCGTAAGGAAAAATTATTTAAAACGCTAAGAAACTCTGTTTTTCGAGTTTAAGCGCGTACTGCGCGATACTGCGCTTATCTGACAAAATGCTGTCAACACAGCCAGTTCAGGGCAACCAATAATTACTATAGTAATAATTTGACAAGTTTATTTTTATAGAATGATAAAAATAAATTAAAACGCTTAAAACCCCTATTTTGCGAATTTAAGCGCGTACTGCGACACATCGCGCATACTTCCAATTACTGACAACGTAACTGGTCCCGGCAAATAAAATATTGGTTGGTAATATTTTGGTGTGTTTATTTTTATAGAGCGTTGAAAATAATTTAAAACACGTTAAAACGCAGTTAAAATGCTAGATAAAACACCCGGTATCCAGTAAAATACCAGTATTAAGCATATATATGAAATATACATGTATATGGCTGTATATACGAGTGTGTGGAGATTGGTGGTTGCCATATAGGGTCTCTCTCTCCTCTCTCTAACACTTGTAAGCATAGGAAATTGCAAGTAATGATTAAACCTTTATACAATCTTCCATATCTCACCAAATCCAACACAAATCAAATTCAAATCACTCTCTCTCTCCTTGCTTGCTCACGATCGAAACACACACACACACACCACCATTTTTGAAGTTTCAAGCTTGTTCTTGAAGATTAAAGGCCCTTCCAAGTTAGTTCCAAGGTGTTTTGAAGATCCTAAGGTGTTTTCCCAAACAAGAATCAAGCTCCATACCATCATATTTTGCTAAAAACTCATCAAAACAAGAAGGTATAAAATTACTTTAAAAACTTTGTTCTTGATTCTTGATGAGTTTTGATGAAGATGGAGGTTTTCTCTTGTTCTTGGATTTTAACATAAACATTGAACTTAAAACAAATGGGTTTTTGTAGAAAATAAAAATGGAGGTGTACACATACATATGTATGGCCGTGTATATGTGTGTGTATGTTACAGTTTGAGTTTTTGATGTAGATTAGTTCTTGATGGATAAGATACTAAAAGTTAATGCATGTGATGTTTAGAATGTTCTAAAAGTTGTTAATGTTTGACATGAGTATGTGAAAGGCATGAACATGAAAAGTTGAACTTTGGAATCTTGTGTATGTATGTATGTGTGCCGTGTATATATATATGTATATGCATGCATACAAAATTTTGTTGTTAGTTCATAAATGTGAAGGAGGTGATACTTGCATTTATGTTGGATGATTAGATTATGGGTAATCATAGGAGGATGATGATGTTCTTGGATGAATGAACATGAAATAAATGAACATTGATGCATATGGGTACATGCATGTTGGTGAAAATTTGTTATGGATGCATTAGGAACTTGTACATGGACATGCATGTAGGTGTATGTACACGAAATGATGATCAAATTGTGTTTTAATAAAAATAAGTTTTGATCAGATTATAAAGCATAAAAATAATGTGATTTGAAGTGTAAAATGGTATGGAACTTTGACATAAAGTTTACTAGCCTTGCATGTTGTACTATGTGCTTAAAAGTGTTTTAAAATACATGAAATCGCATGATTTATGTGCCTTACACAAAAATTGCACTAATCTGATTATAACCATCATTTTATTCAGTATATAATATGTATTGTGTTAAAATATGAAGTCGTTTCGAGTTCGGATGGTTATGGTAACGTTTGACGCAAAACTAAGCGGTAAAAACGGTAAAAATCGCCTTTTAAGAGGTTTTTTATGAAACTATTTTAAATCAGTAAATAAACTGATATTTTTAGTATAAATATAAGTATATTAACTTATATTTAGTTTATTTGGTGTTTGGTTAGTAATACGTGACTTCCGATGCCCGAAAACGTTACCGAATCACTAAAATATGCATTTTTCAACATATACTAGAATGGGTTGTTAATGGATGAACCTTATGTGTTTAAATGTGTCATGTGATTTAAATATGCGAATATGATAAGTGTTGACATGATAGCGGGAATTAAGACTATGCATAGCTTGTATGTTTAAAACGGTAGAATCGGTGAAATTGCATTAAAATGTGCAACTTATTTGTCGAGCATGAAAATTGATACATAGGTTAACTTAGTGAGTTATTTCATGTATACATGCTTTAAAAATGATAAAGTGAATAAGTTAATGAGTTTTCGCGTGTTATAATATTGTGAATATGTGCACGTTTATTTATATATATTACGATGCACAAATCATAGATATATAGTATTTATAAACGGGAGTGTAACGGATAAAACATTAAGGTCACCAATAAAATCGTTCAAGTCGCAAAATCTTAAAAATATATATATAAGAACTCATATATATATTAATATGGCAACATAATAAAAAATAATAACTTTTCGAGAAAATCTCAAAGTTATGTAAAAATTCCAAGATTTGAGAAACTTAGGAATTTTGTGATGTGTGATTAATTAAATCGTGCCTACGTATGTTAGGACGAGTAGAATTCAATTTTGGGGATTGCGCTATTTAATATACGCACCCAAAGGTGGGTGTCACTAAACCCCTCTTTTTACTGTTTTAGTATATGTTTTGGGGGAAGAACACGCCTTAAAAGGATAAGTATATGTTTTCTATAAAATATGCCTTTGATTAAACAATAAATATATTTTCATGGAAAATATGATTTGGAAATTACTCTTAAAAACTAAAAAAAGGCTTACGAACACGAACGGGAAGGATGAAAGCGAAGCCTGTGATATGTTTTTGGAGAAAAACATGGTTTTAGATATAAATATGTTTCGGGGATGAAACGGGGATTTTACGGTGTTATGGGATAAAATGACCGTGTGGATTTAAAATGTTTAAATCTAAAGTTGTAACGAATTGGCCCGGTCTCAAGAGAGTGAGTATCGGGATTAGGCTTACATTTTGGTGGGGACGTCGGGGATTCGTACAACGTGTTATATTAAATTTTATCATTTTAGTAGGATATATATATTATTCATAAGGTTGGCACCTTGGGTGACCCATTGCGGGCACTTTGCGCGAACTTAGCCTTTTAATCATTAATATGGATTGCGTGGAATTGTTGATAGATCTATCAGGTTGACAACCCCGTCGTGGCCGGTAGCTCCGTGTCATGTCAAGCGACGAATTTATATTCTGTTATTGTCTAGCGTTGATTATACCCTTAATGTTAATATATACCTCGTAATGTCTTGCAAACTTACGAATCTGAATAAATGTATGTTAAAAATAAATTTAATATGTGAAACTTGGGAAGATGCTTAGTTCGGAGGTTTCGGGGAAACACTTGCGACGGCTGACTCATGGATTTTAATAAGGAAATAAAATTGACTTTCGAAAATATTATTTGGATGTTTTGATAATAAACACATAATTAGAAAGTTTTCTTTGTTTTAAATTTGAATATGTGAGCTCACCCTCCTTTGTGTTGACACTTGATTTTAACGTGTTCTTCAGGTACTTGAGCATGGCTTCGGGAATCTTTGACGTATCTTGTGATTGTGATGCATGTTTGTTTAATAATAAACTTTGGACACTTTTAAAACTTAATTGGGACCGACTGTATTAAGATCCATAAGGATCAAGACAACTTAACTATGTTATGGTTGTGGTTTATGTTTAAATTTGTAAACAATGTTTTAATTAAGTAATATGTCCAAAATTAACGATGCATCATCCACTAAGATATTTATGCGCACCAACTTCCGTCACCATTACGTTTGTATTTCCGCTGCGACTTTTTTGGGGTGTTACAGAAGTTGGTATCAGAGCCAACGGTTGTTAGCGAACTAGATGTTTTCAGGGGAAAACTCTAGACATCAACCAAAGAATTTTGAGATATAAGTCCAAAATTCGTGAAGCCAAAATTTTTAAATAAACATGGATTTTTATCATGTATGAGAACCATTGCGTGTTATTGTGCATACGTGTTAATTTGTTTATTTGGGCCTTATGTGTTATTTTTCATTTGAACACACACTTACTTTCTTCGGTTATATATGTCACAGATGTCGCACGGGCACGAGGTCATTGAGATTACTGACTCTGAAGCGAGCCAGAATTCGAGACTTCACCTAGATCCGTTTTAGCAGAGGTACCCCCTACGATTCCACAGTTTGTTGATGCGGCCGAATTCGCTTCATCCTTCCAGGTTAACCATGTTGCGTTCGCCAGCCAGGTTGACCCACGTTATGCTTTTACAAGAAACGTTTGGATCGAAGACGATGATGATGATTCTCCACCCTCGATCTACGAGACTAGGCAATCATCAGGTACCGTGCCAGTTATCGATGACGTGGATAGAGGTGTTCTGTTGATCGGAGGATCTTATAGTATCGCACCAGCAGTAGATGCTACAATTGTTACGGACTCAGCCATTAGAGCCATTGGTCGTCTCATCTACTGTCGTTGCTGAGCACACTACCGAGATCCCTCCACCAGTTGTTACTGAGTCGTCATTTCCATCGGTTGAGTCGCGCGCTCCTACTACACCCCTGTTGGTATACTTTCGACGTTGGAAGAGGATATGACCTGTCGAAGACATCGCTTCAACATCCAGAGCTGAGACAGCATCTGCTTCGAAGAAGCAGAAAGGAGTGTGGGTTAACCGATGTTCTCACTACGACCGTCAGTTACGCGGAAATCTGGAGGCGATTAGGGAAAAGTGAAGGATCTAGAGGGGCAAATGGACTGGTTTGATGAGCTTAAGGACTTGGATGCAGTGCAATGGATCAGATGCACTGGAGGATAGTTGAGCTGGAGGAGCTTGTGAGGAAGCTTCTAGAGTTTGTTGGCATGAAGAAATGATGGTTGTTTGTTTGTTTTGTATGTCTCTTTGTAAACCCTTATATTGGCTTGCATGCAAAATTTTTGGATATTTAGAAAGGAAATTTCATCTAGACTTGTTATTGGTGGTTGATTATGTCACACCAAATTTTGGTTAGTTGTTGTACTATGAACAAGCTTTGTAATTTCCGTGATAAATATCATTGACATGGGTTTCTTTTGGTTAAATTATTCTCATTATTATGTGGATGCATGTGTATTGTTTAGTTCACTATTATTTAAGGATTGAAATATTTAAACAATGTCTTATGTTGATATTATTATTGCAATGATAGAAATGACAAGATGCCGCCAAAAGCGAGACAGGATATTTGACAACCTACCACCCCAGAAGAGTTGGCACAACTCATAGCCCAACACGTTAATACTGCCTTGGAACAGCGTGAAGCCAACCAAAATATTGGGCAAGGACGTGGACGTGGTGCTCCTGGCATGGTGAAGGTGGTGTACAGATTGGAAACCCGCAAGGTAATTTAATGATCGGAAAAGTTTTAGTAGTTCCTGTGTTATGATATAATCAGAGAGTAATCTTGATTTTTCATTACCTTGTGAACAGTGCATGGATGTACGTATAAAACATTTCAGGGCTGTAACCCACGATCATTTACCGGTGCTGAAAGGCCTCTTGAAATCACCAGATGGGTCAAGAAGATGGAATCTGTGATGGCCATCAACGGTTGTGCTGCTAATCGGAGGGTTAGGTATGCTTCGTGTTCATTTCTTGATGAAGCTTTATCCTTGTGGAACACTCAAGTTCAAGTTTTTGGCGAAGATGCGGCTTACGGTCTTACCTGGAATGAACCAAAAGAGATGCTTCTTAAGGAATACTGCCCACATAGTGAGATGCAGAAGATTGAGACTGACTTATGGAATTTAACCATGGAAGGCCTGAACATCAGAGCTTATACGTCTCGGTTCAATGATTTGGCTAGATTGGTTCCATGAATGGTCATTCCTGAGTACGTTAAGGTAGAGAGGTATATTTGGGGACCGTCGCCACAAATTCGTAGTATAGTTACGTCAGCGAAGCCCACTACCTAACTGGAAGCTACTACTCTAGAGAAATCATTAAGCGGATGATACAGCTCGCAAAAGTAGTCTTAGCAGGAAAGAGGAGACTGGGAAGTCGTCGGGAAAAGTCAAGGCAGATGGGAAATCTGACCGATCGAAGCATGCTGAGTCTAGATCTGGGGATTCGCGGAAGCGTAGATCTGAAAGCTCGAGGAAAGATTCCGATGTGAAGTGTGAGAAGAAACGCGATTCGGGGAAAGCATATGTGGCTAGTGCTAGTGATTGGAGGAAGGATAATGCCAGGATGATTCAGTAAGGAAGACTCATGGTGATGAGCAGCGAAAATGTACGGGTGTGGTCGACCTGGACACGCGACGCGTGAGTGCTATGCCAAAAGCACCGCAGATGGAGTCAAGCTTGAGGGTTGCTTCGAATGTGGAAAGTAAGGACATATCAAGCGAAATTGTCCATCGTTGAAGAATCAGGGTGCTAGGGGTAGAACTTTTGAGCTGAATGCTAGGAAAGCACGTGATGATCCTGCAGTGGTTACTGGTACGTTCCTAATCAATGACCATTCTGCGTTCGTACTATTTGATACTGGTGCTGACTTGAGTTTTGTTTCGAAAAACTTGAACCGTTTCTGTGTTCTCAAACAAGTAAGCTAAGTAAAAAGTACTCGATAGAATTAGGAAATGGAAAATTGATAGAGACTAGCAAAGTCATTCGTGATTGTAGAATTCGGTTATGCGATCATAGTTTTAGTATCGACTTATTACCAGTGGAGCTGAGTAGTTTTGATGTAGTCGTTGGGATGGATTGGCTATCCAAGAACGGGGCTGAGATCATTTGTTCGGAGAAACAATTGCGGATACCTCGTCCTGGTGGTGGTGAAGCTTTAGTTGTTCACGGTGACCGATCGAGTCGAGTATCAGGAGTTTTTAGTGATATGAAGATGCACAAGATGTTGCGTAAAGGCTATCCTGCATTCTTGGTTAACGTAGTGAATACAAAGGCTGAAAGTCGAAGATTGAAGAAATTACTGTAGTTCGCGATTATCCGGAAGGTTTCCCTGAAGACTTGCCTGGATTACCCCCTGCGAGACAGATTGAGTTTAAGATTGATCTTGTACCTGTGCTGCACCGATTGCAAAATTTCCTTACAGATTAGCACCGTCTAAAATGAAAGAATTGTCAAATCAGCTTCAAGAGCTATTAGACAAAGGTTTCATACGACCAAGTTTTTCGCCTTGGGGAGCGCCTGTGTTGTTCGTAAAGAAGAAAGATGGTTCTTTCAGAATGTGTATTGATTACAGAGAGTTGAATAAGCTGACTATTAAGAATCGGTACCGGTTACCAAGAACTGACGATTTGTTCGACCAGCTTCAAGGATCAAGCTACTACTCGAAGATAGACATGCGTTCAGGTTATCACCAGTTGAAGATTGCTAAGGAAGATGTTCTGAGACTGCTTTTAGAACACGTTATGGCCATTATGAGTTCTTAGTCATGCCTTTTGGCTTAACTAATGCACCTGTAGTGTTCATGGATATCATGAGCATGGTATGCAAACCCTATTTGGATAAATTCATGATAGTATACATTGACGATATACTAATCTATTCGCGAACCAAAGAAGATCATGAGCAAACATTTGAAGATGATTCTGGAGTTGTTGAAGAAAGAGAAGTTGTATGCCAAGTTCTCTAAATGTGAATTTTGGATTGGAGAGGTGCATTTCCTCGGTCATGTCATAATGAGTAAGGTATACATGTGGACCCGTCGAAGATTGAGGCGATTAAGAATTGGGAAGCGCAAAGACTCCGTCAGAGGTGCGACAATTCTTAGGACTTGCTGGGTATTATAGAAGATTAATTAAGAATTTTTCCAGAATAGCGCAAGCCATTAACGCTATTGACCCAGAAGGATAAGAAGTTTGATTGGACAGAAAAGCAGGAGGAAGCTTTTCGGATGCTGAAGGAGAAGTTGTGTAGTGCACCTATTCTATCCCTGCCTAAGGGAAATGATGGTTTTGTTGTATATTGCGATGCGTCATGTTTGGGCCTTGGTTGCGTGCTTATGCAAAAGGACAAAGTGATAGCCTATACATCCAGACAACTGAAAGTGCATGAGAAGAACTACACAACTCATGATTTAGAGTTGGGAGCTATTGTGTTTGCGTTGAAGATTTGGAGACATTATCTGTATGGCACGAAGTGTATGATTTACACAGACCATAAGAGCCTCCAACATATTTTTGATCAGGAGGAACTCAACATGCGACAGCGGCGTTGGGTAGAGTTACTCAATGATTATGAGTGTGATATTTGTTATCATCCAGGAAAAACAAATGTTGTTGTTGACGCGCTCAGTAGGAAAGAGCGGGAAAAGCCTCTGCGCGTTCGTGCTTTGGGTTTAACCGTACATATCAATTTGACCAATCAAATTCGTAATGCACAGCGAGAAGCTTTGAAAGATGAGAACCTGAGTAGATGTCACACCCCGATTTCCACGTATAACCCGGTGGGCCCTGTGGGGAGTATCGTGACGTAGTTGATATCATCATAGTCAATTATACACAGTTATAGCACAGCGGAAGGCTTGGAAGGAAATTACTATTACAACCCGAAAGTTTAAAGTACGAATAAAATAATATACAGACGGTTGCAAGAAAGGATCCACAGGCGGATCTATAAATGAATACATAAAACTGAGTTCCACAGACTTAAGGCATCTAGGGATTTGCAAAGTCCTCTTATTATGCCAAGTAGCTCCAGCCTATTTCGTGAGGTACCTGTCACTTAGTCTTTGAAAATACGTCAGTTTTCACTGGTAAATACAAATAACTGACTCATTTTGTTAAACATTTAAAAATGTTAATTTAGATGCACAAGGCACAAAAATCTTTTATAACTTGGGACAATTACATTTATAATCTTGTATACAGTTTTACATGTTTGTCATACTATTAGGGTCGGTTTGAAAACCGAACATGATTAACTAACTCACCACATATAAAACCCACAAAGGAGTTATCCCCAACTTGTGGGTAGTTATATTTTAGTATTTGCATCTGTCAGGTGTATGCCTACACCCCGTGCTTAAGTCGTGGCCATCAATAACTTAGATGAGTCGAGGATATCCAGGACATGGTTGTTAACCCCCATAGTTTATGTTATCAAACAAAACAATTAAAACGGGTTATGCGGATTTATTAATCATAATCCGACTAAATGATCCCATACCCGACCAAGCGGCAATAATTCACCGTATCCCAAGCCCGTATAAGGAAAATAAGTTAAATGTATTTACCTGAGTTTATGTGTAAGCACTACTCAGCCGTATGATACTTAAGAACGTATGAAGGTATCTTCTACCGTCTACTTAATCTGGAAGAAAGGTTTCATATAACCTATTAGGATACTAACGGTCTTTATTTAAGTCAAGGACTTCGAACGGTTAGTTTAAAAAATGGTTTACGGTACAAAGCGCTAGATTAAGCGTGACCGGAAAGGAATGTAATTTAGACCCAACAAGTATGAAGACTTGTATAATATGGGTAAACTAAAAACATTCTGGATTTTGAAGCAAAGAGCAAGGTTAGACCCGTTTCGGTTCGTTCGTGAAAATTAGTCACATAAGCCGAACCAAACGCGTATGAGCATATACAGGTAACCGTTAAGACATATACAAGTTTCCTAAGTTATTATGCTCAAGATATGTTATAACATCAGTAAGATCTCAACAAGTATGCCCGTAGGGTTTTAAAGTCGAACTAAGCCCTATAAGGGAATTTTGGACATTTTACAAGTTCATAAAAGGGGTTTTTATGTAAACTGAGGTTCTGGTCATTAACACTCTATGAAAACATTTTAATTTATGATATTAATATGGTAGGATATCATACCTATGCGTGTGTTAAGGTTTATGGCCAAACTATGCCCCCCGGAAGGACATTTTGGTCATTTCACACATGGTTTTAGGGTCTAAATTGGGATTCTGAGTTCATGACTTATCCCTACTATAAAATCATTTAAAATCATTTGATAATTCAATAGGTAACAAGTCTTAGGTGCTAAATATAGTTTAAAGTCAAACTATGTGCTTATTTAGCGTAAAAGTTGACAAATGACGATAATTTCGAAGTTAAAGTGATTCTAAGAATTTGACAAGCCTTAAAGTGTTATAATATTTTATTTTTCATAATATATCAGTAGCAAAAGGTTTTGCATGTTAATTATATGTAAAACTCATTTTATTTGCAAAAAGGGTATTATCGTCATTTATGAGCTTTATGCAAGAACCCTAGGTTAAGGTCAGAAATAAATCTGACCCGTCATCCCAATAAATCCTAAATATGATATCATAACAGTAGGTAAAGAGCTTTGTGTCAAAATTATGTTTTAAACATGATGCTCGTGCTAAAGGGCATTCTAGTTCTTATAAGGCATGAATTTCGCTTTTCTATATAACTTCAGTTTATGACCAGGTTTGGAGCATCAAAATACTCTAAATATGTTTACCAAATCAGCACCTAATTCGTTTGCATGTCCAACTACTTTAAAGGTCTCATTTTTGACAAAAAGGGCATACTAGTCAACATAAAGCATAATAACGGAAACAAGCATATAATCTTAGATTACTAAAGGATCAGGTAGTATAACCTTAGAGGGTTATGCTACAACGTAATTTGGTCCTAAAGGAACCCTAATGCACAAGGAAAATAAGCTAATTCGGGTCAGAACTGAAAGTCAAAGCAAAAGTCAAGCTTTTGCGACTTTCGGTTGCGAACCGGACCTAACTCGGAATTGTCAGGTGGAACATGTTTAGATATGTCCTAATAATAGTTACCAAGTTATTAGAGTGATAAAACATTTTTTATAACCTCTATATTATCAGATTTGATTTTATTTAAAATCTGACTAGTTTGACTTTTATTATTAATTCCTTTGACCCGACAATTAACTAGGTAACGTGGTAATTAAGAGGCGCCCTTTTGAGGGATTAACACCCACCTAATTACGATCACGTAGCCACATTCGTCTTGAACAATGGCTGGACCGTTTAGGCCTAAGCCGAAGGTCAAAGCCGTTTTGCGGCAACTTGACTTTCGGCCTTTAAACGCATAAAAACCAAACTAGAGTCGCTAAGAACACTTACCACTGGTCCTAGCACAAAAATGGACTTAGAGGGGCTTCCTTTTTTATCGAGAATCCCAGAGAATGCCAAGCAAGAGAGTAAGAAGAGATTTTGGAAGGTGCAAGTTCAAGTGCTCCCCAAAGCACCTATTTATAGTGCAAGAGGTCATCACAAGATTAATCCAGGTGTTACCAAGTGTTCTAGGATGTCTCCAGGTGTCCATTAACGAGTATTGAGCAAGCATGCAGCCCCTGGTTTCGAATAAGGCTGTTTGGAAGCTTATGTGTGGAGACCAAGCAAAATTTCGCCCAGTACCATGCCTTACGGACCATAAGCATGGGACCCTTACGGTCCGTAAGGGGTCTGTCAGCGAACCAGATTTCAGTTTTGACAAGTTTGGCCCCTCAACTTAAATATACGTATCTTGGGACTTGTAACTGTTATCAGGCCATCATAAATGATATTGGCACATTTGGGAGTATAAAATAATTATTCTAAATATCCCGGTTCATCGGTAAACCACCCGGAAGCACAAGTTTTCGCTCGTTGACACTTTTACCCCTTTAAAGTCAACTTTTCAAATGAATAGGGTTTAGGACACGTGTCTTCACCTTATTGGACATGTTTTTGCGAGGTGTTACATCCTCACCCCCCTTAAAAGAAATCTCGACCTCGAGATTTACTGAAATAAGTGAGGGTATTTCTGTCGTATATTGGACTCAACCTCCCACGTATACTCAGGGCCTCTACGGGCATCTTACTTTACTTTGACAATTGGCACTTGCTTCCTTCGAAGCTTCTTTACCTGTCGGTCCTCGATCGCGATCGGTTTTTTGACAAATTTCAGGCTTTCATCTATTTGCACATCTTCGTAAGGCATTGCTAGTGATTCATCCGCTAGACATTTCTTTAAATTACAGATGTGGAACACATTGTGAATATCGTAAGTTCTTTAGGTAGGTTTAGCTTACAAGCCACACTACCGACACATTCTATGATTTCGAATGGTCCAATGTATCTTGGGCTTAGCTTGCCCTTCTTACCAAAACACATCACTCTTTTCCAGGGTGATAATTTTAGTAAGACTTTGTCTCCTACCTCGAACTTTAGAGGTTTTCGCGTTTTATCTGCGTAACTCTTCTGCCTGTCTCTAGCAGCCTTTAGACGATCACGGATCTGAATAATCTTTTTATCGTCTCTAGAACTATCTCAGGTCCTGTTAGTGAGCCTCCCCTACTTCAACCCAACAAACAGGCGTTCTGCATTTTCGCCCATATAAAGCCTCAAAAGGCGCGACCTGAATACTGGTATGATAACTGTTATTGTAGGAGAACTCAATCAAGGGGGGATGATCATCCCATCTACCTCCTAGATCAATGACGCATGCCCGGAGCATGTCTTCTAATGTCTGAATTGTACGCTCGCTCTTCCATCCGTCTGAGGATGGTAAGCGGTACTAAAATTTAGTCGAGTGCCTAGAGATTGTTGGAAACTTTTCCAAAAATGAGAAGTATATCTAGTATCCCTATCGACACAATGGATATTGGCACTCCATGGAGAGATACAATCTTATCTACATATATCTGAGTTAGTTTGTCGGAACTATAAGTCTCTTTGATGGGTAAGAAATGAGCTGACTTAGTTAATCTGTCAACGATGACCCAGATTGTATCATTTCCATGTTTTGTTTTCGGTAACTTGGTGATAAAATCCATGGTTACCATTTCCCATTTCCATGTGGGAAGTTCTAATTGTTGCAGCAAACCCGACGGCTTCTGATTTTCAGCTTTAACTTGAGAACACGTCAGACATTTGGCTACATAGGTGGCAATGGATTTCTTCAAACCCATCCACCAATAGTTAGCTTTCAAATCCTGATACATTTTGTCACTTCCAGGGTGAACCGAATATCTGGAGTTATGGGCTTCCTGAAGGATTATATCTCTAAGTACTTCATGAGTAGGAACCCAAATTCGACCATTTAGTCTGAGGATTCCATCCCTCCTAGGTGACAACTGATCAAAAGTTGCTCCTAGTTTTTCTTCGGGAAGGTTAACTTTCAATATTGCTTCTTTCTGTGCAGCCAATAGCTTCTCGTTTAAACTGTTCTTAAGTTCGATACTCTTGGCATTAATCCGAATAGGTTTGATTCTTTCCTTTCGGCTGAGTGCATCGGCGACTACATTCGCTTTGCCAGGATGGTAGCGAATCTCGTAGTCATAGTCGTTTAAAGTTTCCATCCAACGTCGTTGCCTCATGTTGAGATCTTTTTTGTTAAACAAATGTTGGAGACTTTTGTGATCCGAGTATATCACACATTTAGTCCCATATAAGTAATGTCTCCATAACTTAAGTGCGAATACAACGGCACCCAATTTTAGATTGTGGGTGGTATAATTCTTTTCATGCACTTTATTGTCGTGATGCGTAGGCGATTATTTACCCCTTTGCATAAGCACATAGCTCATGCCAGTGTGCGAAGCATCACAGTAAACAACAAACTCATCTATGCCTTCCGGCAAGGTTAGAACTGGAGCATTGCTCAATTTTTGCTTGAGGATCTCAAAGGACTCCTGCTGCTTAGGACCCCAATTAAATTTTACATTCTTGCGGGTTAAAGAATTTAAAGGTGCAACTATTCTTGAAAAGTTTTCGATAAATCTTCTGTAATATCCTGCTAATCCAAAAGCTGCGAATTTCAGTAGGCGTCTTAGGTGCTTCCCAATTCATGATTGCTTCTATTTTAGCGGGATCCACTTGGATACCACGCTCGCTCACAACATGTCCAAGGAATTGGACTTCGCGAAGCCAAAATTCATATTTGGAGAATTTAGCATAAAGCTTCTCCTGCTGTAGAAGTCCTAAGATGCATCGAAGGTGATTCTCGTGATCTTCCTGATTACGTGAGTAAATAAGTATGTCATCTATAAATACGATGACGAACTTATCCAAATATGGCTTGCAGACTCTGTTTATGAGATCCGTGAATGCTGCGGGTGCGTTAGTGTGTCCAAAAGGCATCACTAAGAACTCATAATGGCCGTACCTTGTTCGAAACGGGGTCTTTGGTACGTCTTCAGTTTTAACTCTGAGCTGATGGTATCCCGACCTTAGGTCAATCTTTGAAAAGAAACTTGCCCCTTGAAGTTGATCAAACAGATCGTCGATCCTGGGCAATGGATAGCGGTTCTTCATTGTTACCTTATTTAGCTTGTGGTAGTCAATGCACAGGCGCATTAAACCGTCTTTCTTTTTCACAAACAGTATAAGGGCTCCTCAATGTGACGAGCTGGGTTGAATGAAACCTTTCTCCAAAAGTTCATCTAATTGGGTTCTTAGTTCCTTCATCTCGGTTGGTGCTAAGCGGTATGGAGCTCGTGCAACCGGTGCTGCTCCAGGTATAATGTCGATTTTGAATTCTACTTGCCTCTCAGGAGGCAATCCAGGTAGTTCATCCGGGAATACATCTGGATACTCAGAGATGACTGGGATGTCTTCTATCATTGGTTTTGGTTTGTCCAATGTCACTTGTGCCATATAGATGACACATCCGTTCTTTAAGCACTTGGATGCTTTAAGCATCGACACATTATCTGGCAGTCCATGGTGTATATCTCCTTGTATAATGATTGACTATCCGAAGGGGTTTTGATGCTGACAAGTTTCTTATCACAAGTAATTTGGGCCTGGTTACGTGATAACCAATCCATACCCAAAATTACATCAAACCCCGCCAATTTCATTGGCAGAAGTGATAACGGAAAAGAGTGATTCCTAATGGTTATATACATCCATCAAGAAGCGTCGAGGCAGTTTCTAAGGTACCATCAGCAAGCTCTACCTCGTACTTAATGTCTAGAGTTTTAACAGGCAGATTCAATAATTTGCTAAACTTAAGATCTATAAAAGACTTATCTGCACCTGAATCAAACAAAACTCTAGTATAGATATCATTTATGAGGAAGGTACCTGTTATAACCTTGTCATCCTTTACTGCCTCCCTGGCATTCATTTGAAACACCCTTGCATTTGTCTTCCTAGCCTCATCAGGATTCTTAGCATTCTTTGGGCAGTTAGTCTTGATATGCCCTTTCTCATTGCAACCATAACAGGTTGCATCCTTCAAATCCCTACACTCTAATGTCTTATGCCCCTTCTTCCTACAAATCCCACAAGGCTTGGCTTGTGGATCTAAGGTGCACTTCCCAAAGTGCCTCCTGTTACAGTTCTTACACAGGGGCTTGTCATTTGACTGATTCGGGTTTTTCTTAAACCCAAAATTCCCCTTTTTCTTCTTATTTGAGTGATGAGTCTGATCCTCTTCTCTCCTTCTCTTTCCCTCATCCGAGGTCTTTCTGGACTTACTTCTGATCACATCCAGTGTGAGGGATAAAAACAAGTCTACAGCTGACATATAGGTGGTAGGCTTTGAGGCCTTGACGTTTCCTTTGATTTCAGGGGCTAGACCACCTATGAAGCGCGCGATGCGCTTTGATTCAGGATAGACCAAGTATGGAACAAGTCTGGACATGGCATTGAAATTAGTAACATATGTCCTGCAGTCCAAATCCTTCATGACCAGGGTCAGGAAATCAATTTCCACTTTCTCCACTTCATGTTGTGGGCAATACGTTTCCTTAACCAACTCCACAAACTTGACCCAAGAAAGGTTGTACAGAGGAATTTTTCCAGTGGATTGAATCAGAGCTTTCCACCAGGTTAGGGCGTCACCCTTGAACGACTGAGAAACAAATTTAACTATGTCCTCTTTAGCACAACCACTTATATCTACCACGGTTTCCATTTCATCTAGCCATTTCATGCAGTCGATGGCCCCTTTTTCCCCATTGAAGTCCCTTGGCTTGCAAGAGACAAAATACTTATAAGTACAACCTTTGTTGGATCATGGTGTCTGGTCATCCACAGTCTGTTTGCGTGACTCACTTTTCCGATTAGATGAATACTCAGATTCATCTTTCTTTGATGGTTGTGGTTTAGAATGGGTTTTAGAGTGTGTTTTGGAGCGAGTACTGTGACATCCCAGGTTTTTCGGATAACTTAAACGCAATACTTGTCGAATAAATTGTATGCTACGTATTAAACGTGTACGAGTTAGTGAATACGTGATGTGCCATTATGTGATTGTTTTAGTTATAAATAATTATGGTAGATATGTACACGAACCGAACCGAACCGCGACACGAACCAACTTTGATTCCTTGTGACTCTAGGAGTTAACAAAGTTTTAAACTTTAAACCCAAGTCTTCGGCCGAGAACAAGGATCAAACCCAAACCGCAAACCCCTTTGCGAACAACCCAAATCACTCTCGACCGAGATCAAGCCCAAAACCGCAAACTTATTGGGTTCAAACCCAAACCGAACCAACCCAAGTTTCTCGGCCACAAGCTCAAGCCAAACCATAACCCTTATCTCTTTTGCGCCTATATATACCAACCATGCATGCATCTCTCAAAAACACAAAACCCTAAAAGAAAAACTGCCGTCGGCAGCCTTACTCTCGCCCCTTGTGATCGCAAACAGCTTCTTTCCTTCATCATATCAATCTGATCAGCCTTGTTCACCTTCTCGGTCGCGCAACAGCTTGTTCTTCTCTTTTCTTCCGGTCGCAGCAGCAGCCCTCGCCATCTTCATCCTCGGTCGCAAGCAATCTTTGATCACCGGCCCCTTATCTTACTCACGGTTCGTTTACCTTGTCATTAAAAGATTAGAATTTGTCATATGCTACAAGATAACGTTCGGATATATGTGCTTGAATGATTAATTGGTTTGTTTTCGGATTATATGTGTTTGAAAGTAAGCGGCTGAATTATCATTGTTTCCATGAATGATTGTTTGCGGAACTTGTAAGTTTGCGAGTATGTTTGTTTATAAAAACTAGAGATGTTGGTTAGGGTTTGCATGGATAGGTTAGATGTATTGATCTATGATTAGGAAACCGGTTCTTGCTCGCCTAGGTTGATCATAGGAACGGTTTATGCAAGTTATGGTAATAATATGCTGAAAACAGTTTGCTGAGTAATAGTTACAGCCGACTTCATCTGGCTGTAACTTGGTCATTAGTTGTCGAAAAACGGATTTTCTGATATCTAGAACGTAGAGATTTGAATAACGAATCTAATGGCGCTGGATTCATAATTTTCTGAAGTCGTTTGATATTTTTAAGGGCCAAATAAGTTCAGTAACTAAAGCTGTGAAAATCCTGAAATTTTGTTAGTCGTTTATCGAGTTGGATTTTAAAATCAGTAGGGAGTTGAGTCATGAATTTTGTACAGCAACTAGGTATGAAAATTTTCGGGCAACTCCAACTGGAATTTTGTTAATTGGACGATCGGTGATTTTTAAATAAATTCTTCCGTGGACTGCAGTCAGAAAGTGATAAATCTGACTGCAGTCTAGTATATTAATATTTATGATTAAATGGTAAAGATTTAGGACTTGGAAAATTTATATAAATTTCTACAGTATAAATGTCACCTACTGTAAAAACTATTGGAATTTTTGGAACGTTGGAACTATTTTATAAAAATCGTAGAAAACAGCTGAATTATGAGTATTAAGCTGAAAATTGATAACTTGTGATTGTGTGCACCAAGGTGTTGCATGGATTGGATTATGTTCATGATAAACTGTTTTGATTACTATGTTCACATGAGTATACTGGCATGCATGTTTGAGTGTTAGATATGTTGTTTGTGTGTATCACTTTGTGCGTAAATTGAGTGTAGAATTTGTATTGGTGTGATCACACATTGACTTGAAATCAATTGGTTTGTTAGGACGCAATTAGCGGTCCCATCCTTTACAACTTCTTTGCTACACTAACCGAGCAAATAAAGGTGAGTTCACGGCCCCTAACTTTATCTGGTTTTTAAACAACAGGGGGAGAAACATGTATACACTCTTCAAACTCAATCTCTTTACGTTATACGAATTTAACGTCACATAACTATTCGGTAACTAAGTTAATGTTAATGTAATGTTATGGTCACTAAGCAGCTTTATCACTTAAGTCCTCGTCAATCTCTCGGATCGTTAGTATTGGGTTTAATAGCGGGGGAGTTATAAGTAGTACTACTGGGCCCGACAAGCCCCATCCGAGCTAGTCGCGCTAGCCAACCGGGTATGGTCAACGGGTGAATAATTCGGCCTAACTTCGCCATGGTCAGTGATAGGCCTGGTAACACGGAGGCACAACAGTCAGCTTCGATCGCGAACACTTACGTGACATAACTTTAGGCTAGCTACCTATATATGTTAACATTGAACTTAATTACGAAACAACTATATTATCCCGGGTTGAGGATAATGGAAACAACAACTTATTATTCCGGGTTGGAATAATGGAAACAACAACTATATTATCCTGGGTTGAGGATAATGGAAGCAACAACTTATTATTCCGGGATTGGAATAATGGAACCAACACGTTATCCCGGGTTAGGGATAACGGGGAAAACAAACTATAACCGAACAAACGAATTTATGAAAACCTGTGAACTCACTCATCTTTAATGTTGACACTTGTTTCTTTACATGTTTCTCAGGACGCTAGGAGCTCTAGGTGCACGCACATGCATTGAACAAGGCATCTTTTATCGAGTCTTATTTATAAATATTGTTTTGGGGGTTTTTCATTTGTTTTGGCGTTCGTGTTGGCGCCCGCTTCACTACTTATTTATGCTTCCGCTAAATGTTGGTAACTAATCAAGACAATATAAAATCTACGACAAATGATTTTTGAAAACGTATTATCAAATCATATAGAGTCGTTCGACGTACTAGTGTTTCAGATTCTGGTTTGTTCACACGCCTTGCGGTAAAACTCCGCAAGTGGAAATTGAGGGTGTGACAAGTACTACTCGACTCCCTTAGTACTCTATCCACAGCTTTTGAAACTGCTGTGTCAACCAAAGCTTGCAGTTCAGCTCCAGTGATATTTATTCTCGTATTATCATTCCCTTCAATCGGGTGTCTATGTGCCTCGTCTGAACCGGCCATGGTGAGGTTTTGAATACTATATACCAAATAACAATAATTTACTTAGTGGTTATATCAAGTTTGGTGATTTTACTAGCCATGGTATGAATAAACCACATAGGCTAAAGGATGTAGCATTTATGAGAAACAAGAATCTTAGGAGTTACTATAATTAGCCTAGGCTACTATTGAACCATCAATGGCTTTTAAACGGGATATAATCCCTAATAATTGACAGGGAACATATGCTGAAACTGTCATTTCTTACACTTTTTCATGGCTCCCAGGCCTTGTCACTTGGACAATATAATTTACGATCTTATTGGATCATAAGTTTTAATGATTTGAACATAGTTCATTGCCTTTTGACAGAGAGTTATAAACTACAACTATCATAGTTATGAAAACAATGCATTTTGCCTCGCAGGAAGAACGAGTAATTATCACCTATGAATGTCTTATTATTAACATTCTATTGGATGATATCAGCCATGAATCATAAAGATCATTTAGGCTATATTAATGCTTGGAAGAATCCAAATATTTTGACGGCTGGTGTGGTTTCTCAAGCCACACTGCCAGGAATGTTAACATGTTCTGGATGTTAACAAGGATTTATTGTCTTAAGAGGGTTTTACCATCATAGCCATGTTCGTATTGACACATAGGCTAGGTTATACCATTAAGAGGATCTTTTGGAATTTCTTGGCAGATCAAATAAAATTGAAATGATTGCTTGGACAATGAGGCAATAAAATTTTCAAAAGAAGATTTTTCATTAATACTACTATCGGTTACAAAACTGCCCTAAACGGGTCTTTAAATAACATATATCGTCCACACAGGGACGAAAAGAAAGAAACAAGTCCTCGCAGGGACTAAAACATAAGGATAATGTCCACGCAGGGACTAGTAAAAAGAAATGTCCACGCAGGGACTTAATTTAAATAACAAGTACAAGATAAAAGCAAAGAAAATCTTCAATCGCCACTCCTTTTTCCCTTGAAGAATTTTGCAAGATTCTTAAGAAGCTTACTATTCTTTCTCTCACCTCTTTCCACTCTACGTTCTACTTCTTGCACCCTTTGCAGAATTTCTAATTGTTGTGGCTGGGGTGGTTGTTGTTGGAGTGAAAGTTGAGGTATAGGGTGTTGATACGTATAGACGGATACCCAGTTGGGTATACTGGAGGATAAGTCGAATGATAAAGAGCATTATGGTTGGCTGCTTTGATGTATGGGTCGATGCCAGGGGGTTGGTAGTTAAACTCTACAGGAGCTTGAGGCTCGAAAGGATTATACTCCGTTGTAGGTGGATAGGTAGGAATTGGGTTATCATAACCCATCGGAGGTGGCTGAGGTGCAAAGGTGGCCGGTGTGATATCAATTCCGGCGCAGGATTTGAAGGTCCACCCATTTGTGGATCTTTAAGAATGGGAGGATAGTTACTAGAACCTTGAGTGGTTGTAAAACGTGTTCCCCTCGCACAAACATGCGTGCGTTTCTTCTCCTTCTTGGTGGTCTGGTGGTAACGGGAGTTGTTCCTGATCGGGGAGTGGTGGTGGTGATGGTGTCATTGCTTGAAAATGTGGTTCCTCGTATGGAGGTTGTGGTGGGGTGTTATGGGAGGAAGGAGTGTTCACGAATTTCCATTGTCCCCACCATTCAGCAATTTCATCGGGTCCATGATAGGGTGATCCGGTGAAGGAAGAACCACTAGATATGTCAATGGGATGTGTGGGCGTTCCCGAAGGCGGCTCAGATGGATCTGGGTCATCATCCATATCCATATCCTCGGGGGAAGTGATCCTCCAGACCGAACAGGTTATGACCTGCTGGTGAGTTAATGTATTCGTTAGGGTTAAACTGTCTCGGAGAATAAGGTGAAAGATAGTGCGAATGATGGGAAGAATGATGGGATTGAGACGGTTGCAGTGAATGCTGCGAATGGTGAGAGTGTTGTGGCTCTTGCGGTTGTTGTGGCCCAAAAGAATGATGGTAAGATGGCGAAGTGCTTAGAGAAACAGATCGCTCTGCGGGTTCCAATGAACGTCTCCAGTCGTCATTGGAATCGGAGCTAAATGATTCTGAAGGTGTACGGCGGTGAGAAGGCCCCGCATGGCTAGACGATCCTCCCCTCATTGGGCCTTTCCCTCTTCCTCTGACACGTGGCGGCATTTTATATGGAAGGCTGTCAAGATACAAATAACAATATCTATATAAACCAAATAAAGATTTTGAGTATTCCTAGATCGTTGTCTAGACTCGAAAGTCTTAAGAATGTGCTACTGTGTTATTGAGATTAAACCCAAAAGGGCTAGTGTTTAATTCACTCAACGCTGGCTGTGATACCAACCTGTCACATCCTGATTTCCACGTATAACCTGGTGGGCCAGGTGGGGAGTATCGTGACGTAGTTGATATCATCATAGTCAATTATACACAGTTATAGCACAGCGGAAGGCTTGGAAGGAAATTACTATTACAACCCGAAAGTTTAAAGTACGAATAAAATAATATACAGACGGTTGCAAGAAAGGATCCACAGGCGGATCTATAAATGAATACATAAAACTGAGTTCCACAGACTTAAGGCATCTAGGGATTTGCAAAGTCCTCTTATTATGCCAAGTAGCTCCAGCCTATTTCGTGAGGTACCTGTCACTTAGTCTTTGAAAATACGTCAGTTTTCACTGGTAAATACAAATAACTGACTCATTTTGTTAAACATTTAAAAATGTTAATTTAGATGCACAAGGCACAAAAATCTTTTATAACTTGGGACAATTACATTTATAATCTTGTATACAGTTTTACATGTTTGTCATACTATTAGGGTCGGTTTGAAAACCGAACATGATTAACTAACTCACCACATATAAAACCCACAAAGGAGTTATCCCCAACTTGTGGGTAGTTATATTTTAGTATTTGCATCTGTCAGGTGTATGCCTACACCCCGTGCTTAAGTCGTGGCCATCAATAACTTAGATGAGTCGAGGATATCCAGGACATGGTTGTTAACCCCCATAGTTTATGTTATCAAACAAAACAGATTAAAACGGGTTATGCGGATTTGTTAATCATAATCCGACTAAATGATCCCATACCCGACCAAGCGGCAATAATTCACCGTATCCCAAGCCCGTATAAGGAAAATAAGTTAAATGTATTTACCTGAGTTTATGTGTAAGCACTACTCAGCCGTATGATACTTAAGAACGTATGAAGGTATCTTCTACCGTCTACTTAATCTGGAAGAAAGGTTTCATATAACCTATTAGGATACTAACGGTCTTTATTTAAGTCAAGGACTTCGAACGGTTAGTTTAAAAAATGGTTTACGGTACAAAGCGCTAGATTAAGCGGTGACCGGAAAGGAATGTAATTTAGACCCAACAAGTATGAAGACTTGTATAATATGGGTAAACTAAACACATTCTGGATTTTGAAGCAAAGATGCCAAGGTTAGACCCGTTTCGGTTCGTTCGTGAAAATTAGTCACATAAGCCGAACCAAACGCGTATGAGCATATACAGGTAACCATTAAGACATATACAAGTTTCCTAAGTTATTATGCTCAAGATATGTTATAACATCAGTAAGATGTCAACAAGTATGCCCGTAAGGTTTTAAAGTCGAACTAAGCCCTATAAGGGAATTTTGGACATTTTACAAGTTCATAAAAAAGGTTTTTATGTAAACTGAGGTTCTGGTCATTAACACTCTGTGAAAACATTTTAATTTATGATATTAAGATGGTAGGCTATCATACCTATGCGTGTGTTAAGGTTTATGGCCAAACTATGCCCCCGGAAGGACATTTTGGTCATTTCACACATGGTTTTAGGGTCTAAATTGGGATTCTGAGTTCATGACTTATCCCTATAGTAAAATTATTTAAAATCATTTAATAATTCAATAGGTAACAAGTCTTAGGTTCTAAATATAGTTTAAAGTCAAACTATGTGCTTATTTAGCGTAAAAGTTGACAAATGACGATAATTTCGAAGTTAAAGTGATTCTGAGAATTTGACTAGCCTTAAAGTGTTATAATATTTTATTTTTCATAATATATCAGTAGCAAAAGGTTTTGCATGTTAATTATATGTAAAACTCATTTTATTTGCAAAAAGGGTATTATCGTCATTTATGAGCTTTATGCAAGAACCCAAGGTTAAGGTCAGAAATAAATCTGACCCGTCATCCCAATAAATCCTAAATATGATATCATAACAGTAGGTAAAGAGCTTTGTGTCAAAATTATGTTTTAAACATGATGCTCGTGCTAAAGGGCATTCTAATTCTTATAAGGCATGAATTTCGCTTTTCTATATAACTTCAGTTTATGGCCAGGTTTGGAGCATCAAAATACTCGAAATATGTTTACCAAATCAGTACCTAATTCGTTTGCATGTCCAACTACTTTAAAGGTCTCATTTTTGACAAAAATGGCATACTAGTCAACATAAAGCATAATAACGGAAACAAGCATATAATCTTAGATTACTAAAGGATCAGGTAGTATAACCTCAGAGGGTTATGCTACAACATAATATGGTCCTAAAGGAACCCTAATGCATAAGGAAAATAAGCTAATTCGGGTCAAAACTGAAAGTCAAAGCAAAAGTCAAGCTTTTGCGACTTTCGGTTGCGAACCGGACCTAAACTTGGAATTGTCGGGTGGAACATGTTTAGATATGTCCTAATAATATTTACCAAGTTATTAGAGCGATAAAACATGTTTTATAACCTCTATATTATCAGATTTGATTTTATTTAAAATCTGACTAGTTTGACTTTTATTATTAATTCCTTTGACCCGAAAATTAACTAGGTAAACGTGGTAATTAGGATGTGCCCTTTTGAGGGATTAACACCCACCTAATTACGATCACGTAGCCACATTCGCCTCGAACAATGGCTGGACCGTTTAGGTCTAAGCCGAAGGTCAAAGCCTTTTTGCGGCAACTTGACTTTTGGCCTTTAAACGCATAAAAACCAAACTAGAGTGGCTAAGAACACTTACCACTGGTCCTAGCACAAAAATGGACTTAGAGGGGCTCCCTTTTTGATCAGGAATCCCAGAGAATGTCAAGCAAGAGAGTAAGAAGAGATTTTGGATGGTGCAAGTTCAAGTGCTCACCCAAAGCACCTATTTATAGTGCAAGAGGCCATCACAAGATTAATCAATGTGTTACCAAGTGTTCTAGGATGTCTCCAGGTGTCCATTAACGAGTATTGAGCAAGCATGCAGCCCCTGGTTTCGAATAAGGCGGTTTGGAAGCTTATGTGTGGAGACCAAGCAAAAATTCGCCCAGTACCATGCCTTACGGACCGTAAGTATGGGACCCTTACGGTCCGTAAGGGGTCTGTCAGCGAACCAGATTTTCAGTTTTGACAAGTTTGGCCCCTCAACTTAAATATACGTATCTTGGGACTTGTAACTATTATCAGGCCATCATAAATGATATTTGGCACATTTGGGAGTATAAAATAATTATTCTAAATCTCCCGGTTCCTCGGTAAACCACCCGGAAGCACAAGTTTCGCTCGTTGACACTTTTACCCCTTTAAAGTCAACTTTTCAAATGAATAGGGTTTAGGACACGTGTCTTCACCTTATTGGACACATTTTTGCGAGGTGTTAGAGTAGAGAAGGTTTTGGAATGTGAACTGATACCAAAAGCGGATGAAGTGATGTACTTCATGAGCCGAGTTTGGGTTCCGCTTAGAGGTAACCTACGTGAACTAGTTATGAACGAGGCTCATAAGTCCAGATATTCGATTCACCCAGGTTCAACCAAGATGTATCAGGATATTAAGGAGTTATATTGGTGGCCGTATATGAAGAGAGATATTGCGGTGTATGTAAGTAAATGTCTGACATGCTCGAAGGTTAAGGCTGAACATCAGAGGCTGTTTGGGCTTCTGCAGCAACCAGAGATTCCTAAATGGAAGTGGGAGCATCTTGCTATGGACTTTATCATCAAATTACCCCGTACGTCACGTGGACATGACACCATATGGGTAATTATGGACCGATTAACAAAGTCTGCTCATTTTCTAGCCATTAAGGAAACAAACAAGACAGAATAGATATTGCAGTTGTACCTCAATGAGATTGTAGCCCGGCATGAGGTGCCTGTGTCAATTATCTCTGATAGAGATGGACGATTTGACTCCAGATTTTGGCGATCTCTTCAGGAGTCACTGGGCTCTCGTCTGAACATGAGTACTGCATATCATCCTCAAACGGATGGTCAAAGTGAGAGAACCATTCAGACATTTGAGGACATGTTGAGAGCGTGCGTGACTGATTTTGGTGGAAGTTGGGATACTCATTTGCCGTTGGCAGAGTTTTCTTACAACAATAGTTACCACGCTAGTATCAAAGCCGCCCGTTTGAAGCTTTATACGGAAGGAAATGTCGATCGCCCTTGTGCTGGGCACAAGTTGGCGAAAGGCAACTAACCGGACCTGAGCTTATCCAGGAAACCACCAACAAGGTTGTCTAGATCAAGGAAAGGTTGAAAGCTGCCGCCGATCGACAGAAAAGTTATGCAGATAACCGAAGGAAACCGTTGCAGTTTCAAGTCGGGGATCGTGTTCTGCTAAAAGTGTCAACTTGGAAAGGTGTTGTTAGATTTGGAAAAGGGGGAAAGCTAAGCCCACGGTATATAGGTCCTTTCGAAATCGCAACTCGAGTTGAATCAGTCGCGTATAGGCTTAAGCTACCGCAAGATTTGAATGGAGTTCATGACGTGTTTCATGTTTCCAACCTGAGAAAGTGTTTGTCGGATGAGACACTAATTATACCCCTGATGAGGTTCCAGTAGACGATAAATTGAGATTTATCGAGGAACCGGTTGAAGTTCTGGATGAGAAGATTCAGAAGCTTAGAAGGAGTCGGACCAAGTTGGTTAAGGTTCGCTGGAATTCCAAGCGTGGACACGAGTTCACATGGGAACGAAAGGACCAGATGCAACGAAAATATCTGCATCTCTTTAAATATAGTGCGAAAACGAATCCTGTAGTGTAAGAATTTCGGGGACGAAATTCCTTAAACAGGGGGAGACTAACACCCGGCTATTTAGGCTGTCCCGTACAAATGTAACACGTGTCTGAATGAATAAAAGGCCGTATTCGATTATTTATGATGTTTATATATATGTTATTTGATGTGTTGGTAAATCCAAAGTTTGATAAAAATTACGTTGGCAATATTAAGATAAACGCTTATCGTCTAACGGTTAAAATGCGAAAGAACGTTGGTGACCGTCGAATAATGTTAAAATCCTAAAAATAGTCCGTTATGAGTTAAATAATATAGTTAATCATAATCGTGAGGAACAATTATTTAAAACGCTAAGAAACTCTATTTTTTCGAGTTAAAGCGCGTACTGTGCGATACTGCGCGTATCTGACAAAATGCTGTCAACACAGCCAGTTCAGGGCAACCAATAATTATTATAGTAATAATTTGACAAGTTTATTTTTATATAATGATAAAAATAAATTAAAACGCTTAAAACCCCTATTTTACGAATTTAAGCGTACTGCGCAACACAGCGCACATACTTCAAATTACCGACAACGTAACTGGTCTTACAAATAAAATATTGGTTAGTAATATTTTGATGTGTTTATTTTTATGGAGCGTTGAAAATAATTTAAAACGCGTTAAAACGCAGTTAAAATGCTAGATAAAACACCCGGTATCCAGTAAATTACCAGTATTAAGCATATATATGAAATATACATGTATATAGGCGTGTATATATGAGTGTGTGGAGATTGGTGGCAGCCATATAGGTTCTCTCTCTCCTCTCTCTAACACTTGCAAGCATAGGAAATTACAAGTAATGATTAAACCTTTATACAATCTTCCATATCTCACCAAATCCA
The DNA here is from genome assembly GCA_947069175.1 of Scalesia atractyloides. NCBI lineage: Eukaryota > Viridiplantae > Streptophyta > Magnoliopsida > Asterales > Asteraceae > Scalesia > Scalesia atractyloides. The sequence goes on along the minus strand of CAMTDV010000016.1, from coordinate 57,466,918 downwards.
ACACAAATCAAATTCAAATCACTCTCTCCTCCTTGCTTGCTCACGACCGAAACACATACACACACCACCAATTTTGAAGTTTCAAGCTTGTTCTTGAAGATTAAAGGCCCTTCCAAGTTAGTTCCAAGGTGTTTTGAAGATCCTAAGGTGTTTCCAAGCAAGAATCAAGCTCCATACCATCATATTTTGCTAAAAACCCATCAAAACAAGAAGGTATAAAATTACTTTAAAAACTTTGTTCTTGATTCTTGATGAGTTTTGATGAAGATGGAGGTTTCTCTTGTTCTTGGATTTTAACATAAACATTTAAACTAAAACAAATGGGTTTTTGTAGAAAATAAAAATGGAGGTGTACACACATATATATGTATGGCCATGTGTATGTGTGTGTATGTTTGAGTTTTTGATGTAGATTTATTCTTGATGGATAAGATACTAAAAGTGAATGCATGTGATGTTTAGAATGTTGTAAAAGTTGTTAATGTTTGACATGAGTATGTGGAAGGCATGAACATGAAAAGTTGAACTTTGGAATCTTGTGTATGTATGTATGTGTACCGTGTATATATATATGTATATTCATGCATACAAAATTTTGTTGTTAGTTAATAAATGTGAAGGAGGTGATACTTGCATTTATGTTGGATGATTAGATGATGGTAATCATAGGAGGATGATGATGTTCTTGGATGAATGAACATTAAATAAATGGACATTGATGCATATGGGTACATGCATGTTGGTGAAAATATGTTATGGATGCGTTAGGAATTTGTACATGGACATGCATGTAGGTGTATGTACACGAAATGATGATCAAAGTGTGTTTTGATAAAATAAGTTTTGATCATATTATAAAGCATAAAAATAATGTTATTTGAAGTGTAAAATGGTATGGAACTTTGACATAAAGTTTACTAGCCTTGCATGTTGTACTATGTGCTTAAAAGTGTTGTAAAATACATGTAATCACATGATTTATGTGCCTTACACAAAACTGCACTAATCTGATTACAACCATCATTTTATTCAGTATATAACATGTATTGTGTTAAAATATGAAGTCGTTTCGAGTTCGGATGGTTATGGTAACATTTGATGCAAAACTAACGGTAAAAATCGCCTTTTAAGAGGGTTTTTATGAAACAGTTTTAAATCTGTAAATAAACTGATATTTTTAGTATAAATATAAGTATATTAACTTATATTTAGTTTATTTGGTGTTTGGTTAGTCATACGTGACTTCCGACGCCCGAAAACGTTACCGAATCACTAAAATACACATTTTTCAACATACACTAGAATGGGTTGTTAATGGATGAACCTTATGTGTTTAAATGTGTCATGTAATTTAAATATGCGAATATGATAATATGATAAGTGTTGACATGATAGCGGGAATTAAGACTATGCATAGCTTGTATGTTTAAAACGGTAGTATGGGTGAAATTGGGTTAAAATGTGTAAGTCGAGCATGAAAATTGATACATAGGTTAACTTAGTGAGTTATTTCATGTATACATGCTTTAAAAATGATAAAGTGAATAAGTTAATGAGTTTTCGCGTGTAATGATATTGTCAATATGTGCACGTTTATGTATATATATATTACGACGCACAAATCGTAGATATATAGTATTTATAAACGGGAGTGTAACAGATAAAACATTAAGGTCACCAATAAAATCGTTCAACTCGCAAAATCTTAAATATATATATAAGAACTCATATATATATATATATATATATATATATATATATATATATATTAATATGCCAACATAATAAAAAAATAATAACTTTTCAAGAAAATCTCAAAGTTATGTAAATATTCGAAGATTTGAGAAACTTAGGAATTTTGTGATGTGTGATTATTAAATCGTGCCTACGTATGTTAGGACGAGTAGAATTCAATTTTGGGGATTGCGCTATTTAATATACGCACCCAAAGGTGAGTGTCACTAAACCCCATTTTTTACTATTTTAGTATATGTTTTGGGGGAAGAACACGCCTTAAAAGGATAAGAATACGTTTTCGTATATAATATGCCTTTGATTAAAGTATAAATATATTTTCGTGGAAAATATGATTTGGAAATTATGTGATATGTTTTTGGAGAAAAACATGGTTTTGGATATAAATATGTTTCGGGGATGAAACGGGGATTTTACGGCGTTATGGGATAGAACAACCGTGTGGATTTAAAATGTTTAAATCTAAAGTTGTAACGAATTGGCCCGGTCTCAAGAGAGTGAGTATCGGGATTAGGCTTACGTTTCGGTGGGGACGTCGGGGATTCGTACAACGTGTTATATTAAATTTTATCATTTTAGTAGGATATATATATTGTTCATAAGGTTGGCACCTTGAGTGACCCATTGCGGGCACTTTGCGGGAACTTAGCCATTTAATCATTAATATGGATTGCGTGGAATTGTTGATAGATCTATCGGGTTGACAACCCCGTCGCGAGTGGTAGCTCCGTGTCATATCAAGCGACGAATTTATATTCTATTATTGTCTAGCGTTGATTATACCCTTAATGTTAATATATAGCTCGTAATGTCTTGCAAACTTACGAATCTGAACAAATGGATGTTAAAAATAAATTTAATATGTGAAACTTGGTAAGATGCTTAGTTCGGAGGTTTCGGGGAAACGCTTGCGACGACTGACTCATGGATTTTATTAAGGAAATAAAATTGACTTTCGAAAATATTATTTGGGTGTTTTGATAATAAACACATAATTAGAAAGTTTTCCTTGTTTTAAATTTGAATATGTGAGCTCACCCTCCTTTGTGTTGACTCTTGATTTTAAGTGTTCTTCAGGTACTTGAGCATGGCTTCGGGAATCTTTGGCGTATCTTGTGGTTGTGATGCATGTTTGTTTAATAATAAACTTTGGACACTTTTAAAACTTATTTGGGACCGACTGTATTAAGACCCATAAGGATCAAGAAACTTAACTATGTTATGGTTGTGGTTTATGTTTAAATTTGTAGACAATGTTTTAATTAAGTAATATGTCCAAAATTAACGATGCATCATCCACTAAGATATTTATGGGCACCAATTTCCGTCACCATTACGTTTGTATTTTCGCTGCGATGTTTTTGGGGTGTTACAGAAGTTGGTATCAGAGCCAACGGTTGTTAGCGAACTAGATGTTTTCAGGGGAAAACTCTAGACTTCAACCAAAGAATTTTGAGATATTTCGCGAAGCCAAAATTTTTAAATAAACATGGATTTTTATCATGTATGAGAACCATTGCGTGTTATTGTGCATACGTGTTAATTTGTTTATTTGGGCCTTATGTGTTATTTTTCATTTGAACACACACTTATTTTGTACGGTTATATATGTCACAGATGTCGCACGGGCACGAGGTCATCGAGATTACTGACTCTGAGAGCGAGCTAGAATTCGAGACTTCACCTAGATCCATTTTACCAGAGGTACCCCCTACGATTCCACAGTTTGTTGATGCGTCCGAATTCGCTTCATCCTTCCAGGTTAACCCTACTGCGTTCGCCAGCCAGGTTGACCCACGTTATGCTTTTACAAGCAACGGTTGGATCGAAGACGATGATGATGATGCTCCACCCTCGATCTATGAGACTGGTCAATCATCAGCTACCGTGCCAGTTATCGATGACGTGGATAGAGGTGTTCTGTTGATCAGAGGATTTTATGGTATCGCACCAGCAGTGGACGCTACCATTGTTACGGCTCAGCCATTAGAGCCATTGGTCGTCTCATCTACTGTCGTTGCTGAGCCCACTACCGAGATCCCTCCACCAGTTGTTACCGAGTCGTCATTTCCATCAATCGAGTCGCGCGCTCCTACTTCACCCCTGTTGGTATACTTTCGACAGAGGAAGAGGATACGACCTGTCAGAGACATCGCTTCAACATCCAGAGCTGAGACAGCATCTGCTTCGAAGAAGCAGAAATGAGTGTGGGTTAACCGATGTTCTCACTGCGACCGTCAGTTGGGGGCCATACGCGGAGATCTGGAGGCGATTAGGGAAAAAATGAAGGATCTAGAGGGGCAAATGGAGTGGTTTGATGAGCTTAAGAACTTGGATGACAGTGCAATGGATCAGATGCACTGGAGGAGCTTGTGAGGAAGCTTCTAGAGTTTGTTGGCATGAAGAAATGATGGTTGTTTGTCATTTATGTTGTTTGTTTGTTTTGTATGTCTCTTTGATAAACCCTTATATGGCTTGCATGCCAAATTTTTGGATATTTCAGATGAAATTTCATCTAGACCTGTTATTGGTGGTTGATTTTGTCACACCAAATTTTGGTTAGTTGTTGTACTATGAACAAGCTTTGTAATTTCCGTGATAAATATCAATGACATGGGTTTCTTTTGGTTAAATTATTCTCATTATTATGTGGATGCATGTGTTTTGTTTAGTCCACTATTATTTAATGATTGAAATATTTAAACAATGTCTTATGTTGATATTATTATTGCAATGATAGAAACGACAGGATGCCGCCAAAAGCGAGACAGGATACTGGACTACCTACCACCCCAGAAGAGTTGGCACAACTCATAGCCCAACACGTTAATACTGCCTTGGAACAACGTGAAGCCAACCAAAATATTGGGCAAGGACGTGGACGTGGTGCTCCTAGGCATGGTGAAGGTGGTGTACAGATTGGAAACCCGCAAGGTAATATAATGATCAGAAAAGTTTTAGCAGTTCCTGTGTTATGATATAATCAGAGAGTAATCTTGATTTTTCATTTACCTTGAGTGCATGGATGTACGTATAAAACATTTCAGGGCTGTAACCCACGATCATTTACCGGTGCTGAAGGGCCTCTTGAAATCACCAGATGGATCGAGAAGATGGAATCTGTGATGGCCATCAACGGTTGTGCTGCTGATCAGAGGGTTAGGTATGCTTTGTGTTCATTTCTTAATGAAGCTTTATCCTGGTGGAACACTCAAGTTCAAGTTTTGGGCGAAGATGTGGCTTACGGTCTTACCTGGAATGAACTAAAAGAGATGCTTCTTAAGGAATACTGCCCGCGTAGTGAGATGCAGAAGATTGAGACTAACTTCTGGAATTTGACCATGGAAGGCCTGAACGTCAGAGCTCATACGTCTCGGTTCAATGATTTGGCTAGATTGGTTCCACGAATGGTCACTCCTGAGTACGTTAAGGTAGAGAGGTATATTTGGGGACTGTCGCCACAAATTCGTAGTATGGTTACGTCAGCGAAGCCCACTACCTATCTGGAAGCTACTATTCTAGCGAAATCATTAGCGGATGATGCAGCTCGCAAAAGTAGCCTTAACAGGAAAGAGGAGACTGGGAAGTCATCGGAAAAGTCAAGGCAGATGGGAAATCTGACCAATCAAAGCATGCTGAGTCTAGATCTGGGGATTCGCGGAAGCGAAGATCTGAAAACTCGGGAAAGATTCCAATGTGAAGCGTGAGAAGAAACACGATTCGGGGAAAAGCATATGTGGCTAGTGCTAGTGATTCGAGGAAGGATAATGCCAGGGATGGCAGAAGTGATTTAGTAAGGAAGACTCGTGGTGATGAGCAGCGAAAATGTACCAGGTGTGGTCGACCTGGACACGCGACGCGTGAGTGCTATGTCAAAAGCACCGCAGATGGAGTCAAGCTTGAGGGTTGCTTCGAATGTGGAAAGCAAGGACATATCAAGCGAAATTGTCCATCGTTGAAGAATCAGGGTGCTAGGGGCAGAGCTTTTGCGCTGAATGCTGGGAAAGCACGTGATGATCCTGCAGTGGTTACTGGTACGTTCCTAATCAATGACCATTCTGCGTTCGTACTATTTGATACTGGTGCTGACTTGAGTTTTGTTTCGAAAAACTTTGAACCGTTTCTGTGTTCTCAAACAAGTAAGCTAAGTAAAAAGTACTCGATAGAATTAGCAAATGGAAAATTGATAGAGACTAGCGAAGTCATTCGTGATAGAGACAACCGTTTCCTTACAGAGTTTTCGCGTGTTATGATATATAGTATATGTGCACGTTTATGTATATATATTACGACGCACAAATCATAGATATATAGTATTTATAAACGGGAGTGTAACGGATAAAACATTAAGGTCACCAATAAAATCGTTCAACTCGCAAAATCTTAAAATATATATATATACATATATATATGTATATATACATATATATATATGTATATATCATATATATAGTATATACATATATAAAGTATATACATATATAACGTATATACATATATATACGTATATATATATATACATATATATGTGTATATATATATATATATTAATATGCCAACATAATAAAAAATAATAACTTTTCGAGAAAATCTCAAAGTTATGTAAAAATTCCAAGATTTGAGAAACTTAGGAATTTTTTGATGCGTGATTATTAACTCGTGCCTACGTATGTTAGGACGAGTAGAATTCAATTTTGGGGATTGCGCTATTTAATATACGCACCCAAAGGTGAGTGTCACTAAACCCCTCTTTTTACTGTTTTAGTATATGTTTTGGGGGAAGAACACGCCTTAAAAGGATAAGTATACATTTTCGTATAAAATATGCCTTTGATTAAACTACAAATATATTTTCATGGAAAATATGATTTGGAAATTATGTGATATGTTTTTGGAGAAAAACATGGTTTTGGATATAAATATGTTTCGGGGATGAAACGGGGATTTTACGGCGTTATGGGATAGAACAACCGTGTGGATTTAAAATGTTTAAATCTAAAGTTGTAACGAATTGGCCCGGTCTCAAGAGAGTGAGTATCGGGATTAGGCTTATGTTTCGGTGGGGACGTCGGGGATTCGTACAACATGTTATATTAAATTTTATCATTTTAGTAGGATATATATATTATTCATAAGGTTGGCACCTTGGGTGACCCATTGCGGGCACTTTGTGCGAACTTAGCCATTTAATCATTAATCTGGATTGCGTGGAATTGTTGATAGATCTATTAGGTTGACAACCCCGTCGTGACCGATAGCTCCGTGTCATGTCAAGCGACGAATTTATATTCTGTTATTGTCTAGCGTTGATTATACCCTTAATGTTAATATATACCTCGTAATATCTTGCAAACTTACGAATTTGAACAAATGTATGTTAAAAATAAATTTAATATGTGAAACTTGGGAAGATGCTTAGTTCGGAGGTTTCGGGGAAACGCTTGCGACGACTGACTCATGGATTTTAATAAGGAAATAAAATTGACTTTCGAAAATATTATTTGGATGTTTTGATAATAAACACATAATTAGAAAGTTTTCTTTGTTTTAAATTTGAATATGTGAGCTCACCCTCCTTTGTGTTGACACTTGATTTTAACGTGTTCTTCAGGTACTTGAGCATGGCTTCGGGAATCTTTGGCGTATCTTGTGGTTGTGATGCATGTTTGTTTAATAATAAACTTTGGACACTTTTAAAACTTAATTGGGACCGACTTATTAAGATCCATAAGGATCAAGACAACTTAACTAGTATTATTTGGTTGTGGTTTATGTTTAAATTTGTAAACAATGTTTTAATTAAGTAATATGTCCAAAATTAACGATGCATCATCCACTAAGATATTTATGCGCACCAACTTCCATCACCATTACGTTGTATTTCCGCTGCGACGTTTTTGGGGTGTTACAGATAGAAAAGAACACTGAACGGCTATAGAGCATGCTGGAGGCCCCAACCAGCTCTCAAGACATTAGCAACTTCAAAACTGAATTCATGAAGGTAACTCAAGAACTTGAAGAAATAAAGAATCAAATGAAGGATGCTGTAAAGTCAAAAGTAGCAACAAATTCTTATGAAATTAAGGAAGATATCAACAACTTGAAGGTGAGAAACAACTCAGTGGATGTTGCTAGAGAAGCATGGGAAGGATGTAGCATCATCTTGGCCCTACTCATGAACAACCCCCTTGCTTTTTGCTCTAAACACAAACATTTGGATACACCTAGACATACTACAACAGTTCTGGTACTCTGCTAGACTCATCCTCAATGATGGCAGACTGACTACCATTGCTGGCTGGGTATTGGATAAGCTCATTGTTCTCAATGAGTTCACCATAAGGGGACTTCTTCACCCATGCTACTCTATGGAACATGGGTATAGGGTGTATGGTCAACAAGGAAAATATCGAAGTCGGGGTTCTTCAAGCCATGGCAGTTTTTGGTAATACAACTTGGGATATGCTTTTCAAAGAAGACCGTCAACTCAATGAAATCTCCTACAAGCTCATGGAACCCGTGCATGCACTAGTGCATGGCATTCCATACAACTACTCTCATTATCTGGTGAGAGATTTCGATTGTTAACATCTACTCTAGCCGACCCTTCTTGATGTATCCACACATCTTGATGAAGGTGATCTCCAGTCAGCTGGATTTTGGAGGCATCCTGGTCTGGAATCTCAGAGTAGATATGGTGTTTCAAGAAAATTTTCAGAATGCACAACTTATACCCACAAACAACAACACAAGAATGGAGACATATCTCTGGGCCTTTATTTCCATGATCTATGATGTTGAATGATTTCTTTGTTCTTATTTTTTATATATGTTTTATTTTGGTCAAAAATCAGACTAAGGATAATGTAACCAAATCTGATTTGTAGGTAGTGTGCTTGAATGTTGAAGAATTGTGTTAACGAATATGAAACGTAAATGATGATGAACACGATGATTTATATGAGGAAAAAGCCCTTGATCTTCAGAGGATCTCTGGCATAAAAAACCTTGGGTGATAGAAACTACCGATCACCAACTATATTGAACAAGAAAGATTACAACTTTAGATGTTGATCAAGTGTGGTACAATGATTGTATGCTAACTGAGAGCTCTGGTTTGTAATGTGTGCGAGTATGTGTGTGTTATTTTTTTAACACTTGATCAACCCATTAATAATAATACTAACAACTAAGTCTGATAATCATGCAAAACCACGTCCACTCCCATGAACGTTTGTAGATTTAAGATGTGCAACATCTTGAACAAATTATGCCCGAGATTCCAGCTAAGACATAGTCCACATCGTCCATAACCTGCATACGGACATTAGAAAACGTGGAGAACAAGTGTTAGGAATCATAAGTAATGTTAAGGATCCTTGATCTCCGGAGTCCTTGCACCATCCGCTAAGGATAAGTGATTCAGGCAACACTTCAGGATACATGATCTATAATTACAAAAACCCATGCCCTAACAATTGCCCCCAATATGGCAGTTGTGATAAGGATTCATAGCTGTCATATTACCGTTAGAAGCAGACTAGCCGTTCCTGCATGTAACTAGCCATTACATACTTGACGCCACTGATAAGACCTGCCATAACATCATTCGAAATATAGGGTTAGAGATAACTCCTAAAGTGCCTTTAAAGATCAGAAGATCCTTCTGTTTGTGGAGGATGAAGCCTTTTACACCCTTCGCTCTTAACCTTCCTGCACTTTGAAACGATTAGCAACACCCTGCATCAACCTGAGTGGACGGGCCACAGATTGCTGGCGAAGCTCGGGTTGAGCATTTTTGTAACCTTAGCAGGATTTTAATATAACTTTAATCTTTTGGCTATCATATGGGCTAGCCCACTTTTATAAACTAACTTGGGCCTACACTTTCATAAATTAACATGGGCTAGGCCCAATTTTTATAAATTAACTTGGGCTAGGCCCACTTTTATAAAATAAATTAGGCTAGGTCCACTTTTATAAATTAATTTGGGCTAGACCCACTTTTATAAACCAATTGGGCTAGGCCCACTCTTATAAATCATATGGACTAGGCCCATTCTTAATAATTTATTTGGGCTAGACTTACTTATATAATTTAAATGGGCTAGACCTACACATATAAATTCAATTGGGCTTGGCCCATACATACAAAACATATGAATTGGCTTTTACACTTAACTTTTAGGCTAGGCCCATTCAAACTAAAAGGTTATAAAATATATGAAATATATATTAACAAACAAATACAAGTCTAACTACGAATTCAAGATGAAAGACTTGTACAAAAACAAAACATAAACCTAAGTGTCTTACGAGATTAGAACAATTGTAGGTTGAGACACGAACGCAAAACCAGACATCACCAAGAGATTTGCACAAGACGCATATCTGTGAGTTCATGTTCCCCTTTTATTTAAACGTTTTATAGTTTTTAATGTTAGAATTGTTACAATTGGTATGATTATGCTAGAAAATGAAAATATTTTAGATCACATGCGGATATGATTATATAAAGGGACCATTAATGAGTATTCAAGTACCGAAGAGCAAAAGTGATAGATCTATTGGGTTTTGGCGAGCCCCACTTTTAACGGCAACAAAAACAGATCTTTAAGAGTGCTTTTGTGTCTAAAACGAGTGTCTCAGACACAATTTTTCGTCAAGGTTTGGTTGCCTCCTATTTCAGCATACATATTAGTGTCCTTGCAAAATATTAATGAGCTTACAAGTTTCGTTTATGCTATACATACCGGATTTGGATACTTCAAATGTTTTAAGGATTCATTTGATAAAAAAAACTAAATAGATGAATTCACCAACTTTTGTTGACGTTTTTCAAACCTAACATGTATTACAGGTAACTAGTGGACAACTTTGGAAAACAAGTCTGTGTTGTTATGAAGTCAAGCTTTAGATGTCATCCAGTTTTAGTTAATTGTTTTGTAAACTTGTGTTTAAACTTTAAATAATGGCGTTTGAAGTTGTAGTTTGTCTTTGAAACAAGATGTTGGTTGTAAATGTAGTTTTTAAATAAAGTGTATGGATGAACATCTTACTATCTTTTATATTTTTTATTTAATTGATTGAATGCAACGATTACCGCTCTGGTCACACCTCGCGCTTCCGCAACGTTAAAATTCAGGTGTGACAATTCACCTATCTTTTTACCGGTAAACCAGTGACAACGGTTTAGTACTCATGCATACGCCGGCGTCCATGGATTGACATCTGGTTCTTACCTATACTTTATTACATATATGATAGGGTACACTTGTCCTTTTGTATGTGTTCTAATGTTAAGGTATAAGTCATTTTTATAAATATTAAAACCGAGTTCAAGTGTAAAATTCATTGTAAAATTATGTATATATACACACACGTCAAGTTTTTCTATCACTGGTGTTCCTGTCTTTACACCCTCTGCTTCCATTCGAACAAGTTCATTGGCAATATCTTTCTCTTGTAGTCCCTCTGTAACTAGTTCATCTTCATCGATAAGTCTTAGCCCAAAATCTTTCTTTTGTTTCTTCATGGCATGTGATCAATCTTTTTAACACTCGAAGAAGATACACTGCTTTTCTTTCTAACTGTTTTCTTTACTAGTACATCAACTTCAGGCTCATAAGCTTCATCTCTATCTTTAGCAGTTTTCTTTTGTCTCTCTGTTCTTTCAAATCTAGCTCTTGGATCATAATTACTAGTAAGTATAAGAGCTTCATCATCAGATTCAATTATTTCTTCATCATATTTTTCTTTATCAGTTATTGCAGATACAACTACCCACTGGTTCTTCAACATCAATCACATTCTTTCCACGCTTTCGTTTCTTTTGAGATCCTTAACTATCATCCTCCTTGTTGATTATTTACTTTTCGAATACATGAATTTCTTAATTTTCTCAATTTCATCTTCAGATTTGCTATCATCATGTCTCCATTTTCCTTCTTCTGGAGCTATATATCTTTCATTCTTCAGATGCCCAAACAAACCTTTGTAAGGTGTAATATCTTTTTCTTTCTTGTTCTTGTAAGACGTCATTCGCTCAAGTGTTATACTATTCATGTTCTAACTCCATCTTGTCATTCTCTCTTTTCTCCAGGTCTTGAATATGATGACCAAATATGTATTTGCACAAATCTTTGATACATAAGCCACCTGATATCACAAATGATGCTCTTCATCATATTGAATATGATCAGTGAGAAGTTAAACTTTAAATTCAAGAACAACGCTGCGATGGCACTAATCGAATAGTCCGGTGCTACATCGTAACTTCCTTTCCTGTGTCCCAATCATTGTATAAGCACATGCATCAAAAACATGTATGGTCTGGACACACAAGTCTTAGTGTAGCTAGTTGCATTGATATAACCATCATATCCCATTATTAGAAAACTTCTGTTCACCAATCTTTAGTCTAACATATCTGGATCATTCGATGAATCTTTGAAATCATGTACTTCACGAATTAGTGCCTCTGTAATAACAACTTTCTTTTCTTGAACTGTCAAATGTATTTCTGGAGGTGTCAGTTGGCATTCCACCGTGACATTGTTCAAGAATTCTCGTATAATAAACTCTTATAGTACACGGACCTCTATTATCCTCTTGAAGATTTTTAATCTTTTCAAAAAAGGCATTATAGGTACAAATGGCTTCGCTTTCTTATCTTCCTCGTTCATAAGGCTACAATGTTATGCTTTAGGTCCTTGTCTTGAATATTAACTTCTCTCACCATCTGCACATGATATTCAACAAGCATAAATTCGACAATTTAAGAAATTCGACACTTAGAAAAAATTTAAACATACAAATCATTTCAAGCGCACAACACAATGAGCGTATGACACATCACGCGTATGAACATCTGAGCGTATGATTCATTCAGTGCATGACCACTTTTGAACTTGTTTTAAACGTATGAGTCCTACGAGCGTAGGACTCCTATGTTGATCATCAACACAGTTTATCTTCAATTTTGATTTATCCAAATTTGCTTGTTTTGATGTCAAATATTTGTATACAAGCAATTAGAACATGCTGATCAACAATAGCCCTAAATCAAAATTATGCTCCAGACAGTTATATGAAATTTTTGGTTTTACAACTTCAGGTGTTGTCTTCATCCCAAATTTATGCTTCGGATAGTTATATGACACGTGTCCTTGTTCATCACATTTAAAACAAGTTCATCTATCCTTGTGATTTCTCACAAAGGTAGAGGGTGCTTGAGCATGATTTCGAGCTCTTTGTTCAAGAAACTCCTCAATTATTTGGATTCTGAATTGTTCTTCTTTTTCACTTTATGACTAGAACCAGAAACAAAGTTAACATTTTTCAAATATTTTGAATTTCCATGATAAGCATTATTTCTTTTGTTGTTTCTGAATATGTTCCCACCATTATTACACAACCCTTTGTTCTCGTTACCATGATAACCGTTTTTATTTGGTAACGTTTGGTTGTTGTTCATGTTCCTGATTATGCCTTCTATGGTTATTAAACGCAACCTCAGATTGGTAATAGCTTGTTTCAAAAAAATGTTTTTTATTGTTTCGTTGTTTTAGAAGTTATGTTTGTTTTGTGGAACAACCTTTTTACCGGTTATAACTTGCGTAGCAGCGTCTTCAACAAGCTTAAACGTTCTCCCAATCAAATCAACATTCACATCTTTTTTTTTTTCAAAAAATCTGGATCAGAATATATCTTGTTTAACCCAACCATTTGATACATTGTGATCATGTTTTCAAGGTCACACAAGTTATTTTCTTCTCGTGAAACGTGATTGTTTTTAAAAATCTTCTTCTCACAACCTGAACTTTCACCAGATTCATTTTAAAAACTTTTTCTACTACTGATTCACAAATATCCTCATCTGTTATCCAATTTTGCATGTGATACATCAATGGTTTCAGGTAGTAAGTCTTTAGGATCAATCACTAATGGAGTTTTCACTACAACATCAATGGCTTTGTCAACACCCTCTGGAGATTTTGAGTAGTTACTCAACATCGGAGGTAGACACCTATTGTACCTAATTCCACGATTTCGATAACCATAAACATTTTCCCCAGTTTCTTCATGCTTACCCGTAGGTTTGGGGATAATGTCATCTAGGACATGAGATGTTGCCGCATAACTTGTTAGTTCTTTATCGACTCTCTGAGAATTTTTAATTTTTCCATCTGTGTTTCAAAACAACCATTTCATCAAGATATTTATCCAAAACGGTTGCTTTTAACATTTCAATTGTTCTTTGATCCTTTTTAATCTGTTCGATAAATCCTTTTTGTAATTTTGCAATTTGTTGTAAGAAATTTGAAGTGTTTTAAAATCAACTAGCATACTCTAGTATGAACTCTTAATCTACCATAATCTGCATCCTTTTCAATACATTGTTCACATGGAATCAATAATTTTTGACATTGAAGTGGTTTTGTTGGTTCAATTTTAGCTTCGGATGACTTAGTTTTTACCGATTCAATGTTAACTTCTAATTTTGACTCGGTTTTATACTCGGATGACTCACTGTTTACCTCTTTCAGCTGAGCCATCATAGCTTTCTGATCCAAGTCCTCCATTGATTTGGATGTGATCTCAGTCAAATTGATTACTTCAACAATATCTTCTTCTTCCTCGTTAAACTTAATTTCTCTTAACGTAGCATCCTTCGAGAAAAATCCTAAGTTATAGGAATTCTCTTGTCCTCTAAGACAATGTTTGTCAGTTTTGATTCACCTTTTTCACCAGTAGATTCAACATTAACTTTAACATCCTCTTTGATTTCAACCTCTGTTTTAACTTCTTCAACCTTTTCATGTTCAATTTCTTTTATCTCAACCATCAAAGCTAACCATTCAATCTTCTTGGACCACCACTAAGGCTCTATCTTTTGGAGTTGAATTTGATGAAGACTCACTTTCAATTGGTAAGTCTAATATGATAAATCTAATATATACAAATTAACCTAAGGAGGTTAATTTCTTAACACCATGTCAAAACCCACTTCACCTCTTATGAGGGTTTTAACCTAAACTATCATGCATATGATTTCTTCATGTATTTCCATTCATGTCATAATTCTAAACACATCAATTTCATCATAACCCACATCACTTCATACTTGAACAATCACCCAAGTATTTTATCTAGTAATTATCTCACAAAACCAACTAAGGAGATACTCATGAGCATTCACACAACATCAATACAAATTTTTATGGTGACCAAATCACTAAACGTTTCTATTCCATGGATTTCTTTACACTAGAAAATCCACTAAAAGCAAAATTATAACATACCTTAGGTTTGGATGTTATTAGAGACTTCAAATCTTCCAACATGCAAGCCTATCACTCGATTTACACTTTGATTTCACTATATTTTCTTCGGTTTAGGGTTTTAAGTGTTTCCCCTCTTTTCTCCTTCTTTTTGATCGACTGAACACACACTAGTGTGTGTGATCTTTTTAGTTTTAGCCTTTTTAATCTTCGTACTTTCAATTGTCCAACTTTAGCCCCTAGGTTTAGTTAGATATTTAGTTTGGTTTAAACCCCATATAACACTAGTAATTAACCATTATCATAACTAAGTTTAGATGTTCCTTATCAAATTACTAAATTTGGGGGTGTTACAACCCGAGTCAATTTAAAACTCGCCCGAGCCTTTTATAGACTATATCTTAGAAAGCACTTATTTACTTTTTATTTAAGATCATGTTTATTTATTTCAATCCTAATGTTTATCTGGTTAACTTTTACCTCTAAAGGTATATTACCAGCTCATCCAGGTTTGTTTAGTTTAAATACCAAATTCATTGTTTGGGATGTTACAATTCTACCCCCCCTTAGAGAGGTTTCGTCTCCGAAACCCTTTTTAAGTTGTTCTTTAGGGTCAAACCTAAGAATATAGTTTTGGTTTTCAATCGAGCATCACTCAAACTATAATCATTTATAACCTTACCATGAAGTTAGGGTAGTGCCTTTCGGACTCCTAAGTGGTGCCCGACCCCTTCTGATGTTCCCTTTTTCTTGGTCAACTTCTTTGTTCTCGATGCGTTATCGGTCAAGAATTGTCTTAGGTATTGTCGTATGCGACTTTCACGTGTAAGGTCCCATGGGCTGTTACTTTCATCTAGTACTTCTTTTCTTTACCATCAACTAGAGATAGTTACCTTCTTGTCACTCGATCATATGAATATGTCAACATATTTATTGCATGCTAATCATATTAAGACAAACACACTGATTAGGTTATAAGCATAATTTTTTACCTTGACCGGTCTTGCCGGTTAGACTCATCAGTCACCAGTCACTTTATACCCCATTGTTCGGGTACACCCACATTTTTTTACCGTGATCACCTCACGTCATGCTTAGATTTGTATCAACATTTCATTTTTAAAATTTACCCTTGTTTTTCAAAACATCGTCTTGCACCCATTAGTGCCAAAACTTGTTTCTTTTAAATAAAACTAGTTTCGAATTCTTCGCTAATTCTTTACATTCGTTAAAATGTCGTTATTAACTAAAACCAAGTTTTAGCTCAACATTTTCTTTCTAACTAGTGTCAGTTACTCACATCAAGAAATTGACAACCAAATGTTTTCTCTTTACCAATTTCATTTTACGCGGGGAATCGTAACTGATTTCCACGCCTTAACCTAATATACCGAAATGCCCCTTTTTACTTAACCATGTAGGCTATTTCTTTAGTTGTTCATCTTTTAAGGTATGACCTCTATGGTTCATCCAATTTTATTGGTGACCCGAATTTCACATTGGTCTCGTAGACCTTTACCATTATTTATGGCCCGAAGGTCATAATGTTCCCTTAGATCACCCTTTACCCTGTCATTCTTTAAGTATGTTGGGTGTTAACACACCCATTTTATGATTATAAAAATCATTTCCCTTTTTTTGTTTTTTACATCACCCATTATAATCACCCGTTATGATGTTTAAGCACTTAAGCCTAAACCATCCACATTCTTTTCGCCGGATTATTCCCATTCAACTACAAACCATTATGTGAGGACCTGCTCTCCATAAGCTTAGGTCCCAATTTGAGGATCTAGTCATAAAACATGCGGAATCCATTTTATACTAGTGACAATATCAAGATTACTGTTTAAATTCACTTTTCATTGATTGTTTAACGGTTATAAGATCCTAAAACAAACTGGACAGGGCTTCGCCTCTCCGTTCAGCAAAACTATTACAGATCAATACCTAGCACACCTATATATAGGCCTTTCACGTCGTGCGAAGAAAGAGCCTTCACTTCGTACGAGGTGAGTTCTCTTCGTATGAAATGAACTAAATTACTTCGACAATTGAACTTCACTTCGTATGAAGTGGATATAACATACAAAAAACAAAAAATCTAACGTTAAGCCCAATTACAATACTCGACATGACCCAAAGACGTAGGCGATAGACATTATGCACCAACAAACTCCCCCTTGGATATTGTCGCAGTCTTGGTCAGTCTTCAATCTTTAAACATTTAACATTAACTTCCGAAAAAGTTCTTCTTCAGCTTCCGACGTTCTTCACTTGGAATAAGCGTTTGATCTGTTGCAAGAGCCCACTTTAGAAATTGAAATCTTTGAATCGAAGCTTTCTTCATCCTTTCAGCAATCCTTTCTTTCTTTCGCATATCCTTTCTAAATTCGACACCTTCTTGTTCACGCCATTTAGACTTCTACATCTTGCCAGAATTAATACCATGTGCATAACATACGTTGTTTACACCCTGGTATTGAATGCTTGAACCTTTTCTTTTGCCTCTTAACAAATCTTGTTGTAGAACAAGCATTCAACATCTTTCTCTGAGCAGTTCACTAGCCACATCGGGTCTAGTATTCGAATAGCCATCCATATGCCTTCACACTTCAAAACTATCATTGCTTCGCCAGTCTCGATATCATACTGCCACCACTTAAAGAACTCGTTGAAATCCTGGTCGATCTTCAACAACGGCATATTTTTCATTGCACATGGCGCTTCACAATCAAAGTAACATCTTTTTCTTTAGTGAATGGATCAATCTTGATTATCTTATTCGGAATATGCGGCTTCATATTTTATCAATTTCCACAGCCTTTGATCATTAAACTTCATCTAATAATTGATCCATTTAGCCTGATATAGTTCTTTTAACATCCCACCACGGTAATGTCTGAAAATCACTTAGATATCTGAAATTGAAATATTGTACCCCAAACTCTCTCTTCACTGCATATACGTTTAACTCTGGAATCCACCCCCAGCTCAAGATATCCACTAACGACTTCTCTTGATCTCTCGTGAAGAAAGCTAGTGGTCGTCGGAATTCTCGTTCTTTGGGAAACTCTTTAAACCATGTCTTTTTCACCTCAAGAATTTCTTCTTTCGATAAATGTCTAGGCATATTTCCATCTTTCACTGTCTCCTCGACCTTTCTTTTCAGCAAATCATCAGTTGCTTCAGCAAGAATTTCTTGAAAGGTTAGGAAGTCATATGTTCCTTCACCGGTGTATGTAACCGTTTCATCGTCAGAATCATCCTCCACGACAACCCTATCATAGTTATCAGCATCTGCAACATATTGATAAACATAGTCTTCAGGCTTTGAAATACTTATGTTATTATTCTTCCTCAAAATCAAACTCAAATGAGCTTTCGTCTACTCCCAAAATCTCAGCAATCTCTTCCTTCGTGTAATTGTGCACAAACTCCCCTCTTCAACTCTGTGTTCTAGATATAACACTTTGGGTTGTGGCAAATCAGGAACATCCGTTATAGGAATGACGTCTGTGAGGATTCCTGAATGCTCTGTTTCTTTTATAGAATCCTTAGTCTCCCCCTATCGTGTGCATCATCCTCTTGATTAACTTCATCATTCAGATAAGCATCATAGTTGAATGATTCATTAATCTTTGCATCTTGCACCACCAACCCACTACCACCTTGAGTTTTATCATCATCGTCACCCTTATCATCATCATCATCATCTTTCTTATCATCTTTTCCACCAACATCCTCATCCTGATCATCTTCGAAGTCATCAATCTCTTTATCAAAATTTATCTCTTTTTCCTTTTTTCTTTCCAATAATTTTTGTTTCTCTGAGATACCAGTAACATCTACGGCTTCTCCAACAAGAACATAATTTACTAACGGTTCAGATTCTTAAATTGACTCACACGTAATAATAGGAACTGCATCAATCGTTTGTTTGCCTTTTTCAGCCAATGCTGCTTCAGCTTTCGCTTTCTTTTCCCTTTCAGCAGCTCTAGTTTTTGCATCTTTGACTTCAATCACATCATATTCAACATCGAAGTTTATACCAAACTTTTTTCTCTAACACTTTGTACAGAACGTCAAACATCTTAGCATTCCTCGTCTTTTCAACTTCAAGATCTTTTACAATTCTGTGAAGCTTCTCATTCTCAGCAGTAACACTTGTAAGTGATGTATTGCAAAAAACATCGGTTATTTGTGTATAGTTTGTATAGTTTTTATTAGTTTTAGTTTCGTTTTTCGTAGAATAGTTAGTCTTTTGATCCAATTGCGTTTTGCAGGTTGTATGAGCTTAAAGTAGCTGAAAAGCGTGGAAATTGAGTAGAAATACGAATTGGTCAAGTCCTGGTACGAGTTGGAGGGCTCGGGAGCTTAAACGAATCAAAATACTGGAAAAAGAGCTCCTGGCGGGCCATGGAGCAGTTAGCCTGATGCCTCTCGCCACCCGTGAGAGGCTAGTGAATTGATGATGTCAGAAACGCGGTCGTGGGCCGCGACTTGCCATTTAGAACTCTCTCACGGCCGGCGAGAGGGTGTGATCTGCAGAGAAATTCGCAGGAGATGAGTTTTGAGCTGAGTTTTGGGTATAAAAGCAAATGTTATCATGAAGAAACCCTAACTTACGAATTAGGAGACATCTTGGGTGATTTGGGAGCATTATCGGAGCAATTCGGAGTAGCTAAAGCATTCGGTTGAAGATCATCAAGTTTAGCAACTTCTGGTCGTCATTCTGTCGTCCGGGTGTTCTCGTTTGTGCTGTTTGACTTTTATTATGTTTTGCATACTTGAAACTACTTTGTTTGGTTTTGTTTCCATGACTTTAGTTGGCTAAATCTTTTTAACTACCTAGATTAGATGAATGACTGAATAAAGTTTCGATTTTTACTTTGGATTTATGATTTGTGAGGATTGTTTATGAACTGTAAAAGATTTATTCTATCAATTGGATGTGTTTTCGTATTTGATCTTGTTGGTTATTATTTATTGCTTTACATGAATCTTGGTGATGGTCTATATCATGGAATAGATGCATGTTAGGTTTTAGCTTTTGGTGACTGTCTATATCGCAGAAGAAAGCTAGAGTCTTTAAGGTGAAACCACGAAATTGAGCCTTAAAAGTAATAATTGGTAACTTAATAAAATCAGATATTCTACTAATCGTCAATAGCTGCAAGGTGCGAGGTTATTGCTAGGTCTAAGTCATTAAGCAGTAAGGTAGGAGCTTTCTAGGAAGTAAACCCGTTGGCTATTGTCTAGCAAGTCCAATTGAGAAATTAGGTCTATCCTTGGTTTAGATCTCGACAAGGAGTGAGCCTCATAGGATACTTTTATAAACCCATTAGGTGTCTGGCAAAAGAGTCTAATAACTGGTTCAGCAACCTCGAGGGAGCTATAGTGTGCTTTTGAGAAGGGTCAGAGGTCCTATTAGATATCCCGAGAGGTGAGAATATCATGATCCCGGTTCCTCCTTAATCAACTTCCGAGTAAAAATCGTTATTAACATCAGTCAGGATTCTAGTCTAGGTTGTCTTTTCACCATCTGAGTAAAACCCAAGTCTAGTTCGTATTTCTTAGTTAATTTAGTTTAATTAGTTAATTTTACTTGCTTCTTTAGGAATTGTTAGAAACCCCCCTATTAAACATTCAATCATTTTAGTCCGTGTCAGTCAGAGTCTTAATAAAGTAATTAGTTTAATTAGTAGAGTCTCGTGGGTTTGATATCCGGACTTACTTTAGCTATACTAGAGTCGATTGGTACACTTGCCGGTTAGTAGTTTAGTGTGTTTTAGTGAGTCTAGAGTATTATTTTGAGTCTAGAATTAGGTTAATTTTAGTTAATTTTATTAAACTACTTTTAGCACATCAGTAAGCATCGAGACTAGCTGTACATTCTCCATCTCAAGTTGTTTAACTATGTTTTCTAACTCTTGAACCTTCTGATCATTAAAGAAATCACCTTCAAATCCGAGAAACTATAAATCATCAAAGGCAGAAGGACCAGTTTGAAATGATAGACGTCTATGAGAAGACTGTGGTGTTTGTTGTTGTGGTGGTTATTGTGGTGGTGACAATGGTTTGTTGTTACGCGGTGACAATGGTTGTTGTTGTGGTGGTGATAAAGGTTGTTGTACTTGAGGAGATGGTGGTTATTGTGGAATAACAAGTGGTTGTTGATCATGAATGATGTTTTCAATAACAACCTAAATCTTCCTTATCTTGACTAGCTGAACTAGCCTCAGCAGTCCTTCTTTTCCGATACTTTTTTCTTGGTTTCTTTACAGCTGGAGACCCTGTTAATTTCTTTGTAACATTAGACACTTTGCTTTTCACTCTCTTAGCTTTCTTTGTTGGTCTTTTAATAATCTCTTCTGGTTCTGATGGCACATATGTTTCATCATCATCACCTAATGTTTTTTGCTTACGTTGTTCTGCTCTTTCTACTGTTGTTACTACTTCATAATCAATACTCTCATCAGAACTTGATTCATCTTCATTCTTGTAACGATCAGAAGTAGTAGAGAAAACTTCATGTTTAACATTTTCAGTTTCAGTTTCAATATTCACCTCTTCCTCTCTTTGTTCCTCTTTATCTGTTTCTTCATCGAATGATAAAGTTTCAACTTTCTTTGATGCTCCTCTTTCTTTTTGTTATTTGCTTCTTAGGAGTTGTCTTTTTCTTTTTCATCTCCTCCTTCTCATACCAATGTTCTCTCTTCGGAACATAACCAGCCAATCGATCCTCTTCATCATTATCAGAATTACCACCCTCATTCCTCCAACGATCCTTGGGCGGTGCTTTATATTTTTCATCTTTAATAGCTCCAAAGAACTTCTTGAAAACTAGTTCAGTATCTTGTTTCAAGTACTAGTTCAGACCAACAAGAGATAATTGTGACATATGATCCAGCTTTAACTCATCACTTTTACCTTTTACTAAATCAGGGAATTGATCATCCATCATCATTTGAACAAACCGCGGATATTGCAAGAATTTATCTTTTTTAATATTACTCTTCATCTGCTTGAAAATAATTTTGGTAAAGTTGTATGGACGGTTAAGAGCAAGAGCAGCTATCATTCACATCTGATTGTCGAGTAAAGCATCAAATTCTCCTTTGCGATGACTCAAGGCGTGTATGAATGAATGTATGAAGAATTTATACGATCTTTGCAAGGTACGCTTTGTTAAATTTTGAAGATTTAACATGCCCCTTGTATCCCATTCTATAAAAGCACCCCTTTGCCATCCTTTCTGAATGTTTCGTCAGATCACCATCTTTGTCTTTGAAGTCTAGAACTCTCCGTATCAACTCCTCGGTAATCGAAACTTCCTTATCTTCATTTCCTATTCGAACAAACGATCTGATGGCAGGTGGATCCAGTACGACCACGGCATGCTCCCAAAATCTTTGCACATGAGAACGATATACTTGATGTTGATGTGTAAGTGCCTTTTTGATCGGAAGACGATTCATAAACTTTAGAATATCTTTAAAAGGTTCCATCCCTGACATTTTTTCATCAAGAACACAACAGATGTTGTGAATTGGCTCAAATATCGTCTTCTTTTCCTGTACATCACAAAACAACAAACACTTAAAACAATTTTCACAAAAATTTACCAATTCCTTTATGCGAAGTGGTTTGTACGAAGTGGAAAGCTCTCTTCATAGGAAGTGATAGTGCATAAATCACATTTTTGACCAAAATTTGAGGGTCCGTTGTACGGATCGTTCCGGTCCTAATTTGGCAAACCTAAGGTAAACATGCGAAATCTGTTTGCATATGCGACATTGGATACAAGTTTGTTACTGTTAATCACTGTTTCATTAATGTGTAGACGTTACAGATCATAGAAACACTTGGACAGAGCTTCGCCACAGTCGTGACAAAATCTCGGAATCTTATAAATGAAATCACCAAGGCACCTATTTATACTAACTCAAGTTCGCTGGTGAGAGACTAAGTTCGGGCGAACTTGACCTAGTCAAGTTCGGCCGAACTTGACTTCACACACACCATTACCAACGAACTTGGCCTATATTTCACTTAAATACGCCTTTTTCTAACAGATTAAGCTCTAATCACTCAGACTCGATATATAATGACGTAGGTAACAGATATATGCACTAACAGACTCCCCCTTGGATGTTGTCGTAGTCATTTTCTCTCGTAGACATTTGTCTTCGAATAAGCTCATGAGTCTTTATCATTCTCTTGATCTTTAGTCTTGAATAATTTTAACATTTTTCGTATCAAATCTCTTTCTCGGGCAGTTAACAGCAATGTGCCCATTTACTCCATAGTTGTAACACACCCTGTTTTCGTATTTATCTTCTTTCTGATCTTCTTTATCAAACCATACACTCAAATCATAACATTGTTTTGATGTGTAGTAGTCATCTTTCTTGCTTCTTCTGTAAACTTGATTTGACGTTGAAGCACTGTGGTCCGACCTGCACCACTTATTTTCAAATTTTTATGGATTTTTATAATGATTGGATAATCGTACCGATGAGCTTTTATTTTTCTTTTGAAAATTTTTAGAATTTTTAGAACTTTGTTTTTCCTTTTGTTTTTGTTCTCCATTCTCCTTAGAAGGTTTTTGCGTTGAGCATTCACCTTTTTCAGTAGATTGTAGAATAGTTTCTTGAAAATTTTCTTTTAGTTTAAAAAATATTTCATTTTATCATCGGTATCATCATCACAAGCCTTAATTATGACATCGTCATAATTTGTGACACTGTCACTTATTGGAATTTCTTTTTTATTCTCATTAATCGGTTTTGGACATATATGATCTAGAATCAATGACGAGGTCATAAAACTTTTAATTTCTTTTCTAAATCAACAACTTTATTTTTAGCATTCTCAACTTCATTTCAAGTTGAGTTATTTTCTCGAGATGAGAATTTATTGCTTTTTGATTTTCAATATTAATTTTTTCAACAACAGATTTTTAATTTTCTAAAATTTTTATTCTATTTTTCAAATCATTTTCTAACTTTATAGAATTTTTGTTTTCTAATGTCAAACTTTCACAACTTTCAAAAGTTTGACATTATCAGATCTGGATTTTTCAAAATTTGAGCACACAAATTCAGAACTTGATTCTTCATTCTTTGGAGTTGAATCTGTCTTGAATATGCATGCAAAACAAATTTCAGCAAAATCAACCACATGATTCATATTTTCATCTATATAACAACCCCTCTTAATATCATATTTCAAAACAATTTTGCTTTAAGACATATATTGATTCTTCTGCTTATTTCAGAAACCACATCCAACCTTATTTTATCTAGCTTCTCTTCTATCGAAACTTTCTTCTTCTTTGTAATTTCTAAATCGTGGTTTTTAAGCTCAAAGAACAAATTATTTAGATAAAACTTTGAAAATCTAGAATCCCTTTTCAATTCAATCAAATATTCATCCCATTCAGACGGTAATGCTTCTGCAAATTTTGATATCAGTTCAGCACTTGACATTCTTATACGCTCATGAATTTGGACATTTATGGACATTAGGAGGGGTTTTGGACGTAAAACATGAAATAAACGTACAATCCACGGATGAAAAGTAAAATTGAATGGATAGGATTGTTAGAAAGTGATTTTCGACCAGATTTGTCACACCCCGACTCGCAGCGGAAGACAAATGCAGGGTGCGGCAGACACGTGGTAATTCTCCATAGTTTAAAAACATGATATCATAAACAGAGAGAATCTCAGTTACAACATACTATCAGTATCATATTACACACCATAAGTTCAGTACAGTACTACGAGCTATCACAGCTCTTATTCTGCTACAGTTTACTACTACAGCCATCCACACGCACTGTAACACCCCGACCCGAATAGGGCTGACGTGTCACTTTTACAATTCCCTGTAGTCGATGCACATTCGGAAGCTACCGTCTTTTTTCTTTACAAACAGAACAGGGGCTCCCCAGGGGGAATAGCTAGGACGGATAAAACCACGATCTAGTAACTCCTGTAACTGCGTCGATAGCTCTTGCATCTCAGAGGGTGCAAGACGATATGGGGCCTTGGCAACGGGTGTCGTTCCCGGTATTAAGTCGATGCGAAACTCGACTTGCCGATTGGGCGGCAATCCGGGCAGTTCTTCCGGGAATACATCAGGGTATTCACATACTACCGGGATGTCCTCAATACGTTTTTCGGCTGGCTCCTCGATGTGACGCTAGCTAAGAACACGTCACATCCCTGTTGTATACACTTCAACGCCTCAAGGTGAGATATAAGGTTCAACGTGGTGCCTAACTTCTCTCCTTGTACCATAATTGCATTCGTGGGGGATAAAGGAATCTTCACAACCTTTTGTTCGCAAACACCTCCGCACGATGGTTGGACAACCAGTCCATTCCTATGACAATATGAAAACTACCCAATTCTACTGTTAAAAGGTCAATAGTAAACTGGTAACCGTTAAAGGTTATAGGGAAATTAACAATAAGTTGGTGACTGTAATCAATTTCCTGCTGGCAAGCTCGACGGTATAGGGGTGTTTCAGGTCAACAGCAGGCATATGTAAGAGTGGCAAAAATGCAATCGACACATAACTCCTATCGGCTCCCGTATCAAGTAACACTGAAGCAAATTTATTGGAAACGAGGAACGTACTTGAAACCACGTTGGGATCCTGGCGTACGTCACCATGTCCCAAAACAAAGGCACGGCCTCGAGCTGCATTCTAGGTAGATGCTTGGTTCTGGGTGTTCTTTCCTGCCATATGCTGGGCTAACTTCGGACAACTATTACGAAAATGCTCCGTACTGCCACATCCAAAGCATGCACGGGGATAGGCAACCTGTGGGGCTGGTTGCTGAGGTCACTGCTGAATAGGTTGAGGCCTAGCAGGTTGAAAGCGAGTTGTTTTGGGATTTAGTTCCACGATCATCTTACAGTCTTTGGCAAAAAGCCCATTGTTATGACACTTCGAGCATATCACTGCTCGGCATATACCAGAGTGGTGGAAAGCGCATTTATTGCACTTTGGGCCCTTTCTTTGTAGCCATCAAAGTTACCTGCGGGGGTAGTCAAGGCGTAGTTCTGGCTAGTATTTCTCCCCCTCTTCGGCGCTGCTGCCCTTGCGCGACTATTCTCCGGGGCTTCCCGCTTGTTTCTGGCCGACTCTCCGGCATTGTCAGAATCTTACGCCTCACCATGTCATATGTAACGGTACCTGACCTGGCTACTACCTCGTGCATGGTTCGGTATTCCACCGAGTTAATGATACTCCTCACTTCTGGGCCAGTCCCCAGATATACCTTTAATCCTCTTGGACTCTGGTCGGACCATGTCTGGCAAAATACATGCCAGTTCATTGAAACGGTTGTTATAACCTGCATGATCAGCACCTTGCCTCTACAGGTTCCAGAACTCGTGCTCAAGCTTCTGAATTTCATGAGTTGGGCAAAACCTTTCCCTCATCAGTATCTTGAGATCATCCTAAGTCATCGCATTAATCGCATCCCGTCGCGAGTTTGAACAATCGTGTTCCACCAGTTTAAAGCATGGTCAATAAAGGTACAGGTAGTATACTTAACTGTGCAATTAGTAGGGTAATTACTTATGTTAAGTACTGATTCTGACTTCTCGACCCATTTCTCAAACCCATTGGGTCCCTCAGTACCATTGAATTCCATCGGTTTGCATTCCATGAAATGCTGATATGTGCAAACCGGTCGACCATTATTTTGGTTATCGTTCTGACCTACGGGTTCTGGTTGTGGATTTTGTTGTGGGTTAGCATTAATACCGGCGCTAACCTGCGCCACAATCGTGGGAATAACAGCTTGGAGTTGTTGCGCTACCATTTGCGCAATATCTGCCTCAGTCATTTGGGGGGGTGTTTCGGGGCCATTCTATTATAAACAATAGATGTCTAGGTATCAATGTCACGTATCCAGTTAACACATGACACATATTTGGTTAAAACATAACACACACTTCATCACACACATGAATCCACGACACATATAGTCAAATACATCGTCATATATATATGTAATGTCATCATCATACAAGCGTCAAAATTTGCACATAGACTTAACCCATAAGGGCCAGTGCTTAGATGTGCCGTCAAAATGTGTAACCACAATGACGTACAGACTCGATGCAACAAAAGTACTAACCAGTAAAGCGCGAAAACACTATAACTGTATCACCACCTCGACATGGGTATAACCCAGTTCTTGGTAGGATGTACAAAAGATACATCATCTCTAACTATACTGAAAGAAAACCATACTAAGAACGCCACATCCACCATGCCAATCCTCCAAAACCTGCGATCAACCCTACAAAAGCACCAACACATCCGTATACCAACGCACGGAAATGATCCTGCTCATGATGAACATACCATATACCCTGCTGTAACGCGATGATCGCCTGGTGTAAGACGATCAAGTAGTCTCCCATCAACCGCCTCTGCTGCTCATCCTCATCCTGTGCCATCCGTAGTAATGAAATCTACTCGAACAGAAATCCCATCAAGCTGCTCTCGGTGATGGGAGCAGGCATCTCCTGAGGAGGAACAGGTATACCCTAGACGGGTGGAGAAGGCTCCCTAAACGGCTGGGAAGGGCCACCTCGCTCGTATGTGTGAAACATGGAAGGGTCCTCCCGAGGTGGGGTCAGAAAATGAGCAGTAAAATGCTGCTGGGTCCCTATAGGTATGGGTGTCGGACGAAAAGGGGACCCAGATGGGGTAAACACAGGTACAAGCATAACTCGGAGTGGAAGGAGTGTAAGGGTCAGGCGGTGTCTCAGGTGACAGTAAGCGGGGTGCTACCGGCTCCCACTCCCAATGCCTCGTGGCGGGAGCAGGGCTCCTAGGAATAGGTCCTACTGGTATGGCAATATCCGGGGTACGACTATGCTCCGAGGAGCTAGTCCGATGGTGTGATGGCGAACGGTAGGCGCTCGAGGCCTCCCCCTCGCGCCTAGTACGAGGTCTGGGTGGGTACGGACCACAACAATAACCAGAAGATCTGGCGAGTAGCTCGATGTCAGAAGGGGTGTCAGTGGATCCTCCTCAGGATCAGTCTCCATATGCGAAGTCGAATGGTGACTCGAACTATGCGACATGCTACCTGAAAAAAGAAAACCACACACAACGCTGATTTGACTGACCAAAATACTGAACTCAACATTCCACATATATACACACAAGCACGTATTGCACGCAGTTTCGATTTTTACAATTTATAAAAAAATTACTTGCGGTTAGTGACGTTTGTAGACAGATTTCGTCCTATTTAAAATACGTTCCCAGAACCCCCAAGTATGAGCAGATAAATTATGGTGTTCCGGACCACAATAATTTATTTGCCCCACCAGGGCTTCCTGGTAATAGCCATATTACTCAGTTTCTAAAGGTTCTCAGCGTGTGGAGACTAACTTAGGATTATAGTCTAGGTTCTTTAGAGATACCGCGTTCGCTATAACCGAAGGCTCTGATACCATCTTCTGTCACACCCCGACTCGCAGCGGACAAATGCAGGCTGTGGCAGACACGTGGTAATTCTCCATAGTTTAAAAACATGATATCATAAACAGAGAGAACCTCGGTTACAACATACTATCAGTATCATATTACACACCATAAGTTCAGTACAGTACTACGAGCTATCACAACTCTTATTCTGCTATAGTTTACTACTACAACCATCCACACGTACGTTCCTTACTCCTCTTTAATTTTACCCGAAATGCATGTTAGTTTTAAAAAGGTCAGCTAAACGCTGTGTGAGTCCCACTGGTTTAGTTGTTGTGAAACATTATATATTAACAAGTTTAATTGCACTAGTCACAGTCACCATCACGGTTATAGTCACAGTCACTGTCACGGTCATAGTCACAGTTACGGTCACAGTTAGGGTCAGGGTCATAGTCACTCCGTGTCATACAGACACATCATCGCACGGGTCGTGTCACCACAGACACTTCCCACTGGGCCGTGTCAAGACAGGAACTTCATCCCAGCACTGAGTTCAATGTTCCCCTGCAGTTATGCCTAATCAACACAACCGAATTTAGGACGTGTGCAGGTTCCTAGTCACCGACACACAGTGTCACCTAGACACTCCCTGGAGCAACTGGGTTCGTTAAACCAATAGTACTATCCACTGCCCATGGCTTACGCCAATCACTTGTAGGGGGAGGTAGGTCATGTGTTATATAATTCATATCTCACAAGTTGGTGCAATTAACACAGTTTCGTAACATGCAAGTCATTCCAGAAAACAAATGTTATTCCTGGAACGAATGCGTTTCCCCATCCGGGAGCTGCTTCGTTTTGCGTGCCCGGGCTTTGATTATTTTAAAACCTTATGTCACTGTCTATGGCACAAAACTAAGTTATTCCTGGAACTCGGAATCTTAAATAAGGCTACCGATAATCTAATAATGAATGTCAAAGGTCTAATGCACGGTTAAACGTTAAGTCTCCATTTAATGCGTGGTTCAAGGCTAAGGACGCCAACCTTGCATCATTGGTCCTTAGTAGTGTCATTTCCACAATGACGTGCTCTCGGATTCCTCCGAGGTATAACATATATTGTTTCGCACAACATACAAGTCATGAAATTTCACAAAGTTTACGCATAATTATAGTTTTAGTCATGCTTTAAGTTTAGGACCAATTAAGGTATACCTGGTTTCGTCATGGTTATCACACGATCTATGGTGGATTCATCTCGAAAATTCGAAGAAATAAGGGATCTGGATTGAAAAATGTGAAAAAAGGCTGATTTGGGAGACCAAGTTCGCCCGAACTTGACCTGTGGTGGTCAAGTTCGCTCGAACTTGACAAGGATTTTCATGATTTTTCACCAAGTTCGCCCAAACTTGAATGATTTTCTTTGAAATTAAGCACAAGTTCGCCTGAACTTATCTATTTCTTGAATGTTCGCCCGAACTGGTCACAAACTGACTAAATTCGCCCGAACTTGTCACACAAGTTCGCCCGAACTTGCCAGGGAGCATAATAAAAAGGCATGGAAAAATTTTGTTGATCATATTGATGGGATGAGTGTCCAGAAAAAATTTGCCGATAGAATTTTTTCGGGTTTTCGATGACCGAACTGGGATGTTTGGGGACACCGTCTAGAGCTTCAGAGTACAGATTTGGTGATACGATCACAAAATTTTGAAGATAACGGGAGAGTCATTGATACCGGTGCAGAATGTTGATCATTTGGGTGTCATGACTAGTAATGGGCCTAAACGTTAAATCTGCATTTGTTAAATACTGAAAGTTCCGGATTTCAAGGGGAATTTCAGTGAAAATTTCAGTATGGTCAGAATTTGCAAAAGTGAGGGGGAATAAAAAAATTTCAATATTTGAAGATTCTGGCATTTTTGAAATTCGTGACTGCCGCAACAGTATCCGGGTGGTTACCGATTGCAGATTATCGGGAAATGCAGAGGACCGAGATTCATCGGGTGATCATAGGAAATTTCGAATTTTCAGTTCATGATACAGAGTGATGCTTAAGGGTTAGAGTCCTGATCTCCGGTGAAGGAACAGTTAGCTGGATTAGCAGTCGTTAGTACCAATGAGGAACTGAGGACGTTCAAAATGTTCGGTGATGATCATAGGAATTAAAGACTAGCTCCGCAGACGGATGGTTTCTAAATTACGAAGGAAATCTTATGATAATCTTTGGACTAACCGCCGTTGGATGATGATGTTTGGTGATTAAGTGGCGCTGGTCTACCGGAGATAGCTATATATCTGGCATTGTGATTGAAGAGGAAGAATGTGATTTTGATCACGGACGCATGTTTCTTAGATTCGTTGTGTTACCAGATTATTTGTTTCCGATGAAGATTTGCTGATTGAGCAGATTACCGATTTGCTGATCAAATCTTTCTGAAGGGTGCTTAACTGCGATTACGGAAATCGGGATTTTGGATTTTCGAGGGTATTCGTTGATTTGAAGTTTCCGATGCGGTGATTCGAAGTTTCTATCAATTGCCGGTTGAGTTTTTGATACTTTAGGAGTGTGCGGAATAAACTCTCGATGCTCAATGCTTATTCAAAAACTGAACTCGGATGTAGTTATCGTCGAAATGGAGAAGCTGCTGCATCGATTAGCTTTGAGTTGATGGTTATTCGAGAAAATTTGTCGGTCAAGTAAATCAGAGGAGTCGGAAACCATGCAACCAAATATTTGAACTGGAGATTTCAGCGGAACTGAAAGTTGTTAATGCAAACACGGATCATCAATTAAGGGGGAATTTGTTGACGCGTCTCGACAACATCGACATATACCTTGATTGAAGTTGCAGAATATTCAAACACGACTCATAGTTTTGAAGTGCAAGAATAAGCTTCGACAGTAACGAACAAGGGGGAATCTGTTGATGCACTATTGTGTTCGTCACTTGTCAAATAGGCTAGATTGAGCGTGTGTTGAATATTGTATAGGTTAGAATCGAAGACACGACCAAAATACGGAGTTTACAGTGTAAAAGGGAACAAGTTCTCCCGAACTTGACCTGTGGAGGTCAAGTTCGCTCGAACTTGACATGTGGCAGTCAAGTTCGCCCGAACTTGACATGTGGCAGACAAGTTCGCCCGAACTTGTCATATGATAGACAAGTTCGCCCGAACTTGTCCTCCTATGCACATGTCAAGCGAACTTGTGTGCTTCCCTATAAATAGGTGGTGTGTGTTCATTTTTCATTTAAGTTTTTACCATCCCTACGGGGAGGTGCTACCGGATTCTCTCCAGGAACTCCGGCAGCTGGACTTATAAAGATGTATACTCTTTCGGTATGAATGAAGACTTCCGCTGCATTCTACTTCTACTCCTTTCTCTAATAACATTCCACCGAATCAGTTACATCTACGCATTAACTTCCGTCTAGAACCGCCTGATCACTGACCTTCAATTGCTTGCAGGACCGATCCTGATAGCATAGGAACCTAGATTTGATATCTAATGTCCATAATAGCGGAAATATTACGACATGATTACCAAACAACAGGAATTAGTTAATTAATCGTCAATTTTATTAATATAACATCAAGTCTCCAATTTGACAGAGCTCCACCTCAAAGATGCCAAAGTTACAAATGAGAATGACAAGCTAGCTATATATAGGGCCACAAATTCGCTAGAGGGGTGTTGAAGTTCGGGCGAACTTGACATAGTCAAGTTCGGCCGAACTTGACTTCGCAATGCCTTCACCAGCGAACTTGTCCCAATTACATATAAATACTCCGTTTCGCTAGCCTATTCAACTCTAATCTATACAGACTCGATATAAGACTGAGACATAGACATTCTGCACCAACAGACTCCCCCTTGGATATCGTCTTGTCTAGTATCAGTCTTCAAAACTCTGTCTTCAAAATAAAACTTTAACGAACACGACCGAAGAAGTTCTTGAATGACTTCTTACGTCGTTCTTGCTTCGGATCTGGCGTCTGATCTGTAGGAGGCACTTTGTTCATGTATTGAAACCTTCTAAGCCTTGCTGCCCTACGTTTCTCGTGTATTTCCTCAAGACGCTTTTCTTCCTTTAAGAATTCCAACTCGTTCTAGCTCCCTCCAGTTTGTTTTCCACATCTTTCCTGAATTCACTTCACGAGCATAGCAAACATTCACAACCCTTTGATACTGCATGGCTTGTTCTTTCTCACGTTCTTCGAATACAATCTTGCTGTAAAACAAGCATTTGATATCTCTCTTGAGAAGTTTACCAACCACATTGGATCTAAGATTTTGATCATTCTCCACAAACCTCTCATACCCTGAAACCCAAGTATCTCAACCCCTTCCTTCGTGATATCCAGAGGTTCCTCAAATGGTAATACTATAACAACTTCGCATGTAGTAGGATAAATCTGCCACCACTTAAACACCGGATAGAAATTCTATTCGATTGGCATTAAGGGCATGTTTCTCATTGCTCTCGGTCGTTTCATAATCAACGTTATATCCTTTTCTCCTGTCTTTTTGTTTGTTTTGATGCGACGACCTTGAATAAATGGCTTCCAATATCTAAACCTCTTTGTCGCTTCAAACTCGATCATCTTCTATAATAACTGATCGATATACTTCATATGATATGTGACATTCATGGTTTGAACAAGCTCCTCCACATCCCAGTATGGTAGAGTCTTGAAATCAGCCAGATATTTGAAGTATTGTACCCCAAATTCCCTTTTGATTGCATAAACATTCAGCTCCTTGAACCACCCCCAACTTAGGATATCCCCCAACGACAAATCTTTATCTCTGGTAAAGAATGCTAGAGGACGTCGAAACTTACGTTATGCGACATCTCTTTAAACCAGGATTTCTTCGCTTGTAAGATCTTTTCTTTTGTCATTGGTTTCGGAACTTTGCCTTCACATATCGATTCTTTGATTTTCTCTTTCAACATATCTTCATCTAATTGCTTGTACATCTCCTCGAAAGTAGGAAAACTATCAGTGTTAGGACCAACGTACTTTGCAGTCTCTTTCATCACCCGAAGACCAATCTCTTCTACAATAACCCTATTATATTCATCAGCTTCAAATCGTCGTATGTACTGTAAATCATTTGGATCAAATGTCTTAACATTCATTAGTTGCTCCTCGAAATCAAAATCTAGAGTTTCAGCATCAACTTCAATCAACTTAGCCAGATCTTCTTTAGTATAGTTGTGCACATACTCGCCTTCCTCTACATTGTGTTCAAGCATAAGTATTAGAGGCTTTGTTGGAACAGCAACAACAGGCTTTGCAGATCTATCAACATCAGTCATATCTATATCATCAGTTGGCCCTGTTTGCCCTGACTCCCCCTCAATCTGTTCATTCATAACATTTGCCTCATCATTAAGAAGACTTGTCAAATCGAAGCTTTCGTTCACTATCGCATCAACCACTTTAATCCCTGTACCACTACGATCATCATCGTTACCTCCATCGTGGTCAGAATCATCCTTAGGATCGTCAATCGGTGGTTCATCATATTTATCTTCATTACCTGCTTCATCATCGTCTTTTTTCAGTAGCAGATACAGGATCAGAAGGTTTGACAGATTCGTCAACCTTATAAACATCAGACTCAGAAGCTTTCTCTACATTCTCATCAATAGGCTTATCGCAACTTCAGAAGATTTAGGTGCTTCACCTTCAACACCTTTGCCTTTACCACTAGCTGCAAGCTCTTTCTCAGATCTTTCTTTAGCCTCTTGTCTATCCAAGCGATCATACTCATCAATAAAGTTGATTCTAAGGCTGTTAGATAGAACTTTATGCATCCTTGTGAATCGTCTATTATTTAGGGCTTGAATCTTCTTCAAATCAGCAATTTCTGTTTGCAATTTATCATTCGCATCTTGCAAACTCTCAATCAAAGCCTTGAAAAATTCTCTTTCACTTTCCGACACCTTTATCTTGTCATCCATCATCTCTTTTCTCCACTGAGCTTTGATTAACTTTCTTGGTTAGCTCAACTTTCTCTTCTTCATTCTTTTGTACTCTATCTTCCAATTCTTCAATGTCTGTGTCAGGGAAGAACTCATCTAAATCCTTAAGATCCACTGGTTCATTTGGAATATCACCAAATAGATTTGACTGTGAAGCTTTCGGTGTTGATTTAGGAGTAGCTTTTTTTGGAGTTGATCTCTTTGGAGTTGATTTCGGTGTAGAGCCTTCAAGTGGAGCTGCTTTTGGATCTGGAGATTGTATCACCGGAACTTCAAGTAAATTAGACTCAGGAGGTTCTTGTGTTGCTCCTGGCCTTTCTGCCTCTGATGAAATGATAACAGGAGGTTCTTGTGTAACTCCTGGACGTTCAGCTTCGACTGCAACAACAACAGGAGGTTCTTGTGTAACTCCTCTCTCCTGTGCACCAGAAGGTTCTTGTGTAACTTCTGTGCCCTTTGGCTTTCCTTTGTATCTTCTGCTTGCTGGTTTTTGAGCTTTCTTTGACTTTTTTCCTTTTGCCGATGGAGACCCTGTAGTCTTTGTTGTTGATACTATAGAAGACTTCACACGCTTTGTTCTTTTCTTAGGTCTTTTTTCATCAGACTCTTTTTCCAGATTAGGATCAAAATCCGCATCAGTCTCTTTGATCTTTTCAGCTTCCTTTTCAGCCATAGCCTTCTTTGTTTCCTTCTCGAGAGAATCATCAGAATCATCGTCATTCTCGGAAGTAGCTAAAATAACATCATCTTCTTGAGTTGTCTTTTCAATCTCTAGGGTTTCAGTAACAATTGCTGCACTAGAACCAGCCTCTGTTTGAACATTAACAGGCTTGTCTTCATCTATCAGCATCGTGCCAGCTTTCTTTGTCGCACGCTTCTTTTTCTTTTCGACTTCAGCTTTAACAAACCATTCACTACGCGCTTTAGGATTAAACGACTTGAACCACTCTTTTTCTGCATTTAATTCCTTCTCGTCACCACTTCCATCGTTCCTCCATTTGTTATCAGGCGGCGCAACATAATTTTCATTCTTTAATGCCCCAAATAGCAGTTTAGCAACAGGTGCTGAATCCTTTTTATGGAATTTGATCAACTTCTTTACTGTAGTATCATCGAGGTGACTGAGATATAGAACGTCATTTGGATCACGTGCAATGTCTGTAAACTTTTCATCTATTAGCATCTCCACGAACCTTGGATATAAGCATAGTCTCGCGTCTTCCATATTCTTTGTCATGTGCGTGAATACAAGCTTAGAATAGTTGTACGGCTTCTTTAGAATCAATGTCGTTGCCATGCATGCCATATAATCTTGAACATCGTCAAGGCCCGCTTTTCTGTGGCTAAAAGTGTGTATAATCGCGTGCATAAGAAGCTTGTAGGGGTTAGGCACTTCCCCTTTCTTCAACGTTGGTTTATTCACACTACCCTTGTAACCCATCCGATAGAAACACCCTCGGACCATCTTCTCATCTAAGAATATCAGATCATCTTTATCATCATTCAATTATAGAATCCTTCGAATATCATCTTCTGTGGCTGTAATCTCTTTGACTTCGTTTCCAACTTACACAGATGATGTAACGATCTTCTTGTCTGCACTAAGGCTTGCGTTCATCCAGAAGTGATAAGTGTGTGATCTATATGACACTGTGCGCTCCGTGATAGCTCTGTGAATAGGACATTCCTTTAAAAACTTCAATATGCTATCGTATTCCTTCAATGATGGACATAACGCCTTATCGAGCATAATACATGTATTATGGAATTTAGAAAAATCCATAGTGATCACCCTTATTGGTGCTTGAACCTGAGAAATGACGCAAAACACTTAGCACGCATTACGAGAAAAATTACAAAATTTTTCAACTTATTAACATC
Organism: Scalesia atractyloides; assembly: GCA_947069175.1. Classification (NCBI taxonomy): domain Eukaryota; kingdom Viridiplantae; phylum Streptophyta; class Magnoliopsida; order Asterales; family Asteraceae; genus Scalesia; species Scalesia atractyloides. Next base: position 57,430,527 of record CAMTDV010000016.1, on the reverse strand, counting down.
AAGTTCGGACAAACTTGATGTTGTAATTACAAACTGTTTTTGTTAAGTTCGCCCGATCATGCATAACAACATGTTCCTCATTTCAAATCTAAGTTCGGGCAAACTTATAATCAACACCTTTTGTAGACTTCAAAAGCTCAAGTTCGAGCGAACTTCCATTTCATTTATTAATTCTGATTTAAACCTAAGTTCGGTCGAACATGTATACTGATCAGATTTGTTTGATTCTAAAGAAGCCGTACAACTATTATAAGCTTGTATTCACGCACATGACAAAGAATATGGAAGACACGAGACTATGCTTATATCCAAGGTTCGTGCGGATGGTAATCGTTGAAAAGTTTACAGACATTGCACGTGATCCAAAAGACGTTCTATATCTCAGTCACCTCGATGATACTACAGTAAAGAAGTTGATCAAATTCCATAAAAAGGATTCAGCACCTGTTGCTAAACTGCTATTTGGGGCGTTAAAGAATGAAAATTATGTTGCGCCGCCTGATAACAAATGGAGGAACGATGGAAGTGGTGAAGGTCAGGAATTAAATGCAGAAAAAGAGTGGTTCAAGTCGTTTAATCCTAAAGCGCGTAGTGAATGGTTTGTTAAAGCTGAAGTCGAAAAGAAAAAGAAGCGTGCGACAAAGAAAGCTGGCACGATGCTGATAGATGAAGACAAGCCTGTTAATGTTCAAACAGAGGCTGGTTCTAGTGCAGCAATTGTTACTGAACGCCTAGAGATTGAAAAGACAACTCAAGAAGAGGATGTTATTTCAGCTACTTCCGAGAATGACGATGATGATGATTCTCTCGAGAAGGAAACAAAGAAGGATATGGCTGAAAAGGAAGCTGAAAAGATCAAAGAGACTGATGCTGATTTTGATCCTAATCTGGAAAAAGAGTCTGATGAAGAAAGACCTGAGAAAAGAACAAAGCGTGTGAAGTCTGCTACAGTATCAACAACAAAGACTACAGGGTCTCCATCGGCAAAAGGCAAAAAGTCAAATAAAGCTCAAAAACCAGCAAGCAGAAGATACAAAGGAAAGCCAAAAGGCACAGAAGTTACACAAGAACCTTCTCGTGCACAGGAGAGAGGAGTTACACAAGAACCTCCTACACAAGAACCTCCTGTTGTTGTTACAGTCGAAGCTGAACGTCCAGGAGTTACACAAGAACCTCCTGTTATCATTTCATTAGAGGCAGAAAGGCCAGGAGCAACACAAGAACCACCTGAGTCTAATTTACTTGAAGTTCCAGTGATACAATCTCCAGAACCAAAAGCAGCTCAACTTGAAGGCTCTATACCGAAATCAACTCCAAAGAGATCAACTCCAAGAAAAGCTACTCCTAAATCAACACCGAAAGCTTCACAGTCAAATCTATGATATTCCAAATGAACCAGTGGATCTTCAGGATTTAGATGAGTTCTTCCCTGACACAGACATTGATGTTCTGGAAAACGTGTCAAAGAATTGGAAGATAGATAACAAAAGAATGAAGAAGAGAAAGTTGAGCTAATCAAGAAAGTTAATCAAAGCTCAGTGGAGAAAGAGATGATGGATCACAACATAAGTGAAAGAGAATTTTTCAAGGCTTTGATTGAGAGTCTGCAAGATGCGAATGATAAATTGCAGACAGAAATTGCTGATTTAAAGAAGATTCAAGCCCTAAATGATAGACGATTCACAAGGTTGCAGAAAGTTCTATCTAACAGCCTTGGAATCAACTATATTGATGAGTATGATCGCTTGGATAGACAAGAGGCTAAAGAAAGATCTGAGAAAGAGCTTGCAGCTAGTGGTAGAGGCAAAGGTGTTGAAGGTAAAGCACCTAAATCTTCTGAAGTTGCCGATAAGCCTATTGATGAGAATTTAGAGAAAGCTTCCGAGTCTGATGTTTCTAAGATTGACGAATCTGTCAAACCTTCTGATCCTGTATCTTCTACTGAAAAAAAGACGATGATGAAGCAGATAATGAAGATAAAGATGATGAACTACCGACTGACGATCCTATGGATGATTCTGACCACGATGGAGGTAACGATGATGGTCCTAGTGGTACAGGGATTAAAGTGGTTGATGCGACAGTGAACGAAAGCTTCGCTTTCACAAGTGTTCTTAATGATGAGGCAAATGTTATGAATGAACAGATTGAGGGGGAGTCAGTGCAAACATGGCCAATTGATGATATAGATATGACTGATGTTGATAGATCTACAAAGCCTATTGCTGCCGTTCCAACAAAGCCTCTGATACTTATGCTTGAACACAATGTAGAGGAAGGCGAGTACGTGCACAACTATACTAAAGAAGATCTAGCTAAATTGATTGAAGTTGATGCTGAAACTCTAGATTTTGATTTCGAGGAGCAACTAATGAATGTTAAGACATTTGATCCAAATAATTTACAGTACATACGACGATTTGAAGCTGATGAATATAATAGGGTTATTGTAGAAGATTGGTCTTCGGGTGAGGAAAGAGATGAAACTGCAAAGTACGTCGGTCCTAACGCTGATAGTTTTCCTACTTTCGAGGAGATGTACAAGCAATTAGATGAAGATATGTTGAAAGAGAAAATCGAAGAATCGATACGTGAAGGCAAAGTTCTGAAACCAATGACAAAAAAAAGATCTTACAAGCGAAGAAATCTTGGTTCAAAGAGATGCCGCGTGAACGTAAATTTCGACGTCCTCTAGCATTCTTTACCAGAGATAAAGATGTGTTGTTGGGGGATATACTAAGTTGGGGGTGGTTCAAGGAGCTGAATGTTTATGCAATCAAAAGGGAATTTGGGGTACAATACTTCAAATATCTGGCTGATTTCAAGACTCTACCGTACTGGGATGTGGAGGAGCTTGTTCAAACCGTGAATGTCACATATCATATGAAGTATAACGATCAGTTGTTATGGAAGATGATCAAGTTTGAAGCGACAAAGGGGTTTAGATATTGGAAGCCGTTTATTCCAGGTCGTCGCATCAAAACAAACAAAAAGACAGGAGAAAAGGATATAACATTGATTATGAAACAACCGAGAGCAATGAGAAACATGCCTTTAATGCCAATCGAACAGAATTTCTATCCGGTGTTTAAGTGGTGGCAGATTGATCCTACTACATTCGAAGCTGTTATAGTATTACGATTTGAGGAACATCTGGATATCACGAAGGAAAGGGTTGAGATACTTGGGTTTCAGGGTATGAGAGGTTTGTGGAGAACGATCAAAATCTTAGATCCAATGTGGTTGGTAAACTGCTCAAGAGAAGATATCAAATGCTTGTTTTGCAGCAAGATTGTATTCAAAGAATGTGAGAAAGAACAAGCCATGCAGTATCAAAGGGTTGTGAATGTTTGCTATGCTCGTGAAGTGAATTCAGGAAAGATGTGGAAAACGAGCTGGAGGGAGCTAGAACGAGTTGAATTCTTAAAGGAAGAAAAGCATCTTAAGGAAATACACGAGAAAGGTAGGGCGACAAGGCTTAGAAGGTTTCAGTACATGAACAAAGTCCCTCCTACAGATCAGACGCCAAATCCGAAGCAAGAATGACATAAGAAGCCATTCAAGAACTTCTTCGGTCGTGTTCGTTAAAGTTTTATTTTGAAGACAGAGTTTTGAAGACTGATACAAGACGAAGACTGTTGGGATTGAACCCTATGAAAGGAACAGATGATATAAAGCCAAACAACACTATCCAAGCTTTGGTTCAACTATCAGAGGTTACATCCTCTGATGTACTTACACTGCTTTCCATAAAGACTACTCATCCTATCATCTGCCTTCACAAAGCTTCAAGGTCTGCCAGAGTTAACAAGGACAGAGGATAGGAATCAGAGTTTAGTCATTAGCTTAGTTAATCAATGTAATAGTGCAAAGCACTGATAGTTAGTATAAGTAGTGTTTAGAGTTAGTTACATATTATTTCATGTCTCTATCAACCCTGACGTCATCAAAGATGCTCAGAGGTTAGATAGTTAGTATAAATAGGCAACTCTTGTAACCTTTAAACTTGTCTCTTAAAAGATCAACTTTCGCATATCGTCTTCTCTGCATTTTCTCATTACCAAACTGTAATTGCAAAGGCTGAGGGGGAGTTTGTGAATCACAAGCAAGTTAATTAACTTGAAAGCATGATGATGATGAAAACAAACGACCATTGCTTGTAGTAAAAGTTTTCCATCTTATTCCGCTGCAAATCTTTTTTAATTCAATCATTTTCCATTTTAAAACAAAAACTACAAGTAATTCAAACTCAGATCCTAACAATTGGTATCAGAGCTTGATTCATCAAATTCGATCTAACAATCGATTTGGTTCGAACAGATCAGCTCTCTTGCTAATCAGTTTGTTTGTTTTTGTTTGATATTCAGAGTTTTTACTACGTTCAAAGTTTTTTAAAAACAAAATCTGAAAAAATCAACTGAAAATGTCTCAAAACACACAGGATGCCAATTCTGGATCCTTGTTCAAATCGCTAATGATCAAAAGAAATGAATATTTAATTTGGCAACGATGGATGGGTCACATCCTTGCCCAGCAAAACACCGGTTGCTGGAGATCTGTTGCTTATGGACCTCACGTTCCAATGGTTCCAAGCACAGAAGATCCAATCAAACAAGTGCCAAAAAATCCTGAAAACTTTTCGGAGCAGGATTTCCAGAAAACTGAATTGGATGCTAAGGCATTTAGCATAGTTGCTTCGGCCTTACCCAATGAAATTTATGCTGGTCTACTCCATTGCAATAATGCAATGGAGTTATGGGATGCACTTACGGAGCAATTTGGTGGGACTGAGGAAGTGATAGAAAGTAATAGAGAAGTTCTAAATTAGCAGTATGAAACGTTTTGTCACTTGAAAGGAGAGTCTCTAACACAACAATTTGAACGTTACAACTGTCTCATCAGTGAACTTATACTGGTTAACGTGGTTTTTCCTAATTTGACTGTCAGTAGTCGTTTCCTTAGATCGTTACCAGATAAGTGGGAGACGGTAGCTTATGTAACACGAAAATCTGTTGGGTTTAAAGAAATGTCGTTGACACAACTTCATGGGATACTCCTCACTTATGAGAGAGAGAGAGTTAAACCAGAAAAAGAAGTTGCAAGAATCTGGCAAATTGACTGATGATTACTCATTGGGTAATACAGCTCTTTTTGGCCAATAAGAGGGTTCTGGCAGGAGTAAGGACCAAAGTTATGATCACTATATAAATATTACATCTGGTGGGAACTATGGATCTGAAACATATGCACCCAACTATGCTTTTGCTGCTAGTGGGGAAAGCCAAACCTCTGACAATATATCCTTTGAGCTGAATGATTTGCAATACATTGAACCTTCTGATCTTGAAGAAATGGATATTTTGCACCAACTGGCCTTATTGAGTTTAGGGCTAGTAAGTTTTACAAGAGAACTGGTAGAAAATTCCCAGGTTTGCATGGGGGGTTGAAGGTTGGGCTGGATAAATCAAAAGTCAAGTGTTATAAGTGTAATAAGCTAGGACACTTTGCCAGAGAATGCAGGTCTCAAAGTTCTGGACCAATAGTGACTCATCTTGGCCCTAGACCTCAGCACACACAAAACACTGCTCATTATTCCCAATATGCCCCTGCTCAACATGTTCAAAACACTGCCCACTTTGCACATCCTGCTACCACTGTTCCAGTGCATTATGTTCAATCCACTGCTCCACAAATTCAATATGTTCAAGCACCATCTCATCCTCAAGTGCTTGTTCAACAAGCACCCATTGTTACGCAACCTGCTCAAACCACTGCTAGTCAAGCAGAGGTTGGTCAACAAAGCTTTTTCACACAAAGTTATGTTGACTGGAGCAGTTTGCCTTAGGATTTGACTGTTGAAAACTTTGCTTTAATGGCCAAAAATGATGTTGAATAAGAATTTTGTTTAATGTCCTTAGAGATAATTGCTGAAGGTGTTGAATCTATGGAGATAGTGTCAAAATCTGATGAAGTTCAAGTTTGTGATGAAACAGTGGTTTCAAGTGAAGAAAGAGAAAATGATGCTGATAAGGAAAAGAACTCTCCTAGTGACCCATGGAACATTGATGTGTGTGAAGATGAGTGTGACTGTGCTCTTATGGCTGCAACAAGGGACCCTCTACTTGCCTTAATAGCTTATGGTATGTAGATAGTGGAGGTTCCAGGCACATGACAGGATGTAGAGCTCTTCTCAAGGACTTCATGGCTCATGGGGGGGGGTGATATAACTTTTGGTAATAACTCAAAGGGAATGGTTTTAGGGTCTATATCGGTTCTGGCTAGTAAACTCAAGTTTGAAAATGTGAATTTGATTGACAATCTAAAATTTAACCTGGCGAGTGTCTCACAAATGAGTGACAGAGGATATGGATCCTTCTTCACTAAGAAAACTTGTCAAATTGTGGCCAGAGGTTGTTCAAAGGATTGATGAAATCATTGCTAAGAGTAAAGCATAACTCACTGCACACAGAAGTGGGAATGTGTATGTGGTAGTTATGCTAAAAGATAATCCTATGTTTGAGACTTGTCTATGTCACACCCCGACCCGCAGCGGAATAAGAGTCGGGGCATAATTGGGTTATCACCAAAGCTCATGATATTTACTAATATGTTTCATATTTATTTAAGTCAAAATTACATTCCCAATAATCCAAACATGTCCATACAAATACAAAGAAAATAACCAACTAAACAATTCCAAGCTCTAAATCATTTTATTCTTCTAGGCCAATCCTATGTGTTTCTTGCTGCAGCTGGTTCACCTGTATCATGTGTAAAAATGGGGGTTTTTGGGTCAACATAAGTTGGCGAGTGAACCTTGTTAAATAAACATTTATTATTGATTTTCTTGTTTGTTTATCAATGAAAAATTGTGCAATAATCATAAGTGAGCAAATGTAAATAATCAAACAGTAGCAATAACAATCACAAACTATAACATACAATAACATACCAATATCATACAATAAATAACATGAATGTAACTGTGCGATCAAGGCTCAATCAAACGGAGCCGATCGTATTGCATGTACTGAAAATGATAAATGTCTGTGCGATCAAGGCTCAATCAAACGAAGCCGATCGTATGTTGGCACGCCAGGTTCACGCTCATAATGTAATGGGGAACATGCTCAACGCTCATAATGTAATGGGGAGCAGCGGCCTATGAAATTGCATGTACTGAAAATAATAAATTAAATCTAACAATAATCACACAAACAGTTGAAACAAACTGAATACACATTTGTTCATGATATGATGTATGCACAATGATTTAAATATAATAAATAGCAAGACACATGATACACCCCAAAACGTGATTAAAACGGGGAATTTGTAAAGATTCACTCACATTGGGTGCGTTTGATTGGAGATGGTGAGATGCGCCAAGTTTTAAGAGCGGAACAACGAGAATTAACTAACCTAAATAATAACGGAAAATATAGTAAATGAGTGGATTTTATTAATAATTTTAATAAGATTTTTAGATATATTTTTGTGAGTTTAAGGCTATTTCCTATCTTTAAAAACATAATTTTTAAGTATTTTTAATTGATTTTTAAATTAAATTAAATAAATAAAAATATAAAAACATGTTGACTTTTTGCGACCGTTGATCGTTGACCGTTTGACTTGTTGACCGATTTATTGTGTAATCGTATGCGCCGGGTGAGGCTCGAACCCGAGACCTCCCGTTCGCGTGCACGCAGCTCTACCAACTGAGCTACGTGTCTAACCTGAAATAATTCTGTTTTTAATTATACTTATATACTAATTTAGTTTATTCAAAATTCTTTTATTTTCAAAAAATTTTAAATCCTCGAACCGGTGTCACCAACAGGTCTCGAACCCGGGACCTGTGCTTTAACATTACACACAGTCCACCGTTGGACTGTGTGTCTAACTTGGTTAATATACACATTTTTATTATACTTAACAACTAACATAAGTTAACCCAGTTCAGTTAGAAAAATAAAACGTCTTTATTACAGAGAGGGTGCGTGTATCAGGGATCGAACTCGCGGCGTGTGCGTATTATTTGCACACAGTCCACCGCTGGACTGTGTGTCTAACCCGTTTAAAATACCAATTTTAATTATCTTTATAATGTTAGTATAGTTCATCTTCTCCGTTAGTTTTTACAGACAGCCGATTACCCCTCTGTTTTCTTGTTTTAAAACGATTAACACATTTATAAGACTGAGATGAAATGATAAAGACTGTGTTGGAAACAAACATACCGGAGGAATAATTCAACTCAGAAATCCGGCAAGGCGTCGGCTCTGTTTTTATGAACTTCAACTGAGCAAGCAAATCATTCGTTTTGATTAGCTAAACGTGGAATTGAAGTGCTAAACAAGCGTTAACAGGGTGTTTAAATGTCCATACCGTTTCACAGCTGAAAATAAGGATTTCCAGAAATTTTCCGGCGAACTGGAATTATCTGATAACAGCGTCTGAATTCGATTTCAATTGAAAGGTCCGAGTTAGAAATAGCTTAACAATTGATAGACCACGACGGTATTGAAAGACTTACCGTTTTGATGAAGAATACGGTTTTCCGGCGACCTGCAGAAACTTTCCGGCGAGTTCAAAAAGGTTCTCCGGTGGACTGAAAAGTGTGCGGAAATGTAATTGGAGGTCTTGCAGAGTATTTTGAGTCGCGAGAGAGAACAAAGATTGAAGTAATCCAAGAATTGAAAGTTTTCGGTTATTAAACCGATTCACTCCCGAATTCAAGTTTCATTCAAAGCAAAATTGATTGGAATTGTCGGTGTATCGGTTAAACTCAGTGAACCGCGAGTAATCAAACGTATTTGGACGTTTGGTGACCGATTTCAGTTACGGTTGGCGTAACCGGTTGATTTATGGTTGACTATAAGATTTATTTGTTTCCCATAGATGACAGAAAACAAACAAGTGGCGGAGTGGTTATGTGTGTGTGTGTTAAGTCTTTGGAAGTTCACAACCTGGCTGACCCGGGTTCGAGTCTCGGCAGCCCCATTTTATTTTTAATTACTTTATTTATACTTTTTATCAATTATAACTTTTATAGTTTAGTTTGTTTATTAATTATGTATCATTAAAAATCAAAATAAACATAAATAGGCAACAACACATTTATAACTTGATATTCGATTACAAACGGAGCGGGTTTGGTAAAACCCGTTTTCGACAAATGTTACAGTATCCCCTACTTTTAGGAATTTCGTCCCGAAATTTAAGTAGTAGAAGTAGTAGGAAAAAGATGCGGGTATTTTTCACGCATTGAGTCTTCACGTTCCCAAGTAAACTCAGGTCCCCGTTTCGACTCCCAGCGTACCCTAACAATTGGAATGCGACTCCGTCGTAGACGTTTTTCTTCGAAGTCCATGATCTCTACTGGTCCTTCAATAAAATGCATAGATTCATCAATCTGAATATCTTCCAGAGGAATGTGGAGATTTTCATCAGCGAGGCACTTCTTCAAGTTTGATACGTGGAATGTGGGATGAATCCTGTTGAGTTCTTCTGGTAGATCAAGCTTGTATGCTACAGGTCCTACTCTTTCGAGTATCTTGAAAGGTCCTACGTAGCGTCGTGCTAGCTTGCCTTTTTGACCAAAACGAACTACTCCCTTCCACGGTGATACTTTTAAAAGTACATAATCACCAATGTTAAACTCTAAAGGCTTCCGTCGTTTATCTGCATAACTCTTTTGACGACTTTGAGCCGCTAGAAGATTGTTTCGAATTTGATGGATCTTGTCTGTGGTTTCTTGAATCAATTCCGGACCAGTGATTTGAGCTTCCCCAATTTCGTGCCAACATACTGGAGATCGGCACTTACGACCATATAAGGCTTCAAAAGGTGCCATGCCGATGCTTGAATGATAGCTGTTGTTGTACGAAAATTCAACTAATGGTAGATGAGCGTCCCAATTTCCCTTGAAGTCTATGACACAAGCTCGAAGCATATCTTCAAGAGTTTGAATGGTGCATTCAGATTGACCATCAGTTTGAGGATGATAGGCGGTACTGAGATCCAATCGCGTACCCAAAGCGGCTTGTACTGCTTGCCATGTTCGTGAAGTGAAACGACCATCACGATCAGAAATAATGCTTAACGGTACACCATGTCGGCTTACGATTTCGCTGATATAAATACGAGCTAGCTTTTCGTTCTTGAAATCTTCACGGATAGGAATAAAGTGAGCTGATTTTGTAAGTCGGTCAATGATTACCCATATAGTGTCATACCCACCAGAAGTGCGAGGTAACCGGGTAATGAAGTCCATGGTTATGTTTTCCCACTTCCATACATGTATTTCGGATTGGACCAGAAGTCCAGAGGGTCTTTGGTGTTCAGCTTTCACCTTGGAACATGTAAGGCACTTAGAAACAAAAACAGCAATATCCTTTTTCATTCTAGGCCACCAATAGGTGTATCGAAGGTCTTGATACATCTTATCGGCTCCTGGGTGTATAGAGTATCGTGTTTTGTGAGCCTCATTCATAAGAATTTCACGAAGATTGTTATGGTCAGGAATCCATATACGATCTAGATAGTACAGAATACCGTCAGATTTAGTTTCGATTTTAAGTTCAGCTCCACAGGACAGCTCCTTTCATACATCATCTTCCGTTACTGAAATATGTTGGGCTTCTCGAATTTGATCCTTAATGTCAGTTATGATTTGCGAACATTGAAGACGAATGGAGTTCGCATAACCCTTTCGACTAAGTGCATCAGCCACCACATTTGCCTTGCCAGGGTGGTACCGAATTTCACAGTCGTAGTCATTTAGAAGTTCGACCCATCTTCGTTGCCTCATGTTTAACTCCTTTTGATTGAAGATATGTTGAAGACTCTTGTGGTCAGTGTATATTTCACACTTAGTACCGTAGAGATAATGTCTCCATATCTTAAGAGCGAACACAACGGCTCCAAGTTCTAGGTCATGGGTGGTGTAGTTCTTCTCATGCGTCTTGAGTTGTCTCAAAGCATAAGCTATAACCTTTCCTCTTTGCATTAGAACACAGCCTAATCCTTGCCCTGACGCGTCGCAATAGACCATGAAGTCATCACAACCTTCAGGAAGAGTGAGGATTGGTGCATCACAGAGTTTTTGTTTAAGGGTTTGAAAGGCTTCTTCTTGCTTGGGTCCCCATATGAAAGGTTTTCCCTTATGAGTTAAAGCCGTGAGTGGTACAGCAATGCGAGAGAAGTTTGAAATGAAACGACGATAATAACCAGCCAAACCAAGAAAAGATCTTACTTCAGTTGGTGTACGTGGCGCTTGCCATTCTTGTACCGCTTAGATCTTTGAGGGGTCGACATGTATTCCATTGTCATTGACTACATGTCTGAGGAATTGCACCTCTTTTAACCAGAATTCGCATTTGGAAAATTTGGCGTAAAGCTTTTCATTCTCTAGAAGAGTAAGGATGAGTCGAAGATGGCGCTCATGATCAGACCTAGACTTTGAATAAATGAGAATGTCGTCGAAGAAGACTATAACAAATCGATCAAGATAGGGTTTGCAGACTCTGTTCATCAGATCCATGAAGACTGCTGGAGCGTTGGTTAACCCAAATGGCATAACCATGAATTCATAATGACCATAACGAGTTCGGAATGCGGTCTTTGGGACGTCTTCTTCATGTACTCTAAGTTGATGATAACCAGATCGAAGGTCGATTTTTGAAAAACAACTGGCACCTTGAAGTTGGTCAAGAAGATCATCAATGCGAGGTAATGGATAGCGATTCTTGATTGTTAACTTGTTGAGTTCTCTGTAGTCGATGCACATGCGAAACGATCCATCTTTCTTCTTTACAAAAAGGACAGGTGCACCCCAAGGCGAGGAGCTAGGGCGTATGAACCCTTTGTCAGTCAACTCTTGCAATTGACTGGCTAGCTCTTGCATTTCAGAGGGAGCTAACCTATAAGGAGACTTTGCAACTAGTGTAGCACCAGGTATAAGATCAATACGGAATTCGACTTCTCTAACTGGAGGAAGTCCTGAAATGTCGTCAGGAAAAACTTGCGGGAAATCTTTTACTACCGGGATGTCTTCAAGTTTCTTCTCCATGGTTCCCTTTTTGATGATATGAGCTAAAAACGCGACATAATTCTTGCGAAGATATTTTTGAGCTTGAAGACAAGACATTAAGCTGAGCCCTTTTGACGAGGTTTCTCCAAAGATTCGAAGAGTCTGACCGTTTGAAAGAGGAATACGTATAAATTTTTCGCGACATACAACTTCTGCCTGATGTTGACTGAGCCAGTCCATACCAATTATGATATCAAAACTTCCTAACTTCATAGGAATAAGGTCAACTGAAAAGTCGTGGTCGTTTAAGGTGAGTGTACAGTTGCGTATAATAGAGTTTAATGAGACCGGTTTCCCATCTGCAACTTCTACTGTTATGGATTCCATGAGCTTATCACGATTTCGGTTTAAGATAGGTTTAAACTCTAAGGACACAAAACTTTTATCCGCGCCAGTATCAAACAACATGGATGCATATCTACCATTTATAAGGAACGTACCGTTAACCACATTGCCGTCAGCTCTAGCCTGATTAGCGTTGATGTTGAAAGCTCTTCCTCTAGCAGGTGGAGAAGCTTGGTCGCTTGATTCACCGGATTGGCTTGGACCTGAGCATGAATAATGTTCACCAACCTTGGACAAGTGTTTCTAAAATGGCTTAGGTCTCCACAATTGTAGCAAGCCCGCATAGGTTGTACCATAGGATAGTTGGGTTGGTAATATGTTTGGGCTAAATGTTGGGGGGTGGTAATAGTAGGGGTTGTTAGGCTTGACCCATTATTTGTTGGTGGGTTTGGGTTGAAGGCTGGTGGCGGTTCGTTCGCTGAGGCATGCGGCAGGTTTGAACAGTATGACCTGCGCGACCACAGCCGGTGCAATATTGGCAAGGATGATCAGGAGAATGGTGGTATTGGCAACGGTTGCATTTTGGTAACGGGCCAGAGTATGGTCTTTTGTATGGTGCAGGTGAAGGGGCGACTTAGGTAATGGGTGCAGCAGGAATAGGGAAATTGGTTTGAGTGACAACGAAGTTTCTGGTGTTGCGCTTCCTCTTGTTAGCAAACTTAGAGGAGGAGATGGAATGGTTTGAGGTTTGACCCTCAACAGGTGCTTTCTTTTTCTCTTCTTTAAACTTACCGTTGCGAATTCGATTCTCGGTCAGTTCAGTCGCTAGCTCCATAGCAGCTTTAAGTGTTGCTGGCGAAATGCTGAGAACTGAATCTTGAATTTTCGAGGGAAGACCTCGAATATAATGCTCGATCAAGCGATAAACTGGGGTACACAAATTAGGGACCATTTGGTTCAACTCTAAGAACCTCTTGTTGTAGGTGGTATGATCTCCCTCCTTTTGCTTTAAAGAATGAAATTCGTCCTCCAACTTTTTAATTTCACTCCTAGGACAGAAACGCCTAGTCATGATTTCCCTTAACTCCTCCCATGTTAAGGCCATTGCATCATCAATTCCCCTCTTCCCCTTTTCAGTATTCCACCAGGTGAGAGCTACCCCAAATAGTCTCCCGGTGGCATATCGAACCTTGCGATCCTCAGTACAATCGCAGTTGAGGAAGGTGTTTTCCATTTCCTCAAACCAGTGGAGGAGAGCAGTGATACCTTCGGTCCCTTCAAATTTAGTAGGATCACAAGACTTGAAATGTTTGTATGTGCACTTGCTGGTAGGAGGGTTGCCGATGGTCTGGTCATGTTGTTGGGGAGGATTAGTGGGATTTGTGGCGAGAGCTTGTCGTACTTGAACCACAATATCAAGAAGCACCGCGGCCATTTGTTTCGCGATTTGTGTGGCCAAGCGTTCGTGAGACCTTCCTGATCTTTTACCCCTTGTTGTTGTCTAGCTGACATCTACAGGAACATACATAAGAAGATTGTGAGTTAATGGAGTCTTTTTAGGTGTCATGTGTCTTTAAGAAAATGAAAATAACATAAATATCAATAATGCAACTACATCCATAGGATGTCTTGGGTTTGCTCATGTTGGGCCTCAAATGTCCCCCATACCTTCACCTGTATAGTCATGTGGGCCCCCATGACTATTGGCTTGGTAGGATTCACATTAGTATTGGCGATTTAACACTCGCATCACCCGAATGCAAACCACAAAATATGTTTATGAGATGTATGGTCGGAATGTGTCCAGGTGTAGACACAATGACAACTCAAAGTGGGGTTAGCTCACACGACGTTTGGTATAGCATGCTTTGGCCTAATAGGTACTTCGTACTCTCATCCTTAGTCCCCAGGTAGGCAAACTGGTCCTTTATTTTGGATTTATACGAATGCCAGCCTAGACAGGACGTTCCGACTACCGGTACTGGTACCCTTCCAGTTACTACATGCCCGTCATGAGAACTCACTTTGATGAGATTTGAAAACACAAAAATCATTGTAAAAGCAATCATGAAAATGATGTGGTGTGTGCTTTCATGGATATGATATGTTATGAGAATATGATTCATGATAGGCATTATATGATAATATATACTTATGAACATGCTTGCATAACATTGAATGTAACATTTAACATAAACATATAAACATCATGAAATTTGGCATGTAACACACAAAAATCTTAAAAATTTCTAATCAACTATAGTATAGGCTCTAAGGGTCTAATAACCTATCCTATATCCCTATAGTCATGGCTCTGATACCAATCTGTCACACCCCGACCCGCAGTGGAATAAGAGTTGGGGCATAATTGGGTTATCACCAAAGCTCATGATATTTACTAATATGTTTCATATTTATTTAAGTCAAAATTACATTCCCAATAATCCAAACATGTCCATACAAATACAAAGAAAATAACCAACTAAACAATTCCAAGCTCTAAATCATTTTATTCTTCTAGGCCAATCCTATGTGTTTCTTGCTGCAGTTGGTTCACCTGTATCATGTGTAAAAATGGGGGTTTTTGGGTTAACATAAGTTGGCGAGTGAACCTTGTTAGATAAACATTTATTATTGATTTTCTTGTTAGTTTATCAATGAAAAATTGTGCAATAATCATAAGTGAGCAAATGTAAATAATCAAACATTAGCAATAACAATCACAAACTATAACATACAATAACATACCAATATCATACAATAAATAACATGAATGTAACTGTGCGATCAAGGCTCAATCAAACGGAGCCGATCGTATTGCATGTACTGAAAATGATAAATGTCTGTGCGATCAAGGCTCAATCAAACGGAGCCGATCGTATGTTGGCACGCCAGGTTCACGCTCATAATGTAATGGGGAACATGCTCAACGCTCATAATGTAATGGGGAGCGGCGGCCTATGAAATTGCATGTACTGAAAATAATAAATTAAATCTAACAATAATCACACAAACAGTTGAAACAAACTGAATACACATTTGTTCATGATATGATGTATGCACAATGATTTAAATATAATAAATAGCAAGACACATGATACACCCCAAAACGTGATTAAAACGGGGAATTTGTAAAGATTCACTCACATTGGGTGCGTTTGATTGGAGATGGTGAGATGCGCACGAGTTGTAAGAGCGGAACAACGAGAATTAACTAACCTAAATAATAACGGAAAATATAGTAAATGAGTGGATTTTATTAATAATTTTAATAAGATTTTTAGATATATTTTTGTGAGTTTAAGACTATTTCCTATCTTTAAAAAACATTATTTTTAAGTATTTTTAATTGATTTTTAAATTAAACTAAATAAATAAAAATATAAAAACATGTTGACTTTTTACGACCGTTGACCGTTTGACTTGTTGACCGATTTATTGTGTAATCGTATGCGCCGGGTGAGGCTCGAACCCGAGACCTCCCGTTCGCGTGCACGCAGCTCTACCAACTGAGCTACGTGTCTAACCTGATATAATTCTGTTTTTAATTATACTTATATACTAATTTAGTTTATTCAAAATTCTTTTATTTTCAAAAACATTTTAAATCCTCGAACCGGTGTCACCAACAGGTCTCGAACCCGGGACCTGTGATTTAACATTACACACAGTCCACCGCTGGACTGTGTGTCTAACTTGGTTAATATACACATTTTTATTATACTTAACAACTACCGTAAGTTAACCCGGTTCAGTTAGAAAAATAAAACTTCTTTAATACAGAGAGGGTGCGTGTATCAGGGATCGAACTCGCGGCGTGTGCGTATTATTTGCACACAGTCCACCGCTGGACTGTGTGTCTAACCCGTTTAAAATACCAATTTTAATTATCTTTATAATGTTAGTATAGTTCATCTTCTCCGTTAGTTTTTACAGACAGCCGATTACCCCTCTGTTTTCTTGTTTTAAAACGATTAACACATTTATAAGACTGAGATGAAATGACAAAGACTGTGTTGGAAACAAACATACCGGAGGAATAATTCAACTTAGAAATCCGGCAAGGCGTCGGCTCTGTTTTTATGAACTTCAACTGAGCAAGCAAATCATTCGTTTTGATTAGCTAAACGTGGAATTGAAGTGCTAAACAAGCGTTAACAGGGTGTTTAAATGTCCATACCGTTTCACAGCTGAAAATAAGGATTTCCAGAAATTTTCCAGCGAACTGGAATTATCTGATAACAGCGTCTGAATTCGATTTCAATTGAAAGGTCCGAGTTAGAAATAGCTTAACAATTGATAGACCACAACTGTATTGAAAGACTTACCGTTTTGATGAAGAATACGGTTTTCCGGCGACCTGCAAAAACTTTCCGACGAGTTCAAAAAGCTTCTCCGGTGGACTGAAAAGTTTGCGGAAATGTAATTGGAGGTCTTGCAGAGTATTTTGAGTCGCGAGAGAGAACAAAGATTGAAGTAATCCAAGAATTGAAAGTTTTCGGTTATTAAACCGATTCACTCCCGAATTCAAGTTTCATTCAAAGCAAAATTGATTGGAATTGTCGGTGTATCGGTTAAACTCAGTGAACCGCGAGTAATCAAACGTCTTTGGACGTTTGGTGACCGATTTCAGTTACGGTTGGCGTAACCGGTTGATTTATGGTTGACTATAAGATTTATTTGTTTCCCATAGATGACAGAAAACAAACAAGTGGCGGAGTGGTTATGTGTGTGTGTGTTAAGTCTTTGGAAGTTCACAACCTGGCTGACCCGGGTTCGAGTCCCGGCAGCCCCATTTTATTTTTAATTACTTTATTTATACTTTTTATCAATTATAACTTTTATAGTTTAGTTTGTTTATTAATTATGTATCATTAAAAATCAAAATAAACATAAATAGGCAACAACACATTTATAACTTGATATTCGATTACAAACGGAGCGGGTTTGGTAAAACCCGTTTTCGACAAATGTTACAGTCTATTCTCAGTTGCTTCTAGCAAAGAGACTGAGTTATGGCATAGAAGACTTGGACACACAAATCTTAAAACTATCACCACACTCTCAAAACAAAGTCTTGTAAGAGGCTTGCTTCACAAGCAATTTTCTTGTGATGAACATTGTGTTTCCTGTTTAAAAGGCAAACAACATAAAAGTTCTTTCAAATCAATTGAAGAGTCCAAAACAAGCCAATGTTTACAACTGTTGCACATGGACTTGTTTGGCCCTGTGCAAATCATGAGCTTAAAACATAAAAGGTGTTGCCTAGTGATAGTTGATGATTTCTCTAGGTTTACATGGACCTTCTTTCTTCATTCTAAGGATGAAACTGCAAGCATTTTGCAAAACTTTGTCAAACAAGTAGAAAACAATTTGATCTTCCAGTAAAAATCTTTAGAAGTGATAATGGAACAGAGTTTAAAAATAGGGAGTTGGATACTTTTTGTGAGTCAAAAGGAATTGTTAGACAATATAGCATTCCAAGAACTCCAGAACAAAATGTGGTGGTTGAAAGGAAAAACAGAACCTTAATTGAATCAACAAGAACTATGTTAGCAGATTTTGGTTTACCTCTGTCCTTTTGGGCAGAGGCTGTAAACACTGCTTGCTATGTTCAAAACAGAGTTTTGATTAACCCCAGGCATCAAAAGACCGCCTATGAGATTTTGTATAAAATCAAACTTCTGATTTCATATTTTAAAATTTTTGGCTGTCGATGTTTCATTTTGAACTGAAAAGATTCTATATCTAAGTTTGCCGCCAAAATTGATTGTGGTTATTTTCTAGGATACTCAACCACTGCCAAAGCTTATAGAGTTTTTAACTCTAGGACAAAGTGTGTTGAAGAAACTTTGAATGTGAAGTTCAATGAACTATGATCACTGAAAATCCCAACAAATCCTGCAGAGCTTTTTGATTTAAATAAATTCACATTTGCTGATGTTTCTATCAAGCTAGACAATGCAGGTACACCACAATCATCTGAAGAAGATCAAGATCAAGGATATGACTGTGTGCTTCCACAAATAAAAGTCTATTCTTCAAACAGAGGATCAAGTGCTACAAGCTCTTATGTAAACTTGCCACTTCTGGGTTAACAGTGGTTGATCCTCAAACCTCTGCCAGTTCACAAAATCAAACATCTGTTGATAAAAGTCCTACATCTGGGCACCAAAATCATCAGAATGTTACCTCTATACCCCCATACCACCACCACCATTCTCATCAGTGGCTGATACTTCAATTTCACCAGTAGAGGTTAGCTGAGATGATACACATTTGCAGCCATCACCTCAAAATGCTATTGTTCCATACCAAGGTGATTTGATTTATCTCAAAAGCCATCCAGCAGATCAAGTTATTGGCAACATCAAATCTGGGGTGCTCACACGAAGCCAATCCTAAAATATTTGTCTTTTTGCTGGTTTTCTATCACTCATACAGCCAGTCAAGTACCAAGAGGCACCGAAAGACAACAGCTGGATAGAGGCTATGCAAGAAGAACTCCTTCAGTTCAAAAGACAACAAGTTTGGGAGCTTGTGCCACTGCCAAAAGATGTAAGTCCAATTGTCACAAAGTGGGTCTTCAAGAACAAAACTGATGAAAGGGGTATTGTTGTCAAAAACAAAGCAAGGCTCGTGGTTCAAGGCTACAACAGGAAGAAGGTATAGACTATGATGACACTTTTGCTCCTGTAGCAAGGTTGGAAGCTATTCGCTGGTTCTTAGCTTTTGCTGCTAACCACAACATAAAGGTGTTTCAAATGGATATAAAGAGTGCATTTTTGTATGGAAAAATCAAAGAAGAGGTGTATGTCTGTCAACCTCCAGGTTTTGAAGATGCATTCCATCCTGATCATGTCTACAAGCTCAACAAAGCATTGTATGGCTTGAAACAAGCACCAAGAGCCTGGTATGAAACTCTATCCAGTTTTCTCGTATCAATAGGGTTTACTAGAGGCAAAATAGATAAAACCCTGTTTTTAAAATG
Source organism: Scalesia atractyloides (assembly GCA_947069175.1). Lineage (NCBI taxonomy): Eukaryota > Viridiplantae > Streptophyta > Magnoliopsida > Asterales > Asteraceae > Scalesia > Scalesia atractyloides. The sequence continues at coordinate 57,411,157 of CAMTDV010000016.1, read as the reverse complement.
CAAAGGAAAAGATTTGATGCTTGTCCAAATTTTTGTGGATGACATTATTTTTGGATCCATAAGCACTGCTATGTGTGAGGAGTTTCGAAAACTCATGGCAGCAGAGTTTGAGATGGGTGCAATGGGTGAGCCCCAATGTTTTCTTGGTCTTCAAGTTAAATAATTGCACAATGGTACATTTATCCATCAAAACTAGTATGTGAAAGAACTGCTTAAAAAGTTTGATATGGATGATTGTAAACCATGTAGCACACCCATGGCAACCTCCAAGCTAGTCACCATTGATGGTAAAGATGACCTTGTTGATCAAACTCTTTATAGAAGCATGATTGGGTCTTTATTGTACCTAACTGCATCAAGGCCAGACATCATGTTTGCAACTTGTGTTTGTGCCAGATCACAGACATTACCTAGAAAGTCTGACCTTGTTGCTGTAAAAAGGATATTCAGATATATAAAAGGTGCTCCCACACTTGGTATCTGGTATCCAGCTAATGGGAATATTGAGCTTTCATGTTTTTCAGATAGTGATTTTGCTGGGTGTAAAACTACAAGGAAGTCCACATCAGGAGGATGTCAATTCCTAGGTGATTGTCTAGTGTCTTGGCAAAGCAAAAAGCAGGTTGCAGTTTCAACATCCACTGCTGAGGCAGAGTATATTGCTGCTGCTAGCTGCACTGCTCAATTCTTGTGGCTTCAAAACCAGTTGTTGGATTTTGGTATCATTGCACTGAAGACTCCACTCAAATTGGACAGTTAAGCTGCTGAAAATATCATCAAAAATCCAGTTTCTCATTCAACTACAAAGCACATTGACATCAGACATCACTTTGTGAGAGATTGCTATTAAAAAGGTTTGATTTCTTTGCATCATGTCCATACGTCAGATCAATGGGTAGATGTTTTAACCAAGGCATTGGATACATCTACCTTTGAAAAATTGATCTCAAGGCTTGGTATTCTAAACATGGATTAAAAACAAGTTTTCTTGTAAATCCATGTGTACATAGCATCAAAATGTTTTCTGAAATTCACAAATTCCTTAAAAATAGTTTACAATTGAATTTTTTCAATAAATCTTTAAAAGTCTGATCACAACATCTGTTTGCTCATAACCTCTTATAGGCTTTAAAATCTTATCCACTGATACAGTGTATCATCTGACTTCTATTTTTCACCTCTTCAAAACCACTGATGGCTATCCTCTGATAGTGTTAACAAAATCAGTATTGTCCAAATCACTGTCCTAAAACAGTGTTTGCCACATCAACGATTACTTTTCTCATCAGAGGTTACACGTGGCCAGATGTTAGCCATCCGATCTTGCAACAGATGCCACGTCATGCTCCCTTTTCAAAACCCTTATAAAACCCCTGTTTATCTCACCAGTGGTTACCCTAAACTGTGTCGATTTCAAAATCTCAAAACAGTTTTTCTCTCAAACACCATGGCTCCCAGATCAAAATCTTCAAAATCCATAGCTAAATCGCAAGAAGAACCTCCACCTTTCACTCTCATAATCAAAACCCCACACAACTATACTGCCATACTTGAAGAAAACGACGCAAATACTCGCTATCATCCAATGATTCGAATTTCGCAAAAGTCTAAATTCTTGCACAGCTAACCGTCAAAGCCCCCATTTACATTGATGCTCTTCGTGATTTCTGGAAAAATGCAAAGGTTCACTCATCTGCTGATGGTGTTCCTTATACAATAATTTCAAGAGTAGGGGGAGTGTTGATGCAAATTAGCCCCCAATCGATCTCTTAAGTTTTCAAGTTAAATGACATACAACACCCTGTGTCATTTCCCATTAATGAGATCTAAGCAGAGTTTCTGGAAAGAGGTTATATCGGCCAGATGAAAGGTATGACCGTTTTTAAACCTAATTTTCCTGCTGAGATGAGATTTTTCTTTCACACAATCCTTACTTGTCTCTCAGCAAAATCCACTGCTTTCAATGAAATCCCATTGAACATGCAATATCTGGGGTATGCAATTTTAACTAAAACAAATTTTAACTATTCCCAGATATTGTTCAATGATCTTGTAAATAATTTTAAAAATATCTAAAAAATAAAAGCTTTTTTGATGCATCCACGTTTCTTGAGTGTTTACTTACAGATCAAATTAAAGGTCCTGCAAGTAAAATGGCGCCGTGGTTTATCCATGAAGCCTTAATCATAAAACTTTCTCCAGAATAACAAACCAAGATAAAGTTGAGAAAACACAAGTAGAGGAGGATGAGCAAGTTTTACCAGAACAAAATGTTCAATCTCAACCTCTTGCTACTGAGCCCACTGCTCTTGGTGATCAGGGCAACACAACCGCTGCCCTGAAACCCACACCAAAAATTTCCAAAACGAAAACCAAAACACTCTCCAAAAAGCCCACCAAACCCAAAAAGGGTCCTCTGGAAGATGAGATCCTAGAGGTTAACCCTGTGACAACACCAAAGTCACAAACCACTGCTGCTACTTCTTCAAAGCAGATGGTTCAAAGATCTCCCACCGGCTTTGAAACTCCTCCTTCTTCCTCACAAAAGGAAAATGTTGTAAACGCAGGGACACCACTTTATGAAGCTCTAGATCCACTTGGGTTACTTCCACAGCCCCTCTCCCAGGGCGATATCGCTTTCTACTCAACCACCTTCACCGATACCTTCACTCCACCCATAATTGTACCATTGCTGAATGCAATTGAATTAGTTCAGACACAAACCAACACTTCTCAACAACCTATTATTGAGAATATACTTCATCCAATGGCTGGGTCTGATTCTTTATTCATTGCTAGCCCATCAGCAAATGAAGAGGCTACATCCCTTTGGTTACATGTAACCCTTGGTGATATTTCAACACAAGCAGCCACTACAATTGCTGAACTCCCTAGTTCTCAGTTGGACATTGGTTTCATTAATAAGACTTGGTTGAAGGCAACCACTGCTGAGGTAACAACTATTACCTCTATTGTGGGAAGTCCCCAGTACCAAGACAAAGGGGCATCTATGTTTGAAGCTGGTCCTAAAACCACTGCTCATGATAACATAGATATAACTACCACCACTGGTAGGAGTTCAGATGATCCTATTAAATTAGGTGATGATCTAAAATACCAGGATTTGACGGAGAGGTTGACCAGAATAGAAAACTCTATTGGTGAAATCAAAGATTTACTAAAGCAGATGATAGCTACAAAAAGTCAACCCTCTGTTCTATCCACTGCTGATCTCAAAGAAGCTCTTAACCCTCTGTTTCAACATCAACAACATTATTTGGATTTACAACACAAGCATCATGTGAATAATGTTCGAAACATGTTTGAATCAAGGTATCAAGATACTGCAGCAGATAATAAAGCCATCAAAGCACATCTACTCACAACCACTGGCCATGCACCTCCAACGGTTATATTTGTTACAACAGATGAAGCCAAAAGGGGGAGAAACCTTTGGGTCCAAAGAAGCTAACAATAGATGATGATAAGGCCAGACGTACATTGAACATTCCAAGGCCTGATGGTTCAAAGAAGATAGATTCAACTGAAGAACTAGTGGCCAAGGCAAGGGCTAGTCACAAGAAGAATGTGATTGAAGAGAGCAGAGTGTTGGTTGAGAAACAGATTGATCAGCAAAAAGAAAAAGGAGAGGTTGGTACTTCTTCAAAAAGAGCTCCTGCTAGAAAAGCCAGGCAACCAACATCCACACCTCCTAAAACTAAGCCTGAAACCAATCCAACCATGAAAACCTCTTCCTCTCAAAAACCTATCACATCTTCAAAACACAACCTACATCCACACAAGCAGATGTTACAGCAACTGTTGTGTCAACATCTGTTGATACAGCAGAGGTTGCAACAGATGCATCTCTATCCACTGCCATAATCACATTTCCCACATCAACTCAACCATTATCTACACCACCAAAAATCCCACAACCACCATCACCCACCTTAAGGTTTAAAAGGAGAAAAATCACAAAAGTGATAAATGATGATGAGATCTCTGTACCTCTTCCACTATCATCAACACCAATGATCCCCACATCAGAGCTTACAACTTCTTCAACTATTAAAGTCATTCCTGCAGCAAAGGTGTACCCTCTTGATTTACCAGCAGTCAGGGAAGAGATTCTAAGTTTCTTTTCAGAGGAGGACCATGACAAAGAACAATTCTATCCCTTGATGGCTACCCAAGACCAGCAAATGTTGATGCTTATCTAGAATTGAAAAAGAAGCAAGCAGAGGATATTGCCAAAAGAGAATCAGCTGGTAAAAATGATAGAGAAATACAGATTATCATGTCCTTTCAACTGAGTAAGGTCACCATTCTGCAAAACTTTGCAAGGATCTGAGCAACCAGTTGTCAGTAAGGGAAGATAAGTTGCTCAAGAGTGAACTCATTGAGTATATCATGGAAAAGAAGATGTATAAGGCAACAAGGCTCAGTTCAGGGATTGGAGCATAGATGAGCTAGAGAAGAAATCAATAGAATGCAAGAAATGTTGAAAGACCCTCTCAAAATGCCAACTCCTCCCAACTGGGATTTATACAAGAAAGATATCTATGAAAATGTCTTGAAGTTGAAGAGAATGAAGCAAGAACTGATTCAAAACATTATGGTTCCAAAAACCAAGTGATGAGATGGGGTGAGGTGAGGTGATAGAAACCTACCAAAGTTTGGAAGAGAGAAGGAAAAAGGATCCATCCATGCCTCCCAAGCCTGACTACTCAAAGGAAGATGCTATCCTCAGAGCTCAACTCTCTAAAAAGTCCAGCTCAACATCTGCCCACTCCACACTTGCCCTGCAACACAGGAAAAAGCAAGGGGGGATGAATGAAAAGACTGACAGAGAGTTTGAGGATACATTTATCAAAGAAGGGATTCAGAATATGATTAATTATCACACAGATGATACAAGTGCCAAGCTGGCAAAGACTTATCAATGTTAGCTCATTCATAAACCTCAGCAATAAAGGCTCCTTCAAGAAAACCATCAGACCCCAAAATTCTAAAATGGAAGGTCGACAAAGACACCCATGAATTGACATTGCTCAAGTCTGATGGTGCAGCCACTAAACTATCCATGGAAGATGCTTATAAGCTTACAGTAGAAGACTTACAAGAACTACTATGTTTAGAGTTGGTGAAGGATGCTGATGGCATGGAATCTCTTAACTTTGAACGTCAATCAAAGGTCAAATAAGAGAATTCCTTCTGAGGAATAAAAACCAAGAATAAAGTTTTTTTGGCATCATCTGTTCCAGGGGAGATTGTTGGGATTGAACCCTATGAAAGGAACAGATGATATAAAGCCAAACAACACTATCCGAGCTTTGGTTCAATTATCAGAGGTTACATCCTCTGATGTACTTACACTGCTTTCCATAAAGACTGCTCATCCTATCATCTGCCTTCACAAAGCTTCAAGGTCTGCCAGAGTTAACAAGGACAGGGGATAGGAATCAGAGTTTAGTCATTAGCTTAGTTAATCAATGTAACAGGGCCAAGAACTGATAGTTAGTATAAGCAGTGTTTAGAGTTAGTTACAATTGTTTCCTGTCACTATCAACCCTGACGTCATCAAAGATGCTCAGAGGTTAGATAGTTAGTATAAATAGGCAACTCTTGTAACCTTTAAAATTTTCTCTTAAAAGATCAACTTTCGCATATCATCTTCTCTGCATTTTCTCATTACCAAACTGTAATTGCAAAGGCTTGAGGGGGAGTTTGTAAATCACATGCAAGTTAATTAACTTGAAATCATGATGATGAAAACAAATGACCATTGCTTGTAGTAAAAGTTTTCCATCTTATTCCGCTGCAAATCTCTTTTAATTCAATCATTTTCCATTTTTGAAACAAAAACTACAAGTAATTCAAACTCAGATCCTAACAAAGACGATATCCAAGGGGGAGTCTGTTGGTGCAGAATGTCTATGTCTTAGTCTTATATTGAGTATGTATAGATTAGATTTGTAAGAGGCTAGCGAAACAAAGTATTTATATGTAATTGGGACAAGTTCGCTAGTGAAGGCATTGTGAAGTCAAGTTGGGCCAAACTTGACTATGTCAAGTTCGCCCGAACTTCAATACCCCTCTAGCGAACTTGTGGCCCTATATATAGCTAGCTTGTCATTCTCATTTGTAACTTTGGCATCTTTGAGGCGGAGCTCTGTCAAATTGGAGACTTGATGTTATATCAATAAAATTGACGATTAATTGACTAATTCTTGTTGTTTGGTAATCATGTCGTAATATTTCCGCTATTATGGACATTAGATATCAAATCTAGGTTCCTATGATTCATTTTCACTTTGTGCGAAGAGGATTCCAAAACATTTTAGACCATTTCACTTCGTGCGGAGTGAAAGTTTCACTTCGTTCAAAGCGGTTATGAACAGAACTTCGATTTTGGATGATTTTGTTGAAATTGAAGGTTCTAAAATACCCTCCCTACTAACACTGATTTACAAAGTATATGTTCAATTTTAGTTTTCACCCGTTAATTTGGCCCAGATCTATGTTTTTAAGTTCGTTCAACCAAAAACATCATTTTTCGTTCATTTCACGGTCCAATTTTGTCCAAACTACCTTAGTCATTATCAATGGTGTGCAAATCAATCATTACAATTGAAAATTTGGTAGCACTTCGTCGTTTGGTTTGCACAAAATTTAGACTACACAAAGAATTTTAACAGTGATAATGAATCACTTCGTACGAAGTGAGATATATATAGTCCCAGTTATTCACTTCGTACGAAGTGAATATCTTTCTCTTCCTACGATGTGATGTCTCACTTCATGCGAAGTGAAATACATTCTTTCAAATTTTTCAGTTTCTCGAAACATTTTGCCAGTTTTAATGACCCACTTAGTTGACCAAGTGCAAGTTAATAACCCTGGTTAATTGATTTGTCTACCAAGTCCAAGTTAATGACCTTGGTTGAACACTTTGTGAACAAACTGATGTTTTCAGACAATTTAAAGTTTCAAATGAATGAACTTTTTGCCATTTCAAAATATTTTCTCGTTTTTAGATAAGCTCCCAACCCGTAGTTCTTCAATTTTCAATCAACATTCTGCAGCTTTGGACTTTGAAAATCTGTTTTCCATCATCGGTAGTCGAAATTAAGATGAAAATAAAATCTTGTTGATTTTTCCAAAGTTTATGCTAAAACACACTGAAAAAAATATTTGGGGTTTTTTGAAAAGAAATGCAATAACAATGTAGAAACATATTTACAAACATTTTTTTTGTAAGTTTGTGTTAGAAGATCTTATTAGTTTTTGAGACATATCACTAGTACCGTTGATCTTTGATAAAACTTTAAGTTCTAAATAGATTCACCTAGATTATTAGTATACTAGTCCACTTAAACCTCTAAACATTTCTCAATTGTTTCAAGATACGTTAGGTAATGTTTTAGAACTTGACTTAACCGCGTTCCCCACCTCAGAATATACTCATGTATCAAGAATCCCTAGATTTCATATTACAGGTGAATATATCTAACTGATATATGTATCTGGGTTGTGCAAGACCTTGAGAGCTCAGGTTAGTACAACCGTATAGACAAAGAAATGAAGGCCGACTTAAAAGTTTTGTTCCAAATTTGGAATCTTTTGTACTGCAATTGTCGTATCTTTCTTTTTTTCAATTTGATGCAGTTTTATGGTTTTTAAGCAAACGTATTCTACAAGTTCTAGTCCATTGTCGACGTAAAATCAGAAGAACTTGTATAATACCCTATATATCAATTATCTATAAAGACCTAGTATCTGAGAATCAGAAATCTCTCAAACGAAATTTCGGTGTACTAAGACCATATATCCGAGAGATGTTAAGCCACTGATTAAGAAGTTTTTCTTTATGTTTATATCTCGAAAACAAGTTACTGAATGGCGAAGTCTACTGGGCACATCATTAGTGAGACCCTTTTTTAAACTTTTTGACACAACATTACATTAGCATACTATGATAGCACACTGATGTACTATCATTTTCTCTTTTTACACGAAAACTCATTTTTTTAAAATCAAAAACAAATTTTTGGATTTTCGTTTTTAAAGAATGAAATTTGAAAACTAAAATCTTGATAAACCGATGAGGATCATGTCAAATCGTCATCATCTCGAATTCAACCTCTGTGCCCCCTGATGTCAGATCTTTTAACCCGTTAGTTTCAAAAGATATCTAAATTTTTCTTTTTCAGACAGTATAGTGTAAAAGTTTGCTTTCTATTCATCAGTGTGGATCTTTTATATACGAATCAACTTTTTCTCGTAGCAATCACAGATAAAGTGATGTGGTATTTCTATGTGTTCAGTCTTAGAGTGTTGAACCGAATTTTTTATGATGTTTATGGCAGCCTCGTTATTGTAGGTCCGTTGGATCCAATAGCTCAGGCACTAATCTTGTTAACTTAGTCTTAAACGTGCGGAATCCATTTTAGAGTTAGGCAACATGTTTAACAAGATTCAATTTTAAAATTGTCGTTTCATTAATCATTCAACTTGTACATATCCTGGAAACAACTGGACACAGCTCTGCCGTCCTGATTACACAAAACTAACTAACGCTAAACTCAAACTCCTATTTATAGACAAGGCAGATCGTACATGGCAAGATGTTCTCTTCGTAAGATGTGAGAATTCACTTCGTATGAAGTGAGCTTACAAACTATGAATACTTAACGTTATGATCCTATTACAAACTTGATGTTATTAGATGACGTAGGCGACAGACCTATGCATCAACAATCTCCCCCATGCTTTGAAATTGTATTGTAAACGTTGAATATCAGCATGCTCCCACTTACTTTGAGCTTCTTGTACTTTATTCAACATTTTGATCTGCTACCTGTAAGTCCGTTGTACGGATCGTTCTGGTCCTAATTTTGCAAACCTAAGGTAAACGTGCGTAATCCGTTTGCATAGGCGACATGGGAGAATAGTTTGTTTACTGATTAATCACTGTTTCATTAATGTGTAGACATTACAGATCCTGGAAACACTTGGACAGAGCTTCACCTCTGTTGTGACAAAATCTCTTATTCTTACAAATGAGAAACCAAAGAATCCTATATATAGTAGTACAAGTTCGCCCGGAATGAGACATGACCAAGTTCGGGCGAACTTGTCCTTCATAGGACAAGTTCGGGTGAACTTGTTCATGTGCTCTACAAGTTCGAGCGAACTTGTCTTATATCACGCATAAACTTAACGTTTCGCTCCGAAACACAGATTCAACGTAATACGATGACGTAGGCAACAGACATATGCATCAACAGACTCCCCCTTGGATGTTACCGTAGTCATTATTCTTCAATTAAGTTCCTGAGTCTTTAATGTTCTCTTGATCTTTATTTCTTGAATAACTTTAACTTCCTTGATCTTCATAGCATCTACAATCCTTTTCTCTTTTCTTCTCGAGCTTGTCTTGATAAAACTATAATCACCATGCTCCCCCTTGCTTTGAGCTTTCTGGTATCTGCAATTAACGTTTTTATCCAGCTCCCCCTTAAAATTTACTTCCTGTTTCAAAGTTTCTCAAACATTCAAAGAAATATTTCAGATTCAAACTTTAAATTTTCTAACCATCAACATTTCAAATTTTAATCTTCTATCAGTTTTTAAACCCTCTCAGTTATTCAAGTCCAAATTAATGACCTTGAATATCTGATTCATGTATCAAATTTAACTTAATGATCTTGATTAAACATTTTGACACTAAACTGACACATTTATTCAAATGTAAGTTTCAACTTAATGAACTTTTAAACTTTTCAGATCAGTTTTTAAAAATTTTTAGATTTTGTTCAGCAACTCTAGACTTTGAAAATCAGCTTTTCTTCATCAGTGGTCGAAACAAAATGATAATATAATCTATTTGTTTTTATGAAATGAATATTAACACTAAGTATGTACAAACATATTTACAAATATATTTTTGTTGAGTTTGTGTTAAAGGATCATATAAGTTTTTGAGACAAATCACAAGTTCCATTGACCTCTTCATGACATTAAGTTTTGAACAAATTTACCTAGATTGTTGATATATTTGTCCTCTTAAACTTCAACACATTACTCAATTATTCCAAGATACATTATGTAGAATTAAGATACTTGACTTAACTATGGTTCCCATCTCAGAATATACTCCCGCATCAAGATTCCCTAGATTTCATCTTACAGGTGAGTATAGCGTAATTGATATCTGTATTTGGGTTTTGCGAGGCCTTGAGAGCTCAGGTTAGTACCACCGTACAGAAAAGAGATGAAGGCACGACTTTAAGGAGTTGTTCCAATTATGGAATCTTTTGACTGCAATTCATTAGATCTTTCGATTTTTTCAATTTTGTTGCAGTTTAGGTGTTTTTAGCAAAAGCATTATAGAAGTTCTAGGCCATTGTTTAAGCAAAATCAGAAGAACTTGTATAATACCCCTGATATCAGCCATCTCAGAATCAGTCAATCTCTCAAACGAAATTTCGGAGTACTAAGTCCATATATCCGAGAGATGTTAATCCACAAGTTTAAGCAGTTGTAAAATTTAGTTTATATCCTGGAAACAATCTATAGAACGTGTAAAGTCTATCGACACATCCAGAGTAAGATTTGTTTATACTTTTAAACTTTACAAATCCTTAGCGTACTGTGATAGTCCACTAATGTACAATCATTTCCTTTTATCCACAAAACTCTTTTGCCTTTTTTCATATTTTTGTACTTTTTGCATTTAATATGTTTTTTGATTTTCTGAAAATTTTTTCTCCCCCTAAAATTCAAAAACATATTTTTGGATTTTTTGATTTATGGAAAAATATTGACCAACCAATGAGAATCACTTCAATTATCCATCCATTACTGCTTCACAAATTTCTTTTAAATCCTCTCCCCCTCATGATGACAAAAACCTTAACACTTTTTATGTTAATAAAACATTTATATCCCTCAGTTTTGTCTGTTCAACAGTGAGGGTAAGTAAAACATTATTAAAACATGTTTTCGAAAAATTTTCTCCAAAAATTTTCAAAAAATGTAAAGTAAACGTTATTCGAATTTCAAATTTAGTAAAAATGGCCTTTATATAAAACTTATTAACACGGCCCTTCGTCTTCAGTGTGTGCTACGAAACTCTATTCTCAGTAATTTACTTTCTCCTCAGAAGCTCCTGCAAAAAAATCAAACAATTAGTTGAATAGTGACACACAAGCCTTTGCAGTCTTAGGTGTTATTTCTTCAACCTTAACTTTGACTTTCATTTCACAATCAGGTTTATTTGGAACTTTCTCAAGTTTTGGAAAGTCCTCTAATCTTTCAATTTTCACTAATTGTGTCACTTCCTTTCCTTTTACCAACCATGTTTGATTTTTCATTAAATCTTTCTTGAAATACAATGTAGAAACTATTTGTTCATTACTATTCGAGGATTCACCAGTTTTAAAATTTGAAAACTTAGTAATAACTGGTTTCACCTTGTTTGTAGTTTCTGTACATTGTTTCCAACCGTGTGTTGGTACTTTCAAATCTTCACAACTTTTCTTATCAATATGAACAGGTTTAGGATTAATTTGAAGACATTTTTTAGCAATGTGTCAAGTTACTCCACATTTATGACACTTTCTGTTCTCATACTGATCCTTTTTAGCAAATCATACAATCAAATCATAACACTGATTTGACTTGTGGTAGCCATCTTTCCTGCTTCGTCTGTAACTTTGATTTGACATTGAAGCACTGTGGTCCGACCTGCACCACTTATTTACAATTTTTTTTGAGTTTTGATTTACAATTTTTGTGAATTTCTATAATAATTGGATGATTGTACCGATGAGCTTTTATTTTTCTTTTGAAAGTTTTTAGAATTTTTTAAACTTTGTTTTTCCTTTTGTTTTTGTTCTTCATTCTACTTAGAAGGTTTTTGCGTTGATCATTCACCTTTCTCAGTAGATTGTAGAACAGTTTCTTGAAATTTTTCTTTTAGTTTTAAAAATATTTAATTTTTTTATCATTTTTAGCTCTTTCATCATCGGTATCATCATCACAATCCTCAATTATGACATTGTCATAATTTGTGGCATTTTCACTTATGGAATTTTTTTTGTTAACATTGATCGGTTTTGGACATATATGATCTAACTTTAATGAGGAAGTCACTAAACCTTTCAATAATTTTTCTGAATTGACAGCTTTATTTTTAACAATCTCAACTTCTTTTTCAAGTTGAGCAATTTTCTCAATATGAGAATTTATTGCTTTTTGATTTTCTATATTTAGTTTTTCAAAAATAATTTTTTCATTTATAAACATTTTTATTTCATTTTGAAAATCTACTACCATTTGTAATTTTTCATTTTCTAAAATTTTTATTTTGTTTTCAAAATTCTTTTCATTTTCTTATAATTTTTTATTTTCTAATGTCAAACTCTTAATCTCACTCAAGAGTTTGGCATTATCTGCCCGATAGATATCTAAATCATAAACTGGGCAGACTGGTTTAGAACTTGAAAATCCATTTGTAGATGTACTTGAAAGTCGAGCTTCACATTTTTTAACCACTACATTCTCTTCTCTCTTCACCTGATCATTCCTTTTATTACTGACAAGTTCAGATTTCTTTAGCAATTCTACTTCATATTTCTCTAACTTGCCAATGAAAGTGGAAAGCTTGAAAAATTGCCAACTTGGACTTTCCTTTAATATGTTTAAGTATTTTGTCCATTCACCATCCGAAAGAGCATCACCCAATTTGTCTATATACTATGCTTCTGTCTTATCAAGACCATGCCTTCTCATCTGCACTTTCAAATCACAAAATCGGACTATCATTTGCTTCATCCTTTCGCTTTTTATCACTTAAATATATCAAACTCCTTTTTGATTTGAGCCTTCTTGCTCTTAATCATCTCAGCACTCTCTATATATTCAGCACGTAGAGCATTTCACAACTTCTGTGCTGTATCACATTCTGGTAGTAGAATCAAGAGATCTTCATTTATCGATTGTTGTAACAAGCTGATCATCTTCTTCTCATGAACATTCTGGTAGAAGAAATTTGCTCGTATCTAGTTCTCTAATTTTACTTTCCAGCTCTCATACTTGTCCATACTCATAAGCTTTGGTGACTTTGTCAGACCCCATTTTGTTTTCCAAATTTAGCTGTCGTTCAAAAATAATTGAAAAATGATTAGCAAACAGACAACTCTAAAAAATTTGACTTCTTAATTGACAATATTAATGTATCGGTTCGCTAAAAACGTTTAAAATTTTTTCGAAAACTATTTTTAACAGACTAGAGCTTTAAACTCGTCTCATCGATACGAATCTAATGATATATGATGTCCGAGATGTTTTTCTGAATTTTCATGCCTTTTTTTTAGAAACCTTGGACAAGTTCGGGCGAACTTGTCACAGCTTGTGAAAAACAGCTACTAAACAAGTTCGGGTGAACTTGTTAAGATTTTATTAAAATTTCACCCTAAGAACAAGTTCGAGCGAACTTGTGAAAGAGTTCAAGAAAAACAGCAAGTTCGGGCGAACTTGTAAAGAATTTTCAATTAACAATGATCAAGTTTGGGCGAACTTGATAAAATCTGATAAAAATTAGGTCAAGTTCAAGCAAACTTCAGTAAAAACCTTAAAAAATTAATCAAGTTCGGGCAAACATGATGAAAAGTCACTCAAAAAGTGAGTTTTTTAGTCAAGTTCGAGCGAACTTGATGGCAAGTTCGAGCGAACATGTGTTTTCAAACATGGTTTTTTCAATTTTTCGACATGAATTCGTTTGTTTTAAGCTCTGATCTTTTCAAGGGTTTTACTATTTTGGATTTTATGTATTATACTTGAAAATCAGTCCATTTTGTCCATGTAATGTCCAAGAAAAGTTTAAAATGAAATAAATGAGTAGAAGATGTGAAGTTCTATGTCCAATGTCTTCAAATTAGGCCAATCCTGCTCTGATACCAATTGTAGGTCCGTTGTACGGATCGTTCTGGTCGTAATTTGGCAAACCTAAGGTAAATGTGTTGTTGGGATTGAACCCTACAAAAGAACAGATGATAGAAAGCCAAAACATGTCCGTCCTATATGATCCAGAATAAACAGAGTTTAGATTTACTCCTTTCAAAGACCGGCTACCAAACCCCTGCTAGTTCTAACAACTGCCCTATGCCAAAGCTCTGCCAGTTGTAAAGTCTGCTGATTCACCAAACCTCTGATAGGTCAAAGGTCTGCTTAAAAGTCAAAGGTCTGCTGGAAGTCAAAGGTCTGATCATCCTTTGAAGAACATCTGCTAATATTTCATCAGAGTTTAAGCTTATCAGCGGTTAGGGTCATCAGTGCTTTGCTATCAGTGTTTAGGTTAAGCGGTGGTTAGAGTTTGTTATTGTTGTTAGATGCCATTGTCAAGATGATGTCAACGTAGACGATCAGTGGTTAGGTTAGTGTTATAAATAGACAGTGCTTGTATGGTTCTATGTAGCTTTACATACCTACACTTTCATGTACAACTTTTCTGTGTGTAGCTCGGTCTGAGGGGGAGTTTAGTGATTCATACGTGTAAGTTACTTTGTAATCATTTCATTCTATTGAGTAATGAAAACATGTTATGATGAAAACTATTCTCTCATTGATTGTGTTATAAAGTTTTAACTGTTCTTTCACTGTAAAGTTCCTTATGATTTATCACTTTGTTATCAAATTGGTTAAAACAATACAATCAATCCAAACTTAGATCCTGATAATTAGTAACAGAGCTTGGTCAGTCAAATTGATCTAACCGTCAATTTGACCTAAAAGGATCACCTCGATCTCATTGATATTGTGCTATTCTTAATTGTTGAAAACGGAGTCGAAATTGTGTGGAAATTCACAATTCATGTGGTTCCATTGTTTGTGTTCGAGTCTATGTTGATTTCGGAGTTAATTGATGAAGAGGATCCATATCAGTCTCATAAAAGTGACTGAGATAGACTCTTAATTCATAAATTTTTCAAAAGAATTGCTGGAAATCTATCAGATCTAATTGATTCACGTATCATGAAATTTTCTACGAGTTTTATGGGGAAATTTCATATTTATATCAAGACCTCTATTTCTCTTCTGATTTTTTTGAGGTAATACACCTAGAGTTTTGCTTGTTTTTGATAGACAAAACTTAAATACCTGCCTGAAGTAGAACGCTATGTTTAGAAAGGGAAGATACTTCCTCTGATAGTGAATCAAAAGGACTCTGGATGATGGCCAGTTCAAATCAGATTTAAATGTCCTTGAAAACCTGTTCCTACAGACAAAATAGTTGTACCATTTGAGATATTCATGTTGGAACGGTATGCCCAAGACACATATTAAATTAATGTGGCTAGTACGTTTTGATTCAAGTCGGGTCATACCCAATAACAAGCTAGACAAACACTTATAATATTTATTTATGATATGATCTAACAAATAAATATTAACACTTAGAATATTTAGAATTTGTATTTCTAAATAATTGCACTTGAGGAACTAATAAATTATATGGATAATTTATTTGGAGAGTATATTTTATTTTGCTATTTAATGGGTTAAATAACATTATAAAAGGTTTTGAGATATTGCATAAAGTCTTGTAATCATATGATGTTAATTTATAAAAGTTATAAAATAATACAAGACATAATTTAAAAGAAAATATCTTACAAATCTTATAAGATCTGACTAAATCCAAGAAAAGATCTTACAAAAGATATATGGATATCTTAGAAGATTTTGTGAGATCTTTACAAATCTCATAATATCCAAGAGAAGATCTTACAAGAGATATATGGATGTCTTGGAAGATTTGATGAGATCTTTACAAATCTCACAAAATCCCAAAAAGATCTTACAAGAAATATATAAAAGTTTATGTGAAATTGCATAAAGTCTTTAAACATATGATGTTAATTTTATAAAAGTTATAAAATAATACAAGACATAATTTAAAAGAAAATATCGTGCAAATCTTATAAGATCTGACTAAATCCAAGAAAAGATCTTACAAAAGATATATGGATATCTTGGTAGATTTTGTGATATCTTTACAAATCACACAATATCCAAGAAAAGATCTTACAAGAGATATATGGATATCTTAGAAGATTTGATGAGATCTTTACAAATCTCACAAAATCCCAAAAAGATCTTACAAGAGATATATGGATATCTTGGAAGATTTTGTGAGATCTTTACAAATCTCACAATATCCAAGAAAGATCTTGCAAGAGATTATATATAGTGGATTTGATTCATTATTCAAGTAGTTGTAATTCTTACACACACATTAAGATTTCAATAGCAAGAACAATCTCAAATTCTCTATAGAATTTCGGACAAAGGTTGGTTGATCGAGAGGTGTTCATAAGTGAAAATCCTAGCAACATAAGGTGTTTGTTGGAAGGCTAGGGGTATACAAGCTTGAGGTCTTCTCCTTTGGAGATTGTCATTCAAGAATCATCATCTTCTTCCATCTCCTAGCTCCTTGAAAGGTCGTTTCTTAAAACACCCTATGGTTGTGTTTTTGATAGCATGCATATTCATATATGGATCCGGTTTTGGTTTTACATATAAAATGGGTTTTATACTTAAAAGTAACATGTTTTAAATAATTATTCCGCTGTATTTTCATTTTATATGGATAAAATGGCTTTGATAAACATGACAAAACCTCAACAGTAGTATCAGAGCCGCTTATATGAATGCATGCTTCATAGGATTTAAAAATTTCGGGTGTTTGGGTTTGGAGAAACCCTATGGCCGAAAGTTTAACATGGTTTTCCCTTTTTTTTCAAGATTATTTTCTTACATGCATAAAGGAATCTTGAAAAAATTATATCATATGGATGATTTGTTTGGACAAAACCCACACTTTTCGGTTTTTCATTCTTGCCGAAAATATGGGTTATAAAAGGGAACCATGTTGCTCTTGAATAATATACATATATGGGAAAGTATATTTTGGAGTTCATAACCTAGCGAACTTGATGGTAAGTTCGAGCGAACATGTGTTTTCAAACATGGTTTTTTTCAATTTTTCGACATGAATTCGTTTGTTTTAAGCTCTGATCTTTTCAAGGGTTTTACTATTTTGGATTTTATGTATTATACTTGAAAATCAGTCCATTTTGTCCATGTAATGTCCAAGAAAAGTTTAAAATGAAATAAATGAGTAGAAGATGTGAAGTTCTATGTCCAATGTCTTCAAATTAGGCCAATCCTGCTCTGATACCAATTGTAGGTCCGTTGTACGGATCGTTCTGGTCGTAATTTGGCAAACCTAAGGTAAATGTGCTGTTGGGATTGAACCCTACAAAGAACAGATGATAGAAAGCCAAAACATGTCCGTCCTGTATGATCCAGAATAAACAGATTTTAGATTTACTCCTTTCAAAGCCCGGCTACCAAACCGCTGCTAGTTCTAACAACTGCCCTATGCCAAAGCTCTGCCAGTTGTAAAGTCTGCTGATTCACCAAACCTCTGATGGGTCAAAGGTCTGCTGGAAGTCAAAGGTCTGATCATCCTTTGAAGAACATCTGCTAATATTTCATCAGAGTTTATGCTTATCAGCGGTTAGGGTCATCAGTGCTTTGCTATCAGTGTTTAGGTTAAGCAGTGGTTAGAGTTTGTTATTGTTGTTAGATGCCATTGTCAAGATGATGTCAACATAGACGATCAGTGGTTAGGTTAGTATTATAAATAGACAGTCCTGTATGGTTCTATGTAGCTTTACATACCTACACTTTCATGTACAACTTTTCTGTATGTAGCTCGGTCTGAGGGGGAGTTTAGTGATTCATACGTGTAAGTTACTTTGTAATCATTTCATTCTATTGAGTAATGAAAACATGTTATGATGAAAACTATTCTCTCACTGATTGTGTTATAAAGTTTTAACTGTTCTTCCGCTGTAAAGTTCCTTATGATTTATCACTTTGTTATCAAATTGGTTAAAACAATACATTCAATCCAAACTTAGATCCTGACAATTGGTAACAGAGCTTGGTCAGTCAAATTGATCTAACCGTCAATTTGACCTAAAAGGATCAGCTCGATCTCATTGATATTGTGCTATTCTTAATTGTTGAAAACAGAGTCGAAAATTGTGTGGAAATTCACGATTATGTGGTTCCATTGTTTGTGTTCGAGTCTATGTTGATTTCGGAGTTAATTGATGAAGAGGATCCATATCAGTCTCATAAAAGTGACTGAGATAGACTCTTAATTCATAAATTTTTCAAAAGGATTGCTGGAAATCTATCAGATCTAATTGATTCACGTATCATGAAATTTTCTACGAGTTTTATAGTGGAAATTTCATATTTATATCAGGTCCTCTATTTCTCTTCTGATTTTTTTTGAGGTAATACACCTAGATTTTGCTTGTTTTTGATAGACAAAACTTAAGTACCTGTCTGAAGTAGAACCTATGTTTAGAAAGGACGATACTTCCTCTGATAGTGAATCAAAAGGACTCTGGATGATGGCTAGTTCAAATCAGATTTAAATGTCCTTGAAAAACTGTTCCTACAGACAAAATAGTTGTACCATTTGAGATATTCATGTTGGAACGGTATGCCCAAGACACATATTAAATTGATGTGGCTAGTACGTTATGATTCAAGTTGGGTCATACCCAATAACATGCTAGACAAACATTATAATATTTATTTATGATATGATCAAACAAATAAATATTAACACTTAGAATATTTAGAAATTGTATTTCTAAATATTGCACTTGAGGAACTAATAAATTATATGGATAATTTATTTGGAGAGTATATTTTATTTTGTTATTTAATGGGATAAATAACATTATAAAAGGTTTTGAGATATTGCATAAAGTCTTGTAAACATATGATGTTAATTTTATAAAAGTTATAAAATAATACAAGACATAATTTAAAAGAAAATATCTTGCAAATCTTATAAGATCTGACTAAATCCAAGAAAAGATCTTACAAAAGATATATGGATATCTTGGAAGATTTTGTGAGATCTTTACAAATCTCAGAATATCCAAGAGAAGATCTTACAAGAGATATATGGATGTCTAGGAAGATTTGATGAGATCTTTACAGATCTCACAAAATCCCAAAAAGATCTTACAAGAAATATATAAAAGTTTATGTGAAATTGCATAAAGTCTTGTAAACATATGATGTTAATTTTATAAAAGTTATAAAATAATACAAGACATAATTTAAAAGAAAATATCGTGCAAATCTTATAAGATCTGACTAAATCCAAGAAAAGATCTTACAAAAGATATATGGATATCTTGGTAGATTTTGTGATATCTTTACAAATCACACAATATCCAAGAAAAGATCTTACAAGAGATGTATGGGTATCTTAGAAGATTTGATGAGATCTTTACAAATCTCACAAAATCCCAAAAAGATCTTACAAGAGATATATGGATATCTTGGAAGATTTTGTGAGATCTTTACAATCTCACAATATCCAAGAAAGATCTTGCAAGAGATTATATATAGTGGATTTGATTCATTATTCAAGTAGTTGTAATTCTTACACACACATTAAGACTTCAAGAGCAAGAACACTCTCAAATTCTCTATAGAATTTCGGCCAAAGGTTGGTTGATCGAGAGGTGTTCATAAGTGAAAATCCTAGCAACATAAGGTGTTTGTTGGAAGGCTAGGGGTATACAAGCTTGAGGTCTTCTCCTTTGGAGATTGTCATTCAAGAATCATCATCTTCTTCCATCTCCTAGCTCCTTGAAAGGTCGTTTCTTAAAACACCCTTATGGTTGTGTTTTTGATAGCATGCATATTCATATATGGATCCAGGTTTTGGTTTTACATATAAAAATGGGTTTTATATCTTAAAAGTAACATGTTTTAAATAATTATTCCGCTGCGTTTTTCATTTTATATGGATAAAATGGCTTTGATAAACATGACAAAACCTCAACGTAGTATCAGAGCCGCTTATATGAATGCATGCTTCATAGGATTTAAAAATTTCGGGTGTTTGGGTTTGGAGAAACCCTATGGCCGAAATGTTTAACATGGTTTTCCCTTTTTTTTCAAGATTATTTTCTTACATGCATAAAGGAATCTTGAAAAAATTATATCATATGGATGATTTGTTTGGACAAAAACCCACACTTTTCGGTTTTCCATTCTTCGCCGAAAATATGGGTTATAAAAGGAACCATTTTGCTCTTGAATAATATACATATATGGATGTATATTTTGGTGTTCATAACCTAGCGAACTTGATGGAAGTTCGAGCGAACATGTGTTTTCAAACATGGTTTTTTCAATTTTTCGACATGAATTCGTTTGTTTTAAGCTCTGATCTTTTCAAGGGTTTTACTATTTTGGATTTTATGTATTATACTTGAAAATCAGTCCATTTTGTCCATGTAATGTCCAAGAAAAGTTTAAAATGAAATAAATGAGTAGAAGATGTGAAGTTCTATGTCCAATGTCTTCAAATTAGGCCAATCCTGCTCTGGTACCAATTGTAGGTCCGTTGTACGGATCGTTCTGGTCGTAATTTTGCAAACCTAAGGTAAATGTGTTGTTGGGATTGAACCCTACAAAAGAACAGATGATAGAAAGCCAAAACATGTCCGTCCTATATGATCCAGAATAAACAGATTTTAGATTTACTCCTTTCAAAGACCGGCTACCAAACCGCTGCTAGTTCTAACAACTGCCCTATGCCAAAGCTCTGCCAGTTGTAAAGTCTGCTGATTCACCAAACCTCTGATGGGTCAAAGGTCTGCTTAAAAGTCAAAGGTCTGCTGGAAGTCAAAGGTCTGATCATCCTTTGAAGAACATCTGCTAATATTTCATCAGAGTATATGCTTATCAGCGGTTAGGGTCATCAGTGCTTTGCTATCAGTGTTTAGGTTAAGTAGTGGTTAGAGTTTGTTATTGTTGTTAGATGCCATTGTCAAGATGATGTCAACATAGACGATCAGTGGTTAGGTTAGTATTATAAATAGACAGTGCCTGTATGGTTCTATGTAGCTTTACATACCTACACTTTCATGTACAACTTTTCTGTGTGTAGCTCGGTCTGAGGGGGAGTTTAGTGATTCATACGTGTAAGTTACTTTGTAATCATTTCATTCTATTGAGTAATGAAAACATGTTATGATGAAAACTATTCTCTCATTGATTGTGTTATAAAGTTTTAACTGTTCTTCCGCTGTAAAGTTCCTTATGATTTATCACTTTGTTATCAAATGGGTTAAAACAATACAATCAATCCAAACTTAGATCCTGACAATTGGTAACAGAGCATGGTCAGTCAAATTGATCTAACCGTCAATTTGACCTAAAAGGATCAGCTCGATCTCATTGATATTGTGCTATTCTTAATTGTTGAAAACAGAGTCGAAATTGTGTGAAAATTCACGATTCATGTGGTTCCATTGTTTGTGTTCGAGTCTATGTTGATTTCGGAGTTAATTGATGAAGAGGATCCATATCAGTCTCATAAAAGTGACTGAGATAGACTCTTAATTCATAAATTTTTCAAAAGGATTGCTGGAAATCTATCAGATCTAATTGATTCACGTATTATGAAATTTTCTATGAGTTTTATAGTGGAAATTTCATATTTATATCAGGTCCTCTATTTCTCTTCTGATTTTTTTTGAGGTAATACACCTAGAGTTTTGCTTGTTTTTGATAGACAAAACTTAAGTACCTGCCTGAAGTAGAAACCTATGTTTACAAAGGGACGATACTTCCTCTGATAGTGAATCAAAAGGACTCTGGATGATGGCTAGTTCAAATCAGATTTAAATGTCCTTGAAAACCTGTTCCTACAGACAAAATAGTTGTACCATTTGAGATATTCATGTTGGAACGGTATGCCCAAGACACATATTAAATTGATGTGGCTAGTACGTTATGATTCAAGTCGGGTCATACCCAATAACAAGCTAGACAAACACTTATAATATTTATTTATGATATGATCAAACAAATAAATATTAACACTTAGAATATTTAGAAATTGTATTTCTAAATAATTGCACTTGAGGAACTAATAAATTATATGAATAATTTATTTGGAGAGTATATTTTATTTTGTTATTTAATGGGTTAAATAACATTATAAAAGGTTTTGAGATATTGCATAAAGTCTTGTAAACATATGAAGTTAATTTTATAAAAGTTATAAAATAATACAAGACATAATTTAAAAGAAAATATCTTGCAAATCTTATAAGATCTGACTAAATCCAAGAAAAGATCTTACAAAAGATATATGGATATCTTGGAAGATTTTGTGAGATCTTTACAAATCTCAGAATATCCAAGAGAAGATCTTACAAGAGATATATGGGATATCTTGGAAGATTTGATTAGATCTTTACAAATCTCACAAAATCCCAAAAAGATATTACAAGAGATATATAAAAGGTTATGTAATATTGCATAAAGTCTTGTAAACATATGAAGTTAATTTTATAAAAGTTATAAAATAATACAAGACATAATTTAAAAGAAAATATTTTGCAAATCTTATAAGATCTGACTAAATCCAAGAAAAGATCTTACAAAAGATATATGGATATCTTGGAAGATTTTGTGAGATCTTTACAAATCTCAGAATATCCAAGAGAAGATCTTACAAGAGATATATGGATATCTTGGAAGATTTGATGAGATCTTTACAAATCTCACAAAATCCCAAAAAGATATTACAAGAGATATATAAAAGGTTATGTAATATTGCATAAAGTCTTGTAAACATATGATGTTAATTTTATAAAAGTTATAAAATAATACAAGACATAATTTAAAAGAAAATATCTTGCAAATCTTATAAGATCTGACTAAATCCAAGAAAAGATCTTACAAAAGATATATGGATATCTTGGTAGATTTTGTGATATCTTTACAAATCTCACAATATCCAAGAAAAGATCTTACAAGAGATATATGGATATCTTGGAATATTTGATGAGATCTTTACAAATCTCACAAAATCCCAAAAAGATCTTACAAGAGATATATGGATATCTTGGAAGATTTTGTGAGATCTTTACAAATCTCACAATATCCAAGAAAGATCTTGCAAGAGATTATATATAGTGGATTTGATTCATTATTCAAGTAGTTGTAATTCTTACACACACATTAAGATTTCAAGAGCAAGAACACTCTCAAATTCTCTATAGAATTTCGGCCAAAGGTTGGTTGATCGAGAGGTGTTCATAAGTGAAAATCCTAGCAACATAAGGTGTTTGTTGGAAGGCTTGGGGTATACAAGCTTGAGGTCTTCTCCTTTGGAGATTGTCATTCAAGAATCATCATCTTCTTCCATCTCCTAGCTCCTTGAAAGGTCGTTTCTTAAAACACCCTATGGTTGTGTTTTTGATAGAATGCATATTCATATATGGATCCGGGTTTTGGTTTTACATATAAAATGGGTTTTATATCTTAAAAGTAACATGTTTTAAATAATTATTCCGCTGTATTTTTCATTTTATATGGATAAAATGGCTTTGATAAACATGACAAAACCCCAACAGTAGTATCAGAGCCGCTTATATGAACGCATGCTTCATAGGATTTAAAAATTTCGGGTGTTTGGGTTTGGAGAAACCCTATGGCCGAAATTTTAACATGGTTTTCCCTTTTTTTTCAAGATTATTTTTTTACATGCATAAAGGAATCTTGAAAAAATTATATCATATGGATGATTTGTTTGGACAAAAACCCACACTTTTCGGTTTTTCATTCTTCGCCGAAAATATGGGTGATAAAAGGGAACCATTTTTTCTCTTGAATAATATACACATATGGATGTATATTTTGGTGTTCATAACCTAGCCATGAGCTTGTGTTTGAATAAGTTGAATGATTGTTTTTGTGAATTATATTTAATTATTTCAATGGGTTGTAATTATTAATTAATGTCTTTGTTCTTTCATTTGAAAAATATGTAATTTATTTATTTTCATTTGGTATGTAAGTAAATAGATTAGTTGCATTTCTTTTACTATAAAAATGTATTAGGATACTTTGTTGTAAAAGAAGATGCACACAAAATGCGTTTTTGGTTTTGGCCAATTTTGGGCCTAAAGGACTTCATAGTTCTTAAGGGGATTTTAGCCCAGTAACCAAAAACACATTTTTGAAGCCCAAAGGAGTTTGGATCTGAATTTAAAGATCATTTGGAAGCCCAAAGAAAGTGAAGAAATCACAACACAAAAGAAAGACTTGAAGCATTTGGATGCGGGTTCATGTGGGAGTTCAATGTGTCATTTCTTGTGTCAGTATTCACCCTTTAGGAAGGACATTTTGGCACACTTGTTTCGGCTAACAAGTGTTGTCAAAAATAGTTGGCTATGGCTATGCACCTATTATTTTGTGTGTTATGCTTCTATGGTTGTTTTATTTTGTTGTTTGGATGATATGTGGATATGGATGCTTAATAAAGTAATAAACAACAACAAGCTTAAAATTGGTTCTTTAAAAATCATTAAAGTGGTTAATAAAAGGATCTATTAAAGGTTAATGATTTTATAATAAAATGGGTTTTATTAATAGAATCTTGAAAATTGGTTTTCACTAAAGTACCATGAATTTGAATGCATGCAAATGTATGGTACACAAAGTTTTCTAAAACTAGATTTTTGAAAACTAAAATCCCTTTTATGAAACAAGTCAAACACCATCCTTTTATACAACAATCGAATCACTTGGGAATTCTTTGAAGGATAAAGGTCACCTAACCACATTTGAGGAAACTTGTGTGTTTGAGGTAGGCTTACCATATTTGTGGGATAAAGGTCACCTAACCACTTGTATGGGTAAACTTACATGTGTGTATAAGTCGGATGACTTGATTTGGAGACCATGTGCTTAGGGTCACCGAAGCATCGCGTACAAAGGTGTTGATGGGATTAAACATGCCAACTAAACATAAAGATGTTCAACCGATCCCATATGGCTAGAAATTGCAAAGGGTTGCAATTGTCAAACGTTGACTACCTTGTTAATTTAAATAATGGGATAAAGGTCACATGACCAATATTTAAATGTAACGTTAGATTCTAGATTTTAATTATTAATTCTCTATGAGACATAAAAGGGTATTAATGATTAAAAAAATTAATAATATCGAAAATACTAGAATTGAACTTTGTTAAAATTTTGTAGATGGCCGCTAACAATTCAAACACAATTACCCAAACCGTCCGTAACCTATCACTAAGAACCATCCTTGAAAAAGGATCGTCTCAACCATAACAACTTCATGGATTGGTATCGAACTTGAGAATCGTTCTCAAGCAAGAAAAGATATCATATGTGTTGGACGATCATATTCCCGATGAACCTAACGTGGAAGATGTGGAAGCCTATAACGATTGGGTTAAGTATACCAAGGACTCCATACAAGCCTCTTACTTCATGTTGGGAACTATGATTCCCGAGATTTAAAAGGATTCTGAACATCACGGGGCGTACGACATGATTACCCAATTGAAGGAAATGTTTCTTCAACAAGCTAGGGTAGGAAGCTTCGAAACGGTTCGGGCGCTTCATGCATGTCGAATGGAGGAAACCCAATCGGTCTCATCTTATGTCCTTAAGATGAAGAGCGACATCGATCGCCTCGAAAGGATTAATATTCCCGTCTATAAATAGTTGGCTACGAATTTTATCCTCAACTCTTTAACAAAGAAGTTTGAGACTTTCTTTATGAACTATAACATGAACGAATGGGACAAGAGCATTGGTGAGCTTCATGCAATGCTCAAAACGGCCAAAGCGGGCATGGGTAAAAAGGCATTACCCGTTCTAATGATCAATGAGGGAGGCAACAAGAAAAGGCCCCACCCCGAGTCCAAGACAAGTTTTGCCAAAAGGAAGGGCCACATCAAAGGGAAAGGGAAAGGAAAGGTTAAAGCGGAACCCACGAAACCAAAGGAAAAGAAGCAAAAGGTTGCTTTGACTGATCCATGCTTTGAGTGTGGAAAGATAGGACATTGGAAAAGGAATTGTCCAACCTATCTCAAGGAGTTGAAAAACAAGAGGGATGCAGGGCAGACCTCAGGTACAATCTTCATGATACATGTTAAGCTTAATGTTATTTCATCTAACACATGGGTACTAGATACCGGATGTGGAACTCATATTTGCAATTTGTTGCAGGGGTTCAGAAGAAATAAACATTATAAATAGGGAGATACTAGTCTCTTCATGGGCAACAGAGCAAAAGTTAAAATCGAAGCCCAAGAGACCATGTGTTGAAGCTTCCAAGTGGTTTGGAAGTGATTTTGAAAAATGTTTTATATGCTCCTAGTTTGACTAGGAACATTATTTCAGTTTCCCTTTTGAGACAATATGGTTTTAATTTCGAATTTGTTAACCATGACATTTATGTTTCAATGCATGGTGTGTTTTACTTTAAAGCTATGCTTTTTAATGGTATTTATGAATTAGTTCATGATGACACATCATATGATAGCTCAATGTACCAAGTAACCACCAAGAAACTCAAAATGGATTTGAGTGATTCCTATCTTTGGCATTGTCGCCTTGGACATATAAACAAAAATCGCATGCAGACACTTCGAAAGAATGGTGTTTTGGAAACAAATGAAGATGATTCATTTGATGTATGTGAATCTTGTTTACAAGGCAAAATGACTAAGGCACCCTTTAGTGGCACCTTTGAAAGGGCAAAGGATTTATTAGGTATCATACATTCGGATGTATGTGGTCCTTTTAAGCCAATGTCTAGGAATGGTGAAAGATACTTCATTACTTTTACCGACGACTATAGTCATTATGGTTATGTGTATTTACTAAGACACAAGGATGAAGCATTTGAAATGTTCAAAGACTTCAAAAGTGAAGTAGAAATCAACTCAAGAAAACAATCAAAGTATTCCCCACCGATAGAGGAGGTGAATACCTTAGTGATGCTTTTCAAGATCATCTTAGGAGTTGTGGAATTATCACACAACTTACTCCGCCGGAACACCACAACATAATGGTGTGTCGGAAAGGAGGAATTGAACTCTATTGGATATGGTTCGATCTATGATGGCTAGAAGCACATTACCTCTATCATTTTGGGGTTACGCTTTGCTCTCCGCGGCCCGTATACTGAATATGGCCCCAACCAAGAAAGTGGATAAGATACCTTTTGAAATATGGCATGGAAAGGCTTCATCATTATCATATTTAAAGGTATGGGGTTGTGAAGCTTATGTGAAGCAATACACCCCAAACAAATTGGAAGTACGATCCACTAAGTGTATCTTTGTAGGATATCCTAAAGATGATAT
Source organism: Scalesia atractyloides (assembly GCA_947069175.1). Taxonomy (NCBI): domain Eukaryota; kingdom Viridiplantae; phylum Streptophyta; class Magnoliopsida; order Asterales; family Asteraceae; genus Scalesia; species Scalesia atractyloides. The sequence goes on along the minus strand of CAMTDV010000016.1, from coordinate 57,383,834 downwards.
AGGATATTACTTTTACGATCCAACAGAGCAAAAGGTATTTGTTGCTCGAAAGAGTAAGTTCTTGGAGGCTAAGTTCGTTATGGAAGGAACTAGTTGTAGAACAGTGGAACTTGATGAGGATCAAGAACCACAAGCCGATACACGTTTGATTGATACCAGCACTCAACAAGAGGTTGTTCAAGAGGATCAAGTGGTTGATCAATATACACAAAACGTTCGCAGATCTGGTAGTGTTAGTAGTCCACATGAAAGATATGGATTTTTCATGGATGGATGCTACGTGGTAGATTCTGATTAGCCAACCACATACCATGATGCAATGTCACAATCCGATTGTGACAAATGGCTTGAAGCCATGAACTTAGAGATACAATCCATGTATTACAACCAAGTATGGGAATTGGTTGTACCACTTCTTAACTCCAAAGTAGTTTGAAGTAAATGGGTTTTCAAGAAGAAAACCGATATGCATGGTAACTTGGATACTTATAAAGTGAGATTTGTAGCAAAAGGTTTCACTCAAACTCAAGGGGTTGATTATGATGAAACCTTCTCGCCTGTCACGATGCTAAAGTCAATTAGGATATTATATGCCCTAGTTGCATATTATGACTATGAGATTTGGCAAATGGATGTCAAAACCGCTTTCCTTAAGGGATATCTTGAGGAAGATGTCTATATGGTTCAGCTTGAAGGTTTTGTCGATCCAAAACATCCTAACAAAGTATGCAAGTTAAAGAGATCAATCTATGGATTGAAACAAGCATCTAGAAGTTGGAATCATCTTTTTGATAAAGAAATTAGGAATTTTGGATTCATCGAGAACGCCGATGAAGCTTGTGTGTATAAGAAGGCTATTGGGAGCATCATCACTTTCCTAGTACCGTATGTCGATGACATTCTACTATTTGGAAATGATATTCCAACCATGGAAGGTGTTAAAACCTGGCTTGGAAGTTGTTTTTCCATTAAGGAAATCTTGGTGAAGCCGCCTATATTTTGGGAATAAAGATCTATAGGGATAGATCAAGGCGCTTGATAGGTTTGAACCAAAGTGCATACATTGACAAAGTCTTGAAAATGTTCAAGATGGAAAAATCTAAGAAAGGTTTGGTACCATTTCAAAAGGGAACGATATTGAATGCATCTCAATGTCCAAGCTCAAAGGATGAGCAAGAAAGAATGAAAGGAGTCCCATATGCATCTGCTATAGGATCCATCATGTATGCAATGATATGTACTAGACCGGACGTGTCATGCGCTTTAAGCATGACGAGTAGATACCAGCAAAATCCAGGTAACAGTCATTGGATGGCTGTTAAAGCATATTGAAATACCTTAGAAGGACTAAGGATATGTTTCTAATATATGGATCTGGTGAAGAGGAACTCGTTGCAAAGGGTTACATGGATGCGAGTTTCCAAACTGACCGAGATGGTTCTCGATCACAATCTGGGTATGTCTTCATTTTGAATGGAGCTACGGTCTCTTGGAAGAGCTCAATGCAAGATGTGGTAGCATTGTCCACTACAGAATCAGAATACATCGCCGCTTCATTGGCAGCACAAGAAGCTGCATGGTTGAAGAAATTCATTACCGAACTAGGGGTAGTCCCTACCATTCAGGATCCCCTAGAAATCTTTTGTGACAATGAGGGTGCGATTGCCCAAATTAAGGAACCTCGTGCCCATCAAATGAATAGGCACATTGAGCGGAGATTCAACTACATAAGGGATGAAGTTGAAAAGGGAAATATATGTATTCGCAAAGTTCACACCGATCAAAACATTGCGGATCCTCTCACGAAGCTCCTTGAACGGCCAAAGCATGAGGGTCATACTTGTGTCTTAGAACTTCGATATTCTCATGATTGGATTTGATCTATTTAGTAATTGGATATTGGAACAATTGTTATTTTGACTCATTTGAATGATTATGGCATTTTGAGTTATGTTCCATTTTAGCATGTTTAAATCCATGAATAAGTTAATTATTCTAAATGTTCGTAGTCAATCATATTGTGGGATCAAATATGAAGGTAAGACTATTATGTACTCGGATTGGTGGATATTCATTAGGTATGAATATAGAGCAAAGTGTTGCTGCCAAAGTTCATTGATATTTGTGGGATACAAATATTGGACTGACTCGCTCTCAAATATTAATACATGGAATCTTTGTGATTGATCATAAGTAATTTTGAGTAAAGGCGAATATCATAGTATCCTCTAACCTGAGAGACATATTGGGTCTTGATATTCACCAAATATTATACTTTTCTTTGCTGTTCTGAAACATGGCAGTACATAAGGCTAAGCTTAGGTGTGGTCAAGGTGATTGTGAGAGACGTATGTAGTCAAGATGGGATTTGTTCCTCTTATTCGTTAGAGTAAGATGTATAAGGCCTTCTAAAGTTAAATCAGCAGAGAATGATCACTCTATGTCTTTAGATTTGACATGACATCTGTAAGACTGTAACGAAAGGATAAATGATAGATTCACCTAAATCATGTTCAAGTAAGGGACTTGAAGGGGATGATGTTATTGAATGGCACTTCATCGTACGTATTAGGGGTAGTAAACCGTTGTTAGGCGGTATTTACTACTTGCATCAATCTTCTATGTATCTTGTGCAAGTGGGAGATTGTTGGAATCGGTATGCCCAAGACACATATTAAATTGATGTGGCTAGTACGTTATGATCCAAGTCGGGTCATACCCAATAACAAGCTAGACAAACACTTATAATATTTATTTATGATATGATCAAACAAATAAATATTAACACTTAGAATATTTAGAAATTGTTTTTCTAAATAATTGCACTTGAGGAACTAATAAATTATATGGATAATTTATTTGGAGAGTATATTTTATTTTGTTATTTAATGGGTTAAATAACATTATAAAAGGTTATGAGATATTGCATAAAGTCTTGTAAACATATGATGTTAATTTTATAAAAGTTATAAAATAATACAAGACATAATTTAAAAGAAAATATCTTGCAAATCTTATAAGATCTGACTAAATCCAAGAAAAGATCTTACAAAAGATATATGGATATCTTGGAAGATTTTGTAAGATCTTTACAATCTCACAATATCCAAGAAAAGATCTTACAAGAGATATATAGATATCTTGGAAGATTTGATAAGATCTTTACAAATCTCACAATATCCAAAAAGATCTTACAAGAGATATATGGATATCTTGGAAGATTTTGTGAGATCTTTACAAATCTCATAATATCAAGAAAGATCTTACAAGAGATTATATATAGTGGATTTGATTAATTATTCAAGTAGTTGTAATTCTTACACACATATTAAGATTTCAAGAGCAAGAACACTCTCAAATTCTCTCTAGAATTTCAGGCCAAAGGTTGGTTGATCGAGAGGTGTTCATAAGTGAAAATCCTAGCAACATAAGGTGTTTGTTGGAAGGCTAGGGGTATACAAGCTTGAGGTCTTCTCCTTTGAAGATTGTCATTCAAGAATCATCATTTTCTTCCATCTCCTACCTCCTTGAAAGGTCATTTCTTAAAACACCCTATGGTTGTGTTTTTGGTAGCATGCATATTCATATTGGATCTGGGTTTTGGTTTTACATATAAAATGGGTTTTATATCTTAAAAGTAACATGTTTTAAATAATTATTCCGCTGCGTTTTTCATTTTATATGGATAAAATGGCTTTGATAAACATGACAAAACCCAAACAATTCAACCTCTGCCAAGGCCTGTAAAGTGTTTATACACAAGGACGGGTATGAGAATGAAGCTTTGACTAAAATGGTTTGAAAACTTATGTCATTGAAAAATCTCAGAAAGACATTTGAAATGGTCTGTTAAAACTAACCTTGCAGATTATAAAATTTTTATCAAACACATTTGACATCAGACATCACTTTGTGAGGGATTGCTATGAAAAAGGTCTGATTTCTTTACAACATGTTCATACCAAGGATCAACTAGCAGATGTGTTGACAAAAGCACTTGATGCTTCCACATTTGACAGTTTGATTTCCAGGCTTGGAATGCTAAACATGGATTAAAAACAAATTTTCTTGTGCTCCATGTGTAAATAACAATAAAATGTTTTTTAGAAAATCAGAAATTCATACTTCAAAATAGTTCAAATTTAATTTTTCAATAAAATCCTTAAAGTCTGTTCAAAGCTCTGATAGCACAAAAACACTGTTGTTTAGAAAAATCTATCCATTGATGCAAAACTCTGATAGTATTAGGATTTGGTCACAACCACTAATGGGTTACTCTGTCAGTGGTTAGCCAAACAACTGTCTTCCATTGTCAATCAGAGGTTACCCGTGGACAGATGTTATTCGACAGTCGTTGCATCAGATGCCACGTCATCATCACTTTTTGAAAACTCTATAAAACCCTAATTCATCCACAAACAGAGTTTTCACTTCTACTGTGCCATTTCAAAAATTCTCAAAACCATTTCTTCTGATAATCATGGCACCCAAAGCGAAATCAACACAGGAACCACCGAAACACACTCTTAACATAAAAAATCCACATAATTATCTCTGTACTCTTGAGAAGACGAAGAAGAATACAGAGTTTCATGAAATCATTGATATATTGTCTTCCTCAAGGTACAAGACTCTATTAACCTGTAACACATAGATCTATCAGAATGCCCTTCGAGATTTCTAGGCAAATGCTGCGATTGAAAGTCTGAATCAAAAACCTTGGGCAATCACGTCAAAGTGGGAGGGATCTTGGTTCCAATAACCCCACAAACCATCTCAGAGGTTTTTCAGATGAACGATCTAGAAGGTAAAACTTCTTTCCCTAAAAGTGAGTATCAAATTGTTTTGAAAAATAAAGGTATACCGGAGATTTATCAAAAGCTACCATGAAAAAGGGAAAATTCCCACCTCCTATGAAATTTTTGTTTCATACCCTACTCACATTTGTTTCCAATAAAACCATTGGGTTTGATGAAATACCATTGAAAATTCAATACTTGGGGTATGCCATTTTGTCTAAATCTGATTACAATTACTCCCAAGTATTATTTAATGATTTGGTAACCAATCTAGAAAATACGAAAAATAAAAGGGAAAATGCTTTTCTGCTATTTTCTAGATTCATAAGTTATTATTTACAAGAGAAGAACCCGAAAGAAAGTGCACATGCTCTTGTTCAAGGTGTGCCTTTTCAAATAAACAATTTATCATCTGAAACGTATACTCGCCTTATGGCCAAAGAGTCAAAAGTTTCAAAAACACAAGCAGGGGAGTCTCAGCAAAATTTAGATGAGTCCACATCTGCTCCTCAGACCTCAGCTGCTGAGCCCACTGCTCTTGGTGACCACAGCAGCACAACCACTGTTGTGCAACCCACACCAAAAACCACTAAAAAGACCCAAAAGAAACTTTCAAAACCCACCAAACCTATCAAAAAGGACCTTCTGGAAGATAAGATCCCATAAGTTAATCCAGTGACAACACAAAAGTCACATGAAACCACCGCTGCTACTTCCTCACAACATATGGTAGAAAGATCTCCACCCAAAACCATAATTCCTCATGATTCCTCACAAAAGGAACATGTTGTAAGCACAGGGATCCCACAACTGATAACATCACCCTCATTTAAGAGTATGTTAAAATGTCCATCTCACAGGACAAACCTGCTTTCCACACCACTTTCTACATTCCAAATCACAACAACCACCACATCACTGTTTGAAGCCTTAGATAGTCAGTCACAAAAAGGCCACTCTCACCAACACATTACTAAGAGTAAAACTTCCACAAAGGCTGTGTCTGATAAAAATCAAATGGTTATCCCACAAACAGTTGAGGAGGCTCCATCACTTGGATTTCACAAAATCCTTGTTGATAGTTCAATTGAGCAGCTATTACAGATGTTGAATCCATGGATTTACATCTGGACAGTAGCTTCATATATAAGTCTCCTTTGAAGGCAACCACTGTAGAGGGTACCAAGGTAACCTCTGCTTCAGTGGGAAGAGCCCATTACCAAGAAAAAGGGGCATCTAAGGTTGAAGCAAGTGATAAATCACATGCTCATGATACCCTAGATAAAACTTCACCTCTGGTAGGAGCTCAGATGATCCTATTAACTTAGGAGATGAAATGAAACATAAGGAATTGATGGATAAAGTCACAAAGATTGAGGCATCAGTGGGAGATATCAAAGATGTGCTGCAACAGATGTTACATTCTGCAAATCTCGAAACACTGCCCAATCCTCTCCTGTTGGTGCAGAATGTCTATGTCTTAGTCTTAGATCGAGTATGTATAGATTAGATGTGAATAGGCTAGCAAAATCAAGTATTTATGTAATAGGTAGTCAAGTTCGCTTGTAATGGTTTTGTGATGCCAAGTTCGGCCGAACTTGACTAGGTCAAGTTCGCCCGAACTCCTTCTCCATCCAGCGAATTTAGACTACTATAAATAGCTAGCTTGAGTTCTTCATTTGTGACTTTTGTGCTCTGAGTAGCGAAGCTCTGTCAATTTGGAGACTTGAAGTTTCAATAAAATTGACGTTTAACTAATTAATTCTTGTTATTTGGTAATCATGTCATAATATTTCCGCTATTATGGACAATAGATATCAAATCTAGGTTCCTATGCTATCAGGATCGGTCCTACAAGTGGTATCAGAGCTAAAATAGCCTGATTTCATTGATATCAAGACAAGAATAACTCTAATTCTACTCCATTCTTCTGGTTTTCTTAACTTTTACACTAAAATGAAGAATTTACCGGCAAATTCTGTCCAAATTTGAATATGTCATGTTAAATACATCATAGATAAACCCCGGGAGTTTGGAGATTAAAATCAAACGAATTGATACCAAATTGTTGAAAAAATCATGTTTGAAAACCCATTATGATCGAACTTATAAGCCAAGTTCGCTCGACCTTGACTTAGAAAATCACTTTTTGAGTGTTTTTCTATCAAGTTCGCTCGAACTTGAGGATATTTTAGAGAAATTTTAATAAGTTCACTCGAACTTACTTAGTCTTCATTAATTTATTATCAAGTTCGCTCGAACTTGATTTAAATCAAGGAAATTATACTAAGTTCGCTCGAACTTGTGAGTTTTTCTTAAATATTTTGTAAGTTCGGTCGAAGTAAATTTCAGGATCATTTTTCAAATCAAGTCACACAAGTTCGACAAACTTGTGTTAAACTGAAATTCTTCATTCACCCACTGCAAGTTCGACCGAACTTGTAGTAAGTAGAATACTTTTCAAAGTTTGAAGGTGTTTTCAGCATACGTGTGTCGATATTCGCGATGGATGATCTTCAGAGAGCATTTATGTCAGGACTGGGCACGTCCAATGCCAATGTGATAAATCAAGTTAACCTAGACAACGAAATGGGCACATCCGTTAAACCTCCGAAGTTAATGGTATGGACGAGTACGAAGGATGGAAAGAGAAGTTCAGTTATTGGGTTCAAGCCATGCATTTCCAAAGCTGGGTGGCTATTGAGAGAGGATATATTGTTCCATTAGACGAAAATCAGCAAGTTCTTGAGAAGTACAAGTATTCTTCGCAATAAAAGGAAGAATATATCATAGAGAAGAAAATGATTAGCCTCATGCAACAGTTTGTTAAAGAGGATATTTTGATATTGTTGCCTGAATACACGACTGCGAGAGAACTCTGGTTATCACTGCAAAAGAAATACCAAGGAAGCGCATAGATGATCAAGAGTAAAAAAGCTCTTATCATGAAGGAATTCGATATTTTTACCATGTTGAAGGGCGAGACAATGAAACGGATGATTGAACGTTTTTGTCATCTGAAGGTTCAAATGAGGAGACACGGTCTTGAGAAGACAGAACCAGAGTATATTGATAAGCTTGATGATGCGTTACCTGACGGATAATGGACTACTTATCTTATGGTATTGAAATAAAGTCCGAATTGGGAATTCTTCAAGCTGGCTACATTCATCGACAAACTCGAAGGTCATAAGATGGAACTTCTAAAGATCGCAAAGTCGAAGAATGCTAACATTGTTCAAGATGTTGGTTTATATTATAAGAACAGAATTCAAGACAACATTTCAAGTCCAAAGATTCAAACACATCAGTGCGAATATGAATTCTTCGAATCATTCGCCACAGAATCCAAATCAATCATATCCACAATATGATCAAAGTCTGCAGAGTTCTTCTTTTTCAAGCACAGGGTCAAATTCTTCTTATCAGAGTCAAGCAAATCAGAACCAACAAACGAATTTTGATCCGAATGTGTACAAGTGTAATAGCGTTGTCAACTTAAACAATGTTGTTTCTGAACAAGTTGCTAAGCAACACATGACTCTTCCGCTACAGTTCTAGAATCGTATGAAAGTCTGGTGGCCAGGAAGATTGGCAATATGGAAATGACCGCCAAAGACTACGATCAGGTGGACAAAGAAGAACTTGAACCGATGGATATAAAATGGTCTTTGGCTTCTATCGTTCGAAGGGTGACAAAGTTTGTTGCACTCATAGGCCGAGATATCGGAAATTCAAGAAACAAATTGGGGTTCGACAAAACAAGGTCACCTGTATTAGATGTAGACAGAAAGGGCATTTCAAGAGAGAATGCAAAAATCCTGAAGCAACGGGCAATCAGAGTCCATTTGGAGGTGGCACGAATGCTACAAGAAGTCACTACAGTATAAACCATTTCCGAAAAAGACTCAAGTTGATATTCAAGAAAAACCATCCAACAAGACCGAGAAGGCGATGGTTGCTACCAACAAGATGATGGTTTTGATTGGAATTCTTATATTGATAAGAAGACAGGAGTTGCATTAATGGCTGAAATTGTCGAAGATACTTCTGTTGAGGAAGCAGCTCTCGAGAATGCTCTACTTGAATAGTATCTACAACAACAAGAAGAAGAAGAAACTTATATTCACATGAAGACACAAGGCATTTTACCTACTAACTCAACTTCTAGTTTTGCGGGTAACTTTGATGGAAGTTTCAGGAGCAAGTGGTTGAAAAGAAATCGATTGATGAATAAGTTATTGATGTTGCTCAAGAAGTGAATGCTGAAAACCTCATGGACATTGCCAATAAAGCTTTGATGGCAAATCTAACCAAGGTAGGTCCAGAGGTAAAGATGTCGAAAAGGAAGTTGTCAAAGTGCATGTTGTGGAGGTTGAGAAACCTTGCATAAAATGCACCGAGCCATGTCCAAAATGCGCCGAAAAATCACAAATCAATCGTTGAACTCAATGTACATAATGAACAATTCAAATATGATTATCGTACAATGAAGGAAGCGTATGACAAAATGAAAGATGATTATGGCAGGCTCGATAGAAATAATATTGAACAACACGACACTGTGAGGATGCTAAAAGGGACAGTAATGGATAAACAAAAAGCAATAAATGTTTACATTAACACCATTGCTGAAACCAAACAACAACTCCAGGACATGAAAATTGAAACAAACGTGTTCAACAACTTTTAAGAAGTTACATAACTAACGTTATGTCATCGATCATATTCTTCCCACGATTTCTCGGAAGAAAATGATAAAAAGTATAAAAAGAAAAATGGTAGAGAATACAGCAATGTTCCATCACCCTTATGCGAGAAATATTGTCGCAAAACTGTTGATGGGATGGATAAGGCACTCAACATTGAGTTATTATCTAAAAAGAAAAATGAGTTGCCGGAAAACATTGATGTAATCTATACTACGTCAGATGATGACAATAATGTGGTGGTTAAAAATGTGGTTGAAAACGTCTTGAATGATTCTGATGATGGCAGCTTTGAGAGCGCCACCTCGAGTTTGAACAGTTTTGACACAAAATCCGAAGATGACGATACATCATCGGAAGATGGCCTATGTGATGATTCTAACGTTGTCATGTACAAGGTTAAGGAATCTGATAGACTATACTTTGATGGCATTTTTCCCGATTCGGAATGTCAAAGAAGATCAATTGGATAAACTGTTCAAACTGTTGAAGTTACATCAGAGGACCTGGAGAAGATTGAAAATAAATTCTATTCTAAACCCAAAAGTAATTACAATAACTACCGAGAAATGGTGGTGATCATCCGGAAAACCGGAGAGCTGGGTTGGGTTTAGATGTGGAAGAAGAACGGTTAAGAAAAAGTCACCATTCATGAGTACAAAGATAAAAACATGAAATTTGTTTATGGAACGAACACGATTAAGGAGGAAAGTTTGATTGGAAAGCAATCAAACGATGAGTTAAGAAACAAAAGGAACTTCGAGAAAAGGCCAAAGCCATAAGTGGTGTAAAATCCACTAGTGGATATTCACATGATGATCGGACTTATTTCAAGTGCAACGAAGTTGGTCATATTGCACGCAAGTGTCCGAAATCAAAGCCGGCCTATCTTCGAAGGAAGGAAAGTACAATGTTGAAAAACCTAAGCAACTAGAGTTTATAAAACCTGTCACGATTTTGAAAAGAAATGAATCAAAACCTGAAGTTAAATCTAAAACTGAAAAGAAACTTGAAATTTCAACTTTCAAAAAAGGTGAAACTTTCAGGGCAAACGAAACAAAGTTTTACATCAAAAAGGCAAAGATAAAATCATACGCCTGGATTGCTAAGAAAAAAGTCAACAACATCTGAGGTTATCAAGTCTGAGCTTGTTAAGTCTGATAACAAGATAGAATCAAAAGTTGAGATCAAAACCTTAACTGTGAAATCAAAAAAGGTAAAAAGGAAGTAACTTTGAAAATGTAACTGACAGTGGGAGCTCAGATGGAGATTATGAGGATGATTACCAAGATTTTTATCCCAACCCAAGACCAAGAAGGCTTGGGTCATGCTGTTTTACTAGATTTTAATATGTGCAGGGGCTCCAAAGATCCATTCTTTCAAAGTGGATTTTGGATAGTGGAGCATCCAGACATATGACAGGGATGAGAGCTCTTTTGTTCGACATAAAAGCTATTAACGGCGAATATGTTGGATTTGCCGGTAATCAAGGTGAAAGGATTGTCCCGCGGGAAAACTCTCGAATGGCGTAGCATCGTTTGATCGAGTGAACTACATTGCTGAGCTTGAGAATAATCTTTTAAGCATTTCGCAGATTTGTGACAAATAATTCACGGTGCATTTCAACGATAAAGAATGTATGATCTTAAAGTCGGGTTTCAAAATACCTGATGATTAGATTCTTATGTGCGCCCCAGGTGAGAACGATTTATATGTCTTAGATACGGGCGTCGCTACCACGTCATCAAAATCAGCACAATGTTTTGTGACGAAAGCTACAGAGAAAGATTCTATTCTTTGGCATCGAAAAATGGGCCATATTCATTTACGCAAAAATGAAATTTTCAGGTACATAACAATCTGGTTGAAGGTGTGAACTTACGAAGCTTCCACATGACGGACCGTTGCCTAGAATGTAAAAAGGGGAAGCAAATTAAAAAGTCACATCCGAAGAAGATTCTGAATTCTATTAAGCTGCTGCTTGAACGTCTCCATATGGATTTATTTGGTCCTGTAAACATCCGAAGTATTTCAGGAGACTTATACTGCTTAGTTGTCACAGATGACTATTCACGTTATTCATGGGTTTTCTTCCAAGAATCAAAAGATGAAACGTTTGATAATTTGATGATTCTTTCAAGAAACTCGAAAATTTATATCATCTCCCTGTTAGACGAATCCGCAGTGACAACGGCACGGAATTCATGAATAATAAGATGAAAGAATTTTGCAACGCCAAGGGAATTCTGCACGAATTCAGTGCACCCTATAAACCCCCCAACAAAACATTGTAGCTGAGATGAAGAACAAAACGTTAATCAAAACAGCAAGAACCATGCTTGCAGATTCGAAACTTCCTGTTAGCTTCTAGAGTGAGGCAGTTACAGCGGCTTGCTATACAATAAACAGGGTCTTAACTGTTAAACCATCCAAAAAGGCATGTTTTGAAATGATAAACCGAAGGAAACCAAATTTGAAATGTTTAGAGCCATTTGGTGCGCCATGTACTGTAATCGATCAAGATGGTAAATTCGGGGCCAAATCGCTGGAAGGTTTCTTTGTCGGTATGCGAGTCCGTTAAGAAGAGTATATGTTCCTTCTTTGAGAAAAGGTAATTGAAGCACAACATGTGGATTGTTTCAACTATACGGATCCTATTCAAAGAAGAGGTGACGCATGGCTGTTCAATTATCAAGATCTTTGGAAGTCATTCGACTTGCCGGAAGAACCGTCTGAAGAAGAAATTGCAGCGTTATATTATCTTCAACAGTTGGCGAATCAGGAACAAATCATTAGACCAATTGTGGTTAATCAACCCACGCTGGATTCTTTGTCTTTCGGAGCAGGTCCTAGTAATAGCGGTGTACAAGTTGAAAACGTTTCTGAAGCAGAAGTAACACCTGCTATAACTACATCGAATGATTCTTCTGAGCCAGAAAATACAACAACAGTGCCAAGTATGCCTCAAAATCAGAATTCTGACTCTGATGAAGCGCCGGCATTTGATGCTGATGGTGAATCCTTATCGGATGAAGAAGTTGAGTAGATATCCAATATGTTGAATCAATCTGCAAACCCGAGCAATCAGAACGAAGCTTTATCTAGCACTCCTAACGTTGAATTGATTGTTGATCTGAATATCTCAAATCAACAAAGGTCAGTTGATGTTCCTAGCGAAGAAATGCCAAGATCATATTCTTACCATCCTTCAACGAATATCATAGGTGAATTACAAACTGGTGTGCGTACACGAAGCCAAATCAACAATGCACTTAGTTGTTTCTACACCCGAGTTGCTCCTACTCAAGACTACTGCTACTGTTCATGTTTCATATCCCAAAGAGAGCCAAAACTGTAAATGAAGCTCTGGTGACGAGAACTGGGATGATAGAAATGCAAGAGGAACTGTTACCGTTTGAGAAATTGGGAGTTTGGAAGCTTGTAGACTTACCACCGAAGCAGAAAGCTATAGATACGAAGTGGGTCTTCAAGTGTAAAAGGGATGATCGGGGAGTGATTATAAGAAACAAAGCTCGTTGGTTGTCAAAGGTTTCCACCAGCAAGAGGGTATTGATTACACATAAGTATACGCACCGGTTGCACGATTAGAGTCAATCCGTATTTTCCTTGCGTTCGCAACTTGGAAAGGTTTTAAGGTGTACCAGTTAGGATGTAAAATCTGCATTTCTCTATGGTAATCTATGCGAACTAGTGTACGTCGGCCAACCACGGGGTTCGTCGATCCGCTGAACAAGAACAAAGCTTATCTCCTAGACAAAGCCTTATACGGATTACACCAAGCCTCGAGAGCTTGGTACGAGATGTTATCGCAACATCTCGTTGGAAATGGCTTTACGAGAGGCACAATGGATAGTACATTGTCTACCAGAGAAGTCGGAAATCATCTAATTGTACAAATCTATGTGGATGATATCATCTTTGGTTCAACGGATGATAGTCTTTGCAAATAGTTCGAAAAGATCATGATAAAGAAATTCGAGATGTCCTTTATGGGTGAAATGAAATTTTTCCTCAGATTACAGGTTGATCAGTTACCAGCCAGCACATTCATTCTTAAGACAAAGTATGTTCATGACATTCTCAAGAAGTTTCAAATGGATAGCTCGAAGCCACTTTCGACTCGCTGGCACGGAACCATGGGATTTGCATTGACGAAACTGGAACCAAAAGTTGATGACACACTTTATCGATTGATGATAGGATCTTTGATGTATCTGATGGCATCGCCCCAGATATCATGTATCCTACCTGCCTATGTGCGAGATACCAGTCCAGTCCTTGAGTGCCACACATGCAGATAGTCAAGCGAATTTTCCGATACTTGAAGGATGTCCAAGCACCGGCTTGTGGTATCCAAAGAACGGCAATTTGATCTAACGGGATATGCTGACTTAGATTTCAGGGTGGACAAGTTGAACTCTAAATCTACGACTGCGGGTTGCCAGTTCTTCGGAACTCGTTTGGTAACATGGCAATGCAAGAAACAGACCACGGTCTCTCTCTCTCTACCTGTGAGGCAGAATACATTTCTGCTTCCAGCTGTTGATCTCAAATCCTCTAGATTCAACAACAGATGAGGGATTATGGTTTTCAGTTTCTTTTCGCCTTTATTTGTAGATAATAAGGCAGCGATCGATATCACGAAAAATCATGTTCATCATTCACGCACTAAACACAATGAAATTCGTTATCACTTCATTCGTGACTGCTACGAAAAGAAGTTGGTGCGAATAGAAAAGATCCACACCGATGAACAAAAGGCTGATTTTTATACCAAAGCCTTTCCTTTAACAAGATTTAAATATCTCATGAGGCTTAACGATATTAAAAATTTGCTGACAGGTGCAGAAGCTGAGGTTGAATACGGATCGGACGACGAGTTCACGTGATCCACATTTGTTTGTCTATCTTTTAGCTTAGTATTTCTTAAAAACGAAAATACAAAAATATGTTTTGATTTTAGGGGAATAAATATTTGAGAAAATACAAAAACATATGAAAATTTTCAAAAAGTACAAAAACATTGAAAAAGACAAAGAATTCGGTATCACAAAAGAAATGATAGTACATCAGTGGACTATCACAGTATGTAAAGAAATGTAAAGTTTAAAAAGTGATAAACATGTCTTACTAAGGATGTGTCGATAGGCTTTACACGTTCAGTAAATTGTTTCTGAGATATAAACTAAATTTCGCAACTGCTTAAACTTGTGGTTTAACACATCTTGGATATATGGACTTAGTACTCCGAAATTTTGATTGAAGGGTTGCCTGATTCTGAGATACGAGGCTTTATAGATAGTTGATATCTGGGGTATTATACAAGTTCTTCTTATTTTGCGGAAGCAATAGCCTAGAACTTCTATAATACTTTATACTAAAAACCCCTAAACTGCATGCAAACTTGAAAAGTATCGAAAGATCTAATCATTTGCAGTGCTGAAAAGATTCCTTAAATGGAACACACCTTTAAGTCGAGCCTTCATCTCTTTGTCGATACGGTGGTATTAACCTGAGCTCTCAAGGCTTCGCATAACCTAGATACAGATATCAATTACGCTATATTCACCTGTAAGATGAAATCTAGGGAATCTGGATTCGGGAGTATATTCAAGAAGTGGGAAACATAGTTAAGTCAAGTTTCATATATTATACCTAACATATCTTGGAACAATTGAGAAATGTGTCAAAGTTTAAGTGGACAAACATATCGACAATCTAGATAAACGAGTTTAAAATTTAAAGTCATCTAAAGGTCAACGGTACTGGTGATATGTCTCAACAAACTGATATGATCCTTAGACACGAATTCACAAAAATGTTTGTAAATATATTTGTACATAGTTTACTTTGTTATGTACATAGTTTATCTGCTTTACAGATTAAAAGGCAAAAGATTTTCAGTGTGTTTTAACATAAACTTACAAAAATACAAAAAGATTTTGTTTCTACATTGTTTCAGCAAACCAATGTTGGAGAACGGATCTTCAAAGTCTGGTAAGGTGCTAAACTGGTGGGAATCTTATTGACAACGGGCTGGGAGCTAATCTGTAAAATCTGGGAAGCCAAAACGATTAAAGTTCATTAATTTGAAACTTGTTTTCTAATAAAGTCAACAGTTTGTTCATAACGGGTCAAACCAGGGTCATTAACTTGGACTCGGCAGACCAATCATTAACCAAGGTCATTAGCTTGGACTTGGTCAACTGAGTGGACCTTCAGAACTGGTAAAATGTGAAAAGTTCAGGGACTAAAATTGCAAAAACTTGAAAGTTTGAAATTTGGTTGAGGCAAGTCCAACCGAACTTGCCTAAGAACTCAGAAATCAAAATGACAACTAGTTCGACCGAACTTGCAGTGATTGTTGTTAATCTTTTGTAAGTCGACCGAACTTGCTATGGGCTTTCAAGGAATTGGGCTTACAAGTTCGCTCGAACTTGCTAAGGTATAAATAGCAAGCAAGTTCGGCCAAACTTCATTATCACTGACAACAAACCTCTGAGCGAACTTAGCGATTGAGAGAGATTGTTTAAAATTACAAAGAATCTACCGTTGTGCTGCCAAAATTTGAATTGTTTGTGGTGATTTGCACATCACTTACAATGGAAGAGGTGAGAACTTGAGATTTGAACGTGAATTGAACTTAAATCGATAAACTCATATCTGAAGTGATAAATCTGGTAGTTCTAGGTGTTGTTTGGACAAATTGGACTTATAATTGAAATAAACAACAAAAAACGACCATGGATTTGAAATGATTTCATTCAGACTTGGACATAACAGTGTATGCATGGTTTGGTGGAGAAGATGACAAGTTCGCCGGAACTTGTTCATCAAGTCCGGCCGAACTTGCATCTTAAATCAATAAAATTCATTTTCAAACCTTAAGCTCGACCGAACTTAGGTTAAAATCTGAAAATTTGATTTGAGTTGAGAAGTTCGCTCGAACTTAGGTAACAAAATTGAATTGAATAACTACAAGTTCGCCCGAACTTGTGTTGTATTGAATGAACATGTTTTTGTCGCATGTTCGGGCGAACTTGCAGTATTTGATTGTTATATCACATCAAGTTCGCCCGAACATGATGTAACATGTTGAAAAAAATGGTAATTTTTCTCGTAATGCGTGCTAAATGTTTTGCGTCGTTTTTCAAGATCCAGTTCCAGTGAGGGTAATCACGATGGAGTATTCTAAGTTTCAGAACACATGTATTACTCTTGACAAGGCGTTGTGTCCATCGCTAAAGGAATATGATAGCATTTTGAAGTTTTTGAAGAATGTCCGATACATCGCACATCACTGAAAGAACGGTGTCCTATCGATCGCATATTTATCATTTCTGGATGAATGCAAGTCTAAGTGAATAAAAAGATCATTACTTCGTCAGTTCAAGTTGGAAAGGAGAATAAAGAGATCACGGTCACTGAAGAAGATATTCGAAGAATCTTACAATTCAACAACGACAAAGATGATCCGATTTTTCTTGATGAAAAGATGGTTCGTGGATGTTTTTATAGAATGGGCTACAAAAGAAGAGTTAACAAGCCTACACTGAAGAAAGGGGAAGTTCCAAACCCCTACAAGCTTCTCATGCATGCAATTATACATACATTAGCCATAGGAAAGCAGGTCTCGATGATATCCAAGACTATATGGCTTGCATGGCTACGGCGTTGATCTTGAAAAAGCCGTATAACTATTCAAAGCCCGTGGTTACTCATAAGTCAAAGAATATGGAAGATACTAGAATGGGCTTATATCCAAGATTTGTGCAAATGCTCATTGATGAGAAGTTTACAGAAATTACATGTGATCCAAATGACATTCTATACTTCAGCCATCTTGATGAAACTACTGTGAAGAAGTTGATCAAGTTTCAGAAGCAGGATTCAGCACCAGAAACAAAACCACTGTTTGGGGCGTTGAAAAATGAAAATTATGTTGCGCCTGCTGGAAATAAGTGGAGGAATGATGGTAGTGGTGATGAAAAGGAGTTAAATGCTGAAAAGGAATGGTTTGCGACATTCAAGCCTAAAGCTCGTAGCGAATGGTTTCTAAAGGCTGAAGTTGAAAAGAAAAGAAGTGTACATCAAAGAAAGCTGACACTATGCTTATAGATGAAGAGGAGCCTGAAAATGTGCGAACAGAGGCTGGATCGAGTGCAACAGTTGTGACAGAGCGTCAAGAGGTTGAAAAGACTACGCAGGAAGAGATGTGATCTCTGCAACTTCTGAGAATGATGATGATAGTGATGATATGCTCGAGAAAGAAACTAAGAAGTCAATAGCAGAAAAGGAAGCTGAAAAGGTCAAAGAAACTGATGCTGACTATTTTCCCGAGCAGGAAAAAAGAATCTGACGAAGAGAGACCAAAGAAAAGAGCAAAGCGTGTGAAGTCTGTAGTAACTTCAATGACAAAGACTACAGGGTCTGTTGGTGCATAATTTCTATGTCTTAGTCTTATATCGAGTCTGTATTGTATAGAGCTGGATAGGCTAGGTTACGAAGTATTTATTAAGTATCTTAGCCAAGTTCGCCCAAGGTTCACATGTCTAGGCATGTTCGGCCGAACTTGCTTATGCAAGTTCGGGCGAACTTGCACCTCCTGGGCCGAACTTGTAATGCTATAAATACCTAGCTTGAGTGTCTCATTTTTAAATTTGGAATCTTAGAGGCGAAGCTCTGTCAGTCTGTAAACAGAACGTTTGATCTATAAAACAAACATTTAACTGATTAAATCTTGTCTATTGGTAACACGACGTAATATTTCCGCTATTCTGGACGTTAGATATCAAATTTAGGTTCCTAAGCATCAAGGATCGGTCCTACAAGTGGTATCAGAGCTAGAACAGCCTGATTTGATAGTATCAAGACAAGAACTCTTCTATTTCTACTCCATTCTTCTTTTTTCTTAACTTTTGATCACAAAATGAAGAATTCATGGTCAAAATATTTTGAATTTTGAATATATCATGTAAAATACAACAAAGATAAACCCTTGAAAGATTGGAGACCAAATTCAACCGAATTCATGTCGAAAATTTGAAATAACCATGTTTTTGAAAAATTTCTGGATCGAACTTGTTGGCCATGTTCGGCCGAACTTGCCCTAAAACATCACTTTTCAAGTGATTTTTTAGTAAGTTCGCCCGAACTTAGGTGGATTTTGAGGAAATTAAGTCAAGTTCGCTCGAAGTTACTAAAGTTTCACTGATTTTACATCAAGGTCGACCGAACTTGTGTAATATCTAAGGGATTTTAAGTAAGTTCGCCTGAACTTATCTATTTCATCAAAGTTCTGATTGATAAGTTTGCTCGAAGATCTGTTTGATTGGTGTTATAAGTTCGACCGAAGATAAACGAAATTTTTCAAAGTAGATCTAACAAGTTCGACCGAACTTGTTAGAAAATCAGAGAATTGTTCATTTGTCACTACAAGTTCGACCGAACTTGTAGTAGGACTAATTGTTTTCAAAGTTTTTGAAAAATTTTCAGCGTACACGTTTCGTGATTCACAATGGAAGATCAACTAAGAGCTTAATATCCGGAGCTAGTTCGTCAAATGCCAGCGTGATTAATCAAGTCAATCTTGATAACGAAATGGGAACGACCGTTAAACCGCCCAAGCTGATGAGCATGGACGAATACAAAGCATGGAAAGAGAAATTTACCTACTGGGTTCAAGCCATGCACTTTGCTGGATGGGTGTCAATCGAAAGAGGCTATACTGTTCCGGTAGACGAGCATCAACAAGTTCTTGAGATGTACATCTACTCTACAATTTAGAGAGACGAATACATTGCTGAGAAAAAGATGATCAGTCTAATCCAACAGTCAGTTAAAGAAGATATTCTGATTTTGTTACCAGAGTATACTACAGCAAGAGAACTTTGGTTGTCGTTACAGAAGAAATACTAAGGCAGTGCTGAAATGATCAAAAGCAAGAAAGCTCTCATTCTGAAAGAGTTCGATATCTTCAGCATGTTAAAGAATGAGACCATTAAGCAAATGATTGAGCGTTTCTGTCATCTCAAAGTGCAAATGCGAAGACACGGTCTTGAAAAGACAGAACAAGAATACATCGACAAACTTGCTGATGCACTACCAGAGGGTGAATGGTCAACTTATTTGATGGTTCTGAAGAATAGTGATAAGTGGGAATTCTTCAAGTTGTCAACCTTTATCGATAAACTCGAAGGCCACGAAATGGAGCTTCTGAAGATAGCATAGTCAAAGAACGCAAATGTTGTTCAAGAAATCGGTTTGTACAACAAAACCGGAATGCAAGATAACATTTCGAGTCCAAAAATTGGAACTGCTTTTAGTGCAAACATGAATGCTTCTCCATAGAATCAGAACCATTCACAGCCTCAGTATGACCAAAGTCCACAAATTTCTTATTCGAGCACTGGTTCAAATTCAACATATCAAAGTCAAGCAAAGCAGAACCAACAGCAAAGTTCTGATCCGAATGTTTACAAATGCAACATCGCAGTGAATTTGAACAATGTTGTTTTAGAAGAAGTTGCAAAACAACATATATCACTACTTGCTACCGTCTTAGAGTCTTATGAATGTCTTGTTGCTGGTAAGATCGGAAATCCCGAGATGACTGCAGAAGATTATGACCAGGTAGACGAGGAAGAACTCGAACTAATGGTCATCAAATGGTCCTTAGCTTCGATCATCAAGAGAGTGACAAAGTTCGTTGCACTCACAGGCCGTGACATTGGAAACTCCAGCAATAAATTGGGTTTTGACAAATCCAAAGTCACATGCTTTAAATGCCGACAGAAGGGACATTTTAAAAGAGAGTGTAAGAACACCAAGGCAACCGGAAATCAAAGTCCTTTCAGAGGAGGGAATGAATATTACAAGAGGGCACTTCAATATAAACCGTTGCCGAAGAAAACTCAAGTTGAGATCAAGAAAAGCCAAACAGTAGTACCACGGAGAAAGCCATGGTTGCATCCACAGAAGATGACGGTTTTGATTGGAACTCTTACATTGGGAAAAAGACCGGAGTTGCTTTGATGGTGGAGATAGTTGAAGATAATTCAGCAGCTGAAGCAGCGGCAGCAACAGCTTTCGAACAAGCTATTCTGGAACAATACTTGTATCAACAGCAAGAAGAAGAGGAATATATCCATATGCAGAGACAAGGAATTTTATCCTCTAATTCTTGTGACAGTTTTGCAGGTCATTTTGATGGAAGCACGAAAGAACAAGTGGTTGAGGAGAAAAAGATTGATGAAGTGATCATTGATGTCACTCAAGACATGAAAGTTGAAAACCTTAAGGACATGGCAGATAAAGCTTTAATGGCGAATCTAAGCAAGGTAGGTCCAGAGGTAAAGGTTGTCGAGAAAGAATTTGTTAAAGTACAAGTTGTAGAGGTTGAGAAATCTTGTACAAAATGTACTAAACCTTGTGTCGAATGTGGAAAAAAAATCAAAGATCATCGCTGAAAACAATGTGCATAACGATTTGTTAAATATGATTATCGCACAATGAAAGAAGCGTATGACAAAATGAAAAATGATTATGGCAGACTCGACAGAAATAACATCGAACAACATGATAATATAAGAATGTTGAGTGGTACAGTAATGGATAAACAAAGAGCAAGTAACATCTATATCAACACCATTGCTGAAATCAAACAACAACTTCAAGACATGACAATCAAAACTGAAAGAGTTCGACAATTGTTAAGAAGTTATATCACCAACGCGTATGTTATTGATCATATTTCCGACAATCTCAATGGAAGAAAAACCTAAAAAGAAAGCGGCGAAGAATATAATCAATGTTCCTCGACCCTTTGCGAGAAATACTGTGTTAAATCTGTAGACGGGATGGACAAGGCACTCAATGTTGAATTACTTTCTGAAAAGAAAGACGAGTTGCCAGAGAACATTGATATAGTCTATGCTAAATCTGATGATGATAACAAAGTTGTGGTTAACAAAGTGGTTGAAAATGTTTAAGTGATTCTAATGAAGACAGCTTCAAAAGCGCCAACTCGAGTTCAAAGAATTCCGATTCACAGTCTGAAAATGATGATAAGTCGTCAGAAGATGGTCTAAGACGATCCTAATATTGTAATGTACAAAATTAAGGATTCGGATAGACTATACTTTGATGATAGTTTCCTGATTCAGAATGTGAAAGAAGAATTGCTTGATAAATTCTTTAAACTCGTGGAAGTCACATAAGAGGAATTGGTAGTCAATGAACGAAAATTCTGTTCCAAACCTAAAAGAAACAATTACCGAAGAAACGGTGGTGATCATCCGAAAAACCGGAGAGTGAGGTTGGGTTTAGAAGAAGAAACTGATGAATCTGTAAAGAAACTGTCACCTTTTCATGAATATAAAAACAAAAACATGAAGTTTGTATATGGGACGAGTACAGTTCATGAAGAAAGTTTGGTTGGTAAATAGTCAAATGATGAGTTCAAGAAGGGAGAGAAATTCGAGATAAAGCAAAGGTTACAAGTGGTGTCAAAACTTTAAGTAGGGTAAAACCACCTATTAAAGGACATCCACTTGATAATCGGACATGTTTCAAGTGCAATGAAATTGGTCATTTGGCACGACAATGTCCGAAATCAAAAACCGGCTTATCTTCAAAGGAAAGAAGATTCAAATGTTGTTAAACCAAAGCAACCAGTGTTTGCAAAACCTGTAAAGATTTTGAAACGAAATGAATCAAAACCAGAAGTTAAACTAATGTTTGAAAATACTTTTGAAAATTCCATTTTCAAAAAAGGTGAAACTTCTAGTTCTAATGAAAACAAGTTTTACATCAAAAAGGCTAATATCAAATCTCAAACCTGATTGCCAAGAAAAGGTCAATAACATCTGGTGTTGTTAAGTCTAAGCTAGTAAAGACTGACAACACAAAAGAATCAAAGTCTGAAATCACTAAGTCTGAGCAGGTAAAGACTAGTGAGAATGTGAAAGAAGTTAAAACAGAAATCAAGATCGATAATGTTAAATCTGTAAAAGATAAGAAAAAAGTGAAATTTTCAAACATCAACATTGCTGAAACAAATGATGAATTTGATTTTTATGACGTTGATGAGTATGAATATGTTTTTGATGATGGTTATCCAGTAAAACCCAAGACCAAGAAGGCTTGGGTAGAGCTTTTCACCTAATTTCTGAATTTTACAGGGGCTCCAAAGATCCTTACTTTCAAAGTGGATTTTGGATAGTGGAGCATCCAGGGACATGACGGGAATGAAAGCATTTCTATTCGACATTAAAGCTATCAATGGTGGATATGTTGGATTTGCAGGAAATCAGGTGGAAGGATAGTCGCTGAGGGAAAATCTCCAATGCGTAGTTTCATTTGATCGCGTGAACTATATTGCAGAACTTGAGAACAATCTTCTGAGTATATCGTAGATTTGTTACAAGAAATTTACAGTCCATTTCAATGATAAGGAGTGTATTATCTTGAAACCGGGTTTCAAAATTCCAGATGAGTGGATTCTGATGCGAGCACCGCGAGAGAATGATTTATATGTTATTGATATGGGTGTTGCTACCACTTCATCACAATCAGCACAATTTTTTGTGTCAAAGGCTACTGAAAAAGATTCTATTCTTTGGCATCGTAAGATGGGGCATATTCATTTGCGAAAAATGAATTTCTTGGTTCATAATGATCTTGTAGAAGGCGTATATCTTTGAAGTTTTCAGATGTCTGATCATTGCTTGGAATCCAAAGAAAATTCTAAACTCAATCAAATTGTTATTAGAACGTCTCCACATGGACTTATTTGGTCCTGTCAATGTTCGAAGCATCTCAGGAGACTTATATTGCTTGGTCGTGACAGATGACTATTCGAGATATTCGTGGGTATTCTTTCAAGAATCAAAAGACGAACATTCGAGAACTTGGTTATTCTATTCAAGAAACTCGAGAACATTTATCATCTGCCGGTCAGACGCATTAGAAGTCACAACGACGTAGAGTTTAAGATTAACAAAATGAAGGAACTCTGCAACGCAAAAGGGATTCTGCACGAGTTTAGTGCTCCCTATACTCCACAACAAAACGGAGTTGCTGAAGGAAGAACTGAAATTTGATTGAAACTGCGAGAACCATGTTTGCAGATTCTAAACTTCCTATAAGCTTCTGGAGTGAAGCGTTGTTGTGGCTTGCTACACGCTAAACAGGGTTCTCATTGTCAAACCAACAAAGAAAACATGTTTTGAGATGATAAACCGACGGAAGCCAAATTTGAAGTTCTTAGAACCATTTGGTGCTCCATGTACCGTAATAGACCAAGATGGAAAATTCGGAGCTAAATCTCTTGAAGGTTTCTTTGTCGGATATGCGAGTCTGTTGAGAAGAGTATATGTTCCTTCATTGAGAAAAGTTATTTAAGAACAGCACGTGGATTGTTTCAATTACACGGATCCTATTCAAAGGAAAGGTGACGTGTGGCTGTTTAACTATCAAGACCTTTGGAAGTCATTTGACTTGCCCAAAGAACCGACTGATGAAGAAGTTGCAGCATTATATTATCTTCACCAGTCAGCGAATCAAGAGCAAATTGTTCGACCAATATTTGTTAATCAACCCACGTTGGATCCATCTTCTTCTGGCACAAGTTCAAACAATAATGGTGTTCTGGCTGAAAATGTTTCTGAATCATTATCAACACAATAGTGGTGTTCCGGCTGAAAATGTTTCTGAAACATTATCAACACCTACTACTCTTCCAACAAATGCCTCTGCTGAACCAATGAACACAACAACGGAGCCCAGTATGCCTCAGAATCAAGATTCTGATTCAGATGAAGCACCAACATTTGATGCTGATGGGGAATCATCTTCTTCAGATGAAGAAGTGGAGCAGATAACAAGTCTTCTTAATCAATCTGCAGTCCCGAACAACAGAAATGAAGCTTCATCAAGCTCTCCAAACATTGAATTGGTTGTTGATCTCAACATCATGAATTAGCAAAACTCAGTAGATGTTCCAAGTGAAGAATTGCCACGATATATTCCTATCATCCGTCAACAAAAATTATCGGAGAACTTCAAACTGGTGTTAGAACTCGAGGGCAAATTAATAAAGCGCTCAGTTGTTTCTACACACGCATTGCTACAACCCAGAACTATTGTTTCTATTCATGTTTCATCTCTCAAATTGAGCCTAAGACAGTAAATGAAGCTTTAGCCGATGAAAACTGGGTAGAAGCAATGCAAGAAGAATTATTGCAGTTTGAGAAGTTGGGTGTGTGGAAGCTTGAAGACCTACCACAAAATCAGAAAGCGAATGATACAAAATGGGTCTTTAAGTGTAAACGTGATGATCGAGGAGTTATTGTTTGTAACAAAAGCTAGGCTTGTTGTCAAGGGATTTCACCAGCAGGAAGGGATAGACTACACGGAAGTCTATGCACCAGTAGCTTGATTGGAATCTATTTGAATTTTTCTAGCTTTCGCATCATGGAAAGGATTTAAGGTCTGTTAATTGGATGTCAAATCGGCTTTTCTGTATGGCAAATTACGCAAGAAGGTGTACGTTGGACAACCACCGGGGTTCGTTGATCCACTTAACAAGAAGAAGGCATACCTACTGGATAAAGCTCTTTATGGACTACACCAAGCCCCGAGAGCTTGGTACGAGACGTTATCGCAACATCTCGTCGGAAACGGCTTTATTAGAGGAACTGTGGATAACACTCTTTTCACCAGAGAAGTTGATGGCCATCTGATTATAGTTCAAATCTACTTGACGACATCATCTTTGGATCTACAAACGATAGTCTCTGCAAAGAGTTTGAGGGAATCATGAAAAAGAAATTCGAAATGTCCTTGATGGGCGAAATGAAGTTCTTTCTTGGTTTGCAAGTAGATCAGCTTTCGGATGGTATTTTCATTCACCAGACAAAGTACGTTCATGACATATTGAAGAAGTTTGGAATGGAAAGCTTGAAGCCTCTATCTACGCCTCTTGCTCTCAATCACGCATTTGTGTTGATGAGACTGGAGCCAAAGTTGACGAGACGTTATGCAGATCGATGATTGGATCGCTGATGTATCTGACGGTATCGTGCCCAGATATTATGTATCCAACTGCCTATGCGCCAGATATCAGTCAAGCCTGAGGATCTTATACATGCAGATCGTGAAGCGTATCTTCAGATATCTGAAAGGATGCCCAAGCACCGGCTTGTGGTACCCGAAGAACGACAATTTCGATCTCACAGGCTATGCTGATTCCAATTTTGGTGTAGATAAGTTGAACTCAAAATCAACTACAGCGGGATACCAGTTCTTCGAACAAGAATGGTAACCTGGCAGTGTAAGAAACAGACTACGGTCGCGCTCTCTACCTGTGAAGCTGAGTATATCTCGGCCTCCAACTGTTTTTCACAGATTCTGTGGATTCAACAACAGATGAGAGACTATGTTATGCAATTTCTAGACACTCCGCTGTATGTTGATAACAAGGCAACGATCGATATAACTAAAAACCGGTTCATCACTCACGCACAAAACACATTGAAATTGGTGCGAATAGAAAAAATCCACATCGGCGAACAAAAGGCTGATTTTTATACCAACCATTTTCATTGTCACAGTTTAAATACTTTCTGAGAATTAACAGTATGAATAATTTGCTGACAGGTGCGGACACTGAGGTTGAATACGGATCGGATGACGAGTTCGCGTGATCCACATTGGTTTGTAAATATCTTTCTGTTTTAGAATTTTACTAAAAACTAAAATCCAAAAAGATGGTTTTTTAGATTTTAGGGGGAGAAATGTTAGAGAAAATACAAAAACATTTGAAAATTTTAAAATCCAAAAACATATAAAAATTCAAAATGTACAAAAACATTGAAAAAGACAAAAAGAATCCAGTGTCATAAAAGGAAATGATAGTACATCAGTAGACTATCACAGTATGCTAAAGAAATGTAAAGTTTAAAAGTGATAAGCGAATCTTACTGTGGATGTGTCGATAGGCTTAACACGTTCAGTAAACTGTTTTTGAGATATAAACTAAATTTTACAACTGTTTAATCTTGTGGATTAACACATCTTGGATATATGGACTTAGTACTCCGAAATTTCGTTTGAAAGATTGCCTGATTCTGAGATACGAGGTCTTTATAGATAGTTGATATCTGGGGTATTATACAAGTTCTTCTGATTTTGCAGAAGCAATGGCCTAGAACTTCTATAATACTTTCGCTTTAAACCCTCAAATTTCATGCAATATTGAAAAGTATCGAAAGATATAATCATATGCAATGCTGAAAAGATTCCTTAAGTGGAACACACTTTAAAGTCGAGCCTTCATCTTTTTGTCTGTACAGTAGTACTAACCTGAGCTCTCAAGGTTTCGCACAACCCAGATACAGATATCAATTATGCTATATTCACCTGTAAGATGAAATCTAGGGAATCTGGATACGGGGGTATATTTAAGAAGTAGGAACCACAGATAAGTCAAGTTTCATTAATTCTACCTTAACATATCTTGAAACAGTTGAGAAATGTGGTAAAGCTTAAGTGGACAAACATATCGACAATCTAGGTAAACGAGTTTAAAACTTAGTCATTTAAAGGTTAATGGTACTAGTGATATGTCTCAATCAACTGATATGATCCTTAGATATGAATTCACAAAAATATGTTTGTAATATGTTTCTACATAGTTTACATTGCTTATTTCATTGTATTTCAGCTTTACAGATTAAAATTAAAAGATTTTTGGTGGTTTTAGCAAAAACTTAGAAAAATACAAAAAGATTTTATTGTTTTCAGCAAACCAATATTGGAGAACGGATCTTCGAAGTATGGTAAGATGCTAGAATTTGTGGGAATCTCTTTGACAACGGACTGGGAGCTAATTTGTTAAATCTAAAAAGATAAAACGATGAAAAGTTCATTAATCTGAAACTTTGATTTTGAAAATATCAACAGTTTGTTCGTAACGGGTCAAACCGGGGTCATTAACTTGGACTCGGCAGACAAATCGGTTAACCAAGGTCATTAGCTTGGACTTGGTCAATTGAGTGGTTTTTCATAACTGGTAAAAAGTTGGAAAGTTCAGGGTTAAAAATGAAAATTTTGAAAAAGTTGAAATTTCGAGGTTTGGCAAGTTCGGCCGAACTTGCGAAACAATTCAAGTTTAACAATTAGCAAGTTCGACCGAACTTGCAGTGGCTGGTTGTTGTTTTTAAAAGATAAGTTCGCTCGAACTTATTATGGGTTTTAGTAATGGGCTTTGCAAGTTCGCCCGAACTTACCTAGGTATAAATACCTAAGCAAGTTCGGCCGAATTCACTTCTTTGAGCGAAGTTGAGCTTAGAGAGAATTTAGAACAAAATTGGCATTTGTATACCGTTACGCTGTCCAAATCGAGATTGTTTTTGGTGATTTGCACACCAATCACAATGGAAGAGGTATTGATTGAACTGTTAAACAAACAAAACCAGATCTAAAATTTAAAATCTGATAGATATAGGTGTTGTTGGACAAAATTGAACATAGATTCTGAATCTACACCTAAAATCGACCGTATAACTTGTTTTCATTGAAGAAAAAATGGCTGATTAAATGGTTTGAACATGTTTGGTCTTTTGGAGAAGACGACAAGTTCGGCCGAACTTGTCGTCAAGTTCGACCGAACTTGTACAAAACACAATTACAAAATCCAGAAGTAATCGACCGAACTTGATTATAAAAGTCTGAATGATGATTAATATAACTTCCCGGAACTTACATTAATATTGTGTGAATAAAACTGATTATCATGCATTCTCGACCGAACTTGTTGTTAAGAAAATTTAGATTCGTTTAAGTGTAAGTTCGCCCGAACTTATATAAAGAACATGTAATTGATGCATGTTCGGGCGAACTTAGTTAAAGCGAAGTGTGATAACAGATATATCAAGTTCGCCCGAACTTGATATAAATGTTAGAAAATTTTGTAATTTTTTCTCGAAACACGTGCTAATTGTTTTGCGTCGTTTTTCAGGCACAGGTTCCAGCGCGTGTTATTTCTGTTGAGTTTTCCAAAACTCACAATACATGCATCACGCTTGATAAGACGATCTGTCCGTCGCTGAAAGAATATGACAGTATTTTGAAGTTTTTCGAAGATAGTCATATTCGCGTGCAATTATTGAGAGCACCGTATCATATCGTTCTCATATTGTTCATTTCTGGATGAACGCAAGCCTGAGCGCTGACGAGAAGACAATTTCTTCTACAGTACAAGTTGGTGATGAGCTAAAGCCGATCACACTAACTGAAGATGATATTCGAAGAATTCTGGAGCTCAAGGATAATAAGGATGATCTGATATACTTAGACGAGAAAATGGTTTGCGGATGTTTTTTTCCGTATGAGATACAAAGGAAGTGTAAACAAACCGACGCTGAAGAAAGGGGAAGTGCCTAACCCCTACAAGCTTCTGATTCATGCGTTGATTCATTATTTAGCCATCGCAAAGCCGGTTTGGATGATGTACATGATTATTTGGCTAGCATGGCAACGGCGCTTATTCTGAAGAAGCCGTTCAATGTTTTAAGTTAGTTTTTACACATATGTCGAAGAACATGGAAGATTCTAGGTTGTGCTTATATCCGACGTTTATACAAATGTTGATCGATGAGAAGTATGCCAATATTGCTCGAGATTCGAATGACGTGCTTTATCTAGTTCATCTCGATGAAACTACAGTGAAGAAGCTTATCAAGTTCCAGAAACAAGCTTCAGCAACTATTTCCAAGCCAATATTCGGAGCGATTAAAGACTCAGATTATGTATCGCCGCCAGACAACAAATGGAAAAGATGGTAGCGATGATGAGAATGAACTTAATGCTGAACGAGAATGGTTTAAGGAATTCAAACCAAAGTCAAGGAGTGAATGGTTCTTGAAAGCTGAAGCTCATAAACCAAAGAAAAAGCAAGCTGCAAAGAAAGTTGAAACTTTGTTTGTTGATGAGGAAGAACCTGAAAATGTTGAAGCAGTTGCTGGATCGAGCGCTGCAGTAGTCGTTGAAAGCCAAGAGACAGTTATGTCGACTCAAGAAGATGTGATTTCTGCTACTTCTGAGAATGAAGAATCTGATAAAGAGCCTGAAATAATAGAAGCAGAAATTAGAGTATAAAAAGAAAGGAAATTAGATGTAGATTTTGATCCAAATGCTGAAAAAGAATCTGACGAGGACAGACCAAAGAAAAAGTCTAAACGAACAAAGTCTCCAGCAATTGAGATATCAAAGAAGACTACAGGGTCACCTCGTACAAAAGGAAAACGAAAAGCTAAGAAAGCTCAGAAAGCTGAGAGCAAGAGATACAAAAGCAAGGTGATAAGCACAGAAGCCACACAAGAACCTTCTGGTGCTCAGGAGAAAGGAGTCACACAAGAACCTCCTGTCATTGTTCATGTCGAAGCTGAAAGGCCATGAGTTACGCAAGAACCTCCTGTGTCTGAATTTGTTGAAGTTCCTATTGCTGAATCACCCAGTGCTCCAAAGACTTCTGTTCCTGAAAGTTCTACGCCAAAGAAGTCAACACCGAAAGCTGCAACACCAAAGACACCAATGGGAAGTATGTTTGGTGATATGCCACACAGTCCAATCAGTCTAGAAGACTTGGATGAGTTTTTCCCAGAGACTAATGCTGAGGTGTTAGAAAAACGTGTGAAGGTATTGGAAGAAAAAGTTGCACAAATTGAGTTAGAAAAGGCTGAGCTTGTAAAGAAGGTGAATCAAAGCGAAGTCGAAAAAGAAATTCTTGACGATAAAGTGAAGGTGTTTGAGAATGAACGTGAATATTTCAAGGCATTGATAGAAAGTCTGCAGGACGCCAATGAAAAACTACAGACATAGATTGCAGAATTAAAGAAAATTCAAGCTTTGGACGATCGAAGATTCATCAGATTATAGAAGGTGTTATCTAACAATCTGAATATTGATTTCATCGCAGAATATGATCGTCTGGATCGTCAAGAAGCCAAGGAATGTGTTGAGAAAGAATTGGCTGAGAGTGGTAAAGGATAGTAGGTTGAGGGTGAAGCCCCTAAATCTACTGCTGAGAAATCTTCTGATATTCCTAAGAAACCAATTGAAGATATTTCGAAAGCTTCTGAGTCTGAGATTCAAAAGGTTGACGAATCTATCAAACCTTCTGATCCTACCATTGTTACTGAAGAAAAAGACAATGAAGAAGCTGAAAAGGAAGATAAGAATGAAGAAGAGGAAGAAGGTTATGAGGATTGGAATGTTGGGGATGATGATGATGATTTTGATCAAGGTGATGATGATTTTGATCAGGGTGGTACAGGTTTAAAGATTAATGAAGCTCGAGTTTGATTTTTCTGACCTCATGGATGATGAATCGAATCGAATGGAAGATAAAAGGCAGGGGGAGTCAGGGAAGAAAGGTCCTTCAGATGATATTGATTTGTTAGATGTTGATCGATCTGCGAAGCCTATGACTGCAGTACCTACGAAACCTTTGATACTAATGTTGGAACACAATGTTGAAAAAGGTGAGTTTGTACATAATTACTCGAAAGAAAATCTGGCGAAACTAGTTGAGGTTGAAGCTGAGAATTTAGAGTTTGATTTTTAAGAGGTTATGAATGTTAACACTTTTGAACCTAAAGAGTATCAGTACGAAAGAAGGTTTGAAGCTGATGAGTATAATCGATTGATTGTGGAAGATTGGTCCTCAGATGATGAATCAGAACAAAAGATAAGTATGTCGGTCGGGATTTAGAAAGTTTTCCTACATTCAAAGAGATATATAAATAGCTTAATGAAGATATGTTGAAAGATAGGATTGCTGAAGAGCTACGAGAAGGAAAAATTCCTAAACCGATGACCAAAGAAGAGATAGCTGAAGCGAAAAAGTCCTGGTTCTAGGAGATGCCTCGTGAACGTAAGTTTCAACATCCACTAACATTCTTCACCAGGATAGATGTTTCTTTGGGGGATATACTTAGTTGGGGTTGGTTTAAAGAGCTAAACGTATATGCAATCAAAAGAGAGTTTGGAGTGCAATACTTCAAATATCTTGCTGATTTAAAGACATTGCCGTATTGGGATATGGAAGAGCTAGTACAAACAGTGAGTGTTACGTATCATATGAAGACAGTTGATCAATTGTTTGTGGAAGATGATTAAGTACGAAGCTGATAAAGGTTGGAATCACTGGAAGCCGTTTATTCCAAGACGAAGGGTAAAGATCAATAAGGTTACAGGGGAAAAGGACATAACGTTAATTATGAGACATCCTAGAGCCATGAGGAATATGCCACTTATGCCGATCGAACAGAACTTTTATCCTTTTTTCAAATGGTGGCAGATTGATCCAGCTACTTGTGAAGCAGTGATTGTGTTTAAGTTTGAAGATCACCTGGATATTGTTAAAGAACGAGTTGAAGTAATGGGTCATCAGGGTATGAGAGGTTGTGGAGGATGATAAGGATTCTAGATCCTATGTGGTTGGTTAACTGCTTGAGAGAAGACATAAAATGCCGTTTCTACAGCAAGATTGTTTTTGAAGAAAGAGAAAAGGTACAGGCGATGCAGTATCATAAAGTTGTTAGCGTTTGCTATGCACGTGACGTAAATTCTGGTAAAATGTGGCAAACGAAGTGGAGGGATCTGGAGAGAGTCGAATTTCTTAAAGAAGAAACCAGAAGTGAGGCGATCAAAGAAAGAATGGAAAAAGCGGTAAGGCAAAGTTCACTCAGAATGGCTAACTTTAAAAGACCACCGCCAACTGATCAGACGCTGGATCCGAAACAAGAGAGACGAAAGAAGCCTTTCAAGAACTTCTTTGGTCGGGTACGTTAATGTTTATATGAAGACAGAGTTTTGAAGACTGATAAAAGACGAAGACGATATCCAAGGGGAGTCTGTTGGTGCATATGTCTATGTCTTAGTCTTATATCGAGTCTGTATTGTATAGAGCTGGATAGGCTAGGTTATGAAGTATATATAAAGTGTTTGGCCGAACTTGCACCTCCTGGGCCGAACTTGTAATTCTATAAATACCTAGCTTGAGTGTCTCATTTGTAACTTTGGCATCTTAGAGGCGAAGCTATGTCAGTCTGTAAACAGAACGTTTGATCTAGAAAACTGACGTTTAACTGATTAAATCTTGTCTTTGGTAACACGACGTAATATTTCCGCTATTATGGACGTTAGATATCAAATTGGTCGTAAGCATCGAGGATCGGTCCTACAGGGTCTCCAAAGACGAAAGGAAAGAACACAAAGAAAGCTCAGAAACCAGCAAGTAGGAGATATGTTGGAAAGTTAAAGAGCACAGAAGTCACACAAGAACCTTCTGGTTCACAGGAGAAAGGAGTCACACAAGAACATCCTACACAAGAACCTCCTGTTTCTATCACAGCTGAGGCAGAACGTCCAGGAGTTACACAAAAACCTCCTGAGACTGTATTGTTAGATATTCCGATCATTGAATCTAAAGAGCATCCATCTGGATCACAATTGGAGAATGTTATTCATGCTATCTACTCCAACGACTTCTCATTTTGAAAGTTCAACTCCTAAGAAGTCTACACCAAAAGGAACGCCTAAATCGACACCAAAAACTCCAAAGTCAAAGATATTTGGTGATATTCCAAATGTGCTGGTGGATCTTCAGGATCTAGATGATTTCTTTCCTGAAACAGACGTCGATGTTCTAGAAATGCGTGTAAAGATTCTGGAAGATAGAGTAGCGAAGAATGAGTTAGAAATGGCTGAGTTAGAGAAATTGGTGAAACACAGTGAAGTTGAAAAGGAGATTATGTATGACAAGGTGAAATTTCTTGAAGGTGACAGAGGTTATTTGAAAGCGTTAGTTGAAAGTCTACAGGAAGCGAATGAAAGATTGATCAAAGAGATTGCAGAGCTTCAATCTGAAAGGGAAATGAATGATAAACGTTTAAATAGACTACAAAAGGTTCTGACAAACAGTTTAGGGATTGTGTTGGGATTGAACCCCATGAAAGTAATAGATGATACAAAGCCAAATAACACTATCCGAGCTTTGGTTAAACTATCAGAGTTACAACCTCTGTTGTACATACACTGCTTTCCCTAAAGACAGCTCTCCTATCATCTTACTTCATAAAGTTGCAAAGGTCTGCCAAAGTTACAAGGATCAGAGGATAGAGATCAGAGCTTAGTCATTAGTTAGATAATCAATGTAAAAGTGCTAAGCACTGATAGTTAGTATTAGCAGTGGTTGTAGTTAGTTACATTTAGTTTCCTATCACTATCAACCCTGACGTCATCAAAGATGCTCAGTGGTTAGATAGTTTAGTATAAATAGGTAACTTGTGTAACAGTTTAATCTTGCCTATCAAAAGATCAACTTTCGCATATCATCTTCTCTGCATTTTCTTACTACCAAACTTGAATTACAAAGGCTGAGGGGAGTTTGTGAATCACATGCGAGTTTACCAACTTGAAAGCCTAATGATGATGAAAACAAACGACCATTGCTTGTAGTAAAAGTTTTCGATTTATTTCCGCTGCAAATCTCTTTTAAAACTCAAAATCATTTTCCGTTTTTGAAACAAAAACTACAAGTAATTCAAACTCAGATCCTAACAATTGGTATCAGAGCTTGATTCATCAAATTCGATCTAACAATCGATTTGATTCAAACAGATCAGCTCTCTGCTATTAGTTTGGTTGTTTTTGCTTGATAAACATAGTTTTATTACGTTCAAAGTTTTTCAAACAGAAATCTGTGTAAAATCAACTGAAAATGTCTCAAAACACACAGGATGCGAACTCTGATCCTTATTCAAACCGCCGATGCTCAAAAGAAATGAATATTTCATTTGCCACGACGAATGGGTCATATCCTTGCTTAGCAAAACACCGGTTGCTGGAGATCTGTTGCTTATGGACCTCATGTTCTGATGGTTCCAAGCACACAGGATCAACTAAACAAGTGCCAAAAAATCCTAAAAACTTTTCGAAGCAGGATTTCCAGAAAATTGAATTGGATGCTAAGGCATTTAGCGTAGTCGCTTCGGCCTTACCCAATGAGATTTATGCTGGTCTACTCCATTGCAATTGTGCAAAGGAGTTATGGGATGCACTAAAAGAGCAATTCGGTAGGACTGAGGATGTGATAGAAAGTAACAGAGAAGTTCTAAATCAGCAGTATGAAACGTTTTATCACTTGAAAGGAGAGTCTCTAACACAACAGTTCGAACGTTACAGCTGTCTCATCAGTGAACTTAGACTGGTTAACGTGGTTTTTCCTAATTCGACTGTCAGTAGTCGTTTCCTTAGATCGTTACCAGATAAGTGGGAGAATGTAGCTTATGTAACACGAAAATCTGTTGGGTTTAAAGAAATGTCGTTGACACAACTTCATGGGATACTCCTCACTTATGAGAGCGAGTTAAACCAGAAAAAGAAGTTGCAAGATTCTGGCAAAATGACTGATGATTACTCATTGGGTAATACAGCTCTTTTTGGCCAAGAAGAGGGATCTGGCAGCAGTAAGGAACAAAGTTATGATCACTATATAGATATTACTTCTGGTGGGAACTTTGGATCTGAAAGATATGCACCCAACTATGCTTTTACTGCTACTGGGGAATGCCAAACCTCTGACAATCTATCCTTTGAGCTGAATGAGTTGCAACACTTTGAACCTTCTGATCTTGAAGAAATGGACATTTTGCACCAACTGGCCCTATTGAGTGTTAGGGCTAGTAAATTCTATAAGAGAACTGGTAGGAAATTCCCAGGATTACATGGGGTGGGGTTGAATGTTGGGCTGGATAAATCAAAAGTCAAGTGTTATAAGTGTAATATGTTAGGAAACTTTGCCAGAGAATGCAGGTCTCAAAATTCTGGACCAATAGTGACTCATCCTAGGCCTTAGACCTCAACACACACAAAACACTGTTCATTATTCCCAATATGCCCCTGCTCAACATGTTCAAAACACTGCCCACTTTGCACGTCCTGCTACTACTGTTCCACTGCATTATGTTCAATCCACTGCTCCACAAATTCAATATGTTCAGGCACCATCATGAAGGTCCGTGATCAGGCGGTTCTAGACGGAAGTTAGTGGATAAACGTAAACCGATTCGGTAGAATGTTATTACAGAAAGGAGTAGAAGTAGAACACAGCGGAAGTCTTCATTCATACCGAAAGAGTATACATCTTTATAAATCAAGCTGCTGAAGTTCCTGGAGAGAATCCGGCAGCACCTCCCCGTAGAGATGCCAAAAACTTCAATGACAAATGAACACACACCACCTATTTATAGGGTAAGAAGTTCGCTGGTAAGCATCTAAGTGCATGACTAGTCAGTTCGGCCGAACTTGACATCAACATTACCATTATGAGCAAACTTGACCTTCACATGTCAAGTTCGAGCGAACTTGACCTCCACAGGTCAAGTTCGAGCGAACTTGTTACATTTTACACTGAAAACTCCGATTTTCGGTCGTGTGTTCAATTCTAACCTATACAATACTCAACACACGCTCTATATAGCCTATTCGACAAGTGACAAACACAAAGTGCACCAACAGATTCCCCCTTGTTCGTTACTGTCGAATCTTGGTCTTCAAACGTGAGCCATGTTTGAATATTTTGCAACTTCAATCAAGGTATCTGCCGTTGTCGTCAAATGCGTCAACAAATTCCCCCCTTAATTGATGATCCGGGTTTGCATTATCAACATCTAATTCCCCCTGAAATCTCCAGTTCAGATATTTGTTGCACAGTTTCCAACCTCCTCTTGCTTGACCAACATATTATCTTGAATAGACACCAATTTGAAGCTCATCAATGTAGCTTCTCCATTTCAACTTTAACCACATCCGCCTTCAGTTTACCGCATATCTCCCATGCTCGATCTTCCGATCTTCAAAACTCAACCGGCAATTGATAGAAACATCAAAATACCATACCAGTAAACTTCAAATCAATGTTTACCCGCAATAATCTGAAATCCCGATATCCGTAACAACTCCAGATTTAGCAAATCGGTAATCTTTTTCAATCAGCAAATCTTCATCGGAACCAAATAATCTGGTAACACTTCGATTCTGAGAAACATTCGTCCGCAATCAAAATGACATTCTTCTTCTTCAGTCACAATGTCAGATATATAGCTATCTCTGGTAGACCAGCGCCACTTAATCACCAAACATCATCATCCAACGGGGTTAGTCCAAAGAGAAGAATGATTCATATGCTTGAAGACTAAAAATAATGGCCACCAAAGGTTATCATTGGATTTCCTTGGTAATTTTGAAACCATCCGTCTTCGGAGCTAGTCACTAATTCCTAAGATCATCACCGAACGTTTTGAACGTCCTCAGTTCCTCACTGGTATTAACGACTGCTAATCCAGCTAACTGTTCCTTCACCGGAGATCAGGACTCTAACCCTTAAGCATCACTCTTTATCATGAACTGAAAACTCGGAACTTCCTGTGAAACACAGAATCCTAAATGGATAAACTCTTTAATCAGCAACTGGTACACTTCTTTGTCTGAAGATCCGATCCCATAAATCATCTTCCTTAATCATGGTACCACGTACAACCCGGGGCAACTAAAACTACAAAGCATCCTTATCTCCTGGCGGTTAGTCCTGTCAATAATTCATGTGCAAAGCAGAGTTAAAGATATGCAGTCGTGTGTGCTTCCAAACCATACGCGCGACTTAGGTGTCAATTAACAACCATGACCACAGAATCTGATAAACAACTCCTCCAAGACTCAGTTATGTAACCACCTGCTTTCAAACTAGACATCAACTTGATCAATTTACAAATGAATCTAAAATCTCTGTATTTCCCGGTTAATCTGTAGTCGGAAACCACCCAAATACTGTTGCAGTGTCACGAATTTCAAAAATGTCAGAATCTTCAAATATTGAAAATTTTTTATTCCCCCTCATTTTAGCAAATTCTGACCATAACCAATTTTTTCAGTGAAATTCCCCCTTAAATCCGGAATTTTCAGTTTTCATCAAATGCGGAATTTAACTTTAGGTCCATTGGTAGTCTTCAACTCTAATGATCACCAAATTGCTTTGGAATCAATAACTACCCTCTCATCTTCAACCATCTCTAACCTCATCATCTCAGCCTATCTCTAAGGCCTCTGACGGTGTCCCCAAACAGTCAGTATCGGACGTTAAAATTTTGAAAAAATCTCTATCACCAATTTTTTATTTTTATTTTATTTTAGGCTCCTTGACAAGTTCGGGCGAACTTGTATATACTAGTGAGACAAGTTCGGGCGAACTTATAGTAATGGCCAAATCCACCATGTTTGGGCGAACTTGCATGAAATAGACAACTTCAGCGAACTTGTGCTTAATTCCAATGAAAATCAGTCAAGTTCGGGCGAACTTGATGAAAATTCATGAAAAACTTTGTCAAGTTCGGGCGAACTTGATGAAAAGTCTTGAACAACCATGTTAAGTTCGAGCGAACTTGACCTCGATAGGTCAAGTTCGGGCGAACTTGGTCTCCCAAATCAGCCTTTTTCAATTTTTCGATCCAAAATCCTTATTTCTTCGAATTTCGAGATGATTTCACCACAGATCTGGTCTGAAATTGGTTTTCTAACAATCCTACCGTTCAATTTTGGATTTTGTCCGTGGATTGTAGGTTTATTTCATGATTTACATCCAAAACCCCTCCTAATGTCCATAAATGTCCAAATTCATGAGCGTAGGTGATAACCGTAGCTCTGATACCAATTGTAGGTCCGTGGTGGTTCTAGACGGAAGTTAGTGGATAAACGTAAACCGATTTGGTTGAATGTTATTACAGAAAGGAGTAGAAGTAGAACACAGCGGAAGTCTTCATTCATACCGAAAGAGTATACATCTTTATAGATCCAGCTGCCGGAGTTCCTGGAGAGAATCCGGCAGCACTCCACGTAGAGATGCCAAAAACTTCAATGACAAATGAACACACACCACCTATTTATAGGGTAAGAAGTTCGCTGGTAAGCATCTATGTTTGGGCGAACTTGACCTAGTAAAGTTTGGCCGTAAAATTTGACAACAACATTACATATTTGAGCGAACTTGACCTGCGCAGGTCAAGTAGTCAAGTTCGCTCATGGATGCTTATCATGTCAAGTTCGGCGAACTTGCTAAGGCACGTTCGGGCGAACTCATACCCATGACCAGCGAACTTGATGTTATATAAATAGCTGGCTAGTGCTCCCATTTGTAACTTTGGCATTTTGGAGGCGAAGCTCTGTCATACGAAAGTCTTGTAGCCGGTAAAATTGGAAATCCTGAAATGACGGCAGAAGATTATGACCAAGTGGATGAAGAAGAACTCGAGTTAATGGAAATTAAGTGGAGTTTAGCTTCGATTATTCGAAGGGTTACCAAGTTTGTTGCTCTCACAGGCCGAGATATCGGAAATTCGAGCAACAAGTTAGTCTTCGACAAGTCAAAGGTTACATGTTTTCGATGTCGCCAAAAGGGTCACTTCAAGAGAAAATGCAAAAATCCTGAAGCAACAGGAAATCCGAGTCCGTTCGGAGGAGCAAGGAGTATTACAAGAAGTCACTTCAATATAAACCATTTCGAAGAAGACTCAGGTTGAAATCCAAGAAAACCAAATAGCACAGCAATGAGAAAGCTATGGTTGCATCAAACGAAGATGATGGTTTCGACTGGAACTCATACATCGTAAGAAGACCGGAGTTGCGTTGATGGCTGAAATTGTTGAAGATACCTCTACAGAAGAAGTAGTGGCTTTGGAGAATTTACTATTGGAACAATATCTGCAACAACAACGTGAAGAAGATGAGTATATCCACATGCAGAAGCAAGGAATTTTATCTCCTAACTCTTGTGAAAGTTTTGCAGGTCATTTTAATGGAAGTTCTCAGGAGCAAGTTCCCGAGAAGAAATCAACTGATGAAGTTGTCATTGATGTTAATAAAGAAGTGAATGTTGAAAACCTCAAGGACATTGCCGATAAAGCCTTGATGGCAAATCTAACCAAGGTACGTCCAGAGGTAAATGAAGTTGTCAAAGTACAAGTTGTAGAGGTTGAGAAACCTTGTACAAAATGTACCAAACCATGTTCTGAGTGTGCCAAAAATCAAAGATCATCGCTGAAAACAATGTGCATAATGGACTTTTGAAATACGATTATCGCACAATGAAGGAAGCTTATGATAAAATGAAAAATGACTATGGCAGGCTTGATAGATATAACATCGAACAACATGATACAATAAGGATGTTAAAAGGAACAGTAATGGATAAGCAAAAAGCGATTAATATCTATATTAACACCATTGCTGAAACTAAGCAACAACTCCAGGACATGACAATTGAAACAGAGCATGTTCAACAACTTTTGAGAAGTTACACCTGTAATGCATATGTCATTGATCACATTCTTTCACAATTCCATCGGAAGAGAAACCTAAAAAGAAAATTGGTAAAGAATACAGTAATGTTCCTCCACCCCTATGCGAGAAGTATTGTCGCAAATCCGCTGATGGGATGGATAAGGCACTCAATATTGAGTTGTTATCTGAAAAGAAACATAATTGCCAGAGAACATTGATGTAATCTATACTAAATCAGATGATGACAATGTTGTGGTTAAAAAGGTTGTTGAAAATGTTTTGAACGATTCTGATAAAGGTAGCTTTAAAAGCGCCGACTCGAGTTCAAAGAATTCAGATTCACAGTCCAAAGATGACGATACATCATCGGAGAATGATATGTGATGATCCTAATGTTGTCATGTACAAGATTAAGGAATCTGATAGATTATACTTTGATGATAGTTTTTCGATTCAGAACTGAAGGAAGAATTGTTAGACAAATTCTTTAAACTCGTGGAAGTCACATCAGATGATCTGGAGATTAATGAAAAGAAATTTTATTCCAAACCTAAAAGAAACAACTACCAAAAGAATGGTTGTGATCATCCGGAAAACTGGAGAGCTGGGTTGGGATTAGAGTGATCAGATGAACCTAAAAAGAAAGTGTCACCATTTGCATGAATACAAGAATAAAAACATGAATTTTGTACATGGGACGAACACGGTTCATGAGGAAAGTTTGATCGGGAAACAATCAAACGATGAGTTCAAGAAATAAAAAGAACTTCGAGATAAAGCCAAAATTGAAAATAGTGCTAAAACAAGTGGTATAAAACTCACAAAAGGACATCCACATGATTCTCGGACTTGTTTCAAGTGCAACGAAATTGGTTGAAATCAAAGCCGGCTTATCTTCGAAGGAAAGAAAGTTCAAATGTTGTGAAACCGAAGCACCTAGTGTTTGTGAAACTTGTAAAGATTTTGAAAGAATTGAATCAAAGGCTGAAGTCAAACCTAAGTTTGAAAATTCAATTTTTGAAAAAGGTGAAACTTCAAAGGCTAATGAAAACAATTTTTACATCAAGAAGCATAAAATAAAATGTCAAGCCTGGATTGCAAAGAAATGGTCTACAACATCTGAGATCACTAAGTCTGAGCTTGTTAAGACTAGTGATAGAATGAAAGAATCAAAATCTGAAATCATAATTGAAACCACATCTGAAAATGTCAAAACTACAAGTGGTAACAATTCAAAAGATAAAAAGAAAGTGAAATTTTCAAATATAAACATCTCAGAAATTCCAGATGATGAATATGAACTTGATTATGCAGATGAGGTGGATTCAATTATGCTGATGAGTGTGAGTTTGATTTTGATGATGGTTATCCATTTCAACCCAAGACCAAAAAGGCTTGGGTGTCGCTTTTTAAATAGATTGTTGAAATGTGGAGGGGCTCCAAAGATCCGTACTTTCAAAGTGGATTTTGGATAGTGGAGCATCCAGGCACATGACGGGAATGAAAGCATTTCTATTCGCCATTAAAGCTATCAATGGTGGATATGTTGGATTTGCAGGAAATCAAGGTGGAAGGATAGTCGCTGAGGGAAAACTCTCCAATGGCGTAGTTTCATTTGATCGCGTGAACTATATTGCAGAACTTGAGAACAATCTTCTGAGAATATCGCAGATTTGTGACAACAAATTTACAGTCCATTTCAATGACAAGGAGTGTATTATCTTGAAACCGGGTTTCAAAATTCCAGCTGAGTGGATTCTGATGCGAGCACCGTGAGGGAATGATTTATATTTCTTGATATGGGTGTTGCTACCACTTCATCACAATCAGCACAATGTTTTGTGTCAAAGGCTACTGAAAAAGATTCTCTTCTTTGGCATCGTAAGATGGGGCATATTCATTTGCGAAAAATGAATTTCTTGGTTCATAATGATCTTGTAGAAGGCGTAAATATTTGAAGTTTTCAGATGTCTGATCATTGCTTGGAATGCAAGAAGGGAAAGCAGATCAAGAAATCTCATCCGAAGAAAATTCTAAACTCAATCAAGTTGTTATTAGAACGTCTCCACATGGAATTATTTGGTCCTGTCAATGTTCGAAGCATCTCAGGAGACTTATATTGCTTGGTCGTGACAGATGACTATTCGAGATATTCGTGGGTATTCTTTCAAGAATCAAAAGACGAAACGTTCGAGAACTTGGTTATTCTATTCAAGAAACTCGAGAACCTTTATCATTTGCGGGTCAGACGCATTAGAAGTGACAACGGCACAGAGTTTAAGAATAACAAAATGAAGGATTTCTGCAATGTAAAAGGAATTCTACACGAGTTTAGAGCTCCCTATACTCCACAGCAAAACAGTGTTGCTGAAAGAAAGAACATAACTTTTATTGAAACTGCGAGAACCATGCTTGCAGATTCTAAACTTCCAATCAACTTCTGGAGTGAAGCAGTTGCTACGGCTTGCTACGCACTAAACAGGGTTCTCACTGTCAAACCAACAAAGAAAACATGTTTTGAGATGATAAACCGACGGAAGCCAAATTTGAAGTTCTTAGAGCCATTCGGTGCGCCATGTACCGTAATAGACCAAGATGGCAAATTCGGAGCTAAATCTCTTGAAGGTTTCTTTGTCGGATATGCGAGTCCGCTAAGAAGAGTATATGTTCCTTCGTTAAGAAAAGTAATTGAAGCACAGCACGTGGATTGTTTTAACTACACAGATCCTATTCAAGGGAGAGATGACGCGTAGCTGTTTAACTATCAAGATCTTGGAAGTCATTTGACTTGCCGAAGAACCGTCTGACGAAGAAGTTGCAGCGTTACATTATCTTCACCAGTCGGCGAATCTAGAACAAATTGTTCGACCAATTGTGGTTAATCAACCCACGTTGGATCCATCTTCTTCTGGCGCAAGTTCAAGTAATAGTGGTGTTTCGGTTGAAAATGTTTCGAAACATTAGCAACACCTACTACTCCTCCAACAAATGCCTCTACTGAACCAGTGAATACAACGACGGAGCCAAGTATGCCTCAGAATCAGAATTTTGACTCAGATGAAGCACCAACATTTGATGCTGATGGGGAATCATCTTCTTCAGACGAGGAAGTGGAGCAGATATCAAGTCTTCTTAATCAATCTGCAGGCCCGAGCAACACAAATGAAGCTTCATCAAGCTCGTTGATCTCAACATCACGAATCAGCAAAACTCAGTAGATGTTCCAAGTGAAGAATTGCCACGATCATATTCCTACCATCGTCAACAAATATAATCGGAGAACTTCAAACTGGTGTTAGAACTCGAAGTCAAATCAACAAAGCACTCAGTTGTTTCTACACTCGTGTGGCTCCAACCCATAACTATTGCTTCTTTTCATGTTTCATATCTCAGATAGAGCCAAGACAGTTAATGAAGCTTCCGATGAAAACTGGGTACAAGCAATGCCTAAAGAACTATTGCAGTTTGAGAAGTTGGGAGTGTGGAAGCTTGAAGACCTACCAGAAAATCAGAAAGTGATTGATTCAAAATGGGTCTTTAAGTGTAAACGTGATGATGGAGGGGTTATTATTCGTAACAAAGCTAGGCTTGTTGTCAAGGGATTTCACCAGTAGGAAGGGATAGATTACACAGAAGTCTACGCACCAGTAGCTCGCTTGGAATCTATTCGAATCTTCCTAGCTTTCGCATCATGGAAAGGATTTAAGGTCTATCAATTGGATGTCAAATCGGCTTTTCTGTATGGAAAATTACGCGAGAAGGTGTACGTTGGACAACCACCAGGGTTTGTCGATCCACTCAACAAGAAGAAAGCATACCTATAAAGCTCTCTATGGTCTACACCAAGCCTCGAGAGCTTGGTACGAGAGTTATCGCAACATCTCGTCGGTAACGGCTTCATCAGAGGGACTGTTGATTGTACTCTTTTCACCAAAGAGGTTGATGGACATCTGATTATAATTCAAATCTACGTCGACAACATCATCTTTGGATCTACAAACGATAGTCTCTACAAGGAGTTTGAGGGAATCATGAAAAAGAAATTCGAAATGTCCTCGATGGGTGAAATGAAATTCTTTATTGGTTTGCAAGTAGATCAGCTTGCGGATGGTATTTTCATTCATCAGACTAAGTATGTTCACGACATCTTGAAGAAGTTTGGAATGGAAAGCTTGATGCCTCTATCTACGCCTCTTGCTCTAAATCATGGGATTTGCG
Source organism: Scalesia atractyloides (assembly GCA_947069175.1). Taxonomy (NCBI): domain Eukaryota; kingdom Viridiplantae; phylum Streptophyta; class Magnoliopsida; order Asterales; family Asteraceae; genus Scalesia; species Scalesia atractyloides. Next base: position 57,339,688 of record CAMTDV010000016.1, on the reverse strand, counting down.
TTGACGAGACTGGAGCCAAAGTTGACGAGACATTATACAGATTGATGATTGGATCGCTGATGTATCTGACGGCATCACGCCCAGATATTATGTATCCAACCTGCCTCTGCGCCAGATATCAGTTAAGCCCGAGGATCTTACACATGCAGATCGTTAAACAAATCTTCAATACCTGAAAGGATGCCCAAGCACCGGCTTGTGGTACCCGAAGAACGAAAATTTTGACCTCACAGGCTATGCTGATTCTGATTTTGGTGTTGATAAATTGAATTCAAAATCAACTACAGCGGGATGTCAATTCTTCGGAACAAGAATGGTAACCTGGCAGTGTAAGAAACAGACTACGGTCGCTCTCTCTACCTGTGAAGCTGAGTATATCTCGGCCTCCAGTTGTTGTTCACAGAGTTTGTGGATTCAACAGCAGATGAGAGACTATGGTCTGCAATTTCTAGACACTCCGCTGTTTGTTGATAACAAGGCAACCATAGATATAACTAAAAATCCGGTTCATCACTCACGCATAAAACACATTGAAATTCGTTATCATTTCATTCGTGATTGCTACGAAAAGAAATTGGTGCGAATTGAAAAAATCCACACCGACGAACAAAAGGCTGATTTCTATACCAAACCGTTTTCTTTATCACGATTTAAATACTTGGTTAGAATTAATGGTATGAAAAATTTGCTGACAGGTGCGGACGCTGAGGTTGAATAGGGATTGGAAGACGAGTTCGCGTGATCCACATTGGTTTGTAAATATCTTTCTAGTTTAGAATTTTGTTAAAACCTAAAATCCAAAAAGATGTTTTTGATTTTAGGGGGAGAAATGTTACCGAAAATACGAAAACATTTGAAAAATTTTAAAATCCAAAAACATATGAAAAATTCAAAATGTACAAAAACATTGAAAAAGATAAAAATAATTCAGTGTCAAATAAGGAAATGATAGATCATTAGTGGACTATCACAGTACGCTAAAGAAATGGAAAGTTTAGAAGTGATAAACAAGTCTTACTGTGGATGTGTCGATAGGCTTAACACGTTCAGTAAACTATTTTCGAGATATAAACTAAATTTTACAACTGCTTAATCTTGTGGATTAACATATCTTGGATATATGGACTTAGTACTCCGAAATGTCGTTTGAAAGATTGCATGATTCTGAGATACGAGGTCTTTACAGATAGTTGATATCTGGGGTATTATACAAGTTCTGATTTTGCAGAAGCAATAGCCTAGAACTTTTATAATGCTTTCGCTATAAACCCCAAATGTAGGCAAAACTTGAAAAGTATCGAAAGATATAATCATTTGAGTGCTGAAATGATTCCTTAAGTGGAACACACCTAAAGACGAGCCTTCATCTCTTTGTCTGTATGGTAGTACTAACCTGACCCATCAAGGTCTCGCATAACCCAAATACAGATATCAATTACGTATATTCACCTGAAGATGAAATCTAGGGAATCTGGATACGGGAGTATATTCAAGAAGTGGGAACCACAGATAAGTCAAGTTTCATAAATCTTACCTTAACATATCTTGAAACAGTTGAGAAATGTGGTAAAGCTTAAGTGGACAAACATATCGACAATCTAGGTAAACGAGTTTTAAAGCTTAAAGTCGTCTAAAGGTCAACGGTACTGGTGATATGTCTCAATCAACTGATTGATCCTTAGACACAGAATTCACAAAAATATGTCTGTTTTGTTTTTTACATTGTCCTATCATAGTTTATTAGCTTTACAGATTAAAATCAAAAGATTTTCAGTGTATTTTAGCATAAACTTACAAAAATTCAAAAACATTTTATTTCTACATTGTTTTCAGCAAACCAATGTTGGAGAACGGGTCTACAAAGTCTGGTAAGATGCTAGAACTGGTGGGAATCTCTTTGACAGCGGGCTGGGAGCTAATCTATAAAAACTGAAAAGTCAAAACGATATAAAGTTCATTAGTTCGAAACTTTGTTTTTGAAAATATCAACAGTTTGTTCGTAACGGGTCAAACCGGGGTCATTAACTTGGACTCGGCAGAAAAATCGGTTAACCAAGGTCATTAGCTTGGACTTGCTCAACTGAGTGGATTTTCATAACTGGTAATAAGTTGGAAAGTTCAGGGTTTAAAATGAAAATTTGAAAAAATTGGTTTTAGGGTTTGGCAAGTTCGGCCGAACTTGCTAAACAAATAATGTTTAACAAACAAGCATGTTCGACCGAACTTGCAGATAAATGGCTGATTATTATCAAGTTCGCTGAGCTTTAATGGGCTCACATGTTTGGGCTTTGCAAGTTCGCCCGAACTTACCTAGGTATAAATACCTAAGTAAGTTCGGCCGAACTCAGTTCTGCAAAAGCAATAATCTCTGAGCAAACTTGATCTGAGAGAAAATTGAGCGGTTTTGACAATTTCATACCGTTACGTTGCCCAAATTTAGTTCCATTTTTGGTGATTAGCATACCAAGTTACTATGACAGAGGTAGATATTTGTCATTGATCCATGAATTAACCATAATCAAACCAAATAGATCTGAAAAACTCAAAATCGGACAGTTCTAAGTGTTCTTGGACAAAATTGAAATAAAAATCATAATCTACACTTAAAATCGACCGTAGAAACGTTTTTGATTGGATTGTAATGGAGGATTGCATGTTAATAGGTGTTGAGTTTGAAGAAGACGAAAAGTCCGGCCGAACTTTGTCAAGTTTGACCGAACTTGAATAAAAAAAACTTGTTAACAAATTGAATAAAAGGAACTTAATGCATCTTCGACCGAACTTGGTTTGTGAAATTCTGAAGTTTTGTTTAGAGTATAAGTTTGCCGAACTTATATAATGAACATGTTGTTAAAGCATGTTCGGGCAACTTGAGCAAAACAAAATGTTATACACACATCAAGTTCGCTCGAACTTGATGAATGTGTTAGAAATTTTTTTTGTAATTTTTCCTTGATAAGTGTGTTAATTGTTTTAGCATCGTTTTTCAGGCGCAAGAACCAGCAAGAGTAATCTCAGTAGAGTTTTCTAAGACGCACAACACCTGTATTACGCTCGACAAATCGATATGTCCATCTTTGAAAGAGTATGATAGTATTCTGAAGTTTTTGGAAGATAGTATATTCACCGGGCTATCACAGAGCGCACAGTGTCATATAGATCACACATTTTTCACTTCTGGACGAACGCGAGTCTTAGTAAAGATCAGAAGTCAATTGTTTCATCCGTGAAAGTCGGCAATGAAGTGAAATCGATCACTGTAACTGAAGATGATACACGCAGAGTGTTACAATTCAACGATAAAGAAGACGATCTAATTTATCTCGATGAAAAGATGGTTCTGGTTGTTTCTTTCGAATGGGTTATAAAGGAAGTGTGAACAAACCGACATTAAAGAAAGGGGAAGTACCTAATCCCTACAAGCTCCTGATGCACGCTATAATTCTCGCTTTTAGTCATCGCAAGGCAGGGTTGGACGATGTGCAAGATTATTTAGCTTGTATGGCAACGGTGCTTATTCTGAAGAAGCCTTTCAACTTTTCAAACTTGTTTTCATGCACATGTCAAAGAATATGGAGGATTCAAGACTTTGTCGTTATCCGAGATTTGTGCAAATGTTGATTGATGAGAAGTTCAAGAATATAGCAAGAGATCTGAACGATGTATTGTATCTAGTTCATGTTGATGAAACAACAGTGTAGAAGCTCATAATGTTTTAGAAGCAAGCTTCAGCTCCTGTTGCAAAACCAGTTTTCAGAGCTATTAAAGATGCTAACTATATTGCGCCACTAGACAATAAATGGAGGAAAGATGTAGCGACGATGAGAAAGAGCTTAACCCTGAGAAAGAATAGTTTAAGGAATTTAAACTGAAAGCAAGAAGCGAATGGTTCTTAAAGGCAGAAGCTAAAAAGCCAAAGAAAAAACGAGCTGCTAAGAAAGTTGATACTATGCTTGTAGACGAAGATGAACCAGAGAATGTGCAAACAGAAGCAGTTCAAGTGTTGTTGTAGTGATTGAGAGTCAAGAAACATGAAAACGACTCAAGAAGATGTTATTTCTACTACTTCTGAAAACGAAGATGATTCTGATGAAGAAATTCTAGTTAAAGAACCAGAAAAATCAGAGGCTGAGATTAGAGCCGAGAAAGAAAGAGAGGTGGATGCTGATTTCGATCCAAATCTTGAGAATGTATCTGATGAGGAAAGACCCAAGATGAAATCTAAACGTCTAAAGTCTGCAACCGTTTCGTCGACAAAGACTACAGGGTCTCCTCAGACTAAAGGAAAGAGAAAATCAAAGAAAGAACAAAAGGCTACAGCAAAAGGTACAAAAGATCGTTGAAAAGCGCATAAGTGACACAAGAACCTTCTGGCGCACAGGAGAAAGGAGTTACACAAGAACCTCCTACACTAGAACCTCCTATTGTTGATATAAGTGAAGCTTACGTCCAGGAGTCACACAAGAACCTCCTGTGAATATTTCATCGGAAGCTGAAAGGCCAGGAGCTACACAAGAAGCTCCTGTGTCTAGTTTTGTGGAAGTACCTATTATCAATCGCCGGTTGCTCCAACAACTTCAAATTTAGAAAGTTCTACTCCAAGAAAGTCAACACCAAAGGTTGCGACTCCAAAGTCAACACCAAAAACTCCGGAGGGCCTAATATATTTGGTGATATGCACAATGATCCGATAAGTCTGCAGGATTTAGATGATTTCTTTCCCGAGACTATCGTTGAACTTCTGGAAAAACGTGTCAAGGCATTAGAAGACAAAGTGGCACATAATGAAGTTGAGAAAGCAGAGCTTATTCAGAAGATGAATCAAAGTGCGGTTGAGAAAGAGATTTTGGATGACAAGGTTAAAGTGTTAGAGAATGAAAGAGAGTACTTTAAAGCGTTGATCGAAAGTTTGCAGGATGCAAATGAAAAGATGCAAACTGAGATAGCTGATCTGAAGTCTATCCAAGTCCTAAATGATCAAAGATTCTCCAGGATGCAGAAAGTGTTATCTAATGCACTGGGTATCGACTTCTATGATCATCTAGATCAACAGGAAGCTAAAGAACGCTCTGAGAAAGAATTAGCTGCGAGCAGTAAAGGAAAGAATGTTGACGGTGAAGCACCTACTTCTTCTGTAGCTGCAGAGAAGTCTATCGATGATGTGATTCTAGCTTCTGAGTCTGATATTCCAAAGGTTGACGAATCTGTCAAGCCTTCTGATCCTATCACTGCTTCTGAAGAAAAAGACGATGAAGAAGCTGAGAAAGATGATAAAGAGGATGAAGAGGAAGAAGGATATGAGGATTGGAATGTTGGTGACGATGACGATGATTATGATCAAGGTAGTACTGGCATTAAAGTCACTGAAGCCAAAGTGTCAAGTGAATTTAATTTTTCCTCGCTAATGGATGATGAATCAAACACAATGGATGATAAAAGTGAGGGGAGTCAGGACAGAAAGGGCCTTCAGAGGATATAGATTTGTCAAATATTGATCGATTTGCAAAGCCAGTTGTTGCAGTACCCACAAAGCCGTTAATGTTGATGTTGGAACATAATGTGAAGAAGGTGAGTACGTGCACAATTACTCAAAGAAGATTTGGCGAGATTAGTTGAAGTTGAAGCTGAAAGTTTAGAGTTTGATTTCAAGGAAGTTTTGAACGTTAACACTTTTGAGCGAAACGATTATCAGTATACTAGAAGATTTGAGGCTGATGAGTATAAAAGGTTGATCGTAGAGGATTGGTCTTCTGATGATGAAACGGATCATACTACGAAGTACGTCGGTCCTAATTTTGAAAGTTTTCCTACTTTTGAGGAGATGTACAAGCAACTAGATGAAGACATTTTGAAAGATAAGATCGAAGAATCAGTACGTGAAGGAAAAGTACCTAAGCCAATGACTAAAGAAGAAATTGCTCAAGCAAAGAAGTCCTGGTTCAAAGAAATGCCATGCGAACGCAAGTTTAGACGTCCTCTAGCATTCTTTACCAGAGACAAAGATGTTTCTTTGGGGATATTCTAAGTTGGGGATGGTTCAAGGAGCTGAATGTTTATGCAATCAAAAGGGAGTTTAGAGTGCAATACTTCAAATATCTTTCTGATTTCAAGACCTTACCTTATTGGGATGTAGATGAGTTAGTGCAGACTGGGAATGTTACATATCACATGAAGTATATTGATCAGTTATTGTGGAAAATGATCAAGTATGAAGCGGTGAAAGGATTCAACTACTGGAAGCCTTTTATTCCTGGCCGCCGAATTAAGAAAAACAAGAAAACGGGAGAAAAAGACATAACGTTGACCCTGAAACATCCAAGAGCCATGAGGAATACGCCGCTTATACCGATTGAACAAAACTTCTATCCTTTGTTTAAGTGGTGGCAAATAGATCCAACTATTTGTGAAGCAGTTTCTGAAGTTTGAAGAACACTTGGATATAACCAAGGAAAGGGTTGAGGTGATGGGTCATCAGGGCATGAGGTTTTATGGAGGACGATAAGGATTCTAGATCCTATGTAGCCTGTGAACTGCTCGAGAGAAGATGTCAAAACCTTGTTCTATAGCAAGATTGTTTTGGAAGAACGAGAAAAGGTACAAGCGATGCAGTTTCAGAAAGTTGTAAACGTTTGTTATGCACGCGAAGTCAATTCTGGAAAGATGTGGCAAACAAAGTGGAGAGATTTAGAAAGGGTTGAGTTTCTAAAGGAGAAGAAGCGTCTTGAAGCAATTAATGAAAGAACTAGGAAGGCAAGTGTTAAAAGAGTTCAGCATTTGAACAAAGTGCCTCCTATAGATCAGACGCCGGATCCGAAACAAGAGCGACGAAAGAAGCCATACAAGAACTTCTTCGGTCGGGTGCGTTAAAGTATATTATGAAGACCGAGTTTTGAAGACTGATACAAGACGAAGACTATATCCAAGGGGGAGTCTGTTGGTGCATAATGTCTATGTCTTAGTCTTATATCGTGTCTGTTTAGTATAGAGCCGGATATGCTAGATGAAAGTTGTATTTATGTATTAAGTGTCAAGTTCGCTCATGGATGCTTATCATGTCAAGTTCAGCCGAACTTGCTAAGGCAAGTTCGGGCGAACTCATACCCATAACCAGCGAACTTGATGTTCTATAAATAGTTAGCTAGTGCTCCTCATTTGTACTTTGCCATTTTGGAGGCGAAGCTCTGTCAGTTTGTACTCTCGAAGTTTGATCAATGAAACTGATGATGAACTGATTAATGCTTGTCTATTGGTAAACACGATGTAATATTTCCGCTATTATGGACGTTAGATATTAAATTTAGATTCTGTAGCATCGAGGATCGGTCCTACAAGTATCTGTTGGTGCACTTTGTGTTCACACTTGTCGAATAGGCTAGATAGAGCGTGTGTTGAGTATTGTATAGGTTAGAATTGAACACACGAACGGAATACGGAGTTTTCAGTGTAAAATGTAACAGGTTCGCTTGAACTTGACCTGTGGAGGTCAAGTTCGCTCATAATGGTAGTGTTGATGTCAACTTCGGCTGAACTTGACTAGGTCAGGTTCGCCCGAACTTAGATGCTTACCAGCGAACTTCTTACCCTATAAACTTGCGTTTGCGCCACATTTCTTTTAACCAAGACTTTCTCGCTTGAGCAATTTCTTCTTTAGTCATAGGTTTAGGAACTTTATCTTCTCATAGAGACTCTTCAATCCTTTCTTTAAGCATGTCTTCATCGAATTGCTTGTACATCTCCTCAAAAGTAGGAAAACTTTCAGAATTAAGACCAACGTACTTCGCAGTATGATCCATTTCATCATCAGAAGACCAATCCTTTACGATCACCCTGTTATACTCATTAGCCTCAAATCTTCTAGTATACTGATAATCGTTTGGCTCAGAAGTGTTAAGTTCAAAACTTCCTCGAAATCAAACTCTAAACTTTCAGCTTCAACTTCAACCAATCTCGCCAAATCTTCTTTTGAGTAATTGTGCACGTACTCACCTTCTTCCACATTTTGTTCCAACATCAACATTAACGGCTTTGTGGGTACTGCAGCAACTGGCTTTGCAGATCGATCAACATTTGACAAATCTATATCCTCTGAAGGCCCTGTCTTTCTTGACTCCCCCTCAACTTTATCTTCCATCTTATTCGACTCATCATTCATAAAATCAGAAAAATCAAAGTCATCAGCGACTTTCGCTTCAGTAACTTTAATGCCAGTACTACCTTGATCATAATCATCGTCATCATCACCAACATTCCAATCCTCATAACCTACTTCCTCTTCATCCTCTTTATCATCTTTCTCAGCTTCTTCATCGTCTTTTTCTTCAGAAGCAGTGATAGGATCAGAAGGCTTAACAGATTCGTCAACCTTTGGAATATCAGACTCAGAAGCTAGAATCACATCATCGATAACTTCTCTGCAGCTACAAAAGAAGTAGGTGCTTCACCTTCAACATTTTTTCCTTTACCGCTCGTAGCTAATTCTTTCTCAGAGCGTTCTTTAGCTTCCTGTTGATCTAGACGATTATATTCTTTGATGAAGTCGATACCCAGTGCATTAGATAAAACTTTTTGCATCCTGGAGAATCTTTGATCATTTAGGGCTTGGATAGACTTCAGATCAGCTATCTCAGTTTGCATCTTTTCGTTAGCATCTTGCAAACTCTCTATCAACGCTTTAAAGTATTCACGTTCATTTTCCAACACTTTAACCTTGTCATCCAAAATCTCTTTCTCAACCGCATTTTGATTCATTTTATGAATAAGCTCTGCTTTTCAATTTCATTATGTGCCACTTTGTCTTCTAATGCCTTGACACGTTTTCCAGAAGTTCAACGTTAGTCTCTGAAAGAAATCTATTAGATCCTGCAGACTTCTCGGATCGTTGTGCATATCACCAAACACATTAGGCCCTCCTGGAGTTTTTGGTGTTGACTTTGGAGTTGCAGCCTTTGGTGTTGACTTTCTTGGAGTAGAACTTTCTAAATTTGAAGTCGTTGGAGCAACCGGCGATTGATAATAGGTACTTCCACAAAACTAGACACAGGAGGTTCTTGTGTAGCTCCTGGCCTTTCAGCTTCACTTATATCAACAACAAGAGGTTCTTGTGTAGGAGGTTCTTGTGTAACTCCTTTCTCCTGTGTGCCAGAATGTTCTTGTGTCACTTCTGCGCTTTCCGACGATCTTTTGTACCTTTTGCTGACAACCTTTTGTTCTTTCTTTGATTTTCTCTTTCCTTTAGTCTGAGGAGACCCTGTAGTCTTTGTCGACGAAACCGTTGCAGACTTAACACGTTTAGATTTCTTCTTGGGTCTTTCCTCATTAGATACATTTTCAAGATTTGGATCGAAATCAGCATCCACCTCTCTTTCTTTCTCGGCTCTAATCTCAGTCTCTGATTTCTCTGGTTCTTTAACTGGAATTTCTTCATCAGAATCATCTTCGTTTTTAGAAGTAGCAGAAATAACATCTTCTTGATTCATTTTCACTGTTTCTTGACTCTCAACCTCTACTACAGCACTTGAACCTGCTTCTGTTTGCACATTCTCTGGTTCATCTTCGTCTACGAGCATAGTTTCAATTTTCCTTGTAGTCGTATCTTCTTAGGCTTATCAGCTTCTGCCTTTAAGAACCATTCGCTTCTTGCTTTCGGTTTAAATTCCTTAAACCATTCTTTCTCATCGTCGCTACCATCTTTCCTCCATTTATTGTCTGGCGGCGCAATGTAGTTAGCATCTTTAATATCTCCGAAAACTGGTTTTGCAACAGGAGCTGAAGCTTGCTTCTGAAACTTTATGAGCTTTTTCACTGTTGTTTCATCAAGATGAACTAGATAGAACACATCGTTCGGATCTCGTGCTATATTCTTGAACTTTTCATCAATCAACATCTGCACGAATCTCGGATATAAACATAGTCTCGAATCCTCTATGTTCTTTGACATATGTGTGAAAACAAGCTTCGAAAAGTTGAACGGCTTCTTCAGAATAAGCGTCGTTGCCATACAGGCTAAATAATCTTGCACGTCGTCTAAACCCGCCTTGCGATGACTAAAAGTATGGATAATAGCGTGCATCAGGAGCTTGTAGGGATTAGGCACTTCCCCTTTCTTCAACATCGGCTTATTCACGCTTCCTTTGTAACCCATCCTGAAGAAACACCCTCTGACCATCCTCTCATCAAGATAAATCGGATCGTCTTCGTTATCGTTGAATGTAAACACTCTGCATATATCATCTTCAGTTACAGTGATCGGTTTGACATCATTGCCGACTTGCACGGATGAAACAATTTACTTCTAATCTTCACTAGAAGTGAAAAATGTGTGATCTATATGACACTGTGCACACTGTGATAGCCCGGTGAATAAGACTATCTTCCAAAACCTTCAGAATACTATCATACTCTTTCAAAGATGGACATATCGATTTGTCGAGTGTAAACAGGTGTTGTGCGTCTTAGAAAACTCTACTGAGATTACTCTTGCTGGTTCTTGCGCCTGAAAAACAATGCAAAACAATTAGCACACTTATCAAGGAAAAATTACAAAAAAAAAATTTCTAACACATTCATCAAGTTCGGACGAACTTGATGTGTGTATAACATTCTAGTTTTGCTCAAGTTCTCCCGAACATGCTTTAACAACATGTTCATTATATAAGTTCGGGCGAACTTATACTCTAAACAAAACTTCTGAATTTCACAAACCAAGTTCGGTCGAAGATGCATTAAGTTCCGTTTATTCAATTTGCTAACAAGTTTTTTTATTCAAGTTCGGTCGAACTTGACAACAAGTTCGGCCGGACTTGTCGTCTTCTCCAAACTCAAACACCTGTTAACATGCAATCCTCCATTACAATCCAATCAAAAACGTTTATACGGTCGATTTTAAGTGTAGATTACGATTTTTTTTTCAATTTTTTCCAAGAACACTTAGAACTGTCCGATTTTGAGTTTTTCAATCTATTTGGTTCGATTATGGTTAATTCATGGATCAATGACAAATCTCTACCTTGTCATAGTAATTGGTGTGCTAATCACCAAAAAACGGAGTAAATTTGGGCAGCGTAACGGTATGAAATTGTCCAAATCGCTCAATTCTCTCTCAAGATCAAGTTCGCTCAGAGATGATTGCTTTTGCAGAAGTGAGTTCGGCCGAACTTACTTAGGTATTTATACCTAGGTAAGTTTGGGCGAACTTGCAAAGCCCAAACATGTGAACCCATTAGAATCTCGGCGAACTTGATAATCATCAGCCATTTATCTGCAAGTTCGGTCGAACTTGCTTGTTTGTTAAACATTATTTGTTTAGAAAGTTCGGCCGAACTTGCCAAACCCTAAAACCAATTTTTCAAATTTTCATTTTAACCCATGAACTTTCCAACTTTTTACCAGTTATGAAAATCCACTCAGTTGACCAAGTCCAAGTTAATGACCTTGGTTAACCGATTTGTCTACCGAGTCCAAGTTAATGACCCCGTTTGACCCGTTACGAACAAACTGTTGATATTTTCAAAAATAAAGTTTCAAATTAATGAACTTTTTATCATTTTGACTTTTCAAATTTACAGATTAGCTCCCAGCCTCTTGTCAATAATATTCCCACCAGTTCTAGCATCTTACCAGACTTCGAAGACCCGTTCTCCAACATTGGTTTGCTGAAAACAATATAGAAATAAAATCTTTTTGAATTTTTGTAGTTTATGCTAAAACACACTGAAATATTTTTGATTTTAATCTGTAAAGCTGATAAACAATGTACAGAACAAAGTAAAACATGTATAAACATATTTTCAGACATATTTTTGTGAATTCTGTGTCTAAGGATCATATCAGTTGATTGAGACATATCACCAGTACCGTTGACCTTTAGATGACTTTAATTAAAACTCGTTTACCTAGATTGTCGATATGTTTGTCCACATAAGCTTTACCAAACATCTCAACTGTTTCAAGATATGTTAAGGTAAGATTTATGAAACTTGACTTATCTGTGGTTCCCACTTCTTGAATATACTCCCGTATCCAGATTCCTAGATTTCATCTTACAGGTGAATATAGCGTAATTGATATCTGTATCTGGGTTATGCGAGACCATGAGAGCTTAGGTTAGTACTACCGTACAGACAAAGAGATGAAGGCTCGTCTTTAGGTGTGTTCCACTTAAGGAATCTTTTCAGCACTGCAAATGAATATATCTTTCGATACTTTTAAAGTTTTGCATACAGTTTGGGGTTTATAGCGAAAGCATTATAAAATTTCTAGGCTATTGCTTCCGCAAAATCAGAAGAACTTGTATAATACCCCAGATATCAACTATCTATAAAGACCTCTATCTCAGAATCAGGCAATCTTTCAAACGAAATTTCGGAGTACTAAGTCCATATATCCAAGATATGTTAATCCACAAGATTAAGCAGTTGTAAAATTTAGTTTATATCTCGAAAATAGTTTACTAAACGTGTTAAGCCTATCGGCACACCACAGTAAGACTCGTTTATCACTTTTAAACTTCCCATTTCTTAGCGTACTGTGATAGTCCACTGATGTACTATCATTTCCTTATATGACACTGAATTCTTTTTGTCTTTTTCAATGTTTTTGTACATTTTGAATTTTTCATATGTTTTTGGATTTTAAAATTTTTCGAATGTTTTTGTATTTTCTCTAACATTTCTCCCCCTAAAATCAAAAAAATCTTTTTGGATTTTAGTTTTTAACAAAATTCTAAACTAGAAAGATATTTACAAACCAATGTGGATCACGCGAACTCGTCGTCCGATCCGTATTCAACCTTAGCGTCCGCACCTGTTAGCAAATTTTTCATACCATTATTTCTCAGCAAATATTTAAACCGTGACAAAAGAAAATGGTTTGGTATAGAAATCAGCCTTTTGTTCGTCGGTGTGGATTTTTTCTATTCGCACCAATTTCTTTTTGTAGCGATCACGGATGAAATGATAACGAATTTCAATGTGTTTTGTGCGTGAGTGATGAACCAGATTTTTAGTTATATCTATGGCTGCCTTGTTATCAACAAACAGCAGAGTGTCTACAAATTGCAGACCATAGTCTGTCATCTGCTGTTGAATCCACAGAATCTGTAAACAACAGCTGGAGGGAGAGATATACTTAGCTTCTCAAGTAGAGAGAGCGACCATAGTCTATTTCTTACACTGCCAGGTTACCATTCTTGTTCCGAAGAACTGGCATCCCGATGTAGTTGATTTTGAATTCAACTTATCTACACCAAAATCAGAATCAGCCGGTGCTTGGGCATCCTTTCAGGTATCTGAAGATTCGTTTAACGATCTGCATGTGTAAGATCCTTGGGCTGACTGATATCTGGCGCAAAGGCAGGTTGGATACATAATATCTGGGCGTGATGCCGTCAGATACATCAACGATCCAATCATTGATCTCTATAAGTCTCGTCAACGTAAATCCCATGATTTAGAGCAAGAGGCGTAGATAGAGGCTTCAAGCTTTCCGTTCCAAACTTCTTCAAGATGTCGTGAACATACTTAGTCGGATGAATGAAAATACCATCCGGAAGCTGATCTACTTGCAAACCAAGAAAGAATTTCATTTCGCCCATCGAGGACATTTCGAATTCCTTTTTCATGATTCTCTCAAACTCCTTGTAGAGACTATCATTTGTAGATCCAAAGATGATGTCGTCGACTAGATTTGAACTATAATCAGATGTCCATCAACCTCTCTGACTATCCACAGTTCCTCTGATAAAGCCGTTACTGACGAGATGTTGCGTAACGTCTCGTACCAAGCTATCGGGGCTTGGTGTAGACCATAAAGAGCTTTATCCAGTAGGTAGGCTTTCTTCTTGTTGAGTGGATCGACAAAACCTGGTGGTTGTCCAATGTACACCTTCTCGCGTAATTTTACATACAGAAAAGCCAATTTGACATCCAATTGATAGACCTTAAAACCTTTCCATGATGCGAAAGCTAGAAAGATTCGAATAGATTCCAAGCGAGCTACTGGTGCGTAGACTTCCGTGAATCTATCCCTTCTTGCTTGTGAAATCCGTTAACAACAAGCCTTGCTTTGTTATGAACAATAACCCCTCTATCATCACGTTTACACTTAAAGACCCATTTTGTATCAATCACTTTCTGATTTTCTGGTAGGTCTTCAAGCTTCCACATTGCAACTTCTCAACTGCAATAGTTCTTCTTGCATTGCTTGTACCCAGTTTTCATCATCTAAAGCTTCATTAACTGTCTTTGGCTCTATTGAGATATGAAACATGAATAGAAGCAATAGTTCTGTGTTGGAGCATTGCGAGTATAGAAATAACTGAGTGCTTTGTTGATTTGACTTCGAGTTCTAACACCAGTTTGAAGTTCTCGATTATATTTGTTGACGGATGGTAGGAATATGATTGCGGCAATTCTTCATTTGAACATCTACTGAGTTTTGCTGATTCGTGAGTTGAGATCAACGACCAATTCAATGTTTGGAGAGCTTGATGAAGCTTCATTTCTGTTGCTCGGGCCTGCAGATTAATTAAGAAGACTTGATATCTTCTCCACTTCCTTATCTGAAGAAGATGATTCCCCATCAGCATCAAATGTTGGTGCTTCATCTAAGTTAGAATTCTGATTCTGAGGCATACTGGGCTCCGTTGTTTTATTCACTGGTTCAGTTGGCATTTGTTGGAGGAGTAGTAGGTGTTGCTAATGTTTCAAAACATTTTCAGCCGGAACACCACTATTAGTTGAACTTGCGCCAGAAGAAGATGGATCGAACGTGGGTTGATTAACCATAATTGGTTAAAAATTTGTTCTAGATTTGCCGACTGGTGAAGATAATATAACGTTGCAACTTCTTCGTCAGTCGGTTCTTCGGGCAAGTCAAATGACTTCCAAAGATCTTGATAGTTAAACAGCCACGCATCACCTCTCCTTTGAATAGGATCTGTGTAGTTAAAACAATCCACATGCTGTGCTTCAATTACTTTTTAACGAAGGAACATATACTCTTCTTACAGACTCGCATATCCGACAAAGAAACCTTCAAGAGATTTAGCTCCGAATTTGCCATCTTGGTCTATTACGGTACATGGCGCACCGAATGGCTCTAAGAACTTCAAATTTGGCTTCCATCGGTTTATCATCTCAAAACATGTTTTCTTTGTTGGTTTGAAAGTGAGAACCCTGTTTAGCGTGTAGCAAGCCGCAGCAACTGTTTCACTCCAGAAGTTGATTGAAGTTTAGAATCTGCAAGCATGGTTCTCGTAGTTTCAATCAAAGTTCTGTTCTTCCGTTCAGCAACACCGTTTTGCTGTGGAGTATACGGAGCACTAAACTCGTGCAGAATCCCTTTTGCATTGCAGAATTCCTTCATTTTGTTATTCTTAAACTCTGTGCCGTTGTCACTCTTAGTGTCTGACCGGCAAATGATAAAGGTTCTCGAGTTTCTTGAATAGAATAACCAAGTTCTCGAACGTTTCGTCTTTTGATTCTTGAAAGAATACCCACGAATATCTTGAATAGTATCTGTCATGACCAAGCAGTATAAGTCTTTGAGATACTTCGAACATTGACAGGACCAAATAAATCCATGTGGAGACGTTCTAATGGCAACTTGAATGAGTTCAGAATTTTCTTCGGATGAGATTTCTTGATCTGCTTTCCCTTTTTACACTCTAAGCAGTGATCAGACATATTAAAGCTCCGAAGATTTACGCCTTCTACAAGATCATTATGAACCAAGAAATTCATTTTTCGCCAATGAATATGCCCCATTTTATGATGACAAAGAATAGAATCCTTTTCAGAAGCCTTTATCACAAAACATTGCTCTGATTTTTGATGAAGTGGTAGCGACACCCATATCAAGAAATATAGATCATTCTCACGTGGTGCTGCATCAAAATCCACTCATCTAGTATTATGAAACCCAACTTCAAGATGATACGCTCTTTGTCGTTGAAATGGACCCTGAACTTCTTGTCACAAATTTGCGATATACTCAGAAGATTATTCTCAAGTTCTGCAATATAGTTCACATGATCAAATGAAACGACGCCGTTGGAGAGTTTTCCCTCTGGCGACTATCCTTCCACCCTGGTTACCAGCAAATCCAACATATCCACCATTGATAGCTTTTATGTCGAATAACAATGCTTTGATTCCTGTCATATGCCTGGACGCTCCACTATCCAAAATCCACTTAGAAAGTACGGACCTCTGGAGCCCCTTCACATTTCAACACTCTATTTAAAGCGAGACCCAAGCCTTTTTGGTCTTGGGTTAATTGGATAACCATCATCAAAATCAAACTCACACTCATCAACATAATGAATCCACACTCATCTGCATAATCAAATTCATATTCATCATCTAGATCTTCTGACGTTTATATTTGAAAATTTCACTTTCTTTTTATCTTTTGAATTGTTATCACTTGTAGTTTTGACATTTTCAGATGTGATTTCAATTATGATTTCAGATTTTGATTCTTTCATTCTATCACTAGTCTTAACAAGCTCAGACTTAGTGATCTCAGATGTTGTTGACCGTTTCTTCGCAATCCAGGCTTGAGATTTTATTTTAGCCTTCTTGATGTAAAAATTGTTTTCATTAGCCTTTGAAGTTTCACCTTTTTCAAAAATTGAATTTTCAAACTTAGGTTTGACTTCAGCTTTTGATTCATTTCTTTTCAAAATCTTTACAGGTTTTACAAACACTGGTTGCTTCGGTTTCACAACATTTGAACTTTCTTTCCTTCGAAGATAAGCCGGCTTTGATTTCGGACAGTAACGTGCAATATGACCAATTTCGTTACACTTGAAACTAGTCCGAGAATCATGTGGAAAGTCCTTTTGTGGGTTTTACACCACTTTGCCAATTTTGGCTTTATCTCGAAGTTCTCTTTGTTTCTTGAACTTATCGTTTGATTGTTTCCCGATCAAACTTTCCTCATGAACCTTGTTCGTCCCATATACAAAATTCATGTTTTTATTCTTGTATTCATGAAATGGTGACAGTTTCTTTTTAGGTTCATCTGATTCTTCTAAACCCAACCCAGCTCTTCGGTTTTCTGGTGATCACCACCATTCCTTGTAGTTGTTTCTTTTAGGTTTCGAATAGAATTTCTTTTCATTAATCTCTAGATCATCTGTTGTGACTTCCACGAGTTTAAAGAATTTGTCTAACAATTCTTCCTTCACGTTTGAATCGGAAAACTATCATCAAAGTACAATCTATCAGAATCCTTAATCTTGTACATCACAATATTAGGATTATCACTTAGATTGTCATCTAATGACTTATCGTCATCTTCAGACTGTGAATTAGAATTATTTGAGCTCGAGTCGGCACTTTTAAAGCTGCCTTCATCAGAATCGTTCAAAACATTTTCACAACCTTTTTTAACCACAACATTGTCATCATCTGTTTTAGTATAGATTACATCAATGTTCTCTGGCAACTCAGTTTTCTTTTCAGATAACAACTCAATGTTGAGTGCCTTATCCATCCCATCAGTGGATTTGCGACAATACTTCTCGCATAGGGGTGGAGGAACATTGCTGTGTTCTTTACCAATTTTCTTTTTAGGTTTCTCTTCCGATGGAATTGCCGGAAGAATGTGATCAATGACATATGCATTACATGTGTAACTTCTCAAAAGTTGTTGAACACGCTCTGATTCAATTGTCATGTCCTGAGTTGTTGCTTAGTTTCAGCAATGGTGTTAATATAGATATAATCGCTTTTTGCTTATCCATTACTATTCCTTTTAACATCCTTATTGTATCATGTTGTTCGATGTTATTTCTATCGAGCCTGCCATAGTCATTTTTCATTTTATCATACGCTTCCTTCATTGTGCGATAATCGTATTTCAAAAGTTCATTATGCACATTGTTTTCAGTGATGATCTTTGATTTTTTGCACATTCGATAGAAGGTTCGCACATTTTGTACAAGGTTTCTCAACTTCTACAACTTGTACTTTGACAACTTCATTTACCTCTGGACCTACCTTTTTAGATTTGCCATCAATGCTTTGTCGGCAATGTCCTTGAGGTTTTCAGCATTCACTTCTTTAGTAACATCAATGACCACTTCATCAGTTGATTTCTTCTCTGGAACTTGCTCCTGAGAACTTCCATCAAAATGACCTGCAAAACTTTCACAAGAGTTAGGAGATAAAATTCCTTGCTTCTGCATGAGGATATATTCCTCTTCTTCTCGTTGTTGTTGCAAATATTGTTCCAGTAGCAAATTCTCCATAGCCGCTGCTTCTTCTGCAGATGTATCTTCTATTATCTAGCCATCAACGCCACTCCAGTCTTCTTACCGATGTATGAGTTCTAGTCGAAACCATCATCTTCGTTTGATGCAACCATAGCTTTCTCATTGCTGCTGCTATTTGGTTTCTCTTGGATTTCAACCTGAGTCTTCTTCGGAAATGGCTTGTATTGAAGTGATTTCTTGTAATACTCGTTGCCTCCTCTGAACGGATCTGATTTCCTATTGCTTCAGGATTTTTGCATTCTCTCTTGAAGTGACCCTTTTGGCGACATCGAAAACATGTAACCTTTGACTTGTCGAAGCCCAACTTATTGCTAGAATTTCCGATATCTCGGCCTGTAAGAGCAACAAACTTGGTAACCCTTGAATAATCGAAGCTAAACTCCACTTAATATCCATTAACTCGAGCTCTTCTTCATCCACTTGATCATAATCTTCTGCCGTCTTTTAGGATTTCAATTTACCGGCTACAAGACTTTCTATGACTCCAGAACAGTGGCGAGAAGAGAAATATGTTGTTTAGCGACTTGTTCTGAAACAATATTGTTCAAATTTACTGCGATGTTGCACTTGTATACATTCGAATCAGAATTTGTTTGTTGATTCTGGTTTGCTTGACTTTGATAAGATGAATTTGAACCAGTGCTTGAGAACGGACTTTGTGGACTCTGATCATAATGAGGTTGTGATTGACTCTGGTTTTGTGGAGAAGCATTCATGTTCGCACTAAACGCTGTCCCAATTTTCGGACATGAAATGTTGTCTTGCATTCCACTTTTTTAGTACAACCAACGTCTTGAACTACATTAGCGTTCTTTGACTTTGCAATCTTCAATAGTTCCATTTCATGGCCTTCGAGTTTATCGATAAATGTTGACAGCTTGAAGAATTCCTATTTATTGCTTTCCTTCAGAACCATTAGATAAGTAGTCAACTCTCCATCTGGTAGAGCGTCTGCAAGCTTGTTGATGTACTCTTGTTCCGTCTTCTAAAGACCGTGTCTTCGCATTTGAACTTTAAGATGGCAGAAGCGTTCAATCATCTGCTTCATGGTCTCACCCTTCAGCATGTTGAAGATATCGAACTCTTTCATAATGAGAGCTTTCTTGCTTTTGATCATCTCCGCGCTTCCTTGATACTTCTTTTGAAGTGAGAAGCCAGAGATCTCTTGCAGTTGTGTATTCTGGTAGCAAAACGAGAATATCTTCTTTGACGGATTGTTGGATAAGACTGATCATCTTTTTCTCAGCAATGTATTCCTCTTTCTATACTGTCGAGTAATTGTACTTCTCAAGAACTTGCTGATGTTCATCCACCGGAACAATGTAACCTCTTTCAATCGACACCCAGCCTGCGAAATGCATGGCTTGAACCCAATACGTAAATTTCTCTCTCCATGCTCATTAGCTTGGGCGGTTTAACAGTCGTTCCCATTTAGTTATCAAGATCGACTTGTGAATCACGTTGGCATTTGATGAACTAGTTCCCGACATAAAAGCTCTTTGAATATCATCCATCTGAATAACGAGATCGTGTACGCTAAAAATACTCAAAAACTTTGAAAACAATTAGCCCTACTACAAGTTCGGTCGAACTTGTAGTTTGAAATGAAGAATTCTTGAGTTTATCACAAGTTCGGTCGAACTTGTGATTTTGTTTTGAAAAATTCCTTTTAATCAAACTCGGTCAAACTTGTTGAAGGATCTTGTAAAGATTAGCAACAGACTTTGATGAAAAACTAGCAAATTTGGGCGAACTTAGCTAAAAGTTTTTGAAATTTATCAAGTTCGGTCGAACTTGACACAAGTTCAATAAAATTCTAGCAACTTCGAGCGAACTTAACCAATTTTCTTCAAAAATTTACTCAAGTTCGAGCGAACTTGGCATAATTTTCTCAAAAACAACCAAGTTCGGGCGAACTTGGTAAAAAATCACTGAAAAAGTGAGTTTTTAACACAAGTTCGATCGAACTTGGTTAAACAAGTTCGATGGACAAGTTTTGGAAAACATGGTTTTTTCAAAATTTTGACATCAATTCGGTTGATTTTGGTCTCCAATCTTTCAAGGGTTTATCTTTGTTGTATTTTACATGATATATTCAAAATTGAAAAGATTTTGACCGTGAATTATTCATTTTTGATGAAAAAGTTAAGAAAAATAGAAGAATGGAGATGAAATAGAAGTGTTCTTGTCTTGGTACTATCAAATCAGGTTTTTCTAGCTCTGGTACCAATTGAAGGTCCGTGATCAGGCGGTTCTAGACAAATGTTAGTGGATAAACGTAAACCGATTCGGTAGAATGTTATTAAGAAAGGAGTAGAAGTAGAATGCAGTGGAAGTCTTCATTCATACCGAAAGAGTATACATCTTTATAAGTCCAGCTGCCGAGTTCTGAAGAGAATCCGGCAGCACCTCCCCGTAGGGATGCCAAAAACTTTAATGACAAAATGAACAACACACCTATATATAGGGAGACAAGTTCGCTGGAGTGAAGATGAGTTCGGGCGAACTTGCATATGCAAGTTCGGCCGAACTTGACATCAACATGTCGAGTTCGAGCGAACTTGACCTCCACAGGTCAAGTTCGGGTGAACTTGTTCCATTTTACACTATACACTCCGTATTTTGGTCGTGTGTTCGATTCTAACCTATACAATATTCAACACACGCTCAATCTAGCCTATTCGACAAGTGACGAACACAATAGTGCATCAACAGATTCCCCCTTGTTCGTTACTGTCGAAGCTTGATCTTGAACTTCAAAACTTTGAGCCGTGTTTGAATATTCTCTGCAACTTCAATCAAGGTGTCTGTCGATGTCGTCGAGATGCGTCAACAGATTCCCCCTTAATTGATGATCCGGGTTTGCATTAACAACTTTCAAAACCGCTGAAATCTCCATTCAGATCTTTGATTGCGTGGTTTTCACTCCTCTGATTTACTTGACCGACAAATTTTCTCGAATAACCATCAACTCGAAGCTAATCAATGCAGCAACTTCTCCATTTCGACGATAACCGCATCCGAGTTTAGTTTTTGAATAAGCGTTGAGCATCGAGAGTTTATTCCGCACACTCAACGGCAAATTGATAGAAACTTCGAATCACCGCATCAGAAAACTTCAAATCAACGAATACCCTCGAAAATCTAAAATCCTGATTTCCGTAATCACAGTTAAGCACCCTTCAGAAAGATTTGATTAGTAAATCAGTAATCTGCTCAATCAACAAATCTTCATCTGAAACATATAATCTGGTATGCATCGAATCCGGGAAACATACGTCCGTGACCAAAATCACATTCTTCCTCTTCAGTCATAATGCAGATATATAGCTATCTCCGGTAGACCAGCGCCACTTAATCAACAAACATCATCATCCAATGGCGGTTAGTCCAAAGAGAAGAATGATTCATCTGCTTGAAGACTAAAAATAATGGCCACCAAAGGCTATCATCAGTTAGCGTATCTGGGATAACTTTGGATCTCCTTGGTAATTTTGAAACCATCGTCTTCAGAGCAAGTCATTAATCCTAAGATCATCACTGAACGTTTTGAACTGGAGATCAGGACTCTAACCTTTAGGCATCAATCTGTAACATGATCTGATAAATCAGAACTTCCTATGATCACAAAATCTCAATGAATCTCAATTCTATGCATTTCCTGAAAATCTGCAATCGTAACCACCCGGATACTGTTGCAGTAGTCACAAATTTCAAAAATGCCGGAACTTCAAATCTTGAAAATTTTTTACCCCTCTTTTTTTGCAAATTTTGACCATACTGAAATTTTCACTGAAATTCCCCTTGAAATCCGGAACTTTCTGTTTTTTAACAAATGCGATTTAACGTTTAGGCCCATTACTAGTCAAGACACCCAAAAGATCAACATTCTGCAACGGTATCAATGACTCTCCCGTTATCTTCAAAGTTTTGTGACAGAATCACCAAATCTGTACTCTGAAGCTCTAGACGCTGTCCTCGAACATCCCGGTTCGGTCTTCGAAAACCCGAAAAAATTTCTATCCCAAATTTTTTCTAGACACTCATCTCATCAATACGATCAACAAAATTTTTCCATGCCTTTTTAGGCATTGGACCAAGTTCGGCGAACTTGGTCACCCATTACCAAGTTCAGGCGAACTTGGTCTCCCAACTCATAAGTTCGGGCAAACTTGAGTTAAGTTTGGGCGGACTTGATCAAGTTCGGCAAACTTGATCAAGTTTGGGTGAACTTGATCAAGTTCGGGTGAACTTGATCAAAAATGATACAAGTTCGGTCGAACTTGACCAATATAAGTCAAGTTCGGGCGAACTTGATTCCCCAAATCAGCCCATTTTTCACATTTTTCGATCCAGAATCCTTATTTCTTCGAATTTCGAGATGAATCCACCATAGATCTGGTCGAAAATGGTTTTCTAAAATCCTATCAGTTCAGTTTTACTTTTCATCCGTGGATTGTATGGTTATTTGATGATTTATGTCTAAAACCCCTCCTAATGTCCATAACTGTCCAAATTCATGAGCATAGGTGATAACCGTAGGGCTAACTTGTTACATTTTACACTGAAAACTCCGTATTTCGGTCGTCTGTTCAATTCTAACCTATACAATACTCAACACACGCTCTATCTAGCCTATTCGACAAGTGACGAACACAAAGTGCACCAACACATCACATGCTCAAGTCCATGTACAACAAGCACCCATTGTCACACAACCTGCTCAAACCACTGCTAGTCCAGCAGAGGTTGGTCAACAGAGCTTTTTCACACAAAGTTATGTTGACTGGAGTAGCTTGCCTGAGGATTTGACTGATGAGAACTTTGCTTTAATGGCCAAAAATAATGTTGAACAAGAATTTTGTTTGATGGCCTTAGAGACAATTACTGAAGGTGTTGAATCTGTGGAGTTAGTGTCAAAAACTGACGAAGTTCAAGTTTGTGATGAAATAGTGGTTTCAAGTGAAGAGAAGAAAAATGCTGCTGATGAGGAAAAGAAATCTCATACTGACCCATGGAATGTTGATGTGTGTGAAGATGAGTGTGATTGTGCTCTCATGGCTGCTACAAAGGTATCACCTCAGATCCTTTAAAGATCTATGTTCTGACAAATGCTCATTGCTTTTGCAAACATTAAGCATGTGAATGAAAACCTGAGGAACAAAATTTTAGAAGACGAACTTAATTTTGAAAAACTAATTAAAGAGTTAAAATCAAAGTTAAGTGAAAAAGATTCTGAAATGAGTAGCCTGAGACATGAATCAAGCATAACCAAGGACCAACTCTAAACTATGGTAGAAAAATACCAAGTTTGTGAAAAGGAGTTAGAAGAAATCCAAGTCACTTGTGAAAAATGGGTTGAGTCCTATAAAGGTTATGAGATTATGCTTGATGCTCAGATCAAGAGCAACATTAAGTTTGGTGTAGGTTTTAGAACCTATGACCAAAATGAGAAAAATGTTGCTGAAATTGATTATGAGTTGGTTGAAATAGTCCAAAAAAATTTGGCTGTGAAGAAATAAAATTCACAGATAAATCTGGAAACAAAATTGTTTTGGAAAAATCAGAGGTTCCAACAAAAGATAAAGAAATTGAAAAATATCAGTTTAAACCAAACTGGTCAGATAAATGTGATATTTTAGAAAACTTTAAGCCAATGGACTTTACAACCTCTGATGGTATTAAAGCCCCAAAGCACTGGTGATCCCTATCAAAGATGTGCCAGCAAAGGTCACAACCACTGCTGATAAAAAGTCTGATAGGAAAAGAAGAGTAAAGATTAAAAACTCGTTTTGTGGTTGTGAAAAAAGAAATCATGTGGCTGCATATTGTTTTCTTTTAAAAGCCTATGCCATTAACAAAACTTGTTTTATCAAAAATTCTTCAAGATGCACCATTTGCAAAAAACAAATCGTTTAACTCAAGAGTGTGCCTATCTCAAAAACTATGAGCAAAAGGTAAAAGAGATCAAGGCAAAAGCACTAGAAAGAGAAGGTTCAAGTTCTGCTGGAAATAAATCTAAGCAGAGTTTTGAACCAACTGAAACATCTTTTACAAAAGCTTTAAACAAAACCTCTGTTCCTAGAGAGGTGCAAGTGACAGATGCCCCACCATCAAACTCATTTCCAAGAGGGTATAGCCAACCAGCATATAAAAAGGTTCTTCTACTTATGAAGGATACAAAAAGCCTTCAAAGCAAAGAGTGAATAAGCATCCCTATGGATACAATCATCTGATAGGAAATGGTCAAGAGCAGATGTTACAAGAAAAAATCCAAACCACTGACCATTGTCAAAGACTTGAGGCTGGACCATCTGTAACCCCATCCAAAGCCATTTTGGCTTTGGAGACCTATCTTAACTGATCTATTTACTTGATGTGTAGGGATCCTCTACTTGCCTTGATAGCTTATGATATGTAGATAGTGGAGGTTCCAGGCACATGACAGGATGTAGAGCCCTTCTCAAGGACTTCATGGCTCATGGGGGGGGATGATATATCGGTAATAACTCAAAGGGAAAGGTTCTATGGTCTGGGTCGGTTCTGGCTGGTAAACTCTAAATTTGAAAATGTGAATTTAAGTGATAATCTGGAATTTAACCTGCTGAGTGTCTCACAAATGAGTGACAGAGGGTATGGATCCTTCTTCACTAAGAAAAGTTGTCAAATTGTGGGACCAGAGGTTGTTAAAAAGATTGATCAAATCATTGCTGAGAGCAAAGCACAACTCACTGCAGACAGAAGTGGGAATGTGTATGTGGTAGATATGCTAAAAGATAATCCTATGTCTGGAACACGCTTATTCTCAGTTGCTTCTAGCAAAGAGACTGAGTTATGGCATCGAAGACTTGGACACACAAATCTTAAAACTATCACCACACTCCCAAAACAAAGTTTTGTAAGAGGTTTGCCTCACAAGCAATTTTCCTGTGATGAACATTGTGTTTCCTGCTTAAAAGGAAAACAACATAAGAGTTCTTTCAAATCAATTGAAGAGTCCAAAACAAGCTAGTGTTTACAATTACTTCACATGGACTTGTTTGGCCCAGTGCAAATCATGAGCTTAAAACACAAAAGGTATTGCCTAGTGATAGTTGATGATTTCTCTAGGTTTACATGGACCTTCTTTCTCCACTCTAAGGATGAAACTGCAGTCATTTTGCAAAATTTGTTAAACAAGTAGAAAAGCAATTTGATCTTCCAGTAAAAATCTTTAGGAGTGACAATGGAACAGAGTTTAAAAATAGGGAGTTGGATTCTTTTTGTGAGTCAAAAGGAATTGTTAGACAATATAGCATTCCAAGAACTCCAGAGCAAAATGGGGTGGTTGAAAAGAAAACTAGAACTTTAATTAAATAAGCAAGAACTATGTTTGCAGACTCTGGTTTACCCTTGTCCTTCTGGGCAGAGGCTGTAAACACTGCTTGCTATGTCCAAAACAGAGTTTTGATTAACCCAAGCATCAAAAGACTGCCTATGAGATTTTGTATAAAATCAAACCTCTGATTTCCTATTTTAAAGTTTTTGGTTGTCCATGTTTCATTTTGAACTTAAAAGATTCTATATCTAAGTTTGCAGCCAAAATTGACTGTGGTCATTTTCTAGGATACTCAACCACTGCTAAAGCCTACAGAGTTTTTAACTCTAGGACCAAGTGTGTTGAAGAAACTTTGAATGTGAAGTTCAATGAACTTTCATCACTGAAAATCCTGCAAATCCTGTAGAGCTTTTTGATTTAGATAAATTCACATTTGCTGATGTTTCTATCAAGCTAGACAATGCAGGTACACCACAATCATCTGGAGAAGATCAAAATCAAGAATATGACTGTGTGCTTCCACAAACAAAGACAATTCTTCCAATAGAGGACCAGGTGCCACAAGCTCTTGTGTAAACTCTGCCACTTCTAGGTCAACAGTGTTTGATCCTCAAACCTCTGCCAGTTCACAAAATCAAACATCTGTTGATAAAAGTCGTACAATTAGGCAACAAAATCATCAGAATGTTACCCCTATACCCCCAATACCACCACCTCCATTTCCATCAGCGGCTGATACTTCAAATTCACCAGCAGAGGTTAACTCAGATGATACACATTTGTAGCCATCACCTCAAAATGCTATTGTTCCATACCAAGGTGATTTGATTTATCTCGAAAGCCATCCAACAAATCAAGTTATTGGCAACATCAAATCTGGGGTGCTCACACGGAGCCAATCCCAAAATATTTGTCTTTTTGCTGGTTTTTTATCACTCACACAGCCAGTTAAGTACCAAGAGGCACTGAAAGACAACAGCTGGGTAGAAGCCATGCAAGAAGAACTCCTTCGGTTCAAGAGACAACAAGTTTGGGAGCTTGTGCACTGCCAAAAGATGTGAGTCCAATTGGCACAAAGTGGGTTTTCAAGAACAAAACTAATGAAAGGGGTATTGTTGTCAAAAACAAAGTAAGCTCGTGGTTCAAGGCTACAGACAGGAAGAAGGTATAGACTATGATGAAACTTTTGCTCCTGTAGCAAGGTTGGAAGCTATTCGCCTGTTCTTAGCTTTTGCTGCTAACCACAACATAAAGGTGTATCAAATGGATATAAAGAGTGCATTTTTGTATGGAAAAATCAAAGAAGAGGTGTATGTCTGTCAACCTCCAGGTTTTGAAGATGCATTCCATCCTAATCATGTCTACAAGCTCAACAAAGCATTGTATGGCTTGAAGCAAGCACCAAGAGCCTGGTATGAAACTCTATCCATTTTCTCTTATCCATAGGGTTTACTAGAGGTAAAATAGATAAAACCCTATTCTTAAAATGGAAAGGAAAAGATTTGATGCCTGTCCAAATTTATGTGGATGACCTCATTTTTGGATCCACAAGCACTGCTATGTGTGAAGAGTTTCGCAAACTCATGGCAGCAGAGTTTGAGATGGTGCAATGGGTGAGCTCCAATGTTTTCTTGGTCTCCAAGTTAAACAATTGCAAAGTGGTACATTTATCCATCAAAACAAGTATGTGAAAGAATTGCTTAAAAAGTTTGATATGGATGATTGTAAACCATGTAGCACACCCATGGCAACCACCAAGCTAGTCACCATTGATGGTAAAGATGACCTTGTTGATCAAACTCTTTATAAAAGCATGATTGGATCTTTATTGTACCTAACTGCATCAAGGCCAGACATCATGTTTGCAACATGTGTTTGTGCCAGATCACAGGCATTACCTAGAAAGTCTGGTCTTATTGCTGTAAAAAGGATATTCAGATACATAAAAGGTGCTCCCACACTTGGTATTTGGTATCCAGCTAATGGGAATATTGAGCTTTCAGGTTTTTCAGATAGTGACTTTGCTGGGTGCAAAACTACAAGGAAGTCCACATCAGGAGGATGTCAATTCCTAGGTGATTGTCTAGTGTCTTGGCAAAGCAAAAAGCAGGTTGCAGTTTCAACATCCACTGCTGAGGTAGAGTATATTGCTGCTGCTAGCTGCACTGCTCAACTCTTGTGGCCTCAAAACCAGTTGCTGGATTTTGGTGTAACTGCACTAAAGACTCCACTCAGATTGGACAGTCAAGTGCTGAAAACATCATTAAAAATCCAGTTTCTCATTCAACTACAAAGCACATTGACATCAGACATCACTTTGTGAGAGATTCTTATGAAAAAGGTTTGATTTCTTTGCATCATGTCCATACTTCAGATCAGTTGGCAGATGTTTTAACCAAGGCATTGGATACATCTACCTTTGAAAACTTGATCTAAAGAATAGGAATGCTAAACATGGATTAAAAACAAGTTTTCTTGTAAATCCATGCGTACATAGCATCAAAATGTGTTCAGAAAATCAAAAACTCCTACTTAAAAATAGTTAAAGTTTAAATTTTTCAATAAATCTTTAAAAGTCTGCTCATAACATCTGTTTGCTCAAAACCTCTGATAGGCTTCAAAATCTTATCCACTGTTAAAGTGTATCCTCGGACTTCTATTTTTACCACTTTTTCAAAAACACTGACAGCTATCCTCTGATAGTGTTAAAAATTAGTACTTTTCTCATCAGAGGTTACACGTGGCCATATGTTAGCCATCAGATCTTGCATCAGATGCCACATCATGTTCACCTTTCCAAAACCCTATAAAAACCTTGTTTTATCCCTCACCAGTGTTTACCCTAAACTGTGTCGATTTCAAAATTCTCAAAACAGTTTTTCTCTCTAACACAATGGCTCCCAAATCAAAATCTTCGAAGAAATCCACACAAGCACTTCCACCCTTCACTCTCATAATCAAAACCCCACATAATTACACCGCCATACTTGAAGCAAACGCCGCAAATACTCGCTATCATCCAATGATTCGAATTTTGCAAAAGTCGAAATTCAAGCACATGTTAGAAGTCAAAGCCCCAATTTACATTGATTCTCTTCGTGACTTCTGGAATAATGCTAAGGTTCACTCAACTACTGCTGGTGTTGCTTATATAATAATCTCAAGAGTAGGGGGAATGTTGATGCAAATTAGCCCCCAATCGATCTCTCAAGTTTTCAAGTTAAATGACATAGAACACCCTGTGTCATTGCCCCAAAATGAGATCCAAGCAGAGTTTCTGGAAAGAGGTTATGTAGGCCAGATGAAAGGTATGACCATCTTTAAACCTAACTTTCCTGCTGAGATGAGATTTTTCTTTCACATAATTCTAAATTGTCTCTCAGCAAAAACCACTGCTTTCAATGAAATTCCATTGAACATGCAATATCTGGGGTATGCAATTTTAACTTACACAGATTTTAACTACTCCCAGATACTGTTCAATGATCTTGTGAATAATCTTCAAAATATTGCAAAAAGAAAAGCTTTTTTGATTCATCCACGTTTTCAGAGTGTTTACTTACCAGATCAACTCAAAGGTCCTGAAAGTAAAAAAGGCATTATGACTAAACCAGGCTGCCTCACTCATGAAACCTTCACCAGAATAACAAACCAAGATAAAGTTGCGAAAACACAAGTAGAGGAGGCTGAGCAAGTTTTACCTAAACAAAATGTTCAAACTCAACCTCCTACTACTGAGCCCACTACTCTTGGTGATCAAGGCACCACAACCGTTGCTCTGAAGCCCACACAAAAAATCCTCAAAAATAAAACCACAACACTTACCAAAAAGCCCACCAAACCCAAAATGGGTCCTCTTGAAGATGAGATCCCAGAGGTTAACCCAGTGACAGCACCAAAGTCACAAACCACTGCTGCTACTTCTTCACAACAGATGGTTCAAAGATCTCCAACCGGCTTTGAAACTCCTCCTTCTTCCTCACAAAAGGAAAAGGTTGTAGACACATGGACACCAAATTATGAAGCTCTAGATCCACTTGGTTCTATCTTCCACAGCCCCTCTCCCAGGGCACTATCGCTTTCTACACAGCTACCTTCACCAATGACTACAGTTCCACCTACTATGTTACCATTGCTGAATGCAATTGAATTAGACCAGACACAAACCAGCACTTCTCAACAACCTATTACTGAGAATATACTTCATCAAGAGGTTGGGTCTGACTCTTTATTCATTGCTAGCCCATCAGCACATGAAGAGGCTACATCCCTTGGGTTACATGTAACCCTTGGTGATAGTTCAACTCAAGCAGCCACTACAATTGCTGAACTCCCAAGTTCTCGGTTGGATAGTGGTTTCATTAATAAGACTTGGTTGAAGGCAACCACTATTAAGGCAACAACTGTTACCTCTATTGTGGGAAGTCCCCAGTTCCAAGACAAAGGGGCATCTATGGTTGAAGCTGGTACTAAAACCACTGCTAATGATACCATAGATACAACTACCACTTATGGTAGGAGTTCAGATGATCCTATTAAATTAGGTGATGATCTAAAATATTAGGATTGGACGGAGAGAGTTACTAAGATAGAAAATTCTATGGACGAAATCAAAAGTTTACTAAAGCAGATGATAGCTACAAAAAGTCAACCCTCTGTTCTATCCACTGCTGATCTCAAAGAAGCTCTTAACCCTCTGTTTCAACATCAACAACATTATTTGGATCTACAACACAAGCACCAGATGAATGATGTTAGAAACATGGTTGAATCAAGGTATGAAGACACTGCAGCAGACATTAAAGCCATCAAAGTTGATCTACCCACAACCACTGGCCATGCACCTCCAACGGTTATCTTTGTGACAACAGATGAAGCAAAAAGGGGGAGAAACCTTTGGGAAACAAAAAGCTTAAAATAGATGATGATAAGGCCAGACCTACTTTAAATATTCCAAGGCCTGATGGTTCAAAGAAGAAAGATTTAATTGATGAAACTGTGGCCAAGGCAAGGGCTAGTCACAAGAAGACAGTGATCAAGGAGAGCAGAGTGTTGGTTGAGAAAAAGATTGAACAGCAAAAAGAAAAAGGAGAGGTTGGTACTTTATCAACGAGGATACCTGATAGAAAAGCCATGCAACAACATCCACACCTCCTAAAACTAAGCCTGCAACCACATCCACACCTCCTAAAACTAAGCCTGCAACCAACATCCACACCTCCTAAAACTAAGCCTGCAATCAATCAAACCACTAAAACCTATGCGTCTCAAAAAACCTATCACATCTTCAAAACCACAACCCACATCCACACAAGCAGATGTTACAGCACATGTTGTGTCAACATCTGTTGATATAGCAGAGGTTGCAACAGATGCAACTCTATCCACTACCATGATCACATTTCCCACATCAACTCATCCATTATCCACACCACCTAAGATCCCACTACCACCATCACCCACTTTAAGGTTCAAAAGGAGAAAAATCACAAAAGTGATCAATGATGATGAGATTCATGCACCTCTTCCACTATCATCAAAACCAGTGACCTCCACATTAGTGCCTACAACATCTTCAACTCTTGAAGTTACTCCTGCAGCAATGATGTATCCTCTTGATTTACCAGCAGTCAGGGAAGAGATCCTAAGTTTCTTTTCAGAGGATGACCATGACAAAAGAACAATCCTATCCCTTGATGGTTATCCAACACCTGCAAATGTTGATGATTACCTGGAATTGAAACGGAAGCAAGAAGAAGATATTGCCAAAAGAGAAACAGCTGGTAAAGGTGATAGAGAAATACACATTTCCATGTCCTTTCAACTAAGTAAAGCCAACATCTTATAAAACTTTGTCAAGAACCTGAGCAACCAGTTGTCAGAAAGGGAAGATAAGCTGCTCAAAAGTGAACTTATTGAGTATATCATGGAGAAGAAGATGTATAAGGCAACAAGGACACAGTTCAGGGATTGGAGCATAGATGAGCTAAGAGATGAAATCAACAGAATGCAAGAAATGTTGAAAGACCCTCTCAAAAAGCCAACTCCTCCCAACTAGGATTTATACAAGAAAGTGCCTGAGAAGGACGTAAAGTTGAAGAAAATGAAGAATGAACTAATTCAGAATCATTATGGTTCAATGAACCAAGTAATGAGATGGGGTGAGGTCAGGTGATAGACACTTACAAAATGTTGGAAGAAAGGAGGAAAAAGGATCCATCCATGCCTCCTAAACCTGATTATTCAAAAGAAGATGCTATTCTCAAAGCCCAACTCTCCAAAAAGTCCAGCACAACATTTGCTCATTCCACACTTGCCCTGTTACACAGAAAAAGGCAAGGGGAGATTTCTCTAAAGACTGACAAAGAGTTTGAGGATACATTTATCAAAGAATGTATACAATACATGATTTATTATCCAACAGCTGATTCAAGTGCCAAGCTGGCTAAAGATTTATCACAAATAGCTCTTATCACAATCCTCAGCAATAAAAGCTCCTTCAAGAAAACCTTCAGACCCAAAAATTCTAAAGTGGAAGGTCGACAAAGACACCCATGAATTGAACTGCTCAAGTCTGATGGTAATGCCACTAAACTATCCATGGAAGATGCTTATGGGCTTATAGTAGAAGACTTCAAAGAATTATTATGTTTAGAGCTGGAGAAGGATGCTGATGACTTAGAATGTCTTAACTTTGAACTTCAATTCAAATGTCAAATAAGAGAATTCTTTTTGAGGAATAAAGACCAAGAATAAAGTGTTTTTGGCATCATCTGTTCCAGGGGGAATTGTTGGGATTGAACCGTATGAAAGAACAGATGATACAAAGCCAAATAACACTATCCGAGCTTTGGTTAAACGTTCAGAGGTTACAACCTCTGTGTACATATACTGCTTTCCCTAAAGATTGCTCTCCTATCATCTGACTTCACAAAGTTGCAAAGGTCTGCCAGAGTTACAAGGATCAGAGGATAGAGATCAGAGCTTAGTCATTAGTTAGATAATCAATGTAACAGTGCTAAGCACTGATAGTTAGTATTAGCAGTGTTTGTAGTTAGTTACTTTTAGTTTCCTGTCCCTATCAACCTTAACGTCATCAAAGATGCTCAGTGGTTAGATAGTTTAGTATAAATAGGTAACTTGTGTAACAGGTTAATCTTGTCTATCAAAAGATCAACTTTTGCATATCATCTTCTCTGCATCTTCTTACTACCAAACTTGAATTACAAAGGCTGAGGGGGAGTTTGTGAATCACATGCGAGTTTACCAACTTGAAAGCATGATGATGATGAAAACAAACGACCGTTGCTTGTAGTAAAAGTTTCCATCTATTTCCGCTGCAAATCTCTTTTAAAACTCAATCATTTTCTATTTTTGAAACAAAAACTACAAGTCATTCAAACTCAGATCCTGACAGATTGATTTTGCTGC
This sequence comes from Scalesia atractyloides, assembly GCA_947069175.1. Taxonomy (NCBI): domain Eukaryota; kingdom Viridiplantae; phylum Streptophyta; class Magnoliopsida; order Asterales; family Asteraceae; genus Scalesia; species Scalesia atractyloides. Next base: position 57,306,659 of record CAMTDV010000016.1, on the reverse strand, counting down.
AGAGTATGAACGCTTAGATCTTCAAGAAGCGAAAGAGAAAGCTGAGAAAGAGCTAGCTGAACAGGGCAAGGGCAAGAACGTTGTTGAAAGTATGCCCGAGATTACTGAATCTGTAAAAGAGATAGAATCTATTAAAGCTTCCGAGTTCGAGATTTCTAAGGTTGACGAATCTGTCAAGCCTTATGATATTGTAACTGTTACTGAAGATAAGGACGATGATGAAGCTGATGATGAGGAAAAAGTCAATGAACCTCCAAAGGATGATCCGAAAGATGATTCTAACCAATGATGCAGGAAATGATGATGATCCAAGTGGTACATGGTTGAAGGTGGATGATGCAACAATCAATGATGAGTTTGATTTTACCTCACTGATGGATGATGAATCGAACAGAATAGACGATCAAAATCAGGGGGAGTCAGGGCAAACAGGGCCAATTGATGAAGTTGATATGTCCAATGCTATTACTTTTGCACAACCTGTTGCTGCAGTTCTGATATAGCCTTTGATACTTATGCTTGAGCACAACGTTGAAGAGGGTGAATTCGTGCACAACTATTCAAAAGAAGTTCTAGCAAAGTTGATCGACGTTGATGCAGAATCACTTGACTTTGATTTCGAAGAGCCAGTACTTAATGTGAATACGTTTGAGCCAAATGAGTATCACTATCAACGTAGATATGAAGCAGACGAGTACAACAAAGTTATAGTTGAAGATTGGTCCTCTGATGAAGAAAAGGATGAAGCTGAGAAGTACGTCGGTCCTAATACTGATAGTTTTCCTACTTTCGAGGAGATGTACAAACAGCTGGATGAGGATATGATGAAAGAAAAGATAGAAGAATCGATACGTGATGGAAAAGTTCCCAAACCCATGACAAAGGAAGAGATCGCACAAGGTAAAAAGTCTTGGTTTAAAGAGATCCCACGTGAAAGAAAGTTTCGACGTCCTCTAGCATTCTTTACCAGAGAAAAAGATGTGTCATTGGGAGATATTCTAAGCTAGGGATGGTTCAAAGAGTTGAACGTGTATGCCATCAAACGTGAATTTGGAGTTCAATACTTCACATATCTGGTAGATTTCAAGACACTTCCTTACTGGGATGTTGAAGAGCTTGTTCAAACAAGGAATGTTACTTACCACATGAAATTCATTGATCAATTACTGTGGAAAATGATCAAGTTTGAAGCATCACAAGATTTCAAATACTGGAAGCCTTTTATACATAAGCGTCGCATTAAAACAAACAAGAAGACTGGGGAGAAAGACATTACGTTGATCATGAAACGCCCAAGAGCAATGAGAAACATGCCTTTGATGCCGATCGAACAGAACTTTTATCCTTTGTTCAAGTGGTGGCAGATTGATCCTACTACTTGTGAAGCTGTGATCGTGACATCAGAGGGTTGTGAATGTATGCTATGCATGAGAAGTTAACTCTGGTAGGATGTGGGAATCAAGCTGGAGGGATCCTGAATGGGTAGAGTTTTTGAAAGAAGAGAAGCGTATCGAAGAGATTCATGAAAGAGGTAGCGCGGCAAGGCTCAGAAGTTTCCAATTTATGACTAAAGCTTGAAAGACGAAAGAAGCCGTACAAAAACTTCTTTGGGCGTTAACGTTAAAGATTTATTGAAGACAGAGTTTTGGAGACGATAAAAGACGAAGACGATATCCAAGGGGGCGTCTGTTGGTGCAGAATGTATATGTCTTAGTCTTAGATCGAGTCTGTATAGATTAGATGTGAATAGGCTAGCAAAATAAGTATTTATGTAATAGGTAGTCAAGTTCGTTTGTAATGGTTTTGTGATGTCAAGTTCGGCCGAACTTGACTAGGTCAAGTTCGCCCGAACTCATTCCCCCACCAGCGAACTTGGACTACTATAAATAGCTAGCTTGAGTTCTTCATTTGTAACTTTTGTGCTCTGAGTAGCGAAGCTCTGTCAATTTGGAGACTGAAGTTTATCAATAAAATTGACGTTTAACTAATTAATTCTTGTTATTTGGTAATCATGTCATAATATTTCCGCTATTATGGACATTAGATATTAAATCTAGGTTCCTATGCTATCAGGATCAATCCTACATCTGCTCAAGCCACCAGAATTGCAAACCAAGTGTATCCTCTGCTTCAACAACACTATCAGCATGCTAATCAGTTATATGATTCAAAAGTGCAGACATTCAAATAAGAAGTTGAAGCAAGGTATAAAGACACACAGGAAGAGCTTAAAGTGATCAAGAAAATTCTCATTCCTGGCACTACCGCTGCACCTATCTTCGAAAGAGTTGATGATGCCAAAAAGGGGGGGGGGAATGACTCTGAGGAAAATCTCAGTAACTTATGCTGAAACATTTGTCAAAGAAAAGGAAAACGGAGGTGATGAAACCCTAAAAATTCAAGCAGATGATGAAGATACACAAATGAGGATCGGTAAAAGTCATGTCAGGATAAAAGAGAAGGAGATGAAGGATACCATTGCTGGTCCCAAAACCACTGCTGGTATTAAAAGGCCAACCACTGACAATTTGTTGCCTTCCTCATCTCAGCAACCACCTGTCAAAGTAGCAGATGTTACGACAGCAGTGGTTTTCACAAATGCCCCTGCGCCAAAACTGGTTTATGCTAGAAAAAGAAGAAGAATGGCTACAGTGAATAATGATGACATACCATCTTCACCTGCTATCCAAACAAATCCAAAACCAGTTATCACCCATCCATCATCACAACAAATCAGCTCTGCTGAGTCACTCAAAGGTCAAAATCCAAAAAGAAATAAATCAGCTCTGTGAGTCACTCAAGGTCAAATCCAAAAGAAATATTCCTATGAAACATCATATCCTTTAGAGTTGGCTGCGGTAAAAGGAGAAATGCTACAATTCTACACAGAAGCTGATCCAACCAAAAGAACCTTCCCATCTCTTCATGGCTATAGAAATCCCAAAACCGTTGAGGATTATCTAAAACTAAAGACTAGGCAAGCCAAAATCATAGCAAAAGAAGAGAGTGAAGGAAAGGGTAATGCTTACTTGTCAAAAAGGGAACAACATGAGCTTAACATGGTAAAGAAATTAGAAGAGTATGCAAGAGAGTTAAATGAGAAAATGAATGTGGATTCTCCAAAAGATGATCGTCAAAAGAAGCAAAGGGCAAACCTCATCAGATTTATCATGAAAGAAAAACCCTATCACGCTGAGGAGAACCAGTTCAAAGAATGGTCCATCTAAGCTCTCAAACAAGAAGCAGATAGAATGATAGGATGTAGAAAGACCCTTAAATAAGACAGAATGCACCAGATTGGAAAGATGTAAAGAACCTTAGTGCAGATCTAGTCTTAGAAATAACCATTCAAGCCCTCAATCAAAGGAAGAGGCAGCTGCAGATGGATATGCAAGATCAGCAAAGGGATGCTAACAAAAGTAAGCAGGCTATCACAAAGGAACCTTTGCCTGACTTGAATAAAGAACCATTAAAGCCATTAGCTAAATCTGAAGATCTTTTTCAAAGGCTTTCAAAAAGTTCACTTTTTCAATTCTCATCACAAATAACTCCTCTCCCAAGAAACCCATTGAACTCAAAAATACTAAAGTGGCTCTCTGATAAAAAGACCCACATATTGACTCTGCTCAGATCCAATGGGAAAGTTGTGAGTATATCAAGGAAGGATGAACTAAGCCTGGGTGTAGCTAACCTTCAAGATCTTTTGGAACTACAACTGTGCAGGGATGAGGATGATGAAGATTCCTTGAACTTCGAATCACAATTCAAAGTACAAATCAGGGAAAAACAGATGAGACATAAAGATCATGAATAAAGAAGAGTTTTGGCATCATTTATTCTAGGGGAGATTGTTGGGATTGAACCCTACAAAAGAACAGATGATAGAAAGCCAATACAGGTCGTCCTATATGATCCAGAATAAACAGAGTTTAGATTTACTCCTTTCAAAGACTGGCTACCAAACCGCTGCTAGTTCTAACGACTACCCTATGCCAAAGCTCTACCAGTTTTAAAGTCTGCTGATTCACCAAACCTCTGATGGGTCAAAGGTCTGCTTAAAAGTCAAAGGTGTGCTGGAAGTCAAAGGTCTGATCATCCTTTGAAGAACATCTGCCAATATATCATCAGAGTTTATGCTTATCAGCGGTTAGGGTCATCAGTGCTTTGCTATTAGTGTTTAGGTTAGGCAGTGGTTAGAGTTTGTTATTGTTGTTAGATGTCATTGTCAAGATGATATCAGCATACACGATCAGTGGTTAGGTTAGTACTATAAATAGACAGTGACTGTACTGTTCTATATAGCTTCACATACCTACACTTTCCTGTACAACTTTTCGGTGTGTAGCTCGGTCTGAGGGGGAATTTAGTGATTCATATGTGTAAGTTACTTTGAATCATTTCATTCTATTGAGTAAGGAAAACATGTAATGATTAAAACTATTCTCTTGTTGATTGTGTTATAAAGTTTTAACTGTTCTTCCGCTGTAAAGTTCCTTATGATTTATCACTTTGTTATCAAATTGGTTAAAACAATACAATCAATCCAAACTTAGATCCTGACACGTGCGGAATCCGTTTGCATAGGAGATAATGGAGACAAGTTTGTTTACTAGTTAATCACTATTTCATTAATGTGTAGACGTTACAGCTCCTGGAAACACTTGGACAGAGCTTCGCCTCTGTCGTGACAAAATCTCTGATTCTTACAAATGAGAAACCAAAGACTCCTATATATAGTAGTACAAGTTCGCCCGGAATGAGACATGACCAAGTTCGGGCGAACTTGTTCATGTGCTCTACAAGTTCGGGCGAACTTGTCTTATATCACACATAAACTTAACGTTTCTCTGAAACACAGACTCGACGTAATACGATGACGTAGGCAACAGACATATGCATCAACACTACCCTTATCTATCTACTTCCTGTTCATTTTACTAATCATTCAAATAAACATTTTAGTTTCAAACTTTTGAAATTTTCAACATAAACATTTCAAGTTTTAAACATTCTATCAGTTTTAACCCTCTCAGCTAACCAAGTCCAAGTTAATGACCCTGGTTATCTAATTTATATACCAAGCTCAAATGAATGGCCTTGGTTGATCATTTTGCGAATAAACTGATGCTTTCTATAAAACGTAAGTTTCAAATTAATGAACTTTTTATCATTTCAGAACAAAATCTCATTTCACATTATGTTCAGCAGCTTAGACTTTGAAGATCAGCTTTTCATCATCAGTGATCGAAACTAAGATGAACATAAAATCTTTTTGACTTTTTGAAAAGAAATCACTGAATTCACTATGTATAGACATATTTACAACATATTTTTGTGAGTTTTTGTGAGAAGATCATATCAGTTTATGAGACTAATCACCAGTACCGTTGATCTTTGATAAAACTTTAAGTTCTAAACAGAATCACTTAGATTGTCTGTACACTAGTCGTTGCCGACGCAAAATTAGAAGAACTTGCATAATACTCCAGATATCAATTATCTATAAAGACCTAGTATCTCAGAATCAGGCACTCCCTCAAACAAAATTTCGGTGTACTAAGACCATATATCCGAGAGATCTTAAGCCACAGATAAGAAGTTTTTCTTTATGTTTATATCTCGAAAACAATTTACTGAATGTGGGAAGTCTACTGGCACATCATCAGGCTACCGTTTAAACACTTTTTAACACTGCAATTCTTTAGCATACTGTGATAGTCTCTTGAAGTACTATCATTTCCTTTTTTCACGCAAATTCTTTTTGTCTTTTCAATGTTTGTGAACTTTGCGCATTTAATATGTTTTTGTTTTCTCAAAAAATTCTCCCCTAAAGTAAACATATTTTTTTGTATTTTTGTTTTATAAAGAAACTTTACAGACCGATAAGAATTGCTTCAAATCGCCATCCATTATTGCTTCACATTTTTCTTTTAAACTTTCTGCCCTTCAAGATGACAAACCTTGACACTTTTAATTTTAATACAGTTCTAAATCTGTCTTTTCAACTAGTTTCGTCTATTCAATAGTGAGGGTTCTGTGATTTTTAATTTTTTTTCTTTTTAACTAAAAATTTTAGGATTTTACATATATCCCCCTATTTACAACTCTAATTACATATTTACCCAACCCAAAAATTAAATTACATATATCCCCTTGTGGTAGTAAAATGTCACAAATACCCTTTCAAACATACAAAACCCTACTACATTTCATTCCATCACACCCTCCCTCCCATGATCGCTCTTCTCAACTAGATGATTATAACTGCAGGCAACACATCACCGGGCGACGCACGAAGAGGATCCAGTTCATAATCAGCTTCGTTCCATTCCATGTTCAGAATTCTATTCATAATCCATGTGTGTTTTTTATTGTGTTCAAAACCCTAATCAAACCTTGTTTAACAAGTTCTAACTATTTAAGTATGAGTTCAACCCAAACGTTCACAGTAGGCTATTCAACATAGTGTAAAGGATCTATCAAAATTTATTGTTGATGTCGTACCAACCGATGCGAACCGCCATTCTAAAATACCTTCCTTTTTGTTTTCTGCTTGTATCCGAGCGAATGTAAATTGGGCTAAAAGAAACCCATTAATTAAATGTGAACCACTTCTTTCATTCCATGCATATTATCATTGAACTTGATCTTGCTGACGTAAAGATGCTTTTTATTCCATAGCTAAACTTCTTTCTTCATGATTGAGATGTAATATTATAATAGTATTTTGCTATTTAATACTTGCTGCTAATTATAATATAACTTTAGATCAAAACTATAATTTAATTATGTGAGTAAGTTAAATTAATATTTTCTTAGTTTAAGTTCAATATTTGATTTAATTTGATAATTCTTATTTTGCTTTTTAACAGGTTTGAGTCAAAATGGGAGATAATAATGTGGATGTCCAAGTAACATTTAATATAAGATAAAATATGGAGGCTATTTTCGGTTAGTGAAGAACTCATCTAGGAAACATATTGTTTTGGTTTTAAAAAAATGTGTCTATTTTGACAAATACACATACCACTATGATGATTTAATGGAAGAGATTTCAAATCATTACCCGGGAAATAGAGATCTCGTTTTCTCAATTTGTTTCATTGACAAGAATGCCACGGAGCAATCCTTTATTAAGCTTGATTCTCATGACAACCTTCAACTGATGCTTGATATGTATTGTAACACCCCAAATCGCGTAGTAAAACAACAATACGCGGAGGAAACACTTGGGGAGTCATGTTACAAATTGTTTCACAACAAATGGTACTTAAAGTTTTTTTTATTGAATTATCGAATTACATTGTCTTGGAATAACGGAAATGAAAGACAAACAAATTGTCTTTCATATTTTAAAGTCACTAAGGTCCAAGTCCATCCAATGTGTAGCATGCAGCGACAATCATCACATAAGTAAACCTGAAACATATGTGAAAATAGGTACGCCAGCATAAAAATTGTAACAACCCTCAAAAAAATATTCCCGACAACATCCCATTATCGAAACCCCAAGTGCACGCGCCAAAACTTGTTATACTCAATCATAAAACTTACGGTTAGACGAACCAACCCGCACAAAAGTACCCTTATGAGATTTACAATTAAAATCCGAACCAATTGGGATCAAGACCCGAGCATACGCGATAAGAATCGACACGGAAATCGAGAAAAACACGTGATTGGGAGAAAAATACGCCCAAGGACACGTGTCACACCCATGCGCCATGTGTCAGACCTATGCTGGACACGTGGCATACCTATGCCAGGCCGACCTACCCGGCGCGTCTCGCCAGACATCCTGATTTCTCGCACGATGCGCGGGAGATACTAGTTTGTGCTATACAACCCCGTAGGTGGGACTAAAGTTTCTGCACCATTTCAGATCGAATTTTGACGAAGTTACTGTCTAGTAACTCCGTTCTAAATCCCGTACCCCCTAAAACCCCTAAACTTGCAAAATTGTGCCGTGTTGTAAGTGTTTTAACCATGATCACTGATTCGATACCTTGCCCGCATGATTTAGGACCCACCAACGCATGTCGAGGTTCTTGTTGATGCATAATGTCTATTGTCTAGGTCTTGGATCGAGTCTATTTGTTTAGAGCTTGTATTTGATAGATTTGAAGTTTTATTTAACATGTATCATACAAGTTCGGCCGAAGTTCATGTATGCTATTCAAGTTCGGTCGAACTTGACCTAGCCAAGACATGCTTCGGACGAACTTGCAAGTCTATATATAGGTGTGTCAAGGTTTCACAATGTAACAACTTTGCGACATTTAAGGTGAAGCTCTGTCAGTTTGGATTTGGAGTTGTAATATCTTTGGACTTAATAAACTGACTATTAAACTGTAATTCTTGTGTATTTGGTTAAACTTGTCATATAATTTCGGCTTATATGGACAATAGATACAAATTTAGTTCCCGAGCTGAAGAGGACGGTCCTATCAAGTGGTACTAGAGCCTGGATACCTGAATTTGCTGAAATAAACACAAGAATCATTCTAGTTCTACACATTTCTACCATTTTTCTTAAATTTTTCACATAATTGAAGAATTCATGGATAAAATTGGCTAAAAATTGAACATGTCATAGATAATCACATAATTACAAACCCCTGAAAGTTTGAGAATCAAAAACAATCGAATTCATGTCGAAATTGTAAAAAACCTGTTTTGCAACATATTCGCTCGAACGTAACCAACAAGTTCGCTCGAACTTGATTAAAATCATCAATTTTTGGTGATTTTGAACATCTTCGCCCGAACTTGATTGTTTTTCAGTGAATTTTTGACTAAGTTCACCCGAACTTGTCATTTTTCATTGAAATTTTTGCTAAGTTCGCTCGAAGTTGAGTAATCCTTGGAAATTTTTCAAAAATCTAATACTAAGTTCCCCCGAACTTAGTTAAGCTTGAAAATCTCTCAAAATCTAAACACAAGCTCCGAACTTGATTGTTTGTGAAAAATCTTGAAGATTTCATACAAGTTCGCCCGAATTTGTTGAAATTGAAATCAAAATCTGTTTTTCTCACAGTTTCATAGCTGGGTTGCCGTGGAAACCGGATACAAATGGCCAAAAGAAGAACATGGTCAAGATCTCGCTTTGGTTAAGTTTACTCCTGAACATAAAGATGCGGACGTAGCTGAAAAGAAGATGATCAGATTGATACAACAATCTGTGAAGGAAGATATCCTGATCCTACTACCCGAAATGTGAAACTTCACAAATGCTATGGGATGCTCTTTGTGCGAAACATCGGGGAAGTGATGAGATGATCAAGAGCAAAAAAGCCTTAATCAAGAAAGATTCAACATATTCACAATGATTAAAGTCGAGACCATAAAGCAAATGATTGATCGTTATTGTCATCTGATGGTCCAAATGCGAAGGCACAGTATTGTGAAAACCAATGATGAACAGATTGATAAACTGGCAGACGCACTTCCTGAGGGAGAGTAGACGACTTACTTGACGATTTTGAAGAACAGTCCAGGGTGGCAACATTTCAAATTATCATCGTTCATTAATAAATTGGAAGGGCATGAGATGGAACTGATGAAAATGGCTAAGTCAAAGAATGCGAATGTTGTTCAAGACATTGGTCTATATTACAAAAGTGGTGTTCAGATATTTAGTGTCCGAAGATTCAAACGACATTCAGTGCTAATATGAATTCCTCGAATCATTCGCCTCAAAATCAACAGAACACTCAATCATATCCGAGTTATGATCAGAGTCCTCCAAGCACTGGTTATTCAAGTACTGGTTCAAATTCACAGTTTCAAAGCCAAGCAAATCAGTCAAGCCAGACAAATAATTCCAATTTGATCCGAATGTTTTCCAGTGCAACATAGCAGTTAATCTGAAGAATGTGTTCCCTAAGCAAGTGGCTAAACAACACATAGCACTTCTTGCAATTGTTCTTGAATCTTATGAAAGTCTAGTTGCGGGGAAGATCGGTAATCTAGAAATGACTGCTGAGGATTACGTTCAAGTTGATGAAGAGGAATTAGAGCTAATGGATATCAAGTATAGCCTAGCTTCAATCATTAGAAGAGTTACAATGTTTGTAGCGCTTACGGGAAGAGACATTGGTAATTCAAGCAACAAACTTGGATATGACAAGTCCAAAGTCACATGTTTCAAATGCCGACAAAAGGGGCGAATGCACCAACCAAGAAGCAAGTGGCAACCAAAGTCCTTTCGGCAACAATAACGACTATTACAAGAAAGCGCCACAATACAAGCCGTATCTGAAGAGAACATAAGTTGAAGTGCAAGATAACTTTGCAAAGCCAATTGAACAAGCTCTTGTCGTGTCTCACGAAGGCGAAGGGTTTGATTGGAATAAGTATATCGGCAAAAAGACTGGTGTTACTTTGATATATGGATGAGATTGTAGAAGAATCAGAATCTACAATTGATGATGCTATTCTGGAGAATGAGTTTCTAGAAGAATATCTGCAAAGAACAGAGGAAGAGGAATTGGTCTATCACCAGACACAAATGAAGAATATCCTTTCTCCTAACTTTAATGCTAGTTTTGCAGGTTGCTTCGGAAATACTTCGCATGAGCAAGTGACTGAAGAAATAAAACCGGAGATCGAGGAGGTCATTGACGTAACGAAGGAATTGAATGCAGAAAACCTCACACAAATTGCTGATAAAGCTATGATGGGGAATCTTAAACAGGTGGGTCAAGAGGTAAAAGTGATTGAGAACGAAGTTGTGAAAATTGTGGAGGTTGAAAAACCTTGCACAAAGTGCACAACTCCTTAAGTGTGCTGAAAAAGATCAAACCATATGCGATCTGAATGTGCATAATGAAAATTTTCGATATGATTATCGCACAATTAAAGAGGATTATGATAAAATGATTGGCACATATTGTAATGTCGAAAAAGCTAATCTAGAACAAGTTGCGTTAATAAGATTGTTAAAAGCAACGGTAATTGAGAAACAAGAAGCTATTAACATGTACATAAACACCATTTCTGAAACTAGACAAGAGCTTTAAGACATGAAAATTGAGACTGAGAGAGTAAGACAACTTTTGCTCAGTTACACAATAAACGCTTATGTCATCGATCACATTCTTCCTACGATTAAATCGGAGGAAAATGTTGAGAAACTAAAAGGTATGAAGCGTAAAGAGTACAACATGTTCCACCTCCACTACTTGCAAGCTATTGTCACAAGAAAGTGGATGGTATTGAGAAGGCACAAACATAACGCTTTTATAAGAAACAAAAGATCAGTTGTCTAAGAACATTGACGTAGTCTATACTGATGATGGCAGCTTTGAGAGTGAAGCGGTTGTAAAAAATGTGGTAGAAAAAGTTTTGGAAAGTGATACTGATGATGGCAGCTTTGAGAAAGCCAACTCAAGTTTGAACAGTTCGGAATCACAATCCGAAAATGACGATACATCATCAGAAAATGATTTAAGTGATGATCCTAACGTTGTGATGTACAAAGTTAAGGAATCTGATAGATTATATTTTAATGATAGCTTTCCGATTCGAAACGTGAAAGAAGATCAAATAGATAAATTGTTCAAACTTGTGGAAGTATCATCAGATGATCTTCAGAGAAATGAGAAAAAGTTTTACTCAAAACCTAAGAAAGTTTATAACAACTACCGAAGGAATGGTGGTGACTTTCCTGAGAACAGGAGGGCTGTCTTGACATATTAAGTTCGGGCGAACTTGGTCTCCCAAGACCAAGTTCGGGCGAACTTGTTCCCATTTTCACTAAACGCTCCGTATTTTGGTCGTGTGTTCGATTCTAACCTATACAATATTCAACACACGCTCAATCTGGCCTATTCGACAAGTGATGAACACAAAATGCATCAACAAATTCCCCCTTGTTCGTTACTGTCGAAGCTTGATCTTGATCTTCAAAAACTCTGAGCCATGTTTGAATATTCAGCAACTTCAATAAAGATGTCTACCGATGTCGTCGAGACGTGTCAACAGATTCCCCCTTAATTTATGATCCGTTTGCATTATTAACTTTAAAAACCGCTGAAAACTCGAGTTCAATCTTTGGTTGCATGGTTTCCGACTCCTCTGATTTACTTGACCGAAAAATTTTCTCGAATAACCATCAACTCGAAGCTTATCAATTCAGCAGCTTCTCCATTTTGACGATAACTGCATCCGAGTTTAGTTTTTGAATAAGCGTTGAGCATCGATAGTTTATTTCGCACACTCCGAAATATAAAAAACTCAACCGGCAATTGATAGAATGTGACACTTGTGCCAAAATTTCAGGCTTTCAAAAACTTTTTCTTTGAAGGCATTCCAATAACCAATGCTTAAACGTAACATGTTTAACGTAACGTATGCACCGAGACAAGGACACAAGATAAATATACCTTAAATAACCTTTACATAACTTAGAAATAAGTTTTGAAGGGTTTGGTATGTAAAAAACAAGCCTATTCGATCACAGGGACTAATTACGACAAACTACAAAAGTCTGCCGATTCTCTTTGCAACGCACACTCTTGAACAAGGTCACAAGCTAAAAATACCTTAAATAACCTTTACATAGCTTAGAAATAAGTTTTGAGGGCTTCGGTATGGCAAAATCATGCTTTTGCAACTTCAGGGGCTATTTTGCAAATTCTGCGAAACTATGCCTTTTCGCGTATTTTGCTATCCAGAACATGTACAGACATCCAAAAATTTTTTTAATCATTAAAATGATATATTCTAGTGATTGGAATGCAAAAATATCATTCGTTACACATTTACGGTCATTTGCTCGTTCGTTGCGATTTTTGTCGTAATTAACCGTAAACCACAACCGTACGACCAAACGAACCGACCTATAGAACATTTTTTAACACATTTAAAGTTCCCTATACTTTATTGTCCTTATAGATCTTAAAAATGGGGTTAACAGTTGTTAAAAGTGCCAAAACGCATCAAAAACAAGTTCAGGGGCCATTTCTGCCAAATTTGAAACTTCAGCCCCTGCAAGGGCCTTACGGACCGTAAGGCAAAACCCCATATGGTCCAGATGGGGTGCCCGCATAACAGAAATGTGGCAGCAACTTGTTATCTCCTTGGACACTAATCTATTCGACTTGTGCCACCTAGTAACTGATCTTCACATTTGTGTGAAGCCCCTCTAGGATCATGACACCTCAAGGACATGTGTGAAGAGCTTATGGCACCAAAATCAACTATAATTTCCAAGTTGTTCTTCGTTTTTGAACCTTTGCAACCATTTTCTTGCTCCATTCTGCTTCAATCCGAAATTTGCAATAATCTCTGGAGTTCCTTTGAGTTTTCTTGACATTCCTTTAGTGTTGTAAGTGTTCTCAATCATGCCTTGTTCAATTCTTGTAGCTTAATTGGGCTAAAATTCAAAAGTTTACTATTGTATGACTTCCAGAATTGATCATGAATTGATCAACATAAAGTCCAATTGAACCTTGCAATATGATGGTAATCAAGGTGGTCATGATCCTTAGTATTCATGCTTATTGATTTCCATCATTTTTAGTCATTTTTGACAAGTCAAAGTTTCGGTCAAAATGCGATAAATGCGCATTTCATGCCGAACCTAATTTCGGGTGTCAAAACAGTTTGTTTTGGTACCAAAACTCTTTTATAAACTTAGCTAGACGTGTTTAACATGTCTAATTCGTCACTTTTATTTTGTGCTTGTTTTGAGTCGTAAGCCGAGCGGTTTTGACCACCGCTTTGACTTTCGAAGCCGACCCGTTTGGTCAACTTTAGGATCCAACCAAGACCATTATTATAGTATTATAAGTTATGACCCTCTGAGGTTATACCTAATGATCATATCGTTTGGTTAGTCAAATGACAAGTCAACTACGTAACCTTTAAAAATGCCGAAAATGCCCTTTTTGCACTTAAGTTAGTTTTAAACATATAAGATTGTTCTTTTGACATCTAAACTGATTATACAACTTAAATAAACTATTTTAACATATTAGACTTGTCATAGGATATATTTAACCATCCGAACCTATAGTACGTTTATGACCCGTTAAAGTGGCGTAAACCACTTTAGCGAGCTGTAACGAGCCAAAACACTTTGAAATGCTTCCAATTCAGAATGTTTGATATTGTAAATCATATTATACAAGTTCCAACTCTTTTTTGGTTTATATATATCTCATTCTATCCGATTGCTCGTTTTCAACTTTCGACACTAACACATATTATCCGATACACTAGGAACCACTTCGACACTTGAACACTTATCCTTTAAGCTTTGATATATCATTTGAAGAAGACCTATACGCAATCCCAGGCGAATACATTGCTCCCCTTCTTTTACGTTTTCTAAATGTTTTGGGGTGATTCATATGTGTAACCATTTTTTTCTCAAATGTATGGCATGAATGTGTTTACTAAGTGCTTTTTGTGTGTTATTTCCAATTATGCAACACGATGATTGTTGGTACGATAGTCAAAGAGATCTTTCAGGGCCTAGTTAAAGAGGTCTTTCAGGGCCTATATCCTTGTAGGATCCTTCTATCTTCATAGTTAGATTCTAAAAGGATGTATGAAGTACACTCTTAAATCTTCCTATCTTTATAGTGAGATTTCTAGGAAGTACTTTACGAGGAATGATGGTTATAGTTTATGTGTAGAATTTTTGGTGATTTAGATAACGAAACTAGAGTAATACAATAAGAACATGGTGGATACGCCGCTGGTACTTCCTATATATAAGTGTGCTTATTGTATTATCCTTCGTAGCCTTATCCGAATCACCATTAGGATTATGATTTTGTGATACAATGATACAATTTGACAAGACGATTTGACAAGACAATGTGACTCAACTGAGTTCCTTTTTTATCTACCTATTTTTATAGTTAGATATTTGTGGAATGCTTAAATTACTGATTGGTAGTCCTTTATTGGCTTTCGTGTACATTAATGCGAATTTAACAACACAATTTGACAAGACAATGTGAGTAGACTTAATCCCTGATACATCCACCTATCTTTATAGTTAGATACTCGTGGGATGTTTAAAGTACTAATTGGTAGTCCTTATTGGATTTTGTGTACTTTAATGCGTATTTGACAAGACAATTTGACAAGACAATGTGACAAGTTGACGATTATGTGTTTATGTGGTTAGTTGTGATTAGGATAACGAAACAAGTGTAATACCATAAGAACATGGTGGATACGCCGCTGGTACTTCCTATATATAAGTGTTCTTGTTGCATTACCCTTGTGGCGTTATTCGAGTGACTTTAGGATTTTGTGTATGATTGATTTCAATGCTCGATATCCAAATCCTTGTTGAATCCTTTCATATTCTATATGATAGATTCTTAGAAGGATGTTTAAGTATTATTGTAAATCATTGATTTGAGTTCCAATAATACTCGCACAAGTTTATGGACGATTTCAATATGTTTACAAAGAACAAAGTACAATATTCAAAGGCATGAAAATTACTTAGTAATGATCATAATGCCATATACAAAACTCTTTTGTCACAAGTTTCACAATCAAGTTAATGTATTGCATTGCTAACCCTTTTCGCCATTGCTTGGCTTCAATGAGTCGATTTACAATTTGCAACTCTCGTAGTTGTCAAAGTATTGCAATACCAAACTTTTTGCCATTTATTTGGCCAACAAACTATGTGCTCGCCAACACTGTTTGTTGATGTATTTTTTTCACATATGTTTTAGGTTGATGATTGTTCGAGCATGCTACACATCGGAATACATTTGGGCTTTAGACTTCCCTAAACAAAAGACAATTACATGTATTCTTTGCTTTGTTAAACAATGTTAACAATGATGAAAAAATTTAGTACCGGTAGTTGTGCGCAATTTGTGACGTGACTCCTCGATATTCCCGCCGCGTGTTGTTGTATTACGCGATTGGGGTGTTACATAGAAACTTCGAATCACTGCATTAGAAAAATTTCAAATCAACGAATACCCGTGAAAATTTGAAATCCTGATTTCCATAATGACAGTTAAGCACCCTTCAGAAAGATTTGATCAGCAAATCAGTAATCTGCTCAATCAGCAAATCTTCATCAGAAACAGATAATCTGGTAACACATCGAATCTGAGAAACATATGTCCGTAATCAAAATCACATTCTTCCTCTTCAGTCACAATAACAGATATATAACTATCTCCGCTGAACCTGGCGCCTTGAAACTACAAAGCATCCCTATTTCCGGCCTACCCGATCAAAACAGTTCATTTGCTTTGAAGAGTTAATGATAAGCAGTCGCGTATCCGCCAACCCTACATCGGAGATCAGGACCTAAATCCTATATCCCTTAAGCATCAACCTGTATCATAATCTGAAAACTTTGAACTTCCTGTGATCACGGAATCCCAAATGTATAGCCTCTTTTGTCAGCAACCGGTACACTTCTTTGTCTGGAAGATCCGATCCCATAAATCATCTTCTTTAATCATGGTACCGCGTACACCCTAGGGCAACTAAAACTACAGAGCATCCTTACCTCCTGGTGGTTAGTCCAGTCAATAATTCATGTGCAAAGCAGAGTTAAAGATAGGCAGTCGTATGTGCTTCCAAATCATACGCGCGACTCATGTGTCAATCCACAACCATGACCTCAGAATCTGATAAACAACTCCTCCAAGCTCAGTTATGTAACCACCCGCTTTCAAACTAGGCATCAACTTTAAATACCCAATGAATCTCAATCCTCTGCATTTCCCGGTTAATCTGCAATCGGTAACCACCCGGATAATGTTGTAGCAGTCTCGAATATCAAAAATGCCGGAATCTTCATATATTGTAAAATTTTTATTCCCCCTCATTTTTTCAAATTCTGACCATACTGAAATTTTCACTGAAATTCCCCTCAAATCCGGATTTCAGTTTTTAACAAATGTGGATTTAACGTTTAGGCCCCTTACTACTAGTCACGACACCCAAATGATCAACATTCAGCACCGGTATCAATGACTCTCCCATTATCTTCAAAATTTTATGACCATATCATCAAATCTGTACTCTGAAGCTCTAGACTGTGTCCCTGAACATCTCGGTTCGGTCTTTGAAAACTAAAAAAATTTCTATCGCCAAATTTTTTCTTGACACTCATCCCATCAATACGATCAACAAAATTTTTCCATGTTTTTTAGGCTCCCTGGACAAGTTCGGGCGAACTTGTCCACTATGATACAAGTTCGGGGGAACTTGATCTCCAAGATACAGGTTCGGGCGAACTTGGTTGGCCAACACCAAGTTCGGGCGAACTTGAACCAGCCCTTTTTTACATTTTTTGATCCAGAATCCTTATTTCTTCGAATTTCGAGATGATTCCACCATAGGTCTGGTCGAAATGTTTTTCTAACAATCATATCCGTTCAATTTTACTTTTTGTCTGTGGATTGTATGTTTATTTGATGATTTACGTCTAAAACCCCTCCTAATGTCCATAAATGTCCAAATTCATGAGCGTAGGTGATAACCGTAGCTCTGATACCAATTGAAGTCCGTGATCAGGCAGTTTTAGACGGAACTTAGTGCGTAATGTGTCAATTTTGGTAGAATGTTATTAAGAATGGAGTAGAAACAGAATGCAGCGGAAGTAGAATGTTCATTCATACAGAAAGAGTGTACATCTTTAAGTCTAGCTGCCGGAGTTCCTAGAGAAAATCCGGCAGCACCTCCCCGTAGGGATTGCAAAAACTTAAGTAACGAATGAACAACACACCTATATATAGGCAACAAGTTCGCTCGAAGTGTGTATAGGACAAGTTCGGGCGAACTTGTCCACCATATGACAAGTTCGGGTGAACTTATCCTTCACATATCAAGTTCGGGCGAACTTCGTCTCCCAAGACCAAGTTCGGGCGAACTTGTTCCCATTTTCACTATAGGCTCCGTATTTTGGTCGTGTGTTCGATTCTAACCTATACAATATTCAACACACGCTCAATCTAGCCTATTTGACAAGTGACGAACACAAAATGCATCAATAGTTTGTTGGGGTTCTGTCTCATGTTGTATGGCTAAAGTGACTTGGGTTATTTTACTTAACAAGAGTGCAATATATATTAAGAGCTCAGGAGTTATGCCCAAGATTATACCAGGAGGCTTTTAGTTGAACCCTAAAGTTTTAAAGTGAGCCATTCTTCTTTTGATCACCTTTTTGTGAATTTCTATTTAAAAATGCTTTACAAAACCTTAAATATTTATCAGTTATACTTACAGTAATTAAGTTTTTGTATTCTGCAAGTACTATCGGTATGTGGGGTTTTAACTGGGTTCAAGATTGAAGGGGTTAAGTTAAAACACACATATTATTAATCTAATACTAATAAAAGACTCTAAATAATGCGACATGGCAATGCCTCCTTATTCTACAAATGAATTAGCTTATATTATTATTAAATTAAATATATCTATTAAATTATTTATTATTTTCATATTAAAATAATGGAAATAATAAAGAAAAACGTTAATTCAATGCTTATCTCTTGATTCATTTTGTTTTATATTTATTCTTAATCAAACGACCAGTTTGTTTTTCTAATATGTTAATATTAAATTAATTCATTAATTAATCTTCACCAGAGAAGAAGAGCGGACGGTGGGGTTGTCAGATGGGTGGTGATGGTGGTGGTCAGGTAGTTAAGAGGGAGGGAGAGATGTACTGTCTGTGTATATATTATTTTATAGATGTATAAAATATTATTTCAAATATAATTATTTTATTTATGGTAAAATAACAAAAATACCCTAATCTTCCTTAGAATAGTTATGCACAAACTCGCCTTCTTCAACATTGAGTTCGAGCGTTAGAATCACCGGCTTTGTAAGGACCGCAGCAACAGCCACAACAGTAGTAATAGCATCAGTTATATCAATATCATCTTTCTGCCCTGTCTCCCCTGTTTGCTCCCCCTGAGTTTGATCTTCCATCATATTTACATCATCATTAAGTAGTGAAGAGAAATCAAACTCATCATTCAGTTTAGCATCAACTATTTTCAGACCAACTCCTACTTGATCATCATCATTACCATCATCATTGTTATCGGAGTCGTCTTTAGTATCATTTGCATTATCATCATCATCTTTATCTTCAGCTTCATCATTGTCTTTCTTTTCTGTTTCTGTTTCTGGAACAACAGTAGACTCAAAAGCTTTTGCACACTCTTTCACAGGTTCTATTATCTCTGGCATACTTTCAATAACATTCTTTCCCTTGCCCTGTTCAGCCAGTTCTTTATCAGCTTTTTCTTTGGCTTCCTGCTGATCTATACGAGCGTATTCAGCATCTAAATCTATTCCCAAACTGTTTGTCAACACTTTCTGCAGCCTGTTGAGTCGTCGATCATTCATCTCACGCTCAGATCGTAATTCTGCTATCTCTTTGAGTAATCTTTCGTTCGCATCTTGTAAGCTTTCAATTAGGGATTTTAAGTACCCTCGATCACCTTCAAGGAATTTAACTTTATCAGACAAAAACTTTTTCTCAACTTCGCTTTGCTTTACTAACTTTTCTAGCACGGCTTTCTCAGACTCATTCTTTGCCACTTTGTCTTCCAGAATCTTCACATGCTTTTCAAGAACATCAACGTCTGATTCTGGGAAGAAATCATTTAAATCCTGAAGATCTATCGGCTCATTAGGAATATCACCAAATAACTTAGATTTTTGAGTAACTTTTGGCGTAGACTTCGGCGTACTTTTGGTGTAGACGCTTTCGGTGTTGAACTTTCAGGTTTAACAGTTTTAGGATCTGGAGATTGAATAACTGGAACTTCAAGTAATTCAGACTCAGGAGGTTCTTGTGTGACTCCTGTCTGTACTAAGGTCTCTTGAACTTCAACTGTTTGAATCTTTTCAGCCACAGGAGGTTCTTGTATAACTCCTGTAGATTTTGCACCAGAAGGTTCTTGTGGGACTTCTGTGCTCTTTGGCTTGCTGATATAACGTCTTCTCTTAGCTTTCTTTGTTTTCTTTCCTTTCGTCTTAGGAGAACCAGTAGTCTTCGTAGATATGTCAGTTGTAGAAGACTTTACACCCTTTGTTTTCTTCTTTGGTCTCTCCACATCAGATTCTTTTTCTTGTTCAGGATTATAATCTGCGTCTGTTTCTTTTATTTTCTCAGCAACCGATTCAGCTTTAGCTATTTTTATCACAATCTCCAGAGAATCTTCACTATGGTTTTCTTCATCTTTATCAGATATCGCAGATATCACATCATCTTCTTGTGTTGTTTTTCTCTGCTTCTTGACTTTCAATAACAACATCTTCAGTACTATGACCAACTTCTGGTTGAACATTAACATGCTCTTCCTCATCAATTAACATTGTATCAACTTTCTTAGATTTATATGCAGCTTTCTTTTTCTCCTGAACGACAACTTTCTTTAAGAACCAATCGCTTCTTTTTTTCTTTAAAGGTCGATAGCCACTCCAACTCAGCGTTTCTTTCTCTTTCATCACCGCTGTTGTCTTTTCTCCACTTATACTCTGGCGGAGCAACATAGTTCTCAGAGGCCATAGCACCGAATAAAGGCTTAGCAACACGTGCAGAAGATTGCTTCTGGAAAGTAATAAGTTTCTTCACTATAGTATCATCCAGATGACTCAAATACACAATATCATTCTGATCTTATGCAATCTTTTTGAATTAATCTTCTATCAACATCTGTACAAACCTCGGGTACATCACAAGCCTTTTCAATCCCATGTTGTTCTTCATATGCATAAAAACCAGCTTTGAATAGTTGAATCTTTTGTTGAGAATAAGCGTTGTCGCCATGCAGGCCATATAATCTTGAACATCATCAAGGCATGCCTTTCGATGGCTGAAAGTATGAATGATTGCGTGCATCAAGAACTTGTATGGATTAGGGACAAATCCTTTCTTTAGCGTAGACTCGTTCACATGCCCTTTATACCCCATTCTACAAAAACAACCTCTAACCATCCGCTCGTCCAACATCATAGGATCATTAGCTGCGTCGTTGAATTCAAGGACGTTGCGTATATCAGCTTCAGTAATAGTGATCTCCTTATCTTCATTATCATCATGAACCACTTATTTTATTGTTGTATCATCTTCATTCATTTCTGCGGACATCCAAAATTTGTTGACATATGATCTATAAACCACTGTTTCCTCTGTTATAGCTTTGTGTATCGGAATCCATGCCATAAATGCTAGAATATCATCAAATGCTCCGAGCGATGGACATATATCTTTATCCAGCATGAAGTCCGTTGTATGGATCGTTCTGATCCTAATTTGGCAAACCTAAGGTAAACGTGTGGAATCCGTTTGCATAGGCGACATTGGATTCAAGTTTGTTACTGTTTAATCACTGTTTCATTAATGTGTAAACGTTACAAATCCTAGAAATACTTGGACAGAGCTTCGCCGTCCAGTTGACAAAATCTCTGAATCATACAAATGAGAAACCAAAGACTCCTATATATAGTAGTACAAGTTCGCCCGGAATGAGACATGACCAAGTTCGGGCGAACTTGTTCATGTGCTCTACAAGTTCGGGCGAACTTGTCTTATATCACACACAAACTTAACATTTCGCTCCGAAACTCATACTCGACATTATACGATGACGTAGGCTACAGACATATGCGTCAACAGACCGCCCTTGGATGTTGCCGTAGTCATCAGTCTTCAATTAAGTTCCTGAGTCTTTAATGTTCTCTTGATCTTTATTTCTAGAATAACTTTATCATCCATGATCTTCAGTCAACTTTTTTATCCAGCTCCCCCTTAAAATCTACTTCCTATTTCAAAGTTCTTCAAACACTCAAATAAAACATTTCAGATTCAAACTTTGAAATCTCTAAATACAACCATTTCAAATTTTAATCTTCTCATCAGTTTTAAACCCTCTCAGTTAATCAAGTCCAAATTAATGACCTTGAATAACTGATTCATGCATCAAGTTCAACTTAATGATCTTGATTAAACATTTTGACACTAACTGACTTATTTATTCAAATGTAAGTTTCAACTTAATGAACTTTTAAACTTTTCAGATCAATTTCAATTTTTAGATTTTGTTCAGCAACTCTAGACTTTGAAAATCAGCTTTTCATCATCAGTGGTCAAAACTAAAAGATAATATAATCTTTTTGTTTTTATGTAATCAATATCATGCTCTAACTATATACAAACATATTTACAGATATATTTTGGTTGAGTTTGTGCTAAAGGATCATATCAGTTTTTCAAACATATCACTAGTACCATTGACCTTTTGAGACTTTAAGTTTTAAACAAATTTTTAGATTTTCTTAGCAACTCTAGACTTTGAAAATCAGCTTTTCATCATCAGTGGTCAAAACTAAAAGATAATATAATTTTTTTAGATACCTTGGACAAGTTCGGGCGAACTTGTCATAGCTTGTGAAAAACAACTACTAAACAAGTTCGGCGAACTTGTTAAGATTTTATGAAAATTTTCACCCTAAGTACAAGTTCAAGCGAACTTGTGAAAATTTCAAGAGATTTATCAAGGTCGGGCGGACTTGTACTAGATTTTCAACAGGATTTGATCAAGTTCGAGCGAACTTGATTAAATTTGAAGAATTATCTAGCAAGTTCGAGCGGACTTGATAGAAATCAATGAAAAATCAATCAAGTTCGGCTGAACTTGATGAAAAATGTGAATTTTCCAGTCAAGTTCGAGCGAACATGTGTTTTCAAACATGGTTTTTTCAAATTTTCGACATGAATTCGATTGTTTTAAGCTTTGATCTTTTCAAGGGTTTTACTATTATGGATGTTACGTATTATACTTGAATATCAGTCCATTTTGTCCGTGAAATGTCCAAGAAAAGGTTAAATGAAAGAAATGAGTAGAATATGTAAAGTTCTATGTCCAATGTCTTCAAATTAGACCAATCCTTCTCTGATACCAAGTGTAGGTCCGTGATCAGGCGGTTCTAAATGGAAGTTAGTGCATAAACGTATATAGTAGTTTCGGTAGAATGTTATTAAGAATGAAGTAGACACAGAATGCAGCGGAAGTATTCATTGATATCGAAAGAGTATACATCTTTAAGTCCAGCTGCCAAGTAATAAGTGTAACACCCCGACCGCGTATAAAACAACTCGCGGCGGAAACGTCGGGAGGTCACGTTACAAAATGTTTCAAACACATGGTATTTAAAGTTTTGTTTTATTGAATTAATAATTGACATTCTCTTTAGAGAATTTGAAACAAAATACAACACCTATTTTATTTTTAATCAAGCTAAGGCTAGCGTCCATCCTATGTGTAGCATACTTGATCATGTATTAGTACCTGAAATATATGTAAAAATAAAGTTAACAATGAATGCTGGCGAGTAACATAGGTTTCGTATGACAAAATTCATGGCTTTGTATTTGTATTGCAATACCTCGTTCGACTACGAGTGTCGATAAGTGAAAATCTTCTAACCAAACTTGTAGTAAATGTGGTTGGTATTGCAACATGTTTAACCCACTATAAAAGTTGGTATGATTAAGAAAATCTTATAGCCATGAATCTTGACAAAAGTGTTTCCCTTGTAAAACCGTTGAAGTAATCGATTTAAAAGAACGCGTTGTATGGTTTATATACCTTTAATTGAAAAACCCAATCCTTTTTGTTTTGTGTAAATCAATTGTTCGTGTTTTAATCGTCTTTGTGTAAACAAGTGTGTCGTGTGGTGAATACATTCAAACCTGTGTTGACTCATGTAACAAACCACCAAAGGGTTTATCAATTGCATAGTTTTTGTCATTCCCCAAATTTCCCCACAAACCCCAGGAAACTTGGTAACGGGATTGTCGGTCCTATGGTACCATAACATACTACCGGTCAACGTGATCAAAGTTAATGAATGTACTCGTGTTATAGATAACGCACCACCAAGTTTCACACCTTATTGAAAACATATTGTATATATATAAACCATTTGCATTGTTTTGAAATCTTGAAACTAGTTTAGCACATATGAATCACCCCAAAACATTTAGAAACGTAAAAAGGGGGAAAACTATGTACTCACTTGGATTGTGAATGACTTGCTTAATTGTGTTTAGAAAAGCTCAAGTGTTTCCTAATAACATACAATGTACCCGTGTTAGTAAAATAACCCAAGTCACTTTAGCCACACAACACGAGACAGAACCACAACAGACTTAGTCAGGCAGAGCCTTGACATGCGTTGGTGGGGTCCTAAATTAATTGGGTAGGGTGGCCATAAAATACGAGACTGACCCCCAACGAACTTAGTCAGGCAAAGCCTTGACATGCGTCGGTGGGTCCTAAATCAATCGGTTAGGGTAACGAATTAATGATCGGGGGTTAAGATACTTACAACGGGGCAGAGTTTAGGGTTTAGGGGCTCGGTATTTGAACAGAGCTTCAAGAGAGAAAGAGATCGATTTTTGAAATCGAAAATGAACACTGAAACTCGTCCCAGGCCTGCCCTTATATACCCAAAGTTGGCTTCTCCCGCGCATCACGCGGGGAGACAGGGATTCCCCTGCGTGGCGCGGGGGAGGTTGACCTGGCCTAGACTGCGACATGTCCAAGATAGGTATGACATGTGTCGAGACGTCGTGACACGTATGCTGGGCGTTTTTCTCGATTTTTGTGCCGGTTCTTGTCGCGTATGCTCGGGTCTTGATTCTAAATGGTTTGGTTTTTAATTGTGGGTCTATTGAGGGTACTTTTGTGGATTGCTATATTGATTTGGCCACCGGACTTGTATTATCGCGTTTTTGCCAATTTGAACCCTTCTATCTTGTCATTTAAGCTACACGAGGGGTATTAAGACATATGTTACTTGGATATGGTTCTAGAAATGCTATGAACATCATGTTGTTCGATCATATCTTGTAAATAAAAATAAACAATTTTATTAAACACGGAAACTGTTGAAAGGTACAACCGTTGAAATTTTGCAAATGTTACAGTCTCCCCTACTTTGGGGAATTTCATCCCGAAATTGAATCAGAGGAGACTTGAGAGAAAAGATGTGGATATTTCGCTTTCATTTGATCCTCTCATTCCCAGGTAAATTCAGGGCCACATTTGGATTCCCAGCTAACTTTCACAATTGGAATTCGACTACGTTAGAGCTTCTTGACTTCACGGTCCATAAATTCCACAGGTTTCTCGATGAAATGCATAGTATCATCAATATGAATTTCATCAAGAGGGAGGTGGAGGTTTTCATTGGCTAAACACTTTTTCAAGTTGGACACGTGGAAAGTTGGATGAATATTTCCAAGTTCAGGAGGTAGTTCGAGCATGTAGGCTACCTTTCCGATCTTTTCAAGGATCTTAAAAGGTCCCACATATCGAGGAGCTAGTTTACTTTTCTTTCCAAACCTGACTATTCCCTTCCAAGGATACCTTGAGAAGAACATTGTCACCAATTTGGAGTTCCAAAGGTTTGCGTGGTTTGTCAGCATAACTCTTTTGACGACTTCTAGCTGTCAAAAGGTTATTGCGAATTTTCATGATTTTGTCTGTTGTTTCTTGAATGAGTTCATGTCCGGTGATTTGAGCTTCACCAACTTCATTCGAATAGACAGGTGAACGAAATTTTTGACCATAAAGAGCTTCGGATGGAGCCATGTTGATGCTAGAGTGATAACTATTGTTTTAGGAGAATTCGATCAAAGGCACATGCGAATCCCAACTACCACCAAAGTCTATCACACAAGCTCTAAGCATATCCTCAAGTGTCTGAATTGTCCTTTCAGTTTGTCCATCAGTTTGGGGATGATATGCAGTGCTTAGATTTAATTTGGTTCCCATGGCAGATTGCATGGTTGTCCAGAAACAAGATGAGAAACAAGCATCACGATCTGAAATGATGTTCAAAGGAATACCATGACGAGATACAATCTCATTGATATAGATCTTTGCAAGTTTGTCAGTTGAGAAGTCCTCACGAATTGCCAAAAAGTGTGATGACTTAGTTAAACGGTCACTGATTACCCAAATGGAATCATGACCTCTAGAGGTGCATGGTAATTTAGTGATAAGATCCATGGCGATGTTCTCCCAATTCCATACTGGAACTACTGGTTGTTCGAGCAAACCAGGGGACGTTGATGTTCCGCCTTGACTTTAAGACAAGTAAGGCATTTGTACACGTACAAAGCTATATCCTTTGTCATACCCGGCCACCAATACTGGGTACGAAGATCTATGTACATTTTGTCTGTACCCGGATGGATGGAGTAATGTGACTTGTGTGATTCGTCCATCAATAAGGTACGGAGATTATCTTGGTTTGGAACCCATAAAAGATTCAAGAAATAGAGTAATCCATCATTTTTAGTTTCATGTTGTAGTTCCAGATTATGTGGTAGTTCACTATTCATCAAGCTTTGGGTTACGCAAGTACGTTGGGCTTGGAAAATACGAGAGTGGATATCTGATTGGACATGAACACAGTAAAGTTTGCCCGTTCTTTGTGACTAAGTGCGTCTGGTACGACATTCGCCCTACCAGGATGGTAATAAATTTTGCAGTCATAATCGTTCAAAAGTTCGATCCAACGTCGTTATCTCATGTTTAGTTCCTTTTGATTAAAAATGTGTTGGAGACTTTTATGGTAAGTGGAAACCACACATTTAGTACCGTAGAGGTAATGTCTCCAAATTTTGAGAGCGAAAACAACAGCACCTAACTCAAGATCATGAGTCGTGTAGTTCTTTTCGTGGATTTTCAAATGCCTTGATGCATATGCTATAACTTTGTCTCTTTGCATGAGAACACAACCAAGGCCTAGATTTGAGGCATCACAATATACAAAGAAATCGTTATTGCCATCAGGTAAGGATATAATAGGAGCATCACAAAGCTTTTGTTTCAAGGTTTGGAAAGCTTGCTCTTGTTTGGGTCCCCGCTAAAAAGGTTTATTCTTTTGAGTTGAAGAAGTGAGTGGAACCGCAATCTTGGAAAAGTTTGCGATAAAACGACGGTAGTAGCCGGCTAGACCAAGAAAAGAACGAACTTCAGTAGGAGTGGTAGGGGTATTCCAATCCTTGATGGCTGTGATTTTGGCGGGATCCACATGTATGCCTTGTTCATTGACAATGTGACCCAATAATTGAACTTCATTTAACCAAAACTCACACTTGGAGAATTTGGCATAAAGTTGTTCCTTCTTTAGAAGTTCCATCGTGAGACGGAGGTGATGTTCGTGGTCAGCTCGAGATTTCGAATATATCAAGATGTCATCGATGAAAACAATGATGAACTTATCTAAGTAAGGTTTACAAACCCTATTCATTAAATCCATAAAACGGCAGGAGCATTTGTCAACCCAAAGGGCACGACAGTGAACTCGTAATGTCCGTATCGGGTTCAAAAAGCAGTTTTGGGAGTATCTTCTTCGAATACGCGAAGTCGATGATACCCAGAACGAAGACCAATCTTTGAAAAATAGGTAGCACCCTGTAGCTGATCAAAAAGATCATCAATACGAGGTAGGGGATATCGATTTTTAATTGTGAGTTTGTTGAGCTCACGATAATCGATGCACATGTGAAAGGATCCGTCCTTCTTTTTCACAAAAAGCACAGGAGCGCCCCAAGGTGAAAAACTCGGGCGAATGAAACCTTTGTCTGAAAGCTCCTAGAGTTGTTTTGACAATTCTTGCATTTCTGATGGTGCAAGACGTTAAGGGGATTTGGCAATTGGGTTGGCACCAGGTATAAGATCGATGCAAAATTCCACTTGGCGTACCAAGGGTAACCCAGGTAATTCTTTAGGAAATACCTCGGGAAAATCCCGAACAATGGGGATGTCTTGAATACTTTTGCTCTTGCCTTTCTCCTCTAGGACATGAGCCAAGAAGACTACATAATTCTTTCATAGGTATTTCTGAGCTTGGGTACATGTCATGAGTTTGAGATTACTGGAAGGTTTCTCTCCATGAACTTCTAAGACTTCGCCGGATGAAAAGGGTATGCGAACAATCTTATCGGAACAGATGATTTCGGCATGATGTCTGGTTAACCAGTCCATGCGTACTATGATGTCAAAACTCCCAAGTTGCATTGGTGTGAGGTTGACGAGAAAAAGATGGTCATTGTGGTTAACTGACAATTACTGTTGACATAATCGAGTACAAGAGGTTCGCCACTGGCTATTTCGATTGTTAAAGGATTTATCAGCTTAGTTCGGACCATCGAAAGAAAAGGTTCAAATGCTAAGGATTCAAAACTTCTATCGGCACCTGAGTAAAAAAGAACAAGAAGCAGGATGATTGTTAACAAGGAACCTACTATTTACCACTTCGTGGTTAGCATGAGCCTCGTTAGCGTTTATGTTAAATGCACGACCACGGGCTGGGTTAGCATTAACAAGCTTTGGGAAGTTGTTCTTGAAATGGCCTATCTCACCACAATTGTAACAAGACCCAGGTGGAAGGTGAGGTCGAGCAGGATTTGCTTGGGGTTGAACCAGATTCAGGATAGCTTGATTGGGAACACATCGACAGACATTGGCCAGATGACCAAATCATCCACATGAGGTACATTGACGACATGGTATTTGATTTTGGTGGTGGCCATTGCATCTATTGCACAAAGGTGCAGTAGCAACATATGGTTTCTTAGCAGGACGTTAGGCTGGTTGGTTGAAGGTAGCTTGATTGGTTGGAGTGGTAATAGCAAAATTCCTTGAAGCCTTGCGCTTTTAGGAATTTCCAGAGGGTTCAGTTTTGGTTTTTTTGGTTCTCTGGGGTAGCCTTATCAAATTGTTTCTTGTTGCCCTTACTGAAAAGTTTCCCTTTCTTAGCTTGAGAATCGGTTAGAGTTACGTCTAGTTTAATAGCCTCCCTAACGGTGGCTGGCTAGCTACCAGTGACTATGTCTTGAACAGGATCAGGTAGGCGATCAATATATTTCTCAATGGACTGATCCAAAGGCGTGACCATGGCGGGACAAAGTAAGCTTAACTCTTTGTAACGATCGGTATACGCATTATTATCGCCACTATCTTGCTTAAGATCGTGGAATTCATTCTCAAGTGCCCTTATTTCATTGCGTGGGCATAATTCTTTCATCTAAGAGCTCTAAGTTCCTCCCAAGTTTGTACCATAGCTACATCGCACCTCGATCTCTCATAATCCCATTTCACCATGTGAGCGCTCTCTTCTGGAAAACACTCCAAGCAAATTCTACATTGCACTCATTGGGGCACTGACAATGGCGAAAAGTGCTCTCAATACTTTCAAACCATTGTAGGAGACTAGTTGCTCCTTCAGACCCATAGAACTTGGGTGGTTTAGCTGAATTGAACTGTTTGAAATTACCCAGTGGGGGTACATTGTTGTTGTTATTGTTATTGTTTGCTTGATTGAGTTGGGTCATAAGGTTTGGAAGTATTGCAGCCATTTGCTGAGCGATCATAGCCGCCATTTCGGCGTCTTGGGTAGTGTTGCGACGAGGAAGCATTCTAAAGGAGAAAGAAATATGAGAGGAAACGAGTGAGATTGATAAAGGATAGTTAAAAAGAAACATTAAAAACGTCGACGAAGCATAGGGATGTAATCATTTATTCACTCCTTCAAACGAATAAATGACAGAATTACTGATCAAAGTAAATGGGTCTTTATAATGTATTGCGAAGACATGATTTAGCCTATAATTAGACACTCACCCCAAGAGTTCCCAGGTAAGAGTGACTGGTCCGATTAAGTGGATTTGTACAAACACTCTAGCCTTAGACAGAAAACTCAGGGTACAGGCATCCACCCTTCCAGATTGCACGTGTTCACATAATTAAAACCCAAACGTTGATGAGATTTTGAAAAAAAAACTTTTAAGGCTTAAAAGCCTAAACACAAATCATCTAAGAGTAGATGATGATTTCTTGTAAAATTTTGGGAAATCTTGACTTTTAAGAATGAATGTGAGATTTTGTATTGTTTTGTAATCACCTAAGGATAGCTGATGGAATTGTATTGAAAATCTAGATGCAAGATAATTCGCCTTAGGGTCCTAGGAAGGATATAGTCTAGGGCAAAAGAGTTACTAATAGCATAATTCCCTATAACCATGTCTCTGATACCAATATGTAACACCCCGACCATGTATAAAATAACTCACGGCGGAAATGTCAGGGGGTCACGTCACAAATTGTTTCAAACACATGGTATTTAAAGTTTTGTTTTATTGAATTAATAATTGACATTGTCTTTAGAGAATTTGAAACAAAATATAACAACTATTTTATATTTAATCAAGCTAAGGCCATCGTCCATCCTATGTGTAGCATACTTGATCATGTATTAGTACCTGAAACATATGTAAAATAACATCAACATTGAATGCTAGCGAGTAACATAGGTTTTGTAAGTCAAAATTCATGGCTTTGTATCTGTATTGCAATACCTCGTTCGACTACGAGAGTCGACAGCTGAAAATCTTGTAACCAAACTTGTAGCAAATGTGGTTTGTATTGCAACATGTTTAACCCACTATAAAAGTTAGTATGATTAAGAAAATCTTGTAGCCATGAATCTTGACAAAAGTGTTTCCTTTGTAAACTTGTGGAAGTAATCGATTTAAAAGAACGTGTTGTATGGTTTATATACCTTTAATTGAAAACCATTCGTGTTGTGTCTAACCCAATCCATTTTGTTTTGTTTAAATCAATTGTTCATGTTTTAATCGTCTTTGTGTAAACAAGTGTGGTCGTGTGGTGAATACATTCAAACCTGTGTTGTCTCGTGTAACAAACCACGAAAGGGTTTATCAATTGCACAGTTTCTATCGTTCCCCAAATTTCCCCACAAACCCCGGGAAACTTGGTAACGGGATTGCCGGTCCTATGGTACCATAACATACTACCGGTCGGCGTGATCAAAGTTAATGAATGTTACGGATAACGCACCACCAAGTTTCACACCTTATTGAAAACATATTGTGAATCTATAAACCATATGCATTGTTTTGAAATCTCGAAAATAGTTTAGCACATATGAATCACCCCAAAACATTTTGAAACATAAAAAGGGGCAAAAAACTATGTAGTCACTTGGATTGTGGATTACTTGCTTACTTGTGTTTAGCAAAGCTCAAGTGTTTCCTAATAACATATAATGCACACGTGTTAGTAAAATAACCCAAGTCACTTTAGCCACACAACACGAGACAGAACCCCAACGGACTTTTTCAGGCAGAGCCTTGACATGCATTGGTGGGTCCTAAATCAATCGGGTAGGGTGGCCATACAACACGAGATAGAACCCCAATGAACTTAGTCAGACAGAGCCTTGACATGCGTTGTGGGTCCCAAATCAATCGGGTAGGGTAACAAATTAGTGATTGGGGGTTAAAATACTCACAACAGGGCAGGTTTTAGCGTTTAAGGGGGGGGGAGCTCGGTATTTAAATAGAGCTTCGAGAGAGAAAGAGATCGATTTTTTAAATCGAAAATGAAAACTAAAACTCGTCCTAGGCCGCCCCTTATATACCCAAAGTTGGCTTCTCCCACGTGTCGTGCGGGGAGACAGGGATTCTCTCGCGTGGCGTGGGGGAGGTCGACCTAGCCTAGACTGCCACGTGTCCAGGATAGGAATGACACGTGTCGTGACATCGTGACACGTGTCCTCGGCCGCCTTTTTCGTCCAATCATGCTTTTTTTCTCGATTGTCGTGCCGGTTCGTGTCGCGTATGCTCGGGTCTTGATTCTAAATGGTTTGGTTTTTAGTTGTGGGTCTATTGAGGGTACTTTTGTGGATTGTTATATTGATTTGGCCACCGGACTTGTATTATCGCATTTTTGCCATTTGAACCCTTCTATCTTGTTATTTAAGCTACACGAAGGGTATTAAGACATATATAACTTGGAAATGGTTCCGAAAATGTTGTAAACGTCATGTTGTTCGATCGTATGTTGTAAATAAAATAACAATTTATTAAACACGGAAAGTTTCAAAAGGTACAACGGTTGAAATTTGCAAATGTTACAATAAGTCGATTTAAAAGAACACATTGTATGGTT
Source organism: Scalesia atractyloides (assembly GCA_947069175.1). Classification (NCBI taxonomy): domain Eukaryota; kingdom Viridiplantae; phylum Streptophyta; class Magnoliopsida; order Asterales; family Asteraceae; genus Scalesia; species Scalesia atractyloides. The sequence continues at coordinate 57,274,641 of CAMTDV010000016.1, read as the reverse complement.
TATATCTCTATGTGAAAATCACTACGTGAAATTGTTCAAACCATGTATCCGTGTTATAAACCAATTGTCCGGTCTAAGTCTTGTCGTGTCATAAATAAAATGTCTGTGTCATCAATCAATCGTCTGTCTTTTTAATTGTGAAAAACTTTTGGTCATTCTTTAATGAACACATTCAAACCTGCGTTGACTATACCACCCAAGGGGTATCTTTAGTAGACCCTGAAAGGTCTCGTTAACTAGACTAACGAATCAACGAATGATTTGTGAATCAGAAACAGTTTCTGTCATTCCCAAACTACCCACCAAATCCAGTTAATAGCCTAGTAACGGGATTGTCAGTCCTATGGTACCATAACATACTACTGGTCGGCTTGATCAAAGCTAATGAATGTCATTCGTGTTATGATAACGCACCAACAAGTTTATTCACATTATTGAAATCATCGTGATTTATATAAACCATAAACTTTGTATTTTGAAAACTTGAAAAACAGTTCACCACATATGAATCACCCCAAAACATTTAGAAAACATAAAAGAGGGGAGCTATGTACTCACTTGGGATTGCGTATAAGCCTTGTATGAATGTGTAAACAAAGCCCAAAAGATCAAGGAATCTAGTGTGTCCAAACATCGAGTAACTATGTTGATACACTTTGTGTTTATCACTTGTCGAATAGGCTAGATATAGCGTGTGTTGAATATTGTATAGGTTAGAATTGAACACACGACCAAATTACGCTGCTTATAGTGAAAATGGGAACAAGTTCGCACGAACTTGTCATGTGGTGGACAAGTTCGCCCGAACTTGGCCAATGCACATTTCAAGTGAATTTGTTTGCCTATATATAAGTGGTGTGTGTTCATTTGTTGTTTAAAGTTTTTGCGATCCCCACGGGGAGGTTGCTGCCGGATTTCTCCAGGAACTCCGGTAGCTGGACAAGATGTATACTCTTTCGGTATGAATGAAGATATGACTTCCGCCACACTCTACTTCTACTCCATTCTTAATAACATTATACCGAATTGGTTACGTTTACGCACTAACTTCCGTCTAGAACCGCCTGATAAGGACATTCAATTGGTATCAGAGCTACGGTTATCATCTACGCTCATGATTTGGACATTTATGGACATTAGGAGGGGTTTTGGAGGTAAAACATGAAATAAACATACAATCCACGGACAAAAAGTAAAATTGAACGGATATGATTGTAAGAAAACCATTTTCGACCAGATCTATGGTGAAATCATCTCGAAATTCGAAGAAATAAGGATTCGGATCAAAAAATGTGAAAAAGGCTGGTTTTGGAGGACAACTTCGCACGAAGTTGTGTACAAGTTCGTCCGAAGTTGGTCCATTTCATACAACTTCGCCCGAACTTGTTATGCGGTGACCAACTTCGCACGATGTTAGTGTTGGATGGACAAGTTTGCACGAACTTATACAGGGAAAAATTTTGTTGATTGTATTGATGGGATGAGTGTCCAGAAAAAAATTGGCGATAGAAATTTTTTCGAGTTTTCGATGACCAACCGGGATGTTCGGGGACACCGTCTGGAGCTTCAGAGTACAGATTTTATGATACAGTCACTAAATGTTGAAGATGATAGGAGAGTCGTTGATATCAGTGCATAACGTTGAACATATGGTGTCGTGACTACTAATTGGCCTAAACGTTAAATCCGCATTTGATGAATACTGAAAATTCCGGATTTGAGGGGGAATTTCAGTGAAAATTTCAGTATGGTGGAATTTGCAAAAATGACGGGAATAAAAATTTTACAATATATGAAGATTTCGGCATTTTTAAAATTCGTGACTCCTACAACAATATCCTGGTGGTTACCAATTGCAGATTAACTGGGAAATGCAGAGGATCGAGATTCATTGGTGATCTCAAGTTGATGTCTAGTTTGAAAGCGGTGGTTACATAAATGAGTCTTGGAGGAGTTGTTTATCAGATTCTGAGGTTATGGTTGTGGATTGACACCGAAGTCGTGCGTATGGTTTGGGAGCACATACGACTGCCTAGCTTTAACTCTGCTTTGCAAATGAACTATTGACTGGACTAACCGCCGGGAGATAAGGATGCTCTGTAGTTTCAGTTGCCCGGGTTGTACGTGGAACCATGATTAAGGAAGATGATATAATGGGTTTTTCAGACAAAGAAGTGTACCGGTTGCTGAGAAAAGAGGCTATACATTTGGGATTCCGTGATCACAGGAAGTTCATATTTTTCAGATCATGATACAGATTGATGGTTAAGGGTTAGAGTCCTAATTTCTAGTGAAGGGGTAGTTAGCAGGATTAGCAGTCATTAATACCAGTGAGGAACTGAGGACATTCAAGACGTTCAGTGATGATCTTAGGAATTAATGACTAGCTCTGGTGTATCGGATAGTTTCAAATTACCAAGGAGATCTGAGGTTATTCAAGATATAACTGATGATAGCCTTAGGTGGCATTATTTTTAGCTTTCAAGCAGATGAATCATTCTTCTTGGACTAATCGTCGTTGGATGACGATGTTTGTTGATTAAGTTGCAGTGGTCTACCAAGATAGCTATATATCTGGCATTGTGACTAAAGAAGAAGAATGTGATTTTGAATATGGACGTGTGTTTCTCAGATTCAATGCGTGACAAGATTGTCTGTTTTCTCGATGAAGAATTGCTGATTGAAAAGATCTTCGATTTCCTAATCAATCTTTCAGGAGTATGCGTAACTGCGATTATGGAAATTGGGTTTTTTAGATTTTCGAGGGTATTCGTTGATTTGAAGTTTTCCGATGAGTGATTCGAAGTTTCTGTCAACTGCCGTTTGAGTTTTTGATATTTTAGGAGTGTGCAGAATAAACTCTCGTGCTCAACGCTTATTCAAAAACTGAACTCGGATGCGGTTATCGTCGAAATGGAGAAGCTTGTGCATTGATTAGCTTCGAGTTGGTGGTTATTCAAGAAAATTTGTCGGTCAAGTAAATCAGAGGAGGTCAGAAACCATGCAACCAAAGATCTAAACTGGAGTTTTCAGCGGGAATTGAATGTTGATAATGCAAGCCCGGATCATCAACGAGGGGAATGTGTTGATGCGTTCTACGACATCGGCATATACCTTGATTGAAGTTGCAGATGATTCAAACACGGCTCAGAGATTTAAGTTCAAGTTCAAGATTCGACAGTAACGAACAAGGGGGATCTGTTGATCACTTTGTGTTCGTCACTTGTCGAATAGGCCAGATATAGTGTGTGTTGAATATTGTATAGGTTAGAATTAAAAACACGACCAAAGTACAAAGCTTATAGTGAAAATGGGAACGAGTTCGCACGAACTTGTCATGTGGTGGACAAGTTCGCCCGAACTTGGCCAATGCACTTTTCAAGCGAACTTGTTTGCCTATATATAGGTGGCTATGTGTTCATTTGTTGTTTAAAGTTTTTGCAATCCCTATGGGGAGGTGATGCCGGATTCTCTCCAGGAACTCCGGCAGCTGGACTAGATGTATACTCTTTCGGTATGAATGAAGATATGACTTCCGCTGCACTCTACTTCTACTCCATTCTTAATAACATTCTACCGAATCGGTTACGTTTACACACTAACTTCCGTCGAGAACCGCCTGATCAGGACCTTCAAACTATGTTAAAGTACGGGATGTAATTGGGAGAATCGGATAGAATGAGGTTTGGTAAACCAAATGAGTGTTGGAACTCATATAAATGGTTTAACAAACTCAAAATTTTGATTTGGAATAAATCCTAAGTGCTTTTGACCAGTTATGACCCGTTAAGGTAGTTTATACTACTTTAACGTGTCATTTGCATAAACGCGTGTTCGGATGGTTAAACATGTCCTATGATAAGTCTTAAATGCCCGAACATGTTTGAAAATGTTATCACATCAGTTTATATGTCAAAAAGTTGATTACATATGCTTATAATGGACTTATGCGTAAAAAGGGCATTTTGGTCACTTTTAGGCATATAGGATTGAGTTATCATATAACTAACCAAACAAAGTGACCATAAGGTATAACCTCAATAGGTTGTTCCCTATACAACTATGGTCACCAAATATGAGTTTGGTCGGATCCTAAGATCAACCAACGGGTCAGATTCGAAAGTCAAAGCGGTGGTCAAAACCGCTCGACTTACGGCCCAAATAAAGCACTAAACTAGAAGTGACGAGTTGGACATGCCAAAACATGTCTAACTAAGTTGCAAAACTGATTTGGTATCAAAATTTGGTGTTTTGATACCCGAAAATAGTTTCTTCTGTAAATTGCACATAATGCGTATCTTTGACCGAAACTTTGTCTCGTCACTCGACTAGTAAACGTGGTAATCAAAAGGTGAATCGCTAGGGATTATCACCTTCGTGATTACGATCACGTTGCAAAGTTCAGTTGAACTTTGACTTGACCAATTTTGATCAGAACCGAAACTCAAAGCATACGTGACATGAATTATGTCCAAAAATGTCATGGATGTTGGTTTGTTTGGTTGTACGGTTGCGTTTTTCGCTTAATTACGACGAACGCTTTAACGTACACGAAAACGACTGAAATTGTGCGAAAATCAATTTTTTTGCATTCTCATCAATAAAGTACAAGATTTTATTGATTACAAAAATTTTTGGATGTCTACACAAGGTGCGTATTAAAAAAAATACAAGAATTGGCAGACTTTTGCAGTTTGTCGCAAATAGTCCCTGATGTTGAATAGGCATGTTTCTGCCATACCAAACTCTTCAAAACTTATTTCTAAGTTATGTAATGGGTATTTAGGGTATGTTTTAGCTTATGTCATTATTCCGGACTATACGACACGTTAAACTGATTACGTTTGCGTAATAGTTTATGTATAACTTCTAGAAAAACTTTGAGGTTTGAATTGCACATGGACTTAAATTGTGAATGTCACATGTAATTATACAATTCCCGGAAGGAAACACAAGGTAACATTGGATTTAGAATTGTTCGGAATTTATGATGGTTTTAAAGGCACAAATGTCACAGTCTCCCATACTTTAGGAAATTTCGTCCCGAAATTTAATTTAGAGGAAACTTGAGAAAACAGATGTGAGTGTATCGCTTCCAAATGATCCTTCATTCCCCGGGTAAAACTCTGGGCCACGTTTGGATTCCTAGCGAACTTTTTAATTGTACTCGTCTGTTTTCTATAGGAATGAGTTCGGATTCGAAGATCTCGATATTATTCCAATAGGTAGATGTATGACATCTTTGATTGTACCGAGCCTCCAAAGAGAGCCTTGTAAAAGTCAAAGTGGCATTTTTGTAGTAGAAGATTGAAGAGGGTGTGAAATTTAGGGTTTCGAACAACGTATGGAAGAATGTTTCCTATGAAGACTATTATTGTAAACTTGTGTGTGCTCGAAGTTGGAGTTAGAGAGTGTAAGATAAAACAACCTTGGTCAAAGTGCAGAACTTCAAGTAACTTAAATCACGCCACGGTTGCAATGTAATAAGGAACACTTATATATAGGAAGTACCAGCAGCGTATCCACCATGCCCTTATTACATTGTTCCGTTTCGTTATTCTTATCACCATTGGTTCTTACTCATGACAAAATGTGTTGTGGTTTCTATGCACTGAATTTTTATAATTATGTATGCATCCATAATTACACAATTCATTGCATAGTCCGCATAGTTCATTTTGCAATGTGTAGGGGAAACATAATAAACATGTGATGACTTGTCTAGCCCACAAAAGGGTCTCTTAAACTAGATCAACGAATCGTCTCTTTAAATAAACACCAAAGAGTCACTTTAACTAGATCATCACATGATCTCTTTAACTAGATTGACGAACAATCCCTTTAACTAGACCACCAAAGGATCTCTTCAACTAGATCAACACATGATCTCTTTAACTGGATTGACGGACAATCTCTTTAACTAGACCTCCAAACGGTCTCTTTAACTAGATCAACACATGATCTCTTTAACTAGATTGACGAACAATCTCTTTAACTAAACCACCAAAGGGTCTCTTTAACTAGATCAACACATGATCCCTTTAACTATAGATTTGACGAACAATTGTTCTTTAACTAGATTGATGAATAATTCTTTAACTAGACCACCAAAGGGTCTCTTTAACTAGATCAACACATGATCTCTTTAACTAGAATAGTACTTTGCAATCCAAGGGTCTAACTATTTGCATAAAAAAGCCCATTAAGGATTTAAGATAGTAATTTGGATATCCTTCTAAGAATCTATCACATTAAAATATGGAAGGTTCTACAAGGATTTTGATAGTGAGCATTTTGAATCGATTGAGCACAAAAACACATAATAATCAACTTGGTCATCAACTTGTACGTACGTATTAAAGTATACAAAGAATCCAAACAAGGATTTCGATTTGCACTTTAAACATCCATGAGGATCTAAATATGAAAATAGAAAGATCCTATAAGGATATTTGTGTAGCGAAAATGTTTTCAAAAACCATGTACTAGTTATGCTAGGTCAACATACAAAGCAAAATGTCTTTGAAAACCGTGTACTAGGTATGCTAGGTCAACATACAAAGCAAAGTGTCTTTGAAAACCGTGTACTAGGTATGCTAGGTCAACATATGAAGCAAAGTGTCTTTGAAAACCTGTACTAGGTATGATAGGTCAACATATGAAGCAAAATGTCTTTGAAAATCATGCATGGAGTCTTTAAAATATGTTTAATGTTTTTGAAATCATATGTATAATGTTTTTGAAATCATGCACTTGATATATTTTGTAAATATGCTATGTTTAAAATGTTTTGAAATGATGTGAAATGTCTTTGAATTCATTTATAAGGTTTTCAAGAAATATGTGTTGTTTTTGAAATCATGCACTATGTATCTTAGGTAAATATGCTATGTTAAAATGTTTTTTGAACCATATGATATGTCTTTGAATTCATGTAACATGTCTCTGAAATCATATGCTATGTATAAAGTCATGAAAAACCAGAAAGTAATGATATGCACATAGACATATTGCATAAGATCAATTTAGGACTTATGAAAAGTACCCTTAGGTATTCAAGCAAGGATTTAAAGTGGTACTTCGAGTATCTGTTAAGAGTTATAATGTGTACCTTGTACTTTGTTTCTTAGAAGAAATAAGTACATAGGATTTTTGTGGAGCTCACAAACGATCATAAAAATAGAAGAAACTAAAAGAGTAGTTTGACTTGCAAGGAATCATATCCTTGGTGTTGGTATTGTAGAGGCATGCCACACGTACACGCAATCGTACTAGTTTTGTAAATAAATGGGAACAAGATTTATTTATAAACCAATAGAAATATTTCAATGTTCTTGGGTAACAACAAGGAAAATGTAAAAGTTTAATGTTTATAGCTGCACCTCATTGGTACGAGTCTCGTTAGTATTTATGTTAAATGTTCATCCACGGGCTGGATTTGCATTACAAGTTTTGGGCAGTTGTTCCTATAATGACCCATCTTGCCACAATTGTAGCAAGAACCTTGCGGAAAGTGAGCTTGAGCAGGGTTTGCTTGAGCTTGAATGAGGTTTGGATTAACTTGGTGATGAGCATTGCATCTGTTGCACAACGATGTTGTACCCGCATAAGTTTCCTTGCAGGAGGTTGTGCTGGTTGGTCAGGAGCAACTACATCGAAGTTTTGTGAAGCCTTACGCTTCTTTGACTTCTTAGAGGATTCAGTCTTGTTTTCCTTTGGTTTTTCTTGTGTAGTCTTGTCTGATGGTTTCTTGTCGCCTTTGCGGAAAAGTTTACCCTTCTTGACCTGAGAGTCAGTCAGGGTAGCCGCTAGTTCAATGGCCTGTCTAACCATAGCGGGATTGCTCCCAGTGACTATGTCCTGAACTGGGTCAGGGAGGCCATCAATGTACTTTCGATTGCCTTATCCAAAGGTGTAACCATGGTAGGACATAACAGACTTAGTTCCTCATAACGATCAGTGTTGGCTCGATGTTCACCACTATCTTGTTTAAGATCGTGGAATTCATTTTCAAGTACTCTTTGTTCGTGACGCGGGCAAAACTCCTTCATCTTAAGAGCTTGAAGCTCTTCCCACGTCTCTCATCACTATGTTCCACCACGTGAGTGCCCTCTTTCGGAACATGTTTTAAGCAAACTCGAGTTTACGCTCATTCGGACATTGGACATGGCAGAATGTATTCTCCAGACTCTCAAACCACTGTAGGAGCCCGGATAAGTGGTGTCGAATTTCTATGTGTTTAGTTTTAGAGTGTTGAACCGGGTTTTTAGTTATATCTATTGTTGCTTTGTTATCTACGTAAATGGGCGTATCAAGAAACTACAATCCAAAGTCTCTCATCTATTGCTGCATCCACATAATCTGGGAACAACAACTGGATGCTGAAACGTATTCAACCTCACAAGTAGAGAGAGCGACCGTGATTTGCTTCTTGCATTGCCACATAATCGTGTTCCAAAGAACTGGCAACCGACCGTTGTAGACTTGCCGTTTATTTTGCAGCAACCGAAATCCGAATCAGAATATCCAACATGGTCGAAATTGACGTCTTGCGGATACCACAAGCTAGTGCTTGGAACCCTTCAAATATCTAAGAATCCACTTGACGATCAGCATTTGAGACATTTGAGGATTAGACTGATAACGGGCGCAAAGGCATGTTGGATACATAATACCTGGCCTTGATGCTTTGTGGTACATTAATGACCCAATCATCGATCTGTACAAGGCATCGTCGATCTTCACTTCATGCTCATCTAGTCCGATGCCATGATTGATTGCCAATGGGGTAGATAGTGGTGATGTTCCCGATGTTGATACACAATGTCTATTGTCTAGGTCTTGGATCGAGTCTGTTTAGATAGGGTTTGAAAATGTCTGTTTTTGATGTATTTATGATGTAAAGACATCAAGTTTGCCCGAAGTTGGTAAGGGCAGGACAAGTTCGGCTGAACTTGTCCTAGCCATGCCATAGTTATATATATGTGCCTTGGGTCTTTGTCATTTGTAACTTTGCATTGTAAGAGGCGAAGCTCTGTCTGTCTGGAGACTTGAATGTAATATGATCTTAGACTAATAAATAGACATTTAAATAGTAAATCTTGTGTATTTGATTAAAATTTACATAATTTCCGCTTACGATGACTTTAGATAACAAATTAGGTTCCTAAGCAGTGGAGGAGTGATCCTAACATGTGGTATCAAGGCCATGGATACCTAGTTTGTTGTGATCTACGTAAGACTTTCTCTATTTCTACCCATTTCTTTCATTTTTCTACATTTTTTCACAAAAATGATGAATCTAAGGTTAAAAATGGTTAAAATTTGAATATGCCATACATAATCACCTAATAACAAACCCTTAAAACTTTCAGAATCAAATTCAATCGATTTATTGTCGAAAATAACAAAAAACCATGTTTCATGAACTCATTTTGGCTGAAGTTGTACTACAAGTTCGCCCGAAGTTGGCATAATATCACAAAGTTTGTTGATTTTTAACAACTTCGCGTGAAGTTGTCAAGGTTTTGCTGAATTTTTATCACAAGTTCGCCTGAACTAGACACAAAGTGAAATTTTTCTGAAAACTTGATACAAGTTCGCCCGAACTTGTTGAAAAGTAAATTTGGTAGTGTTTTCTGCACAAGTTCGCCCGAACTTGTCTGTTTGCTAATCAACTTTCAAGTGTTTTTGAATGTGTTTCATTTAAAATCTTCTGTTTGACGAGATGGATGATTTTCACAATGCTTTTGCTACAGGAGTGGCTCAGACCTCTACGCAGTAAACCAAATGAATCTAGACAACGAAATGGGAACTTCTGTGAAGCCGCCCAAGTTGATGAGCATGGATGAATATGAAGGCGGGCGTGAAAAGTTCGAGAACTGGGTATAAGCTATTTCTTCTACAGTTGGGTTGTTGTTCTGACCGGATATAAGTGGCCGGTTGATGAACATAACATGGATATTGCATTACCAAAGTTTACACCTGAACTCAAAGATGCGTATGTTCATGAGAAGAAGATGATAAGCTTGTTACAACAGTCAGTCAAGGAAGATATAATGATTCTTCTACCTGAATGTGATACATCGCAGAAGTTATGAAATGCTTTGTGCGCTAAATATCATGGTAGTGCTGAGATGATTAAAAGTAAGAAGGCTTTAATCAAGAAGGAATTTGTTATTTTCACGATGCTAAAAGGTGAAACCATGAAGCAGATGATCGATCGCACTGTCATTTGATGGTTCAAATGAGAAGACACGATTTGAAAAGAACAAACGAAGAGTTGATTGACAAGTTAACGGATGCGCTTCCTAAAGGAGACTTGACGACATACTTAATGGTTTTGAAGAATGGTTCTGATTGGCCTCGTTACATGATAGCAGATTTCATTGACAAGCTAGAAGATCATGAAATAGAATTACTAAAGATTGCCAAATCGAAGAATGCAAAAGTCGTGTTCAGGATATTATCAAGTCCTAAGATTCAAACGGCATTCAGTGCAAATGTAAATTCTTCGAATCAATCATTCCAAAGCCAATCCAACACTCAACCGAGTTATAATCAGAGTTCTCCAAATACAGCATATTCAATTACTAATTCAAATTCTCCATTCGAGAATCAAACTAATCAGATAAACCAGTCTAGTTGCGATTCGAATGTATTTCATTGCAACATTGTGGTCAATCTAAAGAACGTTTTCTCTGAACAAACAGCCAATAGCACATGGCGCTCCTTGCAACCGTGCTTGAATCATATGAAAGCTTAGTGGCGGGGAAGATTGGGAATCCAGAGATGACGGCTGAGGATTACGACCAGGTTGATGAAGAGGAATTGGAATTGATGGATATCAAATAGAGCTTAGCATCGATTATTAGAAGAGTAACAAAGTTTGACACGCTCACAGGAAGAGATATTGGAAATTCGAGCAATAAGCTTGGATTCGACAAAACAAAGGTGACATGCTTCAAATGCAGACAAAAGGGGCATTTCAAACGCGAGTGCACAAATCAAGAAGCAAGTGATGTTGGTGCATAATGTCTATGTCTTAGTCTTATATCGAGTCTGTATAGAATAGAGCTGAATAGGCTAGCGATACGAAATATTTATGTAAATAGTAGCCAACTTCACCCATGGAGGGTTGTTATGTCAAGTTCGGCCGAACTTGTAGTGGCAAGTTCGGGCGAACTCATATCCATGACCAGCGAACTTGAGACTCTATAAATAGCAAGCTAGTCTCTCTTATTGTAACTTTGGCATTTTGGAGGCGAAGCTCTGTCAGTTTGTACTCTTGACGTTTGATCAATAAAACTGATGTTAAAATGATTAATTCTTGTCTATTGGTAAACACGACGTAATATTTCCACTATTATGGACATTAGTTATCAAATTTAGGTTCCTTAGCATCGAGGATCGATCCTACAAGTTGTATCAGAGCTAGAACAACCTGATTTGATAGTAATCAAGACAAGAACACTTCTACTTCATCTCCATTCTTCTATTTTTCTTAACTTTTTCACAAAAAATGAAGAATTCACGGTCTAAATCTTTTCAATTTTGAATAATCATGTAAAATACAACAAAGATAAACCCTTGAAAGATTGGAGACCAAATTCAACCGAATTGATGTCAAAATTTTGAAAAACCCATGTTTTGCAAAACCTTAACCATCGAACTTGTTAGTCTAGTTCGACCAAGCTTGTGTAAAAACTCACTTTTTCAGTGATTTTTTACCAAGTTCGCTCGAACTTGAGTGTTTTTGAGGAAAGTTTTGCCAAGTTCGCTCGAAGTTACCAAATATTCACAGATTTTATATCAAGTTTGACCGAACTTGATTAAAATCAAGAGTGTTTAGGTTAAGTTCGCTTGATCTTACAAGATCTTTAAAAAATCCATTCAACAAGTTTGACCGAGGTTGTTCAAAGGAAAATTTTCAAATCAGTATTCACAAGTTCGACCGAACTTGTAAAAAATCTCTGAATTCTTCATTTCATCTACAAGTTCGAATGAACTTGTACTAATTCTAATTGTTTTCAAATTCAAGTGTTTTCAGCATACGAGTCTCGTTATTCGCGATGGATGATATTCAAAGAGCGTATATTCCGGAGTGGGTTCGTCAAATGCCAACGTGATCTAACAAGTCAATCTTTACAACGAGATGGGCACGACTGTTAAACTGCCAAAGCTAATGAGCATGGACGAGTATGAAGGATGGAAGGAGAAGTTTACATATTGGGTTCAAGCCATGCACTTCCTAGGCTAGGTGTCGATCGAGCGAGGTTATACAGTTCCGTTCGACGAACATCAGCAAGTTCTGGAGAAATACAAGTACTCCACGACACAGAAAGAAGAATACATTGCTGAGAAAAAGATGATCAGTCTTATCCAACAATCCGTTAAAGAAGATATTCTCGTCTTGTTACCAGAATACACAACTGCAAGAGAACTCTGGCTCTCGCTTCAAAATAGGTATCAAGGAAGCGCAGAGATGATCAAGAGCAAGAAAGCACTTATCATGAAAGAGTTCGATATCTTCAACATGCTGAAGGGTGAGACCATGAAGTAGATGAATGAATGCTTCTGTCATCTTAAAGTTCAAATGCGAAAACACGGTCTCGAAAAGACGGAACAAGAGTACATCGACAAGCTTGCAGACGCTCTACTAGATGGAGAGTGGACTACGTATCTTATGGTTCTGAAGGAATGTGAAAAATGGGAATTCTTCAAGCTATCAACATTTATCGATAAACTCGAAGGCCATGAAATGGAACTCTTTAAGATTGCAAAGTCAAAGAATGCTAATGTTGTTCAAGACGTTGGTCTGTACTACAAGAGTGGAATGCAAGATAACATTTCAAGTCCAAAGATTCAAGGAGCATTTAGTGCAAACATTAATTCTTCTCCATAGAACCAGAACCAATTTATCCTGAATATGATCAAAGTCCACAGTCTTCGTTCTCAAGCACTGGTTCAAATTCATCTCATCAGAGTCAAGCAAATCAGAATCAACAATCAAATTTTGATTCGAACGTGTACAAGTGTAACATTGCTGTAAATGTAAACAATGTTGTTTCTGAGCAAGTTGCAAAACAACACATGTCACTTCTCGCCACTGCTCTAGAATCATATGAAAGTCTTGTAGCTGGGAAATCGGAAATCCCGAGATGATCGCCGAAGACTACGATCAGGTGGACGAAGAAGAGCTTGAACTGATGGATATCAAGTGGTCACTAGCTTCTATCATTCGAAGAGTCACAAAGTTTGTTGCACTCATTGGCAGAGATATCGGAAATTTAAGTAATACGCTAGGGTTCAACAAATCGAAGGTCACGTGTTTCAGATGCCGACAGAAAGGGCATTTCAAGAGAGAATGTAAAAATCCTGAAGCCACGGTCAATCAAAGTCCATTTGGTGGAGGCAACGAGTATTACAAGAAATCTCTTCAATACAAGCCTTTCCCAAAGAAGACACAAGTTGAAATTCAGGAAAAGCCAAACAGCAGCAACACTGAGAAAGCTATGGTTGCATCAAGCGAAGATGATGGCTTCGATTGAAATTCTTATATCGGTAAGAAGACCGGAATTGCATTAATGGCTGAGATTGTTGAAGATACATCTGTCGAAGAAGCAGCTGCGATAGAGAATATTTTGCTGGAACAGTATTTGTAACAATAACAGGAAGAAGAGGAGTATATCCACATGCAGAAACAAGGAATTTTATCTCCTAACTCTTGTGATAGTTTTGCAGGTCACTTTGATGGAAGTTCTCAGGAGCAAGCTGTCGAGAAGAAATCTGATGAAGTAGTCATTGATGTTACGCAAGAAGTGAATGCCGAAAACCTCAAGGATATTGCTGATAAAGCTTTAATGGCAAATCTAACCAAGGTAGGTTAAGAGGTAAATGAAGTTGTCAAAGTACAAGTTGTAGAGGTTGAGAAACCTTGTACAAAATGTACCGAACCATGTATCGAATGTGCCGAAAAATCAAAGATCATCGTTGAAATCAATGTGCATAATGAACTTTTAAAATATGATTATCGCACAATGAAGGAAGCGTATGACAAAATAAAGATGACTACGGCAGGCTCGATCGAAATAATATTGAACAACATGATACTGTGAGGATGCTAAAAGGAACAATAATGGAAAAACAAAAAGTGATTAATATCTATATTAACACCATTGCTGAAACTAAGCAACAACTCCAGGACATGAAAATTGAAACAGAACGAGTTCAACAACTTTTGAGAAGTTACACATGTAACGCATATGACATTGATCACATTCTTCCGACAATTCCATCGGAAGAAAAACCTAAAAAGAAAATTGGTAAAGAATACAAGAATGTTCCTCCACCCCTATGCGAGAAATACTGTCGCAAATCCGTTGATGGGATGGATAAGACACTCAACATTGAGTTGTTATCTGAAAAGAAAAGTGAGTTGCCAAAGAACATTGATGTAATCTATACTAAAACAGATGATGACAATGATGTGGTTGAAAATGTTCTGAATGATTCTGATGAATGCAGCTTTAAAAGCGTCAACTCGAGTTCAAAGAATTCTGATTCACAGTCCGAAGATGACGATAAATCATCGGATAACGATCTAAGTGATGATCCTAACGTTGTTATGTACAAGGTTAAGGATTCTGATAGATTGTACTTTGATGATAGTTTTCCGATTCAGAACGTGAAGGAAGAATTGTTAGACAAATTCTTTAAACTCGTGGAAGTTACATCAGATGATCTGGAGATCAATGAAAGGAAATTCTATTCCAAACCTAAAAGAAATAACTACCGAAGAAATAGTGGTGATCATCCAGAAAACCGGAGAGCTAGGTTGGATTAGAAGAATCAGATGAACATAAAAAGAAATCATCACCATTTCAAGAATACAAGAATAAAAACATGAATTTTGTATATGGAACGAACACGGTTCATGAGGAAAGTTTGATTGGCAAACAATCAAATTATGAGTTTAAGAAACAAAAAGAACTTCGAGATAAAGCCAAAATTGCAAGTGGTGCTAAAACAAGTGGTGTAAAACTCACTAAAGGACATCTACATGATTCTCGGACTTGTTTCAGTGCAATGAAATTGGTCATAATGCACGCCAATGTCCGAAATCAAAGCCGGCTTATCTTCGAAGGAAAGAAAGTTCAAATGTTGTGAAACCGAAGCAACCAGAGTTTGTAAAACCTTTAATGATTTTGAAAAGAAATGAATCAAAAGCTGAAGTTAAACCTAAAACAGAAAAAAGTTTGAAAGATCAACTTTCAAAAAGGTGAATCTTCAAAAGCTAATGAAAACAAGTTTTACTTCAAAAAGGCTAACATAAAATCTCAAGCATGGATTGCAAAGAAACGGTCAACAACATCTAAGAACACTAAGTCTGAGCCTGTTAAGACTAGTGATAGCGGGAAAGAATCAAAATCAGAAATCAAGTCTGAAATTGTCAAAACTACAAGTGGTAACAGTTTGAAAGATTACAAGAAAGTGAAGTTTTCAAACATAAACATCGTAGAAAATTCAGATGATGAATTTGAGTTTGATTATGCTGACGAATGTGAATTTGAATATGATGATGGTTATCCAATTCAACCCAAGACCAAGAAGGCTTGGGTCGCGCTATTTAACTAATTGTTGAAATGTGTAGGGCTCTAGAGATCTGTACTTTCCAAGTGGATTCTGGATAGTGGAGCTTCCAGACATATGACGGGAATGAAAGCACTTTTGTTCGACATAAAAGCTATCAATGGTGGATATGTTCGATTTGCTGGAAACCAAGGTGGAAGGATTATTGCCGAGGGAAAGCTTTCAAACAGAGTTGTTTCATTTGATCAAGTGAACTACATTGCGGGGCTTGAGAACAACCTTCTGAGTATTTCTCAAATTTGTGATAAGAAGTTTACCGTCCACTTCAACGATAAAGAATGCATGATAATCAAACCGGGTTTCAAAATACCAGACGAGTGGATACTCATGCGTGCACCAAGAGAGAATGATTTGTATGTTCTTGACATGGGAAATGCTACTAGATCTTAAAAAACGGCACAATGTTTTGCTTGAAAGCTACTGAGAAGGAGTCAATCTTATGGCATAGAAAGATGGGCCACATTCACCTGAGAAAGATGAATCATTTGGTACATAATGATTTGGTGGAAGGTGTGAATCTGAAAAGTTTCATATGTCAGATAATTGCCTCGAGTGTAAAAAGGGAAAGTAGATCAAGAAATCTCATCCAAGAAAGATTCTCAATTCGATAAAGTTGCCTCTCGAAAGACTTCACATGGATTTATTTGGTCCATTGAATGTCCGAAGCATCTCTGGAGATCTCTATTGCTTGGTAGTCACTGACGGTTATTCCCGATACTCGTGGGTATTCTTCCAAGAATCAAAAGATGAGACGTTTGAAAATTTGGTTATTCTTTTCAAGAAACTTGAGAACCTGTACCATCTTCCGGTGAGACGCATTAGAAGCGACAACGGTACTGAGTTCAAAAACACCAAATGAAGGAATTCTGCCATGCTAAAGGGATTTTGCACGATTTAGTGCACCCTACACTCTGCAGCAAAACGGTGTAGCTGAATGGAAGAATAGGATGCTTATCGAAATTACAAGAACCATGCTTGCAGACTCAAAGCTTCCAGCCAGCTTCTGGAGTGAA
This sequence comes from Scalesia atractyloides, assembly GCA_947069175.1. NCBI lineage: Eukaryota > Viridiplantae > Streptophyta > Magnoliopsida > Asterales > Asteraceae > Scalesia > Scalesia atractyloides. Next base: position 57,257,977 of record CAMTDV010000016.1, on the reverse strand, counting down.
GCAGTTGCAACGGCTTGTTACACACTCAAAAGAGTCTTAACAGTAAAACCAATGATAAAGACTGTTTTGAGATGATCAACCGACGGAAACCGAATTTGAAGTTCTTAGAACCATTTGGAGCACTATGTACTGTAATAGATCAAGATGGCAAATTTGGAGCTAAATCACTCGAAGGTTTCTTTGTCGGATATGCAAGTCCTTTGCGAAGAGTTTATGTTCCTTCATTGAGAAGAGTTATAGAAGTGCAGCATGTTGATTGTTTTAACTATACGGATCCTATTCAGAGAAAAGGTGATGCATGGTTATTCAACTATCAAGACTTGTGGAAATCACTTGATTTGCCTGAAGAACCATCCGATGAAGAAATCACAACGTTATACTATCTTCATCAATCAGCAAATCAAGAGCAAATTGTCGGACCAATTGTGGTTAATCAACCCACGTTAGGATCATCTTCTTCTGAAGCTAGTTCAAGTAATAGCGGTGGTAAAGAAGTTCAAACAAATCAAGTGACACCGACTACAGAACCGGTCAATACTACAGTAAATCATAATCTTTCTGAAGCACAGAGTTCAGACTCGGACGAGGCTCCAACATTCGATGCCGATGGAGAATCTTCTTCAGATGAAGAAGCAGAGCAGATTACATGTTTATTGAATGAATCTGCATGCCCGAGTAGTGTTCCTGAAGTTGAAGTAGTGGTAGATCAACATATCACAAATCAAGAGAATATTATGGTTGTTCCAGGCGAAGTGATGCCAAGATCATATTCTTATCATTTGTCAAATTCTATAATAGGCGAATTACAAGCTGGAGTGAGAACACGGAGTCAAATAAACAAAGCTTTGAGCTGTTTCCATACTCGTGTTGCTCCAATTTCAGAGTATTGCTACTATTCATGTTTCATATCCCAGATGGAGACAAAAAGTGTTTCTGAAGCTCTAGGCGATGAAAACTGGGTACAAGCAATGAAAGAGGAATTGTTACAGTTTGAGAAGTTAGGAGTGTGGAAGCTTGTAGACCTACCTGAAAATCAGAAAGCAATTGATACGGAATGGGTCTTTAAATGCAAGCGAGACGATCGAGGGGTTATAGTTGGAAACGAAGCTCGGTTTGTTGTCAAGGGATTTCACCAGTAGGAAGGGATAGACTACATAGAAGTCTATGCATCAGTAGGTCGCTTAGAATCTATTCGAATATTCCTTGCTTTCGCATCATGGAAGGGATTTAAAGTCTATCAGTTGGATGTTAAATCAACTTTTCTGTATACGTTGGATAACCACCGGGGTTTGTCGATCCACTCAACAAAAGAAAAGCATATCTTCTTGATAAAGCACTTTATGGTTTACACCAAGCCCCGAGAGCCTAGTACGAGACGTTATCGAAACATCTCGTGGGAAACGGCTTTGTCAGAGGAACTGTGGATAGTACTCTCTTCACCAGAGAAGTTGATAATCATCTAATTATCGTTCAAATCTATGTGGACGACATCATCTTTGGATCTACGAATGATAGTCTTTGTAAGGAGTTTGAGGGCATCATGAAGAAGAAATTCGAAATGTCTTCGATGGGCGAAATGAAATTCTTCCTCGGATTGCAAGTAGATCAACTTTCAGACGGTATTTTCATTCATCAAACCAAGTATGTGTACGACATCTTGAAGAAGTTTGATATTGAAAGCTGGGAGCCGTTTTACTCCTCTTGCTCTTAATCACGGGATTTGCATTGACAAAACTGGAGCCAAAGTTGATGAGACGCTCTACAGATCAATGATAGGATCGTTGATGTATCTGACGACATCGCACCCAGATATCATGTATCTACCTGCCTATGCACCAGTTATCAGTCAAGCCCGAGAATTTTACACATCCAGATCGTGAAGCGAATCTTCAGATATCTGAAGGGATGCCCAAGCATCGGCTTGTGGTACCCGAAGAATGATAATTTCAATCTTGCAGGATATGCTGATTCTAATTTTGGTGTATATAAGTTGAATTCAAAATCGACTGCAGCGGGATGCCAGTTCTTCGGAACAAGAATGGTAACCTGTAGTGTAAGAAATAGACTACGGTCGCTCTCTCTACCTGTGAAGCTGAGTATATCTCGGCCTCCAGCTGTTGTTCACAGATTTTGTGGATACAACAGCAGATAAGAGACTATGGTCTGCAATTTCTTGACACTCCATTGTATATTGATAATAAGGCAGCCATTGATATAACTAAAAATCCGGTTCATCACTCACGCACAAAACACATTGAAATTCGCTATCACTTCATTCATGATTGCTACGAAAAGAAGTTGGTGCGAATAGAAAAAATCCACACCGACGAACAAAAGGCTGATTTTTATACCAAACCATTTTCTTTATCACGGTTTAAATACTCGTTAAGAATTGATGGTATGAAAAATTTGCTGACAGGTGTGGACGCTGAGGTTGAATATGGATCGGACGACGAGTTCACATGATCCATATTGGTTTGTCTATATCTTTCTAGTTTAGAATTTTATTAAAATCTAAAAAACAAAAAGATTTTTTTATTTTAGGGGGAGAAATGTTAGAGAAAATACAAAAACATTTGAAAATTTTAAAATCCAAAAACATTTGAAAAATGCAAAAAGTACAAAAACATTGAAAAAGACAAAAAGAATTCAGTATCACAAAAAGGAAATGATAGTACATCAGTAGACTATCACAGTATGCTAAAGAAATGGAAAGTTTAAAAGTGATAAACAAGTCTTACTGTGGATGTGTCGATAGGCTTAACACGTTTAGTAAATTGTTTTCGAGATATAAACTAAATTTTACAACTTCTTAATCTTGTTGATTAACACATCTTGGATATATGACTTAGTACTTCGAAATTTCGTTTGAGAGATTGCCTGATTCTGAGATACGAGGTCTTTTAGGTAGTTGATATCTGGAGTATAATACAAGTTCTTCTGATTTTTCGAAAGCAATAGCCTAGAACTTCTATAATACTTTTGCTATAAAACCCTAAACTGCATGCAATCTTGAAAAGTATCGAAAGATCTAATCATTTGCAGTGCTAAAAAGATTCCTTAAGTGGAAAGCACCTTAAAGTCAGCCTTCATCTCTTTGTCTGTACGGTAGTACTAACTTGAGCTCTCCAGGTCTCGCAAAACCCTGATACAAATATCAATTAACGCTATATTCACCTGTAAGATGAAATCTAGGGAATCTTGATGCGTGAGTATATTCAAGAAATAGGAACCACAGATAAGTCAAGTTTGATAAATCTTACCTTAACATATCTTGAAACAGTTGAGAAACAGTGGTAAAGTTTAAGTGGATAAACATATCGACAATGTAGGTAAACGAGTTTAAAGCTTAAATTCATCTAAAGGTCAACGGTACTGGTGATATGTCTCATACAACTGATATGATCCTATTAGACATAAATTCACAAAAATATGTCTGTAAAAATGTTTGTACATAGTTTACTTTGTCCTGTAAATAGTTTATCAACTTTACAGATTAAAACCAAAAACATTTTCAGTGTGTTTTAGCATAAACTTACAAAAATACAAAAAGATTTTTTTTCTACATTGTTTTCAGCAAACCAATGTTGGAGAACGGTTCTTCGAAGTCTGGTAAGATGCTTGAACTGGAGGGAATCTCTTTGACAACAGGCTGGGAGCTAATCTGTAAAATCTGAAAAGCCGAAACAATGAAAAGTTCATTAATTTGAAACTTTGTTTTTGAAAATATCAACAGTTTGTTCGTAACGGGTCAAACCGGGGTCATTAACTTGAACTCAGCAGACATTGGTTAACCAAGGTCATTAACTTGGACTTGGTCAACTAAGTGGATTTTTATAACTGGTAAAAGATGAAAAGTTCAGGGGTTAAATTGTTAAAATTTGAAAAAATTGGAATTTGGTTTTGGCAAGTTCGGCCGAACTTGTCAAAATAATCAAAGTATAAATTTCCAGCAATTCGACCGAACTTACAGATAAATGGCTGGTAGTTATAAGTTCTCCGGACTTGAATGGGCTTTGTTATGGGCTTGCAAGTTCGCCCGAACTTGCCAGGGTATAAATACCTAGCAAGTTCGGCCGAACTCATTCATCAGTTATCGAAAAACTCTGAGTGAACTTAAGTATTTTGAGCGAAGTTGTGATTTTGGCAAGTTTATACCGTTATACTGCCCGATTTTCAATTGATTTTGGTGATTTGCACACCATCTTCAATGGCTAAGGTATAAATTTGATGTTTCAACCGTGAATTGAATCATATTTGGTGAATCTAGGTCTGGAATGATAAATGTGTAAGATCTAGGATTAATTGGACCAAATTGATCTTTAAATCTTATTCTAAACATAAATCGACATATAAATGAACTTAATTTGATTGAAATGGTTGATGATATGTTTAACAGTTTTGGATTGAAGAAGATGACAAGTTTGGCCGAACTTGTTATCAAGTTCGACCGGACTTGTTTAAATAAACCTTGAATAAATTGTGATAAGTGTAAGTTTGACCGAACTTCTATGTTAAAATTGGAAACTGTTGAAATACAATTCGATCGAACTTAGGTAAGTCTGGATGAGGAAACATGTTATAAGTTCGCCGAACTTGTATTTGAATGATGATAAATGTGTAAGTTTGCCCGAACTTAGGATGAGAATTATTGAACATGTGTATTACATGTTCAGGCGAACTTATCAAAAACATAATGATATAACACTTATCAAGTTCGCCCGAACTTGATGAAAAGTATTTGAAAAGTTTGTAATTTTTTCCTGTATTGCGTGCTAATTGTTTTGCGTCATTTTTTTAGATTCAAGAACCAGCAAGGGTGATTGCTATGGATTTCTCAAAATTCCATAACACGTGTATTACGCTCGACAAGATGATATGTCCATCTTTGAAAGAATACGACAGTATCTTGAAGTTTTTAAAGGAAAGTCCTATTCATCGAGCGATCACGGAGCGCACAGTATCTTATAGATCTCAAACGTAGCATTTCTGGACGAACGCGAGTCTCAGTGAAGATAAAAAGACCATTATATCTTCTGTGCAAGTCGGGAATGAAGTCAAAACAATTTCTGTCACAGAAGATGATATTCGCAGAGTTCTACAATTCAATGATGACAAAGACGATCTGATATTTCTTGATGAGAAGATGGTTAGAGGCTGTTTCTTTCAAATGGGTTACAAGGGAAGCGTGAATAAGCCGACTCTGAAGAAAGGGGAGGTGCCTAACCCCTACAAGCTCCTAATGCATGCGATTATTCATACTTTTATTCACCGCAAGGCAGGTCTAGATGATGTTCAAGACTACATGGCCTATATGGCAACAGCATTGATCTTGAAGAAGCTGTTTATCTATTCTAAGCTGGTGTTCACACTTATGTTGAAAAACATGGATGATTCAAGGCTTTGTCTTTATCCGAGGTTCGTGCAAATGTTGATAGATGATAATTTCACTAATATAGCTCGGGATCCAAATGATGTGCATTACCTAAGCCACCTCGATGATACAACTGTGAAGAAGCTTTTAAAGTTTCAGAAGCCAGCGTCAGCACCAGTTGCAAAGCCAGTTTTCGGGGCGATCAAAGATCCAAATTATATTGTGCCGCCTGACAATAAATGGAGGAAAGACGGAAGCGATGATGAGAAAGAGTTGAACGCAGAGAAAGAATCGTTCAAAGATTTCAAGCCTAAGTCTCGGAGTGAATGGTTCTTAAAGGCTGAAGTTGAAAAGCCGAAAAAGAAACGAGCTGCAAAGAAAGTCGATACAATGCTCATAGATGAAGAAGAACTAGAAAATATTCAAGCTGAAGCAGGTTCAAGTGCAGTGGTAGTTGTTGAAAGTCAAGAGGTTGAAAATTCAATACAAGAGGATGTTATTTCAGCTACTTTAGAGAACGATGATGATTCTGAAGAAACTCAGTGAAAGAACCAGAAAAATCAGAGGTTGAAATTAGAGCAGAAAAGAAGAAAGAAATGGATGCTGATTTTGATCCAAGTCTTGAAACAGATTCTAATGAGGAAAGACCAAAGAAAAAAGCTAAACGTGTGAAGTCTGCTACTATTTCATCGACAAAAACTACAGATTCTCCTCAGACAAAGGACAAGAAGAAAAAGAAAGTTCAAAAAGCAGTCAGTAAACGATATAAAGGAAAGCTGAAGAGCGCAGAACTTACACAAGCACCTTCTGGCGCACAGGAGAGAGGAGTTACACAAGAACCTCCTACACAAGAACCTCCTGTAGTAGTTACAAGTGAAGCTGAACGTCCAGGAGTCACACAAGAACCGCCTGTGATTATCTCGTCTGAAGCTGAAAGGCAAGGAGCCACACAAGAACCTCATGTGTCTACTCCAAAGAAGACTACACCACAGACTACTACTCCAAAGTCTACTCCAGGGCCTAATTTGTTTTCTGATATGCAGAATGATCCAATAAGCCTTCAAGATCTGAATGATTTCTTTCCAGAAACAAATGTTGAACTTCTTGAAAAGCGTGTGAAGGTGTTAGAAGAAAAAGTGGCAAAGAATGAGGAGGAGAAAGCTGAGCTTATTCAGAAAATGAATCAAAGTAATGTTGAAAAAGAGATGTTGGACGATAAAGTGAAAGTGTTGGAAAATGAACGAGAATACTTTAAAGCTTTGATCGAGAGTTGCAGGATGCAAATGAAAAGCCGCAGACAGAGATTGCTGATCTGAAGTCAATCGAAGCTCTAAATGATTGTAGATTTTCCAGGATGCAGAAAGTTTTATCAAACACTCTGAATATCGATTTCATCGCCGAATATGATCGTCTGGATCAACAAGAAGCTAAAGAACAATCTGAGAAAGAGTTAGCTGCTAGTGGAAAAGGAAAAGGGGTTGAAGGTGAAACTTCTAAGGCTTTTGAAGCTGCAGAGAAATCTGTTGAAGAGAATATTGTTATAGCTTATGAGTCTGATATTCCAAAGGTTGACGAATCGTCAAGCCTTCTGATCCTATCGTTGCTTCTGAAGAAAAGGATGATGAAGAAGCTGAGAAAGAGGTTAAAGAGGATGATGAACATAAAGATGATTCTGAGTATGAGGATTGGAATGTTGCTGATGATGATGGTGATGACGATCAAGGAGGAATTGGTATTAGAATAAGTGAAAGAAAAGTATCTGATGACGTTGATTTTTCCTATTTAATGGACGATGAATCGAATAAGATGGATGATCAGTTTCAGGGGGAGTCAGGGCAGACAGGGCCATCAGATGATGTTGATATGGCTAATATTGATAGATTTGCAAAGCTTGTTACTGCGACAAAGCCATTAATGTTGATGTTAGAACATAATATGGAGGAAGGCGAGTATGTACACAACTATACAAAGGAAGATCTGGCCAAGTTAATTGAAGTTGATACTGAGAATCTAGAGATTGATTTTAAAGAGGATGTGTTGAATGTAACACTTTTGAGCCGAATGATTATCAGTATGTTAGAAGATTTGAAGCTGACGAATATAAAAGAGTGATTGTGGAAGATTGGTCTTCTGATGATGAAACAGATCAAACTGCGAAGTACGTCAGTCCTAATACTGATAGTTTTCCTACATTTGAGGAGATGTACAAGCAACTTGACGAAGACATGTTAAAAGAAAAGATTGAGGAATCAATTAGAGAAGGTAAAGTACCAAAGCCGATGACGAAAGCAAAAAATTGCTCAAGTGAAAAAGTCTTGGTATAAAGAAATGGCGCGTGAATGTAAGTTTCGACGTCCTTTAGCATTCTTTATCCGAGATAAAGATGTGTCATTGGGGGATATCTTAAGCTGGGGTTGGTTCAAGGAACTTAACGTATATGCAATCAAAAGAGAATTTGGAGTTTAATACTTCATGTATCTTGCTGATTTCAAGACTTTACCATATTGGGATGTGGAAGAGCTGGTTCAGACCGTTAATGTAACATATCACATGAAAGTGGTTGATCAGTTATTCTGGAAGTTGATAAAGTATGAAGTAGTCAAAGGATTCAGATATTGGAAGCCATTCATTCCAGGTCGCCGAATCAAAACAAACAAGAAGACAGGGAGAAATACATAACATTGATAATGAAGCAACCTAGGGCAATGAGAAACATTCGGTTGATGCCGATTGAGCAGAACTTCTATCCATTGTTCAAGTGGTGGCAGATAGATCCAACTACTTGTGAAGCTGTTATTGTGCTATGATTCAAAGAACATTTGGATATTTCGAAGGAAAGAGTTGAAATATTGGGATTTCAGGGCATGAGAAGATTATGGAGAACGATCAGGATTCTAGATCCAATGTGGCTGTTAACTGTTCGAGAGAGATATCAAACCTTGTTCTATAGTAAGATTGTGTTTGAAGAACGTGAGAAGGTACAAGCTATGCAGTATCAGAAAGTTGTGAATGTTTGCTATGCAAAAGAAGTAAACTCAGGGAAGATGTGGTAGACAAAGTGGAGGGATCTAGAAAGAGTTGAATTCCTGAAAGAGGAAAAGCGTCTTGAGGCTATTCATGAGAAAACTAGAAAGGCAAGTATTAGATGATTTCAGCATATGAACAAAGTGCCTCCTACAGACCAAACGCCGGATCCTAAACAAGAACGACCAAAGAAGCCTTACAAGAACTTCTTTGGTCGTGTGCGTTAATGTTTATTATGAAGACAGAGTTTTGAAGACTCATACAAGACGAAGACGATATCCAAGGGGGAGTCTGTTGGTGCATAATGTCCATGTCTTAGTCCTATATCGAATCTGTATATAATAGAGCTGAATAGGCTAGCGATATGAAATATTTATGTAAATAGTAGCCAAGTTCGCCCATGGAGGGTTGTTATGTCAAGTTCGGCCGAACTTGTTGTGGCAAGTTCGGGTGAACTCATATCCATGACCAGCGAACTTGAGACTCTATAAGTAGCAAGCTAGTCTCTCTCATTTGTAACTTTGGCATTTTGGAGGCGAAGCTCTGTCAGTTTGTACTCTTGACGTTTGATAAATAAAACTGATGTTAAACTGATTACTTCTTGTCTATTTGTAAACACGACGTAATATTTCTGCTATTATGGACGTTAGATATCAAATTTAGGTTCCTTAGCATCGAGGATCGGTCCTACAAGTGACAATCAAAGTCCTTTTGGAAACAACAATGACTATTACAAGAAATCTTTGCAATACAAGCCGTTTTCGAGAAAAGTTCAAGTTGAAGTACAAGACGATTCTTCAAAAACAAATGATAAGGCTCTAGTTGTTGCACATGAGGATGAAGGGTTTGATTGGAATAAATATATTTCCAAGAAAACTGGTGTCGCGTTGATGTCCGAGAATGTGGAAGAGCCTGATTCAATGGTTGATGATGCAGCTCTTTAGAATGCGATCTTAGAAGAATATTTGCAAAGATCATAGGAAGAAGAGATGATCTATCACGAGACAAAGATGAAGAACATTATTCCTCATTATCTTTAATCTAGTTTTGTAGGTTGCTTTGATGCTACAAATAAGGAGCATGTGTTTGAAGAAAAGAAACCGAATGTTGAGGAGATCATCGATGTGATAAAGGAGATGAATGAAGAAAACCTCACATAGATTGCTGATAAAGCAATGATGGCCAATCTGAAAGAGGTAAGACAAGGGTAAAGGTGATTGAGAAAGAAGTTGTGAAAGCGCAAATTGTGGAGGTTGAAAAACCTTGCACAAAGTGCACTAAAGCTTGTGAGCAGTGTGCTGAAAAATCATCTATCATAAGCGAGTTAACAATGCATAATGAAAATTTTAAATTTGATTATCGCACAATGAAAGAAGCTTATGATAAGATGAAAGGCACTTACAGCATTGTTGAACAAGCTAATCTTGAAAAAGGTGGTACAATTAGAATGTTAAAGGCAACGGTAATTGAAAAACAAGAAGCCATTAACATGTATATTAACAACATTGCTGAGCTAAAACATAAACTTCAAGAAACTAAGATTGAAATCGAACGAGTAAGACCGCTATTGCTCAGTTATACGACTAATGCTATGTCATCGATCACATTCTTCCAACAATTCCATCGGAAGAAAATGATGCGAAGCCAAAGGTAAGAAGCGTGGAGATTATAGTAATGTTCCACCTCCATTGTGCGCAAGTTACCGCCGCAAGAAAGTGGAAGGGATAGAGAAGGCACTTAATGTAACACTTTTATCAGAAACAAAGATAAGTTGCCTGAGAACATTGATATAATCTTCATGACATCTAATGATGACAGTGAAGCAGTAGTGAAAAATGTGGTTGAAAATGTTTTGGGAAATGATTCTGATGATGGCAGCTTTGAAAGCGCTGACTAGAGTTTAGATAGTTCTGAATCACAATCTAAAAAATGAAGATACTTCATCGGAAAATAGCCTAAGTGATGATCCTAACGTTGTAATGTACAAAGATAAGGACTCTGAAAGACTATATTTTGACGATAGTTTTCCGATTCTGAATGTGAAAGAAGATCAAATTGGCAAACTATTCAAACTTGTTGAAGTATCGTCAGATGATCTAGAGAAGAATGAAAATAAATTTTACACAAAATCAAAGAAAGTTTATAACAACTACCGAAGAAATTGTGGTGATTTTCCTGAGAATAGGAGAGCAGGTTTGGGTTTAGAGGTAGAAGATGAACTGAAAAAGAAAAATCACCATTTCATGAATATAAAACGACAAACATGAAATTTGTGTTTGGGACAAACACGGTTCCAGAGAAGGATTCGATTGGAAAGCAATCGAACAATGAATTTAAGAAAGAAAAAGAGCTTTATGATAAGGCTAAATCCACAAGTGGAGTAAAGACCACTAGTTGACAAACTGTTCATACCCCGGACTTGCTTTAAATGCAATGAGGTTGGACACATTGCACGAAAATGTCTGTAATCAAAGCCTAACTATCGAGAAAGAAAGAAAACTTCATATGGTGAGAAATTTAAATACCCAGAGATTGTGCCAACAAAGATCTTAAAACGAAATAATGAATCTAACTTTGAAGTAACATCTAAAATTGATTCTAAAATTGAGAAATCTACTTTTGAAAAGGGTGAAACTTCGAAATTGAATGAAAACAAAGATTCAAAATTTTATATCAAAAAGGCACGAATGAAATCTCAAGCTTGGGTTGCAAAGAAAACCTCATCATCATCTGAAAGTACAAATCTGCATTTGTCAAAATTGAAAATGTTAATGAAACAAAGACTGATCAGAAGTTTTGTATGTTGATTTGAGAGTTCCTACTTATGATATCCCGATTCCAACCAAGACCAGAAAGGCTTGGGTTTCCCTCTTTAAATAAGTTCTTGTGCATGTGCAGGGGCTCCCAAGATTCATCTTGTCAAAGTGGATTAGGGATAGCGGAGCTTCACGTCACATGACTGGGATAGCGTGCCTTACTCTTTGATATTAAAGCAACCAATGGAGGGTATGTGGGATTCGCCGGTAATCAATGAGGTCGAATTGTTGCAGAGGGAAAGTTATCTAATGGTGTGGTGTCGTTTGATAAGGTCAACTATATCGCTTAGCTGGAGAACAGTCTTCTCAGTATTTCACAGATATGTGATAAGCACTTTACCACTAACTTCGACGACAAGTAGTGCATGATTATTAAACCGGGCTTTAAGATTCCAGAGGAATGGATTCTCATGCACGCTCCTCGCAAAAATGATCTTTATATGCTGGATATGAGCATTGCTACAACTAATTCGAAGTCAGCTCAATGTTTCGTAACGAAAGCCACAGAGAAGGATTCTATTCTCTAGCACAGAAATATGGGTCATGTACACCTCAGAAAGATGAATTTCGTAGTTCACAATGACTTAGTTGAAGGAGTGAATCTTAGAAGTTTTCACATGACTGATAATTGTCTGGAATGCAAGAAAGGAAAGCAGATTAAAAAGTCTCATCCGAGAAAGATTCTTAACTCCATCAAGCTGCCGCTCGAAAGACTCATATGGAACTTTTTGGTCCAGTGAATGTACGTAGTATATCTGGAGATCTATATTGTCTTGTCGTCACTGATGATTATTCAAGGTTTTCATGGGCCTTCTTCTAAGAGAGAAAAGACGAAACATTTTATAATCTTATGTTCCTCTTCAGGAAGATTGAAAATTTGTACCATCTCCCTATTAGAGGAATCCGAAGTGACAACGGTACAAAATTTAAGAACGCTCGATTGAAAAATTTTGCAACGTCAGAGAAATTTTACACGAATTCAGTGCTCCATACACTCCACAACAAAATGGAGTGGCTGAGAGGAAGAACCGAATGTTAATAAAAACAGCAAGGACTATGCTTGCAGAGTCTAAGCTTCCTGTTAGATTCCGGAGTGAAGCAGTCACAGCAGCATACTATACGTTGAACAGAGTCTTGACGGTCAAACCAACCAAGAAGAGTTGTTTCGAATTGCTAAACCGAAGGAAACCTAATCTGAAGTATTTAGAACCGTTTGGCGCACCTTGTACAGTCATTGATTCAGATGGAAAGTTTGGTGCCAAAATAGTAGATGGTTTGTTTGTCGGCTACGCAAGTTTTGCTCAAAGAGTTTATCTTCTAAGTTTGAGAAGAGTAGTAGAAGCACAGCACGTCGACTGTTTTCGGCATACAACTCCAATTCAAAGAGTAGGCGATGCTTGGTTGTTCAACTATAATGAATTGTGGAAATCATTTGATTTGCTAGAAGAGCCTTCTAAAGAAGACGTTGCTATTCTATATTATCTACATCAGTCGGCTAATCAAGAGCAGCTTATCAGACCAATTAGTGGTTAATCAACCAACTGTTGGATCATCTTCCTCTGGAGAAGGTCCTAGCCGTAGCGGTGTTCCAGTTGAAAAAAATTTCTGAAGAACAAGTGACACCGGCTACAGAACCAGGAAATGCTACAGAAGAACCATTCTTTCTGAAGCACATAATTCTGATTCTGACGAGGCTCCGACATTTGATGATGATGGAGAATCTTCTTCTGACGAAGAATCTGAGCGGTCACAAGTATGTTAAATCAATCTGCTGGCCCAAGTACTCGAAATGAAGCGTCTTCTAGTGCTCCTCAGCTGATTTAGTGGTCGATCTGAATGTTACTAATCAGGAGAGTACGATTGATGTTCCAAGTGAGGTGATACCGAGATCTTACTCATACCACCCATCTGATTCCATAATTGGTGAATTACAAGCTGGTGTAAGAATGAGAGGCCAGATCAATAAAGCTTTGAGATGTTTCTATACTCGAGTAGCTCCGACTCAAGTATTGCTATTATTCATGCTTCATATCCCAGATTGTGCTGAAGAATGTTTCTGAAGCTTTAGGAGATGAGAATTGGGTGCTTGCAATGCAAGAAGAATTATTACAGTTCGAAAAGCTGGGGGTATGGAAATTTGTTGATCTACCGGAGAATCAAAAAGCAATAGATACTAAATGGGTCTTCAAGTGTAAGCGCGATGATCGTGGGGTGATAGTGCGCAACAAAGCTCAACTTGTTGTCAAAGGTTTTCATCAACAAGAAGGAATTGATCATACAGAAGTATATGCACCAGTTGCACGATTGGAGTCAATACACATTTTCCTTGCATTTGCTACTTGGAAAGGATTCAAGGTTTATTAATTAGATGTGAAATCCGCTTTTCTGTATGGTAAGCTACGAGAAAAAGTGTACATCGGTCAACCACGAAACCAAAAAGAAAGCGTATCTTCTGGATAAAGCATTGTACGGGTTGCATCAGGCCCCGAGAGCCTGGTACGAGACGTTATCTCAACATCTCGTTAGCAACGGCTTTATTAGAGGAACAGTGGATAGTATGCTATTTACCAGAGAAGTTTGAAGTCATCTGATTATCGTACAAATTTATGTGGATGATATCATCTTTTGTTCGACAAATGACGATCTTTGCAAAGAATTTGAAGCTATCATGAAGAAGAAATTCGAGATGAGATCGATGGTGAAATGAAATTCTTCCTCGGATTGCAAGTTGATCATCTGCCAGACGGTATTTTCATCCACCAAACCAAGTATGTTCATGATATATTGAAGAAGTTTGAGATGGATATCACGAAGCCGTTATCTACTCCACTGGCACTCAATCACGGAATTTGCTTGATGAAACCGGAACCAAAGTTGATGATACTCTTTACAGGTCGATGATAGGATCACTCATGTATCTAATGGCGTCTTGCCCGGATATAATGTATCCTACCTGCCTCTGTGCACGATATCAGTCAAGTCCTAGGGTATCTCACATGCAGATCATGAAGCGTATTTTAAGATATCTGAAGGATTGCCCAAGCACCGGCTTGTGGTATCCAAAGAACGATAACTTGGATCTGACAGGATACGCAGACTCTGATTTCAGTGTTGACAGATTGAACGCCAAGTCTACGACGGCCGGTTGCCAGTTCTTCGGAACACGCTTGGTAACCTGGCAGTGTAAGAAACAGACTACGGTTGCTCTCTCTACTAGTGAATCTGAGTATATCTCAGCCTCCAACTGTTGTTCACAGATTTCGTGGATCCAACAGCAATGAGAGACTATGGTGTGCAATTTCTTGACACTCCGCTGTATGTAGATAATAAGGCAGCCATCGATATAACTAAAAATCCAGTTCATCACTCTCGAACAAAACATATCGAGATTCGTTACCACTTTATTCGTGATTGCTACGAAAAAGATTGGTACGAATTGAGAAAATCCACACCGATGAACAAAAAGCTGACTTTTATACCAAAGCTTTTACTTTAACAAGATTTAAATATCTAATGAGGCTTAACGGTATGAAAAATCTTTTGACAGGTGCGGAAGCAGAGGTTGAATATGGATCGGACAAAGAGTTCTCGTGATCCTCATTGGTTTGTTATCTTTTAGGATTAATATTTCTTAAAAACTAAAATACAAAAATATGTTTTTGACTTTAGGGGGAGAAATGAATCGAGAAAATACAAAAACATATGAAAAACCAAAAAGTACAAAAACATGAAAAAGACAAAAAGAAATTTGTGTCAAAAAGGAAATGATAGTACATCAGTGGACTATCACAGTATGCTAAGGATTTGTAAAGTTTAAAAAGTTTAAACAAGTCTTACTGTGGATGTGTCGATAGGCTTTACACGTTTCAGTAGATTGTTTCCAGTATATAAATTAAATTTTACAACTGCTTAAGCTTGTGGATTAACATCTCTCAGATATATGGACTTAGTACTCCGAAATTTCGTTTGAGAGATTGTCTGATTCTGAGATACGAGGTCTTTATAGATGATTCATATCTGGAGTATTATACAAGTTCTTCTAATTTTGCGTAAGCAATTGCCTAAAACGTCTATAATGCTTTTGCTAAAAACTCCTAAACTGCAGCAAAATTGAAAGAATCGAAAGATCTAATCAATTGCAGTCAAAAGATTCCATAATTGGAACAATACCTTAAAGTCGAGCCTTCATCTCTTTGTCGATACGATGGTATTAACCTGAGCTCTCAAGTCTTCACATAACCTAGATACAGATATCAATTACGCTATACTCACCTGTAAGATGAAATCTAGGGAATCTTGATACGGGAGTATATTCTGAGATGGGAACCATAATTGAGTCAAGTTTCATAATTCTAACTAAGATATCTTGGAACAACTGAGAAATGTGTTGAAGTTTAAATGGACAAATATATCGACAATCTAGGTAAACAAGTTTAGAACTTAAAGTCATCAAAAGGTCAACGGTGCAGGTGTTAAGTCTAAATCAACTGATATGATCCTTAGACACGAATTCACAAAAATATGTCTGTAATTATGTTTGTACATAGTTTATTTGATTTCAGATTTAAACCCAAAAAGATTTTCAGTGTGTGTTAGCATAAATTTTTTAAAATTCAAAAAGATTTTCTTTCTACATTGTTTTCAACAGCCAATGATGGAAAGCGGATCTTTGGAGTTCAGAATGGTGCAAATGGTGGGAAATCTTGATGACAACAGGTTGGGAGCTAATCTGTAAAATCAAAACACACGAAAAACAATGAAAAGTTCATTTATTTGAAACTTTAATTTGAAGAAAACATCAGTTTGTTCATAACGGGTCAAACCGAGGTCATTAACTTGGACTCGGCAGACAAATCGGTTAACCAAGGTCATTAACTTGGACTTGGTCAACTGAGTGGATTTTCAAAACTGGTAAACTTGTCAAAGTTCAGGGTTTAAATTGTAAAATTTGAAAAAGTTTGATTTATCTTTGATTAAGTTCGTCCGAAGTTGGTTGTTCAAAATTTGAAAGAGAATTGGACAACTTCGGGCGAAGTTATCAGTTGGAATTGTAACTTGGGGTGTCAAGTTCGCCCAAAGTTGTCTGGAGTATAAATATCCAACTTCGCTATAAATAGTTCATTTCATCTGAGAGTCTTATCTCAGCGAACTTGAGAGAGATCGAGCTAACTTGCTAAAATACAATTGAAGTGTCGTTATTCTGCCTGATTTGAGTCTTGAACTAAGTGATTGGCACACTTAGGATCATGGCCGAGGTATAAATCACCTAAAAAAACCATGATTTTAATGAGTTTGAACATATCGTACTTCAAGTTGTTAATACACAGAGTTTTAGGATGATTTGAATAAAACTGAACGGTCAAAAATGTTAATCGATGTATATATTAACTAAACAAATCAAAAATTTGAACATTGGATTGTGTTTGGTAATTGCAGGTTTGTTTAGGAAGATGACAAGTTCGCCCGAACTTGTTGTTGGTGATTCTAACCAACTTCGGGCGAAGTTGTAATAAAAGGTTCATTTAAACAGAAATAACAACTTCGAGCGAAGTTGTATAAAAAAATGTTGAACAAATTTGTTTTGACAACTTCGAGCAAAGTTGCTATAACTTGATTCAAATATTGTTTTGGGGTCAAGTTCGCCCGAAGTTATCTGAATGTTAAAAAGTTTTGTCAGTAATGCAAGTTCGAGTGAAGTTGTTAAAAAATATATATAATGTTTGTGTTATGTCAAATTCGCCCAAACTTGATGATTGTGTTTGTTAAAAAGTTGTAAAAAAATGCTAAGTGTTGATTTTTCTGTTTCGCAGAATATCCAGCTGTCATTTTCAAAGTTTCACAACACGTGCGTATCTCTGGATAAGAAGATATATCCATCTTTAGCAGGATTTTCAGATATTCTTGAATTTATGGGAAGGATTCCAATTACAAAAGCAATCATGACAAGCACGTGGTTTATCGCTCACACGTATACTTTTTCTGGAATTAAGCGACGTTTGATGAAGTAACAAATGTAATCACATCTGCTGTTCGGGTTGGCGACGGAAGATAAAGAGATAAAGATTTCTGAAGCAGATATCCGAAAAGTTTTGGAATTCAACGACAATACAGACGATCCTATAAGTTTCGAAGAAAGGATGGTCAAAGGTTGTTTCTTTCGGATGGGATACAAAGGGCATGCTCATGAACCCTCATTGAAGAAAGGCGGAGTTCCTCTTCCTTAAATGTTTCTTATACACGCCATTATTCACGTATTTAGCCACTGGAAAGCCGGTTTGGATGATATTCAAGATTATATGGCTTGTATGGTGACGGCATTGGAGATTAGCAGGAAGTTCAACTTTTCTAAAGTTGTTTTCAAGTTTATGTCTAAGAATATGGGCAGAGATAGATTGGTGATGTATCCAAGATTCATCCAAATGCTGATATATTTCAAAACATCGCAAAAGATCCAAATGATATTTTGTACTTAAGTCAGATGGATGAAACCACTCTGAAGAAGCTTATGACGTTATAGAGGCAAGATTCTGCTCTGATTGCAAAACCAGTGTTTGGTGCTATAGTTAAACCTAATTATGAGTCACCACCTGACGACAAGTGGAGAAATGATGGTAGTAGAGATGATAAGGATGAGGTTGAGATGTTGAAGACATTCAAAGAAAAAAGAGGTGACTGGTATATAAAAAAAGTTGTTGAGAAGCCAAAGCGTAAAAGGGCGTCAAAGAAAGTTGAAACTATGTTTGTAGACGAGCCTGATATTGATCAAGAGAATCCTGAGAATGTTGAAGGATCTAGTGCACAAGTGAATGTTGAAAATCAAGAGGTTGAAACTTGTACTGTTGGTGGTGATCGAGATGATGTTATTTCAGCAACGTCCGATAAAGATGATGAATCATCCAAAGATTATGTGGATGTTCGTCAAAAGCAGATTGAATAAGAAAAGGAGGAAGAGAGTTTGAAAAGCGTGGTGAATATTTATATGTGTCGTCTGCTGAAGAAGGGTTTGATGAAGAAAGGCCTAAAAAGAAATCAAAGCGTGCTAAATCAAAGGCCGGTGATGCAAAGAAAACTACAGGATCTCCTAGCACAAAAGGTATAGTCTTACCTAAACGGAGATATAAAGTCAAAATAAAAAGGCTACACCTCCGCAAACTTCACAAGTACAAGATTCTCCTACTGTAACTGAACCACCAAAACAACCTCCACAAGAACTAATGACCACTACACAACCAATCTCTCCTCAGCAACAAACAACACCAAAGCAAAC
Organism: Scalesia atractyloides; assembly: GCA_947069175.1. Lineage (NCBI taxonomy): Eukaryota > Viridiplantae > Streptophyta > Magnoliopsida > Asterales > Asteraceae > Scalesia > Scalesia atractyloides. The sequence goes on along the minus strand of CAMTDV010000016.1, from coordinate 57,239,496 downwards.
AACTCCAAAAGATACACCAAAGCAGCATACTCCTATGAGTCAAACATCTTCTTAGCGTCAATAACGCTATTTTTCAAGTGAATTTGGAAGTTTTCCAACGCCTCCATGTAATGTTTACAAGGAGATTTATTTTGACGAGTTGCTTGATATGTTTAATGAATAGAAAATGCAAGAGTTGGAAAGAAGAATAAAAGCTCTTGAAGTTCAAGTTAAGAAGAATGAAACCAAGAAAGAGAAATTGGAGGATAAACTTTTGTTTCTGGAAAATGATCGAGAGTATATGAAAGCGTTGGTCGAGAGTCTCGGTGCAGACAATGAAAGATTGAGGAAAACAATTGCAGAGCTCGGGACAGAAAAGGCCTTAAATAGCAAAAGATTCAGCATGCTACAACGTGTTCTGACCAATAATCTTGGTATAGACTTTATTGCTGAATACAATCGCTTAGAATTGCAAGATGAAAAAGAGCGAGCAGAAAAAGAGATGGCCACACAGGGCAAAGGAAAGGGTATTGAAAAGGAAACTGTAGTTATGGAAAGTTCAACAGTTGCTAAAGTTCCTATAGTTGAAGAAAATCTTGATCCAGGATTGATTATTGTTGGTGAGGTGACTGATGTTGCTGATAACCCTATTCTTCAACGTATAGCAGAATTAAGACGTGTTAGAGCCGAAAGAATCGAGAATGAAGCTGAGAACGATGATGATGAAGAAATGAATGATGATGATAATGCTGATATTCTTGATGATAAAGATGATGATTCAGACTATGGAAATGATGATGATGATGGTCAGGGTGGAGTTAGTGTTAGAATCGAATCTGCAAAGCTTCATGACGATTTTTATTATGATTCAGTACTCAATGATGAAATAAACATAAATGATGCTCAAAGTAAGGGGAGCAGACAGATCAGAAAGTTACAGAAGAATCAGGAATCTTCACAGCTTTACCATTTACAGCTGTTCCTGATAAACAACCCCTGATGATTATGCTTGATCCAAGTATTGAAGAAGGAGAATTCGTTCACAACTACACGAAAGAAGAATTGGCCAAGATGTTTGAAGTTGATGCTGATTCTTTCGAGTTTGATTTCGAAGAAGAGTTGGTGAACATGAGTACTTTTGAGCCAAAAGAATATGTTTATAAGCATATCAGAAGCTGATGATTATGATTGTGTTATTTTCGAAGATTCTTCTGATGATGAAGATGAAAAGTATTCTGGAGTTAATACTGATAGCTTTCCATAGATTGAAGAGATCATGAATCAGATTGAGGTGGAGCTATTAAAGCAAAAGATTGACGAAGTAGTCAAGGAAGGTAATATCCCTAAACGTTATTCTAAAGAACAGATTGCTAAAGCGAAGAAATCGTGGTTTAAAGAAATGCCTAAAGAGAGAAAGTTTAAACGACCACTGGCATTCTTTACTCGTGATAAAGACAAGTCACTTGGTGATATTCTGAGCTGGGGATGGATTAGAGAGCTTGATGTTTATGCTATCAAACTAGAGTTTGGGGTTCAATACTTCAGACATCTAACTGACATAAAGACGTTACGGAAGTCGTTCTGAATTATGGAAGCCGTTCTGAAGCGAAGAGTTAAGATTGATAAGAAAATGGGTGAAAAGGATGTAATACTGGTGATGAAAAGGCCAAGGGCTATGATGAATATGTCGCTGAAACCAACAGAACAAGACTTTCATCCATACTTCATGTGGTGGCAAACGGATCCTAATACAAGTGAAACAGTAATAGTATTACGAGCTGATGAAACGTGGGATATCACTAAAGAGAAAGATCTTGAATGCATCGAAAGACGAAGGATATGGGGATTGTGGTGAACAATACGTATACTAGACCCGATGTGGCTAGTAAATTGTTCAAAAGAAGATGTGAACTGTTTATTCTTCAACAAAATTATTTCGATAAACGTGAAGAAGTTCAAGCCAAACAATACCAAGTGTGATCAATGTATGTTATGCACATGGTATTAACTCCGGGTATATGTGGAAGTCAAGGTGATGAGAATTAGAAACGGAAGAGTTTCTGAAGGAAGAACGGTGTCTCAAAAAGATACATGAAAGGGGTAGAGAGGCATGGCTTAGAATATTTCAGTTCATGAAATGGGCACCTCCTACTGACCAATCGCCAATTCCGAGACAAGAGCTAAAAAAGAAGCCGTAAAAGAACTTCTTTGGTCGTTAGAGTCAAATTGTGAAGACAAAGGCTTTTGAAGACTAATCAAGACTACGACAATATCCAAGGGGGAGTCTGTTGATACACAATGTTTATTATCTACGTCTTGGATCGAGTCTGTTTAGATAGGGTTTGAAAATGTCATTTTTTGATGTATTTATGATGTAAAGACATCAAGTTCACCCGAAGTTGGTCAGGGCAGGACAAGTTCGGCCAAACTTGTCCTAGCCATGACACAGTTCAAGCGAACTTGAAGGTCTATATATATATGTGCCTTGGGTCTTTGTCCTTTTAACTTTGCATTGTAAGAGGCGAAGCTATGTGTGTCTGGATGACTATAACAAATTAGGTTCCTAAGCAGTGGAGGAGCGATCCTAACACCCGACTTGTTGAATTTCTCCAAAACATCATGGACGTACTTCGTCTGATGGATGAAGATACCATCAGGCAACTGATCGACCTGAAGTCCCAAGAAGAACTTCATATCTCCCATTGAACTCATTTCAAACTTCTTTTTCACGATCCCTTCAAATTCTTGGCATTGTACATCATTCGTAGAACCAAAGATGATGTCATCCACATAGATTTGTACAATCAATAGGTGTCCTTTCACTTCTCGTGTTAAAAGAGTGTTATCAATAGTGCCTCTGATAAAGCCGTTGTTTTACAGGTGTTGAGAGAGTGTCTCATACCAGGCTCTCGGGGCCTGGTGCAACATGTATAGTGCTTTATCAAGTAAGTAAACCTTTTCTTTATGCATTGGATCGACAAATCCTGATGGTTGCCGACATACACTTCCTCTTTCACTTTTCCATAGAGAAAAGCTGATTTGACATCGAGCTGGTACACTTTAAACCTTTCCATGACGCAAAGGCTAGGAATATGCGGATGGCTTCTAGTCGAGTGACTGGAGTGTTGACCTCCGTATAATCAATGCCTTCTTGCTGATAAAAATCTTTGACAACCAGTCGAGCTTTGTTGCGTATGACTACTCCTCTATCATCTCACTTACACTTTAAGACCGACTTGGTACTGATAGCCTTTTGATTACTGGTAGGTCGACAAGCTTCCAGACTCCTAGCTTCTCAAACTATTGCAGCTCCTCCTGTATTGCGTTTGCCCAACTCTCTTCGGTAAGTGCTTCTTTGTACGTTTTAGGCCTCAACCTATGAAATAAAACAACTGTATAAGCAAGTTTCTTGAATAGGTGCAATTTTAGTGTAAAAACAACTTAGATCCTTTTTAATCTGATTGCACATTTTAACTCCAACTTGCAACTCTCCAATTATGTTCTCGAAGGGTAGTAAGACAAGTTCCTCGGCAAAACTTCTATAGAGATACTCACTTCATTCAGATTTCTGATGTTCTGTTCAGCAACCTGATTACTCGTAGATGCTTCATTCTGAATGCTAGGAACCGCAATTGATTAAGTAAACTTGTGATCTACTCTGTACCTTCATCGGAGCTGGATCCATCATTATCATATGTAGGCTCTCCAGCAGAATCTGAATCATCTGTCTGATTGAAAGTGGGCGCCGTGTTGTTTCATCTGGTTCGATGACAGGTTCTTGTTGAGTATTAATTGGACAAGCTTCAAAATCATTTGTGCCAACATGTGGTTGAGAAACCAATATTGGTCCCAAAACTTGATCTTGATTAGAAGCTGGATGTAGTTGATACAACCACATAAGTTCCTCATTAGTAGGTTCTTCTGGTAGCTCAAAGGAATCCCACAAACTCTCATAGTTGAAAAACTAAGAATCACCAGGCTTATGTGTAGGTGATGTGTATCTCTGGCAGTCAACATGTTGAGCTAGAATAACCCGGTTTAAGCTAGGAAAATAAACTCTTCTCAAAGGACTAGCGTATCCCACGAAAAACCCCTATAGAGACTTGGTTCCGAATTTACCTTCGGGTCGATAACCGTACAAGATGATCCAAACGGCTCCAAAAACTCCAAATTCGGCTTTCGCCGGTTATTCAACTCAAAGCGTGTCTTCTTGTGAGCCTTGACTGTTAATACTCAATTAAGCGTGTAACAAGCAGAGGTAACCGCTTAGCTCCAAAAGTTGGCATGCAATTTTGAATCGACAAGCATTGTGCGTGTTGTTTCAATGAGAGTATGATTCTTCTGTTCAGCCACTCTATTCAGCTGTGGAGTATAAGGGGCGCTGAATTCGTGAAGAATTCCTTTGGCATTGCAAAATTCGAGCATTCTATTATTCATGAACTTAGTACCATTGTCACTGCGTATTCTTCTGATTGGTAAATGATACAAGTTCTCTAGCTTTCTAAAGAGAATCATTATATATTCAAACGTTTTTCTTTACTCTCTAGAAATAGAACCAATGAGAATCTCAAGTAGTCGTCAGTCACAACGAGGTAATATAGATCACCAGATATACTCTTGACATTACCTGGCCCAAACAATGTAGCCTCTCTAGTGGCAGTTTGATTGAGTTTAGGAGTTTTCTTGGATGAGATTTCTTATGATGCTTGCCCTTTTTACAGATGATACAATCATCATTCAAGTGGAAACTCTTAAGATTCACACCCTCCACCAGATTGTTGTGCACCAGATTATTCATCTTTCGTAAATGGATATGCCCCATATTTCGATGCCATAAAATCGATTCCTTTTCGGTAGCCTTGGATACAAAACATTGTTCTGATTTCATGATAGTGGATGCAACGCTCATGTCAAGGACATAGAGATCATTTTCTCACAGAGCGCGCCTGAGGATCCACTCCTCGGGAATTTTGAATACCGGCTTCAGAATGAGGCACTCTTTGTCATTAAAATGAGTTGTAAACTTCTTATCGCAAATCTGTGAAATGATTAACAAGTTATTCTCTAACTTCGCTATGTAATTAACTTTGTCAAATGAGACCACACCATTCATGAGTATTCCCTCTTACGACTATCCGTCCACCTTGAGTACCCGCATAACCCTACATAGCCTCCACGTATTGAGTTTACATCGTAAAGTAAAGCCAACATCCCTATCATGTGATGAGAAGCCCACTGTCCATTATCCACTTAGAAATGATTAACCTCAGGAGCCCCTGCACATGTAATTAAGAAATTACTTAAAATAGAGATACCCCAGCTTTCTTGGTCTTGGGTGGGTTTGGATTTAACCACCCAAGTTTGTGCTTTCAAAAATGCCTTTTTAGTATAGAATTTTGAATCCTTTTGCTCATTTTGTGTTGTTTCTTTTTAAAATCTGTTTTGGTACAAACTCAAGGGTTTTTGGTTTCACATCTTCTGTAGACTTTTTCACGCAATAAGCAGGTATTGGGTTGTTTTGCGAACATCGTCGAGCAATGTGCCGACTTTGTGGCATTTGTAACATGTCCTGCTGTCACTATCAACAGTGGTACTGTTAGTGCACTATTCGTGTGGACATAGATAGAAATCTAACTGTACATGCAATGTCTAGTGTCTTTGTCTTGAGTCTATAAAATACCGGACAGAGGTTTCACTAGTTTATGATAGGATTGTATAGGTCAGGTTAGGTTTCAGTATGGCACGGTGCGTAGAGAACGGGCATGATCGGGAATGATGTCATCACAATTATGTGATGACATCACAATTAATGCATCATTAATACATCATCAAGTCAATGATATATGATACATGCACGCTATCACACGTAACAATGAAGTCAGGAAAAGAGATCGCATGAAGTGAAGAACAAGATTGCACGAAGAGAGAGTTCATCACTTCGTACGAACATCACTATCATCATCTGTATAAAGGGAAACGGTTCACACAGACATAGAAGAACAGACTTCGTACAAGATCAACACAAGAGCTCCTTAAGACATCTCATACGGTTCCATTTAGATCGAGTTATTTTGTAACGTAGAAGTCCAAACTTTGTCTGGTTGTCGTTACAACGTAATAAACATTGATTATTTACGATTCGCTGTCACGATTATAGTTCGGTTTAACGGATTCCGCACGTTAAACTGGATTAACGTAGAGTTTGTGTTCTTCGTGAACCGATCCGGACCTTCAATTGGTACCAGAGCTACAGAAGCTTGGTGTGTAATCGTTAATCGAATCGAACGAGTTTCTGTGTCTTTCGACGTGTTGATCATGTATTTGGGTCAGTTTTCGTTGTTTTTCAGTGTGTTTTTGAAGAGTTTCGGTGAAATTGAATGTGTTTTTGATTGATTATAAATGTGTTAGTTTCAATCTATTCTTGATCTGTTTCAAATCTAATTAACTGTTTTGATTGATTTCGGAGAAATCAGTTGTTTTTCTATCAAGTTTTGATAGATTCGGTGTCTCATTTTGTGTTTTTCAGATTGAATAGGTGGTTGTCGGTTGAAATCTTGAAGATTTAGGACTGTTTAAACGAATGAAAATATAGTATTTTGTTCATATCAACATGATATATCATAAAGGATTGACATAACCATTTTCAAATCTGAGATTGATTGAATCTGAGTTGGTTTATTGTTGTTGTTCATTGAGAAAGAAGTAAGAAACGAATCATGTCTTCATTATTTGCTTTTTCATTTATTCAAGATAGGAGTTTTTGAAAATTTCAGATCTGATATAAAGTTCAAGTTGCAGGTTTGTTTATGAAGTTTAGTCTTAGAGTAGAAAATTTTAAAATCAAATATCGATTCTTTAATCTGTTCGAAGAAGTTAGAAGAGTTAATTGTTTGTCTTGTTTCAGTGATGAGTTAGAGAGAAGGTTAATTGTGTTGCATGTTTGTTTTAAATAGAAGAAATCCTGATCAGAATAATATATGTGCAGCTGAGTGTTTTTGGAGTGACTTGTGAATTGTAATGAACTAATAAGTCACCGGCTACTGTTGATTAGGGTTTTCATTTTGTGAAATATTTTTAGTGAAAATAATTCAAGTGTCATAAAAAGGTAAAAGGTTGTTAGCTGGTAAACTTTTGAAAAGCTAAAAAATGATGTTTCATTGTTTTTTTTTCTTATGAAAAGACTTTATAAGAAAGACATCATAATGGCTTTTAATAAGTGAAAGTGACGTTTAGTTAGAACTGAAAAAATTTAAGATAAAGTGAGTGTTGGACTTTCGACTTTAAAAAAATCATGTGATTTTGAAAAGATAAATTGCAAAGTCAAATATTAATTTGAGTTGTTGGAGGGTGAACCGAGATAGTTTTAGTATTGGGTTTTTACAGTGGGTTGGTTTGGATAAAAGATTGTTTAGACTTGCGGGCCAAATTTATCTAATAAAATTTTAGTGGGCCACGTTTAGTACAAGTTAGGCTGAATTTTGTTCAAGTTCGAATTGGACCAAGATTGTTTCAGTTGGGCATCGAAATTGTTAAAGTTGATTTGTACCGGGTTTCATTAGCTAGTCGAAGTTTCTGAACATTTTGGGCTCAATATAAATTTTTGTTTGGGCTGAAAATTTGAGTTTCAAGCTGAACCGGGTTTTGGATAAGTGGGTCGAATCATTTTCATTATTTGGGCCGAGATAAAGTGATTGGACCGTGATTTTTGGACTTTGAAATACAGTTTTTTTAATCCGGATTTTTAATCAACAAAATTTTCGAATTTGATTATTTGGTTCAAGAGACTAAAATGTTTAAAATGTGGAGTGAGTTAAAACATAAGCAGACATTAAAAATGATTTTGGAAATTTCAAGATTCCGCAAATGCATCAGTCAGGGGGATGGCGGAAGATTACTATAGATTGGTATATGAAATGAAAGATTATGGTGTCGTGATTTCAGATACTAAGAAGATATTAAAATTTGAAGATGCTTTACCTTCGGATTGGATGATTTTGTGTTCATATTGAAGAAATATTCAGATTTGTCTAAAGTTAGAGTATACGAGTTTCTTGAAAGTGTAAAAACTCATGAACCGATAGTAAACTGGAAGAGAAGGATGTAGGGAGAAAGAAGAATAATGGCGAAGAACTGTGAAGTAAAAGTTCTAAGTACACCTACAAACGGGTCTTCAAGTTCGGAACCAAACTGCCCAAATTATGGTGAAGATTTGAATGATAATCTGGCAGATAATGCCAAACTCTTTACCAATCTAGAGAGTTTGACATTAGAAAATAAAACGTTAAAAGAAAATGAAAAGAATTTTGAAAATAAAATAAAAATGTTAGAAAATGAAAAAAAATATGTTTTTGAAAAAAATTATATTGAAAATAAAAAAGCATTAAATTCTCATCTTGAGAAAATAACTCAACTTGAAAATGAAGTTGAGAATGCTAAAAAAAAAAATTGTTGATTTGGAAAAAAAAGTTGAAAGGTTTTGTGACCTCGTCATTGATTCTAGATCATATATGTCTAAAACCGATCAATAAAAATAAAGAGGAAATTCCAATTAGTGGCAATGTCACAAATTATGACCATGTCATAATTGAGGAGTCTGATGATGATACCGATGATGAAAGTGATAACAATGATAAAAATGAAATATTTTTGAAACTAAAAGAAAATTTTCAAGAAACTGTTCTACAATCTACTGAAAAAGGTGAATGTTCAACGCAAAAACCTTGTAAGCAAAATGGATAACAAAAACAAAAAGAAAAACAAAATTCTAAACATTTTCAAAACAAAAATAAAATTTCATCGATACGACCATCCAATCATTATAAAAATTCAATAAAAATTGAAAATCAAAAGTCACAAAATTTTGATAATAAGTGGTGTAGGTCGGACCACAGTGCTTCAAAGTCAAATCAAGTTTTTAGAAGAAGCAGGAAAGATGACTACTACCCATCAAATCTATGTTATGATTTGAGTGTATGGTTTGATAAAGAAGTTAGGTATGATAATAGGGTGTGTTAACAACTGTGGAGTAAATGGACACATTGCTGTTAACTGCCCGAGAAAGAGATTTGATACGAGATGATGCTATAGTTGTCAAATTAAATGTCATATTTCCAAAAATTGTTCGATAAATTCGAAGAGAAGTTCGTCGGATAAATTTCAGGGGGAGAAAAGAAAGGCTGCAAAGAAGACAGTAAATACAGAAGATAAGCCCAAAGAACAGAAAGTGAAATTATTGCAAGGGCAGAAAGACAAATTGAGGAAAAAGAGAAAGAAAGGTTAGAGAGTATTTGGAAAATATTTTGTCCTAGGATACGAGTGTTTCAGATACCAGTTCTGGAGAATCGTTTTACTCTGCAAAGAGTGATCAGTCAAGTAAAACGAATTCATCAGATACAAATATGAGGACAAAGAGAGAACAATGAATAAATCGATTAATCAAACAGTTAAAGAATCAAAGAAACTAAAATTTTTAGATAAAGTTTTTATCAAACTGTTTGAATATAAAAGAGAAAGTGAGGGGTTGTTTACTTCAGATGTTAATGAATTTGGCAAACCTGAATCCAAAATGCATTGGGTTCCAATTCAAACCTGATTAAATTTGTTTGAATGTGCAGGATAACCAAGCTTCAAGCAAAACGTCATTTTAGAAGCAGTGGTTGTTCATGCTAAGAGACAGGAGTGATATTCCACACAAACAAAATGGTAGTCTCGCGTTCACATTCGTAAAAAGTCGTTAAATGGTTAAAACGGAAGTTATTTTTTATTTTCGATTTCGAAAGGATGTTTTCAATTTTACCGGGAGAAAAATTTTAAAATTGTCAAAATAAAAAATTATTGTAAATTGAAAAACATCATTTTAAAATTATTTTTAATGTCTGCTTATGTTTTGACTCACTCCACATTTTAAACATTTTAGTCTCTTGAACCCAAATAATCGAATTCGAAAATTTTGAAGATTAAAAATCCGAATAAAAAAAACTTGTATTTCAAAGTCCAAAAATCACGGTCCAATTACTTTATTCGGCCCAAATGATGAAAATGGTTCGACCCGCTTATCCAAAACTCGGTTCAGCTTGAAATTCAAATTTTCAGCCCAAACAAAAATTTATATTCAGCACAAAATGTTCAGAAACTTCAACTAGCTAATGAAACCCGGTACATATCAACTTTAACAAGTTCGATACCCAACTGAAACAATCTTGGTCTAATTCGAACTTGAACAAAAATTCAACCCAACTTGTACTAAACGTGGCCTACTAACATTTTGTTAGATAAATTTGGCCCAAACTTGCAAGTCTGAATAATCTTTTATCTTTTTATGACACTTGAATTATTTTCACTATATAATATTTCACAAAATGAAAACCCTAAATCAACAGTAGCCCGTCACTTATTAGTTCGTCACAATTCACAAGTCACTCAAAAACACTCAACTACACATATACTATTCAGATCAGAATTTCTTCTATTTAAAACAAACATGCAACACAATTAACCTTCTCTCTAACTCATCACTGAAACAAGACAAACAATTAACTCTTTCCACTTCTTCGAATAGATTAAAAGAATCGAGATTTGATTTTAAATTTTTTTACTCTCAGATCTAAACTTCATAAACAAACCTGCAACTTGAACTTTATATCAGATCTGAAATTTTCAAAAACTTATATCTCAAATAAATGAAAAAGCAAATAATGAAGACATGATTCGTTTCTTACTTCTTTCTCAATGAACAACAACAATAAACCAACTCAGATTCAATCAATCTCAGATTTGAAAATGGTTATGTCAATCCTTTATGATATATCATGATGATATGAACAAAATACTATATTTTCATTTGTTTAAACAGTCCTAAATCATCAAGATTTCAACCGACAATCACCTATTCAATCTAAAAAACACAAATGAGACACCGAATCATATCAAAACTTGATAGGAAAACAACTGATTTCACCGAAAATCAATTGAAACAGTCTAATTCTATTTGAAATAGATCAAGAATAGATTGAAACTAACACATTAAAAATCAATTAAAAACACATTCAATTTCACCGAAACTCTTCAATAACACACTGAAAAACAATGAAAACTGACCGAAATACATGATTGACACGACGAAAGACACCAAAACTCGTTCGATTCGATTAACAATTACACACAGAGCTTCCGTAGCTTTGATACCAATTGAAGGTCCGGATCGGTTCACCGAAGAACACAAACTCTGCGTTTAATCCGGTTCAATGTGCGGAATCCGTTAAACCGAACCGTAATCGTGATAGCGAATCGTAAATAATCAACGTTTATTACATTCTAACGACAACCGGACAGAGTTTCGTTGTCTACGTTACAAATTAACTCGATCTAGATGGAACCGTATGAGATGTTCTTGAAGGTCCGGATCAGTTCACCGAAGAACACAAACTCTGCGTTTAATCAGTTTAACGTGCGGAATCCATTAAACCAAACCATAATCGTGACAGGAATCGTAAATAATCAACGTTTATTACGTTCTAACGACAACCGGACAGAGTTTCGACGCTACGTTACAAAATAACTCGATCTAGATGGAACCGTATGAGATGTTCTTGAGGAGCTATTGTCTTGATCTTGTGCGAAGTCTGTTGTTCTATGTCTGTGTGAACCGTTTCCCTTTATATAGATGATGATAGTGATGTTCGTACGAAGTGATCAACTCTCTCTTCGTGCAACCTTGTTCTTCACTTCGTGCTATCTCGTTTTCATGACTTCATTGAAGTGATCAACTCTCTCTTCGTGCAACCTTGTTCTTCACTTCGTGCGATCTCGTTTTCATGACTTCATTGTTAGGTGTGAAAGCATGCATGTATCATTTATCATTGACTTGATGATGTATTAATGATGCAGTAATTGTGATGTCATCACATAATTGTGATGACATCATTCCCGATCATGCCCGTTCTCCACGCACCATGCCGTACCGAAACCTAACCTGACCTATACAATCCTATCATAAACTAGTGAAACCTCTGTCCGGTATTTTACAGACTCAAGACACTAGACATTGCATGTACAGTTAGATTTCTATCTATGGCCACACGAATAGTGCACTAACAGTCTCCCCCTTGGACATAGCTAGAAATCTTTGATGTTCTTGAACTGCCTTGGATAACATCTTCAATTGAAACCGTAGTCTCCCCCTTGAATGATGCTCCGAATCTCTAAGATTTGAAGTTTAAGAACAAACACACGTATCCACACACAAACTAAAATGGATTGTCGATATTGTTGTCCACTTAAACTCAATCTAAAAGCTTTCGTGATGCTTACCGATATGTTAAGGTACATTAATTTGCACTAAATTCTTATGGACCCCACGATCTCAGCATATCCCCTCATCATGTAATACACTAAATCAAATAATGCCTTTAAACTTTCTTCAACTATGATATGTGTGAAAATAACATAGAATGTTTAAACATTAACAATCAGGTCGATCTTTCGATACGCAGAGAAAGTCCAATGTTTAAACAAGAAATAAACACAAGTTGAAATTGTTTAGATCTTAACTACCAGTTCGATATTCACATGTACACAGAGGTGATCCAAGATTTAAACGAAATACCAAGAAAAATAAAGCAGAAACGTTTAGGCACTAATATCCAGTTCGATACTTTCGTATACGCAGAGGATGTCCAATGCTTAAACAAAAATAAAGAAATAAAACAAGTTTAAAATTTTGCAAAATGAAATACACAATCACAGTGTCTTTTTCAATAAGTTGCCAAAGTTCACAAACTGACCAGTTTATATGCTTTGCAGCATTCAGCGATTACCGAGTAGGTACACAGTCACGAAGGACAAAACTAAGTACTATGCTTTCAACTGCGTTTCCCTTTGTATAATTTTCGCAAAACTACTAATCTAGCTGAGCCTACCGACACATCTTTAGTGAGATTGCTTAACCATTTTAAACAATACATATCTTTAGCATGCACTGATAGTCCACTTATGTACTATCATTTCCTCTTTTTGCACAAGTAATCTCATTTTTCATTTTTCAATGTTTTTGACATTTTGAGATTTTCTATTGTTTTTGGGCTTTTTGAAAATTTTTATCTATCTAAAATGATGTACCCAAAGCCTGTTCACGACGTTCCTTTTCTGCTTTGAATTCATCATTTGATTGTTTTCCAAGACTTTCCTTTTCATTTACAATACTTTTTTCGAAAACAAACTCAGTTTTCTTTTTATAGTTTGATTTTCGAGACCTTTTGTTACCTTTCTTCTTTTCATAACCCCACCTTCCAGTTTGTTCTCAGGATAATCCCTTCCATTTTCATAGTAATTATTGAAAACTTGTTTCGGTTTGGAATAATATGAAATATTTTTTTTCAAAATCAAAAAGACTGACTTCGACCAATTTGAACAATTTGTCAACTCTATCTAGATTCATGTTCTGAATCAGAAATTCCTCATCAGAAAAGTTTATCCAATCCATTCATTTTGTAAACCGCCACATTAGGATAATCACTTAGATTGTTTTCTGATGCTAAAAGATAATTCTTATGAAACTTTCTTCATTTCCAGAACGTGGACTCAAATCTGGACTTCCCAATTTTGACTCAGCACTTTCAAACTCAGCGCTATTAGATTCATTTCCGAAAACCTTTTCTATCACATTTTTTACAACATCTGACTGACATTCGTAAGTCACGACAATGTTTTCCGGCAACTTATATTCTTTTTTTTCAGTTTTTTGTTGTAAATTGAGCGCCTTTTCCACCTCATCTAGATATTTTTTACCATAATTGTTCCACATTGGGGGTGGACATTTATTGGAACCGATACCTTTGTTAAAAGATTCATTTTCTTCCTGTTTGGTTTCCTCAATTTGTTGTGGAAGAATATGATCAATCACGTATGAGGATGTTGAGTAACTAATCAACAGTTTGTTGACTCGTTCAGACTCAATGGGACATTTTTGCTTATTCTATCGTTGTACAATTCTGAACAATTTCGAATCCAATGAAATCACGTGGCGTTTGCGCGTTTTAAGTCCTTGACCAATTTCAAACTCTCAAACCTTTTCTGGAAGTGAAATCATAAACCGGTACGCAAATGTAATCTGTTTAACGCGACATACACTCCGGGACAAGGAAATATGCTAAACATACCCTAAATACCTTTACATAACTTACAAATAAGTTTTGAAGGGTTCGGTATGGCAAAAACACGCTTATACAACTCCAGGGACTATTTGCTACAACTGCGAAAGTCTGTTGATACTCGTATTTTTAAATAAGAACCTTGTGTAGACATCAAAAAACTTTTGTAATCAATAAAATCTTGTATTTTATTGATGAGAATGCAAAAATATCAATTGCTGCGCAATTTCGGTCATTTTCGTGTTCCTATAGCGTTCGTCGTAATTGAGTGAAAAATGCAACCGTACAACCGAACAAACCAGCATCCACGACATTTCCAGGCAAAATCCAAGTTACATATGCCTTAACACCTTTATAAAGCCTAAAAATTGGTTAAAAAGGGTTAAACATGACAAAACGCGACAAAAGAAGTCCATGGGCCAAAGCTGTCAACATTTTAAACCTGTTTGCCAGCACCAGTCCATACGAACTGTAAGCTTAGGACCATACGGTCTGTAAGCAGGTGCCAGACAGCAAAAACTTAGCTGGCAGCCTCTTGTTCAATCCTTGGCCACCAAGTTCGCGATTTTTTTCCATTTCTCACCTGCTTTGGACACCTAGGTGGACACTAATCTATACTATAACACCTCGATGGGCACTTGTCATGATTTGGGAGCTCCAAGATCACTATAAATAGGTGATCAAAGGTCTCGTTTCAACTTGCTCATTCCAATATTCTTTCTCCCTCTCTTGGAGTAGTTTCTAGATGATTGGAGACCTCCTCTCTAAGTTCTTAAGTGTTTCCAAAGCACAAGTAAGTACTCTCCCTAGTCTTGTTCATTATTTTAGCTTATTTTGAGTTAAAAGTCAAACAGTTGACTTTTTGTGTGACTTTCGGTTCTGACCATTTTTGGTCAAGTCAAAGTTCAATTGAACTTTGTAACGTGATCGTAATCATGAAGGTTATAATCCCTAGCAATTGTACTTTCTGATTACCACGTTTACTAGTCGAAGTGACAAGTCAAAGTTTCTGTCAAAGATCCGTATTATGTGCATTTTATGACGAAACTATTTTTGGGTATCAAAACACTGAGTTTTGATACTAAATCATTTTTGCAACTTAGTTAGACATGTTTTGACATGTCTAACTCGTCACTTCTAGTTTAGTGCTTATTTACGGTCGTAAGTCAAGCGGTCTTGACCACCGCTTTGACTTTCGAATCCGACCGTTTGGTCGATCTTGGGATCCAACCAAACACATGTATGTGATCATAGTTGCATAGGGAATAACCTACTGAGGTTATACCTTATGGTCACGTCGTTTGGTTAGTGATATGATAAGTCGTTCGTATGATCTTAAAAATGACCAAAATGCCCTTTTTGCGCATAAATTCATTTTAAGCATAGGTAATCAAATTTTTGACATATAAACTGATGTTATAATATTTTCAAATATGTTTGGGCATTTAGAACTTATCATGACATGTTTAACCATCCGAACATGCGTTTAAGCAAATGACACGTTAAAATAGCGTAAAGCACCTTAACGAGTCATAACGGGTCAAAAGCACTTAGGATCACTTCCAAATCAGAATGTTAAGTTTATTAAATCATGCCATATGAGTTCCAACACTCATTTGATTTATAAATCTTCATTCACTCCAATCCTTTGATTATGTCCCGATTTATTAACCTAGTTATCCGGTATTAGGACACACTTAAATCCTTGATCCTTCAAGCTTTGTTTTATCTCTCATACAAGACTTATACGCAATCCCAAGTGAGTACATAGTTCCCTCTCTTTTACGTTTTCAAATGTTTTGGGGTGATTCATATGTGCCTATCACTACTTTCTTATTTTCTTGACGTTATACATATTTTGCTTATCTAATTCATATAGTACATGATTTCAAAGACATTTTACTTCGTATGTTCACTTAGAATACCGAGTAAACAATTTCAAAGACATTTTTACTTCGTATGTCGACTTAGCATACCTAGTACATCATTTCAAAGACATTTTTGCTTGGTATATTGACTTAGTATACCAAGTACATGATTTCAAAACATTTTCATGACATGCTTACATTGTTCAAGAAATATTGGTGCGTTGAATATACAATGATACATTCATTAACATTGATCACGCCGACCATAGTATGTAATGGTACGATAGGATTGACAATTCGGTTCTCGCTTCCTAGGTTTGTTTGGAAGTGACTTTAGGGAATGACAAATTCGAGGAATATTTAATAAACCTTTGTCTTTGTAAGGGCGTTTTTCAGGCCCCTTTTTCTATTATATTAGTAAAGTGCTAGCGCCCCTTATCTATATGGTATAATGAAGTGCCACATGGGTTTCTTTATTTCTAGTGAAGTACCAAATGGAGTCTTTACTATAAAACACACAAAATTTCTCAGCCTATTCTTTCTAGTCGAGCTTCTCGGTCTGTCATGAACCCTGTAGACCATCCACATGGCGGTGGTGAAGGGAGGGCCAAAAATAAGATATTTTTGGGCACATGGTTATCGGTCAGTCAACAAGGCTTGAATGTATTCTCCAATGATCCTAATATATGTTTTTACAATAAAAGCAATGGTTTATAAGACATAACTTTTGATTTGAACAAAACTTTGGTTTATTCAAAGACATTGTTTTATACAAAACATTTTGGTTACACAAAGAGATGGTTTACAAAAGACATTAGTTTACCAAAGACATTGATTTACACAAACATTGGTTTATCATGACATTGGTTTATCAACTACAAGACATTGTTTATTCATGACATTGGTTTACACAAGACAATGGTTTACACATGGCAATTTGGTTTACACAAATGCTTATTTCATGACACATTTATACAGTACATTACATATTTGGTTATTAATTTAACCTTGCATTATTTCTTTTAAATCATTGATTTTCACATGATTTCATAAAAGAAACATTTTATAACGGTTCATGTCTACTTTTGCATAGTTAAACATTTTTTTAAACATTCAAAGCCATGAATCATGATCACAAAACCTATGTTACTCACAGGCATTTTTATGCTGACGTATTTATTTTCACATATGTTTCAGGAGTGAATGTTTGATGTTGAGCATGCTACATATAGGTGGACTTGGGCCTTAGTGACTTCAAATCTTGAAGAATAGTTTGATTTATGTTATGTTTTCCGTTTAATCTAAGACAACATAAACGATTTAATTCAATAATACAAAACTTTAAGTACCATGGTTGTAAAACAATAGTTCTGTTATGTGACTCCCCGACGTTTCCGCCCCGCTTTGTTGTTTTACGCGGTCAGGGTGTGACAGAAAGATTGGTATCAGAGCTCATGGTTATACGAAATTAGGTTATTAGTAATGCTTTGACCTAGACTATAACATTCCTAGGACCCTAACACAAGTTTTCTTGTGTTTATATCTTAAAACAATAACATCACCTATCCTTAGGTGAATACCAAAACAGAAACGAAAATTTCCAAATGATTTTGAAATCAATCGACTATTCTTGGATGATTCATTTTTGGCTTAACGCCTTTAAAAGTTTTCAAAATCTCGTTAAAGTTTGGGTCTTAATAATGTGAACACGTACCCTGAGTTTTCTGTCTAAGGCTAGAGTGTTTGTACAAATCCACTTAATCAGACCAGTCACTCTTACCTGGGAACTCTTGGGGTGAGTGTCCACCTGTAGGATAAAGCATGTCTTTGCGATACATTATAAAGACCCATTTACTTTGATTAGTCACTGTGTGTCGTTTGTTTGTTTGTTTGTTCTGAGTACCGAACAAATGACCACCATCCTAACATTTCGTCGACATTTATAACTTCCATTTTGATTTTCAAACATTCATCTCACTCATTTTCTCTCATGTTTTTCCTCTCTTTAGAATGCCTCCTTGTCGAAACCCAAATTTAGACATTGATATGCAGCCATGATAGCTCAGCAGTTTGATGTTGTACTACCCAATCTCATAACTCAAATAAACCAAGCCAACAATAACAAAAATAATGCACCTGCTCCGTGCAATTTCAAACAGATTAATTCGGCTAAACCACTCAAGTTTAGTGGTTCTGAGGGAGAAACTGGGCTCCTACAATGGTTCGAGAGTCTTGAGAGTACATTTCGCCATGTTCAATGTCTGAATAAGCGCAACATTGAATTTGCCTTGAGCGTGTTCCAAAAGAGGGCACTCACTGGTGGAACGGATTGGTGAGAGATCGGGGTGCAGATTTTGCAATGGGTCAGACATGGAGGACCTCAAAGCTCTTACGATGGAAGAGTTCTGCCCTCGTCACGAGTAGAGGGCACTTGAAAATGAGTTCCATGACCTAAAACAAGACAGTGGAGAACACCGTGCCTATACTGATCGGTATGAGGAGTTAAGCTTGCTTTGCCCTTCAATGGTCACGCCTTTGGATAAGGCGATTGAAAAATACATAGACGGTTTACTAGATCATGTTCAGGATATCGACACTGGCAGCAACCCTATTATCGTCTGACAAGCCATTGAACTAGCAGTACCTTGACTTACTCACAGGTCACGAAAGGTAAACTCCACCGCAAGGGTGACAAGAAGTTATCTACCAAGACAACTCAAGAGAAATAAAAGAAGGGAAACAAGGCTGAAACCTCCAAGAAGTCTAGGAAGCATAAGGCTTCCAAAAACTTCGTTGTTATTACCCAACCAAACCAAGCCGCTCCTAATAAGCCAGCACAACCACCCGCCAAGAACAATATTCCAGCACTGCACCTCTTGTAACAAGTGCAATTGTCATCATCAACCCCATCTACAATGTTGTCATTGTACTAACTGTGGGTGATCTTGTCATTTGGCCAACACTTGTTGTTGTACTCCTACTCAGAATCATGATGTTCAAACCCTGTTCAATAGCCAGCCAATCCTGTACGACCTCATTATCACCAGGATCTTGCTATAACTATGGTGATCTTACTCACTACAGGAACAACTGTCCAAAGTTGGCAAATGCAAACCCAGCTCGTGGTAGGGCATTCAATATAAATGCTAACGAGGCGCATCCAGACAACGAAGTGGTGAATGGTATGTTCTTCGTTAACAACCATCTTGCTTAATTCTTTTCGATTCGGGTGCTGATAGAAGTTTCGTATCCCTAGCTTCTGAACCTTTACTTTCCATGCCTAGAACCAAACTAGGAAAGCCCTTGACAGTAGAAATAGCTAGTGGCGAACCACTTGTACTCAATTCTGTCATTCGTAGTTGCCAATTGAACCTTAATAACCATCTTTTTCCCATTGACCTCACGCCTATGCAACTCGGAGTTTTGATGTCATAGTAGGAATGGACTGGGTAACTAAACACCATGCTGAGGTGATCTGTTTTGTTAAGATGGTTCATATAACTCACTCGTCTGGTGAATCTTAGAGGTTCGTGGAGAAAAAACCCGTTAGTAGCCTTAAAATCATGACCTGTAAAAATACCTATGAAAGAATTATGTGGCCTTCTGGCACATATCAAGAGGACAAAGGCAAGGGCAAAACTATTCAGGACATTCCCATTGATCGGGATTATCCTGAGGTGTTTCCTGAAGAGCTACCTGGTTTACCCCCAACACGTCAAGTTGAGTTTCGTATAGACCTTGTACCTGGTGCCAAACCTATAGCCAAATCCCCATACCGTATTGCACCGTCTCAGATGCAAGAGCTATCGAAACAACTCCAGGAACTATCTGACAAAGGATTGATTCGTCCAAGCTTTTCATCTTGGGGCGCTCATGTCCTATTTGTGAAAAAGAAGGATGGATCTTTCCGTATATGTAAAGATTATCGTGAGCTCAACAAACTTACAATAAAAAATCGATATCCCCTACCTCACATTGACGATCTATTTGATCAGCTACAAGGTGCTACCTACTTTTTAAAGATTGATCTACGTTTGGGTATCATCAGCTTCGTGTACTCGAAGGAGATATTCCAAGACTGCTTTCCGCACACGATACGGTCACTATGAGTTCACTGTTATGCCCTTCGGTTTAACAAATGCTTCTACTTTCTTCATGGACTTTATGAATAGGGTTTGTAAACCTTATTTGGAAAAGTTCATCATTGTTTTCATTGATGACATTTTGATTTATCAAATCTCAACGACATAACACATCTCTCTAACGATGGAACTCCTAAAGAAGGAACAACTTTATGCCAAATTCTCCAAGTGTGAATTTTGGCTCAAGGAAGTCCAATTCTTGGGACACATTGTCAACGAACAAGTTATACATGTAGATCCCACCAAAATCAGTGTGATTAAGGAATGGTATTACCGCCGCTTTATCGCCAACTTCTCCAACATTGCGGTTCCCCTCACTGCTTTGACTCAAAGGGATAAACCTTTTGAGTGGGGACCTAAACAAGAAGAAGCTTTTCAGACCTTGAAACAAAAGCTTTGTAATGCTCATATTCTATCCTTACCTGAGGGCAATGACGACTTGGTCGTATATTGTGATGCATCAAACTTAGGCCTTGGCTGTGTTCTCATGCGAAGAGACAAAGTTATAGCCTATGCATCAAGACAACATAAGATCCAAAAAAAGAACTACAACAATCACGAGATTGAATTGGGTGCTGTTGTTTTAGCTCTCAAAATTTTGAGACATTACCTATACCGTACAAAATGCGTTCACGGACTACAAAAATCTCCAACACATTTTCAATTAGAAAGAACTAAACATGAGACAACGACGTTGGGTCGAACTTCTAAATGATTATGACTACAAAATTCGCTACCATCCTGGTAAGGCGAATGTCGTAGCTGATGCTCTTAGTCGCAAAGAATGTGTCATGCTACATTGTGTTCAAGTCCGATCTGATATTCAAACCCGTATCCTCCAAGTTAACGTACTTGTGTTACACAAGGCATGATGGGTAATAAAATAACCCAATATTTTATTTCCTGAACCGTTTGTGGGTTCCAAGTCAAACAATCTCCGCACCTTAGTGATGGACGAAGCTCACAAGTCTCGTTATTCAATCCATCCTAGTGCAGACAAAATGTACAAGGGTCTTGTACCTGTATTGGTGACCGAGTATGAAGAAAGACATAGCCTTGTACGTATCCAAATGCCTTACTTGTCTCAAAGTTAAGGTAGGACATTAATACCCTTTTGGTTTACTTGAACAATAAGAAATTCCGATTTGGAAATGGAAAAACATTGCTATGGATCTCATTACCAAATTACCGCGCACTTCTAGAGGTCATGATGCCATTTGGGTAGTCGTTGATCATCTTACAAAGTCAGCACACTTTTTGCCAATTCGTGAGGATTACTCTGATGAGAAGCTTGATAAGATCTATGTTGATGAGATTGTATCTCGTCATGGTGTTCCTTTGGACATCATATCAGATCGTGATGCTCGATTCTCATCTCACTTTTGGAAGACCATGCAAGCTTCCATGGGAACCAAAGTTAATCTAAGTGCTGCTTATCATCCTCAAACGATGGAAAATCTAAAAGGACAAACCAAATACTGGAGGATATTCTTAGAGCCTGTATGATCAACTTTGGTGGTAGTTGGGATTCGCATATACCATTGAGTGAATTCTCCTACAACATTAGTCATCACTCCACATCAACATGGCACCTTTCGAAGCTCTATACGGTCGAAAATGTCGTTCACCTGTCTGTTGGAATGAAGTTGGTGAATCTCAGTTCACCGGACCTGAACTCATTCAAGACACAACAAACAAAGTCAAGAAAATTCATGATAACCTTTTGACAGCTAGAAGCCGTCAAAGAGTTACATAGACAAACGACGCAAGCCATTGGAATTCCAAGTTGGTGATCACGTCCTATGCAAGGTATCCCCTTGGAAAGGTGTGGTCAGATTTTGAAAAAAGGGAAAACTTGCACCACGATATGTTGGACCATTCATGATTGTTGAGAGAATCGGAAAGGTGGCCTACCGACTTTAGCTACCTCCTGAACTTAGAAATGTTCATCGAACTTTCCACGTGTCAATTTGAAAAAGTGTTTGGCTGATGAAAACCTCCACATCCTTCTTAATGAAATTTGTGTTGATAACACGATGCACTTTGTCGAGAAATCTGTGGAAATATTGGACCATGAAGTCAAAAAGCTCAAGCGCAGACGAATACCGATTGTTAAAGTTTGCTAGGAATCCAAAGGTGGCCATAATTTACATGGGAACGAGAGAATCAAATGAAATCGAAATACCCACATTTATTCTCACAAGTTTCCTCAAGTTAAATTTCGGGACAAAATTTCCTAAAGTAGGGGAGACTGTGACATTTGTGCTTATTCTATAAATGTACAATTCTGAACAATTTTGAATCCAATGAAATCATGTAACGTTTGCACGTTTTAAGTCCTTTAACAATTTCAAACTCTCAAACATTTTCAGGAAGTGAAATCGTAAACCGGTACGCGAACATAATCATTTTAACGCGAAATACACTACGGGACAAGGACATAAGATAAACATACCCTAAATACCCTTTACATAACTTAGAAATAAGTTTTGAAGGGGTATGGCAAAAACACGATTATACAACTCAAGTGACTATCTGCGACAACTGCAAAAGCTTACCGATACTCGTATTTTTAAATACGAACCTTGTGTAGATATCCAACATTTTTTTAATCAATAAAGTCTTGTATTTTTTGATGAGAATGAAAAAATATAATATCGCGCAATTTCGGTCATTTTCGTGTTCGTTATAGCGTTCGTCATAATTAAGCAAAAAACGCAACCATAGAACTGAACGAACCGACATCCACGACATTTCCAGGAAAAATCCAACTTACATATGCCTTAACACCTTTATAAAGCCTAAAAATTAGGTTAAAAGTGTTAAACGTGACAAAACGCGACAAAAGAACCAGGGGCCAAAGCTGTTAACATTTCAAACCTGTTTACCAGCACTAGTCCATACGGACCGTAAGCTTAGGACCATACCATCCGTAAGTAGGTGCCAGATAGCAGAAACTTAGCTGGCAGGCTCTTGTTCAATCCTTGGCCACCAAGCTCACGACTTTTTTCCCACTTCTCACCTATTTTGGACATTTGGGAGGACACTAATCCATACGATAACACCTGGATGGGCACTTGTCATGATTTGGGAGCTCCAAGATCACTATAAATTCTTCTCCCTCTCTTTCAGTAGTTTCTAGCTGATTGGAGACCTCCTCTCGGAGTTCTTAAGTGTTTCCAAAACACAAGTAAGTAATCTCCCCAGTCTTGTTCATTATTTTAGCTTATTTTGAGCAAAAATTCAAACATCTGACTTTCTGTTTGACTTTCGGTTCTGACCATTTTTGGTCAAGTCAAAGTTCAATTGAACTTTGCAACGTGATCGTAATCATGAAGGTTATAATCCCTAGTAAATGCACCTTCTGATTACCACGTTTACTAGTCGAAGTGACGAGTCAAAATTTCGGTCAAAGATGCGTATTATGTGCATTTTACGACGGAACTATTTTTGGTTATCAAAACACTAAGTTTTGATACAAAATCAGTTTTTTTAACTTAGTTAGACATGTTTTGACATGTCTAACTCATCACTTCTAGTTTAGTGCTTATTTACGGTCGTAAGTCGAGCGGTCTTGACCACCACTTTGACTTTCGAATCTGACCCGTTGGTCGATTAGGATCTGACCTAACACATGTATATGACCATAGTTGCATAGGGAATAACCTACTGAGGTTATACCTTATGGTCACATCATTTGGTTATGTTATGATAAGTCGTTCTTATGTTCTTAAAAATGACCAAAATGCCCTTTTTGCGCATGAATTCATTTTAAGCATAGGTATTCAAATTTTTGACATATAAACTGATGTTATAATATTTCAAATATGTTTGGGCATTTAGAACTTATCATGACATGTTTAACCATCCGAACATGCGTTTAAGCAAATGACAGTTAAAATAGCGTAAACTACCTTAAGAGTCATAACGGGTCAAAAGCACTTAGGATCACTTTCAAATAAGAATGTTAAGTTTATTAAATCATGTCATATGAGTTCAACACTCAGTTGACTTATAAAACTTCATTCACTCCAATCCTTTGATTTAAAGTTCTGACTTATTAACCTAGTTATCCGGCATTAGGACACACATAAATCATTGATCCTTCAAGCTTTGTTTGATCTTTCATACAAGACTTTTACGCAATCCTACGTGAGTACATAGTTCCCTCTCTTTTACTTTTTCAAATGTTTTGGGGTGATTCATAAGTGCCTATCACTACTTTCTTGTTTTCTTGACATTATACATGTTTTGCTTATCTAGTACATATAGTACATGATTTCAAAGACATTTTGCTTCGTATGTTCACTTAGCAAACCTGAGTACACGATTTCAAAGACATTTTTACTTCGTATGTTGACTTAGCATACCTAGTACATGATTTTAAAGACATTTTTGCTTGGTATATTGATTTAGTATGCCAAGTACATGATTTCAAAACATTTTCATGACATGCTTACATTGTTCAAGACATATTGCTGAGTTGAATATACAATGATACATTCATTAACATTGATCACGCCGACCATTAGTATGTAATGGTAACATAGGATTGACAATGGAACGGTTCCCGCTTCCTAGCTTTGTTTGGAAGTGACTTTAGGAAATCACAGAATACGATTAATATTTGATAAACCCTTGTCTGTATTAGGGTTTATCCGTCGGCCAACAAGGCTTGAATGTATTCGCCAACAATCCTAACATATGTTTTTACAATAAAAGCAATTGTTTATAAGACATAACTTTTAATTTGAACAAAACTTTAGTTTATTCAAAGACATTTTTTTATACAAAAATTTTGGTTACACAAAGACATTGGTTTACACAAGACATTAATTTATACATGACATTGGGTTACACAAGTCATTGGTTTAGACAAGACTTGGTTTATTCATGATTTTTGGTTTACATAAGACATTGGTTTATTCATGACATTGGTTTAAACAAGACAATGGTTTACATGACAATTTGGTTTACACAAAAACATTGCTTATTTTGTGACACATTTATACAGTACATGACATATTTTGGTTATTAATTTAACCTTGCATTATTTCTTTTAAATCATTGATTTTCACTTGATTTCATAAAAGAAACATTCTATAATGGTTCATGGCTACTTTTGTATAGTTAAACATTTTTTTAAAATGCAAAGTCATGAATCATCATCACAAAACCTCTGTTACTCACCTACAGCATTTTTATGCTGACGTATTTATTTTCACATATATTTTAGGAGCGAATGTTTGATGTTGAGCATGCTACACTTAGGGTGGACTTGGTCCTTAGTGACTTAAAATCTTGAAGAATAGTTTAATTTATGTTATGTTTTCCGTTTAATCTAAGACAATGTAAACAATTTATTCAATAATACAAAACTTTAAGTACCATGGTTGTGAAACAATAGTTCTGTTACATGACTCCCTGACGTTTCGCCACGGTTTGTTGTTTACGCGGTCGGGGTGTGACACTCAATCTTTATGGCTTCAAGTTCAGTTTCAGTTTAGCACTGGTTTCTATGTGATTATTAATTGCAAATTGTTTATCCATTACTGTAGCTTTTAACATTGCTTTTATTGCCATGTCCTCTCTACTGACTTGCTGAAATTGCTTGATAGATTTACTCAATTTATCATAGCAACCTTTGTTTCACTTAAGTCACTTTTCAAGTTGTCAGTGTATATTTTAAGTTCTTTAATTTTTAAATCCTTTTCAGAGCATTCCTTGCATGGCTCCAAACATTTCGTGCATGGTTTCCCAACTTCTTTGATTACACCTTAACTTCTTCTTTATTCGACTCATTGACCGACTCTTTCACTTCATGACTCTCCTCAGGAACTACCTCTTGTAACAGAGCCATCATGGCTTTGTCAGCAATTTCCTTCAAATTTTCACTGTTCATTTCCTTGGTAACATCAATAATTTCTTCCACTTGCTTCTTGGATTCTTTAGTCTTTGGCATGCATTGGCTCGAACCTTGAAAGAAACCTGCAAAAGAAATACAAATGTTACGAGGAATCTCAAATTGAAATGCTTGGTGAATCTTTTCTTCCTCAGCACATCACTCATAGTAGATAGCTTCAATTAACTCTTCAGCACTATTACAGGCGTTTTGTCAAACACAATCTCACTTTCTTCATTCGAACTTTCCTTAATCACTTCATCAAACGCCGGTTCTTCTATGATTTCAGCAAGTAGCGCCAAACTTTCTTTCTTAGGAATATAGTCACTCCAATTGAATCCCTCGTCTTCTGTGTCACCACGAGAGCCTTTAACTTTGCTGAACCATCCTCAATAGCTACAAGTTTTGATGAGCTTTGAGGAGGAGAAGGTTTATGAATGATCACTTTCTTGTTGTAATCATCCGCAAATGGATTGTGATTACCTTGCACTTCTCGATTCGGGCACTCTCACTTAAAGTGACCCTTTTCCAGACATTAAAACATGTCACATTTGCTTTGTCAATGCCTAGTTTACCATCTGGTCCTCCCAAACTGTTACGCCCAGTTATTTCCATGAAACGTGTAGCTCTTCTAACAATACTGGCCTATACACCATTTGATGTCGATTAATTAAAGTTCGTCAGAGTCGATTTTATCGTAGTCCTCCTTTGTCATATCAGGATTTCTGATCGTACCGGCTACAAGGCTCTCATAAGATTCAAGTACCGATGCGAGTAGAGCCATATGTTGCTTAGATGTGTTCTCTGTGAAGTCTTGTGCATTCGTTAAGTTTATAGCTATGTTGCACTGAATAATCCTCGGATTAGGATTTGAATGGTTGTTCTGACTACTGTTGTATTTGTTAGAGCTTTGGGACGATTGTGGAATATTAGGAGTATTCGGATCATAGCTAGGTAATGAGGTAAAACCGGTACCACTGCTTGAATTGTTTGTCGAAGTATTTGATGAGTTGTTAGCACTAAAAGCTGTTTGTATCTTCAGCTCTGGTTTTTGGCACTGGCACTTTCTTTATAGTACAGATTAACATCTTGCTATGAATAAACACTTCTGGATTTTTCCATCTTTTGTAGTTCCAATTCGTGACCCTCAAGCTTTTTAATAAATTTTGCAAGACTCAACGTGCTGTTGTAGATAGGACTATTCTTTAGAATCATGAGGTATGTTGACCATTCGTCGTCAGGTAGTGCATCAACTAATTTATCTACCAGCTCTTCATTACCTTTGTCCACCCATAACCATCCTAGTTCAACTACGTGGTGGCAATACCTCTCAATCATCTGTTTCATTGTTTCTCCTTTCAATGAATGAAAAATTTTGAATTCTTTCTTCATCAATGCTTACCTGCTTTTATCATTTGTGCACTTTCTTGAAATTTAACCTTGAGTGCATTCCATAGTGATTGAGCGTAATTTTCATGTTGTAAAATCATTAAGATATCTACTTGAGTAAACTGCCCTTTTGGTCCCTGAATTGGGCAGTTTTGCCACTTTAGTCCAAATTTCAAACCTTTTGAATCTAGGGCCCTGTGGTTTCGTTTTTGTTGCCATTTTGGTCCAAAATTCAAATTTGGCCAGATTTCTAAAAAATAAACCTGGTTTTTTTCCTTTTCTGAAGGGAATATTGGTTATTTTATATATATTATGTATATATATATACATATATATATACACATATATATATGTATATATATATGTATATATATATATACATATAATATATATATACATATATATATGTGTATATATATATATTATATATATATATGTAATAAAAAAGTTTATAATAAAATCCAAACACCCCTATCTGCACTCTCTCTCTAAACCACCCCTTTCTCTCTCTCTCTCTCTCCCCTTCTCACCGCCGCATCTCATACCCCCTCCATTAACACCAACCCCGCACCACCACCAGCCACACCGCACCACCCCCTACCCTCTTTTCTCTCTCTCTCCTCTTCTCTCTCTCTCTCTGAGGCAGCAGCGACGGAGACAACACCCCTGTCTCTTTCTATCTCTTCTCTATCTTTTGTTGTAATCACCACTTGCCACCGCCACCTCTAACAGCTATCACCGCCTGCCGCCGAACGTCACCACCACCACCACAAAACTTAGCGAAGCAAAGGGATACCGCCACCACTATCACCGCCCCACCTTCAAACTAAACCACCACCTAAAAATCGAACCACCTACAAATCAAACCACCACTGGCAGGTGATGTGGGGGTTTAGTATTTGAAGAAAAAAGGGCGGCGACTAGGGTTTATGTTTTGAGCTCAATCTGAGTGGCCTAACGTGAATGGCTAGGGTTTAGGTATGAGTGGTGGTGGCCTAACGAGCTTAGATCATATCTACTTTAAGGGGTTCTAATATGGGGACCAATCCTCGATGCTAAGGAACCTAAATTTGATATCTAACGTCCATAATAGCGAAATATTACGTCGTGTTTACCAATAGACAAGGTTTAATCAATTAATCAGGCAGTTTTATTGATCAATCGTTCTAGTTACAAACTGACAGAGCTTCACCTCTGAAATGCAAAAGTTACAAATGAATGAGACTAGCTAGGTATTTATAATGCTGCAAGTTCGCCCTAAGAGATGCAAGTTCGCCCGAACTTGCTACTGTTGGTGCATAATGTCTATGTCTTAGTCTTATATCGAGTCTGTATAGTATAGAGCTGCATAGGCTAGGTATATAAAGTATTTATGTATAGTTTAGCCAAGTTCGCCCATAGTGTGTCATATGTATACATGTTCGGGCGAACTTGCAGTAGCAATTTCAGCGAACTTCAGTCTCCCAGGGGCGAACTTGTAAGTCTATAAATACCTAGCTTGAGATCCTCATTTGTAACTTTGGCATTTTGGAGGCGAAGCTCTGTCAGTTTGTAACCAGAATGTTTGATCAATAAAACTGGCGATTAACTGATTAAATCTTGTCCATTGGTAAACACGACGTAATATTTCCGCTATTATGGATGTTAGATATCAAATTTAGGTTCCTTAGCATCGAAGATCGGTCCTACAAGTGGTATCAGAGCTAGAACAGCCTGATTTGATAGTATCAAGACCAGAACACTTATATTTCTACTCCATTCTTCTATTTTTCTTAACTTTTTCATCAAAAATGAAGAATTGACGGTCAAAATCTTTTCAAATTTGAATATATCATGTAAAATACAACAAAGCTAAACCCTTGAAAGATTGGAGACCAAATTCAACCGGAATCATCTCAAAATTTTGAAAAAAATCATGTTTTGGAAAACCCTAATCATCGAACTTGTTAATTAAGTTCGGCGGAACATGATATAAAAAGTCACTTTTCAAGTGATTTTTTAGCAAGTTCGCTCGAACTTGAGTGGTTTTTGAGGAATTCTTGCAAAGTACGCTCGAACTTATCAATTTTTCATTGATTTTACATCAAGTTCGACCGAACTTGTGTAGTATCAAGAAAAGTTTGAGTAAGTTCGCCCGAACTTACTAGTGTTTTTTCAAATTCTTGAATACAAGTTCGCTCGAAGATAGGTTTTTGTTTTTGTCATAAGTTCGACCGAAGTTAAATCAATTTTTTCAAAACAAATATCACAAGTTCGACCGAACTTGTGATAAATTCAAGAATTCTTCAATCAAAACTACAAGTTCGACCGAACTTGTAGTATTTCTAACATTTTCAAAAGTTTCTTGAGAATTTTCAGTGTACACGTCTTGTTATTCACGATGGATGATATTCAAAGAGCTTTTATGTCCGAAGCTAGTTCGTCGAATGCCAACGTGATCCATCAAGTCAATCTTGATAAAGAAATGGGAACGACTGTTAAACCGCCCAAGCTGATGAGCATGGACGAGTATGAAGCATGGAAGGAGAAGTTTACATATTGGGTTCAAGCCATGCACTTCGCTGGCTGGGTGTCGATTGAAAGAGGTTACACTGTTCCGGTAGATGAACATCAGGAAGTCCTTGAAAAGTACAATTACTCGATAGTACAGAGAGACGAATACATTGCTGAAAAAAAAGATGATCAGTCTCATCCAATAGTCTGTCAAAGAAAATATCCTGATTTTGCTACCAGAGTATCCTTCTGCAAGAGATCTTTGGTTGTCATTACAAAGAAGTATCAAGGCAGTGCCGAAATGGTCAAAAGTAAAAAGGCGCTTATTCTGAAAGAGTTCGATATCTTCACCATGTTAAAGAATGAGACCATGAAGCAAATGATCGAACGCTTCTGTCATCTTAAAGTTCAAATGCGACAACACGGTCTCGAGAAGACAGAACAAGAATACATCGACAAGCTTGCTGACGCACTCCCAGATGGTGAATGGACTACTTATTTGATGGCTCTGAAGAATAGCGATAAGTGGGATTTCTTCAAGCTGTCAACATTTATCGATAAACTCAAAGGCCATGAAATGGAACTCTTGAAGATTGCAAAGTCAAAGAACGCTAATGTAGTTCAAGACGTTGGGTTGTACTACAAAAGTGGAATGCAAGACAACATTTCAAGTCCAAAAATTGGGACAGCATTTAGTGCGAACATGAATGCTTCTGCACAGAACCAGAGTCAATCACAACCTCATTATGATCAGAGTCCACAGAGTTCATACTCAAACACTGGTTCAAATTCATCTTATCAATGTCAAGCAAATTAGAATCAACAATCAAATTCTGATTCGAATGTATACAAATGCAACATCGCAGTAAATTTGAACAATGTTGTTTCGGAACAAGTCGCTAAACAACATATGTCTCTTCTAGCCACTGTTCTGGAGTCATACGAAAGTCTTGTAGCCGGTAAAATTGGAAATCCCGAAATGACGGCAGAAGATTATGACCAAGTGGATGAAGAAGAACTCGAGTTGATGGATATCAAGTGGTGTTTAGCATCTATCATTCGAAGGGTCACAAAGTTTGTTGCTCTCACTGGCCGAGATATCGAAAATTCTAGCAACAAGTTGGGCTTTGACAAGTAAAGGTTACATGTTTTTGATGTCGCCAAAAGGGTCACTTCAAGAGAGAATGCAAAAACCCTGATGCAATGGGAAATCAAAGTCCGTTCGGAGGAGACAACGAGTATTATAAGAAGTCACTTCAATACAAGCCATTTCCAAAGAAGACTCGGGTTGAAATCCAAGAGAAACCAAATAGCAGCAGCAACGAGAAAGCTATGGTAGCATCAAACGAAGATGATGGTTTCGACTGGAATTCCTACATCGGTAAGAAGACCAGTGTTGCGTTGATGGTTGAGATAGTTGAAGATACTTCTGCGGAAGAAGCAGCGGCTGTAGAACAGATTCTGTTGGAACAATACTTGCATCAACAATGAGAAGAAGAGGAGTATATCCATATGCAGAAGCAAGGAATTTTATCTCCTAACTCTTGTGAAAGTTTTGCAGGTCACTTTGATGGAAGTTCTCAGGAACAAGTTTCCGAGAAGAAATCAACTGACGAAGTAGTCATTGATGTTACTAAAGAAGTGAATGCTGAAAACTTCAAGGATATTGCTGACAAAGCATTGATGGCAAATCTAACAATGGTAGGTCCTGAGGTAAATGAACTTGTCAACGTACAAGTTGTAGGGTTGAGAAACCTTGTACAAAATGTACTGAACCATGTTCTGAGTATGCTGAAAAATCAAAGATCATCGCTGAAAACAATGTGCATAATGAACTTTTGAAATACGATTATCGCACAATGAAGGAAACGTATGATAAAATGAAAAATGATTATGGAAGGCTTGATAGAAATAACATCAAAAACATGATACAAAAAGGATGTTAAAAGGAACAGTAATGGATAAGCAAAAAGAGATTAATATCTATATTAACACCATTGCTGAAACCAAGCAACAACTCCAGGACATGACAATTGAAACAGAACGTGTTCAACAACTTTTGAGAAGTTATACATGTAACGCATATGTCATTGATCACATCCTTCCGACAATTCCATCGAAAGAGAAACCTAAAAAGAAATTGGTAAAGAATACAGCAATGTTCCTCCACCCCTTTGCGAGAAGTATTGTCGCAAATCCGTTGATGGGATGGATAAGGCACTCAACATTTAGTTGTTATCTGAAAAGAAAACCGAGTTACCAGAGAACATTGATGTAATCTATACTAAAACAAATGATGACAATGATGTGGTTAAAAAGGTTGTTGAAAATGTTTTGAACGATCCTGATAAGGCAGCTTTAAAAGCGCTGACTCGAGCTCAAAGAATTCAGATTCACAGTCCGAAGATTACGATACATCATCGGAGAATGATCTATGTGATGATCCTAATGTTGTCATGTACAAGATTAAGGAATCTGATAGATTATACTTTGATGACAGTTTTCGATTCAGAACGTGAAGGAAGAATTGTTAGACAAATCTTTAAACTCGTGGAAGTCACATTAGATGATCTGGAAATTAATGAAAAGAAATTCTATTCCAAACCTAAAAAAATAACTACCAAAGGAATGGTGGTGATTATCCGAAAACTGGAGAGCTGGGTTGGGTTTAGAAGAATCAAATGAACCTAAATGGAAATTGTCACCATTTCATGAATATAAAAATAAGAACATGAATTTTGTATATGGGACGAACACGGTTCATGAAGAAAGTTTGATCGGGAAAGAATCAAACGATAAGTTTAAGAAAGACAAAGAACTTCGAGATAAAGCCAAAATTGTAAGTGGTGTTAAAACAAGTGGTGTAAAACCCACTAAAGGACATCCACATGATTCTCGAACTTGTTTCAAGTGCAACGAAATTGGTCATATTGCACGTTACTGTCCGAAATCAAAGTCGGCTTATCTTCGAAGGAAAGAAAGTTCAAATATTGTGAAACCGAAGCAACCAGTTTGTAAAACCTGTAAAGATTTTGAAAAGAAATTAATCAAAAGCTAAAGTCAAACACTAAGTTTGAAAATTCAATTTTTAAAAAAGGTGAAACTTCAAAGGGTAATGAAAACAATTTTTACATCAAGAAGGCTAACATAAATCTCAAGCCTGGATTGCAAAGAACGGTCAACAACATCTGACATCACTAAGTCTGAGCTAGTTAAGACTAGTGATAGCATGAAAGAATCAAAATCTGAAATCATAATTGAAACCACATCTGAAAATGTCAAAACTACAAGTGGTAAAAATTCAAAAGATAAAAAGACGGTAAAGTTTTCAAACATAAACATCTCAGAAAATCCAGATGATGAATATGAATTTGATTATGCAGATGAGTGTGGATTCGATTATGCTGATGAGTGTGAGTTTGATTTTGATGATGGTTATCCAATTCAACCCAAGACCAAAAAGGCTTGGGTCTCCCTTTTTAAATAGATTGTTAAAATGTGCAGGGGCTCCAGAGATCGTACTTTCTAAGTGGATTTTGGATAGTGGAGCGTCCAGGCATATGACGGGAATGAAAGCGTTGTTGTTCGACATTAAAGCTATCAAAGGCGGATATGTTGGATTTCAGGAAATCATGGTGGAAGGATAGTCGCCGAGGGAAGACTCTCAAACGGCGTCGTTTCATTCGATCGCGTGAACTATATTGCAGAACTGGAGAATAATCTTCTGAGTATATCGCAAATTTGTGACAAGAAGTTCACGGATCCATTTCAATGACAAAGAGTGTATTATCTTGAAGCCAGGATTTAAAATACCAGATGAGTGGATTCTGATGCGAGCATCACGTGAGAATGATCTATATGTTATTGATATGGGTGTCGCTACCACTTCATCAAAGTCAGCGCAATGTTTTGTGTCAAAGGCTACTGAAAAGGATTCTATTCTTTGGCATCATAAGATGGGGCATATTCATTTGCGAAAAATGAATTTCATTGATTCATAATGATCTTGTAGAAGGCGTAAATCTTCAGAGTTTTAATATGACTGATCACTGCTTAGAGTTGTAAAAAGGGAAAGCAGATCAAGAAATCTCATCCGAAGAAAATTCTGAACTCAATCAAGTTTCCATTAGAACGTCTCTACATGGACTTATTTGGTCCTGTAAATGTTTGAAGCATCTCAGGAGACTTATATTGCTTTGTCGTGACAGATGACTATTCAAGATATTCGTGGGTATTTATTCAAGAATCAAAAGACGAAACGTTCGAGAACTTGGTTATTCTATTCAAGAAACTCGAGAACCTTTATCATCTGCCGGTCAGACGCATTAGAAGTGACAACGCACAGAGTTTAAGAATAACAAAATGAAGGAATTCTGCAACGCAAAAGGGATTCTGCACGAGTTTAGTGCTCCATATACTCCACAGCAAAATGGAGTAGCTGAACGGAAAAACAGAACTTTGATTGAAACTACGAGAACCATGCTTGCAGATTCTAAACTTGCAATCAGCTTCTGGAGTGAAGCGGATGGTGCAGCTTGCTACACGCTAAACATGGTTCTCACTGTCAAACCAACAAAGAAAACATGTTTTGAGATGATAAACCGACAGAAGCCAAATTTGAAGTTCTTAGAACCATTCGGTGCGCCATGTACCGTAATAGACCAAGATGGCAAATTCGGATCTAAATCTCTTGAAGGTTTCTTTATCGGATATGCGAGTCCGTTGAGAAGAGTATATGTTCCTTCATTAAGAAAAGTTATTGAAGCAAGCACGTGGATTGTTTCAACTACACGGATCCTATTCAAAGGAGAGGTGACGCGTGGCTGTTTAACTATCAAGACCTTTGGAAGTCATTTGACTTGCCCGAAGAACCGTCTGATGATGAAGTTGCAGCGTTATATTATCTTCACCAGTCAGCGAATCAAGAACTAAATTGTTCGACCAATTGTGGTTAATTAACCCACATTGGATCCATCTTCTTCTGGCGCAAGTTCAAGCAATAATGGTGTTCCGACTGAAAATGTTTCTGAAACATTAGCAACACCTATTCTTCCTCCAACAAATGCCTCTACTGAACCAGTGAATACAACAACGAGCCCAGTATGCCTCAGAATCAGAATTCTGACTCAGATGAAGCACCAACATTTGATGCTGATGGGGAATAATCTTCTTCAGATGAGGAAGTGGAGCAGATAACAAGTCTTCTTAATCAATCTGTAGACCCAAGCAACAGAAATGAAGCTTCATCAAGCTCTCCAAACGTTGAATTGGTCGTTGATCTCAACATCACGAATCAGCAAAACAAGTAGATGTTCCAAGTAAAGAATTGCCGTGATCATATTCCTATCATCCGTCAACAAATATTATTGGAGAACTTCAAACTGGTGTTAGAACGCGAAGTCAAATTAACAAAGCACTAAGTTGTTTCTACACTCGCGTTGCTCCAACACATAACTATTGCTTCTATTCATGTTTCATCTCTCAGATAGAGCCAAAGAAAGATAATGAAGCTTTAGCCGATGAAAACTGGGTACAAGCAATGCAAGAAGAACTATTGCAGTTTGAGAAGTTGGGAGTGTGGAAGCTTGAAGACCTACCAGAAAATCAGAAAACGATTGATACAAAATGGGTCTTTAAGTGTAAACGTGATGATAGAGGGGTTATTGTTTGTAACAAAGCTAGGCTTATTGTCAAGGGATTTCACCAGCAGGAAGGGATAGATTACACGGAAGTCTACGCACCAGTAGCTCGCTTGGAATCTATTCGAATCTTTCTAGCTTTTGCATCATGGAAAGGATTTAAAGTCTATCAATTGGATGTCAAATCGGCTTTTCTGTACGGAAAATTACGCGAGAAGGTGTACGTTGGACAACCACCAGGGTTTGTCGATCCACTCCACAAGAAGAAAGCGTACCTACTGAATAAAGCTCTTTATGGTTTACACAAGCCCCGAGAGCTTGGTACAAGACGTTATCGCAACATCTCGTTGGCAACGGCTTTATCAGATGAACTGTGGATAGTACTCTTTTCACTAGAGAAGTTGATGGTCATCTGATTATAGTTCAAATCTACGTCGACGACATCATCTTTGGATCTACAAACGATAGTCTCTGCAAGGAGTTTGAGGAAATCATGAAAAAGAAATTCGAAATGTCCTCGATGGGCGACATGAAGTTCTTTCTTGGTTTGCAAGTAGATCAGCTTCCGGATGGTATTTTCATTCATCAGACTAAGTATGTTCACGACATGTTGAAGAAGTTTGGAATGGAAAGCTTGAAGCCTCTATCTACGCCTCTTGCTCTAAATCACGGGATTTGCGTTGACGAGACTGGAGACAAAGTTGACGAGACGTTTAGATCGATGATTGGATCGCTGATGTATCTGACGACATCGCGCCCATATATTATGTATCCAACCTGCCTCTTCACCAGATATCAGTCAAGCCCGAGGATATTACACATGCAGATCGTGAAGGAATCTTCAGATATCTGAAAGGGATGCCCAAGCACCGGCTTGTGGTACCCGAAAAACGACAATTTCGACCTCACAGGCTATGCTGCTTCTGATTTTGGTGTAGATAAGTTGAATTCTAAATCAACTACAGTGGGATGTCAGTTCTTCGAACAAGAATGGTAACCTGGCAGTGTAAGAAACAGACTACGGTCGCTCTCTCTACCTGTGAAGCTGAGTATATCTCGGCCTCCAACTGTTGTTCACAGATTCTATGGATTCAATAGCAGATGAGAGACTATGGTCTGCAATTTCTAGACACTCTTGCTGTTTGTTGATAACAAGGCAGCCATAGATATAACTAAAAATCCGGTTCATCACTCACGCACAAAACACATTGAAATTCGTTATCATTTCATTCGTGATTGCTACGAAAAGAAATTGGTACGAATAGAAAAATCCACATCGACGAACAAAATGCTGATTTTTATACCAAACCATTTTCTTTGTCACGGTTTAAATACTTGTTGAGAATTAATGGTATGAAAATTTGATGACGGTGCGGACGTGAGGTTGAATATGGATCGGACGACGAGTTCGCGTGATGCACATTGGTTTGTAAATATCTTTCTAGTTTAGAATTTGTTAAAAACAAAATCCAAAAAGATGTTTTTGATTTTAGGGGAGAAATGTCAGAGAAAATACAAAAACTTTCAAAAAATTTAAAATCAAAAAACATATGAAAATTTCAAAATGTACAAAAACAATGAAAAAGACAAAAAGAATTCAGTTTCATATAAGGAAATGATAGTACATAAGTGGACTATCATAGTATGCTAAAGAAATCTTAAGTTTAAAAGTAATAAACGAGTCTTACTATGGATGTGTCGATAGGCTTAACACGTTCAGTAAACTCTTTTCAAGATCTAAACTAAATTTTACAACTGCTTAATCTTGTGGATTTACATATCTTGGATATATGGACTTAGTAGTCCGAAATTTCGTTTGAAAGATTGCCTGATTCTGAGATACGAGGTCTTTATAATAGTTGATATCTAGGGTATTATACAAGTTCTTCTCATTTTGCGGAAGCAGTGGCCTAGAACTTCTATAATGCTTTGTTATAAACCCAAAAACTGCATGCAAAACTTGAAAAATATCGAAAGATATAATCATTTGCAGTGCTGAAAATATTCCTTAAGTGGAACACACCTTAAAGACGAGCCTTCATCTCTTTGTCTTGTACGGTAGTACTAACCTGAGCTCTCAAGGTCTCGCATAACCCAGATACAGATATCAATTATGCTATATTCACCTGTAAGATTAAATCTAGGGAATCTGGATACGGGAGTATATTCAAGAATTGGGAACCTCAGATAAGTCAAGTTTCATAAATCTTACCTTAACATATCTTGAAACAGTTGAGAAATGTGGTAAACCTTAAGTGGACAAACATATCGACAATCTAGGTAAACGAGTTTAAAACTTAAAGTCATTTAAAGGTCAACGGTACTGGTGATATGTCTTAATCAACTGATATGATCCTTAGACACGAATTCACAAAAATATGTGTGTAAATATGTTTGTACATAGTTTACATTGTCCTGTACATATTTTATCGGCTTTAAAGATTAAAATCAAATAGATTTTCAGTGTGTTTTCTACGCTGTTAAAATCTTTAAAAAACTCAAAAAGATTTTAATGAAATGTTGGAGAACGGATATTCGAAGTCTGGTAAGATGCTAGAACTGGTGGGATTCTCATTGACAACAGGCTGGGAGCTAATCTGTTAAAATCTGAAAAGTCAAAACCATAAAAAGTTCACTAATTTGAAACTTGGATTTTGAAAATACCAATAGTTTGTTCGTAACGGGTCAAACCGGGGTCATTAACTTGGACTCGACAGACAAATCGGTTAACCAAGATCATAAGCTTGGACTTGGTTAACTGAGGATTTTCATAACTGGTAAAAAGTTGAAAAGTTCAGGGGTAAAAAAATGAAAATTTTGAAAAACATTGAAGTTAGGTTTGGCAAGTTCGGCCGAACTTGCTAAACAATATCAAGTATTAACAAACAGCAAGTTCGATCGAATTGCAGATGGCTGTGTTGATTAAAGGCTAAGTCCGCTCGAACTTAGTTGGGATTGTTTGTTAGGCTTAACAAGTTCGCCCGAACTTGACTTGGTATAAATACCAATCAAGTTCGGCCGAACTCATTCAACAACCTTCATCATCTCTGAGCGAACTTAAACAATTGAGAGCGATTTAGCAATTTTTGCAATTGCATACTGTTACGCTGCCCAAATTCAATTGGTTTTGGTGATTTGCACACCATAATCAATGGCAGAGGTATTGATTTGACCTTTGAACCGTGTTTGGACAGCTAATGAAGGAAACAAGATATGAAATTCTTAAAATTGGTAGATCTAAGTGTTTGTGAACAAAAGTGAACTTAAAATTGTTATCTACACTTAAAATCGACCGTGTAATTGTGTTTGATTGAACTGAAATGGATAAATGGCATGTTAACAGTCATTAGGTTTGGAGAAGACAACAAGTTCGGCCGAACTTGTTGTCAAGTTTGACCGAACTTGTATAATGGACTTGTTAACAAACTGAATAAAAAGATCCTAATACATCTTCGACTGAACTTGGGTTGTTTTGAAAATTTGAATGTTGTTCATATAAGTTCCCCTCGAACTTATGAAGTGAAATATTGAAACTTGGTTATATGTAAGTTCACCCGAACTTATACTTTGATATTTGAACATGTATTAAGACATGTTCGGGCGAACTTGAACAAAACAGAATGTTTAACACATATCAAGTTCTTCCGAACTTGATAAAAGTTTAGAATATTTTTTGTGACTTTTCTCGATAAGCGTGCTAATTGTTTTGCATTGTTTTTTCAGGCACAAGTTCCAGAGTGTATAATCTCAGTGGAATTTTCTAAGACACACAACACCTGTATTACGCTCGACAAATCGATCTGTCCATCTTTGAAGGAATACACAGTATATTGAACTTTTTGGAAGAAAGTCCTATACATCGGGCTATTACAGAGCGCACAGTGTCATATAGATCTCATATTTTTCATTTCTGGATGAACGCAAGTTTAAGTGAAGATGAGAAGACGATCACTTCAACTGTGCAAGTCGGCAATGAAGTCAAACCGATTATTGTGACTGAAGATGATATTCGATGGATTCTGCAATTCAACGACAACAAAGACAATCCAATTTACCTCGACGAAAAGATGGTTCGTGGTTGTTTCTTCCGTATGGGATATAAGGGGAGCATGAACAAGCCGACGCTGAAAAAGGGGAAGTGCCAAATCCTTATAAACTCCTAATGCAAGCCATAATTCATACATTTAGTCATCGCAAGGCTGGTTTAGACGATCTCCAAGATTATTTAGCTTCATGGCAACGGCGCTTATTCTGAAGAAGCCGTTTAACTTTTCGAAGCTTGTTTTCACGCACATGTCGAAGAATATGGAGGATTCAAGATTATGTCTTTATCCGAGATTTGTGCAGACATTGATTGATGAGAAATACAAGAATATAATACGGGATCCGAATGATGTGCGTTATCTAGTTCATCTCGATGAAACAATAGTGAAGAAGCTCATAATGTTTCAGAAGCAAGCTTCAGCTCCTGTTGCAAAACCAGTTTTTAGGGCTACCAAAGATCCAAACTATATTGCACCGCCAAAAAATAAATGGAGTAAAGATGGTAGCGACGATGACAAAGAGCTTAATGCTGAAAAGCAGTGGTTTAAAGATTTCAAGCCAAAGGCAAGGAGCGAATGGTTCTTAAAGGCAGAA
The DNA here is from genome assembly GCA_947069175.1 of Scalesia atractyloides. Lineage (NCBI taxonomy): Eukaryota > Viridiplantae > Streptophyta > Magnoliopsida > Asterales > Asteraceae > Scalesia > Scalesia atractyloides. The sequence continues at coordinate 57,199,299 of CAMTDV010000016.1, read as the reverse complement.
ACTGATAAGCCTAAAAAGAAACGTGCTGTGAAGAAAGTTGAAACTATGCTTGTCGACGAAGATGAACCAGAGAATGTTGAAGCAGTTGCTGGATCAAGTGCTGCAGTTGTTATTGAGAGTCAAGAGACAGTGAAAACGACTCAAGACGATGTTATATCTGCTACTTCTGAAAACAAAGATGATTATGATAAAGAAATTCCGGTGAAAGAGCCAGAAAAGACTGAGGCAGAGATTAGAGCAGACAAAGAAAGAGAATTGGATGTTAATTTTGATCCTAATGCAGAAAAAGAGTCTGATGAGGATAGGCCTAAGAAAAAGGCAAAACATGTAAAGTCTGCTACTATTTCATCAACAAAGACCATCGGATCTCCTCAAGCGAAAGGCAAGAAAAGAAAAGCAGCAAGCAGAAAGTATATTAGAAAGACGAAAAGCACAGAAGCCCCACAAGAACCTTCTGGTGCACAGGAGAAGGAGCCACACAAGAACCTCCTGTTATTATTCATGCTGAGACTGAAAGTCAAGGAGTTACACAAGAACCTCTTGTACTGGTTTACTCGAAATTCCTATTATTCAATCTCCAATTGCTGCAACAACTTCTGTTCATGATAGTTGAACACCAAAAAAGTCTACACCAAAAGCTGCAACACCAAAGTCAACACCGAAGACTCCAGGAGGGCCTAATGTGTTTGGTGATATGCACATCCGATAAGTCTGCAGGATTAAACGATTTCTTCCCAGAAACAAATGTTGAACTTTTGGAAAAGCGCGTGAAGGCGTTAGAAGAAAAAGTAGCACAGAATGAAGCTGAAATGATTAACAAGATGAATCAAAGCGCTGTCGAAAAAAGAAATGTTGGACGACAAGGTGAAGGTGTTAGAGAATGAAAGAGAGTACTTTAAAGCCTTGATTGAGAGTCTGCAGGACGTGAATGAGAAACTACAAACAGAGATTGCAGAGTTAAAGACGATTCAAGCCCTAAATGATCGCAGATTCAACAGATTTCAGAAAGTATTATCAAACTCTTTGGGCATTGACTTCATCAAAGAATATGATCGTCTAGATCAACAGGAAGCCAAAGAACGATCTGAGAAAGAATTGGCTAAGAGTGGCAAAGGTAAAGGAGTTGAAGGTGAAGCTCCTAGATCTTCTGATGCTACAAAGAAACCAGTTGAAGATGTTTCGAAAGCTTTTGAGTCTGATATTCCTAAGGTTGACGAATCTGTCAAGCCTTCTGATCCTATTACTACTTCTGAAAAAAGAGGATGAAGAAGCTGAGAAAGATGATAAAGAGGATGAAGAGGAAGGAGGTTACGAGGATTGGAATGTTGGTGATGATGATGATGATTACGATCAAGGTAATGATGATTTTGATCAGGGTGGTACATGTATAAAGATCACTGAAGCGAAAGTCTCTGAAGATTTTGACTTTACTTCACTTATGGATGATGAGTCAAATAAAATGGAAGCTAAAAGTCAGGGGGAGTCAAGGAAGACAGGGCCTTCAGATGATCTAGATTTGTCAGATTTTGATCGATCTGCAAAGCCAGTTGCTGCAGTTCCCACGAAATCTTTAATGTTGATGTTGGAACATAATGTGGAAGAAGGCGAGTATGTGCATAACTACTCAAAAGAAGATTTGGCGAGATTGGTTGAAGTTGAAGTTGAAAGTTTAGAGTTTGATTTCGAGGAAGTTTTGAACGTAAACACTTTCGAGCCAAATGACTATCAGTATGAAAGAAGATTCGAAGCAGATGAATACAATAGAGTTATTGTTGAGGATTGGTCTTCAGATGATGAAATAGATCAGAAAGCGAAGTACATTGCTCCTAATTCATAAAGTTTTCCTACGTTTGAGGAAATGTACAAGCAGTTAGACGAAGAAATGTTGAAGGAAAGAATTGCTGAATCAGTTCGAGAGGTAAAGTTCCTAAGCCTATGACGAAAGAGGAAATTGCTCAAGCAAGGAAGTCCTTGTTTAAAGAGATGCCACGTGAACGTAAGTTTCGATGTCCTCTAGCATTCTTTACGTATCTTTGGGGGATATGTTGAGTTGGGGTTGGTTCAAGGAGCTGAAGTATATGCAATCAAAAGGGAATTTGGAGTGCAATACTTCAAGTATCTTTCTGATTTCAAGACCTTACCTTATTGGGATGTGGAAGAGTTAGTACAGACTGTGAACGTTACAAATCACATGAAGTATATTGATCAGTTATTGTGGAAAATGATCAAGTATGAAGCGGTGAAAGGATTCAACTACTAGAAGCCTTTTATTCCTAGCCGCAGAATCAAGACAAACAAGAAAACGGGGGAAAATGACATTACGTTGATCATGAAACATCCAAGAGCCATGAGGAATATGCCGCTAATGCCAATTGAACAAAACTTCTATCCATTGTTCAAGTGGTGGAAAATAGATCCAGCTACTTGTGAGCGGTTATTGTTCTGAAGTTTGAAGAAAACTTGGATATATCAAAGGAAAGTGTTGAGGTGATCGGTTATCAGGGCATGAGGGGTTTATGGAGGACGATAAGGAATCTAGATCCTATGTGGCTTGTGAACTGCTTGAGAGAAGACATCAAAACCTTGTTCGACAACAAGATGTATTTGAAGAACGAGAAAAGGTACAAGCAATGCAGTTTCAGAGAGTTGTAAATGTTTGCTATGCGCGCGAAGTCAATTCTGGAAAAATGTGGCAAACGAAGTGGAGAGAGTTAGAAAGAGTTGAGTTTTTAATGGAGGAAAAAGAAATGAGGCGATTAAAGAAAGAATAGAAAAAGCGGTAAGGCAAAGTTCTCTAAGAATGGCTAATGTTAAAAGACCACCGCCAACTGATCAAACGCCTGACCTGAAGCAAGAACGACGAAGGAAGCCGTACAAGAACTTCTTCGATCGTGTGCGTTAACGTTTATATGAAGATAGAGTTTTGAAGACTGATACAAGACGAAGACTATATCCAAGGGGGAGTCTGTTGGTGCATAATGTCTGTCTTAGTCTTATGTCGAGTATGTATAGTATAGAGCTGAATAGGCTAGGTATATGAAGTATTTATGTATAGTTAAGCCAAGTTCGCCCATAGTGTGTCATATGTATACATGTTCGGCCGAACTTGCAGTAGCAAGTTCGGGCGAACTTGAGTCTCCCAGGGGCGAACTTGCAAGTCTATAAATACCTAGCTTGAGATCCTCATTTGTAACTTTGGCATTTTTGAGGCGAAGCTCTGTCAGTTTGTAACCAGAACGTTTGATCAATAAAACTAACGATTAATGATTAAATCTTGTCTATTGGTAAACACGATGTAATATTTCCGCTATTATGGACGTTAGATATCAAATTTAGGTTCCTTAGCATCGATGATCGGACCTACAGGATGGTGATAATGTTGATAGGCTGATTTTGCCTAATTTTTGTGGTGGTTGGCTGATGCTGGTGGGTTTATATCGTTTATATGGTGGTTCCTGGTGATCCAGAGATGATGGTTGTGGTGGGTGGTGTCTGCAAGTGGTGGTTGGTGGGGTAGTGGGTGGTGTTAGCAGGTGGTGTTAGTGGGGTGGTGTCAGCAGGTGGTGGTTAGCGGTGGTCGGTAGGTGATGGTGGTGGAAATGAGGGAGACGAGTGAGTACAGATCCGCCATTTTGTGTTTAATTATTTTTAATCAATTTTGAGTTATAATAAAGAGTAAATGACCAAAATACCCCTGAGGATAAAGACAAAATATTAGGGTTTAAGTTGGTGAATCTGGCCAAATTTGAAATTTGGATCATAATGGCAACAAAAACAAAACCACAGGGCCCTAGATGCAAAAGGTTTGAAATTTGGAGTAAAGTGGCAAAACTGCCCAAACCTCAGGGACCAAAATGGCAGTTTACTCTATCTACTTTAGTTTCATGTTGTAAGATATTCATCATCTTTTCCTCATGAGCAAAAACTATCTTTTCTTGATCATTCAATTGCATCACCCCTTTTAACAAACCATTCTCATCTGTCAAAATCTTATAACCCTCTTCAATCGCGTAACAACTAACGAGATGATTAGTCTGTACCCAATTGGTGAATCATTCATGCAAGCTATTATATTCCTCAAGATACATCAATTTGGGTGGTTTAGCCATCGTGTCCATCTCGTTTTCTAAGTTTAAATTTTGAGCGGTGGCATTCGCAACTGCTGTTGTAGCGAATGCGTTGAAGAATTCGTTCTCCATTTCTACGAAAAATTTGAACAAAGATTAAGTTTGTGCGAAGTGAGTTTTGTGCAAAGTGGAATATTCATGCGATTTGACACTTCGTGCGAAGTGTGAAACAATTTAAGTTTTGAAAAACTGCTCACTTCGTGCGATGTGGATGAACACCTCGTGCGAAGTGTATGTACAAATCGTGCGAAGTGTTTTTACTTTTTCTCAAATGTTGCAATTTTGGTCATGAATTTGGTTGATTTTAGCTCTGAAACTTTCTAGGGTTTTGTTAAAATGGTTTTTATGAGTAATACTAAAAAATCAGTCCATTGTGTCCATGAATGTGTTCATAAATGATAAAAAGAATGTTGGTGTAGAATGTCTATACCCTACATCTTAGGGTCATGTCATATATGTAACAGGGCTAAAATGTTAGATTTACATAAGTTTTGTATGTATTTAGTCCACCGCGTACGAGGTGTTGTTCAACTCATACGAAGTGGTGACCACTTCGTACGAGGTGCACCATAGACGAGCTTGCAGGACACTCCTGGTGCAAGGTGACCATGTCTATATATACTTGTGCTAGAGTCCTTAACTATTTTTCTGATCAAGAGGTGAAGCCCTGTCAGTTTGTGACTGTAATTCTTGAACGTTTATCAATACAAAGAAGCATAAGCATTGAAACAGTATATCCGATCATTGTCAACTAATTAATGATGAATTCCGCGCACGTTAGTTACCTCAAGTCTGGTCCGGTGCTTTCAGGGGAAAGCCGATCCTCCCACAAGTGGTATCAGAGCCTGGAGGCCTGATTTGAAGACAATCGATCAAGTTTCAACCATTGAAGACTTCTATTTCTACTCCTTCTTCATACTTTTATCAGGTCTAGAGAATTTCATGGACGAATTGGGTAAGTTTCTAGTATAACACGTTAAAATCAGTTTAAACAAACCCTTGAAACATTCAGATCTAAAATCAACCGAAATCATGTTGAAAATTGCGAAAAACACGAAGATGTGAAACATTCATCTCGCACGACTTGACCTATCGTCTCGTACGAGGTGACAAGACCCGTCGTACGAAGTGACCTATCTCGCAGCAAACAGTCTAAGTCGTTTTTGCTAACACCTCGTACGAAGTGAGTACCAACTCGTACGATGCGGGTAAAAAATGTTTTACGTAAAATATGTGAGCATCTCGCACGAAGTGTCACATCGTTCCAAGCTCACTTCACACAAAAATAAGTTTTAACCAAATTTTCGACAATTTTCGATAAAGATGGAAGAAGAATTATATTTAACGCATTTGCTAGATCTGCCGCTCAAAACATGAATCTTGAAAATGAAATGGGGACCATGACGAAACCCCAAAGCTCAGAACTTAGTAGATTATGATAGTTGGAGTGAAAGATTCGTCAATTAGGTTCAAGCAAATCATTTTACCTGCTGGTTCGCCATTGAATCAAAATACACTGCGCTAGTAGGTGAAAATGGTCTAGAGAAGAATTGGCCCAGCTCACGGATACAGAGAAAGAAAAGTATGTAAATGAGAAGAAAATGATGAATATTTCACAGCAAACAATTACGGAAGATATCTTGGCTCTTTTGCAACATGACGATGATGCTCAATCTCTGTGGAATGCTTTAAGACTTAAGTTTCAAGGAAGTTCTCAACTGAGAAAGAACAAGAAAGCATTGCTGAGATAAGAATTTGATATCTTCAATCTAATAAAAGGAGAAAATATGAAGCAGTTGATCGAGAGATACTATCATCTTGTGGTTCAGATGAAACGAATGGGGATTCAGAAAACCAAGGAAGAGTTAGTAGACAAACTGGCCGATTCCATACCAGAAGGAGAATGGACTACTTATTTGACCATTCTAAAAAATGGTACAGAATATAGTAATTTCACATTGCCACGATTTATCGAAAGGTTAGAAGGTCATGAGTTAGAGATGCTGGAAAATGGAGAAGAACAAAGGTGTTCACATACAACAAGACGTGAACTTGTATATCAAAGGCAGTAACTATTGCAAATATATAAAGTCCAAAAATACAGACTGCTTTCAGTGCAAACAATACTAAGAGTCTGCCTTCAAACCAATCTAGTGGTTTTCTGTCATTCTCATCATTTGACCCTAACACTCCTCAAGCCCTGCAATCTTCATAGAGCTCAAACAATCCTAAGAACGGCCAAAGCACTCAACCTAATTCAAACCAGAGAATTTTACAATGCTACATTTCTGTGAATCTTGAAAATGCACAAGATTTCAATGAGCACACTTCTAAGCAAAACATGGCTTTGCTTGCATTCATGCTTGAATCTTACGAAAGTCTGGTAGCCGGAAGAATCGGGAACCAGAAACGACAAAGAAGACTATGATTAGATCCATCCGGTAGAATTAGAATTGTTTGATATTAAGTGGTGCATGGCTTCAGTCGTTCGAAGGGCTCAACGTTTTATGGAGATTACGGGAAGAGACAACTTGGGAGGACTTGATGGTAAACTTGGTTTTGATAAGTCAAAGGTAACGTTCTTCAAATGCCGAGAAAAAGGGCATTTCAAGAGGGAATGTCCAAACCGTGAAGTTAAAGCAATCATAATCCATTTGCTGATGACTACTACAAGAAAGCTATATATCATCGACCGTCACAACAACAATCAAATTCAAGGATGGTTCAAATAGAAGATGGTCCATCAAACACGAAAGATAAAGCTCTAGTTGTTACCCAAGAGGATGAAGGGTTCAACTAGAACAAATACATCATAAGTAATGAAAGCCTCGCACTGTTGGCAGAGATAATTGAAGAACCTAAACAGGCCAAAGAAGAATATACTGAAGCATCTTTTGACGAAGCTCCAAAAGAATATTATAACACTTCGTCTGAGGAAGAAGAGCTTTTACATAGTGCTTTTAAACATTTATTACCTTCTGATATGCTTAAAACTTTTACAGGTTACTTTAATTCAAACTTCAAAGCAAACTATGAAGAAAAGCCCAAGTCTGAAGTGGTGGAGGTGATAGATGTGAACAAAGAGATGACCGTCTACAATCTAATTGAGATAGCCAACAAAGCTATGATGGTTAACCTGAAAGAGGTAGTTACTAAGGAAGTTCAGGAAGCTAAAGTCGAATCGGTAAATGAGTCTGCCAAGGATTCGGTAAAGGAAGTGTTAAAGTTCAAATTGTTGAAATAGAAAAACCTTGCAAGAAGTGCGAAGAGCCTTGCAATGAATTTTTTGAGAAAGATAAAAAATACAACGAACTGAAAAAACATGCAGATAATTTGTCACACGATTATAACACAACTAAAGAGGCATATGGCAAATTAAGCAACCATAATGGACAAACAAATAGCCATCAATAGAGAAGATGATAAAACACTTTTGATGATCAAGGCAACAGTAATAAACAAACAAATGGCCATCAATATTCACTTAAATACGATTACCGAGCTAAAAGGTGAATTAAAGAAATGAGAATCGAAACGAACAGGGTTAAGAAATTGTTAATAAGTTACTCCAGCAGTTCATATGTCATTGATCATATTCTTCCAAAATTTAAAAGTAAAGAAGATGATAAGAATGATAAAAACAATAGTGTAGATTATGATCGATTTCCACCACCCATGTGGGGAAGCTATGAAAGAAAAAAACCATCTGGGGTGGAAAGGCACTCAACTTAAAATTGAAAACCGAAAGGAATAAAGAGCTGTCTGAGAACATCGACGTAACATACACTAAAACAGAAAATGACTATGAATCTGATGTGGTAAAGACAGTTGTCGAAAATGTTTTGGGAAATGAGTCTGACAGCACTAATTTTGAGAGTGCTGAGTCAAACCTTGAAAAATCTGAATCAGATTCACATTCTGAAAACGAAGAACGCCTTCACAAGAATTACATTTCATCATCAGAAAATAGTTTAAGTGATGATCCAAATGTGGTTGTTTACAAAATGAACCGGATAAACTACATTCGGATGAAGAATTCCCAATTCAGAATGTAGGTCTTGATCGTGTTGATAAGTTTTTCAAGCTAGTTGAAGTCAATCATTCTGATCTTGAAAAAAAGACGCTTCATTTTACTCCAAACCAAAAAGTGTTTACAATATTTACTATCAGAATGTTAGAGAGTATCTGAAAACAAGAGAAATGGTTTGGGGTATGAAAAGAAGAAGAATAACAACAGGTTCCGAAAATCGAACTTTACAAAGAAAATTGACTTTGTTTTTGGAACAAACACTGTGAGTGAGAAAGAAATTATTGGTAAACAATCCAATGATGAGTTTAAAAAAGAAAAGGAACTTCTTGAACATGCCTTGGATCCCTCTGTTGGAAACGACAGCATGACATGCTATAAATGCAACAACGTCGGCATACTGCACGGCAATGTTCTCAAAGAAATCCAAAACCTGTTTACCCTACAAGGAAGTTTACACAAGATGTGAAACAAAAATGGCCTGAGTTTGTGCCAACACAATTTTTGAAAAAAAACACTGAATCCAACAAAAATGTGAAGCAAGAATTGCCAATTTTTCAAACTTTGAAGGTGGTGAATCATCAAACAAAAACGAAAAAAGGATTCAAAATTATACCCTAAAAGAGCATTCTCAAAGGCACAAACTTGGGTGGTAAAGGCTAAACCATCTTTGTAGTTGAGAAAACAACCATTGTGCCAACCAAAACAAAAGATAAAATCAAATCAAATGTTTAACAGGGGGTTGAAGTTAAGAAAAATGTTGAACAAAATTTGATATCCCAAACCCACCCAAGACCAAAATGACTTGGGTTTTGCTATAACGTAATTTGTTTGAATGTATGTGTAGGGGCTCCCGAGGTCAATTATTTCAAAATATATAATGGACAGTGGAGCATCTCGGCATATGACAGAATGTTGGCCTTGCTATATGATGTAAAAGCTACACGGGGAGGCTATGTAGGGTTTGCGGGTACTCAAGGAGGCAAGATTGTTGGTGAAGTTATTCTAAAAACGGTGTGGTTTCTTTTGATAAAGTCAACTACATAGCAGAATTAGAGAACAATTTGCTGAGCATTTCGCAGATCTACGACAAGAAGTTCACACTCACTTCAATGATAGAAAATGCCTCATTCTTAAGCCGGGATTCAAAGTTCCCGAGGAGTGGATCCTCATAGGCGCTCCACGAGAAAATGATCTCTATTTCCTTGACATGAGCGTCTCGTCCACTACTTCTAAGAATGTTCAATGTTCTATTACAAAGGTGACAGAAAAAGAATCAAATTATGGCATCGAAAGATGGGTCACATCCATTTACGAAAGATGAACTATTTGGTGCAAAACAATCTGGTGGAAGTTATTAATCTTAAGAGTTTCCACTTGAATGATGATTGTATCAGCTGTAAGAAAGGGAAGCAACACAAGAAATCTCATCCAAGAAAACTCCTGAACTCAATCAAGTTGCCACTTGAAAGGTTATATATGGATCTGTTTGGGCCAGTAAATGTTCGAAGTGTATCTGGTGATCTGTATTTGCTAGTTGTGACGGACGACTACTCGAGATTCTCACAGGTTCTATTTGTGGAGAGCAAAGACGAGACGTTTGACTATCTAATGATTCTTTTTAGAAAGTTGGAGAACTTATACCATTTGCCAATCAGAAGAATACGTAGTGACAATGGTATGGAGTTAAAAAACAACAAGATGCTCTACAATACTAAAGGTGTTCTTCACGAATTCAGCACCTTATACTCCACAACAAAATGGACTAGATGAACGGAAGAATTGAACTCTCATTGAAACAGCACGCACAATGCTCGCCGATTCAAAGTTGTCTATTACTTTTTGGAGCGAGCAGTTGCCTCTGCTTGTTACACGCTGAACAGAGTATTAACAGTCAAGCCTCACAAGAAGACATGTTATGAGTTACTTAACCAGCGAAAACCAAATTTGGAGTTCTGGAGCCGTTTGGATCTCCATGCACGGTGACCCAGATGGTAAATTCGTGCTAGATCTCTAGAAGTATTTTTCCTGAGATATGCTAGTCCTCAGAAAAGAATTTATCTACCTAGCTTAAACTAGGTTATTCTAGCTCAACATGTTGATTGCCAAAGATACACGACACCAAAACAGAAGCTGGTGATCCTTGGTTGTATAACTACGAAAGTCTGTGGAATTCATTAGATCTGCAAGAAGAGCCTACAAATGAAGAACTTGTGTTGTTATATCAACAACATCAAGCGTCTAATCAAGAGCAAGTTCCTAGACCGTTAGTGATTTCAAAATCGTGTAGTTTTTCAGAGCCACAAAACCCTAATCTTAGTTTTCAGTTGTTCTTGCTTATGTGCAAGATATTGGAGCTGCAAATTTCGGGTTTTGAGAGAATGTTGAATCATTTACTTGTTTTACATCTCTTTAGAGTTCTCCTCTTTCTACATTGACAAAGGTATGAAATTTACTAACTTTTGGGCTTCATTATTGTATGGTATGTTATTTCTTCCGAAATTTTAAGCTTGATTGTTTAAGAGTAGGTCGTTTGTGATATACTTGTGATGGATTAGCTTGATTGTTGGGTAAAAACAAGGATTTGGATGGTATTGAACATGGAACAAGTGTGGGATATGATTACACCCACTTGTTCATATGGTTAAGTATGAACATTATGATGAACATTGTTAAAGAATCTTATAGATTTAGGATTGAAGCATGAAAGTTTTATTCTTTTGAGATGTTAAAGTTTGCTACTTGGTAAGTTTAAATTGGCTAATCTACATCTAGAGGTTAAACTTAAGTTCATAATTATGGTTCATACTTAGAGTTGAATTGTTTAGAGGTTTAAAGGGTTATTGATTGTTTTGTTGTGTTGTTTTGTAGACATGGCTAGCACAAACGATCTAAGACTACTGATGCGGAAGCTTCATCATCGAGTGGCGTGCAAGTTATGTGGCAATAGCAGTGTAACATGCCAAATATAGAAGATAGACTATTCAGGTAGAATTGGAATTGGTCTAGATTCGATGATGAAGATTTTGGGGCTCAGTGGGAGCAAAACCAAAAGAAGTCGTTACACCGACTTAACAATAAGCAAGCAGAGTTCAAATTGTGGAAGTATAAAATGTCTAAGGTCAGTGCGATAGACAAGGTTTGTGTTTGTGAGCGAGTGATGAAGAATTCCGTCAAGTCGGAATTACACACAAATTCGAGAGGTTGGGATGGGAGCGTGCACTTGATTGGTGCGAGGGTGCAACTTCTGGAGTATATTTAAAGGCAGTGATGAATTAGTACGCAACATTTCATTTAGAGCACTCGGATGAGCATCCTAGTATGTGGCGTTTAGTAGGTGATACAGGAAAGGGCCAGATGACAATGTGTTTTGACACATTGAACCGAATTGATGATTTCGACTCGTTGGGCACTGATAGTTATTATTACTATGATACAAATCTGTTTTGGCAACCAGAGCTGGTTCAGGCAGATCCGATTAATATGCTCGAGACAACTTTGCCTAATTTACACGACTGGTAGGTATGATTAGAGTCATTTGTCCTGTGAAGGGAAGATTCTAGAGAACATTTCTTTGGAGAAAGTTATGGTTAGATTGGGAGACCGTGGAAAGCTGCGGATGTGGGATCTCCGCGTGTTACATGCTTTGCTTTTTTGGACACCCAAGTTGTCGTGGCGACACATAACCATGATGAACATATGGGATACAAGAAATCAATATAAGAGGAAAATGATTCTTAAACATTCATGATGAACATCATGCTCAAATCAGTTCATCGACAATGTATGATGTCCGAAACGTTTCGTCTGAAAATCACCGAAAATGATTCGAATCAATCCGAAACTCAATCGAATCAAACTAAAATCGATCAAAAATCAACTACAATGAACAATCGTCACTCGTTACACCGAAAAACAATCGATTTAGTCTGAAACTCATCCGATTTGAACAATGATTACATGACGAGCTTTTGTAGGTCTGATACCAATTGTAGGTCTGGATCGGCTCACCGAAGAACAGTAGATCTGTGTTTAAACGGTTTTACATGTGGAATCCGTAAAATCGAGTTGTAATCGTTAACACGAATCGTAAATAATCAACGTTTATTACGTTTCAATCGTAAACAGGATAGAGTTTCGATGCTCTATGACACAATCGCCTAATCTAGACAGGGAACCGTCGATTCCATATGAATGTTCTTGAGAGAATTCCGTCCGATTCTGTGCAAGATCTTGAGCTGCTATTTAAAATAGACCATTCATTTTGTACAAAACATGAAGTTGATTCCAAAATTCGTATAAAAATAACTCATGCATTTGAATGACATCATGTTTGTCTAATATTGTGATGTCATCACCTAAATGTGATGACATCACACTCGAACATACCCGCTATCATCACATCGAGTCATACCGAATCCTAACATGGTATAAACAATCTTAACACAGCCTAGCGAAACCTCTGTCCGGTATTTTATAGACTCAAGACTTTTGACTTTACATGTACAATTAGATTTCTATCTATGGCCACACAAATAGTGCACTAACACTTTACATAACTTTTAGTTTTGAATAGCCTACTTTTGATTAGAATTGTGTTTTGCAGGTCTAGTGGAGTTAAAAAGTTATTCGGAGCTATTCGGAGTACTGGGAGCTAACGAGATCAACCGGGAACGCGTGAAATGAAGAACCGTAGGAAATTACCCTAGAAGGGGCGTCGGCGACGCGTTGAGACGACGAAAACTAGCGTAGACAGCAAGAAAACACGTCGGCCGAAAACCTGGAGTTCTGGTGGCGTAGACGACGCAGGGGTGGCGTGGCGACGCCGTCCCCAGCTCTCCGACGCGAATTTTCATGGTTGTTGTTTTGACGAGTTATAATGCAAGTTTTTGACTTTTTCACAGGAGTTACGAAGTTTCGGAGTTTGAACCTTGTTCTTTAAGCCACAACCATCCACCAATCCATTGTCAATCTTCGTCAATCACCCCAAATCATTGGAATCATCCACCTTTGATCCTAACCCTAGTTCATCATCATCACTATCATTATCCAACCATCAATCACAAACCCTAATCACCATTCATCTCCACTTCCAAGCTTCAAGATGTTCAAGTTCAAGGCTTTATCATTCGGCGATCGTGTTTCGTTTACCATGAGCGACTAATCACCTTGGTTTCACCCCGGTGTAGGTATTTGTTTAATCTAGGGTTTTGAATTGTTCGTTGATTCTACCATGTGACAACTTGTATTGATTTTTGAAACCATTGACAATAGCTTACATTTGTTTCGTATTCGTAAATTGTCAAACGATTATGAAGTTATGACTTTGCGAAATGGTTATGTGTATTTATGCATTGTTATGGTTAGGTTTTACTTGTTGTGATCATAAAGTGCATTCTTGTCCGTTCTCCGGAACTTGATAGTTATAGGTACCTAAGTCACGGTACATCCGTTAATCACTATACAATTGAGTTGAATCTAAAAGTTGTAGAAACCCAAGGATGGCAATTACGGAAACCGGATGTGAACCTTTTTTTATAAAATCTTGTTTGAATTGTTAGTTGTGTTTTCGTTAATCAAAATCGAAGCATTCATCGTATTTAACAACCTTTATAAACAATGTTGGTTAATTCCAACATTCTTCTAATTAACTAAAACATATTTAAATGGCAAGCTTCATAAACCAAATGAGTATTGGAACTCATATGAAATTGTGATAACTGTGAAAAATCCCGGTAAACTTTGATTGGTACAAGTCCGTGGTAACGGGACATGATATGTATATCATGATATTGTTGTGATTATGTGTGATTATACGAATTCTTGAAAATGTTACTCCGACTATAATAGGAGTATATGCCAAGTAATTACCAAAAACATTACATTGACACTATGCTTCACCTACATGGCAAGACAAAGTCGTGAATGGATTGACGACTCTGGGAATACATATTGGTTAACATGACACTATTAAGGGCCAACGATGCAATGTTGGTGTCCTTAGCCTTTAACAATGTGTTAAATGGGAACTCGATGTTTAATAGCTCATTAAACATTTGACGATGATTATTAGGCCAACGGTAGGGCTATTTAAGATTCTGAGTTCATGAAACATCTTAGTTACAAGCCATAGACTATGACCTAAGAATTATAGACATTCAGAGAATGGGCATGCAAAACGAGGAATTTGCGGTGAGGGAAAGCCTTTGCTTTGAAAGCAATGAATGACAACCAAACATGCAAGGAACGGTCAAGCCACCTATGCTGCCTCCCATATATATATATATATATCTTTTAATTTTTTTCCATTTATTCTTCATTTTTATTCAAGTTTCCCTCATCAAAAACTTGGCATAAACACCTAAGGATTCAGCTGATCATCCCTAAATCTCAACTAAATCAAGGTAATCTTACAAGTTCTAAGTGATTTTGATGCATTTTTCTTGATTAAACATGAGTTATAACCGAAAACCCCTTTTTAATCCATGATTTTAGAAGCTTTAAACAAGTTTGTCTGAATAAGAACACCTTGTGAATCCCTAGTGTTATATGGTAGCCAAGACCACAAAACTTCGGGTTTTGATATCCTAATAACCCCTAATCGACCAAAAATGATTAACAAAGTTATTAACCGAAAAACTATGAACAAGGCTTAATTGACATGGGTTATGGCATGGTTGGATTGTTCTTGGTACATAGGTACTGAATATCGCTCAAACCCACTTCTGGACTCAAGAAAAACACTTGGAATCGAAGGAATCGCTAGGTATATCACCCGAAACTCGAAACTAACATAGGTAGAATATTGTTTGGACTGTAACGTGGTCTGTGGGTATGGGATTAAGCTAAATTTGGTGTTGCGATGTAGGGTAGTGACAGGAATGTCCAAGTAAAATTTTAGAATTTTTGGAATTTTCTACGATATTTGGTGAATTTTTTTACTCTTTTATTAAAACAAATCCAGAAAAAATACAAACAGTGTAAATAAATCACCAAAATTTACATGAACACTAAGCAACATATGGGAAATGTTCTGGAAATTTGGGAGTCTGTTTTTTGAGTTTTGATTCGGATTAAAAATCCACGTTTTTGGGAGTTTTCCGTAGCCGGAAATGCACCGAAACGAAATCAGAAAAAATCTCAAACTTTTATGAGAAGTTTCTAAGACATGTAAGGGATGTTTTGGAAGTTTTTGGGAGTTTTTGGCCAGGATGATAATTAATGGTAATTTTTCGGTTAAATACTGTTTTATCAATAATTTATTTAAATAGTGAAAATGCCTGTATAAATTCCCAAATTATTTTTCCCATAATCTACAGATTTTTATTCAATTATAGATTAAATGATAATTTACAGAACTTAAAAACGAGTTATTGTAAACCAATTTTGGCATTTTACCGTATAACGAACCTGCCGGAACCGGGAACTAACCAAAACCGACAGGTACTATAATTAGAACACTGGGAGTATTCTGGAAAATTCAAGGGTAAGCGGGACACTCTGGGTGTGTTCCACCACCGTTCAGGAGAATCCCCGACGGCGAGAATGGAAACTCAAATTGGGCAAACTAAACTCCCCAAACTTCCTTAATGAAAAGTTAATTTTTCTTATATCGCAACACATTGGTACTGTTGGTATTTCCATACCATTATCCGAACGTGTCAAACAACCGACTTTGGCTGGCACGCGAACCGGTGCCCGGGAGCCAAACGTGAAACTAATCATACCCTAGCATTCATCACCACACCAGGATACTGGATGTACATTATGGTCTAAAAATACCCACCTGGGCCCAAGTTATAGGAATTACCGACCTAGCGACTGATATTAGTAATTACTTGCATGATTGCTGTTAAAGCCGAACCAGCTTACATATACTCCTATTGCAACATGTGATGCTACTATCCTGTGAGTTTTCACTTCCTAACTTTTGAATTGTTTTACTGTTTTCTGGGGGCTTGCATGTTACAAACTGTGTTAATTACATCAAGTTGTGAGTGAGTTTCACTCCCCCACTTTTAAACTGTTTTACTCTTTTCTAGGGTGATTTGCATGTTACAAACTGTGTTAATTGCACCAGCTTGTGATGATGTGAATTTCCTAACACACGAACTACCCCAAACTGTTGTAACACGGTCCGGCTTGCTGAAGGTGTCTATTGTAACACGGTCCGGCAAGCTTAAGGTGCCTATCGTAACATGGTCCGACGAGCTGAAGGTGTCTGATGTGACACGGTCCGGTGAGCTGAAGGTGCTTGTTGTGACACGGTCTGGTGAGCTGAAGGTGTCTGTGTAATAAATCTTAAACTATGACTGTGACGAGTGCAATTAAACTTGTGAACACATATTGTTCCACAACAACTAAACCAATGGAACTCACAGCAGCGTTTAGTTGACCCTTCTTAAAACTAACATGTAGTTTCAAGTAACTTGAGACGGTGTGATCCGTGTATGTTGTTCAAGACATGTTCCTAGGCGAATCCTGATATAGACGCATGCAGCTTAGAAGACTTATGTGGTTCAAGGGAAAACGCAATTGTAACATACATGTAGTATGTAATCAACATTTTTTAAGTAATAAAATGTAGTGTCTTTATAAACAATGTGCTTGTACCAGAGGTGTCTGTTGCATCCCGTATTTTCTTCCGCTGCAAGTCACGGTGTGACAGAAGATGGTATCAGAGCCATTGGTTATAGAGAATTAGGTACCTTTAAGGAAACCTAGACTATAACTACTGGCTCGGAATTAGGTACATTGGTTAGTGGACATCATTGGAAAAAAAATAAACCTCTACTCAAAGTAGTTCGTGAATGCTGTATAGTGTTCTATTGGCAAGTACCAGGATGGCCTGGTGGGGCAAGTTGGTTATTATGGTTCGGAACGTAATAACAGACTTGCTCACTCGAGGCAGTGTTGGAAAAGTCGCGGTAATAAAGACACTTAAATACGTGGATTGATACATATGTGTACCAAGGTGATAGTGTGTGAATGTTTATGCATGAATTGATACATGAATTGGGATTGGTGGATAATGCGTTACTACATATGGCTTCGGGATAGGCAGAAAACTAGTATTACAATCCATTCTACTGACCACATGTTTAATATACACTAGAGTTGGATTCATATCACTCCCACAGTTGTTACTTATACTTTATGATGTGAGAACCCAAGCCTTTAGTGCGATACAATCTCACCAACTCTACTCTTATAGCTACTATACCAATCGATTATATACCAGAGTGACACTTTAATAAGAACATAGATACCCAAAGAACGCGCAAGTCATTCTGATAGACTGGGAGGATGTACGGATCCTTATTCCATTTCTCGTTGCTCCACACTCGATTATGATAAATCGCAGAGTTCGAACATCTTACGAAACTTTTCCGTCCTTGAATCCATGATTCATTTGATTGTCCTTTGGATTCGTCTTCTGCTTACAATATTAGCTTTAGTATTCGCGTCATATGATACTATGATGCTTAGTGGTACTCCTTCGCACATGTTCCGATGTATGTTATATCTGAATATGACGATCTCTGGGTTATGGAGATGGCATGGAATGCGTGAATAAGTTACCCTTCCTGTTGTCATTCGATTCAATGGGGTATAAAGTTGTGATGATACAGATTCCTTTGAAACGCTTTGTGTTGTGGAACATCGTTTCATGTGACCATCGGTTACATTGTGTTCATTACAATTAGTGATTGTTTTGAATTTTAGTTGGTTATTTGCAAAAAGTAATATGAGGCCTGAATATCTCGGTGAACGAACATTGATCATGTATATGGATGTGGTGGATACGCTGCGAGACTTCCTATATATAAGTACCCGGCTACATTAGCAAGGTACCGTTACTAGGGCAGACGGGCTTCATGTTGCGATTTGTTCGGTTATGTTTTGGGCGATGCAATGTTGAGCCTTCGTTTGATACAATAGATGATGCCACAGTGGTCGTAACTACGATATTAATACACGGTTGCAGTAAATTTTGCATTAAAGGTAGTTTGGGTCGACATATAAACGACGTCTTGATTAATCCTGGGAAAGTTTTTTTTTTCAAATATGTGGCATGACTTCTAGGGGTACTACACTTTGGCACTACTCTATACTGAACTATTTGGGTATAGCTGGTGATAGCTTACCCACATCGATTTACCCCAATGATTGATTCATGTTAGGTATCAATCTTTATGTCTTCGGTAAGACAATTCAGCGTAATTTATTTCTTTTGGCAGGATTTGCTAAAACGTACAACCATATATTCGAAATCATTACGTACGACAAACTAACAATACTTATGTCACCGACCGTCGTCTAGGAAGCTATTCGGTTGAAGCGTATATTTCCTCTACTAGCTATTATTCGCTAGTGATGCAATCTCTAATTCTTAGTAAGGACGCGTAATTAGCATCGGTGTTGATAACCCAAGGGGATTTAGGGGTAACACACAAATGAAGAAACTTATCGGTGTAATCAAAGTTCAGGAAGGAGTTGTAGTGATGCAAATCAGATTGTAATAAGACTCGTGGAGGCGGAAACATTCCTGTCCATATTCCTCGTAACCGTTAATGCTTCGTATTAACAGGACACTCCTATATATACATTTATTTATAAATATACAACATTCTCCGGGGCCCATATATATCTTTTAATTTTTTTTCCATTTATTCTTCATTTTTATTCAAGTTTCCCTCCTCAAAAACCTGGCATAAACACCTAAGGATTCAGTGATCATCCATAAATCTCAACTAAATCAAGGTAATCTTACAAGTTCTAAGTGATTTTGATGCATTTTTCTTGATTAAACATGAGTTATAACCGAAAACCCCTTTTTAATCCATGATTTTGGAAGCTTTAAACAAGTTTCTTGTCTGAATAAGAACACCTTGTAAATCCCCTGGTGTTATATGGTAGTCAAGACCACAAAACTTCAGGTTTTGATATCCTAATAACCCCTAATCGACCAAAAATGATTAACAAAGTTATTAACCAAAAAACTATGAAACAAGGCTTGATTGACATGGGTTATGGCATGGTTGGATTGTTGTTTGTAAATAGGTACTGAATATTGCTCAAACCCACTTCTTGACTCAAGAAAAACACTTGGAATCGAGGAATCGCTAGGTATATCACCCGAAACTTGAAACTAACATAGGTAGAATATTGTTTGGACTATAACGTGGTCCGTGGGTATGGGATTAAGCTGAAATTTGGTGTTGCGATGTAGGCTAGTGACAGGAATGTCTAAGTAAAATTTTAGAATTTTTGGAATTTTCTACGATATTTGTTGAATTTTTTACTGTTTTATTAAAACAAATCTAGAAAAATACCAAACAGTGTCAATAAATCACCAAAATTTACATGAACACTACGTAACATATGGGAAATGTTCTGGAAATTTGGGAGTCTGTTTTTTGAGTTTTGATTCGGATTAAAAATCCACGTTTTTTGGAGTTTTCCGTAGCCGAAATGCACCGAAACGAAATCAGAAAAAATCTCAAACTTTTATTAGAAGTTTCTAGACATGTAAGGGATGTTCTGGAAGTTTTTGGGAATTTTTGGCCAAGATTGATAATTAATGGTAATTATTCGGTTAAATGTTGTTTTATCAATAATTTATTTAAATAGCTAAAATTCCTAAATAAATTCCCAAATTATTTTTCCCATAATCTACAGATTCTTACGGACTTGTATAAAAAGTTACAATCTTTTATTCAATATATTGATTAAATGGGAATTTATGGAAATAAAAACGGGTTATTTTAAACTAATTTCGGTGTTTACCGTATAACGAACCTGCCAGAACCGGAAACTGACCAAACCCGACAAGTACTATAATTAGAAAACCAGGAGTATTCTGGGAAATTCAAGGGTAAGCGGGACACTCTGGGTGTGTTCCACCACCGTTGGGAGAATCCCCGACAGCAAGAATGGAAACTAAAATTTAGGCAACCTAAACTCCCCACACACCCAAACTCCCTTAATGAAAATTCAATATTTCTTAAATCACAACAAGTTAGCACTTTTTTATTTCTGTACCATTATCCGAACGTGTCAAACAACCGACTTTGGCTGCCACGCGAACCGGTGCCCGGGAGCCAAACGTGAAACTAATCATACCCTAGCATTGATCACCACACCAGGATACTGGATGTACATTATGGTCTAAAAATACCCACCTGGGCCCAAGTTATAGCATTACCGACCTAGCGAGTTATATTAGCAGTTACTTGCATAATTGTTGTTAAAGCCGAACCAGCTTACATATACTTCTATTGCAACATGTGATGCTACTATCCTGTGAGTTTTCACTACCCCACTTTTGAATTGTTTTACTGTTTTCGGGGGGACTTGCATGTTACAAACTGTGTTAATTACATCAACTTGTGAGTGAGTTTCACTCCCTCACTTTTAAACTGTTTTACTATTTTCTAGGGTGATTTGCATGTTACAAACTGTGTTAATTGCACCAACTTGTTATGACGTGAATTTCCAAGCACATGAACTACCCCGAACTGTTGTAACACGGTCCGGCTAGCTGAAGGTGTCTGTTGTAACACGGTTCGACTAGCTGAAGGTGCCTATCGTAACACGACCCGGCGACCTGAAGGTGTCTGCTATGACATGGTCCGACGAGCTGAAGGTTCCTGCTGTGACACGGTCTGGCAAGCTGAAGGTGTTTGTGTAATAAATCTGTAAACTGTGACTGTGACCAGTGCAATTAAACTTGTGAACAATATTGTTCCACAACAACTAAACAAGTGGAACTCACCAGCAGCGTTTAGCTGACCCTTTTTAAAACTAACATGCATTTCAGGTAACTTGAGACGGGTGTGATCCGTGTATGTTGTTCAAGACATGTTTATAGACGAATTCTTATATAGACGCATGCAGCTTAGAAGACTTATGTGGTTCATGGGAACACGCAGTTGTAACATACATGTAGTATGTAATCAACATTTTGTAAGTAATAAAATGTAGTGTCTTTATAAACGATGTACTTGTACCAGAGGTGTCTGTTGCATCCCGTATTTTCTTCCGCTACAAGTCGTGGTGTGACAGAAATGGTTTAATAAAGTTTACATTCTAAATTGGAAAAGATCCTAAGTGCTTTTGACCCATAATGACTCGTTAAAGTAGTTTATGCTACTTTAACGGTTCATTTACGTAAATATGTGTTCGGATGGTTACATATGTGTTATGATAAATCTAATTTGCTAAAACATGTTTAATAATGTTACTACATCAGTTTACATGTCGAAATTTAAGTTACATATGCTTAAAGTTGATTTATTAGCAAAAAGTGACACATCATAACATTAACCGATTGAACTGACCATAAGTTATAACCTCAAAGGGTTATTCCCTATACAACTATGGCCACCAATATGGGTTTGTTCGGATCCTAAGATCTACCAAACGGGTCGGATTTGAAAGTCAAAACGGTGGTCAAGACCGCTCAACTTACGACCCTACTAAAGCACTAAACTAAAAGTGACGAGTAGACATACCAAAACATGTCTGACTATGTTATAAAAATGTTTTGGTATCAAAACAAATTGTTTTGATACCCGAAAATAGTTCCGTCGTATAATGCACATTTTGCGCATTATTGACTGAAACTTTGACTCGTCACTTTTACTAGTAAACGTGGTAATCAGTAGGCATGATCGCTAAGGATCATAACCATCGTGGTTACGATCACGTTTCAAAGTTCAATTGAACTTTGTCTTAACCAATTAATGGTCAAAGCCGAAACACCGTTTGACTTTTAGCTTGAAATAGCTAAAATAAATAAACAAGACTAGAAGAGAGCACTTACTTGTGTTGAAGAACACTTTGAAGAGATCAAGGATGAAGAATGCTCAGATGGGAGGCCTCCACTAAGGTGGTAGCACTCCAACTTAGAGCAAGAGAAGAATAAGATAAATGAGCAAGGAAATTTGTTGAAAAAGCTTGCTATTAATAGGAATCTTGAAACCATAAGATCATTCCACATGTCCAATGTGTTGTCATGATCCTAGGAAGGCTTAAACAAGTATAAAATGCAGGAGAAATGGTGGCAAATTCGTGTACTTCGTCATCAAGCAAAGGAACAAGAAGCTGCTAGCAAACTGCTGTGCTATGCACCCCTTACGAACCATAAGGGTGTAGCCATACGGTCGCAAGGACCCTTGCTGGCACACAGTTTGCAAAGTTTGGTCCCTGCACTTTGTTTTGTCGCATTTTGGCACTTTTAACACGTGTTAACTTCATTTTTAAGCTTTATAAGGATGATAAAGCATAAGCAACTTGAAATATGTTCGGAAATATCACGAATGTCGGTTCATTTGGTCGTACGGTTGTGGTTTCGGTTAATTACAAAGAAAATCGTAACAAACACGCAAATGATTGTAAATGCCCAACAAATGATATTTTTGCATTCCAATCACTAAAATACAAGATTTTAATGATTACAAAAAGTTTTGGATATGTGTACATGTTCTGGATTAAGAAATACGCGTAACGGCATAGTTTCCCAGAATTTGCAAAATATCCCCTGAAGTGGCATAAGTATGTTTTTGCCATACCGAAGCCCTCAAAACTTATTTCTAAGTTATGTAAAGGGTATTTAGGGTATGTTTAGCTTATATCATTGTCTCAGTGTGTACGTCGCGTTAAAATGATTACGTGTTACGATTTCAGTTCTAGTAAAAGTTTGAAAGGTAAAATCGAATCCATATTGAAAATGCACAAAAGTCATAAGTAAATATACAAATTTGTAAACAACACAAAGTTTCATTGATCATCAAATTGTTCGGAAATCGTTACAACACTTAAAAACACAGATGTCACAGACATTTTTCATGCACTCTAAAGATGAAACTGCTGGCATTTTGCAAAATTTTGTTCAACAAATTGAAAAGCAATTTGACCTTCCAGTAAAAATTTTTAGAAGTGACAATGGGAAAGAGTTTATGAATAAAGAGTTGGATGCTTTCTATGAGTCAAAAGGGATTGTTAGGCAGTATAACATCCCAAGGACTCCATAACAAAATAGGGTGGTTGAAAGGAAAAAAAGGATTTTAATTGAATCTGCAAGAACAATGCTTTCAGACTCAGGTTTACCCTTATCTTTTTGAGCAGAGGCTGTAAGCACTGCTTGCTATCTGTATAACAGAGTTTGGATCATTCGATGCATAAAAATGACTGCCTATGAAATTCTTTATAAAATCAAACCTCTGATCTCGTATTTCAAAAATTTTGGCTGCCCATGCTTCATTTTAAACTTAAAAGATTCACTTTCAAACTTTGCAGCCAAAGTAGATTGTGTTTATTTCCTAGGATACTCAACCACTGCCAAAGCCTACAAAGATTTAAACTCTAGGACCAAGTCTGTTGAAGAAACTTTGAACGTTGTTTCCTTGTCTTCACCCCATTAACACTTCTTATCCTTCTGTGTCAAGGCTGTTAGCGATTGGGCAATACTAGAAAATTTTCGATGAACCGACGGTAATATCCCGCCAGTCTCAAGAATTGGCGTATCTCTTTCGGAGATTTAGGCACAGGCCAATTCTTGATTGCTTCTATCTTGCTTGGATCCAAATGAATTCCATACTGATCCACCACATGTCCCAAAAATTGCATGTCTTGCAACCAGAAGTCGCACTTAGACAACTTCGCGTACAGTTGCTCTTTCCGTAGTATCTCCAATATAACACGTAAATGATACTCGTGCTCGTCCTTGCTCTTGGAGTAGATCAGAATATCGTCGATGTAGACAATGACGAACTTATCGAGGTATAGTTTACACACCCGGTCCATGAGGTCCATGAACATAGCAGATGTGTTGGTTAGCCCGAAGGGCATAACCAGGAACTCGTAGTGGCCATACCGAGTTCGAAAAACCGTCTTGGGGATATCGTCCTTTGGACCTTCACTTGATGGTAACCCGATCGAGATCTATCTTAGAAAAATAACAGGCTCCTTGTAGCTGGTCAAAAAGATAATCGATCCGCGGAAGTGGGTATCGGTTCTTGATAGTGACCTTGTTTAATTCTCTGTAGTCGATGCACATTCGAAAGATGCCGTCCTTTTTCATTACAAACAAGACTGGGGCTCCCCAAGGATAATAACTGGAAGGATGAAAACACGATCTAGTAACTCCTATAGTTGCATCGATAGTTCTTGCATCTCGGACGGTGCAAGACGGTATGGGGCTTTGGCAATGGGTGCTGTTCCCGGTATTAGGTCGATCCGAAACTCGATTTGCCGATTGGGAGCAATCCGGGCAATTCCTCTGGGAACACGTCTTGGTATTCGCGCACTATCAGAATTATACAATAACATGCGATATTCACACATTTCAGTCCATGTACAATTTCAATTTCTCAAAAGCTTATCTGGAAGTTATACGTAAACAGTTACGTAAACGTAATTAGTTTAACATGACATTCACTCCGGAACAATGACATAAACTAAACATACCCTAAATACTATTTACATAACTTAGAAGTAAGTTTTGAAGGTTGGATATGGCAAAAACATACTTGTTCATGCTTAGGGACTATTTTCGCCAAACTGCGAAACTATGCCCATTCTCGTATTTTGAATACGAACCATATTTAGACATCCAAATTTATTGATAAGAATGCAAAAATATCAATCATTGCGAAACTTCGGTCATTTTCGTGTTCGTAAAAGCGTTCGTCACATTAAGCGAAAAACACAACCGTACAACCGAACGAACCGACATCCATGACATTTTTTAGCAAAATTCAAGTTACATAGGCTTTAACTTCCTCATAGAGCTTAAAAATGAGGTTAACAGGTGTTAGAAGTTCCAAAACGTGACAAAATAAGTCAAGGGGCCATTTCTACCATTTTTCAAACTTCTACCCCTAGACCAGGCCTTACGGACCGTAAGGCACAACCCCATAAGGTCCGTAAGGGGTCCCCAGGTTCTTATGCAAAGCCTGGGCTCCAATTTCTTGAATTTGCCAACTTTGTACCTGCATTTAACAAATGTTAACACTCCTTCAAGATCATTACACCTCATAGGACACTTGTGATGATCTTGTGGATCCTTGAACACTATAAATAGCCAAGAATTCATTCATTCCAACTTGCTCATTTCTCTTCTCTTCTAATCTGCTCTAAATTGGAGTTTTCTTCCTCTTAGAGGCCACGTATACTGAGTATTCTTGGCTTCCTAGAAAAGAAGTAAATGTTCCTTCCTAGTCTTGTTCATTATTTTAGCTTATTTTGAGCTAAAAGTCAAACAGTTGAGTTTATGTGTGTCTTTCGATTCTGACCATTTTTGTTCAAGTCAAAGTTCAATTGAACTTTGCAATGTGAATGAAATCATTAAGGTTATAATCCCTAGCGATTGCACCTTCTGATTACCACGTTTACTAGTCGAAGTGACGAGTCAAAGTGTCGGTCAAAGATAATCATTCAAATCTTCATCATAATTTGGGCAGTTTGGTTCCGAACTTGAAGACTCATTTGTAGGTATACTTCAAAATTTTACTTTACAGTTCTTCGCCATTATTCTTCTTTCTCCCTCCATCCTTCTCTTCCAGTTTACTATCGGTTCATGAGTTTTTACAGTTTCAAGAAACTCGTATATTCTAATTTTAGGCAAATCTGAATATTTCTTCAATATGAACACAAAAGCATCCCAATCTGAAGGTAAAGCATCTTCAAATTTTAATATCTTCTCAGTATCTGAAATCACGACACCATAATCTTTCATTTCATATACTAATCTATAGTAATCTTCCGCCATCCCTCTGACTGATGCATTTTGCAGAATCGTGAAATTTTTAAAATCTTTTTTAATGTCTGCTTATGTTTTGACTCACTCCACATTTTAAACATTTTAGTCTCTTGAACCCAAATAATCAAATTTGAAAATTTTGTAGATTAGAAATCCGGATAAAAAATACTTGTATTTCAAAGTCCAAAAATCACGGTCCAATCACTTTATCTCGGCCCAAATGATGAAAATGATTCGACCCACTTATCCAAAACTCGGTTCAGCTTGAAACTCAAATTTTCAGCCCAAACAAAAATTTATATTCAGCCCAAAATGTTCAGAAACTTCGACTAGCAAATGAAACCCGGTACAAATCAACTTTAACAAGTTCGATGCCCAACTGAAACAATCTTCATCCAATTCGAACTTGAACAAAAATTCAGCCCAACTTGTACTAAACGTGGCCCACTAAATTTTTGTTAGATAAATTTGGCCCAAACTTGCAAGTCTGAACAATCTTTTATCTTTTTATGACACTTGAATTAGTTTCACTATATAATAGTTCACAAAATGAAAACCCTAAATCAACAGTAGCCCGTCACTTATTAGTTCGTCACAATTCACAAGTCACTCAAAAACACTCAGCTGCACATATACTATTCAGATCAGGATTTCTTCTATTTAAAAAAAACCTGCAACACAATTAACCTTCGCTCTAGCTCATCACTGAAATAAGACAAACAATTAACTCTTTTCACTTCTTTGAACAAATTAAAAGAATCGAGATTTGATTTTAAAATTTTTTCCTCTCAGGTCTAAACTTTATAAACAAACCTGCAACTTGAACTTTATATCAGATCTGAAATTTTCAAAAACTTCTATCTCTAATAAATGAAAAAGCAAATAATGAAGACATGATTCGTTTCTTACTTCTTTCTCAATGAACAACAACAATAAACCAACTCAGATTCAATCAATCTCAGATTTGAAAATGGTTAATGTCAATCCTTGTAGGTCTGTTGTACGGATCGTTCTGGTCCTAATTTGGCAAACCTAAGGTAAACGTGCGGAATCCGTTTGCATAGGCGACAATGGATACAAGTTTGTTACTGATTAATCACTGTTTCATTAATGTGTAGACATTACAGATCCTGGAAACACTTGGACAGAGCTTCGCCTCTGTCGTGACAAAATATCTGAATGTTACAAATGAAATGTCAAAGCACCTATTTATAACATGTCAAGTTCGTTGGTGGGAGTGCAAGTTCGGGCGAACTTGCTTAGTCAAGTTCGGCCGAACTTGACTTCAACCTTACAATTACAAGCGAACTTGACTCTTAATCATACATAAACTTGACATTTCGCTCCTAAATACTGACTCGATATTATACGATGACGTAGGCAACAGACGTATGCATCAACAGACTCCCCCTTGGATGTTGCCGTAGTCATCATTCTTCAAATAAGTTTCTAAGTCTTTAATGTTCTCTTGATCTTTATTTCTTGAGTAACTTTATTCCTTGATCTTCATAGAATCTACAATCCTTTTCTCTTTCTTCTCGAGCTTGTCTTGATAAAACTTTAATCACCATGCTCCCCCTTACTTTGAGCTTTCTGGTATCTTAAATCAACGAGTTTTATCTAGCTCCCCCTTAACATCTACTTCCTGTTTCAAAGCTCTTCAAACATTCAAATAAACATTTAGGTTCAAACTTTGAAATTTCAAAACACTAATATTTCAGATTTTAATATTTTTATCAGTTTTTAACCTTCTCAGATAATCATGTCCAATTTAATGACATTGACTATTTGATTTTATGTTATCAAGTTCAACTTAATGATCTTGATTAAAACATTTTGACTCTAAACTGATGATTTTGTTCAAATATAAGTTTCAAATTAATGAACTTTTTAAACTTTTTAAATCAATTTTCAAAAGTTTTTAAACTTTGTTCAGCAACTTTAGATTTTGAAAATCACTTTTCATCACCAGTGGTCGAAACTAAAGGATAATATAATCTTTTTGTTTTTATGAAATGAATATCAAAAACTAAGTATGTATAAACATATTTACATATATATTTTTGTTGAGTTTATGTTAAAGAATCATATCAATTTTTGAAACATATCACTAGTATCGTTGATCTTTTTTATAACACTAAGTTTTAAACAAATTTACCTAAATTGTCGATATGTTTGTCCTCTTAAACTTCAACACATTTCTCAATTGTTTCAAGACATCCTTAGGTAGAATTATGAAACTTGACTTAAATATGGTTCCCACCTCTTGAATATACTCCCGTATCAAGATTCCCTAGATTTCATCTAACAGGTGAGTATAGCGTAATTGATATCTATATCTGGGTTGTGCGAAACCTTGAGAGCTCAGGTTAGTACCTGAGAGCTCAGGTAGTGTTCCAAAATGGAATCTTTTTGTACTGCTATTGTAGTATCTTTTGATATTTTCAATTGAATGCAGTTTTAGGGGATTTTTGCAAAAGTATTATAGAAGTTCTAGGCCATTGCTTACGCAAAATCAGAAGAACTTGTATAATATCCCAGATATTAATCATCTATAAAGACCTAGTATCTCAGAATCAGACAATCTCTCAAACGAAATTTTTTTGAGTAATAAGCCCATATATCCAAGAGATGTTAATCCACAAGTTTAAGCAGTTGTAAAATTTAGTTTATATCTCAAAACAATTTACTGAACGTGTAAAGTGTATCGACACATCCTCAGTAAGACTTGTTTATCACTTTTAAACTTTACATTTCTTTAGCATAATGTGATAGTCCATTGATGTACTATCATTTCCTTTTCATCCACCTTGTAGGACCGATCCTGATAGCATAGGAACCTAGATTTGATATATAATGTCCATAATAGCGAATAAGACATGATTACCAAACAATAAGAATTAGTCAATTAATCGTCAATTTTATTGATATAACATCAAGTCTCCAATTTGACAGAGCTTCGCCTCCAAGTGCGCAAAGTTACAAATGACAATAAAAACTAGCTATATATAGGGTCTCAAGTTCGCTGGAGTAGGAGGAAGTTCGCCCGAACTTGACATAGTCAAGTTCGACCGAACTTGAGTTCACACACACATTCTCAAGCGAACTTGACCTCTAACACTATAAATACATGATTTTGCTAGCAATTTCACATCTAATCTATACAGACTCGATATAAGACTAAGACACAGACATTCTGCACCAACAGACTCCCCCTTGGATATCGTCTTCGTCTTTTATCAGTCTTCAAAAAAAACTGTCTTCAAATAAAACTTTAACGAGTGCGACCGAAGAAGTTCTTGAATGGTTTCTTACGTCTTTCTTGATTCGGATCTGGCATCTGATCAGTAGGAGGCACTTTAGTCATATACTGAAACCTTCTAAGCCTTGCCGCCCTACCTCTTTCATGTATCTCTTCAAGATGCTTTACTTCTTTCAGGAACTCAACACGTTCAAGATCCCTCCAGCTCGTTTCCCACATCTTTCCTGATTTAACTTCACGAGCATATCAGACATTAACGACCCTTTGATATTGCATGGCTTTTTTTCGCGTTCTTCAAACACTATCTTGCTGTAGAACAAGCTTTTGATATCTTCTCTTGAACAATGGACTAGCCACATCGGGTCTAGTATCCTGATCGTTCTCCACAAACCTCTCATACCTTGAAACCCTAATACTTTAACACTTTCTTTAGTGATATCTAAATGTTTCTCAAATCGTAATACTATCACAGCTTCACATGTGTTAGGATCAATCTGCCACCACTTAAACACCGGATAAAAATTCTGCTCGATAGGCATCAAAGGCATGTTTCTCATTGCCCTCGGTCGCTTCGTGATTAACGTTATATCTTTTTCTCATGTCTTCTTGTTCGTTTTGATGCGAGCTTTGGAATAAATGGCTTCCAATATTTAAAACCCTTTGTCGCTTCAAACTTGATCATTTTCCATAGTAACTGATCAATGAACTTCATCTGATATGTGACATTCACGGTTTGAACAAGCTCTTCAACATCCCAGTATGGTAGAGTCTTGAAATCAGCCAGATATTTGAAATATTGCACCCCAAATTCCCTTTTGATTGCATAAACATTCAGCTCTTTAAACCACCCCCAACTTAGGATATCACCTAATGACACATCTTTATCTCTGGTAAAGAATGCTAGAGGACGTCGAAACTTACGTTCATGCGGCATTTCTTTAACCAGGATTTCTTAGCTTGAGCTATTTCCTCCTTCGTCATTGGTTTCAGAACTTTACCTTCTCGAATTGAGTCCTCGATCTTATCTTTCAGCATATCTTCATCCAATTGCTTGTACATTTCCTCGAAAGTAGGAAAACAATCAGTATTAAGACCAATGTACTTCGCAGCTTCATCCTTTTCATCATCAGAAGACCAATCTTCTACTATCACCCTGTTATACTCGTCTGCCTCTAATCTACGTTGATAATGGTATTCATTTGGCACAAACGTATTCACACACAACACTTGTTCCTCAAAATCAAAATCCAGAGATTCAGCATCAACTTCGATCAACTTGGACAAATCTTCTTTAGTATAGTTGTGCACGTACTCGCCTTCTTCAACATTGTGTTCAAGCATCAAAATCAAAGGCTTTGTCGGTACTGCAGCAACAGGCTTTGCAGATATATCAACATCAGTCATATCTATATCATCTAGTGGCCCTGTTTGTCCTGAATCCCCTGAATTTGATCATTCATTGCATTTGCTTCATAATTCAGAAGACTTGTGAAATCGAAGCTTTAATTCAATGTCGCATCTACCACCTTTATACCTGTACCACTCGGATCATCATCACTACCCCCATCATGGTCAGAATCATCTTTCATATCATCAACT
Organism: Scalesia atractyloides; assembly: GCA_947069175.1. Lineage (NCBI taxonomy): Eukaryota > Viridiplantae > Streptophyta > Magnoliopsida > Asterales > Asteraceae > Scalesia > Scalesia atractyloides. The sequence goes on along the minus strand of CAMTDV010000016.1, from coordinate 57,168,517 downwards.
GGTGGTTCATCATCCTTATCCTCATCTTCTACTTCATCATCGTCTTTTTCTTCAGAAACAGTTACAGAAGATGTAGGAGCATCACCTTCAACACCTTTACCTTTACCACTAGCTGCAAGCTCTTTCTCAGATCTTTCTTTTGCTTCTTGTCTATCCAGACGATCATACTCAGCAATGAAATCAATACCAAGTGTATTAGATAACACTTTCTGCATCCTTGTAAATCTTCTATCATTTAGGGCTTGAATCTTCTTCAGATTAGCAATTTCTGTTTGCAGCTTCTCATTTGCATCTTGCAAACTTTCAATTAATGCCTTGAAGAATTCTTGTTCGCTTTCCAACACCTTTATTTTATCATCCATCATTTCTTTCTCCACTGAGCTTTGATTCACTTTCTTGATTAGCTCAGCTTTCTCTTCCTTATTCTTTTGAACTCTATCTTCCAATTCTTTGACACGCTTTTCCAGAACATCAATGTCTGTATCAGGGAAGAACTCATCTAAATCCTGAAGATCCACTTGTTCATTTGGAATATCACCAAATAGATTTGACTGTGACTTCTTTGGTGTTGACTTACGAGTAGCAGCTTTTGGAGTAGACTTCTTTGGATTGCTTTCTTAGAGTTGAGCTTTCAGAATGAACACCTTTAGGATCAGGAGATTGTATCACTGGTACTTCAAGTAAATTAGACTCAGGAGGTTCTTGTGTAACTCCTGGCCTTTCTGCTTCAGAAGAAATGATAACAGGAGGTTCTTGTGTAACTCCTCTCTTCTGTGCATCAGAAGGTTCTTGTGTTACTTCTGTGCTTTTAGGTATACTCTTGTATCTCTTCCTTGCAAGTTTTTGAGCTTTCTTTTGTTTCTTTCTGCCTTTTTTGCCTGTGGAGACCCTATAGTCTTCTTTGATATTTCAGTTGCGGAAGACTTTGTTCTTCTTGCTTTTTTCTTGGGTCTCTCCTCATCAGATTCTTTTTTCCAGATTAGGATAAAGTCAGCATCAGTCTCTTTGATCTTTTCTGCTTCCTTTTCAGCCATAGCCTTCTTTGTTTCCTTCTCAAGAGAATCATCAGAATCATCATCGTTCTCATAAGTAGCTGAAATAACATCGTCCTCTTGAGTAGTCTTTTCAGTTTCCTGACTCTCAACAACAACTGTTGTGCTATAACCAGCCTCTGTTTGCACATTAACAGGCTCATCTTCATCAATCAGCATCGTATCAACTTTCTTAGCACCACGCTTCTTCTTCTTTTCAACTTCAGCTTTGATAAACCATTCACTACGCGCTTTAGGCTTGAACAACCTAAACCATTCTTTCTCTGCTTTCAACTCTTTTTCGTCGCCACTACCATCGTTCCTCCATTTGTTTTATAGCGGCGCAACATAGTTTTCATTCTTCAATGCCCAAAGGATTGGTTTTGCTATCGGTGCTGAATCTTGCTTTTGAAACTTTAACAACTTCTTCACCGTGGTTTCATCGAGGTGACTAAAATATAGAATGTCGTTTGATTACGTGCAATGTATGTAAATTTCTCGTCGATTAGCATCTGCACAAACCTCGGATACAAACATAATCTCGTGTCTCCCATATTCTTCGACATATGCGTGAATACAAGCTTTGAGTAGTTATAAGGCTTCTTCAGAATCAACGTCGTTGCCATGCAGGACATATAATCCTGAACATCATCAAGACCCGCCTTTCTGTGACTGAATGTGTGAATGATTGCGTGCATTAGAAGCTTGTAGGGGTTAGGAACTTCCCCTTTCTTCAATGTTGGCTTATTAACGCTTCCCTTGTATCCCATACCGTAGAAACAACCTCGTACCATCTTCTCGTCTAAGAAAATAGGATCATCTTTGTCGTCGTTAAACTGTAAGATCCTGCGAATATCATCCTCTGTGACAGTGATCTCTTTAACTTCGTTTCCTACTTGAACAGATGACGTGATAGTCTTTTTATCTTCACTTAGGCTTGCGTTCATCTAGAAATGATATGTATGTGATCTATAAGACACCGTACGCTCCGTGATAGCCCTATAAATTGGACAATCCTTTAGAAACTTCAGAATGCTTTCGTTACTCTTTCAGTGAGGGACATAACGCCTTGTCGAGCGAGATACAAGTATTGTGAAATTTAGAAAAATCCATAGTGATCATCCGTGCTGGTACTTGAACCTGAAAATTGACGCAAAACACTTAGCACGCATTTCGAGAAAAAGTTACGAAATTTTTTTAACACATTAACATCAAGTTTGGGCAACTTAATGTTGATATTACAAACTGTTTTTGTCAAGTTCGCCCGAACATGCATAACCGCATGTTCATCATTTAAAACTAAGTTCGGGCGAACTTATAATAACACAATTTTCAGAATTCAAACCATAAGTTGAGCAAACTTCCCATTTCATTCATAAGTTTAGATTTAAACTTAAGTTCGGTCGAACATGTGTTTTGATCAGTTTTATACAAGTTTTATTAGCAAGTTCGGTCGAACTTGATAACAAGTTCGGCTGAACTTGTTATCTCCTTCAATTCAAACCTGCAATTAGTATCCATATCCATCTTACCAAATTTAACACAGATTCATGGTCGATTTATGTAGGTTATCATCGTTTTAAGTCCAATTCGTTCAACAAATCCCTACTTCTATTGATTTAACACTTTTAGATCTGATTTCAACGATTCGTGTCCAATTCATGGTTTAAATTTCAAATCCTCACCTCATCCATTGAGAATAGTGTGCAAATCACCACAATCAATACAAATTTCAGTAGAATAACGACGCTAATTCAACCAATTTTGCAAATCGCTCAAAACTCTTAAGTTCGCTCAGAGAAAATGGACTGATGATAATGAAGTTCGGGCGAACTTGTAAATCTAAGTTCTAAAAGCCCATTGACTAGTTCGATCAAACTTGATACTTCTCAACAATCTTTATATAAGTTCGGTTCAAACTTTCCAGAAAATGAAACTTTTAATCTGTTAAGCAAGTTCGGGCGAACTTGCCTAAACTCAATTTCAATTTTTCAACTTTTTGCAATTTTAGTCCCTGAACTATTCACTTTTTACCAGTTCTAAAAATCCACTCCGTTGACCAAGTCCAAGCTAATGACCTTGGTTAACCGATTTGTCTGCCGAGTCCAAGTTAATGACCTTGGTTTGACCCGTTACGAACAAACTGTTGATATTTTCAAAATCAAAGTTTCAAATTAATGAACTTTTAATCGTTTTTCTACTTTTTGTATTTAAATGTTTTTGGATTTTATGAAAATTTTTTCTCCCCTAAAATTCAAAAACATATTTTTGGAAATTTTTTATTTATAGAAAAACATTGACCAGCCGATGAGAATCACTTCAATTCTCCATCCATTACTGCTTCACAAATTTTCTTTTAAGCACTCTCCCCCTCATTATGACAAAAACCTTGACACTTTTGTGTTTATAACAATTTATTGAACATGAGTTTTGTCTTGTTCAACAGTGAGGGTTCTGTGAAATTTGTTTTTCTTCAAAAAATTGTAAAACTTTCAAGTATGCGTTATTAGAATGTGTTTCCGAAAAATTCTCTCCAAAAATTTTTCAAAAAATTGTAAAGTAAACATTGTTGAAAACATGTTTTGTAAAAATGGCCTTTATATAAAACTAGCTAACCCGGCCCTTCGCCTTCAATATGTGCCACAGAACTCCATTCTTAGTAATTTGCTTTCTTCTCAGAAGTTCCTTCACAGAACTTCAAACAATTAGTTGAATAGTGACACTCAAGCCTTTGTAGTCTTAGGTGTTATTTCTTAAACATTAACTTTGACTTTTTTTTAACAATCAGGTTTATTTGGAACATTCTCAAGTTTTGAAAAGTCCTCTAATCTTTCGATCTTCACTGATTGTGTCACTTCCTTTCCTTTTACCAACCATGATTGATTTTTCATTAAAGCTTTCTTGAAATACAATGTAGAAACTTTTTGTTCATTACTATTCGAGGATTCACCAGTTTCAAAATTTGAAAACTTAGTAATAACTGGTTTCACCTTGTTTGTAGTTTCTGTACATTGTTTCCAAACCCGAGTTGGCATTTTAGAATTGTTGTTATCAATATGAACAGGTTAGGATTAATCTGTAGACATTTTTTAGCAATGTGTCCAGTTACACCACATTTATGACACACCCTGTTATTATATCGATCTTTTCTATCAAACCATACACTCAAATCATAACACTGATTTGATGTATGGTAGCCATTTTTCCTGCTTCTTCTGTACCTTTAATTTTACGTTGAAGCACTACGGTCTGACCTGCACCACTTATTCTCAAATTTTTGTGAGTTTTGTTTTTCAAATTTGTTTGATTTTTATAATGATTGGATAATTGTACCGATGAACTTTTATTTTAAAAGTCTTAGAATTTTTAGAACTTTGTGTTTGTTCTTCATTCTGCTTAGAAGGTTTTTGCGTTGAGCATTCACCTTTTTCAGAAGATTGTAGAACAGGTTCTTGAAATTTCTCTTTTAGTTTTAAAAATATTTCATGTTTATCTTTTTAGGTCTTTCATCATGGATATCATCATCACAATCTTTAATTATGACATCGTCATAATTTGTAACAATGTTACTTATTGGAATTTTCTTTTTATTATCATTGATCGATTTTGGACATATATGATCTAACTTTAATGAGGAAGTCACAAAACCTTTCAATAACTTTTCTGAATTAACAGCTTTATTTTTAACAGTCTCAACTTCTTTTTCAAGTTGAGCAATTTTCTCAATATGAGAATTTATTGCTTTTTTATTTTCTATATTTAATTTTTCAAAAACAATTTTTTCATTTTTAAACATTTTTATTTCATTTTGAAAGTCTACTAACATTTGTAATATTTCATTTTCTAAAATTTTTATTTTGTTTTCAAAATTCTTTTCATTTTCTTTGAACTTTTTATTTTCTAATGTCAAACTCTATAGATTGTTCAAAAGTTTTGACATTATCTGCCAGATAATCATTCAGATCTACATCAAATCCTTGGCAGACTGGTTTAGAACTTGAAGACTCTTTTCTTTCACATTCTTTGCATTATACTCCCTTCTCTCAACAACTGAACATTTAAAACTGGTGCTTCCCGATCATTTCCATGATCACTAACACGATCTGACTTCTTCTTGATTGGCACCTTCTTGTTCTTAATCATCTCAACATTTTCCAAATATTTAGCACCTAGAGATTTCCACAAATCCTATCCAGTTTTGTACTCTAGTAACAAAACCAAGATATCTTCTTTTATCGATTGCTGTAACGAGGTTAGGATCTTCTTCTCATGGGAATATGCCCACATTCAGTTGAGTTGTAAACTTTGATACTGAAAGCTCAACTCCACGTTCATTGACTAGCCATTTAAGTCCAGTTTGAATAGCAACCCAACCATAGAGGTGATTTGCTCGTACCCAGTCCTCGAATTTTTCATTCCAGGCTTCATAATCATCTATACTCATCAACATTGGCGGCTTCATGGACTCCATTTCGTTTTCCAAACTAATCTGTCGTTCAAAACACTTGAAAAATGATTAGCAAACAAACAATTTTTAGAAAAAATTGACTTCTTAATCGACAATCGATTCGCTAAAAACGTTTAAATTTTTTTGGAAAACTGTTTTTATCAGATTAGAGCTTTAAACTTGACTCGTCGATACGAATCTAACGATATATAATGTCCGAGACGTTTTTCTGAATTTTCATGCCTTTTTTTAGAAACCCTTAAACAAGTTCGGGTGAACTTGTAATAGAGAAGTTCGGGCAAACTTGTATATTACTTGACCAGTTCGAGCGAACTTATGAGATTTTTCAAGAGAACTTACAAGTTCGGGCGAACTTGTAAGATATTCAAGAGACTTTACAAGTTCGGGCGAACTTGTAATAGATCTTCAACAAAATTTAATCAAGTTCGGGCGAACTTGATGAAATCTTAATGAAAAGTATGCAAGTTCGAGCGAACTTATCAAAAATCTTGAAAAATCAATCAAGTTCCGGCGAACTTGATGAAAAGTTATGAATTTTTCATCAGTTCGAGGATTGTCAATTCGAGCGAACTTGATGTCAAGTTCGAGCAAACATGTGTATTCAAACATGGTTTTTTCAAATTTTCGACATGAATTCGTTTGTTTTAAGCTCTGATCTTTTCAAGGGTTTTACTATTATGGATTTTACGTATTATACTTGAAGTCTATTTTGTCCGTGTAATGTCCAAGAAAAGTTTAAAAAGAATGAAATGAGTAGAAGATGAGATGTTCTATGTCCAAAGCCTTCAAGTTAGTCCAACCCTGCTCTGATACCACTTGTAGGTCTGTTGTATGATCGTTCTGGTCCTAATTTGCCAAACCTAAGGTAAACGTGCGGAATCCGTTTGCATAGGCGACATTGGATACCAGATTGTTACTGATTAATCACTGTTTCATTAATATGTAGACATTATAGATCCTGGAAAAATTGGACAGAGCTTCGCCTCTGTCGTGACAAAATCTTTGAATGTTACAAATGAAATGTCAAAGCACCTATTTATAACATGTCAAGTTCGCTGGTGGGAGTGCAAGTTCGGGCGAACTTGCTTAGTCAAGTTCGGCCGAACTTGACTTTAACCTTACAATTACAAGCGAACTTGACTCTTAATCATACATAAACTTGCCATTTCGCTCCTAAATACTGACTCGATATTATACGATGACGTAGGCAACCGACATATGCATCAACAATCCTTTATGATATATCATGATGATATGAACAAAATACTATATTTTCATTTGTTTAAACAGTCCTAAACCATCAAGATTTCAATCGACAATCACTTCAATCTAAAAAAAACAAATGAGACACCGAATCATATCAAAACATGATAGAAAAACAACTGATTTCACCGAAAATCAATCGAAACAGTCTAATTCGATCTGAAACAGATCAAGAATAGATTGAAACTAACACATTAAAAATCAATCAAAAACACATTCAATTTCACCGAAACTCTTCAAAAACACACTGAAAAACAACAAAAACGAACCGAAATACATGATCGACACGTCAATAGACACCAAAACTCGTTCGATTCGATTAACAATTACACACAGAGCTTCCGTAGCTCTGATACCAATTGAAGGTCCTGATCGGTTCACCGAAGAACACAAACTCTGCGTTTAATCTGGTTTAACATGCGGAATCCGTTAAACCGAACCGTAATCGGGACAGCGAATCGTAAATAATCAACGTTTATTATGTTCTAACGACAACGGGACAGAGTTTCGATGTCTACGTTACAAATAACTCGATCTAGATGGAACCGTATGAGATGTTCTTGAAGGTCCGGATCGGTTCACCGAAGAACACAAAATCTGCGTTTGATCCGGTTTAACGTGCGGAATCCGTTAAACCGAACCGTAATCATGACAGCGAATCGTAAATAATCAACGTTTATTATGTCTAACGACAACCAGACAGAGTTTCGACGTCTACGTTACAAAATAACTCGATCTAGATGGAACCGTATGAGATGTTCTTGAGGAGCTCTTGTCTTGATCTTGTGCAAAGTCTGTTGTTCTATGTCTGTGTGAACCGTTTCCCTTTATATAGATGATGATAGTGATGTTCGTACGAAGTGATCAACTCTCTCTTCGTGCATCTTGTTCTTCATTCGTGCGATCTCGTTTTCATGACTTCATTGTTACATGTGAAAGCATGCATGTATCATTTATCATTGACTTGCTGATGTATTAATGATGCATTAATTGTGATGTCATCACATAATTGTGATGACATCATTCCCGATCATGCCCGTTCTCCACGCACCATGCCGTACCGAAACCTAATCTGACCTATACAATCCTATCATAAACTAGTGAAACCTCTGTCGGTATTTTACAGACTCAAGAAACTAGGCATTGCATGTACAGTTAGATTTCTATCTATGGCCACACGAATAGTGCACTAACAGTCTCCCCCTTGGACATAGCTAGAAATCTATGATGTTGAGTCTTGAACTACCTTGGATAACATCTTCAAGTGAAACTGTAGTCACCCCCTTGAATGATGCTCCGAATCTCTAAGGATTTGACGTTTAAGAACAAACACACGTATCCACACACAAACAGTTTCTCAACAGTCTCGTTGCTCTGGCGCACATTCAACATTATTAGGTTACCATGAAAGATTTTGAAAGAAAATCTTTTTGGATTTTTAATATTGAATGCAAAAAATTTAAACAAACTAAAATGTAATACTTACAATTTATATTTTTGTGAGAAAACGTGCTAGAGGATCACATTAGTTTATTGAGACATATCAACTGCACCGTTGATCTAAGAAACACTCAGTTTAAACAACTCACATGGATTGTCGATATTGTTGTCCACTTAAACTCAATCTAAAAATTTTCATAATGCTTACCGATCGTTAAGGTACATTAATTACACTAAATTCTTATGGACCCTACATTCTCAACATATCCCTCATCATGTAATACACTAACTCAAATAATGGCCTTTAAACTTTCTTTAACTGTGATATGTGTGAAAATAACGCAGAATGTTTAAACATTAACAATCAGGTCGATCTTTCGATACACAGAGAAAGTCCAATGTTAAAACAAAATAAGAAATAAAAACAAGTTGAAATTGTTTAGATCTTAACCACCAGTTCGATATTCACATATACACAGAGGTGATCCAAGATTTAAACGAAACACCAAGAAAAATAAAGCAGAAACGTTTAGGCACTAACATCCAGTTCGATACTTTCGTATACGCAGAGGATGTCCAATGCTTAAACAAAAATAAATAAATAAAACAAGTTTAAATCTTTGCAAAATGAAATACAAAATCACTGTGACTTTGTTAATAAGTTGCCAAATTTCACAAACTGACTAGTTTATATGCTTTGCAGCATTCAGTGATTACCGAGTAGGTACACAATCACGAAGGACAAAACTAAGTACTATGCTTTCAACTATGTTTCCCACTAGAACTAGGCTTTTCTTTTTAGGTTTGTATCATTTTCGCAAAACTACTAGTCTAGCTGAGCCTACCGACACATCTTTAGTGAGATTGTTTAACCATTTTAAATAATACATATCTTTAGCATGCACTGATAGTCCACTGATGTACTATCATTTCCTCTTTGCACAAGTAATCTCATTTGTTATTTTTCAATGTTTTTGACATTTTGAGATTTTCTATTGTTTTTGAGCTTTTTGAAAATTTTTATCTATCTAAAATGATGTACCCAAAGCCTATTCACGACGTTCCTTTTCTTCTTTGAATTCATCATTTGATTGTTTTCCAAGACTTTCCTTTTCATTTATAGGACTTGTTTCAAAAACAAACTCAGTTTTCTTTTTATAGTTTGGATTTCGAGACCCTTTGTTACCTTTCTTCTTTTCATAACCCAAACCTTTCAGTTTGTTCTCAGGATAATCCCTTCCCTTTCCAAAGTAATTATTGTAAACTTGTTTCGGTTTGGAATAATATGCAATATTGTTTTTTTTCAAAATCAAAAAGGCTGACTTTGACCAATTTGAACAATCTGTCAACTCTATCTAGATTCACGTTCTGAATCGGAAATTCCTCATCAGAATACAGTTTATCCGATCCATTCTGATGCTGAAAGATAATTCTTATGAAAACTTTCTTCATTTCCAGAACGTGGACTCAAATCTAGACTTTCTAATTTTGACTCAGCACTTTGAAACTCAGCGCTATCAGATTCATTTCCCAAAACCTTTTCTATCACATTTTTCACAACATCTTACTAACATTCGTAAGTCACGTCAATGTTTTCTAGCAACTTATCTTCTTTTTGTTCAGTTTTTAGTTGTAAATTGAGTGCCTTTTCCACCCCATGTAGATATTTTTACCATAATTGTTCCACATTGGGGGTGGACATTATTGGAACCGAGACCTTTGTTTTCAGATTCATTTTCTTTCTGTTTGGTTTCCTCAAGTTGTTGTGGAAGAATATGATCAATCACGTATGAGGATGTTGAGTAACTAATCAAGAGTTTGTTGACTCATTCAGACTCAATGGGACATTTGTGCTTATTCTATCGTTATACAATTCCGAACAATTTTGAATCCAATGAAATCACGTGACATTTGCAAGTTTTAAGTCCTTGACCAATTTCAAACTCTCAAACCTTTTCTGGAAGTGAAATCATAAACCGGTACCAAAGTAATTGTTTAATGTGAAATACACTCCGGGACAAGGAAATAAGCTAAACATACCCTAAATACCTTTATATAACTTAGAAATAAGTTTTGAAGGGTTCAGTATGCAAAAACACGCTTATACAACTCAAGTGACAATTTGCGACAACTGCGAAAGTTGCCGATACTCGTATTTTTAAATAAGAACATTGTGTAGACATCATAAATTTAATCAATAAAATCTTGTACTTTATTTATGAGAATGAAAAAATGTCAATTGTTGCGCAATTTCGGTCATTTTCGTGTTCCTATTAGCGTTCGTCGTACTTAAGTGAAAAATGCAACCGTACAACTGAACGAACCGACATCCATGACATTTCCAGGCAAAATCCAAGTTACGTATGCCTTAACACCTTTATAAAGCCTAAAAATTAAGTTTAAAAGGGTTAAACATGACAAAGCGCGACAAAAGAAGTCCATGGGCCAAAGGTGTCAACATTTCAAACATGTTTGCCAGCACTCAGTCCATACGAACCGTAAGCTTAGGACCATACGTCCGTAAGCAGGTGCCAGACAGCAGAAACTTAGCTGGCAGCCTCTTGTTCAATCCTTGGCCACCAAGTCGTGATTTTTGCCACTTCTCACCGGCTTTGGACACGTAGGAGGACACTATACTATAACACCTGGATGGGCACTTGTCATGATTTGGGAGCTCCAAGATCACTATAAATAGGTGATCAAAGTTCTCATTTCAACTTTCTCATTCCAATATTCTTTCACCCTCTCTTGGAGTAGTTTCCAGCTGATTGGAGACCTCCTCTCTGAGTTCTTAAGTGTTTCCAAAACACAAGTAAGTACTCTCCCTAGTCTTGTTCATTATTTTAGCTTATTTTAGTTAAAAGTCAAACAGTTGACTTTCTGTTTGACTTTCGGTTCTGATCATTTTTGGTCAAGGCAAAGTTCAATTGAACTTTGCAACATGATCGTAATCATGAAGGTTATAATCCCTAGCAATTGCACTTTCTGATTACCACGTTTACTAATCGAAGTGACAAGTCAAAGTTTCGGTCAAAGATCCGTATTATGTGCATTTTACGACGGAACTATTTTCGGGTATCAAAACACTCAAAACACTAAGTTTTGATACTAAATCAGTTGTGCAACTTAGTTAGACATGCTTTGACATTTCTAACTCGTCACTTCTAGTTTAGTGCTTATTTAGGGTCGTAAGTCAAGCGGTCTTGACCACCACTTTGACTTTCGAATCCGGCCCTTTGGTCGATCTTAGGATCCAACCAAACACATGTATGTGATCATAGATGCATAGGGAATAACCTAATGAGGTTATACCTTATGGTCACGTCGTTTGGTTAGTGATATGATAAGTCGTTCGTATGTTCTTAAAAATGACCAAAATGCCCTTTTTGCGCATAAATTCATTTTAAGCATAGGTAATCAAATTTTTGACATATAAACTGATGTTATAACATTTTCAAATATGTCTGAGCATTTAAGGCTTATCGTAGGACATGTTTAACCATCCGACACGTGTTACGCAAATGACACGTTAAAATCGCGTAAAGCACCTTAACGAGTCATAACGGGTCAAAAGCACTTAGGATCACTTCCAAATCAGAACTGTGAAGTTTATTAAATCATGCCATATGAGTTCCAACACTCATTTGATTTATAAAACTTCATTCACTCCAATCCTCGATTTAAGTCCCGACTTATTAACCTAGTTATCCGGTATTAGGATACACTTAAATCCTTGATCCTTCAAGCTTTGTTTTATCTTTCATACAAAACTTATACGCAATCCCAAGTGAGTACATAGTTTCCCCTCTTTTATGTTTTCAAATGTTTTGGGGTGATTCATGTATGCCTATCACTACTTTATTATTTTCTTGACATTATACATGTTTTGCTCATCTAATACATATAGTACATGATTTCAAAGACATTTTGCTTCGTATGTTCACTTAGCATACCGAGTACACGATTTCAAAGACATTTTTACTTCGTATGTCGACTTAGCATACCTAGTACATGATTTCAAAGACATTTTTGCTTGGTATATTGACTTAGTATGCCAAGTACATGATTTCAAATCATTTTCATGACATGCTTACATTTTTCAAGACATATTGGTGCGTTGAATATACAATGATACATTCATTAACATTGATCACGCCGACCATTAGTATGTAATGGTACCATAGGATTGAAAATCCCGTTCTCGCTTCCTTGGTTTGTTTGATAAAATCCGAGGAATATTTGATAAACCTTTGTCTTTGTAAGGGTTTATCGGTCAGTCAACAAGGCTTGAATGTATTCGCCAACGATCCTAATATATGTTATATAATAAAAGCAATGGTTTATAAGACATAACTTTTGATTTTAACAAAACTTTGGTTTATTCAAAGACTTTGTTTTATACAAAACATTTTGGTTACACAAAGATATTGGTTTACCCAAGACATTGATTTACATGACATTGGTTTACACAAGACATTTGTTTATTCATGGCATTGGTTTAAACAAGACATTGGTTTTATTGTTCATGACAATGGTTTACACATGACAATTTGGTTTACACAAAAACAATGCTTATTTCATGACACATTTATACAGTACATGACATATTTGGTTATTAATTTAACCTTGCATTATTTCTTTTAAATCATTGATTTTCACATGATTTCATAAAAGAAGCATTTTATAACGGTTCATGGCTACTTTGTATAGTTAAACTTTTTTTAAACATTCAAAACCACGAATCATGATCACAAAACCTATGTTACTCACAGGCATTTTTATGCTGACGTATTTATTTTCACATATGTTTTAGGAGCGAATGTTTGATGTTGAGCATGCAACATTTATGGCGGACTTGGGCCTTAGTGACTTAAAATCTTGAATAATAGTTTAATTTATGTTATTTTTTTCGTTTAATCTAAGACAACGAAACAATATAATTCAATAATACAAAACTTTAAGTACCATGGTTGTAAAACAAAGTTCTGTTACGTGACTCCCCAACGTTTCCGCCGCGGTTTGTTGTTTTACGCGGTCAGGGTGGAACAGAAAGATTGGTATCAGAGCTCATGGTTATATAGAATTAGGTTATTAGTAATGCTTTGACCTAGACTAGAACTTCCTAGGACCCTAACACAAGTTTTCTTGTGTTTAGATCTTAAAACAATAAAATCACCTATCCTTAGGTGAATACCAAAACAGAAATAAAAATTTCCAAATGATTTTAAAATCAATCGACTATTCTTCGATGATTCTTTTTGGCTTAACGCCTTTAAAAGTTTTCAAAATATCGTCAAAGTTTGGGTCTTAATAATGTGAACACGTGCAATCTGGAACGGTGGATGCTTGTACCCTGAGTTTTCTGTCTAAGGCTAGAGTGTTCGTACAAATCCATTTAATCAGACCAGTCACTCTTACCTGGGAACTCTTGGGGTGAGTGTCCACGTATAGGCTAAAGCATGCCTTCGTGATACATTATAAAGACCCATTTACTTTGATTAGTCAATGTGTGTCATTTGTTTGTTTTGAGTAATGAACAAATGACCACCATCCTAACATTTCGTTGACATTTATAACTTCCATTTTGATTTTCCAACATTCATCTCACTCATTTTCTCTCATGTTTTTCCTCTCTTTAGAATGCCTCCTCGACGAAACGCAAATTTAGACATTGATATGGTTGCCATGATAGCTCAACAGTTTGTTGCTGTACTACCCAATCTCATAACTCAAATAAACCAAGCGAACAATAACAAAAATAATGCACCTGCTCCGTGCAATTTCAAACAGTTTAATTCGGCTAAACCACTCAAGTTTAGTGGTTCTGAGGGAGAAACTGGGCTCCTACAGTGGTTCAAGAGTTTTGAGAGTACATTTCGCCATGTTCAATGTCTGAATAAGCGCAACATTGAATTTGCCTCGAGTGTGTTCCAAAAGAGGGCACTCACATGGTGGAACTGAGTGGTGAGAGATCGGGTGCAGATTTTGCAATGGGTCAGACATGGGAGGAACTCAGAGCTCTTACGATGAAAGAGTTCCACCCTCGTCACGAGTAGAGGGCGCTTGAAAATGAGTTCCATGTTCTAAAACAAGACTGTGGAGAACACCGTGCCTATACTGATCGGTATGAGGTGTTAGCTTGCTTTGCCCATCAATGGTCACGCCTTTGGATCAGGCGATTGAAAAATACATCGAAGGTTTGCTAGATCATGTTCAGGATATCGTCACTGGCAGCAACCCTATTACCGTCTAACAAGCCATTGAACTAGCAGCTACCTTGATTGACTCACAGGTCACGAAAGGTAAACTCCACTGCAAGGGTGACAAGAAGTCATCTACCAAGACAACTCAAGAGAAATAAAAGAAGGGAAACAAGGCTGAAACCTCCAAGAGTCTAGGAAGCATAAGGCTTCCAAGAACTTCGCTGTTATTACCCAACCAAACCTAGCCGCTCCTAATCAGCTAGCACAACCACTCGCCAAGAACAATATGCCGGCATTGCACCTCTATGTAACAAGTGCAATTGTCATCATCAACCCCATCTACAATGTCGTCATTGTACTAATTGTGGGCGATCTTGTCATTTGGCCAGCACTTGTCGCTGTGCTCCTACTCAGAATCATGTTGTTCAAACCCTGTTCAACAGCCAGCCAATCCTGTACGACCTCATTATCGCAAGGATCTTGCCATAACTTTGGTGATCTTACTCACTAAAGGAACAACTGTCCGAAGTTGGCAAATGCAAACCCAGCTCGTGGTAGGGCATTCAATATAAATGCTAACGAGGCGCATGCAGACAACGAAGTGGTGAATGGTATGTTCTTCGTTAACAACCATCTTGCTTCAATTTTTTTCGATTCAGGTGCCGATAGAAGTTTCGTATCCCTAGCTTTTGAACCTTTACTTTCCATTCCTAGAACAAACTAGGAAAGCCCTTGATAGTAGAAATAGCTAGTGGCGAACCTCTTGTACTCGATTCCGTCATTCGTAGTAGCCAATTGAACCTTAATAACCATCTTTTTCCCATTGACCTCACGCCTATGCGACTCGGGAGTTTTGATGTCATAGTAGGAATGGACTAGTTAACTAAACACCATGCTGAGGTGATCTGTTTTGATAAGATGGTTCATATAACTCACTCGTCTAGTAAAATCTTAGAGGTTTGTGGAGAAAAAACCCGTTAGTTGCCTTAAACTCATGACATGTAAAAATACCTATGAAAGAATTATGTGGCCTTCTTGGCACATATTGTAGAGGAGAAAAGCAAGGGCAAAACTATTCAGGACATTCCCATTGTTCGGGATTATCATGAGGTGTTTCCTGAAGAGCTACCTAGTTTACCCCCAGCACGTCAAGTTGAGTTTCGTATAGACCTTGTACCTGGTGCCAAACCTATAGCCAAATCCCCATACCGTCTTGCACCGTCTCAGAAGCAAGAGATATCGAAACAACTCCAGGAACTATCTGAAAAAGGATTGATTCATCCAAGCTTTTCATCTTGGGGCTCTCTTGTCCTATTCGTGAAAAAGAAGGATGGATCTTTCGTATATGTAAAGATTATCGTGAGAACTTACAATAAAAAATCGATATCCCCTACCTTGCATTGACGATCTCTTTGATCAGTTACAAATTGCTACCTACTTTTCAAAGATTGATCTACGTTCTTGGTATCATCAGCTTCGTGTACTCGAAGAAGATATTCCCAAGACTGCTTTCCGCACATGATACAGTCACTATGATTTCACTGTTAGCCCTTCGGTTTTACAAATGCTTCTACTTTCTTCATGGACTTAATGAATAGGGTTTGTAAACATTATTTGGACAAGTTCATCATTGTTTTCATTGATGACATTTTGATTTATTCAAAGTCTCGAACTGACCATGAACACCATCTCCGTCTAATGATGGAACTCCTAAAGAAGGAGCAACTTTATGCCAAATTCTCCAAGTGTGAATTTTGGCTCAAGGAAGTCCAATTCTTGGGACACATTGTCAGCGAACAAGGTATATATGTAGATCCCGCCAAAATCAGTGTAATTAAGGAATTGTATAACCGCCGCTTTATCGCCAACTTCTCCAAGATTGCGGTTCCCCTCACTGCCTTAACTCAAAGGAATAAACCTTTTGAGTGGGGACCTAAACAAGAAGAAGCTTTTCAGACTTTGAAACAAAAGCTTTGTAATGCTCATATTCTATCCTTACCTGAGGTCAACGACGACTTGGTCGTATATTGTGATGCATCGAACTTAGGCCTTGGCTGTGTTCTCATGCGAAGAGACAAAGTTATAGCCTATGCATCAAGACAGCAGAAGATCAACAAAAAAACTACACCACTCACGATCTTGAACTGGGTGCTGTTGTTTTCGCTCTAAAAATTTTGAGACATTACCTATACATTACAAAATGCTTCACGAACCACAAAAATCTCCAACACATTTTCAATCCAAAAGATCTAAACATGAGACAACGACTTTGGGTCGAACTTCTAAACGATTATGACTACGAAATTCGCTACCATCCTGGTAAGGCGAAAGTCGTAGCTGATGCTCTTAGTCATAAAGAACGTGTCAAGCTACATTGTGTTCAAGTTCGATATGATATTCAAACCCGTATCCTCCAAGCTCAACGTACTTGTGTTACACAAGGCATGATGGTAATGAACTACCACTTCATATTGAGCTTCAACTTGAAACAAAAGACAATGGGTTATTTTATTTCCTGAACCGTTTGTGGGTTCCAAGTCAAGACAATCTCCACACCTTAGTGATGGACGAAGCTCTCAAGTCTCGTTATTCAATCCATCCTGGTGCAGATAAAATGTACAAGGGTCTTCGTGCCCTGTGTTGGTGACCGGGTATGAAGAAAGACATAGCCTTGTACGTATCCAAATGCCTTATTTGTCTCAAAGTTAAGGCAGGACATCAATGCCCTTTGGGTTTGCTTGAACAATAAGAAATTCCGATTTGGAAATGGGAAAATATTGCTATGGATCTCATTACCAAATTACCGCGCACTTTTAGAGGTCATGATGCCATTTGGGTAGTCGTTGATCATCTTTCAAAGTCAGCACACTTTTTGCCAATTTGTGAGGATTACTCTGCTAACAAGCTTGCTAAGATCTATGTTGATGAGATTGTATCTCTTCATGGTGTTCCTTTGGACATCATATCAGATCGTGATGCTCGATTCTCATCTCACTTTTGGAAGACCATGCAATCTGCCATGGGAACCAAACTCAATCTGAGTGTTTCTTTTTATCATCCTCAAACGGATGGACAATCTTAAAGGACAATCCAAACACTTAGGATATGCTTAGAGCCTGTGTGATCAACTTTGGTGGTAGTTGGGATTCGCATATACCATTCAGCGAATTCTCCTACAACAATAGTTATACTCAGCATCATGGGTAATGAATTACCACTTCATATTAAGCTTCAACTTGAAACAAAAGACAATGGGTTATTTTATTTCCTGAACCGTTTGTGGGTTCCAAGTCAAGACAATCTCCACACCTTAGTGATGGACGAAGGTCACAAGTCTCGTTATTCAATCCATCCTGGTGCAGACAAAATGTACAAGGGTCTTCGTACCCTGTATTGGTGACTAGGTATGAAGAAAGACATAGCCTTGTACGTATCCAAATGCCTTACTTGTCTCAAAAGTTAAGGCAGGACATCAATGCCCTTTTGGTTTGCTTGAACAATAAGAAATTCCAATTTGGAAATGGGAAAACATTGTTATGGATCTCATTAAAAAATTACCGCGCACTTCTAGAGGTCATGATGCCATTTGGGTAGTCGTTGATCATCTTACAAAGTTAGCACACTTTTTGCCAATCCGTGAGGATTACTCTGCTGACAAGCTTGCTAATATCTATGTTGATGAGATTGTATCTCGTCATGGTGTTCCTTTGGACATCATATCAGATCGTGATGTTCGATTCTCATCTCAATTTTGGAAGACCATGCAATCTGCCATGGGAACCAAACTCAGTCCGAGTGCTGCTTATCATCCTCAAACGATGGAAAATCTGAAAGGACAATCCAAACACTAGAGGATATGCTTAGAGCCTTGTGATCAACTTTGGTGGTAGTTGGGATTCGCATATACCTTGAGAGAATTCTCCTACAACAATAGTTATCACTACAGCATCATAGGTAATGAATTACCACTTCATATTGAGCTTCAACTTGAAACAAAAGACAATGGGTTATTTTATTTCCTGAACCGTTTATGGGTTCCAAGTCAAGACAATCTCCGCACCTTAGTGATGGACAAAGCTCACAAGTCTCGTTATTCAATCCATCCTGGTGCAGACAAAATGTACAAGGGTCTTCGTACCCTGTATTGGTGACCGGGGTATGAAGAAAGACATAGCCTTGTACGTATCCAAATGCCTTACTTGTCTCAAAAGTTAAGGCAGGACATCAATGCCCTTTTGGTTTGCTTGAACAATAAAAATTCTGATTTGGAAATGGGAAAACATTGTTATGGATCTCATTAAAAAATTACCGCGCACTTCTAGAGGTCATGATGCCATTTGGGTAGTCGTTGATCATCTTACAAAGTTAGCACACTTTTTGCCAATCCGTGAGGATTACTCTGCTGACAAGCTTGCTAAGATCTATGTTGATGAGATTGTATCTCGTCATGGTGTTCCTTTGGACATCATATCAGATCGTGATGTTCGATTCTCATCTCACTTTTGGAAGACCATGCAATCTGCCATGGGAACCAAACTCAATCTGAGTGCTACTTATCATCCTAAAACGGATGGAAAATCTGAAAGGACAATCCAAACACTGGATGATATGCTTAGAGCCTGTGTGATCAACTATGGTGGTAGTTGGGATTCGCATAGACCATTGAGTGAATTCTCCTACAACAATAGTTATCACTCCAGCATCAACATGGCACATTTCGAAGCTCTATATGGTCGAAAATGTCGTTCCCCTGTCTGTTGGAATGAAGTTGGTGAATCTCAGTTCACCGGACCTGAACTCATTCAAGACACAACAGACAAAGTCAAGAAAGTTCGTGATAACCTTTTGACAGCTAGAAGCCGTCAAAAGAGTTACACAGACAAACGACGCAAGCGATTTGTAACACCCCGACCTCGTAAAAACAACAAACGGCAGCGGAAACGTCGGGGAGTCATGTTAACAGATTGTTTCAATAACACGTGGTAATTAAAGTTATGTTTTATTGAATATTGAAATTGCATAGTTACATTGTCTTGGAAATTATAAAAAAAACTAAATAAACAATTGTCTTTCATATTTTAAGGCACTAAATCCACGTCCGATCCTAAGTGAGCATGCATCAACATCAAGCATTGTTCCTTGAAACATATGTAAAAAAAACAAGTCAGCAAAAATATGCCAGCGAGTACATAGGTTTTGTGAGTGTGTCAAATTCATGGCCTTGAATATGTGTTTGCAATACCTCGTCAGACTACTAGAGTCGTTAATTGAAAACCGTGTTATCAAAAGGTATTTGGTATTGCAATGATAACTAACCAACTAAAACAAGTTAGTTATAGTTTATACAAGACTTGTAGCCATGAATCTTGACCAAAACATTTGTTTTGTAAATTCAAGTAGCAAATCATCTTGAAGAAACTTTGCATGGTTTATATCTTAAATTGAAAATCATTGCGTGTCATTGTTCGAAAACCTTTGTTTTAAGTGATGCAAATAACGTCGAATGTAATATGATAAAAGCACTTATATATAGGAAGTACCAGCGGCGTATCCACCATTCTTTTATCACATTACACACGTACCATTATCTAAATCTTTTACCATAAACCAATCGTCCATTGTTCGTGTCATGAATCATTCATCCATTGTTCGTGTCATAAACCAATTGTTCATCGCCCGTGTAAACAAATCGTCCTTGTTTTAATTGTGAAAACTTTTGGTCGTTTTGGTGAATACATTCAAACCTATGTTGACTCGTCAATACCACCAAAGGGTATCTTTAAATTGCAATAACAAACCCCCAAAGGGTTTATTAAAGTAAACAGTTTCAGTCGTTCCCCAAACTTCCCCACAAACACCGGGAATCTTGGTAACGGGATTGTCCGTCGTATGGTACCATAACTTACTACTGGTCGGCTAGATCAATGTTAACGAAGGTCATTCGTGTCATGTATACAACGCACCAACAAGTTCGTTCACATTATTGAAATCGTCGTGTTTATATAAACCATAGCGTTTGTAATTTGAAAACTTGAAAACAATTTAGCACATATGAATCACCCCAAAATATTTGAAAACGTAAAAGAGGGGAGCTATGTACTCACTTGGGATTGCAAAGTAACCTTGAATAAAAGATCAAATAAGCTCAAAAGTCTGAGAAATTAAGCGTGTCCTAAAATCGGATAACTTTGTAAATATCGGGATTTTTATCGGCAGATCGGATAGAATGAGGTCTTGTAAACCAAGTGAGTGTTGGAACTCATATGAAATGGTTTAACAAAGTCTACATTCTGATTTGAAAAGATTCCTAAGTGCTTTTGACCCGTTATGACTCGTTAACGTAGTTTACGCTACTTTAACGGATCATTTACGTAAGAACGTGTTCGAATGGTTAGATATGTGTTATGATAAGTCTAATATGCCCAAATAAGTTTATTATAGTTGCAACATCAGTTTATATGTCAAAACATTGATCACATATGCTTATAGTTGATTTATGCACAAAAAGAGCATTTTGGTCATTTATAGGGCATAATAGACGGCTTAACATAACACTAACCAAACGTCGGACCATAAGGTATAACCTCAGAAGGTTATTCTCTATAGAACTATGGTCACATATATGTTTTGGTCGGATCCTAAGATCGACCAAACGGGTTGGATTCGAAAGTCAAAGCGGTGGTCAAGACCACTCGACTTACGACCCTAAATAAGCACTAAACTAAAAGTGACGAGTTAGACATGTCAAAACATGTCTAATTAAGTTATAAAAACTGATTTGGTATCAAAACAAAGGGTTTTGATACCCAAAAATAGTTCCGTCGCATAATGCGCATTTTGCGCATCATTAACCGAAACTGTGACTCGTCACTTCAACTAGTAAACGTGGTAATCAAAGGGCATGATCGCTAAGGATCATAACCATCGTGATTAAGGTGACGTTTGCAAAGTTCAATTGAACTTTGCTTTGACCAATTAATGGTCAAAGCTGAAAGTCAAACTGTTCGACTTTTAGCTTAAACATGCTAAAAGAAATTGAACAAGACTAGGAGAGGGCACTTACTTGTGTTTGAGAACACTTGAAGAGCCCCAAGAATAAGAATGCTCAGTTAGGAAGCCTCCAACTAAGTGGTAGCCTCTAAGTAGAGCAAGAGAGAAAGAAAGAGTGAATGAGCAAGGAAAATGGTTGCAACATTGGGGGTATTTATAGATTTCTTGAAGCCACAAGATCATTCCAAGTGTTAGGAGATGTTGTAGGATCATTACAAGTGTTTAGTGAAGTGTTGCAACCAGGAATAGTGTGACAAAAACGAGTTATAGGTGTCAAGTCAATTGAACAAGAAGCTGCCAAGTAATTGCTGAAATCTTGCATCCCCCGCGCGTTGTGGGAGATCTAGGTGACTCTCTCACATAGCGCCTGGGTTGCCAAAGTTTCAGAATTGGCAGTTTTAGTCCCTGCAGCCTAAAAACTTGTTTTTCGACGCGTTTTGGCACTTTTAGCATCCGTTAACCCCATTTTAAGCTTTATAAAGAAGATAAAGCATAGGGAACTTGAAAAATGCTCGGAAACTTTTCGGATGTCGGTTTGTTTGGTCGTACAGTTGCGGTTTTCGGTTAATTACGACGGAAATCGTAACGAATGCGCAAATGACCGTAAACGCGTAACGAATGATATTTTTGCATTCCAATCATTAAAATACTAGATTTTAATGATTACAAAATTTTTTGGACGTGGGTAGATGTTCGAGATAACGATATACTCGAATCGGCATAGTTTCACAGAATTTGCAAAATAGCCCCTGAGCTTGCATAAGCGTGTTTTTGCCATACCGAAGCCCTCAAAACTTATTTCTAAGTTATGTAAAGGGTATTTAGGGTATGTTTATCTTATTTCGATGTTACAGAGTATACTTCGCATTAAACTGATTACGTTTGCGTAATAGTTTGCGATTTCACTTCTAGAAGTCGTTTAAGAGTTCGGAATCGTGCAAGAATTGAATACGTGCAATTGTCATGATAAAAATAGAAATCTCGAAAATAAAACACCAAAAATTCATTGATTGATAAGTCGTTCGGAATCATTATACGATCGGATCGCAACAAATGTCGCAGTCTCCCATACTTTAGGAAATTTCGTCCCGAAATTTAATTAGAGGAAACTTGTGGAAACAGATGTGGGTATTTCGCTTTCATTTGATCCTCTCGTTCCCAAGTAAATTCTCGACCATGTCTGGATTCCCAACAAACTTTGACTATCGGAATTCGTCTTCATTTAAGTTTCTTGACTTCACGGTCCAAAATCTCCACAGGTTTCTCGACGAAGTGCATAGTGTCGTCAACATGAATTTCGTCGAGAGGGACGTGAAGATTTGTGTCGGCTAAACACTTTTTTAGATTGGACATGTGGAATGTTGGGTGAACATTCCCAAGTTTAGGAGGTAGCTCAAGTCGGTAGGCCACCTTTCTGATTCTTTCAACGATCTTGAATGGTCCAACGTATCGTGGTGCAAGTTTTCCTTTCTTTCCAAATCTGGCCACTCCTTTCCAAGGGGATACCTTGAGTAGGATGTGATCACCAACTTGGAATTCCAAGTGCTTGCGTCGTTCGTCCTCGTAACTCTTTTGACGGCTTCTAGCTGTCAGAAGGTTATCGCGTATTTTCTTGACTTTGTCTGTTGTGTCATGAATAAGTTCGCGTCCACTAAACTGAGACTCTCCAACTTCATTCCAACAGACAGGTAAACGATATTTTCGACCGTATAAATCTTCGAAAGGTGCCATGTCGATGATGGTGTGATAACTATTGTTGTAGGAGAATTCGATCAATGATAGATACGAATCCCAACTACCACCAAAGTCGATCACACACGCTCTAAGCATATCCTCCGACGTTTGAATTGCTCTTTTAGTTTGTCCATCCGTTTGAGGATGATAAGCGGTGCTCAAATTGAGTTTGGTTCCCATAGTAGATTGCATGGTCTTCCAAAAGTGAGATGAGAACCTAGTATCTCTATTAGATATGATGTCCAAAGGAACACCATGATGAGATACAATCTCATCGACATAGATTTTGGCAAGTTTGTCAGCAGAGTAATCCTCACAAATTGCCAAAAAGTGTGCTGACGTAGTTAGACGATCAATGACTACCCAAATTGTGACATCTGAGCCTTTTCATGCATCAAACAATATCGAACAATTCCGAATCTAATGAAATCTTGTGTTTCATTCCCGAGAATTTTATAATTACATGTGACATTCATACATTTTAGTCCATGTACAATTTCGACTCCTCAAAGCTTCTATGGAAGTTACACGCAAACTGTTACGCGAACGAAACCAATTTAACGCAACGTATATTGCGGATTAGTGACGTAAGCTAAACATACCTTAAATTGTCACACCCCAACCGATGGCGGAATCATCGGGTAGTGGCACTAGGCGAATCAGATTGATCGAGAGATTGCATAACAGCCATTTCAAAGATAATAATCAACATTCAATATCCCATACTACCAAACTCATATAACCTTCAAAACAACCATTACATTTTAACAAAATCTCTTAAACATAAATCCAATTCGATCTCCCCTAGATTTTATTACAAACCATTCTAACTAAACTAAACAAAACGAACTAAAACTACGGATGCAACATCCAAGGCATCCAAGCTAGAACCTCAACCTGTTACACACGTTAAAATACAAGTCAATACAATTAAGTAAAGGTGAGCATATAGGTTTAAGTACTACTAGCACAATCGAGAAAGCATTCGCGAAATAATCTAACTACATATCATGATACACCGAAACAATTCACATAGATTAACATAGGCTTATTTCTCATGCTAACTACCGTGAGAAGGCTTGTGCATCCATCCTAACTAGACCCCCGTCGGGTGTAAGCCACACTATAGTACCTTATAAGGAGGCAAGTTAACGAAAATAAGTCCTAGTCAATGTTTCTAGTATTACGTATTGAGCAGATATAATCAGATTATTCGAGTGTGATAAACAGTTTGATTTGAGAGGTGATTTTGATATAGGAACGTATGTAACACCCAAAAAGTGCATTAAATAAAAAATGGGTCAAGTATACTCACTGTGGGTGCGTTTAGGTAAGAGTTCAGGATCTGAGGAGAGTGAGAAGAGCGCCGGATCAGCCTACATACGCGAACGGAAGTGCATCAGTCTCCGAAAAGCTGAAACGGTTAAGTCTTGGTTGGGCAGTAGCCAAGTTACGGGCGGACTTGTAAGGATTCCTTACTGAAGTGGCAAGTTCGGTCAAACTTGTGTACTTTCCTAAGAAACTAGACAAGTGTTGGTCGAACTTGTAATAATCTTTTGTGAAGGATAGCCTAAGTTTGGTCGAACTTGACCCATCTGGGTGCAAGTTCTGAACTTGACATGGGGAACTGGTGATTCTCGAGCAAACTTGATGTTTTGGGTCCAAAATCTTGCGTTTTCGGGTCGTTTGCTGCGGAAAATCGAGTGTTCATCCTCCAACCCTGTGCTACTGAGCAAACTTAGGTCGGAGAGGTCTTTTAGAGCTGTTTTAATCGTTTTACAAAAGCGTGGCTAATCTGGGTGAACTCGAGGTTCGTTCGGATTAGCCTGGCTTGTGTAAACCAACATAAGCGTCTTTGTGCTTCCAGATCTGGGATCTTGAATGATAGATGCTTCGTTTCATATCAGAAGATGAACAAAACATCCTCAAAAGTCCGTATTTTGTGTAGAAATCAATGTTTATCAAAGGTTTTCTCAGATCTATAACTTACAAGCCGAGATCTTGCAGATCTCGTGTTCGGGAAGCCTCTGCTAATACCAAATGAACTCCTATTGTGTAGATCAAAGCCTAAAACAGAAGTTTTGGAAGAAAAAGATGAAGATATTTGTAAAAGAATGAGTTTTAATGAAAACGAAGGCTATGCCTTCTGCCAAAATCGTTGTAAACCTTTCTAGATTGTTGATAAGCATTCGTTGTAGTTGAAATCGGGTTGGTTCTTACTTAGAACATGAAGGTTTCGGGTTTTAAGAGGTCTGGGCGAACTTACAGCAAGTTCAAATGCAGAGGAATGAGCTTAGTTCGGCCGAACTTGTACAAATTTGTACAAGTTCGCGCGAACTTATAGGGATTTTGGGGATGTGTTGGTGCATAATGTCTATGTCTTAGTCTTATAGTCGAGTCTGTATAGTATAGAGCTGAATAGACTAGGTGAATGAAGTATTTATGAACAATGTAAGCAAGTTCGCCCATGACTTTAATGTGTAGCCAAGTTCGGGTGACCTTAGGTGTCTCCTAGGGCGAACTTGCATCATTATAAATACCTAGCTAGCCTACTTCATTTGTAACTTTGCATGTCAGAGGCGAAGCTCTGTCAGCTTGTAACCAGAACGTTTGATCTATAAAACTGACGTTTAACTGATCTATAAAACACGACGTAATATTCTCCTATTATGGACGTTAGATATCAAATTTAGGTTCCTAAGCATCGAGGATCAGTCCTACAAGTGGTATCAGAGCTAGAACAACCTGATTTGATAGTATTAAGACAAGAATACTTCAATTTCTACTCCATTCTTCTCTTTTTCTTAACTTTTGAACATAAAATGAAGAATTCACGGTCAAAATCTTTTGAATTTTGAATATGTCATGTAAAATACAACGAAGATAAATCCTTGAAAGATTGGAGACCAAATTCAACGAATTCATGCCGAAATTTTGAAAAAACCAAAGATTTTGAAAACCTCCTTGATCGAACTTGTTGTCCATGTTCGGCCGAACTTATACTAAAACATCACTTTTCAAGTGATTTTTAGCAAGTTCGCCTGAACTTGAGTAGTTTTTGAAGAATTTCAGCTAAGTTCGCTGGAAGTTGCACAATTTTTCATTGATTTTACATCAAGTTTCGACCGAACTTGTGTAAATTTCAAAGAAACTTTAAGTAAGTTCCCCGAACTTACTAGATTTTTATCAAATTCTTGAAGATAAGTTCGCCCGAAGTTCTGTTAGATTTGTGTCTCAAGTTCGACTGAACTTATAAGTCAAGTTTTAAAACAAATCTAACAAGTTCGACCGAACTTGTTAGAAAATCAGAAAATTCTTCATTTGTTGCTACAAGTTCGACCGAATTGTAGTAGGACTAATTGTTTTCAAAGTTTTGAAATTTTTCAGAGTACACGTTTCGTTATTCACAATGGAGGATCAACTAAGAGCTTTATGTTCGGAGCTAGTTCGTCAAATGCCAATATGATCAACCAAGTTAATCTTGATAATGAAATAGGAAGACTGTCGAATCCGCCGAAGCTGATGAGCATGGACTAGTAAGAAGCATGGAAAGAGAAATTTACTTATTGGGTTCAAGCCATGCATTTCGCTGGCTGGGTGTCAATTGAAAGAGGCTACACTGTTCCGGTAGATGAACATCAACGAGTTCTTGAAAAGTACAACTACTCGACGGTTCAGAAAGAAGAATATATCGCAGAGAAAAAGATGATCAGTCTCATCCAGCAGTCTGTCAAAGAAGATATCCTGATCTTGCTACCATAGTATACTACTGCAAGAGATCTTTGGTTTCATTACAGAAGAAGTATCTAGGTAGCGCCGAAATGATCAAAAGCAAAAAGTCACTTATCCTGAAAGAGTTCGATATCTTCAGTATGCTAAAGAATGAGACCATAAAGCAAATGATCGAGTGTTTCTGTCATCCTAAAGTGCAAATGTGAAGACACGGTCTCGAAAAGACAGAACAAGAATACATCGACAAACTTGCTGACGCACTACCGGAGGGTGAATGTACTACATATTTGATGGTTCTAAAGAACAGTGATAAGTGGGAATTTTTTCAAGTTGTCGACGTTTATCAATAAACTCGAAGGCCACAAAATGGAACTTCTGAAGATGGCGAAGTCAAAAAATGCTAATGTTGTACAAGACGTCGGTCTGTATTACAAAGCCGGAATGCTAGATAGTGTTTCGAGTCCTAAAATTCAGACTGCTTTTAGTGCAAAATAATTGCTTCTCCACAGAATCAGAATCAATCACAGCCTCAGTATGATCAGAGTCCTCAAAGTTCTTACTCAAACACTGGTTCAAATTCAACTTATCAAAGCCAAGCAAACCAGAATCAACAACAAAGTTCTGATCAGAATGTATATAAATGAAACATCGCAGTGAATTTGAAAAATGTTGTTTCAAAACAAGTTGCAAAACAACATATGTCACTACTCGCTACCGTATTAGAATCTTATAAATGTCTTGTTGCCGGTAAGATCGGAAACCCCAAAATGACCGCAGAAGATTATGACCAGGTAGACGAGAAAGAACTCGAACTAATGGACATCAAATGGTCCTTAGCTTCGATCATCAGGAGAGTGACAAAGTTTGTTGCACTCACAGGCCGTGACATAGGAAATTCCAGCAACAAATTGGGTTTTGACAAAACCAAAGTCACGTGCTTTAAATGCCGTCAAAAGGGGCATTTTAAAAGAGAGTGTAAGAACACCAAAGCAACTGAAATAAAAGTCCTTTCGGAAGAGGAAATGAATATTACAAAAAGGCACTTCAATATAAACCGTTTTTGAAGAAAACTCCAGCTGAAATCCAAGAAAAGCCTGACAATAGCACCACTGAGAAAGCTATGGTGGAATCCAGTGAAGATGATTGTTTTGATTGGAACTCTTACATTAGGAAAAGACCGGAGTTGCTTTAATGGCGGAGATAGTTGAAGATAATTCTGCAGAGGAAACAGCGGTAGCAGCTGAAGCAGCGGCAGCAGCAGAAGCAGCAGCTTTCGAACAAGCTCTTCTTGAACAATACTTGCATCAACAGCAGGAAGAAGAGGAATATATTCATATGCAGAGACAAGGAATTTTATCCTCTAATTCTTGTGACAGATTTGCAGGTCATTTTGATGGAAACTCGAAAGAACAAGTGGTTGAGGAGAAAAAGATTGATGAAGTGATCATTGATGTCAATCAAGAAATGAAAGTCGAAGACCTTAAGGACATGGTAGATAAAGCTTTAATGGCGAATCTAACCAAGGTAGGTCCAGAGGTAAAAATTGTCAAGAAAGAAGTTGTCAAAGTACAAGTTGTTGAGGTTGAGAAACCTTGTACAAAATGTACTGAACCTTGTGTCGAATGTGCCGAAAAATCAAAGATCATCGTTGAAAATAATGTGTATAATGAATTGTTGAAATACGATTATTGCACAATGAATGAAGCTATGGTAAATCGAAAAACGATTATGGCAGACTCAACAGAAATAACATCGAACAACATGATAATATAAGGATGTTGAGTGGAACAGTAATGGATAAACAAAGGGCAATTAACACCTATATTAACACCCTTGCTGAAACTAAACAACAACTTCAAGACATGACAATCGAAACTGAAAGAGTTCAACAGTTGTTGAGAAGTTATACCACAAATGCATATGTTACTGATCACATTCTTCCGACAATCTCAACGGAAGAAAAACCTAAAAAGAAAACTGGCAAAGAATATAGCAATGTTTCTCCACCCCTTTGCGAGAAGTACTGTCGCAAAACCGCAGACGGGATGGATAAGGCACTTAATGTTGAGTTACTTTCTGAGAAAAAGATGAGTTGTTTTCAAATGTTGTAAAACCAAGGTATCCAGTGTTTGAAAAACCCATCAAATTTTGAAAAGAAATGAATCTTTGCCAGAAGTTAAACCTAAAATAGAAAAGAAGTTTGAAAATTGTACTTTTGAAAAAGGAGAAACTTCTAGGGCAAATAAAAACAAATTTTATATCAAGAAGACTAATATAAAATCTCATGCCTAGATTACCAAGAAACGGTCAACAACATCTGGTGTTATTAAGTCTGAGCTGGCAAAGACTGATAACACAAAAGAATCTAAAACCTGAAATCACTAATTCTGAGCCTGTTAAGACTAGTGATAGCAAGAAAGAATCAAAATCTGAAATCATAATTGAAACCACATCTGAAACTGTCAAAAAATAAGTGGAAACAATTCAAAAGATAAAAAGAAGGTAAAGTTTTCAAACATAAACATCATATAAAATTCAGATGAAGAATTCGATTATGCTGATGAATGTGAATTTGATTTTGATGATGCTTATCCAATTCAACCCAAAACCAAAAAGGCTTGGGTCTCGCTTTTTAAATAGATTGTTAAAATATGCAGGGACTCCAGAAATCCGTACTTTCTAAGTGGATTTTGGATAGTGGAGCGTCCAGGCATATGACGGGAATGAAGGCGTTGCTATTCGACATTTAAGCTATCAGTGGAAGGATAGTCGCCGAGGGAAAACTCTCCAATGGCGTAGTTTCATTTGATCGCGTGAACTATATTGTAGAACTTGAGAAAAATCTTCTAGTATATCGCAGATTTGTGACAAGAAACTTATAGTCCATTTCAACGACAAATAGTGTAAAATACCAGATGAGTGGATTCTGATGCGAGCACCACGAGAGAATGATTTATATGTTCTTGATATGGGTGTTGCTACCACTTCATCAAAATCAGCACAATGTTTTGTCTCAAATGCTACTGAAAAAGATTCTATTCTTTGGCATCGTAAGATGGGGCATCTTCATTTACGAAAAATGAATTTTTTGGTTCATAATGATCTTGGCGTAAATCTTCGAAGTTTTCAGATGTCTGATCATTGGTTGGAATGCAAGAAGGGAAAGCAGATCAAGAAATCTCATCCAAAGAAAATTCTAAACTCAATCAAGTTGCCATTAGAACGTCTCCACATGGACTTATTTGGTCCTGTAAATGTTCGAAGCATCTCAGGAGACTTATATTGCTTGGTCGTGACAGATGACTATTCGAGATATTCGTGGCTATTCTTTCAAGAATCAAAAGATGAAACATTCGAGAACTTGGTTATTCTATTCAAGAAACTCGAGAATCTTTATCATCTGCCGGTCAGACGCATTAGAAGTGCAACGGCACTAAGTTTAAGAATAACAAAATGAAGGAATTCTGCAACGCAAAAGGGATTCCGCACGAGTTTAGTGCTCCCTATACTCCACAGCAAAACGGAGTAGCTGAATGGAAAAACAGAACTTTGATTGAAACTACGAGAACCAAGCTTGCAGATTCTAAACTTCCTATCAGCTTCTGGAGTGAAGCGGTTGCTGAGGCTTGCTACACGCTAAACAAGGTTCTCACTGTCAAACCAACAAAGAAAACATGTTTTGAGATGATAAACCGACGGAACCAAATTTGAAGTTCTTAGAACCATTCGGTGCACAATGTACCATAATAGACCAAGATGGCAAATTCGGAACTAAATCTCTTGAAGGTTTCTTTGTCGGATATGCGAGTCTGTTAAGAAGAGTATATGTTCCTTCATTGAGAAGGTTATTGAAGCACAGCACGTGGATTGTTTCAACTACACGGATCCTATTCAAAGGAAAGGTGACGCGTGGCTGTTTAACTATGAAGACCTTTGGAAGTCATTTGACTTGCCCGAAGAACTAACTGACGAAGAAGTTGCAGCGTTATATTACCTTCACTATTCAGCGAATCAAGAACAAATTGTTCGACCAATTGTGGTTAATCAACCCACGTTGGATCCATCTTCTTCTGGCGCAAGTTCAAGCAATAGTGGTGTTCCCGCTGAAAATGTTTCTGAAACATTATCAACACTTGCTACTCCTCCAATAAATGCCTCTGCTGAACCAGTGAATACAACAATGGAGCCCAGTATGCCTTAGAATCAAAATTATGATTCAGATGAAGCACCAACATTTGATGCTGATGGGGAATCATCTTCTTCAGATGAAGAAGTGGAGCAGATAATAAGTCTTCTTAACCAATCTGTAGTCCCAAACAACAGAAATGAAGCTTCATCAAGCTCTCCAAATGTTGAATTGTTTGCTGATCTCAACATAACGAATCAACAAAACTTCAGTAGATGTTCCAAGTGAAGAATTGCTGCGGTCTTATTCTTATCATCCGTCAACAAATATTATCGGAGAACTTCAAACTGGTGTTAGAACTCGAGGGCAAATTAATAAAGCACTCAGTTGTTTCTACACACGCATTGCTATAACCCAGAACTATTGTTTCTATTCATGTTTTATCTCTCAGATTGAGTCAAAGACAGTTAATGAAGCTTTAGCCGGTGAAAACTGGAACAAGCAATGCAAGAAGAATTATTGCAGTTTGAGAAGTTGGGTGTGTGGAAGCTTGAAGACCTACCAGAAATAAGAAAGCAATTGATACAAAATGGGTCTTTAAGTGTAAACATGATGATAGAGTGGTTATTGTTCGTAACAAAGCTAGGCTTGTTGTCAAGGGATTTAACCAGCAGGAAGGGATAGACTACACGAAAGTCTATGCACCAGTAGCTCGATTGGAATCTATTCGAATTTTTCTAGCTTTCGCATCATGGAAAGGATTTAAGGTCTATCAATTAGATGTCAAATCGGCTTTTATGTATGGCAAATTACGCGAAAAGGTGTACGTTTGACAACCACCGGGGTTTGTCGATCCACTTAACAAGAAGAAAGCGTACCTACTGGATAAAGCTCTTTATGGACTACACCAAGCCCCGAGAGCATGGTACGAGACGTTATCGCAACATCTCGTCGGAAACGGCATTATCAGAGGAACTGTGGATAGTACTCTTTTCACCAGAGAAGTTGATAGCCATCTAATTATAGTTCAAATCTACATTGACGACATCATCTTTGGATCTACAAACGATAGTCTCTGCAAGAAGTTTGAGGGAATCATGAAAATTCGAAAAATGTCCTCAATGGGCGAAATGAAGTTATTTCTTGGTTTGCAAGTAGATCAGCTTCCGGATGGTTTTTCATTCACCAGAGTAAGTATGTTCACGACATCTTGAAGAAGTTTGGAATGGAAAACTTGAAGCCTCTATCTACGCCTCTTGCTCTAAATCATGGCATTTGCATTGACGAGACTTGAGCCAAAGTTGACGAGACGTTATACAGATTGATGATTGGATCGCTGATGTATCTGACGGCATCGCGCCCAATATTATGTATCCAACCTGCCTATGCGCTAATCAGTCAAGCCTGAGGATCTTACACATGCAGATCGTGAAGCGAATCTTCAGATACCTAAAAGGATGCCCAAGCATCGGCTTGTGGTACCCGAAGAACGACAATTTCGACCTCACGGGCTATGCTGATTCCGATTTTGGTAAGGATAAGTTGAACTCAAAATCAACTATAGCGGGATGCCGGTTCTTCGGAACAAGAATGGTAACCTGGCAGTGTAAAAACAGACTACGGTCGCTCTCTCTACCTGTGAAGCTGAGTATATCTCGGCCTCAGTTGTTGTTCACAGATTATGTGGATTCAACAGCAGATAAGAGACTATGGTCTGCAATTTCTAGACACTCCGTTGTATGTTGATAACAAGGCAGCCATAGATATAACTAAAAATCCGGTTCATCACTCATGCACAAAACACTTTGAAATTTGTTATCATTTCATTCATGATTGCTACTAAAAAAAATTGGTACGAATAGAAAAAATCGACACCGACGAACAAAAGGCTGATTTTTAACCAAATCACTTTCTTTGTCATGATTTAAATACTTACTGAGAATTAACGGTATGAAAAATTTGCTGACAGGTGCGGACGCTGAGGTTGAATACGGATCGGATGACGAGTTCGCGTGATCACATTGGTTTGTAAATATCTTTCTACTTTAGAATTTTGTTAAAAACTAAAATCCAAAAAGATGTTTTTGATTTTAGGGGAGAAATGTTAGAGAAAATAAAAAACATTCGAAAATTTTAAAATCCAAAAACATATAAAAATTCAAAATGTACAAAACCATTGAAAAAATGTACTAAAACATTGAAAAAGACAAAAAGAGTTCAGTGTCATAAAAGGAAATGATAGTACATCAGTGGACATCACAGTATGCTAAAGAAATGTACAATTTTAAAAGTGATAAACGAGTTTTACTGTGGATGTGTCGATAGGCTTAACACGTTCAGTAAACTATTTTCGAGATATAAACTAAATTTTACAACTGCTTAATCTTGTGGACTAACACATCTTGGATATATGGACTTAGTACTACAAAATTTTGTTTGAAAGATTGCCTGATTCTGAGATACGAGGACTTTATAGATAGTAGATATCTAGGGTATTATACAAGTTCTTCTGATTTTGCGAAAGCAATGGCCTAGAACTTCTATAATACTTTCACTATAAACCTCCAAACTACATGCAATATTGAAAAGAATCAAAAGATCTAATCATTTGCATTGCTAAAAAGATTCCCTAAGTGGAACACACCTTAAAGACGAGCCTTCATCTCTTTGTCTGTATGGTAGTACTAACCTGATCTCTCAAGGTCTCGCACAACCCAGATACAGATATCAATTATGCTATATTCACCTGTAAGATGAAATCTAGGGAATCTGGATACTGGAGTATATTCAAGAAATGGGAATCACAGATAAGTCAAGTTTCATGAATTCTACCTTAGCATATCTTGAAACAGTTGAGAAATGTGGTAAAGTTTAAGTGGACAAACATATCGACAATCTAGGTAAATGAGTTTAAAACTTAAAGTACGTTAAAGGTCAATGGTACTGGTGATATGTCTCAATCAACTGATATGATCCTTAGACACGAATTCACAAAAATATGTCTGTAAATTTGTTTGTACATAGTTTACATTGCTTATTACATTGTATTTCAGCTTTATAGATTAAAATCAAAAAGATTTTTGGTGAGTTTTAGCATAAACTTACAAAAATACAAAAAGATTTTATTTCTGCATTGTTTTTAGCAAACCAATGTTGGAGAACGGATCTTCGAAGTCTTTTAAGGTGCTAGAACTGGTGGGAATCTCTTTGACAACGGGCTGGGAGCTAATGTGTTAATCTGAAAAGTCAAAACGATGAAAAGTTCATTAATTTGAAACTTTGATTTGGAAAATATCAACAGTTTGTTTGTAACGGGTCAAACCGGGGTCATTAACTTGGACTCAGCAGACAAATCGGTTAAACAAGGTCATTAGCTTGGACTTGGTCAACTGAGTGGATTTTCATAATTGATAAAAAGTTGGAAAGTTCAGGGGTCAAAAATGAAAATTTGAAAAAGTTAAAATTGTGGTTTGGCAAGTTCGGCCGAACTTGCTAAACAAATCAAGTTTAACAAACAACAAGTTCGACCGAACTTGCAGATGGTTAGTTAATGATAAAAGCTAAGTCCGCTCGAACTTCAGTTGGGCTTTTCAAGATGGGCTTAACAAGTTCGCCCGAACTTGACAAGGTATAAATACCAATCAAGTTCGGCCGAACTCATTCAACAGCTTAAAAACCCTCTAAAGCGAACTTGAGCATTGAGAGAGATTTGAGTGATTTTGGCAACTTCATACTGTTACGCTGCCCGATTCTAGTTTGTATTTGGTGATTAGCACACCATTTACTGTGGCAGAGGTATTGATTTGAACTTGAACCATGTTTGGACCATTAATGAACGAATCTATATAAAAAAACTTGAAAATCTGATAGATCTAGATGTTATTGGTTAAAATTGAACATAGATCTTTAATCTACACATAAAATCGACCTTATAAACATTTTTGATTGAACAGAAATGGTCATTTGAATGTTTGAACAGATTTGTAAGTTTGGAGAAGACGACAAGTTCGGCCGAACTTGTTGTCATTCGCGAATTGTTGTCAAGTTCGACCGAGCTTGCATTATTGTCTTGTTAATAAAATTTGATTTGAATGACATCTTCGACCGAACTTGTTGTCAAGCTCGACCAAACTTGTCCAAAACTGAATAAAGAGAATTGAGATATGTTCGACCGAACTTCATGTATTTGGTTTTGAATATCATGTGGAAGTTCGCCCGAACTTATGTTGGAAATTCTTAATTGTTGTTTTGTGTATAAGTTCGCCTGAACTTATATAATGATCATGTTTGATATAGCATGTTCGGGCGAACTTGATCAAAACAGAATATTGTAACATTATATCAAGTTAGCCCGAACTTGATAAAGTGTTAGAAAATTTTTGTGAAATTTTTCTCGAAAAGCGTGCTAATTGTTTTGCGTCATTTTTCAGGCACAGGTACCAGCGCGTGTAATTTCTGTTGAGTTCTCTAAAACTCACAATACGTGCATTACTCTTGACAAATCTATCTGTCCGTCACTGAAGGAGTACGACAGTATATTGAAGTTTCTCGAGGAAAGCCATATTCGCAGAGCTATTACAGAGCCCACCGTATCATATCGATCACATATCGTTCACTTCTGGATGAACGCAAGTTTAAGCGAATATGAGAAGACGATCACTTCATCTGTGCAAGTCGGCAATGAAGTTAAACCGATTACAGTGACTGAAGACAATATTAGACGGATTCTAGAATTCAAAGATAATGAAGACAATCCAATTCATTTAGATGAGAAGATGGTACGTGGTTGTTTCTTCCATATGGGTTATAAAGGGAGTGTGAACAAGCCAACGCTGAAGAAAGGGGAAGTGCCAAACCCCTACAAGCTTTTGATGCATGCTCTAATTCACAAATTCAGCCATCGCAAAGCCGGTTTAGATGATGTTCAAACTATTTGGCTAACATGGCAACGGCGCTTATTCTGAAGAAGCCATTCAATGTTTCTAAGATGGTTTTCACTCACATGTCAAAAAACATGGAAGATTCAAGGCTATGCCTATATCCAAGATTTGTTCAGATGTTGATTGACGAGAAGTATCCTAACATTGCATGAGATCCAAATGATATGTTGTATCTTGTTCATCTTGATGAAACAACAGTAAAGAAGCTAATCAAGTTCCAAAAGCAAGCTTCAGCTCCTGTTGCGAAACCAGTGTTTTGGCTATAAAAGATTCAAATCATATCTCGCCACCTGATAACAAGTGGAAAAGGATGGTAGTGATGACGAGAAAGAGCTTAAAGCTAAGCAAGAATGGTTTAAGGAATTCAAACCAAAGGTAAGGAGCGAATGGTTTTTAAGGCAGAAGCTGATAAGCCTAAAAAGAAACGTGCTGCAAAGAAAGTCGAAACTAGGCTTGTCGATGAGGATGAACCTGGAAATGTTGAAGCAGTTGCTGGATCGAGCGCTGCAGTGGTTATTGAGAGTCAAGAAATTGTAAAGACAACTCAAGATGATGTGATTTCTGCTACTTCTGAGAATGAAGAATCTGATGTAGAAGTTCCTGCCAAAGAGCCAGAAAACACTGAGGCAGAGATTAGAGCAAAAAAGGAAAGAAAATTGGATGCGGATTTTGATCCTAACACTGAAAAAGAATCTGACGAAGAGAGACCGATGAAAAAGTCTAAGCGTGCAAAGTCTCCAGCAATCGAAATCTCTAAGAAGACTAAGGGTCACCTCATACTAAAGGGAAAACAAAAGCAAAGAAAGTTCAGAAGACTGTAAGTAACAGTTACAAAAGCAAGTCAAAAGGCACAGAAGCCACACAAGAACCTTCTGGTGCTTAGGAGAAAAGGAGCTCCACAAGAACCTCCTCCACAAGAACCTCCTGTTATTGTTCATGCTGAAATGAAAGGCCAGGTGTTACACAAGAACCTCCTGTGTCTGGATTTGTTGAAGTTCCTATTGCTGAATCTCCTATTGCTCCAACGACTTTTGTTCCTGAAAGTTCTACTCCTAAGAAGTCAACACCGAAAGCTACAACACCTAAAGATTCAACGCCAAAGACTCCAAGGGGAAATCTGTTTGGTGATATGCCACATGGTCCAATCAGTCTCGAAGACTTGGATGAATTTTTCCCATAATCTAATTTTGAGATGCTAGAAAAGCGAGTGAAGGTGTTAGAAGAAAAAGTTGCAGAGAATGAGGTTGAAAAGGCCGAGCTTGTTAAGAAAGTGAATCAAAGTGAGGTTGAAAAAAGTTGCTTGATGACAAAGTAAAGGTGTTAGAGAATGAACGAGAGTATTTCAAAGCACTAATTGAAAGTTGCATGACGCAAATGGGAAATTGCAGACCTAAAGACTATCCAAGCATTGAACGATCGAAGATTCAACAGATTGCAGAAGTGTTAACAAACAATCTGAATATTGATTTCATTGCTGAATACGATCGTCTGGGACGTCAGGAAGCAAAAGAGCGTGCTGAGAAAGAGTTAGTTAAAAGTGGTAAAGGAAAGCATATTGAGGGTGAAGCCCCTAAATCTTCTGCTGAGAAGTCTTCTGATGTTCCTGAGAAACCAATTGAAGAAATTCCAAAACCTTCTGAGTCTTATATCAAAAGGTTGACGAATCTGCCAAGCCTTCTGATCTATTATTGTTTCTGAAGAAAAAGGCAATGAAGAAGCTGAAAAAGATAATAAAGAGGATGGAGAGGAAGAAGGTTATGAGGATTGGAATGTTGGTGGTGATGACGATGATTATGATCAAGGTGGTGATGATTTTGATCAGGGAGGTACAAGTTTAATGATAACTGAAGCCAATGTATCTGATGAGTTTGATTTTTCTGACCTCATGGACGATGAGTCAAACAGGATGGAAGATAAAAGCCAGGGGGAGTCAGGGAAGACAGGGCCTTCAGATGATATTGATTTATTAGACATTAATCGTTCTGTGAAGCCTGTATCTGTAGTACCCATGAAGCCTTTGATGCTAATGTTGGAACACAATGTGGAAGAGGGCGAAAGGTTGGAATCACTGGAAGCCGTTTATTCCAAGACGAAGAGTTAAGATCAATAAGGTTACAAGGGAAAAGGACATAACGTTAATTATGAAACATCCTAGAGCCATGAGGAATATGCCACTTATGCCGATCGAACAGAACTTCTATCCTTTATTCAAGTGGTGGCAGATAGATCCAGCTACTTGCGAAGCGGTGATTGTGTTAAAATTTGAAGATCATCTGGATATTGCTAAGGAACAAGTTGAAGTGATGGGTCATCAGGGTATGAGAGGTTTGTGGAGGACGATAAGGATTCTAGATCCTATGTGGT
The DNA here is from genome assembly GCA_947069175.1 of Scalesia atractyloides. NCBI lineage: Eukaryota > Viridiplantae > Streptophyta > Magnoliopsida > Asterales > Asteraceae > Scalesia > Scalesia atractyloides. The sequence continues at coordinate 57,130,166 of CAMTDV010000016.1, read as the reverse complement.
TGGTTAACTGCTCGAGAGAAGATATAAAATGCCTTTTCTACAACAAGATTGTTTTTGAAGAAAGAGAAAAGGTACAGGCGCTGAAGTATCAGAAAGTTGTTCACGTTTGCTATGCACGAGAAGTCAATTCTGGAAATATGTGGCAGACGAAGTGGAGGGATCTGGAGAGAGTAGAGTTTCTAAAAGAAGAAACCAGAAATGGGGTCGATTACAAAAATAATGGAAAAGGCAATGCAAAGTTCGCTAAGAATGGCTAACTTTAAAAGACCATCGCCAACTGATCAAACGCCTGATCCAAAGCAAGAACGATGAAGGAAGCCGTTCAAGAACTTCTTCGGTCGGGTGCGTTAAAGTATATTAGGAAGACAGAGTTTTTTGAGACTGATACAAGACGAAGACTATATCCAAGGGGGAGTCTGTTGGTGCATAATGTCTATGTCTTAGTCTTATATCGAGTCTGTATAGTATAGAGCTGAATAGACTAGGTGAATGAAGTATTTATGAACAATGTAAGCAAGTTCGCCCATGACTTTAATGTATAGCCAAGTTCGGCCGAACTTGCTAAGGCAAGTTCGGGCGAACTTAGGTGTCTAGGCGACTTGCATCATTATAATACCTAGCTAGCCTACTTCATTTGTAACTTTGGCATTTCAGAGGCAAAGCTCTGTCAGTTTGTAACCAGAACGTTTGATCTATAAAACTGACGTTTAACTGATTAAATCTTGTCTATTGGTAAACACGACGTAATATTTCCGTTATTATGGATGATAGATATCAAATTTAGGTTCCTATGCATCAAGGATCGATCCTACAGGATGAATAGCTAAGTTCGGCCGAACTTGTACAGGTATGTACAAGTTTGAGCGAACTTGTAGATAAAAGAGGGATTCTGCTTTCATCAGCCGGCCGAACTTGGTAACACCAAGTTCGAGCGAACTTGACTTAAGTTGCTGAATTTTCTTTGTTTTTCGCGTTAAGTGTTCGTTTTGTGATTCGGTTAGTGTTAGTTAGTTATATTAAGCGTTTTAGTAAAGCGTTAACGTTATACTTGATATAATAGTGCGATTTAGCGATTCGAGAGTGCGATAGCGAGCGTAAACATAACCACAAACACACATAACACATAAATAATATAAAACTACATAAATAATTGCGATTTGCGATGCGATGAGACTAGGATGTGATTTGATAAGCGATTAGATGCGATAATAACATACAACCCCATAATTAATTTACATAAACTTTATTATAAATCGAATCTCAGAATACAATTAGGAAAACAAAAATAAAGGACAACAACGAGAAATCGGAGTTGTTACAGTCTCCCCTACTTTAGGGAATTTCGTCATGAAATTCAAGTAGTAGCTATAACAAATAGATGCGGATATTTCGTTTTTATATCACTTTCGAGTTCCCAAGTGAATTCGGCGCGTTTACCTTCCCATCGGACCTTCACGATAGGTATGCAAGAGCGTCGGAGTTTCTTGGTCTCCCGATCATGATTTCAACGGGGTTTTCCACGAAATGGAGCATCTCGTTGATTTACAGATCTTTGAGAGTACGTGGAGATTTGCTTCCGCTAGGCATTTCTTGAGGTTAGACACGTGGAAAGTCGGATGTACGTTGTTGAGTTCCTCCGGTAATTCGAGACGATATGCTACTTTACCGATTCTTTCAAGAATCTTAAAGGGTCCAATGTATCGAGGCGCTAGCTTTCCTTTCTAGCCGAAGCGGACCACTCCCTTCCAAGGTGCAACCATCTGGAGAACGTGATCCCCACTTCGAGCTGCAGAGGCTTGCGATGTTTATCGGCATAACTCTTTTGACGACTCGAGCTTTCAAGAGATTGTCTCTGACTCAAGAGTATCTTGTCCGTCGTTTCTTGAATTAGCTCGGGATGGTGATTTGTGCTTCTCCGATCTCGTGCCATGCAAGAGGCGATCGAAATTTTCTTCCATACAGTGCCTCAAAAGGAGCCATTTGAATGCTGGTATGATAACTATTATTGTATGAGAATTTGATTAAAGGTAAATGCGTATCCCAGTTACCACCAAAATCTATGATGCACGCACGAAGCATGTCTTTCGAGGGTGCGGATCGTGCGCTCAGTCTGACCGTCGGTTTGTGGGTGAAAAGCGGTACTGAGATTGAGTGTAGTATCGAGAGCAGATTGAAAAGCCTCCCTGAGACGCGAGGTAAAACGACTGTCGCGGTTAGAGATGATGTCACGAGGCATCCCGTGTCGACATATAACTTCGTCGGTATAGATTCTGGCTACCCGTTCGACCTTAAAGTCTTCTCGTATAGCAATGAAGTACGCGGATTTAGTAAGATGATCAACTATAACCCAAATGCTATCGTGACCGGATGAAGTGTGGGGAAGTTTGGTAACGAAGTCCATAGCTATATTCTCCCACTTCCACATCAGGATTTCGGGTGTTCGAGTAAACTAGAGGGCCTTTGATGTTTGGCTTTAACCTTCGAACAAGTTAAGAACTTTGAGACGTACACAGCAATATCTTTTTTCATGCCCGGCCACCAATACTTAGAACGAAGGTCCTGGTACATCTTGTCGGCTTCGGGATGAATGGAATATCGAGATTTATGGGCTTCGGTCATTAGAAAATTACGGAGATTATCAAGACTGGGAATCCAAATGCGATTAAGATAGTAATAAATACCATCAGATTTAGATACAAGCTGAGTTTCGGCTCCACAATTCATTTCATCTTGCAGGGTATTCTCGTTAAAACATGTGTGTTGAGCGGCACGGATGAGGGTTTCAAGTTTTGCACAAGCTTGAGAGTTACGAATACTATATACATAGCTTCATCGACTGAGAGCATCGGCGACGACGTTTGCTTTGCCGGGATGGTTGCGTATTTCGCAATCGTAGTCGTTGAGAAGTTCAACCCATCGTCGTTGTCGCATGTTTAGTTCTTTTTGATTAAAGATATGTTGTAAGCTCTTATGGTCGGTGAAGATCGTACACTTTGTACCGTAAAGGTAGTGTCGCCATATCTTCAATGCAAAAACAACTACACCGAGTTCGAGATCGTGGGTTGTGTAGTTCTTCTCATGGATCTTCAGTTGGCGAGACGCATACGCGATAACCTTGTCTCGTTGCATAAGCACACAACCAAGACCAAGATTAGAGGCATCACAATAAACAACGAAATCGTTGTTTCCGTCGGTAAAGCGAGTACGGGAGCGTTGCATAGCATACGCTTGAGGGTTTGAAAGGCTTCCTCTTGTTTGGAATCCCAAACAAAAGGCTTGTGTTTATGAGTTAAAGCGGTAAGAGGAACAACGATTTTCGAGAAGTCGGCAATGAATCGACGGTAGTAACCCGCCAATCCAAGGAATGAACGGATTTCAGAAGCATTCTTTGGTGTAATCCAACTCTTGACGGCTTCGATCTTTGCAGGGTCGATGTGAATTCCATGACTATTAATGATGTGCCCGAGAAATTGAACTTCTTCGAGCCAGAATTCACATTTAGGGAACTTAGCATAAAGGCGATTTCCATGGAGAAGTTCGAGGACTAAACGGAGATGGCGCGCGCATTCGTCTCTCGTCTTCGAATAGATAAGGATATCATCGTTGAAAACAATGACAAAACGATCTAAGAAAGCTTTACACACACGGTTCATCAAATCCATGAAGACCGCGGTGCATTCGTAAGACCAAAAGGCATGACCACGAATTCGAAATGGCCATAGCGAGTACGAAAGGCGGTTTTCGGAATGTCTTCATCCAACATGCGTAACTGATGATAACCGGAACAACGATCAATCTTGGAAAAACAAGTAGCACCTTGAAGCTGATCAAACAAGTCGTCAATACGAGGAAGAGGGTAACGGTTCTTTATCGTGAGTTTGTTAAGTTCACGATAATCGATGCACATACGGAACGATCCATCCTTCTTTTTTCACGAAAAGGACGGGTGCGCCCCATGGCGAAGTGCTCGGGCATATGAAACCTTTATCAAGAAGTTCTTGAAGTTGGCATGATAGCTCGCGCATTTCTGATGGTGCGAGGCGATAAGGAGCTTTAGCAACGGGAGTAGCTCTGGGAACTAAATCGATACGAAATTCAACATCTCGGGTAGGGGGTAAACTGGGTAAATCCTCGGGAAAGACCTTAGAAAATTCACAAACAACGGGAACATCTTTATAAGTCTTCTTTTCTTTCTCCGGTTTCACAATATGGGCGAGGAAGGCAACACATCGCTTTTGAAAGCATTTGTGTGCTCGAGTACATGACAAAAGCATCAACTTCTTTGAGGGAGTTTCTCCATAGACATGAAGTTGATCACGGTTAGGAAGAGGGAAACGAATAATTTTATCGAAGCATACAACTTCAGCATGATTCTCATGAGGAAAATTCACGCCTACTATTATATCGAAGCTACCTAACGGCATAGGTATGAGATTGATCGAGAAGACATGGTTGTTGAAATCGAGATTACAACCACGTAAGACAGAATTAACGGTAACGGTTCTTCCGGTGGCGACTTCCACGTCGAAAGTCTTTGGGAGTTTAGCGCACTTACATTTTAAAACCTTTTCGAATTCTAACGGACAAAACAATTATCGGCACCAGTATCAAATAAACATGAAGCAAAAATACCATTAACGAGGAACGTACCATTGACAACATTGTTGTCATTCTTGGCCTGGCGGTGATTCAGGTTAAAGGCTTGCCACGCGCAGCTTGTGGTTGTTGCTGCTGCTGAGGCTGCGGTGCTGGCTGCTCTTGCTTAACAGGACGATTCGGACAGACATTGGCGAAATGATTCGGATCACCACACACATAGCACACACGTGCTTTTGGAGCATGCTGCTAATTGGCTTGAGGAGGAGCGGGTAAAGCTGGCTGACGAGGACCTGATTGGCAACTCACAGTAAAATGGCCGTAAATATTGCAGTTTGTGCAAAAACGGTAGTTGCCAACAACGGCATGATGATAAGTGCACTTAGGACACAGAGGGTGGGTCCGGTATACGCACGCATAGCTGGAGGTGCGTTCGAAGCGGCTGAGGGTTTGCTGGAGCAGCGAGTGCATAGTTCTTACTCGGGTTTCCTCTTTTGCGTCCCTGACGCTTTCCCTTTGGATCACTTGGTGGTTCGGTAGCAGCAGTTAGCTCGGTTACAGCTTGATTGGCGACTTTCGCATGATTCTTGAAATACCCATCTTGGACTCGCTGATCATTGATCTCAGCGGCGAGCATGTAGGTTTCCTCGATGGTTATAGTACGTGCAACTTTCATGAAACTTGCAATACACTCGGGTAAACCACGGATGTACTTGTTGATAACTTTCACAGTAGTATCAACTTGGCTGGGACATATGATGCTCAAAATCTTGAACCAAGCAGTAAAACCAGCATTGTCGGGACCATCTTGTTTGATACCCCAAAACTCATTCTCGAGCTTTTGCATTTCATGCGGAGGACATAACTCCTTCATCATTACTTCCTTGAGTTCCTCCCAAGATAGACTGTAGGCTTCATCATTTCCTCGCTTGTTTCTTTGGCTGTCCACCAGTCGAGAGCACGGGACTGGAAGACTCCGGTAGCGTTCACGGTGCGGAGGTCATCGGGGCATCCACTTTGCCTCAAAGTGACCTCAATAGCATCGAACCAGTGAAACATAGAAGTCGGTCCGTCATTGCCCGTGAAGGCAGAGGTGCACAAGCCTTGAAGTTCTTGAAGCTGAACCATGACTTGGGGTTCTCAGCTTTCGATTCAACTGACGAGTTACTACTCACAACATGGATTTCTGAGACGATTTGCGGAATAACCTTTGCCACTTCCTTGGCGACTAGTGAAGCGATGCGCTTGTTGTCGTTGTGGCGTTGAGCTGATCGGCGAGTATGGGATCCGAGTGACGACATCTACACAAAGATTTGGATTAGACGAGATTCGATTATAATAGAGTTATGTTTAAAATATTTATTATAATTATTCATAGAAGGCACAAAAACACATGAACACGTATCCACATAAACACATAATCACGTAAGCCGCAGGCAATAGGCAAGTAAGCACGTAATCACATAAGCACGTAAGCATATATTTTGCACGTATTCAACTCTATTTAACATCCTGCACAGCACCACATGAGATGCGAGATATAAGCGAGATATAAGCGATGTATAATAGCGAGATAAGATGGGATAATACTACATATGATCACGTATGGGCTCATAAGCGTAATCGAGTTAAGTGATTAGTTTGGTTGGTGTATTAATTAGCGTTTTAGATTACGAGAGCTGTGCGAGTTGTGCATGCGCTTAGGGAGCGTAAAGCGATAAAGCGAGATATCGATAATGCGAGGAATAAATAAAGCGAAAATAGAATTAAGCGAAAATTCTCAAAATTTTAAACACATAAATAATAATAAACTCGATGATGCGTAAATCGACGATATAGGCTTAAATCAATTGCGAGTGTCCGGGGTTTTGAGACGCTAACTACCCAAAGTGGTTCGAATACCCTTTGCATTCGGACCCACGCTTTGGCCTAATAGATAAACGTTCTCACCGCAAGCGGCTAAAGACGTTTACCCTTCCAGTTAATACGTGTTCCAAACCATCGGCATAACGAAGACTTTGGTGAGATTGAAAATCGAAGCACGGAATTAGTTATTAAGATGCGGGTTTCACCCCTAACTTAACAACTTTGTTCCTAGTTAGAAATGGAGATTTTCGTCGAGGTTTGGATATCACTCCTAACTCAACAAAGATATCTCGTGCGAGAGGATGCGCGGAGTGAATGATCGTATCGAGAGTTCTCGGTTTTCACACCTATTCTCGACTTGATCACTCATTTTGTGTGATACGAGCGTTTCCAAGCGTGTAAATTGTGTTAGCCTTAGGAAATGCACATTTAAGCATTTATGGCAAGTAGTTTAGCATTTATTTCAAAGACTGATCAATCGGGTACTTAAACATGCTACTAGGTCGAACATGGCGATTCTACCTATTATCCTAAGCAATTAGCTCTAATACCAATCTGTCACGCCCCAACCGATGGCGGAACCATCGGAGTAGTGGCACTAGGCGAATCAGATTGATCGAGAGATTCCATAACAACCATTTCAAAGATAATAATCAACATTCAATATCCCATACTACCAAACTCATAAAACCTTCAAAACAACCATTACATTTCAACAAAATCTCTTAAACATAAATCCAATTCGATCTCCCTAGATTTTGTTACAAACCATTCTAAACAAACTAAACAAAAAGAACTAAAACTACGCATGCAAACATCCAAGGCATCCAAGCTAAATCCTCAGCCTGTTACACACGTTAAAATACAAGTCAATACAATAAGTAAAGGTGAGCATACAAGTTTAAGTACTACTAGCATAATCGAGAAAGCGTTCGCGAAATAATCTAACTACATATCATGATACACCAAAACAATTTACATAGATTAACATAGGCTTATTTCTCCTACTAACTACTGTGAGAAGGCTTGCGCGTCCATCCTAACTAGACCCCGTCGGGTGTAAGCCACACTATAGTACCATACTAGCTAAGGAGGCAAGTTAACGAAAATAAGTCCTAGTCACATGTTTCTAGTATCACGTATTGAGCACATATAATCAGATTATTCGAGTGTGATAAAAAGTTTGATTTGTGAGGTGATTTTGATATAGGAACGTATGTAACACCCAAAAAGTGCATTAAAGCGAAAATGGGTCAAGTATACTCATTGTGGGTGCGTTTAGGTAAGAGTTCGGGATCTGAGGAGAGTCGAGAAGAGCGCCAGATCAGCCTGCATACGCGAACGGAGGTGCATCAGTCTCCGAAAAGCTGAAACGGTTAAGTCTTGGTTGGGCAGTAGCCAAGTTCAGGCGAACTTGTGTGTAAACACACAAGTTCGAGCGAACTTGTGTGTAAACACACAAGTTCGAGCGAACTTGAGTGGAATTGGTGAGACTAGAGCCAAGTTCGTTCGAACTTGATGTGTTTCCTGTGAAGCTTGTCAAATTCGGGCGAACTTGTAAGGATTCCTTACTGAAATGGCAAGTTCGGTCGAACTTGTGTACTTTCCTAAGAAACTAGACAAGTTCGGTCGAACTTGCAAGAATCTTTTGTGAAAGATAGCCTAAGTACGGTCGAACTTAACCCATCTGGGTGCAAGTTCGGTCGAACTTGACCTGGGGAGCTGGTGATTCTCAAGCGAACTTGATGTTTTCGGGTCCAAAATCTTGCGTTTTCACGTGTTTTGCTGAGGAAAATCGAGGGTTCATCCCTCCCACCCTGTGCTACTGAGCAAACTTAGATCGGAGAGGTCTTTTAGAACTATTTTAGCCGTTTTACAAAAGCATGGGCTAATCCCGGCGAAATCAGGGTTCGTTCGGATTAGTCCGGCTTGTGTAAACTAACATAAACGTCCTTGTGGTTCCAGATCTGGGATCTTGAATGATAGATGATTCGTTTCATATCAGAAGATGAACAAAACATGATCAAAAGTCCGTATTTTGTGTAGAAATCAATGTTTATCAAAGGTTTTTCTCAGATCTATAACTTACAAGCCGAGATCTTGCAGATCTCGTGTTCGGGAAGCCTCTTCTAACACCAAACGAACTCGTATTGTGTAGATCTAAGCCTAAAACAGAAGTTTTGAAAGAAAAAGATCAAGATTTTTGTAAAAGAATGAGTTTTGATGAAACGAAGGCTATGCCTTGTGCCAAAATCGTTGTAAACCTTTGTAGATCGTTGATAAGCATTGTTATAGTTGAAATCGGGTTGATTCTTACTTAGAACACGAAGGTTTCGTGTTTTGAGAGCTCTGGGCGAACATATAGCAAGTTCAAATGAGAGGAATGAACTGAGTAATAGGAGAAGGCAAAAATGAAGGCTGGTGAGAGCAAGTTCAACCGAACTTGCACAAATTTGTACAAGTTCGCGTAAACTTGTAGGGATTTTGGGGATGAATAGCTAAGTTCGGCAGAACTTGTACAGGTATGTTCAAGTTCGAAGCTCTATCAGTTTGTAACCAGAACGTTTGATCTATAAAACTGACGTTTAACTGATTAAATCTTGTCTATTGGTAAACACGACATAATTTTTCCGCTATTATGGACGATAGATATCAAATTTAGGTTCCTAAGCATCAAGGAACGATCCTACAGGATGAATAGCTAAGTTCGGCCGAACTTGTACAGGTATGTACAAGTTCGAGCGAACTTGTAGATAAAAGAGGGATTCTGCTTTCATCAGCCAAGTTCGGCCGAACTTGGTAACACCAAGTTCGGCGAACTTGTTAACACCAAGTTCGAAGCGAACTTGACTTAAGTTGCTGAATTTTCTTTGTTTTTCGTGTTAAGTGTTCGTTTGGTGATTCGGTTCGTGTGAGTTAGTTATATTAAGCGTTTTAGTAAAGCATTAAGCGTTATACTTGATATAATAGTGCGATTTAGCGAATTGAGAGTGCGAGTGCGATGCGATAGCGAGCGTAAACATAACCACAAACACACATAACACATAATAATAAAAAAACCACATAAATAATTGCGATTTGCGATGTGAGATTAGCGATACGATTTGATAAGCGATTAGATGCGATAATAACATACAACCCCATAATTAATTTACGTAAACTTTATTATAAGTTGAATCTCGGAATACAATTAGGAAAACAAAAATAAAGGATAACAATGAGAAATCAGAGTTGTTACATAAATATCCTTTACATAACTTAGAAATAAGTTTTGAAGGGTTTGGTATGTCAAAAACAAGTTTATTTGATCACAAGGACTATTTATGACAAACTGCGAAAGTCTACCGATTTTCGCAGCGACATACACTCTAGAACAAGGTCACAAGCTTAACATACCATAAATACCCTTTACATAGCTTAGAAATAAGTTTTGAGGGCTTCGGTATGGCAAAAGCACACTTTTGTAACTTCAGGGGATATTTTGCAAATTCTGCAAAACTTTGCCTTTTTGTGTATAACACCATCCGGAACATATCCAAAAAATTTTGTAACCATCACCACTACACTAGTGTTTGTTGCCGAAAATGTTCAAACTATGGACGTTTTGGTCATATAGCTGATGTCTGTCGCTTAGCCACTTCACCAAACCAAGCTATGGCGGTCCCTACCCAACCTATCGCTATGACAGGTAGCCCTAACTATCAACATGGAAACTGCTTCAACTGTGGTTATTTTAACCACTTCAACTAAACTGGCTGACAAATGACGACTCAACGTATGGGCACAAGAGTAACCCTAGCAACATTAGGCTTGTGCTGATGTCTAAATAAACACTTGAACTTTTGTCTTTTCTGTTTATTTCCAAGAACTTCGAAAACACTTTGATTGTCTATAAATAAATATGGTTGTTTCCAGTTTATTTACAAATGCGATTATATATGTGTGTAATACTCCTACAATACCAATACCAATAACATAGTTCCTTGCGAATCAAAACAACTCTTGTAGTTTGTTTCATTTTGTGATCGCCCGCGATCTCCACAAAAATCCTAAGTACTCATTTCTTTTAAGAAACAATGTACAAGGTACAAGTTACAACTCTCAACAAATACTCAAAATATCACTTTAAATCCTTGATTGGATACCTAAGGATACTTCCATGAGTCCTTAAATGGTCTTATGCAATATGTTTATACCACAACCCTCTGATTTTTCATAACGCTTTACATGGTTAATAATTTCAAAAACATTATACTGATTTAAATTTTCATGATTTCAAATATATTTCATAAGATTCTAAAAGCTATTTAACATAGCATATTTACTTAATATACGAAGTGTATGATTTCAAAATACATATTTTCAAAAAACTCTATACATTAATTCAAGGATTTTTCATGTGGTTTCAAATCAATTTATCAAGGTGTATTTACCTAATATCTAGTGCATAATTTCAAAAAAAACATTATATATTTATTTAAAAAAACATAAAGCATGATTATCAAAAACTTCATGCATGATTTTCAATGACACTTTTTGCGGCATATGTTGTCTGAGCATGCTAGCACATTGATTTCATGGACATTTTTGCTATGTGTGTTGTCTGAGCATGCTAGCACATTGATTTCATGGACATTTCTACTTCGTGCGTTGACCTAGTATACCTAATACAAGGTTTCAAAATACTTTTGCTACATGAATCTCAAATCCTATTAGGATCTTCCTATCGTCATAGTTAGATCCTTGCGGATGTTTAAAGTGCAATATCAAAGCCCTTAATTGGATTTTTTTATTTTTGCACTTCAATACATATGTTGTGATTCAATAAGGCCAAACCAAATCATTACAAGATCTTTCTATCTTCATAGTTAGATTCTTGCGGATGCTTAAAGTACTAAATGAACTCCTTGATTGGATTCCTAGTGTACTTTAACTACTTATGTACAAATTGATGACAAGTTAATAACAAGTTGATGACCAAATTGACAATTATGCGATTATGTGTTTATGTGTTAAGTTGATTCAAATGTTCGTTATCCAAATCCTTGTACAATCTTCCATATCTTCATATGATAGATTCTTAGAAGGATATCCGAAAGTACTATCTTAAATCCTTGAATAGGATATTCTATGTAAATAGTTAAGCCCTTGGATTCCAAATTACTATTCCTAATTTGATTTAAAGTTAAAGAGACCTTTCAGGGTCTAGTTAAAGAAACCTTTCAGGGTTTAGTTAAAGAGACCTTTTAGGGTCTAGTTAAAGAAACCTTTCATGGTTTAGTTAAAGAGACCTTTCAGGGTCTAGTTAATGAAACCTTTCAGGGTCTAGTTAAAGAAACCTTTCAGGGTTTAGTTAAAGAGGTCATGTGTTGACCTAGTTAAAGAAGCCTTTCAGGGTTTAGTTAAAGAAGTCTTTCAGGGCTTAGTTAAAGAGGTCTTTCAGGGCCTAGGTAAAGAAGTCTTTCAGGGCTTAGTTAAAGAGGTCTTTCAGGGCCTAGCTAAAGAAGTCTTTTAGGGCTTAGTTAAAGAGGTCTTTCAGGGCATAGCTAAAGAAGTCTTTCAGGCCTTAGTTAAAGAGGTCTTTCAGTGCCTAGTTAAAGAGATTGCTCGTCAATCTAGTTAAAGAGATCATGTGTTGATCTAGTTAAAGAGATTGTCCGTCAATCTAGTTAAAGAGATCATGTGATGATCTAGTTAAAGAGACACTTTGGTGGTATATTTAAAGAGATCATGCGTTAATCTAATTAAAGAGATCCCGATGTGGTCTAGACAAGTCATTCCATGTTTACTCATATGAGTTTTCCCCTACACATCACAAAATAAACTATGCGGATTGTGCAACGAATTGAGTAAATATGGATGCATACATAATTATAAAATCCCTTGCATAGAAAACCATAGCAAGTTTTGTCATGTGTGAGAACCTATAGTAATAAGAATAACGAAATTGGGACAATGTAATAATGACATCGTGGATACGCTGTTGGTACTTCCTATATATAAGTGTTCCTTACCACATTGCAAGCATGGCGTTATTTAAGTTACTAGAAGTTCTGGACCTTGACCAATGTTGTTCTATCTTTCACCCTCGACTCCAACTTCGAGCACACACAAGTTTCCCATACTAGTCTTCATGGGAAACCTCTATAAACGTCCTTTCGTTCGAAATTCGACACTCTTTCAAGTTTACACTCTTTTCTAGTTATGCTACGACAAAGGATACCACTTTGACATTTACAAGTTCTTTTCTGAGGCTCAGTACAGTCAAAGGTGTCATGCACCTACCTATTGGAATGAAGTTAAGAATTTCGAATCTCAACTCATTACCATGGACAACAAACGAGTACAATAAACAAAGTTCGCTAGAGTCCAAACGTTTTCTAGAGATTTTCTTCGGAAACAAAGGATCACTTGATGGGGATACCCTCTATTGTGTTTTTACAAGTTTCCTCTAAATTTAATTTCCTAAAGTAGGGGAGACTGTGACATCTGAGCCTTTTCAAGCATGAAACAATATCGAACAATTCCGACACTAATGAAATCTTGTGTTTCATTCCCGAGAATTTTATTATTAGATGTGACATTCATACATTTTAGTCGATGTACAATTTCGACTCCTCAAAGCTTCTATGGAAGTTATACGCAAACTGTTACGCGAGCGAAACCAATTTAATGCAACGTATATTGCGGATTAGTGACATAAGCTAAACGTACCTTAAATATCCTTTACGTAACTTAGAAATAAGTTTTAAAGGGTTTGGTATGTCAAAAACAAGTTTATTCGATCACAGGGACTATTTACGACAAACTACGAAAGTCTGTCGATTCTCGCAATGACGTATGCTCCGGAACAAGGTCACAAGCTTAACATACCATAAAAACCCTTAACATAGCTTAGAAATAAGTTTTGAGGACTTCGGTATGGCAAAAACACACTTTTGTAACTTCAGGGGCTATTTTGCAAATTCTGCAAAACTATGCTTTTTGCGTATAACACATCCGTAACATATTCGGACATCCAAAAAATTTTGTAATAATTAAAAATATCATATTTTAGTGATTGGGATGCAAAAATTTCATTCGTTACGCATTTACAATCATACACGCATTCGTTACACTTTTCGTCGTAATTAACTAAAAACCGCAACCGTACGACCAAACGAACCAACCTCTGGAACTTTTTTGGACATATTTCAAGTTTCCTATACTTTATTGTCCTTATAAAGCTTTGAAATGAGGTTAATGGGTGTTAAAAGTGCCAAAACGTGTTAAAAACATATGCAGGGGCCTTTTTGCCAATTTTTGAAAGTTTCTGCCAGCTAAAGGGCTTATAGACCGTAAGGGGTGCCCAGCTCACTAGAAATGTGGCAGCAGCAGAGTAACTTCATTTTTGACTCACCAAACGCACTTGCCACCCTTGTTTCTGCATTTGACATGTAAGGGGACACTAATCCAACTCTATGGTGACTCATGGACACTTGTCTTGCTCCTAGATCATCAAGAATTCTATAAATACCCATGTGTTCTTCATTTTGAAACTTTTGATCACTCATTTCTGCTATCAATTGAAGTTGCAACACCTTGATGATCAATCTCTGAGTTTTCTTGACATGCCTTGGGTGTTGGTGTTCTCTATCATGCTTTGTTCAATTCTTGTAGTTTAATTGGATTAAAAGTCACAAAGTTTGACTTTTGTTTGACTTCCAGAATTGATCATGAAATGATCAACTTAAAATACAATTGACCTTGCAATATGATGATAATCAAGATGGTTAGGATTCCTATTGATCATACCTACTGATTTCCATCTCCTAATCATTTTGACAAATCAAAGTCTCGGTCAAAATGCGATTTTTGCGCATTTTGCAACGGATCTATTTTCGGGGTATCAAAACAGGTTGTTTTGATGCCAAAATACTTTTAGAAACTTAATTATACATGTCAAAACATGTTTAAATTGTCACTCTTAATTATTGTGCTTGTTTAGAGTCGTAAGTTGAACGGTTTGACCACCGCTGTGACTTTCGAATCTGACCCGTTTGGTGGATCTCCGGACCCGACCAAATGCATATTTGTGACCATAAATATATAGGGAATAACCCTCTGAGGTTATACCTTATGGTCATGTCCTTTGGATAGTGTTATGATAATTGATTGTCATATTCCTTTAAAGTGACCAAAATACCCTTTTCGCTAATAAATCAACTTTAAGTATATGTAACATAAAATTTGATGTGTATTATGATCAAATAAAATTTTCAAACATATTTAGGCATTAAAGACTTATCATAACACATATCTAACCATCTGAATGCTTATTTACGCAAATGACGCGTAAAGTAGCTTAAACTACCTTAACAGGTCAGAACGGGTCAAAAGCACACAAAAATATTTCCAACTCAGAATGTTAACTCATGTCATATGAGTTCCAATACTCATTTGGTGTATAAGGTATCATTCTATCCAAATCCTCCGAATTCAAGTTTGGATGTTTACATTATTATCCATTTTTAGGACACACACTTGATTCCTTGATCTTCGGACGTTGATCATACACTTGTACAAGGCTTATCCGCAAATCCCAGGTGAGTACATCGCTCCCCTCTTTTATGTTTACAAATGTATTTGGGGTGATTCATATGTGCTATTTGTTTTCAAGTTTTCAAAGTACAAATACTATGGTTTATATAACAACATGGTTTCAATAATGTGATACAACTTGTTGGTGCGTTATCCAAGATACGAATGACATTCATTAACATTGTTATGCCGCCCAGTAGTAAATTATAGTACCATAGGATTGACAATCCCGTTACTAGGCTATTCATTGGATTTGGTGGGTAGTTTGGGGAATGACAAAAACTCTTTATGACTAACAAATCATTAGTTGATTTGCTAGTCTTGTTAAAGAGATCATTTAGGATCTATTAAAGATACCCTTGGGGTATAGTTGAGTCAACAAAGGTTTGAATATACTCATTAAAGAATGACCAAAAGTTTTCACAATTATAACAAGGAACGATTGGTTTATAACAAGAAACAAAGAACAATGAACAATGAACAATGAACGATGAACAAATGGTTTAATACGAGAAACGATGAACGATGAACAAATGATTTTAAACAATGTCACACAACGATTTTCGATTAAAGATATAAACCATACAAGTTATTTCAAGACGATTTACAAGTTGGATTTACAAAACAAATGTTTTCGAGTTAAGGTTCATGGCTACTAGATTTTATAACTTTTAACAATTTGTTTTAGTTGAATAAGTATTTCAATATCAAATGCTTTCAAAACAAGGTTTCACTTACGACTCTAGTAGTCGGGTTATTTATATTGCAATATATACAAAGCCATGGACTTGACATGTTCACAAAACCTATGCACTCGCCGGCATATTTTTGCTGACTTGTTTTCACATATGTTTCAGGGAAAGATACTAGATGATACTGATGCGTGCTCATGTAGGATCGGACATGGACCTAGTGCCTTAATAACAAGAAAGACAATAATTATACATGCTTGTTGTTTCGTTGTTTAAAAATTTCTAAGACATTTATGACAATGTAATCTATGTTCAATATTCAAATACCATGTGTTGTTGAGAAAATCTGTTAACGTGACCCCCAAGTGTTTCCGCCGCGTGTTGTTTTACGCGATTTGGGGTGTTACACAAATAGCATCATGACCTCTAGATGTGCGCGGTAGTTTTGTGATGAGATCCATTGCAATGTTCTTCCACTTCCATACCGGAATTTCTGGTTGTTCAAGTAAACCAGATGGGCGTTGATGTTCAGCCTTGACTTTAAGACAAGTTAGGCATATTGATACAAACAAGGCAATGTCTTTCTTCATACCCGGCCACCAATACTGGATAGGATGATCCTAGTACATTTTGTCTGCACCAGGATGGATTGAATAATGAGACTTATGAGCTTCATCCATCAATAAGGTGCGGAGATTGTCTTGACTTGGAACCCACAAACGGTTCAAATAATAGAATAATCCATTGTCTTTCGTTTCGAGATGAAGCTCAAGTTGATGCGGTAATTCACTACCCATCATACCTTGTGTAACACAAGTACGTTGAGCTTGGAAAATACGTGTCTAGATATCAGATTGAATTCGAACACAATGAAGCTTGACACGTTCCTTACGACGAGCGCATCGGCCACAACATTCGCCTTACCAGGATGGTAGCGAATTTCACAGTCGTGGTCGTTTAAAAGTTTGACCCAGCGTCGTTATCTCATGTTCAGCTCCTTTTGATTGAATATAGGTTGGAGACTTTTGTGGTCAGTGAAAACCACACATTTTGTACCATAAAGGTAGTGTCTCCAAATCTTGAGAGCAAACACTACAGCACCTAACTCAAGATCATGAGTTGTGTAGTTCTTCTCATGGACTTTCAATTGTCTTGATGCATAGGCTATGACTTTATCTCGTTGCATGAGAACACAGACAAGGCCTAGATTCGATGCATGATAATAGACAACGAAATCCTCGTTGCCATCGGGTAAAGACAGAATAGGTGCATCACAGAGCTTTTTGTTCAGCATTTGGAAAGCTTCCTCTTGTTTTGGTCCCCACTCAAAAGGCTTATTCTTTTGAGTTAAAGCAGTGAGGGGAACCGCGATCTTTGAGAAGTTTGCGATGAATCGACGGTAATATCCAGCAAGACCAAGAAAAGAGTGGACTTCTGTGGGAGTAGTTAGTGTGTTCCAATCCTTAATCGCAGTGATTTTGGTTAGATCCACATGTATACCTTGCTCGTTGACTATGTGTCCCAAGAATTGAACTTCTTTTAGCCAAAACTCGCACTTGGAGAATTTGGCATAAAGTTGTTCTTTCTTTAGTAGTTCCATAGTTAAACGAAGGTGTTATTCATGTTCGGCTCGAGACTTGGAATAAATAAGAATGTCATCGATGAAAACAATGATGAACTTGTCCAAATATGGTTTACAAACCCGATTCATCAAGTCCATGAAAACAGCTCGAGCATTTGTCAAACCGAAAGGCATGACAGTAAACTCGTAGTGGCCGTATCTTGTGCGGAAAGCAGTCTTGGGAATATCTTCTTCGAGCACACGAAGTTGATGATACCCAGAACGTAGATCAATCTTTGAAAAGCAAGTAGCACCTTACAGCTGATCAAAGAGATCATCAATGCGAGGTAGGGTGTATCGATTTTTGATCGTGAGTTTGTTGAGATCACGGTAATCGATACAAATACGGAAGGATCCGTCCTTCTTTTTCACAAATAGGACAGGAGCGCCCCAAGGTGAATGGCTCGGACGAATGAATCCTTTATCAGATAGTTCTTGAAGCTGTCTCGATAACTCTTGCATCTCAGACGGTGCAAGACGATAAGGAGATTTAGCAATAGGGTTGGCACCAGGTAGTAGATCAATGCGGAACTCAACTTGACGTACAAGAGGTAAGCCAGGTAATTCCTCTGGAAACACCTCAGGATAATCTCGAACAACAGGGATATCCTGAACATTTTTGCTTTTGCCTTTCTCCTCTACGATGTGTGCCAGGAAGGCTACATAGTTATTTCCTAGGTATTTTTGGGCTTGGTTACAGGTCATGAGTTTAAGATTACTAACGAGTTTCTCTCCACGAACTCCTAAGACTTCACCAGCGGGAAGAGGTATTCGAACTATCTTGTCAAAACAAATAACGTCGGCATGATGCTTAGTTAGCCAATCCATTCCTATGATGATGTCGAAACTCCCAAGTTGCATTGTTGTGAGGTTAATGGTGACAAGGTGGTTATTGAGGTTCAATTGGCAATTACGAATGACGGAATCAAGTTTAAGAGGTTCGCCACTAGCTATCTCGACAGTCAAGGGCTTTCCTAGTTTAGTTCTTGGCATTGAAAGCAATGGTTCAAAAGCTAAGGACACGAAACTCCTATCGGCACCCGAATCA
Organism: Scalesia atractyloides; assembly: GCA_947069175.1. Taxonomy (NCBI): domain Eukaryota; kingdom Viridiplantae; phylum Streptophyta; class Magnoliopsida; order Asterales; family Asteraceae; genus Scalesia; species Scalesia atractyloides. The sequence continues at coordinate 57,111,763 of CAMTDV010000016.1, read as the reverse complement.
AAAAGAATAGAAGCAGGATGATTGTTGACAAGGAACGTACCGTTAACAACTTCGTTATCAGCACGGGCCTCGTTGGCGTTAATGTTGAATGCTCGTCCACGAGCTTGGTTGGCATTGGGTAATTTTGGGCAGTTGTTCTTGTAATGGCCCATCTCGCCGCAGTTAAAACATGACCCAAGTGGAAAGTGAGGTCGAATAGGATTTGCTTGAGGTTGGACAGGGTTCTGTGCAGCTTGGTTTGGAACAGATCAACAATCGTTGGCCAAGTGACCAAATCTTCCACAAGTAGTACATTGATGACACAGTTGATGAACTTGGTGGTGACCGTTGCACCGATTGCACAACGGTGCAGTACCACCATATGGCTTTCTCACAGGAGGTTGAGTTGATTGGTTTTTGGGAGCTTGATTGGGTTGAGCGGCTGGAGCGGGTTGTGTAGTAACAGCAAAGTTCTGAGAAGCCTTACGCTTCTTGGAACGTTTGGAAGGCTCAACTTTGTTTCCCTTTTGTTTCTCATGAGTGGTTTTGGTGGATGATTTCTTATCACCTTTGCGATGAAGGTTACCCTTTTCGACCTGAGACTCGGTCAGAGTCGCATCTAGCTCAATGGCCTGTCGGACAGTGGTTGGGTTACTTCCGTAACAATATCCTGAACAGGGTCAGGCAAACCATCGATATACTTCCCGATTGCCTTATCCAAAGGCGTCACCATCGAAGGACAGAGTAAACTCAACTCCTCGTACCGGTCAGTATAAGCACGATGCTCACCACTATCCTGTTTAAGATCATGGAATTCGTTTTCGAGCGCCCTCTACTCGTGACGAGGACAGAATTCCTTCATCATTAGAGCCCTAAGCTCTTCCCAAGTTTGAGCTAAGGCTACATTAGCACCTCTGTCTCTCATAATACCATTCCACCATGTAAGAGCTCTCTTTTTGAATACGTTCGACGCAAACTCAACTTTTCCTCGTTTGGGCATTGCACATGACGAAAAGTACTTTCGAGGCTCTCAAACCATTGCAAAAGCACAGTAGCTCCCTCAGACCCAAAAAATGAGAGTGGTTTAGCCGAACAAAATTGTTTATAGTTGCACGGAGCTGGTGCAAAGTAAATCTAACAAGTTCGACCGAACTTGTTAGAAAATTCAAGAATTCTTCATTTGTCACTAGAAGTTCGACCGAACTTGTAGTAGGACTAACTGTTTTCAAAGTTTTTGAAAAATTTTTAGTATATACTTTCGTGATTCACAATGGAAGATCAACTAAGAGCTTATATGTCCGGAGGTAGTTCGTCAAATGCCAATGTGGTTAATCAAGTCAATCTTGATAACGAAATGGGAACGACCGTCAAACCGCCAAGCTGATGAGCATGGACGAATACAAAGCATGGAAAGAGAAATTTACGTACTAGGTTCAAGCCATGCACTTCGCTGGCTGGGTGTCAATTGAAAGAGGCTACACTATTCCGGTAGATGAGCATCAACAAGTTCTTGACAAGTACAACTACTCGACAACTCAGAGAGACGAATACATTGCAGAGAAAAAGATGATCAGTCTCATCCAACAGTCTGTCAAAGAAGATATTCTGATTCTGTTACCAGAATATACTACTGCAAGAGAGCTTTGGTTGTCATTACAGAAGAAATACCAAGGTAGTGCCGAAATGATCAAAAGCAAGAAGGCTCTCATTCTGAAAGAGTTCGATATTTTTAGCATGCTAAAGAATGAGACCATTAAGCAAATGATTGAGCGTTTCTGTCACCTCAAAGTGCAAATGTAAAGACACGGTCTTGAGAAGACGGAACAAGAATACATCGACAAACTTGCTGATGCACTACCAGAGGGTGAATGGACTACGTATTTGATGGTTCTGAAGAATAGTGATAAGTGGGATTTCTTCAAGTTGTCAACATTTATCGATAAACTCGAATGCCACGAAATGGAGCTTCTGAAGATAGCGAAGTCAAAGAACGCTAATGTAGTTCAAGACATCGGTTTGTACTACAAAACCGGAATGCAAGATAACATTTTGAGTCCAAAAATTGGAACTGCTTTTAGTGCAAACATGAATGCTTCTCCACAGAACCAAAATCATTCACAGCTTCAGTATGACCAAAGTCCACAAAATTCTTACTCGAGCACTGGTTCAAATTCAACATTCCAAAGTCAAACAAATCAGAACCAACAGCAAAGTTCTGATCCGAATGTTTACAAGTGCAACATCGCAGAGAACTTGAACAATGTTGTTTCAGAAGAAGTTGCAAAACAACATATGTCACTACTCGCTACCGTCTTAGAATCTTATGAATGTCTTGTTGTCGGTTAGATCGGAAACCCCGAGATGACTGCAGAAGATTATGACCAGGTAGACAAGGAAGAACTCGAACTAATGGACATCAAATGGTCCTTAGCTTCGATCATCAGGAGAGTGACAAAGTTCGTCGCACTCACGGGCCGTGACATAGGAAACGCCAGCAACAAATTGGGTTTTGAAAAATCCAAACTCACGTGTTTTAGATGTCGCAGAAGGGACATTTTAAAAGAGAGTGTAAGAACACCGAGGCAACCAGAAATCAAAGTCCTTTCGGAGGAGGGAATGATTATTACAAGAAGGCGCTTCAATATAAACCTTTCCCGAAGAAAACTCAGATTGAGATCCAAGAAAAGCCAAACAGTAGTACCACGGAGAAAGCCATGGTTGCATCTACAGAAGATGACGGTTTTGACTGGAATTCTTATATTGGGAAAAAGACCGGAGTTGCTTTGATGGTAATTCTGCAGAGGAGGCAGGGCAGCAGCAGAAGCAGCAAGCTTTCGAATAAGCTATTCTGGAACAATACTTGCATCAACAGTAGGAAGAAGAGGAATATATCCATATGCAGAGACAAGGAATTTTATCATCTAATTCTTGTGCAGTTTTGCAGGTCACTTTGATGGAAGCACAAAAGAACAAGTGGTTGAGGAGAAAAAGATTGATGAAGTGATTGTTGATATCACTCAAGAAATGGAAGTCGAAGACCTCAAGGACATGGCAGATAAAGCTTTAATGGCAAATCTAACTAAGGTAGGTCCAGAGGTAAAGATTGTCGAGAAAGAAGTTGTTAAAGTACAAGTTGTAGAGGTTGAGAAACCTTGTACAAAATGTACTAAACCTTGTGTCGAATGTGCCGAAAAATCAAAGATCATCGCTGAAAACAATGTGCATAGTGATTTGCTAAAATATGATTATCGCACAATGAAAGAAGTGTATGACAAAAGAAAAATGATTATGGCAGACTCGACAGAAACAACAACGAACAACATGATAATTTAAGAATGTTGAGTGGTACAGTAATGGATAAACAAAGAGCAATTAACATTTATATCAACACCATTGCTGAAATCAAACAACAACGTCAAGATATGACAATGAAACTGAAAGAGTTTGACAATTGTTAAGAAGTTATACCACTAACGCATATGTTATCGATCACATTCTTCCAAGGATCTCATCGGAAGAAAAACCTAAAAAGAAAACGAGCAAAGAATATAGCAATGTTCCTCCCCTTTGCGAAAAATACGTGTTAAATTTGCAGACGGGATGGACAAGGCACTCAATGTTGAATTACTTTCTGAAAAAAAAATGAGTTGCCAGAGAACATGATATAATCTATGTTAAATCTATGATGATAACAACGCTGTGGTTAACAAAGTTGTTGAAAATGTATTAAGTGATTCTGATGATGGCAGCTTCAAAAGCGTGAAATTTTCAAACATTAACATTGTTGAAACAGATGATGAATTTGATTTTGATGATGTTAATGAGTTTGAATATGCTTTTGTTAATGGTTATACTGTAAAACCCAAGACCAAGAAGGCTTGGGTAGAGCTTTTCACCTAATTTCTGAATTTTGCAGGGGCTCAAAGATTCGTACTTTCAAAGTGGATTTTGGATATTGGAGCGTCCAGGCGTATGACAGGAATGAAGGCATTGCTATTCGACATTAAAGCTATCAATGGTGGATATGTTGGATTTGCAGGAAATCAACGTGGAAGGATAATCGCCGAGGGAAAACTTTCTAATGGCGTAGTTTCATTTGATCGCGTGAACTATATTGCAGAGCTTGAGAACAATCTTCTGAGTATATCCAGATTTGTGACAAGAAATTCACAGTTCATTTCAATGATATGGAGTAGATTATCTTGAAGCCGGGATTCAAAATTCCAGATGAGTGGATTCTGATGTGAGCACCACGTGAGAATGATTAATATGTTCTTGACATGGGTGTTGCTACCACTTCATCACAATTAGCACAATGTTTTGTATCAAAGGCTACTGAAAAAGATTCTATTCTTTGGCATCGTAAGATGGGGCATATTCATTTACGAAAAATGAATTTCTTGGTTCATAATGATCTTGTAGAAGGCGTAAATCTTTGAAGTTTTCAAATGTCTAATCATTGCTTGGAATGCAAGAAGGAAAAGCAGATCAAGAAATCACATCCGAAGAAAATTCTAAACTCAATCAAGTTGCCTTTAGAACGTCTCCACATGGATTTATTTGGTCCTGTAAATGTTCGAAGCATATCAGGAGACTTATATTGCTTGCTCTTGACAGATGACTATTCGAGATATTCGTGGGTATTCTTTCAAGAATCAAAAGACGAAACGTTCGAGAATTTGGTTATTCTATTCCAGAAAATCGAGAACATTTATCATTTGCCAGTCAGACGCATTAGAAGTGACAACGGCACAGAGTTTAAGAATAACAAAATGAAGGAATTCTGCAACGCAAAAGGGATTTTGCACGAGTTTAATGCTCCCTATACTCCACAGCAAAACGGAGTTGCTGAACGTAAGAATCGAACTTTAATTGAAACTGCGAGAACCATGCTTGCAGATTCTAAACTTCCAATCAGTTTCTGGAGTGAAGCAGTTGCTGCAGCTTGCTACACGCTAAACAGGGTTCTCACTGTCAAACCAACAAAGAAAACATGTTTTGAGATGATAAACCGACGGAAGCCAAATTTAAAATTCTTAGAACCATTCGGTGCTACCTTGTACCGTAATAGACCAAGATGGCAAATTCGGAGCTAAATCTCTCGAAGGTTTCTTTGTCGGATATGCGTGTCCGTTGAGAAGAGTATATGTTCCTTCATTGCGAAAGGTTATTGAAGCACAGCACGTGGATTGTTTCAATTACACGAATCCTATTCAACGGAAAAGTGACGCGTGGCTGTTTAACTATGAAGACCTTGGAAGTCATTTGACTTGCCCGAAAGAACAACTGACGAAGAAGTTGCAGCGTTATATTACCTTCACCATTCAGCGAATCAACAGCAAATTGTTCGACCAATTGTGGTTAATCAACCACGTTGGATTCATCTTCTTCTGGTGCAAGTTCAAACAATAGTGGTGTTCCGGCTGAAAATGTTTCTGAAACATTATCTTGACCCACTTCTCTTCCAACGAATGCCTCTACTGAACCAATGAATACAACAACGGAGCCCAGTATGCCTCAGAATCAAGATTCTGATTCAGATGAAGCACCAACATTTGATGCTAATGGGGAATCATCTTCTTCAGATATAGAAGTGGAGCAGATAACAAGTCTTCTTAATCAATCTGCAGTCCCGAACAACAGAAAGGAATTTCATCAAGCTCTCCAAACATTGAATCGGTTGTTGATCTCAACATCACTAATCACAAAACTCAGTAGATGTTCCAAGTGACGAATTGCCGCGATCATATTCGTATCATCCGTCAACAAATATTATCGGAGAACTTCAAACTGGTGTTAGAACTCGAGGGCAAATTAATAAAGCACTCAATGGTTTCTATACACGTGTTGCTACAACCCAAAACTGTTGTTTCCATTCATGTTTCATCTCTCAGATTGAGCCTAAGATAGTTAATGAAGCTTTAGCAGATGAAAACTGGGTACAAACAACGCAAGAAGAATTATTGCAGTTTGAGAAGTTGGGTGTGTGGAAACTTGAAGACCTACCAGAAAATCAGAAAGCAATTGATATAAAATGGGTCTTTAAGTGTAAACGTGATGATAGAGGAGTTATTGTTTATAACAAAGCTAGGCTTGTTATCAAGGGATTTCACCAGCAGGAAGGTATAGACTACACAGAAGTCTATGCACTAGTAGCTCGATTGGAATCTATTCGAATATTTCTAGCTTTCGCATCATGGAAAGGATTTAAGGTCTATCAATTGGATGTCAAATCAGCTTTTCTATATGGCAAATTACGTGAGAAGGTGTACGTTAGACAACCACCGGGGTTTGTCGATCCACTTAACAAGAAGAAAGCATACCTACTGGATAAAGCACTTTATGGTCTACACCAATCCCGAGAGCGAAAACGTTATCACAACATCTCATTGGAAACGGATTTATCAGAGGAACTGTGGATAGTACTCTTTTCACCAGAGAAGTTGATTGCCATCTGATTATAGTTCAAATCTACGTTGACGACATCATCTTTGGATCTACAAATGATAGTCTCTGCAAAGAGTTTGAGGGAATCATGAAAAAGAAATTCAAAATGTCCTCGATGGGCGAAATGAAGTTCTTTCTTGGTTTGCAAGTAGATCAGCTTCCAGATGGTATTTTCATTCATCAGACTAAGTATGTTCACGACATCTTGAAGAAGTTTGGAATGGAAAGCTTGAAACCTCTATCTACGCCTCTTGCTCTCAACCACGACATTTCGTTGACGAGACTGGAGCCAAAGTTCACGAGACATTATACAGATCGATGATTGGATCACAGATGTATCTGACGGCATCGCGCCCAGATATTAAGTATCCAACCTGCCTATGCGCTAGATATCAGTCAAGCACGAGGATCTTACACATGCAGATCGTGAAGCGTATCTTCAGATATCTGAAAGGATGCCCAAGCACCGGCTTGTGGTACCTGAAGAACGACAATTTTGACCTCACAGGCTATGTTTATTCCAATTTTGGTGTAGATAAGTTGAATTCTAAATCAACTACAGCGGGATGCCAGTTCTTCGGAACAAGAATGGTAACCTGGCAGTGTAAGAAACAGACTACGGTCGCTCTCTACGAGTGAAGCTGAGTATATCTCGGCCTCCAGTTGTTGTTCACAAATTCTGTGGATTCAACAACATATGAGAGACTTTGGTCTGCAATTTCTAGACACTCCGCTGTATGTTGATAACAAGGCAGCCATCGATATAACTAAAAATCTGGTTCATCACTCACGCACAAAACACATTGAAATTCGTTATCATTTCATTCGTGATTGCTACGAAAAGAAATTGGTACGAATAGAAAAAATCCACACCAACGAACAAAAGGCTGATTTTTATACCAAACCATTTTCATTATCACGGTTTAAATACTTGTTGAGAAATAACGGTATGAAAAATTTGCTGACAGTTGCGGATTCAGAGGTTGAATACGGACCGGACGACGAGTTCGCGTGATCCACATTGGTTTGTAAATACCTTTCTAGCTTAGAATTTTTGTTAAAAACTAAAATCCAAAAAGATGTTTTTGATTTTAGGGGGAGAAATGTTAAAGAAAATACAAAAACATTCGAAAAAAATTAAAATCCAAAAACATATAAAAATTCAAAATGTTCAAAAACATTGAAAAAAGTCAAAAAAGAATCCAGTGTCATAAAAGGAAATTAGTACATCAGTGGAATATCACTGTATGCTAAAGAAATGTAAAGTTTTAAAAAGTAATAAACGAGTCTCAGTGCGGATGTGTCGATAGACTTAACACGTTCAGTAAACTGTTTTCGAGATATAAACTAAATTTTACAACTGCTTAATCTTGTGGATTAACACATCTTGGATATATGGACTTAGTACTCCGAAATTTCGTTTGAAAGATTGCCTGATTCTCAGATACGAGGTCTTTATAGATAGTTGATATCTGGGGTATTATACAAGTTCTTCTGATTTTGTGGAAGCAATGGCCTAGAACTTCTATAATACTTTCGCTTTAAACCCCTAATTGCATGCAATATTGAAAAGTATCGAAAGATATAATCATATGCAATGCTGAAAAGATTCCTTAAGTGGGACACACCTTAAAGACGAGCCTTCATCTCTTTATCTGTACGGTAGTACTAACCTGAGCTCTCAAGGTCTCGCACAATCCAGATACAGATATCAATTATGCAATATTCACCTGTAAGATGAAATCTAGGGAATCTGGATACGGGAGTATATTCAAGAAGTGGGAACCATAGATAAGTCAAGCTTCATGAATTCTATCTTAACATGTCTTGAAACAGTTGAGAAATATGGTAAAGTTTAAGTGGACAAACATATCGACAATCTAGGTAAACAAGTTTAAAACTTAAAGTCATATAAAGGTTCAACGGTACTGGTGATATGTCTCAATCAACTGATATGATCCTTAGACACGAATTCACAAAAATATGTCTATAAATATGTTTGTATATAGTTTACATTGCTTATTTCATTATATTTCAGCTTTTCAGACTAAAATTCAAAAAGATTTTCAGTGAGTTTTAGCATAAACTTACAAAAATAAAAAAAGATTTTATTTCTGCATTGTTTTCAGCAAACCAATGTTGGAGAACGGATTTTAGAAGTCTGGTAAGATGCTAGAACTGGTGGGAATCTCTTTGACAATGGCTGGGAGCTAATCTGCTAAAATCTGAAAAGTTAAAACATGAAAAGCTCATAATTTGAAACTTTGGTTTTGAAAATATCAACAGTTTGTTCGTAACAAGTTAAACCGGGGTCATTAACTTGGACTCGGCAGACAAATCGGTTAACCAAGGTCATTAGCATGGACTTGGTCAACTGAGTGATTTTCATAACTGGTAAAAGTTGGAAAGTTCAGGGTTAAAAATGGAAAATTTGAAAAAGTTTGAAAATTTTGAGGTTTGGCAAGTTCGGCCTGAACTTGCTAAACAATTCGGGCTTAATAATCAGCAAATTCGACCGAACTTGCAGATGGCTGAGTGTTAGTTTTACGATAAGTTTGCCCGAACTTCTCTGGGCCTAAGGATGGGCTTAACAAGTTCGCCCGAACTTGACATGGTATAAATACCATTCAAATTCGAGCCGAACTCATTCACTTGATATCAGAACTTTTTGAGCAAACTTGAGTGTTTTGAGAGAATTTGTGTGAAATTGTCAATTTTAAGCTGTTACTGTCCATTTGAAGATAGTTTTTGGTGATTAGCACACCAACTACTATGGCAGAGGTAATTAATTGATAATAACTTTGAACTGTTAACAAACAAAACCAAATCTAAAAACTTAAAATCTGATAGTTTTAGGTGTTATTGGACAAAATTGAACATAGATCTTTGATCTACACTTAAAATCGACCGTGAAACTATTTTTGATTGAACTGAAATACATGTTTGCATGCTGAAACTTGTTTTGTCTGATTGAAGAAGACGACAAGTTCAGCCGAACTTGTTGTCAAGTTCGACCGGACTTGTCCAAAACACACTTGAATAAATCAGGAACATGTTTAACCGAACTTGAGTGTTGAAATATTTTTGATCATACATGTTCGACCGAACTTATGTTAATAAAAATGATTTGTTTGTATTATAAGTTCGACCAAACTCGTTCTTTAACATGAAACATGTGTCTCATACATGTTCGGCCGAACTTAGGAAAAATTGTGTAATAAAACAGTAAGTTCGCCCGAACTTGCATTAAGGAAAATTTTGAACATGTATGTTACATGTTCGGGTGAACTTGTTAAAAACAGTGTGTTTAACACTAATCAAGTTCGCCCGAACTTGATTAAAGTGTTAGAAAAATTTAGTGATTTTTCCTCGAAAAGCATGCTAATTGTTTTATGTCGTTTTTCATGGACAGATTCCAGCGGTGTTGTCTGAGTTGAGTTTTCTAAAACTCACAACACATGTATCACACTTGACAAGTCTATTTGTCCGTCCTTGAAGGAATATGACAGCATTTTGAAGTTTCTTGAAGATAGTCATATTCGCCGAGCTATTACTGAGCGCACTGTTTCTTATCGATCTCATGTTATTCACTTCTGGATGAACGCGAATCTAAGCGCTGATGAGAAGACAATCTCTTCTACAGTACAGGTTGGTGATGAAATAAAGCCGATTACAGTTACTGAAGGCGATATTCGAAGAATTTTAGAGCTTAAAGATAAAGAAGATGATCCAATTCATCTAGATGAGAAGATGGTTCGCGGATGTTTCTTCCGCATGGGATATAAAGGGAGTGTGAATAAACCAACATTGAAGAAAGGGGAAGTGCCAAACCCTATAAACTTTTGATGCATGCTCTAATTCACATGTTCAGCCATCGCAAAGCCGGGTTAGATGATGTTCAAGATTATTTGGCTAGCATGGCAACAGCGTTTATTTTGAAGAAGCCGTTCAACGTTTCTAAGATGGTGTTCGTTCATATGTCAAAGAATATGGAGGATTCAAGAATGTGTTTATATCCAAGATTTATTCAGATGCTGATCGATGAGAAGTATCCCAACATTGCTCGAGATCCTAATGATGTTCTTTATTTGGTTCATCTCGACGAAACCACAATGAAGAAGCTTATCAAGTTTCAGAAACAAGCTTCAGCTCCTATCGCCAAACTTGTATTCGGAGCAATTAAAGATTCAGATTATGTATCGCCACCTGGTAGCAAATGGAGAAAAGAAGGTAGCGACGATGAGAATGAGCTAAAAGCTGAATGAGAATGGTTTAAAGAGTTTAAACCCAAGGCAAGAAGTGAATGGTTTTGAAAGATGAAGCTGATAAATCAAAGAAGAAGGTGGGTCAAAGAAAGTTGAGACTTTGCTTGTTGATGAGGAGGAGACTGAGAATGTTGAGGCAGTGGCTGGATCTAGCGTTGCAGTCGTTAATGAGAGTCAAGAAACAATGAAGTCGACTCAAGAAGAAGTAATTTCTGCTACATCTTAAAATGAAGAATCTGATAAAGAGCTTGAAAAGACAGAGGCTGAAATAAGAGCAGAAAAAGAAAAGAAATTGGATGCAGATTTTCATCCGAATGCAGAAATAGATTCTGATGAGGAGAGGCCAAAGAAAAAGACTAAAAGAACAAAGTCGCCTGCAATCGAAATTTCAAGAAAACTACAGGGTCACCTCACACGAAAGGAAAACGAAAGGCCAAGAAAGCTCAGAAAGCCGTGAGCAAAAGATACAAGAGCAAGATACAAAGCACAGAAGCCACACAAGAACCTTCTGGTGCTCAGGAGAAAGGAGGAACACAAGAACCTCCTGTTATCATTTATGCTGAAACAGAAAGGCAAGGAGTTACGCAAGAATCTCCTTTGTCTGAGTTTGTTGAAATTCCGATCGTTGAATCGCCGAGTGCTCAAAAGACTTCTATTCCTGAAAGCTCTACTCAAAAGAAGTCTACACCAAAAACTGCAACACCAAAAGACTCGACACCAAAGACGCCGAGGGGAAGCATGTTTGGTGATATACCACATGGTCCTATAAGTCTTGAAGACTTGGATGAATTTTTCCCTAAAACGAATGCTGAGATGTTAGAGAAGAGTGTGAAGGTTTTGGAAGATAAAGTTGCGAAGATTGAGTTAGAAAAGGTTGAGCTCGAAAAGAAGGTAAATAAAAGCGAAGTCGAAAAGGAAATTCTTGATGATAGAGTGAAGGTGCTCGAAAATGAACGTGAATATTACAAAGCGTTGATAGAGAGTCTGCAGAACGCCAACGAAAAATTACAAACAGAGATTGGAGAATTGAAGAAAATTCAAGCTCTGAATGATCGAAGATTCATCAGATTACAAAAGGTGTTATCCAATAATCTGAATATTGATTTTATCGCCGAATACGATCGTCTGGATTGTCAAGAAGCCAAGGAGCATGCTGAAAAAGAATTGGCTGAGGGTGGTAAAGGGAAGCAGGTAGAGGGAGAAGCCCCTAAATCTACTAAAGAGAAATCTTCTGATGTTCCCGAGAAGTCTGCTGAAGATGTTTCAAAAGCTTCTAAGTCTGATATACAAAAGGTTGATGAGTCTGTCAAGCCTTCGGATCCTATTGTCGTGACTAAAGAAAAAGACGATGATGAAGCCGAGAAAGAGGAAAAGAATGAGGATGAAGAAGAGGAAGGATATGAAGATTGGAATGTTGGGGAGGATGATGACGATTTTGATCAGGGTGATGATGATTTTGATCAGGGTGGTACTGGCTTAAAGATCAATGAAGCTAAAGTCTCTGATGAATTTGATTTCTCTGATCTGATGAATGATGAATCGAATCAAATGGAAGATAAGAGCCAGGGGGAGTCAGGGAAAAAAGGTCCTTCAGATGATATTGATATGTTAGATGTTGATCAGTTTGTGAAGCCTATGACTGCAGTACCTACGAAACCTTTGATATTGATGTTGGAACATAATGTTGAAGAAGGTGATTTTGTACATAATTATTCGTAAGAAGATCTGGCAAAGCTAGTTGAAGCTGAAGTTGAAAACTTGGAATTTGATTTTGAGGAGATAATGAATATCGATACATTTTAGCCAAAAGAGTATCAGTATGAAAGAAGATTGAAGCTGATGAATACAACCGTGTGATTGTTGAAGACTAGTCCTCAGATGATGAAACAGAAAAGAAAGATAAATATGTTGGTCATGATTCAGAAAGCTTTCCTACATTCGAAGAAATGTATAAATAGCTGAATGAAAACATGTTAAAAGATAGGATTGCTGAAGAGCTACGTGAAGGAAAAATTCCTAGGCCAATGACCAAAGAGGAGATAGCTGAAGCGAGAAAGACCTGGTTCAAGGAGATACCTCGTGAATGTAAGTTTCAACGTCCACTAGCATTCTTCACCAGAGATAAAAATGTTTCTTTGGGAGATATTTTGAGTTGGGGATGGTTTAAGGAGCTCAACGTGTATGCAATCAAAAGAGAGTTTGGAGTACAATACTTCAAATATCTTGCTGATTTAAAGACTTTGCCGTATTAGGATATGGAAGAGCTAGTGCAAACAGTGAATGTCACTTATCAGATGAAGAGAGTTGATCAATTGTTATGGAAAATGATAAAGTATGAAGTTGAAAAAGGTTGGAATCACTGGAAGCCGTTTATTCCGAGGTGAAGAATAAAGATTAACAAGGTTACAGGAGAAAAGGACATAGTTGATTATGAAACATCCTAGAGCCATGAGGAATATGCCGCTTATGCCGATTAAACAGAACTTTTATCCTTTATTCAAGTGGTGGCAGATTGATTCAGCTACTTGTGAAGTAGTGATTGTTTTAAAGTTTGAAGATCACTTAGATAGTGCTAAGGAACGGGTTGAAATGATGGGTTATCAGGGTATGAGAGGATTGTGGAGGATGATAAGAATTTTAGATCCTATGTGGTTGGTAAATTGCTCGAGAGAAGATATAAAATGCCTTTTCTACAGCAAGATTGTTTTTGAAGAAAGAGAAAAGGTACAAGCGATGCAGTATCAGAAAGTTGTCAATGTTTTACATGCACGTAATGTGAATTCAGGAAAGATGTGGCAGACAAAGTGGAGGGATCTGGAAAGAATTGAATTCTTGAAGGAAGAAACAAGGAGTGAGGTGATTAAAGAGAAGATGGAAAAAGCGGTAAGAGAAAGTTCGCTCAAGATGGCTAACTTTAAAAGACCACCGCCAACTAATCAAACGCCGGATCCGAAACAAGAGAGACGAAAGAAGCCCTACAAGAACTTCTTGGGTCGGGTACATTAATGTTTATATGAAGGCAGAGTTTTGAAGACTGATAAAAGACAAAGACGATATCCAAGGGGGAGTCTATTGGTGCAGAATGTCTATATCTTAGTCTTATATCGAGTCTGTATTGTATAGAGCTGGATAGGCTAGGTTAAGAAGTATTTATGAAAAGTCTTAGCCAAGTTCGCCCATGAAATGACATGTTTGAGCATGTTCGGTCGAACCTACATAGGCAAGTTCGGGCGAACTTACATGTTTGGGCCAAACTTGTAATCCTATAAATACCTAGCTTGTGTGTCTCATTTGTAACTTTGGCGTTGTAGAGGCGAAGCTCTCTCAGTCTGTAATCTAAACGTTTAATCAACGAAACTGACGATTAACTGATTAATTCTTGTCTATTGTAACACGACGTAATATTTCCGCTATTATGGATGTTAGATATCAAATTTAGGTTCCTAAGCATCGAGGATCGGTCCTACATTTATAGATTTGTTGAAGCTACAAGATCATTCCAAGTGTTAGGAGATGTTGTGGCAAAAATGAGTTATAGGTGTTAAGTCAAGTGAACAAGAAGCTGCCAAGTAATTGCTGAAATCTGGCATCCCCCACACATCATGGGAGATCTAGGTGACTCTCTCGCATGGCGCCTAGGATGCCAAATTTTCAGAATTGGCAGTTTTAGTCACTGCAGCCTAAAAACTTGTTTACGACGCGTTTTGGCACTTTTAACACCCGTTAACCCCTTTTTTAAGCTTTATAAGGAAGATAAAGCATAGGGAACTTGAAAAATGCTCGGAAACTTTTCGGATGTCGGTTCATTTGGTCGTACGGTTACGGTTTTCGGTTAATTACGACGGAAATCGTAACGAATGCGCAAATAACCATAAACGCGTAACGAATGATATTTTTGCATTCCAATCATTAAAATACTAGATTTTAATGATTACAAAATTTTTTGGATGTGCGTACATGTTCCGGATAACGATATACTCGAATCAACATAGTTTCACAGAATTTGCAAAATAGCCCCTGAGCTTGCATAAGCGTGTTTTTACCATACCGAAGCCCTCAAAACTTATTTCTAAGTTATGTAAAGGGTATTTAGGGTATGTTTATCTTATGTCGATGTTCCGGAGTCTACGTCGCGTTAAACTGATTATGTTTACGTAATAGTTTGCGATTTCACTTCCAGAAGTCGTTTAAGAGTTCGGAATCGTGCAAGAATTGAATACGTGAAATTGTCATGATAAAAATACAAATTTCTAAAATTAAACACCAAAAATTTCATTGATTGATAATTCGTTCGGAATCGTTATACGATCGGATCGCCACAAATGTCACACCATTGGAATTCCAAGTTGGTGATCACGTCCTACTCAAGGTATCCCCTTGGAAAGGTGTGGTCAGATTTTGAAAGAAAGGAAAACTTGCACCACGATATGTTGGACCATTCAAGATCGTTGAGAGAATCGGAAAGGTGGCCTACCGACTTGAGCTACCTCCTGAACTTGGAAATGTTCATCCAACTTTCCGCTGTATCCAATTTGAAAAAGTGTTTGGCTGATGAAAACCTCCACATCCTCTTGATGAAATTCATGTTGATAACACGATGCACTTTGTCGAGAAATCTGCGGAAATATTGGACCGCGAAGTCAAAAAGCTCAAGCGTAGAAGAATACCAATTGTTAAGGTCCGCTAGGAATCCAAAGGTGGCCAAGAATTTACTTGGGAACGACAGAATCAAATGAAATCAAAATACCCACATTTATTCTCACAAGTTTCCTCAAGTTAAATTTCGGGAAAATTTTCCTAAAGTATGGGAGACTGTGACATTTGTGCTTATTCTATCATTGTACAATTCCGAACAATTATAAATCCAATGAATCATGTGACGTTTGCACGTTTTAAGTCCTTGCACAATTTCAAACTCTCAAACATTTTCTAGAAGTGAAATCTTAAACCGATACGCAAACATAATCAGTTTAACACGAAATACACTCCGGGACAAGGACATAAGCTAAAAATACCCTAAATACCCTTTGCATAACTTAGAAATAAGTTTTGAAGGGTTCGGTATGGCAAAAACACGTTTATACAACTCCAGGGACTATTTGCGACAACTGCGAAAGCTTACCGATACTCTATTTTTAAATACGAACCTTGTGTAGACATCCAAAATTTTTTAATCAATAAAATCTTGTATTTTATGATGAGAATGCAAAAATATCAATTGTTGCGCAATTTCGGTCATTTTCGTGTTCGTTATAGCGTTCGTCGTAATTAAGCAAAAAATGCAACCATACAACCAAATGAACCAACATCCACGACATTTCCAGGCAAAATCCATATTACATATGCCTTAACACCTTAATAAAGCTTAAAAATTAGGTTAAAAAGGGTTAACGTGACAAAACGCGACAAAAGAAGTCTAGGGGCCAAAGCTGTCAACATGTCAAACCTGTTTGCCAGCACTAGTCTATACGGACCGTAAGCTTAGGACCAAACCGTCTGTAAGCAGGTGCCAGATAGCAGAAACTTAGCTGGCAGCCTCTTCTTCAATCCTTGGCCACCAAGCTCGCGATGTTTTGCCACTTCTCACCTGTTTTGGACATATGGGAGGACACTAATCTATACGATAACACCTGGATGGGCACTTGTCATGATTTGGAAGCTCCAAGATCACTATAAATTCATTCTCCCTCTCTTGCAATAGTTTCCAGCTGATTGGAGACCTCCTCTCTGAGTTCTTAAGTGTTTCCAAAACACAAGTAAGTAATCTCCCTAGTCTTGTTCATTATTTTAGCTTATTTTGAGCAAAAATCAAACATCTGACTTTCTATTTGACTTTCGGTTCTGACCATCTTTGGTCAAGTCAAAGTTCAATTGAACTTTGCAACGTGATCGTAATCATGAAGGTTATAATCTCTAGTAAATGCACCTTCTGATTACCACGTTTACTAGCCGAAGTGACGAGTCAAAGTTTCGGTCAAAGATGCGTATGATGTGAATTTTACGACGGAACTATTTTCGATTATCAAAACACTAGGTTTTGATACCAAATCAGTTTTGCAACTTAGTTAGACATGTTTTGACATGTCTAACTCATCACTTCTAGTTTAGTGCTTATTGAGGGTCGTAAGTCGAGCGGTCTTGACCACCACTTTGACTTTCGAATCCGACCCGTTTGTCGATCTTAGGATCTGACTAAACACATGTATGTGACCATAGTTTCATAGGGAATAACCTACTGAGGTGATACCTTATAGTCATGTCTTGGTTAGTGTTATGATAAGTCGTTCTTATGTTCTTAAAAATGACCAAAATGCCCTTTTTGCGCATAAATTCATTTTAAGCATAGGTAATCGAATTTTTGACATATAAACTGATGTTATAACATTTTCAAATATGTTTGGGCATTTAGAACTTATCATATGACATGTTTAACCATCCGAACATGCGTTTAGGCAAATGACACGTTAAAATAGCGTAAACTACCTTAACGAGTCATAACGGGTCAAAAGCACTTAGGATCACTTTCAAATCAGAATGTTAAGTTTATTAAATCATGCCATATGAGTTCCAACACTCATTTGATTTATAAAACTTCATGCACTCCAATCCTCCAATTTGAAGTCCCGACTTATTAACCTAGTTATCCGGTATTAGGACACACTTAAATCCTTGATCCTTCAAGCTTTGTTTGATCTTTCATACAAGACTTTTACGCAATCCCAAGTGAGTACATAGTTCCTCCTCTTTTACGTTTTCAAATGTTTTGGGGTGATTCATAAGTGTCTATCACTACTTTCTTGTTTTCTTGACATTATACATGTTTTGCTTATCTAGTACATATAGTACATGATTTCAAAGACATTTTTCTTCGTATGTTCACTTAGCATACCGAGTACACGATTTCAAAGACATTTTTACTTCTTATGTTGACTTAGCATACCTAGTACATGATTTAAAAGACATTTTTGCTTGGTATATTGACTTAGTATGCCAAGTAAATGATTTCAAAACATTTTCATGACATGCTTACATTGTTCAAGACATATAGGTGAGTTGAATATACAATGATA
This sequence comes from Scalesia atractyloides, assembly GCA_947069175.1. Taxonomy (NCBI): domain Eukaryota; kingdom Viridiplantae; phylum Streptophyta; class Magnoliopsida; order Asterales; family Asteraceae; genus Scalesia; species Scalesia atractyloides. Next base: position 57,094,002 of record CAMTDV010000016.1, on the reverse strand, counting down.
CATTCATTAATTTGATCACGCTGACCATTAGAATGTAATGGTACCATAGGATTGACAATGGAATGGTTCCCGCTTCCAAGGTTCGTTTGGAAGTGACTTTAGGGAATGACAGAATCCGATGAATATTTGATAAACTTTGTCTTTATAAGGGTTTTTCCGTTGGCCAACAAGGCTTGAATGTGTTCACCAACAATCCTAATATATGTTTCTACAATAAAAGCAATGGTTTATAAGACATAACTTTTGATTTAAACAAAACTTTAGTTTATTCAAATACATTGTTTTATACAAAACATTTTGGTTACACAAAGACATTGGTTTACACAAGACATTGGTTTACACAAGACATTGGTTTATTCATGATATTGGTTTACACAAGACATTGGTTTATTCATGACATTGGTTTACACAAGACAACGGTTTACACAAAATACAATGCTTATTTCGTGACACATTTACACGGTACATGACATATTTTGGTTATTAATTTAACCTTGCATTATTTCTTATAAATCATTGATTTTCACTTGATTTCATAAAAGAAACATTTTATAACCGGTCATGGCTACTTTTGTATAGTTAAACATTTTTTTAAACATTCAAAGCCATGAATCATCATCACAAAACCTCTGTTACTCACAGGCATTTTTATGCTGACGTATTTATTTTCACATATGTTTGAGGAGCGAATGTTTGATGTTGAGCTTGCTACACTTAGGGTGGACTTGGGCCTTAGTGACTTAAAATCTTGAAGAATAGTTTAATTTATGTTATGTTTTTCGTTTAATCTAAGACAATGTAAATAATTTCATTCAATAATACAAAACTTTAAGTACCATGGTTGTGAAACAATAGTTCTGTTACGTGACTCCCCGACGTTTGCGCCACGGTTTATTGTTTTACGCGGTCGGGGTGTGACACTCAATCTTTATGGCTTCAAGTTCAGTTTCAGTTTAGCAATGGTTTCTATGTGATTATTAATTGCAAACTATTTATCCATTACTGTAGCTTTTAGCATTGATTTTTGTCACAACCCCCGACCCCACCCTAGGAGCGGGAGCCGTGAACCAGTCAAGTTGTTGGTGCATATGTATGTTGCCTACGTCATTATGTATTGAGTCTGAGTGAATATGGCTTAATCTGTTAGAAATCAGGCGTATTAAGTAGATTGGAGGCCAAGTTGTTTGCATGGAGCATGGCACTCACTCATCCTTCTACCAACGAACTTGTGCAACTATAAATAGGTGCCTTGGTTATTTCATTTGTAACTGCAGAGATTTTGGCACAGTGACGATGAAGCTCTGTCGGATCCGGTTCTCGAATGTATGGAACTTCAGATAAATGAAAACAACATTTAAATGAGTAATTCTTGTTATTTGGTTAACTTGTCATTAGTTTCCGCCTAATCGGACAATAGATAACAAATTTAGGTTCCCGTCCTAATCGTGGACGTTCCTACAAGTGGTAGCAGAGCCTGGATACCTAAATTTGCTGGAATCAAGACAAGAATCTCTCTATTTCATCTCTATTCTATCATTTTTCTTAACACTTTCACAAAAATGAAGAATTTACGGGCAAACTTTGTCCAAATTTGAACATGTCATGTAAAATACACTTGTGGTAAACCCCTGATAGTTTGGACATCAAATTCAATCGAATTGATATCAAAAAGTTGAAAAAACCATGTTTTGGTAAACAAGTCTTAGCCGAACTTAACATCAAGTTCGACCAAACTTGATTAAAATTTCACTGATTTTAATCAAGTTCGACCGAACTTGATAGAATTTTCAAGAGTTTTATTGAAGTTCGCTCGAATATGGGAAATAATCCAACATATTTAAGCAAGTTCGACCGAACTTGAATAAACTTTTGTTGAATTTCTCACACAAGTTCGCCCGCGAACTTGAGAATCTTCTTGATAGATCACATAAATTCGACCGAACATACCTTTTTCTCTTGAAATTTTCACAAGTCCGCTCGAAATAGTTAAAATTTGAAATTTTCTCACCTAGGTTCAACCGAACTTGTTGAAAACTGAAATCAAAATATGATTTTCACACAAGTTCGACCAAACTTGTCTATTACGAATCAAGTTTCAAGTGTTTTTTGATCGTATTTTCAGAAAAGTACTCAGATTGTCATAATTGAAGATTACCATAACGTGTTCATTTCACAAATTGCTTCTTCATCAAATGCTAACACAATTGCGGCGAACCAGATGAATATTGATAACAAATGATACTACGACAAAACCGCCAAAGCTAATGAGTGTGGACGAATTCGAAGGGTGGAAAGAAAAATTTGTGAGTTGGATACAAGCAAATCAATTCAACAGTTGGTTGCAGTTGAAGATGGATACAAGTGGCCAAAGGATGAGCGTGATCAAATCTTCCGCTGAACAAGTTTTCACCGACTGACAAAGAAAATTATGTCATAGAGAAAAGAATGATCAGCTTGATACAACAATCAGTGAAGGAAGATATCTTGATATTATTGCCAGAATATGATACTTCGCAAGAATTATGGCATTCTCTTTGTGACAAATTCAAAGGAAGTGGTCAAAAGCAAAAAGGCTTTGATTGAAAAAGAGTTCTAGATTTTCACTATGATCAAAGGTGAAACTATGAAGCAAATGATCGATAGATATTGTCACCTCATGGTTCAGATGCGAAGACATGATATCAAGAGATCTAATGAAGATCAAATCGAGAATTTGGCAGATGCACTTCCTGAAGGAGAATGGACAACGTATCGATGATTCTGAAGAATAGTCCATCTTGGAGACATTTCAAATTGTCATCTTTCATCGACAAATTAGAAGGTCATGAAATGGAATTGATGAAGATTGCAAAATCAAAAAATGCTAATGTTGTTCAAGATGTCGGTATTTATTACAAAGGAGGTGTTCAAGATACTCCGATTCAAAGTCCAAAAATTTAAACAACATTTAGTGCAAATATGAATTCTTCTTCAAATCAGAGTTCTCCATATGCTGGATATTCGAGTACTAGTTCAAGTTCTTCATTCCAAAATCAGAACAATCATTGCATCAGACAAATCAATCTAGTTCTGATTCAAATGTTTTCCAGTGTAACATAGCAGTTGATTTGAAGAATGTATTTCCTGAAAAAGTGGCCAAACAGCACATAGCACTTCTTTCTACTGTTCTTGAATCGTATGAAAGTCTTGTTGCTGGAAAGATCGATAATCTGGAAATGACTGTCGAGGATTATGATCAGGTAGACAAAGAAGAGTTGGAACTGATGGATATAAAGTGGAGTCTGGCATCTATCATCAGAAGAGTTACCAAGTTCATGGCACTCACTAGAAGGGATATTGGAAATTCAAGCAACAAGCTTGGATTTGATAAGTCAAAAGTCACATGCTTCAGGTGTCGACAAAAGGGACACTTCAAACGTGAATGTAACAATCAAGAAGCAGGTGGAAACCAAAATCCTTTTGGCAGCAACAATGAGTACTACGAGAAAGCTCTTCAATATAAGCCATATCCGAAGAGAACACAAGTCGAAGTAGAAGATAAATCTGTAAAGACAACCGAACAAGCTCTTGTTGTTACTCATGAAGAAGATGGTTTTGACTAGAATAGATACATCGGAAAGAACACTGGTGTTGCTATGATGGCAGAGGTAGTGGATGAATCTGAGACATCGTATGTTGATGCTGCTTTGGAAAATGCCATTCTAGAAGGATATATTCAGAGGGCTGAGGAAGAAGAAATAGCTTATTTTGAGATAAAAGGCAAGAAGCGTTGAAATCAGAGGTCGAAAAGGTAAAATCTGAGGTAACTGACAAGGAAGTTATGAAAATTGTGGAGGTTGAAAAACCTTGCGCAAAGCCTTGTGAACCTTGTATTGAAAAGGTCAATGTCATAAGGGAAATGACTGTACACAACGAAAATTTTCGTTATGGTTACAGAACCATGAAAGAAGCTTATGACAAAATAAAAGGCAAATATAAAAATGTCGAAAAAGCTAATCTTGATCTTGGTGCTAATGTAAAAAAGTTAAATGCCACAGTAATTGAAAAACAAAAAGCAATTAACATGTACATTAATACTATTGCTGAAACAAAACGTGAGCTTCATGACATAAAGATAGAAACAGAAAGGGTAAGACAATTGCTGAAAAGTTACACCACAAATGCGTATGTCATTGATCACATTCTTCCTACGATTAAGTCGGAGGAAAATGTTGACAAATCAAAGCGTAAAGAATACGGAAGTGTTCATCCACCACTTCTTGCAAGTTACTCATGCAAGAAAGATGATGGGATTGAAAAGGCATTTAATATTTTACTCTTATCAGAAATGAAAGATAAATTGTCTGAGAACATTGACGTAGACTTTATGAAATCAAATGATGACAATGAAGCGGTGGTAAAAGATGTGGTTAAAAATGTCTTAGGAAATGATTCTGATGAAGGCAGCTCTGAAAGCGCCAAATCAAGTTCGAATAACTCGGAATCACAATCTGAAGATGATGATACATCATCAGAACATGATCTAAGTGATGATCCTAATGTTGTCATATACAAGATTAAGGAATCTGATAGATTATACTTCGATGATAGTTTTCTGATTCGGAACGTGAAAGAGGATCAACTTGATAAATTTTTTGAACTTGTAGAAGTTTCATCAGATGATCTTGAGAAATGTGAGAAAAGATTTTACTCGAAACCCAAAAGGAATGCTAACAATTATTGAAAGTTTGGTGGTGATTTTCCTGAGAACAGGAGAGCAGGATTGGGTTTGGAGGAAAATGAAGATGAGCCAAGAAGGAACCAGAAGTCGCCATTTCATGAATACAAAGGAAAACACATGAAGTTTGTGTATGGGACGAATAGGATTCAAGAAAAAGGTATGATCGGTAAGAAATCGAATGATGAATTCAAAAAGGAGAAAAAACTTCGGGACAAGGCTAAGACAAAGTCCACAAGTGGGGTAAAAACTACTAGTGGACATGCTCCTTCGGACTTGCTTTAAATGCAACACTGTTGGTCATATTGCTCGAAAGTGTCTGAATCTAAAGCCTGTGTTTCCACGAAGAAAAAATGTGTCAAAAGATGAAAAGCAAAAACAACCAGAGATTGTGAAACCTTTCACAGAATCAAATAGAAACTATGAATCTAAATGCGAAGTGAAACCTAAAACTGGTTCAAAATTTGAAAATTCAACATTTGAAAAAGGTGAAACTTCAAAATTAAACGAAAACAAAGATTCTAGGTTCTATATTAAGAAAACGAGAAGCAAACTACAATCCTAGGGTGCTAAGAAAAGGTTTTCATCATCAGAAAAATCAAAGTCGGTTGCTGACAAAACTGAAAATGTTAAATCAAGCGAGTCAGTAATTAAATAGACAAGCAAAGAAAAAATCAAAATGTTTTCAGAATCGACATTGGACGAAATTGATGATATTTTAATTGATGATGATTTTGAAAGTGTTTATGATGCTTATCATGTCAAACCCAAAACCAAAAAGGTTTGGGTTTCCTTATTCAAATAATTGCTTTGTGTACAGGAGTTCCAAAAGATCCACCTTGTCAAAGATAAAACTGGATAACGGAGCTTCATGTTACTTAACTTATTCAGAAATGTCAAAATCTTAAACATTTAAAAAAGGGAGTAATTGAAAAAGAAAATTTGTCAAAAATCAAACAGTGCAAATCCACACCGTTGAATGAAATACTGATTTTATAACCATTTATGCTTTCATGTTAAAAGAAATTTTAATGGTTCTGTCTGTTGAACAGGTACAGATACAGATGTTGAAAAAAGGATCGTACGACGAGTTCTTGTGATCCACGTTGGTTTGTTATCTTTTTAGAATAGTATTTCTTAAAATCTAAAATCCAAAAATATGTTTTTTATTTTAGGGGGAGTAACAAAATTTAAAAATTGTTAAAAAATCAAAAACATATGAAAAACAAGTTGAAAATTCAAAAACATTAAAAGATTAAAAAAAAATCAAAAACATATGAAAAACAAGTTGAAAATTCAAAAACATTTAAAAAGACAAAAAAGAATTTGGTTGTCAAAAAGGAAATGATAGTACATCAGTGGACTATCACAGTATGCTAAAGAATTGTAAAGTTTAAAAGTGATAAACAAGTCTTACTGTGGATGTGTCGATAGGCTTTACACGTTCAGTAAATTGTTTCTGAGATATAAACTAAATTTTACAACTGCTTAAATTTGCGGATTCACATCTCTCGGATGTATGGACTTAGTACTCCGAAATTTCGTTTGAGAGATTACCTGATTCTGAGATACGAGGTCTTTATATATGATTGATATCTGGGGTATTATACAAGTTCTTCTGATTTTGCGGAAGCAATAGCCTAGAACTTCTATAATGCTTTTGCTAATACCCAAAATAGCATGCAAAACTTGAAAAGAATCGAAAGATCTAATCATTTGCAATGCTTAAAAGATTCCTTAACTAGAACACACCTTAAAGACGAGCCTTCATCTCTTTGTCTGTACGGTAGTACTAACCTGAGCTCTCAAGGTCTCGCACAACCCAGATATAGATATCAGTTACGTTATACTCACCTGTAAGATGAAATCTAGGGAATCTTGATACGGGAGTATATTCTGTGATGCGAACCATAATTAAGTCAAGTTTCATAATTCATATCTAACATATCTTGAAACAATTGAGAAACATGATGAAGTTTAAATGGACAAACATATCGACACTAGGTGAATGAGTTTAGAATTTAAAGTCTGGTAAGGTGCTTTAATGGGGAAAATCTTGATGATATCTGTGTAAAAACCAAAAATGATCAAAAAGTGTTAAAAAGTTCATTAAGTTGAAACTTTAAAATTGAGGAAAAACATTGGTTTAATCACAACGGTTTCAAATCGAGGTCATTAACTTGGACTCGGTAAATGAAATTAGTTAACCAAGGTCATTAACTTAGACTTGGTCAACTAAGTGGATTTCATACTTGAAAATTCTTTTAAGAGACAAAGACTTAAATGTTAAAAGTGTTCAAGGTCATTAGTTTGAATTTGAATATCTAAATTTTTGAAAAAGATTAAAAGTAAAGATTAAAATTTGAAATGTTGATGGTATAAAATTTCAAAGTTTCGAATCTGAAATGTTTATTTAAGTGTCTTAGAACATTGGAACAGAAAGTAAAGTTGTAGGGGGAGTTGGATAAAACATTATCAAAAGATTTCAGAAAGCTCAAAGCTAGGGGGAGTTTGAAGTCTAAAGGTCGAAGCAAAGGGGAGTCTGACGGCTAAATCTAAAAGCTAAGGGGAGCATGTTGATTAAAGTCTTATCAAGACAAAGCTCAAGAAAGAGGAAGAGATATAAAGATCAAGATGTTAAATTTATTGAAGAACTAAATATCGGAAGACTCGGAAGATTTTAAAAGTCAATGACTACAGCAACATCCAAGGGGGAGTCTGTTAGTGCATATTTTGTTGCCTACGTCTTATGTATTGAGTCTGAGTGAATAGGGCTTATCTGTTAGAAATAAGGCGTATTTAAGTAGATTGGAGACCAAGTTCGCTGGAGATAGCATGTGAGAGAAGTCAAGTTCGCCCGAACTCATCCTTCTACCAACGAACTTGGGCAACTACAAATAGGTGCCTTAGTTATTTCATTTGTAACTTCAGAGATTTTGGCATAGAGATGGCGAAGCTCTCTCGGATCCGGTTCTCGAATGTATTGAACTTTAGATCAATGAAAACAACATTTAAATGAGTAATTCTTGTTATTTGGTTAACTTGTCATTAGTTTCCGCATAATCAGACAATAGTAACAAATTACTCATTCAGTACTGTCAATCCTAACTTGTGGTCATATTACTTTGGGCCATGTCACCCAACAGTAACAGTTCCTGTCATAATCCTATGACTATGGACTAGTAATGTATCCAAAACCCCAACATACCAGAAGTAATTGTAGAATACATATACCTCAATTACTGTTAAGCATAATTAAAACATTTGAGGTTTTGGTAACACATTTTGACTCACAAAAGGATTTACAAAAAGAGAATGTACTCGCCTGGTAACTTTAGGGTCTAACTACAGGCCTCCTGGCATAATCTTGGGCATAGCTCCTGAGCTCTTAATAAAATATATAATGCACTCGTGTTAAGTATAATAACCCAAGTCACTTTAACCGTACTACCCGTGACAGAACACCAACGTTCGTAGTCAGGCAGGGCCTTGACATGCGGTTGGCGATTCTAGATCAAGCGGTAGGGTGTTCATACAACACACGAAAGAACTCTAACGAACATAGTTGGGCAGAGCCTAGACATGCGTTGGCGATTCTAGATCGAGCAGTAGGATAATGAATTAGTGATCAGGGATTAAAATACTTAAAACAGGGCAGACTTTGGAGTATTATAAGTGAAAAATAAAAGAAACTATAGTTTATATGTTTGAGAGAAAGAGAAGAGACGAGAGGGAGAAAGTGGGGGCATGGACGAAGAAATGGAAGTTGCTGTTATATTTATACTCAAAATTTGAGCTGAGCTTGGAGCTCACACTACTAGCCAAGTACACACATACATTTCATTTGTTTCCACATACACGAAACATATTAATATCATATGTTGATTCATGCATGTATACATGCAAATTTGAATTCAATTTTTGTAAGTTTTAATTATGATTATTTTATTCATATATATATTATAATTAATTAAGCTGCTCAACTCATTTATCGCTTATAACTTCAAAAATATGACGACAATCGAGAATATTTTTAGATTATATTTTGACCTAAGTTTCATTAATGTCACACCCTGGTCGTAGCGGAAGCGCAAACGTGTGACTTAACGGTAATCATTGCAATCAATCGTGTAAACATAATTATAACCAACAACGATGCCATATGTTATACAATTCAAATTCAAGTTTACATATTCCAACAAGTTTCATAACTTTACCAAAACAATATTTAGTTAAGTTATATCACCAAAATATGTTTGCGATAGTTGAAATTTTAAGTTGAGGTTTTGACCCCTATATGCCCAAACAAGGAAGGGACATATGAGGCAAATCCTCCAAAAGTGGCCATCGTTATAACTTCCGATAATCCATCACCGGTTAAGCCCTGTTTCCTGAAATACATGTAGTTTGGAAAAATCAACAAAAGTTGAGCGAGTTCATGTAGTTTTGTTTTCAAATAAATTGTCATAATTGTTATCCCTTATTGAAATCCATGTATGTAAATAATTATGGAATATAAGGATCTATCAGTGGGTAGCGAGCCCTCTAATACTATGCGCCGTAAGTATATAACCAAACCGAGGACACTTTGTTCTCAATTGGGATCACAAAAGCACCCCATGGTATACAACTAGGAGTGGAGCGTGCCTCAAGCTCAATAGATCTACACCTTTTGCACCTTGGTCACTAAGTGATTAATGGTTACTAATGTTATATTGTTATCCAATCCTACTTACGCACATCGATCTTATTGTCATCTAACTCCATAACTAACATACCATGTGTCTTGACATGTATTTCCCCCGAATGTTATAAAACCGAAAGCGTTTAAAAGAAAAGGGGGACATGAACTCAAATTCGTGTTCCTCGTGTACAACTCACAGTGTTTTTCCCTGGTCTTGAACCGAAACCTACAAGTGTTCTAATTCCCATTAGACACTTAAGTCTATGTTTGTCCTACGTACAAGTCCCCATCTTAGGTTAGTTGTTCTTAATCGTTTTATTGATTAATTATTTCTTGACTTGGTAATATAGGTTTTGTTATCGTGTCTTGAATAGTGTGTGAACGGCGTCGCCCGTTCATTGTCCTTGTGCCTAGCACACTTGTGATTGGGCCTAGCCCATGTGATTGGGCCTAGCCCACGTCCTTGTGTCGTTGGGTCTAGCCCATGTTCTTGTGTCATTGGGCCTAGCCCAAGTGTTGATGTCATTGGGCCTAGCCCATGTTCTTGTGTCATTGGGCCTAGCCCAAGTGTTGATGTCATTGGGCCTAGCCCATGTTCTTGTGTCATTGGGCCTAGCCTGTGTTTGTGTCATTGGCCTAGCCATGTTCTTGTATCATTGGGCCTAGCCCATTTGTTTGTATTGTTGGGCCTCGCCCATGTCTTTGTATTCTTGTTATATTTATTTTTCAAAATAAATATGTATACTTGTAAAATAATATTTCCAATATTATGTCTTGTATAAGTATATTTGTTATTTTCCAAATGTACATTTGGGAAAGTATACTCGTATTCTAGTGTTAAGGTTCGCGTATTTCTTATTTCTTAACAAGATTTATTACTTGTAAATTTATGTTTTTCCGGAAATTCTATTTCTTAAAAATAATATATTTTTAAGGCTTGTATGGAATATATATATATATATATATATATATATATATTTACCAATCTTGTTAAATATATATATATTTTGTGTATAAGTCCATTTAATTGTCCAAGTCCATTTTACCAAGAAATATATATAGGTTCATATATATTTTGTTATGGTTGCCCAAATACTCAAGGGTGAATATTTTGTGTGTATTTTGTCAAAGTATTTTCTTTGGTATTTAGGGGTATTATGTATTAATACTCCATTGGGACCATTAAATATATATTTTCCTAAATATATATTTACACTTGTTTTTATCCTTTAAGAAATATTTATTTTCTTAACTTGTATATCTATATGAAAATAGGACATGGCCATGTTTAATTTATTTCAACATCTAAAAACCAAAAGTTTAGTAGTAAACTTTATTTTTTTCTAAGTGTTGAGTTTTTATAAAAATTTAGCCATAGTTCCCCCTATATTTAGGAGTTTCCCATGTTCATAAACATGTGTATAAGCTTTACAAAACTCACTTAATTACCAAAATAATTTCTATAGGTTTAAACAATTTCTTACATACACTTTTTACATGATGATGATCTCAAAACTTTATAAAAACATGTAGTCTTCAAGTATGGTGTTTAACATGTTTAGTTATCTTCAAAAATGCTAATTATCCACTAATTACACAACTTTTTTAGAAAATCATGTTTAACAACTTGTTCATCCATTTACAAAAATAACTTTAAATCCATGTTTATGTGTTGTAAATCATCCTAACTAGTTCATTAGTGGTCTATATCATGTTCATCAACTTATTCTTCATGGATGAAAGATCCATATATACACTTTCAAGATCTTCACATACAACCATACTACACATTATGATCATCAAACTAAGACATATTAATCACATATAACTTTATTACACTTCAAGATTATGTTTGTTTTCTTTAGATTTCAAGTGTTCTTCAAGTGTTCATTCTTTGTAGAGCTTTATGTTTCTTGATGGTTTAACTTGTACATGAGTAATATACTAGTAACAAGGATTAAAACAAGGTTCAAGAAGTTACTACTAGCTCTAGTGGCTAGGGAAGTGGCTTAACAAAGATGAAGATGAAGATAACACAATGTTGGTGGATAAAAGCTTCCTAGTGAGGTCCTTCAACTTCCATCACTTGACACCTTCATAATTTGCCTTGATACACCCATTGTATACACTTAGTTTGCTTGTAAAATGACTAGAGAATGGAGGTGATATGGATGGTGGTAGATTTAGTTAGGATCTAATGGTAATTAATTTGGTGTTTAGTGTATTAGGGATTATAGGATGATACGAAGTGTCGGGTGGTCCTAACTAGCTTTGTAACACTAAAACAATGCTTCTAGTGAAAATTTGGTGTTTTGGGTAGTGTCCGGTTGCTTACCGGCTCGTTAAAGTGCTAAATGGCACAGTTTAGTGTGTTATGAGGTACCTTTTATGACGGTTTTAATTCCCGGCACTTTTCAAGTTATTCTGGATACTTTAACCTTATTTCTGCATTATATTTTAGTGTATCAATGCTGAATTTTGCTGATTTATGCTGAATTCTGCATTTAAAGTGTGTTTTGGGCACTTTTAAGTGCATTAAATGATTTCCGGAAAATGTTAAGTCAAATCCTTGTTCTCCATTCTTGGATTTAATATATGATTGCTATTGGACTTCTATCTATGTCCTAGAACTTTCGTTAAGCTGAGTACCGGACTAGTACTGACACTGTTATCTAACTGGCAAGTCTACTAGTTATTTTAGTGCATTGTCTAATTTTTTTAAACGAGACTATCCACATGAATGATATGCACTATTTAAATGTTTTCATGACAGTTCAAAGTATATGAGATGCAAGCAAACGGTTTAAGATATTTTACCACATGATTAAGTTAATAGTTTAATTGTACGGAAATTACCCGAAAGTTGACAGTTGTCACATACTCCTCCTGTTAAAAGGATTTCGTCCTGAAATTCAAGCTGAGTTATCCGTTACAGGAGTCTTCTCAAACAGGTGAGGGTATTTGACCTTGAGTTGATCTTCACGTTCCCAAGTATACTCGGGTCCGTAGACACATGGAACTGTGTCGTGCACATTATTGAGTTCCTCGGGTAATTTTAGCTTGTACCACAGTACCGACTTTTGCCAGAATTTCGAAAGGTCCAATGTATCGTGGGTTAAGCTTCCCACGCTTACCAAACCTAGCTACGCCCTTCCAAGGCGAGACTTTCAACAAAACCTTGTCTCCGACATTGAAGGATAATGGTTTACGTCTTTTGTCCGCGTAGCTCTTTTGTCGATCACGAGCTGCCTTGATTTGCTCGCGAATTTTGAATATCTTGTCTGTGGTTTCTTGGACCAGTTCGGGACCAATGAGTTGTTTGTCACCAACTTCCACCCAGCATAGCGGAGATCGGCACTTGCGTCCATAGAGTGCTTCGAATGGCGCGGCTTTAATGCTAGTGTGATAGCTATTGTTGTAAGAAAACTCTACCAATGGATAAATGAGTATCCAGTTTCCGCCTAAGTCCATCACACAAGCATGTCCTCTAAAGTTTGGATGGTTCGCTCGCTTTGCCCATCAGCCTGCGGATGAAAGCCGTGCTTAGATCTAGGCGAGATCCAAACGAACTTGAAATGACTGCATATCCGTAACACAAAGCGACCATCTCGATATGAGATTATGGAGACTGGCACTTCATGACGTGCCAAATTTCCTTAAGGTACAGCTCAGCTAGCTTCTCAGTACCATCTTTCTCACGAATCGGTAAGAAGTGAGCCGACTTGGTTAACCGATCTATAATCACCCAAATCATGTCATGTACTCGAGAGGTTCGTGGGAGCTTGGTTATGAAATCCATTGATATCGGTTCCCATGTCCAAACAGGAATCTCGGGTTGTTGTAATAATCCAGATGGTTTCTGGAATTCGGCCTTGACCTTTGCACAAGTCAGACATTTTCCAACATAAGTTGCAATGTCTGCTTTGAGATTAGGACACCAGTAATACTCTTTCAAGTCCTGATACATCTTATCCGATCCTAGATGAATTGAGTACTTTGACTTGTGTCCTCGTCCAGTACCAGGTCTCGTAAATCTCCGAAATAGGGAACCCATATAGGTAATGCCGCCAAATCTTCAAAGCGAAAACCACGGCACCTAACTCGAGGTCATGCGTGGTATAATTTTTCTTGTGAACCTTCAATTGACATGACACATACACGATGACTTTTTCTCGACGGGAAGTGATAAGATTGGCGCATCACATAGTTTATCTTTTAAGAGTTGAAATACATCTTCTTGTTTCTCCTCCCAAACAAACTTCTTGTCTTTTTGTGTGAGGGTCATTAGCGGTTGAGCAACTTTAGAAAAGTTCTCAATAAATCTCCGATAATAGCCCGCTAGTACAAGAAATTGTCGAACTTCGGTTAGACTCTTGGGTGCTTCCCAATTCTTAATGGCTTCAATCTTTGATGGGTCCACGTGAATACCTTTTTCATTCACCACGTGTCCGAGAAATTGTACTTCACAAATCCAGAATTCGCACTTCAAAAATTTCGCGTAGAGTTTCTCCCTCTTTAGAAGTTCTAGAATGGTTCTCAAATGTTGCTCGTGCTCATCCTTCGATCGAGAATATATTAAAATATCATCGATAAACACGATCACAAATTTGTCGAGATACGGCTTGCACACGCGATTCATTAAGTCCATAAAAAACCGCTGGTGCATTCGTTAAACCGAATGGCATAACAAGAAACTCGCAATGACCATAACGAGTTCTAAAAGCTGTTTTTGGTATGCTTTCTTCTTGAATTCGCAATTGGTGATATCCAGACCTTAAGTCTATCTTGGAATACAAGCTCGAACCTTGTAGTTGATCAAATAAGTCATCAATCCTCGGTAGCGGATACCGATTCTTGATAGTAAGCTTATTTAACTCTCGGTAATCGATACACATCCTGAACGTTCCGTCCTTTTTCTTTACGAAGAAGACTGGAGCTCCCCAAGGCGAAAAGCTCGGTCTAATGAATCCTTTATCTAGTAACTCTTGAAGTTGTGTAGATAATTCTTGCATTTCAGATGGTGCTAGTCAATATGGAGATTTGGCTACAAGCGCGGCTCCCGGCACCAAGTCGATACGGAATTCGACTTGTCGTTGAGGTGGCAATCCCGGTAGGTCTTCAGGGAATTCCTTCATGATTGGGATGTCTGCGAGCTTAGGCTCTTCGGCCTTCTTGTCGACAACATGTGCTAGAAAAGCGATGTAACCTTTCCTTAAGCACTTGTGAGCTTTCATGCAATTTATGATTCGTAGTGGCGTGCTTTGCTTTTCCCCATGAACAATCAAAGGTTCTCCGTTTGGCGTTGGAATGCGAATGATCTTTTCATGACATAAGATTTCCGCTCGGTTTTCGGATAGCCAATCCATGCCGATAACGACATCGAAACTACCTAATTGAACTGGTAAGAGGTCTATGTCGAACTTTCGTTCACCCAGTTCTAAGGTACATTTCCTTATAACTTTGCTTGATTCTACTAGTTTTCCGTTAGCTAGTTCGATTGAGTAATGAATGTCTAATTTACTCGATTCTACCCCAAGTACGTCTCTAAATTCCTTAGAAATAAAACTAAAATCTGCCCTTGTATCGAAGAGTATAGATGCAAAGTGGTTGTTTATAGGGAATGTACCTGTGACCACATTCGGGTCCTCGTGTGCGTCCTTAGCTCCAAGAACAAAAGCTCTACCCCGAGCTTGATTTCCTTTCGGACAATCTTTCTTGAAATGCCCTTTGTCACCAAAATTATAGCATCCATCAATTGTTCCTCGGTATGTAGTGGTGTTATTCCCAAACTTTCCACACTTACCGCATTTTGAGCCTCGGCATTCCCCATAATGATGGAAAGGGCATTTGGGACATTTTGGTGCTTCTCCACCATAAGGTTTCCTTTCAGCATTGTTTGGTGCGGTAGCGGCATAAACTTTCGCTACTCTATTCTCTCTCGGCGCTTGTCTCTTGCCCCGGTTAAAGTAACTACCACGAGTACTTTTCTTAAAGTGGGAGAACTTCGTCTTATTGGAGTCCGGAGTCTCCACAGTAGCTTCTTTCTTGACTTCCCCAAGTTTTGGTAGCTTCTTTTGACATACAGCCTATTCAGTAAGGCTCGCAGCTAACTCAATCGCTTCCCCAATTTCAGTCGGTTTCGATGAAGTCACCAGGCTTAGAATTTCAGGGGCGAGTCCCCATACGAATCTCTCAATCCTTTTGAATTTCGGTTACACCAAGTACAGAACCACTCGTGACAAATCATGAAACCTTTGGACATATCCCGCGATGTCAGAGCCGATCATCTAAAGATTCCAGAATTCTGTTTCCAACTTTTGGATTTCAAACCTTGCGCAATACCTTTTCCTCATGATTTCCTTCAACTCCTCCCAGGTCAGACCATATGCAGCATCGTCTCCTTTGGTCTGCACCTGGCGGTTCCACCAAGATAACGCTCCGTCAATGAAGAGTCCAGTGACATAAGTGACTCTTTGCTCAGCGGGGCAGTTGCTCATTCGTATGTCGAGTCAGTCTTTTCGGTCCAGCGCACGAATAAAACAGCACCGCCGGTGCCATCGAAGTTCAGAGGCTTGCAGTCTAAAAACTGCTTGTAAGTGCAACCTGAAATAGATTAGGTACACAAACTCAAGAATGAGATTCAAAGCACGAATAGATTAAACCAGAGTGTCACACGGCTATATGAATAACCAAAGATTACCGGTAGGTGGGTTGGTTCTGTTTGGGGCTCCGGTTCTGTTGCTATGCTCGGAGCGGTTGGCCTCGTACTGAGCAATGGCCTGAGATATACGCTCGTTCAGTTCCGCCTCGGTCGATGGTAGCCAATTGGCGTTGGTATCCCTTCGTCGTGGTGGCATCGTCTTCTACTACGATATATTGATTGTAATTAGACGATTGTTCAATAATGAAAGAAGCATTTATTATAAAAAAATATTAAAAATCTTATAAAAGAAGCATCACGTCGGAAAAGGGGTAAGAAGTCGTGTATATGGCGTACAACACAATCGCAACACGCAAGAATAAACCAATCATCACAACCATCATATAACATCTAACGTACACGCGCACCATGGTAAAATAAATAAACATCATCCACAACACAATATAAAATCGACCACGACATATCATAATATCAACCAACACATCACAATATCAACCAACACATCATGATATCAACCAACACATCACAATATCAACCAACACATCACAATATAACCAACCACGACATAAATAAAATACAATGCGAAATAAGAAAATACACTTTAATACATGATTGACAACTTAGTACATTTGTTCATGAAGAATCAAAAAGACTTAGGGTTACATAACCCTAATCAGTACAAGTTCATACAAAACAATACAAAAGTAAACTTTTCTTCGTCATTGCATCTTCGTCTCTAGTCGTCACCAAAGTTGGATCTTCTGGCTTGAGTCTTCGTAAGCTAGATCCACAAAAGCTGGGGCTGATCCCCAATGATAGCTAGTACTAATCTACTGAGGTGGTGGGGGTGGAGGGGATGGTGACCTATGGAGCAACATGCGGTGATAGGCCAACTCCTCCGCTATCCCAGAGACACGGTGAACGGAGGCAGCCTGGATACGCTCCCACTCGCGCATGCGTGCCTCGAATGGACATCTGGGGTGTGATAGGGACAAAGGGGTAATGGAGTCGGTGGTGGTGGTGAAGATGGTGTATAAGGTGGTGGTGACGGTGGTGCTGGTGGTAAGTCTGGGTGTGGATGGCGTGTATGGTGGCGATGAGGGTAGTGCAGGGGGTGCTCTAGCAGCAACCTGAGCAGGGCGCTGGCCCTGGAGCTCGTGAATCATCCTATAGAGTTGTGCGATCTGGCGATCGTGTGCTATCACTTGCTCCTCGAGAGGAACTACAGGAAAATGACAGGGTGATATGGGTCAGACGGGCTCATGCCCGGTGGAGGAGAAGGGGGATACCAACGGTAACGGGGTGGCGAAGGGTACGAAGCATACATGGGTGGTGCAGTAGAGGGTGGGGGTCCGGACCAATGAGATGATCCGGCCGCGTGTGGGTCATGGATGGGATGGTAAATGGAGCTACTCATAAAGGGTGGGGGTGGCTGCTCATGACGTCGGGGCGTACCGCCCAATGAGTGATGACGTGGAGGTCTAGAAAATGGAGTAAACATAGGGGCAGGAATGCTAGCATAAGATGGGCCTACAGAAGTATGCGGTGGTATGAAGGGTGGTGGTAACACGGTGTTAGGTGAGTGGACAGGTGAGGGTGTGGCTGGTACAACAGACATAGCATCGTCAGACATGTGTCCATCTTCAGAGTCAGAAGATGAGGATGAAGGTCATAACAGGGATGACAGGTGGGGGTAGCTCAAGTATGGCCAGCTCATCGATAACCTCGCCATCTCCCAACTCAGAATCCAAATGGTCGACCTGGAAGACAGGCACGACATCATCCTCTTCATCGTCTAACTCGATGACCGGTGGGATGACAGCTAGGGGAGCGACTAAGTGCACCACTACGTGCTCCCATCTGGGTGACCATGGATGGCCACGTCGTGTTGGGGCTGGGGTACGGCTAGCACATCATCCTCAAGATCGTGCTGGTGATCCTAGTCTGTAGGACCGATCCTTGATGCTTAGGAACCTAAATTTGATATCTAACGTCCATAATAGCGGAAATATTACGTCGTGTTTACCAATAGACAAGATTTAATCAGTTAAACGTCAGTTTTATAGATCAAACGTTCTGGTTACAGACTGACAGAGCTTCGCCTCTGAAATGCCAAAGTTCTTAGAGTTACAAATGAAACATCAAAGCTCATATTTATACTAACACAAGTTCGCAGGTGGGAGTGCAAGTTCGGGCGAACTGGCTTAGTCAAGTTCGGCCGAACTTGACTACAACACTACCATTTCAAGCGAACTTGTCCCTAAATATACATAAACTTCGACATTTCGCTCCTAAATACTGACTCGATATTATACGATGACGTAGACAACAGACATATGCATCAAAAGACCCCCCCTTGGATGTTGCCGTAGTCATCATTCTTCAATTAAGTTCCTGAGTCTTTAATGTTCTCTTGATCTTTATATCTTGAATAACTTTAAAATCTATGCTCCCCATTGCTTTGAGCTTTCTGGTATCTTTAATCAACATGTTTATCTAGCTCCCCGTTAAATGATGCTCTGAATCTCTAAGATTTGACGATTAAGAAAAATCACACATATCCACACACAAATAGTTTCTTAACAGTCTCAATGGTCCGACTCACATTCAACATTATCAGGTTAACATGGAAGATTTTGAAAGAAAAACTTTTTGGATTTTTAATATTGAATGTAAAATGTAAACAAACTAAAATGTAATATTTACAGTTTATATTTTTGTGAGAAAACGTGCTAGAGGATCATATAAGATTTTGAGACATACCACCAGTACCGTGGAACTTTTAATGACTTTAAGTTTTAAAACTTGTTTAACTAGATTGTCGATATGTTTATCCACCTAAACTTTAACACATTTCTCAATTGTTCCAAGATATGTTAGGGTAAGAATTATGAAACTTGACTTATTTGTGGTTTCCACTTCTTGAATATACTCCCGTATCAAAATTCCCTAGATTTCATCTTCTAGGTGAATATAGCGTAATTGATATATGTATCAGGGTAATGCGATGCCTTGAGAGCTCAGGTTAGTACTACCGTACAGACAAAGAGATGAAGGCTCGTCTTTAAGGTGTGTTCCACTTAAGGAATCTTTTTAGCATTGCATATGATCATATCTTTCGATACTTTTCAATATTGCATGCAAAGGTTTATAGCGAAAGTATTATAGAAGTTCTAGGCCATTACTTTCGCAAAATCAGAAGAACTTGTATAATACCCCAGATATCAACTATCTATAAAGACCTCGTATCTCAGAATCAGGCAATCTTTCAAACAAAATTTCGGAATACTAAGTCCATATATCCAAGATATGTTAATCCACAAGATTAAGCAGTTGTAAAATTTAGTTTATATCTCGAAAACAGTTTACTGAACGTGTTAAGCCTATCGACACATCCACAGTAAGACTCGTTTATCACTTTTAAACTTTACATTTCTTTAGCATACTGTGATAGTCCACTGATGTACTATCATTTCCTTATATGACACTGACTTCTTTTTGTCTTTTTCAATGTTTTTGTATATTTTGAATTTTTATATGTTTTTGGATTTTAAAATTTTTCGAATGTTTTTGTATTTTCTCTAACATTTCTCCCCCTAAAATCAAAAACATCTTTTTGGACTTTAGTTTTTAACAAAATTCTAAAGTAGAAAAATATATACAAACCAATGTGGATCACACGAACTCATCGTCCGATCCGTATTCAACCTCGGCGTCCGCACCTGACAACAAATTTTTCATACCATTAATTCTCAGCAAGTATTTAAATCGTGACAAAGAAAATGGTTTGGTATAAAAATCAGCCTTTCGTTCGTCGGTGTGGATTTTTTCTATTTGCACCAACTTCTTTTCGTAGCAATCACGAATGCAATGATAACGAATTTCAATGTGTTTTGTGCTTGAGTGATGAACCGGATTTTTAGTTATATCGATGGCTGCATTGTTATCAACATACAGCGGAGTGTCTAGAAATTGCAGACCATAGTCTCTCATCTGCTGTTGAATCCACAGAATCTGTGAACAACAGCTGGAGGCCGAGATATACTCAGCTTCACAGGTAGAGAGAGCGACTGTAGTCTGTTTCTTACACTGCCAGGTTACCATTCTTGTTCCGAAGAACTGGCATCCTGCTGTAGTTGATTTTGAGTTCAACTTATCTAGCACCAAAATCGGAATCAGCATAGCCTTTGAGGTCGAAATTGTCGTTCTTCGAGTACCACAAGCCGGTGCTTGGGCATCCTTTCAGATATCTGAAGATACACTTCACGATCTGCATGTGTAAGATCCTCCGCATTGACTGATATCTGACGCATAGGCAGGTTGAATACATAATATCGGGCGTGATGCCGTCAGATACATCAGTGATCCAATCATCGATCTGTATAACGTCTCGTCAACTTTGGCTCCAGTCTTGTCAACGCAAATGCCATGATTCAGAGCAAGACGCGTAGATAGAGGCTTCAAGTTTTCCATTCCAACTTCTTCAAGATGTCGTGAACATACTTAGTCTGGTGAATGAAAATACCATCCGGAAGCTGATCTACTTGCAAACCAAGAAAGAACTTCATTTCGCCCATCGAGGACATTTCGAATTTCTTTTTCATGATTCCTCAAACTCCTTGCAAAGACTATCGTTTGTAGATCCAAAGATGATGTCGTCAAATCAAATGGCCATCAACTTCTCTAGTGAAAAGAGTACTATCCACAGTTCCTCTGATAAAGCCGTTTCCTATGAGATATTGCGATAACGTCTCGTACCAAGCTCTCGGGGCTTTGGTGTAGTCCATAAAGAGCTTTATCCAGTAGGTACGCTTTCTTCTTGTTAAGTGGATCAACAAACCCAGTGGTTGTCCAACGTACACCTTCTCGCTAATTTGCCATACAGAAAAGCTGATTTGACATCCAATTCATAGACCTTAAATTCTTTCCATGATGCGAAAGCTAGAAAAATTCGAATAGATTCCAATCGAGCCACTGGTGGATAGACTTCTGTGTAGTCTATCCCTTCCTGCTTGTGAAATCCTTTGACAACAAGCCTAGCTTTGTTATGAACAATAACTCCTCTATCATCACGTTTACACTTAAAGACCCATTTTGTATCAATTGCTTTCTGATTTTCTGGTAAGTCTTCAAGCTTCCACACACCCAACTTCTCAAACTACAATAATTCTTCTTTCATTGCTTGTACACAATTTTCATCAGCTAAAGCTTCATTAACTGTCTTGGGCTCAATCTGAGAGATGAAACATGAATAGAAACAATAGTTATGTGTTGTAGCAACGCGTGTGTAGAAACAACTGAGTGCTTTATTAATTTGACCTCGAGTTCTAACACCAGTTTGAAGTTCTCCGATAATATTTGTTGACGGATGATAGGAATATGATCATGGCAATTCTTCACTTGGAACATCTACTGAGTATTGCTGATTCGTGATGTTGAGATCAACAACCAATTAAATGTTTGGAGAGCTTGATGAATCTTCATTTCTGTTGTCTGGGACTGCAGATTGATTAAGAAGACTTGTTATCTGCTCCACTTCTTCATCTGAAGAAGATGATTCACCATCAGCATCAAATGTTGGTGCTTCATCTGAATCAGAATTTTGATTCTGAGGCATACTGGGCTTCGTTGTTGTATTCACTGGTTCAATAGAGGCATTCGTTGGAAGAGTAGTAGGTGTTAATAATGTTTCAGAAACATTTTCAGCCGAAACACCATTATTGCTTGAACTTGCGCCAGAAGAAGATGGATCCAACGTGGGTTGATTAACCACAATTGGTCGAACAATTCGTTCTTGATTCGCTGACTGGTGAAGATAATATAACGCTGCAACTTCTTCGTCAGTTGGTTCTTTGGGCAAGTCAAATGACTTCCAAAGGTCTTGATAGTTAAACAGCCACGCGTCACCTTTCCTTTGAATAGGATCCGTGTAGTTGAAACAATCCACGTGCTATGCTTCAATAACCTTTCTCAATGAAGGAACATATACTCTTCTCAACGGACTCGCATATCCGAAAAAGAAACCTTCAAGAGATTTAGCTCCAAATTTGCCATCTTAGTCTATTACGGTACATGGCGCACCGAATGGTTCTAAGAACTTCAAATTTGGCTTCCGTCGGTTTATCATCTCAAAACATGTTTTCTTTGTTGGTTTGAAAGTGTGAACCCTTTTTAGCGTGTAGCAAGCCGCAGCAACCACTTCACTCTAGAAGTTGATAGGAAGTTTAGAATCTGCAAGCATGGTTCTCGCAGTTTCAATCAAAGTTTTATATTTCCGTTCAGCTACTCCATTTTGCTGTGAGTATAGGGAGCACTAAACTCGTGCAAAATCCCTTTTACGTTGCAGAATTCCTTCATTTTGTTATTCTTAACCTTTATGCCGTTGTCACTTCTAATGCGTCTGACCGACAGATGATAAATGTTCTCGAGTTTCTTGAATAGAATAACCAAGTTCTCGAACGTTTCGTCTTTTGATTCTTTAAAGAATACCCACGAATATCTCGAATAGTCATCTGTCACGACCAAGCAATATAAGTCTCCTGAGATGCTTCGAACATTTACAGGACCAAATAAATCCATGTGGAGACATTCTAATGGCAACTTTATTGAGTTTAGAATTTTCTTCGGATGAGATTTCTTGATCTGCTTTCCCTTCTTGCATTCCAAGCAATGATCAGACATCTGAAAACTTCAAAGATTTATGCCTTCTACAAGATCATTATGAACCAAGAAATTAATTTTTGGCAAATGAACATGCCCCATCTTACGATGCCAAAGAATAGAATCCTTTTCAGTAGCCTTTGATACAAAACATTGTGCTGATTGTGATGAAGTTGTAGCAACACCCATATCAAGAACATATAAATCATTCTCTCGCGGTGCTCACATCAGAATCCACTCATCTGGTATTTTGAATCCCGGCTTCAAGATAATACACTCCTTGTTGCTGAAATGGACTTTAAATTTCTTGTCACAAATATGCGATATACTCAGAAGATTGTTCTCAAGATCTGCAATATAGTTCACGCGATCAAATGAAACTACACCATTGGAGAGTTTTCCCTCGGCGACTATCCTTCCACCTTGATTTCCTGCAAATCCAACATATCCACCATTGATAGCTTTAATGTCAAATAGCAACGCTTTCATTCCCGTCATGTACCTAGACGCTCCACTATCCAAAATCCACTTTGAAAGTACGGATCTTTGGAGCCCCTGCAAAATTCAGAAATTAGGTGAAAAGCTCTACCCAAGCCTTCTTGGTCTTGGGTTTTACTGGATAAGAATCATCAAAAGCATATTCAAACTCATCAACGTCATCAAAATCAAATTCATCATCTTTTTCAACAATGTTAATGTTTGAAAATTTCACTTTTTTTTCTTATCTTTTACAGATTTGACATAATCGTTCTTGATTTCTATTTTAACTTCTTTCACATTCCCACTAGTCTTCACCTGCTCAGACTTAGTGATTTCAGACTTTGATTCTTTTGTGTTGTCAGTCTTTACTAGCTCAGACTTAACAACACCAGATGTTGTTAACCTTTTCTTGGCAATCCAGGTTTGAGATTTGATAAAGCCTTTTTGATGTAAAACTTGTTTTCATTAGACCTAGAAGTTTCACCTTTTTCAAAAATGGAATTTTCAAAAATCTTTTCAGACTTTGGTTTAACTTTTGATTTTGATTCATTTCGTTTCAAAATCTTTACAGGTTTTGCAAACACTGGTTGCTTTGGTTTAACAACATTTGAATCTTCTTTTCTTTGCAGATAAGCCGGCTTTGATTTCGAACATTGTCGTGCCATATGACCAATTTCATTGCACTTGAAACATGTCCGATTATCAAGTGGATGTCGTTTAACAGGTGGTTTTATCCTACTTGAAGTTTTAACACCACTTGTAACCTTGGCTTTATCTCGAATTTCTTTCTCCTTCTTGAACTCATCATTAGACTGCTTACCAATCAAGTTCTCCTTATGAACTGTACTCGTCCCATATACAAAATTCATGTATTTGTTTTTATATTCATGAAATGATGAAGGTTTCTTTACAGATTCATCAGTTTCTTCTTCTAAACCCAACCCGCTCTCCGGTTTTCCGGATGATCACCACCGTTTCTTCGGTAATTGTTTCTTTTAGGTTTGGAATAGAATTTTTGTTCATTGATTACCAATTCCTCTTATGTGACTTCCACGAGTTTAAAGAATTTATCAAGCAATTCTTCCTTCACATTCTGAATCGGGAAGCTATCATCAAAATATAGTCTATCTGAATCCTTAATTTTGTACATTACAATATTAGAATCGTCGCTTAGACCATCTTCTGATGACCTATTGTCATTTTCAGATTGTGAATCATAATTCTTTGAACTCGATTCGGCGCTTTTGAAGCTGCCGTCATCAGAATCACTTAAAACATTTTCAACCACTTTGTTAACCACAACGTTGTTATCATCATCAGATTTAGCATAGACTATATCAATGTTCTCTGGCAACTCGTCTTTGTTTTCAGAAAGTAATTCAACATTAAGTGCCTTGTCCATCCCGTCTGCAGATTTAACACAGTATTTCTCGCAAAGAGGTGGAGGAACATAGCTATATTCTTTGCCCGCTTTCTTTTTAGGTTTTTCTTCCGTTGAGATTGTCAGAAGAATGTGATCGATAACATACGCGTTGGTGGTATAACTTCTTAACAATTTTCGAACTCTTTCAGTTTCGATTGTCATGTCTTGAAGTTGTTGTTTGATTTCAGCAATGGTGTTAATATAGGTGTTAATTGCTCTTTGTTTATCCATTACTGTACCGCTCAACATTCTTATATTATCATGTTGTTCGATGTAATTTCTGTCGAGTCTGCCATAATCATTTTTCATTTTGTCATACGCTTCTTTCATTGTGCGATAATCATATTTTAACAAATCGTTATGCACATTGTTTTCAGCGATGATCTTTGATTTTTCGGCACATTCGACACAAGGTTCAGTACATTTTGTACAAGGTTTCTCAACCTCTACAACTTGTACTTTGACAACTTATTTCTCGACAACCTTTATCTCTGGACCTACCTTGGTTAGATTCGCCATCAAAGCTTTATCTGCCATGTCCTTGAGGTCTTCGACTTTCATTTCTTGAGTGACATCAATGATCACTTCATCAATCTTTTTCTACTCAACCACTTGTTCTTTCGTGCTTCCATCAAAGTGACCTGCAAAACTATCACAAGAATTAGAAGTTAAAAGTCTTTGTCTCTGCATGTGGATATATTCTTCTTCTTCTTGCTGTTGATGCAAGTATTGTTCGATAAGAGCTTGTTCAATAACTGAGTGCTTTATTAATTTGACCTCGAGTTCTAACACCAGTTTGAAGTTCTCCGATAATATTTGTTGACGGATGATAGGAATATGATCATGGCAATTCTTCACTTGGAACATCTACTGAGTATTGCTGATTCGTGATGTTGAGATCAACAACCAATTAAATGTTTGGAGAGCTTGATGAATCTTCATTTCTGTTGTCTGGGACTGCAGATTGATTAAGAAGACTTGTTATCTGCTCCACTTCTTCATCTGAAGAAGATGATTCACCATCAGCATCAAATGTTGGTGCTTCATCTGAATCAGAATTTTGATTCTGAGGCATACTGGGCTTCGTTGTTGTATTCACTGGTTCAATAGAGGCATTCGTTGGAAGAGTAGTAGGTGTTAATAATGTTTCAGAAACATTTTCAGCCGAAACACCATTATTGCTTGAACTTGCGCCAGAAGAAGATGGATCCAACGTGGGTTGATTAACCACAATTGGTCGAACAATTCGTTCTTGATTCGCTGACTGGTGAAGATAATATAACGCTGCAACTTCTTCGTCAGTTGGTTCTTTGGGCAAGTCAAATGACTTCCAAAGGTCTTGATAGTTAAACAGCCACGCGTCACCTTTCCTTTGAATAGGATCCGTGTAGTTGAAACAATCCACGTGCTATGCTTCAATAACCTTTCTCAATGAAGGAACATATACTCTTCTCAACGGACTCGCATATCCGAAAAAGAAACCTTCAAGAGATTTAGCTCCAAATTTGCCATCTTAGTCTATTACGGTACATGGCGCACCGAATGGTTCTAAGAACTTCAAATTTGGCTTCCGTCGGTTTATCATCTCAAAACATGTTTTCTTTGTTGGTTTGAAAGTGTGAACCCTTTTTAGCGTGTAGCAAGCCGCAGCAACCACTTCACTCTAGAAGTTGATAGGAAGTTTAGAATCTGCAAGCATGGTTCTCGCAGTTTCAATCAAAGTTTTATATTTCCGTTCAGCTACTCCATTTTGCTGTGAGTATAGGGAGCACTAAACTCGTGCAAAATCCCTTTTACGTTGCAGAATTCCTTCATTTTGTTATTCTTAACCTTTATGCCGTTGTCACTTCTAATGCGTCTGACCGACAGATGATAAATGTTCTCGAGTTTCTTGAATAGAATAACCAAGTTCTCGAACGTTTCGTCTTTTGATTCTTTAAAGAATACCCACGAATATCTCGAATAGTCATCTGTCACGACCAAGCAATATAAGTCTCCTGAGATGCTTCGAACATTTACAGGACCAAATAAATCCATGTGGAGACATTCTAATGGCAACTTTATTGAGTTTAGAATTTTCTTCGGATGAGATTTCTTGATCTGCTTTCCCTTCTTGCATTCCAAGCAATGATCAGACATCTGAAAACTTCAAAGATTTATGCCTTCTACAAGATCATTATGAACCAAGAAATTATTTTTGGCAAATGAACATGCCCCATCTTACGATGCCAAAGAATAGAATCCTTTTCAGTAGCCTTTGATACAAAACATTGTGCTGATTGTGATGAAGTTGTAGCAACACCCATATCAAGAACATATAAATCATTCTCTCGCGGTGCTCACATCAGAATCCACTCATCTGGTATTTTGAATCCCGGCTTCAAGATAATACACTCCTTGTTGCTGAAATGGACTTTAAATTTCTTGTCACAAATATGCGATATACTCAGAAGATTTTCTCAAGTCTGCAATATAGTTCACGCGATCAAATGAAACTACACCATTGGAGAGTTTTCCCTCGGCGACTATCCTTCCACCTTGATTTCCTGCAAATCCAACATATCCACCATTGATAGCTTTAATGTCAAATAGCAACGCTTTCATTCCCGTCATGTACCTAGACGCTCCACTATCCAAAATCCACTTTGAAAGTACGGATCTTTGGAGCCCCTGCAAAATTCAGAAATTAGGTGAAAAGCTCTACCCAAGCCTTCTTGGTCATTGGGTTTTACTGGATAAGAATCATCAAAAGCATATTCAAACTCATCAACGTCATCAAAATCAAATTCATCATCTTTTTCAACAATGTTAATGTTTGAAAATTTCACTTTTTTTTCTTATCTTTTACAGATTTGACATAATCGTTCTTGATTTCTATTTTAACTTCTTTCACATTCCCACTAGTCTTCACCTGCTCAGACTTAGTGATTTCAGACTTTGATTCTTTTGTGTTGTCAGTCTTTACTAGCTCAGACTTAACAACACCAGATGTTGTTGAACCTTTTCTTGGCAATCCAGGTTTGAGATTTGATAAAGCCTTTTTGATTTAAAACTTGTTTTCATTAGACCTAGAAGTTTCACCTTTTTCAAAAATGGAATTTTCAAAAATCTTTTCAGACTTTGGTTTAACTTTTGATTTTGATTCATTTCGTTTCAAAATCTTTACAGGTTTTGCAAACACTGGTTGCTTTGGTTTAACAACATTTGAATCTTCTTTTCTTTGAAGATAAGCCGGCTTTGATTTCGAACATTGTCGTGCCATATGACCAATTTCATTGCACTTGAAACATGTCCGATTATCAAGTGGATGTCGTTTAACAGGTGGTTTTATCCTACTTGAAGTTTTAACACCACTTGTAACCTTGGCTTTATCTCGAATTTCTTTCTCCTTCTTGAACTCATCATTAGACTGCTTACCAATCAAGTTCTCCTATGAACTGTACTCGTCCCATATACAAAATTCATGTATTTGTTTTTATATTCATGAATATGGGGTTTCTTTACAGATTCATCAGTTTCTTCTTCTAAACCCAACCCCGCTCTCCGGTTTTCCGGATGATCACCACCGTTTCTTCGGTAATTGTTTCTTTTAGGTTTGGAATAGAATTTTTGTTCATTGATTACCAATTCCTCTATGTGACTTCCACGAGTTTAAAGAATTTATCAAGCAATTCTTCCTTCACATTCTGAATCGGGAAGCTATCATCAAAAATAGTCTATCTGAATCCTTAATTTTGTACATTACAATATTAGGATCGTCGCTTAGACCATCTTCTGACGACTTATTGTCATTTTCAGATTGTGAATCATAATTCTTTGAACTCGATTCGGCACTTTTGAAGCTGCCGTCATCAGAATCACTTAAAACATTTTCAACCACTTTGTTAACCACAACGTTGTTATCATCATCAGATTTAGCATAGACTATATCAATGTTCTCTGGCAACTCGTCTTTGTTTTCAGAAAGTAATTCAACATTGAGTGCCTTGTCCATCCCGTCTGCAGTTTAACACAGTATTTCTCGCAAAGAGGTGGAGGAACATTGCTATATTCTTTGCCCGCTTTCTTTTTAGGTTTTTCTTCCGTTGAGATTGTCAGAAGAATGTGATCGATAACATACGCGTTGGTGGTATAACTTCTTAACAATTTTCGAACTCTTTCAGTTTCGATTGTCATGTCTTGAAGTTGTTGTTTGATTTCAGCAATGGTGTTAATATAGGTGTTAATTGCTCTTTGTTTATCCATTACTGTACCACTCAACATTCTTATATTATCATGTTGTTCGATGTAATTTCTGTCGAGTCTGCCATAATCATTTTTCATTTTGTCATACGCTTCTTTCATTGTGCGATAATCATATTTTAACAAATCGTTATGCACATTGTTTTCAGCGATGATCTTTGATTTTTCGGCACATTCGACACAAGGTTCAGTACATTTTGTACAAGGTTTCTCAACCTCTACAACTTGTACTTTGACAACTTATTTCTCGACAACCTTTATCTCGGACCTACCTTGGTTAGATTCGCCATCAAAGCTTTATCTTCCATGTCCTTGAGGTCTTCGACTTTCATTTCTTGAGTGACATCAATGATCACTTCATCAATCTTTTTCTCCTCAACCACTTGTTCTTTCGTGCTTCCATCAAAGTGACCTGCAAAACTATCACAAGAATTAGAAGTTAAAAGTCTTTGTCTCTGCATGTGGATATATTCTTCTTCTTCTTGCTGTTGATGCAAGTATTGTTCGATAAAAGCTTGTTCAATAGCTGCTGCCGCTGCTTCAGCTGCCGCCGCTGCTTCCTCTGCGGAATTATCTTCAACTATCTCCGCCATCAAGGCAACTCTGGTCTTTTTTCCCGATATAAGAATTCCAATCAAAACCTTCATCTTTTGTGGATGCAACCATGGCTTTCTCCGTGGTACTACTGTTTGGCCTTTCTTGGATCTCAACTTGAGTTTTCTTCGGGAAAGGATTATATTGAAGTGCCCTCATGTAATACTCATTTCCTCCTCCGAAAGGACTTTGATTTCCGATTGCCTCGGTGTTCTTACACTCTCTTTTAAAATGTCCCTTTTGTCGGCATTTAAAGCATGTGACTTTGGGTTTGTCAAAACCCAATTTGTTGCTGGAGTTTCCTATGTCACGGCCTGTGAGTGCAACGAACTTTGTCACTCTACTGATGATCGAAGCTAAGGACCATCTGATGTCCATTAGTTCGAGTTCTTCCTCGTCTACCTGGTCATAATCTTCTGCAGGCATCTCGGGATTTCCAATCTTACCGGCAACAAGACATTTATAAGACTCTAAGCCGGTAGCAAGTAGTTACATATGTTGTTTTGCAACTTCTTCTGAAACAACATTGTTCAAATTTACTGCTATGTTGCATTTATATATATTCGGATCAGAACTTTGTTGTTGATTCTGATTTGCTTGACTTTGAAATGTTGAATTTGAACCAGTGCTCGAGTAAGAACTTTGTGGACTTTGGTCATACTGAGGCTGTGAATGGTTCTGATTATGTGGAGAAGCATTCATGTTTGCACTAAAAGCAGTTCCAATTTTTGGACTCGTAATGTTATCTTGCATTCCGGTTTTGTAGTACAAACCAATGTCTTGAACAACATTAGCGTTCTTTGACTTTGCTATCTTCAGAAGTTCCATTTCGTGACCTTCGAGTTTATCGATAAAGGTTGACAACTTGAAGAATTCCCACTTATCACTATTCTTCTAACCATCAAATAAGTTGACCATTCACCTCTGGTAGTGCGTCAGCAAGTTTGTCAATGTATTCTCGTTCCGTCTTCTCAAGTCCGTCTCTTCGTATTTGCACTTTGAGATGACAGAAACGCTCAATCATTTGCTTAATGGTTTCATTCTTTAGCATGCTGAAGATATCGAACTCTTTCAGAATGAGAGCCTTCTTGCTTTTGATCATTTCAGCACTGCCTTGGTATTTCTTCTGTAACGACAACCAAAGTTCTCTTGCTGTACTATACTCTGGTAACAGAATCAGAATATCTTCTTTGACAGACTGTTGGATGAGACTGATCATCTTTTTCTCTGCAATGTATTCATCTCTCTGTACTGTCGAGTAGTTGTACTTCTCAAGAACTTGTTGATGTTCATCTACTGGAATAGTATAGCCTCTTTCAATTGACATCCAGCCAGTAAAGTGCAAGGCTTGAATCCAGTAGGTAAATTTCTCTTTCCATGCTTCGTACTCGTCAATGCTCATTAGCTTGGGCGCTTTGACAGTCGTTCCCATTTCTTATCAAGATTGACTTGATTAATCACGTTGGCGTTTGACGAACTAGCTCCGGACATAAAAGCTCTTAGTTAATCCTCCATTGTGAATCACGAAACATGTACGCTGAAAATTTTTCAAAAACATTGAAAACAATTAGTCCTACTACAAGTTCGGTCGAACATGTAGCAACTAATGAAGAACTCTTGGATTTTCTAACAAGTTCGGTCGAACTTGTTAGAATTGCTTTGAAAAATATTGTGTAACTTCGGTTGAACTTACACAATCGTGAGAAAACAAACAGAACTTCGAGCGAACTTATCAACAGAATTTTGATGAAATGCTAGTTAAGTTCGGGCGAACTTACTTAAAATCTCTTAGATATTACACAAGTTCGGTCGAACTTGATGTAAAATCAGTGAAACTTTAGTAACTTCGAGCGAACTTGACTTAATTCCTAAAAAACCACCTAAGTTCGGGCGAACTTACTAAAAAATCACTTGAAAATTGATGTTTTAGGGCAAGTTCGGCCGAACATGGCCAATAAGTTCGATCCTTAGGATTTTCAAAAACATGATTTTTTTAAAATTTTGACATGAATTCGGTTGAATTTGGTCTCCAAGCTTTCAAGGGTTTGTCTTTGTTGTGTTTTAAATGATATGTTCAAAATTCAAAAGATTTTGACCATGAATTCTTCATTTTATGTTCAAAAGTTAAGAAAAAGAAGAATGGAGTAGATATAGAAGTCTTCTTGTCTTGATACTATCAAATCAGGCTGTTCTAGCTCTGGTTACAGACTGACAGAGCTTCGCATCTGAAATGCCAAAGTTTTTGAAGTTAAGTATGAAACATCAAAGCTCCTATTTATACTAACACAAGTTCGCTGGTGGGAGTGCAAGTTCGGGCGAACTTGTTTAGTCAAGTTCAGCCGAACTTGACTACAACACTACCATTTAAAGCAAACTTGTCCCTAAATATACATCAACTTCGACATTTCACTCCTAAATACTGACTCGATATTATACGATGACGTAGGCAACAGACATATGCATCAACATGGTCATCTCCCAAGTAGTAGTCGGGTAGGGCAAAGGGCTGGAAATCGTCGAGGTCCTCATCGTCCGAACCTCGTGAGCGGCTGCTTCCTCAGGAGGTATAGCCGCAGCAGCCTCGACACCAAATCCGTCATCTGAGAGTACTCCATAGGGTCCTCCTCGTACGAAGACACTGAAGACATGGTCCTAGCAAATACAATCCGTACAACGTATAAACATAAAGGTTAGTAATTAATTATTACTTATGATATATTTCATTTTAACTATCAAATCTCACACAATTTGTTATTTGGTTTCGTGTAATCCTAGTGTTCTCGTGTCTATTCATTATAGACTAATCAGGAAAAGCTTTTGTTCTTACCTATGGTTGAACTCGTGTGATAGATGCTCATGTTATCGTGACATTTTTTAATACTTTTCTCATATACTAGAAAACAGTTTTGTAATGTTATAAACTTTGTTTTCGTGTGAGAGCCCCTGGTGATTGTAGACCAAACTTAGTAAAAAGTTTGTCCCCGGTTCACTACAATCGAAGCTCTGATACCAATCTGTCACACCCTGTTCGTAGCGGAAGCGCAAACATGTGACTTAACGGTAATCATTGCAATCAGTCGTGTAAACATAATTATAACCAACAACGATGCCATATGTTATACAAATTCAAATTCAAGTTTACATGTTCCAACAAGTTTCATAAGTTTACCAAAACAATATTTAGTTAAGTTACATCACCAAAATATGTTTGCGATAGTTGAAATTTTAAGTCGAGGTTTTTGACCCCTATATGCCCAAACAAGGAAGGGATATATGAGGCAAATCCTCCAAAAGTGGCCATCGTTGTAACTTCCGAGAATCCATCACCGGTTAAGCCATGTTTCCTGAAATACATGTAGTTTGGAAAAATCTACAAAAGTTGAGCGAGTTCATGTAGTTTTGTTTTCAAATAAATTGTCGTAATTGTTATCCATTATTGAAATCCAGGTATGTAAATAATTATGGAATATAAGGATCTATCAGTGGGTAGCGAGCCCTCCAATACTATGCGCCGTAAGTATATAACCAAACCGACGACACTTTGTTCTCAATTGGGATCACAAGAAGCACCCTATGGTATACAACTAGTAGTGGAGCATGCCTCAAGCTCAATAGATCTACACCTTTTGCACCTTAGTCACTAAGTGATTAATGGTTACTAATGTTATAATGTTATCCAATCCTACTTACCACATCGATCTTATTGTCATCTAACTCCATAACTAACATACCATGTGTCTTGACATGTATTTCCCCCCAATGTTATAAAACCGAAAGCGTTTAAAAGAAAAGGGGGACATGAACTCACTGATTCGGTTCCTCGTGTACAACTCACTTTCCTTGGTCTTGAACCGAAACCTACAAGTGTTCTAATTCCCATTAGACACTTAAGTCTATGTTCGTTCTATGTACAAGTCCCCATCTTAGGTTAGTTGTTCTTAATCGTTTTATTGATTAATTATTTCTTGACTTGGTAATATAGTTTTGTTATCGTGTCTTGAATAATGTGTAAACAACGTCACCCGTTCATTGTCCTTGTGCCTAGCACACTTGTCATTGGGCCTAGCCCATGTGATTGGGCCTAGCCCACGTCCTTGTGTCTTAGGTCTAGCCCATGTTCTTGTGTCATTCGGCCTAGCCCAATTGTTGATGTCATTGGGCCTAGCCCATGTTCTTGTGTCATTGGGCCTAGCCCATGTGCTGATGTCATTGGGCCTAGCCCATGTTCTTGTATCATTGGGCCTAGCCCATGTGTTTGTATTGTTGGGCCTCGCCCATGTGTTTGTATTGTTATATTTATTTTTCAAAATAAATATGTATACTTGTAAAATAATATTTCCAATATTATCTCTTGTATAAGTATATTTGTTATTTTGCAAATGTACATTTGGGAAAGTATACTCGTGTTCTAGTGATAAGGTTCGCGTATTTCTTATTGTCTTGACAAGATTTATTACTTGTAAATCTTATGTTTTTCCGAAAATCTATTTCTTAAAAATAATATATTTTTAAGGCTTGTATATTATATATATATATATTTACCAATCTTGTATATATATATATATATATATATATATATATTGTGTATAAGTCCATTTAATTGTCCAAGTCCATTTTACCAAGAAATATATATAAGTTTATATATATTTTGTTATGGTTGCCCAAATACTCAAGGGTGAATATTTTGTGTGTATTTTGTCCAAGTATGTTCTTTGGTATTTTTGGTATTATTATTAATACTCCATTGAGTTTTAGTGGTAATTTCACTATTTTTGTACTACATTATTAACATAGTATCATTCCACAAATAATTTCGTACATTAATTGTATTTTCCTATAAATTTATACTTGTTTTATTTTAAGAATTTTATTTCTTAACTTGTATATCTATATGAAAATAGGGCATGGCTCTGTTTAATTTATTTAAACATCTAAAAACCAAAAGTTTAGTAGTAAACTTTATATTTTTCTAAGTGTTAGTTTTTATAAAAATTTGGTCATAGTTTCCCCTATATTTAGGAGTTTCCCATGTTCATAAACATGTGTATAAGCTTCACAAAACTCACTTAATTACCAAAATAATTTCTATAGGTTTAAACAATTTCTTACATACACTTTTTACATGATGATGATCTCAAAACATTATAAAAACATGTAGTCTTCTAGTATGGTGTTTAACATGTTTAATTATCTTCAAAAATTCTAATTATCCACTAATTACACAACTTTTGTAGAAAATCATGTTTAACAACTTGTTCATCCATTTACAAAAATAACTTTAAATCCATGTTTATGTGTTGTAAATCATCCTAACTAGTTCATTAGTGGTCTACATCATGTTCATCAACTTATTCTTCATGGATGAAAGATCCATATATACACTTTCAAGATCTTCACATACAACCATACTACACATTATGATCATCAAACTAAGCACATATTAATCACATATAACTTTATTACACTTCAAGATTATGTTTGTTTTCTTTATATTTCAAGTGTTCTTCAAGTGTTCATCTTGTAGAGCTTTATGTTTCTTGATGGTTTAACTTGTACATGAGTAATATACTAGTAACAAGGATTAAAACAAGGTTCAAGAAGCATACTACTAGCTCTAGTGGCTAGGGAAGTGGCTTAACAAAGATGAAGATGAAGAAAGCAAATGTTGGTGGATAAAAGCTTCCTAGTGAGGTCCTTCAACTTCCATCACTTGACACCTTCATAATTTGCCTTGATACACCCTTGTATACACTTAGTTTGCTTGTAAAATGAATAGAGAATGGAGGTGATATGGATGGTGGTGGAGCCGTGAGGTAGGGGAAAGATGGAGGTGGTTATGGTGTTTGAAAATGATGAAAGGATAAGGTATTAGGGTGTTAGTGTTTTATGTATAATCTTTCACTCATTAACCTCCATGTAAAGCTAAATTACTCCCAACATTGAATGATTAGGGGAGACAAAAATGTTGGGGACTATGGGGGCCCCTTTGACCGTCCACATCTAGGGGGGTCTAGTTTGGTTTGAATGGTTGGTTAGTGATTTAGTTAGGATCTAATGGTAATTAAGTTGGTGTTTAGTGTATTAGGGATTATAGGATGATACGAAGTGTCGGGTGGTCCTAACTAGCTTTGTAACACTAAAACAATGCTGCTAGTGAAAATTTGGTGTTTTGGGTATCATCCGATTGTTCGGTTGCTTACCGGCTCGTTAAAGTGCTAAATGGCGCAGTTTAGTGTGTTATGAGGTACCTTTATATACGGTTTTAATTCCCAGCACTTTGCAAGTTATTCTGGACACTTTAACCTTATTTATGCATTATATTTTAGTGTATTAATGCTGAATTTTGCTGATTTATGCTGAATTCTGCATTTAAAGTGTGTTTTGGGCATTTTTAAGTGCATTAAATGATTTCCGGAAAATGTAAGTCAAATCCATGTTCTCCATTCTTGGATTTAATATATGATTGCTATTGGACTTCTATTTAAGTCCTAGAACTGTCGTTAAGCTGAGTACCGGACTAGTGCTGACACTGCTAGTCTAACCGGCAAGTCTACTAGTTGTTTTAGTGCATTGTCTAATTGTTTTTAAACGAGACTATCCACATGAATGATATGCACTATTTAAATAGTTTTCATGACAGTTCAAAGTATATGAGATGAAAGCAAACGGTTTAAGACATTTTAACACATAATTGCATGATTAAATTAATAGTTTAATTGTATGGAAATTACCCGAAAGTTAACAGTTGTCACATACTCCCCCTGTTAAAAGGAATTTCGTCCTGAAATTCAAGCTGAGTTATCCGTTACAGGAGTCTTCTCAAACAAGTGAGGGTTTTGACCTTGAGTTGATCTTCACGTTCCCAAGTATACTCGGGTCCGTGCCTAGAGTTCCAACGGACTTTGACTAGCTTGATACGACTTCTCCGTGTTTTCTGGACTTTCCAGTCCATGACCTCAACAGGTTCTTCAGTGAATTGGAGCTTGTCGTCTATATGGATCTCATCCACAAGGATGATGACTGTCTCTTTGGTTGGACTCTTTTTGAGATTAGACACATGGAACGTGTCGTGCACATTATTGAGTTCCTCGAAAGGTCCAATGTATCGTGGGTTAAGCTTCCCACGCTTACCAAACCTAGCTACGCCCTTCCAAGGCGAGACTTTCAACAAAACCTTGTCTCCGACTTTGAAGGATAATGGTTTACGTCTTTTGTCCGCTAGCTCTTTGTCGATCACGAGCTACCTTGATTCGCTCGATGAATTTTGAATATCTTGTCTGTAGTTTCTTGGACCAGTTCGGGACCAATGAGTTGTTTGTCACCAACTTCCGCCCAGCATAGCGGAGATCGGCACTTGCGTCCATAGAGTGCTTCGAATGGCGCGGCTTTAATGCTAGTGTGATAGCTGTTGTTGTACGAAAACTCTACCAATGGTAAATGAGTATCCCAGTTTCCCCTAAGTCCATCACACAAGCATGTCCTCTAAAGTTTGGATGGTTCGCTCGCTTTGCCCATCAGCCTGCGGATGAAACCCGTGCTTAGATCTAGGCGAGATCCAAACGAAGCTTGAAATGACTGCCATATCCGCGACACAAAGCGACCATCTCGATATGAGATTATGGAGACTGGCACTTCATGACGTGCCACAATTTCCTTAAGGTACAGCTCAGCTAGCTTCTCAGTACCATCTTTCTCACGAATCGGTAAGAAGTGAGCCGACTTGGTTAACGGATCCATAATCACCAAATCTTGTCATGTCCTCGAGAGGTTCGTGGGAGCTTGGTTTATGAAATCCTATTGATATATGTTCCCACTTCCAAACAGGAATCTCGGGTTGTTGTAATAATCTAGATGGTTTCTAGTATTCGGCCTTGACATTTGCACAAGTCATAAATTTTCCAACATAGGTTGCAATGTCTGCCTTGAGATTAGGCCAACAGTAATACTCTTTCAAGTCCTGATACATCTTATCCAATCCTAGATGAATTGAGTACTTTGACTTGTGGGCCTCGTCTAGTACCAGTTCTCGTAAATCTCCGAAATTGGGAACCCAGATTCTTCCCATGCAATATAAAGTTCCATCTTTATTTGGTTCCATTTGTTTTTCCATTCCTTGCAATGATTCTGCTGGGATGTTTTCTGGTTTTAAAGCTTCTTGATGTGCCTCACGCACACGGGTGGTGAAGTTTGTCTGAATTGTCATCTCCAAGGCTCGTACTCTCAATGTCTTGACTCGTTCCTTGCGGCTCAAGGCATCTGCTAAAACGTTCGCCTTGCCCGGATGATACTTGATCGTGCAATCGTAGTCATTCAATAATTCAACCCAACGGCGTTAACGCATATTTAAATTCTTTTTGATTACATATATGTTGAAGACTCTCGTGATCCGTGAATATATTACATTGGGTACCATATAGGTAATGCCGCCAAATCTTCAAAGCGAAAACCACGACACCTAACTCAAGGTCATGCGTGGTATAATTTTTCTCGTGAACCTTCAATTAATGTGACGCATACGCGATGACTTTTTCTCGTTGCATAAGCACGCAACCTAAACCCTGATGCGAAGCATCATAGTACACCACGAAGTCATCGGTACCGTCGGGAAGTGATAAGATTGGCCATCACATAGTTTATTTTTTAAGAGTTGAAATGCCTCTTCTTGTTTTTCATCCCAAACAAACTTCTTGTCTTTTTGCGTGAGGTCATTAGCGGTTGAGCAACTTTAGAAAAGTTCTCAATGAATCTCCGATAATAGCCCGCTAGTCCAAGAAATTGTCGAACTTCGGTTGGACTCTTGGGTGCTTCCCAATTCTTAATGGCTTCAATCTTTAACGGGTCTACGTGAATACCTTTTTCGTTCACCACGTGTCCGAGAAATTGTACTTCACGAATCCAGAATTCGCACTTCGAAAATTTCGCGTAGAGTTTCTCCTTCTTTAGAAGTTCTAGAATGGTTCTCAAATGTTGCTCGTGCTCATCCTTCGATCGAGAATATATTAAAATATCATCGATAAACACGATCACAAATTTGTCGAGATACAGCTTGCACACGCGATTCATTAAGTCCATAAAGACCGGTGGTGCATTCGTTAAACCGAATGGCATAACAAGAAACTCGTAATGACCATAACGAGTTCTAAAAGCTGTTTTTGGTATGCTTTCTTCTTGAATTCGCAATTGGTGATATCCAGACCTTAAGTCTATCTTGGAATAGAAGCTTGAACCTTGTAGTTGATCAAATAAGTCATCAATCCTCGGTAGCGGATACCGATTCTTGATAGTAAGCTTATTTAACTCTCGGTAATTGATACACATCCTGAACGTTACGTCCTTTTTCTGGAGCTCCCCAAGGCGAAAAGATCGGTTTAATGAATCCTTTATCTAGTAGCTCTTGAAGTTGTGTAGATAATTCTTGCATTTCAGAAGGTGCTAGTCGATATGGAGATTTGGCACAAGCGCGGCTCCCGACACCAAGTCGATACGAATTCGACTTGTCGTTAAGGTGGCAATCCCGGTAGGTCTTCAGGAAATTCCTTCACGATCGGGATGTCTTCCAGCTTAGGCTCATCGGCCTTCTTGTCGACAACATGTGCTAGAAAAGCGATGCAACCTTTCCTTAAGCACTTGTGAGCTTTCATGCAATTTATGATTCGTAGTGGCGTGCTTTGCTTTTTCCCCATGAACCATCCAAGGTTCTCCGCTCGGTTTTCGGATAGCCAATCCATACCGATAACGACATCGAAACTACCTAATTGAACTTGTAAGAGGTCTATGTCGAACTTTCGTTCAACCAGTTCTAAGGTACATTTCCTTATAACTTCGCTTGATTCTACTAGTTTTCCGTCAGCTAGTTCGATTGAGTAAGGAATGTCTAATTTACTCGATTCTACCCCAAGTACGTCTCTAAATTCCTTAGAAATAAAACTAAAATCTGCCCCGGTATCGAAAAGTATAGATGCAAAGTGGTTGTTTATAGGGAACGTACCGGTGACCACATTCGGGTCCTCGCGTGCGTCCTTAGCTCCAAGTACAAAAGCTCTACCCCGAGCTTGATTTCCTTTCGGACAATCTTCTTGAAATGCCCTTTGTCACCACAATTATAGCATCCATCAATTGTTCCTTGGCATGTAGTGGTGTTATGCCAAACTTTCCACACTTACCGCATTTTGAGCCTCGGCATTCCCCATAATGATGGAAAGGGCATTTGGGACATTTTGGTGCTTCTCCACCATAAGGTTTCCTTTCAGCATTGTTTGGTGCGGTAGCGGCATAAGCTTTCGCTACTCAGTTCTCTCTCGGCGCTTGTCTCTTGCCCCTGTTAAATTAACTACCACGAGTACTTTTCTTAAAGTGGGAGAACTTCGTCTTATTAGAGTCCGGAGTCTCCACCGTAGCTTCTTTCTTGACTTCCGCAAGTTTCGGTAGCTTCTTTTGACGTACAGCCTCTTCAGTAAGGCTCGCAGCTAACTCAATCGCTTCCCCAATTTCAGTCGGTTTCGATGAAGTCACCAGGTTTAGAATTTCAGGGGCGAGTCCCCATACGAATCTCTCAATCCTTTTTATTTTGGTTCCACCAAGTACGGAACCACTCGTGACAAATCATGAAACCTTTGGACATATCCCGCGATGTCAGAGCCGATCATCTTAAGATTCCAGAATTCTTTTTCCAACTTTTGGATTTCAGACCTTGCGCAATACCTTTTCCTCATGATTTCCTTCAACTCCTCCCAGGTCAGACCATATGCAGCATCGTCTCCTTTGGTCTGCACCTGGAGGTTCCACCAAGATAACGCTCCGTCAATGAAGAGTCCAGTGACATAAGTGACTCTTTGCTCAGCGGGGCAGTTGCTTATTCGTATGATCGAGTCAGTCTTTTCGGTCCAGCGCACGAATGACACAGCACTGCTGGTGCCATCGAAGTTCAGAGGCTTGCATCCAAAAACTGCTTGTAAGTGCAACCTGAAATAGATTAGGTACACCAACTCAAGAATGAGATTCAAAGCACGAATAGATTAAATGAGAGTGTCACACGGCTATATGAATAACCAAAGATTGCCGGTATGTGGGTTGGTTCTGTTTGGGCCTCCGGTTCTGTTGCAATGCTCGGAGCGGTTGGCCTCGTACTGAGCAACGGCCTGAGATATACGCTCGTTTAGTTCCGCCTCGGTCGATGGTAGCCGATTGGCTTTGGTATCCCTTCGTCGTGGTGGCATCGTCTTCTAGTACGATATATTGATTGTAATTAGACGATTGTTCCATAATGAAAGAAGCATTTATTAAAAAAATATTAAAAATCTTGTATAAGAAACATCACGTCGGAAAAGGGGTAAGAAGTCGTGTATATGGCGTACAACACAATCGCGAACACGCAAGAATAAACCAATCATCACAACCATCATATAACATCTAACGTACACGCGACCATGGTAAAATAAATAAACATCATCCACAACACAATATAAAATCGACCACGACATATCATAATATCAACCAACACATCCATATCAACACACATCGATATCAACCAACACATCACAATATCAACCAACACATCACAATATCACCAACCACGACATAAATAAAATACAATCGCGAAATAAGAAAATACACTTTAATACATGATTGACAACTTAGTACATTTGTTCATGAAGAATCAAAAAGACTTAGGGTTACATAACCCTAGTCGGTACAAGTTAATACAATACAATACAAAATAAACTTTTCTTCTTCATTGCAACTTCGTCTCTAGTCGTCACCAAAGTTGGATCTTCTGGCTTGAGTCTTCGTAAGCTAGATCCACAAAAGCTGGGGCTAATCCCCAATGATAGCTAGTACTAATCTACTGAGGTGGCGGGGGTGGAGGGGATGGTGACCTATGGAGTAACATGCGG
Source organism: Scalesia atractyloides (assembly GCA_947069175.1). Lineage (NCBI taxonomy): Eukaryota > Viridiplantae > Streptophyta > Magnoliopsida > Asterales > Asteraceae > Scalesia > Scalesia atractyloides. Next base: position 57,052,647 of record CAMTDV010000016.1, on the reverse strand, counting down.
TGATAGGCCAACTCCTCCTCTATACCAGAGACACGGTGAACGGAGGCAGCCTGGATACGCTCCCACTCACGCATGCATGCCTCGAATGGACATCTGGGGTGGTGATAGGGACACAGGGGTAGTGGAGTCGGTGGTGGTGGTGAAGATGGTGTATAAGGTGGTGGTGACGGTGGTGTTGGTGGTAAGTCTGGGTGTGGATGGCGTGTATAGTGGCGATGAGGGTGGTGCAGGGGGTGCTCTAGCAGCAACCTGAGTAGGGTGCTGACCCTGGAGCTCGTGAATCATCCTATAGAGTTGTGCGATCTGGCGATCGTGTGCTATCACTTCCTCCTCGAGAGGAACTACTATAAAATGACAAGGGTGATATGGGTCAGACGGGCTCATGCCCGGTGGAGGAGAAGGGGGATACCTACGGTAATGGGGTGGCGAAGGGTACGAAGCATACATGGGTGGTGCAGTAGGGGGTGGGGGTCCGGCCCAATGAGATGATCCGGCCGCGTGTGGGTCATGGATGAGATGGTAAATGGAGCTACTCATAAAGGGTGGGGGTGGCTGCTATGATGTCGGGGCGTACCGCCCAACGAGTGATGACGTGGAGGTCTAGAAAATGGAGTAAACATAGGGGGGGAATGCTAGCATAAGATGGGCCTACAGAAGTATGCGGTGGTATGAAGGGTGGTGGTAACACGGTGTTAGGTGAGTGGACAGGTGAGGGTGTGGCTGGTACAGCAGACATAGCATCGTCAGACATGTGTCCATCTTAGAGTCAGAAGATGAGGATGACAGGTCAATAACAGGGATGACAGGTGGGGGTAGCTCAAGTATGGCCAGCTCATCGATAACCTCGCCATCTCCCAACTCAGCATCCAAATGGTCGACCTGGAAGACAGGCACGACATCATCCTCGTCACCGTCTAACTCGATGACCGGTGGGATGACAGCTAGGGGTGCGACTAAGTGCACCACTACGTGCTCCCCATATGGGTGACCATGGATGGCCACGTCGTGCTGGGGCTGGGTACGGCTAGCACATCATCCTCAAGATCGTGCGGGTGATCCTGGTCTGTAGGACCGATCCTCGATGCTTAGGAACCTAAATTTGATATCTAACGTCCATAATATCGGAAATATTACGTCGTGTTTACCAATAGACAAGATTTAATCAGTTAAACGTCTTTATAGATCAAACGTTCTGGTTACAGTCTGACAGAGCTTTGCCTCTAAAATACCAAAGTTTTTGAAGTTACAAATGAAACATCAAAGCTCCTATTTATACTAACACAAGTTCGCTGGTGGGAGTGCAAGTTCGGGCGAACTTGCTTAGTCAAGTTCGGCCGAACTTGACTACAATACTACCATTTCAAGCGAACTTGTCCCTAAATATACATAAACTTCGACATTTTGCTCCTAAATATTGACTCGATATTATACGATGACGTAGACAACAGACACATGCATCAACAGACTCCCCCTTAGATGTTGCCGTAGTCATCATTCTTCAATTAAGTTCCTGAGTCTTTAATGTTCTCTTGATCCTTATACCTTGAATAACTTTAACATCCATGCCCCCCCTTGCTTTGATCTTTCTAGTATCTTTAATCAACATGTTTATCTAGCTCCCCCTTAAATGATGCTCTGAATCTCTAAGATTTGATGATTAAGAACAATCACACGTATCCACAAACAAACAGTTTCTTAACAGTCTCATTGGTCCGACTCACATTCAACATTATCAGTTAACATGGAAGAATTTGAAAGAAAATCTTTTTGGATATTTATTATTGAATGCAGATATGTAAACAAACTAAAATGTAATATTTACAGTTTATATTTTTGTGAGAAAACGTCTAGAGGATCATATCAGTTTTTGAGACATACCACCAGTACCGTTGACCTTTTAATGACTTTAAGTTTTGAACTTGTTTACCTAGATTGTCGATATGTTTATCCACCTAAACTTTAACACATTTCTCAATTGTTCCAAGATATGTTAGGGTAAGAATTATGAAACTTGACTTATATGTGGTTCCCACTTCTTGAATATACTCCAGTATCAAAATTCCCTAGATTTCATCTTACAGGTGAATATAGCGTATTTGATATCTGTATCAGGGTAATGCGATGCCTTGAGAGCTCAGGTTAGTACTACCATACAGACAAAGAGATGAAGGCTCGTCAAGGAATCTTTTTAGCATTGCATATGATTATATCTTTCAATACTTTTCAATATTGCATGCAATTTGGAGGTTTATAGCGAAAGTTTTATAGAAGTTCTAGGCCATTGCTTCCGCAAAATCAGAAGAACTTGTATAATACCTCAGAAATCAACTATCTATAAAGACCTCGTATCTCACAATCAGGCAATCTTTCAAACAAAGTTTCGGAGTCTAAGTCCATATATCCAAGATATGTTAATCCACAAGATTAAGCAGTTGTAAAATTTAGTTTATATGTCGAAAACAGTTTACTGAACGTGTTAACCTATCGACACATCCACAGTAAGACTCGTTTATCACTTTTAAACTATACATTTCTTTAGCATACTGTGATAGTTCACTGATGTACTATCATTTCCTTTTATGATACTGAATTCTTTTTGTCTTTTTCAATGTTTTTGTATATTTTGAATTTTTTATATGTTTTTGGATTTTAAAATTTTTCGAATGTTTTTGTATTTTCTCTAACATTTCTCCCTCTAAAATCAAAAACATCTTTTTGGATTTTAGTTTTTAACAAAATTCTAAAGTAGAAAAATATTAACAAACCAATGTGGATCACGCAAACTCGTCGTCCGATCCGTATTTAACCTCAGCATCCGTACCTGTCCGCAAATTTTTCATACATTAATTCTCAGCAAGTATTTAAATCGTGACAAAGAAAATGGTTTGGTATTAAAATCAGCATTTTGTACGTCGGTGTGGATTTTTCTATTCGCACCAATTTCTTTTCGTAGCAATCACGAATGAAATCATAACCAATTTCAATGTGTTTTGTGCGTGAGTGATGAACCGAATTTTTAGTTATATCGATGACTGCCTTGTTATCAACATACAGCGGAGTGTCTAGAAATCGCAGACCATAGTCTCTCATCTGCTGTTGAATCCATAGAATCTATGAACAACAGCTGTAGGCCGAGATATACTCAGCTTCACAGGTAGAGAGAGCGACCGTAGTCTGTTTCTTACACTGCCAGGTTACCATTCTTGTTCCGAAGAATTGGCATCCTGCTGTAGTTGATTTTGAGTTCAACTTATCTACACCAAAATCGGAATCAGCATAGCCTGTGAGGTCGAAATTGTCGTTCTTCGGGTACCACAAGCCGGTTCTTGGGCATCCTTTCAGATATCTGAAGATACACTTCACGATCTGCATGTGTAGGATCCTCGCGCTTGACTGATATCTGGCGCATAGGCAGGTTGGATACATAATATCTGGGCGCGATGCCGTCAGATACATCAGTGATCCAATCATCGATCTGTATAACGTCTCGTCAACTTTGGCTCCAGTCTTGTCAATGCAAATGCCATGATTCAGAGCAAGAGTCGTAGATAGAGGCTTCAAGTTTTCCATTCCAAACTTCTTCAAGATGTCGTGAACATACTTAGTCTGGTGAATGAAAATACCATCCGGAAGCTGATCTACTTGCAAACCAAGAAAGAACTTCATTTCGCCCATCGAGGACATTTCGAATTTCTTTTTCATGATTCCCTCAAACTCCTTGTAGAGAATATCGTTTGTAGATCCAAAGATGATGTCGTCAACGTAGATTTGAACTATAATCAAATGGCCATCAACTTCTCTGGTGAAAAGAGTACTATCCACAGTTCCTCTGATAAAGTCGTTTCCTACGAGATGTTGCGATAACGGCTCGTACCAAGCTCTCGGGGCTTGGTGTAGTCCATAAAGAGCTTTATTCAGTAGGTATGCTTTCTTCTTGTTAAGTGGATCAACAAACCCCGGTGGTTGTCCAACGTACACCTTCTTGCATAATTTGCCATACAGAAAAGCTGATTTGACATCCAATGATAGACCTTAAATTCTTTCCATGATGCGAAAGCTAGAAAAATTCGAATAGATTCCAATCGAGCCACTGGTGCATAGACTTCTGTGTAGTCTATCCCTTCCTACTGGTGAAATCCTTTGACTACAAGCTAGCTTTGTTACGAATAATAATCCCTCTATCATCACGTTTACACCTAAAGACACATTTTGTATCAATTGCTTTTTGATTTTCTGGTAAGTCTTCAAGCTTCCACACACCCAACTTCTCAAACTACAGTAATTCTTCTTCCATTGCTTGTACCCAGTTTTCATCAGCTAAAGCTTCATTAACTGTCTTAGGCTCAATCTGAGAGATGAAACATGAATAGAAACAATAATCCTGTGTTGTAGCAACGCGTGTGTAGAAACAACTGAGTGCTTTATTAATTTGCCCTCGAGTTCTAACACCAGTTTGAAGTTCTCCGATAATATTTGTTGATGGATGATAGGAATATGATTGCAGCAATTTTTCACTTGGAACATCTACTGAGTTTTGCTGATTCGTGATGTTGAGATCAACAACCAATTTAATGTTTGGAGAGCTTGATGAATCTTCATTTCCTGTTGTTTGGGACTGCAGATTGATTAAGAAGACTTGTTATCTGCTCTACTTCTTCATCTAAAGAATATGATTCACCATCAGCATCAAATGTTGGTGCTTCATCTGAATCAGAATTTTGATTCTGAGGCATACTGGGCTCCGTTGTTGTATTCACTGGTTCAGTAGTGGCATTCGTTAGAAGAGTAGTAGGTGTTAATAATGTTTCAGAAACATTTTCAGCCGGAACACCACTATTGTTTGAACTTGTGCCAGAAGAAGATGGATCCAACGTGGGTTGATTAACCACAATTTGTCGAACAATTTGGTCTTGATTCGCTGACTGGTGAAGATAATATAACGCTGCAACTTCTTCGTCATTTGGTTCTTTGGGCAAGTCAAATGACTTCCAAAGGTCTTGATAGTTAAACAGTCACGCGTCACCTTTCCTTTGAATAGGATCCGTGTAGTTGAAACAATCCACGTGCTGCGCTTAATAACTTTTCTCAATGAAGGAACATATACTCTTCTCAACGGACTCGCATATCGACAAATAAACCTTCAAGAGATTTAGCTCCGAATTTGCCATCTTGGTCTATTACGGTACATGGCGCACCGAATGTTCTAAGAACTTCAAATTCTGCGTGTAGCAAGCCACAGCAACCGCTTCACTCCAGAAGCTGATAGGAAGTTTAGAATCTGCAAGCATGGTTCTCGCAGTTTCAATCAAAGTTCTATTTTTCCGTTCAGCTACTCTATTTTGCTGTGGAGTATAGGGAGCACTTAACTCGTGCAGAATCCCTTTTGCGTTGCAGAATTCCTTCATTGTTATTCTTAAACTCTGTGCCGTTGTCACTTCTAATGCGTCTGACCGGCAGATGATAAATGTTCTCGAGTTTCTTGAATAGAATAACCAAGTTCTCGAACGTTTCGTCTTTTGATTCTTCAAAGAATACCTACGAATATCTCGAATAGTCATCTGTCACGACCAAGCAATATAAGTCTCCTGAGATGCTTCGAACATTTACAGGACCAAATAAATCCATGTGGAGACGTTCTAATGGCAACTTGATTGAGTTTAGAATTTTCTTCAGATGAGATTTCTTGATCTGCTTTCCCTTCTTGCATTCCAAGCAATGATCAGACATCTGAAAACTTCGAAGATTTATGCCTTCTACAACATCATTATGAACCAAGAAATTCATTTTTCGCAAATGAATATGCCATATCTTACGATGCCAAAGAATAGAATCCTTTTCAGTAGCCTTTGATACAAAACATTGTACTGATTGTGATGAAGTGGTAGCAACACCCATATCAAGAACATATAAATCATTCTCTCGCGTGCTTGCATCAGAATCCACTCATCTGTTATTTTGAATCCCGGCTTCAGGATAATACACTCCTTGTCGTTGAAATGGACTGTAAATTTCTTGTCACAAATCTGCGATATACTTAGAAGATTGTTCTCAAGCTCTGCAATATAGTTCACGCGATCAAATGAAACTACGCCATTGGAGAGTTTTCCCTCGGCGAGTATCCTTCCACCTTGATTTCCTGCAAATCCGACATATCCACCATTGATAGCTTTAATGTCGAATAGCAACGCTTTCATTCCCGTCATGTGCCTGGACGCTCCACTATCCAAAATCCACTTTGAAAGTACGGATCATTGGAGCCCCTGCAAAATTCAGAAATTAGGTGAAAAGCTCTACCCAAGCCTTCTTGGTCTTGGGTTTTACTGGATAAGAATCATCAAAAGCATATTCAAACTCATCAACGTCATCAAAATCAAATTCATCATCTTTTTCAACAATGTTAATGTTTGAAAATTTCACTTTTTTCTTATCTTTTACAGATTTGACATTATCGTTCTTGATTTCTGTTTTAACTTCTTTCACATTCTCACTAGTCTTCACCCGCTTAGACTTAGTGATTTCAGACTTTGATTCTTATGTGTTGTCAGTCTTTACAAGCTCAGACTTAACAACACCAGATGTTGTTGACCTTTTCTTGGCAATCCAGGTTTGAGATTTGATATTAGCCTTTTTTATGCAAAACTTGTTTTCATTAGACCTAGAAGTTTCACCTTTTTCGAAAATGGAATTTTCAAAAATCTTTTCAGACTTTGGTTTAACTTCTTGTTTTGACTCATTTGTTTCAAAATCTTTACAGGTTTTGCAAACACTGGTTACTTTGGGTTAACAACATTTCAATCTTCTTTTCTTCAAAGATAAGCCGATTTTGATTTCGGACATTGTCGCCAATTTCATTGCACTTGAAACATGTCCGATTATCAAGTGGATGTCCTTTAACAGGTGGTTTTATCCTACTTGAAGTTTTAACACCACTTGTAACCTTGGCTTTATCTCGAATTTCTTTCTCCTTCTTGAACTCATCATTAGACTGCTTACCAATCAAGTTCTCCTCATGAACTGTACTCGTCCCATATACAAAATTCATGTATTTGTTTTTATATTCATGAAATGGTGACGGTTTCTTTACAGATTCATCAGTTTCTTCTTCTAAACCCAACCCCGCTCTCGGTTTTCCAGATGATAACCACCGTTTCTTTGGTAATTGTTTCTTTTAGGTTTGGAATAGAATTTTCGTTCATTGATTACCAATTCCTCTGATGTGACTTCCACGAGTTTAAAGAATTTATCATGCAATTCTTCCTTCACATTCTAAATCGGGAAGCTATCATCAAAATATAGTCTATCCGAATCCTTAATTTTGTACATTACAATATTAGGATCGTCGCTTAGACCATCTTCTGACGACTTATTGTCATTTTCAGATTGTGAATCGTAATTCATTGAACTCGATTCGGCGCTTTTGAAGCTGCCGTCATCAGAATCACTTAAAACATTTTCAACCACTTTGTTAACCACAACGTTGTTATCATCATCAGATTTAGCATAGACTATATCAATGTTCTCTGGCAACTCGTCTTTGTTTTCAGAAAGTAATTCAACATTGAGTGCCTTGTCCATCCCGTCTGCAGTTTAACACAATATTTCTCGCAAAGAGGTGGAGGAACATTGCTATATTCTTTGCCCGCTTTCTTTTTAGGTTTTTCTTCCGTTGAGATTGTCAGAAGAATGTGATCGATAACATACGCGTTGGTGGTATAACTTCTTAACAATTTTCGAACTCTTTCAGTTTCGATTGTCATGTCTTGAAGTTGTTGTTTGATTTCAGCAATGGTGTTAATATAGGTGTTAATTGCTCTTTGTTTATCCATTACTGTACCACTCAACATTCTTATATTATCATGTTGTTCGATGTAATTTCTGTCGAGTCTGCCATAATCATTTTTCATTTTGTCATACGCTTCTTTCATTGTGCGATAATCATATTTTAACAAATCGTTATGCACATTGTTTTCAGCGATGATCTTTGATTTTTCGGCACATTCGACACAAGGTTCAGTACATTTTGTACAAGGTTTCTCAACCTCTACAACTTGTACTTTGACAACTTCTTTCTCGACAACCTTTATCTCTGGACCTACCTTGGTTAGATTCGCCATCAAAGCTTTATCTGCCATGTCCTTGAGGTCTTCGACTTTCATTTCTTGAGTGACATCAATGATCACTTCATCAATCTTTTTCTCCTCAACCACTTTTCTTTCGTGCTTCCATCAAAGTGACCTGCAAAACTATCACAAGAATTAGAAGTTAAAAGTCTTTGTCTCTGCATGTGGATATATTCTTCTTCTTCTTGTTGTTGATGCAAGTATTGTTCGATAAGAGCTTGTTCAATAGCTACTGCTTCTGCTGCTGCCGCTGCTTCAGCTGCCGCCGCTGCTTCCTCTGCGGAATTATCTTCAACTATCTCCGCCATCAAGGCAACTCTGGTCTTTTTCCCAATATAAGAATTCCAATCAAAACCGTCATCTTTTGTGTATGCAACCATGGCTTTCTCCGTGGTACTATGTTTGGCCTTTCTTGGATCTCAACTTGAGTTTTCTTCGGGAAAGGATTATATTGAAGTGCCCTCTTGTAATATTCATTCCCTCCTCCGAAAGGACTTTGATTTCCGGTTGCCTCGGTGTTCTTACACTCTCTTTTAAAATGTCCCTTTTGTCGGCATTTAAAGCATATGACTTTGGGTTTGTCAAAACCCAATTTGTTGCTGGAGTTTCCTATGTCACGGCCTGTGAGTGCAACGAACTTTGTCACTCTACTGATGATCGAAGCTAAGGACCATCTGATGTCCATTAGTTCGAGTTCTTCCTCGTCTACCTGGTCATAATCTTCTGCAGGCATCTCGGGATTTCCGATCTTACCGGCAACAAGACATTTATAAGACTCTAAGACGGTAGCAAGTAGTGACAATGTTGTTTTGCAACTTCTTCTGAAACAACATTGTTCAAATTCACTGCTATGTTGCATTTATATATATTCGGATCAGAACTTTGTTGTTGATTCTGATTTGCTTGACTTTGAAATGTTGAATTTGAACAGTGCTCGAGTAAGAACTTGTGGACTTTGGTCATACTGAGGCTGTGAATGGTTCTGATTCTGTGGAGAAGCATTCATGTTTGCACTAAAAGCAGTTCCAATTTTTGGACTCGTAATGTTATCTTGCATTCCGGTTTTGTAGTACAAACCAATGTCTTGAACAACATTAGCGTTCTTTGACTTTGCTATCTTCAGAAGTTCCATTTCGTGACCTTCGAGTTTATCGATAAAGGTTGACAACTTGAAGAATTCCCACTTATCACTATTCTTCAGAACCATCAAATAAGTTGACCATTCACCCTCTGGTAGTGCGTCAGCAAGTTTGTCGATGTATTCTTGATCCGTCTTCTCAAGTATGTGTCTTCGTATTTGCACTTTGAGCCTTCTTGCTTTTGATCATTTCAGCACTGCCTTGGTATTTCTTCTGTAACGACAACCAAAGTTCTCTTGCTGTAGTATACTCTGGTAACAGAATCAGAATATCTTCTTTAACAGACTGTTGGATGAGACTGGTCATCTTTTTCTCTGCAATGTAATCTTTCTCTGTACTGTCGAGTAGTTGTACTTCTCAAGAACTTGTTGATGTTCATCTACTGGAATAGTATAGCCTCTTTCAATTGACATCCAGCCAGCGAAGTGTATGGCTTGAACCCAGTAGGTAAATTTCTCTTTCCATGCTTCGTACTCGTCAATGCTCATTAGCTTGGGCGGTTTGACAGTCGTTCCCATTTTGTTATCAAGATTGACTTGATTAATCACGTTGGCATTTGACGAACTAGCTCCGGACATAAAAGCTCTTAGTTGATCCTCCATTGTGAATCAGAAACGTGTACGCTGAAAATTTTTCAAAAACTTTGAAAACAATTAGTCCTACTACAAGTTCGGTCGAACTTGTAGCAACTAATGAAGAATTCTTGGATTTTCTAACAAGTTCGGTCGAACTTGTTAGAATTGCTTTGAAAAATATTGTGTAACTTCGGTCGAACTTACACAATCGTTGAGAAAACACACAGAACTTCGAGCGAACTTATCAACAGAATTTTAATGAAATGCTAGGTAAGTTCGGCGAACTTAGTTAAAATCTCTTAGATATTACACAAGTTCGGTCGAACTTGATTTAAAATCAGTGAAACTTTAGTAACTTCGAGCGAGCTTGACTTAAATTTCCTCAAAAACCACCTAAGTTCGGGCGAACTTACTAAAAAATCACTTGAAAAGTGATGTTTTAGAGCAAGTTCGGTCGAACATGGCCAATAAGTTCGATCCTTAGGATTTTCAAAAACATGATTTTTTCAAAATTTCGACATGAATTCGGTTAAATTGGTCTCCAATCTTTCAAGGGTTTATCTTTGTTGTGTTTTACATGATATGTTCAAAATTCAAAAGATTTTGACCATGAATTCTTCATTTTATGTTCAAACGTTAAGAAAAAAGAAGAATGGAGTAGAAATAGAAGTGTTCTTATCTTGATACTATCAAATCAGGCTGTTCTACCTCTGATACCACTTGTAGGACCGATCCTTGATGCTTAGGAACCTAAATTTGATATCTAACGTCCATGATAGCGGAAATATTACGTCGTGATTACCAATAGACAAGATTTAATCAGTTAAACGTCAGTTTTATAGATCAACCGTTCTGGTTACAGACTGACAGAGCTTCGCCTCTAAAATGCCAAATTTTTTGAAGTTACAAATGAAACATCAAAGCTCCTATTTAAACTAACACAAGTTCGCTGGTGGGAGTGCAAGTTCGGGCGAACTTGCTTAGTTATGTTCGACCGAACTTGACTACAACACTACCATTTCAAGCGAACTTGTCCCTAAATATACATAAACTTCGACATTTCGCTCCTAAATACTGACTCGATATTATACGATGACGTAGGCAACAGACATATGCATCAACATGGTCATCTCCCAAGTAGTAGTCGGGTAGGGCAAAGGGCTGGAAATCGTCGAGGTCCTCATCGTCCAAAACCACGTGAGCGGCTGCTTCCTCGGGAGGTATAGCCGCAGCAGCCTCGACACCAAATCCGTCATCTGAGAAGTACTCCCTAGGGTCCTCCTCGTACGAAGACACTGAAGACATGGTCCTGGCAAATACAACCCGTACAACGTATAAACATAAAGGTTAGTAATTAATTATTACTTATGATATATTTCATTTTAACTATCAAATTTCATGCAATTTTTTCTTTGGTTTCGTGTACCCTAGTTTGTGTCTATTCATAGACTAATCAGGAAAAGCTTTTGTTCTTACCTATGGTTGAACTCGTGTAATAGATCCTCATGTTATCGTGACATTTTGTAATACTTTTGTCATATACTAGAAAACAGTTTTGTAATGTTATAAACTTTGTTTTTGTGTGAGAGCCCCTGGTGATTGTAGACCAAACTTAGTAAAAATTTTGTCCCCGGTTCACTACAGTCGAAGCTCTGATACCAATCTTTCACACCCTGGTCATAGCGGAAGCGCAAACGTGTGACTTAACGGTAATCATTGCAATCAATCGTGTAAACATAATTATAACCAACAACGATGCCATATGTTATACAAATTCAAATTCAAGTTTACATGTTCCAACAAGTTTCATAAGTTTACCAAAACAATATTTAAGTTAAGTTACATCACCAAAATATGTTTGCGATAGTTGAAATTTTAAGTCGAGGTTTTGACCCTGTATGCCCAAACAAGGAAGGGATATATGAGGCAAATCCTCCAAAAGTGGCCATCGTTGTAACTTCCGAGAATCCATAACCGGTTAAGCCCTGTTTCCTGAAATACATGTAGTTGGAAAAATCAACAAAAGTTGAGCGAGTTCATGTAGTTTTGTTATCAAATAAATTGTCATAATTGTTATCCGTTATTGAAATCCAGGTATGTAAATAATTATGGAATATAAGGATCTATCAGTGGTAGCGAGCCCTCCAATACTATGCGCTGTAAGTATATAACCAAACCGAGGACACTTCGTTCTCAATTGGGATCACAAAAGAACCCCATGGTATACAACTAGGAGTGGAGCGTGCCTCAAGGTCAATAGATCTACACCTTTTGCACCTTGATCACTAAGTGATTAATGGTTACTAATGTTATATTGCTATCCAATCCTACTTACGCACATCGATCTTATTGTCATCTAACTCCATAACTAACATACCATGTGTCTTGACATGTATTTCCCCCCAATGTTATAAAACCGAAAGCGTTTGAAAAAAAAAGGGGGCCATGAACTCACTGATTCGCGTTCCTCATGTACAACTCACAGTGTTTTTCCTTGGTCTTGAACTGAAACCTAAAAGTGTTCTAATTCCCATTAGACACTTAACTCTATGTTTGTTCTATGTACAAGTCCCCATCTTAGGTTCTTAATCGTTTTATTGATTAATTATTTCTTAACTTGGTAATATAGGTTTTGTTATCGTGTCTTGAATAGTGTGTGAACGACGTCGGCCGTTCATTGTCCTTGTGCCTAGCACACTTGTCATTGGGCCTAGCCCACGTCCTTGTGTCGCTGGGTCTAGCCCATGTTCTTGTGTCATTAGGCCTAGCCTAAGTGTTGATGTCATTGGGCCTGGCCCATGTTCTTGTGTCATTGGGCCTGGCCTATGTGTTTGTGTCATTGGGCCTAGCCCATGTTCTTGTATCCATTGGCCTTTGCCACATGTGTTTCTATTCTTGTTATATTTATTTTTCAAAATAAATATGTATACTTGTAAAATAATATTTCCAATATTATGTCAAGTATAAGTATATTTGTTATTTTCCAAATGTACACTTAGGAAAGTATACTCGTATTCTAGTGTTAAGGTTCGCGTATTTCTTATTTCTTGACAAGAATTATTACTTTAAATCTTATGTTTTTCAGGAAATTCTACTTCTTAAAAATAATATATTATTAAGGCTTGTATGGAATATATATATATATATATTTTTACCAATCTTGTTAAATATATATATTTTGTGTATAAGTCCATTTAATTGTCCAAGTCCATTTTACCAAGAAATATATATAAGTTTATATATATTTTGTTATGGTTGCCCAAATACTCAAGGGTGAATATTTTGTGTGTATTTTGTCCAAGTATTTTCTTTGGTATTTAGGGGTATTATGTATTTATACTCCATTGGGAGTTTTTAGGTTTTAATTTCCTATTTTTGTCTACTACATATATTACACATAGTATACACATTCCACATAAAAATCCTTGGTGACCATTAAATAATATTTTCCTAAATATATATTTTTACTTGTTTTTATCCCTTAAGAAATATTTATTTTCTTAGCTTGTATATCTATATGAAAATAGGGCATGGCCATGTTTAATTTATTTAAACATCTAAAAACCAAAAGTTTAGTAGTAAACTTTATATTTTTCTATATGTTGAGTTTTTAAAAAAAATTAGCCATAGTTTCTCCTATATTTAGGAGTTTTCCCATGTTCATAAACATGTGTATAAGCTTTACAAAACTCACTTAATTACCAAAATAATTTCTATAGGTTTAAACAATTTTCATACATACACTTTTTACATGATGATGATCTCAAAACTTTATAAAAACATGTAGTCTTCTAGTATGGTGTTTAATATGTTTGGTTATCTTCAAAAATGCTAATTATCCACTAATTACACAATTTTGTAGAAAATCATGTTTAACAACTTGTTCATCCATTTACAAAAATAACTTTAAATCCATGTTTATGTTGTAAATCATCCTAACTAGTTCATTAGTGGACTACATCATGTTCATCAACTTATTCTTCATGGATGAAAGATCCATATATACACTTTCAAGATCTTCACATACAACCATACTACGCATGATGATCATCAAACTAAGCACATATTAATCACATACAACTTTATTACACTTCAAGATTATGTTTGTTTTCCTTAGATTTCAAGTGTTCTTCAAGTGTTCATCTTGTAGAGCTTTATGTTTCTTGATGGTTTAACTTCTACATGAGTAATATACTAGTAACAAGGATTCAAACAAGGTTCAAGAAGCTTACTACTAGTTCTAGCGGCTAGGGAAGTGGCTTAACAAAGATGAAGATGAAGATCGCACAATGTTGGTGGATAAAAGCTTCCTAGTAAGGTCCTTCAACTTCCATCACTTGACACCTTCATAATTTGCCTTTATACACCCTTGTATACACTTAGTTTGCTTGTAACATGACTAGAGAATGGAGGTGATATGGATGGTGGTGGAGCCGTGAGGTAGGAGAAAGATGGAGGTGGTTATGGTGTTTGAAAATGATGAAAGGATAAGGTATTAGGGTGTTATTGTTTTATTATAATCTTTCACTCATTAACCTCCATGTAAAGCTAAATTACTCCCAACATTGAATGATTAGGGGAGACAAGAATGTTGGGGACTATGGGGGCCCCTTTGACCGTCTACATCAAGGGGGGGTCTAGTTTGGTTTCAATGGTTGGTTAGTGATTTAGTTAGGATCTAGTGGTAATTAATTTGGTGTTTAGTATATTAGGGATTATAGGATGATACGAAGTGTCGGGTGGTGCTAACTAGCTTTGCAACACTAAAACAATGCTGCTAGTGAAAATTTGGTGTTTTGGGTAGTGTCCGTTTGTTGTTGCTTACCGGATCTTAAAGTACTAAATGGCGTAGTTTAGTGTGTTATGAGGTACCTTTTATGAGGTTTTAATTCCCAGCACTTTGCAAGTTATTCTGGACACTTTAACCTTATTTCTGCATTATATTTTAGTGTATTAATGCTGAATTTTGCTGATTTATGCTGAATTCTGCATTTAAAGTGTGTTTTGGGCACTTTTAAGTGTATTAAATGATTTCCGGAAAATGTTAAATAAAATCCTTGTTCTCCATTCTTGGACTTCTATCTATGTCCTCGAACTGTCGTTAAGTGAGTACCGGACTAGTGCTGACACTGCTAATCTAACAGTCTACTAGTTGTTTTAGTGCATTGTCTAATTTTTTTAACGAGACTATCCACATGAATGATATGCACTATTTAAATGTTTTCATGACAGTTCAAAGTATATGAGATAAAAGCAAACGGTTTAAGACATTTTAACACATAATTGCATGATTAAATTAATAGTTTAACTGCATGAAAATTACCCGAAAGTTAACAGTTGTCACAATTAAAATGGAGTAAGGTTAAATATAATGTATTTTTATTATTATTATTATTATTATTATTATTATTATTATTATTATTATTATTATTATTATTATTATTATTATTATTTTTAAACGTTTCCTTTGTTCGTCTCAATAGCTTATATTTCTAACAATCAACTTACCCGTACTCTGCCCGTTCAATAATATAAGTTTCTATATACTTTATAAAAAAAATTTTGGAGATGTTACATCTTCCCCACCTTGTTTTAAATCTCGTCCTCGAGATTCACTGAAATATAAAGGAACACTTTTAGCTCATCACTCATCCTAGTTTCTATGTATATTTTGGTCCTTGCTTACTTTACTTTGACTAGAACTATTCTCTATGTTTTGAGATTCTTACCTTTTTAATGAAGGTGAAAGTACTCTTATTAACAAAGTTTTTTAGATGTTATTTGTCTTAGCACGACTTTTGGTTACAGGTTTCCTAATGTATGGCTAATTGCAAGGGGAATTCTTATACTTTCGATGGCTTTCCATCTTATAGGCTCCCCGTCGTTCATCTAGTCGCATGAGTTACGAGACGGATGATGAAACGAAATAGTGTTTGATATCAGAATTATAGATGTATACGAGAGATTCCTGATAAATAAATCAAAAAATTATTATTCACACACCTGTTCGTGATTTATCCATAATTGTTAATCAGTATGGTCTTTGGATTTCCTTATAGATATACATATCAATGTACTCATATATTTCTCCTATTGTAATATACACACCATTCATGAGGTCAATGTATTCAACATATTCATATTTCCAAAAACAGGTCAGACATCAGGTCATTGTACTATTTAGGGAATTCCATTAACATAACATATACCCCATCTTACCCGGTCTCGCCGGAGAGGTAACCCCATCTTACCCGGACAAGCTGGAGAGTCTATCGCACCATACCAGTCTTGCCGGAGAGGTAATTATCATAGTTTTTCCCATAAATAGAATTTTCTCAAATCATAATTTTAAAAGTGCATCATATATTATGGCTTGTATCAAGAAACAAAGAAATTAGTATTCTCATGATCGATCATATTCTAGAGCCGAGTAGTACTAATAAACAAGAATTAACAGTGGCCAGGTGTTATCACTTATTTATTATACTTGCATTGTTCTAGTTATCATCCCCACGGCATACCAACACCCATCACATTTTATCTATGCAAGTAATTAGCTTATGACGAAGCTTTATACTAAGGCATTTCTTAGGTTCAAGTCTAAATACTATCCTGGGTGTTATCAGTAAATATCAATATCCTAACTCTTTTGTTATAGATATTATTATGGTTGTGACTTTCTTTTGTTTAGAAAATGGACTTCTGATAAAAATATCATTGTCTCCATTGACACTATGGCTAGGTTCGTTGTGATGAGTATGCTTATAGCTAACTCTATTCATGCTTATACAACATTATATTCCTTCACAATGAATGTTTTATTCAAACAGATGGCATTTTTAGAACATAACGCGTTTCATGATTCATTTTCATAATGACTGAATGTTTTTATATGAATCGCCATTGATACCTTTTTTTCTTTATGTTTATCTACACTAGATATTTGATTATTATATTGTGTATACCATCAAGAAATTCGATTATGTATACGCATATATGTGTATGTCTATTATTTAGAAACATAAAATTTCAAATCTCTTGTAATATCATAACTTTCGTATTGTATATATAATACAAAATTTTGTAATACCTTTAATTTATAAAAATCCAACTATGTAACTGATGGTACCTATTATCAAGTTTATTCTGATACTTTATTTACCCCTTGATTAAAATAGTAACAGTAATTGGAATAAACTTTCTGTTAAATTAATTGAATACGATATTTTGGAATAAAAATTTTAAGGAATAAATTTTTCAAAATATTAACTTTCAAAATTCATGTGAACAATTTCATTTTTAACTAGTGGATTGAACCATAATGGGTTGAAATATTAAAACTTAACTCTTTATTGTATATTATATTATTTATTCAAATAAGTATTACAGTAGGTAATACAAAGTTTGGCGTTTCTAAAATTGATTCAAAATATATTAGGTAATTAAGTAATATACATGTATTAGAACACACACATATATATATCTCAAACAATAAAAATATAAATTTGTTTAAAGGTATTACAATATAAAATTGAAATTTGTTTTTTTAATTAAAGCTATATAAAGAACAAATGTATTAAACACACATTTGAGTCAATTATTTTTATGTGGGGCATTCATTTTAATTTTAGCTTTGAAAATGAAATAATAACTAGAACGTTTAGGAAAATTTAACGTGTCAGATAAAATAAATAATTATTAAATTACTGATTTAAGTCGGGTAAGAAAAGATGTTTCTATTGTATTATCTTTTATTTCTTAAAATTTTAGTTACTAATCTCTTTTGTATATATACTGACTGTACAAACTATCAGGACAATCTTTTCTTTTTCTTTTATAATACATCATAAAATAAAAATCATTACTTCTTTTAAATATAATATTCTAATTGATAGAGAATAAAAACATGATTATTTATATATGTTTGTACTAATACATATAATAATCTTTTGAACACACACTTTCCTTAAATAATGTTATAGGGTAAATGTATAAAATTATATATGTATCCTACGTACATAAATAAATTTTATTTTACATTATATACACGTATAAACATATAAATATTATTTAAATGTATTACAATGTATATATATTTCAAATAGAATTGTAATTCATTTAAAATAATTATATATTATCCTATATTATTAATAAAACCGATGAATAGTTATTATAATAATATAGATAGTTCTTTTAATATTTTAAATTTAATTAGTGTAATTTACCATGCTATGCGGCGGGTATTCAATCGTTATCAGTTTGGATCGTCACGGTACCGGTTCAACACTTGTATAAGTTATAAAAGAAAATACTTTATTTAGAATAAAACTTTTTTTTTCTTAAGTAAGAGTAATCATTTTTCACTGCCACTACCCTTAATAAAATAATTGTTCAAAATGAGAAGACAAGAAATTACATGACCAAAGTAGAAAAAGCATCAACTTCTTTGGCGTAAATATATGTAAACAATTAGTATAGATAATAGAATAAATTACTGTTTTCGTCCCTGTGGTTTGTCAAAAATCACTATTTCAGTCCATTAGTTTAAAAATTACGATTTCAGTCCTTGTGGTTTCAATTTCGTAACCATTTCAGTCCACCTCGCAACCATTTCAGTCCTTTTACTTACAGAATAAATGGATTGAAGTGGTTACGAAAGTGAAACAACAGGAACTGAAATGGTTACGAAAGTGAAACCACAGAGACTGAAATTGCAATTTTTAAACTAATGGACTGAAATAGTGATTTTTGACAAACCTTAGGGACGAAACAGTAATTAAAGATAATAATATAATAGTCAATTTTCATTTACTAAATATAAAATGTTAAGTTAACAACTTAAATGAGTACGACAAAGTTTAATGGAAGATATATACTTATCATGTACGGTATGTAATAAAATAACAAAATGATGTAGCATTTTTTTAAGTAGTCGTGGCACACACTTGCTAATTGCTTTCCTATGAAGAATTATACATATATAATAATAATAATGCGACAAAATTGTCAGCCACCAAACTAGCATCTCCCACTTTTGCCATCAAATTGTTTGCAGGAGTTGTTAAGCTCATTTCTAATTTAAAAACTTTTTACAAATTTTATGTATGTAGTTATCTTGTTGGGTAAAACAGATTAGTTTTGACTCATGACTAATCTGTAAAAACAATGCTATAAAAGGATTACATATTTATGTTTAATAGAATATAAAATAACACTTATAGTGATATAAGTTATATAATTCAAAATACTTGTATGTAAAATATATCACATATTAAAATGTAGTAACTTACTAGTGTACGATTTTATCTGAGGTTATATGACAAAACTAGCCAGTGTAACATTTTGTACTATAGGTATGTAGTATCCTAATGATACATGTTATAACGTATTACATAAAACAGGGCATTACATATAAATACACAACACGTATTGCCATTGTATTTAATAATATAATCTTGTAGTGTATAAATTTAAAGGATCCTCTTACAATTTAATAATATAAACATTCTAACAAAATATACGTAATGTATTTTAAAATTTTAACCAACCAATGCTAACGTTTTCTCTTATTAATAGCACTTTTCCAACTTCTTTATTTAATATCTACCGTCAAATCCAACCAATCACTTACATATATAGTACTTTTTCCCAATTAATTAAACTTCCCTTTATGTTTAAATTATCATAACCTTATCCTACCTATATATCATACATAATACTAGAATCCACCCAATTAACACAACACTCAAGATTCTTCATTATATATAAGTATCTATCAAAAACATACTGCATCTGTTTAGATAGCCTATAGGCATATTTAATTATATTGGTCATTCATACTGTAAACTCAAAATATAAAAATCATAATATATATATTAACATTTACCTACACAGGATAACACATAGATTATTACATTAATTTCTTAACATAATGTTTAAGTTTTAGGTATTAAAAGAGCACCTAAATGGCTTAAACAAGTGGTTGTGGCTCTGATACCACCTTCTGTCACAACCCCCGACCCCACCCTGAGAGCGGGAGCCGTGAACTAGTCAAGTGGTACCGTTGTTTATATAATTTGGCAGCGGAAAATTTATTCATCAGGACCGTAGTTAGGAAATACATTATCAGAGTTTCAAAACACCGACTTTTATATTAAACAAATGGGATGAAACCCAAGTTTTAAGCACAATACATCTGTAGGGATAAACCTTATTTATAGAAAATATAAACTCCTTTTTATTTAGGTAACTTTTATAGCCACTTTTCTAAGCCTTTAGTGCTCTCCGGCTGCCTTTTGTTAGCTTCAAATTAAGTTACCTGAAACGTGTTTTAAAAACATTTTATCAGCAAAAAATATTGGCGAGTATATCCAAGTTTAATCAAAACAAGTTTTATTTATACTTCACAGGATTGAGGAGCATCCGCATTTACAATGTTTATATCTACACAATTACTCATTCAGTACTGTCAATCCTGACTTGTGGGTCATATTACTTTGGGCCCTGTCACCCAACAGTAACGGTTCCTGTCACAATCCTGTCACTATGGACTAGTAATGTATACAAAACCCCAACATACCGGCAGTAATTGTAGAATACATATACCAATTACTGTTAAGCATAATTAAAATATTTGAGGTTTTGGTAACACATTTTGACTCACAAAAAGATTTACAAAAAGGGAATGCACTCACCTGGTAACTTTAAGGTCTAACTACAGGCCTACTGGTATAATCTTGGGCATTGCTCCTGAGCTCTTAATAAAATATATAATGCACTCGTGTTAAGTATTATTACCCAAGTCACTTTAACCGTACTACCCGTGACAGAACTCCAACGTGCGTAGTCAGGCAGGACCTTGACATGCATTGGCGATTCTAGATCAAGCGGTAGGGTGTCCATACAACATACGAAAGAACTCCAACGAATATAGTTGGACAGAGCCTAGACATGCGATGACGATTCTAGATCAAGCAGTAGGATAATGAATTAGTGATCAGTGATTAAAACACTTAAAACAGGGCAGTACTTTGCAGTATTGTAAATGAAAAATAAAAGAAACTAGAGTTTATATATTTGAGAGAAAGAGAAGAGACGAGAGGGAGAAAGAGGGGGGCAGGGAAGAAGAAATGGAAGTTGCTGTTATATTTATACTCAAAATTTGAGCTGAGCTTGGAGCTCACGCTACTAGCCAAGTACACACATACATTTCATTTGTTTCCACGTACACAAACATATTAATATCATATGTTTGATTTCATGCATTCCACGTATACATGCAAATTTAAATTCAATTTTTGTAAGTTTTAATTATGATTATTTTATTAATATATATTATAATTAATTAAGCTGCTAAACTCATTTATCGCTTATAACTTCTAAAATATGACGTTTTATAAAACAATGAATATGTCATTAGAACGAGAATATTTTTATCTACACTTTGACCTAAGTTTCATTAAAAACGGAGTAAGGTTAAATATAATGTATTATTATTATTATTAAACGTTCATTTGTTCGTCTCAATAGCTTATATTTCTAACAACCAACTTACCCGTACTCTACCCATTCAATAATATAAGTTTCTATATACTTTATAAAAAATTTTGGAGATGTAACATCCTCCTCACCTTGTTTTAAATCTCGTCCTCGTGATTCACTGAAATATAGAGGAACACTTTTAGCTCATAACTGATCCTAGTTTCTATGTATATTTTGGGCCTTGCTTACTTTACTTTGACTAGAACTATTATCTATGTTTTGAGATTCTTACCTTTTTTAATGAAGGTAAAAGTACTCTTATTAGCAAAGTTTTTTAGATGTTTTGTGGCTTAGCACGACTTTTGGTTACAGGTTTCCCAATGCATGGCTAATTGCAAGGGGAATGCTTATACTTTCGATGGCGTTCCAACTTATAGGGTCCCCGTCGTTCATCTAGTCGCATGAGTTACGAGACGGATGAGCAAACGAAATAGTGTTTGATATCAGAATTATAGATGTATACGAGAGATTCCTGATAAATAAATCTAAAATTATTATTCACACACCTGTTCGTGATTTATCCCTAATTTTTAATCATTATGGTCTTTGGATTTCCTTATAGATATACATATCAATGTACTCATATATTTCACATACTGTAATATACACACCATTGATGAGGTCAATGTATTCAACATATTCATATTTCCAAAAACAGGTCAGACATCAGGTCATGGTACTATTTAGGGAATTCCATTAACATAACATATACCCCAATTACCCGGTCTCGCCGGAGAGGTAACCCCATCTTACCCGGACAAGCTGGAGAGTCTATCGCACCATACCCAGTCTTGCCGGAGAGGTAATTATCATGGTTTTTCCCATAAATAGAATTTTCTCGAATCATAATTTTAAAAGTGGATCATATATTATGGCTTGTATCAAGAAACACAGAAATTAGTATTCTCATGATCGATCATATTCAAGAGCCGAGTAGTACTAATAAACAAGAATTAACAGTGGCCAGGTGTTATCACTTATTTATTATACTTGCATTGTTCTAGTTATCATCCCCACGGTATACCAACACCCATCAAATTTTATCTATGCAAGTAATTAGCTTATCACGAAGCTTTATACTAAGGCGTTTCTTAGGTTCAAGTCTAAATACTATCCTAGGTGTTATCAGTAAATATCAATATCCTAACTCTTTTGTTATAGATATTGTATGGTTGTGACTTTCTTTTGTTTGGAAAATGGACTTCTGATAAAAATATCATTGTCTCCATTGACACTATGGCTAGGTTCGTTGTGATGAGTATGCTTACAGCTAACTCTATTCATGCTTATACAACATTAGATTCCTTCACAATGAATGTTTTATTCGGACAGAGGGAATCTTTAGAACATAACGCGTGTCATGATTCATTTTCATAATGACTGAATGTTTTTATATGAATTACCATTGATACCTTTTTTTTTCTTTAAGTTTATCTACATGAGATATTTGATTATTATATTTTGTATACCATCAAGAAATTCTATTATGTATACGCATATATGTGTATATCTATTATTTAGAAACATAAAATTTCAAATCTCTTGTAATATCATAACTCCGTAGTGTATATATAATACAAAATTTTGTAATACCTTTAATTTATAAAAATCCAACTATATAACTGATGGTACCAATTATCAAGTTTATTCCCATACTTTGTTTAAAATTGTAACAGTAATTGGAATAAACTTTCTGTTAAATTAATTGAATACAATATTTTGGAATAAAAATTTAAAGGAATAAATTTATCAAAATATAAACTTTCTAAATTCATTTGAACAATTTTATTTTTAACTAGTGGATTGAATCATATTGGCTTGAAATATTAAAACTTAACTCTTTATTGTATATTATATTAGTTATTCAAATAAGTATTGCAGTAGGTAATACGACGGGGTAGGACTTTGGGCAGAGCCTAAACATGCGTTGACGATTCTAGATCAAGCAGTAGGATACTGAATTAGTGATCAAGGATTAAAACACTTAAAACGAGGCAAACACTTAAAACGAGATAGAATTTTAGAGTATTATAAGTGAATAATAAAAGAAACTAGAGTTTATATATTTGAGAGAAAGAGAAGAGACGAGATGGAGAAAGAGGGGGCAGGGAAGAAGAAATGGAAGTTGCTGTTATATTTATACTCAAAATTTGTGCTGAGCTTGGAGCTCACGCTACTAGCCAAGTACACATACATTTCATTTGTTTCCAGGTACATAAACATATTAATATCATATGTTGATTCCATGCATTCCACGTATACATCCAAATTTGAATTCAATTTTTGTAAGTTTTAATTATGATTATTTTATTACTATATATTATAATTTGCTCAACTCATTTATCGCTTATAACTTTTAAAATATGACGTTTTATAAAACAAAGAATATGTCATTAGAATGAGAATATTTTTATCTATATTTTGATCTAAGTTTCAATAAAATGGAGTAAGGTTAAATATAATGTATTTTTATTATTATTATTATTAATTTTAAAAGGTTCCTTTGTTCGTCTTAATAGCTTATATTTCTAATAATCAACTTACCCGTACTCTACCCGTTCAATAATATAAGTTTCTATATACTTTATAAAAAAATTGGAGATGTTACAATTTTATTCCCATGTCCTCTTTACTGACTAGCTGAAATTGCTTGATAGATTTACTCAATTTATCATAAGCAACCTTTGTTTCACTTAAGTCACTTTTCAAGTTGTCAGTGTATATTTGAAGTTCTTTAATTTTTAAATCATTTTCTGAGCATTCCTTGCATGGCTCCAGACATTTCGTGCATGGTTTCCTAACTTCTTTGATTACCACCTTAACTTCTTCTTTAATCGACTCATTGGTTGTTGGTGCCGAATGTCTATTTCTTAGTCTTATATCGAGCGTGTATAGATTAGATGTGAATTGGCTAGCAAAATCATGTATTTATAGTGTTAGAGGTCAAGTTCGCTTGAGAATGTGTGTGTGAAGTCAAGTTCGGCTTCGGGCGAACTTCCTCCTACTCCAGCGAACTTGAGACCCTATATATAGCTAGCTTGTGATTGTCATTTGTAACTTTGCACACTTTGAGACGAAGCTCTGTCAAATTGGAGACTTGATGTTATATCAATAAAATTGACGTTTAACTGATTAATTCTTGTTGTTTGGTAATCATGTCGTAATATTTCCGCTATTATGGACATTAGATATCAAATCTAGGTTCCTATGCTGTCAGGATCGGTCCTTCAAGTGGTATTAGAGATAGAATAGCCTGATTTGATTGATATCAAGACAAGAACACTTCTAATTCTACTCCATTCTTCTATTTTTCTTAATTTTTACACTAAAATGAAGAATTCACGGTCAAATTCTATCCAATTTTGAATATGACATGTTAAATACATCATAGATAAACCCTTGAGAGTTTGGAGACTAAAATCAAACAAATTGGTGTCAAATTGTTGCAAAAACCATGTTTTTCAAACTTACTAAGATCGAACTTGTAACTCAAGTTCGGCCAAACTTGCTTTAGAAACTCACTTTTTGAGTGAATTTCTATCTAGGTCGCTCGAACTTGAGGGATTTTGAGAGAAATTTGTGTGATGTTCGATCAAACTTGTTATATATTTCTTGTTTTTTCTTCAAGTTCGACTGACCTTGAGAAAATTCATTGAAATCCTATAGTAAGTTCGCCCGAACTTGCATGTTTTACTTGGAATCATTTGTAAGTTCGCTCGAGATTGTCTCAGAGATATTTTCAAATCAAAATCACTAAGTTCGACCGAACTTAAGTGTGAAAATCTGAAATTCTTCATTCAACTACAAGTTCGACCGAACTTGTAGTAAATCTAACAATTTTCAAAGTTTTAACGTGTTTTCAGTGTACATGTCTCGATATTCACGATGGATGATTTTCAGAGAGCGTTTATGACAGCAGTGGGAACATCCAATGCCAATGTGATTCAGCAAGTCAATTTAGACAACGAAATGGGCACGTCCATTAAACCACCGAAATTAATGAGCATGGAGGAATATGAAGGATGGAAGGAGAAGTTCAGTTACTGGGTTCAGGCCATGCATTTCCAAAGCTGGGTAGCTATCGAGAGAGGTTATACTGTTCTGTTGGATGAAAATCAGCAAGTTCTGGAGAAGTACAAGTACTCCACAATTCAAAAGGATGAGTACATTGCTGAGGAAAAGATGATTAGCCTCATTCAACAATCTGTTAAAGAGGATATTTTGGTCTTATTGCCCGAATACACGACTGCGAAGAGAACTCTGGTTATCACTGCAAAAGAAATATCAAGGAAGCGCAGAGATGATCAAGAGTAAGAAAGCTCTTATCATGAAGGAGTTCGATATTTTTAACATGTTGAAGGGCGAGACAATGAAACAGATGATTGAGCGTTTCTGTCATCTGAAAGTTCAAATAAGAAGACACGGTCTCGAGAAGACAGAAACAGAGTACATCGATAAGCTTGCAGATGCGTTACCTGACGGAGAGTGGACTACGTACCTCATGGTCTTGAAAGAAAGTCATAACTGGGAATTCTTCAAGCTATCTACATTCATCGACAAACTTCAAAGGTCATGAAATAGAGCTTCTAAAGATCGCAAAGTCGAAAAATGCTAACACTGTTCAAGTTGTTGGTCTATATTACAAGAACGGAATGCAAGACAGAATTTCAAGCCCAAAGATTCAAACAGCATTCAGTGCAAACATGAACTCTTCGCCACAGAATCAACCACATTATGATCAAAGTCCACAGAGTTCTTCATTTTCGAGCACCAGTTCAAATTCATCATATCATCAAGCAAATCAGAATCAACAAACGAATTATGATTCGAATGTGTACAAGTGTAACATTGCTGTAAATCTAAACAATGTTGTTTCTGAGCAAGTTGCAAAACAACACATGTCACTACTCTCCACAGTTCTAGAATCGTATGAAAGTCTGATAGCAGGGAAAATTGGCAATCCCAAAATGACCGCCGAAGACTACGATCAGGTGGACGAAGAAGAACTTGAACTGATGGACATTAAATGGTCCTTGGCTTCTATCATTAGAAGGGTGACAAAGTTTGCAGTTTCTTGATACGCCTTTATTCATAGATAACAAAGCAGCCATCGATATAACCAAAAATCAGGTTCATCACTCACGCACTAAACACATTGAAATTCGTTATCACTTCATTCGTGACTGCTACGAAAAGAAGTGGTACGAATAGAAAAAATCCACACCGACGAACAAAAGGCTGATTTTTATACCAAAGCATTTCCTTTAACAAGATTTAAATATCTCACGAGGCTTAACGGTATTAAAAATTTGCTGACAGGTACGGAAGCTAAGGTTGAATACGGATCGGACGACGAGTTCACGTGATCCACATTGGTTTGTATATATCTTCTAGATTAGTATTTCTTAAAAACTAAAATACAAAAATATGTTTTTGATTTTAGGGGGAGAAATATTTGAGAAAATACAAAAACATATGAAAAAATTCAAAAATGTACAAAAACATTGAAAAAGACAAAAGAATTCGGTGTCACAAAAAGGAAATGATAGTACATCAGTGGACTATCACAGTATGCTAAAGAAATGAAAGTTTAAAAGTGATAAACAAGTCTTACTGTGGATGTGTCGATAGGCTTAACACGTTCAGTAAATTGTTTCCGAGATATAAAGTAAATTTAGCAATTACTTAATCTTGTGGATTAACACATCTTGGATATTTGGACTTGGTACTCCGAAATTTCGTTTGAGAGATTGCCTGATTCTGAGATACGAGGTCTTTATAGATAGTTGATATCTGGGGTATTTCACAAGCTCTTCTGATTTTGCGCAAGCAATAGCCTAGAACTTCTATAATACTTTCGCTATAAACCCCTAAACTGGATGCAATCTTGAAAAGCATCGAAAGATATAATCATTTGCAGTGCTAAAAAGATTCCTAAAATGGAACACACCTTAAAGTCGAGCCTTCATCTCTTTGTCTGTACGGTAGTACTAACCTGAGCTCTCAAGGCCTCGCACAACCCAGATACAGATATCAATTACGCTATATTCACCTGTAAGATGAAATCTAGGGAATCTTGATACGGGAGTATATTCAAGAAGTGGGAACCGTAGATAAGTCAAGTTTCATAAATCATACCTTAAACATATCTTGGAACAGTTGAGAAACGTGGTAAAGTTTAAGTGGACAAACATATCGACAATCTAGGTAAATGAGTTTAAAACTTAAAGTCATCTAAAGGTCAACAGTACTGGTGATGTGTCTCAATCAACTGATATGATCCTTAAACACGAATTCATAAAAAGATATCTGTAAATATGTTTGTACATAGTTTACATTGTTCTGTACATAGTTTATCTGCTTTACAAATTAAATCTAAAAAGATTTTCAATGTGTTTTAGCATAAACTTACAAAAATACAAAAATATTTTGTTTCTACATTGTTTTTCAGCAAACCAATGTTGGAGAACGGGTCTTCGAAGTCTGGTAAGGTGCGAAAACTAGTGGGAATCTTATGTCAACGGGCTGGGAGCTAATCTGTAAAATCTGAAAAACCAAAATGATGAAAAGTTCATTAATTTGAAACTTTGATTTTTGAAAATATCAACAGTTTGATCGTATCAGGGTCAAACCAGGGTCATTAACTTAGACTCGGCAGACAAATCGGTTAACCAAGGTCATTAACTTGGACTTGGTCAACTGAGTGGATTTTCAGAACTGGTAAAAAGTGAAAAGTTCAGGGACTAAAATTGAAAATTTTGAAAATTTGCAATAGGTTTTAGGCAAGTTCTGCCGAACTTGCTTAATGTTCAAAGTTTTCTATTTAACGCAAGTTCGACCGAACTTGTGGATTTGTTGTGTTTTTGTGGAAGTTCGCCTGGACTTGATATGGGTCTTCACTAAATGGGCTCTCAAGTTCGTCCGAACTTGCTAGGGTATAAATACCTTGCAAGTTCGGGCGAACTTCATAAATTGCAAACCTTATTCTCTGAGCGAACTTAACACTTGAGAGCGGTTATCCATGATTGACAATTTAGGGTCGTCATACTACCAAAATTTGTATTGCTTTAAGTGATTCGCACACTTATTGCAAAGGAAGAGGTAATAATTTGATCATTGAACCGTATATCTAACCAAAAATCGATGAACTCAAATCTGAACATGATAAATCTGGTAGTTTAAGGTTTTTAATGGACAAATTGAACTTTGAAAGATGATAACCAACATAAATCGACCGTATATTCGAGTTGGGTTTGGTTAGAATGGTCATTTTTGAATTGAACAGGTTTTGATGATTGAAGAAGATAACAAGTTCGGCCGAACTTGTTATCAAGTTCGGCCGAACTTGTTATCAAGTTTGACCGAACTTGCTAACAAAACATGGTAAAAAACTGATGAAATCACAAGTCCGACCAAACTCAGTATAAAATTCTGAAAGTTTGTTTTGAATTGAAGTTCGCTCGAACTTAGCATTGGATGAAATCTGAAATTGTGTTGACTATAAGTTCGCCCAAACTTATGAATGATTTGTTGAACATGTTGTGTTAGCATGTTCGGGCGAACTTGACAAAATCAGTTTGTTAAACCAACATCAAGTTCGCCCGAACTTGATAAAAATGGTTAAAAATTTTGTAACTTTTTCTCGTAATGTGTGCTAAGTGTTTTGCATCATTTTCAGGTTCAAGTACTAGCGCGAGTGATTACGATGGACTTTTCTATGTTCCATAACACATGTATTACGCTTGACAAGGCGTTATGTCTGTCGCTAAAAGAATACAAAAGCATCTTGAAGTTACTGAAGGATTGTCCGATTCACAGAGCTATCACGGAGCGAACAGTATCTTATCGATCACACACATATCACTTCTGGATAAACGCAAGCCTAAGTGCAGATAAAAAGACTTACTTCGTTGGTACAAGTTAGAGACGAGAACAAATCGATCACTGTCACTGAGGATGATATACGCAGGATCTTGCAATTTAATGATGACAAAGATGATCCTATTTTCATTGACGAAAGGATGGTACGAGGTTGTTTTTACCGTATGGGCTACAAGGGAAGCATTAATAAGCCGACATTGAAGAAAGGGGAAGTTCCTAACCCCTACAAGCTTCTAATGCACGCAATCATTACACATTCAGTCACAGAAAGGCGGGTCTTGACGATGTTCAAGATTATATGCCCTGCATGGAAACGGCGTTGATTCTAAAGAAGCCATATAACTATTCAAAGCTTGTATTCACGCACATGTAGAAGAATATGGAAGACACGAGATTGTGTTTGTATCCGAGGTTCGTGCAGATGCTTATTGATGAAAAGTTTACAGACATTGCCGTGATCCAAACGACATTCTATATTTCAGTCACCTCGATGAAACCACGGTGAAGAAGTTGTTAAAGTTTCAAAAGCAAGATTCAACATCGATAGCAAAACAAATCTTTGGGGCGTTGAAGAATGAAAACTATGTTGCACCGCTAGAAAACAAATGGAGGAACGATGGTAGTGGCGACGAAAAAGAGTTGAGTGCAGAAAAAGAATGGTTTAAGTCGTGTAAGCCTAAAGCTCGCAGTGAATGGTTTGTCAAAGCTGAAGTCGAAAAGAAGAAGAAGCATGGTGCTAAGAAAGTTTATACCATGCTAATAGATGAAGATGAGCATGTAAATGTTCAAACAGAGGTTGGTTCAAGTGCAGCGGTTGTTGTTGAGAGTCAGGAAACTGAAAAGACTACTCCAGAGGATGATGTTATTTCTGCTTCTTCTGAGCATGATGATGACAGTGATGATTCGGTCGAGAAAGCTACTAAAAGGTCAATAGCAGAAACAAAGATAGAAAAAGTCAAAGAAACTGATGCTGATTTTGATCCTAATCTAGAAAAAGAGTCTGATGAGGAGAGACCTAAGAAAAGAACTAAACGTGTGAAGTCTGCAGTAGCTTCAACGACAAAGACTACAGGGTCTCCACAGACAAAAGGCAGAAAGAAATCAAAGAAAGCTTAGAAAACTGCAAGCAGGAGATACAAAGGAAAGCCTAAAAGCACAGAAGTTACACAAGAACCTTCTGGTGCACAGGAGAGAGGAGTTACATAAGAACCTCCTACACAAGAACCTCCTGTTGTTATTTCATCTGAAGCTTAACGTCCAGGAGTTTCACAAGAACCTCCTGAGTCTAATTTACTTGAAGTACCAGTGATACGATCTCCTGATCCTAAAGGTGTTCATTCTGAAAGCTCAACTCCGAGGAAAGCTACTCCAAAAGCTGCTACTTCTAAGTCAACACCAAAGAAGTCACAGTCAAATCTATTTGGTGATATTCCAAATGAACCAGTGGATCTTCAGGATTTAGATGAGTTCTTCCCTGATACAGACATTGATGTTCTGGAAAATAGTGTTAAAGAATTGGAAGATAGAGTGTAAAAGAATGAAGAAGAGAAAGCTGAGCTAATCAAGAAGGTGAATCAAAGTTCAGTAGAGAAAGAAATGATGGATGATAAGATCAAGGTGTTAGAAAGTGAGCGTGAATTCTAGGCATTGATTGAAAGTTTACAGGATGCTAATGAGAAGTTACAGATTGAAATTGCTGATCTGAAAATGATACAAGCCCTAAATGATTGAAGATTTACAAGGATGCAAAAAGTGTTATCTAATACACTTGGTATTGATTTTATCGTTGAATACGATCGTTTAGATAGACAAGAGGAGAAAGAGAGCAGAGAAAGAATTAGCAGCAAGTGGCAAAGGCAAATGTGTTGAAGGTGAAGCACCAAAATCTTCTGAAGCTGCTGAAAGGCCTGTTGATGAATCTGAGAAAGCTTCTGAATCCTAGATTGCTAAGATTGACGAATCTGTTAAGCCTTCTGATCCTGTAACTATTACTGAAGAAAAGGACGATAATGAAGCAGAAGATGAGGATAAGGATGATGAACCACTAGTTGATGATACGCAAGATGATTCTGACCACGATGGAGGTAATGATGATGATCCGAGTGGTACAGGTATAAAGGTGGTAGATGCGACAGTGAATGAAAGCTTCGATTTCACAAGTCTTCTGAATGATGAAGCAAATGCAATGAATCAAATTCAGGGGGAGTCAGGGCAAACAGGGCCATCTGATGATATAGATATGACTGATGTTGATATATCTGCAAAGCCTGTTGCCGCAGTACCGACTAAGCCTTTGATTTTGATGCTTGAACACAATGACGAAGAAGGCGAGTACGTGCACAACTATACTAAAGAAGATCTGGCCAAGTTGTTAGAAGTTGATCCTGAATCTCTGGATTTAGATTTTGAGGAACAAGTGTTGAATGTGAATACATTTGAGCCAAATGAATACTATTATCAGCGTAGATTCAAGGCAGACGAGTATAACAGGGTGATAGTGGAAGATTGGTCCTCTGATGATGAAAAGGATGAAGTTGTGAAGTACATTGGTCCTAATACTGATAGTTTTCCTACTTTCGAGGAAATGTACAAGCAATTGGATGAAGATATGTTGAAAGTTAAGATCAAGGAATCAATTCGAGAAGGTAAAGTTCCGAAACCAATGACGAAGGAAGAAATAGCTCTAGCTAAGTAATCCTGGTTCAAAGAGATGCCGCGTGAACGTACGTTTCGACGTCCTCTAGCATTCTTTACCAGAGATAAAGACGTGTCATTAGGTGATATCCTAAGTTGGGGGTGGTTTAAGGAGTTGAATGTTTATGCAATCAAAAGGAAATTTAGGGTGCAATACTTCAAATATCTGGCTGATTTCAAGACTCTACCATACTGGGATGTTGAGGAGCTTGTTCAAATGGTGAATGTCACATATCAGATGAAGTCCATTGATCAGTTACTATGGAAAATGATCAAGTTTGAAGCGACAAAGAGTTTTAGATATTGGAAGCCATATATTCCAAAGCATCGCATCAAAACGAATAAGAAGATAGGGGAGAAAGATATAACGTTAATCATGAAACGATCGAGAGAGATGAGGAACATGCCTTTAATTTCAATTGAACAGAATTTTTATCCGGTGTTTAAGTGGTGGCAGATTGATCCTAGCACATGTGAAGCAGTGATAGTATTACGATTCGAAGAACATCTTGATATCACTAAAGAAAGGGTTGAAGTATTAGGGTTTCAAGGTATGAGAGGTTTGTGGAGAACGATCAGGATACTAGACCAGATGTGGTTAGTCAATTGTTCAAGAGAAGATATCAAAAGCTTGTTCTACAGCAAGATAGTGTTTGAAGAACGTGAAAAAGAACAAGCCATGCAATGCTATACTCGTGAAGTTAATTCAGGAAAGATGTGGGAAACGAGCTGGAGGGATCTTGAACGTGTTGAGTTTCTGAAAGAAGAAAAGCGTCTTGAAGAGATACATGAAAAAGGTAGGGCGGCAAGGTTCAGAAGGTTTCAGTATATGACTAAAGTGCCTCCTACTGATAAGACGCCAGGTCCAAAGTAAGAAAGACGTAAGAAGCCATTCAAGAACTTCTTCGGTCACACTCGTTAAAGTTTTATTTGAAGACAGAGTTTCTGAAGACTGATAAAAGACAAAGATGATATCCAAGGGGGAGTCTGTTGGTGCAGAATGTCTATGTCTTAGTCTTATATCGAGTCCGTATAGATTAGATGTGAATTGGCTAGCAAAATCATGTATTTATAGTGTTAGAGGTCAAGTTGGCTTGAGAATGTGTGTGTGAAGTCAAGTTCGGGCGAACTTCCCCCTACTCCAGCGAACTTGAGACCCTATATATAGCTAGCTTGTGATTGTTATTTATAACTTTGCGCACTTAGAGACTTAGCTCTGTCAAACTGAGACTTGATGTTATATCAATAAAATTGACGTTTAACTGATTAATTCTTGTTGTTTGGTAATCATGTCGTAATATTTCCGCTATTATGGACATTAGATATCAAATATAGGTTCCTATGTTATCAGGATCGGTCCTTCATTGGCCGACTCTTTCACTTCATGACTCCTCAGGAACTACCTCTTGTTACAGAGCCATCATGGCTTTGTTAGCAATTTCCTTCAAATTTTCACCGTCCATTTCCTTGGTAACATCAATAATTTCTTCCACTAGCTTCTTGGATTCTTTAGTCTTTGGCATGCATTAGCTCGAACCTCGAAAGAAACCTGCAAAAGAAATAAAAATGTTAGGAGGAATCACAAATTTAAATGCTTGGTGAATCTTTTCTTCCTTAGCACATCGCTCATAGTAGATAGCTTCAATTAACTCTTCAGCATTATTATCAGGCGTTTCGTCAAACACAATCTCACTTTCTTCATTCGAACTTTCCTTAATCACTTCATCAAACACGGTTCTTCTATGATTTCAGCAAGTAGTACCAAACTTTCTTTCTTAGGAATATAGCCATTCCAATTGAATCCCTCATCTTCTTGTGTCACCACGAGAGCCTTTTACTTTGCTGAACCATCCTCAATAGCTACAAGTTTTGATGAGCTTTGAGGAGGAGAAGGTTTATGAATGATCGCTTTCTTGTAGTAATCATCCGCAAACGGATTGTGATTACCTTGCACTTCTCGATTCGGGCACTCTCACTTAAAGTGACCCTTTTCCAGAAATTTAAACATGTCACCTTTGCTTTGTCAAAGCCCAGTTTACCATCTGGTCCTCCCAAACTGTTACGCCCAATTATTTCTATGAAACGCGTAGCTCTTCTAACAGAGTCGATTAATTCAAGTTCGTCAGAGTCGATTTGATCGTAGTCCTCCTTTGTCATATCAGGATTTCTGATCTTACCGGCTACAAGGCTCTCATAAGATTCAAGTACCGATGCGAGTAGAGCCATATGTTGCTTAGTTGTGTTCTCTGTGAAGTCTTGTGCATTCGTTAAGTTTATAGCTATGTTGCACTAAAGAATCCTCTGATTAGGATTTGAATGGTTGTTCTGATTACTGTTGTATTTGTTAGAGCTTTGTGATGATTGTGGAGTATGAGGAGTATTCGGATCATAGCTAGGGAATGAGGTAAAACTGGTACCACTGCTTGAATTGTTTGTCAAAGTATTTGATGAGTTGTTAGCACTAAAAGCTGTTTGTATCTTCGGCTCTGGTTTTTGGCATTGGCACTTTCTTTATAGTACAGATTAACATCTTGCTATGAATAAACACTTCTGGATTTTTCCATCTTTTGTAGTTCCAATTGGTGACCCTCAAGCTTTTTAATAAATTTTGCAAGACTCAACTTGTTGTTGTAGTTAGGACTATTCTTTAGAATCATGAGGTATGTTGACCATTCATCGTCAGGTAGTTTATCTACCAGCTCTTCAGTACCTTTGTTCACCCCTAACCATCTCAGTTCAACTACGAGGTGGCAATACCTCTCAATCATCTGTTTCATTGTTTCGCCTTTCAATGAATGAAAAATTTTGAATTCTTTCTTCATCAATGCTTGCCTGCTTTTATCATTTGTTCAATTTCTTGAAATTTAACCTTGAGTGCATTCCATAGTGATTAAGCGTAATTTTCATGTTGTAAAATCATTAAGATATCTACTTGAGTAAATTGCCATTTTGGTCCCTGAGGTTTGGGCAGTTTTGCCACTTTAGTCCAAATTTCAAACCTTTTGCATCTAGGGCCCTTTGGTTTCGTTTTTGTTGCCATTTTGGTCCAAATTTCAAATTTGGCCAGATTTCTAAAAATAAACCTGGTTTTTTGTCCTTTTCTAAAGGGTATATTGGTCATTATATATATATATATATAAATAAATATATAAATAAATATATAAATAAAATAAAAAAAGATTATAATAAAATCCAAACACCACTATCTGCACTCTCTCTTCTCTCTCTCCCCCTTCTCACCACCGCACCTCCTCCCCCCTCCATTAATACCACCCCCGCACCACCACCATCCCCACCGCACCACCCCCTTCTCTCTTTTCTCTCTCTCTCTCTCTCTTCTCTATCTCCGAGGAAGCAGCGACGGAGACAACACCCCTGTCTCTCTCTCTCTCTCTCTTCTCTATCTTTTGCTGCAATCACCACTTGCCACCGCCACCGCCACCTCTAGCAGCTACCACCGCCTGCCACCGAACGTCACCACCACCACCACCGCAAAACTTAGCGAAGCAAAGGGATACCGCCACCACTATCACCGCCACACCTACAAACTAAACCACCACCTAAAAACCGAACCACCTATAAATCAAACCACCACTGGCAGGTGATGCGGGGTTTTAGTATTCGAAGAAAAAATGGCGGCGACTAGGGTTTATGTTTTGAGCTCAGATCTGAGTGGCCTAACGTGAACGGCTAAGGTTTGGGTATGAGTGGTGGTGGCCTAACGAGCTTATCTCAGATCTACTTAAAGGGGACGGTGATAGTGCTGATAGGCTGATTTTGCCCAATTTTTTGTGGTGGTTGGCTGATGCTAGTGGGTTTATATCGTTTATATGGTGGTTCCTGGTGGTCCAGAGATGATAGTTGTGGTGGGTGGTGTCTGCAAGTGGTGGTTAGTGGGGTAGTGGGTGGTGTTAGCAGGTTATGTTAGTGGGGTGGTGTCAGCAGGTGGTGGTTAGCGGTGGTCGGTAGGTGATGGTGGTGGAAATGAGGGAGACGAGTGTGTGCAGATCCGCCATTTTGGGTTTAATTATTTTTAATCAATTTTGAGTTATAATAAAGAATAAATGACCAAAATACCCCTGAGGATAAAGACAAAATATCAGGGTTTAAGCTGGTGAATCTGGCCAAATTTGAAATTTGGACCAAAATGGCAACAAAAACTAAACCATCGGGCCCTAGATGCAAAATGTTTGAAATTTGGACTAAAGTGGCAAAACTGCCGAAACCTCAGGGACCAAAATGGTAGTTTACTCTATCTACTTTAATTTCATGTTGTAAGATATTCATCATCTTTTTCTCACGAGCTAAAACTATCTTTTCTTGATCATTCAATTGCATCACCCCTTTCAACAAACCATTCTCATCTGTTGAAATCTTATAACCCTCTTCAATCACGTACCAACTAACGAGATGATTATTCTGTACCCAATTGGTGAACCATTCATGCCAGCTATTATATTCCTCAAGATACATCAATTTTGGGTGGTTTAGCCATCATGCCCATCTCGTTTTCTAAGTTCAAATTTTGAGCGGTTGCGTTCGTAACTACTGTTGTAGCAAATGCATTGAAGAATTCGTTCTCCATTTCTATGAAAAATTTGAACAAAGATTAAGTTTGTGCGAAGTGAGTTTTGTGCGAAGTGGAATATTCATGCGATTTGACACTTCGTGTGAAGTGTGAAACAATTTAAGTTTTGAAAAACTGCTCACTTCGTGCGATGTGGATGAACACCTTGTGCGAAGTGTATGTACAAATCGTGCGAAGTGATTTTACTATTTCTCAAATGTTGCAATTTTGGTAATGAATCTGGTTGATTTTAGCTCTGAAACTTTCTAGGGTTTTATTAAAATGGTTTTTACGAGTAATACTGAAAAATCAGTCCATTGTGTCCATAAATGTGTTCATAAATGATAAAAAGAATGTTGATGAAGAATTTCTATAGCCTACGTCTTAGGGTCATGTCATATATGTAACAAGGCTAAAATGTTATATTTACATAAGTTTTGTATGTATTTAGTCCACCTCGTACGAGGTGTTGTTCAACTCATACGAAGTGGTGACCACTTCGTACGAGGTGCACCTTAGACGAGTTGGCAGGACACTCCTGGTGCAAGGTGACCATGTCTATATATAACTGTGCTAGAGTGTTGAGTCCTTAACTGTTTTTCTGATCAGATGAAGCCCTGTCAGTTTGTGATTGTAATTCTTCAATGTTTATCAATACAAAGAAGCATAAGCATTGAAACAGTATATCCGATCATTGTCAACTAATTAATGATGAATTCCGCGCACGTTAGTTAGCTCAAGTCTGGTCTGGTGCTTTCGGGGGAAAGCCGATCCTCCCACAAGTGGTATCAAAGCCTGGAGGCCTGATTTTAAGACAATCGATCAAGTTTCAACCATTGAAGACTTCTATTTCTTCTCCTTCTTCATACTTTTATCAGGTCTAGAGAATTTCATGGATGAATTGGGTAAGTTTCTAGTATAACACGTTAAAATCAGTTTAAACAAACCCTTGAAACTTTCAGATCTAAAATCAACCGAAATCATGTCGAAAATTACGAAAAACACGAAGATGTGAAACATCATCTCGCACGAGTTGACCTATCATCTCGTACGAGGTGACAAGACCCGTCGTACGAAGTGACCTATCTCGCAGCAAACAGTCTAAGTCGTTTTTGCTAACACCTCATACAAAGTGAGTACCAACTCGTACGATGCGGGTAAAAAATGTTTTACGTAAAATATGTGAGCACCTCGCACGAAGTGTCACATCGTTCCAAGCTCACTTCGCACAAAAACAAGTTTTAACCAAATTTACGACAATTTTCGATAAAGATGGAAGAAGAATTATATAACACATTCGCTAGATCTACTGTTACTACCGCTGTCGCTCAAAACATGAATCTTGAAAATGAAATGGGGACCATGACGAAACCCCCAAAGCTTAAGCATTTAGTAGATTATGATAGATGGGGTGAAAGATTCGTCAATTAGGTTCAAGCAAATCATTTTGCCTACTGGTTCGCCATTGAATCAAAATACACTGCGCCAGTAGGTGAAAATGGTCTAGAGAAGATATTGGCCCACCTCACGGATATAGAGAAAGAAAAGTATGTAAATGAGAAGAAAATGATGAAGATTTTACAGCAAACAATTAAGGAAGATATCTTGGCTCTTTTGCACATTGACGATGATCCTCAATCTCTGTGGAATGCTTTAAGACTTAAGTTTCAAGGAAGCTCTCAACTGAGAAAGAACAAGAA
The DNA here is from genome assembly GCA_947069175.1 of Scalesia atractyloides. NCBI lineage: Eukaryota > Viridiplantae > Streptophyta > Magnoliopsida > Asterales > Asteraceae > Scalesia > Scalesia atractyloides. Next base: position 57,014,430 of record CAMTDV010000016.1, on the reverse strand, counting down.
AGCATTGCGGAGAAAAGAATTTGATATCTTCAATCTGAATAAAGGAGAAAATATGAAGCAGTTGATTGAGAGATACTGTCATCTTGTGGTTCAGATGAAACGAATGGGGATTCAGAAAACCAAGGAAGAGTTAGTAGACAAACTGGCTGATTCCTTACCAGAAGGAGAATGGACTACTTATATGACCATTCTGAAAAATGGTACAGAATATAGTAATTTCACATTGCCACGATTTATCGAAAGGTTAGAAGGTCATGAGTTAGAGATGCTGGAAAATGGCGAAGAACAAAGGTGTTCACATACAACAAGACGTGAACTTGTATATCAAAGGCAGTAACTATTTCAAATATATAAAGTCCAAAAATACAGACTGCTTTCAGTGCAAACAATACTACAAGCCTGCCTTCAAACCAATCTAGTGGTTTTCAGTCATTCTCATCATTTGACCCTAACACTCCTCAAGCCCCGCAATCTTCACAGAGCTCAAACAATCCTAAGAACGGCCAAAGCACTCAACCTAATTCAAACCAGAGAATTTTACAATGCTACATTTCCGTGAATCTTGAAAATGCACAAGTTTTCAATGAGCACACTTCTAAGCAAAACATGGCTTTGCTTGCATTCGTTCTTGAATCTTACGAAAGTCTGGTAGCCGGAAGAATCGGGAACCCAGAAATGACAAAGAAGACTATGATTAGATCGATCCGGTAGAATTAGAATTGTTTGATATTAAGTGGTGCATGGCTTCAGTCGTTCGAAGGGCTCAACGTTTTATGGAGATTACGGGAAGAGACAACTTGGGAGGACTTGATGGTAAACTTGGTTTTGATAAGTCAAAGGTAACGTTCTTCAAATGCCGAGAAAAAAGGCATTTCAAGAGGGAATGTCCAAACCGGGAAGTTAAAAGCAATCATAATCCATTTGCTGTTGACTACTACAAGAAAGCTTTATATCATCGACCGTCACCACCACAATCAAATTCAAGGATGGTTCAAATAGAAGATGGTCCATCAAACACGAAAGATAAAGCTCTAGTTGTTACCCAAGAGGATGAAGGGTTCAACTAGAACAAATACATCATAAGTAATGAAAGCCTCGCACTGTTGGCAGAGATAATTGAAGAACCCAAACAGGCCAAAGAATAATATGTTGAAGCATCTTTTGATGAAGCTCCAAAAGAATATTATAACACTTCGTCTAAGGAAGAAAAGCTTTTACATAGTGCTTTTCGACATTTATTACCTTCTGATATGCTTAAACTTTTGTAGGTTACTTTAATTCAAACTTCAAAGCAAACAATGAAGAAAAGCCCAAGTCTGAAGTGGTGGAGGTGATAGATGTGAACAAAGAGATGACTGTCGACAATCTAATTGAAATAGCCAACAAAGCTATGATGGCTAACCTGAAAGAGGCAGTTACTAAGGAAGTTCAGGAAGCTAAAGTCGAATCGGTAAATGAGTCTGCCAAGGATTCGGTAAAGGAAGTGATTAAAGTTCAAATTGTTGAAATAGAAAAACCTTGAAAGAAGTGCGAAGAGCCTTGCAATGAATGTTTTGAGAAAAATAAAAAATACAATGAATTGAAAAAACATGCAGATAATTTGTCATATGATTGTAACACAACTAAAGAGGGATATGACAAATTAAGCAATCATAATGGACAAACAAATAGCCATCAACAGGGAAGATGATAAAACACTTTTGATGCTCAAGGCAACCGTAATAAACAAACAAATGGCCATCAATATTCAATTAAATACGATTGCTGAGCTAAAAGGTGAATTAGAGAAATGAGAATCGAAACTGAACATGTTAAGAAATTGTTAATAAGTTATTCCACCAGTTTATATGTCATTGATCATATTCTTAAAAAATTTAAAAGTAAAGAAGATGATAAGAATGATAAAAACAATAGTGTAGATTATGATCGATTTCCACCACCCATGTGGGAAGCTATGTAAGAAAGAAACCATCTGGGGTGGAAAGGCACTCAACTTAAAATTGAAAACCGAAAGGAATAACGTGTTGTCTGAGAACATCGACGTAACATACACTAAAACAGAAAATGACTATGAATCTAATGTGGTAAAGACAGTTGTCGAAAATGTTTTGGGAAATGAGTCTGGCCGCACTAATTTTGAAAGTACTGAGTAAAACGTGAAAAATCTGAATCAAATTCACATTCTGAAAACTAAGAACGCCTTCACAAGAATTACATTTCATCATCAGAAAATAGTTTAAGTGATGACCCAAATATGGTTGTTTACAAAATGAATGCATCGGATAAACTATATTCGGATGAAGAATTCCCAATTCAGAATGTAAGTCTTGATCATGTTGATAAGTTTCTCAAGCTAGTTGAAGTCAATCATTCTGGTCTTGAAAAACAAGACGCTTCATTTTCCTCCAAACCAAAAAGTGTTTACAATATTTACTATCAGAATGTTAGGGATTATCCTGAAAACAAGAGAAAGGTTTGGGGTATGAAAAGAAGAAGAATACCAACAGGTTCCGAAAATCGAACTTTACAAAGAAAATTGACTTTGTTTTTGGAACAAACACTGTGAGTGAGAAAGAAATTATTGATAAACAATCCAATGATGAGTTTAAAAAAGAAAAGGAACTTCGTGAACAGGCCTTGGATCCCTCTGTTGGAAACGACAGCAGGACATGCTACAAATGCAACAAAGTCAGGCATATTGCACGGCAATGTTCTCAAAGAAATCCAAAACATGTTTACCCTACAAGGAAGTTTATAGAAGATGTGAAACAAAAATGCCCTGAGTTTGTGCCAACATAATTTTTGAAAAGAAACACCGAATCCAACAAAAATGTGAAGCCAACAATTGCAAATTTTTCAAGCTTTGAAGTTGGTGAATCATCAAACAAAAACGAACAAAATGATTCAAAATTCTACCCTAAAAGAGCATTCCCAAAGGCAAAAACTTGGGTGGCAAAGGCCAATCCATCTTCTGCAGTTGAGAAAACAACCACTGTGCCAACCAAAACAAAAGATAAAATTGAATCAAATGTTGAACAGGGGGTTGAAGTTAAGAAAAATGTTGAACCAAAATTTTATATCCCAAACCCACCCAAAACCAAAATGGCTTGGGTTTTGCTATTCATGTAATTTGTTTGAATGTATGTGTAGGGGCTCCCAAGGTCAATCATTTCAAATGGATAATGGACAGTGGAGCATCTCGGCACATGACAGGAATGCTGGCCTTGCTATATGATGTAAAAGCTACACGAGGAGGCTATGTAGGGTTTGTGGGTGGGTACTCAAGGAGGCAGGATTATTGGTGAGGTTATTCTAAAAAATGGTGTGGTTTCTTTTGATAAATTCAACGACATCGTAGAATTGGAGAACAATTTGCTGAGCATTTCGCATATTTACGTCAAGAAGTTCACCACTCAGTTCAATGATAGAGAATGCCTCATTCTTAAGCCGGGATTCAAAGTTCCCGAGGAGTGGATCCTCATGCGCGCTCCACGAGAAAATGATCTCTATGTCCTTGACATGAGCGTCGCGTCCACTACTTCTAAGAATGTTCAATGTTTTATTACAAAGGCGACAGAAAAAGAATCAAATTATGGCATCGAAAGATGGGTCACATCCATTTACAAAAGATGAACTATTTGGTGCACAACAATCTGGTGGAAGGTATTAATCTTTAGAGTTTCCACTTGAATGATGATTGTATCAGCTGTAAGAAGGGGAAGCAACACAAGAAATCTCATCCAAGATAACTCCTGAACTCAATCAAGCTGCCACTTGAAAGGTTACATATGGATCTGTTTGGGCCAGTAAATGTTCGAAGTGTATCTAGTGATATGTATATGCTAGTTGTGACGGACGACTACTCGAGATTCTCATGGGTTCTATTTGTGGAGAGTAAAGACGAGACGTTTGACAATCTAATGATTCTTTTCAGAAAGTTGGAGAACTTATACCATTTGCCAATTAGAAGAATACGTAGTGACAATGGTATGGAGTTAAAAAAACAACAAGATGCTCTACAATACTAAAGGTGTTCTTCACGAATTTAGCACCCCTATACTCCGCAACAAAATGGAGTAGCTGAACGGAAGAATCAAACTCTCATTGAAACAGCACGCACAATGCTCGTCGATTCAAAGTTGCCTCTGCTTGTTACACGCTGAACATAGTATTAACAGTCAAGCCTCACAAGAAGACATGTTATGAGTTACTTAACCAACGAAAACCAAAGTTGGAGTTTCTGGAGCCGTTTGGATCTCCATGCACGGTGATTGACCCAGATGGTAAATACTATGCTAGATCTCTAAAAGTATTTTTCCTGAGATATGCTAGTCCTCAGAAAAGAATTTATCTACCTATCTTAAACTGGGTTATACTAGCTCAACATTTTGATTGCCAAAGATACACGACACCAAAACAGAAGCCTGGTGATCCTTGGTTGTATATCTGCGAAAGTCTATGGAATTCATTAGATCTGCAAGAAGAGCCTACAAATGAAGAACTTGTGTTGTTATATCAACAACATCCAGCATCTAATCAAGAGCAAGTTCCTAGACCGTTAGTGATTTCTAAATCGTGTAGTTTTTCGAGAGCAACAAAACCCTCATCTTAGTTTTCAGTAGTTCTTTCTTATGTGCAAGATATTAGAGCTGCAAATTTCGTGTTTTGAGAGATTGTTGAATCATTTACTTGTTTTTACATCTCTTTAGAGTTCTCCTCTTTCTACATTGACAAAGGTATGAAATTTACTAACTTTTTGGCTTCATTATTGTATGGTATCTTATTTCTTTCGAAATTTTAAGCTTGATTGTTTAAGAGTAGGTCGTTTTTAATATACTTGTGATGCATTAGCTTGATTGTTGGGTAAAAACAAGGATTTGGATGGTATTGAACATGGAACAAGTGTGGGGATGTGATTACACCCACTTGTTCATATGGTTAAGTATGAACATTATGATAAACATTGTTAAAGAATCTTATAGATTTAGGATTGAAGCATGAAAGTTTGATTCTTTTGAGATGTTAAAGTTTGCAACTTGGTAAGTTTAAATTGGCTAATCTACATCTAGAGGTTAAACTTAAGTTCATCATTATGGTTCATACTTAGAGTTGAATTGTTTAGAGGTATAAAGGGTGTATTGATTGTTTTGTTGTGTTGTTTTGTAGACATGGCTAGCCACAAACTATCTAAGACTACTGATGCGGAAGCTTCATCATCGAGTGGCGTGTAGGTTAAGTGGCAACAACAGTGTAACTTGCCAGATATAGAAGATAGACTATTCAGACATAATTGGAATTGGTCTAGATTCGATGATGAAGATTTTGGGGCTTAGTGGGAGCAAAACCAAAAGAAGCCGTTACACCGATTTAACAATAAGCAAGCAAAGTTCAAATTGTGGAAGTATAAAATGTCTAAGGTCAGTGCGATAGACAAGGCTTGTGTTTGTGAGCGGGTGATAAAATATGGAAGAATTCCGTCAAGTAGGAATTACACACAAATTCGAGAGGTTGGGATGGGAGCGTGCACTTGATTGGTGCGAGGGTGCAACTTCTAGAGTATATTTAAAGGCGGTGATGAATTGGTACGCAACATTGTGTTTAGAGCACTCGGATGAGCATCCTAGTATGTTGCGTGTAGTAGGTGATACAGGAAAGGGCCAGATGACAATGTGTTTTGACACATTGAACCGGATTGATGATTTCGACTCGTTGGGCACCGATAGGTATTATTACTATGATACAAATCTGTTTTGGCAACCAGAGCTGGTTCAGGCAGATCCGGTTAATATGATCGAGACAACTTTGCCTAATTACATGACTGGTAGGTATGATCGGAGTCATTTATCCTGTGAAGGGAAGATTCTACAGAACATTTCTTTGGAGAAAGTTATGGTTAGATTGGGAGACCGTGGAAAGCTGCGGATGTGGGATCTCCGCGTGTTACATGCTTTGCTTGTTGGGACACCCAAGTTGTCATGGCGACACATAACCATGAGGTACATATGGGATACAAGAAATCAGTATAAGAGGAAAATGATTCTTTACGTTCGTCTGATTAGTGCTATGATTTTTGAGCAAAACCATTTACCCGACAAGTCACTTTGGGTGGTTAAAGGCATTGATACGATTGATTATTGCCCAGCTGAGATTGGGGGCAAATATATATGCGAAGGTTCTTAATGGGAAGGCTAGAGTTGTTGATCGGAAAATGGGATTTCAATTTAAGTATGTGCAAAGGGGTGAAGACGAAGAAATGGAAGAAGGTGATGAAGAAGGTGATAAGGAATAAGAGGAGGAAGATAGGGGGCGAATAAATCGTCGCACATAGTGGCACAGTTTATCAACAATCGATGAAGAGCAGCCTACACCAGTTATCCTCTTGGAACGCAAGACACCTTTGATAACGTTTCTGCGGTTATGGGGGAAAACCGCGAGTATGATGAGGAGAGACGACAGTGGAAGCAGATCTTCCAGGCCCAGTACCAAACACATTGGGATGCGGAAGCCGCCCACCGGACTAAGATAGAAAAATATTGGGAAGAGCAACAACGGTTTCAAGCGTAACAGAGATCTCAGTGGGAATTGATGGAGCAGCAAAGGGCACTAGAGATAGCCCAAAGACGAGCGTGGGAAGACGAGCAAGATCGTCTTCATGTTGAGAGAAACACCTTGGACGATCGTCGTTGGATGATCGTGGGGACGAATCAAGAGTTGGCGATTAATAACGCAAAGATCCTCCACGATCGAGAAAGGCATCATCCAGACTATCTTTTCGGGTTGCCATACGTTGAGCATTCGGGGTGGACCTGTTATGAGGACCTGCCGGTACCACAAGGTCCATCTAACCCGTCCCCATACTGGCCCGAAGCGGTAGGCTCCAGTTTCATCTTGCCACAGCTGCCCACACCTGCCGAGGGGGAGAGAGGACCCCTTGATGATTGGAAGGAGGTGATGTCATCCCTCACTGGGTACCCCTATAACCCATACCCGCTAGTTGACCCGAATGAGCGCTATCAGAGATAGGTGAGGTGTAACACCCCAAACCCGCTAGGGCTGACGTGTCACTTTTACAGATATCAAAAGCAAAACCAATCCATAACATTAAAACCAAAATATCCTAATTACCTTTTATTACGTTACAGAATAATACAACTAATTATTGCTCTTCAACTCCTTTTAACAGTCCTCACTGGTTCCCACAATCTCCCAGATTACCTGTCAAACAAATAAGACAAAACAACAAAGAAAAATACGGCTGAGCCAAAAATTGCTCAGTAACGGAGAAATCAACAGTACAAGTAAAGTCGAAACAGTGGAAAACAAACATAATATAATCGAATTAAGAGTGAACTGAAACGCTTACTGATACAGATACTCTGAAAAAAAACAGACGCGAAACACATGACTGATACAAAAACTAAGCTAGATCTGATCTGAAACTATAACGAAAACTGATATGGAAACAAAAGTCATTCAGATACATAACTGATATCGAACCCAACGCAAAACCGATGTAGAGACTGAGACATAGTTGACCATGACTATAACAATTTTTCTTGTATAACCGGACCCATTTTAAACGTCGTTTAACTATATGCTATTTGTAAAATGATAAATTTTCATACTAATCGTCTTTAATAAAATGTTTGAAGGAAGCGGAAACTATTAACTATCGAATGTTTGAAACATCGCTTAATAATGTTAATATTTTTAAGACGAGTTACTTGGCAAGGATATTTTCTTATAATGGACATTTAGATTTATTAAAACATAATAATTTACATATTTTATAGCAACTCATTATTAGACAAAAATACAAAGTTTATAATTTCGAGTAACTATATTAAGAAATATAATAATTTAAATAACTAGGATTTCAAAATGAAATACTTACAAAGGTTTCGTAAACCGACATGTAAAGCCGATATAGAAACAAAACAAAATACCTAAGCCTAAACATTTTAAATACCGTTTAAAATCTCATAATCTTTTAAAATAAAGATTGTCGAAACTATTATCTTTAAATATACGTTTAGATTCAAATTCATATGTATTAAATAATCAATATTCATGAGTTATTATTTAGTCAAAATAACTAGTTTTTCTACCCTTAGAGATTTATATTTAGTGAAGAAAATACTTTAGATAATCTGAGTTTATATGTAGAATAATAAAATCCTCACCAAATTTCTTAAACGATCGGAAAAATCGACACGAAACAAAGACAGATTCAACGACAAATATTCAATAGACACTGAATCAAATATTGAATACAGATACTGAAAGATACAAACTAAACGTATAATACGAAATCTAAATCCAAATCGAGGTTGATACTGAGACGAAACTGATACAAACCGGTATAGATACTGAGTCAAACATACATAACTAATACATAACATAATCAGATACTGAACATAATCAGAAGCATAGTTAACCCGATACATGATCGGAAACATAACCAGATGCGTGCAAACATATCAGACATATCCAAACAGATACTGAACATACTCACATACAGAAACATATACTAACTTACACGACAACTATATATCAACAAAAGAAGTCGTGAACAAAGAAGCACCCATAGCCAAAAAATAGAGGGGTACACAGGTAGCTACTCTATGCACCAATGAGATGGTGAGTGTGGCGTGCACCCATTATTCCATCCCCCGGAAGTCAGAAGTCAGAAACAGAACGAGGATCGATCCATACGCCTCTAAGGGGCCAAGGTGCTACACAAGCACAAGTCAGAGACGCCATGATTTTGATTACGCACTCTCACGGAAAGTGTTCATGTCGTTAACGCCCAAACGACAAGTCAGAAATGCTCAGGTGACAGAGTACAAAAGCTTAGGCCATGTAAATAATTTACAGACAACTAAAATTGACCATGAGTACAAGTCTGAGGTATGACATGCTATAACATACTAATAGCCAAAAAACGACAATACTAACAAGAACAAAGTTAACGGACAATTTTCAAAAAGACTAAAAGATAATGACCAATGATGACAAAATCCGTACTACGAAGTAATGGAAACATATTATACTACGATGTAAAAGAAACGGAATCTATACTGACGAGTAACGAAAGAAATAAAATTTTACTATGATGTAAAAGAAACGGAATCCGTACCTTAAAAGCATAGCGTGCTATTGACAAAACTATAATGAATCCCCCAAAATTTTGACATCCAATATGTAAATTAAAAATCATCGATCATTAAATGTTTTCACAAGATTTCAGATCTTGGGTCGTGGTGGCTTCCATGGATTTAAGTGATCAAATAGTTGAATTTGAAAAATTAATTTTCTTTACGTGACATACCTTTGTATGTATAGAAATCTTGTATAATATATGAGAGCAACTAAAATAAAACTAACCAGTGAAAGTTCATAAAACCTTTATTTATAATATACTTTCAAATCTTTGATTTCCTTTACTGAACGAAACTTGTGAACATATTTGGTACATAAAAATATAAAGTGTAACTTTATGGAACCAATTTAAAGGAATTCTAACTAATTAATAGAATCGGCTTGTAACAAGAATATTATAATATACATTCCCTTATGTATAATTCAAGGGGGAATGTGACTAAGCCAACAGAACACAAAGAGACACCCACACCGGTCATCTTCTCGGATAGATGCCGATGTCGGCAAAAGCTGTTTCGGAAGTTCGTTCAATTCGGACAGTTAGTGTTTCAAAAGTAACAGTAACTAATGGTAACAAATGGTTACCTTAGAATGCTTTACGTAAACGAAACAAAGGTTGAAGAGTCGAGCAAGTCGTTGCGCCGTTTGCGGGGATTTTGTATCATAACCAAAACAGCGGCGGGGTTTGTCTCCAGCCAGACCCAACAACGGTGCGGTAGAATAAGAGTGTGGGGAATCGGCTTTCAGACGCGACGGTCATGACTAGGTGATGGCTGCGACTGTTCCGCTTCTTGTGTCGAAGGTGGAAAACGGAATGGTGGCGGTTTAGCGCGGTGATTGCCGGCGAGGGTTTGCTGCCGTGGTGGTTGTTTGTGGTGGTATAACAGCAAATACAAGACTGGATGCATGCATTGAATGAGGGGAGGGTCTCGTAAGTTATTTGTATAATTTATGTGAAAATCAATTAATTCATTTATCTTTCTTTAATTCACATCCGTTATATAAAAGAAAGTCATATGGACCTTTATTTCAATTTTTTTTACCCTTGGATATTAGGAAAATTACAAACTGAACCTTTTAGTTTAGTTTAGATTTTAGTTAAGTCTTGACTATAATATGATACAGTTAATAACGAAAGAGATTCTATAATTATGGCTAGCATATTACTCGTTTATATAAACAATTATATATAATGTTGTTTACTAATATTTACTAAATAAATTGTTATAATTTTTCTAATCCGTTTAACGATGTATTAACCGTGTTTAAAATTGACATAATTAATTGGTATTTATACCATGGTTTTCGAATTCTTCGGGTATTACATGAGGTATGTTTCTTGTTGTTGTTGCATATTTTTCTTTTATTATTAGATAGCTCTTTTAGTTGCTAGTAGTAGATAGTTTTTATTGCTCTCCTAGATAAATGAACGTTGTGAGTATGTTCTCTATATAACGCTCACGAGACATACTCGTCCTCCCGAGCTATCGGAAAGTTTAAAAGGGCTTGTTGCATAAGCTAAATGCAACAGTGATTTCTACGAAAGTGAGTTAGGCTTGTCGTTGTAGTACATTATTGTCACACCCCGACTTGCAGCGGAAGAAAAAAATACGGGATGCAACAGACACCTCTGGTACAAGCACATTATTTATAAAGACACTACATTTTATTAGTTACAAAATGTTGATTACATACTACATGTGTGTTACAACTGTGTGTTCCCATGAACCACATAAGTCTTCTAAGCCACATGCGTCTATATCAGGGTTCGCTTATAATCATGTCTTGAACAACATACACGGATCACACCAGTCTCAAGTTACCTGAAATGCATGTTAGTTTTAAAAAAAGGGTCAACTAAATTCTGCTAGTGAGTTCCACTAGTTTAGTTGTTGTGGAACAATATGTGTTAACAAGTTTAATTGCACAAGTCACAGTTCACAGATTTATCACCACAAACACCTTCAGCTAGCAGGACCGTGTTAAAACAAGCACCTTCAGCTCGCCGGACCATGTCATAACAGACACCTTCAGCTTGCCGGACCGTGTTACAACAAGCACCATCAGCTTGCCGGACCGTGTCATAACAGACACCTTCAGCTTGCCGGACCGTGTTACAACAAGCACCGTCAGCTCGCCGGACCATGTCATAACAGACACCTTCATCGCACCGGGCCGTGTCATAACGCACACTTTAGCCCACCAACTGTATCACATGCAGTTGAATGTCCCCAAAGTAGTTATGCCTAACAACATAACCAGGTTAGGACGCGTGCAGTTGCCTTGTTACCGGCCGCACTGGTCCGGAGCAACTGGGTTTGTCAGACCAATAGTACTATCCACTGCCCCATAAGGCTTACGTTAATCACTTGTAGTGGGGAGGTTGTTTGTGTGTTAGATAATTCACATCATCACAAGTTTGTGCAATTATCACAGTTTGTAACATGCAAATCACCCCAGAAAACAGTAAAAAAAGTTTAAAAGTGGGGAAGTGAAACTCACAGGATAGCAGCATCACAGGTAACAATAGGAGTATATGTAAGCTTGTTCGGCTTTAACAGCAATCATGCAAGTAATTACTAATATCAGTCGCTAGGTCATTAACGCGTATAACTTGGGTCCAAGTGGGTATTTTCAGTTCATATTGTACATATAGTATCCTGGTGTGGTGATGGATGTTAGGGTATGATTAGTTTCACGTTTGGCTCCCGGGCACCGGTTCGCGTGCCAGCCAAAGTCGGTTGTTTGACATGTTTGGATAATGGTACGGTAATACCAATAGTGCCAATGTGTTGTGATTTAAGAAAGATTAACTTTTCATTAAGGGAGTTTGGGTGTTTGAGGAGTGTAGGTAGCCCAAATTTGAGTTTCCATTTTCGCCGTCAGGGATTCTCCCAAACGGTGGTGGAACACACTCAGAGTGTTCCGCTACCCTGGAACCTCCCAAAATACTTCCGGTGATCCAATTATAGTCAAAATAGGTTTTGGTCCGTTCCCAGCTTCGGCAGGTTCGTTGTCCAGTAAACTGCCGAATATAGTTAAATTAAGCGTTTTAAAAGTCGAAAAATCCATTTAATCTATATAGCTCATAAAATCCTGGATATTTTTGTAGAACTCAGTAAAAATATATAGATTTTAATAAAATTATTTTGGGAATTTAGAAAGCTATTTTAACTTCTCAAATAAATCATTTGTAAAACAATATTTAACCGAATAATTCACTTTGTTTATCATCCGATGTCCAAAAATTCCCAAAATATTCCTGGAACTTCCTTATTTGTCCAGGAACTAGCTGTAAAAATTTGGGATTTTCTTATTTCGTTTCATGGAGTTTCCGGCTACCGAAAACTTATAAAAACGTGGATTTTGTAATCCGAATCAAAAACCAACCAATAGACTCCGAAACTTCCCAGAACCTTTCCCATATGTTCCTTGGTGTTCATGTAAATTTTGGTGGTTTATTGACTTCGTTTGGTATTTTTTCCAAATTTCATTTGCTAAAACTGTCAAAAATTCACCAAAAATCATAGAAAATTTCAAAAATTCTAAAATTATAGGTGGACCTTCCTGTCAATATCCTACATCACCACACCAAATGTCAGCTCAAACCAATACCCACGGACCAAGTTATGGTCCAAACAATATTCTGCCTATTCTAGATCCGAGTTTCGGGTGATATACCTAGCAATTTCTTCGATTCCATGTGTTTTTCTTGAGTCCATAAGTGGGTGTGAGCAATATTCAGTACCTATATACCAATAACAATCCAACCGTGCCATAACCCATGTCAATCAAGCTTTGTTTCATTGTTTTTCGGTTAATCGAATAGTTATGCGATCTTGGTCGAATAGGTGTTGATTAGGGTATCAAAACCCAAAGATTTGTGCTCATGGCTGCCATATAACAACAGGGAATTCACAAGGTGTTCTTATTCAGCCAAGATACTGGTTTAAACCTTCAAAAATCATGGATTAAAAAGGGTTTTCATGATCTAATTCATGTATAATCAAGAAAACATGATTAAAACTATAAGAAAAAAGGTTTATACTTTGATTTGATGTTCTTTCTTGTTATATCAGCTGAGATGAAGGTGTTCTTGTGCAAAATTATTTGAGGAAATTAAAGAAAAAATCATTAAAAAAATGTTATAAAAGGGAAGGGGCGAAATAGGTGGGGTGCCCCTACCCCACCCGCGCTTTGTCGTGCTTTCTCTTTTCGTGTTAAAAGATAATGTTTATCTTCGGTGGCGCATTTAGGTTCGTTTTCGGGTCTCAGACGCGTACCTAATTTGTGAAACGGACTCCGTTTTTCGCGTTCTTAGCGTCAAAAGACTCGGTTTTAAAAATCGAGCATAATCGTCTCGAAACCCAAGCACGGTTATGTTTTAATCATAAAAGCCTCGTTTTAGGTTAGTTTAAGTGTTTTTAGGCTTGATTTACCATTCCTGGCATGTTTGGTTTGTCTTTCATTGCTCCTAACACAAAGGCGTTTCCCTAACCAGGATTGCCTCGTTTGGCGTGCCCGAGCTCCGATTTGTTTCTAATCTTATGTCATAGTCTATGGCCCGTAACTAAGATGTTTCGTGAACTCGGAATCTTAAAGGGCCCTACCGTTGGCCTAATAATCATGGTCGACTATTTAATGCGCTGTTAAACGTCAAGTTCCCGTTTAACACGTTTTCAAAGACTAAGGACACCAACCTCACATCGTTGGCCCTTAATAGTGTCATGTGAACCATGACGTGTTTCCAGAGTCATCAATCCATTCACGACTTTGTCTTGCCATGTAAGTGACGCATAGCATCAATGTAATGTTTTTTTTGTAATTATCATGCATATACTCCTATTATAGTCGGTGTAACATGTTCCAGAATTCCTATCATCACACATAATCACAACAATATCATGATACACATATCACGTCCGGTTACCACGGACTTGTACCAATCAAAGTTTACCAGGATTTTGCACAGTTGTCACAGTCTCCCCCGGTTAAAAGAATATCGTCCTCGAAATTCCGTTTAGTAATCCATTGGAAAGCTCCATATTTATATTCGTGTCAGTCATCTGACAGACAAGACTGTTTTCACTTTTTCTTTAGTATCATCATCATACGGAGATGATAATTGTGCTACATAGTAGCTATGTAATTTGTCCATCCACAATTCCTACGTAGTGCTAACGTAACATTTCTCATTACTTCCAATCTGAAAATGAGAGTGTTGTTGGACTCACAGTAGAATAGGAGTCTCGTATTCAGTTTGCGGATAACTGCAATTATTACGTTTTCTTTGCATTCATTATCTTCACCATTCATACACCATAAGTTTTATTTATGATTTCGGTTACTAGTTATTGAACACCCTATAGAGGAGTATGGATGCCCTCCCAGGGTTCGTTGCGAATGTCGCAATGGTGCGCATCATGCTCCGCATGTTTGTGTTAAGGGAATAAATTTGGTCTCACCGAGTGGTCTGCAACAATCTTCCCTTGTTGTCGTGTACGTGAATATCTTCGGCTAATACTAACCGATCACGAGAGTCACTGCTGTATGGTAGAGAATAAGAAAGAGAAAGACTTTTAAGGGCCTAAGGCTGCCATAAGTCGAGCATGTACACGAGTAATAATGAATCTGCATACTTACATCAGTGGTGTGCACGCACTACTCACCAGAAGTCAGATTACGTAATAAGGATATGAAATTTCTATAATAATACTTCCAGTTTGCGTTAAGTTTCAGGAGCTTGGCTTTAGCTGTTGTACAACTGTTTATGTCTTAGTAGCTTCGATAACATCGATGTGATTCTCTGGGAGATAATCGCATAAAAATTTTCGTATACCGGGAATGGTAGAGTGTGTACCCAATGCGGTTTTCATTCAAGTAACACCACCTCTGAACGCTACTCTTACGTAGACATATTTGAGGTGTAACGAGTGTCTAGCGATCACAAGTATCACCATGATGCCCCTACACGTGGGATCAGATTTAATCTTAGACTTACAGGTAATTTTGTAAAAGATGACTAAGTAACGAGTCATCGAGTCAATATTCCCCATCAACGGAGTACCCCTCGCAGGGTAGGAACATAGCCACGCTGGACTAACGTTTCATAAGGATGTCGTTAATGGAGACAACGAGAAGTAATCATTTCCCATCATGTTCTCGAAAGATTACCTAATGTATAGGCGAATGTAGCCACACTAGTCCCAAGGTGGTTAATCACCACTTGACCGTCTCGGTCTCATGGTTTTTTGAGTCAAATTCGGACTTGGTATGATCTGAACTGTATATGAGTATAGAAAGATATAATGCCTTCCCATCTTGGCACCTATGCCATTTGAATCACCGATTAAACGTAAGGGTTTTGTGGAGTTCGTTCATGCCAAACCATCTTGGTTTAGATTGGAAAATTTGTGTGGTTTTATGAAACCATGGGCTAAAGCCCGAATCTGTAGTCACCCTAGTCTGATAGGGACAGTTGACCACTAAATCTGATTCTCCCGTTAGTCTCATATTTTTAATAATGTAAACAAGAAATGAAGACCCGGCCCCCGGGTTGGTCGAGACTAGGGTATCGTTGAGTTTGTCGAAACCTTGGTCGTAGGATTAGTCAGTTCTGTTTCCCAATAGGGCACGGAAGGAATACATGCGGCTGGGAAATGTAGTAACATAGATCCACAATCGCTCGGCAACCTTTTGAAATAACAAAAGTAACTTTAAGAAAGGCTGAATGAAAGCCGTAATCACTGGAGGTAAGTCTAGCACTCTGACAGCTAGGGTACGAATAGAAGTTATGAATGCCATCTCGCAGCCAGTCGGTGCATCCACCCAAGCACTGATTTACACTTTGGTCGTTGGGTTTGACTTGGTATCACACATCAAGGTATTACAATTCGTATCGTATGTTAAATAACTCTCCCCAAGTTTGAGGAGAATTAGTTGTAGCGGCGAAGTCTTATTCTTATTTTAAGTATATAATACGTGCTTATCAAAGGAATCCCCTCTGGATGGACATGATATCCGAGGGATGTATTCGGAAGATTCACTAGTCCCTTCATCTGGAATAATCGGGACTACTAGATTTCTGGTTTAGCTTTTCCCCCAGGTGGGTTCAACGCACAAAAGACACCAATTTCGATATTCGGACACTCGTGACTATTCCTATTTCAAAGAGAGTTTGGATTTGACCGTGTTCCTTCATGCAGGGTAGTTCGTGCTTTTCGTAGTATGGCGTATGTACGTCACCCTGGTGACATGATTTGACCGCACATTTAAGCACTAGCCCTTTTTGGGTTAAGTCTAAATGCAATTTTAACAGTTGTATGATGACGGATATTATTATATACATGGTAATGATGTTGGTTATATAGGTTGTGGACTCATGCGTGCGATGAAATTGTGTGATATGGGATGATTGAATATGTGACATTGATACATGTATATAAGTATTGTTTATAATAGAATAGCCCCGAAATGCTCACCACAAATGACCGAGGCGGAAATCGCCGGAAATGATAGCGCAACAGCTTCCGACAATCATCCCCTCGATCGTGAATTTGACTCGTGGTACGAATACCTAGGTATATATGTATATATATATATATATATATATATATATATATATATATATATAGTATTATACTTAAGATTTCTCTCCTTGTTTTTGTCACACCCTCAATTTCCACTTGCGGAGTTTTACCGCGAGGCGTGTGAACAAACCAGAATCTGAAACACTAGTACGTCGAACGACTCTATATGATTTGATAATACATTTTCAAAAATCATTTGTTGTAGATTTTATATTGTCTTGATTAGTTACCAATATTTAGCGGAAGCATTAGTTTTTAAAGTTTGAGCAGAAGCATAAATAAGTAGTGAAGCGGGCGCCAACACAAACGCCAAAACAAATGAAAAACCCCAAAGCAATATCTAGAATTGAGACTCGATAAAAGATGTCTTGTTCAATGCATGTGAGTGCACCTAGAGCTCCTAGCGTCCTGAGAAACATGTAAAGAAACAAGTGTCAACATTAAAGATGAGTGAGTTCACAGGTTTTCATAAATTCGTTTGTTCGGTTATAGTTTGTTTTCCCCGTTATCCCTAACCCGGGATAACGATTTAGTTCCATTATTCCCATCCCGGAATAATAATGATGGTGGTTCCATTATTTCAAACCCGGAATAATAAGTTGTTTCCATTATTCCAAACCCGGAATAATAAGTTGTTGTTTCCATTATTCCAAACCCGGAATAATAAGTTGTTGTTTCCATTATCCCCAACCCGGGATAATATAGTTGTTTCGTAATTAAGTTCAATGTTAACATATATAGGTAGCTAGCCTAAAGTTATGTCACGTAAGTGTTCGCGATCGAAGCTGACTGTTGTGCCTCCGTGTTGCCAGGCCTATCACTGACCATGGCGAAGTTAGGCCAAATTATTCACCCGTTGACCATACCCGGTCGGCTAGCGCGACTAGCTCGGATGGGGCTTGTCGGGCCCAATAGTACTACTTGTAATTCCCCCGCTATTAAACCCAATACTAACGATCCGAGAGATTGACGAGGACTTAAGTGATAAAGCTGCTTAGTGACCATAACATTACATTAACATCAACTTAGTTACCGAATAGTTATGTGACGTTAATTTCGTATAACGTAAAGAGATTGAGTTTGAAGAGTGTATACATGTTTCTCCCCCTGTTGTTTAAAAACCGGATAAAGTTAGGGGCCGTGAACTCACCTTTAGTTGCTCGGTTAGTGTAGCAAAGATGTTGTAAGAGATGGGACCGCTAATTGCGTCCTAACAAACCAATTGATTTCAAGTCAGTGTGTGAACACACCAATACAGATTCTACACTTAATTTACGCACAAAATGATACACACCAACAACATACCTAACATTCAAACATGCATGCAAGTATCCTCATGTGATCATAGTAATCAAACAATTTATCATGAACATAATCCAATCCATGCAACACTTTGGTGCACACAATCACAAGTTATCAGATTTCAGCTTAACACTCATAATTCAGCTGTTTTCTAGGATTTTTATAAAATAGTTCCAACGTTCCAAAAATTCCAATATTTTTACAGTAGGTGACATTCATACTGTAGAAATTTATTTAAATTTTCCAAGTCCTAAATCTTTACCAATTAACCATAAATATTAATATACTAGGCTGCAGTCAGATTTATCGCTTTCTGACTGCAGTCCACGGAAGAATTTATTTAAAAATCACTGGTCGTCCAAATAACAAAATTCCAGTTGGAGTTACCCGGAAATTTCCATACCTAGTTGCTGTACAAAATTCATGACTCGACTCCCTACTGATTATAAAATACAACTTGATAAACAACCAACAAAATTTCAGGATTTTCACAGCTTTAGTTACTGAACTTATTTGGCCACTTATAAATATCAAACGACTTCAGAAAATTATGAATCCAGCGCCATTAGATTCGTTATTCAAATCTCTACCTTCTAGACATCAGAAAATCCGTTTTTCGACAACTAATGACCGAGTTACAGCCAGATGAAGTCGGCTGTAACTATTACTCAGCAACCTGTTTCAGCATATTATTATCATAAACCGTCCATATTATTAACCTAGGCGATCATGAACCGGTTTCCTAGTCATAGATCAATACTAATAACATATCCATGCAAACCCTAATCAAGATCTCTAGTTTTTATAAACAAAACATACTTGCAAACTTATAAGTTCCGAAAACAATCATGCATATAAACAACGATAAATCAGCCGATTACATTCAACACATATAATCCGAAACAAACTAATCACTTCATTCAAGCACATATATCTGAACATGATCTTGTAATCAAAAAGATAAATCCTAACCTTTAATAACTAGGTAAGTAAGCCGAGACTTGGACAAGAATGATCCGGCTGTTCCAGCAAGATCACGATCGAATGAGGTGAGCAGCTCTGCTGTTGCTACCGAGGCTGAAAGGGACTGAAAGGAGAGGCTGCTCATGATCAACAGGGAGTGCAAAGGGGCTGTTTGCGGTCGAGGGGATGGAAGGATTTGCTGCCGTCGGCTGTTAACTTTTAGGGTTTTGTGTTGTGAATGAATCATGCATGTGGGTTTGTATATATAGCGCAAAGAGAGAGATAAGGGTTACGGTTTGGGTTTGAATTCGTGGCCGAGGAACTTGGGTTGGTTCGGTTTGGGTTTGAACACAATGAGTTTGCGGTTTGGGCTTGATCTCGCGGCCAAGGACTTGGGTTGGTTTGGTTTGGGTTTGATCTTGTGGCCAAGGACTTGGGTTGGTTTGGTTTGGGTTTGATCTTGTGGCCGCATAGTTTGAGTTTAAGATTTCCTAGAGTCACAAGGAGTTTGGTTTGTGTTTGATCTTGCGGCCGAATAGTTTGAGTTTAAGGTTTGGTTCGTGTCGCGGTTCGGTTCGGTTCGTGTACATATTTACCATAATTATTTTATAACTAAAACAATCACACAATCACACATCACGTATTCATTAACTCGTACACGTTTAATACTTAGCATATACTTTATTCGACAAGTATTGCGTTTAAGTTATCCTAAAAACCGGGATGTCACATTATCCCCATGTTGAAAGAATTTTCGTCCCGAAAATTGAGTAAACGCGGTTTAGAATGTAGCGTACATGTTTAGAGTGCCACGCACAAAGAGTTAGTTCGTTTATGATGGTACGCAACGTTACCAGAAGTTCCCAAGTGCCATGCACAAAGATTCCCAAGTGCCATGCACAAGGACTTAGTTAACCATAGTACGCAAAAGTATGAGAAATTTCCAGGTTGTCACATCATCCCCATGTTGAAAGAATTTTCGTCCCGAAAATTTAGTTACTGGTATCGTTAGTTTGCTGCTCAGTTGCGAAGAGGTGTGGGTATTTGCTTTTCATTTGGTCCTCTCTTTCCCACGTGAACTCCGGTCCACGCTTAGAGTCCCAACGAACCTTAACGATCGGAATTTTGTTGTGCCTTCGAGTCTTGATCTCACGATCCATGATCTCGATAGGCTGTTCCACAAAGTGTAGTTGTTCATCCACTTGGATCTCATCCAATGGAATTACTAGAGTTTCATCTGATAGACACTTCTTCAGATTTGACACGTGAAATACGTTGTGAACTCCGCTGAGTTCGGCAGGAAGGTCTACTTGATAAGCTACGGGTCCGATACGTTTCAAGATTACAAACGGGCCTACGTACCGTGGGTTTAGTTTGCCCCGTTTTCCAAAGCGGATTACACCCTTCCAGGGTGACACCTTTAGTAGGACGCGATCGCCTACTTGAAATTCGAGCGGTTTGCGTCGTTGATCGGCGTAGCTTTTCTGTCGATCTCGTGCCGCCGCAATGCGGTTTCTGATTTGTACAATCTTTTCAGTAGCCTCAAGTATTAGCTCAGGGCCTGTGAGTTGACTGTCACCGACTTCTGCCCAGCAGACCGGTGATCTACATTTACGACCGTATAATGCCTCAAACGGTGCTGCCGAAATACTCGTATGATAACTGTTGTTATATGAGAATTCTACTAGAGGCAGGTGGATTTCCCAACTATTTCCGAAGTCTACGACGCATGCCCTAAGCATGTCTTCCAAGGTTTGTATGGTCCTTTCACTTTGACCGTCAGTCTGAGGGTGATAGGCTGTGCTCATATCTAAGCGTGTTCCCAACGCTTTCTGGAGTGACTGCCAGAAGTTTGACGTGAAGCGAGCATCTCTGTCTGAGATGATGGACGTTGGCACTCCGTGCCGAGAAACTACTTCCTTTATGTAGATGCGAGTCAACTTCTCCATCTTATCTGTTTCCTTAATAGCTAGGAAGTGTGCGGACTTAGTTAAACGATCCACAATTACCCAGATGGTATCGCAACCACCCAAGGTTCGCGGGAGTTTAGTGATGAAATCCATTGAGATCTGATCCCATTTCCACACTGGGATCTCAGGTTGTTGGAGTAGCCCCGATGGCTTTTGATACTCCACCTTGACTTTTGCACAAGTCAAACACTTGCTCACGTATGTGGCTATATCGGCTTTCATGTTGGGCCACCAATACGCAGCTTTAAGGTCTTGATACATCTTATCCGAACCCGGATGGACAGAGTATCGGGATTTGTGAGCTTCATCCATGACTAGCTCTCTGAGGTTTTCGTAGAGAGGTACCCATATGCGATTCATGAAATACCGGGCTCCATTGGGTTTTACTTCCCAATCGCGTTCCATTTTTCCCACCGATTCGGCTTTGATGTTTTCCTCCTTAACTGCTTCTAACTGGGCGTCGCGTATTTGTTCGGGTAGCCCCGAATGAATAGTGAGTTGTAATGCTCGTACACGGCGAGGTTTCAAGTGTTCCTTCCTACTGAGGGCATCAGCTACCACGTTAGCTTTACCCGGGTGATACCGAATGGCACACTCATAATCGTTCAAGAGTTCGACCCAGCGACGCTGTCGCATGTTCAACTCCTTCTGATCAAAGATGTGTTGGAGGCTCTTGTGGTCTGTAAAGATTGTGCACTTTGTTCCATAGAGGTAATGTCTCAAAATCTTAAGTGCAAACACTACTGCTCCCAATTCCAGGTCATGCGTCGTGTAGTTTTTCTCGTGAACCTTCAGTTGTCGCGATGCATACGCGATGACCTTATCGCGTTGCATGAGTACGCATCCCAGTCCCTGAATGGAAGCATCACAATATACTACAAAGTCATCTGTCCTTTCCGGCAAGGACAGAATGGGTGCACTGCAAAGTTTCTGTTTCAGCAATTGAAATGCTGCTTCTTGCTTGTCACCCCAAGCATACTTGATGTCTTTCTGGGTGAGGGTAGTAAGCGGTTGTGCGATCTTTGAAAACCCCTCGATGAAACGACTGTAGTAACCAGCCAATCCCAAAAATTGGCGGATCTCCGTCGGTGTCCTGGGTGCTTCCCAGTTTTTGATGGCTTCAATCTTGGCAGGGTCTACGTGGATACCCTTTTCATTCACGATATGCCCGAGAAACTGAACTTCCCGAATCCAGAAATCACACTTCGAAAGCTTGGCATATAGCTTTTCCTGTTGAAGTAATCCTAGCAGTGATCGTAGATGTTCAGCATGTTCTTCTTCACTTTTGGAGTAGATGAGTATGTCATCGATGAACACAATGACAAATTTGTCGAGGTATGGTTTACACACGCGGTTCATGAGGTCCATGAACACCGCGGGTGCGTTGATGAGACCGAAGGGCATGACCAAGAACTCATAATGGCCATACCGAGTACGAAATGCCGTCTTAGCGATATCCTCCGTCCTGACGCGTAGCTGGTGATAACCAGACCGTAAATCAATCTTGGAGTAGTAACTTGACCCTTGAAGTTGGTCGAAGAGATCGTCGATGCGAGGTAACGAGTATCGGTTCTTGACAATAACCTTGTTGAGTTCCCTGTAGTCGATGCACATGCGGAAAGTCCCGTCCTTCTTTTTTGACAAAAAGGACTGGAGCTCCCCATGGCGAAACGCTTGGTCGGATAAATCCTTTTTCTAATAGCTCCTGAAGTTGGGTAGACAGCTCCCGCAGCTCGGCTGGAGCTAGGCGGTATGGAGCCTTGGCGATAGGGGTTGCATGGTTCGCCAATTCGATTTCAAACTCCAATTGTCGATGGGGTGGAAGACCAGGTAATTCCTTTGGGAATACATCGGAAAAATCACGGACGACAGGGATCTCTTCTATGCGTTTCTCGTCCTTAGGCTGTTCGGTAATCAGTGCGAGTAAAGCGAAGGAGTTCTTCCTCCGAATATACTTCTGCGCTTGCATGTAAGAGATGATGTTGGTGACGGCGCTTGCCTTATCGCCTTGTACCGTCAGGATTTCGTCGTTAGAGAGCGGAATACGGATAGATTTTTCGAAGCAGAGAACTTCAGCCCGGACGTCGGATAGCCAGTCCATTCCGACTACCACGTCAAAACTACCCAGGGTATTTGTCATCAGATCAATGGTAAAAGCGTGACCCGCGAGTTTGAGTTGACAGCCGGATACTATATGGGTCACATCTACAGAATTACCATCGGCTAATTCTATAACATAAGGGGTCTCTAATGGTTTAGGCGTGAGTTTTAGGTTCTTCCTAAAAGACTCAGATATAAAGCTCCTATCCGCACCCGTATCAAAAAGCACAGTAGCAAAATGTTCATTAAGGGGAAACTTACCGGTGACCACGTTCGAGTCGTTTCTAGCCTCTCCGCGGCCCAATGTGAATGCGCGACCTTTGGCACCTCCTGTGCCACCGTTTCCATTATTGTTGTTGTTATTATTGTTGTTGTGGTTATTGTGGTTGTGGTTGTTTCCACCATTGTTGTTGTTGTTACGCAGCTGTGGGCAGTCTCTTCTGAAATGGGCAGTGCTACCACACTGATAGCATCCCCGGTTAATACCCTGCTGCTGACCTTGGGGTTGATTTTTATTTTGTCGGGACATGATTTCCCCACGACAATCCTTTGCCGCATGTCCCACCTTGCCACATCGTTGGCAGCGATTCCCGGCACAAGGGCCGTGATGATGAAGATTACAACGACTGCACTACGGCTTTCGACCTACATAGCCGCCTGCATTCTGGTGGTTGTTGTTGTTGACGGGTTGATTTTGGTGACCCCTGTGGCTGTTGTAATGATTGAACCGTTTCTGGCTCCCCTGTTGTGGCTGAGATGACGAAGACTGTCGAGCAGACGAGTCTTCAAACTTTCTTTTGTTATCAGGGGCAACTTCAGTTGTACCCCGTGCTGGCAACTTCTTTTGATCCACCGCCTTATCGGTGAGTTTGTGAGCCAGTCGGATTGCTTGATGTTCAGTTGCAGGGTTACTAGCCATTACCATACCCTGAATCTCCGGAACCAGACCCCCGAGATAGAACTCGAGTCTTTTCTCCACAGTGTTGGCCAAATCGGGACACAGAAATACCAAGTCATGATGTTTTGCGGTGTAAGCTTCAATTTCAGATCCCACCATCTTGTGGTTCCATAAGGCTTGCTCCAACTGTTGCACTCTGTCTCATGGACAGTACTCCTCTTTGATTAGGGCCTTGAACTCGGCCCAGGCCATTGCATTGGTAGCAATAAGTCCACGCGTTTGGACCTGTGCATTCCACCATGTCAGTGCCCCATCTTCCAGTGTTGAGGCTGCGTACTTGACCTTGTTGGCCTCTAGACAGTTGCACATTTCAAAAACGGATTCAGATTTTTCGATCCAGCGGACCAGTCCAATGGGTCCTTCCGCCCCCGAGAATTTGCTTGGTTTCGCGTCGAGGAACATCTTGTAGGGGTTAAAGCCCCCTCCTGCTGACAGAGAACAGGTAGTCTGCAAGGAATTTTACTAGCCTCACTATTAGATTTTCACATGAAAATTTAATAATGGTTACCTGCCGGTTGGTTCTGAACACCCGCTAAAGCGGCGTTCACGTGCTCTTGAATCATGGCAGCTAGCTCTTCGGGCGTCAAGTTAAGGTTTCCACGTCGTCCAGTTGCCATTTAGATCTTCGAAACACAACACAAACACACCCCAATAAGTCTATATATCCAATATAGTTATCTTACTTCGTACTTTAATAATTATCAAGTTATGTCAACTTAATATATTAAATAGTCAAAAGAAATACTTGATTAACTGAAATTTCAACGTCTTACAAAAGTGCAAATCAAACATATGAATTCACTATAAAGTCTAAAGTTTAAATACAAGTGGGAAAATAAATAGACTAGAGGAAAGTAAATAAAATAAGCGAGACGTGTCAGTCGTCTACGTCTCCATCCCCCAAGTCACTGTCGTTGCCGTCATCCTGCGCGGCATTTCCAGCTTCTATAGCTGGGTCCTCCTCCGGATCCTCCTCTGGATCCTCCTCAGGGTCCTCCTCTGGATCCTCTTCTGGATCCTCTTCAGGGTCCTCCTGTGGATCCTCTTCCGGCACTGGAGGGGCCGGTGCTGGTGCAGGTGCTTGATTTTGCTGTAGCTCCTGAATGTTCCAACTATTTTCCAGGACTTTGTCCTCGAGCCAGTCGGCTCTTATCTGCTCAGCACCAGATCTCTGGCTAAGGTGTTACGAGCTATCTTACTCGTATGATGCTCTTCCTCGAGCGAGTCGGTTTTACCTGTCAGTTGTCGGATCATCCATCCTTGTGCTAGGATGGTTTCCTGCATTCTTTCTAACTGTGCTTGTTGTTTATGTATCATGATTCTAAGTATGTCAATTCCGACTTCTACAGGGTTAACCGGTTCAACCGGCATAGCGATGATCAGGCGTGATGACGACTCCTCCCCCAGAGCGAGCCTTTTCCTCGCAGCTGAGCGTGTCTCCACGCCATAAGATGGTAAGGGTTCCACCATAGGTGCCTTTCCTAGCGCTCTTGGTGGCGTAAGTTTGTCGGATGATGATGACGATGATGATGATGACATTGCCTGTTAGGTCGTGTAGTTAGTTACGAGTTGTTTTCATTTTTTTTTTTGAAGTCATAATCTACATAACACAGTTGTGGTACATCGCATAACAAGATATAACACTTCGGTGCCAAGCTACGTCTAGTGTCGTGTATTCAGCTATAGTTTAAGTCTACTTCTAATGCAAACCTGGTTCTCTATAGCTAGTGGCTTTGATACCAATCTGTCACACCCTCAATTTCAACTTGCGGAGTTTTACCGCGAGGCGTGTGAACAAACCAGAATCTGAAACACTAGTACGTCGAACGACTCTATATGATTTTATAATACGTTTTCAAAAATCATTTGTCGTAGATTTTATATTGTCTTGATTAGTTACCAATATTTAGCGGAAGCATTAGTTTTTAAAGTTTGAGCGGAAGCATAAATAAGTAGTGAAGCGGGCGCCAACACAAACGCCAAAACAAATGAAAAACCCCAAAGCAATATCTAGAATTGAGACTCGATAAAAGATGTCTTGTTCAATGCATGTGAGTGCACCTAGAGCTCCTAGCATCCTGAGAAACATGTAAAGAAACAAGTGTCAACATTAAAGATGAGTAAGTTCACAGGTTTTCATAAATTCGTTTGTTCGGTTATAGTTTGTTTTCCCCGTTATCCCTAACCCGGGATAACGATTTAGTTCCATTATTCCCATCCCGGAATAATAATGATGGTGGTTCCATTATTCCAAACCCGGAATAATAAGTTGTTGTTTCCATTATTCCAAACCCGGAATAATAAGTTGTTGTTTCCATTATCCCCAACCCGGGATAATATAGTTGTTTCGTAATTAAGTTCAATGTTAACATATATAGGTAGCTAGCCTAAAGTTATGTCACGTAAGTGTTCGCGATCGAAGCTGACTGTTGTGCCTCCGTGTTGCCAGGCCTATCACTGACCATGGCGAAGTTAGGCCAAATTATTCACCCGTTGACCATACCCGGTCGGCTAGCACGACTAGCTCGGATGGGGCTTGTCGGGCCCAGTAGTACTACTTATAATTCCCCCGCTATTAAACCCAATACTAACGATCCGAGAGATTGACGAGGACTTAAGTGATAAAGCTGCTTAGTGACCATAACATTACATTAACATCAACTTAGTTACCGAATAGTTATGTGACGTTAATTTCGTATAACGTAAAGAGATTGAGTTTGAAGAGTGTATACATGTTTCTCCCCCTGTTGTTTAAAAACCGGATAAAGTTAGGGGCCGTGAACTCACCTTTAGTTGCTCGGTTAGTGTATCAAAGATGTTGTAAGAGATGGGACCGCTAATTGCGTCCTAACAAACCAATTGATTTCAAGTCAGTGTGTGAACACACCAATACAGATTCTACACTTAATTTACGCACAAAATGATACACACCAACAACATACCTAACATTCAAACATGCATGCAAGTATCCTCATGTGATCATAGTAATCAAACAATTTATCATGAACATAATCCAATCCATGCAACACTTTGGTGCACACAATCACAAGTTATCAGATTTCAGCTTAACACTCATAATTCAGCTATTTTCTAGGATTTTTATAAAATAGTTCCAACGTTCCAAAAATTAAAATATTTTTACAATAGGTGACATTCATACTGTAGAAATTTATATAAATTTTCCAAGTCCTAAATCTTTACCAATTAACCATAAATATTAATATACTAGGCTGCAGTCAGATTTATTGCTTTCTGACTGCAGTCCACGGAAGAATTTATTTAAAAATCACTGGTCGTCCAAATAACAAAATTCCAGTTGGAGTTGCCCAGAAATTTACATACCTAGTTGCTGTACAAAATTCATGACTCGAATCCCTACTGATTATAAAATCCAACTTGATAAACAACCAACAAAATTTCAGGATTTTCACAGCTTTAGTTACTGAACTTATTTGGCCACTTAAAAATATCAAACGACTTCAGAAAATTATGAATCCAGCGCCATTAGATTCGTTATTCAAATCTCTACGTTCTAGAAATCAGAAAATCCGTTTTTCGACAACTAATGACCGAGTTACAGCCAGATGAAGTCGGCTGTAACTATTACTCAGCAACCTGTTTCAGCATATTATTATCATAAACCGTCCATATTATTAACCTAGGCGATCATGAACCGGTTTCCTAGTCATAGATCAATACTAATAACATATCCATGCAAACCCTAATCAACATCTCTAGTTTTTATAAACAAAACATACTTGCAAACTTATAAGTTCCGAAAACAATCATGCATATAAACAACGATAAATCAGCCGATTACATTCAACACATATAATCCGAAACAAACTAATCACTTCATTCAAGCACATCTATCTGAACATGATCTTGTAATCAAAAAGATAAATCCTAACCTTTAATAACTAGGTAAGTAAGCCGAGACTTGGACAAGAATGATCCGGCTGTTCCAGCAAGATCACGATCGAATGAGGTGAGCAGCTCTGCTGTTGCTACCGAGGCTGAAAGGGACTGAAAGGAGAGGCTGCTCGTGATCAACAGGGAGTGCAAAGGGGCTGTTTGCGGTCGAGGGGATGGAAGGATTTGCTGCCGTCGGCTGTTCACTTTTAGGGTTTTGTGTTGTGAATGAATCATGCATGTGGGTTTGTATATATAGCGCAAAGAGAGAGATAAGGGTTACGGTTTGGGTTTGAATTCGTGGCCGAGGAACTTGGGTTGGTTCGGTTTGGGTTTGAACACAATGAGTTTGCGGTTTGGGCTTGATCTCGCGGCCAAGGACTTGGGTTGGTTTGGTTTGGGTTTGATCTTGTGGCCAAGGACTTGGGTTGGTTTGGTTTGGGTTTGATCTTGTGGCCGCATAGTTTGAGTTTAAGATTTCCTAGAGTCACAAGGAGTTTGGTTTGTGTTTGATCTTGCGGCCGAATAGTTTGAGTTTAAGGTTTGGTTCGTGTCGCGGTTCGGTTCGGTTCGTGTACATATTTACCATAATTATTTTATAACTAAAACAATCACACAATCACACATCACGTATTCATTAACTCGTACACGTTTAATACTTAGCATATACTTTATTCGACAAGTATTGCGTTTAAGTTATCCTAAAAACCGGGATGTCACAGTTTTCTTAAGTAACACAAGAATTTTCGTCACTCGAAAATAACGAAGAATCGGGTTTCTTGGTAGCATCGTATTTCACGAATACTCATTTAAATCGATCGAACTGAAGTCAATTGAAGGTACCAACCATTCAAAGGAAGACGAGGGGTGGTTCAACAATACTCCCCTGGTCTAAAGAATTTATTTCTCTTATACTCACGAGGACAAGCAACACCGTTTAACGCATACTCTTGGTTACTCACAAGCGTAGGGTATCGTGACGTGAAAAACCTTAATCGAAAGGAATCAAAGAACCATGTATCCCTTATGCGATTTCTAGCATGAATGCACCGCCCTCATACGGGTGATATTGATTCAAGACTTAGTATCTCAGGGTTACCGAAAGAATTCAGGTCAAGACCCCGTGTAGTCTAGAGTTTGAAGATGTCAATAAGAGTTGTCACATAGGTTAATCATCGTATTACAGTACTCGAATACTACTCGAAGGCGATCTCGTCTTTCATTGGAACATATTTTCACTAAGTTATGCGAGGCTGAAAACAAGGGATCGTTTGATATATAAAAATTTTATACAATTCTTTTAAATATCGTCCTTTGAATTAGATATATATATATAAAAATAAAATAATCGTTCGGCGAAAAATTCGCTTTGTGTCATTTGTTTATTAAATATTCATTTAGAGGTAGCTTCGTTACGAGTCCTCCGTACTGCTCATTCATTACTACTTCAAATTACTGGGGATTTATCTTGTAGTAGTTTGAACTAAATCGATAGGGTTCAAGGTTGTTTGCCACTTGGTTCTATCACCGAGACACCTGTCGTAATTCAACAAAAAGCTAACATACCGCAGCATAGCTGAACATTAATTAAAAGGATATGGGGTATCAAACCAGTAATTTCTATGTACCGGACCTCAACACTTTCCAATTGTGTTAGTAAGGAGAATTGAATTGATTTAAAGCAATAATTCGGATTATTTCCTGATTATAATTTTATGATTTCGCTCGGGGGTTACGTCACCCCGACCATGACTTACCCAATTGACACTTGGATTGGACCGATATAATGTGGTATATTTATAAATAAACGTATACATATGAGTGCCCTGTTAATACGAAGTATTAATGGTTCCGAGGGATATAGGCAAATTTCTTCTCTCCTCCACAAGTCTTATCACCATCAAATCCACATCCACACAACTCCTTACCGAACTTTGATTACCCCGGATAAGTTCCTCCGTTTATGTATGGCCTCTAAGTCCCCTTGAGTTATCAATATTGATGCTACTTACGCGTCCGTACTAAGAATTTGAGATTGTATCACCAACGAACAATGACAAGTAAAGGAAATATACTCTTCAACTGAATAACTTCATAGACGACGGTCAGTGACATAAGTGTAATTGGTTTGTTGTAACGTAGTGACTTCAAATATATGACTGTACGTTCTAGCAAATTCCGCCAAAAGAATTAATTTACACTGAATTGTCTTACCAAAGACAAAAACATCGCTACCTATCATGAATCAATCATTGGGTAAATCGATGTGGGTAGCTATTACCGGCTATACCCGCATAGTTCAGTACAGAGTACTACCGGGGTGTAGTACCCCTAGAAAGTCGTACTACATATTCTAAGAGGGACCTTCCCAGGATTAACCCCAAAGGTCGTTATATGTTGACCCAAACTACCTTTCATTTAAAATGACCACGAACATATATAGATATTGTGGTTATGACAACTATGGCATCATCTATCACATTAAACAGGGTCGAAGTCTCAACACCGCGTTACCCAAACATAACCAAACGAATCATAACATGAAGCCCGTCTGCCCTGAGTAACGGCACCTTGATCATGTAGCCGGGTGTTTATATATAGGAAGTACCGCAGCGCATCCGCCACACCCATATACCTGATCAACGTTCCGTTCACCAAGATATTCGGCCTAATATTGCTTTTCGCGACTAGCCAACTGAAATCTGAAACAATCAATAATCGTAATAGAACACAATGTAACCAATGGTCACACGAAACGAGGTTCCACAACGCAAAGCATTTGAAAGGAATCTTTACCATCACAAACTTTATATCCCAAAGAATCGAATGACAACAGGAAAGGTAACTTATTCACGCACTCCATGCCATCTCCATGACCCGGAGATCGTCATATTCAGATATAACATATACGGAAACATGTGCTAAGGAATACCACTAAGTATCATAGTATCACATGACGTGAAAGTTAAAGCCAATATTGTAAGCAGAAGAGGAATCCATCGGACAATCAAATGAATCATGGATTCAAGGATGAAAAGTTTGGTAAAATATTTGAATTCTGCGATTGTATAACAATCAAATGTGAAACAACGAGAAGCGGAGTAAGGATCCATACACGTCCTTCCAGTTTATCAGAACGACCCACACGTTCTTTATGTAACTATGTTCTTTTTCGAAATACCATTTTGGAATGCAATCGTTGTTATAATAATTATAAGGATAGAGTTGGTGAGATCGTATCATAATAAAGACTTGAGTTCTCACATCATAAAGTATCAATAACAACTATGTGAGTGATAAGAATCCAACTCTAGTGGATATTAAATATGTGGTTAGTAGGAATGTGGAATGGACTGTAATTCCAGTTTTCTGCCTATCCCAAAGGCATATGTAGTAACGCATTATCCACCAATCCCAATTCATGTATCAATTCCCGCATAAACATTCACACACTATCACCTTGGTACACGTATGTATCATTCCACGTATTTAAGTGTGTTTATTACCGCGGCTTTCTTAACACTCCCTCGTATGAGCAAGTCTGTTATTACGTTTCAGACCATAATAACCCACTTGCCCCACAAGACCATCCTGGTACTTGCAAATAAGATACCTTACAATGTTCACTAACCACTTTTAGTAGAGGTTAATTTTTCCAATGATGTCCACTAAAGTCCGAACCTGTAGTTATAGTTTAGGTTTCCTTAAAGGCACCTAATTCTCTATAACCAATGGCTCTGATACCATCTTCTGTCACACCCCGACTTGCAGCGGAAGAAAAAATACGGGATGAAACAGACACCTCTGGTACAAGCACATTGTTTATAAAGACACTACATTTTGTTAGTTACAAAATGTTGATTACATACTACATGTGTGTTACAACTGCATGTTCCCATGAACCTCATAAGTCTTCTAAGCCACATGCGTCTATATCAGGGTTCGCTTATAATCATGTCTTGAACAACATACACGGATCACACCAGTCTCAAGTTACCTGAAATGAATGTTAGTTTTAAAAAAAGGGTCAACTAAATTCTGCTAGTGAGTTCCACTAGTTTAGTTGTTGCGGAACAATATGTGTTAACAAGTTTAATTGCACAAGTCACAGTTCACAGATTTATCACCACAAACACCTTCAGCTAGCAGGACCGTGTTAAAACAAGCACCTTCAGCTCGCCGGACCATGTCATAACAGACACCTTCAGCTTGCCGGACCGTGTTACAACAAGCACCATCAGCTTGCCGGACCGTGTCATAACAGACACCTTCAGCTTGCCGGACCGTGTTACAACAAGCACCGTCAGCTCGCCGGACCATGTCATAACAGACACCTTCATCGCACCGGGCCGTGTCATAACGGACACTTTAGCCCACCAACTGCATCACATGCAGTTGAATGTCCCCAAAGTAGTTATGCCTAACAACATAACCAGGTTAGGATGCGTGCAGTTGCCTTGTTACCGGCCGCACTGGTCCGGAGCAACTGGGTTTGTCAGACCAATAGTACTATCCACTGCCCCATAAGGCTTACGTTAATCACTTGTAGTGGGGAGGTTGTTTGTGTGTTAGATAATTCACATCATCACAAGTTGGTGCAATTATCACAGTTTGTAACATGCAAATCACCCCAGAAAATAGTAAAACAGTTTAAAAGTGGGGAAGTGAAACTCACAGGATAGCAGCATCACAGGTAACAATAGGAGTATATGTAAGCTTGTTCGGCTTTAACAGCAATCATGCAAGTAATTACTAATATCAGTCGCTAGGTCGGTAACGCGTATAACTTGGGTCCAAGTGGGTATTTTCAGTTCATATTGTACATATAGTATCCTGGTGTGGCAATGGATGTTAGGGTATGATTAGTTTCACGTTTGGCTCATGGGCACCGGTTCGCGTGCCAGCCAAAGTCGGTTGTTTGACACGTTTGGATAATGGTACGGGAATACCAATAGTGCCAATGTGTTGTGATTTAAGAAAGATTAACTTCACATTAAGGGAGTTTGGGGAGTGTAAGTTACCCAAATTTGAGTTTCCATTTTCGCAGTTAGGGATTCTCCCGAACGGTGGTGGAACACATCCAGAGTGTTACGCTTACCCTGGAACCTCCCAAAATACTCCCGCTGTTCCAATTATAGTAAAAAAAGGTTTTGGTCCGTTCCCAGCTTCGGCAGGTTCGTTATCCGGTAAACTGCCGAATTTAGTTAAAATAAGCGTTTTAAAAGTTGAAAAATCCCACTTAATCTATATAGTTCATAAAATCCTGGAAATTTGTGTAGAACTAAGTAAAAATATATAGATTCCAATAAATTTATTAATTTATAAAGCCATTTTAACTTCTCAAATTAATCATTTATTTTAACAGTATTTAACCGAATAATTCACTTTGTTTATCATCCGATGTCCAAAAATTCCCAAAATATTCCTGGAACTTCCTTATATGTCCATGAACTACCTGTAAAAATTTGGGATGTTTCTGATTTCGTTTCAGGGCATTTCCGGCTACCGAAAACTTATAAAAACGTGGATTTCTAATTCGTATCAAAACCCAACCTATAGACTCCGAAACTTCCCAGAACCTTTCCCATACGTTCCTTGGTGTTCAGTAAATTTTGGTGATTTATTGACTTCGTTTGGTATTTTTTCCGAATTTCGTTTGGTAAAACAGTCAAAAATTCACCAAAAATTGTAGAAAATTTCCAAAAATTCTAAAATTATACGTGGACCTTCCTGTCAATATCCTACATCACCACACCAAATGTCAGCTCAAACCAATACCCACGGACCATGTTATGGTCCAAACAATATTCTGCCTATTCTAGATTCGAGTTTCGGGTGATATATCTAGCGATTTCTTCTATTCCAAGTGTTTTTCTTGAGTCCAGAAGTGTGTGTGAGCCATATTTAGTACCTATATACCAAGAACAATCCAACCATGCCATAAACATGTCAATCAAGCTTTGTTTCATTGTTTTTCGGTTAATCGAATAGTAATGCGATCTTGATCGAATAGGTATTGATTAGGGTATCAAAACCCAAAGATTTGTGCTCATGGCTGCCATATAACACCAGGGAAGTTACAAGGTGTTCTTATTCAGCCAAGAAATTGGTTTAAACATTCAAAAATCATGGATTAAAAAGGATTTTCATGATCTAATTTATGTATAATCAAGAAAACATGATGAAAACTATAAGAAACAAGGTTTATACCTTTTATTTGATGTTGTTTCTTGTTAGATCAGCTGAGATGAAGGTGTTCTTGTGCAGAATTATTTGAGGAAATTAAAGAAAAAATCAAAAATAAAATGTTACAAAAAGGGGGCGGCATAGGTGGGGTGCCCCTACCCCACCCGCGCTTTGTCGTGCTTCGTCTTTTAGTGTTAAAAGATGATGTTTATCTTCGGTGGCGCGTTTAGGTTCGTTTTCGGGTCTCAGACGCGTACCCAATTTGTGAAACGGACTCCGTTTTTCGCGTTCTTAGCGTCAAAAGACTCGGTTTTAAAAATCGAGCATAACCGTCTTGAAACCCGAGCACGGTTACGTTTTAATCATAAAAGCCTCGTTTTTGGTTAGTTTAAGTGTTTTTAGGCTTGATTGACCACTCCTTGCATGTTTCATTTGTCTTTCATTGCTGCTAACGCAAAGGTGTTTCCCTAACCAGGACTGCCTCTTTTTGCATGCCCGAGCTCTGATTTGTTTTAATCTTATGTCATAGTCTATGGCTCGTAACTAAGATATTTCGTGAACTCGGAGTCTTAAAGGGCCCTACTATTGGCCTAATAATCCTGGTCGACTGTTTAATACGCTGTTAAACGTCAAGTTCCCGTTTAACACGTTTTCAAAGACTAAGGACACCAACCTCACATCGTTGGCCCTTAATAGTGTCATGTAAACCATGACGTGTTCCCAGAGTCGTCAATCCATTCACGACTTTGTCTTGCCATGTAAGTGAAGCATAGCGTCAATGTAATGTTTTTTTGGTAATTATCATGCATATACTCCTATTATAGTCGGTGTAACATGTTCCAGAATTCATATCATCACACATAATCACAACAATATCATGATACACGTATCACGTCCGGTTACCACGGACTTTTACCGATCAAAGTTTACCAGGATTTTTCACATTTGTCACAATTATTTTTCCACATAAATCAAAGATGAAATAACGTATGGCTTGGTAATATTTTCATAAAAATGGTAGAACTAGGTAACTAACAAATTTTAATGGTTGTGAGAAGCATGCTTCTACACAAGGGTTGAAATTTGTAGGTACTTGTGTTCGCAAGACGACCATTTTGTTGAAAGATGAAGAGCACACGGGGAACTAACGCAAAAATCAGGTGCATCCGTTTCTTTTATCTTTGATTCTTAGTTAGTAATAAGTGGAATGTAAATTGTGTTAGTACATAATGTCTATGTCTTAGTCTTGGATCGAGACTGTTTAGTTTGGGCTAGATTATGTAAAAAATGAAGGATATTTTTGTAAATAGACATCAAGTTCGCTTCAAATGTTTAAGTTAGAACAAGTTCGGCTGAACTTGTTCAAACAAGTTCGCCCGAACTTGTTGACTCCCTAGCGAACTTGATTGTTAAATAATGATCCTTAGTTTGTCATTTGTAACTTTTGCAACTTTGTCACAACAGAGGCGAAGCTCTGCCCGATCTGGATCTTACATGTAATTGGACTTAGTGATCAATAAACAACAGTTAAACGAGTAATCTTTGCATATTTGAATAAGACGTCACGTAGTTTCCGCCTATATGATCGTTAGATACCAAATTAGGTTCCTGTGCTAATCAAGGAATGATCTAACAAGTGGTATCAGAGCCACGGATACCTGATTTGGTGAAATCATTGCAAGATCTGCTCTTATTCTACTCATTTCTACCACTTTTCTTTATTTTTTCAAGAAAAACAATAAACCTACGGATAAAAGTTGCTAAATTTTTAATATGTCATGTAAAATACACTAATGATAAACCCCTGAGAGTCTCAACATCAAATTCAAACGAATTAATGTCAAAAAGTTAAAAAAACCATGTTTTGCAAACTGATTTTGATCGAACTTGTGATCAAGTTCGCTCGAACTTGATTAAAAATTCATCTTTTTTAATCAAGTCCGCCCGAACTTGATTGATTTTTCATTGTTTTTACACAAATCCGCTCGAACTTGCTAGATAATTCAGCAATTTTAATCCAGTTCGCCCGAACTTGATCAAATCTTGTTGAAATTCATTTACAAGTTCGCTCGAACTTGATAATTCACTTGAAATCTTCACAAGTTCGACCGAACTTCATCAGGGAGAAATTTTTTCAAAACTTCAACACAAGTTCGCCCAAACTTGTGTAAACCAAAATCTGATTTTTCAAACTGTACAAGTTCGCCCGAACTTGTTAGTGGGCTAATCAATTTTCAAAGTTTGTGAACGTGTTTTCCGCTATTCTCGTCAGATTTTCCACGATGGAAGATATTCATAGTGCTTTTATGATGGCTTCAGCATCGAATGCTCAAATGGTGAATCAAGTGAACATTGATAACGAGATGGGTACATCTGTGAAGCCACCGAAACTCATGTGTATCGATGAATACGAGGGGTGGAAAGAAAAGTTTACAAACTGGGTTTAGTCTACGTTCTTCCACAGCTGGGTTGCAGTTGAGACTGGCTACACATGGCCAAAGGATGAAAATGATAATGTTATCCATATAAGTAAGTTTTCTACTGCACAGAAAGATGCTTACGTTGCCGAAAAGAAGATGATTAGTCTAATTCAACAGTCTGTGAAGGAAGATATCTTAGTGCTATTGCCTGAGTACAAAACTGCACAAGATCTTTGGAAGTCTCTAAAGGCAAAATATCAGGGAAGTGCAGAAATGGTCAAGAGCAAAAAGGCGTTAATCATGAAGGAATTCGACATATTCACAATGATAAAAGGCGAATCGATGAAACAAATGATAGAACGTTTCTGTCATTTGAAAGTGATTATGAGGAGATATGGTCTTGAGAAGACGGAAGAAGAATACATTGACAAATTGGCTGACGCTTTACCTGAAGGTGAATAGACGACATATCTCATGGTGCTCACAGAAAGTCCGAGTTGGGAGTTCTTCAAGTTATCCACCTTTATCGATAAATTGGAAGGGCACGAGATGGAGCTGTTAAAGATCGCCAAGTCAAAAAATTCGAACGTTGCTCAAGATGTAGGGCTTTACTACCAAACTGGAGCTCAACAGAATATTTCAAGCCCAAAGATTCAAACCGCTTTTAGCGTGAATCTGTGGCTAAAGACCATATCTGTTGAAGTTTTGAAAAAATTTCTCCCATGTGGCTAGTAAACTGCTCGAAGGAAGATATTCGATGTTTATTCTTCAGTAAGATATGTTACGAGAAGCACGAAGAGACTCAAGCGATGCAGTATCAAAGAATAGTGAATGTTTGTTACGCGCATGGTGTTAATTCAGGAAGAATGTGGGAGTCCAGTTGGAGAGAGTTAGAGCGTAGAGAGTTTTTGAAGGAAGAAAAGTGTTTGGAACTTTTTCAAGAAAAGACAAAGGAGGCAAGGCTTAGACGTTTTAATTTTATGACTAAAGTGCCACCTACAGATCAAACGCCGATTCCATCGCAAGAACGTAGAAAGAAGCAAATCAAGAACTTCTTTGGATGTTGCAGATAAAGACAGAGCTTTGAAGACTGATCAAGACGAAGACAATATCCAAGGGGGAATCTGTTAGTACATAATGTCCATGTCTTAGTCTTGGATCGAGTCTGTATAGTTTGGGCTAGATTATGTCAAAAATGAAGGATATTTATGTAAATAGACATCAAGTTCGCTTGAAATGTTGAAGTTAGAACAAGTTCGGACCGAACATGTTCAAACAAGTTCGCCCGAACTTGTTAACTCCCTAGCGAACTTGATTGTCTATAAATAGTGATCCTTAGTTTGTCATTTGTAACTTTTGCAACTTTCTCACAGCAGAGGCAAAGCTCTGCCCGATCCGGATCTTACATGTAATTGGACTTAGTGATCAATAAAACAATTAAACGAGTAATCTATGCATATTTAATTAACACGTCACATAGTTTCCTCCTATATGAACGTTAGATACCAAATTAGGTTCCTGTGCTAATCAAGGAGCGATCTAACAAATTGTATTTTAATTCTGGGGTGAAATTTTGGGGAAGTTAGTCGTGTCACATCCCTTGTGCGATTTAAAAAGCCATATTCTTGCACATTGAGGACAATGTTGACCTCAAGTCTGGGGATAGGGGAAATTTTCAAAAAAAAATGTCTTTGTTTGAAGCAATCTAAAAGCACAAGAAACCAAGTTGATGAGGGATAGCATGACCCATGTGGTCTTTTGTCATGGCAAAGTTCAATTTAATAGCATGATGGGTATTTAGCGGATGGTTATTGGGAATAATCTGCCTAAGAAACTTGCAATTTGTGTATATCATATTCCATACCTTTATACGTGAGGTTTTGAGCCACTTACATAAATCAAATATACATATATTCCTTTGTTTGAGTGGACCATTAGCCATGTATTGTAGAACTTGCATCTTTTGATACGTTTGAGACTATAAACCGAATACAAGCACGAGAATGATTAAGACATTAGGTGAACATTTTCCTTTAAAACCAATTATCTATCCTTACCCAAATAAAAATCCCCTATTCGCCCAATTTGAGCCTAAACCTTTCATTTGATCACCATATTTAGCCCTTAACCCTTTAAACCTCTTTTAACCCGTGTGATGAAAACTCGATCTTAGGATTAGTTATTTGTAAGGTTGTGATTTGCGAAAAAAAAATATTGCAAAAAAGAATAGAAAATCATTGAGAAAAGTACAAAAAAATTGAGTTTGATTCGTTGAATAAAAGGCGAAAAATAGTTGCCTCGTATTTGATATCTATAGTTTGTTTTGTTTAGAGTAGTTGTTTTGTAATAAAAATAGAATTTTCATCACCTTAGCCACTTTTAAAACATCCGATTTCCTACCCTTCGCCTACCCTCATTACAACCCTTCAAAGACCTTTTGACTCATGCTTAGTATTCGTGTTCGGTGGTGGAGAATGATTGAGTTGCAAGCTTATGCGGGTACATTTTCTATTCGGTTTTGAGTGATGACTTTCAAAGTGCTAATACATTATAAAAATTAGCCAAGTTATAAACCGAGTGGAGTGAACAATGTGAGGGAAGTGTGTTCTCATTCGACCCACGTGAAAGTGAAAAACATATTTGCATGAGGGCAAACAAAAGACAAGTGTGGGGATGTGATGTGTGGTCGAAAACTAGTGTTCTTATGTGTTTAAGTTTGTGTATTTATGTAGGTCTGGATCGGTTCACCGAAGAACACAAGATTTGCATTTAAACGGTTTTACGTGCGGAATCCGTAAAACCGAGTTGTAATCGTTAACATGAATCATAAATAATCAACGTTTATTACGTTTCAATCGTAAACCGGACAGAGTTTCAACGCTCTACGACACAATCGCCTTATCTAGACTCGGAACGGTCGATTCCGTATGAATGTTCTTGAGAGAGTTTCGTCCGATTCTGTGCGAGCTGCTATTTATAATAGACCATTCATTTCGTACGAAACATGAAGTTGATTCCAAAATTCGTATGAAAATAACTCATGCATTTGAATGACGTCATGCTTATCTAATATTGTGATGTCATCACATAAATGTGATGACATCACACTCGAACATACCCGCTATCATCGCATCGAGTCATACCGAATCCTAACATGGTATAAACAATCTTAACACAGCCTAGCGAAACCTCTGTCCGGTATTTTATAGACTCAAGACTTTTGACTTTACACGTACAATTAGATTTCTATCTATGGCCATACGAATAGTGCACTAACAGTCTCCCCCTTGGACATAGCTAGAAATCTGTGATGTTAAGTCTTGATTTTCCTTGATAACATCTTCAAGTGAAACCGCAGTCTCCCCCATGAATGATGCTCCGAATACCTAATATTTGACGTTTAAGAACAACCATACGTATCCACACCCAAATAGTATCTCAACAGTCTCATTGGTCCGGCTCACATTCATCATTATCACATTTCCATGGAAGATTTTGAAAGAAAATATTTTTCGATTTTGAACTTTGAATGCATAAATGTAAACAAACTGAACTGTAATATTTACATTTTATATTTTTGTGAGAAAACGTGCTAGAGGATCATAACAGTTTTACTGACACATATCAGATGCACCGTTGATCTGGATGGAACACTCAATTTAACAATTCACATGGATTATCGGTATTGTTTCCACTTAAGGTCAATCTAAAAACTTTCGTAATGCTTACGGATACGTTAATGTACATTAATTTGCACTAAGTTCTTATGGACCCCACAATCTCAGCATATCCCCTCATCATGTAATACACTGACTCAAGTAATGCCTTTAAACTTTCACCAACTGGATTTGTGTGAAAATAATGCAGAATGTTTAAACATTAACAATCAGTTTGATCTTTCCAATGTTTAAACAAAATAAAAAATAAAAACAAGTTGAAATTGTTTAGATCTTAATCACCAGTTCGATATTCCCATATACACAGAGGTGACCCAATATTTAAACGAAACACCAAGTAAAATAAAGCAGAAATGTTCAGGCAATAACATCCAGTTTGATACTTTCTATACGCAGAGGATGTCCAATGCTTAAACAAAATAAAGAAATAAAACAAGTTTAAATCTTTGCAAAATGAAATACACAATCACAGTGACTTTTTCAGTAAGTTGTGAAAGTTAACAAACTGACCGATTTTTATACTTTTCAGCATTCAGCGATTACCGAATAGGTAAACAGCCACGAAGGACAAAACTAAGTACTATGCTTTCAACCGTGTTCTCCACTAGAACTAGGCTTTTCTATTTAGTTTGTATCATTTGCGCAAAACTATTAGTCTAGCTGAGCCTACCGACACATCTTTAGTGAGATTGTTTAACAATTTTAAACAATACATACCTTTAGCATGCATTGATAGTCCACTGATATACTATCATTTCCTTTTTTGCACAAGTAATCTGTTTTTCATTTTTCAATGTTTTTTGACATTTTAAGATTTTCTATTGTTTAGGCTTTTAGAAACTTTTTATCTATCTAAAATGATTTTGAAATGATGTTGTTCAATTTTACAGAAATTTTTTATTTTAAATTTTGAAAGTTTTCAAATTTTTTTCTCCTCCTAAAATTGAAAACATCTTTTCGAAATCGAAAATAAAAAATAAAAATAAAAAAGTCTTCCATTTTAACCGTTTAACGACTTTTACAAATGTGAACGCGAGACTACCATTTTGTTTGTGTGGAATATCACTCCCGTCTCATTGCATGAACAACCACTGCTTCTGAAATGACGTTTTGCTTGAAGCTTTGTTATCCTGCACATTTAAACAAATTTAATCAGTTTTGAATTGCAACTAATCCATTCTGGATTTAGGTTTACCAAATTCATTAACGTCTGAAGTAAACAACCCCTCACTTTCTCTTTTATATTCAAACATTTTGATAAAAACTTTATCTGAAAAATTAACTTTCTTTGATTTTTTTAACTGTTTGATTAATTAATTTTTTATTCACTGTTCTCTCTTTTGTCCTCAGATTTGTATCCGATGAATTCGTTTTACTTGACTGAGCATTCTTTGTAGAGTAAAACGATTCTTTAGAACTTTTATCTGAAATGGTCGTATCCGAGGACAAAATCTTTTCCAAATATTCTCTTCCTTTCTTTCTTTTCTTTCTCAGTTTTATCTTTTTGCCCTTGTGATAATTTTACTTTTCATTCTTTGGGCTTTTCTTTTGTCTTCACTGTCTTCTTTACTGCTTTCTTTTTCTCCCCTAAGATTTATCCGACGATCCTCTCCTCAAACTTATTGGACAATCTCTTATGATATGGCCTTTGCTTTGGCATTTGAAACATCTTCGCATGTCGTAAACCATTCTTTGTTCTTTTCTTGGTTTCATGCAATAAACAACAATGTGTCCGATTAAACCACAGTTATAACACATTCTGTTATCAACCCATTTTTCTCGATCAACCCACACTCCTAAATCATAACAATGATTTGACGTGTAATAATCATCATTCTTGCTTCTTCTGTAACTTTGATTTGACTTTGAAGCACTGGGGTCCGACCAGCACCACTTATTTTCACCGAAGAACACCAGATCTGCGTTTAAATAGTTTTACATGCGGAATCCGTAAAACCGAGTTGTAATCGTTAACACGAATCGTAAATAATCAACGTTTATTACGTTTCAATGTAAACCGGATAGAGTTTCGATGCTCTATGACTCAATCGCCTAATCTAGACACGGAACCATCGATTCCGTATGAATGTTCTTAAGAGAGTTCCGTCTGATTCTGTGCAAGATCTTGAGCTGATATTATAATAGACCATTCATTTCGTAAGAAACATGAAGTTGATTCCAAAATTCGTATGAAAATAACTCATGCGTTTGAATGACATCATGCTTACTCAAACATACACGCTCTATCGCATCAAGTCATACCGAATCCTAACCTAATCTAAACAATCTTAACACAGCCTAGC
This sequence comes from Scalesia atractyloides, assembly GCA_947069175.1. Lineage (NCBI taxonomy): Eukaryota > Viridiplantae > Streptophyta > Magnoliopsida > Asterales > Asteraceae > Scalesia > Scalesia atractyloides. The sequence continues at coordinate 56,971,888 of CAMTDV010000016.1, read as the reverse complement.
GAAACCTCTGTCCGTTATTTTACAGACTCAAGACTTTTGACTTTACATGTACAATTAGATTTCTATCTATGGCCACACGAATAGTGCACTAACAATTTACATAACTTTTAGTTTCGAATAGCCTACTTTTGATTAGAATTGTGTTTTGCAGGTCTAATGGAGTTTAAGGAGCTATTTGGGAGCTATTCGGAGTACCGGGAGCGAACGAGATCAACTGGAATGCGTGAAATGAAGAACCGTAGGAAATTACCCTAGAAGGGGTGTCGGCGACGCGTTGCATCAACGAAAACTAGCGTAGACAGCACGGAAACGAGTCGACAGAAAACCTGAAGTTCTAGGTGGCAGCTCTCCGACGCGAATTTCATGGTTGTTGTTTTGACGAGTTATAATGCAATTTTTTGACTTGTTCACAGGAGTTACGAAGTTTTGGAGTTTGAACCTTGTTCTTGAAGCCACAACCATACACAAATCCATTGTCAATCTTCATCAATCACCCGAATCATTGGAATCATCCACCTTTGATCCTAACCCTAGTTCATCATCATCACTATCATTATCCAACCATGAATCACAAACCCTAATCACCATTCATCTCCACTTCCAAGCTTCAAGATGTTCAAGTTCAAGGCTTTATCATCCGGCGATCGTGTTCAGTTCACCATGAGAGACTAATCACCTTGGTTTCACCCCGCTGTACGCATTTGTTTAATCTAGGGTTTTGAATTTTTCGTTGATTCTACCTTGTGACAACTTGTATTGATTTTTGAAACCATTGACAATAGCTTACATTTGTTTCGTAATCGTAAATTGTCAAACGATTATAAAGTTATGACTTTGTTAAATGGTTATGTGTATTTATGCATTGTTATGGTTAGGTTTTACTTGTTGTGATCATAAAGTGCATTCTTGTCCGTTATCCGGAATGTTGATAGTTATCGGTACCTAAGTCACGGTACACTAAATCCGTTAATCACTATACAATTGAGTTGAATCTAAAACTTGTAGAAACCCTAGGTTGGCAATTACCGAAACCGGATGTGAACTTTTTTTTTATAAAATCTTGTTTGAATCATTAGTTGTGTTTTCGTTAATAAAAATCAAAGCATTCATCGTAGTTAATCAACTTTATAAACAATGTTGGTTGATTCCAACATTCTTGTAATTAACTAAAACGGATTTAAATGGCAAGCTTCATAAAACTGTGACATCTTCATAATCAAAATAGTCTATACGTAAACCATAAACTCTTCGTGGATCGACCCCTTACTACCACTAACACATTTGTTAAGAGTAATTTGGGCTTATAAGTATTATCTTTGATCGGGGTGTGACACTCCGATCAGTTGCCACACCACAAGGAAGTCCACATCAAGGGGAGTTCAGTTCCTAGATGATTACCTAGTATCCTTTCAAAGAAAAAAACAAGTTGCAATATCCACATCCACTGCTGAGTACATTGTTGCTGCAAGTTGCACTGCTCAACTCTTGTGGCTTCAGTGCCAAATGCTGGATTTTGGTGTAACTGCTTTAAAGACTCCTCTCAAGTTAGATAGTCAAGCAGCTGAAAACATCATTAAAAATCCAGTCTCTCATTCAACAACAAAGCACATTGACATAAGACATCACTTTGTGAGAGATTACTATGAAAAAGGTTTGATTTCTCTATATCATATTCCAACTAAAGATCAACTGGCAGATGTTCTAACAAAAGCATTAGATACATCCACCTTTGAAAGTCTGATCTCTAGGATTTGCATGCTAAACATGGAATAAAAACAAATTTTTTGTGTTCCATGTGTAAATAGCATTAAAATGATTTCAGAAAATGAAAAATCCATCCTTCAAAATATTTTAAAGTTGATGTTTTCAATAAATCTCAAAAGTCTGTCATAATCACTGCTTTCTTCAAACATCTGATTGGCTTGTAAAATCTATCCACTGTTATAGTATATCCTCCTATCCATTTTTCAAGTCACTGCTTTGTCAAACCACTGCGTTGAGCTTATCCACTGATAACTATCCTCTGATAGTGCAAAATCAAAACACGGTTACCATCCACTGTTAATATACAACAGTGGTTCTCCATAACACCTGTGTTCCATTAGTTAACAGAGGATACACGTGGACAGATGTTAGCCGTCAGATCTTTGCCATGTCATCACTCACTTTTTCACTTATAAAACCCTGTTTAATTCCAAACAGAGTTTTTCGCTCTGCCGTATCAAATTCAAAATTTTAAAAGCGGTTTTCCACCTATCTTGTTTCTTCGCAACACCGCACAATTATATTTCGATTTTTGAAGAAACTGAATCAAATAGACAGTATCATGCCATGATCAAAGTCTTAAAAGAGTCCAAATACAAGAACATCATGGAAATCAAAGCCCCAATTTATCTTGATACATTACAACATTTCTTGGCAAATGCTGAGGTCCATTCCACAAAGAAGAAACCTTATTCCATTATTTCCACAGTGGGTCAATCCCTCATCCAAATAACTCCAACAACCATTTCTGAAGTGTTTGGTCTCAATGACCTAGATCATCCCACTTCATTTCCACATAATGAACTTCATGCCGAACTCATTGAAAGAGGTTACGAAGTTGAACTTCATCCCACTTCATTTCCACATAATGACCTTGTTGGCCTCCAGACAATTGCACATTTCGAACACTGATTCGGACTTTTCAATCCAGCGGACCAGTCCTATGGGTCCTTCTGCACCCGTGAATTTGCTCGGCTTCGCATCGAGAAACATCTTGTAGGGGTTAAGACCCCCTCCTACTGACAGAGGACAGGTAGTCAGCGAGAAATTCTACTAGCCCAACTATTAGATTTTCCCATGAAAATTTAATAATGGTTACCTGCTGTTGGTTTTGAACACCTGCTAGAGCAGCATTCACGTGTTCTTGGATCATTGCGGCTAATTCTTCGGGCGTCATGTTGAGGTTTCCGCGACGTCCAGTTGCCATTTTAGATCTTCGTAAGACAACATAAACACACACCGATAAGTCTATATATCCAATATAGTTATCCTTTTCCATACTTAAATAATTCCTCAAATTATGTCAACCCAAACAAATTAAACAGTCAGAAGAAATATTTGATTAAATAAAATTTCAACGTCTTACAAAATGCCAACCAAATATATCAGTTTACTATAAAATCTCAAGTTTAAACATAAGTAGGAAAATAAATAGACTGAAGGAAAGCAAATAGAATAAGCGAAAGGTGTCAGTCTTCTACGTCTCCATCCCCCAAATCACTATCGTTGCCGTCATCCTCCGCGGCGTTTCCAGCTTCTACAGCTAGGTCTTCCTCCGGATCCTCCTCTGGATCCTCCTCTACCGGCACTGGAGGGGCCGGTGCTGGTGCGGGTACTGGTACAGGTGCCTGATTCTGTTCTAGTTCTTGAATTCTCCAGCTAGACTCAAGAACTCTGTCTTCGAGCCAGTCAGCCCTTAGCTGCTCAGCACGAAGATCTCTAGCTAAAGTGTTACGAGCTATCTTACTCTCATGTTGCTCTTCCTCGAGCGATCCAGTCTTACCTGTTAATTGTCGTATCATCCATCCCTGTGCTAGGATGGTTTCATGCATTCTCTCTAGTTGTTCTTGTTGCTTTCTTATCATATCTCTAAGTAGGTCGCTCCCTACTTCTAACGAGTTAACCGGTTCGACCGGCACAGCGATGGTCGGGCGTGAGGACGACTCCTCCCCTAGAGCGAGCCTTTTTCTCACAGCTGAGCGTGTCTCCACGCCATGAGGTGGTGAGGGTTCCACCATAGGTGCCTTCCCCGGCGCCCTTGGTTGCAAAAGTTTGTCGGATGATGATGATGATGACATTGCCTGTTGGTTGTGTAGTTAGTTACGAGTTGCGTTTATTTCAATATGCATTTATATTTTACATAACATAGTTGTAGTACAACACATAACAAGATATCACAGTTCAGTGCCAAACTAAGTCTAGTGTCGTGTAATCAGCTATAGTTTAGGTCTACTTTTAATGCAAACCTGGTTCTCTATAGCTAGAGGATCTGATACCAATCTGTCAGACCCTCAATTTCCACTTGCGGAGTTTTACCGCGAGGCGTGTGAACAAACCAGAATCTGAGACACTAGTAACGTCGAACGACTCTATATGAATTGTTTATACGTTTTCCAAAATCATTTGTTTAACCATTCATAGTTAATTTTAAATTGTCTTAGTTTGGTTTCAATGTTTAGCGGAAGCATTAGTTTTTAAAGTTAAGCGGAAGCATTAAAGTAAGGTAAAGGAATGGGCGCCAACACAAACGCCAAAACTAAAGAAAAACCCAAACAATATTCATAAATGAGACTTGATAAAAAGATGTCTTGATCAATGCAAGTGAGTGCACCTAGAGCTCCTAGCGTCCTGAGAAACATGTAAAGAAACAAGTGTCAACATTAAAGAAGAGTGAGTTCACAGGTTTTCATAAGTTCATTTGTTCGGTTATAAGTTTGTTTCCCCCGTTATCCCTAACCCGGGATAACGATTTAGTTCCATTATTCCCAACTCGGAATAATACTGATGGTTCCATTATTCCTTACCCGGAATAATAATGATGTTCCATTATTCCTAACCCGGAATAATAATGTTGTTGGTTCCATTATCCCTAACCCGGAATAATATCGTTGATTCGTAATTAAGTTCATTGTTAACATGTAGGTAGCGAGCCTAAAGTTATGTCACGTAAGTGTTCGCGATCGAAGCTGACTATTGTGCCTCCGTGTTGCCAGGCCTATCACTGACCATGGCGAAGTTAGGCCAAATTATTCACCCGTTGACCATACCCGGTCGGCTAGCGCGACTAGCTCGGGTGGGGCTTGTCGGGCCCAGTAGTACTACTTATAATTTCCCCGCTATCTAACCCAATACTAACGATCCGAGAGTTTGTCGAGGACTTGTGTGATATAGCTGCTTAGTGACCATAACATACATTAACATTAACTTAGTTACCGAATAGTTTAATGACGTTAATTTCGTATAACGTAAAGAGATAGAGTTGTAGAGTGTATACATGTTTCTCCCCCTGTTGTTTAAAACCGGATAAAATTAGGGGCCGTGAACTCACCTTTAGTTGCTCGGTTAGTGTAACACAGAAGTAGCAAATGATGGGACCGTTAATTGCGTCCTAACAAGTCAATTGATTTAAAGTTAGTGTGTGAATCACACCAATACAAACCCTACACATGACTAACACACAATGCGGTACACACAATAACAAAATCCTAAAACCCAATCATGCATGCAAGTATCATCATTCCAACATAGTGATCAAAACAACCTATCATGAACACAATTCAATCCATGCAACACTTTGGTACACACATTCGCAAGTTATCAAGTTTCAGCTTGTATACTCATAATTAGGCTGTTTTCGAGGATTTTTATAAAATAGTTCCAACGTTCCAAAAATTCCAATTCTTTTACAGAAGGTGACAACTAAACTATAGAATTTTATGTAAATTTTTTAAGTCCTAACACTTTACTAATTATTCATAATTATTAATATACTAGGCTGCAGTCAGATTCGTCGCTTTCTGACTGCAGTCCATGGGAGAATTTATTTAAAAATCACCGTTCATCCAATTAACAAAATTCCAGTGGGAGTTTCCCGGAAATTTCCATCTCCAGTTGCTGTACAAATTTCGTGATTCGACTCTCTACAGATTATGAGATCCGACTCGATAAACAACTAACAAATTTTCGAATTTTCACAGCTTCAGTTACTGCACTTAATTGGCCACTTAAAAATATTAAACGACCTCAGAAAAATATGAATCCAGCGCCATTAGAAGAGTTTTTCAAAAATATACGTTTTAGGCTTAGAAAATCCTTTTTTTGATAAATAATAACCAAGTTACAGCCAGTTGAAGTTGGCTGTAAACACCATTCAGCATCCTGATTTCAACATTTTATCGCAATATAACATGCTTAAACAATCGAGACGTTAAATATAAACGATCAAGAACAGATTTATCAACCATATATCATCATGTACATCATACTCATGCAAACCCTAATCATAATATATGGTTTTTATCACAAAACGCAGCCTAATGATTCTTGATTCCAACTAATCATCATAATCGCAAACTCGCATAATTTATCGAACTAACATCATACACTTTCATAATAATGATTCTACCATTACATACAAGCATGATCAAGAGTTTATAACCCTAATATGACTTTGCAAAACAATGACAAATCCTAAACCTTTAACAATGAAGATTAATGAACCGGGAACGAGATGGGAGTCGATTCGGATGTTGAAGAAGATCGCGACCGAGGGAAGAGTGGGAAGGCTGTCGCGCCCGAGAGGAAGAGTGGGAGAAGGCTGCCGTCGGCTGGTTTAGATCTAGGGTTTGTGTGTGTGTGTGTGTTTTTTTTTTTTTTTTTGAAACATAACACATGCATATATAGTGCAAGAAGGAAAAGAAAAGGAAAAGGGTTTGCGGTTTGGTCCTTGTGGCCGCAAAGGGCTTGGGTGGGGCGGTTTGGGTCTTTAACTTGAACCTCAAGTTTTGGTTAATCCCTTGAGTCGCAAGGAAATGAGGTCGACTCGTTTCGCGGCTCGGTTCGATTCGTTTATATTTACTATATATATATTTTTATAACTAAAAATCACGAAATCGAAACATAACATAATAACTCACCGAACTTATAAACGTTTAATACACATAGCACGTAGTTCACTTGATACGTTCACAAAGTTAGCGTAATTATTTCAAGCGTGTAAATTAAATCTCCGAATCAATTTAGCGTAGGAATGAATAACCGTGAAGTAGTGCGTTTAAGATATCTGAAAAACCGGGATGTCACAGAAGAGATTAAAGTCATTGATAAAAATGGAAACAAAATCATTTTAGAAAAACATGAAGGATCCTCAACTTTTGAGGAAGTTGAGAAATATCAATTTAAACCCACATGGTCTGATAAGTGTGACATTCTCGAAAATTTTAAGCCAATGGACTTTTCAACCATTAATGGTCTCAAAGCACTAAAAGCAAGAGTGATTCCCATTAAAGATCTTCCAGCAGATGTTGCATCATCTGCTGAAAAGAAGTTTGAGAATGGAAAGAAGAAAGAAAAGTATAAAAACCTGTTTTGTGATTTTTGTGAGAAAAGAAACCATGTCACTCAAAACTGTATTCTTTTAAAAGCATATGATATCAACAAAACAAGTATAATACCTAATTCTTCAAAATGCATCATCTGTGGGAAAGCAAACCACAAAACTCAAGAGTGTGTTTAGCTTCAAACCTTTGACATCAAGGTAAAAGAAATTAAATCAAAAGCTCTTGAAAATCAAAGTTCAAGCTCTGTTAGAAATAAATCTAAGCAGACCTTTGAACCTGTTGAAACATCTGTTACCAAAGCACTGAACAAAACCTCTGTTCCCATAGAGGTACAGGTGACAGATGCACCACATGCACACAGGTATCCAAGGGGATATGGCCAACCTATTTATCAAAAGTTTCCTCTTAGTTATGAGGGTTACAGAAAACCCTCAAAGCCAAGAGTCAATAGGCATCCTCATGGTTACCAAAATCTGACAGGAAATGGTCTACAACAATGGTTACAAAGACCAAATCAAACCACTGTCCATATTCTTGAATTTGAGATTGGACAATATGTGACTCCATCCAAAGCCATTTTGGCTTTGGAGACCCACCTAAACTAATTTTTTACTAATGTGCATGGAGCTTCTACTTTCCTTGATAGTTTATGGTATGTAGATAGTGGAGGCTCCAAGCACATGACAGGAGGTAGAGCCCTTCTCAAAGATTTCATGGCACATGGAGGGGTGGTATATCCTTTGGTAACAATTGAAAAGGGAAGGTGTTGGGGTCAGGGACTGATTAGGCTGGGAAACTCAAATTTGAGCATGTTAATCTCATTGATAATCTAAAATTTAACTTGTTGAGTGTCTCACAAATGAGTAACAAAGGATATGGATCCTTCTTTACAAAGAAAACATGTAAGATTCTAGGACCAGAAGTTGTTAAAAAGATTGATCAACTCATCGCTGAGAGTAAAGCACAACTTGTTGCTCATAGGAGTGGCAATGTGTATGTGGTGGATATGTTGAAGGATAATCCAATGTCCAATGCATGCATGTTCTTAGTTACTTCTAGCAAAGAGACAGAGTTATGGCATAGAAGACTTGGACACACAAATTTGAAAACTATCACCACTGTCTCAAAACAAAATCTTGTCAGAGGATTGCCTTCAAAACAATTGAGAATAGGACATTTTTCAAAACACTGTTGGCCTTGTAAAATCATGAATCTCAAAAGAAAAGATTTTGTCTTGTCATTGTAGATGATTTTCAAGGTTCACATGGACATTGTCACACCCCGATCGCGTAAAACAACAAACCGCGACGGAAACGTCGGGGAGTGTCGTAACAGAATTATTGTTTCAACAACCATGGTATAATATGTTAAGTTTTATTGAATAAAATTGTTTACATTGTCATTGATTAAATGGAAAACATAACGGAAATTAAATTGTCTTCAGATTTTAAGTCACCAAAGTCCATAGTCCATCCTATATGTAACATGCTCAACCTCAAACATTCGCGCCTGAAACATATGTGAAAATAAATACGTCAGCATAAAAATGTTTGTGAGTAACATAGGTTTTGTATTGAAGATTCATGGCATAGAATGTTTAAAGAAATGTTAAATAAAAAATAACCTGAATCCTTACAAAATGTTTTCTTTTGTGAAATCATATGAAAAATCAAATAATATAAAAGAAATAATGTTTGGTTAAGTCAATAACCAAAAATTGTGTTATGTCTTGTAACAAAATGTCATGTTTTGTATAAAATATATCTTATCTTATATTTTGTTTGAGATGACTTAGATAACGCCACGATATGTAAGATAATAAAAGCACTTATGTATAGGAAGTACCATCGGCGTATCTGCCATGCTTTTACCATATTACACACGTCTCATTATTTAAATCACTCACCATAAACCAACCATCAAAGTTTTAAACCAAAGAAATGTCTAGTATAAAGTATGTCATGTAAACCAATGTCATGTAAACAAATGTCATGTATAAACAAAGTCTTGTGTAAACCAAAATGTCAAATATAAACCAATGTCTTGAATAGTCAAAATGTCTTGTATAAAACAATGTCTTTGAATAATCAAACATTATGTTTTATAAACCGTTGCTTTTATTGTTTAAAACATATGTTAAGATTGTTGGCAAACACATATTGACAATCAAATAGACCCTTATATAGTCAAAGGTCTATCAATTTCATCGGATTCTGTCATCCCCTAAAGTCGCTTCCAAACAAACCCGGGAAGTGGGAACAGGATTGTCAATCCTATGGTACCATTACATACTACCGGTCGGCGTGATCAATGTTAATGAATGTATTAAGTAAAATCTAATCCACCAATATGCCATGAACAATGTAAGCAAAAATGTCCTTAAAACCATTACTAGTATGCTCAGTCAACATACATAGCAAGAATGCCTTTGAAAACCATGTACTAGTATGCTCAGTCATCATACATAGCAAGAATGTCTTTAAAAATCATGTACTAGTATGCTCAGTCAACATACATAGCAAGAATGTCTTTGAAAACCATGTACTAGTATGCTCAGTCAACATACATAGCAAAAATGTCCTTTGAAATCAATGTGCTAAATATGCTAAGTCAACATACGAAGCAAAATGCAATGGAAATCATGTACTATATGTACTATGTAATAAAGCATGTATAATGTCATGAAAACACGAAAGTAGTCATAGGCACAATATGTTTCACCCCAAACATTTATAAAACATAAAAGAGGGGAATATGTACTCACTTGGGATTGCAAGAATGTCCTTATTCAAGAAGACAAACCAAAGCTCAAGAGTCCGAGAATTTACGTATGTCCTAATATCGGATTACTCATGTTAATATCGGGACTTTAATCGGAGGATTTTGATAGAATGATGTTTAACCCTTGTGCAAAATTTCGAGCTTTCAAAAACTTTTTACTTTGAAGGCATTTCGATAACGATACCTAAATGTAACCCGGTTAATGCAACGTACACATCGGGACGAGGACACGAGCTAAACATACCCTAAATATCCTTTATGTAACTTAGAAATAAGTTTTGAAAGGTTTGGTATGTCAAAATCAAGCCTATTCGATCACCAGGACTATTTATGACAAACTACGAAAGTCTGCCGATTCTCGTAGCGGCGCACACTCTGGAACAATGACATAAGCTACACATACCCTAAATACCCTTTTACATAACTTAGATATAAGTTCTGAGGGCTTAGGAATGACAAAAACACCTTTATGCAACGTCAGGGGCTATTTTGCAAATTCTGCGAAACTATGCCAATTTGCGTATTTCGCTATCCGAACATGTATGGACATCCAACAATTTTTTTATCATTAAAATCTTGTATTATAATGATTAGAATGCAAAAATATCGTTCGTCACGCATTTACGGTCATTTGCGCGTCCGTTAACGTCGTAATTAACCGAAAACCGCAACCGTACGACCAAACGAACCGACACCTGAAATATATTTGGACATATTTCAAGTTCCCTATGCTTTGTCTTCCTTATAAAGCTTAAAAACGGGGTTAACGGGTGTTAAAAGTGCCAAAACGCGTCGAAAAACAAGTTTTAGGCTGCAGGGACCTGTTCTGCCAATTCTGAAACTTAGGAATCCCAGGCGCCACGCGAGAGACCCCCCAAGATCTCCCGCGACGCGCGAACGATGCCCAGTGACAAACAGATGCCTGGTAAGCTTCTTGTTCATCTACTTGACACCTATAACTCGTTTTTGCCATACTTTCCTGGCCTTGACACCTCACTAAACACTTGGAAACATCCTAGAACATGTCCCAACACTTGGCATGATCTTAAAGCTCTCCAACAACTATAACTACTCTTGATCTTCAACCAAATTCCTAGCTCATTTCCATCTTTCTTCTCTCTAAACTCTAAGTGGAGTTGCTACCTTATTAGGAGGCCTCCCATCTGAGTTTTTCTAGTAATCTTGGCTTCCTTGAGTGCAAGTAAGTGCTCTAACTTAGCCTTGTTTCATTCTTTTAGCTTATTACGAGCTAAAAGTCAAACAGTTTGACTTACTGTTTGACTTTCGGTTTTGACCATTAATTGGTCAAGTCAAAGTCTAATTGGACATTGCAACGTGATCGTAATCACGATGGTTATGATCTTTAGCGATCGTGCCTACTAATTACCACGTTTACTAGTCGAAGTGACGAGTCAAAGTTTCGGTCAATAATGCGCAAATGCGCATTATACGACAGAACTATTTTCGGGTATCAAAACCCTTCTTGATACCAAATCAGTTTTATAAACTTAGTTAGACATGTTTAACATGTCTAGCTCGTCACTTTTAGTTTAGTACTTGTTTAGGGTCGTAAGTCGAGCGGTCTTGACTACCGCTTTGACTTTCGAATCCTACCCGTTTGGTCACCTTTAGGATCCGACCAAGCCCATTATTATGACCATAGTATTATAGGGAATAACCCTCTGAGGTTATACCTTAAGGTCATATCGTTTGGTTAGTCAAATGACAAGTCGAATATGTATTCCTTTTAATGCCGAAAATACCCTTTTTGCACTTAAATTAGTTTTGAACATATAAGAGCATTGTTTTGACATCTAAACTGATAACAACTTATATAAACTAGTTTTGCATATTTGACTTGTCATAGGACATATTTAACCACCCAAACCCATAGTTACGTTTATGACCCGTTAAAGTAGCGTAAACCACTTTAGCCAGTCGTAGCGAGTCAAAACTCTTTGAAATGCTTCCAATTCAGAATGTTTGATATTATAAACCGTAATATACAAGATCCAACTCTTGTTTGGTTTATATACCTCATTCTATCCAATCTCTCATTTTCAAGTTCGACACACTAACATGTAGTTATCAAATACACTAGGAACCACTTCGACTCTTGAACTCTTGAAACTTGAGCTTTGTTATGTCATTTGAACAAGATCTATACGCAATCCCAGGCGAGTACTTAGCTCCCCTCTTTTACGTTTTTCAAATGTTTTTGGGTGATTCATATGTGTAATCTATTTTTCACAATGTATGGCAATTATGTGTTTACTAAGTGCATTTTTGTGTAATATTCCTTTCATGCAAGACATGACAATTGGGGACACGAAACAAATCCTTATAGTATCTTTCTATCTTTATGGATTGATTCTTGTAGGATATTTTAAGTACAGTCTTAAATCTTTCTATCCTTAAGTAAGATTTCTAAGAAGTACTTTACAAGACAATGGTTATGTTTATGTGTAGAATTGTTGGTGACTTAGATAACGAAACTAGAGTAATATAATAAGGACATGGTGGATACGCCGCTGGTACTTCCTATATATAAGTGTGCTTATTGTCTTACCCTTCGTAGCCTTATCCGAATCACCATTAAGATTATGATTTTGTGATAAATGTGACAAGACAAGTGACTAAACTAAATCCTTAAAGTATCTATTATCTTCATAGTTAGATTCTTGTAGGATGTTTAAAGTACTAATTGGTAGTCCTTTATTGGATTCTGTGTACTTTAATGCGTATTTGACAAGACAAGTGACTAAACTATATCTCTAACGCATCTATCTATCTTTATAGTTAGATACCCATGGGATGTTTAAAGTACTAATTGGTAGTCCTTTATTGGATTCTGTGTAGTTTAATGCGTATTTGACAAGACAATGTGACAAGGCAAGTGACTAAACTATATCCCTAATGCATCTATCTATTTTTGTTAATACCTGGTTAAGTACATGGCAGTCTTTATAGATTCTGTGTATTAATGGGATTGACAAACAGTGACAAGAAAGTGACTGAACTATATCCTAAACGTACTAATCTTAGTAGTACCATGGATGTTAATACTAATGGGAGCTTTAATGATTCTGTGTACTTTAATGCGTATATGACAAGATAATGTGACCAAGACGATGATTATGTGGTTATTATGATTAGTTGTGATCTAGACAACGAAACGAGTGTAATACTATAAGAACATGGTGGATACGCCGCTTGTACTTCCTATATATAAGGTTCTTATTGTATTACTCTTGTAGCGTTATCCAAATCACATTAGGATTTTGTTTTGATTGATTCAAAGTACAATATTCAAATCCTTGTAGAACTCTTTCACATTTTTATATGTTAGATTCTTAGAAGGATAATCAAAGTATTATTTTAAATCATTAATTTGATTTCTAATAATACTCACGCAAGTTATGACAAATTTTCAATATTTTTGTTATTAATCCTTGATTGGATTTCTAATAACACACTCACAAGTTTTATGATCAAATTCAAGGCGATTACAATGACCAAAGTACAATTTTCAATGACATAAAAATTCCTTAGTATCAATCATGTTGCCATATACAAAACTTTTTTGTCACGAGTTTCATAATCAAGTTAATGTATTGCAATACTAAATCTTTTTGCCATTCCTTGGCTTTAAAGAGTCCATTTTCAATAGACGACTCCTGTAGTTGTCGATGTATTGCAACCCTAAACTTTTGCCATTAACTTGGCTAACAAAACTTTGTACTTGCCAACATTGTTTGTTGATGTCTCGTTTTCACATATGTTTCAGGTTTCGGTCATTCAAGTTTGCTGTACATAGGAATGCTTCCGGACTTTAGACTTCTTTAATCAAAAGACAACTTCATGTTTTCTTTGTATTGTAAAACGATGTTAATAATAGTGAAACAATTTAGTATCAAGTTGTGGCTGAGCAATTTGTAACGTGACTCCTCGATATTTCCGCCGCGTGTTTTGTTTGACATGATAGGGGTGTTACAGATTGGTATCAGAGCACTGGTTATAGGGAATTAGGTTATTAGAATGCCTTTAACCTAGTCTATAACCTTCCTAGGGGCCCGAACATGAGTAGACTTAGGGATCTCCATCCTAATCCTCATCCTTACTCATGCCACAATTATTCTATGAGTTATAAATCATCTATCCTTAGATGATTTATCCTAAATCCTTAGGCTTATTACCTCAAAGTATTCCTCAAAACATTTTTCTCAACAACTTTTTCATTGGAATACTTCTCAAAATGTTTTCCTCAAACGTTCTCAACAAAATGTTTCTCGACCTATTTATCTCAAACATTATATCAGAAAGGTTTCTCAAAATGTTTTACTCTCAAACATTTTCATCGAAATCTTGGGTTTTAATAATGTGAACTCATGCAATCCGGAAGGGTGAATGCCTGTACCCCGAGTTTTCTGTCTAAGGTTAGAGTGTTCGTACAAATCCGAATTTTCAGACCGGTCACTCTTACCTGGGAACTCTTAGGGTGAGTGTTCACCTATAGGCTAAATCATGTCTTCTCGAAACATTACGAAAACCCATCTATCTTGATTAGTCGAACGATTCCTAAACACTACTACTCGTATGACACTACTCTGACATGTTACCTTCGGTAATATGTTACGACAATATTCAACCCATCCGAAACAAATTTCACTTTTATCTCACGACACTTTATAATACTACCTCATTTTCAAATACTATTTTTCGCTTTTCAAATTTTATATATTCGATTCGAAATATACACGAAGTTTCTTTGTATATATATGTCACACCCCGACCCGCAGCGGAAAAGGTGATCGGGGCATGATTGGGTTATCATCAAAGCTCATGACATTTATTTTAAGTTTCATATTCATTAATACACTTTAATGGAAAATTACAATCAATATTACATCATGTCCTAAATATCAATCTAGGCTTCTTTGTTTTCTTCTAAGGCATTTCCTATGTTTTCCTTGCTTCATCCTGTTCACCTGTATCATGTGTAAAAAGGTTTTTGGATCAGCAAAAAGTTGGCGAGTGAATCCTATGGAAAACATTTGAACAAGTTTATTTAATTGATTATGAAATAAAGTGCACAACCACACATGAGTAAAAATAGATGTAAACTTATTCATCAATCAATTTAATATTAAACAATACACACATGAACAATAATGGATCGTTTAGAGGCACGCGTTGCTCAACTCGTTCTCACGAGGAACTGATGGTCCTAATGAATGAATTGCATAAACATGATAATATGAAAGACATAACTACAAACAATATAAACTCAATAATACACACATGAACAATAATGGATTGGTTTTGAGGCACGCGTTGCTCAACTCGTCTCTCACGAGGAACTGATGGGCTTAATGAATGAATTTCATATAAGTTGACAAAATGAAATACATAATCACAACAATATAAACAATCTAAGTTTAGATCACGATATGGTATGGCACAAGTTTAAATAAACGAGTTAATTATTTTATGACACATGACACACCCAAAACGTGTAATTAAAAAGGGGGAGTTGTAAGATTCACTCACAGTAGGGTGCGTTCGGTTGATGATGTTGAATGCACGCGAAGTGGTTTTAACCACGAGTGAAATTAACCTAGATAATGGCATAATGTTTCGGTAAGTAAACGGATTTTATTAATCCATTTTAGTAGGATTGTTGGGTGTATTTTTGTGAGTTTTAGGCTATTTTCTAACCTTAAAAATGTTATTTTTAAGTATTTTTAATTGATTTTAATTAAAATAAATTAATAAAAATAATAAAAAAGTTGACTTTTTTGACCGTTGACCATTGACTGTTGACTTTGACCGGTTCGTATGCGTGTATGTGTGCGCTGAGTGAGGCTCGAACCCGAGACCTCCCGTACGCGTGCACGCAGCTCTACCAACTGAGCTACGTGTCTAACCCGAAATATTTTGTTTTAATTATATTTATATATTAATTAGGTTAATCCGAAAATCAACTTATTTCTAAAAGATTTTACTGAATCGGACCGGTGCTCTCCACAGGTCTCGAACCCGGGACCTGTGGGTTGAGTTAACACACAGTCCACCGCTGGACTGTGTGTCTAACTTGTTAAATAATCCGATTTATATATATACTTATGAACAAACTTCATTATTTCATTTCTGTCTTATTTTAAAAAGTTAGATAATTGTCCGGATCGGTGCAGTAGACCGGACTCGAACTCGTGACGTGTGTTTAAACATTCACACAGTCCACCGCTGGACTGTGTGTCTATCTTGGTTATTATTCGGTTATTATTAAACTTAACATGTACAGCGGTGACTCCGGTTCGGTTAGCAAAAAAAAACATTTTTATTAAGGCAAGCATGCGTAGGACAAGATTCGAACTCGAGATGTAAGTGTGTTTAATGTGCACACAGTCCACCGCTGGACTGTGTGTCTAACCCGAGTTATATCTTGATTTATAATAAACTTATATGTTACCGAAGTTCTCTTCTTCGTCAGTCTTAACCAGAAACGATGACTGACTGGTTCGAAGTTTTAATCAGGTTTCTTTAGCGTTTTATGATTAATTATAGGTGAGATAAATGAAAAGAATGAAAGACTAAGCGTTAGGTATACCGAAATTGGACTCCTCTGTTTCTCCGGCGGAACTCCGATGTCAGCAGACTATTCCGGCGACTTGTGTCTTGCGGCAGAGAGTCTTCAACGAGCTTGAGATGAATGTGGGTGGCTTCGGTATGAGTTCTGTTCAGTGTTTAGAGCAAGGCACAGAAGTGAAAAACCCGGTTTTCCGGCGATTTGCAGGAGATTTCCGGCGAGTGAGTTTTCGCCGAGAAAGGGTGCGGTTTTGAGCGAAAAAGCTTGCAGAGGTTCGAGGGGGTATTTATAGGGCAGGTCATCGATGAATTTGGTCCGATTTCCGTTCAAAGTCATTATGTTTTCCGGCGGTTATAGCTTGTGTCGCGGGTTCAGGCGTCGGTTATAACCGATGTGGGTTTAAATGTTTACGTTAAGACTTGAAGAAACCGTCCAATCTCGCGAGATCGCCGGGATTTCCGACGACTGAAATTGGGCGTCGGTTTTTGAATTTGGGAATCATGATATGAATTTTTGATTCTAATAATTAACAAGGAACACTAGTGGCGCAGTGGTTGAGTGTGTGTGTGTTAAGTTGCTGAACCGGTTGACTGACCCGGGTTCGAAACCCGGCAGAACCATTATATTTTTATTTCATTATTTTTAACAATTTTTCAAAAACAAATTATATATTCCAATATAATAATTAATTATGTATCGTTTAAAATTAATTTGGGCATTAAATACGCCACGAAATTTTAAACTGATTGTTCGGTTAATAAACGGAGCGGGTTTGGTAACATCCGTTTTTTACGGATGTTACAGTATCCCCTGCTTTTTAGAAATTTCGTCCCGAAATTTAAGTAGTGTTATATTTAACTAAATATGATGGTGTTTAATTTGACAGTTACATACTTAGAAGAAAAGTAAGAGTTTAAATTTTTGTTTGAGGCGGTAACGTCCCTTGTAAGGGTTAAGTACCCTATTACAGGAATCGCTTTTTGTTGCCTACTGTAAAAGTATTGATAAGCAGAATTGATTCGCTAAATATGATATCATGCATAAGAGTTTGGATATGTTTGGAAGGATATGGTTATATCCTAAGGCAAAACTTCTAATACTACAACCTACATGGAACTTCTCATAACCATCTAACAATACCTCTGATCCTTTGACAAGAATACTTTATATAGGAAGTACCAGCGGCGTATCCACCATATTCTTGTCAAATTTTCATTGGTTTTATCAGTAAGTTATGATTGGTCCTATGATGTAACTCTAGAACATAAATAACACAACAACTAATATTTGAATCCACATTCTGATAGCATATAGGTTTGAATGGTGACAGTTCCTCTCTATTTTGTTATGATGGAGAGGTTAGTTTATGTAGAAATAGAACACAATCCAATTTCTTTAAATGGCGAGATGATATGAATGTAATACAAATTTCAACCAAGGCAATACTAAATCCTACATGGAACTTCTCATAACCGCCTGATAATGCCTCTGATCCTTTGGCAAGAATACTTATATATAGGAAGTACCAGCGGCGTATCCACCATATTCTTGTCAAATTTTCGTTGGTTTTATCCGCAAATTATGATTAGTTACCAAGAAACTACTAAATTCTACATAGAACTTCTCATAACCGTCTGACAATGCCTCTGATCCTTTGACAAGAATACTTATATATAGGAAGTACCAGCAGCATATCCACCATATTCTCGTCAAATTTTCATTGGTTTTATCAGTGAATTATGATTAGTCCTATGTGACTCTACAACCAATACAACAAACACAAAATACTGAAAATGAAAAAATGTCTGTGCGATCAAGGCTCAATCAAACGGAGCCGATCGTATTGCATGTACTGAAAATGAAATGTCTGTGCGATCAAGGCTCAATCAAGCGGAGACGATCGTATTGCATGTACTGAAAATAATAAATTTAATCTAAACAATAATCACACAAACAGCCTATACATGGAACCTCTCATAACCGCCTGATAATGCCTCCGATCCTTTGACAAGAATACTTATATATTGGAAGTACCAGCGGCGTATCCACCATATTCTTGTCAAATTTTCATTGACTTTATCCACAAGTTATGATTAGTTCTATGTGACTCTACAACAAACACAACAACCACAAGATACTGATAATGAAATTGTCTGTGCGATCAAGGCTCAATCAAACGGAGCCGATCGTATTGCATGTACTGAAAATGAAAATGTCTGTGCGATCAAGGCTCAATCAAACGGAGCCGATCGTATTGCATGTACTGAAAATAATAAATTTAATCTAAACAATAATCACACAAACAGCCTATACATGGAACCTCTCATAACCGCCTGATAATGCCTCCGATCCTTTGACAAGAATACTTATATATAGGAAGTACCAGTGGCGTATCCACCATATTCTCGTCAAATACTCGTTGACTTTATCCGCAAGTTATGATTAGTTCTATGTGACTCTACAACAAACACAACAACCACAAGATACTGATAATGAAAATGTCTGTGTGATCAAGGCTCAATCAAACGGAGCCGATCGTATTGCATGTACTGAAAATGAAAAATGTCTGTGCGATCAAGGCTCAATCAAACAGAGCCGATCGTGTGTGGGCACACCAGGTTCAACCTCATAATAAAATGGGGAACATGCTCAACGCTCATAATGTAATGGGGAGCGGCGGCCTATGAAATTGCATGTACTGAAAATAATAAACAATAATTACTCAAACAGTTTACACATGGAACCTCTCATAACCGCCAGATAATGCTTCTGATCCTTTGACAAGAATACTTATATATAGGAATTACCAGCGGCGTATCCACCATATTCTTGTCAAATTTTCGTTGGTTTTATCCGCAAATTATGATTAGTTACCAAGAAACTACTAAATTCTACATAGAACTTCTCATAACCGCCTGATAATGCCTCTGATCCTTTGGCAAGAATACTTATATATAGGAAGTACCAGCGGCGTATCCACCATATTCTTGTCAAATTTTCGTTGGTTTTATCCGCAAATTATGATTAGTTACCAAGAAACCACTAAATTCTACATAGAACTTCTCATAACCGTCTGACAATGCCTCTGATCCTTTGACAAGAATACTTATATATAGGAAGTACCAGCGGCGTATCCACCATATTCTCGTCAAATTTTCATTGGTTTTATCAGTGAATTATGATTAGTCCTATGTGACTCTACAACCAATACAACAAACACAAAATACTGAAAATGAAAAAATGTCTGTGCGATCAAGGCTCAATCAAACGGAGCCGATCGTATTGCATGTACTGAAAATGAAATGTCTGTGCGATCAAGGCTCAATCAAGCGGAGCCGATCGTATTGCATGTACTGAAAATAATAAATTTAATCTAAACAATAATCACACAAACAGCGTATACATTAAACCTCTCATAACCGCCTGATAATGCCTCCGATCCTTTGACAAGAATACTTATATATAGGAAGTACCAGCGGCGTATCCACCATATTCTTGTCAAATTTTCATTGACTTTATCCACAAGTTATGATTAGTTCTATGTGACTCTACAACAAACACAACAACCACAAGATACTGATAATGCAAATGTCTGTGCGATCAAGGCTCAATCAAACGGAGCCGATCGTATTGCATGTACTGAAAATGAAAATGTCTGTGCGATCAAGGCTCAATCAAACGGAGCCGATCGTATTGCATGTACTGAAAATAATAAATTTAATCTAAACAATAATCACACAAACAGCCTATACATGGAACCTCTCATAACCGCCTGATAATGCCTCCGATCCTTTGACAAGAATACTTATATATAGGAAGTACCAGCGGCGTATCCACCATATTCTCGTCAAATTCTCGTTGACTTTATCTGCAAGTTATGATTAGTTCTATGTGACTCTACAACAACAACAACAACCACAAGATACTGATAATGAAAATGTCTGTGCGATCAAGGCTCAATCAAACGGAGTCGATCATATTGCATGTACTGAAAATGAAAAATGTCTGTGCGATCAAGGCTCAATCAAACAGAGCCGATCGTGTGTGGGCACACCAGGTTCAACCTCATAATAAAATGGGGAACATGCTCAACGCTCATAATGTAATGGGGAGCGGCGGCCTATGAAATTGCATGTACTGAAAATAATAAACAATAATTACTCAAACAGTTTACACATGGAACCTCTCATAACCGCCGGATAATGCTTCTGATCCTTTGACAAGAATACTTATATATAGGAAGTACCAACGGCGTATCCACCATATTCTTGTCAAAGTTTCATTGGCTTTATCCTTAAGTTATGATTGGTTCTATGTGATTCTAAAACATAAAGAAAAACATAAAACTAAACGATTGGAGTTGATTCTTGATTTCCGGTGAAGAGGACTAGTTGGGTATCTTCGTTTGGGCCGTCATTATCTTCGACAGGATTGGCGTTGATGTTGAAAACTCTTCCTCTTGCTGGTGGCCTAGCGGTTGGGTTTTCTTGGTTTACTTGGTTAACTGGGTTTGATTGGGCTTGAGCGTTTATGATGTTAACCAATCGAGGGCACGTGTTTCTAAAGTGGGTAGGGTCGCCACAATTGAAACAAGCTCGAACATATGGGAACATGGGGTATTGGGGTTGTTGATAGGTTTGGACCATGTTTTGAGTAGGGGAAGAGATTTGGTTTTGAAAGGTGCAGCAAACCTTGCTCAAATGACCATAGCGTCCACAAGTTGCACATAGTCGACAAGGTAAGGTAAGGGGATGGTGATAAAAACAGTTGTTGCATCGAGGGTGAGGTCCAAGATATGGTTTCTTATTTGGGTAAGTTGAGTTGGGTGCCACTTGCGTGATTGGGATAGCTTGGATGGGTATGGCGTGTGAAATTGGTTGGTTTCGTTGGATAGTAGCGAAAAGTTGCCCGTCTCTTTTTCCCTTAGAATTGGGTTGAGAAGGGGATTCGGTTTGGTGTAGTCGGGGGTTTCAGTCGATGCTTTATCCTTCTTCTTCTCCTCCTTGAAGTCTTTGTTCCGGATTCGGGTCTCGGTGAGCTCTGTAGCTAACTCCATTGCTGCTTCCAAAGTTGCAGGCTTGGTACTTATTACAGAGTCTTGAATCTTTGACGAAAGACCTCGAATGTAGTGCTCGATCAAACGGTAGAGGGGAGTGAACATGTTTGGAACCATTTGATGTAACTCGAGGAATCTTTTGTTGTACGTGGTGTGGTCGCCTTCCTTTTGCTTCAACAAATAAAATTCATCTTCTAATTTCTTGATTTCGCTCCTTAGGCAAAATCGTCTGGTCATGATTTCCTTCAATTCGTTCCAAGTTAAAGTCATAGCATCGTCGACGCCTCGTTTGACCTTCTCTGTATTCCACCAAGTAAGTGTTATCCCATATAAACGATCGGTAGCATATCGCACATTGCGATCATCGGGGCAATCGCAATTTAGAAAAGTGTTCTCCATTTCTTCAAACCAATGGAGGAGAGCGGTGACGCCTTCAGTCCCTTTGTATTTTGGAGGGTCGCATGATTTGAAATGCTTGTAGGTGCATTTAGTGGTATTTGGGGGAGAGTTGATAACGTTTTGATTTTCTTGATTGACAGGATTAGCGGTAAGTGCTTGTTGTACTTGGATTACAATGTTGGGTATTACGGCAACCATTTGTTGAGCGATTAGGGCAGCCATGCGCTCGCGGGCTTTTCCTACTCTCATCTTCCTACGGGTGAGGTTAGAAGACATCTACAAGGAATACATGTCAAGAGTATGAGTTGGATGCTTTTGGGATCATGGGTCGCACTTAGGAATGAACATTCATAAAATAATTATAGAAAAATAAATCTACTACATCCATAGGATGTCTTGGGCTTTGCTCGCCATTAGGCCCTACATGCCGCCATACTTCACCTTCGTAATCATGTGGGCCCCCATGAATACCGGGTTTTTCATATGGTTCGCATGTGTTAGCCTGGTTGCGTACACTAAAACCCGGAGAAAATCGAGAAATATGTATACAACGTATGGTATTCGGAATGTGTCCAGGTGTAGACACGGTGACACCTCAAAGTGGGGTTAGTTCGAACGACGTTTGGTGTGGCATGCTTTGGCCTAATAGGTCCTTCGTACTCTCATCGTTGGTCCCCAGGTAGGCAAACTGGTCCGTTATATTGGATTTATACGAATGCCAACCTAGACAGGACGTTCCGACTACCGGTACTTGTACCCTTCCAGTTACTACATGCCCGTCGCAGAACTTACTTTGATGAGATTTGAAAATTGCAACAAAATCTTTGAATAATGAGAGTATGAAAATGAATTGAATATATGAACATTGATATATGTATAATGAATATGTATATAAGTATGTATGTTTGACTGTAAGTATAAACAAATATGAAACAAATAAATATCACAAGTTTGTATGTAACCACCTAATCAATTAAAATTTAGGCAGACTATAGTATAGGCTCTAAGGGTCTAATAACCTATCCTATATCCCTATAGTCATGGCTCTGATACCAATCTGTCACACCCCGACCCGCAGCGGAAAAGGTGATCGGGGCATGATTGGGTTATCATCAAAGCTCATGACATTTATTTTAATGTTTCATATTCATTAATACACTTTAATGGAAAATTACAATCTATATTACATCATGTCCTAAATATCAATCTAGGCTTCTTTGTTTTCTTCTAAGGCATTTCCTATGTTTTCCTTGCTTCATCCTGTTCACCTGTATCATGTGTAAAAAGGTTTTTGGATCAACAAAAAGTTGGCGAGTGAATCCTATGGAAAACATTTGAACAAGTTTATTTAATTGATTATGAAATAAAGTGCACAACCACACATGAGTAAAAATAGATGTAAACTTATTCATCAATCAATTTAAAATTAAACAATACACACATGAACAATAATGGATCGTTTAGAGGCACGCGTTGCTCAACTCGTCTCTCACGAGGAACTGATGGACCTAATGAATGAATTGCATAAACATGATAATATGAAAGACATAACTACAAACAATATAAACTCAATAATACACACATGAACAATAATGGATTGGTTTTGAGGCACGCGTTGCTCAACTCGTCTCTCACGAGGAACTGATGGGCTTAATGAATGAATTTCTTATAAGTTGACAAAATGAAATACATAATCACACCAATATAAACAATCTAAGTTTAGATCACGATATGGTATGGCACAAGTTTAAATAAACGAGTTAATTATTTTGTGACACATGACACACCCAAAACGTGTAATTAAAAAGGGGGAGTTGTAAGATTCACTCACAGTAGGTGCGTTCGGTTGATGATGTTGAATGCACGCGAAGTGGTTTTAACCACGAGTGAAATTAACCTAGATAATGGCATAATGTTTCGGTAAGTAAACGGATTTTATTAATCCATTTTAGTAGGATTGTTGGGTGTATTTTTGTGAGTTTAAGGCTATTTTCTAACCTTAAAAATGTTATTTTTAAGTATTTTTAATTGATCTTTAATTAAAATAAATAAATAAAAATAATAAAAAAAGTTGACTTTTTTGACGGTTGACCGTTGACCGTTGACCATTGACTGTTGACTTTGACCGGTTCGTATGCGTGTATGTGTGCGCTGAGTGAGGCTCGAACCCGAGACCTCCCATACGCGTGCACGCAGCTCTACCAACTGAGCTACGTGTCTAACCCGAAATATTTCTGTTTTTAATTATATTTATATATTAATTAGATTAATCCGAAAATCAACTTATTTCTAAAAAGATTTTACTGAATCGGACCGGTGCTCTCCACAGGTCTCGAACCTGGGACCTGTGGGTTGAGTTAACACACAGTCCACCGCTGGACTGTGTGTCTAACTTGTTAAATAATCCGATTTATAATATATACTTATGAACAAACTTCATTATTTCATTTCTGCCTTATTTTAAAAAGTTAGATAATTGTCCGGATCGGTGCAGTAGACCGGACTCGAACTCGTGACGTGTGTTTAAACATTCACACAGTCCACCGCTGGACTGTGTGTCTATCTTGGTTATTATTCGGTTATTATTAAACTTAACATGTACAGCGGTGACTCCGGTTCGGTTAGCAAAAAAAACATTTTTATTAAGGCAAGCATGCGTGGGACAAGATTCGAACTCGAGATGTAAGTGTGTTTAATGTGCACACAGTCCACCGCTGGACTGTGTGTCTAACCGAGTTATATCTTGATTTATAATAAACTTATATGTTACCGAAACTTCGTCTTCTTCGTCAGTCTTAACCAGAAACGATGACTGACTGGTTCGAAGTTTTAATCAGGTTTCTTTAGCGTTTTATGATTAATTATAGGTGAGATAAATGAAAAGAATGAAAGACTAAGCGTTAGATATACCGAAATTGGACTCCTCTGTTTCTCCGGCGGAACTCCGATGTCAGCAGACTATTCCGGCGACTTGTGTCTTGCGGCAGAGAGTCTTCAACGAGCTTGAGATGAATGTGGGTGGCTTCGGTATGAGTTCTGAGTGTTCAGTGTTTAGAGCAAGGCGCAGAAGTGAAAAACCCGGTTTTCCGTCGATTTGCAGGAGATTTCCGGCGAGTGAGTTTTCGCCGAGAAAGGGTGCGGTTTTGAGCGAAAAAGCTTGCAGAGGTTCGAGGGGGTATTTATAGGGCAGGTCATCGATGAATTTGGTCCGATTTCCGACTTGATTCAAAGTCATTACGTTTTTCGGCGGTTATAGCTTGTGTCGCGGGTTCAGGCGTCGGTTATAATCGATGTGGGTTTAAATGTTTACGTTAAGACTTGAAGAAACCGTCCAATCTCGCGAGATCGCCGGGATTTCCGACGACTGAAATTTGGGCGCCGGTTTTTGAATTTGGGAATCATGATATGAATTAATTGATTCTAATAATTAACAAGGAACACTAGTGGCGCAGTGGTTGAGTGTGTGTGTGTTAAGTTGCTGAACCGGTTGACTGACCCGGGTTCGAAACCCGGCAGAACCATTATATTTTTATTTCATTATTTTTAACAATTTTTCAAAAACAAATTATATATTCCAATATAATAATTAATTATGTATCGTTTAAAATTAATTTGGGCATTAAATACGCCACGAAATTTTAAACTGATTGTTCGGTTAATAAACGGAGCGGGTTTTAGTAAAATCCGTTTTTGACGGATGTTACAATATATATTCAATTCGAAATATTTTTGTCATAAAAATTAATTTTCAAAAGTAAAGAAATTTTAACATAAACCATTAACTTGGTTTGTATTTTCTCATCCAAAACTATAACAAAAGTTTATTTTCAAACAAATTTCGAAACAAAATTCACAACACTATTCTTCTAAGTACAAGAACATGATTTTGAAACAAATACCAAGTTGATATTCACTATGGCACTTAGATTTATAAAAATTTTAAAAAATCTAACTTATTTTGTTATAGCTACTTCTTCGAGATGCCTCCTCATCGTGACGTCTCGAGGAACGCTAAAATGGCAGCAATGATAGCTCAGCAAATAGCTGCTGTACTCCCAAATCTTGTGGCCCAACTCAATCAAATCTACTACAATAACAATAACAACAATGTTCCTACGCCATGTAACTACAAACAATTCAACTCAGCTAAACCACTCGAGTTTAATGGGTCTGAAGGAGCAACTGGGCTCCTACAATGGTTTGAAAGTATAGAAAGCACATTTCGCCATGTTCAGTGTCCTAATGAGCGCAAGGTAGAGTTCGCCTCGAGTGTTTTCCAAAAGAGAGCACTCACTTGGTGGAACGGAGTCATGAGAGACAGAGGTGAAGAAGTAGCTATGGCACAAACGTGGGAAGAATTCAGGAATCTTATGATGAAAGAATTATGTCCACGACACGAAATAAGGCTACTTGAAACCGAATTCTATCACCTTAAACAAGATAGTGGGGAAAACCGTGCCTACAGTGACCGATTTGAACAGTTAAGCCTACTATGCCCCACTATGGTCACGCCTTTGGATCGGGCCATTGAGAAATACATTGATGGCTTACTTGATCCAATTCAAGATATTGTCACTGGCAACAAACCCGCAACTCTTAGGGAGGCTAAGGAATTAGCTGCTACCTTAAATGAATCCCAAGTTAGAAAAGGGAAACTTTTTCGAAAGGGAGACACGAAACGAACTATACAAGAGAAATCAAGTGAAACAAAGGGTGAACCTTCCAAAAGTTCTAAGAAGCGTAAGGCTTCAAAGAATTATACGATTGCCACACCAATTCCACTAAACTCGGTACCCTTTAAGGGATTTTATCATGGAAAGCAACCTCGGTGTAATCGTTGCAACTATCACCACCCAACAAATTCTCCATGCCGCCAGTGTACAATATGTGGTCTTTTTGGACATCTAGTTGCAACCTGTCGTATCCAAAACCAAGCAGCCCCTACCCAAACTCGTCCTCGCTACCCAGCTGGAGCATGTTTCAATTGTGGTGATCCAAATCATTTCAAGCGTAGCGGCCCTAGGCTTGCTAATGCTGACTTAGCTCATGGACGAGTATTCAATGTTAATGAGGTTCACGTTGATGATCAAGCACTCATGATCATTTGAACCTTTACGTTTTCTTTTTGTCAACCAAAAACAATAAACATATTCCAATATTATTTGAAATGACAATATAAATTTCAAAAGTTTTTCTTCATTCTTGTTATTCGTATTCCATTTACAAATTCAAATGTGATTACACTGAGTGTAGTTTACAACTACAAACTTCGAGGATTCTGTTCTTTAGGAACCAATCTCGCAATTTAGCATATTGTGATTGCACATTAATGCATTCATACAAGTTCTGCACGACAATTTCTACGAACACTATGTGACTATCGCCTCTACTTTTGTTTTCATGATATTACATACATGGTTTGTTAACCTAATATGTATAGCACATGATTACAAATACATTTTCGCTTAGTATGTTAACCTAGCATACCTAGCACATGATTTCAAAATATTTTCACGACATACTTACATTGTTGTGACAATCCATGCTTAGTATATGATGCACACTATCTATATGACTAGTGTGAAACATATATTAATATTGTACTAGGATGAAATACCTGCTACTAATTTATTGGATGCAAAACAAGTAGTGTTAACATTTCTAGTATGAAACACAGTCGATTCAATAGATGTTGTGTTATGACGATGTTTATTTAATGTTAGATATTACTTCAACCTTATTATTTGTTTCCCTTTACTTAACAAGAGGAGCTATGTGGACCATGTGACGAAACGCGTAATTATCGGTGAACACTTAATTACGGGAATCGACACATGATAATCATAATAAACCTTGTTAAGATGGTGGCAAAAATCTAGAATGATTAGGTAACGGGAAGGGCATGACGCAATAAGACCATGGTGGATACGCCGATGGTACTTCCTATATATAAGTGTTCTTATTGTGTTAACGTTACCAGAGTCACTTAAGGGTTTTATGTTATCTTGGACCATTATGTGATTGTGTGATTATTTGTTATCTGTTTATTTGATGCAATGAACGAGATGAGTACATTCATTAACTCTATTCGAGCAAACCGGGAGTATATTATGGTGTTAAAGGTGACGACCTTGATGCAATAGGTATGTTGACCCATCTCCTATGCATGAGATGCTCATGGTACATGGGATGTACCTCGTGGGACTTTAGAAACCGTGTACGTATGGCCAGCTTGAATGTAAACCCCTTTGTTTTCTATGGATTTACACTAAGTGCCTTAGTATAACATAGGGCCATACAAAACAATTTTTACACACTCGATGAAACAATTTTTATACATTTGATGACACTTTAAAGATTCATGAGTTCTAAAGGGTTTAAATACCTTAAGATACCCTGAATATCCTTGCTCACACATTGAATCCCCCCAAAATTTCCAACACCAAACAATGCTCCCATTTTTGGAATCTAGCACTTTGCTCATCTTTCAAACATTTTAAATGCACTCTACGGTCTCCTTTGAATAAATTTTGCGACGAAATTTCCTAAAGTATGGGAGACTGTAACCCTTGTGCAAAATTTCGAGCTTTCAAAAACTTTTTCTTTGAAGGCATTTCGATAACCAATACCTAAACGTAACCCGTTTAATGCAACGTACACATCGGGATGAGGATACGAGCTAAACATACCCTAAATATCCTTTATTTAACTTAGAAATAAATTTTGAAAGGTTTGGTATGTCAAAATCAAGCCTATTCGATCACAAGGACTATTTATGACAAACTACGAAAGTCTGCCGATTCTCGTAGCGGCGCATACTCTGGAACAAGGAGATAAGCTACACATACCTAAATACCCATTTTACATAACTTAGATATACGTTCTGAGGCTTAGGAATGACAAAAACACCTTTATGCAACTTCAGGGGCCATTTGCAAATTATGTGAAACTATGCCAATTTGCGTATTTCGCTATCCGGAACATGTACAGACATCCAAAAATTTTGTAATCATTAAAATCTTGTATTTTCATATTAGAATGCAAAAATATCATTCGTCACGCATTTATGGTCGTTTGCGCATCCGTTACGACTTTCGTCGTAATTAAACGAAAACCGCAACCGTACGACCAAACGAACCGACACCTGAAATATATTTGGACATATTTCAAGTTCCCTATGCTTTATCTTCCTTATAAAGCTTAAAAATGGGGTTAACGGGTGTTAAAAGTGCCAAAACGCGTCGAAAAATAAGTTTTAGGCTGCAGGGACCTGTTCTGCCAATTCTGAAACTTAGGAATCCCAGGCGCCACGCGAGAGACCCCCAAGATCTCCCGTGACGCGCGGGGGATGCCAAGTGACAACAGCTACTGGCAGCTTCTTGTTCATCTGACTTGACACCTATAACTTGTTTTTGCCACACTTTCTCTAGTCTTGACACCTCACTAAACACTTGGAAACATCCTAGAACGTGTCCAACACTTGGCATGATCTTAAAGCTCTCCAACAACTATAAATACCCTTGATCTTCAACCAAATTCCTTGCTCATTTCCATCTTTCTTCTCTCTAAACTCTATGTGGAGTTGCTACCTTATTAGGAGGCCTCCCATCTGAGTTTTTCTAGTAATCTTAGCTTCCTTGAGTGCAAGTAAGTGCTCTAACTAAGCCTTGTTCATTCTTTTAGCTTATTACGAGCTAAAAGTCAAACAGTTTGACTTACTGATTGACTTTCGGTTTTGACCATGTCAAGTCAAAGTCCAATAGGACTTTGCAACGTGATCGTAATCACGATGGTTATGATCCTTAGCGATCGTGCCTACTGATTACCACGTTTACTAGTCGAAGTGACGAGTCAAAGTTTCGGTCAATAATGGGCAAATGCGCATTATACAATGGAACTATTTTCGGGTATCATAACCCTTCTTCATACCAAATCAGTTTTATAAACTTAGTTAGACATGTTTAACATGTCTAGCTTGTCACTTTTAGTTCAGTACTTGTTTAGGGTCATAAGTCGAGCGGTCTCGACTACCGCTTTAACTTTCGAATCCGACCCGTTTGGTCACCTTTAGGATCCGACCAAGACCATTATTATGATCATAGTATTATAGGGAATAACCCTCTGAGGTTATACCTTAAGGTCATACCGTTTGGTTAGTCAAATGACAAGTCGAATATGTATTCCTTATAATGCCGAAATACCCTTTTGCACTTAAATTAGTTTTGAACATATAAGAGCATTGTTTTGACATCTAAACTGATTATACAACTTATATAAACTAATTTTGGCATATTAGACTTGTCATAGGACATATTTAACTACCCGAACCCATAGTTACTTTATGACCCTTTAAAGTGGTGTAAACCACTTAAGCAAGCCGTAGCGAGTCAAAACTCTTTGAAATGCTTCCAATTAAGAATGTTTGATATTATAAACCAATATACAAGATCCAACTCTTGTTTGGTTTATATACCTCATTCTATCCAATCCTCTCGTTTTCAAGTTCGACACACTAACATGTAGTTATCAAATACATTAGGAACCACTTCGACTCTTGAACTCTTTATCATTTGAGCTTTGTTATATCATTTGAACAAGATCTATACGCAATCCCAGGCGAGTACTTAGCTCCCTCTTTTACGTTTTTCAAATGTTTTTGGGGTGATTCATATGTGTAATCTATTTTTCACAATGTATGGCAATTATGTGTTTACTAAGTGCATTTTTGTGTAATATTCCTTTTATGCAAGACATGACAATTGGGGACACGAAATAAATCCTTATAGTATCTTTCTATCTTTATGGATTGATTCTTGTAGGATATTTTAAGTACAGTCTTAAATCTTTCTATCCTTATAGTAAGATTTCTAAAAAGTACTTTACAAGACAATGGTTATGTTTATGTGTAGAATTGTTGGTGATTTTGATAACGAAACTAGAGTAATATAATAAGGACATGGTGGATACGCCGCTGGTACTTCCTAATATTAAGTGTGTTTATTGTATTACCTTTTGTAGCCTTATCCGAATCACCATTAAGATTATGATTTTGTGATACAATGTGACAAGACAAGTGACTAAACTAAATCCTTAAAATATCTATCTATCTTCATAGTTAGATTCTTGTAGGATGTTTAAAGTACTAATTGGTAGTCCTTTATTGGATTTTGTGTACTTTAATGCGTATTTGACAAGACAATGTGACAAGACAAGTGACTAAACTATATCCCTAACGCATCTATCTATCTTTATAGTTAGATACCCATGGGATGTTTAAAGTACTAATTGGTAGTCCTTTAATGCATTATGTGTACTTTAATGCGTATATGACAAGACAATGTGACCAAGACGATGATTATGTGGTTATTGTGATTAGTTGTGATCTAGACAACGAAACGAGTGTAATACTATAGGAACATGGTGGATACGCCGCTGGTACTTCCTATATATAAGTGTTCTTATTGTATTACTCTTGTAGCGTTATCCAAATCACATTAGGATTTTGTGTTGATTGATTCATAGTACAATATTCAAATCCTTGTAGAACTCTTTCATATTTTTATATGTTAGATTCTTAGAAGGATAACCAAAGTATTATTTTAAATCATTGATTTGATTTCTAATAATACTAATGCAAGTTATGACAAATTTTCAATTTTTTTGTTATTAATCCTTGATTGGATATCTAATAACACACTCACAAGTTTTATGATCAAATTCAAGGCGATTACAATGAACAAAGTACAATTTTCAGTGACAGAAAAATTCCTTAGTATCAATCATGTTGCCATATTCAATACTATTTTGTCACGAGTTTCATAATCAAGTTATTGTATTGCAATACTAAATCTTTTTGCCATTCGTTGGCTTTAAAGAGTCCATTTTCAATAGACGACTCCTGTAGTTGTCGAGGTATTGCAACCCTAAACGTTTGGCATTAACTTGGCTAACAAAACTTTGTACTCGCCAACATTGTTTGTTGATGTCTCGTTTTCACATATGTTTCAGGTTTCGATTATTCAAGTTTGCTGTACATAGGAATGCTTCCGGACTTTAGACTTCTTTAATCAAAAGACAACTTCATGTTTTCTTTGTAATGTAAAACGATGTTAATAATAGTGAAACAATTTAGTATCAAGTTGTGGCTGAGCAATTTGTAACGTGACTCCTTGATTTTTCGCCGCGTGTTGTTGTTTGACATGATCGGGGTGTTACATGATGCCTCATAAACCAAATGAGTATTGGAGCTCATATGAAATTGTGATAACTGTAAAAAAAATCCCGGTAAACTTTGATTGGTACAAGTCCATGGTAACCGGACGTGATATGTATGTATATCATGATATTGTTGTGATTATGTGTGATTATACGAATTTTGGAAAATGTTACACCGACTATAATAGGTGTATATGCCAAGTAATTACCAAAAACATTACATTGACGCCATGCATCACCTACATGGCAAGACAAAGTCGTGAATAGATTGACGACTCTGGGAATATGTATTGGTTAACATGACACTATTAAGGGCCAACGATGCAAGGTTGGTGTCCTTCTCTTTAGCAACGTGTTAAACGGGAACTCGACGTTTAACAGCGCATTAAACATTTGACGATGATTATTAGGCCAACGATAGGGCTATTTAAGATTCTGAGTTCAGGAAACATCTTAGTTACAAGCCATATACTATGACCTAAGAATTGTAGACATTCGGAGAATGGGCATGCAAAACGAGGAATTTCCCGGTGAGGGAAACACCTTTGTTTTGAAAGCAACGAAAGACAACCAAACATGCAAGGAACGGTCAGTCAAGCCTAAAAACAGTTAAACTACCATAATACGAGTCCATTATGATTAAAACGTAACCGTGTTCGGATTTCAAGACGGGTATGCACGGTTTTTAAAGCCAAGTCTTTTGACACTAAGAACACTAAACAACATCTTTTAACACGAAAAAACGAAGCACGACAAAGCGCGGGTGGGGTAGGGGCACCCCACCTATGCCGCCCCCCATATTATATATATATATATATATATATATATTATTAATATATATATTCCCTAATAAAAAACTGCCATAAACACCTAAGGATTCAGCTGATCATCCCTAAATCTCAACTAAATCAAGGTAATCTTACAAGTTCTAAGTGGTTTTGGTGCATTTTTCTTGATTAAACATGAGTTATAACCGAAAAAACCCTTTTTAATCCATGATTTTGGAGGCTTTAAACAAGTTTCTTGGCTGAATAAGAACACCTTGTGAATCCCCTGGTGTTATATGGTAGCCAAGACCACAAAACTTTGGGTTTTGATATCCTAATCAACCGAAAATGATTAACAAAGTTATTAACCGAAAAACTATGAAACAAGGCTTGATTGACATGGGTTATGGCATGGTTGGATTGTTCTTGGTACATAGGTGCTGAATATGGCTCAAACCCGCTTCTGGACTCAAGAAAAACATTTGGAATCGAAGGAATCGCTAGGTATATCACCCGAAACTCGAAACCAGCATAGGCATAATATTGTTTGGACCATAACTTGGTCCGTGGGTATAGGATTGAGCTGACATTTGGTGTGGCGATGTAGGGTAGTGACATGCTCCAAGTAAAATTCTAGAATTTTTGGAATTTTCTACGATATTTGGTTAATTTTTTACTGTTTTATTAAAACAAATCCAGAAAAAATACCAAAAAGTGTCAATAAATCACCAAAACTAACATGAACACTAAGGAACATATGGGAAATATTATAGAAATTTGGGAGTCTGTTGTTTGAGTTTTGATTTGAATTAAAAATCCGCGTTTTTGGGAGTTTTCGGTAGCCGGAAACGCACCGAAACGAAATCTGAAAAATCTCAAATTTTTATGAGAAGTTCCTGGATATGTAAGGGATGTTCTGGAAATCTTTGGGAATTTTTGGCTAAGGATGATAATTAATGGTAATTATTCGGTTAAATACTTTTTAATCAATAATTTATTTAAATAGTTAAAATGCCTAAATAAATTTCCTAATTATTTTCTCATAATGTACAGATTTTTACTGACTTTTATAAAAAGCTAAAGATTTTTATTCAATTTATAGATGAAATGGAAATTTACGGAATTAAAACAGGTTATTTTAAACCAATTTCGACAGTTTACCGTATAACAAACCTGCCGGAACCGGGAACTGACCAAACCCGACAGGTACTATAACTAGAACACCGGGACATTCTGGGAAATTCCAAGGTAAGCGGGACACTCTGGGTGTGTTCCACCACCGTTCGGGAGAATCCCCGACGGCGAGAATGGAAACTCAAATTTGGGCAACCTAAACTCCCCAAACACCCAAACTCCCTTAATGAAAAGTTATCTTTCTTAAATCACAACATGTTGGCACTATTGGTATTTTCGTACCATTATCCGAACGTGTCAAACAACAGACTTTGGCTGGCACGCGAACCGGTGCCCGGGACCCAAACATGAAACTAATCATACCCTAGCATTAATCACCACACCAGGATACTGGATGTACATTATGGTCTAAAAACACACACATGGGCCCAAGTTATAGGCATTACCGACCTAGCGACTGATATTAGTAATTACTTGCATGATTGATGTTAAAGCCGAACCAGCTTACATATATTCATATTGCAACATGTGATGCTACTATCATGTGAGTTTTCACTTCCCCACTTTTGAATTGTTTTACTATTTTCTGAGGACTTGCATGTTACAAACTGTTTTAATTACATATTGACTTGTGAGTGAGTTTCACTCCCCCACTTTTAAACTGTTTACTGTTTTCTGGGGTGATTTGCATGTTACAAATTGTGTTAATTGCACCAACTTGTGATGACGTGAATTTCCTAACACACGAACTACCCCGAACTATTGTAACACGATACGCTAGCTGAAGGTGTCTGTTGTAACACGGTCCGGCTAGCTGAAGGTGTCTGTTGTAACACGGTCCGGCAAGCTGAAGGTGCCTATCGTAACACGGTCCGGCGAGCTGAAGGTGTCTGCCGTGACACGGTCCGGCGAGCTGAAGGTGCTTGTTGTGACACGGTCTGGCAAGCTGAAGGTGTCTGTGTAATAAATCTGTAAACTGTGACTGTGACAAGTGCAATTAAACTTGTGATCACATATTGTTCCACAACAACTAAACCAGTTTAACTCACCAGCAGTTTTTAGCTGACCCTTTTTAAAGCTAACATGTATTTCAGGTAACTTGAGACGGGTGTGATCCGTGTATGTTGTTCAATACATGTTTATAGGCGAATCTTGATATAGACGCATGCAGTTTAGAAGACTTATGTGGTTCATGGGAACACACAGTTGTAACATACATGCAGTATGTAATCAACATTTTGTAAGTAATAAAATGTAGTGTCTTTATAAACAATGTGCTTGTACCAGAGGTGTCTGTTGCATCTCGTATTTTCTTCCGCTACAAGTCGGGGTGTGACGGAAGATGGTATCAGAGCCATTGGTTATAGAGAATTAGGTACCTCGAAGGAAACCTAGACTATAACTACAGGCTCGGACCTTAGTGGACATCATTGGAAAAAAATCAACTTCTACTCAAAGTAGTTCGTGAACGCTGTAAAGTGTTCTATTGGCAAGTACTAGGATGGCCTGGTGGGGCAAGTGGGTTATTATGGTCCGGAACGTAATAACAGACTTGCTCACACGAGGCAGTGTTGGGAAAGTCGCGGTAATAAAGACACTTAAATACGTGGAATGATACATACGTGTACCAAGGTGATAGTGTGTGAATGTTTGTGCGTGAATTGATACATGAATTGGGATTGGTGGATAATGCGTTACTACATATGCCTTCGGGATAGGCAGAAAACTGGTATTACAGTCTATTCCACATTCCTACTGACCACATGTTTAATATACACTAGATTTGGATTCATATCACTCCCACAGTTGTTACTTATACTTTATGATGTGAGAACCCAAGCCTTTAGTGCGATACAATCTCACCAACTCTACTCTTATAGCTACTATACCAACGATTATATACTAGAGTGACACTTTAATAAGAACATAGATACCCCAAGAACGCGCAGGTCATTCTGATAGAGTGGGAGGATGTGTACGGATCCATATTCCAATTCTCATTGCTCCTCATTCGATTGTGATACAATCGCAGAGTTCGAACATCTTACGAAACTTTTCCGTCCTTGAATCCACGATTCATTTGATTGTCCGCTGGATTCGTCTTCTGCTTACAATATTGGCTTTAGCCTTCGCGTCATATGATACTATGATGCTTAGCGGTACTCCTTTGCACATGTTCTGATGTATGTTATATCTGAATATGACGATCTCTGGGTTATGGAGATGGCATGGAATGCGTGAATAAGTTACCCTTCCCGTTGTTATTCGATTCCATGGGGTATAAAGTTGTGATGATACAGATTCCTTTGAAACGCTTTGCATTGTGGAACATCATTTTGTGTGACCATCGATTACATTGTGTTCATTACAATTAGTGATTGTTATGAATTTCAGTTGGTTATTTGAAAAAAGTAATATGAGGCCCAAATATCTTGGTGAAAGGACATTGATCATGTATATGGGTGTGGTGGATACGTTGCGGTACTTCCTATATATAAGCACCCGGCTACATTAGCAAGGTGCCGTTACTCAGGGTAGACGGGCTTCATGTTGCGATTTGTTCGGTTATGTTTTGGGCGATGCAGTGTTGAGCCTTCGTTTGATACAATAGATGATGCCACAGTGGTCGTAACTACGATATTAATACACGGTTGCAGTAATTTTGCATGAAAGGTAGTTTGGGTCGACATATAAACGACCTCTGGATTAATCCTGGGAAAGTCTTTTTTTTCAAATATGTGGCACGACTTCTAGGGGTACTACACTCTGGCAGTACTCTATACTGAACTATTTGGGTATAGCCGGTGATAGCTTACCCACATCGATTTACCCCAATGATTGATTCATGTTAGGTATCGATCTTTCTGTCTTCGGTAAGACAATTCAGCGTAATTTATTTCTATTGGCGGGATTTGCTAAAACATACAACCATATATTCGAAATCATTACGTTACGACAAACCAACTATACTTATGTCACCAACCGTCATCTAGGAAGCTATTCGGTTGAAGCGTATATTTCCTCTACTAGCTATTGTTCGCTAGTGATGCAATCTCTAGTTCTTAGTAAGGAGGCGTAATTAGCATCGGTGTTGATAACCCAATGGGATTTAGGGGTAACAGATTAATGAAGAAACTTATCCGGTGTGATCAAAGTTCAGTAAGGAGTTGTAGGGATGCGAATCGGATTGTAATAAGACTCGTGGAGGCGGAAACATTCCTGTCCATATTCCTCCTAACCGTTAATACTTTGTATTAACAGGACACTCCTATGTATACATTTATTTATAAATATACAACATTCTTCGCAGGCCCATCTAAATGTCAATCTGGTAGACCTCGGTTGGGGGTGACGTAACCCAGTACAAAGTACGAAACTATAATCATTAAGTAATACGATTCATCGCTTAAAATCAATTCAATTCTCCTCACTAACACTGTTGGATAGTTTTGAGGTCTGGTACATGTAATTACTAGTTTGATACACCCTATTCCTTTTAATAAATGTTCAGCCATGCTACGATACGTTAGCTTCCTATGGAATTACGGTAGGTATTTCGATGATGGAACTAAGTGGCATACAACCGTGAATCCTATCGATTTGGTTAAACCTAATATAAGATAAATCTCCAGTAACTCAAAGAAAGTGGTGAATGAACGGTACGAAGGACCGTAGCGAAGCTACCTCTTAATGTATATTTAATAAACAAATGACACAAAGCGAATTTTTCGTCGAACGGTTATATATATATATATATATATTATATATAATTCGAAGGACGATATTTAAAAGAATTGTATAAAGTTTTTATATATCAAACGATCCCTTGTTTTCAGCCTCGCATAACTTAGTGAAAATATGTTCTAATGAAAGATGAGATCGCCTTCGAGTAGTATTCGAGTACCGTAATACGATGATTAATCTATGTGACAACTCTTATTTACATCTTCAAACTCTAGACTACATGGGATCCTGAGTAGGGACTAACTCAGATACTTGTATGCCTATACGACATATTGACTCCCCGACGCTACGATAATAATAGCTGGAGAACACCATACGTCTCCTCCTCTTCCTTGAAACACTCGAGGAGTCCAAATTTTATACATGATGATTTCACGATTCATAGGGGATGATCGAAATTCCCTTCGGGCCATTGTAAAGGTGTTATTTGGTAGTGGTCTCCTACATACGTAGGAGAATGATGCGTGAGATATACTGACTTTCATCCGTCGATTGGAAGTGGACGATACCCTACGCTTGTGAGTAACCAAGAGTATGCGTTAAACGGCGTTGCTTGTCCTCGTGAGTATACGAGGAGTAAATTCTCTAGATCTGGGGAATATTGTTGAAACACCCCTCGTCTTCCTTCGACTGATTGGTATCTTCAAGTGATTTTCATTTTGATCGATTTAAATAAGTATTCGTAAAACACGATGCTACCCAGAAACCCAATTCTTCGTTATTTTCAAGTGAAGAAAATTCTTGTGTTACTTAAGGAAACAAGAACGGGAGAAATCTTAAGTATAATACTGTATATATAAATATATACCTGGGTATTCATAGCACAAGTGAAATTCACGATCGGGGGGGGGGGGGTGATTGTCGGAAGCTGTTGCGCTGTCATTTGCGCGATCTCTGCCTCGTTCATTTGTGGTGAACGTTTCGGGGCCATTCTATTATAAACAACACTTATATAGATGTATCAATGTCACATATTCAATCATCCCATATCACACAATTTCGTCGCACGCATGAGTCTACAACATGTATAACCAACATCATTATCATGTATATAATAATATCCGTCATCATACAACTGTTAAAATTGCACTTAGACTTAACCCAAAAAGGCTAGTGCTTAAATGTGCGGTTAGAACATGTCACCGGAGTGACGTATATACGCCATACTATGAAAAGCACGAACTACCCTGCATGAAGGAACACGGTCAAAACCAAACTCTCTTTGAAATAGGAGTGGTCATGAGTTGTTCGAATATCGTAATTGGTGTCTTTTGTGTGCTGAACCCACCTGGGGGAAAGCTAAACCAGACATCTAGTAGTCCCGATCATTCTAGATGAAGGGACTAGTGAATCTTCCATTTACGTCCTTCGGATATCATATCCATCCAGAGGGGAATTCCGTTAGTAAGCACGTCGTATATACCTAAAATAGGAAAGAGACTTCGACGCTACAACTAATTCTCTTCCAACTTGGAGAAATACTTAACATATGCCACGAATTGTAGATATCTCGATGTGCGATACCAAGTCAAACTAAATGACCAAAGTGTAAATCGGTGCCTGGTTGGATGCACCATCTGGCTGTGAAATGGCATTCATAACCTTTATTCGTATCTTAGCCGTCAGAGTGCTAGACTTACCTCGATTGATTACGACTTTCATTCAGCCTTTCTTAAAGTTACTTTTGTTATTTCAAGAGGTTGCTGAGCGATTGTGGATCTATGTTATTACATTTCCCAGCAGCACGTATTCCTTCCGTGCCCTATTGGGAAAAAGAACAGACTAATCCTACGACAAAGGGTCGAGAAACTCAACGACCCTAGTCTCGACCAACTTGGGGGCCGGGTCTTCATTTCTTGTTTACATTATTACAAATCTGAGACTAACGGGAAAATCAGATTCAGTGGTCAACTATCCCTACCGGACTAGGGTGACTATGGATTCGGGCTTTAGCCCATGGTTTCATACAACCACACGAATTTCTCAATCTAAACCAAGATGGTTTGGCATGAACGAACTTGGTGAAACCCTTACGTGTAATCGGTGATTCAAATGGCGGAGGTGCCAAGATGGGAAAGCATTATATCTTTCTAGACTCATGTAGAGTTCAGATCATACCAAGTCTGAATTTGACTCGAAACCACGAGACCGAGACGGTCAAGTGGTGATTAACCACATTGTGACTAGTATGGGCTATATTCGCCTATGCATTAGGTAATCTTTCGAGAACATGATGGGAAACGATTACTTACATGATGGGAAACGATTACTTCTTGTTGTCTCCATTAACGACATCCTTATGAAACATTAGTCGATCACGGCTATGTTCCTACCCTACGGGGGGGTGGGGTACTCCGTTGATGGGAAATCTTGATTTGATGACTCGTTACTTAGTCATCTTTTACATAATTACCTGGATGTCTACAATCAACTCTGGTCCCATGTGTAGGGCATCAGGGTGATACTTGTGATCGTTAGACACTCAGCACGCCTTAAATATTTCCACTTGATATAGTAGCATTCCAGGCATGGTGTTACTTGAAGTAAAGCCACATTGGGTACGTACTCTACCATTCCCGGTGTATGGGAATTTTTACACGACTATCTCCTGGAGAATCACATCGATGTTATCGAAGCTCCTAAGTTATTTCCTTCCGAAGAAGACATAAACAGTGTACCACAGCTGGAGCCAAGCTCCCGAAACTTAACGCAAACTGGAAGCATTATTGTAGAAATTTCATATCCTTATGACGTGAACAGACTACTAGTGAGTAGTGCGAGCACACCACGGAGGTAAGTGTGCAAATTCGTTATTAATCGTGTACATGCTCGCCTTATGGCAGCCTTCGGCTCTTAAAAGCCTTTCTCTTTCTTATTCTCTACCATAGAGCAGGGACTCTCGTGGTCGGTTAGTGTTAGCCGAAGATATTCACGTACACGACAACAACGGAAGATTGTCGCGCACCACTCGGTGAGACCAAATTTATTCCCCTGCGGAGCATGATGATCACCATTGCGATGTTCGCAATGAACCCTGGGAGAGTACCCATACTCCTCCTCTATAGGAAGTGTTCAATAACTATTAAACGAAATCGTAAACGAAACTTTTGGTGTATGAATGGTGAAGACAATGAATGCGAAGAAAACGTAATAATTGCAGTCAGCTATAAGCAGAATACGAGACTCCTACTCTACTGTGAGTCCAACAAAACTCTCACTTTCAGATTGGAAGTAATGACAAACGTTACTCTAACAATACGTAGGAATTGTGGATGGACAAATTACACAGCTACTATGTAGCAAAATTATCATCCCGTACGCTAATGATACTAAACGAAAAGCGAAAACATACTTGTATGTCGGATGACTGACTGAGCTTTCCAACGGATTACTTGTTAACCGGGGGAGACTATGATAACTGTGAAAAATCCCAGTAAACTTTGATTGGTACAAGTCCGTGGTAACCGGACGTGATATGTATATCATGATATTGTTGTGATTATGTGTGATGATACGAATTTCGTAAAATGTTACACCGACTATAATAGGAGTATATGCCAAGTAATTACCAAAAACATTACATTGATGCTATGCGTCACCTACATGGCAAGACAAAGTCGTGAATGATTGACGACTCTGAGAATACGTATTGGTTAACATGACACTATTAAGGGCAAACGATGCAAGGTTGGTGTCCTTAGCCTTTAACTACGTGTTAAACGGGAACTCGACGTTTAACAGCGCATTAAACATTTGACGATGATTATTAGGCCAACGGTAGGGTTATTTAAGATTCCGAGTTCACAAAACATCTTAGTTACAAGCCATAGACTATGACCTAAGAATTGTAGACATTCGGAGAATGGGCACGTAAAACGTGGAATTTCCCGGTGTGGGAAACACCTTTGTTTTGAAAGAAATGAAAGACAACCAAACATGCAAGAAACGATCAATCAAGCTTAAAAACACTTAAACTACCATAATACGAGGTCATTATGATTAAAACGTAACCGTGTTCTCATTTCGAGACGAGTATGCACGGTTTTTCAAACCAAGTCTTTTGACACTAAGAACGCAAAAAACATAGTCCGTTTCGCAAATCGGATACGCGTCTGAGACCCGAAAACGAACCTAAAAGCGCCGCCGAAGATAAACATCGTCTTTTAACACGAAAAGATGAAGCACGAAAAAGTGCGGGTGAGGTAGGGGCGACCCACCTATGTCGCCCTATATATATATATAATATATATATATATATATATATATATATATATATATATATATATATATATATCTTTTAATTTTTTTCCATTTATTCTTCATTTTTATTCAAGTTCCCATCATCAAAAACCTGCCATAAACACCTAAGGATTCAGCTGATCATCCCTAAATCTCAACTAAATCAAGGTAATCTTACAAGGACTAAGTGGTTTTGATGAATTTTTCTTGATTAAACATAAGTTATAACCGAAAAAACCCTTTTTAATCCATGATTTTGGAAGCTTTAAACAAGTTTCTTGGCTGAATAAGAATACCTTGTGAATCCCCTGGTGTGATATTCAACCAAGACCACAAAACTTCGGGTTTTGATATTCTAAACAACCCCTAATCGACCGAAAATGATTAACAAAGTTATTACCCTAATTGACAGGAAGGTTCACGTAAAATTTTAGAAGTTTTGGAATTTTCTATGATTTTTGGTGAATGTTTGACTGTTTTATAAAAACAAATCCAGAAAAAATACCAAACAGAGTCAATAAATCACCAAAATTTACATGAACACTAAGGAACATATGAAAAATGTTTTGGGAAGTTTGGGAGTCGGTTGGTTGAGTTTTGATTCAGAATAAAAATCCGCGTTTTTGGGAGTTTTTGGTAGCAGGAAACGCACCGAAACGAAATCTGAAAAACCTAAAATTTTTATGAGAAGTTCCTGGACATGTAAGAGATGTTCTGGAATTTTTTGGGAATTTTTGGCTAAGGATGATAATTAATGGTAATTATTCGGTTAAATACTGTTTTATCAATAATTTATTTAAATAGTTAAAATGCCTAAATAAATTCCCAAATTATTTTTCCCATAATCTATAGAATTTTATGGACTTGTATTAAAAGTTACAGATTTTTATTTAATATATAGATTAAATGGGAATTTACGGAAATAAAAATGGTTATTTTAAACCAATTTCGGCTATTTACCGTATAACGAACCTGCCGGAACCGGGAACTGACCAAAACCGACAGGTACTATAATTACAACACCGGGAGTATTCTGGAAATTACAGGGTAAGCGGGACACACTGGGTGTGTTCCACCACCGTTCGGGAGAATCCCCGACGGCGAGAATGGAAACTTAAATTTGGGCAACCTAAACTCCCTAAACACCCAAACTCCCTTAATTAAAAGTTAATCTTTATTAAATGACAACACGTTGTCACTATTGGTATTCCTGTGCCATTGTCCGAACGTGTCAAACAACCGACTTTGGCTGGCACGCGAACGTGAAACTAATCATACCCTAGCATTCATCACCACACGAGGATACTGGATTTACATTATGGTCTTAAAATACCCACCTGGGCCCAAGTTATTTCCTTCCGGAGAAGACATAAACAGTGTACCATAGCTGGAGCCAAGCTCCCGAAACTTACCGCAAACTGGAAGCATTATTGTAGAAATTTCATATCCTTACGACGTGAACATACTACTAGTGAGTAGTGCGAGCACACCACGAAGGTAAGTGTGCAAATTCGTTATTACTCGTGCACATGCTCACCTTATGGCAGCCTTCGGCTCTTAAAAGCCTTTCTCTTTCTTTTTCTCTACCATAGAGAAGGGACTCTCGTGGTCGATAAGTATTAGCTGAAGATATTCACGTACACGACAACAAGGGAAGATTGTCGCGCACCACTCGGTGAGACCAAATTTATTCCCCTGCAGAGCATGATGATCACCATTGCGACGTTCGCAACGAACCCTGGGAGAGTACCCATACTCCTCCTCTATAGGAAGTGTTCAATAACTATTAAACGAAATCGTAAACGAAACTTTTGGTGTATGAATGGTGAAGACAATGAATGCGAAGAAAACGTAATAATTGCAGTCAGCTATAAGCAGAATACGAGACTCCTACTCTACTGTGAGTCCAACAAAACTCTC
Organism: Scalesia atractyloides; assembly: GCA_947069175.1. Classification (NCBI taxonomy): domain Eukaryota; kingdom Viridiplantae; phylum Streptophyta; class Magnoliopsida; order Asterales; family Asteraceae; genus Scalesia; species Scalesia atractyloides. The sequence continues at coordinate 56,927,941 of CAMTDV010000016.1, read as the reverse complement.
ACTTTCAGATTGGAAGTAATGACAAACGTTACTCTAACAATACGTAGGAATTGTGGATGGACAAATTACACAGCTACTATGTAGCAAAATTATCATCCCGTACGCTAATGATACTAAACGAAAAGCGAAAACATACTTGTATGTCGGATGACTGACTAAGCTTCCAACGGATTACTAAACGAAATTTCGAAAACGAAATTCTGTTAACCGGGGGAGACTGTGATAACTGTGAAAAATCCCGGTAAACTTTGATTGGTACAAGTCCGTGGTAACCGGACATGATATGTATATCATGATATTGTTGTGATTATTTGTGATGATACGAATTCTGTAAAATGTTACACCGACTATAATTGGAGTATATGCCAAGTAATTACCAAAAACATTACATTGATGCTATGCGTCACCTACATGGCAAGACAAAGTCGTGAATGATTGACGACGACTCTGAGAATACGTATTGGTTAACTTGACACTATTAAGGGCAAACGATGCAAGGTTGGTGTCCTTAGCCTGTAACAACGTGTTAAACGGGAACTCGAGGTTTAACAGCGCATTAAACATTTGACGATGATTATTAGGCCAAGGGTAGGGCTATATAAGATTCCGAGTTCACAAAACATCTTAGTTACAAGCCATAGACTATGACCTAAGAATTGTAGACACTCGTAGAATGGGGACGCAAAACGAGGAATTTCCCGGTGTGGGAAACACCTTTGTTTTGAAAGCAATGAAAGACAACCAAACATGCAAGGAACGATCAATCAAGCCTAAAAACACTTAAACTACCATAATACGAGGCCATTATGATTAAAACGTAACCGTGTTCGCATTTCCAAACGGTTATGCACGGTTTTTAAAACCAAGTCTTTTAACACTAATAACGCGAAAAACAGAGTCTGTTTCGCAAATCGGGTACACGTCTGAGACCCGAAAACGAACCTAAAAGCGCCGCCGATGATAAACATCATCTTTTAACACGAAAAGATGAAGCACAAAAAAGCGCGGGTGAGGTAGGGGCGCCCCCCTATGCCGCCCCCCATATATATATATATATATATCTTTTAATTTTTTTTCCATTTATTCTTCATTTTTATTCAAGTTTCCATCATCAAAAACCTGCCATAAACACCAAAGGATTCAGCTGATCATCCCTAAATCTCAACTAAATCAAGGTAATCTTACAAGGCCTAAGTGGATTTGATGCATTTTTCTTGATTAAACATGAGTTATAACCGAAAAACCCTTTTTAATCCAGATTTTGGAAGCTTTAAACAAGTTTCTTGGCTGAATAAGAATACCTTGTGAATCTGCTGGTGTTATATTCAACCAAGACCACAAAACTTCGGGTTTTGATATCCTAAACAACCCCTAATCGACCAAAAATGATTAACAAAATTATTACCCTAATTGACTGGAAGGTTCACGTAAAATTTTAGAAGTTTTGGAATTTTCTACGATTTTTAGTGAATGTTTGACTGTTTTATCAAAACAAATCCAGAAAAAATACCAAACAGAGTCAATAAATCACCAAAATTTACATGAACACTAAAACATATGGAAAATGTTTTGGGAAGTTTGGGAGTCGGTTGGTTGAGTTTCGATTCAGAATAAAAATCCACGTTTTTGGAAGTTTTCGGTAGCCGGAAACGCACAGAAACGAAATCTGAAAAACCTCAAATTTTTGTGAGAAGTTCCTGGACATGTGTGGAAATTTTTGGGAATGTTTGGCTAAGGATGATAATTAATGGTAATTATTCGGTTAAATATTGTTTTATCAATAATTTATTTAAATAGTTAAAATGCCTAAATAAATTCCCAAATTATTTTTCCCATAATTTACAGATTTTTACAGACTTGTATAAAACGTTACTGATTTTTATTTAATATATAGATTAAATGGGAATTTACGGAAATAAAAACGGGTTATTTTAAACCAATTTCGGCTATTTACCGTATAACGAACCTGCCGGAACCAGGAACTGACCAAAACCGACAGGTACTATAATTAGAACACCAGGAGTATTCTGGAAATTCCTGGGTAAGCGGGATACTCTGGGTGTGTTCCACCACCGTTCGGGAGAATCCCCGACGGCGAGAATTGAAACTCAAATTTGGGCAACCTAAACTCCCCAAACACCCAAACTCACTTAACTAAAAGTTAATCTTTCTTAAATCACAACACGTTGTCACTATTGGTATTCTTGTACCATTATCCGAACGTGTCAAACAACCGACTTTGGCTGGCATGCGAACGTGAAACTAATCATCCCCTAGCATTCATCACCACACCAAGATACTGGATTTACATTATGGTCTAAAAATACTCACCTGGGCCCAAGTTATAGGCATTCTTGACCTAGCGGCTGATATTAGTAATTACTTGCATGATTGCTGTTAAAGCCAAACCAGCTTAAATATACTCCTATTGCAACATGTGATGCTACTATCTTGTGAATTTTCATTTCCCCACTTTTTAATTGTTTTACTATTTTCTGGGGACTTGCATGTTACAAACTGTGTTAATTGCATCAACTTGTGAGTGACTTTCACTCCCCACTTTTAAACTGTTTTACTGTTTTCTGGGGTGATTTGCATGTTACAAACTGTGTTAATTGCACCAACTTATGATAACATGAATTTCCTAACACACGAACTACCCCGAACTGTTGTAACACGGTCCGGCTAGCTGAAGGTGTCTGTTGTAACACAGTCCGGCTAGTTGAAGGTGTCTGTTGTAACACGGTCCGACAAGCTGAAGGTGCCTATCGTAACACGGTCTGGCGAGCTGAAGGTGTCTGCTGTGACACGGTCCGGCGAGCTGACGGTGCATGCTGTGACACGGTCTGGCGAGCTGAAGGTGTCTGTGTAATAAATCTGTAACTATGACTGTCACCAATGCAATTAAACTTGTGAACACATATTGTTCCACAACAACTAAACCAGTGAAACTCACCAGCAGCGTTTAGCTGACCCTTTTTAAAACTAACATGCATTTCAGGTAACTTGAGACGGGTGTGATCCGTGTATGTTGTTCAAGACATGTTTATTGGCGAATCCTGATATAGACGCATGCAGCTTTGAAGACCTATGTGGTTCATGGGAACATGCAGTTGTAACACACATGTAGTATGTAATCAACATCTTGTAAGTAATAAAATGTAGTGTCTTTATAAACAATGTGCTTGTACCAGAGGTGTCTGTTGCATCGCGTATTTTCTTCCGTTGCAAGTCGGGGTGTGTGACAGAAATGGTTTAATAAAGTTTACATTCTAAATTGGAAAGGATCCTAAGTGCTTTTGACCCATAATGACTCGTTAAGGTAGTTTACGCTACTTTAATGGTTCATTTACGTAAATATGTGTTCGGATGGTTAGATATGTATTATGATAAATCTAATTTGCTAAAACATGTTTAATAATGTTACTACATCAGTTTACATGTCGAAATATAAGTTACATATGCTTAAAGTTGATTTATTCGCAAAAAGAGCGTTTTGTCCATATTAAAGTGCGTAAAGGCGACATATCATAACACTAACCAAATGAAGTGACCATAAGTTGTAACCTCAAAGGGTTATTCCCTATACAACTATGCTCACCAACATGGGTTTGGTCGGATCCTAAGGTCGACCAAACGGGTCGGATTCGAAAGTCAAAGCGGTGGTCAGGACCGCTTGACTTACGACCCTCCTAAAGCACTAAACTAAAAGTGACGAGTTAGACATGCCAAAACATGTCTAACTATGTTATAAAAATGTTTTGGTATCAAAACAAAGTGTTTTGATACCCGAAAATAGTTCCGTCGTATAATGCGTATTTTGCGCATTATTGACCGAAACTTTCACTCGTCACTTCAACTAGTAAACGTGGTAATCAGTAGGCATGATCGCTAAGGATCATAACCATCGTGGTTACGATCACGTTGCAAAGTTCAATTGAACTTTTCTTGACCAATTAATGGTCAAAGCCGAAACACCGTTTGACTTTTAGCTTGAAATAGCTAAAATAAATAAACAAGACTAGAAGAGAGCACTTACTTGTGTTGAAGAACACTTTGAAGAGCTCAAGGATGAAGAATGCTCAGATGGGAGGCCTCTACAAAGGTGGTAGCACTCCAACTTAGAGCAAGAGAAGAAGAAGAGAAATGAGCAAGAAAATTGGTTGAAAAAGCTTGCTATTTATAGGAATCTTGAAACCATAAGATCATTCCAGATGTCCAATATGTTGTCATGATCCTTGGAAGGCTTAAACAAGTGTCAAATGTAGGAGAAATGGTGGTAAATTCGTGTACTTGGTCATCAAGCAAAGGAACAAGAAGCTGCCAGCAAACTGCTGTGCTGGGCACCCCTTACGGACCGTAAGGGTGTAGCCATACGGTCCGCAAGGACCCTTGCTGGCACACAGTTTGCAAAATTTGCAGTTTGGTCCCTGCACATCGTTTAGTCGCATTTTGGCACTTTTAACACCTGTGAACCTTATTTTTAAGCTTTATAAGGATGATATAGCATAAGGAACTTGAAATATGTTTGGAAATATCAGGGATGTCGGTTCGTTTGGTCACACGGTTGTGGTTTTCGGTTAATTACAAAGAAACTCGTAACAAACACGCAAATGACTGTAAATGCCCAACGAATGATATTTTTGCATTCCAATCACTAAAATACAAGAGTTTAATGATTACAAAAAGTTTTGGATATGTGTACATGTTCCGGATTAAGAAATACGCGTAACGGCATAGTTTCACAGAATTTGTAAAATAGCTCCTGAAGTTGCATAAGTATGTTTTTGCCATACCGAAGCCCTCAAAACTTATTTCTAATTTATGTAAGGGGTATTTAGGGTATGTTTAGCTTATGTCATTGTCCCAGAGTGTACGTCGCGTTAAATTGATTACGTTTTATGATTTCACTTCCAGAAAAAGTTTGAAAGGTCAAAATCGAATCAATTTTGAAAATGCACAAAGGTCATAAGTAAATATACAAATTTGTAAACAACACAAAGTTTCATTGATCATCAAATTGTTTGGAAATTGTTACAACACTTGAAAAACACAAATGTCACAGACATTTTTCATGCACTCTAAAGATGAAACTGCTGGCATTTTACAAAATTTTGTTAAACAAATTAAAAAGCAATTTGACCTTCCAGTAAAAATTTTTATAAGTGACAATGGGACAGAGTTTAGGAATAAGTAGTTGGATGCTTTCTATGAGTCAAAAGGGATTGTTAGGCAGTATAACATCCCAACGACTCCATAAAAATGGGGTGGTTGAAAGGAAAAACAAGATTTTAATTGAATCTGCAAGAACAATGCTTGCAGACTCAGGTTTACCCTTGTCTTTTTGGGCAGAGGCTGTAAACATTGCTTACTATGTGCATAACAGAGTTTTGATCAATCACATGCATCAAAAGACTGCCTATGAAATTCTTTATAAAATCAAACCTCTGATCTCGTATTTCAAAGTTTTTGGCTGCCCATGCTTCATTTTAAACTTAAAAGATTTACTTTCAAAGTTTGCAGCCAAAGTAGATTGTGGTTATTTCCTAGGATACTCAACCACTGCCAAAGCCTACAGAGATTTATACTCTAGGACCAAGTCTGTTGAAGAAACTTTGAACGTTGTTTCCTGGTCTTCACCCCATTCATACTTCTTATCCTTCTATATCAAGGCTGTTAGCGATTGGGCAATACTAGAAAAATTTTCGATGAACTGACAATAATATCCCGCCAGTCCCAAGAATTGGCGTATCTCTTTTGGATATTTAGGCGCAGGTCAATCCTTGATTGCTTCTATCTTGCTTGGATCCACATTAATTCCATACCGATCCACCACATGTCCCAAAAATTGCACGGCTTTCAACCAGAAGTCGCACTTAGACAACTTCGCGTACAATTGCTCTTTCCATAGTATCTCCAATATAACACATAAATGATACTCGTGCTCGTCCTTGCTCTTGGAGTAGATCAGAATATCGTCGTTGAAGACAATGACGAACTTATCGAGGTATGGTTTACACACCCGGTTCATGAGGTCCATGAACACAGCATGTGCGTTGGTTAGCCCGAAGGGCATAACCAGGAACTCGTAGTGGCCATACCGAGTTCGAAAATCCGTCTTGGGGATATCGTCCTCTAGGACCTTCACTTGATGGTAACATCGAAGATCTATCTTAGAAAAATATCGGGCACCTTGTAGCTGGTCAAAAAGATCATCGATCCGCAGAAGTGGGTATCGGTTCTTGATAGTGAACTTGTTTAATTCTCTGTAGTCGATGCACATTCGGAAGCTGCCGTCCTTTTTTTTACAAACAAGACTGGGGCTCCCCAAGGAGAATAACTGGGACGGATGAAACCATGATCAAGTAACTCCTGCAGTTGCGTTGATAGTTCTTACATCTCGGACGATGCAAGACGGTATGGGGCTTTGGCAATGGGTGCTGTTCCCGGTATTAGGTCGATCCGAAACTCGACTTGCCGATTGGGTGGCAATCCGGGCAATTCCTCCGGGAACACGTATGGGTATTCGCGCACTATCGGAATTGTCACACCCCGACCCGCAGCGGAATAAGAGTCGGGGCATAATTGGGTTATCACCAAAGCTCATGATGTTTACTAATATGTTTCATATTTATTAAATCCAAATTACATTTCAAAGTTCCAAGTCAAATTCATACAATACAAGGAAAGGAAAAATTAACTAAACAAATCCATAATCTAAACTGGTTTATTCTTCTAAGTCGCCCTATATGTTTCTTGCTTCAACTTGATCACCTGTATCATGTGTAAAAATGGGAAATTTTGGGTCAACAAAAGTTGGCGAGTGAACCTTGTTTAAAACATTTGTTATTGATTTATTATTGTAATTTATTTTAGGAAAATTGTGCAATAATCATATATGAACAAATGTATGTAAACATAACAATCACAAACCACCTTGCTTAAGCATAAAATAAGAATGACAATGTATATGTTGGCAACGTCCCGTTCACGCTCATAGGTAATGGGGAACGGACGGCCTATGCTAATGTATGTGAGATCAAGGCTCAATCAAACGGTGCCGATCTTATGTTGGCAACGCCTAGTTCACGCTCATAGGTAATGGGGAACAGCTCACGCTCATAGGTAATGGGGAGCGGCGGCCTATGAAATGTATGTACTGAAATGATAAATTAAATCTAAACTTCAACCACACAAACAACGGATACATATTGAATACACATGATCATGAATATGATGGATGCACAAGTGTTTAATTAAATTAAATAAATAGCGACACATGATACACCCCAAAATGTGATTAAAACGGGGAATTGGTAGAGGTTCACTCACATTGGTGCGTTTGTTTGAAGGTGTTGAATGTGCACGAGTTTAGAGGATTGATCGACGAGAGATAACTAACCAAATAAATAACGAAAAGGTACGGTAAGTATGTGGATTTTATTAACTATTTTAATAGGATTTTGGGTATATTTTTGTGAGTTTAAGGCTACTTTCTATCTTTAAAAACGTTATTTTAAGTATTTTTAATTGATTTTTAAATTAAATAAATAAATAAAAATAATAAAAAAATATTGACTTTTGACCGTTGACCGTTGACCGGTCCGGTCGATTATATATGCGCGCTGGGTGAGACTCGAACCCGTGACCTCCCGTACGCGTGCACGCAGCTCTACCAACTGAGCTACGTGTCTAACCCGAAATAATTCTGTTTTTAATTATACTTATATACTATTTAGATTTATCCAGAAATTAATTATTTTAAAAATGGTTTTAAATGTATCGAACCGGTGCTGACCACGGGTCTCGAACTCGGGACCTGTGGGTTAGCGTGCACACAGTCCACCGCTGGACTGTGTGTCTAACTTGGTTAATAACTCGGTTTTTTATTATACTTAACATGATTTTGGGAGTTAACCCGGTTCAGTTAAAAAGGCATTTTTATAACAAGAGAGTAAGGCTGGGACAGGATTCGAACTCGCGTCGTATGTGTATATGTTTGCACACAGTCCACCGCTGGACTATGTGTCTAACTTGTTCATTAAATCGATTTTAATTAGCCTTATATTATACCTCGTCTTCGTCTTCTTCGTTAACCTTACCCAGAAAACAAAGTCCGACTGTTTTAACTGATTTATGCCTAGTCTGTTTTTTAAACTTTATAAGTAATTTAAAGGTAACGAATGGAGAGAGTTTGGGGGAAAGGATGTACCGATCAATGATTTTCACAGAATTCCGGCAGAGGTCCGTCGGCTCTGATAGTGAACTCCGGCGTTCGATTATTTATGAAGTTGAGGTACTTAATCAAAGTTTAACAGAAGTTTGAAAGATCATACCAGCTCTCAGTGTGTTTCCGGAAGTTTCAGAAATTTTCCGGCGAAGGTAGGAATTTCGACAAACGTTGATTGGGATTGATTCTGATGGTGGAGTTGTGTTAGAGACAGATTAATCAAATGATTGAAACAGAAAGAGTCGAAGGAATTACCGTGTGGATGTGAGTCTCGGTTTTCCGGCGACTTGCAGATATTTTCCGGCGAGTGAATTTTCTTCGAGAAAAGGTGCGATTCTGAGCGAAAAGGCTACCAGTGGATTGTGGGTGAATTTATAGGGAGAAATCGAGATGTATGGGGTCTGAATTCAGTCTCGATTCAAGGTCAGCTGTTCTCCGGCGGTTACGACTGATGTCGCGGGTTCAGACGTCGGTTATAACCGTCGTTAAAGTTAATTCTTCGGTTAAATTGGAAGAAAACGTTAATTATCGGCGAAGTCGTCGGGATTTCCGACGACTACTAATTGGGCGAGATTTTGACTGAATTTGACTTCCGTGTTTTATTATTTGAATTAATTGATTCGATATGATATCGAATAATTAAAGTGGCGGAGTGGTTGATTGTGTGAATGTTAAGACTTTGGGGATTTCCGGCTGACCCGGGTTCGACTCCCGGCAGCCGGTTTTCCTTTTTAATTAATCTATTTTTATTTTTTTACAATTATAATTTATATCTTCTAATTTGTTTATTAATTATGTATCATTTAAAGTTAAAATAAGTCATAAATAAACAACAAAAATTTAAAACTGATTGTTCGGTTATTAAACGAAGCGGGTTTCGAAAACCCGTTTTTCGACGGATGTTACAGTATCCCCTACTTTTAGAAATTTCGTCCCGAAATTTAAGTAGTAGTAGTTACAGGAAAAAGATGTGGGTATTTCTCGCGCATTGAGTCTTCACGTTCCCAAGTAAACTCAGGTCCTCGTTTCGACTCTCAGCGTACCCTGACAATTGGGATGCGGCTTCTTCTTAAACGTTTTTCCCCGAAGTCCATAATTTCTACTGGTCTTTCAATAAAATGCATAGATTCATCGACTTGAATGTCTTCTAGAGGAATATGGAGATTTTCATCGGGGAGGCACTTCTTCAAGTTCGATACGTGGAATGTGGGATGAATTCTGTTGAGTTCCTTCGGTAGGTCAAGCTTGTATGCTACAGGTCCTACTCTTTCGAGTATCTTGAAAGGACCTACGTAGCATGGTGCTAGCTTGCCTTTTTGGCCAAAACGAACTACTCCCTTCCACGGCGATACTTTTAAAAGTACTTGGTCACCAATGTTAAATTCCAAGGGCTTTCGTCGCTTGTCAGCATAGCTCTTTTGACGACTTTGTGCCGCTAAAAGGTTGTTTCGGATTTGATGAATCTTGTCGGTTGTTTCTTGTATTAATTCTGGACCGGTGATTTGAGCTTCTCCAATTTCGTGCCAATATATTGGTGATCGGCACTTACGACCATATAACGCTTCGAAAGGTGCCATGCCGATACTTGAATGATAGCTGTTGTTGTACGAAAATTCAACTAACGGTAGATGAGCGTCCCAATTCCCTTTGAAGTCTATAACACATGCTCGAAGCATGTCTTCAAGAGTTTGAATGGTGCGTTCAGATTGACCATCAGTTTGGGGATGATAAGCGGTACTGAGATCTAATCGTGTACCCAAAGCGGCTTGCACAGCTTGCCATGTTCGTGAAGTGAAATGACCATCACGATCTGAAATAATGCTTAACGGTACACCATGACGGCTTACGATTTCACTGATGTAGATACGAGCTAGCTTCTCATTCTTGAAGTCCTCGCGAATCGGAATGAAATGGGCTGATTTTGTAAGACGGTCAATGATTACCCATATAGTGTCATACCCACCAGAAGTGCGAGGTAACCTGGTAATGAAGTCCATGGTTATGTTTTCCCACTTCCATACAGGTATTTCAGGTTGGACTAGAAGTCCTGAGGGTCTTTGATGTTCAGCTTTCACTTTAGAACAGGTGAGGCACTTGGAAACAAAAACAGCAATATCCTTTTTCATGCCAGGCCACCAGTAGGTGTATCAAAGGTCTTGATACATCTTGTCGGCTCCTGGGTGTACAGAGTATCGTGTTTTGTGCGCCTCTTTCATAAGGGTATCGCGAAGGTTATTGTGATCGGGAATCCATATGCGATCTAGGTAATACAGAATGCCGTCAGTTTTTGTTTCGAGTTTAAGTTCTGCTCCACAAGATAACTCATTGCGTATGTCGTATTCTGTTATGGAGACATGTTGAGCTTCTCGGATTTGATCTTTGATATCGGTTATGATTTGCGAACATAGAAGACGAATGGAGTTCGCATATCCCTTTCGACTGAGTGCATCGGCCACCACATTTGCCTTGCCGGGATGATACTGAATTTCGCAGTCGTAGTCATTAAGAAGTTCGACCCATCTTCGTTACCTCTTATTCAACTCCTTTTGGTTAAAGATATGTTGGAAGCTCTTGTGGTCAGTGTAAATTTCACACTTGGTACCATAGAGGTAATGTCTCCATATCTTAAGAGCGAACACAACGGCTCCAAGTTCTAGGTCGTGAGTAGTGTAGTTCTTCTCATGAGTTTTGAGCTGCCTAGAAGCATAGGCTATCACTTTTCCCCTTTGCATTAAAACACAGCCTAGTCCCTGCCCTGATGCGTCGCAATAAACTACAAAGTCATCACAACCTTCGGGGAGTGTGAGGATAGGTGCGTCACAAAGCTTTTGCTTAAGGGTTTGGAAGGCTTCTTCCTGTTTAGGTCCCCATATGAAGGGTTTTCCTTTGTGTGTCAAAGCCGTGAGTGGTACAGCGATACGAGAGAAATTTGATATGGAACGACGATAGTAACCAGCCAAACCAAGGAAAGATCTTACTTCGGTTGGGGTACGTGGCGCTTGCCATTCTTGCACCGCTTTGATCTTTGCGGGGTCGACATGAATTCCCTTGTCATTGACGACATGACCAAGGAACTGTACTTCTTTTAACCAGAATTCGCATTTGGAAAATTTAGCGTAAAGCTTTTCGGTTCTCAAGAGTGTGAGGATGAGTCGAAGGTGTCGTTCATGATCAGTCTTAGACTTTGAGTAAATGAGAATATCGTCGATGAAGACTATAACAAAGCGATCGAGATAGGGTTTGCAAACTCTGTTCATTAGGTCCATGAAGACGGCTGGAGCGTTGGTTAGACCAAATGGCATAACCATGAATTCATAGTGACCATAACGAGTTCGGAAGGCGGTCTTTGGGACGTCTTCTTCATGTACCCTGAGTTGGTGATAGCTGGAACGAAGGTCGATCTTCGAAAAACAAGTGGCACCCTGGAGTTGGTCTAGAAGATCATCGATGCGAGGTAATGGATAGCGGTTCTTGACCGTTAATTTGTTGAGCTCTCTGTAATCGATACACATGCGAAACGTTCCGTCTTTCTTCTTCACGAACAGAACAGGTGCACCCCAAGGCGATGAGCTAGGACGTATGAATCCTTTGTCGGTCAGTTCTTGTAATTGACTGGCTAGCTCTTGCATTTCGGATGGGGCTAACCTATAAGGAGATTTCGCGACGGGTGTAGCGCCCGGTATAAGATCGATGCGGAATTCGACTTCTCTCTTGGGAGGAAGTCCTGCGATGTCGTCGGGAAAAACTTGCGGGAATTCTTTCACTACGGGTATATCTTCGAGTTTCTTCTCTTTGTCTCCCTTCTTGACAACGTGAGTTAGAAATGCTACATAGTTCTTGCGGAGATATTTTCGGGCTTGAAGACAGGACATCAGCTTGAGTCCTTTCGAAGGGGTTTCTCCAAAGATTCGTAGAGTTTGACCGTCTGCAAGAGGAATGCGAATGAACTTCTCACGGCATACTACTTCAGCATGATGTTGGCTGAGCCAGTCCATGCCGATTATAAGGTCAAAACTTCCCAACTTCATAGGAATGAGGTCAACAGGAAAATCGTGATCGTTTAGAGTAAGAGTACAGTTTCGGGTAATGGAGTTTAATGAGACCGGTTTTCCGTCAGCAACTTCAACCGTTATGGATTCCATAAGTTTATCACGAGTTTGGTTGAGGATGGGTTCAAATTCTAAGGACACAAAACTCTTATCCGTGCCAGTATCAAATAACACGGATGCATAACTACCATTGACGAGAAACGTACCGTTAACCACGGTGTTGTTGGCCCTAGCTTGGTTGGCGTTGATGTTAAATGCTCTTCCTCTAGCAGGTGGAGGAGCTTGGTTAGCTTGATTCACCGGATTTGCTTGAGCTTGAGCATGTATGATGTTCACCAAGCGTGGACACGTGTTTCTAAAGTGGTTTGGGTCTCCACAATTGTAGCAAGCCCGCATGGGTTGCATCATGGGGTAGTTGGGTTGGTAGTAGGTTTGGGTTGTATGTTGTGTAGGTGGTGGTAGTAGGGGTTGTTGGGCTTGACCCATTATTTGATGGTGGGTTTGAGTTGTGGGTTGGTTGCGGTTCATTCGTTGTAGTGAGCGGCAGGCTTGGATGGTGTGACCTGCACGGCCACAGCTGGTGCAATATTGACAAGGGTATTCGGGGGAGTGATGGTATTGACAACGGGTACACTTTGGGTAAGGGCCAGAGTATTGCCTTTTGTATAGTGCGGGTGAAGGAGCAACTTGTGTGATGGGTGCAGCAGAGATTGGGAAATTTGTTTGGGTGACGGTAAAATTTCTGGTATTTCGCTTCCTCTTGTTTGAAAATTTTGAGGAGGAGGTGGAATGGTTTGAAGTTTGGCCCTCAACGGGGGCTTTCTTTTTCTCCTCTTTGAATTTACCGTTCCTGATGCGGTTTCTCGGTAAGTTCGGTGGCTAATTCCATGGCGGCTTCGAGGGTTACAGGCGAAGTGCTGAGGACTGAGTCTTGAATCTTCGAGGGTAGGCCTCGAATATATTGTTCAACCAAACGGTATACTGGGGTGAACAAGTTAGGAACCATCTGGTTCAGCTCAAGAAATCTTTTGTTGTAGGAAGTATGATCCCCTTCCTTTTGCTTCAGCGAGTGGAATTCATCTTCCAACTTCTTGAGTTCGCTTCTTGGGCAGAAGCGTTTTGTCATCATTTCTCTTAACTCTTCCCAGGTTAAGGCCATAGCGTCTTCAACTCCTCTTTTACCCTTCTCGGTGTTCCACCAGGTCAGGGCTACCCCAATTAATCTCCCGGTTGTGTAACGTACCTTGTGATCCTCGGGACAATCGCAATTTAGGAAGGTGTTTTCCATTTCCTCAAACCAGTGGAGGAGTACGGTGACACCTTTGGTCCCTTCGAACTTTAGGGGATCGCAAGACTTGAAGTGCTTGTAGGAGCACTTCTTGGAGGAAGGGTTGTCGATGTTTTGATCATCTTGATTGGGTGGGTTGACAGGATTCGCGGTGAGAGCTTGCTGGACTTGAATTACAATATCAGGAAGCACCGCGGCCATTTGTTTCGCAATCTGAGTGGCCAAGCGTTCGTTTGACCTTCCTGTCTTTCGTCCTCCACGTAACTGCCTAGCCGACATCTACAGGAACATACATAGGAAAGATTGTGAGTTTATGGAGTCTTTTTAGGTGTCATGTGTCTTAAAGAAAATGAAAATAACATAAATATCAATAATGCAACTACATCCATAGGATGTCTTGGGTTTGCTCATGTTGGGCCTCAAATGTCCCCCATACTATCGCCGGTATAGTCATGTGGGCCCCCATGACTATTGGCTTAGTAGGATTCACATTGGTATTGGCGGTTTGACACTCGCATCACCCGAATGAAAACCACAAAATATGTTTGCGAGATGTATGGTCGGAGGGTGTCCAGGTATAGACACAATGACAACTCAAAGTGGGGTTAGTTCACACAACGTTTGGTATAGCATGCTTTGGCCTAATAGGTCCTTCGTACTCTCATCGTTAGTCCCCAGGTAGGCAAACTGGTCCTTTATTTTGGATTTATACGAATGCCAAGCCTAGACAGGACGTTCCGACTACCGGTACTTGTACCCTTCCAGTTACTACATGCCCGTCATGGGAACTCACTTTGATGAGATTTGAAAATACAAAAATCATTGTAAAAACAATCATTAAAATGATGTGATGTGTGCTTTCATGGACATGATATGTTATGAGAATATGATTCATGATAGGCATTATATGATAATATATACTTATGAACATGCTTGCATAACATTGAATGTAACATTTAACATAAAACATATAAACATCATGAAATTTGGCATGTAACACACAAGAATCTTAAAATTTTCTAATCAACTATAGTATAGGCTCTAAGGGTCTAATAACCTATCCTATATCCCTATAGTTGTCACACCCCGACCCGCAGCAGAATAAGAGTCGGGGCATAATTAGGTTATCACCAAAGCTCATGATATTTACTAATATGTTTCAAATTTATTAAAGTCAAAATTTCATTCCCAAATATCCAAACATGTCCATACAATACGAAGAAAAATAACCAAACAAAACAATTCCAAGCTCTAAATCATTTTATTCTTCTAGTCCAATCCTAAGTGTTTCTGGCTGCAGCTGGTTCACCTGTATCATGTGTAAAAATGGGGGTTTTTGGGTTAACATAAGTTGGCGAGTGAACCTTGTTAGATAAACATTTATTATTTATTTTCTTGTTAGTTTATCAATGAAAAATTGTGCATAATCATAAATGAGCAAATGTAAATAATCAAACAGCAGCAATAGCAGTCACAACTATAACATACAATAACATATGATAGCATACATTAATATACCAACGTCATACAATAAATAACATGAATGAAACTGTGCGATCAAGGCTCAATCTAACGGAGCCGATCGTATTGCATGTACTGAAAATGAAAAATGTCTGTGCGATCAAGGCTCAATCAAACGGAGCCGATCGTATGTTGGCACGCCAGGTTCACGCTCATAATGTAATGGGGAACATGCTCAACGCTCATAATGTAATGGGGAGCGGCGGCCTATGAAATTGCATGTACTGAAAATAATAAATTGAATCTAACAATAACCACACAAACAGTTGAAACAAGCTGAATACACATTTGTTCATGATATGTTGTATGCACAATGATTTAAATATAATACATAGCAAGACACATGATACACCCCAAAAACGTGATTAAAACGGGGAATTTGTAAAGATTCACTCACATTGGGTGCGTTTGATTGGAGATGGTGAGATGCGCACGAGTTGGAAGAGCGGAACAACGAGAATTAACTAACCTAAATAATAACGGAAAGAATAGTAAATGAGTGGATTTTATTAAGGATTTTAATAAAATTTTTAGATATATTTTTACGAATTTAAGGCTATTTTCTATCTTTAAAAACACTATTTTTAAGTATTTTTAATTGATTTTTAAATTAAATTAAATAAATAAAAATATAAAAATATGTTGACTTTTTGGGTTGACCGTTGACTTTTTGACTTTGACTGTTTGACCGGTTTATTGTGTGACTGAAATGCGCTGGGTGAGGCTTGAACCCGAGACCTCCCGTACGCGTGCACGCAGCTCTACCAACTGAGCTACGTGTCTAACCTGAAATAATTCTGTTTTTAATTATATTTATATACTAATTAGATTAATCCGAAAATCATTTTTTTTTAAAAGATTCTACGTAACGACTCGGTGTACTCCACAGGTCTCAAACCCGGGACTGTGGTTTAACGTGACACATAGTCCACCGCTGGACTGTGTGTCTAACTTGGTTAATATACAACTTTTTATTATACTTAACAACTAACTTGAATTAACCCGGTTCAATTAGAAAAATAAAACGTTTTTATTACATAGAGGGTGCGTGTATCAGGGATCGAACTCGGGACGTATGCGTGTTTTTGTTCGCACACAGTCCACCGCTGGACTGTGTGTCTAACCCGTTCAAAATACCAATTTTAATTATTCTTATATTGTTAGCGCAGTTCATCTTCTTCGTTAGATTTTACAGGCAGTAGATTACACCGTTATATCTTGTTTAGTTCGATTGATAAACATTGTACAATCTAATATGAAATGGCAGAAACGATAGTTAGAAGTAAACATACCGATGAACGGTTTATTTCAGAATTCCGGCAAGGTGTCGGTCTCTGTTTTTGTGCACTTCAACTGAACAAGACAATTAACCGTTATGATTACCTAATCGTGGAATTGAAGTGATAAACAAACGTTAACAGAGTGTTTGAATGTCCTTACCGATTCACAGATGAAAATAAAGATTTCCAGAACTTTTCCGGCGAACTGGTATTATCCGATAGTAGCGTCTGAATTCGATTTCAAGTGAAAGGTTTGAGTTAGAAATAGCTTAACAATTGTTAGACTACGACGGTATTGAAGGACTTACCGTTTTGAGGAAGAATACGGTTTTTCGGCGAACTTGCAGAAATTTCCGGCGAGTAAAATAAACTTCTCTGGTGGACTGTAAAGTGTGCGGAAATGTAATTGGAGGTTTGTGGAATGTTTCTGAGTCGCGAGAAGATCTTTGATTGCAGTAATTCAGGTTATGAGATATTTTCGGTTATAAAACCCATCATCATCATAATTGAAGTCAATTCAAGTCTGAATTGATTAGAATCGTCGGTGCATCGGTTATAAACCTGAATTGCGATTATTCAAACGTTTAGACGGTTGAATAGCCGATTTCGGTTTTCAGTTGGCGCAACCGGTTCATCTAGGTTTGTATATAAGACTTATTTGTTTCCTAGAGTTGACATAAAACAAACAAGTGGCGGAGTGGTTATGCGTGTGAGTGTTAAATCTTTGGAGTTACAACCTGGCTGACCCGGATTCGAGTCCCGGCAGCCCCATTTTATTTTTAATTGTTTTATTTGTACTTTTTATCAATTATAACTTTTATGGTTTAGTTTGTTTATTAATTATGTATCATTAAAAATTAAAATAAGCATAAATAGGCAACGAACATTTATAACTTGATATCCGATTACAAAATGGAGCGGGTTTGGTAAAACCCGTTTTCGACAAATGTTACTGTATCCCCTACTTTTAGGAATTTCGGCCCGAAATTTAAGTAGTAGAAGTAGTTGGAAAAAGATGCGGGTATTTTTCACGCATTGAGTCTTCACGTTCCCAAGTAAACTCAGGTCCCCATTTCGACTCCCAGCGTACCCTAACAATTGGAATGCGACTTCGTCGTAGACGTTTTTCTTCGAAATCCATGATCTCTACTGGTCTTTCAATAAAATGCATAGATTCATCAATCTGAATATCTTCCAGAGGAATGTGGAGGTTTTCATCAGCGAGGCACTTCTTCAAGTTTGATACGTGGAATGTGGGATGAATCCTGTTGAGTTCTTCTGGTAGATCAAGCTTGTATGCTACAGGTCCTACTCTTTCGAGTATCTTGAAAGGTCCTACGTAGCGTGGTGCTAGCTTGCCTTTTTGACCAAAACGAACTACTCCCTTCCACGGTGATACTTTTAGAAGCACATGATCACCAATGTTAAACTCTAAAGGCTTCCGTCGTTTATCTGCATAACTCTTTTGACGACTTTGAGCCGCTAGAAGATTGTTTCTAATTTGATTGATCTTGTCTGTGGTTTCCTGAATCAATTCCGGACTAGTGATTTAAGCTTCCCCAATTTCGTGCCAACATACTGGAGATCGGCACTTACGACCATATAAGGCTTCAAAAGGTGCCATGCCGATGCTTGAATGATAGCTGTTGTTGTACGAAAATTCGACTAATGGTAGATGAGCGTCCCAATTTCCCTTGAAGTCTATGACACATGCTCGAAGCATATCTTCAAGAGTTTGAATGGTACGTTCAGATTGACCATCAGTTTGAGGATGATAGGCGGTACTAAGATCTAATCGCGTACCCATAGCGGCTTGTATTGCTTGCCATGTTCGTGTAGTGAAACGACCATCACGATCAGAAATAATGCTTAACGGTACACCATGTCGGCTTACGATTTCGCTGATATAAATAGGAGCTAGCTTTTCGTTCTTGAAATCTTCGCGGATAGGAATAAAGTGAGCTGATTTTGTAAGTCGGTCAATTATTACCCATATAGTGTGATACCCACCAGAAGTGCGAGGTAACCCAGTAATGAAGTCCATGGTTATATTTTCCCACTTCCATACAGGTATTTCAGGTTGGACCAGAAGTCCTGAGGGTCTTTGGTTTTCAGCTTTCACCTTGGAACATGTAAGGCACTTAGAAACAAAAACAGCAATATCCTTTTTCATTCCAGGCCACCAATAGGTATATCGTAGGTCTTGATACATCTTATCGGCTCCTGGGTGTATAGAGTATCGCGTTTTGTGAGCTTCAATCATAAGGATTTCACGAAGATTGTTGTGGTCAGGAATCCAGATACGATCTAGGTAGTACAGAATACCGTCAGATTTAGTTTCAATTTTAAGTTCAGCTCCACAGGACATCTCCTTTCGTACATCATCTTCCGTTACTGAAACATGTTGGCTTCTCGAATTTGATCATTAATGTCAGTTATGCTTTGCGAACATAGAAGACGAATGGAGTTCGCATAACCCTTTCGACTAAGTGCATCAGCCACCACATTTGCTTTGCCAGGGTGATACCGAATTTCACAGTCGTAGTCATTTAAAAGTTCAACCCATCTTCGTTGCCTCATGTTTAACTCTTTTTGATTTAAGATATGTTGAAGACTCTTGTGGTCAGTGTATATTTCACACTTAGTACCATAGAGATAATGTCTCCATATCTTAAGAGCGAACACAACGGCTCCAAGTTCTAGGTCATGGGTGGTGTAGTTCTTCTCATGTGTCTTGAGTTGTCTCGAAGCATAAGCTATAACTTTTCCTCTTTGCATCAAAACGCAGCCTAATCCTTGCCCTGACGCGTCGCAATAGACCACGAAATCATCACAACCTTCAGGAAGAGTGAGGATTGGTGCATCACAGAGTTTTTGTTTAAGGGTTTGGAAGGCTTCTTCTTGCTTGGGTCCCCATATGAAAGGTTTTCCCTTATGAGTTAAAGCCGTGAGTGGTACAGCAATGCGAGAGAAGTTTGAAATGAAACGACGATAATAACCAGCCAAACCAAGGAAAGATCTTACTTCAGTTGGTGTACGTGGCGCTTGCCATTCTTGTACCGCTTTGATCTTTGAGGGGTCGACATGTATCCCCTTGTCATTGACTACATGTCCGAGGAATTGCACCTCTTTTAACCAGAATTCGCATTTGGAAAATTTGGCGTAAAGCTTTCATTCTCTAGAAGAGTAAGGATGAGTCGAAGATGACGCTCATGATCAGACTTAGACTTTGAATAAATAA
This sequence comes from Scalesia atractyloides, assembly GCA_947069175.1. Lineage (NCBI taxonomy): Eukaryota > Viridiplantae > Streptophyta > Magnoliopsida > Asterales > Asteraceae > Scalesia > Scalesia atractyloides. The sequence continues at coordinate 56,908,332 of CAMTDV010000016.1, read as the reverse complement.
GAATGTCGTCGATGAAGACTATAACAAATCGATCAAGATAAGGTTTGCAGACTCTGTTCATCAAATCCATGAAGACAGCTGGTGCGTTGGTTAAACCAAATGGCATGACCATGAATTCATAATGGCCATAACGAGTTCGGAAAGCAGTCTTTGGGACGTCTTCTTCATGTACTCTAAGTTGATGATAGCCAGATCGAAGGTCGATTTTTTAAAAGCAGTTGGCACCTTGAAGTTGGTCAAGAAGATCATCAATGCGAGGTAATGGATAGCGATTCTTGATTGTTACTTGTTGAGTTCTCTGTAGTCGATGCACATGCGAAACGATCCATCTTTCTTCTTTACAAAAAGGACAGGTGCACCCCAAGGCGAGGAGCTAGGACGTATGAATCCCTTGTCAGTCAACTCTTGTAATTGACTGGCTAGCTCTTGCATTTCAGAGGGGGCTAACCTATAAGGAGACTTTGCAACTGGTGTAGCACCAGGTATAAGATCAATACGGAATTCGACTTCTCTAACTGGAGGAAGTCCTGAAATGTCGTCAGGAAAAACTTGCGGGAAATCTTTTACTACCGGAATGTCTTCGAGTTTCTTCTCCATGGTTCCCATTTTGATGATATGAGCTAAAAACGCAACATAATTCTTGCGAAAGTATTTTGAGCTTGAAGACAAGACATTAAGCTGAGCCCTTTCGACGAGGTTTCTCCAAAGATTCGAAGAGTCTGACCGTTTGAAAGAGGAATACGTATAAATTTTTCGCAACATACAACTTCTGTCTGATGTTGACTGAGCCAGTCCATACCAATTATGATGTCAAAACTTCCTAACTTCATAGGAATAAGGTCAACTGAAAAGTCGTGGTCGTTTAAGGTGAGTGTACAGTTGCGTATAATAGAGTTTAATGAGACCGGTTTCCCGTCTGCAACTTCTACTGTTATGGATTCCATGAGCTTATCACGATTTTGGTTTGGGATAGGTTCAAACTCTAAGGACACAAAACTTTTATCCGCCCCAGTATCAAACAACATGGATGCATATCTACCATTTATAACGAACGTACCGTTAACCACATTGACGTCAGCTCTAGCCTGATTAGCGTTGATATTGAAAACTCTTCCTCTTGCAGGTGGAGGAGCTTGGTTCGCTTGATTCACCGGGTTGGCTTGGGCCTGAGCATGAATAATGTTTACCAACCTTGGACACGTGTTTCTGAAATGGCTTGGGTCTCTGCAATTGTAGCAAGCCCGCATAGGTTGAACCATAGGATAATTGGGTTGGTAATATGTTTGGGCTAAATGTCGGGTGGGTGGTAATAGTAGGGGTTGTTGGGCTTGACCCATTATTTGTTGGTGGGTTTGGGTTGAAGGCTGGTGGCGGTTCGTTCGCTGAGGCATAATGTCGGTGTGGGTGGTAATAGTAGGGGTTGTTGGGCTTGACCCATTATTTGTTGGTGGGTTTGGGTTGAAGGCTGGTGGCGGTTCGTTCGCTGAGGCATGCGGCAGGTTTGAACAGTATGAGCTGCGCGACCACAGCCGATGCAATGTTGGCAAGGATAATCAGGAGAATGGTGATATTGGCAACGGTTGCATTTTGGTAACGGGCCAGAGTAGGGTCTTTTGTATGGTGTAGGTGAAGGGGTGACTTGGGTAATGGGTGCAGCAGGAATAGGGAAATTGGTTTGAGTAACGGCGAAGTTTCTGGTGTTGCGCTTCCTCTTGTTAGCAAACTTAGAGGAGGAGATGGAATGGTTTGAAGTTTGTCCCTCAACAGGGGCTTTCTTTTTCTCTTCTTTAAACTTACCGTTGCGAATTCGATTCTCGGTCAGTTTAGTGGCTAGTTCCATAGCAGCTTCAAGTGTTGCTGGTGAAGTGCTGAGAACTGAATCTTGAATTTTCGAGGGAAGTCCTCGAATATAATGCTCGATCAAACGATAAGTTGGGGTGAACAAATTTGGGACCATTTGGTTCAACTCTAAGAACCTCTTGTTATAGGTGGTATGATCACCCTCCTTTTGCTTTAAAGAATGAAATTCGTCCTCTAACTTTTTAATTTCACTCCTAGGACAGAAACGCCTAGTCATGATTTCCCTTAACTCCTCCCATGTTAAGGCCATTGCATCATCAATTCCCCTCTTCCCCTTTTCAGTATTCCACCAGGTGAGAGCTACCCCAAATAGTCTCCCGGTGGCGTATCGAACCTTGCGATCTTCAGGACAATCGCAGTTGAGGAAAGTGTTTTCCATCTCCTCAAACCAATGGAGGAGAGCAGTGACACCTTCAGTCCCTTCAAATTTAGGAGGATCACAAGACTTGAAATGTTTGTATGAGCACTTGCTGGTAGGAGGGTTGTCGATGTTCTGGTCATTTTGTTGGGGAGGATTAGTGGGATTTGTGGCGAGAGCTTGTTGTACTTGAACCACAATGTCGGGAAGTACCGCGGCCATTTGTTTCGAGATTTGTGTGGCCAACGTTCGTGAGACCTTCCTGATCTTTTACCCCCTCGTTGTTGTCTAGACGACATCTACAGAAACATACATAAGAAGATTGTGAGTTTATGGAGTCTTTTTAGGTGTCATGTGTCTTTAAGAAAATGAAAATAACATAAATATCAATAATGCAACTACATCCATAGGATGTCTTGGGTTTGCTCATGTTGGGCCTCAAATGTCCCCCATACCTTCACCTGTATAGTCATGTGGGCCCCCATGACTATGGGCTTGATAGGATTCACATTAGTATTGGCGATTTAACACTCGCATCACCCGAATGCGAACCACAAAATATGTTTACGAGATGTATGGTCGGAAGGTGTCCAGGTGTAGACACAATGACAACTCAAAGTGGGGTTAGCTCACACGACGTTTGGTATAGCATGCTTTGGCTTAATAGGTACTTCGTACTCTCATCGTTAGTCCCCAGGTAGGCAAACTGGTCCTTTATTTTGGATTTATACGAATGCCAGCCTAGACAGGACGTTCCGACTACCGGTACTGGTACCCTTCCAGTTACTACATGCCCGTCATGAGAACTCACTTTGATGAGATTTGAAAACACAAAAAAAATCATTATAAAAGCAATCATGAAAATGATGTGGTGTGTGCTTTCATGGATATGATATGTTATGAGATTATGATCTATGATAGGCATTATATGACAATATATACTTATGAACATGCTTGCATAACATTGAATGTAACATTTAACATAAAACATATAAACATCATGAGATTTGGCATGTAACACACAAAAATCTTATAAGTTTCAAATCAACTATAGTATAGGCTCTAAGGGTCTAATAACCTATCCTATATCCCTATAGTCATGGCTCTGATACCAATCTGTCAAACCCCGACCCGCAACGGAATAAGAGTCGGGGCATAATTGGGTTATCACCAAAGCTCATGATATTTACTAATATGTTTCATATTTATTAAAGTCAAAATTTCATTCCCAAATATCCAAACATGTCCATACAATACAAAGAAAAATAACCAAACAAAACAATTCCAAGCTCTAAATCATTTTATTCTTCTAGTCCAATCCTAAGTGTTTCTGGCTGCAGCTGGTTCACCTGTATCATGTGTAAAAATGGGGGTTTTGGGTCAACATAAGTTGGTGAGTGAACCTTGTTAGATAAACATTTATTATTTATTTTCTTGTTAGTTTATCAATGAAAAATTGTGCATAATCATAAATGAGCAAATGTAAATAATCAAACAGCAGCAATAGCAGTCACAACTATAACATACAATAACATATGATAGCATACATTAATATACCAACGTCATACAATAAATAACATGAATGAAACTGTGCGATCAAGGCTCAATCAAACGGAGCCGATCGTATTGCATGTACTGAAAATGAAAAATGTCTGTGCGATCAAGGCTCAATCAAACGGAGCCGATCGTATGTTGGCACGCCAGGTTCACGCTCATAATGTAATGGGGAACATGCTCAACGCTATAATGTAATGGGGAGCGGCGGCCTATGAAATTGCATGTACTGAAAATAATAAATTGAATCTAACAATAACCACACAAACAGTTGAAACAAGCTGAATACACATTTGTTCATGATATGTTGTATGCACAATGATTTAAATATAATACATAGCAAGACACATGATACACCCAAAAAACGTGATTAAAACGGGGAATTTGTAAAGATTCACTCACATTGGGTGCGTTTGATTGGAGATGGTGAGATGCGCACGAGTTGGAAGAGCGGAACAACGAGAATTAACTAACCTAAATAATAACGGAAAGAATAGTAAATGAGTGGATTTTATTAAGGATTTTAATAAAATTTTTAGATATATTTTTACGAGTTTAAGGCTATTTTCTATCTTTAAAAACACTATTTTTAAGTATTTTTAATTGATTTTTAAATTAAATTAAATAAATAAAAATATAAAAATATGTTGACTTTTTGGGTTGACCGTTGACTTTTTTACTTTGACTGTTTCATCGGTTTATTGTGTGACTGAAATGCGCTAGGTGAGGCTCGAACCCGAGACCTCCCGTACGCGTGCACGCAGCTCTACCAACTGAGCTACGTGTCTAACCTGAAATAATTCTGTTTTTAATTATATTTATATACTAATTAGATTAATCCGAAAATCATTTATTTTAAAAAGATTCTACGTAACGACTCGGTGTACTCCACAAGTCTCGAACCCGGGACCTGTGGTTTAACGTGACACACAGTCCACCGCTGGACTGTGTGTCTAACTTGGTTAATATACAACTTTTTATTATACTTAACAACTAACTTGAATTAACCCGGTTCAATTAGAAAAATAAAATGTTTTTATTACATAGAGGGTGCGTGTATCAGGGATCGAACTCGGGACGTATGCGTGTTTTTGTTCGCACACAGTCCACCGCTGGACTGTGTGTCTAACCCGTTCAAAATACCAATTTTAATTATTCTTATATTGTTAGCGCAGTTCATCTTCTTCGTTAGATTTTACAGGCAGTAGATTACACCGTTATATCTTGTTTAGTTCGATTGATAAACATTGTACAATCTAATATGAAATGGCAGAAACGATAGTTAGAAGTAAACATACCGATGAACGGTTTATTTCAGAATTCCGGCAAGATGTCGGTCTCTGTTTTTGTGCACTTCAACTGAACAAGACAATTAACCGTTTTGATTAGCTAATCGTGGAATTGAAGTGATAAACAAACGTTAACAGAGTGTTTGAATGTCCTTACCGATTCACAGATGAAAATAAAGATTTCCAGAACTTTTCCGGCGAACTGGTATTATCCGATAGTAGCGTCTGAATTCGATTTCAAGTGAAAGGTTTGAGTTAGAAATAGCTTAACAATTGTTAGACTACGACGGTATTGAAGGACTTACCGTTTTGAGGAAGAATACGGTTTTCCGGCGAACTTGCAGAAGTTTCCGGCGAGTAAAATAAACTTCTCCGGTGAACTGTAAAGTGTGCGGAAATGTAATTGGAGGTTTGTGGAATGTTTCTGAGTTGCGAGAAGATCTTTGATTGCAGTAATTCAGGTTATGAGATATTTTCGGTTATAAAACCCATCATCATCAGAATTGAAGTCAATTCAAGTCTGAATTGATTAGAATCGTCGGTGCATCAGTTATAAACCTGAATTCGCGATTATTCAAACGTTTAGACGGTTGAATAGCCGATTTCGGTTTTCAGTTGGCGCAACCGGTTCATCTAGGTTTGTATATAAGACTTATTTGTTTCCTAGAGTTGACAGAAAACAAACAAGTGGCGGAGTGGTTATGCGTGTGAGTGTTAAATCTTTGGAGTTACAACCCGGCTGACCCGGGTTCGAGTCCCGACAGCCCCATTTTATTTTTAATTGTTTTATTTATACTTTTTATCAATTATAACTTTTATGGTTTAGTTTGTTTATTAATTATGTATCATTAAAAATTAAAATAAGCATAAATAGGCAACGAACATTTATAACTTGATATCCGATTACAAAATGGAGCGGGTTTGGTAAAACCCGTTTTCGACAAATGTTACAATAGTCATGGCTCTGATACCAATCTGTCACACCCCGACCCGCAGCGGAATAAGAGTCGGGGCATAATTGGGTTATCACCAAAGCTCATGATGTTTACTAATATGTTTCATATTTATTAAATCCAAATTACATTTCAAAGTTTCAAGTCAAATTCATACAATACAAGGAAAGGAAAAATTAACTAAACAAATCCATAATCTAAACTGGTTTATTCTTCTAAGCCGCCCTATATGTTTCTTGCTTCAACTTGATCACCTGTATCATGTGTAAAAATGGGAAATTTTGGGTCAACAAAAGTTGGCGAGTGAACCTTGTTTAAAACATTTGTTATTGATTTATTATTGTAATTTATTTTAGGAAAATTGTGCAATAATCATATATGAACAAATGTATGTAAACATAACAATCACAAACCACCTTGCTTAAGCATAAAATAAGAATGACAATGTATATGTTGGCAACGTCCCGTTCACGCTCATAGGTAATGGGGAACGGACGGCCTATGCTAATGTATGTGAGATCAAGGCTCAATCAAACGGTGCCGATCTTATGTTGGCAACGCCTGGTTCACGCTCATAGGTAATGGGGAACAGCTCACGCTCATAGGTAATGGGGAGCGGCGGCCTATGAAATGTATGTACTGAAATGATAAATTAAATCTAAACTTCAACCACACAAAACAACGGATACATATTGAATACACATGATCATGAATATGATGGATGCACAAGTGTTTAATTAAAGTAAATAAATAGCGACACATGATACACCCCAAAATGTGATTAAAACGGGGAATTGGTAGAGGTTCACTCACATTGGGTGCGTTTGTTTGAAGGTGTTGAATGCGCACGAGTTTAGAGGATTGATCGACGAGAGATAACTAACCAAATAAATAACGAAAAGGTACCGTAAGTATGTGGATTTTATTAACTATTTTAATAGGATTTTGGGGTATATTTTTGTGAGTTTAAGGCTACTTTCTATCTTTAAAAACGTTATTTTTAAGTATTTTTAATTGATTTTTAAATTAAATAAATAAATAAAAATAATAAAAAAATATTGACTTTTGACCGTTGACCGTTGACCGGTCCGGTCGATTATATATGCGCGCTGGGTGAGACTCGAACCCGTGACCTCCCGTACGCGTGCACGCAGCTCTACCAACTGAGCTACGTGTCTAACCCGAAATAATTCTGTTTTTAATTATACTTATATACTATTTAGATTTATCCAGAAATTAATTATTTTAAAAATGGTTTTAAATGTATCGAACCGGTGCTGACCACGGGTCTCGAACCCGGGACCTGTGGGTTAGCGTGCACACATTCCACCGCTGGACTGTGTGTCTAACTTGGTTAATAACTCGGTTTTTATTATACTTAACATGATTTTGGGAGTTAACCCGGTTCAGTTAAAAAGGCATTTTTATAACAAGAGAGTAAGGCTGGGACAGGATTCGAACTCGCGTCGTATGTGTATATGTTTGCACACAGTCCACCGCTGGACTGTGTGTCTAACTTGTTCATTAAATCGATTTTAATTAGCCTTATATTATACCTCGTCTTCGTCTTCTTCGTTAACCTTACCCAGAAAACAAAGTCCGACTGTTTTTGACTGATTTATGCCTAGTCTGTTTTTTAAACTTTATAAGTAATTTAAAGGTAACGAATGGAGAGAGTTTGGGGGAAAGGATGTACCGATCAGTGATTTTCACAGAATTCCGGCAGAGGTCCGTCGGCTCTGATAGTGAACTCCGGCTGTTGAAATCAATTAACAGTTCTGTTCGATTATTTATGAAGTTGAGGTACTTAATCAAAGTTTAACAGAAGTTTGAAAGATCATACCAGCTCTCAGTGTGTTTCTGGAAGTTTCAGAAATTTTCCGGCGAAGGTAGGAATTTCGACAAACGTTGACTGGGATTGATTCTGATGGTGGAGTTGTGTTAGAGACAGATTAATCAAATGATTGAAACAGAAAGAGTCGAAGGAATTACCGTATGGATGTGAGTCTCGGTTTTCCGGCGACTTGCAGATATTTTCCGGTGAGTGAATTTTCGTCGAGAAAAGGTGCGATTCTGAGCGAAAAGGCTACCAGTGGATTGTGGGTGAATTTACAGGGAGAAATCGAGATGTATGGGGTCTGAATTCAGTCTCGATTCAAGGTCAGCTGTTCTCCGGCGGTTACGACTGATGTCGCGGGTTCAGACGTCGGTTATAACCGTCGTTAAAGTTAATTCTTCGGTTAAATTGGAAGAAAACGTTAATTATCGGCGAAGTCGTCGGGATTTCCGACGACTGCTAATTGGGCGCGATTTTGACTGAATTTGACTTCCGTGTTTTATTATTTGAATTAATTGATTCGATATGATATCAAAAAATTAAAGTGGCGGAGTGGTTGATTGTGTGAATGTTAAGACTTTGGGGATTTCCGGCTGACCCGGGTTCGACTCCCGGCAGCCGGTTTTCCTTTTTAATTAATCTATTTTTATTTTTTTACAATTATAATTTATATCTTCTAATTTGTTTATTAATTATGTATCGTTTAAAATTAAAATAAGTCATAAATAAACAACAAAAATTTAAAACTGATTGTTCGGTTATTAAACGAAGCGGGTTTCGAAAACCCGTTTTTCGACGGATGTTACAGGAATTATACAATAACATGCGATATTCACACATTTCAGTCCATGTACAATTTCAATTTCTCAGAACTTATCTTGAAGTTATACGTAAACTGTTACGTAAACGTAATTAGTTTAACATGACATACACTCCACAACAATGACATAAGCTAAACATACCCTAAATACTCTTTACATAACTTAGAAATAAGTTTTGAAGGGTTCGGTACGGCAAAAACATACTTGTTCATGCTCAGGGACTATTTCCGCCAAAATGTGAAACTATGCCCATTCTCGTATTTTGAATACGAACCATATTTAGACATCCAATTTTATTGATAAGAATGCAAAAATATCAATCATTGCGAAATTTCGGTCATTTTCGTTTTCGTAAAAGCGTTCGTCACATTTAAGCGAAAAACGCAATCGTACAACCAAATGAACTGACATCCATGATATTTTTTAGCATAATTCAAGTTACATATGCTTTAACTTCCTCATAGAGCTTAAAAATGAGGTTAACGGGTGTTAGAAATGCCAAAACGCGACGAAAAAAGTCAAGGGGCCATTTCTACCATTTTTCAAACTTCTGCCCCTAGACCAGGCCTTACGGACCGTAAGGCATAACCCCATACAGTCCGTAAGGGGTCCCCAGCTCAGCAGAAACATCACATCAACATGGCAGTTTCTTATGCAAAGCCTTGGGCTACAAGTTCTCGAATTTGCCAGCTTTTTACCTGCATTTGACACATGTTAAAACTCCCTCAAGATCATTACGCCTCATAGGACACTTGTGATGATCTTGTGGATCCTTGAACACTATAAATAGCCAAGAATTCATTCATTCCAACTTGCTCATTTTTCTTCTCTTCTAATCTGCTCTAAATTGGAGTTTGCTTCCTCTTAGAGGCCTCCTACTGAGCATTCTTGGCTTCCTAGAACACAAGTAAGTGTTCCTTCCTAGTCTCGGCCATACACACATATGTATACACTTCCATTTTATTTTGATTAAAACCATTTTCTTGTTTAGATTTTAAGTTTGTGAAGAATTCCAAGCTTTTGAGAAACTTTCCATCATCATCCTCATCAAGAAACAAGAATATAAATTTTAAAGTAAGTTTATACCTTACAAGAACTTTAGTGGGTTTGATGAGATTTTTGATGATATGGAGCTTGTTCTTCTTTGAAATCACTTGGAAACACCTTCAAATCACCAAACACCCTTGAAATGGACTTGAATCTTCAAGAAATCATCAAAGTTTTTGAAATGGAAATGGTGGTGTATGCTTAAGGTTTTGGGGAGAGAGAAAGAAAGATTTGAAAAGATTTTGGTATTGTAAAATTGTATTTTATGGAAGATACTTGAAGTGGTAATTATTGCACTCTTTCTCGTTCCAACACTTGTCATGACACAAGAAAAGAGGCTAAAAGCTGGGCTCTCATGGCCACCACCTACACCCCACACACACATGCATCATGCATTCTTACACATATATATTATATATAGTTAAATACAAGTATTTAACTGGTTATCCGGTATTTTATCTAGCGTTTTAGTTGCGTTTTAACGCGTTTTAAATTATTTTCAACGCTCTATAAAAATAAATACACCAAAATATTACTGAACAATATTTTATTTGCCTGGACCGGCTACGTTGTCGGTATTTGGCAGTACGCGCTTAAATTCGCAAAATAGGGATTTTAAGCGTTTTAATTCATTTTTATCATTCTATAAAAATAAACTTGTCAAATTATTACTATAATAATTATTGGTTGCCCTGAACTGGCTGTGTTGACAGTATTTTGTCAGGTACGCGCAGTATCGCGCAGTACGCGCTTAAACTCGAAAATAGAGTTTCTTAGTGTTTTAAATTATTTTTCCTCACGATTATGATTGAATATATTATTTAACTCATAACAGACTATTTTGGGATTTTAACATTATTCGGCGGTCACCGACGTTCGTTTCGCATTTTAATCGTTACGCGATAAGCATTTATCTTAAAATTGCCAACGTAATTTTTATCAAACTTTGGATTTACCAACACATCAAATACCATATATAAAAATCATAAACAATCAAACACGGCCTTTTATTCATTCATGACACGTGTTACATTTATACGGTACAGCCTAAATAGCCGGGTGTCACAGTCTCAACTTGAGTGTTCCACCAGGATAAAGCTTTGTCAAGAAATGAACATGAAGCATACCTAACCCTCTGATCAGCAGCACAACCACTGATGGCCATCACAGATTCCATCTTCTCGATCCATCTAGTGATTTCAATAGGCCCTTCAGCACCGGTATATGATCGTGGGTTACAGCCCTGAAATGTTTTATACGTACATGCATGCACTGTTCACAAGGTTAATGAAAAATCAAGATTTCGCTCTGATTATATCATAACACAGGAACTACTAAAACTTTTCTGATCATTATATTACCTTGTGGATTTCCAATTTGTACACCACCTTCCCCAATGCCTAGGAGCAGCACGTCTACGTCCTTGCCCAATATTATGGTTAGCTTCCCGTTGTTCCAAGGTAGTATTAACGTGTTGGGCTATGAGTTGTGCCAACTCTTCTGGGGTGGTAGGTAGTCCAGTACCCTGCCTCGCTTTTGGCGGCATCTTGTCGTTTTTATTATTGCAATAATAATATCAACATAAGACATCGTTTAAATATTTCAATCATTAAATAATAGTGGACTAAACAATACACACGTATCCACATAATAATGAGAATAATTTAACCAAAAGAGAACCCCAACATTGATATTTATCACGGAAATTACAAAGCTTGTTCATAGTACAACGACTAACCAAAATGTGGTGTGACATAATCAACCACGAATAACAAGTCTAGATGAAATTTCCTCCTAAATATCCAAGAATTTGGCATGCAAGCCAACATAAGGGTTTATCAAAGAGACATACAAAACAAACAAACAACACAAATGACAAATGACCATCACTTCTTCATACCAACAAACTCTAGAAGCTTCCTCACAAGCTCCTCCAGCTCAACTATCCTCCAGTAAATCTGATCCATAACACTTTCATCCAAATCCTTCAGCTCATCAAACCAGTCCATCTGCCCTTCTAATTCCTTCACCTTTCCCTTGGTCGCCTCCAAATCTCCGCGTATGGCCCCCAACTGACGGTCGCAGTGAGAACATCGGTTAACCCACACTCCTTTCTGCTTCTTCGAAGCAGATGCAGTCTCAGCTCTGGAAGTTGAAGCGATGTCTCCAGCTGGTCGTATCCTCTTCCTACGTTGAAAGTAGACCAAAAAGGGTGCAGTAGGAGCACGCGACTCGCTCGATGGAAATGACGACTCGGTAAAAACAGGTGGAGGATCTCAGTAATGGGCTCAACAACGACAGTAGATGAGACGACCAATGGTTCTAATGGCTGAGCCGTAACAATGGTAGCGTCTACTGCTGGTGCGATACTATAAGATCCTCCAATCAACGGAACAACTCTATCCACGTCATCGATTACTGGCACGGTACCTGATGATTGCTTGGTCTCGTAGATCGAGGGTGGAGCATCATTAACATCGTCTTCGATCCAACTGTTGCTTGTAAAAGCATAATTGGGTCAACCTTGCTTGCGAACGCAATAGGGTTAACCTGGAAGGATGAAGCGAATTCGGCCGCATCAACAAACTGTGGAATCGTAGGGGGTACCTCTGGTAATACGGATCTAGGTGAAGTCTCGAATTCTGGCTCGCTCTCAGAGTCAGTAATCTCGATGACCTCGTGCTCGTGCGACATCTGTGACATGTATAACCGTACAAAGTAAGTGTGTGTTCAAATGAAAAATAACACATAAGGCCCAATAAACAGATTAACATGTATGCACAATAACACGCAATGGTTCTCATACATGATAAAAATCCATGTTTATTTAAAAATTTTGGCTTCGCGAATTTTGGACTTATATCTCAAAATTCTTTGGTTGAAGTCTAGAGTTTTCTCCTGAAAACATCTAGTTTGCTAACAACCGTTGGCTCTGATACCAACTTCTGTAACACCCCAAAAACGTCGCAGCGGAAATACAAACGTAATGGTGACGAAAGTTGGTGCCCATAAATATCTTAGTGGATGACGCATTGTTAATTTTTGACATATTACTTAATTAAAACATTGATTTCAAGTTTAAACATAAACCACAACCATAGAGTAGTTAAGTTGTCTCGATCCTTATGGATCTTAATGCAGTCGGTCCCAAATAAGTTTTAAAAGTTTTCCAAAGTTTATTATTAAACAAAACATGCATCATAACCACAAGACACGCCAAAGATTCCCGAAGCCATGCTTAAGTACCTGAAGAACATGTTAAAATCAAGTGTCAACACAAAGGAGGGTGAGCTCACATATTCATATTTAAAACAAGGAAAACTTTCTAATTATGTGTTTATTATCAAAACATCCAAATAATATTTTCGAAAGTTTATTTATTTCCGTAATAAAATCCATGGGTCAGCCGTCGCAAGCGTTTCCCCGAAACCTTCAAACTAAAACTTCTTCGCAAGTTTTACATATTAAATTTATTGCATCAGATGTTCAGACTCGTATGTTTGCAAGACAATACAAACTATATATTAACAATAAGGGTATAATCAAGACTAGACTATAATAGAATATCAATTAGTCGTTTGACTTGACCGGAGCGACCGATCACGACGGGGTAGTCAACCCGATAGATCTACCAACAATTCTACGTGTTCAATACTTAAATGATCAAACAACAATACTTGCGCATGCGCCCATAAGGGCCATCTATATCACTTGCCTCATGAACAATATATATATCATACTAAAATGACAAATTTAATATAACGGCCATCTATATCACTTGCCTCACTTGCCTCATGAATAATATATATATCCTTACTTTCTTGAGACCGAGCCAATTCGTCACAACTTTAGATTTAAGCAATTATAAATCTATACGGTCGTTTTATCCCCAAAACACCGTAACAATGCCCGTTTCTCCCCGAAACATATTTATATCAAAACCATATATTTTTCCACAAAAATATATTCATAGTTTATTCAAGGTACATTTTATACGAAAGCGTATACTTAACCTTTTAAGGCGTGTTCTCCCCCAAAACAGTTATAAAACAGTAAAAAGAGGGGCGTAGTGACACTCACCTGTGGGTGCGTATTTAAAATAGCGCGATCCCACAATTTGATTCTACACGTCGTAACATACGTAGGCACGATTTAATAATCAATATATTACAAAATTCCTAAGTTTCTCCAATACTTCGAATTTTCACACAACTTTGAGATTTTCTCGAAAAGTCATTATTTTTTATTATGTTGGCATATTAATATATATATGAGTTCATATATACATATTTTTAATATTTTGCGACTTGAGCGATTTTATTGGTAACCTTAGTGTTATATTCGTTACACTCCCGTTTATAAGTACTATATATCTACGATTTGCGCGTCGTAATATATATACAGAAACGTGCACATATTCACAATATCATAACACGCGAAACCTCGTTAACTCATACACTTTATCATTTTTAAAGCATGCATACATGAAATAACTTATTAAGTTAACCTATGTATCAATTTTTCATGCTCGACAAATAAGTTACATATTTAACGCGATTTTACCGATTCTACCGTTTTAAACATACAAGCGTACATGCATAGTCTTAATTCCCGCTATCATGTCAACACTTAACATATCATCATATACACATATTTAAATCACATAACACATTTAAACACATAAGGTTCACCCATGAACAACCCATTCTAGTGTATGTTGAAAAATGTGTATTTTAACGATTCGATAATGTTTTTGGGCGCCAGAAGTCACGTATGACCAACCAAACACCAAATAATCTTAATATAAGTTAATATACTTATACTTATATCAAAAATATCAGTTTAGTTACTGATCTAAAACAGTTTCATAAAAACCTCGTAAAAATGTGCTTTTTACCGTTTTTACCGCATAGTTTTGCGTCAAACGTTACCCTAACCATCTAAACTCAAAACGAATTCATATTTTAACACAATACATGTTATATACTAAATAAATGATGGTTATAATCATATTAGTGCAGTTTTTGTGTAAGGCACATAAATCATACGATTTCATGTATTTTACAACACTTTTAAGCACATAGTACATCATGCAAAGCTAGTAAACTTTATGTCAAGTTTCACACTACCTTAAGACATGAAATAACCTTATTTTTATGCTTTATAATCTGATCAAAACTTATTTTTATCATAACATAATTCATTCATCATTTTATGTACATACACCCACATGCATGCTTAGGTACAAGCATCTAATGCATGTATATCTTCATCATTTTGTATGAACTTAATTGTTTATGACATGTATTTATTTCAAATCATCCAAGACATATTCATCATCATCTAATCATCTTGCTATAAACATAAATAACATTCAGCTAACTTAGAAAAACCCACATGCATGCATACATACATATACATACACGAATATATATGCACACATATAAACATCCAAAGTTTCACTTTTTCATATATTCTTCATCAATCATATGAACTTTATTCAAAAACCCCTTTTGATTAAGCATGCAACAATCTTTTAAGTATCACATCAACCATAAATCAACTAATAACCAAAACACAAACTCTAACCCATATTTGCACACATTTTCGGCCATACACACATATGTATACACTTCCATTTTATTTTGATTAAAACCATTTTGTTGTTTAAATTTTAAGTTTCTGAAGAATTCTAAGCTTTTGAGAAAATTTCCATCATCATCCTCATCAAGAAACAAAAATATAAATTTTAAAGTAACTTTATACCTTACAAGCATTTTAGTGGGGTTTGATGAGATTTTTGATGATATGGGGCTTGTTCTTCTTTGAAATAAATTGGAAACACCTTCAAATCACCGAACACCCTTGAAATGGCCTTGAATCTTCAAGAAATCATCAAAGTTTTTGAAATGGAAATGGTGATGTATGCTTACGGTTTTGGGGAGAGAGAAAGAAAGATTTGAAAAGATTTTGGTGTTGTAAAAATGTATTTTATGGAAGATTACTTGAAGTGGTAATGATTGCATTCTTTCTAGTTCCAACACTTGTCATAACACAAGAAAAGAGGCTAAAAGGTGGGCTCTCATGGCTGCCACCTACACCCCACACACACATGCATCATGCATTCTTACACATATATATATATTATATAGTTAAATACAGGTATGGTGTTTAACTGGTTACCGGTTATTTTATCTAGTGTTTTATCGCGTTTTAAATTATTTTCAACGCTCTATAAAAATAAACACACCAAAATATTACTGAACAATATTTTATTTGCCTGGACCGGCTACGTTGTCGGTATTTGGCAATATGCGCGCTGTGTTGCGCAGTACGCGCTTAAATTCGCAAAATAGGGATTTTAAGCGTTTTAATTTATTTTTATCATTCTATAAAAATAAACTTGTCAAATTATTACTATAATAATTATTGGTTACCCTGAACTGGCTGTGTTGACAATATTTTGTCAGATACGCGCAGTATCGCGTAGTATGCGCTTAAACTCGAAAAATAGAGTTTTTTAAATTATTTTTACTCACGATTATGATTAAATATATTATTTAACTCATAACGGACTATTTTTGGATTTTAACATTATTCGGCGGTCACCGACGTTCGTTTCGCATTTTAACCTTTACGCAATAAGCTTTTATCTTAAAATAGCCAACCGTAATTTTTATCAACCTTTGGATTTACCAACACATCAAATACCATATATAAACATCATAAATAATCAAATACGGCCTTTTATTCATTCATGACACGTGTTACATTTGTACGGTACAACCTAAATAGTCGGGTGTCACATGACCATTTTTGTTCAAGTCAAAGTTCAATTGAACTTTGCGACGTGAACGTAATCATTAAGGTTATAATCCCTAGCGATTGCACCTTCTGATTACCACGTTTACTAGTCGAAGTGACAAGTCAAAGTTTCGGTCAAAGATGCGCAATATGTGCTTTTACGACGAAACTATTTTCGGGTATCAAAACACCAAGTTTTGATACCAAATCAGTTTTATAAACTTAGTTAGACATGTTTGACATGTCTAACTCGTCACTTCTAGTATAGTGCTTGTTTAGGGTCGTAAGTCGAGCGGCCTTGACCACCGCTTTGACTTTCGAATCCGACCCGTTTGGTCGATCTTAGGATCCGACCAAACACATATTTGTGACCATGGTTATACAGGGAATAACCTACTTCAGTTATACCTTGTGGTCACTTTGTTTGGTTAGATATATGATAAGTCGCCTTTATGTTCTTTAATAATGACTAAAATGCCCTTTTTGCGCATAAATCAATTTTAAGCATATGTGATTGACATATAAACTGATGTTACAACATTATTAAACATGTTTTGGCACATAAGATTTATCATAGGACATATCTAACCATCCGAACACATATTTACGCAAATGACACGTTAAAGTAGCATAAACTACCTTACCGAGTCATAACGGGCCAAAAACACTTAGAATCGTTTCAAATTATAATGTTAAGCTTATTAAACCATATCATATGAGTTCCAAAACTCGATTGGTTTGTAAGATTTCATTCTATCCGATATCCCGATTATGTCCCGACTTATTTACATGTTATTCGACTCATTAGGACTCGTTTGAAGCTTTGATATTTCACTTGATTCAATGATACTTTGCAATCCCAAGTGAGTACATAGTCCCCTCTTTTACGTTTTTCAAAATTTTAAGGGTGAACCATATGTGCCTATTCACTATTTTCACAATTTCAAAGCTATATGATTTTGCATACATAGTGCTTATCCTTTAATGAATTGAAGCCGATACCTATGGCTTAAATAATGATTTTCAAAGTTTGTAAGACTATTGTTGGTTCGTATTTATTTTTATACATTCATTAATAATGATCAAGCCGATTGATAGAACGATATAGCGCTATAGGATTTGACACCCCATTCCTGTTGTATGGAATTTTAGAAACCAAGTTTAAACCAAATAGATTTTGCCTTCGTAGTAAATCTATAGTCACCAAAGTACAGTCTGATTTACTCAAGTCACACCCCGATAAACCGATTACATTAGAGCCGGCGTGACTGGACTGGTATCTTCATTGCACAGCGGAAGTAATTATTAGCTAAGACTTTTAGGAAATAAACGCCGCTAAGTACTCGAGTTCCAATGGTTTCTCCTATTCCAACCATGCCATAGTTCGAAAATGTAACCTGAGAAAGAAACATGCGAAAAATCATCATAAAGTTGAGCGAGTTCATAGTTTGTTTGAAAAAGATTTAAAGTAAATCTTTTGATAACCGGTTCGTGAGATCATAGTATCACAAAACATTTGAAATTTCGTATTGCGTAAATCGGTATCAAAATGCTTTCTGTTATGTTTGAAAACCAATCCATGTAACTGTTGTATTTGTAAACTGGTAACAAAATGTTTTCTGCCATAATTGTCATCAACGTTGAAATCCTGCCATAGTCATAGTTATAAACCAATATTTAAATCTTGGCCACTATCATAAGCCAATATTGAAAATCCGGTATGTTATTGTTATTCCTAGGGTTTAAGGATCTATCAGCGAGTAGCTAGTCCCTGATATTATGTGTCATAAGTAAATAACCAACCTGAGACAACTTATTCCCTAAACGGACATGTTTTATTCAGGGCACTCCGGAAGGACATGTTTTATCCGGCGCGTCTGGAAGGACATGTCTTATCCAGAATTTCCTAGGGCTCACAAAGCACTCTGATAGACATTGTTTTAT
Source organism: Scalesia atractyloides (assembly GCA_947069175.1). NCBI lineage: Eukaryota > Viridiplantae > Streptophyta > Magnoliopsida > Asterales > Asteraceae > Scalesia > Scalesia atractyloides. Next base: position 56,889,865 of record CAMTDV010000016.1, on the reverse strand, counting down.
CCAGAGTAGAGTGTGTCTCAACTCAGTAGATCTACACCTTTGGTCAAAACGTGATTAATGGTTATTATAAAGTCATCCCTACTTACACACATTGATCATAGTTCTTTCTCTAAACCCGTAGCAAACATACCCTTTTGTCATAAAATGCCATAACATGTATTTCACCCCTTATTGTTAGAATACCGAAAACGTTTAAAAGGAAAAGGGGGAACATGAACTCACTGTGTCTTAGTGTCTCACACAATTGAAAATGGGTCTAGCCCGTTAAAGTCTAAAAGCAGGACCAGCCCGTCCTCTTAGTTGTATGTAGGACAATCCAGTCCCGTTGTAATTAGGACTACCCTATCCCTAGTCATGAAACATCATGCACGTTTCGAAAATACGCGAGTGTTTTGTAAAACCGGTATATTGTGAATAAACCTTTCGTAAACCATTTGAGTTAATTGAAATTCTTTCGCAACATGGTTTAGAAATATGAATCTTTTTGTTCCTCGAAGTTTTGTGTACTTTTGCAAAACTTGCATGTCTTTCCACCCCCGAAAACATTTATAAAAATATAAAACTGTAAAAAGTGGGGGTTATGAACTCACCTTGTTATTCGCGTGCAAAGCTAGCTAAATGTGATCCCATAATGTTATTCCAAGAGCATGAATTCACTAGCGTGCAACTAAAACTTTCCTATTAAGAAATCGAGCTTATAAGATTCTAATTAAACGTAGCTAAACTACGCGTCCGAGCTCTACCGAATCGTTAACCATACGATCCTATGAAGGCGTTATTATCTCTATTTGAAATAACCAAATCAATGGTTGTTTTTATCCCACTAATAGTCAGGATGAATACTAAATCTTGGAAACAAATAGTTTCCGAGAGATTTGAAATACATAATTATATATAAACATAAATATATTTATGAAATCGTATTAGTCGTCTTGAATAGACGGGCGTAGTTGAATAGTAGTACGACTCCTCGTGGTCATTCGTAAGATGTTATATATTATATCTATGCATGCAAACATAGGTATGTAAAACGTTGTGTAACCGAAATATATAATATTGTATGATACAGTAATATATCGTGGTAGCTTCCGTAAGATATAAATATATATACATATATATTTACTCGTTGTTATCAGAACGACTTGGTTAATAATGCGTTAAGATCGTACCGTAGGGGGTCGTGTTCGGTTTAGACGTTAGAAACTGTAATAAATAATTGTATTCATTCAATAAGAATATTCAAACTTTTGACGTTTGAAATAATCTTAAATAATTATATTTATTTTATAAGATGTCGCCAAAATAAATATACTTTTATATTTATTTTATAAAAATACTTATATGCAATAGGTGTTGTTTTTCGAATATAAATACGTTTTGTATTACGGATTTTTATGAAAAACGGGCAGAGTTTCCCCTGTTTTTGGACGATCCCGAAAATCAAGTGTCAATATAATTGTCAAAACGCAATAATAATCTATGTAACTTTCATAAAGTTGTCGAATACTAAATCAATCTATATAAATTTCTATACAAACTACGTCATGATACTACGGTTCGAGCTCGGCTCAGTTAGTTAATACTATCTAAAAAAAATAAATAACAAAATTCAGATCGTTTAAATTTTACCGAGCCTTGTGTTGACTGAGTTGACCAGGTTTGACTTACGTTGACCGAGTCGAGTGAGTTGACCGTGTTTGACCCGAACACGAAAACTGAACCGAAGCACCCTTTGACTATTGTTTGACTTGTCGAACCGAACGACTTGAACCAAGTTGACCGAGTTGAACCGTAACTGAACCGGGTGGAACCGTAACTCAACCGAGTCGACGGTAACTGAACCGGGTTGAACCGTAACTGAACTGAGTCGGCCGTAACTGAACTGAGTTGAACCGTAACTGAACCGAGTTGACAAAAACCCGAACCGTGACCCGATCTGTCCGTTCCTCCAACTAAAAACCACAGGCCAGCATCACCCCTTGCGCCGCTACAACGGCCATCACTGACGCCCGCGCTGCCTCCTTTCTCAACTGCCTGACCTGTTGTAGTTTCCGTCGCCGTCACGCCAGCCACCATTATGGCTCCGTCACCCATGGTGGTGGCTGACCAGTTTATTAGATAGAGAAGGTGAGGTCGAGAGTTATAGAGAGGAGGAGAGGGTATTTGGAATTTAAAAGTTTTGTATGATTAGAGAGTGCAGAGGTGAGAATCGGGTATGAGATTTGTATAGTGTAGGAGTTTCAATTTCTAAGGCAAGATCTTGTAAAGATTTTCAAGAAAAACAAAAAGTATGTCTTGCTTGTGCTTGTGTGTAGGTGTAAACAGACGAGAGAGAGAGAAAAAAAAAGAATTCTTTACTTTGACATCATCACTCCATATGCACTAAATGTTATCCACATATTCTAGGTATTCCTATATATTACATACATATTTTTAAATGTATACGAAGTCTTATGTACACATATCTTCAATGTGTATATATATAAAAAAAACTAAAAGCACTGTTCATATAATTGTATGTAATAATAGACAAGCATCATATATGCGGGAATTAATAATTCTTGAAGTCATACCATCCTTTTGGTCAGATGTTGGAAATTGCAAGGCAAGGCAATAGTGTACATATACATCTTGATTTGAGAGGCAAATTAATACATATAATATTAAATCAAGTATGCCATGACACTAGGAAGAGGCAATCTAATAAATTTATTAGTGAAAAACCTTACTTTTTAATGTTACCTAAAATGTATAAAACGTAATATAGCTTTAAACATAATAGGATATTATAGAGAAATTTTTTTTATTGTTATAGAGATTTACTAGTGTTTGAAATTAATAACAAGACTTGGTGTTTTAAAAATAAATTGTGTATCATTAGTGCTCTTTTTGTTTAAGCAAGTGCAATACGTATATACGGACTTTGTTAGACATGTAGCGTGGCCTAAAAAAAACATGTCTACTACATATAAGTGCAATGTAATAATGTATAATGATTGTATGAATATGGGCCTAAAATGTCGGTTGTCACATTCTCTTCCCGTTAAAGAAATTTCAACCTCGAAATTTAGATCATGTCATCTCCTTAGAGTTTTGTCATGCATAGGTAGGTATGAATAATGCCGAAGGTAATTGATTTCGAAAATGAATCAAGACTCATCCGAATTATATGAATACAATGACTTTCTGCAACAATAAGAACCCAATGGTCCAACTGAGTTTGTTTCCTGAGTTGATGCCAAGTGAACGAGATGTTATGATACAGTCACCAATGTGACTAAGTTTACTAGGGTCCAACAAACGAGGAATTCAACCAATAAGATTTCAAATGGACGTTCACAATGTGCCAATGAATTCTAGAAACAATAATCGTACTATCAATAGTACCTTACGTTAGTTGTTGTATGATTGAAACTCAGAATCAACAAGCTTAAATAGAATAGGATTATGAAATGAATTGTCAATTATCGAACCATTAAATGAAATTAAATATGTGTTGACATCAACGAATTGCAAGGATACACCGAAATACAATAGACCCTGGCGTATCATTGTCTTAACACATAGTTGCATTAAGACCACCTGAATGATATGTTAAACGAAAAGCTCGCGTAGTCTTGCATGGAACGATTGATCATAATTAGCCCAAGCTACAAGTTTATGCCAACGCCACAAGGCGTTGTAGTGATTAAAATAATTTAACAATAGCGGTGATCGAACAAGTTCACCATGTTTGCAATAAGATAGAAGATTCAACGAAGTAAATTCAAAGATTTATTCCAAATAAATTTCATAGAAATTTGGGTCGATGACAAAAAAAATAAATAACAATTGAAGGTCATCGAGTTTGCAAGTGGCGTTGAAATAACCGCTAGAGGTACACCGAAACAAGCCATGAATTTGTGTACCATTTTCTTAACACACGATTGTATTAAGAATGTTTTCAGCTAATGAATCAACAAAGTGGATATAATAATGAATAAATAACAAATAATTAAATCCGTAGAAGTTTGTATACGACATCAGCACAAACTTCAAATTAATGAATACACCACCACAAGGTGTCGTAAACAACAAACGACTTAGTAGAGTTAAGATCAAACAAGTCTACTATGGTTCGAAATGAATGAAATGCTTGTTGATATTACTTTGAATACGATGGACTCAATCCATCATATGGAATCCAAGAATTGAATATATATTGTGAGTAAGTTTAGCCAACTAAACTTGATTTAGATATCGACCAACAACGATATATGTATTTCCAAGGAAGTTTTAACATGGCCATACAAAACCATGTATGTGGCTTGTCAAGAAAAGTGATTCAAGGAATTTAGTTGACTCAATATCAATGAGTCAACTCTTGCAATAATAAAAGCATCAAGGTTGAAATGCAATAATCGATATATTGGAAACAATAGTTGAAATATTTATAGAACAACTCATTCAATGTGGAAACCCGGAGGGTCTCCACGAATCAAGCCAACCACATGCCGAAAAAACAATGCATGCGTGACGTATGGATTTGTCAAGAAACTGTAATTGGGTGTTCACTAATCATGAATGAAATTCTCAAGATGAGATGACCTTTAGAAAGAGGAGAGGTGCAAGATTCTACTCACTATATGGAAAAGTCGGAATTTCCAACAAAAGAATTTAAGACTTACCTCGAATTTCATGCAATGACCTGGCGTTATGTGACATTACCACGAGATGTTAATCTTGGCGTAGTCGCCATTAGGAGAGTGGGGAGATGTGAGGACTTGTAGTTCCTGTTTGGACGTACCTTGGCGTGTTTCATACCGCTTGCAGGGCTATATGACGATGGTTGTATTCTGACCGACAGTCACTCTGCTGACGGGATTTGTATCGCCGTTGTAGTCATTCATTCGCGTTTTCCCAAAGGCATTGCCTCGTGTTTCGTACATTATGTATTCCTACATCCGCGATGTACTTGCTAAGTTTCATGTAATCATGCGCCTCGGCATTCTGTTTTTCGTAGGTTACCTGCTCGGGTTAGTAAAATAGCGTATATGACATAGATAAAACGTTTGCTCGAGTAAATAGTCGCAGTTCCTACGAAATGACCTTTAATGAATTTTTGTCATAAGTTAACCAAAGGTCTTAAGTGTGTGTTTTCAAAACTTTTCAAGTTTTGCCCAGTGTATGTAATCTTTCATGTAATGTGTATAAAACACAACACTAATGCATGTTTAGAAAATCGGTATGTTGACTCATTGTTTTCAGCCACGGGTGGAACCCATGTATGGTTCTAGGCGTTCTATATGTGTTCAAGTCTTAACAATCTAAGTCCCCGAAGGAAAGTGAGGTTAAAGCCTAGGTATCTCTACAGAAACCTAATTCGCTGAAACCTTTAGCTCTGATACCAATCTGTCACATCCCGATAAACTCGATTACATCAGAGCCGGCGTGACTGGAATGGTATCTTCATTGCACAGCGGAAGTAATTATTAGCTAAGACTTACAGGAAATGAATGCCGCTAAGTACTCGAGTTCCAATGGTTTCTCCTATTCCAACCGTGCCATAGTTTGAAAATGTAACCTGAGAAACAAACATGCGAAAAATCAACATAAAGTTGAGCGAGTTCATATTTTGTTTGAAAAAGATTTAAAGTAAATCTTTTGATAACCGGTTCATGAGATCATAGTATCACAAAACATTTGAAATGTTGTATCGCGTAAATCGGTATCAAAATGTTTTCTGTTATGTTTGAAAACCAATGCATGTAACTATTGTATTTGTAAACCGGTAACAAAATGTTTTTATCATAATTGTCATCAACGTTGAAATCCTGCCATTGCCATAGTTATAAACCAATATTTAAATTCCCGGCCACTGTCATAAGCCAATATTGAAATCATGGTATGTTATGTTATTCCTAGGGTTTAAGGATCTATCAGCGGGTAGCTAGTCCCTGATATTATGTGTCATAAGTAAATAACCAACCCGAGACAACTTCTTCCCCGAACAGACATGTTTTATTCAGGGCACTCCAGAAGGACATGTTTTATCCGGAGTGTCTGGATGGAATGTCTTATCCAGAATTTCCCAGGGCTCACAAAGCACTGTGATAGGACATTATTTTATCCAGAGTGGAGTGTGTCTCCAACTCAGTAGATCTACACCTTTTCACCTTTGGTCACAACGTGATTAATGGTTATTATAAAGTCATCCCTACTTACACACATTGATCATAGTTCTTTCTCTAAACCCGTAGCAAACATACCCTTTTGTCATAAAATGCCATACATGTATTTCACCCCTGATTGTTAGAATACCGAAAACGTTTAAAAGGAAAAGGGGGAACATGAACTCACTGTGTCTTAGTGTCTCACACAATTGAAAGCAGGACCAGCCCGTCCTCTTAGTTGTATGTAGGACAATCCAGTCCGTTGTAATTAGGACTACCCCATCCCTAGTCATGAAACATCATGCACGTTTCGAAAATACGCAAGTGTTTTGTAAAAGCGGTATATTGTGAATAAACCTTTCGTAAGCCATTTGAGTTAATTGAAATTCTTTCACAACATGGTTTAGAAATATGAATCTTTTTGTTCCTCGAAGTTTTGTGTACTTTTGCAAAACTTGCATGTCTTTCCACCCCGAAAACATTTATAAAAATATAAAACTGTAAAAAGTGGGGGTTATGAACTCACCTTGTTATCCCGTGCAAAGCTAGCTAAATGTGATCCCATAATGTTATTCCAAGAGCATGAATTCACTAGCGTGCAACTAAAACCTTCCTATTAAGAAATCGAGCTTAGAAGATTCTAATTAAACGTAGCTAAACTACGCGTCCGAGCTCTACCGAATCGTTAACCATACGATCCTATGAAGGCGTTATTATCTCTATTTGAAATAACCAAATCAATGGTTGTTTTTATCCCACTAATAGTCAGGATAATACTAAATCTTGGAAACAAATTAGTTTCTTAGAGATTTGAAATACATAATTATATATAAACATAAATATATTTATGAAATCGTATTAGTCGTCTGGAATAGACGCGCGTAGTTGAATAGTAGTACGACTCCTCATGGTTATTCGTAAGATGAAGTTATATATTATATCTATGCCTGCAAACATAGGTATGTAAAACGTCGTGTAACCGGAATATATAATATATGTATGATACGGTAATATATCGTGGTAGCTTCGTAAGATATAAATATATATACATATATATTTACTCATTGTTATCGAAACGGTTTGGTGAATAATGCGTTAAGATCGTACCGTAGCGGGTCGTGTTCGGTTTAGACGTTAGAAACAGTTATAAATAATTGTATTCATTCAATAAGAATATTCGAACTTTTGACGTTTGAAAAATCTTAAATAATTATATTTATTTTATACAGATTTCCGAGTTTTAGGTGTTTGGATATAAATATAAATAATATTTATCTCATAGAAACTTTCGAGTTCTAAGCGTTTTCAAATAAATATAAATAATTATATTTATTTTATGTAAGTTCTCCCGCGTTCCGTTAACTTGTAAACGGCTTTTGTCGAAACGCTATAAATGCGTTTTAGTAAGTTATAAGATGTCGCCAAAATAAATATACTTTTATATTTATTTTATAAAAATACTTATATGCAATAGGTGTTGTTTTTCGAATATGAATACGTTTTGTATTACGGATTTTTATGAAAAACGGGCAGAGTTTCCCCTATTTTTGGACGATCCCAAAAATCAAGTGTCGATATAATTGTTAAACGCAATAATAATCTATGTAACTTTCATAAAGTTGTCGAATACTAAATCAATCTATATAAATTTCTATACAAACTACGTCACATACTACGGTTCGAGTTCGGTTCATGTTAATACTATCTAAAAAAATAAATAACAAAATTCGGGTCGTTTAAATTTTACCGAGCCTTGCGTTGACTCAGTTGACTGCGTTGACCAGCAGTTGACCAGGTTTGACTTAGGTTGACCGAGTCGATTAGTTGACCGTGTTTGACCCGAACACGAAAACTGAAACGAAGCTACCCTTTGACTATTGTTTGACTTGTTGAACCCAACCGAGCTTGAACCGAGTCAAACCGAGTTGCACCGAGTTGAACCGTAACTGAAACGAGTCGACGGTAACTGAACCGGGTTGAACCGTAACTGAACCGAGTCGGCCGTAACTGAACTGAGTTGAACCGTAACTGAACCGAGTTGACAAAAACCCGAACCGTGACCCGATCTGTCCGTTCTCCAACAAAAAACCACAGGCCAGCATCATCCCTTGCGCCGCTACAACGGCCATCACTGACGCCCGCGCTGCCTCCTTTCTCAACCGCCTGACCTGTTGTAGTTTCCGTCGCCGTCACGCCACGTCACCATTATGGCTCCGCCACCCATGGTGGTGGCTGACCAGTTTATTAGATAGAGAAGGGTATTTGGAATTTAAAAGTTTTGTATGATTAGAGAGTGCAGAGGTGAGAATCGGTATGAGATTTGTATAGTGTAGGAGTTTCAATTTCTAAGGCAAGATCTTGTAGAGATTTTCAAGAAAAACAAAAAGTATATCTTGCTTGTACTTGTGTGTAGGTGTAAACAGACGAGAGAGAGGAAAAAAAAAAGAATTCTTTACTTTGACATCATCACTCCATATGCACTGAATGTAATCCACATATTTTAGGTATTCCTATATATTACATACATATTTTTAAATGTATACGAAGTCTTATGTACACATATCTTATTCAATGTGTATATATAAAAAAAAAACTAAAAGCACTGGTCATATAATTGTATGTAATAATAGACAAACATCATAAATGGGGAATTAATAATTCTTGAAGTCATACCACCATCCTCTTGGTCAGATGTTGAAAATTGCAAGGCAATAGTGTACATATACATCTTGATTTGAGAGGCAAACTAATACATATAATAGGAAAAGGCAATCGAATAAATTTATTACTTGAAAACCATACTTTTTAATGTTACCTAAAATGTATAAAACGTAATATAGCTTTAAACATAATAGGATATTATTGAGAAAAAAATTTATTGTCATAGAGATTTACTAGCGTTTGAAATTAATAACAAGACTTGGTGTTTTAAAAATAAATTGTGTATCATTAGTGCTTTGTTTTGTTTAAGCAAGTGCAATCGTATATACGGACTTTGTTAGACATGTAGCGCGGCCTAAAAAACATGTCTACTACGTATACGTGTAATGTTATAATGTATAATGATTTTATGAATATTGGCCTAAAATGACGGTTGTCACAAGTCAGGTTTGAATGTATATGCCAAACGACCACAATGTGTTATTATAAAGGTTTTCTAATTAAGCCATAAAAACTAATTTCTGTTGATTTCCAAAACCAAAGTATAGTTTGATATACTACCAAATCATTGTGAAATGTATATTTCGATATACTTCCAAGGTATAGTTTGATATGCTGCCAATGTGATATTGTTTTCCAAAGTATAGTTTGATATACTACCAAATCACAACCAAAGTATATTTTGATATACTACCAAAGCATAGTTTGTTATGCAACTAATATGGTATTGCTTACCAAAGTATAGTTTGATATACAAAACCAAAGTATAGTTCGATATACTACTGATTTCCTTGTTTACAAATCAAAGCATAATTCGATATACTACAAAATCCTTTTATGTATAAACTAAAGTATATTTTGATATACTATAAACTTCATTATTCTTAAACAAAAGTATATTTTGATATACTAAGAATTCTATTACATTTCCAAAACCAAAGTATATTTTCTATGTACTACAAATCTCTTTTTAAGCAAAGTATTATAATTACCAAAGGTTTATCAAAGATTCATGGCTATTTTGAAACTGTTTAATCTCTTCTCTAAATAACCAAAGCCATGTATCTAAATCCCAAAACCTATGTTACTCACAAGCATTTTATGCTAACGTTCTATTCTCACATATGTTTCAGGTTATTTATGTGACGATTGTCGCCGCATGCTACACATAGGACGGACTCGGGCCTTAGTGACTTTATGTGATTGCTAGGATCGGACCCAACTTGTGAGCTTCCGGTCAAACTTGCTCAGCTAACAGAGGCGGAATTCATTGTTACTGTTTAACCGTCTGTTTCGTATATTGATAAACTTCGTAACGATTACAGACTCGAGCAGGGCTTCGCTTTTGATCACCAAAAACACCATGCTAGACAAACATCCTAAGTCACCTATTTATAGGCATGACTTGACAGCAACTAGGGACTAGGACAACGAAATTTCGCACGAAATTTCCGTACGAAAATTCCTATGAATTTTCGTGTGAAAATTCCTTACAGATACAAAAGTTCAACTTTCAAATAATAACATTTGACGCTGTGAAACCCTATCTATACAATAGACTCGTCCTAGACGTAGGCAATAGACATATGTGCACCAACAGACTCCCCCTTGGATGTTGCCGCAGTCTTGGACAGTCTTCAAAACTTTTCTGCAAAAATCTTTAAAACATATTTGACTTGATTATCCGAAGAAGCGTTTGCGAGGCTTCCGGTGCTCCTCTGAAGCAACGGGAGTTTGATCTGTAGGAGGAGGTCGATTGTATGTATTCTCGAACTTGAATCTTTCATGAGATGCCAGCTTTCGTCTTGCCTCGATTCTTTCTTCATTTGATCTTTCTTTTTCTGCTCTTTATCTTCAAGCTTTCTCCACGTGGTGTTCCAGTCTTTTCCTGAATTAATATTGTTAGCATAACAAACATTAACAATCCTCTAGAACTGCATGGCCTGCTTTTTATCTTTTTCTTCATAGCTGATCTTGATGAAGAATAGGCGTTCGATATCTTTCTCTGAGCAGTTGACCAGCCACATCGGATCCAACACTCTGATCGCGCGCCACAACCCATAAATTCTCTTAGCATGATCACGGTTTCAGATAGATCTTCAGACTATCCCATGACCCTTCATCAAACTCGACACAAATAACAGCCTCTCCAGTACTTGAATCATAGTGCCACCATTTGAAGATTTTGTAAAAATCTTGTTCCATTTTCTTCAAAGGCATATTCTTCATAACACGCGGCCTTTTGACAATCAAAGTCACATCTTTTTCTTGCGTTACTGGATCGATCTTTGTGACGGTTTGTGGCTTGTGTGGTTTCCAGTAGTTGAAACCATGAGTTGCTTCAAACTTGATTAATTTCCAAAGACGTTGACCATTCGGTTGTAGCTTCATACTAAATGTCTTGGTCTGTACCAACTCTTTCACATCCCATTCTGGTAGAGTCTTTATATCACCCAGTCTTCTAAAGTATTGAACTCCATACTCACATTTCAAAGCATACACATCTAGTTCCTCAATCCATCCCAACTGATAATGTCACCTAGAGATGCATCAGGGTCTCGGTGAAGAAAGCTAATGGACGACAGAACTTTCTTTCTGGTGGCATCTCCTTGAACCACTTCTTCTTCATTTCAGTGATCTCTTCTTTAGTCGGTGGTTTAGGGCCGTGCCATCTTTCACTGCTTCTGCTACCTTTTGCTTTAGCATATCATCGTTCATTTCAGCGGTCATTTCGTCAAGGGTAGGAAATACATCTGTTCCCTCACCTGTATACCTTGCCGCTTCATTATCATCATCTAAATCCCAATCTTCAATGATGACTCTGTCATAATCGTTTGCTTGCGGGATGTCTTCAAAAACATAGTCATTCGGCTCTGAGCTTGTATTCTTTAGTTCTTCCTCACAATTGAACTCAAATGATTCTTCATCGATTCCCATCAGCTTAGCAAGTTCAGCCTTTGAATAGTTATGAACGTACTCTCCTTCTTCGACATCGTGCTAAAAAACAGAGTCATTCATGTATGCATCAATGATCATATTATCATTATCAAATAAGTTTGCTACATAATCGAATCCTTCCTTCTCCAAATGATCATACGTTTCGTCTATCATTTCATCAATCTCCTTCTCTAATTCCCTCTGTGCTATCGCTTTTTCTTTCGATATCGACTCTAAAATCCCTTCCCCCTGAAGCACAAACCTCTTGCTTACATCAACGGTTGGATCATAAAAGACTATCTCAGAAGATACTGGCACAGATTCAACTTCCGGCGCAGATTGTTCGATCACAGGATCCGACGAAACCACAGCTTCGTGCACATGTGAGCTAGAGGCAGGAATATCATCAATCTTTTGCTTTCCTCTGCCTTCTGCATCTGATAGAGCTTTAGAAGCTTGTTCTCTGTCTGCCACTCTTTGTCTCGCCTCTTCTCTCTCGATCTTCTCAATCTCATCAGCGAGAGAGATCCCCAGAGTTCGAACCAGAATTTTCTTCATGAGCTCAACCTGCCGATTGTTCGATTCTCGCTCTGCCTCATACTCTTCCATCTTCTTGATTTTCCTCTGATTTTCAGTCTCATAGCTTTGGAGAGTTGCCTTCAGAATCTCTCTTTCATTTTCCAGCACCTTAATCCTTTCTTCGTAAACAGTAACTTTCTGTGAAGCTTGAAAGTATCTCTCGCTATCATCAGTAACCAGCCTCAAAATCTCCCTGACACTATCTCTATCTGACTCAAGGATCTTAATCTTTTCATCAGCACTCTTTAACTTTTCTTCCAACTCATTGAGTCTTCCAACATAAACGTCATCAGCTGTGAAATTCTCCCCCCTGGAATAGCACCATACTCAAAGAAGAAATCATCAAAGGTTGTGTCTGATGGAGGATGTTGTTGTGTAGGATGACCCGATGATGTTGCTTGTGCCTGAGAAGTAACAGGAGGAGAACCAACAGGCTGTCGCGGAGGAGATACAACTGGAGGTTCAAACACTAGAGGATGAGATGGAACAGGAATCTCTGTAGAAGTGTGTTGAGGAGGAGAAGAGACATGTTGAGCAGACACACTTGGTATTTCAACAACTGGAGGAGGCTGAGACGTTGGAGAGGAGATGGAGGACGTTCAGAAGTTGTTTCAACAGTTGGAGCAACTAGAGCCTTAGTAGTCTTTGTTCTCAGCTTAATTCTAAGCTTTTTAGCAGTCGACTCAGGCTTTCAAGCTGCAGCATGTTTAACTCTTTTTCCAGATTCCTTCTTCGCAGGCTTGACAACTGTGATATCCTCTTCAGCCTCAGATGGCTCATATGTTGTGTCATCATCACCAGTAGCCTTACGTTTCTTATCTTTCGGCCAACTTCCTTTCTCTTTCTCTCCTTTCTTGTTCTTTTCTTTCTCTATCTTTCTTTTCACCTTCTCTCCTCTCCTAGAATCAGTATTTGATGATGCCCCTTCATCATCACCACCACCGACTGCTGTCTCAATGTGACACCCGACTATTTAGGATGTCTCGTACAAATGTAACACGTGTCATGAATGAATAAAATGCCATATTGATTATTTATGATGTTTATATATGGTATTTGATGTGTTGGTAAATCTAAAGTTTGATAAAAATTACGTTGGCAATATTAAGAAAAACGCTTATAGCGTAACGGTTAAAATGCGAAACGAACGTCGGTGACCGCCGAATAATGTTAAAATCCCAAAAATAGTCCGTTATGAGTTAAATAATATATTTAATCATAATCGTGAGGAAAAATAATTTAAGACGCTAAGAAACTCTATTTTTCGAGTTTAAGCGCGTACTGCGCGATACTGTGCGTATCTGACAAAATACGTGTCAACACAGCCAGTTCAGGGCAACTGATATTATTATAGTAATAATTTGACAAGTTTATTTTTATAGCGCTTAAAATCCCTATTTTGCGAATTTAAGCGCGTACTGCGCAACACAGCGAACATACTGGCAAATACCGAACACATAGGTCCAGGCAAATAAAATATTGGTTAGTAATATTTTGATGTGTTTATTTTTATAGAGTGTTGAAAATAATTTAAAACGCGTTAAAACGCAGTTAAAAGCTAGATAAAACACCCGGTATCCAGTTAAATACATGTATTTAACTAATAATACTAATATATATGTATGTATATGTAAAGTTGGTGTGTGTGGGTGATAGGTGGCGGCACTTGTGCCCACCTCTCTCTTTTTGTTGCCATGTGTTGGATCTTGAAAAACTAAGTAATGATTGAAATCTACCAAGATACACCATATCTTATGATTTCCAATAAACAAAATCACAATTTTTCTTTCATTTCTTTCCCTCTAAACTGTACACAAACATGCATACACTGATTCTTAAATTTCAAACTCCATCTTGAAGATTCAAGTTGATTTCAAGCTAGTTCCAAGTTGTTTTGATGATCCAATGAAGCTTTTAAGGTGATTTCAAGGAAGAACAAGCTCCATATCATCAAACTTTATCAAAAACCCACAAAAAATCTTGAAGGTATAAGTTTATTTTTAAAACCATGTTCTTGATTCTTGGTGATAATGATGATAGTAGAAGATTTCTCTTGTTTTTTGGAATTAATCACAAACTTGAAACTAATAACAAATGGATTTTTAAAGAAAATAAAAATGGATGCATGAGTATATATGTGTGTGGCCGAGAGTGTGTGTGTGTGTGTGTTATATATATATATAGATATATGTTAGAGATTGAGTTTTGAATTTGTTGATGATTCTTGTTAATATGATTCTTAAAAGTTTGATGCATGCATGAACAAAAAGATGTCATACAAGAATGTTCTTATGATTTAGAAAGATGATTATGAAAAGTGAATTTTTGGAAGTGTATATATGAATGCACATATGTAGCCATGTATATATATATGTGTATATGCATGCATGTAAATCTTTGATGTTAATAAACTTAGATGTGTAGGAATATGTATATATGTCTTACAATTATAATGGAATGATTGGATGATGATAATATGAAGATGAGAATGTTCTTGGATATATGAACATGAAATAAATGTATGTCTAGATGCATATGAGTACATGCATGTGATGAAGATATGGTATGGATGCTTTAGGAGCTTGTACATGGGCATGCATGAGGGTGTATGTACATAAAATGATGAGTAAATGATGTTATGATAAAAATAAGTTTTGATCAGATTATAAAGCATGAAAATAATGCTATTTGAAGTGCAAAATGGTATGGAACTTTGACATAAAGTTTACTAGCTTTGCATGTTGTACTATCTGCTTAAAAGTGTTGTAAAATACATGAAATCGCATGATTTATGTGACCTACACAAAACCAGCACTAATCTGATTATAACCATCATTTTATTCAGTATATAACATGTATTGTGTTAAAATATGAAGTTGTTTTGAGTTCAGATGGTTATGGTAACGTTTGGCGCAAAACTATGCGGTAAAAACGGTAAAAATCGTCTTTTTACGAGGTTTTTGATGAAACTGTTTTAGATCAGTAAATAAACTGATATTTTTGATATAAATATAAGTATATTAACTTATGTTAAGTTTATTTGGTGTTTGGTTAGTCATACGTGACTTTCAGCACCCGAAAACGTTACCGAATCGCTAAAATACGCATTTTTCAACATACACTAGAATGGGATGTTCATGGGTGAACCTTATGTGTTTAAATGTGTGATGTGATTTAAATATGTGAATATGATAATATGTTAAGTTTTGACATGATAGCGGGAATTAAGACTATGCATGTACGCTTGTATGTTTAAAACGGTAGAATCGGTGAAATCGCGTTAAAATGTGTAACTTATTTGTCAGCATGAAAACTAATACATAGGTTAACTTAGTGAGTTACATGTATACATGCTTTAAAAATGATAAAGTGAATAAGTTAATGAGTTTTCGCGTGTTATGATATTGTGAATATGTGCACGTTTATGTATATATATTAAGACGCGCAAATCGTAGATATATATTATTTATAAACGGGAGTGTAACGGATAGAACATTAAGGTCACCAATAAAATTTTCAAGTCGCAAAATCTATATATATATATATATATATATATATATATATATATATATGAGCTCATATGTATATATTAATTTGCCAACATAATAAAAATAACAACTTTCCGAGAAAATCTCAAAGTTATGTGTATTGGAGAAACTTAGGAATTTTGTAATATATTGATTATTAAATCGTGCCTACGTATGTTAGGACGTGTAGAATCAAATTGTGGGATCGCGCTATTTTAAATACGCACCCAAAGGTGAGTGTCACTAAACCCCCTCTTTTTACTGTTTTGTATTTGTTTTGGAGGAAGAACACGCCTTAAAAGGATTAAAGATGTTTTTGAATAAAACATACCTTTTCTTATATAAAATGTATATTTTCATGGAAAATATATGATTTTGACTATATTAATATGTTTCGGGTATAAACAGTTTTGTGAATAAATATGTTTCGGGGATGAAACGGGGATTTTACGGTGTTTTAGAGAAAACACCGTGTAGATTTAAAAATGCTTAAATCTAAAGTTGTGACGAATTGGTCGGTCTTAAGAGAGTAAGTATCGGGATTAGGCTTACGTTTCGGTGGGGACGTCGGGGATTCGTACAACTCGTTATATTAAATTTATCATTTTAGTAGGATATATATATTGTTCATGAGGCAAGTGATATAGATGGCCCTTATGGGCGCATGCGCAAGTATTGCTGTTTAATCATTTAAATATTGAACACGTAGAATTGTTGGTAGATCTATCGGGTTAACTACCTCGTCGTGATCGGTCGCTACGATCAAGTCAAACGACGAATTGATATTCTATTATAGTCTAGTCTTGATTATACCCTTATTGTTAATATATAGTTCATATTGTCTTGCAAACATACGAATCTGAACCTTTGATGCAATAAATTGAATATGTAAAACTTGGGAAGATGCTTTAGTTTGAAGGTTTCGGGGAAACGCTTGCGACGGCTGACTCATGGATTTTGTTAAGGAAATAAATTAACATTCGAAAATATTATTTGGATGTTTTGATAAAAAACACATAATTAGAAAGTTTTCCTTGTTTTAAATTTGAATATGTGAGTTCACCCTCCTATATGTTGACACTTGATTTTAACGTGTTCTTCAGGTACTTGAGCGTGGCTTCGTGAATCTTTGGCGTGTCTTGTGGTTGTGATGTATGTTTTGTTTTATAATAAACTTTGGACTTTTAAAACTTATTTGGGACTGACTGTATTAAGATCCATAAGGATCAAGACAACTTAACTATGTTATGGTTGTGGTTTATGTTTAAATTTGTAAACAATGTTTTAATTAAGTAATATGTCCAAAATTAACGATGCATCATCCACTAAGATATTTATGGGCACCAACTTCCGTCACCATTACGTTTGTATTTCCGCTGCGACGTTTTTGGGGTGTTACAGAAGTTGGTATCAGAGCCAACGGTTGTTAGCAAACTAGATGTTTTCAGGGGAAAACTCTAGACTTCAACCAAAGAATATTGAGATATAAGTCCAAAATTCGCGAAGCCAAAATTTTTAAATAAACATGGATTTTTATCATGTATGAGAACCATTGCGTGTTATTGTGCATACGTGTTAATTTGTTGATTTGGGCCTTATGATGATGCTCCACCTCGATCTACGAGACCCGGTAATCATCAGGTACCGTGCCAGTTATCGATGACATGGATAGAGGTGTTCCATTGATCGGAGGATCTTATAGTGTCGGACCAGCAGTAGACGCTACCATTGTTACGGCTCAGCCATTGGAGCCATTGGTCGTCTCGTCTGCTGTCGTTGCTGAGCCCACTACTAAGATCCCTCCACCTGTTTTACCGAGTCGTCATTTCCATCGATCGAGTCGCTCGCTCCTACTACACCCCTGTTGGTATACTTTCGACGTAGGAAGAGGATACGACCAGCTGGAGACATCGCTTCAACTTCCAGAGCTGAGACAGCATCTGCTTCGAAGAAGCAGAAAGGAGTGTGAGTTAACCGATGTTCTCACTGCGACCGTCAGTTGGGGGCCATACGCGGAGATCTAGAGGCGACCAAGGGAAATGTGAAGGAATTGGAGGGGCAGATGGACTGGTTTGATGAGCTTAAGGACTTGGATGACAGTGCAATGGATCAGATGCACTGGAGGATAGTTAAGCTGGAGGAGCTTGTGAGGAAGCTTCTAGAGTTTGTTGGCATGAAGAAATGATGGTTGTATGTCATTTATGTTGTTTGTTTGTTTGTTTTGTATGTCTCTTTGATAAACCCTTATATTGGCTTGCATGCCAAATTTTTGGATATTTAGGAGGAAATTTCATCTAGACTTGTTATTGGTGGTTGATTATGTCACACCAAATTTTGATTGGTCGTTGTACTATGAACAAGCTTTGTAATTTGCGTGATAAATATCAATATTATGGGTTCTGTTTTGGTTAAATTATTCTCATTATTATGTGGATGCATATGTATTCTTTAGTCCACTATTATTTAATGATTGAAATATTTAAACAATGTCTTTGCAACAATAGAAACGACAAGATGCCGCCAAAAGCGAGACAAGGTACTGGACTACCTACCACCCTAGAGGAGTTGGCACAACTCATAGCCCAACACGTTAATACTGCCTTGGAACAGCGCGAAGCCAACCAGAATATTGGGCAAGGACGTGGACGTGGTGCTCCTAGGCATGGTGAAGGTGGTGTACAGATTGGAAACCCGCAAGGTAATATAATGATCGGAAAAGTTTTAGTAGTTCCTGTGTTATGATATAATCAGAGCAAAATCTTGATTTTTCATTAACCTTGTGAACAATGCATGGATGTACATATAAAACATTTCAGGGCTGTAACCCACGATCATTTACCGGTGCTGAAGGGCCTCTTGAAATCACTAGATGGATCGAGAAAATGGAATCTGTGATGTCCATCAGCAGTTGTGCTGATGATCAAAGGGTGAGGCATGCTTCATGTTCATTTCTAGACGAAGCTTTATCCTGGTGGAACACTCAAGTTCAAGTTTTGGGCGAAGACGCGCCTACAGTCTTACCTTGAACGAACTAAAAGAGATCCTTTTTAAGGAATACTGCCCGCGTAGTGAGATGCAGAAGATTGAGACTGACTTCTGAAATTTGACCATGGAAGGCCTAAATGTCAGAGCTTATACGTCTCGGTTCAATGATTTGGCTAGATTGGTTCCACGAATGGTCACTCCTGAGTACGTTAAGGTAGAGAGGTATATTTGGGGATTGTCGCCACAAATTCGTAGTATGGTTACGTCAGCGAAGCTCACTACCTATCTGGAAGCTACTACTCTAGCGAAATCATTAGTGGATGATGCTGCTCGCAAAAGTAGTCTTAACAGGAAGGAGGAGACTGGGAAGTCGTCGGGAAAAGTCAAGGCAATGGGAAATCTGATCGATCAGAGCGTTCTGAGCCAAGATCTGGGGATTCGCGGGAAGCGAAAGTCTGTGAGCTCAAGAAAGGATTCCGAAGTGAAGCGTGAGAAGAAACGTGATTCGGGGAAAGCATATGTGGCTAATTCGAGTGGTTCGAGGAAGGATAATGCCAGGGATGGCGGAAGTGGTTCAGTGAAGAAGACTCATGATGATGAGCAGGGAAAATGTGCCAGATGTGGTCGAACTGGACATGTTACTGCGAGTGCTATGCTAAGAGTACGTCGGAGGGAGTTAAGCTCGAGGGATGCTTTGAATGCGGAGAGCAGGGACACTACAAGAGGAATTGTCCAAATGTGAAGGGTCAGAATACCAGGGGCAGAGCTTTAGAGCTGAATGCTGGGAAGGCACGTGATGATTCTGCAGTTGTTAGCGGTACGTTCTTAATCAATGACCATTCTGCGTTCGTACTATTTGATACTGGTTCTGACTTGAGTTTTGTTTCGAAAAACTTTGAACCATTTCTGTGTTCTCAAACAAGTAAGCTAAGTAAAAAGTACTCGATAGAATTAGCAAATGGAAAATTGATAGAGACTAGCGAAGTTATTCGTGGTTGTAGAATTTGGTTATGTGATCATAGTTTCAGTATTGATTTACTACCAGTGGAGCTGGGTAGTTTTGATGTAGTCGTTGGGATGGATTGGCTATCCAAGAACGAAGCTGAGATCATTTGTTCGAAGAAACAAGTGCGGATACCTCGTCCTGGTGGTGGTGAAGCTTTAGTTGTTCACGGTGACCGATCGAGTCGAGTATCAAGAGTTGTTAGTGTTATGAAGATGCACAAGATGTTGCGTAAGGGCTATCCTGCGTTCTTGGTTAACGTAGTGGATACGAAGGCTGAAAGTGGGAAGATTGAAGAAATTCATGTAGTTCGCGATTATCCGGAAGTTTTTCCTGAAGACTTGCCTGGATTACCCCCTGTGAGACAGATCTAGTTTAAGATTGATCTTGTACCTGGTGCTGCACGATTGCAAAATCTCCTTATAGATTAGCACCGTCAGAAATGAAAGAATTGTCAAATCAGCTTCAAGAGTTATTAGACAAAGGTTTCATACGACCAAGCTTTTCGCCTTGGGGAGCACCTATGTTATTTGTGAAGAAGAAAGATAGTTCCTTCAGAATGTGTATTGATTACAGAGAGTTGAACAAGCTGACTATCAAGAATCGGTACCCGTTACCAAGAATCGACGATTTGTTCGACCAGCTTCAAGGCTCAAGCTACTACTCGAAGATAGACCTGCGTTCAGGTTATCACCAGTTGAAGATTGCTGAGGAAGATGTTCTGAAGACTGCTTTTAGAACACGTTATGGCCATTATGAGTTCTTAGTCATGCCTTTTGGCTTAACTAATGCGCCTGCAGTGTTCATGGATCTCATGAATAGGGTATGCAAACCCTACTTGGATAAATTCGTGATAGTATTCATTGATGATATACTAATCTATTCGTGAACCAAAGAACATCATGAGCAACATTTGAAGATGATTCTGGAGTTGTTGAAGAAAGAGGAGTTGTATGCTAAGTTCTCTAAGTGTGAATTTTGGATTCGAGAGGTGCATTTCCTCGGCCATGTCATAAATGAGAAAGGTATACATGTGGACCCGTCGAAGTTAGAAGCGATTAAGAATTGGGAAGCGCCAAAGACTCCGCCAGAGGTGCGACAATTCTTAGGACTTGCTGGGTATTATAGAAGATTCATTGGGAATTTTTCCAGAATAGCACAGCCATTAACATTATTGACCCAGAAGGATAAGAAATTTGATTGGACAGAAAAACAGGAGGAAGCTTTTCAGTCATTGAAGGAGAAGTTGTGTAGTGCACCTATTCTATCCCTGCCAGTGGGAAATGAAGGTTTTGTTGTATACTGTGATGCGTCACGTTTGGGCCTTGGTTGCGTGCTTATGCAGAAGGACAAAGTGATAGCCTATGCATCTAGACAACTGAAAGTGCATGAGAAGAACTACACAACTCATGATTTAGAGTTGGGAGCTGTTGTGTTCGCTTTGAAGATTTGGAGACATTATTTGTATGGCACGAAGTGTACGATTTACACAGACCATAAGAGCCTCCAACATAGTTTTGATCAGAAGGAACTCAACATGCGACAACGGCGTTGGGTAGAGTGTGATATTCGTTATCACCCGGGAAAAGCAAACATTGTTGCTGACACTCTCAGTATGAAGGAGCGGGAAAAGCCTCTGCATGTGCGTGCTTGGGGTTTGACCATACAAACGAATTTGACCGATCGAATTCGTAATGCACAACGAGAAGCTTTAAAAGATGAGAACCTGAGTAGAGAAGGTTTGAGAGGTTTGGAATGTGAACTGATACCAAAAGCGGATGAAGTGATGTACTTCATGAACCGAGTTTGGGTTCCGCTTAGAGGTAACTTACGTGAACTGGTTATGAATGAGGCTCATAAGTCCAGATATTCGATTCACCCAGGTTCTACCAAAATGTATCAGGATATTAAGGAGTTTTATTGGTGGCCGAATATGAAGAGAGATATTGCGGTGTATGTAAGTAAATGTCTGACTTGCTCGAAGGTTAAGGCTGAACATCAGAGGCCATCTGGGCTTCTGCAGCAACCAGAGATTCCTAAATGGAAGTCATCTTGCTATGGACTTTGTTACCAAATTACCCCGTACGTCACGTGGACATGACACTATTTGGGTAATTGTGGATCGATTGACGAAGTCTGCTCATTTCTTGCCTATTAAGGAAACAGACAAGACGAAAAGATATCGCAGTTGTACCTCAACGAGATCGTAGCCCGACATGGAGTGCCCCTGTCAAATATCTCCGATAGAGATGGACGATTTGACTCCAGATTTTGGCGGTCTCTTCAAGAGTTGCTGGGTTCTCATTTGGACATGAGTATTGCATATCATCCTCAAACGGATGGTCAAAGTGAGAGAACCATTCAGACGTTAGAGGATATGTTGAGAGCGTGCGTGATTGATTTTAGTGGAAGTTGGGATACTCATTTGCCGTTGGCAGAGTTTTCTTACAACAATAGTTACCACGCTAGTATCAAAGCCGCTCCGTTTGAAGCTTTGTACGAAGGAAGTGTCGATCACCCCTATGCTGGGCTGAATTGGCGAAAGGCAACTAACCGGACCTGAGCTTATCCAGGAAACCACCGACAAGGTTGTCCAGATCAAGGAAAGGTTGAAAGGTGCCACCGACCGAAGAAAAGTTATGTAGACAACCGAAGGAAACCGTTGCAGTTTCAAGTCGGGGATCGTGTTCTGCTGAAAGTGTCACCTTGGAAAGGTGTTGTTAGATTTGGGAAAGGGGGAAAGCTAAGCCCACGGTATATAGGTCCTTTCGAAATCGCATCTCGAGTTGGATCAGTCGCGTATAGGCTTAAGCTGCCGCATGATTTGAGTGGAGTTCATGACGTGTTTCATGTTTCCAACCTGAGAAAGTGTCTGTCAGATGAGACACTATTTATACCCCCTGATGAGGTTCAAGTAGACGATAAATTGAGATTTATCGAGGAACCGGTTGAAGTTCTGGATGAGAAGATTCAGAAGCTTAGAAGGAGTCGGATCAAGTTGGTCAAGGTTCGCTGGAATTCTAAACGTGGACCGAGTTCACATGGGAATGAAAGGACCAGCTGCTACGAAAATATCTGCATCTCTTTAAATCTAGTGCGAAAACGAAACCTGTAGTGTAAGAATTTCGGGGACGAAATTCCTTAAAAAGGGGGAGACTGTGACACCAGGCTATTTAGGCTGTCCCGTACGAATGTAACACGTGTCATGAATGAATAAAAGGCCGTATTTGATTATTTAGGATGTTTATATATGGTATTTGATGTGTTGGTAAATCCAAAGTTTGATAAAAATTACGTTCGTAATATTAAGATAAACGCTTATCGCGCAACGGTTAAAATACGAAACGAACGTCGGTGACTGCCGAATAATGTTAAAATCCCAAAAATAGTCCGTTATTAGTTAAATAATATATTTAATCATAATCGTGGGGAAAAATATTTTAAGACGCCAAGAAACTCTATTTTTCGAGTTTAAGCGCGTACTGCGCGTATCTGACAAACTACTGTCAACACAGCCAGTTCAGGGTAACTAATAATTATTATAGTATAATTTGACAAGTTTATTTTTATAGAATGATAAAAATAAATTTAAATGCTTCAAATCCCTATTTTGCGAATTTAAAGCGCAACACAACGCGCATACTGCCAAATACCGACAACGTAGCCCGTCCAGGCAAATAAAATATTGGTTAGTAATATTTTGATGTGTTTATTTTTATAGAGTGTTGAAAATAATTTAAAACGCGTTAAAATGCAGTTAAAACGCTAGATAAAACACCCGGTATCCAGTTAAATACCTGTATTTAACTAACAATACATAATATATATGTATGTACATGTAAAGTTTGTGTGTGTGGGTGATAGGTGGCGGCACTTGTGCCCACTTCTCTCTTCTTGTTGCCATGTGTTGGATCTTGAAAAACCAACTAATGATTAAAATCTACCAAGATACACCATATCTTATGATTTCCAAGATCACAATTTTTCTTTCATTTCTTTCCCTCTAAACGTACACACACATGCATACACCCATTCTTAAATTTCAAAATCCATCTTGAAGATTCAAGTTGATTTCAAACTAGTTCCAAGTTGCTTTGATGATCCAATGAAGCTTTTAAGGTGATTTCAGGAAGAAAAGCTCCATATCATCTAACTTTATCAAAAACCCACCAAAAATCTTGAACGTATAAGTTTATTTTTAAAACCATGTTCTTGATTATTGGTGATAATGATGATAGTAGAAGGTTTCTCTTGTTTTTTGGAATTAATCACAAACTAGAAACTAATAACAAATGGGTTTTTAATGAAAATAAAATGGATGCATGAGTATATATGTGTGTGGCCGAGAGTGTGTGTGTGTGTTATAATATATATGTTAGAGATTGAGTTTTGATTTTGTTGAATGATTCTTGTTAATATGATTCTTAAAAGTTTGATGGATGCATGAACAAAAAGGTGTCATAGAAGAATGTTCTTATGATTTAGAAAGTGATTATGAAAAAGTAAATTTTTGGAAGTGTATATATGTATGCACATATGTAGCCGTGTATATATATATCTGTATATGCATGCATGTAAATCTTTGATGTTAATAAACTTAGATGTGTAAGAATATGTATATATGTCTTACAATTATAATGGAATGATTGGATGATGATAATATGAAGATGAGAATGTTCTTGGATATATGAACATGAAATAAATGTATGTCTAGATGCATATGAGTACATGCATGTGATGAAGATATGTTATGGATGCTTTAGGAGCTTGTACATGGACATGCATGTGGGTGTATGTACATAAAATGATGAATAAATGATGTTATGATAAAAATAAGTTTTGATCAGATTATAAAGCATGAAAATAATGCTATTTGAAGTGCAAAATGGTATGGAACTTTGACATAAAGTTTACTAGCTTTGCATGTTGTACTATCTGCTTAAAAGTGTTATAAAATACATGAAATCGCATGATTTATTGACCTACACAAAAACTTCACTAATCTGATTATAACCATCATTTTATTCAGTATCTAACAAAGCTTTATTTAAAAATATGAAGGATGGTTATGGTAACGTTTGGCGCAAAACAATACGGTAAGAACGGTAAAAATCGCCTTTTTACGAGGTTTTTATGAAACTGTTTTAGATCAGTAAATAAACTGATATTTTTGATAGAAATATAAGTATATTAACTTATATTAAGTTTATTTGGTGTTTGGTTAGTCATACGTGACTTTCGGCACCCGAAAACGTTACCGAATCGCTAAAATACGCATTTTTCAACATACACTAGAATGGGATGTTCATGGGTGAACCTTATGTGTTTAAATGTGTCATGTGATTTAAATATGTGAATATGATCATATATTAAGTGTTAACATGATAGCGGGAATTAAGAGTATGCATGTACGCTTGTATGTTTAAAACGGTAGAATCGGTGAAATCGCGTTAAAATGTGTAACTTATTTGTCAAGAATGAAAATTGATATATAGGTTAACTTAGTGAGTTATTTCATGTATACATGCTTTAAAAATGATAAATTTAATAAGTTAATGAGTTTTCGCGTGTTATGGTATTGTGAATATGTGCACGTTTATGTATATATATTACGACGCGCAAATCGTAGATATATAGTATTTATAAACGGGAGTGTAACGGATAAAACATTAAGGTCACAATAAAATCGTTCAAGTCGCAAAATCTTAAAATATATATATTGGATGTTTTGATAATAAACACATAATTGGAAAGTTTTCCTTGTTTTAAATTTGAATATGTGAGCTCACTCTCCTTTATGTTGACACTTGATTTTAATGTGTTCTTTAGGTACTTGAGCATGGCTTCGTGAATCTTTGGCGTGTCTTGTGGTTGTGATGCATGTTTTGTTTTATAAATAAACTTTGGACACTTTTAAAACTTATTTGGGACCGAGTGTATTAAGATCCATAAAGATCAAGACAACTTAACTATGTTATGGTTGTGGTTTATGTTTAAATTTGTAAACAATGTTTTAATTAAGTAATATGTCCAAAATTAACGATGCATCGTGCACTAAGATATTTATGGGCACCAACTTCCGTCACCATTATGTTTGTATTTCCACTGCGACGTTTTTGTGGTGTTACACTTAACACCAATCATACTTTCAATCTCTTCAGCAGTTTCTCTAATAGATTCATCATGAGTTGCTTCCTCGGTGCGCACAGTTTCTTCAACAATAACTTACTCGACATCAGGTTCATCAATCAAACCTGTACCAACACTTGGTTGTTTCTTTTGTCGCTTGGGGGCTGAGGAGGAAGTCTCTGATGATTTCTTCCTTTTTGTGGTAGAGGAAGAAGAACTAGCTTTCTTACTTCCATAGTGACCTTTCACTCCCTCGCCCTTGATGTACCATATACTTCGTTTCTCAACAAAATCTTCCGTCATACTCCGTTCATCACTTCATCACCAATGCCCTCATTCCTCCATTTACCTTCGGGCAGAGCAACATAATCAGCCTTGATGAACATTCCAAAAATAGGCTTAAAAACTGGAGCCTTTCCCCTTTTACGGCAGTTCCTGATGTTGTGGATGTCAGGCGAAGACATATGCTCTAACTTCAAAATATCATCCTTCTTTTTCTCGAGATTGGGGTGTAGGTGGTCGAGGATCATCTGAACAAATCTAGGGTACTGCAAGAATCGACCCTTACCCAAATTCATCACCATCTGATCAAAAATTAACTTGCTGAAGTTGTACGGCTTGTTTAGGATCACTGCTACAATCATACAGATGTGATAATCAACGAGATCATCCCAACCCCCTTTCTGTGGCTTAATGACCGTGTGATGCAGTGGTTGATCTTGTAAGGAGCAGAGTTCACATAACCATTGTACCTATTCTGTAGAAGCATCTTTTGACGAACTGCTCTGTAAACCCAGTAGGAAAATCGGTTTCATCCCTAAAATGTAACACTATTCATATAAGATCTTCAGTAATTGTGATCTCCACATCATTCTCTCCTATTCTTACTGCTGACGTAATCGCCCATGAATCAGCATGTAACTCTGCTGCGGCCCAAAAACAGTCGACATGCGATGCATAAACGTCATGTTTATGTGTGATGGCATAATACACCGGCAGCCTCTCAAGAAAATCTATATACTGAGAAAATGGAGCAAACTCTTGCACATCATTATCGATTAAGTAGAAGGAGTTGTGCATTGGGTGGAACTCATATGCGGTTTTCTGTGAAATAGAGAGACATGAAAAAGTTAGAAATTTTCACAAACACAAATTCCTCAAAATTTTCGTACGAAAATTGACAAATCATAACTTTTCTTAGATTTTCGTGCGAAAATATAGAACTCAAGAATAACACTTCATCTCCTGAATTTTCATGCCAAAATACTAGATTTTCGTACTTCGTACGAAAATCTGCATCGTCCCAAACAGTTAACATTATTCAACCCGACTCAAAACACTTGCAATTTCTGACATTTTCTTGAAATTGAAACGGTAGACCTTAGTTAAACTTGCCGATTTTAACGTTGGATAGATCAATTTTAAGTTTCACCGGCTAGTTTATCCTAGATCTACGTTTAGTCCGTATAAGTCCAAAATAGTCCAAATTCACGATTTGATCTCGTGTAATACCTTAGCCATTACAAGAGGTGTGCAAATCAACCTCCCTAATGTGTCGAATAAGTCGAAAAGTGAACGTAATGAACGATAAGAGCACAATCACTTCAGAAAATCCGCACCAAAGTTCTAACAGTTTTCGTGCGGAATCCTGTTCAACTCTCACTTATATATAGGCTTTTAATTTTCGTGCGAAAATTTCAGAGACCCTTGAACAATTTTCAATCTTTTCAACTTTTTCGTTTGTTTTCAGTTTTAATTATCCACACAGTTATCCAAGTCCAAGTTAATTACCTTGTTTAACTGTTTTGGCTACCAAGTCCAAGTTAATGACTTTGGATAACCACTTTTTGACCAAAACTGACATCATCCTAATTTTTTGATTTTAAGTTTCAAATTAATGAACTTTTCAACATTTCAAACCAGACTTTGTTTCCAGGTTAGCTCTCAGCCCGTGATTCAAACGATTTTCCTCTGCATTCCGTCGCTTTTGACATTTGAAGATCAGTTTTCCATCACCGGTAGTCAAATCTTAAGGAACAAACAGAAAATCTTTTTGAATTTTTGGATATTTCTAAACTAGAAACGCTTAAAGCAATATGTACAAATATATTTACATACATATTTTTATGAGTTTATGTTAGAGGATCATATCAGTTTATTGAGACACATTACTAGTACCGTTGCTCTAGATAAAACTTTAAGTTCTTAAATAGATTTTCTTCAGATTGTCAGTATACTGATCCACTTAAAACTCTACATGTTTCTTAACTGCTTCAAGATATGTTAGGTAAGTTTTAGCAACATGGCCTAATCGGTGTTTCCCACCTCAGAATATACTCCCGCATCGAGATTCCCTAGATTTCATCTCACATGTGAGTATATCTAACTGATATATGTATAGGGGTGAAATGCGAAACCTTGAGAGCTCAGGTTAGTACTTCCGTACAAGAAAGAGATGAAGGCTCGACTTTAGGTGGTGTTCCTCTTGGGATTTTTTTAAATTTTGTACAGCAGAAAGTTGTATCTTTTTATGACATTATTCTTCATTTTTTATGCAGCTTTTGGGGGTGAATAATGCGAAAGTATTATACAAGTTCTAGGCCATTGCTGACGCAAAATCAGAAGAACTCATATAATACCCCATATATCAACTAAATATAAAGACCTAGTATCTCAGAATCTGGCATTCTCTCAAACGAAATTTCGGGGTACCAAGCCCATATATCCGAGAGATGTTAAGCCACAAATGTACCAGTTTATCTATTTAGGTTTATATCCTGAAAGCAGTTTAGTGAGCGTGCGAAGCCTACTAGCATATCCTTAGAAAGACATGTTTAGACACTTTTAAACAATACATTTCTTTCGCGTACTGTAATGGTCCACTGATGTACTATCATTTCCTCTTATACACACAACTCTTTTTGTATTTTTTAATGTTTTTGTATTTTTCATGAATTTTTTCAATGTTTTTGTATTTTCACAACTTTTTCTCCTCTAAAATCAAAAACATATTTTTGGATTTTTATTTTTAAGAAAGCATGTAAACTATTTACAAAAAAATATTACCAGTGAGGATTACATCCCAACATCGTCATCCTCAAATTCAACCTCATAAATATCCCCTGAGGTCAGATTCTTTAAACCATTTAATTTTGAAAGATTTTAAAAAACATGCTCTGTCAGAAGCTTTGGTATAAAAATATGCTTTTTGGTCATCAGTGTGGATTTTCTTAATTTGTACCAACTTTTTCTCGTGACAGTCCTGGATAAAGTGGTATCGAATCTCAATAAGTTTAGTGCATGAGTGTTGACAAGGTTGACTGTGATATCAACAGCTGCCTTGTTATCTATGAATATTGGTGTATCAAGAAATTACAAACCATAGTCTCTCATCTGTTGTTGTATCCACAGTATCTGGGAACAACAACTGGATGCTGAAACGTATTCAGCTTCACAAGTAGAGAGAGCGACCGCAGTCTGTTTCTTGCATTGCCACGTTACCAAACGTGTTCCGAAGAACTGGCAGCCGGGCATTGTAGATTTAGCTTTCTGCTTGCAGCAACCAAAATCAGAATCAGAGTTACCCGTAAGTTTAAAATCGTCGTGATGTGGATACCACAAGCCGGTGCTTGGGCATCCTTTCATGTAGCGCATGATCCTTTTGACGATTAATAGATGTGATTCCTTCGGATTTGACTGATATCTGGCGCAAAGGCATGTGGGGTACATGATATCTGGTCTCGAAGCTGTGAGATACATCAAGGATCTGATCATGGAGCGATATAATGTTTCATCAACTTTTTCTCCATACTCGTCTGGACAAATGCTGTGGTTTGTGGCTAACGGGGTAGATGCGGGTTTAGTTCCTATCATGTCAAATTTCTCCAACACGTCATGAACATACTTCATGTGGTGAATGAAAATACCGTCTGGCAGTTGTTCAACCTGAAGCCCCAAGAAGAATTTCATCTCTCCCATAGCACTCATTTCGAATTTTTCTTTCACGACTTTCTCAAAATCCTTACACAGTTGTTCATTTGTCGATCAAAAGATGATATCGTCCACATAGATTTGCACAATGATCAGATGTCCATCTACTTCCTTGGTAAAGAGGGTGCTGTCTACTGTTCCTTTGGTGAATCGGTTAGCCAGAAAGTGCTTGGAAAGCGTTTCATACCAGGCTCTCAGGGCTTGGTGTAAACCGTAAAGAGCTTTGTTCAGCAAGTAGACCTTATCTATGTGAATTGGATCGACAAAACCCGGTGGTTGGCCGACATATACCCTCCTCTTTTACTTTACCGTACAGGAAAGCAGACTTCACATCCAATTGGTACACTTTAAAACCTTTCCATGAGGCGAAAGCCAGGAAAATGCGGATAGCTTCCAGACGCGCGACTGGGGCATAGACCTCGTTGTAGTCTATCCCTTCCTGCTGACGAAAACCTTGAACTACGAGCCGAGCTTTGTTTCGAACAACCACTCCTTTATCATCTCTTTTACACTTGTAAACCCGAGTGCTTATCTTTTTCTGCTTGGGCGGTAGGTCAACAAGTTCTCAGACTCCAGGTTTCTGGAATTGCAATAATTCTTCCTGCATTGCTTCCACCCAACTTCCATCTTTAAGAGCATCTTTGAAGTTTCCTGGTTCTACCTGAGAAACAAAAAAACTATGAGAAAATCTATTTTGAAGTGGAGCAACTTTAGAATAAAAATAGCTTAGATCCTTATTAATCTGATTTCACGTTTTCACGCAGCTTGTAGTTCTCCAATGATGTTATCTGAAGGATGGTAGGAGACTGTTCTAAGCATCACTTCCCTTGGAACATTTACTGAGTTTTCTAAATTTGTGATATTCTAATCTGTAACTTGTTCTGAAGAAGTAGCCTCATTTCTCGCACTGGTCTCAGCAGCTTGATTGTTAAGATAACTTGAAAAGAGTACTATCCACTGTTCCTCTATAAAGCTGTTTCTGACGAGATGTTGCGATAACATCTCGTACCAAGCTCTCGGGGCTTGGTGTAGACCATAAAGAGCTTATCCAGTAGGTACGCTTTCTTCTTGTTTAGTGGATCGACAAACCCAGTGGTTGTCCAACGTACACCTTCTCGTGTAATTTTCCGTACAGAAAAGCCGATTTGACATCCAATTGATAGACCTTAAATCCTTTCCATGATGCGAAAGCTAGAAAGATTCGAATAGATTCCAAGCGAGCAACCGGTGCGTAGACTTCCGTGTAGTCTATCCCTTCCTGCTGGTGAAATCCCTTGACAACAAGCCTAGCTTTGTTACGAACAATAACCCCTCTATCATCACGTTTACACTTAAAGACCCATTTTGTATCAATTGCTTTCTGATTTTCTGGTAAGTCTTCAAGCTTCCACACTCCCAACTTCTCAAACTGCAATAGTTCTTCTTGCATTGCTTGTACCCAGTTTTCATCGGCTAAAGCTTCATTAACAGTCTTAGGCTCAATCTGAGAGATGAAACATGAATAGAAGCAATAGTTATGGGTTGTGGCAATGCGAGTGTAGAAACAACTGAGTGCTTTGTTAATTTTCCCTCGAGTTCTAACACCAGTTTGAAGTTCTCTGAGTATATTTGTTGACGGATGATAGGAATATGATAGCGGCAATTCTTCACTTGGAACATCTACTGAGTTTTACTGGTTCGTGATGTTGAGATCAACGACCAATTCAACATTTGGAGAGCTTGATGAAGCTTCATTTCTGTTGTTCGGGATGGCAGATTGATTAAGAAGACTTGTTATCTGCTCCACTTCTTCATCTGGAGAAGATGATTCCCCATCAGCATCAAATGTCGGTGCTTCATCTGAGTCAGGATTTTGATTCTGAGGCATACTGGGCTCCGTTGTTGTATTCACTGGTTCAGTAGAGGCATTTGTTGGAGAAATAACAGGTGTTGTTAAGGTTTCTAAAATATTTTCAGCCAGAACACCACTATTGCTTGAACTTGCGCCAGAAGAAGATGGATCCAACGTGGGTTGATTAACAACAATTGGTCGAACAATTTGTTCTTGATTCGCTGACTGGTGAAGGTAGTATAACGCTGCAACTTCTTCGTCAGTCGGTTCTTCGGGCAAGTCAAATGACTTCCAAAGGTCTTGATAGTTAAACAGCCACACGTCACCTTTCCTTTGAATAGGATCCGTATAATTGAAACAATCAACATGATGTGCTTCAATAACCTTTCTTAATGAAGGAACATATACTCTTCTCAACGGACTCGCATATCCGACAAAGAAACCTTCAAGAGATTTAGCTCCGAATTTTCCATCTTGGTCTATTACGGTACATGGTGCACCAAATGGCTCTAAGAACTTCAAATTTGGCTTCCGTCGGTTTATCATCTCAAAACATGTTTTCTTTGTTTGTTTGACAGTAAGAACCCTGTTTAGTGTGTAGCAAGCCGCAAAAACCGCTTCACTCTAGGATCTGATTGGAAGTTTAGAATCTGCAAGCATGGTTCTCGCAGTTTCAATCAAAGTTCTGTTTTTTCCGTTCAGCTACTCCGTTTTGCTGTGGAGTATAGGGAGCACTAAACTCGTGCAGAATCCCTTTTGCATTGCAGAATTCCTTCATTTTGTTATTCTTAAACTCTGTGCCATTGTCACTTCTAATGCGTTTGACCGGTAGATGATAAAGGTTCTCAAGTTTCTTGAATAGAATAACCAAGTTCTCGAACGTTTCGTCTTTTGATTCTTGAAAGAATACCCACGAATATCTCAAATAGTCATCTGTCACGACCAAGAAATATAAGTCTCCTGAGATGCTTCGAACATTTACAGGACCAAATAAGTCCATGTGGAGACATTCTAATGGCAACTTTATTGAGTTTTGAATTTTCTTCGGATGAGATTTCTTGATCTGCTTTTACTTTTTACATTCTAAGCAATGATCTGACATCTGAAAACTCTGAAGATTTACGCCTTCTACAAGATCATTATGAACCAAGAAATTCATTTTTTGCAAATGAATATGCCCCATCTTACGATGCCAAAGAATAGAATCCTTTTCAGTAGCCTTTGACACAAAACATTGTGCTGATTTTGATGAAGTGGTAGCGACACCCATATCAAGAACACATAGATCATTCTCCCGAGGTGCTCGCATCAGAATCTACTCATCTGGTATTTTGAATCCTGGCTTCAAGATAATACATTCTTTGTCGTTGAAATGTACCGTGAATTTCTTGTCACAAATATGCGATATACTCAGAAGATTGTTCTCAAGTTCTGCAATATAGTTCACGCGATCGAATGAAACGACGCCATTGGAGAGTTTTCCCTCGGCGATTATCCTTCCACCCTGGTTTCCTGCCAATCCAACATATCCACCATTGATAACTTTAATGTCGAATAGAAATGCCTTCATTCCCGTCATATGCCTGGACGCTCCACTATCCAAAATCCACTTAGAAAGTACGGATCTCTGGAGCCCCTGCACATTTTAAACATCTATTTAAAAAGCGAGACCCAAGCCTTTTTGGTCTTGGGTTGAATTGGATAACCATCATCAAAATCAAATTCACATTCATCAGCATAATCGAATCCACATGCATCTACAGAATAACCTTCCCATTCTTCATCTGAATTTTCTATGATGTTTATGTTTGAAAATTTTACCGTCTTTTTATCTTTTGAATTGTACCACTTGTATTTTTGACAGTTTCAGATGTGGTTTCAATTATGATTTCAGATTTTGATTCTTTCTTGCTATCACTAGTCTTAACAAGCTTAGACTTAGTGTTTTCAGATGTTGCTGACCGTTTCTTTGCAATCCAGGCTTGAGATTTTATGTTAGCCTTCTTGATGTAAAAA
Organism: Scalesia atractyloides; assembly: GCA_947069175.1. Lineage (NCBI taxonomy): Eukaryota > Viridiplantae > Streptophyta > Magnoliopsida > Asterales > Asteraceae > Scalesia > Scalesia atractyloides. The sequence continues at coordinate 56,856,055 of CAMTDV010000016.1, read as the reverse complement.
TTGTTTTCATTAGCCTTTGAAGTTTCTCCTTTTTTCAAAATTGAATTTTCAAACTTAGGTTTGACTTCAGCTTTTGATTCATTTCTTTTCAAAATCTTTACAGGTTTTACAAACACTGGTTGCTTTGGTTTCACAACATTTGAACTTTCTTTCCTTCGAAGATAAGCCGGCTTTGATTTCGGACAGTAATGTGCAATATGATCAATTTTTTGCACTTGAAACAAGTCCTATAATCATGTGGATGTCCTTTAGTGGGTTTTACACCACTTGTTTTAGCATCACTTGCAATTTTGGCTTTATCTCGAAGTTCTTTTTGTTTCTTGAACTCATCGTTTGATTGTTTCCCGATCAAACTTTCCTCATGAACCGTGTTCGTCCCATATACAAAATTCATGTTTTTATTCTTGTATTCATGAAATGGTGACGGTTTCCTTTTAGGTTCATTTGATTCCTCTAATCCCAACCCAGCTCTCCGGTTTTCCGGATGATCACCCCATTCCTTCGGTAGTTGTTTCTTTTAGGTTTGGAATAGAATTTCTTTTCATTAATCTTTAGATCATCTGATGTGACTTCTACGAGTTTAAAGAATTTGTCTAACAATTCTTCCTTCACATTCTGACTCTGTAAAACTGTCATCAAAGTATAATCTACCAGATTCCTTAATCTTGTACATGACAATATTAGGATCATCACTTAGATCATTCTCCGATGATGTATCGTCATCTTTGGACTGTGAATCAGAATTCTTTGAGCTCGAGTCGGCGCTTTTAAAGCTGCCTTTATTAGAATCGTTCAAAACATTTTCAACAACCTTTTTAACCACAACATTGTCATTATCTGTTTTAGTATAGATTACATCAATGTTCTCTGGCAACCCAGTTTTCTTTTCAGATAAGAACTCAATGTTGAGTGCCTTATCCATCCCATCAGCGAATTTGCGACAATACTTCTCGCAAAGGGGTGGAGTAACATTGCTGTATTCTTTACCAATTTTCTTTTTAGGTTTCTCTTCCGATAGAATTGTCGGAAGGATGTGATCAATGACATATGCATTACATGTGTAACTTCTCAAAAGTTGTTGAACACTTTCTGTTTCAATTGTCATGTCCTGGAGTTGTTGCTTAGTTTCAGCAATGGTGTTAATATAGACATTAATAGCTTTTTGCTTATCCATTACTGTTCCTTTTAACATTCTTATGATATCATGTTGTTCGATGTTATTTCTATCAAGCCTACCATAATCATTTTTCATTTTATCATACGCTTCCTTCATTGTGCGATAATCGTATTTCAAGAGTTCATTATGCACATTGTTTTCAACGATGATTTTTTATTTTTCGGCACACTCAGAACATGGTTTGGTACATTTTGTACAAGGTTTTTCAACCTCTACAATTTGTATTTTGACAACTTCTTTTACCTCTGGACCTACCTTGGTTAGATTTGTCATTAAAGCTTTATCTGCCATGTCCTTGAGGTTTTCGGCATTCACTTCTTGTGTAACATTGATGATCTCTTCCTCAATTGTTTTCTCCTCAACCACTTGTTCTTTAGAGCTTCCATCAAAATAACCTGCAAAAGTATCACACGAGTTAGGAGATAAAATTCCTTGTTTCTGCATGTGGATATACTCCTCTTCTTCTCGTTGTTGATGCAAGTATTGCTCCAACAGAATCTGTTCTACAGCCGCTGCTTCTGCCGCTGCCGCTGCTTCCTCTGCAAAAGTATCTTCAACTATCTCAGCCATCAACGTAACTCTGGTCTTCTTTAACAATGTAGGAATTCCAGTCAAAACCATCATCTTCGTTTGATGCTACCATAGCTTTCTCATTGCTGCTGCTATTTGGTTACTCTTGGATTTCAACCTGAGTCTTCTTTAGAAATGGCTTGTATTGAAGCGACTTCTTATAATACTCGTTGTTTCCTCTGAACAGACTCCGATTTCCCGTTGCTTCAGGATTCTTGCACTCTCTCTTGAAATGTCCCTTTTGGCGACATCTGAAGCACGTCACTTTTGATTTGTCGAAGCCCAACTTGTTGCTTGAATTTCCGATATCTCGGCCAGTAAGAGCAACAAACTTTGTGACTCTTTGGATAATAGATGCTAAACACACTTGATATCCATCAACTTGAGTTCTTCTTCATCCACTTGGTCATAATCTTCTGCCGTCATTTCGGGATTTCCAATTTTACCGGCTACAAGACTTTCGTATGACTCCAGAACAGTGGCGAGAAGAGACATATGTTGTTTAGCAACTTGTTCCGAAACAACATTGTTCAAATTCACTATGATGTTGCACTTGTATACATTCGAATCAGAATTTGTTTGTTGATTCTGATTTGCTTGACTTTGATAAGATGAATTTGAACCAGTGCTTGAGTACGAACTCTGTGGACTCTGATCATAATGAGGTTGTGATTGACTCTGGTTATGTGGAGAAGCATTCATGTTTGCACTAAACGTTGTCCCAATTTTTGGACTTGAAATGTTGTCTTGCATTCCACTTTTGTAGTACAACCTAACGTCTTGAACTACATTAGTGTTCTTTGACTTTGCAATCTTCAGAAGCTCCATTTCATGGCCTTCGAGTTTGTCGATAACCATTGACAACTTGAAGAATTCCCACTTATCACTATTCTTCAGAACCATCAAATAAGTAGCCCATTCACCATCTTGTAGTGCGTCAACAAGCTTGTCGATGTATTCTTGTTCTGTCTTCTCGAGACCGTGTCTTCGCATTTGAACTTTAAGATGACAGAAGCGCTCAATCATTTGCTTCATGGTCTCATTCTTTAGCATGGTGAAGATATTAAACTCTTTCAGAATAAATGCCTTTTTACTTTTGATCATTTCGGCACTTCCTTGATACTTCTTCTGTAATGACAACCAAAGATCTCTTACTGTAGTATACTCTGGTAGCAAAAATCAGGATATCTTCTTTGACAGACTGTTGGATGAGACTGATCATCTTTTTCTCAGCAATGTATTCTTCTCTTTGTGCTGTCGAATAGTTGTACTTTTCAAGGACTTGCTGACGTTCATCTACCGGAACAGTGTAGCCTCTTTCAATCGACACCCAGCCAGCGAAGTGCATGGCTTGAACCCAATAGGTAAATTTCTCCTTCCATGCTTCATATTCGTCCATGCTCATTAGCTTGGGCGGTTTAACAGTCGTTCCCATCTCGTTATCAAGATTTACTTGATGAATTATGTTGGCATTCGACGAACTAGCTCCGGACATAAAAGCTCTTTGCATAACATCCATTGTGAATAACGAGACGTGTAGACTGAAAATATTCAAAAACTTTGAAAACAATTAGCACTACTACAAGTTTGGTCGAACTTGTAGTAACAATGAAGAATTCTTGAGTTTATCACAAGTTCGGTCGAACTTGTGATATTTGTTTTTGAAAAAAATTTGTTATCTTCGGTCGAACTTATAACAAATCCAGTGTATCTTCGAGCGAACTTGCTATCAGAATTTGATGAAACATAAGCAAGTTCGGGCGAACTTACTCAATAATTCCTTGTTATTACACAAGTTCGGTCGAACTTGCTATAAAATCAGTGGAAAATTGATAACTTCGAGCGAACTTGGCTAAAATTTCCTCAAAAATACCTCAAGTTCGAGCGAACTTGCTAAAAAATCACTTGAAAAGTGATGTTTTAGATCAAGTTCGGTCGAACATGCTTAACAAGTTCGATCTTGATGGTTTTCCAAAACATGGTTTTTTCAAAATTTTGACATGAATTCGGTTGAATTTGGTCTCCAATCTTTCAAGGGTTTATCTTTGTTGTATTTTACATGATATACTCAAATTTGAAAAGATTTTGACCGTGAATTCTTCATTTTATGTTCAAAAGTTAAGAAAAATAGAAGAATGGAGATGAAATAGAAGTGATCTTGTCTTGATACTATCAAATCAGGCTGTTCTAGCTCTGATACCACTTGTAGGACCGATCCTTGATGCTAAGGAACCTAAATTTGATATCTAATGTCCATAATAGTGGAAATATTACGTCGTGTTTACCAATAGACAAGAGTTAATCAGTTAATCGTCAGTTTTATTGATCAAATGTTCTGGTTACAAACTGACAGAGCTTCGCCTCTGAAATGCCAAAGTTACAAATGAAGTAGGCTAGCTAGGTATTTATAGAGATGGAAGTTCGCTCATGAGGTGCCTAAGTTCGCCCGAACTTTCCTAAGCCAGTTCGGCCGAACTTGGCTAGACATGATGTCATGGGCGAACTTGCTACAATATAACATAAATACTTCAAACACCTAGCCTATTCAGCTCTATACTATACAGACTCGATATAAGACTAAGACATAGACATTATGCACCAACAGGCTTCACCCTCAGCATTCTTTCCTTTACCACTCACTGCTAGTTCTTTCTCAGACCTTTCTTTGGCTTCTTGTTGATCCAGACGATCATAGTCTTTGATGAAATCAATCCCCAGAGAGTTAGATAAAACTTTATGCAACCTGGAAAATCTTCGATCATTTAGTGCTTGGATTGACTTTAGATCTGCGATCTCTGTTTGAAGCTTTTCATTTGCATCTTGCAAACTCTCGATCAATTCCTTGAAATATTCTCGTTCATTTTGTAACACTTTCACTTTGTCGTCTAGCATCTCTTTCTCTACAGAGCTTTGATTCACTTTCTTTACTAACTCTGCTTTCTCTTCTTCATTCTTGACAACTTTCTCTTCCAAGATTTTCATACGCTTCTCTGAAAGTTCAACATTAGTCTCTGGAAAGAAATCGTTTAGATCTTGCAGACTCATCGGATCACTATGCATATCACCAAATATATTAGGCCCTGAAGATTTTGGTGTTGACTTTGGAGTAGCAGCTTTTGGTGTTGACTTCTTTGGCGTAGAACTTTCAAGATTTGAAGTCATTGGAGCAACCGGTGATTGAATAACAGGTACTTCAAGCAATCCAGTCACAGGAGGTTCTTGTGTAACTCCTTGACTTTCAATCTCAGCATGAATAACAACAGGAGGTTCTTGTGTGGTTCCTGTCTTCTGTGCGCCAGAAGGTTCTTGTGTCACTTTTGCGCTTTTTAGCTTTCCTTTATATCTTTTGCTTACAACTTTTTGAACTTTCTTCTTTTTCATGCCTTTTGTTTGAGGAGACCCTGTAGTCTTTGTTGAAGAAATAGTTGCAGACTTTACACGTTTAGCTTTTTTCTTTGGTATTTCCTCATCAGAATCTTTCTTTTGATTTTGATCGAAATTAGCATCCATTTCTTTCTCTTTTTCAGCTGCAATCTTAGCTTTAGACCATTCTGGCTCTTTTACAGGTTCTTCGTCAGATTCATCATCATGTTCAGAAGTAGCAGATATAACATCATCTTGTGTAGCTTTCTCAGTCTCTTGACTCTCAACCACTACTGCTGCACTAGAACCAGCCTCTGTTTGAACATTTTCTGTTCATCTTCGGCAATAAGCATCGTTTCGACTTTCTTTGCAGCACGTTTCTTCTTAGGCTTATCAGCTTCTGCCTTTAAGAACCACTCACTTCTAGCTTTCGGCTTAAAGTCTGTGAACCATTCCTTTTCAGCATTAAGCTCCTTTTCGTCATCGCTTCCATCTTTCCTCCACTTGTTGTAGATGGCGCAACATAATTTGGATCTTTAATAGCCCCGAAAACTGGCATTGCAACAGCAGCTTATGCTTGCTTCTGAAACCTGATTAGCTTCTTCACTGTTGTTTCATCAAGATGAACTAGATAAAGTACATCATTCGGATCCCGTGCTATATTCTTGAACTTCTCATCAATCAACATTTGCACAAATCTCGGATATAAACATAACCTCGAATCCTCCATATTCTTTGACATGTGTGTAAATACAAGCTTCGAATAGTTGAATGGCTTTTTCAGAATCAGTGCCGTTGCCATACAGGCCAAATAATCTTACATGTCGTCTAATCCCACCATGCAATGACTAAATGTGTGAATAATAGTATGCATAAGGAGTTTGTAGGGGTTAGGCACTTCCCCTTTCTTCAATGTTGGTTTGTTCACGCTCCTTTGTATCCCATTCTAAAGAAACAACCACGAACCATCTTTTCATCGAGATAAATTGTCATCGTTGAATTGTAACACTCTGCGTATATCGTCTTCTATAACAGTGATCGGTTTGACTTCATTGCCGACTTGCACGGTTGAAATAATCGACTTCTGATCATCACTTAAACTTGCGTTCGTCCAGAAATGGAAAGTATGAGATCTATATGACACTGTGCGTTCCGTGATAGCCCGATGAATAGGGCTTTCCTCCAAAAACTTTATGATACTGTCGTATTCCTTTAAATATGGACAGATCGACTTGTCGAGCGTAATATTACGTGTTGTGAGTCTTAGAAAACTCTATCGAGATTGCACGTGCTGGAGCTTGAGTCTGAAAAACGATGCAAAACAATTAGCACGCTTATCGAGAAAAGTTACAAAAATTTCCTAACACATTTATCAAGTTCGGGCGAACTTGATTATGTGTTAAAACATTCTGGAAATGCCAAGTTCGCCCGAACATGTATCAATACATGTTCACTATTTCTCTTAATAAGTTCGGGCGAACTTATATTAACAACATTCATATTTTCATAATCCAAGTTCGGGCGAACTTCCACATATTCTTTCAAAAATCAGTTTTCGAAGTTCGGTCGAACATGTTCATGGTTTTTGTTTTTTTATTCAGGTTTTGTTAACAAGTCCGGTCGAACTTAAAAACAAGTTCGGCCGAACTTGTCATCTTCTTTAAACGCAAACCTGTTAAACATGCAATTAATCATTTCAATCCAATCAAACACGTTTACACGGTCGATTTAAAGTGTAGATTCTGATTTTAAATTCAATTTTATCCAACAACACCTAGATCTACCATTTTTAAACATTTCAGATCCAATATGTTCGAATAGAGTCCAAAACACGGTTCAAGTTTCAAAATAATACCTTGTCATTGTAAATGGTGTGCCAATCACCAAAAACAATCAGATCGGGCAGTATAACGAGTATTTTTGACAAAATCACAAATTTGCTCTTAAACTCTCAAGTTCGTTCAGAGAATATGGATGCAGGTGAATGAGTTCGGCGGAACTTGCTTGGTACTTATACCATTGCAAGTTCGGGCGAACTTGCTGAGCCCAACTAACATGCCCATCAAGCCCGGGCGAACTTATGAATATCAAATAGCCATATTGCAAGTTCAGTCGAACTTGCTAAAAGTTAAAATTGAATCAGTTTAGCAAGTTCGGCCGAACTTGCCAAACCACAATTTCAAACTTTTTCAATATTTCATTTTAACCCCTGAACTTTCCAACTTTTACTAGTTATGAAAAATCCACTCAGTTGACCAAGTCCAAGCTAATGACCTTAGTTAACCGATTTGTCAACCGAGTCCAAGTTAATGATCCTAATTTGACCCGTTACGAACAAACTGTTGATATTTTCAAAATCAAAGTTTCAAATTAATGAACTTTTTATCATTTTTACATTTCAGTTTTTACAGATTAGCTCCCAGCCCGTTGTCAAAGAAATTCCCACCAGTTCTAGCATCTTACCCGACTTCGAAGACTCGTTCTCCAACATTGGTTTACTGAAAACAATGTAGAAACACAATCTTTTTGAATTTTTGTAAGTTTATGCTAAAACACACTGAAAATCTTTTTGGTTTTAATATGTAAAGCTGATAAACTATGTACAGGACAAAGTAAACTATGTACAAACATATTAAGACATATTTTTGTGAATTCGCATCTAAAGGATCATATCATTAATTGAGACATATCACCAGTACCATTGAGCTTTAGATGAATTTAAGCTTTAAATTCGTTTACCTAGATTGTCGATATGTTTTTCCACTTAAACTTTACCATGTTTCTCAACTGTTTCAAGATATGTTAAGGTAAGATTTATGAAACTTGACTTATCTGTGGTTCCCACTTCTTAAATATGCTCCCGTATCAAGATTCCCTAGATTTCATCTTACAGGTGAATATAGCGTAATTGATATCTGTATCTGGGTAATACGAGACCTTGAGAGCTCAGGTTAGTACTACCGTACAGACAAAGAGATGAAGGCTCGTCTTTAAGGTGTGTTCCACTTAAGGAAACTTTTTAGCACTACAGATGATTAGATCTTTCGATACTTTTCAATATTGCATGCAGTATAAGGTTTTTTAGCGTAAGTATTATAGAAGTTCTAGGCTATTGCTTCCGCAAAATCAGAAGAACTTGTATAATACCCCAGATATCAACTATCTATAATGACCTCGTATCTCAGAATCAGGCAATCTCTCAAACGAAATTTCGGAGTACTCAGTGTTAGGGTTTTGTCATGTTTATCAAAGCCATTTTATCCATATAAAATGAACAACGCAGCAGAATAATTATTTAAAACATGTTACTTTTAAGATATAAAACCCATTTTATATGTAAAACCAAAACCCGGATCCATATATTAATATGCATGCTATCAAAACACAACCATAGGGTGTTTTAAGAAATGACCTTTCAAAGAGCTAGGAGATGGAAGAAGATGATGATTCTTGAATGACAATCTTCAAAGGAGAAGACCTCAAGCTTGTATACCCCAAGCCTTCCAACAAACACCTTATGTTGCTAGGATTTTCACTTATGAACATCTCTCGATCAACCAACCTTTGGCCGAAATTCTAGAGAGAATTTGAGAGTGTTCTTGCATTTGAAATATTAATATGTGTGTAAGAATTACAACCCCTTGAATAATGAATCAAATCCACTATATATAATCTCTTGCAAGATCTTTCTTGGATATTGTGAGATTTGTAAAAATCTCACAAAATCTTCCAAGATATCCATATATCTCTTGTAAGATCTTTCTTGTCACACCCCGACCCGCAGCGGATAAGGTGATCGGGGCATGATTGGGTTATCATCAAAGCTCATGACATTTATTAAATGTTTCATATTCATTAATACAAATTAAATGAAAGTTTACAATGATTGCTACAACATTATCTAACTAACAATCTAACTCCTTTGTTCTCTTCTAAGGCATATCCTATGCTATCCTTGCTTCAACCTGTTCACCTGTATCATGTGTAAAAAGGTTTTTGGATCAACATAATGTTGGCGAGTGAATCCTATGGAAAACATTTGAGCAATTTATTTAAATTGATTATGAAATATGTGCACAACCAAACATGAGTAAAATTAGATGTAACTTGATCAACAATCATAAGATGTTAAATGAAACACTCATGAATAATAATGGAAACAATTAAAGGCACGCGATGCTCAACTCGTCTCTCACGAGGAACTGAGGGGCCTGATGAATGAATTGCATAAACATGATAATATGAATAGCACAACTACAAACAATATAAACTCAATGAAAACACACATGAACAATAATGAATTTGAATTGAAGCACGCGATGTTCTACTCGTTTCCCACGAGGAACTGATGGGCTTAATGTATGAGTTTCATGTAATTTGACAAACGGAATATAAATAAATCACAACATTAAATCAATCTAAGTTTAAGTCATGATGTGGTATGGCACAAGTTTAAATAAATAAATTAATTAATTCATAACACATGACACACCCCAAAACGTGTAATTTAAAAGGGGGAATTGTAAGATTCACTCACAGTGGGTGCGTTCGGTTGATGATGATGAATGCACGCGAAGTGGTTTTAACCACGAGTGAGATTTAACCTAGATAAATCGCATTATGGTTTGGTGAGTAAACGGATTTTATTAAACTATTTTAGTAGTATTGTTGGGTGTATTTTTGTGAGTTTGAAGCTATTTTCTAATCTTAAAAATGTTATTTTTAAGTATTTATAATTGATTTTTAATTAAAATAATTAAATAAAAATAATAAAAATATTTATTTTTTTCTGCTACAGTTGACCTTGACCAGTTGACTTTGACTGGTCGTTGACCGGTTTGCGGAATATTGTTGTGCGCTCGGTGAGGCTCGAACCCGAGACCTCCCGTACGCGTGCACGCAGCTCTACCAACTGAGCTACGTGTCTAACCCGTTATATATCCGATTTTAATTTCATATATACATTAATTAGAATTAACAGAAAATCATTTATTTTAAAAAACAGTTTAAATGAAACGGTCATGCACACCACAGGTCTCGAACCCGGGACCTGTGGGTTAATCTAACACACAGTCCACCGCTGGATTGTGTGTTCAACATGTTATAATATTCGGTTTTTATTATACTTAAATACAAAATAGATATTTCCTTTTCTGCCTTATTTAAAAGAAAAGATAATTGTCCGAGTCGGTGCTGAGGACCGGACTCGAACTCGTGACCTGTGATATAAACAAACACACAGTCCACCGCTGGACTGTGTGTATAACTTGGTTATTATTCCGGTTATTAATATACTTAACATATAACTAAGGCGACTCCGGTTCAGTAATAAAAAAAAATAGATTTTATTAAGGCAGCGTGTGAGACGGGAATCGAACTCGAGACCTTTGCATAATTAACGTCTTATGTGCACACAGTCCACCGCTGGACTGTGTGTCTAACCCGATTAATATCATGATTTATAATATACTTATATGATATGGAAGACATCGTCTTCTTCACTGAAAAATAACCAGAGATGAAGTCTGACTGGTTCGAGATTTTTATCAGTTTTATTAGTGTTTTACCGTCGATTAAGATAAGATAAAAGTGAAAAGGAAAAGAAACTGGGCGGAGAAATATACCGACAAGACTCTCTGTTTTCCGGCAGAACTCCGGCGACAGAATTCACCTCCGGCGACGTGTTCCTTGTAGCAGCTAGTCTCCGAAAAGTTTGGAAAAGGTAAGGGTATCACCGGTATAAGCTTCAGAGGTCCAGAAAAGCTCGGCAATGGGGAAACCGGTTTTCCGGCGACGAACAGGGAAATTCCGGCGAGTGGAATTACGCCGTGAAAAGATGTGATTTTTAGCGAAAAGGTTTGCAGACGATTGTGGTTGAATTTATAGAGAATAATCGAAATGTATTTGGTCTGATTTTGGACTGTGTTCGTTATTTAAATTTTCCGGCGGTTTTGAAAAGTGTCGCGGACTTCAAACATCGGTTATAACCGATATGTGATTAAAGGTTTACGTTATAACGTAAATCGTAGTTAAGACTCACGAATATTCCGGGATTCCGACGACTGAACCGTTTGGGGGCCGATTTTGAATTCGTAAAGTCACTATATCAATTAACTGATTCTATTATTCATCAAACATAACAAGCGGCGCAGTGGTTTGTGTGTGAGAGTTAAGTCACTAGGTGACTCGGTACAGACCCGGGTTCGAAACCCGGCAGATGTATTTTATTTTTATTTTGCGATTTTTGACGGTTTTTCAAAAACTAAATATATATTCCCGTATAATAATTGATTACGGATCGTTTAAAAATATTTTGGGCATTTAATTCGCAACGAAAATTTTGACTGACTGTTCGGTTGCTAAACGGAGCGGGTTTGGTAAATCCGTTTTTGACGGATGTTACAGTATCCCCTGCTTTTTAGAAATTTCGTCCCGAAATTTAAATAATGATATATTTTGACTATAAGGATGATGATGTTTTGTTTGACAGTTGTATGCTTAGCAAAAATGAGGGTTTAAGTTTTTGTTCGAGGCGGTAACGTTCCTTGTAAAGGTTAAGTACCCTATTCAGGAATCGCTTTTTGTTGCCTACTGTATAAGTATTGATAAGCAGAAATGATTTGCTAAAATGATATCATGCATAAGAGTTTAGATACGTTTGGGAAAAATATGGTTATATCCTAAGGCAAAACTTCTAACACTACAATCTACATGGAACATAAATAAAAACACAACAGCTGATATCCAAACATGAATGAACACATCAGCAAATATTTGAACATAAACATAACAGCAAATATTCGAACATGAATGAACACATCAGCAAATATTTGAACATGAATAAACACAACAGCAAATATTCGAACATGAATAGACACATCAGCGAATATTTGAACATGAATAAACACAACAGTAAATATTTGAATCCACATTCTGATAACATATATGTTTGAACGATGGAAGTTCCTCTCTCGTTTGTTATGATGGAGAGGTTAATTTATGTAGAAATGGAACACAATCCAATCTCTTTAAATAACATGATGATATAAATGTATCACAAATTCCAACCAAGGCAATAATAAATCCTACCTGGAACTTCTCATAACCGCCTGATAATGCCTCTGATCCTTTGGCAAGAATACTTATATATAGGAAGTACCAGCGGCGTATCCACCATATTCTTGCCAAATTTTCATTAGTTTTATCCACAAGTTATGATTGGTTACCAAGAAACTAATAAATCCTACATAGAACTTCTCATAACCATCCGTTAATGCCTCTGATCCTTTGACAAGAATACTTATATATAGGAAGTACCAGCGGCGTATCCACCATATTCTTGTCAAATTTTCATTGGTTTTATCAGTGAATTATGATTAGTCCTATAACTCTACAATCAATACAACAAACATAAAATACTGAAATGAAATATATCTGTGCGATCAAGGCTCAATCGAACGGCGCCGATCGTATTGCATGTACTGAAAATAAAATGGATGTGCGCTCAAGGCTCAATCAAACGGAGCCGAACGTATTGAATGTACTGAAATTGAAATTGTGTGCTCAAGGCTCAATCAAACGGAGCCGAACATATTGCATGTACTGAATATGAATAACTTAACCACACAAACAGCCTATGCATGGAACCTCTCATAACCGCCTGATAATGCCTCCGATTATTTGACAAGAATACTTATATATAGGAAGTACCATCGGTGTATCCACCATATCCTTGTCAAATTTTCATTGACTTTATCCGCAAGTTATGGTTAGTTCGATGCGACTCTACTACAAACACCACAACCACATGATACTGATAATGAAATTGTATGTGTGCTCAAGGCTCAATCAAACGGAGCCGAGCGTATTGCATGAACTGGAAATGTGAATAAATCTGTGTACTCAAGGCTCAATCAAACGGAGCCGAGCATATTGCATGAACTGGAAATGTGAATAAATCTGTGTACTCAAGGCTCAATCAAACGGAGCCGAGCATATTGCATGAACTGGAAATGTGAATAAATCTGTGTACTCAAGGCTCAATCAAACGGAGCCGAGCATATTGCATGAACTGGAAATGTGAATAAATCTGTGTACTCAAGGCTCAATCAAACGGAGCCGTTGCATGAACTGGAAATGTGAATAAATCTATGTACTCAAGGCTCAATCAAACGGAGCCGAGCGTATTGCATGTATTGAAATGTAAAATTACGTAACCGATCAAGGCTCTAACAAATGGAGCCGATCGTGCGGGCACGCCCTGATCAACCCATAATAAAATGGGGATCAAACTCAACCTCGATGGATGGGGAGCTGCGGCCTCAGCAAAAGTATATACTGAAAACAATATATAATATATCATAATTACTCTAACAGTCTACACATGTGATAAAGAAAGACTAAACAATAGGAGTTGAATCTGGATCTTCGGCAAAAAGGACTAGCTGAGTATCTTCGTTTGGGCCGTCATTATCTTCGACAGGATTGGCGTTGATATTGAAGACTCTTCCTCTTGCTGGTGGCATAGTGGTTGGGTTTTCTTGGTTTACTTGGTTAACTGGGTTTGATTGGGCTTGAGTGTTGATAACGTTAACCAATTGAGGGCATGTGTTTCTAAGGTGGGTAGGGTCGCCACAATTGAAGCAAGCTCGAGCATATGGGAACATGGGGTATTGAGGTTGGTGATAAGTTTGGGCCATGTTTTGAGTAGGGGAAAAGGTTTGGTCTTGAAAGGTGCGACAAACATTGCTCAAATGACCATAACGTCCACAAGTTGTACATAGCCGGCAAGGTAAAGTAAGGGAATGATGATAAAAACAGTGGTTGCATTGAGGGTGAGGTCCAAGATATGGTTTCTTATTTGGGTAAGCTGAGTTGGGTGCCACTTGGGTGATTGGGACAGCTCGGATGGGTATAGCGTGAAAAACTGGTTGATTTCGTTGAGTAGCAGCGAAAAGTCGCCCGACTCTTCTTCTCTTAGGTTTGGGTTGAGAAGGGGATTCGGGTTGAGAAGGGGATTCGGGTTGAGAAGGGGATTCGGTTTGAGAAGGGGATTCGGAGGTTTCAGTTGATCCTTTATCCTTCTTCTTCTCTTCCTCGAAGTCTTTGTTTCGGATTCGGTTCTCGGTGAGCTCTATTGCTAGCTCCATTGCTGCTTCCAAAGTTGCAGGCTTGGTACTTATCACGGGGTCTTGAATCTTTGACGGAAGACCACGAATGTAGTGCTCGATCAAACGGTAGAGGGGAGTAAACATGTTGGGAACCATTTGATGTAATTCGAGGAACCTTTTGTTGTAGGTGGTGTGGTCTCCTTCCACTTGCCTCAATGAGTAAAATTCATCTTCTAGCTTCTTGATTTCGCTCCTTGGGCAAAATCGTCTGGTCATGATTTCCTTCAATTCGTTCCAAGTTAAGGACATAGCATCTTCAACACCTCGTTTGGCCTTCTCTGTATTCCACCAAGTAAGTGCTATCCCATATAGTCGACCGGTAGCATAACGCACTTGCGATCATCAGGGCAATCGCAATTTAGAAAAGTATTCTCCATTTCTTCAAACCAATGGAGGAGTGCGGTGACACCTTCAGTTCCTTTATATTTCGGAGGGTCGCATGATTTGAAATGCTTGTAGGTGCATTTAGTGGTGTTTGGGGAAGAGTTGAAAATGTTTTGGTTTGCTTGGTTGACAGGATTATTGGTAAGTGCTTGTTGAACTTGGATTACAATATTGGGTATTACAGCAGCCATTTGTTGAGCGATTAAGGTAGCCATGCGTTCGCGGGCTTTTCCTGCTCTCATCTTCCTACGGGCGAGGTTAGAAGACATCTACAATGAATACATGACAAGAGTATGAGTTGGATGCTTTTGAGATCGTGGGTCGCATTCAAGAATGAACATTCATAAAATAATTATACAAAAAATACTACATCCATAGGATGTCTTGGGCTTTGCTCGCTGTTAGGCCCGTCGTGCCGCCATACTTTACCTTGTGTAATCATGTGGGCCCCCATGAATTACCGGTTTTTTCATATGGTTCGCACGGTTTCTGCCTAGTTGCGTACACAAAAACCCGGTGAAAATCGAGAAATATGTATACAACGTGTGATGTTCGGAATGTGTCCAGGTGTAGACACGGTGACACCTCAAAGTAGGGTTAGTTCGAACGACGTTTGGTGTGGCATGCTTTGGCCTAATAGGTCCTTCGTACTCTCATCGTTGGTCCCCAGGTAGGCAAACTGGTCCGTTATATTGGATTTATACGAATGCCAGCCTAGACAGGACGTTCCGACTACCGGTACTCGTACCCTTCCAGTTACTACATGCCCGTCGCAGAACTTACTTTGATGAGATTTGAAAATTGCATAAAATCTTTGGATAACGAGAGTATGAAAATAAATTGAACACATGAACATCGATATATGTATAATGAATATGTATATATGTATAATGAATATGTATATGAGCATGTATGTTTGACTGAAATGTAAACAAATATGAAACAAATAAATATCACAAGTTTGTATGTAACCACTTAATCAATTTAAAATTTTAGGCAGACTATAGTATAGGCGCTAAGGGTCTAATAACCTATCCTATATCCCTATAGTCATGGCTCTGATACCAATCTGTCACACCCCGACCCGCAGCGGATAAGGTGATCGGGGCATGATTGGGTTATCATCAAAGCTCATGACATTTATTAAATGTTTCATATTCATTAATACAAATTAAATGAAAGTTTACAATGATTGCTACAACATGATCTAACTAACAATCTAACTCCTTTGTTCTCTTCTAAGGCATATCCTATGCTATCCTTGCTTCAACCTGTTCACCTGTATCATGTGTAAAAAGGTTTTTGGATCAACATAATGTTGGCGAGTGAATCCTATGGAAAACATTTGAGCAATTTATTTAAATTGATTATGAAATATGTGCACAACCAAACATGAGTAAAATTAGATGTAACTTGATCAACAATCATAAGATGTTAAATGAAACACTCATGAATAATAATGGAAACAATTAAAGGCACGCGATGCTCAACTCGTCTCTCACGAGGAACTGAGGGGCCTGATGAATGAATTGCATAAACATGATAATATGAATAGCACAACTACAAACAATATAAACTCAATGAAAACACACATGAACAATAATGAATTTGAATTGAAGCACGCGATGTTCTACTCGTTTCCCGCGAGGAACTGATGGGCTTAATGTATGAGTTTCATGTAATTTGATAAACGGAATATAAATAAATCACAACATTAAATCAATCTAAGTTTAAGTCATGATGTGGTATGGCACAAGTTTAAATAAATAAATTAATTAATTCATAACACATGACACACCCCAAAACGTGTAATTTAAAAGGGGGAATTGTAAGATTCACTCACAGTGGGTGCGTTCGGTTGATGATGATGAATGCACGCGAAGTGGTTTTAACCACGAGTGAGATTTAACCTAGATAAATCGCATTATGGTTTGGTGAGTAAACGGATTTTATTAAACTATTTTAGTAGTATTGTTGGGTGTATTTTTGTGAGTTTGAAGCTATTTTCTAATCTTAAAAATGTTATTTTTAAGTATTTATAATTGATTTTTAATTAAAATAATTAAATAAAAATAATAAAAATATTTATTTTTTTCTGCTACAGTTGACCTTGACCAGTTGACTTTGACTGGTCGTTGACCGGTTTGCGGAATATTGTTTGTGCGCTCGGTGAGGCTCGAACCCGAGACCTCCCGTACGCGTGCACGCAGCTCTACCAACTGAGCTACGTGTCTAACCCGTTATATATCCGATTTTAATTTCATATATACATTAATTAGAATTAACAGAAAATCATTTATTTTAAAAAACAGTTTAAATGAAACGGTCATGCACACCACAGGTCTCGAACCCGGGACCTGTGGGTTAATCTAACACACAGTCCACCGCTGGACTGTGTGTTCAACATGTTATAATATTCGGTTTTTATTATACTTAAATACAAAATAGATATTTCCTTTTCTGCCTTATTTAAAAGAAAAGATAATTGTCCGAGTCGGTGCTGAGGACCGGACTCGAACTCGTGACCTGTGATATAAACAAACACACAGTCCACCGCTGGACTGTGTGTATAACTTGGTTATTATTCCGGTTATTAATATACTTAACATATAACTAAGGCGACTCCGGTTCAGTAATAAAAAAAATAGATTTTATTAAGGCAGCGTGTGAGACGGGAATCGAACTCGAGACCTTTGCATAATTAACGTCTTATGTGCACACAGTCCACCGCTGGACTGTGTGTCTAACCCGATTAATATCATGATTTATAATATACTTATATGATATGGAAGACATCGTCTTCTTCACTGAAAAATAACCAGAGATGAAGTCTGACTGGTTCGAGATTTTTATCAGTTTTATTAGTGTTTTACCGTCGATTAAGATAAGATAAAAGTGAAAAGGAAAAGAAACTGGGCGGAGAAATATACCGACAAGACTCTCTGTTTTCCGGCAGAACTCCGGCGACAGAATTCACCTCCGGCGACGTGTTCCTTGTAGCAGCTAGTCTCCGAAAAGTTTGGAAAAGGTAAGGGTATCACCGGTATAAGCTTCAGAGGTCCAGAAAAGCTCGGCAATGGGGAAACCGGTTTTCCGGTGACGAACAGGGAAATTCCGGCGAGTGGAATTACGCCGTGAAAAGATGTGATTTTTAGCGAAAAGGTTTGCAGACGATTGTGGTTGAATTTATAGAGAATAATCGAAATGTATTTGGTCTGATTTTGGACTGTGTTCGTTATTTAAATTTTCCGGCGGTTTTGAAAAGTGTCGCGGACTTCAAACATCGGTTATAACCGATATGTGATTAAAGGTTTACGTTATAACGTAAATCGTAGTTAAGACTCACGAATATTCCGGGATTCCGACGACTGAACCGTTTGGGCGCCGATTTTGAATTCGTAAAGTCACTATATCAATTAACTGATTCTATTATTCATCAAACATAACAAGCGGCGCAGTGGTTTGTGTGTGAGAGTTAAGTCACTAGGTGACTCGGTACAGACCCGGGTTCGAAACCCGGCAGATGTATTTTATTTTTATTTTGCGATTTTTGACGGTTTTTTCAAAAACTAAATATATATTCCCGTATAAATAATTGATTACGGATCGTTTAAAAATATTTTGGGCATTTAATTCGCAACGAAAATTTTGACTGACTGTTCGGTTGCTAAACGGAGCGGGTTTGGTAAATCCGTTTTTGACGGATGTTACATTTCTTGGATATTGTAAGATTTGTAAAGATCTCACAAAATCTTCCAAGATAACCATATATCTCTTATAAGATCTTTCTTGGATATTGTGAGATTTGTAAAGATCTCACAAAATCTTCCAAGATATCCATATATCTCTTGTAAGATCTTTCTTGGATATTGTGAGATCTTATAAGATTTGCAAGACATTTTCTTTTAAATTATATCTTGTATTATTTTATAACTTTTATATAATTAACATTATATGTTTACAAGACTTTATGCAATATCTCATAACCTTTTATAATGTTATTTAACCTATTAAATAACAAAATAAAATATACTCTCAAAATAAATTATTCATATAGTTTATTAATTCCTCAAGTGCAATTATATAGAAAACCAATTTCTAAATATTCTAAGTGTTAATATTATTTGTTTGATCATATCATAAATAAATATTATAAGTGTTTGTCTAGCTTGTTATTGGGTATGACCCGACTTGGATCATAACATACTAGCCACATCAATTTAATATGTGTCTTAGGCATACCGATTCCAACAATCTCCCACTTGCACAACATACATAGAAGATTGATGCAATTAGTAAATACCGCCTAACAACGGTTTACTACCCCTAATACGTATGACGAAGTGCCATTCAATAACATTATCCCCTTCAAGTCCCTTACTTGAAAATGATTTAGGTGAATCTATCATTTATCCTTTTGTTACAGATGTCATGTCAAATCCAGAGACATAGATGATCATTCTCTGTTGATTTAACTTTAGCATGCCTTAGACATCTTACTCTCAACGAATAAGAGTAACAAATCCCTTCTTGACTACATACATCTCTCACAATCACCTTGTACCACACCTGAGCTTAGCCTTATGTACTACCACATTTCAAAACAGCGAAGAACTAAGTCAAAGTATAATATTTTGTGAATATCAAGACCCAATATGTATCTCAGGTCAGAGGCTACTATGATATTCGCCTTTACTCAAAATTACTTATGATCAATCACAAAGATTCCATGTAGTAATATTTGAGAGCGGGTCAGTCCAATATTTGTATCCAACAAATATCTATGAACTTTGGCAGCAACACTTTGCTCTATATCCATACCTAATGAATATCCACCAATTCGAGTTCATAATAGTCTTACCTTCATATTTGTTCCCACAAATATGATCGACTACAAACATTTAGAATAATTAACTTATTCATGGATTTAAACATGCTAAAAATGGAACATAACTCAAAATTACCATAATTATTAAAATGAGTTAAAATAACTATTGTTTCGATATCCAAATACTAAATAGATCAAATCCAATCACTAGAATCGAATTCCTAAGGCACAAGTATGACCCTCATGCTTCGGCCGTTCAAGGAGCTTCGTGAGAGGACCCGCAATGTTTTGATCGGTGTGAACTTTGTGAATACATATCTTTCCCTTTTCAACTTCATCCCTTATGTAGTTGAATCTCCGCTCAATGTGCCTAGTCTTTTGATGTGCACGATGTTCCGTAATTTGTGCAATCGCACCCTCGTTATCACAAAAGATCTCTAGGGGATCCTGAATGGCAGGGACTACCCCTAGGTTGGCAATGAATTTCTTTAACCATGCAGCTTCTTGTGCTGCCATGAAGCGGCGATGTATTCTGATTCTGTAGTGGACAATGCTACAACATCCTGCTTCGAGCTCTTTCAAGAGATAGCAACTCCATTCAAAATGAAGACATACCTAGATTGTGATCGAGAACCATCCCGGTCAGTTTGGAAACTTGCATCCGTGTAACCCTTTACAACGAGTTCCTCTTCACCAGATCCATATATTAGAAACATATCCTTAGTCCTTTTAAGGTATTTCAATATGCTTTTAACAACCATCCAATGACTGTTACCTGGATTTTGCTGGTATCTACTTATCATGCTTAAGGCGCATGACACGTCCGGTCTAGTCCATATCATTGCATACATGATGGATCCTATAGCAGACGCATATGGGACTCCTTTCATTCTTTCTTGCTCATCCTTTGAGCTTGGACATTGAGACGCATTCAGTATCGTTCCCTTTTGAATAGGTACCAAACCTTTCTTAGAGTTCTCCATCTTGAACCATTTCAAGATTTTGTCAATGTATGCACTTTGGTTCAAACCTATCAAGCGCCTGGATCTATCCCTATAGACCTTTATTCCCAAAATATAGGCGACTTCACCAAGATCCTTAATGGAAAACAACTTCCAAGCCAGGTTTTTACACCTTCCATGGTTGGAATATCATTTCCAAATAGTAGAATGTCATCAACATAAAGCACTAGGAAAG
This sequence comes from Scalesia atractyloides, assembly GCA_947069175.1. Lineage (NCBI taxonomy): Eukaryota > Viridiplantae > Streptophyta > Magnoliopsida > Asterales > Asteraceae > Scalesia > Scalesia atractyloides. The sequence continues at coordinate 56,835,366 of CAMTDV010000016.1, read as the reverse complement.
TGATGATGCTCCCACTAGCTTTCTTATACACACAAGCTTCATTGGCGTTCTTGATGAATCTAAAATTCCTAATTTCTTCATCAAAACGGTGATTCAAACTTCTAGATGCTTGTTTCAATCCATAGATTGATCTCTTTAACTTGCATACTTTGTTAGGATGTTTTGGATCGACAAAACCTTCAGGCTGAACCATATAGACATCTTCATCAAGATATCCATTAAGGAAAGCAGTTTTGACATCCATTTGACAAATCTCATAGTCATGATATGCAGCTATGGCAAATAATATCATAATTGACTTTAGCATCGCGACGGACAAGAAAGTTTCATCATAATCAACCCCTTGAGTTTGAGTGAAACCTTTTGCTACAAGTCTGGCTTTATAAGTATCCAAGTTACCATGCATATCGGTTTTCTTCTTGAAAACCCACTTACTTGCAACTACTTTGGAGTTAAGATGTAATACAACCAATTCCCATACTTGGTTGTCATACATGGATTGCATCTCTACATTCATGGCTTCAAGCCACTTGTCACAATCGGATTATGACATTGCATCATGGTATGTGGTTGGTTCATCCGAATCTACCACGTAGCATCCATCCATAAAAAATCCATATCTTCAGGGGATTACTAACTCTACCAGATCTGCGAACATTTTGTGTGTATTGATCAACCTCCTGATCCTCTTCAACAACCTCTTGTTGAGTGCTAGTATCAACCAAACGTGTATCGGCTTGTGGTTCTTGACCCTCATCAAGTTCCACTGTTCTACTAGTTCCTTCCATAAGGAACTTAGCTTCCAAGAACTCAGCCTTTCGAGCAACAAATACCTTTTGCTCTGTTGGATCGTAGAAATAATATCCTATGTCATCTTTAGGATATCCTATAAAGATACACTTAGTGGATCGTACTTCCAATTTGTTTGGGGTGTATTGCTTCACATAAGCTTCACAACCCCATACCTTCGAATATGATAATGATGGAGCCTTTCCATGCCATATTTCAAAAGGTGTCTTATCCACTTCCTTTGTTGGGGCCATATTGAGTATACGAGCCGCGGAGAGCAAAGCGTAACCCCAAAATGATAGAGGTAATGTGCTTCTAGCCATCATAGATCAAACCATATCCAATAGAGTTCGATTCCTCCTTTCAGACACACCATTATGTTGTGGTGTTCCAGGTGGAGTAAGTTGTGAGATAATCCCATAACTCCTAAGATGATCTTGAAAAGCATCACTAAGGTATTCACCTCCTCTATAGGTGCGAAGGACTTTGATTGTTTTCTTGAGTTGATTTTCTACTTCATTTTGAAAGATTTTGAACGTTTCAAAAACTTCATCTTTGTGTCTTATCAAGTACACATAACCATAACGACTATAGTCGTCGGTAAAACTAATGAAGTATCTTTCACCATTCCTAGTCATTGGCTTAAAAGGACCATATACATCCAAATGTATGATACCTAATAAGTCTTTTGCCCTTTCAAAGGTGCCACTGAAGGGTGCCTTAGTCATTTTGCCTTGTAAACAAGATTCACATACATCAAATGAATCATCTCCATTTGTTTCCAAAAGACCATTCTTTCGAAGTGTTTGCATCGATTTCTACTTATATGACCAAGGCGACAATGCCAAAGATAGGTCTCACTCAAATCCATTTTGAGTTTCTTGGTGATTTCATGGTACATTGAACTATCAAATGATGTATTATCATGAACCAATTCATAATTACCATTTGAAGGTTTAGCTTTAAAGTAAAACATGTCATTCATCAAAACATAAATGTCATCGTTCACAAACTTTAAACTAAAACCATATTGTAGCAAAAGGGAAACTGAAATAATGTTCATAGTCAAACTAGGAGCATACAAAACATTTTTTAAAATCACTTCCAAACCACTTGGAAGCTTCAACACATAGTCTCCTTGGGCTTCGACTTCAACTTTTGCTCTGTTGCCCATGAAAGAGACTAGCGTCTCCCTTTTTATAATGTTTATTTCTTTTGAACCCCTGCAACAAATTGCATATATGATTCCACATCCGGTATCCAATACCATGTGTTTGAAGAAATAACATTAAGGTCAATATGTATCATAAAGATTGTACCTGAGGTTTGCGCCGCATCCCTCTTGGTTTTCAACTCCTTGAGAAAGGTTGGACAATTTCTTTTCCAATACCCTATCTCTCCACACTCAAAGCATGGGTCAATAGAAGCAACCTTTTGCTTCTTTTCCTTCGGTTTCGTGGGTTCCGCTTTAACCTTTCCTTTTCCCTTCCCTTTGACATGGCCCTTCCTTTTGGCAAAACTTGCCTTGGAGTCGGGGTGGGGCCTCTTCTTGTTGCCTCCCTCATTGATCATTAGAACGGGTAAAGCCTTTTTACCCATGCCCGCCTTGGCAGTTTTGAGCATTGCATGAAGCTCACCAATGCTCTTGTCCCATCCGTTCATGTTATAATTCATGATGAAAGTCTCAAACTTCTTTGTTAAAGAGTTGAGGATCAAATCCGTAGCCAACTATTTAGAGACGGGACAATTAAGCCTTTTGAGGCGATCAATGTGGCTCTTCATCTTAAGGATATAAGATGAGACCGATTGGGTTTCCTCCATTCGACATGCATGAAGCGCTCGAACCGTTTTGAAGCTTTCTACCCTTGCTTGTTGAAGGAACATTTCCTTCAATTGGGTAATCATGTCATATGCCCCGTGATGTTCAAAATCCTTTTGAATTTCTGGAATCATAGTTCCCAACATGAAGCAAGAGGCTTGCATAGAGTCCTTGGTATACTTAACCCAATCGTTATAGGCTTCCACATCTTCCACGTTAGTTCATCGGGAATGGGATCGTCCAACACATAGGATATCTTTTCTTGCTTGAGAACGATTCTCAAGTTTCAATACCAATCCATGAAGTTGTTATGGTTGAGACAATCCTTTTCAAGGATGGTTCTTAGTGATAGGTTATGGACGGTTTGGGTAATTGTGTTTGCATTGTTAGCGGCCATCTACAAATTTTAACAAAGTTCAATCTAGTATTTTCGATATTATTAAATTTTTAATCATTAATACCATTTTATGTCTCATAGACAATTAATAATTAAAATCTAGAATCTAACGTTACATTTAAATACGGTTAGGTGACCTTTATCCCATTAGGTAGTCAACGTTTGACGATTGCAACTCTTTGCAATTTCTAGCCATATGGGATCGGTTAAACATCTTTATATTTAGTTGGCATGTTTAATCCCATCAACACCTTTGTACGCCATGCTTCGGTGACTCTAGGCACATGGTTTCCAAATCAAGTCGTCCTACTTACACACACATGTGAGTTTACCCATACAAGTGGTTAGGTGACCTTTATCCCGCAAATATGGTAAGCCCACCTCCAACACACAAGTTCCTTCAAATGTGGTTAGGTGGCCTTTATCCCAAAAAAGAATTCCCAAGTGATTCGGGTGTTGTATAAAAGGATGGTGTTTGACTTGTTTTATAAAAGGGATTTTAAGTTCTCAAAATTCTAGTTTTAGAAGACTTTATGTACCATACATTTGCATGCATTCAAATTCATGGTACTTTAGTGAAAACGAATTTTCAAAGTTCTTTTAATAAAACCCATTTTATTATAAAATCATTAACCTTTAATAAAACCTTTTATTAACCACTTTAATGATTTTTAAAGAACCAATTTTAAGGTTTGTTGTTGTTTATTAGTTTGTTAAGCATCCATATCCACATATCATCCAAACAAGATAATAAAACAACCATACAAGCATAACACACAAAACTATAGGTGCATAACCATAGCCAACTATTTTTGACAACACTTGTTAGCCGAAACAAGTGTGCCAAAAGGTCCTTCCTAAAGGGTGAATATTGACACAAGAAATGTGTCGTTGAACTCCCACTTGAACCCGCATCCAAATGCTTCAAGTCTTCCTTTTGTGTTGTGATTTCTTCACTTTCTTTGGGCTTCCAAATGATCTTTAAATTCAGCTCCAAACTCCTTTGGGCTTCAAAAATGTGTTTTTGTTATTGGGCTAAAATCCCGTTAAGGACTATGAAGTCCTTTAGGCCCAAAATTGGCAAAAACCAAAACGCACTTTGTGTGCATCTTCTTTTACAATAAAGTATCTGTAACATTTGTGTAAATCGGGTTTCGAAAACCCGCCTCTTTTATCAATCAAAGAATATTTATTTACGTGTTTAGTTATTTATTTATATATAATGATTAAATTTAATGTTTAAAAATAAATTTATAAATAAAATTTAAAGATAAAATCCATTAATTAAGAAAAACAAATCAACTAATTAATAATTATTTATAAAAATTGAAAAGGAATTAAAAACAACTAAAGAAAAGCGGTTTTTAAAAAATATGGGTAAACCGGGAATCGAACCCGGGTTCACTCGGTCACACACACACACTGCAACACCGCTGGTCTACACGCACGTGTTGTGTGAATATTAAGATCTTAAAACTCTTATGTCGAATGTATATTGAAACCTGCAACAATTGGCAGCAAATCAAAGACGTGCCTTTCCTTCTTTTGAAACCTCCGATAGCTAGCGGGATGTATTTTTGGCAAACTCAATTAGCTCGGCTGTCATCCTTCTGGCTAATCTTCCAATCATCGAATAACGTTACCAAAATCAAGCGAGTCGAAACCTCTGCCACCCCCTATAAATACTAGTCGAACTCTCACAATCAAAACACGCTCATTCTGCTCGCATTGTTCCTCTGCTCACCACCCCCTTGTTCGCCGGAAAAACACAGTCAGTCGCCGGAATTCAATCGCCAGAAATCGAGAACCTCCACTTCTGTTCTACGGTTAGTACTCCTTCATTGATTAAATTCCCAACTCATGCGCTCTCTTTTCCACTCAAGAATACGCACCCAAGGTGAGTGAATCTCTACAAATTCCCCGTTTTAATCATGTTTTGGGGTGTAATATGTGTCGTATCTTTCTTTATTTAATTTAAACACTTGTGCTTATATCATTTAGTGATCAAATGTGAATTGCTTGTTGTGTGGTTTATATGTGGATTCAATTTATCATTTCAGTGCACTCATTTCATTAGGCCCATCAGTTCCTCGTGGGATACGGGTTGAGCATTAGGTGCCTCATCAGATCGGCTCCGTTTGATTGAGCCTTGATCTCAGATACATCATCATTCATGTCATATATTCATTCAATGTGGTTTGTGATTGGTTACATATCTATATTTGCTCACATGTGATTTATGCACAATTTTCTTTAATAAACAAAATAAGCAATTATTTAAAATGTTTTATCAAGGTTCACTCGCCAACTTTTGTTGACCCAAAATCTCCTCTGTTTTACACATGATACAGTGATCAAGTTGAGGAAAGAAACACTTAGGATGGCCTATAAGAATAAACAAGTTATTGCGTTGGAACAAACATTTAGATATTTTTTGATTTTATGTGTATGAATTTTGTTTGTTGGATATTTAAATTGTAATTTGAATTTAATAAATATGAAACTTCTTAGTAAATATCATGAGCTTTGGTGATAACCCAATCATGCCCCGTCTTTTATTCCGCTGCGGGTCGGGGTGTGACAGATTGGTATAAGAGCTTGTGACTATAGGATATAGGATATGTTATTAGACCCTTAGAGCCTATACTACTAGTTGATTAGATTTTAATTGTTTATGTGTTACATGCAAAATTCATGATGTTTATATGTTTCATGTTTATTATCACACCCAATATTATGCAAGCACTCTCACAAGTACATGTTAATATGCAATGATCATCATAGTTCATATCCTCATAACATGTCATATCTATAAAAGCACACACCTCATGATTTCACAATTTCCATGATTTCTTTTCAAAGATCTTTGCAATGTTTTTGTATTTTTCAAATCACATCAAAGTGAGTTTTCACAACGGGCATGTAGTAACTGGAAGGGTACGAGTACCGGTAGTCGGAACGTCCTGTCTAGGCTTGGCATTCGTATAAATCAAAAATAAAGGACCAGTTTGCCTACCTGGGGACTAACGATGAGAGTACGAAGGACCTATTAGGCCAAAGCATGCTATACCAAATGTCGTGTGAGCTAACCCCACTTTGAGTTGTCATTGTGTCTACATCTGGACACCTCCGACCATACATCTCGCAATCATGTTTTACGATTTTCATTCGGGTGGTGCGAGTGTTAACCCACCGACACCAATGTTAATACTACCAAGCCCAATAGTCATGGGGGCCCACATGACTACACAGGCAATGGTATGGGGGACATTTGGAGGCCCAAACATGAGCAAACCCAAGACATCCTATTGATGTAGTTAAATTATTTTCAGTTATGTTGTTTTCATTCTTTTTACGACACATGAACCTAGGAAATTCTTGAACTCACAATCTTCCTACATATGTTCCTGTAGATGTCGGCTAGGCAATTACGTGGAGGTAGAAGGTCAGGAAAGTCAAACGAACGCTTGGCCATCGCAAATTGCTAAACAAATGGCCATAGTGCTTCCTGACATCGTGCTACAAGTTCAGCAAGCCCTCACCGCTAAACCCATCAACCCTCCCAACCAAGAAGACAAAAGCGTCGCCAACCCTCCTCCCAAAACCCCCAAATGCACCTACAAACACTTCAAATCATGCGATCCCCCAAAATATGAAGGGACTGAAGGTGTCACCGCTCTCCTTCACTGGTTTGAGGAGATGGAAAACACTTTTCTCAATTGCACTGTCCCGAGTACCGTAAGGTACGTTACGCGACTGGAAGATTGTTTGGGGTAGCCCTTACCTGGTGGAACACGGAAAAGGGTAAGCGGAGTGTTGAAGATGCCATGGCTTTAACATGGGAAGAGTTAAGGGAAATAATGACGAGACGCTTCTGTCCAAGAAGCGAAATCAAAAAGCAGAAGACGAGTTTCATGCACTAAAACAAAAGGAAGGAGACCACACTTCATACAATAAGAGATTTCTCGAGTTGAACTAGATGGTTCCCAATCTATTCACCCCATTATACCGCCTAATTGAACACTACATTCGAGGCCTCCCCTCGAAAATCCAAGATTCGGTTTTAAGCACTTCGCCTGCAACACTCGAAGCCGCAATGGAGTTAGCTACGGAACTCACTTAAAATCCATTCGAAACGGCAAATTTAACGATGAAAAGAAGAAAACACCCAGTGAGACCCCAACTCCAAACCACTCAGGTTCATCCTCGAAGTTTGCTGGTAAGAGGAAGCGAAATGGCAAGAACTTTGCTGTCACCCAAACCAACCCTCCCATCACTGCTGCTCCAATCACCCAAGTTACCCCTCCAGCCACACCATTCAAAAGGCCATACATTGGCCCACACCCAAAGTGTAACCGTTGTCAATACCATCACCTTCCTGAAAACCCTGCCAACATTGCACAAGTTGCGGTCGTGCGGGTCACACCATCCAAACCTGCCGTACCCTTCAGCGATTGAACCGCAGTCAACCTCCAACCCAAACCCAAAATCAAATGGTGGGCCAAGCCCAACAACCCTTATTTCTACCGCATGCGCAACTCGCAGCCCAACCTTACTACCAACCCAACTACCCCATGATGCAACCCATGAAAGCCTGTTTCAATTGTGGGGAGCCAAACCACTTCAGGAACACTTGCCCACGCCTAGTGAACATCATCCATGCCCAAGCTCAAGCGAACCCGGTAAACCAAGCTAACCAAGCTCCTCCACCTGCTAGAGGAAGAGCTTTCAATATCAACGCCAACCAAGCCAGGGCTGACAACAATGTGGTCAACGGTACGTTTCCCATAAATGGTAGTTATGCATCCATATTATTCGATACCGGTGCGGATAAGAGGTTTGTGTCTTTAAAATTTGAATCTATCCTCGACCAACCATCGTGATAATCTTGTTGAATCTCTGACGGTGGAAGTTGCTGACGGAAAACCCACTTCATTAAATTCTATTATACGCGATTGTACTCTCACCCTAAATGATCATGATTTCCCAATTGATCTCATTCCTATGAAATTGGGAAGTTTCGATGTTATTATCGGCATGGACTGGCTCAGCCGACACCACGCTGAAGTGGTGTGCCATGAAAAATTGATTCGTATTCCTCTCGCCGACGGTCATACACTACGTATCTTTGGGGAAACTCCTTCGAAAGGACTCAAATTGATGTCCTGCCTTCAAGCCCGAAGTTATCTTCGCAAGAACTACGTCGCATTTCTAGCTCACGTCGTCAAGAAGGGAGGCAAGGAGAGGAAGCTCGAAGATATTCCAATTGTGAAGAATTCCCGCAAGTTTTTCCCGACGACGTTTCAGGACTTCCTCATGTGAGAGAAGTGGAATTTCGAATCGAACTTGTGCCTGGCGCTACACCGGTCGCAAAATCTCCTTATAGGTTAGCCCCATCCGAGATGCAAGAGTTGGCCAGTGAACTGCAAGAGTTGACTGACAAAGGATTGATACGTCCTAGCTCATCGCCTTGGGGTGAACCTGTTCTTTTTGTGAAGAAGAAAGATGGAACGCTTCGCATGTGCATTGATTATAGAGAACTCAACAAGTTGACGGTTAAGAATCGCTATCCACTGCCTCGTATTGATGACCTTCTAGACCAACTTAAAGGCTCCACCTGTTTTTCCAAAATCGACCTTCGTTCTGGTTATCATCAGATTAGAGTGCGCGAAGAAGATATTCCAAAAACTGCCTTCCGAACTCGTTATGGTCATTACGAGTTCATGGTTATGCCCTTCGGTTTAACTAACGCCCCCACTGTCTTCATGGATTTAATGAATAGGGTATGCAAACCCTACCTCGACTGTTTCGTCATAGTCTTCATCGACGACATTCTTATCTACTCCAAGTCAAAATCCGATCATGAGCGACACCTTCGACTCATTCTTACACTCTTAAGGACTGAAAAGCTTTACGCTAAGTTCTCAAAATGCGAATTCTGGTTAGGAGAAGTACAATTCCTTGGTCATGTCGTCAATGAAAAGGGGATTCATGTCGATCTTCGAAAATCAAGGCAGTACAGGAATGGTAGGCGCCACGTACCCCTACCGAAGTTAGGTCATTTCTTGGCTTGGCTGGTTATTACCGACGCTTCATTGCCAATTTTTCCCGTATCGCCGTTCCGCTCACGGCCTTGACTCACAAAGGAAAACCCTTCATTTATCGCCGTTCCGCTCACGGCCTTGACTCACAAAGGAAAACCCTTCATTTGGGGACCTAAGCAAGAGGAGGCCTTCCAAACTTTAAAGCAAAGGCTTTGTGACGCACCTATCCTTACACTCCCTGAGGGTTGCGATGACTTTGTGGTTTATTGCGACGCATCAGGGCAAGGACTAGGCTGTGTATTGATGCAAAGAGGAAAAGTGATAGCCTATGCCTCTAGGCAACTCAAAGTTCATGAGAAGAATTACACCACCCACGACATGGAACTTGGAGCTGTCGTGTTCGCTCTCAAGATATGGAGACATTACCTCTACGGCACCAAGTGTGAAATATACACTGACCACAAGAGTCTCCAACATATCTTCAACCAGAAAGAGTTGAATATGAGGCAACGAAGATGGGTCGAACTTCTCAACGATTACGACTGTGAAATTCGGTACCATCTGGCAAGGCAAACGTGGTGGCCGATGCGCTCAGTCGAAAGGGATATGCGAACTCTATTCGTCTTCTATGTTCGCAAATCATAACCAATATCAAGGATCGAATCCGGGCAGCTCAACATATCTCTGTAACGGAAAATGGCGTACGCGATGAGCTGTCATGTGGAGCTGAACTCAAAATTGAAACCAAATCCGACGGTTTTCTATATTATTTAAACCGCATATGGATTTCCGATTGCGACAACCTTCGTGATTTCCTCATGAATGAGGCACACAAAACACGATACTATGTACACCCAGGAGCCGATAAGATGTATCACGACCTATGATACACCTACTGGTGGCCTGGCATGAAAAAGGATATCGCTGTTTTTGTTTCCAAAGCCTTACATGTTCCAAAGTGAAAGCTGAACATCAAAGACCTTCGGGACTTCTAGTCCAACCTGAAATACCTGCATTGAAGTGGGAAAACATAACCATGGACTTCATTACCGGGTTACCTCGCACCTCAAGTGGGTATGACACCATATGGGTAATAATCGATCGTCTTACAAAATAATCTCACTTCATTCCGATTCGCGAGGACTTCAAGAATGAGAAGTTAGCTCGTATCTACATCAACGAGATCGTAAGCCGTCATGGTGTCCTGTTAAGCATCATTTCAGACCGTGATGGTTGTTTCACTTCACGAACATGGCAAGCCGTACAAACCCTTTGGGTACACGGTTCGACCTTAGTACCGCCTTTCACCCTCAAACGGATGGTCAATCTGAACGCACCATCCAAACCCTTGAAGACCTGCTTCGAGCATGTGTCATAGACTTCAAAGGGAACTGGGACGCTCATCTACCGTTAGTCAAGTTTTCGTACAACAATAGCTATCATTCAAGTATCGGCATGGCTCCTTTCGAAGCTTTATATGGTCGTAAATGCCGATCTCCAGTACGTTGGCACGAAATTGGTGAAGCACAAATCACCGGACTTGAATTGATTCAAGAAACAACCGACCAAATCATTCAGATACGAAACAATCTTCTAGCGGCTCAAAGTCGTCAAAAGAGTTATGCTGACAAACGACGAAAGCCTTTGGAGTTTGACATTGGTGATCAAGTACTTTTAAAAGTATCACCGTGGAAGGGAGTGGTTCGTTTTGGCCAGAAGGGCAAGCTAGCACCACGCTACGTAGGACCTTTCAAGATACTCGAAAGAGTAGGTCCTGTAGCATACACGCTTAACCTACCAAAGGAGCTTAACAGAATTCATCCACATTCCACGTATCAAACTTGAAAAAGTGCCTCGCCGATGAAAACCTCCATATTCCTCTAGAAGACATTCAAGTCGATGAATCGATGCACTTCGTTGAAAGACCAGTGGAAATCATGGATTTCGGTGAGAAGCGTTTAAGGCGAAGCCGTATTCCAATCGTCAGGGTGCGTTGGGAGTCAAAACGAGGACACGAGTTTACTTGGGAACGTGAAGACTCAATGCGGAGAAATACCCGCACCTCTTTCCAGTTGCAACCACTACTTAAATTTCGGGACGAAATTTCTAAAAGTAGGGGATACTGTAACATTTGTGTAAATCGGGTTTCGAAAACCCGCCTCTTTTATCAATCAAAGAATATTTATTTAGTGTTTAGTTATTTATTTATATATAATGATTAAATTTAATGTTTAAAAATAAATTTATAAATAAAATTTAAAGATATAATCCATTAATTAAGAAAAACAAATCAACTAATTAATAATTATTTATAATAATTGTAAAGGAAATAAAAACAACTAAAGAAAAGTGGTTTTTAAAAAATATGGGTAAACCGGGAATCGAACCGCTGGTCTACACGCACGTGTTGTGTGAATATTAAGATCTTAAAACTCTTATGTCGAATGTATGTTGAAACCTGCAACAATTGGCAGCGAATCAAAGACGCGCCTTTCCTTCTTTTGAAACCTCCGACAGCTAGCGGGATGTATTTTTGGCAAACTCAATAAGCTCGGTTGTCATCCTTCTAGTTAATCTTCCAATCATCGAATAACGTTACCAAAATCAAGCGAGGTCGAAACCTCATGCCACCCCCTATAAATACTAGTGAACTCTCACAATCAAAACTCGCTCATTCTGCTCGCATTGTTCCTCTGCTCACCACCCCCCTGTTCGCCGGAAAAACACAGTCAGCCGCCAGAATTCAATCGCCGGAAATCGAGAACCTCCACTTCTATTCTACGGTTAGTACTCCTTCATCGATTAAATTCCCAACTCGTGCGCTCTCTTTTCCACTCAAGAATACGCACCCAAGGTGAGTGAATCTCTACAAATTCCCCGTTTTAATCATGTTTTGGGGTGTATCATGTGTCGTATCATTCTTTATTTAATTTAAAACTTGTGCTTATATCATTTCGTGATCAAATGTGAATTTCTTGTTGTGTGGTTTATATGTGGATTCAATTTATCATTTCCGTGCACTCATTTCATTAGGCCCATCAGTTCCTCGTGGGATACGGGTTGAGCATTAGGTGCCTCATTAGATCGGCTCCGTTTGATTGAGCCTTGATCTCAGATACATCATCATTCATGTCATATATTCATTCAATGTGGTTTGTGATTGGTTACATATCTATATTTGCTCACATGTGATTGTGCACAATTTTCTTTAATAAACAAAACAAGCAATTATTTAAAATGTTTATCAAGGTTCACTCACCAACTTTTGTTGACCCAAAATCTCCTCTGTTTTACACATGATACAGGTGATCAAGTTGAGGAAAGAAACACTTAGGATGGCCTAGAAGAATAAACAAGTTATTGCGTTGGAACAAACATTTAGATTTTTTTTATTGTATGTGTATGAATTTTGTTTGTTGGATATTAAAATTGTAATTTGAATTTAATAAATATGAAACTTCTTAGTAAATATCATGAGCTTTGGTGATAACCCAATCATGCCCCGTCTTTTATTCGCTACGGGTCGGGGTGTGACAGTATCCTAATACATTTTTTCTAGTAAAAGAAATGCAACTAATATATTTACTTACATACCAAATGAAAATAAATAAATTACATATTTTTCAAATGGAAGACAAAGACATTAATTATTACAACCCATTGAAATAATTAAATATAAATCACAAACACAATCATTCAACATATTCAAACACAAGCTCATGGCTAGGTTATGAACACCAAAATATACATCCACATATGTATATTACTCAAGAGCAAAATTGGTTCCCTTTTATAATCCATATTTTTGGCCAAGAATAAAAAACCGAATTTTTCAAGATTCCTTTATGAATGTAAGAAAATAATCTTGAAAAACAAAGGGAGAACCATGTTTAAAATTTTTTAGGGTTTCTCCAAACCCAAATACCCGAAATTTTTAAATCCTTTGAAACATGCATTCATATAAATGGCTCTGATACCACTGTTGGGGTTTTGTCATGTTTATCAAAGGCATTTTATCCATATAAAATGAAAAACCAGCGGAATAATTATTTAAAACATGTTACTTTTAAGATATAAAACCCGTTTTATATGTAAAACCAAAACCCGGATCCATATATGAATATGCATGCTATCAAAACACAACCATAGGGTGTTTTAAGAAACGACCTTTCAAGGAGCTAGGAGATGGAAGAAGATGATGATTCTTGAATGACAATCTTCAAAGGAGAAGACCTCAAGCTTGTATACCCCAAGCCTTCCAACAAACACCTTATGTTTCTAGGATTTTCACTTATGAACACCTCTCGATCAACCAACCTTTGGCCGAAATTCTAGAGAGAATTTGAGAGTGTTCTTGCACTTGAAATCTTAATGTGTGTGTAAGAATTACAACCCCTTGAATAATGAATCAAATCCACTATATATAATCTCTTGTAAGATCTTTCGTGGATATTGTGAGATTTGTAAAGATCTCACAAAATCTTCCAAGATATCCATATATCTCATGTAAGATCTTTCTTGGATATTGTAAAATTTGTAAAGATCTCACAAAATCTTCCAAGATATCCATATATCTCTTGTAAGATCTTTCTTGGATATTGTGAGATTTGTAAAGATCTCACAAAATCTTCCAAGATATCCATATATCTCTTATAAGATCTTTCTTGGATATTGTGAGATCTTATAAGATTTGCAAGATATTTTCTTTTAAATTATGTCTTGTATTATTTTATAACTTTTATAAAATTAACATCATATGTTTACAAGACTTTATGCAATATCTATAACCTTTTATAATGTTATTTAACCATTAAATAACAAAATAAAATATACTCTCAAAATAAATTATCCATATAATTTGTTAGTTCCTCAAGTGCAATTATTTAGAAAACCAATTTCTAAATATTATAAGTGTTAATATTTATTTGTTTGATATATCATAAATAAATATTATAAGTGTTTGCCTTGCTTGTTATTGGGTATGACCCGACTTGGATCATAACGTACTAGCCACATCAATTTAATATGTGTCTTGGGCATACCGATTCCAACACTTAGTCCATATATCCAAGATGTGTTAATCCACAAGATTAAGCAGTTGTAAAATTTAGTTTATATCTCGAAAACAGTTTAGTGAACGTGTTAAGCCTATCGACACATCCACAGTAAGACTCGTTTATTACTTAAGCTTTCCATTTCTTTAGCATACTGTGATAGTCCACTGATGTACTATCATTTCCTTTTGTGACACCAAATTCTTTTTGTCTTTTTCAATGTTTTTGTACATTTTTGAAAATTTTCATATGTTTTTGAATTTTACCAAATATTTCTCCCCCTAAAATCAAAAACATATTTTTGGATTTTAGTTTTTAAGAAATACTAAACTAGAAAGATATTTACAAACCATACAAACCAATGTGGATTACGTGAATTTGTCATCCGATCCTATTCAACCTCAGCTTCCGCACGTGTAAGAAAATTTTTAATACCGTTAAGTCGCATTAGATATTTAAATCTTGTTAATGGAAATGCTTTGGTATAAAAATCAGCCCTTTGTTCGTCGGTGTGGATTTTTTCTATTCGAACCAATTTCTTTTCGTAACAATCATGACGAAATGATATCGAATTTCAATGTGTTTTGTACGTGAGTGATGAACCGGATTTTTAGTTATATCGATGGCTGCTTTGTTATCTACAAATAAAGGCGTGTCAAGAAACTGCAGACCATAATCCCTCATCTGTTGCTGAATCCAGAGGATTTGAGAGTAACAGCTGGAAGCAGAAATGTATTCCGCTTCACAGGTTGAGAGAGAGACCGTGGTCTGTTTCTTACACTGCCACGTTACAAAACGTGTGCCAAAGAACTGGCATCCTGCAGTTGTAGATTTCGAGTTCAGTTTGTCCACTCCGAAGTCTGAGTTAGCGTATCCAGTGAGATCAAAATTGTCGTTCTTGGGGTACCGCAGGCTGGTGCTTGGGCAACCTTTCATGTAACGGGAGATTCGCTTGACTATCTGCAAGTGTGACATTCGAGGACTTGACTGATATCTCGCACATAAGCAAGTAGGATACAAGATGTCTGGGCGAGATGCCGTCAGATACCTCAGTGAACCTATCATCGATAGATAAAGTGTTTCATCAACTTTCGTTCCCGTCTCGTCTACGCAAATCCCATGGTTCAGTGCCAGCGGTGTCGAAAGCGGCTTCGAAGAATCCATTTCAAACTTTTTGAGAATGTCGTGCACATACTTAGTCTGATGAATGAATATCCTGTCTGGAAGCTGATCCACTTGAAGACCTAAGAAGAACTTCATTTCGCCCATCGAGGACATCTCAAATTTCTTCTTCATGATATGTTCAAACTCTTTGCACAGACTGTCATCCGTAGAACCGAAAATGATATCATCCACATAGATTTGTACTATTATCAGATGCGATCCAACTTCTCTGGTAAACAAAGTGTTGTCCACTTTGCCTCTCGTGTATCCATTTCCTACGAGATGTTGCGATAACGTCTCGTACCAAGCTCTCGGGGCTTGGTGTAAACCGTACAAGGCTTTATCCAGGAGAAATGCTTTATTCTTATTCAGTGGATCGACGAAACCCGGTGGTTGGCCGACATACACTTGTTCACGAAGTTTACCATAGAGAAATGCAGATTTTACATCCAACTAGTACCCTTAAATCCTTTCCAAGTTGCGAACGCTAGGAAATGCGGATAGATTTTAATCTCGCAACCG
The DNA here is from genome assembly GCA_947069175.1 of Scalesia atractyloides. Taxonomy (NCBI): domain Eukaryota; kingdom Viridiplantae; phylum Streptophyta; class Magnoliopsida; order Asterales; family Asteraceae; genus Scalesia; species Scalesia atractyloides. The sequence continues at coordinate 56,819,577 of CAMTDV010000016.1, read as the reverse complement.
GTGCGTATACGTCCGTATAATCTATACCTTCCTGCTGGTGGAATCCCTTGACAACCAGCCGAGCTTTGTTTCTGACTATAACCCCCCGATCATCTCTTTTACACTTGAAGACCCACTTTGTATCAATAGCTTTCTGCTTCGGTGGCAAGTCTACAAGCTTCCAAACACCCAACTTCTCGAACTGTAAAAGTTCCACTTGCATTGCTATCACCCAATTCTCGTCTGCCAGAGCCTCATTAAGCAAATCCAACATATCCACCATTGATAGCTTTTATGATAAATAACAACGCTTTCATTCCCGTCATATGTCTGGAAGCTCCACTATCCAGAATCCACTTAGAAAGTACGGATCTCTGGAGCCCCTGCACATTTCCACAATCTATTTAAAAGCGAGACGCAAGCCTTTTTGGTCTTGGGTTGAATTGGATAACCATCGTCAAAATCAAACTCACACTCATCAGCATAATCGAATCCACACTCATCTGCATAATCAAATTCACATTCATCATCTGGATTTTCTATGATGTTTATGTTTGAAAACTTTACTGTCTTTTTATCTTTTGAATTGTTACCACTTGTAGTTTTGACATTTTTAGATGTGGTTTCAATTATGATTTCAGATTTTGATTCTTTCATACTATCACTAGTCTTAACAGGCTCAGACTTAGTGATCTCAGATTTTGTTTACCATTTCTTTGCAATCCAGGCTTGAGATCTGATGTTAGCTTTTTTGATGTAAAACTTGTTTTCATTTGCTTTTGAAGATTAACCTTTTTTGAAAGTTGAATTCTCAAATTTCTTTTCAGAAACTTGTTTCATTTCATATTTGTTAACATTTCTTTTTAGAATTCTTATTTGCCCAAACTCTGGTTGCTTCGGTTTCATAACATTTGAACTTTCTTTCCTTCGAAGATAAGCCGGCTTTGATTTCGGACATTGGCGTGCAATATGACCAATTTCGTTGCATATGAAACAAGTCCGAGAATCATGTGGATGTCCTTTAGTGGATTTTACACCACTTATTTTGGCACCACTTGCAATTTTGGCTTTATCTCGAAGTTCTTTCTGTTTCTTGAACTCATCGTTTGATTGTTTCCCGATCAAACTTTCCTCATGAACCGTGTTCGTCCTATATACAAAATTCATGTTTTTATTCTTGTATTCATGAAATGGTGACACTTTCTTTTAAGGTTCATCTAATTCCTCTAGTCCCAACCCAGCTCTCCGGTTTCCAGATGATCACCACCATTCCTTCGGTAGTTATTTCTTTTAGATTTGGAATATAATTTTTTTCATTGATCTCCAGATCTTCTGATGTGACTTCCACGAGTTTAAAGAATTTGTCTAACAATTCTTCCTTCACATTCTGAATCGGAAAATTGTCATCAAAGTATAATCTATCAGATTCCTTAATCTTGTACATTACAACATTAGGATCATCACATAGATCATTCTCTGATGATGTATCGTCATCTTCGGACTGTGAATCAGAATTCTTTGAAATCGAGTCGGCGCTTTAAAGCTGCCTTCATCAGAATCGTTCAAAACATTTTCAACAACTTTTTTAACCACATCATTGTCATCATCTGTTTTAGTATAGATTACATCAATGTTCTCTGGCAACTCAGTTTTCTTTTCAGATAACAACTCAATATTGAGTGCCTTATCCATCCCATCAGCGGATTTGCGACAATACTTCTCGCATAGGGGTGGAGGAACATTGCTATATTCTTTACCAATTTTCTTTTTAGGTTTCTCTTCTGATGGAATTGTCGGAAGAATGGGATCAATGACATATGCGTTACAAGTGTAACTTCTCAAAAGTTGTTGAACACGCTCTGTTTCAATTTTCATGTCCTGGAGTTGTTGCTTAGTTTCAGCAATGGTGTTAATATAGATATTAATCGCTTTTTGCTTATCCATTACTGTTCCTTTTAACATCCTTATTGTATCATGTTGTTCGATATTATTTCTATCAAGCCTTCCATAATCATTTTTCATTTTATCATACGCTTCCTTCATTGTGCGGTAATCATATTTCAAAAGTTCATTATGCACATTGTTTTCAGCGATGATCTTTGATTTTTCGGCACATTCAGAAAATGGTTCGGTACATTTTGTACAAGGTTTCTCAGCCTCTACAACTTGTACTTTGACACTTTCATTTACCTCTGGACCTACGTTGGTTAGATTTGCCATTAAAGCTTTGTCGGCAATGTCCTTGAGGTTTTCGGCATTCACTTCTTGAGTAACATCAATGACCACTTCATCAGTTGATTTCTTCTCGGGAACTTGTTCCTGAGAACTTCCATCAAAATGACATGCAAAATTATCACACAAATTAGGAGATAAAATTCCTTGCTTCTGCAAGTGGATATACTCCTTTTCTTCACGTTGTTGTTGCGGATATTGTTCCAGCAGAATATTCTCCAAAGCCGCTGCTTCTTCTGCAGATGTATCTTCAACAATTTCAGCCATTAATGCAACTCCGGTCTTTTTACCGATATAAGAATTCCAGTCGAAACCATCATCTTTGTTTGATGCCACCATAGCTTTCTCAGTGTTGCTACTGTTTGGATTCTCTTGGATTTCAACCTGAGTCTTCTTCGGGAAAGGCTTGTACTGAAGTGACTTCTTGTAATACTCGTTGCCTCCTCCGAATGGACTTTGATTTCCCGTTGCTTAAGAGTTTTTAGACTCTCTCTTAAAATGTCCCTTTTGGCGACATCTGAAGCACGTGACTTTTGTCTTGTCAAAACCTAGTTTGTTGCTTGAATTTCCGATATCTCGGTAACACTTGGTAACACTTCGGATAATCGAAGCTAAACAAAACTTGATATCTATTAACTCAAGTTCTTCTTCATCCACCTGGTCGTAGTCTACAGTGATCATCTCGGGATTGCCGATTTTCCCAGCTACAAGACTTCCATATGATTCCAGAACAGTGGCGAGAAGTGACATATGTTGTTTAGCGACTTGTTCCGAAACAACATTGTTCAAATTCACTGCGATGTTGCACTTGTATACATTCAAATCAGAATTTGTTTGTTGATTCTGATTTGCTTGACTTTGATAAGATGAATTTGAACCAGTACTTGAAAATGAAGACTGTGGACTTTGATCATATTGAGGATATGATTGATTCTGATTCTGTTGCGAATTGTTCGAAGAATTCACATTTGCATTGAATGCTATCTGAATATTTGGACTTGAAATGTTATCTTGCATTTAACTCTTGTATTTGTAACATCCGTCAAAAAAACGGATTTACCAAACCCGCTCCGTTTATCAACCGAACAGTCAGTTAAAATTTTCGTTGCGAATTAAATGCCCAAAATAAATTTAAACGATACATAATCAATTATTATACGGGGATATATAATTAGTTTTTGAAAAACTGTCAAAAATAACAAAATAAAAATGTTTTATTCATGCCGGGTTTCGAACTCGGGTCTGTACCGGTTCAACAAACGACTTTGATTTTCTGATAATAAAGGAATCAATAAATTCAAATAATAATGTTTGGAAGTCAAATTCAATCAAATGCGCCCAAATAGCAGTCGTCGGAAATCCCGACGACATCGCCGTTAATTTACGTTTCCGCTCAATTTAACCGAAGAATTAACTCCCACGACGGTTATAACCGACGTCTGAACCCGCGACATCAGCCGTAACCGCCGGAGAACGGCTGACTTCGAATTGAGACCGAATTCAGACCCCATACATCTCGATACTACCCTATAAATTCACCCACAACTCACCAGAAATCTTTCACTCTCAAATCGCACCCTTTCTCGACGAAAACTCACTCGCCGGAAATATTTTGTACGTCGTCGGAAAACCGAGTCCTTAATCTCTGAGCTTTACTGAACCCCCTAAGCTTATACCGAAGTCACCCACACCCTCTGTAAGCTTTCGGAAGATTCTCGCTGCAAGACACTCGTCGCCGGAAGAGATTGCTGTTGCCGGAGTTCTGCCGGAAAACAGAGGAAAGCCAGTCGGTACTTTTCACGCCTAATTTCCTTTCTTTTTACTTTTAGATCATCTGTAATTAATCATAAAACGCTAAAGAAACCTGAATCAACACTTCGAACCAGTCAGTCGTCACTTCCGGTTAAAACCAGTGAAGAAGACGATGTTTCGGTAATGGTTAAGTATAATTAAAATCAGGTTATTTACCGGGTTAGACACACAGTCCAGCGGTGGACTGTGTGCACATTAAACGCTAAGGTCTCGAGTTCGAATATTGTTTCCTCACACGCTGCCTTAATAAAAATTCCTTTTTTTCGCAAACTGAACCGGATTGATTTTAGGTATAGGTTAAGTATATTAATAACCGAGTTAATAACCAAGTGAGACACACAGTCCAGCGGTGGACTGTGTGTACGCTAACCCACAGGTCACGGGTTCGAGACCTGTGGAGCGCACCGGTTCTCTGGATTAAATCGTTTTTAAAATAAAGGATTTCTGTTTAAATCTAATTAATATATATATATAATTAAAATCGGATATATGACGGGTTAGACACGTAGCTCAGTTGGTAGAGCTGCGTGCACGCGTACGGGAGGTCTCGGGTTCGAGCCTCACCCAGCGCACAACAATATGCACTCGAACCGGTCAACGGTCAGGTCAACGGTCAACGGTCAGAAAAAGTCAAATTTTTTTATTTTTATTTTTTTAATTATTTTAATTAAAAATCAATTAAAAATACTTAAAAATAACATTTTTAAGGTTAGAAAATAGCCTCAAACTCACAAAAATACACCCAACAATCCTACTAAAATAGATTAATAAAATCCGTTTACTTACCAAAACCATAATGATATTTATCTAGGTTAATCTCACTCGTGGTTAAAACCACTTCGCGTGCATTCAACATCATCAACCGAACGCACCCACTGTGAGTGAATTCCTACAAATTCCCCTTTTTATTCATGTTTTGGGGTGTATCATGTGTCGCTTAAACTAATTCTCTTATGCAAACTCGTGCTATACCATTATATGATCTAAACTAGAATGTAACTATTGTTGGTTGTGATGTATTACATATTGTCAAAGTTGTATGCAAATTATTTAGGCCCATCAGTTCCTCGTGGGAGACGAGTTGAACAACGCGTGCCTTAAAACTCATTCATTAGGCCCGTCAGTTCGTAGAACAACGCGTGCCTCAAAACTCATTCATTAGGCCCATCAGTTCGTAAGAACAACGCGTGCCTCAAAACTCATTCATTAGGCCCATCAGTTCGTAAGAACAACGCGTGCCTCAAAACTCATTCATTAGGCCCATCAGTTCGTGGAATAACGCGTGCCTCAAAACTCATTCATTAGGCCCATCAGTTCCTCGTGGGAGACGAGTCGAACAACGCGTGCCTCAAAACAATCATTTGGTGTATGTATGTTCAATATTCAATATTATGTGTTGTGTGAATAAATTTACATCTACATTTACTCATATGTGATATGCACATTATTTATAATCAATTAGATAAACTTGTTCAAATGTTTTCCATAGGGTTCACTCGCCAACATTATGTTGATCCAAAAACCTTTTTACACATGATACAGGTGAACAGGTTGAAGCAAGGAAAACATAGGATATGCCTTAGAAGAGAACAAAGAAGCTTAGATTGGTAGTTAGAACATGTTGTATCATTTATTGTAAATTTCCATTAAATTGTATTAATGAATATGAAACGTATAATAAATGTCATGAGCCTTAATGATAACCCAATTATGCCCCGATCACCTTTTCCGCTGCGGGTCGGGGTGTGACAGTAGTACAATCCAACGTCTTGAACAACATTAGCATTCTTTGACTTTGCAATCTTCAAGAGTTCCATTTGGTGACCTTCGAGTTTATCGATAAATGTTAACAGCTTGAAGAATTCCCATTTATCGCTTTCCTTCAGAACCATTAGATAAGTAGTCCACTCTCCATCTAGTAGGGCGTCTGCAAGTTTGTCAATGTACTCTTGTTCGGTCTTCTCAAGACCGTTCTTTGACTTTGCAATCTTCAAGAGTTCCATTTGGTGACCTTCGAGTTTATCGATAAATGTTGACAGCTTGAAGAATTCCCATTTATCGCTTTCCTTCAGAACCATTAGATAAGTAGTCCACTCTCCATCTAGTAGGGCGTCTGCAAGTTTGTCAGTGTACTCTTGTTCGGTCTTCTCAAGACCGTGTCTTCGCATTTGAACTTTAAGATGACAGAAACGCTCAATCATTTGCTTCATAGTCTCATTCTTCAACATAGTAAAGATGTTAAACTCTTTCAGAATAAGAGTTTTCTTGCTCTTTATCATCTCCGCACTTCCTTGATACTTCTTTTGAAGCGATAGCTAGAGTTTTCTTGCAGTAGTATATCCAGGCAGTAAGACCAGAATATCTTCTTTGACAGATTGAATGATGAGACTTATCATCTTCTTTTCAGCAATATATTTTCTTTCTGTACCGTCGAGTAATTATACTTTTCAAGAACTTGCTGATGTTCATCCACCGGAATAGTGTAACCTCTTTCAATCGACACCCAGCCTGCGAAGTGCATAGCTTGAACCCAATATTTAAATTTCTCTCTCCATGCTTCATACTCGTTCATGCTCATTAGCTTGGGCGGTTTAACAGTCGTGCCCATTTCGTTATCAAGATTGACTTGATGGATCACGTTGGCATTTGATGAACTAGCTCCAGACATAAAAGCTCTTTGAATATCATCCATCATGAATAATGAGACGTGTACACTGAAAATACTCAAAAACTTTTGAAAATGTTAGTTCTACTACAAGTTCGGTCAAACTTGTAGTTGAAATGAAGAAATTTTTTGAGTTTATCACAAGTTCGGTCGAACTTGTGATTTGATTTGCAAATTTCTTTATATTGAACTTCGGTCGAACTTATGACTATTTAAAAAATAAACCAGAGTGAACTTTGAACGAACTTGTCAATTAAATTTGATGAGAAACTAGCAAGTTCGGGCGAACTTGGCTAAAAAATTCTTGAATTTTATCAAGTTCAGTCGAACTTGATAAAATATCAATAGATTTCTAGCAACTTCGAGCGAACTTATCTCTAATTCTTTAAAAAAATGCCTCAAGTTCGAGCGAACTTGGTAAAAAATCACTGAAAAAGTGAATTTTTAGCACAAGTTTGGCCAAACTTGGCTAACAAGTTCGATCAACTTGGTCTTGTCAAACATGGTTTTTTCAAACTTTTGACATCAATTTGGTTGAATTTGGTCTCCAATCTTTCAAGGGTTTATCTTTGTTGTATTTTACATGATATATTCAAAATGGAAAAGATTTTGACCGTGAATTCTTCATTTTTGATGAAAAAGTTAAGAAAAATAGAAGAATGGAGATGAAATAGAAGTGTTCTTGTCTTGATACTATCAAATCAGGCTGTTCTAGCTCTGATACCACTTGTAGGACCGATCTGATGCTAAGGAACGTAAATTTGATATCTAACATCCATAATGGCAGAAGTATTACGCCGTGTTTACCAATAGACAAGAATTACTCAGTTTAACATCAGTTTTATTGATCAAACGTCAAGAGTACAAACTGACAGAGCTTCGCCTACAAACTGACTAGCTAGGTATTTATAGGCTACCAAGTTCGCTCATGGAGGACCTAAGTTCGCCTGAACTTGGCTATACATGACTATTATGGGCGAACTTGTTACAACAATACATAAATACTTCATACGACTAGCCTATTCAGCTCTATACTGTACAGACTCGATATAAGACTAAGACATATACATTATGCACCAACAACTTGTGAGGCTGAATATATTTCAGATGCCAGTTGTTGTTCCCAGCTTTTATGGATACAACAACAGATGAGAGACTTTGGATTGAAGTTTCTTGACACGCCTTTATATGTAGATAATAAGGCAGCAATCGACATAACTAAAAACCCGATTCAACACTCTAGAACCAAACGCATTGAAATTCGATATCAATTTATCCGTGATTGCTACGAGAAAAAAGTTGATTCAAATAGAAAACTCCACACTGATGAAGAAAAAGCTGATTTTTATACCAAACCTTTTACTCGAACCAGATTTAAATATCTTATGAGACTTAATGGTTTGAAAATCTATCATCAGATGAGGAAATGGAGGTTGAATATGGATCGGATGATGAGTTCTCGTGATCCTCATTGGTTTGTCACTTTTATAGCCTTTAGAATTTCTTTCTTTATAGAAAAGTTGGTAGAAATTACAAAACATATAAAAATTCAAAATGTACAAAAAAACATTGAAAAAGAGAAAAAGAATTTTGCGTAAATAAGGAAATGATAGTACATCAGTGGACTACACAGTACGCTAAAGAATTGAAATGTTTAAAAAGTTTAAACAAATCTCACCGAAGATGTGCTGGTAGACTTTTCACGTTCAGGAAATTGTTTCTGGGATATAAACTAAAAATATTCAACTTCTTAATTTATGGATTCACATCTCTCGGATATATGGACTTAGTACTCCGAAATTTCATTTCAGAGATTGCCTGATTCTGAGACACTAGGTCTTTATAGAGAATTGATATCTGGGGTATTATACAAGTTCTTCTGATTTTGCGTCAGCAATGGACTAGAACTTGTAGAATACTTTTGCTTATTAATCCCCAAAACTGTAGCAAATTGTAAATATCGAAAGATTCAACAATTACAGTAAAAATATTCCAAATTGGAATACTACCTTTAAGTCGAACCTTCATCTCATTAACGGTACGGTGGTACAAACCTGAGCACTCAAGTTCTCGCATTACCAGAAAACAGATATCAGTTAGCTATATTCACCTGTAGGATGAAATCTTGGGAATCTTGATACGAGAGTATATTTTGAGGTGGGAAACACAATTAAGTCAAGTTTTTTAAAATTACCTAACATATCTTGGAACAATTGAGAAATGTGATGAAGTTTAAATGGACAACATAAGGACAATCTAAGTGAATTCGTTTAAATCTTAAAGTCTTAAATAAGTCTATGGTACTGGTGATATGTCTCATAAACTAATATGATCCTCGAACACGAACTCACAAAAATATGTCTGTAAATATGTTTGTACATAGTTCGTTATTATTTCAGATTAAAATCCAAAGAGATTTTCAGTGTGTTTTAGCATAAATTTTGAAAATACAAAAAAGATTTTATTTCTATCTTAAGTTTCGACAACCAGTGATGGAAAACGGATCTTCAGAATCCAGAAAGAGCTGAATGCTGAAAAATCTGGAAGACAACGGGTTGTGAGTTAATCTGAAAAGCTTTGAATCGATTAAAAGTTCATTAATTTAAAACTTTACATTGACGAAAAACATCAGTTTGTTCATAAAGTGTTTCACCAAGGTCATTAACTTGGACTTGGCAGACAAATCAGTTACCCTGGGTTATTAACTTGGACTTGGTCAACTGAGTGGATTGGTAAAACTGAAAAATGGTTTAAAAATGAAAAAAGTTTAAAATTTTTGAAAACCAATTCGTATGAATTAGCAAATCGGACCAAAGAATTCAATTCTTATGAGTTGTGAACTCGTACGAAGTGGCATTGTAACTCGTACGAATTGATCACTTGATTACTTTGAGAGTTGAGAGAAAGTTTGGTGCGATTTGAAATTTTAGAGTAATCTAGGACGAACTACGGCCAAATATAGCATTGTTAAGGTTGATTGGCACACCTTAAACAATGGGAAAGGTACTAAATAGGTTTTAACCATTGATCTTTTATGAATGAACTTAAAAGCTTAGATTCAGGGCGTTTTAACGGATAAATCATAAAATTGACATTAAAATCTTGATAATCGACATGTATAGACTACAAATGAGTGATCAATTGATAAAAATCAAGTCATGGTGATAGTTGCAGGTTTTGTTGAAAACAAAGGGTTAGTTCGTACGAAGTGCATAGCATAAATCGTACGAAATAAGACAAATTGTAAATCTTGATTAAAACCTAACTCGTACGAACTGTTATATTATTGTGAAAATCAATTCGTATGAGGTTTTATGATTTTGAGTGTTATATTTATGATACAACTTGTACCAATTGAGGTTTACAACTCATACGAATTGAGTGTAAATCCTGAAATTCTTGTGAAAAATTCTAAGTGTTGTTTTATCTGTGTGTGCAGGATAAGAAGTCAAATTTTTCGGCAATTCACAATATATGTTGTCTGCTTGATAAGGAGAAAAATCCATTGTTAGCACCGTTTTCAGATATTCTAGAGTTCATGGGGCGTATTTCAGTGACAAAGGCGCTAACACACCAACATACTCCATATAACTCACATGTGGAGTATTTCAGGAATGCGGAGATATATGTGGAAAGTGAAAAGACTTTATATTCTGTGGTGAAGATTGATAATAAAGATATCAAAGTAAAGATCACTGAAGCGGATATTCGAAGAGTTTTAGAGTTTGGTGACAATGACGAGATCCAACAGGTTTTTCTGAGTATATGGTGAAGGGTTCTACCGAATGGGATATAGAGGGCATGTTAATCTCACACCATTCAAGAAGGGAAACTTGGGCCGCCCATACAAGTTCTTTGTTCATTCTCTTGTGCCCGCACTGAGTCATAGAAAAGGTGGTTTCGATGATTTTTTTGATTATCAAATGCGCATGGTGACAACATTAATTCTGAATTTGCCATATAATTTCTATGGCAAAGAATACTGGACCTGACAAATTCATCCAATATCGGAGATTCGTACAGATGTTGTTAGATGACAAATTCAAGAATTTGAATAAGGAAGTTAGTGATATCATGGTGTTGAATCAAATAGATAATGAAACGTTGAAGAGGTTAGATCAATATCTAAGACAAAATTTTGAGCCACTTCATAAGCCGATGTTTGGAGCTATATCAGATAAGAACTATATTACACCAGAAGAAGGCAAATGGCGTAAAGCTACAAGCGGTGACGAGAAAGATGAGTTAAATTGTTTAGAAGGGTTCGTTGAGAAGCGCAGCAGATGGTTTGTTAAAGCTGGAAAGAAACAAAAACGTTCAACAAAGAAAGCTGCTAAAACGATTTTGATTGATGAACCAGATGACCAACCAGGTAAGAATATTCATGAACAACCTGAAGTAAATATTGAGATGACAGATATGAACGTTGATCAGAATGTTGAAATTCCACCTGAATCGAATGTTGAAAAGAATGCTAAAGCAGAAAAGAGCGATGTTGATGTAATCTCTACAACTTCTGAGACAAAGAAACAAGAAGGTGATGATCAGGAATCTGAAGATTCAATAGGTATCAGGGAGAAACAATTTCAAAGAGAAAAAGAACAAGAGTTACTAAAAAAGAAAGGTATTGAAGATGATGTGTATTTTCCGTCTGAAAATGAATATGAAGAGGAAAGACTAGTTAAGAAGGTTTGAAGAGCTAAAATGTTGGTGCAGAATGTCTATGTCTTAGTCTTATATCGAGTCTGTATAGATTAAAGTTGAATAGGCTAGCAAATCGAAGTATTTATTTTTGTTTGAGACAAGTTCGCTGGAGATTGGTCTTGGATTGTCAAGTTCAGCCGAACTTGCCTTGGCAAGTTCGCCCGAACTCATGTCCTCACCAACGAACTTGAATCTCTATAAATAGCTAGCATGTTGCTCTCATTTGTAACTTTGGCATTTCTGAGGCGAAGCTCTGTCAATTTGGAGACTCGACGTTATATCAATAAAATTGACGGTTAATTGACTAATTCTTGTTATTTGTAAACTTGTCATAAATTTCCGCAATTATGGACAATAGAGATCAAATCTAGGTTCCTATGCATTGAGGATCGGTCCTACAAGTGGTATCAGAGCTAGAATAGCCTGATTTGATTGATATCAAGACAAGAACACTTCTAATTCTACTCCATTCTTCTATTTTTCTTAACTTTTTCACAAAAATGAAGAATTCACGGTCAAATTCTGTCCAATTTTGAATATGACATGTTAAATTCATCATAGATAAACCCCTGAGTGTTTGGAGTCTAAAATCAAACAAATTGTTGTCAAAATTGTGCAAAAACCATGTTTTTCAAAACCCCCATCATCGAACTTGTTAGCCAAGTTCAACCAACTTGAGGTAAAACATCACTTTCTGAGTGAATTTTTACCAAGTTCGCTCGAACTTGATAATTTTGAAGAAATTCTAGTTAAGTTTGCTCGAACTTAACAAGAATTCATTGATATTTTATCAAGTTCGAGCGAACTTGTAGTAAATCTAACATTTTCAAAAGTTTTAACGTGTTTTCAGCGTATGTGTTTCGATCTTCGCGACGGATGATATTCAGAGAGCGTATATGTCAGGAGTGGGTACATCCAATGCTAATGTTATACAGCAAGTCAGTCTAGACAATGAAATGGGCACGTCCGTTAAACCGCCAAAGCTAATGAGCATGGACGAGTACGACAGATGGAAGGAGAAATTTACTTATTGGGTTCAAGCCATGCATTTCCAAGGCTGGGTGTCGATCGAAAGAGGTTATACTGTTCCGTTGGATGAACATCAGCAAGTACTAGAGAAGTACAAGTACACCACAATACATAAAGATGAGAAAAAGATGATAAGCCTCATTCAACAATATGTTAAAGAAGATATTTTGGTTTTATTGCCCGAATATACGATTGCGAGAGACCTCTGGCTATCACTGCAAAAGAAATATCAAGGAAGTGTAGAGATGATCAAGAGTAAGAAAGCTCTCATTCAGAAGGGGTTCGATATCTTTAACATGTTGAAGGGAGAAACAATGAAGCAGATGATTGAGCGTTTCAGTCATCTGAAAGTCCAAATGAGGAGACACATTCTCGAGAAGACAGAACAAGAGTACATCGATAAGCTAGCAGATGTGTTACCTGACGGAGAGTGGACTACGTATCTTATGGTTTTGAAAGAAAGTCATAACTGGGAATTCTTTAAGCCGTCTACATTCATCGACAAACTATAAGGTCACGAAATGGAACTTCTAAAGATCGCAAAGTCAAAGAATGCTAACATTGTTCAAGATGTTGGTCTGTATTACAAGAACGGAATGCAAGATAATATTTCAAGCCCCAAGATACATACAGCGTTCAATGTAAACATGAATTCTTCTCCACATAATCAGAACCAATCATATCCACAATAAGATCAAAGTCCACAGAGCTCTTCGTTCTCAAGCACAAGGTCAAATGCTTTTTATCAGAGTCAAGCAAATCAGAATCAACAAACACTTTTCTGATCCAAATGTGTACAAGGTGTAACATTGCTGTAAATCTAAACAATGTTGTTTCTGAGCAAGTTGCAAAACAACATATGTCACTTTCGCCACTGTTCTAGAATGATACGAAAGTCTTGTAGCTGGAAAAATCGGCAATCCTGAAATGATCGCTGAAGACTACGATCAGGTGGACGAAGAAGAGCTTGAGCTGATGGATATCAAGTGGTCACTAGTTTCTATCATTCGATGGGTCACAAAGTTTGTTGCACTCACTGGCTGAGATATCGGAAATTCAAGCAACAAACTAGGGTTCGACAAATCGAAGATCACTTGTTTTAGATGCCGACAGAAAGGGCATTTCAAGAGAGAATGCAAACTGAAGCAACGGGAAATCAAAGGCCATTTGGTGGAGGCAACGAGAATTACAAGAAATCTCTTCAATACAAGCCTTTCCCAAAGAAGACACAAGTTGAGATCCAAGAAAAGCCAAACAGCAGTAACACTATAAGGCAATGGTTGCTTCAAACGAGGATGATGGCTTCGACTGGAATTCTTATATCGGTAAGAAGACCGAGTTGCACTAATGGCTGAGATTGTTGAAGATACATCTTCCGAAGAAGCAGCAGCTCTAGAGAATATTCTATTGGAGCAGTATCTGCAACAACAGGAGGAAGAGGAGTATCTTCACATGAAGAACCAAGGAATATTATCTCCTAACTCGTGTGATAGTTTTATATGACACTTTGATGGAAGGTCTCAGGAGCAAGTGATCGAGGAGAAGTCAAATGAAGAAACTACTGATGCTGTTCAATAAGTAACTGCTGAAAAACCTCAAGGACTTTGCCGATAAAGCTATGATGGCGAATCTAACCAAGGTAGGTCCAGAGGTAAAGGAAGTTGTTAAATTGAAAGTTATGGAGGTTGTAAAACCTTGCGCAAAATGTATCGATCAATGTGCTGAATGCGCCGAAAAAATTACAAATCATCACTGAACTCAATGTACATAATGAACATTTCAAATATGATTATCGTACGATGAAGGAAGCGTATGACAAAATTAAAGATGATTATGGCAGGCTCGATAGAAATAATGTTGAACAACATGATACCATAAGGATGTTGAAAGGTACAGTAATGGATAAACAAAAAGCAATAAACATTTATATTAACACCATTGTTGAAACCAAACAACAACTCCAGGACATGAAAATTGAAACAGAACATGTTCAACAACTTTTAGGAAGTTACACAACTAACGCGTATGTCATTGATCACATACTTCCCACGATCTCGTCGGAAGAAAATGTGAATAAATCTAAAAAGAAAACTGGTAAAGAATACAACAATGTTCCACCACCTCTTTGCGAGAAATATTGTCGCAAAACTGTTGATGGGATGGATAAGGCACTCAACATTGAGTTGTTATCTGAAAAGAAAAATGAGTTGCCGGAGAACATTGATGTAGTCTACACTAAATCAGATGATGACAATGTGGTAGTGAAAAAGGTGGTTGAAATTGTTCTGAATGATTCTGATGATGGCAGCTTCAAGAGCGCCACCTCGAGTTTGAACAGTTTGAGACAAATTCCGAAGATGACGATACATCATCAGTAGATGATCTATGTGATGATCCTAATGTTGTCATGTACAAGGTTAAGGAATCTGATAGATTATACTTTAATGACAGTTTTCTGATTCGGAATGTCAAAGAAGATCAATTGGATAAACTGATTAAACTGGTTGAAGTCACATCAGATGACCTGGAGAAAAATGAAAAGAAATTCTATTCTAAACCCAAAAGAAATTACAATAACTACCGGAGAAAGGGTGGTGATCATCCGGAAAACCGAAGAGTTTGATTGGGAAGCAATCAAACGAAGAGTTTAAGAAACAGAAAGAACTTCTAGATAAGGCGAATGCCACAAGTGGTGTAAAATCCACTAGTGGACACTCACATGTTAATCATATTTGCTTCAAGTGCAACGAAGTTGGTCATATTGCACGAAAGTATCCAAAATCAAAACCGGCTTATCTTCGAAGGAAAGAAAGTTCAGATGTTGAAAAATTAAAGCAACCAGAGCTTGGACAAATAAGAATTTTGAAAAGAAACGTTGACATAAAGGAAATGAATCAAATTTTTGAATCAAAACCTGAAGAGAAACTTATATCTGAAAAGAAGCTTGCAAAATCAACTTTCAAAAAAGGTGAATCTTCAAAAGCAAACGAAACAAAGTTTAACATCAAAAAGGCTAACATAAAATCACAGGCATGGATTGCAAAAAGGAAGTTGCCAACATCTGAAATCACTAAGTCTGAGCCTGTTAAGACTAGTGATAACATAAAAGATTCAAAATCTGAAATTACTAAGTCTGAGCCTGTTAAGAGTAGTGATAACATGAAAGAATTAAAATCTGAAATCAAGTCTGAAACTGTCAAAATTACAAGTGGTAACAATTTGAAAGATAAAAGAAAGTGAAGTTTTCAAACATAAACATCATAGAAAATCCAGAGGATGAATATGAATTTGATTATGCTGACGAATGTGAATTTGATTACGATGATGGTTATCCAATTCAACCCAAGACCAAGAAGGCTTGGGTCGCGCTGTTTAACTAATTGTTGAAATGTGCAGGGGCTCCAGAGATCCGTAGTTTCCAAGTGGATTCTGGATAGTGGAGCTTCCAGACATATGACAAGAATGAAAGCGCTCTTGTTTGACATAAAAGCTATCAATGGCGGATATGTTGGATTTGCTGGAAATCAAGCTGGAAGGATTGTCGCCGAGGGAAAGCTCTCAAACAGAGTTATTTCATTTGATCAAGTGAACTACATTGCAGAGCTTGAGAACAATCTTCTGAGTATTTCTCAAATTTGTGATAAGAAGTTTACCGTCCACTTCAACGATAAAGAATGCATTATCATCAAACTGGGTTTCAAAATACCAGACGAGTGGATACTCATGCGTGCACCAAGAGAGAATGATTTGTATGTTCTTGACATGGGAATGCTACTACTTCTTCAAAAACGGCACAATGTTTTGTCTCCAAAGCTAATGAGAAGGAATCAATCTTATGGCATAGAAAGATGGGCCACATTCACCTGAGAATGATGAATCATTTGGTGCATAATGATTTGGTGGAAGGTGTGAATCTGAAAAGTTTTCATATGTCAGATAATTGCCTCGAGTGTAAAAAGGGAAAGCAGATAAAGAAATCTCATCCAAGAAAGATTCTCAATTTGATAAAGTTGCCACTCGAAAGACTTCATATGGATCTCTTCGGTCCAGTGAATGTCAGAAGCATCTCTGGAGATCTCTACTGCTTGGTAGTCACAGACGATTATTCTCGATACTCGTGGGTATTCTTCCAAGGATCAAAAGATGAGACGTTTGAAAACTTAGTAATTCTTGTCAAGAAACTTGAGAACCTGTACCATCTTCCAGTGAGACGCATTAGAAGTGACAATGGTACTGAGTTCAAAAACACAAAAATGAGGGAATTCTGCAACGCTAAAGGGATTTTGCATGAGTTTAGTGCACCCTACACTCCACAACAAAACGGTGTCGCTGAAAGGAAAAACAAAACTTTAATCGAAACTGCAAGAACCATGCTTGCAGACTCAAAGCTTCCAGTCAGCTTCTGGAGTGAAGCAGTTGCAACAGCTTGCTACACACTTAACAGAGTCTTAACAGTCAAACTAATGAAGAAGAACTGTTTTGAGATGATCAACCGACGAAAACCGAATTTGAAGTTCTTAGAACCATTTGGAGCGCAATGTACTGTAATCGATCAAGATGGCAAATTTGGAGCTAAATCACTCGAAGGTTTCTTTGTCGGATATGCAAGTCCATTACGAAGAGTTTATGTTCCCTCATTGAGAATAGTCATTGAAGCAACATGTTGTTTGTTTTAACTATACAGATCATGTTCAGAGAAAAGGTGATGCATGCTTATTCAACTATCAAGACTTGTGGAAATCATTTGATTTGCCTGAAGAATCATCCGATGAAGAAATTGCAGCATTATATTATCTTCATCAATCAGCAAATCAAGAGTAAATCGTCAGACCAATTGTGGTTAATCAACCCACGTTGGGATTATCTTCTTATGGTGCTAGTTCAAGTAATAGCAGTGGTCAAGAAACTCAAACAGAACAAATGTCACCGACTACGGAACCAGTCAATACGACAATGATTCTAATCTTTCTAAAGCACAGAGTTCAGACTCGGATGAGGCTCCCATTCGATGCCGATGGAGAATTTTCTTCAGATGAAGAAGCAGAGCAGATTACAAGTTTAATGAATGAATCTGCAAGCCCGAGTAGTGCTCCTGAAGTTGAAGTAGTGGTAGATCAAAATATCACAAATCAAGAGAATACTGTGGTTGTTCCAGGCGAAGTGATGCCAAGATCATATTCTTATCATTATCTAGTGAAACCTAGTGAAACCTCTGTCCGGTATAATACAGACTCAAGACACTAGACATTACACGTACAATTAGATTTCTATATATAGCCACACAGATAGTGCACTAACAGTCTCCCCCCTGGACATAGCTAGAAATCTGTGATGTTTAGTCTTGAACTGCCTTGGATAACATCTTCAAGTAACACCGTAGTCTCCCCTTGAATGATGCTCCGAATCTCTAAGATTTGACTTTTAAGAACAAACACACGTATCCACACACAAACAGTTTCTTAACAGTCTCGTTGGTTCAGCTCAATTCAACATTATCAGGTTACCATGGAAGATTTTGAAAGAAAATCTTTTTGGATTTTTTAATATTGAATGCAGAAATGTAAACAATCTGAAATGTAATATTTACAGTTTATATTTTTGTGAGAAAATATGCTAGAGGATCATATCAGATTACTAAGACATATCAGCTGCACCGTTGATCTTTAAGAAACACTTAGTTTAAACAATTCACATGGATTGTCGGTATTGTTGTCCACTTAAACTCAATCTAAAACTTTCGTAATGCTTACTGATACGTTAAGGTACATTAATTTGCACTAAGTTCTTATGGACCCCACGATCTTAGCATATCCTCTGATTATGTAATACACTGACTCAAGTAATGCCTTTAAACTTTCATAAACTGTGATATGTGTGAAAATAACGCAGAATGTTTAAACATTAACAATCAGGTCGATCTTTCGATACGCAGAGAAAGTCCAATGTTTAAACAAAATAAGAAATAAAAACAAGTTGAAATTGTTTAGATCTTAACCACCAGATTGATATTCTCATATACGCAGAGGTGATCCAAGATTTAAACGAAACACCAAGTAAAATAGAGAAAAAACGTTTAGGCACTAACATCCAGTTCGATACTTTGTATACACAGAGGATGTCCAATGCTTAAACAAAATAAAGAAATAAAACAAGTTTAAATCTTTTGAAAATGAAAACACAATCATAGTGACTTTTTCAGTAAGATGTGAAAGTTCATAAACTAACCGGTATTTATGTTTTCAGCATCCAACGATTACCGAGTAGGTACACAGTCAAGAAGGACAAAACTAACTACTATGCTTTCAACCATGTTTTCCACTAGAACTAGGCTTTTCTATTTATGTTTGTATCGTTTTCGCAAAACTACTAGTCTAGCTGAGCCTACCGACACATCTTTAGTGAGATTGTTTAACCATTTTAAACAATTCATATCTTTAGCATGCACTGATAGTCCACTGATATACTATCATTTCCTCTTTTTGCACAAGAAATCTCATTTTTCATTTTTCAATGTTTTTGACATTTTGAGATTTACTGTTGTTTTTTGCTTTTTGAAAAATTTAATCTATCTAAAATGATTTTGAAATGATGTTTTTCAATTTTACAGAAATTCTTGATTTTGACAATTTTAAACTTTTTTCTCCCCCTAAAATTGAAAACATCCTTTCGAAATTGAAAATAAGAATCTTCTATTTTAACCATTTAATGACTTTTTACGAATGTGAGCGCGAGACTACCATTTTGTTTCTGTGGAATATCACTCATGTCTTTATGAACAACCACTGCTTCTGAATAGACATTTGATTGAAGCTTGGTTATCCTGCACATTCAAACAAACTTTAATTAGTTTTGAATTGGAACCCAATCCATTCTGGACTTAGGTTTACCAAATTCATTAACATCTGAAGTAAACAACCCCTCACTTTCCCTTTTATACTCAAACAGTTTGATAAAAACTTTATCTGAAAATTTTACTTTCTTTGGTTCTTTAACTGTTTGATTAATAGATTTATTCATTGTTCTCTCTTTTGTCCTCATATTTGTGTTTGATGAATTCGTTTTACTTTACTAATCACCATTTGTAGATTAAAATGATTCTCCAGAACTTGTATCTGAAACGCTCGTATCCGAGGACAAAATCTTTTCTAAATACTCTCTAACTTTCTTTCTCTTTTTCCTCAATTTGTCTTTTTGCCCTTTCGATAATTTCACTTTCAGTTCCTTGGGCTTTTCTTTTGTTTTTACTGTCTTCTTTGCAACTTTTATGTTCTCCCCCTGAAATGTATCCGACGATCTTCTCCTCAGATTTATCGGACAATTTCTGGAAATATGACCTTTGATTTGACATTTATAGCATCTTTTGTATCAAATCTCTTTCTTGGGCAGTTAACAACAATGTGTCCATTTACTCCACAGTTGTAACACACCCTGTTATCTTTCTGATATTCTTTATCAAACCATACACTCAAATCATAACATTGATTTGATGTGTAGTAGTCATCTTTCCTGCTTCTCCAGTAAACTTGATTTGACTTTGAAGCACTGTAGTCTGACCTGCACCACTTATTTTGAAATTTTTGTGAATTTTTATAATGATTGGATGATCGTACCGATGAACCTTTATCTTTCTTTTGAAAATTTTGAGAATTTTTAAAATTTTGTTTTTCATGTTGTTTTTGTTCTCCATTCTGCTTAGAAGATTTTTGCATTGAGCATTCACCTTTTTCATTAGATTGTAGAACAGTTTCTTGAAATTTTTCTTTTAGTTTCAAAAATATTTCATTTTTATCATTTTCATCAACGGTATCATCATCACAATCCTCAATTATGACATTGTCACTTATTGGAATTTCCTTTTTATTCTCATTGATCGGTTTTGGAACTATATTATCTAGCATTAAGTTCGAGACAACAAAACCTTTCAATTTCTTTTCTAAATCATCAATTTTACATTTAGCATTCTCAACTTCATTTTCAAGTGGAGTTATTTTCTCAAGATGAGAATTTATTGCTTTTTGATTTTCAATATTAATTTTTTGAACAACAGATTTTTCATTTTCTAAAATTTTTATTTCATTTTTCAAATCATTTTCTAATTTTATAGAATTTTTGTTTTATAATGTCAAAGTTTCCACATCTTTCAAAAGTTTGACATTATTAGATCTGGATTTTTCACAATTTGAGCACTCAGATTCAGAACTTGAAACTTCATTTGTTGATGCACTTGATTCTTCATTCTTTGGAGTTGAATCTGTCTTGAACGTACCTGCAAAAAAATTTCAGCAAAATCAACAACATGATTCATATTTTCATCTATGTAACAACCCCTCTTAACATCATATTTCAAAACAGATTTTGCTTTAAGACATATATTGATTCTTCTGCTTATTTCAAAAACCACATCCAAGCTTATTTTATCTAGCTTCTCTTCTATCAAAGCTTGCTTCTTCTTTGTAATTTCTAAATCGTGGTTTTTAAGCTCAAAGAAAAAATTATTTAGATAAAACTTTGAAAATTTAGAATCCTTTTTCAATTCAAACAAATATTCATCCCACTCAGACGGTAATGCTTCTGCAAATTTTGATATCAGTTCAGCACTTGACATTCTTATATTGTATTCTTTTAAATTGTCATGTAATGCATCATACTATTTTTTTAACTAATCCAACAATTCGTCTTTTTTACACAAAAAATGTTCAAATCTCTTAACCCAAGTATTTTTGTTATCACGTTTATTCCTCGAATACCAAATACCATCAAACTAACCATTTATTCTTTCAAGATTATCATTTTCCATTTCATCAAACATTTTAAACACAATTTATTTTGTTAAACCACTTGGTTCAAAAATCTCAAATCGAAACACTCCAATACTTGCAACAATCTTTACCCACAAATACTCACTAATAAACCCAAATCAAACTTTTAGTCAAAGCCTAGTTCACGATAGAAGCCCACACAAAAATCATGGTCCAAAAATTATACTCAAAAGATTTGGCCCACTTAGCTAAATTTGGTTCAACTTGAAACCCAAAATTTTGTTCCAAAAGTAAATAAACTTGTTTCGGCCTAAACATAATTTTAGCCGAAATCCTTAATCATGTTTAGTGCTGGCCCACAATTCAAAGAATATCAACCCAGTATACGTATTAATCCACTTTCACTATCAAGGAAATTGCAGCATTATATTATCTTCATCAATCAGCAAATCAAGAGCAAATCGTCAGACCAGTTGTGGTTAATCAACCCACGTTGGGATCATCTTCTTCTGGTGCTAATTCAAGTAATAGCGGTGGTCAAGAAACTCAAACAGAACAAATGTCACCGACTACAGAACCAGTCAATACGACATGATTCCTAATCTTTCTAAAGCACAGAGTTCAGACTCGGACGAGGTTCCAACATTCAATGCCGATGGAGAATCCTCTTCAGATGAAGAAGCAGAGCAGATTACAAGTTTAATGAATGAATCTGCAAGCCCGAGTAATGCTCCTGAAGTTAAAGTAGTGGTAGATCAAAATATCACAAATCAAGAGAATACTGTGGTTGTTCCAGGCGAAGTGATGCCAAGATCATATTCTTATCATCTGTCAAATTCTATAATAGGCGAATTACAAGCTGGTGTGAGAACACAGAGTCAAATAAACAAAGCTTTGAGCTGTTTCTATACTCGTGTTGGTCATATTCAAGAGTATTGCTACTATTCATGTTTCATATGCAAGATAGAGCCAAAAAGTGTTTCTGAAGCTTTAGGCGATGAAAACTGGGTACAAGCAATGCAAGAACAACTGTTACAGTTCGAGAAGTCAAGAGTGTGGAAGCTATTAGACCTACCTGAAAATCTGAAAGCGATTGATACTAAATGGGTCTTTAAATGCAAGCGAGACGATCGAGGAGTTATAGTTTGAAACAAAGCTTGTCTTGTTGTCAAGGGATTTCACCACCAGGAAGAGATAGACTACACAGAAGTCTACGCACAAGTAGCTCGCTTAGAATCTATTCGAATATTTCTTGCTTTTGCAGCATGGAAGGGATTTAAAGTCTATCAGTTGGATGTCAAATAAGCTTTTCTGTATGGAAAATTACGCGAGAAGGTGTACGTCGGACAACCACCAGGGTTTGTCGATCCACTCAACAAAAAGAAAGCATATCTTCTTGATAAAGCACTTTACGGTTTACACCAAGCCCCGAGAGCTTGGTATGAGACGTTATCGCAATATCTCGTGGGAAACGGATTTTCAGAGGAACTGTGGATAGTACTCTCTTTACCAGAGAAGTTGGTAGTCATCTAATTATCGTTCAAATCTATGTGGACGACATCATCTTTGGATCAACGAATGATAGTCTTTGCAAGGAGTTTGAGGGCATCATGAAGAAGAAGTTCCAAATGTCTTCGATGGGTGAAATGAAATTCTTCCTCAGATTGCAAGTAGATCAACTTCCAAACGATATTTTCATTCATCAGACCAAGTATGTGCACGACATCTTGAAGAAGTTTGATATGGAAAGCTCGAAGCCGTTATCTACACCTATTGCTCTTAATCACGGGATTTGCATTGACGAAACTAGAACCAAAGTTGATGAGACGCTCTACAGATCAATGATAGGATTGTTGATGTATCTGACGGCATCGCGCCCAGATATCATGTATCCTACCTGCCTATGCGCCAGATATCAATCAAGCCCGAGAATTTCACACATGCAGATCGTGAAGCGAATCTTCAGATACTTGAAGGGATGCCCAAGCACCGGCTTGTGGTACCCCGAAGAATGATAATTTCGATCTTGCAGGATACGTTGACTCTGATTTTGGTGTAGATAAGTTGAATTCAAAATCGACTACAGCGGGATGCCAGTTCTTCGGAACAAGAATGGTAACCTGGCAGCGTAAGAAACAAACTACGGTCGCTCTCTCTACCTGTGAAGCTGAGTATATCTCGGCCTCCAACTGTTGTTCACAGATTCTATGGATACAACAGCAGATGAGAGACTATGGTCTGCAATTTCTCGACACCCCGTGTATGTTGATAATAAAGCAGCCATTGATATTACCAAAAATCTGGTTCATCACTCACGCACAAAACACATTGAAGTTCGTTATCACTTCATTCGTGACTGCTACGAAAAGAAGTTGGTGCGAATAGAAAAAATCCACACCGACGAACAAAAGGCTGATTTTTATACCAAACCATTTTCTTTATCACAGTTTAAATACTTGTTGAGACTTAACAGTATGAAAAATTTGCTGACATGTCAGGACGCTGAGGTTGAATACGGATCGGTCGATGAGTTTGCGTGATCCACATCGGTTTGTCTATATCTTTCTAGTTTAGAATTTTATTAAAAACTAAAATACAAAAATATGATTTTAATTTTAGGGAGAGAAATGTTAAAGAAAATACAAAAAACATTTGAAAATTTTAAAATTCAAAAAGATATGAAAAATGCAAAAAAGTACAAAAACATTGAAAAAGACAAAAGAATTCGATGTCACAAAAAAGAAATGATAGTACATTAGTGGACTGTTACAATATGCTAAAGAAATGTAAAGTTTAAAAGTGATAAACAAGTCTTACTGTGGATGTGTCGATAGGCTTAACACGTTCAGTAAACTGTTTTCGAGATATAAACTAAATTTTACAACTGCTTAATCTTGTGGATTAACATATCTTGGATATATGGACTTAGTACTCCGAAATTTCGTTTGAGAGATTGCCTAATTCTGAGATACGAGGTCTTAATAGATATTGATATCGTGGGTATTATACAAGTTCTTCTGATTTTGCGGAAGTAATAGCTAGAACTTCTATAATACTTTCGCAATAAACCCCTAAACTGCATGCAAACTTGAAAAGTATCGAAAGATCTAATCATTTGCAGAGCTAAAAAGATTCCTTAAGTGGAACACATCTAAAGTCGAGCCTTCATCTCTTTGTCTGTACGGTAGTACTAACCTGAGCTCTCAAGGTCTCGCATAACCCATTTACAGATATCAATTACGCTATATTCACCTGTAAGATGAAATCTAGGGAATCTTGATACAGGAGTATATTCAAGAAGTGGAACCGCAGACAAGTCAAGTTTCATAAATCATACTACCTTAACATATCTTGGAATAGTTGAGAAACTTGGTAAAGTTTAAGTGACAAACATATCGACAATCTAGGTAAACGAGTTTAAAACTTAAAGTCATTTAAAGGTCAATGGTACTGGTGGTATGTCTCAATAAACTGATATGATACTTAGACACGAATTCACAAAAAATGTCTGTAAATATGTTTGTACATAGTTTACTTTGTTCTGTACATAGTTTATCAGCTTTACAGATTAAAACCAAAAAGATTTTCAGTGTATTTTAGTATAAACTTACAAAAATACAAAAAGATTTTGTTTCTACATTGTTTTCAGCAAACCAATGTTGGAGAACGGATCTTCGAAGTCTGGTAAGGTGCTATAAACTGGTGGGAATCTCGTTGACAACGGGTTGGGAGCTAATCTGTAAAATCTGAAAGCCAAAACACTGAAAAGTTCATTAATTTGAAACTTTGATTTTGAAAATATCAACATTTTGTTCGTACGGGTCAAACCGGAGTCATTAACTTGGACTCGACAGACAAATCGGTTAACCAAGGTCATTAACTTGGACTTGGTCATCTGAGTGGATTTTCATAACTGGTAAAAAGTGGAAAGTTCAGCGACTTAATTGCAAAATTTGAAAAATTGAAAAGTGGGTTTGGCAAGTTCGGCCAAACTTACTAAACAGAATAATGTTTAACAATCAAACAAGTTCGACCGAACTTGCGATTGATGGTTGTTTAAAAGTTAAGTTCGCCCGGACTTATATTGTCCTTTATCATTGGGCTTGCAAGTTCGCCCGAACATGCCAAGGTATAAATACCTAGCAAGTTCGGCCGAACTCATTACTTGCATCTAAAAACCCTCTGAGCGAACTTAGAGAATTTGAACGATTGTGTGAAATTGACAAATTTACGCCGTTACTCTGCCAAAATTTGAGTTGATCTTGGTGATTTGCACACCACTATCAATGGAAGAGGTGAGAGTTTGTTATTTTGACCGTGAATTGAACCGTAATCAATTACATAGATCTAAAAATGATAAAATCTTGTAGATCTAGGCCTTTAATGGATAAATTGATCTTAAAATTGAAACAAACAATCAAAACCGACCAAGGAATTGCTTTAGATCTGATCAAAATGATAATGGTTGTAAGTTGTAGTGGTTTTGTTGAAGATGACAACAAGTTCAGCCGAACTTGTTGACATGTTCGACCGAACTTGTTAATGATACTTAGATAAATCTGTTCAAGATGCATGTTCGACCGAACTTAGTTTTTTAAGTAAAATCTTATAAAGAAAATGGAAGTTCGCTCGAACTTGAATTTTAAAATCTGAAATCAGTATTAAGTATAAGTTCGCCCCGAACTTATAAAAGTCTTTTTAGCATGTCTGTAGTGCATGTTTAGGCGAACTTGACTAAAACAGATTGTTTTTCACACATCAAGTTCGCCCGAACTTGATGAAAAGTGTTGAAAAAATTTGAATCTTTTTCTCGTAATGCGTGCTAATTTTTTTGCATCTTTTTTCAGACTCAAGTACCAGCAAAGGTGATTTTTATGGACTTTTCTAAGTTCCATAATACGTGTATCACGCTTGATAAAGCGATATGTCCGTCGCTGAAGGAGTACGAGAGTATTCTGAAGTTTCTGAAGGAATTTCCTATACACAGAGCTATTACGGAGCACACAGTGTCATATAGATCACACACTTACCATTTCTGGATGAACGCAACCCTCAGTGATGATAAAAAGACCATTACATCATCTATGCAAGTTGGAAATGAGAACAA
Source organism: Scalesia atractyloides (assembly GCA_947069175.1). Lineage (NCBI taxonomy): Eukaryota > Viridiplantae > Streptophyta > Magnoliopsida > Asterales > Asteraceae > Scalesia > Scalesia atractyloides. Next base: position 56,793,290 of record CAMTDV010000016.1, on the reverse strand, counting down.
AGCTATCACAGTTACTGAAGATGATATACGAAGGATCTTATAGTTTAATGATGACAAAGACGATCCGATTTTCTTGGACGAAAAGATGGTTAGAGGTTGTTTTTATAGAATGGGCTATAAGGGCAGTGTGAATAGGCCAACTTTGAAGAAAGGGGAAGTGCCTAACCCCTACAAGCTACTGATGCACGCGATTATTCACACTTTCGGTCACCGCAAAGAAGGCCTTGACGACGTTCAAGATTATATGGCCTGTATGGCAACGACGTTAATTCTGAAAAAGCCGTTCAATTATTCAAAGCTTGTGTGTTTACACATATGTCAAAGAACATGGATGATTCGAGATTGTGCTTATATCCAAGGTTCATGCATATGCTAATAGATGAGAAGTTCACAAACATTGAACGTAATCCGAATGACGTCCTATATCTCAGTCACCTTGATGATACAACGGTGAAAAAGCTGATCAAGTTCCAAAAGCAAGATTCAGCACCGGCGGCAAAGCCAGTATTTGGGGCGATTAAAGAGGAAAATTATATAGCGTCGGCTGATAACAAATGGAGGAAAGATGGTAGCGGTGACGAAAAGGAATTAAATGATGAGAAAAGAGTGGTTTAAAGCTTTCAAGCCGAAAGCTCGCAGTGAATGGTTCCTTTAGGCCGAAGTTGAAAAGCCTAAAAAGAAGCGTGCTGCAAAGAAAGTTGAAACGATGCTAGTTGATGAAGATGAACTTGTTAATATTCAAGCTGAAGCTGGTTCTAGCGCAGCAATATCTGAGAGTCAAGAAGTTGAGAAAACGACTCAGGAAGACGATGTTATTTCTGCTACTTCCGAGAATGACGATGATTCTGATGATTCCCTTGAGAAGATTACAAAGAAAAAAATAGCAGAGACTGAGGCGGAAAAGATCAAAGAAACATATGCTGATTTTGATCCAAGTCTTGAAAAAGAATCTGATGAGGAAAGACCCAAGAAAAAGGCTAAACGTGTGGAGTCTGCTACTGTTTCAACGACAAAGACTACATGGTCTCCTCAGACAAAAGCAGGAAGAAACCAAAGAAATCTCAGAAACCTGCTAGCCGTAGATACAAAGGAAAGCTGAAAAGCGCAGAAGTTACACAAGAACCTTCTGGCGCACAAGAGAGAGGAGTCACACAAGAACCTCCTACACAAGAACCTCCTTTGTTATTTCATGGAAAGCTGGTCCAGGAGTTACACAAGAACCTCCTGTGATTATTTCATCTGAAGTTGAACGTCCACAGTTACACAAGAACCTCCTGAGACTGTATTATTAGAGATTCCGGTGATGCAATCTCCAGATCCAAAGACTGTTCAACCTGAAGGATCTACACCAAAGACAACACCAAAGACTGCTACTCCAAAGTCTACCCAAAGGGCAAATCTATTTGGTGATATGAAAAATGAGCCAATTAGTCTTCAAGATCTTAATGATTTCTCTCCATAAACGAATGTTGAACTTCTTGAAAAGCGTTTGAAGGTGTTAGAAGAAAAAGTTTAACAAAATGAAGCTGAGAAAGCAGAACTGATAAAGAAAGTGAATCAAAGCTCTATTGAGAAAGAAATGATGGATGACAAGGTCAAAGTGTTGGAAAATGAACGAGAATACTTCAAAGCCTTAATTGAAAGTCTGCAAGATGCAAACGAGAAGCGGCAAACAAAAATTGTTGATCTAAAGACGATTCAAGCCCTAAACGATCGAAGGTTCACGAGGATGTAGAAAGTATTATCTAATACACTTGGGATTGATTTAATTACCGAATATGATCGTCTTGATAGACTGGAAGCTAAAGAAAGATCTGAGAAAGAACTCACAGCAAGTGGCAAAGGAAAAGGGGTTGAAGGTGAAACTCCTAAATCATCTGAAGCTGTGGAAAAGCATGTTGATGAATATGAAAAAGCTTCTGAGTCCGATATTCCTAAGGTTGACGAATCTGTCAAGCCTTCTGATCCTGTAATTGCATCTGAAGAAAAGGACGATGAAGAAGCAGAAGATGAGGATAAAGATGATGCCGACAAGAAAGATGATTCTGATTATGAAGATTGGAATGTTGCTGATAATGACGATGATGATGATCATGGAGGAGTTGGTATGAGAATTAGTGAAGGAAAAGTCTATGATGGATGATGAATCGAACAAGATGGATGATCAGATTCAGGGGGAGTAAGGCAAACAGGGCCAAATGATGATGTTGATATGATTGATGTTGATAGGTTTGCAAAGCCTGTTGCTGCTGTGCCAACAAAGCCTCTGATATTTATGCTGGGACACAATGTAGAGGAAGGCGAGTACATTCACAACTATACAAAAGAAGATTTAGCAAAGTTAATTGAAGTTGATGCTGAATCACTTGACTTTGACTTTGAAGAACAAGTGATGAATGTTAACATGTTTGAGCCGAATGATTATCAGTATGTATGAAGGTTTGAAGCTGACGAGTACAACAGGGTTATCGTTGAAGATTGGTCTTCTGATGATGAAACTGATCAAACTACAAAGTATGTCAGTCCTAATACAGATAGTTTTCCTACTTTTGAGGAGAAGTACAAGCAACTTGATGAAGATATGTTGAAAGAAAAGATTGAAGAATCTTTACGTGAAGGAAAAGTTCCAAAACCAATGACGAAAGAGGAAATAGCTCAAGCAAAGAAATCTTGGTTTAAAGAAATGCCACGCGAACGTAAGTTTCGACATCCTCTAGCATTCTTTACCAGAGATAAAGACGTGTCATTGGGGGATATTCTCAGTTGGGGTTGGTTTAAGGAGTTGAACGTATATGCAATCAAAAGGGAATTTGGAATACAATACTTCAAATATCTGGCTGATTTCAAGACTTTACCATACTGGGATGTTGAAGAGCTTGTCCAAACCATGAATATTACATATCATATGAAGTATATTGATCAGTTACCATGGAAAATGATCAAGTTTGAAGAGACAAAGGGATTCAAGTATTGGAAGCCGTTTATTCCAGGTCGTCGCATCAAAACCAATAAGAAAACAGGGGAAAAAGATATAACGTTGATTATGAAACGACTGAGAGCGATGAGAAACATGCCACTGATGCCTATTGAACAGAATTTCTATCCAGTGTTCAAGTGGTGGTCGATAGATCCCACTACATGTGAAGCCGTTATTGTTTTACGATTTGAAGAACATTTGGATATCATGAAGGAACAGGTTGAGATATTGGGGTTTCAGGGTATGAGAGGATTGTGGAGAACAATCAGGATACTAGACCCGATTTGGCTAGTGAATTGTTCAAGAGAAGACATCAAGTGCTTGTTCTACAACAATATAGTGTTTGAAGAACGAGAGAAAGAACAAGCCATGCAATATCAAAGGGTCGTTAATGTATGTTATGCTCGTGAAGTGAACTCTGGGAAGATGTGGATTACAAGATGGAGGGATCTTGAGCGGGTTGAGTTTCTAAAGGAAGAAAAGCGTCTAGAATCTATACACGAGAAAGGTAGGGCGGCAAGGCTTAGAAGGTTCCAGTTTATGAACAAAGTGCCTCCTACAGATCAGACGCCAGATCCGAAGCAAGAACGACGAAGGAAGCCTTACAAGAACTTCTTCGGTCGTGTTCGTTAAAGTTTATTTGAAGATAGAGTTTTGAAGACTGATACAAGACGAAGACGATATCCAAGGGGGAGTCTGTTGGTGCAGAATGTCTATGTCTTAGTCTTATATCGAGTCTGTATAGATTATCGTTGAATAGGCTAGCAAATCGAAGTATTTATGTTTGTTTGAGACAAGTTCGCTTGGTCTTGGATTGTCAAGTTTGGCCAAACTTGCCTTGGCAAGTTCGCTCGAACTCATGTCCTCACCAACGAACTTGAATCTTTATAAGTAGCTAGCATGTTGCTCTCATTTGTAACTTTGGCATTTCTGAGGCAAAGCTCTGTCAATTTGGAGACTCGACGTTATATCAATAAAATTGATGGTTAATTGACTAATTCTTGTTATTTGGTAAACTTGTCATAATATTTCCGCTATTATGGACAATAGAGATCAAATCTAGGTTCCTATGCATTGAGGATCGGTCCTACATAAAAGTAAAGCGCTTACAGAAAAGAATTTCACTAGTTCACCCATAGAGAAATCTAAGCGAAAGTATCTTCGAAGAAAGGCATCAAAAACAAAGAAATCAATGAAAACTGAACAACCACTTACATCCACAGTTCATATTTCACCTATTCAAACATCTTCCACTCCACAACAACCACCCCTTACATCATCTGAAACAATTGTTACTTCAACAGTTGAAACTGTTATACCTCCTATTCCACCCTATACATCTACATCATCTATTTCAGCTACTACACAACCTATTCTACCTCATACATCCACAACACCTACTTCACAACCAATTCCACCACCAACTCACACTACTCCTCAAAGTCAATCATCTGAAAGGAGATTTCGGGATGCTTTTGGAAAGATTCCACTTCCAAATGAACAGTACACAGAAGGGATTTCTACTGATGCATTTGCTGACATCTTTAATAAGTCAAAGCTAGTAGAGCTTGAAGGTCGCAACAAGATTCTAGAAGATAAGAACAATGTTTTAGAAGATGAGAATGAAGTGTCGAATGGAAGAATCAAGTTTTTAGAAGATGATCGTGAATATATGAAGGCATTTATTTAAAGTTTATGTACAGATAATGCCAGATTGAGAAAAATGGTGAACGAGTTAGAGAATGAATGAGCTCAGAGCAACAGAAGATTTGATATGCTTTAGAAGGTTCTATTAAATAATCTTGGAATTGATTTTTCTACTGAATATAGTCGAATCGAAGCTCAAGAAGCTAGACAAAGGGTTGAAGAATATCAAAGAAAGCTTGAAGCAGAGTCTGAAGCTTTGGGGAAACTAAAGACTGTAATTGAAACTGTGAATGTTGATAAATCTGGAGCTGGTTCAAGTTAGCAGACTGAGAAAGAAATAGAAAAAGAAATTGAAGCTGAAAAAATTGATGATAGTGCTGAAAAAGATGTTTAGGAGACTGAAAAGGAAGCTGAAGTTGATAAAGATGGTGATGATCAAGAAGAGAAAGATGATGATGATGAGCTGTCAAAGAAAGATGATAAAGACGATAATGATAAAGCGATGATGAGGATAATACCCAAGGGGGTACAGGGTTGCATGTTGAGACCGTAAAGATAAATGAATCATTTGATGTCAATATTTTTCTTGATGACATAGTAAATGAAGAACGAGAAGCTGAAACTAAGCTCTAACAGTTAATCCTATTGCAGCTATTCCTAATGCAACAAAGCCCATGATATTCTATCTAGAGCATAACGTTGTAGAGGGAGAATATAGTCACAATTATACCAAAGAAGAAGTCGCAAAGATGCTCGGGATTGAAGAAAGTTCATATGATTTTGATTTTGAAGATGAATTGGACAATATCGGTGCTTTTGAACCATATGACTACGTATACAAGTATATTCCAGAAGCAGATTCTTATGATCGTATAGTTGTTGAAGATGCATCTGATGATGCTAAAGTTACCAAGTATATAGGGGTTGATACTGATAGTTTTCATATGTATGAGGAACTATCCAGTGAGTTAAATGATGATCTATTGAAAAGAAAGATTGAAGAATCAGTGAATGAAGGAAATATACCTAAACGAGTATCAAGAGAAGAGATAGCTGAAGCGAGAAAGACGTGGTTTCGTGATATGCTAAAGGAAAGGAAGTTCAGGCGACCTCTAGCGTTCTTTACACGTGATAAAGACAAGTCTTTAAGTGAATTTTGAGCTGGGGTTGGATTCCTGAATTGAATGTTTATGCGATTAAACGGGAATTTGGAGTTCAAATACTTGAATGATCTAAAAAGCTTGCCTTTCTTGGATATTGAAGAGCTTGTGTAGATAAGAATGATTAATCTCCAAATGAGGTTTCATGATCAACGTCTATGGGGATTGATGAAGTATGAAGCAATTCATGGTTTTAACAAATAGAAACCATTTATTCCGAAAAGACTATCAAGTTTGACAAAGTCACAAAAGAGAGAGATGTTACGTTGGTGATGAAAAGGCCTAAAGCGATGAAAAATATGCCTTTAATGAAGCTTGAACAAGATTTTCATGAATACTTTCGATGGTGGCAAATTGATCGTGAAATGATGGAATCGGTTATAGTTTTGAGACCTGATGAGAATCTAAAGCTTGCTGACGAAATTTCTCCTTCATTGATCGAGAGAAGGAAGATTTAGGGATTGTGGAGAACTATACGAATACTAGACCCGATGTGGCTAGTGAATTGCTCGAAAAGGGTGATATCAAATGCTTGTTCTTCAGTAAGATTTGTTATGAAAAACGAGAAGAAACACAAGCTATGCAATACCAAGGCGTAATCAATGTTTGCTATGCACATGGTATCAATGTTGGTATTATGTGGGAATCAAAATGGAGAGAGCTTGAAAGAGAAGAATTTTTTAATGAAAAGAAAAGACTGGAGAAGATTGAAGAAAGAGGGAAAGCGGCACGTTTGAGACGATTTCAATTCACGAAGTGGGCACTAGCTACTGATCAAACACCCATACCATCTGAAGAAAGACGTAAGCCAAGGAAACTTTTCTTTGGACGCTAACTGTTGCACCTTTGATGTAACACCCCGACCGCGAAAAAACAACAAACCGCAGCAGAAACGTCAGGGAGTCACGTTAACATATTGTTTCACGACCATGGCATTTAAAGTTTTGGTATTATTGCATTAATATTGTTTACATTGTCTTGGGAAATAAACGGAAGCAAAACATAATTAAATTGTCTTTCTTGTTTTATTGTCACTAAAGCCCATTCATTCCTATGTGAATCATGCATTGTATTTCGTCACACTTAAGCTCCTGAAACATATGTGAAAACGAGTCAGCATAAAAGTGCCGGCGAGTACATAGGTTTGTGAGTGTGTCAAATTCATGGCCTTATATAAGTATTGAAATACCTCGGCAGACTTACTAGAGTCGTTAAGAGAAAACCTTGTATCAAAAAGTGTTTGTTATTGCAATAATAATTAACCAACTAAAACAATTTGGTTAAAGTTTATAAAAGACTTGTAGCTATGAATCTTGACTAAAAATTTCTTTTGTAAAACCGAGTAGTAAATCGATTTAAAAGAATACTTCGTATGGTTTATATCTTTAATTGAAAATCGTTGCATGCCGTCGTTCAAAACCATTTGTTCAAGTGATTAAGATAAAGCCACGGTATGCAATACAATAAAAACACTTATAAATAGGAATTACCAACGACGTATCCACCATGTTTTTATTATATTACACCTGTCGCGTTATCTAAATCACCTATCGTAAACCAATCATTAAATTGTCTTTGTTATAACCCAAATCATTCAATCGTCCTTGTTATAAACCAATCGTTCAATCGTCCTTGTTATAAACCAACCGTTCAATCATCATTGTTATAAACCAATCGTTCAATCATCCTTGTTTTAATTGGGAAAACTTTTGGTCTTTCGATGAATACATTCAAACCTTTGTTGACTCGTCCGAGACCACCAAAGGGTCTCTCATCGTATAACAAACCACCAAAGGATTTGTTACAGATACAGTTTCGGTCGTTCCCCAAACTTTCCCACAAACATTGGGATTTTGGTAACGGGATTGTCAGTCGTATGGCACCATAACTAACTATTGGTCGGCTTGGCCAAAGTTAATGAATGTCATTCTTGTTATGGATGCAATGCACCAACAAGTTCGTTCACATTATTGAAATCGTATTGTTAAATAAACCATAGTCTTTGTTTTAGAAAACTTGAAAATGATTTTGAACATATGAATCACCCCAAAATATTTGCAAAAAGTAAAAAGAGGGGAGCTATGTACTCACTCGGGATTGCTAGTATGCCCTTTGTTATCAATGATCAAACAAACTCAAGAGTCCGAGAATTCAAGCGTGTCCTAAAATCGGATAATTATGTAAATGTCGGGACTTTAATCGGAGGATTCGGATAGAATAAAGCCGTATAAACCAAATGAGTGTTGAAACTCATACGAAATGTTTTAATAAAGTTAACATTCTGATTTGGAATGGTTCCTAAGTGCTTTTAACCCGTTATGACTCGTTAAGGTGGTTTACGCTACTTTAACGGTTCATTTGCATAAATACTTGTTCGGATGGTTAGATTTGTGTTATGATAAGTCCTTTATGCCAAAATAAGTTTAATATAGTTGCAACATCAGTTTATATGTCAAAATGTTGGTTACATATGCTTAAAATTGATTTATGCGCAAAAAGGGCATTTTGGTTATTTATAATGGCATAATAGGCGACTTAACATAACACTAACCAAACGACGTGATGATAAGGTATAACCTCAGAGGGTTATTCCCTTACAACTATGGTCCAAATATGTGTTTGTTCGGATCCTAAGATCGACCAAACGAGTCGGATTCGATAGTCAAAGCGGTGGTCAAGACCGCTCGACTTAAGACCCTAAATAAGCACTAAACTAAAAGTGACGAGTTATACATGTCAAAACATATCTAACTAGGTTATAAAAATGTTTTGGTATCAAAACATAGTGTTTTAATACCCAAAAGTAGTTCCGTCGCAAAATGCACATAATGCGCATTTTGACTGAAACTTTGACACGTCACTTTGACTAGTAAACGTGGTAATCAGTAGGCGTGATCGCTATGGATTATAACCCTCGTGATTACGCTCACATTGCAAAGTTCAATTGAACTTTGACCAAAATCGTCAGAACCGAAAGTCAAACAGAAAGGCAAACTGTTTGACTTTTAGCTCAAAATATGCTAAAATAAATAAACAAGACTTGGAGGAACACTTACTTGTGTTCAAGGATGAAGAATGCTCAGATGGGAGGCCTCCACATGGTGTTAGCACTCCAAATTAGAGAAAGGAGAAGAAGATGAAGGAATGAGCAAAGAAAATGGCCAAAATGTGGACCTATTTATAGTTGTGGAGGATGCACAAGATCATTCCAAGTGTTAAGGGTTGTTTCCAGATCATTAAAAGTGTTAAATGAGGTGTTTCAACCAGAGGAAGTGTGGCAAAAACAAATCCTTGAAGATCAAGCAAAGAAACAAGAAGCTGTCCGTAAGCCCTTTAGCTGGCAGCAAGTTTTGAAAAATGGCAGAACAGGCTCCTGAACTCGTTTTGTCTCGTTTTGGCATTTTTAACACCCGTTAACCTGATTTTTAAGATTTATATGGATGATAAATCTTAGGGAACTTGAAATATGTCTAAAATGTCACGGATGTCGGTTCGTTTGGTTTTACGGTTGCGCTTTTCGCTTAATTACGACGAACACTTTAATTAACGCGTAAACGACCGTAATTGCGTAACGAATGATATTTTGCCATTCTAATCATTAAAATACAAGATTTTAATGATTACATAAATTTTTGGATGCACGTACATGTTCCGTATTAAGAAATACGCGACTCGGCGTACTTTCGCTGAATTTGCAAAATAGTCCCTGGAGTTGCGTAAGGATGTTTTTGCCATACCGAAACCCTCAAACCTTATTTCTAAGTCATGTAAAGGATATTTAGGGTATGTTTAGCTTGTGCCATTGTTCCGAGTGTACGTCATGTAAACTGATTCTAGAAGTTGTTTGAGAGTTTAATCTCGTGCAAGAATTGAATATGTGAAAATGTCATGATGAATAAACAAATCGGGGAAATAAAATACAATATTTCATTGATTGATAACTTGTTCGGTATCGTTACATGATCGAATCACCACAAATGTAACAGTCTCCCCTACTTTAGGAAATTTCGTCCCGAAATTTAATTAGAGGAAACATGTGGAAATAGATGTGGGTATTTCTCTTTCATTTGATCCTCTCGTTCCCAAGTAAATTCTGGGCCACGTTTGGATTCCCAGTGAACTTTAACTATTGGTATTCGTATTCGCTTAAGTTCTTGACTTCACGGTCCATGATCTCCACTGGTTTCTCGACAAAGTGCATATTGTCATCAACGTGAATTTCGTCGAGGGGGATGTGAAGAGTTGCGGCTAAACAATTTTTCAGATCGGACACGTGGAATGTTGGGTGAACGTTCCTAAGTTCAGGAGGTAGCTCAAGTCGGTAGGCCACCTTTCCAATTTTCTCACTGATATTGAATGGTCCAACGTATCGTGGTGCAAGTTTTCTGTTTTTTCCAATTCTGACCACTCCTTTCCAAGGGGATACCTTGAGTAGGACATGATCACCAACTTGGAATTCCAAGGGCTTGTGTCGTTTGTCCGCCTAACTCTTTTGACGACTTCTAGCTATCAGAAGGTTATCGGGTATCTTCTTGACTTTGTCTGTTGTGTCATGAATAAGTTCAGGTCCAGTGAAATGAGACTCTCCAATTTCATTCCAACAGACAGGTGAAAGACATTTTCGACCGTATAGAGCTTCAAAAGGCGCCATGTCGATGCTGGCGTGATAACTATTGTTGTAAGAGTACTCGATCAACGGTGTATGCGAATCCCAACTACCACCAAAGTCGATCACACATGCTCTAAGCATATCCTCCAATGTTTAAATTGTCCTTTCGATCTGTCCATCTGTTTGAGGATGATAAGCAGTGCTTAGATTGAGTTTGGTTCCCATAGCAGATTGCATGGTCTTCCAAAAGTGAGATGAGAACCGAGCATCTCTGTCAGGTATTATGTCCAAAGGAACACCATGACGAGATACAATCTCATTGACATAGATCTTGGCGAGTTTGTCAGCAGAGAAATCCTCACGAATTGCCAAAAAGTGTGCTGACTTTGTTAGACGATCAACGATTACCCAAATAGCATCATGACCTCTAGATGTGCATGGTAGTTTAGTAATGAGATCCGTTGCAATGTTTTCCTATTTCCATACCGGTATTTGTGGTTGTTCAAGCAAACCAGATGGGCGTTGATGTTCTGCCTTGTCTTTAAGACAAGTTAGGCATTTCGACACATACAAAGCAATGTCTTTCCTCATACCCAGCCACCAATACTGGGTACGAAGGTCCTTTTACATTTTGTCTGCACCAGGATGGATTGAATAACGAGACTTATGAGCTTCGTCCATCAATAAGGTGCATATATTGTCTGGACTTGGAACCCACAAACGGTTCAAATAATAGAGTAACCTATTGTGTTTCGTTTCGAGTTGAAGTTGGAGATTTTGAGGTAGCTCATTTTTCAACAAGCTTTGGTTTACACACGTACGTTGTGCTTGAAGGATACGTGTCTGGATATTAGATTGAATTCACATACAATGTAGCTTGACACGTTCCTTACGACTTAGCGCGTCGGCTACGACATTCGTCTTGCCAGGATGGTAGTGAATTTCACAATCGTAGTCGTTTAAAAGTTCGACCCAACATCGTTGTCTCATGTTTAGCTCCTTTCGATTGAATATGTGTTGGAGACTTTTGTGGTCGGTGAAAACCACACATTTCGTACCATAAAGATAATGTCTCCAAATTTTGAGAGCAAAAACTACAGCACCTAACTCAAGATCATGAGTTGTGTAGTTCTTCTCGTGTGTTTTCAATTGTATTGATGCATAGGCTATGACTTTATCTAATTCATGATAATACAACCAACGCCTAGATTCGATACGTCACAATAGACAACAAAATCATCATTGCCATCAGGTAAGGATAAGATAGGAGCATTGCACAGCTTTTGTTTCAGTGTTTGGAAAGCTTCCTCTTGTTTGGGTCCCCACTCAAAAGGCTTATTTTTTTGAGTTAAAGTAGTGAGGGGAACCGCGATCTTTGAGAAGTTCGCAATAAAACGACGATAATACCCAGCAAGACCAAGAAATGAGCGAACTTCTATAGGAGTAGTGGATCCACATGTACCTTTCTCGTTGACTATGTGTCCCAAGAATTGAACTTCTTTTAGCCAAACTCACATTTGGAGAATTTAACTTATAGTTGTTCTTTCTTCAGTAGTTCCATTGTTAATCGGAGATGTTGCTCGTGTTCGGCTCGAGACTTTGAATAAATGAGGATGTCGTCGATGAAAACAATGATGAACTTATCCAAATAAGGTTTACAAACCCGATTCATCAAGTCCATGAATACGATAGGAGCATTTGTCAAACCAAAGGGCATAACAGTGAACTCGTAGTGACCGTATCGTGTGCGGAAAGCAGTCTTAGGAATATCTTCCTCGAGTACACGAAGCTGATGATACCCAGAACGCAAATCAATCTTGGAGAAACAGGTAGCACCTTGTATTGATCGAAAAGATCATCAATTCGAGGTAGGGGATATCGATTTTTTATCTTGAGTTTGTTGAGCTCACGATAATCGATACACATAGGGAAAGATCCATCCTTCGTTTTCATGAATAGGACAGGAGCGCCCCAAGGTGAATAGCTCGGACGAATGAATCCTTTGTCAGATAACTCTTGAAGTTGTTTTGATAACTCTTGCATCTCAGACGGTGCAAGATGGTAAGGAGATTTAGCAAAAGGGTTGGCACAGGTACAAGGTCAATACGGAACTCAACTTGATGTGCTGGGGGTAAACCAGGTAATTCTTCAGGAAATACCTCAGGATAATCCCGTACATTGAGGATGTTCTGAACAGTTTTGTTACCTTTCTCCTCTACGAAATGTGCCAAGATGGCTACATAGTTCTTTCACAAGTACCTTTGGGCTTGGGTACAAGTCATGAGTTAAAGGCTACTAACGGGTTTTTCTCCATGAATCTCTAGGATTTCGCCTGATGGAAGAGGTATTCGAACTATCTTATCAAAACAGATAACTTCGGCATGACGCTTGGTTAACCAATCCATTCCTATGATGATGTCGAAACTCCCGAGTTGCATTAGCGTGAAGTCAATGGAAAAAAGGTGGTTACTGAGGTTCAACTGGCAACTACGAATGACAAAATCAAGTTTAAGAGGTTCGCCAGTAGCTATTTCGACCGTCAAGGGCTTTCCTAGTTTTGTCCTCGACATTGAAAGCAAAGGTTCGAAAGCTAAGGACACAAAACTTCTATAGCACCCGAATCGTAAAGAACTGAAGTAGGACAATTGTTAACAAGGAACGTACCGTTAACAACTTCGTTATCAGTAAGGGCCTCTTTGGCATTGATAATGAAAGCTCGTCCACGAGCTTGATTAGCATTGACTAGTTTCGAACAATTGTTCTTGTAATGACCCATCTCGCCGCAGTTAAAACATGACCCGGGTGGAAAGTGAGGTCGAACGGGATTTGCTTGGGGTTGAACAGGGTTCTGTGCAGCTTGGTTTGAGTTGAAAAGATAGGTGTTGGCTACGTGACCGAGTTTTCCGCAAGTAGTGCATTGTTGACACTACAGATGAGCTTGGTGGTGACCATTACACCAGTTACAAAGCGGTGCAGTTCCCGCATAAGGTTTTCTTGCAGGAGGATGAGCTGGCGGGTTAGGAGCAGCATGATTTGGTTGTGTGGTCATGGCAAAATTCTCCGAAGCCTTACGCTTGCTCGATCTTTTGGAAGGTTCGGCCTTTTTTTCGTTTGCTTTCTCTTGGGTTGCCTTGCCGGATGATTTCTTGTCGCCTTTGCGATGAAGGTTGTGATTGCTAGGATCGGACCCTACTTGTGAGCTTCCGGTCAGACTTGCTCAGCTAACAGAGGCAAAATTCATTGTTAGCTGATTGAAAAAACAAAAGAAAAAGCGTGATGATTACTGTTTAACCGTTTGTTTCTTGTATTGATAAACTTCGTAATGATTACAGACTTTGAGCAGGGCTTCGCCTCTGATCTCTAAAAACAGCATACCTAACAAAGATCCAAAGTCAGCTATTTATACGCAAGACTTGACAGCAACTAGGGACAAGGACCTGAGATTTTCGCATGAAATTTTCGTGCGAAAATTCTATCTATCAACAAAAACAAAACTTTCAACATACAACATTTGACGCTGTGAAAAGCTATCTATACAACAGACTCATCCTAGATGTAGGCAATAGACCTATCTGCACCAACAGACTCCCCCTTGGATGTTGCCGCAGTCTTGGATAGTCTTTAAAACTTTTCTTCAAAAATATTTAAACATATTTGACTTGAATTATCTGAAAAATCGCTTTGGCGGCTTTCAACGCTCCTCTGAAGCAATGGAAGTTTGATCTGTATGAGGAGGTCGATTGTACGTGTTGCCAAACTTGAATCTTTCACGAGTAGCCAGCTTTCGTTTTGCCTCGATTCTTTCTTCTTTCTGATCTTTCTTTTTCTGCTCTGCGTCTTCAAGCTTTCTCCGGGATGTGTTCCTGTTTTTACCTGAATTAACATTGTTAGCATAAAAAACATTAACAATCCTCTGGAACTGCATGGCCTGCTCTTTATCTTTTTCTTAATAACTGATGTTGATGAAGAATAGGCGTTCAATATCTTTCTCCAAGCAGTTGACCAGCCACATCGGCTCCAAAACTCCTATCACACGCCACAACCCATAAATTCTCTTATGCATGATCACGGTTTCAGATAGATCTTCAGACATATCCCATGACCCTTCATCAGGCTCAACACATATAACAGCCTCCCCAGTACTAGAATCGTAGTGCCACCATTTGAAGATCTTGTAAAAATCTTGTTCCATTTTCTTCAAAGGCATATTCTTCATAACACGTGGCCGTTTGACAATCAAAGTAACATCCTTTTCTTTCGTACCTTGATCGATCTGTGTGATGGTTCATGGCTTGTGTGGTTCCAGTAGGTAAAACCATGTTCAGCTTCTAACTTGATCATCTTCAAAAGATGTTGATCATTTGGCCTTAACTTCATACTGAACGTCTTGGTCTGCACCAATTCTTTCACATCCCACTCAGGTAGAGTCTTTATATAACCCAGGTAGTTGAAGTATTGGACTCCAGATTCACATTTCAAAGCATACACATCAAGTTCCTCAATCTAACCCCAACTGATAATATCACCCAAAGATGCATCAGGATCTCTTGTGAAGAAAGCTAATGGACGACGTAACTTTCTTTCTGGAGGCATTTACTTGAACCATTTCTTTTTCATTTCAATGATCTCTTATTTGGTCGGTGGTTTAGGAGCCGTGCCATCTTTTACTGCTTCTTCCACTTTGCGCTTAAGCACTTCATCGTTTACTTCAGCAGACATTTCAGCAAAGGTAGGAAACACATCTGTTCCATCAACTGTATAAGTTGCTTCCACATTTTTGTCATCTGAATCCCAATCTTCTATAATCACTTGGTCATAATCGTTAGCCTATGGAAGATCTTCAAATATGTAATCATTCGGTTCTGAACTTGTATTCTTTAGCTCTTCCTCAAAATCAAACTCAAATGATTCTTCATCGATTCCCAACAGCATAGCGAGTTTAGCCTTTAAGTAGTTGTGAACGTATTCTCCTTCTTCGACCTCATGCTCAAGATAAATGACTTTGCGCTTTGCCACTGTCTTATCAACATCGATCGACGACTCCCCCTGAACCTGTTCATAAATTAGTTCGAAAACAGAGTCATTCATATATGCATCAACGATCATATTTTCATTATCAAATAAGTTAAGTACAGATTCCATCCCTTCCTTCTCTATCACTTCACCAGTCTCGTCTACCATATCATTGATCTCTCTTTCTAACTTCCTCTGCGCTATCGCTTTCTCTTTTGTCATCGACTCTAAGATTCCTTCTCCCAGAAGCACAAACCTCTTGCCTATATCAATGGTTGGATCATAGACACTATCTCAGAAGATACTGGGACGGATTTAGTGTCCAAACGCAGATTGTTCGTTCACAGGATCCGATGAAACAACAGCTTCATGCACAGGTTGGCTAGAGACAGGCATACCATCGATCTTTTGCTTTCCTCTGCCTTCTGCATCTGATAGAGCTTTCGAAGCTTGTTCCCTATCTGCCACTATTTGTCTTGCCTCCTCTCTCTCAATCTTCTCAATCTCATCACTAGAGAGATGCCCAGAGTTCGAACCAAAATTTCTTCTTGAGCTCAACCTGCCTGTTGTTCGATTCTCGCTCCGCCTCATACTCTTCCATCTTCTTGATTATCCTCTGATTTTCAGTCTCATAGCACTGGAGAGTTGCCTTCAGAATCTCTCTCTCATTATCTAACACTTTAATCCTCTCTTCATAAACAGAGACTTTATATGCAGCTTGAAAGAATTTCTCGTTGTCATCAAGTATCTTTATCTTTTCATCAGCATTCTTCAACTTTTCTTCCAACTCTCCAAGCCTCCCAACATAAACTCATCAGCTGCCATATTTTCTTCCCTGGAATAGCCTCATAATCAAAGTAAAAATCATCAAAGGCTATGTTTGTTGGAGGATGTTGTCGTGTAGGATGAGTCGATGATGTTGCCTGTGCTTGAGAAGTAACAGGAGGAGTGCCAACGGGTGAACGTGGAGGAGATACAACTGGAGGTTCAACTACTGGAGGAGGAGATGGAACATGAATCTCTGTAGTAGTGTGTTGAGGAGGAGGAGATGCATGTTGAGCAGACACACTTGGTGTTTCAACAACTAGAGGTTGTTGAGTCGTTGGAGGAGGAGATGGAGGACGTTCAGAAGTTGTTTCAACAGATGGAGCAACTGGAGCCTCAGTAGTCTTTGTTTTCAGCTTGATTCTTAGCTTCTTAGCAGTCGACTCAGGCTTTCGAGCTGCAGCATGTTTAACCTTGTTTTCCATATTTCTTCTTCGCAGGCTTGACAACTGTGATATCCTCTTCGGCCTCAGATGGCTCATATGTAGTGTCATCATCACCCATAGCCTTGCGTTTCTTTTCTTCGGCCAACTTCCTTTCACTCTTTATCCTTTCTTGCTCTTTTCTTTCTCTATCTTTCTTTTCTCCTTCCCTCCTTTCCTCAGAATCAGTACTCGATGATGGCCCTTCATCATCACCACCACCTGCTGTTGTTTCAACGCCAACCATTCCTTCTATTTCTTCAGCAGTTTCTCTGACAGATTCTTCATGAATTGCTTCCTCGGGCGAACAGTTTCCTCGACAATTACCTGCTCGACATCAGGTTCATCAATCAATCCTGTTCTCACACTTGGTTGTTTCTTTTGGTGCTTGGGAGCTGAAGAGGAAGTCTCTGATGATTTCTTTCTTTTTGCGGTACAGGAAGAAGAACCAACTTTCTTACTTCCATAATGACCCTTCACTCCCTCTCCCTTGATGTACCATTGCTTCGTTTTTCCATAAAATCTTCCATCATATTCCATTCTTCGCTCTCATCACCACTGCCCTCATTTCTCCATTTACCTTCTTGCGGAGCAACATAATCAGCTTTGACAAACGTTCCAAGATAGGCTTAAATGCTGGAGCCTTTCCCCCTTTACGGTAATTGCTGATGTTTAGGAGGTCTGACGAGGACATATGCTCTAACCTCAATATATCATCCTTCTTTTTCTCGAGATTGGGGTGTAGGTGGTCGAGGATCATTTGAACAAATCTAGGATACTGCAAGAATCGACCCTTACCCAAATTCATCACCATCTGATCAAAAATCAACTTGCTAAAGTTGTATGGCTTGTTCAGGATCATGCTACGATCCTACACATGTGATAATCCACTAGATCATCCCAACCCCTTTTCTGTGGCTTAAGGAACGTGTGATGCAGTTAGCTAGGAATCTGTTGGGCAGCCCTTGCCGATTAATCTTGTAAGGAGCAGAGTTCACATAACCATTGTAGCCCATTCTGTAAAAGCATCCTTTGACGAACTTCTCTGTAACCCTGTAGGAAAATCGCTTTCATCCCTAAGATGTAACACTGTTCGTATAAGATCTGAAGTAATTGTAATCTTCACATCATTCTCTCCATCTCTTACTGCTGAGGTAATCGCCATTGGCTCGGCTTGTAACTCGGCAGCGGCCCAAAAACCGTCAACGTGAGATGCATAAACGTCTTGTTATGTGTGAGAGCATAATATACCGGCAGCCTCTCAAGAAAATCTATATACTGTGAAAATGGAGCAAACTCTGGGACATCTTTATCGATTAAGCAGCAGGAGTTGTGCATCGGGTGGAACTCATATGCGGTTTTCTGTGAAAAAGAGAGACATGAAAAGTTAGACAAAATTTTTGACGACACAAAATCTTCTAAGTTTTGTACGAAAATAACTAGACATATATTTTCAGAATTTTCGTGCGAAAATACGGAACTCAATATAAACATTTCAACTACAAACAATTTTCGTGCGAAAATCTATCTCTTCTCCAACAGTTTATCAACTTGAACCGACTCAAAACACTTGCAATTTTTGACATTTTCTCGAAATTGAAACGATAAACCTAGGTTAAACTTGACGATTTTAACATTGGAGAGTTCAATTTTAGGTTTCACTGGCTAATTTATCCTAGAACTACGTTTTAGTCCGTTTAAGTCCAAAATAGTCCAAATTCACGGTTTGATCTTGGTGTAATACCTTTGCCATTACAAGAGGTGTGCAAATCAACCTCCCAAATGTATTGAATAAGTCGGAAAGCGAGTGTAGAGAAAGATAGCTCAAAATCGCCTCAGAGAATCCGCACCAAAAAACTAACAGATTTTCGTGCGGAATTTGTTTAACTCATTCCTATATATAGCCCTTGGATTTTCGTGCGAAAATTGGTCTTGTGTAATTTAGCCAAATTTTCGTGCGAAAATTCTTAGGAACTCTTGAACAATTTTCAACTTTCCAACTTTTTCGTTTGTTTTCAGTTTTTAATTATCCACACAATTATCCAAGTCCAAGCTAATGACCTTGTATGCCTGTTTTTGGCAACCAAGTCCAAGTTAATGACCTAGGTTGACCACTTTTTGACCAAAACTGACATTGTCTTTTGATTTTAAGTTTCAACTTAATGAACTTTTCAACATTTCAAACCAAACTTTGTTTCCAGATTAGCTCCCAGCCCATAATTCCAGAGATTTCTTCTGCATGCCGTCGCTTTTGACCTTGAAGATCTGTTTTCCATCACCGGTAGTCAAAACATAAAGAATAAACAGAAAATCTTTTTGAATTTTTGAATACTTCTAAACTAAGGATACTTAAAGCAATATGTACAAACATATTTATAGACATATTTTTGCGAGTTTGTGTTAGAGGATCATATCAATTTATTGAAACACATTACTAGTACTGTTGCTCTAGATAAAACTTTAAGATCTTAAACATAATTTCTTTAGATTGTCAGTATACTGATCCACTTAAACCTCTACACGTTTCTCAACTGCTTCAAGATATGTTAGGTAAGTTTTAGCAACATAGCCTGATCTGTGTTTCCCACCTCAGAATATACTCTCGCATCGAGATTCCCTAGATATCATTTCACAGGTGAGTATATCTAACTGATATCTGTATAGGGGTGAAAGGCGAAACCTTGAGACCTCAGGTTAGTACTTCCAACAGAGAAAGACATGAAGGCTCGACTTTAGGTGGTGTTCCTCTTGGGAATCTTTTAATTTTTGTACTGCAGAATGTCGTGTCTTTTTTATGACATTTTTCTTCCAATTTTATGCAGCTTTGGGGGGGGGGATAATGTGAAAGTATTATACAAGTTCTAGGCCATTGCTGATGCAAAATCAGAAGAACTCATATAATACCCCAGATATCAACTAAATATAAAGACCTAGTATCTCAGAACCTGGCATTCTCTCAAACGAATTTCGGGGTACCAAGCCCATATATCCGAGAGATGTTAAGCTACAGATTTACCAGTTTATCTATTTTAGGTTTATATCTTAAAACCAGTTTACTGAACGTGCGAAGCCTACTGGCACATCCTAAGAAAGACCTGTTTGGACACTTTTAAACAATACATTTCCTTAGCGTACTGTAACGGTCCACTGATGTACTATCATCTCCTCTTATACACAAAACACTTTTTGTATTTATTAATGTTTTTTGTATTTTTCATGATTTTTCAATGTTTTTATATATTTTTTTACAACTTTTTCTCCCCCTAAAATCAAAAACATATTTTTGTTTTTAAGAAAGCATGTAACTATTTACAAAAAAATATTTTGACTTACCAGTGAGGATCACGTCCCAACATCGTCATCCTCAAATTCAACCTCATAAATATCCCCTGATGTCAGATTCTTTAAACCATTTAATTTTGAAAGATTTCGAAATCTTGCTCTGTCAAAAGCTTTGGTGTAAAAATCTGCTTTTTGGTCATCAGTGTGGTTTTCTCAATTCGTACCAAGTTTTTCTCGTGACAGTCACGGATAAAATGATATCGAATCTCAATATGTTTAGTGCGTGAGTGTTGACAAGGATTGACTGTGACATCAATAGCCGCCTTGTTATCTACGAATATAGGCGTATCAAGAAATTGCAGACCGTAGTCTCTCATCTGTTGTTGTATCCACAGTATCTGTGAACAACAACTGGATGCTGAAACGTATTTAGCTTCACAAGTAGAGAGAGCGACCGCTGTCTGTTTCTTGCATTGCCATGTTACCAGACGTGTTCCAGAGAACTGGCTGCCGGCCGTTGTAGATTTAGCCTTCTGCTTGCAACAACCAAAATCAGAGTCCGAGTAACCCGTAAGGTTGAAATCGTCGTGATGTGGATACCACAAGCCGGTGCTTGGGCATCCTTTCAGGTAGCGCATGATCCTCTTGACGATTAACTGATGTGATTCCTTCGGATTTGACTGATGTCTGGCGCAAAGGCATGTGGAGTACATGATATCTTGTCTTGAAGCTATGAGATACATCAAGGATCCGATCATGGAGCGATATAATGTTTCATCAACGTTTTCTCCATACTCGTCTGGACAAATGTCGTGGTTTGTGGCTAAAGGGGTAGATGCGGGTTTAGTTAATGTCATGTCAAATTTCTCCAACACGTCATGAACAAACTTCTTCTGGTGAATGAAAATACCGTTTGGAAGTTGTTCAACCTGAAGCCCCAAGAAGAATTTCATCTCTCCCATAGCACTAATTTCGAATTTTACTTTCATGACTTTCTCGAAGTCCTTACACAGCTGTTAATTTGTCGATCCAAAGATGATATCGTCCACATAGATTTGCACAATAATCAGATGTCCATCTACTTCCTTGGTAAAGAGGATGCTGTCTACTGTTCCTCTGGTGAATCAGTTAGCCAGAAGGTGCTTGGAAAGCGTTTCGTACCAGGCTCTCGGGGCCTGGTGTAAACCGTAAAGAGCTTTGTTCAGCAAGTAGACCTTATATTTGTGAATCGGATCGACAAACCCTGGTGGTTGGCCGACATATACCTCCTCTTTCACGTTACCGTATAGGAACGCAGACTTCACATCCAATTGGTACACTTTAAAACCTTTCCATGAGGCGAAAGCCAGGAAAATGCGGATAGCTTCCAGACGCGTGACTGGGGCATAGACTTCGTTGTAGTCTATCCCTTCCTGTTGACGAAAACATTGAACTACGAGCCAAGCTTTGTTGTGTACAACCACTCCTCTATCATCTCTTTTGCACTTGTAAACCCACCGAGTGCTTATCTTTTTCTGCTTTGGTGGTAGGTCAACAAGTTCCCAGACTCCAAGTTTCTGGAACTGCAGTAATTCTTCCTGCATTGCTTCCACCCAACTTTCATCTTTAAGAGCATCTCTGAAGTTTCCTGGTTCTACCTGAGAAACAAAACAACTATGAGAAAATCTATTTTGAAGTGGAGCAACTTTAGAATAAAAACAACTTAGATCCTTATTGATCTGATTTCGCATTTTCATGCCAGCTTGTAGTTCTCCAATGATGTTATCTGTTGGATGGTAGGGGACTGATCTAGGCATCACTTCCCCTGGAACATTTACTGAGCTTTCTAAATTTGTGATATTCTGATCTGCAACTTGTTCTGAAGAAGTAGCCTCATTTCTCGCACTGGTCTCAGCAGCTTGATTGTTAAGATAACTTGAAATCTCTTCTGATCCTTCATCGGAACTAGATCCCCCATCATCAAAGGTAGGGTCTTGTTCAGGTTCTGCATTTGCTGGTTGAGAAGGAGATGGTTCTATAGTATTCTGAACTGGAGCAACAACTGGTTTTGTCTGAGTGTTGCTTGGACCTGCTTCCGAGGAAGGTGTTGCTGTTGGGGAGATAACCAACGGCCCCGTCACTTGCTCTTGATTAGATATCTGATGTTGTTGGAACATCAAGATGAGTTCTTCCTCAGATGGTTCTTCAGGCAGATCAAACGAATTCCACAACCCTTCGTAATTGAACAGCCAAGGATCTCCAGGTTTTTGCATGGTCGTTGTGTATCTCTGGCATCAACGTGTTGAGCAACGATAACCTGATTCATGCTTGGCAGATAAACTCTGTTTTGCGGACTTGCATACCCTACGAAGAATCCTTCCAAAGATCTGGCTCCAAATTTTCCATCTGGGTCCAATACAGTACACGTTGATCCAAAAGGCTCCAAAAACTCTAGATTAGGTTTTCGCTGGTTAAGAAGTTCAAAGCATGTCTTTTTGTGCTTCTTGACAGTCAATACGGGTTTCAGGGTATAACATGCAGATGCAACAGCTTCGCTCCAAAAGATAATAGGTAACTTGAATCAGCAAGCATCGTGCGTGCAGTCTCGATAAGCGTTCTGTTCTTTCGTTCAGCTACTCCATTTTGTTAAGAAGTATAGGGGGCACTGAACTCATGATGAATACCCTTAGCATTGCAGAATTCGAGCATCTTGTTGTTCTTAAACTCAGTACCGTTTTCACTTCTGATTCTCTTGATAGGCAAATGGTAAAGGTTTTCAATCTTTCGAAACAAGATCATCAAATTATCGAACGTTTCATTCTTGCTCTCTTGAAAGAAGACCCATGAGAATATTGAGAAGTCATCGGTTATGACTACGCAGTATAGATCTCCTGTAATACTATTGGTGCATATGTTTGTTGCCTACGTCATTGTATATCGAGTCCGAGTGAATAGAGCTTAATCTTTTAGAAACTAGGCATATTTAAGAGAGATTTGAGTCAAGTTCGCTTGAGTTAGGTTTTGAGAAGTCAAGTTCGCCCGAACTTCTATCCTCACCAGCGAACTTCCTCACCTATAAATAGGTGCCTTGGTTATTTCATTTGTAACGTGGAGAGATTTTGGCACAGAGACGGCGAAGCTCTATCGGATCTGGTTCTCGAATGTATTGAACTTTAGATCAATGAAAACAACATTTAAATGAGTAATTCTTGTTATTTGGTTAACTTATCATTAGTTTCGCCTAATCAGACAATAGATAACAAATTTAGGTTCCTGTGCTAATCGTGGACGTTCCTATAAGTGGTATCAAAGCCTGGATACCTAAATTTGCTGGAATCAAGACAAGAATTTCTCTATTTCATCTCCATTCTATCATTTTTCTTAACATTTTCACATATTTGATGATTTCATGGACAAAATCAGCTAAAAATTGAATATGTCATGTAAAATACAGTTGTGGTAAACCCCTGAGAGTTTGGACATCAAATTCAATCGAATTGATATCAAAAAGTTGGAAAAACATGTTTTGGAAACAAGTTTCAGCCGAACTTAACATCAAGTTAACTTGAGTAAAATTTCACTGATTTTAATCAAGTTCAACCGAACTTGATAGATTTTTCAAGAGTTTTGTGATAAGTTCGCTCGAACTTGAAGGAAATTCCAATATTTTTAATCAAGTTCAACCGAACTTGATCAAATTTCATGGAATTTTTGCCACAAGTTCGCCCGAACTTAAGAACCTTCTTGATAGATCACATAAGTTCGACCGAACTTACTGTTTTTCTTGAATCTTTCTCAACAAGTCCGCTCGAAGTAAAATGTTTCTCAAAATACACATCAAGTTCGACCGAACTTTAGTGATTGTGATAAAATTTGGAATTCATCATATAAGTTCGACCAAACTTGTCTGTTTCTAATCAATTTTCGATGTGTTTTTTATTGTATTTTCAGATAAGTCTTTAGATTGTCAAAATGGAAGATTTCCACAACGTGTTTGTTTCACAAATGGTTTCTTCATCAAATGCTAATACTCTTGCGGCAAACCAGATGATATCAACAACGAAATGGGTACTACGTCGAAACCGTCAAAGCTAATGAGTATGGACGAGTTTGAAGGGTGGAAGGAAAAGTTTGTGAATTGGATACAAGCGAATTCAACAGCTGGGTTGCAGTTGAGGATGGGTACAAATGGCCAAAGGATGAGCGTGATCAAGATCTTCCACTGAACAAGTTTGCATCGATTGACAAAGAAAATTATGTCGCTGAAAAGAAAATGATCAGCTTGATACAAAAATCCGTGAAGGAAGATATCTACTTTTGCCAGAATATGAAACATCACAAGAATTATGGCACGCTCTTTGCGACAAATTTAAAGGAAGTGATGAAATGATCAAAAGCCTTGATTAAAAAAGAGTTCGAGATCTTCACGATGATTAAAGGTGAGACAATGAAACAAATGATCGATAGATATTGTCACCTCATGGTCCAGATGCGAAGACATGATATCAAGAGATCTAATGAAGAGCAAATTGAGAAGTTGGCCGATGCACTTCCTGAGGGAGAATGGACAACGTATCTGATGATTCTAAAGAATAGCCCATCTTGGAGACATTTCAATTGTCATCTTTCATCGATAAATTAGAAGGTCATGAAATGGAGTTGATGAAGATTGCAAAATCTAAGAATGCTAATGTTGTTCAAGATGTCGGTGTCTATTATAAAAGAGGTCTTCAAGATACTCCGATTCAAAGTCCAAAAATTCAAACAACATTTAATGCAAATATGAATTCTTCTCCAAATCAGAGTTCTCCACATGCTGGTTACACAAGTGCTAGTTCAAGCTCTTCATTCCAAAATCAGAATAATCAGTCGTTTCAGACAAATCAATCCAGTTCTGATTCAAATGTTTTCCAGTGCAACATAGCAGTTGATTTGAAGAATGTATTTCCTAAAAAGGTGGCCAAACAGCACATAACACTTCTCGCTACTGTTCTTGAATCGTATGAAAGTCTTGTTGTTGAAAGAACGGTAATCCGGAAATGATTGCCGAGGATTATGAACAAGTGGATGAAGAAGAGTTGGAGCTAATGGATATAAAGTGGAGTCTGGCATCTATCATCAGAAGAGTTACCAAGTTTGTGGCACTCATTGGAAGGGATATTGGCAATTCAAGCAATAAGCTCGGGTCTGAGAAGTCAAAAGTCACATGCTTCAGGTGTCGACAAAAGGGACACTTCAAACGTGAATGCAACAATCAAGAAGCAGGAGGAAACCAAAATCCTTTCGGCAGCAGTAACGAGTATTATAAGAAAGCTCTTCAATATAAGCCATATCCAAAGAGAACACAAGTCGAAGTTGAAGATAAATCTGCAAAGAAAACTGAACAAGCTCTTGTTGTTACTCATGAAGAAGATGGTTTTGACTGGAACAAACACATCGGAAAGAAAACTGGTGTTGCTATGATAGCAGAGTTAGTTGATGAATCTGATACATTATACATTGATTCTTTTCTAGAGAATGCTATTCTGGAAGGTTATAGGCAGAGAGCTGAGGAAGAAGAGATAGCTTACCTTGGGATGCAAAAACAGGAAGCATTGAAATTAGAGGCAGAAAAGGTAAAAGCTAAGGTAAGTGTGTCTGAAAAGGAAGTTGTGGAGGTTGAAAAACCTTGCACAAAGTGAGCAGATCCTTGTGAACCATGTCTTGATAAAGTCAAAGTCATAAGATAATTGACTGTACACAACGAAAATTTTCGTTATGATTACAGAACCATAAAAGAAGCTTATGACAAAATATCAAGCAAGTATAAATATGTCGAAAAAGCTAATCGTGAACTTAGTGCTAATGTAAAAATATTAAATGCTACAGTAATTGAAAAACAAAAAGCAATTAACATGTACATTAATACCATTGTCGAAACAAAGCGTGAGCTTCATGACATAAAGATAGAAACGAAACGGGTAAGACAATTACTGAAATGTTACACCACAAATGCCTATGTCATTGATCACTTTTACCTATGATTAAGTCGGAGGAAAATGGTGATAAATCAAAGCTTAAAGAATACGGAAGTGTTCCTCCACCACTTCTTGCAAATTACTCCTGCAGGAAAGATGAGGAGATTGAAAAGGCATTTAATCTTTTACTCTTATCAGAAATGAAAGAGAAATTGCCTGAGAACATTGACGTAGACTTTACGAAATCAAATGATGACAATGAAGCGGTTGTAAAAGATGTGATCAAAATGTGTTAGGAAATGATTCTGATGAAGGCAGCTATGAAAGCGCCAAATCAAGTTCGAAAAACTCGGAATCACAATCTGAAGATGACGATACATCATCTGAAAATGAGCTAAGTGATGATCCTAATGTTGTCATGTACAAGATTAAGGAATCTGATAGATTATACTTCGATGATAGTTTTCTGATTCGGAATGTGAAAGAGGATCAACTTGATAAATTTTTCAAACTTGTAGAAGTTTCATCAGATGATCTTGAGAAAAGTGAGAAAATATTTTATTCAAAACCCAAAAGGAATGCTAACAATTATCGAAAGTTTGTTGGTGATTTTCCTGAGAACAGGAGAGCAGGATTGGGTTTGGAGGAAAGTGACGAAGAACCGAGAAGGAACCAGAAGTTACCATTTCATGAATACAAAGGTAAACACATGAAGTTTGTGTATGGGACGAATACGGTTCAAAAGAAGGTATGATCGGTAAGAAATCGAATGATGAATTCAAGAAGGAGAAAGAACTTCGGGACAAGGCTAAGATCAAGTCCACAAGTGGAGTGAAACCATAGTGAATGTTCTGATAATCGAACTTGCTTTAAATGCAATAATGTTGGTCATATTGCTCGCAAGTGTCTGAATCTAAAGCTTGGGTTTCCACGAAGAAAAACTGAGTCAAAAGATGAAAAGCAAAAATAACCAGAGATTGTGAAATTTGTCACATAATCAAATAGAAACTACGATATAAAAACAAAGTGAAACCTAAAATGAGTTCAAGGTTTGAAAACTCAATTTTTGAAAAAGGTGAAACTTCAAAATTAAATGAAAACAAAGATTCTAGATTCTATATAAAGAAAGCTAGAAGCAAGCTACAATCTTGGATTGTTAAGAAAAAGTTTTCATCATCAGAAAAATCAAAGTCTGTTGCTGATAAAACTTAAAATGTTAAATCAACCGAGTAAGTAATCAAGCAGACAAAGAAAGAAAAAGTCAAAACGTTTTCATAATCGACATCGGACGAAATGTTTGATGATGATTTTGATTTTGATGATGAGTTTGAAGATGTCTATGATGCTTATCATGTCAAACCTAAAACCAAAAAGGTTTGGGTTTCCTTATTCAAATAGTTGCTTTGTGTGCAGGAGTTCTAAAAGATCCACTATGTCAAAGTTATATCTGGATAGCGGAGCTCATGTTTCTTAACTTATTCAGAAAGTCAAATTCTTAATCATTTTGAGAAAAGAAGAAGTTGAAAAAGGAAAATTTGTCAAAAATCAAATTGTGAAAATCCACACCGTTGAATGAAATACTGATTTTTTAACCATTTGTTCTTTCACGTAAATGAGTTTAATGGTTCTGTTTATTGAACAGGTGTAGATGCAGATGTTGAAAAGAGGATCGGACGACGAGTTCTCGGATCCACATTGGTTTGTTATCATTTTAGAATAGTATTTCTTAAACCTAAAATTCAAAAATATGTTTTTGATTTTAGGGGGAGTAAGAAAAAAATTAGAAAAATAAAAAACATATGAAAATTTTGAAAATTCAAAAACATTGAAAAAGACAAAAAGAGAATTGTGTTGTCAAAAAGGAAATGATAGTACATCAGTGGACTATCACAATATGCTAAAGAAATGAAAAGTTTAAAAGAGATAAACTAGTCTTACTGTGGATGTGTCATAGGTTTACCTGTTCAGTAAATTGTTTCTAAGATATAAACTAAATTTAGCAATTGCTTAAACTTGTGGATTAACACATCTCTTGGATATATGGACTTAGTACTCCGAAATTTCGATTGAAGGGTTTCCTGATTCTGAGATACGAGGTCTTTATAGATGATTGATATCTGGGGTATTATACAAGTTCTTCTGATTTTGCGGAAGCAATAGCCTAGAACTTCTATAATGCTTTTGCTAAAAACCCCAAATTAGCATGCAAAATTTGAAAAGAATCGAAATATCTAATCATTTGCAATGCTTAAAAGATTCCTTAAGTGGAACACACCTTAAAGAAGTGCCATCATCTCTTTGTCTGTACGGTAGTACTAACCTGAGCTCTCAAGGTCTCGCATTAACCCAAAGACAGATATCAATTACGCTATATTCATCTGTAAGATGAAATCTAGGGAATCTGGATTCGGGAGTATATTCAAAAAGTGGGAACCATAGTTAAGTCAAGTTTAATAAATCATACCTAACATATCTTGGAATAGTTGAGAAAGGTGGTAAAGTTTAAGTGGACAAACATATCGACAATCTAAGTACACAAGTTTAACTCTTAAAGTCTTAAAAGGTCAACGGTACTGGTGATATGTCTCAATCAACTGATATGATCCTTTGACATGAATTCACAAAAATATGTTTGTACACAGTTTACTTTCTTTAAATTGGTTTACAGATAAAAATCAAAAAGGTTTTCAGTGTGTTTTAGCATAAACTTTCTAAAAATAAAAAAGATTTTGATTTTTCATTAGTTTCAACGAGCCAATGATTGAGAACGGTTCTTCGAAGTCTGGTAAGATGCAATAATAGTGAAAATCTTGATGTCATCTGTGAAAAACAAAATAATCAAAAGTGATAACAGGTTCATTAAGTTGAAACTTTAAAATTAAGAAAAAACCATTATTTCAGCTACAACGGCTTCAAACCAAGGTCATTAATTTGGACTTGGTAAATGAAATTGGTTAACCAAGGTCATTAACTTGGACTTGGTCAACCAAGTGGATTTCATAATTGGAAATTTTATTAAGAGAACAAAGGTCTTAAACGTTAAATGTATTCAAGATCATTAAGTTGAACTTGAATCATCCAAAGTTTGTGAGAAGATTAAGGTTTGAAATGTTGATGATACAAAATTTCAAAGTATTGAATCTGAAAATGTTTATTTGAATGTCAGAAAGTATTTAAACAGGTAGTAAAGATTGAAGGGGAGTTGATAAAGCAAAGATTGATGTTTCTGGAAAGCTTAAAGCTAGGGGGAGCATGTTGTTTAAAAGTTTTATCAAGACCAATCTCAAGAAAGAGGAAGAGGATATAAAGATCAAGAAATTAATGTTTATTCAAGAACTAAAGATCGGAAGACTCAGAAGTTTTTAAAAGTCAATGACTATGGCAACATCCAGGGGGAGTCTGTTGGTGCATATGTCTGTTGCCTACGTCATTGTATATCGCGTCTGAGTGAGGCTTAATCTGTTAGAAACTAGGCATATTTAAGAGAGATTTGAGTCAAGTTCGCTTGAGTTGTGTTTTGAGAAGTCAAGTTCGGCCGAACTTGACTAAGTCAAGTTCGGCCGAACTTGACTAAGTCAAGTTCCTTAGTCAAGTTCGCCTGAACTTGTATCCTCACTAGTGAACTTCCTCACCTATAAATTGGTGCCTTGGTTATTTCATTTGTAACGTGGAGAGATTTTGGCATAGAGACGGCGAAGCTCTGTCGGATCCGGTTCTCGAATGTATTGAACTTTAGATCAAGGAAAACAACATTTAAATGAGTAATTCTTGTTATTTGGTTAACTAGTCATTAGTTTCCGCCTAATCGGACAATAGATAACAAATTTTGGTTCCTGTAATACTTTTCACATTGACAGGCAATGTGACCCATCTTCCTATGCCATAGAATTGATTCCTTTTCAGTGGCCTTTGATACAAAACATTGTCCTTCCTTTGAAGTAGTGGATGTGACGCTCATGTCTAAGACATATAAATCATTTTCACGTGGAGCGCGCATGAGGATGCACTCCTCAGGAATTATGAAACCCGGTTTGAGAATGAGACATTCCTTGTCATTGAAGTGAGTTGTGAACTTCTTATCACAAATCTGTGAAATGCTCAACAAATTGTTCTCAAGCTCAGGAATGTAGTTTACTTTGTCAAAAGAAACAACTCCATTTGTCAAAATTCCTTCTCCCACGATCCTGCCGCCCTGTGTTCTGGCAAACCCAACATATCCTCCCCTGATGGCTTTTACGTTGTACAGCAAGGCCAACATCCCTGTCATGTGTCTAGAAGCTCCACTGTCCATGATCCACTTTGAAATAATTGACCTTGGAAGCCCCTGCAAACATGAAAAACATATTGCTTAAACAGAGAGACCCAAGCCCTTTCGGTCTTGGGTGGGATGACAATGTCGACCTTTGAAACTTTGGCAACTTTGACATCTTTCTTAATATCAACCCATTATCCAGTCTTTTCTTTTGATTTGACTGGGACATTGGTTGATTTGGTGGTCACAGGAGATGTTTTTGTTTTGCAACCCAGGTTTGTGCCTTCGAAAATGCCTTTTTGATGTAGAGATTAGATTATTTCTTTTCATTTTTCTTTGATGTTTCTCCAACTTCATTTTTTAAATGATTTCAGTCGTTGGTTCTTTATTAGAATTGGAAGTATCTTTTCTCTTTAAAATTTTTGTTGGCACAAACTCTGGTCCCTTTTTCTTTCATCTGCTGTGAACCTTCTTTGTTCATGAACAGGTTTTGGACGATTATGAGAACATTGTCGTGCAATATGCCCAACTTTGTTACATCTGTAACAAGTTCTACTATCGTTTCCAACAGTGTGTTCCAAAGCTTGTTCACTAAGCTCCTTTTCTTTCTTAAACTCTTCTTCGTTTGTTTGTTAATGACTTCCTTTTCTTCAACCGTATTTGTTCCAAAAACAAACTCAACTTTCTTTGTGAAATCTGGTTTTCGTGATTTGTTGTTTCATTTCTTTTCAAACCCTAACCCATCCCTTTTGTTTTTAGGATAACCTCTACCTCTGGGATGAATGTTTTTGTTAGATTTTTTTGGCTTTTAGTAGAAAACAGCAACATTCTTCTCAAGATCAGATGTTTCAACTTCAATAAGTTTAAAGAATTTATCAACACGGTCAAAGTTAACGTTCTGGACTTGAAATTCTTCATCAGTATATAGTTTATCTGATCCTTTCAGTTTGTAGATAACTACATTAGGATCATCATTTAAAATTATCTGATGTTGTGATAAAATTTTCATGAAAACTTTTCTCACTTCCAGAAAGTGAACTTGACTATGATTTCTCATTGTTTGACTCAGCACTCTCGTAAATTGTGCTATCAGACTCATTTTCAAAAACATTTCAAATCCTTTGTTTACCACCTCGGATTAACCCTCCTTTTCTATTTTGGAATATGTTACGTCAATAATTTCAGGCAGCTCGTTACTATTTTCAGTGAGTAGATTTAAATTCAGCGCCTTATCCACTCCGTCAGGATGTTTCTTAGCATAGCTATTCCACATAGGAGGTGGAACATGATCGTAACATTTTCCAAGGCTTTTATCACTCTTCTTACCTTCTTTGCTGTTTTCTGGTTTTGGAAGAATGTGATCAAGGACATACATGCTGGTACAGCAATTTGTTAACCCTTTCTGTTTCAATTCTAGTTTTCTCCAGCTCACTTTTTAGCTCAGCAATTGTGTTAATATGAATATTAATGGCCATTTGTTTGTCCATCACAATTGGTTTGAGCATTGAAAGTGTTTTGTCATCTTCTTTGACAGTTTTCTCATACTTTCGAATGGTTCTGCTGAGTTTATCATATGATTCTTTTACGGTGTTATAATCGTATGACAGCTTATGATTGTATGTTTTAAGTTCTTTAAATGCTTTCTCTTTCTCAGCACATTGCTCACATGCTTCGGCACATTTTAAGCATGAGCTGACCATTTTGACAGTTTGAGTCTTGATTGTTTCTTTAGTTGTTTCAACCTTTTCTACCTGTTCTTCCACATTGACTACCTCGTTTGTGTTGGCCATGAGCGCTTTGTTGGCAATATCGGTTAAGCACTTCAGTGTTACAGGCTTAGTTACATCAATCACCTCCATACTCTCTGTCTTCATCTCCTCGGGAATTTCTTCTTTGTGACCAGAATCGAAGCTACCTGCAAAAGTTTTTAGAATTGTGTCAAATAAACAAGGTTTAGGGGTACCTCTGAGACATTCTTCTTCTTCCCCTGATGATCTGAAGTAGTCTGCCAGAACCTCTTCCATTTTTTCTTCTGTAACTTCTTATGATGATTCAGGTTCTTTTATGATTTCAGCGACAAGAGCAATAATCTCCTTTTTGGAAATGAAGTTATTCCAATTGAACCCCTCATCTTCTTGTGTGACAACAAGAGCTTTGTCTTTTGAGTTTCAAGGTCCATCTTCGATCTGTACAATTCGTTTCTCTGGCTGCGGTTGATGATAAGTCGCTTTTTGTAATAATCATCCCCGAACGGATTATGATTGCCCTTTACTTCTCGGTTCGGACATTCACGCTTGAAGTGCCCTTTCTCTCTGCATTTGAAGCAAGTGAATTTGGATTTATCAAATCCTAATTTTCTGTCAAGGCCTCTCAAATCATCTCTTCCTGTAATTTCCATAAAACGTTGTGCTCTTCGAACCACTACTGCCATGCACCACATGATGTCAATCAATTCCATCTCTTTTGGGTCAATCTGATCATAATCTTCTTTTGTCATTTCAGGATTGCCGATTCTTCCAGCTACAAGACTTTCATAGGATTCCAGAACTACCGTATGTAGCACCATGTGTTGCTTAGCGGTCTGCTCATTGAAGTCTTGAGTATTCTGGAGGTTCACTGCGATGTTACATTGCAGGATTCTTTTGTTAGAATTGGATTGATTTTGCTGATTGCTTTGTGGCTGATTGGAACTCTGAGACGATTGTTGTCCTTGGTTATTGTTTGGATTGAAGGAAGCAAACGTTTGGAATCCACTTGATTGGTTTGATGCTGGACTGGCATTTGAGTTGGCACTGAAAGCAATTTGGATCTTGGGACTCTCAACAGGAGTGTTTGGATTTCCTTTGTAGTATAGACTCACGTCCTGTTGTGAGTTTGATTTCTTTCTCTTTGCCATTTTCTGTATTTCTAGTTCATGCCCTTCCAATTTTTCGATGAATCTTGGCAAATTGAGGCTCTCATACTCGGCTCCATTCTTCAGGATGGTTAGATATGTTGCCCAATCTCCTTCAGGCAGGGAATCTGCCGCTTGTCGACTAGCTCTTCATTTGTCTTGACAATTCCCATACACTTTATTTGGACTACCAGGTGGCAGTATCTTTCTATGAGTTGTTTTGGCAAATTGAGGCTATCATACTCTGCTCCATTCTTCAGGATGGTTAGATATGTTGCCCAATCTCCTTCAGGCAAGGAATCTGCCGCTTGTCGACTAGCTCTTCATTTGTCTTGACAATTCCCATACACTTTATTTGGACTACCAGGTGGCAGTATCTTTCTATGAGTTGTTTCATGTTTTCGCCCGGAAGAACATTGAACACTTCAAATTCTTTGTTCAGTAATGCCTTCTTTCCTTTTCTGACCTGAGTACTTCCTTGTGCCCTTAATCGTAAAGCTAGCCACAGCGACTGAGCATCGTCTTCATGCTGTAAGAGAACCAACATATCCTCCATTATGGCTTGCTGGAGGAGCTTCATCATCTTCTTTTCATTAACGTATTTATCTCGTTCTTCTTCTGTCAAACGAGCTAACTTTTTCTCAATTCCAAGTTCACTAAGCTTGGTATTTGTTTTCGAGTGCAAACCAGCAATTAAGTTTGTTGCTTGAACCCAGTTTGTGAATCGCTCACTCCAACTCTCGTGATCTACGATGTTCATGAGTTTTGGAGGCTTTGTTGTGGTTCCCATTTTTCAATTTCTAGATTCATGTTCTGAGCTGCTATGGAAGCTGTAACTGCTTATGTGGCAAACGCGTTATGGAATTGTTCGTCACCTGACATCTTAAAAGTACTTACAACAGAAAACAGATTAGATCAGCTTAACTTGAAACTGACTGAAAATTAGAACGGAACAGACAATTTTCGTACGAAATGATGTCCTGGTTGTGCGAAAATTTGAGTTTCATACGAAAATTTTGATTTCTTGCGAAAATTGTATTCTCTGTTAGTTCAAACTTTTCAGATGTTAGGTTCCTGATTTCGTACGAAAACTAGTGTTTCGTGCGGAAATTCTTGTCTGCTTCGAACACTTGTTCACAATTTCACGTTTTTGGCAATTTCAAGCATGATTTTGATGAATTTTAGGTTTGTATGTTTCAGTGAACTGTTGAGAGTTGATTTTAACACATTATACTAATAACCTAGTCCAAATTGTCCATGAAATCCTTCAGATCTAGAGTAAGTTCCAAGAAAGAGTAGAAGAAGAGTTTCTAATGGATGAATCTTGAACTTTGAAGGTTGAATCCAGCTGAAACTTGGTTGTTTGTTCACAAATCAGACCTCAAGGCTCTGATACCACTTGTGATTGCTAGGATCGGACCCAACTTGTGAGCTTCCGGTAAGACTTGCTCAGCTAACAGAGGCGGAATTCATTGTTAGCTGATTGAACAAACAAAAGAACAAGCGTGATGATTACTATTTAACCGTCTGTTTCTTGTATTGATAAACTTCGTAACGATTACAGACTCGAGCAGGGCTTCGCCTCTGATCTCCAAAAATAGCATACCTAACATACATCTCAACTCACCTATTTATAGGCAAGACTTGACAACAACTAGGGACAAGGACCTGAGATTTTCGCACGAATTTTCGTGCGAAATCCTTACAGATTTTCATGCGAAAATTCTATCTATCAACAAAAACAAAACTTTCAACATAAAACATTTGACGCTACGAAACGCTATCTATACAACAGACTCATCCTAGACGTGGGCAATAGACATATGTGCACCAACAAAGGTTACCCTTTTTGACCTGAGACTCGGTCATGGTAGCTGCTAGCTCAATGGCCTGTCGGACAGTAGTAGGGTTACTTCCAGTAACAATGTCCTGAACAGGGTCAGGCAAGCCATCGATAAACTTTTCAATCGCCTTATCCAAAGGCGTCACCATTGTCGGACACAACAAGCTTAACTCCTCGTACCGGTCAGTGTAGGCACAATGCTCTCCACTGTGCTGCTTGAGATCGTGAAATTCATTTTCGAGCGCCCTTTGCTCATGTCGAGGGCAGAATTCCCTCATCATAAGAGCCCTAAGCTCTTCCTAAGTTTGTGCCATTGCACATCGGCACCTCTATCTCTCATTATACCATTCAACCATGTAAGAGATCTTTTCTTGAATACACTCGACACAAACTTGACTTTTCGCTCATTTGGGCATTGCACATGACGGAATGTGCTTTCAAGACTCTCAAACCATTGCAGGAGCCCAGTAGCTCCTTCAGACCCAAAAAACGGAAGTGGTTAGCCGAACAAAATTGTTTATAGTTACAAGGAGCAGGTGCATTGTTATGTTATTGTTGTTGTTGTTCGCTTGATTCAGTTGGGTCACTAGGTTCGGGAGTACGGCAGCATTTTGGGTTGAATCACGTCGAGGAGGCATTCCAAAAGAGAGGAAACACGAGAGAAGATGTGTGAGATTGACATTCGATAAACCGAATAGACATTGAAAATATCTACGAATCATAAGGATTGCGGTCATTCGTTCTTTCTTAAAACAAAAAAAACGACACGCGGTGACTAATCAAAGTAAATGGGTCTTTATAATGTATCGCAAATACATGCTTTAGCCTATAAGTGGACACTCACCTCAAGAGTTCCCAAGTAAGAGTGACTGGTCCGATTAAGTGGATTTGTACGAACACTCTAGCCTTAGACTGAAAACTCGGGGTACAGGCACCCACCCTTCCAGATTGCATGTGTTCACATTAATAAAACCCAAACTTTGACGGGATTTTGAAAACTTTTAAAGCTTAAAGCCGAAAATGATTCATTTAAGGATAGATGTTTTCTTGTAAAAAGTTTTCAAAAAAGGTTTTTGTGACTTTTGTATTGTTTTTGGTAATCACCTAAGGATAGGTGACCGTATCGTATTTTAAATCTAAACGCAAGTTTACTTGCGTTAGGGTCCTAGGAAGGTTATAGTCTAGGTCAAAGTGTTACTAATAACCTAATTCTCTATAACCATTGGCTCTAATACCAATATGTAACACCCCGACCGCGTAAAAACAACAAACCACGGCGGAAACATCGGGGAGTCATGTTAACAGATTGTTTCATGACCATGGCATTTAAAGTTTTGGTATTATTGCATTAATATTATTTACATTGTCTTAGGAAATAAACGGAAACAAAACATAATTGTCTGTCTTGTTTTATTGTCCCTAAAGCCCGTCCATTCCTATGTGAATCATGCATTGTAATTCGTCAACCCTAAGCTCCTGAAATATATGTGAAAACGAGTCAGCATAAAAGTGCCGGCGAGTACATAGGTTTTGTGAGTGTGTCAAATTCATGGCCTTGTATAAGTATTGCAATACCTCGTCAGACTACTAGAGTCGTTAAGAGAAAACCTTGTATCAAAAAGTGTTTGGTATCACAATAATAATTAACCAACTAAAACAGTTTGGTTAAAGTTTATAAAAGACTTATAGCCATGAATCTTGACTAAAACATTTCTTTTGTAAAACCGAGTAGTAAATCGATTTAAAAGAATACTTCGTATGGTTTATATCTTTAATTGAAAATCGTTGTGTGTCATCATTCAAAACAATTTGTTCAAGTGATTAAGATAAGGCCACGGTATGTAATACAGAAAAAACACTTATATATATGAAGTACCAATGGCGTCTCCACCATGCTTTTATTATATAACACCCGCCGTGTTATTTAAATCACCTATCGTAAACCAATCGTTCAATCGTCTTTTTTATAACCCAAATCGTTCAATCGTCCTTGTTATAAACCAACCGTTCAATCGTCATTGTTATAAACCAATCGTTCAATCGTCCTTGTTTTAATTGTGAAAACTTTTGGTTGTTTCGTGAATACATTCAAACCATTGTTTTACTCGTCCGAGACCACCAAAGGGTCTCTCATCATATAACAAACCACCAAAGGGTTTGTTACAAATACAGTTTCGGTCGTTCCCCAAACTTCCCCACAAACACCAGGAATTTTGGTAATGGGATTGTCAGTCGTATGGAACCATAACTTACTATTGGTCGGCTTGGTCAAAGTTAATGTATGTCATTCTTGTTATGGATACAACGCACCAACAAGTTCGTTCACATTATTGAAATCGTATTATTATATAAACCATAGTCTTTGTTTTAGAAAACTTGAAAAGGATTTTGCACATATGAATCACCCCAAATTTTTACAAAACGTAAAAAGAGGGGAGCTATGTACTCCCTTGGGATTGCTAGTATGTCCTTTGTTAACAATGATCAAACAAACTCAAGAGTCCGAGAATTCAAGCGTGTCCTAAAATCAAATAACTATATAAATGTCGGGACTTTAATCATAGGATTCGGATAGAATGAAGCCGTATAAACCAAATGAGTGTTGGAACTCATATGAAATGTTTTAATAAAGTTACAATTCTGATTTGGAATGGTTCCTAAGTGCTTTTGACCCGTTATGACTCGTTAAGGTGGTTTACCCTACTTTAACGGTTCATTTGCATAAATACTTGTTCGGATGGTTAGATTTCTATTATGATAAGTCTTTTATGCCAAAATAAGTTTAATGTAGTTGCAACATCAGTTTATATGTCAAAATGTTGGT
Organism: Scalesia atractyloides; assembly: GCA_947069175.1. Taxonomy (NCBI): domain Eukaryota; kingdom Viridiplantae; phylum Streptophyta; class Magnoliopsida; order Asterales; family Asteraceae; genus Scalesia; species Scalesia atractyloides. The sequence goes on along the minus strand of CAMTDV010000016.1, from coordinate 56,755,607 downwards.
TACATATGCTTAAAATTGATTTATGCGCAAAAAGTGCATTTTGGTCATTTATAAAGGCATAACAGGTGACTTAACATAACACTAACAAACAATGTGACGATAAGGTATAACCTCAGAGGGTTATTCCCTACACAACTATGGTCACAAATATGTGTTTGGTCAAATCCTAAGATCGACCAAACGGGTCGGATTCGAAAGTCAAAGCGGTGGTCAAGACAACTAAGTTATAAAAATGTTTAGGTATCAAAACTTAGGTTTGATACCCGAAAATAGTTCCATCGATGCACATATTGCGCATTTTGACCGAAAATTTGACTCGTCACTTCGACTAGTAAACGTTGTAATCAGTAGGCGTGATCGTAATGGATCATAACCCTCGTGGTTACGATCACGTTTCAAAGTTCAATTGAACTTGACTTTGACCAAAATGGTCAGAATCAAAAGTAAAAAAAAGTCAAACTGTTTTACTTTTAGCTCCAAATAAGCTAAAATAAATAAACAAGACTAGGAGGAAGAAGAATGCTCAGATGGGACGCCTCCACAAGGTGGTAGCACTCCATCTTAGAGCAAGGAGAAGAAGATGAAGGAATAAGCAAAGAAAATGGACAAAATGTGCACCTATTTATAGTTGTGGAGTTTGCACAAGATCAGTCCAAGTGTTAAGGGTTGTTTCCAAATCATTACAAGTGTTTAATGAGGTGTTGCAACTAGATGAAGTGTGGCAAAAACGAATCCTTGGAGATTAAGAAAAGAAACAAGAAGCTGCTACATTGCTGCTGTGTTGGAGGGTCCTTACGGACTGTATGGGCCTTGGGCTTTGGTCCGTAAGCCCTTTAAGTGGCAGCAAGTTTTGAAAAATGGCAGAACAGGCCCCTGAATTCGTTTTCTCACATTTAGGCATTTTAACACCCGTGAACCTGATTTTAAGCTTTATAAGGACGATAAAGCTTAGAGAACTTTAAATATGTCCAAAAATGTCAAGGATGTCGGTTTGTTCGGTTGTACGGTTGCGTTTTTCGCTTAATTACGACGAACGCTTTAATTAACGCGTAAACGACCGTAATTGCGTAACAAATGATATTCTTGCATTCCAATCATTAAAATACAATATTTTAATGATTACAAAAAATTTTAGATGTACGTACGTGTTCCGTATTAAGAATACGCGAATCAGCGTACTTTTGCAGAATTTGCAAAATAGTCCCTGGAGTTGCATAAGCATGTTTTTGCCATACCGAAACCCTCAACTTATTTTTAAGTTATGTAAAGGATATTTAGGGTATGTTTAGCTCGTTTCATTGTTTTGGAGTGTACATCGCGTTAAACTGATTACGTTTGCGTAACAGTTTGCGATTTCACTTCTAGAAGTTGTTCGAGAGTTTGATTTCGTGAAAGAATTGAATATGTGCAAATGTCATGATGAATAAAGAAATCTCGGAAATAAAATACAATATTTCATTGATTGATAACTTGTTCAGTATCGTTACATGATCGAATCACCATAAATGTCACATTTGAAGCTTTTGCAGACTGACTAAGACTAGGACAACATCCAAGGGGGAGTTTGTTGATGCACGATGTCTACGTCTTAGGTCTAATCGATATGCATAAGTTTAGAATTGTCAAATTGTAATATATTGAAATTTCTGTAACTACTTCGTACGAATTGTCAGTTCGTACAAAGAGAATCCTTCGTATGCTCTTCGTACGAACTCGTCACTTACTGCGAAGTTGGTTTGCCTATATATAGGTCATTGGTTCTTTCATTTGTAACAACTTTGGTAGAGATAGCAGCGAAACCCTGCTCGATTTCCAGCTTGTAAAAGTTGAACTATAGAATTAAATCAATCATTAAACAGTAATTCTTGTGTTATTAACACTAAGTCATGATAATTCCGCAATTATGGACTAGATATTAAATTAGGTACCTTTGCTAAAGAGGAAGTCCTACACTGGAATTGCAATGCCTGCTCCTTGTCTTTCTCTTCATAACTGATCTTGACATAGAATAGACGTTCAATATCCTTCTTTGAGCAGTTTACTAGCCACATCGGGTCTAGCACACGAATGCCCCTCCACAAGCCATAAATTCTTTTGTGAGAAATCACGGCTATAGTCAATTCTTTAGTGATCTTCCAAGAATCATCATTCTGAATCACGATCATTGCTTCACCAACTCTGAATCATAGTGCCACCACTTGAATATCTTACAAAATCTTGCTCAATCTTCTTCAAAGGCATATTCTTCATTGCACGTGGTCATTTGACTATCAGCGTTACATCCTTTTCATTCGTCACTGGATCAACCTTATTAATCCTTTTAGGGTTGTGAGGAATCCAGTGTTTAAAACCATGAACTGCTTCATACTTTATCTGCTTCCAGAGATGTTGATCGTGAAATTTCATTTAGAGATTAAACGTTTTCGTCTGCACCAGCTCTTTAATATCCCAGAAAGGTAATGACTTTAGATCATTCAAATATTTGAAATACTGCACCCCAAACTCCCTTTTAATGGCATACATGTCTAGTTCTTCAATTCATCCCCAGCAAATGATATCTCCCAACGATACATCAGGATCACGTGTAAAGAATGTTAGAGGACGTTTGAACTTTGTTCAGTAGGCATTTCTCTAAACCATAGCTTTTTCATTGCTGCAAGCTCCTCCTTTGATAAACTCTTAGGAACATTTCCCTCTTTCATAGCTGCATCTATCTTTCGTTTCAGCAAATCATCATTAGCATTTGCAAACATTTCATAAAAGATTGGGAAGTCATCCGTTCCTTCACCTGAATATTTAGCATTTATGTCTTCATCGAAATCATCCTCCACGCCAACCCGATCATAATCATCAGCCTCAGGCACATGCTGGTAAATATAATCATTAGGCTGAGTAGCACTAATGTTATTCAACTCTTCTTCAAAATCGAAATCAAAGGATTCTTCGTCCACACCTAACATTTTGGTGATCTATTCCTTGGTGTAGTTATGTACGAATTCACCATCTTCTACGTCGTGCTCAAGATAGATAACTCGTGGTTTATGCACATCAGAAACAACCGACATAGATAACTCAGATTCATTCATTGGGTCCTTAGACTCCTCCTGATTTTGTGCATCATCTTCCTGATTAGCAGAGTCGTTCAAGTAAGCATCAAAATCAAACTTCTCATTAAAACTAGAATTTTGTACAGAAGACCCAACACTTCCCTGACCACTACCATTATCATCTCCTTTGTCATTGTCATCTTTCTTCTCATCTTTTGAGTCACCCTTATCATTAACATCCTCTCCGTCTTCTTCAAAGTATCCATCAACCAATTCATCAACCTCAGCATCTAACTTTCTCTTTTTCAGAATATGTTCCTTTGTCAGTGTTGAGGAACAATGACACCTTCATCAACGATCACATAATTGATCAATGGTTCTTCTTTAGTGACTGGTACATAAGGTACAATAGCAGATGCATTTGATTCAATGAGTTGCTCTTCTTGAGTGACAGGCACACTAGTTTCATCAATTTGTACTTCTTCAATAGAAGGTGCACTTGTTTCAACCATAGGAGCACTTGGTTCAGTAACAGGAATTTCAACAATTGGTTCCTTTCCTTTCCCACTCTTAGCAGCTTCAGCTACACGTTTTCGTTCGGCTACTTTGGCTTGAACTTCCTCTATCTCAATCTCTACATGTTCTACCGCGATGTTGATCCCATATTTTTTATCAAAACTTTGAAAAGCATATCAAACTTCTTTGTATTCTCAGCCTTCTCTACTTCCAAATCTTTCACCACCAGATGCAAATACTCATTTTCATCAGTGATTCTTGAAAGGTTTGTTACTAAGGTCATGTTTTCTGTCTAAAGTTGCTTGATCATTTTCACATTCTCTAACACCTTGAAGTGCATCAACTGAGCCCTTTCACTTTCATTTACCAACGATGATAACAGATCCTTCAGTCTTTTCTTGTCACCTTCTAGAGATTTGATTCGACTTTCATGCTCTTTTATCTGTTTCTCCAACTCCCCGATCCTTCCTTCATTAAACATATCTTCCCCAAACCCCTCTAAGCATGGAATATCTTCAATGTTAGGAAAATGATCATTCAAGAACTGAATTGGTCCAGATTGTGGAGTTCTTTATTGCACAGTAGGGGTAGGCTGTTTGGGAGCTGTTTGTTTTTGTGGAGATGGTTGTGGTGATGTTATGTGTTGTGGAGATGGTGGAATAGTTGGTGGCGGTGATGCAGGATGTGGTGGTGATTGAGGTTATATTGGTGAAGTGGGTGGTTGTTGTATTGGTTGTACAGTGGGTGGTGGTTGTTCAGCTTCCACATTCTTCTTACTTTTCTTTCTAAACTTCTTCCTAGCCTTTACCGCTGAAGGAGAACCAGTGGACTTAGCTGCAGCCTTAGAAACTCTACTCTTAGCATGCTTTGCGGGCTTCCTAGCAGGCTTTGTGACCACAATCTCTTCGTCAAAATTGGACGGCTCATAAGAATCATCGTCATCGCCAATCTCTTTTCATTTACGTTCCTCATCACGTTTTCGTTGTTCTTCTTGACATTTTCGTTCTTTTTCTTTCTCTGTAGCAACTTCATCATCTGTATCAGTGCTCTCAGAGGAAGACCCTTCATCATCACCATCACCTCCTTCAACACATCCAAATTCCTGTTTCTCAATATCAGCATTCACATCTTCAATATTTTCTCCTTGTTCTTTATCATGAATAAACTTCTTCATTAATAGCTACATCACCTTGAACCTCAACATAAGCAGGTTCATTTTTAGGAGCTTTTTCTTCCTCAGGCTCATCAACTAGCATGGTTTTAACTGTTGCACGTTTGCGTTTCTTAGGAACTGTTGAAGTAGATGTACCATCTACTTTCTTTGGGGTTGAACACTTTCGTTTCTTCTTTACCTCTTATTTCTCGTAGTACGCATCCTCCTTGGAATCAAATCTTCAAGTTTTTCAGACTCATCTTTTTCATCACTACTTCCATCATTTCTCCATCTTCCCTTTGGAGGAGCAACAAAATCTTTATTTAGAATCGCTCCAAAGAAAGGTTTGGTGACAGTTTTAAATTAATGAACTTTTCATCGTTTCAGAATAATTTCTCTTTCCAGATTAGCTCCCAACCCGTAATCCTTCAGCTTTCTTTCAGCAACTGTCGCTTCGAACTTTGCATATCGGTGTTCCATCATCGATAGTCGAAAAAACTAAGATAGAGATCAAATCTTTTTGTATTTTCCAAATTTTTATGCTAAAACGCACCAAAAATCTTTTTTCGGTTTTGCTGAACTAAAAAGTAAACTTTGTACAAACATATTTGCAGACATATTTTTTGCGACTTTGTGTTAGAGGATCATAATCTGAGACATATACCGTTGATCTTTGATAAAACTTTAATTATTAAACAGATTTACTTAGATTGTCAGTATACGTGTCCACTTAAACTTCTACATATTTCTCGACTGTTTCAAGATACGTTAGGTAATTTTAGGAACATGATTTAACTGTGTTTCCCACCTCAAAATATTTTCTCGCGTTGAGATTCCCTAGATTTCATCTCATAGGTGAATATATATAACTGATACCTGTATTTGGGGGATGTGAGACCTTGAGAGCTCAGGTTAGTACTTCCGTATAGAGAAAGAGATGAAGGCTCGACTTAATGGAGGTGTTCCACATTTGGAATCTTTTGTACTGCAGATGTCGTATCTTTTTAACATATTCAATTTTTATGCAACTTTTGGGGTAAAAACTGCGCAAAGCATCATACAAGTTCTAGGCCATTGCCGACGCAAAATCAGAAGAACTCGTATAATCGATTAAATATAAAGATCTAGTATCTCAGAATCTTGCATTCTCCCAAACGAAATTTGGGAGTACTAGGTCCATATACCTGAGAGATGTTAAACCACAAATTGATCGGTTTTTCTTTTAAGTTTATATCTAGAAAACAATTTACCAAACGTGCGAAGCCTACTAGCACATGTGACACCCGGCTATTTTGAGCCTGTACTATACTAGTGTGACACGTGTTGTGAATAAAAAAGGCAATATTTTATTGAATTTGGTGTTATCTAATGGTAATTGATGTGTTGGTATATCCAAACTTTGCTAGAAATTATGTTGGCTATAATAAGATAAACGTTTATCCGCTAACGGATAAAATGCGAAACGAACGTCGGTGACCGCCCGATTAATGTTAAAATCCTAAAAATATTCCGTTATGATTGAAATATGTAGGTGGCGGCCCAAGAGGGATCCCACCTTTTCTTGAAAACATCCATGTTGAAAAGTGTTGCACCTAGAAGGAAGATGTAATGATTATTACAATTTATACACACCATACATGCATTTTTCAAGAACAAAAATCACAACTCCTTCACTCTCTCTCTCCCTAAACCATACTCACACATACATACATCCAAATTCAAATTTCAAACATAATCTTGAAGATTCAACTCCATTTCCAGAAGGTTTCAAGGTGTTTTGAAGATCTAAAAGTGTTATTAAGACAAAACAAGCTTCATATCATCAAATTTTATCAAAACTAACCAAAATATTGAAGGTGTAAAAATTACTTCTTAAAACCATGTTCTTGATTATTAGTGATGATGATGATAGTGGAAGGTTTCTCTTAATCTTGGAATTAATCACTAACTTGAAAACAATAACAAATGGGTTTTGAAACAAAATAAATATGGAAGTATCGATGTACATATACATGGCCGTAGGTATGTATACATGTGTGTTAGAGTTTGAGTTTAGATTTTTGATTGATTCTTGAAAAGTGAATGCATGCATGATCAAAAAGGTGTCATATAATGGTCTTGTGATTTGAAGAGATTATATGAAAAGTAAAATTTTGGAAGTTTATATGTGTGTATATATATGTCATGTATGTATATGTATGTATGCATGCATGCATATGAGTTTTGTTTGTTAGTTCTTAAATGTGTAAGACATGATACATGCATTTATGACTAGTTGATAAGGTGATGATCATATGAATATTATGATGTTTTGGATCATTTGAACATGAGTTAAATACATGTTATATGCATTTAAGATCATGTGAAGATTATGATAAGTATGCATTAGGTGCTTGTACATACGCACGCATGATGATTGAATGTTCACAAGTTGTGAAAATTATATGGCATGAAAAAAGTTTATTAAACCAGATTATACACACTAAAAATAATGTTATTTTATGTGTTACAATAACATGAAATATTGTCATAAGTTCAGTAGCTTTGCATGTTGTACATGAAGCTTAGAAAGTGGTAAAGTATGTGAAATTTGCATGATTTATGTGGCTTACATGAAATCTGAAATAACATGAGTACAACTAAAATTTTACTCATTAAATAACATGTGTTATGTTAAAATATCAATTCGTTATGATTTGGGACGCTTATAGTAAAGTTCGTTACAAGACTATGCATTAAAACGTTAAAAATCGACTTCTAAGGTGATTTTTGAAAAACTGTTTTAGATCAGGTTATAAACTGATATTTTTATTATAAATATAAGCATTTTAACTTATATTAAGTATCATTGGTGTTGTTTTGGTCATACGTGACTTCCGACGCCCAGAAACGTTACCGTAAACGTTAAAATATGCATATTTCAATGGACACGAAAATTGATTGTTCAAGAGTGAACTTTGTGTAATATGATATGATATGTGATTATAATTATATGGAATGTGATATTATAAGTGATGACATGTGTAACATCCGTAAAAAAAACGGATTTTACCAAACCCGCTCTGTTTAATAACCGAACAATCAGTTAAAAATTTCGTGGCGCATTTAATGCCCAAAATAATTTTAAACGATACATAATTAATAAGTATATTGGAATATATAATTTTTTTTTGAAAAACTATTAAAAATAATGAAATAAAAATAAAAAGCTGCTGCCGGGTTTCGAACCCGGGTCAGCCAGCGTTTCAGCAAACAACTTAACACTCAACCCTTCAACCACTGCGCCGCTTAGGTTTCTTATTCAATATTGAAGACAATTAATTCATATTATAAATCTCGAATTCAAATAACGACGCGCCCAATTGCAGTCGTCGGAAATCCCGGCGATCTCGCGAGATTGGACTGTTTCTTTTGTTGTTAACGTAAACTTTAACTATGACATCGGTTATAACCGACGCCTGAACCCGTGACACAAGCTATAACCGCCGGAAAACGTAATGACTTTGAATCAAGCCTGAAATCCGACTCTATACATCTCGATTCCTCCCTATAAATTCACCCACAATCCACTGGTAGCCTTTTTGCTCAAAACCGCACCCTTTCTCGACGAAAACTCACTCGCCGGAAAAGTTCTGCACCTCGCCGGAAAACCGAGCCCTTCACTTCTGAGCCTTACTGAACACCCAGAACTTATACCGAAGCCACTCACATCCATCTCAAGCTTGCTGAAGACTCTCTGCCGCAGGACACACGTCGCCGGAAGTTCTGCTGTCACCGGAGTTTCGCCGGAGAAACAGAGGAGTCCCGTTTCGGTATATCTAACACTTAATCTTTCATTCTTTTTATATATCTCACCTGTAATTAACCGAAACACACTAACGATTTTGATTAAAACTTCGAACCAGTCGGACTTCCGATTCTGGTTAAGATTAACGAAGAAGACGAAGACTCAGTAGTATAAAAGTTTAATTTAAATCAAGATATAACTCGGGTTAGACACACAGTCCAGTGGTGGACTGTGTGCAAATAAAACACGCAAACGTCTCGAGTTCGAATCTTGTCCCTTTTTATACTTATATACTCGCTTGAATAAAAATGTTCCTTTTTTATTACTGAACCGGATTCATTTCGCATAGATGTTAAATTTAATAAAAACCGGAATAATAACCAAGATAGACACACAGTCCAGTGGTGGACTGTGTGAATGTTTAATCACAGGACACGAGTTCGAGTCCGGGCTACCGCACCGGTCCGGACAATTATTAAACTTTTTATTAAAGACAGAAATGAAAATATTTAGTTTGTATATAAGTATAATAAAAATCGGTTTATTTAACAAGTTAGACACACAGTCCAGCGGTGGACTGTGTGTTAACTCAACCCACAAGTCCCGGGTTCGAGACCTGTGGAGCGCCCCGGTTCGATGCTTTAAAATTGTTTTTAAAATAAATGATTTTCTATTTAATTCAATTAATATATAAATATAATTAAAAACAGAAATATTTTGGGTTAGACACGTAGCTCAGTTGGTAGAGCTGCGTGCACGCGTACGGGAGGTCTCGGGTTCGAGCCTCACCCAGCGCACACAATAACACATACGAACCGGTCAACAGTCAAAGTCAACAGTCAATGGTCAACTGTCAAAAAAGTCAAATTTTTTATTATTTTTATTTATTTATTTTAATTAAAAATCAATTAAAAATACTTAAGAATAACATTTTTAAGCTTAGAAAATAGCCTTAAACTCACAATAATACACCCAACAATCCTACTAAAATGGATTAATAAAACCCTTTTACTTACCAAACCATTATGCCATTATCTAGGTTAGTTTCACTCGTGGTTAAAACCACTTCGTGCGCATTCAACATCATCAACCGAACGCACCCAATGTGAGTGAATCTTACAACTCCCCTTTTTAATTACACGTTTTGGGGTGTGTCATGTGTCACAAAATTAACTCGTTTATTTAAACTTGTGCCATACCATATTGTGATCTAAACTTAGATTGTATATATATTGCTTATAGTCATGTATTTCATTTTGTCAATTTATATGCAATTCATTCATTAGGCCCATCAGTTCCTCGTGAGAGACGAGTCGAGCAACGCGCGCCTCAAAATAAATCCATTATTGTTCGTGTGTGCATTATTTAGTTTATATTGTTTGTAGTTATGTATTTAATATTGTCAAGTATATGCAAATCATTCATTAGGCCCATCAGTTCCTCGTGAGAGACGAGTTGAGCAACGCGTGCCTCAAAACGGTCCATTATTGTTCATGTGTGTATTATTTAATATTAATTGATTGGTGAATAAGTTTACATCTATTTTTACTCATGTGTGGTTGTGCACTTTATTTTACAATCAATTAAATAAACTTGTTCAAATGTTTTTCATAGGATTCACTCGCCAACTTTTTGTTGATCCAAAAACCATTTTTACACATGATACAGGTGAACAGGATGAAGCAAGGAAAACATAGGAAATGCCTTAGAAGAAATCAATGAAGCCTAGATTGATGTTTAGGGCATGATGTAATATTGATTGTAATTTCCCATTAAAGTGTATTAATGAATATGAAACGTTAAAATAAATGTCATGAGCTTTGGTGATAACCCAATCATGCCCCGATCACCTTTTCCGCTGCGGGTCGGGGTGTGACAGATTGGTATCAGAGCCATGACTATAGGGATATAGGATAGGTTATTAGACCCTTAGAGCCTATACTATAGTTTGCCTAAATTTTAATTGATTAGGTGGTTATATACAAACTTATGATGTTTATTTGTTTCATATTTGTTTATACTTACAGTCAAACATACATATTATATACACATTCATATACATATTTCAATGTTCATATATTCAAATCATCTTCATACTTTTGTTATTCAAAGATTTTGTTGCAATTTTCAAATCTCATCAAAGTAAGTTCTGCGACGGGCATGTAGTAACTGGAAGGGTACAAGTACCGGTAGTCGGAACGTCCTGTCTAGGTTGGCATTCGTATAAATCCAATATAACAGACCAGTTTGCCTACCTGGGGACTAATGATGAGAGTACGAAGGACCTATTAGGCCAAAGCATGCCACACCAAACGTCGTTCGAACTAACCCACTTTGAGGTGTCACCGTGTCTACACCTGGACATATTCCGAATCTCATACGTTATATACATATTTCTCGATTTTCTCCGGGTTTTAGTGTACATAACCAGGCTAACACATGCGAACCATATGAAAAACCCGGTATTCATGGGGGCCCACATGATTACGAAGGTGAAGTATGGCGGCATGCATGGCCTAATGACGAGCAAAGCCCAAGACATCCTATGGATGTAGTAGATTTATTTTTCTATAATTATTTTATGAATGTTCATTCCTAAATACGACCCACGATCCCAAAAACATCCAACTCATACTCTTGACATGTATTCCTTGTAGATGTCTTTTAATCTCGCCCGTAGGAAGATGAGAGCAGGAAAAGCCCGCGAGCGCATGGCTGCCCTAATCGCTCAACAAATGGCTGCCGTAATACCCAACATTGTAATCCAAGTCCAATAGGCACTTACCGCTAATCCTGTCAATCAAGAAGATCAACACATTATCAAACCTCCCCCAAATACCACTAAATGCACCTACAAGCATTTCAAATCATGCGACCCTCCAAAATACGAAGGGACTGAAGGTGTCACCGCTCTCCTCCATTGGTTTGAAGAAATGGAGAACACTTTTCTGAATTGCGATTGCCCCGATGATCGCAAAGTGCGATATGCTACCGGTCGTTTATATGGAATAGCACTTACTTGGTGGAATACAGAGAAGGCCAAACGAGGCGTTGACGATGCCATGACTTTAACTTGGGATGAATTGAAGGAAATCTTGACCAGACGATTTTGCCCAAGGAGCGAAATCAAGAAATTAGAAGATGAGTTTTATTCGTTGAAGCAAAAGGAGGGAGACCACACCACATACAACAAAAGATTCCTCGAGTTACATCAAATGGTTCCCAACTTGTTCACTCCCCTCTACCGTTTGATTGAGCACTACATTCGAGGTCTTCCGTAAAAAATTCAAGACTCTGTAATAAGTACCACGCCTGCAACTTTGGAAGCAGCAATGGAGCTAGCTACAGAGCTCACCGAGAACCGAATCCGGAACAAAGACTTCAAGGAGGAGAAGAAGAAGGATAAAGCATCGACTGAAACTTCAAACTCCACCCAAACCGAATCCCCTTCTCAACCCACTTTTAAGAGAAAAAGAGACGGGCAACTTTTCGCTACTATCCAACGAAATCAACCAATTTCACACGCCATACCCATCCAAGCTATCCCAATCACTCAAGTGGCACCCAACTCAACTTACCCAAATAAGAAACCATATCTTGGATCTCACCCTCGATGTAACACCTGTTTTTATCACCATCCCCTTACCTTACCTTGTCGACTATGTGCAACTTGTGGACGCTATGGTCATTTGAGCAAGGTTTGCCGCACCTTTCAAAACCAACTCTCTCCCCCTACTCAAGACATGATCCAAACCTATCAACAACCCCAATACCCCATGTTCCCATATGTTCGAGCTTGTTTCAATTGTGGCGACCTACCCACTATAGAAACACGTGCCCTCGATTGGTTAACATCATAAACGCTCAAGCTCAATCAAACCCAGTTAACCAATTAAATCAAGAAAATCCAATCACTAGGCCACCAGCAAGGGAAGAGTCTTCAACATCAACGCCAATCCTGTCGAAGATAATGACGGCCCAAACGAAGTTACCCAACTAGTCCTCTTCACACCGAAAATCCAGATTCAACTCCAATCGTTTAGTTTATGTTTTTCTTTATGTTATAGAATCACATAGAACCAATCATAACTTAAGGATAAAGCCAATGAAACTTTGACAAGAATATGGTGGATACGCCGCTGGTACTTCCTATATATAAGTATTCTTGTCAAAGGATCGGAGGCATTATCAGGCGGTTATGAGAGGTTCCATGTATAAACTGTTGTGTGATTATTGTTTAGATTATTGTTTATTATTTTCAGTACATGCAATACGATCGGCTCCGTTTGATTGAGCATTGATCGCACAGACATTTTCATTTTCAGTACATGCAATACGATCGGCTCCGTTTGATTGAGCCTTGATCGCACATACATTTTTCATTTTCAGTACATGCAATATGATCTTGTGGTAGTTGTGTTTGTAGTAGAGTCACATAGAACTAATCATAACTTTCGGATAAAGTCAATGAAAATTTGACGAGAATATGGTGGATACGCCGCTGGTACTTCCTATATATAAGTATTCTTGACAAAGGATCGGAGGCATTATCAGGCAGTTATGAGAGGTTCCATGTATAAACTGTTGTGTGATTATTGTTTAGATTATTGTTTATTATTTTCAGTACATGCAATACGATCGGCTCCGTTTGATTGAGCCTTGATCGCACAGACATTTTCATTTTCAGTACATGCAATACGATCGGCTCCGTTTGATTGAGCCTTGATCGCACATACATTTTTCATTTTCAGTACATGCAATATGATCTTGTGGTAGTTGTGTTTGTAGTAGAGTCACATAGAACTAATCATAACTTGCGGATAAAGTCAATGAAAATTTAACGAGAATATGGTGGATACGCCGCTGGTACTTCCTATATATAAGTATTCTTGTCAAAGGATCGGAGGCATTATCAGGCGGTTATGAGAGGTTCCATGTATAAACTGTTGTGTGATTATTGTTTAGATTATTGTTTATTATTTTCAGTACATGCAATACGATCGGCTCCGTTTGATTGAGCCTTGATCGCACAGACATTTTCATTTTCAGTACATGCAATAGATCGGCTCCGTTTGATTGAGCCTTGATCGCACATACATTTTTCATTTTCAGTACATGCAATATGATCTTGTGGTAGTTGTGTTTGTAGTAGAGTCACATAGAACTAATCATAACTTGCGGATAAAGTCAATGAAAATTTGACGAGAATATGGTGGATACGCCGCTGGTACTTCCTATATATAAGTATTCTTGTCAAAGGATCGGAGGCATTATCAGGCGGTTATGAGAGGTTCCATGTATAAACTGTTGTGTGATTATTGTTTAGATTATTGTTTATTATTTTCAGTACATGCAATACGATCGGCTCCGTTTGATTGAGCCTTGATCGCACAGACATTTTCATTTTCAGTACATGCAATACGATCGGCTCCGTTTGATTGAGCTTTGATCGCACATACATTTTTCATTTTCAGTACATGCAATATGATCTTGTGGTAGTTGTGTTTGTAGTAGAGTCACATAGAACTAATCATAACTTGCGGATAAAGTCAATGAAAATTTGACGAGAATATGGTGGATACGCCGCTGGTACTTCCTATATATAAGTATTCTTGTCAAAGGATCGGAGGCATTATCAGGCGGTTATGAGAGGTTCCATGTATAAACTATTGTGTGATTATTGTTTAGATTATTGTTTATTATTTTCAGTACATGCAATACGATCGGCTCCGTTTGATTGAGCCTTGATCGCACAGACATTTTCAGTTTCAGTACATGCAATACGATCGGCTCCGTTTGATTGAGCCTTGATCACACATACATTTTTCATTTTCAGTACATGCAATATGATCTTGTGGTAGTTGTGTTTATAGTAGAGTCACATAGAACTACTCATAACTTGCGGATAAAGTCAATGAAAATTTGACGAGAATATGTTGGATACGCCGCTGGTACTTCCTATATATAAGTATTCTTGTCAAAGGATCGGAGGCATTATCAGGCGGTTATGAGAGGTTCCATGTATAAACTGTTGTGTGATTATTGTTTAGATTATTGTTTATTATTTTCAGTACATGCATTACGATCGGCTCCGTTTGATTGAGCCTTGATCGCACAGACATTTTCATTTTCAGTACATGCAATAGATCGGCTCCGTTTGATTGAGCCTTGATCGCACATACATTTTTCATTTTCAGTACATGCAATATGATCTTGTGGTAGTTGTGTTTGTAGTAGAGTCACATAGAACTAATCATAACTTGCGGATAAAGTCAATGAAAATTTGACGAGAATATGGTGGATACGCCGCTGGTACTTCCTATATATAAGTATTCTTGTCAAAGGATCGGAGGCATTATCAGGCGGTTATGAGAGGTTCCATGTATAAACTGTTGTGTGATTATTGTTTAGATTATTGTTTATTATTTTCAGTACATGCAATACGATCGGCTCCTTTGATTGAGCCTTGATCGCACAGACATTTTCATTTTCAGTACATGCAATACGATCGGCTCCGTTTGATTGAGCCTTGATCGCACATACATTTTTCATTTTCAGTACATTCAATATGATCTTGTGGTAGTTGTGTTTGTAGTAGAGTCACATAGAACTAATCATAACTTGCGGATAAAGTCAATGAAAATTTGACAAGAATATGGTGGATACGCCGCTGGTACTTCCTATATATAAGTATTCTTGTCAAAGGATCGGAGGCATTATCAGGCGGTTATGAGAGGTTCCATGTATAAACTGTTGTGTGATTATTGTTTAGATTATTGTTTATTATTTTCAGTACATGCAATACGATCGGCTCCGTTTGATTGAGCCTTGATCGCATAGACATTTTCATTTTCAATACATGCAATACGATCGGCTCCGTTTGATTGAGCCTTGATCGCATATACATTTTTCATTTTCAGTACATGCAATATGATCTTGTGGTAGTTGTGTTTGTAGTAGAGTCACATAGAACTAATCATAACTTGCGGATAAAGTCAATGAAAATTTGACGAGAATATGGTGGATACGCTGCTGGTACTTCCTATATATAAGTATTCTTGTCAAAGGATCGGAGGCATTATCAGGCAGTTATGAGAGGTTCCATGTAGGATTTAGTATGTTTTGGTTGAAGTTTGTTCATCATACATTTCAGCGTATTCAATTTCATCATTTAAAGAAGTTGAGCTATGTCTCACTTCCACAATGACTAACCTCTCCATCACAACAAACGAGAGAGGTGTTGTCATCATTCAAACATATATGCTATCAGAATGTGGATTCAAATATTGGTTGTTGTGTTTATTTATGTTCTAGAGTTATATCATAGAACCAATCATAACTCACTGATAAAACCAATGAAAATTTGACAAGAATATGGTGGATACGCCGCTGGTACTTCCTATATATAAGTATTCTTGTCAAAGGTTCAGAGGCATTGTCAGGCGGTTATGAGAAGTTCTATGTAGGATTTAGTAATTTCTTGGTAACTAATCATAACTTGTGGATAAAACCAACGAAAATTTGACAAGAATATGGTGGATACGCCGCTGGTACTTCCTATATATAAGTGTTCTTGCCAAAGGATCAGAGGCATTATCAGGCGGTTATGAGAAGTTCCATGTAGGATTTAGTATTGTCTTGGTTGAAATTTGTGTTACATTCATATCATCTCGCCAGTTAAAGAAATTGGATTGTGTTCTATTTCTACATAAACTAACCTCTCCATCATAACAAACGAGAGAGGAACTGTCACCATTCAAACATATATGCTATCAGAATGTGGATTCAAATATTGGTTGTTGTGTTATTTATGTTCTAGAGTTACATCATAGGACCAATCATAACTTACTGATAAAACCAATGAAAATTTGACAAGAATATGGTGGATACGCCGCTGGTACTTCCTATATATAAGTATTCTTGTCAAAGGATCAGAGGTATTGTTAGACGGTTATGAGAAGTTCCATGTAGGTTGTAGTATTAGAAGTTTTGCTTTAGGATATAACCATATCCTTCCCAACATATCAAAAACTCTTACGCATGATATCAAAGTTAGCGAATCAACTCTGCTTATCAATATTTTTACCATAGGCAACAAAAAGCGATTCCTGTAACAGGGTACTTAACCCTTACAAGGGACGTTACCGCCTCAAACAAAAACTTAAACTCTTACTCTTTTTCTAAGCATGTAACTGTCAAACTAAACATCATCATTTTTAGTCAAATATATCACTACTTAAATTTCGGGACGAAATTTCTAAAAAGCAGGGGATACTGTAACATCCGTAAAAAAACGGATTTTACCAAACCCGCTCCGTTTAATAACCGAACAATCAGTTAAAAATTTCGTGGCGCATTTAATGCCCAAAATAATTTTAAACGATACATAATTAATAAGTATATTGGAATATATAATTTGTTTTTGAAAAACTATTAAAAATAATGAAATAAAAATAAAAAGCTGCTGCCGGTTTCGAACCCGGGTCAGCCAGCGTTTTAGCAAACAACTTAACACTCAACCCTTCAACCACTGTGCCGCTTAGGTTTCTTATTCAATATTGAAGACAATTAATTCATATTATAAATCTCGAATTCAAATAACGACGCGCCCAATTGCAGTCGTCGGAAATCCCGGCGATCTCGCGAGATTGGACTGTTTCTTTTGTTGTTAACGTAAACTTTAACTATGACATTGGTTATAACCGACGCCTGAACCCGCGACACAAGCTATAACCGCCGGAAAACGTAATGACTTTGAATCAAGCCTGAAATCCGACTCTATACATCTCGATTCCTCCCTATAAATTCACCCACAATCCACTGGTAGCCTTTTTGCTCAAAACCGCACCCTTTCTCGACGAAAACTCACTCGCCGGAAAAGTTCTGCACCTCGCCGGAAAACCGAGCCCTTCACTTCTGAGCCTTACTGAACACCCAAAACTTATACCGAAGCCACTCACATCCATCTCAAGCTTGCTGAAGACTCTCTGCCGCAGGACACACGTCGCCGGAAGTTCTGCTGTCACCGGAGTTTCGATGGAGAAACAGAGGAGTCCAGTTTCGGTATATCTAACAATTAATCTTTCATTCTTTTTATATATCTCACCTGTAATTAACTGAAACACACTAACGATTTTGATTAAAACTTCGAACCAGTCGGACTTCCGATTCTGGTTAAGATTAACGAAGAAGACGAAGACTCAGTAGTATATAAGTTTAATTTAAATCAAGATATAACTCGGGTTAGACACACAGTCCAGTGGTGGACTGTGTACAAATAAGACACACAAACGTCTCGAGTTCGAATCTTGTCCCACGCATACTCGCTTGAATAAAAATGTTCCTTTTTATTACTGAACCGGATTCATTTCGCATAGATGTTAAATTTAATAAAAACCGGAATAATAACCAAGATAGACACACAGTCCAGTGGTGGACTGTGTGAATGTTTAATCACAGGACACGAGTTCGAGTCCGGGCTACCGGACCGGTCCGGACAATTATTAAACTTTTTATTTAAGACAGAAATGAAAATATTTAGTTTGTATATAAGTATAATAAAAATCGGTTTATTTAACAAGTTAGACACACAGTCCAGCGGCGGACTGTGTGTTAACTCAACCCACAGGTCCCGGGTTCGAGACCTGTGGAGCGCCCCGGTTCGATGCTTTAAAATTGTTTTTAAAATAAATGATTTTCTGTTTAATTCAATTAATATATAAATATAATTAAAAACAGAAATATTTCGGGTTAGACACGTAGCTCAGTTGGTAGAGCTGCGTGCACGCGTACGGGAGGTCTCGGGTTCGAGCCTCACCCAGCGCACACAATAACACATACGAACCGGTCAACAGTCAAAGTCAACAGTCAACGGTCAACGGTCAAAAAAGTCAATATTTTTTTATTATTTTTATTTATTTATTTTAATTAAAAATCAATTAAAAATACTTAAAAATAACATTTTTAAGCTTAGAAAATAGCCTTAAACTCACAAAAATACACCCAACAATCCTACTAAAATGGATTAATAAAACTCGTTTACTTACCAAACCATTATGCCATTATCTAGGTTAGTTTCACTCGTTGTTAAAACCACTTCGTGCGCATTCAACATCATCAACCGAACGCACCCAATGTGAGTGAATCTTACAACTCCCCTTTTTAATTACACGTTTTGGGGTGTGTCATGTGTCACAAAATTAACTCGTTTATTTAAACTTGTGCCATACCATATTGTGATCTAAACTTAGATTGTATATATATTGCTTATAGTCATGTATTTCATTTTGTCAATTTATATGCAATTCATTCATTAGGCCCATCAGGTCCTCGTGAGAGACGAGTCGAGCAACGCGCGCCTCAAAATAAATCCATTATTGTTCGTGTGTGCATTATTTAGTTTATATTGTTTGTAGTTATGTATTTAATATTGTCAAGTATATGCAAATCATTCATTAGGCCCATCAGTTTCCTCGTGAGAGACGAGTTGAGCAACGCGTGCCTCATAACGGTCCATTGTTGTTCATGTGTGTATTATTTAATATTAATTGATTGGTGAATAAGTTTACATCTATTTTTACTCATGTGTGGTTGTGCACTTTATTTTACAAATGATACAGGTGAACAGGATGAAGCAAGGAAAACATAGGAAATGCCTTAGAAGAAATCAATGAAGCCTAGATTGATGTTTAGGGCATGATGTAATATTGATTGTAATTTCCCATTAAAGTGTATTAATGAATATGAAACGTTAAAATAAATGTCATGAGCTTTGGTGATAACCCAATCATGCCCCGATCACCTTTTCCGCTGTGGGTCGGGGTGTGACAACATGATAGTAGGGATTAAAACTATGCATGTACACTTGTATGTTTAAAACGGTAATACCGATAAAAGTCGCGTAAAGTGGGTAACTTGTTTGTCGAGCATGAAAATGATACATAGGTTAACTTGATGTGTTATTTCATATATGAATGATTTAAACATGATAAAATATATAAGCTAACGAGATACATGCATTACGATGATTGATTAGATGTTCACGTTTATGTACATATATTACGACTCGTAAATCGTAGATATATTGCTTATAAAAGGGTGTGATAACGGATATAACATAATGAGGGTCACACTAAAATTGTTCAAGTCGCAAAATCTTAAAAATACATATATATGAACACATATATGCATATAAATACGCCAACATAATCAAAAATAAAGACTTTTCGAGAAAATCTCAAAGTTATGTGAAAATTCTAAGTATTGGATAAACTTAGGAATTTTGTGGAATATTGATCGATAAATCGTTCCTATGTATATTAGGACGTGTAGAATCAATTTGCGAGATTGCGCTAATATAAATGCGCACCCAAAGGTGAGTGTCACTAACCCCTCTTTTACTGTTTTGTATACTGTTTTGGGGGAAGAACACGCCTTAAAACGGATAATTATGCGTTTTTATATAAATATGCCTTTGCATAACTTATAAACATATTTTCATGGAAAATATAATTTTGGAAATTATGTCATATATTTTTAGAGAAAAACATGGTTTTGATTAATGATATATGTGTTTCGGGAGAAACGAAGATTGATACGGTGTTTTAGGGATAAAACGACCATGTAGATTTAAAAATGCTTAAATCTAAAATTGTGATGAGTTTGCTCGGTCTCAAGAGAGTAAGTACCGGTTATGGTTTACGTTTTTGTGGGGACTTCGGGAAATTCGTACAACTCGTTATATTAAATTTATCATTTCAGTAGAATATATATATTGTACGTGAGGCATGCATTATAAGAGACCCATTGCGAGCTCTGGCACAAGTTTTACCGTTTAATCATTAATACATGTATGCGTGGAATTGTTGATAGATCTATCGGGTTGACCACCCCGTCATGACCGGTAGCTCCGTGTCAAGAAAGCGACGAATTTATATTCTGTTAGTGTCTAGATTTGGTTATACCTTCATTGTTAATATATGGTTCGTATTGTCTTGCAAACATACGAGTGTGAACATTTTATGCTAGAAATTTATGATGTAAACCTTGGGAACATGTCTTGATATCAAAAGGTTTTAGGAAAACGCTTGCGATGACTGACCCTTGGATTTTGTAAAGGAAATTAAATGGACTTTCTTAAGATGATATGGATGTTTTATTAATAAACACATAATATGAATATTTTCCTTGGATCAAATTATTTATAATTTGGAATATATGTGAACTTACACTCCTTTGTGTTGACACTTAATTTGTAACATGTTCTTCAGGTACTTGAGTTCAGCTTCGGGATTTTGGCGTATTTTGTGGTTGTGATGCATGTCATATTTAAATAATGTTTTGGACAAACTTTTAGAACTTACACGGGACCAAGTTTGTATTAAGATCCATAAGGATCAAGACAACTTAACTATGTTATGATTATGGTTGTGTTTAAACAGCTAAACTTTAAACTATGTTTAATTAAGTTAAATGTCCAAAATTAATGATCTATTGTCCACCAAGATATTTATGGGCACCAACTTCCGTCACCATTACTCGCTGCAACGTTTTTGGGGTGTTACAGAAGTTGGTATCAGAGCTAATGGTTGTTAGTGAACTAGACGTTTTCGGGGAAACTCTAGACTTCAACAGATGAAACTTTGAGATTAAATCCCTAAATTCGCGAAGCCAATAATTTAAAATAAACATGGATTTTGATCATGTATGAAAACTATATTGAGTTTATGCGCATACGTGTTAATCTGTTTATTTGGGCCTTGCGTTTTATTTTTCATTAGAACAAACATTTACTTAGTATGGTTACATTGTGTCACAGATGTCGAAGACGCACGAGATTATCGAGATTCACGACTCAAAGAGCGAGCATGAATTCGAGATCTCACCGACCTCAATCCTGCCAAAGATACCACACACTACCCCACAAATTGTTGACATGGCCGGTTTTACCTCGTAATTTTATGCCGGCCCCGCTGCATTTGCCAGTCAGATTGACACTCGTTTCCCTCATACTAGTAACAGGTGGATTGACGATGGTAATTCTGTTCCTTCCTTGATTTTTTAGAAGGAGAGTCATCCGGTACCATGCTTATTATCGATGAGCTGGATAGAGGTATTCCTTTGATTGGAGGATCTTTTGGGATAACACCGGTGGTGGACACCACTACTGTTATGGTTCGACCTTTGGAGCCCTTGGTAGTCCCGCCCACTACCACTGTTGAGCCCACATCTGAGATCACTCCGCCAGTCATTTCAGAGTCGTATGTTCGGTAGTCCGGGTCACGAGTCTCTACCACACCCCTACTAGTCTACGCTCGACGTAGGAAGAGAAATAGACCCGCTGGAGATATCGCATCAACTTCCAGAGCTGCTACAGAGTCTGCTTTGAAGATGTAGAAAGGAGTATGGCTCGACTGGTATTCCATTGCGATCGTCAGATGGCCACTTTACGCGGAGACCTACATAAGACTAAAGGGAAAATGAAGGATCTCGAGGGTCAGATGGATTGGTATGATGAGCTTAAGGTTTTGGATGACAGGGCCATGCATCAGATGCACTTGAGGATAATGGAGCTCGAGGAGCTAGTTAGGAAGCTTTTGGACTTCATGGGTTTGAAGTGATCGTTCTTGTTTCGTTTATTTGTTTGTCTATTTTGGTAACCCTATTCGGCTTGCATGCCAAGTTAGATATTTTAGGACGAAATTCAGTAAGACTTCTCAATGGTGTTTGATTTATTCACACCAAATTTTGTTGGTTTTTGTACTACAAACAAGCTATGTAATTTCTAAGCTAAAATATCAATACAATGGGTTTTGGTTAAACTATTCTCATTATTATGTGGATGCATGTGTATTGTTTAGTCCGCTAGTATTTAATAATTGATTATTTAAATATTGTCTTATGTTGTTATTATTAAAGCAATAATAGAAATGAGAATATGCCACCAAAAACGAGACAGGGTCCCTCTACCAACGGTACTGGATTACCTACCGCACCTGAGGAGTTGGCACAACTTATCGCACAACACTTAATGCCGCCATGGAACAATGCAAAGCTAACCAGACTACAGAGTGAGGACTTGGACGTGGTGATAATGCTCACGGTTTCGGTGGAATGCCAATTGGAGCCCCTCAAGGTAGTGTAATGATTGGAAAAGGTTTAGTAGGTCTTGCGTTATGATATAATCGAAGAGTAAACTGTATTTTTCACTAACCTTGTGAACAGTGCATGGATGTACGTACAAAATATTCTAGGGTTGTAACCCAAAATCATTTACGTGTGCTGAAGGACCCCTTGATATTGTTAGATGGATTGAGAAGATGGAGTATGTGATGGCAATCAACGGTTGTGCTACTGATCAAAGGGTTCGGTATGCTTCATGGTCATTTCTTGACGAAGCCTTATCCTGTTGGAACACTCCAGTTCAAGTTTTGGGAGAAGACACTACCTACGGTCTTACCTGGAATAAACTAAAAGAGATGCTTTTTAAGGAATACCGCCCACATAGCAAGCTACAGAAGACTGAGACTGATTTTTGGAATCTGACCACGGAAGGCTAGAATGTCAGAGCACGTACGTCTCGATTCAATGATCTGGCTAGGTTGGTTCCTCGAATGGTCACTCCTGATTATGTTAAGATATAAAGGTATATTTGGGGATTGGCGCCACAGATTTGTAGTATGGTCACATCAGGAATCCTACTACCTATCTGGAAGCTACTTCACTGGCAAAATCTTTGACTGATGATGTTGTTCGCAAGAGTAGCCTTAACAAAAAGGATAAGACTCAGAAGTCGTTAGTGAAAGCCAATGCAGACAGGAGATCTGATCTACAGGAGCACTCTGAGCATAGATCTGGGGATTCGAGGAAGCGAAAGTCAGAGAGTTCGAGAAAGGGTTCTGAGGATATGTGTGAGAAGAAACGCATTTCTGGTAAGGCATTTGTGGCTAACATCACTGGTTCAGGAAATGATGTGATCAAGGATAGCAAGAGTAGTTCAGTGAAAAGGACTCATGGTGATGAGCAAGGGAGATGTACCAGATGCGGTCGATCTGGGCACGCAACTCGGGAGTGCTATACTAAAAGCACGTCGGATGGAGTCAAACTCGAAGGATGCTTTCAGCGTGGAGAGCATAGGCACATCATGCGGAATTGTCCATCATTGAAGAATCAGGGTGCTAGAGGCAGAGCGTTTGAGCTGAACGCCAGGAAAGCTCGTGATGATCCTGCAGTTGTTACAGGTATGTTCTTGATCAATAACCATTCTGCATTCGTACTATTTGATACTGGAGCTGACTTGAGTTTTGTTTCGAAAAACTTTGAACCGTTTCTGTGTTCTCAAGCAAGTGAGCTAAATAAAAAGTACTCGATAGAATTAGCAAATGCTAAATTGATAGAAACCAGTGAAGCCATTCGTGGTTGTAGTATTCGGTTATGCGATCAAGTTTTAGTATCGATTTATTACCAGTGGAGCTGGGTAGTTTCGATGTAGTTTTCGGGATGGATTGGCTATCCAAGAATAAAGTTGAGATTGTTTGTTCGGATAAGCTAGTGTGAATACCCCGTCCTGGTGGTGAAACCATAGTGATTCACGAAGATCGAACAAGCCGGAAATCGAGAGTCGTTAGCATTATGAAGATGCACAAGATGTTGCGTAAGGGTTATCCTGCATTCTTGGTCAATGTGGTTGATACGAAGATGGAAGGTAGGAAGATCGAGGAGATTCCTATAGTTCGTGATTATCCAAAAGTTTTCCCTGAAGACTTACCTAGATTGCCCCCTGAGAGACAGATCGAGTTTAGAATTGCTCTTCTTCCTGGTGCAGCACCAATTGTAAAATCTCCTTATAGATTAGCGCTATCGGAAATGAAAGAATTGTCGAATCCGCTTCAAGAGCTACTAGACAAAGGTTTCATTCGACCAAGATTTTCGCCATGGGGAGCACCTGTTTTGTTTGTGAAGAAGGTGTGACAACCGGTAATTTCCAGGTTATGATTAAGCGAATAACAAAAATTAGGACAATAATAAATAGCCTTTGTTATGCCTAGGAACGTCTATGTGAATCGTACGCTACCCGATGGTGATTTCGGTATTTTTTGCGCATTTAAACGGCAACGAACTGTCGCCAAATGAAATACTGAAAATGACAACAAATACGAGTCTTATACAAATACTTTAAACATATGAAATGGTTGTGATGAATTATCATGCTTTTGAACGTCACAAAACGCATACGTGGACGAAAAATGCGACTACGGGAACGCACCGACAACGAAACAGAAACCTCAGACTCGTGTATCGCCTTTAAAACTGAAATATTATGATAAATATAGCTTCGTAATTGAATTTTAATAAAAGAAGACGAAATCGGATAGAAAAACGGATTAGAAACGACCTCCGAAGCAAATTTCATGATTTTAGCGCAACCGACGAACGAACGCGTCAAACGTCAGCTTCCGACACCATTTTACATATTTTTTATCCTAATATAATAATTTACGACATTTTATGACATTAGGGTTTGAAAACGGGCTTTAGAAAGGTGATCGGGCCAACCCATTCAAAACCCTATCTATATAAGTGAACACACACACCATAACCACACAAACATCCTCTCTCTCCTACCCCCTTCTCTCTCGGTCCTTTCTCTCTCTAGAACCGGTGATCAGAGTCCGTCCAATCTCCGGCGGTACTCCGGCGGCGACACGGCGGGTCGACGAAAGTCCGCGCGACTACCGGCGGTAATGATGGCGGCGACGGTGGTGGCAGTTTTCCGCAGTGGAACCGGGGTGTACCCCTTAAATCGGACCTCCTGAGTCCATTTTTGGCATCTATTTTCTCATCCAAGCAAGGGAGATGGCAGTTACAAGCACTGGTAGCCCTGATTTTTTAGTTTTCTTTCCGGTAAGCACCTAAAACTCATCTTCTTCATCTTTTTCTTTGTGGATCTTTGTAGATCCGATCATATTCCGGTCAAACCATGTTATTTCATCAGATTGACGGCGAGGGGTGGTTAACAACGGCTGTGGAGCCGCCGGTGTTAGAGACGAAGGGGGAGGGGTGGCTGATGGTGTTTAGGACGAAGGCAAGCAGGGAGCGAGCCGCTGCCGGTGGAGGCGGTAGTGGTGGTGTTATCTTAGGCTTGAGTTTTGGCTTGGGTCTCGGTTCACATGGTTTAGTCTCGGTACGGGCAGTTTTTGTTCAACTCGGTTCGGTCCGGGTCAACTCGGTCAGACTTGGGGTTCGATCAAACAGTCAATGACTCGGGTCAAGTTGATGGTTCGGGTCAACAAGTCAGACTCAGTCAATGCCGAGTCAACCCGGTCAAACCCGGCTGACTCGGTCAACGGAAGCCAAACCTGGTCAACACAGTCAACCCAAGACCCGATAAAATTTAAATGAAGCTAGTTATTTTTACATTGTTTTATATAGACTTTATTCTACGGGAACCAAGCTCAACCCAATACATTTAGAGATTTGTACATTTTTGGCAGAACGAAAGATTATATATATTGAGTTGTTTTATTGTTAGTGTTTTGAAAATATATCGACATCTTGATTGTCGGGCTCACCAAAAAAGAGGAAACTCTGCCCGTTTTTCTTTAAAAATAAATACATACTTGATTCAAAATCAAGGAAAGGTATCATGATTCAAACTACTTTATAAAATAAAGATATGTGTATATTTATTTTCAATGACTTTTTAGAAGTCGCAAAACAAGATTACAACATTTCATCAATTACAATTTGCAAGTTAACAAAACTCTGGAACTTTATAAAAATAAATTTATATTTTATTCTTAGTATTCAAAACCAACGGATACACATCGGGAATTCGAAAATCATATAAAAATAAATTTACATTTTATATTTATTTCAAACGTCGGATATTTTATAAGATAAACATAATGTGTATATCTATTTCAAACGTCATTATTTCGTATACTTCTATAAAAATAAATATAACGGTTTATATTTATTTCGAACGTCGATAGTTTGGATACTTTTATAAAATGAATATAATTGTTATGGTTGTTTCAAACATCATGAATTCGGAGATTTCATAAAAATAAATATAAATATTTATATGATTTCAAGCTTCTAAACAAAGTGCGACATATTATCGGAAACTATTATTCCGGCTACGTGAAGTTTAGATACATATACACTTCACATTTACATATATAAATATAAATATATGTGTGTTTACATCTACGAAAACTATGACGAGTCGTGTTATTATCCGTTAACGTATATGACGACTATTCGGAAAAATGCGTAAATCCATTATACGAATTTATAACGTATTGTTTTCATCTAAATACTCGTTACGTATATGCGTTTCTATTCAAGATGACTAACAAAATTTCATAAGTATATTTATATTCTAATTCACTCACAAACTAAGACATTTCCAATACTTAGTATTTATCCCGATTATAAACGGGATCAAACAACCATTGATTGGTTATTACAAGTCAAGACGATAACATTTCCCTAGAGTCGTTGGTTAGCGATTTGATAGAGCTCGGTGACATGTAGTTTAGCTATGCCTTTAGTCGAGATTTATAAATTAATTCCTTGATAGGAACGATATAGATTGCATGCTAGCGAGTTTGTGTTTGGAAATGACATTATGGATTACATTATGCTAGCTTGTACTGGACATCGAGGTGAGTTCATAACCCCACTTTTTACAGTTTTATATTTTTATAAATGTTTCCGGGGATGGAAAGACATGCAAGTTTTTCAAAAGTACACAAAATTTCGATGAACGAAAAGATTCATATTTCTAAACCATGTTGCGAAAGGATTTCAATTAACTCAAATGGTTTATGAAAGGTTTATGGTCAACATACCGGTTTTACAAAACACACGCGTATTTTCAGACTGTGCATGAGTTTCACGACTAGTGACGGGAATGTCCTAGCTACAACGGGACTGGATTGTTCTAACACAAATAAGGGGACCGGTTGGTCCCGCTTACAGACTCAAATGGGCTAGACCGATTCTCATTTGTGCGAGGCACAAAGACTCGAGTGGGTTAGACCCACCTATACACATGCGAGGCAAAGAGACTCAAGGACTGGATTGTCCACTACTCAACACTAAGGGCCGTAGGGTCACTTAAAATTGTACAGTGAAGTCCTCGCTACATATTTGAACTATAACCGCCTGCTAGTCTATCGTCTAGAGTAAACGGTTTGCTTAGGCACTTACTAGTTTTAGGTGGGTTATAGGCTCATGCGGGCATGTTATCTTTGTCGTACGCGGACATCGACGATTATTCAAATATTACAAAAACAAGGTTTTCAATTGACATGCGGGAAAAATGGTTTTATTACGTTTTCTCAACAATATTTAAACAGGTTACAAAAAAGATTTATTTTAAATCTTTTCGAACAAATTATGAACTCGCCAAGATTATGTTGATTTTTCGCATGTTTCTTTCTCACATTATACTTTTAAACTATGACACGATTGGAATAGGAGAACCCAATGTGATTTGAGTAATTAGTGGGCGTTCAACTTTCTAGAAGTCTTAGCATCATATTTTTATACTTCCGCTGTGCAATGAAGATACCAATCAGATCACGCCCGGCTCTGATGTAATCGATTTATCAGTGTGTGACAAGAAGGATGGTTCTTTCAGGATGTGTATAGATTATCGGGAGATGAACAAGCTAACCATTAAGAATTGGTACCCACTACCAAGAATTGATGATCTGTTTGATCAATTGCAAGAATCCAGCTACTATTCGAAGATTGATTTGCGTTTAGGTTATCACCAATTGAAGATTGCCTGATGAAGATGTTCCAAAGACTGCTTTTAGAACACATTATGGCCATTATGAGTTATTAGTCATGCCTTTTGGCTTAACTAATGTGCCTGCAGTGTTCATGGATCTCATGAACATGGTATGCAAACCCTATTTGGATAAGTTTGTGACAGTATTCGTTAACGATATACTTATCTATTCACGAACCAAAGAAGCTCATGAGCAACATCTGAAGATGATTTTAGAGTTGCTGAAGAACGAGAAGTTGTATTCCAAGTTCTCTAAGTGTGAATTCTAGATTCGAGAAGTTCATTTTTCTGACATGTCATAAATGAGAGAGGTATACATGTTGATCCAGCAAAGACAGAAGCGATTAAGAATTTGGAAGCACCAAGGAATCCTTCAGAGGTGCGGCAATTCTTAGGACTTGTTGGGTATTATCGGAGATTTGTTAAGAATTTCTCCAGGTTAGCGCAGCCATTGGCACTACTAACCCAGAAGGATAAGAAGTTTGATTGGATGGAAAAGCAGGAGAAAGCTTTTCGATTGTTGAAGGAAAGGTTGTGTAGTGCACCTATTCTTTCCCTGCCTAAGGGAAATGACTTTTTGTTGTATACTGCGATGCGTCATGTTTAGTCCTTGGTTGCATGCTTACGCAGAAGGACAAAGTGATAGCCTATGCGTCCAGACAACTGAAAGTGCATGAGAAGAACTACACAACTCATGATTTGGAGTTAGGAGCTGTTGTGTTTGCCTTGAAGATTTGGAGACATTATTTGTATGGAACGAAGTGTCCGATTTACACGGACCATAAGAGCCTCCAACATATGTTCGATCAGAAGGAACTCAACATGATACAACAGCGTTGGATAGAGCTACTCAATGACTACGAGTGTGATATTCGCTATCACCCAGGTGTAACACCCCGATCGCGTAATACAACAAACCGCGACGGAAACATCGGGGAGTCACGTTACCGGAAATTGTTTCACAACACATGGTATTTAAAGTTTTGTTTTATTGAATTTATATGTTACATTGTTTTGAAATAACAGAAATAAAATACAATCAAATTGTCTTTCAAGTTTTAAAGTCACTAAGGCCCACGTCCATCCTATGTGAAGTATGCATTCATGTCATCAAACAATAGTTCCTGAAACATATGTGAAAATAAAACGCCAGCATAAAAAATGCATGGGAGTTAGGGTTGTTCATGAGCCGAGACGAACTGAGCCAGGCCAGGCTTGGGCTCGGCTCGATTATAAACCGAGCTGGTTCGGCTCGGCTCAACTCGAAACCGAGCTAAAAATCTAAGCTCGGGCTCGGCTTGGTTTTAAACCGAGCTAGCTCGGCTCGGCTTGGTTTGGCTCGATTTTATAAAGAAAAATTAATACATAGCTCTTAAATTCAATAACCTAAAATATTATCAATACTTTAAAAAATATATTCAAAATAAGTTCAACCTAACATATTACAAACCAAAATCAAGTTGAACAATGCAAAATAAGTTTTAATTTTAATGAAATATAATATTAGTTCATTAGTATGGTAATCAACCTCCAAATATGCCATAGATATAAAATTACAAACCTTTATACTTGTAAATATTACTCAGGTTTTTTTAATATATTATAATGTATATAAAATTAAAATTTATTATAAGTATAATAATCCGAGCTAAACTGAGTTGAGCTACAAAGCGAGCCAAACGAGCCAACTCGGCTCCTTACGAGCCGAGCTGAGCTAGCTCACTTTCTAACCAAGCCGAGCCGGCTCGGCTCACTTTTAAACCGAGCTATATCGAGCGAGCTTTTTCCGAGTGAGCTTTGAGCGAGCTCCGAGCCGCGACCTTTCTGAACATCCCTAATGTGAGTAACATAGATTTTGTAATTTATATTCATGTATTTGGATATTAAAAGAAAAGATTAGACGTTTTCAAAAATAGCCATGAATCCTTGATAAAAATTTGGTATTTAAAAAACTTGCTTTAAAAAGATTTGTAGAATATATAAAAATATACTTTGGATTTGAAATAATATAATTTGTAATATATCGACATACACTTTGGTTTATGATCAATAGGATTTGGTAGTATATTAAGTTTATACTTTGGATTTTGAACAAGAGAGTCGGTAGTATATCAAACTATACTTTGGTTTAGCATATCAACTATCCTTTGGTAGTATATCAAACTATACTTTGCTTTAGCATATCAAACTATGCTTTGGTAGTATATTAAACTATACTTTGGTTTAGCATATCAAATTATGCTTTGGTAGTACATCAAACTATGCTTTGGTAATATATCAAACTATACTTTGGTTTAGCATTTTAAACTATGCTTTGGTTTATGAAGTCAATAAAAGATAAACTTTATTTCTTAATTCGAAAACTTTGTATGAACACATTGTGGTCGTTTGGCAATACATCTAGCCTTATTGTTGACGTTATAAATTTACCACAAATGTAAATCTATTTGGGGTAAATTTGGTTTCTGACATTCCCTAATCAAGCTTCCAAACAAACCTAGGAAGCGGGAACAGGGTATCAAGTCCTATAGCGCTATATCATACTATCAATCGGCTTGAATTTTAGACATGAATACAAATACGCACCAACACAGGTCTTACAAATTTTAAAAATCATTATTTATGCCATTGATAACAGTTTCAAATCGTTAATGGATAAAGTACTATGTATATAGAATCATACAATTTCGAAATCATGAAAATAGTGATATGGCACATATGAACCACCCCAAAACATTTGTAAAACATAAAAGAGGGGACTATGTACTCACTTGGGATTGCTTAAGCGTCCTTGAATCAACGGAATAAACAAAGCTCAAACGTGTCCTAATGTGATATGGTTTAAAGAGGACTATGTACTCACTATGAGTTTAAACGGAAGATCAGATAGAATGAAGTCTTACAAACCCAATGAGTGTTGGGACTCATGTGATATGGTTTAATAAGCTTAACATTCTGATTTGGAAAGGATCCTACGTGCTTTTGACCCGTTATGACTCGTTAAGGTAGTTTATGCCACTTTAACGGGTCATTTGCGTGAACGCGTGACCGGATGGTTAAACATGTCCTATGATAAGTCTTTAAATGCCCAAACATGTTTGAGAATGTTATAACATCAGTTTACATGTCAAAAATTTGGTTACATATATTTAAAAAGGATTTATGCGCAAAAAAGGGCATTTTGGTCATTTCTAAGAACATAGAAGTGACTTATCATAACATTAACCAAACGACGTGACCATAAGGTATAACCTCAGAGGGTTATTCCCTATACAGCTATGGTCACAAATATGTGTTTGATAGGATCCTAAGATCGACCAAACGGATCGGATTCGAAAGTCAAAGCGGTGGTCAAGACCGCTCGACTTACGACCCTAATAAAGCACTAAACTTGAAGTGACGAGTTAGACATGTCTAACTACGTTTATAAAATTGATTTTTTATTTCAAAACTTGGTATTTTGGTACCCAAAAATAGTTTTATCGTAAAATGCACATTATGCGCATCTTTGACTAAAACTTTGACTCGTCACTTCACCTAGTAAATGTGGTAATCAGAAGGGGAAATCGCTAGGGATTATAACCTTCGTCATTACGATCACGTTGCAAAGATCAATTGAACCTTGACTTGACCAATTATGGTCAGAACTGAAAGTCAAACATAAAGTCAAATTGTTTGACTTTTTGCTCATATGTAGCCAAAATGAGGAAATAGACTAAGAAAAGTACTTACTTGTGTTGGAACATTTTAAGAACTCAGAATAGGAAATCTCCAAAGCTGGAAGCAAGCTCCAAAGAGTTGCGAGAAAGAAAGAATGAAATGAGCATTTTGGAAATGAAGATTTGGTGGCTATGTATAGTTGTTCAAGTGTTCTAGGATCATCACAAGTGTCCAACGAGGTGGCATGATCCTAGGGTGGTCTTAACAAGTGTCAAATGTAGGTACAAAGCTGGAAATTTCGAGAACTTGGAGCCCAAGGCTTTGAAGGAGAAGCTGCCAAGTTGCAGCCATGATTCTGCTAAGCTAAGGACCCCTTACGGACGATATGGACTATGGTCTTATGGTCCGTAAGGCCCTAGCAGGGGCAAAAGTTTCAAAAAATGGTAGATTTGGCCCCTGGACTTGTTTCGTCGTGTTTTGCCACTTTTAACACCCGTTAACCTAATTTTTAAGCTCTTTGAGGAAGTTAAAGCATACGTGACTTGAATTATGTCCAAAAATATCATGGACGTCGCTTTGTTCGGTTGTACGCTTGCGTTTTTCGCTTAATTACCACGAACGCTATAACGAACACGAAAATAACCGAAATTGCAAATCGTTGCGAAATTTTTCATTCTTATCAATAAAATGCTATATTTTATTGATTAAAAGAATTTTTGGATCTCTACACAAGGTCCGTATTCAAAATACGAGAATCGGCAGACTTTTGCAGTTTGTCGTAAATAGTCCCTGAAGTTGAATATGCATGTTTTTGCCATACAAACCCCTTAACACTTTTTATAAGTTATGTATAGGGTATTTAGGGTATGTTTAGTTTATGTCCTTGTTCCGGAGTCTACATCGCGTTAAACTGACTACGATTGCGTAACAGTTTACGATTTTACTCTCGGATAAGATTTGAGAGTTTGAGATTGTACAAGGACTAAAACGTGTAAATGTCACATGTAACTATACAAATCCCGGAGAGGAAACACAAGATTTCATTGGATTCGAAATTGTTTGAGTTTATACAATGGTTGAAAAGGCAGAAATGTCACAGTCTCCCCCACTTTAGGAAATTTCGTCCCGAAATTTAATTTGAGGAAACTTGTGAAAATAGATGTAGATGTTTCGCTTTCAATTGATCCTCCGTTCCCAAGTGGAACTCTGGGCCGCGCTTGGATTACCAGCAAACTTTGTCAATCGTATTCGTCTGTTGTTTCTAGGAATGAATTCAAATTCGCAGATTTAAACTTCATTCCAATAGACAGGTTCACGACATTTTTTATTGTTCCGAGCCTCAAGAGAGCCATGTGAATGTCAAAGTGGTATTCTTGTTGTAGCAGAACTTGAAAAAGGTGTGATCTTGAAAGGGAGTTGGATTTTCGAATAACGGATTAAAGAACGTTTATAGAGGTTTCCCATGAAGACTTGTATAGGAAACTGATGTGTGTGTTCGAAGTTGGAGTCGAAAAGTGTAAGATAAAACAACATTGGTCAAGGTCCAGAACTTCTAGTAACTTAAATAACGCCACACTTGCAATGTAAGAAGGAGCACTTATATATAGGAAGTACCAACGGTGTATCCACCATGCCCTTATTACATTGTTCCCGTTTCGTCATTCTTATCAATATGGTTCTTACACATGACAAAACTTGCTATGGTTTTCTATGCACCGAATTTTATAATTATGTATGCATCCATAATTACTCAATTCATTGCATAGTCCGCATAGTTCATTTTGTTATGTGTAGTGAAAAATCAAACGAATAAACATGTGATGACTTGTTTAGACCACCAAAGGCTCTCTTTAACTAAATCAACGAATGATCTCTTTAACTAGACCACCAAAGGGTCTCTTTAACTAGATCACCAAAGGAACTCTTTAACTAGATCAACAAATGATCTCTTTAACTAGACCACCAAAGGGTCTCTTTAACTAGATCAACGGATGATCTCTTTAACTAGACCACCAAAGGGTCTATTTAACTAGACCACCAAAAGGTCTCTTTAACCAGACCACCAAAGGGTCTTTTTAACTAGATCAACGAATGATATCTTTAACTAGACCATCAAAGGCTCTCTTTAACTAGATCACCAAGATCTCTTAACTAGATTAACGATGATCTTTAAATAGACCACCAAGGCTCTTTAACTAGAGCAACGAATGATCTCTTTAAACTAGACCACCAAAGGGCCTCTTTAACTAGATCAATGAATGATCTCTTTAACTAGGCCACCAAAGGGCCTCTTTAACTAGATCAATGAATGATCTCTTTAACTAGGCCACCAAAGTGTCTCTTTAACTAGATCACCAAAGGATATCTTTAAATAGATCAGCGAATGATCTCTTTAACTAGACCACCAAAGGGTCTCTTTAACTAGATCAACGAATGATCTCTTTAACTAGACCACCAAAGGGTCTCTTTAACTAGATAATACTTTGGAACCCGAGGGTCTAACTATTTTCATTGAAAAAGCCCATTAAGTATTTAAGATAGTACTTTAGATATCCTTCTAAGAATTTAACACATTAAAATATGGAAGATTCTACAAGGATTAGGATAGGATAGTGAACATTTGAATCCACTGAACACAATAATCCTAAATTGATTCGTTTTTGTAACATTGAATTATAATATACGCATTAAAGCACAAAAAGAATCCAATTGAAGGACTTCGATTTGTACTTTAAACACCCACAAGATCTAAGTATGAAGATAAGAAGATCCTATAAGGATTTGGGATTTGTGTTTTGTTTACCAAAAATGTCTAGGACAATGTAAGCATGTCATGAAAACCATGTACAAGGTATGCTAGGTCAACATACAAAGCAAAATGTCTTTGAAAACCGTGTGCTATATATGCTAGGTCAACATACGAAGCAAAATGTCTTTGAAAACCATGCATAAGATCTTTGAAACATGTATAATTTTTTTTGAAATCATGCACTAGGTAAATTAGGTAAATATGCCATGTTAAAATGTTTTGAAACCATGTGAAATGTCTTGGAAATCATGTATAAGGTTTTTGAAATCAAGTATAATGATTTTGAAATCATGCACTAGGTATATTAGGTAAAAATGTTTTGAAACCATGTGAAATGTCTTTGAAATCATGTATAAGGTTTTTGAAATCAGGTATAGTGTTTTCGAAATCATGTACTATGTATAATGTCATGAAAAACCAGAGTAATGATATGCACATAGACATATTGCATAAGACCAATTAAGGACTTATGAAAGTACCCTTAGGTGTCCAATCAAGGATTTAAAGTGGTAATTCGAGTATTCATTAAAGGTAACTTGCGATTTGTACTTTGTTTCTTAGAAGAAACGTGTACATAGGATTTTTTTTATGGAGATCGCGAGCGATCACAAATATGGATGAAACCACGAGAGTAGTTTAATTTGCAAGGAACAATATCCTCGGTGTCGGTATTGTAGCGGTATGACACATATACATGTAATCACATTGGTTTTGTAAATAAAATGGGAACGACCAGATTTATTTATAGAACAATCAAAGTGTTTCAAGATTCTCGGAAAATAAATAGAAAACATAAAAGTTTAAGTGTTTATCCAGACATCAGCACAAGCCTTGATATTGCTAGTGTACATCTTGTCCCCATACATGGAGTCGTCATTTGCCAGCCATGTCAATTGAAGTGATTAGGATAACCACAATTGAAACAGATTCCATGTGGGTATTTAGGACAAACATGCATCGCATGAGGGGTTGCGATAAGTTGAATAGGAACTACCATAGCTTGGTTTGGCGTAGTGGCTAAATGACAGACATTAGCTGTATGCCCACAGTTACATTGATTTCATAGAGACGCTTTTCCTCTTTATGGCTTCTTAGCGGGTGGATGGGCCCCTGGCTAAATCCCACTTGGTTAAGCGAAATTGGGGCAGTCACTGTACGATTCTTTGAAGCTTTACGCTTCCTTGATATTTTTTGAAGGCTTGGCTTTTGTCTTCTTTGGTGCCTCACGAGTAGTCTCACTCTCAAGATTATTTGTGGCTATAGCTAACTCAATGGTTCCACCAAGTAGTACGCCTAATTGTTGGGAGATTTTAGTAGCCAATTCCACTGTTTGGACATTGCCACGTAGGGGAGGCATTCTAAAAGAGCGGGGAAAATCGTGAGAGAAAACAAGTGAGATGATATTGGATAGTTAAAATTGAACGTTAAAAATATCAACGAATCATAAGGAATGTGATCATTTGTTCGTTACCTAAAACAAACAAACAGTGACTAATCAAAGTAAATGGGTTTTTATAATGTGTCGCGAAGATATGCTTTAGCCTATAAGTGGACACTCACCCCAAGAGTTCCCAGGTAAGAGTGACTGGTTTAGTGATGCAGATTTGTACGAACACTCTAGCCTTAGACAGAAAACTCAGGGTACATGCATCCACCCTTCCGGATTGCATATGTTTACATTATTGAGGCCCAAACTTTGACGAGAATTTTAAAAACTTTTAAGGCTTAAAGCCTAAAAACAAATCATCTAAGGATAGATTTTTTTATTGTGAAGTTTTGGAAGAATTTGACTTTCAAGAATGTATTATGTTTTGTTTTGTTTTTGGTAATCACCTAAGGATAGGTGATGGTATTGTATTAAAATCTAAATACAAGATAACTTGCGTTAGGGTCCTAGGAAGGTTATAGTCTAGGTCAAAGCATTACTAATAACCTAATTCCCTATAACCATGAGCTCTGATACCAATCTATGTAACACCCCGATCGCGTAATACAACAAACCGCGGCGGAAACATCAGGGAGTCACGTTAAGGAAATTGTTTCACAACAAATGGTATTTAAATTTTTGTTTTATTGAATTAATATGTTACATTGTTTTGAAATAATGGAAATATAAACAATCAAATTGTCTTTTAAATCTTAAAGTCACTAAGGCCAGCGTCCATCCTATGTGAAATATGCATTCATGTCATCAAACAATAGTTACTGAAACATATGGGAAAATAAAACGTCAGTATAAAAATGCCTGTGGGTAACCTAGGTTTTATGATTTACATTCATGGCTTTGGATATTAAAAGAAAAAAATTAAACGGTTTCAAAAATAGCCATGAATCCTTGATAAAAATTTGGTATTTAAAATACTTTCTTTAAAAAGATTTGTAGTATATATAAAAATATACTTTGGTTTTAAAATAATATAATCTGTAGTATACCGACATACACTTTAGTTTATGAACAATAGGATTTGGTAGAATATCAAATTATACTTTGCATTATGAACAAGAGAGTCAGTAGTATATCCAACTATACTTTGGTTTAGCATATCAACTATGTTTTCGTAGTATATCAAACTATACTTTGGTTTAGCATATCAAACTACGCTTTGGTAGTATATCAAACTATACATTGGTTTAGCATATCAACTATGCTTTGGTAGTATATCAAACTATATTTTGGTTTAGCATATCAAACTATGCTTTGGTAGTATATCAAACTATACTTTGGTAGGATATCAAACAACACTTTGCTTTATGAAGTTAATTAAAGATAAACTTTATGGCTTAATTGGAAAACTTTGTATGAACACATTGTGGTCGTTTAGCAATACATCTAGCATTATTCGCTGATGTTATAAATTTACCACGAAGGTAAATCTATTCGGGGTAAATTTGGTTTCTGACATTCCCTAATCAAACTTCTAAACAAACCTAGGAAGCGGGAATGGGGCGTCAAGTCCTATAGCACTATATCATACTACCAATCGGCTTGTATTTTAGGCCTGAATAAAAATACGCACCAACAAAGGTCTTACAAATTTTGAAAATCATTATTTAAGCCATAGATAACAGTTTGAAATCGTTAATGGATAGAGTACTGTGTATATAAAATCATACGTTTTCGAAATCATGAAAAACAGTGATAGGCACATATGAATCACCCCAGAACATTTGTAAAACATAAAAGAGCGGACTATGTACTCACTTGGGATTACGTAAGCGTCCTTGAATCAACAGAATAAATAAAGCTCAAACGTATGTTAGTGTGTCGGGACTCCAAATGGAAGATCAGATAGAATGAAGTCTTACAAACCAAAAGAGTGTTGGGACTCACATGATATGGTTTAATAAGCTTAACATTCTGACTTGGAAAGGATACTAAGTGCTTTTGACCCGTTTTGACTCGTTAAGGTAGTTTATGCCACTTTAACGTGTCATTTGCATAAACGCGTGACCGGATGGTTAAACATGTCCTATGATAAGTCTTTAAATTCCCAAACATGTTTGAGAATGTTATAACATCAGTTTACATGTAAAAAATTTGGTTACATATGTTTAAAATGGATTAATGCGCAAAAAGTGCATTTTGCACATTTCTAAGAATGTAGAAGTTACTTATCCAAACACTAACCAAACGACGTGACCATAAGGTATAACCTCAGAGGTTCATTCCCTATACAACTATGGTCACAAATATGTGTTTGGTCGGTTCCTAAGATCAACCAAACGGGTCGGTTTTGAAAGTCAAAGCGGTGGTCAATACCGCTCAGAATTACGACCCTAATAAAGCACTAAACTTGAAGTGAAGAGTTAGACATGTCTACCTAAGTTTATAAAACTGATTTGGTATCAAAACTTGGTGTTTTGAAACCCAAAAATAGTTTTGTCGTAAAATACACATTATGCGCATCTTTGACTAAAACTTTGAGTCGTCACTTCACCTAGTAAACCTTGTAATCAGAAGGTGAAATCGCTAGGGAATATAACCTTCATGATTACGATCATGTTGCAAAGTTCAATTGAACTTTGACTTGACCAATAATGGTCAGAACCGAACATCAAATAAAAAGTCAAACTGTTTGACTTTTGGTCATAAATAGCCACAATAAGGAAATAGACTACGGAAGAGTACTTACCTGTGTTGGGAACACTATTAGAACTCAGAATACGAGCCCTCCAAAGCTGGAAGCAAGCTCCGAAGAGTTGGGAGAAAGAAAGAATGAAATGAGCAATTTGGAAGTGAAGATTTGGTGGCTATTTATAGTTATTCAAGTGTTCTAGGATCATCACAAGTGTCCAAGAAGGTGGCATGATCCTAGGGTGGTCTTAACAAGTGTCAAATGTAGGTACAAAGCTGGCAATTTCGATAACTAGGAGCCCAAGGCTTTGAAGGAGTAGATGTCAAGTTGCAGCTATGATTCTGCTGAGATGGGGACACCATACGACTGTATGGACGATGGTCTTACGGTCCGTAAGGCCCTAGCAGGGGCAGTTTCGAAAATTGGCAGATTTGGCCCATGGACTTGTTTCATCACGTTTTGCCACTTTTAACACCCGTTAACCTAATTTTTAAGCTTTATGAGGAAGTTACAGCATATGTGACTTGAATTATGTCCAAAAATATCATGGTGTCAGTTCGTTCAGTTGTACGGTTGCGTTTTTCGCTTAATTACGATGAACGCTATAACGAACACGAAAATTACTGAAATTGCAAATCTTTGTGAAATTTTTCATTCTTATCAATAAAATGCAAGATTTTATTGATTACAACAATTTTTGGATGTCTACACAAGGTCCGTATTCAAAAACAAGAATCGGTAAACTTTCACAGTTTGTCGCAAATTGTCCTTGAAGTTGAATAAGCATGTTTTTGCCATACCGAACCCCTCAAAACTTATTTCTAAGTTATGTAAAGGGTATTTATGGTATGTTTAGCTTATGTACTTGTTCTAGAGTCTACAACGCGTTAAACTGATTACGTTTGCATAACAATTTACGATTTTACTCCCAGATAAGGTTTGAGAGTTTGAGATTGTACAAGGACTAAAACGTGTAAATGTCACATGTACTTATACAAATCCCGGAGATGAAACACAAGATTCTAGATTCGAAATTATTCGGGTTTGTATGATGGTTGAAAAGGCACAAATGTCATAAAAGCAAACGTTGATGCTGATGCGCTCAGTAGGAAAGAGCGGGAAAAGCTCTTTGTGTTCGTGCTTTGGGTTTAACCATAAAGACGAGTTTGACTCATCAAATTTGTAATGCACAACAAGAAGCTTTAAGAGATAAGAAATTGAGAACAAGAAGCTTTAAGAGATAAGAAATTGAGATGAGAAAAGCAGACGAAGTGATGTACTTCATGAACCGGATTTGCGTTCCGCTTAGAGGTGACCTACGTGAACTGGTTATGAACGAAGCTCATACGTCAAGATATTCTATTCACCTAGGTTCTACCAAAATGTATCAGGACATCAAGGAGTTAAATTGGAGGCCAATATGAAGAAGGATATTGCAGTGTATGTTAGTAAATGTCTGACGTGCTCGAAGGTTAAGGTTGAACATTAGAAGTCATCTGGGCTTCTACAGCAACCAGAGATTCCTAAATGGAAATATGAGCATCTTACGATGGACTTTATTACCAAATTACCCTGAACATCACATGGACATGACACCATATGGGTAATTGTGGATTGATTGACAAAGTCTACTCATTTCTTACCCATTAAGGAAACAGACAAGACAGAGAAGATATTGCAGTTCTACCTTAGCAAGATTGTAGCCCGACATGGAGTACTAGTGTCAATTATCTCTGATAGAGATGGATGATATGACTCCAATTTTGGTGATCTCTTCAAGAGTCGATGGGTTCTCGATTGGACATGAGTGCTGTGTATCATCCACAAACGGATGGTCAGAGTGAGAGAACCATTCAGACATTAGAAGATATGTTGAGAGCGTGTTATTGATTTCGGTGGAAGTTGGGATACTCATCTGCCATTAGCTGAATTTTCCTACAACAATAGTTATCACGCGAGTATCAAAGCCGATCCATTTGAAGCCTTGT
Source organism: Scalesia atractyloides (assembly GCA_947069175.1). Classification (NCBI taxonomy): domain Eukaryota; kingdom Viridiplantae; phylum Streptophyta; class Magnoliopsida; order Asterales; family Asteraceae; genus Scalesia; species Scalesia atractyloides. The sequence goes on along the minus strand of CAMTDV010000016.1, from coordinate 56,714,764 downwards.
ACGGAATGAAGTGTCGATCACACCTTTGTTGGGCTGAAGTTGGAGAAAGACAACTAACCGAACCGAGCTTATTCAGGAAACCACTGATAAGGTTGCTCTGATTAAGGGAAGGTTGAAAGCTGCTGCCGACTGACAGAAGAGTTATGCGGACAACCGAAGGAAACCGTTGCAGTTTCCAATCGGCGATCGTCGTCTGCTGAAGGTGTCACCTTGGAAAGATGTTGTTAGATTTGGGAAAGGGGGAAAGCTAAGCCCGCGTTATATAGGTCCTTTCAAAGTCCTCTCTCGAGTCGGATCAGTCGCGTATAGGCTTAAGCTGCCACAAGAATTGACTGGAGTGCATGACAAGTTTCATGTTTCCAACCTGAGAAAGTGTATGTCGGATGAGACACTGATCATACCCCCTGATAAGGTTCATGTGGACGATAAACTGAGATTTATCAAAGAACCTGTAGAAGTTCTGGATTGGAATATTCAGAAGCTTAGGAGGAGTCGGATTCAGTTGGTCAAGGTTTGCTGGAATTCCAAATGTGGGCCAGAGTTCACATGGAACGACAGGACCAGATGCAACAGAAATATCCACATCTCTTTCCGTCTGGTGTGAAATCGAAACCTCTAGTATAAAATTTCAGGGACGAAATTCCTTAAACAGGGGGAGACTGTGACTCCCGACTATTTTGAGCCTGTACTGTACTAGTGTGACACGCGTTATGAATAAATAAAGCCAATATTTTATTGAATTGGTGTTATCTAATGGTATTTAATGTGTTGGTATATCCAAAATTTGCTAGAAATTATGTTAGGTATAATAAGATAAATCTTATCGCGTAACGGATAAAATGCGAAACGAACGTCAGTGACCGCCCGATTAATGTTAAAATCCTAAAAATATTCCGTTATGATTGAAGTGTTATTTCTTTATCATATTCATGAGGAAAACTTAATTAAAACGCTTAAAATCCTTATTTTGCGAGTTTAAGCGCGTACTACGCAACACAGTGCGTATATTGTGAAATACAGACAAGGCAGCCAAACTAGACAAATAAAATATTGTTCAACAATATTATGGTGATTTTTTTATAGAGTGATAAAAATAATTTTAAACGCCTTAAAACGGGATTAAAACACTAAATAAATGCCCGGTAACCAGTTAAATACTTGTTTTTAACTAATAATATATATATATATATATATATATACTATATATATATATTATATGCATGTATATATGTGGAGTGTGTGCATGGGTAGGTGGCGACCCAAGAGGGTGCCCACCTTTTCTTGAAAACTTCCATGTTGCCAAGTGTTGCACCTAGAAGGAAGATGCTATGATTATTACAATTTATACACTCCATACATGCATTTTTCAAGAACAAAAATCACAACTCCTTCGCTCTCTCTCCCTAAACTGTACACACACATACATACATCCAAATTCAAATTTTAGACATAATCTTGAAGATTGAAGTCCATTTCAAGAAGGTTTCAAGGTGTTTTGAAGATCGAAAGGTGTTCTCAAGACAAAACAAGCTCCATATCATCAAATTTAATCAAAACCCACCAAAATCTTGAAGGTATAAAATTTACTTTTTAAAACCATGTTCTTGATTATTGGTGATGATGATAGTGGAAAGTTTCTATTGATCTTGAAATTAATCACTAACTTTAAAACAATAACGAATGGGTTTTAAAAAAAAATAAAAATGGAAGTATGGGTGTACATATACATGTCCGTAGTTATGTATATATGTGTGTTAGAGTTTGAGTTTTGTTTTTCGATTGATTCTTGAATGCCATGATTCTTGAAAAGTGAATGCATACATGATCAAAAAGGTCTCATATAAAGGTCTTGTGATTTGAAGATATTATATGAAAAGTGAAATTTTGGAAGTTTATATGTTTGTATATATATGTCGTGTATGTATATGTATGTATGCATGCATATGAGTTTTGTTTGTTAGTTCTTAAATGTGTAAAAACATGATACATGCATTTATGACTAGATGTTAAGGTGATGATCATATGAAGATTATGATGTTTTGGATCATTTGAACATGAGTTAAATACATGTTAGATGCATTTAAGATCATGAGGAATGATGATGATGTGATAAGTATGCATTAGGTGCTTGTACATAAGCATGCATGTTGATTGAAAGATCACAAGTTATGAAAACTATATGGCATGAAAAAGCGTATGAAATCAGATTATACACACTAAAAATAATATTATTTGATGTGTTACAATAACATGAAATATTGTCATAAGTTCGGTAGCTTTGCATGTTGTACATGAAGCTTAAAAAGTGGTAAAGTATGTGAAATTTGCATGATTTATGTGGTTTACATGAAATCTGCACTAACGTGAGTATAAGTACTATTTACTCAGTAAATAACATGTGTTATGTTAAAATATAAAGTCGTTACGATTTGGGACGCTTATAGGAAAGTTCAGTACAAGACTATGCGTTAAAAACGGTAAAAATCGACTTTTAAAGTGTTTTTGAAAAAATATTTTAGATCAGGCTATAAACTTATATTTTTATGATAAATATAATCAATTTAACTTATATTAAGTATCTTTGGTGTTTGGTTGGTCATACGTGACTTCCGACGCCCGAAAACGTTACCGAAAACGTTAAAATACGCATATTTCAATGTACACGAAAATTGATTGTTCAAGAGTGAACTTTGTGTAATATGATATGTTATGTGATTATGATTATATGTGAACGTGATATGATAAGTGATGACATGATAGTAGGGATTAAGACTATGCATGTACACTTGTATGTTTAAAACGGTAATATCGATAAAAGTCGCGTAAAGTGTGTAACTTGTTTGTCGAGCATGAAAATGATACATAGGTTAACTTGATTACTCATTTCATGTATGAATGCTTTAAACATGATAAAATATATAAGTTAACGAGATACATGCATTACGATGATTGATTATATGTTCACGTTTATGTACATATATTACGACGCGCAAATCGTAGATATATTGCTTATAAACGGGTGTGATAACAGATATAACATAATGAAGGTCACCACTAAAATTGTTCAGGTTGCAAAATATTAAAAATATATACCTATATATATATATATATACGTATATGTATATAGGGAGAGGATCATGAGAAAACTACTTAAATGTGAGAAAACTAGAAAACTAACTAAAAAAGCCAAAAAAAACATAAAAAAACATGCAATTTTTTTTACAATTTTTTTATAAAAAATCGCTGCTTTTTTGTATAAAAAATTTCAAAAATAAAAAAAACTTGTACTGCACATGTGCACTATATGTGTACTACACAAGTGCATTATATGTTTTTTTTTATTTTTATTTTTAAAGTTTTTTTATATAATATATGTAGCGATTTTTTATAAAAAAAAAATCAAAAAAAATTTATATGTATTTTTGGCTTTTTTAGTTAGTTTTTTTGTTTTCTTATTTAAACTAGTTTTCTCATGATCCATCCCCTATATATATATATATATATATATATATATATATATATATGAACACATATATATATAAATATGCAACATAATAAAAAATAAAGACTTTTGGAGAAAATCTCAAAGTTATGTGAAATTCTAAGTATTGGAGAAACTTAGGAATTTTGTGGAGTACTGATTGTTAAATCGTTCCTACGTATATTAGGACGTGTAGAATCAATTTGTGGGATTGCGCTAATATAAATACGCACCCAAATGTGAGTGTCACTAACCTCTCTTTTACTATTTTATATTCTGTTTTGGGGAAAAAACACGCCTTAAAAAGGATAATTATACGTTTTTGTATAAAACATGACTTAGAATAACTTATAAACATATTTTCATAGAAAATATAGTTTTGGAGATTATGTGATAAGTTTTTGAGAAAAAAACATGGTTTTGATTAATGATATATGTGTTTCGGGAGAAACAGGGATTGTTACGGTGTTTTGGGGATAAAACGACCATGTAGAATTAAAAATGCTTAAATCAAAAGTTGTGATGAATTTGCTCGGTCTCAAGAGAGTAACTACCGGTTATGGTTTACGTTTCGGTGGGGACTTCGGGAAATTCGTACAACTCGTTATATTAAATTTATCATTTTAGTAGGATATATATATTGTGTGTGAGGCATGCATTTTAAGAGACCCATTGCGGGCTCTTGCGCAACTTTTTCCGTTTAATCATTAATACATGTATGCGTGAAATTGTTGACAGATCTATCGGCTTGACCACCCCGCCGTGAGCGGTAGCTCCGTGTCAAGTCAAGCAATGAATTTATATTCTGTTAGTGCCTAGCTTTGATTATACCTTCATTGTTAATATATGGTTCGTATTTTCTTCAAACAGACGAGTCTGAACATTTGATGCTAGAAATTTAATATGTAAACCTTGGGAACATGTCTTGATATCAAAAGGTTTTAGGAAAATGCTTCCGATGACTGACCTTTGGATTTTGTACTGGAAATTTATTTGACTTTCTTAAGATTTTATGGATCAAATTATTATAATTTGGAATATATGTGAACTCACACTTCATTGTGTTGACACTTGATTTTAACGTGTTCTTCAGGTACTTGAATTCGGCTTCGGGATTTAAGTGTATCTTGTGGTTGTGATGCATGTCATATTTAAATAATGTTTTGGACAAACTTCTAAAACTTACTCGGGACCAAGTTTGTATTAAGATCCATAAGGATCAAGACAACTTAACTATGTTATGATTATGATTGTGTTTAAATGCTAAACTTTAAATTACGTTTTAATTAAGTTAAATGTCCAAAGTTAATGACGTATCGTCCACCAAGATATTTATGCGCACCAACTTCCGTCACCATTACGTTTGTATTCTGCTGCGACATTTTTGGGGTGTTACAACACATCACCAGTAAGACCTGTTATACATCTTTTAAACATTCCATTTCTTTAGCGTACTGTGATAGTCCACTGATGTACTATCATCTCCTCTTTTACACGAAAACTATTTTTGTCTTTTTTAATGTTTTTGTATTTTTTAAAATTTTCAATGTTTTTGTATTTTTCACAACTTTTTAAATTTTTTTGTTTTTCGCAACTTTTTTTCCCTAAAATCAAAAACATATTTTTGGATTTTTGTTTTTAAGAAAGAAAGACAGAAAAGTTTAAAAAACTAAAAACATGACATATCGATGAGGATCACGCTATCGCATCGTCCATCTCGAATTCAACCTCATTTCGCTCCCCTGATGTCAGAATTTTTAGACCGTTTTATTTCACAAGATTTTAGAATCTTGCTCTATCAAAAGTTGTGGTGTAAAAATCTGGTTTTTGGTCATGAGTGTGGATCTTTTCAATTCGAACCAACTTTTTCTCGTAGCAATCACGGATAAAGTGGTGTCGAATTTCTATGTGTTTAGTTTTTAAGTGTTGAACCATATTTTTCATTATACCAATGGCTGCATTTTTATCTATGTATATGGGTGTGTCAAGAAATTGCAGTCCAAAGTCTCTCATCTGTTGTTGTATCCACAAAATTTGGAACAACAACTGGATGTTGAAACGTATTCAGCTTCACATGTAGAGAGAGCTACAACAGTCTGTTTCTTGCACTGCCATGTTACCAAATGAGTTCTAAAGAACTGGCAACCAGCCGTTGTAGATTTTGCTTGAAGTTTATAGCAACCGAAATCAGAATCTTAATATCCCGTGAGATGGAAGTCGTCATTCCGTGGATACCACAAGCTGATGCTTAGGCAACCTTTCAGGTAGCGCCTAATTCTCTTGATGGCCAGCAAATGTGAATCTCTGGGATTTGACTGATAACGGACGCACAATAATGTTGGATACATAATATCCGGCCTTGTTGATGTAAGATACATCAGTGAACCAATCATGGAGCGATATAATGTTTCGTCAATTTCACCCTATGACTGTCTGGACAAATGCCGTGATTGATGGCCAATGGAGTAGATGCTTGTGTAGTTCCCGTCATGTTGAATTTCTCCAAAATGTAGTGAACATACTTCGTCTGATGGATAAAGATACCATAAGGAAATTGATTGACCTGAAGTCCCAGGAAATTGATATAACTTCTTGATGAAACTTCAACTCTGATTCTTACTCACCCAATATGCTTTTGCTGCTAGTGGGGAAAGCCAAAACCTCTAACAATTTATCCTTTGAGTTGAATGATCTTCAACACTTTGAGCTATCTGATTTAGAAGAAATGGACATTTTGCACCAGCTGGCTCTACTAAGTGTTAGAGCTAGTAAATTTTATAAGAGAACTGGTAGAAAATTCCCAGGGCTGCATTGGGTTAAAAGTTGGGCTGGATAAATCAAAAATTAAGTGTTATAAACGTAATAGACTAGGACACTTTTCTAGGGAATGCATATCTCAAACTTTTGGACCTATTGTGAAACACCTTGGCCCTAGATCTCAACACACACAAAGCACTACTCACTATTCCCAATATACCTCTGCTCCTCAAATGCAAAGCACTGCTCATTTTCACACACTACTACCACTATTCCAGTGCACTATGTTCAAACCAATGTTCCACAAATTCAGTATGTTCAAGCAACATCTCCTCAAGTGCATGTGCAACCTGCACCACATCTCACTCAAGCTACTCAAACCATTGCTACGGTAGAGGTTAACCAACAAAGCTTCTTCACACAAGGCTTTGTTGATTGGAGTACTTTGCCTGAGGAATTAACTGATGAAAACTTTGTACTAGTAGCCATAAATGATTTAGAAAACGATTTTGCTTTATGGCTCTAGGCACAATAGTTGAAGGTGATGAATCTGTGGAAGATGTGTCTAAATCTGATGTGTCTGAAGTTCATGATGAAACAGTTGTTATAAAAGAGAATGTTGATGAAGATGTGAAACCTCTGTTTGATCCATGGGATACCAGTGTGTGTGAAGATGATTGTGACTATGCCATGATGGCTGCTGCTAAGGTATCATCTCAGATCCTTAAAGATCTATGTTCAGAGAAATGTATAATTGCTTTTGCTAACATAAAAAAGGTGAATGAAAATCTTAGAAACAAAATTTTAGATGATGAACTACATTTTGAAAAGCTCACAAAAGAGTTGAAAACAAAATTGGTTAACAAAGATTCTGAATTCAGCAGTCTAAAACATGAGGCAAACATAACTAAGGATCAACTCCAAACTATGATAGAGAAATATCAAGTTTGCAAAAAGGAGTTGGAATCTACCCAGATCACTTGTAAGAAGTGGGTAGAATCTTGTAAAGATTATGAGGTCATGCTTGAAAACCAGATCAAAAGTAACATAAAATTCGGCATAGGTTTCAAGAAAAATGACCAAGTTTTGAAAATGTTACTAGAAATGAATCTGGAGTGGTTGAAATTTTCCCAACAAATTTGGCTGGTGAAGAGATCAAAGTCACTGATAAAAATGGAAATAAAATCATCTTAGAAAAACATGAGGGATCCTCAACTTTTGAGGAAGTTAAGAAATATCAATTTAAACCCACATGGTCTGATGAATGTGACATTCTTGAAAATTTTGCGCCAATGGACTTTTCAACCATTGATAGTGTCAAAACACCTAAGTCAAGAGTAATCCTATCAAGGATCTTCAGTAGATGTTACAATGTCTGCTGAAAAGAAGTCTGAAAAAGGGAAGTAGAAAGAAAAGGTCAAAAACTTGTTTTGTGATTTTTGTGAGAAAAGAAATCATTTCACTCAAAACTGTTTTCTTTTGAAAGCTTATGATATTAACAAAACTTGTGTGATTCCAAATTCTTCAAAATGCATCATCTGTGGTAAAACAAACCACATAACCCAAGAGTGTGTTTACCTTCAAACCTTTGACATCAAGGTAAAAGAGATTAAATAAAAAACTCTTGAGAATCAAAATTCAAGCTCCGTAAGAAATAAATCTAAGCAGACCTTTAAATATGTTGAAACATCTGTTACCAAAGCACTGGACAAACCTATGTTCCTAGCGAGGTACATGTGAGAGATACACCACCTGCAAACAGGTATCCAAGAGGGTATGGCCAACCTGTATATCAAAAGGTTCCTCTTAGTTATGAGGGTTACAAAAGACCCTCAAGCCAAGAGTTAACAGGCATACTCATGGTTACCAACATCTGATAGGAAATGGCTCACAACAGTGGTTATAAAAACCTGATCTAACCACTGTGCATTCTCTTGAATTTGAGATTGGAGAATCTGTGACCCCATCCAAACCATTTTAGCTTTGGAGACCCACCTAATCTAATTTTTTACTAATGTGCAGGAGCTTCTACTCGCCTTGACAGTTTATGATATGTAGATAGTGAAGGCTCCAGGCACATGACAGGATATAAAACCCTAATCAAAGATTTCATGGCACATGGAGGGGGTGATATATCCTTTGGTAACAATTCAAAGGGAAAGGTGTTGGGGTCAGGGACTGTTCAGGCTGGGAAACTTAAATTTGAACATGGTAATCTCATTGATAATTTAAAATTCAACTTGCTGAGTGTTGCACAAATAAGTGAAAGGATATGGATCCTTCTTTACAAAGAAAACATGTCAAATTGTAGGACAAGAAGTTGTTAAAAAGATTGATCAAATCATTGCTGAGAGTAAAGCACAACTTGTTGCTCATAGGACTGGCAATGTGTATGTGGTGGATATGTTGAAGGATAATCCAATGTCCAGTGCATGCATGTTCTCAGTTGCTTCAAGCAAAGAGATAGAGTTATGGCATAGAAGACTTGGACACACAAATCTGAAAACTATCACCACACTCTCAAAACAAAATCTTGTCAGAGGTTTACCCTCAAAACAATTCACTTGTGAAGAACATTGTGTTTCCTGTTTAAAAGGTAAACAACATAAAAGTTCTTACAAGTCAATTGAAGAGTCAAAAGGGATAGTTAGACAGTATACACTGTAAACACTGCTTGTTATGTGCAGAACAAAGTTTTGATCAATCCCAGGCACCAAAAGACTGCCTATGAAATTCTTTATAAAATCAAACCTCTGATCTCATATTTCAAGGTCTTTGGCTGCCAATGCTTCATTTTAAAATTAAAAGATTCAATTTCAAAGTTTGCAGCCAAAGTAGATTGTGGTTATTTTCTGGGATACTCAACCACTGCTAAAGCTTACAAAGTTTTTAACTCTAGGACTAAGTGTGTTGAAGAAACCTTGAATGTAAAGTTCAATGAACTTTCTTCATTGAAAATCCCAGCAAATCCTGCTGAACTGTTTGGTCTAGACAAATTTACATTTGAAGATGTGTCTATCAAGACTAATCTTGCATGTACATCACAATCTTCTCATCAATATCATGGATATGATAGTGTGCTTCCACAATTCAAAGTTAATCCATCCATCAGAGGAGCAGATGTTAACAACAACTACGAAAACTCTACCACTACTGGCTCAACAGTTGTTGATCCACAAACCTCTGCCAGCTCACAAAATCAAACCATTGTTGATAAAAGTCCATTCTCTGTGACCAAAAATCAACAAAATTACACATCCATCCCTCCTATACCTCCACCTCCATTTCAAACAAATGTTGGCACTTCAAAATTGCCAACAGATGTTAGCTCAAATGATTCCCATTTGCAGCCTTCACCTCAAAATGCCATCATTCCAAATAAGGGAGATCTTATCTTCCTTAGAAGTTATCCATCTAATCAAATCATTGGAAACATCAATGAGGGAGGGCTCACAAGAAGCCAATCCCAAAACAGTTGTCTTTTTGCTTGTTTTCTATCACTAACCCAACCTGTCAAGTACCAAGAGGCACTGAAAGACAACAGTTGGGTTGAAGCTATGCAAGAAGAGGTCCTTCAATTCAAAAGACAACAAGTATGAGAACTTGTACCACTGCCTAAGGATGTATGTCCAATTGGCACAAAGTGGATCTTTAAGAACAAAACTAACGAAAGGGGTATTGTTGTCAAGAATAAAGCAAGCCTTGTGGTTCAAGGCTATAAACAAGAAGAAGGCATTGATTATGATGAAACCTTTGCACCCGTAGCAAGATTAGAAGCCATCAGATTGTTCTTCGCTTTTGCTGCCAACCAAAACATCAAGGTGTTTCAAATGGATATCAAAAGTGCATTCTTGTATGGTAAGATCAAGGAAGAGGTATAGGTGACATTTGTGCCTTTACAAACATCATACAATTCCAAACACTTTCGATTCCAATGAAACCTTGTGTTTCATTACCGGGAATTGTAATTACATGTGACATTCACACATTTCAGTCCATGTACAATTACAACCCCTCAAAGCTTTTCTAGAAATTATACGTAAACTGTTATGCAAACGTAATTAGTTTAATGAGACGTACACTCCAGAACAATGACATAAGCTAAACATACCCTAAATATCCTTTACATAACTTAGAAAAAAGTTTTGAACGGTCGGTATAGCAAAAACATACTTGTTCAAGCTCATGGACTATTTTCGCCAAACTGCGAAACTATGCCCATTCTCGTATTTAGTATACGAACCTTGTTTAGACATCGAAAAACTTTTGTAATCAATAAAATCTTGTATTTTATTGATAAGAATGCAAAAATATCAATCGTTGCGAAATTTCGGCCATTTTTGTGTACGTTAAAGCGTTCGTCGTAACTAAGCGAAAAACGCAACCGCACAACCGAACGAACCGACATCCATGACATTTTTTAGCATAATTCAAGTTACATATGCTATAACTTCCTCATAGAGCTTAAAAATGATGTAAACGGGTGTTAGAAGTAACAAAACGCGACAAAACAGTTCAGGGCAATTTCTGCCATTTTTTCGAAATTTTGCCCCAGACCAGGCCTTACGGACCTAAAGGCACAACCCCATATGGTCTGTAAGGGGTCCCCATTCAGCATATTTGTGGCTGCTACTTGACAGCTTCTCCTTCCTTGTCTTGGGCTCCAAGTTCACGAAATTGCCACCGTCTAGCCTGCATTTGACACATGTTAAGACCCTCCTAGGATCATGACAACACATTGGACACTTGGATTGATCCTTTGAACTCTTAAACACTATAAATAGCCAAGAATTTTGGCCACTCCAACTTGCTCATTTCATTCTTTCTTCTCCCAACTCTTTGGAGCTTGCTTCCAGCTTTGGAGGCCTCCTATTCTGAGTTCTTATAGTGTTGCCAACACAAGTAAGTACTATCCCTTAGTCTATTTCCTTATTTTGGCATATAAACTGATGTTATAACATTTTCAAACATGATTAAACATTAAAGTCTTATCATAGGGCATGTTTAACCATCCGAACACATATTTACGCAAATGACACATTAAAGTAGCGTCAACTACCTTAACGGGTCATAACAGGTCAAAAGCACTATGATTTATTCCAAATCAGAATGTTGATTTTGTTAAACCATTTCATATGAGTTCCAACACTCATTTGATTTACAAAACCTCATTTTATCTGATTCTTCCGATTATGTCTCGTACTTTAACATAGTCACCCGATGTTAGGACACACTTGATTCCTTGATCTTTTGGGCTTTGTTTACACATTCATTCAAGGCTTATACGCAAACCCAAGTGAATACATAGTTCCCCTATTTTATGTTTTGAAATATTTTGGGGTGATTCATATATGCTAAACCGTTTTCAAGTTTTCGAAACAAGTCTATGGTTTATATAAAACACGACGTTTTCAATAATGTGAACGAACTTGTTGGTGCGTTATCCATAACACGAATGACATTCATTAGCTTTAAACAAGCTGACCAGTTGTATGTTATGGTACCATAGGACTGACAATCCCGTTTCTAGGCTATTCATTGGATTTGGTGGGTAGTTTAGTAAGCGACAGAAACTGTTTCTGATTAACAAATCATTCGTTGATTTGGTTGCCTTGTTAAAGAGATCTTTTAGGGTCTATTAAAGATACCCTTGGGTATAGTCAACACAGGTTTGAATGTGTTCATTAAAGAACGACCAAAAGTTTTCACAATTAAAACACGGACGATTAACTGATGACATGGACGATTGATTATGACACAGACAATGGTTTATGACACGAACAATGGTTTATGACACGTACAATGGATTATAACATGGAGGATTAGTTTATAACAAGGACAAATGATTTTGAACAATGACACACAATGATTTTTACTTAAAGATATAAACCATATAATGTTTTCTTCTAAATCGACTTATTACTCGGTTTTACAAAAGAAAAGTTTTCGATCAAGATTCATGGTTACAAGGTTTTCTTTCACTTATATCAACTTGTTAAGTTGATGATATATATTGCAAAATTAAACACTTTTGTTTTCAAGGTTCATACTCGTCGACTCTCGAAGTTGGACGAGGTTTTGCTATATAAATACAAAGCCATGAATTTGACACACAAAACCGATGTTTCTCATAGGCATTTTCATGCTGACGTATCTATTTTCACATATGTTTCAGGTTTATCTATGTGATGTTTGTCGCCTCATGCTACACATAAGATGGACTCGGGCCTTAGCGACTTTAAAATTTGAAAGACAACATGATTGTATTTCATTTCCGTCATTTCCAGACATTGTAATCCGATTATTCAATAAAACAAAACTTTAAGTACCATGTGTTTGTGAAACAATTTGTAACGTGACTCCCCAAGTGTTTCCGCCGCGTGTTGTACGATGTGATTTGGGGTGGTACAGATTGGTATCAGAGCACTGGTTATAGGGAATTAGGTTATTAGTAATGCTTTGACCTAGTCTATAACCTTCCTAGGACCCTAACGCGAGTTTTTCTTGTGTTTAGATTCTTCATACAATACCATCACCTATCCTTAGGTGATTACCAAAAACAAAACATAATTCTTTCCCTATAGTCAATTTTTTTCCAAAACTTCACAAGAAATAATTTATCCTTAGATGATTTATTTTTTGGCTATATGCCTATAAAATTTTCAAAATCTCGTCAAAGTTTGGGCTTTAATATTGTGAACATGTGCAATCCGGAAGGGTGGATACCTGTACTCTGAGTTTTCTGTCTAAGGCTAGAGTTTTCGTCAAATCTGAATCGCCGGACCAGTCACTCTTACCAGGGAACTATTAGGGTGAGTATCCACTTATAGCTAAAGCATGTCTTCACGATACATTATAAACACCCATTTAATTTGATTAGTCACGATGTCATTTGTTCGCTTTTAGTAATGAATCTTTATACTTCGTTGATATTTTTTTAACATTTCGTTTTGACTATCTTTTATCAATCCAAATTTTTCTCTCATATTTTCCTCTCTCTTTTAGAATGCCTCCTCATCGCAATGCTACCCAAGACGCCGAAATGGCAGCACTAATTTCTCAAGAGATGGCTGTAGTACTCCCAAACCTTATGACCCAACTCAATCAAGCTTACCAAAACAATAACAACAACAATGCACCTACTCCGTGCAACTTTAAATAGTTTAATTTGGCTAAACCACTCAACTTTACACGGTCTGAGGGAGCTCCTGGGCTCCTACAATAGTTTGAGAGTATCAAGAGCACTTTCCACCATGTTCAGTGTCCGAACGAGCGCAAGGTAGAGTTTGCTTCGAGTGTTTTCCAAAAGAGAGCACTCACGTGGTGGAACGGAGTTATGAGGGATAGAGGTGCTGATATAGCAATGGCTCAAACATGGGAAGAGCTTAGAGCTCTCATGATGAAATAATTCTACCCACGTCATGAGCAGAGGGCACTTGAGAAGGAATTCCACGATCTTAAACAAGATAGTGGGGAACATTGGGCCTACACTGACCCATATGAGGAACTTAGTTTGTTGTGTCCTACCATGGTTAAGCCTTTGGACAAGGCAATCGAAAAGTACATTGATAGCCTCCCTGACCCAGTTCAGGACATAGTTATTGGTAGCAATGCCGTTACAGTTAGACAGGCCATTGAACTAGCAGCTACCCTGACAGACTCTCAAGTCAAGAAGGGTAAACTTTTCCGCAAAGGCGACAAGAAGCCATCTGACAAGGACACTAAAACAGAAACCTCCAAGAGGTCAAAGAAGCGTAAAGCTTCTCAAAACTTTGATGTAGTTGCACAGAACAACCAAGTTGCTCCAAACCAACCAGCTCAACCTCCTGCGAGGAAACCTTATGCTGGTACAACACCGTTGTGCAACAGGTGCAACGCTCCTCACCAAGCTCACCTACAGTGTCGTCAATGCACTTCATGTGGGCAACTTGGCCCTTTAGCTAACGCTTGTCAATCTGCTCGAGCTCACTTCCCACCAGGTTCTTGCTACAACTGTGGCGAGATGGGTCATTTTAGAAACCACTGCCAGAAGCTTGTTAATGCAAATCCAGCCCGTGGTGAGCATTTAACATAACTGCTAACGAGTCTCGTACTAATGACGATGTAGCTTTGAACATTTAAACTTTTACATTTTCTCTTTGTTTATCCAAGAATCTTTGAAACACTTTGATGGATTCCATAAATAATTTTGGTTGTTCCCATTTTATTTACAAAACCAATGTGATTACATGTATGTGTGATACACCTCTACAATACCGGTACCAATGATATGGTTCCTTGCAAATCAAACTACTCCAGTAGTTTCTTCTATTTTGTGATCGCTCGCGATCTCCACAAAAATCCTAAGTACTCGTTTCTCTAAGAAACAAAGTAGAAGGTACAAGTTATAACTCTTAACAGATACTCAAGTACCACTTTAAATCCTTGATTGGATACCTAAGGGTACTTCCATGAGTCCTTAAATGATCTTATGCAATATGACTATGTGCATATCACAACTCCCTAGTTTTTCATGACACTTTACATAGTACATGATTAAAAAATATTATACCCAATTTCAAAACCACATGATTTCAAAGACAATTCATAAGGTTCTAAAAACATTTTTACATAGCATACTTACTGAATATACAAAGTGCATGATTTCAAAAAAAAAACAACATACACATTTTCAAAAACCTTACATGGTCTCAAAGACATTTCACATGATTTCAAAACATTTTAACATTTCATATTTACCTAATATAACAAGTGCATGATTTCAAAAACATTATATATATGATTTCAAAAAAATTGAACATATTTTCAAAGACTCCATGCATGATTTTCAAGGACACTTTTTCTTCGTATGTTGACCTAGCATACCAAGTACACGGTTTTCAAAGACACTTTTGCTTCGTATGTTGACCTAGCATACCAGTACAAAACGGTTTTCAAAGACACTTTGCTTCGTATGTTGGCCTAACATACCTAGTGTATGATTTTCGAAACACTTCCGCCACACAAATCCCAAATCCTTATAGGACCTTCCTATCTTCATAGTTAGATTCTTGTGGATGTTTAAAGTACAAATCAAAGTCCTTGATTGGATTCTTTGTGTACTTTAATGAGTATATTAAAGATTCAATGAGACCAAACCAAATCCTTATAGCATTTATCTATCTTCATAGTTAGATTCTTGTAGGATGTTTAAAGTACTAGGTTGAAGTCCTTGATTGGATTCCTTGTGTACTTTAACACGTATGTACGAGTTTGATGACCAAGTTGACGATTAAGTGTTTATGTGATTATAGTGATTTAGATAACGAAACGAGCGTAATACCATAAGAACATAGTGGATACACCGATGGTACTTCCTATATATAAGTGTTTTATTGTATTACCCTTGTAGCGTTATCCGAATGACTATAGTATTTGGTGTTCAGTCAATTAAAATGTTCACTATCAAAAAACCTTGTAGAATCTTCCATATCTTTATGTGTTAGATTCTTAGAAGGATATCCAAAGTACTATCTTAAATCCTTAATGGGCTTTTCTATGCAAATAGTTAGACCCTTAGATTCCAAAGTACTATTCTAGTTAAAGAGGCCTTTCAGTCTATAAAGGACTCAGTCTAGTTAAAGAGGTCATTGTTGACCTAGTTAAAGAGATCATTCTTGATCTAGTTAAAGAGCCCTTTCAGGGTCTAGTTAAAGAGACCTTTCAGGGTCTAGTTGAAGAGGTCATGTGTTGACCTAGTAAAAGAGATCACTTGTTGATCTAGTTAAGGAGGCCTTTCAGGGTCTATTCAAGAGACGTTTTAGGGTCTAGTTAAAGAGGTCATGAGTTGGCCTAGTTAAAGAGATTTTTCGTCAATCTAGTTAAAGAGATCATATCTTGATGTAGTTAAGAAGATTGTTCGTCGATCTAGTTAAAGAGATCATGTGACGATCTAGTTAAAGAGACTCTTTGGTGGTCTATTTAAAGATATAATTCATTGATCTAGTTAAAGAGACCCTTTTGTGGTCTAGACAAGTCATCACATGTTTACTCGTTTGATTTTTCCCCTACACATCACAAAATAAACTATGTGGACTATGCAAAGAATTGAGTAATTATGGATGCATACATAATTATAAAATTATGTGTGTAGAAAACCATAGAAAGTTTTGTCATGTGTAAGAACCATAGTGATAAAAATAACGAAACGGGAACAATGTAATAAGGGCATCGTGGATACGCCACTGGTACTTCCTATATACATGTGTTCCTTATTACATTACAAGCGTGACGTTATTTAAGTTACTTGAAGTTCTGGACCTTGACCAATGTTGTTTATCTTTCACTCTCCGACTCCAACTTCGAGCACACACAAGTTTCCTATATTAGTCTTCATAGGAAACAATCTTCCATACGTTGCTCGAAACCCCAAAGTTCACACCCTCTTTGAAATCTTCTACTATAAGAATGCCACTTTGACATTCACATGGCTCTCTTCTGAGGCTCGGTAAAATAAAAAAATGTCATACACCTTCATATTCGACTGAAGTTTAGAATTTCGAATCTGAACTCATTCCTATAGACTACAGACGAGTACAATTAACAAAGTTTGCTGGGAAGCCAAACGTGGCCTAGAGTTTTACTCAGGGAACGGAGGATCATTTGAAAGCGATACACTCACATCTGCTTTCACAAGTTTCCTCTAAATTTAAATTCCGGGATGAAATTTCCTAAAGTAGGGGAGACTCTCACATTTGTGCCTTTACAAATGTCATACAACTCTGAACGATTTCGAATCCAATGAAACCTTTTGTTTCATTCCCGGGAATTGTATAATTACATGTGACATTCACACATTTCAGTCCATGTACACTTACAACCCCTCAAAGCTTTTCTAGAAATTTTACGTAAACTGTTACGCAACGTAATCAGTTTAATGAGATGTACATCCGGAACAATGACATAAGCTAAACATACCCTAAATATCCTTCACATAACTTAGAAATAAGTTTTGAAGGGTTCGGTATGGCAAAAACATACTTGTTCAAGCTCAGGGACTATTTTCGCCAAACTGTGAAACTATGCCCATCTCGTATTTTGAATACGAACCATGTTTAGACATCCAAAAATTTTTGTAATCAAAAAAATCTTTTATTTTATTGATAAGAATGCAAAAAATATCAATCGTTGCGAAATTTCGGTCATTTTTGTGTACGTTAAAGCGTTCGTCGTAATTAAGCGAAAAACGCAACCGTACAACCGAACAAACCAACATCCATGACATTTTTTAGCATAATTCAAGTTACATATGCTATAACTTCCTCATATACCTTAAAAATGAGGTCAACGAGTGTTGAAAGTGACAAAACGCGACAAATGAAATTTAGGGGCCATTCTGCCATTTTTTAAAAATTTGCCCCAGACCAACCTTACGGACCGTAAGGCACAACCCCATATGGTCCGTAAGGGGTCCCCAAATCAGCAGATTCATGGCTGCTACTTGGCAGTTTCTCCTTCCTTGTCTTAGGCTCCAAGTTCACGAAATTGCCACCGTCTAGCCTGCATTTGACACATGTTAAGACCCTCCTAGGATCATGACAACACATTGGACACTTGGATTGATCCTATGAACTCTTGAACACTATAATAGCCAAGGATTTTGGCCATTCCAACTTTCTCATTTCATTCTTTCCTCTGCCAACTCTTTGGAGCTTGCTTCCAGCTTTGGAGGCCTCCTATTCTGAGTTCTTATAATGTACCCAACACAAGTAAGTACTCTTTCTTAGTCTATTTCCTTATTTTGGCTATTTATAAGCCAAAAGTCAAACAGTTTGACTTTCTTTTTGACTTTAAGTCCTGACCATATTTGGTCAAGTCAAAGTTCAATTGAACTTTGCAACGTGATCCTAATCACGAAGGTTATAATCCTTTGCGATTGCACCTTCTTATTACCACGTTTACTAGTCGAAGTTACGAGTCAAAGTTTCGGTCAAAGATGCGCATGATGTGCATTTTACGACGAAACTATTTTCGGGTATCAAAACACCAGATACCAAATCAGTTTTATAAACTTAGTTAGACATGTTGACATGTCTAACTCGTCACTTCTAGTTTAGTGCTTATTTAGGGTCCTAAGTCGAGCGGTCTTGACCACCGCTTTGACTTTCGAATCCGACCCGTTTGGTCGATCTTAAGATCCAACCAAACACATATTTGTGACCGTAGTTGTATAGGGAATAACCTACTGAGGTTATACCTTATGGTCACTTCGTTTGGTTAGTATTATGATAAGTCGCTTTTATGTTCTTTAATAATGACCAAAATGCCCTTTTGCGCATAAATCCATTTTAAGCATATGTAGTCAACTTTTTGACATATAACATTTTCAAACATGATTGAACATTAAAGTCTTATATAGGATATGTTTAACCATCTGAACACATATTTACGCAAATGACACGTTAAAGTAGCATAAACTACCTTAACGGGTCATAACGGGTCGAAAGCACTTAGGATTCATTGCAAATCAGAATGTTGATTTTGTTAAACCATTTCATATGAGTTCCAACACTCATTTGGTTTACAAGACCTCATTCTATCTGATTCTTCCGATTATGTCTCGTACTTTAACATAGTTACCCGATGTTAGCACACACTTGATTCCTTGATCTTTTCGGCTTTGTTTACACATTCATTCAAGGCTTATACGCAAACCCAAGTGAGTACATAGTTCCCCTCTTTTATGTTTTGAAAATATTTTTGGGTGATTCATATGTGCTAAACCGTTTTCAAGTTTTCGAAATAAGTCTATGGTTTATATAAAACACGACGATTTCAATAATGTGAACGAAATTGTTGGTGCGTTATCCTTAACACGAATGATATTCATTAGCTTTTAACAAGCCTACAAGTAGTATGTTATGGTACCATAGGTCTGACAATCCCATTACTAGGCTATTCACTAGAGTTGGTGGGTAGTTTGGGAAGCGACAGAAATGTTTCTGATTAATCATTCGTTGATTTGTTAGTCTTATTAAAGAGATCTTTTAAGGTCTATTAAAGATACCCTTAGGGTATAGTCAACACATGTTTGAATGTGTTTGTTAAAGAACGACCAAAAGTTTTCACAACTAAAACACAGACGATTAACTGATGACACAGACGATTGGTTTATGACACAGACAATGGTTTATGACATGAACAATGGTTTATGACATGAACAATGGTTTATGACACGTACAATGGTTTATAACACGGACGATTTGTTTATAACAAGGACAAATGGTTTTTAACAATGACACACAATGATTTTTACTTAAAGATTTAAACCAAACAATGTTTTCTTTTAAATCAACTTATTACTCGGTTTTACATAAGAAAAGTTTTCGGTCAAGATTCATGGTTACAAGGTTTTCTTTCACTTATATCAACTTGTTAAGTTGATTATATATATTGCAAAATTAGAGACTTTTGTTTTCAAGGTTCATACTCGTCAACTCTCGAAGTTGGACGAGGTTTAGCTATATAAATACAAACCTATGAATTTGACACACACAAAACCTATGTTATTCACAGGAATTTTTATGCTGACGTACCTATATTCACATATGTTTCAGGTTTATCTATGTGATGTTTGTCACCGCATGCTACACATAGGATGGACTCAAGCCTTAGTGACTTTAAAATTTGAAAGACAATATGATTGTATTCAATTTCCGTCATTTCGAGACATTGTAATCTGATAATTCAATCAAACAAAACTTTAAGTACCATGTGTTGTGAAACGATTTGTAACGTGACTCCGCAAGTGTTTCCGCCGTGTGTTGTACGACGCGATTTTGGGTGTTACGGTATATGTTTGTCAACCTCCTGGCTTTGAAGATGCATTTTATCTTGATCATGTCTACAAGCTTAACAAAGCTTTGTATGGCCGGAAGCAAGCACCAAGAGCCTGGTATGAAACTCTTTCCACTTTTCTCTTATCCAATGGTTTCACAAGAGGTAAAATTGATAAAACCTTATTTTTAAAATGGAAAGGAAAATATTTGATGTTTGTCCAAATTGATGTGGCTGACATCACTTTTGGATCCACATGCACTACCATGTGTGAAGAGTTTAGGCAACTCATGGCAGCAGAGTTTGAAATAAGTGCAATGGGTGAGCTACAATGTTTCCTTGGTCTTCAAGTCAAACAAATGTACAACGGCACCTTCATTCATCAAAATAAGTATGTCATACCAAATTTGATATGAATGATTGTAAACCGTGTAGCACACCCATGGCAACCTCAAAGCTTGTCATTGTTGATGACAAAGATGACTTTGTTGATCAAACTCTCTACAGAAGCATGATTGGGTCTTTATTGTACTTAACTGCTTCCCGACCAGATATCATGTTTGCAACATGTGTTTGTGCCCAATCCCAGTCAGCACCTAGAAAGTCTAAGTCTAATCTTATTACTGTGAAGAGGATATTCAGATACATAAAGGTGCTCCCTCACTTGGTATCTGGTATCTTGCTAATGGAAACATTGAGCTTTCAAGTTACTCAGACAGCGATTTTGCCGGTTGCCACACCACAAGGAAGTCCACATCCGGGCGAGTTCAGTTCCGTGTCCTGGCAAAGCAAAAAAGCAAGTTGTAGTATCCACATCCACTGCTGAGGCTGAATACATTGCTGCTGCAAGTTGCACTTTGAAAGTTTGATCAACTGGCAGATGTTCTAACGAAAGCATTAGATACATCCATCTTTGAAAGTTTGATCTCTAAGATTGGTATGCTAAACATGGATTAGAAACAACATTTTTGGTGATCCATGTGTAAATAGCATTAAAATGTTTTCAGAAAATAAAAAATCCATCCTTAAAAATAGTTTAAAATTGAAGTTTTCAATAAATCTCAAAAGTCTATTCATAACCACTGCTTTCCTAAAACCACTAATTGGCTTGGAAATTCTATCCACTGTTAAAAGTGTATCCTCTGGTTGGTCAAACCACTGTGTTGACCTTATCCACTGATGGCTATCCTCTGATAGTGTAAATTCAAAACACTGTTTCCATCCACTAGTTGATACACAACAGTGGTTCTCCATAACACATGTCTTCCATTCGTTATCAGAGGATACACATGGACAGATGTTAGCTGTCAGATCTTTACAACGTCATCATTCACTTTTACACTTTATAAACCCTGTTTTATTCCAAACAGAGTTTTCCACTCTGTTGTATCGAATTCAAAATTCGAAAAAGCGGTTTCTCCTCAAGTCTTCTTCTTCTTCGCAACTTTTCCTCGCCCTAATCTTCACCATGAAGCTCATCATTAAAACACCCCACAATTACACTCCGATTCTTGAAGAAACTAACTCAAATAGACATTATCATGCTATGATCAAAGTCTTAAAAGAGTCCAAATACAAGAACATCATGGAAATCAAAGTCCAATTTTTCTTGATAATGCTGAGGTCCATTCAACAAAGAAGAAAGCTTATGCTATCGTTTCCAAAGTGGGCAAAACTATTTTCCAAATAAGCCCATCTTCCATTTCAAGGTTTTTGGTTTAAATGACCTAGATCATCCTACCTCTCTTTCACTTCCTGACTTGCATAATGAATTCATTGAAAGAGGATATGAAGGTCAACTGACAGGTAAAACCATCTATAATCCTAAATTTCCTGCTAAAATGAAATTCTTTTCCATACATTGTTGACTTGTTTGTCTGCCAAGACAACTACATTTAATGAAATACCTTTGAACAGGCAATACTTGGGATTGCACTTTTGACTAAATCTAATTTCAACTTTTCCCAAGTATTGTTCAGTGACTTGGTGACGAACATCAACAATATTAAAAAGGACAAAGCTTTTCTAATACACCCAAGGTTTTTAAGTGTTTACATACAAAACAAAGTTGGTGAAGCTGATGCTAAACAAGGTGCTGTGGTTTCTCATGGCAGCCTTACACATGAAACATCACCAACCAATCAAAAGTTTTAGAAACACAAGTAGAGGGGGTTGAGGAAATTTTAGATGCACAAACATCACAGGCTCAACCCACTACTACTGAGCCCACTGCTTCTGGTGATCAAAGTACTACAACCAGTGCTTTGAAACCCACACTAGCAATCACCAAAAAGAAACATACAAAATCCAAAAGCCCACCAAAACCAAATCTAAAAAGTGTCTCTGGAAAATGAGATCCCAGAGGTTAACCCAGTGACAACACCAAAGTCACTTAAAACCACTGTTGCTACTTCTTCACAACAGATGGTAGAAAGATCTCAACCTATTAGCCTACCTCCTCTTGTATCCTCACAAAAGGATCAAGTTGTAAGCATAGGGACATCAAATTATGAAGCTCTATATCCACTTGGTTCTATTTTCCGCAGCCCCTCTCCCAGGGTAATGTCTCTTTCTACACCACAACCCTCACCAACAATTATTCCACCTACCATTTTACCTCTGTTGAATGCAATAGACATGGATTAGACACATACAAGTTCCTCTCACTAGCACATTACTAAGAGTTTCCCTCTACATGTGACTGAGTCTGATACTCATGTCTTTGCTATCCTATCAACAGCTGAGGAGGCTACATCCCTTGGGTTACAGTTGCAGAACTACCTGTTTCTCAATTGGACAGTGGTTCCATCATTAAGTCTCCCTTGAAGGCAACAACTGTTGAGGCTACTAAGGTAACCTCTGTTCCAGTTGGAAGTCCCCAATACCAAGAAAAAGGGGCATCTAGTTTTGAGGACATGGAATTTACTTCCATTGAGAATCCAGATACAACCACCAATAGTGGGAGTTTAGATGATCCTATTAAGTTAGGTGTCGAGCTAAAATACAAAGAATTGACGGAGAGAAGGAGCCACATGGAATCATCCGTTAATGAAGTCAAATCCATAGTGAAGCAGATGTTACAACTCTATCAGTCTCATCCTCTTACTCTAACCATTGCTGAGGAATTATGGAAAATTACTGAGCCTGTCATCTTAGCTCAAAGGCAGTTGGCAGAAATTCAACACACAACTCAAATGAAGCTAATCAGAGAGATGGTTGATGCAAGGTACAAAGATACCCAGGTTGAGATCAAAGCTATAAAGGATCATTTATTGAAGACCACAGGCTCTTCCCCTACTCTTGTCTTTCTAGAAGACATAGTAGACGATGCCAAAAAGGGGAAGAAAGATTCCATGAGAAAACTCAAGCCTGATTCTTCATCAAAGCCTAAAGAGCCTGAAACCACTGCTGCAGCATCAAGCAAAGAGATTGATGACTCTCTTAACAAAGAAACTAACAAGTTAATTACTGACAAGCAGAAAAGATTGAGGAATCTCAGGGCAGAGAGTAAAAGTTTGGTTAAGCAAAAACTAGACCAGCAAAAGGTAAAAGAAGACGTTGGTTCTTCAACAAAGAAGAATTCAGCCAAAAAGGCAGGCAAACCAATATCCACAGCTTCTAAAACCACTGCTACTGGTGTAACTCCAGCTGTAACCTCTTCCCCAAGCACTCAAAGCTCAACGCCTCATATCCCTACATCAAATACTACTCCAGCAGATGTTGTGACATCTGTGGGTCAACAGTTGTTGATGCATCAGATGTTACAGCAGATCCGTCACAAACGTCTACCATGATCACCTTCTCAACCACAACTCAACCAATTCCCACACCCACAAGAATTCCTGAACATCCACCCTAACCAAAAATTATCTTCAAACGTAGAAGGGAAAATTCTGTTGTTACAGATGATGACATAATCCCATCACTAGTTCCATTATCCTCACAACCACTAACAACATCATCCTCACCACTTTCAGTAATTCCCAAAACAACTCAACCCAGCATTCCACCACCTACTATACTCCTTCTCACCACACAATTTCCTCTAGACCTGAATATTGTTAAAGAAGAGATCAAATGTTTTGACTCAATTGAGGAACCAGAAAAGAGATATTTCCCATCCCTTCAGGGTTATACAAAACCAAAGAACATTGATGAATATCTCCAACTGAAAGCTAAATAAGCAAAGGATATAACCAAGAAGGTTACAAAGGGAAAAGGAGATAAAGAGGTGCAAAGCGTCATGTAATATCAACTCAGCAAGGTAAGAAGGCTTGAAGACTTTTCAAAAGACTTGTGCAAATGGTTGTCTGAAAGGGAGGATGAAAGTTTGTGGAAAGACTATTTGGATCATATTATGCAGCACAAGCAGTACAAAGCTACAAGGACACCATTTAAAGACTGGTCTGTGAATGATCTCAAACAGGAAATTGAGAGGATGCAAACAATGCTCAAGGATCCTCACAAGAAACCTACACCTCCAGACTGGAGTAAATACAAGAAAAATGTGTCTAATAGAGCTTTGAAATTAAAAAGATTAAAAGAAGAACTGGTTGCTGCTAATTATGGAAGAAGTAAACAGATTGCCAGATGGTCAGAGGTTAAGGTAAAAGAGACATACAAAGTGTTGAAAGAGCTTAGAAGGAAATATCCAACTGTGTCTCGGAAGGCAGTTTATCCAACAGAGGATACAGTTCAACAGACCCACTCTTCAAAAAGTCTGATCTCAACATCTGATCTTACCCCCACTGCTTTAAGACATGTAAAAAGGCAGAAGCAGATGTCTGAGGCTGATGAGAAGAAGTATGAACAAGATTTCATCAAAGAAGGGATAAAGTGCCAACGGCAATTCCACACTGATGATGCAAGTGATCAGCTAAGAGATACATTATCCAAACTTGCAAGTCAAATCCTTCCACCACCAACCTGAACAATAAGCCAGCTCTCAAGAAAACCATCTGATCCAAAAATTCTAAAATGGAAGTCAGATAAAGACACCCATGAATTTACTTTGTTCAAATCAAATGGTGAAGCTACCAAGATTAGAATGGAGGATGCATATGGGCTGTGTGCAGAAGACCTTCAAGATCTTATGAATCTGGAGCTTGAAAAAGATGCTGAGGATATGGACTCTTGGACTTCAGTTCAAGGGTCAGATAAGAGAATTTATGTTGAGGAATAAAGATCAAGAATAAAGGAAGTTTTGGCATCATCTGTTCCAAGGGGAGATTGTTGGGATTGAACATTTTTTAAAGGAACAGATGATAGAAAGCCACAACATGTTATTTCATCTAATCCAGCATATCAGATTTTACAAGCTCTGATGAATAACATCTGATATTGCCAAAGTCCTTCCATCAAGCATCTGTTGAAGCTAAACGACAAAGATATCCAAAGCTTTGTTGAAGACCAATAGTGGGTTGCATCAGAGTTTAGTTTATCTTATTATATTCAATGTTTTGTATTAGCAGTGTTTAGGCTATCAGAATTTAGAAGTTAGTTATTACGTTGTTAGCTGTCACTATCAACCCTGACATCAGCAAAGATGCTCAGATATAAATAGACAGTGCTTATGTACTGTTCTATCATCTATCAAAAGGTCATTTTACCAATCATCTTCTCTGCATTCTGTACGATCAAGCTTAAGTTATAAAAGGTCGAGGGGGAGTTGTAAATCACATGCACAACTTATAAAGTTTGGAAGCAGGATGATCAAAGCAATCTTCCATTAGTTATGATACAAAGTTTTCTATTTCCGCTGCATTTCACTCTGTTTTATCTTCATTCATAAAACCATCTTTAAAAAAATCATAAATAATTCAAACTCAGATCCTAACACGTGATGTCGAAACTTTTCAAGTTCATGAATCTGTAAGAATCGGGCTTCACCCCCAAATTTAAGATCCAAATTTGCCGTCTTTAGAGCCCACATCGCCTTATGCTCCAACTCAACCGGTAGATGGCACGTTTTTCCATAAACTAACCTAAAGGGAGTAGTCCTAATAGGTGTCTTGTATGCCGTCCTAAAAGCCCAAAGCGCCTCATCTAGCTTCTCTGACCAATCCTTAAGGTTTTGACCCACCGACCACTCAAGGATTCTCTTTAACCCCCGGTTCGTGACCTCCACTTGCCCACTTGTTTGCGGATGGTAGGGCGTGGATAACCTATGGTGAACACCATATCGAGGAAAAGCTCTCTCAAGCTGAGTTTTGCAGAAATGCATCCCTCGATCACGAAAAAGGAAAGGGTCATCCATATGTAATGCTTGAGATCCGCGAAGAACTTCTTCTTCTGCTGATGCGTCAATCCTTTGATAAGGACCCCACAAGCAAGATAGTTCGCGAAATCAGCAAACTAGGGCGACTTATAACACACCTCGACACTCATCAAAGACTCATGCGAGAACTTGTCATTTATCGGCTCCAACGCGCGTCCTCGGCGTCTCCGTGCTCCAGTCTAGAAAGATGATCGGCCGCAACATTCAATGAACCCTTTTTATCCCGAATCTCAATGTCAAACTCATGTAGCAATAGAATCCACCTGATAAGACGCGGTTTAGCATCTTGTTTGCTAAACAGGTATCAGATGGCCGCGTGATCGGTGTATACAATCATCTTGGAAAGCACTAAACAAGATCTAAATATTATCAAACTTAAAAAACTACCGCCAAAAGATCCTCCATAGTAGTGTAATTCTCTTGCACATTGTGTAGAGTCTTGCTGGAGTAGTAGATCAGGTGAAAGTGCTTGTCCTTCCGCTGTCCCAAAACAGCCCCTATCGTGAAATCGCTAGCATCGCACATTAGTTCAAATGGCAAGGTCCAGTTAGGTGCGATCAAGATAGGGGCTTCAACAAACCTTTGCTTAAGAAGGTCAAACGCCTTCAAGCAATCCTCACATAAGATAAACGGGGCATCATTTTATAACAAGCGGGTCATGGGTCTGTCGATCTTTGAAAAATCCTTTATGAACCGCTTATAAAACCCAGCATGACCTAGGAGGCTCCTTATCGCTCTAACCGAGGTAGGAGGTGGAAGTCGAGAAATGATGTCAACTTTCGCGGGATCGACTTCCATGCCTGCTTGCGAGATCTTATGCTCAAGAAATATGCCCTCTATCACCATAAAAATGGCTTTTTTCCCAGTTGAGCACAAGATTTGTTTCCTCAAACCTTTTTAACATCTTTTTTCAAATTTTCCAAACACTGGTCGAAAGAATCCCCAAAAACTAAAAAGTCATTCATGAAAACTTCCATGGAATCCTCGATCATGTCATGGAAAATCGCTACCATGCATTGCTGGAAGATAGCCGGTGCATTACACAGCCCGAAAGGCATTCGCCAGTAGGCGAATGTGCCAAAGGGGCATGTGTAGGTAGCCATCTCCTAATCCTCAGGAGCAATAGGAATCTGAAAATACCCCGAAAACCCAAAATGAAAACAATAATAAGACTTCCCCGACAGACGTTCCAACATCTTGTCAATGAATGGGAGCGGGAAGTGGTCCTTGCGGGTGGCGTCATTTAGTTTGCGGTAATGGATGCAAACCCGCCATCTTGTGACCGTCCGGGTCGGAATAAGCTCATTCCTGGCATTCGTAACTACCATCATGCAACCCTTTTTAGGCACTACCTGTATAGGATTAACCCAAACTAAGTCGAAGATAGGATAGACCAAAACTGCATCTAACAACTTTATCACCTCTTTTTTGACCACATCTTCCATGTTTGGGTTTAATCTTGTGCACACGACTTGTAATGGTCCTCCATGAGAATTTTATGATACAGAAGGAGGGATTGATTCCTTTGATATCCATTATCTTCCACGCCATGCTTTCTTATGAAGTCGTAAAACGCCGAGAAGTTTGCTCTTTTCCTCGTCTGACAAAGATGATGAAATAATAACCGGCATATTGCGCTCCTCGTCTAGAAACGCGACTAGAGATGTGGTGGAAGCTCCTTAAGCTCTAAGGACGGGGGATCTTCACTAAAGGCTTCGACTTCTCCTCATCCTCATGATCAATCTCCGTAAATCGATGCGGACTTTGGGAACCATCATCACCGATTTGATAGACCGGTGCTCAAATTCGTGGCCCTCCTGCGTAATGCTATCTAGGTCTCCACACAATAGATGTGTGTCTAAATCGATCTCCTCAATCGTGCCCTGGAAATGGGTGTTCACATAAGTGTCGACAATGTCAACATAGTAGAGCGTGTCATCCTGACTTATGGGTGCTGCATTGACCGCTTAATGTCAAAGGTCACATGCTCGTCATTCACTCGAAGCGTAATCTAGCCCGCGGCTACATCTACAATCATCTGGGCGATATTCAAGAATGGGCGTCTGAGTATCAAAGGCACCCTAGAGTCCTCATCCATATCCAAGATAACAAAGTCCACGGGAAATACAAACTTGTCAATTTTGACAAGCATATTCTCAACAAACCCACGTGGATACTTGATTGAACGATCAGCAAGTCGAATGCTCATCCTCATCGGTGAAGGCTCACCTAGATCCAGTTTGGCAAAAACCGTATAAGGCATAAGGTTAATGCTCGCTCCCAAATCTGCTAACGTGTACTAACAGAAATGCTACCAATAAGACAGGGAAGTGTAAAGCTGCCTGGATCTCCCATCTTCGTAGACAGACGGTTTTGAAGAACGGCTGAGCAAATCTCATTCATCACTACACATGACATATCCTCTGGTTTTTGCTTTTTTGAGAGATGTCTTTCAAAAACTTCGCGTGCTTAGGAATTTGGGTTAAGGCTTCAACAAATGGTATGTTTATATGTGACTGTTTAAACACTCGAGATACTTACATATTATTCTTCGTTCCTTTGTTTCTTTAGCCTGCCTAGGTACGGAACTGGAGGAGTATAATCTTTGACTGGCTTCTGGAGCTGTGCTATACTTGCTGGGACTCGCCTAGCATGCACCTCGTCCGAAGTATCAATCTAGACCGGCTCATTGATCGGTGGTGAGTCCGATATGTAGGTCTGGTGGTTTTACCACTCCTAGTTATCACGGCATTTACATGTCTGCGTGGATTCGACTAAGTATTGCCTGGAAAACCACCCTGGGGTCTCTCCGACATCATTTTAGCCAACTGGACAACCTGATTCTTGATGTTCTGAATCGAGACCTTCTGCCTACGCATCTCTCCCTCGTGAGCTAAGAAACGATCCTCACTTTGTTGATACCGTTTTTCACTACTTATTTGCACTGTTCGAGCTACTCAGAAGTTGTGCCATCATCTCCTATAGCTTGGAATTTTCTTGAAGGGCTTGTTGCTGGGAACTACTCCCGGCGCCCTGATTTTGGTACAAGTATGGATGTGGCTGGTAGAATTGATTGTAAGGCTGGTATGACTGGCCTTGAGCCTGCTGTGGTGCTGGAGCTAGCTGAGCCTATCCGAGCAGGTTTTGCGTTACCCGTATTTGCTTTCCACCCAAAGTTCGGGTGATTTCTCCATCCCGGATTATACGTGTTGTTGTAGGGATTATTTTGTGGCCTCGCTTGATTGCTGACAAAGTCTACCTCTCCTAGCCTTCATACGTAACTCCCTGAGCACACACACGTGGCTCGTGCGTCACTCCATACTGATCACACCCAAAACTAGCCTGTGCTACAGTCTAGGATCTATCAAACTTCACCAACAATGCCGCGATCTGTGTAGTAATAGCCGGTAATCATCGACAGCATGAACTCCTGGGCGAGACGATGTTCGGCCCCTCTCTCCGCCCTGACGTGAACTCGACTTCAATGCGGCTTTCTTTATAATCGCGTAAGCTTCATTAGGCGTCTTCGTCCCTAGATCGCCATAGGCATATACGTCTAAACGCTCCTGCGTGTCGTAGTTGAGCCCCTAGTAAAAAGTCAGAACTAACTACCACTTGGAGAAACCATGGTGCGGAACATCAAGTAACAAGTCTCTGAATCACTCCCAAGCTGCATGTAAAGACTCTCCGTCATCCTGTCGAAACGTCACGATCCGATTCCTTAACTTGGTCGTCTTTTCTGGAGGAAAGTACTTCTGCCTAACAACTCCGCCATCTCGTCCAACATCGTGATAGATCCAGCAGGAAGCGATAATATCCACAACTTGGCTTTGTCCCGCAGCGAAAAGGGGAAAGTCTCAAGCGGATCGG
The DNA here is from genome assembly GCA_947069175.1 of Scalesia atractyloides. Classification (NCBI taxonomy): domain Eukaryota; kingdom Viridiplantae; phylum Streptophyta; class Magnoliopsida; order Asterales; family Asteraceae; genus Scalesia; species Scalesia atractyloides. Next base: position 56,684,564 of record CAMTDV010000016.1, on the reverse strand, counting down.
GGTATCCGAGACGTTGTGCATCTTGAATGTTGAGCAAATCTCTAGAAAAAAAGCAACGTGTCGACCGGGATCCTCGTGCTATCGTCCATCGAACTGCACCGAATTTTGCATCATATTTATTATACTAGATTTAATTTCAAAAGTTGGTGCTAAAACTATCGGTCGGGCAATGCTCGGCTCCAGGCCTCCTCCTCTGGGTCGGCCTGTCTCGTTTAAAGGCCTATCGTCGTCTACGATGGTTGTGTCTCCCTCGTCCTCTGAGCTCTCGGTCTCATAGGATGCCACCGGCTCTCAAGCTGTTGCGCAACCGCACGGGATCTCTCTCGAAGCCGCCTCCTCAGATCACGCTCAGGTTCTTCAGATGGTTCAACAGCGGTGGGTGCGGGGTTGATGAGATTAACTTGCAAACGAAAATAGGCGCATATAAATAATATACTACTATTAGTATTCTGTTTTTTTTAGTGCTGTAATAAAATGAATTTTCTGTTCTAACGAATAAAATACTTTTAAAAATGCGAAGGTAGACAAAATTTTATAAGAATTGAAAATAAATGAAAACACTTTAACTGGTTAGGATAAAAATAGTTTTTCGGTTCCAAAAATCTAAGAAATAAATGAATAATTAGTTTGAATTCAAACAAATAAATGAAATAAAATTTTTAACAAATATTTAAACAATAAATCAAATCAAATAAAAATATTAACAATCAAATAAATAAATAATCAAATAGAAAATATTTACAAATATTCACAAGTATGTACACCGATAGAATATTGACTCGGGTCGTTCCTAAAGCTCGACACATCCCCGGCAACGGCGCCAAAAACTTGACGTGTGTGTGTATATACATATATTTACAATGAATTTTACACACGACTCGGTTTTAAATTTATAAAAAAATGATTTATATTCAACATTAAAACACACACAAAAGGGCAAGTGTACCCTATCGTATATGAAGTGGCATGATGAAGGATTCACTGGACTGAAAACCACATTAGCGTGCTGAAGGTATTGCTGAGCAGAAGTGGGTGTGGCTGAGTTGTTCGGAAGAGACATGTCGTACACATAGTTTGTCTTCTGAGCTTGCAGCTGAGCTTGTGTTATCGGACAGAAAACAACATTCGGATTGTTGTTCGACATTCCATGAACAGGACTAAAAAACAATGTTGGGATGACTTTGAGACATTAAGGCAGTGTTGGAACTCGTCATCCGACAGCAATCATTGAATTCATGTGGTTTAGCTCTCTCTATTGATTGTCAATCTCACATGACTTGATTGTAGCAATTAGCTCGGTGAGTGTGACTTCATTCAGGTTTGTTGTACGCTTTATCATCGAGACATCAGCATCCCAGCTTTTCGGCAATGAGTTCAGAAGTTGGCGATTCATCCCACTGTTAGTGATAGTGATGCCAGCACTTATCATTTGTGAGACCAGTTTAACGAATCTTCTGATTTGGTTCTCCACAGTCTCCTCATAAATGTGATTGAACAAACTGAACTGATGGTTCATCATGTTTACCCTGCTAGCCTTCATGTCAGTGTTTCCTTTATAAAGATTCTTAAGCACATCCCAAACCTCCTTCGCATTCATGTGGTTTCTAACAACGATTGAGACATCCGGTCCAAGAGCCATAGTGATATTTTCCATGGCCTTATCATCTTCATGTTTGATTCTTTGATCATCGTCAGCCCACAGATTCTCAGTTGTAGGAATCTGATTTAGATGATCATTATCAGTAGCATACATAATGGTACAGGGACCATCTCGAATACACCTCCATACCCCAGGCTCCTTTGCCTTACAAAACTGCTAAAAACGCCAGGTCCACGCAAAGTAATCGTCTTCATACAGCAACCTTGGGATTTTGGTAGGACGTGCCGATAATTTGATCAAGTTCTTGATGCAACGCTGGAGTCTGAGACTGGATGGCAGCTAAGGTAGCGTTGGCGAGATCCATAGCAGTCAAACACCGTTCGGTTCATCATTTTTAAATTTACGGAATAGATATTAAGTAATATTAAAAATTAAAGATGAATAGTTCAAAACAGTCCAATCGAAATGATCCACTAGAAACAGTAACTTATCTGAAATGCTAGAAAGATCAATTCAGAACAGTAGCTGATCCGAAATGATTGGAAATCACTGAATCATCCGAAATACTATGAAGTTGATCCGAAATATAGGCAATCTTCAAACAAGATTATCTAAAATGCACTTGAAATCTATCAAGATGATCCGAAATGTATCTGAAACGCAAGCTTATGATCCGAAATGAACTCAAGATACAAGCTAATGATCCGAAACGAATTCGAAATTCAACAAATGATCCGAAATGTATTCGAGTCTTCAAAGGATGATCCGAAATGATGAGCAAATGATCCGAAATGCGAACAGAAACTTAAAATCCAATAAGCCTTACCAAGCCCAAAACTATATAAGCTAAGCCAAAACATACTAAAAGACTAACACATAAACCTTAAGGGCCTAACAATTAGTGGTGTGTACGTTCGGGTCAGTTCGATTTTTGGGCAAAATCAAAACCAAAACCAAAATGTCGGTTTTGGGTTTTAAAAACCGTTCGTTTTCGGTTATTGTCGGTTTTGGTTTTTCGGTTTTTACGTCGGTTTGGTTCGGTTTTCGGTTATTTCGGTTTTTGGAACAAAATTATGTAAGATTCAAAAAATAAAAAGTATAATTTATATTATAACAATCTTTTTATATGTTTATATTTAAGTTGTTATAGTTAACCTCTTTAATTAATATTCATAACCTAACCTTCTAATCTATTTTTATGTTTCTTCAAAGTTTTTATTAGGCATTTTCTTTTATAATAATTTTAAGATCATTTAATTTATATACCAAATTTTGTTATATCTTATAGGTAATAAATAAATCATTTCAATTATAAATAAACATGTAATGTTTTCATTATAAACACTTAACATTCAAGAATAAAATTAACACTTTCAACTAGCATTGGGTTAAACACTTAGGGGCTGTTTGGCAGCTTCTGAATAGTTAAGTGCTGAACCAATAAGAGTTCTGAACCATTAAGTGTTGAACCAGTAAGAGTTCTAAACCATTAAGAGCCAGTATATTGCTTAACTGTTCAGAGGCAGATGTCTGACCGATTCAGGTTAGAGGTCTTAACCATTCAGACTCAGTATTATGCTTAACCATTCAGAGGCAAATGTCTTAACCATTCAGACATCTGCTAGCGAAACAAACAGTGTGAACCATTAAGTGTTGAATCATTAAGAGGTCTGAACCATTAAGAGCCTCGTTAAGAGGTAAACAAACAGCCCCTTAAACAATTTAAACTTAAACATAAAAATATATGGATTATAACTTATCGGTTCGGTTCGGTTTTCTTCGGTTATTGAAAATGTTTATCCGAAAACCGAACCGAAATTTTCGGTTACTAAAAATCCGAAAACCAAACCGTCGGTTTTTGCTTTGATTCGGTTTTTTCGGTTCAGTTATTCGATTCTGGTTCGGTTATTTCGGTTTTCTTGCTCACCCCTACTAACAATAACCCATGTAATCCATGTAATGCACACATGGGTTGAGTTTTAAAAAAAGTATTTGTATATTTAAATAAAAACCTGAGTGGTAAGTAATGGGAAATTAGTTTGGCGGTTGAATATGTTTGATCGTCAATAAATGAGGCCACGTAGTAATCCCTAGGAACGCAAAATCTTTAAAACCAACCAACAATTCCTTAATTTTGCGGGAACCATCGGTCAATTGATCTGCACGGGGCGGGGGATGGCCGGACAATCTCGGAAATGGATGAATCTGATGAGCATCATATGGATCCAGGCATTCACCGGCACCAATTTCGATTTCTCCGCCTATTCATCGGAGCTCAAGAAGGTCTTGGCGGTGTCGCAGGTGCAGTTGAACTATCTCGCCACCGCCTCCGATTTAGGCAAGGCGTTCGGGTGGTCGTCCGGGCTGGCCCTCATGTACCTGCCCTTATGGATGGTTGCCTTCATCGCGGCTTCAATGGGTTTCTTTGGTTACGGAGTTCAATGGCTCATCATTCGTAGAATTGTCACCTTGCCATATTTCCTGGTGAGTGAGTACATGATATTCCCCTATTCATCGTCATGTATGATGATGCATCCATGATTAATGCATGTATCTATGTTGGTTGCTTAGGCTTCTCATTTTTCAACCCAATAAACCGATACAATAAAAAATAAATCAAATATCTAATAATGGTTTTTTAGATTTTGATAATTATTTCAGTAATTGGAACTTAAATAATTGTATAACAAATCATTTTGAATTTTTTTTTTTAATTTCGGCCGGTTATTGGTTTCAAATGGTGAGCATTTTGTTGTGTTGCTTTCAGTTTTTTTAAAATGATCAAAAGTTAAACTGCTATGGACTTTTAATGCTGAAACAATGGGTTGAACGAATCCGAATACAATATAATGTGATTTATAGATATGAACCGGCTGACCAGTTCAAACCGAGATAAATCGGCTAGTTTGGGCTGGTTCGGTCGGGTTATAAATGAATTAGTTCGGTTGACGGTATGAAAAACCAGGTTTTACAGGCCGGTTTTTACGTTTTTGGACCAGCCAAATAAACGAAAAAAATCATAATAGAGATAAGAATTTAAATGATTTTTACGTATAAATTACTATATTTAACTGATTTCGTGCAAACCCTGTAATACTTAAAAAGTAAAACATTTGTTTTTTTAAGCCTACCAAGACCGAACTTCTGTAGATGTAATATTTTTATTGTTCATAACTGTACCATTTAGTTTCTTGAAAAACTGTTTTTATGTTGGTTTAGAAATTCTGCCAAAACAGTCGAAACCGACTGCAAAAAATAATATTTTTAGTAATTCATAAATAATAGTATAACACAGTCGAATCTGACGGCAAAATATAATATTTTTATTATTCATAAATAATAGTATGAAAAATGTTGGAAGGTAGTTTTTTTTCAATTATTTTTTTTCATTGTTGGTGGAAAACTAGATAAATGCATATTTCGTTAATAATATTTCTTAGCAACAAAATAACATACTACTACTTACGTTATTGTTGATCGCGGGACTTAAATCCTTGACGTTTTGAGGAGTTCACAATTGTACACACACAATTAGACCAAAATTCCTTTCGCTTCTTAACAACAACGTAATATATTACTACTTACTTTATTGTTGATTGCGGGACTTGAAGCCAAACAAAAAGTAAACGTAAAACTGATGAATCATACACGCACGTTACAGCGCGTTAACTCGAAAAATGAGACTGAAAAAAATAAAACATAGAAAAGAACAACAAAATCTGTTTAGGACCCGTGAGTTCCGAGTGTGCGTTAAACCATAAAAAATTACACGTAAAAATGTTGAACCAATATGTTAAAATCAGAGTTTCAGAGTGGATTATCGGAAAGGGATTATTCTTTCATAATTGTATGTTCATATTTAAGATACAAATGCAGGACTCCTTAAATGGTTTACAAGAGAAACATAAAAAAGGAAAAATTGCATAAGATCCGGCTGATTAGGCTGTTGATTAGCTGGGATGTCCGGCTGTTGATTAGCTGGGATTAGCGGTTGATTAGCTGGGATTTCATCCGAGGTTTGACTTCCCTTTCTAACACTCCCCCTCAAGTTGAGTAGTGGGGTTTCCAATACACAACTTGTCTAAGCATTCGCCTAAGATTCTCCCACTGACAGCCTTTGTTAGTATGTCTGCTAATTGATCTTTTGATCGAACAAACGGTAATTCAATTGTACCATCTTCCAATTTTTCTTTGATGAAGTTTCTATCAACTTCTACGTGTTTAGTTCGATCATGTTGTACTGGATTTTCTGAAATCTGAATTGCAGCTTTATTATCACACATAATCTTACTAGTTTCTCTTGAAGGAAAGCCAATCTCAGCTAAGAGTCTTCGCATCCACATGGCTTCTGTTAGACCTCGAGCTATACCTCTAAATTCAGCCTCTGCACTTGAGAGAGCAACCACCTTTTGTTTTTTTACTTCTCCAAGTGACAAGATTCCCACCAACTAGAGCGAAGTAGCCTGCTGTTGATCTCCGACTTCCCTTATCTCCTGCCCAGTCTGCATCAGTATAGATTTGAACATTTAGGTGTCCATGTGATTGAAACAGGACTCCATGACCCACTGTTCCTTTGAGATATCTAATAATTCTCCAAACTGCTTCCATATGGGATTCTTGAGGTTGGTGCATGAACTGACTTACCACCCCTACAGCATATGCAATGTCTGGGCGAGTATGTGAGAGATATATTAGTTTTCCCACCAGTCGTTGATATCTCTCTTTGTTTGCTAACTTTGCTCCTTCCTCCATATAGAGCTTTTGGTTTACACTCATAGGAGTGTCTGCTGGTTTGCAATCTATCATTCCAATCTCTGCCAACAAGTCTAAGATATACTTCTTCTGACTAATGAAAATTCCTTGTTTTGACCTTAGTACTTCAATTCCGAGGAAATACTTCAGCCTGCCCAAGTCTTTCATTTCAAATTTGGCATACAAGTTTTCTTTTAGTTTTCCCATTTCTTCTTTATCATTCCCTGTAATGATCATATCATCTACATAGATGATTAGACAGGTTACGAATTTTCCTCTTTTTTTGAGAAACAAAGTATGATCGGCGTTACTTTGTTTATATCCAAACTTTTTCATAGCTACGGTAAATCTGCCAAACCAAGCCCGGGGAGATTGCTTCAAACCATAAAGAGATTTCTTCAGACGACAAACTTCTCCGGATTTGAAATCTTTTGTGAATCCTGGAGGAGCATCCATAAATACCTCTTCATCTAGATCCCCGTGTAGAAATGCATTTTTTACATCAAACTGTTGAAGTGGCCACCCTTCATTTGCGGCTATCGAAAAAAGAACCCTAATTGTGTTCATTTTTGCAACTGGGGAGAACGTTTCAGCGTAATCAATCCCATGTGTCTGGGTATACCCTTTTGCTACCAGTCGGGCTTTATATCTCTCAATTGTACCGTCTGGTTTATACTTAACCGTATAGACCCAACGACACCCCACGGATTTCTTTCCAACGGAAGAGTACACTTTTCCCAAGTATTGTTCTTGATTAAGGCTTCCATTTCTGTTTTCATTGCTTCCTTCCAATGTTTAGACTTTAAAGCTTGATCCACGTTTGTAGGAGTTTCTTCTATTATAAACAGATGAGATAAACGCTTTGGCTTCCTTAGTGAGATTTCCATTAGCTACATTAGCTATAGGATAACTAGACCTTCTTGGCTCTTTTCCAGGAGAATACCGTTTCGGAGGAACCCCTCTGTTTGTTCTAGGGGGTAACACATATCTTGATGGTGATTCTTCTTGTATGGATTCATCTGCCTGTAAATTTTCAGCTTGTTCTGTGGCAGTTGCATGGTTAGAAGTATTGGTATCTTCGGAGTCATTAGAAACTCCAAAAGTATCACCAGACTGAATAGGGTGAGTATTACTTACCTCGGATACCAGGTTAGGAGGAACATTAGGGCCTTCAGTGGCACTGAAATTGAACTCTGGTGACTCTGTAGTTGGTACATAGGGAACATATTTCAACCAACTTAGTGTGTCTGAACATTCCTTCTCCCCCTGACCACTGAGTTGGGAATAGTAATACTCGGTTTCAAGAAAGTCACAGTTTATTGTGGTGAACATATGACGTGTCTTTGGGTTATAACATCTGTATCCTTTTTGATTCATTCCATACCCAACAAAGACACATTTTTCAGCACAAGGGTCAAGTTTGGTTTGATCTGATTTAGGTATGTGAACAAAAGCGGTACATCCAAAGATTCGTGGTTGAAGAGTAAGGACTGAGGGTAGTTTGAAAAATTTTGAAAGGGTGTGTAATGGAGTGTTAAGTTTGAGGATATTTGTTGGGAGTCGGTTGAGAAGATAGGTAGCGGTAGCAAGGGCTTCAGGCCAAAAATGTTTCGGGACCTGGGATTCAATTAGGAGGGCTCGTGTCATTTCCAGCAAAATGCGATTTTTCCTTTCAGCGACACCGTTTTGTTCTGGGGTGTTTGGGCATGTGGTTTGGTGGATTATTCCCTTGTTTTGAAAAAACAATTTAAAGGAGGTATTAACAAACTCACCGCCATTATCGGATCGGAAGATTTGGATGTTTGTTTGAAATTGGGTTTGGATCATGGCGTAAAACATAGTGAATTTTTCAAAGACTTCGGATTTGTTTTTCAAAAAATAAACCCAGGTCATTTGGTACAATCATCAACGAACATCACAAAGTAGCGAAGGTTTTACCCCCCAAGAACGGGGGCAGGACCCCATACATCAGAATGGATTAATGAAAATGGCAAAGCAACCTTAGTGTTATTGGGTTTAAAAGTTTTCCTGTGGCTCTTTGCTAAAACGCATGTTTCACAATGTGACAAAGAATTAACTGGAAATAGTTTTGGAAATAAAATATGTAAATAACTTGTAGAGGGATGACCTAATCTTCGGTGCCACAGCCATGCTTCTCGTTCCGATGTACCATGAGTTAACATCACAGCACCATTTTGAGTTACTTCGTCCACATAATATAACCCTTGACTTTCAGTGCCACGCCCAATGATCGCTCCCGTCCTGATATCCTGTAAAATACAAAACGTAGGGTACATTAGGACAATACAGTTGATTTCTTTAGTGACGTGGCTAATGGAGAGCAGTTTATGTGACAACGAGGGAACATAAAGACAATTAGAGATTTTTATTGTGGGTGAAATCTCAATCGTCCCTCCCGATTTTACATCCATTAACCCTCCGTTCGCCGTTTGAATATGTGTTTTTTCTGGTTTAGTTGTTGAGATAATATCCGATGACTCATAAGTCATTGTGTCGGTTGCGCCACAATCGAATATCCATCGTTTTTGTTTTTCATGATGTTTTTGGGCCATATTAGCATTCCCACTATTTCCAGGGACCAAATGTGACATATTCAATTTTGGGTTATAAACCCACGGATTTGAGTTATCCGCCCCAAACCCAAACCCATTACCTTCTCCTTCATTCTCTTCGCCATTACCTAACCCTTCGTCTCCTTCGCCTGTTGCGTCGGCCATTCCGCCGAAACCAACCCTACTCCGGCTTCCATCTCCTGGAACCTCTCGGTTGCCGGTGCTGGGTGATTTTCCTTTCTCGCGAGCAGTAGCCTTTGTGCCCTTCTTATGACTGTCAGACCACCAATCGGGATATCCGACGAGTCTGAAACATTGTTCCTTGGTATGCTTAGTCATGCCACAATGGTCACATTTGAGATGAGTTTTGTCATCTCTGCTTACAGATCCAGTTCTTCTTTCGTCAAACCGTCGGAGCCCTTTCGATGCAAGTCCTGCCCCTTCTATTTCTGTGGCTATTAGACCTGCTGCGATGCCCTGTGCGTCATTGAGAGGTGTTCCGAGAATGTTTTGGTGAGCGGCCTCCTTGCGAACAGTGGCATATGCGGCTTCTGCAGTCGGAAGTGGTTCCGACCGGAGTATTTCCCTCTTTATAGGGTCATACTTCCGGTCAAGGGCATTTAAGAACTGGAAGAGTTTTTGCTCAGTTCGGATTTTGGAGTATGTTTGAATATCCGTTGAACAAGTCATCGGATTCGGATCAATTCGGTCGATTTCTCCCCATACGCCTTGGAGAGTGATCCACAATTCTTCGAGAGAAGTATTGTTCTGTTTGATATCATTCGCTTTGACATGGAGATTAAATGTTTGGAGCTTGTCCCGTCCACTGCTATATGTGACTACCAAGGCATCCCACAATGATTTCGCTGTGGGAAACTCGGTGAGGTTACCTGCAAGAACAGGTTCGATATTCTTAATTAACCATGAAAAAACGATTAGGTCATCTTGTTCCCACTGTTCGTAGGTTTCATGATTTTGGTCTGGGGGATTTGTGGTTAAATGTTGCAGCAAGGTTTTTGATTTTCCGCCTATGGCGACTCGAATCATTCGGGTCCATAGGGGATAATTCTGGCCGTTTAGTTTCAGATTTATCTGTAAACTATCGGACATTTTGGGGCTTTTTGACTGGGAATTTTTTAGAAGGTTGGCTAGTTGTATGGTGAGATCACTACTCGAGTTACTGTCTCCGGACATGGTGACTCGGTTGTGGCTCGGTTGTGTTTTGGGTAGATGATGAGCAGACTAAATAACCCGCTCTGATACCATGTTAAAATCAGAGTTTCAGAGTGGATTATCGGAAAGGGATTATTCTTTCATAATTGTATGTTCATATTTAAGATACAAATGCAGGACTCCTTAAATGGTTTACAAGAGAAACATAAAAAAGGAAAAATTGCATAAGATCCGGCTGATTAGGCTGTTGATTAGCTGGGATGTCCGGCTGTTGATTAGCTGGGATTAGCGGTTGATTAGCTGGGATTTCATCCGAGGTTTGACTTCCCTTTCTAACACAATATTGTTTTATAATAAAGTTAAGACTGCAAACGAACCACACGTTCAGCGAAGAATTCGTTAACCGTTTGGCAGGAGTTCCGTTTATGTTCGTTTCTTTATTAAACAAACAAACATGAACATAGGCTGCCGTTTGTGAACATTGGTAACGTGTTCGTTAGCTCATTAGTGTTTTTAGTTTTTGTATTTTATTTAAAGACGTCAAAATTCTGATAAATAAAATACTTAATAAGTATCAGTGTATGATATATTATGTTCATCAACGCTTGCATGTGTTCGTTTCTTTCCATTTGTGTTTATGAAAATTAGTTTGTGTTCATCAACGTTCATTTTCGTTCAATGCCTAGAATTAACAAACAAACACGAACAAGTTCATTCCTTAACAAATACCCATGAAAATCAAATCTCGTTCGGTAAATATTCATGAAAATTAGTTAGCACATATATTTCTTAACAAATGAACACAAGCAAGATTTTGTTCATGTTCAATCGGTTTATATGCATCCCAAAATGCAAAGAGAAAAGATTTCTTTTTGTCTGTTCTCCAACATTGTTTTATGCTTGTTATAGAAGAAACATTTTAATATTAAATATAGATTAAACTGTCAAAATGTTCTCTAGGGTTTGATCATTTTTACCGCTTTAGTTCAAAACTCAAACCTTTTTAAATTTAGGTCTCTGTCATTTTAATTTTGTTGTCATTTTCATCCAAAATCAAAATTTGGTCAGATTTTTCGGTTAATGTCCAGTTTTTTGTCTTTTTCCTCTCTTTTAATGAAGAACGGTCAAAAAATTTAAATTTGTTATAATAAAACGTTAAAATACCATTTTTCCATTCATTAAAAGGGAGGAGAAAGACAAAAAAAAAGAAAAAACTGGATTTACCTGAAAAATCTTACCAAATTTTGATTTTGGATGAAAGAGGCAACAAAATTAAAACCACAGGAACCCAGATTCAAAGGTTTGAGTTTTGAACTTATATAATAAATTGACCAAACATTAGGGACCATTTTCACATTTTACTTTTAAATAAAAGATATTTAAGGTATTTGAATCACAATCCTTATTAAATAAATAATATTACTCATTTTGATGTGTCGGTATCTAATATATCAACTCAAAATCAAATAGAGGTGTTAAACGGATCGTGTTTGCGGGTTCAATCCGACCCAAATAAAAAAAATTCGACAAACCTGAACACGATCTAAACCTGAAAATCGTTTCACACATATGAACCAAAACATGACCCGAATATACATGGGTTGACCCGAACCAACCCGTTTAACCAAAAAAAAAAATTTCCGCAAATTAATACATTTAAACTAAAATATACTAAAAAACCAAAAAACACAAAATGTATATAACTAGGAGATCTTCTCGCACGATGCGGCGGGTGCAAATGTAAAGTAACTCGGATTTGTGCAGTAAAAACCTAAACCGTTTCTAAACAAAAGTTACATCAAGACGTAGATAAACTAAATATGTACATAAAAATAAGCACAGAAACGTATTATACATGGCTCTACTTTTTTGCGAAAGAAATTTATGTCGAACACAAATATGATCTTATACCGATACGTACATAAAAATAAATACAAAATTACGTTGCGCGTTGCGGTGAGTCCGAAACATAATGTAAAGCGAATTTATAAAGTCTAATGAAAACATATTATATTTGACCCGACTTGTTTTATACTAAATTTATGCAAAAAAACGTAGATTAACTGAAAAACGTAAAAAAAACGAGAAAACATACTATATTTGTGCCTACCCATTTTTAAAGAAACGTAATTAACTTGAATTTATACCGACACGTACATAAATTTAAACACGTAAAAAACAATTTTGAAGTTTTTAGAAAGTTGAAGGGTTGTAACTGCCAATACTAAATGTTAAAGGGAAAAGACTAAAATAAAAAAAAACCTTACTAAAAGACAAAAAAAAGTCTTTATGTAGAGTTAGGTTGCATTTGAAATACCCAGTCTTTACTCATGGACATTTATATGTTGCTATGATGCAAAAATGTAAATTAACTAAAAACATACAAAAAAGCGAAAAAAACATATTATATCTGAGCCTACCCATTTTCAAAGATACGAATCAATTTGAATTTATACCTACACCTACATAAATTTAAATACGTAAAAAAAAATTACAAATTTTCTAGAAAGTTGAAAGTTTGTAACTGCCAATACTAACTGTTAAATGGTAAATGCTAAAAAAATAACCTTACTAAAAGACAAAATAAAAGAAAAACCGTAATCAACCTAAATTTATACTGACACATACATAAATGTAAGCACGTAAAAAATATGATATAAATTTTGCAAAATGTTAAAGAGATGTAAATATAATACTAAATGTTAACGGTTAAAAGCTAAAATAAGAAGAAAAAAAAAGTAACCAATAGCAGGCTGCCATACAACAGCCTGCTACTGTTGATCCAACTTATGATTGTAACTATATACAATACAATTTACATTTAAATTATAAAAAAATCTTATATTAATTTCTCTTTTTACGTTACAATTATTGAATAACGTACACACCAATTCAATTTATGACATAAAACATATTTTAAAAAATATTTATCAAATAAATGGGTTAACCCGCCAACCTAACCGGGTAGATGCGAACCAGACCCGTCTAGCTAAACGGGTTTGTGGATTCGACCTGAAATTGACCCGAACCCATTTAGATTAAACTCAAACTCAAAAGTTTCGCGTTAGGTCGTGTCACATATTTACATCCATAAAACCAAACATTGCGGTGTAACTTGTTGGAGGTTTTTTTTTTCATTTATGTGAAAACATATATAATGGCTACTCTTTAAATATTTCTTTTAGACCGTTAATCACAAAGTGTCCAACGTTTCTCCTCTTAGGAAGGGTCCTGGATTACACACTTGGATACCACTAGGTCAAATTCCCCAAATGTCCTTTTGCCTTAAAAATTAAAAAACATAGTAAAATGTTATTTTAGTCTATGAGGTTTGGGTCATTTTGTACCCATATATTGACCTCATTTAGTTAGGGGGAATTTTGTCATTTCCTTTATTATTTTACTTAGGGGTTGTTTGTTTACCTCTTAATGAGTTTCTTAATGGTTCAGACCTCTTATTGGTTCAGCACTTAATGGTTCAGACAGTTCTTTTCGTGAGTAGATGTCTAAATGGTTAAGTATTATACAGAGTCTGAATGATTAAGACCTCTAATCTGAATTGGTCAGACATTTGTCTCTGGACGGTTAAGCATTATAGTTATACTGGCTCTTAATGGTTTAGACCTCTTATTGATTCAACATTTAATGGTTCAGAACTCTTATTGGTTCAGCACTTAACCATTCAGAAATTGCCAAACAGCCTTTTAACCATCTTATTAAACGCATTTTTTAATTACCATTTTCCCTTGTTTGTAGAAATCCTAATTTGTATGAGATGTAGCAGATAGATGCAGGCTATTGGATATGCTTTGAACTATATACACATCATCTCTTTATTCAAAATATAAGTTGTATCCAAAATCTTTGAAACCAGAATTTGGTGCAAACTGAGGTCACCTACAAAATGAGTTCCCATTTTCCCATGCTTTCTTCTTTTCGAGCTTTGGGGTATTTTCCGGAGGGTTACAGCCATTCTTCACCGTAGTATCGAGCTTTGACGTGTTTACTGGGAATCAGTGTATCAAAATAATAGCGGAAGCAGTTTATATAATTACCAAAATCCGATTATATAAGTTTGATTTATTAATCCGATTAATAAATATTCCCAGTCAGGATCAAGGTTTTACGCGTATAAACAAAAAATTAATAAACAACTAGAGTGGGTTTTAGTAATCAACATTTGACGACTACACCGGAATTGTAACACGCGGGTTAAAGCAAATCCTAGCTAGTAGGAAGTTCACAACCGAGCACCAGGCACCCGAAAGTAGAAGCGGCCAAGAAGGAGGCGGCGCCGATTAGGGCCGAACGAACTTGAGAGGGAGGCTAGGGTTTTATGTTTTGATAAAAGTGTAATAGGGTTTGCACCTTAATTCCTTTTTATAAAACCCAATCTTACATTAAGGCCCTTTAAGATTATAGAATTACAATCCTCTTAATAATAATATAATTAATATTAAGTCCCCCGGTTTAAACTATTATTATTTCACAAATAATATTCACCTACTCGTGAACATATACGATTCGTGTACCAACGTGTAACTCTTCGGATCGTACCGAGTTGGTTACGTTGCCTTTAATTGCCGCCAGATATACATATCTCCAACAATCTCCCACTTGGACGATTTTAATTAAATGAGTCAACGTGTGCAGAGTTAGACGCCTAGCTGCAACGCACTGCTCCTAACACGGTATGACACTTTACAGTCGTCAACTAGTTCTTTGAGTTTAAGTAACACTTTACTTAACCAAATATTGTAGCCCCGATAATTCTATCAATATGTGCCTTTTGTATAGAACATTCGTTGATCATTAGACATAGATCATTCATTCTTATATTGTGATCAACTATTCTCTGTTCTTGTCTTTAATTCAAAGTGGTCTAACAAACTACCTTTAGTCCGAGCGTGGCCACACGTTTATTCCAGTTTGAGTTAACGAGGGCGCCAGAATGTCTAAACTTCTAATCATATAGAAGTACAGAATTCCATCAGCGTCATACAACTCCCACTTAACCTTGGATTTCTCCCAATGCTACCCGGATTTCTACCCATGTTTCAGGATAGTATTAGATAGCAACAAAGATTGTACTTGATCAATGTAGTTTAATATGTGCCTAAGGAAAAAAGACAGATTGAACATATCAATATCAAAACATCTCATGACTTAGATCCATGTAGATCGTTTTGAAGCGAGTCACATCCCTTATCGTTCCCTAGTGATATCTGTGAATTTTGATTCTCAAACCCTTGAGTTATTCATCTCATGAATACAATCATATCAATTCTCAATAGTCTTACATTCAAATTCATTCCCATGTAATTTGACCGACTACGGATATTTTAAAATACGCTTATTCAAGGATATAAACATACAAATAACGAACACAGTTACAAAATAATTAAACTTGCATTTAACCAATAAATCAAATAACTATTCAATGTAACTGTTGTAGTTCAAAATTAAAACACCAATACTATCTACATATCATGCCCATTGTCTAGCAAATCTAAGCCCTATCTTTTTAGCATGCTCCGCATGTTTAGCTTGAGGTAAAGGCTTAGTAAAGGGGTTAGCCAGATTTAGATCCGTATGAACTTTGCTTATTACGTTGTCTCCACGCTCTATTATCTCTCTAATATAGTGGAATTTTCTGAGTATATGCCTTGTGGTTTGATGCGACCTTCGTTCCTTTGCAATAGCAATGGCACCAGTGTTATCACACAACATCTCGATCGGTTTCTCTATGCTAGGCACAACGTCGAGATCAGTAATGAACTTCTTCATCCACGCAGCCTACTTAGTAGCATTGTATTCTGATTCACATGTGGATTGAGCAACCACACTTTGCTTCGAGCTCTTCTAAGTAACAGCCTCACCATTCAGAATAAAAACATATCCCGTCTGTGATCTTGAATCGTCACAATCAGTCTGGAAACTTGCATCAATATAACACTTAACTGACAGCTCCCCATCCAGTCCTCATATATTAAGAACATGTCCTTAGTCCTTCTTAAGTACTTAAGAATGTTCTTCACTACAGCCCTGTGACTCTCTCCTGGATTTTGTTGATACTACTCGTCATGCTAAGAGCATACGAGACATCAGGTCTAGTACATAACATGGCGTACATGATGGAAACAATAGCAGAAGCATATGGAACTATTCTATTTTCCTCTTTTTCTCTTCAGTCTTTGCACACTGCTCGTATTAAGAATGGTTCCATGTGCCATGGGCAAGAGCCCTCTTTTTGAGTCTTGCATTGAGAAGCGTCGTATGACCTTATCAATATACGTACTTTGACTTAGACCTAATAACCGCTTTGATCTATCTCTATAAATATTTATTCCTAAAATATAAGCGGCTTCACCAAGATCTTTCATTACGAACATTCTCCCAACCAAACCTTTACATCTTTTAGCATAGGGATATTGTTTCCAATGATTAGTATGTCATCTACACACATAATGAGAAAAGTGATATAGCTCCCACTAGAATTCTTGTAAACACACGGTTCATCTTCGTTTTTTAATGAAACCAAACTCTTTGATTTTCTGATCAAAACGGAGATTCCAGTTGCGAGATGCTTGCTTTAATCCATAGAAGGATTTATTTAGCTTGCACACCGTATTAGGATTCTTTGGATCGACAAAACCTTCAGGTTGAACCATATAGAAATCTTCAAGTAAGTGTCCATTAAGGAAAGCGGTCTTGACATCCATTTGCCACATCTCATAGTCATAATATGCAGCAATGAAAAGTAGAATTCTAATAGACTTAAGCATGGCTACTGGCAAGAAATTTTCCTCATAATCAATTCCTTGAGTCTAAGTGAACCCTTTCGCTACAAGCCTTGCTTTGTAGATTTGCACATTTCCATCCATGTCGGTCTTCTTCTTGAAGATCCATTTGTTTCCTACAGTCCGACCTTCGGTAGGAAGATCAACCAAATCCCAGACTTGGTTATCATACATGGATTGCATTTCTACATTCATGGCTTCTTGCCATTTCTTGGATTCTGAATCCAACATTGCAGTTTTGTAAGTAGCAGGTTCAGCTTCATCAATCATGAAGATATCGTCATACCTTTCAGGTGCACGACAAATCCTCAATACTTCTTTGAACACTTGGTGGTTTCTGTTGTTTCTTGAGTCCTCTCAGGCTCAACTTCAACAACTAGATCAGTTACTTCTGGTTCTGTCTGGACAACTGGTTCAGTCACTTGTGATTCTCGAATTTCTTCAAGATCCACATGGTTTTCTCCAATCCCTCATGCCAGAAGCTCTTCCTCCAAGATAGTGCCTCTGCATTTAGTGAAAATTTTATTTTTCAATGGGGTGGTAGAAAAGGCAACCGATCCTTTTAGCGTATCCGACGAAAACCACTTGTTTTCCTCTGGAATGTAGTTTATCCGAAGATTCTAGAGTGACATAAGCGTTACATCCCCAGACCTTGAGATAGGATACTTTTGGTTTCTTTCCATGCCATATCTCATAAGGCATTTTGTCAACCTTCTTCGTTGGAGCTATATTCACAAGTCTTGCGGCAGTTTCCAGAGCATAACTCCAAAAGGAGCGTGGGAGGGTTGTTCGACACATCATTGATCGAACCATATCTAATAGAGTTCGATTTCTCCGTTCAAACACACCATTATGTTGTGGTGTTCCAGGTGGAGTGAGCTGTGAAATTATTCCACAATCCTTTAGATGGTCGATGAACTCCTGACTAAGATATTCACCACCATGATCTAATCGAAGCATCTTAATAGTTCTATTTAGCTGATTCTCTACTTCGTTTTGGTACTCCTTGAACTTTTCAAATGTTTCATGTTTATGCTTCATAAGATAAACATAACCATATCTACTGAAATCATCACAAAATGTAACAAAGTATCTTTCTCCATGTCTTGACATTGTTCTGAATGGACCATATACATCTGTATGTACAAGTCCCAACAGATCATTAGCTCTTTCTCCAACATTTGAAAAAGGTGCTTTTGTTAACTTCCACTTAAGCATGATTAGCATTTGCTAAACGTTTCCGAACCTTTAGAATCTAGGATTCCTACGGTTTTAAGTTGTTTAACACGGTTCTCGCTTATGTGACCAAGTCTACAATGCCACGTATACATATCGTTAAAGTCCAACTTATTACGTTTCTGGGAGATGTTGCATAATATGTTATTGTTTTGGATTTCTATCTCATAGATTCTATTGTTTGGTTTTAATCAAAGTAAAATACATCATTAAAATAAGCAGAAATAAATTCACCATTAAAACGATAATTGAACCCTTGTCCATGCAAAGCAGAAACCGAAACAATATTTCTAGTACACTAGGAATAAAATAGACATTGTTCAAAACAAGTTCTAAACCAGAAGGAAGTAAAAGGAACGAATTCCTTCCAATTGCCTTCACATCAACTCTTTGTCCATTGCCAACATAGACCTCCAAGTCGTCTTGTTTCAACTTCTTAATCTTTCTTAGTCCCTGCAAAGCATTACAAATGTGAAAAACACATCCTGTTTCAAACACCCATGTTTTGCCAGAAAAAAAAAAGATTTCAATAACATATATACCTGAGGACTCTCCTCCTGAAGCCTTGGCTTGCTTTAGTTCAATACTTAGAACAGTTCCTCTTCCAGTGCCCAAATTCATTACAATGAAAACCCTTGTCATCCTTCTGAGGCTTCTTGTTTGCAACCGATTTGCCTTTGCCCTTCCCTTTGCCCTGATTGCCCTTTTTCTTGGTGTTAGGTTTCTTAACATGACCCTCCTTGATCATCAACACTGGTTCAGTCTTGCTGGGTATATTCACCTCAGCAGTTTTGAGCATCTGATGCAGCTCTGCAAGTGTCTTCTCCATCCCATTCATAATGTAGTTCATAGTGAACGGATCATATGACTTGGGCAATGAGTTGAGGATGATATCCCTAGCTAATTCATCACTCAAGGGGGATTCCAGACGAGCCAAGTGATCAACATATGCCTTCATTTTTAGGACATGAGCGCTAACTGATTTACACTCTTGCATACGAGTGGTTATGAGTGATCTCATCACATCAAACCTCTCATGACGAGCCTTCTGTTGGAACATTCCACCAGGAGCTCATTCATCTCATATGCCATCTTGTCATCCATGGTCCTTTGAAGTTCAGGAATCATGGACGATAACATCAAACAGAGACTTTCATAGAGTTATCAAAGTGCTATGCATAGTTTCTATATGCAATAGTTTGTTGATTGATGGGTTCATCAGGGACTAGCGTTTCAAGAACATACAATTTGTTCTCCGCCTTGAGAACAATTTTCAAGTTGCGGTGCCAGTCCATGAAGTTGGAGTGGTTTAGTTTGTCCTTCTCTAAGATGGACTTGAGAGAGAATTGGGAGGAATTGTTTTCAGTTGACATGTACAAAATTCAAAGTTAATTTATTAGTATTTTATTGTTTTAATATCTTAATTTAATTTTATGACTCAAAAGCAAAATTTTAATTAAGATAACATCGCGATTCATCATATCACAATGAACTGGCTTAAGCACTATCCACTAGTATGTTATATAGGTAAACAACGATTGTTAATTTTGTCCACTACACAACTCTCCATTTGGGTTATCACTTAAAAACGATGTATGTTTAACCCCCACTATGCCCACTTGATGAAAAAGCGAAGTTTTGTCCTTTACTGTTAACTGTAACACCGGCCTATGTTACACAGGAAACGCGATGATTACCTTCTTTCATGATGGACGCCCAGATGCAGGGTATAGCACTAACATTTGGGTTCGATTTAGAATGAAGTGTTAGCTCGTTAAGGGTGGCATAAAACATTAATTTAAAATTTGGGATTTATTTGAGTATTTACCAAAAATATTTTGAATAACTCATAGCATGAGGCGAGTTACACAATAGTTTATAAAATTCGATTTTATATAATTCGTGATAATAGAAACTCCTTTCCACGCTCGACACGATATAGTTTTGAATACCCTATTAAACAATGTTGGTCGTTTTATCACAAATGATCTTGTTTTAAATTTTAATAAAACTCTTTTATTAAACCGTTGTCTTAATTGTGAAAATTTTTATTTATTTTGAGTTATCTAGATTATTTACAATAAATAAAATACAACCACAAAACACAATAATAAAAATCAAATCAAACACCTAATAGGTTACCCGTTTCGTTTTAGCCAGAAACGAAACGAACTAGTCCAAAGGGTTTCAAAAGCTAATTTTTGAAAGCTCCCACTTGGCCCGCGATCTCTATCTTCATGGTACCTGTTCGCCATTATTTGATCTTGATCTTGTACTCGAAGGATTACAATAATAAATTTGAAAATACAATAAAACAAATCTATTCTAATCCTATTTATTACATCGGATCCAATATCCGCAAAAACAAAATACAAATAAAAAATACTATTACATCAGATCCAATATCCGAAAAAAAACATATCATAACAAAACGACAAACATAACAAACACAACCATGACAAGGGTCATAACCTAGGGCTCGATTCACATCACAATCCATAGACAACCAAAAGCTTTGATCTTTTGTCAAAATAATTTTTTTTGACAAATAAAACATACCATCTATACGCGTGTAACCGTGGCTCTGATACCACTTTGGGAATCAGTGTATCAAAATAATAGCAGAAGCGATTTGTATAATTAGCAAAAGCCGATTATATGAGTTTGATTTATTAATCCGATTAATAAATATTCCCAATCAGGATCAAGGTTATACGCGTATAAACAGATAAAAATAAATCAACAACCATAGTGGGTTTTAGTAATCAACCTTTGACGACTACACCGAAATTGTAACACGCGGGTTACAACGAATCCTCACTAGTAGGAAGTTTACAACCGAGCACCAGGTACCCCGAAAGTAGAAACGGCCAAGAAGGAGGCGGTGACGATTAGGGTCGGCCGAACTTGGGAGGGAGGCTAGGGTTTTGTGTTTTGATAAAAGTGTAATTAGGGTTTGCACCTTAATTCCTTTTTATAAAACCCAATCTTACATTAAGGCCCTTTAAGATTATACAATTACTATCCTCTTAATAATAATATAATTAATATTAAGTCCCACGGGTTTAAACTATTATTCTTTCACAAATAATAATTCACCTACTCGTGAACATATACGATTCGTGTACCAACGTGTAACTCTTCGGATCGTACCGAGTTGGTTACGTTGACTTTAATTACGGTCGGACATACAGATCTCCAACAATTTTGAGGAGTTCACAATTTTACACAATTAGAGCAAAAGTCATTTCGCTTCTTCACAACAATGTAATATACTACTACTTACGTTATTGTTGATTGCGGGACTTAAAGCCGAACAAAAAGTAAACGTAAAAATGATGAATCATACACGCACGTTACAGCATGTTAACTCGCAAAAAATAGACTGAAAAAAGTAAAACATAGAAAAGAACAACAAAATTGGTTTAGGACCCGCGAGTTCTGAGGGAGGTGTTAAACCATAAAAAATTACAAGTAAAAACGATGAACCAATATTGTTTTATAATAAAGTTAAGACTGCAAACGAACCACACGTTCAGTGAACAGTTTGTTAACCGTTTGGCGGGAGGTCCGTTTATGTGCGTTCGTTTATTAAACAAACAAACATGAACAGAGGCTGCGTTTGTGAACGTTTGGTAATGTGTTCGTTAACTCATTAGTGTTTTTAATTTTTGTGTTTTATTTATAGATGTCAGAAATTCTGACAAATAAATACTTAATAAGTATCAGTGTATTATATATTATGTTCATGAATGCTTACATGTGTTCGTTTCTTTTCATTTGTGTTCATGAAAATTAGTTTGTGTTCATCAACGTTCATTGCCAAAAATTAACAAACAAACACAAACGAACACGAACAAGTTCATTTCCTTAACAAATACACATGAACATAAAACCTCATTCAGTAAATGTTCCTAAATTGGTGAACACCTATATTTCTTAACAAACGAACGAACACAAGCAAGTTTTGTTCATGTTCATTTGGTATATATGCATCCCTAGATGAAAGATAAAAGATTTTTTTGCCTGGTCTTCAACATTGTTTATGCTTGTTATAGAAGAAACATTTTAATATTAAATAAAGATTAGCCTTGATCATTTTTGTCACTTTAGTCCGAAACTCAAAACTAATTTATAAGACACTTTTTTTCTCTTTTAAAATTCTCTCTCAGCCGCTATATGTTCTCCTCTCACAAAACTTTCATTCGGTGACAAATCCACCCAATTCACATCACCGATTTGCCCTTTCCACCTTACCCTCGTAATTTCGATTCATCTTCACCCATTCAACAGATGTTCTAGTGATTTCGTCCAATTTGGTGGGAAATTCGGCCTCATTATCGACTGAAATTGGTGTAAGCCAGACCCGTCTTTGTACCCTAGCCCAAATTTGGATGCTTCTATGGTGAAATCTCAAAGTCTTTGAAAATGCTCCCTATAACGTTGATAACCAAACTAAAGTGGTGTACTTTAGTATCACCCAATTAAAAAGTTAAAAAGGCAGATTTGATAAAAAGGTTTAACTTGAAGAATAGGAAAACTGACAAAATTACTCCTGACTAACTGAGGTTAAGTCAGTTAAACTAAAATGAAAATATTAAAAACTTTTTAGACTTACAAGCAATAATGAAACATGTATACTATAATGGTAAAATGGCTCAAACTTAAGGGGCTAAAATGGCATTTTATTTTTAAATATATTTACTTTTTTTTAGCCGATGACTTTCTTTTTGAGTGACTCAATGTCACACCGCCTAAATGGCGGCCCTAACCATGATCTGCCCAGACTAAAGTGGTATACTTTACTTCTTTTTATGTCTTAACCAACACACTATGCTTTCTTTTTCTTATTCAATCAAATCATAATATTTTAATTAGATTTTTTATCAAGTTATTGGGTTTGCCTTTTCTTTTTTAGTGTATGACTCTGTTACACCTCGTAAATAGTTATATAAATTGTATGAGGGCTAAATCATACGACACTTGTGATATGACCATCAAAAATCTATGTGACGAGTGCGTCCTTTTTTCATCCAATCGTATGTCACGTAAAGTCATACGGGCTCGTATAAGATGAAAATAATGTATCTTTATTGATTTGAAGTTGTCAGAAACACTTTTTGTACAGATTTTAGACTTTTACTTTTAGGGCAAGAAAGGTTGATTTCTTTGTAGATAAGGATACACAGACCAGTTTGTTTGGATTTTGGCTTTATTTGATGAAGCACACAGTTCTAAAGGATATGGTCGTAATCATTAAGTAGCGGTTGTCCAAAAAATGATATAATTTAATGAAACCCAGCTTTTGTAAAAGATACTATATTTTACATTAAATTTAATATGTTGATTTTTACAATTTATAGAGATAAAGAGGTAACTAAAACCTATCCCAGTTTGACTCAAAGCAATTAACCCGTCCTATCTAAACCTATTTGAACTATTAGGGAGGAAGTGACTTTGTAAGTACCCTAATTAACCAACCAACATTATCATAATGTCAAATTCGATTCAAAGTACCTATTACTTAATAAACACTATCATACCATAAACTTTTTTTTAATTTAAAAAGAGTCAAATATAACAAAAAAACTAAAAATTACATTAAAATAAAACTTAAAAAATTACAAAAAGATAAGACCTAAAACTTAAAACCTTACACTAAAATAAAACATAATGCTTAAAACATTACATAATAAAACCTAAGCATTACATAAAAATAAAGCATAAAACCTAAACATACCGCTTAATAATTTGCCATGCCGAAACATGCTCAAAGTCCCCGTTGTAGGAATTTTCCATATTTATGAACCTTCCATGTAATTTTGAACATTTGAAACGGACAAATGAAAAACGTGAGTTTAGCTGATCCACGTTTCGGGTGTTCTGACCAACGTGGATACAAAATTGTTAGAACACCCGCTTCCAAAAGGAAGCCCTTCTACTAGTAGACGAGCGTTCGTGACGGATTGCGACATAAGACATCGCCAACGCAATGTCTTCCTCTTCGGTCCACGAGTTGATTTACATTTTGAGATGAGATTTTTGTAGATGGGAATATAATATTTAGAGAGATTTTTGTAGATGGAAATATAAAATTTAGTGAGGTTTTTGTACATGGAAATATAAAATTGAGAGAGTTGTGTGGATAGAGTAGATTAAATAATGGAATGGGTTTGTTAAATAGAGATTTAAAAAAATAGTAAACGGTCAATTTGGGGGTCCAATGGTAAAAAAAGCTTCGAAGAAAACAAAACTCACGCGGGTACTCATGCTAGCCAGCTGAACCTGCCTGCCATAACCGCGGGGTGGCACGGTGTTCTGGTACTGGTTCAAACCTGCAATCAACTACCTGTGGAGTGCCCCGGTGGCCTTACCTATTTTGACCGATTCATATTTCTAGATGTGGGTAGGGATCTAACGGGTTGTGTTCACGGATCCACCCCGAACACGACACGAAACAGAAAATAATGTGAGGTATATGACCTCGAACATGACATGAATATTCAGAGTTGTTGAAACGAAATAACCCGTTTAACCCGATCTTTAAAAAAATAATTTATTTTTTATACCAATACCTTAAATCTACAATTAACGTATGAACGTATATAAAACAATTGCATTTTAGTTACATAATCTTAATTTCTCTCTTAAATTTTTATACGTTGGAATAAAATATCTAACCAAATTAATTTGTGACATAAAACAAATGTAAACTATACTAAATTGGGCTAAACGGGTCAAACCGCGACATCGCTAGGTTGACACAAACACGACCTGTTTAGCTAAACGGTTAGCGAGTTTGCCTCAAAACTGACCCAAACCCATTTATAGGAAACCCAAACCTTGTAAATTCATGTTAGCTTTGTGTCGCCTAATTTATTCACACAAACATATAGCAGTTGAAAGTCATTCAATTGTCAAATATTAGATTATTGTTTTAATGATATATTTTGTCTAGACAAAGCTTATGTGAAGCTAAGATTATTGGTTGTAAATTTCAGATGAATTTTAGTGTGATCATAGTATTTGCTGCTAAATTGCAGGTATTTCTACTATGTTTGTTAGCAGGATGCAGCATCTGTTGGTTCAATACTGTTTGCTTTGTCCTCTGCAACCAAAATTTCACAGCAAATAGATCCCTAGCCATATCACTAACCGTAAGCTTCAATGGAGTGAGTGCAGCCCTATAAACCTTGCGGCTGAAGCAATAAACCCGTCTTCTTACGGGCTTTACCTTATACTCAATGCCTTGGTTCCGCTTTTCATTTCCTTTGCAGCCCTCATTCCTATCCTCAGGCAACCTGTTTTAAACCAGCCTTCGGGCCATGATCTTTTCATATTTATAACCTTAAACTTCTTTGCTGTCATTACTGGCCTCTACCTCCTTCTCATCCCTTCACATTCAAATCATGCAAAACTCTTCTTCTCTGGTGCCATTGTCCTTCTCGTTCTCCCATTGGCAATCCCGGGCATCATGTATGCTAGAAACTGGTTTAAAATCAACATATACCCGAAAATTCTTCTGAGTGGATCAAGCTTTTTACTTGTTGATGACGATGATCACTATGAAGAGCTCGATGGTAATGCGACTGTAATTGTACCTGATGACGATAACAGAGTTGAAAATGGCGTGAAAGGATGTTTGGAGATGGTGCTAAAAGGTGATAGATTAGGAATGCTTGAACAAGAGCATGATGTTAAAAGACTCCTTTGTAGGATTGATTTTTGGTTATATTATCTTGCATACTTTTGTGGCGGAACGATCGGGCTAGTTTATAGTAATAATATAGGACAAATAGCGCAATCACTTGGCTTAGAGTCAAGTACTTCTACCCTGATCACACTCTATTCGTCTTTCTCATTCTTTGGGCGGTTACTTTCAGCAGCACCAGAGTTCTTGAGAACGTAAGCAAGCATATAAACTAGGGCTATTTTACTTATGAACGGGGTTGATTCAGATTACTTTTTCCTTAACGGGTCAACGATTGAAGTCAAAAAATTAAGGTAAAAAGGACACAAGATTGAAAGTGAGTAACACTCAGCTTTTAATTCAGAAAAAAAGAAAATTTCAGAAACATAGTTATCGTATTTTACACACTAATTATTTATAAATAAGTGTTTCAGGCTACTCATTTTGACCCTACCCATCAACTTTTACACTTCTAATTCTTGCATAGCATTTTGACTTATACATGTGTTATAGGAAACTGTACTTGGCAACAACGGGATGGCTAGCTGTTGCGATCGTACCAACAACAGTAGCATTTCTCGTGCTTTCACTGACAGAAACCGAGGTAGCACTTGAGATTGGGACTTCACTTATTGGTTTCAGCTCTGGTTTCATTTTCTCTGCAGTTGTGTCAATAACATCCGATCTTTTCGGGCCTAAGAATGTGGGTGTGAACCACAACATTCTGATCACCAATATCCCATTTGGGTCAATCATTTATGGTCTTGTTTCGGCTATTGTATATGATAGTAATGCAGGGAAATCCTCAGTTTGTACGGGGAGAAACTGCTATTTTGCAACATTTGTTATGTGGGGTTGTGTTTCAGTTTTGGGGCTAGTTTCAACTGTGCTCTTATTCGTAAGAACCCAACATGCTTATAGTAGATATGAACACAAACGAATATCACAAGAATTATGACATATGTTTTGAAGGTCCAGTTCGAATAGTTTGTTTTTTTTGTGTTAGAAACCGTACTGTGGTATCATGTGTGAAATTTCGACTCATTCTATGAACAAACAACGGTTTCATCTCTCGTATGTTGATAGAAGAAGAAAGTTTGCATATAGCAGGTGGATACGCGCATAATCATGTCATTCATTGAAGTTATTTGTTCTTGTGATTTCCCACCTCTCTATCCTACTTAATTAAAAATATTTACTTTTATAATTAAAGATATATATTATATACATATTATATTAATTAATGATAAGAATAACAACAAATTTAAAACATACATAATGACATTTTATCCTTCTACTGTTAAATAATTAATTTTCATTTATTATCACGTTTACCAAACTAAAAAAATTAATTTGTTAACTTCACATAAAATCATCTTTAAATTATTTAAATAAATTCATTTTATTATTGTTATTCACTGAATATCAAAGTGGTTAATTTATCCATAACATTCTAAATATAAGTCTCTATATGTACTTCTCAGCATGATTTAATATTTACATATATCATTCCTACATACTTTTATGTGTTCTTTTAGCTAAAAAAATCTGAATGATCAAGTATCTATTTTTATGTAATTTAAATTAGATTTGATTGTACAACATAAAGGATTATACATTTATTATACCAATAAGCTACAATATATATACACACACATTAGTTGATATATATAAATGGACCGTTCTGTCATATAGTAGAATCAGTATATATTGTTTAGTACTAGTAGCGAACACGCGCGATGCGGCGGCGGCAACATCTTACCACGCCAGACTTTAAAGCTTGAAAATTTCATAGGTTTGTTGGGTGATTAAGAATACCCAACAATGTATTTATTCGGTTCACGCTTCTATCATTATATAGGCCATTAAAAAGTTCATCGCCAAACCAGGAACCAAAAGAATACGGGTTAGTTTGGTTCGTTAAGCTTCTTATGTTTTGTACATTAGCTCGTTATGTCCAAACACGTCACAGGATGATTGCATCACAAACCTTCAAGAACATGAACATGAATCGAAGGAGTTAGCAATGACGCATAAAAGTGTGAGTTCGGCCCGTTAAGCTTGTTATGTCCCACATGTGTCACACAGTACTAATATGTAAAAACATTTATAATAGTCAACTAAAGGTTTTGGGTATGAGTAATACACCTTCCCACGTCACCGGTTTAAAATATGAAACACACCTGAGCTCCTTGTTGACCGGTTTAGTAGTTTATGCTTAACAATTATTGAGTATATTTGTATGTATGAACATGTAGTACCAAGTAAGAACTGGTTTGCTTCAAAATCATAATTTGCTTGCACCACACAACACACATAGAACAGGGGATTTCGAAACGTTTACTTTTGGTCATGCACACAGTCAACTGTTCCATGAAAAACCCCAACATTTATTTTATTTTTATTTTTTTTTGCCTTTCAACATTTTGTAAAAAGAAAATAATATGCATAGAGATTGTATGAGACTAACATAGTTACCTTATAGATAAGTGAGATCAAGTTGTACTTTTCAATCGCCACTAAGAAATTCAACTTTTACTTTTCAAGCGCCATTACGAAATTCAACAAAAAACCAAAAAATAACTACCAGTTTTAACCAACCAAGGACTGTTTGATGAATTGGCTTGTTTTCAGCGAAACCCATTTTGACCCACAACATAACACAACACAACACAAATTGTGTGACTTTAACCATGTAAATGAACATTCACATTTAGAAAAACGCAAGTGGGTCTTTTTTATCAATTTTAAACATGCAAAAAACACTTGGGACAGGAGGAAAGAACAAGTAATTTATCAGTTCTTAAAAGCAACAATTTTAACGGGTCAACGGACACCAAACATTTATGATTAAGAAAACTAAGAATGAGGTGTGTATACGTCCGATCTTTTCGGGCCTAAGAATGTGGGTGTGAACCACAACATTATGATCACCAATATCGCATTTGGGTCAATCATTTAAGGTATTGTTTCGACTATTGTATATGATAGTAACGCAGGGAAATCCCAGTTTGTATGGGGAGAAACTGCTATTTTGCAACATTTGTTATGTGGGGTTGTGTTTCAGTTTTGGGGCTAGTTTCAACTGTGCTCTTATTCGTAAGAATCCAACATGCTTATAGTAGATATGAACATAAACGAATATCACAAGAATCATAATAGTTTTTTTTTTCTTTTTGTGTTAGAAACCATACTGTCGTATCATGTGTGAAATTTCGACTAATTCTATGAACAAACAACGGTTTCATCTCTCGTATGTTGATAGAAGAAGAAAGTTTGCATATAGCAGGTGGATGCACGCATAATCATGTCATTCATTGAAGCTATTTGTTCTTGTGTTTTCGCACCTCTCTCTCCTACTTAATTAAAAAATATTTTCTTTTATAATTAAAGATATATATTATATACATATTATATTAATTAATAATAAGAATAACAACAAATTTAAAACATACATAATGGCATTTTATCGTTCTACTGTTAAATAATGATTTTTCATTTATTATCACGTTTACCAAACTGAAACAATTAATCTGTTAACTTCACATAAAATCATCTTTAAATTATTTAAATAAATTCATTTTATTATTGTTATTCACTGAATATCAAAGTGGTTAATTTAGCCATAACTTTCTAAAAATAAGTCTCTATATGTACTTCTCACCATGATTTAATATTTACATATATCATTCCTGCATATTTTTATGTGTTCTTTTAGCTCAAAAACATCTG
Organism: Scalesia atractyloides; assembly: GCA_947069175.1. Taxonomy (NCBI): domain Eukaryota; kingdom Viridiplantae; phylum Streptophyta; class Magnoliopsida; order Asterales; family Asteraceae; genus Scalesia; species Scalesia atractyloides. The sequence continues at coordinate 56,655,008 of CAMTDV010000016.1, read as the reverse complement.
AATGATCAAGTACCTATTTGTTTATGTAATTTAAATTAGATTTGATTGTACAACATAAAGGATTATACATTTATATACCAAATAAGCCACAATATGTATACACACACATTAGTTGATATATATAAATGGACCGTTCTGTCATATAGTAGAATCATTATATATTGTTTAGTACTAGTAGCGAACCCGCGCGATGCGGCGGCGGCAACATCTTACCATGCCACACTTTAAAGCTTGAAAATTTCATAGGTTTGTTGGGTGATTAAGAATACCCAACAATGTACTTATTCGGTTCACGCTTCTATCATTATAGATGCCATGAAAAAGTTCGTCGCCAAACCAGGAACCAAAAGAATACGGGTTAGTTTGGTTCGTCAAGCTTCTTATGTTTTGTACATTAGCTCGTTATGTCCAAACACGTCGCAGGATGATTGCATCACAAACCTTCAAGAACATGGACATGAATCGAAGGAGTTAGCAATGACGCATAAAAGTGTGAGTTCGGCCCGTTAAGCTTGTTATGTCCCACACGTGTCACACAGTACTAATATGTAAAAACATTTCTAATAGTCAACTAAAGGGTTTGGGTATGAGTATACACCTTCCCACGTCACCGGTTTATAATATGAAACACACCTGAGCTCCTTGTTGACCAGCTTCCTGTAGTTATGCTTAACAAATATTGAGTATATTTGTATGTATGAACATGTAGTACCAAGTAAGAACTGGTTTGCTTCAAAATCATAATTTGCTTGCACCACACAACACACATAGAACAGGGGATTTCGAAACGTAAACTTTTCGTCATGCACACAGCCAACTGTTCCATGAAAAACCCCAACATTTATTTTATTTTTATTTTTTTGCCTTTCAACATTTTGTAAAAAAAAATAATATGCCTAGAGATTATATGAGACTAACATAGTTACCTTATAGATTGATGGGATCAAGTTGTGCTTTTCAATCGCCACTATGAAATTCAACTTTTACTTTTCAAGCGCCATTACGAAATTCAACAAAAAACCAAAAAATAACTACCGGTTTTAACCAACCAAGGACTGTTTGATGAATTGGCTGGTTTTCAGCGAAACCCATTTTGACACCCACAACACAACACAATACAATACAAAACAAACTGTGTGACTTTAACCATGTAAATTAACATTTACATTTAGAAAAACGCAAGTGGGTTTATTTTATCAATTTAAAACATGCAAAAAACACTTGGGACAGGTGGAAAGAACAAGTAATTTATTAGTTCTTAAAAACAACAATTTTAACGGGTCAACGGACACCAAACATTTATGATTAAGAAAACTAAGAATGACGTGTCTATACACTCGCAATTACCAGCTGTAAACACTAAACACAATTGTAATTGAAGTATCATTACTTACATAGTCGCTAACCAAGCTGGGTTGTAACATGTTGACCTCTGATTGCGCCTTCCATCAATTTCCCACTCACACCAGCCCTTAATCAGCCATCGATGAGGCCACACACATCAACAATTACATCAAAACAAATGTCCCGAATCACCCACTTATTCTGCCCTAATTCAACCCAATATGAACACCACCTATTCTTTCACATAACAAATATCAAACATAAGATGTTAGCAACATGACCAAAACCAAACATAAACCCCAATAACTCTTAAAACATAGCATAAAGACACAAATAAACCTGATGAACAATGAAGAAAAAACGAAGGCGATGAAGAGGCCGGGCACAAACCCACCTGAAAACTCTAAATTTAAAACATATGCGATGAGAGTTTGTAAACCTAGGATTGAGAGTGACAGTGAGTAAGAGGATGCTTACAAAGAACCATCACGTGACAAGTGAAGATGGTGGACGTTTGGTGAAGACACATGGATAACAATTGTAAAGCCACACAGCTGGCACTATACACAAACACTTATTTTGTATAAAGACTAAAGAATAATAATGGACAATACCTTTTGTAGCCTGGACAATTAGTTAAGGAAATGACATCATTAGTTTTGATAAAGATGTTAGCATAAAATAAATAGATACATTCTATCTAAATCTATGTTTAGAAAAAAAAATGCATTTTTTGAGCCGGAGAATGACAAAAGTATTTAAGGACAGAAAAGCCAGTGGTCGCGAAACCCAAAGAGCCAGTACATAGAAAAGCCAGTAGTCGTGAAACAGGTAACTGATGTACGTAAATGCAACATATAAATTACATCAAACAAGGTGTAAAATCAACCCTTTTTCAGTACTAATACTGGAAAAAGCGTGTTTCTTTGTTTACTTTTAAATTACAGAATCAAAAGAGCTTAAATGAACAAAAGGAACAAATTAACAGCAAAAACAAACACTAATACATCAAAGGAGGATTAACGCAACTTGCCGAACCCCAATACACATCCAAAACAACAAAATAGAGAAGACCGAAGCTTAGGCACGGGTCGTGCCCAAAGAAGACTCTCTGCAGATGAAGACAAACAGGACAAGACAACTGACACGTGGTCGTGCCAAGCCAACATGGGGGCATGGTCAACTCTAAGATTCGCAAATTCATGATAGTACAGCAAGTACACTGACCACGGGGCCCTGCTCTGTCACCACGGGGCGTGTTAGTACATAGACCTGACAACTACAATTAATGAAGGGAGAGAAAGATTCCCACCACGGGGTCGTGCCATATGGGCACGGGGTCGTGCCATATGGGCACGGGGCCGTGCCAGCCTTCTGTTTCCAGCTATAAATAGGAGTGCTTGGCTATTGAGAAAGGCATCCATTGGCAAACTGTCACACCCCGATTTCCACGTGTAACCAGGTGGGCCTGGTGGGGATTATCGTGACGTACATTGATATCATCACAACCAAACAACACAGAACAACACAACAGAAGTCTTGGATTAAAACATCATTACAACCGAAATATTAAAAGTTCAAAATATAATAACAATGGTTTGCAACGAAGATCCACAGGTGGATCAAAATATACAAAGATGATTAACAGACTTGGCACATCTAAGGACTTGCAAGATCCTCTATGTTGCTACTGAGCAGCTTCCGGCCTATTTACGTATTTGTACCTGTAGTTTAATTATTTTGAAAATACGTCAGTTTTCACTGGTAAATACAATCAACCGACACATTTTGAAAACATTTCAAAATCATTTTTTTGTACACATTGGTACATTTGTTGAATATTTAACTTGGGACAAACCATGTTATCAGTTTTACATAACTTGACGTACATACGGGGACCGGAAACTATGCCGGTGCATGATTAACCGACACCCCACCTATTCCCTTATTAGGAAAACCCACATTGGGTTGTAAATTATAATTTATTCCTTTATTAGGAACACCCATATTGGGCATAAATCATTTATTTAAACCGTTTCGCATCTGTCAGGTGTATGCCTACACCCCGTGCTTAGATCGTGGCCATTTACAACTAAATGAGTCAAGGATATCCAGGACACGGTGGCATTAACCCGCAATGTTTTGTTCAAGCAATACGAATTAAAATGGGTTATTTGAATTTCCCGACACATAGGTCTTCGAATCCCATACCGGACCATGCGGTAAATATTTTACGGTATCCCAAGCCCGTATATGGGAAAATAGGTTAAGAGTATTTACCTGAGCTTAGCAATCCTTTTAATATAAGAAATATAATAAGCACAGGCGTATCCAATTAATTAAGCGTAGGTATAATTTACCGAAAGGCCCTAGTCTGGAATGATGGTATAAATAACCAATTAGAATGCTAGCGGATTTTATTTAAATCATTGACTTGGATCAGCTAGTTTAAAATATTAAGAACGGTACGATACTCTTGATTAAGCGATGACCGAAGCAGAATGTAATTTAGACCTAACAAGTACTAAGACTTGTATAATATGGGTAAACTACTAACATTCTGTATTTTGAGATAAAAATGATAAGGTTAAACCCGTTTCGGTTAAATTACGTAACTAGCCTCGTAAGCTTAACCGTACGCATATAGGCGATACCGGGTAACCGAATGAGTCATGAACGAGTTCCATATGCCAATGTACCTTAAACAAGATATAATATACGTAGGATATCCACTTGTATGCCAGTTATAGTTTTAAAATCAAACAATGCCTCAAAAGGGCGTTTTGGTCATTGTAGCGACGTATAAAAGGAACTTGCGTATAATCTGATGTTACGACCATAATTATTCTGTGAAAATACTTTATTTTTGATATAATACCAGTAGGATATCAAATATATGTGTGTTTTATAGTTTAAGACCGAACAATTTACCGTAGGGGCATTTTGGTAATTTCACACATAGTTTCGAAAGCTTATTTGGGATTCTGAGTTTATATAATGTAGCTAATGTAAAAATAATTTAAATGAGTTATAAAATCAGTAGGTAACAAGTCTTGGTTGGTAAATATGGTTTAAAACCATACTATGCGCCGAAAAGGCGTAAAGTCGTTAAATGACGATATTTGCGATATTTTGTGAAAACTGAAGTTATGAATATGTTTATATTGTCAAAATATGCTATTTAGTATTTCATAACAGTAGGTAAAAGATTTCGTATGAAAATCATGATTAAAAATCATTTTATGTGCTATAAGGGCATTATCGTCGTTTAAGAGTGTAATACAAGAACTTGTGCATAAACTCGGTTTACAAACTGAAATGATATCCCAAAATATCCTAATTATAATATAATATTAGTAAACAATAAGTTTGGCATGAAAAATTATGTTTAAAACCGTTCTACGTGCCAAAAGGGCTTCACGGTCATTTTAAAGCTTAATTTACGATATATTACGAAAATTCGATTTATAATCAGATCCGTAACATCAAAATATGTTAAACATGTTAACACATCAGTAGCTAATTCATTTGTAAGTTTATTTGCATTTAAAACCTCATTTTTAAATAAAATGGCAAAATAGTCAAAATATGGCATTTTTCACGGAAACTCGCATAAGACTCGGACAACTATCATTATCATGTAATATAACCTCAGAGGGTTATGCTACATCATGATACGATCATAACGAGACCTTAAATCAGTAGCATACTATCTAATTCGATTCATAATCGAAAGTCAACACAGAAGTCAAACTTCACGACTTTCGGTTGCAAATCGATCCTAAAACTGAAATTGACGAGCCGAACATGTTTACACATGTTCTAATAATTATTACCAAGTTGTTTATGTATTAAAACATATTTTAGAAAGTCTTTAAACTTAGTTTATGAATATTTCTAAAATCTGACCCGTTCACTTTTAAAATTATATATATTGACTCGTCAATTGATCTAGCAAACGTGGTAATTAGGAGGTGCCCTTTTGAGGGATTAACACCTACCTAATTACGATCACGTAACCACATTCGGATTGATCCATGGCTGGACCCTAATTGTTTTAAACGAAAGTCAAAGCGTTTATTGTAAATGTTTGACTTTTGGCTTGAAAAGCCTAAACAAAAGAACAAATCAAGGAAGGAATACTTACATGTGGTCCTATGGACTGAAGAAACTCAAAGAAAAGCTTCTAGGTAATCAGATTCCTTCAGAGTTGATTATAGATGAAAGGATGAGGAAGAGTGGAAACTTGAACTCATAAGTTCATCACTCATTTATAATGATTGAGGATTGCTAGGATCAGTACAGGTGTTAACAAGTGTTAGAGGATCATTACAAGTGTTGGAGAGGTGTCAAAACCAGGTTAAGAGTGGCAAAAACGAGATAGGTGTCGAATTGTGAGAGTTGTGCTTGATGCGTAAGCAAAATTTGGTCTGCAGATATACATACAGACCGTAAGGTCCTATACATACGGTCCGTAAGGACCTAGGTCAGCAGACATAAGTTTCATTTGTTGTCAAGTTTGGCCCCTAGACTTGTTTCGTCGCGTTTCGTCACCCTAACCCCTTTTAACCTGATTTCTAGGCTTAATAATAGTGTTAAGGTATATGTGACTTGGTTTATGTCCAGAAATTCCCAGATGTCAGTTTGTTTGGTTGTACAACTGTGCGTTTCGCTAAAATGCGTAAAACGCTTAAACGGACACAAAAACGATTGAAATTTCGCAACGATGGAAATCCTTGCATCCTTATCAATAAAACATAATATTTTATTGTATACAATATATTTGGATCCGTATATTGGGTCTGTATACGAAATTCGAGAATCGGAAAGTTTATGTAGTTTGTCAGGAATAGTCCCTGGACTTCCAAACTTGCGTGAAACGTTATAATTAGTGCGTAAAGCCTTCATTGGCATATAATATACTCCCATAAGAGTATGAATAATATTATACGACTCTCGGCTCGTTAAAAGGTCACTCAGAGGCTTAGTTTGAGCATGTTGACACTTTTAGTCCCTTAACTATTAATTTGCCCTTCAGAGGTTATAAAATAACATAACGATGCATTTGGACCCTCTCGTTTTAGCACGTGACATAAGAGGATCAGCGGGACACTGTCAGAATTTTATAGGACGGGTTTTTACGAGGTGTTACATCCTCACCCCCTTAAAAGAAATCTCGACCTCGAGATTTTATTCAAAAGAGAGAAGTACTTTTGTCACATACTGGACTCGACCTCACATGTACTCGAGATTTCTACTGACTTCTCGTATGGCCTTGACAATAGGCATGTGCTTTCTTCAAACTTTTTATCTTTTCGATCTTCAATCGATATCGGTTTTCCAACAAAACCATTGGCTTCTAATAATTTATACATCTTTATGTGACATTGCTAGCAACTCATTGGCTAGACTCTTCTTTTAAGTTGCCTTCATGGAACACCTCATCAATTGCGCTGAGTTCCCCAAATAATTTAGCTCAAGCTAGAGTCCCGACACATTCGATCATCTTGAATGGTCATATATATATATAGGGCTTAATTTGCCCTTCTAACTAAAGCATACCACACCTTTCCAGGGTGATGCCTTAAATAGGACTTTGTCCCTTATTAGGAACTAATAAGTTTACAACTCTTGTCAGCTAGTTCTTCTGCCATTCATCGACAGTTTTGAAACAGATCTTGGATTTGCATTAATCTATCCATGATTCCCAAGACAATCTTAGGTCTTGTTAGTTGGGTCTTTCCAACTTATGCCTAACAAACGGCGTTTGACATTTTCTCCCATACAAGACTTCCAAGGAAGCAGCCTTGGTATTTATATAACAAATAATATATAGGAGAACCTAACTAGGGTGAGATGTTCATTCCAACTACTATCCAATCAATCTTAAAGAAGTACCTAACCCTTATAGTTGGTCGAGCAAATTGTGATATATGTGGTAATTCGAGCATGTAACAATGACAAACAAGTTATCAATGAATGAAATTTTGTGTTTTATATGTGAATTTTGTTTATTTATTATGACAATTGCACACATTCGATTCTTGCACAATTTCGAAACTCTTGAATCGCTTCTATAAGCAAAACCCGTAAACCGATACGTAAGCGAAATCAATTTAACGCAATGTATGTTACGGAATAGTGACACAAGCTAAACATACATTAAAAAACCTTTACATAACTTATAAATAAGTTTTGAAGGATTTGGTATGTCAAAAACAAGATTATTCGATCACAGGGACTATTTACGACAAAATGCGAAAGTCTGCCGATTCTCGTAGCGATGTATACTCCAGATCATTTAACACAAGCTTAACATACGTTAAATACCCTTTACATAGCTTAGAAATAAGTTTTGACGGCTTTAGTATGGCAAAATCGCACTTTTGTAACTTGAGGGACTATTTTGCAAATTTTGCAAAACTATGCCTTTTCGCGTATTTCGCCGTCCGGAACATGTACGGACATCCAAAATTTTTGTAATCATTAAAATATCATATTTTAGTGATTGGAATGCAAAAATATCATCGTTACGCTTTTACGGTCGCGCACGCGTTCGTTACGATTTTCGTCGCAATTAACCGAAAACCGCAACCGTACGGCCAAACGAACTGACATCTGAAGCATTTTTCAACACATTTCAAGTTCCCTATACTTTATTGTCCTTATAAAGCTTCAAAATGGGGTTAACGGGTGTTAAAAGTGCCAAAACGCGTTAAAAACAAGTTTAGGGGCCATTTCTGCCAATTCTGAAACTTCAGCCCCAGCAAGAACCTTACGGACCGTAAGGCAAAACCCCATACGGTTCGTAAGGGGTCCCCAGCTCATCAGAATTATTAAATCAAGGTGGCAGCTTCTTGTTAAATGCCTTGTTGACTCACCAAACGAATTTGCCACCTTCCCTTCTACATTTGACACCTAAGGGGACACTAATCAAGTTCAGGGATGAGTCATGAACACTTATCATGATCACATGAACCCAATTCAAGTATAAAAACCATGGTGTTCTTCATTCTTGAACTTTTGCAACCATCTCTTTTGTCCCATTCTGCTTCAATCCGAATTTGGCAACCATCTTGGAGCTTTCTCTGGTGTTCTTGATCAATCTTTGGTGTTTGTAAGTGTTCTCTTTCATGCTTGTTTCAATTCTTGTAGTTTAATTGGATTAAAAGTCATAAAATTTGACTTTTGTTTGACTTCCAGAATTGATCATGAATTGATCAACTTAAAATCCAATTGAACCTTGCAATATGATGGTAATCAAGATGGTTACGATCCCTATTGATCATACCTACTGATTTCTATCATTTCTAGTCATTTTGACAGGTCAAAGTTTTGGTCAAAATGCGATAAATGCGTTCAAACCTGTGTTGACTCATCTATACCACCAAAGGGTATCTTTAAATTGCAATAACAAACCACCAAAGGGTTTATTAAAGTAACAGTTTCAGTCGTTCCCCAAACTTCCCCACAAACACCGGGAATCTTGGTAACGGGATTGTCAGTCCTATCGTACCATAACTAACTACTGGTCGGCTTGATCAATGTTAATGAATGTCATTCGTGTCATATATACAACACACCAACAAGTTCGTTCACATCATTGAAATCCTCGTGTTTATATAAACCATAGCGTTTGTAATTTGAAAACTTGAAAACAATTTAGAACATATGAATCACCCCAAAATATTTGAAAACATAAAAGAGGGGAGCTATGTACTCACTTGGGATTGCAAAGTAACCTTGAATTAAAGATCAAACAAGCTCAAAAGTCCGAGAAATCAAACGTGTCCTAAAATCGGATAACTACGTAAATATCGGGACATTAATCGGCGGATCGGATTGAATGAGGTCTTGTAAACCAAATGAGTGTTGGAACTCATATGAAATGGTTTAACAAAGTTAACATTCTGATTTGAAAAGATTCCTATGTGCTTTTGACCCGTTATGACTCGTTAAGGTAGTTTATGCTACTTTAACGGATCATTTACGTAAAAACGTGTTCAGATGGTTAGATATGTGTTATGATAAGTCTAATATGCGAAAATAAGTTTAATATAGTTACAACATCAGTTTATATGTCAAAACATTGGTCACATATGCTTAAAGTTGATTTATGCGCAAAAAGGGCATTTTGATCATTTATAGGGCATAATAGATGGCTTAACATAACACTAACCAAACATCGTGACCATAAGGTATAACCTCAGAAGGTTATTCCCTATATAACTATGGTTACATATATGTGTTTGGTCGGATCCTATGATCGACCAAACGGGTCAGATTCGAAAGTCAAAGCGGTGGTTAAGACCGCTCGACTTACGACCCTAAATAAGCACTAAACTAAAAGTGACGAGTTAGACATGTCAAAACATGTCTAATTAAGTTATAAAAACTGATTTGGTATCAAAACAAAGGGTTTTGATACCCGAAAATAGTTCCGTCTCATAATGCACATTTTGCGCATCATTGACCGAAACTTTGACTCGCCACTTCAACTAGTAAACGTGGTAATCAGTAGGCATGATCGCTAAGGATCATAACCATCGTGATTACGGTCACGTTGCAAAGTTCAATTGAACTTTGCTTTGACCAATTAATGGTCAAAGCTGAAAGTCAAACTGTTAGACTTTTAGCTTAAACAAGCTAAAAGAAATTGAACAAGACTAAGAGAGGGCACTTACTTGTGTTTGAGAACACTTGAAGAGCCCCAAGAATAAGAATGCTAAGTTAGGAAGCCTCCAACTAAGTGGTAGTCTCCAAGTAGAGCAAGAGAGAAAGAAAGAGTGAATGAGCAAGGAAATTGGTTGCAACAATGGGGGTATTTATAGATTTCTTGAAGCCACAAGATCATTCCAAGTGTTAGGAGATGTTGTAGGATCATTACAAGTGTTTAGTGAGGTGTTGCAACCAGGAGAAGTGTGGCAAAAACCAGTTATAGGTGTCAAGTCAAGTGAACAAGAAGCTGCCAAGTAATTGCTGAAATCTGGCATCCCCCGCGCGTCGCGGGAGATCTAGGTGACTCTCTCGCATGGCGCATAGGATGCCAAAGTTTTAGAATTGGCAGTTTTAGTTCCTGCATCCTAAAAACTTGTTTTTCGACGCGTTTTGGCACTTTTAACACCCGTTAACCCCATTTTAAAGCTTTATAAGGAAGATAAAGCATAGGGAACTTGAAAAATGCTCAGAAACTTTTCGGATGTCGGTTCGTTTGGTCGTACGGTTGCGGTTTTCGGTTAATTACGACGGAAATTGTAACGAATGCGCAAATGACCGTAAACGCGTAACGAATGATATTTTTGCATTCCAATCATTAAAATACTAGATTTTAGTGATTACAAAAATTTTTGGATGTGCGTACATGTTCCGGCTAACGATATACGCGAATCGGCATAGTTTCGCATAATTTGCAAAATAGCCCCTGAGCTTGCATAAGCGTGTTTTTGCCATACCGAAGCCCTCAAAACTTATTTCTAAGTTATGTAAAGGGTATTTAGGGTATGTTTAGATTATGATGATGTTTCAGAGTGTACGTCGCAACTGATTACATTTGCGTAATAGTTTGCGATTTCACTTCCAGAAGTCGTTTAAGAGTTCGGAATCGTGCAAGAATTGAATACGTGCAATTGTCATGATAAAAATACAAATCTCGAAAATAAAACAACAAAATTATATTGATTGATAATTCGTTCGGAATCGTTATACGATCGGATCGCCACAAATGTCACAATGCACCAGCTCCATGCAACTTCAAACAATTCTGTTCGGCTAACCCACTTCAGTTCACTGGGTCTGAGGGAGCTACAGGACTTCTTCAATGGTTTGAGAGTCTTGAAAGCATGTTCCGTTTTGTTCAATGTCCAAATGAGTGAAAGGTCGAGTTTGTATCTAGTGTGTTCAAGAAAAGAGCTTTGACATGGTGTAATGGTATTATGAGAGATAGCGGTGCTGAAGTGGCCTTGGCTCAAACCTGGGAAGAGCTTCGGGCTCTTATGATGAAGGAGTTCTTCCTCGCCATGAGCAAAGGGCACTCGAGAATGAATTTCATGATCTTAAGTAAGACAGTGGTGAGAGTCGTGCTTATACCGACCGATACGAGGAGTTGAGTTTACTTTGCCCTTTAATGGTGACGCCTTTGGATAAGGCGATCGAGAAGTATATCGATGGTTTAGCTGATCCTGTGCAGGATATCGTCACTGGTAGCAACCCTACCGCCATTCGACAAGCTATTGAATTAGCTGCAACCTTAACCGATTCACAAGTCAGGAAAGGTAACCTTCATCGCAAGGGCGATAAGAAATCCTCTGCTAAGTCATCTCAAGAGAAACCGAAGGGAAACAAAGCTGAGCCTTCCAAACGATCGAAGAAGCGAAAGGCTTCTCAAAACTTTGATGTTACTACTCAACCTGCACAACTCGCTCCAACTGCTCCCCAAAACCAACCAGCTCAACCTCTGACAAAGAAAGCTTATGCGGGAACTGCACCGCTTTACAACCGTTGTAATGGTCATCATCAAGTTCTATACCATGTCGTTAGTGTACTACCTGTGGAAAACTTGGTCATCTGGTGAATATTTCTCGCTTTAACCCAAACCCAGTTGTGCAGAACCCAGTTCAACCACAAGTCAATCCTGCTCGACCTCATTTCCCGCCTGGTTCCTATTACAACTGTGGTGAAATGGGTCACTGCAAGAACAATTGTCCGAGACTAGTCAATGCTAAACCAACCCGTGGTCGTGCCTTTAACATCAACGCCAACGAGGCTCGTGCTGATAATGAAGTGGTTAACGGTACGTTCCTTGTCAACAATCATGCTGCTTCTGTTCTTTTGACTCGGGTGCCGATAGGAGCTTTGTGTCACTAAATTTTGAGCCTTTGCTCTCGATGCCTAGAACTAAACTAGCAAAGCCCTTGTCAGTCGAGATTGCCAATAGTGAACCCCTTGTGCTTGATTCTGTTATTCGTGATTGCAAGTTAAATCTCAACAACCATTTGTTTTCTATCGACCTCACACCAATGCAACTCGGAAGCTTCGATATCATTATTGGAATGGATTGGTTAACCAAACATCATGCCGAAGTTATTTGTTTTGACAAGATTGTACGTATACCCATTTCATCTAGCGAAACCTTGGAAATTCATGGAGAGAAACCCACTAGTAACCTTAAACTCATGACTAGTATCCAAGCTCAGAGGTACTTACGAAAGAATTATGTCACCTTTTTGCACATATTGTAGAGGAGAAAGCAAAGAACAGAGTATTCAAGACATTTCGGTTATTCGAGATTATCTTGAGGTCTTTCCCGAAGATCTACCTGGCTTACCCCCGACACGTCAAGTTGAATTCCGTATTGATCTTGTACCTGGTGCTAACCCAATAGCCAAATCTCCTTGACTTGCACCGTCTGAGATGCAAGAGTTATCAAAACAACTTCAAGAGTTATCTGACAAAGGTTTCATTCGTCCAAGCTTTTCTCCGTGGGGTACTCCTGTCTTATTTGTGAAAAAGAAGGATGGATCTTTCGGGATGTGTATCGATTATCGTGAGCTCAACAAACTCGCGATCAAGAATTGATATCCCCTACCTCGCATTGATATCTGTTTGACCAACTACAAGGTGCTACTTGTTTTTCGAAGTTCGATCTGCGTTCTGGGTATCATCAGCTTCGTGTTCATGAGGAGGATATTCCTAAGACTGCTTTCTGCACACGATATGGCCATTATGAGTTCACCATTATGCCTTTCGGGCTGACAAAATGCTCCAGCTGTATTCATGGACTTAATGAATCGGGTTTGTAAACCTTATTTGGATAAGTTCATCATTGTTTTCATCGATGACATTCTCATTTATTCAAAGTCTCGAGCTGAGCATGAGCAACATCTTCGTTTGATAATGGAACTTCTAAAGAAAGAACAGCTTTATGCCAAATTCTCCAAGTGTGAATTCTGGCTGAAAGAAGTTCAGTTTTTGGGTCACATTGTCAACGAGCAAGGTATTCATGTGGATCCTTCTAAAATCGCTGCGATTAAGGATTGGAAAACACCCACTACTCCCACGGAAGTTCGCCATTTCTGGGTCTTGCTGGTTACTATCAACGATTTATTGCGAACTTCTCAAAGATCGCGGTTCCCTCACTGCTTTGACTCAAAAGAATAAGCCTTTTGAGTGGGGACCTAAAACAAGAGGAAGCTTTCCAAACCTTTAAACAAAAGCTCTGCAATGCTCCTATTCTATCTTTACCTGATGGTAATGATGATTTTGTGGTTTATTGTGACACATCGAATCTATGCCTTGGTTGCGTTCTCATGCAACGAGATGAAGTCATAGCCTACGCATCGAGACAATTTAAAGTCCACGAGAAGAATTACACAACTCATGATCTTGAGTTAGGTGCTGTTGTCTTTGCTCTCAAGATCTGGAGACACTATCTTTATGGCATGAAGTGTGTGGTGTTCACAGAACACAAAAGTAGTTAAACATGAAACAACGACGTTGGGTCGGACTCCTAAACGATTACGACTGCGAAATTCGCTACCATCCTGGTAAGGCGAATGTTGTGGCTGACGCGCTTAGTCGGAAAGAACTTGTCAAGCTTCATTGTGTTCGAATTCGATCCGATATCCAAACACGTATTCTTGAAGCCCAACGCGATTGTGTAACCCAAGTTTGTTGAAAGACGAACTACCTCATCAACTCGAACTGCAACTCGAATCGAAAGACGATGGATTACTCTAGTACATGAACCATTTACGGGTTCCGAATCAACACAATCTCCGTACTCTATTGATGGACGAAGCACACAAGTCTCGTTATTCGATTCATCCTGGTGCTACAAAAATGTACAAGGATCTTCGTACCCAGTATTGGTGGCCGGGTATGAAGAATGACATTGCCTTGTATGTATCGAAATGCCTCACTTGTCTCAAAGTCAAGGCCGAACATCAATGTCCGTCTGGTTTGCTTGAACAATCGGAAATACCAGTATGGAAGTGGGAGAGCATTGTGATGGATCTCATCACTAAGTTATCGCGTATATCTAGAGGTCATGATGCAATTTGGGTGATCATTGACCATCTAACAAAGTCAGCACACTTCATAGCGATTCGTGAAGATTATCTGGCTGACAAACTTGCCAAGATCTATGTTGATGAGATTGTGTCTCGTCATGGTGTTCCTTTGAACATCATATCTGATAGAGATGCTCGATTCTCATCTCGTTTTTGGAAGACTCTATAATCTGCTATGGGAACCAAACTTAATCTAAGCACTGCTTATCATCCGCAAACGGATGGACAATCTGGGAGGACGATTCAAACATTGGAGGATATGCTTAGAGCTTGCGTGATCGATTTTGGTGGTAGTTGGGATTCACATCTACCGTTGGTCGAATTCTCTTAAAACAATAGTTATCACGCCAGCATCAACATGGCGCCTTTCGAAGCTTTATATGGTCGAAAATGTCGTTCACCTGTCTGTTGGAATGAGATCGGTGAGACGCAGCTCACTGGACCTGAACTCATCCACGACATAACCGAGAAAGTCAAGAAAATACGCGATAACCTTCTAACAACTAGAAGCCGTCAAAAGAGTTATGCGGACAAGAAGCCCTTAGAATTTCAAGTTGGTGACTACGTCCTACTCAAGGTATCCCCTTGGAAAGGAGTAGTGAGATTTGGAAAGAAAGGAAAACTTGCTCCACGATACGTTGGACCATTCAAGATCGTCGAAAGAAACGGAAAGGTGGCCTACCGACTTGAGCTACCTCCTAACTCGGGAATATTCACCCAGCTTCCACGTGTCCAATTTAAAGAAGTGTTTAGCTGATACAAGTCTTCACATACCACTCGACGAGATTCACGTTGATGATACTATGCATTTTGTCGAGAAACCGGTGGAGATAATGGACTGTGAAGTCAAGAAACTGAAACAAAGATGAATCCCGATAGTCAAAGTCCCCTGGGAATCCAAACGTTGTAACATTTGTAAAAATCGGGTTTTCAAAAACCCGCTCCGTTTTGTAATCGAATATCAAGTTATAAAAACTACGTTGAATATTTATGATTATTTTGATTTAAAACGATACATAATTAATAAATAAACTAAACTATAAAAATTATATTTGATAAAAAGTTAAAACAAAATAAATAAAAAATTTTGTTGCTGCCGGGACTCGAACCCGGTCAGCCAAGACACACTTCAACGACTTAACATACACTCACATCACCACTCCGCCACTTTGTGTTTTCTGCTATCTCTAGGAAACAAATGAGATTTATATACAAAATCGGTTAAACCGGTTGCGCTCAACTGAGAAACGGAAATCGGCAAATCAATCGTCAAATCGCTTTTTCACTCGCACATTCAGTTTATAACCGATGCACCGACGATTTTTAATCAAGTCGGAATTGATTGAGCATCAAGTCTCATCATTATCGGTTTTTATAACCGAAAAGTAATCAAGTCCAGATTACTTCAATTCAAGACCACTCTAGCGACTCAGAAATATCATACCAATACTCCATTTCACTTTCGTCACATTTTCAGACCATCAGAACGCTTAAAACAGCTCGCCGGAATTTCTGCAAAAGTCGCCGGAAAACCGTATTCATCCTCAAACGGTAAATCTTTCAATATTCGTTGTAGTTCAACAATTATTAGACTATTTCTAACCTAAACTTCTCAATTGAAATCGAATTCAGGCGCTGTATTCAACTAATTCCAGTTCGCCGGAACTCCCCTGAAAATTTCTAATTCCGTCTGTGAAACGGTAAGGGTCTTCAAACACATCGTTAACGTTTGTTTATCACTTCAATTCCACATTCGACTAATCAAAATAGTTAATTATCTTGTTCAGTTGAAGAGCATAAAAACAGGAACCGACACATCGCCGGAAATCTGAAATAAACCGTTCATCGGTATGTTCACCTCTAATTACCGTCTCTGCCTTTTCATTTAAGCTTTAATAATGTATGTAAATCGTAAACACAAGGAACGAGTTAGTAAATCAGTTGACGGTAATTTGAATGAAGAAGACGAAGCTAACTAAGTTATAAGTATATTTAAAACTAGTAAAATGAACGGGTTAGACACACAGTCCAGCGGTGGACTGTGTGCAAAATACAAACACACGTCCCGAGTTCGATTCCTGCTATACGCACTCCTTGTATATTAAAATGCCTTTTTGTTTAAAAACTAAATCGGGATAACTCAGTTAGTTGTTAAGTATAATAAAAACCGAGATAATAACCGGGTTAGACACACAGTCCAGCGGTGGACTGTGTGCAACATAAACCATACGTCGCGCGTTCGAAACCCGTCACTAGCACCGGTCCGATTGAATTAAATGTTTTTGCAAATAAAGGAAATTCGGTTAAATTGAATAAGTGTATAAATATAATTAAAAACAAGATTATTTCGGGTTAGACACGTAGCTCAGTTGGTAGAGCTGCGTGCACGCGTACGGGAGGTCTCGGGTTCGAGCCTCACCCAGCGCAACCATGTCATTGACCGAACCGGTCAACAAGTCAACAGGTCAACGGTCAACGGTCAACGCAAAAATAAACAATTTTTTTTATATTTTTTATTTATTTAATTTAATTTAAAAATCAATTAAAAATACTTAAAAATAACATTTTTAAAGATAGAAAATTAGCCTTAAACTCACAAAAACATATCTAAAAATTTCATTAAAATCCTTAATAAAATCCACTCATTTAATATATTTTTCCGTTATTATTTAGGTTAGTATTCCTCGTTGATCCGCTCATCTAATTCGTTCGCATCTCACCATCTCCAATCCAACGCACCCAATGTGAGTGAATCTTACAAAGTCCCCGTTTTAATCACGTTTTGGGGTGTATCATGTGTCTTTGTATATATATTATAACTAAACCATTGTGCATACATCATATCATGAACTAGTGTATTCAGTTTGTTTCTGTTGTGTAGTTATTGTTGGATGCAAGTTTATTATTTTCAGTACATGCAATTTCATAGGCCGCCGCTCCCCATTACATTATGAGCGTTGAGCATGTTCCCCATTTCATTATGAGGTTGAACCTGGCGTGCCCACATACGATCGACTCCGTTTGATTGAGCCTTGATCGCACAGACATTTTCATTTTCAGTACATGCAATACGATCGGCTCCGTTTGATTGAGCCTTGATCGCACAGTTTCATTTATGTTATTTACAGTATGATGTTGGTATGTTCATGTATGCTGTCATATGTTATTGTATGTTATAGTGTGACTGCTATTTGGCATTGCTTGATTATTTACATTTGCTCATCTATGATTATGCACAAATTTTCATTGATAAACTAACAATTAATTTATTAATAAATGTTTATCTAATAAGGTTCACTCGCCAACTTATGTTGACCCAAAAACTCCCAATTTTACACATGATACAGGTGAACCAGCAGCAGCTAGGAACACATAGGACTTGGACTAGAAGAATAAAACGATTTAGAGTTGGGATTGTTATGTTGGTTTATTTTCTTTGTATTGAATGAACATGTTTGGATTTTTGGAAATGTAACTTTGACTTTATTAAATATGAAACATATTAGTAAATGTCATGAGCTTTGGTGATAACCCAATTATGCCCCGACTCTTATTCCGCTGCGGGTCGGGGTGTGACAGATTGGTATCAGAGCCATGACTATAGGGATATAGGATAGGTTATTAGACCCTTAGAGCCTATACTATAGTCGATTAGAAACTTATAAGATTTTTGTGTGTTACATGCCAAATTTCATGATGTTTATATGTTTTATGTTAAATGTTACATTTGATATTGTGCAAGCATGTTCATAAGTATGTATTATCATATAATGCCTATCATGACTCGTATACTCATAACATATCACATCCATGAAAGCACACACCACATCATGATTGCTTTTACAATGATTTTCGTGTTTTCAAATCTCATCAAAGTGAGTTCTCATGACGGGCATGTAGTAACTGGAAGGGTACCAGTACCGGTAGTCGGAACATCCTGTCTAGGCTGGCATTCGTATAAATCCAAAATAAAGGACCAGTTTGCCTACCTGGGGACTAACGATGAAGTACGAAGTACCTATTAGGCCAAAGCATGCTATACCAAACGTCGTGGGAGCTAACCCCACTTTGAGTTGTCATTGTGTCTATACCTGGACACGTTCCGACCAAACATCGCATGAACATATTTTGTGGTTTGCATTCGGGGATGCGAGTGTTAAATTGCCAATACTAATGTGAATCCTACCAAGCCAATAGCCATGGGGGCCCACATGACTATGTAGGTAAGGTATGGGGGACATTTGAGGCCCAACATGAGCGAACCCAAGACATCCTATGGATGTAGTTGCATTATTGATATTTGTGTTATTTTATTTTCTTAAAGACACATGACACCTAAAAAGACACCATAAACTCACAATCTTCTCATTTTATGATCCTGTAGATGTCGTCTAGACAGCAACGAAGGGGTAAAAGATCAGGAAGGTCCCAGGAACGTTTGGCCACTCAGATCGCGAAACAAATGGCCACGATACTTCCTGACATTGTGGTCCAAGTACAACAAGCCCTTGCTACAAATCCTACTAACCCTCCCCAACAACAGGACTAGAACATCGACAACCCTCCTACCAGCAAGTGCTCTTACAAACATTTTAAGTCCTGTGATCCTCCTAAATTTGAAGGGACCGAGGGTATCACTGCTCTCCTACATTGGTTCGAGGAGATGGAAAACACCTTCCTAAACTGCGATTGTCCTGAGGATCGCAAGGTTCGATACGCCACCGGGAGACTATTTGGAGTAGCTCTCACCTGGTGGAATACTGAGAAAGGGAAGAGGGGAACTGAAGATGCGATGGCCTTAACTTGGGAGGAGTTAAGGGAAATCATGACTAGGCGTTTCTGTCCTAGAAGTGAAATTAAGAAGTTGGAGGATGAATTTCATGCTCTAAAGCAAAAGGAGGGTGATCACACTACCTACAACAAGAGGTTCTTGGAGTTGAACCAAATGGTTCCAAATTTATTCACCCAACCTATCGTCTGATTGAGCATTATATTCGAGGACTTCCCTCGAAAATCCAAGATTCAGTTCTCAGCGTTTCATCAGTAACACTTGAAGCTGCTATGGAGTTAGCAACTGAACTGACCGAAAACCGAATTCGCAACGGGAAGTTCAAAGAAGAGAAGAAGAAAGCCCCTGTTGAGGGACAAATTTCAAACCACCCCATTCCTTCCTCTAAGTTTGCTAACAAGAGGAAGCGCAACACCAGGAATTTTGCAGTTACCCAAACCAACTCCCCTATTCCTGCTGCACCCATTACTCAAGTCACTCCTTCACCCGCACCATACAGACGACCCTACACTGGCCCGTTACCAAAATGTAACCGTTGCCAATATCACCATTCCCCTGATCATCCTTGCCAATATTGCACCGGCTGCGGTCGCGCAGGTCATACTGTTCAAACTTGCCGCATGCCTCAACGAACGAACCGCCACCAACCGTTAACCCAAACCCATCAACAGATAATGGGCCAAGCCCAACAACCCCTACTATTTCCACCCACCCAACCTTTAGCCCAAACATATTTCCAGCCCAATTATCCTATGGGTCAACCAATGCGGGCTTGTTACAATTGCGGCGACCAGAGTCATTTCAGAAACACATGTCCAAGGCTGGTTAGTATTATTCATGCTTAGGCCCAAGCCAATCCAGTGAACCAAGCAAACCAAGCTCCCCCACCTGCAAGAGGGAGAGCTTTCAATATCAACGCTAACCATGCCAGAGCTGACGGCAATGTGGTCAACGGTACGTTCCTTATAAATGGTAGATATGCATCTATATTATTTGATACTGGTGCGGATAGAAGTTTTGTATCTTTAGAATTTGAACCTATCTTAAACAAAAATCGGGATAAGCTCACGGAATCCATAACGGTAGAAGTTGCGGACAGGAAACCAGTTTCATTAAACTCTATTATACGCAACTGTACACTCACCTTAAACGACCACGATTTCTCAGTCGACCTTATCCCTATGAAGCTGGGAAGTTTTGATATCATAATCGGTATGGATTGGCTCAGTCAACATCAGGCAGAAGTTGTATGTCGTGAAAAATATATTCGTATTCCTCTTTCAAACGGCCAGACTCTTCGAATCATTGGAGAAACCTCGTCGAAAGGGCTCAGCTTAATGTCTTGTCTTCAAGCTCAAAAATATCTTCGCAAGAATTACGTCGCCTTTTTAGCTCATATCATTAAAAAGGGGACCATGGAGAAGAAACTTGAGGACATTCCTGTAGTAAAAGATTTCCCGCAAGTTTTTCCTGACGACATTTCAGGACTTCCTCTAGTTAGAGACGTCGAATTCCGTATTGATCTTATACCTGGTGCTACACCAGTTGCAAAGTCTCCATATAGGTTAGCCCCCTCTGAAATGCAAGAGCTAGCCAGTCAATTGCAAGAGTTGACAGACAAGGGATTCATACGTCCTAGCTCGTCGCCTTGGGGTGCACCTGTCCTCTTTGTAAAGAAGAAAGATGGATCGTTTCGTATTTGCATCGACTACAGAGAGCTCAACAAGTTAACAATCAAGAATCGCTATCCTTTACCTCGTATTAATGATCTTCTTGGCCAACTACAAGGTGCCAACTGCTTTTCAAAAATCGATCTTCGATCCGGCTATCATCAACTTAGAGTGCATGAAGAATACGTTCCTAAGACTGCTTTTCGAACTCGTTATGGCCACTATGAATTCATGGATATGCCATTTGGATTAACCAACGCACCAGCTGTCTTCATGGACCTAATGAACAGAGTCTGCAAACCTTTTCTTGATCGATTTGTTATAGTCTTCATCGACGATATTCTTATTTATTCAAAATCTAAATCTGATCATGAGCGTCATCTTCAACTCGTTCTTGCACTTCTAGAAAAGGAAAAGCTTTATGCCAAATTCTCCAAATGTGAATTCTGGTTAAAAGAGGTGCAATTCCTCGGGCATGTAGTCAATGACAAGGGAATACATGTTGACCCTTCAAAGATCAAAGCGGTTCAAGAATGGCAAGCTCCACGTACACCAACTGAAGTAAGATCTTTTCTTGGACTAGCTGGCTATTATCGTCGGTTCATTTCAAACTTCTCTCGCATTGCTGTCCCACTCACGGCTTTAACTCATAAGGGAAAACCTTTCATATGGGGACCCAAGCAAGAAGAAGCCTTTCAAACTCTTAAACAAAAACTTTGTGATGCACCAATCCTCACTCTTCCTGAAGGTTGTGATGATTATGTAGTCTATTGCGACGCGTCAGGGCAAGGATTAGGCTGCGTTCTAATGCAAAGAGGAAAAGTCATAGCTTATGCTTCGAGACAACTCAAGACACATGAAAAGAACTACACCACTCATGACCTAGAACTTGGAGCCGTTGTGTTCGCTCTTAAGATATGGAGACATTATCTCTATGGTACTAAGTGTGAAATATACACTGACCACAAGAGTCTTCAACATATCTTCAATAAAAAAGAGTTAAACATGAGGCAACGAAGATGGGTCGAACTTCTGAATGATTACGACTGTGAAATTAGATACCACCCTGGTAAAGCAAATGTGGTGGCTGATGCACTTAGTCGAAAGGGTTATGCGAACTCTATTCATCTTCTATGTTCGCAAATTATAACCGACATTAAAGATCAAATTCGAGAAGCCCAACACGTTTCAATAACAGAAGAAGATGTACGAAAGGAGATGTCCTGTGGAGCCAAGCTAAAACTTGAAACTAAATCAGACGGTATTCTGTATTACCTAGATCGTATCTGGATTCCTAACCACAACAATCTTCGTGAAACCCTTATGAATGAAGCTCACAAAACGCGATATTCTATACACCTAGGAGCCGATAAGATGTATCAAGACCTACGATACACCTATTGGTGGCCTGGAATGAAGAAGGATATTGCCGTTTTTGTTTCCAAGTGCCTCACATGTTCCAAGGTGAAGGCTGAACACCAAAGACCCTCGGGACTTCTAGTCCAACCAGAAATACCTGTATGGAAGTGGGAAAATATAACAATGGATTTCATTACCGGGTTACCTCGCACTTCTGGTGGGTATGACACAATATGGGTAATCATAGACCGACTTACAAAATCAGCTCACTTTATTCCTATCCGTGAAGATTTCAAGAACGAAAAGCTTGCACGTATTTATATCAACGAAATCGTAAGCCGTCATGGGTTCCGTTAAGTATTATTTCTGATCGTGATGGTCGTTTCACCTCACGAACATGGCAAGCAGTACAATCCGCTATGGGCACACGATTAGATCTCAGTACCGCCTATCATCCTCAAACTGATGGACAGTCTGAGCGCACCATTCAAACTCTTGAAGATATGCTTAGAGCATGTGTCATAGACTTCAAGGGAAATTGGACGCCCACCTACCATTAGTAGAATTTTCGTACAACAACAGCTATCATTCGAGCGTCGGCATGGCACCTTTTGAAGCCTTATATGGTCATAAGTGCCGATCTCCTGTATGTTGGCACGAAATTGGGGAAGCACAAATTACTGGTCCAGAATTGATCCAAGAAACCACAGACAAGATCCATAAAATTCGAAACAATCTTCTAGCGGCTCAAAGTCGTCAAAAGAGTTATGCAGATAAATGACGGAAGCCCTTAGAGTTTAGCATTGGTGATCTTGTGCTTTTAAAAGTATCACCGTGGAAGGGAGTAGTTCGTTTTGGTCAAAAGGGGAAGCTAGCACCTCGTTACGTAGGACCATTCAAAATACTCGAAAGAGTAGGTCCTGTAGCATACAAGCTTGATCTACCAGAAGAACTCAACAGGATTCATCCCACATTCCACGTGTCGAACTTGAAGAAGTGCCTCGCTGATGAGAATCTCCATATTCCGCTGGAAGATATTCATATTGATGAATCTATGCATTTTATTGAAAGACCAGTGGAGATCATGGACTACGGGGAGAAACGTCTTCGAAGAAGTCGCATTCCAATTGTTAGGGTACGCTGGGAGTTGAAACGGGGACCTGAGTTTACTTGGGAACGTGAAGACTCAATGCGTGAAAAATACCCGCATCTTTTTCCTACTACTTCAACTACTTAAATTTCGGGACAAAATTCCTAAAAGTAGGGGATACTGTAACATTTGTAAAAATCCTGTTTTCAAAAACCCGCTCCGTTCTGTAATCGAATATCAAGTTATAAAAGCTACGTTGAATATTTATGATTATTTTGATTTAAAACGATACATAATTAATAAATAAACTAAACTATAAAAATTATATTTGATAAAAAGTTAAAACAAAATAAATAAATTTTTTTGTTGCTGCCGGGACTCGAACCCGGGTCAGCCAAGACACACTTCAACGACTTAACATACACTCACATCACCACTCCGCCACTTTGTGTTTTCTGCTATCTCTAGGAAACAAATGAGATTTATATACAAACTCGGTTAAACTGGTTGCACTCAACTGAGAAACGGAAATCGGCAAATCAATCGTCAAATCGCTTTTTCACTCGCACATTCAGTTTATAACCGATGCACCGACGATTTTTAATCAAGTCGGAATTGATTGAGCATCAAGTCTCATCATTATCGGTTTTTATAACCGAAAAGTAATCAAGTCCAGATTACTTCAATTCAAGACCACTCTAGCGACTCAGAAATATCATACCAATACTCCATTTCACTTTCGTCACATTTTCAGACCATCAGAACGCTTAAAACAGCTCGCCGGAATTCTGCAAAAGTCGCCGGAAAACCGTATTCATCCTCAAACGGTAAATCTTTCAATATTCGTTGTAGTTCAACAATTATTAGACTATTTCTAACCTAAACCTCTCAATTGAAATCAAATTCAGGCGCTGTATTCAACTAATTCCAGTTCGCCGGAACTCCCCTGAAAATTTCTAATTCCGTCTGTGAAACGGTAAGGGTCTTCAAACACATCGTTAACGTTTGTTTATCACTTCAATTCCACATTCGACTAATCAAAATAGTTAATTATCTTGTTCAGTTGAAGAGCATAAAAACAGGAACCGACACATCGCCGGAAATCTGAAATAAACCGTTCATCGGTATGTTCACCTCTAATTACCGTCTCTGCCTTTTCATTTAAGCTTTAATAATGTCTGTAAATCGTAAACACAAGGAACGAGTTAGTAAATCAGTTGACGGTAATTTGAATGAAGAAGACGAAGCTAACTAAGTTATAAGTATATTTAAAACTAGTAAAATGAACGGGTTAGACACACAGTCTAGCGGTGGACTGTGTGCAAAATACAAACGCACGTCCCGAGTTCGATTCCTGCTATACGCACTCCTTGTATATTAAAATGCCTTTTTGTTTAAAAACTAAATCGGGATAACTCAGTTAGTTGTTAAGTATAATAAAAACCGAGATAATAACCGGGTTAGACACACAGTCCAGCGGTGGACTGTGTGCAACATAAACCATACGTCGCGCGTTCGAAACCCGTCACTAGCACCGGTCCGATTGAATTAAAATGTTTTTGCAAATAAAGGAAATTCGGTTAAATTGAATAAGTGTATAAATATAATTAAAAACAAGATTATTTCGGGTTAGACATGTAGCTCAGTTGGTAGAGCTGCGTGCACGCGTACGGGAGGTCTCGGGTTCGAGCCTCACCCAGCGCAAACCATGTCATTGAACGAACTGGTCAACAAGTCAACAGGTCAACGGTCAACGGTCAACGGTCAACGCAAAATAAACAATTTTTTTTATATTTTTTATTTATTTAATTTAATTTAAAAATCAATTAAAAATACTTAAAAATAACATTTTTAAAGATAGAAAATAGCCTTAAACTCACAAAAACATATCTAAAAATTTCATTAAAATCCTTAATAAAATCCACTCATTTAAGATATTTTTCCGTTATTATTTAGGTTAGTATTCCTCGTTGATCCGCTCATCTAATTCGTGCGCATCTCACCATCTCCAATCCAACGCACCCAATGTGAGTGAATCTTACAAATTCCCCGTTTTAATCACGTTTTGGGGTGTATCATGTGTCTTTGTATATATATTATAACTAAACCATTGTGCATACATCATATCATGAACTAGTGTATTCAGTTTGTTTCTGTTGTGTAGTTATTGTTGGATGCAAGTTTATTATTTTCAGTACATGCAATTTCATAGGCCGCCGCTCCCCATTACATTATGAGCGTTGAGCATGTTCCCCATTTCATTATGAGGTTGAACCTGGCGTGCCCACATACGATCGGCTCCGTTTGATTGAGCCTTGATCGCACAGACATTTTCATTTTCAGTACATGCAATACGATCGGCTCCGTTTGATTGAGCCTTGATCGCACAGTTTCATTTATGTTATTTACAGTATGATGTTGGTATGTTCATGTATGCTGTCATATGTTATTGTATGTTATAGTGTGACTGCTATTTGGCATTGCTTGATTATTTACATTTGCTCATCTATGATTATGCACAAATTTTCATTGATAAACTAACAATTAATTTATTAATAAATGTTTATCTAATAAGGTTCACTCGCCAACTTATGTTGACCCAAAAACTCCCATTTTTACACATGATACAGGTGAACCAGCAGCAGCTAGGAACACATAGGACTTGGACTAGAAGAATAAAACGATTTAGAGTTGGGATTGTTATGTTGGTTTATTTTCTTTGTATTGAATGAACATGTTTGGATTTTTGGAAATGTAACTTTGACTTTATTAAATATGAAACATATTAGTAAATGTCATGAGCTTTGGTGATAACCCAATTATGCCCCGACTCTTATTCCGCTGCGGGTCGGGGTGTGACAGATTGGTATCAGAGCCATGACTATAGGGATATAGGATAGGTTATTAGACCCTTAGAGCCTATACTATAGTCGATTAGAAACTTATAAGATTTTTGTGTGTTACATGCCAAATTTCATGATGTTTATATGTTTTATGTTAAATGTTACATTTGATATTGTGCAAGCATGTTCATAAGTATGTATTATCATATAATGCCTATCATGACTCGTATACTCATAACATATCACATCCATGAAAGCACACACCACATCATGATTGCTTTTACAATGATTTTCGTGTTTTCAAATCTCATCAAAGTGAGTTCTCATGACGGGCATGTAGTAACTGGAAGGGTACCAGTACCGGTAGTCGGAACATCCTGTCTAGGCTGGCATTCGTATAAATCCAAAATAAAGGACCAGTTTGCCTACCTGGGGACTAACGATGAGAGTACGAAGTACCTATTAGGCCAAAGCATGCTATACCAAACGTCGTGGGAGCTAACCCCACTTTGAGTTGTCATTGTGTCTATACCTGGACACGTTCCGACCAAACATCGCATGAACATATTTTGTGGTTTGCATTCGGGGGATGCGAGTGTTAAATTGCCAATACTAATGTGAATCCTACCAAGCCAATAGCCATGGGGGCCCACATGACTATGTAGGTGAAGGTATGGGGGACATTTGAGGCCCAACATGAGCGAACCCAAGACATCCTATGGATGTAGTTGCATTATTGATATTTGTGTTATTTTCATTTTCTTAAAGACACATGACACCTAAAAAGACACCATAAACTCACAATCTTCTCATTTTATGATCCTGTAGATGTCGTCTAGACAGCAACGAAGGGGTAAAAGATCAGGAAGGTCCCAGGAACGTTTGGCCACTCAGATCGCGAAACAAATGGCCACGATACTTCCTGACATTGTGGTCCAAGTACAACAAGCCCTTGCTACAAATCCTACTAACCCTCCCCAACAACAGGACTAGAACATCGACAACCCTCCTACCAGCAAGTGCTCTTACAAACATTTTAAGTCCTGTGATCCTCCTAAATTTGAAGGGACCGAGGGTATCACTGCTCTCCTACATTGGTTCGAGGAGATGGAAAACACCTTCCTAAACTGCGATTGTCCTGAGGATCGCAAGGTTCGATACGCCACCGGGAGACTATTTGGAGTAGCTCTCACCTGGTGGAATACTGAGAAAGGGAAGAGGGGAACTGAAGATGCGATGGCCTTAACTTGGGAGGAGTTAAGGGAAATCATGACTAGGCGTTTCTGTCCTAGAAGTGAAATTAAGAAGTTGGAGGATGAATTTCATGCTCTAAAGCAAAAGGAGGGTGATCACACTACCTACAACAAGAGGTTCTTGGAGTTGAACCAAATGGTTCCAAATTTATTCACCCAACCTATCGTCTGATTGAGCATTATATTCGAGGACTTCCCTCGAAAATCCAAGATTCAGTTCTCAGCGTTTCACCAGTAACACTTGAAGCTGCTATGGAGTTAGCAACTGAACTGACCGAAAACCGAATTCGCAACGGGAAGTTCAAAGAAGAGAAGAAGAAAGCCCCTGTTGAGGGACAAATTTCAAACCACCCCATTCCTTCCTCTAAGTTTGCTAACAAGAGGAAGCGCAACACCAGGAATTTTGCAGTTACCCAAACCAACTCCCCTATTCCTGCTGCACCCATTACTCAAGTCACTCCTTCACCCGCACCATACAGACGACCCTACACTGGCCCGTTACCAAAATGTAACCGTTGCCAATATCACCATTCCCCTGATCATCCTTGCCAATATTGCACCGGCTGCGGTTGCGCAGGTCATACTGTTCAAACTTGCCGCATGCCTCAACGAACGAACCGCCACCAACCGTTAACCCAAACCCATCAACAGATAATGGGCCAAGCCCAACAACCCCTACTATTTCCACCCACCCAACCTTTAGCCCAAACATATTTCCAGCCCAATTATCCAATGGGTCAACCAATGCGGGCTTGTTACAATTGCGGCGACCAGAGTCATTTCAGAAACACATGTCCAAGGCTGGTTAATATTATTCATGCTCAGGCCCAAGCCAATCCAGTGAACCAAGCAAACCAAGCTCCCCCACCTGCAAGAGGGAGAGCTTTCAATATCAACGCTAACCATGCCAGAGCTGACGGCAATGTGGTCAACGGTACGTTCCTTATAAATGGTAGATATGCATCTATATTATTTGATACTGGTGCGGATAGAAGTTTTGTATCTTTAGAATTTGAACCTATCTTAAACAAAAATCGGGATAAGCTCACGGAATCCATAACGGTAGAAGTTGCGGACAGGAAACCAGTTTCATTAAACTCTATTATACGCAACTGTACACTCACCTTAAACGACCACGATTTCTCAGTCGACCTTATCCCTGTGAAGCTGGGAAGTTTTGATATCATAATCGGTATGGATTGGCTCAGTCAACATCAGGCAGAAGTTGTATGTCGTGAAAAATATATTCGTATTCCTCTTTCAAACGGCCAGACTCTTCGAATCATTGGAGAAACCTCGTCGAAAGGGCTCAGCTTAATGTCTTGTCTTCAAGCTCAAAAATATCTTCGCAAGAATTACGTCGCGTTTTTAGCTCATATCATTAAAAAGGGGACCATGGAGAAGAAACTTGAGGACATTCCTGTAGTAAAAGATTTCCCGCAAGTTTTTCCTGACGACATTTCAGGACTTCCTCTAGTTAGAGACGTCGAATTCCGTATTGATCTTATACCTGGTGCTACACCAGTTGCAAAGTCTCCATATAGGTTAGCCCCCTCTGAAATGCAAGAGCTAGCCAGTCAATTGCAAGAGTTGACAGACAAGGGATTCATACGTCCTAGCTCGTCGCCTTGGGGTGCACCTGTCCTCTTTGTAAAGAAGAAAGATGGATCGTTTCGTATGTGCATCGACTACAGAGAGCTCAACAAGTTAACAATCAAGAATCGCTATCCTTTACCTCGTATTAATGATCTTCTTGGCCAACAACAAGGTGCCAACTGCTTTTCAAAAATCGATCTTCGATCCGGCTATCATCAACTTAGAGTGCATGAAGAATACGTTCCTAAGACTGCTTTTCGAACTCGTTATGGCCACTATGAATTCATGGATATGCCATTTGGATTAACCAACGCACCAGCTGTCTTCATGGACCTAATGAACAGAGTCTGCAAACCTTTTCTTGATCGATTTGTTATAGTCTTCATCGACGATATTCTTATTTATTCAAAATCTAAATCTGATCATGAGCGTCATCTTCAACTCGTTCTTGCACTTCTAGAAAAGGAAAAGCTTTATGCCAAATTCTCCAAATGTGAATTCTGGTTAAAAGAGGTGCAATTCCTCGGGCATGTAGTCAATGACAAGGGAATACATGTTGACCCTTCAAAGATCAAAGCGGTTCAAGAATGGCAAGCTCCACGTACACCAACTGAAGTAAGATCTTTTCTTGGACTAGCTGGCTATTATCGTCGGTTCATTTCAAACTTCTCTCGCATTGCTGTCCCACTCACGGCTTTAACTCATAAGGGAAAACCTTTCATATGGGGACCCAAGCAAGAAGAAGCCTTTCAAACTCTTAAACAAAAACTTTGTGATGCACCAATCCTCACTCTTCCTGAAGGTTGTGATGATTATGTAGTCTATTGCGACGCGTCAGGGCAAGGATTAGGCTGCGTTCTAATGCAAAGAGGAAAAGTCATAGCTTATGCTTCGAGACAACTCAAGACACATGAAAAGAACTACACCACTCATGACCTAGAACTTGGAGCCGTTGTGTTCGCTCTTAAGATATGGAGACATTATCTCTATGGTACTAAGTGTGAAATATACACTGACCACAAGAGTCTTCAACATATCTTCAATAAAAAAGAGTTAAACATGAGGCAACGAAGATGGGTCGAACTTCTGAATGATTACGACTGTGAAATTAGATACCACCCTGGTAAAGCAAATGTGGTGGCTGATGCACTTAGTCGAAAGGGTTATGCGAACTCTATTCATCTTCTATGTTCGCAAATTATAACCGACATTAAAGATCAAATTCGAGAAGCCCAACACGTTTCAATAACAGAAGAAGATGTACGAAAGGAGATGTCCTGTGGAGCCAAGCTAAAACTTGAAACTAAATCAGACGGTATTCTGTATTACCTAGATCGTATCTGGATTCCTAACCACAACAATCTTCGTGAAACCCTTATGAATGAAGCTCACAAAACGCGATATTCTATACACCTAGGAGCCGATAAGATGTATCAAGACCTACGATACACCTATTGGTGGCCTGGAATGAAGAAGGATATTGCCGTTTTTGTTTCCAAGTGCCTCACATGTTCCAAGGTGAAGGCTGAACACCAAAGACCCTCGGGACTTCTAGTCCAACCAGAAATACCTGTATGGAAGTGGGAAAATATAACCATGGATTTCATTACCGGGTTACCTCGCACTTCTGGTGGGTATGACACAATATGGGTAATCATAGACCGACTTACAAAATCAGCTCACTTTATTCCTATCCGTGAAGATTTCAAGAACGAAAAGCTTGCACGTATTTATATCAACGAAATCGTAAGCCGTCATGGGTTCCGTTAAGTATTATTTCTGATCGTGATGGTCGTTTCACCTCACGAACATGGCAAGCAGTACAATCCGCTATGGGCACACGATTAGATCTCAGTACCGCCTATCATCCTCAAACTGATGGACAGTCTGAGCGCACCATTCAAACTCTTCAAGATATGCTTAGAGCATGTGTCATAGACTTCAAGGGAAATTGGGACGCCCACCTACCATTAGTAGAATTTTCGTACAACAACAGCTATCATTCGAGCGTCGGCATGGCACCTTTTGAAGCCTTATATGGTCGTAAGTGCCGATCTCCTGTATGTTGGCACGAAATTGGGGAAGCACAAATTACTGGTCCAGAATTGATCCAAGAAACCACAGACAAGATCATAAAATTCGAAACAATCTTCTAGCGGCTCAAAGTCGTCAAAAGAGTTATGCAGATAAATGACGGAAGCCCTTAGAGTTTAGCATTGGTGATCTTGTGCTTTTAAAAGTATCACCGTGGAAGGGAGTAGTTCGTTTTGGTCAAAAGGGGAAGCTAGCACCTCGTTGCTAGGACCATTCAAAATACTCGAAAGAGTAGGTCCTGTAGCATACAAGCTTGATCTACCAGAAGAACTCAACAGGATTCATCCCACATTCCACGTGTCGAACTTGAAGAAGTGCCTCGCTGATGAGAATCTCCATATTCCGCTGGAAGATATTCATATTGATGAATCTATGCATTTTATTGAAAGACCAGTGGAGATCATGGACTACGGGGAGAAACGTCTTCGAAGAAGTCGCATTCCAATTGTTAGGGTACGCTGGGAGTTGAAACGGGGACCTGAGTTTACTTGGGAACGTGAAGACTCAATGCGTGAAAAATACCCGATCTTTTTCCTACTACTTCAACTACTTAAATTTCGGGACAAAATTCCTAAAAGTAGGGGATACTGTAACATTTGTAAAAATCCTGTTTTCAAAAACCCGCTCCGTTCTGTAATCGAATATCAAGTTATAAAAGCTACGTTGAATATTTATGATTATTTTGATTTAAAACGATACATAATTAATAAATAAACTAAACTATAAAAATTATATTTGATAAAAAGTTAAAACAAAATAAATAAAATTTTTTTGTTGCTGCCGGGACTCGAACCCGGGTCAGCCAAGACACACTTCAACGACTTAACATACACTCACATCACCACTCCGCCACTTTGTGTTTTCTGCTATCTCTAGGAAACAAATGAGATTTATATACAAACTCGGTTAAACTGGTTGCACTCAACTGAGAAACGGAAATCGGCAAATCAATCGTCAAATCGCTTTTTCACTCGCACATTCAGTTTATAACCGATGCACCGACGATTTTTAATCAAGTCGGAATTGATTGAGCATCAAGTCTCATCATTATCGGTTTTTATAACCGAAAAGTAATCAAGTCCAGATTACTTCAATTCAAGACCACTCTAGCGACTCAGAAATATCATACCAATACTCCATTTCACTTTCGTCACATTTTCAGACCATCAGAACGCTTAAAACAGCTCGCCGGAATTCTGCAAAAGTCGCCGGAAAACCGTATTCATCCTCAAATGGTAAATCTTTCAATATTCGTTGTAGTTCAACAATTATTAGACTATTTCTAACCTAAACCTCTCAATTGAAATCGAATTCAGGCGCTGTATTCAACTAATTCCAGTTCGCCGGAACTCCCCTGAAAATTTCTGATTCCGTCTGTGAAACGGTAAGGGTCTTCAAACACATTGTTAACGTTTGTTTATCACTTCAATTCCACATTCGACTAATCAAAATAGTTAATTATCTTGTTCAGTTGAAGAGCATAAAAACAGGAACCGACACATCGCCGGAAATCTGAAATAAACCGTTCATCGGTATGTTCACCTCTAATTACCGTCTCTGCCTTTTCATTTAAGCTTTAATAATGTCTGTAAATCGTAAACATAAGGAACGAGTTAGTAAATCAGTTGACGGTAATTTGAATGAAGAAGACGAAGCTAACTAAGTTATAAGTATATTTAAAACTAGTAAAATGAACGGGTTAGACACACAGTCCAGCGGTGGACTGTGTGCAAAATACAAACACACGTCCCGAGTTCGATTCCTGCTATACGCACTCCTTGTATATTAAAATGCCTTTTTGTTTAAAAACTAAATCGGGATAACTCAGTTAGTTGTTAAGTATAATAAAAACCGAGATAATAACCGGGTTAGACACACAGTCCAGCGGTGAACTGTGTGCAACATAAACCATACGTCGCGCGTTCGAAACCCGTCACTAGCACCGGTCCGATTGAATTAAAATGTTTTTGCAAATAAAGGAAATTCGGTTAAATTGAATAAGTGTATAAATATAATTGAAAACAAGATTATTTCGGGTTAGACATGTAGCTCAGTTGGTAGAGCTGCGTGCACGCGTACGGGAGGTTTCGGGTTCGAGCCTCACCCAGCGCAAACCATGTCATTGAACGAACCGGTCAACAAGTCAACAGTCAACGGTCAACGGTCAACGGTCAACGCAAAATAAACAATTTTTTTATATTTTTTATTTATTTAATTTAATTTAAAAATCAATTAAAAATACTTAAAAATAACATTTTTAAAGATAGAAAATAGCCTTAAACTCACAAAAACATATCTAAAAATTTCATTAAAATCCTTAATAAAATCCACTCATTTAATATATTTTTCCGTTATTATTTAGGTTAGTATTCCTCGTTGATCCGCTCATCTAATTCGTGCGCATCTCACCATCTCCAATCCAACGCACCCAATGTGAGTGAATCTTACAAATTCCCCGTTTTAATCACGTTTTGGGGTGTATCATGTGTCTTTGTATATATATTATAACTAAACCATTGTGCATACATCATATCATGAACTAGTGTATTCAGTTTGTTTCTGTTGTGTAGTTATTGTTGGATGCAAGTTTATTATTTTCAGTACATGCAATTTCATAGGCCGCCGCTCCCCATTACATTATGAGCGTTGAGCATGTTCCCCATTTCATTATGAGGTTGAACCTGGCGTGCCCACATACGATCGGCTCCGTTTGATTGAGCCTTGATCGCACAGACATTTTCATTTTCAGTACATGCAATACGATCGGCTCCGTTTGATTGAGCCTTGATCGCACAGTTTCATTTATGTTATTTACAGTATGATGTTGGTATGTTCATGTATGCTGTCATATGTTATTGTATGTTATAGTGTGACTGCTATTTGGCATTGCTTGATTATTTACATTTGCTCATCTATGATTATGCACAAATTTTCATTGATAAACTAACAATTAATTTATTAATAAATGTTTATCTAATAAGGTTCACTCGCCAACTTATGTTGACCCAAAAACTCCCATTTTTACACATGATACAGGTGAACCAGCAGCAGCTAGGAACACATAGGACTTGGACTAGAAGAATAAAACGATTTAGAGTTGGGATTGTTATGTTGGTTTATTTTCTTTGTATTAAATGAACATGTTTGGATTTTTGGAAATGTAACTTTGACTTTATTAAATATGAAACATATTAGTAAATGTCATGAGCTTTGGTGATAACCCAATTATGCCCTGACTCTTATTCCGCTGCGGGTCGGGGTGTGACAAACGTGGCCTAGAATTTACTTAGGAACGAGAGGATCAAATGAAAGCGAAGTATCCACACTTATTCTTACAAGTTTCCTAATTAAATTTCGGGATGAAATTTCCTAAAGTAGGGGAGACTGTGATATCTGTGGTAATCCGAGCATGTAACAATGACAAACAAGTTATCAGTGAATGAAATTTTATGTTTTATATGGAATTTTTTTATTTATTATTACAATTGCACACATTCGATTCTTGCACAATTTCAAAACTCTTGAATTGGTTCTATAAGCCAAACCGGTGAACCGATACGCAAGTGAAATCAATTTAACGCAATGTTGTTCCGGAATAGTGACACAAGCTAAACATACCTTAAATAAACTTTACATAACTTAGAAATAAGTTTTGAAGGATTTATGTCAAAAACAAGATTATTCGATCACAGGGACTATTTAAACAAACTGTGAAAGTCTGCCGATTCTCGAAGCGACGTACACTCCAGATCATTTACACAAGCTTAACATACCTTAAATACCCTTTACATAGCTTAGAATTAAGTTTTGAGGGCTTCGGTATGGCAAAATTGCACTTTTGTAACTTCAGGGACTATTTTGCAAATTTTGCGAAACATGTACGGACATCCAAAAATTTTTATAATCATTAAAATATCATATTTTAGTGATTGGAATGCAAAAATATCATTCGTTACGCTTTTACGGTCGCGCACGCGTTCGTTACGATTTTCGTCGTAATTAACCGAAAACCGCAACCGTACGGCCAAACGAACCGACATCTGAAGCATTTTTGAACACATTTCAAGTTCCCTATACTTTATTGTCCTTATAAAGCTTCAAAATGGGGTTAAAGGGTGTTAAAAGTGCCAAAACGCGTTAAAAACAAGTTTAGGGGCCATTTATGCAAATTCTGAAACTTCAGCCCCAGCAAGAGCCTTACGGACCGTAAAGCAAAACCCCATACGGTTCGTAAGGGGTCCCCAGCTCATCAGAATTGTTAAATCAAGGTGGCAGCTTCTTGTTAATGCCTTGTTGACTCACCAAACGAATTTGCCACCTTCCCTTCTACATTTGACACCTAAGGGGACACTAATCAAGTTCAGGGATGAGTCATGAACACTTATCATGATGCACATGAACCCAATTTAAGTATAAAAACCATGGTGTTATTCATTCTTGAACTTTTGCAACCATCTCTTTTGTCCCATTCTGCTTCAATCCGAATTTGGCAACTATCTTGGAGCCTTCTCTGGTGTTCTTGATCAATCTTTAGTGTTTGTAAGTGTTCTCTTTCATGCTTGTTTCAATTCTTGTAGTTTAGTTGGATTAAAAGTCATAAAATTTGACTTTTGTTTGACTTCCAGAATTGATCATGAATTGATCAACTTAAAATCCAATTGAACCTAGCAATATGATGGTAATCAAGATGGTTACGATCCCTATTGATCATACCTACTGATTTCTATCATTTCTAGTCATTTTGACAAGTCAAAGTTTCGATCAAAATGCGATAAATGCGCATTTCATGACAGAACTAATTTCGAGTGTCAAAACAGTTTGTTTTGATGCCAAAACTCTTTTATAAACTTATTTAAACATGTCAAAACATGTCTAAATCATCACCTCCATTTTGGTGCTTGTTTGGAGTCGTAAGTTGAACGGTTTGACCACCGCTTTGACTTTCGAATCTGACCTGCTTGGTGGATCTTTGGAACCGACCAAATACATATTTGTGACCGTAATTATAAAGGGAGTAACCCTCTGAGGTTATACCTTATGGCCATGTCATTCGGTTAATGTTATGATAATTAGTTATTATGTTCTTCAAAAAAAGACTAAAATGCCCTTTTCGCAAATAAATCAACTTTAAGTATATGGAACATAAAATTTGACAAGTATTCTGATCAAATAACATTTTTAAACATAGTTAGGAATTAAAGACTTATCATAACACATATCTAACCATCCGAATGCGTAGTTACACAGATGACACGTTAAAGTGGCTTAAACTACCTTAACGAATCATAACGGGTCAACAGCACTTAAAAATCTTTCCAACTCAGAATGATAACTTTATTAAACCATGTCATATGAGTCCTAATACTCATTTGGTTTATAAGGTACCATTCTATCCAAATCCTCTGATTTCAAGTTTTGATATTTACATTGTTATCCACTTATAGGACACGCTTGAATTCTCAGATCTTTAAGCTTTGGATTTTCTTTTAATCCAAGATTACCTTGCTATCACAAGTGAGCACATAGTTCCCCTATTTTATGTTTTACAATTGTTTTGGGGTGATTCATATGTGCTAAATGTTTTCAAGTTTTCAATTGCAAATACCATGGTTTATATTAAACACAACGATTTCAATAATGTGAACGAACTTGTTGGTGCGATGTATTTATAACAAGAATGACATTCATTAACAATGGCCAATCCAACCAGTAGTAAGTTAAGGCGCCTAGGACTGACAATCCCGTTACCAAAATTCCCGGGGTTTGTGGAGAAATTTTGGAAGCGACTGAAACTGTATTTGTAACATACCCTTTGGTGGTATGTTATGCGATTAAGGGACACCATGGGTGGTCTTGAACAAGTCAACAAAGGTTTGATTGTATTCACGAAACGACCAAAAGTTTTCACAACTAAAACCAGGAACGATGAACGATTTGTTTGTAACAAGGAACAATGAACGATTGGTTTATAACAAGAACAATGAACAATGGGCGATTGGTTTTAGTAAGTGATTTAGATAACGGTACGTGTGTAATGTGATAAATGCATGGTGGATACGCCGCTGGTAGTTCCTATATATAAGTGCTTTTATCGTATTACATTTGTGATGATATTTGCATCACTTGGACAAATGTTTTCAAACGATGGCACGCAACAATTTCAATTAAAGATATAAACCATACAAGTTATTTCAAGACGATTTACTACTCGAATTTACAAAACAAATGTTTTTGCCAAGATTTATGGCTACAAGTCTTTTATAAACTATAACTAACTTGTTTTAGATTGGTTAGTTATCATTGCAATATCAAATACTTTTCGATAACAAGAATTTCAATTAACGACTCTGGTAGTCTGACAAGGTATTGCAATACATATTCAAAGCGATAAAATTGACACACACACAAAACCTATGTACTCGCCGGCATATTTTTGCTGACTCGTTTTCACATATGTTTCAGGGAACGATGCTAGATGATACTGATGCGTGCTCACGTAGGAATGGACTTGGACCTAGTGCCTTAATAACAAGAAGGACAATAACTATGCATGCTTGTTGTTTCGTTGTTTAAAAACTTCTAAGACAATTATGACAATATAACCTATGTTTAATATCTAATTAAAACGAAATATGAAATACCATGTGTTGTTGAAATAATCTGTTAACGTGACTCCCCAAGTGTTTCCGTCGCGTGTTGTTTTACGCGATTTGGGGTGTTACACAAATCGTCGATCCTGGGCTGAAATTAACAATTCTTAATCTTTACATTTTAAGCTTGTGGCAATCAATGCATGACCACATTGAACCGTATTTCTTAATGAAACACTATCAGAGTCTCCAAAGTGACGAGCTAGACTGCGCAAGCCTTTCTTCAGAAGTTCGTTCAATTAGGATCTAAATTATTCTATTTCCGTCAGTATTAGTTTATATGAAGCTTTTGCAATAGGTCCTACTTCTGATATGATGGCAGTCTTAATTCCACTTGTTTTCTCAGGAGATAATTCGTGTAGTACTGAGCCATGTAAATGAAATATCCACTTCTCGAATACATTAGGATGCCTTGGGTAGAGACACCTACTCAAGCATCTCGATACGAAATATCTCCTTGAATATCGTTTGCTGATTTTAGTACAATATAACTGTTGGGAGATCCTAGTGGTTCCATGCATTAAACATTCATGTTGATCAGGTATGAAGGCAATCTATGAGACACACTAAAATACTGCCATTTATCATATGGTGCTTCTATCAAACTAGTTCGCATTCGAAGTCGATAGAAACTAATTAGATAAATAAATAAAATAATTTAAATAATAAAAATAATAAAAAATCGTCATACTTCAACCGAAGGAAGAGCATGACTGATTTTTATGGATAATAGCATCCATCAAGAAAAAGTTCTATGGTTTCATCGGTAAGTTCTGTCTTATACTTAATATCTGGAGTTATCATGAACATATTCGAGAGTTTACTAGACTTATGGTTTGTGAAAACTTATTAGTGCCTGAAATTAATAGGACTCTTAACATTATATATTATAAATATATATATATATATATATATATATATATATATATATTATATATATTATAAGGAGAGGATCATGAGAAAACTAGATATAAATGAGAAAACTAACTAAAAAAGCAAAAAAAAAGCATAAAAAACATACAATTTTTTTAATAATTTTTTTATAAAAAATCGCTGCATATTATGTATAAAAAAAACTTGTACTGCACATGTGCACTATATGTGTACTACACATGTGCATTATATGTATATGTTGCACATGTGCATTATATGCTTTTTAAAAAAAAAGTTTTTTTATATAATATATATAATGAATTTTTATAAAAAAATAAAAAAAAATTTTGATATGTTTTTTTGGCTTTTTTAGTTAGTTTTTTAGTTTTATGATTTAAATTAGTTTTCTCATGATCCATCCCCTATATATATATATCCTTGATCAAAGATAGGGTATGTACCTGATGACTTTATTAGGCGGTTCCTTTCTTAGCCTTTTCAGGATTTGCTGCATTATCTTTTGTAGTTTTAGGGCAGCGAGTACTGATGTGGTGTCACACCCCCAAATTTCCAAACGCGGAGTTTTACCGCGAGGAGTGTGACTGCCCAGGATCTAGCCACTAATTATGTCGAACTAATAGTAAATAATCAAAGACAAGTCATCATGTCCAACATGAATAGTGAATTCCAATTAAAACATTTCAAACATAGTATGTATTCAGCAGAAGCAAATGTGAATATCTCAAAAAAAGTAAATAATCAAAGACAAGTCATCATGTCCAACATGAATAGTGAATTCCAATTAAAACATTTCAAACATAGTATGTATTTAGCGGAAGCAAATGTGAATATCTCAAAAAAATTGAAATCAAAATGTTTCAAGTGTAAAGTTATATTGTTTGCAATCAAGGAGCGCGCCCCATGACACTTCAAGCTCCACAGATTGCAAGTTCCCATGCATGAATCATCTAACAACCTGCAAGCATGCAGAAAAAGTGTATCAGCGATTAAGCCGGCGAGTTCACAGTTTTGTTTAGCGAAAACAAGTTGTTAAGTTACTTATTTATAAATCATGTTTGCCGAGGGGAGCTACCCCATATGTAAGTTACTAAACTTTGTAATACCGAAGACATGCGACGTATCTGTTTTTGTTGCCCCGTTTGTCAATGTCTATCATCATTGACGGTTGCCAAGGCATACTAGTTCACGCCCGTCCTCCTTGGCATGGTGTGAGGTTTGTGAGACCTAATAGCGCTATCAACTAATAACCTGTTCACCAGGCCAGGCGATTAATCGGTATCGAAAGTGGGGACTTCACGATAGAGTTGCGTTTAGTATACTTGAGACATGAAATATAAAATAGTATTTTGTAGTATTCCTTCCCGGAATACTAGGCAATCCTAAACCAGGGAAAATGTAGTTCGTTCGTTCCCAACCACCAGGAATACATGCTTTTAATAAGTTGTGTGAACTCCCTTAGTTAGCTCGGTAGTGTTAAGTGACTTTATGTGTTAGGTGTTTGGTCCGTTACACGCGACTTTCCAAGTAGCAAGAGATCTGAAGAAGATGATGTTCTTGAATGGAAATCTTCAACGGAGAAGACCTCAAACTTGTATACCCCAAGCTTCCAACAACACCTTATGTTGCTAGGATTTTTCACTCGTGAACACCTCTTAATCAACAAAACTTTGGCCGAAAATTCTAGAGAATTTTAGTGTTCTTGCACTTGATTTTTTTTTATGATAGAAAGTGTGTGTATGTATGTGTGTGTCATCTCTAATTCTCACCAAATAATCCATATATATAACCTCTTGTAAGATCTTTTCTTGGATAGTGTGAGATCTTGTAAGATTCGCAAGATATCCATATATCTTACAAAATCTAATCTTGGATTGTGTGAGATCTTGTAAGATTTGCAAGATATTCATATATCTTACAAAATCAAATATTGGAATGTGTGAGATCTTGTAATTGCAAGATATCAATATATCTTACAAAATCTAATCTTGGATTGTGTGAGATCTTGTAAGATTTGCAAGATATTCATATATCTTACAAAATCTAATCTTGGATTGTGTGAGATCTTGTAAGATTTGCAAGATATACATATATCTTACAAAATCTAATATTGGATTGTGTGAGATGTTGTAAGATTTGCAAGATATTCATATATCTTACAAAATCTAATCTTGGATTGTGTGAGATCTTGTAAGATTTGCAAGATATATATCTTACAAAATCTAATCTTGGATTGTGTGAGATCTTGTAAGATTTGCAAGATATTCATATATCTTACAAAATCTAATCTTGGATTGTGTGAGATCTTGTAAGATTTGCAAGATATTCATATATCTTACAAAATCTAATCTTGGTTTGTGTGAGATCTTGTAAGATTTGCAAGAAATCCATATATCTTACAAAATCTAATCTTGGATTGTGTGAGATCTTATAAGATTTGCAAGATATACATATATCTTACAAAATCTAATATTGGATTGTGTGAGATCTTGTAAGATTTACAAGATATCCATATATCTTAAAAATCTTTTATAATGTTATTTAACCCATTAAATAACAAAACAAAATATACTCTCAAATAAATTATCCATCTTATTCATTAGTTTCTCAAGTGAAATTATTTAGAAAACCAATTTCTAAATATTCGAAGTGTTAATATTTATTTGTTTGGTCATATCATAAATGAATATTATAAGTGTTTGTCTAGCTTGCTATTGGGTGTGACCCAACTTGGATCATAACGTACTAGTCACATCAATTTAATATGTGTCTTGGGCATACCCATTCCAACAATATCAGACAAGAAGTTAACATTCATGCGCAAATATTCATACAAACATGATCACATAAACACAAAGCTACTGTTTTGAGAACTAGGGTTTGCATGAAATCAATAGAGTGAGATTAACAATGTATAAAATAATCCTTACCTCAATTTGATTCTAGGGTTTGCTCTTGAAAGATTGAGAGGTTGATTTTGTGTGCACCAAATGATCAGAGATGATAAGAGAGATGATGATTCGAAACTGCCGTAAGATTGATTTGTGTGGGAGGTTTAGGGTTGTAGGAGTTTTATTAAGGTTTCTAATCTATTCATAATGCACCCCTAGATATGAAATTTTTCTACTTATGTCACATAATATCACGTAATTACAAACAAAGCATGATTTCATATCTAAATTAATTGTGTTTTTAGATTAT
Organism: Scalesia atractyloides; assembly: GCA_947069175.1. NCBI lineage: Eukaryota > Viridiplantae > Streptophyta > Magnoliopsida > Asterales > Asteraceae > Scalesia > Scalesia atractyloides. The sequence continues at coordinate 56,613,161 of CAMTDV010000016.1, read as the reverse complement.
AGTATTAACCGGAAATTGCAGGTTGTCACATGTGGCCTTTCTCGCCACAGCTGAAGCAGACCGCATTCTCTATGTCCCTACATTCATGGGACTGATGACCAGTTCTTTTACAGATACCACATTGCTTTGGCTTTTGGTTTGTTTGACACTGTCCCAGTGCCTTCTGTTGCAGATATTGCACGTAGGCTTTTCATTAGACTATTGCTGTTTCTTATTGAATCCAGACTTTCCCTTTTTCTTAGATTTCTAGGAGTTATCCTTCTCCCTTTCTCTTTTCCCATCGGTCTCAGCTTTGACTGATTTTTGTCTCACTAAATCCTGAGTGAGAGTCAGAGCTAGGTCCACAGCAGACCTATATGTGCTTGGCCTTGAAGCCCTAACATTTCCCTTAATTTCTGGCACTAAGCCATCAATAAAACGATCAATTATTTTTGGTTCAGGGGAAACTAGGTATGGCACTAACCTAGACAAGGAGTTGTAGTCGGTCACATACTTCTGACAATCTAAGTTCTTCATCGACAGAGACAAGAAATTCGTCTCTATCCTTTCCAACTCATGAGGTGGACAATAAGTTTCTTTAATTAGGTCCACAAACTTGGGCCAACTCAAATTATACAAATACACCTTTCCAGACTGTACCATAACCTTCCACCATATTAGGGCATCGCCCTTAAATGATTGTGAAACAAACTTCACAATATTCTTATCAGCACAACCACAGATATCAACCATAGTTTCTATCTCATCTAACCACTTTAGGGTCTCGACAGCTCCTTTTTCACCATCGAAATCACGGGGTTTACAGGATACGAGATACTTATATGAACACCCATCCTTATTGAAACACATCTTATCATGATGCTCTTGTCTCTCATTCTTACTCCACTCATTTGAGGACTATACCTCACTATCCCTAGGATTCGATTGAGGTATTGATGAGTGTTTCGATAAATGTTTTGAGCGAGAAGCACTCGACTCCTGTTGTTTCTCAGTATAGGCATTTATAGCCTTGCCAACCTTCGTGGCAATTAAAGCTTGTAAGTCCTTCTTACTTATGACAATGTTGTCATCAACATTATCGTCATTTTGGTTACTGCTAATCTCCCCAGAATTTTCCATGTTCAACTGCTTGGTACAAACACCAATATATATTTGTTAGTTGGTCATTCTCATTTGATGACTCATTGTATAAATGTCATGATATTATTAAACCATATTGGCTTTAAGTTGGATATATAAATCCCTTGCCCCTTTTGGATCAGTGTGCTTGATGTCACAACTGTCAGCCTTTAACTTTTAAATGAATGTCTAATATTTATATATATATAACCTAGGTCTCATAGGACCATCACAAGTATTTTAAAACTTGGTGAGATTCAAGAAAATACGAAAACCAAGAACACTAGAACACCGAAATACTTTCAAACCTTGCACACGATTCTATTGCTATTACTAGCAAAATCGTCTGGTACAAGGTGCAACAACTCCCAAATCGCCTCCCTCTCTCTCTAGAAATTCTTTGTAACAAATGAGGCTTAACCCTAATAATGAATAAACAAAACATTATATAGGATCCACTAAGAACTTGGCCCACATGGCCTAACCCAAGCACAAAACATTAATTAGCCCACATGGCTTATTCCAAAACTATCTAACCCACTAAAAAACTAAGCCCAATAGCTTATAATTAGGTTTGATAAAGATAAGCATAAACCTACTAAATTATTATGGCCTTACAATATCCTCCTAGGTTTATGTTGTCTTTATCAAACTGTCGTCTTCGTCTGTGTCTGTGGGAAGATACTTCCTGTCTTCATTCACAAGCTCGGGTCTTTTGTTCTTCTTGATCATGATCAGCTTTGCTTGAAAATCTTATTGAAAATAATGAGAGAGGAGGATTCTCATCAACTCTTTTCTTTGTCAATCTTCTCTCTTTCAAGCAGGTTCATTGGTACTTTTTCAAAGGTACTATCATTGTCAGATGACAACTTGTATCTGGTTCTTCTAACTCAGGTACACTCTTGTCATTGTGATGCTTCAAGCTTTGTCAGCAACTAACAGCATCTCTATCTTCATAAACCCCTATTTCTTGATTTAAATCAAGTTCTGCACCTGCTCAAAATTTCATAAGCAACATTTCTATTCAACATGGGACAGTACCACATGAACCGGTACATCCAAGTACTTGTACTTGGAATTCACAATTCAAATTTCTTTCAACTTCTAATGATCAATCAAATCTTCAGAACGGTTGATAATTTTTAATTAAACAAATAAACACTCTATTTATGGATTTTTGAATTTTCTATTTTTTAAAATTTTTTGAATATAAGAATGTTGATGCACTTTGTGTTCGTCACTTGTCGAATAGGCTAGATAAAGCGTGTGTTGAATATTGTATAGGTTAGAATCGAACACACGACCAAAATACGGAGTTTTCAGTGTAAAAGGGAACAAGTTCGCTTGAACTTGACCTGTGGAGGTCAAGTTCGCTCATGATGGTGATGTTGATGTCAAGTTCAGCCGAACTTGACTAGGTCAAGTTCGCCCGAACTTAGATGCTTACCAGCGAACTTCTCATCCTATAAATAGGTGGTGTGTGTTCATTTGTCATTTGAGTTTTTGCCATCCCTACGGGGAGGTGCTGCCGGATTCTCTCCAGGAACTCCGGCAGCTGGACTTTAAAGATGTATACTCTTTCGGTATGAATGAAGACTTCCGCTGCATTCTACTTCTACTCCTTTCTGTAATAACATTCTACCGAATCAGTTTACGTTTACGCATTAACTTCCGTCGAGAACCGCCTGATCACAGACCTTCAAAGAATATAAATAGAAACGCAGAAACTAACTCAAACAATTACAATATACAATTACAATTGCAATGGGATCAAAATCGTTTTCAGGTAGACCAAGGAACATTTTTCAGCATGAACTTATTCAGATTGGTCTAAGTGATTGCCAATATGTTTGTCCTCTTAAACCTAACGCCCAACTTTCAATTTTTTAACTTCGTGATACGGCTAAGGTAATATTATACTATAATACACGTGTGTCCCATACCATGACATACCCCACGATCAAGGTAAGCATAACGATTCATCATAGCAGGTGAATATACTGAGTTCATCCTTTTGATTTACAACGTCAGACTATTGGTGAACAGGTCAGTACTTTCGTACAACAGAGTGATCAATAGAATGTCAAACGAGGGTTAGGCAAATATCTTTTTGGTACGAATTTAGCTTTTTAGCTCAATGGAATTCCCTCAATATGAGTTTATCTTCCTTTAAAGTTTTTGGCCTCTTTTTGGCTCTTTTAAGATATCCTGACTATGCCTAGATCTGCATATAATCTGGATGCAACAGAAGGACAACCAAGATATCCCCGGATGACTCAACAACATAAAGACCCAAAACTTCAGATGTTGGCTATCTATCAACGCAAGATTTAAGACCATAAAATCATACGCCGATGGTATGTTACCCGCATGATACATAGTTCGTTATGTTTGTATCACTTAGTATCTTTTATCCTTTTGAGCATCAAACCTATCGACATATGACATTAGATCCTAGTCTTTTCAGCTATAGCACCTTACACGTGTTGATCAAACCCTTTAGCATGAACATTCATTTCATTTCCCATATATTCATTGTTTTAGGATTTTTCTCTTTTCAAATGTTTTTCTTCTTTTCTCATTGACCCTCCCTAAAACAATGCCTAATTTGCAATAAACTCTTTTTGGATTTTCTGTTTTTCTCCAATATACAGATGACTCCCACACTTTGATTCCAAAGAAAACGGTTAACACAAATAATCTTTGAAAATCAATCAAAACAAAATAAAAACTCAGACCTGTTTTCGGCGATACACAGCAGCAAAACAGCTTTCAATCTTCAAGATATCTGATCTAACCGAGCCTTCACAAGACTACTTAGGCTCTGATACCAATTGTAAGTCCAAAAAACTATACAATGATATCAAACAATCACCAAGAGTGGGCGGAATCCAAACTCGGTGAGATTCAAGAAAATACGAAAACCAAGAACCCGAGAACACCAAAATACTCTCAAAACTTGCACACGATTATATTACTATTACTAGCAAAATCGTCTGGTACAAGGTGCAACAACTCCCAAATCGCCTCCCTCTCTCTCTAGAAATTCTTTGTAACAAATGTGGCTTAACCCTAATGTTAGATCGCTCCATGTTTAGCATAGGAACCTAAATTGGTATATAACTTTCGTATATGCGGAAACTATATGATGTTTTAATCGAATATGCAAACATTTACTGTTTAACTTTGTTTATTGATCATAAAGTTCGTTTACATGTCAAATCCAGATGGGCAGAGCTTCGCCGTACAAGTGACATTGTCACAGTTATAAATGAAAAACCCAAGTCACCTATTTATAGTGTGACAAGTTCGCTGGTGGCTACACAAGTTCGGGCGAACATGTATAGAACAAGTTCGGCCGAACCTGTTCTCACATCATGATTCCAAGCGAACTTGTCATACTATGTACATAAATATGACTATTTCTGACATAATCTAGCCCAAACTAAACAAACTAGATCCAAGACTAAAACATAGACATTATGTACTAACAGACTCCCCCTTGGATATTGTCTTCGTCTTGTTCAGTCTTTAAAGCTTTATCTCTGCCTCATGCGTCCAAAGAAGTTCTTGATTGGCTTCTTTCTTCGTTCTTGCAATGGAATTGGGTTTGATCTGTAGGTGGCACTTTAGTCATAAATTGAAAACATCCCAGTCTTGCCTCATTTGTTCTTTCTAGAAATTGTTCCCGACGCCTTTCTTCTTTCAGAAATTATTCGCGTTCTATTTCTCACCAACTCGATCACCACATTCTTCTAGAATTAACTTCATGGCATAACAGACATTCACAACTCTATGATATTGCATCGCTTGTTCTTTTCACGCTCTTCATAACAAATCTTACTGAAGAATAAACATTTGATATCCTCCATTGAGCAGTTCACTAGCCACATCGGGTCTAGTATGCGAATCGTTCTCCACAACCCTCTCAAATCTTCTATCCCAAACATTTCAACCCTTTCTTGAGTGATATCCAAATGATCTTCAAATCTTAGTACAATCACTGCTTCACACGTTGTCGGATCTACTTGCCACCACTTAAATAATGGATAGAAATTCTGTTCAATCGGCATTAAGGGCATGTTCCTCATAGCTCTTAGACGTTTCATAATCAATGTAATATCTTTAATACCAGTCTTCTTATCTGTTTTGATTCGACGCTTCGGAATGAATGGTTTCCAATACTTAAAACCTTGCGTCGCTTCAAACTTAATCATCTTCCATAGCAACTGATCAATAAACTTCATATGATATGTGACATTTCTATTCTTCACCAACTGGAAGAGTTTTGAAATCTACCAAATATTTGAAGTATTGAACTCCAAATTCCCTTTTAATGCCATAAACGTTCAATTCTTTAAACCATCCCCAGCTCAATATATCTCCCAATGAAACATCTTTACCTCTGGTAAAGAATGCTAATGGACATTGAAACTTTCGTTCTCTTGGCATTTCTTTTAACCAGGACTTCTTTTCTTGTGCAATCTCTTCTTTCGTCATTGGTTTAGGGATTTTTCTTTCATGTACAGACTCTGCAATCTTAACTCTCAGCAGATCTTCATTCAATTGATCATACATCTCTTCAAATGTAGGAAAACTATCTGTGTTTGCACCAACATACTTTTCTGCTTCGTCTTTCTCATCGTCTGACGACCAACCTTCAATGATCACTTTGTTGTAATCGTCAGCTTCAGACCTTCTTTTATAACTTTATTCATTCGGCTCGAACGTATCTATGTTCACAACATCTTCTTCAAAGTCGAAATCAAACGTTTCTGCATCAACATTAAGTAACTTTGTTAGATCTTCCTTTGAGTAGTTGTGAACAAACTCGCCTTCCTCAACATTGTGTTCAAGCATCAGAATCATCGGCTTTATCGGAATAACAACAACAGGATTTACAGTAATAGCATCATTTATATCAACATCATCTTTTTGCCCTGTTTCCCCTGTCTGCTCCCCCTGGCTTTGATCTTCCATCATATTAGTATCATCATTTAACAACGAGGAAAAATAAAATTCATCATTCACTTTGGCATCAACCATTTTCAGACCAACTCCTCCTTGATCATCACTATCACCATCATCATTGTCGGAGTCGTCTTTTGTATCATTTGCAGGTTCATCATATCATCTTTATCCTCAGCTTCTTCATCATCTTTCTTTTTAGTTTTTGTTTCTGGTACAACCATAGACTCAGAAGCTTTTGCAGACTCAAACAGTCTCAGTAACCTCAGGCATACTTTCGATCACATTCTTTCCTTTACCCTATTCAGCCATCTCTTTCTCTGCTTTTTCCTTAGCTTCTTGCAAATCTAAACGAGCATATTCTGCAGCAAAATCAATTCCCAAACTGTTAGATAATACATTCTGTAGTCTGTTGAATCTTCGATCGTTCAAATCTCTTTCAGATCTTAGCTCTGCTATCTCTTTCTTCAATCGTTCGTTAGCATCTTGCAAACTTTCAATTAGGGCCTTCAAATACCCTCTATCACCTTCCAAGAATTTGACTTTGTCGTTTAAGATCTCTTTTTCAACTTCGCCTTGCTTCACCAACTGTTCTAAAGCAGCCTTCTCCGTTTCATTCTTAGCAACTTTGTCTTCAAGAACTTTCACACACTTTTCAAGTTCATCAACATAAGATTCTGGGAAGAAATCATTCAGATCTTGTAGAGAAACAGGCTCATCAGGAATATTTCCAAACATCTTCGACCTCGGAGTAGTCTTTGGGATAGACTTTGGCGTACTCTTTGGTGTAGAAGCTTTAGGAGTTGAGCTTTCAGGTTGAGCAGCTGTTGGTGGATCTTGAGACGTGAAGATAGGAATTTCGAGTAATTCAGACTCAGGAGGCTCTTGTGTGACTCCTGTCTGTACTAATGTCTCTTACACTTCAGATGTTTGTATTGTCGCAGCCGCAGGAGGTTCTTGTGTAACTCCTGTATCTTTTGCAGCAGAAGGTTCTTGTGTGACTTCTGTGCTTTTCTTTTGACCAACGTATCGGCGGCTTTTAGGCTTTTGAGCTTTTGAGCTTTCTTGCCTTTTATTTTCGGAGAACTAGTAGTCTTCGTAGTTGTAGCTATAGCTGTAGCAGAAGACTTAACACGTTTAACTTTCTTTTTCGGTTTCTCCTCATCAGTATCTTTTTCAATCTCCGGTATATAATCTGCATCAGTTTCTTTCACTTTCTTAGCAGCTGTTTCGGCGATTGATTTCTTTGTAGCTTTTTCAATCGAATCATCGCTATCTTCATCCTTTTCAGAAGTTGCAGAGATAACATCATCTTCCTGCGTAGATTTTTCAACCTCTTGACTCTTAACAACCACTTCAGCACTAGGACCAGCCTCAGTTTGAACATTAACAGCTCATCTTCGTCAATTAACATCGTTTCGACTTTCTTTGGCTTTCGCGACGTTTTCTTCTTCTCTTGAACAACAACTTTCTTTTGAAACCAGTCGCTTCTTTTCTCTTTGAAGGTCGACAACCATTCTATCTCAGCGTTCCTTTCATTTTCATCAACGCTATCATCTTTACGCCATTTGTATTCTGGTGGCGCGATATAGTTTTCAGAATCTATGGCACCGAATAAAGGCTTTGCGATAGGTGCTAATGATGTTTCTGGAGTGTAATAAGTTTCTTGACAATAGTATCATCCAAATGACTAAGATACAAGATGTCATTAGGATCCTACGCTATCTTCTTGAATTTATCATCAATCAGCATCTATATAAATCTCGGGTACATCACGAGCCTGTTGGATCCCATGTTATTCTTCATATGCATGAATACCAGCTTTGAATAGTTGAATCTCTTGTTCAGAATAAGCTCCGTAGCCATACATGCCATGTAATCTTGCACATCTTCCAATCCAGCCTTTCGATGGCTAAACGCATGAATAATAGCGTGCATTAGAAACTTGTAGGGGTTAGAAACTGATCCTTTCTTCAGAGTAGATTCATTAACGTGCCCCTTATATCCCATTCGGCAAAAACAACCTCTAACCATTTGTTCATCAAGCATCATCGGATCATCTTTGTCGTCGTTGAAGTTCAGAAACCTTTCGAATATCAGATTTAGTATCAATAATATCCTTATCTTCTTCTCCAACACGAACCCCTGATTTGATCACTGTATCATCCTCATTCATCACTGCAGAACTCCAAAATCTGTAAACATGCGATATATAGACTATCGTCTTTTCCGTAATAGCTTTATGAATTGGAATCCGCTCCATAAATGTGAAAATATCAACAAATGATTCGAGAGATGGACAGATAGTCTGGTCTAGCGTGATGCACGTATTGTGAAACTTGTTGAACGAGAACTGAATATTCTGCAAACACGAAGATCGAGACAAAATTAGCAATCATAAACCGGGCTTTTGGGCACACGGAAAAGGGGAAGTGGATGGAGGGTGCTTCTCAGCTAGAGTTGGGGGTGGGGTCGCTATAGTGGCTAGGGTGAGTCTTCCTACACGGCTGGACGCCCGGCTCTAGACGAAGCTGAGGGGGTTACCACCACATCCTCTCCCGATAGACTCGAAGCTCTTCATAGTCAGGCGTGGTAGAAAATCTTCCTCGTGAGCCACTGATTTCTCCGAAACAAGAGATCAAAGTGATCTTCCTCCTTTTTCCCAATAAGTCGACGGCCTTACACCATTGGGAGACTTCGAATAAACTGGAGTACATATAGGATAGACCGGTGCTAAAACCTTTTCTCAAGATATCTTCCAAACTGTTGGGGTCCTTGCTCCGGATGTTGTTCGTACGGTGTGAAAATACGCGGGAAGGGGCCTTACTACTTCTTCATTCAGGGGGGGAGACTAGCCTCATTACTTCCCACTGGGCGAGAGGTGCACCTAACCCACCTACCCACTCATCAATCACGGTGTTCAGCTGACTTGCACTGATAGACCCCTATTGTATTGGAACATCTCAAAGTATGGGGCAAAGGATCAAAGGCTTTTACTTTGTCACCCGGGATCCACCACAGGTTGGGTTTGAGAGTCGTGTGATGGGTGACTATCCAGCACGGTTCGGAGAGCACTTTTAGTCTGCGCTGGTGAATGGGGGAGTGCGCCACCAGAAATCGGGCTTGAAGCTCTCACCTTACCAACGAGCCGACAGCTGATGGCTGTTGGTCACGACTACTACAAAAAAGCTCCAATGAAGATGACCTTAACTAGTTCTCCGCACCTGTCTGTAACGGACCCTCTGCCTTTAGCTACAAATAAAGACTCTCAAACGATTGATTCAATTCATCTGATCCTCTCTTTCTAGCTCTTGCCTCTCTGTCTGCATTGGTGTGGCACCTAGGCTTTCTGACTTTCCTGAGCATGCCATTCCCATCCGGAATCAATACCCGTACAAAACATCCAAATTTGATTCTTCTTGCTGAGGACCTGCGCTTCAACAATGGTGATTATCTATTCGTGGAATAAGTGATGATCCGATGGTTCTTACTCAGGGAATCTTTGGGCTTAACTTAGTATTTTTATTGAATCATCGTGGTTCTAGTATGAATCTGGGGTTTGAATCGATTCATAGGGTCTTAACAAGAGAATTCCTATCAATAATAAATAAAACAAATATAATAAACATTATAGACAAAAACAAATAAAAGAAAAAGAAAGAATAATAGGGAAGAGAGAATTCAACGGGCTTTGATGGAATACTTCAATCAAGAAGAAATTCCATTTAGTCGGGTGTAGGTCTGGGATCGCCCCCTTTCGAGTTCAAGAATAAAGCCCTTCAAAAGCCTTAGGGCACTCCTATCACAAGCCATTCAATGAGACCAGCCAGCAAGTAGTTCAAGGAAGTAAATATGTCATGGTTGCAGGAGTCTATTCATCGCATATAGACTGCAGGGACATCGTGCGTGGCATAACCATCGAGTTGAAGTCGAGACCTAAAAGATCGAATATATCATATAATATAGCATGTTGCCCTGAAGAAGGATTGGAGTTATTTTCCTTCGCTCCATAAACGCAAGAATCGCGAGACGGCAGACATCGGCCGATGAGGCTAGTAGGGCCCTAGTCCTGTAACCGGGCAATGATAATTCCTAACTGAGAAGTCACCACGAGCATAACAATCTTATTGGAACTTGTATCTTCTTTGTGTTAGTTAACCTAAGCCGCACCCTTGCTGCTGGGATGGGGCTCGGCCCCCGCTTTCACCTTCGATTGCGAAGGGCTTTTTTCCCGGTTTTCAATTCCTCTCTGGCGAGGTTTGAACTTCGCGTGGTGGGAAGGCCTTCCCGATTCGCATCTTCCCGTCCAGCAAAGAAAGTGAAGGGGAGCGGACAGCGAGTTGGAGGACGCTGCAGAACCTAGAATTCCTCATATCCAAGGCAGCTTATCACAAGCACCCCACCCCATACGACTTGTTGGGGGGCCGTTCGCCTTTTGAATCAAACAAAGTAAGTAGTAGGGGCTTCATAGCAACTTTCATTCTAAAGGAAAGCGAAGAACCCACTTTTAGTCAATAAGAGCCCTACTTCCCTCGAAAAACAACCAGTTAGAGCTCAGCTGACCCCTTCTTTATTCGATTTGGAAGAGCTCTTTTTCTCTTTGGCTCGCGCTTGCTCTATCATTGAATTTCCTCGTTTAAAGATCTCGCGCAATCTAGGTTTGAGCTCTGATTTGATCTCGATGGCCGGTGGCAAAGGAAGCGAAGCGACAACCGCGACTATGTTCCTAGTGTAGAAGAAAGAAAATGGAAGTTCTGGAATTGAACTCTAGTCGTACTATTCGATATCATCTAGCAAAGAAGTCAGCTATGGGCAAGACTTGGGGCGGGCCACCATAAGGCCCCACCATCGGGGCATAAGCGCCCTCTTGCTACCTATATGCGAGGCGCCGTCTTAGCCTTCCCTGACCAAGATCGCTCCCACACCTATAGCGTTCGTGATCGGCCTCCTCAACTGTGTATCGATCGAAAGGCGGGGCGGCACAGTTAGATATTACGGAGGTTTAGTGAGCGCCATGCCGAATTTCTCTACCATTTTCTTCTTTTTCACTTTGGCCAATATGAGTTTACCTGGTACTAGCAGCTTTCACAAATTACTTATCAAGTTTCGGCGAACTTGATTAGTGTATAAACATTACATTTCCATCAAGTTCGGGTGGACTTATAAGACCATTTAACCTTACACACATCAAGTCCAGGCGAACTTGCCTAAACAAATTTGGATCTTTTTCTAAACAAGTACGGGCGAACTTGTTAATGTTTAACAATTCAATCACATTCAAGAAAACATTTTTACAAGCTTCAATGTTAAGTTCAGGCCAACTTAGATATAGCATTTTAAATCCTGAGGACAAGTTCGGCCAAACTTGGTTCAAAGAACCAATAGACAAGTTCAATTTGAATCAATTTAATGCCATGATTATGATCGTTTATCACTATTTAACTTGTTTTATTGTTCAATTTGTTCATTAAAGGTCTAATACAAGTCCAATCGATTATCACAGATCTTAACATGTTCAAACTCGATCAAAATAAGGTCCAAACTTGAATTACTCACCAAAGCCATGATGAGTAGTGTGTAAATCACCACTAATCACTCTCAATTTTGGCAGCAGTCGATGTATAATGCCAATTTTGAAATCTCTTAAAATCGCCCTAAAGTTCGCTCTGATGAATGAATATCCATTAATGAAGTTCGGGCGAACTTGTCTTCTATTTATAGTTTGACAAGTTCGGGCGAACTTATGAATCCAATCAATTAAGATCAGACATAAGTCACGGAAAACTTATTAACTGATAACACATTATAAGCAAATACAAGTTCGGTCGAACTTGATTACAAGTCCGGGCGAACTTGATCAATTTCAATCCAATTCTTTTAAAAAAATTTCTATTTAGACCCTGAACTTTTCAAATTTTACCAGTTTTAACAAGCCACTCAGTTGACCAAGTCCAAGCTAATGACCTTGACTAACCGATTTTCTACCGAGTCGAAGTTAATGACCTCGGTTCGACCCGTTATGAACAAACTGTTGGTTTTTTCTCAAAATCAAGTTTTAAATTAATGAACTTTTAATCATTTTGGCTTATCAGATTTTACTGATTAACTCCCAGCCCGTTATCAAGTAGATTTCCACTAGTTTAGCACCTTACCAGACTTCGAAGATCCGTTCTCCAACATTGGCTTGTAGAAACTAATGTAGAAACAAAATCTTTTTGTATTTTTGTAAGTTTATGCTAAAACACACTGAAAATCTTTTTAGTTTTAATCTCTAATGCAGATAAACTATGTACAGAACTATTTACAGAACTTTAACAAGTGAACTATGTACAAACATATTTACAGACATATTTTTGTGAATTCGTGTCCAAGGATCATATCAGTTGATTGAGACATATCACCAGTACCGTTGACCTTTTGATGACTTTAAGTTTTAAAATCATTTACCTAGATTGTCGATATGTTTGTCCACCTAAACTTCGACACATTTCTCAATTGTTCCAAGATATGTTAGGTATGAATTATGAAACTTGACTTAACTATGGTTCCCATCTCAGAATATACTCCCGTATCAAGATTCCTAGATTTCATCTTACAGGTGAATATAGCATATTTGATATCTGCATCTGGGTTAATGCGAAGTCTTGAGAGCTTAGGTTAATACCACCGTATCGACAAAGAGATGAAGGCTCGACTTTAAGGTAGTGTTCCACTTAAGGAATCTTTTAAGCACTGCAAATGATTAGATCTTTCAATTCTTTTCAGCTTTCCATGCAGTTTAGGGATAGCAAAAGCATTATAGAAGTTCTAGGCTATTGCTTCTGCAAAATATGAAGAACTTGTATAATACCCCAGATATCAACTATCTATAAAGACCTCATATCTAAGAATCAGACAATCTCTCAAACGAAATTTCGGAGTACTAAGTCCATATATCCGAGAGATGTTAATCCACAAGATTAAGTAGTTGTAAAATTTAGTTTATATCTCAGAAACAATTTACTGAATGTGTAAAGTCTATCGACACATCCACAGTAAGACTTGTTTATCACTTTTAAACTTTAGAATTCTTTAGCGTACTGTGATAGTCCACTAATGTACTATCATTTCCTTTGTGACACAAAATTCATTTTGTCTTTTTCAAAGTTTTTGTACTTTTTGAAAATTTTCATATGTTTTTGTATTTTCTCAAATATTTCTCCCCCTAAAATCAAAAACATATTTTTGTATTTTAGTTTTTAAGAAATACTAATCTAAAAGATATACAAACCAATGTCGATCACGTGAACTCGTCGTCCGATCCACATTCAACCTCTGCTTCCGCACCTGTCAACAAATTTTTAATACCGTTAAGCCTCAATAGATATTTAAATCTTGTTAAAGGAAAAACTTTGGTATAAAAATCAGCTTTTTGTTCATCAGTGTGGATTTTTTCTGTTCGCACCAACTTCTTTTCATAGCAGTCATGAATGAAGTGATAACGAATTTCTATGTGTTAAGTTCGTGAGTGATGAACATGATTTTTAGTGATGTCGATTGCTGCCTTATTATCTACATATAAAGGCGTATCAAGAAATTGCAACCCATAGTCCCTCATCTATTGTTGAATCCATAGGATTTGAGAACAACAGCTGGAAGCAGAAATGTATTCTGCCTCACAGGTAGAAAGAGAGACCGTGGTTTGTTTCTTGCATTGCCACGTTACTAATCTAGTTCCAAAGAATTTGCAACCAGCCGTCGTAGACTTAGAATTCAGCTTGTCCACCCCAAAGTCCGAATCAGCGTATCCCGTCAGATCAAAATTATCGTTCTTTGGATACCACAAGCCGGTGCTTGGACATCCCTTCATGTAACCGAATATTAGCTTGACTATCTGCATGTGAGACACTCGGGGACTAGACTGATATCTCGCGCAAAGGCAGGTAGGATACATGATATCTGGGCGAGATGCTGTCAGATACATAAGAGATCCTATCATCAACCGATAGAGCGTATCATCCACTTTGGTTCCTGTTTCGTCGATGCAAATCCCGTGATTCAGCGCCAGAGGAGTCGAAAACGGCTTCAAACTATCCATTTCAAACTTCTTTAGAATATCATGAACATACTTTGTTTGATGAATGAATATGCCGTCTGGTAATTGATCAACCTGTAATCCGAGGAATAATTTCATTTCGCCCATAGAAGATATCTCGAATTTCTTCTTCATGATCTTTTCGAATTCTTTGCAAAGACTATCATCCGCTGAACCAAAAATGATATCATCCACATAGATTTGTACGATGATTAGATGATTTCCGACTTCCTTGGTAAACAATGTACTATCCACTGTGCCTCTAGTAAAGTCGTTTCCAACGAGATGTTGAGATAACGTCTCGTATCAAGCTCCCGTGGCTTGATGTAATCCGTATAAGGCTTTGTTTAGGAGATAAGCTTTGTTCTTGTTCAGCGGATCAACGAACCCCGGTGGTTGGCCAACGTACACTTGTTCGCGTAGCTTACCATAGAGAAATGCGGATTTCACATCTAACTGGTACACCTTAAAACCTTTCCAAGCTGCGAATGGAAGGAAAATGCAGATTGACTCTAAACGTGCAACCGGTGCATAAACTTCCCTGTAGTCAATTCCTTCTTGCTGGTGGAAACCTTTGACAACCAACCGAGCTTTGTTTCTAACAATCACACCTTGATCATCCCTTTTACACTTGAAGACCCACTTTGTGTCTATCGCTTTCTGCTTAGGTGGTAAATCGACAAGTCTCCAGACTCCCAGTTTCTCAAACTGTAGCAACTCGTCCTGCATCGCTATCACCCAATTCTCATCACCCAGAGCTTCATTCACAGTCTTCGGCTCTATTTGAGATATGAAACATGAATAATAACAACAATCTTGAGTAGGAGCCACTCGGGTATAGAAACAACTTAATGCTTTGTTGATTTGGCTTCTTGTTCGCACACCAGTCTGTAACTCTCCAATAATGTTTGTTGAAGGATGATAAGAATAAGATTGTGGTATCTCCTCGCTAGGAACATCAACTGAGTTATTCTGATTTGAGACATTCAGATCAACATTTAAATCAACTTCAGGAGCACTAGATGTAGTTTCATTTTGATTGCTCGAGCCAGCAGATTGATTCAACATGTTGGATATCTGCTCGGATTCTTCATCGGAAGAGGATTCTCCATCAGCATCGAACGTCGAAGCTTCATCGGGGTCGGAATTTTGATTCTGAGGAATATTTGGCACTGAGGTTGCATTTCCTGGTTTAGTGGAAACATTTGCTGGAGTTGTAGTAGGTGTTACATCTACTTCAGAAAGTTGTTCAACCGGAACACCACTATTACTCGGACCTGCACCAGAAGACGAAGTAGAACAAGTGGGTTGATTAACCACAACTGGTCTTATAATCTGTTCTTGGTTTGCCGACGTTGAAGATAATAAAGAGTTGCAAGTTCTTCATCAGACGGTTCTTCAGGCAAATCGAATGACTTCCAAAAATCTTGGTAATTGAACAACCACGCATCACCTTTCCTCTGAATAGGAGTTGTGTACCAAAAGCAATTACGTGCTGTGCTTCGATCACTTTTCTCAAAGCAGGAACATAAACTCTTCTTAGCGGTCTAGAATAACCAACGAAGAAACCTTCAAGCGATTTGGCACCAAATTTTCCATCTTGATCAATCACTATGCATGGTGCACAAAACGACTCTAAATATTTCAGGTTTGGTTTCCTTCGGTTGATCATCTCGAAACATGTCTTTTTAGTTAGTTTGATAGTTAAGACCCTATTCAAAGTGTAGCATGCCGCTGCAACCGCCTCACTCCAAAAGCTAACAGAAAGTTTTGAGTCTGCAAGCATTGTTCTTACTGTTTCGATCAATGTTCTATTCTTCCTCTCAGCTACGCCATTTTATTGTGGTGTATACGGTGCACCAAATTCGTGCAGAATTCCTTTGGTGTTGCAAAACTCCTTCATCTTGTTGTTCTTGAATTCCGTGCCATTATCGCTTCGAATCCGTCTGACAGGTAGATGATATAGATTTTTGAGCTTCTTGAAAAGAATCACCAGATTATTGAACGTTTCATCCTTTGATTCTTGAAAGAAAACCCATGAATATCGAGAATAGTCATCTGTCACGACCAAACAATATAGATATCCGGATATACTTCGTACATTTACCGGCCCAAACAGACCCATATGTAGACATTTAAGCGGCAACTTTATAGAATTCAGAATCTTCTTTGGATGTGACTTCTTCTTCTGCTTCCCTTTCTTGCATTCTAGGAAGTGATCCATCATGTGGAAGCTTCGAAGATTCACCCCCTCGACTAAATTGTTATGAACCAGAAAATTCATTTTTCTCAGATGTATGTGCCCCATTTTTCTATGCCAAAGAATCGAAACTTTCTCCGTGGCTTTTGTGACAAAACATTGAGCCGATTTTGATGATGTTGTAGCGTTGCCGATATCTAACACATAGAGATCATTTTCACGCAGAGCACGCATGAGGATCCAATCATCCGGAATTTTAAAACCCGGCTTAAGTATCATACACTCCTTATTGTTGAAGTGAACAGTGAACCGCTTGTCGCAAATCTGCGAGATGCTTAGTAGATTGTTCTCAAGCTCAACAATGTAATTCAAACGATCAAACGATATAACGCCATTTGAAAGTTTTCCTTATGCGACGATCCTTCCTCCTTGATTACCGACAAAGCCAACATATCCACCATTAATAGCTTTGATGTCGAAGAGAAGAGCTTTCATCCCTGCCATGTGTCTTAACGCTCCATTATCCAAAATCCACTTTGAAAGAACGGATCCCTGGAGCCCCTACACACATTATCATTCAGTTAAAAAGCGCGACCCAAGCCTTCTTGGTCGTGGGTTTGGGATATAAAGCTTCATAATCATACTCAAAATCACCATCTGATATGTCACTGTTGTTACCATTTTCAAATGTAACATTCTTTTTATCTTTTGATGATTTGACAGTTTCAGTTTTAATCTCGGATGTTAACTCTTTGTTGTTACAGTCTTAACTAGCTCAGACTTGGTAACTTCAGATGTTGATGATTTCTTTTTAGCAATCCAAGCTTGTGATTTTACGTTTGCCTTTTTTATGTAAAACCTTGATTCATTTGACTTTGAAGTTTCACCTTTCTCGAAAGTTGAGTTTTCAAATTTAGTTTTAGGTTTAACTTCAAGTTTAGTTTCATATCTTTTCAGAATTTTAACAGGTTTTACAAACTCTGGTTGCTTAGGCTTTTTAACATCTGAACTTGTTTTCCCTCGAAGATAGACCGACTTAGATTTCGGATACTTGCGTGCAATGTGACCAACTTCATTGCATTTGAAGCAAGTCCGATCATCATGAGAATGTCCACTAGTGGGTTTTACACCACTTGCAGATTTAGCCTTATCTCGAAGTTCTTTTTCTTTCTTAAACTCATCGTTTGATTGCTTTCCAATCAAACTTTCTTCCTAAACCGTGCTCGTCCCATACACAAATTTCATGTTTTTATCTTTATATTCGCGAAATGGTGACATTTTCTTGCTCGGTTCTTCTTCCACAACCAAACACAACCCTGCTCTCCTATGTTTCGGAAAGTCATCACCATTCCTTCGGTAGTTGTTTCTTTTAGGTTTAGAGTAAAACTTCTTTTTATTGATTTCCAAATCCTCTGATGAAACTTCAACGAGTTTGAAGAATTTATCAAGCTGATTTTCTTTCACATTCCGAATCGGAAAGCTATCGTCGAAATATAGTCTATCAGAATCCTTAACTTTGTATATGACAATGTTAGGATAATCACTTAGGCTATCTTCCGATGATGTATCATCATCTTCAGATTGTGAATAAGAATTATTCGAACTCGAGTTGGCGCTCTTAAAGCTGCCATCATCAATGTGACATCTGTGTATTTTAATCATCGTACAATTCCGAAACAATTTTGTAATTTTATAACATTTTGTTTTATTCCGAGAATTATTTTAATACTTATGGCATTTCATATTTTCAATCCTTGTTCAAATTCGACCTTTCAAATCACTTCTGGAAGTGAAATCGCAAACCGTTAGGCAAACATAATTAGTTTAACACAACGTACACTCTGGAACAATGACATAAGCTAAACATACCCTAAATATCCTTTACATAACTTAGAAATAAGTTCGGAAGGGTTCGGTATGGCAAAAACATGCTTGTTCAACTTCAGGGGCTATTTTGCAAATTCTGTGAAACTATGCCGTTACGCGTATTTCCTAATTCGGAACATGTACGCACATCCAAAAACTTTTATAATCATTAAAATCTTGTATTTTAATGATTGGAATGCAAAAATAACATTCGTTACGCGTTCACGGTCTTTTGTGTGTTTGTTACGATTTTTGTCGTAATTAACCGAAAACCGCAACCGTGCGACCAAACGAACCAACCCGGGACATTTTTGGACACATTTCAAGTTTCCTAAGCTTTATCATCCTTATAGAGCTCAAAAATGAGGTTAACGAGTGTTAAAAGTGCCAAAATGCGACAAAAACAAGTTCAGGGGCCAATTCTGCCAATTCTGAAACTTCTGGCCCTGCAAGGGTCTTACGGACCATAAGGCAAAACCCCATACGGTCCGTAAGGGGTGCTCAGAGCAGAAGCTTCCTACTTGCAACTTGGAAGCTTCTTGTTCATTTGCCTTGACACCTATAACTTGTTTTTGCCACACTTCTCCTAGTTGCAACACCTCACAAGACACTTGTAATGATCCAACAACATCTCCTAACATTTGGAATGATCTTGTGGCTTCAAGTAATCTATAAATACCCTCATTGTTGCAACCATTTCCCTTGCTTATTTTCTTCTCTTTCTCTCTATAACTCTAAGAGGAGACTCCCACATTGTTGGAGGTCTCCCATCTGAGTTTTCTAAGTCTTTTTCTTCATCCTTGGCTACCTTGAGCACAAGTAAGTGTTCTAACTTAGCCTTGTTCATTCATTTTAGCTATTTCAAGCTAAAAGTCAAACAGTGTTTGACTTTCAGCTTTGACCATTAATTGGTCAAAGCAAAGTTCAAATGAACTTTGCAACGTGATCGTAATCACGATGGTTATGATCCTTAGTGATCATACCTACTGATTTACCATGTTACTAGTTGTAGTGAGGAGTCAAAGTTTCGGTCAATAATGCGTAAAATGCACATTATACGACAGAACTATTTTCGGGTTTCAAAACACTTTGTTTTGATACCAAATCAGTTTTATAAACTTAGTTAGACATGTTAAACATGTCTAACTCGTCACTTTTAGTTTAGTGCTTGTTTAGGGTCGTAAGTCGAGCGGTCTTGACCACCACTTTGACTTTCGAATTCGACCCGTTTGGTCGATCTTAGGATCCGCCCAAATACTCATATTTATGACCATAGTTATATAGGGAATAACCCTCTGAGGTTATACCTAATGGTCACGTCGTTTGGTTAGTATAATGATAGGCCGTTACTATGCCCTTTATAAATGACCAAAATGCCCTTTTGCGCATAAATTCATTTTAAGCATATGTGGCTAAAGTTTTGACATATAAACTGATATTACAACATTATTAAACATGTTTAGGCATTTAAGACTTATAATGACATGTTTAACCATCCGGTCACGCGTTTACGCAAATGACACGTTAAAGTAGCGTAAACTACCTTAACGGGCCATTACGGGTCAAAAGCACTTAGGATCACTTCAAATCAGAATGTTGAGTTTATTAAATCATACTATATGAGTTCCAACACTCATTTAATTTATAAGACATCATTATATCCAATCCGCCGATTAAGGTCCAGACTTATTAACATAATTATCCGATCTTAGGAACCATTTAATTCCTCGTACTCTTGAGCTTTATTATTCTTCTTGAACAAGGATACTTTTGCAACCCCAAGTGAGTACATAGACCCCTCTTTTATATTTTTCCAATATTTTCGGGTGAAACACATATGCCTACTCGATACTTTCATGTTTTCGCACTTTCATGACATATACTTGCTATGTGCATCTAGTACATATATAGTACATGATTTCAATTATGTTTTTCTATGTATGCTGACTGAGCATGCTAGTACATTGATTTCAAAGACATCTTTTGCGGCATATGTTGACTTAGCATATAAGCATATTGATTTACATTACATTTTGCTATGTATGTTGACTGAGCATGCTAGCACATCGATTTTATGGACATTTCTACTTTGTATGTTGACTTAGCATACTTAGTACATGGTTTAAAGACATTTTTCATGACATTGCTTACATTGACTATGGCATTTGGTTTGTTTAACGGGACATAATACATTCATTAACATTGATTACACCGCCTGGTAGTATGTAATGGTACCATAGGATTTGACAAATCCCGTTCCCCGCTTCCTAGGTTTGTTTGGAAGTAGGGAATGACAGAATCTGAATACATTTGTGATAAATCTTTGACTTGATAAGGGTTTATCCGACAGTCTCAAGGCTTGAACGTATGCGATAAACATAACTACATAAATGTTCATATCAAATAAAGCATTGGTTTTGCAAAGCATGACTTTTGATTTAAACTTTGGTTGTTGTTTTGTACAAGACATGGATTATACTTAACATTATGACACATTACATTGTTTACATATGACATTTGTTAGACAAGACATTTTTGGTGATTATTTGATAAGTGATTTAAATAATGAGATGTGTGTAATATGATAAAAGCATGGTGGATACGCCGCTGGTACTTCCTATATATAAGTGCTTTCATGATAATACATATCATAGCATTATTTGAACCACTTTGACAAAGACAAACACATGACACATTTGGTACAAATAACATATATTTTTCACAAGACATTGTTTTACAAATGGCATATTTTATACAATTCATTTTCATCCGGTTAATTATTTAACCATACATCCTTCTTTTATATCATTTGATTTTCATATTGATTTTCATATGATTTTATAAAAAAAAACATTTTACAAGGTTCATGACTACTTTTCGTTAAACTATTAATTTAACTTCAAGTCATGAATCCTCATCAACAAAACCTATGTATCTCACAGGCATTTTTATGCGGACGTACCTATTTTCACATGTGTTTCAGGAGCAAATGCTTAAGGTTGATTCATGCGACACTAAGACGGACTTGGGTTTTAGTGACTTAAAATCTACAAGATAGTTAGATTTTGTTTATTACCTTTTATTCCAAGACATTTAATCAGATTTCATCTAATAATACAAAACTTTAATTACCATGGTTGTTGAAACAATACTTCTGTTACTCCACTCCCCGACGTTTTCGCCGCGGTTTGTTGTTTTATGCGGTCGGGGTGTGACAGAAAGATTGGTATCAGAGCCGATGGTTATAGGGAATTAGGTTATTAGTAATGCTTTGACCTAGACTATTAGTTTTCTAGGACCTTAACACAAGTTATCTTGTGTTGAGAATTTAAAAAACACTACCATCACCTATCCTTAGGTGAATAACAAAACAAAATGGAAGGCATAAAGTCAAAAATAAATCTTCGATCTCTTTTAGTTTCCAAAGTTTTCAAAATCTTGTCAAAGTTTAGGTTTTAATAATGTGAACTCATGCAATCTGGAAGGGTCGGTGCCTGTACCCTGAGTTTTCTGTCTAAGGCTAGAGTGTTCGTACAAATCCACTTAATCGAACCAGTCACTCATACCTGGGAACTCTTGGGGTGAGTGTACACCTATAGGCTAAAGCATGTCTTTGTGATACATTATAAAAACCCATTTACTTTGATTAGTCACTGTGTCATTTGTTTGTTACAAGTAAACGAACGAATGACCACCATCCTTTCATTTCGTTGATTTTTATGACATCTCATTTCCAGAACATTCATCTCACTCGTTTTCTCTCATATTTTCCTCTTTTAGAATGCCTCCTCGACGATACGTATCACTCCCTAACACCGAACTGGAAACTATCATAGCACAACATATGGCTGCTATGCTACCAAATCTCATTACTCAAATCAACCAAGCCAACAACAATAATAATGCTCCTTGCAACTTCAAACAGTTCAACTCGGCTAAACTACTCAAGTTTTGTAGTTCTGAAGGAGCAACTGGGCTCCTACAATGGTTTGAGAGTCTTGAGAATACTTTTCGCCATGTTCAGTGTCCTGATAATCGCAAGGTCGAGTTTGTTTCGAGCATGTTCCAAAAGAGGGCGCTCATGTGGTGGAACGGAGTGGTGAGAGATAGGGGTGGAGATGCTGCTATGGGTCAGACTTGGGAGCAACTTAGAGCTCTAATGATGAAGGAGTTCTGCCCCTTCATGAAAAGAGGGCACTTGAAAATGAGTTCCACGACCTAAAGCAGGATAGCGGTGAGCACCGTGCGTATACCAATCGGTATGAGGAGTTGAGCCTATTGTGTCCTGAGATGGTGACGCCTTTGGATAAGGCGATTGAAAAGTACATAGATGGTCTGCCAGATCCTGTCCAGGACATCGTCACTGGCAGTAATCCTACATCTGTCCGTCAAGCCATTGAGCTAGCAGCAACCCTTACTGAATCACAAGTCAAAAAGGGTAAGCTTCATCGGAAAGGTGACAAGAAACCGTCTGTTAAGTCTGAGAAGCAAAAGGGTAACAAAGCTGAAACCTCCAAGAAGTCGAGAAAGCGTAAGGCTTCCAAGAACTTCGCTATCACTACACAACCTAACCAAGCTACTCCTAATTAGCCTGCTCAACCACCGGCCAAGAAACAGTATATTGGCAATGCACCTTTGTGCAACAAGTTTAACAATCACCATCAACCACATTTACAGTGCCGCATTTGCACTAACTGTGGGAAATCTGGTCATCTTGCCAACACTTGTCGTTTCACTCCTACCTAGAATCCAGTAGCCCAAAACCCTGCTCAGCAGCCTGCACAACCTCACTATCCACCTGGGTCTTGCTACAATTGTGGGGATCTCACCCACTACAAGAACAACTGCCTGAAGTTGGCAAACGCAAACCCAGCTCGTGGACGAGCTTTTAACATCAATGCTAATGAGGCTCGGGCTGACAATGAAGTGGTCAATGGTACGTTCTTTGTTAACAACCATCCTGCTTCAATTATTTTTGATTCGGGTGCCGATAAGAGTTTTGTATCCCTAGCTTTTGAACCTTTGCTTTCCATGCCTAGAACCAAACTAGGAAAGCCCTTGACAGTCGAAACAGCTAGTGGCGAATCCCTTAAACTTGATTCTGTCATCCGTGATTGCCAAGTGAACCTTAACCAACCACCTTTTTGCCATTGACCTCACGCCAATGCAACTTGGGAGCTTTGATATCATAGTAGGGATGGATTGGTTAAGCAAACATCATGCTGAGGTGATCTGTTTTGATAAGATTGTTTGTATACCTCTCCCGTATGGTGAAACCTTAGATGTTCGTGGAGAAAAACCCGTCAGTAACCTTAAACTCATGACATGCATCCAAGACCATAAATACCTACGAAAGAATGATGCTGCTTTCTTGGCGCATATCGCAGAGGAGAAAGGCAATGGCAAATCTATTAAGGACATTCCCGTTGTTAGGGATTATCCTGAGGTGTTTCCTGGCGAACTACCAGGTTTACCCCCAACACGTCAAGTCGAGTTTCGTATAGATCTTGTTCCTGGTGCCAACCCTATAGCCAAATCCCCATACCGTCTTGCATCGTCTGAGATGCAAGAGTTATCTAAACAGCTTCAAGAGTTGTCTAAAGGATTCATTCGTCCGAGCTTTTCACCTTGGGGCGCTCCGGTCCTATTTGTGAAAAAGAAAGATGGATCCTTCCGTATGTGTATCGATTACCGTGAGCTCAACAAACTCACAATCAAAAATCGATATCCCCTACCTCGTATTGATGATCTCTCTGACCAGCTACAAGGTGTTACTTGCTTCTCAAAGATTGATCTACGTTCTGCGTATCATCAGCTTCGTGTTCTCAAAGAAGATATTCCCAAAACTGCTTTCCGCACTCGATACGGTCATTACGAGTTCACTATTATGCCTTTTGGTCTGACAAATGCTCCTTCTGTTTTCATGGACTTGATGAATAGGGTTTGTAAGCCTTATTTGGACAAGTTCATCATTGTTTTCATTGATGACATTTTGATCTAGTCGAAGTCCCGAGTCGATCACGAGCAACACTTTCGTTTAACGATGGAACTCCTAAAGAAAGAACAACTCTATGATAAGTTCTCCAAGTGTGAATTTTGGCTAAAGGAAGTTAAATTCTTGGGACATATTGTCAACAAACAAGGTATTCATGTAGATCCCACCAAAATCAGTGCGATTACTCCTACCGAAGTTCGTTCATTTCTTGGTCTCGCGGGTTATTACCGTCGCTTTATCGCAAACTTCTCGAAGATTGCGGTTCCCCTCACTACTTTGACTCAAAAGAATAAACCTTTTGAGTGAGGACCTAAACAAGAAGAAGCCTTTCAGACCTTGAAACAGAAGCTTTGTAATGCTCCTATTTTATCCTTACCTGAAGGTAACGACGACTTTCTCGTTTATTGTGATGCATCAAACTTTGGCCTTGGTTGCTTTCTCATGCAAATGAATAAAGTTATAGCCTATGCATCAAGACAGTTAAAGATTCACGAAAAGAACTACACCACTCATGATCGTGAGTTGGGTGCTGTTGTTTTCGCTCTGAAAATTTGGAGACATTATCTATACGGTACAAAATGTGTGGTTTCACCGACCACAAAAGTCTCCAGCACGTTTTTCAATCAGAAAGAACTAAACATGAGACAGCGACGATGGGTCGAACTTCTGAACGACTACGACTGGGAGATTCGCTACCATCCTCGTAAGGCGAATGTCGTAACCGATGCTCTTAGTCGTAAAGAACGAGTCAAACTACATTGTGTTCAAGTTCGATCTGATATTGAAAACCGTATCACCCAAGCTCAACGAACTTGTGTTACACAAGGCATGATGGGTGATGAATTACCACATCATCTTGAGCTTCAACTTGAAACGAAAGACAATGGGTTGTTATATCAACCGAGCCGTTTGTGGGTTCAAAGTCAAGATAATCTTCGCACCTTGATAATGGATGAAGCTCATAAGTCTCTTTATTCAATTCATCCAAGTGCAGACGAAATGTACAAGGATCTTCGTGCCCAGTATTGGTGGCCGGGTATGAAGAAAGACATTGCCTTGTACGTATCTAAATGTCTTACTTGCTCAAAGTTAAGGCAGAGCAACAATGTCCTTCTGGTTGGCTTGAACAACCAGAAATTCCAGTTTGGAAATGGGAAAGCATTGCAATGGATCTCTTTACCAAATTACCGCGTACATCTAGAGGTCATAATACCATTTGGGTAATCGTTGATCGTCTAAGCAAGTTAACACACTTCATAGCAATCCGTGAGGATTTCCCTGCTGACAAACTTGCTAAGATCTATGTGGATGAAATTGTATCTCGTCATGGTGTCCCTTTGGACATCATTTCTGATCGTGTGCTCGATTCTCATCTAATTTTTGGAGGACCATGCTGCCATGGGAACCAAACTTAACTTGAGCACTGCCTATCATCCTCAAACGGATGGATAGTCCGAAAGAACAATCCAGACACTGGAGGATATACTTAGAGCTTGTGTGATTGACTTTGGTGGTAGTTGGGATTCGCATCTACCATTGATCGAATTCTCCTACAACAACAGTTATCATACCAGTATTAACATGGCTCCTTTCGAAGCTCTCTATGGTCGAAAATGTCGTTCACCTGTCTTTTGGAATGAAATCGGTGAATCTCAATTCACTGGACCTGAACTCATTCAAGAAAGGATAGACAAAGTCAAGATAATCCGTGATAATCTTTTGATAGCTAGAAGCCGTCAAAAGAGTTACGCGGACAAACGACGCAAGACCTTGGAATTCCAAATCGGTGATCATGTCCTACTCAAGGTATCCCCTTGGAAAGGCGTGGTTAGATTTGGGAAGAAATGAAAACTTGCACCTAGATATGTTGGACCATTCAAGATCATTGAGAAAATCGGAAAAGGTGGCCTATAAACTTGAGCTACCTCCTGAACTTGGAAATGTTCATCCAACTTTCCACATGTCCAATATTAAAAAGTGTTTGGATGATAAAAACCTCCACATCCATCTTGATGAAATTCGTGTTGATATCACGGTGCACTTTGTTAAGAAACCTGTGGAAATATTAGACCGTGAAGTCAAAAAGCTCAAGTGCAGACGTATATCGATTGTTAAAGTTCGCTGGGAGTCCAAACGTGGTCCTGAGTTTACTTGGGAACGAGAGGACCAAATGAAGGCGAAATATCCACATCTATTCTCACAAGTTTCCTCTAATTAAATTTCGGGACGAAATCTCCTAAAGTAGGGGAGACTGTGACATCTGTGTATTTTAATCATCGTACTATTCCGAAACAATTTTGTAATTTTATAACATTGTGTTTTATTCCGAGAATTATTTTAATACTTATAACATTTCATATTTTCAATCCTTGTTAAAATTCGACCTTTCAAATCACGTCTGGAAGTTAAATCGCAAACCGTTACGCAAACGTAATCAGTTTAATGATTGGAATGCAAAAATATCATTCGTTATGCGTTCACGGTCTTTTGCGCGTTCGTTACAATTTTCGTCGTAATTAACCGACAACCGCAACCGTGCGACCAAACGAACCAACACCCGGGACATTTTTGGACACATTTCAAGTTTCCTAAGCTTTATCGTCCTTATAGAGTTTAAAATGAGGTTAACAGGTGTTAAAAGTGCCAAAATGCAACAAAAACAAGTTCAGGGGCCAATTCTACCAATTCTGAAACTTCTGCCCTTGCAAGAGTCTTACAGACCGTAAGGCAAAACCCTATACGGTCCGTAAGGGGTGCCCAGAGCAGAAGCTTCCTACTTGCAACTGGGCGGCTTCTTGTTCATTTGCCTTGATGTTGGTGCACCTGGTGTTCGTCACTTGTCGAATAGGCTAGATAGAGCGTGTGTTGAATTGTATAGGTTAGAATCGAACACACGACCAAAATACAGAGTGTATAGTGTAAAAGGGAACAAGTTCGCCCGAACTTGACCAGTGGAGGTCAAGTTCGCTCGAACTTGACGTGTTGATGTCAAGTTCGGCCAATCTTGCATATGCAAGTTCGCCCGAACTCATCTTCACTACAAGCAAACTTGTCTCCCAATATATAGGTGTGTTGTTCATTTGTAGTTTAAGTTTTTGGCATCCCTACGGGGTGGTGCTGCCGGATTCTCTCCAGGAACTCTGGCAGCTTGACTTATAAAGATGTATACTCTTTCGGTATGAATGAAGACTTCTGCTGCATTCTACTTCTACTCCATTCTTAATAACATTCTACCGAAACTGTTACTTACGATTTTGCACTAACTTCCATCTAGAACTGCCTGATCACGGACCTTCAATTGGTATCAGGGCTACGGTTATCACCTACGCTCATGAATTTGGACATTTATGGACATTAGGAGGGGTTTTGGATGTAAATCATGAAATAAAACTACAATCCACAGACAAAATAAAAAATTGAACGGATAGGATTGTTAGAAAACAAATTCTGACTAGATCTATGGTGAAATCATCTCGAAATTCGAAGAAATAAGGATTTTGGATCGAAAAATGTGAAAAATAGATGATTTGGGAGACCAAGTTCGCGCCCGAACTTAACAAATGGTTTTTCAAGACTTTTCATCAAGTTCGCCCGAACTTGACAAAGTGTTTCATGAATTTTCATCAAGTTCACCCGAACTTAACTGATTTTCATTGAAATTAAGCATAAGTTCGCCTGAACTTGCCTTTTTCATGCAAGTTCGCCCGAACTTGGAAGTTGCCAACCAAGTTCGCCCGAACTTCCATCAAACCGACTAAGTTCGACCGAACTTGTCACATAGTGACCAAGTTCGCCTGAACTTGTCAGGATGCCTAAAAAAAATTTATTGTTCGGTTTGATGAGACGGGTGTCCAGAAAAAATTTGGTGATAGTAATTTTTTCGAAATTTTAACGTCCGATACTGACTACTCGGGGACACCGTCAGATGCCTTAAGAGAGGCTGAGATTATAAGGTTAGAGATGGTTGAAGATGAGAGGGTAGTCATTGATACCAAAGCAATTTGGTGATCATTAGAGTTGAAGACTACCGATGGGCCTTAAAATAAATTCCGCATTTGATGAAAACTGAAAATTCCGGATTTGAGGGGGAATTTCAGTATGGTCAAAATTTGCAAAAATGAGGGGAATAAAAAGTTTTCAATATTCCGGCATTTTTGAAATTTGTGACTGCTGCAACAGTATCCGGGTGGTTACCAATTGTAGATTTTCAGGAAATGCATAAAATTGAGATTCAGTGAGATTTTGTGATCATAGCAAGTTCCGATTTATCAGATCATGATACAGATTGATACTTAAGGGTTAGAGTCCTGATCTCCGGTTAAGGAACAGTTAGCTGGATTAGCAGTCGTTAGTACCGATGAAGGAACTGAGGACGTTCAAAACGTTCAGTGATGATCTTAGGATTAATGACTAGCTCCAAAGACGGATGGTTTCAAAATTACCAAGGAGATCTGAAGTTATCCAAGATACTCTAACTGATGATAGCCTTTCGTGGCCACTATTTTTAGTCTTCAAGCAGATGAATCATTCTTTTCTTTGGACTAACTGCTATTGGATGATGATGTTTGGTGATTAAGTGGCGCTGGTCTACCGGAGATAGCTATATATCTGGCATTATGAATGAAGAGGAAGAATGTGATTTAATCATGGACGAGTGATTCTTAGATTCGAAGTGTTACCAGATGATTTGGTTCCAATGAAGATTTGCTGATTGAAGAAGATTACCGATTTGCTGATCTGGAGTGATTACGGAAATCAGGATTTCAGATTTTTGCGGGTAAACATTGATTTGAAGTTTACCAGTGTGATAATTCGATGTTTCTATCAATTGCCGGTTGAGTCTTGAAGATCGGAAGATCGAGCATTGGAGATGCGCTAAACTGAACGCGGATGTGGTTAAAGTTGAAATGGAGAAGCTACATTAATGAGCTTCAAATTGGTGTCTATTCAAGATAATCTGTCGGTCAAGCAAATCAGAGGACGTTGGAAACTGTGCAACAAATATCTGAACTGGAGATTTCAGGGGGAATTAGATGTTGATAATGCAAACCCGGATCATCAATTAAGGGGGAATTTATTGACGCGTTTCGACGACACTAGCAGATAACTTGATTGAAGTTGCAGAATATTTAAACACGGCTCAAATTTGAAGACCAAGATTCAACAATAACGAACAAGGGGGAATCTGCTGGTGCACCTAGTGTTCGTTACTTGTCGAATAGGCTAGATAGAGCGTGTGTTGAATATTGTATAGGTTAGAATTGAACACACGACCAAAATACGGAGT
This sequence comes from Scalesia atractyloides, assembly GCA_947069175.1. Taxonomy (NCBI): domain Eukaryota; kingdom Viridiplantae; phylum Streptophyta; class Magnoliopsida; order Asterales; family Asteraceae; genus Scalesia; species Scalesia atractyloides. Next base: position 56,583,652 of record CAMTDV010000016.1, on the reverse strand, counting down.
GTATAGTGTAAAAGGGAACAAGTTCATTTTTGGATGAATGCGAGCCTTAGCGCAGATGAGAAGACGATTTCTTCTTTTTTCATAACTATTGAACATAAAATGAAGAATTCACGGTCAAAATCTTTTGAATTTTGAATATATCATGTAAATACAACAAAGATAAACCTTGAAAGATTGGAGACCAAATTCAACCGAATTCATGTCAAAATTTTGAAAAAACCATGTTCTTGAAAACCCCCAGGATCGAACTTGTTGGCCATGCTCGGCCGAACTTATCCTAAAACATCACTTTTCAAGTAATTTTTTAGCAAGTTTGCCCAAACTTGAGGTATTTTTGAAGGAATATGGACTAAGTTCGCTCGAAGTTACTACTTTTCCATTGATTTTACACCAAGTTCGACCGAACTTGTGTAAAATCAAGAAAAGTTTAAGTATGTTCGCCCGAAACTTACTAGAGTTTTATCAAATTCTTAATACAAGTTCGCTCGAAAATCTGTGTTTGGTTGTTGACATAAGTTCGCTCGAAGTTTAATCAAACTTTGAAAAAAAAATCTAACAAGTTCGACCGAACTTGTTAGAAAATCTGAGAATTCTTCATTTGATACTACAAGTTCGACCGAACTTGTAGTAGGACTAATTGTTTTCAAAGTTTTTGAAAATTTTCAGAGTACACGTTTCGTTATTCACAATGGAGGAACAACTAACAGCTTTTATGTCCGGAGCTAGTTCATCGAATGCCAACGTGATACATAAGTCAATCTTGATAACGAGATGGGAACGACTGTTAAACCACCCAAGCTAATGAGCATGGACGAATATGAAGCATGGAAGGAGAAATTTATCTATTGGGTTCAAGCCATGCACTTCGCTGGCTGGGTATCAATTGAAAGAGGCTACACTGTTCCGGTAGATGAGCATCAACGAGTTCTTGAAAAGTACAACTACTCGACGGTTTAGAAAGAAGAATATATCACCGAGAAAAAGATGACCAGTCTCATCCAACAGTCTGTCAAAGAAGATATTCTGATTTTGCTACCAGAGTATACTACTGCAAGAGATCTTTGGTTGTCATTACAGAAGAAGTATGCCGAAATGATCAAAAGCAAAAAGGCACTTATCCTGAAAGAGTTCGATATCTTCACCATGCTAAAGAATGAGACCATAAAGCAAATGATCAAGCGTTTCTGTCATCTTAAAATGCAATGCGAAGACACGGTCTTGAAAGACAGAACAAGAATACATCGAAAAACTTGCTGACGCACCACCAGAGGGTGAATGGACTACGTATTTGATGGTTCTGAAGAACAGTGATAAGTGGGAATTTTTCAAGTTGTCAACGTTTATCGATAAACTCGAAGGCCACGAAATGGAACTTCTGAAGATGGCGAAGTCAAAAAACGCTAATGTTGTTCAAGACGTCAGTCTGTATTACAAAGCCGGAATGCTAGATAGTTTCAGTCCTAAAATTCAGACAGCTTTTAGTGCAAACATGAATGCTTCTCCACAGAATCAGAATCAATCACACCTCAGTATGACCAGAGTCCTCAAAGTTCTTACTCAAGCACTGGTTCAAAATTCAGACGACTTTTAGTGCAAATATGAATGCTTCTCCACAGAATCAGAATCAATCACAGCCTTAGTATGACCAGAGTCCTCAAAGTTCTTACTCAAGCGAATCAGAATCAACAACAAAGTTCTGATCCGAATGTATATAAATGCAACATCGCAGTGAATTTGAACAATGTTGTTTCAGAACAAGTTGCAAAACAACATATGTCACTACTCGCTACCGTATTAGAATCTTATGAATGTCTTGTTGCCGGTACGATCAAAAACCCCGAGATGACCGCAGAAGATTATGACCAGGTAGACGAGGAAGAACTCGAATTAATGGACATCAAATGGTCCTTAGCTTCGATCATCAGGAGAGTGACAAAGTTCGTTGCACTCACAGGCCGTGACATAGGAAATTCCAGCAACAAATTGGGTTTTGACAAAACCAAAGTCACGTGCTTTAGATGCCTTCAAAAGGGGCATTTTAAAAGAGAGTGTAAGAACACTGAAGCAACTGGAAATCAAAGTCCTTTCGGAGGAGGAAATGAATATTACAAAAGGGCACTTCAATATAAACCATTTCCGAAGAAAACTCTGGTTGAAATTCAAGAAAAGCCTGACAGTAGCACCACTGAGAAAGCTATGGTGGCATCCAGTGAAGATGATGGTTTTGATTGGAATTCTTACATTGGGAAAACGACCAGAGTTGCTTTTATGGCGGAGATAGTTGAAGATAATTCTGCAGAGGAAGCAGCGGCAGCAGCAGAAGCAGCAGCTATCGAACAAGCTCTTCTGGAACAATACTTACATCAACAACAGGAAGAAGAGGAATATATCCACATGCAGAGACAAGGAATTTTATCCTCTAATTCTTGTGGCAGTTTTGCAGGTCATTTTGATGGCAGCTCGAAAGAATAAGTGGTTGAGGAGAAAAAGATTGATGAAGTGATCATTGATGTCACTCAAGAAGTGAAAGCAGAAGACCTCAAGGACATGGCAGATAAAGCTTTAATGGCAGACCTCAAGACCAAGGTAGGTCCAGAGGTAAAAATTGTCGAGAAAGAAGTTGTCAAAGTACAAGTTATTGACGTTGAGAAACCTTGTACAAAATATACTGAACCTTGTGTCGAATGTGCCGAAAAATCAAAGATCATCGCTAAAAACAATGTAATAACGATTTGTTAAAATAAGATTATCGCACAATGAAAGAAGCGTATGACAAAATGAAAAATGATTATGGCAGACTCGACAGAAATAACATCGAAGAACATGATAATATAAGGATGTTGAGTGGAACAGTAATGGATAAACAAAGGACAATTAACACTTATATTAACAGCATTGGTGAAACCAAACAACAACTTCAAGACATGACAAATGAAACTGAAAGAGTCCAACAGTTGTTGAGAAGTTATACCACTAACGCGTATGTTATTGATCATATTCTTTCGACAATCTCAACGGAAGAAAAACCTAAAAAGAAAATTGGCAAAGAATATAGCAATGTTCCTCCACCCCTTTGCGAGAAGTACTGTCGCAAAAACGCAGACGGGATGGATAAGGCACTCAACGTTGAGTTACTTTCTAAGAAAATAGATGAGTTTCCAGAAATATTGATATAATCTATGCTAAATCTGATGATGATAACAACTCTGTGGTTAACAAAGTGGTTGAAAATGTTCTAAGTGATTCTGATGACGACAGCTTCTAAAGCGCCGACTCGAGTTCAAAGAATTCCGATTCACAGTCTGAAAATGACGATAGGTCGTCAGAGGATGGTCTAAGTGACGATCCTAATTTGTAATGTACAAAATTAAGGATTCGGATAGACTATACTTTGATGATAGCTTCCCGATTCAGAATGTGAAGGAAGAATTGCTTGATAAATTCTTTAAACTCGTGGAAGTCACATCAGAGGAATTGGAAATTAATGAACGAAAATTCTATTCCAAACCTAAAAGAAACAACTACCGAAGGAATGGTGGTGATCATCCGGAAAACCGGAGAGCAGGGTTGGGTCTAGAAGAATCAGATGAACCAGTAAAGAAAGTGTCACCATTTCATGAATATAAAAACAAAAACATGAATTTTGTATATGGGACAAACACGGTTCATGAAGAGAGTTTGATTGGTAAACAATCAAATGATGAATTTAAAAAGGAGAAAGAAATTCGAGATAAAGCCAAGGTTACAAGTGGTGCCAAAACATCAAGTGGGGTAAAACCACTCACTAAAGGACATCCATTTGATAATCGGACATGTTTCAAGTGCAATGAAATTGGTCTATTGCATGACAATGTTTGAAATCAAAACCGGCTTATCCTCGAAGAAGAGAATCAAATGTTGTAAAACCAAGGTATCCAGAGTTTGAAAAACCAATCAAGATTTTGAAAAGAAATGAATCTTTGCCAGAAGTTAAACCTAAAATAGAAAAGAGGTTTGAAAATTCTACTTTCAAAAAAGGAGAAACTTCTAGGGCAAACGAAAACAAATTTTATATCAAGAAGGCTAATATCAAATCTCAAGCCTGGATTACCAAGAACATGTCAACAACATCTGATGTTATTAAGTCTGAGCTGGTAAAGACTGATAACATGAAAGAATCTAAACCTGAAATCACTATGTATGAGCTTGTGAAGACTAGTGATATCAAGAAAGAATCAAAATTCGAAGTCATAATGAAAGCACATCTGAAATTGTAAAAAATACAAGTGGTAAAAATTCAAAAGATAAAAAGATGGTAAAGTTTTCAAACATAAACATCATAGAAAATTCAGATGAAGAATGGGAAGTTTATTCTGTAAATTAGGGTGGATTTAATTATACTGATGAATGTGAATTTGATTTTGATGATGGTTATCCAATTCAACCCAAGACCAAAAAGGCTTAAATTTGCAGGGACTCCAGAGATCCGTACTTTCTAAGTGGATTTTGGATAGTGGAGCGTCCAGGCATATGACAGGAATGAAGGCGTTGCTATTCGACATTAAAGCTATCAATGGTGGTTATGTTGGATTTGCGGGTAACCAGGGTGGAAGGATAGTCGCCGAAGGAAAACTCTCCAATGGTGTCTTTTCATTCGATCGCGTGAACTATATTGCAGAACTTGAGAACAATCTTCTAAGTATATCGCAGATTTGTGACAAAAAGTTCACGGTCCATTTCAACGACAAAGAGTGTATTATCTTGAAGCCGGGATTCAAAATACCAAATGAGTGGGTTCTGATGCGAGCACCACGTGAGAATGATTTATATGTTCTTGATATGGGTGTCGCTACCACTTCATCAAAATCAACACAATGTTTTGTGTCAAAGGCTACTGAAAAGGATTCTATTCTTTGGCATCGTAAGATGGTGCATATTCATTTGCGAAAAATGAATTTCTTGGTTCATAATGATCTTGTAGAAGGCGTAAATCTTCAAAGTTCTCAGATGTCTGATCATTGCTTGGAATGCAAAAAGGGAAAGCAGATCAAGAAATCTCATCCAAAGAAAATTCTAAACTCAATCAAGTTGCCATTAGAACATCTCCACATGGATTTATTTGGTCCTGTAAATATTCGAAGCATCTCAGGAGACTTATACTGCTTGGTCGTGACAGATGACTATTCGAGATATTCGTGGGTATTCTTTCAAGAATCAAAAGACGAAACGTTTGAGAACTTGGTTATTCTATTCAAGAAACTCGAGAACCTTTATCATCTACCGGTCAGACGCATTAGAAGTGACAACGGCACAGAGTTTAAGAATAACAAAATGAAGGAATTCTGCAACGCAAAAGGGATTCTGCACGAGTTTAGTGCTCCCTATACTCCACAACAAAACGTAGTAGCTGAAAGGAAAAACAGAACTTTGATTGAAACTGCGAGAACCATGCTTGCAGATTCAAAACTTCCTATCAGCTTCTGGAGTGAAGCGGTTGCTGCGGCTTGCTACACGCTAAACAGGGTTCGTACTGTCAAACCAACAAAGAAAACATGTTTTGAGATGATAAACCGACGGAAGCCAAATTTGAAGTTCTTAGAACCATTCGGTGCATGATGTACCGTAATAGACCAAGATGGACAAATTCGGAGCTAAATCTCTTGAATGTTTCTTTGTCGAATATGCGAGTCCGTTGAGAAGAGTATATGTTCCTTCATTGAGAAAGGTTATTGAAGCACAACACGTGGATTGTTTCAATTACACAAATCCAATTCAAAGGAAAGGTGATGCGTGGCTGTTTAACTATCAAGACTTTTGGAAGTCATTTGACTTGCCCAAAGAACCGGCTGATGAAGAAGTTGCAGCGTTATACTACCTTCACTAGTCAGCGAATCAAGAACAAATTGTTCGACCAATTGCGGTTAATAAACCCACGTTGGATCCATCTTCTTCTGGCGCAAGTTCAAGCAATAGTGGTGTTCCGGCTGAAAATGTTTCTGAAACATTAACAACACCTGCTACTCCTTCAACAAATGCCTCTACAGAACCAGCGAATACAACAAGGGAGCCCAGTATGCCTCAGAATCAAAATTCTAACTCAGATGAAGCACCAACATTTGATGCTGATGGGGAATCATATTCTTTAGATGAAGAAGTGGAGCAGATAACAAGTCTTCTTAATCAATCTGCAGTCCCGAACAACAGAAATGAAGCATCATCAAGCTCTCCAAATGTTTAATTGGTCGTTGATCTCAACATCACGAATCAGCAAAAGTTAGTAGATGTTCCAAGTGAAGAATTGTCGCGATCATATTCCTATCATCCGTCAACAAATATAATCGGAGAACTTCAAACTGGTGTTAGAACTTGAGGGCAAATTCATAAAGCACTCAGTTGTTTTTACACACGCGTTGCTCCAACCCAGAACTATTGCTTCTATTCATGTTTCATTTCTCAGATTGAGCCAAAGACAGTTAATGAAGCTTTAGCCGATGAAAACTGGGTACAAGCAATGCAAGGAGAATTATTGCAGTTTGAGAAGTTGGGAGTGTGGAAGCTTGAAGACCTACCAGAAAATCAGAAAGCAATTGATACAAAATGGGTCTTAAAGTGTAAACGTGATGATAGAGGGGTTATTGTTCGTAACAAAGCTAGGCTTGTTGTCAAGGGATTTCACCAGCAGGAAGGGATAGACTACACGGAAGTCTACGCACCAGTAGCTCGCTTGGAATCTATTCGAATCTTTCTACCTTTCGCCTCATGGAAAGGATTTAAGGTCTATCAATTGGATGTCAAATCGGCTTTTCTGTAAGGAAAATTACGCGAAAAAGGTATACGTTGGACAACCACCGGGGTTTGTCAATCCACTCAACAAGAGAAAGCATACCTACTGGATAAAGCTCTTTATGGTCTACACCAAGCCCCGAGAGCTTGGTACGAGACGTTATCGCAACATCTCGTCAGAAACGGCTTTATTAGAGGAACTGTGGATAGTACTCTTTTCACCAAAGAAGTTGATGGCCATCTGATTATAGTTCAATCTAGTTTAACAACATCATCTTTGGATCTACAAACGATAGTCTCTGCAAGGAGTTTGAGGGAATCATGAAAAAGAAATTCGAAATTTCCTCGATGGGCGAAATGAAGTTCTTTCTTGGTTTGGAAGTAGATCAGCTTCCGGATGGTATTTTCATTCATCAGACTAAGTATGTTCACGACATCTTGAAAAAGTTTGGAATGGAAAGCTTGAAGCCTCTATCTACGCCTCTCTAAATCACGGCATTTGCGTTGACGAGACTGGAGCCAAAGTTAATGAGACGTTATACAGATCGATGATTGGACGCTGATGTATTTGACGGCATCGCGCCCAGATATTATGTATCCAACCTCCTATGCACCAGATATCAGTCAAGCCCGAGGATCTTACACATGCAGATCGTGAAGCGAATCTTCAGATACCTGAAAGGATGCCCAAGCACTGGCTTGTGGTACCCGAAGAACGACAATTTCAACCTCATGGGCTATGCTGATTCCGATTTTGGTGTAGATAAGTTGAACTCAAAATCAACTACAACGGGATGCCAGTTCTTTGGAACAAGAATGGTAAGCTGGCAGTGTAAGAAACAGACTACGGTCGCTCTCTCTACCTGTGAAGCTGAGTATATCTCGGCCTCCAGTTGTTGTTCACAGATTCTGTGGATTCAACAGCAGATGAGAGACTGTGGTCTGCATTTTCTAGACACTCCGCTGTATGTTGATAACAAGGCAGCCATAGATATAACTAAAAATCCGGTTCATCACTCACGCACAAAACACATTGAAATTCGTTATCATTTCATTCGTGATTGCTACGAAAAGAAATTGGTACGAATAGAAAAAATCCACACCGACGAACAAAAGGCTGATTTTTATACCAAACCATTTTCTTTATCACGGTTTAAATACTTGCTGAGAATTAACGGTATGAAAAATTTGCTGACAGGTGTGGACGCTGAGGTTGAATATGGATCGGACGACGAGTTTTGCGTGATCCACATTGGTTTGTAAATATCTTTCTAGTTTAGAATTTTGTTAAAAACTAAAATCCAAAAAAAAAGATGTTTTTGATTTTAGGGGGAGAAATGTTATAGAAAATACAAAAACATTTGAATAATTTTAAAATCCAAAAACATATGAAAAATTCAAAATGTAAAAAAAACATTGAAAAAAGACAAAAAGAGTTCAGTGTCATAAAAGGAAATGATAGTACATCAGTGGACTATCACAGTATGCTAAAGAAATGTAAGTTTAATAAGTGATAAACGAGTCTTACTGTGGATATGTCGATAGGCTAACACGTTTAGTAAACTGTTTTCGAGATATAAACTAAATTTTACAACTGCTTAATCTTGTGGATTAACACATCTTGGATATATGGAATTGGTACTATGAAATTTCGTTTGAGAGATTGCCTGATTCTGAGATACTAGGTCTGTATAGATAGTTGATATCTGTGGTATTATACAAGTTCTTCTGATTTTGCGAAAGCAATAGCCTAGAAATAACATATATTTAAACCACTTCGACAAAGACAAAGACATGACACATTTGGTACAAATAACATATATTTTTCAAAGACATTGTTTTACAAATTGCATATTTTATACAATTCATTTTCATCCAGTTAATTATTTAACCATACATCCTTCTTTTATATCATTTGATTTTCATATTGATTTTCATATGATTTTATAAAAGAAAACATTTTACAAGGTTCATGACTACTTTTTGTTAAACTATTAATTTAACTTCAAGTCATGAATCCTCATCAACAAAACCTATGTATCTCACAGGCATTTTTATGCTGACGTACCAATTTTCACATGTGTTTCAGGAGCTAATGCTTAAGGTTGATTCATGCGACACTTAGGACAGACTTAGGCTTTAGTGACTTAAAATCTACAAGACAATTAGATTTTGTTTATTTTCTTTTATTCCAAGACATTGTAATCAGATTTCATCCAATAATACAAAACTTTAATTACCATGGTTGTTGAAACAATACTTCTGTTACTCCACTCCCCGACGTTTCTGCCGCGGTTTGTTCTTTTACGCGGTCGGGGTGTGACAATCAGAATCATTCAAAACATTTTCAACAACATTCTTAACCACTGCTTCGCCATCATAACTTGTGTAGGTTATATCAATGTTCTCAGGCAGCTCATTTTTCTTTTCGGTTAAAAGTTCAATGTTCAGCGCCTTTTCCATCCCCTCAGCCTTCTTGCGACAATACTTTTCGCATAGGGGTGGTGGAACATTGCTATAATCTCCACGTTTCTTACCTTTGGTTTTCTGAGCATTTTCTTCCGACGAGATCGTTGGAAGAATATGATCGATGACATATGCATTTGTGGTATAGCTCTTAAGAAGTTGTCTTACTCTTTCTGTTTCAATTGTCATGTCTTGAAACTCTTGTTTTACTTCAGCAATGTTGTTTATATAGACGTTAATAGCTTTTTGTTTTTCCATTAAAGTAGCTTTTAACATTCTGATAATATCATCTTGTTCAATGTAATTTCTATCAAGCCTACCATAATCATCTTTCATTTTGTCATATGCTTCTTTCATTGTGCGATAATCATATTTGAAATTATTATTATGTACATTGAATTCGGCTATGATCTGAGACTTTTCAGCACATTGAACACATGGTTCATTACATTTCGTACATGGTTATTCAACCTTGACGATTTGTACTTTAACAACTTCCTTTTCTACAACTTTTACCTCCGGACCTACCTTTGTCAGATTTACCATCATAGCTTTGTTGGCAATCTTCGTGAGGTTTTCTTCATTCATTTCTTTTGTTACGTTGATATACTCTTCAACCACAGGCTTCTCCTCAGCAACATGCTCCGAAGTTGTTGTATCACCAAAACAACCTGCAAAACTAGTAGTTATATTAGGAGAAAGGATACTCTGGACCTTTGTGTGGTGGTAGATTTCCTCTTCCTCAGCTTGATACATATATTCTTCTAGCATTGCATTCTCCATAGCTGCATCTTTAGCAGATGTATCTTCTACGATCTCAGCCATTAGAGCAACTCCGGTTTTCTTGCCAATGTATGAATTCCAGTCAAAACTGTCATCTTTGTTCGAAGCAACCATTGCTTTTATAGCGGTGTTGGATGGTTTTTCTTGGATTTCGACTTGAGTCTTCTTTGGGAAAGGCTTGTGTTGTAGCGACTACTTGTAATAATCACTGCCACCTCCAAATGGACTTTGGTTGCCACTCGCTTCTAGATTCTTGCATTCTTTTTTGAAGTGCCATTTTTGTCGGCATTTGAAGCAAGTAACCTTCGCTTTGTCGAATCCCAATTTGTTGCTTGAATTCCCGATATCTCTGCCAGTTAGAGCAACAAATTTAGTAACCCTTTGAATGATCGAGGCTAAGGACCATTTGATGTCAATCAGCTCAAGTTCTTCCTCATCCACTTGATCATAGTCTTCAGCGGTCATCTACGGATTACCAATCTTTCCAGCCATCAAACTGTCATACGATTCCAACACTGTGGCAAGTAGTACCATATGTTGGTTAGCAACTTGTTCAGAAACAATAATGTTTAGGTTTACTGCAATGTTACATTTGAAAACATTTGGATCAGAATTCGATTGACTATTCTGATTTGAACCCGTGCTTGAATATGAAGAATTATGTGGACTCTGATCATATTTCGGATATGATTGATTTTGACTCTGTGGGAATGATTCGAAGAATTCAGATTCGCGCTAAAGGCAGTTTGAATCTTCGGGCTAGTAATATTCTCTTGAGCTCCGGTCTTGTAGTAAAGCCCTATATCTTGAGCAACATTTGAGTTCTTTGATTTTGCTATCTTTAACAACTCCATCTCGTGCCCTTCCAGTTTATCAATGAATGTGGATAATTTGAAGAACTCCCAACTCGCGCTTTCTTTGAGTACCATGAGATAAGTCGTCCACTCACCCTCAGGTAAAGCATCAGCTAGCTTATCAATATATTCTTTTTCCGTTTTCTCAAGCCCGTGTCTCCTCATGATCACTTTCAGATGACAAAACCTTTCAATCATCTGTTTCATTTTTCCCGTTTAATCATTTTAAATATGTCAAATTCTTTCATGATCAGTGTTTTCTTGCTTTTGACCATTTCTGCACTTCCCTAGTATTTGTTCTTTAAGGATTTCCATAGCTCTTGTGCAGTCTTGAATTCAGGTAGAAGCACCAAAATATCTTCTTTCACCGACTGTTGGATTAAGCTTATCATTTTCTTCTCGGCGACGTAAGCATCTTTCTGTAAAGTTGAGAACTTGCTGATGTCGATAACATTGTCATTCTTATCTCTGGGCCATGTATAACCAGTCTCTATTGCCACCCAGCTGTGGAAATATGTAGCTTGGACCCAATTCATGAACTTCTCTTTCCATCCCTCATATTTGTCCATACACATGAGTTTTGGAGGCTTTACAGACTGCCCATGTCGTTGTCGATGTTCACTTGATTCACCATTTGAGCGTTTGAAGCTGAAGCCGTCATGAATGCACTGTGAAGATCTTCCATCTTGAAAAATTGACAAATATCACTGAAAAACACACGTTCACAAACTTTGAAAAACGATCAGTACACTAACAAGTTCGGGCGAACTTGCAGTTTGAGAAAAATCAGATTTTGATTTTACACAAGTTCGGGCGAACTTGTGTTTGAATTTTGAAAATTTCTCCCTGATTAAGTTCGGGTGAACTTATAAGATTTTCAATAAAGACGAACAAGTTCGGGTGAACTTGTAGATATTAATCAACAAAGTTTTATCAAGTTCAGGCGAACTTGATAAAAAATTGAAGAAATTTCTACTAAGTTCGAGCTGACTTATCAGAAAAACCTTGAAATTCAATCATGTTCGGGCGAACTTGATGTTAAGTTCGACCAAAATCAGCTTGCCAAACATGGTTTTTTCAACTTTTTGATGTCAATTCGTGTGAATTTGATGTTCAAACTCTCAGGGGTTTATCACAAGTGTATTTTACATGACATATTCAAAAATTAGCAACTTTTATCCATGAATTCATTGTTTTTCTTGAAAAAATGAAGAAAAATGGTAGAAAGAGGTAGAATAAGAGTAGATCTTGCAATGATTTCACCAATTCAGATATCCAGGCTCTGATACCACTTGTTAGATCGCTCCATGTTTAGCATAGGAACCTAAATTGGTATCTAACATTCGTATAGGCGGAAACTATATGACGTGTTAATCGAATATGAAAAGATTTACTGTTTAATTGTTGTTTATTGATCATAAAGTTCGTTTACATGTCAAATCCAGATCGGGCAGAGCTTCGCCGTACAAGTGACAAAGTTGTAGAAGTTACAAATGAAAAACCCAAGTCACCAATTTATAGTGTGACAAGTTCGCTGGTGGCTACACAAGTTCTGGCGAACTTGTATAGAACAAGTTCAGCCGAACTTGTTCTCACATCATGATTCCAAGCGAACTTGGCATACTATGTACATAAATATGACTATTTCTGACATAATCTAGCCCAAACTAAACAAACTCGATCCAAGACTAAGACATAGACATTATGTACTAACACCTAATAATGAATAAACAAAAAATTATATAGGGTCCACTAAGAACTTGGCCCACATGGCCTAACCCAAGCCCAAAACATTATTAGCCCACATGGCTTATTCCAAAACTATCTAACCCACTAGAAAACTAAGCCCAATAGCTTATAATTGGGTTTGATAAAGATAAGTGTAAACCTACTCAATTATTATGGCCTTACAACGCAGAAGGTTAAACTTCGCGACTTTTGGTTGCGAATCGATCCTAAAACTGAAATTGACGAGCTGAACATGTTTACACATGTTCTAATAATTATTACCAAGTTGTTTATGTATTAAAACATATTTTAGAAAGTCTTTCAACTTAGTTTATGAATATTTATAAAATCTGACCCGTTGACTTTTAAAAATATATATATTGACTCGTCAATTGATCTAGCAAACGTGGTAATTAGGAGGTGCCCTTTTGAGGGATTAACACCTACCTAATTACGATCTCATAACCACTTCAGATTGATCCATGGCTGGACCCTTATGGTTTTAAATGAAAGTCAAAGCGTTTATCGAATATGTTTGACTTTTGGCTTGAAAAGCCTAAACAAAAGAACAAATCAAGGAAGGAACACTTACATGTGGTCCTATGGATTGAAGAAACTCAAAGAAAAGCTTCTAAGTAATCAGATTCCTTCAGAGTTGATTATAGATGAAAGGATGAGGAAGAGTGCAAACTTAAACCCATAAGTTCATCACTCATTTATAATGATTGAGGATTGCTAGGATCATTCCAGGTGTTAACAAGTGTTAGAGGATCATTACAAGTGTTGGAGAGGTGTCAAAACCAGGTTAAGAGTGGCAAAAACGAGATAGGTGTCGAATTGTGAGAGTCGTGCTTGATGAGTAAGCAAAATTTGGTAAGTAGACATACATATGGAACGTAAGGTCCTATACATACGGTCCATAAGGACCTAAGTTAGCAGACCTAAGTTTCATTTGTTGTCAAGTTTGGCCCTGGACTTGTTTCGTCGCGTTTAGTCACCGTAACCCCTTTTAACCAGATTTCTAGGCTTAATAAGAGTGTTAAGGTATATGTGACTTGGATTAGTCCGGAAATATCCCGGATGTCAGTTCGTTCGGTTGTTCAGTTGCGCGTTTCGCTAAAATGCGTAAAACTCTTAAACGGACACAAAAACGATTGAAATTTTGCAACGATGGACATCCTTGCGTCCTTCTCAATAAAACATAATATTTTATTGTATACAATATATTTGGATCCATATATTTGGCCTGTATACAAAAATCAAGAATCGGAAAGTTTATGTAGTTTGTCAGGAATAGTCCCTGGACTTCCAAACTTGCGTGAAACGTTATAATTAGTGCGTAAAGCCTTCATTGGCATATAATAGACTCCCATAAGAGTATGAATAATATTATATGACACTCGGCTTGTTAAAAGGTCAATCAGAGGCTTAGTTTGAGCATGTTGACACTTTTAGTCCCTTAACTATTAATTTGTCATTCAGAGGTTATAAAATAACATAACGATGCATTTGGTCCCTCTCGTTTTAGCACGTGGCATACGAGGATCAGCGGGACACTTGTCGGAATTTTACAGGACGGGTTTTTACGAGGTGTTACACAAACCACTTCTCTCACACTTGCCATCAGTCCACCACCAGTATAAGACCAACACCCACCACTATCATCCATCTTTCATCTTTTAGAGTGTCTAGTAGTTTCGGGATCCAAGATAGATTATAAGAGTTCTCGTCCAACAAAGTCCATGTTTGGCTAAATCTCTTACATCACTTGGTGAAGACAAATCCTTTATGTTTTAATTTTTGATTTCCAATCTTTGGCAACTTTTTATTTGGGTATGTATTGAAAGTGAATTTTATCTAAACATCTCTTCATGTCTAGTTGATTCATTCATTCATGTCTGTACGGTCTATATAAAGCACGTTAACTGCCTAGAAGGGGGTTAGAAGGGTGTTTTGGTAAATTCTTGTCTCCTTCAGTGTATAGATCATGCGAGAACTTGGTTCAAGTTTAGTAGGGCTTCACGAGAGGTAGGTCTTAACTGCCTCAGAAGAAGTAAGAACGGCTTGAACCCTTATAAATAAACTACTATTAAACTTTATTCGGCCTTGCGGGACTGTATCCCTGCTGACTCAGACCAATGTGGCCGTGGGTAACGCTACTTGGAAGGGGGTCTACCATATTTTGCATTAATAACTTACTTAATTATCTATCAATATTCCGGCCTTGCGGGACTGTATCCATGCTGACTCAGACTAATAGGTTGAGGGTAACGCTACCTGTTAGGGGGCCTAAAGTGCGGAAATCATCAATGGAAACATAAAAGAGGAGTTGGAACCAAGTGATTCTTTCTTTTCTATTTGTTTTCTATTTTTATTTACATTTTTATCTTTCAAAAATACTTTTCTCAAAACTTGATTAGATTAGACTTTGACAATAAGTCGGTATTAAAAGCTCGTGTGTCCTTGGACGACCTCGGTATCTTACCATCACTATACTACGTTCACGATGGGTGCACTTACCCTAACATGCGTAGGGTGGTAGTATTGTATCGTGATTTATAAATGTAAAGCTTGATTCACGAGTAAAATGTGCCTAAAATATACATAAAAATTAACCACACTCGACACACGTAAAGTTTTTGGTGCCGCTGCCGGGGACACAAGAATTTTAAGAAAGCTTGAAATTAGCGGCCTAATCAAATTCTGTACATTTTTCAAAACCGTGCGCCCGTTTTCAAAAAAACTTTTTATTTTTACAGTAGGTCTGCCACGTGGCCATGCCACTTGGCCACGCTCCCGTTCTGCAAAAATTTTTCAATCTTTTAAAAAAACTCCCACATACAGAGTTTACCACGGGGCCGTGTTGTTTCAACATGGGGCCATGGTCATCTTCTGTTAAAATCTGTTTTTCTATTTTTCTGATCCCGAGACCTGTTAATCTTCTGGGTATCCTCCAACTATGGATTATTACTCAGAAGGTTACAACTACTACATTGAGGATGATTACGAGGAACCATATTGGGTACTATTTGCGGTGAATCTCACTCCATACAATACTTTTACCTTTTCCAACCATCCACCTCGTACACGGCAATTGAAGAACCAAGGTTTCAGCTTCCAAAACCAAGTTTTGATTAGGATTCCAATCCGTTTGAAACAAATGACACTCCACCTACAATAGTTCCAGAAGAAGCTGAAAGCCTTATAAAAAGTCTCAAAAATCTAGAACTCTTACTCAAGAGATCTTGCGAAAAAGAAAAGGAGGTTTGCACTAAGGAGGTAATAATCGAAGAGGTAAAAAGAGAAGCATCACAAAAACACACGCATGAACCAACCCATGAAAAAGGTAATTCTAAGAATGATAATTTCAAAATAGAGCAAAATCTTGAAGAAATTCGCATTTTACAACCTTCTTTCGAAAATCATTGTTTGGTGTCTTCACATGCCAAGTTTTTAAAAGAGCTCAACACTACCACTAAAATCAAGGAAATAGTTAGCATTAACTTAACGAATGATCAAACTTCACTAATACAAGATGAACCCCATGAATTAAACATAAAACCGGTACCATGTTTTTTTCAAAACATCTTTATTAGTAACATCCTAATAGATAATTATCTTTGGTTAACATAATGCCAAACTATATTTTTGAGAAATTGGGTACTAGTGAATTTCCTCCACATAAAATTCCATTTTTTTTCTCAAATCAAAAAATAGTGCAAGCCAAAGGAATGATTGAGGATGTCATAATTCAAACAAATAAAACGGTAGTACCAACCGAATTTATCATCTTAGATGATGCTCCACTCGTGTCGGGACAACATTCATAAAAACTCATCAAGCCTTAGTTAATCAAAATCAAAATAACCTACCACTTAAGTTAGGGACCGGCAAAAGGTACGTCAATCTTAACCAATCAATGAAATACCCAATTGGAAATGACGACCCCCTAATTGAAGATGAAAGTGAACCACCCGATACAACAGAAATAAAGCAGAAATTCGTCAAATAGGAAGACGCCGTCGAGCAAACCTTTTCGGCTATTGATCTTAATAAAGAAGAAAATAAAAAGTCTTGCAAAGACTCGCTGCCACTCAAACTCAAGGAACTATCGAAAGGTCTAGAATACGCATTTCTTACACGAAATTGGTAAGCTCCCCGTTATCATTTCTTCAAAATTAACACTTTTTGAAACAGAAAAATTAATAAACGTTTTAAAAAAGTACAAAAAAGCAATCGCATGGAAACTTGTGGACATCAAAGGCATCATTCCATCCATGTGCACTCATAAAATTTTAATGGAAGATGATTTTAAAACGGTTATACAACCACAGAGAAGAGTAAATCCAAATGTTCAAGAAGTGGTTAAAAATGAAGTCATCAAACTACTAGACGCCAGACTCATCTACCCTATCTCTGATAGTCTGTGGGTAAGTCCCATCCAAGTAGTACCAAAGAAAGGAGGTATGACGGTGGTAACTAACGAGAAAAATGAAATTATTCCAACAAGAACCCTCACCGGATGGAGGGTTTGTATTGACTATCTTAAGTTAAATGAAGCAACAAGGAAAGATCAATTTCCATTACCATTTATCAATCCAATGCTTGAAAGACTACCCGGTCACAAATTTTATTGTTTTTTAGATGGTTTCTCTTGTTATTTTCAAATCCCAATAGCACCGGAGGACCAAGAGGAATCAACTTTTACATGTCCCTATGGAACCTTTGCTTATCGACGTATGCCTTTCGGTCTATGCAATGCCCCCGCGACATTTCAGTGTTGCATGGTGGCCATCTTCCACGACATGATAGAAAAAAAACATGGAAGTTTTCATGGATGGCTTTCTATCTTTGGAGATTTATACGACAAATGCCTCGATAATCTTGAACGGATGCTATCCAGATGTGAGGAAACAAACCTCGCCCTTAATTGGGAGAAATGCCATTTTATGGTAACTGAAGGAATAGTACTGGGTCGTAAAATCTCGAGCGAAAGGAATGGAAGTTGATCGGGCAAAATAGATACTATTTCTCGATTAGCTCCCCCGTCCTCCGTTCGAGCCATACGAAGTTTCCTAGGGCATGCCGGATTTTATAGGTGATTTATCAAAGATTTTTCAAAAATCTCTAGACCTCTAACAAAATTACTTGAAAAAGATGCCCCATTTATCTTTGACAAGGATTGCAACGAAGCTTTTCTTACACTTAATGAATTGCTAATCAAGGCACCAATCATGATAGCACCCGATTGGAAGCTACTTTTGAAATCATGTGTGATGTAAGCGACTTTGCAGATGGAGCAGTCTAAGGGCAACGGAAAAAAAAATTTCATCCAATATACTCTGCAAGTAAACTCTTAAAAATGCTCAAGAAAATTATACAAATATCAAAAAAGAATTACTTGTCGTAGTATTTGCCTTTGATAAATTTCGTTCTTATCTTGTTCTTTCTAAAACAATAGTTTATACGGATCATGCCGCCACTCTATAAATTTAAAAAAAAGATGCCAAACCACGTTTGATCCGGTGAATCTTCTCCTCCAAGAATTCGATATAGAAATAAAAGACAAAAGAGGAGCAGAAAACACCGTCGCCGATCACTTATCTCGCTTGGAAGATCCCGCTTTAGAGATTACTCGTGAAGAGCTCATTAACGAAAAATTCCCCCATCGAATCTTTGGAAATGGTAGAATACCAAGAAGTACCAAGGTATGCCGACTATGCTAACTACCTCGCTAGTGGCATTTTAGTCAAAGGTTGGTCACATCATCAAAGAAAAAGATTCTTTGCCGATGTAAAACACTATTTTTGGGAATACCCATATCTTTTTAGAATGTGTGCCGACCAACTTATCCATGATGCGTCCATAGCCAAGAAGCAAGAAAAATTCTTCACCATTGTCACAAAGGGTTGTATGGAGGATATCGTCGAGTAACGAGTCCTGCAGAAAGGTATTCGATTCAGGATTTTATTGGCCAACCATCCATAAGGATTCACACAATTTTATTAAAACACGTGACGCATACCAACGCACAGGTAACATCTCATCAAGAAATGAAATGCCTCAAAATGACATTCTTGTTTGTGAAATTTTTTATGTTTAGTGTTTGGATTTTATGGGACCTTTCCCACCGTAAAAAAGAAACACATATATTCTTGTGGCACTGGATTACATGTCTAAATGGGCCGAAGCCGAACCCCTTCCAACAAAGGATGGAAGAGTCGTGGTAAAATTTTTGAAACAATTATTTTCTCGTTTTGGCACTCCAAAAGCACTCATCAGAGTACTAGAGGTACTCATTTTTGTAATTATCAACTAAATAAAATTTTAACAAAATATGTGGTCTATCACCGTCTCTCAACCGCTTACCATCCTTAAACCAACGGTCAAGCCGAAGTAACAAATTGAGGTCTGAAACGGCATAGAAAAAACCGAAGCCCAAAATAGAAAAGGTTGGCTGAAAAATTAGACGACGCTTTATGGGCTTCCCGAACAGCCTATAACACACCAATAGGCACCACCCCATAAAAGCTAGTCTATGGGAAAAATTGCCACCTCCCAGTAGAAATTGCACACAAAGCATACTAGGCATTAAAAATTGTAAACCTAGACCAAGAAACTTTCAGCAAAAATCGATTTTATCAGTTAAATGAATTAGATGAAATGAGAAATCAGGCATACTTTAACTTCGAAATTTATAAGACGCATGAAAACTATACATGATAAAATGAGCAAACCGAAAGAATTTTAGGAAGGAGATCAAGTGCTCCTATTTAACTCAAGACTTCGGTTATTTCCCAGAAAACTCAAGTCTAGATGGTCGGGAAACATCCGTCGAAAAACGGGTTTCCAAAACCCGCTTCGTTTATCAGTCAAACATTCAGTTATAAAGTTCGTTGCGTATTTTTGGTTCAGATTAATTTTAAACAATACATAATTAATAAATATATTAGAATTTAAAATCTATAATTGAAAATTAATAATAAATAATGAATAAAAAAATAAAAGGAGACGCCGGGTTTCGAACCCGGGTCACCCGGATGAACAAACACGCAACACACCACTCCGCCATACACGATTTTGTGATACACAAGGAAACAAATAACATATATACAAAAACTAGAAAATCAAAATCCGGAAATCAGCGCGCCCAATCCGCAGTCACCAGAAAAACCGACGATTTTGCAAATCACGACCGTTCTCTTTGACTGAAACGCGTGAACTAAATTCGACATCAGTTATAACTGATGTCTAACCCTAAAATTCAGTCGTAATCGTCGAAAAACTTTGACCATGAATTCAAGACCAAATTCAGACCCAATACATCCTGTTCTACCCTATAAATACCCCCCTCAACCTTCCGGGAATCCTTTCGCTGAAGACCGCACACTTTTTCGGAGTTGAAGTTCTCAGAAGCTCGTCGCCGGAGATTTCCAATTTCGCCGGAACATCGCCGGAAATCCTTGAACAGAAAACCGTATTCATTCCTCAACCGGTATATCTATCTAAAACTTCTCTGCTATCTCTTAATTCATACTTTAATCGTTCAAATCAATAATCAAAACTGCTAAACAGTTCATACAGCCGGACATCGCAAATCGGAGCCGACGACACTTGCCGAAAAACCGAAGCAAACCCGCTGTTCTGGTACATCATATCATTTAATTTGTCTGTTCATTTCAATCAAGTTTAAATCGTGGACGACCAAACAAGAACAGTCGGAATTCACTGTTCTGTGTTCTTTAGTGAAGAAGACGAAGTCGCATATAAGTATAAGTATAATTAAAATCAGATATTCGAACAGGTTAGACACACAGTCCAGCGGTGGACTGTGTGCACAAACAATGCACACGTCCCGGGTTCGAATCGCACACGATACCGAATTTCGGAAATAAAACCAATCCTTTTTAAACTTATTCAGATCACCTTTCAACATGTATATAAATATAATATAATTCAGTAATTAAACAGGTTAAGCACACAGCCCAACTGGTTGGGCTGTGCGTACTCGAACCGAACGTCTCGAGTTCGACTCCGGGTCACTGAAGTCGATTCGGCCATTTAAAACCATTTTTAAATAAAACCAAATAAGTTTAAAACTAATAAGTATATAAATATAATTAAAATCAGAAATATTTCGGGTTAGACACGTAGCTCAGTTGGTAGAGCTGCGTGCACGTATACGAGAGGTCGCGAGTTCGAACCTCACTCAGCGCATAGAATTAAAACAGTCCGACCGGTCAACGGTCAATGGTCAACAGTCAACAGAGTTAAAAAGTCAACATTTTTTTTATTTATTTATTTTTTATTTATTTAATCAGAAAATTATTTAAATACTTAAAAATAATATTTTTAAAGTTAGAAAATGTCCTTAAACTCACAAAAATAAATCTAAAAATCCTAATAAGATTATGAATTAAAAGTATTAATCTCAAATAAAATCCACTTATTTACCGAACCATTTCGTTATTATTTTAGGTTAGTTTTTCCTCGTCGATCAAATCCTAAAATTTGTGCGCATCCAACGTCATCAAAGAAATGCACCCACGGTGAGTAAATCCTTACAAATTCCCCTTTTTATTCATGTTTTGGGGTGTATCATGTGTCACTTTAATTATTTCATTTATTCAAACTCGTGCTATTACCATTATATGATCTAAACTCGAGATGTAAATATTGTTTGTTGTGATGTGTGTTTACATTTTGTCAAGTTGCGTGCTAATCATTCATTAGGCCCATCAGTTCCTCGTTGGAGATGGGTTGAGCATCAGGTGCCTCATTGTTCATCATTTGGTGTGTGCTTGTGTATTAATTGAGATTATGTGATTATGTTGTTGTTGTGATGCGTGTTTACATTCTTGTCAAGTTGTGTGCAAATCATGCATTAGGCCCATCAGTTCCTCGTGGGAGACGAGTTGAGCATCAGGTGCCTCGTTCGATCGGCTCCGTTTGATTGAGCCTTGATCTCATTATTCATCATTTGGTGTGTGCTTGTGCATTTATTGATATTATGTGTTTTGTGATTAAATTTACATTTACGTTTATTCATATTTGGTTATGCACAATTTTATTCAAATAACCAACATAACTAATCCTTTCAAATGTTTAAATAAGATTCACTCGCCAACTTTTGTTGACCCAAAACCCTATTTTACACATGATACAGGTGATCCAGTTGAGAAAAGAAACACGTAGAAGAATAAACAAGTTAATGCCTTGGAATGAACATTTAGTTTAGTTTCCATTTGTAATTGTATGATTTTGTTTAATACTTTTGTTTGTAATGAAAAATGTATTTGAACATGTTGTGTTTGTATGTTTATTGTAACTTCTTCTTTAAAGAGAAATAATAAATATGAAACTTTATAGTAAGTGTCATGAGCTTTGATGAAAACGCAATCATGCCCCGACTACCATTTTCGCTGCGGGTCAGGGTGTGATAGATTGGTATCAGAGCTTTTGACTATAGGGATATAGGATAGGTTATTAGACCCTTAGAGCCTATACTATAGTTGATTAGATTTTAATTGTTTATGTGGTTACATGCAAACTCATGGTGTTTATTTGTTTCGTATTGATTACACACACAAATGCATGCAAACACTTCCACTATCATATTGTGTGATATTTAATGAGTTATACTTATTGTCAAACATAACATGCTTACATATACATTCATCACGCATATTTCAATGTTCACATATTCAAATCATCCTCATATTTCCTTTATTCAAGATTTTGTCGCACTTTTCATTCTTCAATCTCATCAAAGTGAGTTCTACGACGGGCATGTAGTAACTGTAAGGGTACAAGTACCGGTAGTCGGAACGTCCTGTCTAGGTCGGCATTCGTATAAATCCAATATAACGGACCAGTTTGCCTACCTGGGGACTAACGATGAGAGTACGAAGGACCTATTAGGCCAAAGCATGCCACACCAAACGTCGTTCGAACTAACCCCACTTTGAGGTGTCACCGTGTCCACACCAGGATGCACTCCGAATTTCATACGTTACATACATAATTCTCGATTTTCTCCGGGTTTTAGTGTACGTTACCAGGCTAACACATGCGAACCATATGAACGACCCGGTAATCATGGGGGCCCACATGATTACGAAGGTGAAGTATGGCGGCATGCAAGGCCCAATTACGAGCAAAGCCCAAGACATCCTATGGATGTAGTAAATTTATTATTCTTCATTTATTTTATGAATGTTCATTCCTAAATACGACACATGACCCCTAAAACGTCAAACTCATACTCTTGATACGTGTTTCTTGTAGATGTCTTCTAGCCTCTCTCGTAGAAAAATGAGATCAGGAAAAACCCGCGAGCGCATGGCTGCCCAAATCGCTCAACAAATGGCTGCCGTAATACCCAACATCGTAATTCAAGTACAACAGGCCCTTACCGCTAATCCCGTCAACCCAATCCACCAAGAAGATCAAAACATTGTTAATCCTCCCCCAAAAGCCACTAAATGCACCTTCAAGCATTTCAAATCCTGCGATCCTCCAAAATACGAAGGTACTGAAGGTGTCACCGCTCTCCT
Source organism: Scalesia atractyloides (assembly GCA_947069175.1). Lineage (NCBI taxonomy): Eukaryota > Viridiplantae > Streptophyta > Magnoliopsida > Asterales > Asteraceae > Scalesia > Scalesia atractyloides. The sequence continues at coordinate 56,560,503 of CAMTDV010000016.1, read as the reverse complement.
CCATTGGTTCGAGGAGATGGAAAACACTTTTCTCAATTGCGACTGCCCCGATGATTGCAAGGTGCGATATGCTACCAGTCGTTTGTTCGGAGTAGCACTTACATGGTGGAATACAGAGAAGGCCAAGCGAGGTGCTGAAAATGTTATGACTTTGACTTGGTAAGAGTTGAAGGAAATCATGACAAAACGGTTCTGTCCAAGAAGCGAAATCAAGAAATGGAAGATGAGTTCTATTCTTTGAAACAAAAAGAGGGCGACCACACCACATACAACAAGAGATTCCTTGAGTTAAATCAAATGGTCCCCAACTTGTTCACTCCCCTCTACCGTTTGATCGAGCACTACATTCGAGGTCTTCCTTAAAAAATTCAAGACCCTGTAATAAGTACCACACCTGCAACTTTGGAAGCAGCAATGAAGTTAGCTATAGAGCTCACCGAAAACCGCATACGAAATAAAGACTTCACGGAGGAGAAGAAGAAGGATAAAGCATCAACCGAAACCTCCAACCCAACCCAGACCAAATCCCCTCCTCAAACCACTCTTAAGAGAAAACGAGATGGACAAAATTTCGCTATCACCCAAGGCAATCAACCAGTTTCACAAGTTGTACCCCTCCAAGCTGTCCCAATTACTCAAGTAGCACCCAACTCTACTTACCCAAATAAGAAACCCTACATTGGACCTCACCCTCAATGCAACACCTGTTTTTATCACCATCCATCTACCGTACCTTGTCGACTGTGTGCAAATTGTGGGCGTTATGGTCATTAGAGCAAAACTTGTCGTGCCCCTCAAAATCAAGCTTCACCCCCTACTCCAAACATGATCCAAACATATCAACAACCCCAATACCCCATGTTTCCATATGTTTGAGCTTGTTTTAATTGTGGCGATCCTACCCACTTTAGAAACATGTGCCCTCGATTGGTTAACATCATAAACGCCCAGGCTCAAGCAAACCCAGTTAACCAAGCAAATCAAGCAAACCCAGCTCCACCACCAGCAAGAGGAAGAGCTTACAACATCAACGCCAATCCTGTTGAAGATAATAATGGCACAAACGAATCACCCAACTAGTTTTCCTCACCAAGAATCAAGACTAAACTCCAATCCTTTTTTCTAGTTTTAATTTTTTCTTTATGTTATCTCAATCTTTCCGTATCCCAGTTGTAAATTGGGAATTTATGTAAAATTTTAATGCGAATTGATATTACAGTTTTGTTTTATACTCATTGATTTAACATTCATATCATCATACATCTCGACGTATCTCAATCTCATCATTTAAAGAAGTTGGGTTGTGTCTCACTTTTACATAGACTAACCCCTTCATCATAACAAACGAGAGAGGTACTGTCATCATTCAGTCATGTATCCTTTCAGAATTGAGACTCAAGCTTTGGTTGTTGTGTTTGTTTATGTTTTAGAGTCACATAGGACTGATCATAATTTACTGATAAAGCCAATGAAAATTTGACAAGAATATGGTGGATACGCCGCTGGTACTTCCTATATATAAGTATTCTTGGCAAAGGATCAAAAGCATTACCAGGAGGTTATGAGAAGTTCCGTGTAGGTTTAAATATCGTCATGGTTGAAGTTTTTGTTTTATGATACATACCTTATCCTTTCAAACGTATAAATTCCCTCAAAACTCTTATGCATAAAATCATGCCTAGTCAATCAACTCAGTTTATCCATGTTCCGCATTCTTATACTTTAGGCATCAAAAAGCGATTCCTGTAGCAGGGTATTCAACCCTTACTAGGAACGTTACCGCCTCAAATAAGATTTAAACTCTCACTCTCTTCTAATTATGTAATCATCAAAATTAAAACATCCTCCCATCAAGTCAAATATACCACTACTACTTAAATTTCGGGACGAAATTTCTAAAAGTAGAGGATACTGTAACATCCGTCGATAAATGGGTTTCCAAAACCCGCTTCGTTTATCAGTCAAACATTCAGTTATAAAGTTCGTTGCGTATTTTTGGTTCAGATTAATTTTAAACAATACATAATTAATAAATATATTAAAATTAAAATCTATAATTGAAAATTAATAATAAATAATGAATAAAAAAATAAAAGGAGACGCCGGGTTTCGAACCCGGGTCTCCCGGATGAACAAACGCGCACCACTCCGCCACACACGATTTTGTGATACACAAGGAAACAAATAACATATATACAAAAACTAGAAAATCAAAATCCGGAAATCAGCGCGCCCAATCCGCAGTCGCCGGAAAAACCGACGATTTCGCAAATCACGATCGTTCTCTTTGACTGAAATGCGTGAACTAAATTCGACATCTAACCGATGTCTAACCCTCAAATTCAGTCGTAACCGCCGGAAAACTTTGACTGCGAATTCAAGACCAAATTCAGACCCAGTACATCCTGTTCTACCCTATAAATACCCCCCTCAACCTTCCGGGAATCCTTTCGACCGCACACTTTTTCGGAGTTGAAGTTCTCAGAAGCTCGTCGCTGGAGATTTCCAATTTCGCCGGAACATCGCCAGAAATCCTTGATCAGAAAACCGTATTCATTCCTCAACCGGTATATGTATCTAAAACTTCTCTGCTATCTCTTAATTCATACTTTAATCGTTCAAATCAATAATCAAAACTGCGAAACAGTTCATACAGCCGGACATCGCAAATCGGAGCCAACGACACTTGCCGGAAAACCTAAGCAAACCCGCTGTTCTGGTACATCATATCATTTAATTTCTCTGTTCATTTCAATCAAGTTTAAATCGTGAACGACCAAACAAGAACAGTCGGAATTCACTGTCCTGTGTTCTTTAGCGAAGAAGATGAAGTCGCATATAAGTATAAGTATAATTAAAATCAGATATTCGAACGGGTTAGACACACAGTCCAGCGGTGACTGTGTGCACAAACAATGCACACGTCCCGGGTTCGAATCGCACACGATACCGAATTTCAGAAATAAAACCAATCCTTTTTAAACCTATTCAGATCACCTTTCAACATGTATATAAATATAATATAATTCAGTAATTAATCAGGTTAAGCACACAGCCCAACTGGTTGGGCTGTGCGTACTCGAACCGAACGTCTCGAGTTCGACTCCGGGTCACTGAAGTCGATTCGGCCATTTAAAACCATTTTTAAATAAAACCAAATAAGTTTAAAACTAATAAGTATATAAATATAATTAAAATCAGAAATATTTCGGGTTAGACACATAGCTCAGTTGGTAGAGCTGCGTGCACGTATACGAGAGGTCGCGAGTTCGAACCTCACTCAGCGCATAGAATTAAAACAGTCCGACCGGTCAACGGTCAATGGTCAACAATCAACAGAGTCAAAAAGTCAACATTTTTTATTTATTTATTTATTTATTTTATTTATTTAATCAGAAAATTATTTAAATACTTAAAAATAATATTTTTAAAGTTAGAAAATGTCCTTAAACTCACAAAAATAAATCTAAAAATCCTAATAAGATTATGAATTAAAAGTATTAATCTCAAATAAAATCCACTTATTTACCGAACCATTTCGTTGTTATTTTAGGTTAGTTTTTCCTCATCGATCAAATCCTAAAATTCGTGCGCATCCAACGTCATCAAAGAAACGCACACACGGTGAGTAAATCCTTACAAATTCCTCTTTTTATTCATGTTTTGGGGTGTATCATGTGTCGCTTTAATTATTTCATTTATTCAAACTCGTGCTATTACCATTATATGATCTAAACTCGAGATGTAAATATTGTTTGTTGTGATGTGTGTTTACATTTTGTCAAGTTGCGTGCTAATCATTCATTAGGCCCATCAGTTCCTCGTTGGAGACGGGTTGAGCATCAGGTGCCTCATTGTTCATCATTTGGTGTGTGCTTGTGCATTAATTGAGATTATGTGATTATGTTGTTGTTGTGATACGTGTTTACAATCTTGTCAAGTTGTGTGCAAATCATGCATTAGGCCCATCAGTTCCTCGTGGGAGACGAGTTGAGCATCAGGTGCCTCGTTCGATCGGCTCCGTTTGATTGAGCCTTGATCTCATTATTCATCATTTGGTGTGTGCTTGTGCATTTATTGATATTATGTGTTTTGTGATTAAATTTACATTTACGTTTATTCATATTTGGTTAAGCACAATTTTATTCAAATAACCAACATAACTAATCCTTTCAAATGTTTAAATAAGATTCACTCGCCAACTTTTGTTGACCCAAAACCCTATTTTACACATGATACAGGTGATCCAGTTGAGAAAAGAAACACGTAGGATGGCCTAGAAGAATAAACAAGTTAATGCCTTGGAATGAACATTTAGTTTAGTTTCCCTTTGTAATTGTATGATTTTGTTTAATACTTTTGTTTGTAATGAAAAATGTATTTGAACATGTTGTGTTTGTATGTTTATTGTAACTTCTTCTTTAAAGAGAAATAATAAATATGAAACTTTATAGTAAATGTCATGAGCTTTGATGAAACCCCAATCATGCCCCAACTACCATTTCCGCTGCGGGTCAGGGTGTGACATTCCATCACCCAAATCTTTCCACGTGGCACTGTAGAAATTAAGCCTCAAAATGGTGAACCTTTTAAGGTTAACAGACAAAGATTTGATTTAACTATCAATTTGATTTGAAAGATCAGCTCTCCTTGCTAATTCGTTTGATAGTTTGTGGAAAACAGAGTTTTATTGCATTTAAAATCTTTTAAAGCAAAAATCTGTTGAAAACCATCAGAAATGTCTCAAAACACACCTGATTCCAACATTGGATCGATGTTTAAACCACCGATGCTGAAAAGAAATCAATATTTCATATGGTAGCGTCGGATGGGACACATTTTAGCTCAACAAAACACCGGTTGTTGGCGATCTGTTGTATTTGGACCTCACATTCCAAAGGTTCCAAGTACAAAGGATTCCAATACTCAAGTGCCAAAGAGTCCCGATCTATACTCCAAGCAGGATTAACAGAAAATAGAGTTGGATGCTAAGGCGTTTAGCATTGTTGCTTGTGCCTTACCCAACGAAATCTATGCTGGACTGCTCCACAGTAATGGTGCAAAGGAGTCGTGGGACGCACTAAAAGAGCAATTAGGTGGTACTGAAGAGGTTATAGAAAACAATACAGATATTTTGAATCAATAGTATGAAACCTTTTATCACGTCAAAGGTGAGTCGTTAACACAACAGTTCGAATGTTTTATCTGTTTAATCAGTGAACTCAAGCTGGTGAATGTTGTATTCTAAAATTCGGCTTTCAATAGTCTTTTCCTTCGATCGTTACCAGAAAAGTGGGGCACTGTAGCTTACGTTACATGAACATCTGTTTGTTTTAAATAGATGTCACTCACACAGCTTCATGGCATACTCCTCACTTATGAGAGAGAGTTCAACCAGAAAAAGAAGCTACAAGAGTCTGGTAAAATAACTTATGATTACACTTTGGGTAACACAACTTTATTTAGCCAAGAAGAGAGTTTCGGCAGTGGAAAGGATCAGGGTTATGATCATTTTATTGATATAACCTCTGGAAGAAACTTAACCCTGATTCTTACTCACCCAACTATGCATTTACTGCAAGTGGGGAAGGCCAAACCTCTGACAATCTCTCTTCTAAGTTAAATGATTTACAACACTTTGAACCATCTAATTTGGAAGAGATGGACATTTTGCACCAACTGGCTCTATTAAGTGTTAGAGCTAGTAAATTTTATAACAGAACAGGTAGAAAATTCCCTAGGTTGCATGGGGGGTTGAAGGTTGGGTTAGACAAGTCTAAAATCAAGTGTTATAAGTGCAATAGGTTAGGACACTTTGCCAGAGAATGCAGATCTCAAAATTCTGGACCAATTATTACACATCCTGGCCCTAGACCTCAGCACACACAAAGCACTGCCCAATATTCCCAATATACCCTTGTTCATCAAGTTCAAAACACTGCTCATTATGCACACCCTGCTACGTCTATTCCTGTGCATTATGTTCAAACCACTGTTCCACAAATTCAATATGTTCAAGCACCACCACCTCAAGTGCATGTGCAACAAGCACCTCCTATCACTCAAACTACTAAACCACTGCTCAGGCAGAGGTTAACCAGCAAAGCTTTTTCACTCAAGGTTTTGTTGATTGGAGTAGTTTGCCAGAGGTATTAACTGATGAAAACTTTTCTCTTATGGCCAAAAATAATTTTGAAAATGAAAGTATTTGTTTAATGGCCTTAGAGACAATTGTTAAAGGTGATGAGTCTATGGAACAAGTGTCTAAGTCTGATGAGTTTCAAAATTGTGATGAAGCAGTGGTCTAAAAAGATACTGTTGATGAAGAAAAGAAATCTCTATCTGATCCATGGGATACAGATGTGTGTGAAGATGATTGTGACTATGCTCACATGGCTGCTTCTAAGGTATCCCCCCAGATCCTCAAAGATCTATGTTCTAAAAAATGCATTATAGCTTTTGCAAACATAAAAAGGGTAAATAAAAACCTTTGAAACAAAATTTTGGAAGATGAACTAAATTTTGAAAAACTCACAAAAGAGTTGAAAACAAAGTTGGAAAACAAAGTTGGTTAACAAAGATTCTAAAATCAGCAACCTGAAGCATGAGGCAAGCATAACCAAAGACCAACTCCAAACTATCGTAGAGAAATACCAAGTTTGCAAAAAGGAGCACAAATCACATGTGAAAAATGGGTCAAGTCTTGTAAAGGTTATGAGATTATGTTGGATAAACAGATCAAGAGCAACATGAAATTTGGTATTGGTTTTAACAACAATGATCAAATTTCTGAAAATGATGCTAAAATTGAATCTGGGTTTGTTGAAGTTGTTGCAAAAAATTTGGCTGGTGAAGAGATAAAAGTCACTGATAAAAATGGAAACAGGACCATTTTGGAAAAAAACTTGAGGGTTCCTAAGCTTTTAAAGAGGTTGAGAAATACCAGTTCAAACCCACATGGTCAGGTGAGTGTGACCTTTTAGAAAATTTCAAGCCAATGGACTTAACAACCACTGATGGTGCTAAGGCACCAAAAGCAAGAGTCATTCCTATTAAAGATCTTCCAGCAGATGTTACAACATGTGCTGATGAAAAGAAGTCTGATAAAAGGAAGAAGGAAAAGGTCAAAAACCTGTTTTGCAATTTTTGTGAGAAAAGAAATCATGTATCAGAAAACTGTTTTCTTTTAAGAGCTTATCACATTAACAAAACTTGTGTGATCCTAAATTCCTCAAAATGTATCATCTGTGAGAAGACAACTCACAAGACTCAGGAGTGTGTTTATCTTAAAACCTATGATGAAAAGGTAAAAGAGATCAAAACAAAAGCTCTTCAAAGTCAAGGTTCAAGCTCTGCTAGAAATAAATCCAAGCAGACCTTTTAACATGTGGAAACATCTGTTACTAAAGCACTGACCAAAACCACTGTTCCCAGAGAGGTACAAGTGACAGATGCACCACCTGCAAACAGATATCCAAGAGGATATGTCCAACCTATTTATCAAAAGGTTCCTTTTAGCTATGAGGGTTACAAAAAACCTTCAAAGCCAAAAGTCAGTAGGCATCCTCATGGCTATCAACATCTGATAGGAAATGGTTCCCAGCAGTGGTTACAAAAACAAATCCAAACCACTGACCATTCTCCTGAATTTGAGATAGGACAGTTTGTGACCCCATCCAAAGCCATTTTGGCTTTGGAAACCCACCTGAACTAGTTATTTACTTGTGTGCAGGGAGCTTCTACTTGCCTTGATAGTCTATCGTATGTAGATAGTGGAGGCTCCAGGAACATGACAGGATGTAAAGCCCTGCTCAACGATTTCTTAGCTCATGGAGGGGGTGATATATCCTTTGGTAATAATTCAAAAGGGAAGGTCTTGGGGTCTGGGTGTGTTCAAGCTGGGAAACTCAAATTTGAAAATTTAAATCTCATTGACAATCTAGAATTCAATCTTCTGAGTGTTTCACAAGTGAGTGACAAAGGATATGGATCCTTCTTTACAAAGAAAACATGTCAAATTATAGAACCAGAAGTTGTTAAAAAGATTGATCAAATCATTGCTGAGAGTAAAGCACAACTTGTTGCTTATAGGAGTGGAAATGTGTATGTGGTTAATATGTTGAAAGATAACCTAATGTCTAATGCATGCTTGTTCTCAGTTGCCTCAAATAAAGAGACAGAGCTATGGCATAGAAGAATTGGGCACACAAATATCAAAACTATCTCTACTCTCTCAAAACAAAATCTTGTCAGAGGTTTGCCTCAAAAACAATTTACTTGTGAAGAGCATTGTCTTTCCTGTTTAAAAGGTAAACAACATAAAAGCTCCTACAAGTCCATTGAAGAGTCCAAAACAACCCAGTACTTGCAGTTGCTGCACATGGATTTGTTTGGCCCTGTAAAAATCATGAGTCTCAGAAAGAGAAGATATTGTTTTGTTATTGTTGATGATTTTTCAAGGTTTACGTGGACTATCTTCTTGCATTTAAAAGATGAACCGCTAGCATTTTGTAAAATTTTGTAAAACAAGTTGAAAAGCAATTTGACCTACCAGTAAAATTTTTTAGAAGTGAAAATGGGACAGAGTTTAGGAACAAGGAGTTCGATGCATTTGTGAGTCAAAAGGGATTGTTACGCAATATATCATCCCAAGGACTCTAGAACAAAATGAGGTGGTTGAAAGGAAAAATAGAACTTTAATTTAATCAGCAAGAACTATGCTTGCAGATTCAAGTTTACCCTTGTCTTTTTGGGCAGAGGCTGTAAACACTGCTTGCAATGTTCAAAACAGAGTTTTGATTAACCCAGGCATCAAAGACTGCCTATGAAATTCTATACAAAATCAAACCTCTGATCTCATATTTCAAAGTTTTTGGCTGTCCATGCTTCAATTTAAACTTAAAAGATTCAATTTCAAAGTTTGCAGACAAAGTTGATTGTGGTTATTTTCTGGGACACTCAACCGCTGCCAAATGCTATAGAGTTTTTAACTCTAGGACAAAGTGTTTTGAAGAAACTTTGAATGTGAAGTTCAACGAACTTTCTTCATTGAAAATCCCAGCAAACCCTGCTAAGTTGTTTAATTTAGAAAAATTTACATTTGAAGATGTGTCTGTCAAGACTAACCATGCGGGTACATCACAATCAACAATTCAAGATCAAGGATATGATTGTGTTCTTCCAAACTTCAAAGTCAGTCATACTACCAGAGGAGCAAATGTTATTAACAATGGTGAAAGCTCTGCTAGTTCAACAGTTGTTGATCCACAAACCTCTACCAATTCTCAAAACCAAACCACTATTGATAAAAGTCCACACAATATGGACAAAAATCAACACAATCACACATCCATACCTCCCATACCTCCACCACCAGTCCAATCAGAGGCTGGACCTTCAACTTCACCAACAGAGGTTAGGTCAGATGATACACATTTGCAGCCTTCACCTCAAAATGCAATCATTCCATATCAAGGTGAATTGATTTTCCTCAAAAGCCATCCATTGGATCAAGTTATTGGCAACATAAATGAGGGAGTGCTCACAAGGAGCCAATCCCAAAACATTTGCCTCTTTGCTGGCTTTCTATCACTCACACAACATGTCAAGTACCAAGAGGCACTGAGAGACAATAGTTGGGTAGAAGCAATGCAAGAGGAGCTCCTTCAGTTCAAAAGACAACAAGTTTGGGAACTTGTACCACTGCCTCAGGATGTATGTCCTATTGGCACAAAGTGGGTCTTCAAGAACAAAACTATTGAAAGAGGTATTGTTGTCAAGAACAAGGCAAGGCTCGTGGTTCAAGGCTATAGACAGGAAGAAGGCATTAACTATGATGAAACCTTTGCTCATGTAGCAAGGATAGAAGCCATCAGACTGTTCTTAGCTTTTGCTGCCAAACACAACATCAAAGTGTATCAAATGGACATCAAAGCGCATTCTTGTATGGAAAGATCAATGAAGAAGTATATGTGTGTCAACCACCTGGATTTGAAGATGCATTCTATCCTGATCATGTGTATAAGTAAACAAAGCACTATACAGTCTAAAAAAGCATCAGAGCCTGATATGAAACTCTTTCCACTTTTCTCTTATCCATTGATTTTCAAGAGGTAAAATTGACAAAATCTTATTTTTGAATGGAGAGGAAAAGATTTGATGCATCTCCAAATTTATGTGGATGACATCATATTTGGATTGACATGCATCGCCATGTGTGAAGAGTTTAGACAATTGATGGCAGCTGAGTTTGAAATGAGTGCAATGGGTGAGCTACAATGTTTCTTGGTCCTCAAGTTAACAAAAAGCACAATGGCACTTTCATTCATCAAAATAAGTATATCAAAGAACTACTTAACAAATTTGATATGAATGACTATAAACCCTGTAGCACACCCATGGCAACCTCAAAGCTTGCCACTGTTGAGGACAAAGATGACTTGGTTGATCATACTCTATATAGAAGTATGATTGGGTCTTTATTGTACCTAACTGCTTCCAGCCAAGACATCATGTTTGCAACATGTGTTTGTGCCAGATCCCAGTCAGCACCTAGAAAGTCAAATTTAATTTCTAAGAAGAAGATATTCAGATACTTAAAAGGTGCTCCCACAGTTGGTATCTAGTATCCTGCTAATGGAAACATTGAGCTTTCAAGTTACTCAGATAGTGATTTTGTTGGTTGCCACACCACAAGGAAGTCCACGTTAGGAGGAGTTCAATTTCTAGGTGATTGCCTAGTGTCCTGGCAAAGCAAAAAACAAGTTGCAGTATCCGCATCCACTGTTGAGGCAGAATATATTGCTGCTGCAAGTTGCACTGCTCGACTTTTGTGGGTTCAGAATCAACTGCTGGATTTTGGTGTAACTGCTTTAAAGACTTCTCTCAAGATAGATAGTCAAGCAGTTGAAAACATCATTAAAAATCATGTCTCACACTCCACAACAAAGCACATTGACATCAGACATCATTTTGTGAGAGATTGCTATGAAAAAGGTTTGATTTCTTTACAACATGTCCATACTAAAGATCAACTAGCAGATGTTCTAACCAAAGCATTAGATATATCTACTTTTAAAAGTCTGATCTCTAAAATTGGAATGCTAAACATGGATTGAAAACAAATCTTTGTGTTCCATGTATAAATAGCAATAAAATGTTTTCTGAAAATAAAAAATCCACCCTTAAAAATAGTCAAAATTGAAGTTGTCAATAAATCTCAAAAGTCTATTCTATCCACTGCTCTTTCAAATGTAAGGTGCCTCGCGTTTTCCATACTTCCTATTTATAGCAAGCTCGTGTTGTAATTCTATTTTTTGGAAATCATTGTATTCGTATTCTTGATTTTGTTGTAAACGAGACTTGAATCATAATGGAAATATGATTTTTACCACAATACTTGTCATACGTATTCTTACATACATACACATAATACTCATACTCGAACATGTGACAAACATACAAATACATGACTTTTATGCTTAATACATACATTATACGTGACGTTTATACTAGATCTCGATCTTTTTATACATACATATACTTTATGACATGTTACATATGTTTATAGTACCTTAATTATCCATAAAATATCATAATATAGCCCAAAACCCGTCACCTTGAATAAAACAACAAAATATAAGAATTGTGTCCCGACATGTTGTAAAGATCCCACCATCCTAACACCCTCCAATGGCCTTTAATAACCATTTAGCACCTCCTAACCACCCTACACTCTTCCCCTATAAATACAACCCTTCTCTAAGCATTCTTACACTTTCATAACCCTCTGATCTCTCCAAATTCACTCTCAAACACAATCAAATTGTTACAACATCAGAATTTCGGGCAGATTCATACACTCTTACAAAAGTGAGCATAACTTGCTCAAATCTTGTTCATTTTACTTGATTCTTTCTTCTACTTACTTGGATAAACTTAGGGTTTGAATCCAAGAGTTCTCCATGGAGAATCCAGACCTAGAAATGCACCTAAATTATCCAAAACTTTCTGCTTGTTTCAAAATCTTTTCAAACTTTGTTTATACTTATCAAACTTGAGTCTAACTCATCTCAAACCTATGTCCTAATGCTTACAACATTTCTTGTGGTTGGTTAGGCTTAAAAACAAGGTTGAGACATTCAAAATAGAGGATTTATCCTTAACATTTCTGTTTTCGTAAAGCTTTAAGCTCACAAGTGATGCAAGTTCTAGAACTTGTTCATGTGTGTCCACCTTGGTTAGCTTGGGCTATCCTAACCTTAAGACCACACATCACTTGATGATTTTCATCATTATCCCAAGTTAGTTTGCCAGATTGAAAGTGTCACGACCCCGTTTAGCCTGTGATGTGTGTCAAATTGTGATATCTGTGACGATCTGATCATGTAATGATTTCTGAATAATGTATCAATCAATGAAATTTTATGTTTTATTTGTGAATATTTGTTTATTTATTTTGATAATTGAACACATTTGATTCTTGCACAATTTCGAGCTCTCAAATCGCTTCTATAAGTGAAACTGTAAACCGATTAGCAAACAAAACCAGTTTTATGCGACATACACTCTGGAACAATGACACAAGCCAAAAATACCTTAAATAACCTTTACATAACTTAGAAATAAGTTTTGAAGGGTTTGGTATGTCAAAAACAAGCTTATTCGATCTCATGGACTATTTATGACAAACTACAAAAGTCTGCCGATTCTCATAGCAACACACATTCCGTAACAAGTTCATAAGCTAAACATTCCGTAAATACCCTTAACATAGCTTAGAAATAAGTTTCGAGGGCTTCGGTAAGGCAAAATCATGCTTTTGTAACTTCAGGGGCTATTTTGCAAATTCTGCGAAACTATGCCTTTTCGCGTATTTCGCTATCCGGAGCATGTACGGACATCCAAAAATATCATTCGTTACGCTTTTATGGTCATGCACGCATTCGATACGATTTTCGTCGTAATTAACCGAAAATCGCAACCGTACGACCAAATGAACCGACCTATGAGATATTTTTGAGAATATTTCAAGTTCCTTATACTTTATTGTCCTTATAAAGCTTAAAAATGGGGTTAACGGGTGTTAAAAGTGCCAAAACGCGTCAAAAGCAAGTTCAGGGGCCATTTATGCCAAAATTGAAACTTCAGCCCCTGCAAGGGCCTACGGACCGTAAGTCCTAACCCCATACGGTCTGTAAGGGGTCCCCAGCTCATCAGAGTTGTTAAATCAAGGTGGCAGCTTCTTGTTAAATGCGTCCTTGACTCATCAAACGAACTTGCCACCCAAATCTCTGCATTTGACAAGCGTGGGACACTAATATATCATGTTGGTGAGTCATGGACACTTGTCTTACTCCTAGAACTCCAAGAAATTTATAAATACCCATGTTCTTCATTCATGAAAAGTTTTAATCAACTCATCTCATGCCACAAACTGAAGTTGTAACACTTTTGGTGATCAATCTCTGAAATCTTGGAATTCCTATAGTGTTTTTAAGTGCTTTCAATCATGCTTTGTTCAATTCTTGTAGTTAATTCGATTAAAAGTCACAAAGTTTGACTTTTGTTTGACTTCTAGATTTGATCAGGAATTGATCAACACAAAATCCAATTGAACTTGTTAATATGATGATAATCAAGATGGTTATGGTCCTTAATGATCATACCTACTGATTTCCATCTTTTCTAGTCATTTTTGCATGTCAAAGTTTTGGTCAAAGGCATTAAATACGCATTTTTATGATGGAACTGATTTCGGGTGTCAAAACAGTTTGTTTTGATATCAAAACTCTTTTATAACTTAATTAGACATGTTGAAACATGTCTAAATCGTCACTCTTATTTTAGTGCTTGTCTAGAGTCGTAAGTTGAACGGTTTGACCACCGCTTTGACTTCCGAATCTGACCCGTTTGGTGGATCTTTGGACCCAACCAAATACATATTTGTGACCATAATTATATAGAGAATAACCCTCTGAGGTTATACCTTATGGTCATGTCATTTGGTTAGTGTTATGATAATTAGTTAATATAGTCTTCAATAATGACCAAAATGCCCTTTTTACAAATAAATCAATTATAAACATATGTGACATAAGTTTTGACATGTAATCTGATTAAATAACATTATTAAACATGTTTTGGTAAATTAGAATTATCATAACACATATTTAACCATCCGAACACGTGGTTACGTAAATGACGCGTTAAAGTGGCTTAAATTACCTTAACGGGTCATCACAGGTCAAAAGCACTTAAGAATCTTTCCAACTCAAAATATTAACTTTATAAACCATGTCATATGAGCTCCAATACTCATTTGGTTTATAAGGTCTCATTCTATCCGTTCCGCCGATTAAACTCCCGATATTTACACAATTATCCAATTTTAGGACACGCTTGATTTCTCGGATCTTTGAGCTTTGGTTTTCTATGATTCAAGAATACTTTGCAATCACAAGTGAGTATATAGTTCCCTTCTTTTATGTTTTGCAAATATTTTGGGGTGATTCATATGTGCAAGTTGTTTTCACGCTTACAAAATACGATTACTATGGTTTATATAAACAATATGATTTCAATAATGTGAACGAACTTGTTGGTGCGTTGTATCCATAACAAGAATGACATTCATTAACAATGCCCAAGCCGACCAGTAGTAAGTTACGGCGCCTAGGACTGACAATCCCGTTACCAAAATTCCTGGGGTTTGTGGGGAAATTAGGGAAGCGACTAAAACTGTATTTGTACCATACCCTTTGGTGGTATGTTATACGATTAAGGGACACCATGGGTGGTCTTGAACAAGTCAACAAAGGTTTGAATGTATTCACAAAACAACCAAAAGTTTTCACAATTAAAACAAGAGCGATTGTACGATTTGTCTATGACAAGGAACGATGAACGATGAACAATTGGTTTATAATAAGGAACGATGGAAGATGAACAATTGGTTTATGATTAGTAATTTAAATAACACGGCGGGTGTAAGGTGATAAAAGCATGGTGGATACGTCACTGGTATTTCCTATATATATGTGCTTTCATCGTATTACATACCGTGGCCTTATCTAAATTTCTTGGAACAATGTTTTCACACAATGATACGCAACGATTTTCAACTAAAGATATAGACCATACGAGGTTTCTTTCAAGACGATTTACTACTCGGATTTACAAAAACAAATGTTTTGGTCAAGATTCATGGCTACAAGTCTTTTATAAACTATAACTAACTTGTTTAGTTGGTTAGTTATCATTACAATACCAAATACTTTTGATAACAAAGTTTTCAATTAACGACTCTAGTAGTCTGACAAGGTATTGCAATATATATTCAAGGCCATGAATTCGACACACTCACAAAACCTATGTACTCGCCAGCATTCTTTATGCTGACTCGTTTTCACATATGTTTCAGGGAACAATGCTTGATGATACTGATGCATGCTCATGTAGGATCGGACGTGGACCTTAGTGCTTATAAAATAAGAAAGACAACAAATATGCTTGTTTGTTTGCTTAAGTTTGTTTGAAAGTTCTAAAACAATATGACAATATAATCTATGTTTAATATCCAATAAAACGAAATATGAAATACCATGTGTTGTTGACACAATATGTTAACGTGACTCCCCAAGTGTTTCCGCCGCGTGTTGTTTTACACGATTTGAGGCGTTACAGGTTGGTATCAGAGCACTGGTTATAGGGAATTAGGTTATTAGTAATGCTTTGACCTAGACTATAACCTTCCTAGGACCCTAACGCGAGTCTACTTGCGTTTAGATTTAAAACACAATATAATCACCTATCCTTAGGTGATTACCAAAACAAATTCACAAAATACAAACTCGTTTTAAAAATCAATCAACTATCCTTAGATGATTTGTTTTTGGCGTAAGCCTTCAAGTTTTCAAAATCTCGTCATGGTTTGGGTTTTAATAAGTTGAACACATGCAATCTAGAAGGGTGGATGCCTGTACCCTGAGTTTTCTGTCTAGGCTAGAGTGTTTGTACAAGTCCACTTAATCGGACCAGTCACTCTTACCTGGGAACTCTTGGGGTGAGTGTCCACTAATAGGCTAAAGCATGTCTTAACGATACATTATAAGACCCATTTACTTTGATTAGTCATTGTGTGTCATTTGATTGTCTTAAGAGACAAATGAATGACCACTATCCTTATGTTTCGTCGATATTTTTGATACCTCCGTTGATTTTTCCAAAATATCAATCTCATATATCTTCCTTCATGTTTTCTTTTAGAATGCCTCCTTGACGTAATGCAACTCAGGATGCCGAAATGGAAGCCATGATCGCTCAACAAATTACTGCCGTACTCCCGAACTTAGTAACTCAAATGAATCAAGCGAACAATAATAACAACAACAATAACAATGCACCAGCTCCGTGCAACTACAAACAATTCTTTTCAGCTAAACCACTTCAGTTCACTAGGTCTGAGGGAGCTACAGGACTTCTACAATGGTTTGAGAGTCTTGAAAGCACGTTCCGTTTTGTACAATGTTCAAATGAGCGAAAAGTTTGGTTTGCGTCTAGTGTGTTCAAGAAAAGAGCTTTGACATGGTGGAATGGTATTATGAGGGATAGAGGTGCCGAAGTGGCCTTAGCTCAAACTTGAGAAGAGCTTTGAGCTCTTATGATGAAGGAGTTTTGTCCTCGCCATGAGCAAAGGGCGCTCGAGAACGAATTCCATGATCTTAAGCAAGAAAGTCGTGAGAGTTGTGCTTATACCGATCGATTTGAGGAGTTGAGTTTACTTTGCCCTTCGATGGTGACGCCTTTGGATAAGGCAATCGAGAAGTATATCGATGGTTTACCTGATCCTATGCAAGATATTGTCACTGGTAGCAACCCTACCACCGTTCGACAAGCTATTGAGTTAGCTGCAACCTTAACCGATTCACAAGTCTGGAAAGGTAACCTTCATCGCAAGGGCGATAAGAAATCCTCTGCTAAGTCAACTCAAGAGAAACCGAATCGATACAAAGCCAAGCCTTCCACACGAACGAAGAAGCGTAAGGCTTCTCAAAACTTTGCTGTGACTGCACAACCCGCTCCAACTGCTCCCCAAAACCAACCAGCTCAATCTCCTGCAAAGAAACCTTATGCGGGAACTGCACCACTTTGCAACCGATGTAATGGTCACCATCAAGTTCAGATACAGTGTCGACAGTGTACTACCTGTGGAAAACTTGGTCACCTGGCGAATATTTGTCGCTTTAACCCAAACCCAGCTGCACATAATCAAGTTCAACCACAAGCAAATCCCGTTCGACCTCACTTTCCGCCTGGTTCATGTTTTAATTGTGGTGAAATGGGTCACTACAAGAACAATTGTCCGAGACTAGTCAATGCTAACCCAGCCCATGGTCGTGCCTTTAACATCAATGCAAATGAAGCTCATGCCGATAACGAGGTGGTTAATGGTACGTTCCTTGTAAACAAACATCCTGCTTCTGTTCTGTTTGATTCGGGTGCCGATAGAAGTTTTGTATCATTAGCCTTTGAGCCTTTGCTTTCGATGCCTAGAACAAAACTAGGAAAGCCCTTGTCAGTCGAGATTGCCAATGGTGAATCCCTTGTGCTTGATTCTGTCATTCGTAACTGCCAGTTGAACCTCAATAGCCATCTTTTCCCAGTTGACCTTACACCAATGCAACTTGGAAGTTTCGATGTTATTATAGTAATGGATTGGTTAACCAAGAACCACGTCAAACTTATTTGTTTTGACAAGATAGTTCGTATACCTCTTCCTTCTGGTGAAACCTTGGAAATTCATGGAGAAAAACCTATTAGTAACCTAAAACTCATGTCTTGTACTCAAGCTCAAAAATATTTGCGCAAGAAGTATGTGGCCTTCTTGGCACATATCGTGGAGGAGAAAGGTAAGAGCAAGAATATTCGAGACATTTCGATTATTCAAGACTATCATGAGGTCTTTCCCGAAGATCTACCTGGTTTACCCCCGCACGTCAAGTTGAGTTCCGCATTAATCTTATACCTGGTGATAACCCGATAGCCAAATCCCCTTATCGTCTTGCACCGTCTGAGATGCAAGAGTTATCGAAGCAACTTCAAGAGTTATCTGACAAAGGATTCATTCGTCCGAGCTATTCACCGTGGGGCGCTCCTGTCCTATTTGTGAAAAAGAAGGATGGATCCTTCCGTATGTGTATTGATTATCGTGAGCTCAAGAAACTCACGTTCAAGAATCGATATCCCCTACCTCGAATTGACGACCTTTTTTATCAACTATAAGGTGCTACATGTTTATCAAAGATCGATCTGCGTTCTGGGTATCGTCATCTTCGTGTTCACGAGGAACATATTCCTAAGACTGCTTTCCGTACACGATATGGCCATTATGAGTTCACCATTATGCCCTTCGGTTTGACAAATGCTCCAGCTGTATTTATGGACTTAATGAATCGGGTTTGTAAACCTTATCTAGATAAGTTCATCATTGTTTTCATTGACGATATTCTAATTTATTCTAAGTCTCGAGCCGAGCACGAACAACATCTTCTTCTGACAATGGAACTTCTAAAGAAAGAGCAACTTTACGCCAAATTCTCCAAGTGTGAATTCTGGCTGAAAGAAGTTCAGTTTTTGGGACACATTGTTAATGAGCAAGGTAGTCATGTGGATCCTTCCAAAACCGCTACGATTAAGGATTGGAAAACACCCACTACTCCCACAGAAGTTCGCTCATTTCTTGGTCTTGCTGGTTATTATCGACGATTCACTGCGAACGTTTTAAATATTGTGCTTCCCCTCACTTCTTTGACTGAAAAGAATAAGCCTTTTGAGTGGGGAACTAAACAAGAGGAAGTTTTTCAAACTCTGTGATGCTCCTATTTTGTCTTTACCCGATGGGAATGTTGATTTCGTGGTTCATTGTGACGCGTCAAATTTAGGCCTTGGTTGCTTTCTCATGCAACGGGATAAAGTCATCGCATATGCGTCAAGACAATTGAAAATCCATGAGAAGAACTACACAACTCATGATCTTGAGTTAGGTGTTGTTGTCTTTGCTCTCAAGATCTGGAGACACTATCTTTATCGCACGAAGTGTGTGGTGTTCACAGACCATAAAAGTCTCAAACACATATTCAATCAAACGGAGTTAAACATGAGGCAACGACATTGGGTCGAACTCCTAAATGATTACGATTGCGAAATTCGCTACCATCCTGGTAAGGCAAATGTTGTGGCTGACGCGCTTAGTCGTAAGGAATGCGTCAAGCTTCATTGTGTTCGAATTCGATCCGATATCCAAACACGTATTCTAGAAGCCCAACGCACTTGTGTAACTCAAGGTTTGTTGAAAGATGAACTACCTCATCATCTCGAAGTTCAACTTGTAACGAAAGACGATGGATTACTCTATTACATGAACTGTTTGTGGGTTCCGAATCAACACAATCTCCATGCTCTATTGATGGACGAAGCACATAAGTCTCATTATTCGATTCATCCTGGTGCTACAAAAATGTACAAGGATCTCCGTACCCAGTATTGGTGGCCGGGTATGAAGAATGACATTGCCTTGTATGTATCTAAATGCCTTACTTGTCTCAAAGTCAAGGCCGAGCATCAATGTCCGCCTGGTTTATTGGAACAACCAGAAATACCGGTATGGAAGTGGGAGAACATTGTGATGGATCTCATCACGAAACTACCGCGCACGTCTAGAGGTCATGACGCAATTTGGGTGATCATTGATCGCTAACAAAGTCAGCACACTTTATAGCGATTCGTGAAGATTACTCAGCTGACAAACTTGCCAAGAGCTATGTTGATGAGATTGTGTCTCGTCATGGTGTTCCTTTGAACATCATATCTGACCGAGATGCTCGGTTCTCATCTCACTTTTGGAAGGCCTTGCAATCTGCTATGGGAACCAAACTTAATCTGAGCACTGCTTATCATCCTCAAACAGATGGACAATCTGAGAGAACTATTCAAACACTGGAGGATATGCTTAGAGCTTGTGTGATCGATTTTGGTGGTAGTTGGGACTCGCATCTCCCATTGGTCGAACTCTCCTATAACAATAGTTATCACGCCAATATCAAAATGACGCCTTTCGAAGCTTTATACGGTCGAAAATGTCGTTCACCTGTCTGTTGGAATGAAGTGGGAGAGTCTCAGCTCACTGGACCTGAACTCATTCACGACACAATGGACAAAGTCAAGAAAATTCACGATAACCTTCTGACAGCTAGAAGTAGCCAAAAGAGTTATGCGGACAAGCGACACAAGCCCTTGGAATTCCAAGTTGGTTATCACGTCCTACTTAAGGTATCCCCTTGGAAAGGAGTGGTTAGATTTGGGAAGAAAGGAAAACTTGCACCATGATATGTTGGACCACTTAAGATCGTCGAAAGAATCGAAAAGGTGGCCTACCAAGTTGAGCTACCTCCTAAACTTGGGAATATTCACCCGACTTTCCACTGTCCAATCTGAAGAAGTGTTTAGCCGACACAAATCTTCACATCCCTCTCGATGAAATTCACATTGATGACACCATGCACTTTGTCAAGAAACCAGTGCACATTATCGAACGTGAAGTCAAGAAGCTTAAACGAAGACGAATACCGATTGTTAAAGTTTGATGTGAACCCAAACGTGGCCCAGAGTTTACTTGGGAACGATAGGATCAAATGAAAGCAAAGTACCCACAATTATTCTCACGAGTTTCCTCTAATTAAATTTTGGGACGAAATTACCTGAAGTAGGGGAGACTGTGATATCTGTGATGATCCGATCATGTAATGATTTCTGAATAATGTCTCAATCAATGAAATTTTATGTTTTATTTGTGAATATTTGTTTATTTATTTTGATAATTGAACACATTCGATTCTTGGACAATTTAGAGCTCTCAAATCGCTTCTGTAAGCGAAATCGTAAACCGATTCGCAAACAAAACCAGTTTTATACGACATACACTCTTGAACAATGAAACAAGCCAAAAAATATCTTAAATAACCTTTACATAACTTATAAATAAGTTTTGAAGGGTTTGGTATATCAAAAACAAGCTTATTCGATCTCAGGGACTTTTTATGACAAACTACGAAAGTCTGCCGATTCTTGTAGCAACACACATTCCAGAACAAGGTCATAAGCTAAACATACCCTAAATACCCTTAACATAGCTTAAAAATAAGTTTCGAGGGCTTCAGTGTGGCAAAATCACGCTTTTGTAACTTTAGGGGCTATTTTGCAAATTCTACGAAACTATGCCTTTTCGCGTATTTCGCTATCCGGAACATGACGGACATCCAAAAAAAATTTAACCATTAAAATATTTTATATTAATGATGGGAATGCAATAATATCATTCGTTACGCTTTTACGGTCATGCACGCATTCGATACGATTTTCGTCGTAATTAACCGAAAATCGCAACCGTATGACCAAATGAACTGACCTATGAGATATTTTTGAGAATATTTCAATTTCCCTATACTTTATTGTCCTTATAAAGCTTAAAAATAGGGTTAACGGGTGTTAAAAGTGCCAAAAAGCGTCAAAAGCAAGTTCAGGGGCCATTTCTGCCTAATTTGAAACTTCAGCCCCTGCAAGGGCCTTACGGACCGTAAGACCTAACCCCATATGGTCCGTAAGGGCTCCCCATCTCATCAGAGTTGTTAAATCAAGGTGGTAGCTTCTTGTTAAATGCCTCATTGACTCATCAAACGAACTTGCCACCCAAATCTCTACATTTGACAAGTGTGGGACACTAATCTATCATGTTGGTGAGTCATGGACACTTGTCTTACTCCTAGAACTCCAAGAAATCTATAAATACCCATGTTCTTCATTCATGAAAAGTTTTAATCAACTCATCTCCTGCCACAAACTGAAGTTGCAACACTTTTGGTGATCAATCTCTGAAATCTTGGCATTCCTATAGTGTTTGTAAGTGCTTTCAATCATGCTTTGTTCAATTCCTATAGTTTAATTGGATTAAAAGTCACAAAGTTTGACTTTTGTTTGACTTCCAGATTTGATCAGGAATTGATCAACACAAAATCCAATTGAACTTGTTAATATGATGATAATCAAGATGGTTATGGTCCTTGTTAGTGCATAATGGTTATGTCTTAGTCTTATATCGAGTCTGTATAAAATAGAATTGAATAGGCTAGCAATACGGAGTATTTATGTAAAGTTGAGACAAGTTCGCCCATGATTGACTTGTTGAGTCAAGTTCGGCCGAACTTGATAATGCAAGTTCGGGTGAACTTAGGACTTCCACAGGCGAACTTGTACTCCTATATATAGCTAGCATGCCTCACTCATTTGTAACTTTGGCATTTCGGAGGCAAAGCTCTGTCAGTTTGTACTCTTGACGTTTAATCAATAAAACTGATGTTAAACTGATTAATTCTTGTCTATTGGTAAACACGACGTAATATTTCCACTATTATGGACGTTAGATATCAAATTTAGGTTCCTTAGCATCGAGGATCGGTCCTACAAGTGGTATCAGAGCTAGAACAGCCTGATTTGATAGTAATCAAGACAGTAACACTTCTACTTCATCTCCATTCTTCTATTTTTCATTACTTTTTCACAAAAAATAAAGAATTCACGGTCAAAATTTTTTCAATTTTGAATATATCATGTAAAATACAACAAAGATAAACCCTTGAAAGATTGGAGACCAAAATCAATCGAATTGGTGTCGAAATGTTGCAAAAACTATGTTTGACAAAACACTTTCTATCGAACTTGTTAGCCAAGTTCGGCCGAACTTGTGCTAAAAAGTTACTTTTCCAATGATTTTTTACCCAGTTCGCTCGAACTTGAGTGAATTTTGAGGAAATTTGGTTAAGTTCACTCGAAGTTGCTAGATTTCTTATTTTGTCAAGTTCGACCGAACTTGATATAAATTCAAGAAATTTAGCTAAGTTCGCTCGAACTTGCTAGTTTCTCATCAAATTCATTTGATAAGTTCGCTCGAAGTTACCTCAGGTTAATTTTCAAAACTGTTGCAAGTTCGATCGAAGTTCAAAAATTAGGTTTCAAATCTGAAATCACAAGATCGACCGAATTTGTGATAATTTCTGAGAATTCTTCATTGTAGCTACAAGTTCGACCGAACTTGTAGTAAAACTAATTGTTTTCAAAGTTTTCAAGTGTTTTCAGTATACAAGTCTCGTTATTCGCGATGGATGATCTACAAAGAGCATATATGACAGCAACAGGTTCGTCAAATGCCAACGTGATCCAACAAGTCAATCTTGACAACGAGATGGGCACGACTGTTAAACCGCCAAAGCTAATGAGCATGGACGAGTATGAAGGATGGAAGGAGAAGTTTACATATTGGGTTCAAGCCATGCATTTCCTAGGTTGGGTGTCGATCGAGAAAGGTTATCCTGTTCCGTTGGATGAACATCAGCAAGTTCTGGAGAAATACAATTACTCCACGGAACAGAAAGAAGAATACATTGATGAGAAAAAAATGATCATTCTTATCCAATAATCCGTCAAAGAAGATATTCTCGTCTTGCTACCGGAATACACAACTGCAAGAGAACTCTAGCTCTCGCTTCAAAAGAAATATCAAGGAAGCGCGGAGATGATCAAGAGCAAGAAAGCTCTCATTATGAAAGAGTTCGATATCTTCAACATGCTGAAGGGTGAGACCATGAAGCAGATGATTGAACGCTTTTGTCATCTTAAAGTCCAAATGTGAAGACACGGTCTTGAGAAGATGGAACAAGAGTACATCGACAAGCTTGCTGACGCTCTACCAGATGGAGAGTGGACTACTTATCTTATGGTTCTGAAGGAAAGTGAAAAATGGCAATTCTTCAAGTTGTCAACATTTATCGATAAACTCGAAGGCCATGAAATGGAACTCCTGAAGATTGCAAAGTCAAAGAACGCTAATGTTGTTCAAGACGTTGGTTTGTAATACAAGAGTGGAATGCAAGATAATATTTCAAGCCCAAATATTCAGACAACATTCAACGCAAGTGTGATTTCTTCGAACAATTCACAGCAGAATCAGAATCAGTCATATCCTCAATATGATCAAAGTCCACAGTCTTCATTCTCAAGCACTGGTTCTAATTCGTCTTATCAGAGTCAAGCAAATCAGAACCAACAAACAAATTCTGATTCGAATGTATTCAAATGTAACATCGCTTTTAATTTGAACAATGTTGTTTCTGAGGAAACTGCTAAGCAACACATGGCACTTCTCGCCACTGTTCTAGAATCGTATGAAAGTCTTGTAGCTGGGAAAATCGGTAATCCCGAGATGACCGCCGAAGACTACGATCAGGTATACGAAGAAGAGCTTGAGCTCATGGATATAAAGTGGTGTTTAGCTTCTATCATCCGAAGGGTTACAAAGTTTGTTGTGCTCACAGGCCGAGATATCGGAAATTCAAGCAATAAGCTAGGGTTTGATAAAACAAAAGTCACTTGCTTCAGATGCTGACAGAAAGGGCATTTCAAGAGAGAATGCAAAAACCCTAAAGCAACGGGAAATCAAAGTCCATTCGGAGGAGGCAACGAGTATTACAAGAAGTCACTTCAGTACAAGCCTTTCCTGAAGACGACTCAGGTTGAGATCCAAGAGAAGCCAAATAGTAGTAACACTGAGAAAGCTATGGTTGCATCAAACGAAGATGATGGTTTCGACTGGAATTCTTATATCAGTAAGAAGACTGGAGTTGCATTCATGGCACAAATTGTTGAAGATACATCTGCCGAAGACGCAGCAGTTCTAGAGAATATCTTATTGGAACAATATCTGCAATAACAGGAGGAAGAGGAGTATATCCACATGCAGAAACAAGTTGCCGAGGAGAAAACAACTGATGAAGTAGTCATTGATGTTACTCGAGAAGTGAATGCCGAAAACCTCAAGGACATTGCCGATAAAGCTTTAATGGCAAATCTAACCAAGGTAGGTTCAGAGGTAAATGAAGTTGTTAAAGTACAAGTTGTAGAAGTTGAGAAACCTTGTACAAAATGTACCGAACCATGTATCGAATGTGCCCGAAAAATCAAAGATCATCACTGAGATCAATGAGCATAATGCACTTTTAAAATATGATTATGCACAATGAAGTAAGCGTATGACAAAATGAAAGATGATTATGGCAGGCTCGATCGAAACAATATTGAACAACATGATACTGTGAGGAGGCTAAAATGGACAGTAATGGATAAACAAAAAGCGATTAATATCTATATTAACACCATTGCTGAAACTAAGCAACAACTCCAAGACATGAAAATTGAAACAGAAAGTATTCAACAACTTTTGAGAAGTTACACTTGTAACGCATATGTCATTGATCACATCCTTCCAACAATTCCATCGGAAGAAAAACCTAAAAAGAAAATTGGTAAAGAATACCACAATGTTCCTCCACCTCTATGCGAGAAATATTGTCGCAAATCCGCTGATGGGATGGATAAGGCACTCAACATTGAGTGGTTATCTGAAAAGAAAAATGAGTTGCCAGAGAACGTTGATGTAATCTATACTAAAACAGATGATGACAATGTTGTGGCAGAGAAGGTGATTGAAAAAGTTCTGAATGATTCTGATGAAGGCAGCTTTAAAAGCGCCGACTCGAGTTCAAAGAATTCTGATTCACAATCCGAAGATGACGATAAATCATCGGATGGCGATCTAAGTGATGATCCTAACGTTGTTATGTACAAGGTTAAGGAGTCTGATAGATTGTACATTGATGATAGTTTTCCGATTCAGAACATGAAGGAAGAATTGTTAGATAAATTCTTTAAACTAGTGGAAGTCACATCAGATGATCTGGAGATCAATGAAAGAAAATTCTATTCCAAACCTAAAAGAAACAACTACCGAAGGAATGGTGGTGATCATCCGGAAAACCGGAGAGCTGGGTTGGGATTAGAAGAATCAGATGAACCTAAAAAGAAATCGTCACCATATTACGAATACAAGAATTGAAACATGAACTTTGTATATGGGACGAGCACGGTTCATGAGGAAAGTTTGATTGGCAAACAATCAAATGATGAATTCAAGAAACAAAAAAGAACTTCGAGATAAAGCCAAAATTGCAAGTGGTGCCAAAACTAGTGGTGTAAAACTCACTAAAGGACATCCACATGATTCTTGGACTTGTTTCAAGTGCAACGAAATTGGTCATATTGCACGTCAATGTCCGAAATCAAAGCCGGCTTATCTTCGAAGGAAAGAAAGTTCAAATGTTGTGAAACCGAAACTAGAGTTTGTAAAACCTGTAATGATTTTGAAAAGAAATGAATCAAACGCTGAAGATAAACCTAAAACAGAAAAGAAGTTTAAAAGTTCAACTTTCAAAAAAGGTGAATCCGCAAAAGCTAATGAAAACAAGTTTTACATCAAAAAGGCTAACATAAAATCTCAAGGCTGGATTGCAAAGAAACAGTTAACAACATCTGAGATCACTAAGTTTGAGCCTGTTAAGACTAGTGATAGCATGAAAGAATCAAAATCTGAAATCAAGTCTGAAATTGTCAAAACTACAAGTGGTAACATAACTAGAAAGTGAAGTTTTCAAACATAAACATCGTAGAAAATTCAGATGATGAATTTGAATTTGATTATGCTGATGAATGTGAGTTTGATTACGATGATGGTTATCCAATTCAACCCAAGACTAAAAAGGCTTGGGTCGCGCTGTTTAACTAATTGTTGAAATGTGCAGGGGCTCCAGAGATCCGTACTTTCTAAGTGGATTCTGGATAGTAGAGCATCCAGGCATATGACGGGAATGAAAGTGTTGTTATTCGACATAAAAGCTATCAATGGTGGATATGTTGGATTTGTGGGTAACCAGGGTGGAAGGATAGTCGCCGAGGGAAAACTCTCCAATGGCGTTGTTTCATTTGATCGTGTGGATTATATTACAGAGTTGGAGAATAATCTTCTGAGCATATCGCAGATTTGCGACAAGAAGTTCATGGTGCATTTCAACGACAAAGAATGTATTATCTTGAAGCCGGGTTTCAAAATACCAGATGAGTGGATTCTGATGCGAGCACATGACAGAATGATCTATATGTTCTTGATATGGGCGTCGCTACCACTTCATCAAAATCAGCGCAATGTTTTGTGACAAAGGCTACTGAAAAAGATTCTATTCTTTGGCATCGTAAGATGGGGCATATTCATTTACGAAAAATGAATTTCTTGGTTCATAATGATCTGGTAAAGGGTGTAAATCTTTGGAGCTTTCATATGTCTGATCACTGCTTAGAATCTAAAAAGGGAAAGCAGATCAAGAAATATCATCCGAAGAAAATTCTGAACTCAATCAAGTTGCCAATAGAACGTCTCCACATGGATTTATTTGGTCCTGTAAATGTTCGAAGCATCTCAGGAGACTTATATTGCTTGGTCGTGACAGATGACTATTCCAGATATTCGTGGGTATTCTTTCAGGAATCAAAAGACGAAACGTTCGAGAACTTGGTTATTATATTCAACAAACTCCAGAATCTTTATCATCTACCGGTCAGACGCATTAGAAGTGACAGCGGCACAGAGTTTAAGAATAACAAAATGAAGGAATTCTGCAACACTAAGGGATTCTACACGAGTTTAGTTCACCGTATACTCCACAACAAAACGGTGTTGCTGAACGGAAGAACAGAACTTTGATTGAAACTGCGAGAACCATGCTTGCAGATTCTAAACTTCCAGTCAGCTTCTGGAGTGAAGCAGTTGCTGCGGCTTGCTACACGCTAAACAGAGTTCTCACTGTTAAACCAACAAAGAAGACATGTTTTGAGATGATAAACCTACGGAAGCCAAATTTGAAATTCTTAGAACCATTTGGTGCGCCATGTACTGTAATCGATCAAGATAGTAAATTCGGAGCTAAATCTCTTGAAGGTTTCTTTGTCGGATATGCGAGTCCGTTAAGAAGAGTATATGTTCCTTCGTTGAGAAAGGTTATTGAAGCACAGCACGTGGATTGTTTTAACTATACGGATCCTATAAAAGGAGAGGTGACGCGTGGCTATTTAACTATCAAGACTTTTGGAAGTCATTCGACTTGCTGGAAGAACCATCTGAAGAAGAAATTGCAGCGTTATACTATCTTCAACAGTTGGCGAATCAAGAACAAATCATTAGACCAATTGTGGTTAATCAACCCACGTTGGATTCTTCATCTTCCGGAGCAGGTCCAAGATATAGTAGTGGTGTTCAAGTTGAAAATATTTCTGAAGCAGAAGTAACACCTGCTACACCTCCAGTGAATGCTTCTAATGAACCAGGAACTACAACATCAAGTCCCAGCATGCCTCAGAATCAGAATTCTGACTCAGAAGAAGCACCGACATTTAATGCTGATGGTGAAACTTCATCGGATGAAGAAGTTGAGCAGATTTCTAACATGTTAAATCAATCTGCTAGTCCGAGAAATCAGAACGAAGCTTCATCAAGTACTCCTAATGTTGATGTGAATAGTGATCTGATTGTTTCAAATCAGCAAGCTCAGTTGATGTTCCAACAGAAGAAATGCCGCGATCATATTCTCATCATCCTTCAACGAATATTATAGGAGAACTACAAACTGGTGTGCGTACACGAAGCCAAATCAATAAAGCACTTAGTTGTTTCTACACTGAGTTGCACCAACTCAGAATTACTGCTACTACTCATGTTTTATTTCTCAAATAGAGCCAAACACCGTTAATGAAGCTCTGGCTGACGAGAATTGGGTAATAGCAATGCAAGAAGAATTTTTACAGTTCGAGAAGTTGGGTGTTTGGAAGCTTGTAGACTTGCCACCGAAACAGAAAGTTATTGACACAAAGTGGGTCTTCAAGTGTAAAAGAGATGATCGGGGTGTAATAGTCAGAAACAAAGCTCGGCTGGTTGTTAAGGGATTCCACCAGTAGGAAGGTATAGATTACACGGAGGTATACGCACCAGTTGTGAGATTAGAATCTATCTGCATTTTCCTAGCGTTCGCAGCTTGGAAAGGATTTAAGGTGAACCAGTTGGATGTAAAATCTGCATTTCTCTAGGTAAACTTCGTGAACAAGTGTATATCGGCCAACCAGCGGGTTTTGTCGATCCACCGAACAAGAATAAAGCATATCTCCTGGATAAAGCCTTGTACGGACTTCACTAAGCCCTGAGAACTTGGTACAAGACGTTATCACAACATCTCGTAGGAAATGGCTTTACACGAGGCACAGTGGACAACACTTTGTTTACCAGAGAAGTTGGATCACATCTGGTAATTGTACAAATCTATGTGGATGATATCATTTTCGGTTCTACGGATGATAGTCTGTGCAAAGAGTTTGAAAAGATCATCAAAAAGAAATTCGAGATGTCCTCAATGGGCGAAATGAAATTCTTCTTTGGTCTTCAAGTGGATCAGCTTCCAGACAGGATATTCATTCATCAGACTAAGTATGTTCATGACATTCTCAAAAAGTTTGAAATGGATAGTTTGAAGCCACTTTCAACACCGCTGGCACTGAACCATGGAATTTGCGTAGACGAGACGGGAACGAAAGTTGATGAAACACTTTATCGATCGATGATAGGTTCATTGATGTATCTAACGACATCGCGCCCAGACATCATGTATCCTACTTGCTTATGTGCGAGATATCAGTCAAGTCCTCGAATGTCACACATGCAGATAGTCAAGCAAATCTTCGGTTACTTAAAGGGATGTCCTAGCACGGGCTTATGGTATCCTAAAAACGACAACTTCGACTTAATGAGATACGCTGACTCACACTTCGGAGTGGACAAACTGAACTTGAAATCTACAACTGCAGGATGCCAGTTCTTTGGCACGCGTTTGGTAACGTGGCAGTGTAAGAACAGACCATGGTCTCTCTCTCAACCTGTGAAGCGGAATACATTTCTGCTTCCAGCTGTTGCTCACAAACTCCTCTGGATTCAGCAACAGATGACGGATTATGGTCTGCAGCTTCTTGACACGCCTTTATTTGTAAACAACAAAGCAGCCAACGATATAACTAAAAATCCGGTTCATCACCCACGTACAAAACACACTGAAATTCGATACCATTTCTTTCGTGACTGTTACGAAAAGAAATTGGTTCGAATAGAAAAATCCACACCGACGAACAAAGGGCTGATTTTTATACCAAAGCATTTCCATTAAAAAGATTTGAGTATCTAATGCGGCTTAACGGTATTAAAAATTTGCTTACAGGTGCGGAAGCTGAGGTTGAATACAGATCGGACGATGAATTCATGTAATCCGCATTCGTTTGTATGGTTTGTAAATACATTTCTAGCTTAGTATTTCTTAACAATCTAAAATCCAAAAATATGTTTTTGATTTTAGAGAGAGAAATATTTGGGAAAATACAAAAACATATGAAAATTTTCAAAAATGTACAAAAACATTGAAAAAAGACAAAAAGAATTTGATGTCACAAAAAGGAAATGATAGTAAATCAGTGGAGTATCACAGTATGCTAAAGAAATGGAAAGTTTAAAAGTGATGAACGAGTCTTACTGTGGATGTGTCGATAGGTTAACACGTTCAGTAAACTGTTTTTGAGATATAAACTAACTTTTACAACTACTTAATCTTGTGGATTAACACATCTTTGATATATGGACTTAGCACTTCGAAATTTCGTTTGAGAGATTGCATGATTTTGAAATACGAGTTCTTTATAGATAGTTGATATCTGGGGTATTATACAAGTTCTTCTGATTTTGCGAAGCAATAGCCTAGAACTTCTGTAATACTTTCGCTATAAACCCCACAGTGCATGCAATATTGAAAAGTATTGAAAGATCTAATCATTTTGCAGTGTTGAAAAGATTTGTTAAGTGGAACACACCTTAAAGACGAGCCTTCATCTCTTTTTCTGTACGGTAGTACTAACCTGAGCTCTCAAGGGCACTAACCTAGATACAGATATGAATTACGCTATATTCACCTGTAAGATGAAATCTAGGGAATCTTGATGCGGGAGTATATTCAAGAAGTGGGAACCGCAGATAAGTCAAGTTTCATAAATCACACCTTAACATATCTTTAAACAGTTGAGAAACGTGGTAAAGTTTAAAGTGGACAAACATATCGACAATCTAGGTAAATGAGTTTAAAACTTAAAGTCAGCTAAAGGTCAACGGTACTAGTGAAATGTCTCAATC
The DNA here is from genome assembly GCA_947069175.1 of Scalesia atractyloides. Taxonomy (NCBI): domain Eukaryota; kingdom Viridiplantae; phylum Streptophyta; class Magnoliopsida; order Asterales; family Asteraceae; genus Scalesia; species Scalesia atractyloides. The sequence goes on along the minus strand of CAMTDV010000016.1, from coordinate 56,529,296 downwards.
AACTGATATGATCCTTAGACACAAATTCACACAAAAAATTTATGTAAATAGTTTTGTACATAGTTTACATTGTCTTGTAAATAGTTTATCAGCTTTACAGATTAAAAACAAAAAGATTTTCAGTGTGTTTTAGCATAAATTTAAAAAATACAAAAAGAATTTGTTTCTACATTGTTTTCAGCAAACCAACGTTGGAGAACGGGTCTTGGAAGTCTGGTAAGATGCTAGAACTGGTGGGAATCTCAATGAAAACAGGCTGGGAGCTAATCAGTAAAATCTAAAAAGCCAAAACGATAAAAAGTTCATTAATTTGAAACTTTGATTTTGAAAAAATCAACAGTTTGTTCGTAACGAGTCAAACCGGGGTCATTAACTTGGACTATGCAGACAAATCGGTTAACTATGGTCATTAACTTGGACTTGGTCAACTGAGTGGATTTTCATAACTGGTAAAAGTTGGAAAGTTCAGGGGTTAAATTGTAAAATTTGAAAATTTGGATTTGGATTTGGCAAGCTCGGCCGAACTTGCAAACTGAATCAAGATTAACAATTAAGCAAGTTCGACCGAACTTGCAAATAATGGCTCGTTGTTATATCAGAAGTTCGCCCGACTTGTTGGGCTTTATAATCTGGCTTCTAAAGTTCGCCCGAACTTGTCATGGTATAAATACCGGCAAGTTCGGCCGAAATCATTTACTTGTTTTCAAAAACTCCATGAAGCGAACTTGAGCAATTGAGTGATTAGAGTGAAATTGGAAAATTTGTGTCGTTATTCTGCCAAAATTTACATTGTTCTTGGTGATTTGCACACCATCTATAATGGAAGAGGTGAGAAATCATGATTTGAACCAAGAATTGGACCTTAAATGCTTAACTTAGATCTGAAAGTGTTAAAATTGATAGATCTAGGCGATTGACGGACAAATTGAACTTAAAATCCTGTTAAACACTTAAAATCTACCACAAATTTGTAATGAATTGATTAAAATGGTCATGATTTGAATATGCAGGTTTGGTATTGAAGGAGATGATAAGTTCGGCCGAACTTGTTATCAAGGTCGACCGAACTTGCTAATAAAAAACAATATTTAAAACTTGATGAAAATACAAGTTCAACCGAACTTCAGTTAATTTGAATGTATATGTTATCTGAAGGAGTTCTACCGAACTTAGTATTTGGAAAATTGAAATTGTCAATCATAAGTTCGCCCGAACATATGAAATCAGTATTGGACATGTGTATTACATGTTCGGGCGAACTTATCAAAAACAGAATGATATAACACTTATCAAGTTCGCCCGAACTTGAAGAAAGTGTTTGAAAATTTTTGAAACATTTTTCTCGTATTGCGTGCTAATTGTTTTTCATCGTTTTTCAGGTTCAAGAACCAGCAAGGATGATTGCTATGGATTTCTCAAAATTCCATAACACGTGCATTACGCTCGATAAGACGATATGTCCATCTTTGAAGGATTACGACATATCTTGATGTTTTTAAAGGAATGTCTTATTCATCGAGCAATCACGGAGCGTACAGTGTCGTACAGATCACACACGTATCATTTCTAGATGAACGCGAGTCTAAGTAAGATAGGAAGTCTATTATTTCATCCATGCAAGTTGGAAATGAAGTCAAACCAATTTCTGTCACAGAAGATGATATTCGTAGAGTTCTACAATTCAATGATGACAAAGACGATCCGATATTTCTTGATGAGAAGATGGTTAGAGGCTGTTTCTTTCGAATGGGTTACAAGGGAAGCGTGAATAAGCCGAAACCGAAGAAAGAGGAAGTGCCAAACCCCTACAAGCTCTTAATGCATGCAATCATACATACTTTCAGTCATCGCAAGGCAGGTCTAGACGATGTTCAAGACTACATGGCATGTATGGCAATGGCACTGATTCTGAAGAAGCCGTTTAACTACTTAAAGCTTGTTTTCACATGGATGATTCAAGGCTATGTCTTTATCTGAGGTTCGTGCAAATGTTGATAGATGAGAAATTCACAAACATCGCAAGAGATCCGAATAATGTGCTATATCTGAGTCACCTTGATGATACAACGGTGAAGAAGCTCTTAAAGTTTCAGAAGCAAGCGTCAGCTCCTGTTGCTAAGCCAGTGTTTGGAGTGATTAAAGATTCAAATTATGTTGCACCGTCTGACAACAAGTGGAGGAAAGACGGAAGCGATGATGAGAAAGAGCTAAATGCTGAAAAAGAATGGTTCAAAGATTTCAAGCCTAAGTCTCGGAGTGAATGGTTCTTAAAGGCTGAAGTTGCAAAGCCGAAAAAGAAACGAGCTGCAAAGAAACTCGATACAATGCTCATAGATGAAGAAGAACCAGAAAATATTCAAGCTGAAGCAGGTTCTAGTGCTGTAGTGGTTATTGAAAGTCAAGAGACTGAAAAGCCACGCAAGAGGATGATGTTATTTTAGCTATTTCAGAGAATGATGATGATTCTGAAGAAACTCTAGTGAAAGAGCCAGAAAATCAGAGGCTGAGATTAGAGCAGAAAAGGAGAAAAGAAATGGATGCTGACTTTGATCCAAGTCTTGAAAAAGATTCTGATGAGGAAAGACCAAAGAAAAAAGCTAAACGTGTGAAGTCTGCTACTATTTCTTCGACAAAAACTACAGGGTCTCCTCAGACAAAGGGCAAGAAGAAAAAGAATGTTCAAAAGGCAGTCAATAAAGATATAAAGTAAGCTGAAAAACGCAGAAGTTACACAAGAACCTTCTGGCACATAGGAGAGAGGAGTTACATAAGAACCTCCTACACAAGAACCTCCTGTAGTAGTTACAAGTGAAGCTGAACGTCCTAGAGTCACACAAGAACCTCCTGTGATTATCTCATCTGAAGCTGAAAGGCAAGGAGCCACACAAGAACCTCCTGTGTCTACTCCAAAGAAGACTACACCACAGACTGCTACTCCAAAGTCTACTCCAGGGCCTAATCTGTTTGGTGATATGCAAAATGATCCAATAAGTCTTCAAGATCTGAATGATTTCTTTCTAGAAACAAATGTTGAACTTCTTGAAAAGCGTGTGAAGGCATTAGAAGAAAAGGTTCAACAAAATGAAGTTGAGAAAGCAGAGTTGATAAAGAAAGTGAATCAAAGTGCAGTTGAGAAAGAAAGCTGGATGAAAAGTGAAAGTGTTGGAAAATGAATGAGAATACTTTAAAGCTTTGATCAAGAGTTTACAGGATGCAAATGAAAAGCTTCAAACAGAGATTGCAGATCTAAAGTCAATCCAAGCCCTAAATGATCGAAGATTTTCAAGGACGCAGAAAGTTTTATCTAACTCTCTGGGAATTGATTTCATCAAAGTATATGATCGTCTGGATCAGTAAGAAGCTAAAGAACGATCTGAGAAAGAGTTAGCTATGAGTGGTAAAGGTAAAGGGGTTGAAGGTGAAGCTCCTAAGTCTTATGAAGTCGCAAAGAAAATAGTTAAAGAGAATGTTGTTATAGCTTCTAAGTCTGATATTCCAAAGGTTGACGAATCTGTAAAGCCTTCTGATCCTATTGTTGCTTCTGAAGAAAAGGACGATGAAGAAGCTGAGAAACAGGATAAAGAGGATGATGAACAGAAAGATGATTCTTAGTTTGAGGATTGGAATGTTGCTGATGATGATGATGATGACGATCGGGGAGGAGTTGGTATTAGAATCAGTGAAAGAAAGGTTTCTGATGACGTTGATTTTTCATCTTTAATGGACGATGAATCGAATAAGATAGATGATAGTTTCAGGGGGAGTCAGGGCAGACAGGGCCATCAGATGATGTTGATATGGCTAATATTGATAGATTTGCAAGGCTTGTTACTGCGACAAAGCCATTAATGTTGATGTTATAACATAATGTGGAGGAAGGCGAGTATGTACACAACTATACAAAGGAAGATCTGGCCAAGTTAATTGAAGTTGATACTGAGAATTTAGAGTTTGATTTTGAAGAGGATGTGTTGAATGTTAACACTTTTGAGCCGAATGATTATCAGTATGTTAGAAGATTTGAAGCTGACGAGTATAATAGAGTGATTGTGGAAGATTGGTCTTCTGATGATGAAACAGATCAAACTGCGAAGTACATTGGTCCTAACATAGATAAATTTCCTACACTTGAGGAGATGTACAAGCAACTTGACGAAGATATGTTAAAAGAAAAGATTGAAAAATCAGTTAGAGAAGGTAAAGTACCAAAGCCGATGACGAAAGAAGAAATTGCTCAAGCGAAAAATTCTTGGTTTAAAGAGATGCCGCGCGAACGTAAGTTTCAACGTCCTCTAGCATTCTTTACCAGAGACAAAGACGTGTCATTGGGGGATATCTTAAGCTGGGGTTGGTTCAAGGAACTTAATGTATATGCAATCAAAAGAGAATTTGGAGTGCAATACTTCAAGTATCTTGTTGATTTCAAGACGTTACCATATTGGGATGTGGAAGAGCTGGTTCAGACCGTTAATGTTACATATCACATGAAAGTGATTGATCAGTTATTGTGGAAGTTGATAAAGTATGAAGCGGTCAAAGGATTCAAATATTGGAAGCCATTCATTCTAGGTCGTCGAATCAAGACAAACAAGAAGATAGCAGAGAAAGACATAAGACATAACGTTGATAATGAAGCGACCTAGGGCAATGAGAAACATGCCATTGATGCCGATTGAACAAAACTTCTATCCATTGTTCAAGTGGTGGCAGATAGATCCATCTACTTGTGAAGCTGTTATTGTTTTAAAGATTGAAGAACACTTGGATATTACGAGGGAAGTAGTTGAGGTATTGGAATTTCAAGGCATGAGTGGATTATGGAGAACGATCAGGATTCTAGATCCAATGTGGCTTGTTAACTATTCCAGAGAAGATATCAAAACCTTGTTCTATAGCAAGATTGTATTTGAAGAACGTGAGAAGGTACAAGCTATGCAGTATCAGAAAGTTGTGAATGTTTGCTATGCAAGAGAAGTAAATTCAGGGAAAATGTGGCAGACAAAGTGGAGGGATCTAGAGAGAGTTGAATCCCGAAAGAGGAAAAGTGTCTCGAGGCTATTCATGAGAAAACTAGGAAGGCAAGTATTAGAAGATTTCAGCATATGAACAAAGTGCCTCCTACAGACCAGACGTCGGATCCCAAACAAGAACGACGAAAGAAGCCTTACAAGAACTTCTTTGGTCGTGTGCGTTAACGTTTATTATGAAGACAGAGTTTTGAAGACTGATACAAGACGAAGACGATATCCAAGGGGGAGTCTGTTGGTGCATAATGTCTATGTCTTAGTCTTATATTGAGTCTGAATAGAATAGAGTTGAATAGGCTAGCAATACGGAGTATTTATATGTAAAGTTAAGACAAGTTCGCCCATGAGTGACATGTTGAGTCAAGTTCGGCCGAACTTGCTAAGGCAAGTTCGGGCGAACTTAGGTCTTCCACAGGCAAACTTGTACTCCTATATATTGCTAGCATGCCTCACTCATTTGTAACTTTGGCATTTTGGAGGCGAAGCTCTGTCAGTTTGTATTCTTGACGTTTAATCAATAAAACTGATGTTAAACTGATTAATTCTTGTCTATTGGTAAACACGACGTAATATTTCCGCTTTATGGACGTTAGATATCAAATTTCGGTTCCTTAGCATCAAGGATCGATCCTACAGTCCTTAATGATCATACCTACGGATTTCCATCTTTTCTAGTCATTTTGGCAAGTCAAAGTTTTGGAAATTAGCATAAAGGCTGAGGGGGAGTTTGTGAATCACATGCAAGTTTACCAACTTGAAAGCATGATGATGATGAAACAAACGACCATTGCTTGTAGTAAAAGTATTCCATCTATTTCCGCTGCAAATCTCTTTTAAATTCATTCATTTTCATTTTTGAAACAAAAACTAGAAGTTATTCAAACTCAGATCCTAATACAACTTAATTAGACATTTTGAAACATGTCTAAATCGTCACTCTTATTTTAGTTCTTGTCTAGAGTCGTAAGTTGAACGGTTTGACCACCGCTTTGACTTTCGAATCTGACCCGTTTGGTGGATCTTTGGACCCAACCAAATACATATTTGTGACCATAATTATATAAGGAATAACCCTCTGAGGTTATACCTTATAGTCATGTCATTTGGTTAGTGTTATGATAATTAGTTAATATAGTCTTCAATAATGACCAAAATGCCCTTTTACAAATAAATAAGCTATAAACATATGTGACAAAGTTTTGACATGTAATCTGATTAAATAACATTATTAAACATGTTTTGGTAAATTAAAATTATCATAACACATATTTAACCATCCGAACACGTAGTTACGTAAATGACGCGTTAAAGTGGCTTAAACTAGCTTAATGGGTCATAACGTGTCAAAAGCACTTAAGAATCTTTCCAACTCAGAATATTAAATTTATAAACCATGTCATATGAGCTCCAATACTCATTTGGTTTATAAGGTCTCATTCTATCCGTTCCGCCGATTAAACTCCCGATATTTACACATTGATTTCTCGGATCTTTGAGCTTTGGTTTTCTTTGATTCAAGAATACTTTGCAATCACAAGTGAGTACATAGTTCCCCTCTTTTATGTTTTGCAAATATTTTGGGGTGATTCATATGTGCAAGTTGTTTTCACGGTTACAAAATACGATTACTATGGTTTATAAAAACAATATGATTTCAATAATGTGAACGAACTTGTTGGTGCGTTGTATCCTAACAAGAATGACATTCATTAACAATGGCTAAGCCGACCAGTAGTAAGTTACGGCGCCTAGGACTGACAATCCCGTTACCAAAATTCCCGAGGTTTGTGGGGAAATTTGGGAACTGTAACACCCCAAATCGCGTAAAACAACACGCGGCGGAAACACTTGGGGAGTCACATTAACAGATTGTTTCAATAACACATGGCATTTGAAGTTTTGTTTTATTGGATGTTACACATAGATTATATTGTCATATTGTTCTAGAACTTTCAACCACACTTAAACAAACAACGAACAAGCATAATTATTGTCTTTCATATTTTATAGGCACTAAAGTCCACATCTGATCCTACATGAGCACGCATCAGTATCATCTTGCATTGTTCCCTGAAACATATGTGAAAAACGAGTCAAAATAAAGGAATGCTGGCGAGTACATAGGTTTTGTGAGTAAGTCAGATTTATGGCATGTAACATATTGCATAACCTTACTCGACTACTAGAGTCGAGTAGTGAAAACCTTGTATTAAAAAGTGTCTGGTCATGCAATATAATTAACAAACTAATACACGTTGGTTAAAGTTTATGAAATCTCGTTGCCATGAATCTTGACTAAAACATTTGTTTTGGTAAACCAATTAGTAAATCGTCCTTGAAGAAAACTCGTACGGTTTATATCATTTTGTAAACATCGTTGCGTGATCATTTGAAAATATTCGTCCAAGTGACCTAAATAACGCCACGGATAGAATATGATAAAAGCACTTATATATAGGAAGTACCAGCTGCGTATCCACCATGCTTTTATTATATTAAACCGTCTTGTTATCTAATCATTTACCAATCGTCCATTTCGTCCGTGTTATCAATCGTTCGTGTTATAAATAAATCGTCATTCGTTTTTGTTATAAACGAATCGTCATTCATCCGTGTCATAAAACCATTCGTCAATCGTCCTTGTTTTAATTGTGAAAACTTTTGGTCGTTTCGTGAATACATTCAAACCTTTGTGACTCGTCTATACCACCAAAGGGTATCTTTAAATCGACTACAAACGACAAATGGGTTTGTTAAAATAACAGATTCTGTCGTTACCCCAAACTGTCCACCAAATTCAAGTGAATAGCCCGATAACGGGATTGTCAATCCTATGGTACCATAACATACTACTGGTCGGCTTGGCCATTGTTAATGAATGTCATTCTTGTCAGGAATATAACGCACCAACAAGTTCGTTCACATTATCGAAATCGTCTTGTTTATATAAACCATAGTATTTGCATTTGAAAACTTGAAAACATTTAGCACATATGAATCACCCCAAAACATTTGAAAAGCATAAAAGAGGGGAACTATATACTCACATGTGATTGCTATTGTAACCTTTAATCAAAGATCAAACAAGCTCAAATGTCCGAAAAATCAAGCGTGTCCTAAAATCAGATAATTGTGTAAATATCGAAACATGAAAATATGAGGATTTGGATAGAATGGTACCTTATAAAACAAATGAGTATTGGGACTCATATGACATGGTTAAATAGGTTAACATTCTGAGTTGGAAAGATTTTTAAGTGCTTTTGACCCGTTATGACCCGTTAAAGTAGTTTAAGCCACTTTAACACGTCATTTGCGTAACTACGCATTCGGATGGTTAGATATGTGTTATGATGAGTTTTTAATGCCTAAATATGTTTGAAAATGTTATTTGATTAGATTACATGTCAAAATTTATTTCACATATGCTCATCGTTGATTTGTTTCGAAAAGGGCATTTTGGTCATTATTGAAGATGATAACCGCTGGTTATCATAACACTAAACAAAAGACATGACCATAAGGTATAACCTCAGAGGGTTATTCCTTTTATAATTAGGGTCATAATTATGTATTTGGTCGGGTCCAAAGATCCACCAAACGGTCAGATTCGAAAGTCAAAGCGGTTGTCAAACCGTTCAACTTTCGACTCTAAATAAGCACAATAATAAGAGTGATGATTTAGACATGTTTTGACGTGTCCAAATAAGTTTATAAAAGAGTTTTGGCATCAAAACAAACTGTTTTGACACCCAAATTTGGATCAGTTACAAAATGCGCAAAAATCACATTTTGACCGAAACTTTGACTTGTCATAGAGACTTAAAATGATAGAAATCAGTAGGTATTATCAATAGGAATCATAACCATCTTGATTATCATCATAAAACAAGGTTCAATTGGATTTCAAATTGATCAATTCATGATCAATTCTGGAAGTCAAATAAAAGTAAAACTTTATGACTTTTAATCCAATTTAACCACAAGAATTGAACCAAAACATGATTGAAACACTTACAACACCAAATGAAAGATCAAGGAACACCAGAGAAAGCTCCAAGATGGTTGCAACTTCATTTTATAGCAGAATTGAGGTGATCAAAGGTTCAAGATGCAAGACCACATGGGTATTAATAGGATTCTTGATGTTGTAGGATCAAGACAAGTGTCCCATGACACACCCACAAGTTAGGTTAGTGTCCCACACGTGTCAAAATGCAGAAACAAGGGTGGCAAGTTCGTTTGGTGAGTCATTGAGAGAATAAACAAGCTGCTGCCAAGTTTCTGGTGAGCTGGGCCTAGCTTATGGACCGTATGGTCTTACGGTCCGTAAGGCTCATAGCTGGCAGAAACTTTCCAAAGTTGGCAGAACAGGCCTCTGCATCGTTTCGTCGCGTTTCGGGCACTTCTAACACTTGTTAACCTCATTTCTAAGCTCCATAAGGAAGAATAAACATAGGGAATATGAAATATGCTCAAAAATGTTCCATAGGTCGGTTCGTTTGGTCGTACAGTGGCGGTTTTCGGTTAATTACGACGAAAATCGTAAGGAACGCATGCTGACCGTAAATGCATAACGAATGACATTTTTGCATTCCAATCACTAAAACATGATATTTTAATGATTACAAAAAGATTTTTGATGCCCGTACATGTTCTGGATAGCAAAATACGCGAAAATGCATAGTTTCGCAGAATTTGCAAAATAGCCCCTGAAGTTACAAAAGCATGATTTTGCCATACCGAAGCCTTCAAAGCTTATTTATAAGCTATGTAAAGGATATTTATGGTATGTTAGGCTTGTGTTCTTGTTCCGGAGCGTATGTCGCTGCGAGAATCGGCAGACTTTCATAGTTTGTCGTATTTAATCCCTACGATCGAGTAAACTTGTTTTTGACATACCAAACCCTCCAAAACTTATTTCTAAGTTATACAAAGGTTATTTAAGGTATGTTTAACTTATGTACCTATTACGGAACATACATTGTGTTAAATTGGTTTTGTTTGCACATTGGCTTACGGTTTCGCTTATATAAGCGATTCAAGAATTCGAAATCGTGAAAGAATTGATTGTGTGCAAATAACATAATAAATATACAAAATTCACAAATAAAACATAAAATTTCATGCATTGATAACTTGTTCGTCATTGTTACATGTTCGATTCGTCACAGATATCACATGAAGCGACTGAAACTGTATTTGTAACATACCCTTTAGTGGTATGTTATACGATTAAGGGATACCATTGGTGGTCTCGAACAAGTCAACAAAGGTTTGAATGTATTCACGAAACGACCAAAAGTTTTCACAATTATAACAAGAAGGATTGTACGATTTGTCTATAACAAGGAACAATGGACGATGAACAATTGGTTTATGATTAGTAATTTAAATAACGCGACGGGTGTAAGGTGATAAAAGCATGGTGGATACCCCGCTGGTACTTCCTATATATAAGTGCTTTCATCATATTACATATCGTGGCCTTATCTAAATTTCTTGGAACAATGTTTTCAAACAATGATACGCAACGATTTTCAATTAAAGATATAGGCCATACGAGGTTTCTTTCATGACGATTTACTACTCGGGTTTACGAAAACAAACGTTTTGGTCAAGATTCATGGCTACAAGTCTTTTATAAACTATAACTAACTTGTTTTAGTTGGTTAGTTATCATTGCAATACCAAATACTTTTGATAACAAAGTTTTCAATTAACGACTCTAGTAGTCTGACGAGGTATCGCAATATATATTCAAGGCCATGAATTCGACACATTCACAAAACCTATGTACTCGCCGGCATTCTTTTATGCTGACTCGTTTTCACATATGTTTCAGGGAACAATGCTTGATGATACTGATGCATGCTCATGTAGGATCAGACGTGGACCTTAGTGCTTATAAAATAAGAAAGACAATAAATATGCTTGTTTGTTTGCTTAAGTTTGTTTGAAAGTTCTAAAACAATATGACAATATAATCTATGTTTAATATCCAATAAAACGAAATATAAACTATGGTAGAGAAATACCAAGTTTGCAAAAAGGAGCACAAATCACATGTGAAAAATGGATTAAGTCTTGTAAAGGTTATGAGATTATGTTGGATAAACAGATCAAGAGCAACATAAAATTTGGTATTGGTTTTAAAAAAATGGTTCAAATGTCTGAAAATGATGCTAAAATTGAATCTGGTTTGTTGAAGTTGTTGCCAAAAATTTGGCTGGTGAAGAGATAAAAGTCACTGATAAAAATGGAAACAGGATCATTTTGGAAAAACTTGAGGGTTCCTCAGCTTTTAAAGAGGTTGAGAAATACCAGTTCAAACCCACATTGTCAGGTGAGTGTGGCCTTTTAGAAAATTTCAAGCCAATGGACTTCACAACCACTAATGGTGCTAAGGCACCAAAAGCAAGAGTCATTCCTATTAAAGATCTTCCAGCAGATGTTACAACATCTGCTGAAAAGAAGTCTGATAAAAGGAAGAAGGAAAAGGTTAAAAACTTGTTTGGCAATTTTTGTGAGAAAAGAAATCATGTATCTGAAAACTGTTTTCTTTTAAGAGCTTATGACATTAACAAAACTTGTGTGATCCCAAATTCCTCAAAATGTATCATCTGTGAGAAGACAAATCACAAGACTCAGGAGTGTGTTTATCTTAAAACCTATGATGAAAGGTTTAAGCTCTGCTAGAAATAAATCCAAGCAGACCTTTGAACTTGTGGAAACATTTGTTACTAAAACACTGACCAAAACCTCTGTTCCAAGAGAGGTACAAGTGACAGATGCACCACCTGCAAACAGATATCCAGAGGATATGCCCAACCTATTTATCAAAAGGTTCCTTTTAGCTATGAGGGTTACAAAAAACCTTCAAAGCCAAAAGTCAATAGGCATCCTCATGGCTATCAACATCTGATAGGAAATGGTTCCCAACAGTGGTTACAAAAACAAATCCAAACCACTGACCATTCTCCTGAATTTGAGATAGGACAGTCTGTTTGGAAATCCACCTGAACTAGTTATTTACTTTTGTGAGGGAGCTTCTACTTGCCTTGATAGTCTATGGTATGTAGATAGTGGAGGCTCAAGGAACATGACAGGATGTAAAGTCCTGCTCAAAGATTTCTTAGCTCATGGAGGGGGTGATATATCCTTTGGTAATAATTCAAAAGGGAAGGTCTTGGGGTATGGGTGTGTTCAAGCTGGGAAACTCAAATTTGAAAATGTAAATCTCATTGACAATCTAGAATTCAATCTTCTGTGTGTTTCACAAATGAGTGACAAAGGATATGGATCCTTCTTTACAAAGAAAACATGTCAAATTATAGGACCAGAAGTTGTTAAAAAGATTGATCAAATCATTGCTGAGAGTAAAGCACAACTTGTTGCTCATAGGAGTGGTAATGTGTATGTGGTTGATATGTTGAAACATAACCCGATGTCTAATGCATGTCTGTTCTCAGTTGCCTCAAATAAAGAGACAGAGCTATGGCATAGAAGAATTGGGCACACAAATCTCAAAACTATATCCACTCTCTCAAAACAAAATCATGTCAGAGGTTTGCCTCAAAAACAATTTACTTGTGAAGAGCATTGTGTTTCCTGTTTAAAAGGCAAACAACATAAAAGCTCCTACAAGTCCATTGAAGAGTCAAAAACAACCCAGTACTTGCAGTTGCTGCACATGGTTTTGTTTAGCCTTGTAAAAATCATGAGTCTCAGGAAGAGAAGATATTGTTTGGTTATTTTTGATGATTTTTTCAAGGTTTACTTGGACTTTCTTCATGCATCTAAAAGATGAAACCGCTGGCATTTTGCAAAATTTTGTAAAACAAGTTGAAAAGCAATTTGACATACCAGTAAAATTTTTTAGAAGTGAAAATGGGACTGGGTTTAGGAACAAGGAGTTGGATGCTTTTTATGAGTCAAAAGGGATTGTTAGGCAATATAGCATCCCAAGGACTCTAGAACAAAATGCGGTCGTTGAAAGGAAAAATAGAACTTTAATTGAATCAGCAAGAACTATTCTTGCAGACTCAGGTTTACCCTTTTCTTTTTGGGCAGAGGCTGTAAACACTACTTGCAATGTTCAAAACAGAGTTTTATTAACCCCATGCATCAAAAGACTGCCTGTGAAATTCTATACAAAATCAAACCTCTGATCTCATATTTCAAAGTTTTTGGCTGTCCATGCTTCAATTTAAACTTAAAAGATTCAATTTCAAAGTTTGCAGCCAAAGTTGATTGTGGTTATTTTCTGGGACACTCAACTGCTGCCAAATCGTACAGAGTTTTTAACTCTAGGATAAAGTGTGTTGAAGAAACTTTGAATGTGAAGTTCAATGAACTTTCTTCATTGAAAATCCCAGCAAACCGTGCTGAGTTGTTTGATTTAGAAAAATTTACATTTGAAGATGTGTCTGTCTAGACTAACCATGCGGGTACATCACAATAAACAATTCAAATCAAGGATATGACTGTGTTCTTCCAAACTTCAAAGTCAGTCATGCTACTAGAGGAGCAAATGTTAGTAACAATGGTGAAAGCTCTACTAGTTCAACAGTTGTTGATCCACAAACCTCTACCAGTTCTCAATACCAAACCAGTTGTTGATAAAAGTCCACACAATATGGACAAAAATCAACACAATCACACATCCATACCTCCCATACCTCCACCACCATTCCAATCAGAGGCTTGACCTTCAACTTCACCAGCAGAGGTTAGGTCAGATGATACACATTTCAGCCTTCACCTCAAAATTCAATCATTCCATACAAGGTGAATTGATTTTCCTCAAAAGCCATCCATTGGATCAAGTTATTGGCAACATAAATGAGGGAGTGCTCACAAGTAGCCAATCCCAAAACATTTGCCTCTTTGCTGGCTTTCTATCACTCACACAACATGTCAAGTACCAAGAGGCACTGAGAGACAATAGTTGGGTAGAAGCAATGCAAGAGGAGCTCCTTCAGTTCAAAAGACAACAAGTTCGGGAACTTGTACCACTGCCTCAGGATGTATGTCCTATTGGCACAAAGTGGGTCTTCAAGAACAAAACTGATGAAAGAGGTATTGTTGTCAAGAACAAGGTAAGGCTCGTGGTTCAAGGCTATAGATAGGAAGAAGGCATTGACTATGATAAAAAACTTTTCTCATGTAGCAACGATAGAAGCCATAAAACTGTTCTTAGCTTTTGCTGCCAACCACAACATCAAAGTGTATCAAATGGACATCAAAGTGCATTCTTGTATGGAAAGATCAATGAAGAAGTATATGTGTGTCAACCACCTGGATTTGAAGATGCATTCTATCCTGATCGTGTGTATAAGTTAAACAAAGCATTGTAGGTCTAAAACAAGCATCAGCGCCTGATATGAAACTCTTTCAACTTTTCTCTTATCCATTTGATTTCAAGAGGTAAAATTGACAAAACCTTATTTTTTAAAATGAGAGTAAAAGATTTGATGCATCTCCAAATTTATGTGATGACATCATATTTGGATCGACATTCACCGCCATGTGTGAAGAGTTTAGACAATTCATGGCAGCTGAGTTTGAAATGAGTGCAATGGGTGAGCTACAATGTTTCTTGGTCTTCAAGTTAAACAAAAGCACAATGGCACTTTCATTCATCAAAATAAGTATATCAAAGAACTACTTAACAAATTTGATATGAATGACTGTAAACCCTGTAGCACACCCATGGCAACCTCAAAGCTTGCCACTGTTGAAGACAAAGATGACTTGGTTGATCATACTCTTTATAGAAGTATGATTGGGTCTTTGTTGTACCTAACTGCTCCCAGGCCAGACATCATGTTTGCAACATGTGTTTGTGCCAGATCCCAGTCAGCACCTAGAAAGTAAAATTTAATTGCTATGAAGAGGATATTCAGATACGTAAAAGGTGCTCCCACACTTGGTATCTAGTATCCTGCTAATGAAAACATTGAGCTTTCAGGTTACTCAGATAGTGATTTTGTTGGTTGCCACACCACAAGGAAGTCCACATCAGGAGGAGTTCAATTTCTCAGTGATTGCCTAGTGTCCTGGCAAAGCAAAAAACAAGTTGCAGTATCCACATCCACTGTTGAGGCAGAATATATTGCTGCTGCAAGTTGCACTACTCAACTTTTGTGGCTTCGAAATCAACTGCTGTATTTTGGTGTAACTGCTTTAAAGACTTCTCTCAAGATAGATAGTCAAGCAGCTGAAAACATCATTAAATATCCTGTCTCACACTCCACAACAAAGCACATTGACATCAGACATCATTTTGGGAGAGATTGCTATGAAAAAGGTTTGATTTCTTTACAACGTGTCCATACTAAAGATCAACTAGCAGATGTTCTAACCAAAGCATTAGATACATCTACTTTTGAAAGTCTGATCTCTAAAATTTGAATGCTAAACATAGATAGAAAACAAATCTTTGTGTTCCATGTGTAAATAGCAATAAAATGTTTTCTGAAAATAAAAAATCCACCCTTAAAAATAGTCAAAATTGAAGTTGTCAATAAATCTCAAAAGTCTGTTCTATCCACTACTCTTTCAAATGTAAGGCGCCTCGCGTTTTCCATACTTTCTATTTATAGCATGCTCGTGTTGTAATTCTATTTTTGGAAATCATTGTATTCGTATTCTTCATTTCATTGTAAAACATAAAAACACATGACTTTTATGCTTAATACATACATTATATGTGACGCTTATACTAGATCTCGATCATTTTATACATACATATACTTTATGACATGTTACATATGTTTATAGTACCTTAGTTATCCATACATTATACGTGACGTTTATACTAGATCCCGTCACCTTGAACAAAACAACAAAATATAAGAATTGTGTCCCGATCCGGTCCGTAAGGGTATCTGGGCGGACAGAATTGTTTGGCTCTTGAAATTAGCAAAGATCCCACCATCCTAACACCCTCCAATGGCCTTTAATCACCATTTAACACCTTCTAACCACTCTACACTCTTCCCTTATAAATACAACCCTTCTCCAAGCATTCTTACACTTTCACAACCCTCTGATCTCTCCAAAATCACTCTCAAACACTCTCAAATTGTTACAGCATCAGAATTTTGGGCAGGTTCATACACTCTTACAAAAGTGGGCATAACTTGCTCAAATCTTGTTCATTTTACTTGATTCTTTCTTCTACTTACTTGGATAAACTTAAGGGTTCTCCATGGAGAATCCAGGCCTAGAAATGCACCTAAAGTATCCAAAACTTTCTGCTTGTTTCAAAATCTTTTCAAACTTTGTTTATACTTATCAAACTTGAGTCTAACTCATCTCAAACCTATGTCCTAATGCTTACAACATTACTTGTGGTTGGATAGGCTTAAAAACAAGGTTGAGACATTCAAAATAGAGGATTTATCCTTACAAACTTTCTGTTTTCGTAGAGCTTTAAGCTCACAAGTGATGCAAGTTCTAGAACATGTTCATGTGTGTCAACCTTGGTTAGCTTGGGTTATCCTAACTTTGAGACCACACATCGCTTGATGATTTTCATCATTATCCCAAGTTAGTTTGCTAGATTGAAAGTGTCACGACCCCGGTTAGCCTTTGATGTGTGTCAAAGTGTGATATCTGTGATGATCCGATCATGTAACGATTTCTGAATAATGTATCAATCAATGAAATTTTATGTTTTATTTGTGAATATTTGTTTACTTATTTTGATAATTGAACACATTCGATT
Source organism: Scalesia atractyloides (assembly GCA_947069175.1). Lineage (NCBI taxonomy): Eukaryota > Viridiplantae > Streptophyta > Magnoliopsida > Asterales > Asteraceae > Scalesia > Scalesia atractyloides. Next base: position 56,512,535 of record CAMTDV010000016.1, on the reverse strand, counting down.
CTTGCACAATTTCGAGCTCTCAAATCGCTTCTGTAAGCGAAACCGTAAACCGATTCGCAAACAAAACCAGTTTTATGTGACATACACTCTGGAAAAATGACACAAGCCAAAAATACCTTAAATAACCTTTACATAACTTAGAAATAAGTTTTGAAGGGTTTGGTATGTCAAAAACAAGCTTATTCGATCTCATGGACTATTTATGACAAACTACAAAAGTCTGCCGATTCTCTTAGCAACACACATTCCGGAACAAGGTCATAAGCTAAACATACCCTAAATACCCTTAAAATAGCTTAGAAATAAGTTTCGAGGTCTTCGGTATGGCAAAATCATGCTTTTGTAACTTCAGGGGCTATTTTGCAATTTCTGCTTTTGTAACTTCAGGGCTATTAAATATTGTATATTAATGATTAGAATGCAAAAAATGATTTGTTACGCTTTTACGGTCATGCACGCGTTTGATACGATTTTCGTCGTAATTAACCGAAAACCGCAACCGTACGACCAAACGAACCAACCTATGAGATATTTTTGAGCATATTTCAAGTTCCCTATACTTTATTGTCCTTATAAAGCTTAAAAATGGGGTTAACGGGTGTTAATAGTGCCAAAACGCGTCAAAAGCAAGTTCAGGGGCCATTTCTACCAAATTTAAAACTTCAGCCTCTGCAAGGGCCTTACGGACCGTATGGCCTAACCCCATACGTTCCGTAAGGGGTCCCCAGCTCATCAGAGTTGTTAAATCAAGGTGGCAGCTTCTTGTTAAATGTCTCATTGACTCATCAAACGAACTTACCACCCAAATCTCTGCATTTGACAAGTGTGGGACACTAATCTATTATGTTGGTGAGTCAAGGACACTTGTCTTACTCCTATAACTCCAAGAAATCTATAAATACCCATGTTCTTCATTCATGAAAAGTTTTAATCAACTCATCTCATGCCATAAACTGAAGTTGAAACACTTTTGGTGATCAATCTCTGAAATCTTGGCATTCCTATAGTGTTTGTAAGTGCTTTCAATCATGCTTTGTTCAATTCTTGTAGTTTAATTGGATTAAAAGTCACAAAGTTTGACTTCCAGATTTGATCAGGAATTGATCAACACAAAATCCAATTGAACTTGTTAATATGATGATAATCAAGATGGTGTCCTTAATGATCATACCTACTGATTTCCATCTTTTCTAGTCATTTTGGCAAGTCAAAGTTTTGGTCAAAGTCATTAAATACGCATTTTTATGACGGAACTGATTTTGGGTGTCAAAACAGTTTGTTTTGATATCAAAACTCTTTTACAACTTGTTGGGATTGAACCCTATGAAAGGAACATATGATACAAAGCCAAATAACACTATCCGAGCTTTGGTTAACTATTAGAGGTTACAACCTCTGTTGCACAAACACTGCCTTCCCTAAAGACTGCTCTTCTATCATCTGTCTTCACAAAGTTGCAAAGGTCTGCTAGAGCTACAAGGATCAGAGAATAGAGATCAGAGCTTTGTCATTAGTTAGATAATCAATGTAACAGTGCTAAGCACTGATAGTTAGTATTAGCAGTGTTTGTAGTTAGTTACATTTAGTTTCCTGTCACTATCAACCCTGACGTCATCAAAGATGCTCAGTGTTAGATAGTTTAGTATAAATAGGTAACTTGTGTAACAGTTTAATCTTGTCTATCAAAAGATCAACTTTCAATATCATCTTCTCTGCATTTTCTTACTACGAAACTTGAATTGCAAAGGCCGAGGGGAGTTTGTGAATCACATGCTAGTTTACCAACTTGAAAGCATGATGATGATGAAAACAAACGACCATTGCTTGTAGTAAAACTTTTCCATCTATTTCCGCTCCAAATATCTTTTAAAACTCAATCATTTTCAATTTTTGAAACAAAAACTACAAGTAATTCAAATCAGATTCTAACAATTGGTATCAGAGCTTGATTCATTAAATTCGATCTAACAATCGATTTGATTCGAATAGATCAGCTCTCTGCTATTAGTTTGGTTGTTTTTGCTTGATAAATAGAGATTTATTACGTTCAAAGTTCGAAATCTGTGTAAAATCAACTGAAAATGTCTAAAAACACAGGATGCCAACTCTGGATCCTTATTCAAACCGCCGATGCTCAAAAGAAATGAATATTTCATTTGGCAACGACGGATGGGTCATATCCTTGCCCAGCAAAACACTGGTTGCTGGTGATCTGTTGCTTATGGACCTCACGTTTCCGATGGTTCCAAGCACAGAGGATCCAACTAAACAAGTGCCAAAAAATCCTGAAAACTTTTTCGTAGCAGGATTTCCAGAAAATTGAATTGGATGCTAAGGCATTTAGCATAGTTGCTTCGGCCTTGCCCAATGAGATTTTTAACATTTGTCAAAAACGGGTTTTGCAAACCCGCTCCGTTTGTAATCGAATATCAAGTTATAAATGTTTCGTTGCGTATTTATGTCAATTTTAATTTTTAATGATGCATAATTAATAAACAAACTAGAATATAAAAGTTATAATTGATAAAAAGTAAAAATAAAATAAATAAAAAGAAAAATAGGCTGCCGGGAGTCGAACCCGGGTCAGCCGGAAAGAGCTCAAAGACTTATCACACACACATATAACCACTCCGCCACTTGATGTTTTCTGTGAATTCTAGGAAACAATTAAATTTTATGGTCAATCATGAATCGATCTGGTTACGCTAACTGTAACCGAAATCGGTCACCAAACGTCCAAAAACGTTTGATTGTTCGCGGTTTACCGATTATAACCGATGCACCGACACCTTCAATCAATTTGATCTTCAATGGACTTGAATTCATAAGTTGATCGGTTTTAATAACCGAAAAATTTGCACTTCCTGATTTACTCAAACCTTAGTCCCCTCTCGCGACTCAAACTCATCTGCAAACCTTCAATTTCATTTTCGCACAACTTTCAGTTCGTCGGAACACTTTTTGAACTCGCCGGACTTTCGCCGGAAAACCGTGTCTTCCATCAAATCAGTAAGTCTCTTAATTCTTTCATCGTCTATCAGTTGTTAAGCTATTGCTAACTCAAAACCTTCAATAGGAAACAGTTGCAGACGTCGATATCGAATAATTCACTCTCGCCGGAAAACTTCTGAAAATTCCTATTTTCCGCAGTAAAACGGTATAGTCATTCAAACCTTCTGATAACTCTTGTTTAGTACTTCAATTCCAAAATTAGCTAATCAAAACTGTTAATTTGTTCGCACAGTCGAAGTTCATAAAAACTGAGCCGACGACTTGCCGGAACTCTGAGATAAATCGTTTCTCCAGTATGTTTACTTCCAAAATCGTCTCTGCCATTTCATTTTAGTCTTTTGAATGTTTGTCAATCGAATTAAACAAGAAAACAATAGAGTAGCCGTAGGCTGTGATTCTGTAACGAAGAAGACGAAGTTAGGTTGATTATAAGTTTAATATAATTTGGATATTATCTCGGGTTAGACACACAGTCCAGCGGTGGACTGTGTGCACACATATATCACACGCCGCGAGTTCGATCCTTGATACACACACACTCTCTGTAACTAAAATGTTCTTTTTTTTGTTTGAACCGGATCCTTTTCGCAATTAGATGTTAAGTATAATAAAAATCTGTATATTAACCAAGTTAGACACACAGTCCAGCGGTGGACTGTGTGTAACATTAAATCACAGGTCCCGGGTTCGAGACCTGTTGACGGCACCGGTTAGATAATTAAAATCCTTTTTAAAAAATAAATGAATTTTGAATAATTAAAACAGTATATAAATATAATTAAAAACAGAAATATTTCGGGTTAGACACGTAGCTCAGTTGGTAGAGCTGCGTGCACGCATACGGGAGGTCTCGGGTTCGAGCCTCACCCAGCGCATACATTCACACAATAGAACCGGTCAAACAGTCAAACAGTCAATGGTCAATGGTCAACGCAAAAGTCAACATTTTTTTTAATATTTTTATTTATTTAATTTAATTTAAAAATCAATTAAAAATACTTAAAAATAATGTTTTTAAAGATAGGAAATAGCCTTAAACTCACAAAAATATATCTAAAAATCCTATTAGAATTATTAATAAAATCCACTCATTTACTATACCTTCCGTTATTATTTAGGTTAGTTAATCCTCGTTGATCAATCCTTCAAACTCGTGCGCATCTCATCATCTCCAACCGAACGCACCCAATGTGAGTGAATCTCTACAAATTCCCCGTTTTAAACACGTTTTTGGGGTGTATCATGTGTCTTACCAATTATTATATTTAAATCATTATGCATACATCATATCATGAACAAATGTGTATTCAGTTTGTATCAACTGTTTGTGTGGTTATTGTTTAGATTTAATTTATTATTTTCAGTACATGCAATATCATAGGCCGCCGCTCCCCATTACATTATGAGCGTTGAGCAGTTCCCCATTACATTATGAGCGTGAACCTGGCGTTGCCAACATACGATCGGCTCCGTTTGATTGAGCCTTGATCGCACAGACATTCATCATAGGCCGTCCGTTCCCCATTACATTATGAGCGTGAACGTGACGTTGCCAACATATACAGTTTCATTCATGTTATATATTCATGCAAGTTCATATGTTATTGTTTGTGGATTGTTATTGTTATTGTTATTGCTATTGTTTGATTATTTACATTTGCTCACATATGACTATTGCACAATTTTTCCTTGATAAAGATAACAAGAAACCAATAATAAATGTTTATCAACAAGGTTCACTCGCCAACTTATGTTGACCCAAAAACCCCCATTTTTACACATGATACAGGTGAACCAGCTGCAGCAAGAAACACATAGGATTGGCTTAGAAGAATAAACTGGTTTAGAGCTTGGATTGTTTAGTTGGTTATTTTTCTTTGTATTTGTATGGACATGTTTGGATTATTGAGAATGTAATTTTGACTTTAATAAATATGAAACATATTAGTAAATATCATGAGCTTTGGTGATAACCCAATTATGCGCCGACTCTTATTCCGCTGCGGGTTGGGGTGTGACAGATTTGTATCAGAGCCATGACTATAGGGATATAGGATAGGTTATTAGACCCTTAGAGCCTATACTATAGTTGATTAGAAATTTTTAAGATTTTTGTGTGTTACATGCAAAATTCATGATGTTTATATGTTTTATGTTTAATGTTACATTCAATGTTATGCAAGCATGTTCATAAGTACATATTAGTATATAATGCCTATCATGAATCATATTCTCATAACATATCATATCCATGAAAGCACACATCACATCATTTTCATGATTGTTTTTACAATGATTTTTGTATTTTCAAATCACATCGAAGTGAGTTCTCATGACGGGCATGTAGTAACTGGAAGGGTACAAGTACCGGTAGTCGGAACGTCCTGTCTAGGCTGGCATTCGTATAAATCCAAACTAAAGGACCAGTTTGCCTACCTGGGGACTAACGATGAGAGTACAAAGTACCTATTAGGCCAAAGCATGCTATACCAAACGTCGTGTGAGCTAACCCCACTTTGAGTTGTCATTATGTCTACACCTGGACACATTCCGACCATACATCTCGTAAACATATTTTGTGGTTTTCATTCGGGTAATGCGAGTGTTAAACCGCCAATACTAATGTGAATCCTACCAAGCCAATAGTCATGGGGGCCCACATGACTATACAGGTGAAGGTATGGGGGACATTTGAGGCCAAACATGAGCAAACCCAAGACATCCTATGGATGTAGTTGCATTATTGATATTTATGTTATTTTCATTTTCTTTAAGACACATGACACCTAAAAAGACTCCATAAACTCACAATCTTCTTATGTATGTGCCTGTAGATGTCGGCTAGACAACAACGAGGGGGTAAAAGATCAGGAAGGTCACACGAATGCTTGGCCACTCAAATCCTAAAACAAATGGCCGCGGTGCTTCCTGACATTGTGGTTCAAGTACAACAAGCTCTCGCCACAAATCCCACCAATCCTCCCCAGCAAGAAGACCAGAATATCAGCAACCCTCCTACCAAAAAGTGCTCATATAAACATTTCAAGTCTTGCGATCCTCCTAAATTTGAAGGGACCGAAGGTGTCACTGCTCTCCTCCACTGGTTTGAGGAAATGGAAAACACCTTCCTCAACTGCGATTGTCCCGAGGATCGCAAGGTACGATACGCAACCGGGAGACTATTTGAGGTAGCTCTTACCTGGTGGAATACTGAAAAGGGTAAGAGGGGAATCGAAGATGCTATGGCCTTAACATGGAGGAGTTAAGGGAAATCATGACGAGGCGATTCTGTCCTAGAAGTGAGAGTAAAAAGTTAGAGGACGAATTTCATTCTTTGAAGCAAAAGGAGGGAGATCATACTTCCTACAACAAGAGGTTCTTAGAGTTGAACCAAATGGTCCCTAACTTGTTCACCCCAGTTTACCGCTTAATCGAGCATTATATTCGAGGTCTTCCCTCGAAAATTCAAGATTCAGTTCTCAGCACTTCGCCAGCAACACTTGAAGCTGCTATGGAACTAGCTACTGAACTGACTGAGAATCGAATTCGCAACGGTAAATTTAAAGAGGAGAAAAAGAAAGCCCCCGTTGAGGGCCAAACTTCAAACCATTCCACCTCCTCCTCTAAGTTTGCTAACAAGAGGAAACGTAACACCAGAAACTTCGCTGTCACACAAACCAATTTCCCTATCCCTGCTGCACCCATTACCCAAGTTGCCCCTTCACCTGCACCATACAAAAGGCCATACTCTGGCCCATTACCAAAATGCAACCGTTGCCAATACCACCACTTTCCTGATCATCCCTGCCAACATTGCACCGGCTGTGGTCGCGCAGGTCATACTGCTCAAACCTGTCGCATACCTCAACGAACGAACCGCCACCAGCCTTCAACCCAAACCCACCAACAAATAATGGGTCAAGCCCAACAACCCCTACTACTACCACCTACCCAACATTTAGCCCAATCATACTATCAACCCAACTATCCCATGGTGCAACCTATGCGGGCTTGCTACAATTGTGGAGATCCAAGCCACTTTAGAAACACTTGTCCACGTTTGGTGAACATTATACATGCTCAAGCCCAAGCAAATCCGATGAATCAAGCTAACCAAGCTCCTCCACCTGCAAGAGGAAGAGCTTTTAACATCAACGCTAATCAGGCTAGAGCTGACAGGAATGTGGTTAACGGTATGTTTCTTATCAATGGTGGTTATGCATCCATGTTGTTTGATACTGGCTCGGATAAAAGTTTTGTGTCCTTAGAGTTTGAACCCATCCTAAACCAAATTCGTGATAAGCTCATGGAATCCATAACAATAGAAGTTGCTGACGGAAAACCGGTCTCTTTAAATTATTATACGCAATTGTACTCTCACCTTAAACGACCATGATTTTCCAGTTGACCTCATTCCTATGAAGTTGGGAAGCTTTGATATTATAATTGGTATGGACTGGCTCAGTCAACATCAGGCTGAAGTTGTATGCCGCGAAAAGTTTATACGCATTCCTCTTTAAAACGGTCAGACGCTACGAATCTTTGGAGAAACCCCATCGAAAGGACTCAGATTAATGTCCTGTCTTCAAGCCCAAAAATATCTTCGCAAGAATTATGTCGCATTTTTAACCCATGTCGTCAAAAAGGGAACCATGGAGAAGAAACTCGAAGACATCCCAGTAGTAAAAGAGTTCCCGCAAGTTTTTCCTGACGACATTTCAGGACTTCCTCCCTTGAGAGAAGTCGAATTCCGCATCGATCTTATACCTGGTGCTACACCAGTTGCAAAGTCTCCTTATAGGTTAGCCCCCTCTGAAATGCAAGAGCTAGCCAGTCAATTACAAGAGGTGACTGACAAAGGATTCATACGTCCTAGCTCCTCGCCTTGGGGTGCACCTGTCCTTTTTGTGAAGAAGAAAGATGGATCGTTTCGCATGTGCATCGACTACAGAGAACTCAACAAGTTAACGATCAAGAATCGCTATCCATTACCTCGCATTGATGCTCTTCTTGACCAACTTCAAGGCGCCAGCTGTTTTTCAAATATCGACCTTCGTTCTGGCTATCATCAACTCAGAGTACATGAAGAAGACGTCCCAAAGACAGCTTTCCGAACTCGTTATGGTCATTATGAATTCATGGTCATGCCATTTGGTTTAACAAACGCTCCAGCTGTCTTCATGGATTTAATGAACAGAGTCTGCAAACCCTATCTCGATCGTTTTGTTATAGTCTTCATCGACGACATCCTCATTTACTCAAAGTCTAAGTCTGATCATGAACGACATCTTCGACTCATCCTTACACTTCTAGAGAATGAAAAGCTTTACGCCAAATTCTCCAAATGCGAATTTGGTTAAAAGAGGTACAATTCCTTGGACATGTAGTCAATGACAAGGGAATACATGTCGACCCCTCAAAGATCAAAGCGGTACAAGAATGGCAAGCGCCACGTACACCAACTGAAGTAAGATCATTCCTTGGTTTGGCTGGTTATTATCGCCATTTCATCTCAAACTTCTCTCGCATTGCTGTACCACTCACGGCTTTAACTCATAAGGGAAAACCTTTCATATGGGGACCCAAACAAGAAGAAGCCTTCCAAACCCTTAAACAAAAACTCTGTGATGCACCAATCCTCACTCTTCCTGAAGGTTGTGATGACTTCGTGGTTTATTGCGACGCGTCAGGGCAAGGACTAGGCTGTGTTCTAATGCAAAGAGGAAAGGTTATAGCTTATGCTTCGAGACAACTCAAGACTCATGAGAAGAACTACACCACCCATGACCTAGAACTTGGAGCCGTTGTGTTCGCTCTTAAGATATGGAGACATTATCTCTACGGTACTAAGTGTGAAATATACACTGACCACAAGAGTCTTCAACATATCTTCAACCAAAAGGAGTTAAACATGAGGCAACGAAGATGGGTCGAACTTCTAAATGACTACGACTGTGAAATTCGGTACCACCCTGGCAAGGCAAATGTGGTGGCTGATGCACTCAGTCGAAAGGGTTATGCGAACTCCATTCATCTTCTATGTTCGCAAATCATAACTGACATCAAAGATCAAATTCGAGAAGCCCAACATGTTTCAGTAATGGAAGACGACGTACGAAAGGAGCTGTCCTGTGGAGCTGAACTTAAAATTGAAACTAAATCTGACGGTATTCTGTACTATCTAGATCGCATATGGATTCCTGACCACAACAACCTTCGTGAATTTCTTATGAATGAGGCTCACAAAACACGATACTCTATACACCCAGGAGCCGATAAGATGTATCAAGACCTTCGATACACCTATTGGTGGCCTGGAATGAAAAAGGATATTGCTGTTTTTGTTTCCAAGTGCCTTACATGTTCCAAGGTGAAAACTGAACACCAAAGACCCTCAGGACTTCTGGTCCAACCTGAAATACCGGTATGGAAGTGGGAAAACATAACCATGGACTTCATTACCGGGTTACCTCGCACTTCTGGTGGGTATGACACTATATGGGTAATCATTGATCGTCTTACAAAATCAGCTCACTTTATTCCTATCCGCGAAGATTTCAAGAACGAGAAGCTAGCTCGTATTTACATCAGCGAAATCGTAAGCCGACATGGTGTACTGTTAAGCATTATTTCAGATCGTGATGGTCGTTTCACTTCACGGACATGGCAAGCTGTACAAACCGCTTTGGGTACATGATTAGATCTCAGTACCGCTTATCATCCTCAAACTGATGGACAATCTGAACGCACCATTCAAACTCTTGAAGATATGCTTCGAGCATGTGTCATAGACTTCAAGGGAAATTGGGATGCTCATCTACCATTAGTTGAATTTTCGTACAACAACAGCTATCCTTCAAGTATCGGCATGGCACCTTTTGAAGCTTTATATGGTCGTAAGTGCCGATCTCCAGTATGTTGGCACGAAATTGGGGAAGCTCAAATCACCGGTCCAGAATTGATTCAAGAAACCACAGACAAGATCCATCAAATTCGAAACAATCTTCTAGTGGCTCAAAGTCGTCAAAAGAGTTATGCAGATAAACGACGGAAGCCTTCGGAGTTTAACATTGGTGATCATGTACTTTTAAAAGTATCACCGTGGAAGGGAGTAGTTCGTTTTGGTCAAAAAGGCAAGCTAGCACCACGCTACGTAGGACCTTTCAAGATACTCGAAAGAGTAGGACCTGTAGCATACAAGCTTGATCTACCAGAAGAACTCAACAGAATTCATCCCACATTCCACGTATCAAACTTGAAGAAGTGCCTCGCTGATGAGAACCTCCATATTCCTCTGGAAGATATTCAGATTGATGAATCTATGCATTTTATTGAAGACCAGTAGAGATCATGGACTTCGGAGAAAAACGTCTACGACGAAGTCGCATTCCAATTGTTAGGGTACGCTGGTAGTCGAAACGGGGACCTGAGTTTACTTGGGAACGTGAAGACTCAATGCGTGAAAAATACCCGCATCTTTTTCCTACTACTACTACTTAAATTTCAGGACGAAATTCCTAAAAGTAGGGGATACTGTAACATTTGTCAAAAACGGGTTTTCCAAACCCGCCCGTTTGTAATCTAATATCAAGTTATAAATGTTTCGTTGCGTATTTATGTCAATTTTAATTTTTAATGATGCATAATTAATAAACAAACTAGAATATAAAAGTTATAATTGATAAAAAGTAAAAATAAGATAAACAAAAAGAAAAATAGGCTGCCGGGACTCGAACCCGGGTCAGCCGGAAAGAGCTCAAAGACTTATCACACACACATATAACCACTCCGCCACTTGATGTTTTCTGTGAATTCTAGGAAACAATTAAATTTTATGGTCAATCATGAATCGATCTGGTTACGCTAACTGTAACGAAATCGGTCACCAAATGTCCAAAAACGTTTGATTGTTCGCGGTTTACCGATTATAACCGATGCACCGACACCTTCAATCAATTTGATCTTGAATGGACTTGAATTCATAAGTTGATCGGTTTTAATAACCGAAAAATCTGCACTTCCTGATTTACTCAAACCTTAGTCCCCTCTCGCGACTCAAACTCATCTGCAAACCTTCAATTTCATTTTCGCACAACTTTCAGTTGTCGGAACAGCTTTTTGAACTCGCCGGATTTTCGCCGGAAAACCGTGTCTTCCATCAACTCAGTAAGTCTCTTAATTCTTTCATCGTTATCAGTTGTTAAGCTATTGCTAACTCAAAACCTTCAATAGGAAACAGTTGCAGACGTCGATATCGAATAATTCACTCTCGCCGGAAAACTTCTGAAAATTCCTATTTTCCGCTGTAAAACGGTATAGTCATTCAAACCTTCTGATAACTCTTGTTTAGTACTTCAATTCCACAATTAGCTAATCAAAATTGTTAATTTGTTCGCTCAGTCGAAGTTCATAAAAACTGAGCCGACGACTTGCCGGAACTCTGAGATAAATCGTTTCTCCGGTATGTTTACTTCCAAAATCGTCTCTGCCATTTCATTTTAGTCTTTTGAATGTTTGTCAATCGAATTAAACAAGAAAACAATAGAGTAGCCGTAGGCTGTGATTCTGTAACGAAGAAGACGAAGTTAGGTTGAATATAAGTTTAATATAATTTGGATATTATCTCGGGTTAGACACACAGTCCAGCGGTGGACTGTGTGCACACATATATCACACGCCGCGAGTTCGATCCTTGATACACACACACTCTCTGTAATTAAAATGTTCTTTTTTTTGTCTGAAACGGATCCTTTTCGCAATTAGATGTTAAGTATAATAAAAATCTGTATATTAACCAAGTTAGACACACAGTCCACCGCTGGACTGTGTGTAACATTAAATCACAGGTCCCGGGTTCGAGACCTGTTGACGGCATCGGTTTAACAGTATATAAATATAATTAAAAACAGAAATATTTCGGGTTAGACACGTAGCTCAGTTGGTAGAGCTGCGTGCACGCGTACGGGAGGTCTCGGGTTCGAGCCTCACCCAGCGCATACATTCACACAATAGAACCGGTCAAACAGTCAATGGTCAATGGTCAACGCAAAAGTCAACATTTTTTTTATATTTTTATTTATTTAATTTAATTTAAAAATCATTAAAAATACTTAAAAATAATGTTTTTAAAGAGAATAGCCTTAAACTCACAAAAATATATCTAAAAATCCTATTAGAATTATTAATAAAATCCACTCATTTAGGTTAGTTAATCCTCGTTGATCAATCCTTCAAACTCGTGCGCATCTCATCATCTCAACCGAACGCACCCAATGTGAGTGAATCTCTACAAATTCCCCGTTTTAAACACGTTTTTGGGGTGTATCATGTGTCTTACCAATTATTATATTTAAATCATTGTGCATACATCATATCATGAACAAATGTGTATTCAGTTTGTATCAACTGTTTGTGTGGTTATTGTTTAGATTTAATTTATTATTTTCAGTACATGCAATATCATAGGTCGCCGCTCCCCATTACATTATGAGCGTTGAGCATTTCCCCATTACATTATGAGCGTGAACCTGGCGTTGCCAACATACGATCGGCTCCGTTTGATTGAGCCTTGATCGCACAGACATTCATCATAGGCCGTCCGTTCCCCATTACATTATGAGCATGAACGTGACGTTGCCAACATATACAGTTTCATTCATGTTATATATTCATGCAAGTTCATATGTTATTGTATGTTATTGTTTGTGGATTGTTATTGTTATTGTTATTGCTATTGATTGATTATTTACATTTGCTCACATATGACTATTGCACAATTTTTCCTTGATAAAGATAACAAGAAATCAATAATAAATGTTTATCTAACAAGGTTCACTCGCCAACTTATGTTGACCCAAAAACCCCCATTTTTACACATGATACAGGTGAACCAGCTGCAGCAAGAAACACATAGGATTGGCTTAGAAGAATAAACTGGTTTAGAGCTTGGATTGTTTAGTTGGTTATTTTTCTTTGTATTTGTATGGACATGTTTGAATTATTGAGAATGTAATTTTGACTTTAATAAATATAAAACATATTAGTAAATATCATGAGCTTTGGTGATAACCCAATTATGCCCCGACTCTTATTCCGCTGCGGGTCGGGGTGTGACAAGATTTATGCTGGTCTACTTCATTGCAATAATGCAAAGGAGTTATGAGATGCACTTAAAGGCAATTCGGTGGGACTGAGGAAGTGATAGAAAGTAATAGAGATGTTCTAAATCAGCAGTATGAAATGTTTTGTCATATGAAAGGAGAGTCTCTAACACAACAGTTCGAACGTTACAGCTGTCTCATCAGTGAACTTAAACTGGTTAACGTGATTCTACGTAATTCGACTATCAATAGTTGTTTCCTTAGATCGTTACCAGATAAGTGGGAGACTCTAGTTATGTAACGAGAAAGTCTGTTGGGTTTAAAGATATGTCGTTGACACAACTTCATGGGATACTCCTCACTTATGAGAGAGTTAAACCAGAAAAAGAAGTTGCAAGAATCTGGCAAAATAACTGATGATTACTCATTGGGTAATACAGCTCTTTTTGGCCTAGAAGAGGGTTCTGGCATCAATAAGGACCAAAGTTATGATCACTATATAGATATTACATCTGGTGGGAACTTTGGATCTGAAACCATGGCACCCAACTATGCTTTCACTACTAGTGGGGAAAGCCAAACCTCTGACAATCTATCCTTTGAGCTGAATGATTTGCAACCCTTTGAACCTTCTGATCTTGAAGAAATGGATATTTTGCAACAACTAGCCCTTTTGAGTGTTAGGGCTAGTAAATTCTATAAGAGAACTGGTAGGAAATTCCCAGGATTGCATGGGGGGTTGAAGGTTGGGCTGGATAAATCAAAAGTCAAGTGTTATAAGTGTAAGGTTAGGGCACTTTGCTAGAGAATGCATGTCTCAAAATTATGGACCAATAGTGACTCATCCTGGCCTTAGACCTCAGCACACACAAAACATTGTTCATTATTCCCAATATACCCCTGCTCAACATGTTCAAAACACTGCCCACTTTGCACATCCTGCTACTACTGTTCCAGTGCATTATGTTCAATCCACTGCTCCACAAATTCAATCTGTTCAGGCACCATCACATCCTCAAGTGCATGTACAACAAGCACCTATTGTCACACAACCTGCTCAAACCACTGCTAGTCCAGCAGAGGTTGGTCAACAGAGTTTTTTCACACAAAGTTATGTTGACTGGAGTAGCTTGCCTGGGGATTTGACTGATGAGAGCTTTGCTTTAATGGCCAAAAATGATGTTGAACAAGAATCTTGTTTAATGTCTTAGAGACAATTGCTGAAGGTGTTGAATCTGTGGAATTAGTGTCAAAAACTGATGAAGTTCATGTTTGTGATGAAACAGTGGTTTCAAATGAAGAAGAGAAAAATGCTGCTGATGAGGAAAAGAACTCTTCTGCTGATCCATGGAATGTTGATGTGTGTGAAGATGAGTGTGATTGTTCTCTCATGGCTGCTACAAAGGTATCACCTCAGATCCTTAAAGATCTATAGTCTGACAAATACATCATTGCTTTTGCAAACATTAAGCAGGTGAATGAAAACCTGAGGAACAAAATTTTAGATGACGAACTTAATTTTGAAAAATTGATTAAAGAGTTAAAATCAAAGTTAAGTGAAAAAGATTCTGAAATGAGTAGCCTGAGGCATGAATCAAGCATAACCAAGGACCAGCTGCAAACTATGGTAGAAAAATACCAAGTGTGTAAAAAGGAGTTAGAAGAAACCCAAATCACTTGTGAAAATGGGTGGAGTCCTGTAAAGGTTATGAGATTATGCTTGATGCTCAGATCAAGAGCAACATTAAGTTTGGTGTAGGTTTTAGAACTTATGACCAAAATGAGAAAAATGTTGCTGAAATTGATTCTGAGTTGGTTGAAATAGTCCCAACAAATTTGGCTGGTGAAGAGATAAAAATCACAGACAATCTGGAAACAAAATTGTTTTGGAAAAATCAGAGGTTTCAACAAAAGATAAAGAAATTGAAAAATATTAGTTTAAACCAACCAGGTCAGATGAATGTGATATTTTAGAAAACTTCAAGCCGATGGACTTTACAACCTCTGATGGTATTAAAGCCCCAAAAGCACTGGTGATCCCTATCAAAGATGTACCAGCAGAGGTTTCAACCACTACTGATAAAAAGTCTCATAGGAAAAGAAGAGTAAAGATTAAAAACTTGTTTTGTGAATTTTGTGAAAAAAAGAAATCATGTGGCTACAGATTGTTTTCTTTTAAAAGCTTATGACATTAACAAAACTTGTGTTATAAAAAATTCTTCAAGATGCACCATCTGCAACAAAACAAGTCACTTAACTCAAGAGTGTGCCTATCTCAAAAACTATGAGCAAAAGGTAAAAGAGATCAAGGCAAAAGCACTAGAAAGAGAAGGTTAAAGTTCTGCTGGAAATAAATCTAAGCATAGTTTTGAACAAACTGAAACATCTGTTACAAAAGCTTTAAAGAAAACCATTGTTCCTAGAGAGGTGCAAGTGACAGATGCCCCACTATCAAACTCATTTCCAAGAGGGCATGGCCAACGAGCCTATAAAAGGGTTCCTCTTACTTATGAAGGATACAAAAAGCATTCAAAGCAAAGAGTGAATAAACATCCCTATGGATACAATCATCTGATAGGAAATGGTCAAGAGGAGATGTTACAAGAAAAAAATCCAAACCACTGACCATTGTCCTAGACTTGAGACTGGACCATCCATGACCCCATCTAAAGGCATTTTGGCTTTGGAGACCTATCCTAACTGATCTATTTACTTGATGTGCAGGGACCCTCTACTCGTCTTGATAGCTTATGGTATGTAGATAGTGGAGGTTCCAGGCACATGACAGGATGTAGAGCCCTTCTCAAGGACTTTATGGCTCATGGGGGGGGTGATATATATTTGTTGGTAATAACTCAAAGGGAAAGGTTTTAGGGTCTGGGTCGGTTCTGGCTGGGAAACTCAAGTTTGAAATTGTTAACTTAATTGATAATCTAAAATTTAACCTGCTGAGTGTCTCACAATTGAGTGACAGAGGGTTTGGATCCTTCTTCACCAAGAAAACTTGTCAGATTGTGGGACCAGAGGTTGTTAAAAAGATTGATCAAATCCTTGCTGAGAGCAAAGCACAACTCACTGCACACAGAAGTGGGAATGTGTATGTGGTAGATATGTTAAAAGATAATCCTATGTCTGGAACATGCTTATTCTCAGTTGCTTCCAGCAAAGAGACTAAGTTATGGCATCGAAGACTTGGACACACAAATCTTAAAACGATCACCACACTCTCAAAATAAAGTCTTGTAAGAGGTTTGCCTCACAAGCAATTTTGCTGTGATGAACATTATGTTTCCTGCTTAAAAGGAAAACAACATAAAAGTTCATTCAAAACAATTGAAGAGTCCAAAACAAGCCAGTTTTACAATTGCTTCACATGGACTTGTTTGACCTAGTACAAATCATGAGCTTAAAACACAAAAGGTATTGCCTAGTGATAGTTGATGATTTCTCGAGGTTTACATGGACCTTCTTTCTCCACTCTAAGGATGAAACTGCATTCATTTCGCAAAACTTTGTTAAACAAGTAGAAAAGCAATTTGATCTTCAAGTAAAAATCTTTAGGAGTGACAATGGAACACAGTTTAAAAATAGGGAGTTGGATGCTTTTTGTGAGTCAAAAGGATTTGTTAGACAATATAGCATTCCAAGGATTCCAGAATAAAATGAGGTGGTTGAAAGGAAAAATAGAACTTCAATTGAATCAGCAAGAACTATGCTAGCAGACTCTGGTTTACCTTGTCTTTCTGGGCAGAGGCTGTAAACACTGCTTGCTATGTTCAAAACAGAGTTTTGATTAACCCCAGGAATCAAAAGACTGCCTATGAGATTTTGTATAAAATCTAACCTCTGATTCCTATTTTAAAGTTTTTGGCTGTCCATGTTTCATTTTGAACTTAAAAGATTCTATATCTAAGTTTGCAGCCAAAATTGATTGTGGTTATTTTCTGGGATACTCAACCACTGCTAAAAGCCTACAGAGTATTTCACTCTAGGACAAAGTGTGATGAAGAAAATTTGAATGTGAAGTTCAATGAACTTTCATCACTGAAAATCTCAGCAAATCCTGCAGAGCTTTTTGATTTAGATAAATTCACTTTTACTGATGTTTCTATCAAGCTAGACAATGCAGGTACACCACAACCATCAAAAGAAGATCAAGATCAAGAATACGACTGTGTGCTTCCACAAATAAAAGTCAATTCTTCCAACAGAGGATCAGGTGCCACAAGCTCTTGTGTAAACTCTGCCACTTTTGCGTCAACAGTGGTTGATCCTCAAACCTCTTCCAGTTCACAAAATCAAACAACTGTTGATAAAAGTCCTACATTTGGGCACCAAAATCATCAGAATGTTACCTCTATACCCCCAATACCACCACCTCCATTTCCATGAGTGGCTGATACTTCAGCAGAGGTTAGCTCAGATGATACACATTTGCAGCCATCACCTCAAAATGCTATAGTTCCATACCAAGGTGATTTGATTTATCTCAAAAGCCATCCAGCAGATCAAGTTATTGGCAACATCAAATCTGGGGTGCTCACACGGAGCCAATCCCAAAATATTTGTCTTTTTGCTAGTTTTCTATCACTCACACAGCCAATCTAGTACCAAGAGGCACTGAAAGACAACTGCGGGGTAGAACCCATGCAAGAAGAACTCCTTCAGTTCAAGAGACAACAAGTTTGGGAGCTTATGCCACTTCCAAAAGATGTAAGTCAATTGGCATAAAGTGGGTCTTCAAGAACAAAACTGATGAAAGGGGTATTGTTGTGAAAAAAAAAATAAGGCTCGTGGTTCAAGGCTACAGACAGGAAGAAGGTATAGATTATGATGAGACTTTTGCTCCTGTAGCAAGGTTGGAAGCTATTCGCTTGTTCTTACCTTTTGCTGCTAACCACAACATAAATGTGTATCAAATGGATATAAAGAGTGCATTTTTGTATGGAAAAATCAAAGAAGAGGTGTATGTCTGTCAACCTCCAGGTTTTGAAGATGCATTCCATCCTGATCATGTCTACAAGCTCAACAAAGCATTGTATTGATTGAAACAAGCACCAAGAGCCTGGTATGAAACTTTATCCACTTTTCTCTTATCCATAGGGTTTACTAGAGGTAAAGTAGATAAAACCCTATTCTTAAAATGGAAAGGAAAAGATTTGATGCTTGTCCAAACTTATGTGGATGACATCATTTTTGGATCCACAAGCACTGCTATGTGTGACGAGTTTCGAAAACTCATGGCAGCAGCGTTTGAGATGAGTGCAATGGGTGAGCTCCAATGTTTTCTTGGTCTCCAAGTTAAACAATTGCAAAATGGTACATTTATCCATCAAAACAAGTATGTGAAAGAACTGCTTAAAAAATTTGATATGGATGATTGTAAACCATGTAGTACACCCATGGTAACCTCCAAGCTAGTCACCATTGATGGTAAAGATGACCTTCTTGATCAAACTCTTTATAGAAGCATGATTGGGTCTTTTGTACCTGACTGCATCAAGTCCAAACATCATGTTTGCAACATGTGTTTGTGCCAGATCACAGGCATTACCTAGAAAGTCTAATCGTAAAAGGATATTCAGATACATAAAAGGTGCTCCCACACTTGGTATCTTGTATCCAGCTAATGGAAATATTGAGCTTTCAGGTTTTTCAGATAGTGACTTTGCTGGGTGCAAAACTACAAGGAAGTCCACATCAGGAGGATGTTAATTCCTAGGTGATTGTCTAGTGTCAAGAATTGGAATGCTAAACATGGATTAATAACAAGTTTTCTTGTAATTCCATGCGTACATGGCATCAAAATGTTTTAGAAAATCAAAAACTCATTCTTAAAAAATAGTTAAAATTGAATTTTTCAATAAATCTTTAAAGTCTGCTCATAACATATGTTTGCTCAAAACCTCTGATAGGCTTCAAAATCTTATCCACTGTTAAAGTGTATCCTCTGACTTCCATTTTTACCACTTGTTTCAAAACACTGATAGCTATCCACTGATAGTGTTAAAAATCAGTATTTTTCTCATCAGAGGTTACACGTGACCAGATGTTAGCCATCAGATTTGCAACAGATGCCATGTCATCATCACTTTTTCAAAACCCTATAAAAACCCTATTTTATCCCTCACCAGTGTTTACACTAAAACTCTTTCGATTTCAAAAATCTCAAACCAGTTTTTTCTCTCTAACACCATGGCTCCCAAATCAAAATCTTCTAAGAAATCCACACAAGAACACCCACCTTTCACTCTCATAATCAAAACCCCACATAATTGCACCGCCATACTTGAAGCAAACGACGCAAATACTCGCTATCATCCAATGATTCGAATTTTGCAATAGTCGAAATTCAAGCACATGTTGGAAGTCAAAGCGCCAATCTACATTGACTCTCTTCGTGACTTTTGGAAGAATGCTAAGGTTCACTCACCTACTGCTGGTGTTCCTTATACAATAATCTCCAGAGTAGGGGAATGTTGATGCAAATTAGACCCCAATCGATCTCTCATGTTTTCAAGTTAAACGACATAGAACACCCTATCTCATTTCCCCTCAATGAGATCCAAGCAGAGTTTCTGGAAAGTGGTTATGAAGGCCAGATGAAAGGTATGACCATCTTTAAACCTAACTTTATTGCTAAGATGAGATTTTTCTTTCACACAATTCTAACTTGTCTCTTATCAAAAACCACTGCTTTCAATGAAATTCCATTAAACATGCAATATCTGGGGTATGGAATTTTAACTGACACAGATTTTAACGACTCCCAGATACTGTTCAATGATCTTGTAACAAATTTTCATAATATTGAAAAAAGAAAAGCTTTTTTGATTCAACCATTGTTTCTGAGTGTTTACTTACAAGATCAAATCAAAGGTCCTGAAAGTAAAAAAGGTGTTGTGACAAACCCAGGCCGCCTCAATCATGAAACCTTCACAAGAATAACAAACAAAAATAAAGTTGCAAAAACACAATTAGAGGAGGTTAACAAGTTTTACCTGAACAAAATGTTCAAACTCAATCTATTGCTGTTGAGCCCACTGCTCTTGGTGATCAGGGCACCACAACCGCTGCTCTGAAGTCCACACCAAAAATCCTCAAAAAGAAAACCAAAACAATTACCAAAAAGCCCACCAAACCTAAAATGGGTCCTCTGGAAGATGAGATCCCATAGGTTAACCCAGTGACAGCACCAAAGTCACAAACCACTGCTGCTACTTCTTCACAGCAGATGGTTCAAAGATCTCCAACCGGCTTTGAAACTCCTCCTTCTTCCTCACAAAAGGAAAAGGTTGTAGACACAGGGACACCAAATTATGAAGCTCTAGATCCACTTGGTTCTATCTTCCACAGCCCCTCTCCCAGGGCACTGTCGCTTTCTACACAGCCACCTTCACCAATATCCACACTTCCACCCATTATTTTTCCATTGCTGAATGCAATTGAATTAGACCAGGCACAAACCAGCACTTCTCAACAACCTATTACTGAGAATATACTTCATCAAGAGGCTGGGTTTGACTCTTTATTCATTGCTAGCCCATCAGCACTTGAATAGGCTACATCCCTTGGGTTACATGTAACCTTTGGTGTTCAACTCAAGCAGCCACTATAATTGCTGAACTCCCAAGTTCTCAGTGTGGTTTCATTAATAAGACTTGGTTGAAGGCAACCACTGTTGAGGCAACAACTATTACCTCTATTGTGGGAAGTCCCCAGTTCCAAGACAAAGGGGCATCTACGGTTGAAGCTGGTCCTAAAACCACTGCTAATGATACCATAGATACAACTGCCATGTCTGCTAGGGGTTCAGATGATCCTGTTAAATTAGGCGTGATCTAAAATATCAGGATTTGACGGAGAGAGTTACTAAGATAGAACATTATGTGGATGAGATCAAAAGTTTACTGAAGCAGATGTTAGCTACAAAAAGTCAACCCTGTTTTCTATCCACTACTGATCTCAAAGAATCTCTTAACCCTCTGTTTCAACATCAACAACATTATTTGGATCTACAACACAAGCACCAGATGAATGATGTTAGAAACATGGTTGAGTCAAGGTATCAAGGCGCTGCAGCAGACATTAAAGCCATCAAAGCTCATCTACTCAAAACCGCTGGCCATGCACATCCAACGGTTATCTTTGTTACAACAGATGAAGCCAAAAGGGGGAGAAACCTTTGGGAAACAAATAGCTGAAAATAGATGATGATAAGGCCAGGCCTACATTAAATATTCCAAGGCCTGATGGTTCAAAGAAGAAAGATTTAAATGATGAAATTGTGGCATAGGCAAGGGCTAGTCACAAGAAGACAGTAATTGAGGATAGTAGAGTGTTGGTTGAGAAAAAGATTGAACATCAAAAAGAAAAAGGAGAGGTTGGTACTTCATCAAAGAAGATACCTGCTAGAAAAGCTAGGCAACCAACAACCACACTTCCTAAAACTAAGTCTGAAACCAATCCAACCATCAAAACCCCTGTCTCTCAAAAACCTATCACATCTTCAAAACCACAAACCACATCCACACAAGCTGATGTTAAAGCATCTGTTGTATCAACATTTGTTGATACAACAGAGGTTGCAACAGAAGCAGCCCTATCCACTGCCATGATCACATTTCCCATATCAACTCATCCATTATCCACACCACCACCATCACCCACTTTAAGGTTTAAAAGGAGAAAGATCACAAAAGTGATAAATGATGATGAGATTCCTGCACCTCTTCCACTATCAACACAACCAATGACCTCCATATCAGAGCTTACAGCATCTTCAACTCTTGAAGTTACTCCTGCAGCAAACCTATATCCTCTTGATTTACCAGCAGTCAGGGAAGAGATCCTAAGTTTCTTTTCAGAGGATGACACTGACAAAATAACAATCCTATCCCTTGATGGCTATCCAAGACCTGCAATTGTTGATGATTATCTGGAATTGAAACGGAAGCAAGCAGAGGATATTGCCAAAAGAGAATCAGCTGGTAAAAGTGATAGAGATATACATATTGCCATGTCCTTTCAACTAAGTAAAGCCAGCATCTTACAAGATTTTGTCAAGAACCTGAGCAATCAGTTGTCAGAAAGGGAAGATAAGCTTCTCAAGAGTGAACTCATTGAGTATATCATGGAGAAGAAGATGTATAAGGCAACAAGGGCACAGTTCAGGGATTGGAGCATAGATGAGCTAAGAGAAGAAATCAACAGAATGCAAGAAAAGTTGAAAGACCCTCTCAAAAAGCCAACTCCTCCCAACTGGATTTATACAAGAAAGATATGACTGAAAGAGCCTTGAAGTTAAAAAGAATGAAGAATGAATTAATTCAGAACAATTATGGTTCAAAGAATCAAGTGATGAGATGGGGTGAGGTTAGGGTGATAGACACCTACAAAAATTTGGAAGAAAGGAGGAAAAAGGATCCATCCATGCCTCCTAAACCTTATTATTCAAAAGAAGATGCTATTCTCAAAGCCCAACTCTCCAAAAAGTCTAGCATAACATCTGCCCATTCCACACTTGCCATGGTACACAGAAAAAGGTAAGGGGAGATGTCTGCAAAGACTGACAAAGAGTTTGAGGATACATTTATCAAAGAAGGTATACAGAACATGATTGATTATCCAACATATGATTCAAGTGCCAAGCTGGCTAAAGATTTGTCAAAAATAGCTCATTCTCAAACCTCAGCAATAAAAGCTCCTTCAAGAAAACCTTCATAACCAAAAATTCTAAAGTGGAAGGTCGACAAAGACACCCATGAATTGACACTGCTCAAGTCTGATGGTAATGCCACTAAACTATCCATGGAAGCTGCTTATGGGCTTACTGTAGAAGACTTCCAAGGATTATTATATTTAGAGCTACCAGAAGGATACTGATGACATAGGATCTCTTAACTTTGAACTTCAATTCAAAGGTTAAATAAGAGAATTCTTCCTTAGGAATAAAGACCAAGAATAAAGTGTTTTTGGCATCATCTGTTCCAGGGGGAGATTGTTGGGATTGAAACCTATGAAAGGAACAAAGGATACAAAGCCAAATAACACTATCCGAGCTTTGGTTACACTATCAGAGGTTACAACCTCTGTTGCACAAACACTGCCTTCCCTAAAGACTGCTCTTCTATCATCTGTCTTCACAAAGTTGCAAAGGTCTGCCAAAGCTACAAGGATCAGAGGATAGAGATCAGAGCTTTGTCATTAGGTTAGATAATCAATGTAACAGTGCTAAGCACTGATAGTTAGTATTAGCAGTGTTTGTAGTTAGTTACATTTAGTTTCCTGTCACTATTAACCCTGACGTCATCAAAGAAGCTCAGTGGTTAGATAGTTTAGTATAAATAGGTAACTTATGTAATAGTTTAACTTTGTCTATTAAAAGATCAACTTTCGTATATCATCTTCTCTGCATTTTCTTACTACCAAACTTCAATTGCAAAGGCTGAGGGGGAGTTTGTGAATCACATGCAAGTTTACCAACTTGAAAGCATGAAGATGATGAAAACAAACGACCATTGCTTGTAGTAAAAGTATTCCATCTATTTCCGCTGCAAATCTCTTTTAAATTCATTCATTTTCATTTTTGAAACAAAAACTACAATTTATTCAAACTCAGATCCTAACACAACTTAATTAGACATGTTGAAACATGTCTAAATCGTCACTCTTATTTTAGTGCTTGTCTAGAGTCGTAAGTTGAACGGTTTGACCACCGCTTTGACTTTCGAATCTGACCCGTTTGATGGATCTTTGGACCCAACCAAATACATATTTGTGACCATAATTACATAAGGAATAACCCTCTGAGGTTATACCTTATGGTCATATCATTTGGTTAGTGTTATGATAATTAGTTAATATAGTCTCCAATAATGACCAAAATGCCCTTTTACAAATAAGTAAACTATAAACATATGTGACATAAGTTTTGACATGTAATCTGATTAAACAACATTATTAAACATGTTTTGGTAAATTAAAATTATCATAACACATATTTAACCATCCGAACACGTATTTACGTAAATGACGCGTTAAATTGGCTTAAACTACCTTAATGGGTCATAACGGGTCAAAAGCACTTAAGAATCTTTCCAACTCATAATATTAACATTATAAACCATGTCATATGAGCTCCAATACTCATTTGGTTTATAAGGTCTCATTCTATTCGTTCCGCCGATTAAACTCCCGATATTTACACAATTATCTGATTTTAGGACACGCTTGATTTCTCGGATCTTTGAGCTTTGGTTTTCTTTGATTCAAGAATACTTTGCAATCACAAGTGATTACATAGTTCTCCTCTTTTATGTTTTGAAAATATTTTGGGGTGATTCATATGTGCAAGTTGTTTTCACGCTTACAAAATACGATTACTATGGTTTATATAAACAATATGATTTCAATAATGTGAACGAACTTGTTGGTGCGTTGTATCCATAACAAGAATGACATTCATTAACAATGGCCAATCCGACCAGTAGTAAGTTACGGCGCCTAGGACTAACAATCCCGTTACCAAAATTCCCGGGGTTTGTGTGGAAATTTGGGAAGCGGCTGAAACTGTATTTGTAACATACCCTTGGTGGTATGTTATACGATTAAGGGACACCATGGGTGGTCTTGAACAAGTCAACAAAGGTTTGAATGTATTCACGAAACGACCAAAAGTTTTCACAACTAAAACAAGAGCGATTGTACGATTTGTCTATAACAAGGAACGATAAATGATGAACAATTGGTTTATGATTGGTAATTTAAATAACGCGGCGGGTGTAAGGTGATAAAATCACGGTGGATACGCCGCTGGTACTTCCTATATATAAGTGCTTTTATCTTATTACATACCGTGGCCTTATCTAAATTTCATGGAACAATATTTTCAAACAATGATACGCAACGATTTTCAATTAAAGATATAGACCATACGAGGTTTCTTTCAAGACGATTTACTGCTCGGATTTGCGAAAACAAACGTTTTTGTCAAGATTCATGGCTACAAGTCTTTTATAAACTATAACTAACTTATTTTAGTTGGTAAG
Organism: Scalesia atractyloides; assembly: GCA_947069175.1. Lineage (NCBI taxonomy): Eukaryota > Viridiplantae > Streptophyta > Magnoliopsida > Asterales > Asteraceae > Scalesia > Scalesia atractyloides. The sequence goes on along the minus strand of CAMTDV010000016.1, from coordinate 56,487,373 downwards.
TTATCATTGCAATACCAACACTTTTGATAACAAAGTTTTGAATTAACGACTCTAGTAGTCTGACGCGGTATTACAATATATATTCAAGGCCATGAATTCCACACACAAAACCTATGTACTCACCGGCATTCTTTTATGCTGACTTGTTTTCACATATGTTTCAGGGAACAATGCTTGATGATACTGATGCATGCTCATGTAGGATCGGACGTGGACCTTAGTGCTTATAAAATAAGAAAGACAATAAATATGCTTGTTTGTTTACTTAAGTTTGTTTGAAAGTTCTAAAACAATTTGACAATATAATCTATGTTTAATATCCAATAAAACGAAATATGAAATACCATGTGTTGTTGAAACAATCTGTTAACGTGAATCCCTAAGTGTTTCCGCCGCGTGTTGTTTTACGCGACTTGGGGCGTTACACAAAGTGTGCTCAGCAGGTTGTATTTCACTTGACTACTTGGTATCATGGTGACACACTTTACGTTCTTGTCATATTATAGTTCTAAGACCCTCCTTGTTACCTATGGTAACTTTTGTAGATGTGAACATCATACAAGGTTCCAAAGTGGATGGTTAATCCTCCCACATCCTACTTGACTTACATGACACCAAGAGGTTCCAAAGTGGATGGTTCATCCTCCCACCTCCTACATGACTATATAACTATATATGTATCTATGGACTATAATATAATCCCAAAAACCGAACCCTTGATAATGACTAAATAATCATCTATCGAGTTATTAAGTTTATCACTAAAGTATGTAGTTCCTTGTTATGATTCTAATAGGTCCCTAACCTATGAAACCATATCAAACGCATTCGGGTTATCATAGTATCAAGAACAAGTGCTATATCTTAGTGATTATTTTCATGCCATAATACTTTATTCTTAAATTTGTAATCATGCTCGAATAATCCGAATCTTCCGTTACACTCATAACTAATACCTATGTTCTTCTTGTAGAAGGACAAGGTGCCAAACCTTAATCTACAAACAAGCTCGCTGATTTCTTTAAGTGGAACACTTTAGCAAAACCGTGGGTACACTCGACCCATTTACCTTTTATCAGTTTTGGGTTGTAACATATTTCCATATCAAAATACACTATCACGAACTTATGCTTTTACATGCTCAATCCTTATACATGAATACTTGTTATGATTTGATACATGCTATATTATACATGCTTGATCATCAACTTAGCAAGCCCAAACTTATCATATATAGCGCTATAGGAGTAGCACGCCGCCCGTTGACGTTATGTTAAGATTATCATACTCATTTTAGTCTTGTCGCTTTTGTGACAAGGGAAGCTCGATCTAGTCAAACTTTTTTTGTGGAAACTTGGGGTTTGATCTAGTATTGCATGATTAGTATAGTCTTTGCTTAAAATTACCATGTGGATTCGAGTTATACATTTTATACTTATGCTATGTATTCACCAAACTTGTGTACTCGCCTTTGCTTTTGCATTGAACTCGTATTTTAAACATGTTACAGGTTGAAGAAGATGATGCCATCAAATCAAAGTAGTGATGATGACTAGATACACACATAGACGTTAGGTTTATTATTTTTGTATCCATTTTGTCTTTGTTATCATTGTATTTGAATTTTCCCATGTAATGTATGACAATTATGCATGAAATGAAATCCGGTTTAATTAAATATTGCCGCATTTAGTATTTATGAGCAATCTGTTTCGTCCCGCCTCGATGTTTCCTCCATCAGTTGGGGTGTGACAGATTGGTACCAGAGCCATAACTATAGGGAATTAGGTAGAATTGCCATGTTCGACCTAGTTATAGTTTAAGTGTCCCGTTTTGACCATTCATATATCATGCTTAAAACTTTATGCTTTCTTCATTGCTCCTTCCTTTTCTTTTGGTCTTAAAACTTACATAATGTCTTCCCTAAGACATTTACACAATACACTTGCAGACTTGAAGACACTCATGATGCAAACGAGGCGAGTTGCACCAAAATAGGTCCAATGACTTACAATTTTTGGTGAAATCCCTCATTCCGCGTATTCGATTGTTTCACGAAGTTAAACCATCAAGTTAGGAGTGACATCCACATCTTGATGGAAACTTCCATTTCATACTCTAGTGGATCTTGCAAACGAGTCGGAATATGCTCCTCGTTTAGCAAGAAACAACCTTACTTAGGGTACGCAATCATCAAGATAGGGGTGAAACCCGCACCTTGTCGATTAAGTTGCATTACTCGATTTTCAATCTCGCCAAAGTCTCAAATTTTTGATCGACTAGGGACATGTAGTAATTGGAAGGGTAAAATGCCATTATCGCTTCTCGACGAGAGCGTTTTACCTATTAGGCCAAAGCATGTTCCCTAACTCAAAAGATCTTACGAATCACTTTGTAATAGTCGACGTTTCTCTACCCGGAACAATCCCATGATTTATTGAGCCAATCTTTTATGTTATCTCAATTTTGTGTGATTTTATACTTGTTACCTTATTCATTTCGAACCGTTGCACAACTCGCACGTTTATCGCAATCAAAAACAATACTAATTCTCGTGAACACACTAAAGTTTAACTCTTTATTCGCATTCATACGTGATTATACATGCTATACTTGATATATTCATGGAAACTTTGTGAACCATACTTGATGAACCCATGCAATCTTATGTAAGCCATACTTGAACCTTATAAATGCTTATACATGCAAGACTTGTTTTTCTATATTATGATCAAGTTTCATCCCTTTCTTCTATGTTGAACCTCTAGATGAATTCTCCTAACTCTACCAAGAAGTCTAAGAGGTCCAACAAGGGGTCCAACAACAACAACAACAACAATGAGGACTCCATCTCCAAACAAGACCTCGTTGGTCTCGTCGTTGAGCAAATGGCCGATCAAATGTACCTCGTTAATCTCCTTGCGGCGCTCCCGTTTTCTTCGTTAAAAAGAAAGATGGATCATTCTGCATGTGTATTGACTATCGTGAGCTCTACAAGATCACAGTCAAGAACCGCTACCCACTTCCTCGCATTGACGATCTCTTTGATCAATTGCAAGACGCTACGTGCTTTTCAAAGATTGACCTCCGCTCCGGTTATCATCAACTTCGAGTTCTCGAAGAAGATGTGCCTAAAACGGCTTTCCGCACACGATATGGACATTACGAGTTTGTGGTCATGCCCTTTGGTTTGACCAACGCGTCCACCGTGTTCATGGACCTTATGAATCGCGTGTGTAAACCGTTCCTCGATCGTTTCATCATTGTATTCATCGACGATATCCTCATCTACTCCAAGACGAAAGAAGAGCATGGACGACATTTGCGTCTCATTCTTCAGCTTTTTCAAACCGAACGTCTTTATGCCAAATTCTCCAAGTGTGAATTTTGGCTAAAAGAGGTTTAATTCTTGGGTCACACCGTCAATGAACTCGGTATTCATGTTGACCCCGCAAAGATAGAAGCTGTGAAGAATTGGATCGCACCTAAGTCGCTGACTGAAATTCGTTCGTTTCTTGGCCTTGCTGGGTACTATCGCCGTCTCATCTCGAACTTCTCAAATATTGCCGTTCCCTTGACCTCGTTGACTCAAAAAGATAAACCTTTTGTTTGGGGTCCCAAACAAGAGGAATCTTTCAAAATGCTTAAGGACTTGCTCTGTAATGCTCCTATCCTTACTCTCCCCAATGGGAACGATGATTTCGTCGTGTATTGCGATGCCTCTAACCAGGGTCTTGGTTGCGTTCTCATGCAACGAGACAAAGTAATCGCTTACGTGTTGAGACAACTCAAAAGTCATGAGAAAAACTACACTACCCACGACCTTGAACTTGGTGCTGTTGTTTTTGCATTAAAGATTTGGCGACACTACCTTTATGGTACAAAGTGTACTGTTCTCACCGACCATAAGAGCCTACAACACATCTTTGATCCAAAAGGAGCTCAACATGTGTCAACGCCGTTGGGCAGAGTTGTTAAACGACTACGATTGCGACATTCACTACCATCCTGGTAAAGCGAATGTTGTAGCCAATGCACTTAGTCGTAAGACTCATTTAATGAGCGCTTGTTGCTACCAAATCGTGGGAACACTCAATGAGTTGATTTGACAGGCGCAATTGCCGTCATTAACAAGGGTAACCTCGACAACGAGTTGAATTGTGGAGTCGAAAACCCACTCGAAGCTAAGCCCAATGGTATTCTTTACTACCATAGTCGCATTTGGATTCCCGATCGTCTCAATCTTCAGACTACTTTGATGGATGAAGCTCACAAATCCCGATACTCTGTTCATCCTGGAGCTGATAAGATGTACCATGATTTGCGTGTGTAACACCCCAAATCGCGTAAAGCAACATGCGGCGGAAATACTTGGGGAGTCACGTTACAAATTGTCTAAACACATGGTATTTAAAGTTTTGTTTTATTGAATTATCGAATTTCATTGTCTTTGAGTATCGGAAATGAAATACAATTAAATTGTCTTTCAAATTTTAAAGTAGCTAAGGCACGAGTCCATCCTATATGTGGCATGTAGCGACAATCATCATGTAAATAAACCTGAAACATATGTGAAAACAGGTATGTCAGCATAAAAATGCCTGTGAGTAACATAGGTTTTGTGAATTAGATTCATGGCATGAATGTTTTAAGAAAAGAACCTATGTTTTCCAAAATAGCCATGAATCCTTACAAAAAGTTTGGTATCTAAAATATATATGTTATGTGTACCTATGTTTTCAAAATATACTTTTGTTTTAAAAGATTAGGTAGTATATCAAACTATACTTTAGTAAATAGTAAGAAAATCAGTAGTATATCAAAATATACTTTTGTTTTAAAAGATTGGGTAGTGTATCAAACTATACTTTAGTAAATAGTAAGAAAATCGGTAGTATATCAAAATATACTTTTGTTTTAAAAGATTGGGTAGTATATCAAACTATACTTTAGTAAATAGTAAGAAAATCGTTAGTATATCAAAATATACTTTTGTTTAAGAACAAGAGATTCGGTAGTATATCAAACTATACTTTGGTCAATAATATCACATTGATAGCATATCAAACTATGCTTTTGAAGTATATTGAAATATATTTTATTGTGATTTGGTAGTATATCAAAATATACTTTGGTTTAGGGAATCAATAAAAGATAAGTTTTTATGGCTTAATTAGAAAACCTTTGTAATACATACATTGTGGTCGTTTGGCAATACATTCAAACCTGAGTATATCAAACTATACTTTGCTGACTATAGATTTACCACGAAGGCAAAATCTATTTGGTTTAAACTTGGTTTCTAACATTCCATACAATAGGAATGGGGTGTCAAATCCTATAGCGCTATATCGTACTACCAATTTGCTTGATCATTGTTAATGAATGTATAAAAGAAATACACACCGATAATAGTCTCGTAAACTTTGAAAATCGTTATTTAAGCCATAGGTAACAGTTTCAAATCGTTATCGTATATAGTACTATGTGTAGGAAATCATATAGTATTGAAAAACGTGAAAGTAGTGAATAGGCACATATGGATCACCCCAAAACTTTGAAAAACGTAAAAGAGGGGACTAGGTACTCACCTGGGGTTGCAAAAATAACCTTGAATAAAAGATCAAACAAGCTCAAAAGTTTGAGAAATCAAACGTGTCCTAAAATCGGATAACTATGTAAATATCGGGACTTTAATCGGCAGATCAGATAGAATGAGGTCTTGTAAACCAAATGAGTGTTGGAACTCATATGAAATGGTTTAACAAAGTTAACATTCTGATTTGAAAAGATTCCTAAGTGCTTTTGACCCGTTATGACTCGTTAAGGTAGTTTACGCCACTTTGACGGATCATTTATGTTAATACGTGTTCGGATGGTTAGATATGTGTTATGATAAGTCTAATATGCCAAAATAAGTTTAAATAGTTGCAACGTCAGTTTATATGTCAAAACATTGGTCACATATGCTCATAGTTGATTTATGCGCAAAAAGGGCGTTTTGGTCATTTATAAAGGCATAACTAGCGACTTAACATAATTGTGAACGCTTAGGATCGGACCCAACTTAATGAGCTTCCCGGTCAGACTTGCTTAGCTAACAGAGGCGGAATTCATTAGCTGATTGAACAAACAAAGAACAAGCGATGATATCTGTTTAAACCGTATGTATATTGATTAACGTTGAAACGATTACAGACTCGAGCAGTGTTTCGCCTCTGATCTCCAAAAACAGCATGCTAGACAAACATCCTAAGTCACCTATTTATAGGCAAGACTTGACAGCAACTAGGGACTAGGATGCTGGATTTTCACACGTACAGATTTTCGTACGAAAATATTAACAATCATACAAAAACTTCAAAACTAAACTTCTGACGCTACGAAACCCTATCTATACAACAGACGTGTCCTAGACGTAGGCAATAGACATATGTGCACCAACAGACTCCCCCTTGGATGTTGCCGCAGTCTTGGACAGTCTTTCAAAACTTTTCATCAAAAAACTTTAAACATATCTGACTTGAATCAACCGAAAAATCTCTTGTGTGGCCTTCAACGCTCCTCTGAAGCAATGGGCGTCTGATCTGTAGGAGGAGGTCGGTTGTAAGTATTCCCGAACTTGAATCTTTCATGGGTGGCCAGCTTTCGACGGGCTTTAAACCTTTCTTCATTTCGATCTTTCTTTTTCTGCTCTTTATCTTCAAGCTTTCTCCATAAAGTTTTTATTCTTTACCTGAATTAATGTTGTTAGCATAACAAACATTCACAATTTTCTGGAACTGCATGGCCTACTCCTTGTCTTTATCTTCATAACTGATCTTGATGAAGAATAGGCATTCAATATCTTTCTCTGAGTAGTTGACCAGCCACATAGGATCCAATACTCTGATTGCACGCCATAGCCCATAAATTCTCTTGTGCATGATCACGGTTTCAGAAAGATCCTCAGACATATCCCATGATCATTCGTTAGGCTCTACACAAATAACAGCCTCTCCAGTACTCGAATCATAATGCCACCATTTTAAGATCTTGTAAAAAGCTTGTTCCATTTTCTTCAAAGGTATATTCTTCATAACGCGTGGCCTTTTCACAATCAAAGTCACATCTTTCTCTTGAGTAACTGGATCAATCTTTGTCACGGTTTTCGGCTTGTGTGGCTTCTATAAGTTGAAACCATGTTCTGCCTCAAACTTAATAAGCTTCCATAGACGCGATCATTTGGACGCAGCTTCATACTTAACGTCTTGGTTTGAACCAACTCTTTCACGTCCCATTCTTGCAAGGTCTTTATATCACCCAGTCTTCTGAAGTATTGAACTCCATCTCACGTTTCAACTCATACACATCGAGTTCCTCGATCCATCCCCAACTAATAATGTCACCCAGAGATGCGTCAGGGTCTCTGGTGAAGAAAGCCAATGGACGACGGAACTTTCTTTCAGGTGGCATCTCCTTGAACCATTTCTTTTTCATCTCTATTATCTCTTCCTTTGTTGGTGGTTTAGGGGTTCCCTCTTTAACTACTTCTACCACTTTCTGTTTTAACATCTCATCGTCGATCTCAGCAGCCATTTCATCAAGGGTAGGAAACACATCAGTTCCTTCACCCGTATACCTTGCATCTTCATTGTCATCTGAATCCCAATCTTCAATAATGACTCTGTCATAATCGTTCGCTTGCGGGATGTCTTCGAAAACATAATCATTCGGCTCTGAGCTCGTGTTCTTTAATTCTTCTTCAAAGTCAAACTCGAAAGAATCTTCTTGTAGGCCATATAAATCTGCAAGATCAGCCTCGGAGAGGTTATGAACATACTCCCCTTCTTCAACATGGTGCTTAAGATAGATAACTTTCGGCTTTGGTGTTGTTTCCTCAATCGACGACTCCCCCTAAACCTGTTTATCGGTTAGCTCAAAAATAGAGTCGTTCAAGTAAGCATCAACACAAATATTTTCGTTATCAAATAAACTGGCTACATATTCAAACCCTTCCTTCTCTAACTCATCAAACGTTCCATCTACCAACTCATCAATCTCTTTCCTTAGCTCCCTATCTGCAATCGCTTTTTGTTTTGTCATCGATTCCAGAATACCTTCCCCTTGAAGCACAAACCCCATGCTAACATCAGCAGACGGATCATAGACTACCATCTCAGAAGATACTGGCACGGATTCAGCTTCCGGCATAGATTGTTCGATCAAAGGAGCTGATGAAGTAGCAGCTTTATCCACGGGCATATCATCAATCTTTTCTTTACCCCAGCCTTCAGCATCAGATAGAGCTTTAGAAGCTTGTTCCCTTTCAGCGACCTTCTGTCTAGCTTCCTCTCTCTTAATCTTCTCAATCTCATCAGCGAGAGAGATACCTAGAGTATGAACCAGAATCTTCTTCATAAGCTCCACCTGCCTGTTGTTCGACTCACGCTCAGCCTCATACTCTTCCACTTTCTTTATGATCCTCTGATTCTCTGTCTCGTAACTGCTCAGAGTTGCCTTTAAAGCTTCCCTTTCATTCTCCAGAACTTTGATTCTTTCTTCATAAACAACAACTTTCTGGGAAGCCTGGAAGTATCTCTCGCTATCATCAGACACCAGCCTCAAAATCTCCCTGATACTATCCCTTTCAGACTTAAGGATCTTTATTTTCTCATCAGCAGACTTCAAGTTTTCTTCCAACTCATTGAGCCTTCCAACATAAACATCATCAGCTGTGAGCCTATCTCCCCCTGGAATACTACCCGTCTCAAAGAAATAGTCATCAAAAGTTGTCTCCACTGGAGGATCTTGTTGTGTAGGATGAGCAGATGATGTAGCTTGCGCTTGAGATACAATAGGAGGAGTAACCACTGGAGGCTCTATAACTGGTGGAGGAGATGGAATAGGAACCTCTGTAGAGGTGTGCTGTGGAGGAGGAGAAGTAACTGGAGGATCAGCAACCGGTGGAGGAGATGGAATACGAGTCTCCATGTCAATATGCTCAGGAGGAGGAGAATGAGGGCGTTCAGATGAAGTTTCAACTGTTGGAGCAACTGGAGCCTCAGTAGATTTCGGCTTTAGCTTGATCCGAAGCTTTCTAGCAGTAGGCTCAGGCTTTCTTGTTGCTGTATGTTTCACTCTTTGACCACCTTTCTTCTATGTAGGCCTGACAGTAGATATCTCTTCTTCAGCCTCAGATGGCTCATATGTAGTATCGTCATCGCCTGTAGCCTTACGCTTCTTATCCTCTGCCAACTTCCTTTCCTTTTCTCTCCTCTCTTGTTATTTTCATTCTTTCTCTTTCTCGCACCTTCTCTCCTATCCTCTGAATATATGCTTGATGATGGCCCTTCATCATCGCCACCACCTGCTTACGTTTCAACACCGACCATTCTCTCGATGTCTACAGTGGCTTGTTCCAGAGTTTCTTCAACTTGAACTGATTCAGTTGCCTGCATAGTCTCTTCAACATTCACTTGCACAGCATCTGGTTCATCAATCAGTCCTGTGCTAACACTGGCTTGTTTTCTTTGGCGTTTGGGTGCGGAAGAAGAGTTTTTGTAGATTTCTTTCTCTTTGAAGCAGCACCACCTTTCTTCTTTCCATAGTGACCCTTCTCACCTTCGCCCTTAACATACCATATACTTCTCTTTTCGACAAAATCCTCCAGCATACTTGCTTCCTCACTTTCATCACCGCTCCCCTCATTCCTCCGTTTTCCCTCAGGCAGAGCAATATAGTCAGTCTTGACAAATGTTCCAAACACAGGCTTGAATGCTGGAGCCTTTCCTCCTTTGCGGTAGTTGCTGATGTTGTGGAGGTCAGAAGCAGTCATGTGTTCTAATTTCAAGAGATCATCCTTCTTTTTCTCCAGATTCGGATGTAAGTGATGAAGAATCATCTGTACAAAATGAGGGTACTGCAAAAATCGACTCTTCCCCAAATTCATCACCATTTGGTCAAAAATCATCCTACTGAAGTTGTAGGGCTTGTTCAATATCACCGCCACCATCATACACATGTGATAGTACACCAAATTATCCCAACCCCCTTTCCTGTGGCTCAGAGAGCGTGTGATGCAGTTTGCAAGAAATCTGTATGGCAAACCCAGCTGATTGATCCTGTATGGAGCAGAGTTCACATATCCATTGTATCCCATTCGGTAAAAGTATCCCTTAACAAACTTTTCTGTAAACCCAGTAGGAAAATCACTATCATCTCTAAAATGCAGCATTGTGTGAATCAGATCTTCTGTGATTGTAATTTCTACGTCTTTCTCCCCATTCGTTACTGCTGACATAATAGCTTTACCATCAGTTCTTAACCCTGCTGCGCCCCAAAATCTATCAAAGTGTGAGGCATAAACATCATGATGATGTGTAAGAGCATGATAAACTGGCAGTCTCTCTAGAAAATCTATGTATTGCGAGAACGGAGCAAATTCTGGTACATCCTTGTCAATCAAGCAGTAGGAGTTGTGGATTGGTTGGAACTCAGATACGGTTTTCTGTGAAACAGAGAGATGTGAAAAAGTTAAAAAAAAATTCACAAACAAATATTTCTCTTAATTTTTCGTACGAAAATTTTACTGTAGAACTTGATTCAATTTTCGTGCGAAAATTATAACCCTAAATTCAACATTTTGAAGCCAATTTTCGTGCAAAAAGTCATCTTCTTTTGTAGTCAACATTTTCATACCAACTCAAAAACGCTTGCAATTTTTATTTTTTCAAGAAATTGAAACGATAAACCTTAGTTAAACAAGCAGATTTTAACATTTGAGGGTTCAATTTTAAGTTTTACCGGCTAGTTTATCCTAGATCTACGTTTTAGTCCGTTACAAGAGGAGTGCAAATCGACCTCCCTAATGTGTCAAATACGTCGAAACGTGAGAGAAACGAGTCAAAGAGCACAAAAGCTTTAGAGATTCCACACCAAAATCTTTAACAGTTTTCGTGCGGAATGAACTGAGCTCTCTCTTATATATAGGCAGCCGATTTTCGTACGAAAATTTGGCTGGTGAACTTTAGCCAAATTTTCGTGCGGAGATTCTGGCTCCTTATGACATTTTCTCAACTTTCCAATTCCTTTGTTTGTTTTTAGTTTTAATTATCCACACAGTTGACGAAGTCTAAGTTCGTGACCTTGTTAACTGTTTTGGCTACCAAGTCCAAGTTAATGACCTTGGATGACCACCTTTTGACCAAAACTGATATTATTCTAAGATTTTAAGTTTCAAATTAATGAACTTTTCAACGTTTCAAACCAGACTTAGTTTCCAGATTAGCTCCCAACCCGTAATTCAAACGATTTTCCTCTACATTCTATCGCTTTCTCCTTTGAAGATATGTTCTCGATCACTGGTAGTCAGAAACTAAAGTAGAAACAGAAAATCCTTTTGAATTTTAATACTTCTATCCTAGAAAATCTTGAAGCAATATGTACAAACATATTTACAGACATATTTTTTGCGAGTTTGTGTTAAGGATCATATCAGTTTATTGAGACAATTACCAGTACCGTTGCTCTATATGAAACTTTAAGATCTTAAACAGATTTTCTTCAAATTGTCGGTATACTGATCCACTTTAAACCTCTACACATTTCTCAATTGCTTTAAGATATGTTAGGTAAATTTTAGCAAATGGCCTAATTTGTGTTTACCACCTCAGAATATACTCCCGCATCGAGATTCCCTAGATTTCATCTCACAGGTGAATATATCTCACAGGTGTTTCCCACCTCAGAATATACTCCCGCATTGAGAGCTCAGGTTAGTACTTTCGTACAGAGAAAGAGATGAAGGCTCGACTTTGGTGGTGTTCCCCTTGGGAATCTTTTCATTTTTATACTGCAGCTTGTCGTATCTTTTTATGACATTTTCTTCATTTTTATACAGCTTTTGGAGGTGAATAATGCAAAAGTATTATACAATATTCTAGGCCATTGCTGACGCAAAATCAGAAGAACTCGTATATTACCCCAGATATCAACTAAATATAAAGACCTAGTATCTCAAAATCTGGCATTCTCTCAAATGAAATTTCGGGATACCAAGCCCATATATCCGAGATATGTTAAGCGACAGATTTACCAGTTTATCTCTTTAGGTTTATATCCTGAAAGCTGTTTACTAAACGTGTGAAGCCTACCGACATATCCTTAGAAAGACCTGTTTCGACGTTTTTTAAACAATACATTTCTTTAGTGTACTGTAGTGGTCCACTGATGTACTATCATCTCCTCTTATACACAAAACTCTTTTGTATTTTTCTTGAATTTTTCAATGTTTTTGTATTTTACATGATTTTTTCAATGTTTTTGTATTTTTCACAAATTTTTCTCCCCCTAAAATCAAAAACATATTTTTTGGATTTTTGGTTTTAAAGAAAGCATGTAATCTATTTACAGAAAAACATTTTGACTTACCAGTGAGGATTACGTCCCAACATCGTCATCCTCAAACTCAACCTCATAAATATCCCCTGATGATAGATTCTTTAAACCATTTAATTTTGAAAGATTTCGAAATCTTGCTCTATCAAAAGCTTTCGTATAAAAATCTGCTTTTTGGTCATCAGTGTGAATTTTCTCAATTCGTATCAACTTTTTATCGTGACAGTCACAGATAAAGTGATATCGAATCTCGATATGTTTAGTGCGTGAGTGTTGACAAGGATTGACCGTGATATCAATAGCCACCTTGTTATCTACGAAAAATGGGCGTATCAAGAAATTGCAGACCGTAGTCTCTCATCTGTTGTTGTATCCACAGTATTTGGGAACAACAGCTGGATGCTAAAACGTACTCAGCTTCGCAAGTAGAGAGCGACCGCGGTTTGTTTCTTGCATTGCCATGTTACCAAACGTGTTCCGAAGAACTAGCAGCCGGCAGTTGTAGATTTCGCGTTCTAGCTTGCAGCAACCAAAATCAGAGTCAGAGTAACCCGCAAGGTTGAAATCGTCGTGACGTGGATACCACAAGCCGGTGCTTAGGCATCCTTTCAAATAGCGCATGATCCTTTTGACGATCAACAAATGTGATTCCTTCGACTTGACTGATATCTAGCGCAAAGGCATGTGGGGTACATGATATCCGGTCGAGAAGCTGTGAGATAGATCAAGGATCCGATCATGGAGCGATATAAAGTTTCATCCACATTTTCTCCATACTTGTCTAAACAAATGCCTTAGTTTGTGGCTAAAGGGTAGATGCGGGTTTAGTTCATGTCATGTCGAATTTCTCCAACATGTCATGAACATACTTCGTCTGGTGAATGAAAATACCGTCTGGAAGTTGTTCAACCTGAAGCCCCAAAAAGAGTTTCATCTCTCCCATAGCGCTCATTTCGAATTTTTCTTTCATGACTTTCTGGAAGTCCTTGCACAGTTGTTCATTTGTCGATCCAAAGATGATATCATCCACATAGATTTGCACATAATCAGATGTCCATCTACTTCCTTTGTAAAGAGGGTGCTGTCTACTGTTCCTCTAGTAAAATGATTAGCCAGTAGGTGCTTGGAAAGCGTCTCGTACCAGGCTCTCGGGGCCTGGTGTAAACCGTAAAGAGCTTTGTTCAGCAAGTAGACCTTGTCTATGGAACTCGCTTGAACCCAATTCTCAAACTTCTCACGCCAACTTTCATAATCGTCAAGACTCATCAACTTGGGTGGCTTCACGGACGTTCCCATTTCGTTGTCCAGACTGGTCTGGTTCACTGCATTTGCGTTCGATGTCTAAGCCACTGCTGTAGCGAAGGCATTATGAAGATCCGTATCCATCTCGTCAAACTGAAATTGTATCTAAAAACACACTCACAAACACTTGAAACTTGATTAGTATTTAGACAAGTTCGGGCGAACTTGTAACCAACAAAAACAATTTAACAATCAACAAGTTCGGTCGAACTTGTTACCAATTCAGAAAAAATATCACTCTTAAACAAGTTCGAGCGAACTTGTATAAGACTTTGACAACTTCGTCCGAAGTTTACCGGAAACCACTTGTAAAATTCTTCACAACTTTGCACGAAGTTGTTTAAAATGCCAAAAATGAGATTTAAAGACAACTTCGGTCAAACTTAAGTAACAACTTCAGACAGAATGTTGTTCAAAATTTGGTTTTTTGTGAATTTTGACATGAAATCTGTTGAATTTTGATCTGAAACTTTCAAGGGTTTGTTATTAGGTGATTATGTATGACATATTCATAAATTAGCCATTTTTAACCATAGATTCACCAATTTTGTTAAAAAGTTGTAAAAATAAGAAAAATGGGTAGAAATAGAGAATGTCTTGTGTAGATATCTGCAAACTACGTATCCATGGCTCTGATACCACTTGTTAGGATCGATCTGTCCACTTTTCACGGAAACCTAAGTTTGTATCTATGTCATCGTAAGCGGAAATTACGTGATTAGTGACAAATACACAAGAATTACTGTTTAAACATCAGTTTATTAGTCCAAATGTCTTTACAATGTGAGATTCCAAACCGACAGAGCTTCGCCTCAAAAGTTGCAAAGTTACAAATGAAACCAAGGCTAAATATATATAGGAGTACAAGTTCGGATGAGGAATGTCATGGCCAAGTTCGTCCGAACTTAACTTCGGGCGAACTTGTCCATTAGACATGTATAACTTTGGCCGAACTTGTGTCCAATATAACATAAATATTTCAAAATCTAACAACTCAAACCCTATATAATACAGACTCGTATCCAACACTTAGACGATGACATTATGCACCAACAATTTCATTGATTGATAAACTTGTTCATAATTGTTACAGATTCGAAATACCACAAATGTCACAATCTCCCCTACTTTAGGAAATTTCGTCTCGAAATTTAATTAGAGGAAACTTATGGAAATAGATGTGGGTATTTCGCTTTCATTTGATCCTCTCATTCCCAAGTAAATTTTGGGCCACGTTTGGATTCCCAGCGAACTTTGACTATCGGTATTCGTCTTCATTTAAGTTTCTTGACTTCACGGTCTAAAATCTCCACTGGTTTCTCGAAAAAGTAAATTGTGTAATCAATTTGAATTTCGTCGAGAGGGATGTGAAGATTTGCATCAGCTAAACACTTCTTCAGATTGGACATGTGGAATATTGGGTGAACGGTTCCAAGTTTAGGATGTAGCTCAAGTCGGTAGGCCACCTTTCCGATTCTTTCGACGATCTTGAATGGTCCAACGTATCGTGGTGCAAGTTTTCCTTTCTTTCCAAATCTGACCACTCCTTTCCAAGGGGATACCTTGAGTAGGACGTGATCACCAACCTTGAATTCCAAGAGCTTGCGTCGCTTGTCTGCATAACTCTTTTGACGGCTTCTAGTTGTTAGAAGGTTATCGCGTATTTTCTTGACTTTGTCTGTTGTATCATGAATAAGTTGAGGTCCAACATACATGTGAATGACATTTTCGACCGTATAAAGCTTCGAAAGGCGCCATGTTGATGCTGACGTGATAACTATTGTTGTAGGAGAATTCAATCAACGGTAGACGCGAATCCCAACTACCACCAAAGTCAATCACACAAGCTCTAAGCATATCCTCCAGTGTTTGAAATGTTCTTTTGGTTTGTCCATCCGTTTGAGGATGATAAGTAGTACTCAGATTCAATTTGGCTCCCATAGCAGATTGCATGGTCTTCCAAAAGTGAGATGAGAACTGAGCATCTCTGTCAGATATTATGTCCAAAGGAACACAATGACGAGATACAATCTCATCGACATAGATTTTGGCGAGCTTGTCAGCAGAGTAATCCTCACGAATTGCCAAAAAGTGTGCTGACTTTGTTAGACGATCATTGACTACCCAAATAGCATCATGACCTCTAGATGTGCGCGGTAGTTTAGTAATGAGATCCATCGCAATGTTCTCCCATTTCCATACCGGTATTTCTGGTTGTTCGAGCAAACCATATGGGCGTTGATGTTCAGCCTTGACTTTAAGATAAGTGAGGCATTTTGACACATACACGGCAATACCCGTTTTCATACCCAGCCACCAGTACTGGGTACGGAGATCCTTGTACATTTTGTCTGCACCAGGATGGAATGTATAACGAGACTTATGAGATTCGTCCATCAATAAGGTGCGAAGATTGTCTTGACTTAGAACCCACAAACGGTTCAAATAATAAAGTAATCCATTGTCTTTTGTTTCAAGTTGAAGTTCGAGGTTTTCAAGCAGCTCATTTTTCAACAAGCCTTGATTCACACATGTGCGTTGTGCTTGAAGGATACGTGTCTGGATATCAGATTGAATTCGAACATAGTGAAGCTTGAAACGTTCCTTACGACTAAGCGCATCAGCCACGACATTCGCCTTACCGGGATGGTAGCGAATTTCATAATCGTAGTCGTTTAAAAGTTTGACCCAGCGTCTTGTCTCATGTTCAGCTCCTTTTGATTGAATATGTGTTGAAGACTTTTGTGGAGACTTTCGTATCGTATAAATAGTGTCTCCAAATCTTGAGAGCAAAAACTACAGCACCTAACTCAAGATAATGAGTCGTGTAGCGAATTTCACGACATTCGCATTGGCCACGACATTCACCTTACCGGGATGGTAGCGAATTTCATAATCGTAGTCGTTTAAAAGTTTGACCCAGCGTCGTTGTCTCATGTTCAGCTCCTTTTGATTGAATATGTGTTGGATACTTTTGTGGAGACTTTCGTATCGTATAAATAGTGTCTCCAAATCTTGAGAGCAAAAACTACAGCACCTAACTCAAGATCATGAGTCGTGTAGTTCTTCTCGTGAGTTTTTAGTTGTCTTGACGCGTAGGCTATGGCCTTATCTCGTTGCATGAGAACACAACCAAGGCCTAGATTTGAAGCGTCACAATAGACAACAAAATCATCGTTTCCATCAGGTAAGGATAAGATAGGAGCATCACAGAGTTTTTGTTTCAATGTTTGAAAGGATTCCTCTTATTTGGGTCCCCACTTAAAAGTCTTATTCTTCTGAGTTAAAGCGGTGAGGGGAACCGCGATCTTTGAGAAGTTCGCGATGACGGGACGGTAATATCCAGCAAGACCAAGAAATGAGCGAACTTCTGTGGGAGTAGTGGGTGTGTTCCAATCTTTAATCACAGCGATTTTGGAAGGATCCACGTGTATACCTTGCTCGTTGACTATGTGCCCCAAGAATTGAACCTCTTTTAGCCAAAATTCGCATTTGGAGAATTTGGCATAAAGTTGTTCTTTCTTTAGTAGTTCCATAGTTAATCGAAGATGTTGTTCGTGTTCGGCTTGAGACTTGGAATAAATAAGGATGTCGTTGATGAAAACAATGATGAACTTCTCCAAATAAGGTTTACAAACCCGATTCGTCAAGTCCAAAAATACGGCAGGTGCATTTGTCAAGCCAAATGGCATAACAGTGAACTCATAGTGGTCGTATCTTGTGCGGAAAGTAGTATTGGGAATATCTTCCTCGAGTACACGAAGCTAATGATACCCAAAACACATATCGTTCTTGGAGAAACATGTAGCACCTTGTAGTTGATCAAAATGGTCGTCAATTCGAGGTAGGGGATATCGATTCTTGATCGTGAGCTTGTAGAGCTCATGATAATCGATACACATGCGGTGTGACAAATGGCACTTTTCGTGTAATATCCGTACAATGTAAAGAGTATTTGTATTATAAGGATGTGCATTCTGAGTTTATGATATGTACGATGTGATGTGTTACATTTAAAGAACTCACAAAAACGTTTCACGATGCATGATATTTATTATTGCTGATTTCAACTTGAAACGGTTTGAAACGGACACATAACAAAACTAGTGCGCTTATCAGATAAACTAGAAGTACTGACGAGAGTTCAGTACTCAGACATACATGAAGTTAAGACACAGAATGAGCCCTAGGATCAAGAGTTACACTAGTATGGTATGCAGGAAAGTTGGGATCATGAAACTACCTTCCGAGTGATGATTAAGTGCCAGAAAATGCCTGAAACAAACTAAAACTGCAGAATTCAGCAAAATTCAGCAATTTAACACTAGAAAATAATGCAGAAATGAGGTCTAATGGTTCAGAATAACTTGTTTAGTGTTGGGAATCAAAACCATCATAAAAAGTACCTTAAAGCACGCTAAACTATGCTATTTAGCACTTTAACGAGCCGGTAACCTAACGAATAACCGAACCTACCCGAAACACCAAAATCTAGCTAGAAGCATTGTTTTAATGTTATGAAGCTAGTTATGGTCATCAAACATCATAAAACATCCTAAAAACACTAAACACATGCAACATAACTAATACACTTGAAATCTAACTTAAATCACCTAACTAAGACCCCCCTTCATTCACGGTTACAAGAGGGTCCCACCTCTTGTTGAATTGTTTAATAAGATATGTTGGCTTGATATTGAACACATGGAGTAATGGTTAAAGGTTTGTTGGAGGATAAAAGAACACTTAGAGACTTGGATGAACACTTATCACTAACCATCAAACTTTCACCTCTTCTTCTTCCCCCCTCTCTCTTGCTCTCGGCTAACACACCACACATATACACATCCATTTTCATCCATCACGCAAGCATTCCATGATGATCTAGAGGTGCAAGAAGCATAGTTAAGAAGCTTGGAAGCTTTGGAGCTTGAAGGACCTTCACTTAGAGCTTTTATCCACCTAGTTTATCATCTTCATCATCTTGAGTTCTTCCCTAGCCATTGTGCTAGTAGTAAGCCCTCTTGATCTTGTTATTACACTTAATCTAAGTGGTTAAAGTATGCAGTAACAAGATAATCTAAAGATCACACCAAGACAAGAACATGAACATAAGAATAAAGCTTGAAATCATGAAAATCTAAGTTGTTTAAGTGTATGTGATGAACTTGTTTGTTGATTTCTTGTGTTTATGATGTGGATCACCACATGAAGCTTGCTAGATGATGATTTAAAACATGATCTAGCAAGTATGAGGATGAATCTTGAGAGATCTATGTTGAACATCCTTTATGTAAAGTATGAACTTGAAGATGAACATGATTTGTGTAGGATAATGATTCCTGCAAGTTGTGAATCTTAAAAATATGAGATTTCAAAGATGAACATTTTAAGAAACTAAAATCTACATCAAGATTCAACATAACTTGATTTTAAAAGAAAGTGAACATGTTTCAAAAGGTTAAATGGAACTTGGAAGGTGTAGGTAACATGAAAAATGCAAGGAGAATGATTTTTGTAAAATCAAGTTGTAAGTTGTAAAGATTGAAATCTGGTAAAAATGATTTTTATGAAATAAAATCTTGTTTTTAGTGTTAGTTAAACATGTTAAACATCATTTTAAAATACTACAAGATTTTATAAAACTTCAAGTTCATATCTGTTAGGATCTAGTTTGAATTACTTGTAGTTTTTGTTTCAAAAATGGAAAATGATTGAGTTTTAAAAGAGATTTGCAGCAGAAATAGATGGAAAACTTTTACTACAAGCAATGGTCGTTTGTTTTCATCATCATCATGCTTTCAAGTTGGTAAACTCGCATGTGATTCACAAACTCCCCCTCAGCCTTTGCAATTCAAGTTTGGTAGTAAGAAAATGCAAAAAAGATGATATGCGAAAGTTGATGTATTGATAGACAAGATTAAACTGTTAACAAGTTACCTGTTTATACTAAACTATCTAACCACTGAGCATCTTTGATAACGTCAGGGTTGATAGTGACAGGAAACTAAATGTAACTAACTACAAACACGGCTAATACTAACTATCAGTGCCTAGCACTGCTACATTGTTTATCTAACTAATGACTAAGCTCTGATCCTTGTAACTCTGGCAGACCTTTTCAACTTTGTGAAGTCAGATGATAGGAGAGAAGTCTTTAGAGAAAGCAGTGTATGTACAACAGAGGTTGTAACCTCTGATAGTTTAACCAAAGCTCGGATAGTGTTATTTGGCTTTGTATCATCTGTTCCTTTCATAGGGTTCAATCCCAACAATCTCTCCCTGGAACAGATGATGCCAAAAACACTTTATTCTTGGTCTTTATTCCTCAGGAAGAATTCTCTTATTTAACCTTTGAATTGAAGTTCAAAGTTAAGAGATTCTATGTCATCAGCATCCTTCTCAAGCTCTAAACATAATAATTCTTGGAAGTCTTCTACTGTAAGCCCATAAGCAGCTTCCATGGATAGTTTAGTGGCATTACCATCAGGCTTCAGCAGTGTCAATTCATGGGTGTCTTTGTCGACCTTTCACTTTAGAATTTTTGGGTCTGAAGGTTTTCTTGAAGGAGCTTTTATTGCTAAGGATTGTGAAAAGCTATTTGTGATAAATCTTTAGCCAGCTTGGCACTTGAATCATCTGTTGGATAATCAATCATGTTCTGTATACCTTCTTTGATAAATGTATCCTTAAACTCTTTGTCAGTCTTTAGAGACATCTCCCCTTGCCTTTTTCTGTGTAACAGGCAAGTGTGGAATCGGCAGATGTTGTGCTGGACTTTTTGGAGAGTTGGGCTTTGAAAATAGCATCTTCTTTTGAATAATTAGGTTTAGGAGGCATGGATGGATCCTTTTTCCTCCTTTCTTCCAACTTTTTGTAGGTGTCTATCACCCTGACCTCACCCCATCTCATCACTTGGTTCTTTATACCATAATGATTCTGAATTAGTTCATTCTTCATTCTCTTCAACTTTAAGTCCTTTTCAGGTATATCTTTCTTGTATAAATCCCAGTTGGGAGGAGTTGGCTTTTTGAGGGGGTCTTTCAACATTTATTGCATTCTGTTGATTTCATCTCTTAGCTCATCTATGCTCCAAACCCTGAACTGTTCCCTTGTTGCCTTATATATCTTCTTCTCCTTGATATACCCAATAAGTTCACTTTTGAGCAGCTTATCTTCCCTTTCTGACAATTGGTTACTCAGGTTCTTGACAAAGTTTTGTAAGATGTTGGCTTTAGTTAGTTGAAAGGACATGGCAATCTGTATTTCTCGATCACCTTTACCAGCTGTTTCTCTTTTGGCAATATCCTCTGCTTGCTTTCGTTTCAATTCCAGGTAATCATCAACATTTGCAGGTCTTGGATAGCCATCAAGGGATAGGATTGTTCTTTTGCCAGGGTCATCCTTTGAAAAGAAACTTAGGATCTCTTCCCTAACTGCTGGTAAATCAAGAGGATACAGCTTTGCTGCAGGAGTAACTTCAAGAATTGAAGATGTTGTAATCACTGATGTGGAGGTCATTGGTTGTGATGATAGTGGAAGAGGTGCATGAATCTCATCATCATTGATCACTTTTGTGATTTTTCTCCTTTTGAACCTTAAAGTGGGTGATGGTGGTAGTGGGATCTCAGGTGGTGTGGATAATGGATGAGTTGATGTGGGAAATGTGATCATGGCAGTTGATAGAGTTGCATCTATTGCAACCTCTGCTGTATCAACAGATGTTGACACAACAGGTGTTGTAACATCTGCTTGTGTGGATGTGGGTTGTCATTTTGAAGATGTGATAGGTTTTTGAGAGGCAGAGGTTTTAATGGTTTGATTGGTTGCAGGCTTAGTTTTAGGAGGTGTGGATGTTGGTTGCCTGGTGTTTCTAGCAGGTATCCTCTTTGATGAAGTACCAACCTCTCCTTTTTCTTTTTGCTGTTCAATCTTTTTCTCAACCAACACTCTGCTCTCCTTGATCACTGTCTTCTTGTGACTAGCCCTTGCCTTGGCCACAATTTCATCAGTTAAAATCTTTCTTCTTTGAACCGTCAGGCCTTGGAATATTTAATGTAGGTATTGCCTTATCATCATCTATTTTCAGCTTTTTGTTTCCCAAAGGTTTCTCCCCCTTTTTGGCTTCATCTGTTGTAACAAAGATAACCATTGGAGGTGCATGGCTAGTGTTGTGAGTAGATGAGCTTTGATGGCTTTAATGTCTGCTGCAGTGTCTTGATACCGTGATTTAACCATGTTCTAACATCATTCATCTGGTGCTTGTGTTGTAGATCCAAATAATGTTGTTGATGTTAAAATAGAGGGTTAAGAGCTTCTTTAAGATCAGCAGTGGATAGAACAGAGGTTGACTTTTGTAGCTATCATCTGCTTCAGTAAACTTTTGATTTCATCAACAGAGTTTTCTATCTTTGTCACCTCTCCGTCAAATCCTGGTATTTTAGCCCATCACCTAATTTAATAGGATCATCTGAACTCCTACCTTAAGTGGTAGTTGTAGCTATGGTATCATTAGCAGTGGTTTTAGTACCAGCTTCAACCATAAATGCCCCTTTGTTTTGGAACTAGGGACTTCCCACAACAGAGGTAACAGATGTTACCTCAACAGTGGTTGCCTTCAACCAAGTCTTAGTAATGAAACCACTGTCCAACTGAGAACTTGGGAGTTCAGCAATTGTAGTGGCTGCTTGAGTTGAACTATCACCAAGGGTTACATGTAACCCAAGGATGTAGCCTCTTCATGTGCTGATGGGCTAGCAACGAATAAAGAGTCAGACCCAGCCTCTTGATGAAGTATATTCTCAGTAATAGGTTGTTGAGAAGTGCTGGTTTGTGTCTGGTCTAATTCAATTGCATTCAGCAATGGTAACATAGTAGGTGGAAGTGTAGTCATTGGTGAAGGTGGCTGTGTAGAAAGCGACAGTGCCCTGAGAGAGGGGTTGTAGAAGATAGAACCAAGTGGATCTAGAGCTTCATAATTTGGTATCCCTGTGTCTACAACCTTTTCCTTTTGTGAGAAAGAAGGAGGAGTTTCAAAGCCGGTTTGAGATCTTTGAACCATCTGCTGTGAAGAAGTAGCAGTAGTGGTTTGTGACCACCAAGAGAAGTGGGCTCAGTAGCAGGAGGTTGAGTTTGAACATTTTGTTCAGGTAAAACTTGCTCAGCCTCCTCTACTTGTGTTTTCGCAACTTTATCTTGGTTTGTTATTCTGGTGAAGGTTTCATGAGTGAGGCAACCTGGTTTAGTCACATCGCCTTTTTTACTTTCAGGACCTTTGATTTGATCTTGTAAGTAAACACTCAGAAAACGTGGATGAATCAAAAAAAGCTTTTCTTTTTGCAATATTTTGAAAATTATTCACATTATCATTGAACAATATTTAAGAGTACTTAAAATCTGTATCAGTTAAAATTGCATACCCCAGATATTGCATGTTCAATGGAATTTCATTGAAAGCAGTGGTTTTGCTGAGAGACAAGTTAGAATTGTGTGAAAGAAAAATCGCATCTCAACAGGAAAGTTAGGTTTAAAGATGGTCATACCTTTCATCTGGCCTACATAACCTCTTTCCAAAAACTCTGCTTGGATCTTATTTTGGGGAAATGACATAGGGTGTTCTATGTCATTTAACTTGAAAACTTGAGAGATCGATTGTGGGCTAATTTGCATTAACACTCCCCTACTCTTGAGATTATTGTATAAGGAACACCAGCAGCAGTTGAGTGAACCGTAGCATTATTCCAGAAATCACGGAGAGAATCAATGTAAATTGGGGCTTTGACTTCTAACATGCGCTTGAATTTTGACTTTTGCAAAATTCGACTTATTGGATGATAGCGAGTATTTGCGTCGTTTGCTTCAAGTATGGCAGTGTAATTATGTGGGGTTTTGATTATGAGAGTGAAGAGTGGAAGTGCTTGTGTGGATTTTTCGAAGATTTTGATTTGGGAGCCATTGTGTTAGAGAGAAAAAGTGTTTTGAGATTTTTGAAATCGACACAGTTTAGGGTAAACACTGGTGAGGGATAAAACAGGGTTTTTATAGGGTTTTGAAAAAGTGAACATGACGTGGCATCTGATGCAATATCCGATGGCTAACATCTGGCCATGTGTAACCTCTGATGAGAAAAGTACTAATTTTTAACACTATCAGAGGATAGCTATCAGTGTTTTTGAAAAATTGGTAAAAATGGAAGTCAGAGGATACACTTTAACAGTGGATAAGATTTTGAAGCCTATCAGAGGTTTTGAGCAAACAAATGTTATGAGTAGACTTTTAAAGATTTATTGAAAAATTTCAACTTTAACTATTTTTAAGGATGAGTTTTTGATTTTCTGAACACATTTTGATGCTATGTACCATGGATTTACAAGAAAACTTGTTTTTGTTTTAATCCATGTTTAGCATTCCAATTCTTGAGATCAAGTTTTTAAAGGTAGATGTATCCAATGCCTTGGTTAAAACATCTGCCAACTGATCTGAAGTATGGACATGATGCAAAGAAATCAAACCTTTTTCATAGCAATCTCTCACAAAGTGATGTCTGATGTCAATGTGCTTTGTAGTTGAATGAGAAACTGGATTTTTAATGACGTTTTCAGCAGCTTGACTATCCAATCTGAGTGGAGTCTTTAGTGCAGTTACACTAAAATCTAGCAACTGGTTTTGAAGCCACAAGAGTTGAGCAGTGCAGCTAGCAGCAGCAATATACTCTGCCTCAGCAGTGGATGTTGAAACTGCAACCTGCTTTTTGCTTTGCCAAGACACTAGACAATCACCTAGGAATTGACATCCTCCTGATGTGGACTTCCTTGTAGTTTTGCACCCAGCAAAGTCACTATCTGAAAAACCTAAAAGCTCAATATTCCCATTAGCTGGATACCAGATACCAAGTGTGGGAGCACCTTTTATGTATCTGAATATCCTTTTTACAGCAATAAGATCAGACTTTCTAGGCAATGCCTGTGATCTGGCACAAACACATGTTGCAAACATGATGTCTGGCCTTGATGCAGTCAGGTACAATAAAGACCCAATCATGCTTCTATAAAGAGTTTGATCAACAAGGTCATCTTTACCATCAATGGTGACTAGCTTGGTGGTTGCCATGGGTGTGCTACATGGTTTACAATCATCCATATCAAACTTTTTAAGCAGTTCTTTCACATACGGATATAATGTACCATTTTGCAATTGTTTAACTTGGAGACCAAGAAAACATTGGAGCTCACCCATTGCACTCATCTCAAACTCTGCTTCCATGAGTTTTCAAAACTCTTCACACATAGTGTGCTTGTGGATCCAAAATGATGTCATCCACATAATTTGGACAAGTATCAAATCTTTTTCCTTTCCATTTTAAGAATAGGGTTTTATGTACTTACCTCTAGTAAACCCTATGGATAAGAGAAAAGTGGATAGAGTTTCATACCAGGCTCTTGGTGCTTGCTTCAGCCATACAATGCTTTGTTGAGCTTGTAGACATGATCAGGATGGAATGCATCTTCAAAACCAGGAGGTTGACAGACATACATCTCTTCTTTGATTTTTCCATACAAAAATGCACTCTTTATATCCATTTGATACACCTTTATGTTGTGGTTAGCAGCAAAAGCTAAGAACAAGCGAATAGCTTCCAACCTTGCAACAGGAGCAAAAGTTTCATCATAGTCTATACCTTCTTCCTGTCTGTAGCCTTGCTTTGTTTTTACAACAATACCCCTTTCATCAGTTTTGTTCTTGAAGACCCCCTTTGTGCCAATTGGACTTACATCTTTTGGCAGTGGCACAAGCTCCCAAACTTGTTGTCTCTTAAACTGAAGGAGTTCTTCTTGCATGGCTTCTACCCAACTGTTGTCTTTCAGTGCCTCTTGGTACTTGACTGGCTGTGTGAGTGATAGAAAACCAGCAAAAAGACAAATATTTTGGGATTGGCGCCGTGTGAGCACCCCAGATTTGATGATGCCAATAACTTGATTTGCTGGATGGCTTTTGAGATAAATCAAATCACCTTGGTATGGAACAATAGCATTTTGAGGTGATGGCTACAAATGTGTATCATCTGAGCTAACCTCTGCTGGTGAATTTGAAGTATCAGCCGCTGAGGGAAATGGAGGTGGTGGTATTGGGGGTATAAGGTAACATTCTGATGATTTTGTTGCCCAATTATAGGACGTTTATCAACAGATGTTTGATTTTGTGAACTGGCAGAGGTTTGAGGATCAAACACTGTTGATCCAGAAGTGGCAGAGTTTACACAAGAGCTTGTGGCACCTGATCCTCTGTTGGAAGAATTGACTTTTGTTTGTGGAAGCACACAGTCATATTCTTGATCTTGATCTTCTCCAGATGATTGTGGTGTGCCTGCATTGTCTAGCTTGATAAAAACATCAGCAAATGTGAATTTATCTAAATCAAAAAGCTCTGCAGGATTTGCTGGGATTTTCAGTGATGAAAGTTCATTGAACTTCACAATCAAAGTTTCTTCAACACACTTGGTCCTAGAGTTAAAAACTCTGTAGGCTTTAGCAGTGGTGAGTATCCTAGAAAATAACCATAGTCAATTTTGGCTGCAAACTTAGATATAGAATCTTTTAAGTTCAGAATGAAACATGGACAGCCAAAAATTTTAAAATAGGAAATCAGAGGTTTGATTTTATACAAAATCTCATAGGCAGTCTTTTGATGCCTGGGTTAATCAAAGCTCTGTTTTGGACATAACAAGCAGTGTTTACAGCCTCTGCCAAAAGACATGTAACCAGAGTCCGCAAGCATAGTTCTTGCTGATTCAATTAAAGTTCTATTTTTTCCTTTCAACCACCCCATTTTGCTCTGGAGTTCTTGGAATGCTATATTGTCTAACAAAATTCCTTTTGACTCACAAAAAGCATCCAACTCCCTATTTTTAAACTCTGTTCCATTGTCACTCATAAAGATTTTTACCGGAAGATCAAATTACTTTTCAACTTGTTTAACAAAGTTTTGCAAAATGACAACAGTTTTATCCTTAGAGTGGAGAAAGAAGGTCCATGTAAACCTAGAGAAATCATCAACTATCACTAGGCAATACCTTTTGTGTTTTAAGCTCATGATTTGCACTGGGCCAAACAAGTCCATGTGAAGCAATTGTAAACACTGGCTTGTTTTGGACTCTTCAATTGATTTGAAAGAACTTTTATGTTGTTTTCCTTTTAAGCAGGAAACACAATGTTCATCACAGGAAAAATTGCTTGTGAGGCAAACCTCTTACAAGACTTTGTTTTGAGAGTGTGGTGATAGTTTTAAAATTTTTGTGTCCAAGTCTTCGATGCCATAACTCAGTCTCTTTGCTAGAAGCAACTGAGAGTAAGCATGTTCCAGACATAGGATTATTTTTTAGTATATCTACCACATACACATTCCCACTTTTGTGTGTAGTGAGTTGTGCTTTGCTCTCAGCAATGATTTGATCAATCTTTTTAACAACCTCTGGTCCAACAATTTGACAAGTTTTCTTGGTGAAGAAGGATCCATACCCTCTGCCACTCATTTGTGAGACACTCAGCAGGTTAAATTTCAGATTGTCAATTAAGTTCACATTTTCAAACTTGAGTTTCCCAGCTAGAACCGACCCGACCCTAAAACCTTTCCCTTTGAGTTATTACCAAAAGATATATCACCCCCCATGAGCCATGAAGTCCTTGAGAACGGCTCTACATCCTGTCATGTGCCTAGAACCTCCACTATCTACATACCATAAGCTATCAAGACAAGTAGAAGTCCCTGCAATGCGGTCACAGATGGTCCAGTCTCAAGTCTAGGACAATGGTCAGTGGTTTGGATATTTTCTTGTAACATCAGCTCTTGACCATTTCCTATCAGATGATTGTATCCAAAGGATGCTTATTCACTCTTTGGTTTGAAGGCTTTTTGTATCCTTCATAAGTACGAGGAACCCTTTTATAGACTGGTTGGCCATACCCTCTTGGAAATGAGTTTGATGGTGGGGGATCTGTCATTTGCACCTCTTTAGGAACAGAGGTTTTGTTTAAAACTTTTGTAACAGATGTTTCAATTGGTTCAAAACTCTGCTTAGATTTATTTCCAGCAGAACTTGAACCTTCTCTTTCTAGTGCTTTTGCCTTGTTCTCTTGAGTTAAGTGATTTGTTTTGTTGCAGATGGTGCATCTTGAAGAATTTTTTATAACACAAGTTTTGTTAATGTCATAGGCTTTTAAAAGAAAACAATCTGTTGTCATATGATTTCTTTTTTCACAAAATTCACAAAACAAGTTTTTAATCTTTACTCTTCTTTTCTATCAGACTATTTATTAACAGTGGTTGTGACCCACTTCTGGTACATCTTTGATAGGGATCACCAGTGCTTTTGGGGCTTTAATACCATCAGAGGTTGTAAAGTCCATTGGCTTAAAGTTTTCTAAAATATCACATTCAACTGACTAGGTTGGTTTAAACTGATATTTTTCAATTTCTTTTTCTTTTGTTGAAACCTCTGATTTTCCAAAACAATTTTGTTTCGAGATTTATCTGTGATTTTTATTTCTTCACAAGCCAAATTTTTGGGACTATCTCGACCAACTCATAATCAATTTCAGCAACATTTTTTCTCATTTTGATCATAGGCTCTAAAACCTCCACCAAACTTAATGTTGCCCTTGATCTGATCATCAAGCATAATCTTATAACCTTTACAGGACTCAACCTATTTTTCACAAGTGATTTGGGTTTCTTCTAACTCCTTTTTACAAACTTGGTATTTTTCTACCATAGTTTGGAGCTGGTTCTTGGTTATGCTTGATTCATGTCTCAGGCTACTCATGTCAGAATCTTTTTCACTTAACTTTTATTTTAACTCTTTCATCAGTTTTTCAAAATTAAGTTCATCTTCTAAAATTTTGTTCCTCAGGTTTTCATTCACCTGCTTAATGTTTGCAAAAGCAATGAGGCATTTGTCAGAACATAGATCTTTAAGGATCTGAGGTGATACCTCTGTAGCAGCCATGAGAGCACAATCACACTCATCTTCACACACATCAACATTCCATGGGTTAGTATGAGAGTTCTTTTCCTCTTTAGCAGCATTTTTCTTTTGTTCACTTGAAACCACTGTTTCATCACAAACTTGATCTTCATCAGTTTTTGACACTAACTCCACAGATTCAACACCTTCAGCAATTGTCTCTAAGGCCATCAAAAAAAATTCTTGTTCAACATCATTTTTGGCCATTAAAGCAAAGTTCTCATCAGTCAAATACTAAGGCAAGCTTCTCCAGTCAACATAACTTTTTGTGAAAAAGCTCTGTTGACTAACCTCTGCTGGACTAGCGTGGTTGGAGCAGGTTATGTGACAATGGGTGCTTGTTGTACATGCACTTGAGGATGTGATGGTGCCTGAACATATTGAATTTGTGGAGCAATGGATTGAACATAATGCACTGGAACAGTAGTAGCAGTATGTGCAAAGTGGGCAGAGTTTTGAACATGTTGAGTAGGGGCATATTGGGAATAATGAAGAGTGTTTTGTGTGTGTTGAGGTCTAGGGCCAGGATGAGTCACTATTGGTCCAGAATTTTGAGACCTGCATTCTCTGGAAAAGTGTCCTAACCTATTACACTTTAACACTTGACTTTTGATTTATCCAGTCCAACCTTCAACCCCCCATGCAATCCTGGGAATTTCCTACCAGTTCTCTTATAGAATTTACTAGCCCTAACACTCAATAAGGCCAGTTGGTGCAAAATATCCATTTCTTCAAGATCAGAAGGTTCAAAATGTTGCAAGTCATTCAGCTCAAATGATAGATTGTCAGAGGTTTGGCTTTCCCCACTAGCAGTGAAAGCATAGTTGGGTGCATATGTTTCAGATCCAAAGTTCCCACTAGAAGTAATCTCTATATAGTGATCATAACTTTGGTCCTTACTGCTGCCAGATCCCTCTTCTTGGCAAAAAAAGAGTTGTATTACCCAATTAGTAATCATCAGTCATTTTGCCAGAATCTTGCAACTTCTTTTTCTGGTTTAACTATTCTCATAAGTGAGGAGTATCCCATGAAGTTGCGTCAACGATATTTCTTTAAACCCAACAGATTTTCGTGTTACATAAGCTGCAATTTCCACTTATCTGGTAACGATCTAAGGAAACGACTATTGACAGTCGAATTAGGAAAAACCACGTTAACCAATCTAGGTTCACTGATGAGACAGCTGTAACGTTCGAACTGTTGTGTTAGAGACTCTCCTTTCAAGTGACAAAATGTTTCATATTGTTGATTAGAACTTCTCCGTTACTTTTTATCACTTCCTCAGTCCCACCGAATTGCTCTTTTAGTGCATCCCATAACTCCTTTGCACTATTGCAATGGAGTAGACTAGCATAAATCTCATTGGGTAAGGCCGAAGCGACTATGCTAAATGCCTTAGCATCCAATTCAATTTTCTGGAAATCCTGCTCCGAAAAGTTTTTAGGATTTTTTGGCACTTGTTTAGTTGGATCCTCTGTGCTTGGAACCATCGGAACGTGAGGTCCATAAGAAACAGATCTCTAGAAACCGGTGTTTTGCTGAGCAAGGATAAGACCCATTCGTTGTTGCCAAATGAAATATTCATTTTTTTTTAGCATTGGCGGTTTGAATAAGGATCCAGACTTGGCATCCTGTGTGTTTTGAGACATTTTCAGTTGATTTTACAAAATTTCTGTTTTAAAAACTTTGAACATAATAAAACTCTGTTTATCAAACAAAAACAACCAAACTAATAGCAGAGAGCTGATCTGTTTGAATCAAATCGATTGTTAGATCGAATTTGATGAATCAAGCTCTGATACCAATTGTTAGAATCTGAGTTTGAATTACTTGTAGTTTTTGTTTCAAAAATTGAAAATGATTGAGTTTTGAAAGAGATCTGCAGCGGAAATAGATGGAAAACTTTTACTACTATCAATGGTCGTTTGTTTTCATCATCATCATGCTTTCAAGTTGGTAAACTCGCATGTGATTCACAAACTCCCCCTCGGCCTTTGCAATTCAAGTTTCGTAGTAAGAAAATGCAGAGAAGATGATATGCAAAGTTGATCTTTTGATAGACAAGATTAAACTATTACACAAGTTACCTATTTATACTAAACTATCTAACCACTGAGCATCTTTGATGACGTCAGGGTTGATAGTGACAGGAAACTAAATGTAACTAAATACAAACACTGCTAATACTAACTATCAGTGCTAGGCACTGTTACATTGATTATCTAACTAATGACTAAGCTTTGATCTCTATCCTCTGATCCTTGTAACTCTGGCAGACCTTTGCAACTTTGTGAAGTCAGATGATAGGAGAGTAGTCTTTAGGGAAAGCAGTGTATGTACAACAGAGGTTGTAACCTCTAATAGTTTAACCAAAGCTCGGATAGTGTTATTTGGCTTTGTATCATCTGTTCCTTTCATAGGGTTCAATCCTAACAATATCATGTTGTTAAAATGCATATTTTGGCTTACGGTAAGTTGTATGTAAATCATTGATGATTGATGATGAAACAAATGATTTTTAACAATATTCCCAAGAACGAGTCTAAATAAATAAATAAGGCTACGAGTCGTTACACGACCTAAGGGTCTAATAAAACCTAACACGTGTGTAGGAAGTTGTACGGCTTGAGGATATCTACTTTGGGTACACGAGATTACGGACGCAAACTTGTGAGTTCATGTCCCCCTTTTTTCTTTATTTTTTCGGTTTACAACTTTCGGGGGAAAATACATGTTAACAAGGGTATGCTTAGACTATGGAATGAACTCTTAGATCATGTGAGCATAGGCTACAACTAAGGTGCCATTAATCTTTTTGAGGACCAAGGAACAAAGGTTAGATCTAATGGGTACGGGCGAGCCCCACTCACGGTCCATGGGTGACCACTTAGAGTGTTGTTGTGTCAACTGTCAAGGGTTCGACACTTAAATTGCCTACACGGGTTGAGTACCTCTTGCAAAACATTAATGATCAACATCTTCATAGACGTTTTACATACCTATTTTCGATACTGGAACTTTCAAATGTTTTTGAGAATCATTTGATGCGCAAATACTTAAAATACATGAGCTCGCTCAACTTTTGTTGATGTTTTCAACTTACATGTATTTCAGGAAATTAGGCGGATCTTTGTGATGGCGTTACAATAAGCTTTTGAACTTCAAGTCTAGATGTCATCCACTTTTAGGAGGGTTTGATCCATATATCTCATCCTTGATGAGATATAGGATGCAAAGCCTTATAAATATGAACTTTTGCTAATTTAAAAAAAAGTCCTTTATGGAACTTTATAAACTTATGTTGGTTGTAAATTAAACTAAGGATTTGTGATGGTTGGTAGTTTAACCAACTTATGGTTTGTAATATTTTAAACTTATGAATGGATGAACATCATTGTTTTTATCATATAATTGTTTATTATAATCGAATGCAATGAAAACAGATCAAGTCACACACACACGCTTCCGCAAAAGACAGGGTGTGACAGGTTAGTATCAGAGCTTCGATTGTAGTGAACTAGGATTCTTTCTCGAGTCTAGACTACAATCATTAGGACTCTCACACAGAAACATTTTTACAAGATATTTTCATTGCATCTACAAAACGCCAAGATCCGTGGAACGAACATTTTATAAAGGAAAGAAAGAAACACAAGCAAGGACATAAGTTGGTGACCAGTCTGCATGGGGCAGACTTGTTAAGTTAGGAAAGACTCATGTAGGACAACGTGAGTGCATGTTACGTGATACTTATTCTTACTTGTATATACGTAATAGTAGTAATTAATATAAGTGCACAGGCTATGATTATTATGTCACAGGTACACATATCTTCATCTGAGAGTGGTTTATTATGATCTTGACCCGATGGCTATTGTATCAGACGACGAGGTGGCACCGGAGATCTTCAACTCGACACCGAGAGTGACCCGAAGATGCTTTTGGATGACGATGATGACTTTCAGCCCTTTGCACTACCTGACATCGGAGAGGACATCCCATTTATCGATGACGTTCTCGCTTTCCCTCTTCCGATTTTTGACCAGGTTATCATCGGTCACCCCGATGGTGAGAATCTAATGGAGCCTATCCCGCTCGATGTTATCCCACTCGCTGCAATCCCTGACGAGGATTGGCCTTTTGCTATTGACCCCAATTGGGATCTTGTTTTCCCTGAGGAGGATCACCCTAATGATGGCCACGGTGATGGTGATGTGGACGATATTATCCTAGACATACCTTCTCCCGTCATATCGGTCATTGACATTTCTTCTAACTCCGACCCAGACACTGATATGGACTCCTTCGAGTCTATGACCTCATCGGCCCTACTTGCAGCTGGAGTTAGGGCATACCCTATTGATGTCTAGGACGATGCCTTGTCAGTTGCACCATCCTCACCCGTTCGTGCTCCCACACCCCCACTCCACCACTCGCCGCTGACCCAAAACACACTGACATGCCTGTTATTTTCACTCATGAGATTCCAGCACCCCGCCCTGGGGAGGGCACTTCCTGAAAGCCCATTGGTCCTGACACCAGCATACCAATTGACCTCTTGTCCTCACCATACTACCCTCCACACATGTCTGAGTCTGATCCCTACCATCCATGTCACTTTCCTGCCTCCACCCCTGAGTTTCATTGCATCCATGAGCTAGAGCGGTTTAGGGATCCCATGACACCACCCACTACTGATATACACCAGATTAGCTTACCTACTATCTTCCCTCATGAGATACCCGCTCCTCGTCCAGCGGAGGGTACCTCCAGACAGCCGTCCAGCTTTGACCCCTTAGCCCCTACTACTTTCATGCCAATTCCTCACTTCTCTCCATTCGAGATAGACCCATACCTTCAGACTCCTAGATTGTTCCCTCCGTACACTATGCCATTATCTGATCCGTACCAGCCTCTCCATTATGCTGATACACTAGAGACGACCTTTTTCTTTCGCTTCAGCTTCAGTTTGAGACTCGATGTCGTAGACTATTAGACCTAGAGAGTGAGGCGGATGCCAGACGACCTCCACCATCCTTGTTTTCCCCATCATCTGTTACCCCCACCAGTCATTCCACCACCGTCAGTGACCTATTACTATGGTCATGCACCCATTGAGGGTTTCGATGCTCGATTTCTGACTGTTGAGCAGCAGATCAGCTTCTTGATCCGACGAGTTCACGAGCTCGAGTGTGAGCTTGCACACCTTCACAGTCTGATTGACCTCACCCCACCCCCACCTCCTCCAACACCATAGACGTCTCGTATTTGCAGGTACTTTTTGGCATGGGAGTTGCAGATCCACTTTTGTGTATGTATGAAGGCCAGGCTTGAGCTAGAGACACTTGGAGACCATGGAAGACCAATGTAGAAGAAAAAGACTAACTACTTTTGTATTACGAACTTGTATGACCGAGGCGATGTGACCTCGAGTCCCTTTTGTTTTCTTCTACAAAAACAATGTATTAAGTTGTCTGTTATGTATAAAAGCTCAGTAGTTGTTCTTCATTTTACATTATTGCTATTATGTGTGCATGTGTTATCTATGTAATGCGATGATTAGTTGTGATATATATATATATATACATATAGATAGATACTTAGTTAGTGAATAATATCTAACCAACCCAATACTTCTTACTAAAAGAAGAATGCCGCCTAGACGAGATACCAATACCAACAATTTGCCAAGGACTGAGGCCGAACTGCAAGAACGCATATCACATGCAATTGCGCAGCACGAGGCCATCCGCTCAGAGCACAACGGTGGTACCTCTGGAAATAACCCCCCAACTGGTAATGTGAAGTCATCTAAGACACATTACAAATCTTTTGGATATTTCTAAATGTGCTTTGTCAAAACTCACGTGTGATATGTGTTGCCTATGTTACAGGCTGTACCTACAAGCAATTTCTTGATTGCAAACCTCTCAACTATAATGGCACAGGAGGTGCTGTCGCTTTTTTTCGCTGGGTCGAGAAAACTGATTACGTGCTGAGGATGAGCAAGTGTGCACCAGAACAGGGAGTTACTAATATTTCGGGTTACTTATGGAAGGAGCACTCTCATGGTGGAACCTACAAGTCCAAACTCTTGGCAAAACTGCGGCGTATGTGCTAAACTGGGATGAGCTTAAGGAACTGAGGCGCAAGAAATACTGTTCAAGAGCTGAAATCCAGAAGCTAGGGACAGAATTCTGTAACTTGAAGATGGAAGGTCCGAAAATAGCCAAGTACATCCAGCGTTTTCATGATCTATCTAGGGTTGTTCCTTATCTAGTGGAACCAGAATTCAAGAGGATAGAAAGATTTATCTGGGGTCTTGCCCCTGACATCCTGAGCATGGTCACTACCTCAAAGCCTCCTACCATTGCTGAGGCTATTGATTTGAGTGTTGCTCTCACTGAAGAGGCACTTCGTTTGGGGAAATTCTCTAAGTTCAGTACAAACAAGAAAGAGACTCATGTGGAGTCTTCTGGTGACAACAAGAAGAAGTATTCAAACTTGAAGAAGGGTACCCAAGCGAGCAATGACAACTCAATCTCTAACAAACGAAAGGAAGTAGCCTCACCTCATGGTGCTAGAGTTTATGGGGCAACAAATGAATCCAGTGGTAAAGGTTATTTGGGTACCAGGCCTTGGTGCAATAGGTGCAAGTTGTATCATGATGGTCGATGTGCGAGGGCCAAGTGTGAAAAGTGTGGAAAGGAAGGATACAACAAAGATACATGCTGGGTAGGAACGGGAGGAAGGAATGCGAACCGTGGAGGAACCGGTAATAACAATCGAGGTGGAAACAACAACAATCGAGGCGGAAACAACAACAACCACTAGGGTGGAAACAATAACAATAATCAAGGTGGAAATGGAAATGATAGAGGCCAAGGTTGTTTTAACTGCGGAGACATGGGGCATTTCAGGAAAGATTGCCTTAAGGGAAATCAAGCCCGTGGAAGATCTTTCATGATAGGAGCACGCGAGGCACGCCGAGACCTGAATGTTGTTACAGGTACGTTCTCTATAACCAACACTTTGCATCCATTCTATTTGATACTGGCGCCGACTTTAACTTTATATCTATAGAATTTATGGACATGCTTAGTTTAGAAACAAATAAACTAGACACCCCGTATTCTATAGAGCTGGCAAACGGAGAGTTAGTCGAGGTGAGTGAGATTATCAAGGGTTGTATACTCGAACTAGGAGACCGAAAATTTTCCATCGATCTCTTACCAGTCAGTTTGGGTAGTTTTGATGTAGTCGTAGGGATGGATTGGTCGTCCGATAATCGGACGGAAGTGGTTTGTCATGAGAAAACCATTCACATCCCACTACCGAATGAAGAGATGGTTGTAATTGAGGGAGATAAGCGCGAGACACCGCTACGAATCATTAATTGTTTAAAAGCACAGAAGTGTCTCCGAAAAGGATGCGTAGCTTTCCTCGCTCAGGTGATCAACAAGGAAACCAAGGAGCCGAAATTAGAAGAGATCCTGTTGTGAGAGAATTTCCAGAAGTCTTTCCCGAGGACTTGCCTGGGTAACCTCCGCAACGACAAGTAGAGTTTCAGATTGATTTAGTGCCGGGAGCGGCACCAGTGGCGAAGGCACCATATCGGTTAGCTCCGTCAGAGATGCAGGAGTTATCCACACAACTGCAAGAGTTGCTAGATAAAGGATTCATTCGACCGAGTTTCTTACCTTGGGGAGCTCCGGTGTTGTTTGTTAAGAAGGAAGACGGCAGTTTTCGAATGTGTATTGACTACAGGGAGTTAAACAAACTGACGATCAAGAATCGGTACCCCTTATCGAGAATTGATGATTTGTTTGACCAATGCAAGGTTCTAGTTATCATTCCAAGATTGACTTAAGGTCGGGATATCATCAGTTGAGAAATCAAGAAAAAAGTATCCCAAAAACAGCCTTTAGGACTCGATATGGACACTACGAGTTCCTTGTCATGCCGTTCGGCTTAACCAACGCACCAGTGGTTTTCATGGACCTCATGAACCGCGTGTGTAAGCCGTATTTGGATAAGTTTGTGATTGTATTTGTTGATGACATCCTCATATACTCGCAAACTAAGGAGGAACACGAGCAACATCTACGAACTATCTTGGAACTCTTGAAGAATGAACAACTCTATGAAAAACTTTCAAAGTGCGACTTTTGGATTCGATAAGTGCAATTCCTAGGTTATGTGGTAAATGAGAATGGAATTCATGTCGAACCGGCCAAGATTGAAACAATAAAAAATTGGGAAGCACCCAAAACCCCAACTGAGATACGACAGTTTCTGGGATTAGCAGGTTATTACAGACGCATCTGTAGGACCGATCCTTGATGCTAAGGAACCTAAATTTGATATATAACGTCCATAATAACGGAAATATTACGTCGTGTTTACCAATAGACAAGAATTAATCAGTTAATCATCAGTTTCATTGATTAAACGTTGGGATTACAAACTGACAGAGCTTAGCCTCCAAAATGCCAAAGTTACAAATGAGAGACTCAAGCTAGGTATTTATAGACTTGCAAGTTCGGTCATGGAGTGCCTAAGTTCGCCCGAACTTGCCTTAGCAAGTTTGACCGAACTTGGCTATAAATGTCCTCATGGGTAAACTTGCTTACACTAAACATAAATACTTCAAACACCTAGCTTATTCAGCTCTATGTATTCGTCTCTCTGTACTGTCGAGCAATTATACTTTTCAAGGACTTGCTGATGTTCATCTACCAGAATAGTGTAGCCTCTTTCAATTGACACCCAGCCAGCAAAGTGCATGGCTTGAACCCA
Organism: Scalesia atractyloides; assembly: GCA_947069175.1. Taxonomy (NCBI): domain Eukaryota; kingdom Viridiplantae; phylum Streptophyta; class Magnoliopsida; order Asterales; family Asteraceae; genus Scalesia; species Scalesia atractyloides. Next base: position 56,449,875 of record CAMTDV010000016.1, on the reverse strand, counting down.
ATATGTGAATTTCTCCTTCCATGCTTCATATTCGTCCATGCTCATCAGCTTGGACGGTTTAACAGTCGTCCCCGTCTCGTTATCAAGATTGACTTGATGTATCACATTAGAATTTGACGAACTACCACCGGACATAAAAGCTCTTTGCATATCATCCATAGTGAATAATGAGAGGTGTATACTGAAAATAATCAAAAACTTTTGAAAACAATTGGCACTACTACAAGTTCGGTCGAACTTGTAGTAACAATGAAGAATTCTTGAGTTTTCACAAGTTTGGCCGAACTTGTGATATTTGTTTTGAAAATTTTGATTTATCTTCGGTCGAACTTGTGACACAAACACAACAGATCTTCGAGCGAACTTGTCAATAAGACTTTGATGAAACACTAGTAAGTTCGGGCGAACTTACTCAAAATTTCCTTGATACTACACAAGTTCGGTTGAACTTGCTACAAAATCAGCGAAAAATCAGTTACTTCGAGCGAACTTGATCAAGATTTCCATAAAAACCACTTAAGTTCGAGCGAACTTGCTAAAAAATCACTTGAAAAGTGACTTTTTAGATCATGTTCGGCCAAACTTGATTAACAAGTTTGATGATTAGGGTTTTGGAAAACATGGCTTTTTCAAAATTTTGACATGAATTCGGTTGAATTTGGTCTCCAATCTTTCAAGGTTTATCTTTGTTGTATTTTACATGATATATTTAAAGTTGAAAAGATTTTGACCGTGAATTCTTCATTTTTGATGAAATGTTAAGAAAAATAGAAGAATGGAGATGAAATAGAAGTGTTCTTGTCTTGATACTATCAAATCAGGCTATTCGAGCTCTGATACCACTTGTAGGACCGATCCTCGATGCTAAGGAACCTAAATTTGATATCTAACGTCCATAATAGCGGAAATATTACGTCGTGTTTACCAATAGACAAGAATTAATCAGTTAATCATCAGTTTCATTGATTAAACGTTGGGATTACAATCTGACAGAGCTTCGCCTCCAAAATGCCAAAGTTACAAATGAGAGACTCAAGCTAGGTATTTATAGACTTGCAAGTTTGGTCATGGAGTGCCTAAGTTCGCCCGAACTTGCCTTAGCAAGTTCGGCCGAACTTGGCTATACATGTCCTCATGGGCGAACTTGCTTACACCAAACATAAATACTTCAAACACCTAGCTTATTCAGCTGATATAAGACTAAGACATAGACATTATGCACCAACAGACTCCCCCTTGGATATCGTGTTCGTCTTGTATCAGTCTTCAAAACTCTGTCTTCATATAAACGTTAACGTACACGACTGAAGAAGTTCTTGTAAGGCTTCCTTCGTCGTTCTTGTTTCGGATCCCGCGTCTGATCTGTAGGAGGCACTTTGTTCAAATGTTGAAACCTTTTGACACTTGTCTTCCTCGTTCTTTCATTAATTGTTTCAAGACGCTTCTCTTCCTTTAGAAACTCAACTCTTTCTAGATCTCTCCACTTGGTTTGCCACATCTTTCCTGAATTGACTTCTCGTGCATAGCAAACATTAACCACTTTCTGATACTGCATTGCTTGTACTTTTTGACGTTCTTCAAAAACAATCTTGCTATAAAACAAGGTTTTGATGTCTTCCCTCGAGCAGTTCACAAGCCACATAGGATCTAGAATCCTTATCGTCCTCCATAAACCCTCATATCCTGATGACCCATCACCTCAACCCTTTCCTTTGTTATATCCAAGTGTTCTTCAAACTTCAGAACAATAATTGCTTCACAATTAGCTGGATCTATTTGCCACCACTTGAACAAAGAATAGAAGTTTTTTTCAATCGACATTAGCAGCATATTCCTCATGGCTCTTGGACGTTTCATAATAAATGTTATGTCCTTTTCTCCCGTTTTCTTGTTTGTCTTGATTCTGCGGCTAGGAATAAAAGGCTTCCAGTAGTTGAATCCTTTCACCGCTTCATACTTAATCATTTTCCACAATAACTGGTCAATATATTTCATGTGGTATGTAACATTTACTGTTTGTACCAACTCTTCCACATCCCAATAAGCTAAAGTCTTGAAATCAGAAAGATACTTCAAGTATTTCACTCCAAATTCTCTTTTGATTGCATAAACATTAAGCTCCTTGAACCAACCCCAACTAAAAATATCCCCCAAAGAAGCATCTTTGTCTCTGGTAAAGAATGCTAGAGGACGTCGAAACTTACGTTCGCGAGGCATCTCTTTAAACCAGGACTTCTTTGCTTGAGCGATTTCCTTCTTTGTCATGGGCTTAGGAACTTTACCCTCTCGGACTGATTTAGCAATTCTTTCCTTCAACATATCTTCGTCTAACTGCTTGTACATCTCCTCGAAAGTAGGAAAACTTTCAGAATTAGGACCGACGTACTTCCTAGTATGATCCATTTCATCATCAGAAGACCAATCCTCTACGATAACTCTATTGTATTCATCTGCTTCGAATCTTCTCTCATACTGATGGTCATTTGGCTCAAAATATTTACATTCAACACTTCATCGAAAACAAACTCTAAATTTTCAACTTCAACTTCAACTTCAACCAATCTCGCCCAAACTTCTTTTGAGTAGTTATGCACATACTCGCCTTCCTCCACGTTATGTTCCAACATCAACATTAAAGGCTTTGTGGGTACTGCAGCAACTGGCTTTGCAGATCGATCAATATCTGACAAATCTATATCATCTGAAGGCCCTGTCTTCCCTGACTCCCTCTCAACTTTATCTTCCATCTTATTCGACTCATCATTCATAAGATCAGAAAAATCAAAGTCATCAGCGACTTTGGCTTCAGTAACTTTAATGCCAGTACTACCTTGATCAAAATCATCGTCATCATCACCAACATTCCAATCCTCATATCCAACTTCCTCTTCATCCTCTTTATCATCTTTCTCAGCTTCTTCATCGTCTTTTTCTTTAGAAGCAGTAATAGGATCAGAAGGCTTGACAGATTCGTCAACCTTAGGAATATCAGACTTAGAAGCTTTCGAAAAATCTTCAATTGGTTTCTCTGTAGCATCAGAAGACTTAGGAGCTTCACCTTCAACTCCTTTACCTTTGCCACTCTCAGCCAATTCTTTTTCAGATCGTTCTTTGGCTTCATGTTGATCTAGATGATCATATTCTTTGATGAAGTCGATACCCAGTGCATTAGATAACACTTCTGCATCCTGGAGAATCTTCGATCAATTTAGGGCTTGAATTGAATTTAACTCTGAAATTTCTGTCTGCATCTTCTCATTCGCATCTTGCAGACTTTCGATCAATGCTTAAAGTACTCTCTTTCATTCTCTAACACTTTAACCTTGTCATCCAAAATTTCTTTTTCGACAGCGCTTTGATTCACCTTGTTAATCATTTCAGCTTTTTCACTTCATTCTGCGCCACTTTCTCTTCTAATGCCTTGACACGCTTTTCAAGAAGTTCAACATTTGTTTCTGGTAAGAAATCGTTTAGATCCTGCAGACTTATCGGATCGTTGTGCATATCACCAAACACATTAGGCCCTCCTGGAGTCTTCGGTGTTGACTTTGGTGTTGCAGCTTTTGGTGTTGACTTCCTTAGAGTAGAGCTTTTAGGAACAGAAGTCGTTGTAGCAATTGGAGACTGAGTAATAGGAACTTCGAGTAAACCAGTCACAGGAGGTTCTTGTGTAACTCCTTGACTTTCAGTCTCATCATGAATAATAACAGGAGGTTCTTGTGTAGGAGGTTCTTGTGTGGCTCCTGTCTCCTATGCACCAGAAGGTTCTTGTAGGGCTTCTGTGCTTTTCGTCATTCCAATATACTTTCTGCTTGCTGCTTTTCTTTTCTTGCCTTTGCTTGAGGAGATCCGGCGGTCTTTGTTGATGAAATAGTAGCAGACTTTACATGTTTTGCCTTTTTCTTAGGCCTATCCTCATCGGACTCTTTTTTACATTAGGATCAAAATCTGCATCCAATTCTCTTTCTTTCTCTGCTCTAATCTCTGCCTCAGTCTTTTCTGCTCTTTCACCAGAATTTCTTCATCAGAATCATCTTCTTGTTCAGAAGTAGCAGATATAACATCGTCTTGAGTCTCAACAACAACTGTAGCACTTGACTCTCAACAACAACTGTAGCACTTGATCCAACAACTTGTCAACATTCTCTGGTTCATCTTCATCGACAAGCATAGTTTCGACTTTCTTTGCAACACGTTTCTTTTTAGGCTTATCAGCTTCTGCCTTTAAGAACCATTCGCTCCTTGCCTTTGGTTTGAAATCTTTAAACCACTCCTTTTCAGCGTTAAGCTCTTTCTCATTGTCGCTACCATATTTCCTCCATTTGTTTTCTGGCGGCGCGATATAGTTTGCATCTTTAATAGCTCAGAAAACTGGTTTTGCAACAGGAGCTGAAGCTTGCTTCTGAAACTTTATGAGCTTCTTCACTGTTGCCTCATCAAGATGAACTAGATAAACACATCATTCGGATCCCGTGCTATATTTGTGTACTTTTCATCAATCAACATTTGCACAAACCTCGGATAGAGACATAGTCTTGAATCCTCCATATTCTTGGACATGTGAGTAAAAACTAACTTCGAGAAGTTGAACGGCTTTTCAGAATAAGTGTCCTTGCCATGCTAAATAGTCTTGAACATCATCTAAACCCGCCTTGCGATGGCTGAATGTCTGAATTTTAGCATGCATCAGAAGCTTGTAGGGATTTGGCACCTCCCCTTTCTTCAATGTTGGTTTGTTCACACTTCCCTTGTAGCCCATACGAAAGAAACAGCCACGAACCATCTTTTCGTTGAGATAAATTGGATCGTCTTCTTTATCGTTGAACTATAACACTCTGCATATATCATCTTCAGTTACAGTGATCGGTTTGACTTCATGTCTGACTTGCACTGTTGAAGTAATTGTCTTCTGATCATCACTTAAGCTTGCGTTCATCCAGAAGTGAAAGATGTGTGATCTATATGAAACTGTACGCTCCGTGATCGCTCGGTGAATAGGACTTTCTTCTAAAAACTTCAATATACTCTCGTATTCCTTTAGGGATGGACAAATCGACTTATCAAGCATAATACATGTGTTGTGCGTCTTTGAAAACTCAAATGAGATTACACGCTCTGGAACTTGTGCCTGAAAAACGATGCAAAACAATTAGCACGCTTTTCTAGAAAAATTTCACAACAAAATTTCTAACACATTATTCAAGTTCGGGCGTTGATTATGTGTGTTATACCAATCTGTTTTACCCAAGTTCACCCGAACATGCTTTATCAACATGTTCTTTATATAAGTTCGGGCGAACTTATGCTCTAAACAAAAATTAAGAATTTCACAAACCAAGTTCGGTTGAAGATGCATTAAGTTCCTTTTACTCAATTTGATAACAAGTTCTTTTATTCAAGTTCAGTCGAACTTGACAACAAGTTCGGCCGAACTTGTCATCTCTTTCAACCCAACTGACTGTTCAATATGAAAACAACCATTTCATATCAATCAAAAACGTTTACACGGTCGATTTTAAGCGTAGATTCTGATTTTATGTTCAATTTAGTCCAACAACACCTAGAACTATCTGATTTTGTGTTTTCAGATCTTGTTTCGATCGTTAACAGTTCAAACATGGTTCAAAGATCAATTTTATACCTCAACCATTGTAGATGGTGTGTAAATCACCAAAAACAATCAAATTTAGGCAGTGTAACGGTATGATTTAGCCAATTTCACTCAGATCTCTCTCAATGTTCAAGTTCGCCCAAAGACGTCGGTTTTTGCAGAAGTCAGTTCGGCTGAACTTACTTAGGTATTTATACATAGGTAAGTTCGGGCGAACTTGCAAAGCCCATAACTCAAGCCCAAACCAAGTTCGGGCGAACTTAGCATTTTATACTCAGCAATCCATCTGCAAGTTCAGTCGAGCTTGCTATTTGTTAAACTTATTTGCATAGCAAGTTCGGCCGAACTTGCCAAACACAAGGTAGTTGTTTCTTTTAGGTTTGGAATAGAATTTCTTTTCATTAATCTCCAGATCATCTGATGTGACTTCCACGAGTTTAAAGAATTTATCTAACCATTCTTCCTTCACGTTCTGAATCGAAAATATGTCATCAAAGTATAATCTATCAGATTCCTTAATCTTGTACATGACAACATTAGGATCATCACATAGATCATTCTCCGATGATGTAGCGTCATCTTCGGACTGTGAATCTGAATTCTTTGAGCTCGAGTCAGCACTTTTAAAGCTGCCTTCATCAGAATCATTCAAAACATTTTCAACAACCTTTTTAACCACAGCATTGTCATCATCTGTTTTAGTATAGATTACATTAGTGTTCTCTGGCAACTCAGTTTTCTTTTCAGATAACAACTCAATGTTGAGTGCCTTATCCATCCCATCAGCGGATTTTCGACAATACTTCTCGCAAAGGGGTGGAGGAACATTGTTGTATTCTTTACCAATTTTCTTTTTAGGTTTCTCTTCCGATGGAATTGTCGGAAGGATGTGATCAATGACATATGCATTACATGTGTAACTTCTCAAAAGTTGTTGAACACGTTCTGTTTCAATTGTCATGTCCTGGAGTTGTTGCTTAGTTTCAGCAATGGTGTTAATATAGATATTAATCGCTTTTTGCTTATCCATTACTGTTCCTTTTAACATTCTTATGGTATCATGTTGTTCGATGTTATTTCTATCAAGCCTACCATAATCATTTTTCATTTTGTCATACGCTTCCTTCATTGTGCGATATTCATATTTCAAAAGTTCATTATGCACATTGTTTTCAGCGATGATCTTTGTTTTTTCGGCACACTCGACACACGGTTCAGCACATTTTGTACAAGGTTTTTCAACCTCTACAACTTGTATTTTGACAACTTCTTTCACCTCTGGACCTACCTTGGTTAGATTTGCCATTAAAGCTTTATATGCCATGTCCTTGAGGTTTTCGGCATTCACTTCTTGTGTAACATTGATGATCTCTTCATCAATTGTTTTCTCCTCTACCGATTGTTCTTTAGAGCTTCCATCAAAATGACCTGCAAAACTATCACACGAGTTAGGAGATAAAATTCCTTGTTTCTGCATGTGGATATACTCCTCTTCTTCTCGTTGTTGATGCAAGTTTTGTTCCAGCAGAATCTGTTCTATAGCCGCTGCTTCTGCCGCTGCTGCTGCTTCCTCTGCAGAAGTATCTTCAACAATCTCAACCATCAACATGCCTCCAGTCTTCTTACCGATGTAGGAATTCCAGTCAAAACCATCATCTTCGTTTGATGCAACCATAGCTTTCTCATTGCTGCTACTATTTGGTTTCTCTTGGATTTCAAACTGAGTCTTCTTCGGAAATGGCTTGTATTGAAGTGACTTCTTGTCATACTCGTTGCCTCCTCCGAACGGACTCTGATTTCCTGTTGCTTCAGGATTTTTGCATTCTCTCTTGAAGTGACCCTTTTGGCGACATCGAAAACATGTAAACATTGACTTGTCGAAGCCCAACTTGTTGCTAGAATTTCCGATATCTCGGCTAGTGAGAGCAACGAACTTTGTGACCCTTCGAATGATAGATGCTAAACACCACTTGATATCCATCAACTCGAGTTCTTCTTCATCCACTTGGTCATAATCTTCTGCCGTCATTATGGGATTTCCAATTTTACCGGCTACAAGACTTTCGTATGACTCCTGTTCAGTAGCGAGAAGTGTCATATGTTGTTTTGCAACTTGTTCCGAAACAACATTGTTCAAATTTACTGCGATGTTGCATTTGTATACATTTGAATCAGAATTTGATTGTTGATTCTAATTTGCTTGACGTTGATAAGTTGAATTTGAACCAGTGCTTGAGAACGAACTCTGTGGACTCTGATCATAATGAGGCTGTGATTGACTCTGGTTATGTGGAGAAGCATTCATGTTCGCACTAAATGTTGTCCCAATTTTCGGACTTGAAATGTTGTCTTGCATTCCACTTTTGTAGTACAATCCAACGTCTTGAACTACATTAGCGTTCTTTGACTTTGCAATCTTCAAGAGTTCCATTTCATGGCCTTCGAGTTTATCGATAAATGTTGACAACTTGAAGAAATCCCACTTATCACTATTTTTCAGAACCATCAAATAAGTAGTCCATTCACCATCTGGTAGTGCGTCAGCAAGCTTGTCGATGTATTCTTGTTCTGTCTTCTCGAGACCGTGTCTTCGCATTTGAACTTTAAGATGACAGAAGCGCTCGATCATTTGTTTCATGGTCTCATTCTTTAACATGGTGAAGATATCGAACTCTTTCAGAATAAGCGCCTTTTTACTTTTGATCATTTCGACACTCCCTTGATACTTCTTCTATAATGACAACCAAAGATCTCTTGCAGTAGTATACTCTAGTAGCAAAATCATGATATCTTCTTTGACAGACTGTTGGATGAGACTGTTCATCTTTTTCTCAGCAATGTATTCGTCTCTCTGTACTGTCGAGTAATTGTACTTTTCAAGGACTTGCTGATGTTCATCTACCGGAACAGTTTAGCCTCTTTCAAGCGACACCCAGCCAGCGAAGTGCATGGCTTGAACCCAATATGTGAATTTCTCCTTCCATGCTTCATATTCGTCCATGATCATCAGCTTGGGCGGTTTAACAGTCGTCCCCATCTCGTTATCAAGATTGACTTGATGTATCACATTAGAATTTGACGAACTAGCACCGGACATAAAAGCTCTTTGCATATCATCCGTAGTGAATAATGAGATGTGTATACTGAAAATAATCAAAAACTTTTGAAAACAATTAGCACTACTACAAGTTCGGTAGAACTTGTAGTAACAATGAAGATTTCTTGAGTTTATCACAAGTTTGGTCAAACTTGTGATATTTGTTTTGAAAATTTTGATTTATCTTCGGTCGAACTTGTGACACAAACACAACAGATGTTCGAGTGAACTTGTCAATAAGACTTTGATGAAACACTAGTAAGTTCGGGTGAACTTACTCAAAATTTCCTTGATATTACACAAGTTCGGTCGAACTTGCTATAAAATCAGTGAAAAATCAGTAACTTCGAGCGAACTTGGTCAAGATTTCCTCAAATACCACTTAAGTTCGAGCGAACTTGGTAAAAATTCACTTGAAAAGTGACTTTTTAGATCATGTTCGGCCGAACTTGATTAACAAGTTCGATGATTAGGGTTTTGGAAAACATGGTTTTTTCAAAATTTTGACATGAATTCGGTTGAATTTGGTCTCCAATCTTTCAAGGGTTTATCTTTGTTGTATTTTACATGATATATTTAAAATTGAAAATATTTTGACCGTGAATTCTTCATTTTTGATGAAAAAGTTAAGAAAAATAGAAGAATGGAGATGAAATAGAAGTGTTCTTGTCTTGATACTATGAAATCAGGTTGTTCGAGCTCTGATACCACTTATAGGACCGATCCTCGTTGCTAAGGAACCAAAATTTGATATCTAACGTCCATAATAGCGGAAATATTACGTCGTGTTTACCAATAGACAAGAATTAATCAGTTAATCATCAGTTTCATTGATTAAACGTTGGGATTACAAACTGACAGAGCTTCGCCTCCAAAATGCCAAAGTTACAAATGAGAGACTCAAGCTAGGTATTTATAGACTTGCAAGTTCGATCATGGAGTGCCTAAGTTCGCCCGAACTTGCCTTAGCAAGTTCGGCTGAACTCGGCTATACATGTCCTCATGGGCGAACTTGCTTACACCAAACATAAATACTTCAAACACCTAGCTTATTCAGCTCTACACAATACAGACTCGATATAAGACTAAGACATAGACATTATGCACCAACAGATTCATAGAGAACTTTTCAAAGATTGCTCAACCACTAACGTCATTAACTCAGAAGGAAAAGAGATTTGTTTGGAGTGAAGAGCAAGAGACGGCATTTCAACTGTTGAAAGATAAACTTTGTGACACCTATTTTGTTCCTACCTGACGGTACTGATGGTTTTGTGGTTTATTGTGATGCGTCTCGACAAGGTCTTGGTTGCGTGTTGATGCAACGGAACAAGGTCATTGCTTACGCGTCTCGTCAGTTGAAGGTGCAGGAGAAAAATTATACCACGCACGACCTTGAGTTAGGTGCGGTGATATTCGCGTTAAAAATCTGGCGTCACTACTTGTATGGTACTCATTGCACCATATTTACGGACCACAAGAGTTTGCAGCACATATTCGACCAGAAAGACTTGAACATGAGATAACAACGATGGGTCGATTTACTAAACGATTATGATTGCGAGATAAAGTATCACCCGGGCAAGGCGAACGTCGTAGCAGACGCCCTGAGCCGCAAGGAGCGTGCCAAACCTCTAAGGGTTCGAGCCTTAGAGATGACCATACAAACTGATCTCGTTTCTCGAATTCACGATGCTCAGTAAGAAGCGCTTAAATTGGATAATTTACAAAATGAAGCCTTGCGGGGAATGGAAGCACAATTGGTACCAAAGGAAGACGGAACATTGTACTTTATGGGACGGACCTGGGTCCCATTCTTCGGTGATCTACGCGCGCTTATTTTGGACGAAGCCCATAAGTCAAGGTATTCTATACATCTAGGATCGGATAAAATGTACCAAGACTTAAAGGACCTCTATTGGTGGCCTAAGATGAAAGCTGATATTGCCACATATGTGGGTAATTGCCTTACCTGCGCTAAGGTCAAGGCGGAATATCAGAAACATTAGGGTTTCTGCAACAACTCGAGATTCCTATATTGAAATGGGAACAAATCTCAATGGACTTCATTACTAAGTTACCCAGGACTCAAAGAGGCCATGATATGATTTGGGTTATTGTCGATTGACTCACCAAATGCGCGTATTTTCTACCGATCAGTGAAAAGGATAGCACTAAGAAACTGGCAGAAATATATCTTAAGGAAATCGTAGCACGTCATGGAGTGCCCATTTCTATCATATCCGACCGAGATAGTCGTTTTGTGTCAAGGATTTGGCAAACATTCCAGAAGGCCTTCGGATCTCAATTGAATCTTAGCACGACCTTCCACCCTCAAACAGACGGCCAGAGCGAACGGACGATACAAACCTTGGAGGACATGTTGCGTGCTTGTGTGATGGATTTAGGAGGAAGCTGGGATACTCACTTGCCTTCAGTGGAGTTTTCCTATAACAACAGCTATCACACTAGCATCAAGGCCGCCCCATTTGAAGCTTTGTATGGACGAAAATGTCGGTCCTCGCTATGTTGGGCGGAAACCAGAGATAAACAGCTCATCGGTCCAGAACTAGTCCAAGAAACCACAGACAAGATTGCCCAGATACACGACCGTATCAAGGCGGCTCGTGATAGACAAAAGAGCTACGCCGATAAAGGACGCAAACCATTGGAATTTAAGGTTGGAGATATGGTCTTGTTGAAATTCTCGCCTTGGAAAGGCGTAGTATGATTTGGAAAACGTGGAAAGTTGAACCCGCGTTTCATTGGACCTTTCAAAATTCTAAAGAAAGTTGGAACCGTTGCGTACAAGTTGAAACTTCCAGAGGAGCTCTGCAGTGTACACGAGACGTTTCATGTGTCTAATCTCAAGAAGAGCCCTACTCAAGAAATAGTCGTCATTCCAGCAGATGAGATTCACGTTAACGACAAACTCCAATTTACCAAAGAGCCTGTTGAGGTTACGGGCTGGAAAGTCCACAAGACACGATGAAGTCATATAAAGCTAGTCGAAATTCGTTGGAACTCACGGCACGATCCCGAGTTTACATGGGAACGTGAAGATCAAATTAAGTCTAAGTACCCCCACTTGTTTCAAAACACCCCTGCAACTGATAATGCAACTTGAATTTCGGGACGAAATTCTTTTTACGGGGGGAGAATGTGACAAATGGCACTTTTCGTGTAATATCCGTACAATGTAAACAGTATTTGTATTATAAGGATGTGCATTCTGAGTTTATGATATGTATGATGTCATGTGTTACATTTAAAGAACTCACAAAAACGTTTCACGATGCATGATATTAATTATTGTTGATTTCAACTTGAAATGGTTTGAAACGGACACATAACAAAACTAGTGCGCTTATCAGATAAACTAGAAGTACTGACGGGAGTTCAATACTCAGACAGACATGAAGTTAAGACACAGAATGAGCCCCGGGATCAAGAGTTACACTAGTATGGTATGTAGGAAAGTTGGGATCATGAAACTACCTTCCGAGTGATGAGTTAAGTGCCAGAAAACGCCTGAAACACACTAAAAAAGTGCAGAATTCTGCAGAATTCAGCAATTTAACACTAGAAAATAATGCAGAAATGAGGTTTAATGGTTCAGAATAACTTTTTTAGTGTTGGGAATCAAAACCATCATAAAAGGTACCTTAAAGCACGCTAAACTACGCTATTTAGCAATTTAACGAGCCGGTAACCTAACGAATAACCGGACACTACTCGAAACACCACAATCTAGCTAGAAGCATTGTTTTAATGTTATGAAGCTAGTTATAGTCATCAAACATCATAACATATCCTAAAAACACTAAACACATACAACATAACTAATACACTTGAAATCTAACTTAAATCACCTAACTAAGAATTGAAACCAAACTAAGACCTCCCCCCCTCATTCACGGTTACAAGAGGGTCCCACCTCTTGTTGAATTGTTTAATAAGATATGTTGGCTTGATATTGAACACATGGACTAATGGTTAAAGGTTTGTTGGAGGATAAAAGAACACTTAGAGACTTGGATGAACACTTATCACTAACCATTAAACTTTCACCTCTTCTTATTCCCCCTCTCTCTTGCTCTCGGCTCACACACCACACACATACACATCCATTTTCATCCACCACTCAAGCATTCCAAGATGATCTAGAGGTGCAAGAAGCATAGTTAAGAAGCTTGGAAGCTTTGGAGCTTGAAGGACCTTCACCTAGAGCTTTTATCCACCTAGTTTATCATCTTCATCATCTTGAGTTCTTCCCTAGCCATTGTGCTAGTAGTAAGCCCTCTTGATCTTTTTTTTACACTTAATCTTAGTGGTTAAAGTACGTAGTAACAAGATAATCTAGAGATCACACCAAGACAAGAACATGAACATAAGAATAAAGCTTGAAATCATGAAAATCTAAGTTGTTTAAGTGTATGTTATGAACTTGTTTGTTGATTTCTTGTGTTTATGATGTGGATCACCACATGAAGCTTTCTAGATGATGATTTAAAACATGATCTAGCAAGTATGAGGATGAATCTTGAGAGATCTATGTTGAACATCCTTTATGTAAAGTATGAACTTGAAGATGAACATGATTTTGTGTAGGATAATGATTCCTACAAGTTGTGAATCTTAAAAATATGAGATTTCAAAGATGAACATTTCAAGAAACTAAATCTACATCCAGATTCAACATAACTTGATTTTAAAAAAAAAAAGTGAACATGTTTCAAAAGGTTAAATGGAACTAGGAAGGTGTAAGTAACATGAAAAATGCATGGAGAATGATTTTTGTAAATTCAAGTTGTAATGTAAAGATTGAAATCTTGTAAAAATGATTTTTATTTGTTTTAGTGTTAGTTAAACATGTTAAACATCATGTTAAAATACTACAAGATTTTATAAAACTTCAAGTTCATATCATGTTATTAAAATGCATATTATGGCTTACGGTAAGTTGTATGTAAATCGTTGATGATTGATGATGAAATTCTAAAAGAAAATGATATGCTAATAAGCATGGAAACCTCCATTTTTAAGGGGAAACTATGGCATTTTTTTTTGTAAAAATTAAACACTTAGAAATAATTTTAAACAAGTGTTTACAAGTAATTTTAATCTTGGTTTTAATATGAAAAGTTGCCATAATTTTTGTTATAAAAATTATGAATATTGGAGGTTGACTTTTGGTAATAAAAATGACTAAGTATATATTTAGGAAAATATATATTTAGATGTCACAAAATTTTGTGCTACTTGTATATTGATTGTATTAGTTATATTAAAACTAGGAACCTTGAAAATAATACATCACAAGAAAATAAATATAAATCTTATACCCGAATAATGGACAAAACGGACAATGGACATTTGGACTATATACATTCTGAAAATAAATTCGTAACTTAAAGAATGCAATGAACGGAAATCTTGAAACCAAAGAAACGACAATGTGGAATTTTATAATAATTACAAAATATATCATATTTAAGAAGAAAATATATTATTTTGAGGGGAGAAAAATATATATATTTTCTTAAACAACTCAAAAATATATTATTTAGTGGAAACTAAAAATGCATATTTTCTACACTTAATCTTAAAAATATATGATTTTTAAGATATATACGAAATATACTTATTTTTCTAAGATAAATTTATAGATGTTTTTCTATAAAAATCCTCTTAAAATATAGATATTTTAAGAAATACTATATTGGTGATTTTATTAGTATAAAGATAATATTCTAGAAAATTATACATAAATTAAGTATAAAATGCTTAATAAACACAAGAAATACGTATTCCTATACGTATAAATATATACCGGAATACACTACCAATACTTGGTAAAATACGCAAGTACAAGTATACCTGTACTTGGAAAATATTCATGTGAGAAATACATGGCGAATCAAGTTAGAAACAAATGATTTTTAACAATATTCTCAAGAACGAGTCTTAATAAATAAATAAGGCTACGAGTCGTTACACGACCTAAGCGTCTAATAAAACCTAACACGTGTGTAGGAAGTTGTACGACTTGAGGATATCTACTTTGGGTACACGAGATTACGGACGCAAACTTGTGAGTTCATGTCCCCCTTTTCTCTTAATGTTTTCGGTTTACAACTTTCGGGGGAAAATACATGTTAACAAGGGTATGATTAGACTATGGAATGAACTCTTAGATCATGTGAGCATAGGCTGCAAGTAAGGTGCCATTAATCCTTTTGATGACCAAGGAACAAAGGTTAGATCTTATGGTTACGGGCGAGCCCCACTCACGGTCCATGGGTGACCACTTAAAGTGCTGTTGTGTCCACTGTCGAGGGTTCGACACTTAAATTGCCTACACGGGTTGAGTACCTCCTATGTCGTCACACATATTAATATCCTTGCAAAACATTAATGATGAGTTTTACATACCTATTTTCGATACTGGAACTTTCAAATGTTTTTGAGAATCATTTGATGCGCAAATACTTAAAACACATGAGCTCGCTCAACTTTTGTTGATGTTTTCAACTTACATGTATTTCAGGAAATTATACGGATCTTGGCGCTGGCGTTACAATCAAGCTTTTGAACTTCAAGTCTAGATGTCATCCACTTTTGGGAGGGTTTGATCCATATATCTCATCCTTGATGAGATATAGGATGCAAAGCCACATAAATATGAACTTTTGCTAAATAAGTCATTTATGGAACTTTATAAACTTATGTTGGTTGTAAATTAAACTAAGGATTTGTGATGGTTGATAGTTTAAACAACTTATGGTTTGTAATATTTTAAATTTATGAATGGATGAACATCGTTGTTTTTATCATATAGTTGTTTAATATAATCGAATGCAATGAAAACTGATCAAGTCACACACACGCGCTTTCGCAAAAGACAGGGTGTGACATGCGGAAGGGTCCATCCTTCTTTTTCACGAATAGGACAGGAGCGCCCCACGGTGAATAGCTCAGACGAATGAATCCTTTATCAGATAGTTCTTGAAGTTGTTTCGATAATTCTTGCATCTCAGACGGTGCAAGACAATAAGGTGATTTGGCTATCGGGTTGGTACCAGGTACAAGATCAATGCGGAATTCAACCTAACGTGCTGGAGGTAAACCAGGTAATTCTTCGGGAATCACCTCAGGATAATCCCGAACAACAGGAATATCTTGAATACTTTTACCCTTGCCTTTCTTCTCCACGGTACGCGCTAAGAAAGCTACATGGTTCTTTCGTAGATATTTCTGGGCTTGGGTACAAGTCATGAGTTTTAGATTACTAGCGGGTTTTTCTCCACGAACTTCCAAGACTTCACCAGAAGAAAGGGGTATACGAACAATCTTGTCAAAACAAATAACTTTGGCATGATGTTTGGTTAACCAATCCATTCCAATAATAATGTCGAAACTTCCAAGTTGCATTGTTGTGAGGTCAATGGCAAAAAAGTGATTATTGAGGTTCAATTGACAATCACGAATGACAGATTCAAGTACAAGAGGTTCAGCACTAGCTATTTCGACTGTCAAGGGCTTTCCTAGTTTAATTCGCGGCATTGAAAGTAAAGGTTCAAAGGCAAGTGACACAAAACTTCTATCAGCACCCGAATCGAAAAGAACAGAAGCAGGATACTTGTTGACAAAGTACGTACAGTTAACAACTTCATTATCAGCACGAGCCTCGTTGGCGTTAATGTTGAATGCTCGTCCATGAGCTTTATTGGCATTCGCTAGCCTCAGACAGTTGTTTCTGTAGTGACCCATTTCACCATAATTGTAACATAAACCAGGTGGGAATGGAGGTCCAGCAGGGTTGGGTTAGGGTTGAACAGGATTCTGAACAGCTGGATTTGGAACAGATCGACATATGTTGGCCAAATGACCAAATCTTCCGCAAGTAGTACATTGACAGCATGGTTGATGAACTTGATGATGACAGTTGCACCGATTGCACAATGGTGCAGTACCAGCGTATGGTTTCCTCACAGGAGGTTGAGCTGGTTGGTTTTGGGGAGCTTGATTGGGTTGAGCAGCTGGAGCAGGTTGTGCAGTAACGGCAAAGTTTTGAGAAGCCTTACGTTTCCTCGATTTGTTGGAAGGCTCGACTTTGTTTCCCTTTTGTTTCTCTTGAGTGGTTTTGTCATATTGTTTCTTGTCGCCCTTACGATGAAGCTTACCTTTCTTGACTTGGGAGTCAGTTAGAGTTGCAGCTAACTCAAAGGCTTGTCGGAAGGATGTAGGGTTGCTACCAGTAACAATGTCTTGCACAGGATCAGGTAAACTACCGATATACTTCCTAATTGCCTTATCCAAAGGCGTTACCATCAAAGGACAAAGTAGACTCAACTCCTCATATCGGTCGGTATAAGCACGACTCTCACCATTGTCTTGCTTAAGATCGCGGAATTCATTTCCCAGTGCCCATTGTTCATGACGCGGGCAAAATTCCTTCATCATAAGAGCCCCAAGCTCTTCCCAAGTTTGTGCCATTGCTTCATCAGCACCCCTATCTCTCATTATACCATTCCACCATGTAAGAGCTCTCTTCTTGAATACACTCGACGCGAATTCAAACTTTCGCTCATTTGGACATTGAACAAATCGAAACATGCTTTCGAGACTCTCAAACCATTGCAATGCCCAATGGCTCCTTCAGACCCAGAAAACGAGAGCGGTTTAGCCGAACAAAATTGTTTATAGTTGCACGGAGCTGGTGCATTGTTATTGTTATTGTTGTTGTTCACTTGATTAAGTTGGGTCACGAGATTTGGGAGTACAACAGCAATTTGCTGAGCGATAAGGGTTGCCATTTCGGCATTTTGAGTTGTATCACGTCAAGGAGGCATTCTAAAAGAAAACATGAAGGAAGATATGTGAGATTAACATTGAAATAAATCAAGAGAGGTATTGTAAATATCGACGAAATAAGGATGGTGGTCATTCGTTCGTTTCTCAAAACAAACAAACGGCACACGGTGACTAATCAAAGTAAAGGTGTCTTTATAATGTATCGGGAAGACATGCTTTAGCCTATAAGTGGACACTCACCCCAAGGTTCCAGGCAAGAGTGACTGGTCCGATTCAGTGGATATGTACGAACACTCTAGCCTTAGACAGAAACCTCAGGGTACAGGCACCCACCCTTCCGGATTGCACGTGTTCACATTAATAAAACCCAAACTTTGACGAGATTTTGAAAACTTACAAGGCTTAAAGCCGAAATTGATTCATGTAAGAATGGATGTTTTCTTGTAAAAGGTTTTCGGAAGAGATTTTTGTGACTTTTGTATTGTTTTTAGTAATCACCTAAAGATAGGTGACAATATTGTGTTTTAAATCTAAACGCAAGCAAACTCGCGTTAGAGTCCTAGGAAGGTTATAGTCTAGGTCGAAGCATTACTAATAACCTAATTCCCTATAACCAGTGCTTTGATACCAATCTGTAACACCCCGACCATGTAAAAACCACAAACCGCGGCGGAAACGTCGAGGAGTCACGTTAACAGATTGTTACAACAACACATAGTATTTAATGTTCGTTTTATTTGAATATTAACATTATTACATTGTCTTTTGGAATTAAAAACGAACTAAACAAACATAGTTATTGTCTTGCTTATTTTAAGGCACTAAAGTTCGCGTCCGATCCTATGTGAGCATGCATCAACATCAAACTTGGTTTCCTGAAACATATGTGAAAACGAGTCAGCAAAAATATGTCGGCGAGTACATAGGTTTTGTGAGTGTGTCAAATTCATGGCCTCGTATGTGTATTGCAATACCTCGTCAGACTACTAGAGTCGTTAATTGAAAACCTAGTTATCAAAAGTATTTGGTATTGCAATGATAACTAACCAACTAAAACAAGTTAGTTATAATTTATAAAAGACTTGTAGCCATGAATCTTGACCAAAACATTTGTTTCAAAAATTCAAGTAGTAAATCGTCTTGAAAGAAACCTTGTATGGTTTATATCCTTAATTGAAAATCGTTGCATGTGATTGTTTGAAAAACCTTTGTTTCAAGTGATTTGAATAACGCCACGTATGTAACATGATAAAAACACTTATATATAGGAAGTACCAGCGGCGTATCCACCATGCTTTTATCATATTACACACGTCCCGTTATCTAAATCGCTTACCAAAACCATTCGTTCTTTGTTCGTGTCATCAACCAATTATCCATTGTTCGTGTCATAAACCAATTGTTCGTCATCCTTGTTATAAACCAATCGTCCATTGTTTGTGTCATAAACTAATTGTTCATCATCCTTGTTTTAATTGTGAAAACTTTTGGTCATTTCGGTGAATACATTCAAACCTGTGTTGACTCGTCTATACCACCAAAGGGTATCTTTAAATTGCAATAACAAACCACCAAAGGGTTTGTTAAAGTAAATAGTTTCGGTCGTTCCCTAAACTACCCACCAAATTCCAATGAATAGCCTAGTAACGGGATTGTCAGTCCTATGGTACCATAACTTACTACTGGTCGGCTTGGCCAAAGCTACTGAATGTCATTCGTGTCATGTATTGTCACACCCCGACTTACAGTGAAAGAAAAAATACGGGATGCAACAGACACCTCTGGTACAAGCGCATTGTTTATAAAGACACTACATTTTATTAGTTACCAAAATGTTTATTACATACTACATGTATGTTACAACTGCGTGTTCCCATGAACCACATAAGTCTTCTAAGCGGTATGCGTCTCTATCAGGATTCACCTATAAACACGGATCACACCAGTCTCAAGTTACCTGAAATGCATGTTAGTTTCAAAAGGGTCAGCTAAACGCTACTGGTGAGTTCCACGGGTTTAGTTGTTGTGGAACAATATGTGTTAACAAGTTTAATTGCACTGGTCACAGTCACTGATGGAATTACACGAGGACAGGAGTGAAACCTTGACCTGTCATAGTCACTCCGTGTCATACAGACACATCATCGCACCAGGTCGTGTCACCCTATACACTTCCACCAACTGCATCACAAGCAGTATAATGTTCCCCTGCAGTTATGCCTAACAACATAACCAAAATGAGGACAAGTGCAGTTGACTTGTGGCCGGCATCGCACCATCCGGCCTCATCTGGGTTTGTCAGACCAATAGTACTATCCACTGCCCACGGCTTATATTAATCACTTGTAGAGGGGAGGGTATTCGTGTGTTAGATAATTCACATCATCATAGTTGGTGCAATTAACGCAATTTTCTAACATGCAAGTCACTCCAAAAAACAGTATAACATAGTTTAAAAGTGGTGGAGTGAAACTAACTCCCAACTTGGTGTAATAAACACATTTTTTAACATGCAAGTCCCCAGAAAACAGTAAAACAATTTAAAAGCGGGGAAGTGAACTCACTGGATTGTAGCATCACATCTATCAATAGGAGTACATGTAAGCTTGTTCGTCTTTAACATCAATCATGCAAGTAATTACTAATATCAGTCGCTAGGTCGGTAATGCCTATAACTTGGGTCCAAGTGGGTATTTTTAGTTCATATTGTACATTTAGTATCCTAGTGTGGTGATGGATGTTAGGGTATGATTAGTTTCACGTTTGGCTCCCGCGCACCGGTTCGCGTGCCAGCCAAAGTCGGTTGTTTGACAAGTTCGGATAACGATACGGGAATACCAATAGTGCCAATGTGTTGTGATTTAAGAAAGTTTAACTTTTCATTAAGGGAGTTTGGGTGTTTGGGGAGTTTAGGGTGCTCAAATTTGAGTTTCAATTCTCGTCGTCAGGGATTCTCCCGAACGGTGGTTGAACACACCCAGAGTGTTCCGCTTACCAAGGAACCTCCCAAAATACTCCCGGTGTTCCAATTAAAATTTTAATCCGATACCCACGAACAAAGTTATGGTCCAAACAATATTCTGCCTATTCTAGATTCGAGTTTCGGGTAATATACCTAGCGATTCCTTCGATTCCAAGTGTTTTTCTTGAGTCCAGAAGTGGTTGTGAGCCATATTCAGTACCTATATATCAAGAACAATCCAACCATGCCATAACCCATGTCAATCAAGCCTTGTTTCGTAGTTTTTCGGTTAATAACTTTGTTAATCAATTTCGGTCGATTAAGGGTCGATTAGTGTATCAAAACCCGAAGTCGCATGATCTTGGCAAACATATAACACCAGGGAATTCACAAGGTGTTCTTATTCAGCCAAGAAATCTGTTTAAACCCACCAAAATCATGGATTAAAAAGGTTTTTCTGTTACAAATCATGTTTAATCAAGAAATAATCATCAAAACCATTTAGAAACTTGCAAGAATACCTTTGATTTACTGATTTGAAGTGATGACCAGCCATATTCTTGAAGAAAAGTGAAGGCTTTTTGAGTGAAGATGAAGGAATTTGTGAAAAATAATGAAAAATAAAGAATATATATATGTATATGTATATATATACGTATATGTATATGTATATATATACGTATATGTATATATATATATACGTACGTATATATATATATATGTATATATACATATATAATAAGGGTTTGCGGCATAGGATGGGGTGCCCCTGCCCCACCCGCGCTTTGTCGTGCTTCGTCTTTTCGTGTTAAAAGATGATGTTTATCTTCGGTGGCGCGTTTAGGTTCGTTTTCGGGTCTCAGACGCGTACCCGAATTGCGAAACAGACTCCGTTTTTCGCGTTCTTAGTGTCAAAAGACTCTGTTATAAAATCGAGCATAACCGTCTCGAAACCCGAGCCCAGTTACGTTTTAATCATAATAGCCTCGTATAGGGTTAGTTTAAGTGTTTTTAGGCTTGATTGACCGTTCCTTGCATGTTTGGTTTGTCTTTCATTGCTCCTAACGCAAAGGCGTTTCCCTAACCAGGACTGACTCGTTTTGCGTGCCCGAGCTCCGATTTGTTTCAAATCTTATGTCAGAGTCTATGGCACATAACTAAGATGTTTCGTGAACTCATAATCTTAAATAGCCCTACCGTTGGCCTAATAATCATCGTCAAATGTTTAATGCGCTGTTAAACGTCAGGTTCCCGTTTAACACGTTGTTAAAGGCTAAGGACACCAACCCTTCATCGTTGGACCTTAATAGTGTCATGTTAACCAATACGTATTCCCAGAGTCGTTAATCCATTCACGGCTTTGTCTTGCCATGTACGTGACGCAATAGCGTCAATGTAATGTTTTTGGTAATTACTGTGCATATACTCCTATTATAGTTGGTGTAACATGTTCTAGAATTCGTATCATCACACATAATCACAACAAATATCATGATATACATATCACGTCGGTTACCACAGACTTGTACCAATCAAAGTTTACTGTGATTTTTCACAATTGTCACAGTCTCCCCCGGTTAAAAGAATTTCGTCCTTGAAATTTCATTTAGTAATTCGTTGGAAAGCTCAGTCTTCACAATTGAGTCAGTCATTCGACAAACAAGTATGTTTTCGCATTTCGTTTAGTATCATCATCGTACAGGGATGATAATTGTGCTACATAGTAGCTGTGTAATTTGTCCATCCATAATTCCTACATATTGTTAAGAGTAGTGTTTGTCATCACTTCCAATCTGAAAGTGAGATTGTTGTTGGACTCACAGTAGAAGAGGAGTCTCATATTCAGCTTATAGCTGACTGCAATTATTACATTTTCTTTGCATTCATTATCTTCACCATTCATACACCATAAATTTCGTTTACAATTTCGTTTAATAGTTATTGAACACCCCCTATAGAGGAGGAGTATGGTTACTCTCCCAGGGTTGGTTTCAAACGTTGCGATAGTGAGCATCATGCTCCGCATGTTTTTGTTAAGGGAATATCTTCGGCTAATACTAACCAACCACGAGAGTCCCTACTCTATGGTAGAGAATAAGAAAGAGAAAGGCTTTTGAGAGCCTAAGGTTTCCATAAGGCTAGCATGTACACTAGTAACAATGAATCTGCACACTTACCTCAATGGTGTGCTCGCACTACTCACCAGTAGTCGGATTACGTCATAAGGATATGAAATTTCTCAATAGTACTTCCCGTTTGTGTTAAATGTCGGGAGCGGCTCCAGCTGTTGTACACTGTTTATGTCTTTTCCAAAAGGAAATACTTAATAGCTTCGATAACATCGATGTGATTCTTCGGGAGATAATCGTATAAAAATTCCCATATACCGGGAATGGTAGAGTGTGTATCCAATGCGGTTCTAATTCCAATAACACCACGTCTAGAACATTACTGTAACACGAAGAAATATTTGAGGTGTGACGAGTGTCTAACGATCACAAGTATCAATAGGATGCCCCTATACATGGGACCAGAATTGGTCGTAAACGTACAGGTGATTTGTAAAAGATGACTAAATAACGGAGTACCCGGTAGGGTAGGAACATAGCCATGCTCGACTAATGTTTCATAAGGATATTGTTAATGGAGACAACGAGAAGTAATCATTTCCCATCATGATCTCGAAAGACTACCTAATGCATAGGCGAATATAGCCCATAGTAGTCACAAGGTGGTTACTCACCACTTGACCGTCTCGGTCTCGTGGTTTTTCGAGTCAAATTCGGACTTGGTAAGATCTGAACTGTATATGAGTATAGAAAGACATAATGCTTTCCCATCTTGGCACCTCCGCCATTTGAATCACTGATTAAACATAAGGGTTTCGCCGAGTTCGTTCATGCCAAGCCATCTTGGTTTAGATTGAGAAATTCGTGTGGTTTTATGAAACCATGGGGCTAAAGCCTAAATCCATAGTCACCCTAGTTCCAATAGGGACAGTTAACCACTGCATCTGATTTTTCCCCGTTAGCCTCATATTCATAATAATGTGAACAAGAAAAGAAGATCCGGCCCTCGAGTTGGTCAAGACTAGGGTCGTTGAGTTTCTCGACCCTTTGTCTTAGGATTAATCAGTTCTGTTTCTCAATAGGGCAGGGAAGGAATACGGGCTGCTGGGAAGTGTCGTAACATAGATCCGTAATCGTTCGGCAACCTCCAGAAATAACAGAAGCAGTTTCAAGAAGGCTGATTGAAAACCGTAATCAATCGAGGTGAGTCTAGCACTCTGACGGCTAGGATTCGAAGAAAGTTTATGAATGCCATTTCACAGCCAGTTGGTGCATCCAACCAAGCACTGAGTTACACTTTGGTCATTTAGTTTGACTTAGTATCGCACATTGAGGTATTTACAATTCATAGCGTGTGTTAAGTAACTCTCCAAATTTGAAGAGAATTAGTTGTCGCGTTAAAGTCTTATTCCTCTTTGAAGTATATAATACGTGCTTATTCACTGAATTCCCGGCGGGATGAAAAGGATATCCAAAGGACGTATTTGGAATATTCATTAGTCCCTTCATCTGGAATGATTGGGACTACTAGATTTCGGGTTTAGCTTTCCCTGAGTGGGTTCAGCGCACAAAAGACACAAATTACGATATTCGGACGACTCATGACTACTCATATTTCAAAGAGAGTTTGGTTCTGACCATGTTCCTTCATGCAGGGTAGTTCGTGCTTTTCATAGTATGGCGTATATACGTCACTCTGATGGCATGTTCTGACCGCACATTTAAACACTGGCCCTTTTAACAGTTGTATGATGACGGATATTATTATATACATGATAAGATGTTGGTTATACATGTTGTGGACTCATGTGTGCGACGAAATTGTGTGATATGGGATGATTGAATATGTGACATTGATACATGTATATAAGTATTATTTATAATAGAATGGCCCCGAAACGCTCATCACAAATGACCGAGGCGGAAATCGCGTAATTGATAGCGCCTAACTTTCGACAATCATCCCCACGATCGTGAATTTCACTCGTGGTACGAATACCCAGGTATATATGTATATATATAGTATTATACTTAAGATTTCTCCCGTTCTTGTTTCCTTAAGTAACACAGGAATTTTCGTTGCTCGAAAATAACGAAGAATCGGGTTTCTTGGTAGCATCGTATTTTATGATTACTTATTTAAATCGATCAAACTGAAAATCAATTGAAGATACCAACCATTCGAAGGAAAATGAGGGTGGTTCAACAATACTCCCCTGATCTAAAGAATTTATTTCTCGTATACTCACGAGGACAAGCAACACTGTTTAACATATACTCTTGGTTACTCACAAATGTAGGGTATCGTTCACTTTGTGTCCAATCGACGGATGCAAGTCAGTGTATCCCATGCATCATCCCCCTACACCAGTAGGAGACCGTTACCAAATAACACCTTACAACAGCC
This sequence comes from Scalesia atractyloides, assembly GCA_947069175.1. NCBI lineage: Eukaryota > Viridiplantae > Streptophyta > Magnoliopsida > Asterales > Asteraceae > Scalesia > Scalesia atractyloides. The sequence goes on along the minus strand of CAMTDV010000016.1, from coordinate 56,424,912 downwards.
CAAAGGGAATTTCGATCATCCCTTATAAATCGGGGATAATATCATGTGTAAAAATTTGGACTCCTCGGATATTTCAAAGAAGAGGAGGAGACGTATGGTGTTCTCCTGAGTATTATTATGGTAGCGTTGGGGAGGAAATATGTTTTATAAGCATATAAGTATCTGGGTTAGTCCCTACTCAGAACCACTCACACTACCGTAGTAGGTATCGTGACGCGAAAAGCCTTAACCGAAAAGAATCGAAGAATCATGCATCCCTTTATGCGATTTCTAGAACAAATGCACCGCCCTCATATGGGTAATATTGATTCAAGCCTTAGTATCTTAGGGGGACAGTAAATGAAAGAATTCAGGTCAGGACCCCGTGTAAATAGGGCTTGGGCGTCATTCCCTTTCGTCCGGGTTCCACGGTACCCTTTGTTCTCATGGTTGTTTCGTCGCCCTGCTTAGGAATGGTAATACTCAGTCAACTACTCTTACGACCATTATCGAGATGAATAATTAGTACGGTCGTCACAAAATATTACTGAAGGGGTATGGTCCCAAAAACATTGCGCCAAGTAAGGGAACCATACCCACTCTTAACTTTCAAGGAAACTTCGCACAATATGTGTACCAAAGAAAGAACTTAGCAAACGTTGCGCTCAATAACAAAGAAGGGAAAAGATCATTTAGCGACCTTGCGCCATTCCGCGCAAGGAAGATAGCTAATCTTGAGAATTCCCTAAGTTACTCTTGGTTTCCAGATATCTTGCGTAGCCCACAACACAACAGAGGAAGTTTACAATTCTCTGCGCCAGGCATCTAAAAGGGAAAATGATCATTTAACTACCTTGTGCCGCCCGCGCAAAGAAACAGTTAATCTTGAAAGACTTTTCCTTAGCGACGAACTTCTGTTCACAAGATATGGTGCAGAGGCAAAAGGAATCTTTTCTGTTGTAACAGAATGCACAGTTGCAGCGGGTCACAGCTGTGAAACTTCTGGAAGCATTTAATGTTCAATCGTACAAAGGCACCTTTCGGTTACAATCGAATGCCACGTGGCAGCATCTAAGATAATCAAGAAGGTCACGGTGATGGCATGGTCACCTCGAGAAAGCTCAATGATCTCACGATAACACGTGGCATCTCCCTAGCCGTTGATAATAAGCCAATCCGTGTGCACTAACGGTAACAACAACACTTAACGGAATGGCAAAGATTCCGTTGAGTTTTCATCTCTCCTTTTGGCGCCCAAATCTGTCTATAAATAAGTAACTTCGGCTTCAAGGAAAGGTAATCACTCTTACTTACTCTTTCTCTTACTTCACTTAAACTATTCTTCCAAGTACCGATACTAATTCTCACGCCGGAGGGTGGTCACGGAGAGAACCCCCCTTCTCCCCGTGGCGAGGCTAACGGCGTTCTGTTTTGTAGGTATCGTCGGAGTGTAGTTGCAATCACCACAGCCAAACTAAACGAAGGATTAACCAATGTTATGCAAAAAACCAAACCCTAGATCTAACCAGATTCCCATCTGTTAGATCTACGTTTCCTTCATTGGCGCCCACCGTGGGGCTCGAACCCACGACCACAAGGTTAAGAGCCGTGGGCATGAAGCGTTTCTGGTAGGCTTGCGCCTCGCTATAAAAATGGGTGCTGCAAATTTAGTTGCACATGTTGATTCTTGCCTCGTCGTGGAACAAATTATTGGCACTTATGATGAAAGGGGTGATATTATGGCATTGTACTTGGAACAAGCTAAATTTTTAATCAGTCAATTTCGACAGTTTAAAGTTGTGCATATCAACAGGAGTGACAACAAGCACGCTGACGCATTGAGTAAACTTGCAGCCACAAGTTTTCAGCATTTAGCAAAAGATGTCAGGATTGAATTTTTAAAAAATCTATATGTTCCGCTAAAGAGTGTTACCATGGTTGAAATGGGGAGTCCATCTTGGATGTCTCCGATTATCCTGTTTTTACAACATGGCCAACTTCCTGAAAACAAGGCGCAGGCGCGAAAGATCCGATGCAAGGCTTTAAACTACGAAATGGCAGATGGTATTTTATATCTGAAGTCGTACATGGGTCCTTTATTTAGATGTGTCGATAAGAATGATGCATAGTACTTGATTAGAGAAACCCATGATGGATTGCGTGGCATACACGCGGGACCGCGCATGGTCGTCGCTAAGGTAATGGGCGCAGGATACTACTGGCCAGGGATGTACGCGGACGATGTTGACACGTTGCGCAAATGCATGGCTTGCCAAAGACATGCACCAAAAACTTTGCGCCCTAAAAATCCATTGGTCCCGTTAACGTCAGCATGGCCTTTTCAACTGTGGGCTATCGATCTTGTAGGAACATTTCTTGATGCGCCAGGCACAATAAAATTCATTGTTGTTGCCATTGATTACTTCACCAAGTGGGTCGAAGCAAAACCACTAGCCTCGACAACAGCCATGGTAATCCGGAAATTTATCTGGGAGCACATTATTTGTCGCTTCAGATTACCCATGTGTATCGTCACAGATAACGGCCCCAATTTAGCATCTGAAGATCTGCAAAAATGGATGCAAGAAATGCAGATTGAACATGTGTTTTCATCTGTGTGTTAAGTAACTCTCCAAATTTGAAGAGAATTAGTTGTCGCATTAAAGTCTTATTCCTCTTTTAAGTATATAATACGTGCTTATTCACGGAATTCCCCTGCAGGATGAAAAGGATATCCAAAGGACGTATTCAAAAGATTCATAAGTCCCTTCATCTGGAATGATTGGGACTACTAGATTTCGGGTTTAGCTTTCCCTGGGTGGGTTCAGCGCACAAAAGATACCAATTACGATATTCGAACGACTCATGACTACTCATATTTCAAAGAGAGTTTGGTTCTGACCGTGTTCCTTCATGCAGGGTAGTTCGTGCTTTTCATAGTATGGCATATATACGTCACTCTGATGGCATGTTCTGACACGAAAGATCTGATGCAAGGCTTTAAACTACGAAATGGCAGATGGTATTTTGTATCGCACGTCGTGCATGGGTCCTTTATTAAGATACGTCGATAAGAATGATGCGCAGTACTTGATTAGAGTAACCCATGATGGATTGTGTGGCATACACGCGGGACCGCGCATGGTTGTCGCTAAGGTAATGGGCGCAGGATACTACTGGCCAGGGATGTACGCGGACGCTGTTGACACGTTGTGCAAATGCATGGCTTGCCAAAGACATGCACCAAAAACTTTGCGCCCTAAAAATCCATTGGTCCCGGTAACGTCAGCATGGCCTTTTCAACTGTGGGCTATCGATCTTGTAGGAACTTTTCCTGATGCCAGGCGCCGTAAAATTCATTGTTGTTGCCGTTGATTACTTCACCAAGTGGGTCGAAGCAAAACCACTAGCCTCGACAACAGCCATGGTAATCCGGAAATTTATCTGGGAGCACATTATTTGTCGCTTCGGATTACCCATGTGCATCGTCACAGATAACGGCCCCAATTTAGCATCTGAAGATCTGCAAAAATGGATGCAAGAAATGCATATTGAACATGTGTTTTCATCCGTTGCGCACCCCCAGGCGAACAGACAGGTTGAAATTATTAACAAGCAGATAGTTGACGGCATTAAAGCCCGCCTTGGCATGGCGCGGCGTGGATGGGTAGATGAGTTGCCCAGCATTCTATGGGCGCATCAAACAATGCCCAAGACAAGCACGGGAGAAACTCCATTCAGTCTAGTATATGGAACGGAAGAGTGATCCCTGCTGAAATAGGTCTTCCGACACCAAGAATGCTCGCGCTTGAAAAACAAAACAACGAAGAACAGCGTTGCCTGAATCTCAACTTGGTTGAAGAAAGGCGTGAAAACGCAGCTATCCGCGAAGCAAACTATAATTCTCAACTAGAAAAATATTATAACAAGCGGGTGCGCGCTTGCACATTTTTACCTGGGGATTTCATCCTCCGCGATAATAAGCATCCAATGCTGAAAAACCGGGTAAACTTGGACCAAGATGGGAAGGCCCCTATGTGATCAATGAAGTCCTTGGCAAAGGAGCATACACTTTGAAGCGCATGGACGGCTCTAGCGTCCCGTGGACCTAGAACGCCCAGCAATTGCGCAGATGTTACATGTAATCTCAGTCCTCGATGCAATAGCTACGCGCTGCGCAAAGAAACTGCTTACAGTTTTCTTACTTTTGTAATCTTAGTGACAATAGCAGCTTGATGATTTATCAATACAATTCTATTCTGTCACTACTTACATTTACTTGTTTTTAGATATCTTACTTACAAATGCATGCAATTACTTTGGAAACACAAAAAGACTAAGGCTACTAACGACTCATGAGCCACTACTTGTGCTCTTACATGAGTTAGCCAATTACGTTCATTTGTCTATCCTACACAAGTAATTGTACTCATGCACACATTGTAAGCTCAAAAGATATAATACACATGATCAAAGTACTTGGGCAACTGTGCAGCTGTATATACAAATATTATAAATTGTTAAATCAGTCTACTTCGCAGTCTTCACATTTTCTTCTTCTTCTTCAACACCAGCAAATATTTCTTTTAAACAATCAACAGAGCCATCATGTGACAAGGCGTCATCAACCAAGTACATAATCGGGATTTGTAACTGGTCATAGCGCACTTTGGCGGTCTTGAAAGCGGCAGCAGTGTTAACTCCATGAGTAGTTGCGCGACTGTTATCCCATTGCACCTTGAGTGCATGGTACACGTGTTCTTAACACTCGGTGTAGCCTTGCGCATACCCATCGCTCCGCGCAGCAACCATCACTTGCGCAACTGCCTCATCAAGCTCTGTGGAATTCAAAATAGAGTTGGCAATCTAAATACAAGAACAAAGGGTCAGGAGATGCAGCCATTAAAACAGATCAGTATTTATAAAAAAGTAGTTATTTACCTTGACGACTCCATACTGTTGAATCCAAGTGAGCTTACTCATAAGAGATTCACAAATACTCTCCACCATCGCGTGGGTAGTTTCTGTAATTTCTATCTTCTGCTCACTCTCTGTTAAGCGCTAAGTAAGCTCCGCCTTCTCAACCTCATATTGCTTTGAATCCTTCTTCAAAGAATCAACCTCCGCTTTCAGAAGCTCCTGGTCAAAGAATATAGAAGTAAGTTCAGCAAGCTCTTTCTCTTTAAGCAAAAGTATTATTTTGGTTTCTACCTCATTTTGCTCGCTTCACTCTCTATGAGAACGCGCTTCTTCTGCCACAGCAACAGCATCAGCTTTCTCTTGCTTAAGTTTTTCAATTTCGTTGCGCAAGGAAATTTTTTCATTATTATATCTCTCACAAGCTTCTAGAAATCTCTTGCGGTCTTCAGTGTGTTGTGTCGGTGCTACCTCAGCTTTCTTTTTCCAACCCAGAGCAGCCTATTCTTCAGTCTTTTTCTCTTCTTCGAATTTGCACCGCTCTGCCTCAAGATCAACCCACATCTTCCTCACTGATTCGCTCTAAATCCCAACTTTTATCACTTTGATTCAAACTCATCCCATACTTTATTCATGCTGAGCCACTCGCGCAAAATCCGATGAGTAACAGATGAGGCCTGCGCTGTCTCTAGCAGATAGGCTTATAATTTGATCATGGGATTGGTCTTCTAGGTGCTTTACCTTCGCCGGCGGATAAAATCCCTTATACCACTCCCTGCAAGCTTGCAGGTCGGTAAATGTATCACTATGTTTCAATTTCCATACCGGCTCGTGTACGGTAGAGGCTCTCTTGGTGGAGTAAGTTGGTAGTAATAATCCCCAAGAGTCTCCTTAGGAGAATAGGCGACTCCTCTTCAGGATCGTCAAAAAAAGAGGAGGACCCTTAACCAGCTGTAAAAGGACCTACTCCCTTAATATTTGAAGTAATGTTCTCGGCATGAGTAGGGGAAGTAGGCGTCTCTTGCGCAGCAGTTTTAGTCTCCACAGAAGGGGGCAGTATCTTTTACCAGCTCGCCAGCAGGATCTTCAGCAAATCATTTTTGTTGCTCTTCTTTTAGAGAAATTTTCTCTGGCATGTCCAAGATAATCGGGTCTGAACCAGGAACGGTCACGCTAGGGTTCACATCGTCTCCTCCCTTCTCAGTATCTTCAGGTTTGCGCGGGGATGGTATGGAGGATGACGTGGCCTGCGCCGTCTTCACTGTTTTCTCTGCGGAAAACAAAAGTTAGCAAAACGGAATTCCCAAATGCGAGACAATACACAACCAATACAAAATTTTCAAAGTATTCATACCAGGAGAAAATTTCTCCGCTAGAGCATCTAAATTGCTTTTCTTGCCAATGCGCGGCCGCGCAGCCTTTTTGGTGGTGATGGTGGCGGTGCAGATTCAGCCTCTTTCCTCTTCTTCGAGGTGCCCTTCAACACCGTCTCTGGGCTTGAAGGAATTTCCAGAGGTTCATCCGGGTTTGGAAGCAGGAAAAGATGAAATGTCTATAGGTTCCGCTTTTGGCTTCTTCAAACCTACAGGCGCGAGATCCTCTAATGAGTCTGACACCACCACATATTCACACCAAGAATCAGATACGAGACGCGTACCTTTCTTGCCCTCAGGATTCACAGTGGCAGATGTCTTGGGTTTTTGAGCATCTGGCTTGGGGGAAGTGCAGCAGCAGCAGCAGCTGGTTTTTTCTTCTTCTTCTTCGAATCAGGGCCTACGCCCAAGTTTAGCAAGTCACCTACATAATCAATAATAAAGGGAAAACGTTGCACCATAAGTTACGTTGCAATATTACTTAGAATTAATATCTAATAGTAATATTGCAATACTAACTCATGCTTTACAAAATACTACGTACCAGTAGTAGAGGAGGGCTGCGCGTGGAGACCTTCTTTCTTGGGGAGTTCAAAGTTTCCCAGAATTTGATCAAACCATGGTTCCTCACCTTGCTCAATCGGCACCGTTGCCATCTTTCCATTATCTCTCTTAAAAGAAACCAGGTATAACGGCACAACTGTATCACAAAGCACAACAATAAACATCATCAATATACATTTATAGAGGATTATCCAAATAAGTGATATAGCAAAGTACCAACTCCATCTTCTGTATAGACTGGTTTTTCTTGGTGTTCTTTTTTCCATAGTACGCTCATGCCAGCAGCAATCAACTCCCTCTCTGGTAAAATAATATTGGACACATCCTTGATATTTTGATACCATACCTCATTGCTAGGGATGGCCAACGTCTCCAGTTCTATCCTTCTCCAGCCCGAATGTCATCACCATCGGAATAACTGCCGACTTAACATAGAAAAACTTCTGTTTCCAGTCATGATAAGACTTAGGAGGTACGAGCAACAGGCGTTTGGCTTGAATGCATTGCTGAAAGGAATAAAACCCTAACGAGCAGTGTAACTGGTAGAAGACCCTAAACTTTTCAACCGTCGGGAGTATCTTCATTGACCGACAAACAAATTCAAAGTGCCTAATTCTAACCATTCCCATTGGATTTAACTAGGAGATGTGGAACTTATAGAAATCAAGAATCTCCAACATGAAATGAGTTATCAGAAGCCTAAAGTTACCCTCAGCAAAGTAATCGTAATACAGTGTAATGTAACCGGCCGGAGCATCCGCCGCCATAGCATTTTCCTTGGGGTAGAAGGCCCCCCAAGATTTGGCAAACAAAAAATTACTAACTAGAGCATCAAACTCTTTCTTCTTCCATTTTAATGGTAGTAGAGTCGACGTCGTTGGCATGTCTACAGAACTAGTACCAGTAGCCATGAAATGGAAGAAAAATTGCAGAAGAAGAAGGGTTTTATGTAATAAAGATGAGAGTATTGTGAAAGCATAGAGAAAAAATGAGGATCGGAGACATATATAAAGGGATCGCAATTAATGCTTGGGGTAGCGTGTAACCGCATCTACACTTTTTCAAAACCCTAGGTAAGTGTCAGGGCGAGTTGGCAACAGTTCCCATGCGCGCGCGGTGAGCCACATATTCCGTCATGCAATTAATGTTGAATAGTCAACAATTGTTGATAGCTGTGGGACAATACATCAAACGTCACAACGGCACGTTGTCTCTTCACCAACTTCTGACAAAAGGACAATTTTTCAAAATTCAAAAAAGTTTCTCCTTATCCTAACTAGTTTTAAGCCATAAGATTTTTTCTCTTCAGCACAACAAAACCTTTTTTTCAAGAAGAACAACACTTCACCACACTTTTCTAGTCCAGTACTCCACCTACTTGCTACTTGCGCATAGGAGCAACACTGGACTAGGGGGATTGAAGGGATATGGTCCCAAAAACCATGCTCCAAGCAAGGGAACCATACCCACTCTTAACTGTCAAGGAAACTTCGTACAGATATGTATACCAAAGAAAAAACTTAGCAAACGATGCGCTAAAGTAACAAAGAAGGGAAAAGATCATTTAGCTACTTTGCGCAGTTCCGCGCAAGGAAGATAGTTAATCTTGAGAATTCCCTAAGTCACTCTTGGTTCCCAGATATCTTGCGCAGCCCACAACACAACAGAGGAAGTTTACAATTCTCTGCGCTAGGCATCTAGAAGGGAAAATGATCATTTAACTACCTTGCGCCGCTCGCGCAAAGAAACAGTTAATCTTGAAAGACTTTTCCTTAGCAAAGAACTTTTGTTCACAAGATATGGTGCAGAGGCTAAAGAAATCTTTTCTGTTGTAACAGAATGCACATGTGGCAGCGGGTCACAGCTAAGAAACTTCTGGAAGCATTTAATGTTCAATCGTGCAAAGGCACCTTTCGGTTACAACCGAATGCCACATGGCAGCATCTTAGATAATCAAGAAGGTCACGGTGATGGCATGGTCACCTCGAGAAAGCTCAATGATCTCACGATGACACTTGGCATCTCCCTAGCCATTGATAATAAGCCAATCCATGTGCACTAACGGTAACAACAACACTTAACGGAATGGCAAAGATTCCGTTAAGTTTTCATCTCTCCTTTTGGCGCCCAAATCTGGCTATAAATAAGTAACTTCGGCTTCAAGGAAAGGTATTCACTCTTACTTACTCTTTCTCTTACTTCACTTAAACTATTCTTCCAAGTACTGATACTTATTCTCACGCCGAAGGGTGGTCATGGAGAGAACCCCCCTTCTCCCCGTGGCGAGGCTAACAGCGTCCTGTTTTGTAGGTATCGTCGGATTGTAGTTGCAATCACCACAGCCAAACTAAACGAAAGATTAACCAATTTTATGCAAAAACCAAACCCTAGATCTAACCAGATTCCGACCTGTTAGATCTACATTTCTTCAATTACCAAAAAAAGAGACCGAAAGAATCAATGGTCTAGAGTCTGCAGGTTTAGATAAGAGTTATCACATAGGTTAGTCATCAGATTACTGTATTCGAAGACTACTCGAAGGCGATCTCGTCTTTTACTAGAACATATTTTCACTAAGTTATGGGAGGCTGAAAACAAGGGACCGTTTGATATATAAAAATTTTATACAATTCTTTTTAAATATCGTCCTTCAAATTAGATATATATATAAATAAAATAATCGTTCAACGAAAAATTCGCTTTGTGTCATTTGTTTATTAAATATACATTAAGAGGTAGCTTCGTTACGGTCCTTCGTACCGTTTATTCACTACTTCTTCGAGTTACTGGGGATTTATCTTGTATTAGTTTGAACTAAGTCGATAGGGCGTATCAAATTAGTAACTTATATGTACCGGACCTTAACACTTTCCAATAGTGTTAGTAAGGAGAATTGAATTAATTTGAAGAAGTGAGTCGGATTACTTCATGATTAGTTTTCTCACTTCGCACAGGGGTTACGTCACCATAAACCAAAATTTACCAAATTGATACTTGGATTGGACCGCGGTTAATGTTGTATATTTATAATAAACGTATGCCTATAAGTGTCCTGTTAATACGAAGTATTAACGTTAACGAGGAATATAGGCAAAACTGTTCTTGCCTCCACAAGTCTTATTACCATCAGATCCGCATCCACACAACTCTTGCCGAACTTTGATTACATCAAATAAGTTTCTCCATTTATGTGTTACCCCTAAATCCCCTTAGGTTATCAACATTGATGCTAAGTACGCGTCCTTACTAAGAATTAGAGATTGTATCACTAGCGAACAATAGCTAGTAAAGGAAATATACGTTTCAACCGAATAGCTTCCTAGACGACGGTCGGTGACATAAGTATAATTGGTTTGTCGTAACGTAATGATTTCAAATATATGATTGTACGTTCTAGCAATCCCCCCAAACGAAAATAAATTACGTTGAATTGTCTTACCAAAGGCAGAAGGATTGATACCTATCATGAATCAATCATTGAGTAAATCGATGTGAGTAAGCTATTACCGGCTATACCCACATAGTTCAGTACAGAGTACTACCAGGGTGTAGTACCCCTAGAAAGTCGTCTATAATTTCGAAAAAGGACCTTTCCCGGATTAACCCAAAGGTCGATATATGTCAACCCCCAAATTATTTTTCATTTAAAATCACCACAAACGTATATAGATATCGTGGTTACGACAACTATGGCATTATCTATCGCATCAAACAAGGTCGAAGTCTCAACACCGTGTTGCCCAAAAGATAACCGAACGAATCGCAACATGAAGCCCGTCTGCCCTGAGTAACGGTACCTTGATAATGTAGCCGGGTTTTATATAGGAAGTACCGCAGCGTATCCACCACACCCATGTACATGATAATGTTCCGTTCACCAAGATATTCGGGTCTCATATTACTTTCCGTGAATAACCAACTGAAATCCGAAACAATAATTAACCGTAAAGAATGCAATGTAACCGCCAGTCACACGAAACGATGTTTCATTATGCAAAGCGTTTCAAAGGAATCTGTATACTCACAAAATTTATACCCAATTGAATCAAATGACAACGGGAAGGGTAACTTATTTACGCATTCCATGCCATCTCCATAACCTGGAGATCATCAAACTCACACATAACATATATCGGGACATGTGCTAAGGAGTACCACTAAGTATCATAATATCATATGACGTGAGGGCTAAAGCCAATATTGTAAGCGGAAGAGGAATCCAACAGACAATCAAATGAATCATTGATCCAAGGACGATAAAGTTTCGTAAAATGTTTAAATTCTGCGATTGTATAACAATCAAATGTGAAACAACGAGAAGCGGAGTAAGGATCCGTACACGTCCTTTCAATTTATCAGAACGACCCACACGTTCTTTATGTATCTATGTTCTTTTTAAAATACCATTCTGGTATGCAATCTTTGTTATAATAATTATAAGGATAGAGTTGATGAGATCGTATCATAATAAAGACTTGAGTTCTCACATCATAAAGTATAAGTAACAACTGTGGGAGTGATATGAATCCAACTCTAGTGTATATTAAACAAGTGGTCAGTAGGAATGTGGAATGGACTGTAGTACCAGTTTTCTGCCTATCCCAAAGGCATACGTAGTAACGTATTATCCACAATCCCAATTCATGTATCAATTCACGCACCAACATTCACACACTATCACCTTGGTACACGTATGTATCATTCCATGTATTTAAGGGTGTTTATTACCGCGGCTTTCCCAACACTGCCTCGTATGAGCAAGTCTGTTATTACGTTCCAGACCATAATAACCCACTTGCCCCACAAGGCCATCCTAGTACTTGCAAATAGGATACTTTACAGTGTTCACTAACGACCTTGAGTAGAGGTTAATTTTTCCAATGATGTCCACTAAAGTCCGAGCCTGTAGTTATAGTCTAGGTTTCCTCAAAGGCACCTAATTCTCTATAACCAATGGCCCTGATACCATCTTCTGTCACACCCTGACTTGCAGCGGAAGAAAAAATACGGGATGCAACAGGCACCTCTGGTACAAGCGCATTGTTTATAAAGACACTATATTTTATTAATTACCAAAATGTTGATTACATACTACATGTATGTTACAACTGCGTGTTCCAATGAACCACATAAGTCATCTAAGCGGCATGCGTCTATATCAGGATTCACCTATAAACACGTCTCGAACCACATACACGGATCACACCAGTCTCAAGTTAACTGAAATGCATGTTAAAGGGTCAACTAAAAACTACTGGTGAGTTCCACGGGTTTAGTTGTTGTGGAACAATATGTGTTAACAAGTTTAATTGCACTGGTCACAATCACCGATGGAATTACACGAGGACACAAGTGAAACCTTGACCTGTCATAGTCACTCCGTGTCATATAGACACGTCATCGCACCGGGTCGTGTCACCCTAGACACTTCCCACCAACTGCATCACAAAAAGTTTAATGTTCTCCTGCAGTTATGCCTAACATCATAACCAAATGAGGACAAGTGCAGTTGACTTGTGGCCGGCATCGCACCATCCGGCCTCACTTGTAGAGGGGAGGGTGTTCGTGTGTTAGATAATTCACATCATCACAGTTGGTGCAATTAACGCATTTTTGTATCATGCAAGTCACTCCAAACAACAGTATAACACAGTTTAAAAGTGGTGGAGTGAAACTAACTCCCAACTTGGTGTAATCAACACAGTTTTTAACATGCATGTCCCTAGAAAACAATAAAACAATTTAAAAGCGGGGAAGTGAACTCATTGGATAGCAGCATCACATGTAGCAATAGGAGTATATGTAAGCTTGTTCGGCTTTAACATCAATCATGCAAGTAATTACTAATATCAGTCGCTAGGTCGGTAATGCCTATAACTTGGGTCCAAGTGGGTATTTTTAGTTCATATTGTACATATAGTATCCTGGTGTGGTGACGGATGTCAGGGTATAATTAGTTTCATGTTTGGCTCCCGGGCACCGGTTCGCGTGCCAGCCAAAGTCGGTTGTTTGACAAGTTCGGATAACGATACGGGAATACCAATAGTGCCAATGTGTTAGGATTTAAGAAAGATTAACTTTTCATTAAGGGAGTTTGGGTGTTTGGGGAGTTTAGGTTGCTCAAATTTTAGGTTTCCATTCTAGCCGTTAGGGATTCTCCCGAACGGTGGTGGAACACACCCAGATTGTTCCGCTTACCCTGGAACCTCCCAAAATACTCCAGGGGTTCCAATTATAGTCAAAATAGGTTTTGGTCCGTTCCCAGTTTCGGCAGGTTCGTTGTCCGGTAAACTGCCGAATTTAGTTAAATAAGCATTTTAAAAGTCGAAAAATCCCATTTAATCTATATAGTTCATAAAATCCTGGTAATTTTTGTAGAACTCAGTAAAAATATATAGATTCCAATAAAATTATTGTGGGAATTTATAAAGCTATTTTAACTTCTCAAATAAATCATTTGTAAAATAGTATTTAACCGAATAATTCACTTTGTTTATCATTCAATGTCCAAAAATTCCCAAACAAAATCCTGGAACTTCCCTATATGTCCAGGAACTACCTGTAAAAATTTTGGATTTTTCTGATTTCTTTTCAGCGCGTTTCTGGCTACCGAAAACTTATAAAAACGAGGATTTTTAGTCCAAATGAAAACCCAACCAATAAACTTTAAAACTTCCCAGAACCTTTCCCATATGTTCCTTAGTTTTCATGTAAATTTTGGTGATTTATTGACTTTGTTTCATATTTTTTCGAATATCGTTTAGTAAAACAGTCCAAAATTCACCAAAAATCGTAGAAAATTCCAAAAATTCTAAAATTTTACGTGGACCTTGCTGTCAATACCCTACGTCACCACACCAAATTTCAGCTCAATCCATACCCACGGACCAAGTTATGGTCCAAACAATATTCTGCCTATTCTAGATTTGAGTTTCGGATAATATACCTAGCGATTCCTTCGATTCCCAGTGTTTTTCTTGAGCCCAGAAGTGGTTATGAGCCATATTCAGTACCTATATACCAAGAACAATCCACCCATGCCATAACCCATGTCAAGCAAGCCTTGTTTCATAGTTTTTCGGTTAATAACTTTGTTAATCAATTTCGGTTGATTAAGGGTCGATTAATGTATCGAAACACGAAGTCTCATGATCTTGGCTACCATATAACACCAGGGAATTCACATGGTGTTCTTATTCAGCCAAGAAATCTGTTTAAACCCACCAAAATCATGGATTAAAAAGGTTTTTTCGGTTACAAATCATGTTTAATCAAGAAATAATCATCAAAACCATTTTAAACTTGCAAGAATACCTTTGATTTACTGATTTGAAGTGATGACCAGCCATATTCTTGAAGAAAGTGCAGGCTTTTTGAGTGAAGATGAAGGAATTTGTGAAAAATAAAGAATATATATATATATAATAAGGGGGCGGCATAGGTGGGTGCCCCTACCCCACCCGCGCTTTGTCGTGCTTCATCTTTTCATGTTAAAAGATGATGTTTATCTTCGTTGGCGCGTTTAGGTTCGTTTTCGGGTCTCAGACGCATAGCCGATTTGCGAAACGGACTCCGTTTTTCGCGTTCTTATTGTCAAAAGACTCTGTTTTAGAAATCGAGAATAACCGTCTCGAAACCCGAGCCCGGTTATGTCACACCCTCAATTTCCACTTGCGGAGTTTTACCGTGAGGCGTGTGATCAAACCAGAATCTGAGACACTAGTAATATTGAACGACTCTATATGATTTATTTAAACATTTTCCAAAAACATTTGTTTAACCATTCATAGTTATTTTCAAATTGTCTTAGTTCCAAAGTTTAGCGGAAGCATTAGAGTAAAGTAAAGTAATGGGCTCCAACATAAATGCTAAAACCAAAAATCCCAAACAATATTCGTAAATAAGACTCGGTAAAAATGTCTTGATCAAATGCAAGTGAGTGCACCTAGCGCTCTTAGCGTCCTGAGAAACATGTAAAGAAACAAGTGTCAACATTATAGAAGAGTGAGTTCACAGGTTTTTATAAGTTCACAGGTTCGGTTAAATGTTTGCTTTCCCCGTTATCCCTAACCCGGGATAACGATATAGTTCCATTATTCCTAACCCGGAATAACAATGTTGGTTCGTAATTAAGTTCAATATTAACATGTAGGTAGCGAGCCTAAAGTTACATCACATAAGAGTTCGCGATCGAAGCTGACTGTTGTTGCCTCAGTGTTGCCAGGTCTATCACTAACCATGGCGAAAGTTAGGCCAAATTAATCACCCTTTGACCATTCCCGGTCGGCTAGCGCGACTAGCTCGGGTGGGGCTTGTCGGGCCCAGTAGTACTACTTATAATTTCCCCGATATCTAACCCAATACTAACGATCCGAGAGTTTGTTGAGGACTTCCGTGATATAGCTACTTAGTGACCATAACGTACATTAACATTAACTTAGTTACCGAGTAGTTTAACGACGTTAATTTCGCATAACGTAAAAGATAGAGTAATAGAGTGTATACATGTTTCTCCCCCTGTTGTTTAAAACCGGATAAAATAGGAGCCGTGAACTCACCTTAAATTGCTCGGTTAGAATAACACAAAAGAAGCAAATGATGGAACCGCTAATCGCGTCCTAACATGCCAACCAATTTAAAATTAGTGTGTGAACACACTGATACAAAACCCTACGCATAACTAACACACAGTGCGGCACACATAATAACCAATTCGAAAACACAATCATGCATGCAAAGTATCATCATACCAAAATAATGATCAAACCAACTTGTCATAAAGACATATTAACTTATACAACACTTTGGTACACACAAACGCAAGTTATCATGTTTCAGCTTGTACGCTCATAGCTGGGTTGTTTTCGAGGATTTTTATAAAATAGTTCCAACGTTCCAAAAATTCCAATTGTTTTACAGGAGGTGTCAACTAAACTATAGAATTTTATGTGAAATTTTCAAGTCCTAACGCTTTACCAATTATTTATAAACATTTATATACTAGGCTGCAGTCAGATTCGTCACTTTCTGACTGCAGTCCACGGGAAAAATTATTTAAACATTATCGTTCATCCAATTAACAAAATTCCAAAGTGAGATATCCCTAAATTCCCGTCTCCAATTACTGTACAAATTTCGTGACCCAACCCCCTACAGACTATGAGATCCGACTCGATAAACAACTAGCAAACTTTGCAGAATTTATGCAGCTTCAGCTGCTGCACTAAATGACCACTTAAAAATAACAAACAACCTCAGAAAAATATAAATCCGGCGCCATTAGAAGAGTTTTTCAAAAATACACGTTTTAGGCTTCAGAAAATCCACTTTTCGATAAATAATGATAAGGTTACAGCCAATTGAAGTTGGCTGTAAATGTCATTCAGCAAACTGTTTTTGACCTTTATCGCATTAGAACATGTTTAAACGATCATGACGCTTAATAATAATGATTAACAACAGGTTTATTTGCCAAATATCATCATGTATATCAGTATTCATGCAAACCCTAATTATTTAACATGATCTTTATCGCTAAAACGCAGCTTATGATTTTAGTATTCAACTAACATCAAAATCGCAAAGACTCGCACAATCATCCGAACTAATCATAAATCACAGCACTTTTCATACTAATAATCCTACCATTACACATAATCATGATCAAGATTACACAAACCCTAATGTGAATCGCAAAACAATTAAACCCTAACCTTGAAACGATGATGATTAGCGAACCGGGACAAGATTGGAATCAATCCGGAAGTTGTGGCTTGTGCGACCGTGAGGGGGGGCTGCCGTCAGCCTTCTCTAGGTGCTAGGGTTTTGTTGTTTTTTTTTTAACAAACAATCCATGCATACATATATATATATATATATATATATATATATATATATATATATATATATATATATGTAACAAGGGAAAAGAAAGGGAAGGGGGTGCGGCCGCGATGGGGGGGGGCGGTTTGGGTTAAGTGGCTTGGGCCTCAAGTTTAGGTTATTTTCTTGGGCCGCAAGGAGGATAGGTCGTTTCGCGGCTCGATTCGGTTCGGCTATTTATTTATTATATATATATTTTTTATAACTAATAATCGCGAAATCAAAGCGTGATATAATAATCTACAAAATCTACAAACGTCTAATAACACATAGCATGTAATTCACCCAATAAGATTCACAAAGTTAGCGTAATTATTGCGAGCGTTTAATTTAATTCTCTGAATTAAATCAGTGTAGGAATGAATAACCGTGAGGTAGCGCGTTTAAGATACCTGAAAAGCCGGGATGTCACATTATCCCCATGTTGAATGAATTTTCGTCCCGAAAATTGAGTAAACGCGGTTTAGAATGCAACGCACAAAGATTCAGTTTGTTAGGAATGATACAAGTAATTCCCAGGCTGTCACATCATCCCATGTTGAAAGAATTTCGTCCCAAAATTTAGTTGGTGGTAACGTCAATTGCTGCTCAGCTACAAAAAGGTGTGGGTATTTGCTTTTCATTTGGTCCTCTCTTTCCCACGTGAACTCCGGTCCACGCTAAGAGTCCCAACGAACCTTGAC
Source organism: Scalesia atractyloides (assembly GCA_947069175.1). Taxonomy (NCBI): domain Eukaryota; kingdom Viridiplantae; phylum Streptophyta; class Magnoliopsida; order Asterales; family Asteraceae; genus Scalesia; species Scalesia atractyloides. Next base: position 56,407,514 of record CAMTDV010000016.1, on the reverse strand, counting down.
AATCGGTATCTTGTTGTGCCTTCGAGTCTTAACCTTACGATCCATGATCTCGATAGGTTGTTCCACAAAATGCAGTTGCTCATCCACTTGAATCTCATCCAATGGAATGACTACGGTCTCATCTGATAGGCACTTCTTCAGATTGGACACATGAAAAACGTTGTGAACTCCCCTGAGTTCGGTAGGAAGGTCTAACTGATAAGCTAAGGGCCCGATACACTTCGAGATCATGAATGGGCCTACGTACCGTGGGTTTAGTTTGCCTCGTTTCCCAAAACGGATTACATCCTTCCAGGGTGACACCTTCAGTAGGACGCAGTCACCTACTTGAAATTCGAGCGGTTTGCGCGTTGATCACGTAGCTTTTCTGTCGATCTCGTGCCGCTGCCATGCGGTTTCTGATTTGCACAATCTTTTCAGTAGCCTTAAGTATCAACTCAGGACCTGTGAGTTGACTGTCACCGACTTCTGCCCAACAGACCGGTGATCTACATTTGCGACTGTATAATGCTTCAAACGGTGCCGCTTGAATACTCGTATGGTAACTGTTGTTATACGAGAATTCCACTAAAGGCAGATGGATTTCCCAACTGTTCCCGAAGTCTACCACACATGCCCTAAGCATGTCTTCCAAGGTCTGAATGGTCCTTTCACTTTGACCATCTGTCTGAGGGTGATAAGCTGTGCTCATATCTAAGCGCGTACCCAACGCTTTCTGAAGTGACTGCCAAAAGTTGGATGTAAAACGAGCATCTCTGTCTGAGATGATGGACGTTGGCACCCCGTGCCGAGAAACTACTTCCTTAATGTAGATGCGAGTCAACTTATCCATCTTATCTGTTTCTTTGATCGCTAGGAAGTGTGTAGACTTAGTTAGACGATCCACAATTACCCAGATGGTATCGCAACCACCTGGAGTTCGCGGGAGTTTAGTGATAAAGTCCATCGAGATCTGATCCCATTTCCACACTGGGATCTCAGGTTGTTGAAGTAGCCCTGATGGCTTCTTGTATTCCACCTTGACTTTCGCACAAGTCAAACACTTGCTCACGTAGGTGGCTATATCCGCTTTCATGTTGGGCCACCAGTACGCGGCTTTAAGGTCTTGATACATCTTATCCGAACCAGGATGGACAGAGCATCGGGATTTGTGAGCTTCGTCCATAACTAGCTTCCTGAGGTCTCCGTAGAGAGGTACCCATATACGATTCATGAAATACCGGGCACCATTAGGTTTCACTTCCCAATCACGTTCCATCTTTCCCACAGATTCGGCCTTGATGTTTTCTTCCTTAACTGCTTCTAGCTGCGCGTCGCGTATCTGTTCGGGTAACCCAGAATGAATCGTGAACTGTAGTGCTCGAACCCGACGAGCTTTCAAGTGCTCCTTTCTACTGAGGGCATCAGCTACCACGTTAGCCTTACCCGGGTGATACCGAATGGCACATTCATAATCGTTCAGGAGTTCGAACAGCGACGCTGTCGCATGTTCAACTCCTTCTGGTCAAAGATATGCTGGAGGCTCTTGTGATCCGTGTAGATTGTGCACTTTGTTCCATATAGATAGTGTCTCCAAATCTTAAGTGCAAACACAACTGCTCCCAATTCCAGGTCATGTGTTGTGTAGTTTTTCTCGTGAACCTTCAACTGTCGGGATGCATACATGATGACCTTATCACGTTGCATGAGTACACATCCTAATCCCTGAATGGAAGCGTCACAATATACCACAAAATCATCTATCCCTTCTAGCAAGGACAAAACGGGTGCACTGCAAAGTTTCTGCTTTAGCAATTGAAATGCTGCTTCCTGCTTGTCACCCCAAGCATACTTGGTGCCCTTCTGGGTGAGAGTGGTAAGCGGTTGTGCGATCTTGGAAAATCCCTCGATGAAACGCCTGTAGTAACCAGCCAAACCCAGAAATTGGCGGATCTCTGTCGGTGTCATGGGTACTTCCCAGTTCTTGATAGCATCGATCTTGGCGGGATCAACGTGTATACCCTTTTCATTCACGATATGCCCGAGGAACTGAACTTCCCAAATCCAGAAATCACACTTGGCATATAGTTTCTCCTATTGAAGTAGTTCCAGCAATAATCGTAGATGCTCAGCATGTTCTTCTTCACCCTTAGAGTAGACGAGTATATCATCGATGAACACGATGACAAACTTGTCGAGATACGGCTTACACACGCGGTTCATGAGGTCCATGAACACCACGGGTGCATTGGTGAGACCGAAGGGCATGACCAAGAACTCATAATGGCCATACCGAGTACGAAATGCCATCTTGGAGATATCCTCCTCCCTGACGCATAACTGGTGATAGCCGGACCGTAGATCGATCTTGGAGTAGTAGATTGACCCTTGAAGCTGGTCGAAGAGATCGTCGATGCGAGGTAATGGGTATCGGTTCTTGACGGTAACCTTATTGAGTTCCCTGTAGTCGATGCACATGCGGAAGGTCCCGTCCTTTTTCTTGACAAAAAGGACCGGAGCTCCCCATGGCGAAGTACTGGGTCAGATAAATCATTTTTCCAACAATTCCTGAAGTTGGGTAGACAGCTCTTGCAGCTCTGCAGGAGCTAGGCAGTACGGGGCCTTGGCGATAGGAGTCGCATGGTTCGCCAATTCGATTTCAAACTCCACTTGTCGATGTGGTGGAAGACCAGGTAACTCCTCTGGAAATACATCAGAAAAGTCACGGACGACGGGGATATCTTCAATCCGCTTCTCGTCCTTAGGCTGCTCGGTGACCAGTGCGAGCAAAGCGAAGGAGTTCTTTCTCCGAAGATACTTCTGAGCTTGCATGTAAGAGATGATGTTAGTGACGGCGCCTGCCTTCTCGCCTTGCACCATCAAGACCTCGTTGTTAGAGAGCGGAATACGGATAGCTTTCTCAAAACAGAGAACTTCAGCTTGGACGTCAGATAGCCAGTCCATTCCGGCTACCACATCAAAACTACCCAGGGTAGTTGCCATCAGATCAATGGTAAAGGTGTGACCCGCGAGTTTAAGTTGACAGCCGGTTACTAAATGGGTCACATCTACAGATTTACCATCGGCTAGTTCTATGACGTAAGGGGTCTCTAGGGGTTTAGGCGTGAGATTTAGGTTCTTCCTAAAAGACTCAGATATAAAACTCTTATCCGCACCCATATCAAAAAGTACAGTAGCAAAATGATCGTTAAGGGGAAACTTACCGGTGACCACGTTCGAGTCGTTTCTGGCCTCTCCGCAGCCCAGCGTGAATGCACGACCTTTGGCACCTCCTGTGCCACCATTTCCATTGTTGCCATTGTTGTTATTGTTGTTGTTGTTGTTGTTCTTGTTGTTGTTGTTCCCACCATTGTTGTTGTTGCGAAGCTGCGGGCAGTCTCGCTTGAAATGGGCAGTGCTACCACACTGATAGCACCCCCGGTTAATACCTTGCTGTTGACCCTGGTGCTGATTCTGATTTTGTCGAGACATGATTTCGCCGCGACAATCCTTTGCCGCGTGTCCCGTTTTGCCACATCGTTGGCAGCGATTTCCGGCGCAAGGGCCATGATGATGGAGGTTACAACGATTACATTGCGGCTTTCGACCCGCATAGCCGCTTGAGTTCTAGGTGTTGTTGGCAGACTGATTATTGTGACCCCGATTGTTGTTAAAATTGTTGGACCGCTTCTGGTTTCCTTGTTGTGGCTGGGCTGACGAAGACTGTCGAGCAGGTGGGTCTTCAATTTTTCTTTTGTTATCAGGAACGACTTCGGTTGCACCCCGAGGTGGCAACTTCCTTTGCTCCACCACCTTATCGGTGAGTTTATGCGCCAGCCTAATCGCTTGATGCTCCGTCGTAGGGTTTCTAGACATTACCATGCCCTGGATCTCAGGGACCAGACCCCCAAGATAAAACTCAAGTCATTTTTCGACGGTGTTAGCCAGATCGGGACATAGGAACACCAGATCATGATGTTTTGTTGTATACGCTTCAATTTCAGACCCTACCATCTCGTGGTTCCATAACGCTTGCTCCAACTGCTGAACTCTATCCCGCGGACAGTATTCCTCCTTGATTAGGGCCTTAAACTCGGTCCAGGCCATTGCGTTCGCCGCAACAAGTCCACGCGTTTGGACTTGTGCGTTCCACCAGGTTAATGCCCCATCTTCCAACGTTGAGGCAGCATACTTGACCTTATTGGCTTCAAGGCAATTGCACATCTTGAACACTGATTCAGACTTTTCAATCCAACGACCAGTCCTATGGGTCCTTCCACACCCGTGAACTTGCTCGGTTTTGCATCGAGGAACATCTTGTAGGGGTTAAGACCCCCTCTTGCTGGTGGGTTTTGAACACCTGCCAGAGAAGCATTCACGTGTTCTTGGATTAATGCGGCCAATTCTTCAGGTGACATGTTGAGGTTTCCGCGACGACCAGTTTCCATTTCAGATCTTCGCAAGACAACACAAACACACACCGATAAGTATATATCCAATATAGTTATCATATTCCACACTTCAATCATCACACAAGTTATGTCAACCCAACAAGTTAAACAATCAAAAGTAACATTCGATTAAATAAATTGCAATGTCTCACAAAATACCAACCAAACATCTCAGTTTAATTATAAAATATCAAGTTCAAACATAAGTGGAAACAAACAAACTAAAGAAAACAAAGCGGGGATTGGCGAGACGAGTCAGTCTTCTACGTCTCCATCTCCCAAGTTGCTATCGTTGCCGTCATCCTCTGCGGCGTTTTCAGCTTCAACAGCCGGGTCCTGTTCCGGCTCCTCTTCCTCCGGATCCTCCTCTGGGTCTTCCTCTGGATCCTCCTCTGGGTCTTCCTCTGGATCCTCCTCTTCTTCCTCTACCGGCGCTGGAGGGGCCGGTGCTGGTGCGGGTACTGGGACAGGTGGTGCTTGGTTCTGCTCCAGTTCTTGAATCCTCCAACTGGACTCAAGAACTCTGTCTTCGAGCCAGTCAGCCCTCAGCTGCTCAGCACGAAGATCCTTAGCTAAAATGTTTCGAACTCTCTTATTCTCATATTGCTCTTCCTCGAGCCTTCCAGTTTTACCAGTTAGTTGACATATCATCCATCCTTGTGCTTCGATAGTCTCCTGCATTCTCTCTAGATGTTCCTGTTGTTTCCTTAACATATCCCTAAGTAGATCGTCCCCTACTCCTAACGAGTTGACCGATTCGGCCTGTATAGCGGTGGTCGGACGGGAGGACGACTCCCCTCCTAGAGCGAGTCTTTTCCTAGCAGCTGAGCGTGTCTCCACGCCATGAGGTGGTGAGGGTTCGACCATGGGTGCCTTCCCCGGCGCCCTTGATTGTCGAGATTTGTCGATGATGATGATGACATTGCCTATTGGGTTGTGTAGTTAGTTACGAGTTACGTATATCACAATATGCATATATATCACATAGAATAATTGTAGTATAACACACAACGAGATATCACAGTTCGGTGCCAACTAAGTCTAGTGTCGGTAACAGCTATAGTTTAGGTCTACTTTTAAATGCAAACCTGGTTCTCTATAGCTAGAGGCTCTGATACCAATCTGTCACACCCTCAATTTCCACTTGCGGAGTTTTACCGTGAGGCATGTGATCAAACCAGAATCTGAGACACTAGTAATATCGAACGACTCTATATGATTTATTTAAACGTTTTCCAAAAACATTTGTTTAACCATTCATAGTTATTTTCAAATTGTCTTAGTTCCAAAGTTTAGCGGAAGCATTAGTTTCAAAGTTTAGCGGAAGCATTAGAGTAAAGTAAAGTAACGGGCGCCAACATAAACGCCGAAACCAAAAATCCCAAACAATATTCGTAAACAAGACTCGATAAAAATGTCTTGATCAAATGCAAGTGAGTGCACCTAGCGCTCCTAGCGTCCTGAGAAATATGTAAAGAAACAAGTGTCAACATTAAAGAAGAGTGAGTTCACAGGTTTTTATAAGTTCACAGGTTCGATTAAATGTTTGCTTTCCCCGTTATCCCTAACCCGAGATAACGATATAGTTCCATTATTCCTATTCCGGAATAATAATGTTGGTTCGTAATTAAGTTCAATGTTAACATGTAGGTAGCGAGCCTAAAGTTACGACACATAAGAGTTCGCGATCGAAGCTGACTGTTGTTGCCTCAGTGTTGCCAGGTCTATCACTAACCATGGCGAAAGTTAGGCCAAATTAATCACCCGTTGACAATTCCCGGTCGGCTAGCGCGACTAGCTCGGGTGGGGCTTGTCGGGCCCAGTAGTACTACTTATAATTTCCCCGCTATCTAACCCAATACTAACGATCCGAGAGTTTGTTGAGGACTTCCGTGATATAGCTACTTAGTGACCATAACGTACATTAACATTAACTTAGTTATGAGTAGTTTAACGACGTTAATTTCGCATAACGTAAAAGATAGAGTAATAGAGTGTATACATGTTTCTCCCCCTGTTGTTTAAAACCGGATAAAATAGGGGCCGTGAACTCACCTTAAATTGCTCGGTTAGAATAACACAAAAGAAGCAAATGATGGAACCGCTAATCGCGTCCTAACATGCCAACCGATTTAAAGTTAGTGTGTGAACACACTGATACAAAACCCTATGCATAACTAACACACAGTGCGGCACACGTAATAACCAATTCGAAAACACAATCATGCATGCAAAGTATCATCATACCAAAATAATGATCAAACCAACTTGTCTTAAAGACAGATTAACTCATACAACACTTTGGTACACACAAACGCAAGTTATCATGTTTCAGCTTGTACGCTCATAACTGGGCTGTTTTCGAGGATTTTTATAAAATAGTTCCAACGTTCCAAAAATTCCAATTGTTTTACAGGAGGTGTCAACTAAACTGTAGAATTTTATGTAATATTTTCAAGTCCTAACGCTTTACCAATTATTTATAAACGTTTATATACTAGGCTGCAGTCAGATTCGTCGCTTTCTGACTGCAGTCCATGGGAAAAATTATTTAAAAATTATCGTTCATCCAATTAACAAAATTCCAGTGGGAGATTTCCGGAAATTCCCATCTCCAATTACTGTACAAATTTCGTGACGCAACCCCCTACAGACTATGAGATCCGACTCAATAAACAACTAGCAAATTTTGCAGAATTTACGCAGCTTCAGCTGCTGCACTAAATGACCACTTAAAAATAGCAAACAACCTCAGAAAAATATGAATCCAGCACCATTAGAAGCGTTTTTCAAAAATACACTTTTTAGGCTTTAGAAAATCCACTTTTCGATAAATAATGATAAGGTTACAGCCAATTGAAGTTGGCTGTAAATATCATTCAGCAAACTGTTTTCGACTTTTATAGCATTAGAACATGCTTAAACGATCATGACGCTTAATAATAATGATTAACAACTGGTTTATTTGTCAAATATCATCATGTATATCAATATTCATGCAAACCCTAATTATATAACATGATCTTTATCGCTAAAACACAGCTTATGATTTTAGTATTCAACATAACATCAAAATCGCAAAGACTCGCACAATCATCCGAACTAATTATAAATCACAACACTTTTCATACTAATAATCCTACCATTACACATAATCATGATCAAGATTACACAAACCCTAATATGAATCGCAAAACAATTAAACCCTAACCTTGAAACAATAATGATTAGCGAACCGGGACAAGATTTGAATCAATCCAGAAGTTGGGGCTTGTGCGACCGTGAGGGGGGGGGGGGCTGCCGTCGGCCTTCTCTAGGTGCTAGGGTTTTGTTGTTTTTTTTTTAACAAACAATCCATGCATACATATATGTAGATGTAACAAGGGAAAAGAAAGGGAAGGGGGTGCGGCCGCGATGGGGGGGCGGTTTGGGTTAAGTGGTTTGGGCCTCAAGTTTAGGTTATTTTCTTGGGCCGCAAGGAGGTGAGGTTGACACGTTTCGCGGCTCGATTTGGTTCGGCTATTTATTTATTATATATATTTTTTTATAACTAATAATCGCGAAATCAAAGGGTGATATAATAATCTACAAAATCTACAAACGTCTAATAACACATAGCACGTAATTCACCCAATAGATTCACAAAGTTAGCATAATTATTGCGAGCGTGTAATTTAATTTCCCGAATTAAATCAGCGTAGGAATGAATAACCGTGAAGTAGCGCGTTTAAGATACCTGAAAAGCCGGGATGTCACAGGTTACGTTTTTATCATAAAATCCTCATATTGGGTTAGTTTAAGTGTTTTTAGGCTTGATTGACCGTTCCTTGCATGTTTGGTTTGTCTTTCATTGCTCCTAACGCAAAGGCGTTTCCCTAACGGGGACTTCCTCGTTTTGCGTGCCCGAGCTCCGATTTGTGTTAAATCTTATGTCAAAGTCTATGGCACATAACTAAGATGTTTCGTGAACTCAGAATCTTAAATGGCCCTACTATTGGCCTAATAAGCATCGTCAAATGTTTAATGCGCTGTTAAACATCGAGTTCCCGTTTAACACGTTGTTAAAGGCTAAGAACACCAACCCTGCATCGTTGGCCCTTAATAGTGTCATGTTAACCAATACGTATTCCCAGAGTCATCAATCCATTCACGACTTTGTCTTGCCATGTAGGTGATGCATAGCGTCAATGTAACATTTTGCTAATTATTGTGCATATACTCCCATTATTGTCGGTGTAACATGTTCCATAATTCGTATTATAACACATAATCACAAGAAATATCATGATATACATGTCACGTCCGGTTTACCACGGACTTTTACCAATCAAAGTTTATGTGACATCTGAGCCTTTTCGAGCATCGAACAATTCCAAACAAATTCCAAACCAAATGAAACCTTGTGTTTCATTCCCGAGAATTGTAAAATTTCATGTGACATTCATACTTTTTAGTCCATGTAGAATTTCGACACTTCAAAGCTTTTTTCTGGAAGATATACGTAAATTGTTACGCAAACGTAATCAGTTTAATGCAACGTATATTCTGGAATAGTGACACAAGTATAACATACCTTAAATAACCTTTACATAACATAGAAATAAGTTTTGAAGGGTTTGGTATGTCAAAAACAAGCCTATTCGATCACGATGGGCCTATTTACGACAAACTATGAAAGTCTACCGATTCTCGTAGCAATGCACACTCCAGAACAAGGTCATAAGCTAAACATACCCTAAATACCCTTAAAATAGCATAGAAATAAGTTTCGAGGGCTTCCGTATGGCAAAATCACACTTTTGTAACTTCAGGGGCTATTTTGCAAATTCTGCGAAACTATGCCTTTTCGTGTATTTCCTAATCCAGAACATGTACGCATATCCAAAAATCTTTGTAATCATTAAAATCTTGTATTTTAATGATTGGAATGCAAAAATATCATTCGTACGCATTTACGGTCATTTACGCGTTCGTTACGATTTTCGTCGTAATTAACCAAAAACCGAAACCGTACGACCAAACGGACTGACTTCTGAGATATTTTTAAGCACATTTCAAGTTCCCTATACTTTATTGTCCTTATAAGCTTGAAATTGGGGTTAACGGGTGTTAAAAATGCTAAAACGCGTCAAAATCAAGTTCAGGGGCCATTTCTGCCAATTCTGAAACTTCAGCCCCTGCAAGGGCCTTACGGACCACAAGGAAAAACCCCATACGGTTCGTAAGGGGTCCCCAGATCATCAGGATTGTTGAATTAAGGTGGTAGCTTCTTGTTAATTCCCTTATTGACTAAGCAAACGAATTTGCCACCCTTCTCTCTGCATCTAACGTGTGTTATGACACTAATCCAACTTAGTGGTGACTCTTGGACACTTGTAATGCTCTTATAACTTAAATTCAAGTATAAATAAGATAGGGATTTAGCCATTTAAACTTTTGCAACCTACATCCTTGCTCTCATCTGCTCTCATCTGAAGTAGCAACCAATTAGAGATCATCCTCTGAGTTCTAGGGCTCTCCTAGAGTATTTGTAAGTGTTCCATTCATGTCTTGTGCAATTCTTTAGCATATTTGAGCTAAAAATCAAACAGATTGACTTTGTGTTTGACTTTCAATTCTGACCATGAATTGGTCGAAACAAGGTTCAATTGAACCTTGCAATGTGATGGTGATCATGATGATTATAGTCCTTAGTGACCATGCCTACTGATTTCCACGTTTGCTAGTCTTAGTGGCGAGTCAAAGTTTCAGTCAATAAGGTGATAAATGCGCATTATATGACGGAACTATTTTCGGGTATCAAAATAGTTTGATTTGGTACCAAAACCCTTTTTATAACTTAGTTAGACATGTCAAAACATGTCTAACTCGTCACTTAGTTTAGTGCTTTTTAGAGTCGATTGTTGAACGGTTTTGATCACCACTTTGACTTTCGAATCCGAACCGTTTGGTCAATCATTGGACCTGACCAAATACTTACTTATGACCATAATATATAGGGATCAACCCTCTGAGGTTATACCTCATGGTCATATCATTTGATTAGTGTTATGATAATTAGTTGTTATAACCATTAATAATGACCAAAATGCCCTTTTTGCGAATAAATCAATCTAAAGAATATGTCACCTAAATTTTGACATGTAATCTGATGTAACAACAGTATTAAACATATTTTGGCAATTTAGACTTATCATAACACATATCTAACCATTCGGATGCGTAGTTGCACAAATGACATGTTAAAGTGGCTTAAATTACGTTAACGGGTCATAACGGGTCAAAAGCACTTAGGAACCTTTCCAAATCAGAATGTTAACTTTATTAAACCATTTCATATGAGTTCCAACACTCATTTGGTTTATAAAGTCTCATTCTATCCGATTCTTCTGTTTTTGTCCCGACTTATTATATGTTATCCGACTCATTAGGACACACTTGATTCCTTGATATTTGGTCTTTGTTCATACGCTCGCACAAGGCTTATCCGGAAATCCAAGGCGAGTACATTGCTCCCCTCTTTTATGTTTTACAAATGTTTTGGGGTGATTCATATGTGCTAAGTTGTTTTCAATGTTCAAATACTATGGTTTATATAACAATATGGTTTCAGTAATGTCATACAATTTGTTGGTGCGTTATCCATGATACGAATGACATTCATTAACATTGATATGCCGCCCAGTAGTAAGTTATGGTACCATAGGATTGACAATCCCATTACTAGGCTATTCACTGGATTTGGTGGGTAGTTTGGGGAACCACAGAAACTGTTAACAAATCATTCGTTGATTTGTTAGTCTTGTTAAAGAGATCTTTTAGGATCTATTAAAGATACCCTTAGGGTATAGTCGAGTCAACAAAGGCTTGAATGTATTCATTAAAGAACGACCACAAGTTTTCACAATTAGAAACAAGGACAAGGAACAATGGTTTATGACAAGTACAATGAACAATGGTTTATGACGAAGACATTGAAAAATTGGTTATTTTGAACAAGGTTACACAACAATTTTTATTTAAAGATATAAACCATACAAAGTTTACTTACAAGATGATTTACAACTCAAATTTACGAAACAAATGTTTTCAGTAAAGATTCATGGCTACAAGGTTTTGATTTACTTATATTAACTTGTAAAGTTGATATATTATATTGCAATATCAAATACTTTTTGATTTCCAGATTTATACTCGTCGACTCTCGAAGTTGGATGAGGTATTGCAATATAGTTATAAAGCCATGAATTTGATACTCACAAAACCTATGTTCTCGCCGACATTCTTTTATGCTGACCTCGTTTTTCACATATGTTTCAGGATTAGTTTCTTGATGATTGTTGCTGCATACTTCACCTATGACGGACGCGGACTTTAGTGCCTTAAAACAAGAAAGACAAATAATATACTTCTTTTGTTTATTTTAAATTCCGAGGACAATGTAATTGTGTTAATATTCAATAAAACATAATTTCAAATACCATGTGTTCTGTAACAATTTGTAACATGACTCCCCAAGTGTTTCCGCCGCGTGTTGATTTACGCGGTTTGGGGTGTTATAGATTGGTATCAGAGCACTGGTTATAGGGAATTAGGTTATTAGTAATGCTTTGACCTAGTCTATAACCTTCCTAGGACCCCAACGCAAGTTAACTTGTGTTTAGATTCTTAAAACGTTACCATCACCTATCCTTAGGTGATTACCAAAAACAAAGCATATCGCATCTTTTGAAAGTCAAAATTTTTCTAAAACTTCAAAAGAAATAATATATCCCTAGATGGTTTGTTCTTGGGCTTATTGCCTCAAATTTTCAAACTCTCATCAAAGTTTGGGCTTTAATAATGTGAACACATGCAATCTGGAAGAGTGGGTGCCTGTACCCTGAGTTTCTGTCTAAGGCTAAAGTGTTCGTACAAATCCACTTAATCGGACCAGTCACTCTTACCTGGGAACTCTTGGGGTGAGTGTCCACTTATAGGCTAAAGCATGTCTTCGTGATACATTATAAAGACCCATTACTTTGATTAGTCACTGTGTCATTTGTTTGTTCTTAGTACTAAACAATTGATCATAATCCTTATGCTTCGCCGATATTTCTTTTAACAATTCATTTTGGCTATCCAATTTCAATCTCGTTCGGTTTCACCCATATTTTCCTCTCTCTTGTCCAGAATGCCTTCTCCTCTCAGCGATACTCAGAGGTCTGAACTGGCTATTACCATCGCCCAACAGATAGGCATAATACTCAGTGGGACCCTTAAGTTAGCTGTAGCCTTATCCAGTTCCGATGATAAGACTACTCACGAGGCACCAAAGAAGACGGAAGCCAAGCCTTCAAAAAAATCAAGGAAGCATAAAGCTTCAAAGAATCCTACATTGATTGACCCGATTCCGCTTAACCAAGTGAGACCTAGCCAGGTGGCTCCGCCACCACTAAGAAACCATACTAAGGAAAAGCACCTCTGTGCAATCAATGTAACCTTTACCACTATGCCAGTGTTCACTGCCGGAAGTGTTTTAACTGTGGACAAATTGGTCATACAGCCAAAGTCTGTCGTTTGACTACCTCACCAAATCAAGCTATGGCAGTTCCTACTCCAATTACCGCAACTCCTTATGCGATACCGGGTTGTCCTAACTACCCACATCTGCTTCAATTGTGGTTATCCTAATCACTTCAACTAACCTGGCTGACAAATGATGACTCAATGTGTGGGCACAAGAGTAACACTGGCAACATCAAGGCTTGTGCTGATGTATGAATAAACACTCAAACTCTTATGTTTCTATTTCTTTTGTCAAGAACCTTGAAAACACTTCGATTGTCTATAAATAAATTGGTTGTTTCGTTTTATTTACAAATGTGATTTCATATATGTGTGTTACTCCCCTACAGTATCAATACCAAGAACATGGTTCCTTGCGAATCAAACTACTCTTGTGGTTTCTTTCATTTTGTGATCGCCCCCGATCTCCACAAAAGTCCTAAGTACTCGTTTCTTTTAAGAAACAAAGTACAAGGTACAAGTTACAACTCTTAACAAATACTTAAAGTATCACTTGAAATCCTTGATTGGATACCTAAGGATACTTCCATGAGTCCTTAAATGGTCTTATGCAATATGTCTATACCACAACCCTCTGATTTTTCATAACACTTTGCATGGTACACAATTTCAAAGAAAAAACATTATACTGATTTCAAAATTCCATGATTTCAAATATATTTCATAAGATTCTAAAAAACCATTTAACGTAACATATTTGTTTAATATACGAAGTGCATGATTTCAAAATACATATTTTCAAAAACCCTATACATTAATTCAAAGATTTTTCATGTGGTTTCAAATCAATTTATTAAGGTATATTTACCTAATATATCTAGTGCATAATTTCGAAAACATTATATATATGATTTCAAAAACATTAAGCATGTTTTTAAAAAATTTCATGCATGATTTTCAAAGAAACTTTTGCGGCATATGTTAACCTAGCATATGAGCACATTGATTTACAATACATCTTGCTAAGTATTTTTGTTGAGCATGCTAGCACATTGATTTGGTGGACCTTTCTACTTCGTGTGTTGACCTAGCATACCTAGTACAAGGTTTCAAAATACTTCCGCTACATGAATCCTAAATCCTATTAGGATCTTCCTATCGTCATAGTTAGATCCTTGTGGATGTTTAAAGTGCAATATCAAAGCCCTTAATTGGATTCTTTGTGCACTTCAATACATATGTTATGATTCAATAAGGCCAACCAAATCCTTACAAGATCTTCCTATCTTCATAGTTAGATTCTTGTGGATGCTTAAAGTACTAAATGAACTCCTTGATTAGATTTCTGGTGTATTTTAAATACTTATGTACAAATTGACTATTATGTGATTAGTGTTTATGTGGCTAGTTGTGATTTAGATAACGAAACGAGTGTAATACCATAAGAACATTGTGGATATGCCGCTGGTACTTCCTATATATAAGTTTTCTTATTGTATTACCCTTGTAGCGTTATTCGAATCACTTTAGGATTTTGGTGTACAATTGTTTCAAGTTCAATATCCAAATCCTGGTAGAATCTTCCATATCTTCATATAATAGATTCTTAGAAGGATATCCAAAGGCGCTATCTTAAATCCCTAATGGGCTTTTCTATGCAAATAGTCAATGCCCTTAGATTTTAAAGTGCTATTCCAAATTTAAAGAGGCCTTTCAGAGTCTAGTTAAACAGATCATTCGTTGATCTAGTTAAAGAAACCTTTCGAGGTTTAGTTAAAAAGGCCTTTCAGGGTCTAGTTAAAGAGATCATTCGTTGATCTAGTTAAAGAATGTTAGTGCACTATTCGTGTGGCCATAGATAGAAATCTATTGTACGTGTAATGTCAAGTGTCTTGAGTCTGTAATATACCGGACAAAGTTTTCGCTAGGTTTTTCTAGGTAGTGTTAGGTTACTGATATGATACGAGGAAAGCGGGTTTGCGCGAGCATGATGTCATCATAACATTTGATGACATCATCATTTTATATGTGTAGAAGTTAATACACGTATGGAATGCTTGCATAAAAGTCATCTGAATTTGGAAGTTAAAGTTTGTAGATGTTCAAGTTCGGTCGAAATGAACATGCATGGATGTTATGAACTTCGGACGAACTGCATGCATACTCTCTCTATAAATATCAAAGTTCAACAGCTCCGCAAATCGTAACAACACAGGAACAACAACTTCGCTCAATTACAAGTTCTTCGGTTCCGATTTAGATCGAGTCGTTTTTGTCACGTAGGCGTCGAAACTCTGTCCGGTTGTCGATTAGAACGTAATAAACGTTGATTATTTACGATTCACTGTCACGATTACGGTTCGGTTTAACTGATTCCGCACGTTAAACCGGATTAAACACGGAGCTTGTGTTCTTCGGTGAACCGATCCGGACCTTCAATTGGTATCAGAGCTACGGAAGCTCTGTGTGTAATCGTTGATTGAATCGGACAAGTTTCGACGAATTTCGACTAGTTTCAAGGATTTTCGGTTGAAATTTCATCCATTCGGACTGATTCAGATCTGTTCGGTGTATCGTTTGTATATTTTGAACTGAATCGGTCTGTTTCGGATCGATGTTTATTCATTTCGATAAGTTTTGGTGAAACTAGATCAATTTCAGTTGATTTTCAATAAGTTTCGGTGTGTTTTTAGTTGAAGTTTTGAGTATTCAGATCTGACTTGTTGATTCAGTTATGAATAAATCATGTTTTTCATCGATTCGAGTTACTGTTTGCGTTTTAGATTTGAGATCTGAACAGTTTTTTTTAGATTTGAATTGCAGGTTTGGTTCATAAAGATTGATTTTGCATTGTGAATTGATAAAAAATACCCGCTGATGTGTATTAGATGAAATTTCAGATTTGAAACTTTTTAATTGCAGGTTGTCGTTTTCAAAGAATCATTCAAGATCTAGGTTTGAAGGTGTTGATTAGTATAAGTGTTGTGTGTTCATCGAAGGAAGAAAGAAATTAAAAGTTTGCAGTTTTTGTTGTGTCATTAGAGAAAAAGAAAGGAGACAATTAGTGACGGTTATTTCTTTTTACACAAAAAGGTTTTAGGGTTGCTTGAAAACGTATAAACGACCAAAAGTGACATTAGGGTTTTTTTTATGGATGTGATATGATTTCATATGTAAAAATGACAAATGAAAGATGGAAATGTGTTGAGAATTGAAAAGGTAAAAAGTGACGTTCATAGTTCATAGGTGGGCCATGTATTGCAATATTGAGATAAAAGAGTTCATTTTCAGAGTTTGTTGTTTTACTGAAAAAAAATTAAATCATATTTGTCGTTTTTGTTGGGATCCTGTTGCACAAAAAAAAATAATAAAAAAAATAGTGAGCTGACAATTTTGGATCGAAATTGATTAACAAGAATTG
Source organism: Scalesia atractyloides (assembly GCA_947069175.1). NCBI lineage: Eukaryota > Viridiplantae > Streptophyta > Magnoliopsida > Asterales > Asteraceae > Scalesia > Scalesia atractyloides. The sequence goes on along the minus strand of CAMTDV010000016.1, from coordinate 56,391,155 downwards.
AGTCATCTTAGTCATTTGGGCTGGTTTAATTCGGGCTGTGGATTAACTGGGTTGCTACTTTGAAGAAGTGATAATTGGGCCGAGATTATTAGATAAGGGACCGAGTTTGTTAAAAATTGTTGGGCTGAAAATTAGTGGGTTTTGATTGAAGTTGTTGTTTGGCTAAATTTTTTGTTTCAAGTTGAATCAAGGTTAGTCAAGTGGGCCAGTAAGCTATTGAAGTTGAACCGTGTTTCGCTAACTGGGCCAGGTTATTTGAGTATAATTTTTGGACCGTGATTGTTAGATTTTGGGCTTCTAGTGTGAAACAGTTTTGTTTAGAGAGTCGTTAGCTTGTGGATTAAAAGTGGGATACAAACGTTTAGTGGGCCTCGTGTAAGTTGAAATTTGTGACTTTAAGCTAAAAATAATTTTTGAACCAAGAGGTTTAACAAAGAAATTATGTTTTAAATGTTTGACGTAATGGAAAATTATAAGCTTGAAAGAATAAATAATTGGTTTGATGGTATTTGGTATTCGAGGAATAAAAATGATAATAAAAATACTTGGGTTAAGAGATTTGAATATTTTTTATTTAAAAAAGATGAATCGTTGGATCAGTTAAAAAACGGTATGATGCATTAAATGACAATTTAAAAGAATAAAATATAAGAATGTTAAGTGCTGAACTGATATCAAAATTTGCAGAAGCATTATCGTCTAAGTGGGATGAATATTTGATTGAACTAAAAAAGGATTCTAGATTTTCAACGTTTTATCTAAATGATTTTTTCTTTGAGCTTAAAAACCACGATTTAGAAATTACATAGAAGAAGAATGCTTTGATAGAAGAGAAGTTGGATAAAATAAGCTTGGATATGGTTTTTGAAATAAGCAGAAGAATCAATATATGTCTTAAAGCAAAATCTGTTTTGAAATATGATATTATGAGGGGTTGTTATATAGATGAAAATATGAATCATGTTGTTGATTTTGCTGAAATTTTTTCTGCAGGTACATTCAAGACAAATTCAACTCCAAAGAATGAAGAATCAAGTGCATCAACAAATGAAGTTTCAAGTTCTGAATCTATGTGCTCAAATTGTGAAAAATCCAGATCTGATAATGTCAAACTTTTGAAAGATGTGGAAAGTTTGACATTAGAAAACAAAAATTCTATAAAATTAGAAAATGATTTGAAAAATAAAATAAAAATTTTAGAAATGAAAAATCTGTTGTTGCAAAAATTAATATTGAAAATCAAAAAGCAATAAATTCTCATCTTGAGAAAATAACTCAACTTGAAAATAAAGTTGAGAATGCTAAAAATAAAGATGTTGATTTAGAAAAGAAATTGAAAAGTTTTGTGACCTCGTCATTGGTTCTAGATCATATATGTCCAAAACCGATCAATGAGAATAAAAAGGAAATTCCAATAAGTGACAAAGTCACAATTTATGACGATGTCATAATTGAGTATTGTGATGATAATAACGATGATGAAAATGATAAAAATGATAAAAAAGAATTTTTTTTAAACTAAAAAAAAATTCAAGAAAGTGTTCTACAATCTCCTGAAAAGGTGAATGCTTAACGCAAAAACCTTCTAAACAGAATGGAGAACAAAAACAAAAAGAAAATCAAAATTTTAAAAATTCTCAAAATTTTCAAAATAAAAATAAAACCTCATCGGTACGATCATCCAATCATTATAAAAATTCACAAAAATTTGAAAATAAGTGGTGCAGGTCGGACCACGGTGCTTCAACGTTAAATCAAGTTTACAGAAGAAGAAGAAAGATGACTACTACACATCAAAACAATGTTATGATTTGAGTGTATGGTTTGATAAAGAAGATAGGTACAATAACAGGGTGTGTTACAACTGTGGAGTAAATGGACACATTGCTGTTAACTGCCCGAGAAAGAGATTTGATACGAGAAGATGCTATAATTGTCAAATCAAAGGTCATATTTCCAGAAATGGTCTGATAAATTCGGAAAGAAGATCGTCAGATAAATTTCAGGGGGAGAAAAGAAAGGCTGCGAAGAAGACAGTAAATACAAAAGATAAGCCCAAAGAACAGAAAGTGAAATTATCACAAGGGCAGAAAGACAAATTGAGGAAAAAGAGAAATAAAGTTAGAGAGTATTTAGAAAAGATTTTGTCCTCGGATACGAGCATTTCAGATACAAGTTCTGGAAAATCGTTTTACTCTACAAAGAGTGATCAGTCAAGTAAAACGAATTTATCAGTTACAAATCTGAGGACAAAAGAGAGAACGATGAATAAATCGATTAATCAAACAGTTAAAGAATCAAAGAAAGTAATATTTTCAGAAAAAGTTTTTTATCAAACTGTTTGAGTATAAAAGAGAAAGTGAGGGACTTTTTATTTCAGATGTTAATGAATTTGGTAAACCTAAATCCAGAATGGATTGGGTTCCAATTCAAAACTAATTGAAGATTGTTTGAATGTGCAGGATAACCAAACTTCAAGTAAGCATCATTTCAGAAGCTGTGGTTGTTCGTGCAGTGGAAATAATTTGAAAGGATTGGTGTTCCACACAAACAAAGTGGAAGTCTCGCGTTCACATTCGTAAAATGTCGTTAAAAGGTTAAAATAGAAGATTTTTATTTTCGATTTCGAAAAGATGTTTTCAATTTTAGGGGGAGAAATATTTTAAAATTGTCAAAAATCAAAAATTTCTGTAAAATTCCTGTAAAATTGAAAAACATCATTTCAAATCATTTAAATAGATAAATTTTTCAAAAAGCCAAAAACAGTACAAAATCTCAAAATATCAAAAACATTGAAAGATGAAAAATGAGATTACTTGTGCGAAAAGAGGAAATGATAGTACATCAGTGGATTATCAGTGGATGCTAAAGATATGTATTGTTTAAAATGTTTAAACAATCTCACTAAAGATGTGTCGGTAGGCTCAGCTAGACTAGTAGTTTTGCGAAAACGATACAAACTAAATAGAAAAGCCTAGCTCTAGTGGGAAACATGATTGAAAGCATAGTACTTAGTGCATGTAGGACCGTAGAATGCTGAATGCTGAAAAGCATAAAAACTGGTCAGTTTGTGAACTTTCACAACTTACTAAAAACGTCACTTGATTGTCTATTTCATTTTGCAAAGATTTAAACTTGTTTTATTTCTTTATTTTGTTTAAGCATTGGACATCCTCTGCGTATACGAAAGTATCGAACTGGATGTTTGTGCCTGCAGGACCGTAGAACGGATCGTTCCGGTCCTAATTTGGCTAACCTAAGGTAAACGTGTGGAATCCGTTAGCATAGGCGACATTGTAGACAAGTTTGTTACTGATTAATCATTGTTTCATTAATGTGTAGACGTTACAGATCCTGAAAACACTTGGACAGAGCTTCACCTCTGTCGTGACAAAATCTCTGAATCTTACAAATGGAATGTCAAGACTCCTATTTATAGGAGATACAAGTTCGCTTGGAGAGTGCAAGTTCGGGCGAACTTGCTTAGTCAAGTTCGGCCGAACTTGACTACAACATATACATTTCAAGCGAACTTGACTATACACATATATAACCTTCTACATTTCGCTCCTAAATACTGACTCGACATTATACGATGACTAGGCAACAGACATATGCATCAACAGACCCCCTTGGATGTTGCCGTAGTCATCATTTTTCAATTAAGTTCCTGAGTCTTTAACATTTTCTTGATCTTTATTTCTTGAATAACTTTAATTCCCTTGATCTTCATAGCATCTACAGTCCTTTTCTCTTTTCATCTCGAGCTTGTCTTGATAAAACTTTAATCACCATGCTCCCCCTTGCTTTGAGCTTTTTTGTATCTTTAATCAACGTGTTTTATCTAGCTCCCCCTTAAAATCAACTTCCAATTTCAAAGTTTCTCAAACATTCGAATAAATATAGATTCAAACTTTGAAACTTTTAAACACAAATATTTCAAATTTTATCTTCTTATCAGTTTCAACCCCATTAGTTAATCAAGTCCCAATCAATGACCTTGAATATCTGATTTATGAATCAAGTTCAACTTAATGATCTTGATTTAACGTTTTGACACTAAACTGCCACAGTTTTTTCAAATATAAGTTTCAACTTAATGAACTTTTAAACTTTTTAGATCAAATTTTAAATTTTCAAACTTTTGATCAACAGCTTTAGATTTTGAAAATCAGCATTTCATCATCAGCGGTCGAAACTAAAAGATAATATAATCCTTTTGTTTTTATGTAATGAATACCAAACTCTAACTATGTACAAACATATTTTTGTTGAGTTTGTGTTTAAAGGATCATATCAGTTTATTTAAGACATATCACAAGTACCATTAACCTTTTTGAGACACTAAGTTTTAAACAAATTTACCTAGATTGTCGATATATTTGTCCTCTTAAACTTCAACACATTTCTCAATTGTTCCAAGATACGTTATGTAGAATTAAGAAACTTGACTTAACTATGTTTCCCATCTCAGAATATACTCCCGCATCAAGATTCCCTAGTTTTCATCTTACAGGTGAGTATAGCATAATTGATATCTGTATCTGGGTTGCGCGGACCTTGAGAGCTCTGGTTAGTACCATCGTACCGAGAAAGAGATGAAGGCTTGACTTATATGGTAGTGTTCCAAAATGGAATCTTTTTGTACTGCTATTGTAGTATCTTTCGATATTTTCAATTGAATGCAGTTTTAGGGGATTTTTGCAAAAGCATTATAGAAGTTCTAGGCCTTGCTTACGCAAAATCAGAAGAACTTGTATAATAAACCCAGATATCAACCATCTATAAAGACCTCGTATCTCAGAATCAGGCAATCTCTCAAATGAAATTTCGGAGTACTAAGTCCATATATCCGAGAGATGTTAATCCACAAGATTAAGCAATTGTAAAATTTAGTTTATGTCCGGAAACAATTTACTGAATGTGTAAAGCCTATCGACACATCCACAGTAAGACTTGTTAATACTTTTTAAACTTTACAAATCCTTAGCATACTGTGATAGTCCACTAATGTACTATCATTTCCTTTTATCCACAAAACTCTTTTTGTCTTTTTCAATGTTTTTGTACTTTTAGCTTTTTATATGTTTTTGGATTTTCTGAAAAAACATTTCTCCCCCTAAAATTCAAAAACATATTTTTGGATTTTTTGATTTATGGAAAACATTGACCAACCGATGAGAATAACTTAAATTCTCCATCCATTACTGCTTTACAAATTTCTTTTAAACGTTTCTGCTTTATTTTACTTAGTGTTTCGTTTAAATCTTGGATCACCTCTGCGTATATGTGAATATCGAACTGGTGGTTAAGATCTAAATAATTTCAACTTGTTTTTATTTCTTACTTTGTTTAAACATTGGACTTTCTCTGCGTATCGAAAGATCGACCTGATTGTTAATGTTTAAACATTCTGTGTTATTTTCACACATATCACAATTGATAAAAGTTTAAAGGCATTACATGAGTTAGTGTATTTCATGATGAGGGATATGCTGAGATCGTGGGGTCCATAAGAATTTAGTGCACATTAATGCACCTTAATCCTATCGGTAAGCATTATGAAAGTTTTTAGATTGAGTTTAAGTGGACAACAATACCGACAATCCATGTGAATTGTTTAAACCAAGTGTTTCATCTAGATCAACGGTGCAGCTAATATGTTTCAGTAAACTGATATGATCCTCTAGCACGTTTTCTCACAAAAATATAAACTGTAAATATTACATTTTAGTTTGTTTACATTTTTGCATTCAAAATTCAAAATCCAAAAAGATTTTCTTTCAAAATCTTCCATGGAAACCTGATAATATTGAATGTGAGCCGGACCAACGAGACTGTTAAGAAACTGTTTGTGTGTGGATACGAGGGTTTGTTCTTAAACGTCAAATTTTAGAGATTCGGAGCATCATTCAAGGGGGAGACTATGGTTTCTCTTGAAGATGTCTTCCAAGGCAGTTCAAGACTAAACATCACAGATTTCTAGCTATGTCCAAGGGAGAGACTGTTAGTGCACTATCTGTGTGGCCATAGATAGAAATCTAACTGTACATGTAATGTCAAGTGTCTTGAGTCTGTATTATACCGAACAGAGTTTTGCTAGGTTGCGCTAGGTAGCATTAGGATAAGGCAGGTTTTGGTTCGATACGAAACGAAGAGAGAGAGCATGATCGAGATTGATGTTATCACATTTATGTGATGACATCACAATGCTACATCATCATGTATCATGTATCATGCAAATTGTGAAATCAGAAAGTATACATGCATCGCACAAATAAAACAATGAAGTGTACAACTTTGGTCGAAGTGGATCTGCATGCTTCATCTATAAATAGCAACAACTTCGTTCAAGATCAGGCAGACAACAAGTTCGCTCAGAAGCTCTCTCAAGAACGAGCATACGATTTCGATCTAGATCGAGTCGATTTTGTCACTTAGACATCGAAACTCTGTCAGGTTGTCGATTAGAACGTAATAAACGTTGATTATTTACGATTCATTGTCACGATTATGGTTCGGTTTAACGGATTCCGCACGTTAAACCGGATTAAACGCAGTGCTTGTGTTCTTCGGTGAACCGATCCAGACCTACAAAGAAACCTTTCAGGGTTTAGTTAAAGAGGTCTTTCAGGGTCTAGTTAAAGAGATCATTCGTTGATCTAGTTAAAGAAACATTTTAGGGTTTAGTTAAAGAGGCCTTTCATGGTCTAGTTAAAGAGGCCTTTCAGGGTTTAGTTAAAGAGATCATTTGTTGATCTAGTTAAAGAGACCCTTTAGTGGTCTAGTCAAATCTCCACAAGTTTATTGTTGATTTATTCCCCTACACATTACAAAATTAACTGTGCTAACTATGCAAGGAATTTTGTAATTATGGATGCATACATAATTATAAAATTCAGTTCATAGAAACCACAACAAGTTTTATCATGTGTAAGAACCTATAGTAATAAGAGTAACGAAACGGGAACAATGTAATAAGGGCATGGTGGATACGCCGATGGTACTTCCTATATATAAATGCTCCTTATTACATTGCAAGCATGGCGTTATTTAAGTTACTAGAAGTTCTGGACCTTGACCAATGTTGTTTTAATCTTTCATTCTCCGACTCCAACTTCGAGCACACACACGTTCCCATACTAGTTCATGGGAAATCTCTATAAGCATTCTTCCCTTTGAAATTCGACACTCATTTCTAGTTATGCTATGACAAAAGACATCACTTTGGCATTTACATGCTTCTATTCTAAGGCTCGGTGCGAACAAAGATGTCATACAACCACCTATTGCAACGAAGTTTAGATTTTCGCATCTAAGTTCATACCAATAAACAATGTACGAGTACAATAAAAAAAGTTCGCTAAGAGTCCAAACGTTGCCTAGAGTTTTACTCCGGGAACGAAGGATCACTTGAAGCGATACCCTCACATATGATTTCACAAATTTCCTCTAAATTAAATTTCGGGATGAAATTTCCTAAAGTAGGGGAGACTGTGACATTCTGAGCCTTTTCGAGCATCGAACAATTCCAAACAAATTCCAAACCAAATGAAACCTTGTGTTTCATTCCCGAGAATTGTAAAATTTCATGTGACATTCATACATTTTAGTCCATATACAATTTCGACACTTCAAAGCTTTTTTCTGGAACATATACTACGCAAACGTAATCAGTTTAACGCAACGTATATTCCGGAATAGTGACACAAATATAACATACCTTAAATAACCTTTACATAACATAGAAATAAGTCTGCCGATTCTCATAGAAATGCACACTCCGGAACAAGGTCATAAGCTAAACATACCCTAAATACCCTTAACATAGCTTAGAAATAAGATTCGAGGGCTTCCGTATGGCAAAATCACACTTTTTGTAACTTAAGGGGCTATTTTGCAAATTCTGCGAAACTATGCCTTTTCGCGTATTTCCTAATCCGGAACATGTACACACATCCAAAAATCTTTGTAATCATTAAAATCTTTTAATGATTGGAATGCAAAAATATCATTCGTACGCATTTACGGTCATTTAAGCGTTCGTTACGATTTTCGTCGTAATTAACCAAAACCGCTACCGTACGACCAAACGAACGAACTTATGAGATATTTTTAAGCACATTTCAAGTTCCTTATACTTTATTGTCCTTATAAAGCTTGAAAATGGGTTAACGGGCGTTAAAATATGCCAAAACGCGTCAAAATCAAGTTCAGGGGCCATTTATGCCAATTCTGAAACTTCAGCCCCTGCAAGGGCCTTACGGGCCGTAAGGCAAAACCCCATAAAGTCCGTAAGGGGTCCCCAGCTCATCAGAATTGTTGAATCAAGGTGGCAGCTTCTTGTTAATTCCCTTATTGACTAAGCAACCGAATTTGCCACCCTTCTCTCTACATCTAACATGTGTTATGACACTAATCCAACTTAGTGTTGACTCATGGACACTTGTAATGCTCTTATAACTTCAATTCAAGTATAAATAACATGGGGATTTAGCCATTTGAACTTTTGCAACCTACATTCTTGCTCTCATCTGCTCTCATCTGAAGTAGCAACCAATTTGAGATCATCTTCTGAGTTCTTGGGCTCTCCTAGAGTATTTGTAAGTGTTCCATTCATGTCTTGTTCAATTCTTTTAGCATATTTGAGCTAAAAATCAAACAGTTTGACTTTCAATTCTGACCATGAATTGTTCAAAACAAAGTTCAATAGAACCTTGCAATGTGATGGTGATCATGATGGTTATAGTCGTTAGTGACCATGCCTACTGATTTCCATGTTGCTAGTCTTAGTGGCGAGTCAAAGTTTCGGTCAATAAGGTGATAAATGCGCATTATACGACGGAACTATTTTCGGGTATCAAAATAGTTTGTTTTGGTACCAAAACCCTTTTTATAACTTAGTTAGACATGTCAAAACATGTCTAACTTGTCACTTTTAGTTTAGTGCTTTTTAGAGTCGATTGTTGAATGGTTTTGATCACCGCTTTGACTTTCGAATCCGACCCGTTTGGTCAATCATTGGACCCAACCAAATACATACTTATGACCATAATTATATAGGGATCAACCCTCTGAGGTGATACCTCATGGTCATGTCATTTGATTAGTGTTATGATAATTAGTTGTTATAACCATTAATGATGACCAAAATGCCCTTTTGGCGAATAAATCAATCTAAAGCATATGTCACCTAAATTTTGACATGCAATCTGATGTAACAACAGTGTTAAACATATTTTGGCAATTTAGACTTATCATAACACATATCTAACCATCCGGAATGCGTAGTTGCGCAAATGACACGTTAAAGTGGCTTAAACTACGTTAACGGGTCATAACGGGTCAAAAGCACTTAGGAACCTTTCCAAATCAGAATGTTAACTTTATTAAACCATTTCATATGAGTTCAAACACTCATTTGGTTTATAAAGTCTCATTCTATCCGATTCTTCCGTTTTTGTCCCGACTTATTTATATGTTATCCGACTCATTAGGAAACACTTGATTCCTTGATCTTTGGGCTTTGTTCATACGCTCGCGCAAGGCTTATCCGCAAATCCAAGGTGAGTACATTGCTCCCCTCTTTTATGTTTTACAAATGTTTTGGGGTGATTCATATGTGCTACGTTGTTTTCAATGTTCAAATACTATGGATTATATAACAATATGGTTTCAATAATGTGATACAACTTGTTGGTGCGTTATCCATGATACGAATGACATTCATTAACATTGATATGCCGCCCAATAGTAAGTTATGGTACCATAGGATTGACAATCCCGTTACTAGGCTATTCACTGGATTTGGTGGGTAGTTTGGGGAACGACAGAAACTGTTTATGATTAACAAATCATTCGTTGATTTGTTAGTCTTGTTACAGATATCTTTTAGGATCTATTAAAGATACCCTTGGGGTATAGTCGAGTCAACAAAGGCTTGAATGTATTCATTAAAGAACGACAAAAAGTTTTCACAATTAGAAACAAGGACAAGGAACAATGGTTTATGACAAGTACAATGAACAATGGTTTATGATGAGGACAATGAACAATTGGTTATTTTGAACAAGGTTACACAACAATTTTCATTTAAAGATATAAACCATACAAAGTTTACTTACAAGATGATTTACACCTCAAATTTACGAAACAAATGTTTTCAGTAAAGATCATGGCTACAAGGTTTTGATTTACTTATATTAACTTGTAAAGTTGATATATTATATTGCAATATCAAATTCTTTTTGATTTTCAGATTTATACTCGTCGACTCTCGAAGTTGGATGAGGTATTGCAATATAGTTATAAAGCCAAGAATTTGATACTCACAAACCTATGTTCTCGCCGACATTCTTTTATGCTGACCTCGTTTTTCACATATTTTTCAGGATTAGTTTCATGACGATTGTGCTGCATACTTCACCAATGACGGACATGGACTTTAGTGCCTTAAAACAAGAAAGACAAATAATATACTTCTTTTGTTTATTTTAAATTCCGAGGACAATGTAATCGTGTTAATATTCAATAAAACATATTTTCAAATACGATGTATTATGTAACAATTTGTAACGTGACTCCCCAAGTGTTTCCGCCGCATGTTGATTTACGCGATTGGGGGTGTTGCAATTTACCAGGATTTTTCACAATTGTCGCATGTATACAACACCCCAACAAGTTTGTTCAGATTATTGAAATCGTCGTGTAAATATAAACCATAGCATTTGTAATTTGAAAGCTCGAAAACAACTTGCACATAAGAGTCACCCCAAATCATTTGAAAAAAATAAAAGAGAGAAACTATGTACTCACTTGGGATTGTAAAGTAACCTTGAATCAAATATCAAACAAGCTCAAAAGTCCGAGAAATCAAGCGTGTCCTAAATTCGGATAATTGTGTAAATATCGGGACTTTAATCGATGGATCGATAGAATGAGGTTTTGTAAACCAAATGAGTATTGGAACTCATATGAAATTGTTTAACAAAGTTAATATTCTGATTTGGAAAGGTTCCTATGTGCTTTTGACCCATTATAACTCCTTAAGGTAGTTTACGCTACTTTAACGGATCATTTACGTAAATATGAGTTCGGATGGTTAGATATGTGTTATGATGAGTCTAATATGCCAAAATAGGTTTAATATTGTTATAACATCAGTGTGTATGGCAAAACATTAGTTACATAGGTTTAATATTGATTTATGCGCAAAAAGGGCGTTTTGGTCAGATTTAAAGAACATTACAACGACTTAACATAATACTAACCAAACGATGTGACCATAAGGTATAACCTCATAGGGTTATTCCCTATACAACTATGGTCACAAATATGTGTTTGGTCGGATCCTAAGATCGACCAAACCGGTCGGATGCGAAAGTCAAAGTGGTGGTCAAGATCGCTCGACTTACGACCCTAAATAAGCACTAAACTAAAAGTGACGAGTTAGAAATATTTTGACATGTCTAACTAAGTTATAAAATGTTTTGTTATCAAAACAAAGTGTTTTGATACCCAATAATAGTTCCGTCGTATAATGCGTACTTTGCGCATTATTGACCGAAACTTTGACTCGTCACTACAACTAGTAAACGTGGTAATCAGTAGGCATGATTGCTATGGATCATAACCATCGTGATTACGATCACGTTGCAAAGTCCAATTGGACTTTGTCTTGACCAATTAATGGTCAAAGCTGAAAGTCAAACACTGTTTGACTTTTGGCTTGAAATAGCTAAAAGAAATAACAAGACTAGGATAGAGCACTTACTTGTGTTGAAGAACACCCAAGAGCTCCAAGAGTGAACCCGAAAACTCAGGTAGGAGGCCTCCAACAATGTGGTAGCCTCCACTTAGAGTGTTTGAGATAAGAAGATATGAGGGAGCAAGTTGGAGTGAATGATCAAGGGCCTATTTATAGTTGAGTTGAAGCTACAAAATCCTTACAAGTGTCCATGAGTCATCAAGGGGTTTGATTAGTGTCATAACACTTGCCAAATGCAAAAGAAAGGGTGGCAATTTCGAAAGATCAGTGTCCAAGGCATTAAACATGGAGCTGACAAGTTTCTGCTGAGCTGGGGAGGTCTAAGCTATGTTAAGGGTATTTCGGGTAAGTTTAGCTTGTTTCATTGTTCCGTAGTGTACGTCGTGTTAAACTGATTACGTTTGCGTAACAGTTTGCGAATTCGTTTCCAGAAGTTGTTCGGAAGTTTGGAATCGTGTAATAAATTGAATATGTGCAATTGTCATGATAAATAAACAAAACTCATAAATAAAACACAAAATTTCATTGATTGATAAACTTGTTCATAATTGTTACAGATTCGAAATACCACAAATGTCACAAAAACAGCCAAGCAAGCTAAACCTAACAACATCATGAATCAAACTGGTGTACAAGCATGGCCAGAGCTACCGACTAAGACTTTTAAGATATATAGTAGTAGTAGTAAATAGTTGATATTGATATTAGTTGTTTTCCTATTGAGCATTTTTTGGTTTGCAAAGATTTCTATCTACACATATTGACTAATAATTAATTATTCTGTTCATTTTTATGTGTGTGTTGTACAGCGATCAAAAGTTATAAAAACGATTATCAATATCGGTTCTTATAACATTGATATTGTTTGGTGGTTATTGATTCGGTTTGTAACAGTACTGATCAAGAATGAGAAAACGAATCCCTAAATTGTATATAAAAAGCAGAAGGTACGTACGAAACGAAATGGTGTCGCGTGTTCGTATAAGCCGAAGATAAAAGATGCATATTATTATTGTTAGGAAAAATATAAGACTACTTTTTTTTAAAGAAAATGTGTATTTGTTATCTATGTAAACTGTGTTAGTGTGATATTAAATAGTCACGGATATAATTATCTTTGCTGCAAACATGAATCTTTTTATTTCTGTAACGTTCAGGCCATTTTATTAATTTTATTTTACAAAAGTTAGCGTGTAACGTACAAAAGACAATGGATAAATGAAAACTTCGCTGGCTTGGTGTTAGCAGGCATATAAATTGCTAGGTATGTTTTATTTTAACAATTGAACTAAGTTGGATGACCCATGGTAATAAACAAATTTACTGAAACTTGGACCGAATGCCTCACGAGAACACCTACACAACGCACACAAATCGAACCACTTATTAACCGGTTACAGTTTTTTTAATAACAACGTAACCGACTATTTAGTGCAGCTGTAGAATGTGGTAGACATTTTGTTTTATCTGATAGCAGCTCAACTAGTAACCTGGGCAACCACCAACGCTTTCTTCGATCTGTTGGTGCTGACGCCCTAACGGTTAGGTAACCGGCTATTTTGTGCACCTTTAGAATTTGTTACACATTTAGCGGCACAGCTAGTACCTTGGCCCGGTTGCTTTTGAGCAGATTTATGCAATTTGATATTGCTTAATGTGGCACAACGAATGCGCATATTATCATTTCTTTGCAGACGACGTATGTACACGCTTCTTATTGTGTATACAGTAAAAGAAATTTATTACCTCAGTCGGATGCAGCCTCTGTCGGCAAGATGATGCCGTTGAAAACACAGTCGCACAACATGAAGCTAGAGGGGAGGCGAGGCTAGCCGAAGGACGGGCGAACGGACCCGGCGTTCGCCGGAATCGGTTACGGAAATGAGAAGGATGAGAGGGACTCGGGAGGAGTTTCTCTCGCTGTCGCACACACACTAACACACATTAGTATCTTTACCTTGGTACATGGTTTCAAATCATGGTTTCAAATGAAGATGTGATTTTGGGTAAAAGAGAAAAGTTGAGGCATTTGATTTTTTTTTAAGTTTTTTGTGTTATTATATTGATATAGGTTTTTTATGTAATACCAGCACCAGCACAAGGTCACAAGGTTCTAAATTCTTCAATTCCAAAGGCCTCTTTATCACCTTTGTGAACACCGAGTTCAACCACCAACGCCTTCTCCGATCTTTCAGCCCTAGCGCCCTAAAGGTTAGGTAAACGGATATTTTGTGCAACTCTAGAATGTGTTTGTTTTATCTGATAGCGGCACAGCTAGTACCTTGGCCCAGTTGCTTTAAAGCAATTTTATCTAATCTGATGTTGTCTAATGTAGCCCAACGAATGCGCATATTATCATTTCCTTGCGGAACATGCATGTACATGCTTCCTATGCTGTACACATTCGAAAAGTATTGAAGCTGGGTAGGGATTTTTTTCAAATTAAATGCATATTTACTTTCATGACACCTGGATTTGACTTTCGCTCACCAAACTATTAATTGTAGGGTACAAAACTACAAATTGATAGTTTATATGGGATATCACTATTCAATTGTACAAATATCCGGGAAAACGTCTTTTATTTTATTTATCATACACATGGTAAATTTTACTTTCATTAAGAAAAATTTCACTTTACTCGGGTCCTGTTTTGAAACCAAACCGAAACACGTTATTCTACATCGCTTATTCGATTCGATTAGTGGGTTCACTTAGTGGGTAAAAACGCAACACAACACTTCATACAACAGCACTTAATTGAATAAAAAAAGCAAATTTATCTATACCATAGTTTACAGGGATTTATAAATGTTGACACATCCCACCAAAATTTGTAAGAAAGCAAATTTACCCATATGATAGTTTAGTTTACTAGCATTTATAAATGTGGAGACATTCCAGCAAAATTTCATAAACACGTTGTCTTTAGCAAATAACAAATAGATACTTAAAAGAAACCAACCATACATGCATCAAGTTCATTCAGTTTGACATAAGAGCAACACATATGAAACCTAAACTCAGTTACGAAACCCTAGACAGTGAATTAAAAGGAATATGCGAAGGAAAATTCGCCTGAACAGCAAAATAAAGGTCCTGGTAGCCTACAACTTCAGCGCCCTCTAAACGATTTGAAATCCTAGAGTTAAAATCGTGAAACCCATTGCTGCAATTTGTTATAGCGTTACCAAAATTTAATTATTTCTTGGTTTCTTATGCGTTCTGATCTTCTGAATCTTGCACTCAGGACTTGACTTCCAATTGTTCTCATATGAGAAAAAGGTGGAAGTAGCAGTTGAAGATATAACATAATAGAAAAAACGTTGCATGACACGTGGAAGCTGAGAAAGGAAAAGCGAGGGATCAATTTGTAAATACCGAAGAGGGATATAATTTGTAAAAAGCACCGACTTGGTGGTTTAAGTTATAGGATAATTACCACGTTTGAGAGAGACAGGTGGGAAGCAAAGAGAGAAAGTTCCCAGAGGCATGGCGGTGCTCCAGCGACTATTGAGAATCATGGTATCAAAATTGAAGAGGAAGCGGTTTATATAATTTACCAAAAGCCGATTATATAAGTTTAATTTATTAATCCAATTAATAAATATTCGCAATCAGGATCAAGGTTATACGCTTATAAACAAATAAAAGTAATAAACAACCATAGAGGGTTTTAGTAATCAACCTTTGACGACTACACCGTGATTGTAACACGCGGGTTACAACGAATCCTCACTAGTAGGAAGTTCACAACCGAGCACAAGATACCCAAAGGTAGAATCGGCCAAGAAGGAGGTAGCGGCGGTGCTTGGTTGGTGAGCGCCGGCCAAACTTGGGAGGGAGGCTAGGGTTTTGTGTTTTATAAAAGTGTGTCTAGGGTTTGAACTTTAACTTTCTTTTTATAGAACCCAATCTTACATTAAAGCCCTTTAAGATTATATAATTATAAACCTCTTAATAATAATCTAATTAATATTAAGTCGCTCGGGTTTAAACTATTATTATTTCACAAATAATAATCCACTTACTCGTGAACATATACGATTTGATTACCAAGGTGTAACTCTTCGGATCGTACCGAGTTAGTTACATTGACTTTAATTACGGTCAGACATGCATGTAACATTTGCAAAATTTCAACCGTTGTACCTTTCGACAGTTTCTGTGTTTAATAAAATTGGTTATTTTATACGTAATCTTACGATCGAACAACATTATTTCCGAAACCATACCCAAGTTACATATGCCTTAATATCCTTCGTATAGCTTAAGTAACACGATAAAAGGGTTAAAATGGAAAAAACGCGATAATACAAGTCCGGTGGCCAAATCATTATAACAATCCACAAAAGTACCCTCAATAGACCCACAATTAAAAACCAAACCATTTAGAATCAAGACCCGAGCATACGCGATAAGAACCGGCCCGAAAATCGAGAAAAACACGCGATTAGGCGAAAAAGGCGGCCGAGGACACGTGTCATGACGTCACGACACGTGTCATACCTATCCTGGACACGTGGCAGTCTAGGCCAGGTCGACCTCCCCGCGCCACGCGGGAGAATCTCTGTCTCCTCGTGCGACGTGCGGGAGAAGCCAACTTTAGGTATATAAGGGGCGGCCTGGGACGAGTTTCAGTGTTCAATTTCGATTTCAAAAATCGATCTCTTTCTCTCTCGAAGCTCTATTCAAATACCGAGCCCCCCTAAATCCCTAAACTTTGCCCCGTTGTAAGTATCTTAACCCCCGATCACTAATTCGTTACCCTACCCGATTGGTTTAGGACCCACCGACACATGTCAAGGCTCTGCCTGACTAAGTTTGTTGGGGTTCTGTCTCGTGTTGTATGGCCACCCTACCCGATTGATTTAGGACCCACCGACGCATGTCAAGCCTCTGCTTGACTAAGTCCGTTGGGGTTCTGTCTCGTGTTGTATGGCTAAAGTGACTTGGGTTATTTTACTAACACGTGTGCATTGTATGTTATTAGGAAACACTTGAGCTTTGCTAAACACAATTAAGCAAGTCATCCACAATCCAAGTGAGTACATAGTTTTTCCCCCTTTTTACGTTTCTAAATGTTTTGGGGTGATTCATATGTGCTAAACTATTTTCAAGATTTCAAAACAATGCATATGGTTTATATATATATATATACACACACACACACAATATGTTTTCAGTAAGGTGTGAAACTTGCTGGTGCGTTATCCATAACACGAGTACATTCATTAACTGTGATCACACCGACCAGTAGTATGTTATGGTACCATAGGACCGACAATCCCGTTACCAAATTTCCCGGGGTTTGTGGGGAAATTTGGGGAACGACAGAAACTGTGCAATTGATAAACCCTTTGGTGGTTTGTTACACGAGTCAACACATGTTTGAATGTATTCACCACACGACCCCACTTGTTTACACAAAGATGATTAAAATACGAACAATTAATTTACACAAAACAAAAAGGATTGGGTTAGACAAGACACGAGTGGTTTTCAATTAAAGGTATATAAACCATACAAAGCGTTCTTTTAAATCGATTACTTCCACGGTTTTACAAAGGAAACACTTTTGCCAAGATTCATGTCTACAAGATTTTCTTAATCATACCAACTTTTATAGTGGGTTAAACATGTTGCAATACCAACCACATTTTCACTTATCGACTCTCGTAGTCGAACAAGGTATTGCAATACAAATGCAAAGCGATAAATTTGACTTACAAAACCTATTGTTACTCGCCAGCATTCAATGTTGACTTTATTTTTACATATGTTTCAGGTACTAATACTGTTAGATCGTCTCCCGTTTAGCTTAGGAACCTAAATTGTTTCTATTGTCCATACAAGCGGAAATTCTTGAGTTCGGGCTAACTTGTTGATTTTCAAGAGAGATGTTAAGTTCGGGCGAATATGCTAAGATTTCAACAAATTCTAATCAAGTTCGGGTGAACTTGATAAAATTGAAGAAAAATCAGATAAGTTCGAGCGGACTTGTATATAAACCTTGAAATATCGATCAAGTTCGGGCGAACTTGATTAAATTCAAGAATTTTAATCAAGTCCGAGCGAACTTGATGTTAAGTTCGGCCATAATAAGTATGCAAAACTTGGTTTTTTGAACTTTTTGATATCAATTCGTTTGAATTTGATGTCCAAACTCTCAGGGGTTTACCACAAGTGTATTTTACATGACATACTCAAAAATCAGCAACTTTTATCCGTGAATTCATTGTTTTCTTTCAAAAAATGAAGAAAAAATGGTAGAAAGATGTAGAATAAGAGTAGATCTTGCTATGATTTCACCAATTTAGGTACCGTGGCTCTGATACCACTTGTTAGATCGTCTCCCGTTTAGCTTAGGAACCTAAATTGTTTCTATTGTCCATACAAGCGGAAATTATATGACAAGATTAATCGAATATGCAAGATTTACTGTTTAAACGTTGTTTTATTGATCGTAATAGTTCAATACATTCAGTTCCAGATCCAGCAGAGCTTCACCGTCAGAGTGATAAAGTTGCAGAAGTTACAAATGAAGGAAACAAGTATACTATTTATAGAGACACAAGTTCGCTGGGAGGAGATCAAGTTCGGGCGAACTTGTCTTGATCAAGTTCGGCCGAACTTGATCTTACATATAGATTTCGGGCGAACTTGTATCTTTTACAGAAATACCCTTCATTTCTAGTCTATTTAAACCCAAACTAAACAGACTCGATCCAAGACTAAGACGTAGACATTATGCAGTAACAGACTCCCCCTTGGATATCGTCTTCGTCTTGATCAGTCTTCAAAGCTCTACTTTTGTCTAACACGCCCAAAGAAGTTCTTGATTGGCTTTTTACGACGTTCTTGCTCTGGAATCGGCATCTGATCTGTAGGTGGGACTTTTGTCATAAATTGAAACCTTATAAGTCTCGCCTCCCTACCCATTTCATATATACGTTCAATCCGCGCTTCTTCCTTCAAAAACTCTTTGTGTTCAAGCTCCCTCCAGCTCGATTCCCACATCCTACCAGAGTTTACTTCATGTGCATAGCAGACATTTACGACCCTCTGATATTGCATCGCTTGCTCTTTTTCACGTTCTTCAAAACATATCTTGTTGTAGAATAGACATTTGATATCCTCCTTCGAGCAGTTCACTAGCCACATCGGGTCTAGTATCCGTATCGTTCTCCACAGCCCTCTCAACCCTTCAGCCCGAAACATTTCAACTCTTTCATTCGTAATATCCAGACGATCTTCAAATCATAACACTATCACTGCTTCACAAGTATTAGGATCCACTTGCCACCACTTGAATAATGGATAGAAATTCTGTTCGATAGGCATTAGAGGCATATTTCGCATTGCTCGTGGACGCTTCATTATCAACGTTATGTCTTTTATCCCAGTCTTCTTATCTGTTTTGATGTGACGCTTAGGAATGAAAGGCTTCCAATACCTGAAACCTTTTGTTGATTCAAACTTGATCCTTTTCCACAGTAACTGATCAATAAACTTTATATGGTATGTGACATTACGTGTCTGTACTAGATCCTCAACATCTCAGTAAGGAAGTGTCTTGAAATCTGCCAGGTATCTGAAGTATTGAACTCCAAATTCCCTTTTGATGGCGTACACATTCAACTCTTTGAACCACCCCCAGCTAAGAATATCTCCCAACGACACATCTTTGTCTCTAGTAAAGAATGCTAATGGACGTCGAAACTTTCGTTCCCGTGGCATCTCTTTAAACCAGGACTTCTTTGCTTTCGTAATCTCCTTTTTTATCATCGGTTTAGGGATTTTTCCTTGTCGTACAGACTCTTCAATCTTTTATTTCAACATGTCTTCGTTTAGCTGTTCGTACATCTCTTCAAAAGTTGGAAAACTATCAGTGTTCGCCCCTGTGTACTTCTCGGTTTCATCTTTTTCATCATCAGAAGACCAATCTCAACTATAACCCTATTGTATTCGTCAGCATCATATCTACGTTTGTAATGATACCCATTCGGTTCAAATGTATTCACATTCAGAACTTGCTCTTCGAAATCAAAATCGAATGATTCAGCATCAACATCAATCAGCTTTGCTAAACCTTCCTTCGAGTAGTTGTGCACAAATTCGCCTTCCTCAACGTTGTGTTCAAGCATCAAAATCAAAGGCTTTATAGGAACCGCAGCAACAGGCATAGCAGTAACAATTGCATCAGACATATCAACATCCTCTTTCTACTCTACATCCCCTGTTTGCTCCCCTTGAGTTTGATCTTCCATCATATTCGATTCATCATTTAGCAACGAAGTGAAATCAAACTCTTCATTCACTTTCGCATCAACAACTTTCATACCGACTCCACCCTGATCATCATCATTACCACCATCATTGTCAGAGTCGTCTTTTCTATTGTCTGCTTGATCATCATCGTCATCTTTATCTTCAGCTTCATCGTCGTCTTTTGTATCTGTTTCTGTTTCTGGAGCAATTACAGACTCCGAAGCTTTAGCAGACTCTTTCATAGGTTCTGTAATCTCTGGCATGCTCTCAATAACATTCTTTCCTTTGCCCTGTTCTGCTAGTTCTTTATCAGCTTTTTCCTTGGCTTCCTACAAATCTATGCGTGCATACTCAGCATCAAAATCAATACCAAGACTATTCGTCAGAACTTTCTGCAGTCTGGAGAATCTTCGATCATTCAACTCTTTTTTCGATCGTAATTCTGCTAACTCTTTCATCAATCGCTCGTTCGCATCCTGCAAGCTTTCAGTTAGGGCTTTTAGATACCCTCGATCGCCTTCCAAGAATATCACTTTATCAGACAGAATCTCCTTTTCCACTTCACTCTGCTTCACCAACTTCTCTAATTTGGCCTTTTCTATTTCATTCTTTGCGACTTTATCTTCTAGAATCTTCACACGTTTTTTGAGCACATCAACATCTGATTCTGGAAAGAAATCATTCAAATCCTGAATATCTATTGGCTCATTCGGAATATCATCAAATAACTTCGATTTTGGAGTAACTTTTGGCGTAGACTTCGGCGTACTCCTTGGTGTAGATGCTTTAGGTGTTGATCCTTCAGGTTAAGAAGCTATTGGAGGTTCTGGAGATTGAATAACTGGAACTTCAAGTAATACAGACTCAGGAGGTTCTTGTGTAACTCCTGTCTGAACTAACGTCTCTTGTACTTCAGCAGATTGAAGTTTTTCTACCGCTGGAGGTTCTTGTGTAACTCCTGATGATTTTGTAGCAAAAGGTTCTTGTGTGACTTCTGTGCTTTTTAGGCTTTCCAACATATCTTTTGCTCTTAGCTTTCTTTGCTTTCTTTCCTTTCGTCTTAGAGAACCAGTAGTCTTCGTAATATGTCAGTTGCAGAAGACTTTACTCGTTTTATTTTCTTCTTTGGTCTCTCCTCTTCAGAATCTTTTTCATGTTCAGGATCATAATCTGTGTCAGTTTCTTTTATTTTCTTGGCAGCTGATTCAGCTTTAGCTATCTTTATTGCAATCTCCAGAGAATCATCACTATCGTTTTCTTCATCTTTATCAGATGTTGCAGAGATCACATCATCCTCTTGTGTTGTCTTTTCAGCCTCTTGACTTTCAATCACAACTGCTTTAGTACTAGGACCAGCTTCTGCTTGAACATTGACATGCTCTTCCTCATCTAACAACATAGTATCAACTTTCTTAGATTTGTGTGATGCTTTCTTCTTCTCTTGAACAACGACTTTCTTAAGGAACCAATCGCTTCTTTTTTTCTTTGAAGGTCGATAGCCATTCCAACTCAGCGTTTCTTTCTCTTTCATCACCGCTGTCATCTTTCCTCCACTTATACTCTGGCGGAGCAACATAGTTCTCAGAGGCCACAACACCGAATAAAGGCTTTGGAATAGGTGCAGATGATTGTTTCTGAAAAGTGATAAGCTTCTTCACTGTAGTATCATTCAGATGGCTCAAATACACAATATCATTCTGATCTTTCACAATCTTCTTGAACTTTTCATCTATCAACATCTGTACAAACCTCGGATACATCACAAGTATCTTTGACCCCGTGTTGTTCTTCATAAAACTAGCTTCGAATAGTTAAACCTTTTGTTCAGAATCAGCGCTGTAACCATGCAGGCCATATAATCTTGTACGTCATCTAAACCGGCCTTTCTATGACTGAAAGTATGAATAAACGCATGCATCAAGAACTTGTAAGGATTAGGGACATATCCTTTCTTCAGTGTAGACTCATTCACATGCCCCTTATACCCCATTCGGCAAAAACAACCCCTGGGGGGGCCCTTTCATCCAGCATCATCAGATCATCTTTGTTGTCGTTGAAGTTCAGAACCTTTCGAATATCATCTCCAGTAACGATGATCTCTTTATCTTCTTACCAACACGAACCATAGATGTAAATGCTGTATCATCATCATTCATAGCTACGGACATCCAAAATCTATTGACGTGTGATCTATACACCACAGTCTTTTCAGTGATAGTTTTGTGTATTGGAATCCGTTCCTTAAACGCAAGAATATCATCATATGCTCCGAGCGATGGACATATAGCTTTATCCAGCGTGATGCACGTTTTATGGAATTTATTAAACGAAAGCTCAATATTCTGCAAACACGTAAATCGAGACGAAATTAGTCAAAAAATTTTCAATTTTTACAAGTTTCCATCAAGTTCGGGTGACTTGATTGGTAATTTGACAATTACTTTTAACTAAGTTCGGGCGGACTTGCAATAACACAATTACAATTACAATCCACAAGTCCGGGCGAACTTGCCTAACCGTTTTAATCACATTTCATACAAATTCGGGCGAACTTGTTTAAGATTTTACCAAAAACATTTATACAAGTCCGAGCGAACTTGTAATGAAAATCATTTTCAATTTTTCTCAGATAAGTTCGGGCGAACTTATAGTTTTACATTTGAAACACCTGATGACAAGTTCGGCTGAACTTATAGAAAAGTTCGGGCGAACTTGTCGTCATGTTCACCAAACCTGCAACATGATGTTCATGAACTTCTGATCTAATTCAACACATGTATGTGATCGTTTTTATTTGTTTAACATGTTTTAATTCTTAATTTGTTCAATAAAGCCCTACAACATGTCCATTTATTCATCTTAGATCTAAACCAGTTCAATCTCAGTCAATTCATGGTCCAAAACAACACCACTAATCACTAGATAATCGGGCAGCACTTCGACTAATCGTTGCCAATTTCAAAATCGCCTTTTTTTCGCAGATGAAGTTCACTCTAATGTTCTGATAACAAGTGATAAGTTCGGGCGAACTTGTTATCTATTTATAGATGACAAGTTAGGCGAACTTATAGATCTAATCAATAAAGATTAGCTATGAGTTCGGGCGAACTTGATAATTTTTATCTCTTTCAAAGCATTGCACAAGTTCGGTCAGACTTGTTTGCAAGTCCGGGCGAAGTTGATTGTTTTCAAACCCTAATTTTTCAAATTTTCAATTTAGACCCTGAACTTTTTAGATTTTACCAGGTTTAACAATCCACTCAGTTGACCAAGTCCAAGCTAGTGACCTTGGTTAACCAATTTGTCTGCCGAGTCCAAGTTAATGACCTCGGTTCAACCCGTTATGAAAAAACTGTTGAATTTTTTTCTCAAAATCAAGTTTCAAATTAATGAACTTTTAATCATTTTGGCTTATCAGATTTTACAGATTAGTTCCCACCCCGTGTCAATTAGATTCCCACTAGTTTAGCACCATACCAGACTTTGAAGATCCGTTCTCCAACATTGGCTTGTTGAAAACAATGTAGAAACAAAATCTTTTTGTATTTTTGTAAGTTTATGCTAAAACACACTGAAAATCTTTTTGGTTTTTAATCTGTAAAGCAGATAAACTATGTACAGAACAAAGTAAACTATGTACAAACATATTTACATACATATTTTTGTGACGTGTCTAAGGATCATATCAGTTGTTTGAGACATATCACTAGTACCGTTGACCTTTTTGATGACTTTAAGTTTTAAACTCGTTTACCTAGATTGTCGATATATTTGTCCACTTAAACTTCGACACATTTCTCAATTGTTCCAAGATATGTTAGGTATGAATTATGAAACTTGACTTAACTATGGTTCCCATCTCAGAATATACTCCCGTATCAAGATTCCCTAGATTTCATCTTACAGGTGAATATAGCGTAATTGATATCGGTATTTGGGTTAATGCGAGACCTTGAGAGCTCAGGTAAGTACTACCGAACAGACAAAGAGATAAAGGTTCGACTTTAAGGTGTGTTCCATTTAAGGAATCTTTTAAGCACTGCAAATGATTAGATCTTTCGATACTTTTCAAGCTTGCATGCTGTTTATGGGTTTTTAGCAAAAGCATTATAGAAGTTCTAGGCTATTGCTTCCGCAAAATCAGAAGAACTTGTATAATACCCCAGATATCGACTATCTATAAAGACCTCGTATCTCAGAATCAGGCAATCTCTCAAACGAAATTTCGGAGTACTAAGTCCTTATATCCCGGAGATGTTAATCCACAAGATTAAGCAGTTGTAAAATTTAGTTTTTATCTCAGAAACAATTTACTGAACGTGTAAAGCCTATCGACACATCCACAGTAAGACTTGTTTATCACTTTTTAAACTTTACATTTCTTTAGCATACTGTGATAGTCCACTGATGTACTATCATTTCCTTTGTGACACATAATTCTTTTTGTCTTTTTCAATGTTTTTGTGCTTTTTGAAAATTTTCAAATGTTTTTGAATGTTCAACTTTTTCATATGTTCTTTTATTTCCTCAAATATTTCTCCCCTAAAATCAAAAACATATTTTTGTATTTTAGTTTTTAAGAAATACTAATCTAAAAGATATACAAACCAATGTGGATCACGTGAACTCGTCGTCCCATCCGTATTCAACCTCTGCTTCCGCACCTGTCAACAAATTTTTAATAGCGTTAAGCCTCAAGAGATATTTAAATCTTGTTAAAGGAAAATCCTTTGGTATAAAAATCAGCTTTTTGTTTATTGGTGTGGATTTTTTCTATTCGTACCAACTTCTTTTCGTAGCGGTCACGAATGAAGTGATAACGAATTTCAATGTGTTTAGTTCGTGAGTGATGAACAGGATTTTTAGTGATGTCGATTGCTGCCTTGTTATCTACAGATAAAGGCGTATCAAGAAATTGCAATCCAAAATCCCACAACAGCTGGAAGCAGAAATTTATTCTGCCTCACAGGTAGAAAGAGAGACCGTGGTTTGTTTCTTGCATTGCCACGTTACTAAGCGTGTTCCAAAGAACTGGCAACCGGCCGTTGTAGATTTCAAATTCAACTTGTCCACCCTGAAGTCCGAATCAGCGTATCCCGTTAGATCAAAATTATCATTCTTTGGATACCACAAGCCGGTGCTTGGACATCCCTTCAGATAACGGAATATTCGCTTAACTATCTGCATGTGTGACACTCGAGGACTGGACTGATATCTCGCGCAAAGACAGGTATGATACAGATATCTGGGCGAGATGTCGTCAGATACATCAGAGATCCTATCATCGACCGATAGAGTGTATCATCCACTTTGGTTCCTGTTTCGTCAATGCAAATTCCATGGTACAGTGCCAGCGGATTCGAAAGCGGCTTCAAGCTATCCATTTTCAGAATATCGTGAACATACTTTGTTTGATGAATGAATATGCCGTCTGTTAACTGATCGACCTGTAATCCGAGAAAGAATTTCATTTCACCCATGGAAGACATCTCGAATTTCTTCTTCATGATCTTTTCGAACTCTTTGCAAAGACTATCATCCGTTGAACCAAAGATGATATCATCCACATAGATTTGTATGATGATTAGATAGTTTCCGACTTCCTTGGTAAACAATGCACTATCCACTGTGCCTCTTGTAAAGCCATTTCCAACGAGATGTTGAGATAACGTCTCGTACCAAGCTCTCGGGGGCTTGATGTAATCCGTATAAGGCTTTGTCTAGGAGATAAGCTTTGTTCTTGTTCAGCGGATCGACGAAACCCGGTGGTTGGCCGACGTACACTTGTTCGCGTAGCTTACCATAGAGAAATGCGGATTTCACATCTAACTGGTACACCTTAAAACCTTTCCATGCGGCGAACGCAGGAAAATGTGGATTGACTCTAAACGTGCAACTGGTGCAGAGATTTCCGTATAGTCAATTCCTTCTTGCTGGTGGAAACCCTTGACAACCAACTGAGCTTTGTTTCTAACAATCACTCCCTGATCATCCCTTTTACACTTGAAGACCCACTTCGTATCTATAGCTTTTTGCTTTGATGGTAAGTCTGCAAGCCTCCAAACTCCCAGTTTCTCGAATTGTAACAGTTCTCTTGCATTGCTATCACCCAGAGCTTCATTCATAGTCTTTGGCTCTATTTGAGATATGAAACATGAATAGTAGCAGTAGTCTTGAGTAGGAGTAACTCGGGTATAGAAACAACTTAGTGCTTTGTTGATTTGGCTTCTTGTTCGCACACCAGTTTGTAATTCACCAATAATATTCGTTGAAGGATGATAAGAATAAGATCGTGGCATTTCCTCGCTAGGAACATCAACCGAGCTTTGCTGATTTGTAACATTCAGATCAACGATCAGTTCAACATTAGGAGCACTAGATGTAGCTTCATTTTGATTGCTCGAGCTAGCAGATTGATTCAACATGTTGGATATCTGCTCGGATTCTTCATCGGAAGAAGATTCTTCATCATCATCATAAGTTGGTGCTATATCGAAGTCAGAATTCTGATTCTCAGAAGTATTTGGCACTGAGGTTGCATTTCCTGGTCCAGTGGAAACATTTGCTGGAGTTATAGTAGGTTCTGCTATTTCTGAAACTTGTTCAACCGGAACACCACTATTACTCGGATCTGCACCAGAAGAAGATATACCCAACGTGGGTTGATTAACCACAATTGGCCTTAAAATCTGTTCTTGGTTTGCCGACTGTTGAAGATAATAAAGCGCTGCAAGTTATTCATCAGAAGGTTCTTCCGGCAAGTCGAATGACTTCCCCAAATCTTGATAGTTTAACAACCATGCGTCGCCTTTCCTCTGAATAGGAGTTGTATACCGAAAGCAATCCACGTGTTGTGCTTCAATAAATTTTCTTAACGCAGGAACATACACTCTTCTAAGCGGACTAGCATACCCGACAAAGAAACCTTCAAGCGATTTGGCACCAAACTTACCATCTTGATCAATTACTGTACATGGTGCACCAAATGGCTCTAGATATTTCAAATTTGGTTTCCTTCGGTTAATCATTTCAAAACATGTCTTTTTAGTCGGTTTGACAGTTAAGACCCTGTTTAGTGTGTAGCATGTCGCTGCAACCGCCTCACTCCAAAAGCTAACAGGAAGTTTTGAGTCTGCAAGCATGGTTCTTGTTGTTTCGATCAAAGTTCTATTCTTCCTCTCAGCTACGCCATTTTGTTGTGGAGTATACGGTGCACTGAATTTGTGCAGAATCCCTTTGGCGTTGCAAAACTCTTTCATCTTAATGTTCTTGAATTCCGTGTCGTTATCGCTTCGAATCCGTCTGACGGGCAGATGATAAAGATTTTCGAGCTTCTTGAAAAGAATCACCAAATTATCGAATGTTTCATCCTTTGATTCTTGAAAGAAAACCCACGAATATCGAGTAGTCATCCGTCACAACCAAACAATATAGATCTCCAGAAATACTTCGTACATTTACCGGTTCAAAAAGATCCATATGCCGACGTTCAAGCGGCAGCTTAATAGAATTCAGAATCTTCTTTGGATGAGATTTCTTCTTCTGCTTCCCTTTCTTGCATTCCAGATAGTGATCTGTCATGTGGAAGCTTCGAAGATTCACCCCCTCGACTAAATCGTTATGAACCAGAAAATTCATTTTTCTCATATGAATATGCCCCATTTTTCTATGCCATAAGATTGAATCTTTCTCCGTGGCTTGAGTTACAAAACAATTTGCCGATTTTGATGATGTTGTAGCATTGCCCATATCTAAAACATAAAGATCATTTTCTCGCGGCGCACGCATGAGAATCCAATCATCCGGAATTTTGAAACCGGCTTTGATATCATGCACTCTTTGTTGTTGAAATGCACCGTGAACTGTTTATCACAAATCTGCGAGATGCTTAGAAGATTGTTCTCTAGCTCAGCAATGTAATTCACACTATCAAACGATACAACGCCATTTGAGAGTTTCCTTCGGCGACGATCCTTCCTCCTTGAATACCGGCAAAGCCAACATATCCACCGTTTATAGCTTTGATGTCGAACAGAAGAGCTTTCATCCCTGTCATGTGTCTTGATGCTCCACTATCCAGAATCCACTTTGAAAGAACGGATCTCTGGACTACACATATCAGCATTCAGTAAAAATGTGCGACCCAAGCCTTCTTGGTCTTGGGTTTAGGATAAAAAGCTTCGTAATCATCCTCATAATCTCTATCTGAGCCTTCACTGTCATTTTCAATTTCAAAGTTAACTTTCTTTTTACCTTTTGATGATTTGATACCTATTGAGGATTTAACAGTTTAAGTTTTGGTCTCAGATTTTGACTCTTTGTTGTTACTAGTCTTAACAGGCTCGGACTTAGTAACTTCAGATGTTAATGACTTCTTTTTAGCAATCCAGGCTTGTGATTTTACTTGTGCCTTTTTTATGTAAAACCTTGATTCATTTGACTTGGAAGTTTCACCGTTTTTGAAAGTTGAGTTTTCAAATTTAGTTTTAGGTTTAACTTCAAGTTTAGTTTCATTTCTTTTCAGAATTGTGACAGGTTTTAGAAACTCTGGTTGCTTAGGCTTTTCAACATCTGAACTTGTTTTCCTTCGAGGATAGACCGACTTAGATTTCGGACACTTGCGTGCAATGTTACCAACTTCATTGCATTTAAAGCAAGTCCGATCATCATGAGAATGTCCACTAGTGGGTTTTTCACCACTTGCGACTTTAGTCTTATCTCGAAGTTCTTTTGCCTTTTTAAACTCATCGTTTGATTGCTTCCCAATCAAACTTTCAACCTGAACCGTGCTTGTCCCATAAACGAATGTCATGTTTTTATCTTTGTATTTGCGAAATGGTGACATTTTCTTATTCGGTTCTTCTTCAACATCTAAACCCAGCTCTGCTCTCCTATGTTCCGGAAAGTCACCACCATTCCTTCAATAGTTGTTTCTTTTAGGTTTAGAGTAAAACTTCTTTTGATTGATTTTCAAATCTTCTGATGAAACTTCAACGAGTTTGTAGAATTTGTCAAGCTGATCTTCCTTCACATTCCGAATCGGAAAGCTATCGTCGAAGTATAGTCTATCAGAATCCTTAACTTTGTACATGACAACGTTAGGTTCATCACTTAGGTTATCTTCCGATGATTTGTCTTCATCTTCGGATTGTGAATCAGAATTCGAACTCGAGTTGGCGCTTTCATAGCTGCCATCATCAGATTCACTTAAGACATTATCAACAACTTGCTTAACCACCGCTTCGCCATCATCACTCGTGTAGGTTATATCAATGTTCCCAGGCAGCTCATTTTTCTTTTCAGTTAAAAGTTCAATTTTGAGCGTCTGTTCCATCCCCTCAGCCTTTTTGCGACAATATTTTTTGCATAGGGGTAGTGGAACATTGGTATAGTCTCCACATTTCTTACCTTTGGCTTTCTAAACATTTTCTTCCGATTGAATTGTCGGAAGAATGTGATCGATGACATAGGCATTCGTGGTATAGCTCTTTAGAAGCTGTCGAACCCTTTCGGTTTCGATTTTCATGTCTTGTAGCTCTTGTTTTACTTCAGCAATGTTATTAATGTAAACGTTAATAGCTTTTTGTTTTTCCATTAAAGTAGCTTTTAACATTTTGATAGTATCATCTTGTTCAGTGTTATTTCTATCAAGCCTACCATAATCATCTTTCATTTTGTCATATGTCTCCTTCATTGTGCGATAATCGTATTTGAAATTATTATTATGCACATTTTGTTCGGTTATGATCTGAGACTTTTCAGCACATTGAACACACGGTTCAGCACATTTCGTACATGGTTTCTCAACCTCGACAACTTGTACTTTTACCACTTCCTTTTCTACAACCTTTAACTCTGGACCTACCTTCGTTAGATTTGCCATCATAGCCTTGTTGGCAATCTCTGTGAGGTTTTCTTCATTCATATCTTTGGTCGTGTTAATGACCTCTTCAATCACAGGGTTTTCTTCAGTAACTTGCTCCACATATGTTGTATCGCCAAAACAACCTGCAAAACTAGTAGACAAGTTAGGTGAAAGGATACTCTACCTTTGTGTGGTGATAGATTTCCTCAACTTCAGCTTGCTGCAGGTATTCTTCTAGTAATGCACTTTCCATTTCTGCATCCTGATCAGATGTGTCTTCCACGGTCTCAGCCATAAGAGCAACACCGGTCTTTTTGGCACTTCCAATCAAAACCGTCATCTTCATTTGAAGCGACCATTGCCTTTTCTGTGTTGTCGGTTGGTTTCTCTTGGATTTCAACTTGAGTCTTCTTTGGGAAAGGCTTGTATCGTAGTGACTTCTTTTAGTATTCATTACCACCTCCAAATGGACTTTGATTATCTATTGCCTCTGGGTTCTTGCATTCTCTTTTGAAGTGCCCTTTCTGTCGGCATCTAAAGCTGGTAACCTTCGTTTTGTCGAACCCCAACTTGTTGGTTGAATTTCCGATATCTCTGCCAGTTAGAGCAACAAACTTCGTAACCCTCCGAGTGATCGATGCTAAGGACCATTTGATTTCCATCAGTTCAAGTTCTTCTTCATCTACTTGACATAATCTTCGGCGGTCATTTCTGGATTACCAATTTTCCCGGCCACCAAGCTTTCATAAGATTCTAACACTATGGCGAGAAGTGCCATGTGTTGTTTGGCAACTTGTTCAGAAACGACATTGTTTAGATTAACAGCAATGTTGCATTTGTACATATTTGGATCAGAATTTGATTATTATTCTGATTTGCTTGATTCTGATATGAAGAATTTGATCCAGTGCTTGAAGCGAAGAACTCTGTGGACTCTGATCATATTTTGGATATGATTGAGCTTGACTCTGTGGCGAATGATTTGAGGAATTCAGATTCGCGCTAAAAGTAGTTTGGATCTTCGGGCCAGTGATATTAACTTGAGCTCCTGACCCTACATCTTGAGTCACATTAGCGTTCTTTGATTTTGCTATCTTCAACAACTCCATCTCATGTCCTTCCGGTTTATCAATGAATGTGGACAGTTTGAAGAACTCCTAACTCGCACTTTCTTTGAGCACCATGAGATAAGTCGTCCACTCACCCTCAGGTAAAGCATAAGCTAGCTTATCAATATATTCTTCTTCTGTTTTCTCAAGCCCGTGTCTCCTCATGATCACTTTCAGATGACAAAATCTTTCGATCATTTGTTTCATGATCAATGCATTCTTGCTTTTGACCATTTCTGCACTTCCCTGTTATTTATTCTTCAAGGATTTCCATAGCTCTTGTGCAGTCTTGAATTCCGGTAGAAGCACCAAAATATCTTCTTTCACCGACTGTTGGATTAAGCTTATAATTTTCTTCTCGGCAACGTAAGCATCTTTCTGTAAAGTTGAGAACTTGCTGATATCGATAACATTATCATTCTCATCTCTGGGCCATGTAAATTCCCTATTGCCACCCAGCTGTGGAAATATGTAGCTTAGACCCAATTCATAAAGTTCTCTTTCCATTCCTCATATTCGTCCATACACATGAGTTTTGGAGGTTTTACAGATGTGCCCATCTCGTTGTCGATGTTCACTTGATTTACCATCTGGGCGTATGACGTTGTTGCAGTCATGAATGCAGTGTGAAGATCTTCCATCTTGAAAAACCAACGAATTTTACTGAAAAACACACGTTCACAAACTTTGAAAAATGATTAGATTACTATTTGATCTTACATATAGATTCGGGCGAACTTGTGTATCTTTTACATAAATACCCTTCATTTCTAGTCTATTTAAACCCAAACTAAGCAGACTCGATCCAAGACTAAGACATAGACATTATGCACTAACAAATACACGATCAAGTATGCTACACATAGGATGGAGCAGGCCTTAGCTTGATTAAAAATAAAATAGTTGTTGTATTTTGTTTCAAATTCTCTAAAGACAATGTCAATTATTAATTCAATAAAACAAAATTTTAAATACCATGTGTTTGAAACAATTTGTAACGTGACCCCCTGACGTTTCCGCCGTGAGTTGTTTTATACGCGGTCGGGGTCTTATAATACATATCTCCAACAATCTCCCACTTGGACGGTTTTAATTAAATGGGTCAATGTATACAGAGTTGGATGCCTAGCTGCATCGCACTGCTCCTAACACGGTATGACACTTTACAGTCGTCAACTAGTTCTTTGAGTTCAAGTAACACTTTACTTAACCAAATACTATAGCCCTGATATTTCTATCAATATGTCCTTCTGTATAAAACATTCATTGATCATAAAACATCGATCATTCATTCTTATATAGTGATCAACTATTCTCTGTTCTCGTCTTTAATTCAAAGTGGTCTAATGATGTACTTTTAGTTCGAGTGTGGCCACGCGTTTATTCCAGTTTGAGTTAACGAGGGCGCCAGAATGTCTAAACTTCTAATCATATAGAAGTACAGAATTCCATCAGCGTCATACAACTGCCACTTAACTTTGGATTTTTTCCAACGCTACCCGGATTACTATCCGTTTTCAGGACAGTGTTAGATAACATCAAAGGTTGTCCTTGATTAATGTAGTTTAATATGTACCTAAGGAAAAATGACAGATTGAACATATCAATATCAAAACATCTCATGACTTAGTGTTAAGATCTGAGTTTGATTTACTTGTAGGTTTTGTTTCTAAAATGGAAAATGATTTGAGTTTTAAAAAGAGATTTGCAAGGGAAATAGATGGAAAACTTTCACTACAAGCAAAGGTCGTTTGTTTTCATCATCATCATGCTTTCAAGTTGGTAAACTTGCATGTGATTCACAAACTACCCCTCAGCCTTTGCAATTGAAGTTTGGTAGTAAGAAAATGCAGAGAAGATGATATGCTAAAGTTGATCTTTTGATAGACAAGTTAAATTGTTACACAAGTTACCTATTTATACTAAACTATCTAACCACTGAGCATCTTTGATGACGTCAGGGTTGATAGTGACAGGAAACTATACGTAACTAACTACAAACACTGCTAATATTAACTATCAGTGCTTAGAACTGTTACATTGATAATCTATCTGATGACTAAGCTCTGATCTCTATCCTCTGATCCTTCTAACTCTGGCAGACCTTTGCAACTTTGTGAAGTCATATGATAGGAGAGCAGTCTTTAGGGAAAGCAGTGTATGTACAACATAGGTTGTAACCTCTGATAGTTTAACCAAAGCTCGGATAGTGTTATTTGGCTTTGTATCATCTGTTCCTTTCATAGGGTTCAATCCCAACAATCTCCCCTGGAACAGATGATGCCAAAAACACTTTATTCTTGGTCTTTATTCCCCAGGAAGAATTCTCTTATTTGACCTTTGAATTGAAGTTCAAAGTTAAGAGATTCTATGTCATCAGCATCCTTCTCTAGCTCTAAACATAATAATTCTTGGAAGTCTTCTACTGTGAGCCCATAAGCAGCTTCCATGGATAGTTTAGTGGCATTACCATCAGACTTGAGCAGTGTCATTTCATGGGTGTCTTTGTTAACCTTCCACTTTAGAATTTTTGGGTCTGAAGGTTTTCTTGAAGGAGCTTTTATTGCTGAGGATTGAGAAGGAGCTATTTGTGATAAATCTTTAGCCAACTTGGCACTTGAATCATCTGTTGGATAATCAATCATGATCTGTATAACTTCTTTGATAAATGTATCCTCAAACTCTTTGTCAGTCTTTAGAGACATCTCCCCTTGCCTTTTTCTGTGTAACAGGGCAAGTGTGGAATGGGCAGATGTTGTGCTGGACTTTTTGGAGATTTGAGCTTTGAGAATAGCATCTTCTTTTGAATAATCAGGTTTAGGAGGCATGGATGGATCCTTTTTCCTCCTTTCTTCCAAATTTTTGTAAGTGTCTATCACCCTGACCTCACCCCATCTCATCATTTGATTCTTTGAACCATAATTGTTCTGAATTAGTTCATTCTTCATTCTCTTCAACTTCAAGGCTCTTTCAGTCATATCTTTCTTGTATAAATCCCAGTTGGGAGGAGTTGGCTTTTTAAGAGGGTCTTTCAACATTTCTTGCATTCTGTTGATTTCTTCTCTTTGCTCATCTATGCTCCAATCCCTGAACTGTGCCCTTGTTGCCTTATACATCTTCTTCTCCATGATATACTCAATGAGTTCACTTTTGAGCATCTTATCTTCCCTTTCTGACAACTGGTTGCTCAGGTTCTTGACAAAGTTTTGTAAAATGTTGGCTTTACTTAGTTGAAAGGACATGGCAATCTGTATTTCTCTATCACATTTACTAGTTGTTTCTCTTTTGGCAATATCCTCTGCTTGCTTTCGTTTCAATTCCAGGTAATCATCAACATTTGCAGGTCTTGGATAGCCATCAAGGGATATGATTGTTCTTTTGTCAGGGTCATCCTCTGAAAAGAAACTTAGGATCTCTTCCCTGACTGTTGGTAAATCAAGAGGATACAGCTTTGCTGCAAGAGTAACTTCAAGAGTTGAAGATGTTGTAATCATTGATGTGGAGGTCATTGGTTGTGATGATAGTGGAAGAGGTGCAGGAATCTTATCATCATTTATCACTTTTGTGATCTTTCTCCTTTTAAACCTTAAAGTGGGTGATGATGGTTGTGGGATCTTAGGTGGTGTGGATAATGGATGAGTTGATGTGGGAAATGTGATCATGGCAGTGGATAGAGTTGCATTTGTTGCAACCTCTGTTGTATCAACAGATGTTGACACAACAGGTGTTGTAACATCTGCTTGTGTGGATGTGGGTTGTGGTTTTGAAGATGTGATAGGTTTTTGAGAGGCAGAGGTTTTAATGTTTTGATTGGTTGCAGGCTTAGTTTTAGGAGGTGTGGATGTTGGTTGCCTGGCTTTTCTAGCAGGTATCCTCTTTGATGAAGTTGATGAACTTGCATGTGATTCACAAACTCCCCCTCAACCTTTGCAATTACAGTTTGATGATAAGAAAATGCAGAGAAGATGATATGCGAAAGTTGATCTTTTAATAGACAAAGTTTAACTGTTACACAAGTTACCTATTTATACTAACTATCTAACCTCTGAGCATCTTTGATGACGTCAGGGTTGATAGTGACAGGAAACAATATGTAACTAACTCTAAACACTACTAATACTAAACTATCATTGCTTGGCACTGTTACATTGATTAAGCAAAATGACTAAACTATGATTCCTATCATATGTCCTTGTTAACTCTGGCAGACCTTGAAGCTTTGTGAAGGCAAATGATAGGATGAGCAGTCTTTATGGAAAGCAGTGTAAGTGCATCAGAGGATGTAACCTCTGATAGTTGAACCAAAGCTCGGATAGTGTTATTTGGCTTTATATCATCTGTTCCTTTCATAGGGTTCAATCCCAACAATCTCCTCCTGGAACAGATGATGCCAAAAACACTTTATTCTTGGTTTTTATTCCTCAGAAGAAATTCTTTTATTTGACCTTTGAATTGAAGTTCAAAGTTAAGAGATTCCATGTCATCAGCATCCTTCACCAGCTCTAAACATAGTAGTTCTTCGAAGTCTTCTACTGTAAGCTCATAAGCATCTTCCATGGATAGTTTAGTGGCTGCACCATCAGACTTGAGTAATGTCAATTCATGGGTGTCTTTGTCGACCTTCCATTTTAGAATTTTTGGGTCTGATGGTTTTCTAGAAGGAGCCTTTATTGCTGAGGTTTGTGAATGAGCCATCCTTGACAAGTCTTTAGCCAGTTTGGCACTTGTATCATCTGTGTGATAATTAATCATATTTTGAATCCCTTCTTTGATAAATGTATCCTCAAACTCTTTGTCAGTCTTTTCATTCATCTCCCCTTGCTTTTTCCGGTGTTGCAGGGCAAGTGTGGAATGGGCAGATGTTGAGCTGGACTTTTTAGAGAGTTGAGCTCCGAGGATAGCATCTTCTTTTAAGTAATCAGGCTTGGGAGGCATGGATGGATCCTTTTTCCTTCTCTCTTCCAAACTTTTGTAGGTGTCTATCACCCTCACCTCACCCCATCTCATCACTTGGTTTTTGGAACCATAATGATTTTGGATCAGATCTTGCTTCATTCTCTTCAACTTCAAGACATTTTCAGAGATATCTTTCTTGTATAAATCCCAGTTGGGAGGAATTGGCTTTTTGAGAGGGTCATTCAACATTTTTTGCATTCTATTGATTTCTTCTCTCAGCTCATCTATGCTCCAATCCCTGAACTGAGGCCTTGTTGCCTTATACATCTTCTTTTCCATGATATACTCAATGAGTTCACTCTTAAGCAACTTATCTTCCCTTACTGACAACTGATTGCTCAGATCCTTGACAAAGTTTTGCAGGATGGTGACCTTACTCAGTTGAAAGGACATGATAATCTGTATTTCTCTATCATTTTTACCAGCTGATTATCTTTTGGAAATATCCTCTGCTTGCTTCTTTTTCAAATCTAGATAGGCATCAACAATGGCTGGTCTAGGATAGCCATCAAGGGATAGAATTGTTCTTTTGTCAGGGTCATCCTCTGAAAAGAAACTTAGGATCTCTCCCCTGACTGCTGGTAAATCAAGAGGATACACTTTTGATGCAAGAGTGACTGTAAGAGTTGAAGAAGTTATAAGCACTGATGTGGGGATCACTGGTGTTGATGATATTGGAAGAGGTGCAGAGATCTCATCATCATTTATCACTTTTGTGATTTTTCTCCTTTTAAACCTTAAGGTGGGTGATGGTGGTTGTGGGATTTTTTGTGGTGTGGATAATGGTTGAGTTGATGTGGGAAATGTGATTATGGCAGTGGATAGAGATGCATATGTTGCAACCTTTGCTGTATCTATAGATGTTGACACAACAGTTGCTGTAACATCTGCTTGTGTGGATGTGGGTTGTGGTTTTGAAGATGTGATAGGTTTTTGAGAGGCAGAGGTTTTAACAGTTGGATTGGTTTCAGGCTTAGTTTTAGGAGGTGTGGATGTTGGTTGCCTGGGTTTTCTAGCAGGAGCTCTTTTTGAAGAAGTACCAACCTCTCCTTTTTCTTTTTGCTGATCAATCTTTTTCTCAACCAACACTCTGCTCTCCTCAATCAACATTCTTCTTGTGACTAGCCCTTTCCTTGGCCACAAGTTCATCAGTCAAATAATCTTCTTTGAATCATCAGGCCTTGGGATATTTACTGTTGGTGTGGACTTATCATCATCTATTGTTAACTTCTTTGGACCCAAAGGTTTCTCCCCCTTTTTGGCTTCATCTGTTGTAACAAATATAACCGTTGGAGGTGCATGGCCAGTGGTTGTGAGTAGATGTGCTTTGATGGCTTTAATGTCTGCTGCAGTGTCTTGATACCTTGATTCAAACAAGTTTCGAACATTATTCACATGATGCTTATGTTGTAAATCCAAATAATGTTGTTGATGTTGAAACAGAGGGTTAAGAGCTTCTTTGAGATCAGCAGTGGATAGAACAGAGGGTTGACTTTTTGTAGCTATCATCTGCTTTAGTAAATCATTGATTTCACCAATAGAGTTTTCTATTCTGGTCACTCTCTCCGTCAAATCCTGGTATTTTAGATCATCACCTAATTTAATAGGATCATCGAAACTCCTACCAGAAGTGGTAGTTATATCTATGGTATCATTAGCAGTGGTTTTGGTACCAGCTTCAACCATAGATGCCCCTTTGTCTTGGAACTAGGGACTTCCCACGACAGAGGTAACAGTTGTTGCCTCAACCGTGGTTGCCTTCAACCAAGTCTTATTAATGAAACACTGTCCAACCAAGAACTTGGAAGTTCAGCAATTGTAGTGGCTGCTTGAGTTGAACTATCACCAAGGGTTACATGTAACCCAAGGGATGTAGCCTCTTCATGTGCTGATGGGCTAGCAATGAATAAAGAGTCAGACCCAGCCTCTTGATGAAGTATATTCTCAGTAATAGGTTGTTGAGATGTGCTGGTTTGTGTGTGGTCTAATTCAATTGCATTCAGCAATGGTAACATAGTAGGTGGAAGTGTAGTCATTGGTGAAGGTGGTTGTGTAGAAAGCGACAGTGCCCTGGGAGAGGAGCTGTGGAAGATAGAACCAAGTGGATCTAGAGCTTCATAATTTGGTGTCCATGTATCTACAACCTTTTCCTTTTGTGAGGAAGAAAGAGGAGTTTCAAAGCCGGTTGGAGATCTCTGAATTATCTGCTGTGAAGAAGTAGCAACAGTGGTTTGTGACTTTGGTGCTGTCACTGGGTTAACCTCTAGGATCTCATCTTCCAGATGACCCTTTTTGGGTTTGGTGGGCTTTTTGGTAAGTGTTTTGGTTTTCTTTTTGAGGATTTTTGGTGTGGGCTTCAGAGCAGCGGTTGTGGTGCCCTGATCACCAAGAGCAGTGGGCTCAGTAGCAAGAGGTTGAGTTTGAACATTTTGTTCAGGTAAAACATGCTCAGCCTCCTCTGCTTGTGTTTTCGCAACTTTATCTGGGTTTGTTATTCTGGTGAAGGTTTCATCAGTGAGGCAGCCTGGTTTTAGGACCAGCTTCAAACATAGATGCCCCTTTGTCTTGGTACTGGGGACTTCCCACAATAGAGGTAACAGTTGCCTCAGCTGTGGTTGCCTTCAACCAAGTCTTATTAATGAAACCACTGTCCAACTGAGAACTAGGGAGTTCAGCAATTGTAGTGGCTGCTTGTGTTGAAATATCACCAAGGGTTACATGTAACCCAAGGGATGTAGCATCTTTAGTTACTGATGGGCTAGCAACGAATAAAGAATCAGACCTAGCCATTGGATGAAGTATATTCTCAGTAATAGGTTGTTGAGAATTGCTGGTTTGTGTCTGAACCAATTCAATTGCATTCAGCAAGGGTACAATTGTGGGTAGAAGTGAAGATATCGGTGAAGGTGGTTGAGTAGAAAGCAACATTGCCCTGGGAGAGGGGCTGTGGAAGATAGACCCAAGTGGATCTAGAGCTTCATAAAGTGGTGTCCTTATGTCTACAACCTTTTCCTTTTGTGAGGAAGAAGGAGGAGTTTCAAAGCCGATGGGAGATCTTTGAACCAACTGCTGCGAAGAAGTAGCAGCAGTGGTTTGTGACTTTGGTGCTGTCATAGGGTTAACCTCTGGGATCTCATCTTCCAGAGGACCCTTTTTGGGTTTGGTGGGCTTTTTGGAGATTGTTTTGGTTTTCTTTTTGGAAATTTTTGGTGTAGGTTTCAGGGCAGCGGTTGTGTTGCCCTGATCACCAAGAGCAGTGGGCTCAGTAACAAGAGTTTGAGATTGAACATTTTGTTCTGGTAAAACTTGCTCAACCTTCTCTACTTGTGTTTTCTCAACCTTATCTTGGTTTGTTATTCTGGTGAAAGTTTCATGATTTAGGCTGCCAGGATTAACCACAGCGCCTTGTTTACTTTCAGGACCTTTGATTTGATCCTGCAAGTAAACACTCAAGTAACGGGGATGCATCAAAAAAGATTTTCTTTTTTCAATATTTTTAAATTTATTTACAAGATCATTGAACAATATCTGGGAGTAGTTAAAATTCGTTTCAGTTAAAATTGCATACCCTAGATATTGCATGTTCAATGGGATTTCATTGAAAGCAGTGGATTTTCCTAAGAGACAAGTAAGAATGGTGTGAAAGAAAAATCTCATCTCAGCAGGAAAGTTCGGTTTAAAAATGGTCATACCTTTCATCTGGCCGATATAACCCCTTTCCAAAAATTCTGCTTGGATCTCATTTATTGGAAATGACACAGGGTGTTGTATTTCATTCAACTTGAAAACTTGAGAGATCGATTGGGGGCTAATTTGCATCAATACCCCCCTACTCTTGAAATTATGGCATAAGGAACACCAACAGCAGATGAGTGAACCTTTGCATTTTTCCAGAAATCACGAAGAGCATCAATGTAAATGGGGGCTTTGACGGTTAACATGGGCAAGAATTTTGACTTTTGCAAAATTCGAATCATTGGATGATAGCGAGTATTTGTGTCGCTTTCTTCAAGTATGGCAGTGTAATTGTGTGGGGTTTTGATTATGAGAATGAAAGGTGGAGGTTCTTCTTGCGATTTAGCTTTGGATTTTGAAGATTTTGATTTGGGAGCCATAGTGTTTGAGAGAAAAACTGTTTTGAGATTTTGAAATCGACACAGTTTAGGGTAACCATTGGTGAGATAAAACTGGGTTTTATAAGGGTTTTCAAAAAGTGAACATGACGTGGAATCTGTTGCAAGATCGAATGGCTAACATCTGACCATGTGTAACCTCTGATGAGAAAAGTAACCGTTGATGTGGCAAACCACTATTTTAGGACAGAGGTTTGGACAAAACGATTTTTAACACTATCAGTGGATAGCTATCAGTGTTTAGAAAAATGGTAAAAGACATGGAAATCAGAGGATACACTTTAACAGTGGATAAGATTTTTAAGCCTATCAGAGGTTTTGAACAAACAGATGTTATGAACAGACTTTTAAAGATTTATTGAAAAACTTCAATTTTGACTATTTTTAAGGTATTTTTGATTTTCTGAAAACATTTTGATGCTATGTACACATGGATTTACAAGAAAACTTGTTTTTAATCCATGTTTAGCATACCAAGCCTTGAGATCAACTTTTCAAAGGTAGATGTATCCAATGCCTTGGTTAAAACATCTGCCCATTGATCTGAAGTATGGACATGATGCAAAGAAATCAAACCTTTTTCATTGCAATCTCTCACAAAGTGATGTCTGATGTCAATGTGCTTTGTAGTTGAATGAGAAACTGGATTTTTGATGATATTTTCAGCAGCTTGACTGTCCAATTTGAGTGGAGTCTTTAGTGCAATGATACCAAAATCCAACAATTGGTTCTGAAGCCACAAGAGTTGAGCAGTGCAGCTAGCAGCAGCAATATACTCTGCCTCAGCAGTGGATGTTGAAACTGCAACCTGCTTTTTGCTTTGCCAAGACACTAGACAATCACCTAGGAATTGACATCCTCCTTATGTGGACTTCCTTGTAGTTTTACACCCAGCAAAGTCACTATCTGAAAAACCTGAAAGCTCAATATTCCCATTATCTAGATACCAGATACCAAGTGTGGGAGCACCTTTTATGTATCTGAATATCCTTTTTACAGCAATAAGGTCAGACTTTCTAGGTAATGCCTGTGATCTGGCACAAACACATGTTGCAAACACGATGTCTGGCCTTGATGCAGTTAGGTAAAATAAGGACCCAATCATGCTTCTATAAAGAGTTTGATCAACAAAGTCATCTTTACCATCAATGGTGACTAGCTTGGAGGTTGCCATGGTGTGCTACATGGTTTACAATCATCCATATCAAACTTTTTAAGCAGTTCTTTCACATACTTGTTTTGATGGATAAATGTACCATTGTGCAATTGTTTAACTTGAAGACCAAGAAAACATTGGAGCTCACCCATTGCACTCATCTCAAACTCTGCTGCCATGAGTTTTCGAAACTCTTCACACATAGCAAGACTTGTGGATCCAAAAATGATGTCATCCACATAAATTTGGAAAAGCATCAAATCTTTTCCATTCTATTTTAAAAACAGGGTTTTATCTATTTTGCCTCTAGTAAACCCTATTGATAAGAGAAAAGTGGATAGAGTTTCATACCAGGCTCTTGGTGCTTGTTTCAAGCCATACAATGCTTTGTTGAGCTTGTAGACATGATCAGGATGGAATGCATCTTCAAAACCTGGAGGTTGACAGACATACACCTCTTCTTTGATTTTTCCATACAAAAATGCACTCTTTATATCCATTTCAAACACATTGATGTTGTGGTTAGCAGCAAAGGCTAAGAACATGCGAATAGCTTCCAACCTTGCTACAGGAGCCAAAGTCTCATCATAGTCGATACCTTCTTCCTGTCTGTAGCCTTGAACCACGAGCCTTGTTTTGTTTTTTACAACAATACCCCTTTCATCAGTTTTGTTCTTGAAGACCCACTTTGTGCCAATTGGACTTACATCTTTTGGCAGTGGCATAAGCTCCCAAACTTGTTGTCTTTTGAACTGAAGGAGTTCTTCTTGCATGGCCTCTACCCAGTTGTTGTCTTTCAGTGCCTCTTGGTACTTGACTGGCTGTATGAGTGATAGAAAACAAGCAAAAAGACAAATATTTTGGGATTGGCTTCGTATGAGCACCCCAGATTTGATGTTGCCAATAGCTTGGTCTGCTGGATGGCTTTTGAGATAAATCAAATCACCTTGGTATGGAACAATAGCATTTTGTGGTGATGACTGCAAATGTGTATCATCTGAGCTAACCTCTGCTGGTGAAATTGAAGTATGAGCCACACATGAGAATGGTGGTGGTGGTATTGGGGGTACAGAGGTGACATTCTGAAGATTTTGGAGCCCAGATGTAGGACTTTTATCAACAGATGTTTGATTTTGTGAACTGGCAGAGGTTTGAGGATCAACCACTGTTGACCCTTTGTAGGACCGATCCTCGATGCTTAGGAACCTAAATTTGATATCTAACGTCCATAATAGCGGAAATATTACGTCGTGTTTACCAATAGACAAGATTTAATTAGTTAAACGTCAGTTTTATAGATCAAACGTTCTGGTTACAAACTGACAGAGCTTCGCCTCTAAAATGCCAAAGTTACAAATGAAGTAGGCTAGCTAGGTATTTATACTAATGCAAGTTCGCCCCTGGGGAACACAAGTTCGCCCGAACTTGCCTATGCAAGTTCGGTCGAACATGCCTATACATGATCTTCATGAGCAACCTTGGCTAAAACAACATAAATACTTCCTATACCTAGCCTATTCAGCTCTATACTATACAGACTCGATATAAGACTAAGACATAGACATTATGCACCAACAGACTCCCCCTTGGATATCGTCTTCGTCTTTTATCAGTCTTCAAAACTCTGTCTTCATTTAAACGTTAACGTAGACGACCAATGAAGTTCTTGAACGGCTTCTTTCGTCGTTCTTGCTTTGGATCAGGCGTTTGATCAGTTGGCGGTGGTCTTTTAAAGTTAACCATTCTTAGCGAACTTTGCCTTACCGCTTTTTCCATTCTTTTTGTAATCGCCTCATTTCTTGTTTCTTCTTTTAGAAACTCTACTCTCTCCAGATCCCTCCACTTCGTCTGCCACATCTTTCCAGAATTGACTTCTCGTGCATAGCAAACGTTAACAACTTTCTGATACTGCATCGCCTGTACCTTTTCTCTTTCTTCAAAAACAATCTTCCTGTAGAAAAGGCATTTTATATCTTCTCTCGAGTAGTTAACCAACCACATAGGATCTAGAATCCTTATCGTCCTCCAGAAACCTCTCATACCCTGATGACCTATCACTTCAACTCGTTCCTTAGCAATATCCAGATGATCTTCAAATTTTAACACAATCACCGCTTCGCAAGTTGCTGGATCTATCTGCCACCACTTGAATAAAGGATAGAAGTTCTGTTCGATCGGCATAAGTGGCATATTCCTCATGGCTCTAGGACGTTTCATAATTAACTTTATGTCCTTTTCCCCTGTAACCTTATTGATCTTAACTCTTCGTCTTGGAATAAATGGCTTCCAGTGATTCCAACCTTTACCAGCTTCGTACTTAATCATCTTCCACAACAACTGATCTATTGTCTTCATATGATAAGTAACATTCACTGTTTGTACTAACTCTTCCATATCCCAATACGGTAATGTCTTGAAATCAGCAAGATATTTAAAGTATTGCACTCCAAATTCCTTTTTGATTCCATATACGTTGAGCTCTTTAAACCAACCCCCACTCAGTATATCTCCCAAAGAAACATCTTTATTTCTGGTGAAGAATGCTAGTGGACGTCGAAACTTACGTTCACGTGGCATCTCCTTGAACCATGACTTTTTCGCTTCAGCTATCTCTTCTTTTGTCATCGGTTTAGGAATCTTTTCTTCTCGTAACGCTTCAGCAATCTTATCTTTCAATATATCTTCATTAAGCTGTTTGTACATTTCTTCAAATGTAGGAAAACTTTCTGAATTTTGACCAACGTACTTAGCTTTCTGATCTGATTCATCATCTGAGGACCAATCTTCAATTATCACTCTATTGTACTCATCAGCTTCAAACCTTCTCTCATACTGATACTCTTTCGGTTCAAATGTGTTAACATTCATAACTTCCTCAAATCAAACTCTAAGTTCTCAGCTTCAACTAGTTTCGCCAAATCTTCTTTTGAGTAATTATGTACAAATTCACCTTCTTCCACATTGTGTTCCAACATTAGCATCAAAGGTTTCGAAGGTACTGCAGTCACAGGCTTCATAGAACGATCAAAATCTAACACATCAATATCATCATCAGTTGGCCCTTTCTGCCCTGACTCCCCCTGGCTTTTATCTTCCATCCTATTCGACTCATCGTTCATAAGATCAGAAAATCAAACTCATCAGATACTTTGGCTTCATTGATCTTTAAACCTGTACCTCCCTGATCAAAATCATCGTCATCATCCCCAACATTCCAATCCTCATAACCTTCTTCCTCCTCGTCTTTATTCTTATCTTCCTTTTCGGCTTCATCATCTTCTTTTTCTTCAGTAACAACGATAGAATTGGAAGGCTTGACAGATTCGTCAACCTTTTGAATATCAGATCAAAAGCTTTCGAATATCTTCAATTGGTTTTTCTAGAACATCAGAAGATTTCTCAGTAGTCTTAGAAGGTTTAGGGGCTTCACCCTCAACCTGCTTTCCTTTACTACCTTCAGCTAACTCTTTCTCAGCATGTTCTTTTTCTTCTTGACGATCCAGACGATCATATTCAGCAATGAAA
Source organism: Scalesia atractyloides (assembly GCA_947069175.1). NCBI lineage: Eukaryota > Viridiplantae > Streptophyta > Magnoliopsida > Asterales > Asteraceae > Scalesia > Scalesia atractyloides. The sequence goes on along the minus strand of CAMTDV010000016.1, from coordinate 56,346,373 downwards.
TCAATATTCAGATTGTTTGCTAACACTTTCTGCAATCTGTTGAATCTTCGATCGTTCAATGCTTGAATAGTGTCTAGATCAGCTATTTCAGTTTGCAATTTCTCATTTGCGTCTTGCAAACTCTCAATTAGTTCTTGAAATACTCACGTTCATTTTCTAACACCTTCACTTTGTCGTCTAACATTTCTTTCTCACCAGCACTTTGATTTATCTTCTGAATAAGCTCAGCTTTCTCGACTTCATTCTGTGCCACTTTTTTTCTAACACCTTTACACGTTTCTCTAGCATCTCAACATTAGATTCTGGAAAAAATTCATCCAAGTCTTCGAGACTGATTGGACCATGTGGCATATCACCAAACAGATTTCCCCTTGGTGTCTTTGGCGTTGAATCTTTCGGTGTTGCAGTTTTCGGTGTTGACTTCTTAGGCGTAGAAGTCTTTGGAGCAGTAGGAGATTCAGCGATAGGAACTTCAACAAATCCCAACACAGGAGGTTCTTGTGTAACTCCTGGCCTTTCAGTTTCAGCATGAACAATAACAGGAGGTTCTTGTGGAAGAGGTTCTTGTGTGGCTCCTTTCTCCTGAGCACCGGAAGGTTATTGTGTGGCTTCTGTGCTTTTCACTTTACTTTTGTACCTCTTGCTCACAGCTTTTTGAGCTTTCTTTGCTTTTCTTTTCCCTTTGGTATGAGGTGACCCTGTAGTCTTCTTAGAGATTTCGATTGCTGGAGACTTTGTACGCTTAGACTTTTTCTTCGGTCTCTCCTCGTCAGATTCTATTTCAGTGTTAGGATCAAAATCCGCATCCAATTTTCTTTCCTTTTCTGCTCTAATCTCTGCCTCAGTCTTTTCTGGCTCTTTGGCAGAAACTTCTTCATCAGATTCTTCATTCTCAGAAGTAGCAGAAATCACATCATCTTGAGTTGTTTTCACAGTTTCTTGACTCTCAATAACCACTGCAGCGCTCGATCCAGCAACTGCTTCAACATTTTCAGGTTCATCCTCGTCGAAAAGCATTGTTTCGACTTTCTTCGTAGCACGTTTCTTTTTAGGCTTATCAGCTTTTGCCTTTAAAAACCATTCGCTCCTTGTCTTTGGTTTGAATTCCTTAAACCATTCTTGCTCAGCTTTATGCTCTTTCTCGTCATCACTACCATCCTTTCTCCACTTGTTATCAGGTGGCGAGATATAATTTGAATCTTTTATAGCTCCAAACACGGGTTTCGCAACAGTAGCTAAAGCTTGCTTTTTGAACTTGATAAGCTTCTTCACAGTCGTTTCGTCAAGATGAACTAGATAAAGCACATCATTTGGATCTCGTGCAATGTTGGAGTACTTCTCGTTAATCAACATCTGAACAAATCTAGGATATAGGCATAGCCTTGAATCTTCCATGTTCTTCGACATGTGAGTAAAAACCATCTTAGAAACATTGAACGGCTTCTTCAAAATAAGCGTCGTTGCCATGCTAGCCAAATAGTCTTGAACATCATCTAAACCGGCTTTGCGATGGCTGAATGTGTGAATTAGAGCATGCATCAAAAGCTTATAGGGGTTTGGCACTTCCCCTTTCTTCAGCGTTGGCTTGTTCACGCTCCCCTTATAACCTATACGGAAGAAACACCCACGTACCATCTTCTTGTCTAAATGAATCGGATCGTCTTCATTATCTTTGAACTGCAGAATTTGTCGAATATCATCTTCGGTAACTGTAATCGGTTTAACTTCACTGCCGACTTTCACAGATGAAGTGATCGTCTTCTCATCTTCGCTTAAACTTGCGTTCATCCAGAAGTGAACGATATGTGATCGATATGATACGGTGCGCTCTGTAATAGCTCGGCGAATATGACTTTCCTCGAGAAACTTTAATATACTGGCGTACTCCTTTAGTGACGGACAGATAGACTTGTCAAGCGTAATGCACGTATTGTGAGTTTTAGAGAACTCAACAAACACTACATGCGCTGGTACATGTGCCTGAAAAATGACGCAAAACAATTAGCACGCTTTTTGAGAAAATTTTCACATAAATTTTCTAACATTTATATCAAGTTCGGGCGAACTTGATATATATGTTATAACAATCTGTTTTAACTAAGTTCGCTCCGAACATGTTCAAAACACATGTTCAGTATATAAGTTCGGGCGAACTTATACATACAACAATACATCAGACTTCCAAACTAAGTTCGGTCGAACTTGTTTGCACGAGTTTGATAAGTTCTTTTGATGTAGGTTCGGTCGTACATCCATATAAATCTTTCAAATACAAATTATCAAGTTCGGTCGAAGATGTTAAGATTTCATTTACTCATATTTTAGACAAGTCCGGTCGAACTTGACAACAAGTTCGGTCGAAGATGTCATTCAAATCAGATTTTATTAACAAGACAATAATGCAAGTTCGGTCGAACTTGACAACAAGTTCGGCCGAACTTGTCGTCTTCTCCAAACTTACACATCTGTTCAAACATTCAAATGACCATTTCTGTTCAATCAAAAATGTTTATACGGTCGATTTTATGTGTAGATTAATGATCTATGTTCAATTTTAATCAACACCTCCTAGAACTATCAGATTTTTAAGTTTTTTATTAAGTTTCATTCATTAATGGTCCAAACACAGTCCAATGGTCAGTTCTCACCTCAGCCATGATAATTGGTGTGCTAATCACCAAAAACCGACTCAATTTGGACAGCGTAACAGTGTGAAAATGCCAAAATCGTTCAAATTCTCTCAAAGCTGAAGTTCGCTCAAGAGTGTAATTGCTGATAAGTGAGTTCGGCCGAACTTGATTGGTATTTATACCAAGTCAAGTTCGGGCGAACTTGCTAAGCCCAATTATGAAAGCCCAGATAAGTTCGGGCGAACTTAACAATAAAACAACACAGCCATCTGCAAAACTTGCTGTTTGTTAAACTTAATTTATTTAGCAAGTTCGGACCGAACTTGCCAAACCACAATTTTTAACTTTTTCAAATTTTCATTTTTGACCCCTGAACTTTCCAACTTTTTATCAGTTATGAAAATCCACTCAGTTTACCAAGTCCAAGCTAATGACCTTAGTTAACCGATTTGTCTACCGAGTCCAAGTTAATGACCCCGGTTTGACCCGTTACAAACAAACTGTTGATATTTTCAAAATCAAAGTTTCAAATTAATGATCTTTTCATCGTTTTGACTTTTCAGATTTAACAGATTAGCTCCCAATCTGTTGTCAAAGAGATTCCCACCAGTTCTAGCACCTTACCAGACTTCGAAGATCCGTTCTCCAACATTGGTTTGCTGAAAACAATGTAGAAGTAAAATCTTTTTGTATTTTTGTAAGTTTATGCTAAAATTCACAGAAAATCTTTTTGATTTTAATCTGTAAAACTAAAATACAATGTAATAAGCAATGTAAACTATGTACAAACATACTTACAGACATATTTTTGTGAGTTCGTGTCTAAGGATCATATCAGTTGATTGAGACATATCACCAGTACCGTTGACCTTTAGCAGACTTTAAGTTTTACACTTGTTTACTTAGATTGTCGACATGTTTGTCCACTTAAGCTTTACCACAATTTTTCAACTGTTTCAAGATATGTTTAGGTAGAATTCATGAAACTTGACTTATATGTGGTTCCCACTTCTTGAATATACTCCCGTATCCATATTCCCTAGATTTCATCTTACAGGTAAATATAGCGTAATTGATATCTGTATATGGATTGTGCGAGACCTTGAGAGCTCAGGTTAGTACTACCGTACAGACAAAGAGATGAAGTCTCGTCTTTAAGGTGTCTTCCACTTAAGGAATCTTTTTAGCAATGCAAATGATTAGATCTTTCGATTCTTTTCAATATTGCATGTGTTTGGAGGTTTATAGCGAAAGTATTATAGAAGTTCTAGGCCATTGCTTCCGGAAAATCAAAAGAACTTGTATAATACCCCAGATATCAATTATCTATAAAAACCTCATATCTCAGAATCAGGCAATCTTTCAAACGAAATTTCGGAGTACTAAGTCCATATATCCAAGATGTGTTAATCAACAAGAATAAGCAGTTGTAAAATTTAGTTTATATCTCGAAAACAATTCACTGAACGTGTTAAGCCTATCGACACATCCACAGTAAGACTCGTTTATCACTTTTAAAACTTTACATTTCTTTAGTATACTGTGATAGTCCACTGATGTACTATCATTTCCTTTTATGACACTGAACTCTTTTTGTCTTTTTCAATGTTTTTGTACATTTTGAATTTTTATATGTTTTTGGATTTTAAACTTTTCGAATGTTTTTGTATTTTCTCTAACATTTCTCCCCCTAAAATCAAAAACATCTTTTGGATTTTAGTTTTTAACAAAATTTTAAAGTAGAAAGATATTTACAAACCACTGTGGATCACGCGATCCGTATTCAACCTCAGCGTCCGCACCTGTCAGGAAAATTTTCATACCATTAATTCTCAGCAAGTATTTAAACCGTGACAAAGAAAATGGTTTGGTATAAAAATCAGCCTTTGTTCGTCGGTGTGGTTTTTTTCTATTCGTACCAATTTCTTTTCGTAGCAATCACGAATGAAATGATAACGAATTTCAATGTGTTTTGTGCGTGAGTGATGAACCGGATTTTTAGTTATATCGACGGCTGCCTTGTTATCAACATACAGCGGAGTGTCTAGAAATTGCAGACCATAGTCTCTCATCTGTTGTTGAATTCACGAAATCTGTGCACAACAGCTGGAGGCCGAGATATACTCAGCTTCACAGGTAGAGAGAGCGACCGTAGTCTGTTTTTTACACTGCCAGGTTACCATTCTTGTTCCGAAGAACTGGCATCCCGCTGTAGTTGATTTTGAGTTCAACTTATCTACACCAAAATCGGAATTAGCATAGCCTCTGAGGTCAAAATTGTCGTTCTTCGGGTACCACAAGCCGGTGCTTAGGCATCCTTTCAGATATCTAAAGATACGCTTCACGATCTGCATGTGTAAGATCCTCGGGCTTGACTGATATCTGGCGCATAGGCAGGTTGGATACATAATATCTGGGCGCGATGCCATCAGATACATCAGCGATCCAATCATCGATCTGTATAACGTCTCGTCAACTTTGGCTCCAGTCTCATCAACACAAATGCCGTGATTTAGAGCAAGAGGCGTAGATAGAGGCTTCAAGCTTTCCATTCCAAACTTCTTCAAGATGTCGTGAACATACTTAGTCTGATGAATGAAAATACCATCCGGAAGCTGATCTACTTGCAAACCAAGAAAGAACTTCATTTCGCTCATTGAGGACATTTCGAATTTCTTTTTCATGATCCCCTCAAACTCCTTACAGAGACTATCGTTTGTAGATCCAAAGATGATGTTCGTCAACGTAGATTTGAACTATAATCAGATGGCCATCAACTTCTCTGGTGAAAAGAGTACTATCCACAGTTCCTCTGATAAAGCCGTTTCCGACGAGATGTTGTGATAATGTCTCGTACCAAGCTCTCGGGGCTTGGTGTAGTCCATAAAGAGCTTTATCCAGTAGGTACGCTTTCTTCTTGTTAAGTGGATTGACAAACCCCGGTGGTTGTCCAACGTACACCTTTTCGCGTAATTTGCCATACATAAAAGCCAATTTGACATCCAATTGATAGACCTTAAATCCTTTCCATGATGCGAAAGCTAGAAAAATTCAAATAGATTCCAATCGAGCTACTGGTGCATAGTCTTCCGTGTAGTCTATCCCTTCCTGCTGATGAAATCCCTTGACAACAAGCCTAGCTTTGTTACGAACAATAACCCCTCTATCATCACGTTTACACTTAAAGACCCATTTTGTATCAATTGCTTTCTGATTTTCTGGTAGGTCTTCAAGCTTCCACACACCTAACTTCTCAAACTGCAATAATTCTTCTTGCATTGCTTGTACCCAGTTTTCATCGGCTAAAGCTTCATTAACTGTCTTAGGCTCAATCTGAGAGATGAAACATGAATAGAAACAATAGTTCTGTGTTGTAGCAACGCGTGTGTAGAAAAAACTGGGTCTTTATTAATTTACCCTCGAGTTCTAACACCAGTTTGAAGTTCTCCGATAATATTTGTTGGCGGATAATAGGAATATGGCAATTCTTCACTTGGAATATCTACTGAGTTTTGCTTATTCGTGATGTTGAGATCAACAACCAATTCAATGTTTGGAGAGCTTGATGAAGCTTCGTTTCTGTTGTTCGGGACTGCAGATTGATTAAGAAGACTTGTTATCTGCTCCACTTCTTCATCTGAAGAAGATGATTCCCCATCAGCATCAAATATTGGTGCTTCATCTGAGTCAGAATTTTGATTCTGAGGCATACTGGGCTCCGTTGTTGTATTCACTGGTTCAGTAGAGGCAGTTGTTGGAAGATTAGCAGGTGTTGATAGTGTTTCAGAAACATTTTCAGCAGGAACACCACTATTGCTTGAACTTGCGCCAGAAGAAGATGGATCCAACGCGGGTTGATTAACCACAATTGGTTGAACAATTTGTTCTTGATTCGCTGAATGGTGAAGGTAATATAACGCTGCAACTTCTTCGTCAGTTGGTTCTTCGGGCAAGTCAAATGACTTCCAAAGATCTTGATAGTTAAACAGCCACGCGTCACCTTTCCTTTGAATAGGATCCGTGTAGTTGAAACAATCCACGTGTTGTGCTTCAATAACCTTTCTCAATGAAGGAACATATACTCTTCTCAACGGACTCGCATATCCGACAAAGAAACCTTCAAGAGATTTAGCTCCGAATTGCCATCTTGGTCTATTACGTACATGGTGCACCGAATGGTTCTAAGAACTTCAAATTTGGCTTCCGTCGGTTTATCATCTCAAAGCATGTTTTCTTTGTTGGTTTGACAATGAGAACCCTGTTTAGCGTGTAGCAAGCCGCAGCAACCGCTTCACTCCAGAAGCTGATAGGTAGTTTAGAATCTGCAAGCATGGTTCTCGCAGTTTCAATCAAATTCTGTTTTTCCATTCAGTTACTCCGTTTTGCTGCGGAGTATAGGGAGCACTAAACTCGTGCAGAATCCCTTTTGCATTGCAGAATTCCTTCATTTTGTTATTCTTAAACTTTGTGCCATTGTCACTTGTAATGCGTCTGACCGGCAGATGATAAAGATTCTCGAGTTTCTTGAATAGAATACCCAAGTTCTCGAACGTTTCGTCTTTTGATTCTTGAAAGAATACCTACGAATATCTCGAATAGTCATCTGTCACGACCAAGCAATATAAGTCTCCTGAGATGCTTCGAACATTTACAGGACCAAATAAATCCATGTGGAGACGTTCTAATGGCAACTTGATTGAGTTTAGAATTTTCTTTGGAGGAGATTTCTTGATCTGCTTTCGCTTCTTGCATTCCAAGTAATGATCAGACATCTGAAAACTTCAAAGATTTACGCCTCCTACAAGATCATTATGAACCAAGAAATTCATTTTTCGCAAATGAATATGCCCCATCTTACAATGCCAAAGAATAGAATCTTTTTCAGTAGCCTTTGATACAAAACATTGTGCTGATTTTGATGAAGTGCTAGCAACACCCATATCAAGAACATATAAATCATTCTCTCGCGGTGCTCGCATCAGAATCCACTCATCTGGTATTTTGAATCCCGGCTTTAAGATAATACACTCTTTGTCGTTGAAATGGACTGTGAATTTCTTGTCATAAATCTGCGATATACTCAGAAGATTGTTCTCATGTTCTGCAATATAGTTCACGCGATCAAATGAAACTACGCAATTGGAGAGTTTTCCCTCGGCGACTATCCTTCCACCTTGATTTCCTGCAAATCCAACATATCCACCATTGATAGCTTTAATGTCGAATAGCAACGCCTTCATTCTCGTCATATGCCTGGACGTTCCACTATCCAAAATCCACTTTGAAAGTACGGATCTCTGGAGTCCCTGCACATTTTAACAATCTATTTAAAAAGCGAGACCCAAGCCTTTTGGTCTTGGGTTGAATTGGATAAACATCATCAAAATCAAATTCACATTCATTAGCATAATCGAATTCTTCATCTGAATTTTCTATGATGTTTATGTTTGAAAACTTTACCTTCTTTTTATCTTTTGAATTGTTTCCACTTGAATTTTTGACCGTTTCAGATGTGGTTTCAATTATGATTTCAGATTTTGATTCTTTTTTGCTATCACTAGTCTTAACAGGCTCAGACTTAGTGATTTCAGGTTTAGATTCTTTCGTGTTATCAGTCTTTACCAGCTCAGACTTAATAACACCAGATGTTGTTGACCTTTTCTTGGTAATCCAGGCTTGAGATTTGATATTAGCTTTCTTGATATAAAATTTGTTTTCGTTTGCCCTAGAAGTTTCTCCTTTTTCAAAAATAGAATTTTCAAACTTCTTTTCTATTTTAGGTTTAACTTCTGACAAAGATTCATTTCTTTTCAAAATCTTGATTGGTTTTTCAAACTCTGGATACCTTGTTTTACAACATTTGATTCTCTTCTTCGAGGATAAGCCGGTTTTGATTCAGACATTTTCGTGCAATATGACCCATTTCATTGCACTTGAAACATGTCCTATTATCAAGTGGATGTCCTTTAGTGGGTGGTTTTATCCCACTTGATGTTTTGGCACCACTTTTACTTGGCTTTATCTCGAATTTCTTCTCCTTTAAACTCATCATTTGATTGCTTACCAATCAAACTCTCTTCGTGAACCGTGTTTGTCCCATATACAAAATTCATGTTTTTGTTTTTATATTCATGAAATGGTGACACTTTCTTTATGGTTCATCTGATTCTTCTAGACCTAACCCTGCTCTCCTGTTTTCCGGATGATCGCCACCATTCCTTCGGTAGTTGTTTCTTTTAGGTTTGGAATAGAATTTTCGTTTGTTAATTTCCAATTCCTCTGATGTGACTTCCACGAGTTTAAAGAATTTATCAAGCAATTCTTCCTTCACATTCTGAATCGGGAAGCTATCATCAAAGTATAGTCTATCCGAATCCTTAATTTTGTACATTACAATATTAGGATCGTCACTTAGACATCCTCTGACGACTTATCGTCATTTTCAGACTGTGATTGGAATTCTTTGAGCTCGAGTCGGCGCTTTTGAAGCTGCCATCATCAGAAGCACTTAGAACATTTTCAACCACTTTGTTAACCACAACATTGTTATCATCATCAGATTTAGCATAGATTATATCAATATTCTCTAGCAACTCATCTTTTTTCTCAGAAAGTAACTCAACATTGAGTGCCTTATCCATCCCGTCTGCGGTTTTGTGACAGTACTCTCACAAAGGGGTGGAGGAACATTGCTATATTCTTTGCCATTTTTTTTAGGTTTTTCTTCCGATGAGATTGTAAGAAGAATGTGATCAATAACATATGCATTTGTGGTAAAACTTCTCAACAACTGTTGAACTCTTTCAGTTTCGATTGTCATGTCTTGAAGTTTTTGTTTGGTTTCAGCAATGGTGTTAATATAAATGTTAATTGCCCTTTGTTTATCCATTACTGTTCCACTCAACATCCTTATATTATCATGTTGTTCGATGTTATTTTTGTCGAGTCTGCCATAATCATTTTTCATTTTATCATACGCTACTTTCATTGTGCGATAATCGTATTTCAATAATTCGTTATGCACATTGTTTTCAGCGATGATCTTTGATTTTTTAGCACTTTCGACACAAGGTTCAGTACATTTTGTACAAGGTTTCTCAACCTCAACAACTTGTACTTTGACAACTTCTTTCTCGACAATTTTTACCTCTGGACCTACCTTGGTTAGATTCGCCATTAAAGATTTATCTGCCATGTCCTTGAGGTCTTCGACTTTCGTTTCTTGAGTGACATCAATGATCACTTATCAATCTTTTTCTCCTCAACCACTTGTTCTTTCGAGCTTCCATCAAAATGACCTGCAAAACTTTCACAAGAATTAGAGGATAAAATTCCTTGTCTCTGCATATGAATATATTCCTCTTCTTCCTGCTGTTGATGCAAGTATTATTCCAGAAGAGCTTGTTCGAAAGCTGCTGCTTCTGCTGCTACCGCTGCTTCCTCTGCAGAATTCTTCAACTATCTCCGCCATCAAAGCAACTCCGGTCTTTTTCCCAATGTAAGAATTCCAATCAAAACCATCATCTTCACTAGAAGCCACCATAGCTTTCTCAGTGGTGCTATTGTCATGCTTTTCTTGAATTTCAACCTGAGTTTTCTTTGGAAATGGTTTATATTGAAGTGCCTTTTTGTAATATTCATTTCCTCCTCAGAAAGGACTTTGATCTCCGGTTGCTTTCGTGTTTTTACACTCTCTTTTAAAATGCCCCTTTTGACGGCATCTAAAGCACGTGACTTTGGTTTTGTCAAAACCTAATTTGTTGCTGGAATTTCCTATGTCACGGCCTGTGAGTGCAACGAACTTTGTCACTCTCCTGATGATCGAAACTAAGGACCATTTGATGTCCATTAGTTCGAGTTCTTCCTCGTCTACCTGGTCATAATCTTCTGCGGTCATCTCGGGGTTTCCGATCTTACCGGCAACAAGACATTCATAAGATTCTAATACGGTAGCGAGTAGTGACATATGTTGTTTTCCAACTTGTTCTAAAACAACATTGTTCAAATTCACTGCAATGTTGCATTTATATACATTCGGATCAGAATTTTGTTGTTGATTCTGGTTCGCTTGGCTTTGATACGTTGAATTTGAACCAGTGCTTGAGTAAGAACTTTGAGGACTCTGATCATACTGAGGCTGTGATTGATTCTGATTTTGTGGAGAAGCATTCATGTTTGCACTAAAAGTCGTCTTAATTTTAGGACTCGAAACGCTATCTAGCATTCCGGCTTTGTAATACAGATCGACGTCTTGAACAACATTAGCGTTTTTTGACTTCGCCATCTTCAGAAGTTCCATTTTGTGGCCTTCAAGTTTCTCGATAAACGTCGACAACTTGAAAAATTCCCACTTATCACTGTTCTTTAGAACCATCAAATACGTAGTCCATTCACCCTCTGGTAGTGCGTTAGCAAGTTTGTCGATGTATTCTTGTTCTGTCTTTTCGAGACCATGTCTTCGCATTTGCACTTTAAGATGACAGAAACGCTCGATCATTTGCTTTATGGTCTCATTCTTTAGCATAGTGAAAATATCGAACTCTTTCAGGATAAGTGCCTTCTTGCTTTTGATCATTTCGGCGCTGCCTAGATACTTCTTCTGTAATGACAACCAAAGATCTCTTGCAGTAGTATACTCTGGTAGCAAAATCAGGATATCTTCTTTGACAGACTGTTGGGTGGGACTGATCATCTTTTTCTCAGCAATGTATTCGTCTCTCTGTACTGTCGAATAGTTGTACTTTTCAAGGACTTGCTGATGTTCATCTACCGGAACAGTGTAGCCTCTTTCAATTGACACCCAGCCAGCAAAGTGCATGGCTTGAACCCAGTAAGTAAATTTCTCTTTCCATGCTTCGTACTCGTCCATGCTCATTAGCTTGGGCGGTTTGACAGTCGTTCCCATTTCATTATCAAGATTGACTTGATTGATCACATTGGCATTTGATGAACTAGCTCTGGACATAAAAGCTCTTAGTTGATCCTCCATTGTGAATAACGAAACGTGTACTGTGAAAATTTTTCAAAAACTTTGAAAACAATTAGACCAACTACAGGTTCGGTCGAACGTGTAGCAACAAATGAGAATTCTCAGCTTTTCTAACAAGTTCGGTCGAACTTGCTAGATTTGTTTTGAAAACTTTACTTAAAGTTCGGTCGAACTTGAGACACAAATCCTACAGAACTTCGGGCGAACTTATCTTCAATAATTTGATAAAAATCTAGTAAGTTCGGGCGAATTTACTTAAATTTTCTTTGAGATTTACACAAGTTCGGTTGAACTTGATGTAAAATCAATGAAAAATTGTGTAACTTCGAGCGAACTTAGCTAAAATTTAGTCAAAAACTACTCATGTTCGGGTGAACTTGATAAAAATCACTTGAAAAGTGATGTTTTAGTATAAGTTCGGCCGAACATGGCCAATAAGTTCGATCATGGAGATTTTCAAAAACATGGTTTTTTCAAAATTTCGACATGAATTCGGTTGAATTTAGTCTCCAATCTTTCAAGGATTTATCTTTGTTGTATTTTACATGATATATTCAAAATTCAAAAGATTATGACCGTGAATTTTCATTTTATGTTCAAAAGTTAAGAAAAAAGAAGAATGGAGTATAAATAGAAGTGTTCTTGTCTTGATACTATCAAATCAGGCTGTTTTAGCTCTGATACCACTTGTAGGACCGATCCTCGATGCTTAGGAACCTAAATTTGATATCTAACGTCTATAATAGCGGAAATATTACATGATCTTCATGAGCGAACTTGGCTAAAACAAACATAAGTACTTCGTATACCTAGCCTATTCAGCTCTATACTATACATACTCGATATAAGACTAAGACATAGACATTATGCACCAACAACCCAGAAGTGGCAGAGTTTGCACAAGAGCTTGTAGCACCTGATCCTTTGTTTGAAGAATAGACTTTTGTTTGTGGAAGCACACAGTCATATCTTTGATCTTGATCTTCTTTAGATGATTGTGATGTACCTGCATTGTCTAGCTTGATAGAAACATCAGCAAATGTGAATTTATGTAAATCAAAAACTCTGCATGATTTGCTGGGATTTTCAGTGATAGTTCATTAAACTTCACATTCAAAGTTTCTTCAACACACTTTGTCCTAGAGTTAAAAACTCTGTAGGCTTTGGCAGTGGTTGAGTATCCCAGAAAATAACCACAATCAATTTTGGCTGCAAACTTAGATATAGAATCTTTTAAGTTCAAAATGAAACATGGACAGCCAAAAATTTTAAAATATGAAATCAGAGGTTTAATTTTATACAAAATCTCGTAGGCAGTCTTTTGATGCCTGGGGTTAATCAAAACTCTGTTTTCAACATCGCAAGTAGTGTTTACAGCCTCTGCCCAAAAAGACAGGGGGTAAACCAGAATCTGCTAGCATAGTTCTTGCTGATTCAATTAAGGTCCTGTTTTTTCCTTTTAACCACCCCATTTTGTTCTGGAGTTCTTGGAATGCTATATCGTCTAACAATTCCTTTTGACTCATAAAAAGCACCAACTCCCTATTTTTAAACTATGTTCCATTGTCACTTCAAAAGATTTTTACTGGAAGATCAAATTGCTTTTCTACTTGTTTGACAAAGTTTTGCAAAATGCTTGCAGTTTCATCCTTAGAATGAAGAAAGAAGGTCCATGAAAACCTAGAGAAATCATCAACTATCACTAGGCAATACCTTTTGTGTTTTAAGCTCATGATTTGCACTGGGCCAAACAAGTCCATGTGCAAAAGTTGTAAACACTGGCTTCTTTTGGACTCTTCAATTGATTTGAAAGAACTTTTATGTTGTTTTCCTTTTAAGCTGGAAACACAATGTTCATCACAGGAAAACTGCTTGTGAGGCAAACCTCTTACAAGACTTTGTTTTGAGAGTGTGGTGATAGTTTTAAGATTTGTGTGTCCAAGTCTTCGATGCCATAACTCAGTCTCTTTGCTAGAAGAAACTGAGAATAAGCATGTTCCAGACATAGGATTATCTTTTAGCATATCTACCACATACACATTCCCACTTCTGTGTGCAGTGAGTTGTGCTTTGCTCTCAGCAATAATTTGATCAATCTTTTTAACAACCTCTGGTCCCACAATTTGACAAGTTTTCTTGGTGAAGAAGGATCCATACCCTCTGTAACTCATTTGTGAGACACTCAGCAGGTTAAATTTCAGATTGTCAATTAAGTTCACATTTTCAAACTTGAGTTTCCCAGCCAGAACCGACCCAGACCCTAAAACCTTTCCCTTTGAGTTATTACCAAAAGATTATCACACCCCCCCCCCCATGAGCCATGAAGTCCTTGAGAAGGGCTCTACATCCTGTCATGTGCCTGGAACCTCCACTATCTACATACCATAAGCTATCAAGACAAGTAGAAGGTCCCTGCACATCAAGTAAATAGATTAGTTAAGATAGGTCTCCAAAGCCAAAATGGCTTTGGATGGGGTAACAGATGGTCCAGTCTCAAGTCTAGGACAATGGTCAGTGGTTTGGATATTTTCTTGTAACATCTGCTCTTGACCATTTCCTATCAGATGATTGTATCCATAGGGATGCTTATTCACTCTTTGCTTTGAAGGCTTTTTGTATCCTTCATAAGTAAGAGGAACCCTTTTATAGGCTGGTTGGCCATACCCTCTTGGAAATGAGTTTTATGGTGGGGCATCTGTCACTTGCACCTCTCTAGGAACAGAGGTGTTGTTTAAAGCTTTTGTAACAGATGTTTCAATTGGTTCAAAACTCTGCTTAGATTTATTTCCAGCAGAACTTGAACCTTCTCTTTCAAGTGTTTTTGCCTTGATCTCTTTTACCTTTTGTTCATAGTTTTGAGATAGTCACACTGTTGAGTTGAGTGATTTGTTTTGTTGAAGATGGTGCATTTTGAAGAGTTTTTTATAACACTAGTTTTGTTAATGTCATAGGCTTTTAACAGAAAACAATCTGCAGCGACATGATTTCTTTTTCACAAAATTCACAATAAAGTTTTTAATCTTTACTCTTCTTTTCCTATCAGACTTTTTCTCAGCAGAGGTTGTAACCTCTGCTGGCACATCTTTGATAGGGATCACCAGTGCTTTTGGGGATTTTATACCATCAGTGGTTGTGAAGTCCATTGGCTTGAAGTTTTCTAAGATATCACATTCATATGACCAGGTTGGTTTAAACTAATATTTTTCAATAACATTATCTTTTGTTGAAACCTCTGGTTTTTCCAAAACAATTTTGTTTCCAGTTTTATCTGTGATTTTTATCTCTTCACCACCCAAGTTTGTAGGGACAACTTCAACCAATTCAGAATCAATTTCAGCATCATTTTTCTCAATTTGGTCATAGTTTCTGAAACCACCAAACTTAATGTTGCTCTTGATCTGAGCATTAAGCATAATCTCATAACCTTTGCAGGACTCAACCCATTTTTCACTAGTGATTTTGGTTTCTTCTAACTCCTTTTTACAAACTTGGTATTTTTCTACCATAGTTTGGAGTTGGTCCTTGGTTATGCTTGATTCATGTCTCAGGCTACTCATTTCAGAATCTTTTTCACTTAATTTTGATTTTAACTCTTTAATCAGTTTTTCAAAATTAAGTTCATCTTCTAAAATTTTGTTTCTCAGGTTTTCTTTCACCTTTTTTATGTTTGCAAAAGCAATGATGCATTTGTCAGAACATAAATCTTTAAGGATTGGAGGTGATACCTTTGCAGCAGCCATGAGAGCACAATCACACACATCATCTTCACACACATCAATGTTCCATGGGTCAGTAGGAGAGTTTTTTTCCTTATCAGCAGCATTTTCTCTTTCTTCACTTGAAACCACTGTTTCATCACAAACTTGAACGTCATCAGATTTTGACACTATCTCCACAGATTCAACATTTTCAGTAATTGTCTCTAAGGCCATTAAACAAAATTCTTGTTCACATCATTTTTTGCCATTAAAGCAAAGTTCTCATCAGTCAAATCCTCAAGCAACTGCTCCAGTCAACATAACTTTGTGTGAAAAAGCTTTGTTGACCAACCTCTGCTGGACTAGCAGTGGTTTGAGCAGGTTGTGTAACAATGGGTGCTTGTTGTACAAGCACTGGAGGATGTGATAGTGCCTGAACGTATTGAATTTGTGGAGCAGTGGATTGAACATAATGCACTTGAGCAGTGGTAGCAGGGTGTGCAAAATGGGCAGTGTTTTGAACATGTTGAGCAGGGGCATATTGGTAATAATGAGCAGTGTTTTGTGTGTGCTGAGGTCTAGGGCCAGGATGAGTCACTATTGGTCCAGAACTTTGAGACCTGCATTCTCTGGCAAAGTGTCCTAGCCTATTACACTTATAACACTTGACTTTTGATTTATCCAGCCCAACCTTCAACCCCCCATGCAAACCTGGGAATTTTCTACCAGTTCTCTTGTAAAACTTACTAGCCCTAACACTCAATAAGGCCAGTTGGTGCAAAATATCCATTTCTTCAAGATCAGAAGATTCAATGTGTTGCAAATCATTCAGCTTAAAGGATAGATTGTAAGAGGTTTGGCTTTCCCCACTAGCAGCAAAAGCATAGTTGGGTGCATATGTTTCAGATCCAAAGTTCCCACCAAATGTAATATCTATATAGTGATCATAACTTTGGTCCTTACTGCTGCCAGTACCCTCTTCTTGGCCAAAGAGAGCTGTATACCTAATGAGTAATCATCAGTCATTTTGCCAGAATCTTGCAACTTCTTTTTCTGGTTTAACTCTCTCTCATAAGTGAGGAGTATCCCATGAAGTTGTGTCAACGACATTTCTTTAAACCCAACAGATTTTCACGTTACATAAGCTACCGTCTCCCACTTATCTGGTAACGATCTAAGGAAACGACTATTGACAGTCGAATTAGGAAAATTCACATTAACCAGTCTAAGTTTACTGATGAGACAGCTGTAACGTTCAAATTGTTTTGTTAGAGACTCTCCTTTCAAGTGACAAAACATTTCATACTGCTGATTTAGAACTTCTCTATTACTTTCTATCACTTCCTCAGTCCCACCGAATTGCTCCTTAAGTGTATCCCATAACTCCCTTGCACTATTGCAATGGAGTAGACCAGCATAAATTTAATTGGGTAAGGCCGAAGCAACTATGCTAAATGCCTTAGCATCCAATTCAATTTTCTGGAAATCCTGCTCCGAAAAGTTTCAGGATTTTTTGGCACTTGTTTGGTTGGATCTTCTGTGCTTGGAACCATTGTAACGTGAGGTCCATAAGCAACAGATCTCCAGCAACCGGTGTTTTCCTGGGCAAGGATGTGACCCATCCGTCGTTGCCAAATGAAATATTCATTTCTTTTGAGCATCGGCGGTTTGAACAAGGATCCAGAATTGGCATCCTGTGTGTTTTGAGACATTTTCAGTTGATTTTTTTTTCAGATTTTGTTTTTAAAAACTTTGAACGTAGTAAAAACTCTGAATATCAAACAAAAAACAACCAAACTGATTAGCAAGAGAGCTGATCTGTTTGAACCAAATCGATTGTTAGATCGAATTTGATGAATCAAGCTCTGGTACCAATTGTTAGGATCTGAGTTTGAATTACTTGTAGTTTTTGTTTCAAAAATGGAAAATGATTGAATTAAAAGAGATTTGCAGTGGAATAAGATGGAAAAATTTTACTACAAGCAATGGAAGTTTGTTTTCATCATCAACATGCTTTTAAGTTGATGAACTTGCATGTGATTCACAAACTCCCCCTCAGCCTTTGCAATTACAGTTTGATGATAAGAAAATGCAGAGAAGATGATATGCGAAAGTGGATCTTTTAATAGACAAAGTTTAACTGTTACACAAGTTACCTATTTATACTAACGATCTAACCTCTGAGCATCTTTGATGACGTCAGGGTTGATAGTGACAGGAAACAATACGTAACTAACTCTAAACACTGTTAATACTAAACTATCAGTGCTTGGCACTGTTACATTGATTAACTAAGCTAAACGACTAAACTCTGATTCCTATCCTCTGTCCTTGTTAACTCTGGCAGACCTTGAAGCTTTGTGAAGGCAGATGATAGGATGAGCAGTCTTTATGGAAAGTAGTGTAAGTGCATCAGAGGATGTAACCTCTGATAGTTGAACCAAAGATCGGATAGTGTTATTTGGCTTTATATCATCTGTTCCTTTCATAGGGTTCAATCCCAACAACCTTAAAGTGGGTGATGATGGTTGTGGGATCTTAGGTGGTGTGGATAATGGATGAGTTGATGTGGGAAATGTGATCATGGCAGTGGATAGAGTTGCATCTGTTGCAACCTCTGTTGTCTCAACAGATGTTGACACAACAGGTGCTGTAACATCTGCTTGTGTGGATGTGGGTTGTGGTTTTGAAGATGTGATAGGTTTTTGAGAGGCAGAGGTTTTAATGGTTTGATTGGTTGCAGGCTTAGTTTTAGGAGGTGTGGATGTTGGTTGCCTAGCTTTTCTAGCAGGTATTCTCTTTGATGAAGTACCAACCTCTCCTTTTTCTTCTTGCTGTTCAATCTTTTTCTCAATCAACACTCTGCTCTCCTCGATCACTGTCTTCTTGTGACTAGCCCCTGCCTTGGCCACAATTTCATCAGTTAAATCTATCTTCTTTGAACCATCAGGCCTTGGAATATTTAAAGTAGGTCTGGCCTTATCATCATCTATTTTTAGCTTTTTGTTTCCCAAAGGTTTCTCCCCCTTTTTGTCTTCATCTGTTGTAACAAAGAACCGTCGGAGGTGCATGGCCAGTGGTTATAAGTAGATGAGCTTTGATGGCTTTAATGTCTGCTGCAGTGTCTTAATACCTTGATTCAACCATTTTTCTAACATCATTCATCTGGTGCTTGTGTTGTAGATCCAAATAATGTTGTTGATGTTGAAACAGAGGGTTAAGAGCTTCTTTGAGATCAGCAGTGGATAGAACAGAGGTTGACTTTTTGTAGCAATCATCTGCTTCAGTAAACTTTTGATGTCATCAACAGAATTTTCTATCCTTGTCACTCTCTCCGTCAAATCCCGGTATTTTAGCTCATCACCTAATTTAATAGGATCATCTGAACTCCTACCAGAAGTGGTAGTTATATCTATGGTATCATTAGCAATGGTTTTAGTACCAGCTTTAACCATAAATGCCCCTTTGTCTTGGAACTAGGGACTTCCCACAACAGAGGTAATAGTTGTTGCCTCAACAGTGGTTGCCTTCAACCAAGTATTATTAATGAAACCACTGTCCAACCAAGAACTTGGGAGTTCAGCAATTGCAGTGGCTGCTTGAGTTGAACTATCACCAATGGTTACATGTAACCCAAGGGATGTAGCCTCTTCATGTGCTGATGGGCTAGCAATGAATAAAGAGTCAGACCCAGCCTCTTGATGAAGTATATTCTCAGTAATAGGTTTTTGAGAAGTGCTGGTTTGTGTCTGGTCTAATTCAATTGCATTCAGCAATGGTAACATAGTGGGTGGAAGTGTGGTCATTGGTGAAGGTGGCTGTGTAGAAAGCGACAGTGCCCTGGGAGAGGGGTTGTGGAAGGTAGAACCAAGTGGATCCAGAGCTTCATAATTTGGTGTCCCTGTGTCGACAACCTTTTCCTTTTGTGAGGAAGAAGGAGGAGTTTCAAAGCCGGTTGGAGATCTTTGAACCATCTGCTGTGAAGAAGTAGCAGCAGTGCTTTGTGACTTTGGTGTTGTCACTGGGTTAACCTCTGGATCTCATCTTCCAGAGGACCCTTTTTGGGTTTTGTGGGATTTTTGTAAGTGTTTTGGTTTTCTTTTTGAGGATTTTTGGTAAGTGTTTTGGTTTTCTTTTTGAGGATTTTTGGTGTGGGCTTCAGAGCATCGGTTGTGGTGCACTGATCACCAAGAGCAGTGGGCTCAGTAGCAAGAGGTTGAGTTTGGACATTTTGTTCATGTAAAACATGCTTAGCCTCCTCTACTTGTGTTTTTGCAACTTTATCTTGGTTTGTTATTCTGGTGAAGGTTCATGAGTGAGGCAGCCTGGTTTAGTCACAGCGCCTTTTTTTACTTTCAGGACCTTTGATTTGATCTTGTAAGTAAACACTCAGAAAACGTGGATAAATCAAAAAAGCTTTTCTTTTTGCAATATTTTGAAAATTATTCACAAGATCATTGAACAGTATCTGGGAGTAGTTAAAATCTGTGTTAGTTAAAATTGCATATCCTAGATATTACATGTTCAATGGAATTTCATTGAAAGCAGTGGTTTTTGCTAAGAGACAAGTTAGAATTGTGTGAAAGAAAAAAATCTCATCTCAGCAGGAAAGTTAGGTTTAAAGATGGTCATACCTTTCATCTGGCCTACATAACCTCTTTCCAGAAACTCTGCTTGGATCTCACTTTGGGGAAATGACACAGGGTATTCTATGTCATTTAACTTGAAAACTTGAGATATTGATTGGGGGCTAATTTGCATCAACACTCCCCCTACTCTTGAGATTATTGTATAAGGAACACTAGCAGCAGTTGAGTGAACCTAAGCATTATTCCAGAAGTCACGAAGAGAATCAATGTAAATTGGGGCTTTGACTTCTAACATATGCTTGAATTTCGACTTTTGCAAAATTCGAATCATTGGATGATAGCGAGTCTTTGCGTCGTTTGCTTCAAGTATAGCGGTGTAATTATGTGGGGTTTTGATTATGAGAGTGTAGGGTGGAAGGGCTTGTGTGGATTTCTTCGAATATTTTGATTTGGGAGCCATTGTGTTAGAGAGAAAAACTGTTTTGAGATTTTTGAAATCGACACAGTTTAGGGTAAACACTGGTGAGGGATAAAACAGGGTTTTTATAGGGTTTTGAAAAAGTGAACATGATGTGGCATCTGATGCAAGGTCTGATGGCTAACATCTGGCACGTGTAACCTCTGATGAGAAAAGTACTGATTTTTAACACTATCAGAGGATAGCTATCAGTGTTTTTGAAAAGGTGGTAAAAATGGAAGTCAGAGGATACACTTTAACAGTGGATAAGATTTTGGAGCCTATCAGAGGTTTTGAGCAAACAGATGTTATGAGCAGACTTTTAAAGATTTATTGAAAAATTTCTACTTTAACTATTCTTAAGGATGAGTTTTTGATTTTCTGAACACATTTTGATGCTATGTACGCATGGATTTACAAGAAAACTTGTTTTTAATCCATGTTTAGCATTCCAATTCTTGAGATCAAGTTTTCAAAAGTAGATGTATCCAATGCCTTGGTTAAAACATCTGCCAACTGATCTGAAGTATGGACATGATGCAAAGAAATCAAACCTTTTTCATAGCAATCTCTCACAAAGTGATGTCTGATGTAAATGTGCTTTGTAGTTGAATGAGAAACTGGATTTTAATGATGTTTTCAGCAGCTTAACTGTCCAATCTGAGTGGAGCCTTTAGTGCAGTTACACCAAAATCCAGCAACTGGTTTTGAAGCCACAAGAGTTGAGCAGTGCAGCTAGCAATAGCAATATAGTCTGCCTCAGCAGTGGATGTTGAAACTGCAACCTGCTTTTTGCTTTGCCAAGACACTAGACAATCACCTAGGAATTGACATCCTCCTGATGTGGACTTCCTTGTAGTTTTACACCCAGCAAGTCACTATCTGAAAAACCTGAAAGCTCAATATTCCCATTAGCTGGATACCAGATACCAAGTGTGGGAGCACCTTTTATGTATGTGAATATCCTTTTTACAGCAATAAGATCAGACTTTCTAGGTAACGCCTGTGATCTGGCACAAACACATGTTGCAAACATGATGTCTGGCCTTGATGCAGTCAGGTACAATAAAGACCCAATTATGCTTCTATAAAGAGTTTGATCAACAAGGTCATCTTTATCGTCAATCGTGACTAGCTTGGTGGTTGCCATGGGTGTGCTGCATGGTTTACAATCATCCATATCAAACTTTTTAAGCAGTTCTTTCTCATACTTGTTTTGATGGATAAATGTACCATTTTACAATTGTTTAACTTGGAGACCAAGAAAACATTGGAGCTCACCCATTGCACTCATCTCAAACTCTGCTGCCATGAGTTTTCGAAACTCTTCACACATAGCAGTGCTTGTGGATCCAAAAATGATGTCATCGACATAAATTTGGACAAGCATCAAATCTTTTCCTTTCCATTTTAAGAATAGGGTTTTATCTATTTTACCTCTAGTAAACCCTATGGAAAAGAGAAAAGTGGATAGAGTTTCATACCAGGCTCTTGGTGCTTGCTTCAAGCCATACAATGCTTTGTTGAGCTTGTAGACATGATCAGGATGGAATGCATCTTCAAAACCTAGAGGTTGACAGACATACACCTCTTCTTTGATTTTTCCATATAAAAATGCACTCTTTATATCCATTTGATACACCTTTATGTTGTGGTTAGCAGCAAAAGCTAAGAACAGGCGAATAGCTTCCAACCTTGCTGCATGAGCAAAAGTTTCATCATAGTCTATACCTTCTTCCTGTCTGTAGCCTTGAACCACAAGCCTTGCTTTGTTTTTGACAACAATACCCCTTTCATCAGTTTTGTTCTTGAAGACCTACTTTGTGCCAATTGGACTTACATCTTTTCGCAGTGGCACAAGCTCCCAAACTTGTTGTCTCTTGAACTGAAGGAGTTCTTCTTGCATGGCTTCTACCCAGCTGTTGTCTTTTAGTGCCTCTTGGTACTTGACTGGCTGTGTGAGTGATAGAAAACCAGCAAAAAGACAATTATTTTGGGATTGGCTCCGTGTGAGCACCCCAGATTTGATGTTGCCAATAACTTGATCTGCTGGATGGCTTTTGAGATAAATCAAATCACCTTGGTATGGAACAATAGCATTTTGAGGTGATGGCTGCAAATGTGTATCATCTGAGCTAACCTCTGCTGGTGAATTTGAAGTATCAGCCGCTCATGGAAATGGAGGTGCTGGTATTGGGGGTATAGAGGTAACATTCTGATGATGTTGTTGCCCAATTGTAGGACTTTTATCAACAGATGTTTGATTTTGTGAACTGGCAGAGGTTTGAGGATCAAACACTGTTGACCCAGAAGTGGCAAAGTTTACACAAGAGCTTGTGGCACTTGATCCTTTGTTGGAAGAATTGACTTTTGTTTGTGGAAGCACACAGTCATATTCTTGATCTTGATCTTCTCCAGATAATTGCGGTGTACCTGCATTGTCTATCTTGATAGAAACATCAGCAAATGTGAATTTATCTAAATAAAAAAGCTCTGCAGGATTTGCTGGGATTTTCAGTGATGAAAGTTCATTGAACTTCACATTCAAAGTTTCTTCAACACACTTGGTCCTAGAGTTAAAAACTCTGTAGGCTTTAGCAGTGGTTGAGTATCCCAGAAAGTATCCACAGTCAATTTTGGTTGCAAACTTAGATATAGAATCTTTTAAGTTCAAGGCAGCCAAAAACTTTAAAATAGGAAATCAGAGGTTTGATTTTATACAAAATCTCATAGGCAGTCTTTTAATACCTGGGGTTAATCAAAACTCTGTTTTGGACATAGCAAGCAGTGTTTACAGTCTCTGCCTAGAAAGACAAGGGTAAACCAGAGTCTGGAAGCATAGTTCTTGCTGATTCAATTAAAGTTCTATTTTTTCTTTCAACCACCCCATTTTGCTCTAGAGTTCTTGGAATGCTATATTGTCTAACAATTCCTTTTGACTCACAAAAAGCATCCAACTCCCTATTTTTAAACTCTGTTCCATTGTCACTCCTAAAGATTTTTACTGGAAGATCAAATTGCTTTTCTACTTGTTTAACAAAGTTTTGCAAAATGACTGCAGTTTCATCCTTAGAGTGGAGAAAGAAGGTCCATGTAAACCTAGAGAAATCATCAACTATCACTAGGCAATACCTTTTGTGTTTTAAGCTCATGATTTGCACTGGGCCAAACAAGTCCATGTGAAGCAATTGTAAACATTGGCTTGTTTTGGACTCTTCAATTAATTTGAAAGAACTTTTATGTTGTTTTCCTTTTAAGCAGGGAACACAATGTTCATCACAGGAAAATTGCTTGTGAGGCAAACCTCTTACAAGACTTTGTTTTGAGAGTGTGGTGATAGTTTTAAGATTTGTGTGTCCAAGTCTTCGATGCCATAACTCAGTCTCTTTGCTAGAAGAAACTGAGAATAAGCATGTTCCAGACATAGGATTATCTTTTAGCATATCTACCACATACACATTCCCACTTCTGTGTGCAGTGAGTTGTGCTTTCTCTCAGCAATAATTTGATCAATCTTTTTAACAACCTCTGGTCCCACAATTTGATAAGTTTTCTTGGTGAAGAAGGATCCATACCCTCTGTCACTCATTTGTGAGATACTCAGCAGGTTAAATTTCAGATTGTCAATTAAGTTCACATTTTCAAACTTGAGTTTCCCAGCCAGAACCGACCCAGACCCTAAAACCTTTCCCTTTGAGTTATTACCAAAAGATATATCACACCCCCCCCCCCCCATGAGCCATGAAGTCCTTGAGAAGGGCTCTACATCCTGTCATGTGCCTGGAACCTCCACTATCTACATACCATAAGCTATCAAGACAAGTAGAAGGTCCCTGCACATCAAGTAAATAGATCAGTTAAGATAGGTCTCCAAAGCCAAAATGGCTTTGGATGGGGTCACAGATGGTCCAGTCTCAAGTCTAGGACAATGGTCAGTGGTTTGGATATTTTCTTGTAACATCTGCTCTTGACCATTTCCTATCAGATGATTGTATCCATAGGGATGCTTATTCACTCTTTGCTTTGAAGGCTTTTTGTATCCTTCATAAGTAAGAGGAACCCTTTTATAGGCTGGTTGGCCATACCCTCTTGGAAATGAGTTTGATGGTGGGGCATCTGTCACTTGCACCTCTCTAGGAACAGAGGTGTTGTTTAAAGCTTTTGTAACAGATGTTTCAATTGGTTCAAAACTCTGCTTAGATTTATTTCCAGCAGAACTTGAACCTTCTCTTTCAAGTGCTTTTACCTTGATCTCTTTTACCTTTTGTTCATAGTTTTTGAGATAGTCACACTGTTGAGTTGAGTGATTTGTTTTGTTGACGATGGTGCATTTTGAACAGTTTTTTATAACACTAGTTTTGTTAATGTCATAGGCTTTTAACAGAAAACAATCTGCAGCGACATGATTTCTTTTTTCACAAAATTCACAATAAAGTTTTTAATCTTTACTCTTCTTTTCCTATCAGACTTTTTCTCAGTAGAGGTTGTAACCTCTGCTGGCACATCTTTGATATGCATCACCAGTGCTTTTGGGGATTTTATACCATCAGTGGTTGTGAAGTCCATTGGCTTGAAGTTTTCTAAGATATCACATTCATCTGACCAGGTTGGTTTAAACTGATATTTTTCAATAACTTTATCTTTTGTTGAAACCTCTAGTTTTTCCAAAACAATTTTGTTTCCAGTTTTATCTGTGATTTTTATCTCTTCACCACCCAAGTTTGTAGGGACAACTTCAACCAATTCAGAATCAATTTCAGCAGCATTTTTCTCAATTTGGTCATAGTTTCTGAAACCACCAAACTTAATGTTGCTCTTGATCTGAGCATCAAGCATAATCTCATAACCTTTACAGGACTTGACCCATTTTTCACAAGTGATTTGGGTTTCTTCTAACTCCTTTTTACAAACTTGGTATTTTTCTACCATAGTTTGGGGTTGGTCCTTGGTTATGCTTGATTCATGTCTCAGGCTACTCATACCAGAATCTTTTTCACTTAACTTTGATTTTAACTCTTTAATCAGTTTTTCAAAATTAAGTTCATCTTCTAAAATTTTGTTCCTCAGATTTTCATTCACCTGTTTAATGTTTGCAAAAGCAATGATGCATTTGTCAGAACATAGATCTTTAAGGATCTGAGGTGATACCATTGTAGCAGCCATGAGAGCACAATCACACTCATCTTCGCACACATCAACATTCCATGGGTCAGCATGAGAGTTCTTTTCCTTATCAGCATCATTTTCCTTTTCTTCACTTGAAACCACTGTTTCATCACAAACTTGAACTTCATCAGTTTTTAACACTATCTCCACGGATTCAACACCTTCAGCAATTGTCTCTAAGGCCATTAAACAAAATTCTTGTTCAACATCATTTTTGGCCATTAAGGCAAAGTTCTCATAAGTCAAATCCTCAGTCAAGCTACTCCAGTCAACATAACTTTGTGTGAAAAAGCTCTGTTGACCAACCTCTGCTGGACTAGCAGTGGTTTGAGCTGGTTATGTGACAATGGGTGCTTGTTGTACATGCACTTGAGGATGTGATGGTGCCTGAACATATTGAATTTGTGGAACAGTGGATTGAACATAATGCACTGGAATAGTAGTAGCAGGATGTGCAAAGTGGGCAGTGTTTTGAACATATTGAGCAGGGGTATATTGGGAATAATGAACAGTGTTTTGTGTGTGCTGAGGTCTAGGGCTAGGATGAGTCACTATTGGTCTAGAATTTTGAGACCTGCATTCTCTGGCAAAGTGTCCTAACCTATTACACTTATAACACTTGACTTTTGATTTATCCAGCCTAACCTTCAATCCCCCATGCAATCCTGGGAAAATTTTCCCACCAGTTCTCTTATAGAATTTACTAGCCCTAACACTCAATAGGGCCAGTTGGTGCAAAATATCCATTTCTTCAAGATCAGAAGGTTCAAAGTGTTGCAAGTCATTCAGCTCAAAGGATAGATTATCAGAGGTTTGGCTTTCCCCACTAGCAGTGAAATCATAGTTGGGTGCATATGTTTCAGATCCAAAGTTCCCACCAGAATTAATATCTATATAGTGATCATAACTTTGGTCCTTACTGCTGCTTGATCCCTCTTCTTGGCCAAAAAGAGTTGTGTTACCCAATGAGTAATCATCAGTCATTTTGCCAGAATCTTGCAACTTCTTTTTCTGGTTTAACTCTCTCTCATAAGTGAGGAGTATCCCATGAAGTTGTGTCAACGACATTTCTTTAAACCCAACAGATTTTCGTGTTACATAAGCTACAGTCTCCCACTTATCTGGTAACGATCTAAGGAAACGACTATTGACAGTCGAATTAGGAAAAACCACGTTAACCAGTCTAAGTTCACTGATGAGACAGTTGTAACGTTCGAACTGTTGTGTTAGAGACTCTCATTTCAAGTGACAACGTTTCATACTGCTGATTTAGAACTTTCTGTTACAATCTATCACTTCCTCAGTCCCATCGAATTGCTCTTTTAGTGCATCCCATAACTCCTTTGCACTATTGCAACGGAGTAGACCAGCATAAATCTCATTGGGTAAGGCCGAAGCAACTATGCTAAATGCCTTAGCATCCAATTCAATTTTCTGGAAATCCTGCTCCGAAAAGTTTTCAGGATTTTTTGGCACTTGTTTAGTTGGATCCTCTGTGCTTCGAACCATCGGAACGTGAGGTCCATAAGCAACATATCTCCAGCAACCGGTGTTTTTCTGAGCAAGGATGTGACCCATTCGTCGTTGCCAAATGAAATATTCATTTCTTTTGAGCATCGGCGGTTTGAATAAGGATCCAGAGTTGGCATCCTGTGTGTTTTGAGACATTTTCAGTTGATTTTACACAGATTTCAGTTTTAAAAACTTTGAACGTAATAAAACTCTGTTTATCAAGCAAAAACAACCAAACTAATAGCAGAGAGCTGATTTGTTCGAATCAAATCGATTGTTAGATCAAATTTGATGAATCAGGCTCTGATACCAATTGTTAGGATCTGAGTTTGATTTACTTGTAGTTTTTGTTTCAAAAATGGAAAATGATTGAGTTTTAAAAGAGATTTGCAGCAGAAAAAGATGGAAAACTTTCAATACAAGCAAAGGTCGTTTGTTTTCATCATCATCATGCTTTCAAGTTGGTAAACTCGCATGTGATTCACAAACTCCCCCTCAGCCTTTGCAATTGAAGTTTGGTAGTAAGAACATGCAAAGAAGATGATATGCGAAAGTTGATCTTTTGATAGACAAGTTAAACTGTTACACAAGTTACCTATTTATACTAAATTATCTAACCACTGAGCATCTTTGATGACGTCAGGGTTGATAGTGACAGGAAACTATACGTAACTAACTACAAACACTGCTAATATTAACTATCAGTGCTTAGCACTGTTACATTGATAATCTATCTAATGACTAAGCTCTGATCTCTATCCTCTGATCCTTGTAACTCTGGCAGACCTTTGCAACTTTGTGAAGTCATATGATAGGAGAGCAGTCTTTAGGGAAAGCAGTGTATGTACAACAGAGGTTGTAACCTCTGATAGTTTAACCAAAGCTCGGATAGTGTTATTTGGCTTTGTATCATCTGTTCCTTTCATATGGTTCAATCCCAACACTTAGATCCATGGAGATCGCTTTGAAGCGAGTCACATCCAATATCATTCCCTAGTGATCTCTGTGAATTTTAATTCTGAGAGAGATTGTGTTATTCATCTCATGAATACAATCATCCCAATTCACAATAGTCTTACATTCAAATTCATTCCCATGTAATTTGATCGACTACGGATATTTTAGAATACGATTATTGAAGGATATAAACATACAAATAACGAACACAGTTACAAAATAATTAAACTTGCATTTAACCAATAAATCAAATAACTATTCAATGTAACTGTTGTAGTTCAAAGTTAAAACACCAATACTATCACAGATCATGCCCACTGTCTAGCAAATCTAAGCCCTATCTTTTCAGCATGCTCCTCATGTTTAGCTTGAGGTAAAGGCTTAGTAAAGGGGTCAGCCCGGAATTTTCTAGGTATGTGCCTTGTGGTTTGATGCGACCTTGGTACTTTGCAAGAGCAATGGCACCAGTGTTATCACACAGCATCTCGATTGGTTTCGCTATGCTAGGCACAACGTCGAGATCATTTATGAACTTCTTCATCCACGCAGACTCCTTAGCAGCATCCAATGCAGCATTGTATTCTGATTCACATGTGGATTGAGCAACCACACTTTGCTTCAAGCTCTTCCAAGTAACAGCCCCACCATTCAGAATGAAAACATATCCTGTCTGTGATCTTGAATCGTCACGATCATCTGGAAACTTGCATCAGTATAACACTTAACTGACACCTCCTCATCTAGTCCTCCATATATTAAGATCATGTCCTTAGTCCTTCTTAAGTACTTAAGAATGTTCTTTACTCAGCCCAGTGACTCTCTCCTGGATTCTGTTGATATCTACTCGTCATACTAAGAGCATACGAGACATCAGATCTAGTACATAACATGGCGTACATAATGGAACCAATAGCAGAAGCAATGGAACTCTTTCTATTTTCTTCTTTTCATCTTCAGTCTTTGCACACCGCTCGCTATTAAGAATGGTTCCATGTGCCATGGGCAAGAGCCCCCTTTTTGAGTTTTGCATTGAGAAGCGTCGTATGACCTTATCAATATACGTACTTTGACTTGGACCTAATAACCTCTGTGATCTATCTCTATTAATCTTTATTCCTAGAATATAAGCGGCTTCATCAAGATCTTTCATTACGAAATATTTTCCCAACCAAGCCTTAACATCTTTTAGCATAGGGATATTGTTTCCAATGATTAGTATGTCATCTACATACAGAATGAGAAAAGTGATATAGCTCCCACTAGATTTCTTGTAAACACACGGTTCATCCTCGTTTTTAATGAAACCAAACTCTTTGATTTTCTAATCAAAACGAAGATTCCAGCTGCGAGATGCTTGCTTTAATCATATAGACATCTTCAGGTTGATGGATTTATTTAGCTTGCACACCTTACTAGGATTCTTTGGATCGACAAGACCTTCAAGTTGAACCATATAGACATCTTCAAGTAAGTGTCCATTAAGGAATGCGGTCTTGACATCCATTTGCCATATCTCATAGTCATAATATACAACAATAGCAAGTAAAATTCTAATAGACTTAAGCATGGCTATAGGCGAGAAAGTTTCCTCATAATCAATTCCTTGAGTCTGAGTGAACCCTTTCACTACAAGCCTTGCTTTGTAGGTTTGCACATTTCGATCCATGTCGGTCTTCTTCTTGAAGATCCATTTGTTTCCTACAGTCTGACCTTCGGTAGGAAGATCTACCAAATCCCAGACTTTGTTATCATACATGGACTGCATCTCTACATTCATGGATTCTTGCCATTTCTTGGATTCTGAATCCAACATTGCAACTTTGTAAGTGGTAGGTTCAGCTTCATCAATCATGAAGATATTGTCATACCTTTCAGGTGCAGGACGATCCTTATTACTTCTTCGAACACTTAGTGTTTTTGTTGTTTCTTGAGTCCTCTCAGGCTCAACTTTAACAACTAGACCAGTTACTTCTGGTTCTGTCTGAATGACTGGTTCAGTCACTTGTGATTCTTGAATTTCTTCAAGATCCACATGGTTTCCTCTGATCCCTCACGCCAGAAGCTCTTCCTCCAAGAAAGTGCCTCTGCGCTTAGTGGAAATCTTATTTTCAGCAGGGTGGTAGAAAAGGTAACCGATCTTTTTAGCGTATCCGATGAAAATCACTTTTTCGCCTCTAGGATCTGGTTTATCCGAAGATTCTAGAGTGACATAAGCGTTACATCCCAGACCTTAAGTTAGGATACTTTAGGTTTCTTTCCATGCCATATCTCATAAGGCGTTTTGTCAACCTTCTTCGTTGGAACTATATTCACAAGTCTTGCGACAGTTTCTAGAGCAAAACTCCAAAAGGAGCGTGGGAGGGTTGTTCGACGCATCATTAATCGAACAATATCTAATAGAGTTCGATTTCTCCTCACAGATACACCATTATGTTGTGGTGTTCCAGGTGGAGTGAGTTGTGAAACTATTCCACAATCCTTTAGATGGTCGATGAACTCCTGACTAAGATATTCACCGCCTCGATCTGATCGAAGCATCTTGATAGTTCTAATTAGTTGATTCTCTACTTCGTTTTGGTACTCCTTAAAATTTTGAAGTGTTTCATGTTTATGCTTCATAAGATAAACATAATCATATCTACTGAAATCATTAGTAAATGTAACAAAACTATATCTTTCTCCATGTCTTGACATTGTTTTGAATGGACCACATACATCTGTATGTACAAGTCCCAACAGATCATTAGCTCTTTCTCCAACATTTGAAAAAGGTGCTTTTGTTAGCTTTCCACTTAAGCATGATTCGCATTTTCCAAACGTTTTTGAACCCTTGGAATCTAGGATTCCTGCGGTTTTGAGTTGTTTAACACGATTCTCGCTTATGTGACCAAGTCTACAATGTCACGTATACGTATCATTAAAGTCTAACTTATACGTTTATGGGAGATGTTGCATAATATGTTATTGTTTTGGATTTCTATCTCATAGATTCCATTGTTTGGTTTTGCATGAAAGTAAAATACATCATTAAAATAAGCATAAATAAATTCACCATGAAAACGATAATTGAAACCTTTTTCCGTGCAAAGCAGAACCCGAAACAATATTTCTAGTGACACTAGGAATAAAATAAACATTGTTCAAAACAAGTTCTAAACCAGAAGGAAGTAAAAGAACATATTCTCCAATCGCCTTCAAAGCAACTCTTTGTCCATTGCCAACATGGACCTCCAAGTCGCCCTGTTTCAGCTTCCTAATCTTTCTTAGTTCTTGTAAAGCATTACAAATGTGAAAACCACATCATGTGTCAAACACCCATGTTTTGCCAGAATAAGCAAAGATTTCAATAACATATATACCTGAGGATTCTCCTCCTGAAGCCTTGGCTTGCTTTAGTTCAGCGAAATACTTAGCACAATTCCTCTTCCACCAATTTCATTACAATGAAAACACTTGGCATCCTTCTGATGCTTCTTGTTTGCAACAGATTTGCCTTTGCCCTGATTGCCCTTTTTCTTGGTGCTAGGTTTCTTAACATGACCCTCCTTGATCATCAGCACTGGTACAGTCTTGTTGGGTACATTCACCTCAGCAGCTTTGAGCATAAGCTATGTAAGTGTCTTCTCCATCCCATTCATATTGTAGTTCATATTGAACTGATCATATGACTTGGGCAATGAGTTGAGGATGATATCCCTAGCTAACTCATCACTCAAGGGGGATTCAAGACGAACCAAGTGATCAACATATGCCTTCATTTTTAGCACATGAGCGGTAACTAATGTACCCTCTTGCATACGAGTGGTTATGAGTGATCTCATCACATCAAACCTCTCATGACGAGCCTTCTATTGGAACATTTCTACCAGGTGCTCATTCATATCGTATGCCATCATATCCTCCATGGCCCTTTGAAGTTCAGGGATCATGGATGTTAACATCAGACGTGAGACTTTCAAAGCGTCATCAAAATGTTTCGTATAGTTTCTATACGCAGTAGTTTGCTGATTGATGGATTCATCAGGGACTGACGTTTCAAGATAGTTTGTTCTCCGCCTTGAGAACAATTTTCAAGTTGCAGTGCTAGTCCATGAAGTTGGAGTGGTTCAATTTGTTCTTCTCTAAGATGGGCTTGAGAGAGAATTGGGAGGAATTGTTTTCAGTTGACATCTACAAAATTCAAAATTAATTTATTAGTATTTTATGTTTTAAATATCTTAATTTTATTATGACCCAAAAGCATTTTAATTTAAGATGAGACCCCAATTCATCAAATCACAGTGAAATGGGTTAAGCACTATCCACTGGTATGATTATGTATGTAAACAATGATTGTTAATTGTGTCTACTACACAGCTCTGCATTTGTGGTTATCACTTAAAAGTGATGTATGTTTAACCACAACTATGCCCAATTGATGAACAAGCGATGTTTTGTCCTTTACTGTTAACTGTAACACCGGCCTATGTTACACAGGAAACGCGATGATTACCTTCTTTCATGATAGACGCCCAGATGCCGGGTATAGCACTAACATTTGGTTTCAATTTAGAATGAAGTGTTAACTCATTCAGGGTGACATAAATCATCAATTTAAAATTGGGATTTATTTTAATATTTGCCAAAAATATTTTGAATAACTTGTAGCATGAGGCGAGTTACACAATAGTTTATAAAATCTGATTTTATATAATTTCGTGATAATAGAAACTCCTTTCCACACTCGACACGATATAGTTTTAAAAACCCTATTAAACTATGTTGGTCGTTTTATCGCGAAAGATTGTGTTCTAAATTTTAATAAAACTCTTTTATTAAATATACTTTTCAATTTTATAAAACTTGTTTTTAATAAAACCATTGTCTTGATTGTGAAAAAATTTATTTATTTTGGGTTATCTAGATTATTTACAATAAATAAAACACAACCACAAAACACAATAATAAAAATCGAATCGAGCCCCTAATTGGTTGCCCGTTTCATTTTAGCCAGAAACGAAACGAACTTGTCTAAAGGGTTTCAAAAGCTAATTTTGAAAGCTCCCACTTGACCCGCAATCTCTATCTTCATGGTACATGTTCGTCATTTATCTTGATCTTGTAATTGAAGGATTACAATAATAAATTTTAAAATACAATAAAACCAAATCTATTCTAATCATATCTATTACATCGGATCCAATATCCGCAAAAAAATACAAATAAATAATACTATTACATCGGATCCAATATCCGAAAAAAAAACATATCAAAATAAAACCACAACCATAACAAACACAACCATGACAAGGGTCATAACCTAGGGCTCGATTCACATCACATAGACAACCAAAAGCTTTTGATATTTTGTCAAAAAAATTGACAAATAAAACATAGATCAAAATTATAATTTACCATCTATACGCGTGTAACCGTGGCCCTGATACCGCTGTTGGGAATCATGGTATCAAAACTGAAGAGGAAGCGGTTTATATAATTTACCAAAACCCGATTATATAAGTTTGATTTATTAATCCGATTAATAACTATTCCCAATCAGCATCAAGGTTATACGCGTATAAACAAATAAAAGTAATAAACAACCATAGAGGGTTTTAGTAATCAACCTTTGATGACTACACCGGGATTGTAACACGTGGGTTACAACGAATCCTCACCAGTAGGAAGTTCACAACCGAGCACAAGATACTCAAAGGTAGAATCGGCCAAGAAGGAGACGGCGATGTGCTTGGTTGATGGCAGGTGAGCGGCGGCCAAACTTGGAAGGAAGGCTAGGGTTTTGTGTTTTATAAAAGTGTGTCTAGGGTTTGCACCTTAATCATCTTTTTCTAGAACCCAATTATAATTCTCTTAGTAATAATCTAACTAATATTAAGTTTCTCGGATTTAAACTATTATTATTTCACAAATAATAATCTACTCTCCTCGTGAATATATACGATTCGTGTACCAACGTGTAACTCTTTTGATCATATCGAGTTACCACTCTTTCCTACATATCGAGAATCAAGGAACGATGGTAGTGGTGCAAGCACAAGGTCAACGACGGCTTAGGGTTACGATTTCAACAGGCAGTGATCAATCCGTCATTGACGATGGTGTGCCTCCAAATTCTGACGATAAACCAACAAAAAATGAGGTACATACAGTTCTACAGGCTTATAATCCATGATTGTGATTTGTTTAAATAGAAATATAATGGGTACTGAATCTGAAGGCGATGGCGGTGGTTCTGGTTATAGCGATGGCGGTGATTTCAGCTCCGTTGACCCGACTTGGGTTCTAGCGAGATTCCGGCCACTCCTTTTTACATTGTAACTTTGCTTTTCTTGAAGGTTCAAGGACCGATAAAGATGGTATCGGGCATGAAAGTGATTACCGAAGGGTTTGGATTGAGTTGATTTGGGGAAAGACTAGACTAACTAATGATTTAAAAAATGCAATTAGGTAGAAAGAAATAATGATTGAGATGGGTACACGTTTCGTTTGGTGGCAAATACTGATTCGTTTTTTTAAACAATATATTTGATTATATGTATGTTTGTATGTAAGTATAAATTAATGATTCCTGTCTAGAAATATAGCTTCATTATTCAAATAATAAATAACTATTCATATAGTTAATCTTAATCTTCGTACACAAATATAAGATATGAATCTTAAAACATAAATAAGCAAAATGGTGAACATAAAATATGAGTTTTCCATTTGAAAATAACCAACCTACTGTTGTTATACCTTTGAAAGTTTGATTTGCTTTTCATACATAATGGTCGAGTTATAAAAACGTTACCTTGTTTTGTTATTTGCGTGTATAGGGAACTGTATTGCAGGATAACATGTTTTTCAATACTTTTGTATCCATCTTTTATGTCTCTCTCACTTTTGTTTTCATGTTTGGACACTGATTATTCATAATTACTAACCTTTGCAGCACCTACAAAAGGTTCTTAATTCATATTTAGTAGCCTCAGGATTTCAAAACAAATATGCTCCAGCAATTAAAAAACTAAGTGAAGCTGCCTTCCAGTGGCCACGATTGGCAAGCAGAGATCTGTGTAGTCGATTTCCTGAACTGTTCTTTTAGTGTCACTGGTTGTTGATCCCGGTAAACTCTAAAACTCATAAATTACCATTCGATTATTACTTTTTGTTATACACTGCACATTAATGCTCTGCTAGGATTGTCTTGATAAATAGTGAAGGGTTTTGGAAATTAAATGGGTCGAATGATTTGAAAATTACCCTTTACCTGGCCTATTTTTCTCATAATAGATGTGCTTGTGTCTAAAATCAAATGTGTCAGGTGACTTAACTGAATCAAAAGCGGTTAAACTGTTTACATTTACGGTGAACCAAAGGCGAACTGAAAAGAATGCAGCCATGTCAGCTTGGTCATCTTTGAAACTTTGTAAGAAATATAATTTTAACAGAAGTGATCTTCTTTGATTGGATGGTTGTAAAATGAACTTTAATTTTTATACTTTGTTTCATTTGTTGATGAGAGTTTGTGAAAAAGGCATTAACATGCTTATTCCACTCAGGATCAGCAATGAGTGACACTAAAAGAAAGCACATACTCATATCCAAAGGAATGCACTTGCTTTTGGCTAGGACAAGCGACCACATATTTTACAGCAAAAAAAATCTGTTACTGAATCGGAACCAAGACGTCCAACACTCATTGCCATTCTTGGTTGTTGACCTTCTCTCGAACTTGAGCAGTAAGCAACTTGAACCATCTACATATATACTCAATTTCCTCTTTTCAGTGTAAACACTTATCCAAATTACTGTCACATTTTATAAACCATTTGAGATTTATGAAGACATGGCAAGGCACTCAACAGTAATCTGTTTAAATACGGACCTGTAAAGGTGATGTCGTTGCGCTTACAAACGCTTTAGAGAAATATCAGGTTCGTTAGTGGATTCCTCTCGCAATTTTTTTACGTTCATGCTATAGAATCTGAATATGTTTATGTTCAGATCCACCTTTTACTGGATCACGTGAATACGGACCGACAATGGTATGTATAGCAGGTGAACCCGTTTTTGTTACCTGTTTCCACAGCCAACCCATTTTAACATGAGCCCATTTTTTGATTTCGTTGACCCATGTATGACAATAGGCATTCATTATATTAATAATCTATGTAGAAAAATGTGATTTATAAAGGCTTGAGAATGTAGATACTGACTTATTTCATCACGAAAGGATTAGAATGGGTTGTTCTCAAAGGTGATAAAGGGTTAGAATGGCAATGATCGGCAATCATAAAACGAGCATGTTGTGATTACTCCAGCCGGCAGCGCTTCCACTCACTATGACAAATGAAAACTATAAGGACCCTAGATATGATTTTTTTTAGAGCTTTTTTTTTATTTAGATTAATGTTAAGTTTTTTACTTTTATATTTTTTTTTAACATTAGTTTTCCTTTTGATTTCAGAAATGTGAATTTGAGGTTCGTGCTTTCTAACATTCTTGACTTTATGAATCTAATTTTATAAATTAACGATTGAGACTTGAAAGGAAAAAGACGTATGTAACTGTTTTTACTGGCTAAATGATGAGATGAACTACATCTTTTAACCATCTTTATTTTTTATCTATCAAAGCTTAGAGAATTATTCGGCTTAACGCAAGGCGCCGCAACGCGCGTGGCGGATTAAAACCGACTTAGATTAAAACTTGGAAAATTCAGTTGATTCATATCTCTATAGAACAATGATGCTGGTATCTATCTAAGGGAAAATACAAAAGCTTTCGTTCTTTATACATAAAAATAATCTTTCATAAGCTAACGCCATTTTCCGGGCAGTAAACATGGAGATTGCGAATTTCCGGCAAGCCTTCCCTTTCCGAGCAAGCCTCCTCGGGCCTTCCGCTACCACCGACTCCAAAGCCTCCACCAGTGACTCCACATTCGGCGAAAACATAAAACCATACTCGCCATCAACAAGTATAGTCCCTTTAATGCTGGGAAACCGCGAAGCCATCACGGGTTTCCCAGCCATCATGGCTTCCATAAGCGTTAAATCGAGCCCTTGCGGTCTAAGAGTCGGGTTGACAAATATATCTATCCCGTTATAGAACCCACGAAGCTCTGACGGGTTCATGGAGCCCAAGACAATGACTTGGGACCCAAGTTCCATGTACCTTTGTTGCCATGGTCCCGTCCCAGCCACAACCAAATACACATTTTTGTAGCTTTTAATTAGTTTTGCAAAGGCTTCATATAGCAAAGGGTGCCCTTTATCTTTCACTAGTCTCCCAGCCACCCCTAGGAGTAAACTTGCATTTTTAGGCACACCAATTTTCGATCTAAATTTTTTACCTGATTCCGGATCTTCACGAAAATCGTTCTCGTTTACCCCATTAACGATCACGTGTACCGTTTACTAGGGATTTGGTACACATCTCTAAGCATTTCCCCGCAGCTGTCGCTTATCGCGATATGATGTTGGTAGCTTCTAAAGAAGCGAATTTCGTTCAAGACTTTGGGGATCATGACTTGTAGACTCTTATTAAAAGATTGAGACATTTGCTCGTCGGGTTTTCTTAGTAGATCTTGATAGATGCTTGATGAAACGCTCTCTAGCGCGATTCCATGCCATGAGACAGCAAGATTCGGGATATTTCTAGCTTTATAATGTGGCAAGGCCACGCTCTCGGTGTGGATCACGTCAAAGGGTGTTTTCCGTTCTCTTCCTCGTATTGTTCCCACGCCTTGTTGTACCGCCACTGACCAGGCTGGGCGTCCTCGTGAAAATGCACAATTGGGGCGTTGGTAGTTTTCGTGTTGATTAAACCTATGTCTTCATGTGGTGGTGAAGTGAAGATATGGATCTTGTGGCCTCGCGCGGCTAAAGCCGTGTATAATGTGTACGCGTGGCGCTCCATCCCTCCGGGCGTCGTCCCCACTGGCCACTTTCTAGTGAAAACGGCTATTTTGAGGATAACGGGTGGAGGGATATTAGAGGAGAAACTTAGGTGGTTCCAAGAGAAGTCGGCTGAGCGGAGGTCGCCAGAGAAAGCCGTGGTGGTGGTGGTGGCGGAGGAGGAGGAAGAGGAGGAGGAGAAGGGGTTGCATATGGAGGTAGGAGGGGTGTGGAGGAGGATGAGGGCTGGGATGGTGAAGAGGATTACACAGAAGAGGGTGGTGGCAAGGGTATATTGGATGGAGCAAATGGTCCTCTTGGTTCTGGGGGTGGTGAGGGCCATGGTGGTGGTTTGGAAATGTGATGGTGGTGTGGTCTTTTTGAGTATGTTTGGTCTGGATTTTGAACATGTTTCAAGTGCGATATAGACAAAGGTGGGAAGGTATGCATGCACTTATTAAAACAAGTGCTTTTCTCACGCTTCTTTTGGGTAACATCTTCTTGTTGACTTTTGTAATAACTAAGATGTAAAAGACAATTTCCTTAAAACACAACTTTAGGGTGCTTTTCGAACATAACGTAAGATGATGTGGGTGTATAGTATTTGTTAATACTTGAGGAGGGTTGTTTATGTTAATACTTGAGGAGGGTTGTTTATAGAAGAAGATTGAAGGAATCGATTTATTATTATTATTCCTATATAGTAAATTAATTTAATATTAAATTTGATACCCATCGACAAATCGAAGTTAAATATTATGTTTCAACTTATAATACGTGTGTTTGTAGGTATTTGTGTGTATAGGAGAAAGTTATATCCATTAGAAGGCAGTAACACCAACTGTTATACATGAACAATCACTTTTAACAGACAAAAGTAATTTTGTATCTTCCGTACTTTCCCATGCCAGTGTCAAAAATTATTATTTATCTTAAAAGCTCGTTGCCAACATTCACTTTTTTAATTAGAAGATAAATCAAAGGTTTGTGAGTGTTTAGGTGCCTTAAATTGGAAGCATTCGTCCAACAAAAAGAAAGAAAGAAATATATGATATTGAAATTGCCCATGTGGAGTAGATTAAAATAAATGTGAAAATGAAGAAACTTTTGACTTGTACAAGTCTAACCCTACACTTTTATTTATTTATTTATATTATATAAAAAAAACAAATTTAAATAATAGTGGTGCGTGTTCAGCAATTAAAGGATATTGCGTGGCCTTAAATTAAGTACCCCATGCAAACCAACTTCAATTTTACTCAACTTTTTTTGTACATCTGAAACAAATCAACATTGGAATCTTACTACTTGAACCAGTTTCACTTGAATCAGATTCGTGCCGTTTTCAAACCCGTTATATATATATATATATATATATATATATATATATATAATATTTAGACCAGGGTATTCTGGGCTGGGCTGGGCTTCTAACAAGGCTTCCTACCAAAAATAAGACCTTTGTAAGCCCGAGGCGGCTTTTTCAGGCAAGGACTGGTTTCAGTTCCCGGATTACCTACCTGTTTTATACATCTCGCTACTTTCGAGAATGTTGATATGGTAATGGTTGGAGTCCAATCTAGAATAGGGCTCAAATTAGCGGTGTACGTACGTCTAACAAACTATTAATAATTAAACACCGTCTCAAAACACGGGAAAAAAAAAAGAAGCATGTGACTCAAAGATTTCTTCGTTCCAACTGCCATGCAAAACGATCAACTGCAGCCATTGCACGAGAGGCTGCACCAATGGAGCCGTCATATCTGTAGCAGCTCATTGCACAAAGAAAAGAAAATAATCAGCTTAGAAAGGTGACCATACAAGTGGTGGAAATTTTGACAAGTTTCCTTATAAATGGGCCAATTTTTACTGTTCTTTATGTATACAACCTCTTAACATAGTTCTTATTCGATATTCAGATTATTAATGTACGGATATGGTTATAACTTATACAGAAAATTAAAAATGGACACTATGTGTTTGCAGATCAACCTGGACCCTGGCCCATGTTTTACTCATCTCAAACCAAACTTATTTTAACCGTTACCCAACTTGCCCATCTAGCGAAGCATCTACTTTTACAAAAACTGATCGAAGATGTTTTCTTACAAGGCAAGAATGAGGAAGGATGGCGTCTTGTAGACTATAGCACCTTCACCAGCAGGCTTTGATGTGTTCATGCACCTTGCACAAAACCAACTTTCATGTATTGATGTAATAACATCTGCCACCAAAACCAGTTGGTAAAACCAATTTATGTGTCCATATTTAGCAGGTAAAACATTTGGTTTTATATGTGGATGGAGAAGCTTAATTTGAATGAAATCATAGTCATGTAAAAAACAAACAATAAGAACACATTTTGAAATCAATTTTTTTAAAAGAGCAATTTTTATATGTAAAAACTGGAGGTTGCAACGTTGACTTATTTGCTAATTAATGGGCCCTTGAATTTAAAAATGGGGACGGCACATGTTGGTCAAAATTAGGCTTGTGTATCTTCAATTTTAGAAAAATAGTTACCTTTGGGAGGCTGATATGAAAACAGTCAAAAGGATCAGAGAGATGTAGTTTTTGTTTTGTACATACTCACGCCTCGGCTTTCGAGGTCTAAACGCTTTGCTTTGGAGTGCCTCACACTTTTTAACACCAAGAATGGGTTGATTTGGTAATGTATTATTTTTAATCACTCAAATGGGTGGAATTCCAAAAACAAAACTGGTCAAACTGATTGAAAGTTATCCGACATGTGTGCATAAAAACCTCCTCCTAATTTTTTTTCTTTTAATAATAGAACTATATTGTTTTTATAAACATGCATAACACATTATCTATTTATAAAACTCAAAAAGATAGATAACGATATTTTTGCTAAGCGACCAACTATTGTAGCAGTACACTGGGCTACCAGTTGGTAATCCCAACCAGCCCATTCTGCAACCTCTAGAAAATCCTTTCTGGGAAGCGAAGATGAACTTAAATCTTGATATGCAGAGTAATGAGCATGTTCAGTAAATAAATACTAGGAGCAACCGAAGAAAATATGAAGACAGGGTTTCGATCTCTTTAATAGTCACCTTCAGGAACTTACATTGATATGACTGAATAAAGAAGCTTTCACTCTGATAATTGCCTCGTTTAACAAAATTCACAAACTCACCCACTTCAATAGGGTCTGCTTCTATGCCTTGTTCTTCTGCACTACAAACATCAAAATGGATTATTCAAAATTCAAATGTTTGCAAGGCCAGGCACTGCTTGCTGATAAAAGATAGCAAGAAAGGTAAAGCAAAATAAGCACCTGTTGATTTCTCAACACTTTTTAACTTTCTGTTTTGACCAGTCAACTCACACACCCTCTAATCCTACCCCTTTGTCCACCATGGGACTACAAGGACTTTGGTAGTAGTGTCATTTTTCAAAATTATTTGATAAGAAGCCATGAATTTTTATACCATATGGTATAATCAAACTTGAACCCAACTAAAAAAAATATATATTCAGATTTTGGTTTGTATATAATACTTTGATTAAAAGAAACATATCTTTTTGCAATGGTTAACATGAGAAGTCTCCTTTTGTAAGCGATAGGTAACATAGAGTATGTGCCATTCAAAAAAAAAGGTAACATAGGGCATGTAGAAAAGACTAGTAGCATTGAACAAACTTTATTAAATCATGATAAGTTTTTTTTAGGAGAATGTGTAATAAATAAGTTAGAAAAACTAGTGAAAGTAAAATCCAGCAGATGAAGAACTGGATAGTTCATATATATTAATGAATAATTATATATAAACAAACACATCCTCTTACTAACCCATGCAAGGCTTCAAGTTCACCTTGATCATACCATCCATCCTCAATGTACACTAGGGGACATTGTGGTTGGTGACTAATATGTTGAGAAAAATATAGATGTTTGAGAAACTGGCTTACATAGTAGAGAGTAGACGAGAAGGTCCAGTTGGATCGTAGTTAATTAGAAGAGCAGCCTTCAATGGGTGACCTGTAAAAAAACACAATTTTTACATACAAGCATTGCATAGGCAGAAGATGTTGTGATTGCATACATACCAGCAGCAGAACCAACACTGTTAGATGCCCACTTTTCCCAGTTTCTATTCACAAAAGCCCAATCCATTACGTTGGGAATAGTAGCTGTAAACAGAAGAAAAGTATTTTAGTAACCGAAAGGACATACTGTACAAACAATCAAGGCAGATATACAATCAGTGTGAGAAATGCAACCAAACGGGCAAAAAACCTTGAAACAAAAACCTGATACATTACCACAAGCAAACCCATACAACTGTAAGCAAAAATAGCTAATATTTACAGAATTTAAAGGTAGCCAAATAATCGCAAACCTGGAGATGCTATGCTAAAACAAGGGTTGTTGTTCTACACTTCCGCCGGCAATATCTCAAGCCGCCGGGTGAACCTTACAGACTACTAATCACACCCCTTTACATATTAGTTGCAGCACCGAAATTAAGTCACCGAATAGAAACTTGCAGCACCGAAATACACTTTCTTGGAGATCAAACTATTTGTGGATCAAGAGGTTTTTGTTTGAGAGCTTGTAACCCTACTCCAATTGTTTTTTAGGTTTTTAGAACATCCGAACCATACCATTATACCTAATTGGACCACCATATGCTTTTGTATTTATCCAACCGAAACCAATATAATGAGCCCAATTGTAAAAACATTTTAAGTAACAGGCCCAGCATATCAAATATCTCAACTAACTTAAAAAGCCCAATTAAGTAATACATAGCCAGCCAAGAACCCCAAAACCTATCTAATAAATGTAGTTACAACCCTAAGGTATGGAGCAAAAGTCACTATAGACGCCCTTAAGAAACTTATTGTCATCTACAACCTTATTACAACCCTCTGTTAGTTGACCGTCAGCAGGAAGGGTATTATTGTCTTTCACGCAACAACACCTAAAAACATGAATTCTTCATTTTATCAAGAACCTACAACCACACCACCACTAATAACCTCCAACCACACCACCGTAACCCACCACAGATTCCGACATGTCGGTCACCACCATTCCTGCCCAAAAACAACCACTACTTGAACCACCCTACACCACTGTAACCCACCACAGTTTCATGTTTGCCACTGAAGAAGGAAATTGACTTCTTTTGCTACAACTCAGCCGTCTACAACTGTGAAAAAAACCTAATCAAACATCGTTGTAAACGAGTATGTGGAGGCCTCATGCGCCACACCACATGAGGGTGTTCATGAAAATCAAGGGCAAAAGAAAATCGAATACCGACAATCAAGGGTTGTATACAAAACTTTTGTTGGAATTTGAACCCAAAAATAGTAGGGATGGGCACGGTTCGATTCTGTTCGATTTTCAGGCGAAACCAATACCGAAACTGAATGTTGGTTTTCAGTTTTTGAAAAATTTGATTTCATTTTTTACACCGGTTCAGTTCGGATTTGGGATTATTTCGGTTTTTGGAACATATGTAAGATTCAAAAAATAAAAAGTTAATTTCAAATTTTATAGACATTCTTATATGTTTACATTTAAGTTATTTTTAACAATTTTAATCAATATTGTTCACATAAACATAACCTTCTAATCTTTCTTATATGTTAACATTGTCTTTTATAATACTTTGAAGATTATTTAATTTTTAAAATAAATTTTGTATTTCTTGTAGGCAAGAAATAAATTATTTCAATTATAACTAAACATATTAATGTTCTTATTATAAATACTTAACATTCAAGAATAAAATTAATAATTTATACTAGCATAGGTTAAACACTTAAAATCAAACATAAAAATAGATTGATTAGGCCTACTATTATAACTTATCGATTCGGTTCGGTTATTGAAAATGGTTTATCTGAAACCGACTGAAATTTTTGGTTATTAAAAATCCGAAGACCGAATCGTCGGTCTTTGTTTCAATTTGATTT
This sequence comes from Scalesia atractyloides, assembly GCA_947069175.1. Classification (NCBI taxonomy): domain Eukaryota; kingdom Viridiplantae; phylum Streptophyta; class Magnoliopsida; order Asterales; family Asteraceae; genus Scalesia; species Scalesia atractyloides. The sequence continues at coordinate 56,302,536 of CAMTDV010000016.1, read as the reverse complement.
TCTCAGTTACGGTCTTTTTAATTCGGTTTCCTGATCACCCAAAAAAATGGATGTTCTTCAGCAAAAGAGCGTTAATCGGATCATGATAAAGGTTATCAATGGAGTATACTGGGGACCCGAGAATGACCTAAACAAATAAAATAACACCGGAATAGAACCCATTCGCAAAACAAAGCATCAAACATGAAACATGCCTTAAACCGTAAAATCATGAAAATGAAGCCAGATATAAGCATCAAACATCATATAACTCCGGCAAGTCAAGATATTCCGGCGAAACAATACTAATTTTTCTAACCAAGTGACGTTCCATGAAGAATCCAAGGGTTTGTTTGGTATGGTGTAATGGAATGGACGGAGGAATGGAATGAACCAGGTAATGGAATGGATGAGGTAATGGAATTCATCATTACCATTCTATGTCTTGTTTCATTGCCATGTAACAATGGAATGAATCATTATTTTTTGTTGTTTGGTAGGCAAGAAAAGACGAAAGAATAAATCGGATAGTGGTGGTCAATGGTGTCTGTTAGGATCTGAGTTTGGATTGATTGTATTGTTTTAACCAAATTTATAACAAAATGATAAATTATGAAGAACTTTGCAGCGGAATAATAGTTAAAACTTTATAACACAATCAATGAGAGAATAGTTTTCATCATAGCATGTTTTCATTACTCCAAAAGATTGAAATCATTACAAAGTAATTACATGAATGAATCACTAAACTCCTCCTCAGACCGAGCTACACACAGAAAGAATATACAAAAAGTGCAAGTGTGAAAAGCTGAATAGAACAGTACAAACACTGTCTATATATAGTACAATCCTAACAGTTGATCGTCTATGCTGACATCACCTTAACAGTGACATCTAACAATACTAACAAACTCTAACCACTGCCTAAGTTATCCTCTGATAGTGGATATAAGCACTGATAGCAAAGCACTGGTGATCGTATCCTCTGATAAGCTTAAACTCTGATGAAGTAGTAGCAGATGTTCTTCAAAGGGTGATCAGACCTTTGACTTTCAGTAGACCTTTAACTTCTAGCAGGCTTTTGACCCATCAGAGGTTTGGTGATACAACAGTCTTTATAACTGACAGCGCATTGGCACAAGGCAGTTGTTAGAACTACCAGCGGTTTGGTAGCCGGTCTTTGAGAAGAGTGACTCTAAACTCTGTTTATTCTGGATCATATATAGCAGACATGTTTTAGCATTTTATCATCTGTTCTTTTGTAGGGTTCAATCCCAACAATCTCTCCCTAGGACAGATGATGCCAAAACTCTTCTTTATTCATGATCTTTATGTCTCATCAGTTTTTCCCTGATTTGTACTTTGAATTGTGATTCAAAGTTCATGGAATCTTCATCATCCTCATCCCTGCACAGTTGTAGTTCCAAAAGATCTTGAAGGTCAGCTACACCCAGGTTAGTGCATCCTTCCTTGATATACTCACGACTTTCCCATTGGACCTGAGCAGAGTCAATACATGGGTCTTTTTATCAGAGATCCACTTTAGTATTTTTGAGTTCAATGGGTTTCTTAGGAGAGGAGTTATTTGTGATAAGAATTGAAAAGGTGAACTTCTTGAAAGCCTTTGAAAAAGATCTTCAGATTTAGCTTGAGGCTTGAAGTCAGACAAAGGTTCATTTGTGATAGCCTGCATATTAGCATCCCTTTGTTGATCTTCCTTAACCATCAGCAGCTGCCTCTTCCTTTGGTTGAGGGCTTGGATGTTTTAATCTAAAACAAGATCTGCACTTAGATTTTTAGTATCTTTCCAGTCTGGTGCAATCTGTTTCATTTGAGGGTCTTTCTTCATCCTTCCAATTCTATTTGCTTCTTGTTTAAGAGCTGGGATGGACCACTCCTTGAATTGATCTTCCTCAGCTTGATAGGGTTTTTCTTTCATGATAAATCTTATGAGGTTTTCCCTTAGCTTATTTTGAGGATCATCTTTTGGAGATTCTTTTCTCATTTTCTCATTAAGCTCTTTTGCATACTCTTCTAATTTCTTAACTTTGATTAGCTCATGCTGCTCCCTTCTTGTTAAATAGGTATTACATTTCCCTTTGCTTTCTTCTTTTGCTATGATTTTTGCTTGTCTTGTTTTCAGTATTAGATCATCCTTAATGGTTTTAGGATTTCTCTAGCAATGAAGAGATGGGAAGTTTCTTTTGGATGGATCGGCTTTTGTATAGAATTGTAGCATTTCTCCTTGTACTGCAACCAACTCTAAAGGACATGTTGTTTCCATAGGAATGTTTCTATAAGGGTTTTGACCTTTGAGTGATTCAGCAAAAGTAATTTGTGATGATGATGAATGGATGGTGACTGGTTCTGGATTTGTTTGGATAGCAAGTGAAGATGGTATGTCATCATCATTCACTGTAGCCATTCTTCTTCTTTTTCTAGCATAAACCAGTTTTGGTGCAGGGCATTTGTGCAAACCACTGCTTTCGTAATAACTGCTGTACTTTTGGTAGTATCAACATCTGCTACTGTGACAGGTGGTTGCTGAGATGGGGAAGGCAATAAAATTAAACTGTCAGTGGTTGGCCTTTTAATACCAGCAGTGGTATCCTTCATCTCCTTCTCTTTTATCCTGACATGACTTTGAACGATCCTCATTTGTATATCTTCATCATCTGCTTGAATTTTCAGGGTTTCGTCACCTCTCTTTTCCCTTTCTTTGACAGATGTTTCAGCAGAGGTTACTGAGAGATTTTCCTCAGAGTCATTTTTCTCCCCCCTTTTGGCATCATCAACTCTTTCGAAGATAGGTACAGGGGTAGTGTCAGGAATGAGAATTTTCTTGATCACTTTAAGCTCTTCCTGTGTGTCTTTATACCTTGCTTCAACTTCTTCTTTGAATGTCTGCACTTTTGAATCATGTAACTGATTAGCATGCTGATAATGTTGTTGAAGCAGAGGATACACTTGTTTTACAATTCTGGTGGTTTGAGCAGAGGATTGAGCAGTGTTTCGAGATTTTGCAGAGTGTAACATATGTTGCAGCATATTTTTGATATCTCCCACTGATGTTTCAATCCTTGTGACTTTGTCCGTCAATTCCTTATGTTTTAGCCCATCTCCTAACTTAATAGGGTCATCTGAGCTCCTACCAGAGGTGGTAGTTGTATCTAAAATATCATGAACAAATGATTTAACACTTGCTTCAATCTTAGATGCCCCTTTTTCTTGGTACTGGGGTCTTCCCACTAAAGCAGAGGTTACCTTGGTAGCCTCAACAGTGGTTGCCTTCAAAGGAGACTTATATATGAAACTACTGTCCAGATGTAAATCAGTGGATTCAACATCTGTAGTAGCTGCTCCAATTGAACTATCAACAAGGATTTCGTGAAATCCAAGTGATGTAGCCTCCTCAACTGTTTGTGGGATAACCAATTGATTTTTATCAGACACAGCCATTGTGGAAGTTTTGCTCTCTGTAATGTGTTGGTGAGAGTGGCCTTTTTGTGACTGACTATCAAAGGCTTCAAACAGTGATGTGGTGGTTGTTGTGATTTGAAATGTGGATAGTGGTGTGGAAAGCAGGTTTGTCCTGGGAGATGGACATTTTAACATACTCTCAAATGAGGGTGATGTTATCAATTGTGGGATCCCTGTGCTTACAACATGTTCCATTTGTGAGGAATCATGAGGAGTTATGTTTTTGGGTGGAGATCTTTCTACCATCTGCTGTAAGGAAGTAGCAGCAGTGGTTTCATGTGACTTTTGTGTTATCACTGGATTAACTTCTGGGATCTTATCTTCCAGAAGGTCCTTTTTGATAGGTTTGGTAGGTTTTGAAGGTTTCATTTTGGTCTTTTTAGTGGTGTTTGGTGTGGGTTGCACAGCAGTGGTTGTGCTGCTGTGGTCACCAAGAGCAGTGGGCTTAGCAGCTGAAGTCTGAGGAGTGGATGTGAACTCATCCAAGTTTTGCTCAGACTCCCCTGCTTGTGTTTTTGAAACTTTTGACTCTTTGGCCATAAGGCGAGTATATGTTTCAGATGATAAGCTATTTATTTGAAAAGGCACACTGAACATGTGCACTCTCTTTTGGGATTTTCTTTTTTAAATAATAACTTAAAAACCTAGGAAATAGCAGAAAAGAATTTTCCCTTTTGTTTTTCACATTTTCTAGATTTATTACCAAATCATTAAACAACACTTGGGAGTAATTGTAATCAGTTTTAGACATAATAGCATACCCTAAGTATTGAATTTTTAATGGTATTTTATCAAAACCAGTTGTTTTATTTGACACACATGTGAGCAGGGCATGAAATAAAAATTTCATAGGAGGTAGGAATTTTCCCTTTTTCATGGTAGCTTTTGATAAATCTCATGTATACCCTTTGTTTTTCAAAACAATTTGATACTCACTTTTAGGGAAAGAATTACCTGCGAGATCATTCAATTGAAAGACTTCTGAGATTGTTTGTGGAGTTATTGGTACTAAGATACCTCCCACTTTTGACGTGATCACCCAAGCCTTTTTGTTTAGAAACTCGAATTCAGCATTTTCCCAGAAATCTCGAAGGGCATCTGGATAGACCGGTGCGTTATAGGTTAACAGAGTCTTGTACTTTGAGGAAGACGAAATATCAATGATTTCATGAAACTATGTATTCTTCTTCGTCTTCTCAAGAGTACAAATGTAATTATGTGGATTTTTGATGTTAAGAGTGTGTTTTGGTGGTTCCTGTGTTGATTTCGCTTTGGGTGCCATGATTTCTCAGAGAAAATGGTTTTGAAAATTTTTGAAACGGCACAGTAGAAGTGAAAACTCTGTTTGAGGATGAAATAGGGTTTTATAGGGTTTTCAAAAAGTGATGATGACATGGCATCTGATGCAACGACTGTCGAATAACATCTGTCCACGTGTAAACTCTGATTGACAATGGAAGACAGTTGTTTGACTTAACCACTGACAAAGTAAACTATCAGTGGTTGTCATCAAGTGTTAACACTATCAGAGGTTCCACATTAGTGGATAGGTTTTTCTATCCAATAGTGTTTTTAGGCTATCAGAGCTTTGAGCAGACTTTGAGGAGTTATTGAGAAATTCAATTTTAAAACTATTTTTAAGAAAGAAATTTTGATTTTCCAAAGCATTTTGATGCTTTTACACATAAATTACAAGAAAACTTGTTTTTAACTCATGTTCAGTATTCCAAACCAAGATATCAAACTATCAAATGTGGAGGCATCAAGTACCTTTGTCAACACATCTGTTAGTTGATCTTTGGTATGGACACGTTGTAAAGAAATCAATCTTTCTACATAGCAATCCCTCACACAATAATGTCTGATGTCATCATGTTTGATAAAAATTTTGATTATTTGAAGGTCAGTTCTGACAACCCATCTCACATGTCCTGCTGGAATTTTTAATGACAGTGGTTTTTAAGCCTTTTTAGTCAAAAACTCATTCACATGCTGGTCCTTGTGTAGAAACACTTTACAGACTTTGGCACAGATTGAGTATCCCAGATAGTACAAACTATTTTGTCTGTAGAGGCAAGTCATTAAGAATACTTAAATCTGATTGTACTGAACATCATACAGAGTCCTTTTTGATTCACTAATCAGTGGAAGTGATTTCCCTATAAAAAATTAGGGTACTACTCTAGGCAGGTACATGAGTTTTGACTATCAAAAACAAGCAAAACTCAGTGTGTATGGCCTCCTTAGAAAAACTTAAAGGAGGATACATATCCTGATATAAACATGAAATTTTTACTATAAAATTTGTAAAAATTTCTTGATAAGTGAATCAATTAGATCTGATAGATCTCCAGCAATTCTTTTGAGAAATTTATGATTTAAGAGTTTACCTCAGTCATTTTATGAGACTAAGGTCAATCCTCTCCATCAATTTGTTATAAAATCAACACAAACACACCTACGCAACACTAAGACCACATAAAACGCGATTTTCAGCACAAAGTAAGACTCTGATCTCAACACATATAGATAACGCAATAATAACGAGATCGAGCTGATCTTCTTATGTCAAATTGACGGTTAGATAAAATTTGACTGACCAAGCTCTGATACCAATTGTTAGGATCTGAGTTTGGATTGATTGTATTGTTTTAACCAATTTATGACAAAATGATAAATCATGAAGAACTTTGCAGCGGAAGAATAGTTAAAACTTTATAACACAATCAATAAGAGAATAGTTTTCATCATAGCATGTTTTCATTACTCCAAAAGATTGAAATCATTACAAAGTAATTACATGAATGAATCACTAAACTCCCCCTCAGACCGAGCTACACACAGAAAGAATGTACAAAAAGTGCAAGTGTGAAAAGCTGAATAGAACAGTACAAACACTGTCTATATATAGTACAATCCTAACCGCTAATCGTCTATGCTGACATCACCTTGACAGTGACATCTAACAATACTAACAAACTCTAGCCACTGCCTAAGCTATCCTCTGATAGTGGGTATAAGCACTGATGGCAAAGCACTGGTGATCCCATCCTCTGATAAGCTTAAACTCTGATGAAACAGTAGCAGATGTTCTTCAAAGGGTGATCAGACCTTTGACTTTCAGCAGACCTTTAACTTCTAGCAGACCTTTGACCCATCAGAGGTTTGGTGATACAACAGTCTTTATAACTGGCAGAGCATTGGCACAAGGCAGTTGTTAGAACTATCAGCGGTTTGGTAGCCGGTCTTTGAGAAGAGTGACTCTAAACTCTGTTTATTTGGATATATATAGCAGACCTGTTTTGGCATTTTTATCATCTGTTCTTTTGTAGGGTTCAATCCCAACAGTGTCACACCCGGTCGATAGTGGAAGCATGCAGTGTGAACTTGAATAGTTTTCATTGCATACGATATAAGTAAACAACTATGTGATTAAAACAAACACGATGTTCATCCATTCCATAATTAAAGTTACACATCATAAGTTGTTCAAATTAAAAGACACATATTTAACAACAAAAGACGACCTAAGTTATAATATTTTACAAAAGACTTGTTCAAGATATAGTTTTTAAACATCAAGGCTTTGCATCCTATATTCCGTTGGAAGACGGAATATATGGACCAAACCCTTCAAAAACATGGATGACATTTACTTCTTGATAACCTTGAAAACTTGTAACCGACCGCACCAAGATCCACTTAGTTCCTGAAATACATGTAAGTCTGAAAACATCAACAAAAGTTGGTGAGTTCATGTGTTTTAAATGTGCACCAAATGATCTTAAAAACATTTGAATTATCATTACGTGAAAATGTGGTATGTAAAGCGTCAATGAGCTTGATGAACATTAATGTTTTGCAAGGACATTAATATGTGTGACGACATAGGAAGCACTCAACCCTAGACGATTTCAATCCGGTTCACCCGGCTGGGACAACAAAAGCACTACACGCGACCACACAAGGACCCATGAGTGGGGCTCGCCTACACCCGATAGATCTACCACTCTTGTTTCGCGGTCTTATAAAGATTAATGCACTTAAGAGAGGTCTTATTCACACATGATCTAATATTTCATTCCATAACTAAAGCATACCATCGAAACATGTATTTCCCCCCGAGAGTTCCCCTATACTTTTCACATTTCGCAAAATTTTCGTTTTACCTTTTGTTCCAGATTTTGTAGTTATGTGATTGGGCCTAGCCCATATATTTTAAGTCTTTGTATAAATGAGCCCAGCTCAAATGAATTATGTATGAATGGGCCAGCCCAATCAAGTTATATAAGTGGGCATAGCCCAATGTGTTATATAGCTGGGCTTTTACTAGCCCATGGCAAATCCAAGTATTCTTGCATTCTCACAAGTGTATTTTGAGCGTATCTTATACGTATTATTATACTTGTATACTTGGGTGTTTTATATACACTTAGGAATATCTACCTTATACTTTCGGATTTTATAAGTGTTAACATATATCTATATTTCTCTTGTCTATAAATATATATATTATTTTTAAGAGTTTCGTTGTAGTGCCAAATATGTGTGTTTTCGTGTCGGAAGTGGCCATATGTCTTTCGTGGTGTATGCATGCTACGTCTCGAGATGCTAGAGTGGTCACTGCTGATGACGACTCGCTTCATTCGATTGAGCGTTTATTATATATTTTGTTTCTGTTCGAATATATATATATATATATATATATATATATTGTCATGTTAGTACATATGGTTAAAAGTTAAGTCGTCTGATGTTCGTTCGCCAGTTTATCCCTTGTCCGGTCGTTCGTTCATGGTTATGATATATGTGTGGTTCATGTATATGTATTCAGTTTATTTTAAAGTATTCATGTATTGTTTGTGTGAAAGGAATTTATACGTTAGGTTTGTATTTCCTATCACTAATACATACACGTAATACGCACGTATCATACACCAACTAAAGTGTTTAAGACGTATATATAAGTTTCTCCAAAAATTATATTTCTAGTTATGCTTAAAATATATGATGACATCTTTGTGTTTATTTAACAAGATCAATAAAACCAACTTATTTCTTAAGAACTTTCATCTTGTTAATCCATTTAAACAACTTGTTAAAACTACTTTTTAAGATGTTCTTGGTGTAAGTCATGATTTTTAATCTCTACGAAAGTTATAAAGTGTTTAAAATTGCTTTTATATTGTAGTAAAGTTCATGGATTATGTGGGTGATGATCTTGTTAAGATTTAGACATCGAGTTGTTTAAATCATCCTTTTTAATCAAGTTCCATACAAGACCATCAAGCAAAATAATTTACTTTAACATAATCATCTAGAATATATAAGCTAGCTAGCACTAAACAACATAATCAATACATAATATATCTCTTAAGTAGACTTTTTATGTTAAGATTAGTGGTTTAATCTTTGAATAATGTTTTGTTCAAGATGATTTAACATGTACTTTGGTAACTACATATTATAACAAGCTAAAAATGTAGAAGATGATCTTACAAATTTGCAAAGATTTATGGACGTTAAGATGAAGATTAAGAAGACTTGAAAGCTCCAAAGTGATATCTAATGGTTCTCCAAGTATGCAAGCACCTTGGACCTTCTTGATATGACTTGAAATGGTTAAATATGGTGTGATTAGTGAATGAAAAAGGAAGGAATTAAGGGTGTTGAGGCTGCCGTGAATAAGAGGGAGGAAGGAGAAGGTTTTGATGTTTTCAAGTATGGTAAAATGAAATGGAAAGGATAGGTGGAAGAATGTTATAATTGTTGCAAGTTATTAGGCCATACTTTAGCCGATTACCCACAGACCAATTGGTTTGTGGAGAGGTGGGAAGGTTTTCCCTTCGGGGTTCCTGCCCGGGTGATGCCGGTTCGAATCACGGGGTATGCAAATTTATGCAAAGCCTCCGGGCGAAGGGTTGAAACAGCCCGCATGCGCGTGGATTCGAACTCGGGGGGGGGGGGGCTAGGTCGCTGGCCGCGGTCCTAGCCAGGTCAGCTATTTGCCGTAAAAAAAATTAAATGCCATTTTAGTCCCTGTAGTTTGGGTTATTTTGTCAGTTTAGTCCAAAGGTTTCATTTTTAACCTGGATTAACTTCATCCATTTTTCTGTTAACGAGAAGGGCAATTTGGTCATTTTATATGTAATTCTATTAACTAGAAGGGCAATTCCGCCATATAAAATGACCGAATTGCCATTGTCTCTAACAGAAATAATGGATGAAGTTAACCCAGTGGACTAAAATGGTAACGGTGAAACTTTTTTGGACCCACAGGCAATAAATGAAACCTTTGGACTAAACTGTCAAAATGGCCATAACCACAGGGACTAAAATGGCATTTAACTCAAAAAAAATTAGGCCATGCTTCAAATCTTCCATCCATACATTCACCTTGCCAATTTTCAACACAAATCAAGTGAGGGGTCCACTTGATGCCCCCAACATGGGGGTACAAGGTAAGGTGTTGGTAATTTTTTTATAAAAGACATATGTTAAAATTACTAATCATCTAGGTATTTTGGTAATTAGATTAATTCGTGTGTTAATGGTAGTTTAGGATTTTAATTGAAGTCTAATTAGTTTACTAGTTTAGTGGGTATTGATTTTGGATGGTAAAAATGCCATTAGTTCGCTCGTCGGTTCAATATTAGGTGTTATATAAAAGTTGTAATATAATACCGGCAACTATGGTTTTGTTTTATCATCGATGTTACGGCGTTTATTAAGGCATTTAAAACGCCAAAATATGGCTAACTAGTTCGCTAGCTTTTTAGTTAAGGCCATTGGATGGTAGAAATATAACTTGTTCGTCTAGAGGCTCGAATTTAGGTAATGTATAAAAGTTGCATCGTAACACCGGGAATTTATGTTTCGGGTATCCCATTGATATTCCTAAGCTTAATTATGATGTAAAGTATTGTTTACAAGTCTTACGGACATGAAAATTCTGAATTTTTAATGTTGCGGACAATTTATTTTTATTACAGTTTGGCGCGGATCAGACACTTTATAAATATACATTTTTTTTGAAAGTTTAGGTGTTTTAGCATTTGGTGCCCCTAATTAGGGGTTTTTATTCGTATTCCAACTATAATATGCTCTCATGCCATTCGTTTTGTTCAGAAAATTTTCAGAACTAGCTGTCATGAATAGTGTCTTCAGGTGAATAGTGCTTTCAGCACTTTGCCAACATATTAGGACATAGTTTGTAGTTTTCTCGCAACGCGGTGAATGTATCGATATTGTTTAGCATAATTAACCATGTCCTAAGATTGCTAGACCTTACGCGACCTAATCACGCATTAAATTAAGTTGTAACGAACGCAATTAAGTATAAATTAAGTTGTTAAGTTATACGGAATTACCATTACTTTGCCGGTTGTCACAAATGGTAGGTGGTGATAGGAGGCAGTTGTAGCGGCGGTGGGAGGTGGTGACACCGGCGAGTGGTGACGCCGGCGAGTGGTGACGCCGGCGAGTGGTCATGGCGGTAGTGGTGGTGGGTGACGGCGGTTTCGATAGTGGTTGAAGCGGTGGTCAGAGGTGGTAGCGGGGAGGTGGCGGTGGTGGGTGGCGACGGTGATCAGAGGTGGCAGCGGCAACGGTAGTGGCCGAGGTGGGTGATGACGGTAGTGGTGGCAGTGGCAGTGGTAATGGTGGAGGCGGGTAGCGACAACGACGGTGGGTGGCGGCGGAGGCGATTGATGTATTGTAAAATACATCGGTTATTCGTGTATGGTTTGTATAAATTTCATTAGTTTTAGTTTCGTTTTCATTAGAATAAGTATACTATTGATCTGATTTCATTTTACAGGTCTTGAGAGCGTAAAATAGCAGAAAAGTGACAAAAATGAGTCGAAAGACGGAAAAGTTAAGTCCTGGATTGAATCGGAGTGTTCGGGAGCTGAAACATAGCGAAATTACCAGTTCAAGGTCTTCTGGCGGGCCGCGACTTGTGAAGGTTGTGTCTCTCGCGGCCAGCGAGAGACTAAAAAGGAAGATGACGTCATAAGGCGGTCGCGGGCCGCGACTACCTTGGCCAAACCCTCTCGCGGCCAGCGATAGGGGTGTATCTGCAGACAATTTCGTAAAGAGTCAAATTTTGAGCTGAAAATCATATAAAAACAAAGGGATAATCGTTAGAAACCCTAGTTACGAATTGGGAGATTGAGAGAGTCTGTTTTGGAGTTGATTTAGCTGAAATTGAAGGTTTTGAAGCTCGGGAATCATCCAGCGAAGCAAAGATTGAAGATTGAAGACTTGCTCTGGTTTTATAATCCTTGTTTGTTTGATTTCTATTTTCTGAACTTGTAACGATGAATTCTTGCTTGATTAATTTTATTTTGTTTTCATTAATGACTATGCTTGGCTAAACATCTTAACTGCCTAGACTATGATGAATGGATTGAATAAGTTTGAACCTTTTTCTTTAATTACATGTTTTTATGGGTTAATTGTGTTTCGTAAAGAGTTTGATTATTTTATTTGGTGTGTATGCATACTTTGATTTGGTTATTTGTTATTTATTGCGTCGTGTGAATCTTGGTGGTTGTCTGCTACATAGGTTCATGCTAGATCTTTGACTGTGTGTTTTTGATCTTTAAGGCGAATCGGGCGATAAACCTTAGAAGTGATAGTTAGTAATTTGCTAGGTCTTAGTGTTCTACTAGTCCTTATAGCTGGAAGGTGCGGGGCTATTGGTAGGTCTTACTCGACGAATTGCTATAGATAGTCTTTGGAAAAAGTCGTGAATTAGTTGACCCGTCAGTTTATTAGTCTATCAAGTCAAGTTAGGATTTTCAAACTACCTAGATCTATAATTGAAAAAGAGTAGGTCAACATTAGGGTACTTACACAATAATTAGACAACTGGAAAGACGTCTAATAACCGGTAGGATTAAAGGCCTAGGTAATGACATATGTTTCACCTCGAGAAGGGTTGAGGGGCTTAGTTGGTGTTTAATAGGTTTAGTATCATAAGATCTCGGTTCCATAAAAGTGTAATTGACTTAATCGGTAAACTCTTAACATCAATCCAAGATTCTAGTCTAGGTAGTCTCCATCATCGCTTGAAAACCATCTTCATCTTAATTCGTATTAGCATAACTTTAGTTAATAATTAGTTTAAAACAGATTTCCTTAGATTTTCCGTAACCCCCCCCCCACAATTAAACAGTTTGAGTCGTGTCTGTCTGAGTCTTTCAGAGTCTAATCAACGTAATTAGTAGAGTCCTGTGGGTTCGATATCCGGACTTACTTAGGTTATACTGCATTGACCGGTACACTTGCCGGTTGTGTGGTTTAGGTTTAAGTAGAGTCTAGGTTTATAAATTAAAACTAGTGTCTAGATTAGAGAGTTTAATTTTGTTAATTTTAGTAGTCTGTTTAGCACACATCAAGTTTTTGGCGCCGTTGCCGGGGACTCTTGGCAATTATGTTTATTAGCTTTGATAGGTTTATTTGGCATATATGTGCTACGTGTTTCGTTTTGTTTTGTTTTGAATCTTTTAATCTTTTGTTTGAGTCTTAGTAATTATTGTCTGTTCTTTCTTTGGTAGGTGTTCTTTGCTTGCGATGGATGACACATCTGCGCTCACAGGGACCTCCGCCAAAGCCACCGACGGACAAGTCAACCTTCTCTTCATCATCTTCCCAGGTAAGTACACCACTTCCTTCATCTTCCACCCATTCTGACTCTACCCTTCCATCTAAACCACCAAACTTTGATTTCCCCCGAAGCCTTCGCCCCATAATTCCCCACCACCTTCCCGTCCACAAAGCCCACCCGTCGTCCAAATGGCCGACCGTAGACAAACTGTCCATCAACAAGCCACTGCCGATTTTACCGGTCTCACTTCACCCATTACCATTCCACCCATAGTAAACGACAACTCATGGCAGATTCCATCGTATGCCATGCAAGCCATCACCAATACCATCCAGTTCCACGGTCGTGAGGACAAAGATGCACCCGCCTGCATAAATCGTTTCTCTCGCATGCTTGCCACATTTAACCTTCAAGGAGCTCCCAATGATGCTCTTTATCTTCAGCTTTTCCCGATTTCACTCTCTGGCCGTGCAGCTACTTGTTTGGATTCTCAACCGGCCGGCACTTTCACTACTTGGGCGGGTCTCCGTCAAACTTTTCTGAACAAGTATTTCCCGCCCACTAAAGCTTCACGCCTTCGCGATCAAATTCATTCATTCTACATGGAGCCCGACGAGCCCTACTACCTTGCTTGGGAGCGATTTCAAAACCTTGTCGCTCGTTGCTCCCAGCATGGTCTTTCCGATTGGGCTCTTTGTGAGAAATTTTATAACGGTCTCACCCAAGAGACTCATGATCGTTTTGACACTAATGCGGGAGGTCATATGATGGGAAAACTTCTTGTTGCGGAGTGTTTAGAGCGTTTCGAGAACTTTGCCCAATCTCAATCTCACTCGCGATCCGATCGACGGTATGCAAGTGGCAATTCAAATGCCAATACTAGTGCACCCACTCGTGGGGTGAACCATGCACCATGGATCCTAGTATAGCCGGCGTGTTGGAAAACGTCACTAGAGAGCGCAAAGAGATTAAGCGAAGGTTGATAAGTGTGAGTATTGTCGAGGGGGTCATGATACGGGTGCGTGTCCATTGTTAGTTGGTGAGGAGCAAGTCGATTTTGTAGGAGGAGGTCTAGGTAGAGGTCAGGGTAGTGGGTTCGGTAGTAATTTCAATTCGGGTTGGTGTAGTAATAATAATAATAATAATAATAATAATAATAATAATAATAACTTTCGTTCCACTGGTAATCCCCCTGGTTTCCAATTCGCTCAAAATCCAAACAGGGGGAAGGGTTCACTCTTTGGTAGGGGGTCAAGTGGGCAGTTCAATAAGGGGTTCAATGGTCAGGTCAGGGATGGGGTTCGAATAGTCAAGTTCTGCCAGTTGAGGGTTCACATGTATTAGTGGGGAGTAGTCTTAAGAGTTTAGAAGCCATGACGAATCAAATAATCGTTAAGGACCAAACCACTCAAAAGGTCCTCGCCGAACACGACCTTATGCTTAAGAATCACCAGTCTTCTTTCCAAGACCTTCAGAGGGTTGTAGGTGACATGTCTAGAAAACTTGAGGAGAGATTACCCGGTCAGTTTGCAGGTAATACCCAACAAAACCCTAATGCCCAAGCTAAAGCCATTACCACACGTAGTGGCAAGACCGTAGGAAACCTGAGAGTTGAGGGGAGAGAAGTAGAAGAGGATGAGGAAGTTATGTTGAAGAGATTGAGATGGAGGCACCTGGCAAAGTGCAACTGAGGCTAGACCCAGCAAGTACTGCACAACCCGGTGAGCCCCTAGGTGAGAAGAGAGTTGAGAAACCACCCGTAGACGTTAGACCGTCTCCACTGGTAGACCATTCTCGTGTTCCGTTTCCCTCATGTCTTAGGAACCAAAAGTACTCTAGGGAATACGGGCACATCTTAGATATCTTCAAGCAATTGAAGATTAATCTCCCCTCATCGAGGCACTCCAATCCATGCCTAAGTACGCCAAGTTCTTGAAAGACCTTCTTAGGAACAAGGAGAAATTAGGGGAGTTGTCCAATGTTCCATTGAATGGAGGGTGTTCCACAGTCGCTCTGAACAAGCTTCCCGAGAAGCTCACCGATCCCGGTATTTTTACCATCCCATGTCTATTCGGTAGTAACACTAACACTCGAGCCTTAGCTAACCTAGGTGCTAGCATCAACTTGATGCCCTTTTCTCTGTACGAGAAGCTAGACTTAGGCGAACTTTCACCTACCCGTATGACATTGTCCTTAGCCGGTCGGTCCGTGAAGTATCCAAGGGGTGTTGTCGATAATTTGCTTGTTAAGGTCGACAAATTTGTTTTTCCCGCAGATTTCGTTATTCTTGATATGGAAGCTGATGAGAGAGTTCCTATCATACTTGGTCGTCCTTTCTTGCGTACCACGAAAGCTCTCATAGATATTTATGATGGTCAGATTACCCTTCGAGTCGGTGAGGAGAGAGTTACCTTTGAGATTGATCGTTCCATGAACCATCCGAGTGGGTCGATGACTATAGTGGTCCATGCCATTCCGTCTATTTCTTGAATTCACTCATCTCGTGCATTGACCATTGTCTAGAGTTTATTAGTGGGGCCGACTTGGTAGGAGGAGAAGTAGTTGATGAGGAGTCGTTAGGATTCGATGAGAGTGAGGATGAGGGGATTCCCTTTATTCCCGAGGTACTCGCCGTTAGTAATGACACCACCCAACCCGCACCCTTAGAGCTTAAGGTCCTTCCATCTCACTTAGAGTATGCCTGTTTAGGGGAGGGTTCCGAGCTACCCGTTATCATATCATCGAAATTAGGGGAAGGTGAGAAGTTGAAGTTGTTTAGATGTGTTGAGGGCCAACAAAGAGGCCATTTCATGGAGGTTGTCCGACATTAAGGGTATAAGCCCTTCTTATTGCACTCACCGGATTCTCATGGAGGACAATTTTAAACTGGTGGTGCAACCTCAGAGACGCCTCAATCCAAACATGCAAGATGTAGTGAAGAAGGAGGTGCTGAAACTCTTAGATGCCGGGATGATATATCCCATCTCAGATTCACCATGGGTGAGTCCCATTTAGGTTGTCCCTAAGAAGGGAGGGATGATCGTTGTCATGAATTCGAAAAAATGAGCTTATCCCTTCTCGCACGGTCACGGGTTGGCGAGTGTGCATCGATTACTGGAAATTGAATGATGCCACCCGAAAAGACCACTTCCCATTGCCCTTTATCGATCAGATGTTGGAGCGTCTCGCGGGTCAACAGTACTACTGTTTTCTCAACGGATTTTCCGGTTATTCCAGATCCCCATCGCACCGGAGGATCAGGATAAAACCACCTTCACCTGCCCCTATGGCACTTTTGTGTACCGCATGCCATTTGGGTTGTGTAACGCTCCATCGACCTTTCAGCGGTTATGGTTCCATATTTTAGGATATGATTGAGAGTTCCATGGAAGTTTTCATGGACGATTTTTCGGTCTATGGCAACTAGTTCGAGCAGTGTTTGAGTAATTTAGAGAGGATGTTGAAGAGATGTGTCGAGACGAAGTTGATGCTAAATTAGGAGAAGTGTCACTTCATGGTGACCGAAGGGATTGTTTTAAGTCATAAGATCCCGAGGGATGGCATAGAGGTGGATAGGGCAAAGATAGATACCATAAGTAGGTTACATCCACCCACTAGCGTGAAGTCGATTCGAGTTTCTTAGGTCATGCGGGTTTCTATAGACGTTTCATTAGGGATTTCTCTAAGATCACACGACCCATGACCCGTCTTCTAGAGAAAGATGTTCCATTCGTCTTTGACGAGGAGTGTCTTAAGGCCTTCAACTTTTTGAAGGAATAGCTTGTTAGAGCACCCATTCTTATCTCGCCCGACTGGAGCTTGCCGTTTGAGCTCATGTGCGATGCGAATGACTATGCCGTTGAGCGGTTTTAGGACAAAGAAGGGAAAAGCACTTCCACCTAATTTACTACGCTGAGCGAAACGTTGAATGATGCTCAAGAGAATTACACCACGACTGAAAAGGAGCTCTTAGCCGTAGTATTCGCTTTCGATAAATTCCGCTCATACCTCGTGCTTTCCAAGACCATAGTCTTCACCGACCTTTCCGCGTTGCGTTTTCTTTTCCAGAAGAAAGACGCTAAACCTCGACTTATTTGGTGGATCCTCTTGCTTTCCGAGTTTGACATCGAAATTAGGGAAAAGAGTGGGGCCGAGAACGTAGCTGCCGACCACCTTTCACGTCTAGAGGACCCTAGGAGGGAGGAGATTCGTGAGGAGGAGATAAGAGATGCATTCCCTCACGAATTGATTGAGTTTGTAGAAGCCGAGAAGGAAGGATTGCCATGGTTTTGCGACTTAGCGAATTATCTTTCGAGTGGCAATATTGTTAGGGGATGACCACATAACAACGTAGGAAGTTCCTTAGTGAGTCGAGGAAGTATGTGAGGGATGACCCCTTCCTCTATAGGATAGGAGGAGATATGATTCTTAGACGGTGCGTGTCGAGAGAGGAGGGTTGGAATATTCTCAAACATGTGCATGAGGGTCTAACGGGAGGCCAACATGGTGCCTATGCGACCACACAAAAGGTGTTCGATTGTGGGTTCTATTGGCCAAACGTACTTCGTGATGCCGAGGGGTTTGTGAAAACATGTGACGCTTGTCAACGAACCGGCAACATTTCGGCCAAGGATGAGATGCCTCAAAACCCGATCCAAGTGTTGGAGGTTTTTGATGTTTGGGGAATTGATTTCATGGGACCCTTCCCCACCTCGAAAAGGGAATCGATATATACTTGTGGCGATCGACTACTTGTCCAAATGGGTTGAGGCTCAAGCTCTTCCCACGAATGAAGCCCGAGTTGTATTGAATTTCCACAAGAAACTCTTCTGTCATTTCGGTACACCTAAAGCCTTAATTAGTGACCGTGGTACTCACTTTTGCAATGCATTGATGGAGAAGTTGCTTGCACTCTACGGAGTCACTCATCGTTTGTCTACCGCCTACCATCCACAAACGAGTGGACAAGTGGAGAAAGCGAATCGCGGTATCAAGCGTATCTTAGAGAAAACCGTCGGTAAGAATAGGAAAGATTGGTCCGACAAGCTTGACGATGCATTGTGGGCATTTAGAACCGCATACAAGATGCCTTTAGGGACCACACCATCTATGATCGTCTATGGTAAAGCTTATCATCTTCCCGTAGAGCTAGAACACACCGTGCCCTTTGGGCGTTGAAAACCGTTAACCTTGACATGACTGAAGCCGCTAGAAAACGTTTCTTTCAAATTCATGAGCTAGAGGAGCTTAGGGATGCGGCTTATGCTCGATCTTGGTGCATTAAGGAGAAGACAAAGGCCCTACATGATCGTAAGTTGAAGAAGATCGAGGATTTTAGTAAGGGTGATAGAGTACTTCTCTACAATTCAAGGTTGAAATTATTCGCGGGGAAGTTGAAGTCGAAGTGGTCGGGTCCTTACATGGTACATGATGTGTTTCCGTATGGAGCGTTTGAGATTATGGATGAGTCCGATGGCCGGAGTTGGAAGGTAAATGGCCATCGTTTGAAGCACTACATTGGCGGAGTGATCGATAAGAATGAGAGGGAGGACACCCCTCTCGAATTCCACCAAAAGCCACCACTTAGTGTTTTGGGTGAAAACCCAAGTGTACCGTTTGTCTAAGAGTCATATTTGTTATTTTCTTGCTTTCTAACGTTATTTTGGTAGTTTGTCGTTCTTTGTTTTGCGTGTTTGAGAATTTTTGCAGGGTTCATCAGCGTTACGGAACGGAGAAAGCATGAGAAAGGAGGTCTTAGGTATGTTTGTTTGATACTTAGACAAAATTGTGGGTTATTGGATGGATGGGAAGTGTTTGAAATTTTTTCTAAGGCATTGGGGTTGAAAGAATCCGGATGGGAAAAATTTTCTAAGGCATGAAAGTCAAAAAATAAGAAACTTTATGTGAAAAATGCCTACTCGCGGGGCGCGACTAGATGGCCCTAGTCTCTCACGGCCCGCGAGTCACCCAAAAATCATGACGTCACAAACACGGTCGCGGGGCGCGACTAGGATTACCCTAGTGTCTCGCGGCCTGCCAGTCCCTCCATCTGATGCCCAGTGCGATTAAACCCCCAAATTTCACCATTTTTTGCCCTAGTTCTTCATCTACACTTCGCCGCAAGCCACCATAGATCCCACCAAACCTCTGAAATTCATCCAATTTCACCCAAATCTTCCATTCCCCTTCACCTACAACCATTATACCACCATTTTCCACCGAAAATCCTTCAACTTCCACCACGCATTTGGATTTTCACAAGGGTTTCAAACTTTTTACCTAATACACCTTAGTTCATATCGTTTTAATCCGATTATAAGGTATGTTTTCCTGTTATCTTTGTACTTTGAGTTCGTTATTTCGGTTTTTAGTTAGATTATTGCTACTTTTTGTGTCGGGTCTTGGTCTAGGATTGTGTTTGAAAGATGCTAGTGCAAGAATAAGGGTGCGGGTGGTTTGGGTTGGATAGTTAGCATATATGCAGGTTTCGGATGGGTTGTTTGGGTTGACAATATTGTGCTTTGCAACTAGACTAGCTTTTGGGGTGTAGTAACATTGAGTGTGGGGATTCGGGTTGGTAATACTCATGCTAAAAATGTGTTTTTTAATCATCCTTATGCCTGGTTCATTGTTTATACGATCAAGATTGTAGCTTTACATCGTTCATCACTCAATGTTGGTTTGTTTTGGCACTTGGATATAATTGAGGACAATTATAGTGCCGGTAGGGGGTAGTGTACATTGAGTCTTGCATTTTGAGTCATTTAGTAGTTTTAGTATGGTCATGGGTTCATTTATATGCACGTACAAGTATAAAACACTTCGCCCGTACTCACTCTCCATTCGGGCAAGGTTGTTTATAACTTATGCTTTTCGTAAACGGTAGCCCGGTTTTTCTTGCTTTCGACCACAAAAGAAATGCTATACGGTTGTTCCAATTTTTCGTAAAAAAAATTAAAACTTAAAAATACCAAAAATAGTTGTTACTTCTAATGATCTGATTTGCCTTGTCTTGTCAAATTTGAGCTGTTTTGCAGATGTCAAGTGAAGGGTCGTCAAGCAAGAGGGGCAGGAAAAGAGGCCAACCGGCTCGCCCTCAAGGTGTTCCGGTGGAGCCGGCTCAGCAAGAAGAGCATGTCTACTACAGGGAGGTAGATTATAGGGGGGCGGGAGTCCTACATGGCCAGAGCACAAGACTTGTGGACAATCCATTATTGCAATTTGAGTTGAACTCGGGGGACTATGACAGGCTGAGTTCTCTGATTTCAGTCGATTTACTGAAGTTTAGAAGGATTGATTGGGATTTGTTGGATCGTTTGGGGGCGAGAGCCCGGGTTGAGCAGTTGTTAGGACCATAGTTTAGGAGGGTCTTGGATTGTGATGCTAGACAATATAAGGAAATTACCCTAGAGTTTCACTCCACGGTTGATTACAAACAAGGGAATTTCTATGAAAAAGATGCGGTATTCTTTGCTCTAGGTCGACAGTCTTATGAGATGACCATTCTGCAATTTTCTGTGGCATTGCAGTTCTACACGGAAGAAGAGGTTCAGACAGTTGATTTTATTACGAGTCTTCAGGGGGTTTTCAAGAAAGATCATGATTACAGTGTTCGGTCGACTGAGTTGGCTAGGTTTTGGGGTACTATCTCGAGGGTTGCTTACAACGAACAACATGGTTGCGAGTGACATCACTGATCCAGTTTTGAGGTTTATCCACAAGATTTTAGCAGCTACACTCGTTGGAAGAGGTCAAGGTGATAACAAGGTTAATCAGGTTAGTTTGTTTTGCTTGATGTGTATGGTGGAGCAAAGGCCCGCCAATCTGACGACTATCTTTGCGTGGTCGATGAGGAGACCATGGAGGGGCGGTTCTGGTGCGAGGATATATTGTGGTCCTTACATTACTTTGTTGGTGGAGACTTTAGGTGTGTTTAATAGGTATCTGGCCAATACGATGAGAGAGGGGCCGAAACCAGGGTTAATGAAGGTTAAGGATCTACAGGCTGCGGGTATTCTGACTTATTCCAACCCGCCAGAGTGGGACCACGTGAGTCAAGGACCACAGCTTCCACCACCTCCAGGGTCAGCTGCAGCTGCATCACTTCAGGGAGCCATCCCGCCACGTTATCAGCAGAGGACTCGTAAGCAGATACCAGCTCCTCAGTACCCCAGGAGACAGCCCCCACCAGACCCACTTACTTTGGCATCACTTTATGAGAGGATGGATTCGGGTTTCGGTAGGATCGATTATCGGCAGGATAGGCAGGATGTGGCTCTTAGATATATGATGGGACGAATGAGTATGCGGGTCCCAGATTTCTTTCAGCCTACTGTTGGTCCAGCACAGTTTCCGATGCCGGGGTATTATGATCCGGGTCAGCAGGTAGTTCGGGTCAGGGTGGTTCAGGTTCTGGGCAGGGTGGATATGTGGACCCTACTCCAGAGTTTCAGGTTTATAGGCAGACAGAGGAGGAGGAGAGTGAAGAGGAAGAGGGTGACGAGTGATGGTGGATAGCAGCAAGGGTTTAATCTAGTGTTTGTTATTTTTCTTTTATGTTGTTTTTATCTAATTCGGTCTGTACTCCTAATTTTGCATACTTGGTTGGGATGGTTTGGGGTAGGTTGATCGTTTTGGTTATGGTTGTTGGATGTTTAAAACACTATTACCTTTATTATGCTATGCTAGTAGGTATGTTTATTTATAGGTATGATGTTTATTTATGCCGCTTCCGTTCGCGTGTCCGAGAGTTAGGAATTGTTTGCTGAGCATGTTCGGAGTGGAGGGCATATGTGGAATTGACTGGCAATTGACAGTCTCACATATATTCAGCTAAGTCGTTTCACTTGTATAGTTTGTATATAGTATTGCTTTTATTTTATTTCTAGGTAGTTAGTAGAGTCGTGTTCTTGTCTTTGCATTAGGGACAATGCAATCTTTAAGTGTGGGGATGGGACACATGGTGTAAATAGGAGTCATAGTCGTAGAGTTAATCGAGTCTTTGTTTAAAAAAAGAGAGAAAAACGAGAAAATGTCTTTTGAATGTTTGCAAAATAAAACAGAAAAATGATAGAAAAGACGGTTTCTATTCGGGTTCAAATAATGATAATAGGAGTTAATATAAAAAGTCAAGTTTGTGTCTAGTTTGGGATGTGTGAATAGGCCCGGGTTTGGTTCTAGGTCCCTTTGATCTTAATATATCTTAAATGTCGGTTTACTAGTTGGTGCTCATTTAGGAAATATGGGAAATTAAAACCGCCAATAATAGTATAAGGAATGCCGTTATAAGTCAAAATCGTTAGAATTTTAATCATGAAAAAAATATATGAAAGTGAATAAATTTAGCTAGAAACAAAGAAAAGTAGCGCAGGCCAACGTGATCTTCGTTGGGGATAGTGACTTTGACGTAAAATGCCTCTGGGATGTGTGAAATCAAAATTGCAAAAAAAATTCCGACGTTCACGCTGTCGCTCTCGGGGATGGTGACTTTGGTTGAGACAGCCTCTGGGTTAGGTGAAGCAACGTCTAAGCTCAAAATTTAAAAAAAAAAGAAAAGGGTGATGTTAAATTCTCTTGATTTTGGTATAAAACGGTTAGGAATTGGTCCAGTTATCGTTCCTTTTGTTCTATAAGCTTGATGCGGGATTAGATAGACTGTGGCTTCTAGTGTGAGACCCTAGGTAAACTGACCGCACTTGAACTAAATTTGTATGATAAGGGCTTGGAACCAGGTTCGGGTTTAAGAGAACAAACATATTTGCAATCGCGGCTAACACAAGTTTTGACTTTAATAAGTATGAATAGCTTTTGGCCCGAGTAGTTACTTATCTCTAATTCCGTTTGCATAGATTCTTTTTCGAGGACGAAAAAAGAGTAAGTGTGGGGATATTTAATGTATTGTAAAATACATCGGTTATTCATGTATGGTTTGTATAAATTTCGTTAGTTTTAGTTTCGTTTTCATTAGAATAAGTATACTATTGATCCGATTTTGTTTTACAGGTCTTGAGAGCGTAAAATAGCAGAAAAGTGACAAAAAATGAGTCGAAAGACGGAAAAGTTAAGTCCTGGATCGAATCGAAGTGTTCGGGAGCTGAAACGTAGCGAAATTACCAGTTCAGGGACTTCTGGCGGGCCGCGACTGGTAAAGGTTGTGTCTCTCGCGGCCAGCGAGAGACTAAAAAGGAAGATGACGTCATAAGGCGGTCGCGGGCCGCGACTACCTTGGCCAAACCCTCTCGCGGCCAGCGAGAGGGGTGTATCTGCAGACAATTTCGTAAAGAGTCAAGTTCTGAGTTGAAAATCATACAAAAACAAAGGGATAATCATTAGAAACCCTAGTTACGAATTAGGAGATTGAGAGAGCCGGTTTTGGAGTTGATTTAGCTGAAATTGAAGGTTTTGAAAGCTCGGGAATCCTCCAGCAAAGCAAAGATTGAAGATTGAAGACTTGCTCGGGTTTTATAATCCTTATTTGTTTGATTTCTCTTTTCTGAACTTGTAACGATGAATTCTTGCTTGATTAATTTTGTTTTGTTTTCATTAATGACTATGCTTGGCTAAACATCTTAACTGCCTAGACTATGATGAATGGATTGAATAAAGTTTGAACCTTTTTCGTTAATTACATGTTTTTATGGGTTAATTGTGTTTCGTAAAGAGTTTGATTATTTTGCTTGGTGTGTATGCATACTTTGATTTGGTTCTTTGTTATCTATTGCTTTGTGTGAATCTTGGTGGTTGTCTGCTACGGAATAGGTTCATGCTAGATCTTTGACTGTGTGTTTTTTATCTTTGGGCGAATCGGCCGATAAACCTTAGAAGTGATAGTTAGTAATTTGCTAGGTCTTAGTGTTCTACTAGTCCTTATAGCTGGAAGGTGCGGGGATATTGGTAGGTCTTACCCGACGAATTGCTGTAGACAGTCTTTGGAAAAAGTCATGAATTAATTGACCCGTCGGTTTATTAGTCTATCAAGTCAAGTTAGGATTTTCAAACTACCTAGATCTATAATTGGAAAAGAGTAGGTCAACATTAGGGTACTTACACAATAATTAGACAACTGGAAAGACGTCTAATAATCAGTAGGATTAAAGGCCTAGGTAATGACATATGTTTCACCTCGAGAAGGGTTGAGGGGCTTAGTTGGTGTTTAATAGGTTTAGTATCATAAGATCCCGGTTCCATAAAACGTGTAATTGACTTAATCGGTAAACTCTTAACATCAATCCAGGATTCTAGTCTAGGTAGTCTCCATCATCGCTTGAGAACAATCTTCATCTTAGTTCGTATTAGCATAACTTTAGTTAATAATTAGTTTAAAACAAATTTCCTTAGATTTTCCATAACCCCTCCCCCCACAATTAAACAGTTTGAGTCGTGTCTGTCCGAGTCTTTCATAGTCTAATCAGCGTAATTAGTAGAGTCCTGTGGGTTCGATATCCGGACTTACTTAGGTTATACTGCATTGACCGGTACACTTGCCGGTTGTGTGGTTTAGGTTTAGGTAGAGTCTAAGTTTATAAATTTAAAACTTAGTGTCTAGATTAGAGAGTCTAATTTATTTAATTTTAGTAGTATGTTTAGCACACATCAGCGGTGTCGGGTGGTGGCGGAGGTGGGTGACGACTTTGGATGGTGGCAATGGTGGTGGGTTGTGATATCGTTAATGAAGGGTGAAGATGGAATAGAATGGAAAAGTACATGGGGGCGAATGGAATGATTCCACCGACCAACCAAACACTCTTTTCTTCATTCCCTCACAATGATCCATTTCATTCCACCTCTCATTCATGCATACCAAAAGCTACCCAATTCTAACCTTGTGAAATTACGACCTCCATTTGATGAACAAGATACCGTCACAAACTAAGACCCTTTCAAAATAATCTTTTAATCAACAACACCCAATTTTAGATTTCTCAATATAAATCTCATAAACCAAAACTCTTGATCAAAATCCATTTTTCTAGTAAACCCAATTCAAATCTTTGGTATGATGGTAAAATTTTTGATTAATTTCGGGTTTTAGAGGCTAAATGAGAACAGGTATCTTGAACGATTTAGTGGTGGTAGGGGAATAATAGTAGGAAAATGGTGGGTTTGAATGATTTAGTGGTGATGGGGGAATGGTGGATTTGTTTTAATAATAGTAGGAAAGTGGTGGGTATGTGATCATTGGTGCAGAGTTGTTTGATTGACTCATGCACTCTCTTGCAAAGTGACCTTATCTATTACACTTGAAACATTTGATTTTAAATTTATCCAACCCCACTTTTGACCTTCCACTCAACCCTAGATATGTCCTACCAGTCCTTTTGTAAAACTTATTTGCACTTAGACTTAGTAGTTCCATTTGGTGCAATATATCCATTTCTTCAAGGTCAGCTGGTCTATATGCTTCAGATCATCAAGGACAAACGACAAACTATCAGGACCATGATCATCATCATTTGTTGTAAATGCATAATTTGAGGAATGTTGATCAGAGTTAATTCCAGTTGATATATCAATAAAGTGATCAAAACTCTGATCATTTGTCATTCCTGAGGATGATCCTTCCTGACTCATAAGTGTCGTGTTTCCGAAAACATACTTGTCGGAACTTTTCCAGTTTCCTAGAGCTTCTTTTTTCTAGACAAGCTCCCTTTCAAATGTCAGAAACCGTCCATGAAGCTGAGTCAGGGTCATGTCCTTGAAATCTGGGGATATTCTCATCACTATGGCAATAGTGTCCCACTTCTCAGGGAGAGATCTTAGGAATCGGTTACTTAACTTTGAGTTAGAAAATTCCTTGTTAACCAACTTTAATTCATCGATTAGACATGAAACCCATTCAAATTGTTGTGTAAGGGTTTCTCCCTTGATGTGTGTGAAAGTTACATATTGTTGGTTAAGGATTTCTCTTGTATTTTCGATAACTTCCTCCGTTCCACCAAACTGCTCTTTCAAAGCATCCCATAACCCTTTAGCACTATTGCAATGTAACAGGTATGCATAGATTTCATTCGGCAGAGCTATAGCCACAATCGGAGGCTTTGATCATAATGGAATTCTATTTTTATACATATACATGTTGCACGCTCGAGTACACGTTACTATCTTGGATACATGCTTATACACGAAAACCGATACTTGAAATACTTGAAATTGTCAATTATACGTGCATTTTACTCATACACTACCCTAATACGCTTGACATACCCAAAAACATGCTTAATAATGAGTTTTTAGCTTAAAATGAAGGAATAATCAAACTCTAGGGGTCAAACTATAAATTTTGGAAAGTTTCTTGAAATTCTGCACATTCGCATAACCATGCATTTAACATTGCATGACCATGCAAGCTGTGATCCGCATGACCATGCGAGCACGCATGACCATGCACCTAATATGTATGACCATGCAGGTTTGTTACCCAACTACGGGTTTTAATGCTTTTTAACCACTTTTTCCACCTCCTTCTCCTCCAATCACCTTCTAACTCAATTATGACTTAACCCTAATCCTCCCCTATAAATCCAAGCTTCTCTAACACATTTCCACTTTCCACAGCCTCATTTCACTCCCGAACACACCTAAAATCATCAAAAACTTCTCCATTTTGGGAAGAAAGTTCAAGTGTTTTAAGTGAGTTTTTACTCACTTTTCGTCTTATTTATTCATGTTTTCTTCTTCATATCTATTTGGATAACCTCTAGGAAGGTTTCCACAAGTTTTCCATGACAAACTAAGGTGGAACCTCAGCATATTTGAGGTCAAAAGTAGAGTTAAAATTCTGCTTTGAATTTTATACTTATTACTTGGTTATTTTGGTTAAAACTTGGTATAACCAACTAAGTTCATAGTTTGTGTTGTGGTTGATTTCCACCAAGAACACAAGCTTAAATCTTCTTTAAAATTCTGCCCAACATGTCCTAAGTGTTGAACCCATCTAAGCTTCCAACCTTCAATGTTGGAAAACTTTTTGCAAGTGTTAACCATAGAAGCCTTGGCTGTCCAAACTTGTTGTCACACCCCGACCCGCAGCGGAATAAGAGTCGGGGCATAATTGGGTTATCACCAAAGCTCATGACATTTACTAATATGTTTCATATTTAATAAAGTCAAAGTTACATTTCCAAATATCCAAACATGTTCATACAATACAAAGAAAATAAACCAAACATAACAATCCCAACTCTAAATCATTTTATTCTTCTAGTCCAATCCTATGTGTTCCTAGCTGCTGCTGGTTCACCTGTATCATGTGTAAAAACGGGGGTTTTTGCAACATAAGTTGGCGAGTGAACCTTATTAGATAAACATTTATTAATGAATTACTTGTTAGTTTATCAATTAAAAATTGTGCATAATCATAAATGAGCAAATGTAAATAATCAAGCAGTGGCAAATAGTAATCACAACTATAACATACAATAACATATGATAGCATACATTAACATACCAACAACATACGATAAATAACATAAATGAACTGTGCGATCAAGGCTCAATCAAACGGAGCCGATCGTATTACATGTACTGAAAATGAAAATGTCTGTGCGATCAAGGCTCAATCAAACGGAGCCGATCGTATGTGGGCACGCCAGGTTCAACCTCATAATGAAATGGGGAACATGCTCAACGCTCATAATGTAATGGGGAGCGGCGGCCTATGAAATTGCATGTACTGAAAATAATAAATTGCATCCAACAATAACTACACAACAGAAACAAACTGAATACACATGTTCATGATATGATGTATGCACAATGGTTTAATTATAATATATATAACAAGACACATGATACACCCTAAAACGTGATTAAACGGGGAATTTGTAAAGATTCACTCACATTGGGTGCGTTGGATTGGAGATGGTGAGATGCGCACGAATTAGATGAGCGGAACAACGAGAAATACTAACCTAAATAATAACGGAAAAATATATTAAATGAGTGGATTTTATTAAGGATTTTAATGAAATTTTTAGATATATTTTTGTGAGTTTAAGGCTATTTTCTATCTTTAAAAATGTTATTTTTAAGTATTTTTAATTGATTTTTAAATTAAATTAAAAATAAAAATATAAAAAAATTGTTTATTTTGCGTTGACCGTTGACCGGTTGACTTGTTGACCGGTTCGGTCAGTGACATAGTTTGCGCCGGGTGAGGCTCGAACCCGAGACCTCCCGTACGCGTGCACGCAGCTCTACCAACTGAGCTACGTGTCTAACCCGAAATAATCTTGTTTTTAATTATATTTATATATTAATTCGGTTTAACCAAAATTCTTTTAATTTCAAAAACATTTTAATTCAACGAACCGGTGCCAGTGACGGGTTTCGAACGCGCGACGTGTGACTTAATGTTGCACACAGTCCACCGCTGGACTGTGTGTCTAACCTGGTTATTATCTCGGTTTTTATTATACTTAACAGCTAACTGAGTTAACCCGGTTTAGTTTTTAAACAAAAAGGCATTTTATTACATAAGGAGTGCGTGTAGCAGGGATCGAACTCGGGACATGCGTATATGTTTTGCACACAGTCCACCGCTGGACTGTGTGTCTAACCCGTTCATTTTACTGGTTTTAAATAAACTTATCACTTAATTAACATCGTCTTCTTCATTCAATATTTCCGTCGACTGAATCACTGATCCATTTTTTGTTTTTACGATTATCAAACATTCCTAAGGTTAAAATAAAATGACAGAAACGGTGTTGGAAGTAACATACCGTAGGAATGATATATCACAGAATTTCCGGCAAAAGCGTCGGCTCTGTTTTTGTGCACCTCAACTGAACCAAAACAATTAACCATTTTGATTAGTCAATCGTGGAATTGAAGTGATAAACAAACGTTAACAGCGGGATTGAAGGTCCTTACCGTTTCACAGACGGAAATAAAGACTTTCAGGAAATTTCAGGCTAACTGGAATTAGTTGAATACAGCGCCTGAATTCGATTTCAATTGAGAGGTTTAAGTTAGAAGTAGCCTAACAATTGTTGAACTGCAATGATATTGAAAGATTTACCGTTTGAGGATGAATACGGTTTTCCGGCGAAATTTGCAGAAAATTCCGGCGAGCTGTTTTAAGCGTTCTGATGGTCTGAAAATGTGACGAAAGTGAAATGGGATGCTGGTATGATATTTCTGAGTCGCGAGAGTGGTCTTGAGTTGAAGTAATCTGGACTTGATTACTTTTCGGTTATAAAAACCGATAATGATGAGACTTGATGCTCAATCAATTCCGACTTGATTAAAAATCGTCGGTGCATCGGTTACAAACTGAATGTGCGAGTAAATAAGCGATTTGACGATTGATTTGCCGATTTCCGTTTCTCAGTTGGCGCAACCGGTTTAACCGAGTTTGTGTATAAATCTCATTTGTTTCCTAGAGATAACAGAAAACACAAAGTGGCGGAGTGGTGATGTGAGTGTGTGTTAAGTCGTTGGAGTTGTTCTGGCTGACCCGGGTTCGAGTCCCGGCAGCAACATTTTTTTTATTTATTTTGTTTTAACTTTTTATCAAATATAATTTTTATAGTTTAGTTTATTTTTTAATTATGTATTGTTTTAAATCAAAATAATCATAAGTATTCAACATGACTTTTATAACTTGATATTCGATTACAAAACGGAGCGGGTTTTGAAAACCCGATTTTTACAAATGTTACAGTATCCCCTACTTTTAGGAATTTCGTCCCGAAATTTAAGTAGTTGAAGTAGTAGGAAAAAGATGCGGGTATTTTTCGCGCATTGAGTCTTCACGTTCCCAAGTAAACTCAGGTCCCCTTTTCGACTCCCAGCGTACCCTAATAATTGGAATGCGACTTCGTCGTAGACGTTTCTCTCCGAAGTCCATGATCTCTACAGGTCTTTCAATAAAATGCATAGATTCATCAATCTGAATATCTTCCAGCGGAATGTGGAGGTTCTCATCAGCGAGGCACTTCTTCAAGTTCGATACGTGGAATGTGGGATGAATCCTGTTGAGTTCTTCTGGTAGATCAAGCTTGTATGCTACAGGACCTACTCTTTCGAGTATCTTGAAAGGTCCTACGTAACGTGGTGCTAGCTTGCCCTTTTGACCAAAACGAACTACTCCCTTCCACGGTGATACTTTTAAAAGTACATGATCACCAATGTTAAACTCTAAGGGCTTCCGTCGTTTATCTGCATAACTCTTTTGACGACTTTGAGCCGCTAGAAGATTGTTTCGAATTTGATGGATCTTGTCTGTGGTTTCTTGGATCAATTCTGGACCAGTAATTTGAGCTTCCCCAATTTCGTGCCAACATACAGGAGATCGGCACTTACGACCATATAAGGCTTCAAAAGGTGCCATGCCGGTGCTTGAATGATAGCTGTTGTTGTACGAAAATTCAACTAATGGTAGGTGGGCGTCCCAATTTCCCTTGAAGTCTATGACACATGCTCGAAGCATATCTTCAAGAGTTTGAATGGTGCGCTCAGACTGTCCATCAGTTTGAGGATGATAGGCTGTACTGAGATCTAATCGCGTGCCCATAGCGGATTGTACTGCTTGCCATGTTCGTGAAGTGAAACGGCCATCACGATCAGAAATAATGCTTAACGGTACCCCATGTCGGCTTACGATTTCGTTGATATAAATACGAGCAAGCTTTTCGTTCTTGAAATCTTCGCGGATAGGAATAAAGTGAGCTGATTTTGTAAGTCGGTCTATAATCACCTATATAGTGTCATACCCACCAGAAGTGCCAGGTAACCTGGTAATGAAATGCATTGTTATGTTTTCCCACTTCCATACAGGTATTTCCGGTTGGACCAGAAGTCCTGAGGGTCTTTAGTGTTCAGCCTTCACCTTGGAACATGTAAGGCACTTGGAAACAAAAACGGCAATATCCTTCTTCATTCCAGGCCACCAATAGGTATATCGTAGATCTTGATACATCTTATCGGCTCCTGGGTGTATAGAATATCGCGTTTTGTGAGCTTCATTCATAAGAATTTCACGAAGATTGTTGTGGTTAGGAATCCAGATACGATCTAGGTAATACAGAATACCGTCAGATTTAGTTTCAATTTTTAGCTCAGCTCCACAGGACATCTCCTTTCGTACATCTTCTTCCGTTATTGAAACGTGTTGGGCTTCTCGAATTTGATCTTTAATGTCGGTTATAATTTGCTAACATAGAAGACGAATGGAGTTCGCATAACCCTTTCGACTAAGTGCATCAGCCACCACATTTGCTTTACCAGGGTGGTATCTAATTTCACAGTCGTAGTCATTTAGAAGTTCGACCCATCTTCGTTGCCTCATGTTTAACTCCTTTTGATTGAAGATATGTTGAAGACTCTTGTGGTCAGTGTATATTTCACACTTAGTACCATAGAGATAATGTCTCCATATCTTAAGAGCGAACACAACGGCTCCAAGTTCTAGGTCATGAGTGGTGTAGTTCTTTTCATGTGTCTTGAGTTGTCTCGAAGCATAAGCTATGACTTTTCCTCTTTGCATTAGAACGCAGCCTAATCCTTGCCCTGATGCGTCGCAATAGACTACAAAATCATCACAACCTTCAGGAAGAGTGAGGATTGGTGCATCACAAAGTTTTTGTTTAAGAGTTTGAAAGGCTTCTTCTTGCTTGGGTCCCATATGAAAGGTTTTCCCTTATGAGTTAAAGCCGTGAGTGGTACAGCAATGCGAGAGAAGTTTGAAATGTACCGACGATAATAGCCAGCTAGCCCAAGGAAAGATCTTACTTCAGTTGGTGTACGTGGAGCTTGCCATTCTTGTACCGCTTTGATCTTTGAAGGGTCGACATGTATTCCCTTGTCATTGACTACATGCCCGAGGAATTGTACCTCTTTTAACCAGAATTCACATTTGGAGAATTTTGCATAAAGCTTTTCCTTTTCTAGAAGTGCAAGGATGAGTCGAAGATGACGCTCATGATCAGATTTAGATTTTGAATAAATAAGAATATCGTCGATGAAGACTATACCAAATCGATCAAGATAAGGTTTGCAGACTCTGTTCATTAGGTCCATGAAGACAGCTGGTGCGTTGTTAAACCAAATGGCATAACCATGAATTCATAGTGGCCATAACGAGTTCGAAAAGTAGTCTTAGGGACGTCTTCTTCAGGCACTCTAAGTTGATGATAGCCAGATCGAAGGTCGATTTTTGAAAAGCAGCTGGCACCTTGTAGTTGGTCAAGAAGATCATCAATGCGAGGTAAAGGATAGCGATTCTTGATTGTTAACTTGTTGAGCTCTCTGTAGTCGATGCACATACGAAACGATCCATCTTTCTTCTTTACAAAAAGGACAGGTGCACCCCAAGGCGACGAGCTAGGACGTATGAATCCCTTTTCAGTCAGCTCTTGTAATTGACTGGCTAGCTCTTGCATTTCAGAGGGGGCTAACCTATAAGGAGACTTTGCAACTGGTGTAGCACCAGGTATAAGATCAATACGGAATTCGACGTCTCTAACTGGAGGAAGTCCTGAAATGTCATCAGGAAAAACTTGTGGGAAGTCTTTTACTACAGGAATGTCTTCAAGTTTCCTCTCCATGGTTCCCTTTTTGATGATATGAGCTAAAAACGCGACATAATTCTTGCGAAGATATTTTTGAGCTTGAAGACAAGACATTAAGCTGAGCCCTTTCGACGAGGTTTCTCCAATGATTCGAAGAGTCTGACCGTTTGAAAGAGGAATACGAATAAATTCTTCACGACATACAACTTCTGCCTGATGTTGACTGAGCCAATCCATACCGATTATGATATCAAAACTTCCCAGCTTCATAGGAATAAGGTCGACTGCGAAATCGTGGTCGTTTAAGGTGAGTGTACAGTTGCGTATAATAGAGTTTAATGAAACTGGTTTCCCGTCCGCAACTTCTACCGTTATGGATTCCGTGAGCTTATCCCGATTTTTGTTTAAGATAGGTTCAAATTCTAAAGACACAAAACTTCTATCCGCACCAATATCAAATAACATAGATGCATATCTACCATTTATAAGGAACGTACCGTTAACCACATTGCCGTCAGCTCTGGCCTGGTTAGCGTTGATATTGAAAGCTCTCCCTCTTGCAGGTGGAGGAGCTTGGTTTGCTTGATTCACCGGGTTGCCTTGGGCCTGAGCATGAATAATATTGACCAACCTTGGACAAGTGTTTCTGAAATGGCTCGGGTCACCGCAATTGTAGCAAGCCCGCATTGGTTGACCCATAGGATAATTGGGCTGGTAATATGTTTGGGCTAAATGTTGGGTGGGTGGTAATAGTAGGGGTTGTTGGGCTTGGCCCATTAATTGTTGGTGGGTTTGGGTTAAAGGTTGGTGGCGGTTCGTTCGTTGAGGCATGCGGCAGGTTTGAACAGTATGACCTGCGCGACCGCAGCCGGTGCAATATTGGCAAGGATGATCAGGGGAATGGTGATATTGGCAACGGTTACATTTTGGTAACGGGACAGTGTAAGGTCTTCTGTATGGTGCGGGTGAAGGGGTGACTTGAGTAATGGGTGCAGCAGGAATTGGGAGGTTGGTTTGAGTAACAGCGAAATTTCTGGTGTTGCGCTTCCTCTTGTTGGCAAACTTAGAGGAAGAAATGGGAGGGTTTGAAGTTTGACCCTCAACAGGGGCTTTCTTTTTCTCTTCTTTGAACTTCCCGTTGCGAATTCGGTTCTCGGTCAGTTCAGTTGCTAGCTCCATAGCAGCTTCAAGTGTTACTGGTGAAACGCTGAGAACTGAATCTTGGATTTTCGAGGGAAGTCCTCGAATATAATGCTCAATCAGACGATAAGTTGGGGTGAATAAATTTGGAACCATTTGGTTCAACTCCAAGAACCTCTTGTTATAAGTGGTATGGTCTCCCTCCTTCTGCTTTAGAGCATGAAATTCATCCTCCAACTTTTTAATTTCACTCCTAGGACAGAAACGCCTAGTCATAATTTCCCTTAACTCCTCCCAAGTTAAGGCCATTGCATCTTCAGTTCCCCTCTTCCCTTTCTCAGTATTCCACCAAGTGAGAGCTACCCCAAATAGTCTCCCGGTGGCGTATCGAACCTTGCGATCCTCAGGACAATCGCAGTTTAGAAAGGTGTTTTCCATCTCCTCGAACCAATGTAGGAGAGCAGTGACACCCTCAGTCCCTTCAATTTTAGGAGGATCACAAGACTTGAAATGTTTGTATGAACACTTGCTGGTAGGAGGGTTGTCGATCTTCTGGTCATGTTGTTGGGGAGGGTTAGTAGGATTTGTAGCGAGGGCTTGTTGTACTTGGACCACAATGTCAGGCAGTATCGTGGCCATTTGTTTCGCAATCTGTGTGGCCAAGCGTTCCTGAGACCTTCCTGATCTTTTACCCCTTCGTTGCTGTCTAGACGACATCTACAGGATCATACAATGAGAAGATTGTGAGTTTATGGTGTCTTTTTAGGTGTCATGTGTCTTTAAGAAAATGAAAATAACATAAATATCAATAATGCAACTACATCCATAGGATGTCTTGGGTTTCTCATGTTGGGCCTCAAATGTCTCCCATACCTTCACCTATATAGTCATGTGGGCCCCCATGGCTATTGGCTTGGTAGGATTCACATTAGTATTGGCAATTTAACACTCGCATCACCCGAATGCAAACCACAAAATATGTTCATGAGATGTTTGGTCGGAACGTGTCCAGGTGTAGACACAATGACAACTCAAAGTGGGGTTAGCTCACACGACGTTTGGTATAGCATGCTTTGGCCTAATAGGTACTTCGTACTCTCATCGTTAGTCCCCAGGTAGGCAAACTGGTCCTTTATTTTGGATTTATACGAATGCCAGCCTAGACAGGACGTTCCGACTACCGGTACTGGTACCCTTCCAGTTACTACATGCCCGTCATGAGAACTCACTTTGATGAGATTTGAAAACACGAAAATCATTGTAAAAGCAATCATGATGTGGTGTGTGCTTTCATGGATGTGATATGTTATGAGTATATGATTCATGATAGGCATTATATGATAATACATACTTATGAACATGCTTGCATAATATTGAATGTAACATTTAACATAAAACATATAAACATCATGAAATTTGGCATGTAACACACAAAAATCTTATAAGTTTCTAATCAACTATAGTATAGGCTCTAAGGGTCTAATAACCTATCCTATATCCCTATAGTCATGGCTCTGGTACCAATCTGTCACACCCCGACCCGCAGCGGAATAAGAGTCGGGGCATAATTGGGTTATCACCAAAGCTCATGACATTTACTAATATGTTTCATATTTAATAAAGTCAAAGTTACATTTCCAAATATCCAAACATGTTCATACAATACAAAGAAAATAAACCAAACATAACAATCCCAACTCTAAATCATTTTATTCTTCTAGTCCAATCCTATGTGTTCCTAGCTGCTGCTGGTTCACCTGTATCATGTGTAAAAATGGGGGTTTTTGGGTCAACATAAGTTGGCGAGTGAACCTTATTAGATAAACATTTATTAATGAATTACTTGTTAGTTTATCAATTAAAAATTGTGCATAATCATAAATGAGCAAATGTAAATAATCAAGCAGTGGCAAATAGTAATCACAACTATAACATACAATTACATATGATAGCATACATTAACATACCAACAACATACGATAAATAACATAAATGAACTGTGCGATCAAGGCTCAATCAAACGGAGCCGATCGTATTGCATGTACTGAAAATGAAAATGTCTGTGCGATCAAGGCTCAATCAAACGGAGCCGATCGTATGTGGGCACGCCAGGTTCAACCTCATAATGAAATGGGGAACATGCTCAACGCTCATAATGTAATGGGGAGCGGCGGCCTATGAAATTGCATGTACTGAAAATAATAAATTGCATCCAACAATAACTACACAACAGAAACAAACTGAATACACATGTTCATGATATGATATATGCACAATGGTTTAATTATAATATATATAACAAGACACATGATACACCCCAAAACGTGATTAAACGGGGAATTTGTAAAGATTCACTCACATTGGGTGCGTTGGATTGGAGATGGTGAGATGCGCACGAATTAGATGAGTGGAACAACGAGAAATACTAACCTAAATAATAACAGAAAAATATATTAAATGAGTGGATTTTATTAAGGATTTTAATGAAATTTTTAGATATATTTTTGTGAGTTTAAGGCTATTTTCTATCTTTAAAAATGTTATTTTTAAGTATTTTAATTGATTTTTAAATTAAATTAAATAAATAAAAATATAAAAAAATTGTTTATTTTGCGTTGACCGTTGACCGTTGACCGGTTGACTTGTTGACCGGTTCGGTCAGTGACATAGTTTGCGCCGGGTGAGGCTCGAACCCGAGACCTCCCGTACGCGTGCACGCAGCTCTACCAACTGAGCTACGTGTCTAACCCGAAATAATCTTGTTTTTAATTATATTTATATATTAATTCGGTTTAACCAAAATTCTTTTAATTTCAAAAACATTTTAATTCAACGAACCGGTGCCAGTGACGGGTTTCGAACGCGCGACGTGTGACTTAATGTTGCACACAGTCCACCGCTGGACTGTGTGTCTAACCTGGTTATTATCTCGGTTTTTATTATACTTAACAGCTAACTGAGTTAACCCGGTTTAGTTTTTAAACAAAAAGGCATTTTATTACATAAGGAGTGCGTGTAGCAGGGATCGAACTCGGGACATGCGTATATGTTTTGCACACAGTCCACCGCTGGACTGTGTGTCTAACCCGTTCATTTTACTGGTTTTAAATAAACTTATCACTTAATTAACATCGTCTTCTTCATTCAATATTTCCGTCGACTGAATCACTGATCCATTTCTTGTTTTTACGATTATCAAACATTCCTAAGGTTAAAATAAAATGACAGAAACGGTGTTGGAAGTAACATACCGTAGGAATGATATATCACAGAATTTCCGGCAAAAGCGTCGGCTCTGTTTTTGTGCACCTCAACTGAACCAAAACAATTAACCATTTTGATTAGTCAATCGTGGAATTGAAGTGATAAACAAACGTTAACAGCGGGATTGAAGGTCCTTACCGTTTCACAGACGGAAATAAAGACTTTCAGGAAATTTCCGGCTAACTGGAATTAGTTGAATACAGCGCCTGAATTCGATTTCAATTGAGAGGTTTAAGTTAGAAGTAGCCTAACAATTGTTGAACTGCAATGATATTGAAAGATTTACCGTTTGAGGATGAATACGGTTTTCCGGCGAAATTTGCAAAAAATTCCGGCGAGCTGTTTTAAGCGTTCTGATGGTCTGAAAATGTGACGAAAGTGAAATGGGATGCTGGTATGATATTTCTGAGTCGCGAGAGTGGTCTTGAGTTGAAGTAATCTGGACTTGATTACTTTTCGGTTATAAAAACCGATAATGATGAGACTTGATGCTCAATCAATTCCGACTTGATTAAAAATCGTCGGTGCATCGGTTACAAACGGAATGTGCGAGTAAATAAGCGATTTGACGATTGATTTGCCGATTTCCGTTTCTCAGTTGGCGCAACCGGTTTAACCGAGTTTATGTATAAATCTCATTTGTTTCCTAGAGATAACAGAAAACACAAAGTGGCGGAGTGGTGATGTGAGTGTGTGTTAAGTCGTTGGAGTTGTTCTGGCTGACCCGGGTTCGAGTCCCGGCAGCAACATTTTTTTTAATTTATTTGTTTTAACTTTTTATCAAATAAATTTTTTAGTTTAGTTTATTTATTAATTATGTATCGTTTTAAATCAAAATAATCATAAGTATTCAACGTGACTTTTATAACTTGATATTCGATTACAAAACGGAGCGGTTTTTGAAAACCCGATTTTTACAAATGTTACACTTGTTCCACTACTTCACTTGTTCTAGTGGCAAGAATACCAAGTAGCTTTCTAGAATCAAAGTAAGTTAACCCCGCATCGCCTCCAACATTTGCCATGTTGGGTATGACACACCCGGGTTGTTCTTATTTGGCTACTTGGATAATATAGTAGTTTAGTTGTATTTATTTTCATTCATGACCAACCGGTTTATCAACTACGTTGATAAACTTGTGCTTTGGTGAATCATACAAAGAGGTTTAACGGATGGAATCATCCCACCTCCATGCTTGACTTACATGATCTATATGATAATACATGATGGACTATACTATAATATATATATATATACATATATATATTTAACCGAATTCTTGATACTAACCGGATTATGGTTAGATGTCACGAACTTAGGTTATATTATCTTCGTTCTAAACTTCTCGTTTGTGATTCTAATGGGCAAGTTAGGACCCATGAAAACTTAGTGCCCAAACGAGTATTTAGACAAGATATATTTTCGTATACATATACTTTTATACTTAATTCCGAATCTGAACTCTCTTCAAACTCATACACCTTTGTTTCCCCATTGTCGTGTAACTTCGGTATTCCACTCTCATCAACTCTTCAAACTCGCGTTTAATCGGAAAGCTTAGCAAATTCGTGAGCGTACATGACTCTTTTTTACTTTTCAAAACTTTTGGGTGCAATACTTATTCTTTATAAAAAACGCACACATACACGTACAAACATGCTTGACACAAACGAATAATTCAATATACATGCTTAATACGTGATGCTAGAACTCGTACATGCCAGAATACTTATTTGATTTATAGTTGTCATTAACTTCGTACAAGCCTCCCTTAACATGTATAGCACAATAGGAGTAACACGCCTCTCGTATTCTTGAGGTCATGTTAAGCTAAAAACAAAATGGTCTTCTCATTGCGACGACAAAATTACGCTAGTGGGAAACTTTGGGTTGACAATTATAAGTTGCATGCTAGTATTGTTATGTTAATTCTTAGTTTGCGGTTAATGCATGTGGTTTTGTTTAAAACGTTTATACTTATGATAGTACTACAAACTTGTATGCTCGCCAATACGTTATGTGTTGACATGTACTTTAATATGTATTGTAGGAACTTGATGATGAGACGTTGAAAGGAATATAGTAGGATAACTAGAAACTCATTTTAATATAGTACTTGTTGTTGTGTTTTGCTTCCTTGTTCAAGTTGTTGTATTGTTTCCAGACATAGTATTTTGCCTTAGTGTGAAATATCGTCTATTAAATACTTGTTGCAAAAGGCGTTATGAAGTCTCTTGCAATCTCATTTTCGTCTCACTCCGATGTTTCCGCCATCGGTTGGGGTGTGACATTTGTATCTTGCACACTCGGGTTTTCGACACTAGTTACCATTGGAATGTGAGATCCGAATACAACGGACTTCCAACACTTGGTGTTTTGTTGAGCAAGTATGTGAGCCATCCTACGTTGCTAGATATTAAATTCAGATTTGACAAGCATGGGAGGCTTATTACTGAAGTCGAAGTGTTATGGGGATCATTTTCTGCCATTTTCTTTTGTTCTTTTGAAGAAGAACATAGTATGTTTTAAACACAATTGAGTTATACACTTTACTACTCTGAGCTACGAACAGACTTGGATCTTTGATGTTAAACTGATTGTGAAATCAAGTTTAACGTGACCAAGCTTCCTTGTTCAAGTTGTTGTATTTGTTTCCAGACATAGTATTTTGCCTTAGTGATGAAATATCGTCTATTAAATACTTGTCGCAAATAGTCTTTATGAAGTCTCTTGCAATCTCATTTTCGTCTCACTCCGATGTTTCCGCCATCAGTTGGGGTGTGACATTTGTCTCTTGCACACTCGGGTTTTCGACACTAGGTACCATTGGAATGTGAGATCCGAATACAACGGACTTCCAACACTCGGTGTTTTGTTGAGCAAGTATGTGAGCCATCCTACGTTGCCAGATATTAAATTCAGATTTGACAAGCATGGGAGGCTTATTACTGAAGTCGGAGTGTTATGGGGATCATTTTGTGCCATTTTCTTTTGTTCTTTTGAAGAAGAACATAGTATGTTTTAAACACAATTGAGTTATACACTTTACTACTCTGAGCTACGAACAGACTTGGATCTTTGATGTTTAACTGATTGTGAAATCAAGTTTAACGTGACCAAGCTTTGATACCAATTGTAAAGTCTGAGTATACAAGGCTTGTGATTAAATGGCAAATAAGTGCAAACAATTTTGTATTGTATAAGTAATAGATAAACAATCACATGCGAGGAATCATCAACATCTGTTTCAATTAGAATCATATGATTACAAAACGTTTTACAAAAGATTCACTCTACAGACCCCCCCCCCCAAGCCTAACCACTAACAATTTTGTTCGCACAAAAGAAAAGGTGATGTGTAGTGATAACTAGATCTCTAAGAGTGGGATCTATTTATACTAAGTACGAAAGCTCTGTTTGTGGTTGGCTGACATCACCCTTATAGTGGCATCTAACATTCCTAACATAAAAGATTGCACATATGTTGCAAACATCTGTGGGAATCAAACAACTAATCGAACTATGCTAAACACTATTAATTAAGCTAATACTGTTACATTGGGAAACAACTGTTAAGCTATCCTCTTTAGCTTTAGCTTTGGTCCAAACATTTGTTTGGACATACAAATGTTTGGTCTTCAACATCAAACCTTTGCTTCAACAGACTTTAGGACTTGAACAGACTTTATTTCTTCATGAACAGCGGTTCCAAGACTTCCAACAGATGTTAGCTGGTCTTCAACAAATGCTTTGATTTAGGTGTTCAAGATTCACTTCCATTTATTTCTTGATCACATGACCATGTTTTTGCTTTTGAATATCATATGTTCTTTTGTAGGTCCAACAAATACACAAATAGTTAAAAGATACGTTAATTTGTACTACGACCATACTCTCACCTCGAAAAAAGTAATATTGGGCTATAATTAATAAAAAAGCCTGCTTTATACATAGGCCTGTAATTATAGAAGGGTCCAGTTTATACATATTAAAATATTGTACTAGGTTATCTTCTTGGTTTATTATTAGGTAAACCCAGGTTAAGTATTTCTTTCAGAACCGCCAATGCCATGTAAGTTTCCGTTTGTCGGTTAAAAAAATCGAGTGATTCCTAGTTCACTATTCTTATTTCATCGAAACTCCTGTAAAACTAAAATAAGTGTGGAAGTCATATATCTATATTACAGTAAGTCTGACAGTCGGAGCAACGGCCACCTCTTCACATCGTCGTTGCCACCAATAGTATGTATATGGGGTTGAACAAAACACACACACTCTATCTCATCTCACCTTCTCCCTACCACCATTGTCGGAAAATTTTACAGTCCCTATTACGTTTTTGGCCCTGAGCCGGCGCCCACCCCACCCATGCTAAGGGCCAGCTTTGCTGGGCAAATCTATTCAATCAAGTGAAATATTACTTCAAAAAGTTGTAATAAGGAACGTGAAATATTACTTCAAAAAGTTGTAATAAGAAACTTCTGTTATCACTTTGAGATATTCAGTTGATAGGAAGCACCACACTCAATTTGAGGTTAGGGTCAAAAGACAGACGGTTTTATAACGTAAAACTGTAAACGATAATTCTTAACATTTTAAAAGTTAAAGAACATTCGCTAAAAATGGTGTAAATATAAGGGTGTAAATATAAGGGATGAAAAGTATAATTTACTCTAAAGTAAAGAAATTGAAATCTATCAAAAGAAATTTACTTATTGATAAAGCAATGATAGGGGAATTGAAATATATCATTGTGCGCACGTATCCATCACACCACCACCGATGATGCAATTTCACTCTAGCTTTATGTTTCTTTACCTTAAATCAGATTTTTAATATAACATTTATATCAGAGCCATACCATCATCGGCTCTCAAGCGTTGATCATGAGGCATAATCGGTTGATGTTGCAATTGGAATCATACATAGAGAAAATGAAAGGTTCTTTAGCTGCAATTCGGGTATTTCTCAATTAACTTGTGAAGGGGCTACGAGCCCTTAAATTGGACCATCAGTCATCATATGGCGGCACCTTCATTCCTCTGCTCCTCTCAACCGTGTTATCACGTTCGTCGTCTACACCAATACCCGCACCAGCACCAGAACCAACACTAAAACCATCATCATCATCATCATCCCATCCAGCTCTTGCTGCATCAACCATCATGTTCTGCAGAGCCTCTAAAAGGACCGTTACCAACTCCAAGCGGTTAACCTTCAAAGACAAATGAAGAGCTTTATGAGTGGCAGCCACTATGGCACTTCTGTAAGATTCATACAAAGGCCACCACAAATACCGAGGGGTGCCCTCTTTGGGCTTCACCAAGTCTACTCCGAACTCCATCCTGGATGTTTTTAAAGGGACGAGTATTGTCACGATGATAATGCTGATGGGGCATGATCATCAACTGTCATTTCATTGAGTTTCATGCTTACAAGGTTCTTACCATAACAACTACCAAATAATATATTATTTCTCTCATGCCCAATCTCCTCTACGTCACTAAGGATTACATCCTACGACATAACCTCCCTTGCCTTCCTTTGTATCCACCGTAAGTTAGGCCTTGCCACTCCGCTGTACAAAACGCTATGGAAAAGGCCCGTTCTTATGCTTTTTCTTTCTGGAATTGCAATTTAGGTATATCTGCGTAATTCGACAAGCAACAACGATTCTATCATAGTTGCGTACCCTGGTCATAGGTGTTTGATAGAATCACATATTCTTCTTGTGTATGCTTGAGAAAATGTATCTATATCTAGGGCTATTGAGATAGGTGTTTGATAGCATCTGTGAGTAAAACTTTCTGGGTAGTAGAGTTTTTTCATTGGTGTGGCATCATTCATGTGACCTTATAAAATAGTATCATGTTTCTGCTGATTATGTCATTAGATATTCTAATCACGACAGATCAAAAAGGTAGTAAAAGCTTAAAAGACTGATTGTACGTACTATTCTTGATCCAAAACTCTCTTGTCCTTTTTCTGAGTTTGTTATAAACATTTAGTGTCCTAAAGATAATTAAAAAAAACTTAAATTTAAGTTTTTGAATGACGTAGTTTAGTAACGAATGTCAATACATTGTGTGATTTATAAGGAGCGAGATATGCCAAACCATGGGAGCGTTTAATGTCACATTTTCTACCTCGGAAAGACTTAAACATCAAAATGTTTGCAAATCTAAAATCCAATCTCATAAGAATCAATACATCATAATAGTTTAACAATCAGTATTATGCAAAATAAAAGGTTCTTTTCACATTTATTTTAGATAGTGAAAATGTATTTACCGCAGCAATTGAAAACATTTACTTCTTTAATTCTCAAAAATAACATTTAATGCACTTTGATTTTCAACCCCTTCTTAAAATTACCAACACAGCTTATTTGACACTTTATTAGACTTCAAAAAAACCCGAAACAAGACCTTCAAGTGTTGAAGTTGCAATTCAAGAAATCTGATCGTCAAAAACGAATAACGATCTCTAGGAGTTCTATAAAAGAAAGCCAAGGTTAAATGATCCACTCTAGTTTCTCTCTACCCATATACGAAACTCAGACGCGCCTTGATACATGTTGATATTGTGTCTGCAAGCACTCACCTAGATTGATGGATGACTAGAGGATGCTAGGCTGAGTTGAAGTGCAAAAGTGCTCACAAGTTATCACAGATAAATTTCACTGACAAATCATTTACAAAATTGTACCAGGTTTTTGAAAAGATTGATCCAAGATTATGTTCAAGCAAAAAATTAATCGATAAAGTCTTGTATTGCTCATGGCATATGAGTTGCGTCTAATTTACTTTCAAAATCGTTATAATGCTTACAGACTTGCGCAATGGATCAACCATTTACCTGACAAAAACACTCCAACGGAATGGAAAGCTATTCTTGTTTTACCTCTGGGAATCACAAAATTGAGGGTAATCACATGGGCATGATCCTTTTCTGACCTACAAACACATGGGGAAAATAATATGAATGATTAAAAATTGGTGGGTTGGGTATTGGATCGAAACTAAAACATGCAATTTTCTCTTATGGGATGTAACGGGTTGA
This sequence comes from Scalesia atractyloides, assembly GCA_947069175.1. Lineage (NCBI taxonomy): Eukaryota > Viridiplantae > Streptophyta > Magnoliopsida > Asterales > Asteraceae > Scalesia > Scalesia atractyloides. The sequence goes on along the minus strand of CAMTDV010000016.1, from coordinate 56,258,483 downwards.
CCCAAACACTATTTTTTTGTCCATTCTTTTACAACTATAAATAACTAATGTCTTAACTATAATTACAAAGACATTATTACTACAATGATACCCTAGTTCTTTAAATATAAAATTTATTTAGGAAGTTGTCGATCCATTTGACCTGTCCCTCTTCTGCTAAATCTCATATTGACACATTTTTTGGGTTAAAACACAACCCAGATTGAACAGTTTCTCAATTTTCAAAGAGACGTACAAGTTCCAGTTCTTCAAAAAGCAATTGATGCAAACTCGACCATAGGGACTCTTAACCCCAATACACATCCTATGCACATTACCATTATGTTTTTTTTACCCTCTTAGTAATAAAAGGCTAAACACCAATGCATTAGCAGGACATGAAATGCAATGCAACAGTTCACATACCTTGCGAAATGTGAAGGATACTCTTCTCGGACCCCTTTTAATAATAGTATTGTTCACCATATCAACCTACCAAACAAATTCAATCAGTAGCCACTCCTCCATCATGGAAAAGCATCATACAATCAAGATTCACAATTGATGGGCAGGTTGAATCGCAAACTCTTTTTTCTCCACTTAATTTTTTAATAATTTATGAATGCGTCAACTATAAAGGATCTTATGCCAATAATAATCCCAAAACGATTAGGGCGTTATATGCATTAGTTTCGCCCACTTTTAACCCTTTCCCCCGTTTCAGCGTTGTATTTTTTTTTTTTATTTGACTCGCCTGAGAGAAAATCAAAGCAAATTGACTCATGGATAAGTAAACGTGATAGGAATCATGTCTAGTTTGTAGTCTAAATGTCATTTGTCTATTTTGGTAGGGGGTCAAGTGCAACTTATATTTCTATAAATAGGTATCAATAACTCCTTAGGGAGGCAGGTAGAGTATTATTCAGTTTATTAGGCTCTAGGTTGGCTTAGAGAGAGGGCGAAGCCCTGGGAACACTTCAGTGTTAGTCTATCGAGTCTGTAAGATCCTATTGCATCATCTTCTTCATATCAATTTCAGTTTCCATTGTTATTAATCAGAATCGGATCCTATCAAAACGAGTCAAAGCCGTCACCTCTAAAAAATGAATCTATGGATTAAATATGTCAGATATAAAAGCTGAAAGCATTGATACCTTATGGTGGGGAATATAATGTTGCCAAGCATATCTTCCTTCTCCGGAAAGCAAGAGCATTGATCGAGGGGGAAGATAAAGAGCCTTCCTTACATAATTTGTATCTTTTTCATCACCAATGGATGCTCTAAACTCCATAATGCAAGATCCTAGTAATGAAAGACTGTAAATTGACCCCTCAAATGCTGAATGGGTATCTATATGCGGGGATAAACCCACACCTCTCGGGTATTCATTTACCTGTGTCAAAACAATACAATATATCTTAAGCACTTGCAAACCCAAGGACGTGATACACATACATTCCTAGGCTAACTGTTGGAGCTGGAAAAAATAGGAGGCTTCGGTAATGGGTCAAAAGAGGTAACTTTTGCCACTGGTTGTTGTGTCCAAGATATTTTTTAAAATATATAAATTATTAGTGTGTCAAATACAATTACAAAATAAACATACAATTTTAAATAAAATGATTTAGAAGGTTTCATGCACTGGAAATATACATTGGGCCTGCTAAGCTATTGTTTTTTGTTTTACCTATTTTGACCCGTTAGAAATGGAACACAAACAAAACTGAAATGACTCGACACTACCACCTCTTCTTTTAAGTTATGGCCGTTCAAGCAACAATATTTTAAATTAGTCTGAGGTCACTTAACTAGTAAGAACTAATTTCACCAATTTTCTCAAGAAAATAAACAGGTAGTTATGATCTAAAATGGCCTTTATGTCCCAATAATTCTCTCCTTTCTAATTTAAAAAGATACAGAAAACTAAGATAATTAATTGAAGGAGGAATAGTTGCAACTAAATTAGAAAAAATATATTTCATCCATCATCTTTCTTCTCTTGGTAACTAGTAATAATTAGATTATAGTAGGACATTCTCTACGGTTTATAACAAAGAAAAAATCAACGATAACTTATTTTTCCACGCATATACAACATCAATGTATCATTTTATGGATATAAATTACCGTAAGCTGGTCTAATGATATGTCTGCAGCCTCATCAAGCTTCCTAAACAAAGGGAGCTTCTCAGTTATACATGCAACAAACGATGGAAGTGCACCCAATTGCTTTTCTGTGTTAACATTTCTTATCTGCACCAACAAACATGGTTTGAACAATGCTCAATATCAGAACTAGTTTAACCATCAAATTGTGATACAATGCATTAATAAACGAAAATCTCAAGTATGTTATTTTTGTGCGTACAGAAATAAGAATTGACTTTAGAATATGTTGTTATTGCATGTACTTGTGGAAATTGATGTGAAGAAAAAGAAATCAGATACTTGACAACTAAGCAGATTGGATTGTTAGCAACAATATTGTATAGTTTAAATTAAGATCCAAAGTTGTGGATTTGGCAACTTACATGATAGCAAAATTCATAGCCGTAAATGTTGAACCCTTCTTTTTGCAAGACTATGCCAAGGCCTTGCATCAACTGCAGCAATCAGTTGCTGAAAAAGAAGAAGAAAAGATACAATATGATATCTACTTTATGAACACAATAATAATCCAAGAAAGTTCATGACACATGGTAAGAAGAGGTGAAATGGTGGGGGTTGGATAACGGGTCAATATAGTGGCTTGTATGTATAGAAAGCAGAGATCCCTTACCTCCTCTTCTTGAGCTGAAAGAAAGTCATAATAGATTCCTGGAATATTCAATTCTGATGCTTCTAAAGACACCTGAACCGAATCACCACTTATCACCTATCAATCAAAGAGGCCATGCAATGTTTAAGAAATTAAACACAAGAAAATAATTTGCATGGACCAATCACCATGAAGTATATTCAAGACCATTTTGTTATAGCAACCACCTAACTTACCACTTTGATACTCCCCTTGTTAATAAAAATAGTACAAGTGGCAGTTTCAACCTACTTACCTATGGCTATGAATGGCTTGATTTGCGCTAACAGGTCTAATGAGTGAAACAGGTGGAACTGGAAAGTAATCTGAATGATGGTAATAAAATGAATAAATTACACTTATAAGTCAGATTATTATCATGATACTACAGTTTTTCGAATCATATTTAACAGGTTCAATATTATCAAAGAAAGGGTAAAAGAAAGTGAACAAAAAACTTTTGTTTGGGGAATCCGATCTGCACAGAAAGGTTACCTATATAAATCTCAACTCATTACTCCACCAACCTATTCCGCCACCTCTAAGAGACATTTAGGCAGGGTGAATTCTGTAAAAACTTTCAAGTTGTAGGGATCGAAATCCCTCAACTTTCTTGTGATATGAAGTTTGGTTCTTGGATCACACATGATTGGTCAAGTTCTGAAACTTTGTTTGACTTAAAAATTAAGTTTCTAAACACCACCTCTGTTTTGCATGAGGACTTAATCACAACAGACTTACACGCTAGTATGTTAGGGGGTTTTTCAGAATTATCATTCTTCTAGGGGATTACATAGTTATCAAATGAACCTAAAATCTGATCAACTCAATTAGACAGGGTTCATCAACCATATTCACAGTTGAAATAGATTCAAATTCAACGACATGGCATGGCGGGCGTTCAACGGAATAACGAATGTGCAAAGAACGGCCTCCAAGATCATGACATGGATTTTGGTTGAGTGCCTTAAGTGCTGACTCTGCACAAGTCTCATCATAGTATGAAACGATAACACGACAACCACTTTCATCAGCAGGATATACTCCTTTTAATGTCCCATAGGAGCTGAACGCGGACGCAATACGATCTAAAGTAAGTCCAACAGCCGGCCCACAATTAGCGACATAAAGGTTGCAGCTTAACTCCTGATGACCCCCCTTGGGGCGCCTAAATTTTGGCAAATCCATTACGCAAGGACAAACTGTATAAACAAAGAATCAAACAAACAATTAAAGCAGATACATTACCACAAGCAAACCCATACAACTGTAAGCAAAAATAGCTAATATTTACAGAATTTAATTTAAAGGTAGCCAAATAATCGCAAACCTGGAGATGCTATGCTAAACAAGGGTTGTTGTTCTACACTTCCGCCGGCAATATCTCAAGCCGCCGGGTGAACCTTACAGACTACTAATCACACCCCTTTTCATATTAGTATTACCCTCCACCGAAGCCATACTAATCACACCGTTTGGATATTTTGGGTTATTTTGAATATTTAAAAAATAAGGATGGGTTGGAAAATAATTAAGAATATGTTAGGATGGGTTGTAAGATATCGATTAAAAAATAATTTGTGGTTAAGATTGGTATTAAGATAGGTAAATTGATAACTTTAATAGAAGCATAGTCCATTCTTAATCTTATTTAAATGTTCGTAAATGTAAACAAAAAATAAAATAAAAAAACTAAAAATTACGAAAAAAACAGAATAATTTTAAAAAAATCAAAAAAGTTCAAAAAAATAATAAAATTCTTAAAAATACAAAAAAAAGTCAAAAATAAAAAATTCGAAAAAATCAAAAAATTTCCAGAAAAATCCAAAAACTCAAAAAAGTTCTAAAAGTAACAAAAAATCTAAAAAATAAAAAAAAATATAAAAATTATAAAATTTAAAAAAATCAAAAATCAAAAAAATAAAAAAATTTAAAAGTTCAAAAACAATCAAAAATTTCTAAAAATTCAAAAAAATTCTAAAAATTAAAAAAAAATCCAAAAAAATTCTAAAAAAAATCAAAATTTTTAAAAAATCAAAAAATTATAAAAATTCAAAAAATAAAAATAAAAAAATTCTTAGAAATTCAAAAAAATTATAAAAATTCAAAAAAATCAAAAAAATTAAAAAATTCCAAAAAATTCAAAAATTCAAAAAATAAAAAATGTAAGAATATAAAAAAAATTCAAAAAATTCAAAAAAATCCAAAAAACTAAAAAAATTCTAAAAAACCAAAATATTTAAAAAAATCACAAAAATTATAAAAAATAAAAAAAAACAAAAAAATAAAAAAATGTAAAAAAAATTAAAAAAACAAAAAATTCTAAAAATTAAAAATTAAAATCCGAAAAGTAACTTTTGATTTTTTGTTTTTTTTTTTTGAAGTTTTATAGTTCATTTTAAAAATTAAATATTTTTTGATTTTTTGAAATTTTTTTGATTTTTAGAATTTTTAGAATTTTTTAGAATATTTTTATCTTTTTCTGAATTTTTAGAATTTTTTGATTTTTTTGGATTTTATTTTTAATTATTTTTTTCTATTTTTCATAATTTTTTTAGATTTTTTTGGTTTTTTTAATTTTAGAATTTTATTGTTTTTTTGAATTTTTAGAATATTTTAATTTTTTTTTATTTTTTTAATTTTTTAGAATTTTTTGGATTTTTGGAATTTTTTTTTGAATTTTTTGATTTTTTATAATTTTTTGATTTTTTTATTTTTTATATATTTTTATTTTTAGATTTATTTTTTAATTTTTTGGACTTTTTTAGAATTTTTTTTTATTTTTTTGAATATTTACCCAAACTCATCTTAAACCTTTGATAAACCCATCTTTACACAAACCCATCGTAACCCATACTCATCCTAACCCATACCCATTATAACATTTTTCTTAAAAAAAACTCATCCTAACCTATACTCATTCTAACCCATGACCCAAACCTACCCAACCCATCACTTTTGCCACCCTTACTTATTACCCTCCACAGAAGCCAAAATCGAAGATATCGGTAAGGTTAGATCAATGATTTTTTTTTGCGGTTTGTTTTTTTTAACTGCAAGGAACGATGTGTTAACCATCGTGACACTGGGTGTTGTAACCAAGGTTGACTACTCGACCGCCGCCTGCCCCTTGGCTCTCCCTAGATGCGTGGAAACCCGATCTCCACCCGCCCGAAAGCATGACAGCGGAATAATCGGTAAAATTTTGCCTCCCATTCAAGTCGAACCGGTGCCACCCATATTCGCTCTTCACCTGGATGCCGCAGAAAATAGCGAGGAGAGTGAGAATCGAACCTGGGTCACAAGGAACACCAATATTTCGGTTAAATATATGAACCAGAGGTGTAAAAGCTAGAAATATATGAATATATGAATGATTCAGTTCAATTAATTTTAGTTAAACGAGAGTACCAAAAAAACCGACAACTGTTTTTGTTAATTCTGTTTTCGGTTATTAGTTAATACGGCTTTTGGTTAATTTTGGGTTTTCGATTTCATCTGTTTTGGTTAACGATTTCATTATTGCTCAACCCTACACACTATTAATGACGTAACATATCATTTTTTAATTAAAAAACTTATAGCAATACTTTACTCAAATTAAAGAGAATAAGACATCGTTTTTATATATAATTTAAAAAAAATAACTAATGTACTAAAAAGTTATGTTCGTTTAAAAAACATTGGGTAATTAGTTTTTCATAAGGAAAACAAGTGTAATTAATAATTAATTAATCAGAATTTGTTAAAGATGATGGATTAAAGTATAATAAGGATGAAGAATTTAATGTAATAAGTGTTTGAAAGACTAAATTACCTTTAAGGTTGTACTTCATGTATTAAAATAAAATAAAAAAGTTCTTAACTTAAGACTAAGTAATCACACCCCTTTATATACCCGGCTTTAAAAGGTTAAACACACCATTATGGACTTAGGTAAGATGTTTGGTCCTTACACAACCACAAGCTTGTTTAATATAGAATAAAAGGGTGCCCACACGATGCGGAAGGAAACACACACATGTGTTATGGTTCGGTCGGTCCAAATATTATCCTCAACCGAAAGGAGTTGCAATCCACTCAGATTACCTGTGAAAAATGGGTAAAATCATGTCATGGTTATGAGCAACCCTCCAATACGTCCATTGACTCAGAATTGGTTGAGATCATTCCAATCAACTCAACTGGCGAAAAAAAATCAAGGTACATAACCTAGTGGTAAAAAGATCATTCTTGAAAAACCATAAAGTTACATTCAGGATGAAAAACAAAACTATGAATTTAAATCCACATGGTCTGATGAATGTGATGTGCTTAATAATTTTAAACCAGTTGATTTCACCAACCCAGATGGTCTCAAGCCACCCAAAATAAAAATCATTCCTATTACCAACTCTTAAACATATGTTAAAACATGTGTTGCTAGAAAGAGAGATAAGTGTAACTGGAAAGGTAAGACCACATAATTGTTTTAACTTTTGTGAGAAAAACAAATCATATGACAAATGATTGTTTCAAGTTAAAAACATATGATATCTGTGACCACTGTGAAATCCTGGTAAACCCTAATCGTTGCTAGTCCGCAATAACAAAACACGATGTGCAATTGAATAAACTTATGATGATGTGAGGGTAAAAATTTGTTAACATGTGATTACTAGAACATACTGTACGAGCTATTAGTTACTATGTGTGTGAAGATTCACCATAAACACTAATTTGACGCAGGGCGTTACAAGCATAGCGGTATGAAGTTGTGAGTGTTTAGACAATTTTGGAAACACGAATTGGTCAATACATGAACTATAGAGTAAACATAGACGTGTTGGTGGATAAATGAGAATCCAATTGCTCGTAGTGAAACCTGTGTAATTACGATGAATTAGATTTCGATTATTGAAGAATGAAATAACGAATAAAATGACAACAAGATTTTTAGGGCATGCAAGATTTTCATTAGGGATTTATCAAATATTTTTCAAAAATCTCAAGACCTCTAACAAAATTACTTGAAAAAATGCACTATTCATCTTTGACAAGGATTGCAATAAGGCTTTTCTTGAACTTAAAGAATTGCTAGTCAATGCACCAATTATGACAGCACCCGATTGGAAATTACCCTTCGAAATCATGTATGATGCAAGCGACTTTGCAGTTGGAGCCGTCTTAGGACAACGAAAAGAAAAATATTTTCACCCAATATACTATGCAAGTAAAACTCTTAACGATGCTCAAGAAGATTATACAACTACCGAAAAAGAATTACTTGCCGTAGTATTTGCTTTTGATAAATTTTGTTCCTATCTTGTTCTTTCTTGTAACACCCCGACCCGAATACGGCTGGCGTGTCACTTTTACAAATACCAAAACTAAAACTAATCCATAACATTAAATAAAAGATCCTAATTACATATTATTACATTACTGAAATAAATAATCTTGTTCGACAACTTCTTAACATTCCTCACTGAAATCCCATCATGTCCCAGATTACCTGTAAAACAAATAAGACAAACACAAAAAGAAAAATACGGCTGAGCCAAAAATTGCTCAGTATTGGAGAAATCAACAGTACAAGTAAAGTCATACCAGCGAAAGGAAAAACACAACAAAACTAAGACTGAACTGAAAAGATTACTCACACGAGTACTGATAACAGATGCAGACATATGACTGATACAAAAACTGATAAACAAACCGATCTGAAAGTTTAACGAAAACTGATACGGAAAAAAAGTCAACCATACACATAACTAATACCGAACCAAACACAAAACCGTTGTAGAGACTGATACATTGCTGACCACAATGACTAAAATATTTTTTCTTGTATAAACGAACTTATTGAAAACATCTTTTACATAACCTAGTATCCGTATGACAGGCAAAGTTTCTAACCTATCATTTGTAGTTTGTAAATATAACATTTAAACTAATCCAAGAACTAATAACTATCGAATATTTTAAACACGTTTATTAATGTTGTTATTTTTAAAACAAGATACTTGGCAAAAGTATTTTCTTATATTGAGCGTTTGAATTTTATCGAAATAAAGATGTTTATCACATTTCATAGAAAATACGCATTAGACAAAAAGAACTAATTTTCTAACTTTGAAAAGTTATAATTTAGAAATATAATAAATGTAAGAAACTTTATTTTAAATGAAATGGTTATAAAGTTACGTAAACCGACATGGAAAGCCGATACAAAAACAAAACCAAATACGTAAGCCTAAACATTTTAAATAGCATTAAAAATCTTATAATCTTTAGAGGAAAGGATTGTCGAAACTATTATCATTAAATAAAGTTTAGATTCAAACTCATATCTATTTATTAATCAATATTTATAAGTTATTTATTTAGTCAAAATAAATATTTTTATAGCTTTAAAGATTTATATATAGTAAACAAAATACTTTAAATAATTTGAGTTTATATGTAAAATAATAAAAATCCTTATGAAATTTCATAAAACGATCGGAAAAATCGACACTAAACAAAGACAGATTCAACGACAATTATTGAACAGACACTTATCATACATTGAATACAGATACTGACGGACACAAATCGAGACTGAGACGAAACTGAAACAAACCCGTACAGATACTGAGTCAAAGCGGACATAGCTAATACATAACAGAATCAGACACTGAACATAGTGTCACACCCTCAGAATCCACATGCGGAGTTCTACTGTGAGGCGCGTGACAAACCAGGATAACAGTCATTAGTCATATTGAACAACCACTATATGAGTTTAAAAATTTTCCTGTTTGCTCATTCATGAGAAAATACTGTTTATACAATTTAGTTGCGGAAGCGTAACAATTACAAAACCATAATAGCTAATTTAATTAAAAGTAATTCTAAAAGTTTGATGAAATCAATGCGACTCCGAAATGCATCCTAGTCCTGATATGTGCTACCTTAGCAACCTGAGAAAACATGTAAAATCAAGTGTCAACAATAATGATGAGTGAGTTCACAGGTTTTAGTTCACAAGTTTAAACGTAAGTGTTTCCCCACGGGTTCAACCCTGAACCAGTGTCTCATAAGTTACCCTGATCCAACCCAAATCAGATTAATATTATGTAGTTTAGGAGTTCACATTATATGTTTAGGTAGCTAGCCTAGGTCATGTAAACAAAGTGTTCGATCTGAAGCTGACGTTGCTGCCCCTGTTGTGCCAGGCCTATCACAACCATGGCTAAAAAGTTAGGCAAATTCTACACTCGTGACCATCAATGTTTGGTCTAACTGGCGCGACCAGTTCGAGTGGGGCTTGTCGGGCCCAGTAGTACTACTAAAAATTCCCTCGCTACAATCCAATACTAATGGCATTGTAAGTGTTATGGGGACTGACATGTGATATATGCTCCCCTGTGACCATAACCGTATAACATAACTCTAAATAGAAAGGCGTTACTATACAGTGATGTATGCCACCCATACATCACTGTAACGTGTACATGTTTTAAATAGAAAGACGTTACTGTACCGTAATATAATCAACCCATATATCAATGTAACGTGTACATGTTTTCTCCCCCTGTGTTTTTTTAAACGTTTAAAGAAATAAGGGCCATGAACTCACCTTAAGTTGCTCGGTTAGATAAGTGCAAAGGAAGTAAAGGATGGAACCACTAATCACGTCATAACATGTCAACCGGTTCAAAGTTAGTGTGTGAACGCACACTGACACAAAATCCTACGCGTAACTAGCACACAATACGAAACACGTAATGACAAGTTCAAAACCAGAATCATGCATGCAAAGTGTCGCTATACGAAATAGCGACCAACAACTTGTCACAAACACAGGATAGCACATACAACACTTAAATACACATAAATGTAAGTTCATGTTTCAGCTTGTACATTCATAAGTGGGCTGTTTTCGGGAATTTTTATAAAATAGTTCCCACGTTCCAAAAATTCCAATCTTTTTATAGAAGGTGTCAATTAGACTGTAGAATTTTGTATAAATTTTTTCAAGTATTGGTTCCTTACCAATTATTTATATGAATTTATTTACTAGGCTGCAGTCAGATTCGTCGCTTTCTGACTGCAGTCCACGAGAAAAATCATTTAAGAATACTCGTTTGTCCGATTGATGAAATTCCAGTTGGAGATTCCTCTGAACACCTAGGAGTATCTACTGTATAAATTTCGTGACTTAAGTCTTTTCAGTTTACAGGTTATGACAGAAAACATTGGCTTCATTTTCAGCAAAAAATGCAGCTCTGCGCGCTTGTACGATAAACGTCCTTAAAAATAGTTTTACTTATCCGAAAATATGAAACCAATCTTATAGAAAGCTAACATGTAAAATTTGTGTTCTATCTTTTAAAAAGTGACTAAGAGTCATTTATGGTGTCCCAAACACCTCGTACAATTCGGCTGATTTCAGCAGCCCAGTGCTGAAATAATTCAGCCATTATTTTTAGAGAAGAATACTTAATTAAGAACGATTTTAGGCACTAAAAACGCATCGCAAGCAAGTAGAATATGTCCGTACATGTATGAGCAGATTGTATGTCCAAAACACATGAACCAAGTTGTCACACCCTCAATTTCCACTTGCGGAGTTCTACCGCGAGACGTGTGAACAAACCAGAATCTAAGACACTAGTACGTCGAACGACTCTATATGATTTGATAATACGTTTTCCGAAATCATTTGTTGTAAATTTTAGATTACCAATATTTAGCATGAGTATCAGTTTTTAAAGTTTGAGCGGAAGCATAAATAAGTAGTGATGCGGGCGCCAACACAAACGCCAAAACCAATGAAAAATCCCAAAACAATATTAATAAATAAGACTCTATAATGATGTCTTGTTCAATGCGTGTGCGTGCACCTAGAGCTCCTAGCGTCCTGAGAAACATGTAAAGAAACAAGTGTCAACATTAAAGATGAGTGAGTTCACAGGTTTTCATATAATCGTTTGTTCGGTTATAGTTTGTTACTCCGTTATCCCCAACCCGGGATAACTAATCAGTTCCATTATTCCAATCCCGGAATAATAAGTTGTTGCTTCCAATATTCCCAAACCGGAATATTAAGTTGTTGTTTCCGTTATCCCCAACCCGGGATAATAAGTTGATGTTTCCAATATTCCAAACCCGGAATATTAAGTTGTTCCGTAATTAAGTTCATATTAATGTATATAGGTAGCTAGCCTAAAGTCATGTCACTAAGTGTTCGCGATCGAAGCTGACAGTTGTGCCTCCGTTTTGCCAGGTCTATCACATGACCATGGCGATGTTAGGCCAATCATACACCCGTTGAACCATACCCGGTCAGCTAGCGCGACTAGCTCGGATGGGGCTCGTCAGACCCAGTAGTACTACTTATAATTCCCCCGCTATTTAACCCAAATACTAACGATCCGAGGAGATTGTCGAGGACTTAAGTGATGAAGCTGCATAGTGACCATAACATTACATTAACATTAACTTAGTTACCGTATAGTTATGTGACCTTAGATTCGTATAACGTAAAGAGTTTGAGTTTGAGAGTGTATACATGTTTCTCCCCCTGTTGTTTAAAAACCGTATAAAGTTAGGGCCGTGAACTCACCTTTATTTGCTCGGTTAGTGTGGCAAAGATGTTATAAGGAATGGGACCGCTAGTTGCGTCCTAACAAACCAATTAATTCCACGTCAGTGTGTAATCACACCAACACAAATTCCACACGCAATTTACTCACAAAGTGATACACACAAACAACATATCTAACACTCAAACATGCATGCAAGTATTCTCATGTGATCATAGAAATCAAACAACTTATCATGAACATATTCCAACTCCATACAACACTTTAATGCATAAAATCACAAGGTATCAACTTTCTGCTTAACACTCAATTATTCAGCTGTTTTCTAGGATTTTTATAAAATAGTTCTAACATTCCGAAAATTCCCATATTTTTACAGTAGGTGACATTTATACCATAGAAATTTATATAATTTTTCCAAGTCCTAAATCTTTACCAATTAACCATAAATATTAATTCATTAAGCTGCAGTCAGATTTACCGCTTTCTGACTGCAGTCCACGAAAGAATTTATTTAAAAATCACTGATCGTCCGATTAACAAAATTCCAGTTGGAGTTGCCCGGAAATTTCTATACCTAGTTGCTGTACAAAAATCATGACTCAACCCTCTACTGACTTTAAAATCTAGCTTGATAAACAACCAACAAAATTCCAGAATTTTAACAGCTTTACCTACTGAACTTGTTTAGCCCTTTAAAAATATTCAAACGATTTCAGAAAATTATGAATCCAGCGCCATTAGATTCCTTATTCAAATCTCTACGTTCTAGACCTCAGAAAATCCGTTTTTCGACAACTAACGACCAAGTTACAGCCAGATGAAGTCGGCTGTAACTTTTAATCAGCATCCTGTTTCAGCATCTCTTTATAATAAGTTCGTATAACTCGTTCATGCGATTAGCCTAGGTGATCAAGAACTGATTTCTAGTCCTAGATTAATACTAATAACCTATCCATGCAACCCTTCTCAATACTTTAGTTTTTATACACAAATCACAGCCTATACATTCCGCTTTCAAACAACATTCCACCTAGTGTAAACAATCCGAAACAATAAGATCATTCAATGTAAACATCATCATCAAATCGGCTAATCTAACATCTCATTCAATCATGCTTGGCAATCTTATATGTTCCGAAAACTATCATAACTATAAACAAAGATTAACAAAGCCGCTTTTATTCAGCAATCATCGTCCGGAATAACTAACCATTCTAGCATAGATATAATTCAAGACAACTAAACCATTTAAGCATACATATTATCCGAAACAACTTAAACATCTAAGCATACATATCATCCGAACATGATCTTGTAATCAGAGATAACCTCTAACAGTGTAAACGAACGTGAATGAGGGCTGCTGCTTGCTGAGACCGAGAGAAGGAAAGACTGATCTTGCGATCTAGACTGAACGGGACTGGAGATAACCGGCTGTTAGCGACCGGACAATTGAACAAAGCTGATCAGATCAAGATGCCGAAGGAGAGAAGATATTCGCGACCAAGAGGGATGAAGGTGAGGCTGCCGACGGCAGTCTTGTTGGTTAGGGTTTTCGGATTGTGAAGGAAACATGCAAGAGCTGAATTTATAGGCGCACATGATAAGGTTTATGGTTTGGGATAAGTGTTGTTGGCCGAGAATCTTGGGTTGTTTGGTTTGGGTCTTGATCACGTGGCCGAGGGACTAAAGTTACATGCTATGAGTTTCGGTTTTGGTTAGTGTTTGTGGCCGAGGGATTAAGGTTACGGTTGGGTTTGTATATTGTGGCCGAGGACTAGAATGGTTGTTTTGGTTTTGATCATGTGGTCGATTAGTTTGAGTTGGATTGGGTTTGGTTTTAAACAAAATAAGTTTGCGGTCTTGGGCTTGGTATCGACCGAGAATGATTTGAGTTGTTCACAAAGGGTTTGCGGCTTGATCTTGTAGCCGAGATAGGTTTGGGTTTAAGGTTTGATCTCGGTTTGTGTTTGCGATTTCGGTTCCGTTCGTATACATATTTATTATACATACATATATAACTAAAAATCCACACAACACACAACACGTATTTAATTCATGCATACTTATCATATATATTATTCGACAAATATCACGTGTAAGTTATCCGAAAAAAAATCCGGGATATCACATTATCCCCATGTTGAAAGAATTTTCGTCCCGAAAATTGAGTAAACGCGGTTTAGCATGTAACGTACATGTTTAGAGTGCCACGCACAAAGAGTTAGTTCGTTTATAATGGTACGCAACGTTACAAGAAATTCCCAAGTGTCATACACAAAGATTTCCAAGTGCCATGCACAAGAACTTAGTCAACAATAGTACACGAAAGTATGAGAAATTTCCAGGTTGTCACATCATCCCCTTGTTGAAAGAATTTTCGTCCCGAAAATTTAGTTACTGGTATCGTTAGTTTGCTGCTCAGTTGTGAAGAGGTGTGGGTATTTGCTTTTCATTTGATCCTCTCTTTCCCACGTGAACTCCGGTCCACGCTTAGAGTCCCAACGAACTTTAACGATTGGAATCTTGCTGTGCCTTCGAGTCTTGACCTCACGATCCATGATCTCAATAGGCTTTTCCACGAAGTGTAGTTGTTCATCCACTTGGATCTCATCCAATGGAATAACTAAAGTTTCATCTGATAGACACTTCTTCAGATTTGACACGTGAAATACGTTGTGAACTCCACTGAGTTCGGCAGGGAGGTCTAATTGGTAAGCTACGGGTCCGATTCGTTTCAAGATTTCAAACGGGCCTACGTACCGTGGGTTAAGTTTGCCCCGTTTTCCGAAGCGGATTACACCCTTCCAGGGTGACACCTTTAGTAGAACGCGATCGCCTACTTGGAATTCGAGCGGTTTGCGTCGTTGATCAGCATAGCTTTTCTGTCGATCTCGTGCCGCCGCCATGCGGTTTCTGATTTGTACAATCTTTTCAGTAGCCTTAAGTATTAACTCAGGGCCTGTGAGTTGACTAGTCACCGACTTCTGCCCAGCAGACCGGTGATCTACATTTACGACCGTATAATGCCTCAAATGGTGCTGCCGAAATACTCGTGTGATAGCTGTTGTTATATGAGAATTCTACTAGAGGCAGGTGAGTTTCCCAATTATTTCCGAAGTCCACTACGCATGCCCTAAGCATGTCTTCCAAGGTTTGTATGGTCCTTTCGCTTTGACCATCAGTCTGAGGGTGATAAGCTGTGCTCATATCCAAGCGTGTTCCCAACGCTTTCTGGAGTGACTGCCAGAAGTTTGACTGAAGCGAGCATCTCTATCCGAGATGATGGACGTTGGCACTCCGTGCCGAGAAACTACTTCCTTGATGTAGATGCGAGTCAACTTCTCCATCTTATCTGTTTCTTTAATAGCTAGGAAGTGTGCGGACTTAGTTAAACGATCCACAATCACCCAGATGGTGTCGCAACCACCCAAGGTTCGCGGGAGTTTAGTGATGAAATCCATTGAGATCTGATCCCACTTCAACACTGGGATCTCTGGTTGTTGGAGTAGCCCCGATGGCTTTTGATACTCCACCTTGACTTTTGCACAATTCAAACATTTACTTACGTAGGTGGCTAAATCGGCTTTCATGTTAGGCCACCAATACGCAGCTTTAAGGTCTTGATACATCTTATCCGAACCCGGATGGACAGAGTATCGAGATTTGTGAGCTTCATCCATGACTAGCTCTCTAAGGTTTCCGTAGAGAGGTACCCATATGCGATTCATGAAATACCGGGCTCCATTGGGCTTTACTTCCCAATCGCGTTCCATTTTTCCCACTGATTCGGCTTTGATGTTTTCCTCCTTAACTGCTTCTAATTGGGCGTCGCGTATTTGTTCGGGTAGCCCCGAATGAATAGTGAGTTGTAGTGCTCGTACGCGACTGAGGTTTCAAGTGTTCCTTCCTGCTGAGGGCATCAGCTACCACGTTAGCTTTACCCGGGTGATACCGAATGGCACACTCATAATCGTTTAAGAGTTCGACCCAGCGACGCTGTTGCATGTTCAACTCCTTCTGATCGAAGATGTGTTGGAGGCTTTTGTGGTCAGTAAAGATGGTGCACTTCATTCCATATAGGTAGTGTCTCCAAATCTTGAGTGCAAACACTACTGCTCCCAATTCTAGGTCATGCGTCGTGTAGTTTTTCTCGTGAACCTTCAGCTGTCGTGACGCATACGCGATGACCTTATCGCGTTGCATGAGTACGCATCCCAATCCCTGAATGGAAGCATCACAATACACCACGAAGTCATCTGTCCCTTCTGGCAAGGACAGAATGGGTGCACTGCAAAGTTTCTGCTTCAGCAATTGAAATGCTGCTTCTTGTTTTTCACCCCAAGCATACTTGATGCCTTTCTGGGTGAGGGTAGTGAGCGGTTGTGCAATCTTTGAAAACCCCTCGATGAAGCGTCTATAGTAACCAGCCAATCCTAAGAATTGGCGGATCTCCGTTGGTGTCTTAGGTGCTTCCCAGTCTTTGATGGCTTCAATCTTGGCAGGGTCTACGTGGATACCCTTTTCATTCACGACGTGCCCGAGAAACTGAACTTCTCGGATCCAGAAATCACACTTCGAAAGCTTGGCGTATAGCTTTTCCTGTTGAAGTAATCCTAGCAGTAATCGTAGATGCTCAGCATGTTCTTCTTCACTTTTGGAGTAGATGAGTATGTCATCGATGAACACAATGACAAATTTGTCGAGGTATGGCTTACACACGCGGTTCATGAGGTCCATGAATACCGCAGGTGCGTTAGTGAGACCGAATGGCATGACCAAGAACTCGTAATGGCCATACCGAGTGCGAAATGCTGTCTTAGCGATATCCTCCTCTCTGACGCGTAGCTGATGATAACCAGACCGTAAATCAATCTTAGAGTAGTAACTTGACCCTTGTAGTTGGTCGAATAGATCGTCGATGCGAGGTAACGGGTATCGGTTCTTGACTGTAACCTTGTTGAGTTCCCTATAGTCGATGCACATGCGGAAAGTCCCGTCCTTCTTCTTGACAAACAGGACTGGAGCTCCCCATGGCGAAACGCTTGGTCGGATAAATCCTTTTTCTAGTAGCTCTTGAAGTTGGGTAGACAGCTCCTGCAGCTCGGCTGGAGCTAGGCGGTATGGAGCTTTGGCGATGGGAGTTGCATTGCTTGCCAATTCAATTTCAAACTCCAATTGTCGATGTGGTGGAAGACCAGGTAGTTCTTCTGGGAATACATCGGAAAAATCACGGACAACAGGGATGTCTTCTATACGTTTCTCGTCCTTAGGCTGTTCGGTAATTAGTGCGAGTAAAGCGAAGGAATTCTTTTTCCGAAGATACTTCTGCGCTTGCATAAATGAGATGATGTTGGTGACGGCGCTTGTCTTGTCGCCTTGTACCGTCAGGATTTCGTCGTTCGTGAGTGGAATACGGATAGACTTTTCGAAGCAGAGAACTTCAGCCCGGACGTCGGATAGCCAGTCCATTCCGACTACCACGTCAAAACTACCCAGGTTAGTTGTCATCAGATCGATGGTAAAAGTGTGGCCCGCGAGTTTGAGTTGACAGCCGGATACTATTTGGGTCACATCTACCGATTTACCATTGGCTAATTCTATCACATAAGGGGTCTCTAATGGTTTAAGCGTGAGATTTAGGTTCTTCCTAAAAGACTCAGATATAAAGCTCCTATCCGCACCCGTATCAAAAAGCACAGAAGCAAAATGTTCATTAAGGGGAAATTTACCGGTGACCACGTTCGTGTCGTTTCTGGCCTCTCCGCGGCCCAATGTGAATGCACGACCTTTGGCACCTCCTGTGCCACCGTTCCCATTATTGTTGTTGTTGTTATTGTTGTGGTTGTGGTTGTTTCCACCATTATTGTTGTTGTTGCGCAAATGTGGGCAGTCTTTTCTGAAGTGAGCGGTGCTACCACACTGATAGCATCCCCGGTTTATACCCTGCTGCTGACCTTGGGGCTGATTCTGATTTTGTCGGGACATAATTTCCCCACGACAATCCTTGCCGCATGTCCCATCTTGCCACATCTTTGGCAGCGATTTCCGGCACAAGGGCCGTTATGATGGAGATTACAGCGGTTGCACTGCGGCTTTCGACCTACATAACCGCCTGCATTCTGGTTGTTGTTGTTGTTGTAGTTGTTGTTGTAGTTGCTGTTGTTGTTGGAACGATTTTGATGACCCCGGTGGCTGTGGTAGTGATTGAACCGTTTCTGGTTCCCTTGCTGTGGATGTGATGACGAAGGCTGTCGAACAGTGGAGTCTTCAAACTTTCTTTTGTTATCTGGGGCAACTACAGTGGTACCCCGTGCTGGCAGTTTCTTCTGTTCCACCGCTTTATCGGTGAGTTTGTGAGCCAATCGGATTGCTTGATGTTCTGTTACAGGGTTACTAGCCATTACCATACCCTGAATTTCCGGAACCAGACCCCCGAGATAGAACTCGAGTCTTTTCTCCACCGTGTTGGCCAATTCGGGACACAGAAATACCAAATCATGATGTTTTGCGGTGTAAGCTTCAATTTCCGATCCCACCATCTTGTGGTTCCACAAAGCTTGCTCTAACTGTTGCACTCTGTCTCGTGGACAGTACTCCTCTTTAATCAGGGCCTTGAACTCAGCCCATGCCATTGCATTTGCAGCTAACAGTCCACGTGTTTGGACTTGGGCATTCCACCATGTCAGTGCCCCCTCTTCCAGTGTTGAGGCGGCGTATTTGACCTTGTTGGCCTCTAAGCAGTTGCACATTTCAAAAACGGATTCCGACTTTTCGATCCAGCGGACCAGTCCAATGGGTCCTTCCGCCCCCGAGAACTTGCTTGGCTTTGCGTCAAGGAACATCTTATAGGGATTAAAGCCCCCTCCTGCTGACAGAGAACAGGAAGTCAGCAAGGAATTGTACTAGCCTCACTATTAGATTTTCACGCGAAAACCTAATAATGGTTACCTGCCGGCTGGTTCTGAACACCCGCTAATGCTGCGTTCACATGCTCCTGAATCATGGCAGCTAGCTCTTCGGGCGTAGAGTTTAGGTTTCACGTCTTCCAGTCGCCATTTAGATCTTCGAAACACAACATAAACACACTCCGATAAGTCTATATATCCAATAGAGTTATCCTACTTCGTACTTTAATAATTATTAAGTTATGTCAACTCAATATGTCAAACAGTCAAAAGAAATACTTGATTAACTGAAATCTCAACGTCTTACAAAAGTGCAAATCAAACATACGAATTCACTATAAAGTCTCAAGTTTAAATACAAGTGGAAAATAATAAACTGAAGGAAAACAAATAATATAAACGAGACGTGTCAGTCGTCTACGTCTCCATTCCCCAAGTCACTGTCGTTGCCGTCATCCTGTGCGGCATTTCCAGCTTCCTCAGCTGGGTCCTCCTCCGGATCCTCTTCAGGATCCTCCTCTGGATCCTCTTCTGGATCCTCCTCTACCGGCACTGGAGGGGCAGGTGCTGGTTCAAGTGCTTGATTTTGCAGTTCCTGAATGTTCCAACTATTTTCCAGGACTCTGTCCTCAAGCCAGTCAGCTCTTATCTGCTCAGCACGCAGATCTCTGGCTATGGTGTTACGAGCTATCTTACTCGTACGATGCTCTTCCTCGAGCGAGTCGGTCTTTCCCGTAAGGTGTCGGATCATCCATCCTTGTGCTAAGATGGTTTCCTGCATTCTTTCTAACTGTTTTTGTTGTGTATGTACCAGGATTCTAAGCATGTCAAGTCCTATTTCTACAGGATTAACCGGTTCAACCGGTACAGCAATAGTTGGGCGCAACGACGACTCCTCCCCCAGAGCGAGCCTTTTCCTCACTGCTGAGCGTGTCTCCACGCCATAAGGTGGTATGGGTTCCACCATTGGTGCCTTTCCTGGTGCTCTTGCTGGCGTAAGTCTGTCGGACGATGATGACGATGAGGATGATGACATTGCCTGTTAGGTCGTGTAGTTAGTTACGAGTTGTTTTCATTTCTTATTATGAAGGTATAACCTACCAAACACTTTTGTAGCATATTGCATAACAAGATATAATAATTCGGTGCCAAACTAAGTCTAGTGTCGTGATATCAGCTATAGTTTAGGTCTACTTCTAATGCAAACCTGGTTCTCTATAGCTAGTGGCTCTGATACCAATCTGTCACACCCTCAATTTCCACTTGCGGAGTTTTACCGCGAGACGTGTGAACAAACCAGAATCTAAGACACTAGTACGTCGAACGACTCTATATGATTTGATAATACGTTTTCCGAAATCATTTGTTGGAAATTTTAGATTACCAATATTTAGCATGAGTATCAGTTTTTAAAGTTTGAGCGGAAGCATAAATAAGTAGTGATGCGGGCGCCAACACAAACGCCAAAACCAATGAAAAATCCCAAAACAATATTAATAAATAAGACTCTATAATGATGTCTTGTTCAATGCGTGTGCGTGCACCTAGAGCTCCTAGCGTCCTGAGAAACATGTAAAGAAACAAGTGTCAACATTAAAGATGAGTGAGTTCACAGGTTTTCATATAATCGTTTGTTCGGTTATAGTTTGTTACTCCGTTATCCCCAACCCGGGATAACTAATCAGTTCCATTATTCCAATCCCGGAATAATAAGTTGTTGCTTCCAATATTCCCAAACCGGAATATTAAGTTGTTGTTTCCGTTATCCCCAACCCGGGATAATAAGTTGATGTTTCCAATATTCCAAACCCGGAATATTAAGTTGTTCCGTAATTAAGTTCAATATTAATGTATATAGGTAGCTAGCCTAAAGTCATGTCACTAAGTGTTCGCGATCGAAGCTGACAGTTGTGCCTCCGTTTTGCCAGGTCTATCACATGACCATGGCGATGTTAGGCCAATCATACACCCGTTGACCATACCCGGTCAGCTAGCGCGACTAGCTCGGATGGGGCTCGTCAGACCCAGTAGTACTACTTATAATTCCCCCGCTATTTAACCCAAATACCAACGATCCGAGGAGATTGTCGAGGACTTAAGTGATAAAGCTGCATAGTGACCATAACATTACATTAACATTAACTTAGTTACCGTATAGTTATGTGACGTTAGATTCGTATAACGTAAAGAGTTTGAGTTTGAGAGTGTATACATGTTTCTCCCCCTGTTGTTTAAAAACCGTATAAAGTTAGGGGCCGTGAACTCACCTTTATTTGCTCGGTTAGTGTGGCAAAGATGTTATAAGGAATGGGACCGCTAGTTGCGTCCTAACAAACCAATTAATTCCACGTCAGTGTGTAATCACACCAATACAAATTCCACACGCAATTTACTCACAAAGTGATACACACAAACAACATATCTAACACTCAAACATGCATGCAAGTATTCTCATGTGATCATAGAAATCAAACAACTTATCATGAACATATTCCAACTCCATACAACACTTTAATGCATAAAATCACAAGGTATCAACTTTCTGCTTAACACTCAATTATTCAGCTGTTTTCTAGGATTTTTATAAAATAGTTCTAACATGCCAAAAATTCCCATATTTTTACAGTAGGTGACATTTATACCATAGAAATTTATATAATTTTTCCAAGTCCTAAATCTTTACCAATTAACCATAAATATTAATTCATTAAGCTGCAGTCAGATTTACCGCTTTCTGACTGCAGTCCACGAAAGAATTTATTTAAAAATCACTGATCGTCCGATTAACAAAATTCCAGTTGGAGTTGCCCGGAAATTTCTATACCTAGTTGCTGTACAAAAATCATGACTCAACCCTCTACTGACTTTAAAATCTAGCTTGATAAACAACCAACAAAATTCCAGAATTTTAACAGCTTTACCTACTGAACTTGTTTAGCCCTTTAAAAATATCAAACGATTTCAGAAAATTATGAATCCAGCACCATTAGATTCCTTATTCAAATCTCTACGTTCTAGACCTCAGAAAATCCGTTTTTCGACAACTAACGACCAAGTTACAGCCAGATGAAGTCGGCTGTAACTTTTAATCAGCATCCTGTTTCAGCATCTCTTTATAATAAGTTCGTATAACTCGTTCATGCGATTAGCCTAGGTGATCAAGAACTGATTTCTAGTCCTAGATTAATACTAATAACCTATCCATGCAACCCTTCTCAATACTTTAGTTTTTATACACAAATCACAGCCTATACATTCCGCTTTCAAACAACATTCCACCTAGTGTAAACAATCCGAAACAATAAGATCATTCAATGTAAACATCATCATCAAATCGGCTAATCTAACATCTCATTCAATCATGCTTGGCAATCTTATATGTTCCGAAAACTATCATAACTATAAACAAAGATTAACAAAGCCGCTTTTATTCAGCAATCATCGTCCGGAATAACTAACCATTCTAGCATAGATATAATTCAAGACAACTAAACCATTTAAGCATACATATTATCCGAAACAACTTAAACATCTAAGCATACATATCATCCGAACATGATCTTGTAATCAGAGATAACCTCTAACAGTGTAAACGAATCGTGAATGAGGGCTGCTGCTTGCTGAGACCGAGAGAAGGAAAGACTGATCTTGCGATCTAGACTGAACGGGACTGGAGATAACCGGCTGTTAGCGACCGGACAATTGAACAAAGCTGATCAGATCAAGATGCCGAAGGAGATAAGATATTCGCGACCAAGAGGGATGAAGGTGAGGCTGCCGACGGCAGTCTTGTTGGTTAGGGTTTTCGGATTGTGAAGGAAACATGCAAGAGCTGAATTTATAGGCGCACATGATAAGGTTTACGGTTTGGGATAAGTGTTGTTGGCCGAGAATCTTGGGTTGTTTGGTTTGGGTCTTGATCACGTGGCCGAGGGACTAAAGTTACATGCTATGAGTTTCGGTTTTGGTTAGTGTTTGTGGCCGAGGGATTAAGGTTACGGTTGGGTTTGTATATTGTGGCCGAGAGACTAGAATGGTTGTTATGGTTTTGATCATGTGGTCGATTAGTTTGAGTTGGATTGGGTTTGGTTTTAAACAAAATAAGTTTGCGGTCTTGGGCTTGGTATCGACCGAGAATGATTTGAGTTGTTCACAAAGGGTTTGCGGCTTGATCTTGTAGCCGAGATAGGTTTGGGTTTAAGGTTTGATCTCGGTTTGTGTTTGCGATTTCGGTTCCGTTCGTATACATATTTATTATACATACATATATAACTAAAAATCCACACAACACACAACACGTATTTAATTCATGCATACTTATCATATATATTATTCGACAAATATCACGTGTAAGTTATCCGAAAAAAAATCCGGGATATCACACAAGTCGTGTAAACAGTGAATGATTCAACAACAACGCACTATGCACAATCCTAACATCAAAACTCATCAAATAATCATCCTACATGCAAAAAACACCCGTAACCCTAAAACACGAACACAGGGATTTTGGACCAAACTCAGATTACATATCATTCATATCACAAGGATTCGAGCATATGACAACTTTTACACCACTCCTAATCATCACAATGCAAAAATCATGCGAAACATGTAAACCCTAGTGCATATAACATCATCTAAACGTAAAGTTAAGGCATACCGAGAAGCAAACGTTTACGGGGATTATCAAGGGAGACTCAGGGCTACACAAAATCGAGGTGGGGGGGGGGGCTGCCTTGCGCGAACGAGAAAGGGGCGGGGGGGGGGGGGGTTGTCGCTGACGTTGCACACAAAAGAGGGGAGAGGGAGCTAGGGTTTGCAAATTCTTTTTTTTAAACCTCCATGCATACATACGTATACATAACTAAAGGGCCAAGGGAGGGGGTGGTTTGGGCTAGTTTTTGGGCCGAGAGGGAGAGGGTGACGGGTTGGGTTTGGTCCGCAAGGGTGTGGGTGGCGGGTTGGGTTTGTTTGGTTACAGAATCGAATCGTTTCACAAGCTCGGTTCGGTTCGACTATTTTTAAATCGTTAAATAACTACATACATTACAACTCGACAATCTATTCGCGACACGAAGTTTATAACTATTAAATCACGTAATCGGATCGTGACACGATAATTCCTGTAACATCCGTCAAAAACGGATTTACCAAACCCGCTCCGTTTATCAACCGAACAGTCAGTCAAAATTTTCGTTGCGAATTAAATGCCCAAAATATTTTTAAACGATCCGTAATCAATTATTATACGGGAATATATATTTAGTTTTTGAAAAAACTGTCAAAAATCGCAAAATAAAAATGAATTGTCTCTGCCGGGTTTCGAACCCGGGTCTGTACCGATCCGGAAATGACTTATCGCACATAACACAAACCACTACGCCGCGGACTTTGTTTGTTATATAATAGAATCATTTAATTGATAAAGTGTCGTTACGAATTCAAAAACCGGCGCCCAAACAGTTCAGTCGTCGGAATCCCGGTAAACTCGCGAGTCTTAACTACAATTTACGTTATAACGTAAACCATTAACCAGATATCGGTTGTAACCGATGTTTGAAGTCCGCGACCAAAATCAAAACCGCCGGAAAATTTAAATAAACGAACACAGTCCGAAATCAGACCAAATACATCTCGTTTTTCTCCTATAAATTGACCCACAACCGACGACAAACCTTTTCGCTCAAAAACACATCTTTTCACGGCGTAATTCCACTCGCCGGAATTTCTCTGCTCATCGCCGGAAAACCGTTTTCTCCATTGCCGAGCCTTACTGAGCCCCTGAGTTATCCCGGAGATACCCACGCCCTTTCTAAACTTCCTGGAGACTCGCTGCTACGAGAAACTCATCGCCGGAGGTGATTTCTGTCGCCGGAGTTTTGCCGAAAAACAGAGGAAAGCGAGTCGGTATACCTCACGCTTATTTTTCCTTTCTTTTTACTTCTATCTTACCAGTAATTAACCTAAAACACTAATGAAACTTGAATAAAAACTCGAACCAGTCAGACCCGATTTCTGGTTATAACCTGACGAGGAAGACGATGTATTTTCCGTATCCTATAAGTTTAATTAAAATCAGGATATTAATCGGGTTAGACACACAGTCCAGCGGTGGACTGTGTGCACATAAAACGTTAAACATGCAAAGGTCTCGAGTTCGATTCCCGTCTCACACACGCTGCCTTAATAAAAACCATTTTTTATGTTTACTGAACCGGAGTCGCCTTAGATATATGTTAAGTATATTGATAACCGGAATAATAACCAAGTTAGACACACAGTCCAGCGGTGGACTGTGTGTTTGTTTATATCGCTGGTCACGAGTTCGAGTCCGGTCTTCAGCACCGACTCGGACAATTATCTCTTCTTTTTAATTAAGGCAGAAAAGGAAATAAATAATTAGTATTTAAGTATAATAAAAATCGAATGATATAACATGTTGAACACACAGTCCAGCGGTGGACTGTGTGTTGGATTAAACCACAGGTCACGGGTTCGAGACCTGTGGAGTGCATGTCGGAGTCGTTTAAACTGTTTTTAAAATAAAAAGGATTTCTGTTTAATTCTAATTAATGTATATATGTAATTAAAATGGATATATAACGGGTTAGACACGTAGCTCAGTTGGTAGAGCTGCGTGCACGCGTACGGGAGGTCTCGGGTTCGAGCCTCACCCAGCGCACAACAATATGCCTCGAACCGGTCAACGCTAGTCAAAGTCAATGGTCAAAGTCAACTGTAGCAAAAAAAATAAAATATTTTTTTTATATTTTATTTTTATTTAATTAAAAATCAATTATAAATACTTAAAAATAACATTTTTAAGGTTAGAAAATAGCCTCAAACTCACAAAAATACACCCAACAATCCTACTAAAATAGTTTAATAAAATCCGTTTACTTACCAAACCATAATGCGATTTATCTAGGTTAAATCTCACTCGTGGTTAAAACCACTTCGCGTGCATTCAACGTCATCAACCGAACGCACCCACTGTGAGTGAATCTTACAATTCCCCTTTTTAAATTACACGTTTTGGGGTGTGTCATGTGTTATGAAAATAATTAATTTATTTATTTAAACTTGTGCCATACCACATCATGACTTAAACTTAGATTGTTTTATTGTTGTGATTTACTTATATTCCGTTTGTCAAATTATATGAAACTCATACATTAAGCCCATCAGTTCCTCGTGGGAGACGAGTAGAACATCGCGTGCTTCAATTCAAATTCATTATTGTTCATGTGTGTTTCATTGAGTTTATATTGTTTGTAGTTGTGTCATTCATATCATCATGTTTATGCAATTCATTCATCAGGCCCCTCAGTTCCTCGTGAGAGACGAGTTGAGCATCGCGTGCCTTTAATTGTGCCATTGTTATTCATGAGTGTTTCATTTAACATCTTATGATTGTTGATCAAGTTACATCTAATTTTACTCATGTTTGGTTGTGCACATATTTCATAATCAATTTAAATAAATTGTTCAAATGTTTTCCATAGGATTCACTCGCCAACATTATGTTGATCCAAAAACCTTTTTACGCATGATACAGGTGAACAGGTTGAAGCAAGAAAACAATAGGATATGCCTTAGAAGAGAACAAAGAAGTTTAGATTGTTAGTTAGATCATGTTGTAGCAATCATTGTAAATTTCCATTTAATTTGTATTAATGAATATGAAACGCTTAATAAATGTCATGAGCTTTGATGATAACCCAATCATGCCCCGATCACCTTTTCCGCTGCGGGTCGGGGTGTGACAATTCCACACACGTCTAATAACACGTAGCACGTAATTCAGATACGACTCGCTAAATTCTCAAACATCGTGTATTCTCGGAATACTAAAGTTGCGCGTAATTAATTCTCCGAATTAAATTAGCGTAGGAATAAATAACGATAAAGTTGCGCGTTTAAAATACCTGAAAAAACCAGGATGTCACATTATCCCCATGTTGAAAGAATTTTCGTCCCGAAAATTGAGTGAGTAAACGTGGTTAAGCATGCAAACGCACGAAAGTTCAGTTTGTTAAAATGGTACAAGAAAATCCCAGGCTGTCACATAATCCCCATTTTAAGAGAATTTTCGTCCTGAAAATTGAATAAGCACGATTTGAAAAGTGTTAGAGTGAGGGGATATTTTCGAGTTGCCACATTCTTCCCCAGTTAAAAGAATTTCGCCCGAAATTCAGTTCGCGCTACTTGGATTTTGTGATTCAGGTTGCAAAAAGGTGAGGATATTTGTCTTTCGTTTGATCCTCTCTTTCCCAAGTGTACTCCGGTCCACGCTTAGAGTTCCAAGGAACCTTGACAATCGGTATTTTACTATGTCTTCGTGTTTTGACCTCTCGGTCCATAATTTCGATTGCTTCCTCAATGAACCGTAGTTGTTCGTCCACATGGATCTCATCCAGTGGAACGGTTAGTGTTTCATCTGATAGACACTTCTTCAGATTGAGACATGAAAAACGTTGTGAACTCCACCGAGTTCATCAGGAAGGTTCAACTCATAAGCTACCTGACCGATTTTCTTTGTTATTTCAAAAGGGCCAACGTATCGCGGGTTCAGTTTACCTCTTTTGCCAAAACGAATCACGCCCTTCCAAGGCGATACCTTCAGTAGGACCCGATCACCTACTTGAAATGCTAAAGGTTTGCGTCGTTGATCGGCATAGCTCTTTTGGCGATCCCGAGCTGCCGCCATACGATTTCGGATTTGTACTATCTTTTCAGTTGCCTCCAAAACCAACTCTGGACCAGTGATTTGACTATCACCAACTTCGCCCAGCAAACGGGCGATCGACATTTTCGTCCAATCAACGCCTCGAATGGTGCTGCTTGGATACTCGTGTGATAGCTATTGTTATAGGAAAACTCTACCAAAGGTAGATGTTTCTCCCAGCCTTTACCAAAGTTGATTACACATGCTCTAAGCATGTCTTCGAGGGTCTGAATGGTACATTCACTTTGACCATCAGTCTGAGGATGATATGTTGTGCTCAAATCGACACGTGATCCCAAGGATTTCTGTGCTGATTGCCACATATGAGAAGTAAAACGTGAATCACGGTTGGATATGATGGATATTGGCACTCCGTGCCGGGCTACTACTTCCTTCAAATTGATGTCTACGAGTGTAGGAAACTTGTCAGTTTCCTTGATTGCCAGAAAGTGTGCAGACTATGTCAGTCGATCAAGAATCACCCAGATGGTGTTGTTTCCTCGCTGGGATCTGGGTAAGCCAGTGACGAAATCCCTGGAAATTTGCTCCCATTTCCATGTTGGGATCTCTGGTTGTTGAAAGTCCTGACGGCTTTTGGTATTCAACCTTAACCCTAGCATAGGTCAAGCATTTACTAACATAAGTCGCTATGTTAGCTTTCGTGTGGGGCCACCAGTACAAAGTCTTGTGGTCCTGATACATCTTGTGAGAACCAGGATGCACCAGAGTAACGAGACTTGTGTGCTTCATCCATCACAAACTCTCGTAAGTTTCCACAGAATGGGGCCATACACGTTCCATGAAGTAATAAATGTCGTCTTCCTTGCATTCAAGTTTCTTCTCCATGCCCAGTAGGGATTCTGCTTTGAGGTTCTCTTCCTTCAGTGCTTCAATCTGAGCTTCACGAATCTGGGCAGGAAGACTGGAGTGGGTAGAAAGCTGTAACGCACGTACACGCTTAGGTCTAGTATCCTTATGACTGAGGGCATCGGCCACCACGTTGGCCTTGCCTGGATGATATTTGATCACGCACTCCTAGTCGTTGAGGAGTACGACCCATCGACGCTGTCGTATGTTCAACTCCTACTGATCGAAGATATGCTGGGGACTCTTGTGATCGGTGTAGATGGTGCACTTGGTACCGTACAAGCAATGTCTCCCTATCTTGAGTGCAAAAGCTACTGCTCTCCAACCCCCAAACCGTGGGTAGTGTAGTTCTTTTTCGTGAACCTTGAGTTGGCGTGATTGTGTAAGCGATGACTTTCTCATGTTGCACCAACACGTAACTTAGTCCTTGGATAGACGCGTCACAGTAAACAACGAAATCGTCTGTGCCTTCTGGTAATGAAAGAATGGGTGTACTACAGAGTTTCACCTTCAACTGTTGAAACACGGATTACTGAGCAGTCTTTCGAGTTAGAGTTGTGAGGGTTTGTGCCTATGATCAAGAAAAGCGGGCTTCGCAACGTCAGAAGTTGTTTGTTAGAAGCTAAACATAAGGTTGTTTGTGTGGTAGGGGCTCCATGGTAAGGTGTAGGTATCGTTCGGGTTCCTACTAGTTCTTGGAGTAGATTCGGATGTCATCAAAGGAAAAACAAGTGGCATATTCGTCATGGTACGCTAAATTCGAATGTCGTGACTGGGAACCTGCCTCGTTCGTATCGAGTTCTAAGGATAGTCCTCGTGATACCTCCATATCTCTGATATTCATGGCCCATTGCTCCTCGAGTAAAGTTCGTAGAGAGTAACCCCTCCAAGCGAGAGTTCGCGAAGAATGTGGTTAGGTGATGAGGATCATAGAATCCGGGAAGCATTTCCCGAATGGATGTGGAAACATGTAAAAAGGGTAGTCGCAATCGATGCGTAAGCGTGTAAGGATCCATAACAGAGGTTTACTTGATGTCAGGGGTATAGCTGGTCGTATACAAGTTTGCATAAGGTAAAAAAAATGAAAAACGCCATTTGTCAAAAAGGGGTGTCACGTGGATATATCAATCATAACAAGAATTTACCATCGAAAAATGGTTGCCGCACGAGTTTGTAGTGTTAAGATTCACTGAGACCTCTGTCTAATTTGTTGGGCTCGCCTACACGCGAAGGGGGAATAATTCACTTTGATCCATGAACTTAGATGAGTGTGCGATTTATCGTGTCGGTAAGCAACCAAATCCGGAGGAGTTTCCTTAGGTTGTGTAATGAATCTAAAATATGTCTGTGTAGTCAAGAGGCTTCAAAAAAGGACGCGAAAACATGTTTAAGAGGCTATGATCGTATCAACAATTCATTACCATCCTCAAGGTTTCAAGAAGTGATCACCAAGGATAAAAGACAAGTTCACCGAGTTCTTAAAAAAAATTGAACACATATTGGATGGGAGATTATGCGTAAAGTTTCGAAGATGTAGTGCGACCACGACAATGGGGTGGGAGATTTGTCTACGTCATCAACAGTAACTAACTGTCGCATTAAACAGTAAGCATCGATCAGTGCATGGCTAGGAGATAGACTAGCTCAGAAGGGAAAACTGTTATGGAATAACTATCCTAGCAATACGAGGAGTAAGATTATTGTATATGTCATCATGTTTATCTGGGTGTTGAATAACTTACATCTTGTCTTCTGATGTCCATAAGATGATGGGACCATTTTGTGGAAATCCGTTTGTAGGGTTGGATATGTTGCAATGTACATTAGGTTAGACTAAAGATTAGCAACAGGACCGAGTATAAGGGGTCAAAGGAAATTTTATAGTTAAGGCAAGGGATAAGGTGTGAGCGTACGAGAGATTCTTCATAATTCGTTTATATGTTGATGTTGAAGGGTTTACCCTACGATTTCTGATAGGGTTTCAATCGAGATAACAGGTTCTGATGAGAATCTTAGTTTCACTAAGATCGTATATGAGAAAAGAAATAAATAAATAATAACTAGGGATTCCATTGACGATAGCTCAATGTGTCTAAAAAAGATCTTAAATCTAATCGTTGCGTCTATCAACTGCTAGACAAGTTTAACGACACCAGTTAGTCGTTTAATGAGTTACAAGAGATTCTATTGACCGTGGAAGTTTTAATATGAGATTCACAGGTTAGGACAATTTATCCACACACAAGGTTTCACGAGGGTTCACATACATCGCAATTTACTATTACGTGTGCACCCGTAATGATAAGTTGGTTTTCATGTTCACCCTAGTTACATCTATCTTGTGTCAAAATGTCCCTCAGATTTAATTTTTCGAGTACAAAGTGTTGTCAAAATGATAGGGTTATCAAAAGCTTAGTCAATAATCCAAATGTTGATAAACTCAGAGTTATATCAGAAAGAGTAATGTAGGATCAATTGATCTGAGGATCTACTCAAGTTGAAACACACCATGAGAATCCAATCCAACGGATTGTAGAGGTAAGAGTGCTCATGGAACAAACATGCACATGAATTGTGACTTCAAGAGATGAAACTGGTTCATTAACGTAGGTTACCAGGAAAAGCAAGGCAACTGTTCCACCATCTGAGTCAGGTTAGAGTTAAGGTGTGCAATAGGCAAAGTGTTCTTAGTTTCGTGGTCAACCATTCTCTCGAAGAATATCAACAAAAGATGTAGAATCGTGGTGAAAAATGATGACATCTCGATGTCAATGGTTTCTGCAATAATGTGTGCAACAAACTGCCCTAACGCAGGGTGCCTCACGCCAGGCCCACCTGCTCAGGTTGAAAGAAAGTAGAACTAGTGGGGCCAGGGTAATGTTGTTGCTAGGTAGAGAAAGGACTCGTTTTCGATAACTCAACTCCCAAGAGATATGCATCAATGTTGTATGTCATCTCAATCATGGACTTGAGAAAGCTCACCATACCCGATAATACCATCGGTAGGCTCAAGCTAGTGTTTGCTCATCTGTGTGGTGTAGGAAGAAGTACAGATGATTGTGATGGGAAACGCTCCTCTAGAGGCTCCGTCTCATGGCCCTCAGATAGGAGTAGATTCACGTTGTTGGCGATCCCACGAACATCGCCACTAGGGTTGAAGATACATAGAGTTTGGTGTGTTCCTCGTCAGTAGAGGGTTAAATGGATGATGTCGACATGCCTACAATTTCAATGTAAGTTTTGATGCGATGTACATAGGCATATCATGTATGAGTGTTCTTGTATGTCAGGTATGTGTGTTTATGTTGGTGTGTGACTAATGCATTGTCTAAGGCTATAGACTAAGTCTACTTTCTAATGCAAACCTAGTTCACTATAACCATTGGCTCTGATACCAATCTGTCACACCCTCAGAATTCACATGCGGAGTTCTACTGCGAGGC
The DNA here is from genome assembly GCA_947069175.1 of Scalesia atractyloides. Taxonomy (NCBI): domain Eukaryota; kingdom Viridiplantae; phylum Streptophyta; class Magnoliopsida; order Asterales; family Asteraceae; genus Scalesia; species Scalesia atractyloides. The sequence goes on along the minus strand of CAMTDV010000016.1, from coordinate 56,226,182 downwards.
GCGTGACAAACCAGGATCACAGTCATTAGTCATACTGAACGACCACTATATGAGTTTAAAAATTTTCCTGTTTGCTCATTCATGAGAAAATACTGTTTATACAATTTAGTTGTGGAAGCATAACAATTACAAAATCATAATAGCTAATGTAACTTAAAAGTGATTCTAAAAGTTTGATGAAATCATGCGACTTTGAAATGCATCCTAGTCCTGATATGTGCTACCTTAGCAACCTGAGAAAACATGTAAAATCAAGTGTCAAAATAATGATGAGTGAGTTCAGAGGTTTTAGTTCACAAGTTTAAACGTAAGTGTTTCCCACTGGTTCAACCCTGAACCAGTGTCTCATAAGTTACCCTGATCCAACCCGAATCAGATTAATATTATGTAGTTTAGCAGTTCATGTTAAATGTTTAGGTAGCTAGCCTAGGTCATGTCAACAAAGTGTTCGATCCGAAGCTGACGTTGCTGCCCCTGTTGTGCCAATTCTACACTCGTGACCATAACGTTCGGTCTAACTGGCGCGACCAGTTCGAGTGGGGCTTGTCGGGCCCAGTAGTACTACTAAAAATTCCCTCGCTATAATCCAATACTAACGGCATCGTAAGTGTTAAGGGGACTGACATGTGATATATGCTCCCTTGTGACCATAACCGTATAACATAACTCTAAATAGAAAGGCGTTACTGTGCCGTGATGTATGCCACCCATACATCACTGTAACGTGTACATGTTTTAAATAGAAAGACGTTACTGTACCGTAATATAATCAACCCATATATCAATGTAACGCTACATGTTTTCTCCCCCTGTTTTTGTAAACATTTAAAGAAATAGGGGCCGTGAACTCACCTTAAGTTGCTCGGTTAGATAAGTGCAAAAGAAGTAAAGGAAGGAACCGCTAATCACGTTCTAACATGTCAACCGGTTCAAAGTTAGTGTGTGAACGCACACTGACACAAAATCCTACGAGTAACTAGCACACAATACGAAACACGTAATGACAAGTTCAAAACCAGAATCATGCATGCAAAGTGTCGCTATACGAAATAGCTACCAACAACTTGTCACAAACACAGGATAGCACATACAACACTTAAATACACATAAATGTAAGTCATCATGTTTCAGCTTGTACATTCATAACTGGGTTGTTTTCGGGAATTGTTATAAAATAGTTCCCACGTTCCAAAAATTCCAATATTTTTACAGAAGGTGTCAATTAGGCTGTAGAATTTTTTATAAAATGTTCAAGTCTTGGTTCCTTACCAATTATTTATAAGAATTTATTTACTAGGCTGCAGTCAGATTCGTCGCTTTCTGACTGCAGTCCACGAGAAAAATCATTTAAAAATACTTTTTTGTCTGATTAATGAAATTCCAGTTGGAGATTTCTCTGAACACCTAGGAGTATCTACTGTATAAATTTCGTGACTTAAGTCTTTTCAGTTTACAGGTTATGACAGAAAAAATTTGGCTTCATTTTCAGCAGAAAAATGCAGCTCTGCGCGCTTGTACGATAAACGTCCTTAAAATTAGTTTTACTCATCCGAAAAATACGAAACCAATTTTAATTGAAAGCTAACATGTAAAATTTGTGTTCTATCTTTTAAAAAGTGATTAAGAGTCGTTTATGGTGTCCCAAACACCTTGTACAATTCGGCTGATTTCAGCAGCCTAGTGCTGAAATAATTCAGCCATTATTTTTAGAGAATAATACTTAATTAAGAACAATTCTAGGCACTGTAAACGCATCGCAAGCAAGTAGAATATGTCCGTAACATGTATGAGCAGATTGTCACATGAACCAAGTCGTGTAAACAGTGAATGATTCAACAACAACGCACTATGCATCAATCCTAACATCAAAACTCATCAATAATCATCCTACATGCATAAAACCTGTAACCCTAATACACGAACACAAGGATTTCGGACCAAACTCAGATTGCATATCATTCATATCACAAGGATTCAAGCATATGACAACTTTTACACCACTCCTAATCAGTACAATGCAAAAATCATGCGAAACATGTAAACCCTAGTGCATATAACATCATCTAAACGTAAAGTTAAGGCATACCGAGAAGCACACGTGTATGGGGATGATCAAGGGAGACTCGGGGCTGCACAAAATCGAGGTAGGGGGGCTGCCTTGTGCGAACGAGAGAGGGGGGTTGTCGCTGCCGTCGCACACAAGAGAGGGGAGAGGGAGCTAGGGTTTGCAAATTCTTTTTTTTAAACCTCCATGCATACATAATTATACATAACTAAGGGGCCAAGGGAGGGGGCGGTTTGGGCTAGTTTTTGGGCGAGGGAGAGGGTGACGGGTTGGGTTTGGTTCGCAATGGTGTGGGAGGCGGGTTGGGTTTGTTTGGTTACGAAATCGAATTGTTTCACAAGCTCGGTTCGGTTCGGCTATTTTTAAATCGTTAAATACTACATATATTACAACTCGACAATCTATTCATGACACGAAGTTTATAACTATTAAATCACGTAATCGGAGCGTGACACGATAAATCCACATACGTCTAATAACCCGTAGCACGTAATTTAGATACGACTCGCTAAAATTCTCAAACATCGTGTATTCTCGGAATACTAAAGTTAGCGTAATTATAGCGTGCGCGTAATTAATTCTCCAAATTAAATTAGCGTAGGAATATATAACGATAAAGTTGCACTTTTAAAATACCTAAAAAAACCGGGATGTCACACATAGTCAGAAGCATACTTAACCCAACACTGATCGGAAACATAACCATATGCATACAACATATCAGACATATCAGAACAGATACTGAACATATTCACATACAGAAACATATACTGACTTACACGACAACTATATATCAACAAACTAAGTCGTGTAACACAGAAGCATCCAGAGCCATAAACAGAACAGACTGGTACACAGCTAGCTAGTCCATGCACCTATGAGATGGTGAATGTGGCGTTCACCCATTATTCCATCTCCAGACAAACAAACTCAAACTCAGAGCTAAGATCGATCTATACGCCTTTAGTGGCCAAGGTGCTACACAAGCACGAGCTAGAGACACCGTGAACTTTTATTACGTACTGCCACGATAAGTGCCATACTGTTGACGCCCAAACGACAAGTCAGGCATGCTTGGGTGATAGAGTACAAATACTAAGGCCTTATAAAAAGGCAACTAAAAATAATACTAACAGAAACATGCGACCATGAGTACAAATCTGAGGTATAACATGTTACGACATACTAATAACCAAACAACAAATACAAACCGACTTAATGTATCACATATCAAATGAATATGGGTACCGAATCATGAAATAACACTTTAAGACAGAGACAATAATCTGTACTACAAAGTAACAGATATATGATAAAGAGATATACTATGATGAGAAGACTAAAAAAATTCATACCAAAGAGTAATGAATCTAAATAAATAAAAGATACTACGATGTAATCGAAACAGAATCCTACCTTAATTTCGCAAACAAAGCAAATATCCACAAGTCTAGTCGTCCTCAAAAGATATGCAAACCTAAATCCCGTATCTTCGAGATTAGTTTTATTATGCTTTTATTTAAACTAAAGGGTCTTTCGTTGAATTTCCCGGCGGCGGCAAACTAAACTTACCCATACCAATTTATGAAGGTACACATTCGTTTAACACTCAAAAGTAGTACTTAATCGTCACGTTCTATAAAATATATGTTCTCACGTTTGTAACAAGGAATATATATATATATATATATATATATTATATATATATATATAAATAAAACATAGTTTAAAATCTTAATTATTTTACTTGAAAAAAAAATCGTGTGTAGCTTAATATAACCCAACCAATTATATATAAGAAAAGTATGAACTTTAACCATTATTAATTTGTTCGTAAACTAGGTTTATTTACAAAATACTTATTCGTATAGGTTTAATGCCCTGTAACCCATTCTTACACAACAACACATACACATCATAAATGTCTAATATACACACATGCACACAACACATATATTACATGCACAGACAAACACACGGTACACATGCATACACAACACATAACTAGAAAAATAATCACACACATCATGCATACATCATACACATGCACACACCCATCACATACACCATGCATTACTATGCACAAATCAAACACATGCACACACACTGACACACATAACAGACACAACCCTTAGCTCTCTCTATCTCTCTAAACTTGCTCGACACCAGAAGCTAACCGGAACCCTCACGGGTCGCCGGTGAGTAAACCCAAACTGAGACCCGATCCAACCCGATCTCTTTTTTTATTATTATTATCGCCGGAAAATCACAACAAACCCAACCCAAATCAGAAGCCTTAACCGAAAAAAGAAATAAATATATCAAACAAGGATTATCAAATCGACTAACTTACAGATTGGAACCACGAGATGAGTACGGTGGGTTGATCCTAGTTTACGACGGATCATGGTGGTGGCGTGCGGCAGAAATGAACGAGCTGCGAAGGTCCAGGCTGCCGACGAACGGACTCGATACGGTAATCTATTCGTTTGGTTTTTGTTGGTTTCGCGACTGCTATGAACGGACATGTGGGGTCTGCTAGTGCGGCGGTTTAGGTCACGAATAGGACTCTCAATGGAGAGGGTGAAGTGATTTTATTTACTTCCATTTTACAGTTCCTATCCTAGAGTATTAGGCATTAAAAAACAAACCTTTAAAATTTAGTTTAGATTATCAAAGACCCTAAACCATATGTTATATCACAATCAATAACAAAAGTTAAAAGTGTTATAACTATTCTTAGTAAAAGAAATTATAATATTGGTAACTAGTATTAAAAAAAAATGTTCAGTATATAACGATAATCATTTAGTTGATTCTAACATGTGTTATACTCATAACATCCTAATTCACAAATTTATTATTTTGCGTTTTAAATTTTCGGGTATTACATTTCTAAACAATAGTTTATCAGGACCATGCCGCCATTTGATACGTCTTTAAGAAACAAGATGCTAAACCACGTCTATCCGGTGGATTCTTCTCCTCCAAGAATTCGATATAGAAATAAAAGATAATCGAGGAGCCGAAAACAACGCCGCCGATCACTTGTCTTGCTTGGAAGATACCGCTTTGGAGAAAACTCGAGAAGAACTCATCAATGAAAATTCCCCATCGAGTCCTTAGAAATGGTAGAATATCAAGAAGAACCATGGTACGCCGACTATGCTAACTATCTCGTTAGTGGCATCTTAGTAAAAGGGTGGGCTCATCATCAAATAAAAAATTCTTTGCCGAGGTCAAACACTATTTTTGGGAAGACCCATATCATTTTAGAATATGTGCCGACCAACTTATACGAAGGAGCGTCCATGGTCAAGAAGCAAGAAAAATTCTTCGCCATTGTCATGAAGGACCATATGGAGGACATCATGGAACAACTGGCACCGCACGAATGGTATTCGATCCAGGATTTTATTGGCCAACCATCCATAAGGATGCGCACAATTAAATTAAAACATGTGACGCATGCCAACAAACATGTAATATATCATTAAAAAATGAAATGCCTCAAAATGGTATTTTTTAACAGCAAAATCATCATTTAATTATATATATATATGGCAAGGTTCATGCGAGAACTACCTTTATTGCAAAATAAAATCTAAAAAAAAAATCAAAAAAACACTCAATTTTTTAAATATTTTTATAATAAAAATCGTTATATTTCGTTACAAATTTTTTTTTTGAGTAACAGTTATCCATGCACATGTGTATATGTATCATAACTTCGACAAATTCAGTAATACGTTATCACTAGGAGACAATTGCACTTTAATTTACAATACCATCCATAATACACTCAATTTTACATTAAATGCACATGCACATCATTATGTATAACAATTGTATGCCGTGTTTTGGTAAAAAAAGTTTGTGATTTTGAATGATGAAGTAGGCTCATATATATGTTTTTTGGTTAGTTATATCCAGTGGTTGATGGGTTCATTATAGTTGTCACTTTATGATGTAATATGTTGATTGAATGGTATAAGCAGTGTTTATATACATGTAATAAAGTGAAAATATTGGTATTGGTATTGTATTATAAATGGTAGGAGGTAATGGTATTGTATTATGGATGGTAGGAGGTAATGAAAGTGTATTATGGATGGTATGATAGATGAAAGAGAACATGTATTCAAAGTAGTGTACCAAAACACCTTATTTCATGTTGATACATATAGATGCACATGTGCATTTCTTATATTGGTAACTTAAAAGTAGTGTATTACACATGCTAGTGTAAATGAAAGTACAATTGTCTAATGTTTGTAATGTATTACGGAATTTGTCAAAGAAATGATGAAAATGCACATGTGCATGGTAGTGTATTATGGATGGTATGATAGATGAAAGAGAAAATTGATTCAAATTAGTGTAACAAAACACCTTATTTCATGTTGATATATATAGATACTCATGTGCATTTCTAATATTGGTAACGTAAAAAGTAGTTTGTTGTAAAGTACAATTGTCGAATGTTTGTAATGTCTTACGGAATTTGTCAAGAAATGACGAAAATGCACATGTGCATGGATAGTTGGTACTCAAAACTTTTTTTTTGAAATTTTTTTTATTGTTGAGTAAATATAGTGAATTTTTCAAAAAAAAAAAATTAAAAAAACCAAAAAAAATTTTGGTATTTTTTTTTTGATTTTTTTAGGTATTACTGTTTATATTTACACTGGTTCTCGCGGTTCTCGCAATAAAGGGTGGTTCCTAACGGATCCTTGTCCTCTCTATATATATATATTATATATATATATATGTATATATGTATATATATATATATATATATATGTATATATATATATGTATATATATACATATACATATATATATATAAGGCCATCAAGAAGCTGGGAAACAACCGAAAACGAAACGAAAAAACACAACAAAAAAGGAACAGAGTTATAGAAGATCCAAAACATGAAATTTTTGATGTGTGGGGTATGGATTTTATGGGACCTTTTCCACCATCAAAGGGAACAAATATATTCTTGTGGCAGTCGATTACATGTCCAAGTGGGCCGAAGCCGAAGCTCTTACAACAAATGATGGAAGAGTTGTGGTAAGATTTTTGAAACGGTTATTCTCTTGTTTTGGCACTTCAAAAGCGCTTATCAGTGATAGAGGTACCCATTTTTGTAATTATCAATTTAATTTTTTTTAACAATATATGGGGTCTATCGCCGTCTTTCAACCGCTTACGATCCTCAAACCAATGGTCAGGCCGAAGTAACCAATCACGGTTTAAAAAGAATCTTAGAAAAAACCGTGGGTCAAAATAAAAAAGATTGAGCGGATAAACTAGACGATGCTTTATGCGCCTTTTGGACAGCCTATAAAACTCCAATAGGCCCACCCCATATAAGCTCGTCTATGGAAAAAATTGTCACCTCCTAGTAGAAATTGCACACAAGGTGTCACACCCCAACGATGGCGGAAACATCGGGATGAGACGAACAAATTGCTCAAAACTTCATAACGCTATGTGACAATATATATTAAATTCAAATTTCATTCAAGACTAAATTGTCATACAAAATTTCCAAATAATAGTCAACAATTGTTTCAAAACGACATAACATCAAAATAGATAATTTAATCTAGGTGTGTATCTAAGTCCACCTAAATCTTGTTTCATCTTGTAACATCACCTCATCAATCAACCTGCAACATGTATTAAAATATATCAACAAAAAGTTGGCGAGCATACAAATTTTGTTACGTAGCATAATATAGAATAAATTTGTTTAAAGTCTCATATCCAACATGAACCATAATATGCAAGTTTACTAGCATGCCGAAACGGTGTACTATATGTTCAAACCCAAGAATCCAACGCGTTAAAATAGCCTATCCCAATAGAGTAGCGGGATGTTAACATGTTTAACTTAACAATACCCCAAGTTTCATGGGCGGTGCGTTAATCCTATAGCGCTATAATTGTTAAGGTAGGCTAGCAAAGTTAATGAAGCATATATCGACACAAATAGTTTACATTAGCATAACAGGTCTAAACAAGCATCACATAGTCTCATGTTAAGCATGGATAGAGATTAAAATAGTTTAAGTGTCGTGCGATTTTGTATAAAGTACATGTTGCACCCAAAGTGTAAAAAGGAAAAAAGGGATCGAGTATGCTCACGGTTTTGCAAGCTTTCCCACTTGAAATCCCGCAAACGTTGTTGGTTGATGGATTAGTTTCGAGCACCTTGCCTTCTACACGAAGAAACATAGGTATGTGAGTATTGGGAATTACCGGAAGGTTATGGATTCGAAATTAAAATAACGTGAAATTAGTATTATGAAAGTAATCATCTTGTACTCATAACACTTGTTCTTGACACTATAGAACCTCAAGGGTTTGGTATGTTTTTATGGATTCAAAGATCCATTAGAATCGTAACAAGTGTATGGTCTTTAGATGTTGTAACCTACTATTTTGACAATTGACCACTTGTTCATCATCAAGAGTTTGGTTACTTTGATAATATATAAGTATTATATAGTGTACATTAAGTCATATAGGTCAAGCATGAGGTAGGAGGTTGAACCATCCATTTAGGAACCTCTTTGTAGTTTACATAAGTCAAGCATGAGGTAGGAGGTTGAACCATCCACTTAAGACCTCTTTGGATTCACCACTACACATGTGTCTTAGACACAAGGAGGGTCATGAATTTACAAGTAAGGAATGAAATGAGACAACTAAGCTATGAAAATCATCAAGTAGTGTGTGGATTCAATGATGGATAGCCCAAGCTAGTCCAAATATCACACATTCATCAAGCTTAACTTGAACACTACTTGTGGGTGTAAACCCTAGTCGAAAACAGAAAGTTTGTGATGTTTTAACCTCAAATTTGACATGTCTCAACCTTGTTTTTAAGCCTAACTAACCACATATAGTGTTGTAAGCATTAGGACATAGGTTTGAAATGAGTTGAACTCAAGTTAAACAAGTTTTATAAAAGTTTGAAGAATATAAATCAAAACAGTCCACTTTGGAGCCTTTTAATGACATTCCAGGGCCAAATTTTCCATGGAAAACCATTGGAGATCTGCACAAGGTCAAACCAAGCAAGTGGGAAAAAGAATGGAGTGTTTTCGTTGAGAAACGAGTGAGTTACACTCACTTTAGTGAAGAAGAGTAATTCTACCCGAATTTGCAACTTTTAGCTTGATTATGGAGGATTAGAGAGTGTTTTGATGATTAGAAAAGTGTAAAAAGTCTTGGAGAATGATGGGTTTTTATAGGGAAGGATTAGGGTTGGGTTTGGTGAAGTATTAAATGTTAAAACATGTTTAAAACTCAAAACAAACACAAAAACCCGCTCAAATTGCGAGTTGGAGGGGCTGGTTCGCGCTGGTCAGCCTCTGATAACGAGTGTTTAAGTAAATTTTGAGCTGGGATATGTTCAATGAGAGGCTTGTGGTGGAGTGGCTGATGCGCTGTTTGTTGAACCGGGTGACCTGGGTTCGAGTCCCGCGGGCACCAGTTTTGGTTATTATTATTATTTTTTGATTAAAAGCATTATATTACTTATAATTATGAACATAAATGGTCCCTGCAAGTTCTAAAATCATTAAATTACGAATTAAACCCTTAACTTTATTATTTTTATAACATTCCACCATTAAACTTCCTAGTCTACTAAATTATTATATATATAAGAAATTTACTTTTTAAATTGTAAAAAAAAGTTTAATTAATGTAATTAATTAATTTAATTACTCGATTTAAATAATGAACAAGTAATCGTATACGTAACGAGTTAAATTAGTTTAGTTTAACGAGTATCGAGTGTCATTGTGTGATAACAAATCGAGAAAATATGATGCTCCAACATGATTAAAATAGTTTCGTTCTCATTATGATCAATAGTCTCAATTACAAATAAAAAAAACGAAAGTCGATTACGAAGAGAGTACAAGGGACGCTTTCTAATTATGGAAATACGAAAAACCGGGCGTTACAGTCTCCCCTCCTTTAGGAAATTTCGTCCCGAAATTTAGGAAAAAGTAACGAAAAGATGCGGATACTTAGTCTTCATATCACTCTCGAGTTCCCAAGTAAATTCAGCGCCATGCTTTCCTTCCCATCGAACCTTTACGATAGGAATTCGACTGCGCCTTAGTTTCTTGATATCTCGGTCCATGATTTCGACATGTTTCTCCACAAAATGCAAGGTGTCGTTGATTTGGAGATCTTCAAGAGGAACTTGGAGTGCTTCATCAGCGAGACACTTCTTGAGATTCGAAACGTGGAACGTTGGATGAACGTTGCTGAGTTCTTGAGGTAAATCGAGTCGGCATGCCACCTTACCAATCCTCTCGAGTATCTTGAAAGGACCAACATAGCGATGGGACAGTTTTCCCTTTTTACCAAAACGAACTACTCCCTTCCAAGGAGATACCTTGAGGAGTACATGATTACCAACGTTAAACTCCAATGGTTTACGTCTCTTGTCAGCATAACTCTTTTGTCGACTTCGAGCCTTGAGTAGATTATCACGGATTTGAAGAATCTTATTAGTCGTTTCTTGTATGATCTCAGGGCCAGTAATTTGTTTGTCACCAATCTCATGCCAGCTAAGAGAAGATCGACATTTGCGACCATACAATGCCTCGAAAGGAGCCATTTGAATACTGGAGTGGTAGCTATTGTTGTAGGAGAATTCGATCAAAGGTAAATGTACATCCCAACCATCACCAAAGTCGAGGACACAAGAACGGAGCATGTCCTCTAGGGTTTGGATAGTACGTTCAGTCTGTCCATCAGTTTGAGGGTGGAAGGCTGTACTGAGATTCAAATGGGTACCCATAGCGGACTGGAAAGTTTGCCAAAGACGGGAAGTGAAACGACCATCACGGTCAGAGATGATGTCAATGGGTATACCATGACGACATATGATTTCATCAGTGTAGATTCGAGCAAGTTTCTCAACTTTGAAGTCTTCGCGAATAGCAAGGAAATGCGCAGATTTGGTGAGACGGTCGATGATTACCCAAATGCTATCATGACCAGAAGGTGTTTGAGGAAGTTTGGTTATGAAATCTATAGCAATGCTATCCCACTTCCAAACAGGGATTTCGGGCTGATTGAGCAAACCAGACGGACGCTAGTTTTCAGCTTTGATTTTCGAACAAGTGAGGCATTTCGAAACGTAGATGGCAATGTCCTTTTTCATGCCAGGCCACCAATAGGATGTACGAAGATCATGGTACATCTTATCAGCACCAGGATGAATCGAGTACTTGGATTTGTGTGCCTCGGTCATAATGAGTTCACGAAGATTGTCACGATTTGGCACCCAAATACGATCAAGATAGTATTGAAGTCCGTTTGATTTCGTCACGAGTTGATCCATAGGAGCACCTCGTACTTCGTCAATTAGACTTCCTTCGTTTGCTGACGAGTATTGAGCTTCACGAATACAAGTGTGGAGATCGCTTGAGACTTGAAAACAACGAATGCTACTAACATGAGCCCTACGACTAAGAGCATCGGCCACGACATTCGCTTTACCAGGATGATAGTGAATCTCGCAGTCGTTGTCGTTAAGCAATTCCACCCAACGTCGCTGACGCATGTTTAGTTCCTTTTGGTCAAAGATGTGTTGTAGGCTCTTATGGTCAGTGAAAACCACACACTTTGTACCATATAGGTAGTGTCGCCAAATCTTTAACGCAAAAACAACTGCGCCAAGCTCGAGGTCGTGGGTAGTATAATTTTTCTCATGTATTTTGAGCTGACGAGAAGCATAGGCAATGACTTTGTCTCGTTGCATGAGCACGCAACAAAGGCCACGATTTGAGGCATCGCAATATACCACAAAATCATCATTCCCATCAGGAAGAGCAAGAATAGGAGCGTTACAAAGCAAGTTCTTGAGAGTTTGAAAAGATTCCTCATGCTCAGGACCCCAAGCAAAAGGTTTCTCTTTTTGAGTCAACGAGGTGAGAGGAACAGTGATTTTTGAAAAGTTCGAGATGAATCGGCGGTAATAACCTGCCAATCCTAAGAAAGAACGGATTTCAGAAGGAGTTTTAGGCGCGGCCCAATTTTTCACTGCTTCGATTTTGGAAGGATCAACACGGATTCCTTTTTCACTAACAACGTGTCCAAGGAATTGGACTTCTTTGATCCAGAATTCGCATTTGGAAAACTTCGCGTATAGATGATTACTACGCAAAAGTTCGAGTATGAGGCGTAAATGACGTTCATGGTCCACCTGCATCTTTGAATAAATAAGAATGTCGTCGATGAAAACGATTACAAAGCGATCTAAATATGGTTTACAAACACGATTCATAAGATCCATGAACACGGCTGGTGCGTTGGTCAAGCCAAAAGGCATAACCACGAACTCGTAATGTCCATAGCGAGTGCGAAATGCGGTTTTGGGAATGTCCTCTTTGAGAACACGAAGTTGGTGATAACCAGATCGAAGATCGATTTTGGAGAAGCAAGTTGCGCCTTGAAGTTGGTCAAATAGATCATCGATACGCGGGAGAGGGTAACGATTCTTGATGGTGAGTTTGTTAAGCTCTCGATAGTCGATGTACATGCGAAACGAGCCATCCTTTTTCTTGACGAAAAGTACAGGAGCACCCCAAGGTGAGGTACTTGGTTGTATGAAACCCTTATCGAGGAGTTCTTGGAGTTGAGTAGATAACTCTTGCATCTCAGAGGGTGCAAGACGATAAGGAGCTTTGGCAACAGGAGTCGAACCAGGTACGAGATCAATACAAAAATCAACGGATCGAGGTGGAGGAGGACCAGGTAAATCTTCAGGAAAGACGTCAGGGAAGTTGCGCACTACTGGAACATCACTTACGCTTTTTCCCTTGCCTTTTCTTCCATAACGTGGGCTAAAAAGGCAAAGTACTGTTTACGTAAGTACCTATTCGCTTGTGTGCAGGACATCAATTTCAGTCCTTTCGAAGGTCGGTCTCCATAGACGCGTAAGGTGTCACCAGAAGGAAGAGGTAAACGAACGTATTTCTCGTGGCAAGCAATTTCAGCATGGTTCTTGCGAAGCCAATCCAAGCCTACTATGATGTCGAAACTACCCAGTTGCATGGGTATAAGGTCGATAGGGAAGGTGTGCTCGTTAAGAGTGAGAAGACAGTCACGAAGAACGGAATCGACTAAGATAGACTTGCCATTGGCAACTTCAATAGAAAACGACTTAGGCAGTTAAGAGCGTGTACAATTTAGCAAAGGTTCAAATTCAACAAACAAAAAGCTTTTGTCCGCACCAGTATCAAATAGCATTGAAGCGTAAAGGTTATTGACGAGAAACGTACCATTAACGACTTCATTGTCGTTACGCGCTTGGTTTGCATTGAGGTTGAAAGCTCGTCCTCTAGCAGCTTGTTGTTCCTGATTCAATTGAGGGCATTGAGGATGAAGGTGATTTGCGTCACCGCATTTGTAGCAGGCTCTAGCTGGTTTAGCGTTTTGAGCTTGTTGGGCCTGTGGCGCAGGATTGTTCTTACAATAGGCGGTGTTATGGCCAAAACGGTTGCAAATGGTACAATGGCGACAATTGACGTTGGCAGGGTGATGATAGTTGCAGGTAGTACACTTTTGGTGAATCCCAATGTATGGCTTTCGATCGCTTGCAGGTGTAGCAGGGTTTGGGTTAACAGCTGGTATAACCGCGTTACAACTAGGGTTCGATTGCTTTCGCTTCTTCCCCTTGTTGCCACTTGATTGTTGGGTAAGTTGATGGGCTTGTTTGGAGGAAACTGGGGTTGAAGTTTGCTTATCGCGAATGCGATTGTTGTTTAGGGAAGCGGCGAGGCGATAAACGGCTTCGATATTATCGAGTTTGGCTGCCTCGATGGTATCTCGCATAGCAGGAGGTAATCCATGGAGGTACTTGCGGATTTTGCGATCGAGGGTCGAAACAAGGTGAGGAACAATGAAACTGAGTTGCTTGAAACGGGTGGTGTAGGCTTGGTTATCGTCGCCAATTTGCTTTAGAGTCCTAAATTCATCTTCTAGCTTTTGTTGCTCGTGCGGGGGACATAATTCTTCCATCATGAGTGTCTTAACTTCCTCCCAAGGTAAAGCGTAAGCTTCTTCGTTGGAACGAAGATTCCTTTCGTTTGTCCACCATTCTAGAGCTCGGGCTTGGAATACCCTTGTTGCACTACGAGTTTTGAGCTCTTCGGGACATTCACTATTGATGAACGTGACCTCTATGCTGTCGAACCACTCGAGCATAGCAGTCACCTCATCGTTTCCAGTGAATGGATCAGGGTTGCAAGACGAAAAGTGCTTGTAATTAAAGTTCACAGTTTTGGGTTGAGCCGCTTTCGATTCCATGGAACCATTGGGGGTGTTCGAAGCTTGAATTTCGGTGACGATCTTTGGAACAATACGAGCGATTTGATTGGCCATGAAAGCCATCATCTTCTTTTTGGAGTTGGTCTTCGACTTCTTAATCGAGTTGGAGAGAGAGAAGACATCTAAGATTCAAAAGAACGAATAGGTGAGACTTGATCATAATGATTGTTTAAGAAAAATTGTTTCCATGAATGCATCATATAGCATATAGTTTCACATAGTGTATAAATGTTCAATTTGACTCACATTGCATAATCATGAATTCCACATAGCATAACATGTATAATGAAAGCATTGTAAATTTAGTTTGTTCACGAGAGATTATTATTGTTTTTGATTGCGATAGACTGTGAATTGTGTAAAAAGTTTGATATGAACGAAGTATCAAGTTTAAAATCACATATAATTGAGATGACATAAAAGAAAGGCTCAATAAAATATTGGATTGTTTCAGGTAGAGAAACGTCGACTATTCCAAAGTGGGTCGAAGGTCTTTCAAATTAGAGAAACGTGCTTTGGCCTATAGGTAAGATACTCTCGTCGAGAAGCGATTAACGGTATCTTACCCCTCCAGTTACTACACCTCTCTAATCGATCGAAACAATCGAGACTTTGGCGAGATTGAAAATCGAGGAATGAGACTTAATCTACAGGGTGCGGGTTTCACCCCTAACTTGACGATTTCGTACCCTAATGTCGTTGTTTCTTACTAAACGAGGAGCGAATTCTGACTCGTTAGTAAGGTCCACTAGAGTATGAAATGGAAGTTTTCCATCAAGATGCGGATATCACTCCTAGCTTGATGTCGTAACTTCGTGCAAAATTGAATACACGGAATGAGGGACTTCACCAAAAATTGTGGGCCATTGGGCCTATCTTGGTGCAAATCGCCTCATTGGTAAAATATGAGTGTTTTCAAAGCTTCAAGTGTATTTGTGTTGGCCTTAGGAAAGGCATATAAGTTTAATAGACCAAGAAGGAGAAAAAGAAGCAAATAAGGTAGAATCAATGAAGTTTTAAACAACCAATAAGAATCAAGTTCCTAAAACTATAGACTAGGGTAAAGCATTCCTACTTTTCCTAATTCCCTATAGTTATGGCTCTGATACCAATCTGTCACACCCCAACCGATGGCGGAAACATCAGGATGAGACGAACAAATTGCTCAAAACTTCATAACGCTAGGTGACAATATAGATTAAATTCAAATTTCATTCAAGACTAAATTGTCATACAAAATTTCCTAATAATAGTCAACAATTGTTTCAAAATGACATAACATCAAAATAGATAAATTAATCTAGGTGTGTATCTAAGTCCACCTAAATCTTGTTTAATCTTGTAACATCACCTCATCAATCAACCTGCAGCATGTATTAAAATATATCAACAAAAAGTTGGCGAGCGTACAAGTTTTGTTACGTAGCATAATATAGAATAAATTTGTTTAAAGTCTCATATCCAACATGGACCATAATATGAAAGTTTACTAGCATGCCGAAACGGTGTACTATATGTTCAAACCCAAGAATCCAACGCGTTAAAATAGCCTATCCCAATAGAGTAGCGGGAGGTTAACATGTTTAACTTAACAATACCCGAAGTTTCGTGGGTGGTGCGTTAATCCTATAGCGCTATAATTGTTAAGGTAGGCTAGCAAAGTTAATGAAGCATATATCGACACAAATAGTTTACATTAGCATAACAAGTCTAAACAAGCATCACATAGTCTCATGTTAAGCATGGATAGAGATTAAAATAGTTTAAGTGTCGTGCGATTTTGTATAAAGTACATGTTGCACCCAAAGTGTAAAAAGGAAAAAGGGATCGAGTATGCTCACGGTTTTGCAAGCTTTCCCACTTGAAATCCCGCGAACGTTGTTGGTTGATGGATTAGTTTCGAGCACCTTGTCCTTCTACACGAAGAAACATAGGTATGTGAGTATTGGGAATTAACGAAAGGTTATGGATTTGGAATTAAAATAACTTGAAATTAGTATTATGAAAGTAATCATCTTGTACTCATAACACTTGTTCTTGACACTATAGAACCTCAAGGGTTTGGTATGTTTTTATGGATTCAAAGATCCATTAGAATTGTAACAAGTGTATGGTCTTTAGATGATGTAACCTACTATTTTGACAATTGACCACTTGTTCATCATCAAGAGTTTGGTTACTTTGATAATATATAGGTATTATATAGTGCACATTAAGTCATATACGTCAAGCATGTGGTAGGAGGTTGAACCATCCATTTAAGACCTCTTTGGATTCACCACTACACATGTGTCTTAGACACAAGGAGGGTCATGAATTTACACGTAAGGAATGAAATGAGACAACTAAGCTATGAAAATCATCAAGTAGTGTGTGGATTCAATGATGGATAGCCCAAGCTAGTCCAAATATCACACATTCATCAAACTTAACTTGAACACTACTTGTGGGTGTAAACCCTAGTCGAAAACAGAAAGTTTGTGATGTTTTAACCTCTATTTGACATGTCTCAACCTTGTTTTTAAGCCTAACTAACCACATATAGTGTTGTAAGCATTAGGACATAGGTTTGAAATGAGTTGAACTCAAGTTAAACAAGTTTTATAAAAGTTTGAAGAATATAAATCAAAACAGTCCACTTTGGAGCCTTTTTCGTGACATTCCAAGGCCAAATTTTCCATGGAAAACCATTGGAGATGTGCACAAGGTCAAACCAAGCAAGTGGGAAAAAGAATGGAGTGTTTTCGTTGAGAAACGAGTGAGTTACACTCACTTTAGTGAAGAAGAGTAATTCTGCCCGAATTTGCAACTTTTAGCTTGATTATGGAGAATTAGAGAGTGTTTTGATGATTAGAAAAGTGTAAAAAGGCTTGGAGAATGATGGATTTTTATAGGGAAGGATTAGGGTTGGGTTTGGTGAAGTATTAAATGTTAAAACATATTTAAAACTCAAAACAAACACAAAAACCCGCTCAAATTGCGAGTTGGAGGGGCTGGTTCGCGCTGGTCAGCCTCTGATAACGAGTGTTTAAGTAAATTTTGAGCTGGGATATGTTCAATGAGAGGCTTGTGGTGGAGTGGCTGAGGCGCTGTTTGTTGAACCGGGTGACCTGGGTTAGATTCCCGCGGGCACCGGTTTTGGTTATTATTATTATTTTTTTATTAAAAGCATTATATTACTTATTAAATTATGAACATAAATGGTCCCTGCAAGTTCTAAAATCATTAAATTACGAATTAAACCCTTAACTTTATTATTTTTATAACATTCCACCATTAAACTTCTAATCTACTAAATTATTATATATATAAGAAATTTACTTTTTAATTGTAAAAAAAAGTTTAATTAGTCTAATTAATTAATTTAATTACTCGATTTAAATAATGAACAAGTAATCGTATACGTAACGAGTTAAATTAGTTTAGTTTAACGAGTATCGAGTGTCACTGTGTAATAACAAATCCAGAATTTTGGATAATATGATGCTCCAACATGATTAAAATAGTATCGTTCTCATTATGATCAATAGTCTCAATTACAAATAAAAAAACGAAAGTCGATTACGAAGAGAGTACAAGGGACACTTTCTAATTATGGAAATACGAAAAACCGGGCGTTACAGTCTCCCCTCCTTTAGGAAATTTCGTCCCGAAATTTAGGAAAAAGTAACGAAAAGATGCGGATACTTAGTCTTCATATCACTCTCGAGTTCCCAAGTAAATTCAGCGCCACGCTTTCCTTCCCATCGAACCTTTACGATAGGAATTCGACTGCACCTTAGTTTCTTGATATCTCGGTCCATGATTTCGACATGTTTCTCCACAAAATGCAAGGTGTCGTTGATTTGGAGATCTTCAATAGGAACTTGGAGTGCTTCATCAGCGAGACACTTCTTGAGATTCGAAACGTGGAACGTTGGATGAACATTGCTGAGTTCTTGAGGTAAATCGAGTCGGCATGCCACCTTACCAATCCTCTCGAGTATCTTGAAAGGACCAACATAGCGATGGGACAGTTTTCCCTTTTTACCAAAACGAACTACTCCCTTCCAAGGAGATACCTTGAGGAGTACATGATTACCAACGTTAAACTCCAATGGTTTACATCTCTTGTCAGCATAACTCTTTTGTCGACTTCGAGCCTTGAGTAGATTATCACGGATTTGAAGAATCTTATCAGTCGTTTCTTGTATGATCTCAGGGCCAGTAATTTGTTTGTCACCAATCTCATGCCAGCTAAGAGGAGATTGGCATTTGCGACCATACAATGCCTCGAAAGGAGCCATTTGAATACTGGAGTGGTAGCGATTTTTGTAGGAGAATTCGATCAAAGGTAAATGTACATCCCAACCACCACCAAAGTCGATGACACAAGAACGGAGCATGTCCTCTAGGGTTTGGATAGTACGTTCAGTCTGTCCATCAGTTTGAGGGTGGAAGGCCGTACTGAGATTCAAATGGGTACCCATAGCGGACTGGAAAGTTTACCAAAGACGGGAAGTGAAACGACCATCACGGTCAGAGATGATGTCAATGGGTATACCATGACGACATATGATTTCATCAGTGTAGATTCGAGCAAATTTCTCAACTTTGAAGTCTTCGCGAATAGCAAGGAAATGCGCAGATTTGGTGAGACGGTCGATGATTACCCAAATGCTATCATGACCAGAAGGTGTTTGAGGAAGTTTGGGTATGAAATCTATAGCAATGCTATCCCACTTCCAAACAGGGATTTCGGGCTGATTGAGCAAACCAGACGGACGCTGGTTTTCAGCTTTGATTTTCGAACAAGTGAGGCATTTCGAAACGTAGATGGCAATGTCCTTTTTCATGCCAGGCCACCAATAGGATGTACGAAGATCATGGTACATCTTATCAGCACCAGGATGAATCGAGTACTTGGATTTGTGTGCCTCGGTCATAATGAGTTCACGAAGATTGTCGCGATTTGGCACCCAAATACGATCAAGAAGTATTGAAGTCCGTTTGATTTCGTCACGAGTTGATCCATAGGAGCACCTCGTACTTCGTCAATTAGACTTCCTTCGTTTGCTGACGAGTATTGAGCTTCACGAATACAAGTGTGGAGATCGCTTGAGACTTGAAAACAACGAATGCTACTAACATGAGCCCTACGACTAAGAGCATCGGCCACGACATTCGCTTTACCAGGATGATAGTGAATCAAGCAGTCGTAGTCGTTAAGCAATTCCACCCAACGTCGCTGACGCATGTATAGTTCCTTTTGGTCAAAGATGTGTTGTAGGCTCTTATGGTCAGTGAAAACCACACACTTTGTACCATATAGGTAGTGTCGCCAAATCTTTAACGCAAAAACAACTGCGCCAAGCTCGAGGTCGTGGGTAGTATAATTTTTCTCATGTATTTTGAGCTGACGAGAAGCATAGGCAATGACTTTGTCTCGTTGCATGAGCACGCAACCAAGACCACGATTTGAGGCATCGCAATATACCACGAAATCATCATTCCCATCAGGAAGAGCAAGAATAGGAGCGTTACAAAGCAAGTTCTTGAGAGTTTGAAAAGGTTCCTCATGCTCAGGACCCCAAGCAAAAGGTTTCTCTTTTTGAGTCAACGAGGTGAGAGGAACAGCGATTTTTGAAAAGTTCGAGATGAATCGGCGGTAATAACCTGCCAATCCTAAGAAAGAACGGATTTCAGAAGGAGTTTTAGGCGCGGCCCAATTCTTCACTGCTTCGATTTTGGAAGGGTCAACACGGATTCCTTTTTCACTAACAACGTGTCCAAGGAATTGACTTCTTTGATCCAGAATTCACATTTGGAAAACTTCGCGTATAGACGATTACTACGCAAAAGTTCGAGTATGAGGCGTAAATGACGTTCATGGTCCACCTGCATCTTTGAATAAATAAGAATGTCGTCGATGAAAACGATTACAAAGCGATCTAAATATGGTTTACAAACACGATTCATAAGATCCATGAACACGGCTGGTGCGTTGGTCAAGCCAAAAGGCATAACCACGAACTCGTAATGTCCATAGCGAGTGCGAAATGCAGTTTTGGGAATGTCCTCTTTGAGAACACGAAGTTGGTGACAACCAGATCGAAGATCGATTTTAGAGAAGCAAGTTGAGCCTTGAAGTTGGTCAAATAGATCATCGATACGCGGGAGAGGGTAACGATTCTTGATGGTGAGTTTGTTAAGCTCTCTATAGTCGATGCACATGCGAAACGAGCCATCCTTTTTCTTGACGAAAGTACAGGAGCACCCCAAGGTGAGGTACTCGGTTGTATGAAACCCTTATCGAGGAGTTCTTGGAGTTGAGTAGATAACTCTTGCATCTCATAGGGTGCAAGACGATATGGAGCTTTGGCAACAGGAGTCGAACCAGGTACGAGATCAATACGAAAATCAACGGATCGAGGTGGAGGAGGACCATGTAATCTTCAGGAAAGACGTCAGGGAAGTCGCGCACTACTGGAACATCACTTACGCTTTTTCCCTTGCCTTTTTCTTACACAACGTGGGCTAAAAAGGCAAAGTACTGTTTACGTAAGTACCTATTCGCCTGTGTGCAGGACATCAATTTCAGTCCTTTCGAAGGTCGGTCTCCATAGACGCGTAAGGTGTCACCAGAAGGAAGAGGTAAACGAACGTATTTCTCGTGGCAAGCAATTTCAGCATGGTTCTTGCGAAGCCAATCCTTGCCTACTATGATGTCAAAACTACCCAGTTGCATGGGTATAAGGTCGATAGGGAAGGTGTGCTCGTTAAGAGTGAGAAGACAGTCAGGAAGATCGGAATCGACTAAGATAGACTTGCCATTGGCAACTTCAACAGAAAACGACTTAGGCAGTTTAGAGCGTGTACAATTTAGCAAAGGTTCAAATTCAATAGACACAAAGCTTTTGTCCATACCAGTATCAAATAGCATTGAAGCGTAAAGGTTATTGACGAGAAACGTACCATTAACGACTTCATTGTCGTTACGCGCTTGGTTTGCGTTGAGGTTGAAAGCTCGTCCTCTAGCAGCTTGTTGTTCCTGATTCAATTGAGGGCATTGAGGACGAAGGTGATTTGCGTCACCGCATTTGTAGCAGGCTCTAGCTGGTTTAGCGTTTTGGGCTTGTTGGGCTTATGGCGCAGGATTGTTCTTACAATAGGCGGTGTTATGGCCAAAACGGTTGCAAATGGTACAATGGCGACAATTGACGTTGGCAGGGTGATGATAGTTGCAGGTAGTACACTTTGGGTGAATCCCAATGTATGGCTTTCGACGCTTGCAAGTGTAGCAGGGTTTGGGTTAACAGCTAGTACAACCGCGTTACAACTAGGGTTCGATTGCTTTCACTTCTTCCCCTTGTTCCACTTGATTGTTGGGTAAGTTGATGGGCATGTTTGGAGGAAACTGGGGTTGAAGTTTGCTTATCGCGAATGCGATTGTTGTTTAGGGAAGCGGCGAGGCGATAAACGGCTTCGATATTATCGAGTTTGGCTGCCTCGATGGTATCTCGCATAGCAGGAGGTAATCCATGGAGGTACTTGCGGATTTTGCGATCGAGGGTCGAAACCAGGTAAGGAACAATGAAACTGAGTTGCTTGAAAGGGTGGTGTAGGCTTGGTTATCGTCGCCAATTTGCTTTAGAGTCCTAAATTCATCTTCTAGCTTTTGTTGCTCGTGCGGGGGACATAATTCTTCCATCATGAGTGTCTTAACTTCCTCCCAAGGTAAAGCGTAAGCTTCTTCGTTGGAACGAAGATTCCTTTCGTTTGTCCACCATTCTAGAGCTCGGGCTTGGAATACCCTTGTCGTACTACGCGTTTTGAGCTCTTCGGGACATTCACTATTGATGAACGTGACCTCTATGCTGTCGAACCACTCGAGCATAGCAGTCACCCCATCGTTGCCAGTGAATGGCTTAGGGTTGCAAGAAGAAAAGTGCTTGCAATTAAAGTTCACAGTTTTGGGTTGAGCCGCTTTCGATTCCATGGAACCATTGGGGGTGTTCGAAGCTTGAATTTCGGTGACGATCTTTGGGACAATACGAGCGATTTGATTGGCCATGAAAGCCCTCATCTTCTTTTTGGAGTTGGTCTTCGACTTCTTAATCGAGTTGGAGAGATGAGAAGACATCTAAGATTCAAAAGAACGAATAGGTGAGACTTGATCACAATGATTGTTTAAGAAAAATTGTTTCCATGAATGCATCACATAGCATATAGTTTCACATAGTGTATAAATGTTCAATTTGACTCACATTGCATAATCATGAATTCCACATAGCATAACATGTATAATGAAAGCATTGTAAATTTAGTTTGTTCACGAGAGATTATTATTGTTTCTGATTGCGATAGACTGTGAATTGTGTAAAAAGTTTGATATGAACGAAGTATCAAGTTTAAAATCACATATAATTGAGATGACATAAAAGAAAGGCTCAATAAAATATTGGATTGTTTCGGGTAGAAAAACGTCGACTATTCCAAAGTGGGTCGAAGGTCCTTTCAAATTAGAGAAACGTGCTTTGGCCTATAGGTAAGATACTCTCGTCGAGAAGCGATTAACGGTATCTTACCCTTCCAGTTACTACACGTCTCCAATCGATCGAAACAATCGAGACTTTGGCGAGATTGAAAATCGAGGAATGAGACTTAATCGACAAGGTGCGGGTTTCACCCCTAACTTGACGATTTCGTACCCTAATGTGGTTGTTTCTTACTAAATGAGGAGCGAATTCCGACTCGTTAGTAAGTCCACTAGAGTATGAAATGGAAGTTTTCCATCAAGATGCGGATATCACTCCTAGCTTGATGTCGTAACTTCGTGCAAAATTGAATACGCGGAATGAGGGACTTCACCAAAAATTGTGGGCCATTGGGCCTATCTTGGTGCAAATCGGCTCGTTAGTAAAATATGAGTGTTTTCAAAGCTTCAAGTGTATTTGTGTTGGCCTTAGGAAAGGCATATAAGTTTAATAGACCAGAAGGAGAAAAAGAAGCAAATAAGGTAGAATCAATGAAGTTTTAAACAACAAATAAGAATCAAGTTCCTAAAACTATAGACTAGGGCAAAGCATTCCTACTTTTCCTAATTCCCTATAGTTATGGCTCTGATACCAATCTGTCACACCCCAACCGATGGCGGAAACATCAGGATGAGACGAACAACTTGCTCAAAACTTCATAACGCTATGTGACAATATAGATTAAATTCAAATTTCATTCAACACTAAATTGTCATACAAAATTTCCAATTAATAGTCAACAATTGTTTCAAAACGACATAACATCAAAATAGATAAATTAATCTAGGTGTGTATCTAAGTCCACCTAAATCTTGTTTCATCTTGTAACATCACCTCATCAATCAACCTGCAACATGTATTAAAATATATCAACAAAAAGTTGACGAGCATACAAGTTTTGTTACGTAGCATAATATAGAATAAATTTGTTTAAAGTCTCATATCCAACATGAACCATAATATGCAAGTTTACTAGCATGCCAAAACGGTGTACTATATGTTCAAACCCAAGAATCCAACGCGTTAAAATAGCCTATCCCAATAGAGTAGCGGGAGGTTAACATGTTTAACTTACAATACCCCAAGTTTCGTGGGTGGTGCGTTAATCCTATAGCGCTTAAATTGTTAAGGTAGGCTTGCAAAGTTAATGAAGCATATATCGACACAAATAGTTTAGATTAGCATAACAAGTCTAAACAAGCATCACATAGTCTCATGTTAAGCATGGATAGAGATTAAAATAGTTTAAGTGTCGTGCGATTTTGTATAAAGTACATGTTTCACCCAAAGTGTAAAAAGGAAAAAGGGATCGAGTATGCTCATGGTTTTGCAAGCTTTCCCACTTGAAATCCCACGAACATTGTTGGTTGATGGATTAGTTTCGAGCACCTTGTCCTTCTACACAATGAAACATAGGTATGTGAGTATTAGGAATTAACGGAAGGTTATGGATTCAGAATTAAAATAACGTGAAATTAGTATTATGAAAGTAATCATCTTGTACTCATAACACTTGTTCTTGACACTATAGAACCTCAAGGGTTTGGTATGTTTTTATGGATTCAAAGATCCATTAGAATCGTAACAAGTGTATGGTCTTTAGATGATGTAACCTACTATTTTGACAATTGACCACTTGTTCATCATCAAGAGTTCGGTTACTTTGATAATATATAAGTATTATATAGTGTACATTAAGTCATATAGGTCAAGCATGAGGTAGGAAGTTGAACCATCCATTTAGGAACCTCTTTGTAGTTTACATAAGTCAAGTAGGAGGTGGGAGGATTTACCATCCACTTAAGACCTCTTTGGATTCACCACTACACATGTGTCTTAGACATAAGGAGGGTCATGAATTTACAAGTAAGGAATGAAATGAGACAACTAAGCTATGAAAATCATCAAGTAGTGTGCGGATTCAATGATGGATAGCCCAAGCTAGTCCAAATATCACACATTCATCAAGCTTTACTTGAACACTACTTGTGGGTGTAAACCCTAGTCGAAAACAGAAAGTTTGTGATGTTTTAACCTCTAAATTTGACATATCTCAACCTTGTTTTTAAGCCTAACCAACCACATATAGTGTTGTAAGCATTAGGACATAGGTTTGAAATGAGTTGAACTCAAGTTAAACAAGTTTTATAAAAGTTTGAAGAATATAAATCAAAACAGTCCACTTTGGAGCCTTTTTCGTGACATTCCAGGGCCTAATTTTCCATGGAAAACCATTGGAGATGTGCACAAGGTCAAACCAAGCAAGTGGGAAAAAGAATGGAGTGTTTTCGTTGAAAACGAGTGAGTTACACTCACTTTAGTGAAGAAGAGTAATTCTGCCCGAATTTGCAACTTTTAGCTTGATTATGGAGGATTAGAGAGTGTTTTGATGATTAGAAAAGTGTAAAAAGGCTTGGAGAATGATGGGTTTTTATAGGGAAGGATTAGGGTTGGGTTTGGTGAAGTATTGAATGTTAAAACATGTTTAAAACTCAAAACAAACACAAAAACCCGCTCAAATTGCGAGTTGGAGGGGCTGGTTCGTGCTGGTCAGCCTCTGATAACGAGTGTTTAAATAAATTTTGAGTTTTGATATGTTCAATGAGAGGCTTGTGGTGGAGTGGCTGAGGCACTGTTTGTTGAACCGGGTGACCCGGGTTCGAGTCCCGCGGGCACCGGTTTTGGTTATTGCTATTTTTTTTTATTAAAAGCATTATATTACTTATAATCATGAACATAAATGGTCCCTGCAAGTTTCAAAATCATTAAATTACCAATTAAACCCTTAACTTTATTATTTTTATAACATTCCACCATTAAACTTCCTAATCTACTAAATTACTATATATAAGAAATTTACTTTTTAAATTGTAAAAAAAAAGTTTAATTAATCTAATTAATTAATTTAATTACTCGATTTAATAATGAACAAGTAATCGTATACGTAACGAGTTAAATTAGTTTAGTTTAACGAGTATCGAGTGTCATTGTGTAATAACAAATCGAGAATTTTGGATAATATGATGCTCCAACATGATTAAAATAGTTTCGTTCTCATTATGATCAATAGTCTCAATTACAAATAAAAAAACGAAAGTCGATTACGAAGAGAGTACAAGGGACGCTTTCTAATTATGGAAATACGAAAAACCGGGCGTTACACAAGGCATACTGAGCAATAAAAAACGTAAACCTAGACCAAGAAACTTCTGGTAAGAACCGATTTTATCAGTTAAATGAATTAGACGAAATAAGAAATCAAGCATACTCCAACTCCGAAATCTATAAGGAACGCATGAAAAACATACACGATAAAATGACTAAACCTAAAGAATTTCGGGAGGGGGATTAAGTGCTCTTGCTTAACTCAAGGCTTCGATTGTTTCCCAGAAAGCTCAAGTCTAGATGGTCGGGACCTTTTTCCATCACCCAAATCTTTCCACATGGTGCTATAGAAATTAAGCCTCAAAACGGTGAACCTTCAAGATTAACGAACAAAGGCTGAAGCTTATAGAGGATTCCTTGAGGATGAGGAGGCTGAATTAACACTCCAAGAGGCGGAAAGTTGATCAAGACACAATCAAGCATCGATTTGTATAGATGTACTTTTATTTTGAATATCTTGTAAGAACACTTGGAGGCAATACAAAAATACGAGCGAAACAGGTAAGTACCAAAAGGAAACCCTCAGGGAAACGAACACACACACACACAAAATAAAAAAATTGGCCACGGGACCGTGGCAAAACTGCAGACAGGTTTATAACCCCTTTTTCTTCACTTTTCAACACAACACCACGACCCATTTCTCTAGAGCAGCCGGTTCCTTCTCTTTTTCAATCGATTTTTGACGATTTCACACCCAAATCAAGCAACAAGGTATGATTCTAACATCATAATTAGTTAGACTAACACTTTGCATGTAGTTTAACGTCAAAAATTTGGGAAAATCTAGGGCTCTTGAACTAGACCCATGCCGACTCCAAATTTTGTTTGGATCTTGTTACTAGTAGTAAATTGAAATATTTTGAGAAGTAAATCACCAAGCATTGTCGGAAAAACCGGATTGTTGAAGAAGTTTTTCACAGACCCTCGCTTATAACCGAAAAAAGTTAAAATCGAAGGGGTAAACGAGTAGTTAATGCAAAATTGGCACTTAGGGTTTCATTTTCAGAGTAAACTGCACATACTGAACCAAAAAAATTGAATTTTTCAAAGCCGGCTCGAAAACCTTAATTTTAGGTTAACAGAAGGTTCGCCACGGGACCGTGTCCGATGACCACGGGGCCATGGCTGTTTCACACCACAGACACGGGGTCGTGTCTAAATGGCATGGGGCGATGCCCCAGACCCCTTGAATCAAGTTTTGTCATATTTTACGACATGCTACCTATCTTAATGGTTCTTTCTTGCAGGAATGGCACCACACAAGTTCTTACGATTCAAAAGTCATGTGTTCGAGCACAAAAATAGGTTCAAAAAACTACAAGCTAGGCATGAAGAACCACCAAGACAAGTTTGCTACACTACTCTCGAAACTGTAGGGCAAAGGGAAAGATACGATGCTTTAATCACGGGTCCGCTACGCATCGTCCTAGAAACCAAACTCAGATCGATCCATGAATATAACATGGAATTCTTAAGCACGCTCATTTTTGAAAAGAATGAGTTGGATCTATTTGAGACAAATGCGGTTCAATTAAGGTGTGGGGGAGAGTGGTACAAGATTTCTGTAGCTCAATTCGCCGTTAACATTAGGTTATACAATGAGGAAGACATTGCTGAGCCGAAATTCACAGACAATATTCGTGAACTCCCTGATAACATGAGACAAGCTGCATGGGCATTGATGGGAGATGGGCATTATGATCCAAGCCCCACAAAGAGCACAAAAATAAGGTACCCTCTAATCTGATACATCCATCGGGCCCTAAGTGGCTTTTTGTGTCAAAGGAAGGATAGTGGAGGGATGGTGAATCTTCGGGAGCTTACTTGCCTATATTACATCCTGACTCACCAACCCCTTGATGTCTCCCACATGCTACTAAGTGTTGATGCATTTTGTGTTCGTACTTGTCGAATAGGCTAGATTGAGTGTGTGTTGAATATTGTATAGACTAGAATCGAACACACGACCAAAATAAAGAGTTAAAGTGTAAAAGATAACAAGTTCGCCCGAACTTGACGTGTGGAGGTCAAGTTCGCTCGAACTTGACATGTGGCGACAAGTTCGCTCGAACTTGTCATATGGTAGACAAGTTTGCCTGAACTTGTCCTCCTATGCACATGTCAAGCGAACTTGTTTGTTTCCCAATAAATAGATGGTGTGTGTTCATTTGTCATTTAAGTTTTTGCCATCCCTACGGGGAGGTGCTGCCAGATTCTCTTCAGGAACTCCGGTGCCTGGACTTATAAAGATGTATACTCTTTCGGTATGAATGAAGATTTCCACTGCATTCTACTTCTACTCCATTCTTAATAACATTCTACCGAAACTGTTTATGTGTTAACTTCCGTCTAGAACCGCCTGATCACGGACCTTCAATTGGTATCAGAGCTACGGTTATCACCTACGCTCATGAATTTGGACATTTATGGACATTAGGAGGGGTTTTGGACGTAAAACTTGAAATAATATATAATCCACCGATGAAAGTAAAATTGAACGGATAAGATTGTTAGAAAGTGATTTTCGACCAAATCTATGGTGGATTCATCTAGAAATTCAAAGAAATAAGGATTCTGGATCGAAAAATATGAAAAAAGGCTGATTTGGGGGACCAAGTTCGCCCGAACTTGACCTGTGGAGGTCAAGTTAGCCCGAACTTGACAAGGATTTTCAAGATTTCTCATCAAGTTTGCCCAAACTTGACTGATTTTCTTTGAAATTAAGCACAAGTTCGCCCAAACTAGTCTATTTCATGCAAGTTCGCCCGAACTTGGTGGTGGCCAACCAAGTTCGCCCGAACTTGTCACATACTAACTAAGTTCGCCCGTACTTGTCATACAAGTTTGCCCGAACTTGTTAAGGAGCCTAAAAAAAAGGCATGGAAAAATTTTATTGATCGTATTGATAGGATGAGTGTTCAAAAAAAATTTGGCGATAGAATTTTTTTCGAGTTTTCGAAGACCGAACCGGGATGTTCGGGGACACCGTCTAGAGCTTCAGAGTACAGATTTGGTGATACGATCACAAAATTTTGAAGATAATAGGAGAGTCATTGATACCGGTGCAGAACGTTGATCATTTGGGTGTCGTGACTTGTAATGGGCCTAAACGTTAAATCCACATTTGTTAAAAACTAAAAATTCCGGATTTTAGGGGGAGTTTCAATGAAAATTTCAGTATGGTCAGAACTTGCAAAAATGAGGGGAAATAATGAAATTTTTAATAATTGAAGATTTCAGCATTTTTGAAATTCGTGACTGCTGCAACAGTATCCGGGTGGTTACCGATCGCAGATTATCGGGAAATGCAGAGGATCGAGATTCATCAGGTGATGACAGGAAGTTCCGAGTTTTCAGTACATGATACAGAGTGATGCTTAAGGGTTAGAGTCCTGATCTCCGGTGAAGGAACAATTAGCTGGATTAGCAGTCGTTAGTACCAGTGAGGAACTGAGGACGTTCAAAACGTTCGGTGATGATCTTAGGAATTAATGACTAGCTTCTAAGATGGATGGTTTAAAATTACCAAGGAAATCTGATGATAACCTTTGGTGGCCATTATTTTTAGTCTTCAAGCAGATGAATCATTCTTCTCTTTGGACTAACCGCCGTTGGATGATGATGTTTGGTGATTAAGTGGCACTGGTCTACCGGAGATAGCTATATATCTGGCATTGTGACTGAAGAGGAAGAATGTGATTTTGGTCACGGACGTATGTTTCTCAGATTCGATGCTTTACCAGATTATTTGTTTCCGATGAAGATTTGCTGATTGAGCAGATTACCGATTTGCTAATCAAATTTTTCTGAAGGGTTCTTAACTGCGAATATGGAAATCAGGATTTCGGATTTTCGAGAGTATTCGTTGATTTGAAGTTTTCCGATGCGGTGATTCGAGTTTCTATCAATTGTCGGTTGAGTTTTTGATACTTTAGGAGTGTGCGGAATAAACTCTCGATGCTCAACGCTTATTCAAAAACTGAACTCGGATGCGGTTATCATCGAAATGGAGAAGCTTCTGCATTGATTAGCTTCGAGTGTATGGTTATTCAAGAAAATTTGTCGGTCAAGTAAATCAGAGGAGTCGGAAACCACGCAACCAAAGATCTGAACTGGAGATTTCAGCGGTATTGAAAGTTGATAATGTAAACCCGGATCATCAATTAAGGGGGAATCTGTTGACGCGTTTCGATGACATCGACAGACACCTTGATTGAAGTTGCAGAATATTCAAACACGGCTCAAAGTTTTGAAGTTCAAGATCAAGCTTCGATAGTAACGAACAAGGGGGAATCTGTTGATGCGTTTTGTGTTCGTCACTTGTCGAATAGGCTAGATTGAGTGTGTATTGAATATTGTATAGGCTAGAATCGAACACACGACCAAAATACGCAGTTTACAGTGTAAAAGGGAACAAGTTCGCCCGAACTTGACCTGTGGAGGTCAAGTTCGCTCGAACTTGACATGTGGCAGACAAGTTCGCTCGAACTTGTCCTCCTATGCACATGGCAAGCGAACTTGTGTGTTTCCTTATAAATAGGTGGTGTGTGTTCATTTGTCATTTAAGTTTTTGCCATCCCTACGGGGAGGTGCTACCGGATTCTCTCCAGGAACTCCGGCAGCTGGACTTATAAAGATGTATACTCTTTCGGTATGAATGAAGATTTCCGTTGCATTCTACTTCTACTCCATTCTTAATAACATTATAACAAAACTGTTATAGACGTTTATGTATTAACGTTCGTCTAGAACCGCCTGATCACGGACCTTCACTAAGAAACATGGCCGTTAACGCCACCGCCAACGTCTAAACTCCGATATTTTTTGGAGGTTGGATTGCCAAGCTATTCAAGAACTACATTAGGCACACTCCAAGTGCATTTCTTAAAGGAGTGGGTGTGACAAAGGCCGACCTAGCCCTATGCTGAAGCTTGGGTCTCATAATCGATTACAACAATGGCCTCATGCGCTTTAAAGATGTAGGTGGCCGGGTATGGAACCCAAATGACCCAGATGGGGTCCTTGCAATCGAGGATGTCCCTAACTGCCCTCGACATTCCGGATATGCCCCGGGTTCTTCCTCTCAAGGGGAGCGATTTTCCTAATCTCCAAAATTTATATAATATCATGCAGGAAACCCTCCAAGTCTCTAACAACGTCCATCGCTTGGGATAAAGCTCAAACAACCGGATTGGAAGCATGAAACCCAATATTGTTAGCATACAAAACGATATCACTAACATCCAGGAGCACATGGCGTATCATGACGAGGAGGAGGAGGAAGAGGCCAATGACATGGACTCGGACTAGGCAATAATGGTGGCGGGCAACAATCAATCCTTCAGGTTACCCTTTCTAACCTTTGGACATGTAGGTATTTTCCGGGCTGCGTCCCGATGTACAATTTGCTTCTCTAAGACAATTTACTTTCCTGCATTTTCTTTTTCTTGGATGATGGTGGTTGAAACGCTTAAACTCTCATAATTTAGGAACTTTGTTATTGTGTTGGGTTATTATATTATGGTAGGATTGTAGCTCACAGGTACCTTGGGAGGCTTGGACACACTAAGCATAGTAGTCCTTAAGCACCGAAATCAGATATATAACAACAAAACCCAAGTTCATATTTGTTATAGTCAATTGCCACAAGGCCGGGCCCATAGCCCACGCCTCCGTGCCCATCCTTATGTAAGCCTTTCAATTACCTTGTTGCCGGCACTTTGGCCACGGGGCCGTGCCTTGTTGATTCATTCATTCATTCGTGTCTTTACGGTCTATATAAAGCGCGTTAACTACCTGGAAGGGGATAAAAGGGTGTTTGGGTAAAGTTCTTGTCTCGTTCAGTGTATAGATCATGCGAGCACTTGGTTCAAGCCTATTAGGACTTCCCTTGAGGCAGATACATAAAATCAGGGGAAGTAAGAACGGCTTGAACCCCTTATAAATAAACTACTATTAAAACTTTATCCGGCCTAGCGGGACTGTATACTTGCTGAATCAGACCAATATGGCCGAGGGTACCGTTGCCTGGAAGAGGGCCTACCATATTTTGCATTAATAACATACTAAATTATATTTCAATATTCCGACTTTGCGGGACTGTATCCCTGCTGACTCAGACCAATAGGTTGAGGGTAACGCTGCCTGGAAGGGGATTACTACTATAAACCAAAGATAATCTCTTAAAAAGCCCAAAGTACGGAAATCATCAAAGGAAATATAAAAGAGGAGTCAGAACCAGGTGATTCTTTCTTGTCTATTTGTTTTTCCTTTCATTTGCATTTTTTTTACTTTTATCTTTCGAAACTTTTATCAAAATTTGATTAGATTAGACGTTAACGATAAACCAGTACTAAAAGCACTTGTGTCCTTGGATGGGTGCACTTGCCCTAATGTATGTAGAGTGATACTATTGTATCGTGTTTTATAAATGTAAAGCTTGATTTATGAGTGAAAGTGCTTAAAATATAACTAAAATATAAACACCCGTAAACACGTCAGTGGTCTCCAATACTTTACTCATATACTACCATTTCAATGGATTATATTAGAGACAAAAACTCTGTCCTAACAATCTATGTAAGAGACTTTATGAGGGACTGGTATTTAGTCTCAATTGGCTTTTGTATAGGACATGAATAAAGACTGATTTTCAACCTCTTATTTGTTATCGCCACTTTAACTATTAGTGACTTTAGTATCAGCCACATCAATTTCGGATATATAGTATCTAGTACCAGTTTATCAATTACGAATTATATCAGGGGACTTAAGTTTTAGGACAATTTTGGTCATCTAGATTTTGATATCACATATTAGGGCCCCTTATGCTCATCAGGAGCTATGATGACCCTTAAGACTTAATATGATCAACTAATACAAGTACCATACATTTCTCATCATGATCTCATTTGACTTACCATCATTGAATTTAAATAGGGTGAAAATAAGCCAAACTTAAACGAGCACGAATCTAACCATGAATGAAGATTTTATATATATTTATATATAAATTTTAGTTAATATATTAAATATATATTTAAATGTTTAAAAAATTATAATTACTATGTAAATTTATGAAAATAGTAATTAAGTTATATATAAAATAAAATTATACTTAATATATAAATTACTTAATAAATAATAAACAAGTCAAACACGGGCCGAGCTCGATCTTGAAAAACTACCTAAGAACCGAGCTCGATCTTTAGAAACAAAGCTAGAATCAAGTCGAGCTTTCATAAGTTAAATGAGATCGAGCTCGAGCATAGTCGAGCTTGGGCTCGGCTCGTTTGCACCCCTAAATCTAACAATTAGGACCTAGTCTATCATGGGCCAATAAGTGTTGTAATGTTATTAAGTCACAATAAGGCCCATTAAGACATGTATAGGTTGTTATAACTTATTACAATTTGTTTTGACTATATATAACCTAAATCTAGATCATACAAATTTAAGCTTAACTCAATTTGTGTTTTTCATATTGATCTTCGTAACTTTTCATATTGTGTCTGTTAAATACAACAACCCCCCCCCCACACACACACGGAGATATATATATATATATATATATATATATATAGAGTCAAGATCAAATAGAAAAGAGAATTATCGTGCGATGCCTATGAAGGGATTTGGACCATTGATCAACAAATCCAGTGATTGAGATTATATGGTCCCAAACCTTGAAATCATATAACAAAACAAGTGGGAAAAATGATAATAAATGAATAACTATTGTTGACTTTTAAACTCACCTCCTCACAATTTTTAAAGGTGCGATAGATTTTATCATGTCATTGATAATAATATTTTACACCTACTTTTCTTTCAAATTCTTTTTCTTAAAACACAAATTAAAGTGTTATATTTTGTGAGATAGATTTTATCATGTCATTGATAATAATATTTTACACTACTTTTCTTTCAAATTCTTTTTCTTAAAACACAAAATTAAAGTGTTATATGTTAAACATACAAAAAACTAAAGTGATCTATTAAAATATTAGATTTTCTTTTAATATATACTGATTTTTCTTCATTTCTTAAAAATAATCTCAATTAACAAGTAAATGTCGAGTATCACTTTTATAAATATTATAAACTTTCCAAAATATATCTAAATTGAAGGTTACAAGTCATGTATTCACGAGCAAACGAACACGACGTCAGCGATATAGACTCCATTACTTTCACTCATTTCTGTTGGTGCATATTTTGTATGTCCGCCACTGTGCGAATAGGCTAGATAGAGCGTGTGTTGAATATTGTATAAATTAGATACAAACACATGACTTTGGAGATGTTGAGAGTTTGTACGGATGTAGCCTCGTACGAAGGTAACACCCTCATACAGAGGTAACACCTTCGTACGGAGGTAACTACCTCCACACAGACAAGCACCTACGTCCCAACCTCGAGTATATATAGTGTATTGTGTGTTCGTTTGTTGATAAGTTTTGAAGTTATCAGAGGGGAAGTGCTGGAGAAAAGCTGGTATGAATGAAAAGCTTCCGCTTCTACTTCTTGTTAATAACTTTCTACCGAATTAGTGATGTCCCGTCCAAACTTCCGTCTAGAACTGCCGGCACCTGGACTTTCCATCGGTATCAGAGCTACGGTACCAATTCAATCGATCTAACAGTAGATTGAATCACCTACACTCATGAATTATGGACTTTAGAGGGTCTTAGACGTAAATCATCAAATAAACGGACAATCCATGGAAAAAATTAAAATTGAAACCATAGGATTGTTTAGAAATGAATTTCGACCATGTCTGTGAAAGAATCAACATGAAATTCGCAGAAATAAAGATTTTGGATCGAAAAATGTGATCAGCAGTGTTCGAACGGACTAACTATGTTCGTACAAAGGTATATTGT
Source organism: Scalesia atractyloides (assembly GCA_947069175.1). Taxonomy (NCBI): domain Eukaryota; kingdom Viridiplantae; phylum Streptophyta; class Magnoliopsida; order Asterales; family Asteraceae; genus Scalesia; species Scalesia atractyloides. The sequence goes on along the minus strand of CAMTDV010000016.1, from coordinate 56,191,178 downwards.
GTGCATTAAACGTACTATATTTTTGTTGTTATTTTAGGTTCATTTACGCATTAGTCAAGTTTTAAATTTATAAAACATGATATTCTACTAACACTAAACACACACTTGGGCAAGTGCACCCATCGTGAGCGTAGTATAGTGTTGGTAAGATACCGAGATCGTCCAAGGACACAAGAGCTTTTAATATCGGTTCGTCGTCAACGTCTAATCAATCTAAATTTTGATAAAGATTTAAAAAAAATAAAGATAAATAAAAAGATAAATAAAATAAAATACCAATAGACAAGATAGAATCACTTGGATCTAACTTATCTTTTATGTATCATTTGATAGTTTTTGCACTTTTGGACTTTTTAAGAGATTATGCCCCTCTTTTGAAGGTGACGTTACCCTCAACCCATTGGTTTGAGTCAGCAGGGACACAATCCCAAAAGGTCGGAATATTGGAATATAATTAAGTAAGTTATTAATGCGAAAAGTGGTAGGCCCCTCTTTTGAAGGTGACGTTACCCTCGGCTAAGTGGTTTGAGTCAGCAGGGATACAATCCGAAGTAGCCGGTTTAAAGTGTCACACCCTGGTCGTAGCGGAAGCGCAAACGTGTGACTTAATGGTAATCATTGTAATCAATCGTGTAAACATAACCATAACTAACAACGATGTCATGTGTTACATAAATTCAAATTCAAAGTTTACAAGTTTCCAACAAGTTTCATAAGTTATCCAAAACAATATTTAGTTAAGTTACATCACCAAAATATGTTTGTTATAATCGTAGATTAAATCGAGGTTTTGACCCCTATATGCCCAAACGAGGAAGGGATATATGAGGCAAATCCTCCAAAAGCGGCCATCGTTGTATCTTCTAAGAATTCATCACCAGTTACGCCTTGTTTCCTGAAATACATGTAATTTGAAAAATCAACAAAAGTTGCGAGTTCATGTAGTTTTGTTTTCGAATAATTTGTCATAATTGTAATCCAATATTGAAATCCAGGTATGTAAAGTATTTATGGAATTTAAGGATTTATCAATGGGTAGAGAGCCCTCCGATACTATGCGCCGTAAGTAAATAACCAAACCGAGACACTTTGTTCTCAATTGGGATCACAAAAGCACCCCATGGTATACAACTAGGAGTGGAGCGTGCCTCAAGCTCAATAGATCTACACCTTGGTCATTAAGTGATTAATGGTTATTAATGTTATATTGTTATCAATCCTACTTATGCACATTGATCTTGTTGTCGTCTAACTCCATAACTAACATACCATATGTCTTAACATGGATATCCCCCGAATGTTATAAAGCCGAAAACATTTAAGAGGAGAGGAGGGACATGAACTCACGGATATGCGTTCCTTGTGTAAACTCACAAATGTTTTCCTTGGTCTCGAACCAAAACCTACAAGTGTTCTAAATTTCATTAGACATTTAAGTCTACGCTTGTTCTTTGTACAAGTTCCCATCTTGTGTTAGTTGTTCTTAATTGTTTTCTTGATTAATTACTCCTTGACTTGGTAATATATATTTTGTTATCGAGTCTTGAATAGTGTGTGAACGGCATCGCCCGTTCCTTGTCCTCGTGTCTAGCACGCATGTCATTGGGCCTAGCCCATGTCTTTGTGTATTTGGGCCTAGCCCATGCCTTTGTGTCATTGGGCCTAGCCCATGTCCTTGTGTTATTGGGCCTAGCCCATGTCCTTGTGTCATTGGGCCTAGCCCATGTCCTTATGTTATTGGGCCTAGCCCATGTCTTTTATGTTATTGGGCCTAGCCCAAGTTATATTTATTCTTAAATAAATATGTATTTTCCAAGTTAAGATGAGTTGTTAAAAATAATATGATTTTTAACTTATACTTGTATTTGTATACTTATACTTTTCTAAGTAGTCTTGTGTTTATACTTCTTTGATCAAGTCAAAGTATATGTTTAGTTATATTTATTTTCCAAAAAAATAAATATGTATACTTTGTAAAATAATATTTCCAATATTATTTTTAGTATAAGTATACTTGTTATTTACCAAATGTATACTTACGCAAATATACATGTATTTATGTATTATTGTTCATGTATTACCCATTAAGTGACAAAATCCTTTTTAGTAGTTTTTATATTTTCCGGAAGTTAGTTTTCTTAAAAATAATATATTTTTAAGACTTGTATGAAATATATATATATATATATTTCTACCAATCTTGTTAAACATATATATTTTGTGTATAAGTCCATCCAATTGTCCAAGTCCATATAAATCAAGAAATGCATATAAGTTTTTATATTTTGTTGTATTTAGTCCATGTACCCATGCATGGGCATTTTTGTGTATAATCTTCCTTTGTATTTTTCTTGGTATTTTGAAGGTATGTGTGCTTATACTCCATTGGGAGTATTTATTGTTTTGGATGCCCTAATTTATCTACTACTATATAATACACTTAGTATACACATAGCACACAAATACTTGGCGACTTCTAAATATATATTTTCCTAAATATATATTTATAACTTGTTTTTATACTTTAAGAAATCTTCATTTTCTTAACTTGTATTTTTATATAAAAATAGGTCATGGCAATGTTTAATTTATTTAAACATCTAAAACTTAAAAGTTTAGTAGTAAACTTTATATTTTTCTAAGTGTTGAATTTTTATAAAAATTTGGCCATAGTTTCCCTAGATTTAGGAGTTTTCCCGTGTCTAAAACATGTGTTTAAGCTTTACAAAATTCACTTCATCAAACACAATAATTTCTACAAGTTTAAGCAACTTCATACATACACTTTTCACATGATGATGAACTCATATTTTCACAAAAATATGTAGTCTTTTAAATCTAAGTTTAACATGTTTATTTAACTCCAAAAATGCTAATTATCCACTAATTACACAACTTTTGTAGGAATCCATCTTTAACAACTTGTTCATACAACCTCTTAAAAGGTTTTTAAGCTCTTAACATGTTCATCTTTCTAGTAAACTAAGTTCATCATCCTTGTTCTTCATGGATCTTTCAAGATCCATGTATATACTTGTTAGATCCTTAGTTTTAACAAGTCTACATATGATGAGCATCAAGCTAAGCACAAAGTAATCATACACAACATTATTATACTTCAAGATTATGTTGGTTTTCTTTAGATCTTTAGTGTTCTTCATTTGTTCATCACTTTAAGTTTATGTTACTTGATGGTTCAAGCCTATTAGGACTTCCCTTGAGGCAGATACATAAAATCAAGGGAAGTAAGAACGGCTTGAACCACTTATAAATAAACTACTATTAAAACTTTATCCGGCCTTGCGGGACTGTATCCTTGCTGACTCAGACTAATATGGCCGAGGGTAACATTGCCTGGAAGAGGGCCTACCATATTTTGCATTAATAACATACTAAATTATATTTCAATATTTCGGCCTTGCGGGACTGTATCCCTACTGACTTAGACCAATAGGTTGAGGGTAACGTTGCCTGGAAGGGGATTACTAAACTAAAGATAATCTCTTAAACAGCCCAAAGTACGGAAATCATCAAAGGAAATATAAAAGAGGAGTCGGAACCAGGTGATTCTTTCTTGTCTATTTGTTTTTCCTTTCATTTGCATTTTTTTTTACTTTTATCTTTCAAAACTTTTATCAAAATTTGATTAGATTAGACGTTAACGATAAACCGGTACTAAAAGCTCTTGTGTCCTTGGATGGATGCACTTGCCCTAACGTGTGTAGAGTGATACTATTGTATCGTGTTTTATAAATGTAAAGCTTGATTTATGAGTGAAAGTGCTTAAAATATAACTAAAATATAAACACCCGCACACACGTCAGTAGTCTTCAATACTTTACTCATATACTACCATTTCAATGGATTATATTAGAGACAAAAACTCTATCCTAACAATCTATGTAAGAGACTTTATGAGGGACTGGTATTTAGTCTCAATTGGTTTTTGTATAGGACATGAATAAAGACTGATTTTCAACCTCTTATTTGTTATCGCCACTTTAACTATTAGTGACTATAGTATCAGCGACATCAATTTCGGATATATAGTATCTAGTACCAGTTTATCAATTACGAATTATATCGGGAACTTAAGTTTTAGGACAATTTTGGTCATCTAGATTTTGATATCACATATTAGGGCTCCTTATGCTCATCAGGAGCTATGATGACCTTTAAGACTTAATATGATCAACTAATACAAGTACCATACATTTCTCATCATGATCTCATTTGACTTACCATCATTGAATTTAAATAGGGTGAAAATAAGCCAAACTTAAACGAGCACGAATCTAACCATGAATGAAGATTTTATATATATTTATATATAAATTTTAGTTAATATATTAAATATATATTTAAATGTTTAAAAAATTATAATTACTATGTAAATTTATGAAAATAATAATTAAGTTATATATAAAATAAAATTATACTTAATATATAAATTACTTAATAAATAATAAACAAGTCAAACACGAGCCGAGCTCGATCTTGAAAAACTACCTAAGAACCGAGCTCGATCTTTAGAAACAAAGCTAGAATCATAGTCGAGCTTTCATAAGTTAAATGAGATCGAGCTCGAGCATAGTCGAGCTTGGGCTCGGCTCGTTTGCACCCCTAAATCTAACAATTAGGACCTAGTCTATCATGGGCCAATAAGTGTTGTAATGTTATTAAGTCACAATGAGGCCCATTAAGACATGTATAGGTTGTTATAACTTATTACAATTTGTTTTGACTATATATAACCTAAATCTAGATCATACAAATTTAAGCTTAACTCAATTTGTGTTTTTCATATTGATCTTCGTAACTTTTCATATTGTGTCTGTTAAATACAACAACCCCCCCCCACACACACGGAGATATATATATATATATATATATATATATATATATATATAGAAACTTTGCAACTTTTGAGACGAAGCTTTGTCGATTTGGTTTCTTGCATTGTAAAGACATTTGGACTGTTGGTGCATAAGTCTGCTGCCTACGTCATTATGTATCGAGTCTGAGTGAATAGGGCTTAATCTGTTAGAAACGAGGCGTATTTATGTAAGAAATGGGACAAGTTCGCTTGAGATGGGAATTGAGAAGTCAAGTTCGGCCGAACTTGACTAGTTCAAGTTCGCCCGAACTTCACGCACTCTCCAGCGAACTTGGAATAGTATAAATAGGTGCCTTTCATTTGTAACTTGGAGAGATTTTGGCACAGAGACGGCGAAGCTCTGTCGGATCTGGTTCTCTAATGTATTGAACTTTAGATCAATGAAAACAACATTTAAAAGAGTAATTCTTGTTATTTGATTAACTTGTCATTAGTTTCCGCCTAATTTGATAATAGATAATAAATTTAGGTTCCCGTGCTAATCGTGGACGTTCCTACAAGTGGTATCAGAGCCTGGATACCTAAATTTGGTGGAATCAAGACAAGAATTTCTCTATTTCATCTCCATTCTATAATTTTTCTTAACATTTTCATATATTTGAAGATTTCATGGAAAAAAATGGCTAATTTTTGAACATGTCATGTAAAATACATCATAGATAAACCCTTGAGAGTTTGGACATCAAATTCAATTGAATTGATATAAAAAAGTTTGAAAAACCATGTTTTGGAAGCAAGTTTCAGCCGAACTTAACATCAAGTTTGACCGAACTTCATTAAAATTTCTTTGATTTTAATCAAGTTCGACCGAACTTGATAGAATTTTCAAGTTTGTTACAGAAGTTCGCTCGAACTTGAGAGAGATTTCAACATTTTTTACGCAAGTTCAATCGAACTTGAGTCATTTTTTATCTTTCTCACTCAAGTTCGCCCTAACTTGATAATCTTCTTGAAAGTTCACCTAAGTTCGACCGAACTTACCTGTTTCTTGAATTCTTTTCACAAGTCCACTCTAAAGTGTGATTTTTATCAAATTCCATATCAAGTTCGATCGAACTTGATAAGTCTGTGATAAGTTCGCCCGAACTTGTCTAAGGTTCCTAAAAGTGCGTGTGTGTGTGTGTGTTATATATATATATATATATAATTGGGTAAAAATTGTTTTCGAAAAAATTTTAAAACGTTTTTAACGTACCGATTGTCGATTAAAACGTCAGTTTTTGCTAAAATTGTTTGTTACTAATCAATTTCCAAGTGTGTTTGATCGTATTCTCAGATAAGTCTTCAAATTGTCAAAATGGAAGATTTCCACAACGTGTTCGTTTCTCAAATGGCATCCTCATCAAATGCTAACATTCTTGCGGCAAACCAAATGAAAATCGACAACGAGATGGGCACTACGTCGAAACCGCCAAAGCTAATGAGCATGGACGAGTTTGAAGGATGGAAAGAAAAGTTTGTGAATTGGATACAAGCGAATCAATTCAACAGCTGGGTCGCAGTTGAGGATGGTTACAAGTGGCCAAAAGATGAACGTGATCAAGATCTTCCGGTGAACAAATTCTCACTGACCGACAAAGACAAATATGTTGCTGAGAAGAAAATGATTAGCTTGATCCAACAATCAGTAAAGGAAGACATCATGATCTTATTGCCGGAATATGAAATGTCACAAGAATTATGGCATTCTCTCTGTGACAAATTCAAAGGAAGCGATGAAATGATCAAAAGTAAAAAGGCCTTGATCAAGAAAGAGTTTGAGATTTTCCCGATGATCAAAGGTGAGACTATGAAGCAGATGATTGATAGATACTGTCATCTCATGGTCCAGTTGCCAAGACATGATATCAAAAGATCTAATGAAGAGCAAATCGAGAAGTTGGCCGATGCACTTCCAGAAGGAGAATGGACAACATATCTGATGAATCTAAAGAATAGTCCATCTTGGAGACATTTCAAGTTGTCATCTTTCATTGACAAATTGGAAGGTCATGAAATGGAGTTGATGAACATTGCTAAATCAAAGAATGCTAATGTTGTTCAAGATGTCGTTACAAAGGAGGTGTTCAAGATACTTCGATTCAAAGACCGAAAATTCGAACAGTATTTAGTGCAAATACAAATTATTCTCCTAATCAAAGTTCTCCATATGCTGGATATACAAGTGCTAGTTCAAGCTCTTCATTCCAAAATCAGACAAGCCAAGCAAGTTCCGATTCAAATGTTTTCCAGTGCAATATAGCAGTTGATTTAAAGAATGTATTTCCAGAAAAAGTGGCTAAACAGCACATAGCACTTCTCGCTACCGTTCTCAAATCATATGAAAGTCTTGTTGCTGGAAAGATCGGTAATCAAGAAATGACAGCAGAAGATTATGATCAAGTAGACGAAGGAGAATTGGAGCTAATGGATATCAAATGGAGTTTGGCATGTATCATCAGAAGAGTTACAAAATTTGTGGCACTCACTGGAAGGGATATTGGTAATTCAAACAACAAGCTTGGTTTTGACAAGACAAAAGTTACATGTTTCAGGTGTCATCAAAAGGGACACTTTAAACATGAATGCAACAATCAAGAAACAAGTGGAAACCAAAATCCTTTCAGCAGTAACAATGAGTACAACAAGAAAGCTCTTCAATACAAGCCATATCCAAAAAGAATGAAAGTCAAAGTAGAAGATAAATCTGCAAAGAAAACCAAACAAGCTCTTGTTGTTACTCATGAAGAAGATGGTTTTGACTGGAACAAATACATTGGAAAGAAAACTGGTGTTGCTATGATGGCAGAGGTTGTGGATGATTTTGAGACATCTTATGTTGATGCTGCTCTAGAAAACGCCATCTTGGAAGGTTACAGGCAAAGAGCTGAGGAAGAAGAAATAGCTTACCTAGAAATGCAAAAGCAAGAAGCTTTGAAACTGGAAGCAGAAAAGGTAAAAGCTAAGGTAAGTTCGTCTGAAAAGGAAGTTGTGAAAGTTGTGGAGGTTGAAAAACCTTGCACAAAGTGCACAATTCCTTGTGAACCTTGTCTTGCAAAGGTCAAAGTCATAAGAGAATTGACTGTACATAATGAAAATTTTCGTTATGATTACAGAAACATGAAAGAAGCTTATGACAAAATACAAGGCAAATATAAAAATGTCGAAAAACCTAATTTTGAACTTGGTGCTAATGTAAAAATGTTAAATGCAACAGTAATTGAAAAACAAAAAGCAATTAACATGTACATTAATACCGTTGCTGAAACAAAACGTGAGCTTCATGACATAAAAATAGAAACAGAACGAGTAAGACAATTGTTAAAAAGTTACACCACAAACGCTTATGTCATTTATCACATTCTCCCTACGATCAAATCGGAGGAAAATGATGGTAAACCAAAGCGTAAAGAATACGGAAGTGTTCCTCTACCACTTCTTGCAAGTTATTCCTGCAAGAAAGATGATGAGATTGAAAAGGCTTTCAATATATTTCTTTTATCAGAAAAGAAAAATAAATTGCCTAAAAACATTGACGTAGACTTTACGAAATCAAATGATGACAATGAAGCGGTGGTTAAAATGTGGTTAAAAATGTGTTAGGAAATGATTCTGATGAAGGCAGCTCTGAAAGCGCCAAATCAAGTTCGAACAACTCAGAATCACAATCTGAAGATGACTATTCATCATCAGAACATGATCTAAGTGATGATCCTAATGTTGTTATGTACAAGATTAAGGAATCTGATAGATTATATTTCGATGATAGTTTTCCGATTTGGAACGTGAAAGAGGATCAACTTGATAAATTTTTCAAACTTGTAGAAGTTTCATCAGATGATCTTGAGAAAAATGAGAAAAGATTTTACTCGAAACCCAAAAGCAATTCTAACAATTATCGAAAGTTTGGTGGTGATTTTCTTGAGAACAGGAGAGTAGGATTGGGTTTGGAAGAAAGTGAAGAAGAACCGAGAAGGAACCAGAAGTCGCCATTCCATGAATACAAAGGTAAACATATGAAGTTTGTGTATGGGACAAATACGGTTCAGGAAGAAGGTTTGATCGGTAAGCAATCAAATGATGAATTTAAGAAAGAGAAAGAACTTCGGGACAAGGCTAAAACCAAGTCCACAAGTGGAGTAAAACCCACTAGTGGAAAACTTGCTTTAAATGCAATACCGTTGGTCATATTGCTCGCAAGTGTCTGAATCTAAAGCCTGTGTTTCCACAAAGAAAAACTGTGTCAAAAGATGAAAAACAAAAACTACCAGAAATTGTGAATTCTAATACAGTGTCAAATAGAAACTATGAATCAAAAGATGAAGTGAAACCTAAAACAAGTTCAAGGTTTGAAAACTCAATTTTTGAAAAAGGTGAAACTTCAAGATTTAATGAAAACAAAGATTCTAGATTCTATATCAAGAAAGCGAGAAGCAAGCTACAATCTTGGGTTGCTAAGAAAAAACTTTCAACATCAGAAAAATCAAAGTCTGTTGCTGACAAAACTAAAAATGTTAAAACAAACGAGTCAGTAATTAAACAGACAAAGAAAGAAAAGGTCAAAACGTTTTCAGAATCGACATTGGACGAAATGTTTAATGATGGATTTGATTATGATGAAGAGTTAGAATATGGTTATGATGCTTATCATGTCAAACCCAAAACCAAAAAGGTTTGGGTTTCCTTATTCAAATAGTTGCTTTGTGTGCAGGAGTTCCAAGATCTACTTTGTTAAAGTAAAATATGGATAGCGGAGCTCCATGAGTATTTAACTTATCTAGAATGCCTAAATCTTTGTCATTTTCGAAATTACAAGTGGTTAAAAAAGAAGAAGTTGAAAAGAAAATTTGTCAAAAGTCAATTTCTGCAAATCCACTCCGTTGAACGAAACACTAATTTTATAACCATTTTGTTTTGTTGAACATGTGCAAATGCAGTAGATGAAAAAAGGATCTGACGACGAGTTCTCGTGACCCTCATTGGTTTGTATTTTTTAGAAGAATTTCTTTAAATCTAAAAACCAAAAATATGTTTTTGATTTTAGGGGGAGTAGGAAAAGTTTTTGAAAAATCAAAAACATATGAAAAAGTTGAAAATTCAAAAACATTGAAAAAGTCAAAAAGAATTTTTGTTGTCAAAAAGGAAATGATAGTACATCAGTGGACTATCACAGTATGCTAAAGAATTGTAAAGTTTAAAAGTTATAAAAAATCTTACTATGGATGTGTCGATAGGCTTTACACGTTCAGTAGATTGTTTCCGGGATATAAACTAAATTTTACAATTGCTTAATCTTGTGGATTAACACATCTTGGATATATGGACTTAGTACTCCGAAATTTCGATTGAAGGGTTCCCCTGATTCTGAGATACGAGGTCTTTATAGATAGTTGATATCTGGGGTATTATACAAGTTCTTCTGATTTTGTGGAAGCAATAGCCTAGAACTTCTATAATGCTTTTGCTATAAACCCCTAAACTGCATGCAATATTGAAAAGTATCAAAAGATCTAATCATTCGCAGTGCTTAAAAGATTCCTTAAATGGAACACACCTTTATGTCGAGCCTTCATCTCTTTGTCGGTACGTTAGTACTAACCTGAGCTCTCAAGGCCTCGAATAACCCAGATACAGATATCAATTACTATATACTCACCTATAAGATGAAATCTAGGGAACCTGGATTCGGGAGTATATTCAAGAAGTGGGAACCATAGATAAGTCAAGTTTCATAATTCATATCCTAAGATATCTTGGAACAATTGAGAAATGTGTTGAAGTTTAAGTGGACAAACATATCGATAATCTAGGTAAACGAGTTTAAAACTTAAAGTCATCAAAAAGGTCAACGGGACTGGTGATATGTCTCAAACAACTGATATGATCCTTAGACACGAATTCACAAAAATATGTCTGTAAATATGTTTGTACATAGTTTATTTTTTTAATTGCTTTTCAGATAAAATCAAAAAGATTTTCAGTGTGTTTTAGCATAAACTTTCCAAAATTTAAAAAGATTTTGTTTCTACATTAGTTTTCAATGAGCCAATGTTGGAGAACAGATCATCGAAGTCTGGTAAGGTGCTGAAAAAATGTTCATAAAAAGTTCATTAAATTGAAACTTTAAAATTTGAAGAAAACATCAGTTTGTTCTTTACGGGTCAAATTGAGGTCATTAACTTGGACTCAGTTGACATGGTTAATCAAAGTTATTAATTTGGATTTGATCAACCAAGTGGATTTCATAATTGAATTTTTTTTCGAAAGGACAAATTCTTAAATGTTAAAAGTATTCAAGGTCATTAAATTGAACTTGAATAACTAAGATTTGAAAAAGATTAAAAAGAAGATTCAAACTTTAAGTTTTATAACAGAATTTTGAATCCGAAATGTTTATTTGAATGTCAGAAAGTATTTAGATAGGAATCAAAGATTGAGGGGGAGTTGATAAAGCAAAAATCAAAGATTTCAGAAAGCTCAAAGCTAGGGGGAGTTTGAAGTCTAAAGACCAAAGCAAAGGGAAGCCTGAAGGTTAAAGCTTAAAGCTAGGGGGAGCATGTTGGTTTAAAGAGTTTTATCAAGACAAAGCTCAAGAAAAAGGAAGAGGATATAGAGATCAACATGTTAAAGTTTATACAAGAACTAAAGATCGAAAGACTCAGAAGATTTTAAAAGTCAATGACTGCGGCAACATCCAAGGGGGAGTCTGTTGGTGCATATGCCTGTTGCCTACGTCATTATGTATCGAGTCTGAGTGAATAGGGCTTAATCTGTTAGAAACGAGGCGTATTTATGTAATAAAAGGGACAAGTTCGCTTGAGATAGGAATTGAGAAGTCAAGTTCGGCCGAACTTGACTAGGTCAAGTTCGCCCCAACTTCACACACTCTTCAGCGAACTTGGAATAGTATAAATAGGTGCCTTGGGATTTCATTTGTAACTTGGAGAGATTTTGGCACAGAGACAAAGAAGCTCTGTCGGATCCGTTTCTCGAATGTATTGAACTTTAGATCAATGAAAACAATATTTAAATGAGTAATTCTTGTTTTTTGATTAACTTGTCATTAGTTTCCGCCTAATTAGACAATAGATAACAAATTTAGGTTCCTGTGCTAATCGCGGACGTTCCTACATGGACTAAAAAATCAACGTTTAAACAGTAAATCTTGTGTATTTATCACTAATCACGTAATTTCCGCTTATTTTGACATAGATAAAACCTAGATTTCCATGACAAGTGGATGGAACGATCCTAATAGGTGGTATCAAAGCAGGATAGGCCTGATTTGAAGACATTGGACTTAGAACATCACATCTTCTAATCATTTCTTTCTATTTTTTATTTTTCTTGGACATTTTATGGACAAAATGAGATGATTTTCAAGTATAATACATAAAATCCATAATAGTAAAACCCTTTGAAAGTTTCATACCTTAAAACAAACGAATTCATTTCGAATTTGCAACAAACCAAGTTTTGGGGGAAATTCTGTCCGAAGTTGTTACATAACTTCGCCCGAAGTTGTACAAAAGTGTACAAGTTCGCACGAACTTGTCCAAACGTGTACAAGTTCACACGAAGTTGTTCAAAGGGTTACAAGTTCGGACGAAGTTAGGTAAGGTTTCTAAAAAAAAGGCATGAAAATCCCGTAAAACGTCTCGGACATTATATATCGTTATATTCGTATCGATGAGACGATTTTAAAACTATAATCGGGTAAAAACAGTTTTCGGATAAAATTTTAAACGTTTTTAGCGAACCGATACATTAATAATTTCGATTAAAAAGTCAAATTTTGCATAAAGTCTTTGAAAACAAATTTTTTTCGGAAATGAAAGATATTGATTTTAAAAAATGAATGATTGGGAAGAGTTGTCTTCTGGTTTGGATCTTTATGATATTTGGTATAAAAGATTTCAAATGTTTAAATGCAAAAAGGATGAATCTGTAATTGAGCTAGTAAAACGTTTTAATGTCATGATGAAACATTTAAAATGAGGTATCACCGGTGTAAAATCAGTATTGAAGATCAGTTTATGGAATTGGAAAAGGCATTACCATCAGAATGGGATGATTCTTTGACAGAATTAAAAAAGGAACCTAGATTTAACATCAATCACCTTTATGAATTTATGCACAAAAATTTGCGATCACATTCCTATAATTGAAAACCTGAAAGTTTTAAAACTAAAGAAGGAAAGTGAGTCTGAGATTACATCTGAAAATGAAAATGCTTGTCAAAGTTTTAATAATCCTGAAGTTTATCATTCTTTTGCAGGTCTAGTCAGTGATCAAGGAAACAATATGAAAGCACAAAGTTTAAATGATCGGATTAAGAGAGAAAGAAGTATAATGGCGAAGAACTGTGAAGAACAAGTTTCAAGTACATCTACAAATGAGTCTTCAAGTTCTAAACCAATTTGTCTAGTCTATGATGAAAATATATGTAACATCCGTCAAAAACGGATTTACCAAACCCGCTCCGTTTATCAACCGAACAGTCAGTTAAAATTTTCGTTGCGAATTAAATGCCCAAAATAATTTTAAACGGTACGTAATCAATTATTATGCGGGGATATATATTTAGTTTTTGAAAAACTGATAAAAATAACAAAATAAAAATGTTTTACTCATGCCGGGTTTCGAACTCGGGTCTGTACCGGTTCAAACCAACAACTTATCACCTAGCCAAACAACCGCTCCGCCACTTTGATTTTCTGTTAACACAAGGAAACATTTAATTCAAATATTCAAGTTCCGAAGTTGAATTCAATCAATTTTTCCGCCCAATTAGCAGTCGTCGGAAATCCCGACGACTTCGCCGTTTAATTACATTTCCGCTCATAATAACCGAAGACTTAACTCCCTCGACGGTTATAACCGACGTATGAACCCGCGACATCAGCTGTAACCGCCGGAGAATGGCTGACTTCGAATTGAGACCGAATTCAGACCCCATTCATCTCAATACTACCCTATAAATACACCCACAACTCGCCAGAAACCTTTCACACTCAAATCGCACCTTTTCTCGGCGAAAAATCACTCGCCGGAAATATTTGATACATCGCCGGAAAACCGTATTATTAGTCTCCGAGCTTTACTGAAACCCCTAAACTTCTACCGAAGTCACCCACAACCTTTGTAACCTTTCGGAAGACTCTCTGCTGCAAGACACTCGTCGCCGAAAAAAGATTGCTGTCGCCGGAGTTCTGCCGGAAAACAGAGGAGAAACAGCCGGTACTTTTCACGCCTAATTCCTTTCCTTTTTACTTTTATCTCGACTGTAATTGATCATAAAACGCTAAAGAAATTTGAATCAACATTTCGAATCAATCAGTCGTCACTTCCGGTGGAAACCAGTGAAGAAGACGACGTTTGTGTAATGGTTAAGTATAATTAAAATCAACTTATTAATCGGGTTAGACACACAGTCCAGCGGTGGACTGTGTGCACATATAACGCAAACGTCTCGAGTTCGATTCCGGTTTCACACACGCTGCCTTAATAAAAATCATTTTTTTTGTTTACTGAACCGGAGTCGCCTTAGATATATGTTAAGTATATTAATAATCGGAATAATAACCAAGTTAAACACACAGTCCAGCGTGGACTGTGTGTATGTTTAATCGCACGTCACAAGTTCGAGTCCGGTCTCCTACATCGACCCGGACAATTATTAACTTTTTAAATAGAGTCAGAAATGAAAGCAGATAATTTGTATTTAAGTATAATAAAAGTGGAAATATATAACATGTTAAACACACAGTCCAGCGGTGAACTGTGTGTTAGATTAAACCACAGGTCCCGGGTTCGAGACCTGTGGAGTGCATGTCCGAGCCGCTTAAACTGTTTTTAAAATAAAAATGATTTTCGGTTTAAACTAATTAATATATATATATAATTAAAATCAGATTTATAACGGGTTAGACACGTAGCTCAGTTGGTAGAGCTGCGTGCACGCGTACGGGAGGTCTCGGGTTCGAGCCTCACCCAGCGCACAATAATATGCCTTCGAACCGGTCAACGTTAGTCAAAGTCAACGGTCAAAAGTCAACTGTAGCAAAAAATAAAATATTTTTTATTATTTTTATTTAATTATTTTAATTAAAAATCAATTATAAATACTTAAAAATAACATTTTTAAGGTTAGAAAATAGCCTCAAACTCACAAAAATACACCCAACAATCCTACTAAAATAGATTAATAAAATCCGTTTACTTACCAAACCATAATGCGATTTATCTAGGTTAATTTCACTCGTGGTTAACACCATTTCGCGTGCATTCAACCTCATCAACCGAACGCACCCAATGTGAGTGAATTCTTACAAACTCCCCTTTTTATTCATGTTTTGGGGTGTATCATGTGTCGCTTAAACTAATTCTCTTATGCAAATTCGTGCTATACCATTTTATGAACTAAATTAGAATGTAACTATTATTGGTTGTGATGTATTACATATTGTCAAAGTTGTATGCAAATTATTTAGGCCCATCAGTTCCTCGTGGGAGACGAGAACAACGCGTGCCTTAAAACTCATTCATTAGGCCCATCAGTTCCTCGTGGGAGACGAGAACAACGCGTGCCTCAAAACTCATACATTAGGCCCATCAGTTCGTAAGAACAACGCGTGCCTCAAAACTCATACATTAGGCCCATCAGTTCGTAAGAACAACGCGTGCCTCAAAACTCATTCATTAGGCCCATCAGTTCCTCGTGGGAGACGAGTCGAACAACGCGTGCCTCAAAACAATTATTTGGTGTTTGTGTGTTCAATATTCAATATTATGTTTGTGTGAATAAATTTACATCTACATTTACTCATATGTGGTATGCACCTTATTTATAATCAATTGGATAAACTTGTTCAAATGTTTTCCATAGGATTCACTCGCCAACATTATGTTGATCCAAAAACCTTTTTACACATGATACAGGTGAACAGGTTGAAGCAAGGAAAACATAGGATATGCCTTAGAAGAGAACCAAGAAGCTTAGATTGATAGTTAGAACATGTTGTATCATTTATTGTAAATTTCCATTAAATTGTATTAATGATATGAAACATATAATAAATGTCATGAGCTTTGATGATAACCCAATTATGCCCCGATCACCTTTTCCGCTGCGGGTCGGGGTGTGACAATATAAGTGATTATCTGGCAGTTAATGCCAAATTCTTGACCAATCTGGGAAGTTTGACATTAGAAAATATAATGTTAAAAGAAAATGAAAATAATTTTGAAAATAAAATAAAAATTTTAGAAAATGAAAAATCTGTTTTTGAAAAAATTATTTTTGAAAATAAAAAAGCAATAAATTCTCATCTTGAGAAACTAACTCAACTTGAAAATGAAGTTGAGAATGCTAAAAATAAAGCTGTTGATTTAGAAAATAAGTTGAAAGGTTTTGTGACCTCATCATTAAATTTAGATCATATATGTCCAAAACCGATCAATGAGAATAAAAAAGGAATTCCAATAAATGACAACTCGCAAATTATGACGATGTCATAATTTAGGTTTGTAATGATGATACCGATGACGTAAATTATAAAAATAAAATATTTTTAGAGCTAAAACAAAAATTTCAGGAAACTGTTCTACAATCTACTGAAAAAGGTGAATGCTCAACGCAAAAAACTTCTAAGCAGAATGGAGAAGGAAAACAAAAGGAAAAACGAAGTTTTAGAAATTCTAGAAAGTTTCAAAAGAAAAATAAAAGTGCATCGGTACGATCATCAATTATTATAAAAAAAATTCACAAAAATTTGAAAATCAAAACTTACGAAAATTTGAAAATAAGTGGTACAGGTTGGACCACAATGCTTTAAAGTCAAATCAAGTTTATAGAAGAAACAGGAAAGCTGGCTACCACACTTCAAATCAATGTTATGATTTGAGTGTATGGTTTGTTAAAAAGGACCGGTATGATAACAGGACGAGTCACAATTGTGGAGTAAATGGACACATTGCTAGAAAATGTCTATAAAATAATCCTAAACCTGTTCATATTGATAAGAAAAATTCTGAGGATTTGAAAGTACCAAGTAAGGTTTGGGAACAATGTACAGAAACTACAAACAAGGTGAAACCAGTTATTACTAAGTTTTCAAATTTTGAAATTGGTGAATCCTAGAATAGTAATGAACAAAAAGTTTCTACATTGTATTTCAAGAAAGCTTTAACAAAAAATCAAACATGGTTGGTGATAGAAAAAGAAGTTACACAATCAGTGAAAATTGAAAGTTTAGAGGACTTTCCGAAGCTTGAGAATTTCCATAATAAGCCTGATTGTGAAAAGGAAGTTAAAATTGATGTTGAAGAAATAACACCTAAGACTGAAAAAGGCGTGGGTGTCACTATTCAACTAATTGTTTGAATTTTCGTGCAGGACTGCTAAGATGAAAGCAAATTACTGAGAATGGAGTTCCGTGGTACACAACAAAGACATGGGCCGGGTTAACAAGTTATATATAAAGGCCATTTTTTACAAAATTTTACATTCAAATAACGTTTACTTTACAATTTTTTGAAAATTTTTGGAGAAAATTTTTCAAAAACACATTCCAATAACGTTTACTTGAAAATTTTAAAAATTTTTAAAGAAAATTTGAAAAATTTACATAGAACCCTCACTGTTAAACGGACAAAACTTATGGATATAAATGTTTTCTAAAACTCAAAAGGGTCATAGGTTTTGTTATTATGAGGGGGAGAGTGCTTAAAAGGAAAATTGTGGAGCAGTAATAGATGGCGAATTGAAGTGAGTCCCATCAGTTGGTCAACGTTTTTCTATTAATAAAAAATTCAAAAAATATGTTTTTGAATTTTAGGGGGAGAAAAAATTATTCAATAAATCCAAAAACATATTAAAAGCAAAAAGTACAAAACATTGAAACAGGCAAAAGAGGTTTATGTAAAAAGGAAATGATAGTACATCAGTGGACTATCACAGTATGCTAAGAATTTGTAGAGTTTAAAAGAGTTAAACAAGTCTTACTGTGGAAGTGTCGATAGGCTTTACACATTCAGTAGATTGTTTCTGAGATATAAACTAAATTTTACAACTGCTTAATTTGTGGCTTAACATCTCTCGGATATATGGACTTAGTACTCCGAAATTTCGTTTGAGAGATTGCCTGATTCTGAGATACGAGGTCTTTATAGATGGTTGATATCTGGGTATTATACAAGTTCTTCTTATTTTGAGTAAGCAATGGCCTAGAACTGTAGAATACTTTTGGATTAAAACCCTAAAACTGCATCGAATTGAAAATATCGAAAGATACTACAATTGCAGTACAAAAGATTCCAAATTTGGAACACTACCTTTAAGTCGAGCCTTCATATTTTTGTCTGTATGGTGGTACTAACCTGAGCTCTCAAGGTCTCGCATAGCCCAGATACAGATATCAATTACGTTATACTCACCTGTAAGATGAAATCTTGGGAATCTTGATACGGGAGTATATTCTGAGATGGGAACCATAGTTAAGTCAAGTTTCTTAATTCTATCTAAGGTATCTTGGAACAATTGAGAAATGTGTTGAAGTTTAAGTGGACAAATATATCAACAATCTAGGTAAATTTGTTTAAAACTAAAAGTCATAATAAGGTCAACGGTACTAGTGATATGTCTCAAAAACTTATATGATACTTTAACAAAAAATTTAAAAAAATATGATTGTAAATACGTTTGTACATAGTTACTGTTTGATATTCAGTTTATAAAAACAAAAAGATTTTGTTATCTTTTTAGTTTTGATTACTGATGATGAATAGCTGATTTTCTAAGTCTAGAGTTGCTGAACAAAATCTAAAAAAATTGATTGAATTTAATCTAAAAGTTTAAAAAGTTCATTAATTTGAAACTTACATTTGAATAAATAAATCAGTTTGTGTCAAAATGTTTAATCAAGATCATTAAGTTGAACTTGATACATAAAACAGATATTCAAGGTCATTAATTTGGACTTGTTTAACTGGGAGGGTTTAAAACTAATGAAAAGATTAAAATTTGAAATGATTGTATTTAGAGGTTTCAAAGTTTAAATCTGAAATGTTTATTTGAATTTTAAGGAACTTTGAAACAGCAAATAGTTTTTAAAGGGGAGCTGGATAAACATGTTGATTGAAGATGTCAGAAAGCTCAGAGTAAGGGGAGCTTGGTGATTAAAGTTTTATCAAGACAAACTCAAGAAAAGAGAATAGATTGACGAAGATATGAAGATCATCGATGTTAAAGTTATTCAAGAAATAAAGATCAAGAGAATATTAAAGACTCTGGAACTTATTTGAAGACTGATGACTACGGCAACATCCAAGGGGAGTCTGTTGATGCATATGCATGTTGCCTACGTCATCGTATAACATTGAGTCTGTGTTTAGGAGCGAAATGTTAAGTTTATGTATGATGTGCGACAAGTTCTCCCGAACTTGTAAAGTACATGGACAAGTTCGCCCGAAGTTGTCCTATGAAGGACAAGTTCGCCCGAACTTGGCCGTGACACATTTCAAGCGAACTTGTTCTCTTATAAATAGGAGTGTTGTGATTTCATTGGAACATTCAGAAACTTTGCAACTTTTGAGGCGAAGCTTTGTCGATTTGGTTTCTCGCATTGTAAAGACATTTGGACTAATAAATCGACGTTTAAACAGTAAATCTTGTGTATTTGTCTCGAATCACGTAATTTCCGCTTACGATGACATGGATACAACCTAGGTTTTCGTGACAAGTGGACGGAACGATCCTAACATAAACCCTCCCCTATATATACATATATATATATATATATATATTATATGTGTGTGTGTGTTTAAGATTTTTTACGACTTAAACGATTTTATTGGTGACCTCCATTATGTTATATCCATTATCACATTCGTTTACATAAATATATCCACGATTTGCGCTTCGTAATATATTTATATAAACATGAACATATTCATCGAATTTTGTAATTTACGTATCTTATCAACTTATATATTTATCATTTCCAAAGAATTTATACACAAAATAACTCATCAAGTTAACATATGTACTATTTTCATGCTCGACATATATTATATATATATATACATATATATATAATATGGGATGGATCATGAGAAAACTAGTTAGATGAGAAAACCAAAAAACTAACTAAAAAAGCCAAAAAAAACATATCAAATTTTTTTTATTTTTTTATTAAAATTCGCTATATATATTATATAAAAAAACTTTTAAAAAATAAAAAAAATATATAATGCACATGTGCAACATAAACATATAATGCACATGTGTAGTTGAAAAAAAAGTTTTTTTATACATAAAATGCAACGATTTTTTATAAAAAATTGTATGTTTTTTATGCTTTTTTTTGCCTTTTTGAGTTAGTTTTCTAGTTTTCTCATGATCCTCTCCCTATATATATTTTATATATATATATATATATATGTAACGCGATATTTAACGAAATTATCGCTTTAACCGTACAAGTGTATATGTATAGCCTTAACTTCTATTATCATGTCAACACTTAGCATATCACATTGCACGTACTCATATCCACATATAGTATTATAACACATAAAGTTCACCCTTGAACAGTCTGTTTTCGCGTACGTTGAAATATGCGTATTTTAACGTTTCGGTAACGTTTTCGGGCGTTGGAAGTCATGTATGACTAGCCAAACACCAAGGATACTTATTATAAGTTAAAATACTTGTATTTATCATAAAATATCAGTTTACAACCTGATCTAAAACGGTTTTTCAAAAATCACTTTAAAAGCCGATTTTTACTGTTTTTAACGCATAGTCTTGTACCAAACTTTACAATAATCATCTCAAATCATCACGACTTTAAATTTTAACATAACACATGTTATGTACTGAATAAAATGGTACTTATATTCATGTTAGTGCAAATTTCATGTAAGTCACATAAATCATGCAATTTCACTCATTTTACTACTTTTTATGCTTTATGTACAACACGCAAAGCTACCAAACTTATGGCATAACTTCGTATCATCATAACACATCATTTAGCATCATTTTAGAATGCTTATATTCTGATTTAATCCATGTTTATCATAACATATCAAGTTCACCAACTTATGATCATTTAATCATCACAAGTGCTTATGTACAAGTATCTAATGCATGATTATTATTTCATCATCATCCAAGAATTAAATGCATCTATCATACATATTCATTTTCATATAATCCAAACATCCTCGTTATCTAATCATCATTATATGATTGCTTGGATAAAACATTCTTCACATTTATGAACATTCAAACAAACTCACATGTACATGCATACATACATATATATATATATATATATATATATATTATATATATATATATGCATACGACACACACACACGTGCATATATACTTCCAAGATTCAACTTTTCATATAATCATCTCAAATCACAAGAAATTTTATAAGGAACCTTTTTTATTATGCATGCAACCATCTTTCAAGAATATCATCAATCAAGAACATTCAAAAGTCAAAATGCAACCTGTAACATATATATATACACTCACGGCCGCACACATATATATATTTACTTCCATTTTTAATTTGTTTTAAATCCGTTTGTTATTAGTATTCAAGTTTGGAAGAACACCAAGATTGTGAGAAACCTTCCATATTTAACATCATCACCAAGAATCAAGAACAATATTTTAGAAGTAAGTTTATACCTTCAAGATTTTTGGTGGCTTTTTTGTATGGTTTTGATGTTATGGAGCTTGCACTTCCTTGGAATCACCTTGAAAGCTCCCTTGGATCTTCAAACCAATCTTGAAAACATCTTGGAAAGGAGTTAAATCTTCAAAAGATGAAGATGAAAAAGAAATGGAAGTTGTTGTGGGGGTGTTCGGCCGAAAGAGGGAGAGAGGAGAAGAGATGAATGGTTGTTTGTTTTTGAAAAGTGATATTATGGAGTATTTCTTGCATTTTAATGATTACATATGTTGCCTAGCTTCAACACTTGGCAATTGGAAGGAAAAGGTGGGCACCATGGGCCGCATCCTATGTCTCCCCACACATACATCTCTCATACATACACAGATATAATATATATTAGATAATACAAGTATTTAACTGGCTACCGGGTATTTTATCTCGCGTTTTAAGGCGATTAAAACTATTTTTATCATACTATAAAAATTAAATTGCCATAATATTGCTGAAAAATATTTTATTTGCCTTGATAGGCTACGCTGTTTATATTTTGTAAGCTATGCGCGGTATCACTCAATACGCACTTATATTCGCAAAATAGAGGTTTTAAGCGTCTAAATTAATTTTTTCTCACGGATATGATTAAAAAATCATAACCAAATACTTTTAGGATTTTAACATTAATCGGGCGGTCACCGACATTCGTTTCGCATTTTGCTAGTTACGCGATAAGCGTTTATCTTGTTATTGCCAACATAATTTTTAACAAAGTTTGGATTTACTAACACATCAAATACTATTTATTAACACCAAATTAATAAAATATTACCTTTATTTATTCATAAAACGTGTCACACTAGTACGCTACAGACTCAAAATATCCGGGTGTCACACTATTAAACCTTCCAATGTGATATGGTCGGGTGAAAGTCCTCGGGACTCCCTGGATCGACGACGAACAACCTTCAATGAACTTGATTCAATACGTGAGATCATAAACATAAACAAGATAGAAAGATGTAGAAGATGACAGGTTTACAAACCGAAATAGTATACATCATCCTCCCAACATGGTTTAGGTCACACATATCTAAACCAGGACTTTCTCTCTCTAGACACAGTGTCTCTCTCTCTAGGCTCACCAGAACTCTCTAGAAAGTTGTCCAAAATCTTGAAGGATTGCCCTAATCTAACCTACTCAACACATATATATAGGCTAGACTAAGGCCCAAACCTAGACAAACATATTGTCCGTGATACAACAAATATCCAAAACAACCTATCCTAATAAACTAGGAGTACCTAAAAACTAACCTATCGGAATTTACATTTACAAACTCAGATACACATGGACATAAAGACCTTCTGAGTTTAACTGATAAACTCGCAATACTTACGAATCCTATACAAATTCGGATAAACCAATTTCACAAACTCGGACAAGATTATATTCGGACAAGGTATCAAACTCAGAACCCACTATTCCGGGTTAACCTTGTAATCCGGAATTTGTCTTGCTTCACAAACTTTGACTTCTTTGACTTGGACTTTGCTTAGGTTGACCAGAATTGATAAAGAGACAGTTACCCGACAGGAATTGCACTTACAGACGTCCCCTTAACTGTTGCTATCAGTTATGTCTGATGCTGATATCTTCAGTCATCGGATATTACAATTACACAGACTGGGTCCCGTTCTATACGCAATAGCCCGACCCGTTCATGCCATCCTTTACCCAACCCATCACGTCTATCCCGATCTTTACTCAGCCCATCCCGTCCATTCAGGTATGTTATCTTATTTTAATTTCATTTATCTACGAGAAATTTAATGTTATGTAATGGGTATTTCGTTTAAATTCTTATAGGGTTCCGGCCCGTCCTATACTCAACCTGAACTTTCAATGCCGCATTTTCCTCAGTCGACCAGACCATGCCGCTCTTGCCTCTGTCCGACCTTTCCATGCAAGTATGTTATTTTGTTTTTATTTCATTTTCTATGAACAATTTTAATGTTATGTACTGAGTATTTTGTTTAATTTTTTATAGGCTCTAGCCACATCCTATACGCTACATAGCCCGTCACCCTCTACTAGGCGTGGCCTGAACTTTACAGAGGAGGGGATCGGTGATTCTGATGAGGATTGATGACGATAATGGTTTATGTTGCTTTTATATAATGCAGGACTATACGAACAATTTAGTTTTTATGTTTAATGTACGAACAAATTAATTTTCAGTAGTTTTAATATTTGTTTAATTTGGATATGTTTGTTTGATATGTTATAATGTATGGATAGTTTAGTTTGTTTGGATTACTTAATGTCACTACGTCTTTTTATAAAATTTATAAAAAACCCAAATTAATTAATTTTTTTAAATAAAGTCTAAAAAGATACTAACTACTATATGCTGCTCTTAAAAAAATCCTCCAGGGAATGTATTGCCCTATATGATTCCCTGGTCTGAAAAGTTTTACTTCAAGTACACTATAGTAAGTGTATAGCTCAATACGCCTGGACCCAGAGGAACCGTATTGTCTTATATGATTCCCCTGGTCCCCTGATCATTGGTCTGAAAAGTTTGTACCTCAAGTACATTACAGGAAGCGTATGGCTCAATACGCCTGAAC
The DNA here is from genome assembly GCA_947069175.1 of Scalesia atractyloides. Taxonomy (NCBI): domain Eukaryota; kingdom Viridiplantae; phylum Streptophyta; class Magnoliopsida; order Asterales; family Asteraceae; genus Scalesia; species Scalesia atractyloides. The sequence continues at coordinate 56,166,977 of CAMTDV010000016.1, read as the reverse complement.
CCAGAGGAACCGTATTGCCCTATACGATTCCTAAAAGTATCCTGGGATGTATAAATAAAATGGGGGATGTGTGTATAACAAAAACCTTTACCCTTATTCAACTTAGATAAATAAAACAAAAAGTAAAGGAATACTCAAATGATGAAAGATAAGTATCAAAAAATCAAAACCATCTACGGTATTAAATGTGACAATACTCTCGGCTTCTAATTACGTGATTAACAAACATATAAGAAATAAATAGTGTTTAAGACACGTATTAACTTAATTAGGCTTTTCTAATGCCTAGGAACGCTTATTCGACCTTACATTACGCGTATGGTGATTTGCGGAAGAACTGCGTAACGATAAACTGTAACGAACTGACACTGTACAAGATACTGGAAACGCTGGAAAATTTTGAATTTTATACGTACATTTATACACGAATATAGTTTTGTGAATATATTGTACTTTCGAGCGTCACCAAACGCGAACACTAATGAATAACGCGACTGCAGGAGCGCACCGGCAACGAAATGGAAACACCGGATTCAAGCTATGCCCATATACTTATATAATTAGCGTCGTTTTCAAATTTTAATAATAGCGGTGGAAACCAGATCGAAAAACGTATTAAAAACGACGAACATGGCATCTTTCACGATTTTAACGCAACTGACGATTTCGACACTGTTTCACACATTTATAATTCTTAAACTTCATTTTACGACACCAAGCGATGGTTGAGTGTGAAAACGGGCCTCATCGATGCGAGTGGGCCGCACAAAACGACAAGAAACGATAACGGGCCTTGGGCCCGGCCCGCTACCTAACCCTAGTATATAAGCATCTTATCTCCTTCACCCTCATTTTTCTTTGAAACCCTAACCCACACAAAACACACACACACCATCTGCTCTCTCTTTCTTGACAGAAGACCGGCGACCGGAGCTGGCCGACGGACGGCAGAGCTCCGGCAGAGCCGGTGGTGCACGGTGCATTTCGACATGGGTCAGCAGTGTACCCCCTAAAACTCACCTCCCGAACTCATTTCCGGCGTCATTTTTCTCGATCGAGCAACAACGATGACAATTTTGAAGCATCGGCAGCCGTGTTTTGAAGCTTCTTCTCCGGTAATGCCTTGAAACCCTCTATTTTCGCCTTTTTCTTTCAGATCTGCAAAGATCCGAGTGTCTCCGTTTAGTTCTTGTCGTTTCAGGTTTAGTGGAGGTTCAGTGGTTCTGGTTTGACGGCAATGGAGGGGTGTGTGGTGGTGTGGCGCTGCAACAGTCAGCAACGGCGAAAGTGGGAGATTTGGGTTGGTGTCCGGCTTTCGGGTTGGGTTAGTTAAGTGGCGGCGGTGGTGGTTGTGGACGGGGGAGACAAGCTCCGGCCGTTGTAAAACGATAGACGGCAGTGGTTGTCACACCCCGACCCGCAGCGGAAAAGGTGATCGAGGCATGATAGGGTTATCATCAAAGCTCATGACATTTATTATAATGTTTCATATTCATTAATACAATTTAATGGGAAATTTACAATCATTATTACATCATGTCCTAACATCAATCTAGGCTTCATTGTTTTCTTCTAAGGCATTTCCTATGTTTTCCTTGCTTCATCATGTTCACCTGTATCATGTGTAAAAAGGGTTTTTGGATCAACAAAAAGTTGGCGAGTGAATCCTATGGAAAACATTTGAACAAGTTTATTTAATTGATTATAAAATAAAGTGCACAACCACACATGAGTAAAAATAGATGTAAACTTATTCACCAATCAATTTAATATTAAATAATACACACATGAACAATAATGGATCGTTTTGAGGCACGCGTTGCTCAACTCGTCTCTCACGAGGAACTGATGGGCCTAATGAATGAATTGCATAAACTTGACAATATGAAATACGTATCTACAAACAATATAAACTAAATAATACACACACGAACAATAATGGATTTGTTTTGAGGCACGCGTTGCTCAACTCGTCTCACACGAGGAACTGATGGGCCTAATGAATGAATTGCATATAAATTGACAATATGAAATACATAACTACAAACAATGTATACAATCTAAGTTTAGATCACAATATGGTATGGCACCAGTTTAAATAAACGAGTTAATTTCGTGACACCTGACACACCCCAAAACGTGTAATTAAAAAGGGGAGTTGTAAGATTCACTCACCTTGGGTGCGTTCGGTTGATGATGTTGAATGCGCACGAAGTGGTTTTAACCACGAGTGAAATTAACCTAGATAATGGCATAATGGTTCGGTAAGTAAACGGATTTTATTAATCCATTTTAGTAGGATTGTTGGGTGTATTTTTGTGAGTTTAAGGCTATTTTCTAACCCTAAAAATGTTATTTTTAAGTATTTTTAATTGATTTTTAAATAAAATAAATAAATAAAAAAATAATAAAAAATGTTGACTTTTTGACCTTTGACCGTTGACCGTTGACTTTGACTTTGACTTTGACTTTGACCGGTTCGTATGCGTGTATGTGTGCGCTGGGTGAGGCTCGAACCCGAGACCTCCCGTACGCGTGCACGCAGCTCTACCAACTGAGCTACGTGTCTAACCCGAAATATTTCTGTTTTTAATTATATTTATATATTAATTGAATTAAACAGAAAATCATTTATTTTTAAAAACGATTTTAATCCAAGACTCGGTGCACTCCACAGGTCTCGAACCCGGGACCTGTGGGTTGAGTGAACACATAGTCCACCGTTGGACTGTGTGTCTAACTTGTTAAATAATCTGATTTTTATTATACTTATATACAAACTACGTTAATTCATTTCTGTCTTATATAAAAAGTTTGATAATTGTCCGGATCGGTGCGGTAGTCCAGACTCGAACTCGTGACCTGTGTTTTAAATGCGCACACAGTCCACCACTGGACTGTGTGTCTATCTTGGTTATTATTCCGGTTTTTATTAAATTTAACATCTATGTGAAACGAATCCGGTTTTAGTAAAAAAAAGAACATTTTTATCAAGGTAAGCATGCGTGGGACAAGAATCGAACTCGAGACGTTTGCGTGTTTAATGTGCACACAGTCCACCGCTGGACTGTGTGTCTAACCCGAGTTATATCGATTTAAATTAAACTTATATACTACCGAAACTTCGTCTTCTTCGTTAATCTTAACCAGAAACGGTGACTGACTGGTTCAACGATTTTAATCATGTTCTTTAGTGTGTTTCAGTTAATTACAGGTGAGATAAATAAAAAGAATGAAAGATTAAGTGTTAGATATACCGAAACTGGACTCCTCTGTTTCTCCGACGGAACTCCGATGTCAGCAGACTATTCCGGCGACGTGTGTCTTGCGGCAGAGAGTCTTCAGCGAGCTTGTAGGTATTTAGAGTAAGGCACAGAAGTGAAAAACCCGGTTTTCCGGCGATTTGCAGGTATTTTCCGGCGAGTGGATTTTCGTCGAGAAAGGGTGCGGTTTTGAGCGAAAAGGCTACCAGTGGATTGTGGGTGAATTTATAGGGAGGAATCGAGATGTATAGAGTCGGATTTCAGGCTTGATTCAAAGTCATTACGTTTTCCGGCGGTTATGACTTGCGTCGCGGGTTCAGACGTCGGTTATAACCGATGTAGGTTTAATGTTTACGTTAAGACTTGAAGAAACCGTCCAATCTCGCGAGATCGCGGGATTTCCGACGACTGCAATTGGGCGCGTCGTTATTTGAATTCGAGGTTTATTTTATGTATTAATTGTCTCCAATAATTAACAAGGAACATAAGTGGCGCAGTGGTTGGAGGGTTGATTGTTAAGACGTTGCTTGAATCGCTGGCTGACCCGGGTTCGAAACCCGGCAGCAGCATTTTATTTTTATTTTCTTATTTTTAACAGTTTTTCAAAAACAAATTATATATCCCCATATACTTATTAATTATGTATCGTTTAAAATTATTTTGGGCATTAAATACGCAACGAAATTTTTAACTGATTGTTCGGTTATTAAACGGAGCGGGTTTGGTAAATCCGGTTTTTGACGGATGTTACAGTGGTGACCGGTGGGTTACGTTCAGGGCAGCTTCGGTTTTGAGTCGGTTCAAGCTGGTTTCGGGTTCGAGTTCCACTGGGTCGAGCTAACTCAGTTTTGGATAAAGTTTTTCCGGGTTGACTCGGTTGAACTGAGTTAACTCAGTAAACTCGACTCAGTCCCGGGTCACTCGGTTCAGTCTACTCGGTTTTGGTTCGAGTCTCGGGTTCGGTCAATTTAGCCAACGTTAGATTCGGTTCAAGCGTGGAATTCGGTTCACATTCGGTTCAAGCCGGTACAGCTTCGGGTTTGAGTCAACCGAGTCAACTCGGGTTAACAGAGGGTCAACTCAGTCAAAGCTGGTCAAACCCGGTCAACTGTCGGGTCAACTAGTGAATACAAGACTAGGTAATTACTTACGACGCAAAATTATGGTATTATTCTTATAAATATCGTTTAAACGCGAAGCCGAGCTCAACCCGACCAACTAGCATTTATATATATATATAGTCAAACTTTTAGGATAATTACATTGGATATTTCATCAATCTAACGATTTCACGAAGTTTGTTTTTTATGCACATAAAATTTAATTGTTTAAAACATAAATTGTGGCGTCATTATTCGAGTATCGACATTTAAAGTTGTTTAGCATAATATTCTTGTTGTAATGTAGTGTTTTGACAAAATAACGACAACTTTAGTTGTGAATGCTAGGATCGGACACAACTTATGAGCTTCCGGTCAGACTTGCTCAGCTAACAGAGGCGGAATTCATTGTTAGCTGATTGAACAAACAAAGAACAAGTGATGATGATTACTGTTTAACCATCTGTTTCGTATATTGATAAACTTCGTAACGATTACAGACTCGAGCAGGGCTTCGCCTCTGATCACCAAAAACAGCATGCCAGACAAACATCCTAAGTCACCTATTTAAAGGCAAGACTTGACAACAACTAGGGACTTTAGGAGCTTGGATTTTCGCATGAAATTTTCGTGCGAAAATCCTTACAGTTTTTCGTACGAAAATATTGACAGACATACAAAACTTTCAAAAACAAACTTCTGACGTAGCGAAACCCTATCTGTAGAACAGACTCGTCCTAGACGTAGGCAATAGACAAATGTGCACCAACAGACTCCCCCTTGGATGTTGCCGCAGTCTTGGATAGTCTTCAAAAATCTTTAAACATATTTGACTTGAATTAACCGAAAAAGCGCTTACGTGGCCTTCGACCCTCCTCTGAAGCAATGGGAGTTTGATCTGTAGAAGGAGGTCGATTGTTTGTGTTACCAAACTTAAATCTTTCACGGGTAGCCAACTTTTGTCGTGCCTCGATTCTTTCTTCATTCTGATCTTTCTTTTTGTGCTCTTTATCTTCAAGCTTTCTCCATGAGGTGTTCCAGTCTTTACCTGAATTAACATTGTTAGCCCACAAATGTTCACAATCTTCTGGAACTGCATGGCCTGCTCTTTATCTTTTTCTTCATAACTGATCTTGATGAAGAATAAGCGTTAGATATCTTTCTCCGAGCAATTGACCAGCCACATCGGATCCAACACTCTGACCGCATGCCACAACCCATAAATTCTCTTGTGCATGATCACGGTTTCAGATAGTTCTTCAGACATATCCCATGACCCTTCATCAGGCTCGACACAAATAACAGCCTCTCCAGTACTTGAATTATAGTGCCACCACTTGAAGATTTTGTAAAAATCTTGTTCCATTTTCTTCAAAGGCATATTCTTCATAACTCGCGGCCTTTTGACAATCAAAGTCACATTCTTTTCTTTCGTAACTGGATCGATCTTTGTGACAGTTCGTGGCTTGTGAGGTTTCCAGTAGTTGAAACCATGTTCAGCTTCAAACTTAATTAGCTTCCATAGACGTTGATCATTTGGTCGTAGCTTCATACTAAACGTCTTGGTCTGAACCAACTCTTTTACATCCCATTCTGCCAGATTCTTAATATCACCCAGTCTTCTGAAGTATTGAACTCCATACTCACGTTTCAAAGCATACACATCAAGTTCCTCGATCTATCTCCAACTGATAATGTCACCCAGAGATGCATCAGGGTCTCTAGTGAAGAAAGCTAAAGGACGACGGAACTTTCTTTCTGGCGGCATCTCCTTGAACCACTTCTTCTTCATTTCAATGATCTCCTCTTTGGTCGGTGGTTTAGGCGCCATGCCATCTTTCACTACTTCTGCTACCTTTTGCTTTAGCATATCATTGTTCATTTCAGCCATCATTTCATCAAGTGTAGGAAACACATCTGTTCCTTCACCTGTATACCTTGCCTCTTCATTATCATCTGAATCCCAATCTTCAATGATGACTCTGTCATAATCGTTTGCTTGCGGGATGTCTTCAAAACATAGTCATTCGGATCTGAGCTTGTGTTATTTAACTCCTCTTCAAAGTCGAACTCAAATGAATCTTCTTGTAAGCCAAACAACTCTGCAAGATCAGCCTTCGAGTAGTTATGAACATACTCCCCTTCTTCGACATCGTGCTCAAGGTAGATGACTTTGGGTTTTGGCAATGACTCATCAACTTCAATCGATGACTCCCCCTTAACCTGTTCATCAGTTAGTTAAAAAATAGAGTCGTTCATGTAAGCATCAACAGACATATTTTCATTATCAAATAAACTTGCTACATATTCGAATCCTTCCTTCTCTAAATGATCATACGTTCCGTCTATCATCTCATCAATCTCCTTCTCTAATTCCCTCTACGCTATCGCATTTTCTTTCGTCATTGATCCCTTCCCTTTGAAGTACAAACCTCTTGCTAACATCAACGGTTGGATCATAGATGACTATCTCAGAAGACACTGGCACTGATTCAGCTTCCGGTGCAGATTGTACGTTCGAAGGATCCGATTAAACCATAGTTTCCTGCACATGTGAACTAGAGGCAGGAATATCATCAATCATTTCTTTTCTTTCGCCCTCGGCATCTGATAGAGGCTTCGAGGCTTGTTCCCTTTCTACAACTCTTTGTCTTGCCTCCTCTCTCTCAATTTTCTCTATCTCATCAGCCAACGAAATACCTAGAGTTCGAACCAAAATTTTCTTTATAAGCTCAACCTGCCTGTTGTTTGACTCTCGCTCAGCCTCGTACTCTTCCATCTTCTTGATTATCCTCTGATTTTCTGTCTCGTATCTACTAAGAGTTGCCTTTAGGATCTCCCTCTCATCCTCCAGTACCTTGATTCTTTCTTCATAAGCAGTAACTTTCTGTGAAGCCTGAAAGTATCTTTCGCTATCGTCAGTGACCAACCTCAGAAACTCCCTGATGCTATCTCTATCAGACTCAAGGATCTTAATCTTCTCATCAGCACTCTTCAACTTTGCTTCCAACTCATTGAGTCTTCCAACATACACGTCATCAGCTGTGAGCCTATCTCCCCCTGGAATAGTACCAATACCAAAGAAAAAATCATCAAAGGTGGTGTCTGCTAGGGGATGTTGTTGTGTAGGATGAGCTGATGAAGTTGCCCGTGGCGGAGACGAAACAGGAAAAGATACAAAAGGAGATTCATCTACTGGTGGAGGAGATGAAACATGAGTCTCTATAGACGTGTGTTGAGGAGGAGGAGGAGGAGATACATGTTGAGCAGACACACTTGGCGTTTCAACAACTGGTGAGGTTGAGACGTTGGAGGAGGAGATGGAGGACGTTCAATAGTTGTTTCAGCTGTTGGAGCAACTGGAGTCTAAGTAGGCTTTGTCTTTAGCTTGATCCTTAGCTTCTTGGCAGTAGACTTAGGCTTTCTAGCTGCAGCATGTTTTTCTCTTTTTCTAGTTTTCTTTCTCGCAGGCTTGACAACAGTGATATCCTCTTTGGCCTCAGACGGCTCATAAGTAGTATCATCATCACCTGTAGCCTTTCGCTTCTTATCTTCAGCCAACTTTCTCTCTCTTTCTATCCTCTCTTGTTTCTTTCTTTCTCTATCTTTTCTCTCCCCATCCCGTCTATCTTCAGAATCTGTACTCTACGAAGGCCCTTCATCATCACCACCACCTGCTGTCGTTTCAACACCGACCATTCTCTCTATATCAGCAGTAGTTTCTTCCACAGACTCTTCAACTTGAACTGTGCCCGTTGCTTGCACTGTTTCTTCAAAATTTACCTGTTCAACATCAGGTTCGTCAATCAAACATGTACCCACACTTGCTTGTTTCTTTTGACGCTTGGGAGCTGAAGAGGAAGTTTCTGACGTTTTCTTCCTTTTTGTTGCAGACGAAGTAGAACCAACCTTTTTCTTTCCATAATGACCCTTCTCACCCTCGCCTTTGACATACCATATACTTCTCTTTTCAATGAAGTCTTCCATCATATCTGCTTCCTCACTTTCATCACCGCTCCCCTCATTCCTCCATTTGCCATCTGGCGGAGCAACATAATCAGCCTTGACAAACGTTCCAAAGATAGGCTTAAACGATGGAGCCTTCCCCCTTACGGTAGTTGCTGATGTTGTGAAGATCTAAAGAAGACATGTGCTCCAACACCAATATATCATCCTTCTTTTTCTCGAGATTGGGGAGAAGATGGTCGAGAATCATCTGTACGAATCTAGGGTACTGCAAGAAACGACTTTTACCCAAGTTCATCACCATTTGATCAAAAATCATCTTGCTGAAGTTCTAGGGCTTGTTTAGAATCACTGCCACGATCATACACATGTGATAATCTACCAGATTGTCCCATCCTCCTTTCCTGTGGCTTAAGGAACGGGTGATGCAGTGTGCAAGAAATCTGTAGGGCAGACCCAGCTTGTTAATCTTGAACGGAGCGGAGTTCACATAACCATTGTACCCCATTCTGTAAAAGTAGCCTTTGACAAACTTCTCTGTAAACCCTGTAGGATAATCGCTTTCATCCCTAAAGTGTAACACTGTTCGTATTAGATCTTCAGTAATTGTGATTTCCACATCATTCTGTCCTATTCTTACAGCTGATTTAATTGCCCTTGAATCGGCTTGTAGCTCTGCTGCGGCCCAAAAACGATCGACGTGTGATGCATAAACGTCATGTTTATGTGTGAGGGCATAATACGCTGGAAGCCTCTCCAGAAAGTCTATATACTGAGAAAAAGAAGCAAACTCTGGCACATCCTTATCGATTAAACAGCATGAGTTGTGCACTGGGTGGAACTCAGATACGGTTTTCTGTGAAACACAGAGACATAAAAAAGTTAGAAAATTTTTAGAAACACAATATTTTCTAAATTTTCATACGAAAATTAACAAGTTATATGTTATCTAAATTTTCGCGCAAAAATAGACCACATAAATAAACAATCCAACTCTTGAATTTTCATGCGAAAATAGAGGATTTTCGTGCGAAAATCTGTCTTCTCCAACAGTTATCAATTTTTAAACTGACTCAAAACACTTGCAATTTGTGACTTTTTCTTGAAATTGAAACGGTAAACCTTAGTTAAACTTGCCGATTTTAACACTGGAGAGATCAATTTTAGATTTTACCGGACAGTTTCTCCTAGATCTACGTTTTAGTCCGTTTATGGTCCGAAGTAGTCCAAATTCACGGTTCAATCTCGTCGAATACCTTAGCCATTACAAGAGGTGTGCAAATCAACCTCCCTAATGTGTGTGTTGAAAAGCGAGTGTAACGAGAGATAGAGCACAAATACTTCAGAGAATCCACACCAAATAAACTAACAGGTTTCGTGCGCAAACTGTTAACCTCTCACTTATATATAGGTCATCAATTTTCGTGCGAAAATTTGGCTTGTGAGGTTTGGCCAAATTTTCGTGCGAAAATTGTTGACCCTTTTGAAATGTTTTCAATTTTTCAACGTTTTCGTTTGTTTTCAGTTTTAATTATCCACACAGTTGTCCAAGTCCAAGTTAATGACCTTGTTTAACTGTTTTAGCTAACAAGTCCAAGTTAATGACCTTGGTTGACCACCTTTTGACGAAAACTGATATTATCCTTTAGAATTTTAAGTTTCAAATTAATGAACTTTTCAACGTTTCAAACCAGACTTTGTTTCCAGATTAGCTCCCAGCCCGTAATTCAAATGGTTTTCCTCTGCATTCTATCACTTTTGACTTTGAAGATCTGTTTTCCATCACTGGCAGTCAAAAATTAAAGTAGAAACTAAAAATCTTTTTGAATTTTTGAATACTTCTAAACTAGAAACATTTAAAGCAATAGTTACGATCATATTTCCAATCATATTTTTGCGAGTTTGTGTTAGAGGATCATATCAGTTTATTGAGACTCATTACCAGTACCGTTTCTCTATATGAAACTTTAAGTTCTTAAACAGATTTTCTTTAGATTGTCGGTATACTGATCCACTTAAACCTATACACGTTTCTCAACAGGCTTCAAGATACGTTAGGTAAGTTTTAGCAACATGGCCTAATCTGTGTTTCCCGCCTCAGAATATACTACCGTATCGAGATTCCCTAGATTTCATCTCACAGGTGAATATATCTAACTGATATCTGTAAAGGGGTGAATTGCGAAACCTTGAGAGCTCAGGTTAGTACTTCCGTACAGAGAAAGAGATGAAGGCTCGACTTTAGGTGGTGTTCCTCTTGGGAATCTTTTCATTTTTATACTGTAGAATGTCGTATCTTTTTATGACATTTTTCTTCATTTTTTATGCAGCTTTTAGGGTGAATAACGCGAAAGTATTATACAAGTTCTAGGCCATTGCTGACGCAAAATTAGAAGAACTCGTATAATACCCCATATATCAACTAAATATAAAGTCCTAGTATCTCAGAATCTGGCATTCTCTCAAACGAAATTTCAAGATACCAAGCCCATATATCCGAGAGATGTTAAGCCACAGATTTACCAGTTTATCTTTTTAGGTTTATATCCTGAAAGCCGTTTATTGAACGTGCGAAGCCTACCAACATATCCTTAGAAAGCCCTTGTTTAGACGCTTTTAAACAATACATTTATTTAGCGTACTGTAATGGTCCACTGATTTACTATCATCTCCTCTTATACATAAAGCTCTTTTTGAATTTTTTAATGTTTTTGTATATTTCTTGATTTTTCAATGTTTTTGTATTTTTTTCACAACTTTTTCTCCCCCTAAAAATCAAAAACATATTTTTGTATTTTTGTTTTTAAGAAAGCATGTAAACTATATACAGAGAGCATTTTGACATACCAGTGAGGATCACGTCCCAACATCGTCATCCTCAAACTCAACCTCATAAATATCCCCTGATGTCAGATTCTTTAAACCATTAATTTTGAAAGATTTTGAAATCTTGCTCTGTCAAAAGCTTTGGTGTAAAAATCTGCTTTTTGGTCATCAGTGTGGATTTTCTCAATTCGTACCAACTTTTTCTCGTGACAGTCACGAATAAAGTGGTATCGAATCTCGATATGTTTAGTGCGTGAGTGTTGACAAGGATTGACTATGATATCAATAGCCGCCTTGTATCTACGAATATGGGCGTATCATGAAATTGCAGACCATAGTCTCTCATTTGTTGTTGTATCCATAGTATCTGGGAACAACAACTGGATACTGAAACGTATTCAGCCTTTACAAGTAGAGAGAGCGACCGCGGTCTGTTTCTTGCATTGCCACGTTACCAAACGTGTTCCGAAGAACTGGCATCCTGTCGTTGTAGACTTGGCGGTCTGCTTGCAACAACCAAAATCAGAGTCAGAGTAACCCGCAAGGTTGAAATCGTCGTGACGTGGATACCACAAGCCGGTGCTTGGGCATCCTTTCAAGTAGCGCATGATCCTTTTGATAATCAACAGATGTGATTCCTTCGGGCTTGACTGATATCTAGCGCAAAGGCATGTGGGGTACATGATATCTGGACATGAGGTTGTGAGATACATCAAGGATCCGATCAAGGAGCGATATAATGTTTCATCAACTTTTTCTCCATGGTCGTCTGGACAAATTCTGTGGTTTGTGGCTAAAGGGGTAGATGCGGTTGAGTTCCTGTCATGTCAAATTTCTCTAACACGTCATGAACATACTTCGTCTGGTGAATGAAAATACCGTCTGGCAGTTGTTCAACCTGAAGCCCCAAAAAGAATTTCATCTCTCCCTTAGCGCTCATTTCGAATTTTTCTTTCATGACTTTCTCGAAGTCCTTGCACAGCTGTTCATTTGTCGATCCAAAGATGATATCGTCAACATAGATTTGCACAATAATCAGATGTCCATCTACTTCCTTGGTAAAGAGGATGCTGTCTACTGTTCCTCTGGTGAATCGATTAGCCAGAAGATGTTTTGAAGCGTCTCGTACCAGGCTCTCGGGGCCTGGTCTAAACCATACAAATCTTTGTTCAGCAAGTAGACCTTATCTTTGTGAATCGGATCGACAAACCCCGGTGGTTGGCCGACATAGGAAAGCAGACTTCACATCCAATTGGTACACTTTGAAACCTTTCCATGAGGCGAAAGCCAGGAAAATGAGGATAGCTTCTAGACGTGCGACTGGGGCGAAGACCTCATTGTAGTCTATCCCTTCCTGCTGATGAAAACCTTGAACTACGAGCCGAGCTTTGTTGCGAACAACGACACCTCTATCATCTCTTTTGCACTTGTAAACCCACCGAGTGCTTATCTTTTTCTGCTTTGGTGGTAGGACAACAAGTTCCCAGACTCCAAGTTTCTAGAACTGCAATAATTCTTCATGCATTGCTCCCACCCAACTTTCATCTTTAAGAGCATCTCTGAAATTTCTTGGTTCTACCTGAGAAACAAAACAACTAAGAGAAAAATTATTTTGGAGTGGAGCAACTTTGGAATAAAAGTAACTTAGATCCTTATTGATCTGATTTCGCGTTTTCACGCCAGCTTGCAGTTCTCCAATGATGTTATCTGTTGGATGGTAGGAGACTGATCTCGGCATTACTTCCCCTGGAACATTCACTGAGCTTTCTAAGTTTGTGATATTCTATTCTGCAACATGTTCTAAAGAAGTAGCCTCATTTCTCGCACTGGTCTCAGCAGCTTGATTGTTAAGAAAACTTGAAATCTCTTCTGATCCTTCATCGGAACTGGAATCCCCATTATCAAAGGTAGGATCGTGTTCAGGTTCTGCATTTGCTGGTTGAGAAGAAGACGGTTCTGCAGTAGTCTGAACTGGTGGAACAACGGGTTCTGACTGAGTGTTGCTCGGAACTGCTTCTGAGGAAGGTGTTGTTGTTGGAGAGATTACCAACGGCCCTGTTACTTGCTCTTGATTAGATATCTGATGTTGTTGGAATAGCAGGATGAGTTCTTCCTCAGATGGTTCTTCAGGCAGATCAAATGAATTCCACAACCCATCGTAATTGAACAACCAAGGATCTCCAGGTTTTTGCATGGGTGTTGTGTATCTTTGACAATCAACGTGTTGAGCGACAATAACCTGATTCATGCTTGGAAGATAGACTCTCTTTTGCGGACTTGCATATCCTACGAAAATCCTTCCAAAGATCTGGCTCCAAATTTTCCTTCCAGGTCCAATACGGTACACGGTGATCTAAAAGGTTCCAAAAACTCTAGATTAGGTTTTTGCTGGTTAAGAAGTTCAAAGCATGTCTTTTTGTGTTTCTTAACAGTCATTACGCGGTTAAGGGTGTAACATGCAGATGCAACAGCTTCGCTCCAAAAGCTAATAGGTAACTTTGAATCAGCAAGCATCGTGCGTGCAATCTCGATAAGCGTTCTTTCTTTCGTTCAGCTACTCCATTTTGTTGAGGAGTATAGGGGCACTGAACTCATGATGAATACCCTTAGCATTGCAGAATTCGAGCATCTTGTTATTCTTAAACTCAGTACCGTTGTCAGTTCTGATTCTCTTGATAGGCAAATGGTAAAGGTTCTCAATCTTTTGAAACAAGATCATCAAATTGTCAAACGTTTCATTCTTGCTTTTTTGAAAGAAAACCCATGAGAATCTTGAGAAGTCATCGGTTACGACCAGGCAGTATAGATCTCCTGTAATACTTTTCACATTGACATGCCCAAAGAGATCAATGTGTAGCCTTTCTAGTGGAAGCTTAATGGAGTTGAGGAGCTTTCTAGGTTGTGGCTTCTTGTGCTGCTTCCCCTTTTTGCAGCTGATACAGTCATCTGACAGATGGATATTTTTGAGATTCACCGCTTCCACTAGATTGTTGTGCACCAGAAAGTTCTTTTTTCTAAGATGAACGTGACCCATCTTCCTATGCCATAGAATAGATTCCTTTTCAGTGGCCTTTTATACAAAACACTGTCCTTCCTTTGAAGTAGTGGATGCGACGCTCATGTCTAAGACATATAAATCATCTTCTCGTGGAGCGCGCATGAGGATCCACTCCTCAGGTATAACGAAACCCGGTTTGAGAATGAGACATTCCTTGTCATTGAAGTGTGTTGTGAACTTCTTATCGCAAATCTGTGAAATGCTCAACAAATTGTTCTCAAGCTCAGCGATGTAGTTTACTTTGTCAAAAGATACTACTCCATTTGTCAGAATTCCTTCTCTCACGATCCTGCCGCCATGTGTTCCGGCAAACTCAACATATCCTCCCCTGATGGCTTTTATGTTGTACAACAAAGCCAACATCCATGTCATGTGCCTAGAAGCTCCACTGTCCATGATCCACTTTGAAATGATTGACCTTGGAAGCCCCTGCACACATGAAAAACAAATTACTTAAAGAGAGAGACCCAAGCCCTTTCGGTCTTGGGTGGGATGACAATGTCGACCTTTGGAACTTTGGCATCTTTCTTAATCTCAACCCATTGTCCAGTCTTTGATTCAGTCTTTTCTTTTGATTTTACTGGGACAATGGTTGATTTTGTGGTCATAGAAGATGTTTTTGGTTTCGCGAGGTCTGTGCCTTTGAAAATGTCTTTTTGATGTAAAGTTTGGATTCTTTCTTTTCATTGTTCTTTGATGTTTCACCAATTTCAAACTTAGAAATGATTTCAGTTGTTGGTTTCATATTAAAACTGGAATCTTCTTTCCTTTTTAGAATCTTTGTTGGCACAAACTCTGGACCCTTTTCCTTTTCATCAACTGTGAACTTTCTTTGTTCATGAACAGGTTTTGGACAATTTTGAGAACATTGTCTCGCAATATGCCCAACTTTGTTACATATGTAACAAGTTCTATTGTCGTTTCCGACTGTGTGTTCCAAACTCTGTTCACGAAGCTCTTCTTCTTTCTTAAACTCTTTATTGGTTTGTTTGTTAATGACTTCTTTTTCTTCAACAGTATTTGTTCCAAAAACAAACTCAACTTTCTTTGTGAAAACGGGTTCGTTATTTGTTATTTCGTTTCTTTTCAAACCCTAACCCATCCCTTTTGTTTTCAGGATAACGACTACCTCTTGGATGAATGTTTTTGTTAATTTCTTTGGCTTTGAGTAGAAACCCGCAATATTCTTCTCAAGTTCAGATGTTTCAACTTCAATGAGCTTAACGAATTTATCGACACAGTCAAAGTTTACATTCTGGACTGGAAATTCTTCATCAGTATATAGTTTATCTGATCCTTTCAGTTTGTAGATAACTACATTAGGATCATCATTTAAACATGTCTGATGCTGTGATAAAATTTTCATGAAAACTTTTCTCACTTCCAAAAGGTGAACTTGACTTTGATTTCTTATTGTTTGACTCAACACTCTCATAAATTGTGCTATCAGACTCATTTTCAAAAACATTTTCAAATACTTTGTTTACCACCTCGGATTCACATTCCTTTTCTGTTTTGGAATATGTTACGTCAAGATTTTCAGGCAGCTCGTTACACTTTTCAGTGAGAAGATTTAAATTCAGCGCCTTATCTACTCCGTCAGGATGTTTCTTAGCATAGCTATTCACATAGGAGGTGAAACATGATCGTAACATTTTCCAAGACTTTTATCACTTTTCTTACCATCTTTGCTGCTTTCTGGTTTTGGTAGAATGTGATCGAGGACATACATGCTGGTAGAGTAACTGATTAACAATTTGTTAACCCTTTCTGTTTCAATTCAAGTTTTCTCCAGCTCACTTTTCAGCTCAGCAATTGTGTTAATATGAAGATTAATGGCCATTTGTTTGTCCATCACAGTTGCTTTGAGCATTGAAAGTGTTTTGTCATCTTCTTTGACAGTTTTCTCATACTATCGAATGGTCCTGCTGAGTTTATCATATGATTCTTTTACGATGTTGTAATCGTATGACAGCTTATTAATGTATGTTTTAAGTTCTTTAAAAGCTTTCTCTTTTTCAGCACATTGCTCACATGCTACTGTGCATTTTAAGCATGGGCTGACCAATTCGACATTTTGAGCTTTGATTGTTTCTTTAGCTGTTTCAACCTTTTCTACCTGTTTTTCCACACTGACTACCTTGTTTGTATTGGCCATGAGCGCTTGTTGGCAATATCAGTTAAGCTCTCCAGTGTTGCAGGCTTGGTTACATCAATCACCTCTACACACTCAGACTTTGTCTCCTTAGGACTTTCCTCTTGGTGACCAGAATTGAAGCTACCTGCAAAAGTTTTAAGAATTGTGTCAAATAAACAGGGTTTAGGGGTACCTCTGATACATTCTTCTTCTTCCGTTGAGGATCTGAAGTAGTCTGCCAGAACCTCTTCCATTTCTTCTTCTATACTTCTTCAGATGATTCCGGTTCTTCTATAATTTCAGCAAAAAGAGCAAGACTTTCATTTTTGGAAATGAAGTTGTTCCAGTTGAACCCCTCATCTTCCTGTGTGACAACAAGAGCTTTGTCTTCTGAGTTTGAAGGTCCATCCTCGATCTACACCATTCGTTTCTCTGGCTGTGGACGATGATCAATCGCCTTTTTGTAATAATCATCTCCGAACGGATTATGATTGCCCTTTACTTCTCGGTTTGGACATTCACGCTTGAAGTGCCTTTTTCCCTGCATTTGAAACATGTGACTTTGGATTTATCAAAGCCTAATTTACCGTCAAGGCCTCTCAAATCGTCTCGTCCTGTAATTTCCATGAACCGTTGTGCTCTTCGAACCACTGATGCCATGCACCACATAATGTCAATCAATTCCATTTCTTCCGGATCGATTTGGTCATAATCTTCTTTGGTCATTTCCAGATTTCCGATTCTTCCAGCTACAAGACTTTCATAGGATTCCAGAACTGCTGCAAGTAGCACCATGTGTTGCTTAGCTGTCTGCTCATTGAAGTCTTGAGCGTTCTGGAAATTCACTTCGATGTTACATTGCAAGATTCTCTAGTTAGAATTGGATTGACTTTGCTGATTACTTTGTGGTTGACTTGAGCTCTGAGACGATTGGTATCCTTGGTGATTGTTTAGATTGAAGGAAGCAAACGTTTGGAATCCACTAGATTGGTTGGAGGCTGGACTAGCATTTGAGTTAGCACTAAAGGCTGTTTGGATCTTGGGACTCTGAACAGGAGTGTTTGGGTTTCCTTTGTAGTATAGACTCACGTCCTGTTGCGAGTTCGTATTCTTGCCTTTTGCCATTTTCTGCATCTCTAGCTCGTGCCCTTCCAATTTTTCTATGAATCTCGGCAAACTGAGACTGTCATACTCAGCTCCATTCTTCAGGATCGTTAGATATGTTGCCCAATCTCCTTCAGGCAATGAATCTGCCAGTTTGTCGACTAGCTCTTCATTCGTCTTGACAATTCCCATACGCTTCATCTGTACTACCAAGTGGCAATACCTTTCTATGAGTTGCTTCATGTTCTCGCCCGGAAGAACATTGAAGGAAATTCATCATCTTCTTTTCAATAACGTATTTTTCTCGTTCTTCATCGGACAGATGAGCCAATGTTTTCTCAATGCCAAGTTCATTCAGTGGTGCTTAATACTTATTCTCAAATGTGAACCAAACTGTTAAATTTGTTGCTTGAATCCAGTTCTTGAATCGTTCACTCCAACTCTCATAGTCTTCGTTGTTCATGAGCTTTGGAGGCTTCGTAGTGGATCCCATTTCATTTTCTATATTCAAGTTCTGAGCTGCTACGGAAGCTGTAACTGCTTGTGTGGCAAACGCGTTATGAAATTCTTCTTCACCTGACATCTTGACAAAAACTTATAACAGAAAACAAAACTAACTGAGATATAGGAAGAAACTTGAGAATTTTTCGTACGAAAAAATGTTCTGGATTTTCGTGCGAAAATATTGAATTTTCTTACAGAAATTTCATTTTCGTGTGAAAATTAAGTCTTATGTTAATTCAAACTTTTTCAAAGGTTATCTTCCTGATTTTCGTACGAAAACTAGTGTTTCATGCGAAAATTCTTGTCTGCTTCGAACACTTATTCACAATTTCACGTTTTTGATGATTTCAAGCATGATTTTGATGGATTTTAGGTTTGTATGTTTCAGTGAACTGTTTAGAGTTGATTTTAACATGTTATACTAATAACCTAGTCCAAATTGTCCATGAAATCCTTCAGATCTAGAATAAGTTCCAAGAAAGAGTATAAGAAGAGTTTCAATGGATGAATCTTGAACTTTGAAGGTTGAATCCAGCTGAAACTTGGTTGTTTGTTCACAAATCAGACCTTAAGGCTCTGATACCACTTGTGAATGCTAGGATCGGACCCAACTTATGAGCTTCCGGTCAGACTTGCTCAGCTAACAGAGGCGTCATTCATTGTTAGCTGATTGAACAAACAAAGAATAAGTGATGATGATTACTGTTTAACCGTCTGTTTCGTATATTGATAAACTTCGTAACGATTACAGACTCGAGCAGGGCTTCGCCTCTGATCACCAAAAACAGCATGCTAGACAAACATCCTAAGTCACCTATTTATAGGCAAGACTTGACAACAACTAGGGACTAGGAGCTTGGATTTTCGTACGAAATTTCCGTGCGAAAATCCTTACAGTTTTTCGTACAAAAATATTGACAGACATACAAAACTTTCAAAAACAAACTTCTGACGCTGTGAAACCCTATCTGTACAACAGACTCGTCCTAGACGTAGGCAATAGACAAATGTGCACCAACAGACTCCCCCTTGGATGTTGCCGCAGTCTTGGACAACCTTCAAAATTTTTCTTCAAAAATCTTTAAACATATTTAACTTGAATTAACCGAAAAAGCGCTTGCGTGGCCTTCGACGCTCCTCTGAAGCAATGGGAGTTTGATCTGTAGGAGGAGGTCGATTGTACGTGTTTCCAAACTTGAATCTTTCACGGGTAGCCGACATCCGTCGTGCCTCGATTCTTTCTTCATTCTGATCTTTCTTTTTCTGCTCTTTATCTTCAAGCTTTCTCCATGAGGTGTTCCAGTCTTTACCTGAATTAACATTGTTAGCACAACAAACTTCACAATCTTCTGGAACTGCATGGCCTACTCTTTATCTTTTTCTTCATAACTGATCTTGATGAAGAATAAGCGTTCGATATCTTTCTCCGAGCAGTTGACCAGCCACATCGGATCCAACACTCCGATCGCACGCAACAACCCATAAATTCTCTTGTGCATGATCACGGTTTCAGATAGTTCTTCAGACATATCCCATGACCCTTCATCAGGCTCGACACAAATAACAGTCTCTCTAGAACTTGAATCATAGTGCCACCACTTGAAGATTTTGTAAAAATCTTGGTCCATTTTCTTCAAAGGCATATTCTTCATAACTCGCGGCCTTTTGACAATCAAAGTCACATCTTTTTCTTTCGTAACTGGATCGATCTGTGTTACAGTTCGTGGCTTGTGAGGTTTCCAGTAGTTGAAACAAATGTTCAGCTTCAAACTTAATAAGCTTCTATAGACGTTGATAATTTGGTCGTAGCTTCATACAAAACATCTTGGTCTGAACCAACTCTTTTACATCCCATTCTGGCAGAGTTTTACATCCCAACTAGCATTTATATATATATATATATGTATGTATGTATATATATATATATTGTCAGACTTTAAGGATAATTACATCCGATATTTCATCAATCTAACGATTTCGCAAATTTTGATTATTATGCACATAAAATATACTTGTTTAAAACATAAATTGTGGCGTCATTATTCGAGTATCGACATTTAAAGTTGTTTAGTATAATATTCTTGTTGTAATGTTGTGTTTTGACAAAATAACGACAACTTTAGTTGTCGGGTTATCATAAAAAAAGAGGAAACTTTGCCCAATTTTCGTTAAAAATACATATATTTTATAGTTCAACACTAATGAAGGCGTATCGGATTCCAAATGAATTTTGTAAAAATACACACAAGTATCTTTTCGGACGGTTTAAGCATTTCGCATAAAACGTGTTTATAACGTGTCGACAAATACGGATTTCAAGTTAACGAAACTCGAGGATTTATATAAATAAATATTACATTTAATTATATTTCTTCCAACGTTTAGAACTCGAAAATATACAAACAAACATATTATTTATATTCATTTCAAACATCGAAAATCCGGACACTTATTTCAAATGCCGGGATTATTTGATTTAATAAATATAATGCTTTATATTTATTCAAGTGTCGACGATCGACTCGGATACTTTTATTTAAATAAATATAAGGTTTTACATTTATTTCGGGCGTACGACGATTCAGATACTTTATATAAAATAAATATAGTTATATTTATTTTAAAAGGCCGACCTTAAACTCTCTTACGAACTATATATAGTTTCTCGTACTATATTATTTCAAACGCTTAATATTCGTAAATCATATAAATAATATAATTGTTTATATTTATTTCAATTATTTTGGATCTGAATATTCTTATAAAATGAATATATTTGTTATATTCGTTTCAAACATCAAGTTCTCGAATGTGTGTATTTATATTGTATATGTAATATATATTTGTTTGTTTCCAGCCTACGAAAACTACAACGGTATATTACCGAATCATATACGACGTTTCGAATACGGACCATATTCCATCTACACCGTCTATTCGTGACGACTAACACAGCCTCGTATAAGTGTGTATATGTATATATATATATATAGGGGATGGGTCATGAGAAAACTAGTTTAAATGAGAAAACCAAAAAATTAACTAAAAAAGTCAAAAAAAACATATCAAGTTTTTTATTAAAATTCGCTATATATATTATATAAAAAACTTTAAAAAAATAAAAAAAGCATATAATGCACATGTGCAACATAAACATATAATGCACATGTGTAATACACATATAGTGCACATGTGCAATACAAGTTTTTTTTTTTGAAAAAAAAAAGTTTTTTTATAAATAAAATGCAGCGATTTTTTATAAAAAAATTGTAATAAAAATTTGTATGTTTTTTATGCTTTTTTTTTGCTTTAGTTAGTTTTCTAGTTTTCTCATGATCCTCTCCCTATATATATATATATATATCCCAAACACTCGGATACTAAGTCGATTTCGAGACTTAGTTTCTATCCCGATTAAATGGGATCAAAAAACCTTAGACTGGTCATTACTAGTCAAGACAATAACATTACCCTAGAGTTGTTGGTTAACGATTCGGTAGAGCTCGGACACGTAGTTTAACTATGTTGTCTTATTAGATTATTATAAGCTCGATTTCTTAATAGGAAGGCTATAGTTGCACGCTAGCGAGTTCACATTCTTGGAACGACACTATGGAATCACATTAAGCTAGCTTTGCACGAGGATAACAAGGTGAGTTCATAACCCCCACTTTTTACAGTTTTTACATTTTTATAAATGTTTTCGGGGGTGGAAAAGACATGCAAGTTTTGCAAACGCTTACAATATTTTGATAAACAAAAGGTTCCTATTTCTAAACCACGTTGCGAAAGGATTTCAATTAACTCATATGGATTACGAAAGGTTTATGCTCAACATACCGGTTTTACAAAAGACACGCGTAATTTCAGAACATGCATGAGTTTCACGACTAGTGACGGAGATGTCCTAGCTACATACAGACACAGGGACTGGATTGTCCTACATACAAATAAGGGGACTGGTTGGTCCTGCTTATAGACTCAAACGGGCTAGGCCCATTCTCATTTGTGCGAGGCACAAAGAAACTAGTGGGCTAGACCCACACATGCTCGTGCGAGGCACGAAGACACAAGGACAGGTTTGTCCTACATACAAATAAGAGAACTGGTTGGTCCTGCTTATAGACACATGGACTGGAATGTCCACTACTCAGCACTAAGGGCCGTAGGGTCGCTTAAAACTGTACAGTGAAGTCCTCGCTACATACTAGAACTATAACTGTCTGCTAGTCTACCGTCTTGAGTAAACGGTTGGCGAGGTTCTTACTAGCTTGGGGTGGGTTATAGGCTCATGCGGGGCATGTTGTCTTTGTCGTACTCGGACATCGACGGTCATACAAATTTTAGCATATAAGGTTTTCCATTAACATGCCGAGAAAAATGGTTTTATTATGTTTCTTAACAATAATTAAACCGGTTAATACAAAGATTTACTTTAAAATCTTTTTCAAAACAAACTATGAACTCGCTCAACTTTATGTTGATTTTTCGTATGTTTCTTTCTCATGTTACATTTTCAAATTATGGCACGATTGGAATAGGAGAACCCATGAGGATTCGTGTGCTTAGTGGGCGTTCAACTTCCTAGAAGTCTTAGCAGTAAACACTTCTGCTGTGCAATGAAGATACCAGTCGATCACGCCCGGCTCTGATGTAGTCGATTAATTGGGGTGTGATAGATTGGTATCAGAGCTATAGGTTTCAGCGAATTAGGTTTCTGTAGAAATACCTAGGCTTTAACCACATTTTTCCCTTGGGACTTAGCTTATTAAGACTTGAACACAGATAGAACGCCTAGAACACATACATGGGTTCCAACCGTGTCGAAAACAATGATTCAACGTGTCGACTTATAAACATTCATTAGTGTTGTGTTTTGTACATGGTACACGAAACGATTACATACATTGAGCAAAACTTGAAAGTTTTGAAAACACACACTTAAGACCTTTGGTTAACTTATGACAAATTCATTAAAGGTGATTTCGTAGGAACTGCGACTATTAACTCGGGCAACGATTTTATCTATGTCATATGTGTTATTCTACTAACCCGAGCAGGTAAATTACGAAAAAAAATGCCGATGTGCATGAATACATGAAACTTAGCGCATACAGCACGGATGTAGAAATACGAAGCGTACGAAATTTGAGGCAACCTTTGGGGAAACGTGAACGAACGATTACAACAACGATGCCAATCCCGTCAACGGAACGACTATCGGTCAGGATACGACTATTGTCATGTATCCCTGCAAGCGGTATGAAACACGTCAAGGTACGTCCAAACGAGGACTTTACGAACTAATGGGAATCATGATTATCGCAACAGAAAACACAAGCCCTCACATCTCCCACTCTCCTAATGGCGACTACGCCAAGATTGACATCTCGTGGTGATGTCACATAACGCTAGGTCATTGCATGAAATTCGAGGTAAGTCTTAAATTCTTTTGTTGAATATTCAGACTTTTGCATATAGTGAGTAGATTCTTGCACCTCTACTCTTTCTAAGGGTCATCTCATCACGAGAATTTCATTCATGAATATGAACACCCTATTACAGTTTCTTGGCAAATTCATACGTTACGCATGCATTGTTTATTTGCATGCGGTTCGCTTGATTCATGGAAACCATCAGGGACTCCACATCGAATGGGTGGTTCTATCAATTATTTCAATTATTGTTCTTGCTATATCGATTATTGCATTGAAACCTTAACGACCTACATTATTGCAAGAGTTGACTCATCGACATCGAGTCAACAAAGTTCTTTGAATCACTTTTCTTGACAAGCTACATACATGGTTTTGTATGGCCATGTTAAAACTTCCTTGGTAATACATATACCGTTGTGGTCGATATCTAAAGCAAGTTTAGTTGGCTAAACTTGCTCACTTTACACATTCAATCCAAGGATTCCATATGATGGATTGAGGCCGTCCTATTCAAAATAATATCAACAAGCGTTTCGTTTGTATCGAATCATAGCAGACTTGTTTAATTTTAACTCTAAAGTGGTCATTTGTTGTTTACGACACTTTGTGGTGGCGTTTGTCATTAACTCGAAGCTTCTACTAATTTCGTCTACACACTTCACATACGGATTTAATTATTTTTATTTATTTATTATCAAATCCGCTTTGTTGATTCATCATCTTGAAACATTCTTAATATAATTGTGTATTAATAAAATGGTACACAATTTCATGGCTTGTTTCGGTGTACCTCTAGCGGTTATTTCAACACCACTTATAAACTCGATGACCTTCAATTGTTATTTGTTTTGTCATCGACCTGAAATTTCTATGAAATTCAGTTGGAATAAATCTTTGAATCTACTTCGTTGAATCTTCTATCTTATTGCAACCACGGTGAAGTTGTTCGATCACCGCTATTGTTGAATTATTTCAATCACTACGACGCCTTGTGGCGCCGGTGTAAACTTGTAGCTTGGGCTAACTATGATCAATCGTTTCATGCGAAACTACGTGAACTTTTCGTTTACCTTATCATTCAAATAGTCTTAATGCATCTATGTATTAAGACGATGATACACCAGGAACGGTTGTATTTCAGTGTATCCTCGTAATTCGATAATGTCAACACAAATTTTATTTCATTTAATGGTTCGATAGTTGACAAATCATTTTCATGATCCTATTCTATTTGAGATTGTTGATTCTGAGTTCCGATCATACAACAACTAACGTAAGGTACTATTTATAGTACATTTATTGTTTCTAGAATTCATTTGCATATTGTGAACGTACATTTGAAATCTCATTGGTTGAATTCCTCTTTTGTTGGACTTCAGTAAACGTAATCACATTGGTGACTGTATCATAACACCTCGTTCACTTGGCATCAATTCAGATAACAAATACAGTTGACTTGTTGGGTTCTTATTGTTGTAGTAAGTCATTATATTCATAGAACTCAGGCAAGTCTTGATTCATTCTCGTAGTTAACTACCTCGGTATTATTCATACTTTTCTGTGCATGACAAAACTCTAAGAAGATAACAAAGTCTAAATTTCAAGGACGAAATTTCTATAACAGCGGGAGAATGTGACAACCGGGACTCTCGGCTTCTAATTACGCGATTAACAAACATATAAGGCGATAATAAATAGTGTTTAAGACACGTATTAACTTAATTAGGCTTTTGTAATGCCTAGGAACGCCTATTCGACCTAACATTACACGTATGGTGATTTGCAGAAGAACTGCGTAACGATAACCTGTAACGAACTGAAATTGTACAAGATACTGGCAACACCGGCGAATATTCTAATTTTATACGTACATTTGTACACGAATATAGTTTTGTGAATATATCGTACTTTCGAGGTCACCAAACGCGAACGCGAATGAATAACGCGACTCAGGAGCGCAACGGCAACGAAATAGAAACACCGGATTCAAGCTACGCCCATATACTCATATAATTAGCGTCATTTTCAAATTTTAATAATAGCGATGGAAACCAGATCAAAAAAACGTATTAAAAACGACGGACAGAGCATCTATCGCGATTTTAACGCACCTGACGATTTCCGACACTGTTTCACACATTTATAATTCTTAAACTTCATTTTACGACACTATGCGATGGTTGAGTGTGAAAACGGGCCTCATCGATAAGAGTGGGCCGCACAAAACGACAAGAAACGATAACGGGCCTTGGCCCTGGGCCCGGCCCGATACCTAACCCTAGTATATAAGCATCTTATCTCCTTCACCCTCATTTTTCTTTAAAACCCTAACCCACACAAAACACACACACACCGTCTGCTCTCTCTTTCTCGACAGAAGACCGGTGGTGCACGGTGGGGAGGCGGCGCCTCCGCTCACGACGGCGGCGACGGTGCATTTCGACATGGTTCAGCAGTGTACCCCCCTAAAACTCAACTCCCGAACTCATTTCCGGCGTCAGTTTTCTCTATCGAGCAACAACGATGCCACCTTTGAAGCACCGGCAGCCGCGTTTTGAAGCTTCTTCTCCGGTAATGCCTTGAAACCCCCCTATTTTCGCCTCTTTCTTTCAGATCTGCAAAGATCCGAGTCTCTCCCTTGTCGTTTCAGGTTTAGTGGAGGTGTAGTGGTTTTGGTTTGACGACAATAGAGGGGTGTGTGGTGGTGTGGCGCTGCAACAGTCGGCAACGGCGACAATGGTAGATTTGGGTTGGTGTCCGGGTTTCGGGTTGGGTTAGTTAAGTGGCGGCGGTGGTGGTTATGGACGGCGGAGACAAGCTCCGGCCGTCGTAAAACGACAGACGGCAGTGTGACCGGTAGGTTACGTTTGGGTCAGCTTCGGTTTTGAGTCGGTTCAAGCTGGTTTCAGGTTCGAGTTCCATTGAGTCGAGCTAACTCAGTTTTGGATAAGGTTTTTCCGGGTTGACTCGGTCAAACTAAGTTAACTCAGTTAACTCGACTCAGTCCCGGGTCACTCGGTTCTACGCGGTTTTGGTTCGAGTCTCGGGTTCGGTTAGTTTAGCCATATTAGATTCGGTTCACATTCGGTTCAAGCCGGTACAGTTTCGGGTTCAAGTCAACTCGGGCAACAAAAGGTCAACTCAGTTAAAGCTGGTCAAACCCGGTCAACTGTCGGGTCAACTAGTGAATACAAGACTTGGTAATTATTTACGACGCAAAATTTATGGTATTATTCTTATAAATTCGTTTAAACGCGAAGCCGAGCTCGACTCAACCAACTAGCATTTATATATATATATATATGTGTATGTATATATATATATGTATGTATATATGTCAAACTTTAAGGATAATTACACTGGATATTTCATCAATCTAACGATTTCGTGAAGTTTATTATTATACACAAAATATACTTGTTTAAAACATAAATTGTGGCGTCATTATTCGAGTATCGACATTTGAAGTTGTTTAGTATAATATTCTTGTTGTAATGTTGTGTTTTAACAAAATAACGACAACTTTAGTTGTCGGGTTATAATAAAAACAGAGGAAACTTTGCCCGATTTTCGTTAAAAATACATATGTTTTATAGTTCAACACTAATGAAGGCGTATCGGATTCCAAATGAATTTTGTAAAAATACACACAAGTATATACTCTTTTCGGAGCGTTTAAGCATTTCGCATAAAACGCGTTTGTAACAGGTCGACAAAAACGGATTTCAAGTCAACGAAACTCGAGGATTTATATAAATAAATATTACATTTAATTATATTTCTTCCAACGTTTAGAACTCGAAAAATATACAAACAAACATATTATTTATATTCATTTCAAACATCAAAAATCCGGACACTTATTTCAAATGCCGGGATTATTTGATTTAATAAATATAATGCTTTATATTTATTCAAGTGTCGACGATTCGAATATTTTTATTTAGATAAATATAAGGTTTTACATTTATTTCGGGCGTAGACGATTCAGATACTTTATATAAATAAATATAGTTATATTTATTTTAAAATGCCGACTTTAAACTCTCTTACGAACTATATATAGTTTCTGGTACTATATTATTTCAAACGCTTAATATTCGGAAACCATATAAATAATACAATTGTTTATATTTATTTCAATTATTTCGGATCCGAATATTCTTATAAAATGAATATATTTGTTATATTCGTTTCAAACATCAAGTTATCGAATGTGTGTATGTATATATATGTGTATATGTATATGCAGATATATCTATTTGTGTCCAGCCTACGAAAACTACAACGGTATATTACCGAATCCTATACAACGTTTCGAATATGGACCATATTCCATCTACACCGTCTATTCGTGACGACTAACATAGCCTCGTATAAGTGTGTGTGTGTATATATATATATCCCAAACACTCGGATACTAAGTCGATTTCGAGACTTAGTTTCTATCCCGATTAAATGGGATCAAAAAACCTTAGACTGGTCATTACTAGTCAAGACGATAACATTACCCTAGAGTTGTTGGTTAACGATTCGGTAGAGCTCGGACACGTAGTTTAACTATGTTGTCTTATTAGATTATTATAAGCTCGATTTCTTAATAGGAAGGCTATAGTTTCACGCTAGCGAGTTCACATTCTTGGAACGACACTATGGAATCACATTAAGCTAGCTTTGCACGAGGATAACAAGGTGAGTTCATAACCCCCACTTTTTACAGTTTTTACATTTTTATAAATGTTTTCGGGGGTGGAAAGACATGCAAGTTTTGCAAACGCTTACAATATTTTGATGAACAAAAGGTTCCTATTTCTAAACCACGTTGCGAAAGGATTTCAATTAACTCATATGGATTACGAAAGGTTTATGCTCAACATACCGGTTTTACAAAAGACACGCGTAATTTCAGAACATGCATGAGTTTCACGACTAGTGACGGGGATGTCCTAGCTACATACAGACACAGGGACTGGATTGTCCTACATACAAATAAGGGGACTGGTTGGTCCTGCTTATAGACTCAAACGGGCTAGGCCCATTCTCATTTCTGCGAGGCACAAAGAAACTAGTGGGCTAGACCCACACATGCTCGTGCGAAGGCACGAAGACACAAGGACAGGTTTGTCCTACATACAAATAAGAGAACTGGTTGGTCCTGCTTATAGACACATGGACTGGATTGTCCACTACTCAGCACTAAGGGCCGTAGGATCGCTTAAAACTGTACAGTGAAGTCCTCGCTACATACTAGAACTATAACTGTCTGGTAGTCTACCGTCTTGAGTAAACGGTTGGCGAGGTTCTTACTAGCTTGGGGTGGGTTATAGGCTCATGCGGGGCATGTTGTCTTTGTCGTACTCGGACATCGACAGTCATACAAATTTTAGCATATAAGGTTTTCCATTAACATGCCCAGAAAAATGGTTTTATTATGTTTCTTAACAATAATTAAACCGGTTAATACAAAGATTTACTTTAAAATCTTTTTCAAAACAAACTATGAACTCGCTCAACTTTTTGTTGATTTTTCGTATGTTTCTTTCTCATGTTACATTTTCAAATTATGGCACGATTGGAATAGGAGAACCCATGAGGATTCGTGTGCTTAGTGGGCGTTCAACTTCCTAGAAGTCTTAGCAGTAAACACTTCTGCTGTGCAATGAAGATACCAGTCGATCACGCCCGACTCTGATGTAATCGATTAATTGGGGTGTGACATTAAAACCATGTGCCAGAAACACTACAACACACTCTTTCTTTGCAAGAGTTGCAACTACCATCAGAACACCACCTCCACAAAAAGTTTTTTTCTCCATCTATAACCACCAGCACAATACAACCACCACAAAACCTCAACCACAACCAATAACGCAACCTGGCCGCCACCACCATAACAAAACGACCTTCCGGTGACCCTTTAGGATTCCGGCAAGTTGGTGGAGCGACACGGCGTGACGCTTGGCGGTGAAACCACCACTGAATCAACAGTCGGAGGAGGTGATCCACGAAAACCAAGGCAGAACAACTCTTTATCGCGATCTTTAGCCGTGTTGTCGTTGCAGTGATGCTTCTCGAAGTGGAACCGGTTTGGGGTTTTAAGATGCATCCGATGATGTGGTTTACACTGGAAAAAAAGTGAATCTACCGATTTCACATAACGTATGTGTAGCCACGTTAGGGATGGTTAATCTGACATTGAGCAACTACCGGCTTTCAGTGTCACTCTCAGCAACACCACCACAACCCACCACCTGGCGGCCTTACTCACGTAAGTCGTATCCATTCTCAGGCAAAGGCTAGGCGCCGGAGATGGACGGTCATAATGGTGGTTATGATGATTACAGAAAGAAAGAAAGAAAGAAATGAGTAGAGAGTAAGTCGTCCATGCCGAATCAAATGTAAATTTCCTGAGTTCACCTCTAACTTCAGCATATAGAGATAGTACATGGAGTGGTGTGGGACCTAAGTGTAGTAGCTTATGACCAATTAAATGAGAAAAAAATGAACTGAGCTGAAGTAATGTTATAAGATTAATATAGAGAAAATATAATTTTATTTCGATGAGTGTAGGGATCTAAATGACATAATTTATCTAAAACAAGAAAAATCAGAAAGTTAATTTCTCAATAAAATATAAATATATGCATTTTTACATAATACCCATCTTATAAAAGTAGTTTTTTAATGAAAAAATATATATATTAAAAATAAGTTACAAATTTAATGTAGTTATCTATTAAAGATGAATGCTCCAAATTAATTATCTATGTAAGTTTACCAATATATTAAGGGTGGAATGTATAATTGTAAAAGAGAAATTAGATAGTTATTCAATTATGATAAAAGCACGACAAAATAAAACACCATATATATTATTTGTTAATTGCAAAATATAACAACATGTTTTATTTGTTGAGTTAAGTTCACCTACAAAGAGCCTTATCATAAAAAACTTACGAAAGGCATAAAAAAGTAAAAAAAAACGCGGTGGTATTTTCGTAATTATTTACTTGTAGAGTAATTATCAAAATTACTTTACAAATCATCTGGGTAAAATTTTGTAAAATGATCTTGTATCAAAATTACTCTACAAGTGTATCAAAATTATTTTACAAGTTTATTAAACAACATACAATTCAAAATTACCCTACAAGATCAAAATTACTCTACAAGATCATTTGTAGAGTAATTATGAAACTCCACAAAATTACACTACAAGATCAAAATTACCTTACAAAATTGTAGTGTAATTATGATACTCTACAAGGTCAAAGTTAACCTACAAGATCATTTTGCAAAAGTAATCATTTGTATGGTAATTTTGCTAATTACTCTACGAGTAAATAATTACGAAAATGTCACCGTATTTTTTTTTACATTTTCACCCATTCGTACATTTTGTATCATAAAGGTATTGTATTTGATCTTTTGTCATCATTTGTTATAAAAAAAATAAAACACTATACCCTTAAATAGTATTAAATATATAAAATTAAATAAATTGATTGGTTGTTAAAAGTTCAAAAACTTCTTAATTTTTTTTTGTTTTGAAATGCACCTGTTTCATTTGAGTTTTCTTAATAATCTACATTACAAAGTTTAATCATTCCATAGTATAATTAGTATATACGTATGTTACATTTACATAGGTGTAATAAAAGATTTATGTAGATGTAAAGAAGAAATGTGTTGGCTACCTATATTTAACTACTAAATTGTTTATTTGACAATTGGGTTATGTATAACTGAACATCAAATTACGTATGTGTTGGTAAATTATTCATATATGTAATATGTAATGCTAAAAGTATTCATATATGTAAATTATTTATATATGGAATACTAAAATTATTCAAATATGTAATACTAATCATTATATAGAATATATGTTTCTTACATTTACATATGTGTAATGAAAAGATTTACTTATGTGTAAATAACAGATGTGTTGGTCACATATGTGTGCAAAATGCGTATATGACATTGTTAGATGATGCATACTTGAACATTAGTTACGTATGTGTTGGTAAATTTATCATGTATGTATTTGTAACAAATACATGCTTTCGATTATGTAGATTTAAATATGAGAAAAACTACGAATTCAGAGAGACAAGGATACACTAAAACATGTGATAATTTGGGATATGTAAATTTACTTTTATCCCCTTCATTAATAAAATAAAGAAAGAATATAATAAAATAAAATGAACCGTTGTAAAGAGTTCTACAAATATTTAGGTTTTTGAAAGATATTTACCCTATAAAGTGTGTATATATATATATCTATATATTTGTTTGTGTGTGTTGTTTCTTATATATTCAAGAACTTCATAAATGCATAGTGGAACTTAAATCATTAAAAAGTAAGCTAAAGATACGCCATATTGTTAGTTATATAGCATATCATATTATATCATTTACATAACTCTTATATAACCGAATTAGGGTGACATATTTGGGTGTGTAAAACAAACCTCCTTACCTATACAACATTTACTAGGCGTTGTTGTGACTGAATCTGCATTTGTTTCATCATTTTGGCACACTGTATACGAAGCCTTTTCAGCTTTTAGCAAATTCAGTTTCCCCTCTATGTTGTTCATTTTATCAAAGAGTGTGTGTCTTGAACTAACACCGAATATAGAAATGTCTGATATAGCACAAATATTTATCCCCGAAAAGCTATTCATTGCCATTGGTGAATTAGGATCAACAGATACATCCGCCTGATAAATGTCGCCAATTCTAGTAAGTATGTTGAATGCCAAGTTTCCAAGAACACGAGAATAAGCTTCCAAAATCGCATACGCGATATCCTGTATGTATTTTATGATTAACCACTGACTGTAACACCTGATGTAGCAACTTTAGCCTTGTAACTTGTTTTTATGTGAATGAGTAGGTTTTGGTTTTTTTTTTTTTTTTTGGTAAACTAAAAAGTTAGCTAAAAGGTATGGTCGGATAGTTTGAACGAAGTCTAAAGTCTATTCTAACACATACAACCTTCTAAATCATTTAATTAAAAATCTTGAATTGTTATCGTAATAATATTGTTTTTGTAACGATACTTCAACACATTATTAATGAAAGGTTTAACAAAATGGAGGATACTATGTTCGTGGGTCAATCACTCAACGTCTCAAACCAACAACAATCCTAACTAAAAAGGGCTCGTTTTAGCACAAACTCAATTTGTAAATCTCAATTTGCCCCGTTGCCCAACCCAAGCATCTTGTCACAGCGACACAACAAGCTAATAATTATCTACCATGTAGGGGATTTACTCACCTTGCCATATTGGATTTTCATGACATCAAGGAATGTTTGAGGAAGGTTCGGGTATTTGTTTCTGATTTCCTTCCAAAGAAGTTGAGCTCTAATTGTCAAAAACTCTATCTTATTCAGCTCCATAGAAAGATCTTTTAAGGACCATAATGATCTTGCTGGAGATTTTAGGGTGGAGATTCTTTCTTTCCATGCCAATATTGCTGCTTCCAACCTGTTAATGGTATCGAGGGCAGTGTGTTCAGATTTTAAGTTCAGTGAGTTGAACATTTCTACAGCTGAGGTAGAGGATGCATTAAGTATCCTAAAAAGATCATCACCAATGCTAGCCTTTCCAGACTGCAACATATGTGAACCCAAAAAAAGAAACTTGTTAGGATACATTCTGAGAAGATATGACAAGCTAGGCAAGCTGGTTAAAGGGTCAAAATAGGTTCGGTTGAAACACAGTTGTCTAAACAATATTATTATAAAATAGATGTCTAAATAAAAATGGTTTAAGATTTGTATTACAAATAGAGTTTTGGGCAACATCAAACCAATAGAACCCTTCCCCATTTAGGTAAATACGGGTCGGTATTGTCCCCTCTCGTACTGAAATATTTCGTGAAAACATGATTCATATAGGTGGCAAGATGGGCGGAGGGGGTACCTCGTCATCTTATAGAACGGGTTGACTTGTAAATACTTCTGGTTCACTTTTAAAGCAAATTTATATATAATGAAACTGTTGGACATGACTTCAAAATAACATTAAACCAAGTGATTTAAAAGTATGAATAAAACGGTTTACAAAATTGTATGCATTAGACAAATTACCCAGGAATGTCTTATTTGACATGCTTGTTATGATCCCCTTCTTGCCAAACTTTTTTTATTTGAACTCGTTTGACTTAAAACACGAAGCGAATACGAGTGATGGTAAGTGTTGATAGCAACTTACCTTTGGAAGTGCCTCTCCAATGATCTTTGGTATAGGCATTTCAAGGAGGATGGTTTCGTTTATAGATTTGGTAGCCTTGAAAATTTGGTGTACTGTTTTTGCGTGATTCAATAGCTTTCTCCTCTCTTCTCCGGAGAGTCCATCTACGGATACATGTGGCATAAGAAGCCTTCTGCCTTCTTTTACACTCTCACCTTTTCCTTCTACTTGGCTAACTTCTTCGTACCAAAATTCGGTCTTCCTCATCTCGTCTAGCATTTCCTATCAGAAAGCGTATGCCAAATCAATGAAATGACCACGTGTGAAAAGTAGGGAAATATGATTAACGGACCTGGGTTGAAACAGATTGTTTTAGTATGGGTCGAGGTTGACCCACAAACATTTCTTAGTCTAGTCTTAATACAACAGACCCATGCATTAAATATGCTTGCAGAAAAGATGTTATTACAAAAGAAATCTAATTTTTAAATTAAAGCGATTTAGTAGGTTGCAAGTACCCGAGTACACCTTAGGTGACTTTGAACCCATCGGACCCCTTTTTTTCTTTTATATGAAACGACAACTCAATTCGACCCATCTATAAGTAAACATGTAAAAATTAAACGTTTCCATAAACGATGAGATATGATGTTAATGCAATTGAAAAAAGACCACCTACAATAAGCATGGAGTCTAACTTCAGTAGAGCTGGGAGATTCATGTGAACATCTACACGTGCTTTTGGTCTCATGGTCTGTTTAAAATGGAATGCAAACTAAAACACTTAAGATTGTGTATAGAAAACATAAAAGATTTGAATAAGCTTGAGTAGGGAAAGAGGACATGCCTCTAGAGTCTGGCCGTTGGCATCATATTGCTTAACGGGAACCAACTCAACCATATAATTAGTAGGGGATAGAAACCACTCCATTTCTCTTCTCCATCTATTCTTCTTCTCATTTGGCAAAGGCTCCAGTTTCCTTAGATCCCCAAATACAGATGCTGTTATATATTGAATCAGTGCTCAACAAAACTATGTATAATAGTATGCCATAATGATTTCTAGTTAAATTCCCGAGGAGACTATTAGTTAATCTTCTTATTGATGATTTGATAATGACAAATACTTGTATACTTAGATTAGATAATCTATTACCTATGTTATGTAGAGAGCATGCGGATTGTTGCTCAGTAACATGTGTATGTAACTTTTATGGGAATGAATTACTAATAAACCTAGAAAGTAACTAAAGATAAATCAAGTAATAAAAACTGAAGCACCGAGTAAAACAACACCTAGTGATGAGGATATGCAAACACTTTCACTGACGTAGATATTATTATCTCAAGACTCCCTCCTACCCTTGAGTTTATCCCACCTAAGGATATTATATTCTCATACATGGTGTTTTTAGCTGCTACTTATTCAATAGGAGTGTTTTATCCTCTACTTGTAACACATTATCAACGTCACAAACCCGTTTAGTTAATAATTATTTCAATCATAATCATATCGTACCGCGTCAAAGCGGATGCTCACTATATATCACCGTCCATAAAGTTACATGTATCTTAATGGATCAGATCATTAAACATGCATTCGAGCACATGATTCTAGGATTTTACTACGAAAGCCAAAGGCAGTCAACGACACCAACTTCAGTGTGAACTCATGTTTATCTTATTCTAATTTGCATTCAAATCTTTAATTGTTGTCTGCGTTTGGAAAATTTACAGTGTCTGAGCAACTAATAGATAATATAAACACTTTCATTTTTGCGCCAAAATGGAGAGTCATCTTGTGATAATTGGTTTTGTTGTATGAAACTAATAATTGAACTTTGAACTCTGCTTATTGGAAAAGTAGAAACTAGGTATCATAGGCTTTAGGTTGTAATGATTAGATAACAAGTTCCAAAACTCAATGTATAGAAAAGAAAGTGAAAGCGTACCAGCGAGCTTTGTTATGGAATTAGACAAGGCCAAAGCAGAGGAGTGACCCTTGCTCCCTCCTGTTTGATCTTCACCCAACAAGAGTTTCGCAAATATTTCTTTCATTATGTCCACATGAGATGATGGTTTTTCTATGGCAACACAATGTCTTGGATTTGCTGAGTGCTCCCATTCATCTGGTTCTTGATCATCCATTTTCATCATCGTCGAATGAAAAGAAAGTGATCCAAAAACATTGTTGCTAGAACAACTTGAAAAAACTCCATCAGTGTGACATTCATCTCTTTTACTTGTAACGCTTTCTTCCTCACATGCGTTGGCACTCTGAATGCAGCTTTCGAGCCCATTGTACGTCATAATTCCTGAAGATTTTTAGTTTTGTTCAGTTGTACGGATAAGGGATGTTAAAGTTGATAATCAAGAACAAAGTGTAAATTATATATGAATGAGGATGGCCCACATACAATATACGAATAGCGTCTGACCCACATATAATATTTTTATGTGTTATACAATATGTGATACTTGTTTCTAATGTGTTATAGATTTATCCGACACATGAGTGACATGATCTAACATTTTTAAATACTATAAGGAATCTTAGATCCCCCTGCTACAACGTGAACATCAATAACCAAATCCATTATAATCCACTACGTGCTATCTTATTATAGGGTTAAGTTGCATAGTGATTTCAAATGCATCCAGTATGATATTTTTTTCTCTGTGTTATTATCGTAAGGGACCCATGTAACCAAAAAATTCTAAACTACATAAAATTGGCTCATATTTTTTTATTTTTTTTGAACTGCTAAATTTTTGTTTCGGGATTTGAACCCTCACCACATGGAAAGACAAAGTCTTATCCAACACTTTGATACTACTAGGCTAAAAGCTCTATTTATATTTTTTCTTAAAAAAGAATTCTGATTTTCAGAAAAAGAGGTAAAGAAATGGTAACATGGAGGGAATTCCAGAACTAGAGATCGATCCAACTAGAAACTATTTTTTTACTACTTCACGAAAGGTAGAAAATGACTATTGTATCCCCACCATCACTTGGGCATCTTCTAGTTATTCTTTTAGTGGGTGTGGTACAACTAGTTACACAATTAAGAAAAAAACATCCCCAAATAAGAGTCATGCAATTTTATTGAAGTGCCTTAGGACTTCTGAAAGATTAGAACTCGAAATCGAACCCGACTTATCTGAAATTAAGATAAAATATCCAAAGATTCAGATATTCGAATCTTTACATTCAGATTCTCTAATATTGTTTTTGCAATTTTTCTGATATTTCGGATATTTAAACCATCCAAAATATTTAAATAAATATTAATTACAAATTTTGGATATTTCGAGATATTTCGGATATCATAAATATTTAAAAAAAATTATTTACCATATTTTTAAGATATTTTTAAAAATAAATATTTTTTTAAGATTTCAGATATCCGTTTCACTATCTGAATTTGTATCTCAAATTCGGATATCCGAAATTTTTGGATATTTCAAATTTTCGGATATCCGAAATTCAGATATCGGATCTTGAACACCCCTAACTCCCAGAGGTTAGATAATAAAACTAGTTCTTTATACATAACACTTGTTAAATTCATCTTGATAACACATATGAAGCAAGTTGTATGGTCACTCTATGGTTCAAAAGAAACACCGTGACACTACCTAGAAGTTTGAAGGGAATATTTCACATAATGGTAATCAAGTTTTAGGAGTGTTCCAATTAAGTCACTCATCAAAAAAATTGTTCTAATTAAGTCATTGAAGTTTATTTTATGTTCCAATCTTATATAATTAACCTGAATAGCAGGTAATTAAAACATGTTTACATAATTAATTAGTAAAAACAGATAAAATCAAACATTCTCTGTAGTCAGATTCATGTTCCCACATAATCAAATCAAAGAAAAACCCTACTTCATTCTCTCATCGTTCTCTTGCCACCATCCACTACGCACCGTTATGCCACCAGTCGGAATTCAGATTCACACTCAACTGGTGGTTACCCTTCACAATCTCCATTTTTCAAGTAATCTTCTTTATTCGCTATTCTCTTTTCCTAAATCCACAGCTAATTCAACCAAACCCCATATCAGTTTAACCTTCAATTTTCACCCCAATCATTGAAAATCTCAACTTTTTTCCACACGAGCGAATCTTGGGCCTGAGTGTTCAATCTTGGGTTCCAATTTTATTTTCTTTGATTAGTTTAATGGATTGGGTGCTATGTAAAATTTTCGATTAATTAGTATATATGATCATGTTTCTGTATGCTTGTTATACAATAATTGTGATGTTTAATCCTTTTTTAATCCATGTTGGCAATTATAAACCATGTCAACATATCTAAAAAAAATAAAACTTAAATAAATGTTATTTAAGATGGATGACCTTCTATTAGATAAAATATATATGATTGGAACATCAAAACAAACTTAAGTGACCTAATTAGAACACAAATTTTTATGAGTGACCTAATTAGGACAATTCTAAAACTTTGTTACTATTTAATAAAGTTATCCCAAGTTTGAATTCAAACAAATATATTTGAACTTATTGTATGTGCGACAACAGATCCATCCGTATATTTTTTCGAATATGTAATAAAGAGTTAAATCCCATTTTAGTCCCTGTGGTTTTGGTCATTTTGTCAGTTTAGTCCAAAGGTTTCATTTTTTGCCTGTGGATCCAAAAAAGTTTCACCGTTGCCATTTTAGTCCACTGGGTTAACTTCATCCATTATTTCTGTTAGCGACAAGGGCAATTCGGTCATTTTATATGGCGGAATTGTCCTTCTAGTTAATTGAATTACATATAAAATGACCAAATTGCCCTTATCGTTAACAGAAAAAATGGATGAAGTTAACCCAGTGGACTAAAATGGAAACGGTGAAACTCTTTTGGACCTACAGGTTAAAAATGAAACCTTTGGACTAAACTGACAAAATGACTCAAACCATAGGGACTAAAATGGCATTTAACTCTGTAATAAATTTCAATCATTTGGCAATTTGACGGTGACGGTGTTGGTAAATGCAAGGCCGACTCTTGGTCCGGTCAATCCATGCCGTCGCTCGAGGCCCAAATTTACAAAGGGCCCGAAAGGTTTTAATAGGCTTATATAGGGGATGGAATGATGGATCATGAAAAAATAGGTTAAATGAGAAAACTAAAAACTAACTAAAAAAGACAACATATAAAATTTTTTTTATTAAAATTCGCTATATATATTATATAAAAAAAACGTTATAAAATATAAAAAATAAAAAAGCATATAATGCACATGTGTAGTACACATATAATGCACATGTGCAGTACAAGTTTTTTTTTTTTGAAAAAAAAAGTTTTTTTATACATAAAATCCAGCGATTTTTTATAAAAAAATTGTATGTTTTTTATGCTTTTTTTGGCTTTTTGAGTTAGTTTTCTAGTTTTCTCATTTAGATCAAGTTTTCTCATGATCCTCTCCCTATTATATATATATATATATAGAGAGAGAGAGAGAGAGTAAATTATATATTCATATATGTATTCATTTATTATACATAAAATTGTTGATGGTATAGTGGAAAAAATCATCTCAAAATAATGTCAACGTCTCAGGTTTAAGTCTTGGCTCCACCACCAAGGTCTTTTTTTAATTCATTCCCCTTATAACATAATTTTGGGCCAGCGACCACTATTTTCTTTTTTAACGACCACTTTTGGATTACTGACAGACCACTGGAGTATTATCATGCTACCAGCAGAACCACCCGATCATAGCCATCTCCACTACGCATAATGTCTATACACCAATTCAGGAGGAAACCCAATAAATACAGGACCCCCTTGTGGGAATCAAACACAGGACCTATTGGTCCCAAAGATACCACTAGGCTATAGGTGAGCAAATTAACCATCCTAACCAATAATTGAACCTTAACCGACATAACCAAATCGATTTTAACCAATAACCAACAAAACTAATGGTTATGGTTATGAAATTTGTTTAACCGACTGAGTGGTTATAGTTATGCTTATGAAGCTTTGGTTAACCAATATAACCAAACCGAACTTATAATGTTTAGCCTATGTAATAGATTTTCGTTTAACACTAAACATGCAAAGGTTTTTTTACTAAGATAAAAGTAAGTTTGTAACAAAGTGATCTAGAGGTAGGTGCCATTTATTTTGAGCAAAGGTTTTTTTACTAAGATAATAGTATGTTTGTAACAAAGTGATCTAGATGTAGGTGCCATTTACTTTGATGAAGAGTTGTACTTTTAATCAAAGGCCGTAAAGTTATTTTTTTTATGAAGAAATATCTTATTTAAAGAGATCTCAAATTGGTAGTTTAACCAAAAGGTGTAGTTTTGGTTGATTTATAAAAAACAGAGCTAAGTCCAACATTATTGGTTTCATTTTTTTATTATGTATACCAATTGGTTTAAAAGTTCTAAACTTTAGCCAAACGTTAGTTTTCATTGAAGTTTTTGGTTAATAACTAAAATAACCATAACCGAATTCATAAGCGATTAACCATAACCAAAGTTCGGTTATGGTTATTATGGTTATGGAAATCCCATAACCGAAACTAGTGGTTACATTGTTATAGTTAATGATAAAAACCGAATCAAATCGACTCATACACACCCCTAATCAGGGGCATCTTTTTCTTTTACTTTATTTTGGTGACCCAATGCAGCGAATTCTCATGGATTTTGAATATGCACACGAATAGGCGGGGTGGGATAATACCGTTTGGTGGTTGATCGAAGTCGATGCTATAGCAGGCTTCTCTATTCCATGTACAACAAGCAAGCGTCCTCCTCAATAAAACTATCTTTAATGGATTTTTAGTGTTTGAGTTATATACCCGATGCTGTTTTGGACGGGGAATCCTAAACCAGGAACAACATACCTGTGTACAAGAGTTCATAAGATTTCTAGATTCTCTTTGGTATTTCCAATCTTTAATATAGTAATAGATATAAATTTCACAATCCTTTTGATTCAATAAATGTGAAATAAATTGGACTGAAGAAAATTGATCAAGGAATATACCTGATTTGATTCGTACTTCTTGACACCATGTTCCAAAGAGGTGTTCTCAATCTTTGAACCCGAGTTTCAAGCACATATATTACACGAGAAAAAAAGAACAAAAACAAAAACAAGAATCAAATAAAGTAAAAGTATAAAAGCTAGCCAAAATGGTCAATTTTGAAACGAGTAGTACCAGAAAATGTTAG
Source organism: Scalesia atractyloides (assembly GCA_947069175.1). Lineage (NCBI taxonomy): Eukaryota > Viridiplantae > Streptophyta > Magnoliopsida > Asterales > Asteraceae > Scalesia > Scalesia atractyloides. Next base: position 56,126,163 of record CAMTDV010000016.1, on the reverse strand, counting down.
AATTATTAAACTTTATTATGTTTTATATATTTGTTCAAACTTATATAAGTAGATATGATATGTATTCGGATATTAGAATTATAAGCTCATGTATTATCGGTTTGATAAGCGGGTGAAGATTCAAATAACTGCCGGAGCAGTTACCCGCCAAAAATCAATCGCCAAAACTTATGTATTTATACTTAACTGCCGGCAACATGATCCGGCACCAAGACATTCAAGTTCATTTAGAATTGTCCATTATTCTCTGCTTTTTTTATTTCATTGCATTCATTCATTATTCTGCACCATGGAAATACAATTCGGATCACTCATGAACAAGAACTCAACCATATCCAATGAATCCGCTGCAAACGTAAACACTGATCCCCAACATAGTGGTATCAGAGTATCAATGGGGAAGATGAAGACCGCAATCAAATCCACTTCCACTTTGATGTCATGCCAACACTGCACAGACGAGATGAATGGCAAAGACAAACGAATTCCTCGAGTGAGAACATGTTATTATTGTCACCAACCACGGCACCAGATTTATTCAAGTCAGAAAAAGGAAACCGACGAGGCAACTCAATTGATTCGACTGGCGGTGAATACGGGAATACAGAAACAAGAAGGAGGGACTTGTGATCATCAGGAGATGATTGTTGTCGGTACCGAAGGAGGGCTATGGAGCGATATTTGGTACGTTAGTTCTGTATTTACACACCACATTTCCGGAAACCTAAATGTGTTTAAACGTATTAAACATATTGTCGGGGTTGACACACAATCTGGGGGAAACAATTTCTTATTCACACGAGGGGTTGGGTCGGTTGAGATTAAGACAATTAATGAAACAATGAGAATTCAAAGTGTATTTTATTCTCAAGAGTTAGACCAGAACGTTTTGAGCATGGATCAATTGACACTGCAAGGCTACACCGTTAATAAGTCCGGTGATAATTGCATAATTTATACTATGTTCTCAACTCCGGTAGATAATTCCGTGAACGAAGTGAGTGGTCTGACAAGGGAAGAAGAAATTGGGTTATCTGAAAAACAGGGAATACTCGATGTAAGTGTTTATGATGATGAATTCAAAGAACGATATTTAAACTCCCGTTTCAAAGAATTAAATATGTCTTCACAAGAGACGGATTGGAGTTTGATGATCGTTAAGGCAATGAAGTTCCACGAACTGCAAGGCATTCCTGGACATGATCGATGATAGGGAGTTTGTTTTTAAGTACAAACACACATTTGAGACAAAATTTGAGGAAATGGTGAAGTGGTTCCTCAATGTTTATATGGAATATCCTCAAGAACGATTCCTCCCAAAAGAAAAATAGACTTGTTAAGTCTGTATGTATTGGTGGCAAGAGACGGCGGCTACCGGGAATTCACAACAGACAATTTATGGCCGGCGATAGCAAAAGATCTAGGATTTGATTACCAAGACGGAGACTACATGAGGATTATTTATGCCATGTATCTCGACATCTTAGAGTATTATTACAGATTTAAACAGTTCAAGAAAAGGTGCATGACAAGGAGATGGTGAATGAAGAAGAAGGTTCCTCAAACGGTTGCCATGTGAGACGGAAAAGTGCAAGTGATGTTCAAAATGAGACTGCTGCTCCGGTCCACTTTGCACTCTTTTTGCCGGAAACGAAGGGGATGACTGGAATCAACAAAAGAAGAGGAAACGTTTCAATTTCAATCACGCAAGATGGGCTGTCGAAGAAGCCAACAGGAGTATCATGGAACAAGCTTGGAAACATAAACTAAAGTTTAAGGGGGTTATGTTAGAATTATTAAACTTTATTATGTTTTATATATTTGTTCAAACTTATATAAGTAGATATGATATGTATTCGGATATTAGAATGATAAGCTCATGTATTATCGGTTTGATAAGCGGGTGAAGATTCAAATAACTGCCGGAGCAGTTACCCGCCAAAAATCAACCGCCAAAACTTATGTATTTATACTTAACTGCCGGCAACATGATCCGGCACCAAGACATTCAAGTTCATTTAGAATTGTCCATTATTCTCTGCTTTTTTGATTTCCTTGCATTCATTCAGTATTCTGCACCATGGAAATACAATTCGGATCACTCATGAACAAGAACTCAACCATATCCAATGAATCGCTGCAAACGTAAACTCTGATCCCCAACAGAAAATGTATTTCATGCAATCTTCTTTCCGAATAATTGAGCGATCGAGTGTGAATCATATTACGGTATGTTTGGTAAATTAGTTTTTTTTGGCCACCCAAAAAAACAATATATTCACCACACAAACACAGACTCCTTAGCATGCTGCTAAAGGAACCCCACAGCGAACATAATCCCAAAATGGCAAAAAAAAAAAACAAAAAAACATTAACCCAAATCCAAATTCTCGAAGCTATACCAGCGTTCTTCGTTCTTGGCAGTTGAAACGGGAAGTAGAAGTTGGTGGCCCAAGTTTTTATATTTACATATAGAACAATGATCAAAAAGATAAGAAGTTAAAAACTAAAAACTTCCTTTAAAATCATTTGTTAAAAATAAAGTGCTAGTTACACCTTGTACTAGCAAAACGTTTAACCTAATTAAAACTAAATTTCAAAGCTAAAAACTTGAAAAAAAAATAAAGAAAAATAGAATTTTTCTGAAAACGTACGTAAAAGATAGTTTTAGATTTATATAAAATATACAGATATAATGTTATAGTTTTTGATTTAGAAAGTATATAAATGTTAGCCACATATTTTACACGTTTTTTTTTATTTTCAAAACTTCCTTTTCTTAGAAAAATAAATAGGCTGTCGGGGTCCTTTGATTTTCATATTAAAGCATTTACATCACTAAAAAAATTCAGAACTACAAATATCAAATAAATGTTATTACATGAAGTTTACCTTTCAAAAAAAACTAATGTTATTATGAGACTAGTCGAGATAGTACAGGTACAAGCTTTTTAAATGAGAGATTATGGATTTAATCATAGACAAATACTAAAATTTAATGTAATTTAGAAGTGATTAATCGTAAAGTAACATTCACCTGTTAAAAAACTTTAGAAGTGATTAATCGTAAAGTAACATTCACCTGTTAAAAAACTAACATAAAATAAATGTCGGACCTTAGCACTAAATAAATATCGGACCTTAGCACTATTAATGTGTAACATCTTAATCACTTATATCAAGATATAACACGACACGTGTCCAAACTCTCCGTATAATTATGATATGTGGAATGAGACGGACCAAAATCGTCAAAAAGGGGAAAGAAATAAAGTCCAAGGACTAAATATGCAAAATTAAGAAAATCAGCTTTTGGTGGTCTCTTACGGACCGCAAAGGGTATCACTTACGGTTCGCAATGGAGATTTAAAACCAGAGCGCGCCAGGGGTCCTTACCGATCGTAACGCACCATTCTTACGGTTCGTAAGGGGTGCCCAATGACAACAAGGGCTATGGTGCCATCTGGTCGCAATTTTGCCACTCTTCTCCCGCCTTGAGACACATAAGGTGCCACTAATCAACTAGGTTAACACTTGGCATGAGCTCTTGGTGCACTATAAATAGCCTTCCATGTTAAACATTTTGATCACACCTTTCAAATTCACTCCAAATATCTCTTTTGGAGCTTCTCTGGAGTTTAGGAGCAGCTCTCTAGTGTTCTCTATGTAGTCTTCAAGTCCAGTAAATCATTCTCCTTTGGTCAATTTCATTTAATTAGCTAGTATTCAATTAAAAGTCAAACAGTTTAACATTTAGTTTGACCTTCAGTTCTTACCACTTTGGTCAAGTCAAAGTTCGAATTGAACTTTCCTACGTGATTGTAATAATGAAGGTATGAATCCCTTGCGATCATACCCTCCGATAATCACATAAAGTAGGCGAAATGATGAGTCAAGCATGTTATATATAAAAATCAAAACTTGAAAAATATGCATTTTGCGATAATTGAATTTATAAGTATCTAAACCACTTGTTTTGACATCATAACAATTTGTATAAACTTATAAAACTGATTTTGACATGCTCAACTCGTCATACTCAGTTTAGAACTCATTCGTATATCAAAACTCAAGCAGTTTGACTTTTTCTTTGACTTTCGATTCTGACCCGTTTAGTCTACTTCGAAACCCAATCAAGGCATGTTATGTGACTAATAGTATAGGGAATAATCCTCTAAGGTTATAGCCTATGGTCATCTAATTTGAAGGGTTAATTGACGAGTTAACCATATATACTTTAAAAAAAAATGTCAAAAACGCCCTTTTGACGTAAAAAATGGTTTTAAAACCTAAGAGGCATATAATTTGACCTCAAGACTATTTTGAAATATGTTTTGACATAACGGACTCGTCATAGACCTTTTCGACCATCCAATGCCGTATTTGTGTACATGACTAGTTTAAATCTTTCAAAATCACTCCAAATCAGAATGTTTGGTTAAATAGCTCATATCCAACGAGGCTTCGCACTCGGAAAGGTACAAACCAAATTCTACCCGGTCAACGCTTAATCTAGAAAAAGAAAACAATATTCTAAGTAACGAGTCAAGTCATAGAACTTACTAAATGACTCGTGAACATTCTAACGGATATATAAATCTATTTTATTTTGGACTATAGAGCCCTCCAGATAATTGTGCCTAGGATTTACAACTTGAATTACGGTTTTGCTTCAAAGAACTTATTTAACAGTTTATTTGCTAAGTAAAGGTAAATACTCTGTGACAAACGGCAAATAATCGGTAATTCCGTACAATCTAACCACCTATTTTATTTTCTCATGCATTTAATCGTAATTAATTTACGTGACTGGATCGTACGACACATAACAAGTATTAGGACAAGAAAATCATGATATAACATCTATTGGTTTTCGTTACGACGCGAAACAAACAAAACTATGTCCTAAAAGTGTTGGTAGAGAGTGCTGGGCGCACTATTCGCGGTTGCACTATTCATGTCAGCAACCGCTGAACTGAACAGAACAATGAAACAAGTCAGGTGAATGACATAACTAAGTCCATTTATATTTGAAAACACAAATGTGGGAATAAGTCTTATAATATTACACAACCTTCCGGTGCAACGCCCTAAATAACAGATCGTCCGATCGGCTAAAAATACAATATTTCTACTCCGTCCGTAATAATAATTCGGCAATTCTGGACCTCAGAAATATGTTAAGTGATGAAAAACACACTAAAACATTTAATGGATATCATTGGAACATTCAAAAAATATAAGCTTCCGGTATTATATCGCTATGGATATGATTTGTCCGTTAGCGAACCGACGAGCTAGTAAGCGGTATTTCCGACACCGTAACAACTAAACGAAGAAGCTAGTGAACTAGTTAAGCTTATTTTGGGACCCCAAAATACTTCATACAACTCTAAGATATAATTTCATATCTTGCGGAAATTTCTTATCGCTATGACACAAAAGCTTCGTTAATGCACCGACGCCTAACCGGAAACCATCCGAACTAATTAAATATTATTTTGACTAGTCTAGTGAACTAGTTAATAATATTTATAGTCCTAATCCCTAATTACCTCTCTAATGGTGTACTTAAACCCCTAATCCATATACTTGAAATAATTACCAAAATATCTAGTAAATGGTAACTTTTACAAAAAAAAATTAACATTTTAACCCCCCATGTTGACGGTTAAAAGTGGGCCCTGCCTGGCCTCACCTTACTTGGTTGAAAGTTGGTGCATGTGTGGGAGGATTCATGATTGTGTTTTTGACTTGAACTTGGAAGAAGCATGCATAAGACAATAACCTCACCATTCCTTCAATCACTTCACCATTTCACTTTTCAAAACTTGAAGAAAACCTCCCAAACCCCCTAAATTTCGGCCACCATATCACCCCACTTCACCACCACCTTTCCATCATAAAACACCACATTTAATCTATTTCAAGAAATAATAATATTTTCCAACCGACTATCTACATCGTCAACGGATAATATTAACCATATCGTCGCCACGAGGAGATTACTACGACACAAGAGCGTTTCATCGACACGAAAATATATATGTATCAAACGATCATAATGGCATGTCACGAATATATTTTCGACCTCAAACTAACACATATATGTATGCCATCGATAACAAAATCCGGAAGTTGAAGGTGTATAAAAATTACTAAGTGTTATAATATATGTGAAGATACTTGTATCATCAATACTTAGTAAAAATACATAATTATACAAACTCCCACTAATGGACTCAATTATTGGAAACGAGCTAGGCCCAAATTACAATATAACATGGACTAGGCCCAATCACATAACTAAGTGGGCTAGCCAAGCATAACTAAGTGGCAAGGCCATGACATAAACTAAGTGGGCTAGGCCCAATAACATAAACTAAGTAGGCTAGGCCCAATCATATAACTAAGTGGGATAGGCCCAATGACATAAACTAAGTGGGATAGACCCAATCACATAACTAAGTGGGCTAGGCCCAATGGCATAAACTAAGTGGGCAAGACCCACGTCCATTCCTACATGTGCACGCATCAGAATCATCTAGGATCGACATCAAACTTGATTTCCTGAAACATATGTGAAAACGAGTCAGCAAAAATATGCCGGCGAGTACATAGGTTTTTATGAGTATGTCAAGTTTATGGCTTCGTATACATTGCCAATTATAACCCGACTACTAGAGTCGTGATTGGAAACCTTGTTTTAAAAATATTTTGATATTGCAATAGGTTTATAAACACGTGAGATAGAGTTTATAGAAATCTAGTAGCCATGAACCTTGACTCGAAATCTTTTGAATTGTAAATCCAAGTTGTAAATCGTCTTGAAATAACTTGTATGGTTTATATCATTAATCGAAAAAAAATCGTTGTGTGTCATTGTTTGAAAACATTTGTCCAAGTAATATAAATAACGCCACGCATATAATATGATAAAAGCACTTATATATAGGAAGTACCAGCGGCGTATCCACCATGCTTTTATTACATTATACTCGTTCCGTTATCTAAATCACTTATCGTAAACCATTCGTTCATCGTTCCTTGTTATAAACCAATTGTTCATCGTTCACCGTTTGTCGTTCATTGTTATAAACAAATCATTCATCGTTCATCGTCCATTGTTCATTGTCATAAACAAATCGTTCATCGTTCATTGTTTTTAATTGTTAAAACTTTTGGTTGTTTCGTGAATACATTCAAACCTTTGTTGACTTGTTCAAGACCACCCAACGGTGTCCCTTAATCGTATAACAAACCACCAATGGGTTTATTACATACAGTTTTAGTCCCTTCCTAAATTTCCCTACAAACCCTGGGAATTTTGGTAACGGGATTGTCAGTCCTAGGCGCCTTAACTTACTACTGGTCTGCTTGGCCATTGTTAATGAATGTCATTCTTGTTATAAATACATTGCACCAACAAGTTCGTTCACATTATTGTAATTGTTTTGTTTATATAAACCAAGTATTTGCATTTGGAACTTGTAAACCATAACAATTGTAACTTGAAAACTTGTAAACTTTTTGGCACATATGCATCACCCCAAAACAATTGAAAACATAAAATAGGGGAACTATGTACTCACTTGTGATAGCAAAGTAAATCTTGGATCAATAAGAAGACCGAAGCTCAAAGATCTGAGATATCACGCGTGTCCTAAATATGAACAATGATGTAAATATCGAGACTTGAAATCGGAAGATTCGGATAGAATGAGATCTTATAAACCAAGTGAGTGTGGAACTCATATAACATGGTTTAATAAGTTTACATTCTGAGTTGGAAAAGATTATAAGTGCTTTTGACCCATTATGACCCGTTAAGGTGGTTTAAGTCACTTTAACACGTCGTTTGCGTAACTACGCATTCATATGGTTAGATATGTGTTATGATAAATCCTTAAAGCTTAAATATGTTTGAAAATGTTATTTAATCAGAATACATGTCAAAATTTATGTTATATATGCTTAAAGTTGATTTGTTTGCGAAAAGGGCATTTTGGTCATTTTTTAGTAATATTACAATCATTTATCATAACACAATCCAAACATCATGACCACAAGGTATAACCTCAGAGGGTTATTCCCTATATATTTATGGTCACGATTGTGGTAACCGGACGTGACAATTGTGAAAAATCCCGGTAAACTTTGATTAGTACAAGTTCGTGGTAACCGGACGTGGTATGTATATCGTGATATTGTTGTGATTATGTGTGATGATACGAATTCTGGAAAATGATACACCGACTATGATGGGAGTATATGCATAGTAAGTAATAAAAACATTACAGTGACATTATGCATCACCTACATGACGAGACAAAGTCGTGAATGAACTGACGACTCTGGGAATAAGTATTAGTAAACACACATGACTTGTGTGATATGCCTAGCGATATCTGTAATGTCTCGGAAGAATCCGAGCACACGTCATGGTTGACATGACACTATTAAGGACCAACGATGCGTGGTTGGCATCCTTAGCCTTGAACAACATGTTAAACAGAGACTTGACGTTTAACAGCGTATTAAACCTTTAACGTCGATTATTAGGTTATCGTTAGCATTATTTAAGATTCTGAGTTCCAGGAATAACTTAGTTTTGTGTCATAAACTGTGACATAAGGTTTGAATATAATCAAAGCCCGGGCATGCAAAACGAAGCAGCTCCTGGTTGGGGAAACGCATTCGTTCCGGGCATAACATAAGGCAACCGAATGTGCAAGGAACGATCGATCAAGCTTAAAAACACTTAAACGAACGTCAAACGAGAATTTTATGATTAAAACGTAACTGAGTTCAGATTTTAAGACGGTTATGCATAATTTTTAAAACCGAGTCTTTTGCGCAGGACCCGAGAACGAACCTATACTTATCCGGAAGATAAACATCATCTTTAAGCACGTTATACAAAGCACGAGGTGTCCCTTGGAACCCACCTCCAAAACCGCCCCACCCAACCCCCCCCCCCAATGTATATATAGTTTTTTTTGTTTAATTTTCATTTTCAAATTCATTTTTATTACAAAAACTCAACAACTTCTCTCAAAAACATGTTCTCAACCTCTTCTTCAGCTGAATTCATCAAGAACAAGCTTAAATTCAAAGGTATTAGCCTTGATACTCATAATTCTAAGTCCGTTTCTTCGATTAAACGCGATTTCTAGCCAAAAACGCTTTTTAATCCATGAATTTTGGGGTTTTAAACAAGTTTTAGGGCTGAAAATGAACACCACATATATCCCTAGTGTTATATGGCAGCCATGGTTGCTAATCAATGGGGTTTGATACCCTAATCAACTCTTATTCGACAAAAATCGCTTAACTATTCGATTAACCGAAAAACAATGAATTAAAGCTTGATTGATCTAAGTTCTAGTATATTTTGATTATACTTGGTGTGTAGGTACTGAATATAACCTTCACACACTTCTGGGATCAAGATAAACGCTTGGAATCGGAAGAATCGCTAGGTATATGATCCGAAAACCGAATCTAGGCTAGGCATTGTTTTGCCTATAACTTGGTCCGTGTAACTTGAATTCAGCTGAAATTTGGTGTGGTGATGTAGAGAATTGTCAGGAAGGTCTACGTAAAAGTTTAGAATTTTTGGAATTTTCTATGATTTTTGGTGAATTTTTAACTATTTTGCAGAAATAATTTCAGAAAAATTAACAAACGAAGACAATAAATCACCAAAGTTTACAGAGACACTAAGGAACATACGGGACATTTTCTGGGAAAATATGGAGTCCATTGGTTGAGTTTTGATTTGGGTTAAAAATCCGCGTTTTTGCGAGTTTTCAGTAGCAGGGAACGCACCGAAAAGAAAGCGCAAAAATCTCAAAATTTTGTGAGAAGTTTCTGGACATGTAAAAGGTGTTGTGGAATTTTTTTGGAATATTTGAACCAATGATGGTATTTAATGGTAATTATGTTGTTAAAAATAGTTTTATAAATAATTTATTTAGATAGATAAAATGCCAAAATAGATTCCCATAAATTTTTCCCATATTCTACAGATTTTACTAAGTTATATAAAAATTTACAGATTTTTATTCAAATTATAGATTAAATGGGAATTTATGGAATTAAAAATGAGTTATTTTAAATCAATTTCGGCGGTTTACCGTATAACGAACCTGCCGGAACTGGGAACTGACCCAACCCGAAAAATGCTATAATTGGAACACCGGGAGTTATCTGGGAGATTCCCGGGCAAATTGGGCACTATGGATGTGTCCTAAGACAGTTCGGGAGAATTCCCGGTGGTGAAAATGGAAGCTCAAACTTGGGCAACCTAGAATCCCCAAACACTCAAACTCCCTTGATGGAAAGTTAATCATTCTTAAATAACAACGTGATGGCACTATTGGTATTCCGGTACCATTATCCTAACACGTTAATCTACTGACTTTGGCTGGCACGCTAAACGGTGCCCGGAAGCCAAACTGAAAACTAATACTGCCCTGACGTCCATCACCATACCAGTGTCCTATAGACTCAATCCGGAGTAAAACTCCTGACCAGTTATAACAATTACCAATTTAGATACTGATTTGAGCCCATACTTGCATGTGGGTTATTAAAGTTGATCCAGTTCCTTGATCACTCTTGCGTTGAGATCACTACTCATACAGTGAGTTTCACTACCCCGCTTTTAACGGTTTTGTTGTTTTACTTGGGGTGGAATGCATGTTACAAACTATGTTTATTACACAAACTTATGAAGGGAATTTCACTTCCCTAACACGTGAACTTGTTACAAACTGTGATCATTGCCCCAACTTGGGAGTGAGTTTTCACTTCCCCACTTCTAAACTGTTTTACTCTTTTCTGGGGACTTGCATGTTATGCACTGTGTTGATTACACTAACCTAGGAGTGAGTTTTACTCTCCCACTTCTAAACTGTGATATTGTTTCTGAGATGATTGGCATGTTATGAAACTGTGTTAATTGCACCAAGTTATGATGTAAATTATCTAACACACGAACAACCTCCCCTCTACAAGTGATTAGCATAAGCCGTGGGCAGTGAATAGTACTATTGGTCTGACAAACCCAGGCCGCGCCCAACAGGAAGGTCGGCAACCAGGTCTGCATGTGTCCTAATTTGGTTGTGTTGTTAGGCATAACTGCTAAGGGGTGTTGAACTGCACATGACGCAGTTGATGGGCCGGGAGTGTCTTTGTGACACGGTCCGGTGGCCGGGAGTGTCTGAATGACACGGCCCGGGGTAAAACAGTCAGGTTTCACTTGCATCCTCGTGTAATTCCATCTGCGACTATGACTGTGACCGTCATTATGATTATGACAAGTGCAATTAAACTTGTTAACACATATTGTTACACAGCAATTAAACCAGTGAAACTCACGCAGCGTTTAGCTGACCTTTTTAAAACTAACATACATTTCAAGTAACTTGAGACTGGTGTGATCTTTCAAGACATGTTTGTTGGCGAACCCTGATATAGACGCATGTGGCTTAGAAGACTTATGTGGTTCATGAGAACACGCAGTTGTAACATACATGTAGTATGTAATCAACATTTTGTAAGCAATAAAATGTAGTGTCTTTATAAACAATGTGCTTGTACCAGAGGTGTCTGTTGCATCCTGTATTTTTTGTCTTCCGCTTGCAATTCGGGGTGTGAGAGAAGATGATATCAGAGCCATTGGTTAAAGAGAATTAGGTGCCTTTAAGGAAATCTAGACTATAACTACAGGCTCGGACTATAGTGGACATCATTGGAAAAATTAACCTCCACTAAAGATGCTTAGTGAACACTGTAAAGTATCCTATTTGCAAGTACCAGGATGGCCTTGTGGGGCAAGTGGGTTATTATGGTCCGGAACGTAATAACAGACTTGCTCATACGAGGCAGTGTTGGGAAAGCCGCGGTAATAAACACACTTAAATACATGGAATGATACATAAGTGTACAAAGGTGATAGTGTGTGAATGGTTGTACGAGAATTGATACATGAATTGGGATTGGTGGATAATGCGTTACTACATATGCCTTTGGGATAGGCAGAAAACTGGTATTACAATCTATTCCACATTCCTACTAACCACTTGTTTAAGATACACTAGAGTTGGATTCATACCACTTCTACTATGGTTACTTATACTTTATGATGTGAGACCCCAAGCCTTTAGTGCAATACGATTTCACCAACCCTATCCTTATAATTATTATGACAACGATTGCATACCAGAATGGTATTTCAAAAAGAACATAGATACATAAAGAATGTGTGGGTCGTTCTGAGTAGCTGGAAGGATGTATACGAATCCTTATTACGCTTCTCGTTGATTCACATTCGATTGTTATACAATCGAGAGTTCAACATCTTATGAAACTTTTTCGTCCTTGAATCCGTGATTCATTTGATTGTCCGCTGGATTCCTCTTTGGCTTGCAATATTGGCTTTAGCTTTTACGCCGTGTGATACCATAATACTTAGCGGTATTCATTAGCACGTGTTTCGATACATATTATATCTGAATATGACGATCTCCGGGTCATGGAGATGGTATGGGGTGCGCGAATAAGTTACCCTTCCTGTTGTCATTTGATTCCTTGGGATATAAAGTTGGTGATGGTACAGGTCCCTTTGAAACGCTTTGTGTTGTGGAACCTCGTTTCGTGTGACCATCGGTTATATTGTGTTCTTTTACGATTGTTGATTGTTTCGAATTTCAGTTGGTTATTTGCAGAAAGTAGTATGAGGCGCGAATATCGTTGAGAACGGAATATTGATCAGGTATATGGGTGTGGTGGATATGCTGCGGTACTTCCTATATATAAACACCCGGCTACATGATCAAGGTACCGTTACTCAAGGCAGACGGGCTTCATGTTGTGATTTGTTCGGTTATGTTTTGGGCAATGCGGTAGTGAGACTTCGACCTTGTTAGATGCGATAGATGTCGCCATAGTTGTCGTAACCATGATGGCTATACATGGTTGTAGTAATTTTACATGAAAAATAGTTTGGTTGACATATAAACGACCATTGAATTAACCCTGGGAAAGTCCTTTTTCTCAAATACGTGACACGATTTCTAGGGGTACTACACCTCGGTAGTACCCCGTACTGAACTATTTGGGTATAGCCGGTGATAGCTTACCCACATCAATGACACGATGATCGATCTGCGATAAGTAACAATGTTTCTGTCTTCGATAATACAATTCAGCGTAAGTTATTTCTTTTGGCAGGATTTGCTAGAAGGTGTAGTCATATGTTCGGAATCATTACGATACGGCGAACAACCTATACTCATGTCACCGACCGTTGTCTATGAAATTACTCAGTGAAGCATATATTTCCGTTATTAGCTGTTGTTCGCTAATGATGCAATCACTAATTCTTAATAAGGACGCGTAATTAACATCGGCGTTGATAACCTAAGGGGATTTAGGGGTAACACATAGATGGAAAAAACTTATTTGATGTAATTAAAGTTTGGTAAGGAATTGTGTGGATGCGGATCTGATGGTGATAAGACCTGTGGAGGCAAGAACAATTTTGCCGATATTCCTCGGAACCGTTCATACTTCGTATTAACATGACACTCCTATGTATACCTTTAATTATAAATATGCAACATTAACCGCGGTCTAATCCAAGTGTTAATTTGGTAAATTTCGGTTGAGGGTGACGTAACCTCGGTGCAACGTCGGAAAACTATAATCATGAAATAATCCGACTCACTGCTTGAAATCACTTCAACTCTCCTTACTAACATTTTTAGAAAGTGTTGAGGTCCGGTACATATAGATTACTAGAGTAATACACCCTACTTTTAATCAATGATCAACCATGTTGCGATACGTTGGCTTTCTCTGGAACTACGACAGGTGTCTCGGTGATAGGACCAAGTGACTTACAACCTTGAATCCTACTGATTTGGTTCGGACTACTACAAGATAAATTCCCAGTAACTCGAGAAAGTAGTGAACGAACAGTACGAAGGACCGTAACGAAGCTACCTCTTAATGAATATTTAATAAACAAATGACACAAAGTGAATTTTCCGTCGAACGATTATTTTATATATATATATATATATAAAAGAATCGTATGAAATTTTTATATATCAAACGATCCTGTGTTTTCAGCCTCGCATAACTTATTGAAAATATGTTCTAATGCAAGACGAGATCGCCTTCGAGCAGTATTCAAGTACTGTAATACGATGATTAACCTATGACAACTCATATTTACATCTCCAAACTCTAGACTACACTGGATCCTGACCTGAATTCTTTTGGTAACCCTGAGATACGTCTTGAATCTCTATCACCCGTATGAGGGTGGTGCATTCACGCTAAGAATTGCATAAGGGGGTACATGGTTCTTTGATTTCTTTCGATTAAGGTTTTTCATGACACGATAACTATGATGACTGTGCGATTGGTCCTGAGTAGGGACCAACTCAGATACTTATATATCTATAGAACGTATTGACTCCTCAACTCTACGATAATAATAATACATTGGGGAACACCATATGTCTTCCCCTCTTCCTCGAAACATTTGAGGAGTCCAAATAACTATGCACGATGTTATTCACAATTCCTATGGAATGATCGAAATTCCTTTGGACCTTTGTAAAGGTGTTATTTGGAAACGGTCTCCTACATGTGTATGAAGATGATACATGGGATACACTGACTTTCATCCGTTGATTGGACACAAAGTGAACGATACCCTACTCTTGTGAGTAACCTAAAGTTATTCGGTAGATGGCATTTCTAGTCCTCGTGAGCATACGAGAAATAAATACTTTAGATCAGGGAAGTTTTGTTGAACCACCCCTCATCTTCCTTCGAATGGTTGGTACCTTCAACTGATTGTCAGTTTGATCGACTAAATAAGTATTCGTGAGATACAACGTTACTGAGAAACTCGATTCTTCGTTAATTTCGAGTGACGACAATTCTTGTGCTACTTAAAGAAACAAGAACGGGAGAAATCCTAAGTATAATACTGTATATATGCATATATACCTGTGTATTCATACCACGAGTGAAATTCATGATCAGGGGGATGATTGTCAGACGCTGTTGCGCTATCACTTGCGCGATTACCGCTTCGGTCCTCTGTGATGAGCGTTTCGGGGCCATCCTATTATAAACAATACTTATATACAAGTATCAATGTCACCTATTCAATCATCCCATATCACACAATTTCGTCGCACGCATGAGTCCACAACCTGTATAACCAACATCATTATCCTGTATCTAATAGTATCTGTTATCATACAACAGTTAAAATTGCACTTAGACTTAACCCAAAAAGGGCCAGTGCTTAAATGTGCGGTCAAAACATGTCACTGGAGTGACGTATATACGCCATACTATGAAAAGCATGAACTATTATGTATGAAGGAACACGGTCAAAACCAAACTTTCTTTGAAATAGGAATAGTCACGAGTTTTCTTAATATTATAATTGGTGTCTTTTGTGCGCTGAATCCACATGGGGGAAAGCTAAACCAGAAATCTCGTAATCCTGATCATTCTAGATGAAGGGACTAGTGAATCTTCCGAATACGTCCCTCGGATATCATGTCCATCCAGAGGGAAATTCCGTTAGTAAGCACGTCATATATACTTAAAGGAGGAATAAGACTTTGACACGACAACTAAAACTCTTCAAATTTGGAGAGTTACTTAACACACGCTACGAATTGTAAATAACTCGATGTGCGATAC
The DNA here is from genome assembly GCA_947069175.1 of Scalesia atractyloides. Taxonomy (NCBI): domain Eukaryota; kingdom Viridiplantae; phylum Streptophyta; class Magnoliopsida; order Asterales; family Asteraceae; genus Scalesia; species Scalesia atractyloides. Next base: position 56,110,419 of record CAMTDV010000016.1, on the reverse strand, counting down.
TAAGTCAAACTAAATGACCAGTGTAGATCGGTGCTTGGTTGGATGCACCGACCGGATGTGAAATGGCATTCATAACCTTTATTCGTATCCTAGCCGTCAGAGTGCTAGGTTACCTCGATTGATTACGATTTTCATTCAGCCTCCTTGAAACTGCTTTTGTTATTTCAAGAGATTGCGGAGCTATTGCGGATCTATGTTATTACATTTCCTAGCAGCAGGTATTCCTTCCGTGCCCTATTGGGAAACAGAACTGACTAATCCTACGACCAAGGGGTCGAGAAACTCAATAAGCCTAGTCTCGACCAACCCGGGGGCCGTGTCTTTATTTCCTGTTTACATTAATACGAATATGAGACTAACGTGAAAAATCAGATTTAATGGTCAATTGTCCCTATAGGACTAGGGTGACTATGAATTTGGGCATCAGACCATGGTTCCGTAAAACCACACGAATTTCCCAATCTAAACCAAGATGGTTTGACATGAACGAATTCGATGAAACCCTTACGTTTAAGCGGTGATTCAGTTGACGGAGGTGGCCAAGATGGGAAGGCATTATATATTTTTATACTTATATACAGTTCAGATCTTACCAAGTCCAAATTGACTCAAAAAACCACGAGACCGAGACGGTCAAGTGGTGACTAACCACCTTGTGACTCGTATGGGTTACATTCGCCTATGCATTAGAACATCATGGTAAATGATTACTCCTCATTGTCTCCATTATCGACATCCGTGAAATGATAGTCGAGCGTGGCTATGTTCCTACCCTGTGAAGGGTACTCCGTCAATGGGGAACCTTGATTCGATGACTCGTTACTTAGTCATCTTTTACAGAATTACCCGTACGTCTACGATCAATGCTAATCCCATGCGTAAGGGCATTACAGTAATACCTGTGATCGTAAGACACTCATCACACCTTAAATATTTCTATGTGATATAGTAGCATTTTTGACATTGTGCCACTGGAATTAAAAACTGCATTGGGGGCACACACTATCATTCCCGGTATATGGAAATTTTTATATGATGTCTCTGGGAGAATCACATTGATGTTATCAAAGTTACTAAGTTATTTCTTTCTAGAAAAGACATAAACAGTTGTACCACAGTTGGAGCCAAGCTCCTAAAACTTTATGCAAACTGATATTATTATTGTAAAAAATTTATATCCTTACGACGTGATCCGACTACTGGTGAGTAATTCGGGCACCCTATGATGTGAGGGGGCAGAATCGTTGTTACTCATGTACATGCTTGCCTTACGGCAACCGTAGGCTCGTAAAAGCCTTTCTCTTTCTCTACCCTTGAGTAGGGACTCTCGTGGTCGATTAGAACCAATCGAAGATACTCACGTACACAACAACAAGGAAAGATTGGCATGCACCACTCGGTAAGACCAAATTTATTCCCTTAACGCAGACATGCGGAGCATGGTGCTCATTATTGCAATGTTCGTAACAAACCCTGGGAGAGTACCCACACTCCTCCTTTATAGGGGGTGTTTAATAACTATTGAAACGAAATCGTAATTGAAACTTATTGTGTGTGAATGGTGAAGATAATGAATGCAAAGAAACCGTAATAATTACAGTCAGCTATAAGCTGAATAAGAAACTCATATGCTACTGTGAGTCCAACAACACTCTCACTTTCATATTGGAGTGATGACAGACATTACTCTTCACAATACGTAGGAATTGTGGATGGACAAATTACACTGCTACTATGTAGCACAATTATCATCTCCGTACGAGGATGATACTAAACGAAAAACGAAAACATAGTTGTCTGTCAGATGACTGACACGAACATAAATATTGAACCTTTCAACGAATTACTAAACGGAATTTCGAGGACGAAATTCTTTTAACCAGGGAGACTGTGACAATTGTGAAAAATCCCGGTAAACTTTGATTAGTACAAGTCCGTGGTAACCGGACGTGGTATGTATATCGTGATATTGTTGTGATTATGTGTGATGATACGAATTCTGGAAAATGATACACCGACTATGATGGGAGTATATGCATAGTAAGTAATAAAAACATTACAGTGACATTATGCATCACCTACATGACGAGACAAAGTCGTGAATGAACTGACGACTCTGGGAATAAGTATTAGTAAACACACATGACTTGTGTGATATGCCTAGCGATATCTGTAATGTCTCGGAAGAATCCGAGCACACGTCATGGTTGACATGACACTATTAAGGACCAACGATGCGTGGTTGGCATCCTTAGCCTTGAACAACATGTTAAACAGAGACTTGATGTTTAACAGCGTATTAAACCTTTAACGTCGATTATTAGGTTATCGGTAGCATTATTTAAGATTCTGAGTTCCAGGAATAACTTAGTTTTGTGTCATAAACTGTGACATAAGATTTGAATATAATCAAAGCCCGGGCATGCAAAACGAAGCAGCTCCTGGTTGGGGAAACGCATTCGTTCCGGGTATAACATAAGGCAACCGAATGTGCAAGGAACGATCGATCAAACTTAAAAACACTTAAACGAACGTCAAACGAGAATTTTATGATTAAAACGTAACTGAGTTCAGATTTTAAGACGGTTATGCATAATTTTTAAAACCGAGTCTTTTGACACTAAGTACGCGCAAAACGGAGGCCGTTACGCAAATCGAGAACGCGCGCAGGACCCGAGAACGAACCTATACTTATCCGGAAGATAAACATAATCTTTAAGCACGTTATACGAAGCACGAGGTTTTCCCTTGGGACCCACCTCCAAACCGCCCCACCCCCCATGTATATATAGTTTTCTTATTTAATTTTCATTTTCAAATTCATTTATTACAAAAACTCAACAACTTTTCTCAAAAACATGCTCTCAACCTCTTCTTCTCAGCTGAATTCATCAAGAACAAGCCTAAATTCAAAGGTATTAGCCTTGATACTCATAATTCTAAGTCCGTTTCTTCGATTAAACGCGATTTCTAGCCAAAAACGCTTTTTAATCAATGAATTTTGGGGTTTTAAACAAGTTTTAGGGCTGAACATGAACACCACATATCCCTGGTGTTATATGGCAGCCATGGTTGCTAATCAGTGGGGTTTGATACCCTAATCAACTCTTATTCGACAAAAATCGCTTAACTATTCAATTAACCGAAAAACAATAAATTAAAGCTTGATTGATTTAATTTCTAGCAAATTTGGATTGTAATTAGTGTGTAGGTACTGAATATAACCTTCACACACTTCTTGGATCAAGATAAACGCTTGGAATCGGAAGAATCGCTAGGTATATGATTTGAAAACCGAATCTAGGCTAGGCAGAAAATTGTTTTGCCTATAACTTGGTCCGTGTAACTTGGATTGAGCTGAAATTTAGTGTGTGATGTAGGATATTGTCAGGAATGTCCACGTAAAAGTTTAGAATTTTTGAAATTTTCTACGATTTTTGGTGAATTTTTAACTGTTTTGCAGAAAGAATTTCGGAAAAATTATCAAACGAAGTCAATAAATCACCAATTACAGAGACACTAAGGAACATATGGGGAATGTTCTTGGAAAATTTGGAGTCCATTGGTTGAGTTTTGATTTGGGTTAAAAATCCGTTTTTTTGCGAGTTTTCGGTAGCCGGGAACGCACCGAAACGAAAGCGGAAAAATCTCAAAATTTTGTGAGAAGTTCCTGGACATGTAAAAGGTTTTTTGGAATTTGTTTGTAATTTTTGAACCACTTATGGTATTTAATGGTAATTATGTGGTTAAAATGGTTTTATAAATAATTTATTTAGATAGCTAAAATACCAAAATAAATTCCCAGAAATTTTTCCCATAATCTAAAGATTTTTACTAAGTTATATAAAAATTTACAGATTTTTATTCAATTTATAAATTAAATGGAAATTTATGGAATTAAAAATTTACAGATTTTTCGCATAACTCTTTTGACGGCTTCTAGCTGTTAAAATTATCCGCGGACAAGCGACGCAAGCCCTTAGAATTTCAAGTTGGTGACTACGTCCTACTCAAGGTATCCCCTTGGAAAGGAGTAGTGAGATTTGGAAAGAAAGGAAAACTTGCTCCACGATACGTTGGACCATTCAAGATCGTCGAAAGAATCGGAAAGGTGGCCTACCGACTTGAGCTACCTCCTAAACTCGGGAATATTCACCCAACATTTCAGGTGTCCCAACTTGAAGAAATGCTTAGCCGATATAAATCTCATATTCCACTCGACGAGATTCACGTTGATGATACTATGCATTTTGTCGAGAAACCGGTGGAGATTATGGACCGTGAAGTCAAGAAACTTAAACGAAGACGAATTCTGATAGTCAAAGTTCGCTGGGAATCCAAACGTGGCCTGGAATTTACTTGGGAACAAGAGGATCATATGAAAGCGAAGTACCCACATTTATTCTCACAAGTTTCCTCTAATTAAATTTCGGGACGAAATTTCCTAAAGTAGGGGAGACTGTGATATCTGTGGCAATCCAAACATGTAATAATAATAAATAAGTTATCAATAAATGAAACTTTATGTGGAGTATGTGAATTTTGTTTATTTATTTTGATTATTACACACATTTGATTCTTGCACAATTTCGGACTCTTAAAATCCTCTTAGATTGTTTTATCCGTTTGAGGATGATAAGCAGTACTCAGATTGAGTTTGGTTCCCATAGAAGATTGTAGAGTCTTCCAAAAACAAGATGAGAATCGAGCATCTCTATCAGATAAGATGTTCAAAGGAACATCATGACGAGATACAATCTCCTCAACATAGATCTTGGAAGTTTTTCAGTCGGATAATCATCACGAATCGCTATGAAATGTGCTGACTTCGTTAGACGGTCAATGATTACCCAAATGGCATCATGACCTCTAGACGTGCGTGGTAACTTAGTGATGAGATCCATCGAAATGTTCTCCCACTTCCATACCGGTATTTCTGGTTGTTCAAGCAAACCAGATGGACATTGAGGTTCGGCCTTGACTTTGAGACAAGTAAGGCATTTGATACATACAAGGCAATGTCATTCTTCATACCCGGCCACCATTATTGGGTACGGAGATCCTTGTACATTTTTGTAGCACCAGGATGAATCGAATAACGAGACTTATGAGATTCATCCATCAATAGAGTACGGAGATCTTGCTAATTTGGAACCCACAACCGATTCTTGTAACAGAGTAATCCATCGGCTTTCGTATACAGTTGAAGTTCGAGTTGATGAGGTAGTTCGTCTTTCAACAAACCTTGAGTTACACAAGTGCGTTGGGCTTCAAGAATACGTGTTTGGATATCGGATCGAATTCGAACACAATGAAGCTTAACACGTTCTTTGCGACTAAGCGCATCAGCCACAACATTCGCCTTACCAGGATGGTAGCGAATTTCACAATCGTAATCGTTTAAAAGCTCGACCCAGCGTCGTTATCTCATGTTCAGCTCCTTTTGATTGAATATATGTTGGAGAATTTTGTGGTCCGTGAAAACCACACTTCGTGCCATAAAGATAATGTCTCCAAATTTTGAGAGCAAAAACAACGGCACCCAACTCAAGATCATGAATGGTGTAGTTCTTTTCATGGACTTTCGATTGTCTCGACGCATAAGCGATGACCTTATCTCGTTGCATGAGAACGCAACCAAGGCCTAAATTCGACGCGTCACAATAAACCACAAAATCATCGTTGCCATCGGGTAAAGATAGAATAGGAGCATCACAGAGTTTCTGTTTCAAGGTTTTGAAAGCTTCCTCTTGTTTGGATCCCCACTCAAAAGTCTTATTCTTCTGAGTCAAAGCAGTGAGAGGAACCACGATCTTAGAGAAGTTCGCAATAAATCTTCGATAGTATCCAGCAAGACCAAGAAATGAGTGAATTTCTGTGGGAGTAGTGGGTGTTTTCCAATCCTTAATCGCAGCGATTTTGGAAGGATCCACATGAATACCTTGCTCATTTACAATGTGTCCCAAAAACTGAACTTCTTTCAGCCAAAATTCACACTTGGAGAATTTGGCGTAAAGTTGCTCTTTCTTTAGAAGTTCCATTGTCAGGCGAAGATATTGTTCGTACTTGGCTCGAGACTTAGAATAAATGAGAATGTCGTCGATGAAAACAATGATGAACTTGTCTAAATAATGCTTACAAACCCTATTCATCAAGTACATGAATACGGCTGGAGCATTTGTCAAACCGAAGGGCATAACAGTAAACTCATAGTGACCGTATCGTGTGCGAAAAGCAGTCTTAGGAATATCTTCTTCGTGAACACGAAGCTGATGATACCCAGATCGTAGATTGATCTTCGAGAAACATGTAGCACCTTGTAGTTGGTCAAAAAGATCATCAATACGAGGTAGGGGATATCGATTCTTAATTGTGAGTTTGTTGAGCTCATGATAATCTATACACATCCTGAAGGATTCATCCTTCTTTTTCACAAATAAGACAGGAGCACCCTAAGGAGAATAACTCGGACGAATAAAACCTTTGTCAGATAACTCTTGAAGTTGCTTCGATAATTCTTGCATCTCAGAAGGTGCAAGACGATAAGGAGATTTGGCTATTGGGTTGGCACCTAGTACAAGGTCGATACGAAACTCAACTTGTCGTGCCGGGGGTAAACCAGGTAGATCTTCGGGAAACACCTCAGGAAAATCTCGAATAACAGGAATGTCTCGAATATTCTTGCTCTTTCCTTTCTGTTCCACAATATGTGCCAAGAAGGCGACATAATTCTTTCGCAAGTATTTCTGAGCTTGGGTACACGTCAAAAGTTTAAGGCTACTAACGGGTTTCTCTCCATGTTATTCCAAGGTTTCGTCAAATAAAAGTGGTATACAAACAATCTTGTCAAGACAAATAACTTCGGCATGGTGCTTGGTGAACCAATCCATTCCAATAATAATATCGAAGCTTTCGAGTTGCATTGGTGCGAGGTCGATAGAAAACAAATAGTTGCTGAGATTTAACTTGCAATCACGAATAACAGAATCAAGAACAAGAGGTTGACCATTGGCTATTTCGACAGACAAGGGTATCCCTAGTTTCGTTCTAGGCATCGAGAGTAAAGGCTCAAAAGCAAGTGACACAAAACGTCTATCGGCACCCGAATCGAAAAGAACAGAAGCAGGATGATTCTTGACAAGGAACGTACCGTTAACAGCTTCATTGTCAGCACAAGCCTCGTTGGAGTTCATGTTAAAAGCTCGTCCACCTGCTGGATTTGCATTTGCTATCCTCGGACAGTTGTTCTTGTAGTGACCCATCTCACCACAATTATAACAGGAACAAGGTGGAAAATGAGGTCGAACAGGATTTGCTTGTGGTTGAGCTTGGTTTTGTGCAGCTTGGTTTGGGTTAAAGCGAAAATGTTCACCAGATGACCAAGTTTTCCACAGGTAGTACATTTTCGACACGGTACATGAACCTGATGGTGACCGTTACATCGGTTGCAGAGAGGTGCAGTTCCTGCATATGGTTTCTTTACAGGAGGCTGAGATGGTTGATTTTGCGGAGCAGTTGGAGCAGGTTGAGTAGTAACAACAAAGTTGAGAAGCCTTACGCTTCTTTAATCGTTTGGAAGGCCCAGTTTTCTTTTCCTTCGGTTTCTCTTGGGTTGACTTGTTAGATTGTTTCTTGCCACCTTTGCGATGAAGCTTACCCTTTCTGACTTGAGAATCAGTCAGAGTAGCAGCCAATTCAATGGCTTGACGAACGGTAGTAGGGTGGCTTCCCGTAACAATGTCCTGAACAGGATCAGGCAGACCATCGATATATTTCTCAATCGCCTTATCCAAAGGCGTCACCATTGAAGGACAAAGTAAGCTCAATTCCTCGTACCGGTCTGTGTAAGCACAACTCCCACCACTGTCTTGCTTAAGATCATCAAATTCCCTTTCCAAAGCCCTAAGTTCATGACGAGGACAGAACTCCTTCATCATTAGAGCTCAAAGCTCTCCCTAAGTTTGGGCTAAGGCCACAATAGCACCCCTATCTCTCATAACGCCATTCCACCATGTCAAAGCTCGTTTCTTGAACACACTCGATGCAAACTCAACTTTTCGCTCATCCGGACATTGAACGAAACGAAATGTGCTCACGAGACTCTCAAACCATTGAAGAAGTCCCGTAGCTCCCTCAGACCCAGAAAAAGCAAGTGGTTTAGCCGAACATAACTATTTGTAGCTACACGGAGCATTGTTGTTCGCTTGATTCAGTTGAGTTACTAGGTTCGGGAGGATCGCAACCATTTGCTGAGCAGTAAGTGCTGCCATTGCAGCATCTTGAGTTTGATCGCGTCTAGGAGGCATTCTTAGAAAAGAAACACGATGAAGGATGTGTGAGATTAACATTCGGAAAATCGAAATAGGCATAAAAAAATTATCGACGAAGCATAAGAATGTGGTCACATGTTTGTTTCTCAAAACATACAAATGACGCACGTTGACTAATCAAAGTAAATGGGTCTAATAATGTATCACGAAGACATGCTTAGCCTATAAGTGGACACTCACCCCAAGAGTTCCCAGGTAAGAGTGACTGGTCCGATTAAGTGGATTTGTACGAACACTCTAGCCTTAGACAGAAAACTCAGGGTACAGGCACCCACCCTTCCAGATTGCACGTGTTCACATTATTAAAACCCAAACTTTGACGAGATTTTGAAAACTTAAAGGCTTACGCCAAAAACAAATCACCTAAGGATAGATGATTGATTTTCGAAAACGGATTTGAAATTTTGTGGAATTGTTTTGGTAATCACCTAAAGATAGGTGATCGTATTGTATTTTAAATCTAAATGCAAGTTTACTTGCGTTAGGGTCCTAGGAAGGTTATAGTCTAGGCCAAAGCATTACTAATAACCTAATTCCCTATAACCAGTGCTCTGATACCAACCTGTAACACCCCAAATCGCGTAAAACAACAAACCGCGGTGGAAACACTTGGGGAGTCACGTTAACAGATTGTTTCAACAACACTTGGTATTTGATGTTTCGTTTTATTGGATATTAAACATAGATTATATTGTCATATTGTCTTAAAACTTTTAAACAAACTTAAACAAACAAACAAGCATTGAAATTGTCTTTCTTATTTTAAAGGCACTAAGTCCACGTCCATTCCTACATGTGCACGCATCAGAATCATCTAGCATCGACATCAAACTTGATTTCCTGAAACATATGTGAAAACGAGTCCGCAAAAATATGCCGGCGAGTACATAGGTTTTTGTGAGTATGTCAAGTTCATGGCTTCGTATACATTGCAACTTATAACCCGACTACTAGAGTCGTGATTGGAAACCTTGTTTTGAAAATATTTTGATATTGAAATAGGTTTATAAACACGTGGCGTATCCACCATGCTTTTATTACATTACACTCATTCCGTTATCTAAATCACTTATCGTAAACCATTCGTTCATCGTTCCTTGTTATAAACCAATTGTTCATCGTTCATTGTTATAAACAAATCGTTCATCGTTCATTGTTCATTGTTCATTATCCTAAACAAATCGTTCATCGTTCATTGTTTTTAATTGTGAAAACTTTTGGTCATTTCGTGAATACATTCAAACCTTTGTTGACTTGTTCGAGACCACCCAACGGTGTCCCTTAATCGTATAACAAACCACCAATGGGTTTGTTACATACAGTTTCAGTCGCTTCCCAAATTTCCCCATAAACCCCGGGAATTTTGGTAACGGGATTGTCAGTCCTAGGTGCCTTAACTTACTACTGGTCGGCTTGGCCATTGTTAATGAATGTCATTCTTGTTATAAATACATCACACCAACAAGTTCGTTCACATTATTGAAATTGTTTTGTTTATATAAACCATAGTATTTGCATTTGGAATTTGTAAACCATAACAATTGTAACTTGAAAACTTGTAAACTTTTTGGCACATATGCATCACCCCAAAAAATTGAAAACATAAAATAGGGGAACTATGTACTCACTTGTGATAGCAAAGTAAATCTTGGATCAATAAGAAGAGTGAAGCTCAAAGATCCGATATATCACGCGTGTCCTAAATATGAACAATAATGTAAATATCGAGACTTGAAATCGGAAGATTCGGATAGAATGAGATCTTATAAACCAAGTGAGTGTCGGAACTCATATAACATGGTTTAATAAGTTTACATTCTGAGTTGGAAAAGATTATAAGTGCTTTTGACCCATTATGACACGTTAAGGTGGTTTAAGCCACTTTAACACGTCGTTTGTGTAACTACGCATTCGGATGGTTAGATATGTGTTATGATAAAGCCTTAAAGCTTAAATACGTTTGAAAATGTTATTTAATCAGAATACATGTCAAAATTCATGTTACATATGCTTAAAGTTGATTTGTTTGCGAAAAGGGCATTTTGGTCATTTTTGAGTAATATTACAATCATTTATCATAACACAATCCAAACATCATGACCATAAGGTATAACCTCAGAGGGTTATTCCCTATATATTTATGGTCACAATTATGTATTTGGTCGGGTCCGAACATTCGCCGAACGGGTCAGATTTCGGAAGTCAAAGCAGTGGTCAAACCGTTCAACTTTTGACTCTAAATAAGCACTATAATGAGAATGGTGATTTAGACATGTTTTGACATGACTAAATAAGTTTATAAAATAGTTTTGGCGTCAAAACAAACTGTTTTGACACCCGAATTTAGATCCGTTGCAAAATGCGCAAAAATCGCATTTTAACTGAAACTTTGACTTGTCAACATAGCTAGAAATGGTGGGAATTAGTAGGCATGATTTTTATGGATCATAACCACCTTGATTACCATCATAAAGCAAGTTTCAATTGGATTATAAACTGATCAATTCATGATCAATTCTGGAATTCAAATAAAAGTCAAATTTTGTGACTTTTAATCAAATTAATCACAAGGATTGAAACAAACATGAAGGAGATCACTTACAATTACCAAGGATTTGATCAAGAACACTGAGAAAGCTCCAAAATGAGTGCCAAATTCGGATTTAGAGTAGGGTGTTGCAAGAAAGTGATCAAAGAGTTGCAACTATGAAGAACACTTAGTATTTATAGAAATCTTGGATTAACAAGATTATGACAAGTGTTGGTGACTCATCTTAGGTGTAAATTAGTGTCCAAATACGTGTCAATTGCAAAGATTAAGGTGGCACAAGTGTTTGATGAGTCAAAGGTTGCACAAACAGGCTGCTGCCAGCAAATTTGATGTGCTGGGCATGCCTTATGGACCATATGGTCCTTAGGCTTACGGTCCGTAAGCCATGGACCTGGGCACCTCTTTTGGGATTTGGCAGAACAGGCCCCTACATCATTTCGTCGCGTTTCGGGCAATTCTAACACTCATTTACCTCATTTAAAAGATCCATAAGGACGTTAAAGTATAGGGAACTTGAAATATGTTGGAAAATGTTCCAGAGGTCAATTCGTTTGGTCGTACGGTCGTGGTTTCGGTTAATTACGATGAAAATAGAAACGAACGCGTGTGTGACAGTAAATGCGTAACGAACGGATTTCTCGCATTCCAATCACTAAAATACAATATTTTGATGATTAGAAAGTTCTTTGAATGTCCGTACATGTTTCGGATAGCGAACTATGCAAAAAGGCATAGTTTCGCAAAATTTGCAAAATAGCCCCTGAACTCACAAAAGTGTGAATTTGCCATACCAAAGCCCTCAAAGCTTATTTCTAAGCTATGTAAAGGATATTTATGGTATTTTAGGCTTTTTTTCTTGTTCTGGAGCGTATGTCGCTGCGAGAATCGGCAGACTTTCATAGTTTGTCGTAATTAGCCCCTGTGATCGAATAAACTTGTTTTTGACATACCAAACCCTATAAAACTTATTTCTAAGTTATGTAAAGGTTATTTAGGTATTTTTTGCTTGTTTCACTATTCCAGAACATATGTTGCGTTAATTTGGTTTCGTTTGCGTATCGGTTCACCGATTTTGCTCATAGAAGCGATTTAAGAGTTCGAAATTGTGCAAGAATCAAATGTGTGTAATAATCAAAATAAATAAACAAAATTCACATATTCCACATAAATTTTCATTCATTGATAACTTGTTTATTATTGTTACATGTTTGGATTGCCACAGATATCACATCGGTATGGCAAAATCACACTTTTGTAACTTTATGGGCTATTTTGCAAATTCTGTGAAACTATACCGATTCGCGTATCTCTTAATCCGGGACATGTACGTGCCTCCAAAAAAATTTTGTAATCATTAAAATCTTGTATATTAATGATTGGAACGCAAAAATATCATTCGCTTCGCTTTTACGGTCGCGTACCCGTTCGTTACGATTTTCGTCGTAATTAACCGAAAACCGCAACCGTACGACCAAACAAACCGACATCCGAAACATTTCTGAGCATTTCTCAAGTTCCCTATTCTTGATCATCCTTATGGAGCTTAAAAATCAGGTTAACGGGTGTTAGAAGTGCCAAAACGCGACGAAACGTGTGCAGGGGCCTGTTCTGCCATTATTTAAAACTTGTTGTCAGACCAAATGCTTATGGACCGTAAACATTGGACCCATACGGTCCGTAAGTGTGCTCCAGTACATCAATAAGGTGGCAGCAGCTGGTTAATTCGCTCATTGATTCATCAAACAAACTTGCCACCCTATATTCTGCTTCTAACAAGTGTATTGACACTAATCCAACTTGGTGATGATTCATGGACACTTGTACAGCTCTTATGACTTGAAATTAACTATAAATAGCACGGGGATTTAACCATTTGAAACTTTTCAACCTTCCATCTTGCTCTCATCAGCCATTTCCTGAAGTTGCAACACTTTTGGTGATCAATCTCTGAGATCTTGGCATTCCTATAGTGTTTGTAAGTGTTTTCAATCATGCTTTGTTCAATTCTTGCAGTTTAATTGGACTAAAAGTCACAAAGTTTGACTTTTGTTTGACTTCCAGATTTGATCATGAATTGATCAACATAAAGTCCATTTGAACCTTGCAATATGATGATAATCAAGATGGTTATGGTCCTTAATGATCATACCTACTGATTTCCATCTTTTCTAGTCATTTTGACAAGTCAAAGTTTGGTCAAAAGGCGATAAATACGCATTTTTATGACAGAAATGATTTCGAGTATCAAAACAGTTTGTTTTGGTACCAAAACTCTTATACAACTTCATTAGAAATATCAAAACATGTCTAACTTGTCACTTTTAGTATAGTGCTTGTTTAGAGTCGTAAGTCTAGCGGTTTTGACCACCGCTTTGACTTTCGAATCTGACCCGTTTGATTGATCTTTAGACCCAACCAAATACATATTTATGACCATAATTATTAAGGGAATAACCCTCTGAGGTTATACCTTATGGTCATGTCATTTGGTTAGTGATATGATAATTAGTTGATATAATCTTCAATAATGACCAAAATGCCCTTTTTACAATAAAAATATGTCACATAAGTTTTGACATATAATCTGATTAAATAACATTATTAAACATGTTTTGGTAATTTAGAATTATCATAACACATATTTAACCATCCGAACACGTAGTTACGTAAATGACGCGTTAAAGTGGCTTAATCTACCTTAACGGGTCATAACGGGTCAAAAGCACTTAAGAATCTTTCCAACTCAGAATGTTAACTTTATAAACCATGTCATATGAGCTCCAATACTCATTTGGTTTATAAGGTCTCATTCTATCCGATCCACCACTTAAACTCCTTATATTTACACAATTATCCGATTTTAGGACACGCTTGATTTCACGGACTCCTGATCTTGGTTTATCTTCTTGAACAAGGACTTTATTGCAATCACAAGTGAGTACATAGTTCCCCTCTTTTTACGTTTTGCAAATATTTTGGGGTGATTCATATGTGCTAAATTCTTTTCAAGTTTTCACGTTACGAATACTATGGTTTATATAAACGAGACGATTTCAATAATGTGAACAAACTTGTTGGTGCGTTGTATTGATGACAAGAATAACATTCATTAACTTTGGCCAAGCCGACCAATAGTAAGTTATGGTACCATAGGACTGACAATCCCGTTACCAAGGTTCCCGGGGTTTGTAGGGAAGTTTAGGGAACGACCGAAACTGTTTACTTTAACAAACTTTTTGGTGGTTTGTTGTTGCAATTTAAAGATACCCTTTGGTAGTATAGACGAGTCAACAAAGGTTTGAATGTATTCAACGAAATGACCAAAAGTTTTCACAATTAAAACAAGGACGATTTATTTATGACAATGACGATTGGATTATGACAATGACAATTGGTTTATGACAAGGACGATTTGGTTTATGGCAATGACGATATGGTTGATAACAAAGACGATTTGGACGATTGGTTTATGGTAAGTGATTTAGATAGCGTGACGGGCGTAATGTGATAAAAGCAAGGTGGATACGCCGTTGGTACTTCCTATATATAAGTGCTTTTATCGTATTACATTGCGTGGCCTTATCTAAATTTTCTTGGAACAATGTTTTTGAACGATGTCACGCAACGATATTCACTTAAAGATATAAACCATACGAATTTTTTCTTTTAAATCGATTTACTACTCAGTTTTACAAAAGAAATGTTTTTGGTCAAGATTCATGGCAACGAGACTTTTACAAACATTAACCAACTTGTATTGGTTGTTTAGCTATATTGCAATATCAATACTTTTGATACAAGTTTTTCATGTAACGACTCTCTTAGTCAGGACAAGATATTGCAACGAAGATACAAGGCGTGAATTTGACACACTTACAAAACCTATGTACTCGTCGGCATTCTTTTATGCTGACTCGTTTTCACATATGTTTCAGGGAACAATGCTTGATGATACTGATGCATGCTCATGTAGGAATGGACATGGACTCTAGTGCCTTAAAATAAGCAAGATAATAACTATGTTTGTTTAGTTGTGAAATCTCAAGACAATATAATAATGTAATCTTATTATAATTCAATAAAACGAAACTTCAAATACCATGTGTTGTTGTAACGATCTGTTAACATGACTCCCCGACGTTTTCGCCGTGGTTTGTTATTTTTACGCGGTCGGGGTGTTACATGTGCCTGATATCGTGATTATATCATCTGACGAGGAGTTAGATCATGAGGCTATGTCAGACGAAGATGATCTGCTGGATGACTTTCAGCCGTTTGCCCTTATCGATCCCGCACTGGACGATGCTCCCTTAGCAGATGACGTCTTAGCCCTCCCTCTACACATGCAGGATAGGATCATTTACGGACACCCTGAGGGGGAGCACCTTGTCGTGTATTTAGCCATACCTCTCGACGTCGTTCCACCTATCAACGATCTTGATGATGACCATGATGATATCCCGGTATTTCATGTTGACCATCTCGAGGATGACCTCGGTGGTGGCGAGGTCTTTGATATCGCTATCCTTGAGATACCTTCGCATGTTTTTTTTATAGTTGATGTCTCATCCACTGCCTCTACTGTTGCTCCCACTAAACCCTCCCACGAGTCCTCCCCCACATCAGTACTACCTGCCCCTGCTTCAGTACCACCTACCCCTACTACCGATCCCATGCATTTGTCGGGATTCTCACACTCTCTGCATTCTCCACCTCATTATCACTTGGGACAGTCTTCACACCAGCTAGATACCCACCCTTCTCATGATCCATATGTTGCTGGACCATCCCATACCACCGGACACGCTCCTTACCACCCTGGATTATACGCACCGATCCACCACGGGCATGAGCCCGTCTGACCCTTATCATCCCTCGCATTTTCCTCCATCTACTATGGAGGATAAATAACTATCGTCTGAGATACAGATTACCATAATCTTTCGTAGGGTCAGAGAGCTTCAGACTGAGTTAGCAGCCATCAGATCCGCTATCACTCCCCAGCCACAACCTGCATCACCACTACCACCCCTACCATCCTCACCCCCTCCATCACCACCACCACTACCACAGTCACCAGCCCCACCCTTTCCACCTCCGTAGTATGGTTAGTATCATCTTTTGGGGATTAGTCCTGCGTTTATGCATATAGCTTTTGGAAGACTTCGGCCAGAAGATCCAACTTTTGAAGACAACTAAAGACATGAAGATGCAATGTTGAAGAAAAGTTTACTTTTGTATTATATTAACTTGTATTGACTAGGGCTTTGTACACCCCTAAGTCCCTATTGATCTTCATGAACGAATTGTAACAAGTTGTCATTATGTATAAAAGTGTGCTTTATTTATCTCGCATTGTATTTCTGTTATGTTATGGTTGATGTTATGGTGATTATTGTGGGTGATGATATTTCTTTATGTTGTGGTGATTATCCACGCTTTGAGATTCCACAGTTATTGTGATGATTGGTGTGTTCATGCATGTTCGCGATCGTGTGATTACGCCGTTTATTTATGTTTTTACATAGCCGACGTGTTGGTTATATATATATATATATGTATGTATGTATGTATATGTATAAAATAAATAAAAAAATATATATATATAAAATAAATAGAGGAATAAATGATGGACACATAATATTTTTTTAGTATATATTGGTGATAATAAATATTTATTTTATTATCAAACAATCGTCTAATTATGATTGATATTCCTATTAGAAGACGATGCCGCCACGACGAAGGAGGATTAACACTAGCGTGCTACCGACGACTCAAGAGGAGCTGAACGAGCGTATCTCTCAAGCAATTGTTCAGTACGAAGCCAACCGCACCGAACATAGCTGTGGAACCGGAGGGACATCCGGAACCAACCCTCTAACTGGTAAGCTTTGGTTATTTATATAACCACATAGCACCCTCATTTATCCTATTCGTGCTTTTGTTAACCTCATTCTTAAATTGGTGCATGTAATGATTTGAGGTTGCACTTACAAACAATTCTTAGATTGCAAGCCTCTAAACTTTGACGGTACAGGAGATGTTGTTTCCTTCGTATGCTGGACTGAGAAGACTTACTCAGTAATTCGTATGAGCAAGGGCCCTGCGGAACATAGAGTCACTTATGTCACTGGACTCTTCGTTGATGGAGCATTATTGTGGTGGAACCTCCAGGTTCAGACCAAAGGTGACGATGCAACGTACGGTCTAACCTGGGAGGAGCTGAAAGAACTTATGAGGAAAAAGTACTGCTCGAGGTCGGAAATTCAGAAGTTAGAGACGGAATTCTGGAATCTAAAGATGGTTGGCTCGGACATCGCATGATACATACAAAGGTTTCATGACTTGTCACGAGTGGTTTCGTACTTGGTGGAACCAGAGTTCAAAAGGATTTAAAGGTTCATTTGGGGACTTGCCCCTGAAATCCTAAGTTTGGTTACCTCTTCAAAACCCACCGACATTAGCGAAGCAATTGAGTTAGCTGTCAGCCTTACTGAGGAGGTTGTACGTCAGAAGAAATTACCTAAGTTGGGGAGAACAAAAAGGAAAACACTATGGAGACGGAAAACACTGTGGAGACTAAGGACTCCAACAAAAGAAAATCCTCTCATTTCAAGAAGAATACATGGGGTAACAACAATAGGAACAAAAGACAATCCACAAGGGAAAACAGAGAAGCAAAGTCATACGTTACCACCATTGCCAACAATACCGACAGGAAGCTTTACACTGGGGATGCTCCAAAATGCCCCAAATGTCCTTTCCACCATTACGGGGAATGTCGAGTCCCCAAGTGTGGCAAATGTGGAAAATGGGGGCATACCACTGCCGCTTGTCGAGGAAACCAAGGAAATCAGAGAAATCAAGGAAACCAAGGAGACAACAGGGACCAGGGCTGTTATAACTGTGGTGACAAGGGGCATTTCAAGAGAAATTGCCCAAAGGAAAAATAAGCTCGGGGGAGAGCTTTTGTACTGGGTGCCCAGGACGCTCGCCAGGACCCAAATGCGGTCACTGGTACGTTTCCTATAAACGATCACTTTGCATCTATACTTTTTGATACCGGGGCAGACTTTAGTTTTTTCTAAGGAATTTAGAAATATACTTGGGGTAGAATCGAGTAAGTTAGACATTCCATACTCGATTGAACTAGCTGACGGGAAATTGGTAGAATCGGGTGAAGTCATAAGGAAATGCACCTTAGAACTGGGTGAACAAAAATTCGATATAGATCTCTTACCGGTTCAATTAGGCAGTTTTGACGTCAATGTCGGCATGGATTGGTTGTCCGATAATCGAGCCGAAGTCGTATGTCACGAGAAGATCATTCGTATCCCCTTACCTGACAGAGAACACTTGTTGGTGCACGGAGAAAAACACGATACGCCCTTATAAATTATTAACTGCATGAAGGCTCAAAAATGTTTGAGGAAAGGATGCGTCGCCTTCCTTGCTCATGTGGTTGATAAGAAGGCCAAGGAGCGCAAAGTGGAGGACATACCAGTAGTAAAGGAGTACCCAGAAGTCTTTCCCAAAGACTTGCCGGGTTTACCTCCACAGCGACAAGTCGAATTCCGTATCGACTTAGTACCAGGAGCTGCACCTGTGGCGAAAGCTCCATATCGATTAGCGCCCTCGGAGATGCAAGAACTATCTACTCAGCTCCAGGAACTACTTGACAAAGGGTTCATAAGACCGAGTTTCTCACCTTGGGGAGCTCCGGTGCTATTTGTTAAAAAGAAGGACAGAACTTTTCGAATGTGCATTGATTACAGAGAGCTAAACAAGTTAACCATCAAAATCGGTATCCGCTACCGAGGATTGATGGATTATTCGATCAATTGCAAGGCTCGAGTTTTTATTCCAAAATTGACTTAAGATCCGGATATCATCAGTTGAGAATCCAAGAGAAGAGTATTCCTAAGACAGCGTTTAGAACTCGCTACAGTCATTACGGGTTCCTTGTTATGCCCTTTGGCTTAACGAATGCTCCTGCCGTGTTCATGGACTTAATGAACCGGGTATGCAAGCCCTATCTCGACAAATTCATGATCGTTTTTATCAATGACATCCTAATACTCACGAACCGAGAAAGAGCACGTGCAACACTTGAGAACTATTTTGGAACATTTAAAGAAGGAGCAATTGTACGCCAAGTTTTCGAAATGCGAATTTTGGATTCGCGAGGTACAGTTTCTCGGTCACGTTGTGAACAAGAACGGAATACATGTTGATCCAGCAAAGATTGAGGCGATAAATAACTGGAATGCTCCAAAAACCCCCACGGAAGTATGACAATTTCTAGGCTTAGCGGGATATTATAGGAGATTTATTGAGAACTTTTCTAAAATTGCTCAGCCGCTAACCTCTCTTACACAAAAGGATAAAAAGTTCGATTAGGGAGAGAAACAAGAATCGGCTTTTCAAATGTTGAAGGACAAACTATGCCAGGCACCGATATTATCCTACCAGAGGTACCGATGACTTTGTGGTGTATTGTGACGCATCGCATCAAGGCTTGGGTTACGTGCTAATGCAACGTGAAAAGGTCATCGTGTACGCGTCGCGCCAACTAAAAGTTCACGAGAAGAACTATACCACACATGACCTAGAGTTAGGTGCAGTGGTATTTGCCTTGAAAATCTGGCATCACTATTTATATGGCACTAGGTGTACCATATTCACAGATCATAAAAGCCTGCAACACATATTCGATCAGAAAGAATTGAATATGCACCAACGAAGTTGGGTGGAATTGTTGAATGATTGTGACTATGAGATCAAGTATCATCCAGGCAAGGCCAACGTTGTGGCCGATGCCTTGAGCCGGAAGGAACGAGTCAAGATACTACGAGTAAGAGCTTTGGAAATGACAATTCAGACGAACTTTACTATTCGTGTGCGAGAGGCACAACAAGAAACTCTGAAAACCAGAAAACATTCTAGCAGAATCATTACAGGAATGGAAAATCAGATGGAACCAAACAAGGATGGAACCTTATATATCATGGGAAGAATCTGGGTTCCCTATTTTGGGGAATTGCAAGACTTAGTTCTAGACGAAGCACATAAGTCAAAATACTCAATCCATCCAGGATCTGATAAGATGTATCAGGATCTGAAAGAATTTTATTGGTGGCCTAATCTCAAAGGAGATATTGCGACCTATGTTGGGAAATGCCTAACTTGTGCAAAGGTCAAGGCCGAATATCAGAAACCATCTGGATTATTACAACAACCCGAAATTCCCGTTTGGAAATGGGAACAAATATCAATGGATTTCCTTACAAAGTTGCCACGGACCTCTCGAGGTCATGACATGATTTGGGTTATTATTGATCGATTAACCAAGTCAGCTCATTGCTTAACAATTCGAGAGAAAGGCAGTACCGAGAAGTTAGCTGAGCTTTACCTTAAGGAGATTGTGGCACGTCATGGAGTGCCAGTGTTGATAATCTGGACAATGATGGTCTCTTTGTGTCGCGGATATGGCAATCATTTCAAGCTTCGTTTCGATCTCGTCATATCTAAGCACAGCGTTTCATCCGCAAACTGATGGCCAAAGCGAGCGGACCATCCAAACCTTGGAAGATATGCTTCGCGCCTATGTGATGGACTTAGGCGGAAACTGGGATACTCACTTACCGTTGGTAGAGTTTTCCTACAATAACAGTTATCCCACCAGCATAAGGGCCGCACCGTTCGAAGCACTTTATGGACGTAAGTGCCGATCTCCGCTATGCTGGGCGGAAGTCAGTGACAAACAACTCATTGGTCCCGAAATAGTCCAAGAAACCACAGACAAGATATTCAAGATCCGTGAGCGAATCAAGACAGCTCGGGATAGGCAAAAGAGCTACGCAGATCGACGATGCAAACCACTATTCTTCGAGGTCGGAGACAAAGTGTTACTGAAGGTCTCGCCTTGGAAAGGCGTAGCTAGGTTCGGGAAGCGAGGAAATCTAAACCCGAGATATATTGGACCATTTGAAATTCTGGCTAAGGTTGGAACCGTTGCTTATAAGTTGAAACTGCCAGGAGAACTAAACAATGTCCACGACACATTTCATGTGTCCAACCTCTAGAAGAGTCCAACAAATGAAACAGTTATCATCCCAGTGGATGAAATCCATATAGATGACAAACTTCAGTTCACCGAAGAACGTGTTGAGGTTATGGACTGGAAAATTCAGAAGACTCGGAGGAGTCGAATCAAACTAGTTAAAGTCCATTGGAATTCGTGTCACGGACCAGAGTACACCTGGGAACGTGAAGATCAAATGAAGACAAAGTACCCCCACCTGTTCAAGAACAATCTTTCGGAGGATGCCTCCAAGTGAATTTCGGGATGAAACTCTTTTTAACAGGGGAGTATGTGACAAACGCAAATAATCGGTAATTCCGTACAATCTAACCACCTATTTTATTTTATTTTCTCATGTATTTAAACGTAATTAATTTATGCAACTGGGTCGTACAACACATAACAAGTATTAGGACAATAAAATCAAGATATAACATCTATTGGTTTTCGTTACGACGCGAAACAAACAAAACTATGTCCTAAAACTTTTTAATAGAGAGTGTTGGGCGCACTATTCGCGGTTGCACTATTCATGTCAGCAACCGCTGAACTAAACAGAACAATGAAACAAGTCAGGTGAATGACATAACTAAGTCCATTTATATTTGAAAAAAACAAATGTGGTAATAAGTCTTATAATATTACACAACCTTCCGGTGCAACGCCCTAAATAACAGATCGTCCGACCGGCTAAAAATACAATATTTCTAACCCGTCCGTAATAATAATTCGGCAATTCTGGACCTCCAGAAATATGTTAAGTGATGAAAAACACACTAAAACATTTAATGGATATCATTGGAACATTCAAAAATATAAGCTTCTGGTATTATATCGTTATGGATATGATTTGTCCGTTAGCGAACCGACGAGCTAGTAAGCGGTATTTCCGACACCGTGACAACTAAAAGAAGAAGCTAGTGAACTAGTTAAGCTTATTTTGGGACCCCAAAATACTCATTTAACTCTAAGATATAATTTCATATCTTGCGAAAATTTCTTATCGTTATGACACAAAAGCTTCGTTAGTGCACCGACGCCTAACAGGAAACCATCCGAACTAGTTAAATATTATTTTGACTAGTCTAGTGAACTAGTTAATAAATATTTATAGTCCTAATCCCTAATTACCCTCTAATGATGTACTTAAACCCCTAATCCATATACTTGAAATAATTACCAAAATATCTGGTAAATGGAAACTTTTACAAAAAAATAAACATTTTAACCCCCCCCCCATGTTGACGGTTCAAAGTGGGCCCTACATGGCCTCACCTTACTTGGTTGAAAGTTGCTGCATGTATGGGAGGATTCATGATTGTGTTTTTTGACTTGAACTTGGAAGAAGCATGCATAAGACCATAATCTCACCATTCCTTCAATCACTTCACCATTTCACTTTTCAAAACTTGAAGAAAACCTCCCAAACCCCAAAAAATTTCGGCCACCATATCACCACCACTTCACCACCACCTTTCCACCACAAAACACCACATTTAATCCATTTCAAGATCATCCAAGGGTGTTCAAGGAAGAAGGAAGCAAGAAGGAGCTTAGGGGTCTTCTTTGGAGCTTAAAATCTTCATATTTTTCTATTTGAATTCTTGCAAAAGTTGTAAGAATTCTAAACACCATTTTCATGCTTCTTATTACATGTAGTTTTCAAAAGTACAAGTTGATGATCTTGAAATTCAAGATAAACATAATCAAAAACCCTAATCACAAAGTTAAAGAACACTAAATATAACTATATTATGTGTTGTTCTATGTAGATTAGTGTATGATAGTTTGTATGATCTTGTTGTTATGTTAACCATGTTAATATTAGCGAGTTAAAGTCTATGTTTATGATGATCATATTGTAAGATTCATGTAGTATTTTATATTTGTGTTCATCTTACCATGATGAACATATATATATGTGATTTAAACATGGATATATTTAAATCAAGAAAGATCATCATACTCATTTTCATGAACTAATCATATAATTTTTGGATTACATAAAGAAACAAGTGTTTATATGGGTTTAAAACTTAATCTAAGGAAGTTTAGTGAACTTTTTTTTACAAGATAAATTAAACAACTTGTTTATTATGAAAATCACCTTAAAAAGTCTAACTTTTTTTATGTATAAAAGTGTATGATGAAAGTTCATGAAATGGGGAAGTTATGTTAAAATATAAACATGTTTAAAAGAAACTTGGTGAATAATGATGATTAGTGAATTGATTGTGATTTAAATACATTTTACATAACGTGGAAAACGCCCTAGTTTTAGGGGACACTATGGGGGAT
This sequence comes from Scalesia atractyloides, assembly GCA_947069175.1. Lineage (NCBI taxonomy): Eukaryota > Viridiplantae > Streptophyta > Magnoliopsida > Asterales > Asteraceae > Scalesia > Scalesia atractyloides. The sequence goes on along the minus strand of CAMTDV010000016.1, from coordinate 56,087,153 downwards.
TTTACTAAAAATCTAATCGCGATTAAATTGGGATGAAAGGGTGATTAACAAGGTTAAACGCGATTAGTAGTCTTAAACATCATTATGGAACTTTTGATACAAAGTGACAACTCTTAAGTATTCAAGTATTCTTATAATCTTGAATATATATTTTTTTCACAAAAATAAATGGTGAAAAACAATAATTATATATGTATATAATTTTTGGGCAAAAATTATACATATTTTGGAAAAACTCACAACTATATGTATTTGTGTGCAATGTGTATATATTAGATATACTTAGGGTGAATCCAATAATACACCCAATCATGCAAATAAATACTTGTATGAAACAAGTATAAAGATACAAGAAAATACATATACATATTCCCAAAGTAATGACATAAAAATGGACATAACCATGTCCTACACATATTACATCCATAAGCGGATAAACGGACGAATAAAATAAATCGGACGAAGTCGAACTACAAAGGCGAATTCCTAAGAAATAATAATATTTTCCAACCGACAAGTATCTATATCGTCAACGGATAATATTAACCATATCATCGCCACGGGGAGATTACTACGACACAAGGGCGTTTCATCGACACGAAAATATATATGTATCAAACGATCACAACGGCACGTCACGAATATATTTTCAACCTTAAACTAACACATATATGTATGCCATCGATAACAAAATCCGGAAATTGAAGGTGTATAAAAATTACTAAGTGTTATAATATATGTGAAAATACTTGTATCATCAATACTTAGTAAAAATACATAATTATACGAACTCCCACTAATGGACTCAATTATTGGAAACGGGCTAGGCCCAAATTACAATATAACATGGGCTAGGCCTAATCACATAACTAAGTGGGCTAGGCCCAACGACATAAACTAAGTGGGCTAGGCCCAATGACATAAACTAAGTGGGCTAGGTCCAATCATATAACTAAGTGGGCTAGGCCCAATGACATAAAATAAGTGGGATAGGCCCAATTATATTACTAAGTGGGCAAAACTAAGTGGGCAAGACCCAAGGACATGCGTGCTAGGCACGAGGACAAGTGAAGGGCAAGGCCCGTTCACCTACGATTACATACAAGATAACAAATATATATTGATGAAATATATATATGCAAATTAATCAAACACACAACCCTACTAACACTATAAAACAATCACGTTGTTCAAAGAAAACAAACGAATACATAATAACAAATCAAGATGAACAACTTGTACGATGTCCGATTAGACCTGAGAAACAACAGGAAGCTTTTGAAGTTTTGAAGCAGAAACTGAGCAACGCTCCTGTGCTAGCTTTACCTGAAGGGATAAAAGATTTTGTGGTTTATTGTGACGCATCACACACAGGGATGGGCTGTGTGCTTATGCAGAGAGGTAAAGTAATCGCTTATGCATCAAGACAGTTGAAAGTACATGAAAGGAATTACACCACGCACGATCTAGAGCTAGGTGCCGTGGTGTTTGCACTCAAACTTTGGAGGCATTATTTATATGGGATGAAGTGTATTATATACACGGATCATAAAAGCCTCCAACATTTATTCAACCAGAAGGACTTGAATATGCGACACCGTCGGTGGATGGAAACGCTCAATGATTATGATTGCAAGATCCGCTATCATCCAGGCAAGGTAAATGTGGTTGTCGATGCCTTAAGTCGCAAAGAAAGGGTTAAACCCATTTGGCCTAACGCCAAAAGAATGGAGGTGAGGAATAACTTGAATGAAAAGATCCTAGACGCGCAGAAGAAAGCCTTGTTAGAGGCGAATCTTCCAAGTAAAGGATTGGCAAAACCGTTGAGAAATTGACAGCAGGAAGTGACGGAATCCGTAGACTTAATGATCGGGTTTGGATTCCAGTTTTTGGAGGATTGAGAGAATTAATTCTCCAGGAAGCTCACAGCTCGAGATATTCTGTTCACCCGGTAGGTGATAAGATATATAAGGATCTGAAACCCAATTTCTGGTGGATGGGTTTGAAGAAAGATATAGCTGCTTATGTGACTAAGTGTCTGACGTGTTCACAAGTTAAGGCTAGCCGTCAGGACTACTGCAACAACTGGATATTGCTACTTGGAAGTGGAAATATGTAACTATTGATTTTATCACCAAGTTACCCAGAACCAATCACGGCAACGATACCATTTGGGTTATCGTGGATAGGTTGACTAAGTCTACTCACTTTCTACCTATCAAGGAAACTTTCAGCTCTGACAAGTTGGCCATGCACTACGTAGATAGCATTGTGTCTTTACACGGCGTGCCGGTATCCATTGTGTCGGATAGAGACATAAGGTACACCTCTCACTTTGGAAAAGCTTTCAGCAAGCTTTGGGCACGCAGTTGAATTTCAATACAACTTATCACCCGCAGACAGATGGGCAAAGCAAACACACGATACAAACACTGGAGGATATGTACGTGCATGCGTGATTGATTTACGTGGTAGCTGGGATAGTCATTTACCTTTGATAGAATTCTCCTACAATAACAGCTACCACACGAGTATAAAGGCTGCACCATTTGAAGCATTATACAGAAGGAAATGCAGAACGCCCGTTTGCTGGGCAGAAGTTGGCGAAGCTCAACTGACAGGACCAGAGATTGTCCTGGAGACGACAGATAAAATTTCGCAGATTCGAGATCGTCTCAAAGCTGCCAGGGATTGGCAGAAAAGCTACGCAGATAAGAGGCGTAAACCTCTTCAGTTCCAAGTAGGGGACAAAGTTCTGTTAAAAGTATCGCCTTGGAAAGGCGTTATGGTTTTTTGTAAGAAGGGAAAGTTGAGCCCAAGGTATATGGACCTTTCGAGATTCTCGAACGTGTCGGGTCCGTAGCATATAAGCTCAAGCTGCCTGAAAGGTTCAGCGGAATTCATGATGTGTTTCATATTTCAAATCTGAAGAAGTGTTTGGCTGACGAATCATTGGCTATGCCACATGATGATGTACAGATTGATGAGAACCTACGGTTCATCGAAACACCTGTGGCGATTGAAGATCGAGAGATCAGGAAGCTTCGCAAGAAGCATGTGCCGATTGTAAAGGTTATATGGGACGCTCGTCGAGGTCCCAAATATACTTGGGAAATTGTGTCCGTTATGCGGGAGAAATACCCATATTTATTTAATTAAAAATCTCGAGGTCGAGATTTATTTTAAGGGGGTGAGGATGTAACACAACGTGTTTTTACGTCCAATAAATTTCCGACACGTGTCCCGTAATCCTCATATGTTGAATGTGTAAACGGGAGGGACCAAAGTCGCCAATTCACTAAATTATAACCTCACTTATGTGAATAATGGAAGTCGAGGGGCTAAAGTGGAAAAAAGGCCAAAGTTTCATTTTCTGGAAGGCGGTTGCGGACCGCAAGGCCGAAGCCATAAGGTCCGCAACCACATTTGAATCTGTGGGCGTCAGAAGGCCTTGCGGACCGCAAGGCTAAAGCCATACGGTCCGCAAGGGATCGCCAACGACCAAAAATTTGGCAGTCTCATGTGCTGCCACATTTGTCGCCATTGCCACCGTTCTTTGCATGTTGCCACAACTTGGGCCACTTGTTTACTCCCATTAACACCTGGCAACCCCTCCTGGCTCCTCCATAACTCTTAAAGATGAGCATTCTTGTGAGTTGCAACAACATTCATACACTTTAACTCACCAAGTTCATCTAAGAGAAACTCCTGGCCATTTTAAGCTTTCCTCTGTGTTCTTAGCATCCTCTGGACCTTGTGTAAGTGTTCCAATTCGTGCTAAGTTATTTTCATTAAGATTTAAGCTAAGGTCAAAGTCTTGACGTAAAAACGCCTTGACTTTGAGCTAAGACCATGATGGTCCAGCCATTTATCATAACGAAAGTGGCAACGTGACCATAATAAGGTAGGTGTTAATCCCTCAAAAGGGCACCTCCAGATTACCTCAAATTCTTGACCAATTGACGAGTCAAAGCAAAAGTCAACAAAAGTCAAACTGGACAGATTTGATAAAAAAATTCATAACTGATTATATAGATGATATAAAATATGTTTTGATGCATAAACAACTTAAAAATAAGTATTAGAACTTATATAAACTGATTTGACTCGTCAAGACTCGGTCTAGAGTTGGTTCGCAACCAAAGTCGCAAAGCTTGACTTCTGTTTTGACTTTCAATTTCTGACCCGATTTAGCCACCTAGGCTACTGATTTTGGATCATTTTAGGACCATGTTTAAGTATAGTATAACCTCGTAAAGTTATATTACATGGTTCCTTAGTAATCTAAGATTATATACAAGTTATTACTTAAACTTTGCTAAAAAAACCCTTTTTTGTACAAATCAAGGTTTTAAACATCCATGCATATAAAAATATGTTATAAACTGATTTGTAAACATAAGTAAATTATAATGATGTCAAGAATCTGACCATAAACCAAGGTTTGCAAAAAAGATGTATTTATGGCTTAAAAATTCCTAAAATGCCCTTTTTGGCATTTTAGAAGACTTAAGCATAATTTCCTTGGTAAACTTTGTTACCTACTGATGTAATATGATGAGTAGGACATACTGGGACATTCATTCAGATTACAACCTGAATGAAGGCCTAAGATTCGTTTAATGCCGATAAATGACCAAACTACCCTTTTTCGCGCAAAGAGACTTTTACTAAGCTTTTTGTAACCACATCTTTTACCTACTGATATAATATGTTAAATGACATATTTTGATTATATAAAACAGATCATAACTTCAGTTTACCTTAAACATCGCATTTAACGGCATTTATCGACTTTTCACCTTTTCGGCGCATAGTATGGTTTAAAACCATAATTATGAGCCAAGACTTGTTACCTACTGATTTATAAACCTAATTTCAATAATTTTACAGTAAGTACAAGTCCCGAACTCAGAATCCCAATTATGGCTTCAAAGCTACGTGTGAAATTACTAAAATGCCCCTACGGGACATAGTTTAGTTTAAAAATATTAAACACACATATATTTGATATCCTACTGTTATAACACCGTATAATAAGTATTTTTACAGTATGTTATGAACCTTGACATCAGATTCTTTATAAACACTTTTATAAATTATAAAATGACCAAAATGCCCTTATAAGGCATAATTCGGTTTTAAATACATTACGGGCCTATATTTGGAAAACCTACTATTTATGAACATATTTTAAATGTATTTTTATATGGAACTTGTATATGGCTCCTACGGTTACCCGGTTTCGCTTATACGCTTACAATTAAGCATACGTGACTAGTTTCATAATTTAGCCGAAACGGGTTTAACCTTGTCATTTATTTATCAAAATCTAGAATGTTATTAGTATACCCATATTATACAAGTCATGATACTTGTTGGGCCCAATTAACATCCTATTCCGGTCACCGCTTAATCTAGCGTATCGTATCGTTTTGTTTTAACGTAAGACTAGCCGGTTCGAGTCTAAGACTCAACTAAGGACCCGTTAGCATTCTAATTTGGTTAATAATACCATCACTCCAGACTAAACGCCTTCGCGGTAAATTGTGCCTGTGCTTGTCTTGATTTGCGGCTGAGTTTTTGACTTCTTAAAGACTTAACCTCAGGTAAATACTCTTAACCTATTTTCCCTATACGGGATTGGGATATGGTAAATTATTACTGCTTGGTCGGGTATGAAAATCATATTTTATCCAATTGTGATAATTAACTAAAATACATAACCCGTTCTAATATGTTTTGTCTGAAACTCAAATATTGGGGGTGGGCTTGACCATGTTTGGGATATCCTTGGCTCACTAAAATGCTAGTGGCCACGGCTTAAGCATTGGTGTAGGCATACATCGGTAACTGTTATTATTAACTGCTTTCTGTGTGAAAGTTCAGAATGTGTCAGTCGATCATGTCTCAGTTTCTGTACCGGGCCCCATATGTAAAAGACGGACATGTAAAACATGTATACAAGGTCTTTTGTACTGTCCCAAGTTAATTATAAAAATGTGCCTAGTGCACCTAAATCATTTACGAAAAGATTTTCAAAATGAGTCGGCTAATTGTATTTACCAGTGTAAACTGACGTATTTTCAAAGATAAAGCTACAGGTACAAGTACGTAATAGGCCGGAAGCTGCGGGGCAATTATACTAAGGAGTTGCGACCTTGTAGAAGTGACTGTAGAGTCTGTTTTTCATTTATATGTTATTCGATCCGCCTGTGGATCTTATTACAAGCCATGTATGTGTTTGTATATTTGTGTTTCGAACTCTGGGCACTCTATGGTTTGTAATAGTTTGTATTTTACTCCAAGCCTTCCGCTGTGTTGCTCTGTGTTGTAATTGGTTATAACGATATCAACTGTACGTCACGATACTCCCCGCCGGGCCCACCGGATTACACGTGGAAATCGGGGTGTGACAGGTGCGGGCGTGGTTTTTAAAATGATGGTTGATGAGTAGTGTTGTTGATCGTTGTAGAATAATTTAGGAATGTAGAGAGAGACAGAGAGTTAAGGGGATAGTGAGTTTAGAGATGGATTTTTATTTAAGGTTTTTGTTTTTTACAAGTAAATTACAATAATACCCTCTTGTGACTTGCACATGTCATACTTAACTAAATTTATAATCTGGTTAGTATTAAAGGACGTAGGGTGTACTAGGTTTTACAAATAAAATATTATGACTGTAATTATTAAAGTTAAAGGGCATTCATTGTAATCTGATACAAACATAAAGAACGAAAAGTGTAATTACCCTAAAAATTACATAAATAATAAACTTGTTTAAGCTTGCACGCCAGCTCGAGCTTAACAAGTGAAGCTCAGGCTTAGGCTCGTTTATAAAATAAGCTTAGTTTTAATCTGAAGCTTGGGTTGAGCTCGTTTAAACCCGGCTTGGTTCCAGCTTAGAGTGTCGATCGAACTCATATAGAATTCAAGCGGTTTGGCTCGTTTACGCCCTTAATACAGGCCTGCTCAATGTTGGTAAAAAAATACACCAACTTTGGTGACCTTAAAATTTGGAGCTCTCATTTCATAAAAAAAAATACATTTGTAGCCCTCTTCTATCCATAGCTTTGAAAATTACAGATTTCTTTTTTATTGAATGAAGAGTTGTTACACCGAGGGATGACTGGATAAAACAAAGAGGCATATCATGTAATTTACTCATTCCTGAAAAATTAAGAGTAAATTACAAAAATCGTTCTTTATGTATGCTACTTATTGCAAAGTGTGTCCTTTGTCTTCAATATATACAAGAAACATACTCGATGTTTGCAAAACCTTACAAGTTACGTCCTTTAGCCCTAACCCAGTTAATTTTTTGGTAAAATTTGACCAAATGGAGCCTACATAAGGGTATTTTGGTCATTTTACCCAAAATATTAAAATACTAAAATAAATAAATCAGATCATCTTTCCTCTCATTATCTCTTAGCTCTCTCTCTCTCTCCCTCCTATCTTTCACAGCCAACAAGAATCATCTTTAATCATCTTTGAGATCTTGAATTGTTAGAAGAAACAATGAAGAATTAAAAATCCTAATAATCATCTTCAATTTGTTCCTTAACAATTTTGGAGAAGTTGATGGGGTTGTAATTTGAGGTTTTTTGAAATACCCGTTCAAAACATAAAAAATTAAAAAGGATATTTCACCACCACAACTTACAACCACCGCCCGCCATTTGCACCACCTGTCAACAATCTCCGCCACCACAACATACAGCACCTGCCGCCGAACACAAGCATCTCCTTCCCGTCCAGATCACCGGAACCACCACCCCTTCCCTTCCGATACCCATTCGAAACCCTAACCATCCACCACTTGCACCTTGAAACCTTAGCGCCGCTGGGTGGCGAACCACCACCTATAACCATCGTCGGATTTGATGTCATCGAGATAGACACACTCTATTTCTCTAGTTTCTCAGTGTGGAGATGGTGTTGCGATTGTGGTTTGAGGATTTTTAGGGATTTTAGGTCATGTAGGTTGGATGGTCTGGTGGCAGGTTGTGGCGGTGGTTGGTAGGTGGTGGTGGCTGATGGTAGAGGTTGAAAGAGATGATGGCGGATGGTTCTAGGAGAAAGATAACGTTTGTGCGTGTGTGTTCTAGAGAGAGGTTTGTTATCTCTTTTAAACTTATAATGTTTTGTGTTTAAAAATCTGAGTAAATGAGGTAAAATGACCAAAATACCCTTATATGGGCTCCATTTGGTCAGATTTAACCAAAAAAATAACTAAGTTAGGGCTAAAGGACGTAACTTGTAAGGTTTTGCAAGATGCTTCATAATTTTATCAAAACTCAAAAGACATAAGCAATATGTGATATCTTTGTAAGGTGTTCAAAAAGGTTGTAGCTCGCTCGAAACTCACTCGAAAAAAGCTTGTCAGAAATTGCTTCTATTTTAAACGAGCCAAGCCCAAGCCAATGTAAGCTCAGCTCGTGACTCGCTCCTTATCTGCCTTGTAGGCTCTCTTATTTGAATCGATTAAATTAAAACCCAATTTCTAGTACATTAATTATAACCCAAACTATGGCCTATCACTGGAATTAATTTCGTTTTTTTCTAATTGTATTAAAATTAAATGTGAGTGTTCGTTTGAAAGTGTTAAATATTTGAGACCATTACAAATAGAAAACTACAACTAAATAAACGGATTCAAGTTCTTATCCTTTCCAATTAAGAACAGTACAAATACAAATTTTGAAAGTTAAAAAAAAAGACAGAATTGAGGATCTTATCTCAAGGGTTGGGGGACAACCCCAAGCTACCCGAAATTCCACTAATCACGTGTTGTCAACTCACTTTTACCCTAAACTATCCTAAAAATTGTTATTGGTGGCACCACTATCTTAAACCATGGACCCCACTTGTTTACACTACGCTCTCACTCCCTACATACATACTCTATCTCTCATACCCTCACACCTTCCAATTGGCAAATAGTTAAACTAGTAAATTATCCTAAACCACTACCTGAATGGGTGGCGGCAGTCTACCCGATTTGGGTACCTACCCGAACCCCAATTTGGTGAGTATGTTAACACCCCCTCATGATATGGCAATAAGATTGAAAGCAGTTTTTATTTTCTTCCTATTGGCTGGAACACACTCCAACAAAATTGGGCAAAAGGAACATCGTTTGTTGCCTTCTCCTTCAAACGTCAATTGCCATTTTCAATCTTCCTTCCTCCAACAAATTTATTCTTGAATGTTAATTCGTTTGCTACCTTCATTCTACATTCATCATTGTTTGAACCTGCATTTCAGCATCCTTTAATTTCCAAGAAAATGATTTTATGATTGTTTTATATTGAGATGAACCGCCAAGCTTTGAATTTGTTTCATAGCTTTGTTCGTAATTTTAGTGTTATCAATATATTGTGGTAGTATTGGATTAACTTGTCAACTAAGTTAATCTTTTTAAATTATAAATGAGTTAGAAGATGCGGGAGTGCAGGTTCGTTTTATTCTAATAAGATCTAATTAGGATTGTAAATATATAAAACTATACTTAATTTCTGATTTTGGGCCTCTTCCACAACTTAGCAAGCTTCTAATTAATTGGGTTTTCTTTAATTTAATCGTATTAATTGGGCCCTTTTGTGATGGATCAGATCGCATGGGATAGATCTCTCATTGTTTCTAAAAATCCTAAAAACCGATTGTGGGTAATACGTAAGAAACTGGTTACAACCTTTGTGAAATTTCAACTGAGCTAGCGAAAATTAAAACATAATCAATGTTTGATCCGAGCAATTATCATATCATATCATTATCATTATACCCAGTAAATCTCACCAATAGCAAAGCTAAGGTAGGGTCTGTGGAGGGTAAGATGTAGACAACCTTACCTCTACCCCGTATGAATAGAAAGGCTGCTTCCAATGAGACCCCCGGCTCGATAGTAGTTTTGCATCAAGCCTTGGACATAAGGCACATAACACTCGGCAATTAAGACAAATGCCAATTAATGCATGTTGTGAATAAAGAGATTTTATTATGAATGGTTTGCATGCCTCAATGGGAGGTTGCAAAAGAATATATAGATACAAAACTTGCAGAAAGGTACAACAGAATTAAGAAATTTACATACTACACACATATACAATTATACTTTAACATCCCCCCGCAAGCGAAACGGAGGCAGACCAATTCGAAGTTTGTCCCGGAAGAATTCAAACTGATGATGAGATAGACTTTTAGTGAAGATGTCCGCAACTTGAAGCTTGGTTGGAATGAAGCAGGTGAACAACTTGCCAGAGGCGACAAGCTCCCGAATAAAATGATAATCAAGGTCAATATGCTTGGAACGTTTGTTGGATACATGATTCTGAGTGAGGAAGAGAGCACTTTTATTGTCACAGAGTAGAGTCGGCCGATCAAGCGGGAGAGCATGTAGTTCTCGAAGTAAATGGGATATCCAAACAAGTTCAGCAGCAGTGCTCGCCATGGCACGATACTCAGATTCACAGCTGGAGCGAGAGATAGTGGCTTGATTCTTAGCACTCCATGACACAAGGTTGCCCCCTAGAATGATAGAGTACCCAAAGGTGGAGCGACGAGTGTCAAGGCAACGAGCCCAATCAGCATCAGAATTCCCAATAACCTTCGTTTGGGTTGGGCGAGAAAAAAACGAGACCAAAGTTAACTGTTCCCTTGACGTATTGGAGTATGCCTTTAACATTTTTAAGATGGTCAACAGTGGGTTGTTGCAAGAACTGACTCATCTGATTGACTGCATACGATATATCAGGCCTAGTAATAGTCAGATGCTGAAGAGCACCCACGAGTGACCTGTAAAAGGTAGGATCTTTGTAGTAACTCCATCTTTAACAAATGATGCATTCGGAGACAATGGAGTATGAGTAGGCTTACAATTAAGAAGACTCGCACGTTCCAAAATATCATGCGCATACTTGGTTTGGCTTAAGAAAAGTCCATCTGGTGTATACACAACTTCAAGTCCTAAAAAATAGTTTGATTATCCGAGGTCTTTAATGGCAAATTCCTTATGTAGCTTGGTCATAAAGCTAGAAATGACGGATTCCTGATTTCCAGTTAGGATGAGGTCACCAACATAGACCAGAAGGTACATAATACACTCATCATGTTTAAGAACAAATTGAGACGTGTCGGCTCGACTGCACACAAAATCATTGAATAAGAGAAATATACTCAGTCTGTGAAACCAGGCCCGAGGTGCTTGTTGAGACCGTATAGAGCTTTGTTTAACCTGCAAACATGATTAGGGAAACGTGGATCCGCAAACCCGGGTGGTTGCTCCATGAAAATGGTTTCATTAATGTGGCCATGCAAGAAGGCAATATTGACGTCCAACTAATGCACGCTCCAATTATTAATTACCGCAAGTGACAAGAGAATACGAATTGTCGAAGCTTTAACAACCGGTCTGAACGTGTGGTGATAATCCATCCTGGGCATTTGACTGAATCCTTGAGCAACTAGACGAGCCTTATATCGGTCAATGCTACCATCTGCTTTGTGCTTAATTCGAAACAACCATTTGGACCCCACAATGTTTTGATCACAAGGTCGAGGTACAAAGGAACCAAGCGTTGTTATTTGAAAGGGCTGATAATTCATTGTTCATGGCCTCAACCCATTGTGGTTGTTTGAGAGCACTTTTTATATGTTTTTGGTGTGTCACTTGAAAACAAGTTTGAGTATAAAGGATGTGTTTGTGTGTAGGCAGAGTAGCTTCTGTGTTTAGGTTTGAATATACCAAACTTGGAGCGAGTTGTCATGGGGTGAGATGAGGTAGCATACTGGTCGTTTGTAGGCATGGGACTAGGAGGGTTTGGTTGAACTGGAGGTTCAGAGTGAGTTGGGCTATATCGGGGTGATTTTGAGTAGCAGCTTGGGTGGTTTCGGAGTGGGTTGGGGTCGTGTGTCGTCCTGACGTGAAGACCGAGTAGGACGTTTAGGCCGGGCCAGGTTGGTTGGGGGCAGTGCTAGGATCAGGTGTGTTAGAGTAGGTGAAATAAATTGGGCTGCATTGGCGTCATCAATACAAGCACAGCAAGGCTTAGTGGTAGGTTTGGTTTTTGGTATGGTGGGAGGAGATTTTTCACAAATATTCTTGGATGGCAAATCATAACAGTAGGTATGCCATGGTAATAGATGACTATTTTGAGGGGTTTCACCATTTTTTATGGGAAATATACTTTCATCAAAGCGAGCATGCCTAGTGATAAATATGCGAGATGTGTCTGGTTCAAAACATTTATATCCTTTATATTGGGTACTATAACCCAAGAAAATACACGGGAGGCTCCGTGGTGAGAGTTTATTCTCCGAGTAGTCTCTGAGGTACGAGTAGACACGACAACCAAAAGCTCTTAAATTGTCATATGTAGGTTTGATTTTGAAAAGTTGTTCAAATGGAGACCGCCCATTTAAAACCGATGTCGGCAGCCGATTAATGGTATATACGGCAGTACAAAAGCATCAAACCAAAACGATGGAGACATGCTGGAATTAAATAAAAGTGCCAAGCCAGTTTCAACCAGATGCCTATGCTTTCTTTCCGCTCGCCCTTTTTGGGGAGGCGCATACGGGCAAGACAAGCGATGAAAGGTTCCATTATCCTCCAACAATTTTTTAACAGGATTGTTTGTAAACTCCGTACCCCCGTCGCTTTGAAATATTTTTTTCTTTGTAGAAATTGGGGTTTGAGCAAAATTGATAAAAGCCATGAAGATGGTTGCAAAATCAGCTTTGCTGTTTAGAGGATATAGCCACGTAAATCGTGAATAGTCATCAACAAAGATGACATAGAATCGATATCCATCACTAGATGTAATAGGGGATGGTCCCCAAAGGTCATAATGCACCAAATCTAGGGGATTAGTGGGACGTTTCTCATTTAGAGAGTATGGTAGTCGCTTGCTTTTAGCCATTTCACAAGATGAGCAAACAATAGGTTTGGGCAAAATAGACGTAACATTTAAACATTATTATTAAGAGACAAAATTGTATCAAAAGATACATGGCCCAAACGAAAATGCCACAGTTCAAAAGATGCTTTTAACGAGGAAGTTGAAGTAGCAGCAAACGACTTCGGTCCGTTATTCAAAACATAAAGGCCATCTTCACACCGACCTTGGGCGAGCACCCTTCTCGTCGACTGATCCTGAATATAAAAATTTGGTTGCGAAAACAAACATCCACATTATTACCAGTCGTTAGTCTGCTAATAGAAATAAGGTTTCGAACCATATTCGGAACAACCAACACATTATTTAAATGTATATTAGGCGAAATAGTGGAGTGGCCTTTTAAAGTGTCCGGAAGAGATTTACCGTTTCCGAAGGTAACATTGGTGTTGTGAGACACCGGGATGGCCTGATTTATGTTCTTAGTAGTGTTAGATAAGTGGTCGCTCGCACCCGTATCCGCAGTCCAATCCGGTATGTCCGGAATGACATTGCACTGAACATGAAAAACACGCGTAAGGTCATCATTAGGTTGTGCAAAATTTGAAGCAAATGATGCCAAATTGGGGCAACGATTGGCATAGTGGCCATCAACACGACACAACTGACAATGTGGTGTCCTCCTACCACGACCACGGGCACCATTGAAAGACCCACGAGAACGACCCCCTCGACCCCTAGATGAAATAGGTCGGTTAGATTGCGACTGAAACGCTGCGGGAGGGCTCGGATTGGACCCATGAATAGACCGCAGGAAGAGCTCGTGGCCCTCGGCCTGAGCAAGGAGGTCCCAAAAATTGGACCAGGTTTGGAGGCACGAACCGCAGTGGAAAATGTTGGAAATGACGGGCCAAGGCCGCATATGAACCAGTGCAACTTATCGGCTTCTTGGACCGGATGACCGACGGCGTTGAGTTGGTCACACAACATCTTGAACTTTCGACCAAAATCATCAACAAACATGGACCCTTTGCTGAGTTGTCGCAATTGATCCTTGAGATTTTGAATACGTTCAATTGATGTAGTGCTATAAGCATTCTCAAGGGCCAACCAAATGGCATGAGCCGTAGGAAGGCCAAGAACTTCAGCCAACGCTTCCTCAGAGAGACTGGCATGTTGTATGAGGATTGACTTCTGGTCATCAGATTTCCACTTAACAAGGTCAGGGTTCGGGGAGGGTTTATTTTCGACCAATATTTCAGCAGCATGAGGGGCAGTGCCATCCACATGTGGCAACAGATCTTGAGAGGCAAGGATTGGTTGCATATGATATTTCCACAGGAGGTAATTAGAGGAATTGAGTTTTATTGTAAGCATATGGAAGATAGTGTTGAGATTGACCGGAGAATCTGTGGATGAGGAGGCCATTGTGCTAGAAAAATGTAGCGGAAGAAGGAGGGAGGTGAAGGGGTAAGACATAAAGGAGAGAAGGGAGGGGAAGGATCACAGGCTCAATGATACCATATGAATAAAGAGATTTTACTGTGAATGGTTTGCATATCTCAAAGGGAGGTTGCAAAAGAATATATAGATACAAAACTTGTAGAAAGGTACAACAGAATTAAGAAATCTACATACTACACACATACAATTATATTTTAACACATGTAATCCCTTGTCTTTCGGCTATCAACGCCACCACATGATGCATGATTAACCATCCCCCTCTTTTAATTTTTTTTTACGAAATTAGTAAAATAAAGTTAAAATTAGTGCACTTTCACTTTTGCCCCCCGAAACGCCCACACATATATACATTATATGCGCATACCGCAACTGAGGTGCCAATTATCATATCAAAATTGCATATCAATTCCGAATATATAAGATTATTGTTTAAAACATAGGTTTAGAAAATTATTTTAGGCTCAATACTACCAATTTCTATCCCTAAATTATCTACTACATTGTCCTGTGAATTCAAGAAACAACATGAAACAAAATTGAGGACATATACTCTTTGTAACCATCAGTAACCAACATTTTTTTTATAAATAATTGTATTCTGTTGATGAATATTTTATTTTCTACTATTTTATAATTTTGTCAATAGAAGATTTTGCTTATTATTTTGTTTTTTGAACGGTGACTTTTTTTTGAGTGACCAATGTCATACCGTCTAAACGGCGGCCCTAGCTAAGATCTGCCCAGACTGCGTTGTCTTAACTGTGTCCGTGTTGGGTTGGTCAGACTTGGTTATGGCGTTCCCCGGAAACAATACTGACTCCACACGAGTTGCCTCACTGAAGTAACAGCCAGATGAATATCTTCATCTAATATTTTATATATGTTTGTAAAAGCCACAAAATATATTTTTATAAAATTATGCGGGAATTTTGGAAACAGATTTAAGGCAGTAGTTCGGTCGTAGTGTTTTAATTAACTAAAATTCTATGCGAAATCCGTAACAAATACTGTAGCAAAATTTCATAGCAAAAACTCGTTGCAAAATCAAAACTGTAATCAAGTATCCTTCGGAAAATCCATAACGTAAGTTGCGACGTTTTCTTTTTGTGTTTTTTTATCCCGCTAAAACAGCGACTTTGGTCGTTAAGTTTTATTGGAAAACGTTGAGCAACAAAATACTTATTTAATTCCTTTGGATTTTTAGTACGAATTTACATGAATTTATTTAGGGTTATTTAGCGTCCTAAAAAAGTAACATCCCAAATTTTTAATTTCACACCCTCTACATAGGCTTAAATAACGTTATATAACCTATATAGAATAATCTGAAATAACAAATATTGGGTTGTATAATGTTATACGACTCGTATAGATAAAGAAAATATTAAATCGTATAACATTGTATACGAACCGTATAACATGATATGAGGTTTGGTCGTATAACATTCTATACGGGTCGCTTTTACAATTAGTTTTACGACCCATATAAGTCTATACAGGTTGTATACATATTGTCTAACATTCTTTTTGTGCAACAATCAGTTTTACGACCCGTATAACTCTATACAGATTGTATACATATTGGGGTGTGAAAATAAAATTTTAATGGTGTGAAAATAGTGAGTGCCATTTATTTAAGCATAACAAATAAAGCAAATCAAATAACCCTAAATTATTTATTTAAGCATAACAAATAAAGCAAATCAAATAACACTAAATTAGAAATTGTTGTAACTGTGAGTGTGTTGGTGGTGCAGTGGTAAGGGAGAAAGTTGGTGTTCTAAGTGATCCAAGTTCAACTCTTGTACTCCTCATTAATTTGGCAATCGCTAGTTCGATACTTGAACCGAATGTGATTTACCTTATTTCACTATCGTGTCTTTGGACAAGTGTTCACGAGCTTTGGCCCTCGATGAGGGTTTCTCTTGGTTCAGAAACATGTATATCCCGATATGATGAAATTCGCTAGTAGCTAAATTGAAGAATTTGTTGCCCATTATAAAAGAAAAATTGTTTAGCTAACCCAAAAAGAAAAGAAAGAAATTGTTGTAACTAACCCAAACAAAAGTGTATGTCGTTTCAATTCCGACAATAAAGAGTGTGACAAAATCTGAAGCTAACCTCATCCCTCCATCATAATCACTTCTTGTACAAACAATAACTGATATTTCCACATTTTTATTTTGTAAACCATACGAAATGTAAAAAGAAAATAATACCAATAGATTTTTAGGTTATGTGTTACCGGATCACACCCTTTTCATGATGGCGATGAACCGGTGTTAAACATCGCCTCTTGAGGCGTTACTGAAAATGAAATGAGGGTCGGCTTGAGGAGGAAGGGTTGGTGGACCCTAAATTTTCAACCACTAAAAGTAAATAGTGAAAACTTGTGAAATCTTATGCATCAAATGGGGTGGTGGTCCTTGCCAAAGGCAAATCCTTTAAACAAATTGTGAGGGGGAGGTCTTGGATTCAAGTCCCATAGACGACAGGAACAAAGGAAATTTGAAAGTTTATAAAACATATGCCTATGCGATAATGAAAGTTTATAAAACGATAACATATTTTCTGAGACAAAATAACATGAGGTTAATATTACATTATATTGACTTTTAATATATAAGTTCTAAATTATATACAAATTTACATATCACTCATCTCTTTCTATTTATCTGTAAATGTATCAAGTACCACTATTAATCTTTATAAATAAATACTTCGTTTGCAATTTGTGGGGGTGGAGAAGATTGCCATCTTTGTAACTAGCCCAAAAAGTGTTATTTAATCATTAGAAGGCAGGGTCACAACGATGTCATCACTATCCCATCACCTAGAGTACCATCCTCAATACCTCCTCTCCTATCCTATCCCCTATAATCTTTACTCAAGTATAATATGCCAATATTTGATACTATTCTCTAGAAAATTTTGTAAGATAATTACACGATAAAAGTTTGATACTATTCTCTAGGTAATATAGCTTCGGGTACATATTAACCCAGTCGGTTTAGAATTCCATATATGCTCTATAAATATATAGAGTGAACCTATAAGAAACAATGATAAAAACTATCACGAGTTGAGGCTTCTACTTATAAACAAGAAGTTCTGGGTTTGACCCTTTCTCTTCACTTTTTTTTGTTGTTTTTAACGTAAATAAAAACCCCAAATGAGGGTTTCTTTATGACAAAGTAGTGACAGCTTATAAATTTTAACTCCATCGGTTGTGGATTTCAAAATAAAGGTACGTGTGCTTTTAAAACAACCTATTTTTATATTAATATAAAGAAGTCACTATTGGGTTTTATTGTAAAATAACACGATTTATCGTATACGATTATGTATCTATTAGTTTATATATATAAGGTAAGCTTATTGTATAAGTAGATCTTAACGTACTAAATATTAGAAGTAAAGTAAGATTTTTTTTTCTTATCCAGTCAATCATGTATTTTACTAGAATAACTATTTAAAAAATATATTTTTTAATTTTTTCCAACTAAAATTTCTGCTTAAGTTGATGAAAAAAATTCAATAAAAATATGTATTCCTTCACTTCGCATGTTTAATATATTAAGAATTATTTATATTTGATCTTTACTATACACACACATATAGGGAGAGGATTATGAGAAAACTATAAAACTAACTAAAAAAACCAAAAAAAGTATAAAAAACAAACAAATTTTTTTATAAAAAATCGCTTCTTTTTATGTGTAAAAAAAAACTTTTTCTTTAAAAAACTTGTACTGCATATGTGCACTATATGTGTACTACACATGTGCATTTGTATATGTTGGACATGTGCATTATATGTTTTTTTTATTTTTCTATAAAAAGTTTTTTTATATAATATATATAGTGATTTTTTATAAAAAAATCAAAAAAAATAAAATTTTTGATATGTTTTTTTGGTTTTTTTAGTTAGTTTTTTTGGTTTTCTCATTTAAACTAGTTTTCTCGTGACCCATCCCCCCCCCCCCACACACACACACATATATATATACTAAATTACTTTTTATTATTTCAAAATTGAAGTATAATTTTATGATTAGTTAAATAAAATAAAGTTAATAGATTGTATTTTTATTTGATTGGCCATTTATCCAAGTAAAAATATGAATGTTTGTTAAAATTTAAAATTATGTAACAAGAAATAAGTTTTTTTTTAATCTCTATGATAGGTTATATATATAAAAAAATCAAATAAGTCTTAAGACATAAATTTGCCAAACTAAAGTCAAGTTCTCCTAGTTTAACTAAATAATTAAGAAAGATATTATTATTTTAAAAAGTTTAGTGGTGCATATATTACTATATTAGTTGCGCTGATGTTATTTATATCCTTTTTTTTGTTTTTATGTTAAATTTTTTAAATGCACTTTTTCCCCCTTATTTTCTTGCAATAATTTTTTTACTTATGATCATTTTTTAAAGTATTTACACGAGAGAATAAAGATGATATGATAATTTACTTTTATAAGTTTTGGTGGTGTAGATAAAGGGATATCTCTGTGTAAGTCACCCATCACACCATAACAAGTAAAAATCCCAATCCCAAATTATGAAGCAATTATTCAACCCTAAGGGGCAAGGGTTTGTATTTGGAAGGTTAGCGTTTGCAATTCAGAAAGGATTGGCGGCGCAGCTTGTTGTCCGGCTACCTTCTGTTTTGATGTAACTTGGCAAGTTTTATGAATTTAAAATAATATTATTTACTTTCACCGTTAAAAAAAAAGTAAAGTAGAATGCTATTGATCGATGTCAACATCATATGTATAACGGCAACTCATAGTTCGTTCTTAAGAATCTTTCTTAGTTTTCTTCCTTTCTTATATATATATATATAGATCGGTTTAAATAAAAACCACCACAAGTTGCGAGAATCGCAAGAACTTTTTTATCTGGGTGAGTTGGGCAAAAAATTTTTTTTGCACAAACGCAGATGAAAACATTTGAAACACATCTGTAAAAAAAGTTAAAAAAAATTGAGGATGCGGTAGTTTTGACTGATGCAAGTTTTTTTATGCCTTAGCATAAATTGTGCACGAAATAAAATTTTTTAGGCCTCATATAAATGTGGGTATGATGCATTTTTTTAATTTTTTCTTTTTTGGCGAAACAAGTGATTTTTTGACTTTTGAGAAAAAAAATTCCGAAAAACCTTTTGGATGACTTAGTTATCACGGTTCTCACAACTCGGGTGGTTCTCATTTTAACCCATCCCTATATATATGGTAAAGATTATTTTAGAACTCTAAATAATTACAGAACTTACAAAACTCCTAATAAACAATCCTTCTACTTATATATTTTCTTATTTAACATTGTTTAGTGGTATTTTCTTTATCATTATTATGATTCCATTTGTGTTAAGAGTTGTTTTTATCATTTTTTCGCAAACGTAGATTAAATATATAAACGCATCTGTAAAAAAATAAAAAAATTTGTCGAGTTAGTAGTTTTGCCTGATTTAAGTTTTGTTACGCGCTGATGTAAATTTTGATACGTCGATAAATATTTTTTTACACCTCATGTAAACTTGTGTATGCGGCATTTTTCTAAATTTCTTTTTTTTTTGCAGAATCAATTTTAAGATTCTTGAGAAATTGTTTTTTTTTTAAAAAACCTTTTGGATGACCTAGTTCTCATGGTTCTCACAACTCAAGGTGGTTCTCATTTTAACCTAACCCTATATATATATATATATATATATACACACACACACACTATATTATAATGCATAAGGGAGGGACATTTTAAGATACCCAAAAATTAAGAACTCCTTCCCTCTTAATTTATAAATATACCCCTAAAATAAGGTAAATTAAACACTAATTATATTTTAGCCCCTAATCTTATTACATCTAAAGCCCTTAGTTTTAACAAAATTATGGATAATTATTTACACTTTTCCCGCTCCACTACAAACTTATAATTCTTTTATGTATTCTTTTCATATCTTATAAACTATGATGTATTAAAAACATTCGAAGGTACCATGGCAACCTTCTAATTTTTTTTTACGTTTCGATTTTTGTCTTGGTCAGAATGTACAAGTAGATGATGCCTTATTGTACAAGTGATCATTGCAAAGAAGTAAAATAAATAAATCAATAAACTTATAATCATTTTAAGAGTTAAATTTATTGGTTCTACAATTATCGAATATTTGTGTCATATTCGTATTTGATTATACTAGAAACTATAAAATGTATTATAGTATAGATTCAATGACAAAATGTTAGTTATCTTATAAAACTCTAACAACCTACATGTATATTTTGATTTTGTATAGATATTATTTAAGAAAGTAAAAACTGACTGAATATATATGTTAATTATTAATATTGGTTTGACTCACTTTAAACTAAATATTCCACCATATGTCAGTATAGATACTATAACAAATCTTCTACGAAAATAATGACAAAAAACTAAGTGAACAATTTTTAACAAATCTTCTACGAGGGCACGGTCATCATTGACAAAATGCCTTAATTTTTAACACATGTTAGCCTTTGAGCTCCCGTCCAAAGTTTGAAATCCCAAATCTCCCCCTTTTGAGTTTTACAGTTGAAGCAGGCGACAATTAAGGGGTTTTTGAAATTCGAATCCCTGCATATACCTAAATCACGACAAACTTTTCACACGTTCACCTCTCACTCACTCTCTCCGCCGTCGAGCTTTCAAAATGGTAAGCAATCACCATATTCTTTAATCGTTTAACCTGATTTCATTTGGATTTGCTTACCCGATTTCTTCTTTTTTGCGTCTCATCATTTAAACCCAAGATGCAAGTTACCTCCATGTGCTCAGCTTTGGTTAGCACTAGCAGCCTCGCGTCTACCACATCCTCTCTGCAATTCTTTGTTCTTTGGTTTTCTTCATTCCAAGCCTTCAAAGGTGCCACCGTTGCTCCACCCCACCGCTGCCTCCCTGTTTTCATTCCTCTACACCTGCTAATGGATATTAGGTTTTTGATACTCTTTCACTCTAACCTGCATGTTAGGGCTCGTAATTTATAAACCACCTGCTTGATTTTTCGGGTTCACTATTATACTCTTGATTTGAATTACACACAAGTTGTTCTTAATCCTTTTGGAGTCTGATTTGTACGTGTCCATGAAGTTCTTGAATCGCTCTATTCTTTCTGATCTTTTTAATGCAAAACACCAAAAGGCGAATCCTTTACTCAGGTTAGTACAATCATTCTGTCACCCATTCAGGTTAGTATTTACATGTGATTCCAAAATTTACTTTGTGATGTCTGTGGCTACTGTTTTTAGTGTATTTTGCAAGGAAACCATCAAAATGGTCCTAAGGTTTTGTGTCTTTAGGGAGGTTCCTGTGAACGTAATTCTTGGTGCTGCTGCCAATTGCCATTGTGTGAGGTATCTATTTAGTCACAATTATATATATATATGTATATATATGTATAGAGGTATCTATTTAGTCACAATTATTATATATATATATATATATATATATATATATATAGGGAATGAATCATGAGAAAACTAGTTTAAATGAGAAAACAAAAAAACTAACTAAAAAAGCCAAAAAAACCGTATCAATTTTTTTTTTTATTTTTTTATTAAAATTCGCTATATATATTATATAAAAAAACTTAAAAAAAAAACATATAATGCACATGTGCAACATAAACATATAATGCACATGTGCAGTACACATTCAGTGCACATGTTTAGTACAAGTTTTTTTTTTTTTTGAAAAAAAGGTTTTTTTTTATACATTAAATCCAGCGATTTTTTATAAAAAAATTGTAAAAAAATTGTATGTTTTTTATGCTTTTTTTGGCTTTTTGAGTTAGTTTTCTAGTTTTCTTATTTATATCTAGTTTTCTCATGATCCTCTCCATATATATATATATATATATATATATATTATTATATATATTATATATTATATTTTGATATATTCAAATGTATGTATGTATTTCTTTTTCGTGAAACTTCAAAGTTTTATGTATATAGGAACCAAAGAAACTATTTGTTGTAAACATGTTATCGTTTTTCCCTTATAACATGAATGTTAAGTTACTGATACACTAATCGGACTTTTCTTTTAAATGTATTTAGAAATAGTATTTAAATATTGAGGCTGATAAAGTACAACTACCAAAATCAACAAACAACGAGAAGCTTTATACCCCACTTGTTGACTTATCTAGAATCCTTGGAGAATAAATACGAATTGTTAAAGAAAATAGCAGAGGTCATGCTATACAAAATTGCTTTGTCTATTGTTCATGTTATACAAAACCAAAACAATTGTTTCCATAAAAAATATGTTGTTGTAGGATGCTGTTAATAAATTTCTTTTAGGTAATAATCTCGCTAAGGCGCTAGCTTCTAGCACATTGGAAGCTTACAATTTTGACTATTGCAATAGGTTAATTGTGAAGGCTGAAGACACATGTAAAGGCTTACTAGAAGTTGAAAAGGTAAGTGTAGTAATTCGTTCGCATAAAATAAATAAAAACTTTTATAAATTCGAATTACAATACGTAAATAAATAAAGCTGTAAATTACAATACTTTTACATCTGAAATAATCAAAATACAAGAACAAAATTCAAACAGAAAAGTAAGTTCTTGGCTGAGGATCGTGTTAGACACGGGTCCCTTAAAACAAATTTCGAGTCTCCCAGAAGAACTCGTTTGTTTCCAGGATACAACAGCCCAAGCAGTTGCACTGCCGGAGATGACAACAACCGAAGGTGTACCTTGCTGCAAGAAAGGAGAAGAAGATGAATTTTCTGTAGAGAATTCGTTGGTGTTTCGGTGTATCTTCTGGTGTTGAGGTGATGCTGCATTTATACTGCATCTGGGTTGAAACAGTCAAAAGGAATTAACTTAACGAATTAAATTGCATTAAACGTCTTTAATGCACTTTAATTCGTTAGTTACATTCCTGGTCAAGACCCTTGACTCGTCTGTTTCAACTGCTGAAGTGTAACTGATCTGTCATTAACTCTGGAAGCAGCAGGTCGCGCGCGCGTGCGCCTCTATACGCCAGCCTGCTGGGGCGCGCGCTAGTGTGCCACACAACCCTGCGCGAGCTTACTGGTGCGCAACCCCTTGCGCGAGCCTACTGATGCGCAAGCCTTTGCGCACGCATCCTTCCTCCGCATCCTTGCGCGTGCGCGCCACGTCACCAGGGAACCCATCTGGTCACGCCACACAGTCGCGCCATACTGGTTCACTTTGGTGCACTGCGCGCGCGCATGTCAGGCATCTGTTGCGCAACCTGGACTGCCTGCACCATACGCCACTATCTGTATATACCTGCGCGCCCCTAGCCACGTTTCTTTCTAGGGTCTGCGCCACCTGGTCCTTGCAGCCTTTGCTGAGCCACGCGCACGGTAAAAAATACAAAGGCGGCTTCCTTCCTCTGCATCCTTGCGCGTGCGCGCCACGTCACCAGGGAACCCATCTGGTCACGCCACACAGTCGCGCCATACTGGTTCACTTTGGTGCACTGCGCGCGCGCATGTCAGGCATCTGTTGCGCAACCTGGACTGCCTGCACCATACGCCACTATCTGTATACCTGCGCGCCCCTAGCCACGTTTCTTTCTAGGGTCTGCGCCACCTGGTCCTTGCAGCCTTTGCTGAGCCACGCGCGCGGTAAAAAATACAAAGGCGGCTTCCTTCCTCTGCATCCTTGCGCGTGCGCGCCACGTCACCAGGGAACCCATCTGGTCACGCCACACAGTCGCGCCATACTGGTTCACTTTGGTGCACTGCGCGCGCGCATGTCAGGCATCTGTTGCGCAACCTGGACTGCCTGCACCATACGCCACTATCTGTATACCTGCGCGCCCCTAGCCACGTTTCTTTTTAGGGTCTGCGCCACCTGGTCCTTGCAGCCTTTGCTGAGCCACGCGCGCGGTAAAAAATACAAAGGCGGCTCGAGGCGTTCGAAGTGCAAAGTGCGCCATCAAAGCGTCACATTGCGCCCATCGCCCACGCCACGCGCGCGTGCGCAAGTTGCGGTGCTCCGCACCCTTCGCGAGTACACTTAATGTGTGCTTCCATGAAACAATATGGAAGGAGTGTTCCCACTTAAATACCCATTTAAGTTTCATCACTCCTCCTATGTGGGACAAGATGCTACTTTCTCATTTATTTCAGCATTTAATGTTTCAAACACCAAACTTTGAGCATCGATATCTCATTCATCTTAGCTCCGTTTTGGACGTGGTTTAGTTCGTTGCGAAGCTCTTCCAACATAGAACACAACCCGGAAATAAATATCTATATAAACCTTAGTTTATAATATTTATTTATCGTCCAAAATTAGGAAATACCCATTTCCTATATTTGTGAAAAATGCTATTTTCACTAAATTTCCAACAGTAAGTTATTCCATAACAAAACGTAAAGTAACAATGCAACTCCATTTCCACTTAACAAGGTGAATGATTTTGAAAATCAACCAAGATTTCAAGAATGATTTTGATATCGAAATGGAATTGAAATATAAATTAGAGGAGGTCGTCTATATATTCTTTTGAATTATTCTAATTTATTATTGCCATCACACTAAGGTGTTGTTTGTTTTTTAAGATGTAAAATGTTTGTAGTCTGCGGACCACAACTGTAGACATCTGTAGAAGAAGAGGTGGACCAAACCTCTGCAGTCTGCAAGAAGGAGCCTATTTGTTTTTAACGTATGTAGACTTCTAAAATAAACTGGTGGTAGGTGGTGGTGGGTGGTGGACGGTGAAGGTGGGGGTGGTTTTTAACCATTTGCAAACCTTAGAAGATCTTAGAAGTGGATGGGCCAAGTCTGCACCAAGTAGAGCTCGCGCAGATTTTTTTTAATGAAACGTCTTCGAAAAACAAACAGTCTGTAGATGGCAAGGTCTGCGCATGGTTTGTGCGACACAGACAGAAGAACCTGCGCAGATATCTTTTAGAAAAACAAACACCATCTAAATCTATGTTCTTACCTCAGAAAAAAAAATACTTTCCAAAAAAATTGGTTATCACAAGTTTCCGAGTCAGGTGAGCAGTTAAGACCGGAACTGGCTCGAACTAAACTACCTATTTCATCCTAACTAACCAACCCAGACCAAATGCTTATTTGAACACTCCTTTGCAGCCATTTATTTGGGAAAGTTGGAAGTTATTTTAAAAATAACAAAACAGTTATAGGATGCATATGGAACCTGTTAGTGATAGGGGATGCCATAGTATTATGCATTTATACAATGGTTTTTGGAGTCTTCAAAATGGTGCTAAGAATAGGAGGGGGGGGGGGGGGGAGGGGCTAAAGATGTTTGGATCATGCAACACAAGCATTTAGAAGCCAGGTCTAAAATTGGAGACTGTGGGTACAACATTGGGCGAAAAGGTTTAAGAAAAGGCCCACTAAACAGATATTTAAACTCTTTTATTATAATCTTCAGACCTTGAAAAGAAGGATACTAAGTTGGGATATCTTTCAATTTCTATTTCAGTTCTATCATTAGTTCATAACTTTTCCGAATAGATGAATTGGTCTCTGGCCGGTTCCGCCATCCCGATCAATGAATCATTCGGCTTTTCTGATGGTATGCCTCTAGGAATTTCTGGTACTTTCAACTTCATGATTGTATTCCAGGCTGAGCACAACATTCTTATGCACCCATTTCACATGCTAGGCGTAGCTGGTGTATTCGGCGGCTCCCTATTTAGTGCTATGCAATTGAAAAAACTCAGTGTTGACTTTACAGCTGGCATTGACCAAAGAGTGTGTGGTCAATACGAGGTCAACACATAGAACAAGGGTACTTTGGGATTTTTAGATGATCATAATGGCTGGAATATTAATGAAGATTGTGTCGTTAGGAGGCGGCGCTGACACCACTAACGGTGAGGCCTTAGGATGTGGAGTCCCACTTGCAAGCAATAGGTGGATGGAGGATGCCAGCATAGAGGGGCCTGATGGCCCATGTTTTAGAGCTCAGAAAAGGCTGGCCCATAATGACGTTTTGAGGGAAGTGAGCTCTACTCACACTAACAAAAGGTGGGCCAGGGATTGCAAGTCAGTTTATTTGGAACTCAATTGTGCCCCAGATGACCCTTTCAATCTTGAAAACATTATTGCAAGCACTGTCAGGAAGATACAGAGTAAAAGAAAACGAACCATGCCGGCAGTGGAATTCCTCTACTCTTCCAATTTGTCGACGGAGGAGGGGGGCCGGGAAAGCGCCTGAGAGGGGATGAATAGCAGGTCGCAAACAACAATTTGGATAGTGCTACAAGAGACATAGGCGAAGAATCGCCGTTGGGTGATTATAATTTGGGCACATGGGCAGGAGATGCATCGGAATCCTTGCCGGTGGAGAACCTTATTCCGGGGAACGGAACCAGGGAAGTAGGTGAGGAAACCCACGGAAGGGAGACCGAGGAAGTGGAAACCGAAGCACATGCGACTATGGATCTCGGTAAGAAAATTGGTATAGAATTGGATGGGTTTGGGAACCGTTTGTGTAATATAGTCCAGGGGGAGAAGGAGACTGACTTGAATCAATGAATTATATGTCCATTAACATTTGTGGTGTTGTCAAAACCTGGCTAGGTCAGGGAGTTAAAAAGGAGGCACAAAATCTCTTTATTGGCTTTACAGGAAACGTAGATGTCAGGTCTGGATAAGACGTTCATGAGGAGATTCTAGGATAGATCCCCGTTCGAAGCAGAGGCGGTTGATGCTTTTGGAAGGTCTGGGCGCCTTATGTCTCTATGGGACCCGACTGTCTTCAATAAACAGTCGGTTACAAAAGGCCAGTGGTACATTTTGGTCTATGGGCTCATCATTGGCACCCAGGAACCGATCAATATTTTGAATGTCTACGATCCGAATGACTATCCGATTAGGAGAGCTTTATGGTGTGAGATACTGGAGTTGAAGGACCAGTTCGAAGGCATGTGGATAGCTCTTGGCGACTTCAATGATGTGAGATGCGAAGAGGAGAGGGTCAATTCGCGCTTCAATCATTCCAACGCTGCCATCTTTAATGAGTTTATTAGGATGGCCGGGTTCTTGGAATACAAGATGTCGGGCAGAAAATTCACGTTCATGTCAAATGATGGACAAAGGTTATGTAAGCTGGAAAGGGCCTTCGTTTCTAGTGGATTTCATAAACAGGTGGCCTTTAGCGGCTCTTTCTGCCTTGGATTTGGGCCTTTCCGACCACTCTCCGGTAGTCTTATCTTGCGCCGTAGTCGACTTTGGTCCATGTCCGTTCAAGTTCTACAACAGCTGGCTCGGAAAGGCAGGGCTGGAGGAGACAGTATCTAGGGTAATTGCTCAAGTTGGGGAAGTGAGGAGTATCAGCGGAGCTGGTGTTTTGTTTTAGAAGCTAAAGGAGAATATCAAGGCCTGGAGAGCAATTACCATAGAAAAAGAAGACAGGGCCCTGGTGGATTTGTACATGACTATCAAAGGCTTGGAGTTTGCAGCTGAGTCCAGACCTCTCAACTTAGCTAAGAGAAAATTGATGGCTGAGCTAAGGGTTGAAATCAGGAAACTTGAACTTAGGAAGGCCATGGATAGACAACAAAAGTCGCGGGTAAACTGGGTGAAGTTCGGGGATGAGAATACGACCTTCTTCCATGGCATGGTGAACTTCAACAAGACGAGGAACAGGCTCGCGGATATTGTTTTCGATGGGGTGAGGCTTACGGACCCAACAGAGATTAAAGATGGTATTATAAGAATTTTAAGAAGAAATTCTCTGAGCCCATTCGGAGAAGGCCAAAGTTTGACTGTTCGGGTCTCAAACGCCTGTCGCAAGCACAAGTGGATCTGGTCTCAGCCCGTTTTTCGCCGGAGGAGGTCTGCAAGGCGGTCTGGAGCTGTGGGGGGAGTAAAGCTCCTGGCCCAGATGGTTTCTCCTTTAAGTTTCTGAAGCACTTTTGGGCAGCCCTTAACCCGACCGGCATGGGAATTATGGACGACTTTTTTGAAAATGGCGAGTTTGCGGAAGGATGTAACTCCTCTTTTCTTGCCCTTATTCCCAAAATCACGGACCCACAACAGATTGAGGACTTTCGTCCGATCTGCTTAGTGGGCACCATTTAAAGATTGTAAACAAAGTCTTGTCAAACCGCATAAAGTGTGTTCTCACCTCCTTAGTTTCTGAATCCCAATCAGCTTTTATAGGAGGGAGGAACATTCTCGATGGACCGCTTGTTGTTAGTGAGTTGGTGTCTTGGGCGAGAAAGAGCAAACACAAGATGCTTATCCTGAAGGACTTTGAAAAGGCTTACGACACGCTCAACTGGAAATTCCTATTGTCAGTCTTGGAGCACATGGGATTCCCGGAAGTTTGGAGGAAGTGGGTGTTGGGGTGCCTTAATTTCGGGAAAGGGGCCCGTCCTTGTTAACGGGTCCCGATGCGGGAGTTCCGGTTTAAAAGAGGGCTTCCGTAAGGAGACCCCATGTCCCCATTCTTATTCATTCTTGCCCTGGAAGCTCTCAATATGTTTATTAACAAGATGGTGGACACCGGTCTGTTTCGCGGCATCAAGCTTCCTAGTAATGGTCCGATCGTGAACCCATTTGTTGTACGCAGTCAACGTCATGATTATGGGTGAATGGTCGGAAGAGAATGTGGTGAACCTAAGTCGCCTCCTTAGGTGTTTCTACTTGGTCTCCGGCTTGAAAATGAACCTCAAGAAGAGCCGCCTTTTGGGGTAGGGGTGCATGACGATGAAGTCAACCTCCTAGCGAGCATTCTCTGGTGTGATGCTGGAGAGTTCCCTTTCGTTTACCTCGGGCTCCCCATCGGAGCTAATATGAAAAGGGTTAAGCACTGGAAGCCCCTGTTCGATAAATTTAACACTAAGTTGTCGGCTTGGAAATCGAAGACTTTATCCTTCGCGGGTAGGTTAACGTTAGCCAAATCAGTCTTGGGGAACGTCCCTCTCACTACCTTTCCCTTTTCAAGGACCCTAAAAAGGTAGTGAATACTCTGGAGGGGATTCGCAGAAGTGGGATTCGCAGAAGTTTTGTCTGGGGGAAGACGACTTCGGGCCATAAGTTACATTGGATAAAGTGGAATAAGGTCATCAAACCGAGAAAGGGAGGTGGGCTGGGCATGGGCAGTATTTATGGGTTTAACGTAGCATGAGAGCCAAGTGGTGGTGGAGACTCAGACAAGACCCAAACCAATTGTGGGTTAAAGTGATTGAGGCATTGCATAGAACGAAAAATGGCAGCTCTTTAATTCCAGTTAAGGCCAGTATCCCGAGAGTTTGGAAAGATATCGGAAATACTGGCCTGGACCTTGCTAAAGTTGGGTTAGGGTGGAAGAGAAATTGTTAGTGGAGTTGGGGGACGGGTCCACGGTGCTATTTTGGAAGGACCGATGGCTGGGCAACAACTCATTAGCTAACTCTTTCCGAACCTATACCGTCTCGCAAAGCTAAAAAACGCTCGGGTCAGTTCTTCTGTCCAAGCTGCAGGAGATCTGATGCATTGGAGGTGGGATTGGGCCAAGCACCCAACCTCCAACGAGGACTGGGCTCAACTTGGCAGCTTAATGAACATGCTGCAGCAGGTCAGAGGGCACCAGAGACCCGATAAATGGATCTGGAAGAATGAGTTTTGTGACGATTTTTTTTGCCAAAAGTATCAGATTGGAGATAAGTGGGACAGACATTAACAACAACAACAACAGTCTCAAGTGGAACAACTGGGGCCCCCCGAAAGCTAATTTTGTTATGTGGCGGGCTTTTGAGGGGTGCCTGGCTACCAAGTCGGCTTTAAGCAGGAGGGGCGTCACTTTAAGCGATCAAATATGCAGCAGATGCGGATTAAGATAAGAGGACGACGACCATCTATTTGTTAACTGCTTGTCTGCTAAAAGTTTTTGGTGGCATGTGTGCGTTTGGATGAGGATAGGGGTGCCCATTGAAGACCACTCGTTTCAACAACGGATGGAGTTCTTTCAGAACCAACCAGGCTCCAAAGTTTGGAAAAAGTTGGTAAACTTGGTGGTTATCGCTACTGTCTGGAGAATGTGGATTAGCATAAACGACAAAGTGTTCAACAACAGAGAGACTTCGTATCCGAAGATGGTCGAGCTCATCAAGGAGGATGCGTTCGTTTGGTTTAGCAATGGGACTACATTGAACCTAATTCCTTGGGATAACTGGTTGGCATTTGATGTCACGGCTATTTTGTAACTTTCCAGCTGCTTTATGTTTGCCCCTTTTTCCAGCTTCTGGCTGGGGCTTTACATAAATATATAAAGTTTGCTGCTGTTAAAAAAGGTATCGCAATAAATATGATCTTACACTTAGACCCAACAGTCCCATGGGGAACATAAAAAGTCAAAAACTATGGATATCGAAGTTTTAGAAAAGGAAGCAATGATGGCTGAAGATACAACGGTCAAGGTAGTAAATAATCATGATGATCCCAAATATGATTGTATAAATGCAGGAAGGAATGTTGGCGACCATGCGATGGAATCCCTAATACAATCAAGCGAGTTTGGCTGTCAAAATATCAATTTAAATGAAGAAAATAATGGGCCGGCCCAGGAAGCACACAAGGAACATGAAGGTAAAGCCCAAAAAAAGAAAAGAAAAAGAAGCTTTATTGCTGAAGTAAGAGGCAATGCTCTTAAGCCCAATCCTCAAGTATAGATTTAAATGTTGAACTGTCAGATGAAACAAGATTGAACCCTAGAAAAAAGTCAACCAAGATGAAATTCAGACTTAGAAAAAATAAGAATCGGGGCAAACAAATTAGGGTGACGGAAGATCAGTGGGAAGAGACAGGGTACTCGTTGGAAGACGAGTTTGAATCGGATTGGGAAGATGGAGTAGATTCAGATTCCACCCTTGTGCCAGATACGAATCCCGCTGATAAAATAGATTCGGAACTGCCAATATGGGTCTAGGTAACACTGATGCCACAGAGGATGAACTTAGGGGTACAGAGGAGATGGGGCTGCACTGGGGATCGACCTGGCCAATAGGAAGAATGAAATTGAAAAGATTATCAATGATGAAAAGGCGGATGCTATGTCCAAATGAATTGGGCTTCATTGAATGTGAAAGGAGCAGGAGGGGCGGGGAAGGCGTCTTTGGTTAGGAGTCTCATAAAAGAAAACAATGTGGGGTTTTTAGCTCTTCAAGAAACACAATTGTGCAACATGTCGGAAGCAAGAATACGGAAATTCTTGAACGGAACGGCTATGGATTACGTAAAGGTTGACGCAGCTGGAAGATCAGGTGGGATATTATCGATCTGGAACCCAGGTCTATTTAGAAAACATATGGAATTGGTGGACCAAGATTTCATCCTGGTTAAAGGGGAACTGATTGGAAAGGGGCTAGAAGTAACAGTGGTGAATGTATATGCACCAAATGTCTGGTACAGAGAGAAGACGGGTTCGGAATAGTTTGTTATCTATTACAAACACTATAAAAGGGTTGTGTTTATTAATCGGTGACTTCAATGAAGTTCGTATACCAGAAGATCGATTGAACTCCATCTTCGATAGCTGTAATGCATTACACTTTTAACAATTTCATTGGCACAGTAGGGTTATTAGAATATCCAATGTCGGGAAGGAGATACACTTTTCTGTCGGGCGACGGGAATAAAATGAGCAAGATAGACAGGGCGTTAGTAGCAAGCGAATTCATGTCAAAATGGACCGAATGCAACATTAAGAGCTTTAGAGAGAATTATCTCTGACCATAGCCCACAGATACTAGCCACGAGTAGAACGGATTACGGCCCTATCCCGTTCCGATTCTTTAACAGTTGGCTGGACATCTAGGGTCTGGAGGAGGTGGTGAAAAAAGGTCTTGATTATCAAGTTGAAGAAAGTTTCAAAGGCCTGCTATTTGGGTCTAAACTTAAAACTGTCAAGGACGAAGTTAAAAAATGGAGGAAAATACATAGAGAAGCTGAGGAGAAAGATTTCTCCGAAGTCATTATCGGATAAAAGAATTGGATGCATCCGTCGAAGAAAGAGAGCTGGAGGAAAACGAAATTGAAACATGGAGAGATTGTAAAAGGAAGGTCAGAGAGTGGTTCCATAGAAAAGCAAAAGATTATCAACAAAAAGCGAGGGCAAAATGGATATTGGATGGGGATGGAACTCCAGGTATTTTCATACAACTGTGAACTGTAATTTGGCGAGAAGCAAACTGAATGGGCTTTGGATTGATGGGCCATGGGTTACTGACCCGCCAACTATTATGAAACATGTTCAAAATTGTATGAAAAAAAAAGTTTTCGGAACCCATGGCTTCGAGACCGCGTATGACACCAGAAGGGTTTTCAGAGATATCAGATATTGTAGCAAATCAACTGATTGAGAAATTTACACGGGAGGAAGTAAAAAAGGCAGTCTGGGAGTGTGGTTCGGAATGAACTAGAAAAATATGTAAAGGACATGATGGAGCAGTTCCACGTACACGGATCTATCTAGAAATCATGTAGTGCCTCCTTCATATCATTGATCCCAAAGTAAGTGATCTAGTTACATTATCAGACTTCAGGCCCATATCGCTCATTGGTGTCATTAATAAAATTATTTCCAAGGTTTTGGCTAATCGAATGAAAGGGGTCCTTAATAGCATAATCTCACATGAACAATCCGTGTTTGTGGCTAACCGCAATATTGTGGACGGACCACTGGTCCTTAACGAAGTAGTGTCGTGGGCGAAAAAATATAAGAAGGTATTTTTGTTCAAAGCGGATATAGAGAAAGCCTATGATACCTTAAGTTGGAAATTCTTAATCTCGATACTTACCTATATGGGGTTCCTTCTAGGTGGAAAACATGGATCATGGGTATCTTGTCTTCGGGCAAAGCGTTGGTTTTAGTCAACGGGTCCCCACCGGGGGAGTTTCAATACAAGAGGGGTCTAAGACAAGGTGACCCGTTATCACCATTTTTGTTCACGGTTGCAATGGAAGCTCTCCATGTACTAATGGTAAAGGCAGTAGGTTCGGGTATGTTCATGTGGATAGAATTACCTAATAACGGCCCATGTCTATCGCACCTTTTCTTCGCAGATGACTCTATTTTCTTGGGCACATGGGATGAGGATAATATGAAAACACTGAGAAGAATATTGAGAATATTTTACATGATGTCGGGTTTAAAGGTTAATCACAATAAAAGCTTCCTATATGGGATCGGGATGAACGAAGTAGAAGTCGTAAACATGGCCAGTATCCTAAATTGTAAAATGGGCTCGCTCCCATTCACGTACTTAGGTTTGAGAGTTGGTGCGAACATGAACAGGGTGGGGAATTGGAAAGAAGTAATTGATAAGTTCAACAAGAGACTGTCAGGCTGGAAAGCAAAAATATTATCGTTTGCGGGGAGACTTACGTTAGTAAAATTGGTATTGGGTTCTTTACCTAACTATATTTTATCCCTATATAAAGCCCCGAAGATTGTAATAAAAACACTTGAAGGAATCAGGAGCCGTTTTCTTATAGGGAGGGTGTGGGGGCTTGAATAAAATCCGCTGGATGAAGTGGGATTGGATATTGGTTGCAAAAAACATGGGTGGGCTCGGTATACGAGGGATCAGAGAAATGAATCTGGCGTCTTGATGAAGTGGAGGTGGGGACTTAAAGAAGATCCGGAACAACTATGGGTTAAGGTTATTGAAGCATTGCATCGAAGTAGGAGGAACGCACAAAGTATCCCGGTAAAATTTTTTTTAACAGGTTCATGGAAAATAATTGTTCGGGTAGACGACGACTTCAAAAAGGTAGGCATTGAAGCGGTCCGAAGTCTTAGGAGCAGGATTGGTGACGGGGGTAAAACGTTATTTTGGATGGATACGTGGGTGACTAGGCGGCCACTAAAAGATGAATTCCCACTCATATTCAGGTTGGCAAAAAAGAAGATGAATAAGGTGCATCAAAACTACAAAAAGAATCAAGGTGGAGTTCTGTGGGACTGGAAGTGGTGCAGGCTCCCTAATTGCAACGAAGAAAGAAACGAATGGGAGGGCTTAAAAGCACTACTCTTACAGCAAGTCTTGGGTCAAGGCGAAGACAATTGGAGTTGGAAGGATAATGCTAAGGTAGGATTCTCGGTCAAGGATTTAAGGAAAGAATTGGCTGGAATCGTCGATGTAAACACCGTTCCAAATGGTTTCGAGTGGAGCAAAATCGCAACGGCAAAAGTTAACCTGTTTGCATGGAGAGCGATCGAAGAAAAAATTCCAATGATGGCGTCACTAACGAGAAGGGGGGGTGCAAATCGGTTCAGATACGTGCAGGCTTTGTGGTGTAGCATCGGAAACGGCCAACCACACTATTATTCACTGTCCGATTGCTAAGTTAGTGTGGCTGCAACTATGGTCATGGATGAAAATTCCCATTAGGGACCATCGAGAGGATATTAAAACCAGACTCTTAGAGAAATCGGATTGGCCCAGAAAAAAAGTGAAAATGGTTTACGCTATTCACCTCTTAGCCGCATGGTATTTATGGAGAAACAGGAACGACAAAATTTTTAATGATACGTTTATGGAACCAAGCAAGCTTTTGGAAGAAATTAAAGAGGAATCGTTCGAATGGATAAGTATAAGATCAAGGTGTACCGGGCTAACATGGAATGAGTGGAAGGATTTCTCGTTCATGGATTAACAATCTCGATACCTATGTGTTTAGTTTCGTTTGATTGTTTTTTTCTTGTTGTAAGCTTCCTCTGTTCTTGACTATGTACTTGAGTTGTGATCGCGTCTTCATAGCTCCTTGCTATATGTCGTTTTTTTCCGATATGATGAATAAAAGGTTCCTTTGTTGTTGTTAAAAAAAAAAAGAATGTTAGATATTTTTGTGTTTACCTAGAAAGTTAAAAGAATGATGTCTGTATATGTCTGTGTTTCTTTTATTGAAGTGGGTTATTAATGAGCACTATGTTGTAAATTGTTGCCGTCCATCTAAACGAATAAATCGAACTAGTTACCGAAAACTTATTGGTTAATAAAATAAACTAGCCGATGACTTCGATTCAAGATGATAACTAAACCGACCAAACCATGCACATCAAAATGAAATGGACTAACGCATAACCTGCTTACGACATATATCCACCACAAAAATGCTACAATAAATTTTAAACGAATAATACAACAACAACAAACGAGTACCGCAATGCAGAGTGTCGCTCTCGCCGCAACGCGCAGACACCTACTAGTGTGTATGTATGTCTCTGTGTGTGTATATATATAGGGATTGGCTAAAATAAAAACCATGATTAGTTGAGAGAATAAAAGGAACAAATCTTATCCTTTGATCAAGATGAGGTGTATGGCTGAAATTTAATTTTGATTATGACATGTGAGGACCATTCTTTTTTTAATAAAAAAACATTACAATTACATAAAAGGGCAAATATGATATTTTTACACCACATACATTTTTGTAAAAATTCTTTTTATCAAGATGTCCTATCAAATTAATGAAACCCACAAAATTGCTTTGTACACAAAGCACCATCATTCAAATCAACGAATTTACATACCCTTTAAAAATTGTTTTATACATGTTAATATAGTTTTTTATCGCAAATTTGCATTTTCTACAGCAAAAAATTCCCAAATTGCTATTCGCCAACAGGTCTACAAAATTTACACTGACATAAATTACCAAAAAAAATCCTGAAAAATAAAATCCACCCAACTCGGCTTCGTTTCTTGTTCGTTATTCTAGTCTTTTGAACCTAAAAGCCCTAACATCTGTGAAAATCAAAGAAAAAAACAAAGCGTTTACATTCTCTACCGCACGCAATAAATTTTTTATATTCACCATCTGTACGTAAAAACATTTTACAAACTATGTAAAATAAACATTTTTACAAACGTTTCTAAAAATAGATTTACATTGTATGTTTAGAGGAGCTTAGGCCGACGATCAGAGGCGTAAATTTTTTTTCGTCGTATGTAAAAAATGCTAATTCGATACCATGCACAAAAAAAACTTTTACATTCGACAACATACGTAAAAACATTTTTCAAACTTTTACATTCGAATGTGAACTCGCATGTAGATGCTTTATGTTTCTTTTAGATGTTTTTTTACAGCAGATGTAAAAAGAATGATAATTCACTTTTGTATTTCATTTTAAATGTTTCAACGTTTGATATCTTTTTACACTCGACAACAAATAACCAGGTTTTTTTACTATAAACCTTTTTTTCAATTTTTTTACATTTAATGTTTTTTACGTCCCCGGCCTGGAATGTCTATGTTATATTTTTACAATCAGGGTAAGGTTACTTTTTTTTACATCCTGACTACCCAAATAACCCGTTTATTACACAGCAAGGGAAAAGGTTTACACTTTGTTCCCACCCCTGTTATACATGTAAAAGCGACACCCTTCAGACATTTTTTTTGTTTTTACCCCCACCCAAGTTGTAACTTTTTATGTCCCTGTTAAAAGATTTTAAACTTTTTTACGCCCCGGTTATAAAGTTTATTTACACAAATGTAACTCGTCAAAAACTAGCATTGCCACAATATATCTTACCTTTTTCCTTTGCTTCCCTAATTTTAACGTCTTTTGGTTAGGAACCGGCTGCCGTGCAACCCAATTCAACCAACATATTTGGCATGCGACACCATATGTTAAAAAGTTTCTTACGTCTTACTTTACATTCGACATTTAAAAAAGACATTTTACAGTCGATACTATGCCTAATTTTTTTGTCATTTGATATCGTCCAAAGAACAAAAATTGGCATTCAACGCCCGGACGTCAAAAGCATTTACATGTGAGTTTAGATTCGACATTCCCAAACAAAAAGGTGTGCATTCGACACACGTACGTTGGAAAAACATTTTTATGTGGGAGTTTACATTCGACGTATACAAAACATTTTTACGCTCGACACCGTGCGTTAAAAAAATCATTTACGTGTGAGTTTACATTCGAAATTTAAAAAAAACAAGCTTTTACATTCATCACCATGCATTAAAAATCATTTACTTGTGAAATTTTACCGGGAGCATATTTTACATGTATATATAACATGATCTTATGCAAGCTAACATACTTTGGGATCTTCAGTACCCGCATCAAGAGATTTCAATTGGTCAGTTGGTGAAGAACTGTCACTTTAACCTTCCACCAAAAAACTTCCCTACAAAGAAGGATCAAGCTCAGTTTGATTCGACCCTACTTATTTGAGCTCGAGCTCTGCTGGGTTAGACTCTACTTATTTGAGCTCGAGCTCGGCTCGCAAATAAAACTGAAAGCTCGGTCTCGGCTTGACTCAATTTGGCTAGAAGTATTTTGCTAAATCCTCACACATTTCTATATCCACAGACATGACAACACATATACGTCTACACAAAATTACGGCAATCCACAAACAATTCGAAAATCTTGAAAACTTAGTTGTTACCCGTAAGTCAAAATACATGATAAAAAGATGAATTTTTTATCCTCATGTAACCTACGTGGGCAAATTTTATCATCATGTAAACTTGTTTTGTCTTATTACTATTTTTTTAAACAATTTCCACAAATTTCAAAAATCCATACACATATATCTCAAAATCTTGAAAATAAAGAATAATCATCCACCATACTCCACTATAAACTTATAAACCACCATCTCTTAAACTACCGTGCTCCGATAAGAAAATCGAAACTCGGCAACCACCATCACTTGACCCCCGCCGTTGTCGGAAAACTGGAACAGAGGATATCATCCGAACTTAGCAACCCCCAAGAAACGTCAGAACGTTGGATCGAAGTTGTGTTCTCAAACATGGTTTTTTTGACATGTTTGACATTAAATCGATTGAATTTGATTTTGAGACTTTCAAGGGTTTGTTATTAGGTGATTATGTATGACATATTCAAATTTTAGTCATTTTTAACCATAGGTTCATCATTTATGTGAAAAATGTAGAAAAATGATAGAAATGGGTAGAAATAGAGAGTGTCTTGTGTAGATCTCATCAAATTAGGTATCCCTGGCTCTGATACCACTTGTTAGGATCGCTCATCCACTGCTTAGGAACCTAATTTGTATCTAAAGTCCAACATAAGCGGAAATTATGTGACTTCTTAATCGAATACACAAGATTTCTATTTAAATTGTCTGTTTATTAGTTCAAATCAATAGTACATCGAGAATCCAAACAAACAGAGCTTCGCCGCCGTCAACGCAAAATTCTTACAATGAAAGACCCAACGACAACTATATATAGAGCAGCAAGTTCACTCCAACCGTGGCTTGGCTAGATCAAGTTTTGGCGAACTTGATCTACCCTCACACAAGTTCGGTCGAACTTTTACATTACACACAAATGCTTTTCAAGTTCTAACAATTTCAAACCCTAAACATGCTGACTCAATTCAAGACCTAGATAATAGACATCATGTATCAACATGGTTGAGGGTCGAAGCATGAACTTGGCTAGTGTATTGACATGGTCTTTCACGAGGACCAGACGAGGGGGAAACAAGGCTGCTTTACACATGGGTCCTTATATCACTAGGCTTGCACAGAGTTTATAAGTGTTTGAAAAATATAACCAGCAGCATTTGCATAAGGGCTCGAGTACAGTTTTCTTCGCGATTAGAGACTTGCAGTTGGTAGGTATTTTGACTTGGACCGAGCCGATCATCTGGGAGGGTTTTAGACATGGGGCTCAAGTTCAACCACCGGAGGGTGATCCACCGGATGATGTTATGCAGGCTACAGTCCCTACTCATAGGCAGAGGCCGCGCCAGAGGCACGAGATCTCGGCACCTCAGTAACCTAGACGTCAACCACCACCGGATCCGCTTACTTTAGAATCCCTGTACAATAGGATGGACCAGGGATTTAGGGAGATGCATGGTAAGATCAGGACTGGGCAGGATAGGTAGGAGAACGCACTCAGGTACATGATGAGTCGCATGAGCATGGATGTCCCAGATTTCTTTTAGCCTTATTCAGCGCCTGGTCCATTTGATATGGGTGGTCAGTTTGGTTCTCGTGATGAGGGTGGATCGAGCTAGCTAGTATGTATGAGCAGGGTGATTATCATGAGAGTGAATAGGAGAGCGAGGATGACCAGGATTAGTGTGGGGATAAAGGACGCAACAAGAGCTTAAGGAGGTATCTTTTATGTTATTTTTCTGTTTTATGTTGTTTTTATCCTATATGATTTGTAGTTAATTGTGATACTTAAACTGGTTGGTTGGGATGATGGGTTGGTTGTGATGGATGTTTTGAGACACTTTTATTTATCCATCTATTATTGTCACACCCTCAACTTCCACTTGCGGAGTTTTACCGCGAGGCGTGTGAACAAACCAGAATCTGAAACACTAGTACGTCGAACGACTCTATATGATTTGATTATACGTTTTCCAAAATCATTTGTTGTTAATTTTATATTACCAATATTTAGCAGAGCATTAGTTTTAAAGTTTGAGCGGAAGCATAAGTAAGTAGTGATGCGGGCGCCAACACAAACGCCAAAACAAATGAAAAATCCCAAAACAATATTGATAAATAAGACTCGATAATGATGTCTTGTTCAATGCATGTGCGTGCACCTAGAGCTCCTAGCGTCCTGAGAAACATGTAAAGAAACAAGTGTCAACATTTAAGATGAGTGAGTTCACAGGTTTTCATAAATTCGTTTGTTCGGTTATAGTTTGATTACTCCGTTATCCCCAACCCGGGATAACGTATCAGTTCCATTATTCCAACCCCGGAATAATAAGTTGTTGCTTCCAATATTCCCATCCCGGAATATTAAGTTGTTAATTCCATTATCCCCAACCCGGGATAATAAGTTGATGTTTCCAATATTCCAAACCCGGAATATTAAGTTGATTCGTAATTAAGTTCAATGTTAATATATATAGGTAGCTAGCCTAAAGTCATGTCACGTAAGAGTTCGCGATCGAAGCTGATGTTGTGCCTCCGTTTTGCCAGGCCTATCACATGACCATGGCGGTGTTAGGCCAATTATTCACCCGTTGACCATACCAGGTCGGCTAGCGCGACTAGCTCGGATGGGGCTTGTCGGGCCCAGTAGTACTACTTATAATTCCCCCGCTATTTAACCCAAATACTAACGATCCGAGGAGATTGTCGAGGACTTAAGTGATAAAGCTGCTTAGTGACCATAACATTACATTAACATTAACTTAGTTACCGTATAGTTATGTGACGTTAAATTCGTATAATGTAAAGAGATTGAGTTTGAGAGTGTATACATGTTTCTCCCCCTGTTGTTTAAAAACCGGATAAAGTTAGGGGCCGTGAACTCACCTTTATTTGCTCGGTTAGTGTAGCAAAGATGTTATAAGAGATGGGACCGCTAGTTGCGTCCTAACAAACCAATTAATTACACGTCAGTGTGAAATCACGCCAATACAAATTCCACACGCAATTTACTCACAAATTGATACACACAAACAACATCTCTAACACTCAAACATGCATTCAAGTATTCTCATGTGATCATAGTAATCAAACAACTTATCATGAACATATTCCAAATCCATGCAACACTTTAATGCATAAAATCACAAGTTATCAACTTTCTGCTTAACACTCAATTATTCAGTTGTTTTCTAGGACTTTTATAAAATAGTTCTAACACTCCAAAAATTCCAATATTTTTACAGTAGGTGACATCTATACCATAGAAATTTATATAATTTTTCCAAGTCCTAAATCTTTACCAATTAGCCATAAATATTAATCCATTAAGCTGCAGTCAGATTTACCGCTTTCTGACTGCAGTCCACGGAAGAATTTATTTAAAAATCACTGATCGTCCGATTAACAAAATTCCAGTTGGAGTTGCCCGGAAATTTCTATACCTAGTTGCTGTACAAAAATCATGACTCAACTCTCTACTGATTTTAAAATCTAGCTTGATAAACAACCAACAAAATTCCAGAATTTTCACAGCTTTAGCTACTGAACTTGTTTAGCCCTTTAAAAATATCAAACGATTTCTGAAAATTATGAATCCAGCGCCATTAGATTCCTTATTCAAATCTCTACGTTCTAGACATCAGAAAATCCGTTTTTCGACAACTATTGACCGAGTTATAGCCAGATGAAGTCGGCTGTAACTTTTACTCAGCATCCTGATTCAGCATATCTTTATCATAAACTCGTGTAATC
The DNA here is from genome assembly GCA_947069175.1 of Scalesia atractyloides. Taxonomy (NCBI): domain Eukaryota; kingdom Viridiplantae; phylum Streptophyta; class Magnoliopsida; order Asterales; family Asteraceae; genus Scalesia; species Scalesia atractyloides. Next base: position 56,045,619 of record CAMTDV010000016.1, on the reverse strand, counting down.
CCGTTCATGCGATTAATCTAGGCGATCTAAAACCGATTTCTAATCCTAGATTAATACTAATATCCTATCCATGCAAACCCTAGTTCTTACTTCTAGTTATTACAACCAAAACACACTTGTAACTTGTGATTTCCGAAAACAATTCTGCATATGAACAAGCACCAAAACAGCCGATTATTTACAGCACTTATAATCCGAAACTATACCATCATGCGATCTGAGAACAGCAACAATCAAGACACATATATCCAAAACAACTAACCATTCAAGCATACATATACCCGAGACAACTAAACATTCAAGCATACATATATCCGACACATTTATATCAATTCTTTCAAGCATGTATATGTATATCCGAAACAATACAATCATCTATCTCATTCTATTATGCAAATCCGAAAACAACACACTCAAGACACGTATAACCGAACATGATCTATCAACAAAAGATAGATCCTAACCTTAAGTGACAAGGTAAGCGGCCGAAACTTGGATGTGAGTGGATTTGGCTTGAAGGTAAATCGCGACCGAGAAGGGCTTGTTGATAAAGTGGGCTGTTTGATCGACTAGAGGTGAACAAAGACTGATCTCGCGATTGAATGCAGGTGAAGATGGAGACTGTTGCTGCTGCTGCGACCGAGAGGAATAAGCGAACAAGAAAGGCAGCTGATTGCGATCACAATAGGCGAGAACAAGCTGCCGACGGCTGTTTTTCTTTAGGGTTTGTGTTTTTGTCAATGACACATGCAATGAATGATATATATAGGCGCAAGGGATAGGGTTACGGTTTGGTTTGGGTTTATGGCCGAGGGACTTGGGTGAGTTAGTTTGGTTTGGATGTGATGAAAGTTGTATAGGCGCAAGAGATAAGGATTGCGGATTTTGGTTTGAGATTTTGGCCGAGGAACTAGGGTGGTTGGTTTGGGTTTGATCTCGGTCGAAAAGTCTGATTTGGTTTGGTTTAGGTTTGCTCTTGGTTTGGATTCGATCTTGGCCGAGGACTTGACTTGAGCTAAAGTTTAGAACTTGTTACTCCTAGAGTCACGATGAATCGAAGTTGGTTCACGTCGCGGTTCGGTTTAGTTCGTGTACATATCTACAGTAACTATTCTATAACTAAAAATTTACACAACACACAACACGTATTTAATCCATGCACGTTTAATACTTAGCACATATATTATTCGATAAGTGTCACGTGTAAGTTATCCGAAAAACCCGGGATATCACAATTATGCTTGTTGGTATATTTGTGTTTGGTTTGATAGGTAAGTTTATTTGTAGCCGCTTCTGTTCACGTGTGAGATTAGGAATTGTTTGCTGAGCGTGTTCGGATTGGAGGGCATATGTGGAATTGACTGGCACATTGATAGTCTCGCATATCAGCTAAGTTGTTTCCACTGTATATATTTTGTATATTTTATTTAGTATTTACTTTTTAGTTTGAGTTTAGTTAGTTTTGAGTCGTGTTCTATGCCTAATTAGGGACAATGCAAACCTTAAGTGTGGGGATGGGATATAGAGCCGTAGTGTTAGTTCGAGTCATAAAAAAATGAAAAATCAAAAAATAGAAAAAAATAGAAAATGTCCCTGATTTAGAGTTTGCACATAAATACGGAAAATGATAGAAAACTCGAGTATTTTCGGTTCTCAAATAATAATAATCTGAGTTAATAAGTTGAGCATGTGTCTAGCTAGGGATATGTAGGTAGGCTCTTTCTGTTTTTAGGTTCCTTTGAGCTAAAATAATTAATATGTTAGGATACCGGTGGGTACTCATCTAGGAGAAATATCAAAGCCGAAACCACCTATAAGAGTATAAGGAATACCGTTATAAGCTAAAAGCCTTAGAATTTTTTATCAAAAGACACTACAAAAAAAAGTCCATTTAGTGGCACACATATTTAATGGCAGTTCGCTTTTGTGCCACAAATTTAAGTTTTAATGGCACTTACGTATGCCATTTTGCTTAGCACACACTTTTAGTAACATATAGGTTTGTAGCACTAAATCAAGATTTAGTGACACTTTATATATGCCACTAAAATTTTCGGTATTTTTAGTGGCACTTTATATTCGCATTCAAATTTCTTCTTTTAACTTTTTCCCAAATTTGGCTCTTTCCCCCTTAAAAAGTTAAACACCTTATTCAAAATTTTCCAAAAATTTCATTCCCTCCTCGGGCATTAGTTTTCCCTCTGACATCTTCCATCCATAAACAATTTCCCAGTCCAAAAATTACTTATCAACAAAATCAATTTCTTCTCTACAGATTATGGAAGCTACACCTCGGGTATTGAACAATGATTTGTGATTTGGCACACCATCAACCACCCCAACCTTCGGCACGCCGTCAATGTAGTCGCCACCGTTCATTACTCTTCTCCGCTCTGTCCTTTGAACAACGACGTCGTTTCAACAGCAAAGGTTGGGTCCGTTCGGATTTCGACTTGGTTTGCGGCAACCACGCAGTCAAATACCAGTAATCGTTTTGGTCAGATGATTGTCATCCCCAGGTGTTGGCTAGGGGTGCAAACGAGCTAAGCTACTCATGAGCTACTCGAGCTCGGCTTTTCGAGCCAATTTTAAGAGAGCTTCGTTTTTCATGCTCGAGCCTAAACGAGCTTGGTGTTTATATAACTCTTTATTAATATACTAAATATATTGTAAAAAAATAATAATAATAATAATAAATGTTTATGAATTTGCGAAAAAATAACTGTAAATAATTAATATAAATTAATTAATGAATAATAAACGAGCTCAGTTTAAGCCAAGCTCGAGCTTTAAAAATTACCTACGACTGGAGCTTAAGAAACAAAGCTCGAATCAAGTGGAGCTCGAGCTTTCTAAGTTAAACGGGCCCGAGCCTAGTCAATCTCGTGCTTGGCTCAGCTCACTTGCACCCCTAGAGTAGGCGTATAGCAGCTGCACTTGTGTTTGTATACTTTTTTTAATGCTACCACTATTTGTTTTTCTTTTTTTATGTCTGTTCACTTTTTTTAATGCAACCACTGTTTTTGTTCTTTTTTTTTAAGTTTTGCAACAGTTACTGCTGCAGTTGTTTTGTACTTTTGTTCATTGTTTTCATTTGAAACACAATTTGATTTGATAATTAAACATAAGAGTATCCTCATGTTTATTTTGAAACATTATGAAGTTGCGATTTATATATGATGTAGATGTCCTTTAGTAAAATTCAGTAAACTCTTTATTATTGTTACATAAATGACAGATTGTGTTTTCACTAATTAGTGATTTACTATTATTAAATATTATGCTGACCTTAAGACTGCTAAATATTTTGTTGAAACTTATTTTCAGCTTTTAGCTCGTTAGCTGATTTTGACTTATTAGTTCATTATACCATGATTTAGGTAAAGGTAGGGTGTTCTAAAGAGGTACATTAATCTATGTTTTTCCAATAGGTGTATGAGTGAAATGCACATATGATATACATTTCTGTATACATAGGTTGAACTGAAAGATCCTGATGAGAACATTGGTGCCAAGTCAGTATTGAGACAAGCAGCTTCAAAGACTAATGATTTATCTGGTGATGGGGCAACAACATTGTTCTAGCAAAAGGCTTAGCAACTGAAGATGTTAAGGTAATTTACTAAATGAATTTTTTGAGAAGTTCGAATCCTGAGAGTAAATACTCTCATAATGAACTCTCTTTCATTAGGTGATGGAAGCAGCTGGTGCTAACCCAATTTAGATAACTTGAAGTATTGAAAAAACCACCCAATCATTGGTTGAAGACCTTTATCTAATGTCAAAAGAAGTGAGTTTGTCTTTTGTTAATTGCTCTTAATTCTTTGATAATTGTGTTTATAAGATCTAATCAATTTAACACTACTTGTGAAATTTCAGGCTGAATACTTTGAGTTGGATGATGTGGCTGCACTAAATGCATGGAACAACTATGAAGGGAAATATGATTTGCTAAGAAAGAGTTAACACGCGTATTATATTACTCGAATATAGATTGTGAAAGAGGTTTAGGAACACAAAGAAGTTTTGAGTTTTTATTTGAATGTTTGTTAGTTTTGTGTAATAGACGTAGTTTGTCCCTTATTAAACGTTTGTTTACAAACATTTGGATGTTTGGAAGACGATTTAACTATTAAATGAAGTAATGATATTATGACTTCTACATTTTACAATTTTAACTTTATTTTATATTGTAATAAATGATAATATTGATTAATCCAAATTAATATGCTAAATGTCTGCGGTGGCAATCAATTTGATGTGATTTTGTGGCAAACTTTATGTGTTACTAAAAGTATCAAACTTTGTAGTGGCAAACACAGAAGTGCCACAAAAACAGAAAAACTTTGTGTGGCAGATTGAAAAAGTGCCACTAAAGGCTTTAGCGTCAGCACTTCTAGTGGCACCTTTTTTGTGTGCCGCCCATTTTTCCAAGGGCTTTTAGTGACCCCCTTTTTGTTTTGTGGCACTTTTTGTGTGTTACTAAATGACGTTTTTTGTAGTGAGAAAAAAAATTGCATAATTGAATAAAGACAAGGCCTATGTAATCTTTATTGGGGATGGTGACTCTAATTTAGATTGCCTCTAGGTTGAGTTAAAGGAAAAATGCAAAAATGATGAAGCTCATGTTGTCGTTTTCGGGGAAGGTGGCTCTGGTTGAGACAACATCTAGGTTAGGTATGCAAAAGAAGTCTAGTGCTCATGAAAAAAAACGAGAAAGAAAAAAAGTTTGATTTTAAATTCTTTGGGTTTTTGTATAAGACGGTTAGGAAATAGCCAATTAGTTGTTCCTTTATTTCATAAGCTTGAGGCGGGATTAGGTGGAACCGTACTTAAATGTAAATAAACATGAAGGGCCTAGGAACCGGTGTTGAGTTTTAGAGGATCGTATACCCGCAATCAAGGTTGGAGAACTCGCTAGTCGCTAGTCGGCCGGTAAGTGGGGACTAGCGACTACTCGAGATTACTCGGGATAAATCAGGATTAATCGGATCAGGTTTTTTATATGTAATTTTTAGTTTTATGTATAAATATATACATTTTTATAAGTAAATATTTGAAGTAGCTAGGTTTTAAATCTTACTCAACTCATTTATTTAAGTGTACATGATTAATTGTTGGAATTCATATGATTCGGTTGGAAACTGACCGAAAATTAGAGGTTTTGGCCGGAATATACATGTTTTTTTTGCTGGAATCGTCGACTTTTAGCTGGCCTAGTCGTGCCTAGTCGGACCTAGTCGGTTAATGGACCGATTTAAGAAAAATTACTCAGTAACTGGATGACTAGTGATTAATCGGCGACTATTCGTCTCCTAGTCGCGATTTTTACAACATTGCCCGCAATCATGAGTTAACATATGTTTGATGTTTAATAATATAATCTGAATTTTGAGATCAAATATTATCTTGAGTATGATTCCGTAGCATATATCTTTTTCGGGGACGAAAAAAGAGTAAGCGCGGGAATATTTGATGTATTGCAAAATACATGCATCTATCATGTAAAGTTTGTATATATTTCGTTTCGTTTGTGTTGTTTTTTTTGGTAGAATGAGTTTCTATTGTTAGTTTGGTTATTTGCAGGTCTCGATTGCTGAAAGATGGTGAAAATGCAGGAAATATGCTGAAAAGGAAATAAGCAATGAGAATCGGAAGTGACGCAGATGAACATGTATTGAAAAACAAAGAATTGCTGGAGAAATACCTCGTGGCGTCACGCCAGCACAATTATGATTCATGGTCGCGTCTTTTGAAGCAAATAAGAAATAATAAATTACAAAGACATGCCGCGTAGCGTGACGAGAGAAGGATGTCCCTTTCGCGTGACGCAAAGGGGGTGTTTTCACAGTAGGTTACGGAGTAGAATTCTAGAGTGAACACTAGTGTATTTGGGTTTAGAAGTAGAAGATGAACCGAAAAAGAAACAAAAATCACCATTTCACGAATATAAGAATAAAAACATGAAATTCGCGTTTGGGACAAACACGGTTCAGGAGAAAATTCAATTGGAAAGCAATCGAACGATGAGTTTAAGAATGAAAAAGAACTTCGTGATAAGGTTAAATCCACAAGTGGAATAAAACCCACAAATGGACATTATGCTGATACTCGGACTTGCTTTAAATGCAATGAAGTTGGTCACATTGTTCGCAAGTGTCCGAAATCAAAGCCTATGTATCAACGAAGAAAGACAACTTCAGATGATGAGAAACTTAAGCGCCCAGAGATTGTAAAGCCAATCAAGATCTTAAATCGAAATAATGAATCTAACATCGAAGTGAAACCTAAAATTGAACCTAAAATTGAGAAATCAACTTTTTAAAAATGTGAAACTTCTAAATCAAATGAAAACAAAGATTCAAAATTCTACATTAGGAAAGCTCGAATGAAATCTCAATCATGGGTTGCAAAGAAAACACCAACATCATCTGAAAGTGCAAAATCTGCATCAGTCAAGAATGAAAATGTCAATGACACAAAGACTGATCAGAAAGTTCCAAATGCTAATTTGAAAATTCCTACTTACGATATCCCGATTCCACCCAAGACCGGAAAGGCTTAGGTTTCCATCTTTAAATAGTTTCTTTGCATGTGCAAGGCTCCAAAGATCCATCTTGTCAAAGTGGATTATGGATAGCGGAGCTTCATGTCACATGACTGGGATGCGTGCCTTACTTTTCGATATCAAAGCAATCAATGGAGGGTACATGGGATTCGCGGGTAATGAAGGAGGAAGAATCGTTGCAGAGGGAAAGCTATCTAATGGTGTGGTGTCATTTGATAAGGTCAACTATATCACCGAGCTAGAGAACAATCTTCTCAGTATTTCTCAAATCCGTGATAAGCAGTTTACCACCCATTTCAACGAACAAGGAGTGCATGATTATCAAACCGGGCTTTAAGATTCCAGAAGAATGGATTCTCATGCGTGCTCCTCGCAAGAATGACCTTTATGTGCTAGATATGAGTGTTGCTACTACTACTTCGAAGCCGGCTCAATGTTTCTTAACAAAGGCCACATAGAAGGAATCAATTCTTTGGCACAGAAAGATGGGTCATATACACCTCAGAAAGATGAATCAATTGGTTCACAATGATTTAGTTGAAGGAGTGAATCATAGAAGCTTGCACATGACTGACAATTGTCTGGAATGCAAGAAAGGAAAGCATATTAAAAAGTCTCATCCAAGAAAGATTCTTAACTCCATCAAGCTGCCGCTCGAAAGACTGCATATGGATCTCTTCGGTCCAGTGAATGTTCGTAGTATATCTGGAGATCTTAATTGTCTTGTCGTCACTGATGATTATTCAAGGTTTTCATGGGTCATCTTCCAAGAGAGCAAAGACGAAACGTTTTGATAATCTCATGATCCTCTTCAGGAAGATTGAAAATCTGTACCGTCTCCCTATTAGAAGAATCCGAAGCGATAACGGTACAAAATTCAAGAACGCCCGAATAAAAGAATTTTGCAACGACAAAGGGATCTTACACGAATTCAGTGCTCCATACACTCCGCAACAAAATGGAGTAGCTGAGAGGAAGAACAGAACGTTAATAGAAACAACAAGAACTATGCTTGCTGATTCAAAGCTTCCAGTCAGTTTCTGGAGTGAAGCAGTCGCAGCAGCATGCTATGCATTGAACAGAGTTTTGACGATCAAACCAACCAAGAAGACTTGCTTTGAATTGCTAAACGAAGGAAACCCAATCTGAAATATTTAGAACCGTTTGGCACACCTTGTACAGTCATTGATTCAGACGGAAAGTTTGGTGTCAAATCGATAGATGGTTTCTTTGTCGGCTACGCAACTCCACTCAAGAGAGTATATCTTCCAAGTTTAAGAAGAGTGGTAGAAGCACAACATGTCGATTGTTTTCGATATACAACTCCAATTCAGAGAGCAGGCGATGCTTGGTTGTTCAATTATAGTAAATTGTGGAAATCATTTGACTTGCTAGAAGAACCTTCTGAAGAAGACATTGCAGTTTTATATTATCTACATCAGTCGGCTAATCAAGAGCAGATTATCAGACCAACCAACTGTTGGATCAACATCTTTTGGTGTAGGTCCAAGTACTAATGGTGTTCAAGAAACTCATGCAGAACAAGTGATGACGCCTACAGAACCAGTAAATGCAACAAAGGAACCTAATCTTTCTCAATCACATAGTTCCGACTCTGATGAGGCTCTGATGTTTGATGATAATGGAGAATCTTCTTCTGACGAAGAATCTGAGCAGATCACAAGTATGTTAAATCAATCTGCTGGCCCAAGTACTCAAAATGAAGCGTCTTCTAGTGCTCCTGAAGTTGACTCAATGGTTGATTAGAATATTACTAATCAGGATAGTACTGTTGATGTTTCAAGTGAGGTGATACCGAGATCTTATTCATACCAGCCATCGAATTCTATAATTGGTGAATTGCAAACTGGCGTAAGAACAAGGAGCTAGATTAACAAAGCTTTGAGTTGTTTCTATACTCGAGTAGCTCCGATTCTAGAGTATTGCTATTATTCATGCTTCATATCCCAGATAGAGCCAAAGAATGTTTCTGAAGCTTTAGGAGATGAGAATTGGGTGCTTGCGATGCAAGAAGAATTATTACAGTTCGAAAAGCTAGGGGTATGGAAGCTTGTTGACCTTCTGGAGAATCAAAAGGCGATAGATACTAAATGGGTCTTCAAGTGCAAGCGTGATGACCGTGGAGTTATAGTGCGCGACAAAGCTCGGCTCGTTGTCAAAGGATTCCATCAACAAAGAGGAATTGATTATACAGAAGTATATGCACCAGTTGCAAGGTTGAAGTCCATTCGCATTTTCCTTACATTTGCTGCTTGGAAAGATTTAAAGTGTATCAATAAGATGTGAAATCTGCTTTTCTATACGCTAAGCTACGAGAGCAAGTGTACGTCAGCTAAGCACCTGGTTTTGTTGATCCGCTGAACAAAAAGAAAGCCTATCTTCTGGATAAAGCATTGTATGGTTTGCATCAGGCCTCGAGAGCCTGGTACGAGACGTTATCCCAACATCTCGTTGGCAATGGCTTTATTAGAGGAGCAGTGGATAGTACGCTATTTACTAGGGAAGTTGGAAGTCATCTGATTATCGTACAAATTTATGTGGATGACATCATTTTTGGTTCAACAAATGACGATCTTTGTAAAGAGTTTGAAAAAATCATGAAGAAGAAATTCGAGAAGAGCTCTATGGGTGAAATGAAATTCTTCCTCGGATTGCAAGTTGATCAGTTGCCAGACGGTATTTTTATCCACCAAACCAAGTATGTTCATGATATCTTGAAGAAGATTGAGATGGATAGCACGAAGCTGTTATCTACTCCTCTGGCACTCAATCATGGAATTTGCATTGATGAAACCAGAACCAAAGTTGATGATACTCTTTACAGGTCGATGATAGGATCACTCATGTATCTGATGGCATATCGCCCGGATATAATGTATCCTACCTGCCTTTGTGCACGTTATCAGTCTAGTCCCATAGTATCTCACATGCAGATCGTGAAGCGAATTTTCAGATACTTGAAGGGATGTCCAAGCACCGGTTTGTGGTATCCAAAGAATGGAAACTTCGATCAGACGAGGTATGCTGACTCTGATTTCAGCGTTGACAAATTGAACTCAAAGTCTATGACGGCCGGTTGCCAGTTCTTCGGAACTCGATTAGTAACTTGGCAGTGCAAGAAACAAACCACGGTCGCTCTCTCTACTTGTGAGGCTGAGTACATCTCGGCTTCCAGTTGTTGTTCACAAATTTTGTGAATACAACAACAGATGAGAGACTATGGATTGCAATTTCTTGACACTCCATTATTTGTAGAAAATAAGGCAGCAATAAACATAAAAAAATCCAGTTCATCACTCTTGAAGAAAACATATTGAGATTCGATACCACTTTATTCATGATTGCTACGAACAAATATTGGTACGAATTGAGAAAATCCACACCGATGAACAAAAAATTGATTTTTATACCAAGCCTTTTATTCTTTCACGGTTTAATACTTAATGAGGCTTAACGGTATGAAAAATCTGTTGATAGGTGCGGATGCAGAGGTTGAATATGGATCGGACGACGAGTTCTCGTGATCCTCATTGGTTTGTTACATTTTAGGATTAGAATTTCTTAAAAAACTAAAATACAAAAATATGTTTTTGATTTTAGGGGGAGAAATGAAACGAGAAAATACAAAAACATATGAAAAACCAAAAAGTACAAAAACATGAAAAAGACAACAATAATTTTGTGTCAAAAAGAAAATGATAGTACATCAGTGGACTATCACAATACGCTAAGGATTTGTAAAGTTTAAAAAGTATAAACAAGTCTTACTGTGGATGTGTCGGTAGGCTTTACACGTTCAGTAGATTTTTCGGGGATATAAACTAAATTTTACAACTGCTTATGTGTTATCTGTGGCGATCCGAACATGTAAAAATGATGAACAAGTTATCAGTGAATGAAATTTTATGTTTTATTTGAGAATTTTGTTTATTTATTATGATTATTGCACACATTTGATTCTTGCACAATTTCGAACTCTTGAATCGCTTCTGTAAGCGAAACCGTCAACCGACACGCAAGCGAAACCAAATTAATGAAACATACACTCCGGAACGATGACACAAGTTAAAAATACCTTAAATATCCTTTACATAACTTAGAAGTGAGTTGTGAAGGGCTGGTATGTCAAAAATCAAGTTCAATCGATCACATGGACTATTTACGACAAACTACGAAAGTCTGCCGATTCTCGTAGTGACACACATTCCAAAACAAGGTCCTAAGCTAAACTATACCTTAAATACCCTTAACATAGTTTAGAAATAAGTTTCGAGGGCTTCGGTATGGCAAAATCACACTTTTACAACTTCAGGGGTTATTTTGCAAATTCTCAAATCGCTATCCGGATCATGTACAGACATCCAAATTTTTTTAATCATTTAAATATCATATTTTAGTGATTGGAATGCAAAAATATCATTCGTCACGCTTTTACGGTCACGCACGCGTTCGTTACGCTTTTCGTCGTAATTAACCGAAAACCGCAATCGTACGACCAAACAAACCAACCTCTGGAATATTTTTGGACACATTTCAAGTTTCCTATACTTTAATGTCCTTATGGAGCTTAGAAATGGGGTTAACGGGTGTTAGAAGTGCCCGAAACGCGACGAGACGAGTGCAGGGACCAATTCTGCCAATTCTGAAAGTTGTGGCCAGCTAGGGGCCTTACGGACCGTCAGACCTAAGCCCATACAATCTGTAAGCCTTTCCCAGCTCACCAAAACATGGCAGCAGCTTGTTAATTCGTTCATTGAGTCATCTAACGACCTTGCCACCCTTGTTTCTGCATTTGACACATATAGGACACTAAGCTAACATGTGGGTGAGTCATGGGACACTTGTCTTGATCCTATAACATCAAGAAACCTATAAATACCCATGTATTCTTCATTTTTGAAACCTTTGATCACTCATTTTCTGCTACCAACTGAAGTTGCAACAATCTCTAGAGTTCTTCTGAGTTCCTTGTTCATTCCTTTGGTATTGTAAGTGTTCAATCATGTTATTATTCAATTCTTGTAGTTTAATTGGATTAAAAGTCACAAAGTTTGACTTTTGGTTGACTTCCAGAATTGATCATATATTGATCAACATAAAGTCCAATTAAAACTTGCAATATGATGGTAATCAAGGTGATTATGATCTCTATTCATACCTACTGATTCCTATCATTTCTACTCATTTTGTCAAGTCAAAGTTTGGTAAAAAATGCGATAAATGCGCATTTTATGACGGATCTAAATTCGGGTGTCAAAACAGTTTGTTTTGATGCCAAAACTCTTTTATAAACTTATTTAGACATGTCAAAACATGTCTAAATCGTCTCTCTTATTTTAGTGCTTGTTTAGAGTCGAAAGTTGAACGGTTTGACCACCGTTTTGACTTTCAAATCTGACCCATTTGGTGGATCTTCGGACCCGACCAAATACATATTTGTGACCCTAGTTATAAAGGGAGTAACCCTTTGAGGTTATACCTTATGGTCATGTCATTCGGTTAGTGTTATGATTATTAGTTATTATGTTCTTCAATAATGACTAAAATGCCCTTTTCGTATATGGAACATAAAATTTGACAAGTATTCTAATCAAATAACAACATATTTAGGCATTAAAGACTTATCATAACACATATCTAACCATCCGAATGCGTAGTTACGCAAATGACGCGTTTAAAGTGGCTTAAACTACCTTAACAGGTCATAACGGGTCAAAAGCACATAAAAATCTTTCCAACTCAGAATGTTAACTTATTAAACCATGTTATATGAGCCCCAATACTCATTTGGTTTATAAGGTACCATTCTACCAAAATCCTCCAATTTCAAGTTTCGATATTTACACTATTATCCGATTTTAGGACACGCTTGATTTCTCGGACATTTGAGCTTGTTTGATCTTTGATTCAAGGTTACAATAGCAATCACAAGTGAGTACATAATCCCATCTTTTACGTTTTACAAATTGTTTTTGGGTGATTATATGTGCAAAAGATTTTCGAGTTTTCAAATACAAATTACTATGGTTTATATAAACAAGACGATTTCGATAATATGAACGGACTTGTTGGTGCGTTATATAACAAGAATGACATTCATTAACAATGGCCAAGCTAACCAGTAGTATGTTATGGTACCATAGGATCTGACAAATCCCGTTATCGGGCTATTCACTGGAATTTGGTGGATAGTTTGGGGGAACGACAAAATATGTTATTTTAACAAACCCTTTGGTGGTTTGTTAGTCGATTTAAAGATACCCTTTGGTGGTATAGACGAGTCACACAGGTTTGAATGTATTCACGAAATGACCAAAAGTTTTCACAATTGAAACAAGGACGATTGACGAATGGTTTTATAACACGGACGATTAACGAATGGTTTTATAACACGAACTATAGACGAATGGTTTTATGACACGGACGAATGACGATTGGTTTATAACAAAAACGAATGACGATTTATTTATAACATGAACAATTGATAACACAGGCGAAATGGACGATTGGTTTATGGTAAGTGATTAGATAACGAGATGGTTTAATATAATAAAAGCATGGTGGATACGCCGCTGGTACTTCCTATATATAGGTGCTTTTATCATATTCTATCCGTGGCGTTATTTAGATCACTTGGACGAATATTTTCAAATGATGTCACGCAACGATGTTTACAAAATGATATAAACCATACAAGTTTTCTTCAAGGACGATTTACTACTTGGTTTACGAAAACAAATGTTTTAGTCAAGATTCATGGCAACGAGATTTCATAAACTTTAACCAACGTGTTTTAGTTGGTTAATCATATTGCAAGACCAGACATTTTTTAAAACAAGGTTTTCACTACTCGATTCTGGTAGTCGAGTAAGGTAATGCAATATTTTACATGCCATAAATCTGACTTACTCACAAAATCTATGTACTCGCCGGCATTCTTTTATGCTGACTCGTTTTTCACATATGTTTAGAGAACAATGCTAGATGATACTGATGCATGCTCATGTAGGATCGGATGTGGACTTTAGTGCCTATAAAATATGAAAGACAATAATTATGCTTGTTCATTGTTTGTTTAAGTTTGGTTGAAAGTTCTAAAACAATATGACAATATAATCTATGTTTAATATCCAATAAAACAAAAACTTCAAATGCTATGTGTTGTTGAAACAATCTGTTAACGTGACTCCCCAAGTGTTTCCGCCGCGTGTTGTTTTACGCGATTTGGGGTGTTACAGCTTAAACTTGTGGTTTAACATCTCTTGGATATATAGACTTAGTACTCCGAAATTTCGTTTGAGAGATTACCTGATTCTGAGATACGAGGTCTTTATAGATGATTGATATCTGGGGTATTATACAATTTCTTCTAATTTTACGGAAGCAATAGCCTAGAACTTCTATAATGCTTTTGCTAAAAACCCCTAAACTGCAACAAAATTGAAAGAATCGAAAGATCTGATCAATTGCAGTGCTTAAAAGATTCCTTAAGTGTAACACACCTTAAAGACGAGCCTTCATCTCGTTGTTGATACGGTAGTATTAACCTGAGCACTCAAGGCTTTGCATAACCCAGATACAGATATCAATTACGCTATACTCACCTGTAAGATGAAATCTAGGGAATCTTGACACGGGGGTATATTCTAAGATGGGAACCATAGTTGAGTCAAGTTTCATAATTCTATCTAAGGTATCTTGGAACAATTGAGAAATGTGTCGAAGTTTAAGTGGACAAACATATCGACAATCTAGGTAAACAAGTTTAGAACTTAAAGTCATTAAAAGGTCAACGGTACTGGTGATACGTCTCAATAAACTGATATGATCCTTAGACATGAATTCACAAAAATATGCCTGTAAATATGTTCGTAAATAGCTTATTTGATTTCAGATTTAAACCCAAAAAGATTTACAGTGTGTTTTAGTATAAACTTTCGAAAATTCAAAAAGATTTTGTTTCTACATTGTTTTCAACAACCAACGACGGAAAACGGATCTTCAGAGTTCGGAATGGTGTAAGTTGTTGGAAATCTTGATGACAACAGGTTGGGAGCTAATCTGTAAAATCAAAATACACGAAAAACAATGAAAATTTCATTAATTTGAAACTTTAACTTGAAGAAAACCATCCGTTTGTTCATAACGGGTCAAACCGGGGTCATTAACTTGGACTCGGCAGACAAATTGGTTAACCGAGGTCATTAACTTGGACTTGGTCAACTGAGTGGATTTTTCATAACTGGTAAACATGTGAAAGTTCAGGGTTAAAAATAAAAAAAAATGAAAAAGTTTGAATTTGGGCCTTAATCAAGTTCGGCCGAAGTTACTGATTGAAAATTGTTTCACAATAGCATAACTTCAGGCGAAGTTGAAAGATGAGAATTGATGCTTGGAAGTCAAGTTCGCCCGAACTTCACTCAGTATAAATAACCAAGTTCGCTCATAATTCATTTTATCTGTTTCAATTATCTTCGAGCGAACTTAGTGCGATTTGAGAGAAAGTGTGAAATTGCAAAAATTATACCGTTATACTGCCCGATTTGAGACCTGTTATAAGTGATAGGCACACTTATGAACATGGCCGAGGTATAATTTGAATAGATGACCATGAATTGAACTTTTTTGAACAGTTTTGGACCGATTATGTTAAAATAAGTAGATCTAGGTTTGATATGATGAAATTGAACGGCGAAATGGTTTAATAAAAATGTATAATCATTAATAAACATTAAAATCGATCATCGGACATGTTGTTGATGTTGCAGGTTTGATTGGAGATGATGACAAGTTCGCCCGAACTTGTTGAAGTGATTTCTAATCAACTTCGGGCGAAGATGTCCTAATCACTAATAAAATCTGAAATTGCAACAAGTTCGCCCAAACTTGTTGTGAATGTTACAAAACCTGTTTTTAATACAAGTTCGTCCGAACTTGTTGGAAAAATGTCAAAAAATTGGTTTTATAAATGTTCGAGCGAAGTTGGTTAAAGTTGTTTAAATTTGTAAGGTTTGGCATCAAGTTCGCCCGAACTTGATGTTAAATGTTTGTAATTTGGTGAAAATTGTCTAAGTTGTTTGTTTTCTTGTCCACAGAATATCCAGCTTTCATTTAATAAGTTTCACAACACCTGTATTTCGCTGGATGAGAAGATTTGTCCTATGCTGACTGCATTTTCCGGGATTCTAGAGTTTTTGGGGAGAATTCCTATTACAAAGGGATTACGGATAAGCATGTTGTTTATAGATCACATGTATAACTTTTCTTGAACGCAACATCTTATGACGAAGCAAACAAGGTGATAAAGGCTGCTGTTCGAGTTGGTAATGAAGATAAAGAGTTTTTGATCACTAAAGCAGACATTCGAAGGGTCCTTGAATTCAACGATTATGAAAATGATCGAATTAGCTTTGAAGAGAGGATGGTAAAGGGATGTTTTTATCGGATGGGTTATAAAGGTCATGCAAACGAGCCAACTTTAAAGAAAGCCGGTCTTCCTCTACCGTACAAACTTTTGAATCACGCTATTATTCACGCTTCAGCCATAGGAAAGCAGGGCTAGATGATATTCAAGATCACATGGCCTGCATGGTTACTGCATTGGTGCTAAACAAGAAATTCAACTTCACGAAAGTGATATTCAAGTTCATGTCGAAGAATATGGGAAAGGATAGGCTGGTGATGTATCCGAGGTTCGTTCAAATGCTGATTGACGAGAAGTTCAAAGATATTGTGAAAGATCCGAATGATATTCTTTATCTTAGTCACATGGATGAAACAACCTTGAGAAAGCTAAAGATATATCAGAAAAGCCTGTGTTTGGTGTAATCGTCAAAGCTGATTATGTCGCGCCACCTGAGAATAAATGGAGAAAGGATGGCAGTGGAGACGATAAAGACGAGATTGAGCTATTAAAGAATTTCAAGGAAAAAAGAGGCGATTGGTATATCAAGAGGGTGGTTGTAGTTGAAAAGCCAAAACGAAAAAGGGCGTCAAAGAAAGTAGAAACTATGTTTATTGACGAGCCTGAAGAGGATCCACAGAATGTTGAAGGATCAAGCTTTGCAGTTAATGTTGAAAGTCAAGAAGCTGAGGCTGGTACAACGGGTGGTGATCGAGATGATGTTATTTCAGCGACTTCCGATAAAGATGATGAATCGTCTGAAGATTCAGCTGATATTCGCTAGAAAGAGACTGAGAAACAAAAAGAAGAGGAACGGTTGAAAAAACTTGGTGAAGATCTTTATGAACCGGGTTCTGATGAGGGTTCCAATAAAGAATGACATAAGAAGAAAACAAAGCATCAAAGTCAAAAGCTGGTGATTCAAAGAAAGCGACAGGTTCTCCTAGTACTAGAGGAAAGAAAAAGCCTCAAAGTCGCAGGTATTTAAGACAGAAACCAAAGAAAGGAGCTACACAAGAACCTCCTATTTCTAATTTGCAAGAGATACCTATTGTTGAAGTGCAAGTGCCACCAACGACTGCAATACAAGAACCACCAAATGTTATTGAAGTACCGGTTCAGAGTACGCCTCTATCAAGTCCAAAAGCTGTTGCAAAGGGTATTTTAAAAGCTACTCCTCCAAGATCAAAGCAGTCTACTCCACAAAGTGCCAGAGCTAGAGATTTTAAAGATATAGGACCGTTATACGGATCGTTCGGGCACTAATCTGACAAACCTAAGGTAAACGTGCGGAATCCGTTTGCTTAGGCGACATTGGATACACTCATTTGTTTCTATTTAATCATCGTTTCATTAATATTCAAGTTATAGATCCTGGAAACACTTTGACAGAGCTTCGCCTCTGTCGTGACAAAATCTTGAAGTTATAAATGAAACATCAAAGCTCCTATTTATACTAACACAAGTTCGCTGGTGGGAGTGCAAGTTCGGGCGAACTTGCTTAGTCAAGTTCGGCCGAACTTGACTACAACATCACCATTTCAAGCGAACTTGTCCCTAAATATACATAAACTTCGACATTTCACTCCTAAATTCTGACTCGATATTATACGATGACGTAGGCAACAGGCATATGGATCAACAGACTCCCCCTTGGATGTTGCCGTAGTCATCATTCTTCAATTAAGTTCCTGAGTCTTTAATGTTCTCTTGATCTTTATATCTTGAATAACTTTAACATCCATGCTCCCCTTGCTTTGAGCTTTCTGGTATCTTTAATCAACGTGTTTATCTAGCTCCCCCTCAAATGATGCTTCGAATCTCTAAGATTTGATGTAAGAACAATCACACGTATCCACACACAAACAGTTTCTTAACAGTCTCGTTGGTCCGGCTCACATTCAACATTATCAGGTTACCATGGAAGATTTTGAAAGAAAATCTTTTTGGATTTTTAATATTGAATGCAGAAATGTAAAAAAAACTAAAATGTATTATTTACAGTTTATATTTTTGTGAGAAAACGTGCTAGAGGATCATATCAGTTTTTGAGACATACCACCAGTACCGTTGACCTTTTCATGGCTTTAAGTTTTAAACTTGTTTACCTAGATTGTCGATATGTTTATCCACCTAAACTTTAACACATTTCTCAATTGTTCCAAGATATGTTAGGGTAAGAATTATGAAACTTGACTTATCTGTGGTTCCCACTTCTTGAATATACTCCCGTATCACAATTCCCTAGATTTCATCTTACAGGTGAATATAGCGTAATTGATATCTGTATCAGGTAATGCGATGCCTTGAGAGCTCAGGTTAGTACTACCGTACAGACAAAGAGACGAAGGCTCGACTTTAAGGTGTGTTCCATTTAAGGAATCTTTTCAGCACTGCAAATGATTAGATCTTTTGATACTTTTCAAGATTGCATGCAGTTTAGGGGTTTATTGCAAAAGTATTATAGATGTTCTAGGCTATTGCTTCCGCAAATCAGAAGAACTTGTATAATACCCCAGAAATCAACTATCTATAAAGACCTCGTATCTCAGAATCAGGCAATCTCTCAAACGAAATTTCGGAGTACTAAGTCCATATATCCAAGATATGTTAATCCACAAGATTAAGCAGTTGTAAAATTTAGTTTATATCCCTGAAACAATTTACTAAACGTGTAAAGCATATCGACACATCCACAGTAAGACTTGTTTAGAACTTTTTAAACTTTACAAATATTTAGCGTACTGTGATAGTCCACTGATGTACTATCATTTCCTTTTTGCGCACAAGTAATCTCATTTTTCAATGTTTTTTATATTTTAAGATTTTCTATAGTTTTTGGCTTTTTCAAATAAAATGATTTCGAAACGATATTTTTCAATTTTACAAGACTTTTTTACATTTTTTAAATTTTTTCTCCCCCTAAAATTGTAAACATCTGTTTAAAATCAAAAATAAGAATCTTCCATTTTAACCGTTTAACGACTTTTTACGAATGTAAACGCGAGACAACCATTTTGTTTGTGTGGATATCACTCCTGTCTCTTGTCTCTATGCATGAACAACCACTGCTTCTCAAATGACGTTTGGCTTGAAGCTTGGTTATCCTGCACATTCAAACAAACTTCAATCAGTTTTGAATAGGAACCCAATCCATTCTGGATTTAGGTTTACCAAAATCATTAACATCTGAAGTAAACAAATATTCACACTCTTTTTGATATTCAAACAGTTTGATAGAAACTTTATTTGAAAATTTTAGTTTCTTTGATTTTTTAACTGTTTGAATTATCAAATTTTTCTCTACTGCTCTCTCTTTTGTCCTCAGATTTTTATCTGATGAATTCGTTTTACTTGACCGTGAGTAAAATGATTCATAGAACTTTTATCTGATTTTTTAGACGTATCCGAGGACAAAAGCTTTTCCAAACTTTTTTTCTCTTTTTTCTCAATCTGTCTTTTTGCCCTTGTGATAACTTGACTTTTTGTTCTTTAGGCTTCTCTACAGTTTTCTCATTTTTCTTCTCCTCTGGTCTTTTCTCCCCCTGAGATTTAACCGATCTTCTTTTCAGATTAGTCGGACAATCCTGGAAATATGACCTTTGATTTGACATTTATAGCATCTTCTCGTATCAAATCTCTTTTTATGGCAGTTAACAGCAATGTGTCCACCAAATCACAGTTGTAACACTCTCTGTTATCGTACCAATCTCTCCATTCAGACCAAACACCCAAATCAGCACATTGATTTGACATGTAGTAGTCATCTTTCTTGCTTCTTCTGTAAAATTGATTTGACTTTGAAGCACTGTGGTCCGACCTGCACCACTTATTCTCAAATTTTTGTGAGTTTTGATAATGATTGAATGATCGTACCGATGATCTTTTATTATTCTTTTGAAATTTTTCAGAATTCTTAAAACTTTGTTTTTCTTTTTGTTTTCGTTCTTCATTCTGCTTAGAAGGTTTTTGCGTTGAGTATTACCTTTCTCAGAAGATTGTAGAACAGTATCTTGGAATTTCTATTTTAGTTTTAAAAATATTTCATGTTTATCATTTTTAGCTCTTTCATCATCGGTATCATCATCACAATCTTCAATTATGACATCGTCATAATTTGTGATATTATCACTTATTGAAATTTCTTTTTTATTCTTATTGAACGGTTTAGGACATATCCGATCTAACATTACAGATGAAGTCACAAAACCTTTAAATTGTTTTTCTAAATCATCAATTTTATTTTTTGCAAACTCAACATCTTGTTCAAGTTTTCTAATTTTTTCAAGATGCGAGTTTATTATATTTTGTTTTTCAATAACATTTTTATTCAAAACAGATTTATCATTTTCTAAAATTTTATAATATTTTGAAAGTATTTCACATTTTGTAATTTTTATTTTCTAAATTTTTTATTGATTTTCAAAATTCTTTTCATTTTCTTTTAACTTTTTATTTTGTAATGATAAACATTCCAAATCTTTCAAAAGTTTGACATTAATAGGTTTGAATTTTTTGACAATTTAAGCACACAGATTCAGTACTCTTTGTGCAGGGTTTTTCGACCTCCACAATTTTTACTTCTGACTTTACCTTCTTGCTTTTAATCATCTCAGCATGCTCCAGATGTTTAGCACGTTGAGAATTCCATAGCTTTTGTGCCATATCACATTCTGGTAGCAGATTCAAGATATTTTCTTTCACCAACTGCTGTATCAGATTAATCATTTTCTTTTCAGCAAAATAATCATCTTGTTGTTGAGTAGAATATTTGCACTTCTCCAGAATTTGCTGATTTTCATCTCTAGGAATGACATAACCTGTCTCAATCACGACCCAACTACGGAAATGCGTAGCTTTGACCCATCTCTCAAATTTTCCTTTCCAAACATCATATTCATTTATATTCATCAACATAGGAGGCTTCATGGACTCCATTTCGTTTTCCAAACTAATCTGTCGTTCAAAACACTTGAAAAATGATTAGCAAACAGACAATTTTTAGAAAAAAATGACTTTTTAACCGACAATATCAACGTATCGGTTTGCTAAAAATGTTTAAAATTTTTCGGACGAATCTAACGATATATAATGTCCGAGACGTTTTTTGGGATTTTCATGCCTTTTTTTAGAAACCTTGGACAAGTTCGGTCGAACTTGTCACAGCGTGTGAAACTCAGCTATTTAAAAAGTTCGGGCGAACTTGTATAAGTTTCAAGAGAAACAAGCAAGTTCGAGCGAACTTAACCTAAAACCTTGAAAAATCAATCAAGTTCGGGCGAACTTGATGAAAAATGTGAATTTTTCAGTCAAGTTTGAGCGAACTTGATGTTAAGTTCGAGCGAACTTGTGTTTTCAAACATGGTTTTTTCAATTTTTGGCATGAACTCGTTTTTTAAGCTCTGATCTTTTCAAAGGTTTATCTATTATGGATTTTACATATTATACTTGAAAATCAGTCCATTTTATCCTTGAATCGTCCATGAAATGTTAAAAATGAAAGAAATGAGTAGAAGATGAGATGATTTCAGTCCAATGTCTTCAAATTAGGTCAATCCTTATCTGATACCACTTGTAGGACCATTATACGGATCGCTCGGGCACTAATCTGACAAACCTAAGGTAAACGTGTGGAATCCGTTTGCTTAGGCGACATTGGATACACTCATTTGTTTTTATTTAATCACCGTTTCATTAATATTCAACGTTACAGATCCTGGAAACACTTTGACAGAGCTTCGCCTCTATCGTGACAAAATCTCTGAAGTTACAAATGAAACATCAAAGCTCCTATTCTACTAACACAAGTTCGCTGGTGGGAGTGCAAGTTCGGGCGAATTTGCTTAGTCAAGTTCGGCCGAACTTGACTACAACACTACCATTTCAAGCGAACTTGTCCCTAAATATACATAAACTTCGACATTTCGCTCCTAAATACTGACTCGATATTATACGAAGACGTAGGCAACAGACATATTCATCAACAAAAGATGCTTTCGGTGAAATTCCAGATACTATTACTTATCCAGTCACAGCTGAAGATCTTTCAAATTGGTTTGAAGATACTCTAGTTGATATGTTAGAGAAAAGAATCAAAGCTCTGGAGGATAAACTGAAATAAAATGAATCGAGAAAGAAGCCATGGAAAAGAAAGTGAAGCAGAGTGATGTAGAGAAAGAGATTCTGCAAGATAAAGTCAAGTTTCTAGAAGATGACAGAGGTTACATGAAAGCGATGATTGACAGTTTAAGTACTGCGAATGAACAGTTAAAGAAAGAGATCGCTGAGCTTAGATCTGAACGTGATCAGAATGAAAGAAGGTTTGCCAGGCTTCAGAAAGTTTTAACTAACAGCTTGGGCATTGATTTCAAAGCAGATATAAAGACTTGATGTTCAAGAAGCAAACGACAAAGCTTCAAAAGAGTTAGCAAAGCAAGGAAATGGCAAAGGAATTATTGATGATGTCCTTAAACTGACAGAGGAGCCAGTGATTGAAAAGACTGTTGAAGCAGAAAAAGCTCCTAAATGAGAGATCGTTCATGAAGGTATTCCTGAAAAGAATGAAGAATCAATTAAATCTTCTGAGTTAGAAAAGGATGACGATGAGGAAGATGATGAAAAGGACGACGACCCTACAGGTGATGATACAAAAGATGATTCAGATCATTATGATGGTGACAATGATGATCAGGGGGCATTGGTCTAAAGATTGATTCTACTAAAGTTAACTCTGAGTTTGATTTTGAAACTTTGATTAACGACGATGTGAACATGGAGGATGATCAAAATAAGGGGGAGCATACAAAGCAGACAGGGCCTCAAGATGTTGATGTTTCTGACGCTATAGTTGTTATGCTTGTTGCTGTGGTTCATGAAAAGCCGTTGATGATAATGTTGGATCTGTGTATAGAAGAGGGGGAATTTGTTCATGATTACACAAAGGAAGAATTGGCTAAAATGTTTGAAGTTGATGCTGATTCGTTTGAATTTGATTTTGAAGAAGAATTAGTGAACATCAAAATGTTTGAACCAAAAGAGTATGTATACAAGCGTGTTGCAGAAGCAGATGATTATGATCATGTGATATTTGAAGAGTCTTCTGATGATAAAGCAGAAAAGTATTCTGGTGTCAACATTGACAGTTTTCCAACGATTGAAGAAATCTTGAGTCAGATTAATGTAAACTTGTTGAAGGAAAAGATTGATGAAGTGGTAAAGGAAGGCAATATCCCTAAACGTTATACGAAAGAACAGATTGCTGAGGCAAAAATGTCATGGTTTAAAGAGATGCTGAAAGAAAGAAAGAAAGTTCAAGAGACCACTGGCGTTCTTTACACGCGACAAAGCCAAATCTCTGGGAGATATTCTGATGTTGGGGGTGGATAAGAGAACTTGACGTACATGCTATAAAAAGAGAGTTCGGTGTGCAGCACTTAAGACATCTGACAGACATAAAGACATTACCGTTTTGGGATGTTGAAGAGTTGGTGCAAACGAGAACTATCAGTCTGCAGATGAAGTTCAACGAACAACGTCTATGGAGGGTTATCAAATTTGAAGCTTCAAGGGGTTTTGAATTCTGGAAGCCGTTTATACCGAAACGCAGAATAAGATTGACAAGAAAACAGGGTTAAAGATGTTACGCTTGTGATGAAACGACCAAGAGCGATGAAGAACATGCCACTAAATCCCATTGAACAAGATTTTCATCCTTACTTCTTGTGGTGGCGAACGGATCCTGAAACATGCGAAGCGGTGATTGTGTTAGGAACTGATGAAACATGGGATATCACTAAAGATTTGTATCCGAATGCATTGAGCGAAGAAGGAATTTGGGGTTTGTGGAGAACTATTCGTATACTAGACCCGATGTGGCTAGTTAACTACTCGAGAGAAGATGTTAAATGTTTGTTCTTCAACAAGATATGTTTTGATAAACGTGAAGAAGTCCAAGCAAAGCAATACCAAGGTGTGATCTACGTACGCTATGCACATGGTATTAATTCAGGTCATATGTGGGAATCAAGATGGAGAGAGTTGGAAAGAGAAGAACTTTTGAAAGAGGAAAGACGACTAGAAAAGATACATGAAAGGGGTAGAGAGGCAAGGGTCAGACGATTTCAGTTCATGAAGTGGGCACTTCCTGCTGACCAAACGCCTATTCCTAAGCAAGTACGACGAAGAAAGCCGTACAAGAACTTCTTCGGAAGTTGTTGAAGATTGAAGACTGATCAAGACTACGACAATATCCAAGGGGGAGTTTGTTGATACATGATGTCTATTGTCTAGGTCTTGAATCGAGTCTGTATGTTTAGTGTTTGAAATTGTTAGAACTTGAAAAGTATTTATGTGTAATGCAAGTTCGCTCGAACTTGGCTTGGCTAGATCAAGTTCGGGCGAACTTGATCTAGCCAAGCCATAGTTCGAGCGAACTTGCTGCTCTCTATATAGTTGTCTTTGGGTCTTTCATTGTAAGAACTTTGCGTTGACGACGGCGAAGCTCTGTCTGTTTGGATTCTCGATGTACTATTGATTTGAACTAATAAACAGATAATTTAAACATTAAATCTTGTGAATTCGATTAACAAGTCACATAAATTCCGCTTATGTTGGACTTTAGATACAAATTAGGTTCCTAAGCAGTGGGGGAGCGATCCTAACAAACCATGCACACTAAAATAAACAAGTCCGTCCAGTTGGCCTTGTTCTCACCTGATTTCCTACCATCCAGAGTGGTCGAAATATCTTCGGAAAATACCTATAAACAGGATCCCTGACTGATGTAATCAGATTCGTTTTAGCAAACGGATGATCAGAAATAGTAGCCCAAAAGCTTGCCAAATCAGCACTACCCAGACTCATCTCCCTAGGGGTCTGATAAACACCCCTTAAACTAGTGAAAAACTCAGGCGATCGCCCGTCTGCTGCAGTATAAAAACCAGTAGCCACTTCAAACTGCGGGATGGTCAACTCATGCACCATCCTATCCAAACTAAACGACACCTCGTCCCTTTCACCAAAAGAACTTCCTTGTGTCAGAAGGTGGAATGGAACTGCAACACTAACCCCTCACATTGATCCCAGTAATTAGCCGCTGATATGATCCTAGCCCCCATTAATTCCTCCACTCTCTGTCTTTCCCCCATATCACCCAACCAATCCCAATCTATAGTACGATGCTCGAAATATTCCGTATCGATCAATTTATTTAGCTTCTTCCTCTCTTTGGTATTTAGCTCAAACTGAAGAATGGGGTGATCTTTCAACCTTGTAACGTGACTAAGAGGGATCTTTCCCTGGGTTTGAGAGATGATATGCCTAAGTTCCAGGTTTGGACGATTGACCTGTTTGGCCGGATCCCCTCGCGGGCGTGCTGCCGGCCCTCTTCTTCTCTTCCCTGCAGTTCCAATAGAACTCCTGCACCTGACACCTTTCTAAAACAATGTTAAACAAAGAGAACAAGCAACAAGTTAGAAATCCCAAACTATTTTTGGTATTTTTAATTTTTATTTTTTTTTTGTATTTTTGAAAGTTTTTAATAAATTGGAAACGACTATATAGCATTACATTCGCAGCTGAATCCGAAAAAAAAGTTTAAGAAAAAGTTAGGTTACTGTTTACAAAATCATAAGTTATAAACAAACTCGCCTGAATGGAGATTAAGTACGAACGAGTTGTCTTGTACTTGTACATGTATATAAATAAACCCATGACCAAACCGCAAACTACTAACTAAACCCGACTCAAGGTACACGACTCAATGTACACTACCTCCTCCCGGCACTTTAATAGTCCCAATTAAATCCAAGTGCCTACCAAACGGACATTGAGTTCCAACTTACTTAAAGATGAAAAATTTATTGTTGAAAACGAAAATTTAAGTCGAAAAAGTCCGCCTTGTAAAAGGAGGATTAACCGATTAACTCTTGAATTCAATATGCAAGTTGGAGTCTTTATATCAGTTTAGCAATGATAAATTAATCCAATGTCCATAACATCCCAAACCATACCTCCCGCAACCATTAACCACTAAATTAAACATAAGCTAAAACTTTAACATGACCCGACAAGAACCGACACCTATCATGCAAAACTAGACTCAAACAAACTAAGATATGAATAATATACAAAAAATGTTCAAGACAACATACCAGATTCGCGACTGAACCAGATAAAAATGCAAACTTTGACTTGAAGAGCAAACCCCGTAGTGTGGGTGAACGTGTGGTTAAATCGATGAAATTAATGGTGGGTAATGATGGAGATGTGAAATATGTGATGTAGGGTGAAAATGGAGGTGTTTGGTAGCTGAAATGGTGGTGGAAGGATGGCAGCGGTGGAGGTTTTCGTTAGGGTTTTTTTGGTGAAGAAAAGGAAAAAGAGGGGAAGTCTGCAGGTATATGCAAGTTTAAGGGGTGTCGCGCTATGCGGCAGGAATTAAGGAAGGGCGTTGTGTGACACGGCGCTAGGTTTTTGAAAAGGGTTAGGTTAAGTAGGACCTCACTTTACGCGACAGCCTTGTGAGTTTGGCGTCGCGTAGCGCGACGTGTTGTTTTTGAGGGTTCATATGTTTAGGGGCCCGGCGCTTTGCAACGTCTGAGTGTGGATGCCTTCACGTGACGTCAAGGCCCATTTTTCACAGAAAGTTTCAAGATTTGTAGTGTCTCCTGCCTTAGAAATTTTTTCTATCTTAATCAAACCTCCCAAAAACCCATCCCAAATATTTTCGAACACTGGGACTTACCTGGAACTCCGTTTTCTCTTCAATTTTCACTCCTCATCGGTGATGAATTCATGCAAAAGACTCAAAGACGCAAAACAAAGACCGAAAATCTACAAAAACTATCGTTAGCAACGTAAAGACTCGAAATAAGGACTCAATACAACCGATACAGACTCTACACTTGAGTTCTCACTCAAGGCTCTATTAGGGTGCTCCGGGTGGGATTTCAAGAGGAGTTACCTCATCCTTGTTCGAATCTAAAGGTCCCCCTAAATAATGCCTTAAACGATGGCCATTCACCTTCACTTGGCTCCATCGGCCTCAATTGTGACCTCAACTGTGCCATACGGGAAAACCTCACTTACCAAATACGGTCCCACCCAATTCGATTTCAACTTCCCCCCAAATACATTCAACCGGGAGTTGTAAAGAAGAACTTTATCTCCCGTTTTTAACTCCTTCAACCCTTTAACTCTCCTATCGTGCAACGCCTTCGTTTTCTCTTTGATGCTCCATGAACGGGCGTGTGCCGTATCCCTAAGTTCCTCTAACTCATGAAATTTGAAAGAATCTCTTCCTAGTGGCTTCAATTAGATGTAGATTTACGGTTTTAAGAGCCCAAAGCGCACGATGTTCTAGTTGGATGGTAAGATGACACGCTTTTCCATGAACAATCGTAAATGGGATAGTTCCTAAGGGCGTCTTATAAGCAATGCGGAATGCCCACAATGCATCGTCTAGCTTATCAGACCAATCATTCCTAGTTTTTCCTACAGTCTTTTCTAGGATTCGCTTGCCTCCACGATTAGCGTTTTCAACTTGACCGCTTGTTTGGGGGTGGTAGGCGGTAGACAAACGATGAGTGGCCCCATAGCGTGCTAATGCCTTTTCCATGACGGCGTTGCAAAAGTGAGTGCCATGGTCACTGATAATGGCTCTAGGGGTTCCGAAATGAGTAAAGAGTTTCTTGAGAAATCTCACTACCACTCGAGCATCATTTGTGGGAAGAGCTAGTGCCTCTACCCACTTTGAAATGTAGTCGATCGACACGAGGATGTACCTACTCCCACTAGAGGAGGGGAATGGTCCCATGAAGTCGATGCCCCATACGTTTAAGATTTCGAGAACTTGAATGGGTTTTTGGGGCATCTCGTCCTTAGATGAGATATTACCGTTACGTTGGCAAGCATCACATCTCCTCTCGTAGTCTTGAGCATCCTTGACAACAATTGACCATTAGAACCCACAATCAAAAACCTTTTAAGCGGTAGTGTGGGGCCCATGATGACCTCCCGTCAAACCCTCATGCACGTGCCTAATTAATCTCTAGATCTTCCTCCCTCGCGACACACCTTCGAAGAATCCTATCACCACCTATCTTAAAAAGATACTGATCATCCCGGATATACTTCCTAGCATCTCTAAGGAATTTCCGTTTCTGTTGGGACGTCATACCCTACACTAATGCCCCATATGCTAGATAATTCGTGGCAAACCTTCTCTCTCAGCCTCTACAAAATCTATCAATCCGTGAGGGAATGTATCCCCTATTGCCTCCTCACGAATTTCCTCTCTCAGGGTCCTCTAAGCGCGAAAGGTGATCGGCGGCTACATTCTCCTCTCCCTTTTTATCCCTAATTTCGATATTGAACTCGGAGAGTAAAAGAATCCACCGTATCAGGCGGGGTTAAGCGTCTTTTTTTTGGAAAAGAAAACGCAACATGGAGTGATCGGTAAAGATAACGGTCTTTGAAAGCACGAGGAATGAGCGAAACTTATCAAATGCGAAGAATATGGCTAAGAGTTCTTTTTCCCTTATGGTATAGTTCTCTTGAGCATTGTTCAACGTTTTGCTTGTGTAGTAGATAGGGTGAAAGTGTTTATCGAGTCTTTGGCCAAATACCGCATCGACGGTATTGTCACTTGCATCGCACATGAGCTCAAATGGTAAGCCCCAATCGGGGGAAACAAGGATGGGGGCACTAATCAACATTTCTTTCAAAAAGTTGAAAGCTTTGAGACACTCCTCATCAAAGACAAAAGGTACGTCTTTTTCGAGGAGTCGGGTCATGGGGCGAGTGATGTTGGAAAAACCCCTGATGAAACGCCTATAGAGGCCCGCATGACCAAGAAAACTACGAACCGACTTAACACAGTAGGTGGCAGTAACCTGCTAATAGTATCTATTTACGCCCTATCCACCTCTATACCCTATCTCAAGATCTTGTGCCCTAGCATTATCCCTCTGTCACCATGATGTGACACTTCTCCCAATTTGACATCAAATTGGTCTTTATGCACCTCTTCAACATCCAATGAAGATTTAGCAGGCACTGATCGAAGGTGCCACCACGGACCGAGAAATCATCCATGAAAACTTTCATAGAAGTCTCAAGCATGTCTTGGAATATGGCGCCCATGCAACGCTGAAAGGTAGCCGGGGCATTACACAACCCGAATGGCATGTGTCGGTACACATAGGTGCCATAAGGGCATGTAAATGTCGTTTTATCTTAATCCTCCGGTGCGATGGGGATCTGAAAATAACCCAAAAATCCATCAAGAAAACCGTAGAACTATTGACCCACTAGACGCTCCTACATCTGATCGATAACCGGTTAGAAGGAAGTGATCTTTCTGGGTGGAGTCATTTAACTTTCAATAGTCGATGCATAGAAGCTAACTAGTGATAGTACGAGACCGGATAAGTTCATTCTTCTCATTCACGATCACCGTCATCCCACCTTTCTTCAGGAAAACTTGGGTCGGACTAACCGATGGTGAATCAGAGATGGGATAAATCACCCCGGCATCTAATTACTTAAGAACTTCTTTCTTAACTACCTCTTGCATATTCGAATTTTGGCGCCTTTGAGGTTGCACCACCGGCTTATATTCATCTTCCATGGGTATTCGGTGGGTATAATAGGTGGGGCTGATGCCCTTGATATCCAAAAGCCTCCATGCAATTGGCTCCTTATACACACTCAACACTTATAGCAGCCTAGACTTCTCCTCCTCCTCCTCCTCCTCTAATTTAGAAGAAATAATGACGGGTAAGTTTGATCCCTCACCTAGAAATGGATACTCTAAATGTGACGGGAGGACCTTAAGCTCTAAAGGAGCGGGTGTCTCTATAGGTCTCTCTCGCTCTCGTCCTTAATCTCACTAAGCTATAACACTTTGGGAACCCAGATGGTTCCTTCTTCTTCTTCACTCTCTTCTACAACCTCTTTGGTTTCCTCAACTACACCCTCTCCTACTAAATCAGCTCCATTAATGAAATCTAGAAACTGACATTGCACGATATGAATGAGTTTGTGAAATAGAACGAGTTAGACGGGCCACTATAGTCGTTGGAACCACTAGGGTGTGGCATAGAACGTTACTTTTCCTCACCGACACAAAGTGTAATGTTAACGTCAAAGACATCAATGATGGCCTTTACGGTACACAAGAATGGTCGTCCTAAAATGATAGGAACTCTCTCATCAGCTTCCATATCAAGAATGACAAAATTTACAGGGAAGACGGACTTATCGACCTTAACTAAAAGATTTTCGACAGTGCCACGAGTATACTTCACTGAACGATTGGCTAAGGATAGGGTCATGCGGGTAGGTGAAAACTCTCCTAGGTCTAGTTTCTCATATAGAGAGTGTGGCATAAGATTGATACTAGCACCTAAATCAGCTAAGGCTCTAAACTCGGTGTCACTCCCGAAGAGACATGGGATGGTGAAAAGGCACAGATCCGTCAACTTTCCAGCACCTTATTCAAAACGAATGCGGAACAACCCAAATTCAAAGGGATGTTAGAGATCTCTCCTAACTTATCTTTACGTTTAAGAAAGTCCTTTAAGAATTTTGCGTATTTTGGCATGGACTGAAGGGCCTCGATGAACGGAAGGTTGATCTTTAGTTGCTTAGACATATGTAGGAATTGCCCGTATTCCTTAGCATATTTCTGATGCTTAAAGTGGGCGGGGTATGGGACGTGTGAAAGATCTATGATCGGTGATGGTTTAACCTCACGAGTTCTTTTCTATGCTTCTCATAACTTGGGGCTCCTCGGTGTGTGCGGTAATTCCTAGGTCTAACCTAGTTTTCACTTTACTGGGAGTCTCCATCTCGATCTCCTCATCAACTAACTCTTCCTCCTCTTCCTCAACTACCTCTTGCCTAACTACCTATCCTAAGGTTTTACCACTACGGGTTGAAATAGCTTTCAGTTGGGAGCCGGGTTCGTTTGGGTATTGCCTGAGAATTGACCGGGTGGTCTTTCTTGCAATTAATGAGAAATGTCCTTGACTTACCTTTGAAGATCTAGAAAGCTAGACTACTGGTTCTTTAAGAGTGTGGCATGTTCATCTAAGGTTTTCTGCGTGTTTTGATCCTTAACAGGCAATTGAGCTAACATAGATTTTATATCATCTAAACCATTACCCAAGTCTTGATTGTTTGAACCTTCATTGTTTGACCCCCCACTAGGATATTGCCTATTTGAACCCCTGAGCTAAACTGAACCTGCGAACCCCCACCAGAAAACTGACCCTTATTGTTTGAACCCCTACTACAGAATTGACCCTGCCCCCTGTTTTAAGTTTGACCTGTTTAGAAACCAAGGGGTTACCGGAAGAACGGAAGAATATTATATTATTATTATTATTATTATTATTTATTATTATTATTATTATTATTATTATTATTATTATTATTATTATTATTATTTACGCCAATTGGAACTATAGTTGGAGTTATAATTAAATCGGTTAGTGGGACCTCGGCTTTAACCAGTGATAAACTCAACTTGCTCTTGAATGAGCATCGGACACTCGAAAGTACTGTGACCCCCCCTACAAACCTCACACTTATCAACCTTAGCTTTTAAATTTTGAGTTTCTTTACTAACCTCTCTCTGAAAGTTCTCTAAAGCAGCGGATATCGTTGTTTCCAAGCTAACTTGGTATATCTCTCGAGCAGTCAAGGAATTACTAGACACATGAATGGAATTCTTGGTGGTAGATCGCTGATCAGGGTCGGAATGTGCGAAACTCTCAAGCAGGTCATTGCATTCGGCCACCGATTTCTTACCCATTAGTTGGCCTCCTGCTGAGGTATCAAACCAAGCTCGGGTCTCAAGGGTGAGACCGTTGTAGAATTTCTCTACAAGTGCCCAGTTCGAAAGACCGTGCTGAGAGAATCAAGAAAGTAGGCTTTGGAATCTTTCCCAGGCTAAGTAGTAGGGCTCGTCAGGCTCCATCCGGAACGAATGGATCTGATCGCAAAGGCGAGAGGCTTTGGCGGATGGAAAGTATTTAGCGAAAAATCATCTCGAAGAGCAGCCAAGGTGGTGAAAGTGCCTGGTGGATGTGAGTCAAGCCATGTGGCTGCTCGGCCAGCAAGTGAAAACGGGAGGAACTGAAGGAAACGAGCATCATTCACAACACCTCAAGATGGAAGGTGTTGCAAATACGGGTCAGACGGTTGATCTTGGCTGGGGCATCCTCGTCATCACGACCGTGAAATTGGCAAGAGTTGGTGATGACGGTCATAACATAGGATGGAATCTGCCAGGATTTTTCAGTATTCATGGTGGGTAAGGTGATGGGTGAATTCACACCGGTAAAATTAGTGGTGGATTGTTGGTGGAAAGTTTGATGGTTGGCCATATTTGGCACAACAGGTGGCGAACTCGAAGGACGGGAGTGTGGTGGAGAATTATGTGGTGATGACTTTGGTGTGAAGTTAAAATTCGGTGGTTTAGATGGAAGAGTAGAGTCAGAACGGGGGAAGATGAGGTAGGAGATGTACTAACTGTAACATCCGTGTAATTCGGGTTTCGAAAACCCGCCCCAATTTACCAATCCAAATGTATTTATTTAAGTGGAGTGTTTTCTTTAAAACTTTTGTTTATTGTTTTATACATTCAAAGTTCTATACATGTATATAAGTATATTAATAATTAAGAACTAAAAGAATATTAATAAAATAAAGAATCAATTAAATATTTATTATTTAACTTTTAAAACTTAAAATAAAAAAATATATAAAAACTCAAAAAAATGGGTAAAACCGGGATGGAACCCGGGTTCCACCGGAGACACACACACACCACCAACACCACTGGACTGCACACACTACTGTGCAAAGTTTAGGATTTTAAACCTCTTATGTTGAACCTAAGTTGAACCTGCAACCATATCTGAAATCTTTCACGCGCCTTCCTTTTTTTTTTTTGAAATCTCCGACAACTGTCGAAGCTTAATATTGGTAAATTGCTTCAATCTCGGACGTGTTATCAATCAATCCAAAGCTGTGAAACCGAGTAAGCAGCCCTATAAATACAGGTCTAAACTCCTCGATCCAACTCGTTCCTTCTTCCTTCTGTTCGTCGGAAAACTCAGCAGTTCACCAAAGTTCGACCGCCGGAGATCGCGATTTCTCCACCACTGTGTTTCGGTAGACTTTTACTCTTTTCATTTGTGTATTTCTTAATTATCATAGCATATCGTTGACTTATTTGGGTTGAATCAGTTTAAACTGGGTGGGTAGGGTTTGGGGTCAAATTCAAGTGAAGAAGACGAAGTATAAACCCATGTTTTATGTATTTAAATTATCAGTTCAAACATGTTAGACACACAGTCCAATGGTGGACTGTGTGCAAACGTACCCACAAGATACCGGTTCGACTTCACGCACATACCCCGGTCGGATCACTTCAAACCTTTTTCTTAAATCTACCATTTTGCTGTATACGCATAATTAGTATGTAAATATAATTAAAACCTAAGAATTTCCGGGTTAGACACCCAGCCCAGTTGGTCGGGCTGGGTGCATAACATCACAAAAGCCTCTGGTTCGAGTCTCTTGACTCACACGGTTCGGGCCATTTTCTTCTCTTTTTAAATCTGACTAAAAATGAATGAACTTAATAAGTGTATTAATAAAATTAAAATCAGGTTTCTTTCGGGTTAGACACGTAGCTCAGTTGAAAGAGCTGCGTGCAGACGTACGAGAGGTCAGGGGTTCGAGTCTCACCACACGCATGCCACAAAACGATTAAACCGGTCTGACATGTAGCTTGTCAGACTGACATATTTTTTTATCATTATTTTATTGTTTATTTTAATTTATCCGGTTTATATTAAAAGAAAAATTATTAAAAATGCTTAAAAATACATAATTTCAAGGGTTTAAAATATCAATAAAAATCATAACATTAACTTAAAAATCTAAACCAAGGTTTTTAACCAAAAATATTAGTTTATTTATTTATCGAGTTATCGCATTATTATTTTAGGTTAGTACTCCCTCGTTGGTTAAACTCCCAACTCGTGCACACTCATCTTCAATCAAGAATACGCACCCACGGTGAGTGAATCTCTACAAATTCTCTGTTTTCATGTGTCGTACCATTCCTTTATTTTATTGAAACACTTGTGCTTATATCATTTTGTGATTAAATGTGTATTGGTTGTTGTGTGGTTTATATGTGGATTAAAGTTATCATTTCAGTGCACTCATTTCATTAGGCCCATCAGTTTCCTCATGGGATACGGGTTGAGCATCAGGTACCTCATTAGATCGGCTCCGTTTGATTGAGCATTGATCTCAGATACCTCATCATTCATATCATATATTCATTCAATGTGGTTTGTGATTGGTTACATATTTATATTTGCTTACATGTGATTTATGCACGAATTTTCTTTAATAAACAAAACAAGCAATTATTTAAAATGTTTTATCAATGTTCACTCACCAACTTTTGTTGACCCCAAAATCTCCTCTGTTTTACACATGATACAGGTGATCAAGTTGAGGAAAGAAACACTTAGGATGCCTGGAAGAATAAACAAGTTATTGCGTTGGAATAAACATTTAGATTTTTTTTATTTGTATTCGTATGAATTTTGTTTGTTGGATATTTAAATTTGTAATTTGAATTTAATAAATATGAAACTTCTTAGTAAATATCATGAGCTTTGGTGATAACCCAATCATGCCCCGTCTCTTATTCCGCTGTGGGTTGGGGTGTGACAGATTGGTATCAGAGCTTGTGACTATAGGGATATAGGATAGGTTATTAGACCCTTAGAGCCTATACTATAGTTGATTAAATTTTAATTGTTTATGTGTTACATGCAAAATTCATGATGTTTATATGTTTCATGTTTATTTTCACACACAATAGTATGCAAGCACTCTCACAAGTACATGTTAATATGCAATGCTCATCATAGTTCATATCCTCATAACATGTCATACCTATGAAAGCACACACCTCACGATTTCCATGATTTTTGCAATGTTTTCGTATTTTTCAAATCACATCAAAGTGAGTTTTCACGACGGGCATGTAGTAACTGGAAGGGTACGAGTACCGGTAGTCGGAACGTCCTGTCTAGGCTTGGCATTCGTATAAATCCAAAATAAAGGACCAGTTTGCCTACCTGGGGACTAACGATGAGAGTACGAAGGATCTATTAGGCCAAAGCATGCTATACCAAACGTCGTGTGAGCTAACCCCACTTGAGTTGTCATTGTGTCTACACCTGGACACCCTCCGACCATACATCTCGCAATCATGTTTTTACGATTTTCATTCGGGTGGTGCGAGTGTTAACCCGCCGACACAATGTGAATCCTACCAAGCCCAATAGTCATGGGGGCCCACATGACTACACAGGCAATGGTATGGGGGACATTTGGAGGCCCAAACATGAGCAAAGCCAAGACATCCTATGGATGTAGTTAAATTATTTTCAGTTATGTTGTTTTCATTCTTTTTACGACACATGACACCTAGGAAATTCTTGAACTCACAATCTTCCTACATATATTCCTGTAGATGTCGGCTAGGCAATTACGTGGAGGTAGAAGGTCAGGAAAGTCAAACGAACGCTTGGCCACACAAATTGCTAAACAAATGGCCACAGTGCTTCGTGACATCGTACTACAAGTTCAACAAGCCCTCACCGCTAATCCCATCAACCCTCCCAACCAAGAAGACCAAAGCGTCGCCAACCCTCTCCAAAACCCCCAAATGCACCTACAAAACTTCAAATCTTGCGATCCCCCAAAATATGAAGGGACTGAAGGTGTCACCGCTCTCCTTCACTGGTTTGAGGAGATGGAAAACACCTTTCTCAATTGCGACTGTCCCGAGGACCGTAAGGTACGTTACGCGACTGGAAGGTTGTTTGGGGTAGCCCTTTACCTGGTGGAACACGGAAAAGGGTAAGCGAGGTGTTGAAGATGCCATGTCCTTAACATGGGAAGAGTTAAGGGAAATCATGACGAGACGCTTCTGTCCAAGAAGCGAAATCAAAAAGCTAGAAGATGAGTTTCACGCATTGAAACAAAAGGAAGGAGACCACACTTCATACAATAAGAGATTTCTCGAGTTGAACCAGATGATCCCCAATCTGTTCACCCCATTATACCGTCTAGTCGAACACTACATTCGAGGCCTCCCCTCGAAAATCCAAATTCGGTTTTAAGCACTTCGCCTGCAACACTTGAAGCCGCAATGGAGTTAGCTACGGAACTCACTGAAAATCGCATTCGAAACGGAAAATTCAAAGATGAGAAGAAGAAAACACCCATTAGAGACCCCAATTCCAAACCACCCAGGTTCATCCTCGAAGTTTACTGGTAAGAGGAAGCGAAATGGCAAGAATTTTGCTGTCACCCAAACCAACCCTCCCACCACTGCTGCCCCAATCACCCAAGTTGCCCCTCCAGCCGCACCATTCAAAAGGCCATACACTGGCCCACACCCGAAGTGTAACCGTTGTCAATACCATCACCCTCCTGAAAACCCCTGCCAACATTGCACCAGTTATGGCCGTGCGGGTCACACCATCCAAACCTGCCGTTACCCTTCAGCGATTGAACCGCAGTCAACCTCCAACCCAAATCCAAAATCAAATAGTGGGCCAAGCCCAACAACCCTTACTTCTACCGCCTGCTCAACTCGCAGCCTAACCATACTACCAACCCAACAACCCCATGATGCAACCCATGCGAGCTTGTTTCAATTGTGGGGACCCAAACCACTTCAGGAACACTTGCCCATGCCTGGTGAACATCATCCATGCCCAAGCATAAGCAAACCCGATAAACCAAGCCAACCAAGATCCTCCACCTGCTAGAGGAAGAGCTTTCAATATCAAAGCCAACCAAGCCAGGGCTGACAACAATGTGGTCAACGGTACGTTTCTCATCAATGGTAGTTATGCATCCATATTATTCGATACTGGTGCGGATAAGAGCTTTGTGTCCTTAGAATTCGAATTTATCCTCGACCAACCTCGTGTTAATCTCGTTGAATCTCTGACGGTGGAAGTTGCTGATGGAAAACCCACTTCATTAAATTCTATTATACGCAATTGTACTCTCACCCCAAATGATCACGATTTCCCAATTGATCTCATTCCTATGAAATTGGGAAGTTTCGTTGTTATCATCGGCATGGACTGGCTCCGCCAGCATCACGCTGTAGTGGTGTGCGACGAAAAATTCATTCGTATTCCTCTCGCTGACGGTCAGACACTACGTATCTTTGGGGAAACCCCTTCGAAAGGACTCAAATTGATGTCCTGCCTTCAAGCCCAAGTTATCTTCGCAAGAACTACGTCACATTTCTAGCTCACGTCGTCAAGAAGGGAGGCAAGGAGAGGAAGCTCGAAGATATTCCAATTGTGAAAGAATTCCCACAAGTTTTTCCCGACGACATTTCAGGAGTTCCTCCTGTGAGAGAAGTCGAATTTCGCATCGATCTTGTGCCTGGAGCTACACCGGTCGCAAAATCTCCTTATAGGTTAGCCCCATCCGGGATGCAAGAGCTGGCCAGTCAACTGCAAGAGTTGACTGACAAAGGATTCATACGTCCTAGCTCATCGCCTTGGGGTGCGCCTGTTCTTTTTGTGAAGAAGAAAGATGGAACGTTTCGCATGTGCATTGATTATAGAGAACTCAACAAGTTAACGGTTAAGAATCGCTATCCACTGCCTCGTATTGATGACCTTCTAGACCAACTTCAAGGCGCCACCTGTTTTTTCCAAAATCGACCTTCGTTCTGGTTATCATCAGCTTAGAGTGCGCAAAGAAGATATCCCAAAAACCGCCTTCCAAACTCGCTATGGTCATTACGAGTTCATGGTTATGCCCTTCGGTTTAACCAACGCCCCCGCTGTATTCATGGATTTAATGAATAGGGTATGCAAACCCTACCTTGACCGTTTCGTCATAGTCTTTATCGACGACATTCTTATCTACTCCAAGTCAAAATCCGATCATGAGCGACACCTTCGACTCATTCTTACACTCTTAAGGACTGAAAGGCTTTACGCTAAGTTCTCAAAATGCGAATTCTGGTTAGGAGAAGTACAATTCCTTGGTCATGTCGTCAATGACAAAGGGATTCATATCGATCCTTCAAAAATCAAGGCAGTACAGGAATGGCAAGCGCCACGTACCCCTACCGAAGTTAGGTCATTTCTTGGCTTGGCTGGTTACTACCGACGCTTCATTGCCAATTTTTCCCGTATCCCGTCCCGATCACGGCCCTGACTCACAAAGGAAAACCCTTCATTTGGGGACCTAAGCAAGAGGAGGCCTTCCAAACTTTAAAGCAAAGGCTTTGTGACCCACTATCCTTACACTCCCTGAGGGTTGCGATGACTTTGTGGTTTATTGCGACGCATCAGGGCAAGGATTAGGTTGTGTGTTGATGCAAAGAGGAAAAGTGATAGCCTATGCCTTTAGGCAACTCAAAGTTCATGAGAAGAATTACACCACCCACAACCTGGAACTTGGAGCCGTTGTGTTCGCTCTCAAGATATGGAGACATTATCTTTACGGTACCAAGTGTGAAATATACATTGACCACAAGAGTCTCCAAACATATCTTTAACCAAAAAAAGTTGAATATGAGGCAACGAAGATGGGTCGAACTTCTCAACGATTACGACTGCGAGATTCGGTACCATCTTGGCAAGGCAAACGTGGTGGCCGATGCGCTCAGTCGAAAGGGATATGCGAGCTCTATTCGTCTTCTATGTTCGCAAATCATAACCGATATCAAGGATCGAATCCGGGCAGCCCAACATATCTCTATAACGGAAAATGACGTACGCGATGGGCTGTCATGTGGAGCTGAACTCAAAATTGAAACCAAATCCGACGGTATTCTATATTATTTAAACCGCGTATGGATTCCCGATCACGACAACCTTCATGATTTCCTCATGAAAGAGGCACACAAAACCCGATACTCTGTACGCCCAAGAGCCGATAAGATGTATCAAGACCTACGATACACCTACTGGTGCCTGGCATGAAAAAGGATATCGCTGTTTTGTTTCCAAGTGCCTTACATGTTCCAAAGTGAAAGCTGAACATCAAAGACCTTCAGGACTTCTATTCCAACCCGAAATACCTGTATGGAAGTGGGAAAACATAACCATGGACTTCATTACCGGGTTACCTCGCACCTCCAGTGGGTATGACACCATATGGGTAATAATCGATCGTCTTACAAAACATCTCACTTCATTCCGATTCGCGAGGACTTCAAGAACGAGAAGTTAGCTCATATCTACATCAGCGAGTTCGTAAGCCGTCATGGTGTACCGTTAAGCATCATTTCGGACCGTGATGGTCGTTTCACTTCACGAACATGGCGAGCCGTATAAACCGCTTTGGGTACACGGTTAGATCTCAGTACCGCCTTTCACCCTCAAACTGATGGTCAATCTGAACGCACCATCCAAACCCTTGAAGACATGCTTCGAGCATGTGTCATAGACTTCAAAGGGAACTGGGACGCTCACCTACCATTAGTCGAGTTTTCGTACAACAATAGCTATCATTCAAGTATCGGCATGGCTCCTTTCGAAGTTTTATATGGTCGTAAGTGCCGATCTCCAGTATGTTGGCACGAAATTGGTGAAGCACAAATCACCGGACCTGAATTGATTCAAGAAACAACCGACAAAATCCTTCAAATTCGAAACAATCTTCTAGCGGCTCAAAGTCATCAAAAGAGTTATGCTGACAAACGATGAAAGCCCTTGGAGTTTGACATTGGTGATCAAGTAATTTTAAAAGTATCACCGTGGAAGGGAGTGGTTCGTTTTGGCCAGAAGGGCAAGCTAGCACCACGCTACGTAGGACCTTTCAAGATACTCGAAAGAGTAGGTCCTGTAGCATACAAGCTTGACCTACCAGAAGAGCTTAACAGAATTCATCCCACATTCCACGTATCAAACTTGAAAAAGTGCCTCGCCGACGAAAACCTCCATATTCCTCTAGAAGACATTCAAGTCGATGAATCAATGCACTTCGTTGAAAAACCAGTAGAAATCATGGATTTCGGTGAGAAGCGTTTAAGGCGAAGTCGTATTCCAATCGTCAGGGTGCGTTGGGAGTCAAAACGAGGCCCCGAGTTCACTTGGGAACGTGAAGATGCAATGCGCGAAAAGTACCCGCATCTTTTTCCGATTACATCTACTACTTAAATTTCGGGACGAAATTCCTAAAAGTAGGGGATACTGTAACATCTGTGTAATTCGGGTTTCGAAAACCCGCCCCAATTTACCAATCAAAATGTATTTATTTAAGTTGAGTGTTTTCTTTAAAACTTTTGTTTATTGTTTTATACATTCAAAGTTCGATACATGTATATAAGTATATTAATAATTAAGATCTAAAAGAATATTAATAAAATAAAAATCAATTAAATATTTATTATTTAATTGTTAAAACTTAAAATAAATAAAAATATATAAAAACTCAAAAAAAATGGGTAAAAACGGGATCGAACCCGGGTTCCCCCGGAGACACACACACACCACCAACACCACTAGACTGCACGCACTATTGTGAAAAGTTTAGGATTTTAAACCTCTTATGTTGAACCTAAGTTGAACCTGCAACCATATCCGAAATCTTTCACGCGCCTTCCTTACTTTTTTTTTTGAAATCTCCGACAACTGTCGGAGCTTAATCTTGGTAAATTGCTTCAATCTCGAACGTGTTATCAATCAATCCAAAGCTGTGAAACCGAGTAAGCATCCCTATAAATACAGGTCTAAATTCCTTGATCCAACTCGTTCCTTCTTCCTTCTGTTCGTCGGAAAACACAGCAGTTCACCGAAGTTCGACCGCTGGACATCGCGATTTCTCCACCACTGTGTTTCGGTAGACTGTTACTCTTTTCATTTGTGTATTTCTTAATTATCATAGCATATCGTTGACTTATTTGGGTTGAATCAGTTTAAACTGGGTGGGTAGGGTTTGGGGTCAAATTCAAGTGAAGAAGACGAAGTATAAACCCATGTTTTATGTATTTAAATTATCAGTTCAAATATGTTAGACACACAGTCCAGTGGTGGACTGTGTGCAAACGTACCCACATGATACCGGTTCTACTCCACGCGCATACCCCGGTCGGATCACTTCAAACCTTTTTCTTAAATCTACCATTTTGCTGTATACGCATAATTAGTATGTAAATATAATTAAAACCTAAGAATTTCCGGGTTAGTCACCCAGCCCAGTTGGTCGGGCTGGTGCATAACATCACAAAAGCCTCTGGTTCGAGTCTTTGACTCACACGTTCGGGCCATTTTCTTCTCTTTTTAAATCTGACTAAAAATGAATGAACTTAATAAGTGTATTAATAAAATTAAAATCAGGTTTCTTTCGGGTTAGACACGTAGCTCAGTTGGAAGAGCTGCGTGCACACGTACGGGAGGTCACGGGTTCGAGTCTCACCACACGCATGCCACAAAACGATTAAACCGGTCTGACATGTAGCCTGTCAGACTGACATATTTTTTTATCATTATTTTATTGTTTATTTTAATTTATCCGGTTTATATTAAAAGAAAAATTATCAAAAATGCTTAAAAATACATAATTTCAAGGGTTTAAAATATCAATAAAAATCATAATATTAACTTAAAAATCTAACCAAGGTTTTTAACCAAAATATTAGTTTATTTATTTATCGAGTTATCGCATTATTATTTTAGGTTAGTACTCCCTCGTCGGTTAAACTCCCAACTCGTGCACACTCATCTTCAATCAAGAATACGCACCCACGGTGAGTGAATCTCTACAAATTCCCCGTTTTAATCACGTTTTGGGGTGTATCATGTGTCGTACCATTCCTTTATTTTATTTAAACACTCGTGCTTATATCATTTTGTGATCAAATGTGTATTGGTTGTTGTGTGGTTTATATGTGGATTAAATTTATTATTTCAGTGCACTCATTTCATTAGGCCCATCAGTTCCTCGTGGGAACGGGTTGAGCATCAGGTGCCTCATTAGATCGGCTCCGTTTGAATTGGGCCTTGATCTCAGATACATCATCATTCATGTCATTTATTCATTCAATGTGGTTTGTGATTGGTTACATATTTATATTTTCTCACATGTGATTTATGCACGAATTTTCTTTAATAAACAAAACAAGCAATTATTTAAAATGTTTTATCAAGGTTCACTCGCCAACTTTTATTGACCCCAAAATCTCCTCTGTTTTACACATGATACAGGTGATCAAGTTGAGGAAAGAAACACGTAGGGTGGCCTAGAAGAATAAACAAGTTATTGCGTTGGAATAAACATTTAGATTTTTTTATTTGTATTGTATGAATTTTGTTTGTTGGATATTTAAATTTGTAATTTGAATTTAATAAATATGAAACTTCTTAGTAAATATCATGAGCTTTGGTGATAACCCAATCATGCCCCGTCTCTCATTCCGCTGCGGGTCGGGGTGTGACACTAACCTTTGGGGTGGAAGTGGAGAAGGAAGGCTTGTCCGTTGGTGGCTTCGGTGGCGGTCCTTGCGAATGTGTAAGTAGCATCCACTGCAAAACCGTCAAAGAAACAAGTAAGACTACTCAAACAAAAGATTTAACAAAATATAAAAGTCACTAAAAATATTTAGACTCTTACGACTCAAACAAACAATTAGCATGTATGATGTCAAATAAGTCCAAACAAAGTAGTCAACGCAATTGCCAAAAAGTTCCCGGCAACAGCGCCAAAAACTTGATGTGCTAAAAGTAGTTTAATTAAAATGACCTAAATTAACCTAATCTAGACACTAAGTAATACTCTAGACTCTCTAAACTCGACTAAACTACTAACCAGCAAATGAATCGATCGACCCTAGTAGAGCTAAGTAAGGCCGGAAATCGAACCCACATGACTCAATTTAAATACGCTAACTAGACTCTCTAGACTTAGATTGACACAGACATGACACTAACTGTTTTTATATTTTATGTGGTTAGGGGTTTTAAATATCCTAAAAGTGCGATTTAATTAAATTAATTAACTAGGTTAACTAAACACGAACTAACTTGGGTTTACTCAGATGATGGAAAAGACTACCTAAACCGGTGTAACACCCCAATCGCGTAATATAACAACACACGAGGGGAATATCGGGGAGTCACGTTACAAATTGCTCACCACAAGTGGTACTAAATTGTTTCAATATTGTTAACATTGTTTTACAAAAAAGAATACATGAAATTGTCTTTTGTTTAAAGAAGTCTAAAGCCCGGATGCGTTCCTATGTGTTGCATGCTTGAATAATCGAAACCTGAAACATACGTGAAAAGAAACATTAACAAAGAATGTTGGTGACTACATAGTTTTGTTGGCCAAATTAAGGCAAAAAGTTTTGCATTGCAATGCTTTAACAACTACAATAGTTGTCAATTGACAATGGACTCTTTGAAGCCAAGGAATGGCGAAAAGGTTTAGCTTTGCAATACATAATCTTGATTGTGAAACTTGTGACAAAAGAGTTTTGTATATGGCAACATGAATATTACTAAGTAATTTTTATGCCATTAAAAATGCTACTTTGATCTTTGTAATCACCTTGAATTCGGTCATAAAACTTGTGAGTATGTTATTAGAAATCCAATCAAACGATTATTAATCAACAAGATATCAAATTAATGATTTATAATAATAATTGGATATCCTTCTAAGAATCTAACATATAAGGATTCTACAAGGATGTGGATATTGAACTTTGAAACAATTG
The DNA here is from genome assembly GCA_947069175.1 of Scalesia atractyloides. Taxonomy (NCBI): domain Eukaryota; kingdom Viridiplantae; phylum Streptophyta; class Magnoliopsida; order Asterales; family Asteraceae; genus Scalesia; species Scalesia atractyloides. The sequence goes on along the minus strand of CAMTDV010000016.1, from coordinate 56,001,816 downwards.
AACACAAAATCCTAAAGTGATTCGGATAACGCTACAAGGATAATACAATAAGAACTCTTATATATGGGAAGTACCAGCAGCGTATCCACCATGTTCTTATGGTATTACACTCGTTTCGTTATCAAAATCACAACTAATCACTAAATCACATAATCATCAATTTGGTCATCAATTCGTACATACGCATTAAAGTACCCAAATAGTCCAATCAAGGACATCAATTTAGTACTTCAAACATCCTACAAGGATCTAACTATGAAGATAGATAGACGCTTTAAGGATTTGGTTTAGTCACATCATCTCGTGACAATCGTCTTGTCACATACGCATTAAAGTACACGAAGAATCCAATCTAGGACATCAATTTAGTACTTTAAACATCCTACAAGAATCTAACTATGAAGATAGATAGATGCTTTAAGGATTTGGTTTAGTCACATCGTCTCGTCTCATTGAATCACAAAATCCTAAATCTTAATGGTGATTCGGATAAGGCCACAAAGGGTAATAAAATAAGCACACTTATATATAGGAAGTACCAGCGGCGTATCCACCATGTCCTTATTGTATTACTCTAGTTTCTTTATCTAAATCACCAACAATCTCTACACATAAACAATAACCATCATTGTGTAAAGCACTTCTTAGAAATCCCACTACGAAGATAGGAAAATTTAAGACTGTACTTTAAATATCCTACAAGAATATAACTATAAAGATAACAAGATGCTACAAGGATTTGGTTTGTGTTCTCAATCGTCGTGTTTTGCATAATAGGAATAATACACAAAAAGTACTTGGTAAACACATACATGCCATACATTGGAGAAAAATTGGTTACACATATGAATCATCCCGAAACATTTGAAAAACGTAAAAGAGGGGAGCTATGTACTCACTTGGGATTGCGTATAGGTCTTGTTCAAATGATTAAACAAAGCTCAAAGGATCAAGAGTTCAAATGTCGAAGTGGTTCCTAGTGTATCGGATAACTACATGTTAGTCGAAACTTGAAAACGAGAGATCGGGTAGAATGAAGTCTAATAAACCAAATGAGTGTTGGAACTTATATGAAATGGTCTACTAAACTTAACATTCTGATTTGGAATGAAACCTAAGTGCTTTTGACCCGTTATGACCCGTTAAGGTAGTTTATGCTACTTTAACGTGTCATTTGCGTAAAAACGCGTTCAAATGGTCAAACTAGTCCTATGATAAGTCTTATATGCCAAAATAAGTTTAATAAAGTTGCAACATCAGTTTATACGTCAAAAAGTTGGTTACATATGCTTAAGATGGATTTATGCGTAAAAAGGGCAATTTATTCATTATTAAAGGGCATAAAAACGACTTATTATAACACTAATCAAATGACGTGACCATAAGGTATAACCTCAGAGGGTTATTCTCTATACAATTATGGTCACAAATATGTGTTTGGTTGGATCCTATGATCGACCACACGGGTTGGATTCGAAAGTCAAAGCGATGGTCAAGACCGCTCGACTTATGACCCACAATAAGCACCAAACTAGAAGTGACGAGTTAGACATGTCAAAACATGTCTAACTAAGTTGCAAACTGATTTGGTATCGAAACTTAGTGTTTTAATACCTGAAAATAGTTTCTTCGTAAAATGCACATAATGCGGATCTTTGACCGAAGCTTTGACTCGTCACTTCGACTATTAAACGTGGTAACCAGAAGGTGCAATCGCTAGGGATCATAGCCTTCGTGATTATGATCACGTTGCAAAGTTCAATTAAATCTTGACTTGACCAATTAAGGTCAGAACAGAAAGTTAAATAGAAGGTCAAACTGTTTGGCTTTTAGCTCAAAAACTACTAAAGAAATGAAATAGACTAAGGGAGAGTACTTACTTGTGCTAGGAAACACTATAAGAACTCAGTAGGAGGTCTCCAAAAGCTGGAAACAAGCTCCAAGAAGATAGGAAGGAGAAACGAGAATGAGCAAGTTGGAAGTGAAAAACTCTTGACTATTTATAGTGTGAATGAGCTCATAAGATCAAGCCAAGTATCCATGAGTCGTCAAGGAACTGATTAGTGTCATCACACTTGTCCAAAGGAGGTGAATTGGTGGCAAAAGCGCTGACTTGGGGACCAAGGAAGAAGCAGGAAGCTGCCCGTTGCAATTCTGTTGTCTTGCACCTACTGCTTACGGACCCTATGGCCCTTGGCTTACCGTCCATAAGCCTGGTAGCTGGGGAGTAGTTTTGAAAGATGGCAGGAATGGCCCCTGGATTTGCTTCGTCGCGTTTCGTCACTCCCAACACCCGTTAACCTAATTTTTAGGCTCTATAAAGGCGTTAAGGCATATGTAACTTAGATTTTGTCCAAAAACGTCATGGATGTTGGTTCGTCGGTTGTACGGTTACGCGTTTCGCTAAAATGCGTAAAACGCTTTAACGAACACAAAAATGATCGATATTGAGCAACGATTGTTGTTTTTGCAATCTCTTCAATAAAATACAAGATTTTATTGATTATGAGATTTTTTGGATGTCTACGCAAGGTCCGTATTAGGAATACTAGGATCGACAGACTTTCGTAGTTGTTGAAATTTAGTCCCTGTACTTATCTAAATGTATTTTTGTCATTCCTAAACCCTCAAAACTTATATCTAAGTTATTTAAAGGGTATTTAGGGTATGTGTAGCTTATGTCCTCGTCCTAATGCATACGTTACGTTATACGGGTTACGTTTAAGTATTGGTTAACAAAATGCCTCAAAAAGAAAAAAGTTTTTGAAAGCCCAAAATTTTGCACAAGGGTTACAACTAGAACCCTGGATTGTACTAGTAATGATTTATTATGATGTTAATTATTATGGAACCGGGATCTTTAAGCGCTAAACCTGTCGAGACACCGAACAAGACCCCCGACCCTTCTTAGGAAGACACTTATGGAACTCTTAAGGCGGTTACAGACACCGGTTGGTCTAGACTCCCTCACAGGCTATCTAAGTGGTTTATGAAAGTATCCTAATTCGATTTACTCCCTCACAGGCAATAAACCTAGGATAAACTCGGGTTCTCAATTTGAATTGTAAGACAACGGTCAATAGGGAAACTAGTACAACTCCTCACGAAGACCCTACCTAGCAATTAATTAACTTAAAACTAACAATAACCTAGCACCTCACAGCTATTGAGATTAGTATAACATTTAGACTTATCTAACTATCAATTACCGCTTCTAAGGTGTATCGACCGATTAACCGAAAAGATTGCAAAGCAATATTATAATCTAGCATGAACCTATTATGTGAAAGACATCCACGAAGACTCATACCAAGCAATGAAAGACAATTAAACAAAGCTAAGCATGCATACACATCAAACCGATAATCAAGTCAACTATTTTCGCAAATAATCCATTAATAATTAACAATCCATAATAAAAAATCAAAACTTTACAAATCCATTCATCCAATCTAGGTAGTTTAAAGTATTTAGCCAAGCATAATCAAAGTCAAATACAAAACAATAGTATTTTCAAAGATAAGAAACATGATTAATAAGCAGAGGTAAAGAACAAGGAACTGAATGATTAACTGTCACACCCCGACTCGCAGCGGAAGACAATTGCGGGGTGCAGGAGACACATGGTATTTCCTCACAATTTAAAAACGTGATATCATATAAAGAGGGAACATCGGTTACAACACACATAAACTATCATATTACAAACCATTAGTTCAAGTATGGTACTACAAGCCACTACAGCCTTTATTTTGCTACTGTCCGCCTACTCAAAACCTTCCATACGAACATTCCTCATTCCTGCTTAGATTTACCTAAAATGCATGTTAATTTTAAAAAGGTCAGCTAACCGAGCCGGTGAGTTCCACTGGTTTGGTTGTTTTATAGCAAAATGCGTTAACAAGTTTAATTGTACGTGTCACAGATCCCAGATGGAATTACACGAGTTCACAAGTGAAACCTTGACCACAATAACCGTGCCGTGTCACATTTGACACCTCAACACACTGGGTCGTGTCACCTTCGACACCTCAGCCAACCGACTGCGTCACGTGCAGTTCAACGCCCCCGGGGTAGTTATGCCTAACCACATAACATAGTTTAGGACGCGTTCAGTTGCCTGGCTGCCGGCACACCGGTTAATCACTCGTGTGTTAGGTAATTCACATCATCACAAGTGGGTGCAATTAACACAGTTTGTAACATGCAATTCACCCCAGAAAACACTAAAACAGTTTAAAAGTGGGGGAGTGAAACTCACAGTGAGGGTCGTAGTCTCAATCAAAGAGTGATTATGCAATTGGATCAGCTTTAATAGCACACATGCAAGTAGGGATTTAGATCAGCATCTAAGTTGGTAATGGTTATAACTTGGACCTGGTTATGAGTTTTCACCCGGGATTGAACCTATAGGATACTGGTATGGTGATGGATGTTAGGGTAGTATCAGTTTTTAGTTTGGCTTCTAGGCACCGGTTCGCGTGCCAGTAAAAGTCAGTTGTTTGACACGCTCGGATAATGGTACGAGAATACCAATAGTACCAACATGTTGTCATTTAAGAAAGATTAACTTTCATTAAGGGAGTTTGGGTGTTTGGGGAGTCTAGGTTGCCCAAAATTGAGTTTTCGTTTTCGTCGTCGGGGATTCTCCCGAACTGGCATAGGACACACCCCTAGTGTCCAAACGACCCTGGAATCTACATGAATATTCCCAATGTTCCAACTATAGTAAATCGGCTTCGGTCAGTTCCCGGTTCCGGCAGGTTCGTTATACGGTAAACTGCCGAAACTAGTTTAAAATAATGTGTTTTAACTCCGTAAATTACTCTTTAATACATAAGTCTGATAAAAATCTGAAAATTTTTATACGTTTCAGTAAAAATATATAGATTATAAGAAAAATAATTTGGGAATTTATTTAGCCATTTAACTCCTCAAATAAATTATTTATAAAATATTATTTAACTGAATAATTTACTTTGCTTATCAACTGATGTCTAAAAATTCCAAAAATATTCCAGAAAGTCCCTTATATGTCCAGGAACTCCTTGCAAAAATTTGGTATTTTTCCGATTTCGTTTCGGTGCGTTTCCGGCTACCAAAAACTCACAAAAATGCGGATTTTTAGTCTGAACCAAAATTCAACCAATTGACTCCCAAACTTCCCAGAACATTCCCTATATGTTCCTTAGTGTTGATGTAAAGTTTGGTGAATGATCGACTCTGTTTGGTATTTTTTCTGAATTTCTTTGTGTAAAACAGTCAAAAGTTCGCCAAAAATCATAGAAAATTTTAAAAAAATCTAAACTTTTAGGTGGAAATTCTTGTCAATACCCTACATCACCACACCAATTTTTAGCTCAATTCAAGCATCACGGACCAAGTTATAGTCCAAACAATATTCTGCGTAAGCTAGTTGAAGGTTTCGGGTGTTATGCCTAGTGCAAGCTCCGTTCCCGTGCGTTTCTATCGAGTCCAGAAGTGTGTGGCTACTATACTTAGTACTTTCACATCAAGAACAATCTAAACATGCCATAACCCATGTCAATCAAGCCTCGTTTCACTGTTTTTGGGTTAATAACTTTGTTAATCGCTTTTGCTCGATTAGGGGTCGATTAGGGTATCAAAAGCCGAAGTTTTGTGATCTTGGCTACCATATAACATCAGGGAATCCCTGGTGTGTTCTTATTCAGCCAAGAACCATGTTTAAACCATCCACTAGCATGAATTAAAGGGTTTTCCTAGTCTAGTTCATGTTTAATCAAGAAATCTTTACCAAAACCCTATAAAACTTGAAAAATACCTTTGATTTGGCTGAATTTAGGTGATAATCAGCTGTGTTTGTGTTGATGGAGAGCAGATTTGAGGTGAAAGATGAAGAAAATAATGGAAAAAAAAAAACAAAAAAAAACATTATAATAAGGGGGGTCGCAAGGTAGGGTACCCTTACCCCACCCCCTGCTTTGTCGTGCTTCGTTTTTCGCGTTAAAAAGATGATGTTTATCTTCTTTCTCATGTTCAAGTTCGTTTTCGGGTCCCATACGCGTCCCCGATTTGCAAAACGGGCTCCTTTTTTCGCGTTTTTAGTGTTAAAAGACTCGGTTTTAAAAACCATGCATAACCGTCTCGAAACCCGACCCGGTTAGTTTTTAATCATAATAGCCTTGTATTAGGGTAGTTTAAGTGTTTTTAGGCTTGATTGACCGTTCCTTGCAAGTTTGGTTGCCTTTTGTTCTTAAAACGAAGGCGTTTCCCTAACCGGGAAACTTCCTCATTTTGCGTGCCTGAGCTCCGATTTGCTTCAAATCTTATGTCATGGTCTATGGCACATAACTAAGATGTTCCATGAACTCAAAATCTTAAATGGCCCTACCGATGGCCTAATAATCATAGTCAAACGTGTAATGCGCTGTTAAACGGAAAGCTCCCGTTTAACACGTTTTCAAAGGCTAAGGACACCAACCTCACACTGTTGGCCCTTATTAGTGTTATGTTAACCATGACGTGCTCTCGGATTCCTCCGAGACATAACAGATATCATTTAATCTAGCACACAATTCACAAATGTTTTTAGGGTTCTCGCACAATTATTGTTTTAAGTATGCTTAAAGTTTTGGACCGATTATGGTGTACCTGGTTTTGTCCTGGGTATCACAGTCTCCCCTGGTTAAGAAATTTCATCCCCAAAATTTACCCCGTCTAGCTAGGGAAAAGGTGAGGTATTTTCTACGGAATTCATCCTTCCGTTCCCAGGTGTATTAAGGTCCTTGTTTAGAGTTCCACCGGACTTTAACCAGTGAAATTTTGTTGTGCCTTAATTGTTTAACCTTGCCATCAACTAATTCTACCAGTTCCTCCACAAAGTGGAGTCTATCGTCAATGTTTATGTCTTCCAAAGGTATATGGGTGGCTTCACCTGACAGGCACTTCTTTAGGTTTGAAATGTGGAGACATTATGAATGGCACTAAGCTCGGTTGGTAGCTTCAACCGATATGCTACGGGACCTACTTTCGCTAGAATCTCGTATGGTCCGATGTATCGTGGTGCTAACTTTCCGGACTTTCCAAATCTGATAACGCCTTTCCACGGCGATACCTTTAACAATACCCGTTCACCCACCTCGAACGATAACGGTTTTCTACGTATATCAGCCTAGCTCTTTTGCCGATCCTGAGTGACTTTCAATCTATTCTGAATCTGGTGGATCTTATCAGTCGTTTCCTGTACTAGCTCGGATCCCGTCAGTTGGGTGTCACCCACTTCGGCCTAGCAAAGTGGTGATCGACACTTTCGACCATAAAGCGCCTAGTACGGGGCTTCTTGGATACTGTTGTGGTAACTATTGTTATAGGAAAATTTTACTAGTGGAAGATGCTTGTCCCGACTTCCTCCGAAGTCCAGGACACAGGCACGAAGCAAGTCCTCTAACGTCAGGATCGTGCGTTCCGATTGGCTGGCGGTTTGGGGATGGTAAGCAGTACTCAGATCGATTCGCGTCCCCAAAGCTTCTTGTAATTTCTGCCAATATCGCGAGGTGAATGGTTGTCTCGGTCTGAAATAATAGCAACCGGGACACCATGTCTGGCTACTATCTCGTTAGTGTAGATCTCGGCCAACTTGTCAGTTTTATAAGTGGTATGGATTGGAGTAAAATGTGTGGATTTGGTCAATCGATCGAGGATTACCCAAATCGCGTCATGACCACGAGGCGTTCTTGGGAGATGTGTCACGAAATCCATTGTGATTTGTTCCCATTTCCACTGAGGTATCTCGGTTTGTTGTAACATTCCCGAGGGTTTCTGATACTCTGCTTTGACCCGGCACAAGTCAAGCATTGACTTACATATTCTGGCACGTCCTTTTTCATCCCCGGCCCCAATAAAATTCTTTTAGGTCGTGGTACATCTTTTCTATACCGAGGTGAATCGAATATTTCGATTTATGGGCCTCGTCCATGATCAACTGCCTAAGCTCCGAACTTGCAGGAATCCACACTTGATCCTTAAAATAAACACCTCATCCATTTTATTGTGATCGATCGTGTAACAACTTCCAAACAAATTATCAATCAATGAATTTTTCTGTTTTTTATTTACGAGATTGGTATTTCAATCGTGACAATTGCACGTATTCAATTCTTGCACGATTTCGAACTCTTAAACAACTTCTCGAAGTGAAATCGCAAACTATTACGCAAACGTAACCAGTTTAACACGACGTACAATCCATAACAACGAAATAAGCTAAACATACCCTAAATACCCTTTACATAACTTAGAAATAAGTTTTGAGGGCTTCGGTATGGCAAAAACACGCTTATGCAAGCTCAGGGGCTATTTTGCAAATTCAGCGAAACTAAGCCGATCCGCGTATATCGTTATCCGGAACATGTACGCACATCCAAAAACTTTTGTAATCATTAAAATCTAGTATTTTAATGACTTGAATGCAAAAAAAAAATCATTCGTAACGCGTTTACGGTCATATGCGCGTTTGTTACAACTTTCGTCGTAATTAACCAAAAACCGCAACCGTACGACCGAACGAACCGACACCCGGGACATTTTTGGACATATTTCAAGTTCCCTAAGCTTTATCGTCCTTATAGATCTTAAAAATGTGGTTAACGGGTGTTAGAAGTGCTAAAACGCGACGGAACGAGTTCAGGGGCCTGTTTTGCCAATTTTCAAAAGTTGCTGCCAGCTAAAGGATTTACGGACCATTAGCCCATAGCCCTTACAGTCCATAAGGACCCCCCCCCCCAAATCAGCAGAAACTTGCAGCTTCTTGTTTACTTCCTTGGACACTAATCTTTCGAAATTGCCACACTTCTTCTGGTTGCAACACATCATTATACACTTGTAATAATCCTACAACCTCCCCTAACACATGAAAGGATCTTGTGCAAGCTCCACAAGTATAAATAGGTGTGGTATGCAACCACATTCTTTGCTCATTCCTTCTCTTTCTCTCTATAACTCTAAGTGGAGACTCCCACATTGTTGGAGGTCTCCCATCTGAGTTTTCTAAGTCTTTTTCTTCATCCTTGGCTGCCTTGAGCACAAGTAAGTGTTCTAACTTAGCCTTGTCCATTTAATTTAGCTATTTCAAGCTAAAAGTCAAACAATGTTTGATTTTGAACTTTGACCATTAATTGGTCAAGACAAAGTTCAATTAGAATTTGCAACGTGATCGTAATCACAATGGTTATGATCCTTAGCGATCATGCCTACTGATTACCACGTTTCCTAGTCAAAGTTTCGGTCAAAAGTGTCCATTATGTGCATTTTACGTCGAAACATTTTTAGGTATCAAAACACTTTGTTTTAATATCAAATCAGTTTTCTAACTTAGTTTAACATGTTTAACTCGTCACATTTAGTTTAGTGCTTATTTAGGGTCGTAAGTCAAGCGGTCTTGACCACCGCTTTAACTTTTGAATCCGACCCGTTTGGTCAATCTAGGATTTGACCAAACACATATTTGTGACCATAGTTGTATAGGTAATAACCCTGTGAGGTTATACCTTATGGTCACGTCATTTGGTTAGTATTATGTTTAAGTCACTAGTTATGCCTTTATAAATGACCAAAATGCCCCTTTTGCGCATAAATCAACTTTAAGCATATGTGACCAGTGTTTTGGTATATAAACTGTTGTTGCAATTATATTAAACTTATTTTGGTATATAATACTTATCATAACACATATCTAACCATCCGAACATGTATTTACGTAAATGATCCGTTAAAGTAGCGTAAACTACCTTAACGAGTCATAGTGGGTCAAAAGCACTTAGGAATCCTTTTCAAATAAGAATGTAGACTTTGTTAAACCATTTATATGAGTACCAACACTCATTTGGTTTACAAGACCTCATTCTATCCAATCCGCCAATTAAAATCTTGTCATTTACATAGGTATTCGATTTTAGGACACGCTTGATTTCTCGGACATTTGAGCTTGTTTAATCTTTGATTCAAGGTTATTTTGCAACCCCAAGTGAGTATATAGTTTCCCTCTTTTATGTTTTGCAAATGTTATGGGATGACTCATATGAGCAAGTTGTTTTCAAGCTTTCAAATTACAAATGCTATGGTTTATATTTAACATGACGATTTCAATAATGTGAACGAACTTGTTTGTGCGTTGTATACATGACACGAATAACATTCATTAGCTTTGGCCAAGCCGACCAGTAGTAAGTTATGGTACCATAGGACTGACAATCCCATTACTAGGCTATTCACTGGAATTTGGTGGGTAGTTTGGGGAACGACCGAAATTGTTTACTTTAACAAACCCTTTGGTGGTTTGTTATTGCAATTTAATACCCTTTGGTGGTATAGACGAGTCAACACAGGTTTGAATGTATTCCCGAAATGACCAAAAGTTTTCACAATTAAAACAAGGATGATTGGTTTATAACATGGACGATGAACGATTGGTTTATGACACAAACAATGGACGATTTGTTAATAACAAGGACGATGAACAATTGGTTTATGACACGAACAATGAACGATTGGTTTTTTGTAAGTGATTTACATAACGGGACGTGTGTAATGTGATAAAAGCATGGTGGATACGCCACTGGTATTTCCTATATATAAGTGTTTTTATCATGTTACATACGTGGCGTTATTCAAATCACTTGGAACAAAGGTTTTCAGACAATGACATGCAACGATTTTCAATATAAGATATAAACCATACAAGGTTTCTTTCAAGAAATTTACTACTTGGATTTACAAAATAAATGTTTTGGTCAAGATTCATGGCTACAAGTCTTTTATAAACTATAACTAACTTATTTTAGTCGGTTAGTTATCATTGCAATACCAATTACTTTTGATATCAAGGTTTTCAATTAACGACTCTAGTAGTCTGACGAGGTATTGCAATACATATTCAAGGCCCTTAACTTGACAACACTCACAAAACCTATGTACTCACCGGCATATTTTTGCTGACTCGGTTTTTCACATATGTTTCAGGAAACCAAGTTTGATGTCGATGCATGCTCACGTAGGATCGAACGCGGACTTAGTGCCTTAAAATACGAAAGACAATAGTTTACTTAGTTTCTTTTAATTTCAAAGACAATGTATCTATATAAATTTCAATATTCAATAAAACAAAACTTTAATTACCACGTGTTGTTGAAACAATCTGTTAACATGACTCCCCGACGTTTCCGTCGCGGTTTGTTGTTTTTACGTGGTCGGGGTGTTACAGATTGGTATAAGAGCACTGGTTATAGGGAATTAGGTTATTAGTAATGCTTTGACCTAGACTATAATCTTCCTAGGACCCTAGCGCAAGTTTACTTGCATTTAGATTCATAAAATACAATACTATCACCTATCCTTAGGTGATTACCAGAAAAAAAAACAATACGAGAGTCACAAAATCTTTTTGAAAACTTTTTGCAAAGAAAAACATCTATTCTTAGATGAATTATTTTTGGGCTTCATGCCTTCAAGGTTTTCAAATCTCGTTAAAGTTTGGGTTTTATTAATGTGAACACATGCAATCTGGAAGGGTGGGTGCCTGTACCCCGAGTTTTCTGTCTAAGGCTAGAGTGCTCGTACAAGTCCACTTAATTGGACCAGTCACTCTTACCCGGGAACTCTTGGGGTGAGTGTCCACTTATAGGCTAAAGCATGTCTTCGCGATACATTACAAAGACCCATTTACTTTAAGTAGTCACCGTACGTTGTTTGTTTTTTTTTGAGAAATGAAGAATGACCACCATCCTTATTTCGTCGATATTTTCAATACCTCTTTTGATTTATTTAAATGTCAATCTCACATATCTTCCTCCATGATTTCTCTTAGAATGCCTCCTCGACGTGATTCAACCCAAAATGCCGAAATGGCAGCCATTATTGCCCAGCAAATTGCTGCTGTACTCCCAAATCTCATGACCCAACTTAATCAAGTGAACAACACACAAACAATAACAATGCACCAGCTCCGTCCAACTATAAACAAATTTTTCGGCTAAACCACTATCGTTTTCTGGGTCTGAGGGAGCCACTGGGCTTCTGCAGTGGTTTGAAAGTCTCGAAAGCACGTTCCGATTTGTTCAATGTCCAAATGAGCGAAAGGTTGAGTTCGCATCGAGTGTATTCAAAAAGAGAGCTCTTACGTGGTGGAATGGTATAATGAGAGACAGAGGTGCCAATGTCGCCTTAGCTCAAACATGGGAAGAGCTTAGGGTTCTAATGATGAAGGAATTTTGTCCTCGTCATGAGCAGAGGGCGCTCGAAAACGAATTCCATGATCTCAAACAAGATAGTGGTGAGAATCGTGCTTATACTGACCGGTACGAAGAGTTGAGTTTACTCTGTCCTTCAATGGTGACGCCTTTGGATAAAGCAATCGAGAAGTATATCGATGGTTTGCCTGACCCTGTTCAGGACATTGTTACCGGAAGTAACCCAACCACTGTCCAAAAAGCCATTGAGCTAGCTGCAACTTTAACCGAGTCTCAGGTCAAAAAGGGTAACCTTCATCGCAAAGCCGATAAGAAATCATCCACCAAAACCACTCAAGAGAAACAAAAGGGAAACAAAGTTGAGCCTTCTAAACGATCGAAGAAGCGGAAGGCTTCTCAGAACTTTGTTGTTACTGCACAACCCGCACCAACTTCTCCTCAAAACCAACCAGCTCAACCTCCTATGAGGAAGTCATATGCTGGTACTGCATCGTTGTGCAATCGGTGCGACGGTCACCACCAAGTTCATCAACCATGTCGTCAATGTGCTACTTGTGGAAGATTTGGTTACTTGGCCAACGTTTGTCGATCTGTTCCAAACCAAGCTGCACAGAACCCTGTCCAACCCCAAGCAAATCCCGTTCGACCTCACTTTCCACCTGGGTCATGTTTTAACTGCGGTGAGATGGGCCATTACAAGAACAACTGCCCAAAATTAGCCAATGCCAATCAAGCTCATGGACGAGCATTTAACATTAATGCCAACGAGGCCCGTGTTGATAACGAAGTTGTTAACGGTACGTTCCTTGTCAACAATCATCCTGCTTCTATTCTTTTCGATTCAGGTGCCGATAGGAGTTTTGTATCCTTAGCCTTTGAACCATTGCTTTCAATGCCAAGAACTAAACTAGGAAAGCCCTTGACTGTCGAGATAGCTAGTGGCGAACCTCTTAAACTTGATTATGTCATTCATGATTGCCAATTGAACCTGATAACCAACTTTTTCCCATCGACCTCACGCCAATGCAACTTGGGAGTTTCGACATCATTGTAGGAATGGAATGGTTAACCAAGAATCATGCCGAAGTTATTTGTTTTGACAGGATAGTTCGAATACCTCTTCCCTCTGGTGAAGTTTTAGAAGTTCGTGGAGAGAAACCCGCTAGTAATATTAATCTCATGACCTGTAACCAAGCCCAAAAATACCTACGAAAGAACTATGTAGCCTTCCTAGCACATATCATAGAGGAGAAAGGCAAAAGCAAAATTGTTCAGGATATCCCCGTTGTTCGGGATTATCCTGAGGTGTTTCCTGAAGAATTACCTGGTTTACCTCCTGTACGTCAAGTCAAGTTCCGCATTGATTTTGTACCTGGTGCCAACCCAATTGCTAAGTCTCCATACCGTCCTGCACTGTCTGAGATGCAAGAGTTATCGAAACAACTTCAAGAACTATCTGATAAAGGATTCATTCATCCGAGCTATTCACCTTGGGGCGCTCCTGTCCTATTTGTGAAAAAGAAGGATGGATCTTTCTGTATGTGTATCAATTATTGTGAGCTCAACAAACTCACGATCAAAAATCGATATCCCCTAACTCGCATTGATGATCTCTTTAATCAGCTACAAGGTGCTACTTGCTTTTCAAAGATTGATCTACGTTCTGGGTATCATCAACTTCATATGCTCAAAGAAGATATTCCCAAGACTGCTTTTCACACTCGATATGGTCACTATGAGTTTATTGTCATGCCTTTTGGTTTGACAAATGCTCCAACTGTTTTCATGGACTTGATGAATCAGGTTTGTAAACCTTATTTGGACAAGTTCATCATTGTTTTCGTCGATAAAATTCTTATATATTCCAAGTCTTGAGCTGAACACGAACAACACCTTCGATTAACTATGGAACTACTAAAGAACGAAAAACTTTAGGCCAAATTCTCCAAGTGAGAGTTTTGGCTAAAAGAAGATCAATTCTTGGGACACATAGTCAACGAGCAAGGTATACATGTGGATCCTTCCAAAATCATTGCGATTAAGGATTGGAACACACCCACTACTCCCACAGAAGTTCGCTCATTTCTTGGTCCTGCTGGATATTATCTTCGATTCATCGCGAACTTCTCAAAGGTCAAGTTCCCTCACCGTTTTGACTCAAAAGAATAAGCCTTTTGAGTGGGGACCCAAACAAGAGGAAGCTTTCCAAGCATTGAAACAAAAACTCTGTGATGCTCCTATCTTATCCTAACCTTATGGCAACGATGATTTTGTTGTCTATTGTGACGCATCGAATCTAGGCCTTGGTTGTGTTCTCATGCAACGAGACAAAGTCATAGCCTATGCGTCAAGACAATTGAAAACACACGAGAAGAACTACACAACTCATGATCTTCAGTTAGGTGCTATAGTTTTTGCTCTCAAAATTTGGAGACATTATCTTTATGGTACGGGGTGTGTGGTTTTCACGGACCACAAAAGTCTCCAACATATATTCAATCAAAAGGAGCTGAACATGAGACAACGACGTTGGGTCGAACTTTTAAACGACTACGTCTGCGAAATTCGCTACCATACTGGCCATGCGAATGTCGTAGCCGATGCGCTTAGTCGTAAGCAACGCGTCAAGTTTCATTGTGTTCGAATTCAATCCGATATTCAGACACGTATCCTACAAGCACAACATACATGTGTGAACCAAGGCTTGTTGAAAAAATGAGCTACCTCAAAATCTCAAACTCCAACTTGAAACCAAAGACAATGGGTTACTCTATTATTTGAACCGTTTGTGGGTTCCAAGTCAAGACAATCTCCGCACCTTATTGATGGACTTTCATCTCATAAGTCTCGTTATTCAATCCATCCTGGTGCAGACAAAATGTACAAGGATCTTCGTACCCATATTGGTGGCCAGGGTATGAAGAAAGACATTGCCTTGTATGCATCAAAATGCCTAACTTGTCTTAAAGTCAAGGCTGAACATCAACGCGCATCTGGTTTGCTTGAACAACCAGAAATTCTGGTATGGAAGTGGGAGAACATTGCGAAGGATCTCATTATAAAACTACCGCGCACATCTAGAGGTCATGATGCTATTTGGGTAATCATTGACCGTCTAACAAAGTCATCACACTTTTTGGCAATTCATGAGGATTACCCTGCTGACAAACTCGCCAAGATTTATGTTGATGAGATTGTATCTCGTCATGGTGTTCCTTTGGACATCATATCTGACAGAGATGCTCGGTTCTCATCTCACTTTTGGAAGACCATGCAAACTACTATGGGGACCAAACTAAATCTGAGCACTACTTATCATCCTCAATCGGATGGACAAACTGAGAGAACAATTCAAACATTGGAGGATATGCTTAGAGCGTGTGTGATCGACTTTGGTGGTAGTTGGGATTCGGATCTACCGTTGATCGAATTCTCCTACAACAATAGTTATCACGCCAGCATCAACATGGCGCCTTTCGAAGCTTTATACGGTCGAAAATGTTGTTCATCTGTCTGTTGGAATGAAGTTGGAGAATCTCAGTTTACTAGACCCGAACTTATTCATGACACAATAGACAACGTCAAGAAACTACGCGATAACCTTCTGACAGCTAAAAGTCGTCAAAAGAGTTTTGCAGACAAATGACGCAAGCCCTTGGAATTCCAAGTTGGTGATCCCGTCCTACTGAAGGTATCCCCATGAAAAGGAGTGGTCAGATTTGGAAAGAAAGGAAACTTGCACCACATACGTTGGACCATTCAAGATCGTTGAAAGAATCGAAAAGGTGGCCTACCGACTTGAGCTACCTCCTAAACTTGGAAACGTTCACCCAGCATTCCATGTGTCCAATCTAAAGAAGTGTTTAGCCGACACAAATCTTCACATCCCCCTTGACGAAATTCACGTAAATGACACTATGCACTTTGTCGAGAAACCCGTGGAGATTTTGGACCGTGAAGTCAGGAAACTCAAGCGTAGACGAATACCGATAGTCAAAGTTTGCTGGGAATCCAAACGTGGCCCAGAATTTACTTGGGAACGAGAGGATCAAACGAAAGAGAAATACCCACATCTGTTTCCACAAGTTTCCTCGCATTAAATTTCGGGACGAAATTTCCTAATGTAAGGAAGACTGTGACATTTGTGGTGATTCGAGCGTGTAAAAACTTCCAAACCAATTATCAATCAATGAAATTTTTGTGTTTTATTTACGAGATTTGTATTTCTATCGTGCCAATTGCACGTATTTAATTCTTGCACGATTCCGAACTCTTAAACAACTTCTAGAAGTGAAATCGCAAACTATTACCCAAACGTAATCAGTTTAACGCGACGTACACTCTGGAACAACGACATAAGCTAAACATACCCTAAATACCCTAAACATAACTTAGAAATAATTTTTGAGGGCTTCGGTATGGCAAAAACACGCTATGCAACTTAGGGGCTATTTTGCAAATTCTGCGAAACTATGCCGATTCGCGTATATCGTTATCCGGAACATGTACGCACATCCAAAAATAATTTTAATCATTAAAATCTAGTATATTAATGATTGGAATGCAAAAACAAATATAATTCGTTATGCGTTTACGGTCATTTGCGCGTTCTTTACGACTTTCGTCGTAATTAACCAAAAACCGCAACCGAACGAACCGACACTTGGGACATTTTTGGACATATTTCAGGTTCCCTAAGCTTTATCATCCTTATAGAGCTTAAAAATGTGGTTAACGGAAGTTAGAAGTGCCAAAACGCGACGGAACGAGTTCAGGGGCCTGTTTTGCCAATTTTCAAAAGTTGCTGCCAAGTAAAGGGCTTACGGACCGTAAGCCCATTGCCCTTACGGTTCGTAAGGACCCCCCAGCTCAGCCGAAACTTGGCAGCTTCTTATTTACTTCCTTGGACACTAATATTTGGAAATTGCCACACTTCTTCTGGTTGCAACACATCATTATACACTTGTAATGATCCTACAACCTCCCCTAACACATGGAATGATCTTGTGCAAGCTCCACAAGTATAAATAGGTGTGGTATGCAACCACATTCTTTGCTCATTCCTTTTCTTTCTCTCTATAACTCTAAGTGGAGACTCCCACATTGTTGGAGGTCACCCATCTGAGTTTTCTAAGTCTTTTTCTTCATCCTTGGCTGCCTTAAGCACAAGTAAGTGTTCTAACTTAGCCTTGTCCATTTAATTTAGCTATTTCAAGCTAAAAGTCAAACAGTGTTTGATTTTGAGCTTTGACCATTAATTGGTCAAACAAAGTTCAATTAGAATTTTCAACGTGATCGTAATCACAATGGTTATGATCCTTAGCGATCATGCCTACTGATGACCACGTTTCCTAGTCAAAGTGACGAGTCAAAGTTTCGGTCAAAAGTGCGCATTATGTGCATTTTACGACGGAAACATTTTTAGGTATCAAAACACTTTGTTTTGATATCAAATCAGTTTTCTAACTTAGTTAAACATGTTTTAACATGTTTAACTCGTCACTTTTAGTTTAGTGCTTATTTAGGGTCGTAAGTCAAGCGGTCTTGACCACCGCTTTGACTTTTGAATCCGACCCGTTTAGGATCCCACCAAACACATCGTAAGTCACGTCGTTTGGTTAGTATTATGTTAAGTCACTAGTTATGCCTTTATAAATGACCAAAATGCCCTTTTTGCGTATAAATCAACTTTAAGCATATGTGACCAATGTTTTGGCATATAAACTGTTGTTGCAATTATATAAAACTTATTTTGGCATATAAGACTTATCATAACACATATATAACCGTCCGAACATGTATTTATGTAAATGATTCGTTAAAGTAGTGTAAACTACCTAACGAGTCATAAGGGGTCAAAAGCACTTAGGAATCCTTTTCAAATCAGAATGTAGACTTTGTTAAACCATTTCATATGAGTACCACACTCATTTGGTTTACAAGACCTCATTCTATCCGATCCGTCGATTAAAATCTCGACATTTACATAGTTATTCGATTTTAGGACACGCTTGATTTCTCGGACATTTGAGCTTGTTTAATCTTTGATTCAAGGTTATTTTGCAACCCAAAGTGAGTACATAGTTCCCTTCTTTTATGTTTTGTAAATGTTTTGGGGTGAATCATATGTGCAAGTTGTTTTCAAGCTTTCAAATTACAAATGCAATGGTTTATATTTAACATGACGATTTCAATAATGTGAATGAACTTGTTGGTGCGTTGTATACATGACACGAATAACATTCATTAGCTTTGGCCAAGCCGACCAGTAGTAAGTTATGGTACCATAGGACTGAAAATCCCGTTACTAGGCTATTCACTAGAGTTTGGTGGGTAGTTTGGGGAACGACCAAAACTGTTTACTTTCACAAACCCTTTGGTGGTTTGTAATTGCAAGTTAATACCCTTTGATGGTATAGACGAGTCAACACAGGTTTGAATGTATTCACCGAAACGACCAAAAGTTTTCACAATTAAAACAAGGACGATTGGTTTATAACACGGACGATGAACGATTGGTTTATGACACAAACAATGGACGATTGGTTTATAACAAGGACGATGAACAATTGGTTTATGATACAAAGAGTGAACGATTGGTTTTTGGTAAGTGATTTAGATAACGGGACGTATGTAATGTGATAAAAGCACGGTGGATACGCCGCTGGTACTTCCTATATATAAGTGTTTTTATCATGTTACATACGTGGCATTATTCAAATCACTTGGAACAAAGGTTTTCAAACAATGACACACAACAATTTTCAATATAAGATATAAACCATACATGGTTTCATTCAAGACGATTTACTACTTGGATTTACAAAATAAATGTTTTGGTCAAGATTCATGGCTACAAGTCTTTTATAAACTATAACTAACTTATTTTAGTCGGTTAGTTATCATTGCAATACCAAATACTTTTGATAACAAGGTTTTCAATTAACGATTCTAGTAGTCTGACAAGGTATTGCAATACATATTCAAGGCCATGAATTTGACACACTCACAAAACCTATTTACTTGCGTTATATTTTTGCTGAGTCGTCTTTCACATATGTTTCAGGAAACCAAGTTTAATGTCGAGGCATGCTCACGTAGGATCGAACGTGGACTTAGTGCCTTAAAATACGAAAGACAATAGTTTACTTTGTTTGTTTTAATTTCCAAGACAATGTATCTATATAAATTTCAATATTCAATAAAACATAACTTTTAATTACCACGTGTTGTTGAAACAATCTGTTAACGTGACTCCCCGACGTTTCCGCCGTAGTTTGTTGTTTTTACGCGGTCGGGGTGTTAAACAAAGCTCTTCTCATTTCCATGCAACCCTTCACTGGGTAACTGGCTTTCCTCCAAGGCTTGCATTTGCGCGTTCCGTATTCGCTCTATAAGGCTCGTTTGCACAATCATTCCTAGTCCTCGCACTCGGAGTTGTTTAATTTGATCCTTCCTACTTAGTGCATCCGCTACTACGTTAGCTTTCCCAAGGTGGTACTTTATTTCACAGTCGTAATCATTTAATAATTCCACCCATCTGCGCTGCCTCATGTTGGAGGCTTTTGTGGTCCGTATATATAGTACACTTTGTACCATGTAAATAATCTCCATATCTTTAGCGTGCATATAACAGTGGCCAGATCCAAATCATGCGTCGTGTGGTTCTTCTCGCGTACCTTTAGTTGTCTGGAAGCGTATGCAATAACTTTGTTTCTTTGCATTAGTACACATCCGAGCCCTTGCCGCGATGCGTCACAATATACGATGAAGTCATCGTTACCTTCGGGTAACGTCAAAATTGGAGCCTCGCATAACTTTTGTTTTAACAACTGGAATATTGTTTCCTGGTCTTCACCCCATTCATACTTCCTATCCTTCTGTGTCAAGGATGTAGCAATTGGGCAATACTGGAGAAATTTTTGATGAACCGACGGTGATATCCCGCCAGTCCCAAGAATTGGCGTATCTCTTTCGGAGATTTAGGCGCAGGCCAATTCTTGATTTCTTCTATCTTGCTTGGATCCACATGAATTCCATACCGATCCACCACATGTCACAAAATTGCACGGCATGCAACCAGAAGTCGCACTTAGACAATTTAGCGTACAGTTGCTATTTCCGTAGTATCTCCAATATAGCACGTAAATGATACTTATGCTCATCCTTGCTCTGGTGTAGATCAGGATATCGTTGATGAAGACGATGACGAACTTATCGAGGTATGATTTACACACCCGGTTCATGAGGTCCATGAACACAGCAGGTGCGCTGGTTAGCCCGAAGGGCATAACCAGAAACTCATAGTGGCCATACCGAGTTCGAAAAACCATCTTGGGGATATCGTCCTATTGGACCTTCACTTGATGGTAACCTGATCGAAGATCTATCTTAGAAAAATATCGGGCTCCTTGTAGCTGGTAAAAAAGATCATCAATCCGTGGAAGTGGGTATCAGTTCTTGATAGTGACCTTGTTTAATTCTTTATAGTCGATGCACATTCGGAAGCTGCCGTCCTTTTTCTTTACAAATAAGACTAGGGATCCCCAAGGAAAATAACTAGGACAGGTGAAACCACGATCAAGTAACTCCTGTAGTTGCGTCGATAGTTCTTGCATCTCCGATGGTGTAAGACGGTATGAGCTTTGGTGATGGGTGCTGTTCCCGGTATTAGGTCGATCCGAAACTTGACTTGCCGATTGGGTGGTAATCCGGGCAATTCCTCCGGGAACACATCTAGGGATTCGCGCACTATCCAGATGTCTTCAATATGTTTTTCGGCTAGTTCATCTGTCGTGACGCTGGCTAAAAACACGTCACATCCTTGTCTTATAAACTTCCACGCCTTGAGATGGGATATGAGGTTCAGCATGGTACCTAACTTCTCTCCCTGTATCATGATCACATTGGTCGGGGACAAAGGAATCTTTACAATCTTCTGTTCACACAACACTTCGCGCGATGAATGGACATCCAGTCCATTCCTACGACAACGTCAAAACTGCCCAGTTCTATGGTAAAAGGTCAATAGAAAACTGGTAACCGTTAAGAGTTATAGGGCAATTAGAAATAAGTTAGTGACTGGTGATCGGTTTCCCGTTGGCAAGCTCGACGGAATACGATTGTTTTAAGTCAATAACGACCATATTTAACAATGGTAAAAATGCAATAGAAACATAACTCTTATCAGTGCCGTATCAAATAACACTGAAGAAAATTGATCAGAAACGAGGAGCGTACCTGTGACCACGTTTGGATCCTAGCGTGTGTTACCAGACCCAATGACAAAGGCACGACCTCGAGCTGCATTCGAGGTAGATGCTTGGCCCTGCGCATTCTTTTCTGCTGTCTATTAAGTTAACATTGGGCAACTTCTTCGGAAATGCTCCGTGCTACCACATTCATAGCACTACGGGGGTAGGTAACCGGTTGTGTTGGTTGTTGGGGTCGCTGCTAAAGAGGTTGAGGCCTTGGGGGTTGGAAGCGGCTTGGTTTGGGGTTTGGTTCAGCTGACATCTTACAGTTTCGGGCATAATGCCCACTTTTATGACACCTTGAGCATATCGCCACTCGGCACGCACCATAGTGGTGCAAAGTGCACTTGTTGCACTTTGGGGCTTGTCCTTTGTAGTTATCAGGGTTACCGGTTGGGATAGTCATGGCGTAACTCTGACTAGTTGCTCCCCCTTCTTTGCTGTCGTTGCCCCTGCTTGACTACTTTCTGGGGCTTCTCGCTTATTACCGGCCTGCTCTCCAGGCATCGTCAAAATCTTACGTCTAACCATGTCGAACGTAACAGCACCAGACCTAGCTACCCCTCTGTGAATTGTCAGGTGTTCCATTGAGTTGATAATGCTCCTCACTTCTGGGGCCAGTCCCCAGATATATCTTTCGATCTGCTTGTGCTCCGGTCAAACCATGTCTGCCAGTATGCGTGCCAGTTCATTAAAACGATTGGTGTAAGCTGCATGGTCGGCACCTTGCATCTGCAGGTTCCAGAACTCATGTTCGAGCCTCGGAATTTCGTTGGCCAGGCAGAACTTTTCCATCATTAGTGCCTTAAGATCGTCCCAAGTCATAGTATTAATTGTGGCCTGCCCGCAAGATTGAAAGATGGTATTCCACCAGTTTAAGGCATGGTCGGTGAAGGTACAAGTCGTATACTTAACCGCGCAGTCATCTGGACAATTACTTATATTGATTACTGATTCCGACTTCTTGATCCATTTCACTACCTATTCGGTCCTTCGATTCCACTAAATTCCATTGGTTTGCACTCCATGAAGTGCTTATACGTGCAGACAGTCTAACATTGTTTGATTATTGTATTGACCTACCGGCCCTGGTTGCGAGTTCTGTTGTGGGTTAGCATTGATACCGACGCTAACCTGTGCCACGATCATGGGGATAACTACCTGAAGCTGTTGCGCTATCATTTGTGAAATTTCCACCTCCGTCATTTGTGGTACGCGTTTCGGGGCCATCTATTACAAACAGTATATACATATACATTAATGTCAAATGTTCAATCATCACATATCACACAATTTCATCACACACATGAGCTCACAACACGTATATCCAAAATCATCATCATATATATAATAACATCTGTCATCATACAACTGTCAAAATTTGCACATAGACTTAACCCATAAGGGCCACTGCTTAAATGTGCTGTCAAAACTGGTCACCGAAGTGACGTACATACACCATACAACGAAAGTACGAACTACGAAAACACAGAAGCACTACGACTACATCACCACCTCGACATGGACATAACCCAGTGCTTGGTAGGATGTGAAAAAGATATATCATGTCTGTCTATACTAAAAAGAGAACCATACTACAAACACCACAACCAACATGCTAGTCCCACAAAACCTGCCACCAGGCCTACGATGGCACCAATGCATCCATACAGCATTGCCCGGAAACGGTCCTGGTGGTAATGAACGTATCCCATGCCCTGCTGCAAAGCAATAATCGCCTGCTGTAAGACGATCAGAAAATCTCCCATCGATCTCCTATGCTGCCCATCCTCGTCGCACGCCATCCGCAGCAATGCAATCTGCTAAAATAAGTACCCCATCAGACTGCTCTCGGTGAGGGGAGCAAGTGCCTCATGAGGGGGAAACGGTACGCCCCATGCAGGTAGGGAAGGATATCTGACTAGGCGAGAAGAGCCACCTCGCTCATAGGTATGAAAAGGGGAAGGGTCCTCCCTAGGTGGTGTGAGGAAACGGGTAGTAACCTGCTGCCGCGCTCCCATAGGTACTGGTATCTGGTGGATAGGGGAAGGGGTGGTGTAAAAACACGTACAGGTGTGGGTACCTTCCGACGAGCCGTCTGCCGTAGGCTGATGGTGGGTACCTCATGAGAACTAGGTGAAGATGGTGAGTAAGTACTCGGGGTAGAAGGAGTATAAGGCTCAGAGGAGTCTCTGGTGTAGGTAAACGAGGTGCTACAGGCTCCCACTCCCAATGCTCCGTAGCAGGAGTAGGGCTCCGGGGGAAAGGTCCTAACTGAACAACTATATCAGGGGTACGACTACGCTCCGAGGAGCTAGTCGGGTGGTGAGATGGAGAACGATAGGCGCTCGAGACCTCTCCCTCGCGCCTGGTACGGGGTCTAGGTGGGTAACTACCACAACAGTAACCAGACTGATCTGGCTCGTTACTCGACGTCTGGATGGGTATAAGCGGATCCTCCTCAGGATCTGTCTCAGTACGGGATGCAGTCTGATGAATCGTATGACGCGACATGGTACCTGTAGAGAAAGGCAACATATAACACCGACTCTATTGACTGAAACAACCAGGATTCAATGTTCCAAAGATATACACACAAGCACGTATTCCACAAAATTTTGATTTTAAAATTTAAAAAATTAGATATAGTTTGTCATGTTCGTATTCGCATCCCCGTTCTATCTTATCTCAATGAGGTTTCCTGAAATCCCAAGTACCAGCAGATATATTATTGTGTTCCGGACCACAATAATTTATTTGCCTAACAAGACCATCCCGGTAATAGTCATACTACTCAGTCTCTAGAAGTTCTCAGTGCGAGGAAACTAAACTTAGGATAATAGTCTAGGTTCTTTAGGGATACGTAATTCGTTATAACTGATGGCTCTGATACCATCTTCTGTCACACCCCGACTCGTAGCGGAAGACAATTGCGGGGTGCGACAGACACATGGTATTTCCTCATAATTTAAAAACTGATATCATATAAACAAGGAACATCGGTTACAACACACATAAACTATCATATAACATACCATTAGTTCAAGTACGGTACTACAAGCCACTACAACCTTTATTCTGTTACTGTCCGCGTACTCATAACCTTCCATACGAACATTCCTCATTCCTGCTTAATTTTACCTGAAATGCATGTTGATTTTAAAAAGGTCAGCTAACCGAGCCGGTGAGTTCCAATAGTTTGGTTGTTTCATAGCAAAATGTGTTAACAAGTTTAATTGCACGTGTCACAGATCCCAGATGGAATTACACGAGTTCACAAGTGAAACTTTGACCACAATAACCGTGCCGTGTCACATTTGACACCTCAGCACACCGGTCGTGTCACCTTCGACACCTCAACCCACTGACTGCGTCACGTGCAGTTCCACACCCCCGGGGTAGTTATTAACCACATAACATAGTTAGGACGCGTGCAGTTTCCTGGTTGCCGGTGCACCGGTCCGGCGGCACCTGGGTTTGTCAGACCAATAGTTCTATCCACTGCCCATGGCTTACGTAAATCACTTGCATTGGGGATAGTTCGTGTGTTAGGTAATTCACATCATCACAAGTTGGTGCAATTAACACAGTTTATAACATGCAATTCACCCCAGAAAAAAGTATAACAATTTAAAAGTGGCAATTGATAGAAACTTCGAATCACCGCTATCATAAAACTTCAAATAAACGAATATCCTCGAAAATCTGAAATCCTGATTTTCGTAATCGCAGTTAAGCACCCTTCAGAAAGATTTGATCAGCATATCGGTAATCTGCTCAATCAGCAAATCTTCATCGGAAACAGATAATCTGGTAAAGCATCAAATCTGAGAAACACACGACCGTAATCAGAATCACATTCTTCTTCAGTCACAATGCCAGATATATAGCTATCTCCGGTAGACCAGTGCAACTTAATTAACAAACATCATCATCCAACATCGGTTAGTCCAAAGAGAAAAATGATTCATCTGCTTGAAGACTAAGAATAATGGCCACCAAAAGCTATCATCAGTTATATCTTGAATAACTTCAGACCTCCTTGGTAATTTTGAAACTATCCGATCCATAGAGCTAGTCGTTAATTCCTAAGATCATCACTGAATGTTTTGAACATCCTCAGTTCCTCACTGGTACTAATGACTGCTAATGCTGCTAACTACCCCTTCAGCGGAGATCAGGACTCTAACCCTTAAGCATCAATCTGTATCATGATCTGAAAAATCAGAACTTCCTATGATCACGGAATCCCAAATGAATAGCCTCTTTCTTCAGCAACCGGTACACAACTTTGTTTGAAAAACCATTATATCATCTTCCTTAATCATGGTACCGCGTACAACCCGGGGGAACTGAAACTACAGAGCATCCTTACCTCCTGGCGGTTAGTCCAGTCAATAATTCATGTGCATAGCAGAGTTAAAGATAGGCAGACGTATTTGCTTCCAAACCATATGCGCGACTCAGGTGTTAATCAACAACCATGACCGCAGAATCTGATAAACAACTCCTCCAAACTCAGTTATGTAACCACCTACTTTCAAACTAGACATAAATTTGAAATACCCAATGAATCTCAATCCTCTGCATTTCCCGATAATCTGCAATCGGTAACCACCCGGATACAGTTGCAGTAGTCACCGATTTAAAAAATGTCAGAATCTTCATATATCGTAAAACTTTTATTCCGCCTCATTTTTGCAAATTCTGACCATACTGAAATTTTCACTGAAATTCCCCCTCAAATCCGGAACTTTTAGTATTTAACAAATGTGGATTTAACGTTTAGGCCAAATACTAGTCACGACACCAAATGATCAACGTTCTGCACCGATATCAATGACTTTCCCCTTATCTTCAAAATTTTGTGACCGTATCACCAAATCTGTACTCTGAAGCTCTAGACCGTGTTCCCGAACATCCCGGTTCGGTCATCGAAAACTCGAAAAAATTTCTATCGCCAATTTTTTCTTGGACACTCATCCCATCAATACGATCAACAAAGTTTTTCCATGTACAAGTTCGGGCGAACTTGTCCACAATGTTACAACTTCGGGCGAAGTTGGTCACCAAGCGCCAAGTTCGAGCGAACTTGGTTCGCCAACACCAAGTTCGGGCGAAGTTGTCCCTCCAAAACCAACCTTTTTCACAATTTTCGATCCAAAATCTTTATTTCTTCGAATTTCGAGATGATTTCACCATAGATCTGGTCGAAAATGGTTTTCTAACAATCCAATCCGTTCAATTTTACTTTTTATCCGTTGACTGTATGTTTATTTCATGATTTACGTCTAATACCCCTCCTAATGTCCATAAATGTCCAAATTCATGAGCGTTGGTGATAACCGTAGCTCTGATACCAATTGAAGGTCCGTGATCAGGCGGTTCTAGACGGAAGTTAGTGCGTAGACGTAACCGATTTGGTAGAATGTTATTACAGAAAGGAGTAGAAGTAGAGTGCAGCGGAAGTCATATCTTCATCATATCAAAAGAGTATACATATTGTCAGGGTGCCGGAGTTCCTGGAGAGAATCCGGCAGCATCTCCCTGTAGGGATTGCAAAAACTTAAACAACAAATTAACACACACCTTTATATACACCAACAAGTTCGCCTGGAATGTGGATGGTCAAGTTCGGGCGAACTTGTCCATCACATGACAAGTTCGGGCAAACTTGTCCATCCCATGACAAGTTCGGGCGAACTTGTTCCCGTTTTCACTATACGCTCTGTATTTTCCGTCGTGTGTTCGATTTGAACCTATGCAATATTCAACAAACGCTCATATATAGCCTATTCGACAAGTGACGAACACAAAATGCATCAACAGATTTCCCCTTGTTCGTTACTGTTGAAGCTTGATCTTGAACTTCAAAACTCTGAGCCGTGTTTGAATATTCTGCAACTTCAATCAAGGTATCTACCGATGTCGTAGAACGCGTCAACAAATTCCCCTTAATTGATGATCCAAGCTCGCAGTATCAACTTTCAATTCCGCTGAAATCTCCAGTTCAGAACTTTGGTTGCACGGTTTCCGACATCCTCGGATTTACTTGACTGACAAATTTTCTCAAATAACCACCAACACGAAGCTAATCAATGCAACAACTTCTCATTTTGACGATAACCGCATCCGAGTTCATTTTTGAATAAGCGTTGAGCAACGAGAGTTTATTCCGCACGCTCCTAAAATATCAAAAACTCAACCGACAATTGATAGAAACTTCGAATCACCGCATCAGAAAACTTCAAATCAACAAATATCCTCGAAAATCTAAATCCTGATTTCCATAATCGCAGTTAAGCACCTTTCAGAAAGATTTGATCAGCAAATTGGTAATCTGCTCAATCAGCAAATCTTCATCGAAACAGATAATCTGGTAAAGCATCAAATCTGAGAAACACACGTCCGTAATCAGAATCACATTCTTCTTGTTCAGTTGCAAAGCCAGATATATAGCTGTCTCCGGTAGACCAGCGTAACTTAATTAACAAACATCGTCATCCAACGGCGATTAGGCCAAAGAGAAGAATAATTCATTTGCTTGAATACTAAAAATAATGGCCACAAAAAGCTATCATCAGTTATATCTTGAATAACTTCATATCTCGTTGGTAATTTTGAAACTATCCGATCCACGAGCTAGTCATTAGTTCCTAAGATCATCACTGAACGTTTTGAACATCCTCAGTTCTTCACTGATATTAATGACTGTTAATCCTACTAACTACCCCTTCACCGGAGATCAGGACTCTAACCCTTAAGCATCAATCTGTATGATGATATGAAAAATCGGAACTTCCTGTGATCACGGAATCCCAAATGTATAGCCTCTTTCTTCAGCAACCGGTACACAACTTTGGCTAAAACACCCATTATATCATCTTCCTTAATTATGGTACCGCGTACAACCCAGGGCAACTGAAACTACAACATCCTTACCTCCTGGCGGTTAGTCCAGTCAATAATTCATGTGCAAAGCATAGTTAAAATAGGAAGTCGTATGTGCTTCCAAACCATAGGCGCGACTCAGGTGTCAATCCATAACCATGACCGCAGAATCTGATAAACAACTCCTCCAAACTCAGTTATGTAACCACCTGCTTTCAAACTAGACATCAATTTGAAATACCCAATGAATCTCAATCCTCTGCATTTCCCGAGAATCTGTAATCGGTAACCACCCGGATACTGTTGCAGCAGTCACCAATTTAAAAAATGTCGGAATCTTCATATATCGTAAAATTTTATTCCGTCTCATTTTTGCAAATTCTGACCATACTGAAATTTTCACTGAAATTCCCCTCAAATCCGGAACTTTTAGTATTTAACAAATGTGGATTTAACGTTTAGGCCCAATACTAGTCACGACACCAAATGATCAACGTTCTACACCGGTATCAAGACTCTCCCCTTATCTTCAAAATTTTGTGACCGTATCACCAAATCTGTACTCTGAAGCTCTAGTCGGTGTTCCCGAACATCCCGGTTCGGTCATCGAAAACTCGAAAAAATTTCTGTCCACAAATTTTTCCTGGACACTCATCCCATCAATACGATCAACAAAGTTTTTCCATGTACAAGTTCGGGCGAACTTGTCCACAATGTTACAACTTCGGGCGAAGTTGGTTACCAAGCGCCAAGTTTAGGCGAACTTGGTTCGCCAACACCAAGTTTGGGGGAACTTGGTCACAACTTCGGGCGAAGTTGTCCCTCCAAAACAAACATTTTTCATAATTTTCGATCCAAAATCTTTATTTCTTCGAATTTCGAGATGATTTCACCATAGATCTCGTCGAAAATGGTTTTCTAACAATCCAATCTTTCATTTTATTTTTATCTGTTGAATGTAGGTTTATTTCATGATTTACGTCTAAAACCCTCCTAATGTCCATAAATATCCAAATTCATGAGCGTAGGTGATAACCGTAGCTCTGATACCAATTGAAGGTCCGTGATCAGGCGGTTCTAGAAGGAAGTTAGTGCGTAGACGTAACCGATTCGGTAGAATGTTATTACAGAAAGGAGTAGAAGTAGAGTGCAGCGGAAGTCATATATTCATTCATATCGAAAGAGTATACATATTGTCAGGGTGCCGGAGTTCCTGGAGAGAATCCGGCAGCATCTCCCTGTAGGGATTGCAAAAACTTAAACAACAAATTAACACACACCTTTATATACACCAACAAGTTCGCGTGGAATGTGGATGGTCAAGTTCGGGCGAACTTGTCCATCCCATGGCAAGTTCGGGCGAACTTGTTTCCGTTTTCACTATACGCTCGTATTTTGGTCGTGTGTTCGATTTGAACCTATACAATATTCAACACACGCTCAATATAGCCTATTCGACAAGTGACGAACACAAAATGCATCAACAGATTTCCCCTTGTTCGTTACTGTTGAAGCTTGATCTTGAACTTCAAAACTCTGAGCCGTGTTTGAATATTCTGCAACTTCAATCAAGGTATCTACCGATGTCGTAGAACGCGTCAACAAATTCCCGCTTAATTGATGATCCAGGCTCGCAGTATCAACTTTCAATTCCGCTGAAATCTCTAGTTCAGAACTTTGGTTGCACGGTTTCCGACATCCTCTGATTTACTTGACTGACAAATTTTCTCAAATAACCACCAACACGAAGCTAATCAATGCAACAGCTTCTCATTTTGACGATAACCGCATCCGAGTTCATTTTTGAATAAGCGTTGAGCAACGAGAGTTTATTCCGCACGCTCCTAAAATATCAAAAACTCAACCGGCAATTGATAGAAACTTCGAATCACCGCATCGGAAAACTTTAAATCAACGAATATCCTCGAAAATCTGAAATCCTGATTTCCGTAATCGTAGTTAAGCACCCTTCAGAAAGATTTGAATAGCAAATCGGTAATCTGCTCAATCAGCAAATCTTCATCAGAAACAGATAATCTGGTAAAGCATCAAATCTAAGAAACACACGTCCGTAATCAGAATCACATTCTTCTTCTTCAGTCATAATGCCAGATATATAGCTATCTCCGGTAGACCAGCGTAACTTAATCAACAAACATCGTCATCCAACGGCGGTTAGGCCAAAGAGAAGAATGATTCATCTGCTTGAATACTAAAAATCATGGCCACCAAAAGCTATCATCAGTTATATCTTGAATAACTTCATATCTCCTTGGTAATTTTGAAACTATCCGATCCCTGAGCTAGTCATTAATTCCTAAGATCATCACAGAACGTTTTGAACATCCTCAGTTCCTCACTGATACTAATGACTGTTAATCCTACTAACTACCCCTTCACCGGAGATAAGGACTCTAACCCTTAAGCATCAATCTGTATCATGATATGAAAATCGGAATTTCCTGTGATCACGGAATCCCAAATGTATAGCCTCTTTCTTCAGCAACTGGTACACAACTTTGGCTGAAAAACCCATTATATCATCTTCCTTAATCATGGTACCGCGTACAACCCGGGGCAACTGAAACTACAACATCCTTACCTCCTGGCGGTTAATCCAGTCAATAATTCATGTGCAAAGCATAGATAAAAATAGGCAGTCGTATGTGCTTCCAAACCATAGGCGCGACTCAGGTGTCAATCCATAACCATGACCGCAGAATCTGATAAACAACTCCTCCAAACTCAGTTATGTAACCACCTGCTTTCAAACTAGACATCAATTTGAAATACCCAATGAATCTCAATCCTCTGCATTTCCCGAGAATCTGCAATCGTTAACCACCCGGATACTGTTGCAGCAGTCACTAATTTTAAAAAATGTCAGAATCTTCATATATCGTAAAATTTTTATTCCGCCTCATTTTTGCAAATTCTGACCATACTGAAATTTTCATTGAAATTCCCCCTCAAATCCGGAACTTTTAGTATTTAACAAATGCGGATTTAACATTTAGGCCCAATACTAGTCACGACACCAAATGATCAACGTTCTGCACCAGTATCAATGACTCTCCCCTTATCTTCAAATTTTGTGACCGTATCACCAAATCTGTACTCTGAAGCTCTAGTCGGTGTTCCCGAACATCCCGGTTCTGTCATCAAAAACTCGAAAAAATTTCTATCGCCATTTTTTTCCTGGACACTCATCCCATCAATACGATCAACAAAGTTTTTCCATGTACAAGTTCGGGAGAACTTGTCCACAATGTTACAACTTCGGGCGAAGTTGGTTACCAAGCGCCAAGTTCGGGCGAACTTGATTCACCAACACCAAGTTCGGGCGAACTTCGTCACAACTTCGGGCGAAGTTGTCCCTCCAAAACCAACCTTTTTCACAATTTTCGATCAAAAATCTTTATTTCTTTGAATTTCGAGTTGATTCCACCATAGCTCTGGTCAAAAATAGTTTTCTAACAATCTTATCGGTTCAAGTTTACTTTTTATCTGTTGATTGTATGTTTATTTCATGATTTACGTCTATAACCCCTCCCAATATCCATAAATGTCCAAATTCATGAGCGTAAGTGATAACCGTAGCTCTGATACCAATTTAAGGTCAGTGATCAGGCGGTTCTAAACGGATTAAGTGCGTAGACGTAACCGATTCGATAGAATGTTATTACGAAAAGGAGTAGAAGTAGAGTGCAGTGGAAGTCATATCTTCATTCATGCCGAAAGTGTATACATATTGTCAGGGTGCTGGAGTTCCTGGAGAAAATACGGCAGCATCTCCCCGTAGGGATTGCAAAAACTTAAACAACAAATGAACACACATCTTTATATACACCAGCAAGTTTGCCCGGAATGTGGATGGTTAAGTTCGGTCGAACTTGTCCATCACATGACAAGTTCGGGCAAACTTGTCCATCCCATGACAAGTTCAGGCGAACTTGTTCCCATTTTCACTATACGCTCCGTATTTTGGTCGTGTGTTCGATTCTAACCTATACAATATTCCATACACATTCAATCTAGCCTATTCAACAAGTGACGAACACAAAATGCATCAATAGATTTCCCCATGTTCGTTACTATCGAAGCTTTATCTTGAACTTCAAAACTCTGAGCCGTTTTGAATATTCTGCAACTTCACTCAAGGTATCTGCCGATGACGTAGAACGCGTCAACAAATTCCCCCTTAATTGATGATCCGGACTCGCAGTATCAACTTTCAATTATGCTGAAATCTCTAGTTCAGAACTTTGGTTGCAAGTTTTCCGACCTCATCTGATTTACTTGACCGAAAAAATTTCTCGAATAACCACCAACTCGAAGCTAATCAATGCAGCAGCTTCTCCATTTCGATGTAACCGCATCCGAGTTCAGTTTTTGAATAAGCGTTGAGCAACGAGAGTTTATTCCGCACACTCCTAAAATATCAAAAACTCAACCGACAATTGATAAAAACTTCAAATCACCACATCGGAAAACTTCAAATCAACAAATATTCTCGAAAATCTGAAATCCTGATTTCCGTAATCGCAGTTAAGCATCCTTCAGAAAGATTTGATCAGCCAATCGGTAATCTACTATCAGCAAATCTTCACCGGAAACAGATAATCTAGTAAAGCATCAAATCTGAGAAACACACGTCCGTAATCAGAATCACATTCTTCTTCTTGAGTCCCAATGCCAGATATATAGCTATCTCCGGTAGACGATGGCAACTTAATCAACAAACATCGTCATACAATGGCGGTTAGTCCAAAGAGAAGAATGATTCATCTGCTTGAAGACTAAGAATAATGGCCATCAAAAGTAATCATCAGTTATATCTTGAATAACTTCATATCTCCTTGGTAATTTTGAAACTATCCGATCCACAGAGCTAGTCATTAATTCCTAAGATCATCACTGAACGTTTTGGACATCCTCAGTTCCTCACTGGTACTAACGACTGCTAATCCTGCTAACTACCCCTTCACCAGAGATCAGGACTCTAACCCTTAAGCATCAATCTGTATCATGATCTGAAAAATCGGAACTTCCTGTGATCATGGAATCCGAAATATATAGCCTCTTTCTTCAGCAACCGGTACACAACTTTGTCTGAAAACCCCATTATATCATCTTCCTTAATCATGGTACCACATACAATCCGGGGCAACTGAAACTACAGAGCATCCTTACCTCCTGGCGGTTAGTCCAGTCAATAATTCATGTGCAAAGCCGAGTTAAAGATAGGCAGTCGTATGTGCTTCCACACCATACACGCGACTCAGGTGTCAATCAACAACCATGACCGTTGAATCTGATAAACAACTCCTCCAAACTCAGATATGTAACCACCTGCTTTCAAACTAGACATCAATTTGAAATACCCAATGAATCTCAATCCTCTGCATTTCCCGAGAATCTGCAATCGGTAACCACCCGGACACTGTTGCAGCAGTCACCAATTTTAAAAAATGTCGGAATCTTCATATATCATAAAATTTTTATTCCGCCTCATTTTTGCAAATTCTGACCATACTGAAATTTTCACTGAAATTCCCCCTCAAATCCGGAACTTTTAGTATTTAACAAATGCGGATTTAACGTTTAGGCCCAATACTAGTCACGACACCAAATGATCAACGTTCTGCACCGGTATCAATGACTCTCCCCTTATATTCAAAATTTTGTGATCGTATCACTAAATCTATACTCTGAAGCTCTAGTCGGTGTTCCCGAACATCCCGGTTCTGTCATCGAAAACTCGAAAAAATTACTATCGCCATTTTTTTCCTAGACACTCATCCCATCAATAGGATCAACAAAGTTTTTCCATGTACAAGTTCGGGCGAACTTGTCCACAATGTTACAACTTCGGGCGAAGTTGGTCACCAACCGCCAAGTTCGAGCGAACTTGGTTCGCCAACACCAAGTTCGGGCGAACTTGGTCACAACTTCGGGCGAAGTTGTCCCTCCAAAACCAACCTTTTTCACAATTTTCGATCCAAAATCTTTATTTCTTTGAATTTCGAGATGATTCCACCATAGCTCTGGTCGAAAATAGTTTTCTAACAATCTTATCGGTTCAATTTTACTTTTTATCCGTTGATTGTATGTTTATTTCATGATTTACGTCTAAAACCCCTCCCAATGTCCATAAATGTCCAATTTCATGAGCGCATGTGATAACCGTAGCTCTGATACCAATTGAAGGTCCGTGATCAGGTGGTTCTAGACGGGTTAGTGCGTCGACGTAACCGATTCGGTAGAATGTTATTACGGAAAGGAGTAGAAGTAGAGTGCAGCGGAAGTCATATCTTCATTCATACCGAAAGAGTATACATATTGGCAGGGTGCCAGAGTTCCTGGAGAGAATACGGCAGCATCTCCCCGTAGGGATTGCAAAAACTTAAACAACAAATGAACACACATCTTTATATACACCAACAAGTTCGCCCGGAATGTGGATGGTCAAGTTCGGGCGAACTTGTCCATCACATGACATGTTCGGGCAAACTTGTCCATCCCATGACAAGTTCGGGCGAACTTGTTCCCTTTTTCACTATACACTCTGTATTTTGGTCGTGTGTTTGATTCTAACCTATACAATATATTCAACACACGCTCAATCTAGCCTATTCGACAAGTGATGAGCACAAAATGCATCAACAGATTTCCCCTTGTTCGTTACTATCGAAGCTTGATCTTGAACTTCAAAACACTGAGCCGTGTTTGAATATTCTGCAACTTCACTCAAGGTACCTGCCGATGTCGTAGAACGCGTCAACAAATTCCCCCTTAATTGATGATCCGGGCTCGTAGTATCAACTATCAATTCCGCTGAAATCTCTAGTTCAGAACTTTGGTTGCACGTTTTCCGACCTCCTCTGATTTCCTTGACCGACAAATTTTCTCGAATAACCACCAGCTCGAAGCTAATCAATGCAGCAGCTTCTCCATTTCGACGATAACCGCATCCGAGTTTAGTTTTTGAATAAGCGTTGAGCAACGAGAGTTTATTCCGCACACTCCTAAATATCAAAAACTCAACCGGCAATTGATAGAAACTTCGAATCACCACATCGGAAAACTTCAAATTAACGAATATTCTCGAAAATCTGAAATCCCGATTTCTGTAATCGCAGTTAAGCACCCTTCATATAGATTTGATCAGCCAATCGGTAATCTGCTATCAGCAAATCTTCACCGGAAACTGATAATCTAGTAAAGCATCAAATCTGAGAAACACACGTCCGTAATCAAAATCACATTCTGAGTCCCAATGCCAGATATATAGCTATCTCCGGTAGACCAGCGCAACTTAATCAACAAACATCGTCATCCAACGGCGGTTAGTCCAAAGAGAAGAATGATTCATCTGCTTGAAGACTAAGAATAATGGCCATCAAAAGTAATCATCAGTTATATCTTGAATAACTTCATATCTCCTTGGTAATTTTGAAACTATCCGATCCACAGAGCTAGTCATTAATTCCTAAGATCATCACTGAACGTTTTGGACATCCTCAGTTCCTCACTGGTACTAACGACTGCTAATCCTGCTAACTACCCCTTCACCGGAGATCAGGACTCTAACCCTTAAGCATCAATCTGTATCATGATCTGAAAAATCAGAACTTCCTGTGATCATGGATTCCGAAATATATAGCCTCTTTCTTCAGCAACCGGTACACAACTTTGTCTGAAAACCCCATTTTATCATCTTCCTTAATCATGGTACCGCGTATAATCCGGGGCAACTGAAACTACAGAGCATCCTTACCTCCTGGCGGTTAGTCCAGTCAATAATTCATGTGCAAAGCAGAGTTAAAGATAGGCAGTCGTATGTGCTTCCACACCATACGCGCGACTCAGGTGTCAATCAACAACCATGACCGTTGAATCTGATAAACAACTCCTCCAAACTCAGTTATGTAACCACCTGCTTTCAAACTAGACATCAATTTGAAATACCCAATGAATCCCAATCCTCTGCATTTCCCGAGAATCTGCAATCGGTAACCACCCGGATACTGTTGCAGCAGTCACCAATTTTAAAAAATGTCGGAATCTTCATATATCGTAAAATTTTTATTCCACCTCATTTTTGCAAATTCTGACCATACTGAACTTTTCACTGAAATTCCCCCTCAAATCCGGAACTTTTCGTATTTAACAAATGCGGATTTAACGTTTAGGCCCAATACTAGTCACGACACCAAATGATCAACGTTCTGCACCGGTATCAATGACTCTCCCATTACCTCAAAATTTTGTGACCGTATCACCAAATCTGTACTCTGAAGCTCTAGACGGTGTCCCCGAACATCCCGGTTCGGTCATCGAAAAAATTTCTATCACCAATTTTTTTCTGGACACTCGTCCCATCAGTACGATCAACAAAGTTTTTCCATGGACAAGTAGGGCGAACTTGTCTACAATGTTACAACTTCGGGCGAAGTTGGTCACCAAGCGCCAAGTTCGGGCGAA
The DNA here is from genome assembly GCA_947069175.1 of Scalesia atractyloides. Classification (NCBI taxonomy): domain Eukaryota; kingdom Viridiplantae; phylum Streptophyta; class Magnoliopsida; order Asterales; family Asteraceae; genus Scalesia; species Scalesia atractyloides. Next base: position 55,964,960 of record CAMTDV010000016.1, on the reverse strand, counting down.
CTTGGTTGGCCAAAACCAAGTTCGGGCGAACTTGGTCACAACTTCGGGCGAATTTGTCCCTCCAAAACCAACCTTTTTCACAATTTTCGATCCAAAATCTTTATTTCTTTGAATTTCGAGATGATTCCACCATAGATCTGATCGAAAATGGTTTTCTAACAATCCTGTCCGTTCAATTTTACTTTTTATCCGTTGATTGTATGTTTATTTCATGATTTGCGTCTAAAACCCCTCCTAATGTCCATAAATGTCCAAATTCATGAGCGTGGGTGATAACCGTAGCTCTGATACCAATTGAAGGTCCGTGATCTGGCGGTTCTAGACGGAAGTTAGTGCGTAGACGTAACCGATTCGGTGGAATGTTATTATAGAAAGGAGTAGAAGTAGAGTGCAGCAGAAGTCATATCTTCATTCATACCGAAAAAGTATACATATTGTCAGGCTGCCAGAGTTCCTGCAGAGAATCCGTCAGCATCTCCCCGTAGGGATTGCAAAAACTTAAACAACAAATGAACACACACCATTAGATACACCAACAAGTTTGCCCGGAATGTGGATGGTCAAGTTCGGGTGAACTGCTAGAGAGAGGCGAACCCGTTTGGTATTTTTTTCCAATTTCTTTGGGTAAAACAGTCAAAAATTCCCAAAAATCATAGAAAATTCTAAATATTCTAAAATTTGAGGTGGACATTCCTATCAATACCCTACATCACACACCAATTGTAGCTCAATCCAAGTATCACGGACCAAGTTATAGTCCAAACAATATTCTTCCTAAGCTAGTTGAAGTTTTCGGGTGTTATACCTAGTGTATGCTCTGTTCCCGTGCGTTTCTCTCGAGTCCAGAAGTGTGTGGCTGCTATACTTAGTACCTGCACATCAAGCACAATCCAAACATGCCATAACCCATGTCAATCAAGCCTCGTTTCACTGTTTTTGGGTTAATAACTTTGTTAATCGTTTTTGGTCGTTAGGGGTCGATTAGGGTATCAAAAGCCGAAGTTTTGTGATCTTGGCTACCATATAACATCAGGTAATCCCTGGTGTGTTCTTATTCAGCCAAGAACCATGTTTAAACCATCCATTAGCATGGATTTAAAAGGGTTTTCCTAGTCTAGTTCATTTTAATCAAGAAATCTTCAGCAAAACCCTATAAAACTTGAAAAATACCTTTGATTTGGCTGAATTTTGGTGATAATCAGCTGTGTTTGTGTTGATGGAGAGCAGATTGGAGGTGAAAGATGAAGAAAATAATGGAAAAAAAAACCAAAAAAAACGTTATAATTAGGGGGCGGTCGCAAGGTAGGGCTACCCCTACTCCACCCACTGCTTGGTTGTGCTTTGTTTTTCACATTAAAAAGATTATGTTTATCTTCGTTCTCGCGTTTAGGTTCATTTTTGGGTCCCATACGCGTACCCGATTTGCGAAACGGGCTCCTTTTTTGCGTTTTTAGTGTTAAAAGACTCGGTTTTAAAAACCATGCATAACGACCCCGGTTATGTTTTAATCATGATAGCCTCGTATTAGGGTAGTTTAAGTGTTTTTTGGCTTGATTGACCTTCCTTGCATGTTTGGTTCCCTTTTGTTGTTCTTAAAACGAAGGTGTTTCCTTAACCGGGAAACTGCCTCATTTTGCGTGCCCGAGCTCCGATTTGCTTCAAATCTTATGTCATGGTCTATGGAACATAACTAAGATATTCCGTGAACTCAAAATCTTAAATGGCCCTACCGATGGCCTAATAATCATAGTCATACGTGTAATGCGCTGTTAAACGGAAAGCTCCCGTTTAACACGTTTTCAAAGGCTAAGGACAGCAACCTTGCACCATTGGCCCTTATTAGTGTTATGTTAACCATGACGTGCTCTTGGATTCCTCCGAGACATAACAGATATCATTTAATCTAGCACACAAGTCACACATGTTTTTAGGGTTTTCGCACAATTATTGTTTTAATTATGCTTAAAGTTTTGGACCGATTATGGTGTACCTGGTTTTGTCCAGGGTATCGCATTAACAAGCGACCGGATGTTCCCACGAGTTTCCAACCTTCAATCACTTCTCCGAAGACTCTGAAAAAGCTCCAAAATCGTCCAAGAAATCGCCCAAGTTAATGCAAGTTCGTAATTAGGGTTAGAGTTATGATTAATGATGTATTTATACGTTTCCCTCAAAGAATCCAGCTCCAACCCCGTAACCTACTGTGAACCCCCTTCGCATCACGTGAAGGGGACATCCTTCTCGCGTTGCGCTATGCAGCGTGTCTTTGTAGTTTTATTATTTTTTTTGTTCACGCGACGTTACCATGAATCACAATTGCGGTGTTATGACGCTACGGAGTATTTTTCCAGCAAATCTTTGTTTTCTCAATACCCTTTCAGCTGCGTCACTTCCGGTTCTCGTTGCTTATTCCCTTTTCTACATATTTCCAGCGTCTTCACCATCTTTCAGCAACCGAGACCTGCAAATAACCAAACTATTAATAGAAACTAATTCTACCTAAAAACCGACACAAACAAAACGAAATATATACAAACTTTACATGATAAATGTATGTATTTGCATTACATCAGTTGTTCACTAATGAACCTAACCATATATATATATATGTGTGTGTGTGTGTGTATGTGTAGGATTAGGATCAAGAGTGAACAACTTCTTGAGAGTGAACTAAGTGAACTAATCTTGGCCCTTGATCATTTTTAGATTAAAAGGTAAGATTGACATTAGCCAAGTATATATAATTAAATTTCTTAAATTTCTCATCTCTTAACTCTCTCTCTCTCTCTCTCTATCTCATTTTTAATTATTTCTCCATCATTTTAATTATAAGAGATTGAAACATTGGAATTTTGGATAAGGCCTAAACTTTCTGCTTCTTCTGAAAATATACTGAATTTCATATTTATTTATTTAAATAAAGTCTCATCTTGTTCGGTAAACTTTTCTTTTTCATATTTGCAATAATTATTTATCCTGTTGTTTATGAACTTAGAGTCCTATATAATTCAGTTATTATTCACATAGTATATTTTGGTCCTCACTTTGATACGCATTTTACTAGTCCTCACTTTGATACACATTTTACTTTGACCAGAACTAAAGCATCCGCTACTACATTAGCTTTACTTTCACGATATTGAATATCACAGTTTTTGGTTTTGGTATTCGTCGGCGTGCATTCAGGGTTTCGATTATAATTCGTTCTATATCCTTTTCGAGAGTTGTTGCATTATACGAAAAGATTTTCGGTTAATAGTGCATTAACCGTGAAACACGAACGGGCGTGCCGTAAACATTCCAGAGGCATGGAATTACATACACAAGATCTATAGACTATAACATAGGGTCATTGATGCCTTATCAGTTAACAAACACGTTAAACGAAGTAGTTTCCAGGTAACGAAATGCCTTCGGTTTTAACGCGTACGATATTAACCAAACATGCATTGTACCATTAGTCAAGCCTAAAAACACTTATAGAACATTAATATAATGTAATTCAAATACAAACGCACGAAAATTCTTTATTTCGTGGCCATTTATCGAAGCGGGACATGTGTAACGCTCGATAACTATCCGAAATAGTAAATGAACGTTATACTTCTCATAATTCGTCAAAATTTGCAACTTTGACCAAGTCAAGGGGGTTCTAGAACCCCCTAGTGAGTCTGATCGGCCCTGAAGGGCATCGTTTTCACATTGTTTCATTTTTATACAAGTTAAAACATTCTCTCAAAACCCTTACACCCCTGTTCCAGCAATAACCTACCAAAACCCATCCATAATCTAAGGTATAATAGTGTTTATGTTGGTATTTTTGTGTCTTTTTTATACTAAAACTTTTGTTTAACAATAAGAACTTGGTTTGATCCATAAACTATTAATATCTTGTGCCATGAGAGCTGTTAAACATAACAAACATACAAAAAGTTCATACATGTTGTTTTATGATGTAAACGTCGGATTATGGATCAATAACACGACCTATTCGAATATAATCGGACATAAAAAACCCTAACCGAAAAAGATTTATAAATAGTCTTGATTGATGATGTGGAATCCATATTTGTGTTATACATGATGTGTAGGTATTGTACCTAGTGCTATTCAATCTTTTGAATTGTAGAAATCATGCAAAAGATCGAGAAATGAGATGTATAATACCCGAAAACCGAATTTAGGGACACTAGACTTTGCTTTTATATAACTTTTTACGTGGGAATTTTAGGACTTGAAAACTTATAGGCTGGTCATATATGATGAAAATAAGCTCTCGCAAAAATTTGGGAATGTTTAGAATTTCTAAGACTTTTTAGTGAATTTTATGGTATTTAATGGCATTAATTTGTGGAAAATATCAAAAGGATTCGACAAATCATAAAATTTTGCACAAATGTTGTGTTTGACATAATAGTGATCCAAAAAAGCAGGGTTCATTGGCAGAGTTTTGATACGGTTTAAAGAATCGCGTTGTCTCGAATTTTCAGTAGCCAGAAACCCAGTTTGGAAAATTTGATTGAACCTGAAAAGGAGGCATTTGGATACTTCAGTAAAGATTTTAAATCTTCGAAAGTCGGGTTGTATTAATCGCCAATTTATCGGTAAACATGCTTTTCAAACGGATATATTAAATATAATTAATGAATTAACTAAATTCTGAAAATAATTTTCCCTGAAATATATATACTTAAATATTATATAATTCTTTTAGAATTTTGTTAAATTTAGAATTACAACATTGGGAACTGTGCAAGTAAAATATATTATTTTAATGAAAACCGACAATTTAATAGTTTGACAAACCTGCCGTACTTGCGAGCTAGTCAATGACTTAATTGGCGATAATTGGAAAGTCATATTAATTCTGAACTTTCCAGGGTAAATTGGGAAACTGGGCTACACTACACGCTAGTTTGGTAAGTCCTCAAACGACGAAAACGAAAACTGCGATTTAAACTAACTAGACGTTGGTAATGTCCAAAATTTCTTTGTAAAACAAATAATTATATATTAGTTAACATGTTTGAAGATTATATATGATCATACCATCGCCCGAACATCTAAAATGAACAACCGTGGTCGGCACACAAAACGATCCCCGGAAGCAAACGTGAATTTAACACAAGACAATATCAATTGCCATACTTTGAGGCTATTGGCCCGATCTTGGATGGATATTCCCATCCAAGCTTAAAATATAGCGATCACCGATCCGAACACTATTTTCAGTAATTAACCAAACATTAGTTGTTACTACGATCAGAGTAGCATACAAACCGACTGTTATTTTGTCATTGCTTTCGTGTACATAACTATCAGGTGAGTTTCATTACCCTTTTTATCCGAACTGTTTTAGTTGGGGTGAATTGCATGTTACATACATACATACTTGCACATGAAAACGTGATTTGATGTGAATTATCTGAGTTAACACTAACAAATGAAAAGTCCCCACATACCCAAGTGATTAACCGTAGGGCGGTGAATGTGTAAATAGTACTATTGGTTTGACAAACCCAATTGCGATGGTAAGGAACGCCATGGGATACATCGCATTTGCACAAGTTCATACATAGGTTATGGGTGTTAGCCATACTACATGGGACAATTTCGTGGATGTAGACCATGAGATTGAGAATGTATAGTCGAGGCTTCAATATGGGCTTAGTATAATTGCATAGCACGTATGCTATTCCTGATTTATGTAAACATTAATTGGGTACAAACAGAAACAGTGAAACTTACCAACTATTTCTAGCGTGTGTGATTGTGCTAGACGAATCAGTTTTGTTGTTCAGAGTCTAGTGTAGATAGAGCATACATACTAGAACAAGCTGCATATGGAAGTGTACTTGTGAACGATACTTCAGTGTGTAACATTTATGAAAAACGGGTTCAAAACCCGCTTCGTTTAATAATCATGTATTCAGTTATAAGTTTCGTTGCGTATTTACTGTGCCGGATATTTTAAATAATACATAAGTAATAAATAATTGAGAATTTAAAAACTATAATTAATAAATAATAAGTAAAAAAATATTAATAAACAAAGGGGGTCAACCGGAGTCGAACCCGGGTCTACCGGGGAAATACAAACACCAAACACCACTGTGATACACGCACATGTTGAGAAATAATTGAATCAAATAAAACTTAATTTCCACCCGTGAATCATCTGTTTCCGACAAGGACTGAAACCGCCCAACGGTTTTCAAATAATCATAGACTTTAGTGTGGTCACGAGATTTTTGAGTGTAACCGATGATGCAATGTCAGTTACAACCCACGTCCTTAATCAATTCAAATCTAAAATGACTCAATACATATGATTGTCGAGATTGAAACCGAAATGAAATTACTCCCAATTTACACTAAAAATACCATCGCCTCACACCTCGGAAACACTCGCAAAACCCTCAATTTTTCACTCTAACTTCTGTTCGTCGGAATCACTGTCTGCAACCGCCGGAGTTGGTCACCAGAAAAGGGAACCTCGATTTCCTGTTTGGTATGAGTCTTAATTTTATTCTGTGTAATATGTTCAATTTATGCTAAGTATTTAAAACATCAGGGTAGTTAAAATCATTTGTTAATCGAGTTCTGGTTCAGTGTTGAAACCATTGAAGAAGATGGGTTCTCGATTAGTAATTTAAAAGAAATAATAATCGGATCTTAACTGAGTTAGACACACAGTCCAATGGTGGAATGTGTGCGTAAATAACATGCACTACCCGAGTTCGAATCCCTACTCATCGCCGGTTTTCTAATCAGAATGTTTACTTTTTAAAACCAAACTAAATCAGTTCTCAAAAGGTATATAAATATAAAGTAATTTCATTATATAATGGGTTAGACACCCAGCCCAGTTGGTTGGGCTGGGTGCAGAGTAGCATAGCGATTGCGGGTTCGAGCCTCAGTAAGCACGGCGGGTTGTTTGGTCTAAAAGCTTTTTAAATTTATTAATTTCTGAATAAAGCTAACAAGAGTATAAGCATAATTGAAATCAGGAATTCTAACGGGTTAGACACGCAGCCCAATTGGCCGGGCTGCGTGCACACAAACGAAAGGTCCCGAGTTTGATCCCGCACACCGCCTGAATAATCACTGTCTGACCGGTCAGACCCGGTCAGACCTGACAAGTCAACCCACTTTTTTTATTATTTTTACATATTTTTTTAATTGAAAAATTATTTAAAAATACTTAAAAATAAGATTTTTAAAGTTAGAAAATTTCATTAAACTCACAAAAATAAACCTAAAAATCCCACTAAAGAGCACTAATTAAAAATATTAATCTCAAATAAAATTTACTTATTTATCGAATCATTTCGTTATTATTTAGGTTAGTTTTTCCCTCGACGGTTGAATCGTAAACTCGTGCGCATTCATCACCATCAAAGAACGCTCCCACGGTGAGTGAATCTCTACCAATTCCCCGTTTTAATCATGTTTTGGGGTGTATCATGTGTCGTACAATTCTTTTATTTTATTTAAACACTTGTGCATACATCATACCCGTGATCAAATGTGTATCAATTGTTGTGTGAATTATATGTAGATTGGATTTATCATTTTCAGTGCACGCATTTCATTAGGCCCATCAGTTCCCCGTGGGATACGGGTTGAGCATCAGGAGCCTCATTAGATCGGCTCCGTTTGATTGAGCCTTGATCTCACATACATCATCATTCATGTCATATACTCATCCAAAGTGGTTTGTGATTGTTTATCTATATATGTTTGCTCACATGTGATTATTGCACGATTTATCTTTATTAAATAAAACAAGAAATTAGTAAAAAAATGTTTTATCAAGGTTCACTCGCCAACTTTTGTTGACCCAAAATCTCCCCCGTTTTACACATGATACAGGTGATCCAGCTGAGACAGGAAACACTTAGGAAGGCCTAGAAGAATAAACAAGTTTATGCTTTGGAATAATTATGTAGTTTCATTTTCTTGTAATTGTATGAATTTTGTTTTGGATATTTAAGTTTGTAATTTGAATTTAATAAATATGAAACAACTTAGTAAACATCATGAGCTTTGGTGATAAACCAATTATCCCCGACTTTTATTCCGCTGCGGGTCGGGGTGTGACAGATTGGTATCAGAGCTTGTGACTATAGGGATATAGGATAGGTTATTAGACCCTTAGAGCCTATACTATAGTTGATTAAATTTTAAATTGTTTATGCGTTACATACAAAATTCATGATGTTTATATGCTTTATGTTTATTTTCACACTCAATGTTATGCAAGCATGCTCACAAATACATGTTATTATGCAATGCTCATCATGAATCATATCCTCATAACATATCATATCCATGAGAGCACACACCCCACGATTCCCATGATTTTTGCAATGATTTTTGTATTTTTCAAATCACATCAAAGTGAGTTCTCATGACGGGCATGTAGTAACTGGAAGGGTACGAGTACCGGTAGTCGGAACGTCCTGTCTAGGCTTAGCATTCGTATAAATCCAAAATAAAGGACCAGTTTGCCTACCTGGGGACTAACGATGAGAGTACGAAGGACCTATTAGGCCAAAGCATGCTATACCAAACGTCGTGTGAGCTAACCCCACTTTGAGTTGTCATTGTGTCTACACCTGGACACCCTCCTACCATACATCTCGCAGTCATATTTTACGATTTTCATTCGGGTGATGCGAGTGTTAATCCACCGACACCAATGTGAATCCTACCAAGCCCAATAGTCATGGGGGCCCACATGACTACTCAGGCAACGGTATGGGGGACATTGGAGGCCCAAACATGAGCAAACCCAAGACATCCTATGGATGTAGTTAAATTATTGCCAATTATGTTGTTATTCATTCTTTTTACGACACATGACACCTAGAAAATTCTTAAACTCACAATCTTCCTATGTATGTTCCTGTAGATGTCGGCTAGGCAACTACGTGGAGGTAGAAAGTCAGGAAGATCAAATGAACGCTTGGCCACACAAATTGCTAAACAAATGGCCGCAGTGCTTCCTGACATCGTGATTCAAGTTCAACAAGCTCTCACCGCAAATCCCATCAACCCTCCCAATCAAGAAGACCAGAGTGTCGCCAACCCTCCTTCCAAAAAGTGCTCCTACAAACACTTCAAATCTTGCGATCCCCCAAAGTATGAAGGGACCGAAGGTGTTACCGCCCTCCTTCACTGGTTTGAAGAAATGGAGAACACTTTCCTCAATTGCGATTGTCCCGAGGACCGTAAGGTACGTTATGCAACTGGAAGACTGTTTGGGGTAGCCCTTACCTGGTGGAACACGGAAAAAGGTAAGCGAGGAGTTGAAGATGCCATGGCCTTAACATGGGAAGAGTTAAGGGAACTCATGACAAGACGCTTCTGTCCAAGAAGCGAAATCAAAAAGCTGGAAGACGAATTCCACTCACTGAAACAAAAGGAAGGAGATCACACATCCTATAATAAGAGATTTCTCGACTGAACCAGATGATCCCTAATTTGTTCACCCTCTTGTACCGCTTGGTTGAACATTACATTCGAGGTCTCCCCTCAAAAATCCAAGATTCGGTTTTAAGCACTTCGCCTGCAACACTTGAAGCCGCAATGGAATTAGCTACAGAACTCACTGAGAATCGTTCGAAACGGAAAATTCAAAGTGATAAGAAGAAAGCACCCATTGAGGCCCCAACTACAAACCACCCAGTCTCCTCCTCGAAGTTTGCTGGTAAGAGGAAACGAAACAGCAAGAATTTTGTTGTCACTCAAACCAACCCTCCTATCACTGCTGCACCAATCACCCAAATTGCTCCTTCAGCTGCACCATTCAAAAAGCCATACACCGGCCCACACCCAAAATGCAACCGTTGTCAATACCATCACCCTCCCGAAAACCCCTGCCAACATTGCACAAGCTGTGGTCGTGCGGGTCACACCATCCAAACCTGTCGTACTCTTCAATGAATGAACCGCAATCAACCTCCAATCCAAACCCACAATCAGATAGTGGGCCAAGCCCAACAACCCTTACTTCTACCACCCACACAACACGTAGCCCAAACTTACTACCAACCCAACTACCCCATGATGCAACCCATGCGAGCTTGTTACAACTGTGGGGACCCAAACCACTTCAGGAACACTTGTCCACGCTTGGTGAACATCATCCATGCCCAAGCTCAAGCAAACCCGGTAAACCAAGCTAACCAAGCTCCTCCACCTGCCAGAGGAAGAGCTTTCAACATTAATGCCAACCAAGCTAGGGTTGACAACAACGTGGTCAACGGTACGTTTCTCATCAATGGTAGTTATGCATCCATATTATTCGATACTGGTGCGGATAAGAGCTTTGTGTCCTTAGAATTTGAACCTATCCTCAACGAAACTCGTGTTAATCTCATGGAATCTCTAACGGTGGAAGTTGCTGACGAAAAACCCATTTCATTAAATTCTATTATACGCAATTGTACCCTCACTCTAAGCGATCACGATTTTCCAGTTGACCTCATTCCTATGAAGTTGGGAAGTTTCGATATTATAATCGGTATGGACTGGCTCAGCCAGCATCACACTGAAGTAGTGTGCCGCGAAAAGTTCATTCGCATTCCTCTTGCAGACGGTCAGACCCTACGTATTTTTGGGGAAACCCCTTCGAAAGGACTCAAACTAATGTCCTACCTTCAAGCCCGAAGATATCTCCGCAAGAACTATGTCGCATTCTTAACTCACGTCGTCAAAAAGGGAAACAAGGAAAGGAAACTCGAAGATATTCCAGTTGTGAAAGAATTCCCACAAGTCTTTCCTGACGACCTTTCAGGACTTCCTCCTGTAAGAGAAGTCGAATTCCGCATCGATCTTGTACCTGGCGCTACACCAGTCGCAAAAACTCCTTATAGGTTAGCCCCATCCGAAATGCAAGAGCTGACTGATAAAGGATTCATACGTCCTAGCTCCTCGCCTTGGGGTGCACCTGTTCTCTTTGTGAAGAAGAAAGATGGAATTTTCGCATGTGCATTGATTATAGAGAACTCAACAAGTTAACGGTTAAAAATCGCTATCCACTACCTCGCATCGATGACCTCCTAGACCAACTTCAAGGCGCCACCTGCTTTTCAAAAATCGACCTTCGTTCTGGTTATCATCAGCTCAGAGTGCACGAAGAAGATATCCCAAAAACCGCTTTCCGGACTCGTTATGGTCATTACGAGTTCATGGTCATGCCTTTCAGTTTAACCAACGCCCCGCTGTCTTCATGGATCTAATGAATAGGGTATGCAAACCCTACCTCGACCGTTTCGTCATAGTCTTCATCGACGACATCCTTATCTACTCCAAGTCTAAATCCGATCATGAACGACACCTTCGACTCATCCTTACACTCTTAAGGACTGAAAAGCTCTACGCTAAGTTTTCAAAATGCGAATTCTGGTTAGGAGAAGTACAATTCCTTGGACATGTCGTCAATGACAAGGGAATTCATGTTGATCCTTCAAAAATCAAGGCAGTGCAGGAATGGCAAGCGCCACGTACCCCTACCGAGGTAAGGTCATTTCTTGGTTTGGCTGGTTACTATCGACGCTTCATTGCCAATTTTTCCCGTATTGCTGTACCACTCATGGCTTTGACTCATAAAGGAAAACCCTTCATATGGGGACCTAAACAAGAGGAAGCCTTCCAAACTCTAAAGCAAAAACTTTGTGACGCACCTATCCTCACACTCCCTGAGGGTTGCGATGACTTTGTGGTATATTGCGACGCATCAGGGCAAGGGCTAGGCTGTGTATTGATGCAAAGAGGAAAAGTGATAGCCTATGCCTCTAGACAACTCAAGGTTCACGAGAAGAATTACACCACCCACGACCTGGAACTTGGAGCCGTTGTGTTCGCTCTCAAGATATGGAGACATTACCTCTATGGTACCAAGTGTGAAATATACACTGACCACAAAAGTCTCCAACATATCTCCAATCAGAAGGAGTTGAATATGAGACAACGAAGATGGGTCGAACTTCTCAACGACTACGACTGTGAAATCCGGTATCATCCTGGCAAGGCAAACGTGGTGGCTGATGCGCTCAGTCGAAAAGGTTATGCGAACTCCATTCGTCTTCTATGTTCGCAAATCATAACCGACATCAAAGATCGAACCGAGCAGCTCAACATGTTTCTGTAACAGAAAATGACGTACGCGATGAGCTGTCAGGTGGAGCTGAACTCAAAATCGAAACTAAATCCGACGGTATTCTATACTATTTAAATCGCATATGGATTCCTGATCGCGATAACCTTCGTGATTTCCTCATGAATGAGGGATACAAAACACGATACTCTGTACACCCAGGAGCCGACAAGATGTATCAAGACCTACGATACACCTACTGGTGGCCTGGCATGAAAAAGGATATCGCTGTTTTTGTTTCCAAGTGCCTTACCTGTTCCAAAGTAAAAGCGGAACATCAAAGACCTTCAGGACTTCTAGTCCAACCCGAAATACCTGTATGGAAGTGGGAAAACATAACCATGGATTTCATTACCGGGTTACCTCGCACCTCCAGTGGGTATGACACTATATGGGTAATAATCGATCGTCTTACAAAGTCATCGCACTTCATCCCGATTCGCGAGGACTTCAAGAACGAGAAGTTAGCTCGTATCTACATCAGCGAGATCGTAAGCCGTCATGGTGTACCATTAAGCATCATTTCAGACCGTGATGGTCGTTTCACTTCACGAACATGGCGAGCCGTACAAACCGCCTTGGGTACACGATTAGACCTCAGTACCGCTTTTCATCCTCAAACTGATGGCCAATCTGAACGCACCATCCAAACCCTTGAAGACATGCTGCGAGCATGTGTCATAGACTCCAAAGGGAACTGGGACGCTCACCTACCATTAGTGGAATTTTCGTACAACAATAGCTATCATTCAAGTATCAGCATGGCTCCTTTCGAAGCTTTATATGGTCGTAAGTGCCGATCTCCAGTATGTTGGCATGAAATTGGGGAAGCGTAAATCACCGGTCCAGAATTAATTCAAGAAACAACCGACAAGGTCCTTCAAATTCGAAACAACCTTCTAGCGGCTCAAAGTCGTCAAAAGAGTTATGCAGACAAACGACGAAATCCCTTGGAGTTTGACATTGGTGATCAAGTACTTTTAAAAGTAGCACCGTGGAAGGGAGTGGTTCGTTTTGGCCAGAAGGGCAAGCTAGCACCACGTTACATAGGACCTTTCAAGATACTCGAAAGTGTAGGTCCTGTAGCATATAAGCTTGACCTACCAGAAGAGCTCAACAGAATTCATCCCACATTCCACGTATCAAACTTGAAAAAGTGCCTCGCCGATGAAAACCTCCATATTCCTCTAGAAGACATTCAAGTCGATGAATCGATGCACTTCGTTGAAAGACCGGTAGAAATCATGGACTTCGGAGAGAAGCGTTTAAGGCGAAGTCGTATTCCAATTGTCAGGGTACGTTGAGAGTCAAAACGAGGACCCGAGTTTACTTGGGAACGTTAAGACTCAATGCGCGAAAAAATACCCGCATCTTTTTCCGGTTACCACTACTACTTAAATTTCGAGACGAAATTCCTAAAAGTAGGGGATACTGTAACATTTATGAAAAACTGGTTCAAAACCCGCTTCGTTTAATAATCAAGTATTCAGTTATAAGTTTCTTTGCGTATTTACTGTGCCGGATATTTTAAATAATACATAAGTAATAAATAATTGAGAATTTAAAAACTATAATTAATAAATAATAAGTAAAAAAAATATTAATAAACAAAGGGGGTCAACCGGAGTCGAACCCGGGTCTACCGGGGAATACACACACCAAACACCACTGTGATACACGCACATGTTGAGAAATAATTGAATCAAATAAAACTTAAGTTCCACCCGTGAATCATCTGTTTGCGACAAGGACTGAAACCGCCCAACGGTTTTCAAATAATCATAGACTTTTAGTGTGGTCGCGAGATTTTTGAGTGTAACCGATGATGCAATGTCAGTTACAACCCACGTCCTTAATCAATTCAAATCTAAAATGACTCGATACATATGATTGTCGAGATTGAAACCGAAATGAAATTACTCCCAATTTACGCTAAAAATACCATCGCCTCACACCTCGGAAACACTCGCAAAACCCTCAATTTTTCACTCTAACTTCTGTTCGTCGGAATCACTGTCTGCAACCGCTGGAGTTGGTCACCAGAAAAGGAACCTCGATTTCCTGTTTGGTATGAGTCTTAATTTTATTCTGTGTAATATGTTCAATTTATTCTAAGTATTTAAAACATCAGGGTAGTTAAAATCATTTGTTAATCGAGTTCTGGTTCAATGTTGAAACCATTGAAGAAGATGGGTTCTCGATTAGTAATTTAAAAGAAATAATAATTGGATCTTAACCGAGTTAGACACACAGTCCAATGGTGGAATGTGTGCGTAAATAACATGCACGGCCCGAGTTCGAATCCCTACTCATCGCCGGTTTTCTAATCAGAATGTTTACTTTTTAAAACCAAACTAAATCAGTTCTCAAAAAGTATATAAATATAAAGTAATTTCATTATATAATGGGTTAGACACCCAGCCCAGTTGGTTGGGCTGGGTGCAGAGTAGCATAGCGATTGCGGGTTCGAGCCTCAGTAGGCGCGGCGGGTTGTTTGGTCTAAAAGCTTTTTAAATTTATTAATTTCTGAATAAAGCTAACAAGAGTATAAGTATAATTGAAATCAGGAATTCTAACGGGTTAGACACGCAGCCCAATTGGCCGGGCTGCGTGCACACAAACGAAAGGTCCCGAGTTTGATCCCGCACACCGCCTGAATAATCACTGTCTGACCGGTCAGACCCGGTCAGACCTGACAAGTCAACCCACTTTTTTTATTATTTTTACATATTTTTTTAATTGAAAAATTATTTAAAAATACTTAAAAATAAGATTTTTAAAGTTAGAAAATTTCATTAAACTCACAAAAATAAACCTAAAAATCCCACTAAAGAGCACTAATTAAAAATATTAATCTCAAATAAAATTTACTTATTTATCGAAGCATTTCGTTATTATTTAGGTTAGTTTTTCCCTCGACGGTTGAATCGTAAACTCGTGCGCATTCATCACCATCAAAGAACGCTCCCACGGTGAGTGAATCTCTACCAATTCCCCGTTTTAATCATGTTTTGGGGTGTATCATGTGTCGTACAATTCTTTTATTTTATTTAAACACTTGTGCATACATCATACCCGTGATCAAATGTGTATCAATTGTTGTGTGAATTATATGTAGATTGGATTTATCATTTTCAGTGCACGCATTTCATTAGGCCCATCAGTTCCCCGTGGGATACGGGTTGAGCATCAGGAGCCTCATTAGATCGGCTCCGTTTGATTGAGCCTTGATCTCACATACATCATCATTCATGTCATATACTCATCCAAAGTGGTTTGTGATTGTTTATCTATATATGTTTGCTCACATGTGATTATTGCACGATTTACCTTTATTAAATAAAACAAGAAATTAGTAAAAAAATGTTTTATCAAGGTTCACTCGCCAACTTTTGTTGACCCAAAATCTCCCCGTTTTACACATGATACAGGTGATCCAGCTGAGACAGGAAACACTTAGGAAGGCCTAGAAGAATAAACAAGTTTATGCTTTGGAATAATTATGTAGTTTCATTTTCTTGTAATTGTATGAATTTTGTTTTGGATATTTAAGTTTGTAATTTGAATTTAATAAATATGAAACAACTTAGTAAACATCATGAGCTTTGGTGATAACCCAATTATGCCCCGACTTTTATTCCGCAGCAGGTCGGGGTGTGACACAGTGTGTAAACGAATCACGTAACCGATGTTCTTTAGGGTTTAATACAATATCTTTATGAACAATTGTAACACCCCGACCACGTAAAAACTTATGGTGGAAACGTCGGGGAGTCACGTTACAAATTGTTCACAACACATGGTACTAAAGTTTAATTATGTTGACTTATTGGAATACATTGTTACAAATTGTTTCACAAATACGAACAACTGTTTTTTAAATTATGGAAAACTAAGGTCGGAGTTCGTTCCTATGTGTAGCATACTTGACTATCACCAAACATTTGTACTTGTATCATATGTGAAAATAAACGGTCAACAATAAAGTTGGTGAGTAACATAGGTTTTATGGTCAAATTCATGACTAAGGATTTGTATTGCGTTGTTCGACTATGAGAGTCGATGAGTGAAATAAACCTTGTAACTAATTGTGTATCAAATGTGTTTGGTATTGTCAATACTTGGTGAATAACTCCGCTTCGAGCAGTTTTCTACGTACTAGGCTCCTCTGCGGACCGTAAGAGGTATAGCCTTGCGCTCCACAAGGCCCTCTGATGCATAAACTTTTGCTTTTTGGCAGTTTTGGCCCCTGGACTTGTATTATCAGCTTTTTGTCATCTGTAACCCTTTTAACTTGTTATTTAAGTTATGCGAAGCGTATCAAGGCATGTATAACTTGGATTATGTTTTGGAAATGTTATGAATATCGTATTGCTTGAACTTACGATTACGAATTTGTAAATAAAATATAGAATTTTATTGAACACGGAAAAGATCGAAAGCGTACAATCTTTAATCTTTGAAAAATTGCTATGGTTGTAGGAACGTCCACGATTAGCACAGGAACCTAAATTTATTATCTATTGTCCGATTAGGCAGAAACTAATGACAAGTTAACCAAATAACAAGAATTATTCGTTTAATAGTTGTTTTCATTGATCTAAAGTTCAATACATTCGAGATCCGGATCCGACAGAGCTTCGCCATCTCTGTGCCAAAATATCTCCAAGTTACAAATCAGATCAACATGCTAGCTATATATAGGCAGTAAAGTTCGCTAGAGGATGAAGTAAGTTCGGGCGAACTTGCCTTAGCAAGTTCAGCCGAACTTGACAATTCAAGAGACTCTCAAGTGAACTTGACCCTATTTCACATAAATACTCCGTATTGCTAGCCTATTCAACTCTAACCTATACAGACTCAATACAAGACTAATATATGAACGTTGTGCACCAATAGACTCCCTCTTGGATATCTACTTTGTCTTGTTCGGTCTTCAGAAACTCTAGTTTAATCCAGACTCGTTCTCGTGTAATGACGAAGGCAACAGACATATGCACCAACACACTCCCCCTTGGGTGTTGCCACAGTCATCTTCTATCATAGACATCTTTGACAATAATCATCCTCGTCAGTCTTCAAGTGTCATGGTATTCTTTGAACGCCTTGTAATCAACAGACTTCAAATAAGTTCTTGAGTCTTTATCTTTATCCTTGAATAAGCATTAAACTTTATGATCTTCAAACTTTCTCTTTTCTTCAATTTAACTTGATAAAACTTTAATCTCCAAGCTCCCCCTTGCTGTGAGCTGTGCTCCCCCTAGCTTTGAGCTTTATCTTCAATCCAGTTTCATCCTGCTCCCCCTAAAACTTTACTTCCTGTTTCAAAGTACTTGGGAATTTAAATAAACATTTCAGATTCTAACTTTGAAATTTTGTACCACATGTATTACATACCACCTGTACAAAACTTGTACTTCAAATTTTAATCTTCATTTTTCAGTTATTTCAAGTTCAAATTAACGATCTTGAAATATTTAACATTTAAAACCTTCAACTTTCACATTTTTATTATTTGATTTGTGAAAATCCACTTAGTTGATCAAGTCCAGGTTAATGACCTTGATTAACTAATTTTGTCTACCAAGTCCAAGTTAATGACCTTGGCTAAACCCGTTGTGAACACCTGGTATTATCTTCAATTTTAAAGTTTCAAATTAATGAACTTTTTCTTACCAGACTTCGATGATCCGTTCTTCAACATTGGCTCGTTGAAAATCTTTTTGGATTAAAAAGTAAGTAAAGTATTTACAAAACTTTTAACAAGTAAAGAAAACTATGTACAAACATATTTACAGACATATTTTTGTGAATTCGTGTCTAAGGATCATATCAGTTTGATTGAGACATATCACCAGCACCGTTGACCTTTTTGAGACTTTAAGTTCTAAACTTGTTTACCTAGATTGTTGATATATTTGTCCATTTAAACTTCATCACATTTCTCAATTGTTCCAAGATATGTTAGGTAAGAATTATGAAACTTGACTTAACTATGGTTCCCACCTCTTGAATATACTCCCGAATCCAGATTCCCTAGATTTCATCTTACATGTGAATATAGCATAATTGATATCTGCATCTGAGTTATGCGAGACCTTGAGAGCTCAGGTTAGTACTACCGTACAGACAAAGAGGTGAAGGCTCGACTTTAAAGGTGTGTTCCAATTAAGGAATCTTTTAAGCACTGCAAATGATTAGATCTTTCGATACTTTTCAATATTGCATGCAGTTTGGGATTTTTAGCAAAAGCATTATAGAAGTTCTAGGCTATTGCTTCCGCAAAATCAACTTGTATAATACCCCAGATATCAACTATCTATAAAGACCTCGTATCTCAGAATCAGACAACCCTTCAATCGAAATTTCGGAGTACTAAGTCCATATATCCAAGATGTATTAATCCACAAGATTAAGCAGTTGTAAATTTAGTTTATATCCCGGAAACAATCTACTGAACATGTAAAGCCTATCAACACATCCACAGTAAGACTTGTTTATCACTTTAAACTTTTCATTTCTTTAGCATACTTTGATAGTCCACTGATGTACTATCATTTCCTTTCAACAAATTCTTTTTGTCTTTTTCATGTTTTTGTACTTTTTAAATTTTTCAAATGTTTTTGAATTTTCAACTTTTTCATATGTTTTTTATTTTTCAACAAATTTTTAAATTTTCTTACTCCCCCTAAAATCAAAAACATATTTTTGGATTTTAGATTTAAAGAAATTTTTCTAAAAATGTAACAAACCAATGGCGATCCCGTGACCTCGTCGTCCGATCCTTTTTCTCAATCATGTATCTGCAATTGTTTAACAAAAAATCATTAAACTCATTTATCACTTGTAAAAGCAGTTTGAATTTTGTAAGAACTTTTGAAGTCAGTTTTTTTTGTTCAATGGTGTAGATTTTCATAATTTTGACTTTTTTTTTTTCAAAAAACAATTTCTTCTTAACTACTCCCCCTCAAAATGACAAAGATTTGACATTTCTGGATTAGTTAAAAATTATGAAGCTCCTCAATCCCGAATCAACTTTGATAATATGGATCTTGAAACTCCTGCACATGAAAGGATTTAGTTAAAAAGTTCAACCCAAGCCTTCTTGGTCTTGGTTTTGGATATAATTCCTCATACATGTAACATTTGTAAAAATCGGGTCTTCGAAACCCGCTCCGTTTTGTAATCAAGTACCAAGTTATAAAAGCTACATTAGATATTTATGATTATTTTGAGTTAAAACGATACATAATTAATAAATAAGTCGGGGTGTGACAATACACCTCTTCGTAATCATTTTCGTATGCTCTTTGATAAGCATATTCAACATCACAACCTTTAAACCCACAATCAACTTTACTTTTATCTTTCTTGATTGATTTGACATTTTCGGTTTTATCACAAACAACCTTCACTTTTTCAGGTGATTTCTTTTTAGTAATCCAAGCTTGAGAATTAACTCTAGCTTTCTTGATATAAAATCTAGAATCATGGTTTGACTTTGAAGTCCCACCTTTTTGAAAAACTGAATTTTCAAATTTTGATTCATTTTTAGATTTTATTACAAGATTGGATTCAACATTTTGTTTCATTTCTTTGATGTCAACATTTCTTTTTAAAATTCTGATTTGACCATTATCAGATTAGTTTTGTTTTACTTCTTTTCTTTGGGGATACACCGGCTTAGACTTCGGACACTTGCGAGCAATGTGACCAACTTCATTGCATTTGAAGCAAGTCCGAGTGTCATGAACATGTCCACTAGTGGGTTTTACTCCTCTTGCGGACTTAGCTTTATCCCAAAGTTCCTTTTCTTTCTTGAAATCATCGTTTGACTTCTTACCGATCAAGCTTTCTTCTTGAACCGTGCTCGTTCCGTACACAAACTTTATGTTCTTACCTTTGTATTCCTGGAACGTTGACTTCTGATTCTTCTTCGGTTCATCTTCAGCTTCTTCCAAACCTAAACCTGCTCTTTTGTTCTCAGGAAAATCACCACCGTTTCTACGGTAATTGTTAAAATTCTGTTTCGGTTAGAATAAAACTTCTTTTCATTTTTTCTCGAGATCATCTGATGAAACTTCCACAAGTTTAAACAATTTATCGATTTGATCTTCTTTCATATTCTGAATCGGAAAGCTATCAGGTTCCTTAACCTTGTACATGACAACGTTAGGATCATCACTTAGATCATTTTCTGATGATGTATCATCACTTTCAGATTGTGAACCAGAACTGTTTGAACTCGAGTTAGCACTTTTAAAGCTACCGTCATTAGAATCATTTCCCAAGACAATTTTTACCACATCTTTTACCACCGATTCATTGTCATTGTTTGATTTCATAAAGTCTACGTCAATGTTTTCAGGCAATTTATCTTTCTTTTCTAAAAGAAGTAAAAGATTAAATGCCTTTTCAATATCATCATCTTTCTTGCAGCAGTAACTTGCAAGAAATGGTGGAGGAACATTTCCGTAAACTTTACGCTTTGAATTATCAACATTTTCCTCCGACTTCATCGTAGGAAGAATGTGATCAATGACATATGCGTTTGTGGTGTAACTCTTTAATAATTGTCTGACTCTTTCTGTTTCAATTTTCATTTCGTGAAACTCACGCTTTGTCTCAGCAATTGTATTAATGTACATGTTAATTGCCTTTTGTTTTTCAATAACTGTGGCTTTTAACACGCTGACATTAGCGTTGAGTTCACTGTTAGCTTTTTCAACATGTTTATATTTGCCTGATATTTTGTCATAAGCTTCTTTTATGGTTCTGTAATCATAACGAAAGTTTTCGTTATGTTCAGTCAATTCTCTTATGACTTTGACTTTATCCAGACAGGGTTCACAAGGACTTGTGCACTTTGTGCAAGGTTTTTCAATCTCCACAACTTTCACAACTTCCTTTTCAGACATGCTTACCTCAGCTTTTACCTTTTCGACTTCTGTTTTCAACTCTTCTTGCTTTTGCGTCTCAAGGTAAGCTATTCCTTCTTCCTCTGTTTGTTGCATGTATCTTTCCAGAACTGCATCCTCCAGGACAGCTTCTTCCTCGCTCTCTGTATTAATGCTTCTTGAATAGCATTTTCGATAGCAGCATCCACAAATGATGTATCTTATTCATTCACAACCTCTGCCATCATAGCAACACTAGTCTTCTTTCCGATGTATTTGTTCCAATCAAAACCATCGTCTTCATGATTAGCAACAAGAGCTTGTTCGGCTTTCTTTGCAGGTTTATCTTCAACTTAAACTTGTGTTCTATTCGGATATGATTTGTATTGCAGAGCTTTCTTGTAATATTCGTTACCGGTTCCAAAAGGGTTTTGGTTTCCACTAGCTTCTTGGTTTTGGCATTCACGTTTGAAGTGCCCTTTTTGTCGACATCTGAAACAAGTAACTTTCGTTTTGTCGAAACCAATTTTATTGCTTGAGTTACCAATATCCCTTCTAGTGAGTGCTACAAACTTTGAAACTCTTCAGATAATCGATGCTAAGGACCATTTGATGTCCATCAGTTCCAACTCTTCCTCATCTACCTGATCGTAATCTGCAGCTGTCATTTCAGGATTTCCGATCTTTCCAGCAACAAGACTTTCATACGATTCCAGAACTGTAGCAAGAAGTGCTATGTGCTGTTTTGCAACTTTTTCAAGAAACACATTCTTTAAATCAACTGCTATGTTGCATTGGAAAACATTTGAATTAGAAGTAGATTGGCTTGTTTGATGAGATTGACTTTGAGAAGAAGAATTTGAACCAACATATGAATAACCAGTGTTTGGAGAATATTGATTTTGTGACAATTGATCTGATGTATTCATGTTTGCACTAAATGCCATTTGGATTTTTGGACTTTGAATCGGAGTATCTGGAACACCTCCTTTGTAATAAACTCCGACATCCTGAACAACATTAGTGTTTTTAGATTTTGCAATCTTCATCAATTCCATTTCATGACCTTCAAGTTTGTCAATGAAAGATGACAACTTAAAATGTCTCCAAGATGGACTATTCTTTAAAATCATCAGATACGTTGTCCATTCTCCTTCTGGAAGTGCATCGGCCAGCTTCTCAATTTGCTCTTCGTTAGTTCTCTTGATATCATGTCTTCACATCTGGACCATGAGGTGACAATATCTATTAATCATTTGCTTCATTGTCTCTCCTTTGATCATCGTGAAGATCTCGAATTCTTTCTTTATCAAAGCCTTTTTGCTTTTGATCATTTCATCACTTCCTTTGAATTTTTCACAAAGAGACTTCCATAATTCTTGAGAAGTATCATATTCTGGTAATAATATCAAGATATCTTCTTTGACGGATTGTTGTATCAAGCTGGTCATCTTCTTTTCAGCAACGTATTTCTCTTTGTCAATCGCTGAAAACTTGTTCAGTGGAAGATCTTGATCACGTTCATCTTTGGGCCATGTGTAACCATCTTCAATCGCAACCCAGCTGTTGAATTGATTCGCTTGAATCCAATTAACAAACTTTTCTTTCCATCCCTTGAACTCATCCATACTCATCAACTTCGGGGTTTCTTAATAGTTCCCATTTCATTATCGAGGTTCATCTGATTAACCGCAATTGAATTTCACGTTGAGGCTTGAGCTACTCCAGCTGCAAACGCGTTATGAAAATCTTCCATTTTGAAAATCAAGACACGTACGCTGAAAATATGATAAAAACTTTGAAAATTGTTAGGCTTACTACAAGTTCGGTCGAACTTGTAGTTGAGAATGAGAAATTTCAGGTTTTAAACAAGTTCGGTCGAACTTGTGAATACTGATTTGAAAATTTTATTTTAATAACCTCGGTCAAACTTGTTGAATGAATTTTTTAAAGAACTTGTAAGTTTGAGCGAACTTGAAGATTGGATTTTATAAGACTCTTACAAGTTCGAGCGAACTTATCTAAGATTTTCTTGAATTTTATCAAGTTCGGTCGAACTTGATAAAAGATCAATGGATTCTTAGTAAGTTCGAGCGAACTTATCTCAAATTTTTCAAAAATCACTTAAGTTCGAGCGAACTTAGCGAATTTTCTTAAGAAATGCTTCAAGTTCGAGCGAACTTAACGGATTTTTTATCAAAAACTATTCAAGTTCAAGCGAACTTGGTAAAAATTCACTCAGAAAGTGAGTTTTCACTAATGACAAGTTAACCAAATAACAAGAATTATTTGTTTAATAGTTGTTTTCATTGATCTAAAGTTCAATACATTCGAGATCTGGATCCGACAGAGCTTCACCGTCTCTGTACCAAAATATCTCCAAGTTACAAATGAGATCAACATGCTAGCTATATATAGGCAGTAAAGTTCGCTAGAGGATGAAGTAAGTTCGGGCAAACTTGCCTTAGCAAGTTCGGCCGAAACTTGACCCTATTTCACATAAATACTCCGTATTGCTAGCCTATTCAACTCTAACCTATACAGACTCAATACAAGACTAATATATGAACGTTGTGCACCAATAGAATCCCTCTTGGATTGCTACTTTGTCTTGTTCGGTCTTCAGAAACTCTCGTTTAATCCAGACTCATTCTCGTGTAATGACGAAGGCAAAAGACATATGCACCAACAATGGTTACAATAATGTGCGTGTGCGATATGTCTGTTGCACCTTGCGTGTGCTTCCGCTACGAGTCGGGCGTGACAGAAGATGGTATGAGAGCCATCGGTTATAGAGATTGAGGTATCCTTAGAGAGCCCAGACTATAATCACGAGCTCGACTCTCCATTATTAGAACCTGTAGCGACCAAGTCATATTGGATATTATTAGGACGATCTTGTCGACAAATAAGTTATTCTGGTCCGGAACGTAGTAACATATATGCTTGTACTTAGGTGTTCTAAGAACGCCATTAAGAGAGGACTGGAAGTGAACATGAATACTGCTAACATATACGTATAAGAATATAAATGATATTCGATGCAAACGTGCAAATAAGTGTGCGTGTGTGTGTGTGTATATATATATATGGTAGGGATCCTAAGAGTAGTCCACCCTATTTGAGAAACTTGAGAAGCATTCTGGACCACACATTTTTCTAAGCTTTTCATAATATACACGTATGTATAGTTTAGAATTGACTGTATACATATATATATATATTGAGTTATACACATATGTATATAGTCAATTCTACATTATACATATGTGTATATTACGAAAAGTTTGGGAAAATGTGTGGTCCAGAATGCTTCTCAAGTTTCTTAAATAGCTTAGTGCTTCTCACATGATCCTAACCCTATATATATATATGTGTGTGTGTGTATGTGTGTGTGTGTGTGTTGTGTGTGTGTGCGTGCACTGCGTTCACATTAATAAATAATTAGAACTTGTTATTATAACTTCTTTTCTTGTAGAAAAATGTCAAGGATTGGGAGTCCTGAGCCAGAGAGGAGCCGTTTATAGACAATGAGGAGGAAGACCCGAACGAGGATTTGGAAGAGGGCGAATCAGATGAAGAGGAGGATGAACATGTAGTCCCACACGAGGTGCCTAGTGATGAGCCTGACTTATCAGGCTATAGATGCAATACTTACCCTCCTAGATCTCCTAGGGGACGACATGCAAAGACCACGAGTGTGTACCATTCACTTGTTAGAACACGTAGATCTCCCACACCTTATATTCCCTCTTCACCGGTGACTTCACCTTCACATCGGTTCAGGAAGACGACCCATATGTGAGTGCCTTTACCAATCCCGACGTTTTCACCACCTTAGTCTACCTATCATGCTGGAGAGTCTTCCCACACTGTTTGGGGCATTCTTGCGCCTGAACAAGATCCGACACCCGCACCTCAGGACCCAGGGTGGCTCATTGTTTTGACTGTGCAGACCATAAGGCATACTATATCCATAGTTGAGGAAGTACAATGAGGTCAGGAGATGTATTAGTGTATCCTGACCCTGTAGTAGATTTTAGTGACGCTCTAGCAGTTAGATGCCTATACTCGGTGGCACATTGATAGGATGAAGACATAGATATGGGGCTGCGTAGGAGTGATACTGATGTTTGTTGTGGCTTGTTCCTATTTTGTGTACCACAGGTGGACCTAGGCGATGATAGTATATAGTATTGATGCATAGATATACTTTTGGCATCCCATGCAAGCACTGAGCATTGTACGCTTATGTCGACATGGGGGTGGCTTTTGTTAGACTATTACAAGAACTAGTCCTTGTTTAACTAAGTCTTTACGTCACTATAGTGACACATTTTGATCCGCACATTTAAGCACTGACATGTAGCAGGTTAAGTCTATGTGCAAATTTTGATGCATGTACATCGATAGTTATGGTTAATACAAATCTTGTTGTTTTATATCTTGTTGTTTTATGTGTTTATGTGTTCAATGCTAGTAACGAAACTTGTGATGCAATAAACTTAAATGTTTGATATTAGTACCAAGCTATGCATATTTTATGTTATAGAAATGGACCCGAAACGAGCAAACCAGATGACTGAAGCCAAAGTTGCCCAAATGATAACACAAAAATTACAAGCGGTGAGGGGTATACTAACCATTTTAACGAACTAGCCCGTTTATTACTAGACATGGTGAGACCAGAGCCGAAACGTATTGAGGGTTATACATGAGGGTTAGCTCTGGAGGTCCAAAGTATGTAAACTCAGTTGAACACTTGACTTTGCATAGTGCCATTTCGAGAGCCAACACTATTACGTTTGACATGGTTAGGAAAGGTATTTTGAGAATGCCTGGTAAACCCGCAAGTGCTAGAAGAACTGATTATGATTCGAGGCCACCAACCAAGCGTGTCCAATCTACCAACCAAAGTTATGCCATGATTATTTATGGCGTGAGACCAGATAATTACAAGGGAACGTTGCTAAAATGTAGAAAGTGCATCTTTCATCATTCGGGAGAGTGTCGATCGATGGTAAGCAATGATTGTTGAAGGGTTGGACACTACACCTGTAACTGTAACCACCCCCCCCCCCCCGATATTTCAACCGTTCAAACCAACCAAATCGTTTCCAAACCCCACGAACCCAACCAATCCAACAACGAAACCGACAATTGACTTTTCCTTGTACTTGCTACAAGTGTGGCAGTACATAACGCCTGAAAAGAAATTGCCCCAAACTTAACCAAGGACCGACATGGAGGCTAACACAGGGGCAAGCATCCACTTTAAACCAGACACGGGGACATGATTTATAATCAAATCAGGTGATGCACGCCAAGATCCGAATGTGGTCACAGGTACATTCCTAGTTCCTGATCATTATACCTTAGTGTTATTTGATACGCGCGCAGATAGAAGCTTTATTTCCATTAACCTTTTACCTCTGTTAAATATGCCGGTTAGTGAACTAACAAGTCCTTACCCGATAGAAGTTGCTAACGGTAAACTTATAACTAGCCTCCGAATCATTTGTAATTTCCCTTTTATTCTTAACGATCACCAATTGCTTATCGACCTCCTACCAGTATAGATTGGAAGATTTGATATAGTAGGGGGTATGGACTGGTTGTCCAAGCACCAAGCCAAAATTATATGCGAAAGGAAAATTTTTAGAATTCCTCTCACCGATAACGAAGTGATAATGGTACAAGGAGATAAGGCGAGTACCATGTTAGCTCTTATATCCGACCTCAAGATGTTAAAATGCCTACATCAAGGATGTGTTGTATATATGGAAAGTGTGGTGGCAGCAGAGCTGTAAGAAAGACGCATTGAAAACATTCGAGTAGTGCGCGAATACCCTGATGAATTACCCGGAGTGCCACTCAATCGACAAGTCGAATTTCGCATCGACTTAATTCCGGGAGCAGCTCCGACTGCCAAAGCACCTTATCGACTAGCGGCTTTAGAAATGCAAGAATTATCCACTCAATTGCAAGAACTGCTAGAGAGAGGCTTTACATGTCCCAATTATTCCCGTTAGGGAGCGCCAATGTTGTTCGTGAAGAAGAAAGATGCGAGCTTTCGGATGTGCATAGATCGGGAGCTGAACAAGGTTACCATCAAGAATAGATATCCCCTTCCCGGATAGATGATCTGTTTGATCAGCTTCAAGGAAAAGGATACTTTTCAAAGATCGATCTTAGATCAGGGTATCATCAAGTGAAAATCCAAGAGGAAGATATTCTTAAAACAACCTTTCGAACTCGGTACGGACATTATGAGTTCCTGGATGTGCCCTTTAGGCGGACCAATCACCAATGCACCTGTCGTATTTATGGATCTCATGAACAGAGTTTGTAAACCTTATCTTGACAAGTTTGTTAGTCTTTTTTGACGACATCTTGATATATTCGAAAAGCAAAGAAAAGTATGCCTTATCTACCATACACTAAAGTAGCCGTTGGTGCCTCCTTAAGAACTAATCATGGATTTCTTTTAAATTTATGTTTATACAATAGTATGTTAATACTTAATGTATATGTTCATACGTATTAGTTAGAATAAGAATTTCCTTAAGTTGTGAGAACTGTGAGAACTTTATAAATATATAATTTGATAAAATGTTTTAAATTTATCTTACTTTCACAAAACTAAAATAAAAATTTGTCTAAAAATTTAAAGCAGTGTAATATTTTTTATATAGTGTAACGAATGTAAGATATTTTCATAAGTCGTTTTCATTTAATCTGATCCTATGTTCATATTAGCTTTATATTTGGATATGACGTGTATCCATAGATTGGGGAATTCACATGTGCAACCTGATTTATTTACATCATACACATTTGCATTGCATATGAACTTTATATCATACCCTCGTAGTTTTTATATCACTTTCTGACTTTTTTAAAATACTTTATGTTATTAAAAATTAAAAACTAATAATTAAAATATATGTTTATATAGTATCGAGTAATCTCTTTGCATATATTGTAGTGTAGTTAAACATTTGTCTTATTGTTAAAAATTGATATACAATGATTAAGTTGACGGGTGTGGCAGAGTAATATGCGATGGCGATGGGCGTTGCCGTCCAATTCAATTTAGTTTAAGATTCCATGCATCAATTGCAATCTTATCCCTGTTAACGTATTTCAAAAGTAATTATTTACATTTAGAAAATCAAATATATTAATTAATACATCACTTTCTAATTTATTTCCATATTTTTAGGGGGAAATCTTTCTGATTTTTAACGGGTCAAGTATTTGAGATTCTGGCTGCTGATTATCAGACAGTTTTAAGTCAGAAATTTTTTACCTTATGAAATACTGACGTCACCATTGACAAAAGTATTTAAGATTCTGGCTGCTGATTATCAAACTAGATTTGATACTCCTTTTTGGTATCATATAAATATAAATGAATCAAGTAAGAAAAATCAATTAAATCGTTTTTTTTTTTTTTGAATTTAAAAAAAAACTCGACAAAAAGTCAAAAGTTTAGTAGTAACATATGAGATTAATCTAACTACTCACTTCCATCTATATAGTTACATCAATATATGATATTAATGTAAATACTCAATTTCATTTATATACTTATATATGTTAATTAACTGCCATTAAAACTATCTTTGATATATCGTTAATGAAAATTCAAAGTATTTATATATGTAATGTATATAAATAAATAGTTTAATTTATACACATAGGTGAATTCAAATGATACTCCTTTGCATAGAAACCCTAACTTCTTATTGAAGGTTGAGATTGTCTTTTCAACCAAATCATCCTTATTTTAGACTCACTATCATAAATTCTCTCCATTGCTATGATGCTTTACACACGTTTCATTAGGGATGTAAACAGACCAAATAAGGTCTTGTTTGTGTTCTTTCATTAAGGAATGAGCATGTTTATCAATTGTTCATAAACGTTTACTGAACGAGATTTCTTGTCATTCATTTAGGAAATGAACGTGTTCATGAATTGTTCACGAACACTTACTAAACGAAAATGAACTCAAACGGATGTTCTTGAACATAAATGAACACAAACAACGTTTATGAACACAAATGAATACACACGGACATTTATTCAATTTAGAAAAAAATATGTATTTTTTTCACAAAGATTACGAAGAACCCAAAAAAATAAGCATTTTACATAATTATCCGAACATAGTTGACATAGTTAGCAGATAGATGATTAACACATTTAGAAGTTTATCAACCTTTTATACAAATTTAAATTAATAAGGTCAAATGATGGATGTCGGGAGAATCATAAACTATAACTAAGTTTTTAAATTTTTAAATATTGAGCGCACATTAAGGAACAAATTACTGAGCGTTTACGAATATAAACGAACGAACGTAACCTTTGTTCATGTTCGTTCGTTTAACTTAACGAACGGAATTTCTTGTTCGTGTTCGTTCATTTATTAAACGAACGAACATAAACAAACTTCCCACCAACGATTGACAAATTATTCGCTGAACATTCAGTTTGTTTACAACCCTACTCTCCATCCTTGGAGCTTCAGTGCATCTTTCCATTGTCTTGGTGATATGTTTGTTCTATCATTAAGGTTGGGATAGACTTTGGATTTGCTTTTGCTTGCTAAATGTTGGTGCATAATGTCTATGTCTTAGTCTTATATCGAGTCTGTATTGTATAGAGCTGAATAGGCTAGGTATACGAAGTATTTATGTTTGTTGTAGCCAAGTTCGATCATAAAGCAACATGTTTATGCATGTTCAGCCGAACTTGCTTATGCAAGTTCGGGCAACTTGTGTCCTTTGGAGCGAACTTGTTAGCTTATAAATACCTAGCTAGCCTACTTCATTTGTAACTTTGGCATTTCAAAGGCGAAGCTCTATCAGTTTGTAACCAGAACGTTTGATCTATAAAACTGACGTTTAACTGATTAATTCTTGTCTATTGGTAAACACGACGTAATATTTCCGCTATTATGGACGTTAGATATCAAATTTAGGTTCCTAAGCATCGAGGATCGGTCCTACAAGTGGTATCAGAGCTAGAAAAGCCTGATTTGATAGTATCAAGACAAGAACACTTCTATTTCTACTCCATTCTTCTTTTTTCTTAACTTTTGAACATAAAATGAAGAATTCACGGTCAAAATTTTTGAATTTTGAATATATCATGTAAAATACAACAAAGATAAACCCTCGAAAGATTGGAGACCAAATTCAACCGAATTCATGTCAAAATTTTGAAAAAACCATGTTTTTGAAAATCTCCTGGATCGAACTTGTTGGCCATGTTCGGCCGAACTTATACTAAAACATCACTTTTCAAGTGATTTTTAGCAAGTTCGCCCGAACTTGAGTAGTTTTTGACTAAATTTCAGCCAAGTTCGCTCGAAGTTACACAAGTTTTCATTGATTTTACATCAAGTTCGACCGAACTTGTGTAAATTTCAAAGAAAATTTAAGTAAGTTCGCCCGAACTTACTAGATTTTTATCAAATTCTTGAAGATAAGTTCGCCCGAAGTTCTGTGGGATTTGTGTCTCAAGTTCGACCAAACTTTAAGCAAAGGTTTTCAAAACAAATCTAGCAAGTTCGACCGAACTTGATAGAAAAGCTGAGAATTCTTCATTTGTTGCTACAAGTTCGACCGAACTTGTAGTAGGTCTAATTGTTTTCAAAGTTTTTGAAAAATTTGCAGAGTACACGGTTCGTTATTCATAATGGAGGATCAACTAAGAGCTTTTATGTCTGAAGCTAGTTCGTCAAATGCCAATGTGATCAATCAAGTCAATCTTGATAATGAAATGGGAACGACAGTCAAACCACCCAAGCTGATGAGCATGGACGAGTACGAAGCATGGAAATAGAAGTTTACCTATTGGGTTCAAGCCATGCACTTCGCTGGCTGGGTGTCAATTGAAAGAGACTATACTGTTCCGGTAGATGAACATCAACAAGTCCTTGAAAAGTACAACTATTCGACAGTACAGAGAGACGAATACATTGCTGAGAAAAAGATGATCAGTCTCATCCAACAGTCTGTCAAAGAAGATATCCTGATTTTGCTACCAGAGTATACTACTGCAAGAGATCTTTGGTTGTCATTACAGAAGAAGTATCTAGGCAGCGCCGAAATGATCAAAAGCAAGAAGGCACTTATCCTGAAAGAGTTCGATATCTTCACTATGCTAAAGAATGAGACCATAAAGCAAACGATCGAGCGTTTCTGTCATCTTAAAGTGCAAATGCAAAGAAACGGTCTCGAAAAGACAGAACAAGAATACATCGACAAACTTGCTGACGCACTACCAGAGGTGAATGGACTACGTATTTGATGGTTCTGAAGAACAGTGATAAGTGGGAAATTTTCAAGTTGTCGACGTTTATCGATAAACTCGAAGGCCACGAAATGGAACTTCTGAAGATGGCGAATTCAAAAAATGCTAATGTTGTTCAAGACATTGGTCTGTATTACAAAGTTGGAATGCTAGATAGTGTTTCGAGTCCTAAATAGCTTTTAGTGCAAACATGAATGCTTCTCCACAAAATCAGAATCAATCACAGCCTCAGCATGATCAGAGTCCTCAAAGTTCTTACTCAAGCACTGGTTCAAATTCAACTTATCAAAGCCAAGTGAATCAGAATCAACAACAAAGTTCTGATCCGAATGTATATAAATGCAACATCGAGTGAATTTGAACAATGTTGTTTCAGAACAAGTTGCAAAACAACATATGTCACTACTCGCTACCGTTTTAGAATCTTATGAATGTCTTGTTGCCGGTAAGATCGGAAACCCCGAGATGACCGCAGAAGATTATGACCAGGTAGACGAGGAAGAACTCGAACTAATGGACATCAAGGGTCCTTAGCTTTGATCATCAGGAGAGTGACAAAGTTCGTTACACTCACAGGCCGTGACATAGGAAATTCCAGCAACAAATTGGGTTTTGACAAAACCAAAGTCACGTGCTTTAGATGTCGTCAAAAGGGGCATTTTAAAAGGGAGTGTAAAAACACCGAAACAACCGGAAATCAAAGTCCTTTCAGAGGAGGAAATGAATATTACAAAAAGGCACTTCAATATAAACCATTTCTGAAGAAAACTCAGATTGAAATCCAAGAAAAATCTGACAATAGTACCACTGAGAAAGATATGGTGGCTTCTAGTGAAGATGATGGTTTTGATTGGAACTCTTACATTGGTAAAAAGACCGAGTTGCTTTGATGGCGGAGATAGTTGAAGATAATTATGCAGAGGAAGCAGCGGCGGCAGCTGAAGCAGCGGCAGCAGCAGAAGCAGCAGCTTTCGAACAAGCTATTCTGGAAAATACTTGCATCAACAGCAAGAAGAAGAGGAATATATTCATATGCAGAGACAAGGAATTTTATCCTCTAATTCTTGTGACAGTTTTGCAGGACATTTTGATGGAGGCTCGAAAGAACAAGTGGTTGAGGAGAAAAAGATTGATGAAGTGATCATTGATGACACTCAAGAAATGAAAGTCGAAGACCTCAAGGACATGGGAGATAAAGCGTTAATTGCGAATCTAACCAAGGTAGGTCCAGAGGTAAAAATTGTCGAGAAAGAAGTTGTCAAAGTACAAGTTGTTGAGGTTGAGAAACCGTGTACAAATGTACTGAACCTTGTGTCGAATGTGCTGAAAAATCAAAGATCATCGCTGAAAACAATGTGCATAACGAATTGTTGAAGTATAATTATCGCACAATGAAAGAAGCGTATGATAAAATGAAAAATGATTATGGCAGACTCGACAGAAATAATATCGAACAACATGATAATATAAGGATGTTGAGTGGAACAGTAATGGATAAACAAAGGGCAATTAACATCTATATTAACACCGTTGCTGAAACCAAACAAAAACTTCAAGACATGACAATCGAAACTGAAAGAGTTCAACAGTTGTTGAGAAGTTATACCACAAATGCATATGTTATTAATCACATTCTTCCAACAATCTCATCGGAAGAAAAACCTTAAAAGAAAACAGGCAAAGAATATAGCAAGGTTCCTCCACCCCTTTGCGAAAAGTATGTACAAACAGCTTAATGAAGATATGTTGAAAGATAAGATTGTTGAAGCGTTACTAGAAGGAAAGATTCTTAAACCGATGACCAAAGAAGAGATAGTTGAAGCGAAAAAGTCTTGGTTCAAGGAGATGCCACGTGAACGTAAGTTTTGACGTCCACTAGCATTCTTCACCAGAAATAAAGATGTTTCTTTGGGAGATATACTGAGTTGGGGATGGTTTAAAGAGCTCAACGTATATGCAATCAAAAGGGAATTTGGAGTGCAATACTTCAAATATCTTGCTGATTTCAAGACATTGCCGTACTAGGATATGGAAGAGTTAGTACAAACAGTGAATGTTACTTATCATATGAAGACAGTAGATCAGTTGTTGTGGAAGATGATTAAGTACGAAGCTAGTAAAGGTTGGAATCACTGGAAGCCGTTTATTCCAAGACGAAGAGTAAAGATCAATAAGGTTACAGGGGAAAAGGACATAACGTTAATTATGAAACGTCCTATAGCCATGAGGAATATGCCACTTATGCCGATCGAACAGAACTTTTATCCTTTATTCAAGTGGTGGTAGATAGATCCAGCTACTTGCGAAGCGGTGATTGTGTTAAAATTTGAAGATCATCTGGATATTGCTAAGGAACGAGTTGAAGTGATGGGTCATCAGGGTATGAGAGGTTTGTGGAGGACGATAAGGATTCTAGATCCTATGTGGTTGGTTAACTGTTCGAGAGAAGATATAAAATGCCTTTTCTACAGCAAGATTGTTTTTGAAGAAAGAGAAAAG
This sequence comes from Scalesia atractyloides, assembly GCA_947069175.1. Classification (NCBI taxonomy): domain Eukaryota; kingdom Viridiplantae; phylum Streptophyta; class Magnoliopsida; order Asterales; family Asteraceae; genus Scalesia; species Scalesia atractyloides. The sequence goes on along the minus strand of CAMTDV010000016.1, from coordinate 55,931,069 downwards.
GTACAAGCGATGCAGTATCAGAAAGTTGTTAACGTTTGCTATGCACGTGAAGTAATTCTGGAAAGATGTGGCAGACGAAGTGGAGGGATCTGGAGAGAGTGGAGTTTCTAAAAGAAGAAACCAGAAGTGAGGCGATTAAAGAGAGAATGGAAAAAGCGGTAAGGCAAAGTTTGTTAAAAATGGCTAACTTTAAAAGACCACCGCCAACTGATCAAACGCCTGATCCAAAACAAGAACGACAAAGAAGCCATTCAAGAACTTCTTCGGTCGGGTGCGTTAAAGTTTATATGAAGACAGAGTTTTGAAGACTGATAAAAGACGAAGACGGTATCCAAGGGGGAGTCTGTTGGTGCATAATGTCTATGTCTTAGTCTTATATCGAGTATGTATTGTATAGATCTGAATAGGCTAGGTATACGAAGTATTTATGTTTGTTGTAGCCAAGTTCGCTCATAAAGCAACATGTTTATGCATGTTTGGCCGAACTTGCTTATGCAAGTTCGGGCGAACTTGTGTCCTTTGGAGCGGACTTGTTAGCTTATAAATACCTAGCTAGCCTACTTCATTTGTAACTTTGGCATTTCAGAGGCGAACTCTATCAGTTTGTAACCAGAATGCTTGATCTATAAAACTGACGTTTAACTGATTAGTTCTTGTCTATTGGTAAACATGACGTAATATTTCCGCTATTATGGACGTTAGATATCAAATTTAGGTTCCTAAGCATCGAGGATCGGTCCTACACTAAACTTAGTTAAGGATTTTGTTTCGTTTACCTCATAGTATTTATTTGTTTTCCGATACTTTTTTATACGAGTTATGTCCTTTTTTTCTTTTACGTATTTTTATAACATTTTAAGAACACATTTGCTCTCATATAGTACCTTTTGTAGGAATATGTACTCATGATATTTGAGTAGAAAATTTAATTGAGAAAAAAAAAGAATAAAAGGTACAATTGTAAAACATTATATAGTTCTTCTCTGATATATCATTATTTTCGACTGATTGATTAGTCATAAAGACTGTCATCATCCACACTAATTTTTTTTCCTACAAACATCAAAATTTATCCTATATTTTAACCTACATGTCTCGTAATTTATCCTGCACACCTCTAAATTTATCCTACACTATAAATTAAATTTTGTTTGAAAAAAAATATTTTTTGGAAATAAGTTACAATTTAATGTACTTAACTATTAGAGAGGAAGACTACAGATTAATGATATATATAAGACTATCAATATATCCTTACAATAATATAAAATACAAATATAAATGAAGTAACATTAAGTTTTCTTAGTGGTTGAGATTTCATCTTTTTTCTAATTCTAACAAAGAATTTCTTCCCATTTATATATATATATAGGGCAGGGATCCTAAGAGAAGTCCACCCTATTTAAGAAACTTGAGAAACATTCTGGACCACACATTTCTCTAAGCTTTTCGTAATATACACATACGTCTAGTTATTCACTATATACATATATGTATATTGGATTATACACATATGTATATAGTCGATTTTAAACTATACGTATGTGTATATTATGAAAAACTTAGAGAAAATGTGTGGTCCAGAATGCTTCTCAAGTTTCTCAATTAGCTTAGTGCTTCTCACATGATCCTAACCCATATATATATATATATATATAGGGTAGGGTTCATGCGAGAACAGCGAGAACCAATGTGAACACAAAATAAAATCTAAAAAAATCAAAAAAAGACTCAATTTTTTTAAAAAACAAAATCGCTATATTTCGTTACAAAAAAACTTCTTTTTTTGAGTAACAATTATCCATGCACATGTGCATGTGTATCATTACTTCGACAAATTATGTAATACATTACTAGTAGTAGACAATTGCACATTAATTTACAATACCATCAGTAATACACTACTTTTTACATGACCAATATTCAAAATGCACATGTGCATCATTATCTATAACCATGATATAAAGTGTTGTGGCACAAAAAGTTTGTGATTTTGAATGATGAAGTAGGCCCACATACATACTTTTTGGTTATTTATATCTAGTGGTTGATGGTTTGGTTATAGTTGTCACTTTATGATATAATATGTAGATTGGATGGTATAAATGATGTTGATATACATGTAATAAAGTGTAAATATTGGTAATAATATTGTATTATAGATGGTAGGAGGTAATGGTATTGTATTATGAATGGTAGGAGGTAATGGTAGTGTATTATGGATGGTATGATAGATAAAAGAGAAAGTGTATTCAAAGTAGTATACCAAAACACTTTATTTCATGTTGATACAAATAGCTGCACATGTGCATTTCTAATATTGGTAATATAAAAAGTAGTGTATTACACATGGTTGTGTAAATGAAAGTACAATTGTCTAATATTTGTAATGTATTACGGAATTTGTCAAAGAAATGATACATATGCACATGTGCATGGAAAACTGTTAGATTTTCTTTTGATTTTTTTTATTATTTACGAAACATAGCGATTTTCCCAAAAAAATATTGAAAATTTTTTCTTGATGTTTTTTAAATTTTTTAGGTATTACTGGTTGTGTTCACACAGGTTATCGTGGTTCTCACAATAAAGGGTGGTTCCTAACGGATCCTTATCCTATATATATATAGGATCCGGCTCAAGGGAGAACCACTCCCAATTGCAAGAACCGTAGGAACTACTCTTAAGCAATAGTATATTGACACCTCATTCAAACGAAAATTAATTCAAAGGGGCTATTTAGTCTTTTACTCTCCATGTCTTTTCTCATCCAAAGGTTTTGTAAAAATATCAGCAAACTGATTTTCTGTTGGAACAAAATACATTTCTATATTTCCTTTTTCCACATGATCTTTTATGAAATGATACCTGACATTAATATGTTTTGTTCGTGAGTGGTGAACTGGATTTGAAGTTATTGCTATTGCACTCTTAGAATCACACAGGATTGGTATTTTTGTCAAATTCACTCCATAATCTTTTAGTTGTGTTTGCATCCACAAAACTTGTGAACAGCAGCTTGCTGCTGCTACATATTCTGCTTCAGCTGGAAAGGTGGAAACACAGTTTTGTTTCTTACATGCCCAACATACAAGCTTTTCTCCAAGCATTTGACAAGCACCTGATGTGCTTTTTCTGTCCAGTTTACAACCTGCATGATCTGCATCTGAATATGCAATTAGCTCTAAACTGGTTCCCTTAGGATACCATAAGCCATGGTCACATGTGCCTTTTAGATACTTAAAAACCCTTTTTACTGCTTTTAAATGAGATTCTTTTGGATTACACTGATATCTAGCCAGAAAACATGTTGAAAACATTATATCAGGTCTGCTGGCAGTTAAATATAAAAGTGATCCAATCATTCCCCTGTAGGTTTTAAGATCTACATTTGTACCATCAGGATCAGAATCTAACTTATTTCCTATGGCCATTGGAGTTTTTTATGATGAGCAATTTCCAATGAATATTTCTTAAAAATTGTTTTAACATATTTTGATTGATTCAAAAATATTCCATCAGATTCTTGTTTTACTTGAAGTCCTGGAAAGAAGTTTCATTCTCCCATCATGCTCATTTCAAAATTGCTTGTCATTAAATTTTCGAACCTTTTACAATGTTTTGAGTTGGTTGATCCAAATATTATGTCATCAACATATGTGTGTACCAACAGAGTGTGTCCTTTGTGTGTTTTGAGAAACAGAGTTGTGTCTATGGTACCTTTGGTAAAACCAGATTGGATTAAAAAGTTTGAGAGAGTTTCATACCATGCTCTTAGAGCTTGCTTCAACCCATACAAGGCTTTGTTCAGTTTATAAACATGTTTTGGAAATCTTGGATCAACAAAGCCTTCTGGTTGCTGCACATATACTTCTTGATTAATCTTACCATTTAGAAAAGCAGACTTGACATCCATCTGATAGACTATGAAGCCTTTCGAAGCTGCATAAGCAAGGAAGATTCTGACTGCCTCTAGTCTTGCTACTGGTTCAAATGTTTCATCATAGTCAATTCCTTCTTGTTGACTATACCCTTTTACTACTAACCTTGCTTTGTTCCTTGTTACTATACCTTGTTCATCAGACTTGTTTCTGAATACCCATTTTGACCCGATGACAGATTTGCCATCTGGTCTAGGTACTAGGTTCCACACTTGACTTTTTTCAAACTAATCAAGTTCTTCTTGCATTGCTTGAACCCAGTCTGGATCCTTGTGCTTCAATTGTTGTTTTTGGTTCAGTTAAACTTAAGAAGCCAGCATGAAGACATTCATGAGCAGTTGCTGATCTTGTTTTAACACCATCTTGAGGGTTTCCTATGATATTTTCTGTTGAGTGACCCTTTATCCATCTTCCATTTGTAGCATTACTTGTTAAATCTGGTGATGGATTTTGTGAAGAACTTTCTGCTTCCTCCAGATGAGTGATTTGTTATGAGCCTGAATCATCAGACATGTGTTTTTCTTGATCTTCTGATGCAGTATCTGATGCCTGATTTGTTATTCCTTATATTTCATCAGATGCCTCGAAATTTTCTGCAGAGTTAGAGTGTGACTGGCTTTCTGGTATATTTCCATAATTTCCTTCCCAGTCATACCCAAGCAATTCATTTGTTAGTTCTGTTTAAAGGTGTTCATTATTTGTAGAATTTTCCTTTTGTGAAAAACTTATAATGTCATCAGATATTTCTGTTTCTGATGAATCATCAAAAGACACATACAAACTTTCTCTGATTGTTCTGCTATTTAAAACAAATACTCTGTATGCTTTCCAAGAAAAATTCCTTTTTCAGCTTTTCTGTCAAATTTTTCTAAACTATCAAAATCATTAAAAATAAAACATCTACATCCAAAGGTATATAAGAATTTGAAACTATCCTTTTTAAAACAAATACTCTGTATGCTTTCCAAGAAAAATTCCTTTTTCAGCTTTTCTGTCAAATTTTTCTGAACTATCAAAATCATTAAAAATAAAACATCTACATCCAAAGGTATATAAGAATTTGACGCTTGGTACCCTTTTGTTTATGATGTGAAAAGGTGTTTTCAGATGTCTTTTTTTATAATAGTTCTGTTTTGTGTGAAACATACATTTGCCACTACTTCAGCCCAAAAATAGGTTGGCAGTTTGGCATATGCAAGCATTGTTCTTGCTGCTTCTACGAAAGTTCTGTTTCTCCTTTCAACAACCCCATTTTGTTGTGGGGTTCTAGGAGCAGAAAAATCATGAGATATTCCTTTTTCTGTTAGGAAGTTCTCAAGTTTTGCATTTTTGAATTCTGTCCCATTGTCAGATCTGATTTTTCTTACAGTTAATTTCAACAGATTTTCAATTCTTTTAACAAAATTTATGATCAGATCTGGTGTTTCACTCTTTTGCCTCAAAAATTCCACCCATGTGTACCTTGAATAATCATCAACAATGACGAAAATGTATTTCTTTCTAGAAAAACTTTTAGTGCTTATTGGTCCACAAAGGTCTATGTGTAAAAGTTCAAGATTTTCAGAGATAGAAGATTCCATCACAGTTTTATGTGAGCCTCTTTTTGACTTTCCTAGCTCACATGCTTCACAAGTTTGTCTTTTCTTGAAGTAATAAAAGGTAATCCTTTTACCAGACACTTGCTTGCTAATTTGTTTAAAGTTTTAAAATTTATGTGAGCCAATCTTTTATGCCATAACCAACTATTTCCTTTATTTTCTTTCGTAAATAAGCAGAATTGAGGTTCCTGAATTTTGTTGTTGAAGTCAAAGAAATAAATTGATCCTTTTATCCTTTTTCCCTTAATATAAATTTTATCATCTTCAAGACCTATTAATAAGCAAGTATCAGGTAGAATACTTACCTTAAATCCTTTGTCACAAAATTTGCCACAACTTAGAAGGTTGTATTTTAATCCTTCTACATGTGCCACTTTCTCAATTGTTATTGTACCATATGTTATGCTTCCATAACCTTTTACCCTACCCTTGACTCCATTACCAAAATTCACAAATTTATCTAGCTTTTCTACATAGTTGCTAAGTAAGCTCCTATCTCTAGTCATGTGCTTGGAGCTTCCTGAATCGCAATACCAAATCTGCTGCACATGATGGTCCTGTAATGAAGAGGTTAGTGATTTTTTGGTACCCGGACTTTCTTTGGTACTTTGTCAGATGAGTACATAGCATATAATAGTTTTCCTTCATCATCTGTTGATCTTGATATGTCAGAGTCTGTTAATTCTGACTGATCAGTTTTCTTTATCAAATATGTTGCCATCTGATCAGATCTGATAGGATTTCTGTCCAATGCTGAACCACTGGCAGATTGTTTGTTCAGATGCTGTTGAATTATTTTCAGAATATCAACACACATACATCCCACCTTGTTTGATGGAATGGTTTTTGATGAAAGACCATTTTTCTGATTTTTTTGAAAAATGTTTTGACCCTTTTCTTTTAAAATTTTTTTAGCTTTTTCTTTAGAGCAGACCTTCTTTGATTCGGTCTTCTCTCAGAACAAGATGACATGATGTCAAATTCTTCTGAAAATTTTGATTCACTATCAAGTCTGTTTGTGGTTTATCTGAAGCTTTTACAAACACTGTGGGATTATCTTTTGTAGTTTTTGTATAACCCAATCCTTCACCCTGATTTTTTATGTTGTTTCAATGTAGTCAATGAAATCCTTTGCTTGTTGAAAACCTTTTACATTTACCTTATTTTTATGAATTTCTGCATATAAAATTTTTCTTTCTTTTTCATAAAAACTAATTTTTGTATCTTTGATCAAACTTTCTTCATGTAAAAATATCATTTTCTTGACAATGTTTCAACATGTCTTTAAGTTCATCAGATTTCTTTGTTTCTGTTAAGTATTTTTCCTGTAATTTTTGAAAATCTTTCGTAGTTTGTTTATTTGATTTTGAAGCTCTTGATCATTATGACTTACATTGATTTCTGATGTCTCATTGTCAAGTTTTGCCATAAGACAAAAGTTTGCCATTTCTTCTTGATCATCATCTGATGAGTCATCAGTTATCCAGGTATCTGTCCCTGCAATCAGGCTGACTTCTTGTTGTTGTTGTTTTTTCTTGGCTTCTTCTAGCTTTATTTCATAGTAAGCTGGATCTTTTAACTTTTTGTTCTTGCATTCTGATGCATAGTGACCCTTTTGCTTGCATCTATATCATACCACTTCTGATTTGCTTTCTGCTCTTTTTTCTTTGGTTCTTGCTTCCATCTTTCCTTTATCACTTCTCTGAGTTCTGGAACTTCCTCCCTTAATCTTTGCTCAAAGGTTTTGGTGAGCAAGGCTATTGCTTTAGCAAATGCAGAAAAATCTGATGGATTTTCAGAATTTTCTGATGCTAAAACTTGGTTTTGTGAGTTGGAGGGTTGTAGATCAGGTGTGATTGATCTTTGTGAGTGTGATATTAAGGCTATAGGTCAACCATATTGCTTTGATTTTTCAATGATTTGTTGCTCTCTTGGAAGTAGAATACTGTATAGGTCATGCAGGTTCAGATTTCCTAGCTCCAGTGCGGAAGCTATGGTCATGGCAAGATTTTGCCATTCTCTGGGCAGAGCATCAAGAAATTTTACATTTTTTTCATCATTGGTTTTTTCAACTCCATGTTTTTTAGCTCATTTATATTTTTTGTTAATCTATTGTAAGCATTAGTAAGTGTTTCATTTGGTGAACATTTAAACCTTTCATAAGCATAGACATGATTTGTTCTCATGTTTCTTTTCATTTTGTCTCCTCTTCACAAAGATTTTCAAATTTATCCCATATTTCCTTTGCAAATGAACATGCATACACATAAGAAAATATGTCATTTGGAAGTGCCATAATCAGTAGTAATTTGGCCCTTTCATATGTTTCTACCAGTTTCCTGTCTTTTGGGCTCCAATTTTTCTCTTGTTTGGGAGCCCAAGAGGCAGAGATTGCTGGTGAGTCATCAGATGCTGGAACACCAGGTATTTCAACACGTGGTATATGTGGGCCCACACACAATGGATTGAAATAAAGCTCGATCATGTCCATTAAGGAAATTGATCATCCTGATTTTCCATTGGGGGTACTCCTCCCTAACTAACGTCGGAGGCTTTGACATAGAACCCATATTGAAAGCACTGTTCCAAGACTAAAAGTTTGCCATTTTTAGCCAAAGTTTTGAACTATTGTAAAACAGAGTATTAACAAGGATACTCGAGCAATTGATCGATTTGAAAATGTTTTATTCAATTTGCTCTGATACCAATTGTTGATCCTAGATAACAATGCTTTGACTTAAAATGGCAAGTTGATTTCAACTTTATATGAAAATAATATGCGGAATTAGAAACCAACTTGTAAGAAACACAGATACAGAATTTTCAAGTTTATATCACTTTTGAAAGTTTACAAAAGATGATTGAAAAGTTATTTTCTAATACAAAACAATGCTTAAGAATTCTGTGGGAGTGAAGGGCAATGGAGTATGTAAGTTGTAATACTTGCAATGCTCAGCTCCATCGATCTTCGGTTTGGTGTTCTCTATTTATAGAGAGCAATTGGCATGAATTCACAATTTGTTTATTCATGCAAGTGTTTGTCGTGGTAGATCATTTCATATGTCATGCTTACTACTTCCACTTATATCATAAATGTCCTTCAACTGAATTACCTTATCTTCAACTGCAGGTGGACATCAGGATTGGTCATCAGATTTCTGATGACTTCTGTCAGAATCTGATGAGGTTTCATCAGATTTGATCAGATCTTTTCTGATCCTTTCTTCGAACACTTAGACAAAGATATCCTCATCAGATCTGACTCAAATGCTTCTTCTTATGGCCTATGATCATATTTCTTCTGTTGACTTGATCCTTTGGCTTCTTTTTCACCAGATCTGATCAGATTGATTAGACTTTTTTTCTTCATTTTTCTTCAATACTTCAATCATACACATAAAGTTTCCTAACAAATAGAATAGACAAAAAAAAGAGGAGAGAGGATAGAAAAAAAACTGATTTGACTTTTATTATAATAGGACCTTATTGCCTTTTGGTCACTAAAAACAAAAATCTTATTAATTAAAGCACAATCATTACTCTGCTTTATTATCTTTTAATCTCATCCATCAAATCACATTTGATCAATGGTTAATATTGGTTCCTACGGTTCTCACAACTCAAAGTTGTTCTCATTTTACCCGACCCATATATATATATATATATAAATGGGGTTAATCTTACATGAGTGGATATTTAATAGAGATACAACTTATATTATGGCATAATATATATTGTGTGAATTAACATGACTTAAATTATGATAAATTATATCCACTTCCATAAGCTTAAAGATATGAATAGTCATATCTTAGACTAAACCTAAACTTGGTTCAACAAAACCCTATGTCATCATGCCAAATGTTTTTAACTAATTGTCATATGTAAAGTTGTTGCAACTCTAACTCGGTGGTTATGCATTTTCCTTGCAACATGGATAAAACATTTGGCATGATGACATCAGGTTTGGTTGAACATTTAGGTTTAGTCTAAGATATGACTATTCATATCCTTAAGCTGATGGACTTGGATATAATATATCATAATTTAAGGCATGTCACCATACACTCATTTAAGCCATAATTGAATCAGCTGAGGAGGCAGGTAGGTCCGAGGTGTGGGGGTGGGGGGGGGGATTTGTCAGTTTGGGACCCAACAGTGTTTGAGAGAACTAGGATGTTTAAGAACTGGATTTTTTAGTAGTAGCAGGAAAACTATTTATCCTGGGTGGAATTAGTTGTACTAAATGTCTACACACATAACGACCTGAGTGACAGGCATGGATAGGGGGACTATTATAGTTAAGGAGATCTCATAATGGAATGTGGGTTTTTCATGGTGATTTCAACGACGCGCGTCGGCCGGAAGAGAGACTAAACTCGGAATTTATTAGTTTAAATGCACATTTTTTCAACCAATTTATTGGGGAAGTGGACCTAATGGAGTATCAAATGGAAGGTAGGAAATATACTTACAGGTCGGACAACATGGTGAAATTAAGCAAGTTGTATAGATTCTTAGCAAGCCGGGATTTTATGGGTAAATGGTTATTGGCGTCTCTAATGGCAACTTACAATTTGGTCTTCGACCATTGCCCAATTCTTTTATATATGGTTCAAATGGACTATAGTAAGATTCCTCCCCATATGTTCAACTTGTGGTTCATATGGCGACCATTGCCGATTATGTGGAACAATTAATGGCGACATTCAACTTTGAAGGCCCAACTAACTTGGCCTTGGACATGAAGGTAACGTAGGTTAAGAGGGGTTGAAGGTGGGTTAAGAGGTGTAACAACCCTCAAAAAGGCCTCGTAACAATTCATAATCAAAACCCCAAATGCATATGATGAGAACCAGCACGAAAAACAAAAAACAGATTTTGGTCATCGTCGCGCGACGCGACGAGATTCCTAAAGGAACTTCGCGTGACGCGGCGCGTCCTTTTTTGCCAGAAGACACGTGTTGCCACATGGTAGCTACGTGGCTAGCCTACGTGGTGACTAATGCCACCTATGCCCTAGGTCACCTCAGTGCGTGACGCGACGATAAAGGTGAAGGTTGGTTGCGTGATGCGACGACCTTAAATTTCAGCTATAACTGGAGCAGTTCAGGGACATTTCAATATGCTTAAAATCAATTTCTTTCTCTCGCTCTCTCGTTCTATCGTTTTAGATCCCGACACCTTAAACCGCGAAACTTTGCTCCGTTGAAAGTGTGTGAAACCCTAATCTCTGAAACAATACCCTACCGATTTATCTGAAACCCTAGCAAAGAAAAGCTGAAGTTCCGCATGAATAAGGTGATACTTTGTACGTTGCGGTTTTGATCTCGTGATTATCATTAAATTTTGAATTAGGTTAATACACTAATACGGAGTTGCATTGTGTGTTTATTTATAAATTAGAACTTCTAACTAAGGAGCTCCTAAAAATAAAAAAACTTAATAGGTAAGAAAACTTAATAGCTAAGAAAACTTAACAGCTAAGGAAATTTAACAGGAAAGGAAACCTAACAGCTAAGGAAATTTAACAGGAAAGGAAACTTAACAACTAAGCAAGCTAAGTAAGTCAATCAGTTAAACAGTTAGGTAAGTTATTAATCAGCTAAATAGGTTAACTAATTAAACAATTAAAGTAAATTAGTTAAAAGTTTTTAAACATGTTTCAGGTGATTACAGTAGATCTGAACAAGAGTTGTGATACGGCACCAAAAGGCTTAAAGAAGTGGCTTATTTTATCAATTAAATTAAGAAACATTGTTTTATCTATTCGGGTTTATCCCCTATTAAAGCTACCTTTGTAAAACATTGGTTTATCTCCATCTGTTTAAATAAGTAAAATCTAGTGTTTTCTAAACTCTGATATTTTTCCTAACTCACGGTCCTGCTGAAATTTCCGCTGCTATATTTTCAAAATAACCACTGGTACCACTTGACTGTTCACGGCTCCCGTCTAGAAAAGAGCCACTGGTTTAAGCAATTAGGTGTTGTAATAATACCTAAGCTTAAACGAAAGAATTAGGAAATTGATATTTACTGGTACCACCGTAATCGTTGAAACGATACCCTGTCCGATTGATCTAAACCCTAGCAACGAAAAGCTGAAATTCCGCCTGAATAAGGTGATATTTGTACGTTGTGGTTTTGATCTCGTGATTATCGTTAAAGTTTGAATTGGGTTAATACACTAATACAAGTTGAATTGTGTGTTTATCTAGAAATTAGAACTTCTAACTAGGGAGCTGTTAATAGGTAAGAAAACTTAATAGCTAAGAAAACTTAATAACTAAGGAAATTAATTAGGAAAGGAAACCTAACAACTAAGGAAATTTAAAGGAAATGTGGTGTGCGTAAAGCATGATATGAATATATTAATAATTTGAGCCTATTTTACGTGTTAACCAACTTTTAAATTTATAAGACACGATATTATACTAACACTAAACACACACTTGGGCAAGTGCACCCATCGTGAGCGTAGTCTAGTGTTGCCAAGATACCGAAATCGTCCAAGGACACAAGGGCTTTCAATACCGATCTAGCCTCAACGTCTAATCGATACAAATTTTTGATAAATGGTTTTTAAAACATAAATTAAATCTAAAAGTAAAAAGATAAACAAAACAAAATACAAATAGACACGATAGAATCACTTGGATCCAACTTCTCTTTTATGTATCCTTTGATAGTTTTCGCACTTTCAGACTTTTTAAGAGATTATCTTAGTTATATTAGTATGCCCCACTTTTGAAGGTGACGTTACCTCGGCCAAGTGGTTTGAGTCAGCAAGGATACAATCCCAAGAGGGTGGAATATTGAAAGACAATTATGTAAGTTGTTAATGCGAAAAGTGGTAGTCCCTTCTTTTGAAGGTGACGTTACCCTCGTCCAAGTGATTTGAGTCAGCAGTGATACAATCCCAAGAGGCCGGTTTAATGTTTTAATAGTAATTTACATATGAGAGGTTCAAGCTATTCGCACCCCCGCCATCCAATACCTTGGACATTGAATAAGGTCATAGTAAGCTTGAACCAAGTCCTCGCAGGATCATTGAACGAGACAAGAATTTTACCAAACCACCCTCCTAACCCCCTACCAGGTAGTCAACGCACTTTATATAGACCGTGAAGATACGAATGAGAAAATCAATGACATCATGAAGAAATGGTAGGAAAATTCACTTTCAACATAAGAAATTAGTTATTAAAGTCATTAATACATACCCAATTAAAAAGTGCCGAAAGATTAAAAACTAAAAGTAATACATAGAAGATTAGTCTTCACCAAGTGATGTAAGAGGTTTTGCCAAGCATGGCCTTTGTTTGACAAGAACCCTTACTATCAATCTTGGATCCCGAGACTACTACACACTCTAGAGATGATAGATGGATGATGGTGGTGGGTGTTGGTGTTGTAGTGGTGGTGGAATGGTGGCAAAGTGAGAGAGAAGTAGTTTGCCAAGGGATGCCTTTGAAGTGAACCAAGCACCCCTATTTATATGCAGAACAGGACCCCGGCCACGGCCCCGTGTCCATTGGGCATGGCCTGTGGCTATCATTTCTCTGCCTTCAATAATTGCAGCTTGTCAGAAGAGGGGCCCACACGACCCCGTGTCTCCTGGGCACGACCTCGTATTCAAATTTTCGTTGTACTATCAAGATTCTGCAAATCTTAGAATTGACCACGCCCCATGTTGAGCTGGGCACGACCCCGTGGTGGGCATGGAATCTTCTACATACTTTGTCTTTAAGTGCAGAGGCTGACCACGCCATGTGCTTGGCTGGGCACGGCCCCATGATCAGCTTCTGTTTTCTTGTTCTTTTGCTTTGGTGTGTTGCTTAGGGGTCGGGTATGTTACTTTATTCCTTCTTTTTGTGTTTATGTTGGTTTTGGCTGCTTATTTGCTTCTTTTGTTCTTTTAAGCTCATTTTGTCCTGTAAATTCAAGAGGAACAAAGAAACGTGCTTTTTTCAACATTAGTATTAAAAAGGGTTAGTTTTATACCCCATTTGATGTAATGTATACGTTACATTTCGTACACATCAAATACCCCCACACTTGAATCTTTGCTTGTCCTCAAGCAAAACTCTTTTTAATGTGGCTTACCCACCCAAATGGAATAGGTAGAGAAGAAGTTTTTGTGGTTTATCTTGAGTGTCGGGAATCCAAGATCATTATTAAATTTTGTTTTTATTTTATGTACAATCCTATTCGTCATGATTTATTTAGAACATTTTTAAGAAAGATTATTTATTTAGGCATAACATGCCTCTTTAAAATTCTATTTATTTATATACAAGTTCACGTACCTCACAAGAGATCACTCAACACTCGGTCGAAGATGTATTTTTGTGATAACACTCGATTCCGGCTTGGAACGTACTTCTACTTTATGCTTGCAAAGCGATCAAACCTCCTCCTTTTTAACTATAAACCTTTGTAGATATCAAGAGGACTTTGTGAAGGGTTAGGCTTGGGCTAAGGGTATGTGAGTTTTCGTTAATGGTTAGTAAAATGGAGAAAATCACAAAAAGAGTCGGTTGTCGTAAAACTTTTTGTTTTAGTGACTTTTATTAAACTAAATACTTTCAAATAAGAAATTTTGAGGACTTGTTTGGTTATTTGTAAGTACTATAGTTTTTTATCAAAAGACAACCGAACTTTTTACTAAAACAAATGGGTTTGAAAGAAAAATATTTTTGTGGGTAATGGTAGTTTGTTTTTGCGGGTTTTAGAAACGAAAAGGTTTAGTCATTTACTTACTTGGGTTTAAGTTGTTAAGGACCGGGAATGTAACATCTTGGCAAGTTCTAGAGTTGTAAGAACCAATCGGCTATTCACACAAGAAACGAAAAATTGAGCATTTAGTTTAAAGATGTATGTCGTTTAAATGGTAAAATCGACTCAATAGAACGGTTTTTTGACAATATAATATCAAATTTAAAAAAGATTTTAAGTATTTATAAGTTTTTTGTTTGGTTTTAAACGTTCATATGTTTAAATTTTAAACTAAATTTTAAAATATTTATTTGTAAAAAAGTCAAAATAAATTAAATAAAAGAAGTTGGTGATTGACGACTCAATACGGTGTACTTATGCTCAACAAATTTTAAGCTTCCACGTTCCAAACACTCGCCACCAGTTGTTAAAATTTCCGTTGATTGATGCAAAACAGTTAAAATTTTTATTACGCCACTCGGTTTACGCGTGATGTAAGTTCATGAAAACGGAAATCCGGGTTCTTTGCAAATCTGCACGGACGTTTCTGTCGCCCCGTACTAATGTGAACTGAAATTTTGTAGGAAGCATGTTTCGTCCAGGTGTTTTTAAAGTCATTGATATTAACCTTTCATGTTGTTGGGTTTGAAACCGAAAAAAAATAGCAAACATCAAACTGTCGAAGTAATATCTAAGATTCCAAAATAAAAATTCAAACGTCCTAGGATAGATAATCACAAAAATCAAACCACAATGAAGTTTCCTAAGTTTCATGAACACAAAAAAATGTCCGCGACGATTTTCCTGATAGGCCTTTAGAACTTCACCAGACGGGAAACCTCAACATAAATTCATTAAGGGGGAATGCTCATCTTCCGTATTTCAATTTAGTTGTGGGGGTTGCAACATCGCCGGGACTTCATGTCAGTTCTAGAGGAGTTCTGGAGGAGGTCTCCTGGTTGGGTGTTTCTGGCGAGGCAATTCTTGTGGGATTTTCACGGGAGCATCGCAAGAATGTTCATCTTTGGTGAAAGGTTATTTCTTGAAGCAATTCTCAACTCCACCATCATATTGCCTTGACGGCTCTTTACTAATCATTCATCTATGGCTTCTCTTAAAGCATAAATCGGAAAGGTGCTTTAATTGATTGTCTTCTTCTGCCGAGTTCTTGAGTTTGTCGCGATGTTCGTCTGGCCGGGCATACTAAGAAAACAGAGTAAATCTTGGACGCTCAATTTAACATGGTTCAAAACGCAGTTCCCACCTTTCACCGTTTTGAATCAAAACTTAGCTTTACTATCTCTGGTTTTAAACATTTTAAAATGAGTATTAACGGTGAAATAAAACTGTTATTAGAGTTCTTGTAAATTTTATATTATGAAAACATAAGTCATGGACTATTTAATAGTTGAGCTTTTGGAGAATAAGGAAAGTCAAAAAGAAGACAGGGGTAAGAATTTTAAAACAACCGGGTATTATGGTTAAACAATCCAGAGGATCTTTGTTTGGAATAGTTTAAACATCAGATTATGCCTATAAATACACACACACACTAGCCGTAGAGCTATTGGCCCTATTCAGAGAAGTTCTAACACGTGTTTAATTAGGAAGGTGTTGGTGTAGAGTTAATATTTTCATGGTTGAACGGGGGTGTTTTGGCACACACAGCCATGGTGGAGTTTATGAAGTTTCAATATTTAAGGATCTCCTAGATCGGAGGTCCTTGCTACACACCGGTGCTAATGAGTAAACGTTTTGTATCACAAAGTAAGAGGTTTCGAAAGTCAAAAACTAAATTATTAATTGGTTAAACCAAGTATTTCTTAACCGGGTTTTTAGAAGGTTAGCTCACTTGGGTTAGAGGCATTGTTGGCCAATGGAACTCATGCTTCACAGGGATGACTATCCTAGGCCCTTCGCGAGAGGAATACTTATACGGTCTGTGTCGAGACTTCCGCAATGTGGTCAATGATCCCTGATTTGCTTGTAAAAATCATATTATATTTTTTTTTATTTTTTTAAAATAATTATTTGTTTTATTTAAATTAAAAATCAATTAAAAATACTTAAAAATAACATTTTTAAGGATAGAAAATAGCCATAAAATCACAAAAATTATATCTAAAAATCCATTAAAAATCTTTAATAAAATCCATCCATTTAATATATTTTTCCTATTATCATCTAGGTCAGTGATTCCTCGTTAACTCGTTTCGTCTAAATCGTGCGCATCTCACCAATTCAAATCCAACGCACCCAATGTGAGTGAACCCTTCAAATTCCCCGTTTTAATCATATTTTTGGGGTGTATCATGTGTCTATTCATTTACTTATTATAACCAAGTTATTGTGCATATATCATATCATGACATGTGTGTTAGTTGTTGCTGTTCAGTAGTTAGAATTGTTTGCAAGTTATTATTTCAGTACATGCAATTGCTGAGGCCGTAACTCCCCATCCCTCGAGGTTGAGTTTGATCCCCATTTTATTATGTGGTTGATCAGGGCGTGCCCGCACGATCGGCTCCGTTTGATTGAGCCTTGATCGGTTTATTTACATTTCAAGTTCATGCAATACGCTCGGCTCCGTTTGATTGAGCCTTGAGCACACAGTTCAATTTACATTTTCAGTTCATGCAATACGATCGGCTCCGTTTGATTGAGCCTTGATCTCACAGTTCATTTATGTTAATTATCATATGATGTTGGTATGATCATGTATGTTATCAATTATTAATGTATGTTATAATTGTAACCGATGTTGCCATTGCTTGATTTCATACATATGCTCTTTTATGATTATGCACAATATTTTATTGATAAACTAACCAGAAAATCATTTATCTATAAGGTTCACTCGCCAACTTATGTTGACCCAAAAACCTCCCATTTTACACATGATACAGGTGAACCAGCAGCAGCTAGGAACACGTAGGACCTGGATTAGAAGAAATAAAATGATTTAGTGTTTGGGATTATTATGTTTGGTTATTTTCCTTTGTAATGAATGAACATGTTTGAAGGTTTGAGAAATGTAACTTTGACTTCATTTAATTATGAAACATAATAGTAAATGTCATGTGCTTTGGTGATAACCCAATTATGCCCCGACTCTGATTTCCGCTGCGGGTCGGGGTGTGACAGATTGGTATCAGAGCCATGACTATAGGGATATAGGATAGGTTATTAGACCCTTAGAGCCTATACTATAGTCGATTAGAAACCTATAGGAATTTTGTGTGTTATATGCCAAATTTCATGATGTTTATATGTTTATGTTAAAATGTTACATTTGATATTGTTCAAGCATGTTCATAAGTATGAATTATCAAATAATGCTTATCATGAAATCGTATGATCATAACATATCACATCCATGCAAGCACACACCACATCATGATTGATTTTACAACGATTTTCGTGTTTTCAAATCTCATCAAAGTGAGTTCTCATGACGGGCATGTAGTAACTGGAAGGGTACTAGTACCGGTAGTCGGAACGTCCTGTCTAGGCTGGCATTCGTATAAATCCAAAATAAAGGACCAGTTTGCCTACCTGGGGACCAACGATGAGAGTACGAAATACCTATTAGGCCAAAGCATGCTATACCAAACGTCGTGAGAGCTAATCCCACTTTGAGTTGTCATTGTGTCTACACCTGGACACGTTCCGACCAAATATCTCATGAGCATATTTTGTGGTTAGCATTCGGGGATGCGAGTGTTAAATTGCCAATACTAATTGTAATCCTACCAAACCAATAGCCATGGGGCCCACATGACTATATAGGTGAAGGTATGGGGGACATTTGAGGCCCAACATGAGCGAACCCAAGACATCCTTCGGATGTAGTTGCATTATTGATATTTATGTTATTTTTTTTAAGACACATGACACCTAAAGGATACCATAAACTCACAATCTTCTCATTTTATGATCCTGTAGATGTCGTATAGACCGCATCGAAGGAATAGGAAATCGGAAAAGTCTCAGGAACGATTGGCCACTCATATCGCCAACCAAATGGCCACGATATTACCTGACATCGTAGTACAAGTACAACAAGCTCTTGCTGCAAATCCTACTAACCCTCCTCAACAACAGGACCAGATCATCAACGACCCTCCTACCGGCAAATGCACTTACAAACATTTTAAGTCTTGCGATCCCCCAAAATTCGAAGGGACTGAGGGAGTCACTGCTCTCCAGCGTTGGTTCGAGGAGATGGAAAACGTTTTCTAAACTGCGATTGTCCTGAGGATCGCAAAGTTCGTTATGCCACCGGGAGACTACTTGGCGTAGCTCTCACTTGGTGGAATACCGAGAAGGGAAAGAGGGGAATGGAAGATGCGATGGCCTTAACTTGGGAGGAGTTAAGGGAGATCATGACTAGGCGATTCTGTCCTAGGAGTGAGATTAAGAAATTGGAAGATGAATTTCATGCCCTGAAACAAAAGGATGGTGATCACTCTACTTACAACAAACGGTTCTTGGAGTTGAATCAGATGGTACCAACTTATTCACTCCAACCTACCGTCTGATCGAACATTACATTCGAGGACTTCCCTCGAAAATCCAAGATTCGGTCCTCAGTGTTTCACCGGTAACACTCGAAGCTGCCATGGTGTTGGCAACAGAACTAACCGAAAACCGAATTCGTAATGGGAAGTTCAAGGAAGAAAAGAAGAAAGCCCCTGCTGAGGGACAAACCTCAAACCACCACACTCCTTCCTCTAAATTTGCTAACAAGAGGAAGCGTAACAACAGGAACTTTGCAGTCACCCACACCAACACCCCTGTTCCTGCTGCACCCATCACACAAGCCACTCCTCCACCCGCGCCATACAAAAGACCATACACAGGACCACTACCAAAATGTAACCGTTGTCAGTATCACCACTCCCCTGACTATCCTTGCCAGTACTGTACCAGCTGCGGTCGCGCTGGACACCTTGCACAACAATGCCGCGCACCTCAACGAACAAATCGCCACCCACCTATAACCCAAACCCACCAACAATTTATGGGTCAAGCCCAACAACAACAACCATTTCCACCCACTCAACATTTAGCCCAAACATACTATCAACCCAACTACCCTATGGGTCAACCTATGCGGGCATGTTTCAACTGTGGAGATCCAAGTCATTTCAGGAACACATGTCCAAGACTAGTCAATATTATTCATGCTCAGGCCCAAGCCAACCCAGTGAACCAAGCAAATCAAGCTCCTCCACCTGCTAGAGGAAGGGCTTTCAATATTAACGCAAACCAGGCCAGAGCTGACGGCAATGTGGTCAACGGTACGTTTCTTATAAATGGTAGATATGCCTCTATGTTATTTGATACTGGTGCGGATAGAAGTTTCGTGTCATTAGAGTTTGAACCTATCTTAAGTAAAAATCGAGATAAGCTCGCGGAATCCATAACAGTGGAAGTTGCAGATGGAAAACCAGTTTTGTTAAACTCTATTTTACGCAACTGTACGCTCACCCTAAACGACCACGATTTCTCGGTCGATCTTATTCCTATGAAGCTGGGAAGTTTTGACATCATAGTCGGAATGGATTGGCTCAGTCAGCATAATGCGGAAGTTGTATGTCGTGAGAAATTTATTCGTATTCCTCTTTCAAACGGTCAGACTCTTCGAATTATTGGAGAAACCTCGGCGAAAGGACTCAACTTAATGTCTTGTCATCAAGCTCAGAAATACCTTCGCAAGAATTATGTCGCGTTTTTAGCCCATATCATCAAGAAGGGGACCGCAGAAAAGAAACTTGAAGATATTCCTGTTGTAAAAGATTTTCCACAAGTTTTTCCTGACGACATTTCAGGACTACCTCCAATCAGAGATGTCGAGTTTCGTATCGATCTTATACCTGGTGCTACGCCAGTGGCAAAATCTCCATATAGGTTAGCCCCCTCTGAAATGCAAGAGCTAGCCAGTCAATTGCAAGAGTTGACTGACAAGGGATTTATACGCCCCAGCTCATCGCCTTGGGGTGCACCTGTACTTTTCGTAAAGAAGAAGGATGGATCTTTTCGCATGTGCATCGATTATAGAGAGCTCAACAAGTTAACTATCAAAAATCGATATCCTTTACCTCGTATAGATGATCTTCTTGACCAGCTACAAGGTGCCAGTTGCTTTTCGAAAATCGACCTTCGATCGGGCTATCATCAGCTTAGGGTGCATGAAGAAGACGTCCCTAAAACTGCTTTTCGAACTCGATATGGTCACTATGAATTCATGGTTATGCCGTTTGGATTAACCAACGCACCAGCTGTTTTCATGGACCTAATGAATAGAGTCTGCAAACCTTACCTTGATCGATTTGTTATTGTGTTCATTGACGATATTCTTATCTATTCAAAATCCAAAGCTGATCATGAGCGTCATCTGCGACTTGTTCTTGCACTTCTAGAAAAGGAAAAGCTTTATGCCAAGTTCTCTAAATGTGAATTCTGGTTAAAAGAGGTGCAATTTCTTGGGCATGTAGTCAATGACAAAGGAATACATGTGGACCCATCAAAGATTAAAGCAGTTCAAGAATGGCAAGCTCCACGTACACCAACTGAAGTAAGGTCTTTTCTTGGACTTGCTGGTTACTATCGTCGATTCATTTCAAACTTCTCCCGCATTGCGGTGCCACTCACGGCTTTAACCCATAAAGGGAAACCATTTGTATGGGGGCCCAAGCAAGAAGAAGCTTTTCAAACCCTCAAGCAAAGACTTTGTGATGCACCAATCCTCACTCTTCCTGAAGGTTGTGATGATTTTGTAGTCTATTGCGACGCGTCAGGGCAAGGATTGGGATGCGTTCTCATGCAAAGAGGAAAAGTCATAGCTTATGCCTCAAGGCAACTCAAGACTCACGAAAAGAACTACACCACTCATGACCTTGAACTTGGAGCCGTTGTATTCGCTCTTAAGATATGGAGACATTATCTTTATGGCACGAAGTGTGAAATATACACTGACCATAAGAGTCTTCAACACATCTTCAATCAGAAAGAGTTAAATATGAGGCAACGGAGATGGGTCGAACTTCTAAATGATTACGACTGTGAAATCAAATACCACCCTGGTAAAGCAAATGTGGTGGCTGATGCACTTAGTCGAAAGGGCTATGCGAACTCTATTCATCTTCTATGTTCGCAAATTATAACCAATATTAAGGATCAAATTCGAGAAGCTCAACACGTTTCAATAACAGAGGAAGATGTACAAAAGGAGATGTCCTGTGAGCCGAGCTAAAGCTGGAAACTAAATCTGATGGCATTTTGTATTACCTAGATCGTATATGGATTCCTAACCATATCAATCTTCGTGAAACACTCATGCATGAAGCCCATAAGTCGCGATATTCTATACACCCAGGAGCCGATAAGATGTATCAAGACCTACGGTACACCTATTGGTGGCCTGGAATGAAGAAAGATATTGCCGTTTTTGTTTCCAAGTGTCTCACTTGTTCTAAAGTAAAGGCTGAACACCAAAGACCCTCAGGACTTCTGGTCCAACCAGAAATACCTGTCTGGAAGTGGGAAAATATAACCATGGATTTCATTACCGGGTTACCTGCACTTCTAGTGGGTATGACACTATATGGGTGATTATAGACCGACTCACAAAATCAGCTCACTTTATTCCTATTCGAGAAGATTTTAAGAACGAAAAGCTTGCTCATATTTATATCAGCGAAATCGTCAGCCGTCATGGAGTTCCATTAAGTATTATTTCTGATCGTGATGGTCGTTTCACCTCACGACATGGCAGGCAGTACAATCCGCAATGGGCACTCGACTAGATCTCAGTACCGCCTATCATCCCCAAACTGATGGACAGTCTGAGCGCACCATTCAAACCCTTGAGGATATGCTTAGAGCATGTGTCATAGACTTCAAGGAAATTGGGACGCCCACCTACCGTTAGTCGAATTTTCGTACAACAACAGTTATCATTCTAGTATCGGCATGGCACCTTTTGAAGCTTTATATGGTCGAAAGTGTCGATCTCCTGTTTGTTGGCACGAAATTGGGGAATCTCAAATTACTGGTCCGGAATTGATCCAAGAAACAACAGATAAGATTCATCAAATCAGAAACAATCTTCTAGCGGCTCAAAGTCGTCAAAAGAGTTACGCAGATAAACGACGGAAGCCTTTGGAGTTTAGCGTTGGTGATCATGTGCTTTTAAAAAGTGTCACCGTGGAAGGGAGTAGTTCGTTTTGGTCAAAAGGGAAAGCTAGCACCACGTTACGTAGGACCTTTCAAAATACTCGAAAGAGTAGGTCCTGTAGCTTACAAGCTTGACCTACCGGAAGAACTCGACAGAATTCATCCCACATTCCACGTGTCGAACTTGAAGAAGTGCCTCGCTGATGAGAATCTTCATATTCCACTAGAGGATATTCAGATTGATGAATCCATGCATTATATTGAAAGGCCGGTAGAGATTATGGACTATGGAGAAAAGCGTCTACGTCGAAGTCGCATTCCTATTGTTAGGGTACGCTGGGAGTCGAAACGGGGACCTGAGTTTACTTGGGAACGTGAAGACTCAATACTGAAAAATACCCTCATCTTTTCCCTACTACATCAACTGTTTGAATTTCGGGACGAAATTCCTAAAAGTAGGGGATACTGTAACATTTGTATAAATCGGGTCTCCAAAACCCGCTCCGTTTTGTAATCAAATATCAAGTTACGAAATTTCATTAAGTATTTATGAGTATTTTGAGTTTAAACGTTACATAATTAATATATAAACTAAACTATAAAAATTATATTTGATAAAAAGTCAAAATAAAATAAATAAAAAATAGTTGGAGCTGACCGGACTCGAACCCGGGTCAACTGCCTCCAACAATTTAACTTCCCGTCTCCAAACCACTCCGCCACCAGTTGTTTTCTGTTGGTATTATGAAAACAATTAAATTTTATACGCAAACTCGGTTTAACGGTGACTGATATATGAATAACGGAAATCGGTAAGCCAAATCGCCAAATCAGTTTTCGTTCGTTTAATTAACTTATAACCGACGCATATCGGTTTTTAATTAAAGTTCAGATTGAATGAACTTCAAGTTTTGGGTTTTGAAACCGAAAAACATTCAAGCTTCAAATAATTCTGATTCCAATCATTTATACGATCCAGAACTGTCTCAAACACACTCCAAACCCTTTTCGTCGCGTTTTCAAGTCTTTTGAGCTCAAGAAAATTGTCGCCGGAATTCCCTGCAACTCTCGCCGGAAAACCGTGTTCAACATAAATCAGTAAGAATTTCCTCTCTTGCTGTTTCATTTATTGTTGGGCCCTGCTAACATTATTCCGTCACTCAAAGTCAGTCATAGAAGACTTTGCTGGATTTCTGGTTTCGCCGGAGAAATTCTGGGATTTGCCGGAACCACGCTAGTTGACGGTAAACACATTCAATCGTGCTAATAATTCATGTACTCTGGTTCAATTTCAAATCTAATTCTTTAATTCTGTTGATTAGCCCTCTCAGCCGAAGTTTCATAAACGGAGTTGCCTGTCCTCGCCGGACTTCCTGAAGAAGACGACCTGTCCGGTATTTCTTGTCCCCAAACTGTTCGGTTTGTTCATTCAAACTAGTAGGCATGATATTTAAGTAGTAGAGCCATGAATCAGTTGTCTGAGTAAAAACCAGTAATCATAACGAAGAAGACGAATCTAAAAACGGGATAAGAATAATTAAAACCCGGATAATTAAACGGGTTAGACACACAGTCCAGCGGTGGACTGTGTGCAAAGTTTATATACGAGTCCCGAGTTCGATCCTTACTACACACACACTGCGTAATAATATTCCCTTTTTATTCATAAAACTAACCGGGTTAGATTGAGTAGTTGTTAAGTATAATATAATTCAAGAATATAACCGGGTTAGACACACAGTCCAGCGGTGGACTGTGTGCAACACAAACTGCACGTCACGCGATCGAGTCCCGTCCCACACACCGGTTCAATGAGAATAAAACGTTTTGTAAAATAAAGGAATTTTCGGTAAATTCGAATAAGTGTATTAATATAATTAAAACTAGATTTCTAACGGGTTAGTCACGTAGCTCAGTTGGTAGAGCTACGTGCGCGTGAACGGAAGGTCACAGGTTCGAATCCCGCTCGGCGCAAGAATTACCGCTGACCGAACCGGTCAACGGTCAACGGTCAACGGTCAAACAGTAAAAAAAAATATTATTTTTTTTTTTTTTTTTTTAAAATAATTATTTGTTTTTATTTAAATTAAAAATCAATTAAAAATACTTAAAAATAACATTTTTAAGGATAGAAAATAGCCATAAAATCACAAAAATTATATCTAAAAATCCCATTAAAAATCTTTAATAAAATCCATCCATTTAATATATTTTTCCTATTATCATCTAGGTCAGTGATTCCTCGTTAACTCGTTTCGTCTAAATCGTGCGCATCTCACCAATTCAAATCCAACGCACCCAATGTGAGTGAACCCTTCAAATTCCCCGTTTTAATCATATTTTTGGGGTGTATCATGTGTCTTATTCATTTACTTATTATAACCAAGTTATTGTGCATATATCATATCATGACATGTGTGTTAGTTGTTGCTGTTCAGTAGTTAGAATTGTTTGCAAGTTATTATTTCAGTACATGCAATTGCTGAGGCCGTAACTCCCCATCCCTCGAGGTTGAGTTTGATCCCCATTTTATTATGTGGTTGATCAGGGCGTGCCCGCACGATCGGCTCCGTTTGATTGAGCCTTGATCGGTTATTTACATTTCAAGTTCATGCAATACGCTCGGCTCCGTTTGATTGAGCCTTGAGCACACAGTTCAATTTACATTTTCAGTTCATGCAATACGATCGGCTCCGTTTGATTGAGCCTTGATCTCACAGTTCATTTATGTTAATTATCATATGATGTTGGTATGATCATGTATGTTATCAATTATTAATGTATGTTATAATTGTAACCGATGTTGCCATTGCTTGATTTCATACATATGCTCTTTTATGATTATGCACAATATTTATTGATAAACTAACCAGAAAATCATTTATCTATAAGGTTCACTCGCCAACTTATGTTGACCCAAAAACCTCCCATTTTACACATGATACAGGTGAACCAGCAGCAGCTAGGAACACGTAGGACCTGGATTAGAAGAAATAAAATGATTTAGTGTTTGGGATTATTATGTTTGGTTATTTTCCTTTGTAATGAATGAACATGTTTGAAGGTTTGAGAAATGTAACTTTGACTTCATTTAATTATGAAACATAATAGTAAATGTCATGTGCTTTGGTGATAACCCAATTATGCCCCGACTCTGATTTCCGCTGCGGGTCGGGGTGTGACAGTATGCGTGTATGCTCGTTTAAAGGCTCAAAACTCACTTATTGTGGGAACGGGTTTATATAGTAAACAAGTATATATAATCAAATTTTAAAAAAGATTTGTCAAGCCTTTTTATAATTTTCTTGTTTGGTTCTTTTTATCACGATTCTATCGGTTGTAAATTTGTACAACTAAAATTTTTAGAAATTGTTTTTCCTGGTTTAAACCAAGACAAGTAAAAATTGAATTTTTTTGTCTTTGAAAAGAATTTGGGGTGATTAGCGATTCCAATAGAGTTTTGTGTAAGGCTGGTTATTAGGACTTGCAAGATTCAAAGTTTTAGCTTTCCCCCACACTTAAATTACACATCGTCATCAATGTGTCCAAAAAATAAGTTTTCCGGTTGATTCGAATGCATAAAAGTGCGGTTAAAAACAAGTTTTAATGGTACTGGGCACGGGCCCGTGTTGTCCAGGCACGGCCCCATGTCCAGAGGGGCGTGTCCAGTGAACACGGCACGTGGTCAGTTACCTGGAAGATTTCTTTTTCTGCAGAAGCCTGGGCACGGGACGTGCTGGTCTGGGCACGGCCCCGTACTGCACATGCTGGAAGCTGGAAAATTTTGTCAGGAAGTCATGTTTTCGTCCAGGGGGTGTGGTTTTAACGTCCTTTTGGCAGTTCTCACCTTTTCTCGTTTGTTAGGTCATATAAGAAGATCCGAACACCACAACAACTAGCTTAAACCATCATATATCATAGTGCGAAGTACAAAAGGTCCTAAGATACTTCCTAAAAATAAAAATTACAAACGTCCTAGAGATAGATAAGTGCAAGAAATCTAAACCACAATGAAGTTCTACCATAGATGTTTACATGACAACACAACAAAAACCCGAAACGATTTTCCGGTGAATAAGGGCCTTTAGAACTTCAACCCAGAGGGTGCAACCCTCAAAAGTCAATGAGAATTCCTCAATCTCCCGAGGGAGGAAGAGGAAGGGCTCATCTTCCGTATTCTCATACGGGGGAGGTGTGGGGGTTGCAACCACCGCCGGAACTTCGTGTAATGTGTCTAGAGGAGGTTCTGGAGGGAGGTCATCCCATCCGGTTGGGATGATGATTTCTTGTGCGAGGTTCCAATCTCTTGTGGGAAGATTGGTTTCATGGGAGGCATCGCAAGAATGTTCAATCTTTGGTGCAAAAGGTTGATTTCTTGAATGCAATTCTCCAACTCCACCATCAAATAGTTGACTCGATTGACGAGAGCCTCTTCCACTAACGTCATTTCATCGATGGCTTCTCTTAAAGCATAAACATAACGGACAAGGGTGGCTTCAATTGATTGTCTTCTTCTGCTCTGGTTGTTCCTTGAGTTTGTCGACGATGTTCCACTGTTCTGGCTCGACATACTAAGAAAACAAGAGTAAAATCTTAAGAAGAAACAGCTCAAAGTTTAACCACTGCCCCGTGTCCAACGAACACGGGCAGTGTCCGACCTTCTGCAACCGTTTGAACTCAAAAACTCTTTAGCTTTAACTTATCTTTCTTTGGTTTTAAACATTTTAAACATGAGTAACTTAAAGCGGTGAAATAAAACATTCGTTTATTAAGAGTTTCTTGGTAAAACTTTTATATTGCATGAATAAAGCATGAAGTCATGGAGCTTCAAGCTTTAATGGAGGTTTTGAGCTTTTTGGAGAATAAGGGAAAGTGAGAAAAGTAGTAAAGACAAGATGGTTTTAAGGAAACCTCTTTAAGAACATACCTTTTGGGGTATATGTGAAAAATCTCAGAGGATCTTTGCCTTTGGAATAGGTTCAAACATGCAGCATAAAGCCTAACTTATAGAAAACGACAGCACACTGACCACTGCCCCATGCCGGCTGAGCATGGCCCCATGGTCAGATGAAGTTCTGACACGTTTGTCCTTATTAGAGACACGGGGCGTGTTGGCCTGGACACGACCCGTGGTCATTTTTCTGGTTAGAACGGGGCGTGTCTGCTTGGCACAGCCCCATGGTTGGAGTTTTTATGAAGTTTTGTCATTTTATTTTAAGGATCTCCTAAGATCGGGAGGTTCCTTGCTGGAGGGAACAACACCGAAGTGCCTAAGGTACCGTAATTAGTCTTGGTGTATGCACCAACGTAAGAGGTTATCAGAAAGGGTAAAAACTAAACTACTTATTGGTGGGCGAAACCAACCTTTATTCCCCTTACCTGGGCTCTTGTTAAAGAAGGTGTATGTCGAATCACTCAGGTCTATGAGCGCATTGGTGTTGGCCAATGGAGAGTCCTTCACGGCATAATCGACATAGGGATGACTATCGCTAGTGCCTTCGCAAGAGGTCAAGGTACTTATTGCGGTCTTGGTGTCGCTAGATTCCGCATGTGGACTCAATGATTCTCCCTGGATTTGGCCTTGTGATGAATACCTCATTTTCATCATAAGTTCCATTTCCTTTAATTTTTTGAGAATCCTTTCCTCTATTTGACGTATATCAAAGGAGGTGATGTCGTTTGTAAGATGAGGTTGAGGGCACTCAGGTGGATGACAAGGATCGTTTTTTACTTTCGCCCACCTTAAGGTGATTACCACAAGAAAATGATGGATTTGCTAAGTAGTGGGGTCCAATATTTAGGATATAACATTCTAAATCTTTATGAAATCCACCACATAGTTGACACCATCCGCCGTAAGAGTGGCGAAAGAAAAAATAATCGATGTCATTCATGTTTTTTGTCAGAGTTTACCAACCATTGGGATCAGACGGTCCTGTTTTTAGTAACTGGGTGTCTAGGCACGGCCCCGTGTTCGGATATCACGACCCGTGTTCAGCTACTGTCTGATTAAAAACATATTTTGTTGCTGCTATTATTGAACACGGAGGCGTGTTGATTGGACACGGCCTCGTGCTGCAGCCTGCAGAAGTCACAGATTTTTCTTAAAAATTGCAGAAAACCTAAAAAAGAAAAATTGTTAAAAATAATTAGGCCGCTGATTTTAAACTTTCTTAAAATCCTTGTATCCCTAGCAACGGCGCCAAAAACTTAGTGTGCGTAAAGAGTGATATGAATTTATTAATATATTGAGCCTATTTTACGCGTTAGTCGAGTTTTAAATTTATAAGACACAATATTGTATTAACACTAAACACACACTTGGGCAAGTGCACCCATCATGAGCGTAGTATAGTGTTGGCAAGATACCGAGATCGTCCAAGGACACAAGGGCTTTCAATACCGGTCTAGCGTCAACGTCTAATCGATACAAATTTTTGATAAATGGTTTTTAAAACATAAAATTAAATCTAAAAGTAAAAAGATAAACAAAATGAAATACAAATAGACAAGATAGAATCACTTGGATCCAACTTCTCTTTTATGTATCCTTTGATAGTTTTCGCACTTTCGGACTTTTCAAGAGATTATCTTAGTTATAGTAGTAGGCCCCTCTTTTGAAAGTGACATTACCCTCGGCCAAGTGGTTTGAGTCAGCAAGGATACAATCCCAAGAGGGTGGAATATTGAAAGATAATTATGTAAGTTGTTAATGCGAAAAGTGGTAGGCCCTTCTTTTGAAGGTGACGTTTGTAACATCCGTCGAAAAACGGGTTTTCAAAACCCGCTTCGTTTATTAATCGAATATTTCAGTTATAAATTTTCGTTGCGTATTTAATGTTCATATTAATTTTAAACGCTACATAACTAATAAACATTGTTAGAGTTTTAAAACATAATTAATAAAAACAAAGAAATAGTGAATAAAAAAATAAATACCGCTGCCGGGTTTCGAACCCGGGTCAGCCGGTTCATCCAACAAACAAGCGTTTCACCACTCCACCACTTGACTCGTTTGTGTAATCAATGAATCAAATAAAACTTAAGTTGCACCCGTGAATTCATCTGTTTGCGTCAAGAACTGAAACCGCTCAACGGCTTTCAAATAACCAGAAGACCTTTGGTGTGGTCGCGAGTTTCTGAGTGTAACCGATGATTCAATGCCAGTTACAACCCACGTTCTTAATCAATTCTATCTTCAATGAACTCGATTCATATGATTTTCGAGATTGAAAACCGAAATGATATTACTCCTAATTTACACTAATAATACCATCGCCTCACATCTCGGAAACACTCGCAACACCCTCAATTTTATTTTTCACTCTAACTTCTGTCGTCGGAATCACTATCTGCTATCGCCGGATTTTTACCAGAAAACCGAGACTTACACAAAATCGGTAAATTCTAGACTCTTTTGTTTTCAATCCATTGTTAGACTTATACTAACTTCAATCCTTCAACCAGAATCGGTCCCAGAAGACGTTGCCGGATATTCTGCACTCGCCGGAAAATCTCTGGAAATTTCCGAAATCACACTGTAAATCGGTACAATCATCTAAACCCCTGATATCTCTTGTATAGTAACTTAATTTCACAACTCATCGATCAAAACTGTTAATTGATTCAATCAGACGGAATTCACAAATCAGAGCCGACGACCATTGCCGGAATTCTGAGAAAAACAGTCTGTTCGGTACATTCGATTCCGTAACTCTTTTTATCCATTACATTTCAACCATTTATATTCGTTTGTCTGTGTCTTTGAATGAAGAAGACGAAGTCGAACATTATGTATAAGTTTAATTAAAACAAGATATTAAACCGGGTTAGACACACAGTCCAGCGGTGGACTGTGTGCAAACACACAGCGCACGTCACGAGTTCGAACCTTATAACGTACCGACTTTCCGAATTAAAACCAATTTTTTTAAAACAGAATCAGATCAAGTTACAGTATGTCTATAAGATTAATATAAACCGTAAGTTAAACAGATAAGACACACAGCCCAACTGGTTGGGCTGTGTGCTTACAAACCGAAGGACCCGAGTTCGATCCAGGTCCCTGCAACCGGTTCGACCATTTTAAAATCCTTTTAATATAAACCAAATAAATTAACATTTAATTAGTATATATATATAATTAAAACATAGAATATTTCGGGTTAGACACGTAGCTCAGTTGGTAGAGCTGCGTGCACGCGTACGGGAGGTCACGAGTTCGAACCTCACTCAGCGCACACATTACTCATAGTCCGACCGGTCAACGGTCAACGGACCGGTCAACGGTCAAAAAGTCAAAACTTTTTATTTCTTTTTATTTATTTATTTAATTTAAAAATCAATTAAAAATACTTAAATATAATATTTTTAAAGTTAGGAAAAGTCCTTAAACTCACAAAAATAAACCTAAGAATCCATTTATTTACCAAACTATTTCGTTATTATTTTTAGGTTCGTCGATCAAATTCCAAAAACTCGTGCGCATCCAACAACATCAAAAGAACGCACCCAATGTGAGTGAATCTCTACCAATTCCCCGTTTTAATCACATTTTTGGGTGTATCATGTGTCGTATAACTATTTATTATATTATAAACACTTGTGCATCCGTCATATCCGTGATCAAATGTGTATTCAATATGTATCAATTGTTGTGTGGATTATGTTTAGATTAAAGTTTTCATTTTCAGTACATGCATTTCATAGGCCCATCAGCTCCCCGTGGGAGACGGGTTGAGTACAGGTGCCTCATTCGATCGGCTCCGTTTGATTGAGCCTTGATCTCACATACATCATCATACATTTCATACAATCGGCTCCGTTTGATTGAGCCTTGATCTCACAATACATTATCATTCATGTCATATACTCATTCAAGGTGGTTTGTGATTGTTTGTTTATATATGTTTGCTCACATGTGAATATTGCACAACTTTTCAATATAAAATACAACAAGGAATCAATAACAATGTTTTTAAACAAGGTTCACTCGCCAACTTTTGTTGACCCAAAACTTCCCCCATTTTACACATGATACAGCTGATCCAGTTGAGACAAGAAATGCGTAGGAAGGCCTAGAAGAATAAATCAGTTTAATGCTTTGGATTGTTTTACTTAGTTTCATTTTCTTTGTAATTGTATGGATTTATTTTGACTATTTAAGTTGTAATTTGAATTTAATAAATATGAAACATTTTAGTAAACATCATGAGCTTTGGTGATAACCCAATTATGCCCCGACTCTTATTCTACGGCGGGTTGGGGTGTGACAACGTTACCCTCGTCCAAGTGGTTTGAGTCAGCAGTAATACAATCCCAAGAGGTCGGTTTAATGTTTTAATAGTAATTTACATATGAGGGGTTCAAGCTATTCGCACCCCCGCCATCCAATACCTTAGGACATTGAATAAGGTCATAGTAAGCTTGAACCAAGTCCTCGCAGGATCTATACATTGAGCGAGACAAGAATTTTATCAAACCACCCTCCTAACCCCCTACCAGGTAGTCAACGCACTTTATATAGACCGTAAAGATACTAATGAGAAAATCAATGACATCATGAAGAAATGGTAGGAAAATTCACTTTCAACATAAGAAATTAGTTATTAAAGTCATTAATACATACCCAATTAGTTAAGCAAAATGAAACTCAACAGCTAAGCAAGCTAAGTAAGTCAATTAGTTAAACAGTTAAGTAAATTATTAATCAGCTAAATAGGTTAATTAATTAAACACTTAAAGTAAATTAGCTTAATTAATTAAACACTTAAAGTAAATTAGTTAAATAGTTAAAGTAAATTATCAGTTAAAAAGCTAAGTTTAACAACAAAACGGTTAAGTAAGTTTAATAACTTAATATCTAAATAAATGTATAAAGTAGATAAACATCTGAATAGGTATATATGAGGTAGATAACATATAAGGAATATATATATATATATATATATATATATATATATATATATATATATATATAAGGAAGGTATATATGGGTAGATAACAACTGGGGAAGGTGTATATGGGTAGCTAGTACCTAGGGGGTTTATCCATGGAATGTTTATCCAGTGAAGGTTTATCTTGGAAAGGTTTATCTAGGGAAGGCTTATATAGGGAAGGTATATATGAAACTTCCTAGAAAAGAAAGGCATATTCCTTACCTATAATAGGAAGCTTAGGATTAATTTTTCCTTGCTCATTCCTTCTCTTCTTTTTCGATACATTGGTGTTCTAACCAATAATCACCGATACGATATTGTGTCCGTTCGATCAGGGAACCAACTAACGGATGTTTAAGTGTTGTCTGAATAAGGTTATACTTTGTCATCTATGTTATGGTTCTGATCTCATGATGATTGTTAGGTTTGATTTGGTTTTACATTAATACGTATTCTACTCTGTTAAACTAAATGTTTAACTATCACAAAGCTCAAAACTATAAACTTACTATCAAAATAGATGCTTAATTACCAGAAGATTCAGAGTTATAAGTAGATGCTTAACTATCAGAAGGCTTAGAACCAGGAAGCCTGTTAAATCAAGAACTACAGACGTACAAGGTGAGTCGTTCTCTTTTTCTCACAACATTGTGAGTCATTCTCTTTTTATCAAATGCTTTCAAAACCTTAAATGTTTTCCAGTTGTATTTATAGTGATAAGGTTTTTGTATTCTTAAATTACTGCCGATATGTGGGGTTTTGTATACATTACTTAATAAGTTTTGCTATTAGACAATTGAGGGCCAATAGTGATATGACCATAGTCACAGGAACTGCCACCAAGTGACAAATACTGATTTGAGTAATTGAAAGAACATGAAGAAATGTAAAAGCCCTTGATGCTGTAATTACAATACGGTGTCTTTTTATACAAAATGAATGATCTCACCAGTATTTCCTGCTGATAAAATGTTTTTAAACATGTTTCAGGTGATTACAGTAGATCTCAACAAGAGTTGTGATACGGCACCAAAAGGCTTAAAGAAGTGGCTTATTTTATCAATTAAACTAAGAAACATTGTTTTATGTATTCGGGTTTATCCCCTATTAAAGCTACCTTTGTAAAACATTGGTTTATCTCCATCTGTTTAAATAAGTAAATCCGGTGTTTTTTAAACTCTGATATTTTTCCTAACTCACGGTCCTGGTGAAATTTCCGCTGCAATATTTTCAAAATAACCACCGGTACCACTTGACTGTTCACGGCTCCCGTCCAGGGTATGATCGGGGTTGTGACAACAAGCCCAACAAACTTGACCTTGGACGTAAGTTAAAGTGAGGTGAACAGGGGAACTTGTAGAATTTTTATCATGGTGGTGGATAAAATAAATTCTATGGATACAAAATAGAAGTCACGGGTACATAGGTCAAAAGAAAGGGATGAAAACACGAAATTCTTCCATGGGGTTGTGAATGCTAATACAAGCAATAACATCATACTTGGGCTACACATTGACCGTGTTGGGATAGTTTGAAGAACCATAGCTTTCTTTTTTTTTTGCAGGAAAGTTTGAAGAACCAATTGCCTCCAGGCCAACTTAGAGTGCCCGTATCTCTCTTGAGTGTGCCTATCGAAGAAGAAACCGAGGTTTTGGTAAGTCCTTTTACTCCATCAAAAATAAAGCTTGTGGTTTGGGATTGTGATGGTGACCAGGCCCGAGGCCAGGATGGGATAAATATGAATTTTATAAAAATGTTTCTGGACAGATTGGAAGGAGATTTTGTGAGGATTTTTGAGCATTTTCATTTGGCTGAACAGTTTAATATTGGGTGTATGCCACCTTTTTTCGCTCTTGTCCCAAAATGAACTGACCCCGGGGAATATCGCCTGATTAATTTGAGCGGGTGTATAAACAAGGTTATTTCAAAGGTACTAATTAATAGATTGAAGCCAGTTATACAAAAACTAGTGTCGAAGGAACAAAGACGTTTTAGCAAATAGAATGGAGTTATTATTTTAAATGAGGTTATTTTGTTGTTGAAAAAGAAATAAGAAGAACGGGATGATCTTTAAAGTTGATATGGAGAAAGCATTTATTCAATAAGTTGGGAGTTTATGACTATTGTGACATCGACACTTGCTTCGGTTCTTCTTAATGGATCACTAACTCGAGAATTTACTTGTTTGAGGGGCTTGAGGCAAGGTGATCTGTTATCAATGTTTCTTTTTTGTCCATGCTATAGAAGCTTCGACGAGGGTTATGAAAAAAGCATGTGAAATTGAAGCTTTTCAAGGTTTGTCCATTTCATCCAACGGGTCTCCTTTATAACACTTTCTTTATGCCGATGATCTCATCTTTGTCGGTGAGTGGTCTTTTATAAAAATGTGGTGAATTTAAAATGCTTATTTAGATGTTTCTTTCTTGCCACGAGTTTAAGAGTAAATCTAAAAATAAAGTGGCCTTTACAGGGTTGGGGTGGAGGATACTCAAGTTCAACTTATGGAAAATGTGATGGGATGCATAAGAAAGGTGTTTCCTTTTAAATACTTGGGTCTCCAGGTAGGGGCAAACATGAATTTGATTAAAAAAAAACAATTGGGATCTGGTAGTGGAGACTTTTTTAAAGAGGTTATCGGTTTGGAAGGAAAATACACTCTCTTTTGGGGCCGTATTACTTTGATTTGATCCGTTCTAAACGCATTCCTACCTATTATTTTTCTCTATATAAGGCAATGGGCATGATCAAGAAATTAGAAAAGTTGCATAGAGATTTTCTTTGGTGTTTGAACCCGGAGAAAGAAAGGATGTAGTGGCTTTCGTGGAAAAGCATGATGACTCCAAACGATCTTGGGGTATGGGATTCGGGTCTCTTCAATTGGCAAACTTGGTTATGTTGTCCAAATGGGGGTGGAGGTTTAAGGTAGATAAGGGTAGTTTGAGGATAAAAGTGGTGGGGGGTTTGCACAATAATTCAAGGTCGTGGAGTTTTATTCTTGCAAAGATGTCCATTGCGGTTCCATGGAAATAAATTCACAACTTGTCGAGTGATTTTGGAGTTATGGGTATTAATTTGGAATCATGATTTTGGGGTTTTCTGAGTTGGGAAAAGGAGATGAATTTTTGGAAAGATAGATGGTTATTTGACGAGCCGTAATGTGAGAAATTCCCAAGTTTATACCAATTGGAGAGTTACAAGGATTTTATTATCTTAGACCCGATGGTGGATGAGCTCAATGGGTCGTGGGGCAGGCTTCCGTCAAACTTAACGGAGACAGTTTAACTAAGTTGTCTCTCGGCTGCTCTCTATGGCTTCGGGTTTGGGTTCGGGGCGAACATGTAATTATGGAGGCTAGAAGGCTAGGCATTTTTTCGGTCAATAGTATCTGAGGAGAAGCGCAACATATGGCATTCTCAGATCTGGGGTTAGAGTTTGTATGGAACAATTGGTCCCCAACAAGGTAAACTTCTTCTAATTATAGAGATTGGTTCAAGAGAAACTTCCCGCTACCACGACACTCGCTAGAAGAAATATTATGGTGCAATAATAGTCGGTGTAAGATGTTGAAGAGATGGATGAATCAAACTTGCATTATATCTTCATGCCAGAGAGCGAAATAGATTTGGGAGTTCGTCTTACAATGGTGCGGGATACATTCTCTTTTCGCTTTGAAACTAAAATATTTGGCCAACATTCACATGCGAAAAAGAGGCTCGAGGAGATGGAAGAAGGCGGTTTGTATGGTGACCCAAGCGGCTATTTAGGTCAGTTGGAGGAGTTGGAACGAGGTAGTTTTTAGTGGTAAACAACTAATTTGAATAGGATGAAGGAAGAAATCAAGATGTTTGCCTACATGTGGCTAAAGAGTAAGGAAAAGTTGTTAGTATTACAAGAGAGAATTGATGTAACTTTGATTTAACTAGTCTTAGAAATATGATAGTATAAAATTTAGTGAATGTTCTAGTGATATCTTCTGGATAACAATTAGTTGCCTACAAGTTTTTTGAATAAAATTTTATTAATACAAAAAAATATTCATTTATGATATTTTATTTTGGGTATAATTATTATAGAAAGCAAATAAACAATTTTCTAAACATACTCTGACATGTTACAATTGACTAATTTAATTTTTATCGTATGGGTTTGACATGCACTAATTTTGCCTAATAGTATAATTTTTTGTTAAAGGGGATGGGACATCTAAGGGTACTATTATTGTCTCGACCAATCAATCGGCGCCATGTTAAATTCTTTATAAAGTATCATTGCACTACAAAACACTGGCGGCGCCCTACCCTTACACTACAAAGTACTCTTGAACCATGGATTCCACTATCTTGCTCCATCCACCAATCACACAAACACCATTCAAGAGATGGACCCCACCCTTAAACCCATTCTCTTCAAACTCGCACGACTTGATGTACCGATGGAACCAACCCGCAAAACCTACCCTAGAAAGGTGACGACGGTGTTCTAGCAAGGGTTCAAATCCTCAAGCTTCTGCCCGTGAGGTGCCCCGTTCCGCTAAGTTAAATTATTATCAATAGTTATATATTATTAACAATCTTGGGTGGTAATTAAAGGCCTATTCAAAATTAATCATCTATATATATTAATAAATGAGATGGATTTGGGCCACATGGCACATGATGGTGGAGCTAAATGCTGACGTGGCATGTTATGGATCAAGTTATTATTGTTTTTAGGTGAGAAGTATTGGGAGACTCCCATTGAAAAGCCTGGATGCGGGATCCGATTGAAGTTGGGTTGGATCTTTGGGTTATAATACTCACCCACACACTTAATGGATCATATAAATTGTAAAGTCTCAATTATTGATCGATATCCCATCTACCGACACCATCAATTCTCTCTGAAGTTTCTCTCGCACTCATCATCATCAGCTTTGATTACCATAGGTAAATCTACTAAACCAAGGCTATGTTTTGTTTGATTCGATTATCTAGAATCAATATTACATAAAGATTGCTTCAAATCATATTAACCTCGTCGTTCTTCTAATTTTTTGTAGATCCGATCCTAAAAGTTGCAGGTATGTTGTTTTATTTTGTTCTTCATCTTTTGTTCATCTTTAATCAAAGCTACTGAACATTTAGCCGTTTATTGTTTCTCATAAAAATCGAGATCCAACGTTTTCCGTATCATAAACTATGTTTTGCGATTTATATGCAATATATGATGTTATTTATGTTTTCACCATTTTTCCAACTTACTGGTGTTTCTTGATTTACTTTTTCATGTGGAACCCTAATTCTTGGATAACAATCGGTATCGGTTTCTTTGTAAAAAAATACAGGTTAGGTATTTTTTGTTGTTTTTTTTGGGTTTGTATATTAAACCAAAAAAGTAATAAAAGTAAATAAAAAAAGAACAAAATAGAAAAGGAAGATAAAATAGAATTGGACCCCACTCTTTTTCATGACATGTTTACCCTTTTCTTACATATTCTCAATAAAAAAATTAATGGTATTGTTGTAATTAAACTTAAAATGAAGGGCAATATAATTTTCACAGTACTTATTTTCGTGTGTATTCATTCTTAATTTCTTAAAAGATTTTGTTAAGTTATTTATTTTGGTGTGATTTATTTTTTTGGTGTTATGATTTTATTTCTATAGATAAATAATGTTGTTAGGGTTTAGAAAAAGATTGTTAGTTGTTTTGCAGATATATATCCCAATAACAAGAGTCCTCTTTCTTAAAGTTAATCGATGACGATGATCCTATATATTTGGTATGTATTTTTAGTTTTCTGTTTACTAAACATAATCTTTGTACTTATATGTCTTTTCTTTCGATTGACAGGAAGTACCACATGATTTTTTTAAATTAATTTGGGGAGAACAATTGCCATATGGTCAGTGTGTAAAAATTGTTGATGCTGACAATTTATGAGTGGTCAAAATTAAAAAAACTGTAACAGGCCCTGTTCTCGGTGGTGGCTTCCCTAAAGTTGTTAGGGAATGTGGTTTGGAAAAAAATTATTATCTTTTGTTCAAGGCGCTTGGGCCATCTACATTGTATCTATCAGTCTTTAAATCATGTGTTTTGAAGAACTCTTTTATCACTTCCATTAGAGGTGATGATTATTTCATTGTAAGTATTAGATATGATATAATCACTTTGTTTTATACCATTTTGTCTTGTGCATATTTTGTTAGTTTAATTTGTAACTACTTTACAACTCACGGCGGACAAATACTGGAGAGAATTTTACGACAAGAGTTTTAAAGGTGGTTCAGCAACTCTTTATGTAGGAGATAGGTTTTGGAATGTGAAGATGGAGGCGTGGTCCGACAGAATGCTTTCACGATAGATGGTCTAAGCTCATTGAGGATCACGCATTAGATACCCGGTCTACTTTTATATTTACAATGGCTGGATATATGACTTTTCATGTGTCGGTTTATAATCATGAAACTGGTACTGAAATCTTTTTCAAGAAGGTTGAAGTTGTTGTTTTGGATGATCTTGTTTATGGAGATGAAGGATTTGATTTACTACTTCCGGTTAGTGTTATAGATCTTATATTTAATTATGTTTTGATATGAGCTTATTAGATGAATTGAAGTTAACATGTTTGCTATTGTGAATTATATTTTTTTGTAGTCGGAACACAAGGAGAACCTGAAGACTAATGAAAGTGATGTTGATGAAGGTGTTGATGATGTAGTTGGTGACTATATGCAGCTTTCTACATTTGAGTCTATCTTTAATGTATGTACCTATATTTAATTTTTAATATAACTTAACATGCCTTAACATTCATGATTTGTTCTGTTCTTACAACTGTTATTCTTCTATTGTTTTTTATAGGATACAGATGACTCTAAATTTGATCAACATATAGCCGCTTAAATTGAAATGGAAGATGTAAAAAATCAGGTAACTTTATCATTTCTGCTTTGATAGCAAATTTTATTATGTTTATAAGTATGAGTATACTATCAAATCCTGCTACTCTTTGTGTTATATAGTTCAAAGATGATTGGAATACAAAAACTGAAGTTTTTACCGAATCTTCTTCTGATGTTTATCGTTTTAATGTAAGAGTGTTTACAACTGCTTATATATATACATATATATATATATATATACATATATATATATAAATATATACATATATATATATATATATATATTAATATATTATTATTACTTCGTTCTATAGTTATGCTATTAGTTACTTCGTTCTATAGTTATATGCTTATTATTGACTTTTATGTAGATCGACCCTAAAGGGAAGTCAAAGGTTGTATTTGGTCATGAGACTATATCTCCAAAGGTTGCTTATTATTGACTTTAAGTAATTGCTAATCAATCTTAACTGATTTGGAAAGTCAATTTGATATATTATCATTGTAGCTGTATGTTGTAGACTTTATTTGTTCATCATTATTTTATAAACATTTATGTGTCTTCTTATATAATAACACGAATACTTTTTGTATATTATCTCAGTTTTTCGAATCAAACTGAAGTTATCTGTTGTTGAAGGATCTTTTACGAGGTAATAACGTCATTCCAGTTGCAGCATATTTGTCACCACCTTATTATAATTAAATAATCCATTTAATATATTCTAATTATATGTAAAATCATTTAAGAAATGGTTTTTATATGAAAATTCTGAATTAAGTTAATATATTCTTTAAAGTGAATCCTTTATTTTTGCTTATATGAATCTTTAATGTAATTTATTTTTCTATGAATCGGTATTTTTTATTTTGGAAACTATCTTACTATAATAACATTATAATATATATACATATATATATATATATATATATATATTAATGATAATCGATAATAATTAATTAAGCAAAATGAAATGAGATTTAATTAAAATAAAATAATTAAGATAATAATGATCGTGTAGCTCCATGATTTCAGTATGCATATTATACACTTTCTTTTTTTTATATTTTTTTCAAATCGTTTGTGATTGACATTTACATAAGATTACTAAAATTATTATCAATACTAATTGTTATATAAATAGATATAGGTTTTGTCTTCACTCATTATTTATGTTCAAAAAAAGAATTCTCTGACTGTTATGGCACTTTGGAGAGGTACGTCATACCAATTTTTTTATACCAATTCACTTATGAGTTTTGTTGTATTCATATATAGAATGGAAAACCAAGATGAAATTACTTTGTTGAATGATATTGATACTTTTACCATCAACTACACTATCAAGGTGAAGATTGTTAGTTTGTGGAGAAAAAAGATGAGAGCTAATGATAAAGAGACATGTCGTATTGATATGATACTGATGGATGAGATGGTAATTTCTTGATTTGTTTGTGTATGTAACGACACATTTTTTTAATAAATATTGAATTAGTGCATGATAACATTTCTTCGCATGTTATGTTTTACTTATTCACAGGGTACCAAGATTCAAGCTTCTTGCTTACATAAGCTATTTTCAAGATTTGAAAGACATCTAAATGTTGATGAAT
Source organism: Scalesia atractyloides (assembly GCA_947069175.1). NCBI lineage: Eukaryota > Viridiplantae > Streptophyta > Magnoliopsida > Asterales > Asteraceae > Scalesia > Scalesia atractyloides. The sequence goes on along the minus strand of CAMTDV010000016.1, from coordinate 55,890,195 downwards.
GCCTTATTATAAAAAGGCCATCTCTTGCTGCTAACACTGCATCGTTCAAGATTGTTCCTAACAATCAGAAGCTATCTTTTTTTCTACCACACCTTTGTGGAAAAGTGAAGTAACTAGGAAGGGCCACGGTTTGTGTTTAGTTTTATTGATATCAATGATGTTGTCTTACAGATAAAAGAGGGTACAACACTAGGTTTGTTCAATAATTCTTTCCACATTTTTATACAACAATATTGCTCCATTTATTAGATTGAATTCTTTGATTATGTATATATTGATATTTGTTTTTTTTTACTTTCAGATTTCATTGGTTACGTGGTTGTTTGTTATAAGATTGAGGACATCGACAAAAAGGATGGGAGTAAAGGGAAACGGCTCATTCTAAAGCTTCAGGATCTGGAGTAGGATAATTTAAAAATTGTTTTTGTTTGTTTTTTTTTGTTATAGTATTCAATAAGTTTTGTACATTTTTATTTGACTAAAATTATTTTCATATATGCTGTTGTAGAGATGTTCAGGTTGATTTAACTCTTTGGGATGATTATGCTAAGGACATGTATTCTTACATGATTAGTAAAGATCGTGAAGTACATGTTGTCATTGCTGTCCATTTTGGTGTTGTTAAGACATACAAAGGTATGTCTAAGTTATTTTATTTATAAAATTTTAGGTTATTAAATTTGTGATTTATTGTATTACGTTTTACCCATACACTTAGGTAAATGGGGGGCTTTCTAATAATTTTGATGGTTCTCGACTTTTCATTAACGACAATTTTGATGAGATGCTATCATTCAAAGAAAAGCGAGTATCATTATTATTATTTTTTGCCATTTTCTAACTGTATCTACTTTAAGTTTAGTTTGTATTATTTTGGTTATTATATTTTATTGTTTATTCTTATCTTTGTTTAAGGTTTCTTTCAAAACTTGCTGCTTCAATGGAGTAAAGTAGCCATGTGAGTTCGTATATGATATGTTCTATTGAAGATGAAATTTTGAACAGCAATGTGTTTTCACCAATTGCTTGTCTTGGTTCATCAGTGAGGTGACCTAATTTTTTTTTACATTTCATCCTTATATTTAAACTTTAAACATATTGTGTGATACTTAGGACGAAAACAGGTACACCATAATCGGTCCAAAACTTTAAGTATGCTTAAACAATAATTGTGCGAAAATCCTAAAAACATGTATGACTTGTGTGCTATATTAAATGATATCTGTTATGTCTCGGAGGAATCCGAGAGCACGTCATGGTTAACATAACACTAATAAGGGCCAACGGTTCGAGGTTGGTGTCCTTAGCCTTTAAAAACTGTTAAACGGGAGCTTTCTGTTTAACAGCGCATTAAACGTTTGACTATGATTATTAGGCCAACGGTGGGACTTTTAAGATTCGGAGTTCACGGAACATCTTAGTTATGTTCCATAGACCATGACATAGGATTTGAAGCAAATCGGAGCTCGGGCACGCAAAATGAGGCAGTTTCCCGGTTAGGGAAACGCCTTCGTTTCGAGAGCAACAAAAGACAACCAAACATGCAAGGAACAGCCAATCAAGCCTAAAAACACTTAAACTACCCTAATACTAGGCCATTATGAATGAAACATAACCATGTTCGGGTTTCGAGACGGTTATGCACGGTTTTTAAAACCGAGTCTTTTAACACTAAGAGCGAAAAAAATGAGCCCATTTGGCAAATCGGAGACGCGTGTGGGACCCGAAAACGAACCTAAACGAAAAAACGAAGAAATGCATCTTCTTTTTACACGAAGAACGAAGCACGACAAAGCATGGGGTGGGGTAGGGGCACCCCACCTTGCGACCGCCCCCTTATTATATAAAAGTTTTTTATTATTTTTTTCTTCATCTTGCAACCAAATTCTGCTCTCAAGCATCAATAACACAACTGATCATCATCTTAGTTCAGCAAAATTGAAGGTATTTTTCAAGTTTTGTAAGGTTTTGATGAAGATTTCTTGTATAAACATGACTGGACTAGGAAAACCCTTTCTAATCTATGCTAATAGATGGTTTAAACATGGTTCTTGGCTGAATAAGAACACATCAGGGATTACCTGATGTTATATGGTAGCCAAGATCACAAAACTTTGGCTTTTCATACCCTAATCGACCCCTAATCGACCAAAAGCGATTAACAAAGTTATTAACCGAAAAACAGTGAAACGAGGCTTGATTGACATGGGTTATGGCATGTTTGGATTGTGCTTGATGTGTAGGTACTAAATATAGCACCCACGCACTTCTGGACTCGAGAGAAACGCATGGAAACGGAGCTTGCGCTAGCTGATCCAATTGCATAATCACTCTTTGATTGAGGCTACTACCCTCACTGTGAGTTTCACTCCCCCACTTTTAAACTGTTTTACTGTTTTCTGGGGTGAATTGCATGTTACAAACTGTGTTAATTGCACCAACTTGTGATGATGTAAATTACCTAACACGCGAACTATCCCCAATGCAAGTGATTAACGTAAGCCGTGGGCAGTGGATAGTACTATTGGTCTGACAAACCCAGTTGCCGCTAGACTAGTGTGCCGGTAGCCAGGCAACTGCACGCGTCCTAAACTATGTTATGTGGTTAGGCATAACTACCCTTGAGGCGTTGGGCTGCACGTGACGCAGTAGGTGGGCTGAGGTGTCGAACGTGACACACCCCGGTGTGCTGAGGTGTCAAATGTCACACGGCACGGTTATTGTGGTCAAGGTTTCACTTGTGAACTTGTGTAATTCCATCTGTGATCTGGAATACGTGCAATTAAACTTGTTAACGCATATTGGTATGAAACAACCAAACCAGTGGAACTCACCGGCTCGGTTATCTGACCTTTTTTTTAAATTAACGTGCATTTCAGGTAAAACTAAACAGAATGAGGAATGTTCGTATGGAATGTTTTGAGTAAGCGGGCAGTAGCAAAATAAAGGTTGTAGTGGCTTGTAGTACCGCACTTGAACTAATGGATTGTAATATGATAGTTTATGTGTGTTGTAACCGATGTTCCCTCTTTATATTATATCACGTTTTTAAATTATGAGGAAATACCATGTGTCTGCCGCACCCCGCAATTGTCTTCCGCTGCGAGTCGCGGTGTGACATATTGTAAGAAATATGTATTTTTTAAATCCTTAAACAGGCAAAGAAAATAGTTATTGTTGGAACTATTGTGGCCATCGCTTCTGATAAGATGTGGTATTATGATGGGTGTAACCATTGCAAGTCTAAGGTTGAGCAAAAGTTTGAACTTATGATAAGAAAGACGGTACAAGTGATGTTAAATATCAGAAGGTTTACCAGTGTACCAACAAGGATTGTCATGGAAAAGATGTTTCCTCTTTGTCCAGGTAAAAAAAAAAATTATTCATATCTCAATTTTAATGTTGCTTCAGAAGTTAACTTGTTTATATTATCTATTCGTATATGTTTGTTAATTATGTAATTTTATTTATTAGGTTTAAATACCACTTCGGGTTCAAGATTTAACCGGTACCGTGACACTTACATTATTTGACCATGAGGCGTTGAAGTTCGTTGGGAAAACTGCAAAGGAACTTTTAGAAATTCAGGATAAGGTTTTATTGAATAATTTGTTTTAATAATTCCAAAATTCTTTATATACATTATTCTAACCATACACGAAATTCTTTTAATGTAGTTGCTCAATAATGATGAGCTTCCAAGAGAATATCCTGTTGAATTTGAAAGTTTGGTCAGCCAAAACTGTGCTTTCTTGATCAAAGTAGCAGACTTTAATATTGTGAATGTTGTGGAGAATTATGGAATATTGTGAATGTTGTGGAGAATTATGGAATATCAGTTGTTACTACTGATGTGGACCTCTTGGCTGAGCTTAACAAAGAATGGAAAATTGATCAAGTAAACGAATCTTATATTAACAAATTTATACTTTTATATTCCTTTAGATGAGATTTATAAAAATCTCTTTTGCTTTTGGTTATTTAATACAACTTGATGTTTCTGATTCATCTGGTTTGAGTCGGTCTGACTTCCAATCTGCTTGTGGTGAATGTTCAAAGGTATAACTTTAACTAATATAATTTTATATATCATTGTTGCGTTTTTATAAATTCCTAATTTCTGAAGGATGGTGTATCTTACACTGGTGATAACTCAACACCAGTCTCAAAGGATTACATGACTGATGTGAAGCAATCATCTGTTGAGTTGAAGTGTAACCTTGGTGATGTTTATGCGACTGAATAAGGGTTAGGGTCTCAGCAAGTAAACCTCGCATGAGTGCTGAAAAGAATGACCTGGACGCAGTTGTCGGCAAGATTTGAGAAAAGATCAAATTGAGTATCGCTATAAGAAAAAAACATTTCCTTTTTTATTCAAGTATTTGTTTTGTGTTTTTTTTTTGGTGTTTGAAGGCATTGCATAAGTTTGCCTTTTTATCATGACACTTTGAGTTATATTTCCTGTTTGGTTGGAAATAATTTATGGTTTTTTTTCTAAATTTTTTAAATATTACATTTATTATTTCCTAATTAAATGATATGGTTACTTAGAAAAGTACAAAAAAAATTACATAGCACTTTTATCTTTCTGTTGATTTTCATGAAATGAACATTAATCATCATTTTTAATATAATTTTTAATATAATAAACCCTACATTAGCTGCTTTAGTAATACTTAATAAAATGTATAAATACTTAACTAAGTTTATATTTTCTTTAATAGTTTAAGCAATTATTTTCTTTATTCAGCTTTGCAATTTAATTTGTATTGTTTTTATGTATTGATATGCTTTTTTTTATTTTACTTTAAAAGTTGTATACAAATTAGGTATTTGTCTAAGTACTTTATACGGTACCTTAAATATAGAAAGTTTAATGTGGTGATGACCTATTTCAAATTTGAACTTTTTTAAGTTACTTTCTAAATATAACATCCTTTCTATAATTATGAAAATATATAATTATAAACAATCCAAATTTCGTGAATATTGGACTCTATAGATGGTTAGTATTGTAATTAAAATTTTATTTTAGAATTTAGTAAAATAAATTCTTTTTACAATCAACTTATTTATGCAAACAATAGACAATTACTTGGACCACAATTTAGACTCTTATTATAACCTATGTAACTTTCTCTTATAAATATAGATAATACCTAATCATCTTCATCCAATTCAAAGTTCATACAACAATGAAGATGTTTAATTATTTTTTACGTTATCTATCAAACAACAAGATGAATTCTTGGGTTGATGATGTTATTATCAAATTTATTTCGGTATTATATGTTTGTGTAAAATTTTATTACGTATACAGATTTTACTGAGGAGTTACCACAATTGGGTAGCTGATTACAAGTTAGCTCCTGATGGTATGGTTCGAATCATTACGATGGATGGAAGCATTTTTATGGTCAAAATTACGAAAGCAGGTTCTTCGTATTTTTTTCCACAATGGATGGTGAGTATGATTCAGATATTAATATTACCAAAGGATTTATTGCTTTTGTTTCATGTTAGTATAGGTAGTCTAACATTTAGATTGATATATTTTGATCAAGATTTGGCACTTGCTCAAGGTGATTTTTTATATTGCCAAACATCCCAACTCTCTGAACATAAAAATTATTTGGTAAGTATTCTATTTGTTTGTTTTAAGTTTGTACTATATTAGTATTTGACAAATTTTATAGAACTTTCTTTGATATAAAATAATTATTTTTCTACTTGCAGTTTATCAATAGATTTTTTGTTCATCATAAGATGAAGAACATAGTACCTACTAAACATGTTACTATAACCACTTTTCCTAAGCACTCATGGTTTGTTGTTATGGAAAAAATTTGTCTGAATTGTTATATCACTACTGGATGTAATCGCATCAAAGAAGACATGAAAATTCAAGATGAACACTTTGTTATCTTCGACATGATCTCCGAGACAAAATTTGATATGATACTTTTTAAAGACACAGAATCTTTGGTCCGTATTCTTGAACGACGTCTTGCACGTGTTAAAGTAGAAGTTAATGAAGAAGTTGCCGCTTAAGTTACTTCCTATTCTTTTAGCTATCATATACAGCGAATATAAAACAACTTTGTTTTTCTCAGTATTAACATTTTAAACTGTTTAATTTTACAGGAGTTGTCATTATCGATTAATTTTCCTTATTCATCTTGCAATTTTCATTTATTAATATATATGTAGAGTAATTTTTTTTACTTACAAAGATGCACAACCCGTGAGTATTCACGGGTCATAACCTAGTTATATAACATAATTAAAGTTCTTAGTTGGTTTAGAACGAAACTTAGTAAATCTATAACTAAGACTACAGGTTATGGAGGGGCTTGAAGGAAGGGCGTGAGCGACATGTGGCAACCACGTTTCCACGCCCACACCGTGTGATCTAAAGGGGGAAGGAGGCATATAAACCACATACCCTAAGTCCCGACAATCCCCTTGCATCACGTCACTCGTCCATCCACTACCTTTAACTACCAGAGTTACAGGCGTTACCGCCCTAAAACATGAACACCACCAGTTTACTCCACTCTCTCTATCTCTCTTCTCTTCACACTTAACCAAGCGGTAACTACTTAACCCCCATCCTACCTGTTGGACCAGCGGCGGTGTTTGGGAGCGGGTAGGGGGTACCCGCCAATCAACCCACGGGTGCCCGTTCCCTCTAATAAATAAGTAAATGTTTGTGTTGCTTACATAATTTATGTGAGCCCCAAGTTATAATATTTTTTTATCCATTCATATTCTATTTCTTTAATTTATTTGTCTAATTATTAAAAACAATATTATCTTTAATTTATTTGTCTAATTATTAAAAACAATATTATTAATGAAATATAGAATGCTAAATTATTAGTATCGGATGGTTTCGAAATATGTAATGAAAATTCTTAAAACGATTATCAAAAATATTCTTTTATATTTGCTAAACCTTCATTACTAAATATATAAAATTCTATTTGTTTAACTTATGTATTTTCGGATGTCTTAGTTAATGAATATATCTAAGTGCTTGTTAGATATATAAAATATTTTTCAATAAAACTTGTAAAACAAAATCTAAACAAACTGAGTTGATTAAGAATCGTTTTATATAATGCAAAAAAAAAATTACTTATCTCGCTTCAGAAACATTTTGGATAATGAAAAAGAAACATCAATATAAAAAAAGAATTTTACTTATCTCGCTTAAGAAACACTTTGGATAATGAAAAAAAACATCAATATATTTTATTTTGTTTGAGAATAAGAGCATCTCCAAGACTCAAGGTGGGTTCGTTTTCATATTGGTCATTTAAATACATCATATTATTTCAGAACTCTATATTAAAAAATTATATTTTTTCTTAAACACACAAACCCTCATCCCACACTTCACTTTTATATAAAATATATATAGATATATATTAAAAAAAAAGATTTGTGTGTGGTCCTCGCCCTTTGCGTCCAGACGAGTCCGGTTAGACACTCTTCACCGTCTCCTCCAACGCGTGCCAAGTCCGGCTAGCATGTTTGAAATTTCGGACTCGGTCCCGATGATCGCGATGGAGATGATCTAACAAGGTCTACCTTATTTTGTGTGGGGATGAAATTTAAATTAAAATTTATTTTTCTCAAAAATTTAAGCGACCATTCAAGAAATGTAGTACACTCTTGATTATTATATTAAGAAAGGCTCGGTCTATTCACACATGCGGTTGTCTTTTTGCACATTCTAAAGCGTCGCGCTTTGGCCACAGCGCGACGCTTAGGGCTTGGTCAACAGGCAAGGATTGTGGGTTGTGGCCAAAGCGCGGCACTTTAGAATGTGCAAAAAGACAACCATCGTGGGGAGTTGGGGTTTGTGTTGTTTTTGGTTGAAATAGGTAGGATGTGGGTTAGTTTTTTGGTAGTGTTTTTTAGTGAAAATTTTGTATTTGAGTTTTATTATTATTATAAAATATCAGTATTATATATAATTCAGAGTTGTTTTATATTTACGCTTTTTTATGTCATTATTTTTATAAAACGTATATAATATAAGGGCGTCTTTATAAACTGTTAATTGATTTTATCTTGTTAAATTAAACGAACAATCCAAAATACGTAATACATAACAATCAAAAACAAACATGATATAAATAAAAGATCAATTGCAATATATATGTATCCGATTCAAGAGAAAACCATACCGAGTTACGAAAACCATAAGAACCAACATTAACCAATCAAAATATGACACATGAAAACTTTTATTTTTTTAATAGAGGGGTAACTAAGTAATTTCACCCTACAAGTCATTGTCACCTCTTTCTGTATCTCTTTAAAGTTTTGTTTCCTTCATTTAAATTCAAACTCATCCACAGAAACACACACTACCACTGTAATTTTTATCCCAACACAGTGAGAGGGGGGTGGTTACTGGCCCGTCGTTCTGTTTTCGGCAACCGTTACGGCGTGGGGTTTTCAAGCGTGACGGCGGCTATAGCTTTGCAGAGTCCAGATCTGGTTCACCTTCGATGCAGCTAGGGTTTTACGCATGAAAACGTGATGGCAGATTCCGGCTCGAGGTCCGGGAAGAAGGCGGTCCAGATGAGACGATGACTACGGTTCTGATGACGACCATATTTCTTGAAGGTGTTGTGGCGGTTTACAGGTGTTGCTGCAGTTGACTAGATCTATGTCAAAGGTACTGTTGTAGTTGATAAAGAAGCCTCTTTTAGGGTTATTGATTTGAAAGAGTTGTTTTTACCAGATGACAAAGAAAGCTTCTTTTTAGGGTTTGTTAATTTGGAATCGATAAATAAAAAGGTATGTTGTTTTCGATTAGTTTTATGGTTCGACGGTGATTTCTCATGTGGTTCGATGGTGGTTTCCGGGGGTTCGATGTCAGCGAGTTCAACGGTGGTTTTAGGGGATTCGACGGGGCGAGTTTCATGGTGGTATTCAGGTGGCGCGACGGTGTTTTCCGAGGTTTCGATGGTGGTTTTCAGCGGATTCAATGGTGGTTTCAGGGGGGTTCGACGGGGTTTCAAGGGGTTCGTTGGTGGGTTTCAGGTGGTGCGATCGCGCTGGACTGGTATGCGGCTGGGTGAGATCGGTAGGATGGATCCGATCGGTATCCGGATCTATGTGGTTTGTAGCATATGCCATACTGATTTTGTAACGCCGGTGATGGTGGCTTCGACGGTGACGATAGGGGAATGTGTGTTTAATGGTGAAGGGTGGTGACCTTTGAGGATGGGTCATGTGAACAACAGTCTGGTAAGTGTTCTTTTATAAATTTATTTTAAACAGAGCATGTATTCAAACCTTTTGTTATGAAAGTTAGCTTTTTTAACAAAACCCCATTTGATGATTTTGCAATATTTTTACCTGGGCTAATCTAGGAATGGTCTTATTGAATCAAATTAGATATGGATGAATTTTGTTGGTCCAATGGACATGATTTATTGAAAGGGAGTACAACAATTTTGTTTTTTTTTTGTTGCTTTTTCTACATTATATACAATTTATTAACTTTGACGATATTGACCGAGATATTATATACACTTTTTTTCGGTTTTTGGACCAGTTAAAAAACCCGGTTATTAAACTGGACGGAACCGGTTTGGGCCAGCTTTGGTTTTTTTGGTTTGAAACTGTAACCGGTTAGGAACAAAAACCCGGGTTTGTACCTTTTCATGAAAACGCCATCGTCTGTTTAATTTTTGTAGTCGTGTAAAGTTTAGTCGAGGTTATTTGAGATTTGAGTCGGATTTTGGTTTGTTTACATTGGGCGTTTAGAAGTTTGCATAAGGTTTTGGTTGGTTTACAATCGGTGTTTTTTGTTAAATGTATCGTATATTGGTTTTTTTAGTCGGGTTATTGATTATTGTGTTGTTGCTCGAATTTGGTTTTGGGGGTTTATATGTTTCTATGCAAGGTTTTTGGTTAGGTTACAACGAGTTATTTTTAGGTTTACACAAGGTTTTGATTGGTTTTACATTGGGTTTTGTCAGGTTGTGACGGCGCGTTCTTGTCCTATTCTCAATTTGGTATTTCAGGTTTTTGATTGACATTAGGATTACATGGTGCGTGATTTACGTTGTTCAAAGCTGTTCAGCGCTAGTTCAACTGGGGTTTGAACAGACATGTTAGACTTGAACACACATGTAAAAGTCGATGTAAATATTTTTGTAAAAGTTGATATAAAAGTATTTTACATTCGATGTAATTTTTCTTTTGTAAAAGTCGATGTAAAAATATTTACATTCGATGTAAAAAATATTTTTTACATCGAATGTAAAAAACATTTTGTATTGCTCTTACATTAGAAATACGATATAATAACTATGTAAAAATATTTTACCCTAGAAAATACGATGTAAAAACGATTGTCTTTTGTATTCATGTGGGAAACGACGACATAAATTTTGTAAAGATGTAAAAAAAACGTTGAAAATATGATGTAAAAAATGTTTTAAAATCGGGTCGTAAGAAAACGTTGAAAAGTTAAAAAAAGACGTTACTTAAAAATTTTACGCTACCCGTAAAAAACTGTGTATGAAAATGCTTGGTTAAAAAAAATCAGGGTAAAAAAACGCTACTCGTAAAAAAATGTTTAGAGTAAAAAAATTTCGGCGTAAAAAAATGTTTGGTGTAAAAAAAAACCAGGCATAAAAACGGCACGTTAAAAAATGGCGCGTAAAACCGGGCTTAAAAAAAGGCGCGTAAACCGGGACGTAAAAAACAGCGCGCAAAACCGGGCGTAAAAAAAGGCGCGTAAATCGGGACGTAAAAAACGGCGCGCAAAACCTTTTTTTTTTAACTTTTCTTAAAAATTTTATGCTACCCTAAAATACTATACACGAAAAAACTGTGTATGAAAATGTTTGGCGTAATAAAAATTTCGGCGCAAAAATAGTTTGGTGTAAAAAAATCGGTGATAAAACGTCGGGTAAATATGGCGCGTAAAACCGGGGCGTAAAAAACGGCACGCAAAACCTTTTTTTAAAACTTTACTTAAAAATTTTACGCTACCCGTAAAAAACTATACACGAAAAAACTGTGTATGAAATGTTTGGCGTAAAAAAATTCGGCGTAAAAAAAGCTACCTGTAAAAAAAATGCTTGGCGTAAAAAATGTTTGGTAAAAAACGGGTCGTAAAAAACGGGCATAAAAACGGGGTCGTAAAAAACGGGCGTAAAAACGGGTGTAAAAAGGGCGTAAAAACGGCGCTAAAAAAGGGGCGTAAAAAACGACGCCAAAAAAATGAGGCGTAAAAACGATGCATAAAAAATCGGGTGTAAAGATGGGCTCGTAATAAACGGGGCGTAAAAACTGAACGTAAAAAAAAACGGATTGTAAAAATGTTTTTTTGTAAAAAAAATATTGAAAAACATTTTTTTTTTGTTAAAAAAAACTGATTTCCAAATGTTTTTAATAAAAAAAATTCTGATTTTTAATAAAAAACAATTAATAAAATAAGATAAAGAATAATAAAAAACAATAAGTCAATAAAAACAAATTTATTAAACTACTCTTTTAGCATTAAAATATAAAAAACACAATAAGAAAAAATAATTTAATATTAATTTTAATTACTTTTAATCTCATCCATCCATCATCTAAGATTCAATGGATAAAAGTATATATATATATATATATACACACATATATATATATGTATGTATGTATAATATCAGTTTGTACATACAAAACAAAAAGGTATAACAGAATACGTAATACATAACAAACACTATACAAACAAATAAAGTACTAATCCTCGTGCAGTGGGGACGGCGGGAGGTGAAGGGGAGGCATCCCAGCGAGCGTCCCGACCATCCAGTCAATGAGTGCGCCCTGGCGTCTGAGCTGCCGGTCTCCCGAGCCACCGCCCGTGCTGCCGGAGGCAGGTCAGCGTAAAACGTGCTGCAGGAACTCCAGAGCCTGAAGCTGAGCCTGCTGAGCGGCCTCCTGAACATGAGGAGGGGCTAACACTCCATCCCTCAGCTCCATAACAGCCGGGATGACCTCCGGCAACTCCTCCGCATGAAAAATCTGTAACATTTGTAAAAATTGGGTTTTCAAAAACCCGCTCCGTTTTGTAATCGAATATCAAGTTATAAAAGCTACGTTGAATATTTATGATTATTTTGATTTAAAACGATAAATATTTAATAAATAAACTAAACTATAAAAATTATATTTGATAAAAAGTTAAAACAAAATAAATAAAAAATTTTGTTGCTGCCGGGACTCGAACCCGGGTCAGCCAAGACACACTTCAACGACTTAACATACACTCACACCACCACTCCGCCACTTTGTGTTTTCTGCTATCTCTAGGAAACAAATGAGATTTATATACAAACTGGGTTAAACCGGTTGCGCTCAAACTGAGAAACGGAAATCGGCAAATCAATCGTCAAATCGCTTTTTTCACTCGCACATTCAGTTTATAACCGATGCACCGACGATTTTTAATCAAGTCGGAATTGATTGAGCATCAAGTCTCATCATTATCGGTTTTTATAACCGAAAAGTAATCAAGTCCAGATTACTTCAATTCAAGACCACTCTAGCGACTCAGAAATATCATACCAATACTCCATTTCACTTTCGTCACATTTTCAGACCATCAGAACGCTTAAAACAGCTCGCCGGAATTTTCTGCAAAAGTCGCCGGAAAACCGTATTCATCCTCAAACGGTAAATCTTTCAATATTCGTTGTAGTTCAACAATTATTAGACTATTTCTAACCTAAACCTCTCAATTGAAATCGAATTCAGGCGCTGTATTCAACTAATTCCAGTTCGCCGGAACTCCCCTGAAAATTTCTAATTCCGTCTGTGAAACGGTAAGGGTCTTCAAACACATCGTTAACGTTTGTTTATCACTTCAATTCCACATTCGACTAATCAAAATAGTTAATTATCTTGTTCAGTTGAAGAGCATAAAAACAGGAACCGACACAGCGCCGGAAATCTGAAATAAACCGTTCATCGGTATGTTCACCTCTAATTACCGTCTCTGCCTTTTCATTTAAGCTTTAATAATGTCTGTAAATCGTAAACACAAGGAACGAGTTAGTAAATCAGTTGACGGTAATTTGAATGAAGAAGACGAAGCTAACTAAGTTATAAGTATATTTAAAACTAGTAAAATGAACGGTTAGACACACAGTCCAGCGGTGGACTGTGTGCAAAATACAAACGCACGTCCCGAGTTCGATTCCTACTATACGCACTCCTTGTATATTAAAATGCCTTTTTGTTTAAAAACTAAATCGGGATAACTCAGTTAGTTGTTAAGTATAATAAAAACCGAGATAATAACCGGGTTAGACACACAGTCCAGCGGTGGACTGTGTGCAACATAAACCATACATCGCGCGTTCGAAACCCGTCACTAGCACCGGTCCGATTGAATTAAAATGTTTTTGCAAATAAAGGAAATTCGGTTAAAATTGAATAAGTGTATAAATATAATTAAAAACAAGATTATTTCGGGTTAGACACGTAGCTTAGTTGGTAGAGCTGCGTCCACGCGTATGGGAGGTCTCGGGTTCGAGCCTCACCCAGCGCAAACCATGTCATTGACCGAACCGGTCAACAAGTCAACAGGTCAACGGTCAACGGTCAACGCAAAATAAACAATTTTTTTATATTTTTTATTTATTTAATTTAATTTAAAAATCAATTAAAAATACTTAAAAATAACATTTTTAAAGATAGAAAATAGCCTTAAACTCACAAAAATATATCTAAAAATTTCATTAAAATCCTTAATAAAATCCACTCATTTAATATATTTTTCCGTTATTATTTAGGTTAGTATTCCTCGTTGATCCGCTCATCTAATTCGTGCGCATCTCACCATCTCCAATCCAACGCACCCAATGTGAGTGAATCTTATAAATTCCCCGTTTTAATCACGTTTTGGGTGTATCATGTGTCTTTGTATATATATTATAACTAAACCATTGTGCATACATCATATCATGAACTAGTGTATTCAGTTTGTTTCTGTTGTGTAGTTATTATTGGATGCAAGTTTATTATTTTCAGTACATGCAATTTCATAGGCCGCCACTCCACATTACATTATGAGCGTTGAGCATGTTCCCCATTTCATTATGAGGTTGAACCTGGCGTGCCCACATACGATCGGCTCCGTTTGATTGAGCCTTGATCGCACAGACATTTTCATTTTCAGTACATGCAATACGATCGGCTCCGTTTGATTGAGCCTTGATCGCACAGGCATTTTCATTTTCAGTACATGCAATACGATCGGCTCCGTTTGATTGAGCCTTGATCGCACAGTTTCATTTATGTTATTTACAGTATGATGTTGGTATGTTCATGTATGCTGTCATATGTTATTGTATGTTATAGTGTGACTGCTATTTGCCATTGCTTGATTATTTACATTTGCTCATCTATGATTATGCACAAATTTTCATTGATAAACTAACAATTAATTTATTAATAAATGTTTATCTAATAAGGTTCACTCGCCAACTTATGTTGACCCAAAAACTCCCATTTTTACACATGATACAGGTGAACCAGCAGCAGCTAGGAACACATAGGACTTGGACTAGAAGAATAAAACGATTTAGAGTTGGGATTGTTATGTTGGTTTATTTTCTTTGTATTGAATGAACATGTTTGGATTTTTGGAAATGTAACTTTGACTTTATTAAATATGAAACATATTAGTAAATGTCATGAGCTTTGGTGATAACCCATTTATGCCCCGACTCTTATTCCGCTGCGGGTCGGGGTGTGACAGATTGGTATCAGAGCCATGACTATAGGGATATAGGATAGGTTATTAGACCCTTAGAGCCTATACTATAGTCGATTAGAAACTTATAAGATTTTTGTGTGTTACATGCCAAATTTCATGATGTTTATATGTTTTATGTTAAATGTTACATTTGATATTGTGCAAGCATGTTCATAAGTATGTATTATCATATAATGCCTATCATGACTCGTATACTCATAACATATCACATCCATGAAAGCACACACCACATCATGATTGCTTTTACAATGATTTTCGTGTTTTCAAATCTCATCAAAGTGAGTTCTCATGACGGGCATGTAGTAACTGGAAGGGTATCAGTACCGGTAGTCGGAACGTCCTGTCTAGGCTGGCATTCGTATAAATCCAAAATAAAGGACCAGTTTGCCTACCTGGGGACTAACGATGAGAGTACGAAGTACCTATTAGGCCAAAGCATGCTATACCAAACGTCGTGGGAGCTAACCCCACTTTGAGTTGTCATTGTGTCTACACCTGGACACGTTCCGACCAAACATCGCATGAACATATTTTGTGGTTTGCATTCGGGGATGCGAGTGTTAAATTGCCAATACTAATGTGAATCCTACCAAGCCAATAGCCATGGGGGCCCACATGACTATGTAGGTGAAGGTATGGGGGACATTTGAGGCCCAACATGAGCGAACCCAAGACATCCTATGGATGTAGTTGCATTATTGATATTTGTGTTATTTTCATTTTCTTAAAGACACATGAAACCTAAAAAGACACCATAAACTCACAATCTTCTCATTTTATGATCCTGTAGATGTCGTCTAGACAGCAACGAAGGGGTAAAAGATCAGGAAGGTCCCAGGAACGTTTGGCCACTCAGATCGCAAACAAATGGCCACGATACTTCCTGACATTGTGGTCCAAGTACAACAAGCCCTTGCTACAAATCCTACTAACCCTCCCCAACAACAGGACCAGAACATCGACAACCCTCCTACCAGCAAGTGCTCTTACAAACATTTTAAGTCCTGTGATCCTCCTAAATTTGAAGGGACCGAGGGTGTCACTGCTCTCCTACATTGGTTCGAGGAGATGGAAAACACCTTCCTAAACTGCGATTGTCCTGAGGATTGCAAGGTTCGATACGCCACCGGGAGACTATTTGGAGTAGCTCTCACTTGGTGGAATACTGAGAAAGGGAAGAGGGGAACTGAAGATGCGATGGCCTTAACTTGGGAGGAGTTAAGGGAAATCATGACTAGGCGTTTCTGTCCTAGAAGTGAAATTAAGAAGTTGGAGGATGAATTTCATGCTCTAAAGCAAAAGGAGGGTGATCACACTACCTACAACAAGAGGTTCTTGGAGTTGAACCAAATGGTTCCAAATTTATTCACCCCAACCTATCGTCTGATCGAGCATTATATTCGAGGACTTCCCTCGAAAATCCAAGATTCAGTTCTCAGCGTTTCACCAGTAACACTTGAAGCTGCTATGGAGTTAGCAACTGAACTGACCGAAAACCGAATTCGCAACGGGAAGTTCAAAGAAGAGAAGAAGAAAGCCCCTGTTGAGGGACAAATTTCAAACCACCCCATTCCTTCCTCTAAGTTTGCTAACAAGAGGAAGCGCAACACCAGAAATTTTGCAGTTACCCAAACCAACTCCCCTATTCCTGCTGCACCCATTACTCAAGTCACTCCTTCACCCGCACCATACAGAAGACCCTACACTGGCCCGTTACCAAAATGTAACCGTTGCCAATATCACCATTCCCCTGATCATCCTTGCCAATATTGCACCGGCTGCGGTCGCGCAGGTCATACTGTTCAAAC
Organism: Scalesia atractyloides; assembly: GCA_947069175.1. Lineage (NCBI taxonomy): Eukaryota > Viridiplantae > Streptophyta > Magnoliopsida > Asterales > Asteraceae > Scalesia > Scalesia atractyloides. Next base: position 55,873,581 of record CAMTDV010000016.1, on the reverse strand, counting down.
TTGCCGCATGCCTCAACGAACGAACCGCCACCAACCTTTAACCCAAACCCATCAACAGATAATGGGCCAAGCCCAACAACCCCTACTATTTCCACCCACCCAACCTTTAGCCCAAACATATTTCCAGCCCAATTATCCTATGGGTCAACCAATGCGGGTTGTTACAATTGCGGCGACCCGAGTCATTTCAGAAACACATGTCCAAGGCTGGTTAATATTATTCATGCTCAGGCCCAAGCCAACCCAGTGAACCAAGCAAACCAAGCTCCCCCACCTGCAAGAGGGAGAGCTTTCAATATCAACGCTAACCAGGCCAGAGCTGACGGCAATGTGGTCAACGGTACGTTCCTTATAAATGGTAGATATGCATCTATATTATTTGATACTGGTGCGGATAGAAGTTTTGTATCTTTAGAATTTGAACCTATCTTAAACAAAAATCGGGATAAGTTCACGGAATCCATAACGGTAGAAGTTGCGGACGGGAAACCAGTTTCATTAAACTCTATTATACGCAACTGTACACTTACCTTAAACGACCACGATTTCTCAGTCGACCTTATCCTATGAAGCTGGGAAGTTTTGATATCATAATCGGTATGGATTGGCTCAGTCAACATCAGGCAGAAGTTGTATGTCGTGAAAAATATATTCGTATTCCTCTTTCAAACGGTCAGACTCTTCGAATCATTGGAGAAACCTCGTCGAAAGGGCTCAGCTTAATGTCTTGTCTTCAAGCTCAAAAATATCTTCGCAAGAATTACGTCGCGTTTTTAGCTCATATCATCAAAAAGGGGACCATGGAGAAGAAACTTGAGGACATTCCTGTAGTAAAAGATTTCCCGCAAGTTTTTCCTGACGACATTTCAGGACTTCCTCCAGTTAGAGACGTCGAATTCCGTATTGATCTTATACCTGGTGCTACACCAGTTGCAAAGTCTCCATATAGGTTAGCCCCCTCTGAAATGTAAGAGCTAGCCAGTCAATTGCAAGAGTTGACAGACAAGGGATTCATACGTCCTAGCTCGTCACCTTGGGGTGCACCTGTCCTCTTTGTAAAGAAGAAAGATGGATCGTTTCGTATATGCATCGACTACAGAGAGCTCAACAAGTTAACAATCAAGAATCGCTATCCTTTACCTCGTATTGATGATCTTCTTGACCAACTACAAGGTGCCAACTGCTTTTCAAAAATCGATCTTCGATCCGGCTATCATCAACTTAGAGTGCATGAAGAAGACGTTCCTAAGACTGCTTTTCGAACTCGTTATGGCCACTATGAATTCATGGTTATGCCATTTGGATTAACCAACGCACCAGCTATCTTCATGGACCTAATGAACAGAGTCTGCAAACCTTATCTTGATTGATTTGTTATAGTCTTCATCGACGATATTCTTATTTATTCAAAATCTAAATCTGATCATGAGCGTCATCTTCAACTCATTCTTGCACTTCTAGAAAAGGAAAAGCTTTATGCCAAATTCTCCAAATGTGAATTCTGGTTAAAAGAGGTGCAATTCCTCGGGCATGTAGTCAATGACAAGGGAATACATGTTGACCCTTCAAAGATCAAAGCGGTTCAAGAATGGCAAGCTCCATGTACACCAACTGAAGTAAGATCTTTTCTTGGACTAGCTGGGTATTATCGTCGGTTCATTTCAAACTTCTCTCGCATTGCTGTCCCACTCACGGCTTTAACTCATAAGGGAAAACCTTTCATATGGGGACCCAAGCAAGAAGAAGCCTTTCAAACTCTTAAACAAAAACTTTGTGATGCACCAATCCTCACTCTTCCTGAAGGTTGTGATGATTTTGTAGTCTATTGCGACGCGTCAGGGCAAGGATTAGGCTGCGTTCTAATGCAAAGAGGAAAAGTCATAGCTTATGCTTCGAGACAACTCAAGACACATGAAAAGAACTACACCACTCATGACCTAGAACTTGGAGCCGTTGTGTTCGCTCTTAAGATATGGAGACATTATCTCTATGGTACTAAGTGTGAAATATACACTGACCACAAGAGTCTTCAACATATCTTCAATCAAAAAGAGTTAAACATGAGGCAACGAAGATGGGTCGAACTTCTGAATGATTACGACTGTGAAGTTAGATACCACCCTGGTAAAGCAAATGTGGTGGCTGATGCACTTAGTCGAAAGGGTTATGCGAACTCTATTCATCTTCTATGTTCGCAAATTATAACCGACATTAAAGATCAAATTCGAGAAGCCCAACACGTTTCAATAACAGAAGAAGATGTACGAAAGGAGATGTCCTGTGGAGCCGAGCTAAAACTTGAAACTAAATCAGACGGTATTCTGTATTACCTAGATCGTATCTGGATTCCTAACCACAACAATCTTCGTGAAACCCTTATGAATGAAGCTCACAAAACGCGATATTCTATACACCCAGGAGCCGATAAGATGTATCAAGACCTACGATACACCTATTGGTGGCCTGGAATGAAGAAGGATATTGCCGTTTTTGTTTCCAAGTGCCTCACATGTTCCAAGGTGAAGGCTGAACACCAAAGACCCTCGGGACTTCTAGTCCAACCAGAAATACCTGTATGGAAGTGGGAAAATATAACCATGGATTTCATTACCGGGTTACCTCGCACTTCTGGTGGGTATGACACAATATGGGTAATCATAGACCGACTTACAAAATCAGCTCACTTTATTCCTATCCATGAAGATTTCAAGAACGAAAAGCTTGCACGTATTTATATCAACGAAATCGTAAGCCGTCATGGGGTTCCGTTAAGTATTATTTCTGATCGTGATGGTCGTTTCACCTCACGAACATGGCAAGCAGTACAATCCGCTATGGGCACACGATTAGATCTCAGTACCACCTATCATCCTCAAACTGATGGACAGTCTGAGCGCACCATTCAAACTCTTGAAGATATGCTTAGAGCATGTGTCATAGACTTCAAGGGAAATTGGGACGCCCATCTACCATTAGTAGAATTTTCGTACAACAACAGCTATCATTCGAGCATCGGCATGGCACCTTTTGAAGCCTTATATGGTCGTAAGTGCCGATCTCCTGTATGTTGGCACGAAATTTGGGAAGCACAAATTACTGGTCCAGAATTGATCCAAGAAACCACAGACAAGATCCATCAAATTCGAAACAATCTTCTAGCGGCTCAAAGTCGTCAAAAGAGTTATGCAGATAAACGACGGAAGCCTTTAGAGTTTAGCATTAGTGATCTTGTGCTTTTAAAGTATCACCATGGAAGGGAGTAGTTCGTTTTGGTCAAAAGGGGAAGCTAGCACCTCGTTACGTAGGACCATTCAAAATACTCGAAAGAGTAGGTCCTGTAGCATACAAGCTTGATCTACCAGAAGAACTCAACAGGATTCATCCCACATTCCACGTGTCGAACTTGAAGAAGTGCCTCGCTGATGAGAATTTCCATATTCCGCTGGAAGATATTCAGATTGATGAATCTATCCATTTTATTGAAAGACCAGTGGAGATCATGGACTACGGGGAGAAACGTCTTCGACGAAGTCGCATTCCAATTGTTAGGGTACGCTGGGAGTCGAAACGGGGACCTGAGTTTACTTGGGAACGTGAAGACTCAATGCGTGAAAAATACCCGCATCTTTTTCCTACTACTTCAACTACTTAAATTTCGGGACAAAATTCCTAAAAGTAGGGGATACTGTAACATTTGTAAAAATCGGGTTTTCAAAAACCCGCTCCGTTTTGTAATCGAATATCAAGTTATAAAAGCTACGTTGAATATTTATGATTATTTTGATTTAAAACGATACATAATTAATAAATAAACTAAACTATAAAAATTATATTTGATAAAAAGTTAAAACAAAATAAATAAAAAATTTTTGTTGCTGCCGGGACTCGAACCCGGGTCAGCCAAGACACACTTCAACGACTTAACATACACTCACATCACCACTCCGCCACTTTGTGTTTTCTGCTATCTCTAGGAAACAAATGAGATTTATATACAAACTCGGTTAAACCGGTTACGCTCAACTGAGAAACGGAAATCGGCAATCAATCGTCAAATCGCTTTTTCACTCGCACATTCAGTTTATAACCGATGCACCGACGATTTTTAATCAAGTCGGAATTGATTGAGCATCAAGTCTCATCATTATCGGTTTTTATAACCGAAAAGTAATCAAGTCCAGATTACTTCAATTCAAGACCACTCTAGCGACTCAGAAATATCATACCAATACTCCATTTCCTTTCATCACATTTTCAGACCATCAGAACGCTTAAAACAGCTCGCCGGAATTTTCTGCAAAAGTCACCGGAAAACCGTATTCATCCTCAAACGGTAAATCTTTCAATATTCGTTGTAGTTCAACAATTATTAGACTATTTCTAATCTAAACCTCTCAATTGAAATCGAATTCAGGCGCTGTATTCAACTAATTCCAGTTCGCCGGAACTCCCCTGAAAATTTCTAATTTCGTCTGTGAAACGGTAAGGGTCTTCAAACACATCGTTAACGTTTGTTTATCACTTCAATTCCACATTCGACTAATCAAAATAGTTAATTATCTTGTTCAGTTGAAGAGCATAAAAACAGGAACCGACACATCGCCGGAAATCTGAAATAAACCGTTCATCGGTATGTTCACCTCTAATTACCGTCTCTGCCTTTTCATTTAAGCTTTAATAATGTCTGTAAATCGTAAACACAAGGAACGAGTTAGTAAATCAGTTGACGGTAATTTGAATGAAGAAGACGAAGCTAACTAAGTTACAAGTATATTTAAAACTAGTAAAATGAACGGGTTAGACACACAGTCCAGCGGTGGACTGTGTGCAAAATACAAACGCACGTCCCGAGTTCGATTCCTACTATACGCACTCCTTGTATATTAAAATGCCTTTTTGTTTAAAAACTAAATCGGGATAACTCAGTTAGTTGTTAAGTATAATAAAAACCGAGATAATAACCGGGTTAGACACACAGTCCAGCGGTGGACTGTGTGCAACATAAACCATACGTCGCGCGTTCGAAACCCGTCACTAGCAACGGTCCGATTGAATTAAAATGTTTTTGCAAATAATGGAAATTCGGTTAAATTGAATAAGTGTATAACTATAATTAAAAACAAGATTATTTCGGTTAGACACGTAGCTCAGTTGGTAGAGCTGCGTGCACGCGTACGGGAGGTCTCGGGTTCGAGCCTCACCCAGCGCAAACCATGTCATTGACCGAACCGGTCAACAAGTCAACAGGTCAACGGTCAACGCAAAATAAACAATTTTTTTTATATTTTTTATTTATTTAATTTAATTTAAAAATCAATTAAAAATACTTAAAAATAACATTTTTAAAGATAGAAAATAGCCTTAAACTCACAAAAATATATTTAAAAATTTCATTAAAATCCTTAATAAAATCCACTCATTTAATATATTTTTCCGTTATTATTTAGGTTAGTATTCCTCGTTGATCCGCTCATCTCATTCGTGCGCATCTCACCATCTCCAATCCAACGCACACAATGTGAGTGAATCTTACAAATTCCCCGTTTTAATCACGTTTTGGGGTGTATCATGTGTCTTTGTATATATATTATAACTAAACCATTGTGCATACATCATATCAGGAACTAGTGTATTCAGTTTGTTTCTGTTGTGTAGTTATTGTTGGATGCAAGTTTATTATTTTCAGTACATGCAATTTCATAGGCCGCCGCTCCCCATTACATTATGAGCGTTGAGCATGTTCCCCATTTCATTATGAGGTTGAACCTGGCGTGCCCACATACGATCGGCTCCGTTTGATTGAGCCTTGATCGCACATACATTTTCATTTTCAGTACATGCAATACGATCGGCTCCGTTTGATTGAGCCTTGATCGCACAGTTTCATTTATGTTATTTACAGTATGATGTTGGTATGTTCATGTATGCTGTCATATGTTATTGTATGTTATAGTGTGACTGCTATTTGCCATTGCTTGATTATTTACATTTGCTCATCTATGATTATGCACAAATTTTCATTGATAAACTAACAATTAATTTATTAATAAATGTTTATCTAATAAGGTTCACTCGCCAACTTATGTTGACCCAAAAACTACCATTTTTACACATGATACAGGTGAACCAGCAGCAGCTAGGAACACATAGGATTTGGACTAGAAGAATAAAACGATTTAGAGTTGGGATTTTTATGTTGGTTTATTTTCTTTGTATTGAATGAACATGTTTGGATTTTTGGAAATGTAACTTTGACTATATTAAATATGAAACATATTAGTAAATGTCATGAGCTTGAGTGATAACCCGCCCCGACTCTTATTCCGCTGCGGGTCGGGGTGTGACAAAATCTGCCCGTCAGCACCCCTAAACCTGAGACCAACATAAAAAACACGGGTGATCTGCATGCTAGATACTGACGCGCGACCTAACCTAGTCGACTGGATGGCCCCGGACAGATGCGGATCACCCTCGGGCACGAGCCCTAGTGAGCGTGCAATGGTGGTGATGTACGAGCCACCGTGCAGCTTCCCGCGCAGCTGCCGATGGGTGTGCACCGACAAGGTACTCCGCCAGGCAGGCTGCTAGGGCGCAGGTCTGGCCGCGTAGCCGGCAATATAGAAAGAAAAGGTCACCGAGGTTGACCTTCTCCCTGCTGTGATAACGCGGCACGATGGATGTCCCAATAATACGATGCAGGTATCGGTATAAGGGGTCTCTAATGGTGGAGGCCTTTTGCGAGGATTTCCCAAAGGGAACCCTCGAAATGACCCTCCAGAAACTAATAAGCGTCTGCATGTCCATGGATCTAACCTCCTGCGTATATAAATCAGTATCAAGCTCGGGCTCTGTGTACAAACCCGAATAGACAGCAAACTCCCGCACTCTCATATGAAACTGCAGACGGTCGAGACAGAATGTAACCTCGTGGACAGGATGAGCCGGGTCCTCCACGTAACCCATCGGATGCGGTCGGTAAGTAAACGATGAAAGAAACTCGACCGTAAGCTCACGGTACGAGTCCTCCAACGCTATTTGAAAGAGACGCGACCACGGAGTATCTAGGCCAACTATATCACGCGCCCGCGAGGCCTCTCCCAAAGTCTCTAGCAGCTCCCAGTCTATCCCTACATGCCCCCCAATCTCCATGGTGCGTAACCTAGCGCACCCCCTGCCTCCTGCGACCCCTGCTCAAACTGCAGGTACGGGTGATTAGGTAGGGGGTTAACCGCACCATCAGGCTCCATCTCCTCAATCTCCTCCTCCTCATGATCAATATCAATCCCTGTATGTTTAAATACCAATAATATTTTAATAAAAAATTCAAATACAAGTTATTATTAAAGTTAATAAAAAATTTAAACAATTCAAATAATAAAGTTAATTTTAATATCTTTAAAATACAAATAATATTATTTATTTAAAAAGTATATATATTTTTAAACAATAATAATATTTAAACAATAATAAACAGAATTATATAAAAACAAAAAAAATAAAAATGAACCAAAGCGCAGCGCTTTGGCCTCGGCGCGGCGCTTGGGTTTTTCGTTTTCGAAGAAACGCAGCCGGATCAGCTCCAAACAACCCAAATCCGAACACAATCAAGCCCTAAACTAGTATATTATCAAAGTAAAGTATAATACATGGTAAATCGTACCTATTTGCGTTTGAAAACTTAAAAATCCGGACCGAAATGCGCTAGTGTGTGTAAATCGCACCTTCGTGTGTGTGTTTGATGTTTGAGTTGTAATGAGACTGAAGCTGGGCACTTCAGGGTTAAACGAGGGACCAACGCGCCCCGCTATGGTCATAGCAGGGCACTTCGGTTTAAATTTTATGCCTAAGCGCCCCGCTTTGGCCATAGCGGGACATTTCGAGGTTTTTTTTTAAATTTAAATTGTAGATGTTAATTAAAAAACGCATCGATACTTGTCTAAATTTTATGTTTTTTTCCATTACGCCTTATTTTTCAATGTATATGGACTATACGGAAAGTTCTGGATGTGTTCGGTTACGTGTGATGTCGTATTCCATCATATCGTGTGATTCTGGTTTGTGTATACACCCCCACCGGATCAGTACCTGACATTTTTTGTTCTTAAATGTCGTATTATGACGTTTATTGTCATTTTGGGTACGTACAAGTGCGTATTTCATCCGTATGGGTCGTGTCGGTGACATTCGGTGTCGAGACGTTATTGTCTATATGTGCCCGTATTAGTACGTAGTCTGTTGTTATGGAGTATTATATTTTTATTTGTCTTATTATGATATATTTTTGCCGTATGGGTCGTGTCGGTGACATTCTGTGTTCGGTGTTGTACAAAAGCGCATATATTTAGCAAACACAAACACACACTTGGATTGTAAGTGATTTAACGCATATACTGAACAAACACAAACGTACTCTTGGATTGTAAATGAATTAAAGTGATTATTATTACACACGTTTAACCTACATCTTGAACATATGGCGTTACATTAAGGTCCGGGGGTTTGTACGTAAACATTTCGTACGCACTGATCTGATCCTTGTATAATGTATGCAAGGCTGCTGCGCTCTCTGTTCTGTTCGTTGTCCACTGCATGTTTGGGGGTGGCATTGGATACCATCCTCCAAGCTCTACATGGATGAAATGCCCACCGTCGACGAACACAACCGCAACCACTTGGTGAGGTTGCTCGGATTCGCCTGTCCCGCCCAACAGAGGGAAAATTGTATCGTTCCTAAGATTGTCGAAGGTGTGAACAATTACACCATATCGTTGGGCAATAAGAAACCCCGTCTTAGGCATTGTCATGTAATTTTCGGTACCTTCTCGTCCCACCCCCTGGAAATCGATCCGTCTAACCAGCGCATCATAATGTCCTATGTTTTACGGATCGAAAACCTGCCTCCAAAGCGATTCGTTCATACATAACTCCATTATAAGTTGTTTCCGGATAGACAAGTACTTTGTTTGTTTCCATCCTAACCCAACAGCTACCGATCAAAGCCCACAATGACCATCTGGTTTCATGTCCTCTATTCTCACGATGTATGGATGGATCACTTTGGGAATCCGAGATGCATGTTGCGGATCGCTATATCCATCTTAGGACCAGGCTTGATCATCGGGAAATCAGGGTGTAGGTTGAGCGGTTGAGTTTTCTTTTGTCTTCCAGAGTCTTGGGATGATACGTACGAGTTGTGACGGGGCAGCTTCAACCTTCCTTTGTTCATGCGTTTTCAATGTTGGGCGGCCACGAGTTTTCTTCAGAACAACAGGAGGTTTTTTGTTATTGTTGCCTGGATTGAGGATTTGCTGAAACTTTTCAAAGAAGCTTCTTTTCACTTGAGGGGGTGTTGGATTGATCTGTTGTTTCAGTTTTTCAAATTCCGTGTCTACATCAATATCCTCTATCTTATTCCTTGTCGGCTTAAAGTCAAGCTTCTTCCAGAACACGTCTATCGAAATGATACGGATTTGCTGACCTGTGGACGAAAACAAATTAGGTGGCAAAATCATAACGACAAAGGTCAAAAATATTAATTACCGTTATTTTCCAACTTTTCCAAACGACAGGCACATGGCAAACCAAAACTGGTAAAAAGTTGGCAACCACAGCTTGCACCGTAAGCTCTCAACATGTCTTCCTTACGTTTTAGCTCCATATTCAAAAGTTCAATCGCAAATATTGAAACCTTTCTGAGAATATTTTCAAGCATGGGATGATCCTTGTGGTGGTTCATCACTTTCCGAAGGCTTGTTTCAAAGCTACTTCTAATCTCGGCGTATTGTCTATCAATAACATGATCAACATACAGTACAAGTTTATCCAATGTGTTACGATGACTTGGAAAGTGACTTTTTAATGTTGCATGCATGCCATCAACCTGTTGGCCGTAGTTTGGTGAAAGTTAATAGTTTTGTTAGTCCAGCAAGATACAAACTTTTCACGGTACGGATCCAACTAGGATTTCCTCAAATAATAAAAAACTTCTGAAATTAAAAAACGTAAATAGTCAGTTTTTGTTATTATATAAAATATGAACATAATTATGTAAGAAATACTCACGTCCACGGCCATCTTCTTTCAGCCGTGCTTCAAGGTTTTCCAGGTTATACCTGTATATTTCCTCGGTCATAGACTCGCATAATGTTCAAAATGTACGTACGAATTCTTTCCACTACTTGTTAGAAAATTTCTTCTTGCTGTTCTTATTAATATTTTGTTGAATATGGAACCGACAAAGATACTTCTGCGCTTTTGGAAAAATTTGTTCACACGCGTTAATTAGCGCAAAGTCCATGTCTGTTAAAATCACGTGCGGCTCCATACAGCCTACCAGCTTAGACTTGATTCTCTGCAACACCCATAGTTAGTTCTCTAACTTCTCAGCGGAAATTACCGCACCAGCAGCCGTAAACGATTTGTTTGTCGATGTCATGCCTATGACCTGAACAAACGGCAGGTTATACATGTTCGTTTTATAGGTGGCGTCAATCATTAGCACATGCGGGAAGGCACAACACATAGTGAATGATTTTTTGTGAAAAAATAAGACATCTTCAAATGCGTTCGATATCTCATTCGTGCGCATGTAATAAGTGTTATCTTTTTCGCGATAAATGTTTTCAAGTTTTTGCATCGGAGACTTACCGACATTTTTTTGGCATTGATCTTTTGAACAGCGTTGTGTATATATTTTGGAATAAGCTTTCTACCCGGATTGTTTTTCGCCAGCGTTAGCCAGATACTGCGGTTGGGAATATCTTGCTCAGCCAGCTGCTCAACCAGTCTTTTATCATCCGAAGAAAGCCTTCTCGCATACGCGTGACCCTCTAGGTTTTCGATAGGAGTGTGGTTGTGCTTCGCCTTCCTCACCTCGATCCTCCAAACACTTCCCTTTGATTCTGAAAACCCGATCATCTCGAACCGGTAGCCTATTTTCTTGCTACCCGTTTTTCTCTGTGTAGCTATACTCTTATGCTCCCCACCAAGAGTGCATTGAAACATAATCTTGTAATTGTCTCATCTTTTATTTGACCTCTTAATCACAATGAGGTAACCATTGTCTTTTGCCGTGTCTTGTACCCAATGCACCAACTCTTTACGTGACGAAAAGGTCTGCGTTGTATCAGACAAAAATGTAATCGGGTAACACCCTTACTCGTCAACTGACACATCCTCATTCTCACCATCGTCACCGAGGTCCGAATAGACTTGATGTTCAAAGCTCTGCTCACAACCGTAATTGTGGTCTGGATATCCCTCCTGGTGTACAAAGTTGTGCTCGCCACCGTAACCGAGGTCGGGATAGTTTGGAAGACCGTACGGATATTCAGCCTGAGGATACGCTTCGCCTCCGTATCCATAATTTGAATAACCTTGTTGTGCGTACGGGTCCTCCACAAGGATATTCAATCCAGTTCCCCTGTGTTACCCCGATAACGAATGCCAGATACAACCTCCTTCTCCCTCAAGTTGGACGAGACCGGTTTCTCATATGAGTCAGAAATAGCGGTGCCCTCGTAAGATGTAGGACCGATCCTCGCTGCTAAGGAACCTAAATTTGATATCTAATGTCCATAATAGCGGAAATATTACGTCGTGTTTACCAATAGACAAGATTTAATCAGTTAATCGTCAGTTTTATAGATCAAACGTTCTGGTTACAAACTGACAGAGCTTCGCCTCTGAAATGCCAAAGTTACAAATGAAGTAGGCTAGCTAGGTATTTATAAGCTAACAACTTCGCCCCTAGGGACACAAGTTCGCCCGAACTTGCATAAGCAAGTTCGGCCGAACATGCATTTACATGTTACTTATGGGCGAACTTGGCTAAGCTAAACATAAATATTTCGTATACCTAGCCTATTCAGCTCTATACAATACAGACTCGATATAAGACTAAGACATAGACATTATGCACCAACAAACTCCCCCTTGGATATCGTCGTCGTCTTTTATCAGTCTTCAAAAACTTTATCTTCATAATATACTTTAACGCACCCGACCGAAGAAATTCTTGAATGGCTTCCTTCGTCGTTCTTGCTTTGGATCAGGCGTTTGATCAGTTGGCGGTGGTCTTTTAAAGTTAGCCATTCTTAGCGAACTTCACCGCCTTTTCAATTCTTTTTGTAATCGCCTCATTTTTGGTTTCTTCTTTTAGAAACTCTACTCTCTCCAGATCCCTCACTTCGTCTGCCACATCTTTCCAGAATTGACTTCGCGTGCATAGCAAACGTTAACAACTTTCTGATACTGCATCGCCTGTACCTTTTCTCTTTCTTCAAAAACAACCTTGCTGTAGAAAAGGCATTTTATATCTTCTCTCGAGCAGTTAACCAACCACATAGGATCTAGAATCCTTATCGTCCTCCACAAATCTCTCATACCCTGATGACCCATCACTTCAACTCGTTCTTAGCAATATCCAGATGATCTTCAAATTTTAACACAATCACCGCTTCGCAAGTAGCTAGATCTATCTGCCACCACTTGAATAAAGGATAGAAGTTCTGTTCGATCGGCATAAGTGGCATATTCCTCATGGCTCTAGGACGTTTCATAATTAACGTTATGTCCTTTTCCCCTGTAACCTTATTGATCTTAACTCTTCGTCTTGGAATAAACGGCTTCCAGTGATTCCAACCTTTAACAACTTCATACTTAATCATCTTCCACAACAACTGATCTATTGTCTTCATATGATAAGTAACATCCACTGTTTGTACTAACTCTTCCATATCCCAATACGGCAATGTCTTGAAATCAGCAAGATATTTGAAGTATTGCACTCCAAATTCCCTTTTGATTGCATATACGTTGAGCTCTTTAAACCATCCCCAACTCAGTATATCTCCCAAAGAAACATCTTTATTTCTGGTGAAGAATGCTAGTGGACGTCGAAACTTACGTTCACGTGGCATCTCCTTGAACCAGAACTTTTTCGCTTCAGCTATCTCTTCTTTGGTCATCAGCTTAGGAATCTTTCCTTCTCGTAACGCTTCAGCAATTCTATCTTTCAACATATCATCATTAAGCTGTTTGTACATCTCTTCAAATGTAGGAAAACTTTCTGAATTTTGACCAACATACTTAGTTTTCTGATCTGATTCATCATCTGATGACCAATCTTCAACTATTTTGTACTCATCAGCTTCAAACCTTCTCTCATATTGATACTCTTTCGGTTCAAATGTGTTAATATTCATAACTTCTTCAAAATCAAACTCTAAGTTCTCAGCTTCAGCTTCAGCTTCAACTAGTCTTGCCAAATCTTCTTTCGTGTAGTTATGTACAAACTCACCTTCTTCCACATTGTGTTCCAACAATAACATTAAAGGCTTCGTAGGTACTGCAGTCACAGGCTTCGCAGAACGATCAATATCTAACAAATCAATATCACCATCAGTTGGCCCTTTCTGCCCTGACTCCCCCTAACTTTTATCTTCCATCCTATTCGACTCATCGTTCATAAGATCAGAAAAATCAAACTCATCAGATACTTTGGCTTCATTGATCTTTAAACCTGTACCTCCCTGATCAAAATCATCACCACCTTGATCGTAATCATCGTCATCATCACCAACATTCCAATCCTCGTAACCTTCTTCCTCTTCATCCTCTTTATTATCTTTTTCAGCTTCTTCATTGCCTTTTTCTTCAGAAACAATAATAGGATCAGAAGGCTTGACAGATTCGTCAGCCTTTTGGATATCAGACTCAGAAGCTTTCGAAACATCTTCAGTTGGTTTCTCAGGAACATCAGAAGACTTCTCAGCAGAAGATTTAGGGACTTCACCCTCAACATGTTTTCCTTTACCACGTTCAGCTAACTCTTTCTCAACATGCTCTTTTGCTTCCTGACGATCCAGACGATCGTATTCAGCAATGAAATCAATATTCAGATTGTTTGCTAACACTTTCTGCAATCTGTTGAATCTTCGATCGTTCAATGCTTGGATAGTCTTTAGATCTGCAATCTCATTCTGCAATTTCTCATTCACGTCTTGCAAACTTTCAATTAGTGCTTTGAAATACTCTCGTTCATTCTCTAATACCTTCACTTTGTCGTCAAGCAACTCTTTTTCAACCTCACTTGATTCACTTTATTAACAAGCTCGGCCTTTTCAACCTCATTTTGTGCAACTTTCTCTTCTAACACCTTCACGCGCTTTTCTAGCATCTCAAAATTAGATTCTGGGAAAAATTCATCCAAGTCTTCGAGACTGATTGGACCATGTGGCATATCACAAAACAGATTTCCCCTTGGTGTCTTTGGCGTTGAATCTTTAGGTGTTGCAGCTTTCGGTTTTGACTTCTTAGGGGTAGAACTTTCAGGAACAGAAGTCGTTGGAGCAATAGGAGATTCAACGATAGGAACTTCAACAAATCCAGACACATAAGGTTCTTGTGTAACTCCTGGCCTTTCAGTTTCAGCATGAACAATAACAGGATGTTCTTGTGTGGCTCCTTTCTCCTGAGCACCAGAAGGTTCTTGTGTGGCTTCTGTGCTTTTCGACTTGCTTTTGTACCTCTTACTTATAGCCTTCTGAGCTTTTTTTGCTTTTCTTTTCCCTTTGGAATGAGGTGATCCTGTAGTCTTCTTAGAGATTTCGATTGTTGGAGACTTTGTACGCTTAGACTTTTTCTTCGGTCTCTCTTCATCAGATTCTTTTTCAATGTTAGGATCAAAATCCGCATCCAATTTTCTTTCCTTTTCTGCTATAATCTCTGCCTCAGTCTTTTCTAGCTCTTTGGCAGGAACTTCTTCATCAGATTCTTCATTCTCAGACGTAGCAGAAATCACATCATCTTGAGTTGTCTTTACAGTTTCCTGACTTTCAATAACCACTGCAGCGCTCGATCCAGCAACTGCTTCAACATTTTCAGGTTCATCCTCGTCGACAAGCATAGTTTCGACTTTCTTAGCAACACGTTTCTTTTTAAGCTTATCAGCTTCTGCCTTTAAAAACCATTCGCTCCTTGCCTTTGGTTTGAATTCCTTAAACCATTCTTGCTCAGCTTTAAGCTCTTTCTCGTCATCACTACCATCCTTTCTCCACTTGTTATCAGGTGGCGAGATATAATTTGAATCTTTTATAGCTCCAAACACTGGTTTCGCAACAGGAGCTGAAGCTTGCTTTTGGAACTTGATTAGCTTTTTGTTGTTGTTTCATCAAGATGAACCAGGTACAACACATCATTTGGATCTCGTGCAATGTTACGATACTTCTCGTCAATCAACATCTGAACAAATCTTGGATATAGGCATAGCCTTGAATCTTCCATGTTGTTCGACATGTGAGTGAAAACCATCTTAGAAACATTGAACGACTTCTTCAAAATAAGCGCTGTTGCCATGTTAGCCAAATAGTCTTGAACATCATCAATCCGGCTTTACGATGGCTAAATGTGTGAATTAGAGCATGCATCAAAAGCTTGTAGGGTTTGGCACTTCCCCTTTCTTCAGTGTCGGTTTGTTCACGCTCCCCTTATAACCCATACGGAAGAAACAACCACGTACCATCTTCTCGTCTAAATGAATCGGATCGTCTTCATTATCTTTGAATTCCAGAATCCGTCTAATATCGTCTTCAGTCACAGAAATTGGTTTAACTTCATTGCCGACTTGCACAAATGAAGTGATCGTCTTTTCATCTTCCCTTAAACTTGCGTTCATCCAGAAGTGAACGATGTGTGATCGATATGATACTTGCGCTCTGTAATAGCTCGGCGAAGATGGCTTTCCTCGAGAAACTTCAATATACTGTCGTACTCCTTCAGTGACGGACAGATAGACTTGTCAAGCGTAATGCACGTATTGTGAGTTTTGGAGAACTCAACAGAAATTACACGCGCTGGTACCTGTGCCTGAAAAATGACGTAAAACAATTAGCACGCATTTCGAGAAAAAAACACAAAAATTTTCTAACACTTATATCAAGTTCGGGCGAACTTGATATGTATGTTCAACATTCTGTTTTACCTAAGTTCGCCCGAACATGCTATATCAAACATGTTCATTATATAAGTTCGGGCGAACTTAAACACAAAACAACAATTCAGAATTTCAAGATCCAAGTTCAGGCGAACTACCACATGATATTCAAAACCAAATACATGAAGTTCGGTCGAACATATCTCAATTCTCTTTATTCAGTTTTTGGACAAGTCCGGTCGAACTTGACAACAAGTTCGGTCGAAGACATCATTTAAATCATATTTTATTAACACGACTACAATGCAAGTTCGGTCGAAGATGATAACAAGTTCGGTCGAAGATATTAAGATTTCATTTATTCATATTTTTAGACAAGTCCGATCGAACTTGACAACAAGTTCGGCCGAACTTGTCGTCTTCTCCAAAGAAACCAACTTGTTCAAAACAGTTAAACATCTGTTTCACTTCAATCAAAACATGTTATACGGTCGATTTTATGTATAGATTAAGGATCTATGTTCAATTTTGTCCAATAACACCTAGAACTATTAATTTTTAAACTTTTCAGATCTGAAACTTCAATAATAGTTCAATCCATGGTTCAAACGTCGATTTTATACCTCGGCCATTGTAGATGGTGTGTTAATCACCAAAAACAAGCAGATTTGGGCAGAGTAACGATGTCAAATTGTCAATTTCGCTCAAATTCTCTCAGAGGATCAAGTTCGCTCAAGGATTGTGTGTTAACTGATAAATAAGTTCGGCCTAACTTGATTGGTATTTATACCAAGTCAAGTTCGGGCGAACTTGCTTAGCCCAATCATGAAAGCCCATTAAAGTTCGGGCGAACTTATCTATAAAACAACACAGCCATCTGCAAGTTCGGTCGAACTTGTTGTTTGTTAAACTTGATTTGTTTAGCAAGTTCGGCCGAACTTGCCAAACCACAATTTTTAACTTTTTCAAATTTTCATTTTTGACCCCTGAACTTTCCAACTTTTTATCAGTTATGAAAATCCACTCAGTTGACCAAGTCCAAGCTAATGACCTTGGTTAACCGATTTGTCTGCCGAGTCCAAGTTAATGACCCCGGTTTGACCCGTTACGAACAAACTGTTGATATTTTCGAAATCAAAGTTTCAAATTAATGAACTTTTTATCGTTTTGACTTTTCAGTTAAGAAATTAGCTCCCAGCCCATTGTGAAAGAAATTCCCACCAGTTCTAGCACCTTTTGTAAGTTTATGCTAAAACACACCGAAAATCTTTTCGATTTTAATCTGTAAAGCTGAAATACAATGTAATAAGCAATGTAAACTATGTACAATCATATTTACAGACATATTTTTGTGAATTCGTGTCTAAGGATCATATCAGTTGATTGATACATATCACCAGTACCATTGACCTTTAAATGACTTTAAGTTTTAAACTCGTTTACCTAGATTGTCGATATGTTTGTCCACTTAAGCTTTACCACATTTTTCAACTGTTTCAAGATATGTTAAGGTAGAATTCATGAAACTTGACTTATCTGTGGTTCCCACTTCTTGAATATAATCCCGTATCTAGATTCCCTAGATTTCATCTTACAGGTAAATATAACGTAATTGATATCTGTATCAAGGTTATGCGAGACCTTGAGAGCTCAGGTTAGTACTACCGTACAGACAAAGAGATGAAGGCTCGTCTTTAAGGTGTGTTCTACTTAAGGAATCTTTTCAGCTTTGCAAATGATTAGATCTTTCGATTCTTTTCAATATTGCATGCAGTTTTGGAGGTTTATAGCGAAAGTATTATAGAAGTTCTAGGCCATTGCTTCCGCAAAATCAGAAGAACTTGTATAATACCCCAGATATCAACTATCTATAAAGACCTCGTATCTCAGAATCAGGCAATCTTTCAAACGAAATTTCGGAGTACTAAGTCCATATATCCAAGATGTGTTAATCCACAAGATTAAGCAGTTGTAAAATTTACTTTATATCTCGAAAACAATTTACTGAACGTGTTAAGCCTATCGACACATCCACAGTAAGACTCGTTTATCACTTTTAAAACTTTACATTTCTTTAGCATACTGTGATAGTCTACTGATGTACTATCATTTCCTTTTATGACACTGAATTCTTTTTGTCTTTTTCAATGTTTTTGTACATTTTGAATTTTTATATGTTTTTGGAGTTTAAAATTTTCGAATGTTTTTGTATTTTCTCTAACATTTCTCCCCCTAAAATCAAAAACATCTTTTTGTATTTTAGTTTTTAACAAAATTCTAAAGTAGAAAGATATTTACAAACCAATGTGGATCACGCGAACTCGTCGTCCGATCCGTATTCAACCTCATCGTCCGCACCTGTCAGCAAAATTTTCATACCGTTAATTCTCGCAAGTATTTAAATCGTGATAAAGAAAATGGTTTGGTATAAGAATCAGCCTTTTGTTCGTCGGTGTGGATTTTTTCTATTCGCACCAATTTCTTTTCGTAGCAATCACGAATGAAATGATAACGAATTTCAATGTGCTTTGTGCGTGAGTGATGAACCGGATTTTTTGTTATATCTATGGCTACCTTGTTATCAACGTACATTAGAGTGTCTAGAAATTGCAGACCATAGTCTCTCATTTGCTGTTGAATCCACAGAATCTGTGAACAACAGTTGGAGGCTGAAATATACTCAGCTTCACAGGTAGAGAGAGCGACCGTAGTCTGTTTCTTACACTGCCAGGTTACCATTCTTGTTCCTAAGAACTGGCATCCCGCTGTAGTTGATTTTGAGTTCAACTTATCTACACCAAAACCGGAATCAGCATAGCCCGTGAGGTCGAAAATTGTCGTTCTTCGGGTACCACAAGCCGGTGCTTGGGCATCCTTTCAGGTATCTGAAGATTTGCTTCACGATCTGCATGTGTATGATCCTCGGGCTTGACTGATATCTGGCGCATAGACAGGTTTGGATACATAATATCTGGGCGCGATGCCGTCAGATACATCAGCGATCCAATCATCGATCTGTATAATGTCTCGTCAACTTTGGCTCCAGTCTCGTCAACGCAAATGCCGTGATTTAGAGCAAGAGGCGTAGATAGAGGCTCCATGTTTTCCATTCCAAACTTCTTCAAGATGTCGTGAACATACTTAGTCTCGTGAATGAATATACCATCCGGAAGTTGATCTACTTACAAACCAAGAAAGAACTTCATTTCGCCCATTGAGGACATTTCAAATTTCTTTTTCATGATTCCCTCAAACTCCTTGCAGAGACTATCGTTTGTAGATCCAAAGATGATGTCGTCAATGTAGATTTGAACTTAATTAGATGGCCATCAACTTCTCTGGTGAAAAGAGTACTATTCACAGTTCCTCTGATAAAGCCATTTTCGATGAGATGTTGCAATAACGTCTCGTACCATGCTCTCGGGGCTTGGTGTAGTCTATAAAGAGCTTTATCCAGTAGGTACGCTTTCTTCTTGTTAAGTGGATCGACAAACCCGGTGGTTGTCCAACGTATACCTTTTCGCGTAATTTGCCGTACAGAAAAGCCGATTTGACATCCAATTGATAGACCTTAAATCCTTTCCATGATACGAAAGCTAGAAAAATTTGAATGTATTCCAATCGAGCTACTGGTGCATAAACTTCCGTGTAATCTACCACTTCCTGCTGGTGAAATCCTTGACAACAAGCCTAGCTTTATTACGAACAATAACCCCTCTATCATCACGTTTACACTTAAAGACCCATTTTTTATCAATTGCTTTCTGATTTTCTGGTAGGTCTTCAAGCTTCCACACACCCAACTTCTCAAACTGCAATAATTCTTCTTGCATTGCTTGTACCCATTTTGCATCGGCTAAAGCTTCATTAACTGTCTTTGGCTCAATCTGAGAGATGAAACATGAATAGAAACAATAGTTCTAGGTTGTAGCAACGCGTGTGTAGAAACAACTGAGTGCTTTATTAATTTGCCCTCGAGTTCTAACACCAGTTTGAAGTTCTCCGATAATATTTGTTGACGGATGATAGGAATATGATCGCGGCAATTCTTCACTTGGAACATCTACTGAGTTTTGCTGATTCGTGATGTTGAGATCAACAACGAATTCAACGTCTGGAGAGGTTGATGAAGCTTCATTTCTGTTGTTCGGGACTGCAGATTGATTAAGAAGACTTGTTATCTGCTCCACTTCTTCATCTGAAGAAGATGATTCCCCATCAGCATCAAATGTTGGTGCTTCATCTGAATCAGAATTTTGATTCCGAGGCATACTGGGCTCCGTTGTTGTATTCATTGGTTCAGTAGAGGCATTTGTTGGAGGAGTAGCAGGTGTTGATAATGTTTCAGAAACATTTTCAGCTGGAACACCACTATTGCTTGAACTTGTGCCAGAAGAAGAGTGGGTTGATTAACCACAATTGGTCGAACAATTTGTTCTTGATTCGCTGACTGGTGAAGGTAATATAACGCTGCAACTTCTTCGTCAGTTGGTTCTTCGGGCAAGTCAAATGACTTCCAAAGGTCTTGATAGTTAAATAGCCACACGTCACCTTTCCTTTGAATAGGATCCATGTAGTTGAAACAATCCACGTGTTGTGCTTCAATAACCTTTCTCAATGAAGGAACATATACTCTTCTCAACGGACTCGCATATCCGACAAAGAAACCTTCAAGAGATTTAGCTCCGAATTTACCATCTTATTCTTTACGGTACATGGTGCACCGAATGGTTCTAAGAACTTCAAATTTGGCTTCCGTCGGTTTATCATCTCAAAACATGTTTTCTTTGTTGGTTTGACAGTGGGAACCCTGTTTAGCGTGTAGCAAGCCGCAGCAACCGCTTCACTCCAGAAGCTGATAGGAAGTTTAGAATCTGCAAGCATGGTTCTCGCAGTTTCAATCAAAGTTCTGTTTTTCCGTTCAGCTACTCCATTTTGCTGTGGAGTATAGGGAGCACTCAACTCGTGCAGAATCCCTTTTGCGTTGCAGAATTCCTTCATTTTGTTATTCTTAAACTCTGTGCTGTTGTCACTTCTAATGCGTCTGACCGGCAGATGATAAAGATTCTCGAGTTTCTTGAATAGAATAACCAAGTTCTCGAACGTTTCGTCTTTTGATTCTTGAAAGAATACCCACGAATATCTCGAATAGTCATTTGTCACGACCAAGCAATATAAGTCTCCTGAGATGCTTCAAACATTTACAGGACCAAATAAATCCATGTGGAGACGTTCTATTGGCAACTTGATTGAGTTTAGAATTTTCTTTGGATGAGATTTCTTGATCTGCTTTCCCTTCTTGCATTCCAAGCAATGATCAGACATATGAAAACTTTGAAGATTTACGCCTTCTACAAGATCATTATGAACCAAGAAATTCATTTTGCGCAAATGAATATGCCCCGGATGCCAAAGAATAGAATCCTTTTTCAGTAGCCTATGATACAAAACATTATGCTGATTTTGATGAAGTGGTAGCAATACCCATATCAAGAACATATAAATCATTCTCTCGCGGTGCTTGCATCAGAATCCACTCATCTGGTATTTTGAATCACGGCTTCAAGATAATACACTCTTTATCGTTGAAATAGACTGTGAATTTCTTGTCACAAATCTGCGATATACTCAAAAGATTGTTCTCAAGTTCTGCAATATAGTTCACGCGATCAAATGGAACTACACCATTGGAGAGTTTTCCCTCAGCGACTATCCTTCCACCTTGATTTCCTGCAAATCCAACATATCCACCATTGATAGCTTTAATGTCGAATAGCAACGCCTTCATTCCCGTCATATGCCTGGACGCTCCACTATCCAAAATCCACTTTGAAAGTACGGATCTCTGGAGTCCCTGCACATTTTAACAATCTATTTAAAAAGCGAGACCCAACCCTTTTTGGTCTTGGGTTGAATTGGAAAAGCATTATCAAAATCAAATTCACAATCATCAGCATAATCGAATTCTTCATCTAAATTTTCTATGATGTTTATGTTTGAAAACTTTACTGACTTTTTATCTTTTGAATTGTTACCACTTGTATTTTTGACAGTTTCAGATGTGGTTTCAATTATGATTTCAGATTTTGATTCTTTCTTGCTATCACTAGTCTTAACTGGCTCAGACTTAGTGATTTCAGGTTTAGATTCTTTCGTGTTATCAGTCTTTAACAGCTCAGACTTCATAACACCAGATGTTGTTGACCTTTTCTTGGTAATCCAGGCTTGAGATTTGATATTAGCCTTCTTGATATATAAAATTTGTTTTCATTTCCCTAGAAGTTTCTCTTTTTTCAAAAGTAGAATTCTCAAACCTCTTTTCTATTTTAGGTTTAACTTTTGGCAAAGATTCATTTCTTTTCAAAATCTTGATTGGTTTTTCAAACTCTTGATACCTTGGTTTTACAACATTTGATTCTCTTCTTTGAGGATAAGCCGGTTTTGGTTTTAGACATTGTTGTGCAATATGACCCATTTCATTGCACTTGAAACATGTCCTATTATCAAGTGGATGTCCTTTAGTGGGTGGTTTTATCCCACTTGATGTTTTGGCACCACTAGTAACCTTGGCTTTATCTCGAATTTCTTTCTCCTTTTTAAACTCATCATTTGATTGTTTACCAATCAAACTCTCTTCATGAACCGTGTTTGTCCCATATACAAAATTCATGTTTTTGTTTTTATATTCATGAAATGGTGACACTTTCTTTACTGGTTCATCTGATTCTTCTAGACCCAACCCTGCTCTCTCGGTTTTTCGGATGATCACCACCATTCCTTCGGTAGTTGTTTCTTTTAGGTTTGGAATAGAATTTTCTTTTTGTTAATTTCCAAATCATTTGATGTGACTTCCACGATTTTAAAAAATTTATCAAGCAGTTCTTCCTTCACATTCTGAATCGGGAAGCTATCATCAAAGTATAGTCTATCCGAATCCTTAATTTTGTACATTACAATATTAGGATCGTCACTTAGACCATCCTCTGACGATATATCGTCATTTTCAGACTGTGAATCGGAATTCTTTGAACTCGAGTCGGCGCTTTTGAAGCTGCCTTCGTCAGAATCACTTAGAACATTTTCAACCACTTTGTTAACCACAACGTTGTTATCTTCGTCAGATTTAGTATAGATTATATCAATATTCTCTGGCAACTCATCTTTTTTCTCAGAAAGTAACTCAACATTGAGTGCCTTATCCATCCCGTCTGCGTTTTGTGACAATACTTCTCGCAAAGGGGTGGAGGAACATTGCTATATTCTTTGCCAGTTTTCTTTTTAGGTTTTTCTTCCATTGAGATTGTCGGAAGAATGTGATCAATAACATATGCATTTGTGGTATAACTTCTCAACAACTGTTGAACTCTTTCAGTTTCGATTGTCATGTCTTGAAGTTGTTGTTTAGTTTCAGCAATGGTGTTAATATAGGTGTTAATTTCCCTTTGTTTATCCATTACTGTTCCACTCAACATCCTTATATTATCATGTTGTTCGATGTTATTTCTGTTGAGTCTGCCATAATCATTTTTCATTTTATCATACGCTTCTTTCATTGTGCGATAATCGTATTTCAACAATTCGTTATGCACATTGTTTTCAGCGATGATCTTTGATTTTTCGGCACATTCGACACAAGGTTCAGTACATTTTGTACAAGGTTTCTCAGCCTCAACAACTTGTACTTTGACAACTTCTTTCTCAACAATTTTTACCTCTAGACCTACCTTGGTTAGATTCGCCATTAAAGCTTTATCTGCCATGTCCTTGAGGTTTTCGACTTTCATTTCTTGAGTGACATCAATGATCACTTCATCAATCTTTTTCTCCTCAACCACTTGTTCTTTCGAGCTTCCATCAAAATGACCTGCAAAACTGTCACAATTAGAGGATAAAATTCATTGTCTCTGCATATGGATATATTCCTCTTCTTCCTGCTGTTGATGTAAGTATTGTTCCAGAAGAGCTTGTTTGAAAACTGCTGCTTCTGCTGCCGCTGCTTCAGCTACTACCGCTGTTTCCTCTGCAGAATTATCTTCAACTATCTCCGCCATCAAAGCAACTCCGGTCTTTTCGCCAATGTAAGAATTCCAATCAAAACCATCATCTTCACTGGATGCCAGCATAGCTTTCTCAGTGGTGCTATTGTCAGGTTTTTCTTGAATTTCAACCTGAGTTTTCTTCGGAAATGGTTTATATTGAAGTGCCTTTTTGTAATATTCATTTCCTCCTCCGAAAGGACTTTGATTTCCGGTTGCTTCCGTGTTTTTACACTCTCTTTTAAAATGCCCCTTTTGACGACATCTAAAGCACGTAACTTTGGTTTTGTCAAAACCTAATTTGTTGCTGGAATTTCCTATGTCACGGCCTGTGAGTGCAACGAACTTTGTCACTCTCCTGATGATCGAAGCTAAGGACCATTTGATGTCCATTAGTTCGAGTTCTTCCTCGTCTACCTGGTCATAATCTTCTGCGGTCATCTCGGGGTTTCCGATCTTACCGGCAACAAGACATTCATAAGATTCTAATACGGTAGCAAGTAGTGACATATGTTGTTTTGCAACTTGTTCTGAAACAACATTGTTCAAATTCACTGCGATGTTGCATTTATATACATTCGGATCAGAACTTTGTTGTTGATTCTGGTTCGCTTGGCTTTGATAAGTTGAATTTGAACCAGTGCTTGAGTAAGAACTTTGAGGACTCTGATCATACTGAGGCTGTGATTAATTCTGATTTTGTGGAGAGGCATCATGTTTGCACTAAAAGCCGTCTGAATTTTAGGACTCGAAACACTATCTAGCATTCCGGCTTTGTAATACAAACCGACGTCTTGAACAACATTAGCGTTTTTTGACTTCGCCATCTTCAAAAGTTCCATTTCGTGGCCTTCGAGTTTATCGATAAACGTCGACAACTTGAAAACTTCCCACTTATCACTGTTCTTCAGAATCATCAAATATGTAATCCATTCACCCTCTGGTAGTGCATCAGCAAGTTTGTCGATGTATTCTTGTTCTGTCTTTTCGAGACCGTGTCTTCGCATTTGCACTTTATGATGACAGAAACGCTCGATCATTTGCTTTATGGTCTCATTCTTTAGCATAGTGAAGATATCGAACTCTTTCAAGATAAGTGCCTTTTTGCTTTTGATCATTTCGGCGCTGCCTAGATACTTCTTCTGTAATGACAACTAAAGATCTCTTGCAGTAGTATACTCTGGTAACAAAATCAGGATATCTTCTTTGACAGACTACTGGATGAGACTAATCATCTTTTTTCTCGGCGATATATTCTTCTTTCTGAACCGTCAAGTAGTTGTACTTTTCAAAAACTCGTTGATGTTCATCTACCGGAACAGTGTAGCCTCTTTCAATTGACACCCAGCCAGCGAAGTGCATGGCTTGAACCCAGTAAGTAAATTTCTCTTTCCATGCTTCGTACTCGTCCATGCTCATCAGCTTGGGCGGTTTGACAGTCGTTTCCATTTCATTATCAAGATTGACTTAATTGATCACATTGGCATTTGATGAACTAGCTCCGGACATAAAAGCTCTTAGTTGATCCTCCATTATGAATAACGAAACGTGTACTCTGAAAATTTTCAAAAACTTTGAAAACAATTAGACCTACTACAAGTTCGGTCGAACTTGTAATATCAAATGAAGAATTCTCAGCTTTTCTAACAAGTTCGGTCGAACTTGCTAGATTTGTTTTGAAAACTTTGCTTAAAGTTCGGTCGAACTTGAAACACAAATCCAACAGAACTTCGGGCGAACTTATCTTCAAGAATTTGATAAAAGCCTAGTAAGTTCGGGCGAACTTACTTAAATTTTCTTTGAAATTTACACAAGTACGGTCGAACTTGATGTAAAATCAATGAAAAATTGTGTAACTTCGAGCGAACTTAGCTGAAATTTAGTAAAAAACTACTCAAGTTCGGGCGGACTTGCTAAAAATCACTTGAAAAGTGATGTTATAGTATAAGTTCGGCTGAACATGGCCAACAAGTTCGATCAAGGAGGTTTTCAAAAACATGGTTTTTTCAAACTTTCGACATGAATTCATTGAATTTGGTCTCCAATCTTTCAAGGGTTTATCTTTGTTTGTATTTTACATGATATATTCAAAATTCAAAAGATTTTGACTGTGAATTCTTCATTTTATGTTCAAAAGTTAAGAAAAAGAGAAGAATGGAGTAGAAATAGAAGTGTTCTTGTCTTGATACTATCAAATCAGGCTGTTCTAGCTCTGATACCACTTGTAGGACCGATCCTCGATGCTTAGGAACCTAAATTTGATATCTAACGTCCATAATAGCGGAAATATTACGTCGTGTTTACCAATAGACAAGATTTAATCAGTTAATCGTCAGTTTTATAGATCAAACGTTCTGGTTAAAAACTGACAGAGCTTCGCCTCTGAAATGCCAAAGTTACAAATGAAGTAGGCTAGCTAGGTATTTATAAGCTAACAACTTCGCCCCTAGGGACACAAGTTCGCCCGAACTTGCATAAGCAAGTTCGGCCGAACATGCATGTACATGTTACTTATGAGCGAACTTGGCTAAGCTAAACATAAATATTTCGTATACCTAGCCTATTCAGCTCTATACGATACAGACTCGATATAAGACTAAGACATAGACATTATGCACCAACATAAGAATCAAGAACAACTGACTCGTTAGAATATTCATTGAAAAGATAGTTGCTTAACCACAACATCGTTTTTTGATGACACGCAACTAATACAACAAAACCGCGCGTTATTTTGAAGAAACACAAGTAAAACAACAAAACCCCCGTATGTTTAGAAACAATATATTGAGTTGTTTAGAAATCGAATGCCTTAACTCTCGTGCCTGGCCAACTTTTAAAAGCCAAGATTTGGGGTCGAAGCGTCGCGCTTTGGTCAAAGCGCGATGCTTAGGGTTCACGTGACAACATCGTACCGGGTGAAACCTCGTATCACCTTTATGTCGCTCAAACATCAGTCAACTCAGCTTTTGTCTGGAAAAGTAACATTAAACGCCTCGCTTTGGCCATGAGACGCTTTAGAGGTGTGAAAATAATTAGGACCATGTGTAATTATCATGATTTTAAGAAAACCAAAATCACGTCAATTTGTACAATGATATCGTTTCAATTCACAAAAGGATAGTATTTATTAAATAATCATTTGTCTGTCGATTACTCAATGAAAACATTAATGAGTTTCATTTGCAACTTTATTTTTATTTAATTTTTTAATAAAGAGTATTTTTATTGTCTCATTTTAGTTTCTATGAAATAAAAAAATTGAACGAAACTACTAGTGTTCAAAGTTTAAACCCCACAATGTCGAAATCACTTTTGTAAAAAATCTAGAGTTGTTTAGTTATTTATTAATTAATTAATAAAGATAATGAAAAAGGGAAAATTGCATGTTCATTTCATGGGGCTCGAATCGGCACTTTGTACGATTGCTTCTCCTCCGTCCTTAGCCGCCACACCAAAATATTATTTAAACATGAGTCTTTCTTTATAGTTTAACTAGTTGATTCTCCGCCCGTGTTGCGGGACAATTGCTGTGAGTGAGTGTTAGGCAGCTCCTTGACACGAAAAACAATTAAATCGAGTTAACCAATTAAAATCAAACATTTTTATAGTTTTGCTAAAAAAAAACTAAAACAATGCCAATACTATTATTTTTAACGAAGGGAAAGTTTTATTTTTTGACTAGGGTAAACTCGTAATTTGCCAAAAGCTAAAGTGATGGCAGTACTGTAAATTGGAACTAGGGGCAAAATTGTAAATTTGCGCAGGGGAAATTCGTAATTTTAAACTTGGGGTAACACAGTAATAAATTTGAACTAAAGGCACAATCATAATTTTAGACTGTAGGCAAAACCATAATTTTATTTTGAACCCAGGGCAAAATCATAATTTTGAGTTGGAGCCAAAAGCATAAATTTATTTTGAACAGGGACAAAAACGTAATTTTAAACTGAGGCCGAAATCATAATTTTTTAAACGGGGAAAAATGTATTTTTGAAGAGAGGGCAAAATCGTAATTTTAAGCTGGGGCAAAAACATATTTTTCTTTTGAATTAGGCGAAAACGTAATTTTGAGCTGAGGGACAAATCGTAATTTTGAATCAAGGGCAATATCGTAATTTTGAGATGGGGACAAAAGCATAATTTTATTTTGAGCAGTGGACAAAAACGTAATTTTAAACTGGGGGTAAAAACGTAACTTTAAAGTGTGTAAACAGTAATAAACTATTTGGTTCAATGGGGGAGTGCCAGGCAGCTGCCTAGCACTATTCCCCCATCTTGTTTTTGTATAGTATAGAATAGAATATAATATTAGAGTAGGGGAATGATCCACTAAAAAATAGGTTTTGTTACGTAGCCTAAGAAAAATTACGTGATAACATTTGACACTCCTTATAAGTAGGAAAAAATAACATTTTAGTACTAAAACATTTTGATCCTTATAAATAGGATTGTGAGGATGACATGTAGCACTCCTTTTGTTTTCTAAAAAAATACAACCAAAAAGCAATTCATGTACAACAAAAATATAGCACAAAAAAATCAGTAAAAAAAAATATAACACAAAAATATCTAGTACAAAAATATAGCACAAAAAAATCCAGTACAAAAAACTCAGCACAAAAAAATTAACAAAAAAAATTAATGCAAAAAAATTCAGCACAAAAAATTTAGCATAAAAATGTATTACAAAAAACCAGCACAAGTTAAAGATAAAAAGATGCTCAATTTTATGATGAAATTTTTATTAAAATAATGTCGTATAAAAAGCTATAAACGTTTAAAAAAAGAGGGTGAAATATGTATATGCTTTTGCATGTGGAAATATAAAGTCAACAAATAGAAATTTTCAAAGATACTCTTGCACTACTTTTTTCTTACATTTTCATCTTAACCATTTGAAAAATTAAACGTTAAGATTCATTCTCATCCTATTCAAGTAAAATAATCTTTTTATTTGATCTATCACTATTAGAGTACATAAAATTGTAATATATATATATATAGGAGGGTTATCTAGAGAACGAAGATTTTTGTGAGAATAATTTCCATCCATAGATTATTCTAAATTAAGGGCTAAGATTAGAGGGGTTTAAAAGAGGAGAAAACCTAAATTAAAAGATTAAGGGGTATTAATGTCAAAACTCAAAATAACAAAAACTCCCCAAAAGATCCCTCACCTAACGCGCACGATCAGTGTCAAAAACCCTTGCCAAACCCTTCAATTTCAAAATCACAACTAAAAACCTCTGATAAGTCTCCATTTGAACCGATTTAACAGGTGAGTTCTTCAATTTTGTTGTGTGATTTAACAATATTCGCTATGATTTGTTTAATTATTCAATCTCTGTTCTTCAATATATGATATATGTTATACAAAGATTATCTGGTATATATTTCCCTTGTTTAATTGACTGAAAAAAATATGATTGTTTGCGATTCGGATGACATGTAGCTTTGAAGATTATTTGTGTAGAAGTATTGTGTGATTTCTAAATTAGTTTTTAGGTCATGATGAAGTTCGATTTCTGTAATCTAATTCTGCAATTCAATGTTGTTAGAAAATGTGCGATAGGTTAGGATATTTGTAGAAGTTCATTCAATTGTGTGATCTGTAAATTAGTTTAGTGTGAATTTTGGTAGTTTGGAGATGGTTTGATTAGGTTGATGGATTCTGAGTTTAGTTTACATAGGCAATATTGAATAGTGATACTAATTTTGTTTTCTTCTAACTTGTTGATTGAGTAGGGTTTTTATAAATATACAAGCATTGTTGAGGATTGTTATTGTGATTACGGGACGGTTGATAGTGTTAAACGAAGTTGTTTTGTATCCTTTGTTGCAAGAGCTTGTGATGACCCTTTCTTCAAATACTTCAAGGTATAGTTTGAATTGATATATGGTGTTGTAGAGAATATAGTTAACCATATATGTGTTCTTAAAATACAATTCATTTGTAGTTTTGTTATATCTTGCTTTTTATGGCCTGCTGAATTTGATAGAAATTTAGTTTTGGTATATTGTGTGGCGCATGCCATATCAGTAGCTCACAAAACGGTGGCATGAAACAACTACCCCTTTTGTGAGTAGTCAAAGTCTTCCTAAAACCAGAAAGCATACATCATTTTAATTGCTTTATTTCTTCAAAAAGTGAATTGTCCATTTTATTTTCCTACAAATCCTAGTTCCAAGTATTATCCTCATTGCACAGTTGCAGATTACTACCAATTGATGTTTACTCTATGCATGAATCATACATCTTTAACATCACCTCAAACAAAATGCAAGGTATTTCTATACATTGATCTTATAATAGGAAATGAAGCCAATCCATATAATCATTTGACAAACAGTAGATGGTAACACAACAGTAGGACTAGGTAGCTCGTCAATGACCTTCCATTAAGCCCCAGTCGAGCTATAGTTTTCCGTATCTTGCAACATGCACACATGATGCATTATCATGTTTCTTAAGCATAGATGAATGATCCATCCCATGATTCTTATATAATCTCTAATTAATATGAACAAAAGTAGCAATGCTAATGGAAAGTGTTTATAAGTAGGTGGCTTGTTAATCCTTTTGGAAATAAAGCATGTCCCAAAAGTAATTTACACATGTGTAAATAAGTTGTCTACACATGTGTAAATAAGCTGTCTACATATGTGTAAATCGTCTTAGTTACTATTACATTTGTGTAATTAAGCAATTTACACATGTGTAAATAAGATGTGCACATTGAAACAACGGTATTAGAATAAATAAGTTTGACTAAATAGGTGTAACTATGCAGCTTACACATGTGTAAGTAGGTTGTTTACACATGCGTAAGTGAGCAATTTTGTTCATTTACACATGTGTAAGTTAGTTGGATTACTTGTTTAGAATAGCAGTAAAAACAAATTGCTTAATGGTATTGCACTTTTGTCACTTTGACCAGGCACAGTTTCAGAAGAAAAGAATGATACATTCTACTATTAGTTGGAAAATGGCAAGGCGAACTTTGAGAGGCCAGAAAATGATATGAAGATTGTACTATGGAAATCGAAGATTCACTGATAAGTTGTGATCAAGAAAGCATTGGAGTTTGAGAGAGACCAAAATGGAAAAAGAGACTGGTTGATATTTTGAATTATGACTTGTTTTTATGTTATTATGCATACGTCAGTGTCGAGGATTATGACTTTTGTTTTTATGTTATCATGATTACCGCATCAAAAGGATTATATGACACATTGGAAAATTGAATATATTGGATATATGGATAATATTTTTTTGGTTTAAATTTACTAGTTGGTCAATATGATATTATTATTTTTGCATGAAGTATTGTCCTGATTTAACTCACAGTTTACACATTTATAATTCAACTTCAAATGTGTAATACAGAAACAATTAGTGACAGTGAACAAATTTACACATGTGTAATACTATGCAAATAGGTAAAATAGAAAAAACAAAGTGACATTGAATAGTTTATACATGTGTAATTCAAGTGCAAATGTGTAATCTGAAAATAAATAAGTGACAGTTAAGAATTACGCATATGCAAACAACTAACTTACACATGTGTAAAATAGGCACTTACACATGGACAATAAAAATGAACATAAGACAATAGAAATAAATGATAATGAACCGTTTACACATGTGTTATTAAGCTGCAAATGTGTAATCCAGAAACAATAAGTGAAAGTGAAAATTTTACACGTGTAATACAACTGAACCTATGTAAAATAGAAACAAAAAAGCGTTAGTGAACAGTTTACACATGTGTATATGTATGTCATATGACAAAGTGTAAAACATGAAAAAACAAGTGACAGTGAACAATTTACACATGTGTAAGACATATTACATAAGAATACATCAGTTTTACACATGTGTAAAATAGACACTTACACATGTGTAAAACACATATTTACACAAATATAATTTGATAACGAATAAAAAACAAGTTCGAGCTCATAATATTATTAGAACAACCGATAATAAAATATAAACCCGTAAAACTCAACATCGAAACAAAAGTTCAAATTCAACCAAATGTTAAGTGCTTATAGTTCATAGTACATGAATACCTTATTCGAACTAAAACTAAAAAAAATAAACTTAATTCACCATCGTTATCTTCATCAATGTGACGCCTTCATCAGTTAGATTTTGTTTTATAAGACAATTATTAAAATCATGGGAGCCAAGTTTGTCACAAAATTTGCACTTTCTATTCTTGTTGTTCTGAACCTTAGCTTTCTTTTTCAGACGAATCAAACGACAAGTTGTACAAAAACCTTTGTTCCTGATACCTTGTGAATCAACAACATGCATTTTCAGGATATGAGTGTGCAACTAATACTTCCAATACACCTCCTTTTTTACGAGAACTTGGATCATTTGGGAAATCTTCAAAAATTAAGTTCTCAATAGCATTGATTTCTTGAACAAAAGAAGCAAAGTTTACTAGTTCATACCTTAATCGGTTACCACATTGCTGAACTAAATATAATACCTTTGACCGAAGCTTAAAAGGCTTAACATCATTAACAAAAAATATAAAACAACAGTTACACATGTTTAAATCTGAACATGATGCGATTTTTTCGGTAAAGGGGAAGACACCATGGAAAATTTTATTAATAATAAAATGATATTTACAACCTAAGGCACTGGGTCTAAGGGATACGCCCCAACGAGAACACTAACCCCAAAAAACAAACGGGCTAAAGCCTAACAAAACAGGATTTCATAGACTCCCTACCTATAGCCATACTAAAAGTCAAATAACCATTTAAACTATGTTTGAGACCACAATCGATTCAAACAAAACAAAAGGCAAAGCTTAAACAACTCCAAGCCTACCTTCAAAACAAAACCAAACAATAGACAAACATAAAGCACTAAACAAACACTTAAACAAAATGATAAAGCAAGTAAAGCATTCATCAGCAGCAGGAAAGCACAACAAATCTTGAATTTAACCACAACCAAGCTATAACCATAGAAATCACAACAACATCATCAAATATTCAAGGAAAATCTTTTTCCACAAAAACTATTCCACATAAAACCAATACCCATTACAGTCATAACCCTAAATACCCATAACAACATTTTTAGTACTCGAAACCCACAATCCGGTCCACAAGTTCAAAAAAACTCAATCCATTTAACATGCTAAACAATTTAACCTCCAACTTCTAACCTATTTGACCCAAAGTACACAAAAAATACATAGTTCGAAAGGAATGAAAACACAAATATCATCCCCAAACTAGCAGCACCAAAACATGCTATTAGACCAAATAATTATCCTCCCATTATTAAAAACTCAACCAATTCATAAACTCAACTACACATCCTAATCATATCATAACAACAATCAAAGCATAAAATTCTATAGTAATTACTATTACAAATCTCGTGTTTCAATATCTTAAATATCCCCATGAGTCTTAGTTGTTTCTCTTTGCAAAGAAGGAGTAAGCAGTTACGTAAGTGTAAATTAGAATAGAAAGTGATACAACCAATTACAATAGAAACATGACAAGATAAAATTACATGTGTTCTCAACTTACATATATGTAAACATAATGACAAGACATCAAAAACATAACTGATTAAAGATAACAGGGAAATTAGGGCAAATTACATGTACAACAATTTGATTGATGATAAACCAAGACTGAAATTCACCATATAAAATCAAATTAGGGAAAATTACAAACACCTTCAAAATTAAAATTGGGAAACACATGTAACAAAATCTACACAATCAATAATCGTTGAAAATCAGAGAGAAATCGTTGAATTTAAATCATGGAATACAAAATTGAAACCTGCATAGCAATTCATGAAATTGTTGAAGATGATTGAAAAATCATTGAAGATAACATATTGGATTCAGATTTGAATGAAATTTATAAGCACGATAGTCAATGAGGGATTCAAAATCGAATGAAGGTTGCTGATATATGTAAAAATACACATACTTTAGTCCCCATTTTATCCCTATTTTACGCATTTTTAGCTATAAAAGCGAAGTTTTGGCACTTAATCATGTATGTTTTGGTTTACAGGCCTTAAACAGCGTACCAGACAAGAAGATGACGAAAAACTGGATTTTCCGGGAAAATCGGCAGAGTTATGGAGATTCTGTGGAAGTGCAGATCAATCGGCATGATCATGCGGAAATTGGCACGACCGTGCCAATGGGAAGATCAAGGTTGCACTGGCAGTGCCAACGCCAGTGCCACAAGATTCACCGGAGCGCACGCCTGTGCGTGCAATCGCACTACCGTGCAAAGCCTGATTCCCGGAGAGCACTTCCAGTGCAGGCTGGCAGTGCGACCTGAAGCTTGGAGATGCACGACCTGCCACCCTTGGCACGGCCGTGCCCGTTTGAATATCTGCCCAGATCCTGATGAAGTCATGAGATACGATGAACAGTGCATGACCGTGCACTTTATGCGCACGGCCGTGCCAAATGAAAAAGTTATAAAACAACCACAGAACACATTCCAATCGTTATACTGGACTTTTGGGAGCGTTTTTGCGAATTTTATGCTCCGGTAACAACGAGATTTGCTGTGAGTTAAACCAACTAGTAGAATATAATATAAACTTTCTATGTTAATCCTTGATGATTAGTTTGCAACCTTGTTTATTGACGTTTGATTCTTGATTATAGTTAATTATCTTGGATGATTAGTATGTGGTTAGTTAGGATATTTGCAAGAAGAAGCTTAATTAATCATGTATTAGTAGACTTTTAACTTGTTAAAATGTTTACACCATGTAACTAGAAATGGGTATTGGTTTAATAAGGGATAATTAATACTAATCAAGAGTGTTTTCCCTCACGGAAGGACCTTAGCGGGCTAGATGGTGTTGTTACGGATTCTTGACATAAGTTGTAAGTTTATTAGTAATTTAGGCCGAAATTGCTTTCTTAGTGGATTTGTTTTCAAGATTTGTAAAATGAACTCGGTTGCGATTTAATCTAGGTTATGCTTGTCTCGATGGTTACATTGTGTTTATCGGTGTCGCTTTCCTTGATTAAGTGAGGTTAGAAAACTCCTAACGCATGACTAGCTTATTTTTAAGGGATTTTCATAGACATTCATCAATAGGGCGTTAAAGAACAATTTTAGGTGGTTAAAGTGTGTTTATCGTTTTAACTTTTTGAAGAGTTGTCATGTTAGGATTCCCGAAAGGGATACCAATTGTCTTTGAAAAATGAAAAATTGACCAAGTGACTTAGTGACATATCCGACTTAATTAACATATTGCGGTTGTTCATAAAGCAATGCTATATATCTATTTTTCATATTTGTAGTCTATTATGTTTTTTTAAAAGAAATAGAAAAAACATATGTTTTAGTCGCTTTCTATTTTAAACAACTTACCCATTTATCTTTTCTACTGGTAAAATAATGATAAAGGTTTAGTATTATCGTCTCCGCCCGCATCCTTGGATCGATACTTGGTTCTTACCAATACTTTACTACATATATGACGGGTACACTTGCCCTTTCGTGCGTGTTTTAATGTTGAAGTATAAATCATTTTTTAGAAATTTAAAACTGAATCATGTGTAAAATTATGTATATACACGCACAAGTCAAGTTTTTGGCGCCGTTGCCGGGGATGTGGCGAGTTTTAGGAATGACCGAGTCGTTATTTTACCGGTGTACATACTTGTAATTATTTGTGAATATTTCCATCTCATTATTTATTTATTTATTCATTTGTTAATATTTTTATGTAATTTATTCGTTTTTATGTTTGTTCAAGGATTTGTTAAATTTTATTTCATTAATTTCTTCGAATTCGAACTAATTATTCATTTGTTCATTAAATTTTCGGAACCAGAAAACCATTTTTGTCATTACCGGTTCAAGTATTTTTATGAGTTTTTGATTTTTATACAAATTTTTGTCCTATCCGATTTTAAAAAAAAAATTTATTCTTTAAAACAGAAAAAAAGTTGTTTTATTACAGCAGCAAAAAAATGATAATAATAATAATAGTATAATATTCATATGTGTTAGTTTTTCATTTGCAGATTGATGTACTCAACCCCCACACCTGCCACTGTTGAACCATCTGACGAACCCGAACGTGATATGAGGAGGTGACTTCGAGAGAGATCCCGCGCGGTTGCGCATCAAATTGAGGCAGCCCAGGGACGAACCGGTGGTACCCTCGGAGACTGAGAGCTCAGAGGACGAGGGAGACACAACCATGGCGGATGATGACCGACCATTGAACGAGACGAACCAAATCGGAGGTGGTGGTTTGGAGCCGAGCATCGACAGACCGGCAGTGGTAGTGCCAAATTTTGAAATAAAATCTAATATAATAAATATGGTACAAAGTTCGGTGCAGTTTGATGTACGAGAGCATGAGGATCCCGGTCGACACATTGTTGCATTTCTGGAGGTGTACTCTACTTTCAAGATACAGGATGTTTCGGATGACGCGATTCGGTTGAGACTTTTTCCGTTTTCTTTGCGAGACAAAGCTAGATCCTGGCTTATGTCACTTCCTGCTAGGTCCATCAGGACTTGGGACAAGATGGCGGAGTTATTCATGCAAAAGTACTTTCCGCCATAAAAGACGACTAAGCTGAGGAACCGGATTATGACGTTTAGCCAGGACGACGGAGAGTCTTTACATGCAGCCTGGGAGCGATTTAGAGACTTGTTACTTGATGTTTCGCACCACGGGTTCTCCAAGAGGCAGTTAGTTTTGACTCTCTACTAGGGCTCAACTATGACACGCAGGAGCGTCTAGATATGTATGCAGGTGGCGATCTAGGAACGAAGACGCCTAAAGAAGCTTACGCGACTATCAATAAAGCTGCGTTGAAGTCGAGTTCACGTCATGGTGGAGAGAGAAGCCGAACATCTTCTCGCCCAGGAGTTCATGTTGTTAATGACTACACAACTATCACTGCACAGATTGCGGCATTGTCGGCAAAGTTTGATAAATCACAGTCCCAAAAAGTAGAACAGACTAGTCCGGGATGTGATCAGTGCAGAGTATTGCACGAGTTAGGTGCGTGTGACCAGGGAGTTATGTTTGCAGGCCAGGAGGAGGTAGATTTCGTCAGCAATTAAGCGAGGCCACAAAATAATCCTTACAGTAACACGTATAATCCGGGATGGAGAAATCACTCGAACTTTGGGTGGAGAGATAATACGGGTAACCAGAACCCACTCGGATTTACTCAGCGAGCTCCGACACCACAACAAGCTCAAGGCCAGCCATTCCAGCCTTACAATCAATACTACCAGCCCCGACCATATTCGTACCAAAATTAGGGTGCCGGGAGTAGTTCCCAGCAACAAGCCCCTCAGGAAAATTCCAAGCTGGAGGAGATGATGGCCCAACCTCTATGCAACTCCACTAGTGCAAATCAGTTAGCTGAGAAACATTACTAGCAGAATGAAGAACGTTTCTTAGCTCACGAGGGAGAGATCCGGATTCAGAAGGCCTCGATTCAAAACATTGAGAACCAGTAGGGCAGTTGGCCATAATGATGTCTTACACACCCCCGGGTGGTCTCCCAGGCAATACTAAGCCGAATCCACGAGGGCATGTGAATGCCGTGATGACGAGGAGTGGTAAAGCCACGGGACCTGCCACATCGAATTCACCACCTATCACTAAGACGGTCTAGACCGATGCTTTGGATGAGGTGCATGCTAGGCGAGCCCTAACAAGTACAGAACAGCTCCAGAAGCAGGTCAAAGATTATACTCCTCCAGTTCCGTACCCAGGCAGGCTAAAGAAGCAGAAGAATGAAGAACAATATGGTAAGTTTCTCGAGTTGTTCAAACAGTTACATATAAACATACCGTTTGTTGAAGCCTTAGCCCAAATACCTAAGTACGTGAAGTTCTTGAAGGACATCCTCTCAAATAAGCAGAAACTTGAGGACATGTCCTCTGTTGTGATGAATGAGAGTTGCTCAGCTATCCTTCAAAACCGTCTGCCTATGAAGATGGGAGATCCAGGCAGCTTTACATTACCTTGTCTTATTGGCAGCATGTCTTTCAGTCACGCGTTAGCTGACTTGGGAGCAAGCATTAACCTTATGCCTTATAAGGTTTTTGCCAAGCTGGATCTAGGTGAGCCTTCACCTACTGGGATGAGCATTAGACTTGATGACCGTTCAATCAAGTATCCACACGAGTTTATTGAGAATATGCTTGTTGAGAATATGCTTGTTGAGAATATGCTTGTTAAGACTGACAAGTTTGTATTTCCCGTGGATTTTGTTATCTTGGATATGGATGAGGATTCTAGGGTGCCTTTGATACTCGGAAGTTTATTTTTGAATACTTCCCGGAAAATTGTAGATGTAGCCGCAGGTCAGATTACACTCCAAGGGAATGACGAGCATGTGACCTTTGACATCCAGCGGTCAATGCAGCACCCACAGAGTCAGGATGATGCGCTCTATTATGTTGACATTGTCGACACTTATGTGAGCACCCATTTCCAGGGCACGATTGAGGAGATCGATTCAGACACACATCTGTTGTGCGGGGACCTAGATAGCATTACGTAGGAGGGTCAAGACTTTGAGCAGCCAGTCTATCAGATTGGTGATGATGGTTCCCAGAGTCCGGATCGATTTACTGAGATTGATCGTGAGGTTGAAGAGAAGTCGAAGCCTTTAGTTAAAGATCCTCCGTCCTTAGAGCTTAAGGAGCTTTTGCCGCATCTTGAGTACGCATTTTTAGACGACGAGCGCCGTCTGCCGGTTATCATTTCATCATCTTTGTCTAACGAGGAAAAGAGCAAACTTCTCAGTATTTTGCGACTTCATAAGAAAGCCATGGCGTGGAAGATAATGGATATCAAAGGAATCAATCCCTCCTTCTGGACTCATAAAATTCTCATGTAGGACCATTACAAGTCGTGTGCGCAGCCACAGAGACGATTAAACCCGAACATGCAAGAAGTCGTTAAAAAGGAAGTGATAAAGTTGTTAGATGCAGATTTGATCTATCCTATCTCCAACTCGGTTTGGGTTAGTCTCGTACAGCTAGTGCCCAAAAAGGGTGGCATGATGGTGGTTACAAATGATAGGAATAAGCTTATTCCAACCTGGGCTGTCACGGGATGGCGAGTTTGAATCGATTATCGCAAACTCAATGACGCCACCCGTAAGGACCACTTCCCGCTTCCATTCATCGATCAAGTCTTGGAACGTCTGTCGGGGAAGTCTTATTACTGCTTTCTGGATGGGTTCTCCGGGTATTTCCAATTTCCTATCTCTCTTGAGGATCAGGAGAAGACTACCTTTACATGCCCCTTTGGCACATTCGCCTACCGGCGTATGCCTTTCGGCTTGTGTAATGCACCAGCTACCTTCCAGCGCTGAATGGTAGCGATTTTCCATAATATGATCGAGGATTCCAAGAGGTGTTTGTGGATGATTTTTCAGTTTTTGGAGATTCCTTCGATCAGTGTTTGGAAAATTTAGGAAAGATGTTAAAAAGGTGTGAGGAGACGAATCTTGTGCTGAACTGGGAAAATGCCACTTTATGGTGAGAGAGGGCATAGTTCTTGGGTATAAGACATTACAAGTAGGTATGGAAGTCGACCCGGCAAAAGTTGACATCATTTCTCGACTTCCACCTCCTACCTCGATTAGAGCGATACGGAGTTTCCTTGGTCAGGCGGGATTCTACAGGTGATTCATTAAAGACTTCTCAAATATCGCTAGACCCATGACCCGTTTGTTGGAGAAGGATGCCCCATTTATCTTTTGTGAGGATTGTTTGAAGGCCTTTGACATTCTTAAGCAAAAGCTTGTAGAGGCCCCTATATTAGTCATATCGGATTGGACTTTGCCGTTTGAGATTATGTGCGACACGAGTGATTATGCGATAGCGGCCGTGTTAGGACGGCGGAAGGATAAGCACTTCCATCCGATCTACTACGCCAGCAAAACTATAC
This sequence comes from Scalesia atractyloides, assembly GCA_947069175.1. Lineage (NCBI taxonomy): Eukaryota > Viridiplantae > Streptophyta > Magnoliopsida > Asterales > Asteraceae > Scalesia > Scalesia atractyloides. The sequence continues at coordinate 55,833,635 of CAMTDV010000016.1, read as the reverse complement.
ATGATGCGCAGGAGAACTACTCTACTATGGAGAAAGAGCTTTTGGCGGTAGTTTTTGCATTTGATAATTTAGATCATACTTAGTGTTGTCAAAGACGATTGTGTACACGATCACGCAGCCATCTGATACCTGTTCAGCCAACAAGACGCTAAACCGCGTCTCATCAGGTGGATTTTATTGCTACATGAGTTCGACAACGAGATTCAGGATAAGAAGGGTTCGCTGAATGTTGCGGCCGATCATCTTTCAAGATTGGAGCACGTAGATACTGAGGACGTGCGTTGGGAGCCGATAAATGACAATTTCCCACATGAGTCTTTGATGAGTGTCGAGGTGTGTGATGAGTCGCCCTGCTTCACTGATTTTGCGAACTATCTTGCTTGTGGGACCCCCTCAAAGGAATGACATATCAGCAGAAGAAGAAGTTCTTCTCGAATATCAAGCATTACATTTGGGACGACCCTTTCCTGTTTCGCGTCGAGTGGACCAAGTGATTCGTAGGTGTGTGTTCAGAAAGGAGGCGACTGACATATTACGCCATTATCACGAGGGGCCCACCATTGGTCATCATGGAGCTAATTTCACCGTAAAGGAGGTGTTAGACTCCCGGTCTTATTTGCCCACAATCTTTCGTGATGCGCAGAAATTGGTCAGTGTGTGCGATGTTTGCCAGAGGGCAACCAATATATCTGTACGCGATGAGATGCCTCAGCATTGGATCCAGGTTTGTGTAGTTTTCGATATTTGGGGTATCAACTTCATGGGTCCATTTCCTCCATCACGCGGAAACAAATACATCTTGGTTGTGGTAGATTACGTGTCAAAGTGGGCGGAGGCGCAATCTTTGCCCACTAACGATGCCAGGGTCGTCGTGAGGTTCTTGAAGAGTTTGTTTGCCCGGTTTGGTGCTCCAAAAGCACTACATAGTGACCGAGGGACGCATTTCTGCAATACTCAGCTCGAGTGAGCTTTGTCCCAATATGGTGTTCACCATAGGTTAGCCACGCCCTATCATCCGCAAACAAGTGGGCAAGTGGAGGTCACGAACTGAGGGTTGAAAAGAATCCTTGAGCGATCAGTTGGTCAAAACCGCAAGGATTGATCGGATAAGTTAGATGAGACGCTTTGGGCATTTAGTACAACCTACAAGACACCTATTGGGACTACTCCCTTTAGGTTGGTTTATGGAAAAGTGTGTCATCTACCAGTGGAGTTGGAGCATAAGGCGACGTGGGCTTTGAACACGGCGAATTTGGATCTTAAGAGCGGAGGAGAAGCCCGGTTTCTACAAATTCATGAACTTGAACAATTACGACAGCACGCCTATGAGAGCTCCATGTTGTACAAGGAACGGACCAAGAGGTTGCATGAAAAACGCTTGAAGGACCACAAAGAATTCCAAGCGGGAGATATTGTCTTGCTTTACAACTCTCGATTGCGTTTATTTCCGGGAAAGTTACACTCAAATGGACGGGACCTTATACGCTGAAGGAAGTGTTCCCGTACGATACCGTCTTGATTGAGAATTCCGATGGTGTAATTTTCAAGGTGAATGGCCATAGGTTGAAGCTTTACGTGGCAGGGCCGGTTGATCCGACGGTGGTAGGTTATCGAACTCCACACCCACAGCGTGATAAGTGCGGGGAGGAGAGTCTACGCTATCGACTCAACAATAAAAAATTTAGCATGCGTGTTTTGCACGTCTAGGGGTAGTATTGTCTTATTTTTATATTTTAGTATTTTTGCTGTTTTTAGCATAGATTTCCAATTTCCCGCTTGTATGTACAGTTTTTAAACGTACTGAGCAAAGAGTTTGAGTCAATACAATGTTATAACAAGTTATAACTTTCAAAAGTGGCGGAAACCGAGCGGAACAGCCCTCGAAAATGGGTTCTGTGAAAAAAACACTAATCTGGAATGCACGCACGACTGGGCAACCATTGGCACGGTCGTGCCACCTTAGATCAGCACTCGCATTGCACTGTGGTGCTTTCCGGGAACCAGGGCCAGACCTCCTGCAATATCGGAACCAGAACCAGAACCAGTGCATGCTCAAGATTCACTCAAATCTTCGGTCAAGGTACAAATTTCTCTTAGATTTTTCTTTTCTTTTCTGTTTCTACATGTAGGGTTTTGATTTCTTCAAGAACTTTGGGGTTCTCTTCATAAATACAAACGAAACCCTAAATCTTGAAGGAATTGTGAAATTGGTGAACAATAATCGGATATAGACCACCCAATCACCCAAAAATTTGTTTTACATGAAAGGAAATTGCTTGTTATGGTGATTGGGGGCTCGTGATTTGCAGTGCAGGCACGGCAGTGCCACCGTTGTTACGGCAGTGCCGATTTGCTGGTTCACCTAGGGGCTATTGGTTTTCATACACGCATGATCGTGCATGTTGTGGCATGCTCGTGCCATTCCGAATGTTGCGAAGATCTGTGGTGCATTGTCGTTGGCACTGGCGGCACATTCTGTATTTCGCACGACCGTGCCAAATGCCCAGATACGAAAACAAAATTTTTGCAACATTGTTTTAGGCTGCTCGGTTCAAATGTTTTTTGTTTAGCATGTTTCTAACCTATTTCCTCATGGAGATGGACCACCAATTCCTCCAATTCAATCAAAACGACCACAACGAACACCCCTACATCACCGCATTGAAAAACCTTTAGCAACGTAGGGACAAGTTTGGTATACCCCGGACGCTGGATTGGAATGTTATACAAGAAATTAATTAGTCGGAACGTCTTCAATAGATGCTATCACTTCCTTTTGCCCGGTTGCTAAATATCAAACGACCGGTTTATCGGGAACTTACCTTGGAGTTCTTTGCTACTTACTCATATGAAAAACCCAACGCAAGTAGAAACCCTGTTTCCGAAGAACGAAACGGATAAACTTCCGGTTGGGTGGTCAATGGCATATTTGGACTGTCGCTAAGCTTGGTAGAAAGCTTGGAATTTACACGAGGAGCGGAATTAATTCCGAGCTTTTTACGGATCTGTATACATTTGAAGGCGAGGAGCAGCGATCAGCTTTTTGGGCGAGGGTAGCCAGGGGACCACCATATATCCCTAGATAAGCTAAAGCATCATGGCTGAGGGGCCCACTACTCCGGGTCCTTCACCACATCATGAGCCACACTATAGCAGGCCGCATGGACAGTTCTGGGAGTTGTCCTACTCTAGACGCTATCTATTTGTATACGCTTGTAGAAGGGGTCAACATTAACCTCGCATCGCGAATGGCGGAGTTTTTCAAGTATTGTTCCGACAGGATCGCCAGTAGCGAGATTCTCGCTGGCGAGTACATCACCCAACTCGCTTACGCGCTTGGGATCATGACGAATGAGGTAGTAGCTGGTCTGACATTGGTGGACGAGGGATGCCATGTGGATGTTCATTCTTTGAAAGATGTCGGTCTAGTTATGGAGACCAACAATGGTCTGCGGTTGAGGGGTTTAAATGGTGAGATATGGGACCCACTCCCAGCAGCACTGGTAGATGAAGAGTGTAACATCCGTCAAAAAACGGGTTTCCAAAACCCGCTTCGTTTATTAACCGAATAGTCAGTCATAATTTTCGTCGCGTATATATTGGTTATTTTAATTTCAAACGATACATAATTAATAAACATTGTTAGAATTTTAAAACATAATTAATAAATCATAAAAAATAAGATAATAAAAAAAATTTGAGGCTGCCGGGTTTCGAACTCGGGTCAGCCGGTTCAACAAGTAAACAACACACCACTCCGCCACACGCTGTCTTTGTTAACATAATGAAACAATTAATACTTATAATAAAACTCAAAACTCAAACTCAGTAATCAGCGCGCCCAATTCGCACCCGAAATTCCGACGATTTCGCCAATTGTCGACAGTTTCCTTGACTAAACGCATGTATTAACCTCGACATCGGTTATAACCGATGTCTAGTCCCCCAATTCAAGTCGTAACCGCCGGAGAAAACCTTGACCACGAATCAAGATCGAATTCGGACTCGATACATTCTGCTTCTTCCTTATAAATACACACCCAAGTCTCTGGTAATCTTTTCGCTCAAAATCGCACAATTTCTCGAAGTATTAGCACTCGCCGGAGATATTCTGCAATCGCCGGACTTTCGCCGGAAAACCGAGACTTACATCAAATCGGTAAATTTCTCGACTCTTTCGTCTTCAATCCATTGTTAGACATATACTAACTTAAATCCTTCAACCAGAATCGGTCTCAGACGACGTTGCCGGAAATTCTGTACTCGCCGGAAAATTTCTGGAAATTCCAAAATCACGCTGTGAATCGGTACAATCATCTAGACCCCCTGATATCTATTGTTTAGTAACTTAATTTCACAACTCATCGATCAAAACTGTTGATTGATTCAATCAGACGGAATTCACAAATCAGAGCCGACGACCATTGCCGGAATTCTGAGAAAAACATTATGTTCGGTACATTCGATTCCGTAACTCTCTTTATCCATTACATTTCAATCACTTATATGTTCGACGAACGATTTAAACCAGAACAGTTGGATATCGTTTGTCTGTGTCTTTGAATGAAGAAGACGAAGTCGACATTGTGTATAAGTTTAATTAAAACAAGATATTAAACCGGGTTAGACACACAGTCATGTGATGGACTGTGTGCAAACACACAGTGCACGTCACGAGTTCGAACCTTACAACATACCGACTTTCCGAATTAAAACCAATTTTTTTTAAAAACAGAATCAGATCAAGTCACAGTATGTCTTTAAGATTAATATAAACCGTAAGATAAACAGATTAGACACACAGCCCAACTGGTTGGGCTGTGCGCTTACTAACCGAAGGACCCGAGTTCAATCCGGGTCCCTGCAACTGGTTCGACCATTTTAAATCCTTTTAATATAAACCAAATAAATTAACATTTAATTAGTATATATATATAATTAAAACATAGAATATTTCGGGTTAGACACGTAGCTCAGTTGGTAGAGCTGCATGCACGCGTATGAGAGGTCCCGGGTTCGAACCTCACTCAGCGCACATAATAAACACAGTCAGACCGGTCAATGGTCAAAGTCAACGGTCAAAGTCAACGGTCAACATTTTTTTATTATTTATTTATTTAATCAGAAAATTATTTAAAAATACTTAAAAATAATATTTTTAAAGTTAGAAAATGTCCTTAAACTCACAAAAATAAATCTAGAAATCCTATTAAGGTTATGAATTAAAATTATTAATCTCAAATAAAATCCATTTATTTACCGAACCATTATGTTATTATTTAGGTTAGTTTCTATCGTGGTTAAATCCAAATTCGTGCGCATTCATCATCAATCCAAGAAACGCAACCACTGTGAGTGAATTCTTACAAATTCCCCTTTTTATTCATGTTTTGGGGTGTATCATGTGTCGCTTAAATTAATTCGCTTATTCAAACTCGTGCTATACCATTATATGATCTAAACTTAGAATGTAAATATTGTTTGTTGTGATATATTACATATTGTCAAGTTGTGTACAAATTATTCATTAGGCCCATCAGTTCCTCGTGGGAGAGGAATTGAACAACGCGTGCCTCAAAAATATTCATTAGGCCCATCAGTTCGTTGAACAACGCGTGCCTCAAAATCATTCATTAGGCCCATCAGTTCCTCGTGGGAGACGAGTTGAACAACGCGTGCCTCAAAATCAATCATTTGGTGTATATGTGTGCAATAATTAATATTATGTGTTTTGTGATTAAATTTACATTTACGTTTACTCATGTGTGGTTATGCACTTTATTTTATAATCGATACAATAAACACGTTTAAATGTTTTCATAGGATTCGTTCGCCAACTTTTTGTTGACCCAAAACCATTTTTTACACATGATACAGGTGGACAGGTTGAAGTAAGGAACACATAGGAAATTGCCTTAGAAGAAAAATAATGAAGTCTTAAAGATGTATAGAACATGCTGTACTTGTATTATTGATTGTAATGATTCTCCTTTAAAAAGAAATAATAAATATGAAACTTTATAATAAATGTCATGAGCTTTGATGAAAACCCAATCATGCCCCGATCACCTTTTCCGCTTGCGGGTCGGGGTGTGACAGATTGGTATCAGAGCTTTTGACTATAGGGATATAGGATAGGTTATTAGACCCTTAGAGCCTATACTATAGTTGATTAGATTTTAATTGTTTATGTGGTTACATGCAAACTCATGATGTTTATTTGTTTCGTATTTATTACATACACACATGCATGCAAACACTTCCACTTATACTGTGTGATATTTAATAAGTTATACTTATAACATGCTTACATATACATTCATCACGCATATATCAATGTTCACATATCAAGTCATCCTCATATTCCTTTATTCAAGATTTTGTCGCATTTTTTCGTTTTCAATCTCATCAAAGTGAGTTCTACGACGGGCATGTAGTAACTGTAAGGGTACAAGTACCGGTAGTCGGAACGTCCTGTCTAGGTTGGCATTCGTATAAATCCAATATAACGGACCAGTTTGCCTACCTGGGGACTAACGATGAGAGTACGAAGGACCTATTAGGCCAAAGCATGCCACACCAAACGTCGTTTGAACTAACCCCACTTTGAGGTATCACCGTGTCCACACCTGGATGCACTTCGGATTCCATACGTTACATATATATTTCTCGATTTTCTCCGGGTTTTAGTGTACGTTACCAGGCTAACACATGCGAACCATATGAAAGACCCGGTAATCATGGGGGCCCACATGATTACGAAGGTGAAGTATGGCGGCATGCAAGGCCCAATTACGAGCAAAGTCCAAGACATCCTATGGATGTAGTAGATTTATTATTCTATATTTATTTTATGTTCATTCCTAAATACGACACATGACACCTAAAACGTCAAACTCATACTCTCGATGCGTATTTCTTGTAGATGTCTTCCAGTCTCTCTCGTAGAAAAATGAGATCAGGAAAATCCCGCGAGCGCATGGCTGCCCAAATCGCTCAACAAATGGCAGCCGTAATACCCAACATCGTAGTTCAAGTTCAACAGGCCCTGACCGCTAATCCCGTCAACGCAATCCACCAAGAAATCAAAACATTGTCAATCCTTCCCCAAAAGCCACTAAATGCACCTACAAACATTTCAAATCCTGCGATCCTCCAAAATACGAAGGGACTGAAGGTGTCACCGCTCTCCTCCATTGGTTTGAGGAGATGGAAAACACTTTTCTCAATTGCGACTGCCCCGATGATCGCAAGGTACGATATGCTACCGGTCGTTTGCTCGGAGTAGCACTTACATGGTGGAATACAGAGAAGGCCAAGCGAGGTGCTGAGAATGCTATGACTTTGACTTGGGAAGAGTTGAAGGAAATCATGACAAGACGGTTCTGTCCAAGAAGCGAAATCAGAAATTGGAAGATGAGTTTGAAACAAAAAGAGGGCGACCACACCACATACAACAAGAGATTCCTTGAGTTAAATCAGATGATCCCCAACTTGTTCACTCCCCTCTACCGTTTGATCGAACACTACATTCGAGGTCTTCCTTCAAAAATTCAAGACCCTGTAATAAGTACCACACCTGCAACTTTGGAAGCAGCAATGGAGTTATCTACAGAGCTCACCGAAAACCGCATACGGAATAAAGACTTTAAGGAGGAGAAGAAGAAGGATAAAGCATCAACCGAAACCCCAAACTCCACCCAAACCGAATCCTCTTCTCAAACCACTTCTAAGAGAAAACGTGATGGACAAATCTTCGCTGTGACCCAACACAACCAACCAGCTTCACAAGTTGTACCCCTCCAAGCTATCCCAATCACTCAAGTAGCACCCAACTCAACTTACCCAAATAAGAAACCTTACTTTGGACCTCACCCTCAATGCAACACCTGTTTTTATCACCATCCATCTACCTTACCTTGTCGACTATGTGCGAATTGTGGACGCTATGGTCATTTGAGCAAGGCTTGTCGCGCCTCTCAAAACCAAACCTCACCCCCTACTCAAAACATGATCCAAACATATCAACAACCCCAATACCCCATGTTTCCATATGTTCGAGCTTGTTTTAATTGTGGCGACCCTACCCACTTTAGAAACACGTGCCCTCGATTGGTTAACATCATAAACGCCCAAGCTCAAGCAAACCCAGTTAACCAAGCAAATCAAGAAAACCTAACCACTAGGCCACCAGCAAGAGGAAGAGCTTACAACATCAACGCCAATCCTGTTGAAGATAATAACGGCCCAAACGAACCACCCAACTAGTTTTCTTCACCAAAAATCAAGATTCAACTCCAACCGCTTAGTTTTTATGTTTTCTTTATGTTATCTCAATCTTCACGTATCACAATTATAAATTGGAAATTTATCCAAGAATCTTAATGCGAATTACTATTTCAGTTTTGTTTTATACTCATTGATTTAACATTCATATCATCATACATCTCGACGTATCTCAATCTCATCATTCAAAGAAGTTGGGTTATGTCTCACTTTTACCTAGACTAACCCTTCATCATAACAAACGAGAGAGGTACTGTCATCATTCAATCATGTATACCTTCAGATTTGAGACTCAAGTTTTGGTTATTGTGTTTGTTTATGTTTTAGAGTCACATAGAACTAATCATAATTTACTGATAATGCCAATGAAAATCTGACAAGAATATGGTGGATACGCCGTGGTACTTCCTATATATAAGTATTCTTGCCAAAGGATCAGAGGCATTGTCAGGCGGTTATGAGAAGTTCCATGTAGGATTTAGTAATGTCATAGTTGAAGTTTGTTTTATACTCACTGATTTAGCATTCATATCATCATACATCTCAACGTATCTCAATCTCATCATTCAAAGAAGTTGGGTTGTGTCTCACTTCTACATAGACTAACCTCTTCATCATAACAAACGAGAGAGGTACTGTCATCATTCAAACATGTATACTTTCAGAATTAAGACTCAAGCTTTGGTTGTTGTGTTTGTTTATGTTCTAGAGTCACATAGAACTAATCATAACTTACTGATAAAGCCAATGAAAAATTGACAAGAATATGGTGGATACGCCGCTGGTACTTCCTATATATAAGTATTCTTGCCAAAGGATCAGAGGCATTGTCAGGCGGTTATGAGAGGTTCCATGTAGGTTATAGTGGTAGAAGTTTTGTTTTAGGATATAAGCTTATCTTTCCAAACGTATCGATTCTCTCAAAACTCTTGTGCATGAGATCATATCTAGTCAATCAACTCTGTTTATCAATATTCCTTATCTTAGGCATCAAAAAGCGATTCCTGTAGCAGGGTATCCAACCCTTACTAGGAACGTTACCGCCTCCAATAAAATTTAAACTTTCATCCCTCTTCTGATTATGTAATTGTCAAATTAAAACACCCTCTCCACAAGTCAAATATACCACTATTACTTAAATTTCGGGACGAAATTTCTAAAAGTAGGGGATACTGTAACATCCGTCAAAAAACGGGTTTCCAAAACCCGCTTCATTTATTAACCGAATAGTCAGTCATAATTTTCGTCGCGTATATATTGGTTATTTTAATTTTAAATGATACATAATTAATAAACATTGTTAGAATTTTAAAACATAATTAATAAATCATAAAAAATAAGATAATAAAAAATATTTGAGGCTGCCGGGTTTCGAACCCGGGTCAGCCGGTTCAACAAGTAAACAACACACCACTCCGCCACACGCTGTCTTTGTTAACATAATGAAACAATTAATACTTATAATAAAACTCAAAACTCAAACTCAGTAATCAGCGCGCCCAATTCGCAGTCGCCGGAAATACCGACGATTTCGCCAATTGTCGACAGTTTCCTTTGACTAAGCGCGTGTATTAACCTCGACATCGGTTATAACCGATGTCTATTCCTCCAATTCAAGTCGTAACCGCCGGAGAAAACCTTGACCACGAATCAAGATAGAATTCGGACTCGATACATTCTGCTTCTTCCCTATAAATACACACTCAAGTCTCTGGTAATCTTTTCGCTCAAAATCGCACAATTTCTCGAAGTATTAGCACTCACCGGAGATATTCTGCAATCGTCCGGAATTTCCCTGGAAAACCGAGACTTACATCAAATCGGTAAATTTCTCGACTCTTTCGTCTTTAATCCATTGTTAGACATATACGAACTTCATTCCTTCAACCAGAATCGGTCCCAGACGACATTGCCGGAAATTCTGTACTCGCCGGAAAATTTCTGGAAATTCCGAAATCACGCTGTGAATCGGTACAATCATCTAGACCCCCTGATATCTATTGTTTAGTAACTTAATTTCACAACTCATCGATCAAAACTGTTAATTGATTCAATCAGATGGAATTCACAAATCAGAGCCGACGACCATTGCCGGAATTCTGAGAAAAACATTCTTTTCGGTACATTCGATTCCGTAACTCTCTTTATCCATTACATTTCAATCACTTATATGTTCGACGAACGATTTAAACCAGAACAGTTGGATATCGTTTGTCTGTGTCTTTGAATGAAGAAGACGAAGTCGACATTGTGTATAAGTTTAATTAAAACAAGATATTAAACCGGGTTAGACACACAGTCCAGTGGTGGACTGTGTGCAAACACACAGCGCAGTCACGAGTTCGAACCTTACAACATACCGACTTTCCGAATTAAAACCAATTTTTTTTTAAAACAGAATCAGATCAAGTCACAGTATGTCTTTAAGATTAATATAAACCGTAAGATAAACAGATTAGACACACAGCCCAACTGGTTGGGCTGTGCGCTTACAAACCGAAGGACCCGAGTTCGATCCGGGTCCCTGCAACCGGTTCGACCATTTTAAATCCTTTTAATATATACCAAATAAATTAACATTTAATTAGTATATATATAAAATTAAAACATAGAATATTTCAGGTTAGACACATAGCTCAGTTGGTAGAGTTGCGTGCACGCGTACGAGAGGTCCCGGGTTCGAACCTCACTCAGCGCACATAATAAACACAATCAGACCGGTCAACGGTCAAAGTCAACGGTCAGAGTCAACGGTCAACATTTTTTTTATTATTTATTTATTTAATCAGAAAATTATTTAAAAATACTTAAAAATAATATTTTTAAAGTTCGAAAATGTCCTTAAACTCACAAAAATAAATCTAGAAATCCTATTAAGGTTATGAATTAAAATTATTAATCTCAAATAAAATCCATTTATTTACCAAACCATTATGTTATTATTTAGGTTAGTTTCTATCGTGGTTAAATCCAAATTCGTGCGCATTCATCATCAATCCAAGAAACGCAACCACTGTGAGTGATTTCTTACAAATTCCCCTTTTTATTCATGTTTTGGGGTGTATCATGTGTCGCTTAAATTAATTCGCTTATTCAAACTCGTGCTATACCATTATATGATCTAAACTTAGAATGTAAATATTGTTTGTTGTGATATATTACATATTGTCAAGTTGTGTGCAAATTATTCATTAGGCCCATCAGTTACTCGTGGGAGAGGAGTTGAACAACGTGTGCCTCAAAATATTCATTAGGCCCATCAGTTCGTTGAACAACGCGTGCCTCAAAATCATTCATTAGGCCCATCAGTTCCTCATGGGAGACGAGTTGAACAACGCGTGCCTCAAAATCAATCATTTGGTGTATATGTGTGCAATAATTAATATTATGTGTTTTGTGATTAAATTTACATTTACGTTTACTCATGTGTGGTTATGCATTTTATTTTATAATCGATACAATAAACACGTTTAAATGTTTTCATAGGATTCACTCGCCAACTTTTTGTTGACCCAAAAACCATTTTTTACACATGATACAGGTGGACAGGTTGAAGCAAGGAACACATAGGAAATTGCCTTAGAAGAAAAATAATGAAGTCTTGAAAGATGTATAGAACATGTTGTACTTGTATTATTGATTGTAATGATTCTCCTTTAAAAAGAAATAATAAATATGAAACTTTATAATAAATGTCATGAGCTTTGATGAAAACCCAATCATGCCCCGATCACCTTTTCCGCTGCGGGTCGGGGTGTGACAAAGAGGAAGAAGACCAGGTTATGCATGACATTCCAGGGCATGAGGGGGGTTTTATTCAGTAGTCGCCACAGCACCACCACCACTCTCCCCAGCATGTGGTACAACAAGACTAGCCACCGGGCATCCCGTCTTATCCTGAGTTCTATCAACAGTTTCAGCAGATGCAAGTAAATCAGGATTTCATGCGACAAGAGATGCATGCGGGATTTTCGTACATCTTCGGCGGCCTCCGCGAAGCCCACCCAAACTACTTTGGCGACCTCCATAGTTCCCGTTTGGGAACCAGACCGGAGGTGGAGCGGGTTCATCTGGATTGGCGACATCGATGAGTAGTTGGGGGGCGTGTTTACTTGGTGCTTATATCTATCGTTTAGTAGTTTATTTATCGGGTGTTCATTTTGGTTATTATCTCAAACACCCTCGGATATGTTTTGTTATTTTCAGACATTTTCCTTCCTTTTATTTTTTTATGTATGGATGGTACTTTTAGTATTATCTATGTTTTGGTTTGTTTGGTGATCAGTTTGTTGTCTTATGTTGTGTTTTGTGTGGTGACGTTTATGCAGGTATTTGAAACACGTACTGGGCAGGAGAGAAAATGTCGGACCGGCGGATCATCAGTTCATCTACGTTCATCTTCAGGGGAGTGTTATTCTCCTCTTTCTCTATTTTTGGGTTTCGCATCGGTGACAATTCGAAGTTCAAGTGTGGGGAGGGGGGTTTAAGATTATGACTTTGTTTGTCCTAAAAAAAACTGCTATATTAGTACTATAATATAAAATAAACACTTTTATATATATACAAAAATTAAAATTAAAATTATATTTTTAATCAAATAAACCGGTTAGTTGTTGTTTTAGAAAGCATCGGATCCGATAAAGAACCGACAAGCCTAATAAAATTCAAAAAAGATAACTAAAAACATGACAACCAAAGAACGACTTACATGTTAATTTTCACACTTTTACCCATTCCTCCTGTTATGTGAGCATGAGCCTTAGATTTGTTAGATGCTTGTTCATTTCGGATTAGGAGTGAGCTGAATGTCTCGTGTAATTTAGAACTTGTCCCTAGTGTACTTACCGAGACCATAAACGTGTGAGATTGTGTGAAAATGATAGAGGCACTTAGAAAACCTTTTGTTTCCAGCCTTTTTCTTTCATTTGTTTTCCCTTAAACCCTACATCAACCACTAGGATTCACTACGTTGAGTCTTATCCCATGTTTTTTCTTTCTTTTACCCAACCAATCAACCCACTTAGCCAAATTTAGCCTTTTTATTTTTTAACCCTTAGTGTTAAAACTCGGTTAAAGTTACCGTTTAACTAGCAATTCTTGTAAGTTAGTTATTAGCAGTACAAAAGTATTAAAGTTATATGCAAAAAAAATCAGAAAATTCAGAAATTAAAACACCTTAAAATAGGGTGAAGACGACAAAATTCGAGCAGGTTTAAGTGCCAAAATAGTAGGAAATCGTCGGTTAGCTCGAATATACAGAAATTGTCTTTCACACTCTATCTATGTAGAGTTTGTATTTATTTATGCTTGTTAAACGTAACTACCAAGTTTTAACCATTTATTCACTTGTAAATTTCCATTCCACACCCTTCACCCTAGCCTATCATTCCAACCCATAAAGACCTCTTGATTTATGCTTTTTCACATGTTAGTTGGTGGAGATTAGATCTTTCAACAACCTTATGATATTACACGATTCATTGTCTAGGCGTCGAGTGTTTACACATACACATTTTATGTATGTTCCACAAATATAGCCGAGTGTGTGAACATTGTGAGGTGTGTGAAAATTTGCATGCTTGGTCAATAGAAAGTGGAATCATAGCTTTTTGGTTATCTTTACATATATTCACATGTGCTTGTTTGGTTTGGATTCTTTGATGATGTCTTTCGAAAAATCAGCTAACCGTTATGTATGCATATTAGTTATGTAGTTTGTAAATTACTTAAACTCGTTAGAAATTTTCTTTTATTCTATTTTTATTTTAGTTTGTTTGAGGGCAAGCAAAGTTCAAGTGTGGGGAGGTTTGATATATGTAAAAAACACATACTTTAGTCCCCCATTTATCCCAGTTTTACGCGTTTTGGCTATAAAACCGAACTTTTGGCATTTAATCATGTATGTTTTGGTTTACAGGACTTAAACAGCGTACCGGACAAAAAGATGACGAAAAATTGGATTTTCCGGGCAAATCAGCAGAGTTACGGAGATTCTGTGGAAGTGCAATCAATCGGCACTGACCGTGCAGAAATTGGACACAGCGTGGCCAATGCGAAGATCAAGGTTGCACTGGCGCAGTGCCAACGTTGTGCACAGAATCACCGGATGCGCACGCCCGTGCGTGCAATCGCACTAGTGCAAAGCCTGATTCCGGAGAGCATACTAGTGCGGCTGGCAGTGCGACATGAAGCTCTGAGATGCACGAACGTGCCACCATTGGCACGGCGTGCCCGTTTGAATATCTGCCCAGATCCTGGATGACGTCTAGGATACGATGAACAGTGCATGGTCGTGCCAATGAAAAAGTTATAAAACAACACAAAACACATTGATCGTTATCTGGACTTTTGGAGCGTTTTGGTGAATTTGGGCTCGGTAACAGCGAGATTGCTCCGAATCAAGCACCATCGTGCCAAGAAGCTCCGTTACTATCCTGGTCTTCAATCTTAAGCTTGTTTATGGTTTGATTCTTGAATCTTTCCATGATTTTGATTATGTTTCAAGCATTAGATCGATGTTTATGTATTATTGTAGCCTAAGGGTAAAAACATTATGAATTCCTTGCTTATTAAACAACCATTAGTATGTTAATCATGTTTGTAATGATACTTAACAACTTTCTATGTTAATCCTTGATGATTAGTTTGCAACCTTGTTTATTGATGTTGGGTTCTTGACTATAGTTAATTATCTTGGATGATTAGTATGTGGTTAGTTAGGATATTTGCAAGAAGAAGCTTAATTAATCATGTATTAGTCTTTTAACTTGTTAAAATGTTTGCACCATGAAACTAGAAATGGGTATTGGTTTAATAAGGGGTAATTAATACTAATCAAGAGTGTTTTCCCTCATGGAAGGACCTTAGCGTGTTAGTTGGTGTTGTTACGGATTCTTGACATAAGTTGTAAGTTTGTTAGTAATTTAGGTCAAAATTTCTTTCTTAGTGGATTTGTGTTCAAGATTTGTAAAATGAAATTGGTTGTGATTTAATCTAAGTAATGCTTGTCTCGGTGGTTACATTGTGTTTATCAGTGTCGTTTTCATTGATTAAGTGAGGTTAGAAAACTCCTAACGGATGACTAGCTTATTTTTATGGGATTTTCATAGACATTCATCAATAGGGCGTTCAAGAACAATTTTAGGTGGTTAAAGTGTGTTTATCGTTCTAACTTTCCGAAGATTTGTCATGTTAGGATTCCCGAAAGGGATACCAATTGCCTTTGAAAAATGAAAAATTGACCAAGTGACTTAGTGACATATCCAACTTAATTAACATATTCCGGTTGTTCATAAAGCAAGGCTATATATATCTATTTTTCATATTTGGAGTCTATTATGTTTTTTTTAAAGAAAAAGAAAAAAATATGTTTTAGGCGCTTTCTATTTTAAACAACTTACTCACTTATCTTTTCTACCGGTAAAATAATGATAAAGGTTTAGTATTATCGTCTCCGCCCGCATCCTTTGATCGATACTTGGTTCATACCGATACTTTACTACATATATGACAGGGTACACTTGCCCTTTCGTGTGTGTTTTAATGTTGAAGTATAAATCATTTTTTAAAAATTTAAAACCAAATCGTGCATAAAATTCATTGTAAAATTATGTATATATACGCACACGTCAGTTGCATCAGGTCCATGTGTAAGAAAGTGGTGTGAATGAACTAATGAGTTTATAAGCATGAAGAGTTTATGATATGTATAATGACCAATTTATCCTTTTAATTAAAGCATAAGGAAATATAAATGATGGCTGAGAATTGCTCTCATGGTTCACACAAAAATTAGGTGTTCTTATTTAAACCATCCCCTACATATATATATATACACACACACACAAACCCGCGCGATGCGATGGCAACATTTAAAACACGATACTCGTTGTGTGTTGGTTTATCAATCCTCTCGTGATATATTGTGTATGTCACTGGTTTTCTTATCAGTAGCATTGATGTTTGTCAATGACCTATCTATTATCAAGTTGAAACATTACATGTAAAAAATCATGCAGTTTCTAATATAAAAAATGGAACACTCTATCCATCATCTCCT
The DNA here is from genome assembly GCA_947069175.1 of Scalesia atractyloides. Classification (NCBI taxonomy): domain Eukaryota; kingdom Viridiplantae; phylum Streptophyta; class Magnoliopsida; order Asterales; family Asteraceae; genus Scalesia; species Scalesia atractyloides. The sequence continues at coordinate 55,817,290 of CAMTDV010000016.1, read as the reverse complement.
GGGTTGTATTGACCAATAAAAACCAACTCGTATTTATCTCGTATTCTCCTATGTTCTCCTATTGACTTGATTTGACCAGTTTTGACTCATGTTCAAGCAGCCCTGTCATTGACTCAACAGTTTCCAAACACCACCAAACAGCTCCGTATTTGACTAAGCAATTTCTAGACCACTATAGCTCAGTTCAAGTGCCATTTAAGTGCCATTAACTCTCTGAAAAAGAACATTCTTACATTACATTCCGACTAGCACTTCATAAAACACTATAAAAACACAAAACTAACACAGATCTGAAAGTATTACATAGATCCAACATAAATACATCCAAATTTAGTAGCAAAACTGTTTAAAAAAACACAACTTTAAATATATAAAATTTAACAGCATGTAAACATAAACTAAAACAAAAAAAGGTAGATATGGTTAAAATTACCTTATATTGAAACGAAATCTATGTCTTCTCAAGTCTTCACACTCAACCCTAGTATTCCCTTGCGCATTATGCCACAAACTTGAAACCCTGGTCGGCGATCTGACTCTGAATCTTCGTTCGCTACTGCCAACGGTCGCTGACCAGAAGGTTCTGGACTTTCTTCTTTCTCGATACTCTCTTCATGCCCTCTCCTTCTCGTCCCCCCCTCTCTCGCTCTAACCATCAATTTTTTTCTCTTACTCTCCCTCTCTCTACAAATGAAAACAAGAAGGCATAAATGGGTTTTTGGGGATGCAGAGCAGAATTCAAAGTTGAATACAATATCTGGCCACCCAAAATTTCATATGCTTTAGATGCTCCCGTGTGTTTTCTTTAATTGCCTTGTACATAATGCATCATAACTTGTATCTTTGAAAATGTGTAAAATGACATAAGTTACCCTTGCAATATGCATGTTATATATAGTATATTATATTTTCACGCATGTTATAAAACTAATCACGCATGTTATATTTTCACAGCGTATGTTAAGCAAAATTTTACAATACACTTTCACTATATATACATAGAAACGAGATCAGGAGAAAACGATTGGAAGTGTGAAAACAGTGAGAACGGATTCTGGTCGAACACGTGGCAAGGGGGCGCTAAATGATATGCGGGGTACCATTGTCATTGTTCAAGTCCGCTTTAATAGATGGCGTTATAATTCATTTTGAAACAAAAGTCCATCAGATATCGCATTTTGTTCTTGATCTTTGTTTCAATGGCGTTTTATTTTCAAAATTATTTTTAAAAGCAATTTTTATGAAAAATGGTGTTATGTCCTTTAACCTAGAATCATATTCGGCTTTTTCTTTATTAGAACTTATCAATGCCATTTTACTTATCTGAATTATGGTGTTTTCATTAAAATGTTTTAGGGTTACAGTAAATATGTTATTTTCTTATTGTTTATAATTCAACCAATGGTTTGTTTATTATGGCGTTTTCACCTTATTTGTTTAATTTTTGGATGTGTAGTATGCTGACCAATAATGTGACAGGTAATTATGGGGTTTCGAAAATATATAAAAGTTGAATTGCCATGGTGTGGTTTTTAATATAATAAATGTTAGTAATAAAGTTTCAGTCGTTTTACTTACTGTTTATTTAGCATTATCTGTTATGGTTGTAATGTGTCCCATCTTTTAAGTTTGGCGTTTTACATTAGTGGCATTTTAGATAAAGATGGCAAAATAAAACATTTTTAAGGAACCCTTTTGTTCTATTATCTTGTACATTGTTTTATACATTAATAACACGTGATTAAACGAATTTATTATAGTTTTGGTTTTTGGCATTTGTGGCATTTTGGCATTTTATAAGTAATTAGAAAAATAATGTATTTTATTAATGAAAAATTAGATACCAAACCACAGAAAATGACACCAAAAATAGAAAAGAAAAAAATTAAAAATGCTAATCCAATTTCTCATCCAAATCTTCACTGTCATCAGTCTCTTCTTCTTGAAGTCCCCCCCCCCTTGAACCTTTGAATCCCTTACATAGATGCCTTTTTTTTCTACACAGCCGAAACACCCTGCTCTAGACGATGCTAATTATTCAGTAGAATACGGTGTTTTGGTTTTTGGTCTGATATATTGTTGTTGATTGTTGAAGTGGTTTTTTGGATGTTGGAGACGTAGATCAATGACGTATGTGTGGATGTTATTATTGGGGTGTGATTGTGAGTGGTTTTTCACTTGGATGATATTTGGCCATCATCTTCATGCTCATCCCAATCTTCATCATTTAATAATGGAGTCTAAAATAGCATTTACACTAGCATAGGTCTCTTCTTCTTATCCAAACCTTCTTCAAGAAAAAAGAAAAAAACACACAAAATGACATATCATTGTCATCAGTCTCTTTTTCTTGAAGATTTGTCCATCTCATTCAACAAAATCTTATTGAGTTATCCCCTCACCTAAGAATCCATTCAACAAAACTTCATGGAGAACAATACTGAATCTCCAAGAAACAACGTTTGTCATCTATGGTTGTTTTAACTTTTTTGGCGTTTAAAGTGGATGGTATTGAGGAAAACATGGCGTTTGTTTTTGGGTGTAACAAAAGGAAGTCCTGAGATGTTTGTTTATATAAGATTTTTTTGGCGCGTAGTTTAGGCGGGATTTTATGTTAATAAATGTTAGTAATAAAAGTATTCATCGTTTCAGTAAGTTTGGCGTTTTATAGATAAAGATGATAAAATACACTAATAAAACTTTTAGTGTTTTGCGTTTGTGGCCTTTTGGCGTTTTATAACTAATTGTAAAAATGTATAGTTTTTTATTATTTGAAAAGTACATAACAAATACAAAAAAAAATTACACAAAAGAAAAAAGAACTAAAACTCCTTGTCAGAAGGGATTTTGTCTGAGAAGTATCGATCACTCCCCTCGTCTTTTTCTTTCGATTCTTCTTCCAGTTTCTCATCCAAGTCATCACTTTCACTTTCATTGGCCTCTTGTTCTTGAAGATTTTTAAGCCGTCATTTAACATGTCATGCAACAACGCCAATTTAATGTTCATGTCTGTGTTCAAACATGTTGCGTTGTGTAACTCCTCAATGAACCCAAGACCTTGCTTGGTCATGATGTTTTCAAGCATGTAGTCTTCCTACTCCCCGTTGTCACATATAACAGTGACCATGTCAGTCTCTTTATAGAAACGCCATGATCTAGATGACTGGGTCCATTTTTGCATTTGCCTTGTTTGGTCCAGATTTTCTGGTTAATCTTCTTATAACCGTATGTGTTTTATCACACTCGTTATCAAGAGGGAAACCAAGTGCTAGGATCCCCCTTTATACTTCTTCTTCCAAGTTTAATATGGCTTTGATTGTTTTAACAAACACTCTTCTTCTGTTGTCAAAACGAATTTCGAATCTTCTGATTCCGAGGGTGTATCTTCATGAAACGATGGTTGCCATTTTTCTTTCTCTGAGAGTTTTTTGTTTTTGAAATTTGGCGTTTTGGTTAAAGAGGGCGTTTTTAGTATAATCAATTGAAGTGATGGTAACGTCGTTTATATAATGATATTTTTGGCGCGTAGTTTAGGAGGGAATTTTTTTGTAATAAATGTTAATAATTAACTTTCAGTTACTGTTTGTTCATATCTATTTGTTAAATCTGCAACGCGTTTTATCATTAAGTTTTGGCGTTTTGTATAAATGGTGTTTTAGATAAATATGTCGTTTCATCTGGAAGTGAGTGATGTGTACGGACTGTAGAAACTAACGCGGGAATTTGGAATTGCGTTTTGCTCATTAGTGTGGCGTTTTTTATTATAGCAGTAAAAAGACACTTTTACCCTTAATGAAGCACGTCGAAATAATAAAGTTGACGTTATTTACGAAAATGTCACCGCGCCATTATAATCCATAGATTGTTTAATCCAACGGATGATGGGAGTTCTTACCGTTTTCATACTTTTAGGCGTTTTCCCTAAATCCTTCCCACACACACACACATACATATATGTAGAGGTGGGATTTGGGGAAAATGCCTAATAGTGTGAAACTGGTGAGAACGATTTTGGTGTTGACATGTGGGGTTGGTGCTAATTTACACTAAGGGGTAATATTGTCAAAATTTTCATGCATATGCCACTCACATGCAAATCACATGCACATTCCACCATCTTCTTTTAAAGTCCTATAATTTTTTATACATGGTTATTTCTTTTTAAAAAGATTACACCATAAATCGAGTTTTTATTATCTTTCCAACGAGTATACTATTGCTATACTTTTGAAAAAAAATGACATGAACTGGGTGTTCAAATAAAAAAACGCCATAAAACACCCGGTTCAGAAAAAAAAACGCTATGAAAATACCCAGTTGATAACGCCATAAAACACCCACATTCAGAAGAAAAAAACTATGAAAACACAGTTGAAAACGCCATAAAAACACTCAGTTAGAAAACGCCATAAAAATTAGTTGAAAACGCCATTGAAAAACAAGAAAACCCAGTAAAACGCCAAAAAAAAACAAAGTTCAAAACGCCAAAAAAACCTAGTTCATTTTTTTCAAAAAATATATCAATAGTATACTCATTGGAAAGATAAAAAACGCTGAATTACATGGTGTAACTTTTTAAGAAAATAATCATGTATAAAAAGTTATTTGTGGTTAAATATGACTAGCGAAACGACATGTGATTAGAATGTGCACCCTTGTTTGGATCTTCCCATATTATCTCTCCTGTTAGTTCTAAAGTTCCTATTAAATACAATAATGTCACCACATCAATCTTAGCCACAAATCATAAAGATCTTGTGGCTGAAAATCGTTTTCACCGTTTTCACACATTTAGACATTTTCTCCTGATTCCATATATATATATATATAGGGATGGGGTAAAATGAGAACCACTTTAAGTTGTGAGAACCGTAAGAAGCATTATCCACCTTAGATCTCTCATGAATGAGTGGTTGAGATTGAATTGTTTAAATTTGATTTGTCTTGTAGTGATTTATTGACTAAAAATAATAAATAGCACAAAAGGGGTATTTTGAAAATTTTGACTTGTGTACAATTCATGTCAACTTGTCAAACATCATAGATTACATCACTTTTCATGTCAATATTAATTACGTTTTCTATTAAAAAAATTAATTATAACACTATTTTTTATACAAAAAAATTACACAACATGTATAAAAAGAAAATGTCTTCAATCTCTGATCTTGATCTTCATTTTTTTGTTCGTTATCCTTGTCATTTGAACATAAAAGCCCAACACCTACGAAAATTAAAGAAAAAAACAGGGCGTTTACATTGCACAAACGTTTAGAGGAGCTCGGTCCGACGATCAAGGCGTAAAAAAACATTTTTTTACATTCGACACCGTGCGCGATTTTTTTTTCATTCGACACCGTGTGTGAATTTTTTTTTACATTCGACAACGTACGAGAAATTTTTTTCAAAAGTATGTAAAAACCAAACATTTATGCGTGCCGTTTTTACACGTGACGTTTAGAGGAGCTCGGACCGACGACCAAGGGCGTAAAAAAACATTTTTGTTTTCATTCGTCACTGTGCGCAAAAAAAAATTGATTTTTTTTAGGATTTTTGGTAAATTTTTTTTTGAAAAACCTTTCGTAAGGCCGAGTTCTCTAAATTCTCACAACTTGTATGAGTTTTATTTTACCCTAACCCTATATATATATATATATATGGAAAAGTTTAAATAAGAACGTTAAATATTGTGAGAACCGTAAATAAAGAAAATTTACACATATATATATAGGGAAAAGTTTAAAACCACTAGAACTTGGTCAAAAAAATAATTCAAATTCAAAATTTCTTTTTACACTTATCATTATTATTCGATTACAATGTTAGAAACTCTATTTACACGTCAAAATTTACATGAATTAGTAAATAAAGAAAATTTACACATGTACAAATTTGCCATTTACACATGTGTAATTTGTTATATTTATATGTGTGTAAAAAATCTAATAACAATGATTTTAAAGGGAGAAATAAATTATTTGATGTTGTAAATTCTTGTTTTGATGTTGTATTTTAATTACATTGAGGTCGGTGTTAAAAGAAATGGTTTTGAATGGTTTTTTCATTTGTTCTCACGATTCTTTTAATATTTAGCATTCTCAAGACAATTCCCCCTTATAAAGGAAAAAGCATTTATTATTGACACGAATTTTTTAATAGAGACTAGCTTAGAAATATTCTGTAATATGTTGCCTACAAATTCTATATATGTCGATCCAGCGAGTTAATTTTGTTTCTTCATACAATTGCCGAATAATATATTTATCTAAAAAATATTTTAAATTTATTAACATAACATTCCTCTTTTTTTATTCTATATACAAGTTACGTATGATATTAATTATATTGGTGGGAGAAAAATATAGAAATGAATAATAATGATTTAATTTCCTAGGTGGCTGCTGATGCAATGATGCAACTGTAGCTGAGTTGAGAATCTATCCTGACTCATAGTCGTTATAAATAGTGAGGAGTATCCCCTCACCTTACTTCACTTCACTTGTCACCCTCTCTTCCTCAAACCAGACAAAACCAAATCTTCTCTTCTATACACAGTTCAGTTACACACACACAAAAAAAAAAAAAAAAAACTCATGGCTTTCGAACCCAAATCACTTTCTGTTTCCTTCCTTTTGCTGCTGTGCTTGTTTCTTCTGCTACAACTCTCTGGTATATTCACTGAAAGAATTCTCCATTTTTTGAGCTCTGAAAACGGTTATATTTAACTAATTAAGGCTGTTCTGTTCCTCTTTGCATGCAGATGGCTTCAATGGTGCAGAAAAAACCCTCTACAGTGGTTCCATTCTGAAAGATATCAGTAATAGGAAGGTATGGTGTAGATAAAGAATATATTTATACATACATACATATAAAGGATGTTGTGATGTAGATGACATGTATGTTTTGTGTGTGTAGTTATTGGTGGTGAATGGTTTGGAAGCAAAAGAAGCAGTGTTCAACATGGGTGGCAAGAGTAAAAAAGAGGAAGAAGAGGGTTGGGAGCTAAGGGCAGCACCATTGGGTCCAGACCCACTTCACCATCACGGTGCTGACCCCAAAAGCCACGCACCCCTTGAGCCAGATGATCATGCCTTGTCTTTTTTGGCTGTTAAGTGCATCTGGACAGCTGACGAGCTATGGTTGAAGTCGTTGGTTAACTTTTTGTTCTTAATTAATTAATTTGTAGTTTCTTATAACGTGTAGTATGTATAGTTGCAGAATGTTATGGTAGTTTTAGTGGTTTAGATCAGTGTTTTGTTGGTATTAAGCAATATATGTACGTTTAAGAGAAGCATTAGACTGATTGTACTTTTGCTCATCAGTGGCTGATTCATGATTTTTTGTTAGCGAGACCAAAACCCGGTAAGGTTACAATGGTAGGTTAGGTTATAAAGGGTTGGGTCTAATCGGGTCATGTAAAAAAGATACATCAAACCGTAGGAAAAAAAATTCAATGGCTGCTACCTAATAAAAATCACAAGCACTTAAACCTAAGCTTGCACAATATGAATACAAAACCAGCAAGTAAAAAATCAATCTAGTTGCTACCTAATTAAAAATCAAAAGCACTTAAAAGACATGTAAGATGGTTGCAAGTAGCATCTTAATTGATCCTGTAATTGAAATAATCATACATTTCAAAGGAGCAGAAGATAAAAGGGATAACCATGGAGTTTCTATTAGTTCTTATAACCATAGTCGAATTTGGATTTCTTGGACGCGCAAACGTGAGTTTGAATTACAGATTGGGCTGGACGAAAAGAATGTGTACTTAGGGCCCTGTCAAAAAAAAGAATTGGGCACATTACAATTTGGATTTATTTTCTTTAAAAAAGTATAGAGCAATTCAGAACTTGAGTGGGGGCCTAGGCCCCCTGCCCTTCAAGTCAATCTGCCTCTATTGCAGCTATTGTTCAAGTGTTTGCTCCTTTGTATAGGCCATTTAAAAGTCAACGGCCAGATTATATTTATAGGGTTGTGAAAGTAACAAAGTTAGGATGCAAGTGGAAGATCGAGTCCTAAACTTACTACATTTAGGTTTCAAACTCACAACATTTTGATTTGAACTTTTTTAGGTTGGAAATATCAATGCATTTAGTTAAAGTTTAAGCAATTCGGTTTGAAAAACTTGCTCTTCTACAAGTGGTTTCCAGATGATATATCGTGTCTACACATTATATTTTACCACTTCGTGTTTATTAGGTTGTAGCGAGATAACAATTTGATCAAGTAGTTGATGCTAATTCGGTGTGATAATTAAAATGATAGTTATATTAGACCTTTAAATTAAATAAGTATTTGTGTTAGAATATGATGTGTATTTGGTGAGTGTGTGTGTATATATATAGGGGAGGGTTTAAATGAGAACGCTAAATATCGCGAGAACCGTGAGAACAAATAAAAAACACAAGAACTTGGTTAAAAACAATTCAAATTTAAAATTTCTTTTTACACTTATCATTATTATTCGAATACAATGTTAGAAATTTAATTTACACGTTTAAACTTACGTGAATTCATAAATAATTTATTTTACACATGTGTAAGTTTGTCATTTACACATGTGTAAGTTTGTTAAATTTACACATGCGTAAAAAATCTAATAAGAGTGATTTTGAGGGGAGAAATGAATTATTTGATGTTGTAAATTCTTATTTTGATGTTATATTTTAATTAAAATGAGGTTTGTATTTTAAAAAATTGGTTTTGATTAGTTTTTTCATTCGTTCTCACGGTTCTCGCAATATTTAGCGTTCTCAAGATAACCCTCCTATATATATATATATGGTAAGGTTCATGCGAGAACCACATTTATTGTGAGAACCGCGAGAACAACCTTTATTACAAAATAAAATATAAAAAATAAAAAAAACACTCAATTTTTTTTAATATTTTTTTAATAAAAATCGTTATATTTCGTTACCAAAAAAAAAACTTTTTTTTTTCGAGTAACAATTACACATGCACATGTGCATATGTATCATAACTTCGACAAATTTAGTAATACGTTATCACTAGTAGACAATTGCACTTTAATTTACAATACCATCTATAATACACTCAATTTTACATTAAATGCACATGTGTATCATTATGTATAACAATTATATACCGTATTTTGGTACAAAAAGTTTGTGATTTTGAATGATGAAGTAGGCTCATATATATGTTTTTTGGTTAGTTCTATCTAGTGGTTGATGGTTCATTATAGCTGTCACTTTATGATATAATATGTTGATTAGATGGTATAAACGGTGTTGATATACATGTAATAAAGTGAAAATATTGGTATTGGTATTGTATTATAAATGGTAGGAGGTAATGGCATTGTAATATGGATGGTAGGAGGTAATGGAAGTGTATTATGGATGGTATGATAGATGAAAGAGAAAGTGTATTCAAAGTAGTGTACCAAGTAGATGCACATGTGCGTTTCTTATATTGGTAACGTAAAAAGTAGTGTATTACACATGGTAATGTAAATGAAAGTACAATTGTCTAATGTTTGTAATGTATTACGGAATATGTTAAAGAAATGATGAAATTGCACATGTGCATGGTAGTGTATTATGGATTGTATGATAGATGAAAGAGAAAATGTATTCAAATTAGTGTATCAAAACACCTTATTTCATGTTGATATATATATATATATATGATCATGTGTATTGCTAATATTGGTAACGTAAAAAGTAATGTGTTACACATGGTAGTGTAAATGAAAGTACAATTGTCTAATGTTTGTAATTTATTACGGAATTTGCCAAAGAAATGACGAAAATGCACATGTGCATGGATAGTTGGTACTCAATTTTTTTTTGAAATTTTTTTTATTGTTGAGTAAATATAGCGCCTTTTTCAAAAAAAATATTAAAAAAAACAAAAAAAAATTGATATTTTTTTTGGAATTTTTTTAGTATTACTGTTTGTGTTCACACTGGTTCTCGCGGTTCTCACAATAAAGGATGGTTCCTAACGGATCCTTGCCCATATATATATATATGTATATATATATATATATGGTAGGGATCCTAAGAGAAGTCCACCCTATTTGAGAAACTTGAGAAGCATTCTGGACCACACATTTTTCTAAGTTTTTCGTAATATACACATACGTATAGTTTAAATTTCACTATATACATATATGTATATTGGATTATACACCTAATTATATAGTCAATTTGAACTATACGTATGTGTATATTACGAAAAGCTTAGAAAAATTGTGTGGTCCAGAATCTCCTCAAGTTTCTCAATTAGCATAATGCTTCTCACATGATCCTAACCATATATATATATAGGGGATGAGTAAAATGAGAACCACCTCCAGTTGCGAGAACCGTTAGAACCACTTTCTAACCATTGAATCTTAGATGATGGATGGATGAGATTAAAAGTAATATTAAATCATTTTGTCTTATTATGTTTTTTATATTTTAATGCCAAAAGGGTTTAGTTTGGTAAATTTGTTTTTTGTCTTATTATATTTATTGTTTTTTATTTTATTATATTTATTGTTTTTTATTAAAAACAGAATTTTTTATTTAAAAAAACATTTTGAAATCAGATTTTTTTTAACAAAAAACAATGTTTACGAGCCGTTTTTTTACGTTCAGTTTTTTACGCGCCGTTTTTTTACAAGAATACATCAACAAGCTTGCTGACGCACTACCAGATGGTGAATGGGCTACTTATTTGATGGTTCTGAAGAATAGTGATAAGTGGGAATTCTTCAAGTTGTCAACGTTTATTGACAAACTCGAAGGCCACAAAATGGAGCTTCTGAAGATTGCAAAGTCAAAGAATGCTAATGTAGTTCAAGACGTTGGGTTGTACTACAAAAGTGGAATGCAAGACAATATTTCAAGTCTGAAAATTGGGACAGCGTTTAGTGCAAACATTAATGCTTCTCCACAGAACCAGAGTCAATCACAACCTCATTATGATCAGCGTCCACAGTGTTCGTACTCAAGCACTGGTTCAAATTCATCTTATCAAAGTCAAGCAAATCAGAATTAACAAACAAATTCTATGTATACAAGTGCAACATCGCAGTGAATTTGAACAATGTTGTTTCAGAACAAGTTGCTAAACAACATATGTCTCTTCTTGCCACTGTTCTGGAGTCATACAAAAGTCTTGTAGTTGGTAAAATTGAAAATCCCAAAATGACTGCAGAAGATTATGACCAAGTGGATGAAGAAGAACTCGAGTTGATGGATATCAACTTGTGTTTAGCATCTATTATCCGAAGAGTCACAAAGTTTGTTGCTCTTACTGTCCGAGATATCGGAAATTCAAGCAACAAGTTGGGTTTCGACAAATCAAAAGTCACGTGCTTCAGATGTCGCCAAAAGGGACATATCAAGAGAGAGTGCAAGAATCCTGAAGCAACAGGAAATCAGAATCCTTTCGAAGGAGGCAACGAGTATTATAAGAAGTCACTTCAATACAAGAAAAACCAAATAGCAGCAGCAATGAGAAAGCTATGGTAGCATCAAACGAAGATGATGGTTTCGACTGGAATTCTTACATTGGTAAGAAGACCGGAGTTGCGTTGATGGCTGAGATAGTTGAAGATACTTCTGCAGAGGAAGCAGCGGCAGCGGCAGAAGCAGCGGATGTAGAACAGATTCTGCTGGAGCAATACTTGCATCAACAACGAGAAGAAGAGGAGTATACCCACATGCAGAAACAAGGAATTTTATCTCCTAACTCGTTTGATAGTTTTGCAGGTCATTTTGATGGAAGCTCTAAAGAACAAGTGGTTGAGGAGAAAACAATTGATGAAGAGATCATCAATGTTACACAAGAAGTGAATGCCGAAAACCTCAAGGACATGGCAGATAAAGCTTTAATGGCAAATCTAACCAAGGTAGGTCCAGAGGTAAAAGAAGTTGTCAAAATACAAATTGTAGAGGTTGAAAAATCAAAATGTACCGAACCATGTTCTGGGTGTGCCGAAAAATAAAAAATCATCGCTGAAAACAATGTGCATAATGAACTTTTGAAATACGATTATCGCACAATGAAGGAAGCGTATGATAAAATGAAAAATGATTATGGTAGGCTTGATAGAAATAACATCGAACAACATGATAGCATAAGAATGTTAAAAGGAACAGTAATGGATAAGCAAAAAGCGATTAATATCTATATTAACACCATTGCTGAAACTAAGCAACAACTCAGGACATGACAATTGAAAAAGAACGTGTTCAACAAATTTTGAGAAGTTACACATGTAATGCATATGTCATTGATCACATCCTTCCGACAATTCCATCAGAAGATAAATCTAAAAAGAAAATTGGTAAAGAATACAGTAATGTTACTCCACCCCTTTGCGAGAAGTATTGTCGCAAATCCGCTGATGGGATGGATAAGGCACTCAACATTGAGTTGTTATCTGAAAAGAAAACCGAGTTGCCAGAGAACATTGATGTAATCTATACTAAAATAGATAATGACAATGCTATGGTTAAAAAGGTTGTTGAAAATGTTTTAAACGATTCTGATGAAGGTAGCTTTAAAAGCGCCGACTCGAGCTCAAAGAATTCAGATTCACAGTCCGAAGATTACGATACATCATCGGAGAATGATCTAAGTGATGATCCTAATATTGTCATGTACAAGATTAAGGAATCTGATAGATTATACTTTGATGACAGTTTTCCGATTCAGAATGTGAAGGAAGAATTGTTAGACAAATTCTTTAAACTCGTGGAAGTCACATCAGATGATCTGAAGATTAATGAAAAGAAATTCTATTCCAAACCTAAAAGAAACAACTACCGAAGCAATGGTGGTGATCATCCGGAAAACCGGAGAGCTGGGTTGGGATTAGAGAATCAAATGAACCTAAAAGGAAACCGTCACCATTTCATGAATACAAGAATAAAAACATGAATTTTGCATATGGGAGAACACGGTTCATGAGGAAAGTTTGATCGGGAACCAATCAAACGATGAGTTCAAGAAACAAAAAGAACTTTGAGATAAAGCCAAAATTGCAAGTGGTGCCAATACAAGTGGTGTAAAACCCACTAAAAGACATCCACATGATTCTCGGACTTGTTTCAAGTGTACCGAAATTGGTCATATTGCACGTTACTGTCCGAAATTAGAGCCGGCTTATCTTCGAACGAAAGAAAGTTCAAATGTTGTGAAACCAAAGCAACCAGTGTTTGTAAAACCTGTATAGATTTTGAAAAGAAATGAATCAAAAGCTGAAGTCAAACCTAAGTTTGAAAATTCAATTTTCAAAAAAGGAGAAACTTCAAAGGCTAATGAAAACAATTTTTACATCAGGAAAGCTAACATCAAATCTCAAGCCTGGATTGCAAAGAAACGGTCAGCAACATCTGAGATCACTAAGACTGAGCTTGTTAAGACTAGTGATAACATGAAAGAATCAAAATCAGAAATCATAATTGAAACCACAACTGAAAATATCAAAAATACAAGTGGTAACAATTCAAAAGATAAAAAGACGGTAAAGTTTTCAAACATAAACATCATAGAAAATTTAGATGAAGAATGGGAAGTTTATTCTGTAGATGCATGTGGATTTGATTATGCTGATGAATGTGAATTTGATTTTGATGATGGTTATCCAATTCAACCCAAGACCAAAAAGGCTTTGGTCTCACTTTTTAAATAGATTGTTAAAATGTGCAGGGGCTCCAGAGATCCGTACTTTCTATGTGGATTTTGGATAGTGGAGCGTCCAGGCATATGACGGGAATGAAGGCGTTGCTATTCGACATTAAAACTATCAATGGTGGATATGTTGTGTCACACCCCGACCCGCAGCGGAAAAGGTGATCGGGGCATGATTGGGTATCAAAGCTCATTACATTTATTATAACGTTTCATATTTATTATTACAATTTAAAGGGAAACATACAATCATAATTACATCATGTTCTACACATCATTCTAGACTTCATTATTTTCTTTAAGGTATTTCCTATGTTTTCCTTGCTTCATCCTGTTCACCTTTATCATGTGTAAAAATGGTTTTTGGATCAACAAAAGTTGGCGAGTGAACCTTGTTAGAAAACATTTATTATTTATTTCTTGTTGTATTTAATATGGAAAAATTGTGCAATATTCATATATGAACAAACGTAAATAAACATACAATAACAACAATTAGCATACAATAACAAACCATTAGCATACGATATCAAACAACAACAAACAATAACATACATTAACAAACCAACAGCGTACAATAACATATCAACTTGCATAAATATATAACATAATGAAACTGTGCGATCAAGGCTCAATCAAACGGAGCCGATCGTATTGCATGTACTGAAAATGATAAATGTCTGTGCGATCAAGGCTCAATCAAACGGAGCCGATCGTATGTTGGCACGCCAGGTTCACGCTCATAATGTAATGGGGAACATGCTCAACGCTCATAATGTAATGGCGAGCGGCGGCCTATAAACTTGCATGTACTGAAAATAATAAATTAAATCTAACAATAACCACACAAACAGTTGAAACAAGCTGAATACACATTTGTTCATGATATGATGTATGCACAATGATTTAAATATAATAAATGGCAAGACACATGATACACCCCAAAAACGTGATTAAAACGGGGAATTTGTAAAGATTCACTCACAGTGGGTGCGTTCGGTTGATGATGTTGAATGCGCACGAGTTTAGAGGATTGATCGACGAGGAAAAACTAACCTAATTAATAACGAAAAGTAAGGTAAATAAATGGATTTTATTAACAACTTTAATAGGATTTTTGGATATATTTTTGTGAGTTTTAGGCTATTTTCTAACTTTAAAAATGTTATTTTTAAGTATTTTTAATTGATTTTTAAATAAAATAAATAAATAAAAATAAAAAAAATGTTGACTTTTTGACTGTTGACTTGTTGACCGTGGACCGTTGACTTGTTGACCGGTTTTATTGTGTAAGTGTATGCGCTGGGTGAGGCTCGAACCCGAGACCTCCCGTTCGCATGCACGCAGCTCTACCAACTGAGCTACGTGTCTAACCCGAGATAATTCTGTTTTAATTATATTTATATACTAACTCAGTTTATTCAAAATTCTTTTATTTTCAAAAATGTTTTACATCATCGGACCGGTGTCGTCAACAGGTCTCGAACCCGGGACCTGTGACTTAATGTTACACACAGTCCACCGCTGGACTGTGTGTCTAACTTGGTTAATATACAGATTTTTATTATACTTAACATTTAACGGAGTTAACCCGGTTCAGTTTTTTAAAAAAAAGGACATTTTATTACTGCGAAGGTGCGTGTGTCAAGAATCGAACTCGGGACGTGTACGTATTTGTTTGCACACAGTCCACCGCTGGACTGTGTGTCTAACCCGTTAATAAAACTGATTTTAATTAATCTTATAACATAACTGAACTTCGTCTTCTTCGTTCAAAACACAGACATCGGTCAAAGCAACTGTTACTTGATTAATTCGGTTAATGAACAAGATGAACAATTGAAAAGTATTGAACCGAAGAGTTTGGGGAAAGAAAGTACCGAACATATCGTCTTCTTCAGAAAATCCGGCGAAGATCGTCGGCTCTGTTTTGGTGACCTTCGGCTGTTAGAATCAATTAACAGTTTGGAGGGATTAGATGTGAAATTGAACTAATGAGTAATGATTATCAGTGTGTTTGAATGATCGTACCGGTTAACAGCGAGTTTCCGAAAAATCCAGAAGTTTTCCGGTGAAAACAGAAAGTCCGGCAATGTCGTCTGGGGTTGATTCTGAGTGATGGAGTGATGTTAGAATTTGTCTAATAATGTAATGAAACAGAAAAGTCGAGGTAATTACCGTGTAGATGAAAGTCTCGGTTTTCCGGCGACTTGCAGAGAATTCCGGCGAGTGAAATTTCTTGCGACAGAGATTCTTCAAAGGTTTAAGGTGAGTGGGAGTGATGTCAGTATGAGTCCTATGATCTTATTTTTGGGTAAGAAGAAAAGAAGGATTGAACTCGGCTTTCCGGCGAAAATTTCCGGTAAATTTTCAGAGAATTCCGGCGACTTCCGGCGAAGTTTTCTGAGCGAAATGAAGAGTGTGATTTTGATAAAGCTCGCGAGCTCACTGAATGAATAAGGTATAACTCAGGTTTAAGTGTATTTCCGGTTTCGAATTCAATTTCTTCGGTTACAATTTGATGTTTTGAATAAAAGACTTTAAAGTTTTCAGTTATAACCGACGCTAGTTTAATTGTATCCGTTACGCCAAAATATAACGTCAATGATTGACGATTTCGTCGGGATTTCGGCGAGAGTGACTGGGTTTGATTCCCAACTTTATTTTATGTATTATTTGTTTCAAATAATCAACAAGGAACACAAGTGGCGGAGCGGTTGAAAGGATGTGTGTTAAGGCTTTGCTGGCTCTCGGCTGACCCGGGTTCGAGTCCCGGCTTCAGCATTTTATTTTTAAATCACTATTTTTAATACTTTTTCAAATATAACTTTTATATTCTAATATACTTATTAATTATGTATCGTTTAAAATTAATTTGAGCATTAAATACGCAACGAAATTTTTAACTGATTGTTCGGTTAATAAACGAAGCGGGTTTGGTAAATCCGGTTTTTTTGACGGATGTTACAGTATCCCCTACTTTTTAGAAATTTCGTCCCGAAATTTAAGTAGTGACATATTTGTCTAAAAAGAATGGTGTTTAATTTGACAGTTACATACTTAGAAAGGAGTAAGAGTTCAAATTTTGTTTGAGGCGGTAACGTTCCTTGTAAGGGTTGAGTACCCTGCTACAGGAATCGCTTTTCGATGCCTAAGATAATGAATATTGATAAAACAGAGTTGATTGACAAATATGATTTCATGCGCAAGAGTTTTGATATGTTTGGAAAGATAAGGTTATATCCTAAAACAAAATTCTACTACTAAAACCTACATGGAACTTCTCATAACCGCCTGACAATGCCTCTGATCCTTTGGCAAGAATACTTATATATAGGAAGTACCAGAGGCGTATCCACCATATTCTTGTCAAATTTTCATTGGTTTTATCAATAAGTTATGATGGGTTCTATGATGAGACTCTAGAACATAAATAAACACAACAACCAATGTCTGAGTCCTAATTATGATAGTATACATGTTTGAATGGTGACTCAATCCAATTTCTTTAAATGATGAGATGACATGAATGCTAAATCAGTGAGTATAAACAAACTTCAACCAAGACATTACTAAATCCTACATGGAACTTCTCGTAACCGTCTGACAATGCCTCTGATCCTTTGACAAGAATATTTATATATAGGAAGTACCAGCGGCGTATCCACCATATTCTCGTCAAATTTTCATTGATTTTATCAGTAAGTTATGATTAGTCCTATGTGACTCTAATCATAAACAAACACAACAACCAAAGCTTGAGTCTTTGAATGATGACAGTACCTCTCTCGTTTGTTATGATGGAGAGGTTAGTCTATGTAGAAAATGGAACACAATCCAATTTCTTTAAATGATGAGTTAATATGAATGTTAAATCAGTGAGTGTAAAACAAATTTCAACCAAGACATTACTAAATCCTACATGGAACTTCTCATAACCGCCTGATAATGCCTCTGATCCTTTGGCAAGAATACTTATATATAGGAAGTACCAGCGGCGCATCCACCATATTCTCGTCAAATTTTCATTGGCTTTATCCGTTAGTTATGACTAGTTCTATGTGACTCTAAAACATAAACAAATACAACAACCAAAGCTTGAGTCTTTGAATGATGACAGTACCTCTCTCGTTTGTTATGATGGAGAGGTTAGTCCATGTAGAAGTGCGACACAGCTCAACTTCTTTAAATGATGACACTGTGATACGTCGTGAGGTATGATGACATGAATGTTAAATCAATGAGTATAAAAACAAAACTGAAATAGTAATTCGCATTAAGATCCTTGGATAAATTTCCAATTTAAAATTGAGACACGTGAATGAGATAATCATGAAGAAAAACATAAAACTAAGTGGTTGGAGTTGAATCTTGATTTTCAGTGAAAGGGACTAGTTGGGTGTTTTCGTTTGGGCCGTCATTATCTTCAACAGGATTGGTGTTGATGTTGAAAACTCTTCCCCTTGCTGGTGGCCTAGTGGTTGGGTTTTCTTGATTTGCTTGGTTAACTGGGTTTGCTTGAGCTTGGGCGTTTATGATGTTAACCAATTGAGGGCACGTGTTTCTAAAGTGGGTAGGGTCGCCACAATTGAAACAAGCTCGAACATATGGGAACATGGGGTATTGGGGTTGTTGATATGTTTGGATCATGTTTTGAGTAGGGGGTGAGGTTTGGTTTTGAGGGGTGCGGCAAACCTTGCTCAAATGACCATAGCGTCCACAATTCCACATAGTCGACAAGGTAAGGTAGATGGATGGTGATAAAAACAGGTGTTACATCGAGGGTGAGGTCCAAGGTATGGTTTCTTATTTGGGTAAGTTGAGTTGGGTGCTATTTGCGTGATTGGGATAACTTGGATGGGTATGGCTTGTGAAATTGGTTGATTACGTTGGGTGACAGCGAAAAGTTGCCCATCTCGTTTTCTCTTAAAAATGGGTTGAGAAGGAGATTCGGTTTGGGTGGAGTTTGAAATTTCAGTTGATGCTTTATCTTTCTTCTTCTCCTCCTTGAAGTCTTTATTCCGTATACGGTTCTCGGTGAGCTCTGTAGCTAACTCCATTGCTGCTTCCAAGGTTGCAGGGGTGGTACTTATTACAGAGTCTTGAATTTTTAAGGAAGACCTCGAATGTAGTGCTCGATCAAACGGTAGTAGGGAGTGAACAAGTTGGGAACCATTTGATTTAACTCGAGGAATCTCTTGTTGTATGTAGTGTGGTCGCCTTCCTTTTGTTTCAACGAATAGAACTCATCCTCTAATTTCTTGATTTCGCTCCTTGGGCAAAACCGTCTTGTCATGATTTCTTTCAACTCTTCCCAAGTCAAAGTCATAGCATCTTCAACACCTCGTTTAGCCTTCTCTGTATTCCACCAAGTAAGTGCTATTCCAAATAAACGACCAGTAGCATATCGCACTTTGCGATCATCAGGGCAATCGCAATTTAGAAAAATGTTTTCCATTTCTTCAAACCAATAGAGAAGAGCGGTGACACCTTCAGTCCCTTCGTATTTTGTAGGGTCGCAGGATTTGAAATGCTTGTAGGTGCATTTAGTGGTATTTGGGGGAGGATTGACAATGTTTTGATCTTCTTGATTGACGGGATTAGCGGTAAGGGCTTGTTGGATTTGAACTACAATGTTGGGTATTACGACAGCCATTTGTTGAGCGATTAGGCCAGCCATGCGCTCGCGGGCTTTTCCTGCTCTCATCTTCCTACAGCGAGGCTAGAAGGCATCTCAAGGAATACATATCAAGAGTATGAGTTGGATGTTTTTGGGATCATGGGTCGTATTTGGGAATGAACATTCATAAAATAAATATAACATAATAAATCTACTACATCCATAGGATGTCTTGGGCTTTGCTCGTAATTGGGCCTTGCATGCCGCCATACTTCACCTTCGTAATCATGTGGGCCCCCATGAATACCGGGTTTTTCATATGGTTCGCATGTGTTAGCCTGGTTACGTACACTAAAACCCGGAGAAAATCGAGAAATATGTAACGTATGATATTCGGAATGTATCCAAGTGTGGACACGGTGACACCTCAAAGTGGGGTTAGTTCGAACGACGTTTGGTGTGGCATGCTTTGGCTAATAGGTCCATTCGTCTCTCATCGTTAGTCCCCAGGTAGGCAAACTGGTCCGTTATGTTGGATTTATACGAATGCCAACCTAGACAGGACGTTCCGACTACCGATACTTGTACCCTTACAGTTACTACATGCCCGTCGCAGAACTCACTTTGATGAGATTTGAAAAATGAAAAATGCGACAAAATCTTTGAATAACGAAAGTATGAAGATGATTTGAATATGTGAACATTGAAATATGTATGATGAATATATATGTAAGTATGTATGTTTGACTGTAAGTATAATTCACTATGTATCACAAAATGTAATAATGGAAATGTTTGCATGCATTTGTGTATGTAATAAATATGAAACAAATAAATATCATAAGTTTGCATGTAACCACATAAACAATTAAAATCTAGTCAACTATAGTATAGGCTCTAAGGGTCTAATAACTATCCTATATCCCTATAGTCATGGCTCTGATACCAATCTGTCACACCCCGACCCGCAGCGGAAAAGGTGATCGGGGCATGATTGGGTTATCATCAAAGCTCATGACATTTATTATAACGTTTCATATTTATTATTACAATTTAAAGGGAAACATACAATCATAATTACATCATGTTCTACACATCATTCTAGACTTCATTATTTTCTTCTAAGGCATTTCCTATGTTTTCCTTGCTTCATCCTGTTCACCTGTATCATGTGTAAAAATGGTTTTTGGATCAACAAAAGTTGGCGAGTGAACCTTGTTAGAAAACATTTATTATTTATTTCTTTTTGTATTTAATATGGAAAATTATGCAATATTCATATATGAACAAACGTAAATAAACATACAATAACAACAATTAGCATACAATAACAAACCATTACCATACGATATCAAACAACAACAAACAATAACATACATTAACAAACCAACAGCATACAATAACATATCAACTTGCATAAATATATAACATGAATGAAACTGTGCGATCAAGGCTCAATCAAACGGAGCCGATCGTATTGCATGTGCTGAAAATGATAAATGTCTGTGCGATCAAGGCTCAATCAAACGGAGCCGATCGTATTGCATGTACTGAAAATGATAAATGTCTGTGCGATCAAGGCTCAATTAAACGGAGCCGATCGTATTGCATGTACTGAAAATGATAAATGTCTGTGCGATCAAGGCTCAATCAAATGGAGCCGATCGTATGTTGGCACGCCAGGTTCACGCTCATAATGTAATGGGGAACATGCTCAACGCTCATAATGTAATGGGAGCGGCGGCCTATAAACTTGCATGTACTGAAAATAATAAATTAAATCTAACAATAACCACACAAACAGTTGAAACAAGCTGAATACACATTTGTTCATGATATGATGTATGCACAATGATTTAAATATAATAAATGGCAAGACACATGATACACCCAAAAACGTGATTAAAACGGGGAATTTGTAAAGATTCACTCACAGTGGGTGCGTTCGGTTGATGATGTTGAATGCGCACGAGTTTAGAGGATTGATCGACGAGGAAAAACTAACCTAATTAATAACGAAAAGTAAGGTAAATAAATGGATTTTATTAACAACTTTAATAGGATTTTTGATATATTTTTGTGAGTTTTAGGCTATT
Organism: Scalesia atractyloides; assembly: GCA_947069175.1. Classification (NCBI taxonomy): domain Eukaryota; kingdom Viridiplantae; phylum Streptophyta; class Magnoliopsida; order Asterales; family Asteraceae; genus Scalesia; species Scalesia atractyloides. Next base: position 55,795,912 of record CAMTDV010000016.1, on the reverse strand, counting down.
TTCTAACTTTAAAAATGTTATTTTTAAGTATTTTTAATTGATTTTTAAATAAAATAAATAAATAAAAATAAAAAAAAATGTTGACTTTTTGACCGTTGACTTGTTGACCGTGGACCGTTGACTTGTTGACCGGTTTTATTGTGTAAGTGTATGCGCCAGGTGAGGCTCGAACCCGAGACCTCCCGTTCGCGTGCACGCAGCTCTACCAACTGAGCTACGTGTCTAACCCGAAATAATTCTGTTTTTAATTATATTTATATACTAACTCAGTTTATTCAAAATTCTTTTATTTTCAAAAATGTTTTACATCATCGGACCGGTGTCGTCAACAGGTCTCGAACCCGGGACCTGTGACTTAATGTTACACACAGTCCACCGCTGGACTGTGTGTCTAACTTGGTTAATATACAGATTTTTATTATACTTAACATCTAACGGAGTTAACCCGGTTCAGTTTTTTAAAAAAAGGACATTTTATTACTGCGAAGGTGCGTGTGTCAAGAATCGAACTCGGGACGTGTACGTATTTGTTTGCACACAGTCCACTGCTGGACTGTGTGTCTAACCCGTTAATAAAACTGATTTTAATTAATCTTATAACATAACTGAACTTCGTCTTCTTCATTCAAAACACAGACATCGGTCAAAGCAACTGTTACTTGATTAATTCGGTTAATGAACAAGATGAACAATTGAAAATTATTGAACCGAAGAGTTTGGGGAAAGAAAGTACCGAACAGATCGTCTTCTTCAGAAAATCCAGCGAAAATCGTCTGCCCTGTTTTGGTGACCTTCGGCTGTTAGAATCAATTAACAGTTTGGAGGGATTAGATGTGAAATTGAACTAATGAGTAATGATTATCAGTATGTTTGAATGATCGTACCGGTTAACAGCGAGTTTCCGAAAAATCCAGAAGTTTTCCGGTGAAAACAGAAAGTCCGGCAATGTCGTCTGGGGTTGATTCTAAGTGATGGAGTGATGTTAGAATTTGTCTAATAGTGGAATGAAACAGAAAAGTCGAGGTAATTACCGTGTAGATGAAAGTCTCGGTTTTCCGGCGACTTGCAGAGAATTCCGGCGAGTGAAATTTCTTGCGACAGAGATTCTTCAAAGGTTTAAGGTGAGTGGGAGTGATGTCAGTATGAGTCCTATGATCTTATTTTTGGGTAAGAAGAAAAGATGGATTGAACTCGGCTTTTTGGCGAAAATTTCCGGTAAATTTTCAGAGAATTCCGGCGACTTCCGGCGAAGTTTTCTGAGCAAATGAAGAGTGTGATTTTGATAAAGCTCGCGAGCTCACTGAATGAATAAGGTATAACTCAAGTTTAAGTGTATTTCCGGTTTCGAATTCAAGTTCTTGGTTACAATTTGATGTTTTGAATAAAAGACTTTAAAGTTTTCAGTTATAACCGACGCTAGTTTAATCGCCAAAATATAACGTCAATGATTGACGATTTCGTCGGGATTTCCGACGAGAGTGACTGTGTTTGATTTCCAACTTTATTTTATGTATTATTTGTTTCAAATAATCAACAAGGAACACAAGTGGCGGAGCGGTTGAAGGGATGTGTGTTAAGGCTTTGCTGGCTCTCGGCTGACCCGGGTTCGAGTCCCGGCTTCAGCATTTTATTTTTAAATCACTATTTTTAATACTTCTTCAAATATAACTTTTATATTCTAATATACTTATTAGTTATGTATCGTTTAAAATTAATTTGAGCATTAAATACGCAACGAAATTTTTAACTGATTGTTCGGTTAATAAACGAAGCGGGTTTGGTAAATCCGGTTTTTTTTGACGGATGTTACATGTTGGATTTGCAGGAAACCAGGGTGGAAGGATAGTCGCCGAGGGAAAACTCTCCAATGGCGTCGTTTCATTCGATCGTGTGAACTATATTGCAGAACTTGAGGACAATCTTCTGAGTATATCGCAGATTTGTGACAAGAAGTTCACAGTCCATTTCAATGAAAAAGAGTGTATCATCTTGAGGCCGGGATTCAAAATATCAGATGAGTGGATTCTGATGCGAGCACCTCGAGAGAGTGATCTATATGTTCTTGATATGGATGTTGCCACCACTTCATCAAATCAGCACAATGTTTTGTGTCAAAGGCTACTGAAAAGGATTCTATTCTTTGGCATCGTAAGATGGGGCATATTCATTTGCGAAAAATGAATTTTTTGGTTCATAATGATCTTGTAGAAGGCGTAAATCTTTGGTGTTTTCAGATGTCTAATCATTGCTTAGAATGCAAAAAGGGAAAGCAGATCAAGAAATCTCATCCGAAGAAAATTCTAAACTCAATCAAGTTGCCATTAGAACGTCTCCACATTGATTTATTTGGTCCTATAAATGTTCGAAGCATCTCAGGAGATTTATATTGCTTGGTCGTGACAGATGACTATTCGAGATATTCGTGGGTATTCTTTCAAGAATCAAAAGATGAAACGTTTGAGAACTTGGTTATTCTATTCAAGAAACTCGAGAACCTTTATCATCTGCCAGTCAGACGCATTAGAAGTGACAACGGCACATAGTTTAAGAATAACAAAATGAAGGAAAAACAGAGTAGCTGAACGAAAAAACAGTTTAGTGCTCCCTATACTCCACAGCAAAACGGAGTAGCTGAACGGAAAAACAGAACTTTGATTGAAACTGCGAGAACCATGCTTGCAGATTCTAAACTTCCAATCAGCTTTTGTAGTGAAGCGGTTGCTACGGCTTGCTACACACTAAACAAGGTTCTCACTATCAAACCAACAAAGAAAACATGTTTTGAGATGATAAACCGACGGAAGCCAAATTTGAAGTTCTTAGAGCCATTCGGTGCACCATGTACCGTAATAGACCAAGATGGCAAATTCGGAGCTAAATCTCTTGAAGGTTTCTTTGTCGGATATACGAGTCTGTTGAGAAGTGTATATGTTCCTTCATTGAGAAAGATTATTGAAGCACAGCACGTGGATTATTTCAACTACACGGATCCTATTCAAAGGAAAGGTGACGTGTGCCTGTTTAACTATCAAGACCTTTGGAAGTCATTTTACTTGCCCAAAGAACCGTCTGACGAAGAAGTTGCAGCATTATACTACCTTCACCAGTCAGCGAATCAAGAACAAATTGGTCGACCAATTGTGGTTAATCAACCCACGTTGGATCCATCTTCTTCTAACGCAAGTTCAAGCAATAGTGGTGTTCCGGCTGAAAATGTTTCTGAAACATTAACAACACCTGCTACTCCTCTAACAAATGCCTCAGAAACAAAATTCTGACTCAAATGAAGCACCAACATTTGATGCTGATGGGGAATCATCTTCTTCAGACGAAGAAGTGGAGCAGATAACAAGTCTTCTTAATCAATCTGCAGTCCCGAACAACAGAAATGAAGCTTCATCAAGCTCTACAAACGTTGAATTGGTCGTTGATCTCAACATCACGAATCAGCAAAACTCAGTAGATGTTCCAAGTGAAGAATTGCCGCAATTATATTCCTATCATCCGTCAACAAATATAATCGGAGAACTTCAAATTGGTGTTAGAACTCGAGGGCAAATTAACAAAGCACTCAATTGTTTCTACACTCGCGTTGCTCCAACCCAGAACTATTGCTTCTATTCATGTTTCATCTCTCAGATTGAGCCAAAGTCAGTTAATGAAGCTTTAGCCAATGAAAACTGATTACAAGCAATGCAAGAAGAACTATTGCAGTTTGAGAAGTTGGGAGTGTGGAAGCTTGAAGACCTACCAGAAAATCAAAAAACAATTGATACAAAATGGGTCTTTAAGTGTAAACGTGATGATAGAGGGGTTATTGTTCGTAACAAAGCTAGGCTTGTTGTCAAGGGATTTCACCAGCAGGTAGGGATAGACTACACGGAAGTCTACGCACCAGTAGCTCGCTTGGAATCTATTCGAATCTTTCTAGTTTTTGCATCATGGAAAGGATTTAAGGTCTATCAATTGGATGTCAAATCGGCTTTTCTGTATGGAAAATTACGCGAGAAGGTGTACGTTGGACAACCACCAGGGCTTGTCGATCCACTCAACAAGAAGAAAGCGTACCTACTGGATAAAGCTCTTCATGGTCTACACCAAGCCCCGAGAGCTTGGTACAAAGCTTTATCAGAGGAACTGTGGATAGTACTCTTTTCACCAAAGAAGTTGATGGTCATCTGATTATAGTTCAAATCTACGTTGACGACATCATCTTTGGATCTACAAACGATAGTCTCTGCAAGGAGTTTGAGGGAATAATCAAAAAGAAATTCGGAATGTCCTCGATGGGCGAAATGAAGTTCTTTCTTGGTTTGCAAGTAGATCAGCTTCCGGATGGAATTTTTATTCATCAGACTAAGTATGTTCACGACATCTTGAAGAAGATTGGAATGGAAAGCTTGAAGCCTCTATCTACGCCTCTTGCTCTAAATCACGGCCTTTGCGTTGACGAGACTGGAGCCAAAGTTGACGAGACGTTATACAGATCGATGATTGGATCGCTGATGTATCTGACGGCATCGCACCCAGATATTATGTATCCAACCTGCCTATGTGCCAGATATCAGTCAAGCCCGAGGATCTTACACATGCAAATCGTGAAGTGAATCTCAGATACCTGAAAGGATGCCCAAGCACCAGCTTGTGGTTCCCGAAGAATGACAATTTCGACCTCACAGGCTATGCTGATTCTGATTTTGGTGTAGATAAGTTGAACTCAAAATCAACTACAGCGGGATGCCAGTTCTTCGGAACAAGAATGGTAACATGACAGTGTAAGAAACAGACTACGGTCGCTCTCTACCTGTGAAGCTGAGTATATCTCGGCCTCCAGCTGTTGTTCACAGATTATGTGGATTCAACAGCAGATGAGAGACTATGGTCTGCAATTTCTAGACACCCCGCTGTTTGTTGATAACAAGGCAACCATAGATATAACTAAAAATCCGGTTCATCACTCACGCACAAAACACATTGAAATTCGTTATCATTTCATTTGTGATTGCTACGAAAAGAAATTGGTGCAAATAGAAAAAATCCACACCGACGAACAAAAGGCTGATTTTTATACCATACCATTTTCTTTGTCACGATTTAAATATTTGCTGAGAATTAATGGTACGAAAAATTTGCTGACAGGTGCGGACGCTGAGGTTGAATACGGATCGGACGACGAGTTCGCGTGATCCACATTGGTTTGTAAATATCTTTCTAATTTAGAATTTTGTTAAAAACTAAAATCCAAAAAAAAATGTTTTTGATTTTAGGGGGAGAAATGTTAGAGAAAATACAAAAACATTCGAAAAATTTTAAAATCCAAAAACATATGAAAAGTCAAAATGTACCAAAACATTGAAAAAGACAAAAAGAGTTCAGTGTCATAAAAGGAAATGATAGTACATCAGTGGACTATCACAGTATGCTAAAGAAATGTAAAGTTTTAAAAGTGATAAAAGAGTCTTACTGTGGATGTGTCGATAGGCTTAACACGTTCAGTAAACTGTTTTCGAGATATAAACTAAATTTAGCAACTGCTTAAACTTGTGGATTAACATATCTTGGATATATGGACTTAGTACTCCGAAATTTCGTTTGAAAGATTGCCTGATACTGAGATACGAGGTCTTTATAGATAGTTGATATCTGGGGTATTATACAAGTTCTTCTGATTTTGCGGAAGCAATGGCCTAGAATTTTTATAATACTTTCACCAAAAAACCCAAAACTGCATCCAATATTGAAAAGAATCGAAAGATCTAATCATTTGCACTGCTAAAAAGATTCCTTAAGTGGAACACACCTTAAAGACGAGCCTTCATGTCTTTGTCTGTACGGTAGTACTAACCTGAGCTCTCAAGGTCTCGCATAACCTAGATACAGATATCAATTACGCTATATTCACCTGTAAGATGAAATCTAGGGAATCTGGATACGGGAGTATATTCAAGAAGTGGGAACCACAGATAAGTCAAGTTTCATAAATCTTACCTTAATATGTCTTGAAACAGTTGAGAAATGTGGTAAAGCTTAAGTGGACAAACATATCGAGAAACTAGGTAAACAAGTATAAAGCTTAAAGTCATTTAAAGGTCAACGGTAATGGTGATATGTCTCAATCAACTGATATGATCCTTAGACACGAATTCATAAAAATATGTCTGTAAATAAGTTTGTACATAGTTTACATTGTCCTGTACATAGTTTATCAGCTTTTCAGATTAAAATCAAAAAGATTTTCGGTGTGTTTTAGCTTAAATTTTCAAAAATTCAAAAAGATTTTATTTCTACATTGTTTTCAGCAAACCAATATTGGAGAACGGGTCTTCGAAGTCTGGTAAGATGCTAGAACTAGTGGGAATCTCTTTGACAACAGGCTGGGAGCTAATCTGTTAAATCTGAAAAATTAAAACGATAAAAAGTTCATTAATTTGAAACTTTGTTTTTGAAAATATCAACAGTTTGTTCGTAACGGGTCAAACCGGGGTCATTAACTTGGACTCGGCAGACAAATCGGTTAACCAAGGTCATTAACTTGGACTTGGTCAACTGAGTGGATTTTCATAACTGGTAAAAAGTTGAAAGTTCATGGGTTAAAATTGAAAATTTGAAAAAGTTTAAAATTGTGGTTTGGCAAGTTCGGCCGAACTTCTAAACTGATTCAAGTTTAACATCTAAGCAAGTTCGACCGAACTTGCTAAGGAATTTGTGTTGTTTTATAGTTAAGTCCGCCCGGACTTGACTGGGCCTTCATGTTGGGCTTAGTAAGTTCGCCCGGACTTGACTTGGTATAAATACCAATCAAGTTCGGCCGAACTCATTCAACAGCCTTCAAACTCTCTGAAACGAACTTGAACTCTAAGAGTTTTGAGCGAAATTGGCAATTTAGCACCGTTACGCTGCCCAATTGTTGATTGTTCTTGGTGATTTGCACACCATTAACAATGTCTGAGGTAGTGATTTATCTTTGATCCATGAATTGACCAGAATCGAACCAAATAGATCTGGAACTTTAAAATCAGTTAGATCTAGATGTTGTTGGTTAAAATTGAACATAAATCCTGAATCTACAAGTAAAATCAACCGTTTAACTGATTTTGATTGGAATAAAACTGTTGTTTGTATGGTTAACAGATTGTTCAAAGTTTGGCGAAGACGACAAGTTCGGCCGAACTTGTCAAGTTCGACCGAACTTGAATAAGAATCAAACATGAATAAATGATCCAAGTACATCTTCGATCGAACTTCCAGAAAAAAAATTGAAAATAAAATGTATTGGATGTTCGCTCGACTTATGTTAATAAAATCTGGATTGACTAAAGTCTTAGTTTGCCCGAACTTATATATGGAACATGTTTTAAGACATGTTCGGGCGAACTTGAACAAAACAGAATGTTGTAACACCATATCAAGTTCGCCCGAACTTGATAAAGTGTTAGAAATTTTTTGTGAAATATTTCTCGATAAACATGCTAATTGTTTTGCGTCATTTTTCAGGCACAGGTTCCAGCACGTGTAATTTCAGTAGAGTTCTCGAAGACTCACAACACGTGCATCACGCTCGACAAAACGATATGTCCATCACTTAAAGAATACGACTGTATATTGAAGTTTCTGGAAGAAAGTACTATTCGCATAGCGATTATAGAGCGCACAGTGTCATATCGATCACACATTGTTCATTTCTGGATGAATGCAAGTTTGAGTTCTGATGAGAAGACAATTACTTCTACCGTGCAAGTTGGTAATGAAGTTAAGCCGATTACTATAACGGAAGATGATATTCGCAGAGTATTACAGTTCAACAATAAAGAAGATGATCCTATTTATCTTGATGAGAGGATGGTGCGTGGTTGTTTCTTCAGGATGGGTTACAAAGGAAGCGTGAACAAGCCGACGCTGAAGAAAGGGGAAATGTCAAACCCCTACAAGCTCCTGATGCACGCCATAATTCATACTTTCAGCCATCGCAAGGCCGGTTTAGATGATGTTCAATATTACTTAGCTTGCATGGCAACGACGCTTATTCTGAAGAAGCCGTTTAACTTCTCAAAGTTAGTTTTCACTCACATGTCGAAAAACATGGAAGATTCAAGACTGTGCTTATATCCGAGATTTGTTCAAATGTTGATTGACAAGAAGTATTCTAATATTGCACGAGATCCGAACGATGTGTTATACTTAGTTCATCTTGATGAGACTACAGTGAAGAAGCTCATAAAGTTTCAAAAGCAAGCTTCAGCTCCTGTTGCAAAGCCTGTATTCGGAGCGATCAAAGATTCTAACTATATTTCGCCACCAGAAAACAAATGGAGGAAAGATGGCAGTGATGATGAAAAAGAGCTTAACGCTGAGAAGGAGTGGTTTAAGGAATTCAACCAAAGGCAAGGAGCGAATGGTTCTTAAAGCAGAAATTGATAAGCCTAAAAAGAAACGTGCTGCGAAGAAAGTCGAAACGATTCTCGTCGACGAGGATGAAGTTGAAAATGTTGAAGTAGTTGCTGGATCAAGTGCTGCAGGTGTTATTGAGAGTCAAGAGACTGTGAAAACGACTCAAGATGATGTTATATCTGCTACTTCTGAAAATGAAGATGATTCTGATAAAGAACTTCCTGCTAAAGAGCCATAAAAGACTGAGGCAGAGATTAGAGCAGAGAAAAAAAGAGAACTTGATGCTGATTTTGATCCTAATGCAGAAGAGGAGTCCGATGAGGATAGGCCTAAGAAATCTAAACGTGTTAAGTCAGCAATTGTTTCGTCAACAAAGACTACAGGGTTTCCTCAGACCAAAGGAAAAGAAAATCGAAGAAAGAACAAAAGGCAGTAAGCAAAAGGTACAAAAGATCTTTGAAAAGCGCAGGAGTGACACAAGAACCTTCTGGCGCACAGGAGAAAGGAGTTAGACAAGAACCTCCTACACAAGAACCTCCTATTGGTGATATAAGTGAAACTGAACGTCCAAGAGTCACACAAGAACCTCCTGTGATTGTCGCATCAGAAGTGGAAAGGCCAGGAGCTACACAAGAACCTCCTGTGTCTAGTTTTGTGGAAGTACCGATTATTCAATCGCCTGTTGCTCCAACGACTTCTGTTCCTGAAAGTTCTACGCCAAGGAAGTCAACACCAAAATCTGCAACACCAAAGTCAACACCGAAGACTCCAGGAGGGCCTAATGTGTTTGGTGATATGCACAATGATCCTATAAGTTTGCAGGATCTAAAGGATTTCTTTCCAGAAACAAATGTTGAACTTCTGGAAAAGCGCGTGAAGGCGTTAGAAGAAAAAGTAGCGCAGAACGAAGTTGAAAAAACATAGCTTATTAACAAGATGAAGCAAAGCACTGTCGAAAAAGATATGTTGGATGACAAGGTGAAGGTGTTAGAGAATGAAAGAGAGTATTTTAAAGCGTTGATCAAAAGTCTGCAAGATGCTATTGAGAAAATGCAGACAGAAATTTCAGAGTTAAAGTCTGTCCAGTCCTTAATGATCGAAGATTCTCCAGGATGCAGAAAGTGTTATCTAATGCACTGGGTATCGACTTCATCGCTGAATATGATCGTCTAGATCAACAGGAAGCTAAGGAACGAGCTGAAAAAGAATTAGCTAAGAGTGGCAAAGGAAAAGGGGTTGAAGGTGAAGCTCCTAAGTCTCTAATGTTCCAGAGAAACATGTTGAAGAAAATATTGTCATAGCTTCTGAGTCTGATATTCCTAAGGTTGACTAATCTGTCAAGCCTTCTGATCCTATCACTGCTTCTGAAGAAAAAGACAATGAAGAAGCTGAGAAAGATGATAAAGAGGATGAAGAGGAAGGAAGTTACGAGGATTGGAATGTTGGTGTTGATGATGATGACGATGATCAGGGTAATGTTGGTATTAGAGTTTCTGAAGCCAAAATCTCTGATGATTTCGATTTTACTGCCCTAATGGACGATGAATCGAACAGAATGGAAGATAAAAGTCAGGGGGAGTCAGGGCAGAAAGGGCCAACTGATGATGATATAGATATGGCAAATGTTGATCGTTCTGCAAAGCCAGTTGTTGCTATTCCCGCGAAGCCTTTAATGTTAATGTTAGAACACAACGTGGAGGAAGGTGAATATGTACATAACTACACGAAGGAGGATTTAGCTAGATTGATCGAAGTTGAAGCTGAATTGTTAGAGTTTGATTTTGAGGAGGATGTGATGACTGTAAATCCTTTTGAGCCAAATGATTATCAATATCAAAGATGATTCGAAGCTGATGAATACAATCGAGTAATTGTGGAAGATTGGTCTTCAGATGACGAATCATATCAGAAAGCGAAGTACGTCGGTTCTAATTCAGATAGTTTTCCTTCTTTTGAAGAGATGTACAAGCAGCTTGATGAAGATATGTTGAAGGAAAGGATTGCTGAATCAGTTCGAGAGGGTAAAGAACCTAAGCCCGTGACCAAAGAAGAGATAGCTCAAGCGAGAAAGTCTTGGTTTAAAGAGATGCCACGCGAACGCAAGTTTCGACGTACTCTTGCATTCTTTACTAGAGACAAAGACGTTTCTTTGGGAGATATTTTGAGTGCAATACTTCAAATACCTTGCTGATTTCAAAACATTACCGTATTGGGATGTAGAAGAGTTGGTACTGACGGTGAATATTACATATCACATGAAGCCGATTGATCAATTATTGTGGAAAATGATTAAGTATGAAGTGGTTAAAGGTTGGAACTATTAGAAGCCTTTTATTCCTGGTCGCAGAGTTAAGATAAACAAGGTAACTGGAGAAAAGGACATAACGTTAATAATGAAACGTCTAAGAGCCTTGAGAAATATGCCGCTAATGCCGATTGAACAAGACTTCTATCCTTTGTTCAAGTGGTGGCAGATTGATCCAGCAACGTGTGAAGCTGTGATTGTGCGAAAGTTTGAAGAACATTTGGATATTACCAAGGAATGGGTTGAAGTGATGGGTTATCAGGGCATGAGGGGATTATGGAGGACGATAAGGATTCTAGATCCTATGTGGCTTGTGAAAGGCTCGAGAGAAGATATCAAAACCTTGTTCTACAACAAGATTGTTTTTGAAGAACGTGAAAAGGTACAAGCTATGCAGTTTCAAAAGGTTGTGAACGTTTGTTATGCGCGCGAAGTCAATTATGGAAAGATGTGGCAAACAAAGTGGAGGGATCTGGAGAGAGTTGAGTTTTTAAAGGAGGAAAACATAAATGAGGCGATTAAAGAAAGAACAGAAAAAACGGTAAGGCAAAGTTCTCTAAGAATGGCTAACTTTAAAAGACCACCGCCAACTAATCAAACGCCGATCCAAAGCAAGAACCACGAAGGAAGCCGTTCAAGAACTTCTTCGGTCGTGTGCGTTAATGTTTATATGAAGACATAGTTTTTGAAGACTGATACAAGACGAAGACGATATCCAAGGGGAAGTCTGTTGGTGCATAATGTCTATGTCTTAGTCTTATATCGAGTCTGTATAGTATAGAGCTGAATAGGCTAGGTATATGAAGTATTTATGTTTATAATAGCCAAGTTCGCCCATGAAGTCTCATGTAAGCATGTTCGGCCGAACTTGCAGTAGCAAGTTCGGGCGAACTTGTATCTCCCAGGGGCGAACTTGTATCTCCTAGGGGCGAACTTGCTTGTCTATAAATACCTAGCTTGTGATCCTCATTTGTAACTTTGGCATTGTAGAGGCGAAGCTCTGTCAGTTTGTAACCAGAACGTTTGATCAATAAAACTGACGATTAACTGATTAAATCTGGTCTATTGGTAAACACGGCGTAATATTTCCGCTATTATGGACGTTAGATATCAAATTTAGGTTCCTTAGCATCAAGGATCGGTCCTACATAATCACTTATTAAATCGCATCGCTTATCTCATCGCATAGAAAACCGCAATTATTTATGTGGTTTTATGTTATTTATGTGTTATGTGTGTTTGTGGTTATGATTACGCTCGCTATCGCATCGCTCTCGCACTCCAAATCGCTAAATCGCACTATTATATGAACTATAACGCTTAACGCTTTAATTTAACGCTTAATATAACTATCTAATTCGAACCAAATAACCAAACAAACTCTCAACGCCAAATCGGCAAACGAAACTTGGTCATCAGGCCAAGTTCGGCCGAACTTGACCATCACAAGTTCGCCCGAACTTGCCTGAGACACAAGGATCCTTGCTTTCCCTTAAGTTCGCTCGAACTTGTACATACATGTACACGTTTGGCCGAACATAGCCATCCATTTTTGAAATCTAAGCAAGTTCGCCTGAACTTGCATGAATCTCATGCAAGTTTGACCGAACTTGGTCTCCAGCAGTTCTCATTTTGCCTTCTCCTATAAATACTCAGCTCATTCCTCTCATTTGAACTTGCTGCAAGTTCGCCCAGAATTCTCTAAACCCGAAACCTTCATGTTCTAAGTAAGAATCGACCCGATTTCACTGGAACAACGTTTATCAACAATCTACAAAGGTCTACAACGATTTGGCACAAGGCATAGCTTTCGTTTTCATCAAAACCCATTCTTTTACGAAAATCTTCATCTTTTTCTTCAAAAACTTCTGTTTTTAGCTTAGATCTATACAAAACGAGTTCATTTGGCGATAGTAGAAACTTCCGAAACACGAGATTTGCAAGATCTCGGCTTGTAAGTGATAGCTCTGAGAAAAACCTTTGAAAACCATTGATTTCTACACAAGATACGGACTTTTGATGGTGTTTTGTTCATTTTCTGGTATGAAACGAAGCATCTATCATTCAAGATCCCAGATCTGGAAGCACAAGGACGTTTATGTTGGTTTACACAAGCCGGACTAATCCGAACGAACCCCGAGTTTGCTCAAATTAGCCCACGCTTTTGTAAAACGGCTAAAACAGCTCTAAAAGACCTCTCCGACCTAAGTTTGGTCAGTAGCACAGGGTTGGAGGGTGAACACTCGATTTTTCTCAGCAAACTACACGAAAACGCAAGATTTTGGACCCGAAAACATCAAGTTCGCTCGAGATTTACTGATCTTTACACAACTCAGCAGTCAAGTTCGCTCGAAATTGCACCTCTTGGGGTCAAGTTCGGCCGAACTTGAGTCAACCACTCTAACAAAATGCCACAAGTTCGCTCGAACTTGTCAAGTTTCTAAGGAAACTTCACAAGTTCGGCCAAACTTGCATAACCTGTCAACCCTATATACAAGTTCGCCCGAACTTGTCAAGTTTCTTGAGAAACATAACAAGTTCGCCCGCACTTGTCTTACAACTCAACATTTCATCACAAGTTCGCTCGAACTTGTATGGAAACATACAAGTTCGCTCGAACTTGGCTACTGCCCAACCAAAACATAACTGTTTCAGCTTTCGGAGACTGATGCACTTCCGTTCGCGTATGCAGGCTGATCCGGTGCTCTTCTCAACTCCTCTCGGATCCCGAACTCTCACCTAAACGCACCCACAGTGAGTATACTTAACCCATTTTCGCTTTAACACACTTTTTGGGTGTTACATACGTTCCTATATCAAAATCACAACACAAATCAAACTGTTTATCACACGCGAATAATCTGATTATATGCTCAATACGTGATACTAGAAACATGTGACTAGGACTTATTTTCGTTAACTTGCCTCCTTAGCTAGTATGGTACTATAGTGTGGCTTACACCCGACGGGGTCTAGTTCGGATGGACGCGCAAGCCTTCTCACGGTGGTTAGCATGAGAAATAAGCCTATGTTAATCTGTGTGAATTGTTTCGGTGTATCATGATGTGTAGTTAGGTTATTTCGCGAACGCTTTCTCGACTATGCTAGTATTATTCAAACTCATATGCTTACCTTTACTTAATTGTATTGACTTGTATTTTAACGTATGTAACAGGTTGAGGATTTTAGCTATGGATGCTTGGATGTTGCATGCTTAGTGTAGTTTTGTTTTGTCTTTATTTTGTTTAGTTTCCAAATGTAATAAATCTAGGGGATATCGAACCTTGTTGTTTTTGTGGGAAACTTAGATTCTGTAATGATTGTTTAAAATGTTATGTTAATAGCATGTGACGTTAATGGTTGAATGATATTGTTAAATGATTGCTATGGAATTCTCACGAGACAATCTGGTCGCCTAGTGCCACTACCCTGATGATTCCGCCATCGGTTGGGGTGTGACAGATTGGTATCAGAGCGCCATAACTTTAGGATAGTAGGTAGAATTGCCATGATCTGACCTAGTAGCATGTTTAAGTATCCGATTGACCTATCTTTGAATTAAATGCTAATCTACTTGCCATAAATGCTTAAATATGCCTTTCCTAAGGCTAATATAATAATACACGCTTGGAAAAGCTCGCATCACACCAAACGAGTGATCAAGTCGAGAATAGGTGTGAAAACGAGAACTCTCAACGAGATCATCCACTCCGCGCATTCTCTCGCACGAGATACCTTCGTTGAGTTAGGAGTGACATCCAAACCTCGACGAAAATCTCCATTTCTATCTAGGAATGAAGTTACTAAGTTAGGGGTGAAACCCGCATCTTAGTAACTAATTCCACAATTCGATTTTCAATCTCACCAAAGTCTTGGTTACGCCGATGGTTTGGAACACGTATTAACTGGAAGGGTAAACGTCGTTAGCCGCTTGCGGTGAGAACGTTTATCTATTAGGCCAAAGCGTGGGTCCGAATGCAAAGGGTACTCGAATCACTTTGGCGTGTCAAATGTCTCAAAACCCCGGACACTCCCAATTGATTTAAGCCTATATCGTCGATTTACGCATCATCGAGTTTATTATTATCTACGTGTTTAAAATTTTGAGAATTTTTGCTTATTTCGATTTCTCGCTTTGATGATTTATCACAACATCGATTTCTCGATTTATCGCTTTTACGCTCCATCGAATGTATGCACAACTCGCACAGCTCTCGAAATCTAAAATACTAAATTAATACACCAACCAAACTAATCGCTTAACTCGCTTACGCCTATGAGGACGTGTGCTTCATACGCGGTATTATCTCGCTTATCTCGCTATTATATATCGCTTATATCTCGCATCTCGTACCGCGCTACGCATTGTTATTTTTAGGAGGTGAATACGTGCAAATACGTACTTATGTGCTTACGTGCTTATGTGCTTACGTGATTACTTGCCTATGTGTTATGTGCCTTATATGAATTATAATAATAATAAATCTTTAAACATAACTCTATTATAATCGAATCTCATCTAATCTAAATCCTTCGTATAGATGTCTTCTATTGGATCGCACACCCGAAGGAATCTCCAGCGCAGCAATGCCGACAAGCGTATTGCTACAATGGTAGCCAAGGAGATAGCTAAAGTCATTCCGCAAATCGTCTCAGAAAGTCATGCCGTAAGCAGCAACTCATCTGTTGACTCCAAGGGAGATGCCCCAAAACCCCACTTCAGCTTTAAGCAGTTCAAAGCATGTGGAACGCTTACTTTCTCAGGCACCGAAGGGCCGAGTGCCATGTTCCACTGGTTTGACTCTATCAAGGTCACATTCCGCTAGAGTGGATGTCCCGAGACTCTACGCACTTTCAATACTACCGGCGTGTTTCAATCAAGGGCTCTCGGCTGGTGGACAGCCGAGCGCAACAGGCGTGGAATGACGAGGCCTACGGATTCACTTGGGATGAACTTAAGGAGATTATGATCAAGGAATTATGTCCTCCCTACGAGATCCAGAAACTGGAGAACGAATTCTGGAATATCAAGCAAGATGGTCCCGATAACGCTGGTCTCACTGCTCGTTTCAAACAGTTGAGCATCATCTGTCCCGGTCAAGTAGATACGACCGAGAAATCAATCAAGAAGTACCTCAATGCTCTCCCCGATTGCGTCCCTAACTTTGTTCAAGCAGCACGCCCTGCTACTATCGAGGAGACCTACCAGCTAGCCGCCGAGATTAATGACAAACGAGTTCAGTCTGGTTACTTTAAAAGCAGCAAGGTCGCAAATCAGGCAGTCACCGAATCAGCAGCTCCTATTACCGAACAGCCCCGAGAGCCAAAGAACAGTCGCCGTGGTCGCAAAAGGGAAAACCCGAGCAAGAACTTTGCTCTTACTGCTCCAGCGAACCCTCAGCAACTCCAGTCAGCAGCACCGAATGCACCTCCAGCTAAGCGTCTGCAATATCTACGACCACTTTACTGTGAGTTGCCGATCAGGTCCTCGCCAGCCAACTCCTCAGGCTCCAACAGCTCCAGCTTTACCTGCTCCTCCTCAAGCCAACCAGCAGCAAGCTCCAAAGGCATGAGTGTGCTTCGTGTGTGGTGATCTAAACCACTTTGCTAATGTTTGCCCAAACCGCACCGTCAAGAGCCGCAGCAGCAGCAGCCACCACCGCAGCCTCGGCAGCAACAACAAGCTGCGCGTGGAAGAGCCTTCAATCTCAATCACCGCCAGGCTCAGAATGACAACAATGTTATCAATGGTATGTTTCTCGTAAATGGTATTTATGCTTCATGTTTATTTGATACTGGTGCCGATAATTGTTTTGTATCGTTAGAATCGAAAAGGTTTTAAAATGTAAGCGCGCTAAACTCCCAAAGACTTTTGATGTGGAAGTCGCCACCGGAAGAACCGTTACCGTTAATTCCGTTTTACGTGGTTGTAATCTTGATCTCAACAACCATGTCTTCTCGATCAATCTCATACCTATGCAGTTAGGTAGCTTCAATATCATAGTAGGCATGTATTTTCTTCGTGAAAATCATGCTGAAGTTGTATGCTTCGATAAAATGATTCGTTTTCCTCTCCCTAAAGGTGATCAACTCCATGTTTACGGGTGAAACTCCCTCAAAGAAGTTGATGCTTTTGTCATGTACTCGAGCACACAAATGCTTGCAAAAGCGATGTATTGCTTTCCTCGCCCACATTGTCAACCTGGAGAAAGAAAAGAAGACTTATAAAGATGTTCCCGTTGTTTGTGAATTTCCTAAAGTCTTTCCCGACGATTTACCCGGTTTACCCCCTACTCGAGATGTTGAATTCCGTATCGATCTAGTTCCCGGAGCTACTCCCGTTGCTAAAGCTCCTTATCGCCTCGCACCATTTGAAATGCGCGAGCTATCAAGCCAACTTCAAGAGCTTCTTGAAAAAGGCTTCATACGCCCGAGCACTTCGCCATGGGGTGCTCCCGTCCTTTTCGTGAAAAAGAAGAATGGATCGTTCCGTATGAGTATCGATTATCATGAACTTAACAAACTCACGATAAAGAACCGCTACCCTCTTCCTCGAATTGATGACTTATTTGATCAGCTTCAAGGTGCTACTTGTTTTTCCAAGATTGATCTTCGTTCCGGTTATCATCAGTTACGCGTGTTAGAAGAAGACATTCTGAAAACCGCCTTTCGTACTCGCTATGGCCATTTCGAATTCGTGGTCATGCCTTTTGCTCTTACCAATGCACCCGTGGTTTTCATGGATTTGATGAACCGTGTGTGTAAAGCCTTCTTAGATCGTTTCGTCAATGTTTTCATCGATGATATCCTTATCTATTCGAAGTCAAGAGACGAACACGCGCGTCATCTCCGTTTAGTCCTCGAACTTCTTCAAGGAAATCGTCTTTATGCTAAGTTCTCTAAATGTGAATTCTGGCTCGAAGAAGTCCAATTTCTTGGCCACATCGTTAGTAGTCAAGGATTTCACGTCGACCCTGCAAAGAATGAAGCCGTCAAGAGTTGGATTACACCAAAGAATGCTTCCGAAATCCGTTCGTTCCTTGGATTGGCGGGTTATTACCGTTGATTCATCGCCGACTTTTCAAAAATCGCCATTCCGCTTACTGCTTTAACTCATAAAGACAAACCTTTGTTTGGGATTCCAATTAAGAAGAAGCTTTTCAAACTCTCAAGCGTATGCTATGCAACGCTCCCGTTCTCGCTTTACCCGATGGAAATAACGATTTTGTCGTTTGCTGCGATGCCTCGAACCTTGGTCTTGGTTGTGTTCTCATGCAACGAGACAAGGTTATCGCGTACGCGTCTCGCCAACTCAAGATCCACGAGAAGAATTACACAACCCACGATCTCGAACTCGGTGCAGTTGTTTTTGCATTAAAGATATGGCGACACTACCTTTACGGTACTAAGTGTACGGTCTTCACCGACCATAAGAGCTTACAACATATCTTTAATAAAAAAGAACTAAACATGCGACAACGTCGATGGGTTGAACTTCTCAACGACTACGATTGCGAGATACGCTACCATCCCGGCAAAGCAAACGTCGTCGCCGATGCTCTAAGTCGACGAAGCTATGTATATGGTATTTGTGACTCTCAAGCTTGTGCTAAACTTGAAACCCTCATCCGTGCCGCTCAATTCGCCTGCTTTAATGAGAATACCCTTCAAGATGAAATGAAATGTGGTGCCGAAACTCAGCTTGTATCTAAATCTGATGGTATTTATTACTATCTCGATCGTATTTGGATTTCCAGTCGTGATAATCTTCGTGAATTGCTGATGACCGAAGCTCATAAATCTCGATATTCCATTCACCCCGGTGCCGAAAAAATGTACCAGGACCTTCGTCCTAAGTACTGGTGGCCGGGCATGAAAAAGGATATCACCTTGTACGTCTCAAAGTGCTTAACTTGTTCGAAAGTTAAAGCCGAACATCAAAGGCCCTTTGGTTTACTCGAACCCGAAATCCCGATGTGGAAGTGGGAGAGTATAGCCATGGACTTCGTTACTAAACTCCCGCGTACTTCATCTGGTCACGATAGCATTTGGGTTATCTTTGATCGTCTCACTAAATCTGCGCACTTTATTGCTATACGAGAAGATTTTAAGGTCGAACGGTTAGCCCGAATCTATACCGACGAAGTTATATGTCGACACGGGACGCCTCGTGACATCATCTCTGACTGCGACGGTCGCTTTACCTCGCGTCTCTGGGAGACATTTTAATCCGCTCTCGGTACAACTCTCAATCTCAGTACCGCTTTTCACCCTCAGACCGACGGTCAGACTGAGCGCACGATCCGCACCCTCGAAGACATGCTTCATGCATGCATCATAGATTTTGGTGGTAACTGGGATACATATTTACCTTTAATCGAATTTTCATACAATAATAGTTATCATACCAGCATTCAAATGGATCCTTTTGAGGCATTGTATGGAAGAAAATATCGATCGCCTATTGCATGGCACGAGATCGGATCAGCACAAATCACCGGTCCCGAGCTTATTCAAGAAACGACGGACAAGATCCTCCAATCAGAGACAATCGCTTGAAAGCTCGGAGTCGTCAAAAGAGTTACGCCGATAAACGCCGCAAGCCCCTGCAGTTCGAAGTGGGAGATCACGTTCTCCTAAAGGTTGCACCTTGGAAGGGAGTGGTCCGATTCGGCAAAAAGGAAAGCTAGCGCCTCGATACATTGGTCCCTTTAAGATTCTGGAAAGAATCGGTAAAGTAGCGTATCGTCTCGAATTACCGGAGGAACTTAACAACGTACATCCGACTTTCCACGTGTCTAACCTCAAGTAATGCTTAGCTGAAGAAAATCTGCATGTCCCTCTCGAAGATCTGCAAATCAACGAGACTCTACATTTCGTGGAAAAGCCCGTGGAAATCATGGACCGAGAGACTAAGAAACTACGACGCTCTCGCATCCCTATCGTGAAAGTCCGATGGGAGGGCAAACGCAGTGCCGAGTTTACTTGGGAATTGGAAAGTGATATGAATGCCAAGAACCCGCATCTATTTGTTACAACTACTGCCTGATTTCGGAACGAAATTCCCTAAAGTAGGGGAGACTGTAACAACTCGAAAATTTGATTGTTATCTTTTCTTTTGTTTTTCTGTTTATCTATTCTTTGTAAATCCGAGATTCGGTTAATAATAAAGTTTATGTCAATTACTATGGTGTTTTACGTTATTATCGCATCTAATCGCCAGAACTTGGCTACTGCCCAACCAAAACTTAACCGTTTCAGCTTTCGGAGACTGATGCACTTCCGTTCGCGTATACAGGCTGATCCGGCGCTCTTCTCAACTCATCTCTGATCCCGAACTCTCACCTAAACGCACCCACAGTGACTATACTTGACCCATTTTCGCTTTAACGCACTTTTTGGGTGTTACATACGTTCCTATATCAAAATCACAACACAAATCAAACTGTTTATCACACGCGAATAATCTGATTATATGCTCAATACGTGATACTAGGAACATGTGACTAGGACTTATTTTCGTTAACTTGCCTCCTTAGCTAGTATGGTACTATAGTGTGGCTTACACCCAACGGGGTCTAGTTAGAATGGACGCGCAAGCCTTCTCATGGTGGTTAGCATGAGATATAAGCCTATGTTAATCTGTGGGAATTGTTTCGGTGTATCATGATGTGTAGTTAGGTTATTTCGCGAACGCTTTCTCGACTATGCTAGTATTATTCAAACTCGTATGGTCACCTTTACTTAATTGTATTGACTTGTATTTTAACGAGGTTGAGGATTTTAGCTATGGATGCTTGGATGTTGCATGCTTAGCGTAGTTTTGTTTTGTCTTTATTTTGTTTAGTTTCCAAGTGTAATAAATCTAGGGGATATCGAACCCTGTTGTTTTTGTGGGAGAACTTAGATTCTGTAATGGTTGTTTAAAATGTTATGTTAATGGTATGGGACGTTAATGTTTGAATGATATTGTTAAATGATTGTTATGGAATTCTCACGAGACAATCTGGTCGCCTAGTGCCACTACCCTGATGATTCTGCCATCGGTAGGGGTGTGACAAAAATCACGACTCAAAATGGATGTCTCTGATAGGTACTTATCATCACCGACTGAAAAACAATATTAAAAACAACAACAAAAATCAAAACGATGTGTGGATCTTGAAAAAAACACAGTTTGGCTCAAAAAAGTTTCCAGAAATCATGGCTACAAAAGCGGGGTTGCGGGTCAAAAACCTACCCTCCACCATCCTTGCCACGCCATCATCATCACTTGTCGGAAAAAAACGTTTCATACTATCACTGCCAACGCAAAAAAAAAACACCGACACCTAATTTAAATGAGGCTTAGAACTGTAAAAATGGCCAGTAGAAAAAGGGATAAAACCTCTAAGGCTGCAATAATCACGGCGGCATCTAATGTATCCACCGCTAGAAAATCGCCCGCCATGATTTGGTATATCCCAGCATCGATTCACTCAGACAAACTTGGCATTCATCATCATCGCCCCTTACGTTGTGCTAATAAGAATGGTTGTCAAGAACCGAGTAACATCGTTGTAGAGCATTTTAAACACACCATTCTCAGACTCTTTCTCAGCCAACTCTCTAACCTGTAAACATCAATTAAAATGCACAAAAAACTTAGAAAGTTATAATAGTTTGATCATATTAACCAATTTAAAAAAACATAAATTAATAGGCCAGAGAGCGATATTGAACTGTCAGCCATGTAAAAAAATGGAGTCAAAATAAAACCATGTTCCTTCAAAACCTTAAGAACCATCAACACTTTTGGCAAAAATAAAATCACCATAAACCCTTTAATCTGCTCCAAAGTCACAAAACTCCCTCCATTTAAAACCTCTACAGTAGCCATAACACCCCTGCTTCCCAACACAACAACCCCACAACAAGTAGCTGCCAAAATCAAACCTTTTTAACCAATATAAGCAAATGTATAAGCACCTTCAAAAGATTTTCCAAAAAGCAACAACCTTTTCTACAAATTTCGACAGATACTTCAAACCCAGATCATAAAAAAATCCCTAATTCCCTTAACATCAAAAATTAAAACACAAAATAACTAACATGATACAGATGAACGTACCTTTAATATCCAATCAACTACTTGTGGTCTCGCAACCATACCCAACTTCAAATTTCTTTTCTGACCTTCTTCACAAAATCAAAACCCACAAAATAAAAAAACCCACCAATCTGTTCAACAAGTTTTCGAGATCCACCGATCTGTTCAATGAGATTCGGGGTCCACTGCGCCACCACCGTTGCAGCTGTCCTCTCACCACTTCCAACAGGCATCGTACGTAGCTCTATTTTGTGAGAGTCAACATCCACCGCTGTGGTGGCGCGGTGGCCGACGACAGACGGCAAGGCCTCTGTTTCGAGCAAGAGAGAAAGAGAGAGTGACAACCGTCTTCCCCGCCAACCACCTCCACCACCACCGACTGCGGCGGCCACAATGGTTCGTTTTGAGGCGATGGTGGCTGGTCACCACCGCGGCTGTCGCAAAGACTCCCACTAACCACCGCCACATCACCGTCTTATGCCTCTTCACAACTCCCACCAACCACCTCCCCACCACCGTCTTCCGACCAACCACCTCCCACCACCGTCTTCCGCCACCGACGAAACCACCGACCACCCACCTGATTGTGGTTTTCTTGAAGATGATTATTTTGAAGATGAAGCTGGTGAACATTTTCAATAGAGAGAGATGAGAGATAATGGGATTGAAAAGAAAGAGAGAGGAATGATTTTCAAGAGAGAGAGAGATGTGATGTCTTTGAAAAGGCTATACCCTAAAGCTAAATTCTAAAACCCTAAACCCTAAAGCTAAACCCTAAATACTAATGATTAACCCTAAAACTAAACCTTAAGGTTAAGAGCAAAGGCTAAACCCTAATATAAGACCCTAAATCCAAATCCTAATATATTTAGGGTTTAGGGGTTAGGATTTAGGGTTAAGAGATCCTAGTTAGGGTTCGACGAGCCAGTTCCGACGCCGTGGAATGAAAAAATCCATGTAATATACATGTTTTTAAGAGTTTTGAGCCAAAAAAAATCCAAAAAGCGCCGAGTGGATATTTAAAAAAAAACAAGTTTCATCAACTTTCATCACTAACATGTGTTAGACAAAAGTTGCAGAATTTTGTTTATTTTCTTTTAAAATATCCACTCGCCGTTTTTTGTTTTTTTTTTTTTGCTCAAAACTCTTAAAAACATGTATATTACATGTGTTATTTTTTTCAAAAAAAAGTCGGGAGGTTGGGTTTTCTCTCAAAATTTTTGGGTTTTCTATCTAACCCTCCCCTATATATATATATATATATATAGGATCGTGTTCATTTGTGAATGTGTTGGTCTGCCGAGTTAAGTTGATGATAAGAGTTGAACTGCAAATTGATAAGGAGTCTGTCTAAGAGCTTACAGATTCTAATCTGGATTAGTTTGATAAAAGGGAACGAGGCAGAAAATGCCAAAACTTCAAAGAAGCATAACTTGGGTTATGATTGGAGTTACATGGCCTACAAGCAGGCAACCGAAAGGTCTCGACGAGCCGATTCACAAGGAAAAAAAGCATACGTGGTTAGATCCAGCTGTCAAACCCGAATTCCCTGATTTAAGGCTTTGATTTCAGCGGTCAGGTTTTTTATTCCTACTGTTGTCAAATTTCAGCACTCTCTTTTTAGGCTAAAACACCATTGAATCAATTCATGCATCAATTTTATAATTTTAGAACAATCCGCCTCCCCTTTTTCCAACCCCCCAATAACAAGTCACCTCATGTAATGGATTACTAGAAAACTAGGGATTTCCTACCAAAATTTTCGACCAAAAAATTTAGTCTGAAATTTCGACCACTTACCAACAAACTTCCGACTAGAATAAAAGTGAATATTAGCATCGATTCCAACCATTTACTTAAGACCCACTAATATGTGCAATTCTTAGACCTTAATACATAATTCTATTAAAATTAAACTACTAAAGTTAGTTAAACAAGTAACAAGATTCATAGAACAAAATACATGTTTTTAAATTTCATAATATAAACAACTAAAAACATGGAGGCAAGGATCTTGAATGGTGTTTCGTTCTTCATACGACTTTATCTTCATAAGACTACTAACATAAAGGTTACCTGGCATATAAATACGCACAAACAATCAGTAATTTAGGCATTTAAACGAAACATTAAAAGCAAAAAATAAAATAATATTTTTAATTTTGGAAGGACCCTCGTGCGTCACGGGAGGGATTACTTGTCTCCCCGCGTGGCGTGGAGATTTGAGGTTTTATCAACAAAATTAAAATAAGAAAACTCATGGTTCAACGAACACGCCAGCAGTGATTGGGTGTACCCCACACTTTCCAAAGGGTTGTACGACTTGAGTAACCTGACCAAGAGCCAAGTCAATCACAAGAATACCACCATGTGGGCTAACAATCCTAAGACACCCGAATGGAAATTTTAGCATTTGCCGGAGCCTGCTAGTGATCCACTTGTTTACCACAATGGTTTATCTTCGATCTTTCTTTTCTCACCCTCAAACTCAGAAAGGGAATGTTCACATTTTAGTTTTCCACACTGATTAGCACATTATAAAATATTAACATTAAACAAGTGAATCTATTACAAGACAAACCCTTGTTTATTACAATAGATTTCTAACATACTTTTATCTTTTCTTTTTAATTTACTACGTAAAACAACCTCTGCTTTCTAATCTCAGAAAGTGGTTGGACAACAACAAGGGTTGAGTAGTGGAAGTAGTGTCTTTGGTTTACTACTTGGTTGTTATCTAAACTATACTATGTTACGAAAGGTCTTCTTGCATATTGTGTGTATTTAGTTGAAAATTATAATCATTTTATAAATTTAAACCCTTGATAAAAGTATTCAAAGTATCACCTAAAACTCACTACTAAAACACGCGCATCAAGCACACAATGGTCATATGGAATCAATATAATTTATTGGACTTGAGTGACAATTAATAAGATTTAGAAGCCAGTTAGATGTCTAAAAGAGCTTACAAAAGGCATGATGGAAACATGCTTTGCCATCAAATGAGTTTTGCGTTATAACTAGATCCAAGTTGGATGGTGGGTTATAGTCTTACAAATTGACAAAAAGGAAAGAATGACTTGCGAGTAAAGAACACATTCGAACAACTAATCTCAATTGCAAATTATAATTGTTGACTTGTCGAAGTCAAAGATAATTTTTTGATCCAACAACCCAAGGGCTGATGAGAGTTTAAGTAGTGAAATAAGACTAAAGCCCATGGAGAAGGATATGTGAAGGAAACCTAGCATAGTTAACTTGAGATCACAAGATCTTGGTTCAATATGATAACAAAGTCATATATCTAAGGATGGTTACTTTAAGGGCATAACAAATATATATGTATATGTATAAGATAGTATAGTATTGTATAGTATATATGTTGAT
Organism: Scalesia atractyloides; assembly: GCA_947069175.1. Taxonomy (NCBI): domain Eukaryota; kingdom Viridiplantae; phylum Streptophyta; class Magnoliopsida; order Asterales; family Asteraceae; genus Scalesia; species Scalesia atractyloides. The sequence continues at coordinate 55,770,740 of CAMTDV010000016.1, read as the reverse complement.
ATATATCTCCTAAACTATACATGGGTGTTTAACTACGTCTTAGTCCACTTCTATGACTATCAGTGGTAAATGTGAGGCTAAGCATAATATATGGTTGATGATTTATGTAATTCACTGTAACCATAATGTTTTTAATGATTTGAGTACAAATCACCTACATTAGAGAGAAGTGAGATCGCTTCAAATGGAATTATAGGGCACAATTTCTAGAGCCCTTGCAGAACTAGGAAAGTGTTCCAGGACCATTATTGGACATGATAGTGAGGGAATGGCATGGCTAAGGAGAGTATTATGTGAAGTTTATTTTTGGCTAACCAAATCGAGGTTTCTTCAAGGACTTCGCATCAACAAACTATTATTAGGAGCCTAAGTATGCTTCACAATGGTAGGTGATGTGCGTGAGTGTGTATACGAAAAGATGGTTATTTTTAGTTGTTTAATGCACTAGTTCTAGTTTTAATATTTATAAAAACACGATAAAATGCTATCACACTACACCTCACGTTGGGCAAGTGCACCCATCGTTGGCATAATATAGTGATGGTAAGTTACCGATGTCGTCCAAGGATACAACGAGTTTTAGTACCGAGTCTTTGTTAGCGTATAGTCAAACCCAAAAGTAAAAGTTTTAAATTGGCTCAAAAGAAAAATGAGGAGGAAAATAAAATGGTAGTAATCAAGGATAGGAAAAGGGGGTGTTTAAGATCAACAAAACCTCTTAATTCTTCGTTAACTAGATCTTACCATGGGGTAACAAGGGATTGATTGTCAGACGATGGACTATGTGTGTTAATGCGTAATGTTGTGTTTTATCTGGGTCGGAATCCTAACACATTCGAACCTGCCTCTTTGAATCAGCAGGTAATTGTCACCGAGGCTAGAATCAAACCATAGTGGTAGCGCTAATCAACAATGAAAGTATATACCACTATGATTTAGTATTAGTTAATTAGATAGTTAGAGGTGTTTAAATTACTTGTTGGGTTATACTAGATCTGCTGATAATGAAAGCCAAAACCTAAGGGAACAATCTTCACTGCCTGATGGAATAAGGTTAAAGAATGATCAATTGTACATAAAGTTTCCCCCATTGAAAGCTTCACTAACAACCACCAAAACTACTACTGAAACAAGAACTACTAGGTCAAAGTATTAGAAGACAGAGTACAAGTGCTGCATTGATAATGTGCTGGTCAACAAGTTAACAGCAGAGTCAACATGTCAAAGCTGAAGACCAAAGATCAGTCAACAAGTCAACATTGAAAACCTGAAGTATTGGATTCCAAAAGTGCTGCCTTCCAGCAGTTTTGGGCCATTTAAAATCCCAATTGTTTCCTTGTATTATTCAGTAGTTTCAATGTAACAATAGTTTTGCTCTTATAAATAGAATAGTACACTGATGTAATAGTTAACTCTTAGAGCTGAATATCCTTATATCAAAGAATCTAGAAAGAGAAAAGTAGAAGAACTAAGAGAGAGAATGCACCTGATGAGGGGAGTGGAATTGTACTATTGATTGTTCTTAAATCATTGAATATATTTGAATCTTTTGACAATCATTTTCCAAATCCAGTTGTGTATTGAACTAATGTGTTTATTATTACTGTTTGATTAATTTATAAATTGTTTTATAAAAAACGCACACTCACAGATCCAACATTACTTGTTCCTATTAGTCCGTCGGTTAGTCGTCAATTCCCTTAAGGTAGTTAATTTTATAAAAACAAGTCCTTTACACGTTGGTGTTTCTTCATGCAAAGGCAAGAGCTTACCCAACCTGAAGTCCCTTCCAAACCCTTTAACCTTCGGTCAAAGTATCCATGTGTTTTGACTTTACATAGATATGGAAACCATGAACGACCCAAGTTAATGGTGTTACAAGATCATTGGTAGATTTTAAGGCTTAGGCCAAAATACTAATGACTCAAGTTAATGGCACCGCTAATATTTCACTCACTTTCAATAACCTACTAATAAACTGAAGTTATTAACACATACTTATCTTGTTCACCCATGATCTTCCTTAGTTAATTCCCCATCAAGGGGGTATGTTTCAGCTTAAACACCCTCAACAATCTAGCCAAGAATGGCCATGAAACTAGCTTTTACCAAACTTAAAATGATTATATTACTCATTAAAAGCTTGATTCAATAATCATTCATAAGAATATCCATATGATTACAATTATTAGAGATAGTGCGATAGAAGTGAAGTGCGTAGTGGAGAAGAGGGGAGACGATGAGCAAGTAACAATGGTGAAACGAGCCTCTATTTATAGGTTGGTTGGGTGCCAGACATGGGGCGTGCCTGGATGGCACGACCGTGCCTGGCTAGATGACTCGCCACTCTCGATTTTCGAGGCATGGGGCGTGTCTTCAAGGCATGGGTCCTGGTCACCTTTGTGGGTCCCCCGGATCTTCCCAATCTTCTAGAAGTCAACTTTTGTCTTGTAGTACTGACACTCGGGGAGTGTCTAGAATATTCTTCACCGGGCTTCGCTTTCTTGTCTTCTGGAGTTGTGTGGCAGTTCTTGGATCCGATGCTTAAGGCATGTCTAGACAATTTTTTCAGTTTTCTTGGGTCTTTTCTCCCTTTTTTGCTTCATTTTTCATCTTGGGTTAGTTTTGTCGTGAAAATCGAATATAAACCAAAACAAGCCTATTTTGAATTTTTCTTAAATAAAACATATTATAAAGTGACTGTAATTTGATATAAAAACATGTGCACTTTTGCTTATATTAGAATATTCTAAGTTAATACCCACCTATCTTGCAATACTCAACTATCCAGATTCCATTAGGAATTTTGATTATTTTGAAGGATCTTAACAATGTGGGGAATTGTTGGAAAAAATATTAGTGAAAATGATAGTGCATTAATTTATACTCTAAAGGCCATATAATTGAGTATGTTTACACTTATCTTTATCAGACCCAATTATAAGCTATTAGGCTTATTTTTCTAGTGGGTTAGATAGTATTGGATTAAGCCATGTGAGCTAATTAATGTTTTGGGCTTGGGTTAGGCCATGTGGGCCAAGTTCTTAGTGGACCCTATATAATGTTATGTTTATTCATTATTAGAGTTAAGCCTCATTGTTACAGAGAATTTCTAGAGAGAGCTAGGGAGGCGATTTGATTTTTTTCATTTTGTACCAGACGATTTTGCTTATCAAAGTAATAGAATCGTGCGCAAGGTGTTAAAGTGAACTCAGTGTTGTTCTTCGTATTTTTTTTTCTTGAATCTCACCAAGTTTGGATTCCGCCCACTCTTGGTGATTACTTGATATCATTGTTAGATCTAAGGATTTAGGACTTACAAGTGGTATCAGAGCCTTTAGAACCTTTCTAAGCTCGTTCTGATATCAAATATTCAAGATTTTCGTTAATTTTGGGTTGGTGTTCTTCGCGTTGTTCATCGTGGTCTTCGGTTTTGTTTAAAAAATGTATTATATTTTGCTTCATGATTTGTTTGGAATTGTGTTAAAAAGGGGATTGCATCCAATTTTTAAAAGATTTGAAAAATCTTTATTTTTGAAAAGTCTTTTGAAAAGTCTAAAAGGATTTTAAAGAATCCCAATTTTGTCGGAAAGTTTGGTTTACAATTTGAAGAATCCGCACAATTGAAGAAGTTTAAATCACTTTCTTCACACCATACACCATCGTCTCCCCACCTTACTCCGTCGGGAAACATCACCATTATCGTCAACCTTCATCTTCTCTGGTAATCATCCATAGTCCTTCACCGTACACCACTTTTCCGTTCGCCATTTCGAATTCACACCCTTCATCATCATCAACACCTCTGTCACCGCCGTCTTTCACCACTAACCATCATCATCATCACCATCTCACACATTACCGACAACCTGCAACATCATTCATCAGTCACCGTGAACCATCATCTTCGTCTACGTTGATCTTCTTCATCGTTATACCACCTATCTCTTCCATATCTGGTGAAGTGTCATCTCCGTATCATAATCGTTGTAACCTCCACGTCGATCCACCACTCCGACACCTTTGTTCCATCATCGGCGCATCACCATTAACCCCGCACACCCTCCCGCACACCACCCCCGCACATCGCACACTCCACCGCACACTCTACCGCACACCTCAACCATCGCCTGACTGCACACCTCCTCGTACACTTCACCACGCACCGCCTCGCACAACACCCCGCACACTTCATCAACCTCCACCTTCATAACCACCATCATGGTGCCACCTTCAAAAACCTGCAACATTCATCCATCACCCTCCTCCATCAACCTCCATTACTTTCAAGACAACATAACCTCCGACATCACCACCATCGAAGTGCATCATCATCAACATATCTTCGTCATTATCAATCTATCACCATCGTCTCACCTGCAATTCATCTACGTTCACCGTCACCCCGTCAATCATCATAATCAACCTCTATCACCGTTACGTCTGATAACCAACCACACGATCTTCATCTCTGCGACAACTCACCTCCGGTCATAACCACCTCCGATCATCACTGTCACTTCCAGTCATCATCCTCTTCTCCGTCGACTGTTTTCAAGTTCACAACCACCCGTTTCTTCTCCGACCACCACACTTGCCACCGATCACAATCTATCTCCTACTTCGACGACCACCATTTCTGAATCAACCTTTGCACTCATTACCATACAAGCTTGACCTGTAAACAGGGAAGACAAAGGAATACTTATTGTGACGGCTAGGGTGTCAGGAAGGGTTTTGGTTGGGTTAAATAAAATAAAAAATAGAACTCAGACATTTGTTTTGTGACAGTGTTGTCGTCGGGAAAGAACAAGAAGAGGAATGTTTTCTTTGAACGGCATTTCATGTGATTTTTAGGGTTGGGCATTGTAATCGGTGTAGATTTTTAAGTTTTCTACATAATAAAAATAAGATAATAATTATAATAATCATTAAGTAATCATTACATAATCACTAGGTTTGAATCCCGTGTATTACACGGGCTGTATAAATATAATTTTATATAATAAATAATAAAAAGAATATATCTTTAAAAAAAACTTATGTATTGCACGTGTTGAATAAAATATAATGTCATATGTTAACACATACAGTCGTCAAGATTTATCTTTTAAAAATGAATTTGGCGTACTATTCACTTATTATAACGTTTTAGTTTCAAACGAGAGCTTTTGATTCTTAATTTACCATAATTTCAATCACCGACCTCCAAAGTATATATATACTCATAATACTTGGGATATAACCTTATAGCTATATAAAAAAACAAATGTTTATCCTTATTTAAATATTTGTTTAATATTATTTATAGAAAAACAATTATTTATTCTTATCTAATTTTGTTTAAGACGACTATATGTGTTAACATATGACATTATATTTTATTGGACACGTGCAATACACGAGTTTTTTAAAGATATATATTTTTTATTGTTTATTATAAAAAAATTACATATATGAAGCCCGTTTAATACACTTGATTCAAACCTAGTTTCATGTTTATTAACAACATATATGTACACTCCTTTATCTGACTTATTGTATGCAACTAATTTATTGGCATAAAGACCTAAAAAGGACCATTTTTCAATTACCAATTTATTATTGAAAATTTATTAGCATAACAAACGTTGATCCTTGTTTATATATTTTTTAAATTATTTATAGGAACACAAAATTTGTTCTTTCTAAATATTTGTTTAAATTTATTATTATTTAATATAAAAGGATATAAATAGAAAAATAAGATAAGAAATCATCAGAAAGTGACAAGTATCTAAAAAATATTTATGAAGCCCGTATAATACACGTGATTCAAACCTAGTTTCATGTTTATTAAGAACATATATGTACACTCCTTTATGTGACTTATTGTATACAACTAATTTATTGGCATAAAGACCTAAAAAGGACTATTTTTCAGTTACCAATTTATTATTGAAAATTTATTACCATAACAAACGTTGATCCTTATTTATATATTTTTAAAAATTATTTACAGGAACATTAATATTTGTTCTTATCTAAATATTTGTTTAAATTTATTATTATTATTATTTAATATAAAAGGAGATAAATAGGAAAATAAGATAAGAAAGCACCAGAAAGTGACAAGTGTCCAAAAAAGATTTTTCATTTATTAGTATAGAAAGATTAGGTTTTAATATAATATAATATATTAGTTAATAATATTAATTATTATATAAATAGGTTATCTTTTACAAAAAAAAATAGTTTAATTAAAAAAAGTATTATATTATTAATATAATTTTGAAATTAAAAAAGGGGTTGTTGGTTTGCGTTAACTGCTTTGACAGGTGTTGAGGTATGGTACCAAAAGCGAGTTCTTTCGTTGCGAGGTGTTCAAGTTAGCAAGAGCACGAGTTCTTGGATTATCTTGAGATTCAAAATTTTTGATCACGGGCAAGGAACAAACTAGTAAAGCCCAAGTTTTATATAGTGTGTGGTCCATTAAGAAGTGTGCGTCTGACATACAAGTGTGCGGTCAATCAAGTGTGTGGTTCTAATACTAGTGTGAGGGCTTCTATTCCATCACTTGGTTTGAAGTCCAACAAAGTGTGCCCATATATAGTGTGCGAGTGTGGGCAAAGGCATTTCCGGGGGATCACGGCTTAGCAGCAGCTTAAAATGTCTTTTCAAATGCATGATTTCATTACCACTCCTACTGAGGTATGTGTTGATAACATTTGTTGTACTAGAGCCTGTAGGGAGAAGGTAAGTGGTTACAAGGAGCAGGCTGGCTCACTCATTATGCAACTGCAATTATCCAAATCTGATTTATATCAGATTAAAAAGAAAATCAATGGATATATGGATATAGTGGAGGCGCAAAAGCGTGATATCCGCCAGTTGCAAAATGATTTGAGTCAAAAAAGATGCAGGTATCTCCACTTCAAAGAATTGTCAGAACAATTAACTGTTGAACTTAAAAATCTAAAATCAACTTTTGAAAACACAGAATTTAATTTAAAGAAATTTGATGTGTCCAGTGAAAAGGTTGAGAAAATGATAAATCAACAGTTAAAATACAGTAAAAAGGAAGTCAGGAATAAAGGATTGGGGTTCGTATGCATTCCTCCACCATATAACCACAATTACACCTCTCTTCCTATGACTGGGGAGGAGATAGCTAACATGCCTTACATGGAATATTGGCGAAAGAATAATGTGAAGGTTGAACCAGTCAAGCCCAAGAAAGTCAAAGTCACAAGGCCCGATAAATCTGAAATCAAGTTAAACAAATAGGCCTTTAATAAAACGTTATAAAACCTGCTGATGTTTCAAAGCAGATTGAGACTCTAAGTTTTGAGAAAAATGCTGATGTTGATAAACATTTTCAAGTTTTAGATAATATTGAATCAACAATTCCTCAAAAACCATCTGAATTGCAAATCAAAAGGAAGAGTCTCAAATTAAATCGACCAATTTTAGAGTTTGCTATGATGAACGATCTGGCTAAGTTCTTCAAAGAATTTGAATCAAGAAAACAATCTGAATCAAATAATTCATCTGACTCTCAATGTGATACTTCAGAAACAACTAATTGTGAAACCATAGAATTATTTGAATCTGTTGAATCTAGTGATGAGTCATCTGAAATAGTTGAATCAGAACCAAAAGAGCAGAATCTGAGCCAACAATAGAAGTTTCTGTTGAATCTAGTTGTGAAACATTGTCTGAGCCCATAACATCTGAAATTGAAACAACAAGGCATGTCGAAAATGTTGAAGAATGTAAGGAAGCCTTGCCTGAGTTTAAGTGTGTGAACGATGCTGATGCTTCTACTTCATGTGCAGATGAGGTAAAAGTAGAGGATTGGGTTGAGGGGGATGATGTTGTTTGCCAAAAGAATGCTAATGTTCGTTGAAACACATCAAATTTTCTATTGATGCTCCTTCATATGTGAAAAAGGTTGTTTTTGAGCCAGCTTTGAGAGGCTCCTTAATTAAATATGTGCCTTCAAAACAACAGTTTCAAATGAAATTGCTAAATCTAACTGTTGTGCTGAATGTTGTAGACATGGACACATGAAGCAGCGGAGAAAGCTTGAAAAGTCTGCAAACAAATCATCCAACAGATCTTATACCTCAAATTACTCATCAATTGGATCGAATGGATCGGGATATCCTTCTTATGTTAAGAAGCAAACATGTTACAACTGTGGGATACCCGGTCACATTGTAAGGAATTGCACACAACATCCCTATGTGCCATATTATACACAAAACCAGAGGGTTACATCAAGGGATAGATCTTATTTTAAGCCAATGAAGGTTGAAAAGCCTAAGGCAATGATGAATAAGCATCCCAAGGTTAAACCATATGATGGGGATTGGAATGCTGCCAAAGCTAAAAGAATGCAAGCTTTGAAACCTAAACAAGTATTGAAAAATAACAAGGTTGAAAAGCAAAATGTTTTGCCAAAGGCGCCTAGAAATTAGAAAAGCCTAAACAAATTTGGAAAACAAAACATAAAGCAGCATCATCACCAATCCCTGAATCAAAAGGGGACATGTGCCTGCAAGAAGTATCTTATGCTGATGCTTTAGGAAATCCTAGGACCACGATGGCCTGGGTACCAATGTCTTACTAATCTCCTTATTTTTCAGGGACAACCAGAAAGGAGCTGTTGACTTTCCTTGGAATGTTGATAACGGTTGTTCTAGATAATTAACGGGTGACATCTCACTATTACAAAGACTCTATTTTTACAATTGATATGTTTCCTAGGAGGAGATAAGTGTGGTGAGATAAGATCATCGAAAAATGTACAATTTAAATTTTGCACGTTAATCTTATTATTGATTAGAATTAAATCTAATGACGGAATTGTTAAGCAAAAACAAAAAAATATTTTTACAGTTGATATGTTTCCTAGGAGGAGATAAGTGTGGTAAGATAAGATCAGCGAAAAAGGTACAATTTAAATTTTGCATGTTAATCTTATTATTGATTAGAATTAAATCTAATAACGGAATGGTTAAGCAAAAAAAAAAAAAAAAATATTTTTCTTTTTCTTTTGTACATACTTTTTCTTTATCAGGTAAATTTGCGCATAAGATTTATGCACAAATTTAGAGGGATAGAGAGAGTTATCTGTATATATGGAGAAAAACAGGAAAAAGACAAAAAGAGTTTGTTGCATGTTAGGCTTTGTTTTAGGGGGATGCATGAGAAAAACAGAAAATTGTTGCATGTTAGGCTTTGTTTTAGGGGGATACATGAGAAAATAGAAAAATCTTAAACAATGCATATATGGGAAATGAAATGAATGTTCGTGTTAAAAGTCTTGACTGACACATGTAAGGTGCTATAGCTGAAAAGACTAGAATCTAATGTGATATGTCAATAGGCTTGAAGCTCAAAGTGATAAAAGATACTAAGTGATACAAACATAACGAACTATGTATCATGTGGGTAACATACCATCGGCGTATGATTTATGGTTTTAAATCTTGCATTGATAGATAGCCAACGTCAGAGGTTTCGGGTCTTTATACTGTTGAGTCATCCGGGGATATCATGGTTGTCCTTCTATTGCATCCAGATTATATGCAGACCTAAGCACAATCATGATATTTTAAAAGAGACAAAAAGAGGCAAAAAACCTTAAAGGAAGATAAACTCAAATTGAGGGAAGTCCATTGAGCTAAAATTGCTATATTCGTACCCTAAAGATATTTACCTAATCCTCGTTGGACATCTTATTGGTCACTCTGCTGTACGAAAGTACTGACCTACTTAGTATATATATATATAGAGGGGATGGATCATGAGAAAACAAAAAAACTAACTAAAAAGCCAAAAAAACATATCAATTTTTTTGATTTTTTTAATAAAAATTCTCCATATATATTATATAAAAAAAACTTAAAAAAAAATAAAAAACCATATAATGCACATGTGCAACATATACATATAATGCACACGTGTAGTACACATATAGTGCACATGTGCAGTCCAAGTTTTTTTTTTTGAAAAAACAAGTTTTTTTATACATAATATACAACGATTTTTTATAAAAAAATTGTAAAAAAAATAAAAAAATTTGTATGTTTTTTATGCTTTTTTGCTTTTTTAGTTAGTTTTCTAGTTTTCTTATTTATATCTAGTTTTCTTATGATCCTCTTCCTATATATATATATATATATATATACTAAACTGACTAAGTATAATATCAATTCAGAATATATATATATAAGTCATTGACTAAAAACATATATATAATATATATATATATATATATATATATATATATATATATATATAATATAATATATATATATATATATATATATTGTCTCAACAAAGAATATATATTTTACCGACACGGAACTTATGTATTTTTATCAACGAGATATATATATGAACAAACTTACCGACAACTTCTAAAAATATGTTATTTTTAGACACTCAACTAATATATATATTTCATCTATCATAAATCCGGAAAGTTATATAAAAACAACTAAGTGTAATAATACAAGTAGATAAGCTAGTTATACGTGCAAATACGTACATCACGAACACTTAGTTAAATACAATACGACACAAATACATACAACAAAAAGTATACTGGTGAAGTATACATACATGGTACATGTATACGTATAAATACACAACTACACTAGATGCGATGTACACATGCAATAGAACATTATACATGAACGCATAAACAAGTTCAATGTTAAAAATATTTATTTTTAACAAATATATCTAACTGGGATATATATATATATATATAAAAGGGGTGGGATTTAGAGAAAACGCCTAGACGTGTGAAAACGGTGAGAACGATTTTGGTGTTGACATGGGCGTTGATGCTAACTTACTCTAAGGCCGGATGTGTGGGAGCGCTATAAGGCCACATCATCGGCTATAGCGCCTCAATAGCACCACCCCTCCACTCCCACCAAATTAAAAGGGGGCGCTATAGTTAGCTCGCCACCATGCTAACGGGAGAATTTTGCGTGGATCGAGAAAAGTAAATATATATAAGCGTTGATCAACGATTAGATTTAAAAAAAAATCAATTTCTAAATTTAACCTTTAAATACCCTACATTCTTCACCCAATTTTTATACATTCTCCATAATTTTTATACCTTCTCTACAAACCTTCTCTATACCTTTATAATTTCTCAAAAATGTTTCCCAACAACCAAAACCCATGGGATCCGAGCAACACGTTTTGGAAAAATCTACAAAACAACGAGTAAGAGGACCGTTATCGTCGAGATCCGCGTATGGGTGAGCTTGGATATTACCGATGCCACCTAGCAACCCAACTTCGCCTCATCCTTCCACCCAACCGATACCCGGTTTTTCGGGTATTATCCTCCACCCACATTTTTATCCTAAAACATACCTAGAAACATACGCCAAACCCAAAACATAGGGATGAGATCGATACCGTACCAGTACCGATACCACATTTACCGATACCGAAAATGAGAAAAAGTGGATGTGTGGGAGCGCTATAAGGCCACATCATCGGCTATAGCGCCTCAATAGCACCACCCCTCCACTCCCACCAAATTAAAAGGGGGCGCTATAGTTAGCTCACCACCATGCTAACGGGAGAATTTTGCGTGGATCGAGAAAAGTAAATATATATAAGCGTTGATTAACGGTTAGATTTAAAAAAAATCAATTTCTAAATTTAACCTTTAAATACCCTACATTCTTCACCCAATGTTTATACCTTCTCCATAATTTTTATACCTTCTCTATACCTTTATAATTTCTCAAAAATGTTTCCCAACAACCAAAACCCATGGGATCCGAGCAACACGTTTTGGAAAAATCTACAAAACAACGAGTAAGAGGACCGTTATCGTCGAGATCCGCGTATGGATGAGCTTGGATATTACCGATGCCACCTAGCAACCCAACTTCGCCTCATCCTTCCACCCAACCGACACCCGGTTTTTCGGGTATTATCCTCCACCCACATTTTTATCCCAAAACATACGCCAAACCCAAAAAAAGTTTAAGACCGTGCGTAACAAAGGTTTTTGTACTGGCGCGTAAAAAAAGTTTAAGCCCGCGAGTAAAAAAAGTTTTAATCTGGCGCGTAAAAAAGTTTAAAATCGCACGTAAAAAAACTTTCATACCGGCGCGTAAAAAAATTCTTATACCGACATGTAAAAAAGTTTAAAACCGCGCGTAAAAAAGTTCTAAACCGGCGCGTAAAAAAATGTTTAAAACCGGCGCGTAAAAAAAGTTTAAAACCGGCGCGTAAAAAAAGTTTAAAACCGCGCGTAAAAATTGTAAAACCGGAGCGTAAAAAAATTTAAAAAACCGCACGTAAAAAAAATTTTTATTTAATTTTTGTTTTTTAACATTTTTGGTGATTTACTGTAATGTAAATATTTACTGCATGTTTCAAAAAAAAATTAAATTAATCACATTTTTTTGTGATTAATTAAATAAATTTTTTTTGATGAATTAGTGTAAAAATTTTAATCAAATTATATTAAATTAATCACATTAAATAAATCATATCACATTAAAAAATCATATTAATGAGATCAATCATTAATATATATAGTAAAAGACTTAATTGCCCTTATCTAACTAAAAACAAAATCTCATTAATTAAAGCATAATCATTAATTTACTTTATTGTCTTTTTAATCTCATCCATCCAAACACCTTTGATCAATGGTTAGTATTGGTTTCTACGGTTCTTACAACTCAAGGTGGTTCTTATTTTACCAAATCCCTATATATATATATATATATATATATATTAGAAGAATATATATAATTCATAACGACAAAACACTCGTGCGAGGCACGAAGACACATAAGGGCTAGGCCGTTCACACTCGTGCGAGGCATGAAGACGCATAAGGGCAAGCCCGTTTACACTCATGCGAGGCACGAAGACATATGAAGGCCTAGGCCTGTTCATACACAACAAGACTACAAAATATATATATATATATATATATATAGGGATGGGTTCATGCGAGAACCACCTTTATTGCGAGAACCAATGTGAACACAAAAAATATAGAAAACACACAACTTTTTTAAAAAAAATTCGCTATATTTCGTAAGTAAAAAAAACTTTTTTTATTTAGAGTGACAACTATAGATGCGTATGTGCATAGGGATGAGATCGATACCATACCGGTACCGTACCAGTACCGATACCACATTTACCGATACCGAAAATGAGAAAAAATGGATGTGTGGGAGCGCTATAAGGCCACATCATCGGCTATAGCGCCTCAATAGCACCACCCCTCCACTCCCACCAAATTAAAAGGGGGCGCTATAGTTAGCTCGCCACCATGCTAACGGGAGAATTTTGCGTGGATCGAGAAAAGTAAATATATATAAGCGTTGATTAACGGTTAGATTTAAAAAAAATCAATTTCTAAATTTAACCTTTAAATACCCTACATTCTTCACCCAATTTTTATACCTTCTCCATAATTTTTATACCTTTTCTACAAACCTTCTCTATACCTTTATAATTTCTCAAAAATGTTTCCCAACAACCAAAACCCATGGGATCCGAATAACACGTTTTGGAAAAATCTACAAAACAACGAGTAAGAGGACCGTTATCGTCGAGATCCGCGTATGGGTGAGCTTGGATATTACCGATGCCACCTAGCAACCCAACTTCGCCTCATCCTTCCACCCAACCGATACCCGGTTTTTCGGGTATTATCCTCCACCCACATTTTTATCCCAAAACATACCTAGAAACATACGCCAAACCCAAACCCAAACCCAATCCGTACACAAAACCCAAGCCGACCCCGTAGCCGAAACCCAAACCGAATCCGTACCCGAACCAACTTCCTCAAAAAAGCGAAGTCATCGAAAGAAGGATGAATCCGATAAACGTGCTACAAAAAAGGTCGAATTTTGGACGCCTAAGGAAGAATTCGAGTTGGCAAAAGCATGGCTTGACGTTTCGAAAGACGAGATCGTTGGTAAAATTATCTCCATATTTTTATTCACATACTTTTTATAATCATGTACTTTTGTAAGTATGTTTTTTGTAGGAAGCGACCAAGACATAAAAGTATTTTGGGCTCGTATACGTGACAAGTTTTTCACCGCAATAGGAAACGATGAAGATCCGAGTGTCTTTTTTTTTAGTTATGAAGTTGTATTGTTTTTTTAAATTATGGCATTTTATATATATTATTTCAATTATGGCATTTTTTTATTATTTAAAAAAATAATAATTAATTATCGATGACGGGGCTTTATTCCACACCCTGCAAGTTAAATGAGAGGGTTATAGAGCCCCCAGGCTCATGTGGATCCTAGGTGGCGCTGATGTCTCCTGATAAAGCCCTAGAGGCTCCATCCCACACCCTCCAGCCTAAGGGGTAATATTGTCAAAGGGTCCATGCACATGCCACTCACATGTCAAAGTCCACCCACATGCAAGTTACATGCATTCCACCATCTTTTTTAAACTCCCGTAACTTTTTTATATGTGATTATTTAAAAAAATCACCATAAAATCGAGTGTTTTATTATCTTTCCAACAAGTATACTGTTGCTATACTTTTGAAATAAAAAAATGATATGAACTGGGTGTTTAAATAAAAACGCCATAAAACATCCAGTTTAGAAAAAACGCCATGAAAATACTCAGTTGAAAACGCCATAAAAACACTCATTTCAGAAAAACGCCATAAAAACTAGTTGAAAACGATATAAAAACATCAAAACCCAGTTCAAAACGCCATAAAAAAACAAAGTTCAAAACGCCAAAAAATAAACCAAAGCTCAAAACGCCATAAGTTCATTTTTTTCGAAGAATATATTAATAGTATACTCGTTGGAAGGATAAAAAAACGCTATTTTACGGTGTAATTTTTTTTAAAATAATCACGTATAAAAAAGTTATTGGCGTTTAAATATGACGGGGGAAATGACATCTGATTAGCATGTGCACCATTGTTTGGATCTTCCTATATTACCCCTCCTGGTAGTTCTAAAGGTCCTATTATTTACAAAAATGCCACGCATCAATCTTAGCTACAAATTATAAAGATCTTGTGGCTGAAAATCGTTCTCACCGTTTCACACTTCTAGCATTTTCTCCGGATCCTATATATATATATATATTTAAATTATAAAAATATTATAATAAATATATAGGACAAGGATCCGTTAGGAACCACCCTTTATTGCGAGAACCGCGAGAACCAGTGTGAACACAAACAATAATACCTAAAAAATCCAAAAAAATTACCAAATTTTTTTTTTGTTTTTTTTAATATCTTTTTTTGAAAAAGTCACTATATTTACTCAACAATAAAAAAAATTCACAAAAAAAATTTCAAAAAAAAAAAAAAAAATTGAGTACCAACTATCCATGCACATATGCATTTTCGTCATTTCTTTGACAAATTCCATAATACATTATAAACATTAGACAATTGTACTTTCATTTATACTACCATGTGTAACACACTACTTTTTGCGTTACCAGTATTAGCAATGCACATGTGTATCTATGTATATCAACATGAAATAAGGTGTTTTGGTACACTAATTTGAATACATTTTCTCTTTCATCTATCATACCATTCATAATACACTACCATGCACATATGCATTTTCATCATTTCTTTGACAAATTCCGTGATACAATACAAAACATTAGACATTGTGCTTTTATTTACACTACCATGTGTAATACACTACTTTTTACGTTACCAATATAAGAAATGCACATGTGCATCTATATGTATCAACATGAAATAAGGTGTTTGGTACACTACTTTGAATACACTTTCTCTTTCATCTATCATACCATCCATAATACACTTCCATTACCTCCTACCATCCATAATACAATGCCATTACCTCCTACCATTTATAATACAATACCAATACCAATATTTTCACTTTATTACATGTATGTCAACACCGTTTATACCATCCAATCAACATATTACATCATGAAGTAACAACTATAATGAACCCATCAACCACTAGATATAACTAACCAAAAAACATATATATGAGCCTACTTCATCATTCAAAATCACAAACTTTTTGTACCAAAACACGTTTTATAATTGTTATACATAATAATGCACATGTGCATTTAATGTAAAATTGAGTGTATTATGGATGGTATTGTAAATTAAAGTGCAATTGTCTACTAGTGATAACGTATTACTGAATTTGTCGAAGTTATGATACATATGCACATGTGCATGAATAACAGTTACTGAAAAAAAATTTTTTTTAACGAAATATAACGATTTTTATTAAAAAATATTAAAAAAATAAAAAAAATTTTTTTGAGTGTTTTTTTGATTTTTTTAGATTTTGTTTTGCAATAAAAGTGGTTCTCGCGGTTCTCACAATAAAGGTGGTTCTCGCATGAACCTTACCCTATATATATATATATATATGGTGGGGTTCAAGAGTGAACACTAGTGTATTTGTGAACTTAGTGAACAAATTCCGACCATTGATTTACATCATCAAATCGTAAAATACACTAGTGTATTTTCATCATCAAATCCTGGCCATTGATCTTAACTTGTGTATACACTTGTGCTTTGATAATCAAGGGCTAGAATTCGTTCACTAGTGTTCACAATCAAGGAGGTTGTTCACTAATGAACCCAACCCTATATATATATATATATATGGGATGGATCATGAGAAAACTAGTTTAAATGAGAAACCCAAAAAACTAACTAAAAAAGCCAAAAAACATATCAAAATTTATTTATTTATTTTTATTTTTTTTAAAAAAAGCTATATATATTATATAAAAAAACTTTAAAAAAACATATAATGCACATGTGCAACATATACATATAATGCACATGTGTAGTACACATATAGTGCACATGTGCAGTACAAGTTTTTTTACATAAAAAGCAGCGATTTTTTATAAAAAATTGTAAAAAAAATTGTATGTTTTTATGCTTTTTTTTGTTTTTTAGTTAATTTTCTAGCTTTCTCATTTATATCTAGTTTTCTCATGATCCTCTCCCTATATATATATATATATATATATATATATATAAATGATTCGGTTCAAGAGAGAACCACTCCCAATTGTGAGAACCGTAGGAACTACTCTATACCAACAATATTTGACACCTCATGCAAACACAAATTAATTCAATAGGGCAATTTGGTTTTTTACTTTTCATGTCATATCATTTCTCTCTCTTCCATTTTTAAACTAAATAAATCAATCATTTATTTCTCTTTCTCTCTCTTCCTTTTTAAACTAAATTATATTCCCTCTTTCTTTTTTTTTAACCTAAATCAATGATTGTTGCTAAAAAGTTTAAAATAAAAGGGTGACTTGTATGTTGATATGTATAGTTCTATTTTTGAACGAAATGTATATTTGTGTACATCTACATGCTATACCTAAGTTCAAAATATGAATGTAGTCGTGTAGATTGTTTATCAAACTAGCTTTTAACGTATTCACATGAAGAGTAATTAGTATGTTTAGAAGCATTTTTTTTAAAATGCATATGGTATGTTTAGTCGTTTTGTCATGCGGTAGTAGGTTTTTAGTGGACGAATGTTGAAGGCTGTTTCAAGCCCATGGGGTTTTTTTAAACTGTCGCGTAAAAAAAGTTTAAGACTGTGCGTAAAAAAGGTTTTTGTACTGGCGCGTAAAAAACGTTTAAACCCGCGAGTAAAAAAAGTTTTAAACCGGCGCGTAAAAAAAGTTTAAAATCGCACGTAAAAAAACTTTCATACCGGCGCGTAAAAATTTTTTTATACCGACATGTAAAAAAAGTTTAAAACCGCACGTAAAAAAGTTCTAAACCGGCGCGTAAAAAAAAGTTTAAAACCGCGCGTAAAAATTTTTTTATTTAATTTTTGTTTTTTTAACATTTTTGGTGATTTACTGTAATGTAAATATTTACTGCATGTTTAAAAAAAATTAAATTAATCACACTTTTTTTGTGATTTACTGTAAAATTAAATAAATTTTTTTGATGAATTAGTGTAAAAATTTTAATCAAATTATATTAAATTAATCAAATTAAATAAATCATATCACATTAAAAAAATCATATTAATGAGACCAATCATTAATATATATAGTAAAAGACTTAATTGCCCTTATCTCACTAAAAACAAAATCTCATTAATTAAAGCACAATCATTAATTTACTTTATTGTCTTTTTAATCTCATCCATCCAAACACCTTTGATCAATGGTTAGTACTGGTTCCTACGGTTCTTACAACTCAAGATGGTTCTTATTTTACCCAATCCCTATATATATATATATATATATTAGAAGAATATATATAATTCATAACGACAAAACACTCGTGCGAGGCACGAAGACACATAAGGGCTAGGCCGTTCACACTCGTGCGAGGCATGAAGACGCATAAGGGTAAGCCCGTTTACACTCATGCGAGGCACGAAGACATATGAAGGCCTAGGCCTGTTCATACACCACAAGACTACAAATATATATATATATATATATATATATATATATAGGGATGGGTTCATGCGAGAACCACCTTTATTGCGAGAACCATGTGAAAACAAAAAATATAGAAAACACACAATTTTAAAAAAAAAAAATTCGCTATATTTCGTAAGTAAAAAAAACTTTTTTTATTTAGAGTGACAATTATAGATGCGCATGTGCATAGGGATGAGATCGATACCATACCAGTACCGTGCCAGTACCGATACCACATTTACCGATACCGAAAATGAGAAAAAGTGGATACCAAAAAACCGTATCGAATATATTGGTTCGTTACAGGTACAGTACCGGTTTTTTGGTATTTTACCTCATTGGTACCGCTTTGATGTTTTCTATTGTTTAATATAAAAAATATCATGTTCCCCATCCATCCTTCAAAGACAATTAGTCAACCATACATATCTAAAAAGTTAAATTTGTCATATTTGTAGTTTATATCTCTTTTTTCTAACCTATATAAAAGTCAATTATTCATTATCTGTACAAAATAGTTGAATACCCAGATCAATTTGGTTACAATAATATAAATTCAAGTATAACACAAACCAATAGCAAATATAATATAGTTCATTCTCTATAGTCAATATACATGAATTCCCTTTTTAAGTACCGTTACTAGTATAATGATTATTAGATATCATAATTTCTTTGTATCGAACATTTCTTATCTATCTATATTTTTTCTCAATACAGTATTAGATGATATTAAATTATTTCATCATCATGACTTAATGTTAAAACATATGTTACCGTACATATATGCTTCAACTCTATTTAATAGTCTAGTGTTACAAACAAAAACATCAGAATCACGTAACTACAATAATATAAATTCAAGTATCATCACAACAATAGAAATAATATAGTTTATAATACCTTGAAGAAGATGACTTGATTGATCAGAAATTATATGTAGATCCCTTAATCCTATGGATCTTTCACAAATTGTCTATCTAACCTAGATTGCAGAATCCTCAAGATCAGATTATCACAGAAAACAGTAGAAACAAATTTTAGTTAAACAGTCCTCTATTGATTATCCAAACAATCAGTTTTATAATCAACTCAAGACTCACACAACCTCACAGCCTATCTCTGTGATCTTGTCTCTCTCTCCCTCTCTATGAAATCTATCTCTCTCTCTCTAGCCTCTTTGTTCAGTTTCTCAGTAATCTCTCTAGTTGTTGCAAACTCTAATTACAAAACATGTTTATATACCACATGTCTGTGAACTGGGCTTCTAACTGGGCTAAGCCATTCTCCAAGCCCATTACAACAATAACCTAGCTAACCAATAATGCTACACCCAATGCAAAATATCCAAAGACTAAATACTTAAACTATTAAGCTGTTGTCACATAATATGCACCAACAGACTCCCCTAGACAATAGCTTCATAGTGTAACTTTGTCTTCAAACATCTTGCAATCTTTTGCTCTTTGGTTAACTTTATCTTCAAACATCTTGCAATCTTTTACTCCATTAATTGACACTCATCCCGTCAATACGATCAACAAAATTCGTACGAATTAGCCACTTCGTACGGATTAGCCACTTCGTACGGATTAGCCACTTCGTACGAATTAGCCACTTCGTACGAATTAGGTCTTGACTTCGTACGAATTACAACTTTCACAAAGTGATTCTAGTTACGTATTTCGATCCAAAATCTTTGTCTTCGAATTTCGAGAAGATTCCACCATAGATCTGGTCGAAAATGGTTTTCTAACAATCCTATCCGTTCAATTTTACTTTTTGTCCGTGGATTGTTTGTTTATTTGATGTTTTACGTCTAAAACCCCTCCTAAGTTCATAAATGTCCAAAATTCATGAGCGTAGGTGATATCCGTAGCGCTGATACCAATTGAATGTCTGCGATCAAGCGGTTTAGACAGAAGTTAGTGCGTATGATCACTAATTCGGTAGCATATTATTAAGAATGGAGTAGAAGCAGATAGAAGCGGAAGTCATATGTTATTCATTTATACCGAAAGAGTATACATCTTATACAACTGCAGGAGTTCCTAGAGAGAATACGGCAGCACCTCCCCTTCCGGGAGCGCAAAAACTTAATCACAAATGAACACACACCACCTATATATAGATATCCTATGGTAATTCGTACGAACTGAGCATAGACCGTGTTATTCATAGGAACTTGGGCAATCCCATAGTAGTTCGTACGAACTAGACACTACCATAGTAATTTGTACGAACTGGACATTACCACTTCGTACGAATTAGCATATTTTCACCGTTTCGGTTCGTACTTTGGTCGTTGTTCGTTTCTAACCTATACAATATTCAACACACGCTCTATCTAGCCTATTAGAACAGTGACGGACACAAAGTGCATCAACAAACCTCACCACTTTTGAGGTCCAAGATGTATAAAAAAAACTCACCGTTTTAGAAGAAATGTTTACAAACTTTTACCAAACCCTTTGTTTTGTCATTCAAACTTGTGTCTATTATGCCACTAATCAAATCCATGATTAGTGAGCTTGACCAGATGAATTCAAACAAATTAGGAGGTGTTGAAAGCCTCCAGACTTTCTGTTTTGTAAAGGGTTTTAACCCACAAGTGTTATATCCATCAAGCTTATTCTTGAAACAAGACTTGTGATGGATGTGTGAGATTATTTGGAAGCTGAGCTATCCTACCTTCAATCCACCACCTCACTTGATGCTTTCTTATCTCTATCCCACGTATTTTGCTAGCCTAAAAGTGACACGACCCCGTCTAGCCCTCGACACTTAGTTAATTCTTTCTATGTCGATGTTGGTTCACCCGGGTTGAAGTTTACTTGGTATAGTGATTACTTTTATTCTTTTCATTTTCATTCTAAATTCATTCATGACCATCCTTGTTGTCCTTGTGACAACTTGTGCATTGGTGAATGTACAAAAGAGGTCTTAAATGGAAGGTTATCCTCCTACCTCCTTGCATGACTTACATGAGATTCTTGAAATATATATTGGACTAAACTTACACAATATACTATATAGAATGTATAGAATATATATAAAATATAATAACCAAACCCTTGATGTTAATCAAGTGATTATTCGTCATAGTACTAGGTTACATCATCTAAGTACTTAACTTCTCGTTACGATTCTAATGGGCATGACCCATGAAACCACAATCACCCTTATGGGATTTATAGTGTCAAAAACGAGTATTAAGTCTATATGATTATATTCTCCTACACATACTTTGGTATACTTTACATTCCTAATCCGAATCCTCCATTATCATCCAAATTACTCACACACCTACATTTCCTTGTGTAGGATAACTCGGTGTTCCATCTCCAAACAACCTACTCTTCACGGAATTACCAAGTGGAAGCCTGCAAAACTGTGAGTACACTTGACCCATTTTACTTTTAAAACACTTTGGGTTGTAACATGTTAGTATATCAAATTTACAACATACACTTAATCATGCTTTATAATCTCAATCCTTATACATGCTACTTGTTTACTTAGGTCCATGCTAGAATTATACATGCTTTATGTAATTAACTTTGCTAGCCTGAACTTAACATATACAGTGCTATAGGAGTAGCACGCCACCCGTCGGGGTCTTGTTATGTCTTGTATTCGTAAACTAGTCTCGTTTCTTTTGTAGCGAAGGACACTAAATTCTTATGGACACTTTGGGTTTGACATATAGGTGCTACATGCTAGATACCTTGTTTACAATTACCATGTGGATTCGAGATAATGCTTTTATACTTATGCTATACTATTACAAACTTGTAGATTCGCCTTTGCTTTTGCATTGGACTTTATTTTAAACATGTTACAGGTAGAGGATTGATGCTACGACGAATCTAGTAGGGACGACATTAGAAACACGCTTGATAAACTAGATTTGGTTTTGTTATATTGAACTCCTTGTATTGTAATTGACAATTTTAGTTATGAATGAAATTGGTTTTGAAATTTATCATTGTCGCAGGTACCGTTATGTGTGATGAGTAATTTATTTCGTCTCACTCTGATGTTTCCGCCATGGTTGAGGTGTGTCAATAAAGATAAAAAGCTACCAAATAACAAAGATAATGAGAGAGTGGCCTAGTCATATAGAAACAAATACAACTATGACAACATAAGGCATAGGCATGAAATAAAATATATGATGACAATTCCATGGAACGTTCACTTTAGGTGTTGGAGAACTTAGAGTTTTTTGGGTTTTTTTTTTAAAAAGGTTGCAGTTTTTTTTGGTTTTTTTCGGAAAAAAACCTTATAAAATATTAACAAAATAGTTGGAAAAAATATCTTTTTTAAATAAAAGTGTTAAACATAAAATACGATTCATTGATAAAATGTTAAACTTTAATAATCAACAGACATAAAAAAGAAAATACATAAACTTAATCTCATACTCCATGAAAATGTCCACTAATACATATTTTTTAGTGGTGCTAAAATAATATATCATGATAAGCACCTTTTAATCTTCTTCGTAGACCGAACCGGAACTATTGCGAAGGTGTTCACCATATACGGCTTCTTCGCCGGTCATTGAGTTCGTCAAATTATCTTCGACCTCGACCTCGTACACTTCGTTTTCGTATTCCAATTATCCCTCGAGCGTGCGCATGTATTGAACTATCTCGTTCGCATCCAAGTACTCTTTCAAGCAAATTGATATCTCAACTGTCGGTGATGTTAGACCAGTTCTCCTTATCGATACCACCCTACCACTAAAAGAAAAAAAAATATTTTCCAAAACTACCGTTGTCACAACCCCCGACCACACCCTAGGCGGGAGCCTTGAGCCAGTTACAGCTTCTGTCCCACGCCTGCTTTTATATACCCATCTTGGGTTTCCCCTGTGCGTCGCGAGAGGAGTGGGGGATACCCCGCGTGGCGCGGCAGCCTTCGGCTAGGGCTAGGTCAGCCTCGTAATGTGTATAGACTTGCCACTTGTCGCGCTCAGGTTCCACGTGTCCTGGTACTCTCCCACGCGTCGCGGGAGATGTAGGTGGTTCTGGCGCATGGTGCCTGGGATGCCAAGATAATTCTTCGTTTTTCATGTCGGGTCTCATCGTGTGTGTCCGGGATTTCAATAAGGTTTCGTACTAGGATGCTTTTGAGTGTTGTTACATCCTCCCTACCTTGTTTTATATCTCGTCCTCGAGATTCATTGGAATAAGTTGTAACACCCCAAATCGCGTAAGAACAACACGCGGCGGAAACACTTGGGGAGTCACGTTAATAGATTGTCTCAACAACACATGGTATTTGAAGTTTCATTTTATTTGAATATTGAACATAGATTACATTGTCTTTAGAAATTAACACCACTTAAACAAACATAGTTATTGTCTTGCTTATTTTAAGGCACTACAGTCCAAGTTCGATCCTACATGAGCACGCATCAGTATCATCTAGCATCGTTCCCTGAAACATATGTGAAAACGAGTCAGCAAAAATATGCTGGCGAGTACATATGTTTTGTGAACATGTCAAGTCCATGGCTTTGTATATATTGCAATATAAATAACCCGACAACTAGAGTCGTAGTTGAAACCTTGTTTTGAAAGCATTTGATATTGCAATAGTTATTCAACTAAAACAAATTGTTAAAAGTTATAAAATCTAGTAGCCATGAACCTTGACTCGAAAACATTTGTTTTGTAAATCCAACTTGAAAATCGTCTTGAAATAACTTGTATGGTTTATATCTTTAATCGAAAATCGTTGTGTGGCATTGTTTGAAATAATTTGTTTGTCGTTCATCGTTTATTGTTCATTTTTCATCGTTCTTTGTTTCTTGTTATAAACCAATCGTTCCTTGTTATAATTGTGAAAACTTTTGGTTGTTCTTTAATGAGTACATTCAAACCTTTATTGACTCAACTATACCCCCAAGGGTATCTTTAATAGATCCTAAAAGATCTCTTTAACAAGACTAGCAAATCAACGAATGATTTGTTAATCATAAACAGTTTCTGTCGTTCCCCAAACTACCCACCAAATCTAGTGAATAGCCTAGTAACGGGATTGTCAATCCTATGGTACCATAACTTACTACTGGGCGGCATAACAATGTTAATGAATGTCATTTGTATCTTGGATAACGCACCAACAAGTTGTATCACATTATTGAAACCATATTGTTATATAAACCGTAGTATTTGTACTTTGAAAACTTGAAAACAATTAGCACATATGAATCACCCCAAAACATTTGTAAACATAAAAGAGGGGAGCGATGTACTCGCCTGGGATTTACGGATAAGCCTTGTACAAGTGTATGATGAAACTCCAAAGATCAAGGAATCATGTGTGTGTCCTAAAAATGGATAATAATGTAAATATCGAAACTTGAATTCGGAGGATTTGGATAGAATGATACCTTATAAACCAAATGAGTATTGGAACTCATAGGACATGGTTTAATAAGTTAACATTCTGAGTTGGAAAGATTTTTATGTGCTTTCGACCCGTTATGACCCGTTAAGGTAGTTTAAGCCACTTTAACGCGTCATTTGCGTAACTACGCATTCAGATGGTTAGATATGTGTTATGATAAGTCCTTAATGCTTAAACATGTTTGAAAATATAATTTGATCAGAATACACATCAGATTTTATGTTACATATGCTTAAAGTTGATTAGCGAAAAGGGCATTTTGGTCACTTTTAAGGAATATGACAATCAATTATCATAACACTATCCAAAGGACATGACCATAAGGTATAACCTCAGAGGGTTATTCCCTATATATTTATGGTCACAAATATGCATTTGGTCGGGTCCGGAGATCCATCAAACAGGTCAGATTCCAAAGTCAAAGCGGTGGTCTAAGCGTTCAACTTGCGACTCCAAACAAGCACAATAATTAAGAGTGACAATTTAAACATGTTTTGACATGCCTAATTAAGTTTATAAAAGTATTTTTGAAATCAAAACAACCTGTTTTGATACCTAAAAATAGATCCATTGCAAAATGCGCAAAAATCACATTTTGACCGAGACTTCGATTTGTCAAAATGATTAGGAAAGATGGAAATCAGTAGGTTTGATCAATAGGGATCATAACTATCTTGATTATCATCATATTGCAAGGTTCAATTGGATTTTAAGTTGATCATTTCATGATCAATTCTGGAAGTCAAATAAAAGTCAAACTTTGTGACTTTTGATCCAACTAAAACTACAAGAATTGAACAAAGCATGATAGAGAACACTTACAACACCAAAGGCATGTCAAGAAAACTCAGAGATTGATCGTCAAGGTGGTGCAACTTCAGTTGATAGCAGAAATGTGTGATCAAAAGTTTCAAAATGGAAGAACACATGCGTATTTATAGAACTCTTGATGATCTAGGAGCAAGACAAGTGTCCATGAGTCACCATAGAGTTGGATTAGTGTCCCCTTACATGTCAAATACAGAAACAAGGGTGGCAAGTTCGTTTGGTGAGTCAAAAATGAAGTTATTCAGCTGCTGCCACATTTCTGGTGAGCTGGGCACCCCTTACGGACCATAAGGGCTTTGGGCTTACGGTCCGTAAGCCCTTTAGCTGGCAGAAACTTTCAAAAATTGGCAAAACAGGCCCCTGAACTTGTTTTTGACATGTTTTGGCACTTTTAACACCCATTAACCTCATTTCAAAGCTTTATAAGGACAATAAAGTATAGGGAACTTGAAATATGTCCAAAAATGTTCCAGGGGTCGGTTCGTTTGGTCATACAGTTGCGGGTTTTAGTTAATTACGACGAAAAGCGTAACGAACGCGTGTATGACCTTAAATGCGTAACGAATGACATTTTTGCATGCCAATCACAAAAATATGATATTTTAATGATTACAAAATTTTTTGGATGTCCGAATATGTTCCGGATGGTGTTATACGCAAAAAGGCATAGTTTCGCAGAATTTGCAAAATAGCCACTGAAGTTACAAAAGTGTGTTTTTGCCATACCGAAGCCCTCAAAACTTATTTCTAAGCTATGTAAAGGGTATTTTTGTTAAGTTAAGCTTGTGACCTTGTTCTGGAGCGTATGTCGCTACGAGAATCGATAGATTTTCGCAGTTTGTCGTAAATAGTCCATGTGATCGAATAAACTTGTTTTTGACATACCAAACCCTTCAAAACTTATTTCTAAGTTATGCAAAGGTTATTTAAGGTATGTTTAGCTTATGTAACTGTTCTGGAACATACGGTGTATTAAATTGGTTTCGTTCGCGTAAAAGTTTGCGTATAACTTCCATAGAAGCTTTGAGGAGTCGAAATTGTAAATGGACTAAAATATATGAATGTCACATGTAATTATAAAATTCTCGGGAATGAAACACAAGATTTCATTAGAGTCATAATTGTTCAATATTGTTTGATACTTGAAAAGGCTCAGATGTCACAGTCTCCTCTACTTTTGGAAATTTCGTCCCGAAATTTAAATTTAGAGGAAACTTGTAAAAAACACAATAGAGGGTATCGCCATCAAGTGATCCTTTGTTTCCGGAGAAAATCTCTATAAAACGTTTGGACTCTAGCGAACTTTGTTTATTGTAGTCGTTTGTTGTCCATGGTAATGAGTTGAGATTCGAAATTCTTAACTTCATTCCAATAGGTAGGTGCATCACACCTTTGATTGTACTGAGCCTCAGAAAAGAACTTGTAAATGTCAAAGTGGTATCCTTTGTCGTAGTATAACTAGAAAAGAGTGTAAACTTGAAAAGAGTGTCGAATTTCGAACGGAAGGACGTTTATAGAGGTTTCCCATGAAGACTAGTATGGGAAACTTGTGTGTGCTCGAAGTTGGAGTCAGAGGGTGAAAGATAGAACAACATTGGTCAAGGTCCAGAACTTCTAGTAACTTAAATAACGCCATGCTTGCAATGTGATAAGGAACACTTATATATAGGAAGTACCAGCGGCGTATCCACCATGTCCTTATTACATTATCCTTATTTCGTTATTCTTATTACTATAGGTTCTCACACATGACAAAACTTGCTATGGTTTTCTACACAAGGGATTTTATAATTATGTATGCATCCATAATTACTCAATTCGTTGCACAGTCTGCATAGTTTATTTTGTGATGTGTAGGGGAAAAATCATATGAGTAATCATCGAATGACTTGTCTAGACCACATCGGGATCTCTTTAATTAGATTAACGCATAATCTCTTTAAATAGACCACCAAAGTGTCTCTTTAACTAGATCATCACATGATCTCTTTAACTAGATTGACGGACAATCTCATTAACTAGATCAACACATGATCTCTTTAACTAGATTGACGAGCAATCTCTTTAACTAGGCCCTGAAAGACCTCTTTAACTAAGCCCTTAAAGACTTCTTTAGCTAGGTCTTGAAAGACCTCTTTAACTAAGCCCTGAAAGACTTCTTTAGCTAGGCTCTGAAAGACTTCTTTAACTAAGCCCTAAAAGACTTCTTTAACTAGGCCCTAAAAGACTTCTTTAACTACGCCCTGAAAGACCTCTTTAACTACGCCCTGAAAGACCTCTTTAACTAAGCCCTAAAAGACTTCTTTAACTAGGCCCTGAAAGACCTCTTTAACTAACCCTGAAAGACTTCTATAACTAAACCCTGAAAGGTTTCTTTAACTAGGTCAACACATGACATCTTTAACTAAACCCTCAAAGGTTTCTTTAACTAGACCCTGAAAGGTTTCATTAACTAGACCCTGAAAGGTTTCTTTAACTAGACCCTAAAAGGTCTCTTTAACTAAACCTTGAAAGGTTTCTTTAACTAGACCCTGAAAGGTCTCTTTAACTTTGAACCAAATTAGGAATAGTACTTTGGAATCCAAGGGCTTAACTATTTACATAGAATATCCCATTCAAGGATTTAAGATAGTACTTACGGATATCCTTCTAAGAGTGTATCATATGAAGATATGGAAGATTCTACAAGGATTTGGATAACGAACATTTGAATCAACTTAACACATAAACACATAATCGCATAATTGTCAATTTGGTCATCAACTTGTTATTAACTTGTCATCAATTTGTACATAAGTAGTTAAAGTACACTAGGAATCCAATCAAGGAGTTCATTTAGTACTTTAAGCATCCGCAAGAATCTAACTCTGAAGATAGAAAGATCTTGTAAGGATTTGGTTTGGCCTTATTGAATCATAACATATGTATTGAAGTGCAAAAAAATCCAATTAAGGGCTTTGATATTGCACTTTAAACATCCGCAAGGATCTAACTATGACAATAGGAAGATCCTAATAGGATTTGAGATCATGTAGCAAAAGTATTTTGAAACCTTGTATTAGGTATACTAGTTCAACACACGAAGTTGAAATGTCCATGAAATCAATGTGCTAGCATGCTCAGGCAACATACATAGCAAAAATGTAATGAAAATCAATGTGCTCATATGCTAAGTCAACATATGCCGCAAAAAGTGTCATTGAAAATCATGCATGAAATTTTTGATAATCATGCTTAATGTTTTTGAAATCATATATATAATGTTTTTGAAACTATGCACTAGATATATTAGGTAAATACACCTTGATAAATTGATTTGAAACCACATGAAAAATCCTTGAATTAATGTATAGAGTTTTTTTTTGAAAATATCTATTTTGAAATCATGCACTTCGTATATTAAGTAAATATGCTATGTTAAATAGCTTTTAGAATCTTATGAAATATATTTGAAATCATGAAATTTTGAAATCAGTATAATGTTTTTGAAATTATGCACCATGCAAAGTGTTATGAAAAATCAGAGGGTTGTGGTATAAACATATTGCACAAGACCATTTAAGGACTCATGGTAGTATCCTTAGGCATCCAATCAAGGATTTAAAGTGATATTTTGAGTATTTGTTGAGAGTTGTAACTTGTACCTTGTACATTGTTTCTTAAAAGAAATGAGTACTTAGGATTTTTGTGGAGATCGCGACGATCGCAAAATAAAAGAAACTATAAGAGTTGTTTGATTCACAAGGAACAATGTTATTGGTACTGGTATTGTAGGAATATAACACATATATATGATCGCATTTGTAAATAAACTGGAAACAACCATATTTATTTATAGACAATCAAAGTGTTTTCGAAGTTCTTGGAAATAAACAGAAAAGACAAAAGTTCAAGTGTTTATTTAGACATCAACACAAGCCTAATGTTGCCAGTGTTACTCTTGTGCCCATACGTTGAGCCGTCATTTGTTAGCCAGTTTAGTTAAAGTGGTTAAAATAACCACAGTTGAAGAAGTTTCCATGTGGATAGCTAGGGCTACCTGTCATCGCATGAGGTGTTGCGATAGGTTGGGTAGGAACCACCATAGCTTGGTTTGGTGAAGTGGCTAAGCGACATACATCAGCTGTATGACCAAAACGTTCACAGTTTGAACATTTTTGGCAACAGACACTAGTGTAGTGGTGATGGTTACATTGATTGCACAGAGGCACTTTTCCTCTGTATGGCTTCTTAGCGGGTGGAGGGGCCACCTGGCTAGGTCCCACTTGGTTAAGCGGAATTGGAGCAATCACTGTACGATTCTTTAAAGCTTTACGCTTCCTTAATTTCTTTGAAGGCTTGGCTTTCGTCTTTGTTGGTTCCTCATGAGTAGTCTTATCACCAAAACTGGATAAGGCTACAGCTAACTCAAGAGTTCCACTGAGTATTGTGCCTATCTGCTGGGCGATGGTATTAGCCAGTTCAGACTTTTGAGTGTCGTTGTGATGAGAAGGCATTCTAGAAGAGGAAAAGGAAAATATGAGTGAAGCCGAATGAAATTGATATTGGATAGCCAAAATGAACTGTTAAAAGAAATATCGGCGAAGCATAAGGATTGTGATCAATTGTTTAGTACTAAGAACAAACAAATGACACAGTGACTAATCAAATTAAATGAGTCTTTATAATGTATCGCGAAGACATGCTTTAGCCTATAAGTGGACACTCACCCTAAGAGTTCCTAGGTAAGAGTGACTGGTCCGATTAAGTGGATTTGTACGAACACTCTAGCCTTAGACAGAAAACTCGGGGTACAGGTACCCACCCTTCCAGATTGCACGTGTTCACATTAATAAAATCCAAACTTTGACGAGATTTTGAAAACTTTGAAGGCACAAAGCCCAAAAATAAATCATCTAATGATAGATGATTTCTTGTGAAGTTTTGGAAAAATTTTGACTTTCAAAAGATGTGATATGCTTTGTTTTTGGTAATCACCTAAGGATAGGTGATGGTAATGTTTTAAGAATCTAAACACAAGTAAACTTGCGTTGGGGTCCTAGGAAGGTTATAGTCTAGGTCAAAGCATTACTAATAACCTAATTCCCTATAACCAGTGCTCTGATACCAACCTGTAACACCCCAAATCATGTAAGAACAACACGTGGCGGAAACACTTGGGGAGTCACGTTAACAGATTGTCTCAACAACACATGGTATTTGAAGTTTCATTTTATTTGAATATTGAACATAGATTACATTGTCTTTCGAAATTAACACCACGAAACAAACATAGTTATTGTCTTGCTTATTTTAAGGCACTACAGTCCAAGTCCGATCCTACATGAGCACGCATCAGTATCATCTAGCATCGTTCCCTGAAGCATATGTGAAAACGAGTCAGCAAAAATATGCCGGTGAGTACATAGGTTTTGTGAACATGTCAAGTCCATGGCTTTGTATATATTGCAATATAAATAACCCGACTACTAGAGTCATAAGTGAAACCTTGTTTTGAAAGCATTTGATATTGCAATAGTTATTCAACTAAAACAAATTGTTAAAAGTTATAAAATCTAGTAGCCATGAACCTTGAATCGAAAACATTTGTTTTGTAAATCCAACTTGAAAATCGTCTTGAAATAACTTGTATGGTTTATATCTTTAATCGAAAATCGTTGTGTGGCATTGTTTGAAATCATTTGTTCGTCGTTCATCGTTCATTGTTCATCGTTCTTTGTTTCTTGTTATAAACCAATCGCTCCTTGTTATAATTGTGAAAACTTTTGGTCCTTCTTTAATGAGTATATTCAAACATTTGTTGACTCGACTATATCCCCAAGGGTATCTTTAATAGATCCTAAAAGATCTCTTTAACAAGACTAGCAAATCAACGAATGATTTGTTAGTCATAAACAGCTTCTGTCGTTCCCCAAACTACCCACCAAATCTAGTGAATAGCCTAGTAACGGGATTGTCAATCCTATGGTACCATAACTTACTACTGGGTGGCATAACAATGTTAATGAATGTCATTCGTATCTTTGATAATGCACCAACAAGTTGTATCACATTATTGAAACCATATTGTTATATAAACCGTAGTATTTGTACTTTGAAAACTTGAAAACAATTAGCACATATGAATTACCCCAAAACATTTGTAAACATAAAAGAGGGGAGCGATGTACTCGCCTGGGATTTACGGATAAGCCTTGTACAAGTGTATGATGAAACTCCAAAGATCAAGGAATCATGTGTGTGTCCTAAAATGGATAATGATTTAAATATCGAAACTTGAATTCGGAGGATTTGGATAGAATGATACCTTATAAACCAAATGAGTATTGGAACTCATAGGACATGGTTTAATAAGTTAACATTCTGAGTTGGAAAGATTTTTATGTGCTTTCGACCCGTTATGACCCGTTAAGGTAGTTGAAGCCACTTTAACGCTTCATTTGCGTAACTACGCATTCGGATGGTTAGATATGTGTTATGATAAGTCCTTAATGCTTAAACGTGTTTGAAAATATTATTTGATCAGAATACACATCAAATTTTATGTTACATATGCTTAAAGTTGATTTATTTGCGAAAAGGGCATTTTGGTCACTTTTAAGGAATATGACAATCCATTATCATAACACTATCCAAAGGACATGACCATAAGGTATAACCCAGAGGGTTATTCCCTATATATTTATGGTCACAAATATGCATTTGGTTGGGTCCGGAGATCCATCAAACGGGTCAGATTCGAAAGTCAAAGCGGTGGTCAAACCGTTCAACTTGCGACTCTAAACAAGCACAATAATTAAGAGTGACAATTTAAACATGTTTTGACATGACTAATTAAGTTTATAAAAGTATTTTTGGCATCAAAACAACCTGTGTTGATACCTAAAAATAGATCCGTTGCAAAATGCGTAAAACTCGCATTTTGACCGAGACTTTGATTTGTCAAAATGATTAGGAAAGATGGAAATCAGTAGGTTTGATCAATAGGGATCATAACCATCTTGATTATCATCATATTGCAAGGTCTAATTGGATTTTAAGTTGATCATTTCATGATGAATTCTGGAAGTCAAACAAAAGTAAAACTTTGTGACTTTTGATCCAATTAAAACTACAAGAATTGAACAAAGCATGATAGAGAACACCTACAACAACAAAGGCATGTCAAGAAAACTCAGAGATTGATCATCAAGGTATTGCAACTTCAGTTGATAGCAGAAATGAGTGATCAAAAGTTTCAAAATGGAAGAACACATGGGTATTTATAGAACTCTTGATGATCTAGGAGCAAGACAAGTGTCCATGAGTCACCATAGAGTTGGATTAGTGTCCCCTTACATGTCAAATGCAGAAACAAGGGTGGCAAGTTCGTTTGGTGAGTCAAAAATAAAGTTATTCAGCTGCTGCCACATTTCTAGTGAGCTGGGCACCCCTTACGGACCATAAGGGCTTTGGGCTTACGGTCCGTAAGCCCTTTAGCTGGCAGAAACTTTCAAAAATTGGCAAAACAGGCCCCTGAACTTGTTTTTGACACGTTTTGGCACTTTTAACAGCCGTTAACCTCATTTCAAAGCTTTACAAGGACAATAAAGTATAGGGAACTTGAAATATGTCCAAAAATGTTCCAGGGGTCGGTTCGTTTGGTCGTACGATTACGGGTTTTAGTTAATTACGACGAAAAGCGTAACGAACGCGTGTATGACCTTAAATGCGTAACGAATGACATTTTTGCATCCCAATCACTAAAATATGATATTTTAATGATTACAAAATTTTTTGGATGTCCGAATATGTTCTGGATGGTGTTATACGCAAAAAGGCATAGTTTCGCATAATTTGCAAAATAGCCCCTGAAGTTACAAAAGTGTGTTTTTGCCATACCGAAGCCCTCAAAACTTATTTCTAAGCTATGTAAAGGGTATTTAAGGTATGTTAAGCTTATGACCTTGTTCCGGAGCGTACGTCACTGCGAATATCGGCAGACTTTTGCAGTTTGTCGTAAATAGTCCATGTGATCGAATAAACTTGTTTTTGACATACCAAACCCTTCAAAACTTATTTCTAAGTTATGCAATGGTTATTTAAGGTATGTTTTGCTTATGTAACTATTCTGGAACATACGTTGTATTAAATTGGTTTCGTTCGCGTAATAGTTTGCGTATAACTCCCATAGAAGCTTTGAGGAGTCGAAATTGTAAATGGACTAAAATGTATGAATGTCACATGTAATTATAAAATTTTCGGGAATGAAACACAATATTTCATTAGAGTCGGAATTTTTCGATATTGTTTGATGCTTGAAAAGGCTCAGATGTAACATAAGTAAGGATACTTTCGTTTCATCTCTGATTCTAGTTCCCATGTGTATTCTAGTCCTGTTCTTGAATCCCATTTTACCTTAACTAGAACTAACTTTTTATGTTTGAGATTCTAAATCTTTCTATCTTCAATTTGTATAGACTTTTCCAAAAACTTTAGTTTTTCATTTACCTCTATGTCTTGAAGTGGTACTATCACTGACTTGTCGGCTAAACACTTCTCTATTACATACATGAAATGCATCATGTACTCCAGTCATTTCTTCAGGTAATTGTAGCTGATAAGTTACTGGCCTTATGCGTTTGATAATTTCAAAAGGTCCAACATACCTTGGGCTTAACTTTCCCCTTTTACCAAATCTAACGATTCCTTTCCAAGGTGAAACGTTTCGAAATACTTTATCTCCGACTTGAAATTCTAATGGTTTCGACGAATATCTATATAACTCTTTTGATGATCTCGGACCGTTTTCAGTCTCTCCTTGCCTTGAATTATTTTGTCAGTTGTTTCTAGTACAATCTCAGGTCCTGAGAATTGCTTTTCTCCTATTTCTGCCCAACACACAGGTGTTCGACATTTTTGTCCGTAGAGTGCTTCAAATGGTGCAGCACTAATTCTTGTATGATAACTATTGTTGTAAGAGAATTCTATTAATGGTAAATGATCATCCCAACTTCCTTCAAAGTCTATCACACAGGCTCTAAGCATGTCTTCCAGAGTCTGAATCGTCCTTTCGCTTTGTCCATCTGTTTAAGGGTGATAAGTTGTACTTAGATTTAATCGGGTTCCCATAGGTTTTGGGATACTTGTCCAAAACTGAGAGGTAAAACGACTATCTTTGTCGGACACAATAGATAAAGGGATTCCATGTAGTGAAACTATTTCATCCACATATAGTTTAGCGAAACGTGCCATACTGAAAGTTCCCTTCACTGGTAAGAAATGTGCAGATTTCGTTAATCTATCCACAATCACCCAGATTGTGTCGTTACCTTTTCGCTTATTGGGTAGTTTGGTAACAAAGTCCGTTGTTATCAATTCTCATTTCCACACTAGCATCTCTAATTGTTGAAGTAAACATGAAGGTTTCTGATGTTCAGGTTTAATTTATGAGCAAGTTAAACGTTTTGAAACATAACTTGCTATGTCCTTTTTAATTCCTATCCACCAAAATTTTTTCCTTAGATCTTGATAGATCTTGTCACTTCCAGGATGCAACGTATACTTGTATTTATGAGCTTCTTCAAGGACATGGTTTCGTAAATTTCCTTGGATATGTACCCAAATACTTTTCTTATGGAATTTCCAAATTCCATCTGTTCATTTTTCTAATTATTTGATTATTCCTTTTAATCCTTCAACATCATCCTTGATTGTTGTTTCCTGGAGATTCTTTAATTATTCTATTAAATTAATCTGCAGATTTAATCTGAGAGCACGTACCCTTTTTGGCTTCTCATGATACTTTCGACTTAAAGCATCCACCACTACATTAGCTTTTCCTTCGTGATATTAGATATCACAATCATAATCACTGAGGATTTCCATCCAGTGTCTTTGTCTCATGTTTAATTCTTTTTGCCCGAAAATATATCTTAAACTTTTATGATCCGTGAAAATAGTAAACTTACTATCTTAAAGATAATGTCTCCAAATCTTGAGGGTAAATATTATCGCTCCTAACTCCAGATCATGCGTTGTGTAGTTTTCTTCATGCTTCTTCAGCACACATCCAAATCCTAATTTTGATGCATCATAGTATACTATGAAATATTCAGTTTCGGAACAGGTAAAGCAAGTATTGGTGCTTTAGTTAATCTTTGCTTTAGGATCTTGAAAGCTTCCTCCTGTTTTGGTCCCTATTTAAACTTAACTGATTTGAAGGTCAACTTAGTTAATGGAATGGTTATTCTAGAAAAATCTTGAATAAAACGTCTATAATATCCTGCCAATCCAAGAAAACTTCTTAATTCTGTTGGTGAATTATGGACTTTCCATTTGGTTATTGCCTCGATCTTTGTAGGATCTACATGAATTCCTTCGTGACTTATCAGATATCCAATAAATTACACCTCTTGTAACCAAAAGTCACATTTTGAAAATTTAGCATAAATCTTTTCTTTTCTCAATACTGTCAGAAGTACTTGTAGATTTTCAGCATGCTCTTCTTCGCTCTTGGAATAAATAAGTATATCGTCTATGAAGACAATTACAAACTTATCCTGGTATGGTATACATATCCTGTTCATCATGTCCATAAATGTTGCTGGAGCATTTGTTAAACCAAATGGCATCACTGTAAACTCATAATGTCCATCCTTGTTCTAAAAGCAGTTTTAGGAATATCCTCTTTCTATACTTTCAGTTGATGGTATCCTGAGCGTAAATCAATTTTGGAAAAATATCGAGCTCCTTGAAGTTGATCGAATAAATCATCGATCCTCGGTAGTGGATACCGATTTTAATTGTAACACTATTCAATTCTCTGTAGTTAATACACATGCGCATCGCTCCATCTTTCTTCTTGACAAATGACATAGGTGCTCCACAAGGCGATGAGCTAGGCTGTATGAAACCTTTTTTCCAATAGTTCGTCTAGTTGCTTCTTCAGTTCCAGCATCTCTGCTGGCGCTAGACGATAAGGTGCTTTGGCAATCGGTGCAGTTCCTGGTATTAGATGAATTCTAAATTCAACCTCGCGATCAGGCAGTAGTCCAGGTAGCTCTTCTGGGAAAACATCTGAAAAATCTGACACTACAGAAATATCTTGTATTCTTTTCCTTTTGTGTTAATGATCGCAGAGGTCATTACACTATTCCTCCTTTTCGTACGTAGCTTGCAGCTTTCATCACAGAGATGGATTTTAATGATGTTGTCGGCTTGTCTCCCTGGATTGTGATCGTTTATCCTGTTGGCATACAAACCTTAACAAAATTTTGATCACACAAGATTCGCGCATGATTCGCTACCAAGAAATCCATTGCTAATACAACATCGAATTCGGCTACATTCACTGGTAACAAGTTGACTGTGAACTTATGTCCTAATAATTCTACATTTCCTTCCTGAAGTACTTCGCGTATGTTAATAGGATCTCCATTTGCCGTCTCTACCGTATAGACTTGACAAAGCTTAGATAGTGGTAGATTGAGTAATTGGCAGAATGTAGTGTTTATAAAACTTTGGTTTGCACCCAAGTCAAATAATACTTTAGCATAAATGTCATGAATGAGAAACGTATCGGCGATCACATCGGGAATCATACTTTATAAATACTTTAGTATTAAGGCTCTAACATTCTTCTTGGGTCCTTCAGTTGCCTTTGCCTTGTTGTTATGTGCTATGGCTATTTTTGGGCAGTTTGGTCGGATATGGCCTGCTTCTCCGCAATTGAAACATATTTTAG
Source organism: Scalesia atractyloides (assembly GCA_947069175.1). Taxonomy (NCBI): domain Eukaryota; kingdom Viridiplantae; phylum Streptophyta; class Magnoliopsida; order Asterales; family Asteraceae; genus Scalesia; species Scalesia atractyloides. Next base: position 55,733,278 of record CAMTDV010000016.1, on the reverse strand, counting down.
CGTTAATTTTCCTTCTACATTTTTCTTCCTTATGTCCTGATATCTTGCTGAAATTGCAATATACCATACATTTTCCTAAATGTTTCCTTTTACAAAACTTACAAAAAGATGAAGAAGATGAGCCTGCTCCTTTTTTTGGTAAGAATTACCATAACGTAGTTCTTGGGTAATCCGTTGGGCTAAATCCTTTTCTGGTTTTCTTCCCGTGTACGTATCAGTCCATCTGTCAGAGTGTTAGCGAGCTCCATTGCTTCTTCAATTTTTGTGGTCTAGCTGCCTTGACCATGTCTCAGATTTCTCTAACTAAACCCCATATATAACGAGAAATTAATACCGGCTCTGGTGAAGCCAGTGCAGGTACAATTCTTGCATGTTCATGAGGAACTTATTGGCTATCTATTCCTTTTCATGAGGAGGACAAAATTTTCTTTTGGTCATTTTCTTAAAATCATTTCATTCCATGGCATAAACCATGTCACTACCTTATGATTGAAGAATGGTATTCCACCTTTCTAATGCTTCATCTTTGAAAAGTTTAGAATCATACATTACCTTATCTTCTTCAGCTCATATACTAATTTTCAAAACTACTTCAGTCTTTTCTAGGAAACACAAAGTTGCAAGGGCTCCTTCATTACCAAAAAATTCAATTGGTTTACAAGACAAGAACTCAATATAAGAACAACCATAGGAAATGGTCTTCTTTCGTTTGGGAAATGGGGCTTTGACAAGGATGCCATTGTCTCCATTGGCACTATGGCTAGATTCAGTGTGATGAGTACGCTTACTACCTATAATAGCATTTTTGTTTACAGGCATAGGATTTTTAATAACATTAATGATTAGAGGTATGGCACCGGCTATTCCTTGGGCTACTATACTTTCTACAACACTTTTATGCATATGATTTCCGTTATCGTTACTGGCGTGAATTTCTTGATTTGCGTCATTTGACATCTGAATTTCAAGCATTATCATGCATTCATATCACAAAATAAGTAAAACAAAACAAATACTCAACACATTTTACCAAAATCGTCGAACATTGCGATGTTTTACTCTTTTTTATATATATTGCATCAATATTAACTACAACTATAATTATACATGTTAGTATTTTATTTTATATTATGCATTGATATATATATATATATATATATATATATATACATTATATATTATATTAATGTTTTCTCAAAATATAATATATATTTATATATAATATTATATTAGATTTGTTGTTTTTAGAAATGAAAATCCCACTCGTCATATTTCAAGACGAGATTTTCTGCTATAGCACGGATCCTGTTTCCTTCATCTATGAGTTCTTCGCCGTAGTAAAGAAGTTCTACTACGTTTTCGGGGTTCATCGGCGGGAACAACGCAGGTACTAGTTCATTGTATATTAAAGGGAACACCGTAGGTTCTGGTCCAATAGGTGGGTAATAGGGATCATTTATCAAATTCTGAAATGCCCAATCGTTTGTCTACCATTGCTACATAGCATTTGGGGCTGGCGCTGGTATCCTGGGAATTTCCTCTGGGTTAAATGCTGGTATTGGTTGTCGGTTCATTTGGGTAGGTTCTAGGTAAAGTGGTATTGGTCCTAATGGTTGCTCTGGGTAAACTGGTAGCAATTGTGGTTCAGGGTCTGCTAAAAGGTTCAAGTTTATCTCATTTTTTGTGGGTTGAAAAATGTCACAGTTTACTAGCCTTTGATCTAATTCCTCCCATAGTGGTTTAGTAATGGGTATTTGGGTTGGTCCTTCTGCTACTGTTATAGTGGCTTCCAGATTTTTCTTTTTACTTCTTTCTCTCTTTTTCCTTTATTAAACCAACCCCTTTTCTTGGGTGGAAAGGTTTCAGTTGATTTAGCTTGAAAAAAAAGGGTTCTTCCACATCTGATTCATATCCTGATACAGCTCCAGATGGTCGTTCATCCATCTCCGAATCAGACATATGTTGGAAAGTATTGGACACACTTTTGTCACTCATATTGTGAACTCAGAATTTCAAAATAATCTAAAAATCATATTATATGTATTAAAATTTATTTTCACATATATAATATATAAAGTTCCTAACATTAATGTTTAAGTTTACGTATTAAAAGAACACCTAAATAGCTTATACGAGTGTCTCTGATACCATCTTCTGTCACAACCCACAACCACACCCTGGGCGGGAGCCGTGAGTCAGTTACAGGTGCTATCGGTGTTTATTAAATTGGCAGCAGAAATTATCATCAGGATCATAGTTAGGAAATATTTCATACTTTGTAAAACACCAAAGTTTAATATCAAACAAATGGGATAAAACCCATATTCCATTCAAATATTTTTATAGGGATAAACCCTAATTTACAAAACATAAATTTCTTCTTTTATTCAGGTAATCATAGCTACTTTATTTAAGCCTTTAGTGCTCCATAGTAGATTCTACTATTTCACAGTAACTTACCTGAAACGCGTTTGAAAACATTTTGTCAGCGAAAAATACTGGTGAGTTCATTTAATTTTTATAAAAAGGACACATTGTTATAATTTACAGTATCAAGGGTGATTACTTTGTTATTATCTATCAAATACTCAATCAGTATTTGTCACTCGGTGGCAGTTCCGATGTGACGTTGGTCATATCACTCATTGGCTAACTTTTGTCCAATAATGAAGATTATCAAGTAGTGTATACAAAACCCCACATACCGATAGTAATTTCAGAACACAAATACTTAATCATTATAACTATAACTGAAAAACATTTTAGGGTTTTGAAAGCATTTAATAAAAAGAAAGAATGACTCACTTTGTAGTTTTAGGGTTTTTAACTTAAAGCTTGTTAGTCCCGTTGCCGGATCTGTTCAGGCACTAATTTGGCAAACCTAACGTAAACGTGCGGAATTCGTTTGCTTAGGCGACATTGTAGACACGTTTGTTTCTATTTAATCACTGTTTCATTGATTATCAAACGTTACAGTTCGTGGAAACAGTTGGACAGAGCTCCGCCGTCCAGAATGCAAAATCTCTGATGTTACAAATGAAATCCTAACAGACCTATTTATAGAGTTTGTAGTTCGCACCAAATGGTTAATGTTCTAGTTACTTCGTACGAACTACAACATTACATGTGGTAATTCGTGTGAACTACACCTATTTCATACATAAACTTCGCACTAACTTGTACTTCGTACGAAGTGCTAGTTCGTACGAATTACAATTTCCTTACAAAACTAAACATTATGCTCCTAAATACAGACTCGATGTTATATGATGACAAAAGCAAAAACATATGCATCAACAGACTCCCCCTTGGATGTTGCCGTAGTCATCAATCTTCAATTAAACTCTAGAGTCTTTAAAATTCTCTGATCTTTATTTCTTGAATAACTTTAATATCCATGATCTTCAAATCTTCTTCAATCCTATTCTCTTTCCTTGAGTTTGTCTTGATAAAACTTGAATCAACATGCTCCCCCTTTCTTTGAGTTTTCTGTCATCTTCAATCAACATGTTTATCCAGCTCCCCTTTAAAATCTATTTTCTGTTTCAAAGTATCTCAAAAATTCAAATAACCATTTCAGATTCAAACTTTGAAATTTCTCAAAGACATTATCATTTCATATTTTAATCATCTTATCAGTTATAAACCCTATCAGTTAATCAAGTCAAAACTAATGACCTTGAATATTTGATTTATGTATCAAGTTCAAATTAATGATCTTGATTAAACATTTTGAAACAAACTGATGCATTTATACGAATGTAAGTTTCAAATTAATGAACTTTTAAACTTTTCAGAACAATTTAAACTTTTAGATTTTGTTCAGCAACCCTAGACTTTGAAAATCAGCTTTTCATCATCAGTGGTCGAAACTAAAAGATGATAAAGTCTTTTTGTTTATATGAATTGAATCTTAAACTCTAACTATGTACAAACATATTTACAGACATATTTTTGTGAGTTCATGTTTGAGAATCATATCAGTTTTTGAGACAAATCACTAGTACCATTGACCTTTATAAGACTTAAAGTTTCAAAAACCAATTCACCTAGATTGTCAGTATGTTTATCCTTTTAAACTTCAACACATTTCTCAATTGTTCCGAGATATGTTAAATAGAATTAAGAACTTGAACTGGCTGTGTTTCCCATCTCAGAATATACTCCCGTATCAAGATTCCCTAGATTTCATCGTACAGTTGAATATAGCTTAACTGATATCTGTATCTGGGTTTTGTGGAACCTTGAGAGCTCAGGTTAATACCACTATATCGCCAAAGAGATGAAGGCTCGACTTTACGGTGTTGTTCTAATATGGAATCTTTTGTTCTGCAATTGATAGATCTTTCGATACTTACAATTCTGTCGCAGATTTTGGGTTTTAAGCAAAAGTATTCTACAAGTTCTAGGTCATTGCATAAGCAAAATCAGAAGAACTTGTATAATACCCCAGATATCAATTATCTATAAAGACCTAGTATCTCAGAATCAGACAATCTCTCAAATGAAATTTTGGAGTACTAAGTCCGTATATCCGAGAGATGTTGGCCCACAAGTTAAGAAGTTGTAAATTTAAGTTTATATCCCAGAAACAATCTACTGAACATGCAAAGCCTACTGGGCACATCCACAGTGAGATTTGTTTTCTCAACCCTTTATACACTTCAAATCTTTAGCATACTGTGATAGTCCATTGATGTACTATCATTTCCTCGTTTTACACAAAACTCTTTTTGCCTTTTTTATGTTTTTGTACTTTTTGCATTCAATATGTTTTTGGATTTTCTAAAAAAAATTTTCCCCCTAAAATTCAAAAACATATTTTGTATTTTTTATTTATAGAAAAACATTGACCAACCGATGAGAATCACTTCAATTCGCCATCCATTACTGCTTCACAATTTTACTTTTAAGCTTTCTCTCCCTTATGATGACAAAAACTTTGACACTTTTGTGTTTATAAAACATTTATTTCATCAGTTATGCCTATTCAACAGTGAGGGTTCAGTGTGAAATTTCAAATTTTCTTAAAAAATGTGCAAAAATTTAAAGTAAACGTTATTAAAATTTTAAAATTTGTAAAAATGGCCTTTATAAAGAACTTGTTAATCTGGCCCTTTTCTTCATTGAGTGCCTCAGAAGTCCATTCTCAATAATTTGCTTTTATCTCGGAAGTTCCTGCACAAAAATTCAAACCATTAGTTGAATAGTGACACCCAAGTATTTTCAGTCTTAGGTGTTGTTTCTTCAACCTCAGTTTTAATTTTCTTTTTACAATCAGGTTTATTTTGAACTTTCTCAAGTTTCAGAAAGTCCTCTAAACTTTCAAATTTCACTGATTGTTTAACTTTTTTTTTCTTTAACCAACCATGTTTGATTTTTTTTAAAGCTTTCTTGAAATACAATGTGGAAACTTTTTGTTCATTACTTTTCGAGGATTCACCAGTTTCAAAATTTGAAAACTTAGTAATAACTGGTTTCACCTTGTTTGTAGATTCTGCACATTATTTCCAAACCTGAGTTGGTACAAACATTAATGATGATTTTTGTTTCAAATCTTCAGAATTTTTCGTATTGGCATGAACAATTTTAGGATATTTTTGTGGACATTTTCTTGCAATGTGTCCGACATTGTTACATTTAAAGCATGTCCTACTGTCAATGACAGAAGGTTCCTTAACCTGTTTACTTTGATGCTCTTTGAAAAATTCTTCATTAGAATGTTTATAGAAATGACTTTCGTTTGTGTTTTCTGACTCTGCAGGTACAAAAGTCATTTTCTTCACATATTGTGTTGTTTCAAACTTGTTATTATTTTTCTTACCATCTCCATACCCTTTCCAAGTAGTGTAATTTCTTTGTTGATTATTTGAATGAACAGTTTTGGGATTGGATGTGATACCCATGACGAAACCAGGTACCCCTTAATTGGTCCTAAACTTTAAGTCATGCTTAAAACAATAATTGCGCGTAAACTTTGCAAACTTGTATGACTTGTGTGCTATACTGAGCAGTCGTTATTATGTCTCGGTGGAATCCGAGAGCACGTCATAATTAACATGACACTATTAAGGACCAACGATGCGAGGTTCGTGTCCTTAGCCTTGAACAACGTGTTAAACGGAGACTTGACGTTTAACAACTCATTAAACCTTTGACGTTGATTATTTGGTTATCGGTAGCATCATTTAAGATTCTGAGTTCCAGAAACAACTTAGTTTTGGGCCATAGACTGTGACATAAGGGTTGAAGCTAATCGCAGCCCAGGCATGCAAAACGAAACAACTTCCGGTTAGGAAAACGCCTTGTTTCGGGCATAACATAAGGCAACCAAATGTGCAAGGAACGATCGATCAAGCTTAAAAACAATTAAACTACCCTAATACGAGACTTTTATGATTAAAACGTAAATGAGTTCGCATTTCAAGGCGGTTATGCATTATTTTTAAAACCGAGTATTTTTGACACTAAAAACGCGAAAAACGGAGCCCGTTTCGCAAATCGAGAACGCGTCCGGGACCTGAAAACGAAACTAAATGCAACAGAGAAGATAAACATCATTTTTTTAACACGTGATACGAAGCACGAGGTGGCCCCATGGACCCCCCATATTTTATTATTTTTTTCTTTTAAATCCTTTTTATTTTTTTCATTTTTACTTAATTTCTTCTTCAAATCTGCACTAAAACTCCTTCATCTCAGCTGATCTTGTACTAAACACCTTCAAATCAAAGGTATAACCCTTGTTTCATAAGGTATTAATCATGATTTCTTGAGAAAACTTGGTTTAGATCATGAAAACCCTTTTTGATCCATGATTTTTGAAGTTTTAAACAAGTTTATAGGCTAAGAACACCTTGGGAATTCCCTGGTGTTCTATGGCAGCCATGGTCATAAATCTTTGGGGTTTGATACCCTAATCAACACCTATTCGACAAAAATCGCATAACTATTCGATTAACCGAAAAACCATGAAACAAAGCTTGATTGATCTAAGTTCTAGCATATTTGGATTGTACTTGATGTGTAGGTACTGAATATAGCTCCTACTCCCTTCTGGATTCAAGAAAACCTGCCGGAGCTTACGCTAGGTATATCGCCCGAAAACCGAATCTAGAGTAGGCAGATTATTGTTTTGACTATAACATGGTCCGTGGTACTTGGATTGAGCTGAAATTTGGTGTGGTGATGTAGGATAATGTCAGAAAGGTCCACCTAAAAGTTTAGAAATTTTGGAATTTTCTATGATTTTTGGTAAATATTTGACTGTTTTACGAAACGAAATCAATAAATCACCAAAATTTACAAAGACACTAATGAACATATGGGGAATTGTTTGTGAAATTTTGGAGCCCATTAGATGAGTTTTGTTTTGGGAAAAAATCCGTTTTTTTGCGAGTTTTTGGTAGCCTGGAACGCACCGAAACGAAATCGAAAAAATTTCAAAATTTTGTGAGAAGTTCCTGGACATGTAAAGGATGTTCTATAGTTTTTTGGGGATTATTAGACCAATCGAGATAATTAATGTTAATTATTTTATTAAATATCTTTTTGTAAATAATTTATTTAAATAAGGAAATTGCCACAAATAAATTCCCAAAATATTTTTCCCATAATCGACAGATTTTTGCAAAGTTGTATAAAAATTTACAGATTTTTATTTAAATTCTAGATTAAATAGGAATTTATGGAATTAAAAAGGGGTTATGTTAAATCAATTTCGGCAGTTTACCGTATAACGAATCTGCCGGAATCGGGAACTGACCCAACCCGACAAATACTAAAACTGGAACACCGGAGTATTCCTGGAGATTCCCGGGCAAATTGGGCACCATGGGAGTGTCCTAAGACAGTTCGGGAAAATTCTTGAAGGTGAAAATGGAAACTCAAATTTGGACAACTTACACTCCCCAAACACTAAAACTCCCTTGATGGGATGTTAATCATTCTTAAATAACCACATGTTGGCACTATTGGTACTCCTGTATCATTATCCGAACACATTAAACTACTGACTTCGGCTGGCACGCGAAACGATGCCCGGAAGCCAAACTGAAAACTAATACTACCCTGACCTCCATCACCATGCCAGTGTCCTATAGACTCAATCCGGGGTGAGAACTCCTGATCTAATCCAAGTTATAACCATTACCAACATAGATACTAATTTGAGTTCGTACTTGCATGCTTGCTATTAAAGTTGATCCAGTTGCCTGATCACCCTTTTATTGAGACTACTACTCGTACAGTGAGTTTTCACTTTCCCACTTTTGAATCGTTTTACTGTTTTCTAGGGGCTTGCATGTTACAAACTATGTTAATTACACCAACTTGTGAGTGAGTTTTTACTTCCCCCACTGTTAAACTGTTTTACTGTTTTCTAGGGTGATTTGGATGTTACAAACTTGATAATAGCACCAACTTATGATATGTGAATTATCTAACACACGAACTACCTCCCCACTACAAGTGATTAACGTAAGCCTTATGGGTCAGTGGATAGTACTATTGGTCTGACAAACCCAGGCCGCGCCCGACGGGTGGTCGGCAACAAGGTCTGCACGCGTTCTAACCTTTGTTATGTTGTTAGGCATAACTACTTTGGTGCCATTCAACTGCACGTGACGTAGTAAATGGGCTGAGGTGTCAAACGTGACACGACCTAGTGTGCTGAGGTGTCAAACGTGACACGTCACAGTTAAAATAGTCAAGGTTTCACTTGTGCTCTTCGTGTAATTCCATCTATTACTGTGACCAGTGCAATTAAACTTGTTAACACCTATTGTTCCATAACAACTAAACCAGTGGAACTCAGGCAACGTTTAGCTGACCCTTTTTAAAACTAACATGCATTTCAGGAAAAACTAAACAGGAATAAGGAACGTGCGTGTGGATGGCTTGGGTAGCAGAATGTAGCAGAATAAGAGCTGTAGTGGCTCGTAGTACCGTACTTGAACTTATCGTTTGTAATATGATATTTTATGTATGTTGTAACCGATGTTTCCTCTTTATATGATATCACATTTTTTTAATTATGTCGCACCCTACAATTGTCTTCCGCTGCGAGTCGGGGTGTGACAGAAGATGGTATCAGAGCCTTCGGTTATAGCGAACTAGGTATCTCTAAAGAACCTAGACTATAATCCTAAGTTAGTCTCCACATGCTGAGAACCTCTAGAAATTGAGTAGTGTGGCTATTACCAGGACGGCCTTGTGGGGCAAATAAATTATGGTGGTTGGGAACACAATAATTCATCTGCTCATACTTGGGAGTTTTGGGAACATCATTTAGATAGGATGAGAATCCGTCTACTAGCGTCACCAACCATAAATAAAATTTTAAAATCTTAAAATCAAAACTGTGTGCAAAACGTGCTTATGTGTATATTTGTGGAATGTTGAGTTCGGTTATTTCGGTCAGTCAAATCAGCGTTGTATGTGGTTTTCTTTCTAGAGATATCATGTCGCATCATTCGAGTCGCCAGACTACCTCTCATACGGAGACCGATCCTGAGGAGGATCCGATGATAACCCCTTGACATCGAGAAACGAGCCAGATCCTTCTGGTTACTGTTGTGGTCTTTACCCACCCAGACCTAGTACTAGGCGCGAGGGAGAGGTCTCGAGCGCCTACTGTTCTCAATCTTACCATCCGACTAGCTCCTCGGAGCGTAGTCGTACCACTGAGGTAGTTGTCAAGGTAGGACCTATCCCCCGGACCTCTATTCCTGCTATGGAGCCTTGGTAGTGGGAACCATAGCCCTCGTCTTCCTACACCAGAGACTCCTCCCGATCCTTATACTCCTTCCACTCCGAGTGCTTACTCACCTTCCTCACCTAGTTCTCAAGAGGTACCCCTTATCCGCCTCCGACAGACGGCTCGTCGGAGGGTGCCTATCCCTGTGCCTGGTTTTACACCACACGTTTCCCCTATTCGTCCGATACCTATACCCATAGGGACCCAACAACATTTTACCGCCCGTTTTCTGACACCACCTCAGGAGGACCCTTCCCCTTTTCACACTTATGAGCGAGGTGGCCCTTCCCAGCCGTTTAGAGAGCCTTCCCTACCCGTCTGGGGCATACTCGTTCCTCCTTAGGAGGTGCCTGCTCCCATCACCGAGAGCAGCTTGATGGGGTTTCTCTTTGAGCAGATTTCGTTGTTATGGATGGAGCGGAATGAGGATGAGCAGCAGAGGAGGTCAATGGGAGACTACTTGATATCCTTACACCAGGCGATCATTGCATTACAGCAGGGTATTGGTTATGTTCATCAGCACTAGAATCATTCTCGGGCGATGCTGTATGGATGCATCGGTACTATCATAGGCCTGGTGGCAGGTTTTGTGGATTTGACGTGTTGGTTGTGGCGATCTTGGTATGGTTTTCTTTCATAGTATAGACAGACACGATGTATCTTTTGCCCATCCTACCAAGCACTGGGTTATACCCATGTTGAGGTGGTGATGTAGTCGTAGTATTTCTCCGTTACGTAGTTCGTGTTCTCTTTGGTATAACTTATGTACGTCACTTTGGTGACCTGTTTTGACAGCACATTGAAGCACTGGCCCTTATGGGTTAAGTCTATGTGCAAATTTTGACGCTTGTATGATGATGGTATTATATATATATGACGATGCTTTTGACTATATGTGTCGTGGTCTCATGTGTGTGATCAAGTGTGCGATGTGTCTTAACCGAATATGTGATATGTGTTAACTGGATACGTGACATGGCTACATATACATATATTGTTTACGATAGAATGGCCACAAAACGCTAACTGAGGCAAAAATCACGCAAATGATAGCGCAACAGCTTCAGGCAGTTATTCCCACAACTGTGGCACAGGTTAGCACCGGTATTAATGCTAACCCACAACCGAACCCGCAACCAGGACCCGTAGGTCAAAACGACAATCCAAACAACGCGCAAAACAAGGTTAGACTGGTTTGCACGTATACTCACGTCATGGAATACAACCCAATGGAATTTTGTGGAACTGAAGGACTGAATGGATTAGTGATAGGGAATAAGCGAGAAGCCCCAGAAAGTAATCGAGCCGGGGCAGCAACATCGAAGAAAGGGAAAGCAATGAGCCAGAGTTACACCATGACTACCCCAACCGGTAACTCTGATAACTATAATGGAAAACCCCAAAGTGCAACAAGTGCACTTTCCACCACTTTGGTGTGTGCCGAGAAGTGATATGCTTGAGGTGTCATAGAAATGGGCATTATGCCCGAAATTGTAAGATGTTCATGAAGCCAGACCCTAAACCAACTCGCTTCCAACCCCCCTTAAGTCTCAGCCTCTACAGCAGCAACCCCGATGACCAACTCAACAGGTTACCTACCCCCGTACGTGCTTTGGATGTGGCAATACGGAGCATTTCCGTAAGAGTTGCCCGAACTTAGCTCAGCAGGCGGCAGGAAGGAATACCCAGAACCAAGCATCTATCTCGAATACAGCTCGAGGTCGTGCCTTTGTCATGGGGCCTGGTGACGCACGCCAGGATCCCAATGTGGTTTCAGGTACGTTCCTTGTTTCCGATCAATTTGCGTCAGTGTTATTTGATACGGGAGCTGATAGAAGTTATGTTTCCATTGTGATTTTACAACTATTGAATATGCCCGCTATTAACTTAAAACAACCCTATACCGTCGAACTTGCTAACGGGAAACCGATCATTAGTCATCAACTCATTTGTAACTGCCCTATAACCATTCACGGTTACCAATTTCCCATTGACCTTTTACCGTAGAATTGGGTAGTTTTGATATCGTCGTAGGAATGGACTGGCTGTCCAACCATCGCGCGGAGGTGTTGTGTGAACAGAAGGTTGTGAAGATTCCTTTATCTCCGACGAATGCAATCATGGTACAGGGAGAGAAGTTAGGTACCATGTTGAACCTCATATCTCACCTGAAGGCATTGAAGCATATACGACAGGGAAGTGACGTGTTTTTAGCCAGCGTCACGACAGAGGAACCAGCCGAGAAGCATGTTGAAGACATCCTGGTAGTATGTGAATACCCGATGTGTTCCCGGAAGAATTGCCTGGATTGCCGCCTACTCGGCAAGTCGAATTTCACATCGACCTAATACCAGGAACGGCACCCGTTGCCAAAGCCTCATATCGTCTTGCACCTTCTGAGATGCAATAACTATCGATGCAGCAGCAGGAGTTACTGGATCGGGGTTTCATCCGTCCTAGTTATTCCCCCTGGGGAGCCCCAGTTTTGTTTGTGAAGAAGAAGGACGGTAGCTTCCGAATGTGCATCGACTACAGGGAATTGAATATGGTCACTATTAAGAATCGTTACCCTCTCTCAAGGATCGATGATCTTTTTGATCAGCTACAAGGAGCCCGATATTTTTATAAGATAGATCTTCGGTTAGGTTACCATCAAGTGAAGGTCCAAGAGGACGATATTCCTTAGACAGCGTTTCGAACTCGTTATGGGCACTATGAGTTCCTAGTTATGCGCTTCGGGCTAACCAACGCACCTGCGGTATTCATGGACCTCATGAACCGAGTATGTAAACTGTACCTTGGCAAATTTGTCATCGTCTTCATCGACGATATCTTGATCTACTCCAAGAGTAAGGACGAGCACGAGCATCACTTACGTACTATTTTGGAAATACTACGGACAGAACAACTGTACGCTAAATTGTCTAAGTGCGACTTTTGGTTGCAAGCTATGCAATTTTTAGGACATGTGGTGGATCAGTATGGAATTCATGTAGATCCAAGCAAGATAGAAGTGATCAAGTATTGGCCTGCACCCAAATCTCCAAAGGAGATACGCCAATTCTTGGGACTGGCAGGATATTACCGTCGCTTCATCAAAAATTTCTCTAGTATTGCTCAATCGTTAACCGCATTGACGCAGAAGGATAGGAAGTATGAATGGGGCCTCAATCCTGACGCTACCCGAAGGCAATGACGACTTTGTCGTATATTGTGACGCATCGCGACAAGGGCTTGGATGTGTCCTTATGCAAAGGAATAAAGTTATTGCGTACGCTTCTAAACAGTTGAAAGTGCACGAAAAGAACCACACGACGCATGATTTGGAACTAGGCGCTGTTATATTTGCACTAAAGATTTGGAGACATTACTTATATGGTACCAAGTGTACTATATATTCGGACCACAAAAGCCTCCAACATATCTTCGACCAAAGGAATTGAACATGAGGCAGTGTAGATGGGTGGAATTGTTAAACGATTACGACTGTGAAATAAAGTACCACCCGGGAAAGCTAATGTGGTGCAGATGCGCTAAGTAGGAAAGATCGAATTAAACCCCTCCGAGTGAGAGCCTTGGGAATGATTGTGCTGACAAGCCTGATAAATCAAATCCAGAATGCGCAGATGCAAGCACTGGAAGAAAGCCAGTTACACGGTGAAGGATTGCACGGGAATGAGAAAAGTTTTGGGAGGAAAACGTACGAGGTGTTGTATTTCAAGGATCGAGTGTGGATTCCTGCAAATTCGGAGTTGAGACAGTTAATAATGGACGAGGCTCATAAGTCGAAATATTCGATTCACCCTCGTACACATAAGATGTACCACGACCTTAAAGAATTTTACTGGTGGCCGAGGATGAAAAAGGACGTGGCAGAGTACGTGAGCCAATGCTTGACTTGTGCGCGAGTCAAGGCCGAGTATCAGAAACCATCGGGAATGTTGCAACAACCCGAGATACCTCAGTGGAAATGGGAAAAAATCACGATGGATTTCGTGACCCATCTTCCGAAAACGCCTCGTGGTCATGATGGGATTTGGGTAGTCGTCGATCGATTAACCAAATCCGCACATTTTACTCCGATCTGTACTACCTATAAGACCGACCAGTTGGCCTAAATCTATACTAATGAGATAGTATCTAGACATGGTGTCCCGATTTGTATTATTTCCAACTGAGACAGCCATTTTACCTCACGGTATTGGCAAAAGTTACAAGAAGCTTTGGGGATGCGAATTGATTTGAGCACTGCTTACCATCCCCAAACCGATGGCCAATCGGAACGTTTGATTCATACACTAAAGGACTTGCTTCGTGCTTGTGTCCTGGACATCGGAGGAAGCTGGGATAAGCATCTCCGACTAGTGGAATTTTCATATAACAATAGTTCCCATAGTATCCCCATACGAGGCACTCTATGGTCGAAAGTGCCGATCACCACTTTGCTTGGCCGAGGTGGGTGACACTCAACTGACGGGATCTGAACTAGTTAAGGAAACGATCGATAAGGTCATTCAGATTCGGAATCATCTGAAAGCCCTCAGAGTCGGCAAAAGAGTTGGGCTGATGTACGTAGGAAACCGCTATCGTTCAAAGTGGGTGAACGGGTATTGTTAAAAGTATGGAAATGCATTATCAGATTTGGAATGACCGGAAAGTTAACCCGGCGATACATTGGACCCTACGAGATCCTAGAAAAAGTAGGTCCCGTAGCATATCGGTTGAAGCTACCAACCGAGCTTAGTGCCATTCATAATGTCTTCCACATTTCGAACCTAAAGAAGTGCCTTTCGGACAAGGCCACCTAGATACCATTACAAAACACACACGTTGATGATAAACTCTACTTTGTGGAAGAGCCAGTAGAGATAGTTGATGGCAGGGTTAAACAATTAAGGCACAACAAAATTTCACTGGTTAAAGTCCAGTGGAACTCTATACAAGGACCTGAATATATCTGGGAATGGAAGGGTGAATTCCGTAGAAAATATCCTCACCTTTTCCCCTAGCTAGACCTGGTAAATTTCGGGGACGAAATTTCTTAACCAGCGGAGATTGTAATACCCATGACAACCAGGTAACCCCTTAATTCGTCCTACACTTTAAGTCATGCTTAAAACAATAATTGCGCGTAAACTTTGCAAACTTGTATGACTTGTGTGCTATACTGAGCAATCGTATTATGTCTCGGAGGAATCCGAGAGCACGTCATGATTAACATGACCCTATTAAGGACCAACGATGCGAGGTTGGTGTCCTTAGCCTTGAACAACGTGTTAAACGGAGACTTAACGTTTAACAGTGCATTAAGCCTTTGACGTTGATTATTAGGTTATCGGTAGCATCATTTAAGATTCCAAATTCCAGAATAAACTTAGTTTTGGGCCATAGACTGTGACATAAGGGTTGAAGCTAATCGCAGTCCGGGCACGCAAAACGAAGCAGCTTCCCAGTTAGGGAAACGCCATCGTTTCGGGCATAACATAAGGCAACCAAATGTGTAAGGAACGATCGATCAAGCTTAAAAACACTTAAACTACCCTAATACGAGACTTTTATGATTAAAACGTAACTGGGTTCGGATTTCGAGACGGTTATGCACGATTTTTAAAACCGAGTCTGTTGACACTAAAAACGCGAAAAACGGAGCCTGTTTCGCAGATCGAGAACGCGTTCGGGACCTAAAATGAAACTAAACGCAACACATAAGATAAACATCATCTTTTAACACGCGATACGAAGCACGAGGTGGCCCCATGGACCCCCCCATATTTTATTTTATTTTTTCTTTTAAATCCTTTTTATTTTTTTCATTTTTACTTAATTTCGTCTTCAAATCTGCACTAAAACTCCTTCATCTCAGCTGATCTTGTACTAAACACCTTCAAATCAAAGGTATAATCCTTGTTTCATATGGTTTTAATCATGATTTCTTGAGAAAATTGGTTTAGATCATGAAAACCCTTTTTAATCCATGATTTTTGAAGGTTTAAACAAGTTTATAGGCTGAATAAGAACACCTTGGGAATTCCCTGGTGTTCTATGGTAGACATGGTCATAAATCATTTGGGGTTTGATACTCTAATCAACACCTATTCGACAAAAATCGCATAACTATTCGATTAACCGAAAAACCATTAAACAAAGCTTGATTGATCTAAATTTCTAGCATATTTGGATTGTACTTGATGTGTAGGTACTGAATATAGATCCTACACCTTTCCAGACTCAAGAAAAACCTGCGGAAACGGAGCTTGCGCTAGGTATATCGCCCGAAAACCGAATCTAGAGTAGGCAGATTATTGTTTTAACTATAACTTGGTCCGTGGTACTTGGATTGAGCTGAAATTTGGTGTGGTGATGTAGGGTAATGTCAGGAAGGTCCACCTAAACCTTTAAAATTTTTGGAATTTTCTACGAGTTTTAGTGAATATTTGACTGTTTTACATAAAGAATTTCGAAAAAATTACCAAACGAATTCAATAATCACCAAATTTTACAAAGACACTGATGAACATATGGGGAATGTTCTGCGAAATTTCGGAGTCCATTAGTTGAGTTTTGATTTGGGTTAAAAATCCGCGTTTTTGCGAGTTTTCGGTAGCCGGAATGCACCGAAACGAAATCGGAAAAATCTAAAATTTTTTGAGAAGTTCTTGGACATTTAAAGGATGTTCTGGAATTTTTTGGGGATTTTTGGACCACTCGTAATAATTAATGTTATTTATTTGATTAAATATTGTTTTGTAAATAATTTATTTAAATAAGGAAAATCCAAAATAAATTCCCAAATTATTTTTCACGTAATCTAGAATTTTTTATTATCAAATTCTAGATTAAATAGGAATTTTGCAATTAAAAATTGGTTATTTTAAATCAATTTCGTCAGTTTACCATATAGCGAACCTGCCGGAACCGGGAACTGACCCAACCCGACAAATACTAAAACTGGAACAGCGGGAGTATTCCAGGAGATTCCCAGGAAAATTGAGCACTATGGGAGTGTCCTAGGACAGTTCGGGAAAATTCCCGACGGTGAAAATGGAAACTCAAATTTGGGCAACTAGACTCCCCAAACACTCAAACTCCCTTGATGGGAAGTTAATCATTCTTAAATAACCACGTGTTGGCACATTTGTATTCCCGTACCATAATCCGAACACGTTAAACTATTGACTTTAGCTGGCACGCGAAACGATGCCCGGAAGCCAAACTGAATGCCTGCTATTAAAGTTGATCCAGTTGCCTTATCACCCTTTTGTTGAGACTACTACTCGTACCGTGAGTTTTCACTTTCCCACTTTTGAATTGTTTTACTGTTTTCTAGGGGCTTGCATGTTACAAACTATGTTAATTATACCAACTTGTGAGTGAGTTTTTACTTCCCCCACTGTTAAACTGTTTTACTGTTTTCTGGGGTGATTTGCATGTTACAAACTTGATAATAGCACCAACTTATGATGATGTGAATTATCTAACACACGAACTCCCTCCCCACTACAAGTGATTAACTTAAGCCTTATGGGGCAGTGGATAGTACTATTGGTCTGACAAACCCAGGCCGCGCCCGACAGGATGTCGGCAACAAGGTCTGCACGCGTTCTAAGCTTGGTTATGTTGTTAGGCATAACTACTTTGGGGACATTCAACTGCACGTGACACAGTAAATGGGCTGAGGTGTCGAACGTGACACGGCCTAGTGTGCTGATGTGTCGAACGTGACACGACACAGTTAAAATAGTCCAGGTTTCACTTGTGCTCTTCGTATAATTCCATATGTGACTGTGACCAGTGCAATTTGTTAACACCTATTGTTTCACAACAACTAAACCAGTGGAACTCACGCAACGTTTAGCTGACACTTTTTAAAACTAACATACATTTAAGGAAAAACTAAACAGGAATAAGGAACGTGCGTGTGGATGGCTTGGGTAGCAGAATGTAGCAGAATAAGAGTTGTAGTGGCTCGTAGTACCGTACTTGAACTTATGGTTTGTAATATGATATTTTATGTATGTTGTAACCGAGGTTCCTTCTTTATATGATATCACGTTTTTTTTAATTATGGGGAATTACCATGTGTCTGCCGCACCCTGCAATTGTCTTCCGCTGTCGGGGTGTGACATTGGAATAGTTAGGATATTTCTGTTAAAGTTCAAAACTTCTGATTCTTTTGTTAAACTTTCTATATCAGAAATTTTGATTTCAACAAGTTTGAAAACTTTTTCAACTCTGTTGAAGTTCACATTCTAATTGGAAATTCACAATTAGAATGTAGTTCATCAGATCCAATAATTTTGTTCATTTAAATGCCTGGATCATCATTTGAACAATTTTCTGATGTTTTGATATAAGCATCATGAAAATTTTCGTCATTTTCAGATTGTGAACTCAAACATGCTTTTTCATTTTTCGGCTGAGTGTTTTCAAAAATGTTTTTGTCTTTTTCTTTATCCAAAACATTCTCAACCACTTTCTTAATCTCATCTGATCCATCATTTCCATCAAATTTTGAATAGGTAACATTGATGTTGTCAGGCAACTGATCTTCTTGTTCAGGTTTTACTATCTTTAATTTCAAGTTCAGCGCCTCTTCTACCCCCTAAAGCTTTTTTATGGCATAAGTGTTCCACATCAAAGATGGACATCAATTGTAACCTAAACCTTTGTTTTGATTGCTTAAATATCTTCTCCATTTTCAAATTTTCCAGTCGGCTTCGAGAGAATATAATCCAAGACATATGAAGTTGTTGAGTAACTGATTAACTCTTAATCAACTCTTTCAGTCTCTATTCTCATTGCTTCCAACTCACTTTTTAATTTGGCTATTGTATCAATATGAGTATTTATTGCTATTTGTTTAGTCATCTTTGTAGTCTTTAACATTTTGATCGTTTTTCCCTGTTCCAAATTCGCTTGCTCAACCATGCAATATGTTCCCTTCATTTTATCATATGCTTATTTCATTGTTCTGTAATCATATTTAAAAAGTTTATTGTGTTTTTTAAGTTCGTCAATGATTCCATTCTTCTCTAAGCACGACTTGCATGGTTCAAGTCATTTTGTGCACTGTCGTTCTACCACAACTTCTACTTGTTGGGCAATTTCAACTTTCTTGTCCTAGGCAACCCTAGAATATGTCTCTTCTTCATCTCTTCGATCCATATACATCTTCTCTGCAATCATCTATTCTTCAATTTGTGTATTCTGACAATTTCCATGGTTACTATAAAGAACATTAAAAAACTAAGGAGGAAAATATGATTGCACAAATTCTCTTTTATCAACAAAGTAATCATTTGACTCTTTAGGAACTTCATCTAATGAACTTCATCATAATGAACCTCTTCCATTTTTCATCAAAAATTTGGTTTTCGGAAAGTTTGATGCAAAATAAGACTTTTTAAGCGACAATTTTAACGTATCGGTTTGCTAAAAACGTCTCAATTTTTTCCGAAAACTGTTTTTAGTAGATTATAACCCATCTCATTGATACGAATCTAACGATGTATAATATATGAGACCTATTTCGTACGAACTAGGATATTGCAATTCGTACGAATTAAGGTGTCCTAGTTCGTACGAACCAGGATGAAAATATTTGATAAGTTCTTGAGTGCTAATTCGTACGAACTACAGGTTTGAGTTCGTGCGAATTAGGTCTCCAAAAATGTGATTTTTTTGCAATTTTCGACAAGAATTCATTTTTTTAAAGGTATGAAACTTTCAAGGGTTTTACTATTATGGATTTATGTATTATACTTGAAAATCAACCCATTTTATCCGTGTAATGTCCAAGAAAAGTCAAAAATAGAATGAATGAGTAGAAAATGTGATATATGTCTTCAAATTAGTCCTCTCCTACTCTGATACCATTTGTTAGTCCCGTTGCCTGATCTGTTCAGGCACTAATTTGGCAAACCTAACGTAAACGTGCGGAATCCGTTTGCTTAGGCGACATTGTAGACACATTTGTTTCTATTTAATCATTGTTTCATTGATTATCAAACTTTACAGTTCCTGGAAACAGTTGGAAAGAGCTCTGCCATTCAGAATGCAAAATCTCTGAATGTTACAAATGAAATCCTAACAGACCTCTTTATAGAGTTTGTAGTTCGCACCAAATGGTTAATGTTCTAGTTTGTACGAAGTACTACTTCGTACGAACTACAACATTACATATGGTAATTCGTGCGAACTACACCTATTTCATACATAAACTTTGCACTAACTTGTACTTCGTACGAACTGCTAGTTCGTACGAATTACAACTTCGTTACGAAACTAAACGTTATGCTCCTAAATACAGACTCGATGTTATACGATGACGAAGGCAACAGACATATGCATCAACAAAGCCTTCTGGTGCTATTTCTGAGTTCCTAACAAAAATACAATGCAACACATGTTAGTGCAACAACCCAAGCGATACATCACGAGATCAAAACCCCAACGTAGTTAACAAAGTATAGCGTTATTCAGGTAGCACTTTGGCATCCGTTTCTTGGTTTCAAATCAATCGGCTAGATATCGAATTAGTTGATCAGGGTTAAAAACACTTACAACGGGGCAGCGATTCAAAGTTTAGGGGCTCGGGAATAAGAAACAGCAAAACGAGAGAGTAAGAGAATTGTGTTGCGAGCGAACAGGTACAACAACTTCTGTCCCACGCCTTCCTGTATATACCCATCTTGGGTTTCCCCCGCGCTTCGCTAGAAGAGTGGGGGATTCCCTTGCATGGCGCGGCAGCCTCCGGCTAGGGCTAGGTCAGCCTCAGGTTTCGTGTGTCCTGGCACTCTCTCGCGCATCGTGGGAGATGCAGATGGTTCTGGCGCATGGCGCCTGGTACACCATGATAAGATTTATTTTGTTTTTCATGTTGGGTCTCGTCGTGCGTGTCCGAGATTTTGATAAGCTTTCGTTCTAGGGTGTTTTTGAGTGTTGTTACAACCGTGGAAGCTTGGACCATTAGCAAATCTCAGGCCATGGTGGCTAAGATCAGAAATTGATCTTCCTTACTTTTCCACCAAGCCAACAAATCAAAATTTTAAAATCTTGTAAAGTCATCATTTGTACAATGTTCGACCCGCTATACCACATTGCAATTGACTCGACTCATCATATAATTGGTTAAGCATGTACAAATCGACAGGCATTTCTCATTGACTCATCGATGTGTGTGGTGGTTGTACCATATATTGTTAAATAAACCTCAAACATTTTTGAAAGTTGTTCGTTAAATCGAGCTTTTGCACCTTAACCAAGGTTTGGATCTTTCGTGGTGTTTAAATCCAACTCGTTTGCAATTTTTTTTCAATCAAAGACCTGGTTCCCATTATATTATATCACTACAAAAAAGATCACCACCGGGGACTGAAAATCAGTCTCTAAAACTCTTAAATCAGTCCCTAATGGATATTAGGGACTGATTTTGTCAGACCCGAGTCAGTCCTAATTGCTTAGTCCTAGATACTTTCATTAGTAACTAAAATTCAATCCCGATTGTATGACACCAATAGGGACTGACATTCAGTCTCCTATACACATAAAATCAGTCCTCAATCTATGTTGGCATACAACATCATTTCAGTCTCGAATACATTTCATCGGCGACAGAAAATCAGTCTTTGATACTAGGCCTTTCAAGGACTGAAAATAGTACTTAAACCTTGTCTATTTTATCCTAAACACATTTAATTAGCTTCGGGTTCCATGACCAGCCTCTAATAAAACCTTGTAGATACTGAAAATTAGTCCCTGATAACATACAATTTCATTCCTTAACATATTTTATTAGAGACTGAAAGATAATCTTAGATGTCATCTTATGTTTAGTTTCGAATATGTTTTTAGGGACTGAAAATGTGTATCTTTTAATAACTTTTTAAGTCCTGAATATTTGCTTTTAGAGATTGAGAATCATAACATACCAATTCAACTAATATGTTCTTTTCTTAGGGACTGAAAAATAATCTTAAATGTCCATTATTTAGTCTCGCATATATTTTTTTAAAGACTGAAATTTTGTATCTTTTAAGAACTTTTTAAATCCCGAATATGTTTTTTAGGGACTGATAATCACTCCCTAATATGTTAATTTCATAAGTAAAAAATAGTCTTTGATGCTATGACTGTTCCTAGTCATGAGTTTTTGAAGACTAAAAAATAGTCTTTGATACTAATTTGATAGTCCATAATATGCATGCACATTTGATAATATATTTACCTTTTAGACTAATAAGAGTCTTAAATGCAATGACATTCTCAACAAATTTAATCCATAACATTGTAGCATGTTAATTATAAACTTTAATAAAGTTAAAAGTCAAACATATAAGTAAATAGTACTTAGTAGATCAATCCTAAACTTCAAACTAGTAATCAACCAAACACCAACAAAATAAGTCTTAACTAACTCTCATTCTAAATCAAACTATTATTGTCATTGAGTTGCCCATCCAAATCAAAATCCAGAAACTTTGAGCTCATGAACATTAACATTTTTTCAGATTTCTCATTGCTTTGTTTCAATTTCTCTTCTAGTAAAGCAACCTGATTTCGAAGTGCTTCCGTCTCACTTGAAGATGGTTGAGACAATCCAGCTTCTAATGTCATCCAAAATCTTTTTTTTTTCTGTAAACCGGTCCAACGCCTACCTTCCATGCAGATTTTGTTGTTTTTTCCTTGGCACATACATTTTCAATTGCCTCCTTTTCGAGCTCGTGATCCATGGTAATAGTTATCGTTGTCCCTTTATAAACTAACTTCGCCACTGCCTCCTCTTTATGATGAATATTTTCCTAACAAAGAGAGTGTAACAATATCATCAATTTCAAACAATATCATCTAACTAGTAAACGAATAAACAAATCATTCAAATATCAAACAAATAATGTGACTTTTCTAAATAAAATATCTTTGATAACTAAATGGCTCAGCCTCTAAAAATAAAAATAAAAAAGCCAATGAGATTATAACAATATCATCAGGGTTCATTTCTCTAAAAAATAATATAAAAAAGGAATCATTCACAATATATTTGATAAACAAAGGGCTCTCATCATTCACATCATATACTAAAAAATAAAAATGAAACCTAAGGGCTGGCTTAGTTGTTGTCTTGGTAAGATGATGATGGATCACAATACGCAAAGAAAAAGAAACGTCAATATCCTTACGTATTGCCACTCAAAATTCAGCCTATATATTCTCTAAACCTGACTTGCATCTATCCGAAATCTAGTTCTAAAATATGGGTTGTTTCAGATATGTTTTTTATCTACGTTGGGCATCTAATATTTTGAGCCTTTAATATTATTACTCACCTTAAAGAACACATATATATACTACTACTATAGGTCGGACGGTGGGAACAATTACCAGTCTAGTCTACCGTGGCCTTCAATCCACCACTAGTTCCATAGAACTAAAAGAGGACATCTAAATAACTCATAAAACAAAGATAAGAAATAAGAAAAGTTGCTATGGAACCATCTAACAAGAAAGAAACAACTATATTGATTACCAATGCTAAGATCAAGGTTTAAAAAAACGGAAACGAGTTTCGAGGCGTTTTCCCTTCGCCTCAGGACGCGTAAGTATCGAGGCGAGACGAGGCAGGCTAAGGCCAAGGCGTTATTAAATAAATAAATATAAAAATTATATAATATATATATATATATATATATATATATATATATATATATATATTATAAGAAAATAAATAGTTAACATCAAAAAAAGAATTTTCTCATCAAATTTCATTAGATTCAATAGATAAAACATAAGAAAGATTCAACACATTTGAACAGATTATCATACACATTTAACAGCACATTCTGTACAGATTAAACAACACATGATTGCAGGAACATCAAGTATTATACATCATATATTATGTTAACGAATAAATAAACTGAATACTAATACAGGATTACAGGAACAAGTATTATACAGTAAAAATACAGAATACAGGATTATACAGCAAAATCGGAATCATTAACATCAGAATCAGATTAAAACAAGAACGGTAACAATAATCGAAATCATTAACATCATAATTAGATTAAAACAAGAACAATAATAATCGGAATCATTAACATCAGAATCAGATTAAAACAAACTCAGCAACAATAATCAGAATCATTAACATCAGAATCAGGTTAAACAAGAACAACAGCAATAATCGGAAGTTCGGAATGATACCAGCAGCAAGTGTGATTAACAACATAAAAATATATTAACAGCAGCCATAATTCATTTAACAGCAGTAATATTTATTCCTGATCAGCAAGTATTATTAACAACAGAAAATATATTATCAGCAGCCTAATTCATTTAACAGAAGTAATATTTATTCCTGATCGATTAAACAAAAAAAGTGGCGCTAGTTTTATTATTGCCGCCAATAAGTTTGGCGCCTAAAAACACCCTAATCTATCCCGCCTAAAACATAAACGCATGCCTAGGGATGAGCATTTGGGAATTGGATAGTTATATGAGTAGAAATTTCTCAGCAAAAACTTTATTAGCAGCAACTTAGTTACTATTAACGACTAGACCAGTTACCAATACCACTGACCAATTACCACTCTACTTATGTAACACCCTAATTTATGATAAATGGTAAGGGATACACGAGCTTAAAATATAGTTAAAGTTTACATGTTTCTATGTTTGAAGTTTGTAACAATGAATGTTTTCATTCCTCTCTATTCTCTGAAAAACTCAATTATGTGAAATAAGTGATATTTTGCTCCACAAAAGTCCATTTTCATCAATGTGGGTTTTTCTATTTGGCCCATTTATAGTCATTATACCAAAGGATAAACATTCTGCATAGGTATCAATGACTATCCCACTAACTTCCACACTCTGTGATCTCATCATCATATCTAATCTACAAAGCCTCCAACGGTGTCCCCGAACAACCTGTATTTGACGTTAAAAACTCGAAATAATTTTCAATCACCAAATTTTATCTGGACACTCGTCTCGTCACCAATTTTTTTTTTCTTTTTGGGGCATTTTGACACATTCGCGCGGATGAGAAATGTTCATTCATGCGGATCATCTGATTAGTTTTGGAACGAATTAAACTAGTTTGTTTGGATGAGAGCCTTCCGTGCAGCTGGAGGTTAATTCGTGGGGATGAAAGGCTTGTTCGTGCGGATGAACATGATTTTTCAAACGGCTTAGGTTCATTCGTGCGGATGAATGACTCCTTTGCATGAATAAGCACTCATGAGCATGAAACAGTCTCGTCCGTTCGAAAGCTGCTGTTCAAGATTTTACGATCTAAATTCTTTATTTCTTTGAATTTTATGATGATTCTTTCACAGACTAGATTGAAATTCGTTATTAATCAACCCTATGGTTTCAGTTTTACTTTTTATTTGTGAATTGGCCATTAATTTGATGTTTTCATCTGAAAACCCATAAAAAGCCATAAATCATGAGCGTAGTGATTCAATCAACTGTTAGATCAATTGAATGGTACCGTAGCTCTGATACCAATTGACAGTTCCAGATCCAGCAGGTTTAGACGGAAGTTTGGATAAAATAAAGCTAATTCGGTAGAAATCTCGTAACAATAGTAAAAATTATAAGGCTTCCATTCATATACATCATTTTACAAGATGGAGAGAAATCCAAGGTCTCTCTAGCCTTTCCCCAAAACTTAACAAATTCTAACACATGACACTATATATAGACATGAGATTTTCATGAAGATGAGCTCGTCCGTGCGTATGAGCTTGTTCGTGCAGATGAGCTTCATTCATGCGGATGAGTCTCATTCGTACAAATCAACACTCTGTTGGGTTTTTGACATGTTTATAAAAGCCTTTTATCCATATAAAATGAAAAACGCAGCGGAATAATTATTTAAAACATGTTACTTTTAAGATATAAAACCCATTTTATATGTAAAACCAAAACCCGGATCCATATATGAATATGCATGCTATCAAAAAACACAATCATAGGGTGTTATTAGAATACTACCTTCCAAGTAGCAAGAGATATGAAGAAGATAATGTTCTTGAATGGAAATCTTCAAAGGAGGAGACCTGTAGCTTGTATACCCCAAGCTTCCAACAAACACCTTATGTTTCTAGGATTTTCACTTGCGAACACCTCTTGATCAACCAACCTTTGGCCAAAAATTCTAGAGAGAATTTTAGTGTTCTTGCACTTGATTTCAATGATAGAAAGAGTGTGTGTGTGTGTGTAAGAATATCTAATTCTCAGCAAATCATCCATATATATAATTTCTTGTAAGATCTTTTCTTGGATTGTGTGAGATCTTGTAAGATTTGCAAGATATCCATATATATTACATAATCTAATCTTGGATTGTGTGAGATCTTGTAAGATTTGCAAGATATCCATATATCTCACATAATCTTTTCTTGGATTGTGTGAGATCTTGTAAGATTTGTAAGATATCCATATATCTTACATAATCTTTTATAATGTTATTTAACCTATTAAATAACAAAATAAAATATACCCTCAAATAAATTATCCATCTAATTTATTAGTTTCTCAAGTACAATTATTTAGAAAACCAATTTCTAAATATTCGAAGTGTTAATATTTATTTGTTTGACCATATCATAAATAAATATTATAAGTGTTTGTCTAGCTTGTTATTAGGTATGACCCGACTTGGGTCATAACGTACTAGCCACATCAATTTAATATATTTCAGAACAGTAAAGAACCAAGTCAAAGTATAATATTTGGTGAATATCAAGACCCAATATGTATCTCAGGTCAGAGGATACTATGATATTCGCCTTTACTTAAAATAACTTACATTCAATCACAAAGATTCCATGTAGTAATATTTGAGAGCGGGCCAGTCCAATATTTGTATCCCACAAATATCTATGAACTTTGGCAGCAACACTTTGCTCTATATTCATACCCAATGAATATCCATCAATCCGAGTTCATAATAGTCTTACCTTCATATTTGTTCCCACAAATATGATCGACTACGGACATTTAGAATAATTAACTTACTCATGGATTTAAACATGCTAAAATGGAACATAACTCAAAATGCCATAATCATTAAATGAGTCATAATAACAATTGTTCCGATATCCAAAACTAAATAGATCAAATCCGATCACTAGAATATCGAAGTCCTAAGTCAAAAGTATGACCCTCATGTTTTGGCCGTTCAAGGAGCTTCGTGAGAGGATCCACAATGTTTTGATCAGTGTGAACTTTGCGAATACATATCTTTCCCTTTTCAACTTCATCCCTTATGTAGTTGAATCTCCGTTCAATGTGCCTAGTCTTTTGATGTGCACGAGGTTCCTTAATTTGTGCAACCGCACCCTCGTTATCACAAAAGATTTCTAGGGGATCCTGAATGGTAGGAACTACCCCTAGGTCGGTAATGAATTTCTTCAACCACGCAGCTTCTTGTGCTGCCAATGAAGCGGCGATGTATTCTATTTCTGTAGTGGACAATGCTACCACATCTTGCTTTGAGCTCTTCCAAGAGACTGCAGCTCCATGCAAAATGAAGACATACCCAGATTGTGATCGAGAACCATCTCGGTCAGTTTGGAAACTCGCATCCGTGTAACCCTTTACAACGAGTTCCTCTTCACCAGATCCATATATTAGAAACATATCCTTAGTCCTTCTGAGGTATTTCAATATGCTTTTAACAGCCATCCAATGACTGTTACCTGGATTTTCCTGGTATCTACTTGTCATGCTTAAGGCGCATGACACGTCCGGTCTAGTACATATCATTGCATACATGATGGATCCTATAGAAGACGCATATGGGACTCCTTTCATTCTTTCTTGCTCATCCTTTGAGCTTGGACATTGAGAGGCATTCAATATCGTTCCCTTTTGAATAGGTACCAAACCTTTCTTAGAGTTCTCCATCGTGAACCTTTTCAAGACTTTGTCAATGTATGCATTTTGGTTCAAACCTATCAAGCGCCTTGATCTATCCTTATAGATCTTTATTCCCAAAATATAGGTGGCTTCACCAAGATCCTTAATGGAAAAACAACTTCTAAACCAGGTTTTAACACCTTCCATGGTTGGAATATCATTTTCAAATAGTAGAATGTCATCGACATACAATACTAGGAAAGTGATGATGCTCCCACTAGCCTTCTTATACACACAAGCTTCATCGGCGTTCTTGATGAGTCCAAAATTCCTAATTTCTTCATCAAAATGATGATTCCAACTTCTAGATGCTTGTTTCAATCCATAGATTGATTTCTTTAACTTGCATACTTTGTTAGGATGTTTTGGATGGACAAAACCTTCAGGCTGAACCATATAGACATCTTCATTAAGATATCCATTGAGGAAAGCCGTTTTGACATCCATTTGCCAAATCTCATAATCGTAATATGCAGCTATGGCATATAATATCCTAATTGACTTTAGAATCGCCACGGGCGAGAAGGTCTCATCATAATCAACCCCTTGAGTTTGAGTGAAACCTTTTGCTACAAGTCTCGCTTTATAAGTATCCAAGTTACCATGCATATCGGTTTTCTTCTTGAAAACCCACTTACTTCCAACTACTTTGGAGTTTAGAGGTGGCACAACCAAATCCCATACTTGGTTGTCATACATGGATTGCATCTCTATGTTCATGGCTTCAAGCCATTTGTCACAATCGGATTGTGACATTGCATCATGGTATGTGGTTGGTTCATCTGAATCTACCAGGTAGCATCCATTCATGAAAAATCCATATCTTTCGGGTGGATTACTAATTCTACCATATCTGTGAACGTTTTGTGTGTATTGATCAACCATTTGATCTTCTTCAACAACCTCTTGTTGAGTGCTAGTATCAACCAAACGTGTATCGGCTTGTGGTTCTTTATCCTCATCAAGTTCCACTGTTCTACTACTAGTTCCTTCCATAAGGAACTTAGCTTCCAAGAACTTACCCTTTTGAGAAACAAATACTTTTTTCTATGTTGGATCGTAAAAGTAATATCCTATATCATCTTTAGGATATCCTACAAAGATACACTTAGTGGATCGTACTTCCAATTTGTTTGGGATGTATTGCTTCACATAAGCTTCACAACCCCATACCTTCAAATATGATTATGATGGAGCCTTTCCATGCCATATTTCAAAAGGTGTCTTATCCATTTTCTTGGTTGGGGCCATATTCAATATACAGACCGCGGAGAGCAGAGCGTAACCCCAAAATGATAAAGGTAATGTGCTTCTAGCCATCATAGATCGAACCATATCCAATAGAATTCGATTCCTCCTTTCAGACACACCATTATGTTTGTGGTTTCCAGGTGGAGTAAGTTGTGAGATGATCCCACAACTCCTAAGATGATCTTGAAAAGCATCACTAAGGTATTCACCTCCTCTATCGATGCGAAGGATTTTGATTGTTTTCTTGAGTTGATTTTCTACTTCACTTTTGAAGTCTTTGAACATTTCAAATGCTTCATCCTTGTGTCTTAGTAAATACACATAACTATAACGACTATAGTCGTCGGTAAAAGTAATGAAGTATCTTTCACCATTCCTAGACATTGGCTTAAAAGGACCACATACATCCGAATGTATGATACCTAATAAATCCTTTGCGCTTTTAAAGGTGCTACTAAAGGATGCCTTAGTCATTTTGCCTTGTAAACAAGATTCACATACATCAAATGAATCATCTTCATTTGTTTCCAAAAGACTATTCTTTCGAAGTGTCTGCATGCGATTTTTGTTTATATGTCCAAGGCGACAATGCCAAAGATAGGAATCACTCAAATCCATTTTGAGTTTCTTGGTGGTTACTTGGTACATTGAGCTATCATATGATGTGTCATCATGAACTAATTCATAAATACCATTTAAAGGCATAACTTTAAAGTAAAACACATCATGCATTGAAACATAAATGTCATGGTTAACAAATTAGAAATTAAAACCATATAGTCTCAAAAGGGAAACTGAAATAATGTTCCTAGTCAAACTAGGAGCATACAAAACATTTTTCAAAATCACTTCCAAACCACTCGGAAGCTTCAACACATAGTCTCCTTGGGCTTCGACTTTAACTTTTGCTCTGTTGCCCATGAAGAGACTAGCGTCTCCCTTTTTATAGTGTTTATTTCTTCTGAACCCCTGTAACAAATTGCAAATATGAGTTCCACATCCGGTATCTAGTACCCATGTGTTAGAAGAAATAACATTAAGCTCAACATGTATCATGAAGATTGTACCTGAGGTCTGCCCTGCATCCCTCTTGTTTTTCAACTCCTTGAGATAGGTTGGACAATTCCTTTTCCAGTGTCCTATATCTCCACACTCAAAGCATGGGTCGTTAGTAGCAACCTTTTGCTTCTTTTCCTTCGGTTTCGTGGGTTCCACTTTAACCTTTCCTTTCCCTTTCCCTTTGACGTAGCCCTTCCTTTTGGCAAAACTTGCCTTGGAGTCGGGGTGGGGCCTCTTCTTGTTTCCTCCCTCATTGATAGTTAGAACGGTAAAGACTTTTTACCCATGCCCGCCTTGGCAGTTTTGAGCATTGCATGAAGTTCACCAATGCTCTTGTCCCATCCGTTCATGTTATAGTTCATAACAAAAGACTCAAACTTCTTTGTTAAAGAGTTGAGGATCAAATCCGTAGCCAACTCTTTAGAGACAAGACAATTGAGCCCTCGAGGCGATCAATGTGGCTTTTCTTCTTGAGGACATAAGATGAGACCGATTGGGTTTCCTCCATTCAACATGCGTGAAGCGCCTGAACCGTCTCGAAACGTTCTACCCTAGCTTGTTGAAGGAACATTTCTTTCAATTGGGTAATCATGTCGTACGCCCCATGATGTTCAAAATCCTTTTGAATTCGGGAATCATAGTTCCCAACATGAGGCAAGAGGCTTGCATGGAGTCCTCAGTATACTTAACTCAATCGTTATAGGCTTCCACATCTTCCACGTTAGGTTCATCGGGAATAGGATCATCGAACACATATGATATCTTTTCTTGCTTGAGAACGATTCTCAAGTTTCGATACCAATCCATGAAGTTGTTATGATTGAGACGACCCTTTTCAAGGATGGTTCTTAGTGACAGGTTACGGACGGTTTGGGTAACTGTGTTTGCATTGTTAGCGGCCATCTACAAAATTTTAACAAAGTTCAATTTTAGTATTTTCGATATTATTAAATTTTTAATCATTAATACCCTTTTATGTCTCACAGACAATTAATAATTAAAATATAGAATCCAATGTTACATTTAAATATTGGTTAGGTGACCTTTATCCCATTATTTAAATTAACAAGGTAGTCAACATTTGGCAATTGCAACCCTTTGCAATTTCTAGCCATATGGGATCGGTTAAACATCTTTATGTTTGGTTAGCATGTTTAATCCCATCAACACCTTTGTACGCCATGCTTCGGTGACCCTAATCACATGGT
This sequence comes from Scalesia atractyloides, assembly GCA_947069175.1. Lineage (NCBI taxonomy): Eukaryota > Viridiplantae > Streptophyta > Magnoliopsida > Asterales > Asteraceae > Scalesia > Scalesia atractyloides. The sequence goes on along the minus strand of CAMTDV010000016.1, from coordinate 55,702,069 downwards.
TTCCAAATCAAGTCGTCCTACTTACACACACATGTAAGTTTACACATACAAGTGGTTAGGTGACCTTTATCCCACAAATATGGTAAGCCTATCTCAAATACACAAGTTCCTACAAATGTGGTTAGGTGACCTTTATCCCACAAAGAATTCCCAAGTGATTCGAGTGTTGTGTAAAAGGATGGTGTTTGACTTGTTTTATAAAAGGGATTTAAGTTTTCAAAAAAATCTAATTTTAGAAAACTTTATGTACCATACATTTGCATGCATTCAAATTCATGATCGCTTAGTGAAAACCAATTTTCAAGGTTCTTTTAATAACAACCATTTTATTATAAAATTATTAACCTCTAATAAAACCTTTTATTAATTACTTTAATGATTTTTAAAGAACCAATTATAAGCTTGTTGTTGTTTATTAGTTTGTTAAGCATCCATATCCACATATCATCTAAACAACATAATAAAACAATCATACAAGCATAACACACAAAACAATAGGTGCGTAACCATAGCCAACTATTTTTGACAACACTTGTTAGCCGAAAAAAGTGTGCCAAAAGGTCCTTCCTAAAGGGTGAATATTGACACAAGAAATGTGTCATTGAACTCCCACTTGAACCCGCATCCAAATGCTTCAAGTCTGCCTTTTGTGTTGTGATTTCTTCACTTTCTCTGGCTTCCAAATGATCTTTAAATTCAGCTCTAAACTCCTTTGGGCTTCAAAAATGTGTTTTTGGTTATTGGGCTAAAATCCCGTTAAGAACTATGAAGTCCTTTAGGCCCAAAATTGGCCAAAACCAAAAACGCATTTTGTGTGCATCTTCTTTTACAATAAAGTATCCTAATACATTTTTCTGGTAAAAGAAATGCAACTAATCTATTTACTTACATAAAAAATGAAAATAAATAAATTACATATTTTTCAAATGGAAGAACAAAGACATTAATTATTACAACCCATTGAAATAATTAAATATAATTCACAAATACAATCATTCAACATATTCAAACACAAGGTCATGGCTAGGTTATGAACACCAAAATATACATCCACATATTTATATTATTCAAGAGCAAAAATGGTTCCCTTTTATAACCCATATTTTCCGCGAAGAATGAAAAACCAAAAAGTGTGGGTTTTTGTCCAAACAAACAAATCATCCATATGATATAATTTTTCAAGATTCCTTTATACATGTAAGAAAATATTCTTGAAAAACAAAGGGAAAACCATGTTAAAATTTCGGCCATAGGGTTTCTCCAAACCCAAACCCCGAAATTTTTTAAATCCTTTGAAGCATGCATTCATATAAGCGACTCTGATACCACTGTTGGGTTTTTGACATGTTTATCAAAGCCATTTTATTAATATAAAATAAAAAACGCAGCGGAATAATTATTTAAAACATGTTACTTTTAAGATATAAAACTCATTTTATGTGTAAAACCAAAACCCGAATCCATATATGAATAGGCATGCTATAAAAAAAACAACCATTGGGTGTTATAAGAATACTACCTTCTAAGTAGAAAGAGATATGAAGAAGATAATGTTCTTGAATGGAAATCTTCAAAGGAGAAGACCTCAAGCTTGTATACCCCAAGCTTCCAAGATACACCTAATGTTGCTAGGATTTTTCACTTGTGAACACCTCTTGATCAACCAACCTTTGGCCGAAAATTCTCGAGAGAATTTTAGTGTTCTTGCACTTGATTTTAATGATAGAAAGAGTGTGTGTGTGTAAGAATCTCTAATTCTCACCAAATCATCCATATATATAATCTATTGTAAAATCTTTGCTTGGATTTTGTGAGATCTTGTAAGATTTGCAAGATATCCATATATCTTACATACTCTAATCTTGAATTGTGTGAGATCTTGTAAGATTTGCAAGATATCCATATATCTTACATAATCTTTTCTTGGATTGTGTGAGATCTTGTAAGATTTGCAAGATATCCATATATCTTACATAATCTTTTATAATGTTATTTAACCTATTAAATAACAAAATAAAATATACTCTCAAATAAATTATCCATCTAATTTATTAGTTTCTCAAGTGCAATTATTTAGAAAACCAATTTCTAAATATTCGAAGTGTTAATATTTATGTTTTTGATCATATCATAAATAAATATTATAAGTGTTTGTCTAGCTTGTTATTGGGTATGACCCGACTTGGATCATAATGTACTAGCCACATCAATTTAATATGCGTCTTGGGCATACTGATTCTAACACACTCGTCGACACGAACGTGTCAAGTGTTCGTATCTAACTCTCAACTTTTGAATATTCAAGACACGCTTTATCTAGCCTATTTGCACAGTTGCAGACATACATAATATGCACAGACAATTATGGAGTTCACATTACCAAAAACGGATCAATTGTAACATCCTAGCGTCTCATACGACCATTATTGTCCATTTAACAATCACGAGCTTACGTATTTGTTTTTAGTTGCTAGGGCGGAGACTTCTCAAGAGGCCATTCATCCTAAACTAATCGTGTAACACCCTAAATCGTGTATAACAAAACGCGGGGAAACACTTGGGGAGTCACGTTACAAATTGTTTCACAACACATGGTACTCAAAGTTTTGTTTTATTGAATTATCGAATTAGAATGTCTTGGAATAACGGAAATAAAATACAATTAATTTGTCTTTCAAGTTTTAAAGTCTCTAAGGCCCGAGTCCATCCTATGTGTAGCATGCGGCGACAATCTTGACATAAATAAACCTGAAACATATGTAAAAATAAAACGTCAGCATAAAAATGCATGTGAGTAGCATAGGTTTTGTGATTTAGATTCATGGCTTTGGATATTTACAGAAAAGATTAAATAGTTTCAAAATAGCAATGAATCTTGGATAAACCTATGGTAATTAAAATACTTTGTTTAAAAAGAGATTTGTAATATATAGAAAATATACTTTGGTTTTGGAAATTTAGTAGAATTTTTAGTATATCAAAATATACTTTTGTTTAAGAATAATAATGTTTATAATATATCCAAATTTACTTTTGTTTATTCATAAAAATGATTTTGTAGTATATCAAATTATACTTTGGTTTGAAAATAAGGAAATAAATAGTATATCAAAATATACTTTGGTTTGGGAACAAGAGTATTAGTAGAATATCAAAATATACTTTGGTTTAAAAGGTTACGTAGTATATCAAAATATACTTTGGTTTAAAAGGTTACGTCGTATATCAAAATATACTTTGGTTTAGTATATCAAAATATACTTCGGTTTAGCATATCAAACTATGCTTTGATTTAGTATATTAAACTACTTTGGCAAATAATAAGTGAATCGATAGTATATCAAACTATACTTTGGAAAACAATATCACATTGGCAGCATATCAAACTATGCCTTGGAAGTATATCGAAATATACTTCAATTGTGATTTGGTAGTATATCAAATTATACTTTTGTTTTAGAAATCAACAGAAATAGGTATTTATGGCTTAATTAGAAGGTTTTGGAAATCAACAGAAATAGGTATTTACGGCTTAATTAGAAAACCTTTGTAAAACATATATTGTGGTCGTTTGGCATACACATTCAAACCTGAGTATATCAGACTATACTTTGGTGACTATAGATTACCACAAAGGCAAAATTTATTTGGTTTACACTTGGTTTATGACATTCCATACAACAGGAATGGGGTGTCAATTCCTATAGTGCTATATCGTACTACCATCGGCTTGATCATTGTTAATGAATGTATAAAAATAAATACGCACCAACAATAGTCTTACAAACTTTGAAAATCATTATTTAAGCCATAGGTAACGGTTTCAATTCGTTAAAGGATAAGTATCATGTATGCGAAATCGTATAGCTTTAAAATCGTGAAAATAGTGAATAGGCACATATGAATCACCCCAAAACGTTTGGAAAACGTAAAAGAGGGGACTATGTACTCACTTGGGATTGCAAAGTATCCTTGAATCAAGTGAAATATCAAAGCTTCAAACGTGTCTTGTGTTCTAGGAAGCCAAGAATGCTCAGTAGGAGGCCTCTAAAGAGAAGCAAACTCCAATTTAGAGCAAATTAGAAAAGAAGAACGGTATGAGCAAGCTCCAAAGAGATGGGAGAAGAAAGATTGAAATAAGCAAGTTGAAATAATGAAAATCAGTAGCTATTTATAGTTTTTGGAAGCTCACAGGATCTAGCCAAGTGTCCATGGAGGTGGCATGATCCTAGAGAGGTCTTAACACATGTCTCGTGCAGTTAGAAGCTAGCAAAATCGAATACTTGGGGATCAAGGCATGGAAGGAGAGGCTGCCATGTTGCAAACATGATTCTGCTGAGCTGGGGACCCCTTACGAACCGTATGGGGTTGTGCCTTACGGTCCATAAGCCCTACTCTGGGGGGCAAAACTTTGAAAAATGGCAGAAATGGCCCCTGTACTTGTTTTGTCGCGTTTAGGTACTTCTAACACCCGATAACCTCATTTTAAGCTCTAAGAGGAAGTTAAAGCACATGTAAATTGAATTATGCTCAAATTTGTCATGGATGTCGGTTCGTTTGGTTGTACGGTTGCGTTTTTCGCTTAATTACGACGAACGCTTTTGCGAACGTGAAAATGACCGAAATTTTGCGACGATTGAAATTTTTGCATTTTTATCAATAAGATAGAAGATTTTATTGATTAAAATTTTTTTTGGATGTCTAAACATGGTTCATATTCAAAATACAAGAATAGGCATAGTTTCGCAGTTTGGCGGAAATAGTCCTGAGCTTGAACAAGTAAGTTTTTGACATACCAAACTCTTCAAAACTTATTTCTAAATTATGTAAAGAGTATTTAGGGTATGTTTAGCTTATGTCATTGTTCCAGAGTGTATGCCACATTAAACTGATTACGTTTACGTAACAGTTTACGTATAACTTCCAGATTTGCTTTTGAGAAATTGAAATTGTACATGGACTGAAATGTGTGAATGTCATATGTTATTGTATAATTCCGGGGAATGAAACACAAGATGTTATTGGATTTGAAATCATTCAGAATTGTATGATGCTTGTAAAGGCACAAATGTCACAGTCTCCCTACTTTAGGAAATTTCGTTCCAAAATTTAACTTAGAGGAAACTTTTGAAACAGATGTGTGTGTATAGCTCTTAAAAGATCCTTTGGGAGTAAAACTCTGGGCCATGTTTGGATTCCCAGCGAACTTTGTTAATTATACTCGTTTATTGTCTGTAGGCGAGAGTTCAGATTCGAAAATCTAAAATTCAATCCAATGGGTAGGTGTATGACATCTTCGATTGTACGGAGTCTCAAAAGAACCTTGTAAATATCAGAGTGATAAACTCTTGTTGTAGTAGAATTCGATCAATGACAGAAGCGAATTACAACTATCATTCGAGTTCATCACATGAGCTCTAGGTGTTTTCTTCAAGTATTTTGAATTGTCATTCGAGTTTATGAATTTGAAAAGGAATTGGAATTTCGAACAACGTATGGAAGTTTGTTTCCTATAAAGACTATTATAGGAAACTTGTGTGTGCTCGGAGTTAGAGTCGGAAAGTGTAGGATAAAACAACATTGGTCAAGGTCCAAAACTTCTAGTAACTTAAATAACGCCACGCTTGCAATGTAAGAAGGAACACTTATATATAGGAAGTACCAGCGGCGTATCCACCATGCTCTTATTACATTGTTCCCGTATCGTTATTCTTATTACTGTAGGTTCTTACACATGACAAAACTTGCTATGGATTTCTATGCACCGAATTTTAATTATGTGTGCACCCATAATTACTCAATCGTTGCATAGTCTTCATAGTTCATTTTGTGATGTGTAGGGGAAAATCAAACAAATAAACATGAGATGACTTGTCTAGACCATCAAAGGTCTCTTTAACTAGATCATCACATGATCTTTTTAACTTTGAATCAAATAATAGTTTAGAATAGTACTTTGGAATCTAGTGGTCTATCTATTTACATAGAAAAACCCATCAAGGATTCAAGATACTACTTTGGGATCCAAAGATCTAACTATTTGCGTAGGAAGATCAATCATGGATTTGGGATTCGTGTTTTGTTTACCAAAAATATCTAGGACCATGCAAGCATGTTGTGAAAATATTTTGAAAATCATGTGCTTGGCAAACTAAGTCAATAAACCACGCAAAAATGTCTTTGAAAACCATGTACTAGGTATGCTAAGTCAACATACGTAGAAAAATGTATTTGAAACCATGTGTAGGTATACTAAGTCAATATACCTTGTAAAATATCATGAAAACCAAAGAGTAATGATATGCACATGGGCATATTATATAAGACCAATTAAGGACTTATAAAAGTACTTTTAGGTATCCAATTAAGGTTTTAAAGTGGTAGTTTGAGTATCTGTTTAAGAGTTATAACTTCTACCTTGTACTTTGTTTCTTAAAAGAAACGTATACATATGATTTTTGTAGAGATCACGAGCAATCTCAACAATGAAAGAAATCACGAGAGTAGTTTGATTTGCAAGGAACAATGTCCTTGGTATCGGTATTGTAGGGGTATGTCACACGTACACGTAATCATAAATAAAATTGAAATAACAATATTTTTTATAAACCAACTGGAATGTTTCGTGTTTCTCAGTTTACACAACAAAGACATTATAAAAGTTTAAGTGTTCACAGCTGCATTGTCATTTGCATGAGCCTCATTAGAATTTATGTTAAATGCTCGTCCACGAGCTGGATTTGCATTAACAAGCTTTGGGAAATTGTTTCGGTAGTGAGTAAGATCACCACAGTTGTAGCATGATCCAGGTGGATATGGTGCTTGAGCAGCAGCAGGGTTTGCATTCACTTGATTTTGGGCGTTAGCAACAAAACGTCATGTATTGACCAAACGTCCCAATCGTTCACAGTGGGTACATTTGTGACATGGTGTTTGATTTAGATGATGACGGTTGCATTTGTTGCACAGAGGTGTGGTGCTAGCATATGTTTTCTTAGCACGAGGATGTGCTGGTTGGTTGGGAGCAACCTGATTGTTCTGAGCAACTACTGTGAAGTTTTGTGAAGCCTTAGGCTTCTTTGACCTTTTTGAGGGTTCAGTTTTAGTGTCCTTTGGTTTTTCTTGTATAGTCTCATCTGATTGTTTCTCGTCGCCTTTGCGGAAAAGTTTACCCTTTTTGATTTGAGACTCAGTCAAGGTAGCAGATAGTTCGATAGCCCGTCGAATGGTGATAGGGTTGCTACCAGTAACAATGTCCTGAACAGGGTCAGGCAGGCCGTCAAGGTACTTTTCGATTGCCTTGTCTAAAGGCGTAACCATCGCAGGAAACAACAAACATAGCTCCTCATATCGGTCAGTGTAGGCACAATGTTCTCCACTATCTTGTTTAAGATCGTGGAATTCATTCTCAAGTGCCCTTTGTTATGACTTGGGCAAAGTTCTTTCATCATGAGAGCTCTAAGCTCATCCCATGTCTGAGCTAATGCTACATCAGCACCTCTATCCCTCATAATTCCATTCCACCACGTGAGTGCTCTCTTTTGAAAGACACTCAAAGCAAACTCTACTATACGCTCGTTCGGACACTGAACATGGCGGAAAGTGCTCTCAATACTCTCAAACCATTGTAGGAGTCCAGTAGCTCCCTCTGACCCACTAAAGTTGAGTGGTTTGGCCGAATTGTTTAAAGTTGCACGGAATAGGTGCATGGTTGTTCTTATTGTTATTGTAGTCCTGATTAAGTTGGGTCAAAAGGTTTGGGAGTACAGCAGCGATCTGCTAAGCAATTAGAGCTGCCATTTCTGTGTCTTGGGTAGCGTTGCGACGAGGAGGCATTTTGAAAGAGAGAGGAAAATATGAGAGAGAACAAATTGAATTGATAGAGGATAGTAAAAAATGAATGTTCAAATATCGACAAAGTATAAGGATTGTGATCATTAGTTCGTTACTTAAAACAAACAAACAACACAGTGACTAATCAAAGTAAATGAGTCTTTACAATGTATCGCGAAGATATGCCTTAGCCTATAAGTGGACTCTCACCCCAAGAGTTCCCAGGTAAGAGTGACTGGTCCGATAATGTGGATTTGTACGAACAATCTAGTCCTTAGACAGAAAAACTCAGGGTACAGGCATCCACCCTTCCAGATTTCATGTGTTCACATTATTAAAGCCCAAACTTTGACGAGATTTTGAAAACCTTGAAGGCTTAAAGCCCAAAAAAAAATCATCTAAGGATAGATGATTTCTCGTGAGGTTTTGGAAAATTTTTTACTTTCAAAAGATGTATTATGCTTTGTTTTTGGTAATCACCTAAGGATAGGTGATGGTAGTGTATTAAGAATCTAAACGTAAGTAAACTCGTGTTATGGTCCTAGGAAGGTTATAGACTAGGTCAAAGCCTTACTAATAACCTAATTCCCTATAAACATGACCTCTCATACCAATCTCTAACACCCCAAATCACGTATAACAACACGCGGCGGAAACACTTGGGGAGTTATGTTACAAATTGTTTCACAGCACATGGTACTTAAAGTTTTGTTTTATTGGATTATCGAATTACAATGTCTTGGATTAACGGAAATAAAATATATCAATTTAAAGTCTCTAAGGCCCGAGTCCGTCCTATGTGTAGCATGCAGCGACAATCGTCACATAAATAAACCTGAAACATATGTGAAAATAAAACGTCAGCATAAAAATGCCTATGAGTAGCATATGTTTGTATTTAGATTCATGGCTTTGGATATTTAGAGAAAAGATTAAACAGTTTCAAAATAGCCATGAATCTTTGATAAACCTTTGTTAGTTAAAATACTTTGCTTAAAAAGAGATTTATAATATATAGAAAATATACTTTGGTTTTGGAAATGTAGCAGAATTCTTAGTATATCAAAAGATACTTTTGTTTAAGAATAATAAAGTTTATAGTATATCAAAATTTACTTTTGTTTACTCATAAAAATGATTATGTAGTATATCAAATTATACTTTGGTTTGTAAATAAGGAGATAAGTAGTATATCAAAATATACTTTGGTTTGTGAACAAGAGTATTAGTAGAATATCAAAGTATACTTTGGTTTAAAAGGTTACGTTGTATATCAAAATATACTTTGGTTTAGTATATCAAACTATACTTTGGTTTAGCATATCAAACTATGTTTGGATTAGTATATCTAACTATACTTTGGTAAATAATAAGTGAATCGGTAGTATATCAAACTATACTTTGGTTTTGGAAATCAACAGAAATAGCTATTTATGGCTTAATTAGGAAACCTTTGTAAAACACATATTGTGGTCGTTTGGCATACACATTCAAACCTGAGTATATCATACTATATTTTGGTGACTATTGATTTACCACGAAGGCAAAATCTAGTTGGTTTAAACTTGGTTTCTGACATTCCATACAACAGGAATGGGGTGTCAAATCCTATAGCTCTATATCGTACTACCAATCGGCTTGATCATTTTTAATGAATGTATAAAAATAAATACGCACCAACAATAGTCTTACAAACTTTGAAAATCATTATTTAAGCAATAGGTAACGGTTTCAGTTCGTTAAAGGATAAGTATCATGTATGCGAAATCGTATAACTTTAAAATCGTGAAAATAGTGAACAGGCACATATGAATCACCCCAAAACATTTGAAAAACGTAAAAGAGGGGACTATGTTCTCACTTGGGATTGCAAAGTATCCTTGAATCAAGTGAAATATCAAAGCTTCAAACGTGTCTTGTGTTCTAGGAAGCCAAGAATGCTCAGTAGAAGGCCTCCAAAGAGAAGCAAACTCCAATTTAGAGCAAATTAGAAAAGAAGAATGGAATGAGCAAGCTCCAAAGAGACGGGAGAACAAAGATTAAAATAGAAAGTTGAAATGAAGAAAATCACTTGCCATTTATAGTGTTTTGAAGCTCACAAGATCAAGCCAAGTGTCCATGGAGGTGGCATGATCCTAGGGAGGTCTTAACACATGTCTCTTGCAGGTTAGAAGCTGGCAAAATCGAATCCTTGGGGATCAAGGCTTGGAAGAAGAGGTTGCCATGTTGCAAACATGATTCTGCTGAGCTGAGTACCCCTTACAAGCTTTATGGGGTTGTGCCTTACGGTCCGTAAGGCTTGGTCGGGGGGCAGAACTTTGAAAAATGGCAGAAATGGCCCCTGGACTTGTTTTGTCGTGTTTTGGCACTTCTAACACCCGATAACCTCATTTTTAATCTCTATGTAGAAGTTAAAGCATATGTAACTTGAATTATTCTCAAATTTGTCATGGATGTCGGTTTGTTCGGTTGTACGGTTGCGTTTTTCGCTTAATTACGACGAACGCTTTTACATACGCGAAAATGACCGAAATTTCGCAACGATTGATATTTTTGCATTCTTATCAATAAAATACAAGATTTTATTTATTACAAAAGTTTTTTGGATGTCTAAACATGTCTCGTATTCAAAATACGAGAATTGGCATAGTTTCACAGTTTGGCGGAAATAGTCCATGAGCTTGAACAAGTAAGTTTTGCCATACTGAACCCTTCAAAACTTATTTCTAAGTTATGTAAAGAGTATTTAGGGTATGTTTAGCTTATTTCATTGTTCTGGAGTGTATGTCACATTAAACTGATTACGTTTACGTAACAATTTACGTATAACTTCCAGATAAGCTTTTGAGAAATTGAAATTGTACATGGACTGAAATGTGTGAATGTCATATGTCATTGTATAATTCCGGGGAATGAAACACAAGATTTCATTGGATTCGAAATCGTTCGGAATTTTATGAAGCTTCTAAAGGCACAAATGTTACAAATCCTACCTAAGTACACTTAAATGTGGAATTCTCTTCTCGAAAACAGTCATTGGGCCTAAATTGGGTTGGTGATATTTGAAGCGGGGCATTCCTCATGGGCGCAAGATATCTCTTGTGGATAGAATAAAATGGATTGTTGTAAGATTTGCATAAAGTATTACAATGATATTGCTGATTTATTTCTAGAAATTGCTATTTCATTTCTACACGAAGCTTTTTGTTTTCCTTGAAAGCTAAAAAAATATAGATAATAACTCTCTGTATATTTATTTTATACATCATGAAACCAAGTAAATGGTGATCTCTTGTTCATTAGCAGACATCTACCCAAAATCTTTCTTTTCCCTATTTGATCAGAAACAAAGACCTTAATCTCCTCCCACTTGTGAGGTTATATGCAACTATACAACTACCACAACTTATAAGCAATTGTATAACTACCACTCCAGCAATTATATCCTCGGAGACAAGCTTCTGCTCTAAGCAAAGACAAGAAATCTACTTTATGGAATCGTATTCAACATTAGTTTTAGTCAAATCTAATCATGTTGTTTCTAGCTGGTTGGTTCTTGCAAATGTGGATACTTTCTTTAAAACAATCTTTTATGTTCACGTAATACGTATTTTAGATTTTATTGTAATATGTTTTGCATAATCAGTGTAGTGTTATGTTATATTATATTCCTTCCAAAAAATAATGTGAATATCTTTATTTATTCTATAAAGGAACATAGATGTTTTCCCTCCGTTATAACTCGTAAGATTGTGCAAGATGTAGGCTATTTATTCTGTGTCTGAAAATTCAAACCTAAGGCCTATGGGTTCATATCAACAATAAAATATTATGAAGAACAACAAACAAGGAACAACAGGTAGATTTAACATTATTACATCCAGCCAATATGAATTTGTTTGATCCATGGACGAGAAATTGATGGATTCTTATTATTATTATTTTGGTTTAAAAGAATTTTTTTTTTCACACAGGTTGTGGAACATTGTATACAAACTTGTGTTGATACATCGTGAAATGGCCAAACCATATTCATTCTTAATCGGCACATCAGGTGCTATATTATGCACATTGTGCTTATTTACACGAAGAATGCAAAAACTCTCTTATGCACAGGTATTAGATTTGTAGGCCGCGGATATCACTTATAAATCGTGTAAAGATTATTGTCATACTATTAACATATTTCCATAGAGTTATTGGAATTCAATGGATAATTCATTAAGAATAGCAAGAATGAATATGTAGAATCGATTATGAAAACAATGTGATAGAAAATTAGACCAAACACTTTCGTTATATAGAGGATGAACTATCACAACATTTTAATTGGTGGTTTTGTCGGGAATCTGATAGTTATATGAGTAGAAATTTCTCAGCAGAAACTTTACCAGCATAAACTTAGTTACTATTTACGGCTAGACCCGCTGCCACTGCCACTGACCAATTACCACTCTACTTATGTAACTCCCGAACTTATGATAAATGGTAAAGGAGACATGAGCTTAAAATATAGGTTAAAGTTATCATGTTTTAATGTTTGGAGTTTGTATTAGTGAGTGTTTTCATTCTCCTCTAAAAAAGTGGATTCTATAATTCCCCTTTACTTTAGAACATTGATAAATGGTGTGGAAAAAGTGTACTATAACAAGAATTGAATGTAACATTCTGATTTCTTTTGTTGTAACAAAATTTATAATAGTATAATATATGATATAATACTGAAAAATACTCTTTTGTTATTATTATTATTATTATTATTACTATTATTATTATTATTATTATTATTATTATTATTATTTGAAAGATAAACTTTATTCACAAAAGACTGACGGCCAAAACAAGTGACAACAAACCAAAAAACAATGAACTACTTACACTAAATCAAACTTTTACCATTTCTCCCATGACGTCCACCTATTCTTGGATCTACATTTATAGTAAAAGAAACTTAAAAACTTAATTTCCTGAATAATAAATTCTATCTTGACGGCTGTGTTAGCAAGGACTTTAAAGCTAATCTAAGACCCACCAAATTAATGTGTCTATAATCATTAAGGCTATCCGGGTCTTTACCTTTATGAAGTAGGGTGATAAGCGAAGAACTACAACCCTTACTAATAATTCCTGATTCAAAGAAGCACCGGAAGTTCTACAAAAATCATCTTCAAAATAGTCCCAATTTTTTTTAATAAATCTTATACTAAAACCATCCCATCCTGGAGCCCTACCATCCCCACATTAAAAAATAGCCCCTTAATTTCACTAACCATAAATTTTTAGATAAGAAAATAAGAATCCATCTCCATAACTTTGTTTAAAAATTTGCCCTCTTTGGCTGGTCTTTGATGCATATCTACCTGGAATCTTTTTCTAAAGAAACCTAATATTCCTTTCTTAATCAATTTAGGTTTGGACACCCATCTCTCAATAATAATAAGGCCATGGATGGAATCACTAGGTTTACTAATATTAACAATACCAAGAAAAAAAAAACCTAGTTCTCTTCTCCATCTATTGCCCATTTAACTCTCAACCTCTGTCTTATGCCTTTCGCCTTGTGGGCTTCTAGCTCACGTAAATATTTCTTACATACGAACCTATGTCTCTTTCTCCGATAATTCATGGCTTTCAAGAAACAAATCTAACTACTCCAACTCAACCCTCGATCTTTCTTCCGACTCCCTTCTTTTTTTCTAGAGTTATCTGTCCATTTTCTGATTTTCTTCCTCCGACTTTTAAATTTCCCCATCAAATTTATATACGGGGACCTACGTCATTGAAAGCATCCAAAGTCTCTTTAACTATTTCTACAAAATCCGACCGATCCATCCATGAATTAAAGAAACAAAACGGCTTTAGGCCAATGTTAAGGTCCTTAACGGATAATAACAACGAATTGTGGTCTGAAAGCCGTCTGAGGCAGAGCCCTAAAGCACGCCGCGGACCATTTATTAAGAAAATTTTGACACACCGACACTCTATCTATCTTACTCAAGTTTTTTTCCCTATCACGATCTCCACTAAGAATGTATACATGCTTCCTTTCATATCATATTCAATCAATTCCTCATCAAAAATGTATTTATTTAATTCTCTCACTCATAAAGGGTTCAAATTTCGAACTGTTCCTTTCTTCTGGACATATAACAGTACTAATTTCACCCGAAATCACGTAGCTAGAGACCAAAAACAATGTATCCTAATCTCCAATATTTGCGACCACAAAGCAAGTTTGGAAGTTGGTTGTTGAGGGGCATATATATTCATGATATTGACCATACTATCATGGCCTTTAATTAGACCTGAAACAAGGAGAAAATGTTAACCTTTCACCATGTGTTGATGAATGAAGACCCCCTGATCCCACATGCTCAAAAGGCCCCTCGATCTCTCGTTCACCTTGATGTACTCATAGGCGAATTTATATTTCCCTAAAAAATTGATGAAAAACTGAGTCTCTTGAAGCCAGCAAGACACAATGCCAAATAAGAATGACATAATGATTTAAACAAAAATTATAAAATCTACAAGCTAAAAATCCAAGAGCGAAAACCTAAAATCTAAGATTGTAAATTTTGACGAGACGGTTCTAATGCCACGAAAATGAACTCAATCGGAGTTCGTTTGATACCCTTTCTACGACTTTCTATTTTTAGGAGACTATGTATTTGAACTTTTCTATACTAACTAATAATTAGTATCATCGCTTATGATAATTAAAAAATTCAATAAATCTATTGATATGGTGAATTCATGAGGTGTTCTTAGATGTCTTAAGCAAATTGGTGATTACATAGAACTAGTATTAAGCTCCTCATGTTGCGGCGAGGTGTATCGAACTCATATGTTGAAGGGGCAACAGGGTCACGCTTTACGGTGGGATTGTTAAACTGAACGAAAGGTAGACGTAAAAACGTTCAACCAACATGCTTGTTACGGCGGGTTAATGTACTAAAATTAGACTGAAGATAGCAAAAAATTGTCACACCCCAACCGCAGCGGATTAGGTGACCGAGGCATGAAATAAAAAAAGTGTAAGTTCAAGTTTGAAGCTTACTACTTGCACGTGGCTAGGGATGATTCAACAAAAATGAATGAAGATGTTTTCATCCAAGGGTTTCAAGTCTTGAGAAAATGCTCCTAGATTGCTTCCAAGTCTTGTAAATGTGCTAGATCTTCAAGGGAACTCCATACATATATGATTTAAGTGTTTTATGAAGATGAAATGGTGGTGGTCTTAGGAGGTGTTGGCCGAAAATACTAAGGGAGATGAAGGAGGATAAGTGAAGTTCTTATGGATGTGTAAAGAGTTAAATGAATGGGTTTAGATGGCCTTTTATAGTCATGGAATCCAAAATAGTTCATAATTGAAATTGATAAAGAGTTAGACATCCATAAATCATCAACATTAAAATTACAATTAACTAATACATGGGGCTTATGGGGCCCACATTGGGGAGGGGGTGTTGGTTGTTTATTTTTTTTTATAAAGTTTGTTATATTTTGTTAACTTTATAAACTTTTAAAAATATTTTAATTTTTGGTTATCGTATTTTTATTATCCGAAGGAATAAATAATAAATGACACATGGTTCGGTATGCCAAAACATATTAACTAGTTCGCTAGACTAGTCGTTTTCTTGTTCGGGTAACGAATTCCGCTCGTATTTCGTTAGCGGGTCGATTACCGGTAAATTGTATTCTTTTTACGGAATTGTTTGCATATATTTCTTTGAGATATTCTTGATGTCTAAAATTCATCAACTAGTTCGTGAGGCTAGTTAAATTATTATTTTGGCAATAGTTATCGTATCAGTTTCGTTATTGGGTAGTTACCGAACAAATTGTGTAACTTTAAACAGTAATATTGTATAAGGATTTTAGTGTTATTTTCAATACCTTATATATTGTTTTGTGATAAATAACTTTTATTTTTGGACTTCGGACATTTATAGACTTGTTATGCGAAGTGCTGTACGTTTCTGCAGAATTGCTGAAATTGTCTGTTGAAGACAATTTAGTGTTTATATAATATTTTCGAAAAGGTTAATTGTAAATTGTTTCAACTGATGTTGTTATGTAAAATTTGTTGAGACATATTTTTATGTCTCGTTTCTGTCATCTCGGGCTGTACCGTGACTATTTCTGGTATGAGTAGTTTGTTCGCATTTCTGTTGTTAGTCTAGGACATAGTCTTTATCATTTTGCCAAATGGCGAACTCGATATCCTTATCGGATATAAATTTGTAAATTCCTAGACTTCCTGACTTAAGAAACAAAAATCAAGTCAATTATGCGAAAATATTTAATGTAATAATTTTTTAAGTTGTACGGAATTACCGTTATTTTGCCGAGCGTCACACATAAAAACATTATTCAAGCTTTAATTTGGTTTTGATATTCTACGAACTTTGGTCATGTAAGCTGCCAGGTTATTAATAGGTCTAGGTTGGTAAATTTTAGGGATTAGGTTTTGTAAAAATCCGGTTTTACTTGCCTTGCCATTATCTTGTCTATTAAACTTAATCGAGTCCTTAGTTGCCTTAGACTTTCCACCGTGAGATAGTTTGTAACATTAAGGCACTTTTCTAGAAAGTTAGACAACCGTGGGGGAGTCTAGTTAACCGGTATTCGTAACAATCCTTTAGAGTTTGATATGTTACTTCCCGAGAATGGTTGGGGGTCCTATTCGGTTTCTCTTAGGGTTTAGCACTTGAAGATCCCGGTTCCATATCACATTAGTTTTCGATAGAAAGGCATCCGATAGTAAGTGGGATTCCAACCTAGGTAGTTCTTCATCATCACTGAGTAAAACCTTAGTTTCATGTCGTGTTCTAGTCGTCTAGTTAATTATTATTTTTGGAAATCCCCCCCCCCCTTAAAAAACAATTAGGTCATGTTCATGTCAGTGTCAGTCTAGATAAAGTCGTTAGCGTAATTAAATAGAGTCTCGTGGGTTCGATATCTGGACTTACTTAGCTTTACTAGAGTTGATGGGTTCACCTGTCGGTTAGTAGTTTAGTCGAGTTTTAGAGAGTCTAGAGTATTACTTAGTGTCTAGAGTAGGTTAATTTAGTTTGTTTTTATTAAACTACTTTTAGCGCATCACTTGTACCAACAGTCTTGGACGAGGCTACCTCACACTCTTTTACATTTTCGAATGGCCTTGTTGTTTCAATTTTAGATGTTGTGGACTCAGTCAATGTTTCACAGTTTGATTCAGCTGAACCACTTGAGTTACAATCCTTTTGTAGTGGCTCTGCTGAATCCTCTATTGTTGATTTAGCGTTTCTAACCACAGCTGGATTCACTAGATTCAGTTGATTCCAATTTCTTAGAATCAGTTGCTTTAGGTGATTCACATTAGGAGTTTGATGGCACAACTGGCTTAGTCAGTTCATTATAATTTAAAACCTGAAAATGTTTATCAACCTCTGCATTTTTCACAATATTAAATTTCTCTGTTTGCTTAGAGAAATTCTCTGATTTAACAAAAAATAGGTGCAGATGTTGGTTCAGTTTTCTTTGTTTCATTCCTTTTAGGCTTTGTAATTTTAATTTTGGCTAAACTTTCAGACCCTTAACCCCACCATAAACCCTGTCAGGAATGTTTGCAATCTCCTCTTCAGTCGTAGGAATAGTAGTATAGGAATGATTGTATGGTGGAGGAATGCTCACATATCCTAGACCTTTATTCCTAGTTTCTTTCTTACTGAATTGTAACTGCTTATTTATCATTTTCTCTACCTTTTCACTTGAAACATCAAATTTTTGAAAATTAAAGTTTGTATTTTCAAAAGTTGATATTAATGAATCAAGTTCAGCAGTTAATTTTTTAGAAAGCTCTTTAAAGTGGGATGCCTACGCTTATCTTGACTCAAATCCCTATGCAACTGTCGCACATCATGTTTTTGTGCCTCCTCCATATCCTTGTATCCATTAATTTTCTTTTTGATCTGATATAAATCAGATTTGGATAACTGCAGTTGCATAATTAAGGAACTGGCCTATTCTTTGTACAACAAATATATCTACAGGCATCAGTACAACAAATATATCTACACATACCTCAGTTGAAGTGGGAGTGAAGTCATGAATCTGAGTGCCTTCACAAGGACCTGATTCTGAATTTGACGATGAAAGTGGATGAGCAAACTACAACAGGCAATGGAGAAGCAGGAGCAGTAGGAGTGGGTGAGCAAACTGCAGCAGATGTGTTGCCTTGAGCCTTCTGCTGATCGACCTTATCATATGATCTGATGAGTGAGATCAATCATCAGGCTTCATTTTGTAACAGTTGGGTGTCAACACAATCCGATAAACATTTCTAAACCAGCTATTCTTTTGCTGATCTGGAATACTTTTTAGAGCATCCAGAAGCTTCTTGTTGCCATTATAAGTAGACACCACCATTTCTACATTCTTCATTTAAGAGAGCAGTTCAACAAACCGGCCAATAAGTGCTTCTACAAATTCACCAGAAATAAAACTGAAACCTTCAAGTTTCTGCTGAAGCACATCACTTTACATTTCTGAGTTACTAAATTATGATCCCTTGGAAATGTCAGTTTTACCGTAACCGGGCTGTTATAAATGGTCATAAATTATCCGAAAACTATCTTTACCAAATTATACCATTAGACTCATCTTGAAATTTTGAACCTAATGATATATAATGTCCACAACCTTTTTTTGCCCTAAAATCAAACGAATCTAACCGTGCAGTCGGTTTGGGAAGATTGTTCACAGATCAATTTATGCACTTAAATACGTTTAAAACCGAACACGTCAGCTGGTTAAAGTTCCACCTTTTTTATATTGGGTCGTACACTCTTTGAGGTCGCACATACTGAAACCGTACACCTCAAATTAGACCATACACTGTTATATTGGGCCGCACACTACCTTTTGGATCGCACACACCTCCTGCTTGGACCGTACATAGGTATTTGGGCCGCACACAGACTGTTGGGCCGCACACTGAAGCCGCACACAAGCTTATTAGGCCTCACACTAACTACTTTAGGCCGCACACTTACGTCCAGGTTACAAGTCAATGATCAGATCGCACACCTCAGGTAGTACACTCAGGTAGCACACTCCACGTTTTAAACCCGTACACAGTTTGCCGTGTAGAGAAATTCAAAAATCAAATCCCAAAAATCAAGGAATAATTCGAAAATCAATTTTTGAGATCCTTTCCACCAATAATTTCGAAAAACATGCAAACACAACATCTTTCTTCCCAACACATATCGAAATACAGAATTTTCAAACAGTTTTCGAATCTTCAAACTGTTCTTGATGTTATTCAAATCTGCAAACACTAAGCTTCTTGTTTTTTGTTGTAATATCCACAAACCTGAGCCTTTGAAACACTTCTTAGCCTCTGATAGCAATTGTAAGTCCAGGAATTATTAATTAGATATTACAAACACAATCAAAGATGGGAAAAACAACTGAAAGTGTAGAACAAGAAGTCGATTGTATTAATGATTTGCACACAAGTTCTAGGACTTGTCTAGTACAAGTTTCAATAGTATAACTGACAATCAAAAACCCAAACAAAACTAAGGTGCACCCTATTTATAGATAACAGGGGAGACCTAGATACATAACCGGTCCAAGCCCAACCCAAACACCCTCTATACATAACTAACCAACCCCTAACTAGCCCATAACAAACAAATACAAGACAAACGTAAACCTATTAGACTATGCCCTTACAGTCTTGTCGTGTTCATTCGGTTCGTTTGCAGCCCTAGTTTTAATGGAAAACAATTGCTAATATATCTTCCTGCTTGTATGTTTGCATTTATTTGCGTTTCAATATATAAATTGTTTGTTCTTATTTTGGATTAAAAACCACAAGTATCAAAATCAAATCCAGAGAATAGGTATCAGAGCTTGGTCACATTAAACATGATTTCATAATTAATTTAATATTCAAAGATCAGCTCACAGAGTGTTTGTGCATGTTCGATGTGTCTGCCACTGTGCGAATAGGCTAGATAGAGCGTGTGTTGAAAATTGTGTAGATTAGATACGACACGACTTAAGTTCGAACATGAGAGGTGTATAAGTGTCACTTCATACGAAGTGGTCACTTCGTACGAAGGTAGTCACTTCGTACGAAGGTAAAATGCTCACTTCGCACAAGGTAAAAGTCTATAAATTGTGTCGTGTGTTCATAGTTTTGTAAGTTTTGGAGTTCCTAGTGGGGAAATGCTCCAATTTCACCAACTTGACAAGATGTATACTCTTTCGGTATGAATGAAAGCTTATGACTTATGACTATCATTCTGCTTCTACTCCGTTCTTAATAACATTCTACCGAATTAGTTCTATTTTACCCAAACTTCCGTCTAGAACCGCCGGATTCTGGAATCTCAATAGGTCTTAATTTGGTTAACCTAGTTCAATATGCGCGGAATTCTTTTTAAACTAGTGACAAGTCCAAGAATTACTTTTTAATCTCAATATTTCATTAATCTGATCAATATTTACATCCTGAGATAATTTTGACAGGGCTTCGCCTTATCAGTCAACAAAATGATTACCAACTCAAGACCCTAACACACCTATTTATAGATATGTCACTTCATGCGAGGTGAGCCTATCTTCATACGAAGTTAAGCCTTCTTCATACGAAGAGAACCTAGCTACCTTTGTATCAAGTGATCATTTACTTCATACGAAGTGAACAATACAACTTCAAAATCTAACATTGTAACCCTATTACAGTCACGGACATGACCCAAAGACGTAGGCGATAGACATTATGTATCAACAAACTCCCCTTGGACATTTTCGTAGTCTTGTTCAGTCTTCAATCTTCAAAATCACTTCATAACGTTATTCACTTATCTTCCGAAAAAGTTCTTCCTCGGCTTTCGGTGTTCTTCACTTGGAATAGGCGTTTGATCCGTCGGCGGAGCCCACCTCGTTTGCTTTCTGAATTCTTTACCTTCCAAGTCACGCCACTTTGATTTCCACATTTTGCCAGAATTAATACCATGTGCGTAACATACATTTACCACACACGGGTATTGCATCGCCTGAACTTTCTCCTTAACCTCGTAACAAATCTTGTTGTATAATAAGCATTCAATATCTTTCTCTGAGCAGTTAACTAGCCACATCAGGTCTAGTATCCTGATAGCTCTCCTTAATCCATCAAACTTTAGTACTATCACTATTTCACTAGTCTCTATATTATACTACCACCACGAAAAGAATTCACTAAAGTCTTGTTCAATCTTCATCAGTGGTATATTCTTCATAGCACGTGGCCGCTTCATAGTTAATGTAACATCTTTCTCTTTAGTCACTAATCAATCTTGATTATCTTTTTCATAATGTGTAGCTTCTAGGTTAGAAAACCATGAGCAGATTCAAACTTGATCAACTTCCATAACCTCTGGTCATCAAACTTCATCTGATAGTTGATACTCTTAGTTTGGAAAATTCTTCAACATCCAAACACGGTAGAGTCTAAATATCACACAAATATCTCCTGAAGATTTGTCTTGATCTCTTCTGAAGAAAGCTGGTGGTCGTCGGAATTTTCGTTCTTTCGGAAACTCTTTGAACAATGTCTTCTTTGCTTCAAGAATTTCTTCTTTAGTTAGCCACCTTGGAACATTACCATCTTTCACAGTTTCCTCGAATTTACTCTTGAATAAATCATCAGACGCTTCAGCAAACATTTCTTGAAAGGTTAGGAAGTCATATAGTGTATTTAACAGTTTCGTCATCAGAATCATCCTCCACCACAACCCGATCATCATTATCAGCATCTGCCACATATCTATAAACATAGTTGTCTGGTTTTGAAACACTTATGTTGTTCAGCTCCTCTTCAAAGCCAAACTCAAAGGAATTCTCATCTACCCCCAACATCTTGGCTATTTCCTCCTTGGTGTAGTTATGTGCGAACTCCCCCTCCTCCACACCATGCTCTAGATAGAATACTTTGGGTTGTGGCAATTCAGGAACAGCCGTTACAGGAGTAACGTCTGTGAGGATTCCTTAATGCTCTACTTCGTTAACAAAATCCTTGTTCTCTCCCCTGTCTTTGAGCTTCATTCACTTCATCGTTTAGATAAGCATCGTAGTCGAATGAATCATTGATTTTTGCATCATTAGATACTATGCCAGTACCACCCTGTGTATTATCGTCGTCATCACCCTTATCATCATCGTCTTTCTTATCATCTCCATCAACGTCTTCATCATCATCCTCCTCGTAATCATCAATCTCTTTTCATAATCAACCTCCTTTTCCTGGTCTTTCTTATTATCTAAGTATTTCTGCGCTTTTCTGACATTCAAGTAACATCTACAGCATTTCCATCAATCACATAGTTTACCAAAGGTTCTGATTCTGCTTCTGGCTCAGGCGTAGTGATCAGAATCTCATCAATCTTTTCTTTGTCTATGCCAACAGTTGCAATCTCAGCTTCAACTCTCCTAGCCCTTTCAGCAACCCTTGCCTTTGCCTCTTCAATCTTGATCAAATCATACTCAACATTGAAGTTTATACCAAATCTTTTCTCTAACACTTTATACAGAAAATCAAACTTCTTTGCGTTCACAGATTTTTCAACTTCGAGATCCTTTACCACTTTATGAAGCCTCTCATTCTCAGCAGTAACATTTGTAAGCATTCAGACTAGCTGCACATTCGTAGCTTCAAGATGTTTAACTCTATTTTCCAAATCGTTAACCTTTTGATCATTAAAAAAATCTCCCTCAAAGCCTGCAAATAGCAAATCATCATTAAAAGTTGTACGACCTGTAGGATGAGAGTTGTAACACCCCAAAAACATTCCAGCGGAAATACAAACGTAATGGTGACAGAAGTTGGTGCCCATAAATATCTTAGTGGACGATGCATCATAAATTTTGGACGTTTAACTTAATTAAAACATGATTTAAAGTTTAGCGTTTAGACATACCCCCAACCATAACATAGTTAAGCTGTCTTGATCCTTATGGATCTTAATACAAACATGGTCCCAAGTAAGTTTTAAAAGCTTGTCCAAAACATTATTAAATATGACATTGCATCAGTACCACAAGATACGCCAAAGCCCAAAGCCGAACGTAAGTACCTAAAGAACACGTTAAAATCAAGTGTCAACTCAAAGGAGGGTGAGTTGACGTATATTTCAAATTTCAAACAATTTGATCCAAGGAAAACTTTCTTATTATGTGTTTATTAATATGACATCCATATAATCTTAAGAAAGTTAATTTAATTTCCTTTACAAAATCCAAGGGTCAGTCATCGCAAGCGTTTTCCAAAAACCTTCGGTATCAAGACTTGTTCCCAAGGTTTACATATTAAATTTCTAGCATCAAGTGTTCAGATCGTATGTTTTCAAGACAATACGAACTATATATTTAAAATGAAAGTATAACCAAAGCTAGACACTACAGAATATAAATTCGTAGTTTGACTTGACACAGAGCTACCGGTCACGACGGGGTGGTCAACCCGATAGATCTATCAACAATTCCACGCATATAATACATATATCCTACTAAAATGATAAATTTAATATAACGAGTTGTACGAATCCCCGACGTCCCCACTGAATCGTAAGCCCAAACTGATATTTCTCTCTTGAGACCGAGCCAATTCGTCACAACTTTAGATTTAAGCATTTTTCTAAATCAACACGGTCGTTTTATCCCCAAAACACCGTAATAATACCCGGTTCTCCCCAAAACATATATTTGTATCAAAACCATGTTTTTCTCTAAAAACATTTCACAAAATATCCAACTATATTTTCCGCGAAAAACAATAATTTGTTTAAAGCCATATTTTATACAAAAACGTATAATTATCCTTTTAAGGAGTGTTCTTCCCAAAACAGTTTATAAAATAGTACAAAAGGGGGGTCTAGTGACACTCACCTTTGGTTGCGTTTTTTTATTCACGCTATCCCACAATTTGATTCTACACGTCCTAATATACGTAGGAACGATTTAAACAATCAATATTCCACAAAAGTTCCTAAGTTTCTCCAATACTTAGAATTTTCACATAACTTTGAGATTTTCTCGAAAAGTATTTGTTTTTGATTATGTAGGCGTATATATATATATATATACACACACACACATATATTCGTAAGATTTTGCGACTTGAACGATTTTATTATGCTATATCCGTTATCACTCCCATTTATAAACAATATATCTACGATTTACGCGTCGTCATATATATACCTAAACGTGAACATATAATCAATCATAGTAATGCACGTATCTTGTTAACTTATATATTTTATCATTTTAAAGCGGTTATACATGAAATAACTCATCAAGTTAACCTATGTATCATTTTCATGCTCGTAAAATAAGCTACACATTTAACGCGACATTTACGGATATCACCGTAATAACCGCACAAGTGTACATGCACAGTCTAAATCCCTACTAACATATCATCACTTAGCATATCACATCACATATTCTCATAATCTCATATTACATCATGTTACACAAAGTTCATTCTTGAACAATCTATTTTCGTGTACATTGAAATATGTGTATTTTGCTGTCGTAAGTCACGTACGACTAACCAAACACCATGGATACTTAATATAAGTTAAAATACTTATGTTTATATCAAAAATATCAATTTATTTACTGATCTATATAGTTTTATAAAATCTCTTAAAAAGTCGATGTTTACCGTTTTTAACGCATAGTCTTGTACCGCACTTTACCATAAGAACCCCAAATTATAACGACTTGATATTTTAACATAATACATGTTATTTACTGAGTAAAATGATGCTTATAACCAGGTTAGTGCAGATTTCATGTAAACTACATAAATTAGGCAAATTTCACATATTTTACCACTTTTTAAGATACAAGTACAACATGCAAAGCTACCAAACCTATGACAAAGTTTCCTGCCATTATAACACACCAGATAATATTATTTCAAGTGTTTATAGTCTGATTTAAAACATTTTTGTCAAATAATAACATTTACATCATCTCATGATCATTTAATCACCATGCATGCTTATGTACAAGCATCTAATGCATATTTCTCTTATCATCATCATCGCACAAGAACTTAAATGTATCTATATGTATTTAGTTCATGCAATCCATGATATCATCATAATCTAATCATCATTTTATGATTGCATGTATCATGTTCTTACACATTTAAGAACTAACAAACAAAACTCATATGCATGCTTACATATATACATATCCACGTCACATACATATGCACATATATACTTCCAAAATTTCACTTTTTACATGTCCATATCAAATCACAAAACCCTTTTTGAACATTCATTTGATCATACATGCATTTCACTTCTCAAAAATCATGTCAAACAAGAATCAATCAAAATCAAAACTCAAACTCTAACACCCATATATTCATACATACGGCCCCATATACACACGTATATACTTCCATTTTTATTTTGTTCAAAAACTCAATTGTTATTGCTTTTAAGTTAGTGAATCATCTAAGGATTTGAGAAACTTTTCACAATCATCAATATCACCAAGAATCAAGAACATGGGTTTTAAAATAAAGTTTTATACATTCAAGATTTTTGGTGGGTTTTGCAAAAATGTGATGATATGGAGCTTGTTCTTGCTAAAAACACCTTGAAATCACCCTTGAACCTTCAAGATAACTTGGAAACACCTTAGAATGAGCTTGGATCTTCAAGAAAAGCTTGAAATTCACAAATGGAGGTGGGTTGGAGCGTGATCTTCCGTGAGAGAGAGAAAGGAGAAGAGTTAGTGATCTTTGATCTTTTTTAAAATGTTTGTATGGATTGTGGGGATGTTTAAAATGATAATGTTTTCGAAATTAACAGAAATAGGTATTTATGGCTTCATTAGAAAACCTTTGTAAAACACATATTGTGGTCCTTTGGCATACACATTCAAACTTGAGTATATCAACATACTTTGGTGACTATAGATTTACCTCGAAGGCAAAATCTAGTTGGTTTAAACTTGGTTTCTAACATTCCATACAACAGGAATGGGGTGTCAAATCCTATAGCGCTGTATCGTACTACCAATCGGCTTGATCATTGTTAATGAATGTATAAACATAAATACGCGCCAACAATAGTTTTGCAAATTTTGAAAATCATTATTTAAGCCATAGGTAACGGTTTCAATTCGTTAAAGGATAAGTATCATGTAAGCAAAATCGTATAGCTTTTAAATCGTGAAAATAGTGAATAAGCACATATGAATCACCCCAAAGCTTTTGAAAAACGTAAAAGAGTGGAATATGTACTCACTTGGGATTAAAGTATCCTTGAATCAAGTGAAATATCAAAGCTTCAAATGTGTCTTGTGTTCTAGGAAGCCAAGAATACTTAGTAGGAGGCCTCCAAAGAGAAGCAAACTCCAATTTAGAGCAAATTAGAGAAGAAGAATGGAATGAGCAAGCTCTAAAGAGAGGCGAGAAGAAAGATTAAAATAAGCAAGTTGAAATGAAGAAAATCACTTGCTATTTATAGTGTTTTGAAGCTCACAAGATCAAGCCAAGTGTACATGGAGGTGGCATGATCCTAGAGAGGTCTTAACACATGTCTCTTGTAGGTTAGAAGCTGTAAAATCGAATCCTTGGGGATCAAGGCTTGGAAGGAGAGGCTACCATGTTGCAAACATGATTCTGCTAAGCTGGGTACCCCTTACAGACCGCATGGGGTTGTGCCTTACGGTCCGTAAGGCCTGGTCTGGGGGCAGAACTTTGAAAAATGGCAGAAATGGCCCCTGGACTTGTTTTGTCGCGTTTTAGCACTTCTAACACCCGATAACCTCATTTTTAAGCTCTATGAGGAAGTTAAAGATAAGTAACTGGAATTATGCTCAAATTTTTCATGGATGTTTGTCCGTTCGGTTGTACGGTTGCGTTTTTCGCTTAATTACGACGAATTACGAACGCGAAAATGACTGAAATTTCGCAACGAATGATATTTTTGCATTCTTATCAATAAAATATGAGATTTTAATGATTAAAAAATTTTTTGGATGTCTAAACATGGTTCGTATTCAAAATACGAGAATGGGCATAGTTTCGCAGTTTGGCGGAAATAGTCCCTGAGCTTGAACAAGTAAGTTTTTGCCATACCGAACCCTTCAAAACTAATTTCTAAGTTATGTAATGAGTATTTAGGGTATGTTTAGTTTATGTCATTGTTCCGGAGTGTATGTCACGTTAAACTGATTACGTTTACGTAACAATTTACGTATAACTTCCAGATAAGCTTTTGAGAAATTGAAATAGTACATGGACTGAAATGTGTGAATGTCATATGTTATTGTATAATTCCGGGAAATGAAACACAAAATTTCTTTGGATTTGAAATCGTTCGGAATTTTATGATGCTTGTAAAGGCACAAATATCACAAATCCTACCTATGAACACTTAAATGTGGAATTCTCTTCTCATCCACAACCATTGGGCCTAAATTGGGTTGGGGATATTTGAAGTGAGGCATTCCTCATGGGCACAAGATATCTCTTGTGGACAGAATAAAATGGATTGTTGTAAGATTTGCATAAAGTATTACAATGATATTGCTGATTTATTTCTAGAAATTGCTATTTCATTTCTACACGAAGCTTTTTGTTTTCCTTTAAAGCTAAAAAAATATAGATAATAACTCTCTGTATATTTATTTTATACATCATGAAACCAAGTAAATGGTGATCTCTTGTTCATTAGCAGACATCTACCCAAAACCTTTCTTCTCCCCAATTGATCAAGACACAAAGAACTTAATCTCCTCCCACTTGTGAGGTTATATGCAACTATACAACTACCGCAGCTTATAAGCAACTGTATAACTACCACTCCAGCAATTATAACCTCGGAGACAAGCTTCTACTCTAAGCAAAGACAAGAAATCTACTTTATGGTATCGTATTCAACATTAGTTTTAGTCAAATCTAATCATGTTGTTTCTAGCTGGTTGGTTCTTTCATATGTGGATACTTTCATTAAAACAATCTTTTATGTTCACGTAATCCGTATTTTAGATTTTATTGTAATATGTTTTGCATAATCAGTGTAGTGTTATGTTATATTATATTCCTTCCAAAAAATAATGTGAATATCTTTATTTATTCTATAAAGGAACATAGATGTTTTCCTCCATTATAACTCGTAAGATTGTACAAGATGTAGACTATTTATTCTGTGTCTGAAAATCCAAACCTAAGGCCTATGGGTTCATATCAACAATAAAATATTATGAAGAACAACAAACAAGGAACAACAGGTAGATTTAACATTATTACATCTAACCAATATGAATTTTTTTGATCCATGGACAAGAAATCGATCTATTCTTATTATTATTATTTTGGTTTAAAAGAAATTTTTTTTCACACAGGTTGTGGAACATTATATACAAACTTTTGTTGATACAACGTGAAATGGCCAAACCATATTCATTCTTAATCGGTACATCAGGTGCTATATTATGCACATTGTGCTTATTTACACAAAGAATGCAAAAACTCTCTTATGCACAGGTATTAGATTTATAGGCGCGGATATCACTTATAAATCGTGTAAAGATTATTGTCATACTATTAACATATTTCCATAGAGTTATTGGAATTTCAATTGGATAATTCATTACGAATAACAAGAATGTATATGCATTATCGATTATGAAAACAATGTGCTAGAAAATTAGACCAGTAGATATAGAGGATGAACTATCACAACATTTTAGTTGGTGGTTTTGTCGGGAATCTGATAGTTAAATGAGTAGAAATTTCTCAACAGATACTTTATCAGCATCATCTTAGTTACTATTTACGACTAGACCCGCAACCGCTGCCGCTGGGGCCGCTGCCACTGCCACTGCCATTGACCAGTTACCACTCTACTTATGTAACTCCCGAACTTATGATAAATGGTAAAGGAGACATGAGCTTAAAATATAGGTTAAAGTTTACATGTTTTAATGTTTGAAGTTTGTATTAGTAAATGTTTTCATTCTCCTCTAAAAAGTGGATTCTATAATTCCCCTTTACTTCAGAACATTGATAAATGGTGTGGAAAACGTGTAACCTAACAAGAATTGAATGTAAAATTCTGATTTCTTTTGTTGTAACAAAATTTCTAATAGTATAATATATGATATAATACTTAAAAATACTCTTTTGTTATTATTATTATTATTATTATTATTATTATTATTATTATTATTATTATTATTATTATTATTATTATTATCATTATTATTATTATTATTATTATTATTATTATTTGAAAGATAAAACTTTATTTACAAAAGACTGACGGCCAAAACAAGGGACATCACACAAAACAACAATGAACTACTTACACTAAATCAAACTTTTACCATTTCACCCAACCTATTCTTGGATCTACATTTATACTAAAAGAAACTTAAAAACTTAATTTCCTGAATAATAAAATCTATCTTGACGGTTGTGTTAGCAAGGACTTTAAAGCTAATCTTATTAATAAGACCCATCAAATTTATGTGTCTATAATCACTAAGGCTATCCTGGTGTTTACCTTTAGGAAGTAGGGTGATAAACGAAGAACTACAACCCATATTAATAATTTCTGATTCAAAGAAGCACTGAAAATTCTACAAAAATCATCTTCAAAATAGTCCCATTTTTAATAGATCTTATACTAAAACCATCCCATCCTAGAGCCCTATCATCCCCACATTAAAAAATAGCCCCTTTAATTTCACTAACCATAACTTTTGAGATAAGAAAATCAGAATCCGTCTCCATAACTTTGTTTAAAAATTTGCACTCTTTGGCTGGTCTTTGATGCATATCTACCTGGAATCTTTTTCTAAAGAAACCTAATATTCCTTTCTTAATCAATTTAGGTTTGGACACCCATCTCTCAATAATATTAAGACCATGGATGGAATCACTAGCTTTTCTAATATTAACAATACCATGAAAAAAACCAAATTCTCATCTCCATCTATTGCCCATTTAACTCTCGACCTCTGTCTTATGCCTTTCGCCTTGTAGGCTTCTAGCTCACGTAAATATTTCTTACATACGAACCTATGTCTCTTTCCCCGATAATTCCCGGCTTTCAAGAAACAAATCTAACTGCTCCAACTAAACCCTTGATCTTTCTTCCGACTCCCTTCTTTTTTTTAGAGTTATCTATCCATTTTCTGATTTTCTTCCTCCAACATTTAAATTTCCCCATCAAATTTATATACGGGGACCTACGTCATTGAAAGCATCCAAAGTCGCTCTAACTATTTCTACAAAATCCGACCGATCCATCCATGAATTAAAGAAATAAAACGGCTTTAGGCCAATGTTAAGGTCCTTAACTGATAATAACAACGAATTGTGGTCTGAAAGTCGTCTGAGGCAGAGCCCTAAAGCACGCCTCAGACCATTTAATAAGAAAATTTTGACACACCGACACTCTATCTATATTACTCAAGTTTTTTTCCCTATCACGTTCTCCACTAAGAAAGTAATACATGCTTCCTTTCATACCATATTCAATCAATTCCGCATCAAAAATAAATTTATTGAATTTTCTCACACATAAAGGGTTTAAATTTCAAACTGTTCCTTTTTTCTGGACATATAACAATATTAATTTCACCGGAAATCACGTAGCTAGAGACCAGAAACACTGTATCCTAATCTCCAAAATTTGCAACCACAAAGCACGTTTGGAAGTTGGTTGTTGAGGGGCATATATATTCATGATATTGACCATACTATCATGGCCTTTAATCAGACCTGAAACAAGGAGAAAATGTTAACCTTTCACCGTGTGTTGATGTATGAAGACCCCCTGATCCCACATGCTCAAAAGGCCCCCGGATCTCTCATTCACCTTGATGTACTCATAGGAAAATTTAGATTTACCTCAAAAATTGATGAAAAACTGAGTCTCTTGAAGGAAGGAAGACACAATGCCAAATAAAAATAAGAATGACACAATAATTTAAACAAAAATTCTAAAATCTATAAGCTAAAAATCCCAGAGCGAAAACCTAAAATCTAAGATTGTAGATTTTGACAAGACGGTTCTAATGCCACCAAAATGAACTCAATCGGAGTTCGTTTGATACCCTTTCTACGACTTTCTATTTTTAGGAGAATATGTATTTGAACTTTTCTTACTATCTAATAATTAGTATCATTGCTTATAATAACTAAAAAATTCAATAAATCTATTGATATGGTGAATTCATGAGGTGTTCTTAGATGTTTTAAGCAAATTGGTGATTACATAGAACTAGTATTAAGCTCCTCATGTTGCGGCAAGGTGTAAAACCTTGGAAAAAGTAACATTGACATTTTTATCGAACTCATATGTTGAAGGGGCAACAAGGTCGCGCTTTACGGTGGGACTGTTAAACCTGAACGAAAGGTAGACGTAAAAACGTTCAACTAGCATGCTTGTTACGGCGGGTTAATGTACTAAAATTAGACCGAAATGTAAAGATAGCAAAAAATTGTCACACCCGAACCCGCAGCAGATTAGGTGAACGGGGCATGAAATAAAAAAGTGTAAATTCAAAAGTTTGAAGCTTACTACTAGCAGTTGGCTGGGGATGATTCAACAAAAATGAATGAAGATGTGAAGATCCAATGGCTTCATGTCTTGAGAAAATGCTCCTAGATTGCTTCCAAGTCTTGTAAATGTGCTTGATCTTCAAGGGAACTCCATACCCATATGATTTAAGTGTTTTATGAAGATGAAATGGTGGTGGTTCTTAGGTGGTGTTGGCCGAAAATACCAAAAGAGATGAAGGAGGAGAAGTGAAGTTCTTATGGAAGTGTAAAAAGTTAAATGAATGGGTTTTGATGGCCTTTTATAGGCATGGAATCCAAAGTAGTTCATAATTGAAATTGATAAAGAGTTAGACATCCATAAACCATCAACTTTAAAATTACCATTAACTAATACACGGGACTTGTGGGGCCCACATGGAGGGGGTGTTGGTTGTTTATTTTTTTATAAAGTTTGTTATATTTTGTTAGGCTAGTAAAATTGTTATTTTGGCAATAGTTTTCGTATCGGTTTCGTTATTGGGTAGTTACCGAACAAATTGTGTAACTTTAAACAGTAATATTTGTATAAGGATTTTAGTGTTATTTTCAATACCTTATATATGGTTTATAATAAATAACTTTTATTTTTGGACTTCGGACGTTTACGGACTTGTTCTGCGGAGTGTTGTACATTCCTGCAGAATTGCTGAAATTTTCTGCGGAAGACAATTTAGTGTTTATATAATATTTTTGAAAAGGTTAATTGTAAATTGTTTCAACTGATGTTCTTATGTAAAATTTTTTGTGACATATTTTTATGTCTCGTTTCTGTCATCTCGGGCTGTACCGTGACTATTTCCGGTATGAGTAGTTTGTTCGCATTTCTATTGTTAGTCTAGGACATAGTCTTTATCGTTTTGCCAAATGGCGAACTCGATATCCTTATCGGATATAAATTTGTAAATTCCTAGACTTCTAGACTTAAGAAACAAAAATCAAGTAAATCATGCGAAAATATTTAATGTAAAAACTGTTTAAGTTGTACGGAATTACCGGTATTTTGCCGAGCATCACACATAAAAACAATATTCAAGCTTTAATTCGGTTTTGATATTCTACTAACTTTAGTCACTGTAACCTGCTAGGTTATTAATAGGTCTAGGTTGGTAAATTGCTAGGATTAGGTTTTGTAAAAAGCCGGTTTTACTTGCCTTGCCATTATCTTGTCTATTAAACCTAATCGAGTCCTTAGTTGCCTTAGAATTTTCCACCATGAGGTAGTTTGTCACATTATGGCACTTTTCTAGAAAGTTAGACAACCGTAGGGGAGTCTAGTTAACCGGTACTCGTAACAATCCTTTAGAGTTCCATATGTTTCTTCCCGAGAATGGTTGGGGGTCCTATTCGGTTTCTCTTAAGGTTTAGCACTTGAAGATCCCGGTTCCATATCACATTAGTTTCCGATAGAAGGGCATGCGATAGTAAGTGGGATTCCAACCTAGGTAGTTCTTCATCATCACTGAGTAAAACCTTAGTTTCATGTCGTGTTCTAGTCGTCTAGTTAATTATTATTTAATTTAATTGCAAATTTTGGATTTTTGGAAATCCCCCCCAAACAAAAAACAATTAGGTCATGTTCGTGTCAGTGTCAGTCTAGATAAAGTCGTTAGCATAGTTAAATAGAGGCTCGTGGGTTCAATATCGGACTTACTTAGTTTTACTAGAGTCGATCGGTTCACATGTCGGTTAGTAGTTTAGTCGAGTTTTTGAGAGTCTAGAGTATTACTTAGTGTCTAGAGTAGGTTAATTTAGTTTGTTTTTATTAAACTACTTTTAGCACATCACTTATACCAACAGTCTTGGACGAGGCTACCTCACACTCTTTTACATTTTCGACTGGCCTTGTTTTTTCAATTATAGATGTTGTGGACTCAGTCAATGTTTCACATCTTGATTCAGCTGAACCATTTGAGTTACATTCCTTTTGTAGTGGCTTTGCTGAATCCTCTGTTGTTGATTTAGCGTTTCCAACCACAACTGGATTCACTAGATTCAATTGATTCCAATTTCTCAGAATCAGTTGCTTTAGGTGATTCACATTTTGAGTTTAATGGCGCAGCTGGCTTAGTCGCTTCATTAGAATTTATAACCTGAAAATGTTTATCAACCTCTTCATTTTTCACAATATTCAATTTTTCTGTTTGCTTAGAGGCATTCTCTAATTTTACAAAAATAGGTGCAAATGTTGGTTCAGTTTTCTTTGTTTTATTCCTTTTAGGCTTTGTAATTTTAATTTTGGCTCAACTTTCAGACCCTTAACCCCACCATAAACCATGTCAGGAATGTTTGTAATCTCCTCTTCAGTCGTAGGAATAGTAGTATAGGAATGATTGTATGGTGGAGAAAAGCTCACATATCCTAGACCTTTATTCCTAGTTTCTTTCTTACTGAACTGTAACTGCTTATTTATCATTTTCTCTACCTTTTCACTTGAAACATCAAATTTTTGAAAATTAAAGTTTGTATTTTCAAAAGTTGATTTTAATGAATCAAGTTTAGCAGTTAGTTTTTCAGAAAGCTCTTAAAGTGGAGATGCCTACATTTCTCTTGACTCATATCCTTATGCAACTGTTGCATATCATGTTTTTGTGCCTCCACCATATCTTTGTATCCATTAATTTTCTTTTTGATATCATATAAATCAGATTTGGATAACTACAGTTGCATAATTAAGGAACTGGCCTATTCTTTGTATCCACTTACCTTTTCTCTACAGGCATCAGTACAACAAATATTATCTACACATACCTCAGTTGATGTGGGAGTGAAGTCATGAATCTGAGTGCCTTCACAATGACCTGATTCTGAATTTGACGATGAAAGTGAATGAGCAAACTATAGCAGGCAATTGAGCAGCAGGAGCAGTAGGAGTGGGTGAGCAAACTGCAACAGATGTGTTGCCTTGAGCCTTCTGCTTGTCGGCCTTATCATATGATCTAATAAGTGAGATCAGCTCATCAGGCTTCATTTTGTAACAGTTGGTTGTCAACACCAGCTATTCTTTGGCTGATCTGGAATACTTTTTAGAGCATCCAGAAGCTTCTTGTTTCCGTTATAAGTAGACACCACCATTTCTACATTCTTCATTTAAGAGAGCAATTCAGCAAACCGGCTAATAAGTGCTTCTACAAATTCACCAGAAATAAAACTGAAACCTTCAAGTTTCTGCTGAAGCACATCACTTTACATTTCTAAGTTGCTAAACTGTGATCCCCTGGAAATGTCAGTTTTACCGTAACCGGGTTGTTAAAAAACGGTCAGAAATTATCCGAAAACTGTCTTTACCAAATTATACCGTTAGACTTGTCTCGAAATTTCGAACCTAATGATATATAATGTCCACAACCTTTTTTGCCCTAAAAATCACACGAATCTAACCGTGCAGTCGGTTTGCTAAGATTGTTCGCAGATCAATTTCTGCACTTAAATATGTTTAAAACCGAACACGTCAGCTGGTTAAAGTTCCACCTTTGTTATATTGGGCCGCACTCTTTGAGGTCGCACATACTAAAACCGTACACCTCAAATTAGACCATACACTGTTATATTGCGCCGCACACTACCTTTTGGACCGCACACACCTCCTGCTTGGACCGTACACAGGTATTTGGGCCGCACACTGACTATTGGGCCGCACTGAAGCCGCACACAAGCTTATTAGGCCTCTCACTAACTATTTTAGGCTGCACATTTATGTCCATTTTACAAGTCAATGATCAGATCGCACACCTCAGGTAGCACACTACACGTTTTAAACCCGTACACAGTTTGCCTTGTAGAGAAATTCAAAAATCAAATCCCAAAAATCATGGAACAATTAGAAAATCAATTTTTGAGATCCTTTCCACCAATAATTTAGAAAAAAACATGCAAACACAATATCTTTCTTCCCAAAATAGATCGAAATACAGAATTTTCAAACAGTTTTCCAATCTTCAAATTGTTCTTGATGTTATTTGAATCTGCAACACTAAGCTTCTTGTTCTTTGTCGTAATATCCACAAAACTGAACCTTCGAAACACTTCTTAGGCTCTGATACCAATTGTAAGTCCATGAATTATTAATTAGATATTACAAACGCAATCAAAGATGGGAAAAACAACTGAAAGTGTAGAACAAGAAGTCGATTATATTAATGATTTGCACACAAGTTCTAGGACTTGCCTTGTACAAGTTTCAATAGTAGCACTAACAATCAACAACCCAAACAAAACTAAGGTGCACCATATATATAGACAACAGGGGCGACCTAGATACATAACCGGTCCAAGCCCAACCCGAACACCCTCAATACATAACTAACCAACCCCTAAGTAGCCCATAACAAACAAATACAAGACAAACGTAAACCTATTAGACTATGCCCTTGCAGTCTTGTTCGTGTTCGTTCGGTTCGTTTGCAGCCCTAGTTTTAATGGAAAACAATTGCTAATATATCTTCCTGCTTGTATGTTTGCATTTATTGTGTTTCAATATATAAATTGTTTGTTCTTATTTTTGATTAAACTCAAATCCAAAGAATTGATATCAGAGCTTGGTCACATTAAACTTGATTTCATAATCAATTTAATATTCAAAGATCAGCTCACAGTGTTGGTGCATGTTCGGTGTGTCTGCCACTGTGCGAATAGGCTAGATAGAGCGTGTGTTGAAAATTTTATAGATTAGAGACGACACGACTTAAGTTTGAACGTGAGAGGTGTATAAGTGTCACTTCATACGAAGTGGTTACTTCGTACGAAGGTAGTCACTTCGTACGAAGGTAAAAGGCTCACTTCACACGAGGGTAAAAGTCTATAAATTGTGTCGTGTGTTCATAGTTTTGGTAAGTTAGTTCATCTTCGTACGAAGAGAACCTAGCTACCGTCGTACCAAGTGATCATTTACTTCATACGAAGTGAACAATACAACTTCAAAATCTAACATTGTAGCCCTATTACAGACACGGACATGACCGAAAGACGTAGGCGATAGACATTATGTATCAACAAACTCCCCCTTGGATATTGTCGTAGTCTTGGGCAGTCTTCAATCTTAAAAATCACTTGGAACAGGCGTTTAATCTTTTATCTTTCAAAAAAGTTCTTCCTCGGCTTCCGGTGTTCTTCACTTGGAACAGGCGTTTGATCTGTCGGCGGAGCCCACTTCAAGAATTGAAATCTTCTTATAGAAGCCTTCTTCTTAGTTTCAGCAATCTTTTCCTCCTTCCTCGTTTGCTTTCTGAATTCTTTACCTTCCAAGTCACACCACTTTGATTTCCACATTTTGCCAGAATTAATACCATGTGCGTAACATACATTTACCACACCCTGGTATTGCATCGCCTGAACTTTCTCCTTAACCTCGTAAAAAATCTTGTTGTATAATAAGCATTCAATATCTTTCTCTGAGCAGTTAACTAGCCACATCGGATCTAGTATCCTGATAGCTCTACTTAATCCATCAAACTTTAGTACTATCACT
Source organism: Scalesia atractyloides (assembly GCA_947069175.1). Taxonomy (NCBI): domain Eukaryota; kingdom Viridiplantae; phylum Streptophyta; class Magnoliopsida; order Asterales; family Asteraceae; genus Scalesia; species Scalesia atractyloides. The sequence continues at coordinate 55,665,140 of CAMTDV010000016.1, read as the reverse complement.
GTTTCACTAGTCTCTATATCATACTGCCACCACTTGAAGAATTCACTAAAGTCTTGTTGAATCTTCATCTGCGGTATATTCTTCATAGCACGTGGCCGCTTCATAGTTAGTGTAACATCTTTCTCTTTAGTCACTAATCAATTTTGATTATCTTTTTCAGAATGTGTGGCTTCTAGGTTAGAAAACCATGAGCAGATTCAAACTTGATCAACTTCCATAACCTCTGGTCATTAAACTTCATCTGATAGTTGATACTCTTAGTTTGGCACAATTCTTCAACATCCCTTCACAGTAGAGTCTAAATATCACACAAATATCTCCTAAAGATTTGTCTTGATCTCTTCTGAAGAAAGCTAGTGGTCGTAAAAAATTTTCGTTCTTTCGGCAACTCTTTGAACCATGTCTTCTTTGTCACACCCCGACCCGCAGCGGAAAAGGTGATCGGGGCATAATTGGGTTATCATCAAAGCTCATGACATTTATTATATGTTTCATATTCATTAATACAATTTAATGGAAATTTACAATAAATGAATACAACATGTTCTAACTATCAATCTAAGCTTCTTGGTTCTCTTCTAAGGCATATCCTATGTTTTCCTTGCTTCAACCTGTTCACCTGTATCATGTGTAAAAGGGTTTTTGGATCAACATAATGTTGGCGAGTGAATCCTATGGAAAACATTTGAACAATTTATTTAACTTGATTATGAAATATGTGCACAACCAAACATGAGTAAAACAGATGTAACTTAATCAACAATCATAAGATGTTAAATGAAACACTCATGAACAATAATGGAACAATTAAAGGCACGCGATGCTCAACTCGTCTCTCACGAGGAACTGAGGGGCCTGATGAATGAATTGCATAAACATGATAATATGAATGACACAACTACAAACAATACAAACTCAATGATATACACATAAACAATAATGAATTTGAATTGAAGCACGCGATGTTCTACTCGTCTCCCACGAGGAACTGATGGGCTTAATGTATGAGTTTCATATAATTTGACAAAAGGAATATAAGTAAATCACAACAATAAAAACAATCTAAGTTTAAGTCATGATGTGGTATGGCACAAGTTTAAATAAATAAATTAGTTATTTTCATAACACATGACACACCCCAAAACGTGTAATTTAAAATGGGGAATTGTAAGATTCACTCACAGTGGGTGCGTTCGGTTGATGACGTTGAATGCACGCGAAGTGGTTTTAACCACGAGTGAGTTTTAACCTAGATAAATCGCATTATGGTTTGGTAAGTAAACGGATTTTATTAAACTATTTTAGTAGGATTGTTGGGTGTATTTTTGTGAGTTTGAGGCTATTTTCTAACCTTAAAAATGTTATTTTTAAGTATTATAATTGATTTTTAATTAAAATAATTAAATAAAAATAATAAAAAAATTTATTTTTTTCTGACCGTTGACCGGCCCGTTGACCGTTGACCTGACCGTTGACCGGTTCGATGGAATATTATTGTGCGCTGAGTGAGGCTCGAACCCGAGACTCCCGTACGCGTGCACGCAGCTCTACCAACTGAGCTACGTGTCTAACCCGTTATATATCTGATTTTAATTATATATATATATATTAATTAGATTAAACCGAAATTCATTTTATTTTAAAAACATTTTAAGCGAAACGGTCATGCACTCCACAGGTCTCGAACCCGGGACCTGTGGTTTAATCCAACACACAGTCCACCGCTGGACTGTGTGTTCAACATGCTATATCATTCGATTTTTATTATACTTAAATACTAATTAGTTATTTCCTTTTTTTTTGCCTTATTTAAAAAGAAAAGATAATTGTCCGAGTCGGTGCTGAAGACCGGACTCGAACTCGTGACCTGTGATATAAACAAACACACAGTCCACCGCTGGACTGTGTGTCTAACTTGGTTATTATTCCGATTATTAATATACTTAACATATAACTGTGGCGACCCGGTTCGGTTTAACAAAAAAAAATGATTTTTATTATGGCAGCGTGTGTGAGACGGGAATCGAACTTGAGACGTTTTGCGTTTTATATGTGCACACAGTCCACCGCTGGACTGTGTGTCTAACCCGATTAATTTCATGATTTATATTATACTTATATAATACAGAAAAACGTCGTCTTCCTCGCTGGAATATAACCAGAGTTCGGAAATCGATTGGTTCAAAGTTTTTATCGGTTTATTAGTGTTTTACAGTTCATTAAGGTGAGATAATTGTGAAAAAGGAAAAGAAATTGGGCGGAGAATTTTACCGACTGGATCCTCTGTTTTCCAGCGGAACTCCGGCGACAGAATTCAACTCCGGCGTCAGGTGTCTTGCAGCAGCAAGTCTCCGGAAAGCTTGGAAAGAGTATAGGTATCTCCGGTATAAGCTTCAGAGGCTCAGCAAGGCTCGGCAATGGGGAAGTCGGTTTTCCGGCGACGAACAGGAAAGTTCCGGCGAGTGGAATTACGCCGAGGAAGAGTGTGATTTTGAGCGAAAGTGTTTGTCGTGGGTTGTGGGTGGATTTATAGTGCAAATCGTCAAAGCACTTGGTCTGAATTCCGACTGTATTCGTTTATTTAAATTTTCCGGCAGTTATGATTTTGGTCGCGGACTTTAAACATCGGTTATAACCGATGTATTGTTAATGGTTTACGTTATAACTGAAAGTGGTGTTAAAACTCGCGAGATTACCGGGATTCCGACGACTGAACTGTTTGGGCGCCGGTTTTGAATTCGTAACGACACTTTATCAATTAAATGATTCTATTATATAACAAACAAAGTCCACGGCGCAGTGGTTTGTGTGTGTGAGTTAAATCAGTTGGCTGATTCGGTACAGACCCGGGTTCGAAACCCGGCAGAGGTAATATATTTTTATTTTGCGATTTTTGACAGTTTTTCAAAAACTAAATATATATTCCCGTATAATAATTGATTACGGATCGTTTAAAAATATTTTGGGCATTTAATTCGCAACGAAAATTTTGACTGACTGTTCGGTTGATAAACGGAGCGGGTTTGGTAAATCCGTTTTTGACGGATGTTACAGTATCCCCTGCTTTTTAGAAATTTCGTCCGAAATTTAAATTGTGATATATTTGACTAAAAGAATGGTGATGTTTTGTTTGACAGTTGTATGCTTAGCAAAATAAGGGCTTAAGTTTTTGTTTGAGGCGGTAACGTTCCTTGTAAGGGTTAGGTACCCTATTCAGGAATCGCTTTTTGTTGCCTACTGTATGAATATTGATAAACAGGAATGATTCGCTAAAAATGATATCATGCATAAGAGTTTAGGTACGTTTGGGAAAATATGGTTATATCCTAAGGCAAAACTTCTAACACTAAAATCTACATGGAACATAAATAAAAACACAACATCTGATATTTGAACATAAGTAAGCACAACAGCTAATATTCAAACATGAATGAACACATCAGCAAATATTTGAACATGAATAAACACATCAGCAAATATTTGATCATGAATAAACACAACAGCAGATATTTGAACATGAATAAACACAACAGCAAATATTTGAATCCACATTCTGATAGCGTATATGTTTGAATGGTGGAAGTTCCTCTCTCGTTTGTTATGATGGAGAGGTTAGTTTATGTAGAAATGGAACACATTCCAATCTCTTTAAATAACATGATGATATAAATGTAACTCAAATTCCAACCAAGGCAATACTAAATCCTACATGGAACTTCTCATAACCGCCTGATAATACCTCTGATCCTTTGGCAAGAATACTTATATATAGGAAGTACCAGCGGCGTATCCACCATATTCTTGCCAAATTTTCATTAGTTTTATCCACAAGTTATGATTGGTTACCAAGAAACTAATAAATCCTACATAGAACTTCTCATAACCGTCCGATAATGCCTCTGATCCTTTGACAAGAATACTTATATATAGGAAGTACCAGCGGCGTATCCACCATATTCTTGTCAACTTTTCATTGGTTTTATCAGTGAATTATGATTAGTCCTATAACTCTACAACCAAACATAAAATACTGAAATGAAATATATCTGTGCGATCAAGGCTCAATCGAACGGAGCCGATCGTATTGCATGTACTGAAAATGAAATGGATGTGCGCTCAAGGCTCAATCAAACGGAGCCGAACGTATTGAATGTACTGAAATTGAAATTGTGTGCTCAAGGCTCAATCGGGTGGAGCCGAGCGTATTGCATGTACTGAAAATGAATAACTTAACCACACAAACAGCCTATGCATGGAACCTCTCATAACCGCCTGATAATGCCTCCGATCATTTGACAAGAATACTTATATATAGGAAGTACCAGCGGCGTATCCACCATATTCTTGTCAAATTTTCATTGACTTTATCCGCAAGTTATGGTTAGTTCGATGCGACTCTACTACAAACACCACAACCACAAGATACTGATAATGAAATTGTCTGTGCGCTCAAGGCTCAATCAAACGGAGCCGAACGTATTGAATGTACTGAAATTGAAATTGTTTGCTCAAGGCTCAATCGGGTGGAGCCGAGCGTATTGCATGTACTGAAAATGAATAACTTAACCACACAAACAGCCTATGCATGGAACCTCTCATAACCGCCTGATAATGCCTCCGATCATTTGACAAGAATACTTATATATAGGAAGTACCATCGGCGTATCCACCATATCCTTGTCAAATTTTCATTGACTTTATCCGTAAGTTATGATTAGTTCTATGCGACTCTACAACAAACACAACAACCACAAGATACTGATAATGAAATTGTATGTGCGCTCAAGGCTCAATCGGGTGGAGCCGAACGTATTGCATGTATTGAAATGTAAAATGAAATAACCGATCAAGGCTCAAACAAATGGAGCCGATCGTATTGAATGTACTGAAAACAATATATAATATATAATATCCAATAATTTCTCTAACAGTCTACACATGGAAAAACATAAAGCTAAACGATAGGAATTGAATCTGGATCTTCGGCGAAGAGGACTAGCTGAGTATCTTCATTTGGGCCGTCATTATCTTCGACAGGATTGGCGTTGATATTGAAGACTCTTTCTCTTGCTGGTGGCATAGTGGTTGGGTTTTCTTGGTTTACTTGGTTTACTTGGTTAACTGGGTTTGATTGGGCTTGAGTGTTGATAACGTTAACCAATTGAGGGCATGTGTTTCTAAAGTGGGTAGGATCGCAACAATTGAAACAAGCTCGAGCATATGGGAACATGGGGTATTGGGGTTGTTGATAGGCTTGGGCCATGTTTTGAGTAGGGGAAAAGGTTTGGTCTTGAAAGGTGCGACAAACATTGCTCAAATGACCATAGCGTCCACAAGTTGCACATAGACGACAAGGTAGAGTATGGGGATGGTGATAAAAACAGTTGTTGCATCGAGGGTGAGGTCCAAGATATGGTTTCTTATCTGGGTAAGCTGAGTTGGGTGCCACTTGGGTGATTGGGATAGCTCGGATGGGTTATGGCGTGTAAAACTGGTTGATTTCGTTGGGTCGCAGCGAAAAGTCGCCCGACTCTTCTTCTCTTAGGATTGGGTTGAGAAGGGGATTCAGTTTGAGTGGAGTCGGAGGTTTCAGTCGATTCTTTATCCTTCTTCTTCTCCTCCTTGAAGTCTTTGTTTCGGATTCGGTTCTCGGTGAGCTCTGTTGCTAGCTCCATTGCTGCTTCCAAAGTTGCAGGCTTGGCACTTATTACAGGGTCTTGAATCTTTGACGGAAGACCACGAATGTAGTGCTCGATCAAACGGTAGAGGGGAGTGAACATGTTGGGAACCATTTGATGTAGCTCGAGGAATCTTTTGTTGTAGGTGATGTGGTCTCCTTCCATTTGCTTCAATGAGTAGAATTCATCTTCTAATTTCTTGATTTCGCTCCTTGGGCAAAATCGTCTGGTCATGATTTCCTTCAATTCGTTCCAGGTTAAGGACATAGCATGTTCCACACCTCGTTTGGCCTTCTCTGTGTTCCACCAAGTAAGTGCTACCCCATATAATCGACTGGTAGCATATCGCACTTTGCGATCGTCAGGGCAATCGCAATTTAGAAATGTGTTCTCCATTTCTTCAAACCAATGGAGGAGAGCGGTGACGCCTCCAGTCCCTTTGTATTTCGGAGGGTCGCATGATTTGAAGTGCTTGTAGGTGCATTTAGTGGTATTTGGGGAAGAGTTGAAAATGTTTTGATTCGCTTGATTGACAGGATTAACGGTAAGTGCTTGTTGAACTTGGATTACAATATTGGGTATTACGGCAGCCATTTGTTGAGCGATTAAGGCAGCCATGCGTTCGCGGGCTTTTCTTGCTCTTGTCTTCCTACGGGCGAGGTTAGAAGACTTCTACAATGAATACATGACAAGAGTATGAGTTGGATGCTTTTGGGATCATGGGTCGCATTCAAGAACGAACATTTATAAAATAATTATAGATAAATAAATTACTACATCCATTGGATGTCTTGGGTTTTGCTCGCTGTTAGGCCCTTCATGCCGCCATACTTTACCTGTGTAATCATGTGGGCCCCCATGAATACCGGTTTTTCATATGGTTCGCACGGTTTCTGCCTGGTTGCGTACACAAAAACCCGGAGAAAATCGAGAAGTATGTATACAACGTGTGATGTTCGGAATGTGTCCAGGTGTAGACACGGTGACACCTCAAAGTAGGGTTAGTTCGAACGACGTTTGGTGTGGCATGCTTTGGCCTAATAGGTCCTTCGTACTCTCATCGTTGGTCCCCAGGTAGGCAAACTGGTCCGTTATATTGGATTTATACGAATGCCAGCCTAGACAGGACGTTCCGACTACCGGTACTTGTACCCTTCCAGTTACTACATGCCCGTCGCAGAACTTACTTTGATGAGATTTGAAAATTGCACAAAATCTTTGGATAATGAGAGTATGAAAATAAATTGAATACATGAACATCGATATATGTATAATGAATATGTATATATGTATATGAATATGTTATGACTGAAATGTTGACTGAAATGTAAACAAATAAATATCATAAGTTTGTATGTAACCATCTAATCAATAAAAATTTAGGCAGACTATAGTATAGGCTCTAAAGGTCTAATAACCTATCCTATATCCCTATAGTCATGGCTCTGATACCAATCTGTCACACCCCGACCCGCAGCGGAAAAGGTGATCGGGGCATAATTGGGTTATCATCAAAGCTCATGACATTTATTATATGTTTCATATTCATTAATACAATTTAATGGAAATTTACAATAAATGAATACAACATGTTCTAACTATCAATCTAAGCTTCTTGGTTCTCTTCTAAGGCATATCCTATGTTTTCCTTGCTTCAACCTGTTCACCTGTATCATGTGTAAAAGGGTTTTTGGATCAACATAATGTTGGCGAGTGAATCCTATGGAAAACATTTGAACAATTTATTTAACTTGATTATGAAATATGTGTACAACCAAACATGAGTAAAACAGATGTAACTTAATCAACAATCATAAGATGTTAAATGAAACACTCATGAACAATAATGGAACAATTAAAGGCACGCGATGCACAACTCGTCTCTCACGAGGAACTGAGGGGCCTGATGAATGAATTGCATAAACATGATAATATGAATGACACAACTACAAACAATACAAACTCAATGATATACACATAACAATAATGAATTTGAATTGAAGCACGCGATGTTCTACTCGTCTCCCACGAGGAACTGATGGGCTTAATGTATGAGTTTCATATAATTTGACAAAAGGAATATAATAAATCACAACAATAAAAACAATCTAAGTTTAAGTCATGATGTGGTATGGCACAAGTTTAAATAAATAAATTAGTTATTTTCATAACACATGACACACCCCAAAACGTGTAATTTAAAATGGGGAATTGTAAGATTCACTCACAGTGGGTGCGTTCGGTTGATGACGTTGAATGCACGCGAAGTGGTTTTAACCACGAGTGAGTTTTAACCTAGATAAATCGCATTATGGTTTGGTAAGTAAACGGATTTTATTAAACTATTTTAGTAGGATTGTTGGGTGTATTTTTGTGAGTTTGAGGCTATTTTCTAACCTTAAAAATGTTATTTTTAAGTATTATAATTGATTTTTAATTAAAATAATTAAATAAAAATAATAAAAAAATTTATTTTTTTCTGACCGTTGACCGGCCCCGTTGACTCGTTGACCGGTTCGATGGAATATTATTGTGCGCTGAGTGAGGCTCGAACCCGAGACCTCCCGTACGCGTGCACGCAGCTCTACCAACTGAGCTACGTGTCTAACCCGTTATATATCTGATTTTAATTATATATATATATTAATTAGATTAAACCGAAATTCATTTTATTTTAAAAACATTTTAAGCGAAACGGTCATGCACTCCACAGGTCTCGAACCCGGGACCTGTGGTTTAATCCAACACACAGTCCACCGCTGGACTGTGTGTTCAACATGCTATATCATTCGATTTTTATTATACTTAAATACTAATTAGTTATTTCCTTTTTTTTTGCCTTATTTAAAAAGAAAAGATAATTGTCCGAGTCGGTGCTGAAGACCGGACTCAAACTCGTGACCTGTGATATAAACAAACACACAGTCCACCGCTGGACTGTGTGTCTAACTTGGTTATTATTCCGATTATTAATATACTTAACATATAACTGTGGCGACCCGGTTCGGTTTAACAAAAAAAAATGACTTTTTATTATGGCAGCGTGTGTGAGACGGGAATCGAACTTGAGACGTTTTGCGTTTTATATGTGCACACAGTCCACCGCTGGACTGTGTGTCTAACCCGATTAATTTCATGATTTATATTATACTTATATAATACAGAAAAACGTCGTCTTCCTCGCTGGAATATAACCAGAGTTCGGAAATCGATTGGTTCAAAGTTTTTATCGGTTTATTAGTGTTTTACAGTTCATTAAGGTGAGATAATTGTGAAAAAGGAAAAGAAATTGGGCGGAGAATTTTACCGACTGGATCCTTTGTTTTCCGGCGGAACTCCGGCGACAGAATTCAACTCCGGCGTCAGGTGTCTTGCAGCCGCAAGTCTCCGGAAAGCTTGGAAAGAGTATAGGTATCTCCGGTATAAGCTTCAGAGGCTCAGCAAGGCTCGGCAATGGGGAAGTCGGTTTTCCGGCGACGAACAGGAAAGTTCCGGCGAGTGGAATTACGCCGAGGAAGAGTGTGATTTTGAGCGAAAGTGTTTGTCGTGGGTTGTGGGTGGATTTATAGTGCAAATCGTCAAAGCACTTGGTCTGAATTCCGACTGTATTCGTTTATTTAAATTTTCCGGCGGTTATGATTTTGGTCGCGGACTTTAAACATCGGTTATAACCGATGTATTGTTAATGGTTTACGTTATAACTGAAAGTGGTGTTAAAACTCGCGAGATTACCGGGATTCCGACGACTGAACTGTTTGGGCGCCGGTTTTGAATTCGTAACGACACTTTATCAATTAAATGATTCTATTATATAACAAACAAAGTCCGCGGCGCAATGGTTTGTGTGTGTGAGTTAAATCAGTTGGCTGATTCGGTACAGACCCGGGTTCGAAACCCGGCAGAGGTAATATATTTTTATTTTGCGATTTTTGACAGTTTTTCAAAAACTAAATATATATTCCCGTATAATAATTGATTACGGATCGTTTAAAAATATTTTGGGCATTTAATTCGCAACGAAAATTTTGACTGACTGTTCGGTTGATAAACGGAGCGGGTTTGGTAAATCCGTTTTTGACGGATGTTACATTCTTTGCTTCAAGAATTTCTTCTTTAGTTAGCCACCTTGGAACATTACCATCTTTCACAGTTTCTTCGAATTTACTCTTGAATAAATCATCAGACGCTTCAGCAAACATTTCTTGAAAGGTTAGGAAGTTATATGTTCCTTCGCTAGTGTATTTAACAGTTTCATCATCAGAATCATCCTCCACCACAACCCAATCATCATTATCAGCATCCGCCACATATCTATAAACATAGTCTTCTGGTTTTGAAACACTTATGTTGTTTAGCTCCTCTTCAAAGTCAAACTCAAAAGAATTCTCATCTACCCCCAACATCTTGGCTATTTCCTCCTTGGTGTAGTTATGTGCGAACTCCCCCTCTTCCACACCATGCTCTAGATAGAATACTTTGGGTTGTGGCAATTCAGGAATAGCCGTTACAGGAGTAACGTCTGTGAGGATTCCTTAATGCTCTACTTCGTATCTTTGAGCTTCATTCACTTCATCGTTTAGATAAGGATCGTAGTCGAATGAATCATTGATTTTTGCATCATTAGATACTATGCCAGTACCACCATGTGTATTATCGTCGTCATCACCCTTATCATCATCGTCTTTCTTATCATCTCCATCAACGTCTTCATCATCATCCTCCTTGTAATCATCAATCTCTTTCTCATAATCAACCTCCTTTTCCCGTTCTTTCTTCTTATCTAAGTATTTCAGCGATTTTTTGATATTCAAGTAAAATCTACAACATTTCCAACAAACAAATAGTTTACCAAAGGTTCTGATTTTGCTTATGGCTGAGGCTTAATAATAAGAATCTCATCAATCTTTTCTTTGCGTATGCCAACAATTGCAATCTCAGCTTAAATCTCAGCCTTTACAATCTTGATCAAATCATACTCCACATTGAAGTTTATATCAAATCTTTTCTCTAACACTTTGTACAGAAAATCAAACATCTTTGCGTTCACAGATTTTTCAACTTCCCGATCCTTTACCACTTTATGAAGTCTCTCATTCTCAGTAGTAACATTTGTAAGCATTGAGACTAGCTGCACATTCGCAACTTCAAGATGTTTAACTCTATTTTCCAAATCTTTAACCTTTTGATCATTGAAAAAATCTCCCTCAAAGCCTGCAAATAGCAAATCATCATTCAAAGTTGTACGACCTGTAGGATGAGAGTTGTAACACCCCAAAAACATCACAGCGGAAATACAAACTTAATGGTGACAGAAGTTGGTGCCCATAAATATCTTAGTGGATGATGCATCATAAATTTTGGACGTTTAACTTAATTAAAACATGATTTAAAGTTTAGCGTTTAGACACACCCACAACCATAACATATGGATCTTAATACAAACATGGTCCCAAGTAAGTTTTAAAGCTTGTCCAAAACATTATTAAATATGACATTGAATCACTACCACAAGATACGCCAAAATCCCAGAGCCGAACTCAAGTACCTAAAGAACACTTTAAAATCAAGTGTCAACACAAAGGAGGGTGAGTTCACGTATATTTCAAATGTCAAACAATTTGATCCAAGGAAAACTTTTTTATTATGTGTTTATTAATAAAACATCCATATAATCTTAAGAAAGTTCATTTAATTTCCTTTACAAAATCCAAGGGTCAGTCATCGCAAGCGTTTTCCAAAAACCTTTGGTATCAAGACTTGTTTCCAAGGTTTACATATTAAATTTCTAGCATCAAGTGTTCAGACTCGTATGTTTGCAAGACAATACGAACTATATATTTACAATGAAGGTATAATCAAAGGTAGACACTATAGAATATAAATTCGTCGCTTGACTTGACACGGAGCTACCGGTCACGACAGGGTGGTCAACCCGATAGATCTATCAACAATTCCACGCACACAGTATTAATGATTAAACGGCAAAATTTGCGCAAGTGCCCGCAATGGGCCACTTATAATGCTTGCCTCACGTGTAATACATATATCCTACTAAAATGATTAATTTAATATAACGAGTTGTACGAATCCCCGACGTCCCCACTGAAACGTAAGCCAAAACTAATACTTCTCTCTTGAGACCGAGCTAATTCGTCACAACTTTAGAATTTAAGCATTTTTAAATCTACACGGTCATTTCATCCCCAAAACACCGTAATAATACCCGTTTCTCCCTGAAACAAATATATCAATCAAATCCTGTTTCTCCCCGAAACATATATTTGTATCAAAACCATGTTTTCCTCTAAAAAGATTTCATAAAATATCCCAACCATATTTTCGGCAAAAATATATCAATAATTTATTTAAAGCGATATTTTATAAAAAAATATATAATTATCCTTTTAAGGAGTGTTCTTCCCCATAACAGTTCATAAAATAGTAAAAAGAGGGGTCTAGTGACACTCACCATTGGTTGCGTTTTTTTATTTGCGTTATCCCACAATTTGATCTACACGTCCTAATATACATAGGAACGATTTAAACAATCAATATTCCACAAAAGTTCCTAAGTTTCTTCAATACTTAGAATTTTCACATAACTTTGAGATTTTCTCGAAATATCTTTATTTTTGATTATGTAGGCGTATTTATATATATGAGTTCATATATATGTATATATACATATATTTGTAAGATTTTGCGACTTAAACGATTTTAGTGGTGTCCCTCATTATGTTATATCCGTTATCACTCCCGTTTATAAGCAATATATCTACGATTTGCGCGTCGTAATATATATAACTAAACGTGAACATATAATCAATCATGTAATGCACGTATCTTCTTAACTTATATATTTTATCATTTTAAACATTCATACATGAAATAACTCATCAAGTTAACCTATGTATCATTTTCATGCTCGAAAAATAAGCTACACATTTAACACGACTTTTACCAATATCACCGTTATAACCGCACAAGTGTACATGCACAGTTTAAATCCCTACTAACATGTCATCACTTGGCATATCACATCATATATTCTCATAATCACATATTAAATCATATTACACAAAGTTCATTCTTGAACAATCTATTTTCGTGTACATTGAAATATGCGTATTTTAACGTTTTCGGCCGTCGAAAGTCACGTACGACTAACCAAACACCATGGATACTTAATATAAGTTAAAATACTTATATTTATATAAAAAATATCAGTTTATTTACTGATCTAAAATATTTTTATAAAAATCTCTTAAAAATTCAATTTTTACCGTTTTTAACGCATAGTCTTATACCGAACTTTGCCATAAGCATCCCAACTTGTAACGGCTTGATATTTTAACATATTACATTTCTTTACTGAGTAAAATGATGCTTATAACCATTTTAGTGCAGATTTCATGTAAACTACATAAATCATTCGAATTCACATATTTTACCACTTATTAAACTACATGTACAATATGCAAAGCTACCAAACCTATGACAAAGTTTCATGTCATTATAACACACCAAATAATATTTTTCTAGTGTTTATAATCTGGTTTAAAACATTCTTGTCATATAATAACATTTACATCATCTCATGATCATTTAATCACCCTGCATGCTTATGTACAAGCATCTAATGCACATTTCTCATATCATCATCACACATGAACTTAAATGCATCTATATGTATTTGATTCATGCAATCCATGATATCATTTTCATCTAATCATCATTTTATGATTGCATATCATGTTCTTACACATTTAAGAACTAACAAACAAAACTCATATGCATGCGTACATATATACATCTACACGACACACACATATGCACATATATACTTCCAAAATTTCACTTTTTACATGTCCACCTCAAATCGCAAAACCCTTTTAGAACATTCATTTAATCATACATGCATTTCACTTTTCAAGAATCATGTGAAACAAGAATCAATCAAAATCAAAATTCAAACTCTAACACCCATATATACATACATACAGCCACCTATACACATATATACTTCCATTTTTATTTTGTTTAAAAACTCATTTGTTATTGCTTTCAAGTTAGTGAATCATCCAAGGATTTGAGAAACCTTCCACAATCATCAATATCACAAAGAATCAAGAACATAGTTTTATACATTCAAGAGTTTTTGGTGGGTTTTTTAAAAATTGTGATGATATGAAGCTTTGTTCTTGCTAAAAACACCTTGAAATCACCCTTGAACCTTCATGATAACTTTGAAACACCTTAGAAGAGCTTGGATCTTGAAGAAAAGCGTGAAATTCAAAAATGGAGGTGGGTTGGAGGGTGTTCAGCCGTTAGAGAGAGAAAGGAGAAGAGTTAGTGATCTTTGATCTTTTTAAAATGTTTGTATGGATGAGGGGATGTTTAAAATGATTATATTTTCGCCCAAGACCAACACATGGACAAGAAAGAGAATGGTGGGCTTCCTAGCTGCCACCTACACCTTCTCTCTCATAATCATGCATATACATATGCATATATTTAACTGACTACTGGGTATTTTATCTAACGTTTTAATCCCGTTTTAAGGCGTTAAAAATTATTTTTGTCATTCTATAAAAATAAATTTACCATTATATTGTTGAAAAATATTTTATTTTCCTAGACTGGCTGCGTTGCCTGTATTTGACAGTATACGCACTGTGTCGCGCAATACGCGCTTAAATTAGCTATATAAGAATTACAAGCGTTTTAAATAAGTTTTCCTCACGAATATGATTAAAATAGCATTTTAATCATAACGCACTATTTTTAGGATTTAAACATTAATCGGGCGGTCACCGACGTTCGTCTCGCATTTTATCCGTTACGCGATAAGCGTTTATCTTATTATTGCCAACATAATTTTTATCAAAGTTTGGATTTACCAACACATTAAATACCATCAAATAACGCCAAATTCAATAAATTACTGCCTTTATTTATTGATAACACGTGTCACACTAGTACAATAGAAGCTCAAAATAGCCGGGTGTCACAAGATTGACGTCTAATAGATGATTGAGGTGTTGATTGTTGACGTCTAGTAAATGCTTGAGGTGTTGATTGTTGTTGTACAGAAGGTGTTGGTTGTTTTGGAGGTGACAATGGTTGTTGTGGTGTTGGTGGTTGTTGAGGTGATGGTGGTTGTTGATGTGGTGGTAATGGAGGTTCTAAGGATGTAACATTTTCTATAGTAACCTCTGCTTCAACTCTCGGAACTTTTTTATTAGTAATCACTGCCTCATACTCAATCACAGTTATCTTTGCAGCTTTCTTATACTTCCTTCTTGCTTTCTTTAACGATGGAGAACCAGTGGATTTCTTTGTATCAGAAGCTTTGCTTTTTACTCTTTTAGGTTTCTTTGCTGGTCTCTTGATTATCTCTTCTGGTCCGAAGGCACATATGTTTCATCATCATCACCCATTGCCTTTCTTTTTCGTTGTTTGACTTTCTCTGTTGCTGCTACGTCATAATCAATACTTTCATCGTTATCACCTTCAAAAGCTTATTTTTCTATCTCATTAGCAAAGTTCGCAACATTTTCATCACCTTGTTCTCGATCGGATGTTGCAGAGAAAAATTCATCATTTATATTCACATTCTCATTAGCAGGCACCTCCTCATCAGACGATTCATCGACAAGTAAAGTATCAGCCTTTGTTCGCTTTTTTCCTGGGTTTTTTCTTTGGAGTTGTCTTTTTCTTTTTCTTCTCCTCTTTCTCATACTAGAAACCCCACTTAGGAACATAATCAGCCATGCTTTCCTCTTCGTCATTTTCAAAATTGCCTCCTTCATTTCTCCATTTATCTTTGGGCGATGCGACATAGTACTTATCTTTGATTGCCTCGAAGAAATCTCTCCCAACAGGTTTAGTCTGTTGCTTCAAATACTGATTCAGACGAATTAAAGAAAGATCTGACATGTCTTCCAATTTCACATCGTCTGTTTTATCTTTCACAAGGTTTGGAACTAATCGTCCAGCATCATCTGTACAAATCTTGGATACTGTAAAAAATTCTCTTTCACAATGCTTGACTTCATTTGTTCAAAATCAATCGCGTAAAGTTGTAACGCCGACTTAGAGTAAGAGTAGCTATCATGCACATCTGATAGTCTACCAAAGCATCATGCCCTCCTTTTCGGTGACTTAGTGCGACAACAACTGAATGTACAAAAAACTTATAGGGCCTGCCCAGAAAAGCTTTTTGAAGTTCGATGCATTCAAAACCCCTTAATAACCCATGCGATAATAGCACCCTTTGCCATTATCTCTGAGTATATTGTTGAAAAATCATCTTTATCTTTAAAATCCAAAACCCTTCAAATCAACTCTTCTGTGATCAACACTTCTTTATCTTCGTTACCAATCTATACAAACGACTGATAGCTTTCAACTCTAGCACAAACTTAGCATATTCCAGTACTCTGTACGTGAGATCTGTATGCTTTGTGTTGATCTGTCAAATCTTTCTTAATCGGAAACGATCCATAAACTTAAGAATATCCAAGGGTCAGTCATCATAAGCGTTTTCCAAAAACCTTCGATATCAAGACTTGTTCCCAAGGTTTACATATTAAATTTCTAGCATCAAGCGTTTAGACTCGTATGTTTGTAAGATAATACGAACTATATATTTACAATGAAGGTATAATCAAAGCTAGACACTACAGAATACAAATTCGTCGCTTGACTTGACACAGTGCTATCGGTCACGACGGGGTCGTCAACCGGATTGATTTATCTACAATTCCACGCATACAATATTAATGATTAAACGGCAAAATTTGCGCAAGTGCCCGCAATGGGCCACTTATAATTCCTGCCTCACGTACAATACATATATCCTACTAAAATGATAAATTTAATATAACGAGTTGTACAAATCCCCGACGTCCCCACTGAAACGCAAGCCCAAACTGATACTTACTCTCTTGAGAGCAAGCCAATTCGTCACAACTTTAGATACATTTTTAAATCTACACGGTCATTTTATCCTCAAAACACCGTAATAATACCCGTTTCTCCCTGAAACACATATATCAATCAAATCCCATTTCTCCCCGAAACATATATTTAGATCAAAACCATGTTTTTCTCTAAAAACATTTCACAAAATATCCAAACCATATTTTCCGCGAAAATATATCAATGATTTGTTTAAAGCTATATTTTGTACAAAAACCTATAATTACCCTTTTAAGGCGTGTTCTTCCCCAAAACAGTTTATAAAATAGTAAAAAAGAGGGGTCTAGTGATACTCACCTTTCCTAATATACGTAGGAACGATTTAAACAATTAATATTCCACAAAAGTTCCAAAGTTTATCCAATACTTAGAATTTTCACATAACTTTGAGATTTTCTCGAAAAGTCTTTATTTTTTATTATGGATGCATATTTATATATATGAGTTCATATATATATACACACACACATATATATTTGTAAGATTTTGGGACTTGAACGATTTTAGTGGTGTCCCTCATTATGTTATATCCGTTATAACTCCCATTTATAAGCAATATATCTACGATTTGCGCGTCGTAATATATATACGTAGACGTGACATATAATCAATCATCGTAATGCACATATCTTGTTAACTTATATATTTTATCATTTTAAAGAAGTCATACATGAAATAACTTATCAAGTTAACCTATATCATTTTCATGCTTGAAAAATAAGCTACACATTTAACGCAACTTTTACCGATATCACCGTTATAACCGCACAAGTGTACATGCACAGTCTAAATCCCTACTATCATGTCATCACTTAGTATATCACATCACATATTCTCATAAGCACATATTACATCATATGACACAAAGTTCATTCTTGAACAATCTATTTTCGTGTACATTGAGATATGCGTATTTTAGCGTTTTCGGTAACGTTTTCGGGCATCGAAAGTCACGTACGACTAACCAAACACCATGGATACTTAATATAAGTTAAAATACTTATATTTATATCAAAAATATCAGTTTATGTACTGATCTAAAATAGTTTTATAAAAATCTCTAAAAAAGTAGATTTTTACCATTTTTAACGCATAGTCTTGTACCGAACTTTACCATAAGCATCCCAAGTTGTAACGACTTGGTATTTTAACATAATACATGTTATTTACTGAGTAAAATGATGCTTATAACCAGGTTAGTGAAGATTTCATGTAAACTACATAAATCATGCAAATTTCACATATTGTACCACTTTTTAAGCTACATGTACAACATGTAAAGCTACCAAACCTATGACAAAATTTCATGCCATTATAACACACCAAATAATATTATTTCTAGTTTTTTATAATCTGATTTAAAACATTTTTGTCATATAATAACATTTACATCATCTCATGATCATTTAATCACCATGCATGCCTATGTACAAGCATCTAACGCACATTTCTCATATCATCATCATCACACATAAACTTAAATGCATCTATATGTATTTAGTTCATGCAATCCATGACATCATCATCATCTAATAATCATTTTATGATTGCATATATCATGTTCTTACACATTTAAGAAGGAACAAACAAAACTCATATGCATGCATACATATATACATATACACGACAAATACATATGCACATATATACTTTCAAAATTTCACTTTTTCAAATGTCCATCTCAAATCACAAAACCCTTTTAGAACATTCTTTTGATCATACATGCATTTCACTTTTCAAGAATCATGTCAAACAAGAATCAATCAAAATAAAAAATCAAACTCTAACACCCATATATACATACATACGACCACATATACACACATATATACTTCCATTTTTATTATGTTCAAAAACTCATTTTTTATTGCTTTCAAGTTAGTGAATCATCGTAGGATTTGAGAAACCTTCCAAGAATCAAGAACATGGGTTTTAAAGTAAGTTTTATACTTTCAAGATTTTTGGTGGGTTTTGAAAAAATGTGATGACATAGAGCTTGATTCTTGCTAAAAACACCTTGAAATCACCCTTGAACCTTCAAGATAACTTGGAAACACCTTGGAATGAGCTTGGATCTTCAATAAAATCTTGATATTCAAAAATGGAGGTGGGTTGGAGGGTGTTTGGCCGATGAGAGAGAGAAAGGAGAAGAGTTAGTGATCTTTGATCCTTTTTAAAATGTTTGTATGGAGTGTGGGGATGTTTAAAATGATTATGTTTTCCCCCAAGACCAATACATGGCACAAGAAAGAGAATCGTGGGCTTCCTAGCCGCCACCTACACCTTTTCTCTCATAATAATGCGTATGCATATGCATATATATAATATCTAGAGTTAAATACCGGTATTTAACTGACTAGCGGGTACTTTATCTAACGTTTTAATCCCGTTTTAAGGCGTTTAAAATTATTTTTATCACCCTATAAAAATAAACTCACCATTATATTGCTGAAAAATATTTTATTTACCTGGACTGGCTACATTGCCTATATTTGGCAGTATACTGTAAGGCCATATAATTGAGTAGGTTTACGCTTATCTTTATCAAACCCAATTATAAGCTATTGGGCTTAGTTTTCTAGTGGGTTAGATAGTTTAGGAATAAACCATTTGGGCTAATTAGTGTTTTGGGCTTGCGTCAGGCCATGTGGGCCAAGTTCTTAGTGGACCCTATATAATGTTTTGTTTATTCATTATTAGGGTTAAGCCTTTAGAGAAGCCTCATTGTTACAAAGAATTCCTAGAGATTCACAGAGGGAGGCGATTTTGTATTTGTATACTCATTCCAGATGTTTTTATAATCAAAGTAATAGAAACGGGTGTGAGTTAAAAGTGTTTCGGTGTTCTTCGTATTTCTTGTTTTTCGGTATTCTTGAATATCACCAAGTTTGGATTCCGCCCACTCTTGGTGATTGTTTGATATCATTGAAAGATCCAAGTGATTTGGGTCATATAATTGCTATCAGAGCCTAAGTAGTCTTGCGAAGGCTTGGTTTTTATATCAAATATTCATGATTTTGATTTTTCGTTCATGGTGTTCTTAGCGGTATTCAAAGCGTTCTTCGGGCCAGTTTACAATAATCATTATATTTTGCTTTAGTGATTCGGTTAAAGTGTGTTTTTAAAAGATATTCAAAATCTTTTAAAATATTCAAGAGTGTTTTATGCAATGTTTTAGGGGAGTTGTTACTTTTTAAAGATTTGAAGTAAAATAAAAATGTTTCCAAAAATACTTTCAATTTAAAATACAATTTTTTTCTAAATCACGTCGATGCTGGCCATCATCAACTTTGTCCATCATCAACTTTCCATTCTTTCATCATCGTACACTCATATCTGGTACCTCACTCACCACCAACCGTACACTCCGTCAAACCTCCGACACCACCGCACACTCACTTGCAAACAACCTCGCACTCCACACCCGCACACTCTTCAAATTCATCGTTCAGCAAAAGAAGAACTACATTTAATCTTTGGTGACAGTTTAATTGTCGGGAAAAGCAAAGGAAAAATAGAAAGTATTGTTTTCGTGACAGTATTGCCGTCGGAAAAATTTGTTTGATTTCAATCTGTTTTGACGTGTTGGTTATAAGGGTTTTTGTTATTAGGGTTTTGGAGTGACATTTAGGATTCCTTATTATAATATATCAATCATTAGGTAATCATTTGTTCATGATTAGGTTTTTATAATAATAATAATAAATATAAATTTTAGGTTTTTTAATTAATTTTTTTAAAAAAAGAGTTAGCGACGAATCGAAAGAACACGATTTGTGAAATACTATAATAATCATTAGGTTTTTATAATTATTAATTCTTAATTTTAGGTTTTACTTTCATTAAAAAAATTAGATAATAATAAAAAATTGTTTGTTTGCGGCACAAGTCTTGACAAGTGTTGAGGTACGGTACACGAAGCGGGTTCGTTCGTTGTGAGATGTTAAAGTTAGCAAGAGCACAGGTTCTTGGACTGTCTTGAGTTTCAAATTTTTTTATCACGGGCACGATCCATTAAGAAGTGTGTGTGTAACATACAAGTGTGTGACCCAGACTCTTGGTGTGCGAACCAGACTCTTAGTGTGCGGTCACGGTTTTAACACTCGGTTTCGGAAAAGACTTTTCAGGGGATCAAATTTCCGGGGGGATCACAGTTCAAAATCTTAAAAATGTCTTCTATTGAGGTATGTATAGATAACATTTGTTGTACTCCTGCATGTAGGGAAAAACTTGGTGGGTACAAAGAGAAGGCAGCTTCGCTCGTTATGCAACTTAGATTTTCAAAATCTAATGATTATGAAACTAAAAAGAAATTAAATGGTTTCAAGGATATGGTGAAGGTGCATAAGCGTGATATCCGTAAGTTGCATAGCGATCTGAGTGAGGCACGATGTACATATCTCCACTTTAAGGAACTGTCCCAAAAAATATATGTTAAACTCGATAATTTAAAATCAACTTTTGAAAACACAGAGCTTAATTTCAAAAAATTTGACGTGTCTAGTTAGAAAGTTGAGAAAATGATTAATCAACAGTTAAAATATAGCAAAAAGGAAGTGAGGAATAATGAATTAGGATTTGTATGCATACCTCCACCATACAATCACAATTACTCCTGAATTCTCATGACTGAAGTCGAGATAGACAATATGCCTGATATGGAATATGGGAAGGCCGGGGATAGGAAGGTTGAGCCTGTTAAGCCCAAGAAAGTCAAAGTCACAATGCCCGATAAATCTGAAATCAAGTTAGAAAACAGGCCTTTAAAGAAACGTTTGTAAAACCTACTGATGTTTCCAAGCAGATTAAGACTCTAAGTTTTGAGGAAAATGTTGATGTTGATAAACATTTCTAAGTGTTGGATAATATTGAATCAACAATTTCTCAAAAACCATCTGAATTGCAAAATCAAAAGGAAGAGTCTCAAATTAAATCGACTAATTTTGAGTTTGCTATGATGAACGATCAGGCTAAGTTCTTCAAAGAATTTAAATCTGTTGAATCTAGTGAGGAGTCATCTGAAATAGTTGAATCAGAACAAACAACAGCAGAATCTGAGCCAACAACAGAAGTTTCTGTTGAATCTAGCTGTGAAACATTGACTGAGCCCACAACCTCTGAAATTGAAACAACAAGGCCAGTCGAAAATGTTGAAGAATGTAAGGAGTCCTTGCATGAGTTTAAGTGTGTGAATGATACTGATGCTTCCACTTCATGTGCAGATGAGGTAAAAGTAGAGGATTGGATTGAGGGGGATGATGTTGTTTGCCAAGAGATTGTTGTTGTTCATTCAAAGACTTCTAATTTGTCTGTTAATGCTTCTCCATATGTGAAAAAGGCTGCTTCTGAACCAGATTTGATAGGCCGTCAGATATATACGTGCCTCCAAAACCAATAGTTAGAAATGAAAATGTTAAAACTAACACTGAATGTGCTAACTGTTGTAAATAGGGACACATGAACCAGAGCAAAAGGTTTGCACAATCTGCAAACAAAACATCCAATAGATCTTATAATTCGAATTCATCATCGGTTGGATCAACAGGATCGGGATATGCTTCTTATGTGAAGCGGCAAACGTGTTACAACTGTGGTGTACCTGGTCACATTGTAAGGAATTGCACACATCGTCCCTATGTGCCATACTATACACAACATCAGAAGGTTACATCTAGGGATAGATCTTATTCTAAGCCAATGAAGGTTGAAAAACCTAAGGCAATGATGAATAAGCATCCAAAGGTTAAACCTTATGATAGGGATTGGAATGCTGCGAAAACCAAACGAAAGCAAGCTTTGAAACCTTAACAAGTTTTGACAAATAACAAGGTTAAAAAGCTAAATGTTTTGCCAAAGGCGCCTCAAAATTAGAAAAGCCTAAACAAATTTGGAAGGCAAAACATAAAGCAGCATCATCACCAATCCTTGAATCAAAAGGGAACATGTGCTTGAGAGAAGTGTCTTATGTTGATGCTTCAGGAATACCCAAGACCATGATGGCTTGGTTACCAATCTCCTTATTTTTCAGGGACAACCAAGGAGGAACTGTTGACTTTCCTTGGAATGTTGATAGCGGTTATTCTAGATAATTAACGGGTAACATCTCACTGTTGCAAAAAGTTCTATTTATTTACAGTTGATATGTTTCCTTTGGAGAAGATGAGGTAAGATAAGATCAGCGAAAAGGTACAATTTGAATTATGTACTTCGATTTTGGTATTGATTAGTCTTAAATCTGATGATGGAGCGGTTAAGCAAAAACAACAAAAATAATTTCTTTTTCTTTCGTCTTTTCTTGTGTACATATTTTTGTTTATAAGGTAAATTTGCGCATAAGATTTATACCCAAATTTAGGGGGATATAGAGAGTCATCTGTATATATTGAGAAAATGAGAAACTACAAAAAACAGTCCGTTGCATGTTAGGTATTGTTTTAGGGGGGTACATGAGAAACATAGAAAAATCCTAAAACAATGCATATATGGGAAATGAAATAAATGTTCGTGTTAAAAGGCGTGACTAACACATGTAAGGTGCTACAGCTGAAAAGACTAGGATCTAATGTGATATGTCGATAGGCTTGACCCTCAACGTGATAATAGGATACTAAGTGATACAAACATAACGAACTATGTATCATGTGGGTAACACACCATCGGCGTATGATTTTATAATCTTAAATCTTGCGTTGATAGATAGCCAACATCTGAGGTTTCGGGTCTTTATGATGTTGAGTCATCTGGGGATATCTTGGTTGTCCTTCTGTTGCATCCAGATTATATGCAGACCTAGGCACAATCAGGATATCTTAAAAGAGCCAAAAAAAGAGGCCAAAAACCTTAAAGGAAGATAAACTCAATTTTGAGGGAATTCCATTGAGCTAAAATAGCTATATTCATACCAAAAAGGTATTTGCCTAATCCTTGTTGGAAATTCTATTGGTCACTCTGCTGTACGGAAGTACTGATTTGTTCACCAGTAGTCCGACGTTGTAAAAAGGATGATCTCAGTATACTCACCTGCTACTATGAATCGTTGTGCTTACCTTGATCGCGAGGGTATGTCATGGAATGGGACACATGGGTATTATAGTATAATATTACCTTAAATGTATCACGAAGTTAAAAATTGAAATTTGAGTGTTAGGTTTAAGAGGACAAACATATTGGCAATCACTTAGAGCAGTCTGAATAAGTTTGTGCTGAAAAATATTCCTTGGTCTGCCTGAGAACGATTTTGATCTCATTGCAATTGTAATTGTATACTGTAACTGTTTGAGTTAGTTTCTGTGTTTCAGTTTATGTTTTCATGTTAAAAGGAAAATAAAAAAATGGAAAATTCAAAAATCCAAAAATGAGTATTATATTTGTTTTATTAAGAAATCATTAACCTTTCTTGAAGATTTGATTGCTCATTAAAAGTTAAAGAAATTTGAATTGTGAAATACGAGTACAAGTACTTGGATGTACCAAGTGTTCATATGGTACTCTCCCTGTTGCATAGAAATGTTTGCTTATGAATTTCTGAGCATGTGCAGAATTTGATTTAAATCAAGAAACAGGGGGCTACTAATAAAGCATGAAGCATCACAACAACAAAGTGTACAAGAGTCAGAAGAACCAGCTACGAGTTATCATCTGACAGTGAAAGTACATGTGAAGAAGTACCACTGAACCTGCTTGAATGAGAAAGATCAAAGAAGAGAAGAGCTGCTGAGAATCCTCCTCTCGCATTCTTTTCAACAAGATTTTCAAGCAAACCTGATCATGATCAAGAAGAACAGAAGACCCAAGTTTGCAAATGAAGACATGATGTATCTTCCCACGGAGGCATGATGAAGACAACAGTTTGATAAAGACAACATAAACCTAGGGGGATATTATAAGGCCATATAATTGAGTAGGTTTACACTTATCTTTATCAAACCCAATTATAAGCTATTGGGCTTAGTTTTCTAGTGGGTTAGATAGTTTAGGAATAAGTCATGTGGGCTAATTAGTGTTTTGGGCTTGGGTCAGGCCATGTGGGCCAAGTTCTTAGTGGACCCTATATAATGTTTTGTTTATTTATATTAGGGTTAAGCCTTTAGAGAAGCCTCATTGTTACAAAGAATTCCTTGAGATTCACCGAGGGAGGTGATTCGGTGTTTGTGTACTCATACGAGACGTTTTTGCTAATAAAAGTAATAGAAACGTGGGTGAGTTAAAAGTGTTTCAGTGTTCTTTGTATTTCTTGTTTTTCAGTATTCTTGAATATCACCAAGTTTGAATTCCGTCCACTCTTGGTGATTGTTTGATATCATTGAAAGATCCAAGTGATTTGGGACTTACATACACGCACTATGTCGCGCAGTACGCACTTAAATTCGCAAAATAAAAATCATAAGTGTTTTAAATATTTTTTCCTCATGAATATGATTAAAATAGCATTTTAATCATAATGGACTATTTTTAGGATTTTACCATTAATCGGGCGGTCACCGATGTTTGTTTCGCATTTTATCCGTTACACGATAAGCGTTTATCTTATTATTGCCAACATAATTTTTTATCAAAGTTTAGATTTACCAACACATTAAAGACCTTCAAATAATGCCAAATTCAATAAATTACTGCCATTATTTATTCATTACAAGTGTCACACTAATACAGTACAAGCTCAAAATAGTCGGGTGTCACAAAATTGACGTCTTGTAGATGATTGAGGTGTTGATTGTTGACGTCTAGTAGATGATTGAGGTGTTGATTATTGTTGTACAGGAGGTGTTGGTTGTTTTGGAGGTGAAAGTGGTTGTTGTGGTGTTGGTGGTTGTTGATGTGGTGGTGATGGAGGTTCTAGGGATGTAACATTTTCTGTAGTAACCTCTGCTTCAACTCTCAGAACTTTTTTATCAGTAATCACTGCCTCAGAATTTAATCACATTATCTTTGCAGCTTTCTTATACTTCCTTCTTGCTTTCTTTATCGATGGAGAACTAGTGGAATTCTTTATATCGGAAGCTTTGCTTTTTACTCTTTTAGCTTTCTTTGTTGGTCTCTTGATTATCTCTTCTTGTTCCGAAGGTGCATATGTTTCATCATCATCACCCATTGCCTTTCTTTTTCATTGTTCGACTTTCTCTGTTGTTGCTACTTCATAATCAATACTTTCATCAGAACTTTCTTGTTATCACCTTCAAAAGCTTGTTTTTCTATCTCATCAGCAATGTTCGCAACATTTTCATCACCTTGTTCTTGATTGGATGTTGCAGAGAAAACTTCATCATTTATATTCATGTTGACAAGTTAACCTTTGCTTGCTTTCTTTTCTGAGTTTGTTTCCTTGGAGTTGTCTTTTTCTTTTTCTTCTCCTCGTTCTCACTCTAGAAACCCCTCTTAGGAACATAATTAGCCATGCTTCCCTCTTCGTCATTTTCAGAATTGCCTCCTTCATTTCTCCATTTATCTTTGGGCGATGCCACATAGTACTTATCTTTGATTGCCCCGTAGAAATATCCCAACAAATTTAGTCTTTTGCTTCAAATACTGATTTAGACGAATTAAAGAAAGATCTGACATGTGTTCCAATTTCAGCTCGTCTTTTTTATCTTTCACAAGGTTTGGAACTAATCGTCCAACATCATCTGTACAAATCTTTGATAATGTAAAGACTTCTCTTTCACGATGCTTGACTTCATTTGTTCAAAAATCAATCGCATAAAGTTGTAAGGCCGATTTTGAGTAAGAGCAGCTATCATGCACATCTGATAGTCTACCAAAGCATGATTCCCTCCTTTTCGGTGACTTAGGGCGGTAACAACTGAATGTACAAAGAACTTATAGGACCTGCGCAGAAAAGCTTTGTTGAAGTTCGGTGCATTCACAACTCCTTTGTAACCCATGCGATAAAAGCGCCCTTTTGCCTTTCTCTTTGAGTATATTGTCGGATCATCATCTTTATCTTTAAAATCCAACCCTTCAAATAAACTCTTATGTGATCAGCACTTCTTTATCTTCGTTACCTATCTTTATAAACGATTGATAGCTTCCAACTACGACACAAACTTAGCATGTTCAAGTTCTCTGTACGTGACATCTGTATGCTTTGTGTTGATCTGTCAAAGCTTTCTTATTCGGAAAATGATCCATAAACTTCAGAACATCCTTGAAAGGTTTAATCTCTGGAATCGTCTCATCGAGTATACAACAGATGTTGTGTTTTGGCTCGAAATTTGATTTCTTATCCAGCAAAATACAAACAAATAAACCCTTAGTGAAAAATTACAAAAATACCATAACATTTTGTGCGAAGATAGATTGGAACGAAGGTAAAATATTTTCTTCGTACGAAGATACAAAAACTTTTTGACCAACAGATCTATCTTCGTGCGGAGTAAACTTCAAACATTTTCAATTTGTTCACTTCGTGCGAAGGTAGATTTTTACCGTCGTACAAAGTGAATTTTCACTTTGTTTCAAACAAGTTTAAATCACGAACATGATTTTGTTGATTTTTCATGAAATTGATGGATCTAATACAAGCTAAACACGCCAATTAACCTAGATCTATGTTCAATTTTAGTTAATGTCCATTAAATCTACCAAGATATGAGATTAAAACTAATTACAAACTAACCTAGATCTATGTTCAATTTTAGTTAATGTCCATTACGTCCACTACATGGTTCAATCTAGTCCAAACTAACTTAGGCATTGTTAGTGGTGTGCAAATCAACCATTACATTGTAATTTTGGCAGTACTTCGTCGTTTGGTTTACAAAAACTTCAAATCGCACAGAGAGAGTTGAAACAATGATAACGAATTCTCTTCGTGCGAAGTGATTTATATAGCATTCAAAATCCTCACTTCGTACGAAGTGAATTTCTTACTTTATGCGAAGTGAACTTGTTAACTTTCAAAGTTTCAATTTTTCGATCATTTTACCATTTTTAACGACCCACTCAGTTGACCAAGTCCAAATTAATGACCCTGATTAACTAATTTGTCTACCAAGTCCAAGTTAATGACTTTGGTTCAACACCTTGTGAACAAACTGATGTTTTTAGACAATTTAAAGTTTCAATTTAATAAACTTTTGATCATTTCAAAATATTTTCTCATTTCAGATAAGCTCCCAACCCGTTGTCCTCTGGATTTCACTCAGCATTCAGCATCTTCGGAGTTTGAAGATCAATTCTCGATCATCGGTAGTCGAAATGAAATGCAATAGCTATGTACAAACATATTTACAGACATTTTTGTGATTTTGTGTTAGAGGATCACATTAGTTTTTGAGTCATAACACTGGTACCGTTGATCTTGATAAAACTTTAAGTTCTAAACAGATCCACTTAGATTGTCAATATACTGGTCCACTTAAACTTCTACACATTTCTCAATTGCTCCAAGATACGATAACTAGATGTCTTAGAACTTGACTTAATAGTGTTCCCACCTTAGAATATACTCCCGTATCAAGATTCCTGGATTTCATCTTACAGGTGAATATATCTAACTGATATATGTATCTAGGTTGTGCGAGACCTTGAGAGCTCAGGTTAGTACCACCGTACAGACACAGGCTTAACTTAAAAGTGGTGTTCCAAATTTTGGAATCTTTTGACTGCAATTGTTAGATCTTTCGATACCTTCAATTTTGTGCAGTTTTAGGGTTTAAAAGCAAAAAGTATTCTACAAGTTCTAGACCATTGCTAACGCAAAATAAGAATAACTTGTATAATACCCTATTATCAATTATCTATAAAGATCTAGTATCTCAGAATCCCATAATCTCTCAAACGAAATTTCAGTGTACTAAGACCATATATCCGAGAGATGTTAACCCACTAATTCAGAAGTTTTTCTTTATATTTATATCTCAAAGACAATTTAATGTTTGAAGTCTACTCGAACATCATCAATGAGACCCGTTTGAACACTTTTTAACAGTACCTTTCTTTGCATACTGTGGTAGTCTACTGATTTACTATCATTTCCTATTTTTACACGAAAACTCTTTCTGTCTTTCTCATGTTTTTGTATATTTTCAAATTTTTATATGTTTTTTTATTATCACATCATATTTCTCCCCCTAAAATCAAAAACATATTTTTGGATTTTTGTTTTTAATGAAAGAAATTAGAAAACTAAAAAACTTGACAAACCAATGAGGATCACGTCAACTCATCATCCATCTCGAATTTAACCTCTATATCCCCCCTGATGTCAGATTTTTTAGCCCGTTTAGTTTCAAAAGATATTTGAATTTAGCAATCACGTATAAAGTGGTTTCAAAAGATATGTCAAACTCTTTAGTGTAAAATCTGTCTTCTATTCATCAGTGTGGATCTTTTCTATTCGAACCAACTTTTTCTCATAGCAATCACGGATAAAGTGGTGTCGAATTCCTATGTGTTTAGTTTTAGAGTGTTGAACCGGATTTTTTGTAATGTTAATGGCAGCCTCGTTATCTACATATATAGGCGTATCAAGAAACTGCAGTCCATAGTCTCTCATCTGTTGTTGTATCCACAAGATTTGGGAACAACAATTGGAAGCTGAAACATATTCTGCTTCGCAAGTAGAGAGTGACCGTGGTTTTCTTCTTGCATTGCCACGTTAGTAATCGCGTGCCAAAGAACTGGCAACCGACAGTAGTAGATCTAGGGTTTAATCTACAACACCCAAAATCAGAGTCGGAGTATCCAGCGAGGTTGAAATCGTCGGAACGTGGATACCACAAGGCGGTGCTTAGGCAACTCTTCAGATATCAGAGAATCCGTTTGACAATCAGCATGTGTGACACTCGTGGACTTGACTGATATCAGGCGGAGAGGCATGTCGGATACATGATATTCGTCCTAGATGTTGTGAGGTATATTAATGATCCTACCATTAAGCGATATAATGCTTCATCGATTTTCACTCCTCTTTGATCTGCATTGATGTCGTGATTTAGAGCTAATGGGGTAGATACTGGTGATGATTCCGACATCTTGAATTTCTCGAATAGGCCGTTCACATACTTCGTCTGATGTATGAAGATACCACCAGGCAAAAGATCGACCTGAAGTCCTAAGAAGAACTTCATCTCTCCTATTGAACTCATCTCGAGTTTCTTTTGCATTACTATTTCGAAGTCTTTACACAGCACCTCATTTGTCGAACCAAAAATTATGTCATCCACATAAATTTGTACGATTATTAAATGTCCATCCTCTTCTTGTGTAAAGAAGGTACTGTCTACTGTTCCTCTGGTAAACCTTTTCTAGAAGGTGTTGAAAAAGCGTCTCGTATCAGGCTCTCGGGGCCTGGTATAAACCGTATAACACCTTATCCTGTTGGTAAACCTTTCGTGTATCAGATAGACAAACCCTGGTGGTTGGCCGACATACACCTCCTCTTTCACTTTTCCATATAGGAATACGGACTTGACATCCAATTGGTACACCTTAAAACCTTTCCATGACGCAATTGCCAGAAAAATGCGGATAGCTTCTAGTGTAGCCACGGGAGCATAATGTCACACCCCGACCCGCAGCGGATAAGGTGATCGGGGCATGATTGGGTTATCATCAAAGCTCATGACATTTATTAAACGTTTCATATTCATTAATACAATTTAAATGGAAATTTACAATGATTGC
This sequence comes from Scalesia atractyloides, assembly GCA_947069175.1. Classification (NCBI taxonomy): domain Eukaryota; kingdom Viridiplantae; phylum Streptophyta; class Magnoliopsida; order Asterales; family Asteraceae; genus Scalesia; species Scalesia atractyloides. The sequence continues at coordinate 55,634,853 of CAMTDV010000016.1, read as the reverse complement.
TACAACATGATCTAACTATAATCTAAACTTCTTTGTTCTCTTCTAAGGCATATCCTATGTTATCCTTGCTTCAACCTGTTCACCTGTATCATGTGTAAAAAGGTTTTTGGATCAACATAATGTTGGCGAGTGAATCCTATGGAAAACATTTGAACAATTCATTTAAATTGATTATGAAATATGTGCACAACCAAACATGAGTAAAATTAGATGTAACTTGATCAACAATCATAATATGTTAAATGAAAACACTCATGAATAATAATGGAACAATTAAAGGCACGCGTTGCTCAACTCGTCTCTCACGAGGAACTGAGGGGCCTGATGAATGAATTGCATAAACATGATAATATGAATAACACAACTACAGACATTATAAACTCAATGAAAACACACATGAACAATAATGAATTGAATTGAAGCACGCGATGTTCTACTCGTTTCCCACGAGGAACTGATGGGCTTAATGTATGAGTTTCATGTAATTTGACAAACGGAATATAAGTAAATCACAACAATAAATCAATCTAAGTTTAAGTCATGATGTGGTATGGCACAAGTTTAAATAAATAAATTAATTATTTCATAACACATGACACACCCCAAAACGTGTAATTTAAAAGGGGGAATTGTAAGATTCACTCACAGTGGGTGCGTTCGGTTGATGACGTTGAATGCACGCGAAGTGGTTTTAACCACGAGTGAGATTTAACCTAGATAAATCGCATTATGGTTTGGTAAGTAAACGGATTTTATTAAACTATTTTAGTAGGATGGTTGGGTGCATTTTTGTGAGTTTGAGGCTATTTTCTAATCTTAAAAATGTTATTTTTAAGTATTTATAATTGAATTTTAATTAAAATAATTAAATAAAAATAATAAAAATATTTTATTTTTTTCTGACCGTTGACTGACCAGTTGACCGTTGACCTGACCGTTGACCGGTTCAATGGCAGATTATTGTGCGCTGAGTGAGGCTCGAACCCGAGACCTCCCGTACGCGTGCACGCAGCTCTACCAGCTGAGCTACGTGTCTAACCCGTTATATATCCGATTTTAATTATATATATATACTAATTAGTTAAACTGAAAATCATTTTATTTTAAAAATAGATTTGAGCGAACCGGGCTTGCATTCCACAGGTCTCGAACTCGGGACCTGTGGTTTAATCTAACACACAGTCCACCGCTGGACTGTGTGTTTAACATGTTATATATTTCCACTTTTATTATACTTAAATACAAATTATCCGCTTTCATTTCTGACTCTATTTAAAAAGTTGATAATTGTCCGAGTCGATGTAAGAGGCCGGACTCGAACTTGTGACCAGCGATATAAACAAACACACAGTCCACCGCTGGACTGTGTGTCTAACTTGGTTATTATTCCGGTTATCAATATACTTAACATATATCTAAGGCGACTCCGGTTCAGTAAACAAAAACAATGGATTTTATTAAGGCAGCGTGTGTGAGACGGGATTCGAACTTGAGACGTTTTGCGTTTTATATGTGCACACAGTCCACCGCTGGACTGTGTGTCTAACCCGAGTAAAATCCTGATTTATAATATACTTATATGATATAGAAAAACATCGTCTTCCTCGTCAAGTTTGAACCAGAAATCGGAAATCGACTAGTTCAAGTTTTTTATCAGTTTGTTAGTGTTTTACAGTTTATTACGGTAAGATAAAAGTGAAAAGGAAAGGAAACTGAGCGGAGAAATATACCGACTGGATCCTCTGTTTTCCGGCAGAACTCCGGCGACAGAATTCAACTCCGGCGACAGGTTCCTTGCAGCAGCAAGTCTCCGGAAATCTTGGAAAGAGTATGGGTAACTTCGGTAAAGGTTTAGGGGATTCAGTGAGGTTCAGAAATTAAAACTCGGTTTTCCGGCGAAAAACAGGAAAGTTCCGGCGAGGGAGTTTTCGCCGAGAAAGAGTGTAGTTTTGAGCGAAAAGGTCTACAATGGTTTGAGGGTGAATTTATAGGGGAAAAATGGAAATGCATTTGGTCTGATTTACGACTGGGTTCATCAGTTTAAGTTTTCCGGCGGTTATCATTTTTGGTCGCGGACTTCAAACATCGGTTATAACCGATATGGGGTTAATGGTTTACGTTATAACGTAATTTGGTGTTAAAACTCGCGAGAATTCCGGGATTCCGACGACTGAATCGTTTGGGCGCCGGTTTTGAATTCGTAAAGTCACTTTATCAATTAAATGATTTCATTAAACAACAAACAAAGTCCGCGGCGCAGTGGTTTATGTGTTGAGAGATAAGTTGTTGACTGACTCGGTACAGACCCGGGTTCGAAACCCGGCAGATGTATTTCATTTTTATTTTGCGATTTTTGACAGTTTTTCAAAAACTAAATATATATTCGCGTATAATAATTGATTACGGATCGTTTAAAAATGTTTTGGACATTTAATTCGCAACGAAAATTTTGACTGACTGTTCGGTTGCTAAACGGAGCGGGTTTGGTAAATCCGTTTTTGACGGATGTTACAGTATCCCCTGCTTTTTAGAAATTTCGTCCCGAAATTTAAATAATGATATATTTTGACTATAAGAATGATGATGTTTTGTTTGACAGTTGTATGCTTAGCAAAAATGAGGGTTTAAGTTTTTGTTCGAGGCGGTACGTTCCTTGTAAAGGTTAAGTACTCTATTCAGGAATCGCTTTTTGTTGCCTACTGTATAAGTATTGATAAGCAGAAATGATTTGCTAAAATGATATCATGCATAAGAGTTTAGATACGTTTGGGAAAATATGGTTACATCCTAAGGCAAAACTTCTAACACTACAATCTACCTGGAACATAAATAAAAACACAACAGCTGATATCCAAACATGAATGAACACATCAGCAAATATTTGAACATGAATAAACATAACAGCAAATATTCGAACATGAATGAACACATCAGCAAATATTTGAACATGAATAAACACAACAGCAAATATTCGAACATGAATAGACACATCAGCGAATATTTGAATTCACATTCTTGATAGCATATATGTTTGAATGATGAAAGTTCCTCTCTTGTTTATTATGATTGAGAGGTTAATTTATGTAGAAATGGAACACAATCCAATATCTTTAAATAACATGATGATATAAATGTAACACAAATTCCAACCAAGGCAATACTAAATCCTACATGGAACTTCTCATAACCGCCTGATAATGCCTCTGATCCTTTGGCAAGAATACTTATATATAGGAAGTACCAGCGGCGTATCCACCATATTCTTGCCAAATTTTCATTAGTTTTATCCACAAGTTATGATTGGTTACCAAGAAACTAATAAATCCTACATAGAACTTCTCATAACCATCCGTTAATGCCTCTGATCCTTTGACAAGAATACTTATATATAGGAAGTACCAGCGGCGTATCCACCATATTCTTGTCAAATTTTCATTGGTTTTAACAGTGAATTATGATTAGTCCTATAACTCTACAATCAATACAACAAACATAAATTACTGAAATGAAATATATCTGTGCGATCAAGGCTCAATCGAACGGAGCCGATCGTTTTGCATGTACTGAAAATGAAATTGTGTGCTCAAGGCTCAATCAAACGGAGCCGAACATATTGAATGTACTGAAATTGAAATTGTGTGCTCAAGGCTCAATCAAATAGAGCCGAACATATTGAATGTACTGAAATTGAAATTGTGTGCTCAAGGCTCAATCAAACGGAGCCGAGCGTATTGCATGTACTGAATATGAATAACTTAACCACACAAACAGCCTATGCATGGAACCTCTCATAACCGCCTGATAATGCCTCCGATTATTTGACAAGAATACTTATATATAGGAAGTACCATCGGCGTATCCACCATATCCTTGTCAAATTTTCATTGACTTTATCCGCAAGTTATGGTTAGTTCGATGCGACTCTACTACAAACACCACAACCACATGATACTGATAATGAAATTGTCTGTGCGCTCAAGGCTCAATCAAACGGAGCCGAACGTATTGAATGAAATTGTATGTGCGCTCAAGGCTCAATCAAACGGAGCCGAACGTATTGAATGTACTGAAATTGAACAACTTAATTTAAACAACCATCACACAATCAGCCTATGCATGGAACCTCTCATAACCGCCTGATAATGCCTCCGATCATTTGACAAGAATACTTATATATAGGAAGTACCATCGGCGTATCCACCATACCCTTGTCAAATTTTCGTTGACTTTATCCGAAAGTTATGGTTAGTTTGATGCGACTCTACTACAAACACCACAACCACAAGATACTGATAATGAAATTGTATGTGCGCTCAAGGCTCAATCAAACGGAGCCGAACGTATTGCATGAAATGTAAATTGAAATGTGCGCTCAAGGCTCAATCAAACGGAGCCGAACGTATTGCATGAACTGGAAATGTAAATTGAAATGTGCGCTCAAGGCTCAATCAAACGGAGCCGAACGTATTGCATGTATTGAAATGTAAAATTACGTAACCGATCAAGGCTCAAACAAACGGAGCCGATCGTGCGGGCACGCCAAGATCAACCACATAATAAAATGGGGATCCAACTCAACCTCGATGGATGGGGAGCCACGGCCTCGGCAAAAGCATATACCGAAAACAATATATAATATATAATATCCAATAATTTCTCTAACAGTCTACACATGTGATAAAAACATAAAACTAAACGATAGGAGTTGAATCTGGATCTTCAACGAAGAGGACTAGCTGAGTATCTTCGTTTGGGCCGTCATTATCTTCGACAGGATTGGCGTTGATATTGAAGACTCTTCCTCTTGCTGGTGGCATAGTGGTTGGGTTTTCTTGGTTTACTTGGTTAACTGGGTTTGATTGGGCTTGAGTGTTGATAACATTAACCAATTGAGGGCATGTGTTTCTAAAGTGGGTAGGGTCGCCACAATTGAAGCAAGCTCTAGCATATGGGAACATGGGATATTGAGGTTGGTAATAAGTTTGGGCCATGTTTTGAGTAGGGGAAGAGGTTTGGTCTTGAAAGGTGCGACAAACATTGCTCAAATGACCATAACGTCCACAAGCTGTACATAGCCGGCAAGGTAAAGTAAGGGGATGGTGATAAAAACAGTTCTTGCATCGAGGGTGAGGTCCAAGATATGGTTTCTTATTTGGGTAAGCTGAGTTGGGTGCCTCTTGGGTGATTGGGATAGCTCGGATGGGTATGGCATGAAAAACTGGTTGATTTCGTTGAGTAGCAGCGAAAAGTCGCCCGACTCTTCTTCTCTTAGGATTGGGTTGAGAAGGGGATTCGGTTTGGGTGGAGTCGGAGGTTTCAGTTGGTTCTTTATCCTTCTTCTTCTCCTCCTTGAAGTCTTTGTTTCGGATTCGGTTCTCGGTGAGCTCTGTTGCTAGCTCCATTGCTGCTTCCAAAGTTGCAGGCTTGGTACTTATTACAGGGTCTTGAATCTTTGACGGAAGACCACGAATGTAGTGCTCGATCAAACGGTAGAGGGGAGTAAACATGTTGGGAACCATTTGATGTAATTCGAGGAACCTTTTGTTGTAGGTGATGTGGTCTCCTTCCATTTGCTTCAATGAATAAAATTCATCTTCAAGCTTCTTGATTTCGCTCCTTGGGCAAAATCGTCTGGTCATGATTTCCTTCAATTCGTTCCAAGTTAGGGTCATAGCATCTTCAACACCTCGTTTTGCCTTCTCTGTATTCCACCAAGTAAGTGCTATCCCATATAGTCGACCGGTAGCATAACGCACTTTGCGATCTTCAGGGCAATCGCAATTTAGAAAAATATTCTCCATTTCTTCAAACCAATGGAGGAGTGCGGTGACACCTTCAGTCCCTTTGTATTTCGGAGGGTCGCATGATTTGAAATGCTTGTAGGTGCATTTAGTGGTATTTGGGGGAGAGTTGAAAATGTTTTGGTTTGCTTGATTGACAGGATTATTGGTAAGTGCTTGTTGAACTTGGATTACAATGTTGGGTATTACGGCAGCCATTTGTTGAGCGATTAAGGTAGCCATGCGTTCGCGGGCTTTTCTTGCTCTCGTCTTCCTACGGGCGAGGTTAGAAGACATCTACAATGAATACATGACAAGAGTATGAGTTGGATGCTTTTGGGATCATGGGTCGCATTCAAGAATGATCATTCATAAAATAATTATACAAAAATACTACATCCATAGGATGTCTTGGGCTTTGCTCGCTGTTAGGCCCGTCATGCCGCCATACTTTACCTTGTGTAATCATGTGGGCCCCCATGAATACCGGTTTTTCATATGGTTCGCACGGATCCTGCCTGGTTGCGTACACAAAAACCCGGGAAAATCGAGAAATATGTATACAACGTGTGATGTTCGGAATGTGTCCAGGTGTAGACACGATGACACCTCAAAGTAGGGTTAGTTCGAACGACGTTTGGTGTGGCATGCTTTGGCCTAATAGGTCCTTCGTACTCTCATCGTTGGTCCCCAGGTAGGCAAACTGGTCCGTTATATTGGATTTATACGAATGCCAGCCTAGACAGGACGTTCCGACTACCGGTACTTGTACCATTCCAGTTACTACATGCCCGTCGCAGAACTTACTTTGATGAGATTTGAAAATTACATAAAAATCTTTGGATAACGAGAGTATGAAAATAAATTGAACACATGAACATCGATATATGTATAATGAATATGTATATATGTATAATGAATATGTATATGAGCATGTATGTTTGACTGAAATGTAAACAAATATGAAACAAATAAATATCACAAGTTTGTATGTAACCACCTAATCAATTTAAAATTTAGACAGACTATAGTATAGGCTCTAAGGGTCTAATAACCTATCCTATATCCCTATAGTCATGGCTCTGATACCAATCTGTCACACCCCGACCCGCAGCGGATAAGGTGATCGGGGCATGATTGGGTTATCATCAAAGCTCATGACATTTATTAAACGTTTCATATTCATTAATACAATTTAAATGGAAATTTACAATGATTGCTACAACATGATCTAACTATAATCTAAACTTCTTTGTTCTCTTCTAAGGCATATCCTATGTTATCCTTGCTTCAACCTGTTCACCTGTATCATGTGTAAAAAGGTTTTTGGATCAACATAATGTTGGCGAGTGAATCCTATGGAAAACATTTGAACAATTCATTTAAATTGATTATGAAATATGTGCACAACCAAACATGAGTAAAATTAGATGTAACTTGATCAACAATCATAATATGTTAAATGAAAACACTCATGAATAATAATGGAACAATTAAAGGCACGCGTTGCTCAACTCGTCTCTCACGAGGAACTGAGGGGCCTGATGAATGAATTGCATAAACATGATAATATGAATAACACAACTACAGACATTATAAACTCAATGAAAACACACATGAACAATAATGAATTGAATTGAAGCACGCGATGTTCTACTCGTTTCCCACGAGGAACTGATGGGCTTAATGTATGAGTTTCATGTAATTTGACAAACGGAATATAAGTAAATCACAACAATAAATCAATCTAAGTTTAAGTCATGATGTGGTATGGCACAAGTTTAAATAAATAAATTAATTATTTCATAACACATGACACACCCAAAACGTGTAATTTAAAAGGGGGAATTGTAAGATTCACTCACAGTGGGTGCGTTCGGTTGATGACGTTGAATGCACGCGAAGTGGTTTTAATCACGAGTGAGATTTAACCTAGATAAATCGCATTATGGTTTGGTAAGTAAACGGATTTTATTAAACTATTTTAGTAGGATGGTTGGGTGCATTTTTGTGAGTTTGAGGCTATTTTCTAATCTTAAAAATGTTATTTTTAAGTATTTATAATTGAATTTTAATTAAAATAATTAAATAAAAATAATAAAAATATTTTATTTTTTTCTGACCGTTGACTGACCAGTTGACCGTTGACCTGACCGTTGACCGGTTCAATGGCAGATTATTGTGCGCTGAGTGAGGCTCGAACCCGAGACCTCCCGTACGCGTGCACGCAGCTCTACCAGCTGAGCTACGTGTCTAACCCGTTATATATCCGATTTTAATTATATATATATACTAATTAGTTAAACTGAAAATCATTTTATTTTAAAAATAGATTTGAGCGAACCGGGCTTGCATTCCACAGGTCTCGAACTCGGGACCTGTGGTTTAATCTAACACACAGTCCACCGCTGGACTGTGTGTTTAACATGTTATATATTTCCACTTTTATTATACTTAAATACAAATTATCCGCTTTCATTTCTGACTCTATTTAAAAAGTTGATAATTGTCCGAGTCGATGTAAGAGGCCGGACTCGAACTTGTGACCAGCGATATAAACAAACACACAGTCCACCGCTGGACTGTGTGTCTAACTTGGTTATTATTCCGGTTATCAATATACTTAACATATATCTAAGGCGACTCCGGTTCAGTAAACAAAAACAATGGATTTTATTAAGGCAGCGTGTGTGAGACGGGATTCGAACTTGAGACGTTTTGCGTTTTATATGTGCACACAGTCCACCGCTGGACTGTGTGTCTAACCCGAGTAAAATCCTGATTTATAATATACTTATATGATATAGAAAAACATCGTCTTCCTCGTCAAGTTTGAACCAGAAATCGGAAATCGACTAGTTCAAGTTTTTTATCAGTTTGTTAGTGTTTTACAGTTTATTACGGTAAGATAAAAGTGAAAAGGAAAGGAAACTGAGCGGAGAAATATACCGACTGGATCCTCTGTTTTCCGGCAGAACTCCGGCGACAGAATTCAACTCCGGCGACAGGTTCCTTGCAGCAGCAAGTCTCCGGAAATCTTGGAAAGAGTATGGGTAACTTCGGTAAAGGTTTAGGGGATTCAGTGAGGTTCAGAAATTAAAACTCGGTTTTCCGGCGAAAAACAGGAAAGTTCCGGCGAGGGAGTTTTCGCCGAGAAAGAGTGTAGTTTTGAGCGAAAAGGTCTACAATGGTTTGAGGGTGAATTTATAGGGGAAAAATGGAAATGCATTTGGTCTGATTTACGACTGGGTTCATCAGTTTAAGTTTTCCGGCGGTTATCATTTTTGGTCGCGGACTTCAAACATCGGTTATAACCGATATGGGGTTAATGGTTTACGTTATAACGTAATTTGGTGTTAAAACTCGCGAGAATTCCGGGATTCCGACGACTGAATCGTTTGGGCGCCGGTTTTGAATTCGTAAAGTCACTTTATCAATTAAATGATTTCATTAAACAACAAACAAAGTCCGCGGCGCAGTGGTTTATGTGTTGAGAGATAAGTTGTTGACTGACTCGGTACAGACCCGGGTTCGAAACCCGGCAGATGTATTTCATTTTTATTTTGCGATTTTTGACAGTTTTTCAAAAACTAAATATATATTCGCGTATAATAATTGATTACGGATCGTTTAAAAATGTTTTGGACATTTAATTCGCAACGAAAATTTTGACTGACTGTTCGGTTGCTAAACGGAGCGGGTTTGGTAAATCCGTTTTTGACGGATGTTACACATAAACCTCAGTATAGTCTATTCCCTCTTGCTAATGAAATCCCTGAACAACGAGTCAAGCTTTATTTTGAACATTAACTCCTATGTCATCTCTCTAACACTTGAAGACCCACTTTGTATTGATTTTCTTTCGGTCATCCGGTAGATCGACAAGTTTCCAAATCCGAGTTTTTCAAATTGTAGCAGCTCCTCCTGCATTTCGTTCACCTAACTTTCTATTATGAGAACTTCCTTATACGTGTTAGGCTCAATCTGCGAAATAAAACAACTATATGAGACAGTATCTTGTACAGGTGCTACTTTAGTATAAAAACCACTAAGATCCTTATTGATCCGATTTCTCGTTTTGACACCAGTCTGCAACTCTCCATTGATGTTCTCTGGCGGTTAGTAAGACATCGTCCTCGACATAACCTCGTTCGATACAGTCACTTCATGTTCCAGATTAGTGATGTTTTGATCAGCAGCTTGACTACTCGTGGACGCTTCATTCTGAGTACTTGGACCCGCGGCTTGATTGTTTGGTAAACTTTCAATCTGCTTTGCTCCATCGTCGGAAGTAGATCTGTCATTTTCATATGTCGGTTCAGCATCAGAATCAGAATCATCACTTTTCGGGTGTAGATTCATTCATCTCTTGATTTGCAGTGGGATCACTTGTTCCAGCAGTCTGAGTATCCGGATGTTGAGTACTTGGCCAGCATCTGCATTGTGCGTCCCAACAGGTCTTTGAGTAATCACCATAGGTCTAAGAACTTTTTCTTGTGATCAAGCTTGTTGGTGCTGATAAAGATTCAAAATTTCCTCTTTTGTTGGTTCCATCGGTAGTTCGATGGAATCCCAGAGACTATCATAGTTGAACAGCCAACCATATCCCGGTTTTTGTGTTGGCGACGTGTATCGTTGACAATCGACATTCTGAGCTTCAATAAACTCTCGTAAGTGGACTCGCATATCCCACGAAGGGTGACCTAAACAGTTCTAAATACTTCAGGTTTGGCTTTTGTTGGTTAAGTAGCTCTAAACACATTTTGTTGTGTCGCTTAACTGTCAACACTCTGTTCAATGTATAGCATGCAAAAGCCATGGCTTCGCTCCAAAAGCTGACTGGCAGTTTAGAATCAGTTAGCATGGTTCTTGCTATCACTATCAGGGTTCAGTTCTTTCGTTCAGCTACACCATTCTTCTGCGGTGTGTACGGTTCACTGAATTCATGTAGAACTCCCTTCTCATTGCAGAACTTAGCCATCCGATTATTTTTGAACTCTGTACCGTTGTCACTTCTAATACGTTGAATAGGTAAGTGGTACAAGTTCTCCAACTTCCGGAATAAGATCACCAGACTCTCAAAGGTTTCATCTTTGCTTTCCAAGAACATCACCCACGAAAATCTAGAATAATCATCAGTAACAACGGTGATATCCCACATCGGTTGTTGAAGGTTGGTGATCAGGCGGTTCTAGACGGAAGTTAATGCGTAAAGATAAACCAATTCGGTAGAATGTTATTACAGAAATGAGTAGAAGTAGAATGCAGCGGAAGTCTTCATTCATACCGAAAGAGTATACATCTTTATAAGTCCAGCTGCCAGAGTTCTTGGAGAGAATCCGGCAGCACCTCCCCGTAGGGATGGCAAAAATTCAAATGACAAAATGAACAACACACCTATATATAGGAAGACAAGTTCGCTGGTGAGGAGGGAAGTTTGGGCGAACTTGACTTCACAAGCACATCACAAGCAAACTTGACCCTTTTACACAGTAATCTTCGTATTTCGGTCGCGTGTTCGATTCTAACCTATACAATATTCAACACACGCTCAATCTAGCCTATTCGACAAGTGACGAACACAAAGTGCATCAATAGATCCCCCCTTGTTCGTTACTATCGAATCTTGGTCTTCAAACGTGAGCCGTGTTTGAATATTCTGCAACTTCAATCAAGGTGTTTGCCGATGTCATCGAAACGCGTCAACAAATTCCCCCTTAATTGATGATTCGGGTTTACATTTTCAACATCTAATTCCCCCTGAAATCTCCAGTTCAGATATTTGTTGCACAATTTCCAACCTCCTCTGATTTGCTTGACCGACAGATTATCTTGAATAGACACCAATTTGAAGCTCATCAATGCAGCTTCTCCATTTTAACTTTAACCACTTTCGCGTTCAGTTTAGCGCATATCTCCCATGCTCGCTCTTCCGATCTTCAAAACTCAACCGGCAATTGATAGAAACTTCAAATTACCACACCGGTAAACTTCAAATCAATGTTTACCCGCAAAAATCTGAAATCCCAATTTCCATAATCACTCCTGATCAGCAAATCGGTAATCTTTTACAATCAGCAAATCTTCATCGGAACCAAATCATCTGGCAACACTTCGAATCTGAGAATCACTCGTCCATGATCAAAATCACATTCTTCCTCTTCAGTCACAATAACAGATATATAGCTATCTCCGGTAGACTAGCGCCACTTAATCACCAAACATCATCATCCAACGGCGGTTAGTCCAAAGAGAAGAATGATTCATCTGCTTGAAGACTAAAAATAATGGCCACCAAAGGCTATCATCAGATTTCCATGGTAATTTTGAAACCACTCGTCTTCGGAGCTAGTCACTAATTCCTAACATCATCACCGAACATTATGAACGTCCTTAGTTCCTCACTGGTACTAATGACTGCAAATCCAGCTAACTGTTCCTTCACCGGAGATCAGGACTCTAACCCTTAAGCATCAATCTGCATCATGATCTAAACAATAAGAACTTCATGTGATCAAGAATCCCGACGAATCTCAAATCTCTGTATTTCCCGGTTAATCTGTAGTCAGAAACCACCCGAATACTGTTGCACCGTCATGAATTTCAAAAATGCTGGAATCTTCATATAAGATGAAATTTTTATTCCCCCTCATTTTTGCAAATTCTGACCATACCAATTTTTTCACTGAAATTCCCCCTCAAATTCGGAATTTTCAGTATTTAACAAATGCGGAATTTACTTTAAGGCCCATCGGTAGTCTTCAACCCTAATGATCACCAAATTGCTTTTGGATCAATGACTACACTCTCATCTTCAACCATCTCTAACCTAATCATCTCAGCCTCTCTCTAAGGCCTCCGACGGTGTCCCCGAACAGTCAGTACAGGACGTTAAAATTTCGAGAAAATTTCTATCACCAAATTTTTTCTGGACACCCGTCTCATCAAACCGAGCGATAAATTTTTTTCAATACCTTTTTTTAGGCATTGACCAAGTGCGGGCGAACTTGGTCACTCATCACCAAGTTCGGGTGAACTTGGTTTCCCAACTCACAAGTTCGGGCGAACTTGATCAAGTTCGGCGAACTTGATCAAGTTTGGGCGAACTTGATCAAGTTCGGGCTAACTTATGCTTATTTTCAATGAAAATCAGTCAAGTCCGGGCGAACTTGATGAAAAAACATGAAAATCCATGTCAAGTTCGGGCGAACTTGATGAAAAATCATGGGCGAAGTTGATGAAAAATCATGAAAATCCATGTCAAGTTCAGACGAACTTGATGAAAATCATGAAAATCCATGTCAAGTTCGGGCGAACTTGATCCCCCAAATCAGCCTTTTTTCACATTTTTTTTATCAAGAATCCTTATTTCTTCAAATTCGAGATGATTCCACCATAGATCTGGTCGAAAATGGTTTTCTAACAATCCTATCCGTTCAATTTTAGATTTTGTCCGTGGATTGTATGTTTGTTTGATGATTTACGTCTAAAACCCCTTCTAATGTCCATAAATGTCTAAATTCATGAGCGTAGGGGATAACCGTAGCTCTGATACCAATTGAAAGTCCGTGATCAGGTGGTTCTATACGGAAGTTAATGCGTAAACGTAAACCGATTCGGTAGAATGTTATTACAGAAAGGAGTAGAAGTAGAATGCAGCGGAAGTCTTCATTCATACCGAAAGAGTATACATCTTTATAAGTCCAGCTGCCGGAGTTCCTGGAGAGAATCCGACAGCACCTCCCGTAGTGATGGCAAAAACTCAAATGACAAAATGAACAACACACCTATATATAGGAAGACAAGTTCGCTGGTGAGGAGGGAAGTTCGGGTGAACTTGACTATGTCAAGTTCGGCCGAACTTGACTTCACAAGCACATCACAAGCGAACATGACCCTTTTACACAGTAATCTCCGTATTTCGGTCGTGTGTTCGATTCTAACCTATACAATATTCAACACACGCTCAATCTAGCCTATTCGACAAGTGACGAACACAAAGTGCATCAACAGTTGTGAAGGGGAACTAAGGCTTCCTTATAAGGGGTTGGATACCTTCACCATCATGACGCATTTTACAAACTGTGAGGGGCGGGCGCTGAGGGCGTGCTAGCTGCCAAAGCGGACAATATCATTGTGTGTTTACGCTGGGTTGTTACATATGGAATCAGAGCCAGGGCCGGACCGGTGGTGCAAGGTCACAGGAGGACGATGGACCCCTAAAGGGAGGTAGATTGTGATATCCCACATCGGTTGTGAAGGGTAACTAAGGTGTTAGGATCGCTCCTCCACTGCTTAGGAACCTAATTTGTATCTAAAGTCATCGTAAGCAGAAATTACGTGAATTGTTAATCGAATACACAAGATTTACTATTTAAAGTGTCTGTTTATTAGTCCAAAATCATATTACATCGAGAATCCAAACAGACAGAGCTTCTCCATCTGAATGCAAAGTTACAAATGACAAAGACTCAAGACATATATATATAGACCATCAAGTTCCCTCAAAGTGTGACATGGTTAGGACAAGTTCGGGCGAACTTGTCCTTCCAAAGAATAACTTCGGCCGAACTTGTGTCATTACACATAAATACTTCCAAAATCTAACATTTATAAGCTCTAATCACACAGACTCGATCAAGACCTAGACAATAGACATCATGTATCAATAGACTCCCCCTTGGATATTGTCGTAGTCTTGATCAGTCTTCACAATCTTCAACCTTTTCCAAAGAAGTGCTTGTACGGCTTTCTTCTTCGCTCATGCTTAGGAATAGGCATTTGGTCAGTAGGAGGTGCCCACTTCATGAACTAAAATCTTCTGAGCCTTGCCTCTCTACCCCTTTCATGTATCTTCTCGAGACGCTTTTCCTCTGTTAAAAGCTCTTCCCTTTCTAACTCTCTCCATCTTGATTCCCACATATGACCGGAGTTAATACCGTGTGCGTAACATACATTGTTCACACCTTGGTATTGTTTAGCTTGAACTTCTTCACGTTTATAGAAACAAATCTTGTTGGAGAATAAACACTTCACATCTTCTCTTGAACAATTGACTAGCCACTCGGGTCTAGTATACGTATATTTCGCCATAACCCCCAAATCCTTCTTCGTTCGATGCATTCAGGATCTTTTTCTTTAGTGATATCCTACTTTTCATCAGATCATAACACTATCACTGCTTCACTTGTTTCAGGATCCGTTTGCCACCACAGGAAGTATGGATGAAAATCTTGTTCAATAGGTTTTAGCGGCATATTCTTCATAGCCCTTGGCCTTTTCAAAACCTCTAGAAGCTTCAAACTTGATAACTCTCCATAGTCGTTGTTCATCGAATTTCATTTGAAGACAAATGTTTCTCGTTTGCACCAACTCTTCAACATCCCAAATGGTAATGTCTTTATATCAGTAAGATGTCTGAAGTATTGAACCCCGAACTCTCTCTTTATAGCATAAACATCAAGTTCTCTAATCCATCCCCAACTCAGAATATCACCAAGAGATTTATCTTTATCATGAGTAAAGAATAGCAATGGTCGTTTGAACTTTCTTTCTTTAGGCATCTCTTTAAACCACGACTTCTTCGCTTCAGCAATCTGTTCTTTAGTATAACATTTAGGGATATTTCCTTCTTCATCACTTCGTCAATCTTTGTTTTAACAGCTCTACATCAATCTGATTCATGACTTCTTTGATCGTTGGAAAGCTATCAGTATCGACACTAGAATAGTTTTCAACTTCATCGTTAGAAGATTCTTCAAAGATAACACGATCATAATCATCTGCCTCTGGTACACGCTTGTACACATAATCCTTCAGTTCAAAAGTACTCATGTTCACCAACTCTTCTTCAAAATCAAACTCGAAAGAATCAGCATCAACTTCGAACATTTTGGCCAACTCTTCTTTTGTATAGTCGTGAACGAATTCCCCCTCTTCAATATTCGGATCTAACATAATCATCAAAGGTTTATCATGAACAGCAGCAATAAGCATAGCAACTATTGCATCAGAAACATCATCATCGTGAGGCCCTGTTTGCTCTGTGTGCTCCCCCTTACTCTGATCATCCTCCATGTTTACTTCATCATTTATCAAGGGCTCAAAATCAAAATCAGTGTGAACCTTAGCAGAATCAATCTTTAAACCAACGCCACCCTGATCATCATCACCACCATCGTCGTGATCTAAATCATCTTTTGTATCATCACCTCCAGGGTCGTCGTCTTTATTATCATCTTCATCATCGTCATCTTTCTCTTCTGTTTCTTTTTCAGTTTCTGCAGCTTTAACAGAATCATCTTCAGGAATAGATTCATCAAACAGGCTGTATCACATCAACATGTTCAGATTCAGGAGCTTTTGCCGCTTCAACAATCTTTTCAATCACAAGCTCCTCTGTTGGTTTAGGGATACCATCAACAATCCCTTTACCCTTTCCCTGATCTGCTAATTCTTTTTCAGCTTTCTCTTTAGATTCTTGTAGATCGAGTCTTTCATATTCTGCTCTGAAATCAATGCCCAGGCTATTTGTTAACACTTTCTAAAATATGAGAAATCTTCGATTTGTTTGTTCTCTTTTAGCTTTAAGTTCTTCAATAACTTTGAGAGGATTTTCATTTGCTGCTCCCAAACTTTCAATTAGTGCTTTCAAATACCCTCTATCATCTTCCAAGAACTTGACTTTATCATTCAGAATCTCTTTCTCGATTTCGTTCTTTTTGACTTGAACTTCAAGGGCTTTGATTCTGCGTTCCAGCTCTTGTACCTTCGATTCATTGAACATATCTAGCAATTCATCAGAATAGATCTCCGTGTTAACATTACGTGGAGGAGTTGGAAAACTTCTGAATTCACTCGAGAAATAACGTTCTTGACGTTGAGCTGATGTTTGACTTTGAGGAGTATGTTGCTTTGGAGTAGATTTTGGTGTAGTCTGCTTAGGAGAAATTGGTTGTTCAGAAGCAGTTGTCTCTTGTGGAGGTTGTTGTGGTGGCTCTAGAATATTCACAGTCACAGTAGGTGGATCTTGAGCTTGTGACACTTGCTGAGGAGGCGTAACTTTCTTGCTTTGGTATCTCCTTTTAGGTAAACTTCTGCCTTTGGTGCTAGGAGATCTTGTTGTTTACTTCGAATCACCAGTCTTTGATTTAATACGCTTAGCTTTCTTCTTTGGCCTTTCTTCATCAGATCCTTCTTCAGCAGATGGCACATACAAGTCTTCACCATGCTTTTTCAATCTCTCTTCCTCTTTTTCCTTTTCAGCTTCTCTTTGACGAACATCAGCAGAATCTTCAGATGATTCGTTTTTATCAGAACTAGCCGATATAACATCATCTTTATCACCACCAACAGTACCAGTCTCAACTTCTTGACTTTCAACATTAACTGCAGCACTCGATCCTTCAACATTATGAGGATTCTCTTGATCAACATCAGATTCATCTATTAACATAGTTTCAACTTTCTTTTACGCCCTTTTTCGTTTCGGCTTCTCAATGACAACAACCTTTTTTATATACCAATCACCTCTTTTTCCTTGAACGTTTTTAACAACTCAACCTCGTCTTTATCATCTCCGCTACATCATTCCTCCACTTATCATCAGGTGGTCACACATAATCAGCTTTGACTATAGCACCAAACACAGGTTTCGCAATTGGAGCAGAATCTTGTCTCTGAAATGTCTTAAGCTTCTTCAGAGTTGTCTCATCCATGTGACTCAGATACCGAATATCGTTCGGATCTTTCGCAATGTATTTGAAATTTTCATCTATCAGCATCTGGACAAACCTTGGATACATCACCAATCTATCTCTACTCATATTCTTCGACATAAACTTGAAAATCACTTTAGAAAAGTTAAACTTCTTGTTGAGCACCAACGCTGTCACCATGCAAGCCATATAATCTTGAATATCATCTAAACCGGCTTTTCTGTGGTTGAATGAGTGAATAATAGCATGAATAAGGAACTTATACGGAATGGGAACACCGCCTTTCTTTAACGTTGGCTCATGTGCATGCCCTTTGTACCCCATTCAAAGAAACAACCTTTCACTATCCTTTCTTCAAAGCTAATCGGATCATCTGTATTGTCGTTGAATTCCAGAACCCTTCAAATATCAGCTTCAAAAACCTTAATCTATTTATCTTCGTTTCTAACTCGAACAACAGAAGTAATAACAGTTGTTTCTTCATTAAATGTCGATGAATTCCAGAAAAAATATACATGCGATCGATAAACTACATGCTTGTCTATTATTGCCTTTGTGATCGGAATCCTTCCCATAAATTCAAGAATCTCTGTAAAAGCAACCAGCGAAGGATATATCTTCTCATCTAGAGAGATGCGTGTGTTGTGGAACTTTGAAAATAAAGCTGAATATTCTACGGACAAGAAATTCAAACCAATTAGACAATTTTCACAATTTCAAACATGATACATCAAGTTCGGGCGAACTTGACATACCAAAACATTAAAATTTTACACAACGTCGCTCGAACTTGTATTACACAATTAGTTTTCAGTTTTTCAACAACTTCTGGCAAACTTGTGATAACTAGAAGTTTTTGAATGATTTACAACAAGTTCGAGCGAACTTGTTGTATTTTCATATTTTAATCAGGTTCTAGACAACTTCGCCCGAAGTTGATGAAAAAACAACTTCGACAAGTTCGGGCGAACTTGTCATCTTCCCCAATTAACCTGCAACAACAAGCATGGTCCGATGATTGATTTTTTGGTTTGTTTATGTTTTATTCATGATTATTAACATCTTTCACTGTTCAGTTTGTTCAAAATAACCCTAGATCTACTAGATTTTAACAAGTTCGGTCTATTCAGTTCAAACACATCAAATTAACAGTTGTTATATTGAATTTATACCTCTACCATGTTCACAAGTGTGCAAATCACTTATAACAGGTCTCAATTTGGGCAACACAACGTTACTTTGATTGCAAAATCACAGATTCTCACTAATCGCTCAAGTTCGCTCGAAGTTTATAAGATCAGATGAAATGAAATACTTCAGCGAAGTTGCCTTTTATACTTTAGACAACTTCGGGCGAACTTGACCCTCAATCATCAAAATTCATTATAAACTTTTCCCTAACTTGACCAGAAACAATTTTGAATTTTTTAACTTTTTACACTTTAGACCCTGAACTTTCTCATATTAACCAGTTATGAAAATCCACTCAGTTGACCAAGTCCAAGTTAATGACCCCGGTTTGACCCTTTATGAACAAACCTATGTTTTTCTTCAAATTAAAGTTTCAAATTAATGAACTTTTCATCGTTTTTCATGTATTTTGATTTTACAGATTAGCTCCCAACCCGTTGTCATCAAGATTTCCAACAACTTGCACCATTCGAACTTCGAAGATCCGCTTTCCATCATTGGCTGTTGAAAAGAATGTAAAACAAATTCTTTTTGATTTTTTGAAAGTTTATGCTAAAACACACTGAAAATCTTTTTGGGTTTAATTCTGATACCAAATAAACTATATAACAAACATAATTTTTGTGAATTCGTGTCTAAGGATCATATCAGTTTATTGAGACGTATGACTAGTACCGTTGACCTTTTGATGACATTAAGTTCTAAACTTTTTTACCTAGATTGTCGATATATTTGTCCACTTAAACTTCGACACATTTCTCAATTGTTCCAAGATATCTTAGTTAGAATTATGAAACTTGACTCAACTATGGTTCCCATCTTAGAATATACTCCCGTATCAAGATTCCCTAGATTTCATCTTACAGGTGAGTATAGCGTAATTGATATCTGTATCTAGGTTATGCGAAGCCTTGAGAGCTCAGTTAATACCACCGTATCGATAAAGAGATGAAGGCTCGACTTTAAGGTGTGTTCCAAAAATGGAATCTTTTGACTGCAATTGATTAGATCTTACGATTTTTTCAATTTTGCTGCAGTTTTAGGGGATTTTAGCAAAAGCATTATAGAAGTTCTAGGCCATTGCTTTCGCAAAATCAGAAGAACTTGTATAATACCCCAGATATCAGTCATCTATAAAGACCTCGATCTCAGAATCAGGCAATCTCTCAAACGAAATTTTGGAGTACTAAGTCCACATATCCGAGAGATGTTAATCCACTAGTTTAAGTAGTTATAAAATTTTGTTTATATCCCGGAAACAATCTACTGAATGTGTAAAGCCTATCGACACATCCACAGTAAGACTTGTTTAAACTTTTTAAACTTTACAAATCCTTAGCATACTGTGATAGTCCACTGATGTACTATCATTTCCTTTTTGACACAAAATTCTTTCTGTCTTTTTCATGTTTTTGTACTTTTTGGTTTTTCATATTTTTGTACTTTTTGGTTTTTCATATTTTATACTTTTTGGTTTTTCATATGTTTTTGTATTTTCTGGTTACATTTCTCCCCCTAAAATCAAAAACATATTTTTTTATTTTGGATTTTAAGAAATTCTAATCCTAAAAAGATAACAAACAAATGAGGATCACGAGAACTCGTCGTCCGATCCATACTCAACTTCTGCTTGCGCACCTGTCAAAAGATTTTTTGTACCGTTAAGTCTCATTAAGTATTTGAACTGTGAAAGACTGAAAGGTTTGGTATAAAGATCAGCTTTTTGTTAATCGGTGTGGATTTTCTCAATTCGTACCAATCTTTTTTCATAGCAATCACGAATAAAGTGGTAACGAATATCGATATGTTTTGTTCGAGAGTGATGAACTGGATTTTTAGTTATGTTGATTGCTGCCTTATTGTCTGCATATAATGGAGTGTCAAGAAATTGCAATCCATAGTCTCTCATCTGCTGTTGAATCCACAAAAGTTGTGAACAACAGCTAGAAGCCGAGATATACTAAGCCTCACAAGTAGAGAGAACAACCGTGGTTTGTTTCTTGCACTGCCAGGTTACTAATCGAGTTTCAAAGAACTGGCAACCGGCCACCGTAGGCTTTGCGTTCATTTTGTCAACACCGAAATCCGATTCAGCACATCCCATCAGATTGAAGTTGTCATTCTTTGGATACCACAAGCCAGTGCTTGGACATCCATTCAAGTATCTGAAAATTCACTTCACAATCTGCATGTGAGATATTCTGGGACTAGACTGATAACGTGCATAGAGGAAGGTAGGATACATTATACCCGGACGAGATGTCGTCAGATACAGAGTGATCCTATCATCGAACTATAAAGAGTATCATCAACTTTGGTTCCGGTTTCATCGATGCAAATTCCGTGATTGAGTGCCAAAGAAGTAGATAACGGCTTCGTGCTATCCATCTCAAACTTCTTCAATATATCATGAACATACTTGGTTTGGTGGATAAAAATACCGTCTGGAAACTGATCAACTTGTGGTGAGTGCACTTTGTGTCTGTCACTGTGCGAATAGACTAGTTAGAGCGTGCGAGAGTACTGTATAGATTACATACGAACACACAACCCGAGCACGAATGTCGGATGAGAAAATGGACACATTTTGTACGAAATCTGTCAGTTTCGTACGAAATGATCAATTACGAAAATCTCATCCCTATATATATGTGTTGTGTGTTCATCTGTTTGTAAGTTTTGGAAGCTCCCTGAGGGGAGACGCTGGTGGATTCTCTCCAGGAACTCCGCCAGCCTGACAAGATTTATGCTCTTTCGGTATGAATGAATAAACGTATTACTTCCGCTGCATTCTACTTCTACTCCATTCTTTAATAACGTTCTACCGAATCGGCTATCTAACGCCTAAACTTCCGTCTAGAACCGCCACGACATTGACCCACAATTGGTATCAGAGCTACGGTCATTCAATCTAACAGTTGATGAATCACCTACGCTCATGAATAAATGGACAACCCTCGGACAAAATGTAAATTGAACTTATAGGATTGTTAGAAACTGATTTTCGACCAGATCTATGCAAAAATCATCTTGAAATTCGAAGAAACGAAGACTCTGGATCGAAAAAAACGTCATTAGTTTACTTTGGTGCGAAAACTACAATTTTCGTGCGAAAAATATCATTTCGTTCGAAAATTAGTGATTTTCGTGCGAAAATAAGTGAGGTGCCAAAAAAAATATTGTTCACCGTACTGACGTGACGAGTGTCCAGAAAAAAAATTGGTGATAGAAATTTTTTTGAAATTTTGATGACCAATTGGGGATGTTCGGAGACGCCGTCTAGAGCTTCAGAGTACAGATTTGATGATACGGTCACAAAATGTTGAAGATATTGGGAGAGTCACTGCTACCAGCGCAGAATGCTGATCATCCGATGTAGTGACTTTCAATGGGCATAGTGTTAAATCCGCATTTCATCAAAACTGCAATTTTGGGAAATTTTTCGCAAAATTTGGGTTTTGTGGGACGATGCTCAAAACATCAGAATTTGCTAAAAATGAGGGGGAATAAAAATTTGTCAAAACATTGAAAATTCCGGCATTTTTAGAAATTCGGACGGTGCAGCTAGCATTCGGGTGGTTTTCGATGCAGATTATCTGGTGAAGCATTAGTGATGAGATCAGGTTGATGTCTACTTTTCATAAAAGTGGGGTCGCATAACTGAGTTGTGGAGGAGTTGTTTATCAGATTCTGTAGTCAATGGTCACATTTATGCCAGGCAGTCGTCAAGTTCGTGGAAGCACACACGACCGCTTAGTGATACGGAGTACCCATTTTAACTCTGCATTACATATGAACTATTTTCCAGACTAACCGCCAGGAAATAGGGATGTCTTGTTAGTTTCAGTGCCCCGTGCGCTCCGACCACGGCTAAATGCCCGGCAGTCGTAAAGTTCACGGAAGCAAACACGACCTCTTGTGGTACAATGTATCCAATTTAACTCTGCATTGCAAATGAACTATTTTCCGGACTAATCGCCAGGAAATAGGGATGTATTGTAGTTTCAGTGCCCGTGCGCTCCGACCACGGTTAGATGTTTGCCTTTCATGACTAAAGAAGATGATATAATGGATCTTTCAGACAAAGATGTGTACCAGTTGCTCATGAAATAGATTATGCTTGGGATTTCGTGATCAGAGGAAGTTTAGAATTTTCAGATCATGATACAGGTTGATACTTAAGGGATGTAGGATTTAGGTCCTGATCTCCGATTTGAGGTTGATGCATGCATGATGTTGGGATTGAACCCTACAAAAGAACAGATGATAGAAAGCCAAAAACAGGACTGCTATATATGATCCAGAATAAACAGAGTTTAGATTCACTCCTTCCAAAAACCAGCTTCTAAACCACTGATAGTTCTAACAACTACCCTATGCCAAAGCTCTACTAGTTATAAAGTCTGTTGATTCACCAAACCACTGATGGGTCAAAGGTCTGCTCTTAAGTCAAAGGACTGCTGGAAGTCAAAGGTCTGATCATCCTTTGAAGAACATCTGCCAGCACCTTCATCAGAGTTTATGTCTATCAGCGGTTAAGGTCATCGGTGCTTTACAAACAGAGTTTAGGTTAGGCAGTGGTTAGAGTTTGTTAGTATTGTTAGATGCCATTGTCAAGATGATGTCAGCATTAACTAACAGTGGTTAGATTAGTACTATAGATCGATAGTGCCTGTACTGTTCTGTTTACCTTTTCACTTTTTCACATTATTGTACATTTTTTTCTGTGTAAGCTCGGTCTGAGGGGGAGTTAGTGATTCGTACATGTAAGTTATCTGTTAATCATTTTAACATTCTGATTAATGAAAACATGTTATGATGAAAACTATTCTCTCATTGATTGTGTTATAAAGTTTTAGCTGTCTTTCCGCTGCAAATTCCTTTATGATTTATCATTCTGGTGTAAAATTAGTTATGTTGGTGCAGAATGTCTATGTCTTAGTCTTATATCGAGTTTGTATTGTATAGAGCTGGATAGGCTAGGTTAAGAAGTATTTATGAAAAGTTGTAGCCAAGTTCGTGCATGAGTTGACATGTTTAAGCATGTTCGGCCGAACTTGCATAGACAAGTTCGGGCGAACTTACACATGATGAGCGAACTTGTAATCCTATAAATACCTAGCTTGTGTGTCTCATTTGTAACTTTGGCATTGTAGAGGCGAAGCTCTGTCGGTCTGTAATCTGAACGTTTAATCAATAAAACTGACGATTAACTGATTAAATCTTGTGTATTGGTAACACGAGTAATATTTCCGCTATTATGGACGTTAAATATCAAGTTTTGGTTCATAAGCATCGAGGATCGGTCCTACAAGTGGTATCAGAGCTGGAACAGGCTGATTTGATAGTATCAAGACAAGATCACTTCTATTTCTACTCCATTCTTCTTTTTCTTTAACTTTTGATCACAAAATGAAGAATTCATGGTCAAAATCTTTTGAATTTTGAATATATCATGTAAAATACAATAAAGATAAACCCTTGAAAGATTGGAGACCAAATTCAACCGTATTCATGTCAAAATTTTGAAAACGCTATGTTTTTGAAAACTTTCTGAAACGAACTTGTTGGCCATGTTCGGACGAACTTGCACTAAAACATCACTTTTCAAGTGATTTTTTAGTAAGTTCGCCCGAACTCAGGTGATTTTAGAGGAAATTTGAGTCAAGTTCGCCCGAAGATACTAAATTTTCATTAATTTTACATCAAGTTTGACCGAACTTGTGTAAAATCAAGAAGATTTTAAGTAAGTTCGCCCGAACTTGCTAGTATTTCATCAAAGTTCTTTTGAACAAGTTCGCTCGAAGACCTGTTTAATTGGGTTATAAGTTTAACCGAAGATAATTAAAATTTTTCAAAGTAAATCTAACAAGTTCGACCGAACTTTTTAGAAAATTCAAGAATTCTTCATTTGTCACTACAAGTTCGACCGAACTTGTAGTAGGACTAACTGTTTTCAAAGTTTTTGAAAAATTTTCAGCATACACGTTTCATGTTTCACAATGGAAGATCAACTAAGAGCTTATATGTCCGGAGCTAGTTCGTCAAATGCCAACTTGATTAATCAAGTCAATCTTGATAACGAAATGGGAACGACCGTCAAACCGCCAAAGCTGATGAGCATGGACGAATACAAAGCATGGAAAGAGAAATTTACCTACTGGGTTCAAGCCATGCACTTTGCTAGCTGGGTATCAGTTGAAAGAGGCTATACTATTCCGGTAGATGAACATCAACAAGTTCTTGAGAAGTACAATTACTCGACAGCTCAGAGAGACGAATACATTGCAGAGAAAAAGATGATCAATCTCATCCAACAGTCCGTCAAAGAAGATATTCTGATTCTGTTACCAGAATATACTACGCAAGAGAGCTTTGTTGTCCTTACAGAAGAAATACCAAGGCAGTGCCGAAATGATCAAAAGTAAGAAGGCTCTCATTCTGAAAGAATTTGATATTTTCAGCATGCTGAAGAATGAGACCATTAAGCAAATGATTGAGCGTTTCTGTCATCTCAAAGTGCAAATGCGAAGACACGGTCTTAAGAAGACGGAACAAGAATACATCGACAAACTTGCTGACGCACTACCAGAGGGTGAATGGACTACGTATTTGATGGTTCTGGAGATAGTGATAAGTGGGATTTCTTCAAGTTGTCAACCTTTATCGATAAACTCGGAGGCCACAAAATGGTGCTTCTGAAGATAGCAAAATCAAAGAATGCTAATGTAGTTCAAGACATCGGTTTGTACTACAAAACCGGAATGCAAGATAACATTTCGAGTCCAAAAATTGGAACTGCTTTTAGTGCAAACATGAATACTTCTCCACAGAACCAGAATCATTCACAGCCTCAGTATGACCAAACGTCCACAAAATTCTTACTCGAGCACTGGTTCAAATTCAACATTCCAAAGTCAAACAAATCAGAACCAACAACAAAGTTCTGATCCGAATGTTTACAAGTGCAACATCGCAGTGAATTTGAACAATGTTGTTTCAGAAGAAGTTGCAAAATAACATATGTCACTACTCGCTACCGTATTAGAATCTTATGAATGTCTTGTTGCCGGTAAGATCGGAAACCCCAAGATGACCGTAGAAGATTATGACCAGGTTTACGAGGAAGAACTCGAACTAATGGACATCAAATGGTCCTTAGCTTCGATTATCATGAGAGTGACAAAGTTCGTTGCACTCACGGGCCGTGACATAGGAAACTCCAGCAACAAATTGGGGTTTGACAAATCCAAAGTCACGTGTTTTAGATGTCGACAGAAGGGACATTTTAAAAGAGAGTGTAAGAACACCGAGGCAACCGGAAATCAAAGTCCTTTCGGAGGAGGGAATGAATATTACAAGAAGGCGCTTCAATATAAACCTTTCCCGAAGAAAACTCAGATTGAGATCCAAGAAAAGCCAAATAGTAGTAACACGGAGAAAGCCATGGTTGCATCTACAGAAGATGACGGTTTTGACTGGAATTCTAATATTGGGAAAAAACCGGAGTTGCTTTGATGGCAGAGATAGTTGAAGATAATTCTGCAGAGGAGGCAGCAGCAGCAGCTGAAGTAGCGGTAGCAACAAAAGCAGCAGCTTTTGAACAAGCTATTCTGGAACAATACTTGCATCAATAGCAGGAAGAAGAGGAATATATCCATCTGCAGAGACAAGGAATTTTATCCTCTAATTCTTGTGACAGTTTTGCAGATCACTTTGATGGAAGCACAAAAGAACAAGTGGTTGAAGAGAAAAAGATTGATGAAGTGATTGTTGATATCACTCAAGAAATGAAAGTCGAAGACCTCAAGGACATGGCAGATAAAGCTTTAATGGAAAATCTAACAAAGGTAGGTCCAGAGGTAAAGATTATCGAGAAAGGAGTTGTTAAAGTACAAATTGTAGAGGTTGAGAAACCTTGTACAAAATGTACTAAACCATGTGTCGAATGTGCCGAAAAATCAAAGATCATTACTGAAAACAATGTGCATAACGATTTCTTAAAATATGATTATCGCACAATGAAAGAAGCGTATGACAAAATGAAAAATGATTATGGCAGACTCGACAGAAATAACACCGACAACATGATAATATAAGAATGTTGAGTGGTACAGTAATGGATAAACAAAGAGCAATTAACATTTATATCAACACCATTGCTGAAATCAAACAACTACTTCAAGATATGACAATTGAAACTGAAAGAGTTCGACATTGTTAAGAAGTTATACCACTAACGCGTATGTTATCGATCACATTCTTCCAACAATCTCATCGGAAGAAAAACCTAAAAAGAAAATGGGCAAAGAATATAGCAATGTTCCTCCACCCCTTTGCGAAAAATACTGTGTTAAATCTGCAGACGGGATGGACAAGGCACTCAATGTTGAATTACTTTCTGAAAAGAAAAACGAGGTGCCAGAGAACATTGATATAGTCTATGCTAATTCTGATGATGAGAACAACGCTGTGGTTAACAAAGTTGTTGAAAATGTTTTAAGTGATTCTGATGATGGAAGCTTCAAAAGCGCCAACTCGAGTTCAAAGAATTCTGATTCACAATCTGAAAATGACGATAGCTCGTGAGAAGATGGTCTAAGTGACAATCCTAATATTGTAAAGTACAAAATTAAGGATTCGGATAGACTATACTTTGATGATAGCTTCCCGATTCAGAATGTGAAAGAAGAATTGCTTGATAAATTCTTTAAACTCGTGGAAGTCACATCAGAGGAATTGGTAGTCAATGAACTAAAATTCTATTCCAAACCTAAAAGAAACAATTACCGAAGAAACGGTGGTGATCATCCGAAAAACCAGAGAGCAGGGTTGGGTTTAGAAGAAGAAACTAATGAATCTGTAAAGAAACCGTCACCATTTCATGAATATAAAAACAAAAACATGAAGTTTGTATATGGGACGAATAAAGTTCATGAGGAGAATTTGATTGGTAAGCAATCAAATGATGAGTTCAAAAAGGAGAAAGAAATTCGAGATAAAGCCAAGGTTACAAATGGTGCCAAAACCTCAAGTAGTGTTAAACCACAAATTAAAGGACACCCACTTGATAATCGGACATGTTTCAAGTGCAATGAAATTGGTCATGTGGCACGACATTGTCCGAAATCAAAACCGGCTTATCCTCGAAAAAGAGAAACAAATGTTATTAAACCAAAGCAAGCAGTGTTTGTAAAACCTGTAAAGATTTTGAAACGAAATGAATCAAAACCAGAAGATAAACCAAAGTCTGAAAAGATTTTTGAAAATTCCATTTTTGAAAAAGGTGAAACTTCTATGTCTAATGAAAACAAGTTTTACATCAATAAGGCTAATATCAAATCTCAAACCTGAATTACCAAGAAAAGGTCAACAACATCTGGTGTTGTTAAGTCTGAGTTGGTAAAGACTGACAGCACAAAGAATCAAAGACTAAAATCACTAAGTCTGAGCAGGTAAAGACTAGTGAGAATGTGAAAGAAATTAAAACAGAAATCAAGAACGATAATGTCAAATCTGTAAAAGATAAGAAAAATGTGAAATTTTCAAACATTAACATTGTTGAAACAGATGTTGAATTTGATTTTGATGATGTTGATGAGTTTGAATATGCTTTTGTTGATGGTTATCCTGTAAAACCCAAGACCAGAAGGCTTGGGTAGAGCTTTTCACCAAATTTCTGAGTTTTGCAGGGGCTCCAAAGATCCATACTTTCAAAGTGGATTTTGGATAGTGGAGCGTCCAGGCATATGACAGGAGTGAAGGCATTGCTACTCGACATTAAAGCTATCAATGGCGGATATGTTGGATTTGCAGGAAATCAAGGTGGAAGGATAATCGCCTAGGGAAAACACTCCAATGGCGTAGTTTCTTTTGATCGCGTGAACTATATTGCAGAGCTTGAGAACAATCTTCTGAGTATATCGCAGATTTGTGACAAGAAGTTTACAGTTCATTTCAACGACAGAGAGTGTATTATCTTGAAACCGGGATTCAAAATTCCAGATGAGTGGATTCTGATGCGAGCACCACGGGATTCAAAATTCCAGATGAGTTGACATGGGTGTTGCTACCACTTCATCACAATCAGCACAATGTTTTGTATCAAAGGCTACTGAAAAAGATTCTATTCTATGGCATCGAAAGATGGGGCATATTCATTTGCTAAAATGAATTTCTTGGTTCATAATAATCTTGTAGAAGGCGTAAATCTTCGAAGTTTTCATATGTCTGATCATTGCTTGGAATGCAAGAAAGGAAAGCAGATCAAGAAATCTCATCCGAAGAAAATTCTAAACTCAATCAAGTTGCCTTTAGAATGTCTCCACATGGATTTATTTGGTCCTGTAAATGTTCGAAGCATATCAGGAGACTTATATTGCTTGGTCGTGACAGATGACTATTCGATATATTCGTGGGTATTCTTTCAAGAATCAAAAGACGAAACGTTCGAGAACTTGGTTATTCTATTCAAGAAACTCGAGAACATTTATCATCTGCCGGTCAGACGCATTAGAAGTGACAACGGCACAGAGTTTAAGAATAACAAAATGAAGGAATTCTGCAACGTAAAAGGGATTTTGCACGAGTTTAGTGCTCCCTATACTCCACAGCAAAACGGAGTTGCTGAACGGAAGAATCGAACTTTGATTGAAACTGCGAGAACCATGCTTGCAGATTCTAAACTTCCAATCAGCTTCTGGAGTGAAGTAGTTGCTGCGGCTTGCTACACGCTAAACAGGGTTCTCACTGTCAAACCAACAAAGAAAACATGTTTTGAGATGATAAACTGACGGAAGTCAAATTTGAAGTTCTTAGAACCAATCGGTGCTCCTTGTACGACCGTAATAGACCAAGATGACAAATTCGAAGCTAAATCTCTCGAAGGTTTCTTTGTCGGATATGCGAGTTCATTGAGAAGAGTATATGTTCCTTCATTGCAAAAGGTTATTGAAGCACAGCACGTGGATTGTTTCAATTACACGATCCTATTCAAAGGAAAGGTGACGCGTGGCTGTTTAACTATCAAGACCTTTGGAAGTCATTTGACTTACCCAAAGAACTAACTGACGAAGAAGTTGCAGCGTTATATTATCTTCACCAGTCAGCGAATCAAGAGCAAATTGTTCGACCAATTGTGGTTAATCAACCCACTTTGTATCCATCATCTTCTCGCGCAAGTTCAAACAATAGTGGTGTTCAGGCTGAAAATGTTTCTAAAACATTATCATCACCCACTACTCTTCCAACGAATGTCTCTACCGAACCAATGAATACAACAATGGAGCCCGGTATGCCTCAGAATCAAGATTCTGATTTAGATGAAGCACCAACATTTGATGCTGATGGGGAATCATCTTCTTCAGATGAAGAAGTGGAACAGATAACAAGTCTTCTTAATCAATCTGCAGTCCCGAACAACAGAAATGAAGCTTCATCAAGCTCTCCAAACATTGAATTGGTTGTTGATCTCAACATCACTAATCAGCAAAACTCCGTAGATGTTCCAAGTGAAGAATTGCCACGATCATATTCCTATCATCCGTTAACCAATATTATCGGAGAACTTCAAACTGGTGTTAGAACTCGAGGGCAAATTAATAAAGCACTCAGTGGTTTCTATACACGTGTTGCTACAACCCAGAACTATTGTTTCCATTCGTGTTTCATCTCTCAGATTGAGCCTAAGACAGTTAATGAAGCTTTAGCAGATGAAAACTGGGTACAAGCAATGCAAGAAGAATTATTGCAGTTTGAGAAGTTGGGTGTGTGGAAGCTTGAAGACCTACCAGAAAATCAAAAAGCAATTGATACAAAATGGGTCTTTAAGTGTAAACGGGATGATAGAGGAGTTATTGTTTGTAACAAAGCTAAGCTTGTTGTCAAGGGATTTCACCAGCAGGAAGGGATAGACTACACAGAAGTCTATGCACCAGTAGCTCGATTGGAATCTATTCGAATATTTCTAGCTTTCGCATCATGGAAAGGATTTAAGGTCTATCAATTGGATGTCAAATCAGCTTTTCTGTATGGCAAATTACGCGAGAAGGTGTACATTGGACAGCCACCGGGGTTTGTCGATCCACTTAACAAGAAGAAAGCGTACCTACTGGATAAAGCACTTTATGGTCTACACCAAGCCCCGAGAGCTTGGTACGAGACGTTATCACAACATCTCGTCGGAAACGACTTTATCAGAGGAACTGTGGATAGTACTCTTTTCACCAGAGAAGTTGATGGCCATCTGATTATAGTTCAAATCTACATTGATGACATCATCATTGGATCTACAAATGATAGCCTCTTTAAAGAGTTTCAGGGAATCATGAAAAAGAAATTCGAAATGTCCTCTATGGGCGAATTCTTGGTTTGCAAGCAGATCAGCTTTCGGATAGTATTTTCATTCACCAAACTAAGTATGTTCACGACATCTTGAAGAAGTTTGGAATGGAAAGTTTGAAGCCTCTATCTACGCCTCTTGCTCTCAACCACGGCATTTACATTGACGAGACTGGAGCCAAAGTTGAAGAGACGTTATACAGATCGATCATTGGATCACTGATGTATCTGATGGCATCGCGCCCAGATATTATGTATCCAACATGCCTATGCGCCAGATATCAGTCAAGCTCGAGGATCTTACACATGCAGATCGTGAAGCGTATCTTCAGATATCTGAAAGGATGCCCAAGCACCGGCTTGTGGTACCCGAAGAACGACAATTTTGACCTCACAGGCTATGCTGATTCCGATTTTGGTGTAGATAAGTTGAATTCTAAATCAACTACAGCGGGATGCCAATTCTTTGGAACAAGAATGGTAACCTGGCAATGTAAGAAACAGACTACAGTCGCTCTCTCTACCTGTCAAGCTGAGTATATCTCGGTCTCCAACTGTTGTTCACAGATTCTGTGGATTCAACAACAGATGAGAGACTTTGGTCTGCAATTTCTAGACACTCTATTGTATGTTGATAACAAGGCAACCATCGATATAACTAAAAATCCGGTTCATCACTCACGCACAAAACACATTGAAATTCATTATCATTTCATTGTGATTGCTACAAAAAGAAATTGGTACGAATAGAAAAAATCCACACCGACGAACAAAAGGCTGATTTTTATACCAAACAATTTTCATTATCACGGTTTAAATACTTGTTGAGAATTAACGGTATGAAAAATTTGCTGACAGGTGCGGACGCTGAGGTTGAATACGGATCGGACGACGAGTTCGCGTGATCCACATTGGTTTGTAAATACTTCTCTAGTTTAGAATTTTGTTAAAAACTAAAATCCAAAAAGATGTTTTTGATTTTAGGGGGAGAAATGTTAGAGAAAATATCAAAAACATTCGAAAAATTTTAAAATCCAAAAACATATAAAAATTCAAAACGTTCAAAAACATTGAAAAAGAACAAAAAGAATTTAGTGTCATAAAAGGAAATGATAGTACATCAGTAGACTACCACAATATGCTAAAGAAATGTAAAGTTTTAAAAAGTAATAAACGAGTCTTACTGCGGATGTGTCGATAGGCTTAACACATTCAGTAAACTTTTTCGAGATATAAACTAAATTTTAAAACTGCTTAATCTTGTGGATTAACACATCTTGGATATATGGACTTAGTACTCCGAAATTTCGTCTGAAAGATTACCTGATTCTGAGATACGAGGTCTTTATAGATAGTTGATATCTGGGGTATTATACAAGTTCTTCTGATTTTGCGGAAGCAATGGCCTAGAACTTCTATAATATTTTCACTTTAAACGCCCAAATTGCATGCAATATTGAAAAGTATCAAAAGATAAATCATATTCAATGCTGAAAAGATTCCTTAAGTGGAACACACCTTAAAGACGAGCCTTCATCTCTTTGTCTGTACGGTAGTACTAACCTGAGCCCTCAAGGTCTCGCACAACCCAGATACATATATCAATTACGCTATATTCACCTGTAAGATGAAATCTAGGGAATCTGGATATGGGAGTATATTCAAGAAGTGGGAACCATATATAAGTCAAGTTTTATGAATTCTATCTTAACATATCTTGAAACAGTTGAGAAATGTGGTAAAGTTTAAGTGGACAAACATATCGACAATCTAGGTAAATGAGTTTAAAACTTAAAGCCATATAAAGGTCAACGGTACTGGTGATATGTCTCAATCAACTGATATGATCCTTAGACACAAATTCACAAAAATATGTCTGTAAATATGTTTGTACATAGTTTACATTGCTTATTTCATTATATTTCAGCTTTACAGATTAAAATCAAAAAGATTTTTGGTGTGTTTTAACATAAAATTACAAAAATACAAAAATATTTTATTTCTACATTGTTTTCAGCAAACCATTGTTGGAGAACGGATCTTCAAAGTCTGGTAAGATGCAAGAACTGGTAGGAATCTCTTTGACAATGGGCTGGGAGCTAATCTGTTAAAATCTGAAAAGATAAAATGATGAAAAGTTCATTAATTTGAAACTTTGATTTTGAAAATATCAACAGTTTGTTCGTAACGGGTCAAACCAGGGTCATTAACTTGGACCCGGCAGACAAATCGGTTAACCAAGGTCATTAGCTTGGACTTGGTCAACTGAGTGTATTTTCATAACCGGTAAAAAGTTGGAAAGTTCACGGTTAAAAATGAAAAGTTTGAAAAAAGTTTGAAATTTTGAGGTTTGGCAAGTTCGGCCGAACTTGCTATACAATTCAAGTTTAACAATCAGCAAGTTCGACCGAACTTGCAGATGGCTGATTATTTGTTTTTACGATAAGTTCACCCAAACTTCTATGGGCCTCAGGATGGGCTTAAAAGTTTGCCCGAACTTGACATGGTATAAATACCATTCAAGTTTGGCCGAACTCATTTACTTGAATCAGAACGTTTTGAGCGAACTTGAGTTTTTCGAAAGAATTTGTGAGAAATTGTCACTTTTAAGCCGTTATACTCTCCATTTGAAGATAGTTTTTGGTGATTAGCACACCAACTACTATGGCAGAGGTAATTAATTGATAATAAACCATGGTTGAACCAGTTAACAAACAAACCAAATCTAAAAACTTAAAATCAGATAGTTTTAGGTGTTATTGGACAAAATTGAACATAGATCTTTGATCTATACTTAAAAACGACCGAGAAACTGTTTTTGATTGAACTGAAATACATGTTTGCATGCTGAAACTTGGTTGGTCTGATTGAAGAAGATGACAAGTTCGGCCGAACTTGTTGTCAAGTTGGACCGGACTTGTCCAAAACACAACTAAATGAATTAGTAACATGTTCGACCGAACTTGAGTGTTGAAATATTTTTTGATCATACATGTTCGACCGAACTTATGTTAACAAAAAATGATTTGTTTGTATTGTAAGTTCGACCGAACTTGTTCTTTAACATGAAACATGTGTCTCATACATGTTCGGCCGAACTTAAGAAAAATTGCATAATAAAACTGTAAGTTCGCCCAACTTGCATTAAGAAAAATTTTGAACATGTGTTTTACATGTTCGGGCGAACTTGTTTATATCAGTGTGTTTAACACTAATCAAGTTCGCCCGAACTTGATTAAAGTGTTAGAAATTTTTTTTGTAATTTTTCCTCGAAAAGCGTGCTAATTGTTTTATGTCGTTTTTCATGCACAGGTTCCAGCGCGTGTTATCTCAGTGGAGTTTTCCAAAAATCACAACACATGTATTATGCTTGACAAGTCTATTTGTCCGTCGCTGAATGAATATGACAACATTTTGAAGTTTCTTGAAGATAGTCATATTCGCCGTGCAATTATTGAGCGCACTGTATCTTATCGATCTCATGTTATTCACTTCTGGATGAACGCGAATTTAAGTGCTGATGAGAAGACAATCTCTTCTACAGTACAGGTTGGTGATGAGATAAAGCTGATTACAGTTACTGAAGGCGATATTCAAAGAATTTTTAGAGCTTAAAGATAAAAAAGATGATCCGATTCATCTAGATGAGAAGATGGTTCGCGGATGTTTCTTCTGTATGGGATATAAAGGGAGTGTGAATAAACCAACATTGAAGAAAGGGGAAGTGCTAAACCCTTATAAACTTTTGATGCATGCTCTAATTCACACGTTCAGCCATCGCAAAGCCGGTTAGATGATTGTTCAAGATTATTTGGCTAGCATGGCAACATCGCTTATTTTGAAGAAGCCCTTCAATGTTTCTAAGATGGTGTTCGTTCACATCTCGAAGAATATGGAGGATTCAAGACTGTGTTTATATCCAAGATTTATTCAGATGCTGATCGATGAGAGGTATCCCAACATTGCTCGAGATCCTAATGATGTTCTTTATCTGGTTCATCTCGATGAAACCACAGTGAAGAAGCTTATCAAGTTTCAGAAACAAGCTTCAGTTCCTATCGCCAAACCAGTATTCGGAGCAGTTAAAGATTCAGATTATGTATCGCCACCTGGAAATAAATGGAGAAAGGAAGGTAGCGATGACGGAAATGAGCTTAAAGCTGAACGAGAGTGGTTTAAAGAGTTTAAACCGAAGGCAAGGAGTGAATGGTTTTTGAAAGATGAAGTTGATAAACCAAAGAAGAAGTGAGCATCAAAGAAAGCTGAAACTTTGCTTGTCGATGAGGAGGAGACTGAGAATGTTGAGTCAGTGGCTGGATCTAGCGCTGCAGTCGTTAATGAGTGTCAAGAAACAATGAAGTCGACTCAAGAAAAAGTAATATCTGCTACGTCTGAAAATGAAGAATCTGATAAAGAGCCTGAAAAGACAGAGGCCGAAATAAGAGCAGAAAAAGAAAAGAGACTTGATGCAGATTTTGATCCGAATGCAGAAATTGAATCTGATGAGGAGAGGCCAAAGAAAAAGACTAAAAGAACAAAGTTGTCTGCAATCGAAATTTCTAAGAAAACTACAGGGTCACCTCACACGAAAGGTAAACGAAAGGCAAACGAAAGGCTAAGAAAGCTCAGAAAGCCGTGAGCAAAAGATACAAAAGCAAGATGCAAAGCACAGAAGCCACACAAGAACCTTCTGGTTCTCAGAAGAAAGGAGCAACACAAGAACCTCTTGTTATCATTCATGTTGAAGCAGAAAGGCAATGAGTTACACAAGAACCTCCTGTGTCTGAATTTATTGAAGTTCTGATCGCTGAATCGCCGAGTGCTCAAAAGACTTCTATTCCTGAAAACTCTACGACAAAAAGTCTACACCGAAAACTGCAACACCAAAAGACTCAACACCAAAGACGCCGAGGGGAAGTATTTTTGGTGATATGCCACATGGTCCTATAAGTCTTGAAGATTTGGATGAATTTTTCGCTAAATCGAATGCTGAGATGTAGAGAAGCGTGTGAAGGTTTTCAAGATAAAGTTGTGCAGATTGAGTTAGAAAAGGCTGAGCTTGTAAAGAAGGTAAATCAAAGTGAAGTCGAAAAAGAAATTCTTGATGATAGAGTGAAGGTGCTTGAAAATGAAAGAGAATATTACAAGGCACTGATAGAAAGTCTGCAGGACGCCAATGAAAAATTACAAACAGAGGTTGCAGAATTGAAGAAAATTCAAGCTCTGAATGACCGTAGATTCATCAGATTACAAAAGGTGTTATCCAATAATCTGAATATTGATTTTATCGCCGGATACAATCGTCTGGATCGTCAAGAAGCCAAGGAGCATGCTGAAAAAGAATTGGCTGAGAGTGGTAAAGGGAAGCAGGTAGAGGGAGAAGCCCCTAAATCTACTACAAAGAAATCTTCTGATGTCCCCAAGAAGTCTATAGAAGATGTTTTAAAAGCTTCTGATTCTGATATACAAAAGGTTGACGAATCTGTCAAGCCTTCTGATCCTATTGTCGTTACTGAAGAAAAAGACGATGATGAAGCTGAGAAAGAGGATAAGAATGAGGATGAAGAAGAGGAAGGATATGAAGATTGGAATGTAGGGGATGATGATGACGATTTTGATCAGGGTGATGATGATTTTGATCAGGGTGGGCTTAAAGATCAATGAAGCTAAAGTCTTTGATGAATTTGATTTTTCTGATCTGATGGACGATGAATCTAATCGAATGGAAGATAAAAGCCAGGGGGAGTCCGGGCAAAAAGGGCCTTCAGATGATATTGAACTATTAGATGTTAATCGGTTTGTGAAGCCTATGACTGCAGTACCTACGAAGCCTTTGATATTGATGTTGGAACATAATGTTGAAGAAGGTGAGTTTGTACATAATTATTCTAAAGAAGATCTGGCGAAGCTAGTTGAATCTGAAGTTGAAAACTTGGAGTTTGATTTTGAGGAGATAATTAATGTCAATACATTTGAGCCAAAAGAGTATCAGTATGAAAGATGATTTGAAGCTGATGAATACAATCGTGTGATTGTTGAAGACTGGTCCTCAGATGATGAGACAGAAAAGAAAGATAAATATTTCAGGATTCAGAAAGCTTTCCTACATTCGAAGAAATGTATAACAGCTGAATGAAGACATGTTAAAAGATAGAATTGCTGAAGAGGTTCGCGAAGGAAAAATTCCTAGGCCAATGACCAAAGAGGAGATAGCTGAAGCGAGAAAGACCTGGTTCAAGGAGATGCCTCGTGAACGTAGTTTCGACGTCCACTAGCATTGTTCACCAGAGATAAAAATGTTTCTTTGGGAGATATTTTGAGTTGGGGATGGTTTAAGGAGCTCAACATTTATGCAATCAAAAGAGAGTTTGGAGTACAACACTTCAGATATCTTGCTGATTTAAAGACTTTGCCATATTGGGATATGGAAGAGCTGGTGCAAACAGTGAACGTTCCTTATCAGATGAAGACAGTTTATCAATTTTTATGGAAAATGATAAAGTACGAAGCTGAAAAAGGTTGGAATCACTGGAAGCCGTTTATTCCGAGACGAAGAATAAAGATTAACAAGGTTACAGGAGAAAGGGACATAACGTTAATTATGAAACGTCCTAGAGCCATGAGGAATATGCCGCTTATGCTAACCGAAAGAACTTTTATCCTTTATTCAAGTGGTGGCAGATTGATCCAGCTACTTGTGAAGCAGTGATTGTATTAAAGTTTGAAGATCACTTAGATATTGCTAAAGAATGGGTTGAAGTGATGGGTTATCAAGGTATGAGAGGATTGTGGAGGACAATAAGGATTCTAGATCCTATGTGGTTGGTAAACTACTCGAGAGAAGATATAAAATGCCTTTTCTATAGCAAGATTGTTATTGAAGTAAGAGAAAAAAGTATCAGAAAGTTGTCAATGTTTGCTATGCACGTAATGGGAATTCAGGGAATATGTGGTAGACAAAGTGGAGGGATCTGGAAAGAGTTGAATTCTTAAAGGAAGAAACCAGAAGTGAGGCGATTAAAGAGAAGATGGAAAAAGCGGTAAGGCAAAGTTCGCTCAAGATGGCTAACTTTAAAAGACCACCGCCAACTGATCAAACGCCGGATCCGAAACAAGAGAGACGAATGAAGCCCTACAAGAATTTCTTTGGTCAGGTACGTTAATGTTTATATGAAGACTGATAAAAGACGAAGACGATATCCAAGCGGGAGTTTGTTGGTGCAGAATGTCTATGTCTTAGTCTTATATCGAGTATGTATTGTATAGAGCTGGATGGCTAGGTTAAGAAGTATTTATGAAAAGTTGTAGCCAAGTTCGCTCATGAGTTGACATGTTTAAGCATGTTCGGCCGAACTTGCATACGCAAGTTTGGGCGAACTTACACATGATGAGTGAACTTGTAATCCTATAAATACCTAGCTTGTGTGTCTCATTTGTAACTTTGGCATTGTAGAGGCGAAGCTGTGTCAGTCTATAATCTGAATGTTTAATCAGTAAAACTGACGATTAACTAATTAAATCTTGTCTATTGGTAACACGACGTAATATTTCCGCTATTATGGACGTTATATATCAAATTTAGGTTCCTAAGCATCGAGGATCGGTCCTACAAGTTAAAACAATACAATGAATCCAAACTTAGATCTTAACAATTGGTATCAGAGATTGGTCATTCAAATTGATCTAATCGTCAATTTGACTTAAAAAGATCAGCTCGATTTCATTATATTGTGTTATTCTTAATTGTCAAAAATAGAGTCGAGATTGTGTAGAAATTCACGATTCATGTGGTTTTTATTGTGTTGGAGTCTACGTTGTTTTTAGTTCATTGTGTTGGAATCTATGTTGTTTTCAGGATTAATTGATGAAGAGGATATATATCAGTTCCATAACAATGACTGAGATGAACTCTTAATTCATAAATTTCTCAGAAGAATTGCTGAAATTCATCGGATCTAATTGATTCTCGTATCACGGACCTTTCTACGAGTTTTTATAGTAGAAATCTCTTGTTTATATTATGTCATATATTTCTCCTCGGTTTTTAGTTTGGAGATAATACTTTTTGAGTTTTTGCTCGTTCTTGTTAAGCAAAACTTAAGTACCTGTCCGAAGTAGTACCCTATTTTTAGTAAGGGGAGTTACTTTTTCTGATAAGAGAATCAAGAGGATTCTGGTTGATGATCAGTCAAAATTCAGCTTTAAATGTCCTTCTTACAGACAAAATAGCTTGTATCATAAGAGATATACAATGTCACACCGCCAAATTTCCACCGCGGAGTTTTACCGCGAGGCGTGTAACGTACCAGGATCTAGCCACTAATCATGTCGAACTAACAATAGGTAATATGAAACAATGTTATAATAACCAACATGAAAAGTGACTTTTAAATTAAACGTTTCACAAAGTATATGTTCAGCGGAAGCAATGTAACCATTTCAACGATTGAAATCAAAACGTTTTGAAAACATAATGTATTTTGTATTCGCAAACCAACACCTCGACCCATGACACTCCAAGCTCCCCAGACTGCAAGTTCCCATGCATGAATCATCTAACAACCAGCAAGCATGCAGAAAAAGTGTATCAACGATTAAGCCGGCGAGTTCACAGTTTTGTTTAACGAAAACCAGTTTGTGTTTAGTTTAAAGACATGTTA
This sequence comes from Scalesia atractyloides, assembly GCA_947069175.1. Lineage (NCBI taxonomy): Eukaryota > Viridiplantae > Streptophyta > Magnoliopsida > Asterales > Asteraceae > Scalesia > Scalesia atractyloides. Next base: position 55,595,166 of record CAMTDV010000016.1, on the reverse strand, counting down.
CAAATAATAAACTCAGTACCGATTGACTGTTCTGTTTTTGGTGCCCTCGTCAATGTCTATCATCATTGATCAACATGTTAAGGTCATTAGTTCACGCCTGTCCTCCAAGGCACGGTGTGAGGTTTGTCAGGCCTAATAGCACTATCAACTAATACCCCGTTGCCCACCAGGCAACTAGTGAACTCACCTTAGTTTGCTAGGTTACAGTCAACGTGCTTCTATGCGTTAATAAAGTGTTAGGTCTGTTGCACGCGACCTGATGTACGATAAATGTAAGTATGCAAGTGTGTAGGGTTATGCAATCCCTAATTGTCCAAACAACAGTGTTCCATGTGATTATCATTTATAGATTTCATCATACAAAACTGAACATACATACAGTAGTACATAGTGGCACGTAAGGTGTTTTCCATGCAACATTTAACAAACTCGAACAAACCCACACCTATAAAACTCAAACAAGGCATCCCCTTACAAACTCGGACCCAACAAAATCCATAAAACATGGATAATGTGTGGAGGATTAACCTTGGACTAATGTGTGGAGGATAAACCTTCGACTAGTGTGGAGGTAAACCTTGGAACTAATGTGTGGAGGATAAGCCTTGGACTAGTGTGGAGGATAAACCTTGGACTAATGTGTGGAGGATAAACCTTGGACTAGTGTGGAGGATAACTTGACTCTTGGACTAATGTGTGGAGGATAATCCTTGGACTAGTGTGGAGGATAAGCCTTGGACTAGTGAGGAGGATTAACCTTGTCATAAATCTCGGACTAATTCCCCTTTCACAAAACTCGGACTAATACCCGTTGTCACAAAACTCGGACTAATTCCCCTTGTCACAAAACTCGGACTAATTCCCTTGTCACAAAACTCAGACTAATTCCCCTTGTCACAAAACTCGGACCTCATGTGAAACACTAAACTCGGACCCTAAGTTTCCATGGAAACTCGGACCCTAAGTTTCCAAGGAAACTCGGACCTTGTGACTTCACAAGATCGGGTCATTTGCCAACGTATAGTAACACAAAATTAAGCAAAATCCACAGACAGTTTCACAATGCAACAGTTTCAACTACGATCAAAACCCTAATCTCAACAATGTATGCATGCATATCAATAGTTTATCATCCCTATCATATCAAGGACATCACCAACCCTTACACAACAGTTTCATATTCAACAAGCATGATCAATACACAAAAAATCAATTGTTTGGATAATCTAGGGTTTGCATGAATCAAAAGAACAAGTTCTTAACGTAACCATGAACACGTACCTTAGATTAAATCTAGTATTGTTCTAGGAGAATTGGGAAGATCAAGATTGAGGGTTGAGAGTTGTTGCAAAACCAAATTTGATTTGAGAGGAGTAGATGATGATTAGAAACTGCCGTACAGAGATTATGAAGAGGTTTTAGGGTTGTAGGAGTTTTATTAAGGTTTCTAATTCATTCACAAAGCACCCCTAGCTATGTAACTTTCTACATAAAGCACATAATAACAAGTAATTACAATTAGAACACATAACTCACATAATTGGCAAAAAACGCATAAGTTTCAAGCAACGCTAAGGATGTAAGTCTAATTTAACTGTGTGCTAGGTTAAAATATTAACCTGAAATTGCGGGTTGTCACATCATCCCCAACTTGAAAGAAATTTTGTCCCGAAATTTGATAAGCAGTCACGGAGAAACGTGTAAGTAAATTAAGATGAATGTGGGTTTTACTCGGGTACCACATCATCCCCAACTTGAAAGCGAATTTCGTCCTGAAATTCGCTCAGCAGTCATGGAAGAGTGATTGAATGAGTTAAATTAAACTTCCAAGAGTAACAGGAAGGAGGTCAATGTCAAACACTTAACCTAAAGATCGAGTTCGCACCCAACAAAAATATAGGATGTTTCACTTAGTTAGCCATCAGTCAATGTCTCAACATGTTTGGGTTCAAGAACGGTTTAAAGTCAATACTAACAGCCTACTGAGCTTTAAAGACACGAAACTCTAATTCGTACCATGATCAAAATAACAGAAACGAAAAGACTATCTTCAGAAGCGTAACGATCACAAGGTGGTATCATTCCTTAACGTCACCCGCGCCCATCATAAATTTTCTCCCGCGAGCACCACCCCTGACGTTGTTATCGTTGTTATTGTTGTCCCAGTGTAATTGTTGCGATTCCCTGCGTTGTTGGCATTCTGTTTCAACTGATGGCAGTCCTTCTTGAAGTGATCCTCGCTCCCACACTGGAAGCAGCTCTTACGATCACCTGGTTATTGTTGTGGTTGTTGCCTTTGTTGTTGTTGTTGCTTAGGGAACGACGCCCTACAATCCCTAGCTAGGTGACCTACCTCGTCGTATCTTTGACATGTCCTAGTACACTGCCTGTGGTGGTGATAGTTACATTTGTTGCACTTCGGCTGCCTGCCAGCATATGAACCCTGGTACTGGTTGGAGCCTTGATTATGGTTATTATTGAAGTTGCGGTTGCTGTTGTTGTCAGCCTTCTTCTTTGTTGGTTGGAATCGGAGGCTTTCTCTGAATCATTCCACTTACGTTTGTTGTCGCTTGAGGTGCAAGAAACGGTAGCGTTCCGCTTGGGCAGCTTGTGCTGCTCGACTGCCTGGTCTGTGAGACGATGAGCTAGATGAATGACTTGCTGAATCGTGGGAAGGTTAGCTAAAGTGACCAAGCTCTGGATCTCAGGAACCAGACCCTTGAGGTAGAGCTCAATACGCTTGTAAGCAGGCTCGGACATATTAGGGCAAAGACCAGCTAATCTTTGGACCTTGTCCTGTAAGCTTCAATCTCTGATCTGATCATCTTTAGGTTATAGTACTCCACTTCCAGTTTTTGAATGTCATCCCGGTGGCAATATTCCTCCCTTATCAGAGCCTTGAAATCATCCCATGAGGTAGCATTAGCGGTCGCCAACCCGAGCATCTGAACCTGCGCGTTCCACCACGAGAGCGCGTTGCCTTCCAAGGTACCGGATGCGTACTTGACTTGATTGTTAACTGGACAATCGCACATCTCAAAGACGGACTCTAGTTTCTCAATCCAGTGAAGAAGACCTGTTGCTCCTTCAGTGCCGTTAAAAGAGTGCGGCTTGCAATCCATGAACGTCTTGAAAGTACAAGCTTGAGGTTGAGCAGATTGTTGTTGTTGTGCTGCCAATGCTTAGGCAACCCGTGCATTGATTAGATCCTGAATCTGGGCCCGAGTCAAGTTACCACCACCACGTTCACCACGTCCACTCATGATTCTGCATCCATAAGGTACAACATGGGAAAAATATGTCGCGCATATTATTTCATATTCAGCACAAGTAGATAAGAAAAGTTAGAGTATTGTTCAGGATTAGGTAGGAGTCCATCATCGCTATGGCCCCTAAGGAGATTTGAGTCCCCAATTACATCGGATAATGGGTCGGAATCCTCCTACACACGTCAGGTCTCGCTGGGACTCACATGCACTCCCAATTATTATTACATGTGCACCCGTAATGATAATTCGATTTGCATGTTACCCCAAGCCCTCCTAACTTGTGTCAAAAGATCCTCAGATTTGAATGTCAAGAGAGTGTGTGGTCAAAACGATCAAGACAACGATTAAGATCATATAAGGTCTAATAGTAAAATCATACTAATCAGTAATAGTATAAATAGATAACACATAAATTCGTACTGTAATGTTGCGTGTGTGACTATATGCAATGCAATGCACACGTATATGCTGGATGTGTCGTGTATGCAATATTAAAAGACGAACCTTGCAATCTGGAGCGTAGTGTCATGGTCGCTTTCGGAACTGATTCGGTTATAGTCTGGTTTTACAAAAACTTTTTTAAAACCTAGTTCACTATAACCAATGGCTATGATACCAAACTGTCACACCCCCAAATTTCCACCGCGGACTTTTACCGCGAGGCGTGTGACGTACCAGGATCTAGCCACTAATCATGTCGAACTAACAATAGGTAATATGAAACAAAGTTATAATAACCAACATGAAAAGTGACTTTTAAATTAAACGGTTCACAAAGTATATGTTCAGCGGAAGCAATGTAACCGTTTCAACGATTGAAATCAAAACGTTTTAAAAACATAATGTATTTAGTGTTCGCAATCCAACACCTCGACCCATGACACTCCAAGCTCCCCAGACTGCAAGTTCCCATGCATGAATCATCTAACAACCTGCAAGCATGCAGAAAAAGTGTATCAGTGATTAAGCTGACGAGTTCACAGTTTTGTTTAACGAAAACCAGTTTGTGTTTAGTTTAAAGACATGTTACGAATAATAAACTCAGTACCGATTGACTGTTCTATTTTTGGTGCCCTCATCAATGTCTATCATCATTGATCAACATGTTTAAGGTCATTAGTTCACGCCCGTCCTCCAAGGCACGGTCTGAGGTTTGTCAGGCCTAATAGCGCTATCAACTAATACCCTGTTGCCCTCCAGGCAACTAGTTCGGTATGTAAGTAGGGACTTTCCGTGATAGAGTTTGAGTTTATTAACTAACATCGAAATTAAACTACAACATGTGTAAAAGTATTCCCCCAAGGAATAATAGTTTGTCCCAAACCGGGATTCATGCTTGTGTACCAGTAGTGAACTCACTTTAGTTTGCTCGGTTACAGTCAACGTGCTTCTATGCGTTAATAAAGTGTTAGGTCCGTTACACGCGACCTGATGTACGATAAATGTAAGTATGCAAGTCTGTAGGGTTATGCAATCCCTAATTGTCCAAACAACAGTGTTCCATTGATTATCGTTTATAGATTTCATCATACAAATCTGAAGTACATACAGTAGCATATAGTGGCATGTTAGGTGTTTCCCATGCAACATTTAACAAACTAGAACCAAACCCCCACCTATATAACTCGCACAAGGCATCCCCTTACAAACTCAGACCCAACAAAATCCATAAAACATGGATGATGTGTGGAGGATAAACCTTGGACTAATGTGTGGAGGATAAACCTTGGACTAATGTGTGGAGGATAAACCTTGGACTAGTGTGGAGGATAAACCTTGGACTAATGTGTGGAGGATAAGCCTTGGACTAGTGTGGAGAATAAGCCTTGGACTAGTGTGGAGGATAAACCTTGTCACAAAACTTGGACGAATTCCCCATTCACAAAACTCGCACTAATTCCCCTTGCACAAATCTCGAACTAATTCCCCTTGTCACAAAACTCGGAATAATTCCCTTGTAACAAAACTCAGACATTCCCTGTCACAAATCGGACCTCATGTGAACACAAAACTCGGACCCTAAGTTTCCAAGGAAACTCGGACCTTGTGACTTCACAAGATCGGGTCATTTGCAAACGCACAGTAACACAAAACTAAGCAAAATCCACAGACAGTTTCACAATGCAACAGTTTCAACTACGATCAAAACCCTAACCTCAACAATGTATGCAAGCATATCAATAGTTTATCATCCCTATCATATCAAGGACATCACCAACCCTTACACAATAGTTTCATATTCAATAAGCATGATCAATACACAAAAAATCAATTGTTTGGATAATCTAGGGTTTTCATGAATCAAAAGAACAAGTTCTTAACGTAACCATGAACACGTACCTTAGATTAAATCTAGTATTGTTCTAGGAGAATTGGGAAGATCAAGATTGAGGTTTGATAGTTGTTGCAAAGCCAAAAATGATTTGAGAGGAGTAGATGATGATTAGAAACTGTCGTACAGAGATTATGAAGAGGTTTTAGGGTTGTAGGAGTTTTATTAAGGTTTCTAATTCATTCACAAAGCACCCCTAGCTATGTAACTTTCTACATAAAGCTCATAATAACAAGTAATTACAATTAGAACACATAACTCACATAATTGGCAAAAAACGCATAAGTTTCAAGCAACGCTAAGGATGTAAGTCTAATTTAACTGTGTGCTAGGTTAAAATATTAACCTGAAATTACGGGTTGTCACAAACTGTCACACCCCCAAATTTCCACCGTGGAGTTCTACCGCGACGCGTGTGACGTACCAGGATCTAGCCACAAATCATGTCGAACTAACAATAGGTAATATGAAACAAAGTTATAATAACCAACATGAAAAGTGACTTTTAAATTAAACGTTTCACAAAGTATATGTTCAGTGGAAGCAATGTAACCATTTCAACGATTGAAATCAAAACGTTTTAAAAACATAATGTTTGGTGTTCTCAATCCAACACCTCGACGCATAACACTCCAAGCTCCCTAGACTGCAAGTTCCCATGCATGAATCATCTAACAACCTGCAGGCATGCAGAAAAAGTGTATCAGCGATTAAGCCAGCGAGTTCACAGTTTTGTTTAACGAAAACGAGTTTGTGTTTAGTTTAAAGACATGTTACGAATAATAAACTCAGTACCGATTGACTGTTCTGTTTTTGGTGCCCTCATCAATGTCTTTCATCATTGATCATCATGTTTAGGGTCATTAGTTCACGCCCGTCCTCCAAGGCATGGTGCGAGGTTTGTCAGGACTAATAGTGCTATCAACTAATACCCGCTTGCCCTCCAGGCAACTAACTTGGTATATAAGTAGGGGCTTTCCGTGATAGAGTTTGAGTTTATTAACTAACATAGAAATTAAACTACAACATGTGTAAAAGTATTCCCCCAAGGAATAATAGTTTGTCCCCAACCGGACGCATGCTTGTGTACCAGTAGTGAACTCACCTTAGTTTGCTCGGTTACAATCAACATGCTTCTATGCCTTAGCAAAGTGTTAGGTCCGTTACACACGGCCTGATGTACGATAAATGTAAGTATGCAAGTGTGTAGGGTTATGAAATCCCTAATTGTCCAAACAACAGTGTTCCATGTGATTATCGTTTACAGATTTCATCATACAAAACTGAAGATACATACAGTAGCCCATAGTGGCATGTTAGGTGTTTTCCATGCAACATTTAACAAACTCGAACCAAACTCCCACCTATAAAACTCGGACAAGGCATCCCCTTACAAACTCAGACCCAACAAAATCCATAAAACTTGGATAATGTATGGAGGATAAACCATGGACTAATGTGTGGAGGATTAACCTTGGACTAATGCGTGGAGGATAAACGTTGGACTAGTGTGGAGGATAAACCTTGGACTAATGTGTGGAGGATAAACCTTGTCACAAAACTCGGACTAATTCCCGAATTCCTATCTATAAAGTCAGGCTTGTCTATACAATACAACAAAGTGAGGTAAAATCATTAGTTAGGCTAGTGGGAAAAAATGACTCGGTTTCCGCCTTTTGAAAGAAGTAAGGTGTTCTTCCTTCTCTTTCTTAGAGTAGGCATAGGTAATGGAAACCGAGTCTCTAATTGCTTTGCCCTGCCCGGGTTAAATAGAAGAAAAAGGTTCATTGTCACAAAACTCGGACCTCATGTGAAACACTAAACTCGGACCCAAAGTTTCAAAGGAAACTCGGACCTTGTGACTTCACAAGATTGGGTCATTTGCAAACGCACAGTAACACAAAATTAAGCAAAATCCATAGACAGTTTCACAATGCAACAGTTTCAACTACGATCAAAACCCTAACCTCAACAATGTATGCAAGCAAATCAATAGTTTATCATCCCTATCATATCAAGGACATCACCAACCCTTACACAACAGTTTCATATTCAACAAGCATGATCAATACACACAAATTCAATTTTTTGGATCATCTAGGGTTTGCATGAATCAAAAGAACAAGTTCTTAACGTAACCATGAACACATACCTTAGATTAAATCAAGTATTGTTCTAGGAGAATTGGGCAGATCAAGATTGAGGGTTGAGAGTTGTTGCAAAGCCAAAATTGATTTGAGATGAGTAGATGATGATTAGAAACTGCCGTACAGAGATTATTAGGAGGTTTTAGGGTTGTAGGAGTTTTATTAAGTTTTCTAATTCATTCACAAAGCCCCCCTAGCTATGTAACTTTCTACATAAAGCACATAATAACAAGTAATTACAATTAGAACACATAACTCACATAATTGGCAAATAACGCACAAGTTTAAGCAACGCTAAGGATGTAAGTCTAATTTAACTATGTGCTAGGTTAAAATATTAACCTGAAATTGCTGGTTGTCACAAACTGTCACACCCCAAAATTTCCACCGTAGAGTTTTACCGCGAGGCGTGTGACGTACCAGGAACTAGCCACTAATCATGTCGAACTAACAATAGGTATTCTGAAACAAAGTTATAATAACCAACATGAAAAGTGACTTTTAAATTAAACGTTTCACAAAGTATATTTCAGCGGAAGCAATGTAACCATTTCAATGATTGAAATTAAAACGTTTTAAAAACATAACGTATATAGTGTTCGCAATCCAACACCTCGACCTATAACACTCCAAGCTCCCCAGACTGCAAGTTCCCATGCATGAATCATCTAACAACCTGCAAGCATGCAGAAAAAGTGTATCAGCGATTAAGCCGGCGAGTTCACAGTTTTGTTTAACGAAAACCAGTTTGTGTTTAGTTTAAAGACATGTTACGAATAATAAACTCAGTACCGATTGACTGTTCTGTTTTTGGTGCCCTCATCAATGTCTATCATCATTGATCAACATGTTAAAGGTCACTAGTTCACGCCCGTCCTCCAAGGCACGGTGTGAGGTTTGTCAGGTCTAATAGCGCTATCTACTAATACCCCGTTGCCCTCCAGGCAACTAATTCGGTATGTAAGAAGGGACTTTCCGTGATAGAGTTTGAGTTTATTAACTAACATCGAAATTAAACTACAACATGTGTAAAAGTATTCCCCCAAGGACTAAAGTTTGTCCCCCAACCGGGACGCATGCTTGTGTACCAGTAGTGAACTCACCTTAGTTTTCTCGGTTATAGTCAACGTGCTTTTATGCGTTAATAAAGTGTTAGGTCCGTTACACGCGGCCTGATGTACGATAAATGTAAGTATGCAAGTGTGTAGGGTTATGCAATCCCTAATTGTCAAAACAACAGTGTTCCATGTGATTATCATTTACAGATTTCATCATACAAAACTGAACATACATACAGTAGCACATAATGGCACGTTATGTGTTTTCCTTGCAACATTTAACAAACTCAAACCACCCCCACCTATAAAACTCGGACAAGGCATCCCCTTACAAATTCGGACCCAAAAAAATCCATAAAACGTGGATAATGTGTGGAGGATAAACCTTGGACTAATGTTGAGGATAAGCCTTGACTAGTGTGGAGGATAAGCCTTGGACTAGTGTGGATGATAAACCTTGTCACTAAACTCGGACTAATTCCCCTTTCACAAAACTCGGACTAATTCCCCTTGTCACAAAACTCGGACTAATTCCCCTTGTCACAAAAGTCGGACTAATTCGCTTGTCACAAAACTCAGACTAATTCCCCTTGTCACAAAACTCGGACCTCATGTGAAACACTAAACTCGGACCCTAAGTTTCCAACGAAACTCGGACCCTAAGTTTCCAACTAAACTCGGACCTTGTGACTTCACAAGATCGGGTCATTTGCAAACGCACAGTAACACAAAATTAAGCAAAATCCATAGAGAGTTTCACAATGCAACAGTTTCAATTACGATCAAAACCCTAACCTCAACAATGTATGCAAGCATATCAATAGTTTATCATCCCTATCATATAAAGGACATCACTAACCCTTACACAACAGTTTTATTCAACAAGCATGATCAATACACACAAAATCAATTGTTTGGATCATCTAGGGTTTGCATGAATCAAAAGAACAAGTTCTTAACGTAACCATGAACACGTACCTTAGGTTAAATCTAGTATTGTTCTAGGAGAATTGGGAAGATCAAGATTGAGGGTTGAGAGTTGTTGCAAAGCCAAAATTGATTTGAGATGCGTAGATGATGATTAGAAACTGCCGTACAGAGATTATTAGGATGTTTTAGGGTTGTAGGAGTTTTATTAAGGTTTCTAATTCATTCACAAAGCCCCCTAGCTATGTAACTTTCTACATGAAGCACATAATAACAAGTAATTACAATTAGAACACATAACTCACATAATTGGCAAATAACGCACATGTTTCAACCAACGCTAAGGATGTAAGTCTAATTTAACTGTGTGCTAGGTTAAAATATTAACCTGAAATTGGGGTTGTCACATCATCCCTAACTTGAACGAAATTTCATCCCGAAATTTGATAAGCAGTCACGGAGAAACGTGTAAGTAAATTAAGATGATTGTGGGTTTTCCTCGGGTACCACATACAATCTCTGTCGAGTTTCTATAAAGTGTCTGAACACATGGGCGAGCATGTAAATGAAGTTTTGACTGAACAGGCTTCAAAAGTTAAGCCATTAAAATTTTTGAGAAACACTTGAAAATAGTTTGTCAGAACTAACCTTGCAAGTTATCAAATATTTTTTTAAAAACTTATTAACATCATACATCACTTTGTGAGGGATTGCTATGAAAAAAGGCTTGATTTCTTTACAACATGTCCATACCAAGGATTAACTAGCAGATGTGTTGACAAAAGCATTTGATGCTTCCACATTTGACAGCTTGATTTATAGGCTTGGAAATGCTAATCATGGATTAAAAACAAATTTTTCTTGTGATCCATGCGTAAATAGCAATAAAATGTTTTTAGAAAATCAGAAATTCATCCTTAAAAATAGTTAAAATTGAATTTCTCAATAAATCCTTAAAGTCTGTTCAAAGCTCTAATAGACTAAAAACACTGTTGAATAGAAAAACTTATCCACTGATGTGGAACCTCTAATAGTATTAACTTTTGGTCACAACCACTGATAAGTTACTCTATCAGTGGTTAGCCAAACAACTGTCTTCCATTGTCAATCAGAGGTTACATGTGGACAGATGTTATTCGACAGTTGTTGCATCAAATGCCATGTCATCATCACTTTTTGAAAACTCTATAAAACCCTATCCATTCACAAACAGAGTTTTCACTTCTACTGTGCCATTTCAAAAACTCCGAAAAATATTGCTTCTGAAAATCATGGCACCCAAAGCAAAATCAGGACAAGAACCTCCAAAACACACTCTTAACATAAAAAATCCACACAACTATCTCTGTACTTTTGAGAAGACAAAGAAGAATACAGGATTTCATGAAATTATTGATATATTGTCTTCTCAAAGTACAAGACTTTGTTAACATGTAACGCACCGATTTATTAAAACGCCCTTCAAGATTTCTGGACAAATGCTGAAATTGAAAGTCTGAATCAAAAACCTTGGGCAATCGCATCAAAAGTGGGAGGAATCTTGGTTCCAATAACCCCACAAACCATATCAGAGGTCTTTCAGATAAACGACCTAGAAGGTAAAACTTCCTTCCCCAAAAGTGAGTATCAAATTGTTTTGAAAAACAAAGGGTATACAGGAGACTTAACAAAATTAACCATGAAAAGGGGAAAATTCCCACCTCCTATGAAATTTTTGTTTCATACCCTGCTCACATGTGTTTCAAATAAGACAACTGGGTTTGATGAAATACCATTGAAATTTCAATACTTAGGGTATGCCATTTTATCTAAAACTGATTATAATTACTCCCAAGTATTATTTAATGATTTGGTAACAAACCTAGAAAATATGAAAAACAAAAGGGAAAATGCTTTTCTACTATTCCCTAGATTTCTAAGCTATTATTTAAAACAGAAAATCCCAAAAGAAAGTGCACATGTTCTTGTTCAAGGTGTGCCTTTCCAAATAAATAGTTTATCATCTGAAACATATAGTCGCCTCATGGCTAAAGAGTCAAAAGTTTCAAAAACACAAGCAGGGGAGTCTGAGCAAAATTTAGATGAGTCCACATCTATTCCTCAGATTCCAGCTGCTGAGCCCACTGCTCTTGGTGACCATAGCAGCAAAACCACTGCTGTGCAACCCACACCAAAAACTCTAAAAAGACCAAAAAGAAACTATCAAAACCCACCAAACCTATCAAAAAGGACCTTCTGGAAGATGAGATCCCAGAATTTAATCCAGTGACAACACAAAAGTCACATGAAATCACTGCTGCAACTTCCTCACAGCAGATGGTAGAAAGATCTCCACCCACACCATTACTCCTCATGATTCCTCACAAAGGAACATGTTGTAAGCACAGGGAACCCACAACTGATAACATGACCCTCATCTGAGAGTATGTTAAAATGTCCATCTCCCAGGACAAATCTGCTTTCCACACCACTCTCCACACTTCAACTTACAACAACCACCACATCACTGTTTGAAACCTTTGATAGTCAGTCACAAAAAGGCCACTCTCACCAACACATTACTGAGAGAAAAACTTCCACAATGGTTGTGTCTGACAAAAATCAATTGGTTATCCCACAAACAGTTGAGGAGGCTACATCACTTGGATTTCCTGAAATCCTTGTTGATAGTTCAATAGGAGCAGCTACTACAGATGTTGAACCCACTGATTTACATCTGGACAACAGTTTCATATGTAGGTCTCCCTTGAAGGCAACCACTGTTGAGGATACCCATGTAACCTCTGTTCCAGTGGGAAGACCCCAGTACCAAGAAAAAGGGGCATCTAAAGTTGAAGCAAGTGATAAATCACATGTTCATGATACTCTAGATAAAACTACCACCTTGGGTAGGAGCTTAGATGATTCTATTAATTTAGGAGATGAGCTAAAACACATGGAATTGACGGATAAAGTCACAAAGATTGAGGCATTAGTGGGAGATATCAAAAATGTGCTGCAACAGATGTTACACTCTGCAAAATCTCAAAACACTGCTCAATCCTTTGCTCATGCAACCAAAATTGCAACACAAGTGTATCCTCTGCTCCAACAACACATTCAGCTGCTAATCAGTTATATGATTCAGAAGTGCAAACATTCAAAGAAGAAGTTGAAGCAAGGTATAAAGACACACATGAAGAGCTTAAAGAGATCAGAAAATTCTCATTCATGCCACCACCTCTGCACCTATCTTCGAAAGAGTTGATGATGCCAAAAAGGGAGAGAAAAATGACGCTGAGGAAAATCCTTCAGTAACTGCTGCTCAAACATCTGTCAAAGAAAAAGAAAAGGGAGGTGGTGAAACCCTGAGAATTTTAGCAGATGAAGAAGATACACAAATAAGGAATTGATCAACAGTCATGTCAGGATAAAAGAGAAGGAGATGAAGGATGCCACTGTTAGTTCCAAAACCACTGTTGGTAGAAAAAGGCAAACCAGTGACAGTTTAATCATATTGCCTTCCTCATCTCAGCAACCACCTGTCAAAGTAACGGATGTTGATACTACCAAAGGTACAGCAGATGTTACGACAGCAGTGGTTTGCACAAATGCTCCTGCACCAAAACTGGTTTATGCTAGGAAAAGAAGAAGAGTGGCTACAGTGGAAAAGAATGATATACCATCGAAAACTGTTGTCCAAACAAATCCAATATCAAAACCAGCTATCACCCATTCATCATCACTACAAATTAGCCTTGTTAAGTCACTCAAAGGTCAAAATCCAAAAAGAAATATTCCTATGAAAACATCATATCCTTTAGAGTTGGCTGCAGTAAGAGGAGAAATGCTACAATTCTACACAGAAGCTGACCCATCCAAAAGAACTTTCTCATCTCTTCATGGCTATAGAAATCCCAAAACCATTGAGGATAATCTAAAAGTGAAGACTATGCAAGCCAAAATCCTAGCAAAAGAAGAGAGTGAAGGAAAGGGTAATGATTACTTATCAAGAAGGGAACAGCTTGAGCTTAACAAGGTAAAGAAATTAGAAGAGTATGCAAGAGAGATAAATGAGAAAATGATTCTGGACTCTCCAAAAGATGATCCTAAACAGAAGCAAAGGGTAAACCTCATCAGTTTCATCATGAAAGAAAACCCTATCAAGCTGAGGAGAACCTGTTCAAAGAGCGGTCCATCCTAGCTCTCAAGCAAGAAACAGGCAGAATTGACAGATGAAGAAAGACCCTCAAATAAGACAGAATGCACCAGATTGAAAAAATGTTAAGAACCTAAGTGCAGATCTGGTCTTAGAAACAACCATTCAAGCCCTCAACCAAAAGAAGAGACAGTTGTAGATGGATATGCAAGATCAACAAAGGGATACTAACTAAAGTAAGAAGGCTATCACTAAGGAACCTTTGCCTGACTTGAATAAAGAACCATTGAAGCCTTTACCAAATGCTGAAGATCTTTTTCAAAGGCTTTCAAAAGGTTAACCTTTTCAATTCTCATCTCAAATAACTCCTCTCCCAAGAAACCATTGAACTAAAAAATACTAAAGCGGCTCTCTGATAAAAAGACCCATGTATTGACTCTGCTCAGGTCCAATGGGAAAGTTGTTAGTATGCCAAGGAAGGATGCATTAAGCCTGGGTGTAGCTGACCTTCAAGATCTTTTGGAACTACAATTGTGCAGGGATGAGGATGATGAAGATTCCTTGAACTTTGAAACAAAATTCAAAGAACAAATCACGGAAAAACTAATGAGACATAAAGATCATTAATAAAGAAGAGTTTTGGCATCATCTGTTCTAGGGGGAGATTGTTGGGATTGAACCCTACAAAAGAACAGATGATAGAAAGCCAAAAACAGGTCTGCTATATATGATCCAAAATAAACAGAGTTTAGATTCACTCCTTCCAAAAACCAGCTTCCAAACCACTGATAGTTCTAACAACTGCCCTATGCCAAAGCTCTGCTAGTTATAAAGTCTGTTGATTCACCAAACCACTGATGGGTCAAAGGTCTACTCTTAAGTCAAAGGTCTGCTGAAAGTCAAAGGTTTGATCATCCTTTGAAGAACATCTGCCAACACCTTCATCAGAGTTTATGTCTATCAGCGGTTAGGGCTATCAGTGCTTTACAAACAGAGTTTAGCTTAGGCAGTGGTTAGAGTTTGTTAGTATTGTTAGATGTCATTGTCAAGATGATGTCAGCATTAACTAACAGTGGTTAGATTAGTACTATAAATAGACAGTGCCTGTACTGTTCTATTTAGCTTTTCACATTTTCACTTTATTGTACATTCTTTTCTGTGTAAGCTCGGTCTGAGGGGGAGTTATTGATTCGTACATGTAAGTTATCTGTTACTCATTTCAACCTTCTGATTAATGAAAACATGTTATGATGAAAACTATTCTCTCATTGATTATGTTATAAAGTTTTAGAAGTCTTTCCGCTGCAAATTCCTTTGTGATTTATCATTCTGGTGTAAAATTAGTTAAAAAAATACAATCAATCCAAACTTAGATCTTAACACACGACTGCATATCTTTAACTCTGCAACACAAATGAATTGTTTTCGCGAGTAATCCGAAAATGAGGATGTTTTGTAGTTTCAAGGCGTCCACTTCAGCGGAGATAGCTATACATATGTTATTGTGACTGTAGAGGAAGAATGTGATTTTGATCATGGATGAACGTCTCTCATATTTGATGTGTTACCGGATAATTTTATTCCGATGAAGATTTGTTGGTTGAAAAGATTACCAATTTGCTGATCTATCTTTCCAGGAGTATGCTTAAGATATGATTACGGAAATCGGGATTTCAGATTTTCATGGGTATTCATTGATTTGAAGGTTACTGGTGTGGTAATTCGAAGTTTCTATCAATTGTCGGTTGGGTCTTGAAGATCAGAGGATCGAGCATGAGAGATATGCGCTAAACATAACACGGATGTGGTTAACGAAAAAACAGAGAAGCTGCGCTGATTAACTTCGAATTGGTGTCTATTTAAGAAAATTTGTCGATCAAGCAAATCAGAGGAGGTAGGAAACCGTGCAAACAAAGTTCTGAACTGGAGATTTCAGGGGAATTTAATGTTGATAATGCAAACCCGGATCATCAATTAAGGGGGAATCTGTTGACGCGTTCTACGACATCGACAGATACCTTGATTGAAGCTGCAGAATATTCAAACACGGCTCAGAGATTTCAAGATCAAGAAAAAGCTTTGACAACAACGGACATGAGAGAATCGGTGAGGGCACTTTGTGTCCGTCACTGTGCGAGTAGACTAGCTAGAGTGTGCGAGAATATTGTATACATTAGATATCGAACACACGACCCGAGCACGAACGTCGGATGAGAAAATGGACACATTTCGTACAAAATATGTCAGTTTCATACGAAATGGTCAATTTTCATACGAAAATATGTGTCATTTTCGTACGAAAATTTTCGTACGAAATGAGCATTTTTGTACGAAAATCTCATCCCTATATATATATATGTGTTGTGTGTTCATTTGTTTGTAAGTTTTGGAAGCTCCCTGAGGGAGACGCTGGCGGATTCTCTCTAGGAACTCCGCCAGCCTGAAAAAATGTATGCTCTTTCGGTATGAATGAATAAACGTATGACTTCCGCTGCATTCTACTTCTACTCCTTCTGTAATAACATTCTACCGAATCGGCTTTCTAACGCCCAAACTTCCGTCTAGAACTGCCACGATCTGGACCCACACTTGCAATCCGAGGAAGAATTTCATTTCACCCATAGAGCTCATTTCGAATTTCTTCTTCATGATAGTCTCAAATTCTTTGCAAAGATCATCATTTGTTGAACCAAAGATGATGTCATCCACATAAATTTGTACGATAATCAGATGACTTCCAACTTCTCTTGTAAATAGCGTACTATCCACTGTTCCTCTAATAAAGTCGTTGCCAACAAGATGTTGAGATAACGTCTCATACCAGGCTCTCAGGGCCTAATGCAAACCGTATAGTGCTTTATCCAGAAGATAGGCTTTCTTTTTGTTCAACGGATCGACAAACCCTGGTGGTTGGCCGACGTACACTTGCTCTCGTAGCTTACTGTACAGAAAAGCAGATTTCACATCTAATTGATACACTTTAAAACCTTTCCAAGCAGCGAATTCAAGGAAAATACGAATGGACTCCAATCTTGCAACTAGTGCATATACCTCTGTATAATCAATTCCCTCTTGTTGATGAAAACCTTTGATAACGAGGCGAGATTTGTTTTGCACTATCACTCCACGATCATCGCGCTTACACTTGAAGACCCGTTTAGTATCTATCGCCTTTTGATTCTCCGAAAGGTCAACAAGTTTCCATACCCCCAGCTTTTCGAATTGTAAAAATTCTTCTTGCATCGCAAGCACCCAATTCTTATCTCCTAAAGCTTCAGAAACATTCTTCAGCTCAATCTGGGATATGAAACACTGATAAGTACAATAATCTTGAACTGGAGCTATTTTAGTGTAAAAACAACTCAAATCTTTGTTGATCTGGCCTCTCGTTCTTACACCTGCTTGCAATTCTCCAATTATGTAATCCGATGGGTGGTATGAGTAAGATCTCGGTATCACCTCACTTGGAACATCAACAGTACTCTCTTGATTAGTAATATTCAGATAAACCATTATTTCAACAGGAGGATTGCTTGAAGATGCTTCATTTTTAGAACTCGGGCCAGCAGATTGATTTAGCATGCCAGTGATCTGCTCGGATTCCTCTTCAGAACTGGATTCACCATCTTGATAGTAAGTTGGAGCCTCATCAGAATCCGAATAATGCGCTTGAGAAAGATTAGGTTCTGTAGTAGTATTCACTGCTTCTTTAACAGGTGTAACTGGCTCAGCTTGAACATTACTTTGACCTTCACCAGAAGAAGAAGATGTACCAACAGATGGTTGATTAACCACTATTGGCCATGAACTTTGTTCTTGATTAGCATACTGATGCAAATAATACAAAGCAGTTGTTTCTTCGTCTGACGGCTCTTCTGGAAGATCAAAAGATTTCCACAAACTGTCATAGTTGAACATCCAAGCATCACCTGCCTTTTGTGTAGGCATTGTATACCTTCGACAGTTGACATGTTGAAAAAGAAACACATGCTTTATTTGGAAGATAAACTCGACTGAGTGGACTAGCGTATCCGACAAAAAAACCTTCTAAAGACTTTGCACCAAATTTACCATCTGGATCAATGACAGTGCAGGGAGATCGAAACGGTTCCAGATACTCCAGATTAGGCTTTCTTTGGTTAAGCAGTTCAAAACACTTCTTCTTGGTTGGTTTGACGGTTAAGTCCCTGTTCAACGTATAACATGCTGAAGCCACTTCTTCACTCCAGAAACTCACGGTAGTTTTGAATCTGCAAGCATAGTTCAAGATGTCTCTATCAGCGTTCGATTCTTTCATTCAACTACCCAGTTCTGGTGTGGAGTGTACGTAGCATTGAATTCATGTAGAACTCCTTTATCATTACAGAACTCTTGCATACGCTTGTTCTTGAATTCTGTACCATTGTCGCTTCGGATTCGTCTAATAGGAAGGTGATACAGATTTTCAAGCTTCCTAAAGAGAATCATTAGATTATCAAACGTTTCATCTTTACTTTCTTGGAAGAACACCTATGAAAATCTTGAGTAATCATCAGTTACTACCAAGCAATACAGATCTCCCGATATACTATGTACATTTACTGGACCGAAGAGATCCATATGCAGTCTTTCGAGCGGCAGCTTGATGGAGTTAAGAATCTTTCTTGGATGAGACTTTTTAACCTACTTTCCTTTCTTGCAACTCACACAACTGTCGTTCATGTGAAAGCTTTTAAGATTCACAACTTCCACAAGATTGTTATGAACCAGATGGTTCATTTTTCTCAAGCGAATATGACCCATCTTTCTGTGCCAAAGAATCGCTTCCTTTTCTGTGGACTTCGAGACGAAACATTGTGCCGACTTCGATGTAGTTGAAGTGATACTCATATCAAGCACATAAAGATCATTCTCGCGAGGAGCACGCATGAGAATTCATTCCTCTGGAATCTTAAAACCCGTTTAACGATCATGCACTTGTTATCGTTGAAGTGGGTGGTAAACTATTTATCACAAATCTGAGAAATACTAAGAAGATTGTTCTCCAGCTCAGTGATATAGTTGACCTTATCAAATGAAACCACACCATTTGATAGTTATCCCTCTGCAACAATTCTACCTCCTTGATTACCCGCGAATCCCTCGTACCCTCCATTGATTGCTTTAATATCGAAGAGTAAGGCACGCATCCTAGTCATGTGATGTGAAGCTCCGCTATCCATAATCCACTTTGACAAAATGGATCTTGGGAGCCCCTGCACATGTAAAAGAAACTATTTAAAGAGGGAAACCCAAGTCTTTCCGGTCTTGGGTGGAATTGGGATGTCATAAGTAGGATCTTGCAAATCAACATTTGGTAACTTCTGATCAGTCTTTGTGTTATTGAAATTTTCATTCTTGACTGATGCAGTAGTTGTCTTTGTACATTCAGATGATGATGATGTTTTCTTTGCAACCCATGATTGAGATTTCATTCGAGCTTTCTTAATGTAAAATTTTGAATCTTTGTTCTCATTTGATTTAGAAGTTTATCCCTTTTCAAAAGTTGATTTCTCAATTTTAGATTCAATTTTAGGTTTCACTTTGATGTTAGATTCATTATTTCATTTTAAGATCGTGATTGGCTTTACGATCTATGGGTGCTTAACTTTCTCATCATCTGAAGTTTTCTTTCATCGTTGATACATAGGTTTTGATTTCGGACACTTGCGTTCAATGTGACCAACTTCATTGCATTTGAAGCAAGTCCGAGTATCAGCAGAATGTCCACTGTGGGTTTTACTCCACTTGTGGATTTAGCCTTATCACGAAGTTCTTTTCCTTCTTAAATTCATCATTTGATTGCTTTCCAATTGAATTCTCTTCCTGAACCGTGTTTGTCCCAAACATAAATTTCATGTTTTTATTCTTATATTTGTGAAATGGTGACTTTTGTTTCTTTTTCGGTTCATCTTCTACTTCCAAACCCAAACCCGCTCTCCTATTCTCAGGAAAGTCACCATCATTCCTTCGGTAGCTGTTATAATTTTTCTTGGGTTTTGAATAAAACTTTTTCTCATTTATATCCAAATCATCTGATGACACTTCAACAAGTTTGAAAAATTTATCGATTTGATCTTCTTTCACATTTCGAATCGGAAAGCTATCGTCAAAATATAGTCTATCAGAATCCTTAACTTTGTACATCACAACGTTAGGATCATCACTTAGACTATTTTCTGATGATGTATCGTCATTTTCAGATTGTGATTCCGAACTGTTCACACTTGAGTTGGCGCTCTCAAAGCTGCTATCATCAGAATCATTTCTCAAAACTTTTTCAACCACATTGTTCACTACTGATTCACTGTCATCATTAGATGTCGTGTAGATTACATCAATGTTCTCAGGCAACTTATCATTTGTTTCTGATAAAAGTGTTATGTTAAGTGCCTTCTCAATCCCTTCCACTTTCTTGCAGAAGTAACTTGCGCACAATGGAGGTGGAACATTTCTATAATCTTCACGCTTCTTATCTTTTGATTTTACATCCTTTTCTTCCGACGGAATTGTTGGAAGAATATGGTCAATGACATAAGCGTTCGTTGTGTAACTGAGCAACAACTGTCTTACTTGTTCAGTTTCAATTTTTATTTCATGAAGCTCATGTTTTGTTTCAGCAATGGTGTTAATATACATATTAATTGCTTCTTGTTTTTCAATTACCATTGTTTTAACATTCTTATTGTGGCACCTTGTTCTAAGTTAGGTTTTTCAACATTGCTATAAGTGCATTTCATTTTATCATAAGCTTCCTTCATTGTGTGATAATCGTATCTCAAATTTTCATTATGCACAACCAATTCGCTTATGATTTGGGATTTCTCAGTACATTGTTCACAAGCTTTTGTGCAAGGTTTTCCAACCTCCACAATTTGCACTTTTACAATTTCTTTCTCAATCACCTTTACCTCTTGACCTACCTCTTTCAAATTGGCCATCATTGCGTTGACAGCAATCTTTGTGAGGTTTTCTTCATTCATCTCCTTTGTCACATCAATGATTTCCTCGACATCCGATTTCTTTTCTTCAAACACATGGTCCTGAGTCACAGCATCAAAAAGCATGCAAAACTGGATTGAAGGTTAGGAGGAATAATGTTCTGCATCTTTGTCTCGTGATTGATCATTCCTCTTCTTCTGTTCTTTACAAATACTCTTCTAAGATTGCATTCTCGAGAGCTGCATCATCGACTGTTGACTTAGGTTCTTCCACGATTTCGGCCATCAATGCAAAACTAGTTTTCTTGGAAATATATTTATTCCAATCAAACCCTTCATCCTCATGTGCAACAACTAAAGCCTTCTCATTTGTCTTTGACGAATCGTCTTGTACTTCAACTTGAGCTTTCTTTGGATATGGCTTGTACTGCAACGCTTTCTTGTAATAGTCATTGTTGTTGCCAAACGGGCTTTGATTGCCGCTTGCTTCTTGATTTGTGCACTCGCGTTTGAAATGCCCCTTTTGTCTGCATTTGAAACACGTTACTTTTGATTTATCAAATCCAAGCTTATTGCTCGAATTTCCAATGTCTCTTCCAGTAAGCACAACAAACTTTTTGACTCTTCTGATAATCGATGCTAAGCTCCACTTGATATCCATCAATTCTGACTCCTCTTCATCAACTTGATCATAATCCTTAACCGTCATCTCTGGATTCCCGATCTTTCCCGCAACTAAACTTTCATATGATTCAAGCACAGTTGCAAGAAGTGTTATATGTTGTTTGGCCACTTGTTCAGGGAAAACGTTCTTCAGATTGACCACAATGTTGCACCTAAATACATTTGGATCAGAACTAGAATGATTTGTCTGATATGTTTGATTATTTTGATTCTGGAACGGAGATTTTGAGCTAGCACTCGAATATGCGTTCAGAGGACTCTAATCATAACTCGGGTATGATTGAGTGTTCGGTTGACTTTGGAACGAATGATTTGAAGAATTCATATTCGCACTAAACATCGTTTGAATTTTTGGACTCGAAATTTCCTGAACACCTCCTCTATAGTACAGACTCACATCTTGCACAACATTCGCATTCTTCGATTTGGCCATTTTTAGCATCTCCATTTCATGTCCCTCCAATTTGTTAATGAAATCTGATAAATTGTAATGCCTCCAAATCTTACCATTCTTCAAAACCATTAAGTAGGTCATCCACTCCCCCTCAGGAAGTGCGTCAGCCAATTTATCAATCGTTTCTTCATCAGTTTTATGAATATCGTGTCTTCGCATCTGAACCATCAAATGACAATATCTATCGATCATCTGTTTCATGGTTTCGCCTTTAATCATTGTGAAAATATCAAACTCTTTCTTTATTAAAGCCTTCTTGCTTTTAATCATCTCAGCACTTCCCAATATTTTGCACATAATGCGTTCCACAACATCTGTGACGTTATGCATTCGGGTAGCAAGATCAAGATGTCTTCTTTCACTGATTGTTGTATTAGACTTATCATCTTCTTCTCTGCCACATATGCATCTTTAAGTTCTGGCGTAAACTTTACCAATGAAAGATCTTGATCATGTTCATCCTTTGGCCACGTATATCCGATTTGAACAGCAACCCAACTGTAGAAGTGATTCGCTTGAACCCAGTTCGTGAACTTTTCTTTCCAGCCTTCAAATTCATCCATGCTCATCAACTTTGGTGGCTTAACCGAGTTCCCATCTCCTTATCCAGATTCATCTGGTTCATCGTGTTTGCATTTGCGTTCGTATTTGATGTAGAAGCCACTTCTGAAGCAAAGGCGTTATGAAAATCATCCATTTTGTCAAACTAAAGATTTTAACCGAAACACGTTCAAAAACACTTGAAGATTGATTAGCAACCGAACAAGTTCGGGCGAACTTGTGTAGAAAATCAATTTCAAATTCAGCTTTGACAAGTTCGGGCGAACTTGTGTAAGAATTTCAGAAATCTCACGATGACAAGTTCAGGCGAACTTGTGATGTTTTCAAGAAAAAATAAACTTTTACCAAGTTCGGGCGAACTTGTGACTAAAATTCAACCAAGTTCGGGCGAACTTGTGAAAAATCTTTGAAAAACTTCACAACTTCACGCAAAGTTGTTCAAAATAAGCAAACACTTGTGATTTTAGGCCAACTTCGGACGAACTTGATGCATAAGTTCGGCTGAAATGAGTTTATGGAACATGGTTTTTTGACATTTTGAACATGAAATCGTTCGAATTTAGCTATGAAACTTTTAGGGGTTTGTTTAGTATTTATGTGACATATTCAAAATTTGGACATTTTCAACTGTAGATTCATCATTTTGGTGAAAAAGTGTAGAAAAATGAAAGAAATGGGTAGAAATAGAGAGTGTCTTATGTAGATCTCAGCAAATTAGGTATCCATGGCTCTGATACCACTAGTTAGGATCGCTCTTCACTGCTTAGGAACCTAATTTGTATCTAAAGTAATCGTAAGCGGAAATTACGTGAATTGTTAATCGAATACACAAGGTTTACTGTTTAAAGTGTCTGTTTAGTAGTCCAAAATCATAATACATCGAGAATCCAAACAGACAGAGCTTCGCCGTCTAGAATGCAAAGTTACAAATGACAAAGACCCAAGACGTATATATATAGACCATCAAGTTCGCTCGAAGTGTGACATGGTTAGACAAGGTTCGGGTGAACTTGTCCTTCCAAAGCATAACCTCGGCCGAACTTGTTTCTTCACACATAAATACTTCCAGAATCTAACATTTACAAGCTCTAATCCACTATCATGACTTGATCAAAGACCTAGACAATAGACATCATGTATCAATATAAGGCTTCCTTATAAGGGGCTGCATACCTTCACTATCATGACGCGTTTTAAAAACCTTGAGGGGCGGGCGCTGAAGGTGTGCTAGCTGCCAAAGCGGACAATATCATGGTGCGGTTATACTAGGTTGTTACAACAATGAGATAATAGAGATCTCCTGAGATACTTCACACATTGACTGGTCCAAAGAGATCCATGTGTAGTCTCTCTAGTGGATGCTTGATTGAGTTCATGAACTTCCTCGGATGCGACTTTTTGTGTTGTTTGCCCTTTTTACAACTTATGAAGTCGTCATTCAAGTGAAAACTCTTCAAATTGACTCCCTCCACTAGGTTGTTGTGTACTAAGAAGTTTATCTTGCAGAGATGAATGTGCCCCATCTTCTTGTGCCACATGACTGATTCTTTTTCTATTCCTTTGGACACAAAACATTACGTGAATTCGTTTTTGTGGTTGCAATACTCATTTCTAAGACATACAAGTCATTTTCTCGGGGAGCGCGCATCAGAATCCACTCCTCCGGAATATGGAATTTAGGCTTCAGAATGAGACATTCTCGATAAATCAGGTGTGATGTGATTTTTTTATCATAGATCTGAGAAATACTCAACAAATTATTCTCTAACTCCGCTATTGAGTTAACCTTGTCGAACGACACCACACCATTTGTTAAAATACCTTTATCGACTATTCTCCCACCTTGATTACCCGCAAACCTGACGTAGCCCCCACGAATTTATTTAACGTCGTATAATAGGGCCAACATCCCCGTCATATGCCGGGAAGCTCCATTATCCATTATCCACTTGGAAATTATTGATCTCGGGAGCCTCTACACATGCAATGAAGCGATTTGAATAGCGAGACCCAAGCCTTGATGGTCCTAGGTGGGTTTGGGTTCTCAAGTTTTAATTCACAAACAATTTCAATTATTGTTTCAACAACCTGTTCAACCTTTGACTCAACCTTTTTATCGTCCACTGTTGGAACAGTTGTTTTGATCTCTTCAGAGATGGTTTTGTTTTAATCACCCAAGTTTGTTGCTTTGAAATTTCCTTTTTGGGATAAATTTCGAATCTTTTTGTTCTTTTTAAATCGATGATTCACTAATTTCTCTTTTTGAAACATTTAAGTTTGTTGGATTCACATTGGTGTTAGAGTCGTTGTTTCTTTTCAAAATTTGTGTAGGAACAAACTTTGGGGATTTGTGATTCACATCTTCTTGAGATTTCTTGACGCTGTAAACAGGTTTAGGATTATTTTAGGGATATCGTCTTGTGATATGCCCGACCTGGATGCATTTGAAGCATGTCCTATACTATCATTTCCATCAGAGGATCTCATAACATGTTCACGAAATTTTTTCTCGGCATATAATTCATCATTTGATTGTTCTTTTGCCAAACTTTCCTTCTAACTCTCTGAGCTTGTTCCGAAAACAAAGTTAATTTTTTGAAAAATTTGGTTTTCGAAATATGTCGTTATTTTTTTTCAGATATCCTAAAAATTTTCTTTTGTTCTCAAGATAATTCTTTCCTTTGTGATTGTTATTATAAGAATGTTTCAGTTTGGAATAGTAAGATGCGTTAAGATTTTCAAGCTCAGACATACTAACTTCAATCAACTTCAAAACTTTTTCAACTTTGTCTAGATTTACAATCTGAATCGGAAATTCCTCATAGGAATATAGTTTGTCAGAACCATTCATTTTGTACACGACAACATTAGGATCATCATTCAAACTATTTTCTAATTTTTGAAGATAATTCTTATTAAAGCTTTCTTCATTTTTAGAATGTGAACTTGAACTTATTTTCTCCAAGTTAGACTCAGCACTCTCAAATTCAGTGCTTTTGCTTCCACTTCCCAAAATGTTTTCAATCACATTTTTAACCATATCTGATTTACAATCATCATCAGACTTGGTGTAGGTTACATCGATGTTTTCAGGCAGCTCGTTATACGTTTCAGTTCCCAGTTTTAAATTGAGCGCCTTTTCCACCCCAGAAGGTTTTTTCCTTGAATAGCTTTCCCACATGGGAGGTGGAACTCGATTATAACTGTAGGACCGAACCTTGATGCTAAGGAACCTAAATTTGATATCTAATGTCCATATTACATCGTGTTTACCAATAGACAAGAATTAATAAGTTAATCATCAGTTTCATTGATTAAACTTTGAGAGTACAAACTGACAGAGCTTCGCCTCCAAAATGCCAAAGTTACAAATGAGGAGCACTAGCTAGGTGTTTATAGAGCCTCAAGTTCGCCCGAGGATAGGAGTAAGTTCGCCCGAACTTGCCTGTACATGACACATCATGGGCGAACTTGGCTAATACAAACTTAAATACGTCATATACCTAGCCTATTCAGCTCTATACTATACAGACTCGATATAAGACTAAGGACATAGACATTATGCACCAACAGACTCCCCCTTGGATATAGTCTTCGTCTTGTATCAGTCTTCAAAACTCTGTCTTCTTATAAACGTTAACGCACACGACCGAAGAAGTTCTTGTACGGCTTCCTTCGTCGTTCTTGCTTAGGATCCGGCGTCTGATCTGTAGGAGGCACTTTGTTCAAATGTTGAAATCTTTTAACACTTGCCTTCCTAGTTCTTTCATTAATTGCTTCAAGACGCTTCTCCTTCTTTAGAAACTCAACCCTTTCTAAATCTCTCCACTTCGTTTGCCACATCTTTCCAGAATTGACTTCGCGTGCATAACAAACGTTTACAACTTTCTGAAACTGCATCGCTTGTACCTTTTCTCGTTCTTCAAAAACAATCTTGCTATACAACAAGGTTTTGATATCTTCTCTCAAGCAGTTCACAAGCCACATAGGATCTAGAATCCTAATCGTCCTCCATAAACCCCTCATGCCCTGATGACCCATCACCTCAACCCTTTCCTTTGTTATATCCAAGTCTTCAAATTTCAGAACAATAACTGCTTCACAAGTAGCTGAATCTATTTGCCACCACTTGAACAATGGATAGAAGTTTTGTTCAATCGGCATTAGCGGCATATTTCTCATGGCTCTTGGACGTTTCATAATCAATGTTATGTACTTTTCCCCCGTTTTCTTGTTTGTCTTGATTCTGCGGCTAGGATTAAAAGGCTTCCAGTAGTTGAATCCTTTCACTGCTTCATACTTGATCATTTTCCACAATAACTGATCAATATACTTCATGTGATATGCAACAATCACAGTCTGCACTAACTCTTCCACATCCTAATAAGGTAAAGTCTTGAAATCAGAAAGATAATTGAAGTATTGCACTCCAAATTCCCTCTTGATTGCATAAACATTCAGCTCTTTGAACCAACCCAACTCAAAATATCCCCCAAAAGAAACATCTTTGTCTCTTGTAAAGAATGTTAGAGGACGTCGAAACTTACGTTCCTGAGGCATCTCTTTAAACCAAGACTTCTTTGCTTGAGCGATTTCCTCCTTTGTCATGGGTTTAGGAACTTTTCCTCTCGTAGAAACTCTTCAATCTTTTCTTTAAGCATGTTTCATCGAGTTGCTTGTACATCTCCTCGAAAGTAGGAAAACTTTCAGAATTAAGACCGACGTACTTCGCAGTATGATCTGTTTCATCATCAGAAGACCAATCCTCTACGATCACCCTGTTATATTCATCAGCCTCAAATCTTCTAGTATACTAATAATCGTTTGGCTCAAAAGTGTTAACGTTCAAAACTTCCTCGAAATCAAACTTTAAACTTTCAGATTCAACTTCAACCAATCTCGCCAAATCTTCTTTTGAGTAATTGTGCACGTACTCACCTTCTTCCACATTATGTTCCAACATCAACATTAACGGCTTTGTGGGTACTGCAGCAACTGGCTTTGCAAATCGATCAATATTTGACAAATCTATATCCTCTGAAGGCCCTGCCTTCCCTGACTCCCCCTCAACTTTATCTTCCATCTTATTCGACTCATCATTCATAAGATCAGAAAAATCAAAGTCATTAGCGACTTTGGCTTCAGTAACTTTAATACCAGTACTACCTTGATCATAATCATCGTCATCATCACCAACATTCCAATCCTCATAACCTACTTCTTCTTCATCCTAAATATCATCTTTCTCAGCTTCTTCATCATCTTTTTCTTCAGAAGTAGTGATAGGATCAGAAGGCTTGACAGATTCGTCAACCTTTGGAATATCAGACTTAGAAGCTAGAATCACATCATCGATAGACTTCTCTGCAGCTACAGAAGAAGTAGGTGCTTCACCTTCAACATTCTTTCCTTTACCATTCGCAGCTAATTCTTTCTCAGAGCGTTCTTTAGCTTCCTGTTGATCTAGAAGATCATATTCTTTGATGAAGTCAATACCCAGTGCATTAGATAACACTTTCTAATTCTGGAGAATCTTCGATCATTTAGGGCTTGAATTGACTTTAACTCTGAAATTTCTGTCTACATCTTCTCATTCGCATCTTGCAGACTTTCGATCAATGCTTTAAAATACTCACGCTCATTTTCCAACACTTTAATCTTGTCATCCAAAATCTCTTTCTCAACCGCACTTTGATTCATCTTCTGAATAAGCTCTGCTTTTTCAACTTCATTCTGTGCCACTTTGTCTTCTAATGCCTTGACACGCTTTTCCAGAAGTTCAACGTTAGTCTCTGGAAAGAAATCATTTAAATCTTGCGGAGTTATCGAATCATTGTGCATATCACCAAACACATCATAGCCTTTGGTGTGGACTTCTTTGGTGTAAACTTTCAAGATTTGAAGTAGTTGGAGCAACAGGCGATTGAATAATCGGTACTTCTACAAAACTAGACACAGGAGGTTCTTGTGTAGCTCTTGGCCTTTCAGCTTCCGATGAGACAATCACAGGAGGTTCTTGTGTGACTCCTAGACGTTCAGCTTCACTTATATCAACAACAGGAGGTTCTTGTGTAACTCCTTTCTCCTGTGCGCCAGAAGGTTCTTGTGTCCCTTCTGCGCTTTTCAACGATCTTTTATACCTTTTGCTTATAGCCTTTTGTTCTTTCTTTGATTTTCTCTTTCCTTTAGTCTGAGGAGACCCTGTATTCTTTGTCGATGAAACCGTTGCAGACTTTACACGTTTAGATTTCTTCTTCGGTCTTTCCTCATCTGATTCTTTTTCTTGATTCGGATCAAAATCAGCATCCACCTCTCTTTCTTTCTCGGCTCTAATCTCAGCCTCCGATTTTCTGGTTCTTTAACTTGAATTTCTTCGTCAGAATCATCATCGTGTTCAGAAGTTGCAGATATAACATCTTCCTGAGTCGTTTTCACTGTTTCTTGACTCTCAACCACTACTACAACACTTGAACCTGCTTCTGTTTGCACATTCTCTTGTTCATCTTCGTCTACGAACAGAGTATCAACTTTCTTAGCAGCTTGTTTTTTCTTTGGCTTATCAGCTTCTGCCTTTAAGAACCATTCGCTTCTTGCTTTCGGCTTGAATTCCTTACACCATTCCTTCTCAGCGTTAAGCTCTTTCTCATCATCGCTACCATCTTTTCTCCATTTGTTTTCTGGCGGCGCGATATAGTTTGGATCTTTGATAGCTCCGAAAACTGGTTTTGCAACAGGAGCTGAAGGTTGCTTCTGAATCTTTATGAGCTTCTTCACTGTTGTCTCATCAAGATGAACTAGATAAAGCACATCATTCGAAATCCATGCTATATTTGTGTACTTTTCATCAATCAACATTTGCAGAAACCTTAGATAGAGACATAGTCTTGAATCCTCCATATTCTTGGACATGTGAGTAAAAACTAACTTCAAGAAGTTGAACGACTTTTTCAGAATAAGTGTCGTGCCATGCAAGCTAAGTAGTATTGAACATCATCTAAACCCGCCTTGTGATGGCTGCATGTGTGAATTATAGCATGCATCAGAAGCTTGTAGGGATTTGGCACCTCCCCTTTCTTCAATGTTGGTTTGTTCACACTTCCCTTGTAGCCCATACGAAAGAAATAGCCACGAAACATCTTTTTGTCTAGATAAATAGTATCATCTTTGTTGTCGTTGAATTGTAATACTCTGCGAATATCATCTTCCGTTACGGTAATCGGTTTGACTTCATTGCCGACCTGCACGGTTGAAGTAATTGTCTTCGGATCATCACTTAAGCTTGCGTTCATCCAGAAGTGAAAGGTGTGTGATCTATACGAAACTGTACGCTCTGTGATCGCTCGGTGAATAGGGCTTTCTTCTAAAAACTTCAATATACTCTCGTATTCCTTTAGCGATGGACAGATCGAGTTATCGAGCGTAATACATGTGTTGTGCGTCTTTGAAAACTCAACAGAAATTATACGCTCTGGTTCTTGAACCTGAAAAACGACGCAAAACAATTAGCACACTTTTTGAGAAAAATTTCACAAAATTTTATAACACTTTTATCAAGTTCGGACGAACTTGATTATGTGTTAAACATTCTATTTTTAACAAGTTCGCCCGAACATGTATTAATACATGTTCACAATTTTCTTAATAAGTTCGGGCGAACTTATATTGTCAATCATTCAGATTTTCAAAGTCCAAGTTCGGTCGAAAATGCATTATGTTCCTTTTATTCAGTTTGTTAACAAGCCTCTTATTCAAGTTCGGTCGAACTGGACAACAAGTTCGGCCGAACTTGTCGTCTTCTCCAAACTCAACATCTGTTAACATGTCGTTCACCTTTACAATTCAATCAAAAACATATACACGGTCGATTCTAAGTATGGATTATGATTTTAAGTTCAATTTAGCTATTAAACCCCTAGATCTATCAATTTTGAGTTTTTCAGATCTTGTTTAATTCATTTACGGTCCAAACATGATTCATAGAACTAATCAATACCTCTGCCATTGATTGTGGTGTGCAAATCACCAAAACCAATTGAAAAACGGGCAGTACAACCACATCAAATTGCCAAAATCACACAATTCTCTCTCAAGTTCAAGTTCGCTCAGTGTTGTTGATATGTTGTTGAATGAGTTCGGCCGAACTTGATTGGTATTTATACCATGTCAAGTTCGGGCGAACTTACAGGCCCATACACAAGCCCATTGAAGTTCGGACGAACTTACCTTTTAAACTCAGCAATCCATCTGCAAGTTCGGTCGAACTTGCTTGTTTGTTAAACATGATTAGTTTAGCAAGTTCGGCCAAACTTGCCAACCCCTAAAAACAAAACTTTTTCAAAATTTTCATTTTTACCCCTGAACTCTCAAACTTTTTACTAGTTATGAAAATCCACTCAGTTGACCAAGTCCAAGTTAATAACCTTGGTTAACAGATTTGTCTGCCGAGTTCAAGTTAATGACCCCGATTTGACCCGTTACGAACAAACTATTGATATTTTCAAAACAAAGTTTCAAATTATCGAACTTTTTTATCTTTTTGACTTTTTAGATTTTACAGATTAGCTCCCAGCCCGTTGTCAATGAGATTCCCACCAGTTCTAGCATCTTACCAGACTTCGAAGACCCGTTCTCCAACATTGGTTTGCTGAAAACAATGTAGAAATAAAATCTTTTTGAATTTTTGTAAGTTTATGCTAAAACACACTGAAAATCTTTTTTGGATTTAATCTGTAAAGCTGATAAACTATGTACAGGACAAAGTAAACCATGTACAAACATATTTACAGACATATTTTTGTGAATTCGTGTCTAAAGGATCATATCAGTTAATTGAGACATATCACTAGTACCGTTAACCTTTAGATGACTTTAAGCTTTAAACTTGTTTACCTAGATTGTCGATATGTTTGTCCACTTAAACTTTACCACATTTCTCAACTGTTTCAAGATATGTTTAGGTAAGAATTATGAAACTTGACTTATCTGTGGTTCCCACTTCTTGAATATACTCCCGTATCAAGATTCCCTAGATTTCATCTTACAGGTGAATAAACGTAATTGATATCTGTATCAGGGTAATGCGAGACCTTGAGAGCTTAGGTTAGTAATACCGTACAGACAAAGAGATGAAGGCTCGTCTTTAAGGTGTGTTCCACTAAAGGAATCTTTTTAGCACTGCAAATGATTAGATCTTTCGATTCTTTTCAATATTGCATGCAATTTGGGGATTTTTGGCGAAAGCATTATAAAAGTTCTAGGCTATTGCTTCCGCAAAATCAGAAGAACTTGTATAATACCACAAATATCAACTATCTATAAAGACCTTGTATCTCAGAATCAGGCAATCTTTCAAACGAAATTTCGAAGTACTAAGTCCATATATCCAAGATATGTTAATCCACAAGATTAAGCAGTGGTAAAATTTAGTTTATATCTCAAAAATAGTTTATTGAACGTGTTAAGCCTATCGACACATCCATAGTAAGACTCGTTTATCACTTTTTAACTTTCCATTTCTTTAGCATACTGTGATAGTCCACCGATGTACTATCATTTCCTTATATGACATTGAATTCTTTTTGTCTTTTTCAATGTTTTTTTGTACATTTTGAATTTTTCATATGTTTTTGAATTTTAAAATTTTTCGAATGTTTTTGTATTTCTCTAACATTTCTCCCCCTAAAATCAAAAAATCTTTTTAGATTTTAGTTTTTAACAAAATTCTAAAGTAGAAAGATATTTACAAACCAATGTGGATCACGCGAACTCGTCGTCCGATCCCTATTCAACCTCAGCGTCCGCGCCTGTCAGCAAATTTTTCATACCATTAATTCTCAGCAAGTATTTAATCCGTCACAAAGAAAATGGTTTTGTATAAAAATCAGCCTTTAGTTCGTCGGTGTGGATTTTTTCTGTGCGCACCAATTTCTTTTCGTAGCAATGACGAATGAAATGATAACGAATTTCAAAGTGTTTAATGCGTGAGTGATGAACCGGATTTTTAGTTATATCTATGGCTGCCTTGTTATCAACAAACAGCGGAGTGTCTAGAAATTGCAGACCATAGTCTCTCATCTGCTGTTGAATCCACAGAATCTGTGAACAACAGCTGGAGGCCGAGATATACTCAGCTTCACAGGTAGAGAGAGCGACCGTAGTCTGTTTCTTACACTTCCAGGTTACCATTCTTGTTCCGAAGAACTAGCATCCCGCAGTAGTTGATTTCGAATTCATCTTATCTACACCAAAATCAGAATCAGCATAGCCTGTGAGGTCGAAATTGTCGTTCTTCGGGTACCACAAGCCGGTGCTTGGGCATCCTTTCAGGTATCTGAAGATTCGTTTCACAGTCTGCATTTGTAAGATACTCAGGCTTGACTGATATCTGGCGTAGAGGCAGGTTGGATACATAATATATGGGCGCGATGCCGTCAGATACATCAGCGATCCAATCATTGATCTGTATAACGTCTCATCAACTTTGGCTCCAGTCTCGTAAACGCAAATCCCGTGACTTAGAGCAAGAGGCGTAGACAGAGGCTTTAGGCTTTCCATTCTAAACTTCTTCAAGATGTCGTGAACATACTTAGTCTGATGAATGAAATACCATCCGTAAGCTGATCTACTTGCAAACCAAGAAAGAACTTCATTTCGCCCATCGAGGACATTTCAAATTTCTTTTTTCATGATTCCCTCAAACTCCTTGCAGAGACTATCGTTTGTAGATCTAAAGATGATATCGTCGACGTAGATTTGAACTATAATCTGATGACCATCAACCTCTCTGGTGAAAAGAGTACTATCCACAGTTCCTCTGATAGAGCTGTTGCCGACGAGATGTTGCGATAACGTCTCGTACCAAGCTCTCGGGGCTTGGTGTAGACCATAAAGAGCTTTATCCAGTAGGTATGCTTTCTTCTTGTTGAGTTGATCGACAAAGCCTAGTGGTTGTCCAACGTACACCTTCTCATGTATTTTCCATACAGAAAAGCCGATTTGACATCCAATTGATAGACCTTAAATCCTTTCCATGATGCGAAAGCTAGAAAGATTCGAATAGATTCCAAGCGAGCTACTGGTGCGTAGACTTCCGTGTAATCTATCCCTTCCTGCTGGTGAAATCCCTTGACAACAAATCTAGCTTTGTTACGAACAATAACCCTTCTATCATTACGTTTACACTTAAAGACCCATTTTGTATCAATCGTTTTCTGATTTTCTGGTAGGTCTTCAAGCTTCCACACTCCCAACTTCTCAAACTGCAATAGTTCTTCTTGCATTGCTTGTATCCAGTTTTCAATCGGCTAAAGCTTCATTAACTGTCTTTGGCTCTATCTGAGAGATGAAACATGAATAGAAGCAATAGTTCTGGGTTGGAGCAACGCGAGTGTAGAAACAACTGAGTGCTTTGTTAATTTGACTTCGAGTTCTAACACCAGTTTGAAGTTCTCTGATTATATTTGTTGACGGATGGTAGGAATATGATCGCGGAATCTTCACTTGGAACATCTACTGAGTTTTGCTGATTCGTGTTGTTGAGATCAACAATCAATTCAACGTTTGGAGAGCTTGATGAAGCTTCATTTCTGTTGTTCCGGCCTGCGGATTGATTAAGAAGACTTGTAATCTGCTCCACTTCCTCATCTGAAGAAGGTGATTCCCCATCAGCATCAAATGTTGGTGCTTCATCTTAGTCAGCATTCTGATTCTGAGGCATACAGGGCTATGTTGTTGTATTCACTGGTTAGTAGAGGCATTTGTTGGAGGAGTAGTAGGTGTTGCTAATGTTTCAGAAACATTTTCAGCCGGAACGCCACTATTACTTGAACTTGTGACAGAATAAGATGGATCCAACGTTGGTTGATTAACCACAATTGGTCGAACAATTTGTTCTTGATTCGCCGACTGGTGAAGATAATATAACGCTGCAACTTCTTCGTCAGACGGTTCTTCGGGTAAGTCAAATGACTTCCAAAGGTCTTGATAGTTAAACAGCAATGCGTCACCACTCCTTTGAATAGGATCCATATAGTTGAAACAATCCACGTGCTGTGCTTCAATAACCTTTCTCAACGAAGGAACATATACTCTTCTTAGGGGACTCGTATATTCGACAAAGAAACCTTCAAGTGATTTAGCTCCGAATTTGCCATCTTGGTCTATTACGGTACATGGCGCACCGAATGGCTCTAAGAATTTTAAATTTGGCTTCCGTCGGTTTATCATCTCAAAAATGTTTCTTTGTTGGTTTGACAGTGAGAACCCTGTTTAGCGTGTAGCAAGCCGCATAAACTGCTTCACTCTAGAAGCGGATTGGAAGTTTAGAATCTGCAAGCATGGTTCTTGCAGTTGCAATCAAAGTTCCGTTCTTCTGTTCAGCTACTCCATTTTGTTGTGGAGTATAGGGAGCACTAAACTCGTGCAGAATCCCTTTTGCGTTGCAAAATTCCTTCATTTTATTATTCTTAAACTCTGTGCCATTGTGACTTCTAATTCGTCTGACCGGCAGATGATAAAGGTTCTCGAGTTTCTTGAATAGAATAACCAAGTTCTCGAATGTTTCGTCTTTTGATTCTTGAAAGAATACCCACGAATATCTAGAATAGTCATCTGCCACGACCAAACAGTATAAGTCTCCTGAGATGCTTTGAATATTTACAGGAGCAAATAAGTCCATGTGGAGACGTTCTAATGGCAACTTGATTGAGTTCAGAATTTTCTTCGGATGAGATTTCTTGATCTGCTTTCCTTTTTTACACTCTAAGAAGTGATCAGACATATTAAAACTCCGAAGATTTACGCCTACTACAAGATCATTATGAACCAAGAAATTCATTTTTCGCAAATGAATATGCCCCATTTTACGATGCCAAAGAATAGAATCCTTTTCATTAGCCTTTGTCACAAAACATTGCGCTGATTTTGATGAAGGACAGCGACGCCCATATAAAAAACATATAGATCATTCTCACGTGGTGCTCGCATCAGAATCCACTCATCTGGTATTATGAAAACCGGCTTCAAGATGACACACTCTTTGTCGTTGAAATGCATCGTGAACTTCTTGTCACAAATCTGCGATATGCTCAGAAGATTGTTTTCCAACTCTACAATATAATTCACGCGATCGAATGAAACAACGCCATTGGAGAGTTTTCCCTCGGCGACTATCCTTCCACCCTGGTTACCCACAAATCCAACATATCCACCATTGATAGTCTTAATGTCGAATAGCAACGCTTTCATTCCCGTCATATGACTAGACGCTCCACTATCCAAAATCCACTTAGAAAGTACGGATCTCTGGAGCCCTGCACATTTCAACAATCTATTTAAAAAGCGAGACCCAAGCCTTTTTGGTCTTGGTTTGAATTGGATAACCATCATCAAAATCATACTCACCCTCATCAGCATAATCGAATCCACACTCATCTGCATAATCAAATTCATATCATCATCTGGATTTTCTGTGATGTTTATGTTTGAAAACTTTACTGTCTTTTTATCTTTTGAATTGTTACCAGTTGTAGTTTTGACATTTTCAGATGTGGTTTCAATTATGATTTCAGATTTTGATTCTTCCATGCTATCACTAGTCTTAACAAGTTCAGACTTAGTGATTTCAGATGTTGTTTACCGTTTCTTTGCAATCCAGGCTTGAGATTTTATGTTAGCCTTCTTGATGTAAAAATTGTTTTCATTAGCCTTTGAAGTTTCACCTTTTTCAAAAATTGAATTTTCAAACTTAGGTTTGACTTCAGCCTTCGATTCATTTCTTTTCAAAATCTTTAAAGGTTTCACAAACACTGGTTGCTTCGGTTTCACAACATTTGAACTTTCTTTCCTTCGAAGATAAGCCGGCTTTAATTTCGGACAGTAACGTGCAATATGACCAATTTCGTTGCACTTGAAACAAATCCGAGAATCATGTGGATGTCCTTTTGTGGGTTTTACACCACTTGTTTTGACACCACTTGAAATTTTGGCTTTATCTCGAAGTTCTGTTTGTTTCTTGAACTCATCGTTTGATTGTTTCCCGATCAAATTTTCCTCATGAACCGTGTTCGTCCCATATACAAAATTCATGTTTTTATTCTTGTATTCATGAAATGGTGACGGTTTCTTTTTAGGTTCATCTGATTCTTCTAAACCCAACCCAGCTCTCTGGTTTTCCGGATGATCACCACCATTCCTTCGGTAGTTATTTCATTTAGGTTTGGAATAGAATTTCTTTTCATTAATCTCCAGATCATCTGATGTGACTTCCACGACTTTAAAGAATTTGTCTAACAATTCTTTCTTCACGTTCTGAATCGGAAAACTATCATCAAAGTATAATCTATCAGATTCCTTAATCTTTTGCATGACAACATTAGGATCATCACATAGATCATTCTCGATGATGTATCGTCATCTTCGGACTGTGAATCAGAATTCTTTGAGCTCAAGTTGGCGCTTTTAAAGCTGCCTTCATCAGAATAGTTCAAAACATTTTCAACAACTTTTTTAACCACAACATTGTCAGCATCTGTTTTAGTATAGATTACATCAATATTCTCTGGCAACTCAGTTTTCTTTTCAGATAACAACTCAATGTTGAGTGCCTTATCCATCCCATCAGCGGATTTGCGACAATACTTCTTGCAAAGGGGTGGAGGAACATTGTTGTATTCTTTACCAATTTTCTTTTTAGGTTTCTCTTCCGATGGAATTGTCGGAAGGATGTGATCAATGACATATGTGTTACAGGTGTAACTTCTAAAAAGTTGTTGAAGATGCTCGATTTCATTTGTCATGTCCTGGAGTTGTTGCTTAGTTTCAGCAATGGTATTAATATAGATATTAATCGCTTTTTGCTTATCCATTACTGTTCCTTTTAACATCCTTATTGTATCATGTTGTTCGATGTTATTTCTATCGAACCTGCCATAATAATTTTTCATTTTATCATACGCTTCCTTCATTGTGCGATAATCGTATTTCAAAAGTTCAATATGCACATTGTTTTCAGCGATGATTTTTGATTTTTCGGCACATTCGATACAAGATTCGGTACATTTTGTACAAGGTTTCTCAACCTCTACAACTTGTACTTTGACAACTTCATTTACCTCTGGACCTACCTTGGTTAGATTTGCCATCAAGGCTTTGTCGGCAATGTCCTTGAGGTTTTCAGCATTCACTTCTTTAGTAACATCAATGACCACTTCATCAGTTGATTTCTTCTCGGGAACTTGCTCCTGAGAACTTCCATCAAAGTGACCTGCAAAACTTTCACAAGAGTTAGGAGATAAAATTCCTTGCTTCTGCATGTGGATATACTCCTCTTCTTCACGTTGTTGTTGCAGATATTGTTCCAGCAGAACATTCTCCAAAGTCGTTGCTTCTCCGGTCTTCTTACCGATTTATGAGTTCCAGTCGAAACCATCATCTTCGTTTGATGCAACCATAGCTTTCTCATTGCTGCTGCTATTTGGTTTCTCTTGGATATCAACCTGAGTCTTTTTCGGGAAAGGCTTGTACTGAAGTGACGTCTTGTAATACTCATTGCCTCCTCCGAATGGACTCTGATTTCCTGTTGCTTCAGGATTTTTGCATTCTCTCTTGAAGTGACCCTTTTGGCGACATCGAAAACATGTAACCTTTGACTTATCAAAGCCCAACTTGTTGCTAGAATTTCCGATATCTCGGCCTGTGAGAGCAACCAACTTGGTAACCCTTTGAATAATCGAAGTTAAACTCCACTTAATATCCATTAACTCGAGTTATTCTTCATCCACTTGGTCATCATCTTCTGCCGTCATTTCAGGATTTCCAATTTTACCGGCTACAAGACTTTCGTATGACTCCAGAACAGTGGCGAGAAGAGACATATGTTGTTTAGCGACTTGTTCCGAAACGACATTGTTCAAATTTACTTTGATGTTGCACTTGTATACATTCGAATCAAAATTTGATTGTTGATTCTGATTTGCTTGACCTTGATAAGATGAATTTGAACCAGTGCTTGAGAACGAACTCTATGGACTTTGATCATAGTGAGGCTGTGATTGACTCTGGTTTTGTGGAGAAGCATTCATGGCACTAAACGTTGTCCCAATTTTCGGACTTGAAATGTTGTCTTGCATTCCACTTTTGTAGTACAACCCAACATCTTGAACTACATTAGCGTTCTTTGACTTTGCAATCTTCAATAGTTCCATTTCATGGCCTTCGAGTTTATCGATAAATGTTGACAGCTTGAAGAAGTCCC
Organism: Scalesia atractyloides; assembly: GCA_947069175.1. Lineage (NCBI taxonomy): Eukaryota > Viridiplantae > Streptophyta > Magnoliopsida > Asterales > Asteraceae > Scalesia > Scalesia atractyloides. Next base: position 55,556,385 of record CAMTDV010000016.1, on the reverse strand, counting down.
ATTTATCGCTTCCTTCAGAACCATTAGATAAGTAGTCCACTCTCCATCTGGTAGAGCGTCTGCAAGCTTGTCGATGTACTCTTGTTCCGTCTTCTCAAGACCGTGTCTTCGCATTTGAACTTTAAGATGACAAAAGCATTCATTCATCTGCTTCATGGTCTCACCTTCAGCATGTTGAAGATATCGAACTCTTTCATAATGAGAGCTTTCTTGCTTTTGATCATCTCCGCGCTTCCTTGATACTTCTTTTTAAGTGAGAGCCCGAGATCTCTTGCAGTTGTATATTCCGGTAGCAAAACGAGAATATCTTCTTTGATGGATTGTTAGATAAGACTGATCATCTTTTTCTCAGCAATGTATTCCTTTCTGTACCGTCGAGTAATTGTACTTCTCAAGAACTTGCTGATGTTCATCCACCTGAACAGTGTAACCTCTTTCAATCGACATCCAGCCTGCAAAATGCATGGCTTGAACCCAATACGTAAACTTCTCTTTCCATGCTTAATACTCGTCCATGCTCCTTAGCTTGGGCATTTTAACAGTTGTTCCCATTTCGTTATCAAGATTGACTTCATGAATCACGTTGGCATTTGACGAACTAGCCCTGGACATAAAGCTCTTTGAATATCATCCATCGTGAATAACGAGACGTGTACACTGAAAATACTCAAAAACTTTTGAAAATGTTAGAAATACTACAATTTTGGTCGAACTTGTAGGTTGGAATGAAGAATTCTTGATTGTGTCACAAGTTCGGTCGAACTTGTGACTTTTGATTTGAAAATTTTCACTTGATCTTCGGTTGAACTTGAGACACAAACAACCAGAACCTCGAGCGAACGTGGAATCAGAAATTTGATGAAACTCTAGCAAGTTCGGGCGAACTTACTCAAAATTCCCTTGAAATTACACAAGTTCGGTCGAACTTGCTATAAAATCAGTGAAAAATCAGTAACTTCGAGCGAACTTGATAAAGATTTCTTCAAAAATCTACTCAAGTTCGAGCGAACTTGATAAATCACTTGAAAAGTGACTTTTTATATCATGTTCGGCCGAACTTGATTAACAAGTTCGATGATTAGGGTTTTGGAAAACATGGTTTTTAAAAATTTTGACATGAATTCGGTTGAATTTGGTGTCCAATCTTTCAAGGGTTTATCTTTGTTGTATTTTACATGATATATACAAATTTGCAAAGATTTTGACTGTGAATTCTTCATTTTATGTTCAAAATTTATGAAAAAGAGAAGAATGGAGTAGAAATAGAAGTGTTCTTGTCGTGATACTATCAAATCAGGCTATTCTAGCTCTGATACCAGTTGTAGGACCGATCCTCGATGCTAAGGAAACTAAATTTGATATCTAACGTCCATAATAGTGGAAATATTACGTCGTGTTTACTAGTAGACAAGAATTAATCAGTTATCATCAGTTTCATTGATTAAACTTTGAGAGTACAAACTGACAGAGTTTCGCCTCCAAAATGCCAAAGTTACAAATGTGGAGCACCCGCTAGGTATTTATAGAGCCTCAACTTCGCCCTAGGATAGGAGTAAGTTCGCCCGAACTTGCCATAGCAAGTTCGGCCGAACTTGCCTTTACGTGACACATCATGGGCGAACTTGGCTAATACAAACATAAATACTTCATAAACCTAGCCTATTCAGCTCTATACTATACAGACTCGATATAAGACTAAGACATAGACATTATGCACCAACAATAACCTATACCATTAATCTGACAACCATTGTTATTTTCTTCCTTTTTAGTTTTTTCTGGTTGTTAGGAAGAATATGATCAATAACATATCAAGCAGTTGAATAACTTATCAACAACTTATTAACCCGTTCCGATTCAATTCTCATTTTTTTCTAGCTCACTTTTTAGCTCAGCAATCGTGTTAATATGAATATTTAAGGCCATTTCTTTGTCCATATCCGTTGCTTTTAACATTAAAGTGTGGCATTGCTTCTTTACTAGCTTGATGGAACTGTTTAATAGTCTTGCTCAATTTATCATATGCTTCTGTAGTGTCTCTTAGATCACTTGACAAATTATCAGTATGTTTTTTCAGTTCTTTATATTTTTCATACTTTTCAGAATATTCCTTGCAAGGCTCCGAGCACTTCATGCAAGGTTTTTTGATTTCGATCACGTGAACCTTACCCTCTTCTTTGACCGACTCATTTACTGTGACATTTGTGGTGATTCGATCATGTAACGATTCCGAACAATTTATCAATCAATGAAATATTGTGTTTTATTTTTAAGATTTGTATAATTATCAAATTGCACATATTCAATTCTTGCACGATTTCAAATTCTCAAACCACTTATGGAAGTGAAATCGCAAACTGTTACGAAAACATAATCAGTTTAACGTGACGTACACTCCGTAACAATAATATAAACTAAACATACCCAAAATATCCTTTACATACCTTAGAAATAAGTTTTGAAGGGTTCGGTATGGCAAAAACATGTTTATTCAAGCTCAGGGGCTATTTTGCAAAATTTGCGAAAGTATGCCAATTCGCATATTTCTTGATAAGGAACACGTACGCACATTAAAAAAAATTTTAATCATTAAAATCTTGTATTTTAGTGATGAGAACGCAAAAATATCATTCGTTACGCAAATACGGTCGTTTTCGCATTCATTAAAGCGTTCGTCGTAATTAAGCGAAAAACACAACGGTACAACCAAACGAACCGACATCCATGACATTTTTGGACATATTTCAAGTTCCCTATGCTTTAATATCCTTATAAAGCCTGAAAATTAGGTTAACGGTGTTAAAAGTGTCAAAACGCGACAAAACAAGTCTAGGGGTGAAAGCTGTCACTTTTTGAAACTTGCTGCCAGCTAAAGGGCTTACGGACCGTAAGCCTAAGCCCATACAGTCCGTAAGGACCCTCCTACACAGCAGCTTTGCTATCAGTTCCTTATTGCATTTCTTGGCCTCCAAGCTCTCGATTTTTCCAGCTTCTAGCCTCCTTTGGACATGTGTTATCACCCTGCTCATATCATGACAGCTAAAGAACACTTAGCATGATCCTAGAGCCTCCAAACTACTATAAATAGCAAGCCTTTTTGGCCATTCCAACTTGCTCATTTCTTCTTCTCTTCTTCTCTTCTTCTTACCCTAAACTGGAGTTTGCTTCTTCTTGGAGGCCTTCTACTAAACATTCTTGTCATCCTAGAACACAAGTAAGTGTTATTCCTTAGTCTTGTTTATTATTTTAGCCTATTTTGAGCTAAAGTCAAACAATTAACTTTTTGTTTGACTTTGGTTCTGACCATTGGTCAAGTCAAAGATTAATTGAACTTTGTAACGTGATCGTAATCACGAAGGTTATAATCCCTTGCGATTATACCTACTGATTACCACGTTTACTAGTCGAAGTGACGATTCAAAGTTTCGGTAAAAAATGCGCATTATGTGCATTTTACGAGGGAACTATTTTGGGTATCAAAAAACTAAGTTTTGATACCAAAACATTTTTATAACTTATTTAGACATGTTTTGACATGTCCAACTTGTCACTTCTAGTTTAGTGCTTATTTAGGGTCGTAAGTCGATCTGTCTTGACCACCGTTTTGACTTTCGAATCCGACCCGTTTTGTCGATCTTAGGATCCGACCAAACACATATTTGTGACCATAGTTGTATAGAGAATAACCCTCTGAGGTTATACCTTATGGTCACATCGTTTGGTTAGTGTTATGTTAAGTCGCTTGTTATATCCTTAATAATGACCAAAACGCCCTTTTTGAGCATAAATCGATTTTAAGCCTATGTAACAAATGTTTTGACATATAAACCGATGTTACAACATTATTAAACATTTTTTGTATACAAGACTTATCATAACACATATCTAACCATTCGAACGCATATTTATGCAAATAACCCGTTAAAGTAGTGTAAACTACCTTAACGAGTCATAATGGGTCAAAAGCACTTAGGATCTTTTCCAAATCAGAATGTTGAGTTTGTTAAACCATTTCATATGAGTTCCAACCCTCATTTGGTTTACAAGACCTCATTCTATCCGACCCTTCGATTAAAGTCCCGATATTAACATAATCCAATATTAGGACACACTTGAACTCTCGGACTCTTGAGCTTTGTTTGATCACTTAAACAAGGACACTCCTGCACCCCATGTGAGTACATAGCTCCCCTCTTTTATGTTCTACAAATGTTTTGGGGTGATTCATATGTGCTAAACCGTTTCAAGTTTTCAAAACAAAGTCTATGGTTTATATAAACACGACGGTTTCAATAATGTGAACGAACTTTTTGGTGCGTTATCCATAACATGATTGACATTCATCAACTTTGGCCAAGCTGACCAGCAGTAAGTTATGGTACCATAGGGCTGACAATCCCTTACTAGGCTATTCACTGGAATTTGGTGGGTAGTTTAGGGAACGACATAAACTATATTTTTAACAAACCCTTTGGTGGTTTGTTAGTCAATTTAAAGAGACCGTTTGGTGGTCTAGATGAGTCAAACACAGGTTTGAATGTATTAACCAAAACGACGAAAAGTTTTCACAATTAAAACACGGACGATCGGTTTATAACAAGGACGGTTGGTTTATAACATGGACGATTGTTTATAACATGGACGATTGGACGATTGGTTTATGGTAGGTGATTTAGATAACGAGACGGGTGTAATATAATAAAATCATGGTGGATATGCCGTTGGTACTTCCTATATATAAATGCTTTTATCGTATTGCATACCATGGACTTATCTGAATCACTTGGAAAAATGTTTTCAAACGATGACACGCAACAATTTTCATTTAAAGATGTAAACAATACGAAGTTTTCTTTTAAATCGATTTACTACTCGGTTTTACAAAGGAAACGTTTTGGTCAAGATTCATGGTTACAAGATCTTTCACAAACTCTAACCAACTTGTTTTAGTTGGTTAATTATATTGCAATATCAAGCAACTTTCGATACAAGGATTTTCAATTAACGACTCAAGTAGTCTGACGAGGTATTGCAATACTTATTCAAGACCATGAATTTGACACACTCACAAACCTATGTACTCGCCAGCTTTTTATGCTGACTATCTTTTCACATATGTTTCAGGGGCTAATGTATGATGTTACAATGCTTGCTTCACGTAGGATTTGGACGCAGACCTTAGTGACATAAAATCAAGAAAGACAATTTAATTATGTTTTTGTTTCTAATATCCCAAGAACAATGTAAACAAGCAAACAATTCAACAATACAAAACTGAAAGTATCATGTGTTGTGAAACAATCTATTACGTGACTCCCCGACGTTTCCGTCACGGTTTGTTGTTTTTACGCGGCGGGGTGTTACATTTACCGACTCCTGAATCTCTTCAGAAACAATCCATTAGACTCTTCATCGCAATGCACGTTATAGTTCGGTTCAAAGAAACCTGCAAAAGATTTATATACGTCAGGCGGTAATATATTTTTAAATGCACTGGGAAAAATTTCTTCCTCAGCAGAAGGATCATAGTAGTATTCTTCGTTTGGAGTTTCATCGAAGGTCGCCTCTTAAATTGGTTCAGGTTCTTCTATAATTTCTACCAAAAGTGCAAGACTCTCGGACTTAGAAATATACTTGTTCAAGTTGAATCCTTCGTCCTCCTAAGAAAAAACAAGAGCTTTATCTTTGGAATTCGATGAACCATCCTCAACTTGAACCATTCTTGATGTAGTCTGAGGTTGCGAGGGTTGATGATAAATCGCCTTCTTATAGTAGTCGTCTCCAAAAGGATTATGGTTTCCGTTTACTTCGCGGTTTGGACATTCTCTCTTGAAGTGTCCCTTCTCTCGACATTTAAAACAAGTGACTTTCGACTTATCAAACACTAACATTCCATCTGGACAACCCAAACTATTCCTTCCCATAATCTCCATGAACCGTTGAGCTCTGCGAACAATGTTGGCCATGCACTATTGATATCTATTAGGTCCAACTCTTCTGGATTGATTTGGTCCTAATCTTTCTTCGTCATGTTAGGATTGCTAATCTTTCTAGCTACCAGACTCTCGTATGATTCTAAAACAGATGCAAGTAAAGCCATGTGCTGTTTAACAGTCTTCTCTGTAAAATCTTGAACATTCTCTAAATTTACAGCAATATTATACTATAAGATTCTTTGGTTTGAGTTGATTTCGTTGCTCTACTTACTTTGATAATTGTTCGAATTTTGTGGAGATTGCGGTGTTTGTGGTCAGTTAGGATTAAAAGTTGGGAATGACTAAAAACCAGTACCAATGTTTGAACCAATACTCGACGAACTTTCTGCACTGAAAGTAGTATGTATTTTTGGACTTTGAGTGCTAGTTATTGAACCACCTTTGTAATATAGATTTACGTCTTGTTGAATGTGTGAACCTTTGGTTTTAGCCATCTTTTGCATCTTGAGCTCGTGACCTTCCAGTTTCTCTATGAATCATGACAAACTAATGGTATTATATTTTGAGTTGTTCTTCAAGATTGTCAGATAGTGTTAGGATCTGAGTTTGACCTGATTGTGTTGTTTTAAACATATTGATCATAAAATAAGATAAAACACATGATACCTTGCAGCGGACTGCGATTTAAAACTTTGTAACACAATCAAGGAGAGATTAGCTTTCATCATACAATGTTTCCATTGCTCAAAAGATTGAAATGATTACAAACATTTACATTCATGAATCACTAACTACCCCTTAGCCCGAGCTCAAACAAGTTAGATCGTACAAGATAAGTGTGTATGTGAGCTGAATAGAACAGTACATGCACTATTTATTTATAGTACTAATCCTAACCTCTGTGGCATCTTTGCTGACGTCACCAAGACAATGACATCTAACAAACCTAACAAACTCTAACCACTGCTAATGCTATCCTCTGATAGATTTACAAAACACTGATTGCAAGCCAATTAAGATGCTAACCACTGATGAGCTTAACCACTGATGATGCTTTATCAGATGTTCTTCAAAGGGTGATCAAACCTTTGACTTCTAGCAGACTTTTGACTTCAACAGAGGTTTGGTCTTCAATAGCCTTTACAACCAACAGAGCTTAGTACTGAGCAGATGCTAGAGCCATCAGATGTTAGATATCTTGCCATTCAAGGAACTTGTGAATCAAAACAATATTTGTTGTGGATCATTTAGTACAGACCTGTTTTGGCATTTTATCATTTGTTTTATTTGAAACAAAGGTATTTGTTAACTGTCCTGTATACCCTCTTTCGGTCAAATCGATTTGATACTCATCCTTAGGGACAAAGATTTTACCTGCAAGATCATCCATCTGAAAAACTTCTGAGATTGTTTGTGGGGTTATTGGAACCATGATACCTCCTACTTTAGATGAGATTGCCCAAGGCTTTTTATTTGAATTTCGAGTTCTGCATTAGCCCAGAAATCTCATGGGGTGTCTTGATAGATTGGAGCATTACAAGAGAGCAAAGTTTTATACTTAGATGAAGACCGGATATCGATGATATAGTGAAAATATGTGTTTTTCTCCGTCTTTTCGAAGGTACAGAGGTAATTGTGTGGATGTCTGATGATGAGAACCATGATCGGATTTGCGAAATTTGATCGATTATGAGAAATTTTGAATTTTGATTTTGATGATAAAAACTTTGTTTGAGGGTTTTATCAATGGTTTCAAACATCGGACGGCTAACTTTTGACACGTGGCAATATCCGATGACAATTGTCTTTCCACGTGTATCCTCTGACTATGAATGGATGACAGTTGTTTTGTAGAACCACTGATGTGTGTCATTAGTGTTTGTGAACTGTGTAAGTTTTACCTCTGTTAGTGGTTTTGAAACAGTGGATAAGGTCACCTCAGAAGGTTAATGAAGACAGGGGATTCACGCTGTCAGTGGATAGAATTGCCCATCAGAGTTTTGAAAGCACAAACAGTGTTTTCCTCAGACTTTTGAGATTTATGGGAAAATTTCAATTTTAACTATTTTTAAGGTTTTGTTTTGATTCTCTGAAAACATTTTTGATGCTATTTACACATGGATCACAGGGAAATTTGTTTTTAATCCATTTTTAGCACTCCAAGTCTGGAAATCAAACTGTCAAAAGGGTGAGCATCAAGTTCTTTTTTCAACACATTTGCCAGTTGATCCTTGGTATGGCATGTTGTAAAGAAATCAAACCTTTTTCATAGAAATCCCTCACAAAGTGATGTCTGATTTGCATTGTACCTGGTCATGGAATGATAGGCTGTGTTGAAAACTTCTTCTGTTCTTTTTGGTGAATAAGATTTTGATGAAGATTGTAAGTACCTGCAAGATTAGGCTTGACAAAACATTTCTCATAGACTTACTAGGATTGTTAATGATAAAGGTTTTGAAATATTCAATCAAAATCTCTTCCACACACTAGCCATGGTGTTAAAACACTTTATAGATCCAGCAGTGGTTGAGTATACCAGATGGTAAACACAATCTACTTTGACAGTAAGTTTGAGATTATCTTGACTCATTTTACGAATTGACCCTGACCATCATACAGATTTCTTTTGATCCATTATCAAGGAAAAGTAATTCCCTTCCCTCTAAAAATAGAAAGGTTTTACTTCCTGGCAGGTTTTGAGCTTTAACCATTTAAAACAAGTGAAAGCTCAATATGTATTACTTTCCAGAAAATAAAAATACTCAAAAAGGAGTAACACATGTCCTGATATATACATGAAATATTTACTATTAAAAATTTAGTAAAAATTTCTTGATAAATGAATCAATTAGACCTGATAGATGTCCTAAGTCCTCTAAAAAATAATTTTTAACTTGAAATACATCAGTTACCTGAATCTACCTGTAAACAGTGGTTGCACTCAGCTTCTTTGGTAACAGATGTCTGAACAGAGACGAAAATTCAATTTTAGGTTTTCCTTTTGTAGTACTAGCATGTGAACTCTCAGGTGTTTTATGGTTATACTCTTTTCTTTTGTCATTAAAAGTTTTGAGATAAACACACTTTTAGAGTTTTGTGATTTTTCTTCTATTCCCCTTTTAACCTTTCCGTAGGCAGATGTCGTAGCATTCACTAGAAGGTTTTTAAGGAAAGAATAATCAGTCCAGAATCATTTACAGTAATGTTTTGAGAACCTTAGTCATTTTTGCAAAATGCTTGTGCTAAAATTCATATTACTTTTGATCTGGTTTTCTAAATATCAACCCATAACCTTTATAGGATTTTACCCTTCTTAAAGTTTTTCTCATAACTTTTGTTCCTCATATAGATCTTGTTCCTAAGGTTTAGGTTCACCTCAGTCTTTTAAAGACATTAGATGAATCCTTAGCAACCATCAATCATGGAATCATCACAAATTCCAACACAAACACTGAAATCGTATATAACGTAATTTGACTCTTACTCTGTTTTCCAACAAATATGAACAACACAGTATCACTGAAATTGAGTTGATATTTTTATGTCAAATCGTTGTTTAGATCGAATTCGACTAACCAAGCTCTGATACCAATTGTTTGGATATGAGTTTAACTTGATTGTGTTGTTTTAAACATATTGATCATAAAATAAGATAAAACACATGATACCTTGCAGCGGAATGGGATTTAAAAATTTGTAACACAATCAAGGAGAGATTAGCTTTCATCCTATAATGTTTTCATTTCTCAAAAGATTGAAATGATTACAAACAATTACATGCATGGTTCACTAAATGCCCCTTAGCCCAAGCTCACACAGGTTAGATCGTACAAGATAAGTGTTTGTGTGTGAGCTGAACAGAACAGTACATGCACTGTCTATTTATAGTACTAATCCTAACCTCTATGGCATCTTTGCTGACGTCACCAAGACAATGAAATCTAACAAACCTAACAAACTATAACAATTGCTAATGCTATCCTCTGATACATTTATAAAACACTGATTGATAGCCAATTAAGATGCTAACCACTAATGAGCTTAACCACTGATGATGCTTTATCAGATGTTCTTCAAAGGGTGATCAGACCTTTGACTTCCAGCAGACTTTTGACTTCAACAGAGGTTTGGTCTTCAACAGTCTTTACAACCAACAAAGATTAGCACTGAGCAGATGTTAGAGCCATCAGATGTCAGATATCTTGCCATTGAAGGAAGTTGTGAATCAAAATACTGTTTGTTCTGGATCATTTAGAACATACCTATTTTGGCATTTTATCATCTGTTCTTTTGTTGGGGTCAATCCCAACAGATAGGTAGACCATTCTCCTTCTAGTAAGGCATCAACCAATTTGTCCACTAACTGTTCGTTCTCCCTTTGAATACCCAATCTTTTCATCTCAACTACCAGATGACAGTACCTTCCGATTAACCGCTTCATTGTTTCACCTTTCAGAATTAAAGATCAAACTCCTTTTTCAACAAAGCTTTCTTGCTTTTGATCATTCTGGTGCTTCCCTAAAATTTCACCTTCAAGGCGTTCCAAATAGATGGAGCGTCACCATCATGTTGTAAAAGAGTAAATATATCTTCATTGATGGCTTGCTGCAGAATGTTCATCATTTTCTTTTCCCTTGCGAACTTATCTTTCTCGGCTGTAGTAACCTAAGTCAATGTCTTTTCAAGCCCATTCACACCAACCGGTGCAACGTATTTTTCCTCAATAGCGTACCAGCAATCAAACTAATTTGCTTGTACCCAGTTAATGAATCCCTCGTTCCATCCGTAAAAATCTTCTAAACACATTAGCTTTGGGGGTTTAGTCATAGTCCCATTTAGTTGTCGAGATTTAGACTTTGAGTTGCTGCAGTTGAGACTGTGGACATTGCAAAAGCGTTGTAAAATTCGGTATCCATTTCGTCGAGATCGTTGGTTAAAAACACTTTGGTGCGAAATTAACCTTGGTGCGAAGTAACCACAAAAACAATTAAAATCCAAGTTCGTACGAAGTTAAAAATACCAAATCTTAGATCTATGTTGGTGCGAAGATATAATCCAAAATTTTCAAGAGTTTACTTCGTACGAAGTTAGATTTATCTTCGTAAGAGGTTGGTTTTTCAAACTTGAAAGATTTTCACTTTGTGCAAAGATAATGTTATCTTTGCGCGAAGTGGAGTTTAAGATCGTGCGAAGGTGGTTTTCCAAATTTCACGATTTTTGATGTTTTATCATGATTTTAGGTCTAATTCTTTCAAGGGTTTTGGGAATGAAGCTTAGGATCGGACCCCACTTAATGAGCTTTCTAATCAGACTTGCTCAGCTAACAGAGGCAGAATTCATTGTTAGCTGATTGAACAAACAAAGAACAAGCAATGAATACTGTTTAACCGTTTGTGTATTGAATAAACGTTAGCAACGATTACAGACTCGAACAGGGCTTCGCCACTGATTCCTCAAAACAGCATGCCTAACACACAACCTAAGTCACCTATTTATAGGCAGACATGACAGCACCTAGTGAGTAGGCAGTATGGATTTTCGTATGAAAATTATAACAATTATACCAAAACTTCAAAACTAAACTTCTGACGCTACGAAACCCTATCTGTACAATAGACTCATCCTAGACGTAGGCAATAGACATCAGTGCACCAACAGACTCCCCCTTGGATGTTGTCGCTGTCTTGGACAGTCTTCAAAACTTTTTCTTCAAAAACTTTAAACATGTTTGACATGAATCATCCGAAAAATCTCTTGCGTAGCCTTCGACGCTCCACTGACGCAATGGGAGTTTGACCTGTAGGAGGAGGTCGGTTGTATGTATTCCCGAACTTGAACATTTCATGGGAGGCCAGCTTTTGACGAGCTTCAATCCTTTCTTCATTTTGATCTTTCTTTTTCGGCTCTTTATCTTCAAGCTTTCTCCATGAAGTTTTCCATTCTTTTCCTGAATTAATGTTGTTAGTGTAACAAACATTCACAATTTTCTGGAACTGCATGGCCTGCTCCTTGTCTTTATCTTCATAACTGACTTTGATGAAGACTAATTGTTCAATGTCTTTCTCTGAGCAGTTGACCAGCCACATAGGATCCAATACTCTGATTGCACGCCATAGCCCATAGATTCTCTTGTGCATATTACGGTCTCTGATAGATCCTCGGACATATCCCATGACCCTCATCAGGCTCAACACAAATCACAGCCTCTCCAGTACTGGAATCATAGTGCCACCACCTGAAGATCTTGTAAAAATCTTGTTCCATTTTCTTCAGAGGCATATTCTTCATAACGCGTGGCCTTTTGACAATTAAAGTCACATCTTTCTCTTGAGTAACTGGATCTATCTTTGTCACGGTTTTTGGCTTGTGTGGCTTCCATAGATTGAACCATGTTCAGCTTCAAACTTGATGAGCTTCCACAGACGTTGATCATTTGGTCGCAACTTCATACGGAATGTCTTGGTCTTAACTAGCTCTTTCACATCCCATTCTGGCAGGGACAGTATATCTCCCAGTCTTCTGAAGTACTTCACTCCATACTCTCGTTTCAACGCATATACATCTAGTTCCTCAATCCATCCCCAACTAATAATGTTACCTAGAGATGCGTCAGGGTCTCTAGTGAAGAAAGCCAATGGACGACGAAACTTTCTTTCCGGTGGCATCTCCTTGAACCATTTCTTTTTCATCTCTATGATCTCTTCTTTTGTTGGTGGTTTAGGAGTTGTTCCCTCTTTAACTGCTTCTGCCACTTTCTATTTGAACATTTCATCGTCGATCTCGGCAGTCATTTCATCAAGGGTAGGAAACACATCACTTTCTACACCCGTGTATCTTGCTTGTTCATTATCATCCGAATCCCAATCTTCAATAATTACTCTGTCGTAGTCGTTTGCTTGAGGGATGTCTTTGAAAACATAATCATTTAGCTCTGATTGGGTGTTCTTCAATTCTTCTTCAAAATCAAACTCGAAAGAATCTTCATGTAAGCCAAATAATTCTGCCTTGGAGTAGTGATGAACAAACTCTCCTTCTTCCACATCGTGCTCTAGATAGATAACTTTTGGCTTTGGCACGGTTTCTTCAATCGACGACTCCCCCTAAACATGCTCATCAGTTAGCTCAAACATAGAGTCGTTCATGTAAGCATCAACAAAAATATTTTCATTATCAAATAAAGTTGCTGCATATTCAAACCCTTCCTTTTCTAAGTCATCAAACGTTTCATCTACCAACTTGTCAATGTCTTTCTTTAGCTCCCTTTGAGCGATTGCCTTCTCTTTCATCGCAGATTCTAGAACACCTTCCCCTTGAAGCACAAACCTCTTGCTTACATCAATGGTGGGGTCATACACTATCATCTCAGAAGATGCTGGCGCGGATTCGGTTCCCGGCGCAGACTGTACGATCAAAGTAGCCGTAGAGGATGCAGCTTTATACATGGGCATGTCATCCAGCTTTTCTTTGCCTCGGCCTTCAGCATCAGACAGAGTTTTGGAAGCTCTTTCCCTTTCTTCAACTTTCTGTCTAGCTTCCTCTCTCTCAATCATTTCAATCTCATCGGCGAGAGAGATACCCAGAGTTCGAACTAAAATCTTATTCATAAGCTCAACCTGCCTGTTGTTCGACTCTCTCTCAGCTTCGCACTCTTCCATCTTCTTGATAATCCTCTGATTCTCTGCCACGAATTTGCTCCGAGTTGCCTTCAGAACCTCCCTCTCATTTTCCAGAACTTTGATTCTTTCTTCATAAACTCTGAGAAGCCTGGAAGAATCGTTCACTGTCGTCTGTCACCAATCTCAAGATCTCCCTGATACTATCCTTATCAGATTCAAGAATCTTTATCTTTTCATCGGCAACCTTCAATTTTGCCTCTAGCTCATTCAATCTTCCAACATACACATCATCTGCTGTGAGTTTATCTCCCCCTGGAATATCACCCATATTAAAGAAGAAATCATCAAACACTGTGTCAACTAGAGGGTGTTGCTGTGTAGGATGAGCAGATGATGTTCCTTGTGCTTGAGACATAGAAGGAGTAACCACTGGAGGCTCTGAAACTGGCGGAGGAGATGGAATAGGAACCTCTGTAGATGTGAATTGTGGAGGAGGAGAACTGATTGGAGGATCAACAACTGGTGGAGGAGAAGGAACACGAGTTTCTGTAACAGCTTGCTGTGGAGGAGGAGATGGAGGGCGTTCAGAGGATGTTTCTGCAGTTGGGGCAACCAGAGTTTGAGAAGGTTTTGGCCTTAGCTTGAATCGAAGCTTTCAAGTAGTTTTCTTCTTTGCAGGTTTAAAAACGACTGAAATATCTTCTTTGCCCTCAGACGGCTCATAAGGTGTCTTATCATCCCCTGTAGCCTTACGCTTTTTCTACTCAGCCAATTCTCTCTCCCTATCTCTTTTCTCTTGCTCTTTTCTTTCACTTTCTCTCTTTTCTCCTTCTCGTCTATCCTCAGAGTCTGTGCTTGATGGTGGCCCTTCATCATCACCACCACCTGCTTCTTTCTCAACTCCTTACCATTCTCTCAATGTCTGTAGTAGTTTGTTCCAACGTTTCTTCAACATAGACTTGTTCAAGTTTTTGCACAGTCTCTTCTATATTCATCTGCTCGATATCTGTTTCATCTATCAATCTGGTGCTAACACTGGCCTGTTTTCTCTGGCGTTTAGGTGTGGAAGTGGAAGTTTCTGTAGTTGACTTTCTTTAGAGGCAGCACCACCTTTCTTCTTTCCATAGTGCCCTTTCTCACCGTCGCCCTTAATATACCGCTGACTTCTTTTTTCAACAAAATCCTCCAACATACTAGCTTCTTCACTTTCGTCCCCGCTCCCATCATTTCTCCATTTTCCTTCAGGAGGAGCAACGTAATCAGTTTTAGCAAACGTTACAAAAACTGGCTTGAAAGCAGGAGCCTTTCCTCTTTTGCGATAGTTGCTGATGTTGTGCAAGTCAGAAGCAGTCATTTGTTCTAACTCCAAAAAGTTATTCTTTTTCTTCTCAAGATTAGGATGTAAATGATCGAGAATCATCTTTATGAAACGAGGATACTACAAAAATCTACCCTTCTCTAAGTTCATCACCATCGGAAAAACCATCCTACTGAAGTTGTAGGGCTTGTTTAAAATCACTGCCACCATCATGCACATGTGGTAGTCCACTAAATCATCCTATCCACCTTTCCTGTGACTAAGTGAACATCTAATGCAGTGGGCAAGAAATCGATAAGGCAAGCCCAGCTGATTAATCTTGAAGGGCGCAGAGTTCACGTAACCGTTATATGCCATACGGTAAAAGCAGCCCTTGACGAATCTCTCTGTATATCCAGTCGGAAAATCACTTTCATCTCTAAAATGTAGCACTGAGCGGATCAGATCTTCTGTGATCGTAATTTCAACATCTTGATCCCCAATCTTTACAGCTGACTCAATAGCCTTTCTTTCAACTCTCAACACTGCTGCGCTCCAAAATCTATCGACGTGTGAGGCGTAGACATCATGATGATGTGTAACAGCATAATATACCGGCAGTCTCTCCAGAAAGTCAATGTACTACGTGAATGGAGCAAACTCAGCTATTTCCTTGTCGATCAACCAGCATGAGTTGTGGATTGGCTGGAACTCATGTACAGTTTTCTGTGAAACAGAGAGATGTGAAAAAAGTTAGAAAAATTTTCACAAACAAATATTTTCTTAATTTTCGTACGAAAATTTCTAGAGTATATGTTTTCAAAATTTTCGTGCGAAAATAATCATAACACAATCTGACAGTCAACAACAGGAATTTTCGTGTGAAAATCTAAGATTTCGGTGAGAAAATCTTTATCTTCCCCAACAGTTAGGCATTTTCATACCGACTCAAAACGCTTGTAATTTTTTACTTTTTCAAGAAATCGAAAAGGTAAACCTTAGTTAAACTTGCCGATGTTAACGTTTAAGCGTTCAATTTTAGGTTTTGTTGGCTAGTTTATCCTAGATCTACGTTTTAGTCCGTTTAAGGTCCAACGAGTCCAATTTTGACGATTCAATCTCGGTGATTACCTTCGCCATTACAAGAGGTGTGCAAATCAACCTCCCTAATGTGTCAAAAATGTCGAGAAATGAGAGAACCGAGACAAAGTGTTCAAATCGTTTCAGAGAATCCGCACCAAAATTCTTCGCAGTTTTTCATGCGGAAACTGGGATCTCACTCTTATATATATAGGCAACTGATTTTCATGCGGAAATTTGGCTTATGAAGTTAAGACAGATTTTTGTGCGGAAA
This sequence comes from Scalesia atractyloides, assembly GCA_947069175.1. NCBI lineage: Eukaryota > Viridiplantae > Streptophyta > Magnoliopsida > Asterales > Asteraceae > Scalesia > Scalesia atractyloides. The sequence goes on along the minus strand of CAMTDV010000016.1, from coordinate 55,540,182 downwards.
TACCAATTTTCGCACGAAAATTGTTTCCCTTTTGAAATTTTCTCAACATTTCAACTTTTTCGTTTATTTTCGGTTTTAAATATCCACACAGTTAACCAAGTCCAAGTTAATGACCTTGTTTAACTGTTTTGGCTACCAAGTCCAAGTTAATGACCCTGGTTGACCATCTTTTGACCAAAACTGAACTTTTTATAGATTTTAAGTTTCAAATAAATGAATATTTCATCGTTCCAATCCAAATTATGTTTCCAGATTAGCTCGCAACCCGAAATTCAAACGATTTTCCTCAGCATTCTGTCGCTTTTTAACTTTGAAGATCTGTTTTCCATCACTGGTAGTCAGAAAATAAAGTAGAAACGGAAAATCTTTTTGTATTTTTGAATACTTCTAACTTGATCATTCTTAAAGCAATATGTACACACATATTTACAGACATATTTTTGCGAGTTTATGTTAGAGGATCATATCAGTTTATTGAGACACCTTACCAGCACCATGCTCTAGATAAAACTTTAAGTTCTTAAACGGATTTTCTTCATATTGTCGGTATACTGATCCACTTAAACCTCTACACATTTCTCAAATGCTTCAAGGTATGTTAGGTAAATTTTAGCAACATGGCCTAATCTATGTTTCCCACCTCAGAATATACTCCCGCATCGAGATTCCATAGATTTCATCTCACAGGTGAATATATCTAACTGATATCTGTATAGGGGGGAAATACAAAACCTTGAGAGCTCAGGTTAGTATTTCCGTACAGAGAAAGAGATGAAGGCTTGACTTTAGGTGGTGTACCTCTTGGGAATCTTTTTAATTTATATACTGCAGAATGTCGTATCTTTTTATGACATTTTTCTTCATTTTGTTTATGCAGCTTTGGGGGTGAATAATGCGAAAGTATTGTACAAGTTCTAGGCCATTGTTGACGTAAAATAAGAAGAACTCGTATAATACCCCATATATCAACTAAATATAAAGACCTAGTATCTCAGAATCTGGCATTCTCTCAAACGAAATTTCGGGGTACCAAGCCCATATATCCGATAGATGTTAAGCCATAGACTTACCAGTTTTATTGCTTTAGGTTTATATCCTGAAAGCAGTTTACTGAATGTGCGAAGCCTACCGACATATCTTTAGAAAGACCTGTTTAGACACTTTTAAACACCACATTTCTTTAGCCTACTATAATGGTCCACTGATGTACTATCATCTCCTCTTATACACAAAACTCTTTTTGTATTTTTTTAATGTTTTTGTATTTTTCATGATTTTTCAATGTTTTTGTGTTTTTCATGATTTTTTCAATGTTTTTGTATTTTTCACAACTTTTTCTCCCCCTAAAAATCAAAAACATATTTTTTTGGATTTTTGGTTTTAAAGAAAACATGCAAACTATTTACAGAAAACATTTTGACTTACCAGTGAGGATTAAGTCCCAACATCGTCATCCTCAAAATCAACCTCATAAATATCTCCTGATTACAGATTATTTAAACCATTTAATTTTGAAATATTTTGAAATCTTGCTCTATCAAAAGCTTTTGTATAAAAATCTGATTTTTGGTCATCAATGTGGATTTTCTCAATTCGTATCAACTTTTTCTCGTGACAATCACGGATAAAGTGATATCAAATCTCGATAAGTTTAGTGAGTGAGTGTTGACAAGGATTGATCGTGATATCAATGGTCGCCTTGTTATCTACGAAAATGGGCGTATCAAGAAATTGCAGAATGTAGTCTCTCATCTGTTGTTTTATCCACAGTATTTGGTGTCACACCCCGACCCGCAGCGGAATAAGAGTCGGGGCATAATTGGGTTATCACCAAAGCTCATGATATTTAAAAATATGTTTCATATTCATTTAAGTCAAAATTACATTCTCAATAATCCAAACATGTTCATACAAATACAAAGAAAAATAATCAACTAAACAATCCAAGCTCTAAACCAGTTTATTCTTCTAAGCCAATCCTATGTGTTTCTTGCTGCAGCTGGGTCACCTGTATCATGTGTAAAAATGGGGGGTTTTTGGGTCAACATAAGTTGGCGAGTGAACCTTGTTAGATAAACATTTATTATTGATTTCTTGTTATCTTTATCAAGGAAAAATTGTGCAATAGTCATATGTGAGCAAATGTAAATAATCAAACAATAGCAATAACAACCACAAACAAGAACATACAATAACATATGAACTTGCATGAATATATAACATGAATGAAACTGTATATGTTGGAAACGTCACGTTCACGCTCATAATGTAATGGGGAACTGACGGCCTATGATGAATGTCTGTGCGATCAAGGCTCAATCAAACGGAGCCGATCGTATGTTGGCAACGCCTGGTTCACGCTCATAATGTAATGGGGAACTGCTCAACGCTCATAATGTAATGGGGAGCGGCGGCCTATGATATTGCATGTACTGAAAATAATAAATTAAATCTAAACAATAACCACACAAACAGTTGATACAAGCTGAATAAACATTTGTTCATGATATGATGCATGCACAATGATTTAAATATAATAAATGGTAAGACACATGATACACCCAAAAAACGTGATTAAAACGGGGAATTTGTAGAGATTCACTCACATTGGGTGCGTTCGGTTGGAGATGATGAGATGCGCACGAGTTTGAAGGATTGATCAACGAGGATTAACTAACCTAAATAATAACGGAAGGTATAGTAAATGAGTGGATTTTATTAATAATTTTAATAGGATTTTTAGATATATTTTTGTGAGTTTAAGGCTATTTCCTATCTTTAAAAACATTATTTTTAAGTATTTTTAATTGATTTTTAAATTAAATCAAATAAATAAAAATATAAAAAAATGTTGACTTTTGCGTTGACCATTGACCGTTGACTGTTTGACTGTGACTGTTTACTGTTTGACCGGTTCTATTGTGTGTATGTATGCGCCGGGCAGGACTCGAACCCGAGACCTCTCGTACGCGTGCACGCAGCTCTTCCAACTGAGCTACGTGTCTAACCCGAAATAATCCTGTTTTTAATTAAATTTATATACTATTTTAGTTTATTCAAAATTCTTTTATTTTCAAAAAGGGTTTTAATCATCGAACCGGAGTGTGCAACAGATCTCGAACCCGGGACCTGTGGGTTAGTGTTGCACACAGTCCACCGCTGGACTGTGTGTCTAACCTGGTTAATATACCGATTTTTATTATACTTAACATCTATCGTAAGTTAATCCGGTTCAGTTAGAAAAATAAAACATCTTTATTACAGAGCATACGTGTGTGTCAAGGATCGAACTCGCGGCGTGTGATATATGTGTGCACACAGTCCACCGCTGGACTGTGTGTCTAACCCGAGATAATATCCAAATTATATTAAACTTATAAACAACCTAACTTCGTCTTCTTCGTTACAGAATCACAGACTACGATTACTCTATTGTTTCTTGTTTAATTCGATTGACAAACATTCAAATGACTAAAATGAAATGGCAGAGACGATTTTGGAAGTAAACATACCGGAGAAACGATCTATCTCAGAATTCCGGCGAAGTCGTTGGCTCTGTTTTTACGGATTTCGTCTGAGCGGACAGATTATCAATTTTGATTAGCTAAATGCGGAATTGAAGCACGGAACAAGAATTACCAGAAGGTTTAAAAGACTATACCGTTTCACAGCGAGAATTGGGAACTTTCAGAAGTTTTCCGGCGAGAGTAAATTATCCGATTTCGTCGTCTAAAACTGATTCTGATTGAAGGGCTGGAGTTAGCAAAAGCTTAACAACTGATAGACGATGAAAGAAATGAGAGACTTACTGATTTGATGGAAGACACGGTTTTCCGGCGAAAGTCCGGCAAGTTCAAATAGCTTTTCCGACGAACTGAAAGTAGTGCGAAAGTGAAATTAAAGGTCTGCAGATGTGTTTGAGTCGCGAGAGGGGACTATGATTGGAGTAATTCAGGAAATGCACGTTTTCGGTTATTAAAAACCGATCAACTCTTGAATTCAAGTCCATTCAAAGCTAAATTGATTGGAGGTGTCGGTGTATCGGTTATTGACAGAAACCGCGAACACTCAAACGTTTTTGGACGTTTGGAAACCGATAACGGTTTCAGTTAGCGTAAACAGATCGATTCATGGTTGAACATAAGGTTTAATTGATTCCTAGAACTAACAGAAAACATCAAGTGGCGGAGTGGTTTTAGGTGTGCATTTTAAGTCTTATACTTACCCGGCTGACCCGGGTTCGAATCCCGGCAGCCGGTTTTCCTTTTTATTTATTTTATTTTCCCTTTTTATTAATTATAATTTTTAAATTCTAATTTGTTTATTAATTATGCATCGTTTAAAATTAAAATTTACATAAATACGCAACGAAACATTTATAACTTGATATTCGATTACAAACGAAGCGGGTTTGGAAAATCCGTTTTTGACAAATGTTACAGTATCCCCTACTTTTAGGAATTTCGTCCCGAAATTTAAGTAGTAGTAGTAGGAAAAATATGCGGGTATTTTTCGCGCATTGAGTCTTCACGTTCCCAAGTAAACTCAGGTCCCCGTTTCGACTCCCAGCGTACCCTAACAATTGGAATGCGACTTCGTCTTAGACATTTTTCTCCGAAGTCCATGATCTCTACTGGTCTTTCAATAAAATGCATAGATTCATCAATCTGAATATCTTCCAGAGGAATATGGAGGTTCTCATCGGCGAGGCACTTCTTCAAGTTTGATACGTGGAATGTGGGGTGAATTCTGTTGAGTTCTTCTGGTAGATCAAGCTTGTATGCTACAGGTCCTACTCTTTCGAGTATCTTGAAAGGTCCTACGTAGCGTGGTGCTAGCTTGCCTTTTTGACCAAAACGAACTACTCCCTTCCACGGTGATCCTTTTAAAAGTACATGATCACCAATGTTAAACTCCAAAGGCTTTCGTCGTTTATCTGCATAACTCTTTTGACGACTTTGAGCTGCTAGAAGATTGTTTCGAATTTGATGGATCTTGTCTGTGGTTTCTTGAATAAATTCTGGACCGGTGATTTGAGCTTCCCCAATTTCGTGCCAACATACTGGAGATCGGCACTTACGACCATATAAGGCTTCAAAAGGTGCCATGCCGATACTTGAATGATAGTTGTTGTTGTACGAAAATTCAACTAATGGTAGATGAGCGTCCCAATTACCCTTGAAGTCTATGACACATGCTCGAAGCATATCTTCAAGAGTTTGAATGGTGCGTTCAGATTGTCCATCAGTTTGAGGATGATAAGCGGTACTGAGATCTAATCGTGTACCCAAACCGGCTTGTACGGCTTGCCATGTTCGTGAAGTGAAACGACCATCACAATCTGAAATAATTCTTAACGGTACACCATGTCGGCTTACGATTTCGCTGATGTAAATACGAGCTAGCTTCTCGTTCTTGAAATCTTCGCGGATAGGAATAAAGTGAGCTGATTTTGTAAGACGATCAATGATTACCCATATAGTGTCATACCCACCAGAAGTGCGAGGTAACCCGGTAATGAAGTCCATGGTTATGTTTTCCCACTTCCATACAGGTATTTCAGGTTGGACCAGAAGTCCTGAGGGTCTTTGATGTTCAGCTTTTATCTTGGAACATGTAAGGCACTTGGAAACAAAAACAGCAATATCCTTTTTCATTCCAGGCCACTAGTAGGTGTACCGAAGGTCTTGATACATCTTGTCGGCTCCTGGATGTATAGAGTATCGTGATTTGTGTGCCTCATTCATAAGGAATTCACGAAGGTTGTTGTGGTCAGGAATCCATATGCGATCTAGATAGTACATAATACCATCAGATTTAGTTTCAATTTTAAGTTCAGCTCTACAGGACAGCTCCTTTCGTACGTCGTCTTCCGTTACTGAAACATGTTGGGCTTCTCGAATTTGATCTTTAATGTCAGTTATGATTTGCGAACTTAGAAGATGAATGGAGTTCGCATAACCCTTTCGACTGAGTGCATCAGCCACCACATTTGCCTTGCCAGGGTGGTACCGAATTTCACAGTCGTAGTCATTTAGAAGTTCGACCCATCTTCGTTGCCTCATGTTTAACTCCTTTTGGTTGAAGATATGTTGAAGACTCTTGTGGTCAGTGTATATTTCACACTTAGTACCGTAGAGATAATGTCTCCATATCTTAAGAGCGAACACAACGGCTCCAAGTTCTAGGTCATGGGTGGTGTAGTTCTTCTCATGAGTTTTGAGTTGTCTAGAAGCATAAGCTATCACCTTTCCTCTTTGCATTAGAACACAGCCTAGTCCTTGACCTGACGCGTCGCAATAAACCACGAAGTCATCACAACCTTCAGGAAGAGTGAGGATTGGTGCATCACAGAGTTTTTGTTTAAGGGTTTGGAAGGCTTCTTCTTGTTTGGGTCCCCATATGAAGGGTTTTCCCTTATGAGTTAAAGCCGTGAGTGGTACAGCAATGCGAGAGAAGTTTGAAATGAAATGGCGATAATAACCAGCCAACCAAGGAATGATCTTACTTCAGTTGGTGTACGTGGCGCTTGCCATTCTTGTACCACTTTGATTTTTGAGGGGTCGACATGTATTCCCTTGCCATTGACTACATGTCCAAGGAATTGTACCTCTTTTAACCAGAATTCGCATTTGGAAAATTTGGCGTAAAGCTTTTCATTCTCTAGGAGTGTAAGGATGAGTCGAAGATGCCGTTCATGATCAGACTTAGACTTTGAGTAAATGAGGATGTCGTCGATAAAGACTATAACAAAACGATCGAGATAGGGTTTGCAGACTCTGTTCATGAAATCCATGAAGATAGCTGGAGCGTTGGTTAAACCAAATGGCATGACCATGAATTCATAATGACCATAACGAGTTCGGAAAGCGGTCTTTGGGACGTCTTCTTCATGTACTCTGAGTTGATGATATCTAGAGCGAAGGTCGATTTTTGAAAAACAGCTGGCGCCTTGAAGTTGGTTAAGAAGATCATCAATGCGAGGTAATGGATAACGATTCTTGATCGTTAACTTGTTGAGTTCTCTGTAGTCGATGCACATGCGAAACGTTCCATCTTTCTTCTTCACAAAAAGGACAGTTGCACCCCAAGGCTAGGAGCTAGGACGTATGAATCCTTTGTCAGTCAACTCTTGCAATTGACTGGCTAGCTCTTGCATTTCAGAGGGGGCTAACCTATAAGGAGACTTTGCAACTGGTGTAGCACCAGATATAAGATCAATGCAGAATTCGACTTCTCTCAAGGGAGGAAGTCCTGAAATGTCATCAGGAAAAACTTGCGGGAAATCTTTTACTACTGGGATGTCTTCAAGTTTCTTCTCTATGGTTCCCTTTTTGACGACATGGGTTAAAAATGCGACATAATTCTTGCGAAGATATTTTTGGGCTTGAAGACAGGACATTAATCTGAGCCCTTTCGATGGGGTTTCTCCAAAGATTCGTAGAGTCTGACCGTTTGAAAGAGGAATGCGTATAAACTTTTCACGGCATACAACTTCAGCCTGATGTTGGTTGAGCCAGTCCATACCAATTATAATATCAAAGCTTCCCAACTTCATAGGAATGAGGTCAACTTGAAAATCGTGATCGTTTAAGGTGAGAGTACAATTGCGTATAATAGCGTTTAATGAGACCGGTTTTCCGTCAGCAACTTCTACTGTTATGGATTCCATGAGCTTATCACGAATTTGGTTTAGGATGGGTTCAAACTCTAAGGACACAAAACTTTTATCCGCGCCAGTATCAAACAACATGGATGCATAACTACCATTGATAAAAAACGTGCCGTTAACCACATTGCTGTCAGCTCTAGCCTGGTTAGCGTTGATGTTGAAAGCTCTTCCTCTTGCAGGTGGAGGAGCTTGGTTAGCTTGATTCACCGGATTTGCTTGGGCTTGAGCATGTGTAATGTTCACCAAACGTGGACAAGTGTTTCTAAAGAGGCTTGGATCTCCACAATTGTAACAAGCCCGCATAGGTTGCACCATGGGATAGTTTGGTTGGTAGTATGATTGGGCTAAATGTTGGGTAGGTGGTAGTAGTAGGGGTTGTTGGGCTTGACCCATTATTTGTTGGTGGGTTTGGGTTGAAGGCTGGTGGCGGTTCGTTCGCTGAGGTATGCGACAGGTTTGAACAGTATGACCTGCGCGACCACAGCCGGTGCAATGTTGGCAGGGATGATCAGGAAAGTGATGGTATTGGCAATGGTTGCATTTTGGTAATGGGCCAGAGTATGGCCTTTTGTATGGTGCAGGTGAGGGGGCAACTTGGGTAATGGGTGCAGCAGGGATAGGGAAATTGGTTTGTGTGACAGCGAAGTTTCTGGTGTTACGTTTCCTCTTGTTAGCAAACTTAGAGGAGGAGGTGGAATGGTTTGAAGTTTGGCCCTCAACGGGAGCTTTCTTTTTCTCCTCTTTAAATTTACCGTTGCGGATTCGATTCTCGGTCAGTTCAGTAGCTAGTTCCATAGCAGCTTCAAGTGTTGCTGGCGAAGTGCTGAGAACTGAATCTTGAATTTTCGAGGGAAGACCTCGAATATAATGCTCGATTAAGCGGTAAACTGGGGTGAACAAGTTAGGGACCATCTGGTTCAACTCTAAGAACCTCTTGTTGTAGGAAGTATGATCTCCCTCCTTTTGCTTCAATGAATGAAATTCATCTTCTAACTTTTTAATCTCACTTCTAGGACAGAATCGTCTCGTCATGATTTCCCTTAACTCCTCCCACGTTAAGGCCATTGCATCTTCGATTCCCCTCTTACCCTTTTCAGTATTCCACCAGGTAAGAGCTACTCCAAATAGTCTCCCGGTTGCGTATCGTACCTTGCGATCCTCGGGACAATCGCAGTTGAGGAAGGTGTTTTCCATTTCCTCAAACCAGTGGAGGAGAGCAGTGACACCTTCGGTCCCTTCAAATTTTGGAGGATCTCAAGACTTGAAATGTTTATATGAACACTTTTTGGTAGGAGGGTTGCCGATGTTCTGCTCTTCTTGCTGGGGAGGATTGGTGGGATTTGTGGCGAGAGCTTGTTGTACTTGAACCACAATGTCAGGAAGCACCACGGCCATTTGTTTTGCGATTTGAGTGACCAAGCGTTCGTGAGACCTTCCTGATCTTCTACCCCCTCGTTGTTGTCTAGCCGACATCTACAGGAACATACATAAGAAGATTGTGAGTTTATGGAGTCTTTTTAGGTGTCATGTGTCTTAAAGAAAATGAAAATAACATAAATATCAATAATGCAACTATATCCATAGGATGTCTTGGGTTTGCTCATGTTGGGCCTCAAATGTCCCCCATACCTTCACCTGTATAGTCATGTGGGCCCCCATGACTATTGGCTTGGTAGGATTCACATTAGTATTGGCGGTTTAACACTCGCATTACCCGAATGAAAACCATGAAATATGTTTACGAGATGTATGGTCGGAATGTGTCCAGGTGTAGACACAATGACAACTCAAAGTGGGGTTAGCTCACACGACGTTTGGTATAGCATGCTTTGGCCTAATAGGTACTTCGTACTCTCATCGTTAGTCACCAGGTAGGCAAACTCGTCCTTTATTTTGGATTTATACGAATGCCAGCCTAGACAGGACATTCCGACTACCGGTACTTGTACCCTTCCAGTTACTACATGCCCGTCATGAGAACTCACTTTGATGTGATTTGAAAATACAAAAATCATTGTAAAAACAATCATGAAAATGATGTGATGTGTGCTTTCATGGATATGATATGTTATGAGAATATGATTTATGATAGGCATTATATAATAATATGTACTTATGAACATGCTTGCATTACATTGAATGTAACATTAAACATAAAACATATAAACATCATGAATTTTGCATGTAACACACAAAAATCTTAAAAATTTCTAATCAACTATAGTATAGGCTCTAAGGGTCTAATAACCTATCCTATATCCCTATAGTCATGGCTCTGATACCAATCTGTCACACCCCGACCCGCAGCGGAATAAGAGTCGGGGCATAATTGGGTTATCACCAAAGCTCATGATATTTACTAATATGTTTCATATTCATTTAAGTCAAAATTACATTCTCAATAATCTAAACATGTTCATACAAATACAAAGAAAAATAATCAACTAAACAATCCAAGCTCTAAACCAGTTTATTCTTCTAAGCCAATCCTATGTGTTTCTTGCTGCAGCTAGGTCACCTGTATCATGTGTAAAAATGGGGGTTTTTGGGTCAACAAAAGTTGGCGAGTGAACCTTGTTAGATAAACATTTATTATTGATTTCTTGTTATCTTTATCAAGGAAAAATTGTGCAATAGTCATATGTGAGCAAATGTAAATAATCAAACAATAGCAATAACAACCACAAACAATAACATACAATAACATATGAACTTGCATGAATATATAACATGAATGAAACTGTATATGTTGGCAACGTCACGTTCACGCTCATAATGTAATGGGGAACTGACGGCCTATGATGAATGTTTGTGCGATCAAGGCCCAATCAAACGGAGCCGATCGTATGTTGGCAACGCCCGGTTCACGCTCATAATGTAATGGGGAACTTTTCAACGCTCATAATGTAATGGGGAGCGGCGGCCTATGATATTGCATGTACTGAAAATAATAAATTAAATCTAAACAATAACCACACAAATAGTTGATACAAGCTGAATACACATTTGTTCATGATATGATGCATGCACAATGATTTAAATATAATAAATGGTAAGACACATGATACACCCCAAAAACGTGATTAAAACGGGGAATTTGTAGAGATTCACTCACATTGGGTGCGTTCGGTTGGAGATGATGAGATGCGCATGAGTTTGAAGGATTGATCAACGAGGATTAACTAACCTAAATAATAACGGAAGGTATAGTAAATGAGTGGATTTTATTAATAATTTTAATAGGATTTTTAGATATATTTTTGTGAGTTTAAGGCTATTTCCTATCTTTAAAAACATTATTTTTAAGTATTTTTAATTGATTTTTAAATTAAATCAAATAAATAAAAATAAAAATAAAAATAAAATGTTGACTTTTGCGTTGACCATTGACCGTTGACTGTTTGACTGTGACTGTTGACTGTTTGACCTGTTCTATTGTGTGTATGTATGCGCCGGGCAGGCTTGAACCCGAGACCTCTCGTACGCGTGCACGCAGCTCTACCAACTGAGCTACGTGTCTAACCCGAAATAATTCTGTTTTTAATTAAATTTATATACTATTTTAGTTTATTCAAAATTCATTTATTTTCAAAAAGGGTTTTAATCATCGAACCGGAGTGTGCAACAGGTCTCGAACCCGGGACCTGTGGGTTTGTGTTGCACACAGTCCACCGCTGGACTGTGTGTCTAACCTGGTTAATATACCGATTTTTATTATACTTAACATCTATCGTAAGTTAATCCGGTTCAGTTAGAAAAATAAAACATCTTTATTACAGAGCATACGTGTGTGTCAAGGATCGAACTCGCGGCGTGTGATATATGTGTGCACAAGTCCACCGCTGGACTGTGTGTCTAACCCGAGATAATATCCAAATTATATTAAACTTATAAACAACCTAACTTCGTCTTCTTCGTTACAGAATCACAGACTACGATTACTCTATTGTTTCTTGTTTAATTCGATTGACAAACATTCAAATGACTAAAATGAAATGGCAGAGACGATTTTGGAAGTAAACATACCGGAGAAATGATCTATCTCAGAATTCCGGCGAAGTCATCGGCTCTGTTTTTACGGATTTCGTCTGAGCGGACAGATTATCAATTTTGATTAGCTAAATGCGGAATTGAAGCACGGAACAAGAATTACCAGAAGGTTTAAAAGACTATACCGTTTCACAGCGATAATTGGGAACTTTCAGAAGTTTTCCGGCGAGAGTAAATTATCCGATTTCGTCGTCTAAAACTGATTCATATTGAAGGGCTGGAGTTAGCAAAAGCTTAACAACTGATAGACGATGAAAGAAATGAGAGACTTACTGATTTGATGGAAGACACGGTTTTCCGGTGAAAGTCCGGCGAGTTCAAATAGCTTTTCCGATGAACTGAAAGTAGTGCGAAAGTGAAATTAAAGGTCTGCAGATGTGTTTGAGTCGCGAGAGGGGACTATGATTGGAGTAATTCAGGAAATGCAGGTTTTCGGTTATTAAAAACCGATCAACTCTTGAATTCAAGTCCATTCAAAGCTAAATTGATTGGAGGTGTCGGTGTATAGGTTATTGACAGAAACCGCGAACACTCAAACGTTTTTGGACGTTTGGAAACTGATAACGGTTTCGGTTAGCGTAAACAGATCGATTCATGGTTGAAAATAAGGTTTAATTGATTCCTAGAACTAACAGAAAACATCAAGTGGCGGAGTGGTTATATGGTGCATGTTAAGTCTTATACTTACCCGGCTGACCCGGGTTCGAACCCCGGCAGCCGGTTTTCCTTTTTATTTATTTTATTTTCCCTTTTTATTAATTATAATTTTTAAATTCTAATTTGTTTATTAATTATGCATCGTTTAAAATTAAAATTAACATAAATACCCAACGAAACATTTATAACTTGATATTCGATTACAAACGAAGCGGGTTTGGAAAACCCGTTTTTGACAAATGTTACATTTGGGAACAACTGGATGTTGAAACGTATTCAGCTTCGCAAGTAGAGAGAGCGACCGGGTTTGTTTCTTGCACTGCCATGTTACCAAACGAGTTCTGAAGAACTGGAAGCCGGCCGTTGTAGATTTAGTGTTCTACTTACAGGCAACCGAAATCAGAGTCAGAGTAACCCGCAAGGTTGAAATCCTCGTGACGTGGATACCACAAGTCGGTGCTCGGGCATCTTTTCAAATAGCGCATGATCGTTTTGACGATCAACAGATGTGATTCCATTGGACTTGACTGATATCTGGCGCAAAGGCATGTGGGGTACATGATATCCGGTCGAGAAGCTGTAAGATACATCAAGGATCCGATCATGGAGCGATATAATGTTTCATCAACTTTTTCTCCATAGTCGTCTGGAGAAATGCCGTGGTTTGTGGCTAAAAGGGTAGAGGCGGGTTTAGGTTCCTTTCATGTCGAATTTTTCCAACACGTCATGAACATACTTCGTCTGGTGAATGAAAATACCGTAAGGCAGTTGTTCAACCTGAAGCCCCAAAAATAATTTCATCTCTCCCATAACGCTCATTTCAAATTTTTCTTTCATGACTTTCTCGAAGTCCTTGCACAGCTGTTCATTTGTCGATCCAAAGATGATATCATCCACATAGATTTGTAAAATAATCAGATGTCCATCTACTTCCTTTGTAAAGAAGGTGCTGTCTACTGTCCCTCTGGTAAAATGATTACCTAGTAGGTGCTTGGAAAGCGTCTCATACCAGGCTCTCGGGGCCTGGTGTAAACCGTAAAGAGCTTTTTTCAGCAAGTAGACTTTGTCTTTGTGAATTGGATCGACAAACCCCGGTGGTTGGCCGACATATACCTCCTCTTTTACCTTACCGTATAAGAAAGCAGATTTCACGTCCAATTGGTACACTTTGAAACCTTTCCATGAGGCGAATGCCAGGAAAATGCGGATAGCTTCTAGACATGCGACTGAGGCGTAGACCTTGTTGTAATCTATCCCTCTTCCTGACAAAAACCTTGAACTATGAGGCGAGCTTTGTTTCGAACAACGACTCCTCTGTCATCTCTTTTGCACTTGTAAACCCATCGTGTGCTTATCTTTTTCTGCTATGGTGGTATATCAACATGTCCCAGACTCCAAGTTTCTGGAATTGCAATAATTCTTCCTGCATTGCTTCCACCCAACTATCATCTTTAAGAGCATCTCTGATGTTTCCTGGTTCTACCTAAGAAACAAAACAACTATGAGAATTTTTTTTTGGAGTGGAGCAACTTAGATCCTTATTGATCTGATTTCGCGTTTTCACGCCCGTTTGCAGTTCTCCAATGATGTTATCTGTTGGATGGTAGGAGACTGATCTCGGCATTACTTCGCCTGGAACATTTATTGAGTTTTCCAAATTTGTGATATTTTGATCAGCAACTTGTTCTAAAGAAGTGGCCTCATTTCTCGCACTGGTTTCGGCAACTTAATTGTTTAGATAACTTGTAATCTCTTCTGATCCTTCATCAGAACTGGTATCCCCATTATCAAAAGTAGGATCTTGTTTAGGTTCTGCATTTACTGGCTGAGAAGATGGTTCTGCAGCATTTTGTTCTGGTGGAACAACTTGTTCTGACTAACGGTTGCTTGGACCTGCTTCAGAGGAAGGTGTTGTTGTTGGAGAAATTACCAACGGTCCCGTTACTTGCTCTTGATTGGATATCTGATGTTGTTGAAATAGCAAGATAAGTTCTTCCTTAGAAGGTTCTTTAGGCAGGTCAAACGAATTCCATAACCCGTCGTAATTGAACAGCCATGGATTTCCAGGTTTTTGCACGGACGTTGTGTATCTCTGGCAATCAACATGTTGAGCAACAATAACCTGATTCAAGCTTCGGAGAAAGACTCGCTTTTGCGGACTTGCATATCCTACGAAGAAACCTTCCAAAGATCTGGCTCCAAATTTTCCTTCCGGGTCCAAAACTGTACACGGTGATCCAAAGGGTTCCAGAAACTCTAGATTAGGTTTTCGTTTGTTAAGAAGTTCAAAGCATGTCTTCTTGTGTTTCTTGACTGTCATTATGCGGTTAAGGGTGTAACATGTAGAGGCAACAGATTCGCTCCAAAAACTAATAGGCAACTTAGAGTCGTCAAGCATTGTGCACGCAGTTTCAATAAGCATTCTGTTCTTTCGTTCAGCTACTCCATTTTGTTGAGGAGTATAGGGGGCACTGAACTCGTGATGAATACCCTTAGCATTGCAGAATTCGAGCATCTTGTTGTTCTTAAACTCAGTACCGTTGTCACTTCTGATTCTCTTGATAGGCAAATGGTAAAGGTTTTCAATCTTTCGAAACAGGATCATCAGATTGTTGAATGTTTCATTCTTGCTTTCTTGAAAGAAAACCCATGAGAATCGTGAGAAGTCATCAGTTACAACCAGACAGTATAGATCTCCTATAATACTCTTCACATTGACAGGCCCAAAGAGATACATGTGTAGCCTTTCTAGTGGAAATTTGATGGAGTTTAGAAGATTTCTCGGGTGTTACTTCTTGTGTTGCTTCCCCTTTTTGCAGCTGATACAGTCGTCTGATAAATGAAAATTTTTGAGATTCACCCCTTCCACTAGATTGTTATGGACTACAGAATTTATATTCCTTAAGTGTATGTGACCCATCTTCCTATGCCATAGTATTGATACTTTCTCTGTAGCCTTTGATACAAAGCATTGCCCTTCTTTTGAAGTAGTGGATGCGACGCTCATGTCTAAGACATATAGATCATTTTCTCGTGGAGCGCGCTCCATTCCCCGGGAATTACGAAACCAGGTTTGAGAATAAGACATTCTTTGTCAGTGAAGTGAGTTGTGAACTTCTTGTCACAGATCTGTGAAATGCTCAAAAGATTGTTCCCAAGTTCAGCGATGTAGGTCACTTTGTCGAAAGACACGACTCCATTTGTCAAAATTCCTTCTCCTACGATCTTGCCGCTCTGTGTTCCGGCAAACCCAACATATCCTCCCCTGATGGCTTTAACATTGTATAACAACGCCAACATCCCTGTCATGTGCCTAGAAGCTCCACTGTCCATTATCCACTTTGAAATGATTGACCTTGGAAGCCCCTGCACACATTAAGAGCATATTACTTAAACAGTGTTGGTGCAGAATGTCTATGTCTTAGTCTTATATCGAGTCTGTATTATATAGCGCTGGATAGGCTAGGTTAACAAGTGGTATGAGAGCTAGAACAGCCTGATTTGATAGTATCAAGATAAGATCACTTCTATTTCTACTCCATTTTTCTTTTTCTTTAACTTTTGATCACAAACTGAAGAATTCATGGTCAAAATCTTTTGAATTTTGAATATATCATGTAAAATAGAACAAAGATAAATCCTTGAAAGATTGGATACCAAATTTAATTAAATTCATGTCGAAATTTTGAAAAAACCATGTTTTTGAAAACTTTCTGGAACGAACTTGTTGGCCATGTTTGGCCGAACTTACACTAAAACATCACTCTTCAAGTGATTTTTTTTAGTAAGTTCACCCGAACTTAGGTGATTTTTAAGGAAATTTGTGTCAAGTTCGCCCGAAGATACTAAATTTTCATTAATTTTACATCAAGTTCAACCGAACTTGTGTAAAATCAAGAAGATTTTAAGTAAGTTCGCCCGAACTTGCTTGTATTTCATCAAAGTTCTTTTGAACAAGTTCGCTCGAAGATCTGTTTAATTGGGGTTATAAGTTTGACCGAAGATAAACGAAAATTTTTTCAAAGTGTTAGAAAATTCACGAATTCTTCATTTGTCACTACAAGTTCGACCGAACTTGTAGTAGGACTAACTGTTTTCAAAGTTTTTGAAAAATTTTCAGCGTACACGTTTCGTGATTCACAATGGAAGATCAACTCAGAGCTTATATGTCCGGAGCTAGTTCGTCAAACGCCAACGTGATTAATCAAGTCAATCTTGATAACGAAATGGGAACGACCGTCAAACCGCCCAAGCTAATGAGCATGGACGAATACGAAGCATGGAAAGAGAAATTTACCTACTGGGTGCAAGCTATGCACTTCGCTGGCTGGGTGTCAATTGAAAGAGGCTACACTATTCCGGTAGATGAGCATCAACAAGTTCTTGAGAAGTACAACTACTCGACAGCTCAGAGAGACGAATACATTGTAGAGAAAAAGATGATCAGTCTCATCCAACAGACTGTCAAAGAAGATATTCTGATTCTGTTACCAGAATATACTACTGCAAGAGAGCTTTGGTTATCATTACATAAGAGATACCAAGGCAGTGCTGAAATGATCAAAAGCAAGAAGTCTCTCATTATGAAAGAGTTCGATGTTTTCAGCATGCTAAAGAATGAGAGCATTTAGCAAATGATTGAGCGTTTCTGTCACCTCAAAGTGCAAATGCAAAGACACGGTCTTGAGAAGACAGAACAAGAATACATCGACAAACTTGCTGATGCGCTACCAGTGTAACGCCTCGTATCTTCGTATTTCTATGTAAAAAAAATGTTTGTATTCGTATTCTAATTTTAGAAACCTTACATTCGTATTTTAATTTCAATCTCACAATTCGAGGAGCTAATCACAATAAAATTCATATTTTGTATTTTTTATTTTATTCACACAACCGATCATTTAAAATACGTATTTATACGTAAACCGACACAATTATATGTATAAATACTTATACGCACATCCTCAATACTTGAATTATACTTTTATACTTTTATATACTCAATTACATAATCTATACTCAAGAAATACCAAGAAATATACCAATCATATTTCCACCTCATCAATCCTCTTTCACCTTCTTTAACCAATCATATTTCACCCTTTTCCACCTCATTTCTCCACCAATCACCTTCTCAATCCTCTTCCACCTTCTTTAACCAATCATATTTCATCATTTTCCACCTCCTTTCTCCACCAATCACCATCTCAATCCTCTTCCACCTTTTTTAACCAATCATATTCTCTACCTATAAATATCAACCTCCTTCTACCATTTTCTTCACACCAATCTTCTCTCCATCTCTCTAATTCTCTCAATCTCTCAACTTCTCTACTTCTCTCAAATCTTCCAAGCAAGGAAGAGAGCTCTAAGAGTTCTAAAAGAAAACATTAAGTGTTTTAAAAGAAGCTTTGAAGCTCTAACCACCAACTCTTCACGGAATCACCAATCGGAAAGCATATGCAATATCGTGAGTACACTCGACCCACTTTTGTTTATAACACTTTTGGGTGTAACATGTTTTACTTATACAAAATCACGAACACTTAAATTTTATGAAACGCACAAACAATCTTATACACATGAATACGTGAATCTCATACTTGATACTTGTCTTGGATATTCGTTATGCTATGCATTGGTCATTAACTATTTTAGCCTTCGTTTGACATGCTTAGCGCTATAGGAATTCACGCATCCACCTCCATCGTGTTATTCGGTAGGTCATGTTAAAACATCGTGATTGCGTTATGGGTTTTATTATTAGTATTGCATGCCTTGATATTGCTCTTGTATTGATTTAGTTGCCATGAGGATTGTTTAAACATATTCATATACGTATGCTATGCCTAAACTTGTGTACTCGCCTTTGCTTTTGTATTGACATTATTTTAAAACATGTTACAGGTTGAAGGAGATGATGCTATGAAAACAATATAGCAAGGACGAGATACACACAAATTAGACGTTAGGTTTAATGTTCATGTATCAATTTTGTTATGACTTTGCAAATGTTATGTTGTTTCTTTGTTTTGTTACATTGATGTATTTGAAAATTTTTATGAAATGAAATATGGTTTAATTAATTATTGTCACTTATAATGTTGTGAGCAATGAGCAATCTCGTTTTCGTCTCATCCCGATGTTTCCGCCATCGGTTGGGGTGTGACAGATTGGTATCAGAGCCATAACTATAGCGAATTAGGTAGAATTGCCATGTTCGAACTCGCCTATAGTCTAAGTGCCCAATTTGTGACCATTCTTGTTTATGCTTCAAACTTTATGCTTCCTACTTTGCTTCTTCTCTTCTCTTTTGGTCTTAACATATATATGATATCTTTCCTAAGACATTTTTACACAATACACTTTGAAGACTTGAAGACACTCGTAATACAAACAAGTAGAGTTCACTAAAATAGGCGTGAAACCCACAATTTGGTGAGCGACTCTCAATCCGCTATTCTTATTCATTTGCACGAAATTATGCCATCAAGTTAGGAGTGAAATCCACACCTTGATGGAAAAATTCCAATTCAAACTCTAAGTGGACCCTTACCAACGAGTCGGAATATGCTCCTCGTTAGTATGAAGCAAGCCACACTTAGGGTATGATGTTGTCAAGTTAGAGGTGAAACCCGCACCTTGTCAACTAGTCCCGTTCCTCGATTTTCAATCTCGCCAAAGTCTCGAATTTTCGATCGACTAGGGACATGTAGTAACTGGAAGGGTAAAATATCGTTAATCGCTTCTCAACGAGAGTATTTTACCTATTAGGCCGTAGCATGTTCCCTAACTCGAAAGATCTTACGAATCACTTTGGAATAGTCGACGTTTCTCTACCCGAAAAATCTAATACTTTATGAGCCTCTCTTTATGCTATTTCAATCTATTTATGAAATTCTTACACTTGTTACCTCTTCTTTTCAAATTTCAAATTATCTTAACTTTCTACGCAAGTCATACTAAACTTTTTCATACATCTATACGTCATTCACATGCATGATTTCATAAACGTCACCAACTAGAATTACGTTTCTTGTAACCCCAAAATGGAGACATTTCATCGAGATAGGAGTGATTTCCTTACCTTGACGATTAACTCCGCTCTTTCCTTTCTTAAAACAACCTCACCAATGAGTTAGAGGTGATTCCCTTACCTAGGTGATCGTTACCAAAATTTTCCTTCAAAATACTTTATTATGCAAACGCGATCACGTTTTACACCTAAATCGTTTATCATTCGTCAAAATCCCTACTTATATCTATTCCAAAATGCATTGTTTTATCAAACGTAGTTCTTACCATACAATCTATTTTCACATAACTCACATATACGAAATTCTTAATCATACCTTAAAACATTTTATTACCTGAATTTCAAAATCTTACGAAATGCTACCTATCAACTTAATCCGTCCAATGAATCTCTTGCCCACGATACTCAACCTAATCACTAAAACATGCTCACATTATATCATTATACTAAAGACTTTCACTCTCAATCAAAATCAAACCAACCTTTCTCACATGCTTATAAGATCTTATAGATATTATAAGATCGTTTTACTAAAACCTCCTTTCAAAATCAATGAATCATTTTGCTAAAACACTTATTTTCGACGATTACTAGGTTCATTATGCTAAATTTCTTTTTAAGGATCAACGTTTTCATGAGAACCTCCGAATTTGAAATTCCATATTTTAATGCAATATCTTTTAAAATGATGCAAACTTACTATTTTTAGAAACCTTTTCATACACCGCCCAATACGTCATTAAAACTTCAAAGCACGCGGGCAAGGAAACTTCATGGGGACCGACCATTTTTTTCAACTTACATAAATTCTTCTAAAACAAGAGTAGCATTTCCGTTCCTTACGAAATACGTCACGCATAACCAATAAGTATTTTATATCCTTTTTACGTTCACGAACTAGATTCTACATTCTAAGTCAAACTTAAACCTATTTTGATTTGTTAAACTCAATGTTTTGCTCAAACCAATATACATGCATATCCTCGCACATGAGTTAGTCAAAATTTCGCACGACAATATCATTTATATCATTCGTTTTTACACACTCAAATTTCTCGATCATTTTACATGATTAGATTCGTTGTATTCAATTCATGTCATGCACGCAATCGTCATCATTTATACCTATTGATATTCATACTTATACACATATTCATATTCATATTTATGCTCATATGTGTCATCATTCATACTTATACTTATACTCACATGTATACTTATAATCATGCTCACATTCATGTTCATGCTCATATTCAAATTCATACATGCGTACCTATACGTGAGCATAACCCGAGGGGATTCGCTCACGTTGGTCTCATACTTATTTAAATGTAAACATGCTTACAAACTACATTCTTATACGCACACATTCTTATTTTTCAAATTTATATATACCCTGATTCATACACAACTAGTACAAACTATGCGGATCATGTGACGATCAATATAATCACGGGTGCACACGGGATTATAGTGATAGGCGCATGAGAATCATAGGGTGTACTACTGTGTATGGTAAGACACGGAACGAAACATAACATGACACCGAATAACGAAACGAACGTAACATGGTCAAAACATGGTGGAAACGCCGCTGGTACTTCCTATATATAAGTGTTTTCACCATGTTACCAAACTTTCTTAAAACGTGCCATGAGAAATTTGGTGTCTTGCAGACCTATTTAGACCCGATACAAACTTTAACAACTCACAAATGCATTGCGAAGCGCGCGATATCCGATTATCCGCAAGAGACCCCATTCTTAACTCACTGCTTTCAATACGCATGCCATTCTTATACTCATATCCGTTTATCAAATCAATCGTTCATACTTATGCCTCCATTATTCCCTGACATCCTTCTCTTTTATACAAACCCCGGTTGCAATCAATCAGTTTAAACATTCGGACCCCAAAACACTTTCTTACACTTAAAAACTATTTTCCATTCTTTATTTATGCGCAAACATACTTAGTTGGCCGTTACCTCCAAAACCATTTTTTTAAATAACTAACTTCCTCGTTTTTTTCACCGATAAAGAATTCTCTACAAAACTGAGATTGCCAATGCTCTTTAAATCCAACGAAACTTTTTCTTACAACCAATAGTGCAGCCACACTTTTCATCAAAATACATATCGTTTTATATAAAAGCTTCCTTCTTAGGTATCACATTTTATAATACCTTGTCATTGAATTATTCAAACTTGTTTAAACTCGCTTGTCTATACACACACATGCACATTTTACTTATGCTCAATGCCTCGAATCATCTTAGACAAACGAACCCTTTTTACAAACCTATCTTTTCGTTCCTCAAAACTTCATACTTTTCGACACATTTCAAACATCCAAATCTCGATTTTAGATGATCATTCTTCTAGCCAAAATGCTTTTTCTCCAAGGTCTTTCTCTTGAATAAATTTCAGAACGAAATTTCCTAAAGTAAGGGAGACTATAACGCCTCGTATCTTCATATTTCTATTTAAAAAATGTTCGTATTCGTATTCTAATTTTAGAAACCTTACATTTGTATTTTAATTTCAATCTCACAATTCGACGCGCTAATCACAATAAAATTCATATTTTATATTTTTTAATTTATTCACACAACCGATCATTTAAAATACGTATTTATACGCAAACCGACAAAATTATACGTATAAATACTTATACGCACATCCTCAATACTTGAATTATACTTTTATACTTTTATATACTCAATTACATAATCTAAACTCAAGAAATACCAAGAAATATACCAATGATATTTCCACCTCATCAATCCTCTTTCACCTTCTTTAACCAATCATATTTTACCCTTTTCAACCTCCTTCTCCACCAATCACCTTCTCAATCCTCTTCCACCTTCTTTACCAATCATATTTCACCATTTTCCATCTCCTTTCTCCACCAATCACCATCTCAATCCTCTTCCACCTTTTTTAACCAATCATATTCTCTACCTATAAATATCAACCTCCTTCTACCATTTTCTTCACACCAATCTTCTCTCCATCTCTCTAATTCTCTCAATCTCTCAACTTCTCTACTTCTCTCAAATCTTCCAAGCAAGGAAGAGAGCTCTAAGAGTTCTAAAAGAAAACATTAAGTGTTTTAAAAGAAGCTTTGAAGCTCTAACCACCAACTCTTCACGGAATCACCAATCGGAAAGCATATGCAATATCGTGAGTACCCTCGACCCACTTTTGTTTATAAACACTTTTGGGTGTAACATGTTTTACTTATACAAAATCACGAACACTTAAATTTTATGAAACGCACAAACAATCTTATACACATGAATACGTGAATCTCATACTTGATGCCTGTCTTGGATATTCGTTATGCTATGCTTTGGTCATTAACTATTTTTAGCCTTCGTTTGACATGCTTAGCGCTATAGGAATTCACGCATCCACCTCCATCGTGTTATTCGTGAGGTCATGTTAAAACATCATGATTGCGTTAGGTTTGATTGTTAGTATTGCATGCCTTGATATTGCTCTTGTATAGATTTAGTTGCCAGAGGATTGTTTAAACTTATTCGTACACGTATGCTATGCCTAAACTTGTGTACTCGCCTTTGCTTTTGCATTGACATTATTTTAAAACATGTTATAGGTTGAAGGAGATGATGCTATGAAAACAATATAGCAAGGACTAGATACACACAAATTAGACATTAGGTTTAATGTTGATGTATCAATTTTGTTATGACTTTGCAAATGTTATGATGTTTCTTTGTTTTGTTACATTGATGTATTTGAAATTTTTTATGAAATGAAATATGGTTTAATTAATTATTGTCACTTATTAATGTTGTGAGCAATGAGCAATCTCGTTTTCGTCTCATCCCGATGTTTCCGCCATTGGTTGGGGTGTGACAACCAGAGGGTTAATGGACTACATATTTGATGGTTCTGAAGAATAGTGATAAGTGGGATTTCTTCAAGTTGTCAACATTTATCGATAAAATCGAAGGCCACGAAATGGAGCTTCTGAAGATAGCGATATAAAAGAACGCTAATGTAGTTCAAGACATCGGTTTGTACTACAAAACCAGAATGCAAGATAACATTTCGAGTCCAAAACTTGGAACTGCTTTTAGTGCAAACATGAATGCTTCTCCACAGAACCAGAATCATTCACAGCCTCAGTATGACCAAAGTCCACAAAATTCTTACTCGAGCAGTGGTTCAAATTCAACATTCCAAAGTCAAGCAAATCAGAACCAACAACAAAGTTCTGATCCAAATGTTTACAAATGCAACATCGTAGTGAACTTGAACAATGTTGTTTCAGAAGAAGTTGCAAAAAAACATATGTCACTACTCGCTACCGTCATAGAATCTTATGAATGTCTTGTTGCCGGCAATATAGGAAATCCCGAGATGACCGCAGAAGATTATGACCAGGTAGACGAGGAAGAGCTTGAACTAATGGACATCAAATGGTCCTTAGCTTCGATCAACAGGAGAGTGACAAAGTTCGTTGCACTCATGGGCCGTGACATAGGAAACTCCAGCAACAAATTGGGTTTGACAAATCCAAAGTCACGTGTTTTAGATGTCGACCGAAGGGACATTTTAAAAGAGAGTGTAAGAACACCGAGGCAACAGGAAATCAAAGTCCTTTCGGAGGAGGGAATGAATATAACAAGAAGGCGCTTCAATATAAACCGTTCCCGAAGAAAACTCAGATTGAGGTCCAAGAAAAGCCAAACACTAGTACCACGGAGAAAGCCATGGTTGCATCTACAGAAGATGACGGTTTTTACTGGAATTCTTATATTGGGAAAAAGACCGGAGTTGCTTTGATGGCAGAGATAGTTGAAGATAATTCTGCATAGGAGGCAGCGGCAGCAGCTGAAGTAGCGGCAGCGGAAGCAGCAGCTTTTGAACAAGCTATTCTGGAACAATACTTGCATCAACAGCAGGAAGAAGAGGAATATATCCATATGCAGAGACAAGGAATTTTATCCTCTAATTCTTGTGATAGTTTTGCAGGTCACTTTGATGGAAGCACGAAAGAACAAGTGGTTGAGAAGAAAAAGATTGATGAAGTGATTGTTGATATCACTCAAGAAATGAAATTTGAAGACCTCAAGGACATGGCAGATAATGCATTAATGGCAAATCTAACCAAGGTAGGTCCAGAGGTAAAGATTATCGAGAAAGAAGTTGTCAAAGTAAAAGTTGTAGAGGTTGAGAAACCTTATACAAAATGTACATTGTGTCGAATGTGCCGAAAAATCAAAGATCATCGCTGAAAACAATGTGCATAATGATTTGTTAAAATAGGATTATCGCACAATGAAAGAAGCGTATGACAAAATGTAAAATGATTATGGCAGACTCGATAGAAATAACACTGAGCAACATGATAATATAAGAATGTTGAGTGGTACAGTAAGGGATAAAAAAAGAGCAATTAACATTTATATCAACACCATTGCTGAAATCAAACAACAACTTCAAGATATGACAATTGAAACTGAAAGAGTTCGACAATTGTTAAGAAGTTATACCACTAACGCGTATGTTATCGATCACATTCTTCCAACAATCACATCGGAAGAAAAACCTAAAATGAAAGCAGGAAAAGAATATAGCAATGTTCCTCCATCCCTTTACGAGAAATACTGTGTTAAAACTATAGACGGGATGGACATGGCACTCAATGTTGAATTACTTTTTGAAAAGAAAAACGAGTTGCCAAAGAACATTGATATAGTCTATGCTAAATCTGATGATGATAACAATGATGTGGTTAACAAAGTTGTTGAAAATGTTTTAAGTAATTCTGATGATGGCAGTTTCAAAAGCGCCAACTCGTGTTCAAGAATTCTGATTCACAATCTGAAAATGATGATAAGTCGTCAGAAGATGGTCTAAGTGAAGAACCTAATATTGTAATGTACAAAATTAAGGATTCGGATAGACTATACTTTGATGATAGCTTCCCGATTCAGAATGTGAAAGAAGAATTGCTTGATAAATTCTTTAAACTCGTGGAAGTCACATCAGAGGAATTGGTAATCAATGAACTAAAATTCTATTCCAAACCTAAAAGAAACAATTACCGAAGGAACGGTGGTGATCATCCGGAAAACCGGAGAGCAGGGTTGGGTTTAGAAGAAGAAACTGATGAATCTATAAAGAAACCGTCACCATTTCATGAATATAAAACAAAAACATGAACTTTATATGTGGGACGAATACAGTTCATGAGCAGAATTTGATTGGTAAGCAATCAAATGATGAGTTCAAAAAGGAGAAAGAACTTCGAGATAAAGCAAAGGTTACAAGTGGTGCCAAAACCTCTAGAAGGGTAAAACCACTGGTTAAAGGACATCCACTTGATAATCGGACATGTTTCAAGTGCAATGAAATTGGTCATGTGGCACGACATTGTCCGAAATCAAAACCGGCTTATCATCAAAGAAGAGATTCTAATGTTGTGAAACCAAAGCAACCAGTTTTTGTAAAACCTGTAAAGATTTTGAAATGAAATGAATCAAAACCAGAAGTTAAACCAAAGTCTGAAAAGATTTTTGAAAATTCCATTTTCGAAAAAGGTGAAACTTCTAGGTCTAATGAAAACAAGTTTGACATCAAAAAGGCTAATATCAAATCTCAAACCTGGATTGCCAAGAAAAGGTGAACAACATCTGGTGTGGTTAAGTCTGAGCTAGTAAAGACTGACAACACAAAAGAATCAAAGACTAAAATCACTAAGTCTGAGCAGGTAAAGACTAGTGAGAATGTGAAAGAAATTAAAACATAAATTAAAAACGATAATGTCAAATATGTAAAAGATAAGAAAAAAGTGAAATTTTCAAACATTAACATTGTTGAAACAGATGATGAATTTGATTTTGATGATGTTGATGAGTTTGAATATGCTTTTGTTGATGGTTATCCTGTAAAACCTAAGACCAAGAAGACTTGGGTAGAGCTTTTCACCTAATTTCTGAATTTTGCAGGGGCTCCAAAGATCCGTACTTTCAAAGTGGATTTTGGATAGTGAGCGGTCCAGGCATATGACATGAATGAAGGCATTGCTATTCGACATTAAAGCTATCAATGGTGGATATGTTGGATTTGCAGGAAATCAAGGTGGAAGGATAATCGCCGAGGGAAAACTCTCTAATGGCGTAGTTTCTTTTAATCGCGTGAACTATATTGCAGAGCTTGAGAACAATCTCCTGAGTATATCGCAGATTTGTGGCAAAAAATTCACTGTTCATTTCAATGATATGGAGTGTATTATCTTGAAGCCGAGATTCAAAATTCCAGATGAGTGGATTCTGATCCTGTAAAACCTAAGACCAAGAAGACTTGGGTAGAGCTTTTCACCTAATTTCTGAATTTTGCAGGGGCTCCAAAGATCCGTACTTTCAAAGTGGATTTTGGATAGTGGAGCGTCCAGGCATATGACATGAATGAAGGCATTGCTATTCGACATTAAAGCTATCAATGGTGGATATGTTGGATTTGCAGGAAATCAAGGTGGAAGGATAATCGCCGAGGGAAAACTCTCTAATGGCGTAGTTTCTTTTGATCGCGTGAACTATATTGCAGAGCTTGAGAACAATCTCCTGAGTATATCGCAGATTTGTGGCAAAAAATTCACTGTTCATTTCAATGATATGGAGTGTATTATCTTGAAGCCGAGATTCAAAATTCCAGATGAGTGGATTCTGATGCGAGCACCGCGTGAGAATGATTTATATGTTCTCGACATGGGTGTTGCTACCACTTCATCACAATCGGCACAATATTTTGTATCAAAGGCTACTGAAAAAGATTCTATTCTTTGGCCCCGTAAGATGGGGCATATTCATTTGCGAAAAATGAATTTCTTGGTTCATAATGATCTTGTAGAAGGCGTAAATCTTTGAAGTTTTCAGATGTCTGATCATTGCTTGGAATGCAAGAAGGGAAAGCAGATCAAGAAATCTCATCCGAAGAAAATTCTAAACTCAATCAAGTTGCCTTTAGAACGTCTACACATGGATTTATTTGGTCCTATAAATGTTCAAAGCATATCAGGAGACTTATATTGCTTGGTCGTGACAGATGACTATTCGAGATATTCGTGGGTATTCTTTCAAGAATCAAAAGACGAAGCGTTCGAGAATTTGGTTATTCTATTCAAGAAACTCGAGAACATTTATCATCTGCCGTTCAGACGCATTATAAGTGACAACGGCACAAAGTTTAAGAATAACAAAATGAAGGAATTCTGCAACGCAAAAGGGATTTTGCATGAGTTTAGTGCTCCCTATACTCCACAGCAAAACGGAGTTGCTGAACGGAAGAATCGAACTTTACTTGAAACTGCGAGAACCATGCTTGCAGATTCTAAACTTCCAACCAGTTTCTGGAGTGAAGCAGTTGTTGCGGCTTGCTACATGCTAAACAGGGTTCTCACTGTCAAACCAACAAAGAAAACATGTTTTGAGATGATAAACCGACGGAAGCCAAATTTGAAGTTCTTAGAACCATTCGGTGCACCTTCCACCGTAATAGACCAAGATGGCAAATTCGGAGCTAAATCTCTCGAAGGTTTTTTGTCGGATATGCGAGTCCGTTGAGAAGAGTATATGTTCCTTCATTGCGAAAGGTTATTGAAGCACAACACGTGGATTGTTTCAATTACACGGATCCTATTCAAAGGAAAGGTGACGCGTGGCTGTTTAACTATCAAGACCTATGGAAGTCATTTGACTTGCCCAAAGAACCAACTGACGAAGAAGTTGCAGCGTTATATTATCTTCACCAGTCAGTGAATAAGAGCAAATTGTTCGACCAATTGTGGTTAATCAACTCACGTTGGATCCATCTTCTTCTGGCGCAAGTTCAAACAATAGTGGTGTTCCGGCTCAAAATGTTTCTGAAACATTATCTTTACCCACTACTCTTCCAACGAATGCCTCTACTGAACCAATGAATACAACAACAGAGCCTAGTATGCCTCAGAATCAAGATTCTGATTCAGATGAAGCACCAACATTTGATGCTGATGGGGAATCATCTTCTTCAGATGAAGAAGTGGAGCAGATAACAAGTCTTCTTAATCAATCTGCAGTCCCGAACAACAGAAATGAAGCTTCATCAAGCTCTCCAAACATTGAATTGGTTGTTGATCTCAAATCACTAATCAGTAAAACTCAGTAGATGTTCCAAGTGAAGAATTGCCGCGATCATATTCCTATCATCCGTCAACAAATATTATCGGAGAACTTCAAACTGGTTTTAGAACTCGAGGGCAAATTAATAAAGCACTCAATGGTTTATATACACGTGTTGCTACAACCCAGAACTATTGTTTCCATTCATGTTTCATCTATCAGATTGAGCCTAAGATAGTAAATGAAGCTTTAGCAAATGAAAACTGGGTACAAGCAATGCAAGAATAATTATTGCAGTTTGAGAAGTTGGGTGTGTGGAAGCTTGAAGACCTACAAGAAAATCAGAAAGCAATTGATACAAAATGGGTCTTTAAGTGTAAATGGGATGATAGAGGAGTTATTGTTCGTAACAAAGCTAGGCTTGTTGTCAAGGGATTTCACCAGCAAGAAGGTATAGACTACACGGAAATCTATGCACCAGTAGCTCGATTGGAATCTATTCGAATATTTCTAGCTTTCGCATCATGGAAAGGATTTAAGGTCTATCAACTGGATGTCAAATCGGCATTTCTGTATAGCAAATTACGCAAGAAGGTGTACGTTGGACAACCACCGGGGTTTGTCGATCCACTTAACAAGAAGAAAGCGTATCTACTGGATAAAGCACTCTACGGTCTACACCAAGCCCCAGGAGCTTGGTACGAGATGTTGTCGCAACATCTCGTCGGAAACGGCTTTATCAGAGGAACTGTGGGTAGTACTCTTTTCACCAGAGAAGTTGATGGCCATCTGATTATAGTTCAAATCTACGTTGACGACATCATCTTTGGATCTACAAATGATAGTCTCTGCAAAGAGTTTGAGGGAATCATGAAAAAGAAATTCGAAATGTCCTCGATAGGCGAAATGAAGTTCTTTCTTGGTTTGCAAGTAGATCAGCTTCCAAACGCAGCCAATCTAATGAGGCACCTGATGCTCAACCCGTATCCCACGAGGAACTGATGGGCCTAATGAAATGATTGCACTGAAATGATGAAATGTAACCACATAACAACTATACACATTTGATCACGAAATGATATTAGCACAAGTGTTAAATAAAGGATGGTATTTTCATTCATCAGACTAAGTATGTTCACGACATCTTGAAGAAGTTTTGAATGGAAAGCTTGAAGCCTCTATCTACGCCTCTTGCTCTCAATTACGGCATTTGCATTGACGAGACTGGAGCCAAAGTTGACGATACGTTATACAGATCGATGATTGGATCACTGATGTATCTGACGGCATCGCGCCCAGATATTATGTATCCAACCTGCCTATGCGCCAGATATCAGTCAAACCCAAGGATCTTACACATGCAGATTGTGAAGCGTATCTTCAGATACCTAAAAGGATGCCCAAGCACCGGCTTGTGGTACCCGATGAACGACAATTTCGACCTCATAGGCTATGCTGATTCCGATTTGGTGTAGATAAGTTGAACTCTAAATCAACTACAGCGGGATGCCAGTTCTTCAGAACAAGAATGGTAACCTGGCAGTGTAAAAAACCGACTACGTTCGCTCTCTCTACCTGTGAAGCTGAGTATATCTCGGCCTCCAGCTGTTGTTCACAGATTCTGTGGATTCAACAACAGATGAGAGACTTTGGTCTGCAATTTCTAGACACTCTGCTGTATGTTGATAACAAGGCAGCCATCAATATAACTAAAAATCCGGTTCATCACTCACGCACAAAACACATTGAAATTCGTTATCATTTCATTCGTGATTGCTACGAAAAGAAATTGGTACGAATAGAAAAATTCCACACTGATGAACAAAAGGCTGATTTTTATACCAAACTATTTTCATTATCACGGTTTAAATACTTGTTGAGAATTAACGGTATGAAAAACTTGCTGACAGGTGCGGACGCTGAGGCTGAATATGGATCAGACGACGAGTTCGTGTGATCCACATTGGTTTGTAAATACTTTTCTAGCTTAGAATTTTATTGAAAACTAAAATCCAAAAAGATGTTTTTAATTTTAGGGGGACAAATGTTAGAGAAAATACAAAAACATTTGAAAATTTTTAAAAATCCAAATACATATAAAAATTCACAATGTTCAAAAACATTAAAAAGGATAAAAAGAATTCAGTGTCATAAAAGGAAATGATAGTACATCAGTGGACTATCACAGTATGCTAAAGAAATATAAAGTTTTAAAAAAGTAATAAACGAGTCTTACTGCGGATGTGTCGATAGGCTTAACACGTTCAGTAAACTGTTTTCGAGATATAAACTAAATTTTACAACTGCTTAATCTTGTGGATTAACACATCTTGGATATATGGACTTAGTACTCCGAAATTTCGTCCGAAAGATTGCTTGATTATGAGATACGAGGTCTTTATAGGTAGTTGATATATGGGGTGTTATACAAGTTCTTCTGATTTTGCGGAAGCAATGGCCTAGGACTTCTATAATACTTTCACTTTAAACCCTTATATTGCATGCAATATTGAAAAGTATCAAAAGATATAATTATATGCAATGCTAAAAAGATTCCTTAAGTGGAACACACCTTAAAGACGAGCCTTCATCTCTTTGTCTGTACGGTAGTACTAACCTGAGCTCTCAAGGTCTCGCACAACCCAGATATAGATATCAATTATGCTATATTCACCTGTAAGATGAAATCTAGGGAATCTTGATACGGGAGTATAATCAAGAAGTGGGAACCATAGATAAGTCAAGTTTCATGAATTCTATCTTAACATATCTTGAAACAGTTGAGAAACGTGATAAAGTTTAAGTGGACAAACATATCGACAATCTAGGTAAACAAGTTTAAAACTTAAAGTTATATAAAGGTCAACGGTGCTGGTGATATGTCTCAATCAACTGATATGATCCTTAGACACGAAATCACAAAAATATGTCTGTAAATATGTTTGTATATAGTTTACATTGCTTATTTCATTATATTTCAGCTTTTCCGATTAAAATCAAAAAGATTTTCAGTGCATTTTAGCATAAACTTACAAAAATACAAAAAAAAATTATTTCTACATTGTTTTCAGCAAACCAATGTTGGAGAACGGATCTTCGAAGTCTGGTAAGATGCTTGCATGCCTAAACTTGGTTGGTCTGATTGAGAAGACGACAAGTTCGGCCGAACTTGTTGTCAAGTTCGACCGGACTTGTCCAAAGCACACTTGAATAAATCAAGAACATGTTCGACCGAACTTGAGTGTTGAAATATTTTTGATCATACATGTTCGACCGAACTTATGTTAACAAAAATGATTTGTTTGTATTGTAAGTTCGACTGAACTTGTTCGTTAATAAAAACATGTGTCTCATACATGTTCGGCCGAACTTAGGAAAAATTGTATAATAAAGTTGTAAACTTGCCCGAACTTGCATTAAGGAAAAATTTGATCATGTATGTTACATGTTCGGGCGAAGTTGTTAAAATCAGTGTGTTTAACACTAATCAAGTTCGCCCGAACTTGATTAAAGTGTTAGAAAAATTTAGGAAAATATTTGTGATTTTCCTTGAAAAGCGTGCTAATTGTTTTATGTCGTTTTTCATGCACAGCTTCCAGCGACTGTTGTCTAAGTTGAGTTTTCTAAAACTCACAACGCATGTATCACGCTTGACAAGTCTATTTGTCCGTCGTTGAAGGAATATGACAGCATTTTGAAGTTTCTTGAAGATAGTCATATTTGCCGAGCGATTAGTAAGCGCACTGTATCTTAGCGATCTCATGTTATTCATTTCTAGATGAACGCGAATCTAAGTGCTGATGAGAAGACAATCTCTTCTACAGTACAGGTTGGTGATGAGAAAAAGCCGATTACAGTTACTGAAGGCGACATTCGAAGAATTTTAGAGCTTAAAGATAAAGAAGATGATCCGATTCATCTAGATGAAAAGATGGTTTGCGGATGCTTTTTCCGCATGGGATATAAAGGGAGTGTGAATAAACCAACACTGAAGAAAGGGGAAGTGCCAAACCCTTATAAACTTTTGATGCATGCTCTAATTCCTACGTTCAGCCATCGCAAAGCCGGGTTAGATGATGTTCAAGATTATTTTGCTAGCATGGCAACGACCCTTATTTTGAAGAAGCCGTTTACTGTTTCTAAGATGGTGTTCGTCCACATGTAGAAGAATATGGAGGATTCAAGATTGTGTTTATATCCTAGATTTACTCAGATGCTGATCGATGAAAAGTATCCCAACATTGCTCCAGATCCGAACGACGTTCTTTATTTGGTTCATCTTGATGAAACCACAGTTAAGAAGCTTATCAAGTTTCAGAAACAAGCTTCAGCTCCTATCGCCAAACCAGTATTCGGAGCAATTAAAGATTCAGATTATATATCGCCACCTGGAAGCAAATGGAGAAAAGAAGGTAGCGACGATGAGAATGAGCTAAAAGCTGAACAAGAATGGTTTAAAGAGTTTAAACCAAAGGCAAGAAGTGAATGGTTTTTGAAAGATGAAGCTGATAACCCAAAGAATAAGCGAGGGTCAAAGAAAGTTGAGACATTGCTTGTTGACGAGGAGGAGACTGAGAATGTTGAAGCAGTGGCTGGATCTAGCGCTGCAGTCGTTAATGAAAGTCAAGAAACAATGAAGTCGACTCAAGAAGAAGTAATATCTGCTACGTCTGAAAATGAAGAATCTGATAAAGAGCCTGAAAAGACAGAGGCCAAAATAAGAGCAGAAACGGAAAAGAGACTTGATACAGATTTTGATCCAAATGCAGAAATAGAATCTGATGAGGAGAGGCCAAAGAAAAAGACTAAAAGAACAAAGTCTCCTGCAATCGAAATTTCTAAGAAAACTACAGGGTCACCTCACACGAAAGGGAAACGAAAGGCCAAGAAAGCTCAAAAAGCGGTGAGCAAAAGATACAAAAGCAAGATACAAAGCACATAAGCCACACAAGAACCTTCTGGTGCTCAAGAGAAAGGAGTAACACAAGAACCTCCTGTTTTCATTCATGCTGAAGCAGAAAGGCAAGGAGTTACACAAGAACCTCCTGTGTCTGAATTTGTTGAAGTTTCGATCGTTGAGTCGCGGAGTGCTCAAAAGACTTCTATTCCTGAAAGCTCTACGCCAAAGAAGTCTACACCAAAAATTGCAACACCAAAAGACTCAACACCAAAAATCGTCGAGTGCTCAAAAGACTTCTATTCCTGAAAGCTCTACGCCAAAGAAGTATGTTTGGTGATATGCCACATGGTCCTATAAGTCTTGAAGACTTGGATGAATTTTTCCCTGAAATGAATGCTTAGATGTTAGAGAAGCGTGTGAAGGTTTTGGAAGTTAAAGTTGCGAAGATTGAGTTAGAAAAGGCTGAGCTCGAAAAGAAGGTGAATAAAAGCAAAGTCGAAAAGGAAATTCTTGATGATAGAGTGAAGGTGCCTGAACATGAAAGAGAATATTACAAGCCGTTGATAGAGAGTTTGCAGGACGCCAATGAAAATTTACAAACAGAGATTGCAGAGTTAAAGAAAATTAAGCTCTAAATGATCGAAGATTCATCATATTACAAAAGGTGTTATCCAATAATCTGAATATTGATTTTATCGCCGAATACGATCGTCTGGATCGTCAAGAAGCCAAGGAGCGTGCTGAAAAAGATTGGCTGATGGTGGTAAAGGGAAGCAGGTAGAGGGAGAAGCCCCTAAATCTACTACAAAGAAATCCTCTGATGTTCCCGAGAAGTCTACAGTAGATGTTTCAAAAGCTTCTGAGTCTGATATCCAAAAGGTTGACGAATCTGTCAAGCCTTCGGATCCTATTGTCATGACTGAAGAAAAAGACGATGATGAAGCCGAGAAAGATGATAAAGCTGGATAGGATACGTTAAGAAGTATTTATGAAAAGTTGTAGCCAAGTTCGCTCATGAGTTGACATGTGTAAGCATGTTCGACCGAACTTGCATATGCAAGTTCGGGCGAACATACACATGTGGAACAAACTTGTAATCCTCTAAATACCTAGCTTGTGTGTCTCATTTGGAACTTTGGCATTGTAGAGGCGAAGCTCTGTCAGTTTGTAATCTGAACATTTAATCAATGAAACTGACGATTAACTGATTAATTCTTGTCTATTGGTAACACTACGTAATATTTCCGCTATTATGGACGTTAGATATCAAATTTAGGTTCCTAAGCATCAAGGATTGGTCCTACAAACAGAGAGACCCAAGCCCTTTCGGTCTTGGGTGGGATGACAATGTCGACTTTTGGAACTTTGGCAACTTTGTCATCTTTCTTAACCTCAACCTACTGTCCAGTCTTGAAGTCAGTCTTATCTTTTGATTTGACTGGAACATTGGTTGATTTTGGAGTTACAGGAGATGTCTTTGCTTTGGCTACCTAGGTTTGTGTCTTAGAAAATGCCTTTTTGATGTAAAGTTTAGATTCTTTCTTTTCATTTTTCTTTGAGGTTTCTCCAATTTCAAATTTTGAAATGCTCTCAATTGGTGATTCCTTAATAGAATTGGCATTTTCATTTCTCTTTAAAATTTTTGTTGGCACAAACGTCGGGCCCTTTTTCTTCTCATCTACTGTAAACCTCTTTTGTTCATGAACATGTTTTGGACGATTTTGTGAACATTGTCGTGCAATATGCCCAACTTTGTTACACCTGTAGCAGGTTCTACTGTCATTTTCAAGAGTGTGTTCCAAAGCCTGTTCACGAAGCTCCTTTTCTTTCTTAAACTCTTCGTTGGTTTGTTTGTTAATAACCTCTTTTTCTTCAACATTGTTGGTTCCAAAAACAAACTCAACTTTCTTTGTGAAATCTGGTTTTCATAATTTGTTGTTTTGTTTCTCTCAAACTCTAACCCATCCCTTTTGTTTTCAGGATAACTTCTTCCTCTGGGATGAATGTTTTTGTGAGTTTTCTTTGGTTTTGAGTAGAAAACATCAATATTCTTCTCAAGTTCAGATGTTTCAACTTCAATGAGTTTAAAGAATTTATCGACACGGTCAAAGTTAACATTCTGTACTGGGAATTCTTCATCAGTGTCTAGTTTATCTGATCCTTTCAGTTTGTAGATAACTACATTAGGATCATCACTTAAACCATTTTGGATCATCACTTAAACCATTTTCTGATGTTGTGATTAAATTTTCATGAAAACTTTTCTCACTTCTGGAATGTGAACTTGACTCTAATTTCTCAATGTTTGACTTAGCACTTTCATAAATGGTGATGTCAGACTCCTTTTCAAACATATTTTCAAAAACTTTAGTTACCACCTCAGATTCACATTCCTTTCCTATTTTGGAATATGTTACATCAAGATTTTCAGGCAGCTCGTTATTCTTTTCTGTGAGAAGATTTAAATTCAGCGCCGTATCCACTCCGTCAGGATGTTTCTTAGCATAGCTATTCCACATAGGAGGTGGAACATGATCGTAACATTTTCCAAGATTTTTCTCACTTTTCTTACCATCTTTTCTGCTTTCTGGTTTTGCCAGAATGTGATCAAGGACATACATGCTGGTAGAGTAACTGATTAACAATTTGTTAACCCTTTCTGTTTCAATTCTAGTTTTCCCCAGATCATTTTTCAGCTCAGCAATTGTGTTAATATGAAGATTAATGGCCATTTGTTTGTCCACCACAGTTGCTTTGAGCATCGAAAGTGTGTTGTCATTTTCTTTGACAGTTTTCTCATACTGTCAAATGGTCCTGCTGAGCTTATCATATGATTCTTTTACAGTGTTGTAATCGTATGACAACTTATCATTGTATGTTTTAAGTTCTTTAAACGCTTTTTTCTTTCTCAGCACATTGCTCACATGCTTCAGCACATTTAAGCATGGTTTAACCAATTCGACAGTTTGAGCTTTGCTAGTTTCTTTAGCTGTTTCAACTTTCTCTAATTGTTTTCCACACTGACTACCTCGTTTGCATTGGCCATGAGTGCTTTGTTGGCAATATCGGTTAGGCTCTCTAGTGTTATAGGCTTGGTTACATCAATCACTTCCACACACTCTGTCTTTGTCTCCTCAGGACTTTCTTCTTTGTGACCAGAATCGAAGCTACCTGCAAAAGTTTTCATAATTGTGTCAAATAAACAGTGTTTGGGGGTACCTGCTAGAAGTTCTTCTTCCTCTGCTGAAGTTCTGAAGTAATCTGCCAATACTTCTTCCATTTCTTCTTCTGAGACTTCTTCAGATGCTTCTGGTTCTTCCATGATTTCAGCAACAAGTGCAAGACTTTCCTTTTTGGAGATGAAATTATTTCAATTGAATCCTTCATCTTCCTATGTTACCACCAGAGCTTTATCTTTTGAGTTTGAACCTCCATCTTCGATCTGTACCAATCTCTTCTCTGGTTGTGGTCGATGATAGATTGCCTTTTTGTAATAATCATCACCAAACGGATTATGATTGCGTTTTACTTCTCGGTTTTTGCATTCGCGTTTGAAGTGCCATTTCTCTCTGCACTTGAAACATGTGACTTTGGATTTATCAAAGCCTAATTTACCGTCAAGGCCCCTTTAATCATCTCTTCCAGTAATTTCCATGAAACGCTGAGCCCTTCGAACCACTGATGCCATACACCACATGATGTCAATTAATTCCATCTCCTCTGGATCAATTTGGTCGTAGTCTTCTTTAGTCATTTCTGGGTTTCCAATTCGACCAGCTACAAGACTTTCGTAGGATTCTAGAACTGTTGCAAGGAGCACCATATTGCTCATTGAAGTCTTGAGCATTATGGATATTTACTGCGATGTTGCATTGCAGGATTCTTTGGTTAGAGTTGGATTGACTCTGCTGGGTGCTCTGTGATTGATTTTAGCTCTGAGATGATTGTTGTCCTTGGTGATTGTTTGGATTGAAGGAAGCAAACGTTTGAAACCCACTGGACTGGTTGGAGGGTGGACTAGCATTTTAGTTAGCATTGAAGGCTGTTTGGATCTTAGGACTCTAAACAGGAGTATTTGGGTTTCCTTTGTAGTATAAGCTTACATCCTGTTGCGAGTTCGTTTTCTTGCCTTTTGCCATTTTCTGCATCTCTAATTCGTGCCCTTCCAACTTTTCTATGAATCTCGGCAAACTGAGACTGTCACACTCAGCACCATTCTTTAGAATTTTTAGACATGTTGCCCAATCTCCTTCAGGCAAAGAATCTGCCAGTTTATCGGCTAGTTCTTCATTCGTCTTAACAATTCCCATTCTTCATCTGCAATACCAGGTGGCAATACCTTTCGATGAGTTGCTTCATGTTCTCGCCTGGAAGAATATTGAATACTTCAAATTCTTTGTTCAGTAATGCCTTCTTGCCTTTCCTAACATTAGTACTTCCTTGTGCCCTTAATCGTAAGGCAAGCCATAGTGAATGAGCACCGTCGTCATATTGCAGGAGAACTAAGATTTCTTCTTTTATGGCCTGCTGAAGAAGATTCATCATTTTCTTTTCAGTGATGTATTTTTCTCGTTCTTCTTCGGACAAACGAACCACTGTTTTCTCAATGCCAAGTTCATTTAGTGGTGGTTGATATTTGTTTTCGAGTGCGAATCAAACTGTTAAGTTTGTCGCTTGAACCCAGTTCTTGAAATGCTCACTTCATCTTTCATAATCTTTGATGTTCATGAGCTTTGGAGGCTTCGTAGTGGTTCTCATTTCATTTTCCAGATTCATGTTCTGGGCTGCTACGGAGGCTGTAACGGCTTATGTAGCAAAAGCGTTATGGAATTTTTCTTCACCTGACATCTTGTCAAAAACTTAAAACAGAAAAACAGATAAAAACTGGTTAACTTGAAGTTGACTGAAAATTGGTTTGAGACACAAGATTTCGTACGAAAATGATGCTGGTTTTCGTGCGAAAATTAAATTTTCGTGCGAAAATTAAATTTTCGTGCGAAAATAATGTTTCTTTGTTAAATCAAATTTTCAGGTTTTTAGACTTCTGATTTTCGTACGAAACCTAGTATTTCGTGAGAAAATAGTTATCTTCCTTGAACACTTGTTCACAATTTCACGTTTTTGATGATTTCAAGCATGATTTGATGGATTTTAGGTTTGTTTGATTCAGTAAGTTGATTTTAACACGGTATACTAATAACCTAGTCCAAATTGTCCATGAAATCCTTCAGATCTAGAGTAAGTTCCAAGAAAGAGTAGAAGAAGAGTTACTAATGGATGAATCTTGAACTTTGACGGTTGAATCCAGCTAAAACTTGGTTGTTTGTTCACAAATCAGACCTTAAGGCTCTAATACCACTTGTAAATGAAGCTTAGGATCGGACCCAACTTAATGAGCTTTCCGGTCAGACTTGCTCAGCTAACAGAGGTGGAATTCATTGTTAGCTGATTGAACAAACAAAGAACAAGCGATGAATACTGTTTAACCGTCTGTGTATTGAATAAACGTTAGCAACGATTACAGACTCGAACATGGCTTCACCACTGATTCCTCAAAACAGTATGCCTAACACACAACCTAAGTCACATATTTATAGGCAGACATGACAGCATCTAGTGAGTAGGCAGTATGGATTTTCGCACGAAATTTTCGTGCGAAAATCCTTACAGATTTTCATACGAAAATTATAACAATTATACAAAACTTCAAAACTAAACTTCTAACGCTACGAAACCCTATATGTACAATAGACTCGTCCTAGACGTAGGCAATAGACATAAGTGCACCAACAGGTTTATTATTAGTGAATTTTAAGTAATCCTGGAAAAAATCAGTCCATTTTGTCCGTTAAATCTCTGAAAAATGATACAAAGATGAAACAAATGAGTAGAAGAGAAGTAGAATCTTGATGAATGTCTTCAAGTCAAGCCTTGTAGCTCTGACACCACTAGTGAGGATCTGCTCATCCAATAAACCCATGTCCTAATTTGGTTAACCTATTTCAATATGCGGGGAATTCATTTAAACTAGTGACAAGTTCAATATTTATTGTTTAATCTCAATATTTCATTAATCTGATCAACATTTACAACCTGAGATAATTTTGACAGGTCTTCGCCTTATCAGTCAACAAGACGATTACCGGCTCAAGACCTTAACACACCTATTTATGGTCTTGAGGTGAGTCTATCTTTGTTCGAAGTTATTCATCTTCGTACGAAGAGAACCTAGCTACCTTCATACGAAGTGATCATTTACTTCGTACGAAGTGAACAATACAACTTCAAAATTTAACATTGTAGCCCTATTACAGACACAGACATGACCCAAAGACGTAGGCGATAGACATTATGCATCAACACAAAGATCCAATTTTTTCGTAACTCGGAGGTGTAAAGTGCTGAATTCAAACGTATTTCACATATACTTTGTTTTTCTTCAAAAGATATGGTACAAAATGATCCCCATAACATCGGCTTCGGCAACAAGCCTCCAATGTGTAAAACCCCGATCGCGTATACAACACATGGTACTAAAGTTTATGAATTTGTATTGCAATACCACGTTCGACTATGAAAGTCGGTGAGTGAAAACCTTGTAAGCAAACGTGTATCAATTGTGTTTGGTATTGAAATACCTTTAACCAACTACAAAAGTTTGTGTCAGAAAGAAAACTTTGTAGCCAATAATCTTGACAAAAGTGTTTCTTTGTAATACCGTGCAAGTAATCCAGTGTTTACTCGTAAATTGGATGGTTTATATATATATATATATTGATTATCACCAAGAAAACTAACTCAAAAACTTCTATTACAAATCCCTACACAATACACGGTATATATATAGCTAACCTATCACGCTAGACTATAACTACGATTCCTATTAATTAATTACATAATAATTATCTAACAAACTTCCTAACATAACGCATATAGGATATTAGACAATTATCCACTAATTAATTAATATTGTTAATCTATTAACTCCTAAACTCAAGCTGATGATTATCTCTAACCGCCTCCACGCATTGAAGCCTTGAGTAAGGAATTCTCTATATAGAGGAAGTGTAGGATACAAAACCCCTAATCATACAATTCATACGTGACAATACTAGTCGTACACGTGTCCAGAATTGAGTTTCACAATTAAGGATAATTAAGGGGTAAATCAGCCATTTTAATCCATCGATCGAGGGCATAATAGAGATTTCAGTTCTTAGCGAGAAGGTCCTTAACCAATATCCCGCTAATTACGAATAGTATCAGTTTCAAATATTCATAATTTTTAAATCCTTTACATTGTGGTTTTCAATTCTATGAGGTTTTCGGTTTAATTGATTTTTGGTGTTCGATGGATCCACAGAGCAGTACTGGGCAATATACAGACGTTGAATTTGTAGATGCTAAATTCGTTAGTGAGCATGATCAATCTGGTGATCAACAGATCATTAGGAACAAAAAATTTAGAAATCCTATATCATCTAATCCAAATGTTTTATTTGATGGTTCTAATAGTGAGTTTCATAAGCTTTAATTGTTCTGATTTTCTTTTGTAGTTTTTAGAGCCTGATTGTCAAGTAAGATGACTGAGTAATTTCGCATGGCTTAGTGTTACATAATCGCACCTTATCTTTTTGTATGATAGGTCATTTTTAGTAACATAGGATAATAATTGGCATTGTGTTTAGTTAAAAATTATTGTTTTATTTTTGCAGATGAAAGGCTTTATATTCCAGAGGTGGCAGCATCAGCTATACCAGTGGTTGCTATGCAATTTACCTCTGTTGAACAAGCTTACGTATTTCACCAAACATATGCGAAGTTATCAGGGTTTTCTATTCGTAAGGGTGGTGAACACGTAGGAAATGGGTATATAATAAAGGCAAAATATTTTGTGTGCACAAGAGAGGGTCATAAGCCGCTGTTATCGATAATGTTTATTCGAAGGTGCGAAAGCCATACAAAACTAGGAAAAGAGGAACTGTCAAATGTGGGTGCAAAGCCCAACTCATTACTTGGTTCGAAGGATGGAATTTCATATGTTGTGAAGAAGTTTGTAGATACGCATAATCACTCGTTTGTTTGTCCGAAAGATATGCATTTGGTACCTGCTTCCAGGAATTTGTCCGAAGTCCAGGAAGAAATGATCTGGGAACTTGGTACTCTAAACCTTGGCCCGGTTAAAGCTTTTCATATTATGAGAAAACGTTACAGTGGTTTTGAGAAGGTTGGTGCCACGGTCCATGACTGCAAAAAAGGGCCCGAATCAATAGTTATATTGGAGAATATGATGCAGACATGGTGATCAATAGGCTCAACGATAAAAAAAATATTTGGTTGATTATTCATTTGAATATTCTACAGATGAGAACAAGAGGCTAACGGGGTTGTTCTGGGCGGATGGGTTATGTAAGCGAAACTTCATGGAGTTCGGCGATGTAATGTCCTTTAACGCTACTTTCAAAACAAACAAGTAAGTGTTGCCTGAGTTTTTTATCCTATTTGACTTCGCCATGCGAAATCGCATGGAAAAACAGTTTTACTAGT
Organism: Scalesia atractyloides; assembly: GCA_947069175.1. Classification (NCBI taxonomy): domain Eukaryota; kingdom Viridiplantae; phylum Streptophyta; class Magnoliopsida; order Asterales; family Asteraceae; genus Scalesia; species Scalesia atractyloides. The sequence goes on along the minus strand of CAMTDV010000016.1, from coordinate 55,498,181 downwards.
CTCTATGCGAACTGTATTATTGACAACTAAGATAATCTTTTCATTATTGGTAACAACAATTTTACTAGAGTCTCCATGCGAATTATATTATTGACAAGTAAGATAATTTCTTCATGATGTGTAGGTATAAGATGGTTTTGTACCGTTTACTGGGATAGACAACCATTGTCGGAATGTAACCCTGGGAGCTGGGTTGTTAGCTTCAGAGAGTATTGAATCTTACAAATGGTGGAACATTTGTCAAAAACAGGTTTTTCCAAACCCGCTTCGTTTGTAATCGAATATCAAGTTATGAATGTTTCGTTGCTTATTTTTGTTTATTTTAATTTTAAACGTTGCATAATTAATAAACAAATTGGAATTTAAAAAATATAATTAATAAAAAGTGAAAATAAAATAAATAAAAAAGAAAACCGGCTGCCGAGATTCGAACCCGGGTCAGCCGGGTGAGTCTAACGACTTAACTCGCACACATATAACCACTCCGCCACTTGATGTTTTCTGTTAGTTCTAGGAATCAATTAAATCTTATGTTCAACCATGAATCAACCGGTTTACGCAGACTGTAACCGTAATCGGCTTTCAAACGTCTAAAAACGTTTGAGTGTTCACGGTTTTCTGACAATAAACGATACACCGACACCTTCAATCAATTTAGTCTTGATTGGACTTGAATTCAAGTGATGTTCGGTTTTTATAACCGAAAACATTCACTTCTGGAATTACTTCAACAAAACCTTCATTTCGCGACTCAATTTCATTCCCAGAACTTCTATTCTCGCGTTTACTCTCGTTTCTGATCGTCGGAATTACTTTCTGATCATCGCCGGAATTCTCTGCAAGTCACCGGAAAACCGAGACTCACCTCAAAACGGTAAATGACTCGACTCTTTCTGTTCCATTCCATTGATAGACCATTACTAACATCAATCCATCACCCAGAATCAATCCCAGGTGACGTTATCGGATAATCAACTCTCGCCGGAAAACTGCTGAAAATTCTTATTTTCCGCTGTGAAACGGTATAGTCATTCAAACCTTCTGATAACTCTTGTTTAGTACTTCAATTCCACAATTAGCTAATCACAACTGCTAATTTGTTCGCTCAGTCGAAGTTCATAAAAACAGAGCCGACGACTTCGCCGGAGTTCTGAGAAAAGATCATCATTCTGGTATGTTCATTCCCAAAACTTTTCCTATCCGTTACATATAAATCATTAGTACGTCTGTTAATCGAATTAAGCAAGAAACAGTTGATTAATCATTGTCTGTGAATTTAACGAAGAAGATGAAGTCTATTATGATTATAAGATTAATTAAAATCGGTATTATAAACGGGTTAGACACACAGTCCAGCGGTGGACTGTGTGCAAACAATACGCATACGTCCCGAGTTCGATCCTTGACACACACACACTCTCTGTAATTAAAATGTTCCTTTTTAAACTGAACCGGATCCATTAGCAATTAGATGTTAAGTATAATAAAAATCAGTATATTAACCAAGTTAGACACACAGTCCAGCGGTGGACTGTGTGCAACATTAAATCACAGGTCCCGGGTTCGAGACCTGTTGACGGCACCGGTTCGATAATTAAAATCATTTTTAAAAATAAATAAATTTTGAATAAATTAAAACAGTATATAAATATAATTAAAAACAGAAATATTTCGGGTTGACACGTAGCTCAGTTGGTAGAGCTGCGTGCACGCGTACGGGAGGTCTCGGGTTCGAGCCTCACCCGGCGCACACTTACACTCTAGCAAACCGGTCAAACGGTCAACAGTCCCGTCAATGGTCATTGGTCAACGCCAAAGTCAACATATTTTTTTTATATTTTTATTTATTTATTTAGTTTAAAAATCAATTAAAAATACTTAAAAATAATGTTTTTAAAGATAGATAATAGCCTTAAACTCACAAAAATATATATAAAAATCTTATTAAAATTATTAATAAAATCCACTCATTTACCATACTTCCCGTTATTATTTAGGTTAGTTAAGTCTCGTCGATCAATCCTCCAAACTCGTGCGCATTTCATCATCTTCAACCGAACGCACCCAAGGTGAGTGAATTTCTACAAATTCCCCATTTTAATCACGTTTTTGGGGTGTATCATGTGTCTTACCATTTATTATATTTAAATCATTGTGCATACATCATATCCATGAACAAATGTGTATTCAGCTTGTATCAACTGTTTGTGTGGTTATTGTTTAGATTTAATTTATCATTTTCAGTACATGCAATATCATAGGCCGCCGCTCCCCATTACATTATGAGCATTGAGCAGTTCCCCATTACATTATGAGCGTGAACCGAGCGTTGCCAACATACGATCGGCTCCGTTTGATTGAGCCTTGATCGCACAGACATTCATCATAGGCCGTCCGTTCCCCATTACATTATGAGCGTGAACGTGACGTTGCCAACATATACAGTTTCATTCATGTTATATATTCATGCAAGTTGATATGTTATTGTATGTTATTGTTTGTTATTGTATGTTATTGTTTGTTATTGTTATTGTTATTGTTTGATTATTTACATTTGCTCACATATTGCACAATTTTTCCATGATAAAGATAACAAGAAATCAATAATAAATGTTTATCTAACAAGGTTCACTCGCCAACTTATGTTGACCTCAAAAACCCCCATTTTTACACATGATACAGGTGATCCAGCTGCAGCAAGAAACACACAGGATTTGCTTAGAAGAATAAACTGGTTTAGAGGTTGGATTGTTTAGTTGATTATTTTTCTTTGTATTTGTATGAACATGTTTGGATTATTGAGGATGTAATTTTGACTTAAATAAATATGAAACATATTAGTAAATATCATGAGCTTTGGTGATAACCCAATTATGCCCCGACTCTTATTCCGCTGCGGGTCGGGGTGTGACAGATTGGTATCAGAGCCATGACTATAGGGATATAGGATAGGTTATTAGACCCTTAGAGCCTATACTATAGTTGATTAGAATTTTTAAAATTTTTGGTGTTACATGCCAAATTTCATGATGATTATATGTTTTATGTTTAATGTTACATTCAATGTTATGCAAGCATGTTCATAAGTACATACTATTAGATAATGCCTATCATAAATCATATTCTCATAACATATCATATCCATGAGAGCACACACCACGTCATTTTCATGATTGTTTTTACAATGATTTTTGTATTTTCAAATTACATCAAAGTGAGTTCTCATGGCGGGCATGTAGTAACTGGAAGGGTACAAGTACAGGTAGTCGGAACGTCCTGTCTAGGCTTGGCATTCGTATAAATCCAAATAAAGGACCAGTTTGCCTACCTGGGGACCAACGATGAGAGTACGAAGTACCTAATAGGCCAAAGCATGCTATACCAAACGTAGTGTGAGCTAACCCCACTTTGAGTTGTCATTGTGTCTACACCTGGACACATTCCGACCATACATCTCGTAAACATATTTCATGGTTTTCATTCGGGTGATGCGAGTGTTAAACCGCCAATACTAATGTGAATCCTACCAAGCCAATAGTCATGGGAGCCCACATGACTATACAGGTGAAGGTATGGGGGACATTTGAGGCCCAACATGAGCAAACCCAAGACATCCTATGGATGTAGTTGCATTATTGATATTTATGTTATTTTCATTTTCTTTAAGACATATGACACCTAAAAAGACTCCTTAAACTCACAATCTTCTTATATATGTTCCTGTAGATGTCGGCTAGGCAACAACGAGGGGGTAGAAAATCAGGAAGGTCACACGAACGCTTGGCCACTCAAATCGCAAAACAAATGGCCGCGGTACTTCCTGACATTGTGATTCAAGTACAACAAGCTCTCGCCACAAATCCCACCAATCCTCCCCAGCAAGAAGACCAGAACATCGATAACCCTCCTACCAACAAGTGCTCATATAAACATTTCAAGTCTTGCGATCCTCCGAAATTTGAAGGGACTGAAGGTGTCACTGCTCTCCTCCACTGGTTTGAGGAAATGGAAAACACTTTCCTCAACTGCGATTGTCCTGAGGATCGCAAGGTACGATACTCAACCGGGAGACTATTTGGGGTAGCTCTTACCTGGTGGAATACTGAAAAGGGTAAGAGAGGAATCGAAGATGCAATGGCCTTAACGTGGGAGAGTTAAGGGAAATCATGACGAGACGATTCTGTCCTAGAAGTAGATTAAAAAGTTAGAGGACGAATTTCATTCATTGAAGCAAAAGGAGGGAGATCATACTTCCTACAACAAGAGGTTTTTAGAGTTGAACCAGATGGTCCCTAACTTGTTCACCCCAGTTTACCAGTTTAGTCGAGCATTACATTCGAGGTCTTCCCTTGAAAATTCAAGATTCAGTTCTAAGCACTTCGCCAGCAACACTTGAAGCTGCTATGGAACTAGCTACTGAACTGACCGAGAATCGAATTCGCAACGGTAAATTTAAAGAGGAGAAAAAGAAAGCCCCCGTTGAGGGCCAAACTTCAAACCATTTCACCTCCTCCTCTAAGTTTGCTAACAAGAGGAAACGTAACACCAGAAATTTCGCTGTCACACAAACCAATTACCCTATCCCTGCTGCACCCATTACCCAAGTTGCCCCCTCACATGCACCATATAAAAGGCCATACTCTGGCCCATTACCAAAATGCAACCGTTGCCAATACCATAACTTTCCTGATCAACCCTACCAACATTGCACCGGCTGTGGTCGCGCAGGTCACACTGTACAAACCTGTCGCATACCTTCGCGAACGAACCGCCACCAGCCCTCAACTCAAACCCACCATCAAATAATGGGTCAAGCCCAACAACCCCTACTACTACCACCTACCCAACATTTAGCCCAATCATACTACCAACCCAACTATCCCATGGTGCAACCTATGCGGGCTTGCTACAATTGTGGAGACCCAAGCCATTTAGAAACACTTGTCCACGTTTGGTGAACATTATACATGCTCAAGCCCAAGCAAATCCGGTGAATCAAGCTAACCAAGCTCCTCCACCTGCAAGAGGAAGAGCTTTCAACATCAACGCTAATCAGGCTAGAGCTGACAGCAATGTGGTTAACGGTACGTTCCTTATCAATGGTAGTTATGAATCCATGTTGTTTGATACTGGGGCGGATAAAAGTTTTGTGTCCTTAGAGTTTGAACCCATCCTAAACCAAATTGGTGATAAGCTCTTGGAATCCATAACAGTAGAAGTTACTGACGGAAAACCGATCTCATTAAACTCTATTATACGAAATTGTACTCTCACCTTAAACGATCATGACTTTCCAGTTGACCTCATTCCTATGAAGTTGGGAAGCTTTGACATTATAATTGGTATGGACTGGCTCAGCCAACATCAGGCCGAAGTTGTATGCCATGAAAAGTTTATACGCATTCCTCTTTCAAACGGTCAGACTCTACGAATCTTTGGAGAAACTTCATTGAAAGGGCTCAGATTAATGTCCTGTCTTCTGGCTCGAAAATATCTACGCAAGAATTATGTCGCATTTTTAACCCATGTCGTCAAAAAGGGAACCATGGAGAAGAAACTTGAAGACATCCCAGTAGTAAAAGATTTTCCGCAAGTTTTTCCTGACGCCATTTCAGGACTTCCTCCCGTGATAGAAGTCGAATTTCGCATCGATCTTATACCTGGTGCTACACCAGTTGCAAAGTCTCCTTATAGGTTAGCCCCATCCGAAATGCAAGAGCTAGCCAATCAATTGCAAGAGTTGACTGACAAAGGATTTATACGTCCTAGCTCCTCGCCTTGGGGTGCACCTGTCCTTTTTGTGAAGAAGAAAGATGGAATGTTTCGCATGTGCATCGACTACAGAGAACTCAACAAGTTAACGATCAAGAATCGCTATCCATTACCTCGCATTGATGATCTTCTTGACCAACTTCAAGGCGCCAGCTGTTTTTCAAAAATCGACATTCGTTCTGGTTATCATCAACTTAGAGTACATGAAGAAGACGTCCCAAAGACCGCCTTCCAAACTCGTTATGGTCATTATGAATTCATGGTCATGCCATTTGGTTTAACCAACGCTCCAGCTGTCTTCATGGATCTAATGAACAGAGTCTGCAAACCCTATCTCGATCATTTTGTTATAGTCTTCATCGACGACATCCTCATTTATTCAAAGTCTAAGTCTGATCATGAACGGCACCTTCGACTCATCCTTACACTCTTAGAGAATGAAAAGCTTTACGCCAAATTCTCCAAATGCGAATTCTGGTTAAAAGAGGTACAATTCCTTGGACATGTTGTTAATGACAAGGGAATACATGTCGACCCTCAAAGATCAAAGCAGTACAGGAATGGCAAGCGCCACGTACACCAACCGAAGTAAGATCATTCCTTGGTTTGGCTGGTTATTATCGCCGTTTCATTTCAAATTTCTCCCGCATTGCTGTACCACTCACGGCTTTAACTCATAAAGGAAAACCCTTCATATGGGGACCCAAACAAGAAGAAGCCTTCCAAACCCTTAAACAAAAACTCTATGATACACCAATTCTCACTCTTCCTGAAGGTTGTGATGACTTCGTGGTTTATTGCGACGCGTCAGGGCAAGGACTAGGCTGTGTTCTAATGCAAAGAGGAAAGATGATAGCTTATGCTTCTAGACAACTCAAAACTCATGAGAAGAACTACACCACCCATGACCTAGAACTTGGAGCCGTTGTGTTCGCTCGTAAGATATGGAGACGTTATCTCTACGGTACTAAATGTGAAATATACACTGACCACAAGAGTCTTCAACATATCTTCAACCAAAAGGAGTTAAACATGAGGCAACGAAGATGGGTCGAACGTCTAAATGACTACGACTGTGAAATTCGGTATCTCCCTGGCAAGGCAAATGTGGTGGCTGATGCACTCAGTCGAAAGGGTTATGCGAACTCCATTCGTCTTCTATGTTCACAAATCATAACCGACATCAAAGATCAAATTCGAGAAGCCCAACATGTGTCAATAACAGAAGACGACGTACGAAAGGAGCTGTCCTGTGGAGCTGAACTTAAAATTGAAACTAAAGCTGACGGTATTCTGTACTATCTAGATCGCATATGGATTCCTAACCACAACAACCTTCGTGAATTCCTTATGAATGAGGCACACAAAACACGATACTCTATACACCCAGGAGCCGACAAGATGTATCAAGACTTTCGATACATCTACTGGTGGCCTGGAATGAAAAAGGATATTGTTGTTTTTGTTTCCAAGTGCCTTACATGTTCCAAGGTAAAAGCTGAACATCAAAGACCCTCAGGACTTCTGGTCCAACCTGAAATACCTATATGGAAGTGGGAAAACATAACCATGGATTTCATTACCGGGTTACCTCGCACTTCTGGTGGGTATGACACTATATGGGTAATCATTGACCGTCTTACAAAATCAGCCCACTTTATTCCAATCCGCGAAGATTTCAAGAACGAGAAGCTAGCTCGTATCTACATTAGTGAAATCGTAAGCCGACATGGTGTACCGTTAAGCATTATTTCGGATCGTGATGGTCGTTTCACTTCACGAACATGGCAGGCCGTACAAGCCGCTTTGGGTACACGATTAGACCTCAGTACCGCTTATCATCCTCAAACTGATGGACAATCTGAACGCACCATTCAAACTCTTGAAGATATGCTTCGAGTATGTGTCATAGACTTCAAGGGAAATTGGGACGCTCATCTACCATTAGTTGAATTTTCGTACAACAACAGCTATCATTCAAGCATCGGCATGGCACCTTTTGAAGCTTTATATGGTCGTAAGTGCCGATCTCCAGTATGTTGGCACGAAATTGGGGAAGCTCAAATCACCGGTCCAGAATTGATTCAAGAAACCACAGACAAGATCCATCAAATTCGAAACAATCTTCTAGCGCTCGAAGTCGTCAAAAGAGTTATGCAGATAAACGACGAAAGCCTTTGGAGTTTAACATTGGTGATCATGTACTTTTAAAAGTATCACCGTGGAAGGGAGTAGTTCGTTTTGGCCAAAAAGGCAAGCTAGCCACCACGCTACGTAGGACCTTTCAAGATACTCGAAAGAGTAGGACCTGTAGCATACAAGCTTGATCTACCAGAAGAACTCAACAGAATTCACCCCACGTTCCACGTATCAAACTTGAAAAAGTGCCTCGCTGATGAGAACCCCATATTCCTCTGGAAGATATTCAGATTGACGAATATATGCATTTTATTGGAAGACCAGTAGAGATCATGGACTTCGGAGAAAAATGTTTAAGACGAAGTCGCATTCCAATTGTTAGGGTACGCTGGGAGTCGAAACGGGGACCTGAGTTTACTGGGAACGTGAAGACTCAATGCGCGAAAAATACCCGCATCTTTTTCCTTCTACTACTTAAATTTCGGGACGAAATTCCTAAAAGTAGGGGATACTGTCACATTTGTCAAAAACGGGTTTTTCCAAACCCGCTTCGTTTGTAATCGAATATCAAGTTATGAATGTTTCGTTGCTTATTTTTGTTTATTTTAATTTTAAACGTTGCATAATTAATAAACAAATTGGAATTTAAAAACTATAATTAATAAAAAGTGAAAATAAAATAAAAAAAAGAAAACCGGCTGCCGGGATTCGAACCCGGGTCAGCCGGGTGAGTCTAACGACTTAACTCGCACACATATAACCACTCCGCCACTTGATGTTTTCTGTTAGTTCTAGGAATCAATTAAATCTTATGTTCAACCATGAATCAACCGGTTTACGCAGACTGTAACCGTAATCGACTTTCAAACGTCCAAAAACGTTTGAGTGTTCGCGGTTTTCTGACAATAACCGATACACCGACACCTTCAATCAATTTAGTCTTGATTGGACTTGAATTCAAGTGATGTTCGGTTTTTATAACCGAAAACATTCACTTCTGGAATTACATCAACAAAAGCTTCATTTCGCGACTCAATTTCATTCCCAGAACTTCTATTCTCGCGTTTACTCTCGTTTCTGATCGTCGGAATTACTTTCTGATCATCGCCGGAATTCTCTGCAAGTCGCCGAAAAACCGAGACTCACCTCAAAACGGTAAATGACTCGACTCTTTTGTTCCATTGCATTGATAGACCATTACTAACATCAATCCATCACCCAGAATCAATCCCAGGTGACGTTATCGGATAATCAACTCTCGCCGGAAAACTTCTGAAAATTCCTATTTTCCGCTGTGAAACGGTATAGTCATTCAAACCTTCTGATAACTCTTGTTTAGTACTTCAATTCCACAATTAGCTAATCACAACTGTTAATTTGTTCGCTCAGTCGAAGTTCTATAAAAACAGAGCCTACGACTTCGCCGGAGTTCTGAGAAAAGATCATCATTCCGGTATGTTCATTCCCAAAACTTTTCCTATCCGTTACATATAAATCATTAGTACGTCTGTTAATCGAATTAAGCAAGAAACAGTTGATTAATCATTGTCTGTGAATTTAACGAAGAAGATGAAGTCTATTATGATTATAAGATTAATTAAAATCGGTATTATAAACGGGTTAGACACACAATCCAGCGGTGGACTGTGTGCAAACAATACGCATACGTCCCGAGTTCGATCCTTGACACACACACACTCTCTTTAATTAAAATGTTCCTTTTTAAACTGAACCAGATCCATTCGCAATTAGATGATAAGTATAATAAAAATCAGTATATTAACCAAGTTAGACACACAGTCCAGCGGTGGACTGTGTGCAACATTAAATCACAGGTCCCGGTTCGAGACCTGTTGACGGCACCGGTTCGATAATTAAAATCCTTTTTAAAAATAAATGAATTTTGAATAAATTAAAACAGTATATAAATATAATTAAAAACATAAATATTTCGGGTTAGACACGTAGCTCAGTTGGTAGAGCTCGTGCACGCGTACAGGAGGTCTCGGTTTCGAGCCTCACCCGACGCACACTTACACTCTAGCAAACCGGTCAAACGGTCAATAGTCCCGGTCAACGGTCATTGGTCAACGCAAAAGTCAACATATTTTTTTTATATTTTTATTTATTTATTTAGTTTAAAAATCAATTAAAAATACTTAAAAATAATGTTTTTAAAGATAGATAATAGCCTTAAACTCACAAAAATATATATAAAAATCTTATTAAAATTATTAATAAAATCCACTCATTTACCATACTTCCCGTTATTATTTAGGTTAGTTAAGTCTCGTCGATCAATCCTCCAAACTCGTGCGCATTTCATCATCTTCAACCGAACGCACCCAAGGTGAGTGAATCTCTACAAATTCCCCGTTTTAATCACGTTTTTGGGGTGTATCATGTGTCTTACCATTTATTATATTTAAATCATTGTGCATACATCATATCCATGAACATATGTGTATTCAGCTTGTATCAATTGTTTGTGTGGTTATTGTTTAGATTTAATTTATCATTTTCAGTACATGCAATATCATAGGCCGCCGCTCCCCATTACATTATGAGGTTGAGCAGTTCCCCATTACATTATGAGCGTGAACCGGGCGTTGCCAACATACGATCGGCTCCGTTTGATTGAGCCTTGATCGCACAGACATTCATCATAGGCCTTCCGTTCCCCATTACATTATGAGCGTGAACGTGACGTTGCCAACATATACAGTTTCATTCATGTTATATATTCATGAAAGTTGATATGTTATTGTATGTTATTGTTTGTTATTGTTATTGTTATTGTTTGATTATTTACATTTGCTCACATATGACTATTGCACAATTTTTCCATGATAAAGATAACAAGAAATCAATAATAAATGTTTATCTAACAAGGTTCACTCGCCAACTTATGTTGACCCAAAACCCCCCATTTTTACACATGATACAGGTGATCCAGCTGCAGCAAGAAACACATAGGATTGGCTTAGAAGAATAAACTGGTTTAGAGCTTGGATTGTTTAGTTGATTATTTTTCTTTGTATTTGTATGAACATGTTTGGATTATTGAGGACGTAATTTTGACTTAAATAAATATGAAATATATTAGTAAATATCATGAGTTTTGGTGATAACCCAATTATGCCCCGACTCTTATTCCGCTGCGGGTCGGGGTGTGACAAATGGCTCCTTAATTCATTTGTTAAATCATTTGGACGACAGCCGAAGGTCGTAGTGAAAGATCAGGACCCGGCGATGAAACAGGCTATCGAGGCGGTTTTTACTGTTAGTCGACATAGGTTGTGCATGTGGCACAGAATGAAAAAAGTGGCGGACAAGGTTCAGTATGCTATTTCACGTGATGCTTACATTTTTTATTTTTTGCATGGTTTAATTAGGTATTTGATAGTAAATCATTCATTTGTTTATAGGTTGGGCATGAGTTGTGCAACAACGATGAATTTAAAAGAAGAATGTACGACATTGTGTGGACTAATTTGATTGAACCTAAAGTATTTGAGAAGGAGTGGAAGTTGGTAATGATCGAGTTTGGTCTTACTCAAAATAAATGGATTGATGACATGTTTGTGATGAGATCGATGTGGATCCCCGCCTTTTATCGGCATGAGCCAATGTCTGGTCTCATGAGAACAACATCGAGATCCGAGAGTGAGAACCATTTTTTTTGCCAGGTGGCGAACTCACAGCTAACTTTAATAGAGTTTCTGAACCATTTTGATGGTGCTATGGACGTCCAATGATTCAACCATAGGAAGAACGATCATATATCAAGATAGGTCGAGACCGACGATTGGTCCAAATCTACATTTGAAACTGATGCAAAAAATTGTACACTAGGTCTATTTTTTTTTCCAGCAGACAGAGATATACTCAACCACCGATGAGTGTCTGTCCATGGAGACGAAAATTGAGGGAGTCCTTTTAAGGGTTTCAATCAAAGATTTCAAAGCGTACGAAGATGGGTGTTTAGAGGTACCAGAACGACGTATTTTATTCTGTGGAATAAATATAAAAAATAAAATGCCATGTCCATGCGAAATGGTTATCAATCCATGCGATATTGTGTATATTCAATCTTTTATTTTGTTTTCATGTAGGTGTGCTTCTAGAAAGTAGAAGGAGATGTGATTGCCCACTGCAGTTGTTTGCGTTTTGAGCAGTATGGGCTGTTATATCGCCATATATATTGTGTTTTCAAGATATTCGTAGTTAAAGAAATACCAACCAAGTACGTCATGAAGAGATGGACCAAAGATGTTGTTCCAAATGAATTAAACTCCACGTTCGACATAAAGGTCGATGCAAAGGACGAGCAATTTAAGGCAAAACAGATTGCTCGAGAAATCATGAATACTGGTGAGTATCTGGTTAACAGTTTGATTAGTGACATTGATCAACTTGTATTAGTCAGGTATCAAATGAAGGGAATTAAAGATAAATTGGATGAGAGTCGCATTACTAAACTGATTGATCGAAAGTATGACCGGTTCTCAAAATTGATTGGTTCTCAATAACCATCTACTGATGCACCGCCTACCGTCCGTGTTCCAACTTTTATAAGAAACAAAGGGCTTGGTTCACATAAAAGAATTAAATCAAAGAAGGAACAAATGAGGAAAGAGAATGAGAACATGTAGTGTTTGCAAAGAAAAAGGTCACGATATTCGCACATGCGAGGAATTGAAATGAAAACAACAAAAAAAGAATAAGGGAGTGCAGACTGACAAAGACCCCTGCCATGTTGATGAGGTTGGAGATGATAGTTCGGGGAATGATGGAGAGACGTATGTTGATGACGATAGTGATGAAGATGAACGGGAAGAGGTTTCCGATGAAGATGAAGATTGAATGATACAAATGAACATGACTTTTGTTTTTTACCATATGTCAAAATACTCGTAGTTTGTTTCAATAATTTTACATTCAACATGCAATTTCAATAAAGGCAGGTCATAGATTCATCTATGTTCTAATTAAAATATTACATATTAAAAAGATATAGATTTAATGGGTTTTCACACATAGATCATCATTTAGAACAGTCTAAATGCATGTTTCGCATAACATTTAACGATTTCGCATGTATTCAAATTTAGAAAAAAAATGATTTCGCATATGTTGATAATAAACCCAACAAAAACATATGATTTAACTAATTAAAACCATAACCATTGGATATTAAACAACCACAACAAAAAAACATTACAGGTCGTCTTGTCTACTTAGAAACCGATCTACGTCATACCAATATCACAATTTATATATACATCCCAACCATGAAAACATCAACCCCAAAAAACCAGCACCATAGTTAGAAAAGACTCACATTAAACATACCAAAAGATCAATACCCATAATCAACATTACTTTTTTGTTGCAAAGATCTTATCACGTTCATTCTTGCTCTACTCCATCTTCTCATCCACCGAAATCACAGCATCCTTCACGTAAGAGTACACCAAATTGTTAGCCGCAACTTCATCCTTGATTTGCTTGAGCGCATTGTCCCTAAATGGTGAAGGTGGTTCGTCCAGTAGTTGTCCCCAGAGCTGTTCATTCTTAGACGTAGATTCAAGGACCCCCCCTGTACATCAAGCAAAAAATTAGCAGAGTTTATATCAGTGGTTAGCTCTGTGAGTGCCCGGGTCGACAACAGCTCCTTGATTGCAAGGTTCCTTATCTCATCGGAAGACATTGTTGGGTGTGTGTGTTTTGTGTGCGAGATGATCAGAAGGTGAGGTGGGTTTTATGGTGGGGGATTTGGTCATTTAAGTTTGATGCAGATCATTTTATTACAATAACTTGTAGATATTTTTGATGGTAATTGTATATATTTAATTTAACTCATCATGAGATTGTCATTCACATCAAATCAAGTCCTTAACTTTTTTATTTTTGTTATTCTTTTTAGTGTGTTATATCTTTTTTTGTAGGATATTAGTGTAATTTACCGTATGCGAATTTAATGATCATATCAGCACTGTGCGATTTACTATGTTGAGCAGGTCACAAGTGTAATGGTAATTGCTCTTTCACATCAAATCAAGTCCTTATTTTTTTACTTTTGTTATTAATTTTTAATATGTTTTATATTTTTATTATTTTGGTCTAATTTAATTGTGGTTATAACTAACCATTTATATGGGAGGTCAATACATTTTAAACTTCACTATTAGCTAAATCAACAACTTGGTTTAAACTTATGCGAAATTATCCATCATGCTAACCCTATGCGATTTCGCATAGGGATACATGTCATGCGAAAATGACATGTATTATATTATTATTAAAAGGTACAGATATCTAGATTCTTATCACTTCGCATAGTGATTTTTTTTGTTTTTCATTGACCATTTTCTTTATAAACCTCTATTCCACCACTTGATTCTTATCCTCCCAAAAGAAATGGCAGACTCACCAACATCATCAGCTGCTTCATGTTCTTCGGATCCAAGCATAAAAAAATACTTTGAAAAAGAGGATCCAAGAGCAAATAGAAGAGGATAGATCTTGCAAGCAGTTGCTGGAAACTAATATTTTGCGGGTAAGAGAGAACATGAAGAGGAGGGAAGAAATTGTTGATTTGCTTTCACAAATGCAAGAATGTTGTCTTCGAGAAATCGCTGTGATGTACATGGTTGACCTGGGGAGAAGGATGAGAAGAAGTTGACAGAGCTTGCAAATGCAATTACTGTTTTAAGATGCTCCATGGAGACGAAAATGGAGTTTCTTTCCTCCTTCGGTTGAATTGACTCGATTTGAGTAATCTAGTAGTAGGGGTTAAGGTGCAAGGTGTTTATCTATTTTCGCACAAGTTGTATGTCTTCTATATTGCATGGTTGTCTTTTGTTGTTCAGTGTCGATGTGTAACTAGTGGTTTGTTTTGGTATGTGTTATGTGGAATTGTTTTGCTTTCAATAAAACCATTTGCCTTTTGTTAAAATATCCAACAACAAAAAAAATGAAAAAGTAACCCTACTACAAAACAAAAACAGGTTTAAAATTTATGTTCATTTATTACAATTGATGCATAAGTATCTTCATTGTAGGACCGATCCTAATAGCATAGGAGCCTAGATTTGATATCTAATGTCCATAATAGCGGAAATATTACGACACGATTACCAAGTAATAAGAATTAGTCAGTTAAACGTCAATTTTATTGATAAACATCAAGTCTCCAATTTGACAGAGCTTCACCTCAAAGTGCATAAAGTTACAAATGAAATAAACAAGCTAGCTATATATAGGCTCCAAAGTTCGCTGGTGGAGGAGGAACTTCGAGCGAACTCGGCCGAACTTGACTTCACAAATTCATCACGAGCGAACTTGACCTTTAGACACATAAATACTTGATTTCGCTAGCCTATTCAAATCTAATCTATACAGACTCGATATAAAACTAAGACATAGACATTCTACACCAACAGACTCCCCCTTGGATATCGTCTTCATCTTTTATCAGTCTTCAAAACTCTATCTTCAATAAAACTTTAACGAACACGACCAAAGAAGTTCTTGAATGGCTTCTTTCGACTTTCTTGCTTCAGATCTAGCGTCTGATCAGTAGGAGGCACTTTGTTCATAAATTGAAACCTTCTGAGCCTTGCCGCCCTACCTTTCTCGTGAATCTCTTCGAGACGCTTTTCTTCCTTTAAAAATTCAACACGTTCTAGATCCCTCCAACTCGTTTCCCACATCTTTCCAGAATTAACTTCTCGAGCATAACATACATTGACGACCCTTTGATATTGCATTGCTTGTTCTTTTTCACGTTCCTCAAACACTATCTTGTTGTAGAACAAGCATTTGATATATTCTCTCGAGCAATTCACTAGCCACATTGGGTCTAGAATCCTGATCGTTCTCCACAGCCCTCTCATACCTTGAAACCCTAATATTTCAACCCTTTCCTTTCTGATATCCAGATGTTCTTCAAATCGTAATACTATCACTGCTTCACATGTGTTAGGATCAATCTGCCACCACTTAAACACTGGATAAAAATTCTGTTCAATAGGCATCAAAGGCATGTTTCTCATTGCTCTCGGTCGTTTCATGATTAACGTTATATCTTTTTCCCTTGTCTTCTTGTTCGATTTGATGCGATGACCTGGAATGAACGGCTTCCAATATCTAAAACCCTTTATCACTTCACACTTGATCATTTTCCATAATAACTGATCAATGAACTTCATCTGATTGTGTCATTTCTGGTTTGAACAAGCTCCTCAACATTCCAATAAGGTAGTGTCTTGAAATCAGCCAGATACTTGAAGTATTGCACCCCAAATTCTCTTTTGATGGCATAAACATTCAGTTCCTTAAATCACCCCCAACTTAGGATATCACCTAATGACACGTCTTTATCTCTGGTAAAGAATGCTAGAGGTCGTCGAAACTTTCTTTCTCGTGGCATCTCTTTAAACCAGGATTTCTTGGTTGTGCTATTTCCTCCTTTGTCATCGGCTTCGGGACTTTACCTTCACGAATAGATTCTTCAATCCTTTCTTTCAACATATCTTCATCCAATTGCTTGTACATTTCCTTGAAAGTAGGAAAACTATCTGTGTTAGGACCCATGTACTTCGCAGCTTCGTCTTTCTCATCATCCAAAGACCAATCTTCTACTATAACCATGTTATACTCGTCTGCCTCGAATATACGTTGATAGTGATACTCATTAGGCTCAAATGTGTTCACGTTCAGCACTTGCTCTTCAAAATCAAAATCTAATGATTCAGCATCAACTTCAACTTAGCCAAATCTTCTTTAGTATGATTGTTAACATATTCTCCCTCTTCAACGTTATGCTCAAGCATGAGTATCAACGGCTTTGTCGGAACTGCAGCAACAGGTTGTGCAATAGTAATAGCGTCAGACATAACAATATCATCACTTGGCCCTGTTTGCCCTGACTCCCCCTGATCTTGATCATTCATAGCATTCGCTTCATCGTTCAACAGATTTGAGAAACCAAAGCTTTCATTCACTATAGCATCAACCACCTTTATCCCTGTACCACTCGGATCATCATCATTACCTCCAGCGTGGTCTGAATCATCTTTTGGATCATCAGTAGGTGGTTCATCATCCTTTTCTTCATCTTCTTCTTCATCATCGTCCTTTTCTTCAATAGCAATTACAGCATCAGAAGGCTTGACAGATTCGTCAACCTTAGAAATTTCAGACTCTGAAGCTTTCACACATTCAATCTCTTTAGCAGGTTCAGTGATCTCTGGCATGCTTTCAATCACATGTTTTCCCTTACCTTGTTCAGCTAGCTCTCTTTCGGCCTTTTCTTTTGCTTCTTGAATATCTAAAAGAACATATTCTTCTTTGAAATTATTCCCCAGACTGTTAGATAATACCTTTTGAAGTCTGTCAAATCTCTTATCATTCATTTCTCTTTCAGATCGAAGCTCAGCAATCTCTTTGTTTAATCTTTCATTCGCTTCTTGCAAACTTTCAACAAGCGCTTTCAGATAACCTCTGATGCCTTCAAGAAATTTTACTTTGTCTGACACCATCTCCTTCTCCACCTCATTCTGTTTCATCAGCTTCTCCAATTCAGCCTTTTCAGATTCAATCTTCGCTACTTTATCTTCTAAATTCTTGACACACTTTTCTAGAATATCAACATCTGATTCAGGAAAGAAATCATCCAGATATTGAATATCCACCAGCACATTCAGAATATCACCAAATATCGTTGACTTTGGAGTTTTTGGTATTGATTTAGGAGTAGCATCCTTTGGTGTAGTCTTCTTTGGAGTTAAGCTTTCTGGTTGAACAACTTTAGGATCAGGAGACTGAATCACGGGTACTACAAGTAAATTAGATTCAGGAGGTTCTTGTGTTGCTCTTGGCCTTTCTGCCTTAGATAAAATGATAACAGGAGGTTCTTGTGTAACTCCTGGACGTTCAGCTTCAGAAGAAATGATAACAGGAGGTTCTTGTGTAACTCCTTTCTCCTATGCGCAAGAAGGTTCTTGTGTAACTTCTGCGCTTTTAGGCTTTCCGATATATCTCCTACTTGCAGCTTTCTTTGTTTTCTTTCCTTTAGCCTGTGGTGACCCTGTAGTCTTCTTAGATATTTCAGTTGCTGAAGACTTTGTTCTTCTGTCTTTTTTCTTTGGTCTCTCCTCGTCAGACTCTTTTTCTAAATTAGGATCAAAATCAGCATCAGTTTCTTTGATCTTTCCTGCTATAGATTTCTTGGTTTCCTTCTCGAGAGAATCATCACTATCATCATCGTTCTCGGAAGTAGCAGAAATCACATCATCCTCTTGAATAGTCTTTTCGGCTTCCTGACTCACAATAACAACTGTCACACCCGACCGGCAGCGGAATAAGAGTCGGGGCATAATTGGGTTATCACCAAAGCCCGTTTCATATTTATTAAAGTCAAAATTACATTCTCAATAATCCAAACATGTCCATACAAATACAAAGAAAAATAACCAACTAAACAATCCAAGCTCTAAACCAGTTTATTCTTCTAGGCCAATCCTATGTGTTTCTTGCTGCAGCTGGTTCACCTGTATCATGTGTAAAAATGGGGGTTTTTGGGTCAACATAAGTTGGCAAGTGAACCTTGTTAGATAAACATTTATTATTGATTTTCTTGTTATTTTATCAAGGAAAAATTGTGCAATAATCATAAGTGAGCAAATGTAAATAATCAAACAGTAGCAATAACAACCACAAACTATAACATACAATAACATACAATAACAAAAATGGGGAACGAACGGCCTATGATAAATGTATGTACTGAAAATGATAAATGTCTGTGCAATCAAGGCTCAATCAAACGGAGCCGATCGTATTGCATGTACTGAAAATGATAAATGTCTGTGCGATCAAGGCTCAATCAAACGGAGCCGATCGTATGTTGGCATGCCAGGTTCACGCTCATAATGTAATGGGGAACATGCTCAACGCTCATATTGTAATGGGGAGCGGCGGCCTATGAAATTGCATGTACTGAAAATAATAAATTAAATCTAAACAATAACCACAAAACAGTTGAAACAAGCTGAATACACATTTGTTCATGATATGATGTATGCACAATGATTTAAATATAATAAATGGTAAGACACATGATACACCCCAAAAATGTGATTAAAACGGGGAATTTGTAAAGATTCACTCACATTGGGTGCGTTTGGTTGGAGATGATGAGATGCGCACGAGTTGGAAGGATTTAACAACGAGGATTGACTAACCTAAATAATAACGGAAGATATAGTAAATGAGTGGATTTTATTAATAATTTTAATAGGATTTATAGATATATTTTTGTGAGTTTGAGGCTATTTCCTATCTTTAAAAACATTATTTTTAAGTATTTTTAATTGATTTTTAAATTAAAATTAAATAAATAAAAATATAAAATATGTTGCGTTGACCGTTGACCGTTGACCATTTGACTGTTTGACCGGTTTCATTGTGTAATTGTATGCGCCGGGTGAGGCTGGAACCCGAGACCTCCCGTTCGCGTGCACGCAGCTCTACCAACTGAGCTACGTGTCTAACCTGAAATAATTATGTTTTTAATTATATTTATATACTAACTCAGTTTATTCAAAATTCTTTTATTTTCAAAAATGTTTTAAATCGTCGAACCGGAGTCGTCAACAGGTCTCGAACCCGGGACCTGTGCTTTAACGTTACACACAGTCCACCGCTGGACTGTGTGTCTAACTTGATTAATATACCGATTTTTATTATACTTAACATCTAACGGCGAAAGGATCCGGTTCAGTTAGAAAAACAAAACATTTTTTATTACAGCGCATACGTGTGTCAAGGATCGAACTCGCGGCATGTGATATGTATGTGCACACAGTCCACCGTTGGACTGTGTGTCTAACCCGAGATAATATCCAGATTTTATTAAACTTATAATCAAACTATCATCGTCTTCTTCGTTACAAAATTACAGTCTGCGATTACTCTATTGTTTCTTGTTTAACTCGATTGACAAACATTCAACAGACTAATATGAAATGGCAGAGACGATATCTAGAAGTAAACATACCGGAGAACGATTTATCTCAGAATTCCGGCAAGTCGTCGGCTCTGTTTTTACGGATTTAGACTGAACAAATAAATTAACAGTTTTGATTAGCTAATTAGGAATTGAAGTATTAAGCAAGAGTTATCAGAAGGTTTGAATGTCTATACCGTTTTACAGCTGAAGATAAGGATTTTCATAAGTTTTCCGGCGAGCGGGAATTATCCGATAACGACGTCTGAAATTGATTCCGATTGAAGGGTTTGAGTTAGCAATAGCTTAACAATTGATAGACAACGAAAGAATTGCGAGACTTACTGATTTGATGGAAAACACGATTTTCCGGCGAAAGTCCGGCGAGTTCAAATAGCTTCTCCGGCGGACTGAAAGTTGTGCGAAAATGCAATTGGAGGTTTGCAGAGTGTGTTTGAGTCGCGAGAGGGGTCTTTGATTGAAGTAATTCAGAAAATGCAAGTTTTCGGTTATTAAAACCGATTCACTCTTGAATTCAAGTCCATTTAAAGTTCAATTGATTGAAGGCGTCGGTGTAGCGGTTATAATCGGTAAACCGCGTATAATCAAACGTTTTTGGACGTTTGGTGATCGATTTCGGTTACAGTTAGTGTAATCAGGTCGCTTCATTAATGACTATAAGATTTATTTGTTTCCTAGAGTTGACAGAAAACAACAAGTGGCGGAGTGGTTATGTGTGTGTGTGTTAAGTCTTTGAAGTTCTTTCCGGCTGACCCGGGTTCGAGTCCCGGCAGCCTCATTTTCTTTTTAATTATTTTATTTTTACTTTTTATCAATTATAACTTTTATAG
Source organism: Scalesia atractyloides (assembly GCA_947069175.1). Taxonomy (NCBI): domain Eukaryota; kingdom Viridiplantae; phylum Streptophyta; class Magnoliopsida; order Asterales; family Asteraceae; genus Scalesia; species Scalesia atractyloides. Next base: position 55,477,403 of record CAMTDV010000016.1, on the reverse strand, counting down.
TTTAGTTTGTTTATTAATTATGCATCATTAAAAAAATAAAATGGACATAAATATGCAACGAGACATTTATAACTTGATATTCGATTACAAACGGAGCGGGTTTGGAAAACCCGTTTTTGACAAATGTTACAGTATCCCCTACTTTTAGGAATTTCGTCCCGAAATTCAAGTAGTAGTAGTAGGAAAAAGATGCCGGTATTTTTCGCACATTGAGTCTTCACGTTCCCAAGTAAACTCAGGTCCCCGTTTTGACTCCCAGCGTACCCTAACAATTGGAATGCGACTTCGTCGAAGACGTTTTTCTCCGAAGTCCATGATCTCTACTGGTCTTTCAAAAAAATGCATAGATTCATCAATCTGAATATCTTCCAGAGGAATATGGAGGTTCTCATCAGCGAGGCACTTTTTCAAGTTTGATACGTGGAATGTGGGATGAATCCTGTTGAGTTCTTCTGGTAGATCAAACTTGTATGCTACAGGTCCTACTCTCTTGAGTATCTTGAAAGGTCCTACGTAGCGTGGTGCTAGCTTGCCTTTTTGACCAAAACGAACTACTCCCTTCCACGGTGATACTTTTAAAAGTACATGATCACCAATGTTAAACTCCAAAGGCTTCCGTCGTTTATATGCATAACTCTTTTGACGACTTTGAGCCGCTAGAAGATTGTTTCGAATCTGATAAATCTTGTCTGTGGTTTCTTGAATCAATTCTGGACCAGTGATTTGAGCTTCCCCAATTTCGTGCCAACATACTGGAGATCGGCACTTACGACCATATAAAGCTTCAAAAGGTGCCATGCCGATGCTTGAATGATAGCTGTTATTGTACGAAAATTCAACTAATGGTAGATGAGCATCCCAATTTCCCTTGAAGTCTATGACACATGCTCGAAGCATATCTTCAAGAGTTTGAATGGTGCGTTCAGATTGTCCATCAGTTTGAGGATGATAAGCGGTACTGAGATCTAATCGCGTACCCAAAGCGGCTTGTACTGCTTGCCATGTTCGTGAAGTGAAACAACCATCACGATCTGAAATAATGCTTAATGGTACACCATGACGGCTTACGATTTCGCTGATATAAATACGAGCTAGCTTTTCGTTCTTGAAATCTTCGCGGATAGGAATAAAGTGAGCTGATTTTGTAAGTCGGTCAATGATTACCCATATAGTGTCATACCCACCAGAAGTGCGAGGTAACCCGGTAATGAAGTCCATGGTTATGTTTTCCCACTTCCATACAGGTATTTCAGGTTGGACCAGATGTCCTGAGGGTCTTTGGTGTTCAGCTTTCACCTTGGAACATGTAAGGCACTTGGAAACAAAATCAACAATATCCTTTTTCATTCCAGGCCACCAATAGGTGTATCGAAGGTCTTGATACATCTTATCAGCTCCTGGGTGTATAGAGTATCGTGTTTTGTGAGCCTCATTCATAAGAAATTCACGAAGGTTGCTGTGGTCAGGAATCCATATGCGATCTAGATAGTACAGAATACCGTCAGATTTAGTTTCAATTTTAAGTTCAGCTCCACAGGACAGCTCCTTTCGTACATAATCCTCCGTTACTGAAACATGTTGGGCTTCTCGAATTTGATCTTTAATGTCATACATGATTTGTGAACATAGAAGACGAATGGAGTTCGCATAACCCTTTCGACTGAGTGCATCAGCCACCACATTTGCTTTGCCAAGGTGGTACCGAATTTCACAGTCGTAGTCATTTAGAAGTTTGACCCATCTTCGTTGCCTCATGTTTAACTCCTTTTGATTGAAGATATGTTGAAGACTCTTGTGGTCAGTGTATATTTCACACTTAGTACCGTAGAGATAATGTCTCCATATCTTAAGAGCGAACATAACGGCTCCAAGTTCTAGGTCATGGGTGGTGTAGTTCTTCTCATGAATCTTGAGTTGTCTCGAAGCATAAGCTATAACCTTTCCTCTTTGCATTAGGACACAGCCTAATCCTTGCCCTGACGCGTCGCAATAAACCACGAAATCATCACAACCTTCAGGCAGAGTGAGGATTTGTGCATCACAGAGTTTTTGTTTAAGGGTTTGGAAGGCTTCTTCTTGTTTGGGTCCCCATATGAAGGATTTTCCCTTATGAGTTAAAGCCGTGAGTGGTACAGCAATGCTAGAGAAGTTTAAAATGAAACGGCGATAATAACCAGCCAAGCCAAGGAATGATCTTACTTCAGTTGGTGTACGTGGCGCTTGCCATTCTTGTACCGCTTTGATTTTTGAGGGGTCGACATGTATTCCCTTGTCATTGACTACATGTCCAAGGAATTGTACCTCTTTTAGCCAGAATTCGCATTTGGAGAATTTGGCGTAAAGCTTTTTAATTCTCTAGGAGTGTAAGGATGAGTCGAAGATGCCGTTCATGATCAGACTTAGACTTTGAATAAATGAGGATGTCGTCGATGAAGACTATAACAAAACGATCGAGATAGGGTTTGCAGACTTTGTTCATTAGATCCATGAAGACAGCTGGAGCGTTGGTTAAACCAAATGGCATGACCATGAATTCATAATGACCATAACGAGTTCGGAAAGCGGTCTTTGGGACGTCTTCTTCATGTACTCTAAGTTGATGATAACCAGATCGAAGGTCGATTTTTGAAAAACAGCTGGCGCCCAGAAGTTGGTCAAGAAGGTCATCAATGCGAGGTAATGGATAGCGATTCTTGATTGTTAACTTGTTGAGTTCTCTGTAGTCGATGCACATGCGAAAAGATCCATCTTTCTTCTTCAGAAAAAGGACAGGTGCACCCCAAGGCGAGGAGCTAGGACGTATGAATCCTTTGTCAGTCAACTCTTGCAATTGACTGGCTAGCTCTTGCATTTTAGAGGGGGCTAACCTATAAGGAGACTTTGCAACTGGTGTAGCACCAGGTATAAGATCAATGCGAAATTCGACTTCTCTCACTGGAGGAAGTCCTGATATGTCGTCAGGAAAAACTTGCGGGAAATCTTTTACTACTGGGATGTCTTCGAGTTTCTTCTCCATGATTCCCTTTTTGACGACATGGGTTAAAAATGCGATATAATTCTTGCAAAGACATTTTTGAGCTTGAAGACAGGACATTAATCTGAGCCCTTTAGACGAGGTTTCTCCAAAGATTCGTAGAGTCTGACCATTTGAAGAGGAATGCGTATAAACTTTTCGCGGCATACAACTTCTGCCTGATGTTGACTGAGCCAGTCCATACCAATTATAATATCAAAGCTTCCCAACTTCATAGGAATGAGGTCAACTGGAAAATCGTGGTCGTTTAAGGTGAGTGTACATTTGCGTATAATAGAGTTTAATGAGACCGGTTTCCCGTCAGCAACTTCTACTGTTATGGATTCCATGAGCTTATCACGATTTTGGTTTAGGATGGGTTCAAACTCTAAAGATAGAAAACTTTTATCCGCGCCAGTATCAAACAACATGGATGCATAACTACCATTGATAAGGAACATACCGTTAACCACATTGCTGTCAGCTCTAGCCTGATTAGCGTTGATGTTGAAAGCTCTTCCTCTTGAAGGTGGAGGAGCTTGGTTTGCTTGATTCACCGGATTGGCTTGGGCTTGAGCATGAATAATGTTCACCAACCTTGGACAAGTGTTTCTAAAATGGCTTGGGTCTCCACAATTGTAGCAAGCCACATAGGATGTACCATGGGATAGTTGGGATGGTAGTATGATTGGGCTAAATGTTGGGTAGGTGGTAGTAGTAAGGGTTGTTGGGCTTGACCCATTATTTGTTGGTGGGTTTGGGTTGAAGGCTGGTGGCGGTTCGTTCGCTGAGGCATGCGACAGGTTTGAACAGTATGACCTGCGCGACCACAGCCGGTGCATTGTTGGCAGGGATGATCAGGAAAATGGTGGTATTGGCAACAGTTGCATTTTGGTAACGGGCCAGAGTATGGTCTTTTGTATGGTGCAGGTGAAGGGGCAACTTGGGTAATGGGTGCAGCAGGGATAGGGAAATTGGTTTGTGTGACAGCGAAGTTTCTGGTGTTACGTTTCCTCTTGTTAGCAAACTTAGAGGAGGAGGTGGAATGGTTTGAAGTTTGGCCCTCAACGGGGGCTTTCTTCTTCTCCTCTTTAAACTTACCGTTGCGAATTCGATTCTCGGTCAGTTCAGTCGCTAGTTCCATAGCAGCTTCAAGTGTTGCTGGTGAAGTGCTGAGAACTGAATCTTGAATTTTCGAGTTCAAACTCTAAAGATACAAAACTTTTATCCGCGCCAGTATCAAACAACATGGATGCATAACTACCATTGATAAGGAACGTACCGTTAACCACATTGTTGTCAGCTCTAGCCTGATTAGCGTTGATGTTGAAAGCTCTTCCTCTTGCAGGTGGAGGAGCTTGGTTCGCTTGATTCACCGGATTGGCTTGGGCTTGAGCATGAATAATGTTCACCAACCTTGGACAAGTGTTTCTAAAATGGCTTGGGTCTCCACAATTGTAGCAAGCCCGCATAGGATGTACCATGGGATAGTTGGGTTGGTAGTATGATTGGGCTAAATGTTGGGTAGGTGGTAGTAGTAGGGGTTGTTGGGCTTGACCCATTATTTGTTGGTGGGTTTGGGTTGAAGGCTGGTGGCGGTTCGTTCGCTGAGGCATGCGACAGGTTTGAACAGTATGACCTGAACGACCACAGCCGGTGCAATGTTGGCAGGGATGATCAGGAAAATGGTGGTATTGGCAACGGTTGCATTTTGGTAACGGGCCAGAGTATGGTCCAGGTGAAGGGGCAACTTGAGTAATGGGTGCAGCAGGGATAGGGAAATTGGTTTGTGTGACAGCGAAGTTTCTGGTGTTACGTTTCCTCTTGTTAGCAAACTTAGAGGAGGAAGTTCAATGGTTTGAAGTTTGGCCCTCAACGGGGGCTTTCTTCTTCTCCTCTTTAAACTTACCGTTGCGAATTCGATTCTCGGTCAGTTCAGTCGCTAGTTCCATAGCAGCTTCAAGTGTTGCTGGTGAAGTGCTGAGAACTGAATCTTGAATTTTCGAGGGAAGACCTCGAATATAATGCTCAATTAAGCGGTAAACTGGGGTAAACAAGTTAGGGACCATTTGGTTCAACTCTAAGAACCTCTTGTTGTAGGAAGTATGATCTCCCTCCTTTTGCTTCAAAGAATGAAATTCGTCCTCTAACTTTTTAATCTCACTTCTAGGACAGAATCGCCTCGTCATGATTTCCCTTAACTCCTCCCACGTTAAGGCCATTGCATCATCAATTCCCCTCTTACCCTTTTCAGTATTCCACCAGGTAAGAGCTACCCCAAATAGTCTCCCGGTTGCGTATCGTACCTTGCGATCCTCGGGACAATCGCAGTTGAGGAAGGTGTTTTCCATTTCCTCAAACCAGTGGAGGAGAGCAGTGACACCTTCGGTCCCTTCAAATTTAGGAGGATCGCAAGACTTGAAATGTTTATATGAGCACTTGCTGGTAGGAGGGTTGCCGATATTCTGGTCATCTTGCTGGGGAGGATTAGTGGGATTTGTGGCGAGAGCCTGTTGTACTTGAACCACAATGTCGGGAAGCACCGTGGCCATTTGTTTCGTGATTTGCGTGGCCAAGCGTTCGTGAGGCCTTCCTGATCTTTTACCCCCTCGTTGTTGTCTAGCCGACATCTACAGGAACATACATAAGAAGATTGTGAGTTTATGGAGTCTTTTTAGGTGTCATGTGTCTTAAAGAAAATGAAAATAACATAAATATCAATAATGCAACTACATCCATAGGATGTCTTGGGTTTGCTCATGTTGGGCCTCAAATGTCTCCCATACCTTCACCTGTATAGTCATGTGGGCCCCATGACTATTGGCTTGGTAGGATTCACATTAGTATTGGCGATTTAACACTCGCATCACCCGAATGCAAACCACAAAATATGTTTACGAGATGTATGGTCGGAATGTGTCCAGGTGTAGACACAGTGACAACTCAAAGTGGGGTTAGCTCACACGACGTTTGGTATAGCATGCTTTGGCCTAATAGGTACTTCGTACTCTCATCGTTAGTCCCCAGGTAGGCAAACTGGTCCTTTATTTTGGATTTATACGAATGCCAAGCCTAGACAGGACGTTCCGACTACCGGTACTTGTACCCTTCCAGTTACTACATGCCCGTCATGAGAACTCACTTTGATGAGATTTGAAAATACAAAAATCATTGTAAAAACAATCACGAAAATGATGTGATGTGTGCTTTCATGGATATGATATGTTATGAGAATATGATTCATGATAGGCATTATATGATAATATATACTTATGAACATGCTTGCATAACATTTAATGTAACCTTTAACATAAAACATATAAACATCATGAAATTTGGCATGTAACACACAAAAATTTTAAAAATTTCTAATCAACTATAGTATAGGCTCTAAGGGTCTAATAACCTATCCTATATCCCTATAGTCATGGCTCTGATACCAATCTGTCACACCCCGACCCGCAGCGGAATAAGAGTCGGGGCATAATTGGGTTATCACCAAAGCTCATGATATTTACTAATATGTTTCATATTTATTAAAGTCAAAATTACATTCTCAATAATCCAAACATGTCTATACAAATACAAAGAAAAATAACCAACTAAACAATCCAAGCTCTAAACCAGTTTATTCTTCTAGGCCAATCCTATGTGTTTCTTGCTGCAGCTGGTTCACCTGTATCATGTGTAAAAATGGGGGTTTTTGGGTCAACATAAGTTGGCGAGTGAACGTTGTTAGATAAACATTTATTATTGATTTTCTTGTTATTTTATCAAGGAAAAATTGTGCAATAATCATAAGTGAGCAAATGTAAATAATCAAACAGTAGCAATAACAACCACAAACTATAACATACAATAACATACAATAACAAAAATGGGGAACGAACGGCCTATGATAAATGTATGTACTGAAAATGATAAATGTCTGTGCGATCAAGGCTCAATCAAACGGAGCCGATCGTATTGCATGTACTGAAAATGATAAATGTCTGTGCGATCAAGGCTCAATCAAACGGAGCCGATCGTATGTTGGCACGCCAGGTTCACGCTCATAATGTAATGGGGAACATGCTCAACGCTCATAATGTAATGGGGAGCGGCGGCCTATGAAATTGCATGTACTGAAAATAATAAATTAAATCTAAACAATAACCACGCAACAGTTGAAACAAGCTGAATACACATTTGTTCATGATATGATGTATGCACAATGATTTAAATATAATAAATGGTAAGACACATGATACACCCCAAAAATGTGATTAAAACGGGAAATTTGTAAAGATTCATTCACATTGGTGCGTTTGGTTGGAGATGATGAGATGCGCACGAGTTGGAAGGATTTAACAACGAGGATTGACTAACCTAAATAATAACGGAAGATATAGTAAATGAGTGGATTTTATTAATAATTTTAATAGGATTTTTAGATATATTTTTGTGAGTTTGAGGCTATTTCCTATCTTTAAAAACATTATTTTTAAGTATTTTTAATTGATTTTTAAATTAAAATTAAATAAATAAAAATATAAAAATATGTTGACTTTTGCGTTGACCGTTGACCGTTGACCATTTGACTGTTTGACCGGTTTCATTATGTAATTGTATGCGCCGGGTGAGGCTCGAACCCGAGACTTCCCGTTCGCGTGCACGCAGCTCTATCAACTGAGATACGTGTCTAACCTGAAATACTTCTGTTTTTAATTATATTTATATACTAACTCAGTTTATTCAAAATTCTTTTATTTTCAAAAATGTTTTAAATCGTCGAACCGGAATCGTCAACAGGTCTCGAACCCGGGACCTGTGCTTTAACGTTACACACAGTCCACCGCTGGACTGTGTGTCTATCTTGATTAATATACCGATTTTTATTATACTTAACATCTAACGGCGAAAGGATCCGGTTCAGTTAGAAAAACAAAACATTTTTTATTACAGCACATACGTGTGTCAAGGATCGAACTTGCGGCATGTGATATGTATGTGCACACAGTCCACCGCTGGACTGTGTGTCTGACCCGAGATAATATCCAGATTTTATTAAACTTATAATCAAACTATCATCGTCTTCTTCGTTACAAAATTACAGTATGCGATTACTCTATTGTTTCTTGTTTAATTCGATTGACAAACATTCAACAGACTAATATGAAATGGCAGAGACGATATTTAGAAGTAAACATACCGGAGAACGATTTATCTCAGAATTCCGGCAAGTCGTCGGCTCTGTTTTTACGGATTTAGACTGAACGAATAAATTAACAGTTTTGATTAGCTAAGTGAGGAATGAAGTATTAAGCAAGAGTTATCAGAAGGTTGAATGTCTAACCGTTTTACAGCTGAAGATAAGGATATTCAGAAGTTTTCCGGCGAGCGGGAATTATCCGATAACGACGTCTGAAATTGATTCCGATTGAAGGGTTGAGTTAGCAATAGCTTAACAATTGATAGACAACGAAAGAATTGCGAGACTTACTGATTTGATGGAAAACACGGTTTTCCGGCGAAAGTCCGGCGAGTTCAAATAGCTTCTCCGGCGGACTGAAAGTTGTGCGAAAATGCAATTGGAGGTTTGCAGAGTGTGTTTGAGTCGCGAGAGGGGTCTTTGATTGAAGTAATTCAGAAAATGCAAGTTTTCGGTTATTAATACCGATTCACTCTTGAATTCAAGTCCATTTAAAGTTCAATTGATTGAAGGCGTCGGTGTAGCGTTTATAATCGGTAAACCGCGTATAATCAAACGTTTTTGGACGTTTGGTGATCGATTTCGGTTACAGTTAGCGTAATCAGGTCGCTTCATGAATGACTATAAGATTTATTTGTTTCCTAGAGTTGACAGAAAACAACAAGTGGCGGAGTGGTTATGTGTGTGTGTGTTAAGTCTTTGGAGTTCTTTCCGGCTGACCCGAGTTCGAGTCCCGGCAGCCTCATTTTCTTTTTAGTTATTTTATTTCTACTTTTTATCAATTATAACTTTTATAGTTTAGTTTGTTTATTAATTATGCATCATTAAAAAATTAAAATGGACATAAATACGCAATGAGACATTTATAACTTGATATTCGATTACAAACGGAGCGGGTTTGGAAAACCCGTTTTTGACAAATGTTACAACAACTGCTGCACTCGATCCAGCCTTTGTTTGCATATTAACAGGCTCATCTTCGTCTATAAGCATAGTATCAACTTTCTTAGCACCACGCTTCTTTTTCTTTTCGATTTCTGCCTTAACAACCATTCACTGTGAACTTTCGGCTTGAATGTTTTAAACCATTCTTTTTCTACATTCAACTCTTTCTCATCGCCACTGCCGTCGTTCCTCCACTTATTTTCAGCAGGCGCAACATAATTTTCATCTTCAATGCCCCAAATATTTGTTTTGCAACAGGTGCTGAATCCTGCTTTTGAAACTTTAATAATTTCTTCACAGTCGTTTCATCAAGGTGACTGAGGTACAGAATATCATTTCGATCATGTGCAATATCAGTAAACTTTTCATCAATAAGCATCCGCACGAATCTCGGATATAGACACAATCTTGTATCCTCCATATTCTTCGACATATGAGTGAAAACAAGCTTCGAATAGTTATACGGCTTCTTAGAATCAATGTCGTAGCCATGCAGGCCATATAATCTTGTACATCATCAAGACCCGCTTTACGATGGCTAAAAGTATGAATGATTGTATGCATGAGGATCTTGTAGGGGTTTGGAACTTCCCCTTTCTTTAACGTCGGCTTGTTTACGCTCCCTTTGTAACCCATCCGATAAAAACAATCTCGTACCATCTTTTCATCCAGAAATATAGGATCATCTTTGTCGTCGATGAATTGCAAGATCCTGCGAATATCATCCTCAGTGACTGTAATTTCTTTAACCTCGTTCCCGACTTGAACAGACGACGTAATAGTGTTCTTGTCTTCACTGAGAATTGCATTCATCCAAAAATGATAAGTATGCGATCGATAAGACACTGTACGCTCCCTAATAGCTCTATGAATCGGACAATCCTTCAGAAACTTCAAGATACTTTCGTATTCCTTCAGCGACGGACACAACGACATGTCAAGCGTAATACAAGTGTTGTGGAATTTAGAAAAATTCATCGTGATCACCCGCGCTGGTTCTTGAACATGAAAATCGAAGCCAAAACATTTAGCACGCATTTTGAGAAAAGGTTACAAAATTTTTCAACACTTTAACATCAAGTTCGGGCGAACTTGATGTTGATTTTGCAAACAAATTTGAGTCAAGTTCGCTCAAACATTCTTATTATCATGTTCAACATTTCAACATAAGTTCGGGCGAACTTGTTAATCATTCATTTCAGTTTTTTTATGTTTTAGTCTTAAGGCCGGTCGAACATATGAACCAATCATGAATTTAATTGATTATATGAAGCAAGTTCGGTCACACTTGTTATCCATTCCACCAAAAACCTGCATGTTCAATTATGACTAATCTGAATGAAATCATTTCGTTTTTATATTCGATTATCATTGATTATCATGATTTTAAGTCCAATTAGTCTTTTAGAACATTAGATTTAATGTTTCAAATCCAAGTTCTTCAATTCAAGTTCAATTCACGGTTTATTGCACGATTTCTTACCTCAGCCTTTGAGAATGGTGTTCTAAACACCACAATCAATTGAAAATTTGGCTGTTTAATGACAGTAGATCGACCAATTTAACAAATCGCACAAAAACCATAAGTTCGCTCAGAGTGAATAAGTTTAGTGATTATGAAGTTCGGCCGAACTTGCATGGTATAATACCCTAGCAAGTTCGGGCGAATTTGAGAGCCCAATACCTGAAATCCCATTGGTAAGTCCCGGCGAACTTATCTATTTCACTATTTCCAAAACAAGTTCGGTCGAACTTGTTTCAAAGTGAAACTTTAATCAGTTAACCAAGTTCGGCCGAACTTGCCTAAACTCAAATTCAAATTTTCAAATTTTTGCAATTTTAGTCCCTGAACTTTTCACATTTTACCAGTTCTGAAAATCCACTCAGTTGACCAAGTCCAAGTTAATGACATTGGTTAACTGATTTGTCTGCCGAGTCGAAGTTAATGACCCCGGTTTGACCCGATATGAACAAACTGTTGAACTTTTCAAACTTTTCAACAATCGAAGTTTCAAATTAATGAACTTTTCATCATTTTGGCTTATCAGATTTTACAGATTAGCTCCCAGCCCGTTGTCAATTAGATTCCCACCAGTTCTGCACCTTACTAGACTTCGAAGACCCGTTCTCCAACATTGGTTTGCTGAAAACAAAGTAGACACAAAATCTTTTTGTATTTTTGTATGTTTATGCTAAAACATACTGAAAATATTTTTGGCTTTAATCTGTATAGCAGATAAACTATGTACAGACATATTTACATACATATTTTTGTGAATTCGTGTCTAAGGATCATATCAGTTGATTGAGACATATCACCAGTACCGTTGACCTTTAGATGACTTTAAGTTTTAAACTCGTTTATGTAGATTGTTGATATGTTTTTCCATTTAAACTTTATCACATTTCTCAATTGTTCCAAGATATGTTATGGTGTGAATTATGAAACTTGACTTATCTATGGTTCCCACTTCTTGAATATACTCCCGTACCAAAATTCCCTAGATTTCATCTTACAAGTGATATAGTGTAATTGATATCTGTATATGGGTTGTGCGAGACCTTGAGAGCTCAGGTTAGTACTACCGTACAGACAAAGAGATGAAGGCTCGACTTTAAGGTGTGTTCCATTTAAGGAATCTATTTAGCACTTCAAATGATTAGATCTTTAGATACTTTTCAAGATTTCATGCAGTTTAGGGGTTTATAGCAAAAGTATTATAGAAGTTCTAGGCTATTACTTCCGCAAATCAGAAGAACTTGTAAAATACCCCAGATATCAACTATCTATAAAGACCTCGTATCTCAGAATCAGGCAATCTCTCAAATGAAATTTCAGAGTAATAAGTCCATATATCCAAGATGTGTTAATCCACAAGATTAAGCAGTTGTAAAATTTAGTTTATATCTCTAGAAACAATCTACTGAACGTGTTAAGCCTATCGACACATCCACAGTAAGACTTGTTTATCACTTTTAAATTTACATTTCTTTAGCATACTATGATAGTCCACTGATGTACTATCATTTCATTTTTTCTGACACCAAATTCTTTTTGTCTTTTTCAATGTTTTTGTACATTTTTTTAATTTTTCATATGTTTTGGTATTTTCTCAAATATTTCTCCCCCTAAAATCAAAAACATATTTTTGGATTTTAGATTTTAAGAAATACTAATCTAGAAGATAAATAACAAACCAATGTGGATCACGTGAACTCGTCGTCCGATCCGTATTCAACCTCAGCTTCCGCACATGTCAACAAATGTTTAATACTGTTAAGCCTCATTAGATATTTAAATCTTGTTAACGGAAATGCTTTGGTATAAAAATCACCCTTTTGTTCATCGGTGTGGATTTTTCTATTCGCACCAACTTCTTTTTGTAGCAATCACGAATGAAGTGATAACGAATTTCAATATGTTTAGTACGTGAGTGATGAACCAGGTTTTGGTTATATCGATAGCTGCTTTGTTATCTACGAATAAAGGCGTATCAAGAAACTGCAGACCATAATCCCTCATCTGTTGTTGAATCCAGAGGATTTGAGAACAAAAGCTGGAAGCAGAAATGTATTCTGCCTCACACGTAGAGAGAGAGACCGTGGTCTGTTTCTTGCACTGCCACGTTACCAAACGTGTTCCGAAGAACTGGCATCCTGCCGTTGTAGATTTAGTGTTCAGCTTGTCCACTCCAAAGTCTGAGTCAGCGTATCCCGTTAGATCAAAATTGTCGTTCTTTGGATATCACAAGCCGGTGCTTGGACATCCATTCAGATAACGGAAGATTCGCTTGACTATCTGCATGTGTGACACTTAAGGACTAGACTGATATCTCGCACATAAGAAGGTAGGATACATGATGTCTTGGCGAGATGCCGTCAGATACATCAGAGATCCTATCATCAATCAATAGAGTGTGTCATCAACTTTGGTTCCCGTCTCATCAATGCAAATCCCATGATTCAGTGCCAGCGGAGTCGAAAGGGGCTTCGAGCTATCCATTTCAAACTTCTTGAGAATGTCTTGAACATACTTTGTCTGATGAATGAATATGCCATCTGGTAACTGATCGACCTGTAATCCAAGGAAGAATTTCATTTCACCCATGGAAGACATCTCGAATTTCTTCTTCATGATCTTTTCGAACTCTTTGCAAAGACTATAATCCGTAGAACCGAATATGATATCATCCACATAGATTTGTACAATGATTAGATGAGATCCGACTTCTCTGGTAATCAATGTACTGTCTACTGTGCCTCTTGTAAAGTCGTTTCCAACGAGATGTTGCGATAACGTCTCGTACCAAGCTCTCGGGGCTTGGGGTAAACCATATAAGGCTTTGTCTAGGAGATAAGCTTTGTTCTTGTTCAGCGGATCGACGAACCCTGGTGGTTGGCCGACGTACACTTGTTCAGGAAGTTTACCATAGAGATATGCAGATTTACATCCAACTGGTACACCATAAACCCTTTCCAAGCTGCGAACGCAAGGAAACTGCGGATAGACTCTAATCGTGCAACTGGTGCGTATACTTCTGTGTAGTCAATACCCTCTTGCTGGTGGAATCCTTTGAAAACCAATCGAGATTTGTTTCTGACTATTACACCCCGATCGTCTCTTTTGCCCTTGAAGACCCACTTCGTATCTATAGCTTTCTGCTTCGGTGGTAAGTGTACAAGCCTCCAAACACCCAATTTCTCGAACCGTAACAGTTCCTCTTGTATTGCTATCACCCAGTTCTCGTCACCCAGAGCTTCATTAACAATTTTTGGCTCTATTTGAGAAATGAAACATGAATAGTAGCAGTAGTCTTGAGTTGGAGCAACTCGGGTGTAGAAACAACTAAGTGCTTTATTGATTTGGTTTCGTGTACGCACACCAGTTTGTAATTCACCAATAATATTCATTGAAGGATGGTAAGAATATGATCGTGGAATTTCTTATCTGGGAACATCAACTGAGCTTTGCTGATTCGAGATATTCAGATCACTATTCATTTCAACATTAGTAGCACTTGATGAAGCTTCGTTCTGATATTTCGGACTAGCAGATTGATTCAACATGTTAGATATCTACTCAACTTCTTCATCTGATGAGGTTCCACCATCAGCATCAAATGTCGGCGCATCATCAGAGTCAGAATTCTGATTCTGAGGCATACTTGGCTCTGTTGTTGCATTTCATGGTTCAGAAGAATCATTCGATGGAGTTGTAGCAGGTGTTACTTCTGCTTCAGAAACGTTTTCTACTTGAACACCGCTATTACTTGGACATGCTTCGAAAGATGAAGTATCCAACATGGGTTGATTAACCACAATTGGTCTAATGATTTGTTCTTGATTCGCCGACTGTTGAAGATAATATAACGCTGCAATTTCTTCGGCAAGTCAAATGACTTCCATGATCTTGATAGTTGAACAACCATGCGTCGCCTCTTCTTTAAATAGGATCCGTATAGTTAAAACAATCCACATGTTGTGCTTCAATAACCTTTCTCAACGAGGGAATATATACATGTCTTAGCGGACTCGCATAACCAACAAAGAAACCTTCAAGAGATTTGGCTCCGAATTTACCATCTTGATCGATTATAGTGCATGTTGCACCAAATGGCTCTAAGAATTTCAAATTCGGCTTCTATCGGTTAATCATTTCAAAACATGTCTTCTTCGTTGGTTTGACAGTTAGAACTCTGTTTAGTGCGTAGCAAGCCGCTGCAACCGCTTCACTCCAGAAGCTAACCGGAAGCTTTGAGTCTGCAAGCATGGTTCTTACAGTTTCGATTAAAGTTCTTTTCTTCCTTTCCGCTACACCGTTTTGCTGCGGAGTATAGGGCGCACTAAACGCGTGCAGAATCCCTTTAGCATTGCAAAATTCTCTCATCTTATTATTCTTGAACTCTGTGCCATGTGTCACTGCGAATTCGTCGTACAGGAAGATGATAAAGATTTTCTAGCTTCTTGAAAAGAATCACCAAGTTTTCGAATGTTTCATCTTTTGATTCTTGGAAGAAAACCCATGAGTAACGCGAATAGTCATCTGTGACGACCAAGCTATATAAGTCTCCTGAAATACTTCGAACGTTTACTGGACCAAATAAATCCATGTGAAGACGTTCAATCGGCAACTTGATTGAGTTCAGAATTTTCTTCGGATGTGACTTTTTGATCTGCTTCCCCTTTTTACATTCTATGCAATGGTCCATCATATGAAGCTTCTCAAATTCACACCTTCTACCAGATCATTATGAACCAAGAAATTCATTTTTCGCAAATGAATGTGCCCCATCTTTCGATGCCAAAGAATAGAATTTTCTCAGTAGCCTTCGTCACAAAACATTGCGATGATTTCGATGAAGTGGTAGCAATGCCCATATCCAAAACATATAAATCATTTTCTCGCGGGGCTCGCATCAGAATCCACTCATCAGGTATTTTGAAACCAGGCTTCAGAATAATACATTCTTTTTCATTGAAATGCACCGTGAACTATTTGTCACAAATCTGCGATATGCTCAGAAGATTATTCTCCAGCTCTGATTCACGCGATCAAATGATACAACGCCATTGGAGCAAATCCATAATATCCGCCATTGATGGCTTTTATGTCGAACAATAGAGCTTTAATTCCCGTCATATGCCTGGAGGCTCCACTATCCAAAATCCACTTTGAAAGAACGGATCTTTGGAGCCCCTGCACATGTTAAAATCTAGTTAAAGAGTGCGACCCAAGCCTTTTTGGTCTTGGGTTTTGGATATAAAGCTTGGTAATCATCTTCATAATCTCCACGGTCATTTACATTTTCAAAATTCACTTTCTTTTTACCTTTTGAATTGTTACCACTTGTAGAGTTGACAGTTTCGGATTTTATCTCAGATTTTAATTCTTTCTTGTTATCAGTCTTTAAAAGCTCAGACTTAATAACCTCGGATGTTGTTGACTTCTTCTTAGCAATCCAGGCTTGATATTTTATAGCCTTCTTGATGTAAAACCGTGATTCGTTTGCCCTAGAAGTTTCACCTATTTCGAAAGTTGAGTTTTCAATTTTAGGTTTAACTTCAAGTTTTGATTCATTCTTTTCAAAATCTTCACTTGTTTTACAAATACTGGTTGCTTTGGTTTCATAACATCTGAACTTTCTTTCCTTCGAAGATAGGCCGGCTTTGATTTCGGACACTTGCGTGCAATATGACCAACTTCATTGCACTTGAAGCAAGTCCGATTGTCATGTGAATGTCCACTAGTGGATTTTACACCAGTTGTGGCTTTCGCCTTATCTCGAAGTTCTTTCTGTTTCTTAAATTCATCGTGTGATTGTTTTCCGATCAAACTCTCCTGTTGAGCCGTGTTCGTCCCATAAATAAATTTCATGTTTTTATCTTTATACTCATGAAATGGTGACATTTTCTTTTTAGGTTCATCAGATTCCTCAAAACCCAACCCAGCTCTCCGGTTTTTCGGATGATCACCACCATTCCTTCGGTAGTTATTGTAATTTCTTTTGGGTTTTGAATAGAATTTCTTTTCATTCTTCTCCAGGTCATCTGATGTAACTTCAACCAGTTTGAATAGTTTATCTAATTGATCTTCTTTGACATTCCGAATCAGAAAAGTGTCATCAAAGTATAATCTATCAGATTCCTTAACCTTGTACATGACAACGTTAGGATCATCACATAGATCATCTTCTGTGATGTATCGTCCTCTTCAGAATTTGTGTCAGAACAGTTCAAACTCGAGGTGGCGCTCTCAAAGCTGCCATCATCAGAATCATTCAGACTATTTTCAACCACATTTTTAAATACCGCATTGTCATCATCTGATTTAGTATAGACTACATCAATGTTCTCCGGCAACTCATTTTTCTTTTCAGATAACAAATCAATGTTGAGTGCCTTATCCATCGCATCAACAGTTTTGCGACAGTACTTCTCGCATAGGGGTGGAGGAACATCGATGTATTCTCTACCATTTTTCTTTTTAAACATCTTATCATTTTCTTCCGACGAGATCGTAGGAAGAATATGATCAATGACATACGCGTTAGTTGTGTAACTTCTTAAAAGTTGTTGAACATGTTCTATTTCAATTTTCATGTCCTAGAGTTGCTGTTTGGTTTTAGCAATGGTGTTAATGTAGATATTTATTGCTTTTTGTTTATCCATTACTGTTCCTTTCAAAATCCTTACAGTATCATGTTGTTCAATATTATTTCTATCCAGTCTGCCATAATCATCTTTCATTTTGTCATACGCTTCCTTCATTGTACGATAATCATATTTGAAATGTTCACTAAGTACATTGAGTTCAGTGATGATTTGTGATTTGTCGGCACATTTTGCACATGGCTCGGTGCATTTTGTACAAGGTTTCTCAACCTCTACAATTTGCACTTTGACAACTTATTTTTCGACAAACTTTACCACTGGACCTACCTTGGTTAGATTTGCCATCATTGCTTTATTGGCAATGTCCGTGAGGTTTTCAGCATTCACTTCTTGAACAACATCAATGATTTCTTCATCAATCGACTTCTCCTCGACCACTTGCTCTTGAGAACTTCCGTCAAAGTTACCTGCAAAACTAGAAGATGAATTAGGAGTTAAAATGCCATGTGTCTTCATGTGAAGATACATCTCTTCTTCTTGTTGTTGCAGATATGTTCTACTAGAGCATTTTCCATTGCCGCTGCGTCTTCGGTAGATGTATCTTCAACGATTTCAGCCATCAATGCAACTCCTGTCTTCTTTCCAATGTAAGAATTCCAATCGAAACCATCATCTTCATTGGTAGCAACCATTGCCTTATCGGTATTGTTGGATGATTTCTCTTGAATCTCAACTTGAGTCTTTTTCAAAATGGTTTATACTGAAGTGACTTCTTGTAGTATTTGTTGCCACCTCCAAATAGACTCTGATTACCCGTTGCTTCTGGATTTTTGCATTCTCTCTTGAAATGCCCTTTCTGTCGGCATCTGAAACAAGTGACCTTTGATTTGTCGAACCCTAGCTTGTTGCTTGAATTTCTGATATCTCGGCCTGTGAGTGCAACAAAATTTGTCACCCTTCGAATGATAGAAGCCAAGGACCATTTAATGTCCATCAGTTCAAGCTCTTCTTCGTCCGCCTGATCGTATTCTTCGGCGGTCATTTTAGGATTACCGATTTCCTGCTACCAGACTTTCATACGATTCTAGAACTGTGGCGAGAAGTGACATCTATTGTTTTGCAACTTGCTCAGAAACAATATTGTTTAGATTGACATCAATGTTACACTTGTACACATTCAGATCAGAATCCATTTGTTGATTCTGATTTCCTTGACTTTGATATGAAGAATTTGAACTAGTGCTTGAAAACGAAGAACTATGTGGACTTTGATCATATTGAGGATATGATTGATTCTGATTCTGTGGTGAAGAGTTCATATTAGCACTGAATGTTGTTTGTATCTTTGGGCTTGATATGTTGTCTTGCATTCCGTTCTTGTAACATAGACCAACACCTTGAACAGTGTTTGCATTCTTCGACTTTGCAACCTTTAGAAGTTCCATCTCATGACCTTCTAGTTTGTAGATGAATGTGGCCAGCTTAAAGATTTCCCAATTTGGACTTTCTTTCAAGACCATGAGGTAAGTAGTCCATTCTCCGTCAGGTAACGCATCAGCAAGCTTATCGATGTATTCTGGTTTTGTCTTCTCTAGACCGTGTCTCCTCATTTGAACCTTCAGATGACAAAAACCTTCAATCATCTGTTTCATTGTCTCGCCCTCAACATGGTGAAAATATCGAATTCCTTCAAGATAAGACCTTTTTTACTCTTGATCATCTCTGTGCTTCCTTGGTATTTCTTTTGTAGTGATAACCATAGCTCTCTCGCAGTCGTGTATTCGGGCAATAAGACCAAAATATCCTCTTTAACGGATTGTATAATGAGACTGATCATCTTTTTCTAAGCAATGTACTCATCTTTTTGTATTGTGGTGTACTTGTACTTTTCCAGAACTTGCTGATTTTCGTTTAACGGAATGACATAACCTCTCTCAATAGCTACCAGCTTTGGAAATGCATGGCTTGAACCCAAAAACTGAACTTCTCCTTCCATCCTTCATACTCGTCCATACGCATTAACTTCGAAGGTTTGACGGACGTGCCCATTTCCTTGTCAAGGTTGACTTGTTGTGTCACATTAGCATTTGACGTACCCATTCCTGACATAAACTCTCTCTAAAGATCATCCATCGCGAATATCAACACACGTACGCTGAAAACACGTTCAAACTTTGAAAAATGTTAGGTTTACAACAAGTTCGGTCGAACTTGTAGTTAAATGAAGAATTTCAGACTTTTAATCACAAGTTTGGTCGAACTTATGACTTGACTTGAAAATTTTTCCTGAGTTATCTTCGAGCGAACTTGTGGTTGAGAGAATGAATAATTTTTCCAAGTTCGAGCGAACTTAGTATGATTTTCTTGAATTTTTATCAAGTTCGGGTGAACTTGATAAAGAAATAATGAAAATGATCTATGTTCGAGCGAACTTAACAGAAATCTTATTAAGAACTCTCAAGTTCAAGCGAACTTGATAGAAATTCACCCAGAAAGTGAGTTTCTAAGTCAAGTTTGGTCCAACTTGGCTAACAAGTTCGATCAAATTGATTTTTGAAAACATGGTTTTGATTTCAGATTAGTTTGGAAAACGAAATTGGGTCTGTGAAGCCGCCAAAGTTGATGAGTATCAACGAGTATGAAGTTTGGAAAGGCAAATTTGAGAGCTGGGTCCAAGCTATGCATTTCCACAGTTGGGTCGCGATTGAGACAGGTTATGTCGTTCCTAGAGATGAGAATCAGAAAATTCTGGAGAAGTGCAAATATTCTACTCAACAGAAAGATGATTATTTTGCTGAAAAGAAAATGATTAATCTTATCCAGCAATCGGTTCAGGAAGACATCCTGATACTTTTACCAGAATACAAGACTGCGAAAGAATTGTGGACATCTCTGAAGAATAAGTTTCAAGAGAGTGCAGTGGTTAAGAACTGTGAAGCTCTAGTTTCAAGTATATCAACAAATGAGTCTTCAAGTTCTAAACTAGTCTGCCTGGTCTATGATGTAGACAATTATAGGAAGATAATGCCAAACTCTTGAATGAGATTGAGAGTTTGACATTAGAAATAAAAAATTAAAAGAAAATGAAAAGAATTTTGAAAACAAAATAAAAATTTTAGAAAATGAAAAATTACAAATGGTTGTAGATTTCAAAATGAAATAAAAATGTTTAAAAATGATAAAATTGTTTTTTGAAAAATTAAATATAGAAAATCAAATAGCAATAAATTCTCATATTGAGAAAATAGCTCAACTTGAAAAAGAAGTTGAGAGTGTTATAAATAAAGCTGCTAATTCAGCAAAATTATTGAAAGGATTTGTGACTTCCTCATTAAAGTTAGAACGTATATGTCCAAAAGAGATCAATGTTAATAAAAAGAAAAATCCAATAAGTAACATTGTTACAAATTATGACGATGTCATAATTGAGAATTGTGATGATGATACCGATGATGAAAAAGCTAAAAATGATAAATGAAATATTTTTAAAACTAAAAGAAAAATTTTAAGAAACTGTTCTACAATCTACTGAAAAAGGTGAATGTTCAACGCAAAAACCTTCTAAGCAGAATGAAGAACAATAACAATTTTTAAAAGTTTTCAAAACAAAAATAAAAGCTCATCGGAACAATCATCCAATCATTATAAAAATTCAAACAAATTTGAAAAACAAAACTCACAAAAATTTGAAAATAAGTGGTGCAGGTCGGACCACAATGCTTCAACGTCAAATCAAAGGTACAGAAAAAGAAGGAAAGAGGGCTATCACTCGTCAAATCAATGTTATGATTTGGTTTATGGTTTGATAGAAAAGATCGATATAAGAACAAGAAGTGTCATAAATGTGGAGCACCTGGACACATTGCTAGAAAATGTTTTCAAATTAATCCTAAACCTGCTCATATTGATAACAAAATTTCTAGAGTACCAACTCAAGTTTTGAAACAATGTAAAGAAACCACAAACAAGGTGAAACCAGTTATTACTAAGTTTTCAAATTTTGAAACTGGTGAATCCTCGAATAGTTATGAATAAAAAGTTTCTACATTGTATTTCAAGAAAGCTTTAACCAAAATCAATCATGGTTGGTAAAAGAAAAAGAAGTTATACAACCAGTGAAAATTGGAAGGTTAGAGAACTTTCTAAAATTTGAGAAAGCCCAAAATAAACCTGATTGTGTAAAGAAAAATAAAAATTAAGGTTGAAGAAACAACGCCTAAGACTTCAAAGGCTTGGGTGTCTCTATTCAACTAATTGTTTGAATTTTTGTGCATGAGCTTCTGAGAAGAAAGCAAATTACAAAGAATGGAGTTCCATGGCACACATTAAAGACGGACCGGGTTATCATGTTATATATAAAGGCCATTTTTAACAAAATTTTGAAACTCCAAAAATGTTTACTTTACAATTTTGAAAACTTTTGGAGAAATTTTTTTTTTCGAAAACATATTCTAATAAATGTTTACTTGAAAATTTTTACAAATTTTTTGAAGAAAAATTTGAAAAATTTCACAGAAGCCTCACTGTTGAGCAAGACAAAACTCATGTTCTGAAAATTGTTATAAATTCAAAAGTGTTAAGGTTTTCGTCATCATGAGGAGGAGAGTGCTTTAAATGTAAAAAATGTGAAGCAGTAATAGATGGAGAATTGAAGTGATTCTTATCGGTTGGTAAATTTTTTCTTATAAATCAAAAATCCCAAAAATATGTTTTTAAATTTTAGGTGGAGACAAATTTTTCAGAAAATCCAAAAACATATTAAAAACAAAAAATACAAAAACATCGAAAAAAAGCAAAAAGAGTTTTGTGGATAAAAGGAAACGATAGTACATCAGTGGACTATCACAGTATGCTAAAGAAATGTAAAGTTTAAAAGTAATAAACAAGTCTTACTATGGATGTGTCGATAGGCTTTACAGGTTCAGTAAATTGTTTCCGGGATATAAACTAAATTTTCAACTGCTTAAACTTGTGGATTAACATCTCTTGGATATATGGACTTGGTACTTCGAAATTTCGTCTGAGAGATTGCCTGATTCTGAGATACGAGGTCTTTATAGATGATTGATATCTGGGGTATTATTCAAGTTCTTCTGATTTTGTGTAAGCAATGGCCTAGAACTTCTATAATGCTTTTGCAAAAATCCCCTAAAACTGCATTCAAATGAAAATATCAAAAGATACTACAATTGCAGTAAAAAAAGATTCCATTTTCGAACACTACCTTATAAGTCGAGCCTTCATCTCTCTGTCGGTACGTTGGTACTAACCTGAGCTCTCAAGGCCTCGCACAACCCAGATACAGATATCAATTACGCTATACTCACTGTAAGACAAAATCTAGGGAATCTTGATACAGGAGTATATTCAAGAGGTGGGAACCATAGTTAAGTCAAGTTTCATACTTCTACCTAACATATCTTGGAACAATTGAGAAATGTGTTGAAGTTTAAGAGGACAAAAATATCGACAATCTAGATAAATTTGTTTAAAACTTAGTGTCATAAAAAGTCAAAGGTACTAGTATATATTTCAAAACCTGATATGATCCTTTAACACAAACTCAACAAAAATATATTTGTAAACATGTTTGTACATACTTAATGTTTGATATTCATTCATAAAAACCAAAGATTATATTATCTTTTAATTTTGACCACTGATGATGAAAAGCTGATTTTCAAAATCTAGACTTGCTGAACAAAACCTAAAAACTTTTGAAAATTGATCTGAAAAGTTTAAAAGTTCATTAAGTTGAAACTTACATTTGAATAAATGCGTCAGTTTATTGTTAAAATGATTAATCAAGATCATTAAGATGAACTTGATACATGAATCAGCTATTCAAGGTCACTGATCTGGACTTGATTAACTGAGAGGGTTTAAAAACTGATGAGAAGATTAAAACTTGAAATATTTGTGTTTAAAAGTTTCAAAGGTTGAATCTGAAGTATTTATTTGAATATTTGAAGAACTTTGAAACAGAAAGTAGATTTTAAGGGGGAGGTAGATAAAAACGTTGATTGAAGATTCTAGAAAGCTCAAAGCAAGGGGGAGCATGGTGATTAAAGTTTTATCAAGACAAGCTCCAGAAGAAAAGAGAAAAAGATTGTAGATGCTATGAAGATCATGGAAGATAAAGGTACTCAAGAAATAAAGATCAAGAGAACATTAAAGACTTAGGAACTTAATTGAAGAATGTTGACTACGGCAACATCCAAGGGGGAGTCTATTGATGCATATGTCTGTTGCCTACGTCATCGTATTACGTCGAGTCAGTATTTAGGAGCGAAATAACAAAGTTTATGTTTGTAAAGGGTCAAGTTCGCTTGAATAATGTGTGGATAGTCAAGTTCGGCCGAACTTGACTAAGCAAGTTCGCCCGAACTTGTATCTCACCAGCGAACTTGCACTCCTATAAATAGGAGACTTGACATTTCACTTGTAAGATTCAGAGATTTTGTCACGATAGAGGCGAAGCTATGTCCAAGTGTTTCCAGGATCTGTAACGTCTATACATTAATGAAACAGTGATTAATCAGTAACAAACTTGTCTCCAATGTCGCCTATGCAAACGGATTCCGCATGTTTAACTTAGTTTTGCCATTAGGACCAGAACAATCCGTACAACGGACTTGCATGGTTTTTGCAACAATTTGACACCAATTCGTTTGATTTTAGTCTCCAAACTCTCAGGGGTATTTCAATGATGTATTTAACATGATATATTCAAATTTGGACAGAATTTGCCCGTGAATTCTTCATTTTAGTGTAAAAGTTAAGAAAAATTGAAGAATGGAGTAGAATTAGAAGTGTTCTTGCGTTGATATCAATCAAATCAGGCTATTCTGTGATATTCCGGGTTTTTCGGATAACTTACACGTGACACTTATCGAATAATATATGTGTTAAGTATTAAACGTGCATGGATTAAATATGTGTTGTGTGTTGTGTAAATTTTTAGTTATAGAATAGTTACTGTAGATATGTACACGAACTAAACCGAACCGCGACGTGAACCAACTTCGATTCATCGTGACTCTAGGAGTAACAAGTTCTAAACTTTAGCTCAAGTCAAGTCCTCGGCCAAGATCGAATCCAAACCAAGAGCAAACCTAAACCAAACCAAATCAGACTTTTCGACCGAGATCAAACCCAAACCAACCACCCTAGTTCCTCGGCCAAAATCTCAAACCAAAATCCGCAATCCTTATCTCTTGCGCCTATACAACTTTCATCACATCCAAACCAAACTAACTCACCCAAGTCCCTCGGCCATAAACCCAAACCAAACCGTAACCCTATCCCTTGAGCCTATATATATCATTCATTGCATGTGTCATTGACAAAAACACAAACCCTAAAGAAAAACAGCTGTCGGCAGATTGTTCTCGCCTATTGTGATCGCAATCAGCTGCCTTTCTTGTTCGTTTATTCCTCTCGGTTGCAGCAGCAGCAACAGTCTCCATCTTCACCTGCATTCAATCGCGAGATCAGTCTTTGTTCACCTCTAGTCGGTCAAACAGCCCACTTTATCAACAAGCCCTTCTCGGTCGCGATTTACCTTCAAGCCAAATCCACTCACATCCAAGTTTCGACCGCTTACCTTGTCACTTAAGGTTAGGATCTATCTTTTGTTGCTAGATCATGTTCAGTTATACGTGTCTTGAGTGTGTTGTTTTCGGATTTGCATAATAGAATGAGATAGATGATTGTATTGTTTCGGATATACATATACATGCTTGAAAGAATTGATATAAATGTGTCGGATATATGTATGCTTGAATGTTTAGTTGTCTCGGGTATATGTATGCTTGAATGGTTAGTTGTTTTGGATATATGTTTCTTGATTGTTGCTGTTCTCAGATCGCATGATGGTATAGTTTCGGATTATAAGTGCTGTAAATAATCGGCTGTTTTGGGCTTGTTCATATGCAGAATTGTTTTCGGAAATCACAAGTTACAAGTGTGTTTTGGTTGTAATAACTAGAAGTAAGAACTAGGGTTTGCATGGATAGGATATTAGTATTAATCTAGGATTAGAAATCGGTTTTAGATCGCCTAGATTAATCGCATGAACGGGATTACACGAGTTTATGATAAAGATATGCTGAATCAGGATGCTGAGTAAAAGTTACAGCCGACTTCATCTGGCTATAACTCGGTCAATAGTTGTCGAAAAACGGATTTTCTGATGTCTAGAACGTAGAGATTTGAATAAGGAATCTAATGGCGCTGGATTCATAATTTTCTGAAATCGTTTGATATTTTTAAAGGGCTAAACAAGTTCAGTAGCTAAAGCTGTGAAAATTCTGGAATTTTGTTGGTTGTTTATCAAGCTAGATTTTAAAATCAGTAGAGAGTTGAGTCATGATTTTTGTACAGCAACTAGGTATAGAAATTTCCGGGCAACTCCAACTGGAATTTTGTTAATCGGACGATCAGTGATTTTTAAATAAATTCTTCCGTGGACTGCAGTCAGAAAGCGGTAAATCTGACTGCAGCTTAATGAATTAATATTTATGGCTAATTGGTAAAGATTTAGGACTTGTAAAAATTATATAAATTTCTATGGTATAGATGTCACCTACTGTAAAAATATTGGAATTTTTGGAGTGTTAGAACTATTTTATAAAAGTCCTAGAAAACAACTGAATAATTGAGTGTTAAGCAGAAAGTTGATAACTTGTGATTTTATGCATTAAAGTGTTGCATGGATTTGGAATATGTTCATGATAAGTTGTTTGATTACTATGATCACATGAGAATACTTGCATGCATGTTTGAGTGTTAGAGATGTTGTTTGTGTGTATCAATTTGTGAGTAAATTGCGTGTGGAATTTGTATTGGTGTGATTTCACACTGACGTGTAATTAATTGGTTTGTTAGGACGCAACTAGCGGTCCCATCTCTTATAACATCTTTGCTACACTAACCGAGCAAATAAAGGTGAGTTCACGGCCCCTAACTTTATCCGGTTTTTAAACAACAGGGGGAGAAACATGTATACACTCTCAAACTCAATCTCTTTACGTTATACGAATTTAACGTCACATAACTATACGGTAACTAAGTTAATGTTAATGTAATGTTATGGTCACTAAGCAGCTTTATCACTTAAGTCCTCGACAATCTCCTCGGATCGTTAGTATTTGGGTTAAATAGCGGGGGAATTATAAGTAGTACTACTGGGCCCGACAAGCCCCATCCGAGCTAGTCGCGCTAGCTGACCTGGTATGGTCAATGGGTGAATAATTGGCCTAACACCGCCATGGTCATGTGATAGCCTGCAAAACGGAGGCACAACAGTCAGCTTCGATCGCGAACTCTTACGTGACATGACTTTAGGCTAGCTACCTATATATATTAACATTGAACTTAATTACGAATCAACTTAATATTCCGGGTTTGGAATATTGGAAACATCAACTTATTATCCCGGGTTGGGGATAATGGAATTAACAACTTAATATTCCGGGATGGGAATATTGGAAGCAACAACTTATTATTCCGGGGTTGGAATAATGGAACTGATACGTTATCCCGGGTTGGGGATAACGGAGTAATCAAACTATAACCGAACAAACGAATTTATGAAAACCTATGAACTCACTCATCTTAAATGTTGACACTTGTTTCTATACATGTTTCTCAGGACGCTAGGAGCTCTAGGTGCACGCACATGCATTGAACAAGACATCATTATCGAGTCTTATTTATCAATATTGTTTTGGGATTTTTCATTTGTTTTGGCGTTTGTGTTGGCGCCCGCATCACTACTTACTTATGCTTCCGCTCAAACTTTAAAACTAATGCTCTGCTAAATATTGGTAATATAAAATTAACAACAAATGATTTTGGAAAACGTATAATCAAATCATATAGAGTCGTTCGACGTACTAGTGTTTCAGATTCTGGTTTGTTCACACGCCTCGCGGTAAAACTCCGCAAGTGGAAGTTGAGGGTGTGACAGATTGGTATCAGAGCCACTAGCTATAGAGAACCATGTTTGCATTAGAAGTAGACCTAAACTATAGCTGATATCACGACACTAGACTTAGTTTGGCACCGAATTATTATATCTTGTTATGCAATATACCACAATTTTGGTAGATTATGCCTTCATAATAAGAAATGAAAACAACTCATAACTAACTACACGACCAAACAAGCAATGTCATCATCCTCATCGTCATCATCGTCCGACAGACTTACGCCACCAAGGGCACCAGGAAAGGCACCAATGGTGGAACCCATACCACCTTATGGCGTGGAGACACGCTCAGCGGCGAGGAAAAGGCTCGCTCTGGGGGAAGGGTCGTCGTTACGCCCAACTATTGCTGTACCGGTTGAACCGGTTAATCCTGTAGAAATAGGAATTGACATGCTTAGAATCCTGGTACATACACAACAGAAACAGCTAGAAAGAATGCAGGAAACCATCCTGGCACAAGGATGGATGATCCGACACCTTACCGGAAAGACCGACTCGCTCGAGGAAGAGCATCGTACGAGTAAGATAGCTCGTAACACCATAGCCAGAGATCTGCGTGCTGAGCAGATAAGAGCTGACTGGCTTGAGGACAGAGTCCTGGAAAATAGTTGGAACATTCAGGAACTGCAAAATCAAGCACTTGCACCAGCACAGGCCCCTCCAGTGCCGGTAGAGGAGGATCCAGAAGAGGATCCAGAGGAGGATCCTGAAGAGGATCCGGAGGAGGACCCAGCTGAAGAAGCTGGAAATGCCGCACAGGATGACGGAAACGACAGTGACTTGGGGAATGGAGACGTAGACGACTGACACGTCTCGTTTATATTTGTTTTCCTTCAGTTTATTTATTTTCCCACTTGTGTTTAAACTTGAGACTTTATAGTAAATTCGTATGTGTGATTTGCACTTTTGTAAGACGTTGAAATTTCAGTTAATCAAGTATTTCTTTTGATTATTTAACATATTGAGTTGACATAACTTACTAATTATTAAAGTACGAAGTAGGATAACTATATTGGATATATAGACTGATCGGGGTGTGCTTGTGTTGTGTTTCGAAGATCTAAATGGCAACTGGAAGACGTGGAAACCTTAACTTGACGCCCGAAGAGCTAGCTGCCATGATCCAGGAGCATGTGAACGCAGCTTTAGCGGGTCTTCAGAACCAGCCGGCAGGTAACCATTATTAAATTTTCGCGTGAGAATCTAATAGTGAGGCTAGTAAAATTCCTTGCTGACTTCCTGTCCTCTGTCAGCAGGAGGGGCTTTAACCCCTACAAGATGTTCCTTGACGCAAAGCCTAGCAAATTCTCGGGGGCGGAAGGACCCATTGGACTGGTCCGCTGGATCGAAAAATCGGAATCTGTTTTTGAAATGTGCAACTGCCTAGAGGCAAACAAGGTCAAATACGCAGCCTCAACACTGGAAGATGGGGCACTGACATGGTGGAATGCCCAAGTTCAAACCCGTGGGCTTATAGCTGCGAACGCAATGGCATGGACTGAGTTCAAGGCCCTGATTAAAGAGGAGTACTGTCCACGAGACAGAGTGCAACAATTGGAGCAAGCTCTATGGAACCACAAGATGGTGGGATCGGAAATTGAAGCTTACACTGCAAAACATCATGACTTAGTATTTCTGTGCCCCGAATTGGCCAACACGGTGGAGAAAAGACTCGAGTTCTATCTCGGGGGTCTGGTTCCAGAAATTCAGGGTATGGTGATGTCTAGTAACCCTGTAACTGAACATCAAGCAATCCGATTGGCTCACAAACTCACCGATAACGCGGTGGAACAGAAGAAACTGCCAGCACGGGGTACCACTGAAGTCGCCCCAGATAACAAAAGAAAATTTGAAGACTCCACTGTTCGACAGTCTTCGTCATCACATCCGCAGCAAGGGAACCAGAAACGGTTCAATCATTACCACACAGCCACCGGGGTCATCAAAATCATCCCGCCAACAACAACAACAACAACAACAATATCAACAACCCGAATGCAAGCGGCTATGCGGGCCGAAAGCCGCAGTGCAACCGCTGTAATCTCCACCATAACGGCCCTTGTGCCGGAAGTCGCTGCCAAAGATGTGGCAAGATGGGACATGCAGCAAAGGATTGTCGTGGGGAAATCATGTCCCGACAAAATCAGAACCAGCCCCAAGGTCAGCAGCAGGGTATAAACCGGGGATGCTATCAGTGTGGTAGCACTGCTCATTTCAGAAAAGACTGCCCACAGTTGCGCAACAACAACAATAATGGTGGAAACAACACAACAACCGCAACAATAATAACAACAACAATAATGGGAACGGTGGCACAGGAGGTGCCAAAGGTCGCGCATTTACATTGGGCCGCGGAGAGGCCAGAAACGACACGAACGTGGTAACCGGTAAGTTTCCCCTTAATGAACACTTTGCTACTGTGCTTTTTGATACGGGTGCGGATAGGAGTTTTATATCTGAGTCTTTTAGGGAGAACCTAAATCTCACGCTTAAACCATTAGAGACCCCTTATGTGATAGAATTAGCCAATGGTAAATCGGTAGATGTGACCCAAATCGTATCCGGCTGTCAACTCAAACTCGCGGGCCACACTGTTACCATCGATCTGATGACAACTACCCTGGGTAGTTTTGACGTGGTAGTCGGAATGGACTGGCTATCCGACGTCCGGGCTGAAGTTCTCTGCTTCGAAAAGTCTATCCGTATTCCACTCTCGAACGACGAAATCCTGACAGTACAAGGCGATAAGGCAAGCGCCGTCACCAACATCATCTCATACATGCAAGCGCAGAAATATCTTCGGAAAAAGAATTCCTTCGCTTTAGTCGCACTAATTACCGAACAGCCTAAGGACGAGAAACGTATAGAAGACATCCCTGTCGTCTGTGATTTTTCCGATGTATTCCCAGAAGAACTACCTGGTCTTCCACCACATTGACAATTGGAGTTTGAAATCGAATTGGCAAGCAATGCAACTCCTATCGCCAAGGCTCCATACCGCCTAGCTCCAGCCGAGCTGCAGGAGCTGTCTACCCAACTTCAAGAGCTGTTGGAAAAAGGATTTATCCGACCAAGCGTTTCGCCATGGGAGCTCCAGTCCTCTTTGTCAAGAAAAAGGACGGGACTTTCCGCATGTGCATCGACTATAGGGAACTCAACAAGGTTACTGTCAAGAACCGATACCCGTTACCTCGCATCGACGATCTATTCGACCAACTACAAGGGTCAAGCTACTACTCCAAGATTGATTTACGGTCTGGTTACCACCAGCTACGCGTCAGGGAGGAGGATATCGCCAAGACGGCATTTCGCACTCGGTATGGCCATTACGAGTTCTTGGTCATGCCATTCGGTCTCACTAACGCACCCGCGGTATTCATGGACCTCATGAACCGCGTGTGTAAACCATACCTCGACAAGTTTGTCATTGTGTTCATCGATGACATACTCATCTACTCCAAAAGTGAAGAAGAACATGCGGAACACCTACGATTACTGCTAGAGCTGCTTCAACAGGAAAAACTATATGCCAAGCTTTCGAAGTGTGATTTCTGGATTCGGGAAGTTCAGTTTCTCGGGCACGTCGTGAATGAAAAGGGTATCCACGTAGACCCTGCCAAGATTGAAGCCATCAAAAACTGGGAAGCACCTAAGACACCGACGGAGATCCGCCAATTTTTGGGATTGGCTGGTTACTACAGACGCTTCATCGAGGGATTTTCAAAGATTGCACAGCCGCTTACTACCCTCACCCAGAAAGGCATCAAGTATGCTTGGGGTGAAAAGCAAGAAGCAGCATTTCAATTGCTGAAGCAGAAACTTTGCAGTGCACCCATTCTGTCCTTGCCGGAAGGGACAGATGACTTTGTAGTGTATTGTGATGCTTCCATTTAGGGATTGGGATGCGTACTCATGCAACGCGATAAGGTCATCGCGTATGCGTCGCGACAGCTGAAAGTTCACGAGAAAAACTACACGACACATGACCTGGAATTGGGAGCAGTAGTGTTTGCACTTAAGATTTGGAGACACTACCTCTATGGAACCAAGTGCACAATCTTCACAGACCACAAAAGCCTCCAACACATCTTTGATCAGAAGGAGTTGAACATGCGACAGCGTCGCTGGGTCGAACTCTTGAACGATTATGAGTGTGCCATTCGGTATCACCCGGGTAAAGCTAACGTGGTAGCTGATGCACTCAGTAGGAAGGAACACTTGAAACCTCGTCGCGTACGAGCACTACAACTCACTATTCATTCGGGGCTACCCGATCAAATACGCGACGCCCAGTTAGAAGCAGTTAAGGAGGAAAACATCAAAGCCGAATCAGTGGGAAAAATGGAACGCGATTGGGAAGTAAAGCCCAATGGAGCCCGGTATTTCATGAATCGCATATGGGTACCTCTCTACGGGAACCTCAGAGAGCTAGTCATGGACGAAGCTCACAAATCTCGATACTCTGTCCATCCGGGTTCGGATAAGATATATCAAGACCTTAAAGCTGCGTATTGGTGGCCCAACATGAAAGCCGATATAGCCACCTACGTGAGTAAATGTTTGACTTGTGCAAAAGTCAAGGTGGAGTATCAAAAGCCATCGGGGCTACTCCAACAACCTGAGATCCCAGTGTGGAAGTGGGATCAGATCTCAATGGATTTCATCACTAAACTCCCGCGAACCTTGGGTGGTTGCGATACCATCTGGGTGATCGTGGATCGTTTAACTAAGTCCGCACACTTCCTAGTTATTAAAGAAACAGATAAGATGGAGAAGTTGACTCGCATCTACATTAAGGAAGTAGTTTCTCGGCACGGAGTGCCAACGTCCATCATCTCAGATAGAGATGCTCGTTTCACGTCAAACTTCGGGCAGTCACTCCAGAAAGCGTTGGGAACACGCTTGGATATGAGCACAGCTTATCACCCTCAGACTGATGGTCAAAGCGAAAGGACCATACAAACCTTGGAAGACATGCTTAGGGCATGCGTAGTGGACTTCGGAAATATTGGGAAATTCACCTGCCTCTAGTAGAATTCTCATATAACAACAGCTATCACACGAGTATTTCGGCAGCACCGTTTGAGGCATTATACGGTCGTAAATGTAGATCACCGGTCTGCTGGGCAGAAGTCGGTGACAGTCAACTCACAGGCCCTGAGTTAATACTTGAGGCCACTGAAAAGATTGTACAAATCAGAAACCGCATGGCGGCGACACGAGATCGACAGAAAAGCTACGCTGATCAACGACGCAAGCCGCTCGAATTCAAGTAGGCGATCGCGTCCTACTAAAGGTGTCACCCTGGAAGGGTGTAATCCGCTTTGGAAAACGAGGCAAACTTAACCCACGGTACGTAGGCCCGTTTGAAATCTTGAAACGTATTGGACCCGTAGCATATCAATTAGACCTTCCTGCCGAACTCAGTGGAGTTCACAACGTATTTCACGTGTCAAATCTGAAGAAGTGTCTATCAGATGAAACTCTAGTTATTCCATTGGATGAGATCCAAGTGGATGAGCAACTGCACTTTGTAGAACAGCCTATCGAGATCATGGATCGTGAGATCAAGACTCGAAGGCACAGCAAGATTCCAATCGTTAAAGTTCGTTGGGACTCTAAGCGTGGACCGGAGTTCACGTGGGAAAGAGAGGATCAAATGAAAAGCAAATACCCACACCTCTTCGCAACTGAGCAGCAAACTAACGATACCAGTAACTAAATTTTCGGGACGAAAATTCTTTCAACAAGGGGATGATGTGACAACCTGGAAACTTCTTATACTTTCGTGTACTATTGTTGACTAAATTCTTGTGCATGGCACTTGGAAATCTTTGTGTATGACACTTGGGAACTTCTTGTAACGTTGCGTACCATTATAAACGAACTAACTCTTTGTGCGTGGCACTCTAAACATGTACGTTACATGCTAAACCGCGTTTACTCAATTTTCGGGACGAAAATTCTTTCAACATGGGGATAATGTGATATCCCGGGTTTTTCGGATAACTTACACGTGACACTTATCGAATAATATATGTGCTAAGTATTAAACGTGCATGGATTAAATACGTGTTGTGTGTTGTGTAAATTTTTAGTTATAGAATAGTTACTGTAGATATGTACACGAACTAAACCGAACCGCGACGTGAACCAACTTCGATTCATCGTGACTCTAGGAGTAACAAGTTCTAAACTTTAGCTCAAGTCAAGTCCTCGGCCAAGATCGAATCCAAACCAAGAGCAAACCTAAACCAAACCAAATCAGACTTTTCGACCGAGATCAAACCCAAACCAACCACCCTAGTTCCTCGGCCAAAATCTCAAACCAAAATCCGCAATCCTTATCTCTTGCTCCTATACAACTTTCATCACATCCAAACCAAACTAACTCACCCAAGTCCCTCGGCCATAAACCCAAACCAAACCGTAACCCTATCCCTTGCGCCTATATATATCATTCATTGCATGTGTCATTGACAAAAACACAAACCCTAAAGAAAAACAGCCGTCGGCAGCTTGTTCTCGCCTATTGTGATCGCAATCAGCTGCCTTTCTTGTTCGTTTATTCCTCTCGGTCGCAGCAGCAGCAACAGTCTCCATCTTCACCTGCATTCAATCGCGAGATCAGTCTTTGTTCACCTCTAGTCGATCAAACAGCCCACTTTATCAACAAGCCCTTCTCGGTCGCGATTTACCTTCAAGCCAAATCCACTCACATCCAAGTTTAGGCCGCTTACTTTGTCACTTAAGGTTAGGATCTATCTTTTGTTGCTAGATCATGTTCGGTTATACGTGTCTTGAGTGTGTTGTTTTCGGATTTGCATAATAGAATGAGATAGATGATTGTATTGTTTTGGATATACATATACATGCTTGAAAGAATTGATATAAATGTGTCGGATATATGTATGCTTGAATGTTTAGTTGTCTCGGGTATATGTATGCTTGAATGGTTAGTTGTTTTGGATATATGTGTCTTGATTGTTGCTGTTCTCAGATCGCATGATGGTATAGTTTCGGATTATAAGTGCTGTAAATAATCGGCTGTTTTGGTGCTTGTTCATATGCAGAATTGTTTTCGAAAATCACAAGTTACAAGTGTGTTTTGGTTGTAATAACTAGAAGTAAGAACTAGGGTTTGCATGGATAGGATATAGTATTAATCTAGGATTAGAAATCGGTTTTAGATCGCCTAGATTAATCGCATGAACGGGATTACACGAGTTTATGATAAAGATATGCTGAATCAGGATGCTGAGTAAAAGTTACAGCCGACTTCATCTGGCTATAACTCGGTCAATAGTTGTCGAAAAACGGATTTTCTGATGTCTAGAACGTAGAGATTTGAATAAGGAATCTAATGGCGCTGGATTCATAATTTTCTGAAATCGTTTGATATTTTTAAAGGGCTAAACAAGTTCAGTAGCTAAAGCTGTGAAGATTCTGGAATTTTGTTGGTTGTTTATCAAGCTAGATTTTAAAATCATTAGAGAGTTGAGTCATGATTTTTGTACAGCAACTAGGTATAGAAATTTCCGGGCAACTCCAACTGGAATTTTGTTAATCGGACGATCAGTGATTTTTAAATAAATTCTTCCGTGGACTGCAGTCAGAAAGCGGTAAATCTGACTGCAGCTTAATGAATTAATATTTATGGCTAATTGGTAAAGATTTAGGACTTGGAAAAATTATATAAATTTCTATGGTATAGATGTCACCTACTGTAAAAATATTGGAATTTTTGGAGTGTTAGAACTATTTTATAAAAGTCCTAGAAAACAACTGAATAATTGAGTGTTAAGCAGAAAGTTGATAACTTGTGATTTTATGCATTAAAGTGTTGCATGGATTTGGAATATGTTCATGATAAGTTGTTTGATTACTATGATCACATGAGAATACTTGCATGCATGTTTGAGTGTTAGAGATGTTGTTTGTGTGTATCAATTTGTGAGTAAATTGCGTGTGGAATTTGTATTGGTGTGATTTCACACTGACGTGTAATTAATTGGTTTGTTAGGACGCAACTAGCGGTCCCATCTCTTATAACATCTTTGCTACACTAACCGAGCAAATAAAGGTGAGTTCACGGCCCCTAACTTTATCCGGTTTTTAAACAACAGGGGGAGAAACATGTATACACTCTCAAACTCAATCTCTTTACGTTATACGAATTTAACGTCACATAACTATACGGTAACTAAGTTAATGTTAATGTAATGTTATGGTCACTAAGCAGCTTTATCACTTAAGTCCTCGACAATCTCCTCGGATCGTTAGTATTTGGGTTAAATAGCGGGGGAATTATAAGTAGTACTACTGGGCCCGACAAGCCCCATCCGAGCTAGTCGCGCTAGCGACCTGGTATGGTCAATGGGTGAATAATTGGCCTAACACCGCCATAGTCATGTGATAGGCCTGGCAAAACGGAGGCACAACAGTCAGCTTCGATCGCGAACTCTTACGTGACATGACTTTAGGCTAGCTACCTATATATATTAACATTGAACTTAATTACGAATCAACTTAATATTCCGGGTTTGGAATATTGGAAACATCAACTTATTATCCCGGGTTGGGGATAATGGAATTAACAACTTAATATTCCGGGATGGGAATATTGGAAGCAACAACTTATTATTCCGGGGTTGGAATAATGGAACTGATACGTTATCCCGGGTTGGGGATAACGGAGTAAACAAACTATAACCGAACAAACGAATTTATGAAAACCTTGAACTCACTCATCTTAAATGTTGACACTTGTTCTATACATGTTTCTCAGGACGCTAGGAGCTCTAGGTGCACGCACATGCATTGAACAAGACATCATTATCGAGTCTTATTTATCAATATTGTTTTAGGATTTTTCATTTGTTTTGGCGTTTGTGTTGGCGCCCGCATCACTACTTACTTATGCTTCCGCTCAAACTTTAAAACTAATGCTCTGCTAAATATTGGTAATATAAAATTAACAACAAATGATTTTGGAAAACGTATAATCAAATCATATAGAGTCGTTCGACGTACTAGTGTTTCAGATTCTGGTTTGTTCACACGCCTCGCGGTAAAACTCCGCAAGTGGAAGTTGAGGGTGTGACATATTCTAGCTCTGATACCACTTGTAGGACCGATCCTGATAGATTAGGAACCTAGATTTGATATCTAATGTCCATAATAGCAGAAATATTACGACACGATTACCATGTAACAAGAATTAGTCAAGTTAAACGTCAATTTTATTATATAACATCAAGTCTCCAATTTGACAGAGCTTCGCCTCAAAGTGCACAAAGTTACAAATGAAACAAACAAGCTAGCTCTATATAGGCTCCCAAGTTCGCTGGTGGAGGAGGAAGTTCGGGCGAACTTGACTTCACAAACTCATCACGAGCGAACTTGACCTTTAGACACATAAATACTTGATTTCACTAGCCTATTCAAATCTAATCTATACAGACTTGATATAAGACTAAGACATAGACATTCTGCCCTAACATTCATTTAGAACTAACTGCTTTTCTGAAGCAGGCATTCAACCTGGATGCGATGTGTACGTCCAAATGTTGCATATACGCTCCCCTGTCTGGCCTTTTATCGAATGATTTCGAGTCTTTAATTATTTTTTGACGTTGTAGATTGTAGTCGGACAGAATAATTTTACTAAGATATTTGTGTCTTAGCAGATAGATTTACGTCCGTTGTCCGATGCTTTCATCAGTTTCTTTGACCAACCCACATATCCACGTGTTGTTTTCCTTTGTATGTCTCCATGTGTCGCATCGTAAATATTCCACAATCAACACCGTTCCTAAGAGTTCTCCAATCCATATCTTTCCGTATTATAGCTGATTTTTCAAGCCCGTTGATTGCTACTTTAGCCCTTGACTTCTTCTTTAAGTATAGTATCAGGAACCTTTTCTGTAAGAAAGCAACATTTTGTATGTAGTTAAGTTTGCATTAACACATATATATTTGAAGAAATGTGTTATTACCAGCGTGTTTGGAAGCCCTTTGTATCTATCATCAAAGTCTTGCTCTGCTGCTGAGTTGTCAAGTATTTCAACGTGCCCGGTTTTCATGTGAAAACACATGCAATAGAAATGGTCACCCTGAAATATGGGAATAAACAAAAGATCCACCAATTCTAGTTTTTTACGCCATATTTCTTTAACATATCATCGAGATTTGAGCTAAAAACTTTTAGCCGCTTTTGGTCGCTATAGCTATCGCCGTACATAGTGCCTCGCTGAAAATTGTTTAAAGTAGATGCAGGTAAGGTCCATTTTTTAATATGTTAAAATTGAAAGCCATGCGATGTATTCTGGCTAAATCGAACATTCCATGCGAAATGTTTAATATACATGTGAATTATAAATACAAAAAAACTAAAAAAAATTAACCCATTATCAAAAAAACATACCAGCATTGTGCTATGCAGGAAGAGCCTGTAAGGAGACAATATTTTATTCCTCCTCTTCTCTTATTGGTTGAGCACGTCAGCAAATGTATCTATCCCGCTTGCAGCTACATACTGATTTGGAAAGAAGCTCTCAAAGACAACCTTGAATGCCTGAACCCTAGTCTTTGAACGGTAAAATACAGACATGCCGGTGAAAAAATATTTAATTAAATTCCATACACAAGCTTATGCATACATGGTTGTAATTTTCCAAAAAGTATATACTTAATTTGATGAAATAGTATACTAACTTTGTCCCCGCGAGTGTAGCAAATGTGTACCTAACAACACTTAGCTCACGATCCAGGAGTGCCTCTTTCACGTTAACCACTCTGTTACAGTAGGGGAACAAAACGCCTCTCTGAGGTCTGAATATCTCTTCTCATTCCGAAATTTTGCACTTTCTATTGACTTAAAAACTATCTCATTCAATCCTTTTGGTACGACCTTTTTGTGTCCCCTGTGTACCTTTTTATTTGCTTTCCTTTTTTCAGGTGGATGTTTTTCAACTTGATTTGAGTCCTTTTTCCAAACAGGCGGTGGGTTCTTCTCCTTGTGTACCCTAGCCATTGTATCTACAATTTGGGGTTGTTCCTTATCTCGATGTGGTGTGAGACTCAAGAGTGTTTCAACATAGTACAATTCCTCAGCCGTCACATCGGGATATACCATAACGTCGTTACTTGAATCATTTTCTTGTTGTTGGTTTTGTGTACTTGCTGCTAGGTCAACCGCCTCTGCCTGTTTCACAATTGTTGTCATCTTCGAGTCCATGATCTGCATGCGGTTCTTGAACTTTTTGCGTAGATTTGGCTAAAGAAACTATTTCCATCACGGCGTTACCACCTTCTGAAAGTAAGTTCGATTTAAGACAAAAAAATGTATTGTTTATTTTCTGTTAGTCCTATGTTGTAACCTAAATGTTTACCTTGCACAGGCGACTGGTTGTAAACGTATACGCCGGGTTCCGCAGTTTGCAATCTTGCAATACAAGTATCTGAAATCACATCATCAGCTTCTTGCACACCTACACAACCATCAAATGTGCCAATTAACAAGATTATGTATCTTGAGCATACGAAACTGCCATTCTGACCCACAAACAATTCATTTCGCATAGGTATATGTTAAAATCGCACAGTCATGAGTCCAAGTATAATTATTTTTGATACATTCTGTTTGTTTGCCACTCAAACTATCCATGTTGTTTTCTTCATTGTTGTGTTGCACTTCTTCAAAATCTGCATTCTCACTACAATATGTATCTTCCATGTGCTTGTTATCTGCTTTTTTAGCATTACGATCTGTAGAATCTATTTATTGAACAGAATTTGACATAATATCAGATGCAGTCATACAAATTGATGATGTGTATAAACACCACATTTTCGCATGGCGAAATGGCGCATTCGCATGCACATTTGTATATGTATTATTAAATGTCTTACCTTCTGTTACTTGGTCCCCTATAATGTCCCTAATGTTTTCTTCATCGTTGTGTTGGCTTTCTTGATAATCTGCATTCTCTCTAGAACTAGTATTTGGCATACTATCAGAAGCAGGCATACAAAAGTGGATGTGCGAAGTGTGTTTTCCCATTGTTTGCAAGCTTGCAAAATTTCCGGATCCCAAAAACATTTTGTTTTTGCATCCGAAACCAACTTTTCACATCCAAAACAATTGAATTGTATTTCTTCATATTGCTTGTCATTCGCTTTAGGAGATTCTGCATTTCGCATGTTTAATAATCAGATTATAATATAGGCAAATTTGAATTATATAATACACACGAAGATAAGTTTTATATGACAGACCCGTTTATTGATGTGTGAAGCCTCTCGTTGCCTCTCCTGTTCAGAACTATAAAACACAGTGGGAGAGAGTTGAACAGGTGTGCTATAATAATCCAATATTTTCTGCGTTTGTATCCCAACTCCCGTCACAAGGTTCAATTCTGATGTTTCCAGTTCAAGCATATCATCTGACATGCTGCAGGGTTCATCTCTGTTTACTGTTGGAAACGTACTCCCTTTTATGTAGCATTTTCAGAGGTCCACTGGTGGTATTGTATACTCCTCTGCTGAATGATCTTGCTCATGTTCATAATCATTCTCATTTCATTATCCGTAAGAGGACCTTCTGCTGACTGATCTTGATCATGTTCACAATCGTTCTCATTTTCATTATCCGTAAGAGGACCTTTGGTGCTCACATGCTCTTCCAATTGATCAATTAGCGTAGACGATATATATTGAATAACTGGGATTTTTACCACAACTTCCTTGAAAATCTGAGGCCTCTTGTTGAATTCATGAGCGTATAAAAGCTGTTTAATACATCAAAAAAGGCATGTTCTTAGTGTCGACGTTACATATAAAAGTGCGAATAATAGAAAAACATACCGTAAGAAAAGCGACGGGCCCAACTATTGTATTTTTGTGTTTTTTCATCCGCTCCTCGTCCGACGTAGACTTTCAAAAACATACGAGCACCAATCCAAATTTGGTATATCGTCAACGGATGTTACACCCAGCAAACACTTATCATCCGCAGTTGTAGCTTTTGTTATCTCGACAAAAATTGTCATAAAATATACTAGAAAATTGAGTTTAAACAGGTTACCCGCATTTCTTTGTTCAGACATTGTTGTTGCAACTGAGGCATGAGTAATCCTTGCGTTTTCTACCAATTGGTTCCTTAACAAATCTAGTATACTATCCCCACCTTCGGGTTCCTCATGTTTTTTAATTTTTCAGCCTTTTTTAATTTTCTCTTATAAGCAACCGCAACAACCGGTTCAGAACCTTTTGGTATACCAAATACCTTGTAAACCGATTCTGAAGTAAATTTAATCTTATGATTTCCAAAGTTTACCTCATCAAATTGCTCATAAAAGTTTCTTACAAGCCAAAAACCCAAACGAGTTGAAATATGATTAAGTTCTATATCTAGAGGATCCGAACCCCATACTTTTCACACAGGTGACTTGTGCTTCTGAAAATTTCTTAATAGTTTCCTTGTACGGGGTAGGTTGGCATCGCAACAAAACGGATTCGTTGTTGTATTCGAAGAAGGCCCTTGCCTCTGTCTTGCTTGGATCTGGTTCTTTTTGCCTTTTTCGTTTGTCGGGTTGTTTTGCTTGTGTTTTCCCTTTCTCACCCACA
Organism: Scalesia atractyloides; assembly: GCA_947069175.1. Classification (NCBI taxonomy): domain Eukaryota; kingdom Viridiplantae; phylum Streptophyta; class Magnoliopsida; order Asterales; family Asteraceae; genus Scalesia; species Scalesia atractyloides. The sequence continues at coordinate 55,436,519 of CAMTDV010000016.1, read as the reverse complement.
TTATGATATTTTTTATTTGGAACAGGTTCTACGAAGTCATCATCATCATTTTCTTCTTCTCTGATCCTTTTTCTACTTGTTGTTTTTTGTTTGAATGTGCTAATTGGTAATTCAAAATCATCATCACTGTTAACATCTGCAAATGGAAAAAGAAAAATGAGGAATCTTTACCCCTCCTGCTCAATTTGTATATATTGAATACCAAAAACAAATGAATTCGCATAGGTAACCAATATTCCATTACAAAGAACAAACAATAAAAACGATTTTGCACGGTAAATTCGAATTCGCACAGGCAACAAATAAACATCAACAGTCATGTATTATGCACAGATAGCAAACTAAGGCCTTTTTGCACAGTACAAAATCACCCCCTAAATTTGAATATAACAACAAAAAGATAAAATCATAACAAGTATCACTTTCACTTAAACCTGGTCTTATCTTCTTCAACTGTGGTCTTTCATGGTTCTTTTTGCTCCGTTTCTCTGCAAAAGTCCAAAATCTCATCAGTGATGTTTTCAGAATACTAAACAAAAGGAAAAAAATCATGTTTAGTTACCTTTGGAAGCTGCATTCGTCATTTTTCAGTGCTTTCGCACATGAATCAATGTCCAGAAATGGCGGTTGGAGAAGAAAGAGGGACTATTTTTTATTTTGGATTGTAGGGTTGAAAAGTGATTCAAATTTCAAAGGATCATCGCTGATTTACCGGGATACTTTGTTTGGGAATTGTCAATTTTAACCCTAAACGAATCGAATTACGTATATTAATTGTTATTTTTAGTTTTGGTAATTATTGTCTCCTTGTTTGATGGTGCGAGATCGGACGGTCCAGGGGATCGCGTACATAATGTATGATAATATGTAATGTATGTTAACTGCCCTCTCTCTCTCTCTATATATATATAAACACAACGTTTGGAAACCATTTGTGACCTTGTATAAACCAATTATTTTGTCTTTTATAAACCAATTGTTTCATCTTGTATAAACAAGCGTGTCACATCCCCTGACCATACCCTGGGTGGGAGCCGTTAGCCAGTTACAGGTGGTATTGGTGTTTATTAAATTGGTAGTGGAAATTATCCTCAGGATCGTAGTTAGGAAATATTTCAAAGTTTGTAAAACACGGAAGTTTAATATTAAACAAATGGGTTCCATTCAAATGTTTTTATAGGGATGAATCCTAATTAACAAAACATAAATTTCTTCTTTTATTTAGGTAATCATAGCCACTATATTTAAGCCTTCGGTGCTTCATAGCAGGCTTCTACTCTTTCATGGTAAGCTACCTGAAACACATTTAGAAACATTTTGTCAGTGTAAAATACTGGTGAATTCATTCAATATCTATAAAAAGACACATTGTTATAATTTACAGTATCAAGGGTGATTACATTGTTTTTATCTATCAAAAACTCAGTCAGTATTTGTCACTTAGTGGCCGTTCCGATGTGCCGGTAGTCATATCACACATTGGCTAACTTTCGTCCAATAGTGAAGATTATCAAATAGTATATACAAAACCCCACATACCGGCAGTAATTGCCGAATACAAAAACTTAATCATGTAAGTATAACTGAAAAACATTTTGGGTTTTGAAATCATTTGATAAAAAGAAAGAATGACTCACATTATAGTTTTAGGGTTTTTACTTAAAGCTTCCTAGTGTTAATCCTGAGTTGATAATAACAATACAATACAACACATGTTAGTGCAACAATCCAACTCAAACTTTAACGATACATCACGAGATCAAAACCCCAACGTAGTTAACAAAAGTATAACCTTATTTAGGAAGCACTTTGGCATCCATTGCTAGGTTTCAGAACGGTCAGACAGGGTATCGAATCAGGGGCAGGGTTAAAACACTTACAACGGGGCAAAGCTTCACAGGTTTAGGGGTTTTAAGGGGGGTTTGGTAACTGAACAGAGCTTTGAGGGAGAGAAAGGATTGATTTTTGAAATCGAACTGAGCACGGACTTCTGTCCCAAACTTCTGAATTTATAGGCCATCTTGGTACCTCCTGCGCGTCGCGCAAGGTCTCGAGGAAACCCTCACGTGGCGCCTGGCAGCCAAATGTATAGCCCCGCCAGACGTCATGCTCAAGAAACACGTTTCCTGGTACTCTCCCACGCATCAGGAGAGATACAGGGGGTTCTGGCGCGTGGCGCCTGACATACCAAGATCGGTTTTCTTCGTTTTTTCGCGTCGGGTCTCGTTGTACGTGTCCGGGAATGCGATTAAGGGTCCTTATAAGGTGTTTTAGGAATTGTTATATCCTCTCCACCTGTTTAAAATCTCGTCCTCGAGATTTAGTGGAATAAGGGGTACTTTCATTTCATCTCTGATTCTAATTCCCAAGTGTATTCTGGCCCTCTCTTCGAATTCCAATTCACTTTGACCAGAATTAATCTTTTATGTTTGTGGTTCTTGACTTTCCTATCTTCAATTCGTAGAGGCTTCTCAACAAATTTCAGCTTCTCATTTACCTGTATGTCTTGAGGAGCTACTACAACAGATTCATAAGCTAGGCATTTTCTTAAGTTGCATACATGAAACACATCATGTACACCAACCATTTCTTAGGTAATTTTAGTTGATAGGCTACTGGACCGATTCGCTTGATAACTTCAAATGGTCCAACATACCTTGGGCTTAACTTTCCTCTTTTAACAAATATGATGACTCCTTTCAAAGGCGGAACTTTTAGCAATACTTTATTTCCGACTTGAAATTCTAATGGCTTTCGACGATTATCTGGATGACCCTTTTAACAATCTGGGTTGTTTTCAGTCTTTCCTTTACTTGAATTATTTTTTCAGTTATTTATTATACAATCTCAGGTCCTGATAATTTCTTTTCTCCTATCTCTACCCAATACACAGGTGTTCGACATTTTCGTCTGTCGAGTGCTTCGAATGGTGCAACATTAATGCTTGTATGATAACTATTGTTGTAAGAGAATTCTATGATTGGTAAATGGTCATCCCAACGTCTTCCAAAGTCTATCACACAGGCTCTAAGCATGTCTTCTAGAGTCGAATCATCCTTTCACTTTGTCCATCTGTTTGAGGGTGATAAGTTGTACTTAAATTTAATCGGGTTCCCATAGCTTTTTGGAAACTTGTCCAAAAATGAGAAGTAAAACGACTATCTCTATTGGACACAATAGATAAAGGGATTCCATGTAGTGAGACTATTTCATCCACATAAAGTTTAGCTAAACGTTCCATGCTGAAAGTTTACTTCTTTGGTAAGAAATGTGCAGAATTAGTTGATCTATCCACAATCACCCAAATTGTATAGTTACCTTTTCGCGTCTTGGGAGTTTTGTAACAAAGTCCATTGTTATCAATTCCCATTTCCAAACTGGCATCTCTAATTATTGAAGTAAACCTGAAGGTTTTTGGTGCTCAACTTTGTTGGTGCATAATGTCTATCGTCTAAGTCTTGGATCGAGTTTATATTGTATAGGGCTTCATTTGTTAGATTTCAAAGTATTTATGTTGTACTAGGACAAGTTCGGCCGAAGTTGTTGATGTCAAATGGACAAGTTCGCCTGAACTTAAGTTCGGCCGAAGTTGGCCATTGCCTTTCTCATCCGAACTTGTTCCTCTATATATAGCTAGCCTTGGTTTTTCATTTGTAACTTTGCAACTTTTGAGGCAAAGCTCTGTCGATTTGGATTTATACATTGTAAAGACATTTGGACTAATAAATCGACGTTTAAACAATAATTCTTTTGTATTTGTCACTAATCACGTAATTTCTGCTTACGATGACATAGATACAACCTAGGTTTCCGTGATAATTGGACGGATCGATCCTAACAAGTGGTAACAGAGCCATGGATACCTAGTTTGCAGATATCTACACAAGACTTTCTCTATTTCTACCCATTTCCTCTTCATTTTCACATTTATTCACAAAATGGATGAATCTACAGTTAAAAATGCCTAAATTTTGAATATGTCATACATAATCACCTAATAACAAACCCTTGAAAGTTTCAGATCAAATTTAACCGATTTCATGTCAAAATTCACAAAAACCAATGATTGACAAACCCATTCTATCCGAACTTGTTATATAAGTTCGCCCGAAGTTGTTCGTTTTTAACAACTTCGCGCGAAGTTGTAAAGAGTTTTATAAGAGATCTTCACATAACTTCGGACGAAGTTGTCAAAGGCATATACAAGTTTGAATTTGTTTGAAAATTGCAACAATTTCACCCGAACTATTTGACTGTGAAACTGAATTTGTTGGTTAGTCAAGTTCTACCGAACTTGTCTGTTCACTAATCAAATTTCAAGTGTTTGTGAGTGTGTTTTTAGATACAGTTCTCATTTGTCGAGATGGATACAGATCTTCATAATGCCTTCACTATAGCAGTGGCTCAGACATCAAACGCAATGGGAACTTCCGTGAAGCCACCCAAGTTGATGAGTATTGACGATTATGAAAGCTGATGTGAGAAGTTTGAGAATTGGGTTCAAGCGAATTTCATCCATTGATGGGTCGCAATAGAAACTGGATACAAATGGCCAGTTGATGAACATGGTATTGAGATTTCTTTGTCAAAGTATACACCTGGAGATAAAGATTTGTACGTATATGAGAAAAAAGATGATGAGCTTCTTACAGCAATCGGTTAATGAAGATATCTTGATTCTGCTACCAAAATGTGACACGACATAAGAGATGTGGAATGACTTACGCGCAATATATCACGATAGTACGGATATGCGAAAAAGCAAGAAAGCTCTCATCAAGAAGGAGTTCGATATATTTACGATGATGAAAGGTGAAACGATGAAGCAAATGATAGAGCGTTACTGTCATTTGGTGGTTTAGTGAAGAAGTCACGAGCTTCAAAAGACAGATGAAGAGTTGGTAGACAAAGTGGTCTACATACTTGATGGTACTGAAGAATGGTCCCGGTTATGCTAATTATCGTTTAGCTTATTTCATTGACAAGTTGGAGGGTCATGAAATGGAACTACAAATGATCGCTAAATCGAAGAATGCACAAGTTGTGCAAGACCATCGGATTGTACTACAAAAGTGGGTTTTTGTATACTTCAAGTCCAAAGATACAAACTGCTTTTAGTGCAAATGCTAATTCTTCAAATCATTCATTTCAAACATCACATCCAAGCTATGATCAAACACCAAACACATCACATTCCAATTCAAGCTCAAATTCTCCATTTCAGAATCAAGCCAATCAGCAGAATCGTTCCAGTTCTGATCCCAATGTGATTCATTGCAACATTGTAGTAAATCTGAAGAATGTATTCTCTGGGCAAGCAGCCAAACAACACATGGCGCTACATGCAACTGTACTTGAATCATTTGACAACTTGGTTGCGGGTAAGATTGGGAACCCGGAAATGACTGCCGTTGATTTTGATCAAGTTGATGAAGAAAAATTAGAGCTGATGTGTATTAAGTGGTGTTTAGCATCAATTATCCAAATAGTTATAAAGTTTGTTGCACTTACTGGACGTGATATTGGAAATTCAAGCAACAAGTTGGGATTCGACAAATCTAAGGTAACATGCTTCAAGTGTAGAAAAGGGGCATTTCAAGCGTGAATGCACCAATCGTGAAGCCAGCGGTAATCAAAGTCCGTTCGGAAACAACAACGATTACTACAAGAAAGCCTTGCAGTACAAACCATTTCCAAAAAGGGTTCAAGTTGAAGTTGAAGATGGTCCATCAAAACCAACGGAAAAAGCTCTAGTTGTTTCACACGAAGATGAAGGATTTGATTGGAACAACTATATTTCCAAGAAAGCTAATGTCGCTTTGATGGCCGAGATCGTGGAAGAGCCAGAGTCGATGGTTGATGAAGCAGCTCTTGAAAATGCAATCCTAGAAGAATACTTGCAAAGAACAGAAGAGGAGATGATCTATCATGAGACTAAACTGAAGAACCTTATACCTCCTAATCTTCAATCTAGTTTTGCAGGTTGTTTTGATGCTACATCTCAAGAGCAAGTGATGGAAGAAAAGAAACCTGAGATCGAGGAGATCATTGATGTGACGAAAGAGATGAATGAGGAAAACCTTACCAAGATTGCTGATAAAGCAATGATGGCTAATTTGAGAGAGGTAGGTCATGAGATCGAGGTAAAGGTAATTGAAAAGGAAGTCATCAAAGTAGAAATTATGGAGGTTGAAAAACCTTGCACAAAGTGTGCTAAAGCTTGCGTTCAATGTGCTAAATCAGTAATCATAAGTGACCTAAATGTGAATAATGAAAATTTTAAATATGATTATCGCACAATGAAAGAAGCTTATGATAAGATGAAAGGCACTTATCACATTTGTGAACAAGCTAACCCAGAACAAACTGACACAATCAGAATGTTAAAGGCAACACTAATGGAAAAACAAGAAGCCATTAACATGTACAATAATAACATTGCTGAGTTAAAACATGAGCTTCAAGAGATTAAACTTGAAACTGAACGTGTAAGACAATTGTTGCTCAGATACACGACGAATGCTTATATCATTGATCATATTCTTCCAATGATTCCTTCGGAAGAAAATGATAACAAGCTAAAAGGAAAGAAACGTGAAGATTATAGCAATGTTCCGCCTCCATTATGTGAAAGCTACTATCAAAAGAAAGTAGACGGAATGGAGAAGGCACTCAATGTAAAACTTTTATCTGAAACAAAAGATGAGTTTCCTTAAAACATTGATATAATTTTCAAGAAATCTAACGACGACAGTGAAGCAATTGTGGGTAATGTGATTGAAAATGTGTTGGGAAGTGATTCTGATGACGGCAGCTTTGAGAGCGCCGACTCGAGTTTGAATAGTTCTGATTCACAATCTGAAAATGAAGATACTTCATCAGAAAATAGACTAAGTGATGATCCTAACGTTGTGTTATACAAAGTTAAGGATTCTGATAGACTATATTTTGATGAAAGCTTTCCTATTCGGAAAGTGAAAGAAGATCATATCGATAAACTATTCAAACTAGTTGAAGTTTCATCAGAGGATCTAGATAAAAATGAGAAAAAATTCTATTCAAAATCCAAGAAGTTTTATAACAACTACTGGAAAAATGGTGGGGATTTTCCTGAGAATAGGATAGTGGTTTGGGTTTTGAACTAGAAGAAAATGAGAAGAAAAAGTCACCATTTCATGAATATAAAAGAAAAATATGAAATTCGTGTTTGGGACTAACACTATGGTAGAAAAAGATTCGATTGATAAACAATCGAATGATGAGTTTAAAAAAGAGAAAGAGCTTCATGATCAAGCTAAAACTACAAGTGGAGTAAAATCTACGAGTGGAAAAACTGTTGATACTCGGACATGCTTTAAGTGCAACGAAGTAGGTCACATTGCACGAAAATGCACGAAATCGAAGTTTGATCGTTGAGGAAACAAAATTTCAGATGATGAAAAATTAAAGAAACTAGAGGTTGTTCAAATTAAGATTTTGAAAAGAAACGATGAATCATAATTTGAAAAAAAATCTAAAATTAAAATATCTCTACTTTTAAAAAAGGAGAATCTTCAAAACAAGTAGAAAATAAAGATTCAAAGTATTACATCAAATAGGCAAGAATAAAGACACAATCCTAGGGTTCCAAGAAAGATCTCATCATCATCTGAAATTGTCAAACCAACTTGATTAATTAAAACCAAAGATTTTAATCAAACAAAGACTGGTCAGTGGGTACCAAAGAAAGAAATGAAAATTCCAACTTTTGATATCCCAAATCAACCCAAGACCGACAAGGCTTGGGTTTCCCTTTTTAGGTAATTGCTTTAACATGTGCAGGGGCTTCCAAGGTCTATGTTATCAAAGTGGATTATGGACAGCAGAGCTTCTCGACACATGACGGGGATACGAGCCTTATTATTCGATATCAAAGCTATCTACGGAAGATACGTAGGATTTGCTGGAAATCAAGGCGGAAGAATCATTGGAGAAGAAAAATTGTCGACTGGCGTGGTAGCTTTTGATAAGGTCAACTACATTGTTGAATTGGAGAATAATCTTCTAAGTATCTCCCAGATCTGTCACAAGAAGTTCACCACTCATTTCAACGACAAGGAGTGCATGATTCTAAAACCGGGTTTCAAGATTCCAGAAGAATGCATTCTCATGCGTGCTCCTCGAAAGAATGATCTTTATGTTCTTGATATGTGTATTGCCACAACTATATCAAAGTCGGCACAGTGTTTTGTGACGAAGGCTATAGAAAAAGAATCGATCTTATGGCATAGAAAGATGGGTCATATTCACTTGCAAAAGATGAATTTTCTAGTTCACAACAATCTCGTGGAAGGAGTGAATCTAAAGAGTTTTCACATGAACGATAATTGTTTAAGGTGTAAGAAAGGGAAGCAGATTAAAAGTCTCATCCAAGAAAGATTTTGAACTCGATAAAGCTTCCACTGGAGCGTTTGCATATGGATCTCCTTGGTCCTGTCAACGTCAAAAGCATTTCAGGAGATCTTTATTGCTTGGTAGTAACTGACGACTACTCAAGATTTTGATGGGTATTCTTCCAAGAGAGCAAAGATGAAACCTTCGATAACTTAATGATACTATTTAGGAAGCTTGAAAATCTGTACCATCTTCAAATTAGAAGAATTCAAAGCGACAATGTTACAGAATTTAAGAATAAACGAATGCAAGAGTTCTGTAATGATAAAGGGGTTCTTCACGAATTCAGTGCTCCATATACTCCACAGCAAAACGGAGTTGCTGAATGAAAGAACGAATGCTGATAGAGACAGCACGAACGATGCTTGCAGATTCTAAATTGCCCGTGAGTTTCTGGAGTGAAGCAGTAGCATCAGCATGTTATACGTTGAACATGGTCTTAACTGTTAAACCTACCAAGAAGACATGTTTTGAACTTCTTAACCAAAGGAAACCTAATTTGGAGTATCTGGAACCGTTTGGATCTCCCTGCACAATCATTGATCCTGATGAGAAATTCAGTGCAAAATCATTAGAAGGTTTCTTTGTAGGATATGCGAGTCCACTCAGTCGAGTTTATCTTCCTAGCATGAAGCAAGTGGTTCTTATTCAACATGTCGACTGCCGATGGTATACAATGCCAACACAAAAGGCAGTTGATGCTTGGATGTTCAACTCTGACAGTTTATGGAAATCCTTCGATCTTCCAGAAGAGCTGACTGACGAAGAAATTGTTGTTCTGTGTTATTTGCATCAGTCTGCTAATCAAGAGCACATTTCAAGACCAATAGTGGTTAATCAACCATCTGTTGGTACATCTTCTTCTACTAAAGGTCAAAGTAATGTTCAAGCAGAGCCAGTTACGCCTGTCACTGAACTAGTAAATACTACTTCAGAACCCAATCTTTAAGAAGCGCATTATTCTGTGCAGGGCGTTATTACAATTCGAGAATTTTGCTCTTATCGTGGTTTTATATCTCAAATTGAGCCGAAGTCAGTTACTGAGGCACTTGGGGATGAAAACTGGGTTTTAGCAATGCAAGAGGAGTTATTACAGTTCGAGAAATTCGGTGTATGGAAACTTGTTGACCTCCCGACGAATCAAAAGACGATTGATACCAAATGGGTTTTCAAGTGTAAGCGTGATGATCGAGGGTAATTGTGCGAAACAAAGCTCGACTTGTTGTCAAAGGATTTCATCAACAAGAAGGCATTGATTACACGGAAGTGTATGCACCAGCTAAGAGATTAGAGTATATCCGCATTTTCTTGGCATTCGCGTCTTGGAAAGGTTTTAAGGTGTACCAGCTTGATGTTAAATCAGCTTTTCTCTACGGCAAATTGAGGGAACAAGTGTATGTCGGCCAACCACCAGGGTTTGTCGATCCGTTGAACAAGAAGAAAGCATTTCTCCTGGATAAAGCTTTGTACGGGTTGCATCAGCCCCGAGAACCTGGTACGAGACGTTATCTCAGCACCTAGTCGGCAATGGTTTTATAGAGGAACAGTGGATAGTACCTTGTTTACGAGAGAAGTTGGAAATCGTCTGCTGATCATACAAATCTATGTGGATGACATCATATTTGGTTCAACGAACAATGATCTATGCAAAGAATTCGAATCTATCATGAAGAAAAGGTTCTAAATGAGCTCGATGGGTGAAATGAAATTCTTTCTGGGATTGCAGGTTGATCAGTTGTCGGATGGAATTTTTATTAATCGAACTAACTATGTTCATGACATTCTGAAAAGTTTGATATGGATAGCACGAAGCCGTTATCAACACCTCTGGCACTCAACCACGGAATCTGCGTCGATGAGCTTAGAACCAAAGTTGATGAGACTCTTTATCGGTTGATGATAGGATCATTGATGTATCTGACGGCGTCTCGTCCGGATATCATGTAACTTACCTGCCTTTGTGCACGTTATTAGTCCAGTCCCAGAATATCTCACATGCAGATCGTGAAGCGGATTTTCAGATACCTGAAGGGATGTCCAAGCACTGGCTTGTGGTATCCAAAGAATGACAACTTCGATCTGACAAGATATGCTGACTCTGATTTCGGTGTGGACAGATTGAACAAAAAGTCTTCGACGGCCAGTTGCCAGTTCTTCAGAACACGACTCGTAACTTAGCAGTGCAAGAAACAAACCACGGTCGCTCTCTCTACTTGTGAGGCTGAGTACATCTCAGTTTCCAGCTGTTGTTCACAACTATTGTGGATCCAACAGCAAATGAGAGACTATGGATTGCAATTTCTTGACACTCCATTATATGTAGACAATAAGGCAGCAATCGACATAAGTAAAAATCCAGTTCATCACTCTCGAACGAAAAATTTTGAGATTCGTTGCCACTTTATGCGTGAGTGCTACGAAAAAAGATTGGTACGAATTGAAAAAATCCACACCGATGAACCAAAAGCTGATCGGTATGAGGCTTAACGGTATAAAAAATCTCAGCACCTAACACGGTTTAAATACTTATTGAGGCTTAACGATATGAAAAATCTTTCGACAGGTGCGGAAGCAAAGGTTGAATATGGATCGAATGACGAGTTCTCGTGATCCTCATTGGTTTGTTATCTTTTAGGATTAGTATTTCTTAAAAACTAAAACACAAAAAATATGTTTTTGATTTTAGTGGGAGAAATGAAACGAGAAAATACAAAAGCATATAAAAATTACAAAGTACAAAAACATGATAAAACAAAAAGAGTTTTGTGTGAAAAAGAGAATGATAGTACATCAGTGGACTATCACAGTATGCTAAGGATTTTTAAAGTTTAAAAAATTTAAACAAGTCTTACTGTGGATGTGTCGATAGACTTTACATGTTCAGTAGATTGTTTCCGGGATATAAACTAAATTTTACAACTGCGTAAACTTGTGGATTAAAATCTCTCGGATATATGGACTTAGTACTCTGAAATTTTGTTTGAGAGATTGCCTGATTCTGAGATACGAGGTCTTTATAGATGATTGATGTTTGGGGTATTATACAAGTTCTTCTGATTTTTCAAAAGTAATAGCCTAGAACTTCTATAATGCTTTTGCTAAAAACCCCTAAACTGCAACAAATTGAAAGAATCGAAAGATCTAGTCAATCGCAGTCAAAAGATTCCATAATTGGAACAACACCTTAAAGTTGAGTCTTTATCTCTTTGTCGATACGGTGGTATTAACCCAAGCTCTCAAGGCTTCGCATAACTCAAATACAGATATCAATTACGCTATACTCACCTATAAGATGAAATCTAGGTAATCTTGATAAGGAAGTATATTCTGAGATGGGAACGATAGTTAAGTCAAGTTTCAAAATTCTAACTAACATATCTTGGAATAATTGAGAAATGTGTCGAAGTTTAATGGACAAATATATCGACAATCTAGGTAAACAAGTTTAAAACTTGCAGTTATCAAAAAGCTCAATGGTACTTGTAACACCCCAACTGCGTAAAACAACAAACCGCGACGGAAACATCGGGGAGTCACGTTAACAGATGGTATCTCATATTTTGTTTTATTGGATATTAAACATAGATTTCATCATTATATGGTCCTGAGGTTACACAACTAAACAAACATAGTAAATATCTTTCAAGTTTTAAAGCACTAAAGTCTAGGTCCATTCCTACATGAGCATGCATCAGTATCATCAAGCATTGTTCCCTGAAACATATGTGAAAAACGAGTCAGCATAAAAGAATTGCCGGCGAGTACATAGGTTTTTTGAATGTGTCAATTTCATGGCCTTGAATATGTATTGCAATACCTCATCAGACGACTAGAGTCGTTAATTGAAAACCTTGTTATAAAAAAGTATTTGGTATTGCAATGATAACTAACCAACTAAAATAAGTTAGTTATAGTTTATAAAAGACTTGTAGCCATAAATCTTGACCAAAACATTTGTTTCGTAAATTCGAGTAGTAAATCGTCTTGTAATAACTTGTATGGTTTATATCTTTAACTGAATTCGCTGCGTGTCATCGTTTGAAAAACATTTGGTCAAGAGATGCAAATAACACCACGAATGTAATACGATAAAAGCACTTATATATAGGAAGTACCAGCGGCTTATCCACCATGCTTTTATCACATTACACACGTATCGTTATCTAAATCACTTACCATAAACCAATCATCCATTGTTCATTGTTCTTGTTATAAACCAATCGTTCATCGTTCCTTGTTACAAACTAATCGTTCATCGTTCCTTGTTTTAGTTGTGAAAACTTTTGGTCATTTCGTGAATACATTCAAACCTTTGTTGACTTGTTCAAGACCACCCATGGTGTCCCTTAATCGTATAACATACCACCAAAGGGTATGTTGCAAATAAAGTTTCAATCGCTTACCAAATTTCCCCACAAACGCCGGGAATTTTTGTAACGGGATTGTCAGTGCTTGGCGTCGTAACTTACTACTGGTCCGCTTGGCCATTGTTAATGAATGTCATTCTTGTTATGAATATAATGCACCAACAAGTTCGTTCACATTATTGAAATCATATTGTTTATATAAACCATAGTATTTGTATTTAGCACATATGAATCACCCCAAAATATTTGCAAAACACAAAAGAGGGGACTATGTAATCACTTGTGATTGCAATAAAGTCCTTGTTCAAGAAGATAAACCAAGATTAAAGCGTGTCCTAAATCGGATAATTGTGTAAATATCGGGAGTTTAATCGGCGGAACAGCTAGAATGAGACCTTATAAACCAAATGAGTATTAGAGCTCATATGACATGGTTTATAAAGTTAACATTCTGAGTTGGAAAGATTTTTAAGTGTTTTGACCCGTTATGACCCGTTAAGGTAGTTTAAGCCACGTTAACGCGTCATTTACGTAACTACGTGTTCGGATGGTTAAATATGTGTTATGATAATTCTAAATTAGAAAAACATGTTTAATAATGTTATTTAATCAGATTATATGTCAAAACTTATGTCACATATGTTTATAGTTGATTTATTTGTGAAAAGGGCATTTCGGTCATTATTGAAGATTATATCAACTAATTATCATAACACTAACCAAATGATATGACCATAAGGTATAACCTCAGAGGGTTATTCCCTTAATAATTATGGTCATAAATATGTATTTGGTTTGGTCCAAAGATCAACCAAACGGGTAAGATTTGAACGTCAAAGCGGTGGTCAAAACCGCTAGACTTACGACTCTAAACAAGCACTAAAATAAGAGTATGAATTAGACATGTTTTGACATGTCTAATTAAGTTTACAAAAGAGTTTTGGTATCAAAACAAACTGTTTTGACCCTTGAAATTAGTTTCATCATAAAAATGCGTATTTATTGCCTTTTGACCAAAACTTTGACTTGTCAAAATGAATAGAAAAGATAGAAATCAGTAGGTATGATCATTAGGGATTTTGACCAACATGATTATGATCATATTAACAAGTTCAATTTGATTTTGTTTTGACCAATTTATGATCAAAACCGAAAGTCAAATAGAACTCAAACTATTTGATTTTTCGCTCAAATATGCTACAAAAATGGAACAAGACTTGAATGAAGTACTTACAAGCACCAAGGATTACCAAAGAATCACAGAGGGAGCTCCAAAGATGGTTGCAAATTCGGATTGTAGCGAAGTGGATCAAAGAAGGTGGTTGTAAAGGTTCAAAAATGAAGATGATCATGGAATTTATAGATTTCTGGGAGTTTCTAGGAGTAAGACAAGTGTCCATGATTCACCAACATGTTAGATTAGTGTCCCACATTTGTCAAATGCAGAGATTAGGGTGGCAAAGTCGTTTGATAAGTCAAAGGACAAATTAACTAGTTGTTGCCACCTTTCTGATGAGCTGGGCACCCCTTACGAACCGTATGGGGTTTTGCCTTACTGTCCGTAAGGCCCTTGCAGGGGCTAAAGTTTCAAATTTGGTAGAAATGGGCCCTGAACTTGTTTTTAACGCGTTTTGGCACTTCTAACACTTGTTAACCCCATTTTTAAGCTCGATAAGGATGTTAAAACATAGAACTTGAATTGTGTCCAAAAATGTTCCAAAGGTCAGTTCGTTTGGTCATACGGTTGCGGTTTTCGGTTAATTACGACAAAAATCGTAACGAACGCGTGCGTGACCGTAAATGCGTAACGAATGATATCTTTGCATTCCAATCACTAATATACAAGATTTTAATGATTACAAAAATTTTTGGATGCCCGTACACGTTCTGGATAATGAAATACGCGAAAACACATAGTTTCGTAGAATTTGCAAAATAGCCCCTGAAGCTATGCTAAGGGTATTTAGGGTATGTTTAGCTTATGACCTTGTTCCGGAGTGTGCATCGCTACAAGAATCGGTAGACTTTTCGTAAATAGTCCTTGTGATCGAATAGGCTTGATTTTGGCATACCAAACCCTTCAAAACTTATCTCTATGTTATGTAAAGGTTATTTAAGGTATGATTGGCTTGTGACATTGTTCCAGAGTGTATGTCGTGTTAAAATAGTTTTGTTCGCGTATTGGTTTATGGTTTCGCTTCTAGAAGTCAATTGAAAGTTTGGAATCGTGCAAGAATTGAATGTGTGCAAATATCATGTTAAATAAACAAAACTCATAAATAAAACACAAAATTTCATTGATAGATAAACTTGTTTATGATTGTTACATGATTGAATCGTCACAGATATCACAGTCTCCCCTACTTAAGGAAATTTCGTCCCGAAATTTAATTAGAGGAAACTCGTTAGAACAAATGTGGGTATTTCGCTTTCATCTGATCCTCTCGTTCCCAAGTAAATTATGGGCCACGTTTGGATTCCCATCGAACTTTAACAATCGGAATTCGTCTTCGTTTAAGTTTCTTGACCTCACGGTCCATAATCTCCACGGGTTTCTCGACAAAGTTCATTGTATCATCAACGTGAATTTCATCGAGTGGGATGTGAAGATTCGCGTCGGCTAAACATTTCTTGATATTGGACACGTGGAATGTTGGGTGAACGTTCCCGAGTTTAGGAGGTAGCTCAAGTCGGTAGGCCACCTTTCCGATTCTTTCAACGATCTTGAATGGTCCAACGTATCGTGGTGCAAGTTTTCCTTTCTTCCCAAATCTGACCATTCCTTTCCAAGGGGATACCTTGAGTAGGATGTGATCACCAACTTGGAATTCCAAGGGCTTGCGTCGCTTGTCCGCGTAACTCTTTTAACGGCTTCTAGCAGTCAGAAGGTTATCGTGAATTTTCTTGACTTTCTGGGTTGTGTCGTGGATGAGTTCAGGTCCAGTAAACTGCGACTCTCCAACTTCATTCCAACAAACAGGTGAACGACACTTTTGACCGTATAGATATTCGAAAGGTGCCATGTTGATGCTGGCCTGATAACTATTTTTGTAAGAGAATTTGATCAACGGTAGATGCGAATCCCAACTACCACCAAAATCGATCACACAAGCTCTAAGCATATCCTCCAATGTTTGAATTGTTCTTTCAGTTTGTCCATCCATTTGAGGATCATAAGCAGTGCTCAGATTGAGTTTGCTTCCCATAGCAGATTGCATGGCCTTCCAAAAGTGAGATGAGAACTGAGCATCTCTGTCAGATATAATGTCCAAAGGAACACCATGACGAGATACAATCTATTGGACATAGATCTTGGCAAGTTTGTCAGCAGAGTAGTCCTCACGAATTGCCAAAAAGTGTGATGACTTTGTTAGACGATCGATGACTATCCAAATAGCATCATGACCTCTAGATGTGCACGGTAGTTTCGTGATGAGATCCATCGCAATGTTCTCCCATTTGCATACCGGTATTTCTGGTTGTTCCAATTAACCAGATGGATGTTGATGCTCGGCCTTGACCTTGAGACAAGTAAGGCTTTGAGATACATACAAGGCAATGTCATTCTTTATACTCGGCCACCAAAACTGGCTACGGAGATCCTTGTACATTTTTGTAGCACCAGGATGAACCGAGTAACGAGACTTATGTCTTTCGTCCATCAATAGAGTACAGAGATTGTGTTGATTCGAAACCCACAAACGGTTCATGTGGTATAGTAATCCATCATTTTTTGTTTCGAGTTATAGTTCAAGTTGATGACGTAGTTCATCTTTCAACAAACCTTGGGATACACAAGTGCGTTGGGCTGCAAGAATACGTGTTTGGATATCGGATTGAACTCGAACACAATGAAGCTTGACACGTTCCTTACGACTAAGTGCGTCAACCACAACATTCGCCTTACCAGGATGGTAGCGAATTTCGTAATCGTACTCATTTAGGAGTTCGACCCAATGTTGTTGCCTCATGTTTAACTCCTTCTGATTGAATATGTGTGGGAGGCTTTTGTGGTCAGTAAAAACCACACACTTCGTACCGTAAAGATATTGCCTCCAAATCTTGAGTGCGAATACAACGGCACCTAACTCAAGATCATGAGTTGTATAAATCTTCTCGTGGACTTTCAGTTGTCTTGACGCATATGCGATGACTTTATCCCGTTGCATTAGAACACAACCAAGGCCTAAATTCGACGCGTCACAATAAACCATGAAATCATCATTGCCATCAGGTAAAGACAAAATAGGAGCATCACAGACTTTTAGCTTCAAAGTTTGGAAAACTTCCACTTGTTTAGGTCCCCACTCAAAAGATTTATTCTTCTGAGTCAAAGCAGTAAGGGGAACCGCGATCTTTGAGAAGTTCGCAATAAATCGCTGATAGTAACCAGTGATTTTAGAGCGAACTTCTGTGGGGGTAGTGGGTGTTTTCCAATCCATAATCACAATGATTTTAGAAGGATCCACATGTATACCTTGCTTATTGACAATGTTACCCAAAAACTGAACTTCTCTCAGCCAAAGTTCACACTTGGAGAATTTGGCATATAGTTGTTCTTTAATTAGAAGTTCCATTGTTAAACGAAGATGTTGTTCGTGCTCGGCTCGAGACTTAGAATAAATTAAAATTTCATCAATGAAAACAATGATGAACTTATCTAGATAAGATTTACAAACATGATTCATTAAGTCCATAAACAGCTGGAGCATTTGTCAAACCGAATGGCATAACAGTGAACTCATAATGGCCGTATCGAGTGCGGAAAGTAGTCTTAGGAATATCTTCCTCGTGAGCACGAAGCTAATGATACCCAGAACGCAGATCGATCTTGGAAAAACAGGTAGCACCTTGTAATTGATCAAAAAGATCATCAATTCGAGGTAGGGGATATCGATTCTTGATCATGAGTTTGTTGAGCTCACGATAATCGATACACATATGGAAGGATCCATCCTTCTTTTTCACAAATAAGACAGGAGCACCCCACGGAGAATAGCTCAGACGAATGAAACCTTTGTCTGATAACTCTTGTAGTTGTTTCAATAACTCTTGCATTTCTGACGTGCTGGAGGTAAACGGGGTAATTCTTTGGGAAACACCTCAGGATAATCCCAAACAACAGGGATATCTTGAATATTTTTACCCTTGCGTTTCTTTTCAACGATATGCGCTAAGAAAGCCACATAGTTCTTTCGTAGATATTTCTGGGCTTGGGTATAAGTCATGAGTTTTAGATTACCAGCGGGTTTCTCTCCACGAACCTCTAAGACTTCACCAGAGGGAAAAGGTATATGAACTATCTTGTCAAAACAAATAACTTCAGCATGATGCTTGGTTAACCAATCCATTCCAATAATGATGTCGAAACTTCCAAGTTGCATTGGTGTAAGGTCGATAGGAAAAAGATGGTTATTGAGGTTCAACTAGCAGTTGCGAATGACGGAATCAAGTACGAGGGGTTCACCATTCGCTATTTCGACTGACAAAGGCTTTCCTAGTTTAGTTCTAGACATCGAAATCAAAGGTTCAAAAGTTATTGACACAAAACTTCTATCGGCACCTGAATCAAAAAGGACAGAAGTAGTATGATTGTTTACAAAGAACGTACCGTTAACCACCTCATTATCAGCACGAGCTTCATTGGCGTTGATGTTAAAGGCACGACCACGGGCTGGTAGCATTGACTAGTCTCGGGCAATTGTTCTTGTAGTGACCCATTTCACCACAATTGTAACATAAACCAGGTGGAAAGTGAGGTCGAGTGGGATTTGCTTGTGGTTGAACTGGGTTCTGTGCAGCTGGGTTTGGGTTAAAGCGACAAATATTTCCCAGGTGACCAAGTTTTCCACATGTAGAACACTGTCGACATGGTATCTGGACTTGATGGTGACCATTACATCGGTTGCAAAGCGGTGCAGTTCCTGCATAAGGTTTCTTTGCAGGAGGTTGAGCAGGTTGGTTTTGGGGAGCAGTTAGAGCGGGTTGTGCAGTCACAACAAAGTTTTGAGAAGCCTTACGCTTCTTCGATCGTTTGGAAAGCTCGGCTTTGTTTCCCTTTAGTTTCTCTTGAGTTAACTTAGTAGAGGATCTCTTATCGCCCTTGCGATGAAGGTTACCTTTCCTGACTTGTGAATCGCTTAAGGTTGCGGCTAACTCAATAGCTTGTCGAACAGTGGTAGGGTTGCTACCAGTAACAATGTCTTGCACAGGATCAGGTAAACCATCGATATATTTCTCGATCGCCTTATCCAAAGGCGTCACCATCGAATGGCAAAGTAAACTCAACTTCTCAAATCGGTCGGTAAAAGCACGACTCTCACCACTGTCTTGCTTGAGATCATAAAATTCATTTTCCAGTGCCCGTTATTCATGGCAAGGACAAAACTCCTTCATCATAAGAGCTCGAAGCTCTTCCCATATTTGAGCTAAGGCCACTTCGGCATCTCTATCTCTCATAATACCATTCCACCACGTCAAGGCTCTTTTCTTGAACACACTAGACGCAAACTCGACCTTTCGCTCATTTGGACATTGAACAAATCGGAACGTGCTTTCAAGACTCTCAAACCATTGCAGAAGTCCTGTAGCTCCCTCAGACCCAGTAAACTGAAGTGGTTTAGCCGAACATAATTGTTTGTAGTTGCACGGATCTGGTGCATTGTTGTTATTGTTGTTCGCTTGATTCATTTGAGTTACTATGTTTGGGAGTACGACAGCAATTTGTTGAGCGATCATGGCTGCCATTTCGGCATCCTGAGTTGCATTACATCGAGGAGGCCTTCTAAAAGAAAACATGAAGGAAGATATATGAGATTGACCTTCAGAAAAATCAATAGAGGCATCAAAATATCGACAAAACATAATGATGGTGGTCACTTGTTGGTTTCTTAAAACACACAAATGACACATGGCGACTAATCAAAGTAAATGGGTCTTATAATATATTGCGAAGACATGCTTTAGCCTATAAGTGGACACTCACCCCAAGAGTTCCCAGGTAAGAGTGACTGGTCCGATTAAGTGGATTTGTACGAACACTCTAGCCTTAGACAGAAAACTTAGGGTACAGGCACCCACCCATCCAGATTACACGTGTTCACATTATTAAAACCCAAACTTTGACGAGATTTTGAAAACTTTGGAGGCATAAAACCAAAAACAAATCATCTAAGGATAGACGATTGCTTTTTTTTAAAATGAGTTTTTATTTTGTGAATTTGTTTTTGGTAATCACCTAAGGGTAGGTGATTGTACTAGGTTTTAAATCTAAACGCAAGTAGACTCACATTAGGGTCCTAGGAAGGTTATAGTCTTGGTCAATGCATTACTAATAACCTAATTCCCTATAACGAGTGCTCTAATACCAATTTGTAACACCCCAACCGCGTAAAACAACAAACTGCGGCGGAAACGTCGGGGAGTCACGTTAACAGACAACGCATGGTATCTCATATTTTGTATTATTGGATATTAAACATAGATTACATCGTTATATGGCCTTGAGGTTACACAACTAAAAAACATAGTAAATATCTTTCAAGTTTTAAAGCACTAAACTCCAGGTCCATTCCTACGTGAGCATGCATCAGTATCATCAAGCATTGTTCTCTGAAACATATGTGAAAAACGAGTCAGCATAAAAGAATTGCCGGCGAGTACATAGGTTTTGTGAATGTGTCAATTTCATGGCCTTGAATATATATTGCAATACCTCATCAGACTACTAGAGTCGTTAATTGAAAACCTTCTTATCGAAAAGTATTTGGTATTGCAATGATAACTAACCAACTAAAATAAGTTAGTTATAGTTTATAAAAGACTTGTAGCCATGAATCTTGACCAAAACATTTGTTTCATAAATCCGAGTAGTAAATCGTCTTGTAATAACTTATATGGTTTATATCTTTAATTGAGTTTGTTGCTGTCATTGTTTTAAAAAACATTTGTTTAAGTGGTGCAAATAACGCCACGAATGTAATACGATAAAAGCACTTATATATAGGAAGTACCAACGGCGTATCCACCACGCTTTTATCACATTACACACGTATCGTTATCTAAATCACTTACCATAAATCAATCGTCCATTGTTCATTGTTCTTGTAATAAGCCAATCGTTCATCGTCCTTGTTACAAACCAATCGTTCATTGTTCCTTGTTTTAGCTGTGAAAACTTTTGTCGTTTCGTGAATACAGTCAAACCTTTGTTGACTTGTTCGAGACCATCCACATTGCCCCTTAAGCGTATAACATACCACCAAAGGGTATGTTAAAAATACAGTTTCAGTCGCTTCTCAAATTTTCCCCCAAACCCCGGGAATTTTGGTAACGGGATTGTCAGTCCTAGACGGCGTAGCTTACTACTGGTCGGCTTGGCCATTGTTAATGAATGTTATTCTTGTTATGAATATAACGCACCAACAAGTTTGTTCACATTATTGAAATCATATTGTTTATATAAACCATAGTATTTGTATTTTGTAAACTCAAAAATGATTTAGCACATATGGATCACCCCAAAATATTTGCAAAACATAAAAGAGGGGACTATGTACTCACTTGTGATTGCAATAAATTCCTTGTTCAAGAAGATAAACCAAGATCAAGAGTCCGTGAAATTAAGCGTGTCCTAAAATCGGATAATTGTGTAAATATCGGGAGTTTAATCGGCGGAACGGATAGAATGAGACCTTATAAACCAAATGAGTATTGGAGCTCATATGACATCGTTTATAAAGTTAACATTCTGAGTTGGAAAGATTTTAAGTGCTTTTGACCCGGTTGACTCGTTAAGGTACTTTAAGCCACTTTAATGCGTCATTTATGTAACTACGTGTTGTAGGACCGATCCTGATAGTATAGGAACCTAGATTTGATCTCTAATGTCCATAATAGAGTAAATATTATGACACGATTACCAAATAACAAGAATTAATCAGTTAAACATCAATTTTATTGATATAGCATCAAGTCTCCAATTTGACAGAGCTCCACCTCAAAGTGCGCAAAGTCACAAATGAAACAAACAAGCTAGCTATATATAGGGTCTCAAGTTCGCTGGTGGGAGAGGTAGTTCGGGCGAACTTGACTATGTCAAGTGCGGTTGAACTTGACTTCACAAGCACATCACAAGCGAACTTGACCCACTGATACATAAATACTTGATTTCGCTAGCCTATTCACGTCTAATCTATACAGACTCGATATAAGACTAAGACATAGACATTCTGCACCAACAGACTCCCCATTGGATATCATCTTCGTCTTTTATCAGTCTTCAAAACTCTGTCTTCAAATAAACTTTAACCTGTACGACCGAAGAAGTTCTTGAATGGCTTATTACGTCTTTCCTGCTTTGGATCTAGCGTCTGATCAGTAGGTGGCACTTTAGTCATAAATTGATACCTTCTGAGCTTTGCCGCCCTACCTATCTCATGTATTTCTTCTAGACGCTTCTCTTCTTTTAAAAATTCAACACGTTCTAGTTCCCTCTAGCTCGTTTCCCACATCTTTCCAGAATTCACTTCACGAGCATAGCAGACGTTAACGACCCTATGATATTGCAATGCTTGCTCCTTTTCACGTTCTTCGAATACAATCTTACTGTAGATCAAGCTTTTGATATCTTCTCTCTAGCAATTCACTAGCCACATCGGGTCTACTATCCTGATTGTTCTCCACAACCCTCTCATACCTTGAAACCCTAATACCTCAACCCTTTCCTTTGTGATATCCAGATGTTCTTCAAATTGTAATACTATCACTGCTTCACATGTGTTAGGATCAATCTGCCACCACTTAAACACCGGATAGAAATTCTGTTCAATTGGCATAAAGGCGTGTTCCTCATCGCTCCCGATCGTTTCATGATTAACATTATAGCTTTCTCCCCTGTCTTCTTGTTCGTTTTGATGCGACGACTTGGAATAAACGGCTTCCAATATCTAAAACCTTTTGTCGCTTCAAACTTGATCATTTTCCATAATAACTGCTCAATGAACTTCATCTGATATGTGACATTTATCGTTTGAACAAGCTCCTCAACATCCCAGTACGGTAGAGTCTTGAAATCAGCCAGATATTTGAAGTATTGCACACCAAATTTCCTTTTGATTGCATAAACATTCAGCTCTTTAAACCACCCCCAACTTAGGATATCACCTAATGAGACGTCTTTAATTTTGTAAAGAATGCTAGAGGACGTCGAAACTTTCGTTCACAGCGGCATCTCTTTAAACCATGATTTCTTAGCTTGAGCTATTTCCTCCTTTGTCATCGGTTTCGAAACTTTACCTTCACGAATTGATTCTTCAATCTTCTCTTACAACATATCTTCATCCAATTTCTTGTACATTTCTTCGAAGTAGGAAAACTATCAGTATTAGGACCAATGTACTTCGCAGCTTCATCCTTTTCATCATCAGAGGACCAATCTTCCACTATCACTCTGTTGTATTCATCTGTTACAAATCTATATTGATATTGATACTCGTTAGGCTCAAATGTATTCATGTTCAGCACTTGCTCCTCAAAATCAAAATCCAGAGATTCAGCATCAACTTTAATCAACTTGGCCAGATCTTCTTTAGTGTAGTTTGTGCACGAACTCGCCATCCTCTACATTGTGTTCAAGCATAAGTATCAGAGGCTTTGTCGGAACAGCAGCAACAAGCTTTGCAAACATATCAACATCAGTCATATCTATATCATCAGATGGTCCTCTTTGCCCTGACTCCCCCTGAATATGATCATTCATAGCATTTGTTTCATCATTCAGAAGATTTGTGAAGCTTTCATTCACTGTCGCATCAACCACCTTTATACCTGTACCACTCGGATCATCATCATTACCTCCATCATGGTCAGAATCATCTTTCGTATCATCAACTGGTGGTTTATCATCCTTATCCTCATCTTCTATTTCATCATCGTCCTTTTCTTCAGTAGCAGTTACAGGATCAGAAGGCTTGACATATTCGTCAACCTTAGCAATCTCAGACTCAGAAGCTTTCTCGATATTCTCATTACCAGGCTTTTCAGCAGCTTCATAAGATTTGGGTGCTTCACCTTCAACACCTTTGCCTTTGCCACTTGCAGCAAGCTCTTTCTTTCGCCTCTTATCTATCCAAGCGATCATACTCATCAATGAAGTTGATTCCAAGACTGTCAGATAAAACTTTTTGCAACCTTGTAAATCTTCTATCGTTTATAACTTGTATCGTTTTCAGATCAGCAATTTCTGTTTGCAGCTTCTCATTGGCATCTTGTAGACTTTCAATTGGTGCCTTGAAGAATTCTCGCTCACTTTCCAACACTTTTATCTTACCATCCATCATTTATTTCTCCACTGAGCTTTGGTTTACATTCTTGATTAGCTCGGCTTTCTCTTCTTCATTCTTTTGTACTTTATCCTATAAAATCTTGACACACTTTTCTAGAATGTCAACATCTGATTCAGGAAAGAAATCATCCAGATATTGAAGATCCACCGACACATTCGGAATATCACCAAATATCTTTGACTTTGGAGTTTTTGGTGTTGATTTAGGAGTAGTGTCCTTTGGTGTAGTCTTCTTTGGAGTTGAGCTTTCTAATTGAACAACTTTAGGATTAGGAGACTGAATCACTAGTACTTCAAGTAAATTAGACTCAAGAGGTTCTTATGTTGCTCCTGGCCTTTCTGCCTTAGATGGAATAATAACAGGAGGTTCTTGTTTAACTCCTGGACGTTCAGCTTCAGAAGAAATGATAACAGGAGGTTCTTGTGTAGGAGGTTCTTGTGTAACTCCTCTCTCCTATACACTACAAGGTTCTTGTGTAACTTCTGTGCTTTTAGGCTTTCCCTTGTATCTCCTGCTTGTTGGTTTCTGAGCTTTCTTTGTCCTTTTTGCCTTTTGCCGATGGAGACCCTATAGTCTTTGTTGTAGAAACTACTACTGACTTACACGCTTAGCTCTTTGCTTAGGTCTCTCCTTGTCGGACTCTTATTCAAGATTAGGATCAAAGTCAGCATCAATTTCTTTATCCTTTTCAGCTTCTTTTTCTGCTTTTGACTTCTCAGTTTCTTTTTTAGGTGTATCATCACTATCTTCATCATTCTCGGAAGTCGCAGAAATAACATCGTCCTCTTGTGTTGTCTTTTCAGCTTCCTGACTCTCAATAACAACCGCTGCACTTGAACCAGCCTCTGTTTGAACATTTACATGCTCGTCTTCATCAATAAGAATAGTATCAACTTTCTTAGCACCACGCTTCTTCTTCTTCTCAACTTTAGCTTTGACAAACCATTCACTAAGCGCTTTAGGCATAAACGATTTAAACCATTCTATCTCAGCATTCAATTCCTTCTCATCACCACTACCATCGTTTCTCCATTTGTTTCCAGCACGCGCAACATAATTTTCATCCTTTAATGCCCCAAATATTGGTTTCGTAACAGGTTCTGAATCCTGCTTCTGGAACTTTAACAATTTCTTCACTGTAGTCTCATCGAGGGGACTGAAGTATAAAATGTCATTTGGATCACGCGCAATGTCCGTAAACTTTTCATCTATAAGCATCTCCACGAACCTCGGATATAAACATAATCTCGTGTCTTCCATATTCTTCGACATATGTGTGAATACGAGCTTCGAATAGTTATATGGCTTCTTCAGAATCAACACCATTGCCATGCAGGCCATATAATCTTGAACATCATCAGACCAGCCTTTCTGTGACTGAATGTATTAATAATAGCATGCATAAGAATCTTGTCGGGGTTTGGGACTTCCCCTTCTTCAATGTTGGTTTATTAACACTTCCTTTGTAGCCCATATGATAAAAACAACCTCGTACAATCTTCTCATCTAAGAAAATAGGATCATCTTTGTCGTCGTTAAACTGTAAGATCCTGTGAATATCATCCTTGTGACTGTTATCTCTTTAACTTCATTTCCGACTTGTACAAACGATGTAATAGTCTTCTTGTCTGCACTGAGACTTGCGTTCATCCAGAAGTGATAAGTATGTGATCTATCAGACACTGTATGCTCCGTGATAGCTCTATGAATTGGGCAATCTTTCAGAAACTTCAGAATGCTATCGTATTCCTTCAGCGACGGACATAACGCCTTATCGAGAGTAATACAGATGTTATGGAACTTTGAATAATCCATAGTGATTATCCGCGCTGGTACTTGAACCTGAAAAACGACGCAAAACACTTAGCACGCATTTCGAGAAATTTTTACAAAATTTTCAACACATTAACATCAAGTTCTGCCAGTTCGCCTGAACATGCTTATCAAACATGTTCATCAATTCATTCACAAGTTCGGGCGAACTTGTGGTTAACATTTCAGAATTTTTTTTCTTCCTAAGTTCGAGCGAACTTCTCATAACATTCAAATTTTCAATTTTAGCCTTAAGTTCGGTCGGAACTTATGAACCAATCTAGAATTTCATTCATTTTGTGAAACAAGTTCGGTCGAAACTTGTTATCCCTTCCACCAAAAACCTGCAAATCTTCAATAATGACCATTCTAATCAAATCCAACTCGAATCTATGGTCGATTTATGTTGATTAACATGATGTTAAGTCAAATTCGTCCATTAGAACACTAGGTCTAGCAGATTTTAACTTTACAGACCTAAATTCTAAATTTAAGTTCAATTCACGGTTCAATGTAGGATTATTTACCTCAGTCATTACAATAAGTGTGCAAATCACTTAATGCAATATAAATTTTAGCAGTATAATGACCGTTTGTTGACAATTTTCACAAATCGCTCAAAGATACTAAGTTCGCTCAGAGAGAAATGGTTTGCAGATTGTGAAGTTCGGCCGAACTTGCAAGATATAAATACCTTATCAAGTTCGAGCGAACTTGTAAGCCTATGATAAGAAAGCCCATGTTAAGTCCGGGCGAACTTACACATAAACACAACAAAACCAAACAAGTTCGGTCGAACTTGTTTCAAACCTGAATCTTTTGAACTTTAAGCAAGTTCGGCCGAACTTGCCTAAACTCAATTTCAACTTTCAAAATTTTGCAATTTTAGTCCCTGAACTTTTCACTTTTTACTAGTTCTGAAAATCCACTCAGTTGACCAAGTCCAAGCTAATGACATTGGTTAACCGATTTGTCTGCCGAGTCCAATGACCCCAGTTTGACCCATTATGAATAAACTGTTGATATTTTCAAAATTAAAGTTTCAAATTAATGAACTTTTTCATCGTTTTGGCTTATCAGATTTTACAGATTAGCTCCCATCTCATTGTCAATTAGATTCCCACCAATTTAGCACCTTACCAGACTTCGAAGACCCGTTCTCCAACATTAGTTTGCTGAAAACAATGTAGAAACAAATCTTTTTGTATTTTTGTAAGTTCATGCTAAAACACACTGAAAATCTTTTTGGTATTAATCTGTAAAGAAGATAAACTATGTACAGAACAATGTAAACTATGTACAAACATATATACATACTTATTTTTGTGAATTCGTGTGTAAGGATCATATCAGTTGACTGAGACATATCACTAGTATGGTTGACCTTTAGATGACTTTACATTGTAAACTCGTTTACATAGATTGTCAATATGTTTGTCCATTTAAACTTTACCACGTTTCTCAAATGTTCCAAGATATGTTAGGGTATGATTTATGAAACTTGACGTATCTATGGTTTCCACTTCTTGAATATACTCCCGTATCAAGATTCTGAAGATTTCATCTTACAGGTGAATATAGCATAATTGATATCTGTATCTGGGTTATGTGAGACCTTGAGAGCTCAGGTTAGTACTACCGTATAGACAAAGAGATGAAGGCTCGACTTTAGGTGTGTTCCAATTAAGGAATCTTTTCAGCATTGTAAATAATTAGATCTTTCAATACTTTTCAATATTGTATGCAATTTAGGGGTTTATAGTTGTTGGTGCCTAAGATGTATTAGTCTTATATCGAGTATGTATAGTATAGAGCTGAATAGGCTAGGTGTATGAAGTATTTATGTAAAGTTGTAACAAGTTCGCCCATGAAATGTCATGTTGAGACAAGTTCGGCTGAACTTGGTAAGGCAAGTTCGGGCGAACTTACATCCTCCATGAGCGAACTTGATAGTCTATAAATATCTAGCTAGTGCTCCTCATTTGTAACTTTCGCATTTTGGAGGCGAAGCTCTGTCAGTTTGTACTCTTGACGTTTAAATAATAAAACTGATGATTAAGTGATTAAGTCTTGTCAATTGGTAAACACGACGTAATATTTCCGCTACTATGAGGCAAGTTCTGGCGAACTTACATCCTCCATGAGCGAACTTGATAATCTATAAATACCTAGCTGTGCTCCTCATTTGTAACTTTGGCATTTTGGAGGCGAAGCTCTGTCAGTTTGTACTCTTGATGTTTGATCAATAAAACTGATGATTAAGTGATTAATTCTTGTGTATTGGTAAACACGACGTAATATTTCCGCTATTATGGACGTTAGATATTAAATTTAGGTTTCTTAGCATCGAGGATCAGTCCTACAAGTGGTATTAGAGATAGAACAGCCTGATTTGATAGTATCAAGACAAGAACACTTCTATTTCATCTCCATTCTTCTATTTTTCTTAACTTTTTCATCAAAAATGAAGAATTCACAGTCAAAATCTTTTCAATTTTGAATATATCATGTAAAATACAACAAAGATAAACCCTTGAAAGATTGGAGACCAAATTTAACCAAATTGATGTCAAAATTTGAAAAAAACATGTTTTCCAAAACTTGTCCATCGACCTTGTTTAACCAAGTTCGACCGAACTTGTGCTAAAAACTCACTTTTCAGTGATTTTTTACCAAGTTCGCTCGAACTTGAGGTGTTTTCAATAAAATTTTGCCAAGTTCGCTCGAACTTGAGTGAATTTTTGAAGAACATTGGTTAAGTTCGCTCGAAGTTGCTAGATTTTTACTGAATTCTTGTCAAGTTCGACCGAACTTGATAAAATTCAAGGATTTTTAGCTATGTTCGCCCGAACTTGCTAGTTTTTCATTAAAGTCATTGCTAAGTTCGCTCGAACTTACAAAATCTTTACAAATCATCAACAAATTCGACCGAGGTTGTTAAAAGGAAAATTTTTCAAAACACAAATCACAAGTTCGACCGAACTTGTGATCAAATCTGAGAATTCTTCATTTCTACTACAAGTTCGACCGAACTTGTAGTTGAACTAATATTTTCAAAGTTTTTGATTGTTTTCAGCATACATGTCTCATTATTCACAATGGATGATATTCAAAGAGCTTTCATGTCCGGAGCTAGTTCGTCAAATGTCAATGTAATCCATCAAGTCAATCTTGATAACGAAATGGGCACGACTGTTAAACCGCCCAGCTAAGAGCATGAATAAAGCGAAAGAGAGTTTACATATGGGGTTCAAGCCAGCACTCGCAGCTGGTGCGATTGAAGGTACATATTGGTGATGAAACAGCAAGTTTGGAAAATTAACATTGTAAAAACATCATGCGACAGATGAATTTATCCAACATCCAAGAGAATCTCGCTTGCACATACACAACAGCAAGAGATCTCTGGCTCTCACTTCAAAAGAAGTATCAAGGAAGCGCGGAGATTATAAAGAGCAATAAAGCTCTCGTTATGAAAGAGTTCGACATCTTCAACATGCTGAAGGGTGAAACCATGAAGCGGATGATTGAACGCTTCTGTCATCTTAAAGTCCAAATGCGAAGACACGGTCTTGAGAAGACGGAACAAGAGTACATCGACAAGCTTGCAGATGCTCTACCAGATGGAGAATGGACTACTTATCTTATGGTTCTCAAGGAAAGTGATAAATGGGAATTCTTCAAGCTTTCAACATTTATCGATGAACTCAAAGGTCACGAAATGGAACTCTTGAAGATTGCAAAGTCAAAGAACCTAATGTTGTTCAAGACGTTGGGTTGTATTACAAGAGTGGAATGCAAGATAACATTTCAAGTCCAAAGATTCAGACAACATTCAATGGAGTTTAAATTCTTCGAACAATTCGTAGCAGAATCAAAATCAGTCATATCCTCAATATGATCAAAGTCCGCAGTCTTCATTCTCAAGTACTGGTTCAAATTCATCTTATCAAAGTCAAACAAATCAGAATCAACACACAAATTCTGATTCGAATGTATACAAGTGCAAGATCGCAGTGAATTTGAACAATGTTTTTTCAGAACAAGTCGCTAAACAGCATATGTCACTTCTTGCCACTGTTCTAGAGTCATACGAAAGTCTTGTAGTCGGTAAACTTGGAAATCCTGAAATGACGGTAGAAGATTATGACCAAGTGGATGAAGAAGAAGTCGAGTTGATGGATATCAAGTAGTGTTTAGCATCTATCATTCGAAGAGTCACAAAGTTCGTTGCTCTCACTGGCCGAGATATCGGAAACTCAAGCAACAAACTGGGTTTTGACAAGACAAAAGTAAGATGCTTCAGATGTCGCCAAAAGGGACATTTTAAGAGAGAGTGCAAAAATCCTGAAGCAACGGGAAATCAAAGTCCATTCGGAGGAGGCAATAAGTATTACAAGAAGTCACTTCAGTACAAGCCGTTCCCGAAGAAGACTCAGGTTGAAATTCAAGAGAAACAGAATAGAAGTAACACTGAAAAAGTTATGGTTGCATCAAATGAAGATGATGGTTTCGACTGGAATTCTTACATCGGTAAGAAGACCGGAGTTGCATTAATGGCTGAAATTGTTGAAGATACTTCTGCAGAAGAAGCAGCGGCTTTGGAGAATATTCTACTGGAACAATATCTGCAACAACAACGTGAAGAAGAGGAGTATATCCACATGTAGAAGCAAGGAATTTTATCTCCTAATTCTTGTGAAAATTTTGTAGGTCATTTTGATGGAAGTTCTAAGGAACAAGTTCCCGAGAAGAAATCAACTGATGAAGTAGTCATTGATGTTACTCAAGAAGTGAATGCCGAAAACCTCAAGGACATTGCGACAAAGCATTGATGTCAAATATAACCAAGGTAGGTCCAGAGGTAAATGAAGTTGTCAAAGTACAAGTTGTAGAGGTTGAGAAACCTTGTACAAAATGTACCGAACCATGTTCTGAGTGTGCCGAAAAATCAAAGATCATCGCTAAAAACAATGTGCATAATGAACTTTTGAAATATGATTATCGCACAAGGAAGGAAGCGTATGATAAAATGAAAAATGATTAGGGTAGGCTTGAGAGAAATAACATCAAACAACATGATACAATAAGGATGTTAAAAGGAACAGTGATGGATAAGCAAAAAGAGATTAATATCTATATTAACATCATTGCTGAAACTAAGCAACAACTCCAGGATATGACAATTGAAACGGAGCGTGTTCAACAACTTTTGAGAAGTTACACTTCTAACGCATATGTCATTGATCACATCCTTCCGACAATTCCATCGGAAGAGAAACCTAAAAAGAAATTTGGAAAAGAATAAAGTAATGTTCTTCCACCCCTATGCGAAAATTATTGTCACAAATCCGCTGATGGGATGGATAAGGCACTCAATATTGAGTTGTTATCTGAAAAAAAACTGAGTTTCCAGAGAACATTGATGTAATCTATACTAAAACAAATGATGACAATGCTGTGGTTAAAAAGGTTGTTGAAAATATTTTGAACGATTCTGATGAAGGCAACTTTAAAAGCGCCGACTCGAGCTCAAAGAATTCAAATTCACAGTCTGAATATGATGATACATCATCGGAGAATGATCTATGTGATGGTCCTAATGTTTTAATGTACAAGATTAAGGAATCTGATAGATTGTACTTTGATGAAAGTTTTCCGATTCAGAACATGAAGGAAGAATTGTTAGACAAATTCTTTAAACTCGTGGAAGTCACATCAGATGATCTGGAGATCAATGAAAAGAAATCTATTCCAAACCTAAAAGAAATAACTACCGAAGGAATGGTGGTGATCATCCGGAAAACCGGAGAGTTGGGTTGGGATTAGAGGAATCAGATGAACCTAAAAAGAAAGTGTCACCATTTCATGAATACAAGAATAAAAACATGAATTTTGTATATGGGACGAACACGGTTCATGAGGAAAGTTTGATCAGGAAACAATCAAACGATGAGTTCAAGAAACAGAAAGAACTTCGAGATAAACCAGAATTGCAAGTGGTGTAAAACCCTAAAAGGACATCCACATAATTCTCGGACTTCTTTCAAGTGCAACGAAATTGGTCATATTGCATGTTACTGTCCGGAATCAAAGCCGCCTTATCTTTGAAGGAAAGAAAGTTCAAATGTTGTGAAACCGAAGCAACTAGTGTTTGTAAAAACTTCAAAGGCTAATAAAACAATTTTTACATCAAGAAGGCTAACATAAAATCTCAAGCCTGGATTGCAAATAAACAGTCAACAACATCTAAGATCACTAAGTCTGAGCTTGTTAAGACTAGTGATAGCATGATAGAATCAAATTCTGAAATCATAATTGAAACCACATCTGAAAATGTCAAAACTACAAGTGGTAACAATTCAAAAGATAAAAAGACAGTAAAGTTTTCAAACATAAACATCATAGAAAATCCAGATGATGAATATGAATTTGATTATGCAGATGAATGTGGATTCGATTATGGTGATGAGTGTGAGTTTGATTTTGATGATGGTTATCCAAGTCAACCCAAGACCAAAAAGGATTGGGTCTCGCTTTTTAAATAGATTGTTGAAATGTGCAGGGGCTCCAGAGATCCGTATTTTCTAAGTGGATTTTGGATAGTGGAGCATCCAGGCATATGACGAGAATGAAAGCGTTGCTATTCGACATAAAAGCTATCAATGGTGGATAGGTTGGATTTGCGGGTAACCAGGGTGGAAGGATAGTCGCCGAGGTAAAACTCTCCAATGGCGTCGTTTCATTCGATCGTGTGAATTATATTGCAGTGTTGGAAAAAAATCTTCGGAGCATGTCGCATATTTGTGACAAGAAGTTCACGGTGCATTTCAACGACAAAGAATGTATTATCTTGAAGCCAGGATTCAAAATACCAGATGAGTGGATTCTGATGCGAGCAACACGTGAGAATGATTTATATGTTGTTGATATGAGCGTCACTACCACTTTATCAAAATCAGCACAATGTTTTGTGACAAAGGCTACTGAAAAAGATTCTATTCTTTGGCATCGTAAGATGGGGCATATTCATTTGCAAAAAGTGAATTACTTGGTTAATAATGATCTTGTAGATGGTTAAATCTTCAGAGCTTTCATATGTCTGATCACTGCTTAGAATGTAAAAAGGGAAAGCAGATCAAGAAATCTCATCCGAAGAAAATTCTACACTCAATCAAGTTGCCATTAGAACGTCTCCACATGGATTTATTTGGTCTTGTAAATGTTCGAAGCATCTCAGGAGACTTATATTGCTTGGTCGTGATAGATGACTATTCGAGATATTCGTGGGTATTCTTTCAGGAATCAAAAGACGAAATGTTCTAGAACTTGGTTATTCTATTCAAGAAACTCGAGAACTTTATCATCTTCCTGTCAGACGCCTTAGAAGTGACAACGACACAGAGTTTAAGAATAACAAAATGAAGGAATTTTGCAACGCAAAAGGGATTCTGCATGAGTTTAGTGCTCCCTATACTCCACAGCAAAACGGAGTAGCTGAACGGAAAACCAGAACTTTGATTGAAACTGCGAGAACCATGCTTGCAGATTCTAAACTTCCAATCAGCTTCTGGAGTGAAGCAGTTGTTGCGGCTTGCTACACGCTAAACAGAGTTCTCACTATCAAACCAACAAAGAAAACATATTTCGAGATGATAAACAAACGAAAGCCAAATTTGAAATTCTTAGAGCCATTTGGTGCACCATGCACTACAATAGATCAAGATGGCAAATTCGGGGCTAAATCTCTTGAAGGTTTCTTTGTCGGATATGCGAGTCCGTTAAGAAGAGTATATGTTCGTTCATTGAGAAAGGTTATTGAAGCACATCACGTGGATTGTTTCAACTATACGGATCCTATTCAAAGGATAGGTGACGCGTAGCTGTTTAACTATCAAGATCTTTGGAAGTCTTTTGACTTGCCGAAAGAACCGTCTAACAAAAAAGTTGCAGCGTTATACTATCTTCACCAGTCAGCGAATCAAGAACACTTAGACCAATTGTGGTTAATCAACCCACATTGGATTCTTCATCTTCCGGAGTAGGTCTAAGCAATAGCAGTAGTGTTCAAGTTGAAAATACTTCTGAAATAGAAGTAACACCTGCTACACCTCTAGTGAATGCTTCTAATGAAACAGAAAACACAACAGTGCCCAGTACGCCTCAGAGTCAGAATTCTGATTCAGAAGAAGCAACGACATTTGATGCTGATGATGAAACTTCATTGGATGAAGAAGTTGAGCAGATTTCTAACCTATTGAATCAATCTGCTAGTCTAGAGAAATCAGAACGAAGCTTCAACAAGTACTCCTAATGTTGATGTGAACAGTGATCTGATTGTTTCAAATCAGCAAAGCTCAGTTGATGTTCCAACAGAAGAATTGTCGCGATCATATTCGTACCCTCCTTCAACGAATATCATAGGAGAACTACAAACTGGTGTGCGTACACGAAACCAAATCAACAAAGCACTTAGTTGTTTCTACACCCGAGTTGCACCAACTCGGAATTACTGCTACTACTCATGTTTCATTTCTCAAATTGAGCCAAAGACAGTTAATGTGGCTCTGGCAGACGAGAATTGGGTGATAGTAATGCAAGAGGAACTTTTACAGTTCGAGAAGTTGGGTGTTTGGAAGCTTGTAGACTTGCCACCGAAGCAGAAATCTATTGATACAAAGTGGGTCTTTAGGTGTAAAAGAGACGATCGGGGGTTATAGTAAGAAACAAAGCTCGGCTGGTTGTCAACGGATTCCACCAGCAGGAAGGTATAGATTATACGGAGGTATACGCACCAGTTGCGCGATTAGAATCTATCTGCATTTTCCTAGCGTTCGCAGGTTGGAAAGGATTTAAAGTGTACCGGTTGGATGTAAAATCTGCATTTCTCTACGGTAAACTTTGTGAACAAGTGTACGTCGGCCAACCACCGGGGTTTATCGATCCACTGAATAAGAACAAAGCATATCTCCTGGATAAAGCCTTGTACGGTTTACACCAAGCCTCGAGAGCTTGGTACGAGACGTTATCACAACATCTCGTAAGAAATGGTTTTACACGAGGCACAGTGGACAGCACTTTGTTTACTAGAGAAGTAGGATCGCATCTGATAATAGTACAAATCTATGTGGATGATATCATTTTCGGTTCTACGGATGACAATCTATGCAAAGAGTTCGAAAAAATCATGAAGAAGAAATTTGAAATGTCCTCGATGGGCGAAATGAAGTTCCTCTTAGGTCTTCAAGTGGATCAGCTTCAAGAAGGGATATTCATTCATTAGACTAAGTATCTTCACGACATTCTCAAAAAGTTTGAAATGGATTCATCGAAGCCGCTTTCAACACCGCTGGCACTGAACCATGGGATTTGCATAGACGAGACGAGAACGAAAGTTGATGAAACACTGTATCGATCAATGATAGGTTCATTGATGTATCTAACTGCATCGCATCTGGACATCATGTATCCTACATGCTTATGTGTGAGATATCAGTCAAGTCCTCGAATGTCACACTTGCAGATAGTCAATCGAATCTTCCGTTACTTGAAAGGTTACCCAAGCACCGGCATGTGGTACCCCAAGAACGACAATTTTGATCTCACTGGATATGCTGACTCGGACTTCGGAGTGGACAAACTGAACTCGAGATCTACAACTGCAGGATGCCAGTTCTTTGGCACACGTTTGGTAACGTGGCAGTGTAAGAAACAGACCACGGTCTCTCTCTCAACCTGTGAAGCAGAATACATTTCTGCTTCCAGCTGTTGCTCTCAAATCCTCTGGATTCAGTAACAGATGAGGGATTATGGTCTGCAGTTTCTTGACACGCCTTTATTTGTAGATAACAAAGCAGCCATCGATATAACTAAAAATCTGGTTCATCCCTCACGTACAAAACACATTGAAGTTCGATACCATTTCATTCGTGACTGTTATGAAAAGAAATTGGTTTGAATAGAAAAAATCCACACCGACGAACAAAGGGCTGATTTTTATACAAAAGCATTTCCATTAACAAAAATTAAATATCTAATGCGACTTAACGGTATTAAAAATTTGCTTACAGGTGCAGAAGCTGAGGTTGAATACGGATTGGATGACGAATTCACGTAATCCTCATTGGTTTGTATGGTTTGTAAATATCTTTCTAGTTTAGTATTTCTTAAAAAATCTGAAATCCAAAAATATGTTTTTGATTTTAGGAGGAGAAATATTTTGGGAAAATACAAAAACATATGAATAATTTCAAAAATGTACAAAAACATTGAAAAAGACAAAAATAATTCAATGTCACAAAAACGAAATGATAGTACATCAGTGGACTATCACAGTACGCTAAAGAAATAGAAAGTTTAAAAGTAATAAATGAGTCTTACTGTGGATGCGTCGATAGGCTAAACACGTTCAGTAAACTGTTTTCGAGATATAAACTAAATTTAGCAACTGCTTAATCTTGTGGATTAACACATCTTGGATATATGGACTTAGTACTCCGAAATTTCGTTTTAGAGACTGCCTGATTCTGAGATACGAGGTCTTTATAGATAGTTGATATCTGGGGTATTAAACAAGTTATTCGGATTTTGCGGTAGTAATAGCCAAGAACTTCTATAATACTTTCGCTATAAACCCAAAACTGCATGCAAACTTGAAAAGTATCGAAAGATCTAAATTCATTTGTAGTGCTAGAAAGATTCCATTAAGTGGAACACACCTTAAAGATGAGCCTTCATCTCTTTGTCTGTACGGTAGTACTAACCTGAGCTCTTAAGGTCTCGCATTACCCAGATACAGATATCAATTACGCTATATTCACCTGTAAGATGAAATCTAGGGAATCTTGATACGGGAGTATACTCAAGAAGTGGGAACCACAGATAAGTCAAGTTTCATAATTCATACCTTCACATATCTTTAAATAGTTGAGAAACGTGGTAAAGTTTAAGTGGACAGACATATCGACAATCTACGTAAACGAGTTTAAAGATTAAAGTCATCTAATATGATCCTTTAGACACGATTTCATAAAACATGTCTGTAAATATGTTTGTACATAGTTTACATTGTTCCTGTACATAGTGTATCAGCTTTACAGATTAAAACCAAAAAGATTTTCAGTGTGTTTTAGCATAAACTTACAAAAATACAAAAATATTTTATTTCTACATTGTTTTCAGCAAACCAATGTTGTTGAAGTCTGGTAAGATCTAGAACTGGTGGGAATCTCATTGACAACGGGTTAGGAGCTATTCTGTAAAATCTGAAAAATCAAAAAATGATAAAAATTGATTAAATTTGAAACTTTGATTTTGGAAATATCAACAGTTTGTTCGTAACGGGTCAAACCGGGGTCATTAACTTGGACTCGGTAGACAAATCGGTTAACCAAGGTCATTAGCTTAGACTTGGTCAACTGAGTGGATTTTCATAACTGGTAAAAAGTTGGAAAGTTCAAGTGTTAAAATGAAAAATTTGAGAAAGTTTGGTTTTAGGGTTTGGCAAGTTCGGCCGAACTTGCTAAACAAAATCATGTTTATCAAAACAGCAAGTTCGACCGAACTTGCAGATGGCTGCTGAGGTGTTTAAAAGCTAAGTTCGCCCGATCTTAGATGGACTTTGTCTTGGGCTTTGCAAGTTCGCCCGAACTTATTACTTGCAACCCAATTACATCAGAGCGAACTTGAGAGGTCTTTGAGTGAAGTTGTGATTTTGACAAAAATAAGCCGTTACTCTGCCAAATTGTTGATTGTTCTTGGTGATTTGCACACCACTGACAATGTCTGAGGTGTGTATTTGAAACTTGAACCATAAATCAGACTTAATCGAACATGTTGAATCTGAACCTTTAAAATCTAATAGATCTAGGAGTTGTTGGACCAAATCAAACTTAAAATTGACATAAACAAAGTAAATCGACCATGATGTCATGAGGAATTGATTTAAAATGGTCATTATAGTGTTGTGCAGCTTTGGTTTGTAGATGATGACAAGTTCGGCCGAACTTGTTATCAAGTTCGACCGGACTTTTTAACAAAACTGAATAAAGAGATATAAGGCATGTTCGACCAAACTTCTAGAATGATATAACACTTAATAAAGTTCGCCCGAACTTGATTTATGAAATTCTGAATTTTTGTTACTATAAGTTCGCCCGAACTTATTAGAAAAATAATGAACATGTGATTGTAACATTTTCGGGGAACTTGGCAGAAATAAAATGTTTTAACACACATCAAGTTCGCCCAAACTTGATGAATGTGTTAGATAAAATTTGTGACTTTTTCTCGATAAGCATGCTAATTGATTTGCGTCGTTTTTCAGGCTCAAGTACCAGCGCGTGCAATCTCGATAGAATTTTCTAAGACGCAAAACACACGTATTACTCTCGACAAATCGATATGTCCATCTTTGAAGGAGTACGAGAGTATATTGAAATTTTTGGAAGAAGTCCTATTCATAGAGGTACAACGGAGCGCATAGTATCATATAGATCACACACTTTCAATTTTAGGACAAACGCGAGTTTAAATGATGATCAGAAGTCGATTATTTCAACCATGCAAGTCGGCAATGAAGTGAAACTGATCACTGTTACAAAAGATGATATTCGACGGATTTTACAATTCAATGATAACGAAGACGATCCAATTTATCTGGATGAAAAGATGGTTCGTGGTTGTTTCTTTCGGATGGGCTACAAAGGAAGCGTGAATAAGCCGACGTTGAAGAAAGGGGAAGTGCCTAACCCCTACAAGCTCCTGATGCACGCTATTATCCATACTTTAAGTCACCGCAAGGCAGGTCTCAACAACGTGCAAGATTATCTGGCCTGTATGGCAACGGCATTAATTTTGAAGAAGCCGTTCAACTTTTCAAATCTTGTATTTACACACATGTCAAAGAATATGGAGGATTCAAGGTTATGTTTATATCTGAGATTTGTGCAGATGTTGATTGATGAGAAGTTCAAGAATATAGCACGAGATCCGAATGATGTACTTTATCTAGTTCATCTTGATGAGACAATAGTGAAAAAGCTAATCAAGTTTCAGAAGCAAGCATCAGCTCTTGTTGCTAAACCAGTTTTCGGAGCAATTAAAGATTCAAACTACATTGCGCCGCCTGAAAATAAATGGAGGAAAGACGGTAGCGATGATGAGAAAGAACTTAACGCTGAGAAGGAATGGTTTAAAGACTACAAGCCGAAAGCTAGAAGTGAGTGGTTCTTAAAGGCAGAAGCTGATAAGCCTAAGAAGAAACGAGCAGCTAAAAAGGTTGAAACGATGCTCATTGACGAAGATGAACCAGAAAGCATTCAAACTGAAGCAGGTTCGAGCGCTACGGTAGTTGTTGAGAGTCAGGAAAATGTTAAGACGACTTAGGAAGATGTTATTTCAGCAACTTCTGAACAAGATGATGATTCTGACGAAGAACAGGTGAAAGAACCTGAAAAGACAGTAACAGAAAAAGAAAAAGAAATGGATGCTAATTTCGATCCAAATCAAGAAAAAGAGTGATGAGGAAAGACCAAAGAAAAAAACTAAATGTGTAAAGTCTGCAACTATTTCATCGACAAAGACTATAGGGTCTCCTCAGACAAAAGGCAGGAGGAAATCAAAGTAAGCTCAAAAGGCTATCAGCAAAAGATACAAAGGATCGTTGAAAAGCGCCGAAGTTACACAAGAACCTTCTGTCGCACTGGAGAAAGAAGTCACACAAGTACCTTCTACACAAGAACCTCCTGTTGTTGATACAAGTGAAGCTGAATGTCCAGGAGTCACACAAGAACCTCCTGTGATTGTTTCATCGGAAGCTGAAAGTCCAGGAGCTACACAAGAACCTCCTGTGTCTGGTTTTGTGGAAGTACCTATTATTCAATCACCAGTTGCTCCAACGACTTCAAATTTAGAATGTTCTACGCCAAAGAAGTCAACACCAAAGGCTGCTACTCCAAAGTCAACACCAAAATCTTTTTCAGGGCCTATTATTTTTGGTGATATGCATAGTGATCCGATTAGCCTGCAAGATCTAAATGATTTCTTTCCAGAGACGAATGTTGAACTTCTGGAAAAGCGTGTGAAGGTATTAGAAGAAAAAGTGTCACAAAATGAAGTTGAAAAAGCACAGCTTATTCAAAAGATGAATCAAAGCAATGTTGAGAAAGAAATGCTAGACGATAAAGTGAAAGTGTTGGAGAATGAGCGAGAATACTTTAAAGCGTTGATAGAGTTTGCAAGATGCTAACGAAAAGATGCAAACTGAGATAGCTGATCTGAAGTCTATCCAAGCCCTAAATGATTGAAGATTCTCCAAGATGCAGAAAGTTTTATCTAATGCACTAGGTATCGATTTCATCAAAGAATATGATCATCTGGATCAACAAGAAGCCAAAGAAAAGTCTGAGAAAGAACTAGCAGTGAGTGGCAAATGAAAAGGGATTGAAGGTGAAGCTCCTACTTTTTCTGAAGCTGTTGAGAAATCTATTGAAGACGCTTCTAAAGCTTCTGAGTCCGATATTCCAAAGGTTGACGAATCTGTCAAGCCTTCTGACGTTGCTTTTGAAGAAAAGGACGATGAAGAAGCTGAAAATGAGGATAAAGATGATGAAGAAAAAGATGATTCGGAGTATGAGGATTGGAATGTAGCTGACGACGATGACGATGATGATGACAGGGTGTTGTTGGTATTAGAATCACTTAAGCTAAAATTTCAAGTGAATTTGATTTTCTTCACTTATGGATGATGAATCAAACAGAATGGATGATAAAAGTGAGGGGGAGTCAGGGCAGAAAGGGCCATCTGATGATATTGATTTGTTGAATGTTGATAGATTTGCTAAACCAGTTGTTGCAGTTCCCACGAAGCCTTTATTGTTAATGCTTGAACATAACGTGGAGGAAGGCGAGTTTATACACAACTATACAAAGGAAGATCTGGAAAGTTAGTTGAAGTTGATGCTGCAGATCTACAGTTTGATTTCGAAGAAGATGTGTTGAATGTTAACACTTTCGAGCCGAATGATTATCAATATGTTAGAATATTTGAGGCTGACGAGTATAATAGAGTGATTGTGGAAGATTGGTCTTCTGATGATGAAAAAGATCATACTACGAAGTACATCGGTCTTAATTCTGAAAGTTTTCCTACTTTCGAGGAGATGTACAAGCAACTCGAGGAA
The DNA here is from genome assembly GCA_947069175.1 of Scalesia atractyloides. NCBI lineage: Eukaryota > Viridiplantae > Streptophyta > Magnoliopsida > Asterales > Asteraceae > Scalesia > Scalesia atractyloides. Next base: position 55,395,380 of record CAMTDV010000016.1, on the reverse strand, counting down.
GACATGCTAAAGAAAAGACTGAAGAATCTTTGCGTGAAGGAAAAGTACCAAAGCCAATGACTAAAGAAGAAATTGCTCAAGCGAATAAGTCCTGGTTTAAAGAGATGCCTCGCGAACGTAAGTTTCAATGTCCTCTAGCATTCTTTACTAGAGACAAAGATGTTTCTTTGGGGGATATCTTCAGTTGGGGTTGGTTTAAAGAGCTGAATGTTTATGCAATCAAGAGGGAGTTTGGAGTGAAATACTTCAAATACCTTGCTGATTTCAAGACCTTACCATATTGTTATGTGGAAGAGTTGGTACAGACTATGAATGTTACATACCACATGAAAGTGATTGATCAGTTGTTGTGGAAGTTGATCAAGTTTGAAGCGGTGAAAGGATTTAGATAATGGAAGTCATTCATTCCTGGTCGCAGAATCAACACAAACAAAAACACGGGTGAAAAGGACATCACATTGATAATGAAGCGACCGAGGGCAATGAGAAACATGCCGCTGATGCATATTGAACAAAACTTCTATCCATTGTTCAAGTGGTGGCAAATAGATCCATCGACTTGTGAAGCAGTTATTGTTTTAAAGTTTGAAGAGAACTTGGATATTTCAAAGGAAAGAGTTGATGCATTGGGATATCAGGGTATGAGGGGGTTATGGAGAACAATTAGGGTTTTTGATCTGATGTGGTTGGTTAACTTCTCAAGAGAAGACATCAAAACCTTGTTCTACAACAAGATTGTTTTTGAAGAACGTGAGAAGGTACAAGCGATACAATTTCAGAAAGTTGTTAATGTTTTCTATGCACACGAAGTTAATTCAGGAATGATGTGGCATACAAAGTAGAGAGATCTAGAAAGAGTAGAGTTTTTAAAAGAGGAGAAGCGTCTTGAAGCAATTCATGAAAGAACTAGGAAGGCAAGTGTTAAGAGATTTCAGCATTTGAACAAAGTGCTTCCTACAGACCAGACGTCGGATCCTAAACAAGAACGACAAAAGAAGCCGTACAAGAACTTCTTTGGTCGTGTGCGTTAATGCTTATATGAAGACAGAGTTTTGGAGAATGATACAAGACGAAGACTATATCCAAGGGGGAGTCTGTTGGTGCATAATGTCTATGTCCTAGTCTTATATCGAGTCTGTATAGTATAGAGCTGAATAGGCTAGGTGTATGAAGTATTTATATAAAGTTGTAACATGTTCGCCCATGAAATGTCATGTTAAGAAAAGTTCGGCCGAACTTGCTAAGGCAAGTTCGGGCGAACTTACATCCTCCATGAGCGAACTTGATAGTCTACAAATACCTAGCTAGTGCTCCTCATTTGTAACTTTGGCATTTTGGAGGCGAAGCTCTGTCAGTTTGTACTCTTGACGTTTGATCAATAAAAATGATGATTAACTGATTAATTCTTGTCTATTGGTAAACACGACATAATATTTCCGCTATTATGGACGTTAGATATCAAATTTAGGTTCCTTAGCATCGAGGATCGGTCCTACAATAGCGAAAGTATTATAGAAGTTCTAGGCTATTGCTTCCGCAAAATTAGAAGAACTTGTATAATACCCAAGATATCAACTATCTATAAGGACCTCGTATCTAAGAATCAGGCAATCTCTCAAACAAAATTTCAGAGTACTAAGTCCATATGTCCAAAATGTGTTAATCCACAAGATTAAGCAGTTGTAAAATTTAGTCTATATCTCGGAAACAGTTTACTGAACGTGTTAAGTCTATCGACACATCCACAGTATGACTTATTTATCACTTTTAAACTTCACATTTATTTAGCATACTGTGACAGTCCACTGATGTACTATTGTTTCCTTTTTGTAACACCAAATTCTTTTTGACTTTTTCAAAGTTTTTGTACATTTTTTTGAAATTTTTCATATGTTTTTGTATTTTCCCAAATATTTCTCCCCCTAAAATCAAAAACATATTTTTGGATTTTAGTTTTAAACAAATACTTAAACTAAAAGATATATACAAACCAATGTGGATCACGTGAACTCGTCGTCCGATCTGTATTCAACCTCAGCTTCCGCAGCTTTAAGCAAATTTTTAATACAGTTAAGCCTTATTAGATATTTAAATCTTGTTAAAGGAAATGCTTTGGTATAAAAACAACCTTTTGTTCCTCGGTGTGGATTTTTTCTATTCGCACCAATTTCTTTCATAACAGTCACGAATAAAATGGTAACGAATTTCAATATGTTTAGTACATGAGTGATGAATTTGATTTTTGGTTATATCGATGGTTGCTTTGTTATCTACGAATAAAGGTGTATCAAGAAACTGTAGACCATAATCCCTCATCTGTTGCTGAATCCAGAGGATTTGAGAACAATGGCTGGAATCAGAAATGTATTCTGCCTCACATGTAGAGAGAGAGACCATGGTATGTTTCTTACACTGCCACATTACCAAACGTGTTCCGAAGAACTGGCATCCTGCCGTGGTAGATTTCTAGTTCAGTTTGTCCACTCCGAAGTCTAAGTCAGCGTATCCCGTTAGATCAAAATTGTCGTTCTTTGGATACCACCAGCCGGTGCTTGGACATCCCTTCAAGTAACGGAAGATTCGCTTGACTATCTGCGTGTGTGACACGCGAGGACTAGGCTGATATCTCACACATAAGCAGGTAGGATACATGATGTCTGGGTGAGATGTCATCAGATACATCAAAGATCCTATCATCGATCGATAGAGTGTGTTATCAACTTTTGTTCCCGTCTCGTCAATGCAAAATCCCATGATTCAGTGCCAGCGGAGTCGAAAGCGGCTTCGAGCTATCCATTTCAAACTTCTTGAGAATGTCGTGAACATACTTTGTCTGATGAATGAATATGCCGTCTGGTAACTGATCGACCTGTAATCCGAGGAAGAATTTCATTTCACCCATGGAGGACATCTAGAATTTCTTCTTCATGATTGTTTCGAACTCTTTGCAAAGACTATTATCCGTAGAACCGAAGATGATATCATCCACATTGATTTGTACAATGATTAGATGATATCCGACTTCTCTGGTAAACAAAGTACTGTCCACTGTTCCTCTTGTAAAGCCATTTCCAACGAGATGTTGCGATAACGTCTCGTACCAAGCTCTCGGGGCTTGGTGTAAACCGTATAAGGCTTTGTCTAGAAGATATGCTTTGTTCTTGTTCAGCGGATCGACGAACCTTGGTGGTTGGCCGACGTACACTTGTTCACGAAGTTTTCCGTAGAGAAATGCAGATTTTACATCCAACTAGTACACCTTAAATCCTTTCCAAGTTGCGAATGCGAGGAAAATGCAGATAGACTCTAATCATGGAACCGGTGCGTATATCTCTGTGTAGTCAATACCATCTTGCTGGTAGAAACCTTTGACAACCAACCGAGCTTTGTTTCTGACTATTACACCCCGATCGTCTCTTTTACACTTGAAGACCCACTTAGTATCAAAAGCTTTCTGCTTCGGTAGTAAGTCTACAAGCCTCCAAACGCCTAATTTCTCGAACTGTAACATTCTTCTTGCATTGCTATCACCCAGTTCTCGTCTCCCAGAGCTTCATTAACAGTTTTTGGCTTTATTAGTGATATGATACATGAGTAGAAGGAGTAGTCTTGAGTTGGAGCAACTCGGGTGTAGAAACAACTAAGTGCTTTATTGATTTGGCTCCATGTATGCACACCAGTTTGTAATTCACCAAGGATATTCGTTGAAGGATGGTAAGAATATGATTGCGACATTTCTTAGGTAGGAACATCAACTGAGCTTTGCTGATTCGAGACATTCAGATCACTGTTCAATTCAACATTAGGAGCACTTGATGAAGCTTCATTCTGATTTCTCGGACTAGCAGATTGATTCAACATGTTGGAGATCTCCTCAACTTCTTCATCTGATGAGGTTTCACCATCAGCATCAAATGTCGGCGCTTCATCAGAATCAGAATTCTGATCCTGAGGCGTGCTGGGCTCTGATGTTGTATTTCCTGGTTCATTAGAAGCATTCATTGGATTTGTAGCAAGTGTTACTTCTGCTTCAGAAACATGTTCAATTTGAACACCGCTATTGCTTGGACCTGCTTCGGAAGATGAGGTATCCAACGTGGGTTGATTAACCATAATTGTTCTAATAATTTGTTCTTGATTCGCCAACTGTTAAAGATAATATAACGCTGCAATTTCTTCTTTAGACGGTTCTTCTGACAAATCGAATGACATAACAACCATGTGTCACCTCTCCTTTGAATAGGATCCGTATAGTTAAAGCAATCCACATGTTGTGCTTCAATCACCTTTCTCAACGAGGGAATATATACACGTCTTAGCGGACTCGCATATCCGACAAAGAAACCTTCAAGCGATTTGGCTCCAAATTTACCATCGTGATCGATTACAGTACATGGCGCACCAAATGGCTCTAAGAATTTCAAGTTTGGCTTCCGTCGATTAATCATTTCAAAATATTTCTTCTTTTTGGTTTGACAGTTAGAACTCTTTTAGTGTGTAGCAAGCCGCAGCAACCGCTTCACTCCAGAAGTTGACTGGAAGCTTTTGAGTCTGCAAGTATGGTTCTCGCAGTTTCGATTAAAGTTCTATTCTTCCTTTCAGCGACCACCATTTTGTTGTGGAGTATAGGATGCACTAAACTCGTGCAGGATCCCTTTAGCATTGCAAAATTCTCTCATCTATTACTCTTGAACTTTGTGCCATTGTCACAACGAATTCGTCGTACAGGGAGATGATAAAGGTAATCTAGCTTCTTGAAAAGAATCACTAAGTTTTCGAATGTTTCATCTTTTGATTCTTAGAAGAAAACCCATGAGAAACGTGAATAGTCATCTGTTCCGACCAAGCAGTATAAGTCTCCAGAAATACTTCGAATGTTTACAGGACCAAATAAATCCATGTGGAGACGTTCAAGCGGCAACTTAATTGAGTTCAGAATTTTCTTTGGATGTAATTTCTTGATCTGCTTTCCTTTTTTACATTCTAAAGAGTGATCAGACATATGAAAGCTCCTAAGATTTACACCCTCAACCAGATCATTATGAACCAAGAAATTCATTTTTCGCAAATGAATGTGCCCCATCTTACGATGCCAAAGAATAGAATCTTTCTCAGTAGCCTTTGTCAGAAAACGTTGCGCTGATTTTGAGGAAGTGGTAGCAACGCCCATATCTAAGACAAATAGATCATTCTCGCGTGGAGCTCGCATCAGAATCCACTCATCAGGAATGATAAATCCCGGCTTCAGAATAATACATTCTTGGTCATTGAAATGTACCGTGAACTGTTTGTCACAAATCTGCGATATGCTCAGAAGATTGTTCTCCAGCTCTGCAATGTAGTTCACACGATCAAATGATACAACGTCATTGGAAAGTTTTCCTTCGGCGACTATCCTTCCACTCTGATTACCAGCAAATCCAACATATCCACCATTGATAGCTTTTATATCGAACAGAAGAGCTTTCATTCCCGTCATATGCCTGGATGCTCCACTATCAAGAATCCGCTTTGAAAGTACGGATCTCTGGAGCCCCTGCACATGTTAAAATCTAGTTAAAGAGCGCGACCAAAGGCTTTTTGGTCTTGGATTTTGGATGGAAAGCTTGGTAATCAACTTCATAATATCCATCTGAGCCTCCACTATCGTATACATTTTCAAAATTTACTTTCTTTTACCATTTGAATTGTTACCATTTGTAATTTTGACAGTTTCGGATTTGGTCTCGGATTTAGATTCTTTCGTGTTATAAGTCTTTACTGGCTCAGACAACTCGGATGTTGTTGACTTCTTCTTAGCAATCCAGGCTTGAGATTTTATATTAGCCTTCTTGATGTAAAACCATTATTCGTTTGCCCTAGAAGTTTCACCTATTTTGAAAGTTGAGTTTTCAAATTTCTTTTCAGTTTTAGGTTTAACTTTAGGTTTTGATTCATTTCTTTTCAAAATCTTCACAGGTTTTACAAACTCTGGTTGTTTTGGATTTACAACATCTGAACTTTCTTTTCTTCGAAGATAGGCCAGCTTTGCTTTCGGACACTTGTGTGCAATATGACCAACTTCATTGCACTTGAAGCAAGTCCGATTATCAGGTGAATGACCACTAGTGGATTTTACACCACTTGTGGCTTTTGCCTTATCTCGAAGTTCTTTATGTTTCTTAAACTCATCGTTTGATTGTTTTTTGATCTAACTCTCCTCTTGAACCATATTCGGCCCATAAAGAAATTTCATGTTTTTATCTTTATACTCATGAAATGGTGATGTTTTCTTTTTAGGTTCACCAAATTCCTCTAAACCCAACCTAACTCTCCGGTTTTCTGGATGATCACCACCATTCCTTTGGTAGTTATTATAATTTCTTTTGGGTTTTTAATAGAATTTCTTTTCATTTTTCTCCAGGTCATCTAATATAACTTAAACTAGCTTGAATAGTTTATCCAATTGATCTTCTTTGACATTCCGAATTGGAAAACTGTCATCAAAGTATAATCTATCAGATTCCTTAACCTTGTACATTACAACGTTAGGAACATCACATAAATCATCTACCGATGATGTATGGTCATCTTCAGAATTTGTGTCAGAACTGTTCAAACTCGAGGTGGCAGTCTCAAAGCTGACATCATCAGAATCATTCAGAACATTTATTCTTCTATAAGGAGTTAAAATGCCCGGTCGCTTCATGTGAAGATACATTTCTTCTTCTTCCTGTTGTTGTAGATACTGTTCAAGTAGAGCATTCTCCATGGCTGCTGCTTCTTCAGCAAAAGTATCTTCAACTATTTCAGCCATCAATGCAACTCCTGTCTTCTTTCCAATGTAAGAATTCCAATCGAAACCATCATCATCATTGGTAGCAACCATTGCCTTCTCGATATTGTTGGATGATTTCTCTTGAATCTCAACTTGAGTCTTTTTCGGAAATGGTTTGTACTGAAGTGACTTCTTATAGTATTCGTTTCCACCTGCAAATGGACTCTGATTGCCCGTTGCTTCAGGATTTTTGCATTCCCTCTTCAAATGTCCTTTCTGTCGGCATCTGAAACAAGTGACCTTTGATTTGTCGAACCCTAGCTTATTGCTTGAATTTATGATATATCGGCCTGTGAGTGCAACAAACTTTGTGACCCTTCGAATGATAAAAGCCAAGGACCATTTAATGTCCATCGGTTCAAGCTCTTCTTCGTCCACCTAATCGTAGTCTTTGGCAGTCATTTCAGGATTGCCGATTTTCCCTGCTACCAGACTTTCATACGATTCTAGAACTGTGGAGAGAAGTGCCATGTGTTGTTTTGCTACTTGCCCAGAAACAACATTGTTTAAATTGACAGGAATGTTACACTTGTACAAATTTAGATCAGAATTCGTTTGTTAATTCTAATTTGCTTGACTCTAATATGAAGAATTTGAACTAGTGCTCGAAAACAAAGAACTCTGTGGACTTTGATCATATTGAGGATATGATTTGTTGGTGCAGAATGTCTATGTCTTAGTCTTATATCGAGTCTGTATAGATTAGACATGAATAGGCTAGCGAAATCTAGTATTTATGTTTTGTTGAGTCAAGTTCGCTGGTAAAGGTTGTGTGATGTCAAGTTCGGCCAAACTTGACTAGGTCAAGTTCGCCCGAACTCAGGTGATCACCAGCGAAGTTGCTCCACTATATATAGCTAGCATGACTTGTTCATTTGTAAATTTGCGCACTTTGAGGCGGAGCTCTGTCAAATTGGAGACTTGATGTTATATCAATAAAATTGACGATTAATTGACTAATTCTTGTTGTTTGGTAATTATGTCGTAAAATTTCCGCTATTATGGACATTACATATCAAATCTAGGTTCCTATGCTATCAGGATCGGTCCTACAAGTGGTATCAAAGCTAGAATAGCCTGATTTGATTGATATCAAGACAAGAACACTTCTAATTCTAATCCATTCTTCTATTTTTCTTAACTTTTACAATGAAATGAATAATTCACGGTCAAAGTATGTCCAATTTTGAATATGACATGTTAAATACACCATAGATAAACCCCTGAGAGTTTGAGACTAAAATCAAACGAATTGGTGTCAAATTGTTGCAAAAACCATGTTTTCAAAACCCTCTATGATCGAACTTGTTAGCCAAGTTCGATGGAACTTGACTTAAAAAGTCACTTTTTGAGTGAGTTTTTATCAAGTTCGCTCGAATTTGAGGTTATTTTAAGAGAATTTAGCTAAGTTCGCTCGAACTTACTAAAAAGTCATTGATATTTTATCAAGTTCGACCGAACTTGATAAAAATCAGGAAAGCTTAGTCTAAGTTCGCCCGTACTTGCAAACTTTTCTTATAAAACTCTAGTGCAAGTTCGACCGAGGTGATCTCAGGGATATTTTCAAAACAGAAGTCATAAGTTCAACCGAACTTGTGATTAAATCAGAAATTCTTCATTTCACAACTACAAGTTCGACCGAACTTGTAGTAAAACTAAATATTTTCAAAGTTTTAACGTGTTTTTAGCGTACGTGTCTCGATATTCGTGATGGATGATCTTTAGAGAGCGTTTATAACAGCAGTGGGAACATCCAATGCTAATGTGATTCAACAAGTCAATTTAGACAACAAGATGGGCACGTCCATTAAACCACCGAAGTTAATGAGCATGGACGAATATGACGGATGGAAGGAGAAGTTCAGTTACTGGGTTCTAGCCATGCATTTCCAAAGCTGGGTAGCTATCGATAGAGGTTATACTGTTCCGTTGGACGAAAATCAACAAGTTATGGAGAAGTACAAGTATTCCACAATTAAAAAAGATGAATACATTGCTGAGAAAAAGATGATCAGTCTCATTCAACAATCTGTTAAAGAAGATATTTTGGTATTATTGCCCGAATACACAACAGCCAGAGAACTCTGGCTATCACTTCAAAAGAAATACCAAGGAAGCGCAGAGATGATCAAGAGTAAGAAAGCTCTCATCATGAAGAAATTCAACATTTTTAACATGTTGAAGGGTAAGACAATGAAACAGATGATTGAACGTTTTTGTCATCTGAAAGGAGGAGACACGATCTCGAGAAGACAAAACCAAAGTACATCGATAAGCTTGCAGATGCGTTACCTGACGGAGAATGGACTGCATACCTCATGGTTCTGAAAGAAAGTTTGAATTGCGAATTCTTTAAGCTGTCTACATTCATTGACAAACTTGAAGGTCATGAAACGGAGCTTCTAAAGATCGCAAAGTCGAAGAATGCTAACATTGTTCAAGATGTTGGTCTGTATTACAAGAACGGGATGCAAGACAACATTTCAAGCCCAAAGATTCAAACAGCATTTAATGCAAATATAACTTGTCACACCCTGAGTTTCCACTTGCGGAGTATTACCGCGAGGCGTGTGATCAAACCAGAATCTCAGACACTAGCAATATCGAACGACTCTATATGATTTATTTAAACGTTTTCTGAAAACATTTGTTGTAACCATTCATAGTCATTTTCAAAATATCATAGTTTCAAAGTTTAGCGGAAGCATTAAAATTAAGTAACGGGCGCCAACATAAACGCCAAAACCAAAAATCCCAAACATTATTTGTAAATAAGACTCGATAAAAATTTCTTGATCAAATGCAAGTGAGTGCACCTAGCAGTCCTTGCGTCCTGAGAAACATGTAAAGAAACAAGTGTCAAGATTAAAGAAGAATGAGTTCACAGGTTTTTATAAGTTCACAAGTTCGGTTTAAAAGATTGTTTTTCCCCCGTTATCCCTAACCCGGGATAACGACATAGTTCCATTATTCCTAACCCGGAATAATAATGTTGGTTCGTAAATAAGTTCAATGTTAACGCGTAGGTAGCGAGCCTAAAGTTACGTCACACAAGAGTTCGCGATCGAAGCTGACTGTTGTTGCCTCAGTGTTGCCAGCTCTATCACGGACCATGGCGAAAGTTAGGCCAAATTAATCACCCGTGACCATTCCCGGTCGGCTAGCGCGACTAGCTCGGGTGGGGCTTGTCGGGCCCAGTAGTACTACTATAATTTCCCCGCTATTTAACCCAATACTAACGATCCGAGAGTTGGTTGAGGACTTCCGTGATAAAGCTACTTAGTGACCATAACGTATATTAACATTAACTTAGTTACCGAGTAGTTAACGGCGTTAATTTCGCATAACGTAAAAAGATAGAGTTGTAGAGCGTGTACATGTTTCTCCTCCTTTTGTTTAAAACCGGATAAAAAAGGGGCCGAGAGCTTACCTTAAATTGCTCGGTTAGAATAACGCAAAAGAAGCAAATGATGGAACCACTAATCGCGTCCTAACATGTCAACCGATTCAAAGTTAGTGTGTGAACACACTGACACAACTAACACACAGTACGACACACGTAATAACCAATTCGAAACCATAATCATGCATGAAAAGTATCATCATACAAAATAATGATCAAACCAACTTGTCATAAACACAGATTAACTCATACAACACTTAGGTACACACAAACGCAAGTTACCATGTTTCGGCTTGTACGCTCATAACTGGGCTGTTTTTGAGGATTTTTATAAAATAGTTCCAAAGTTCCAAAAATTCAATTTTTTTACAGGTGGTGTCAATTAGACTGTAGAAGTTTTTGTAAAATTTTCAAATCCTAAATCTTTAGCAATTATTTAAAATCATTTATATACTAGGCTGCAGTCAGATTCGTCGCTCTCTGACTGCAGTCCATGAGAAAAATTATTTAAAAATCATCATTCATCCAATTAACAAAATTCCAGTGGGAGATTTTTTGAAATTCCCGTCTCCAGTTACTGTACAAATTTCGTGACCTAACGCCCTACAGACTATGAGATCCGACTCAATAAACAACCTGCAAATTCTGCAGAATTTATGCAGCTTCAGCTGCTGCACTAAATGACCATTTAAAAATAGCAAACGACCTCAGAAAAATATGAATCTGGTTCCATTTGAAGCGTTTTTCAAAAATACATGTTTTAGGCTTCAGAAAATCTACTTTTCGATAAAAAATGATCAGGTTAAAGCCAACTGAAGTTGGCTGTAAATGTCAATCAGCTTAAAGTTTTCGACTTTATCGCATTAGAACATGTTTAAACGATCATGACGCTTAGGTGTATTGATTAACAACAGGTTGACTTGTCAAATATCATCATATATATCAATATTAATGCAAACCCTAAATATTTATCATGATCTTTATCGCTAAAACGCAACCTACGATTTTTGTGTTCAACACATCATCACAACCGCAAAGATTCGCATATTCATCCGAACTAATCATACCCCGCAACACTTTTTCATAGAATAATCATACAAGCACATAATCATGATCAAGATTACACAAAACCTAATGTGAATCGCAAAACAATTAAACCCTAACCTTGAGACGATGATGATTAGCGAACCGGGACAAGCTTGGAATCAATCCGGGAGTTGTAGGCTTGCGCGACCGTGAGAGGGGGGGCTGCCGTCGACCTTCTTCTAGGGATTAGGGTTTTGTGTTTTTTTTTAAAACATCCCATGCATACATACGTATAAATATAACAAGGGGGAAGGGGGCGGTCGCGATAGGGGGGGCGGTTTGGGTTAGAGCCTTGGGCCTCAAGTTTGGGTTAATTCCTTGGGCCGCAAGGTGTGTGGGTCGCAAGGTCGACACGTTTCGCGACTCGGTTCGGTTCGGCTATTTATTTATTTTTATTTTTTTTACAATTCAGTAACATAAGACTTATAACTAATAAATCGCGAAATCAAAGCGTGATACAATAATCTACAAGCGTCTAATAACACATAGCACGTAATTCAGCTACAACCCGTCTAATAACACATAGTAAGTAATTCACCCTATAGATTCACAAAGTTAGCGTAGTTATTGCGAGCGTGTAATTTAATTCTCCGAATTAAATCAGCGAAGGAGTGAATAACCATAAAGTAGCGCGTTTAAGATACCTGAAAAACCGGGATGTCACATAACTTCTTCGCCACAGAATCAACCACAATATGACCAAAGTCCACAAAGCTCTTCGTCCTCAAGCACAGGGTCAAATGCTTCTTATCAGAGTCAAACAAGCCAGAATCAACAAACGACTTCTAATCTAAATGTGTACCAATGTAACATTGCTGTGAATCTAAAAAATGTTGTTTCTGAGCAAGTTGCAAAACAACACATGTCTCTTCTAGCTACAGTTCTAGTATTATATGAAAGTCTGGTAGCAGGGAAAATTGGAAATCCCTAAATGACCGCCGAAGACTACGACCGGGTGGAAGAAGAAGAGCTTGAACTGATGGACATTAAGTGGTCATTAGCTTCTGTCATTCGAAGGGTCACAAAGTTTGTTGCACTCACAGGCCGAGATATCGGATTTTCAAGCAACACGCTAGGGTTCAACAAATCAAAAGTCACTTGTTTCAGATGCCGACAGAAAGGGCATTTTAAGAGAGAATGCAAAAATCCAGAAGCAACGGGCAATCAGAGTCCATTTGGAGGTGGAAACGAATACTACAAGAAGTCGCTTCAGTATAAAACCATTTCCGAAAAAGACTCAAGTTGAGATTCCAGAGAAATCATCCAACAATACCGAGAAGGCAATGGTTGCTACCAATGAAGATGATGGTTTTGATTGGAATTCTTACATTGGAAAGAAGACAGGAGTTGCTTTGATGGTTGAGATCGTTGAAGATACTTCTGCCGAAGAAGCAACAACCATGGAGAATGCTTTACTGGAACAGTATCTGCAACAACAGGAAGAAGAAGAGATGTATCTTCACATGAAGACACAGGGTATTTAACGCCTAATTCAACTTCTAGTTTTGCAGGTAACTTTGATGGAAGTTCTCAAGAGCAAGTGGTTGAGGAGAAATCGATTGATGAAGAAGTTATCATTGATGTTGCTCAAGTAGTGAATCTTGAAAACCTCATGGACATTGCCAATAAAGCTATGATGGAAAATCTTACCAAGGTAGGTCCAGAGGTAAAGGAAGTTGTCAAAGTGCAAGTTGTAGAGGTTGTAAAACCTTGTACAAAATGTACCGAGCCATGTGTAAAATGCACCGAAAAATCACAAATGATCGCTGAACTCAATGTACATAATGAACATTTCAAATACGATTATCGTATAATGAAGGAAGCGTGTGACAAAATGAAAGATGATTATGGCAGGCTCGATAGAAATAATATTGAACAACATGATATTGTGAGGATGTTAAAAGGAATGGTGATGGATAAACAAAAACAATAAACATTTACATTAACACCATTGCTGAAACTAAACAACAACTCTAGGACAAGAAAATTGAAACAGAACGTGTTCAACAACTTTTAAGAAGTTATACCACTGACGCAAATGTCATTGATCATATTCTTCCTACGATCTCGTCGGAAGAAAATGATAAAAGGACTAAAAAGAAAAATGGTAAAGAATACAGCAAGTTTCCTCCACCCCTATGTGAGAAGTATTGTCGCAAAACTGCTAATGGGATGGATAAGGCACTCAACATTCAGTTGTTATCTGAAAAGAAAAATGAGTTGCCGGAAAACATTGATGTAGTCTTTACTAAATCAGATGATGACAACGCGGTAGTGAAAAAGGTGGTGGAAAATGTTCTGAATGATTCTGATGATGGCAGCTTTGAGAGCACCACCTCGAGTTTGAACAGTTCTGAGACAAATTCTGAAGATGACGATACATCATCGGAAGATGACCTATGTGATGATCCTAACGTGTTCATGTACAAGGTTAAGGAATCTGATAGATTACACTTTGATGACAGTTTTCCGATTGGGAATGTCAAAGAAGATCAATTAGATAAACTGTTCAAACTGGTTGAAGTTTCATCAGAGAACCTGGAGAAAAATGAAAAGAAATTCTATTCTAAACACAAAAGAAATTACAATAACTACCGGAGAAAAGGTGGTGATCATCCGGAAAACCGGAGAGCTGGGTTGGGTCTAGATGAGGAAGAAGAACCGGTTAAGAAAATGTCACCATTTGACGAGTACAAAGATAAAAACATGAAATTCGTTTATGGGACAAACACGGTTCATGAGGAGAGTTTGATTGGAAAGCAATCAAACTACAAGTTTAAGAAACAAAAACAACTTTGAGATAAAGCAAAAGCCACAAGTGGTGTAAAATTCACTAGTGGACATTCGCATGATAATAGGATTTGCTTCAAGTGCAACGAAGTTGGTCATATTGCACGGAAGTGTCCGAAGTCTAAGTCGGCCTATCTTCAAAGAAAAGAAAGTTCAGATGTTGTTAAACCAAAGCAACCAGAGTTTGTAAAACCTATAACAATTTTGAAACGAAACGAATCAAAACCTGAAGTTAAACCTAAAATTGAAAAGAAATTTGAAAACTCAAGTTTTGAAAAAGGTGAAACTTCTAGGGCAAATGAAAACAAGTTTTACATTAAAAAGACAAACATTAAATCACAAGCCTGGATTGCAAGGAAAAAGACAACTACATCTGATGTTATCAAGTCTGAGCTTGTTAAGACTGATAACAAGAAAGAATCAAAGTCTGAGACCAAATCCGAAACTGTCAAATCTACAAGTGGTAATAATAATTCAAAAGGTAAAAAGAAAGTAAGTTTTGAAAATGTAAACAATAGTGGAGGCCCAGATGAAGATTATGAAGATGATTACCAAGCTTTCTATCCAAAACCCAAGACTAATAAGGCTTGGGTCGCACTCTTTAACTAGATTTTATCATGTGCAGGGGCTCAAGAGATCCGGTCTTTCAAAGTGGATTTTGGATAGTGGAGCGTCCAGGCATATGACGGGAATGAAAGCTCTCTTGTTCGACATAAAAGCTATCAATGGCGGATATGTTGGATTTTCTGGTAATTAGGGTGGAAGGATCGTCGCTGAGGGAAAACTCTTCAACGGCGTTGTTTCATTTGATCGCGTGAACTATATTGTAGAACTGGAGTATTATCTTCTGAGCATATCGCAGATTTGCGCCAAACAGTTCACGGTGCATTTCAACGACAAAGAATGTATTATTCTGAAGCCTGGTTTTAAAATACCTGATGAGTGGATTCTGATGCGAGCTCCGTACGAAAATGATTTATATATCTAAGATATGGGTTTCGCTACCACTTCATCGAAATCAGCGCAACGTTTTGTAACAAAGGCTACTGAGAAAGATTCTATTCTTTGGCATCGTAAGATGGGGCACATTCATTTACGTAAAATGAATTTCTTGGTTCATAATGATCTGGTTGAGGGTGTAAATATTCGGTGCTTTAATATGACTGATCATTGCCTAGAATGTAAAAAGGGAAAGCAGATCAAGAAATCACATCCGAAGAAAATTCTGAACTCAATCATGTTGCGGCTTGAACGTCTCCACATGGATTTATTTGGTCCTGTCAACGTTCGAAGTATTTCAGGAGACTTATACTGCTTGGTCGTAACAGATGACTATTCACGTTACTCATGGGTTTTCTTCCAAGAATCAAAAGATGAAACATTCGAAAACTTGGTGATTCTTTTCAAGAAGTTAGAAAACCTTTATCATCTCCCTGTACGACGCATTCGCAGTCACAACGGCACAGAATTCAAGAATAATAAGATGAAGGTATTTTGCAACGCCAAGGGTATTTTGCACGAATTCAGTGCACCCTACACTCCGCAGCAAAATGGTGTAGCTGAAAGGAAGAACAGAACTTTAATCGAAACTGCGAGAACCATGCTTGCAGACTCAAAGCTTCCGGTTAGCTTCTAGAGTGAAGCAGTTGCAGCGGCTTGCTACACACTAAACAGAGTTCTAACTATCAAACCAATGAAGAAGACCTGTTTTTAAATGATTAACCGACGGAAGCCAAACTTGAAATTCTTAGAACCATTTGGTGCGCCATGTACTGTAATAGATCAGGATGGTAGATTCGGAGCCAAATCGCTTGAAGGTTTCTTTTTCAGGCATGTGAGTCCCTACCAAGAGTGTATATTCCCTCGTTGAGAAAGGTAATTGAGGCACAGCATGTTGATTGCTTCAACTATATGGATCCTATTCAAAGAGGAGGTGACGCATGGCTGTTTAATTATCAAGACCTTTGGAAGTCATTTGACTTGCCGGAAGAACCTTCTGAAGAAGAAATCGCAGCGTTATATTATCTTCAACAGTTGGCGAATCAGAAACAAATCATTAGACGAATTGTGGTTAATCAACCCATGTTGGATCTTTCGTCTTCCAAAGCAGGTCCTAGTAATAGCAGTGTTCAAGTTGAAAATATTTCTGAAGCAAAAGTAACACCTGCTATTACTCCATCAAATGTGTCTTCCGAACCAGGAAATGAAACAACAGTGCCAAGCATTCCTTAGAATCAGAATTCTGAGTCAGTGAAGCGCCAACATTTGATGCTGATGGTGAAACCTCATCAGATGAAAAGAAGTTGAGCTGATATCTAATATGTTGAATCAATCTGCTAGTTTGAGAAATCAGAATGAAGCATCATCTAGCGCTCCTAACGTTGAAGTGACCGTTGAGCAGAATATCTCAAATCAGCAAAGCTCAGTTGATGTTCCTACAGAAGAAATGCCGCGATCATATTCTTACCATCCTTCAACGAATATCATTGGTGAATTAAAATTGGTGTGCGTACACAAAGCCAAATTAATAAAGCACTTAGTTGTTTCTACACCCGAGTTGCTCCAACTCAAAACTACTGCTACTATTCATGTTTCATTTCTCAAATAGAGCCAAAAACTGTTAATGAAGCTCTGGGGGACGAGAACTGGGTGATAGCAATGCAAGAGGAACTGTTACAGTTCGAGAAATTAGGTGTTTGGAAGCTTGTAGACTTACCACCGAAGCAGAAAGCTATTGATACGAAGTGGGTCTTCAAGTGTAAAAGAGACGATCGGGGTGTAATTGTCAGAAACAATGCTCGGTTGGTTGTCAAAGGTTTCCCCCAGCAAGAGGATGTTGATTACACAGAAGTATACGCACCGGTTGCATGATTGGAGTCTATCCGCATTTTCCTTGCATTCGCAGCTTGGAAAGGATTTAAGGTGTACCAGTTGGATGTAAAATCTGCGTTTCTCTATGGTAAACTTCGTGAACATGTGTACGTCGGCCAACCACCGGGTTTTGTTGATCCGCTGAACAAGAACAAAGCTTATCTCCTAGACAAAGCCTTATACGGATTACACCAAGCCCCGAGAGCTTGGTACGTGATGTTATCGCAACATCTCGTGGGAAACGGCTTTACAAGAGGAAAAATGGATGGTACATTGTTTACCAGAGAAGTCGGATCTCATCTAATCATTGTACAAATCTATGTGGATGATATCATCTTCGGTTCTACGGATGATAGTCTTTGCAAAGAATTCGAAAAGATCATGAAGAAGAAATTCGAGATGTCCTCCATGGGTGAAATGAAATTCTTCCTCGGATTATAGGTCGATCAGTTATTAGATGGCATATTCATTCATCAGACAAAGTATGTTCACGACATTCTCAAGAAGTTTGAAATGGATAGCTAGAAGCCGCTTTCGACTCCGCTGGCACTAAATCATGGGATTGCATTGATGAGACAGGAACCAAATTTGATGACACACTCTATCGATCGATGATAGGATCTCTGATTTATGTGATGGCATCTCGCCCAGACATCATGTATCCTACCTGCTTATGTGCGAGATATCATCTAGTCCTCGAGTATCACACATGCAGATAGTCAAGCGAATCTTCCATTACTTGAAGGGATGTCCAAGCACCGGCTTGTGGTAACCAAAGAACGACAATTTTGATCTAACGGGATATGCTGACTCAGACTTCGGGGTGGACAAACTGAACTCGTAATCTACAACGGCAGGATGCTAGTTCTTTGGAACACGTTTGGTAACGTGGCAGTGCAAGAAACAGACCATGGTCTCTCTCTCTACCTGTGAGGCAGAATACATTTCTTGCGTCCAACTGTTGTTCTCTGTTGGTGCAGAATGTCTATGTCTTAGTCTTATATCGAGTCTGTATAGATTAGAGTTGAATAGGCTAGCAAAAAGTAGTATTTTTATGTTAAAGGGTCAACTTCGCCCATGATATGCATGGAATGTCAAGTTCGGCTGAACTTGCTAAGGCATGTTCGGCCGAACTCACCTCCTTCATGAGCGAACTTCAACTCCTATAAATAGCTAGCATGTCACTCTCATTTGTAACTTTGGCATCTTAGAGGCTAAACTCTGTCAATTTGGAGACTTGATGATATATCAATAAAATTGACGATTAATTGACTAATTCTTGTTGTTTGGTAATCATGTTGTAATATTTCCGCTATTATGGACATTAGATATCATATCTAGGTTCCTATGCTATCAGGATCGGTCCTACAAGTGGTATCAGAGCTAGAATAGCCTGATTTGATTGATATCAAGACAAGAACACTTCTAATTCTACTCCATTCTTCTATTTTTCTTAACTTTTACACAAAAATGAAGAATTCACGGACAAATTCTGTCCAATTTTGAATATGACATGTTAAATTCATCATAGATAAACCCCTTAGAGTTTGGAGACTAAAATCAAACGAATTGGTGTCAAATTGTTGTAAAAACCATGTTTTCAAAACTCATGAAAATCGAACTTGTTAGCCAAGTTCGACCGAACTTGACTTAAAAAGTCACTTTTTGAGTGAGTTTTTATCAAGTTCGATCGAACTCGAGGATTTTTGATAAAAGTTTTGCTAAGTTCGCTCGAACTTACCAAGAATTCATTAATATTTTGTCAAGTTCGACCGAACTTGATAAAAATCAAGAAATCTTAAGCTAAGTCCGCCCGTACTTGAAAGCTTCTTACAAAATTCAAATTGCAAGTTCGACCGAGGTTGCTCAGGGAAATTTTCAAATCACAATACTTAAGTTCGACCGAACTTAAGTGAAAAGTCTGAAATTCTTCATTTAAACTAAAAGTTTGACCGAACTTGTAGTAAAACTAATTTTTTCAAAAGTTTAAACGTGTTTTCAGCGTACGTTTCTCAATATTCGTGATGGATGATCTACGGAGAGCGTATATGACAGCAGTGGGTACATCCAATGCTAATGTGATTCAACAAGTCAATCTTGACAAAGAGATGGGCACGTCCGTTAAACCGCCGAAGTTAATGAGCATGGACGAGTATGAAGGATGGAAGGAGAAATTTACTTATTGGGTTCAGGCTATGCATTTCCAAGGCTGGGTGTCGATTGAGAGAGGTTATACTGTTCCGTTAGACGAACATCAGCAAGTTCTAGAGAAGTACAAGTATACTACAATACAAAAAGATGAGTACATTGCTGAGAAAAAGACTATAAGCCTCATTCAACAATCTGTTAAAGATGTTCTTGTTGCCCGAATATACGACTGCAGGAGATCTCTGCCTACCACTGCAAAAGAAATACCAAGGAAGTGCAGAGATGATCAAGAGTAAGAAAACTCTCATCCTAAAGGAGTTCGATATCTTTAACATGTTGAAGGGAGAGACAATGAAGCAGATTATTGAGCATTTCTGTCATCTGAAAGTCAAAATGAGAAGACACGGTCTCGAGAAGACGGAACAAGAGTACATCGATAAGCTTGCAGATGCGTTACCTGACGGAGAATGGACTACGTACCTTATGGTCTTGAAAGAAAGTCATAACTAGGAATTCTTTAAGTTGTCTACATTCATCGACAAACTAGAAGGTCACGAGATGGAACTTCTGAAGATCGCGAAGTCGAAGAATGCTAACATCGTTCAAGATGTTGGTCTGTATTACAAGAACGGAATGTAAGACAGTATTTGGAGCCCAAAGATTCAAACAACATTTAATGCAAACTTAACTTCTTCGCCCAGAATCAACCACAATATGACCAAAGTCTACAAAGCTCTTCGTTCTCAAGCACAGGGTCAAATTCTCCTTATCAGAGTCAAGCAAATCAATATCAACAAACAAATTCTGATCCAAATGTGTACAAGTGTAATATTGCTGTAAATCTAACAATGTTGTTTCTGAGCAAGTTGCAAAACAACACATGTCACTTCTCGCCACTGTTCTAGAATCATATGAAAGTCTTGTAGCTGGAAAGATCGGCAATCCCGAAATGGCCGCCGAAGACTACGATCAGGTGGACGAAGAAGGGCTTGAATTGATGTATATAAAGTGGTCACTAGCTTCTATCATTCGAAGGGTCACAAAGTTTGTTGCACTCACTGGCCGAGATATTGGAAATTCAAGCAACAAGCTAGGGTTTGAAAAATCGAAGGTCACTTGTTTTAGATGCCGACAAAAAGGGCATTTCAAGAGAGAATGCAAAAACCCTGAAGCAACGGGAAATCAGAGTCCATTTGGTGGAGGCAACGAGTATTAGAAGAAATCTCTTCAATACAAGCCTTTCCCAAAGAAGACACAAGTTGACATCTAAGAGAAACCAAACAGTAACAACACTGAGAAGGCAATGGTTGCTTCGAACGAGGATGATGGCTTCGATTGGAATTCTTATATCGGTAAGAAGACCGGAGTTGCAATGAAGGCTGAGATCGTTGAAGATACTTTTGCCGAAGAAGCAGCAGCTCTAGAGAATATTTTATTGGAACAGTATCTGCAACAACAGGAGGAAGAGGAGTATCTTCACACGAAGAAACAAGGTATATTATCTTCTAACTGATGTAATAGTTTTGCAGGTCACTTTGACGGAAGTTCTCAGGAGCAAGCTGTTGAGGAGAAATCGAATAAAGAAGTTACTGATGTTTTTCAAGAAGTAACTACTGAAAACCTCAAGGACTTTGCTGATAAAGCTATGATGGCGAATCTTACTAAGGTAGGTCCAGAGGTAAAGGAAGTTGTCAAAGTGCAAGTTGTGGAGGTTGTAAAACCTTGCACAAAATGTATCGAGCCATGTGCTGAATGAGTCGAAAAATCATATATCATCGCTGAACTTAATGTACATAATGAACATTTCAAATATGTTACCGTACAATGAAGGAAGCGTATGACAAAATGAAAGATGATTATGGCAGGCTCGATAGAAATAATATTGAACAACATGATACTATAAGGATGTTGAAAGGTACAGTAATGGATAAACAAAAAGCAATAAACATTTATATCAACACCATTGCTGAGACCAAGCAACAACTACAGGACATGAAAATTGAAACAGAACGTGTTCAACAACTTTTAAGAGTTACACAACTAACGTATATGTCATTGATCACATTCTTCCCACCATTCCATCAGAAGAAAAACCTAAAAAGAAAATTGGTAAAGAATACAACAATGTTCCTTCACCCCTATGTGAGAAGTATTGTCGCAAAACGGTTGATGGGATGGATAAGGCACTAAACATTGAGTTGTTGTCTAAAAAGAAAAAAGAGTTGCCGGAGAACATTGATGTAGTCTATACGAAATCAGATAATGACAGTGCGGTAGTGAAAAAGGTGGTTGAAAATGTTCTAAATGATTCTGATGATGGCAGCTTTGAGAGCGCCACCTCGAGTTTGAACAGTTCTGACACAAATTCTGAAGATGACGATACATCATCAGAAGATGATCTATGTGATGATCCTAACGTTGTCATGTACAAGTTTAAGGAATCTGATAGATTATACTGATGACAGTTTTTCGATTCGAAATGTCAAAGAAGATCAATTGGATAAACTGTTCAAACTGGTTGAAGTTACATCAGAAGACCTGGAGAAAAATGAAAAGATATTCTATTCAAAACCCAAAAGAAATTACAATAACAACCGAAGAAATGGTGGTGATCATCCGGAAAACCGGAGAGCTAGGTTGGGTTTAGAGGATTCTGATGAACCTAAAAAGAAAATGTCACCGTTTCATGAATACAAAGATATAAACATGAAATTTGTTTATGGGACAAGCACAGTTCATGAGGAGAGTTTGATTGGGAGGCAATCAAACGACGAGTTTAAGAAACAGAAAAAACTTCGAGATGAGGAGAAAGCCACAAGTGGTGAAAATCCACTAGTGGACATTCACATGATAATCGGATTTGCTTCAAGTGTAACGAAGTTGGTCATATTGCACGGAAGTGTCCGAAATCTAAGCTGGCTTATCTTTGAAGGAAAGAAAGTTCAGATGTTGTGAAAATAAAGCAACCAGAGTTTGAAAAACCGGTCAGGATTTTGAAAAGAAACGAATCAAAACCTGAAGATAAACCTAAATCCGAAAAGAAGTTTGCAAATTCAACTTTCAAAAAAGGTGAATCTTCAAAAGCAAACGAAACAAAGTTTTACATCAAAAAGGCTAACATAAAATCACAAGCCTGGATTGCAAAAAGGAAGTTGCCAATATCTGATATCACTAAGTATGAGCCTGATAAGACTAGTGATAACATGAAAGAATCAAAATCTTTAATCACTAAGTCTAAGCCTGTTAAGACTAGTGATAACCAGAAAGAATCAAAATCTGAAATCAAAATTGAAAATGTCAAATGTTTGAAAGATAAAAAGAAAGTGAAGTTTTCAAACGTAAACATCGTAGAAAATCCAGATGATGAATATGAATTTGATTATGCTGACGAGTGTGAATTTGATTACGATGATGGTTATCCAATTCAACCCAAGACCAAGAAGGCTTGGGTCGCGCTGTTTAACTAATTGTTGAAATGTGCAGGGGCTCCAGAGATCCGTACTTTTCAAGTGGATTCTGGATAGTGGAGCTTCCAGACATATGACAGGAATGAAAGCGCTCTTGATCGGCATAAAAGCTATCAACGGGGGATATGTTTGATATGCTGGAAACCAAGGTGGAAGGATTGTCGCCGAGGGAAACCTCTAAAACGGAGTTGTTTCATTTGATCAAGTGAACTACATTGCAGAGCTGGGAACAATCTTCTGAGTTTTTCTCAAATTTGTGACAAGAAGTTTACGGTCCACTTCAACGATAAAGAATGTATGATCATCAAACAGGGTTTCAAATACCAGGACGAGTGGATACTCATGCGTGCACGAAGAGAGAATGATTTGTATGTTCTTGACATGGGAAATGCTACTACTTCTTCAAAAACGGCACAATGTTTTGTCTCGAAAGCTACTGAGAGGGAGTCAATCTTATGGCACAGAAAGATGGGCCACATTCATCTGAGAAAGATGAATCATTTGGTGCATAATGATTTGGTGGAAGGTGTGAATCTGAAAAGTTTTCATATGATAGATAATTGCCTCGAGTGTAAAAAGGGAAAGCAGATCAAGAAATCTCATCTAAGAAAGATTCTCAATTCGATAAAGTTGACACTCGAAAGACTTCATATGGATCTCTTTGGTCCAGTGAATGTCCGAAGCATCTCTGGAAATCTCTACTGCTTGGTAGTAACAGACGATTATTCCCGATACTCGTGGGTATTCTTCCAAGAATCAAAAGATGAGATGTTTGAAAACTTAGTGATTCTTTTCAAGAAACTTGAGAACCTGTACCATCTTCCGGTGAGACGCATTAGAAGTGACAATGGTACTGAGTTCAAAAACACCAAAATGAGGGAATTCTGCAACGCTAAAAGGATTCTGCACGAATTCAGTGCTCCCTACACTCCGCAACAAAATGGAGTCGTTGAACGGAAGAACAGAACATTAATCAAACTGCAAGAACCATGCTCGCAGATTCTAAACTACCAGTCAGCTTTTGGAGTGAAGTAGTTGCAACGGCTTGCTACACACTTAACAGAGTCTTAACTATCAAACCAACGAAGAAGACCTGTTTTGAGATGATCAACTGAAGGAAACCAATTTGAAGTTCTTAGAACCATTTGGAGCACCATGTACTGTAATCGATCAAGATGGCAAATTTGGGGCTAAATATATCGAAGGTTTCTTTGTCGGATATGCAAGTCCGCTACAAAGAGTGTATATTCCCTCGTTAGAAAGGTAATTGAAGCACAACATGTTGATTGTTTTAATTGTACGGATCTTGTTCAGAGAAAGGAGATGCATGGTTATTCAGTTATCAAGAGTTGTAGAAATCATTTGATTTGCCTGAAGAACCATCCGATGAAGAAATTGCAGCGCTTTATTATCTTCATCAATCAGCAAATCAAGAGCAAATCGTCCGACCAATTGTGGTTAATCAAACCACGTTGGGATCATCTTCTTCTAGTAATAGAAACTCAAACAAAACAAGTGACACCGACTATAGAACCAGTCAATACTACAGTGATTCCTAATCTTTCTGAAGCATATAGTTCAGACTCGGAAGAGGCTCCAACATTCGATGCCGATGGAGAATCTTCTTCAGATGAAGAAGCAGAGCAGATTACAAGTTTAATGAATGAATCTGCAAGCCCAAGTAGTGCTCCTGAAGTTGAAGTAGTGGTACATCAAAATATCATAAATCAAGAGAATACTGTGGTTGTTCCAGGCGAAGTGATGCCAAGATCATATTCTTATCATCCGTCAAATTCTATAATAGGCGAATTACAAGCTGGTGTGAGAACACGGAGTCAAATAAACAAAGCTTTGAGTTCTTTCTATACTCGTGTTGCTCCAATTCAAGAGTATTGCTACTATTCATGTTTCATATCCCAGATAGAGCCAAAGAATGTTTCTGAAGCTTTAGACGATGAAAACTGGGTACAAGCAATGCAAGAGGAACTGTTACAGTTCGAGAAGCTAGGAGTGTGGAAGCTTGTAAACCTGCCTAAAAATCAGAAAGCAGTTGATACTAAATGGGTCTTTAAATGCACGCGAGACGATCGAGGGGTTATAGTTCGAAACAAAGCTCGGCTTGTTGTCAAGGGATTTCACCAGTAGGAAGGGATAGAATACATAGACGTCTACGCACCAGTAGCTCGCTTACAATCTATTCGAATATTTCTTGCATTCGGAGCATGGAAGGGATTTAAAGTCTATCAGTTGGATGTCAAATCAACTTTTCTGTACAAAAATTACGCGAGAAGGTGTACATCGGACAACCACAGGGGTTTGTCGATCCACTCAACAAAAAGAAAGCATATCTTCTTGATAAAGCTCTTTAAAGTTTATACCAAGCCCCGAGAGCTTGGTACCAGACGCTATAGCAACATCTCGTGGGAAACGGCTTTGTCAGAGGAACTGTGGATAGTACTCTCTTTACTAGAGAAGTTGGTAGTCATCTAATTATAGTTCAAATCTATGTGGACGACATCATCTTTGGATCAACGAATGATAGTCTTTGCAAGGAGTTTGACGGCATCATGAAGAAGAAGTTCAAAATGTCTTCGATGGGTGAAATGGAATTCTTCTCGGATTGCAAGAAGATGAACTTCCAGACGGTATTTTCATTCATCAGACCAAGTATGTGCACGACATCTTGAAGAAGTTTGATATGGAAAGCTCGAAGCCGTTATCTACTCATCTTGCTCTTAATCACGGGATTTGCATCGACGAAACTGGAACCAAAGTTGATGAGACGCTCTACAGATCAATGATAGGATCGCTGATGTATCTGATGGCATCGCGCCCTGATATCATGTATCCTACCTGCCTTTGCGCCAGATATCAGTCCAACCCGAGAATAAAGCATATCTTCTTGAGAAATCTCTTTACGGTTTACACCAAGCCCCGAGAGCTTGGTATGAGACGTTATCGCAAAATCTCGTGGGAAACGACTTTGTCAGAGGAACTGTGGATAGTACTCTCTTCACTAGAGAAGTTGGTAGTCATCTAATTATAGTTCAAATCTACGTGGACGACATCATCTTTGGATCAACGAATGATAGTCTTTGCAAGGAGTTTGAGGGCATCATGAAGAAGAAGTTCAAAATGTCTTCGATGGGTGAAATGGAATTCTTCCTCGGATTGCAAGAAGATGAACTTCCAGACGGTATTTTCATTCATCAGACCAAGTATGTGCACGACATCTTGAAGAAGTTTGATATGGAAAGCTCGAAGCCGTTATCTACTCATCTTGCTCTTAATCACGGGATTTGCATCGACGAAACTGGAACCAAAGTTGATGAGACGCTCTACAGATCAATGATAGGATCGCTGATGTATCTGATGGCATCGCGCCCCGATATCATGTATCCTACCTGCCTTTGCGCCAGATATCAGTCCAACCCGAGAATAAAGCATATCTTCTTGAGAAATCTCTTTACGGTTTACACCAAGCCCCGAGAGCTTGGTATGAGACGTTATCGCAAAATCTCGTGGGAAACGACTTTGTCAGAGGAACTGTGGATAGTACTCTCTTCACTAGAGAAGTTGGTAGTCATCTAATTATAGTTCAAATCTACGTGGACGACATCATCTTTGGATCAACGAATGATAGTCTTTGCAAGGAGTTTGAGGGCATCATGAAGAAGAAGTTCAAAATGTCTTCGATGGGCGAAATGAAATTCTTCCTCGGAGTGCAAGTAGATGAACTTCTAGACGGTATTTTCATTCATCAGACCAAGTATGTGCATGACATCTTGAAGAAGTTTGATATGGAAAGCTCGAAGCCGTTATCTACTCATCTTGCTCTTAATCACGGGATTTGCATCGACGAAACTGGAACCAAAGTTGATGAGACGCTCTACAGATCAATGATACGATCGCTGATGTATCTGACGGCATCACGCCCAGATATCATGTATCCTACCTGCCTTTGCGCCAGATATTAGTCCAACCCGAGAATATCACACATGCAGATCGTGAAGCGAATCTTCAGATACTTTAAGGGATGTCCAAACAACGACTTGTGGTACCCGAAGAATGATAATTTCGATCTGACAGGATATGCTGATTCTGATTTTGGTGTAGATAAGTTGAACTCAAAATCGACTACAGCGGGATGCCAGTTCTTCGGAACAAGAATGGTAACCTGTCAGTGTAAGAAACAAACTATGGTCGCTCTCTCTACTTGTGAAGCTTAGTATATCTCGGCCTCCAGCTGTTGTTCACAGATTCTGTTGATACAACAGCAGATGATAGACTATGATCTGCAATTTCTGGACACTCCGTTGTATGTTGATAATAAGGCAGTCATTCATATAACAAAAAATCCGGTTCATCACTCTCGTCCAAAACATATTGAAATTCGTTGCCATTTCATTCGTGACTGTTACGAAAAGATAGTGGTGCGAATAGAAAAAATCCACATCGACGAACAAAAGGCTGATTTTATACCAAATCATTTTCTTTATCACGGTTTAAATACTTGTTGAGAATTAATGGTATCAAAAATTTGCTTACAGGTGCGGACGCAGAGGTTGAATACGGATCGGACGACGTGTTCGCGTGATCCACATTGGTTTGTCTATATCGTTCTAGTTTAGAATTTTATTAAAAACTAAAATACAAAAATATGTTTTGATTTAGGGGGAGAAATAATGTTAGAGGAAATTCAAAAACATTTGAAAATTTTAAAATTCAAAATTATATGAAAATTTTCAAAATGGTACAAAAACATTGGAAAAGACAAAAAGAATTCGGTGTCACAAAAAAGAAATGATAGTACATCAGTGGACGATCACAGTATGCTAAAGAAATGTAAAGTTTAAGAAGTGATAAACAAGTATTACTATGGATGTGTCGATAGGCTTAACACGTTCAGTAAATTGTTTTCGAGATATAAACTAAATTTTACAACTGCTTAATCTTGTGGATTAACACATCTTGGATATATGGACTTAGTACTCTGAACTTTGTTTGATAGATAGCCTGATTCTGAGATACGGGGTCTTTATAGATAGTTGATATATGGGGTATTATACAAGCTCTTCTAATTTTGCGGAAGCAATAGCCTAGAACTTCTATAAAACTTTCGCAATAAACCCCTAAACTGCATGCAATCTTGAAAAGTATCGAAAGATCTAATCATTTGCAGAGCTAAAAAGATTCCTTAAGTGGAACACACCTTAAAGACGAGCCTTCATCTCTTTGTCTTTACGGTAGTATTAACCTGAGCTCTCAAGGCCTCGCATTAACCCAGATACAGATATCAACTACGCTATATTCACCTGTAAGATGAAATCTAGGGAATCTTGATATGGGAGTATATTCAAGAAGTGGGAATAGCAGACAAGTCAAATTTCATAATTCATACCTTAACATATCTTGAAACAGTTGAGAAACGTGGTAAAGTTTAAGTGGACAAACATATCGACAATCTAGGTAAACGAGTTTAAAACTTAAAGTCATCTAAAGGTCAATGGTACTTGTGATATGACTCAAATTAATGGATATCATCCGTAGACACGAATTCACAAGAATAGGTCTGTAAATATATTTGTACATAGTTTATATTGTCCTGTATATAGTTTATCAACTTTACAGAATAAAAACCAAAAAGATTTTCAGTGTGTTTTAGCATAAACTTACAAAAATACAAAAAGATTTTGTTTCTACATTGTTTTCAGCAAACCAATGTTGGAGAACGGATCTTCGAAGTCTGGTAAGGTGCTAAACTTGTGGGAAACTCATTGAAAACAGGCTGGGAGCTAATCTGTAAAATCTGAAAAGCCAAAACGATGAAAAGTTCATTAATTTGAAACTTTGTTTTTGAAAATATCAACAATATTGTTCGTAACGGGTCTAACCGGGGTCATTAACTTGGACTCGGCAGACAAATCGGTTAACCAAGGTCATCAACTTGGACTTGGTCAACTGAGTGGAATATAATAACTGGTAAAAAGTGGAAAGTTCAGGGACTAAATTGCAAAAAAGTTGAAAATTTTGAAATTAGGGTTTGGCAAGTTCGGCCGTACTTGCTAAACTAATAAAAGTTTAACAATTAAACAAGTTCGACCGAACTTGTGGAATGGTTGTTTGTGAAAAGAGAAGTTCGCCCGGACTTATGATGGGGTTGATTACTTTGGGCCTTCAAGTTCGCCCGAACTTGCCAAAGAATAAATACCTTGCAAGTTCGGCCGAACTCTTTATCTGTCAACAAACTTCTCTGAGCGAACTTATCAGATTGTGAGCGATTTGTGAAATTAGCAATTTAAG
This sequence comes from Scalesia atractyloides, assembly GCA_947069175.1. Taxonomy (NCBI): domain Eukaryota; kingdom Viridiplantae; phylum Streptophyta; class Magnoliopsida; order Asterales; family Asteraceae; genus Scalesia; species Scalesia atractyloides. The sequence continues at coordinate 55,366,495 of CAMTDV010000016.1, read as the reverse complement.
GTCGTTGTGCTGCCGAAATTTGTATTACATTTAGTGATTCGCACACTAATTGTAATGGAAGAGGTGAAATTTTGAACTTTAAACCGTTAATTGAACGAAATTGTTGAACTTAGATCTAAAACTTGTTAATATTGATAGATCTAGTGTTTGTATGGTCAAATCGAACTTAAAATCATGATTTACAACATAAATCGACCGTGAATGTGACTTGGATTTGATTAAAATGAAATTGATTGAGATGAGCAGGTTTGAGTGTTGAAGAAGATAAACAAGTTTCGGCCGAACTTGCATATAAAACTTTTATAAAAACTGAGCAAAACACATGCTCGATCGAACTTAAGTTTAAATCAGTACTAATGAATGAAATGGAAGTTCGCCCGAACTTATGATTTGGTTTGTTGAACATGTTGCTATACATGTTTGGGCGAACTTGATGAAAATGTGTTGAAAAAATTTGCAATTTTTCTGGTAATGCGTGCTAAGTATTTTGCGTCGTTTTTCAGGCTCAAGTACCAACGCAGGTGATTTCTATGGATTTCTCTAAATTCCATAACACGTGTATCACACTTGACAAGGCAATATGTCCATCACTGAAGGAGTACGAAAGCATCCTAAAGTTTTTGAAGGATTGCCCTATCCATCGAGCTATCACAGAGCATACTGTATCTTATCGTTCGCACACTTATCACTTTTGGATGAACACGAGTCTCAAAAGAGATAAGAAGACCATTACATCATCTATTCAAGTTGGAGATGAAAACAAAGCAATTACTATTACAGAGGATGATATACGTAGGATATTGCAGTTCAACGATGATAAAGATGATCCTATTTTCTTGGACGAAAAGATGGTGAAACGTTGTTTTTACCATATGGGGTACAAAGGGAGCGTTAATAAGCCGACATTAAGAAAAGAGAAGTGCCTAACCCCTACAAGATCCTCATGCACGCTATTATTCATACTTTTAGTAACCGTAAAGCGGGCCTTGATGATGTGCAAGATTATATGGCATGTATGGCAACGACGTTAATTCTGAAGAAGCCGTTCAACTATTCAAAGCTTGTATTTACACATATGACGAAGAATATGGATGATGCGGGATTATGCTTATATCCGAGGTTTGTGCAGATGCTAATTGATGAGAAATTGACAAACATTACACGTGATCCAAACGACGTTCTATATCTCAATCACCTCGATGATACAACAGTAAAGAAGTTTATCAAGTTCCAGAAACAAGACTCAGCACCGGTGGCAAAGCCAATATTCGGGGCGATAAAAGATGAAAACTATATTGCGCCGACTGACAATAAATGGAGGAAAGATGGAAGTGGTGACAAGAAAGAGTTGAATGATGAGAAAGAATGGTTTAAAGCTTTCAAGCCTAAAGCTCAAAGTGAATGGTTTCTAAAGGCCGAAGTCAAAAAGCCTAAAAAGAAGCGAGTGGCTAAGAAAGTTGATACAATGCTTGTGGACGAAGACGAACCTGTTAATGTTCAAGCTGAAGCTGGTTCTAGTGTAGTGATTGTTACTGAAAGCCAAGAGGTTGAAAAAACTACTCAGGAAGACGAGGTTATTTCTGCTACTTCCGAGAATGAAGATGATTCTGATGATTCTCTTGAGAAGATTACAAAGAAGACAATAGCAGAGACTGAAGCTGAAAAGATCAAAGAGACTGATGTTGATTTTGATCCTAATCAGGAAAAGGAGTCTGACGAGGAAAGACCTAAGAAAAGAACGAAGCGTGCAAAGTCTGCAGTGGTTTCAACAACAAAAACCATAGGGTCTCCTGAGACTAAAGGCAGAAAGAAAATGAATAAAGCTCAGAAACCGGCTAGTCGTCGATACAAAGGAAAGCCAAAAAGCGCAGAAGTTACACAAGAACCTTCTGGCGCACAGGAGAAAGGAGTTACACAAGAACCTCCTACACAAGAACCTCCTGTTGTCATTACATCTGAAGCTGAACGTACAGGAGTCACACAAGAACCTCCTGTTATTATTTCATCGGAAACTAAAAGGCCAGGAGCAACACAAGAACCTCCTGAGTCTGGTTTATTGGAAGTTCCAGTGATTCAATTACCTGATCCAAAAGCAGCTCAACCTGAAGGGTCTACACCAAAATCAACTCCAAAGAGATCAACTCCCAAGGAAAGCTACTCCCAAATCAACACCGAAAGCGTCATAGTCAAATCTATTTGGTGATATTCCAAATGAACCAGTAGATCTTCAAGATTTAGATGAATTCTTCCCTGACACAGACATTGATTTCTAGAAAAGCGTGTCAAAGAGTTGGAAGACAGAGTTCAAAAGAATGAAGAAGAGAAAGCGGAGTTGATAAAGAAAGTAAATCAAAGCTCTGTTGAGAAAGAGATTATGGATGACAATATAAAGGTGTTGAAAAGTGAACGTGAGTTTTTCAAGGCTTTGATTGAGAATCTGCAAGACGCAAATGAAAAGCTGCAGACAAAAATTGCTGAGCTAAAAACGTTTCAAGCCTTAAATGATCGTAGATTTACAAGGATGCAGAAAGTATTATTTAATACTCTGGGTATTGATTTCATTGCCGGATACGATCGTCTGGATAGGCAAGATGCAAAAGAAAGATCTGAAAAAGAACTCGCAGCTAGTGGCAAGGGCAAAGGGTTGAAGGTGAAGCACCTAAATCTTCTGAGGCTGCAGAAAAGTCTATTGAAGAGAATGTTGAAAAAGCTTCTGAGTCCGATGTTATAAGGTTGTTGACGAATCTGTCAAGCCTTCTGATCCTGTAATTGCTTCTAAAGAAATGGACGATGAAGAAGCAGAGATGAGGATAAAGATGATGACGACAAGAAAGATGATTCTGATTATGCAGATTGGAATAACGCTGATGCTGATGATGATCTGGGAGGAGTTGGTATGAAAATCAGTGAAGCAAAAGTCTCTGATGTATTAGATTTTTCTTCTTTAATGGATGATGAATCAAATAAGATGAATGATCAAATTGAGGGGGAGTTAGGGCAAACAGGGCCAACTGATGATGTAGATATGATTGATGTTGATAGGTTTGCAAAGCCTGTTGCAGCCGTACCAACAAAGCCTTTGATACTCATGCTGGAACACAATGTAGAGGAAGTCGAGTACGTGACAACTATACGAAAGAGGATTTGGCCAAGTTGATCAAAGTTGATGCTGAAACACTTACTTTGATTTTGAGGAACAAGTGATGAATGTTAACACGTTTGAGCCGAATGATTATTAGTATATACGAAGGTTTGAAGCTGATGAGTATAACAGGGTTATCGTGGAGGATTGGTCTTCAGATGATGAAACTAATGAAACTGCGAAGTACGTCGGTCCTAACACTGATAGTTTTCCTACTTTTGAGGAGATGTACAAGCAACTTGATGAAAATATGTTGAAGGAAAAGATCGAAGAATCTATCCGAGAAGGCAAAGTTACGAAACCAATGACAAGGGAGGAAATAGCTCAGGCTAAGAAGTCTTGGTTCAAAGATGCTCCACGAACGTAAGTTTTGACGTCTTCTAGCATTCTTTACTAGAGATAAAGACGTGTCGTTGGGAGATATTCTCAGTTGGGGGTGGTTCAAGGAGCTAAATGTTTATGCAATCAAAAGGGAATTTGGAGTGCAATACTTCAAATATTTAGCTGATTTGAGGACTTTACCGTATTGGGATGTGGAGGAGCTTGTCCAAACCGTGAATGTTACTTATCATATGAAGTATATTGATCAATTATTGTGGAAAATGATCAAGTTTGAAGCGACAAAGGGATTTAGATATTGGAAGCCGTTTATTCCAGGCCGTCACATTAAAACAAACAAGAAAACAGGGGAGAAGGATATAACTTGATTTTGAAACGACCAAGAGCAATGAGGAACATGCCCTTAATGCCGATTGAACAGAATTCTATCCAGTATTTATGTGGTGGCAGATAGATCCAACTACATGTGAAGCTGTATTGTTTTACGATTTGAAGAACATTTGGATATCATGAAGGAAAGGGTTGAAATATTGGGGTTTCAGGGTATGAGAGGGTTGTGGAGAACAATCAGGATACTAGACCCGATGTGGCTAGTGAATTGCTCGAGAGAAGACATCAACTACTTGTTCTACAACAAGATAGTGTTCGAAGAACGTGAGAAAGAACAAGCCTTGCAATATCAAAGGGTTGTTAATGTATGCTACGCTCGAGAAGTGAACTCCGGAAGAATGTTGGAAACAAATTAGAGGGAGCTAGAACGAGTTGAGTTTCTGAAAGTAGAGAAGCGTCTAGAAGCTATACACGAGAAAGGTAGGGCGGCAAGGCTTAGAAGGTTTCAGTACATGAACAAAGTGCCTCCTGCAGACCAGACGCAAGATCCGAAGCAGGAACGACGAAAGAAGCCATTCAAGAACTTCTTCGGTCATGTTTGTTAATGTTTATTTGAAGACAGAGTTTTTGAAGACTGATACAACACGAAGATGATATCCAAGGGGGAGTCTGTTGGTACGAATATCTATATCTTAGTCTTATATTGAGTCTGTATAGATTAGAGTTGAATAGGCTAGCAAAAAGTAGTGTTTATATGTTAAAGGGTCAAGTTCGCCCATGATATGCATGGAGTGTCAAGTTCGGCCGAACTTGCTTAGGCAAGTTCGCCCGAACTCACCTCCTCCATGAGCAAACTTCAACTCCTATAAATAGCTAGCATGTCACTCTCATTTGTAACTTTGGCATCTTAGAGGCGAAGCTCTATCAATTTGGAGACTTGACATTATATCAATAAAATTGATGATTAATTGACTAATTCTTGTTGTTTGGTAATGATGTCATAATATTTCCGTAATTATGGATATTCGATATCAAATCTAGGTTCCTATGCTATCAGGATCGGTCCTACATTCTCAAATCCTCTGGATTCAACAACATATGAGGGATTATGGTCTGCAGTTTCTTGATACGCCTTTATTCGTAGATAACAAAGCAGCCATCGATATAACCAAAAGTTCGGTTCATCACTCATGTACTAAACATATTGAAATTCGTTACTATTTCATTCGTGACTGTTACGAAAAGAAATTGGTGCGAATAGAAAAAATCCACACCGATGAACAAAAGGCGTATTTTTATACCAAAGCATTTCCTTTAACAAGATTTAAATATCTAATGAGGCTTAACGGTATTAAAAATTTGCTGACAGGTGTGGAAGCTGAGGTTGAATACGAATCGGACGACGAGTTCACGTAATCTGCATTGGTTTGTTATTTATCTGTCTATATTAGTATTTCTTAAAAATCTAAAATCCAAAAATATGTTTATTATTTTAGGGGGAGAAATATTTGGGAAAATATAAAAACATATGAAAATTTTCAAAAATGTACAAAAACATTGAAAACGACAAAAAGAATTTGATGTCACAAAAAAGAAATGATAGTACATCAGTGGACTATCACAGTATGCTAAAAAATGTAAATGTAAAAAGTGATAAACAAGTCTTACTGTGGATGTGTCGATAGGCTTAACACGTTCAGTAAACTGTTTTCGAGATATAAACTAAATTTTACAACTGTTAATCTTGTGGATTAACACATCTTGGATATATGGACTTAGTACTCCAAAATTTCGTTTGAGAGATTGCCTGATTCTGAGATACGAGGTCTTTATAGATAATTGATATATGGGGTATTATACAAGTTCTTCTGATTTTGCGGAAGCAATAGCCTAGAACTTCTATAAGACTTTCGCTATAAACCCCTAAACTGCATGCAATTTTGAAAAGTATCAAAAGATCTAATCATTTGCAGTGCTGAAAAGATTCCTTAAATGGAACACACTTTAAAGAAGAGCCTTGATCCCTTTGTCTGTACGGTAGTACTAACCTGAGCTCTCAAGGCCTCGCATTAACCCAGATACAGATATCAATTACGCTATATTCACCTGTAAGATGAAATCTAGGGAATCTTGATGGAACCATAGATAAGTCAAGTTTCATAAATCATATCTTAACATATCTTGGAACAGGTGAGAAACGTGGTAAAGTTTAAGTGGACGAACATATCGACAATCTAGGTAAACGAGTTTAAAACTTAAAGTAATCTAAAGGTCAACGGTACTGGTGTTATGTCTCAATCAACTGATATGATCCTTAGACACGAATTCACAAAAATATGCTTGTAAATATGTTTGGACATAGTTTATATTGTTCTGTACATAGTTTATCAGCTTTACAGATTAAAACCAAAAAGATTTTCAGAGTGTTTTAGCATAAACTTACAAAAATACAAAAAGATTTTGTTTCTACATTGTTTTCAGCAAACCAATGTTGGAGAACGGATCTACGAAGTCTGGTAAGGTGCTAAACTGGTGGGAATCTCATTGACAACAGGCTGGGAGCTAATCTGTAAAATCTGAAAAGCCAAAAACGATGAAAAGTTCATTAATTTGAAACTTTAATTTTGAAAATATCAACCGTTTGTTCGTAACGGATCAAACCGGGGTCATTAACTTGGACTCGGCAGACAAATCGGTTAACCAAGGTCATTAACTTGGACTTGGTCAACTGAGTGGATTTTCAAAACTGGTAAAAAGTGAAAAGTTCAGGGACTTAATTGCAAAAAATTAAAATTTGAATTTGAGTTTAGGCATGTTCGGCCAAACTTGCTAAACTAATTAAAGTTTCACATTTAAACAAGTTCGACCAAACTTGTTGAATGGCTATTTGAGAAAGTGGAAGTTCGCCCAAACTTCATGGGATTTAATATTGGGCTTACAGGTTCGCCCGAACTTGCAAACGTGATTGCAAGTTCGGCCGAACTTCATAATCTGCAAACTTTATTCTCTGAGCGAACTTCACACTTGAGAGTGATTTGTCAAAATTGTCATTCTAGCACCGTTACTCTGCCAAAATTTGTATTGTTTTAAGTGATTCGCACACTTATTACACTGGAAGAGGTGTGTATTTGATCTTTGAACCATTAATTGGACCGAATCGATGAACTTAGATCTAAAACTGTTAAAATCTTGTAGATCTAGGATATTTTTTTATCAAATTGGCCTTAAAACTGAGATAACTAACTAAAATCGACCATGAATTTGTTTTGGATTTGATCAGATTGGTCTTATCTGGATGGTGCATTGTTTGAATGGAGAAGATGACAAGTTCGCCCGTACTTGTTCATCAAGTCCGGCCGAACTTGCATCTGGAAACTTTATAACTCTTGTTTGATCCAAAAGTTCGACCGAACTCTGTGTAGAATCTGTTTTAATAAAATTTGGAAGTTCGCTCAAACTTAGCATTGGATATACTCTGATGAAAGCAAGTCCGATCGAACTTAAGTTTAGGAATCTGAAAAAGGTGTTATACATAAGTTCGCCCAAACTTATGATTGTGTTGATTGAACATGTATTAGACATGTTCGGGCGAACTTGAATTAATATGCTTGTTATACACACATCAAGTTCGCCCGAACTTGATGTAAATGTGTTGAAAATTTTTGTAACTTTTTCTCGTAATGCGTGCTAAGCGTTTTTGTGTCGTCTTTCAGGTTCAAGTACCAGCGCGGGTGATCACTATGGATTTTTCTAAATTTCACAACACCTATATCACGCTCGACTAGGCGTTGTGTCTGTCGCTGAAGGAATACGAAAGTATCTTGAAGTTTCTTAAAGATTGCCCTATTCATCGAGCTATCACGGAGCGTACAGTGTCTTACAAATAGCATACTTATCATTTTTGGATGAACGCAAGCCTCAGTGCAGATAAGAAGACTATTACATCATTTGTTCAAGTCCGAAACGAAGAGAAAGAAATCACTGTCACAGAGGATGATATACGAAGGATCTTGCAATTCAACGATGACAAAGATGATCCTATTTTCTTAGATGAGAAGATGGTACGAGGTTGTTTCTACCGAATGGGCTACAAGGGAAGCATAAACAAGCCAATGTTGAAGAAAGGGGAAGTACCAAACCCCCACAAGCTCCTGATGCATGCTATTATTCATACTTTCAGTCACCGTAAAGCGGGTCTTGACGATGTTCAATATTACATGGCCTGCATGGCAACGGCGTTGATTCTGAAAAAGCCGTATTCACGCATATGTCAAAGAATATGGAAGACACAAGATTGTGCTTATATCCGAGGTTCGTGCAGATGCTAATCGACGAGAAGTTTACAGACATTGCACGTGATCCGAACGACATATTAACTTCAGTCACCTCGATGATACTACAATGAAAAACTTGATAAAGTTCCAGAAGCAGGATTCAGCACCTGTGGCAAAACCAATATTTGGGGAGATAAAAAATGAAAATTATGTTGCGCCGCCTGATAACAAATGGAGGAACGATGGTAGTGGTGATGAGAAAGAGTTGAATGCTGAGAAAGAGTGGTAAGTCGTTCAAACCTAAAGCGCGTAGTGAATGGTTTGCCAAAGCTGAAGGCAAAAAGAAGAAGAAACGTGCGACAAAGAAAGCTGACACTATGCTGATAGATGAAGATGAGCCTGTTAATGTACAAATAGAGGTTGGTTCAGCGGTTGTTGTTGAGAGTCAGGAAACAGAAAAGACTACTCAAGAGGACGATGTTATATCGGCTACCTCTGAGAATGATGATGATTCTGATGATTCACTTGAGAGAGTGACAAAGAAAACAATAGCAGAGGCTAAAGCTGAAAAGATCAAAGAAACTGATGCTGACTTTGATCCGAATCTAGGAAAAGACTATGACGAGGAGAGACCTAAGAAAAGAACTAAGCGTGTGAAGTCTGCCACAGTATCAATGACAAAGACTACAGGCTCTCCGAAAGCTAAAGGCAAGAAAACAAAGGAAGCTCAGAAACCTGCTAGTCGTCGATATATGGGAAAGCCAAAGAGCACAGAAGTAACACAAGAACCTTCTCGTTCACAAGAGAGAGGAGTGACACAAGAACCTCCTATTATCATTTCTTCTGAAGCAGAAAGGCCAGGAGTTACACAAGAACCTCCTGAGTCAAATTTACTTGAAGTACCAGTGATTCAATCTCCTGATCCTAAAGGTGTTCATTCTGAAAGCTCAACTCCGAGGAAAGCAACTCCAAAGAAGTCTACTCCAAAAGCTGCTACTCCTAAGTCGAAACCAAAAACACCACAGAAGTCACAGTCAAATCTATTTGGTGATATTCCAAATGAACCAGTGAATCTTCAAGACTTAGATGAGTTCTTCCCTGACACAGATATCGATGTTCTGGAAAAGCGTGTCAAAGAATTAGAAGATAGAGTACAAAAGAATGAGGAAGAGAAAGCTGAGCTAATCAAGAAAGTAAACCAAAGCTCAGTGGAGAAAGAAATGATGGATGGCAAGATAAAAGTGTTAGGAAGTGAACGAGAATTCTTCAAGGCTTTGATTGAGAGTTTGCAAGATGCAAATGAAAAGCTGCAAACAGAAATTGATGATCTGAAGAAGATTCAAGCCCCAAACGATATAAGATTTACAAGGTGCAGAAAGTTTTATCTAATACACTTGGTATTGATTTCATTGCTGAGTATGATCGTCTGGATAGACAACAGGCAAAAGAAAGATCCGAGAAAGAGCTTGCAGCTAGTGGCAAGGGAAAAGGTGTTGAAGGTGATGCACCTACATCTTCTGAAGCTGCTGAAAGGCCTATTGATGAATCTGAGAAAGCTTCTAAGTCTGAGATTGCTAAGGTTGACGAATCTGTCAAGCCTTCTGATCTTGTCACTGCTACTGAAGAAAAGGATGATGATGAAGCAGAAGATAAGGATAAGGATGCTGAACCACCAGTTGATGATACAAAAGATGATTATGACCACTATGGAGGTAATGATGATGATCCAAGTGGTACAAGTATAAAGGTGGTTGATGCGTCAGTGAATGAAAGCTTCGATTTCACATGTCTTCTGAATGATGAAGCAAATGCAATGAACGATCAAATTCAGGGGGAGTCAGCGCAAACAGGGCCAACTGATGGTATGATATGACTGATGTTGATATGTCTGCAAAGCCTTTTGCTGCAGTACCGACTAAGCCTTTGATGTTGATGCTTGAACACAATGTTGAAGAAGGTGAGTACGTGAACAATTATACTAAAGAAGATCTGGCCAAGTTGATTGAAGTTAATGCTGAATCCCTGGATTTTGATTTTGAGGAACAAGTGTTGAATGTGAATACTTTTGAGGCTAATGAGTATCATTATCAGAGAAGATTTGAAGCTGATGAGTATAACATAGTTATAGTTGAAGATTGGTTTCTGATGATGAAAAGGATGAAGTTGCAAAGTACATTGGTCCTAATACTGATAGTTTTCCTACTTTCGAGTAAATGTACAAGCAATTGAATGAAGACATGTTGAAAGAGAAAATTGAGGAACCAATTCGAGAAGGTAAAGCTCCGAAACCAATGACGAACGAAGAAATAGCTCAAGCTAAAAAATCATGGTTTAAAGAGATGCCGCCTGAATGTAAATTTCGACGTCCTCTAGCATTCTTTACCAGAGATAAAGATGTGTCATTGGGGGATATCCTAAGTTAGGGGTGGTTTAAGGAGTTGAATGTTTATTCAATCAAAAGGGAATTTGGGGTGCAAAACTTCAAATATCTGGCTGATTTCAAGACTCTACCGTACTAGGATGTTGAGGAGCTTGTTCAAACCGTGGATGTCACATATCAGATGAAGTTCATTGATCAGTTACTATGGAAGATGATCAATTTTGAAGCGACAAAGGGTTTTAGATATTGGAAGCCGTTTATTCCAAAGCATCGCATCAAAAAGAATAAGAAGACAGGAGAAAAGATATAACGTTAATCATGAAACGACCGAGGGCAATGAGAAACATGCCTTTAATGCCTATCGAACAGAATTTTTATCCGGTGTTTAAGTGGTGGCAGATTTATCCTAACACATGTGAAGCAGTGATAGTATTACGATTCGAAGAACATCTGGATATCACTAAAGAAAGGGTTGAAGTATTAGGGTTTCAAGGTATGAGAGGTTTGTGGAGAACGATCAGGATACTAGACCCGATGTGGCTAGTTAATTGTTCGAGAGAAGATATCAAAAGCTTGTTCTACAATAAGATTGTATTTGAAGAATGTGAAAAGGAGCAAGCAATGCAGTATCAAAGGGTCGTTAACGTATGCTATGCTCGAGAAGTTAATTCATGAAAGATGTGGGAAACAAGATGGAGGTATCTTGAACGTGTTGAATTTCTGAAAGAAGAAAAGCATCTCGAGGAAATACATGAGAAAGGTAGGGCGGCAAGGCATAGAAGGTTTCAGCACAGGAACAAAGTGCCTCACACTGATCAGACGCCACATCCGAATGAGGAACGACGAAAGAAGCTATTCAAGAACTTCTTCGGTCGTGTTCGTTAAAGTTTATTTGAAGACAGAGTTTTGAAGACTGATAAAAGACGAAGACGATATCCAAGGGGGAGTCTGTTGGTGCAGAATGTCTATGTTTTAGTCTTATATCGAGTCTGTATAGATTAGACATGAATAGGTTAGCGAAATCGAGTATTTATGTTTTGTTGAGTCAAGTTCGCTGGTAAAGGTTGTGTGATGTCAAGTTCGCCCGAACTCAGGTGATCACCAGCGAACTTGCTCCACTATATATAGCTAGCATGTCTTGTTCATTTGTAACTTTGAGCACTTTGAGGCGGAGCTCTGTCAAATTGGAGACTTGATGTTATATCAATAAAATTGACGATTAATTGACTAATTATTGTTGTTTGGTAACATGTCGTAATATTTCCGCTATTATGGACATTAGATATCAAATCTAGATTCCTATGCTATCAGGATCGGTCCTACATGATTGATTTTGACTTGGCGGTGAAGAGTTCATATTTGCACTGAATGCTGTTTGTATCTTTGGACTTGAAATGTTGTCTTGCATCCTGTTCTTGTAATACAGACCAACATCTTGAACAATGTTAGCATTCTTCGACTTTGCGATCTTTAGAATTTCCATCTCATGACCTTCAAGTTTGTCGATGAATGTAGACAGCTTAAAGAACTCCCAATTCGGACTTTCTTTCAAAACCATGAGGTAAGTAGTCCATTCTCCATCAGGTAACGCTTATCGATGTACTCTGGTTCTGTCTTCTCGAGACCGTGTCTCCTCATTTGGACTTTCAGATGACAGAAATGCTCAATCATCTGTTTCATTGTCTCGCCCTTCAACATGTTAAAAATGTCGAACTCCTTCATGATAAGAGCTTTCTTACTCTTGATCATCTCTACGCTTCCTTGGTATTTCTTTTGCAATGATAACCATAGTTCTCTCGCAGTTGTGTAATCGGGCAACAAGACCAGAATATCCTCTTTAACAAATTGTTGAATGAGGCTAGTCATCTTTTTCTCAGCAATGTACTCATCTTTTTATATTTTGGAGTACTTGTACTTCTCCAGAACTTGCTGATTTTCGTCCAACAGAACAGAATAACCTCTCTCGATAGCTACCCAGCCTTGGAAATGCATGGCCTGAACCCAGTAACTGAACTTCTCCTTCCATCCTTCATATTCGTCCATGCTTATTAACTTTGGCGGTTTAACGGACGTGCCCATGTCGTTGTCTAGGTTGACTTGATTTATAACATTGGCATTAGATGTACCCACTACTGTCATAAACGCTCTCTGAAGAGCATCCATCACGAATATCGACACACGTACACTGAAAACACGTTAAAACGTTGAAAAAGATTAGATTCACTACAAGTTCGGTCGAACTTGCAGTGGTGAAATGAAGAATCTCAGATATTATACACAAGTTCGATCGAACTTATGTATTGTGATTTGAAAATGTCCCTTGAGAACTTCGAGCGAACTTGCAATTTGGATTTTATAAGAACCTCGCAAGTACGGGCGAAATTAGCTTAAGCTTTCTTGATTTTTATCAAGTTCGGTCGAACTTGATAAAATATCAATGAATCCTTAGTAAGTTTGAGCGAACTTAAATTCTCTCAAAAACCTTCAAGTTCGAGCGAACTTGATAGAAAATCACTCAGAAAGTGAGTGTCTAAGGCAGGTTCGGCCGAACATGGCTAACAAGTTCGATCAACATGGTTTTGAAAAACATGGTTTTTGCAACAATTTGACACCAATTCGTTTGATTTTAGTTTCCAAACTCTCAGGGGTTTATCTATGATGTATTTAACATGTCATATTTAAAATTGGACAGAATTTGACCGTGAATTCTTCATTTTAGTGTAAAAGTTAAGAAAATAAGAAGAATGGAGTAGAATTAGAAGTGTTCTTGTCTTGATATCAATCAAATCATGCTATTCTAGCTCTGATACCACTTGTAGGACCGATCCTGATAGCATAGGAACCTAGATTTGATCTCTAATGTCCATAATAGCGGAAATATTATGACACGATTACCAAATAACAAGAATTAATCAGTTAAACGTCAATTTTATTGATATAACATCAAGTCTCCAATTTAACATAGCTCCGCCTCAAAGTGCGCAAAGTTACAAATGAAACAAACAAGCTAGCTATATATAGGGTGTCAGGTTCACTGGTGGGAGAGGTAGGTCAGGGAACTTGACTATGTCAAGTTCGGCCGAACTTGACTTCACAAGCACATCACAAGCGAGCTTGACCCACTGATACATAAACACTTGATTTCTCTAGCCTATTCACGTCTAATCTATACAGACTCGATATAAGACTAAGACATTGTAGGAACGTCCACGATTAGCATGGGAACCTAAATTTGTTATCTATTGTCCGATTAGGCGGAAACTAATGACAAGTTAACCAAATAACAAGAATTACTCATATAAATGTCGTTTTCATTGATCTAAAGTTCAATACATTCGAGAACCGTATCCGACAGAGCTTCGCCGTCTCTATGCCAAAATCTCTCCAAGTTACAAATGCAATCCCAAGGCACCTATTTATAGTTTTCCACGTTCGCTAGAGATGATTGAAGTTCGGGCGAACTTGACTTAGTCAAGTTCGGCCGAACTTGACCTCATCAACACAACATCAAGCGAACTTGTCTTCTATTTCTCAAAATTACGCCTAGATGCTAACAGATTAAGTCCTATTCATTCAGACTTGATACATAATGACGTAGGCAACAGACTTATGCACCAACGGACTCCCCCTTGGATGTTGCTTTAGTCATTAACTTTTTTAAATCTTCTGAGTCTTCCGATCTTTAGTTCTTGAATAAATTTTAACATCTCGATCTTCTTTAACATTTTGATATTCTTATCCTTTTCCTTTTTCTTGAGCTTTGTCTTGATAAAACTTTGATCAACAAGCTCCCCATTGCTTTAAGCTTTGCTCCCCTAGCTTTAAGCTTTCCGGAAACTTCAATCTTTGCTTTATCAACTCCATCTCAATCTTTACTTCCTGTCTAAATATTTTCTAACATTCAAATAAACATTTCAGATTTAGTCTTTTCATTTTATACTTCCAACATTTCAAACTTTAAACTCCAAATCAAACCATTCAAAACTTCAGATGTTTCAAGTTCAACTTAATGACCTTGAATACTTTTTACATTTTAAGACCTTTTTACTTTCACATTTTTATCATTTGTGAGAATCCACTTAGTTGATCAAGTCCAAGTTAATGACCTTGATTAACAAAATATATCAACCAAGTCCAAATTAATGACCTCAGTTTGAAAAACCGTTATGAACAATCTGATTTTAAAGTTTCAAATTAATGAACTTTTAAACATTCATCAGATTTTCTTACCAGACTTCGAAGATCCGTTCTCCATCATTGGCTCATTGAAACTAATGTAGAAACAAAATCTTTTTGATTTTTAGAAAGTTTATGTTAAAACACAATGGAAATCTTTTTGGTTTTATCTTTGAAAAGCAAGTAAAGTATTTACAGAATTTTTAACAAGTAAAGTAAACTATGTACAAACATATTTACAGACATATTTTTGTGAATTTCTGTCTAAGGATCATATCAGTTGATTGAGACATATCACCAGTACCGTTGACCTTTTTGAGACTCTAAGTTCTAAACTCGTTTACTTAGATTGTCGATATGTTTGTCCACTTAAACTTTACCACATTTCTCAATTGTTCCAAGATATGTTAAAGTAAGAATTATGAAACTTGACTTAACTATGGTTCCCACTTCTTGATATACTCCCGAATCCAGATTCCCTAGATTTCATCTTACAGGTGAGTATAGCATGGTTGATATCTGTATTTGGGTTGTGCGAGGCCTTTAGAGCTCAGGTTAGTACTACCGTACAGAAAAAGAGATGAAGGCTCGACTTTAAGGTGTGTTCCACTTAAGGAATCTTTTCAGCATTGCAAATGATTAGATCTTTCGATTCTTTTCGAGTTTTGCATGCTATTTGGGTTTTTTAGCAAAAGCATTATAGAAGTTCTAGGCTATTGCTTCCGCAAAATCAGAAGAACTTGTATAATACCCCAGATATCAACTATCTATAAAGACCTCGTATCTCAGAATCAGGCAACCCTTCAATCGAAATTTCGGAGTACTAAGTCCATATATCCAAGATGTGTTAATCCACAAGATTAAGCAGTTGTAAAATTTAGTTTATATCTCGAAAACAGTTTACTGAACGTGTTAAGCCTATCGACACATCCACAGTAAGACTTGTTTATCACTTTTAAATTTTACAATTCTTTAGCATACTGTGATAGTCCACTGATGTACTATCATTTCCTTTTTGACAACCAAATTCTTTTTGTCTTTTTCAATGTTTTTGTACATTTTGAAATTTTCAAATGTTTTTGAATTTTCAATTTTTCCATATGTTTTTTATTTTTCTTAAAATTTTTCTTACTCCCCCTAAAATCAAAAACATATTTTTGGATTTTAGGTTTTAAGAAATTCTTCTAAAAATATAACAAACCAATGAGGATCCCGAGAACTCGTCGTCCGATCATTTTTTCATCTTCTGCATCATCACCTGTCAGCAGAACAAAACATTAAACTTTGTTAACCTCAAATTGTAGAAACCACTTGTAATAATCACTTGTAGGAAATCAAATTTTAAATGATTTTTCAATATCACAGTCAGTGTTCTGTTCAACGGTGTGGATTTTCTCAAATTTTTAAATTTTTCTTCTTTTTTTAACCACTTGTAATTTCAAAAACGTCAAAGATTATGACTTTCTAGATAAGTTAAATACTCATGGAGCTCCGCTATCCTATATCAACTTTGATATTGTGGATCTTGGGACTCCTGCACAACAAAGCAACTATTTGAAAAATGAAACCCAAACCTTTTTGGTTTTGGGTTTGTACTGATAAGCATCATAAACCTCTTCAAATTCATCATCAAACATTTCATCCCAGTTTTTCTTCGTGGAAACAAAGGCTTTAGATTCAGACACTTGCAAGCAATGTGACCAATAGTATTGCATTTAAAGCAAGTCTGATTATCAGAACTATTTCCACTAGTGGGTTTTACTCCACTTGTGGACTTGGTCTTAGCCTTGTCATGAAGTTCTTTCTCCTTCTTGAATTCATCGTTAGATTGCTTACCGATCATACCTTCTTCTTGACTGTACTCATTCCATACACAAACTTCATGTGTTTACCTTTGTATTCATGATATGGCGACTTCAGGTTCCTTCTCGTCTCATCTCCATTTTCCTCCAAACCCAATCCTGCTCTCCTGTTCTCAGGAAAATCACCACCAAACTTTCGATAATTGTTAGCATTCCTTTTGGGTTCGAGTAAAATCTTTTCTCATCTTTTTCAAGATTATCTGATGAAACTTCTACAAGTTTGAAAAATTTATCAAGTTGATCCTCTTTCGCGTTCCGAATCGGAAAACTATCATCGAAGTATAATCTATCAGATTCCTTAACCTTTTACATGACAACATTAGGATCATCACTTAGATCATGTTCTGATGATGTATCGTCATCTTCAGAATGTGATTCCGAGTTTTCCAGACTTGATTTGGCACTTTCAAAGCTGTCGTCATCAGAATCATTTCCCAACACATTTTTAACCACATTTTTTACCACGCTTCATTATCATCATTTGATTTCGTAAAGTCTACGTCAGTGTTCTCAGGCAATTTATTTTTCTTTTTTGATAAAATGAGTAAAATAAATGCCTTTTCAATCTTATCATCTTTCTTGCAGGAATAACTTCCAAGAAGTGGTGGAGGAACACTTCCGTATTCTTTACGCTTTGGTTTATCACCATTTTCCTCCGATTTAATCGTAGCTAAAATGTGATAAATGACATATGCGTTTGTGATGTAGCTCTTTAGAAGTGTCTTACTCGTTCTGTTTCTATCTTTATGTCACGAAGCTCACGCTTTGTCTCAGCAATAGTGTTAATGTACATGTTAATTGCCTTTTGTTTTTCAATTACAGTTGCATTTAACATTTTGACATTAGCATTAAGCTCACGATTAGCATTATCAACATATTTATATTTGCTTGATATTTTGTCATAAGCTTCTTTTATTGTTTTGTAATCATAACGAAAGTTTTCGTTGTGTACAGTCAATTCTCTTATGACTTTGACTTTATCAAGACATGGTTCATAAGGACTTGCACACTTTGTGCAAGGTTTTTCAACCTCCACAATTTTCACAACTTCCTTTTCAGACATTTTTTACCTCATATTTTACCTTTTCTGCTTCTGATTTCAAAGCTTCTTGCCTTTGCATCTCAAGATAAGCTAATTCTTCTTCCTCAGCTCTCTGTCTATAACCTTCCAGAATGGCATTTTCCAAAGCAACATCGACATATGATGTATCAGATTCATCCACTAACTCTGCTATCATAGCAATACCAGTTTTCTTTCCGATGTATCTATTCCAGTCAAAACCATCTTATTCATGATTGGCAATAAGAGCTTGTTCGGCTATCTTTGTAGGTTTATCTTCTACTTCGACTTGTGTTCTCTTTGGATATGGCTTGTATTGAAGAGCTTTCTTTTAGTACTCATTGTTGTTGCCGAAAGGATTTTGATTTCCACTTGCTTCTCGATTGTCGCATTCTCGTTTGAAGTGTCCTTTTTGTTGACACTTGAAGCATGTGACTTTAAATTTGTCAAATCCAAGCTTGTTGTTTGAATTACCAACGTTCCTTCCAGTGAGTGCCACAAATTTGGAAACTCTTCTGATAATGGATGCCAAACTGCATTTTATATCCATCAGCTCCAACTCTTCTTCGTCCACCTGATCATAATCTTCGGCGATCATCTCTGGATTACCAATCTTTCCAGCAACAAGACTTTCATACGATTCGAGAATGGTAGCAAGAAGTGTTATGTGCTGTTTAGCCACCTTTTCTGGAAAAAAACATTCTTCAAATCAACTGCTATGTTGCATTGGAAAACATTTGAATCAGAACTAGCTTGGTTTGTCTGATTTTGGAATGATGAGCTTGAACTTGCACTTGTATATCCAGCATATGGAGAGCTTTGACTTGGAGAAGAATTTATATTTGCACTAAATGCTGTCTGAATTTTCGGGCTTTGAATTGGAGTATTGTAATAAACACCGTTTCATGACCATTTCATGACCTTCCAATTTTCATTCTTTGACTTAGCAATTTTCATCAACTCCATTTCATGACCTTCCAATTTTTCAATGAAGGATGACAATTTGAAGTGTCTCCAAGATGGACTATTCTTCAGAATCGTCAAATATGTTGTCCATTCTCCTTCTAGAAGTGCATCGGCCAGCTTCTCGATTTGCTCTTCATTAGATCTTTTGATATCATGTCTCCTCATCTGGACCCTGAGGTGACAGTATCTATCGATCATCTGTTTCATTGTTTCACCTTTAATCATCGTGAAGATCTCGAATTCTTTCTTGATTAAAGCCTTTTTGCGTTTGATCATTTGATCACTTCCTTTGAACTTTTCACAAAAGGAATTCCATAATTCTTGCGGAGTATCATATTCTGGTAATAATATCAAGATATCTTCCTTCACTAATTGTTGCATTTTTTTTTATTTTTTTTTTATCAAGCAGATCATTTTCTTCTCCGTAACATAATTATCTTTGTCAGTATTTGAAAACTTGTTCAGCGAAAGATCTTGATCACGTTCATCCTTTGGCCATTTATAACCATCCTTAACTGCAACCCAACTGTTGAATTGATTCGCTTATATCCAATTCACAAACTTTTCTTTCCAACCTTCAAATTCGTCCATGCTCATAAGCTTTGGCGGTTTCAATGTAGTACCCATTTCGTTGTCGATATTCATCTGATTTGCTGCAAGGACATTAGCATTTGAAGAAGAAGCCATTTGAGAGACGAACACGTTGTGAAAATCTTCCATTTTGTCAATCTGAAGATATATCTGAGAATACGATCAAAAACACTCGAAAATTGATTAGAAAGAAACAGGTTCGGTCGAACTTGTGTGAAAAACAGATTTTGATTTCAGTTTTCCACAGGTTCGGTCGAACTTAGGTAACAATTTTCAATTTTATCACACACACCTTAAGTTCAGTCGAACTTGAAATTTGATTTGAGAAAAATTACAACTTCGAGCGGACTTGGTAAAAGATTTCAAGAATAACAGTAAGTTCGGTCGAACTTAAGAAGAACGTTCAAGAATTTAGCTAAGTTCAATCGAACTTAGGCTAATTTTCAACAAATTTTATACAAGTTCGAGCGAACTTGATAAAATTTAAGAATTATAGCTGAGTTCGAGCGAACTTGAAGTTAATTCCTTGAAAAAGTATGAAGTTCAGGCGAACTTGATTAAAAATTAGAAAATTTTAGTCAAGTTCGGTCGAACTTGATGTTAAGTTCCGCTGAAACTTGTTTCCAAAACATGGTTTTTCAACTTTTTGATATCAAAATATTTAAATTTGATGTCCAAACTCTCAGGGGTTTATCACAACTGTATTTTACATGACATATTAAATTTTTAGCTGATTTTGTCCATGAAATCATCAAATATGCGAAAATGTTCAGAAAAATGATAGAATGGATATGAAATAGAGAAATTCTTGTCTTGATTCCAGCAAATTTAGGTATTCAGGCTCTGATACCACTTGTAGGAACGTCCACGATTAGCATGGGAATCTAATTTGTTATCTATTGTCCGATTAGGTGGAAACTAATGACAACTTAACCAAATAACAAGAATTACTCATTTAAATGTCGTTTTCAGAACCGGATCCGACAGAGCTTCGCTGTCTCTGTGCCAAATTCTCTCCAAGTTATAAATGAAATCCCAAGGCACCTATTTATTCTTTTCCAAGTTCGCTAGAGATGACTAATGTTCGGCGACTGACGAATTCGACTGACCTCATCAACACAACCTCGAGTGAACTTGTCTTCTATCTCTCATAATTACGTCTAGATTCTAACAGATTAAGTCCTATTCACTCAGACTCGATACATAATGACATAGGCAACAGACATATGCACTAACATACATAGACATTCTGCACCAACACGTGTTCAGATGGTTAAATATGTGTTATGATAATTATAAATTACCAAAACATGTTTAATAATGTTATTTAATCAGACTATATGTCAAAACTTATGTCACAGATGTTTATAGTTGATTTAATTGTAAAAAGGGCATTTTGGTCATTATTGAAGATTTTATTAACTAATTATCATAACACTAACCAAATGACTTGACCATAAGGTATAACATCAGAGGGTTATTCCCTTAATAATTATGGTCATAAATATGTATTTGGTTGGGCCCAAAGATCAACAAACGGGTCAGATTCGAAAGTCAAAGCGGTGGTCAAAACCGCTAGACTTACGGCTCTAAACAAGCACTAAAATAAGAGTGACGATTTAGACATGTTTTAACATGTCTAAGTTAAGTTTATAAAAGAGTTTTGGTACCAAAACAAACTGTTTTGACACTCGAAATCAGTTCCGTCATAAAAATGCGTATTTATCGCCTTTTGACCAAAACTTTGACTTGTCAAAATGATAAGAAAATATAGAAATCGGTAGGTATGATCATTAGGGATTATGACCAAGATGATTATGATCATATTAACAAGTTCTATTGGATTTTGTTTTGACCAATTTATGATCAAAACCGAAAGTCAAATACAAGTCAAATTATTTATTTTTTAGCTCAAATATGCTACAAAAATGGAACAAGACTTGAATGAAATACTTACAAGCACCAAGGATTACTAAAGAATCACAGAGGGAGCTCCAAAGATGGTTGTAAATTCAGATTGTAGCAGAGTGGATCAAAGAAGGTGGTTGCAAAGGTTCAAAAATGAAGATGATCACAGAATTATAGATTTCTTGGAGTTTCTAGGAGTAAGACAAGTGTCCATGACTCACCAACTTGTTAGATTAGTGTCCCACACTTGTCAAATGCAGAGATTAGGGTGGCAAAGTCGTTTGATGAGTCAAAGAACGAATTAACCAACTGCTGCCACCTTTCTGATGAGTTGGGCACCCCTTATGGACCGCATGGGGTTTTGCCTTACGGTCCGTAAGGCCTTGCAGGGGCTAAAGTTTCAAATTTTGCAGAAATGGCCCCTGAACTTGTTTTTTGACAGCGTTTTGGCACTTCTAAGACTCGTTAACCCCAATTTTTAAGCTCCATAAGGACTGGTAAAACATAGGGAACTTGAAATGTGTCAAAAAATGTTCCAAAGTTCGGTTCGTTTTGTCGTACGGTTGCGGTTTTCGGTTAATTACAGACGAAAATCGTAATGAACGCGTGCGTGACCGTAAACGCGTAACGAATGATATTTTTCGCATACCAATTACTAATATACAAGATTTTAATGATTACAAAAATTTTTTGGATGCACGTACACGTTCCGGATAGCGAAATACGCGAAAAGACATAGATTCGTAGAATTTGCAAAATAGCCCATGAAGTTATAAAAGCGTGATTTTGCCACACCGAAGCCCTCGAAACTTATTTCTAAGATATGTTAAGGGTATTTAGGGTATGTTTAGCTTATGACCTTGTTCCGGAGTGTGCATCGCTACAAGAATCGGCAGACTTTCGTATTTTGTCGTAAATAGTCCCTGTGATCGAATAGGCTTGATTTTGGCATACCAAACCCTTCAAAACTTATTTCTAAGTTATGTAAAGGTTATTTAAGGTATGTTTGGCTTGTGAAATTGTTCCAGAGTGTATGTCGTGTTAAACTAATTTCGTTCGCGTATTGGTTTATGGTTTCGCTTCCAGAAGTCGATTGAAAGTTTGGAATCGTGCAAGAATCGAGTGTGTGCAAATATCATGTTAAATAAACGAAACTCATGAATAAAACATAAAATTTCATTGATTTATAAACTTGTTTAACATTGTTACATGATTGAATCGTCACGGATATCACAATACTAGTGATATGTCTCAAACAACTGATATCATCCTTAGACACGAATTCACAAAAATATGTCTGTAAATATGTTTGTACATAGTTCATTTGATTACAGATTTAAATCCAAAAATATTTTTAGTGTGTTTTAGCATAAACTTTCGAAAATTCAAAAAGATTTTGTTTTAGCGGATCTTCGGAGTTCGGAATGGTGCAAATTGTTGGAAATCTTGACGACAACGGGTTGGGAGCTAATCTGTAAAATCAAAATAAACGAAAAATGATTAAAAGTTCATTAATTTGAAACTTGAAAATGAAGCATAAACATCAGTTTGTTCATAACGAGTCAAATCGAGGTCATTAACTTGGACTCGGCAGACAAATCGGTTAACCAAGGTCATTAGCTTGGACTTGGTCAACTGAGTGGATTTTCAAAACTGGTAAACTTGTGAAAGTTCAGTGCTTAAAATGAAAAAAATGAAAAAAATGTTTTGGGCTTAAACAGGTTAGGTTTCATGGTTGTACTTGATTTAAACAACTTCGGGCGAAGTTATTTCATGAAAGTCTGTTTGTTTTGGAAATCAAGTTCGGCCGAAGTTTGGTAAAATGTTTGTTAACATGTTTGGATAACTTTGGGCGAAGTTATGTAATGATTTGTTTGCTTTGAAAGTGAAGTTCGCCTGAAGTTACCTAGACTATATATAGCCACAACTTCGGACAAAACCTCATTTCATATGAGCGAACTTAGTGATTGAGAGCGAACTTGTTAGATTACAAAAGAAGTAACGTTATTCTGTCCGAATTGAGACCTGAATCTATGTGATTGGCACACTTAGATCCATGGCAGAGGTGAGAATCCGTGAAAAAACCTTGAATTTGATATGTATTGTACATGTCGGGCTTATAACTGCTAAAACACATAGATTTAGGGTATTTGAATTGAAATTGATCGGTCAAAAGTGTTTAACAACATGTATAGATCATATAGAATCCATAAAATAGAAATTTCGACCATTGAAACATGTTGCAGGTTTGAACTTCGTTTTTGGGACGACGACAAGTTCGCCCGAACTTGTCTGGTTGTTTGGAATAACTTCGGGCGAAGTTGTGAGTATAATAAACTGGTCCATTGTGTTCAACTTCGGGCGAAGTGAGAGTTTGAACATGTCAAGTACGCCCAAACTTATGCTTTAATGTTATAAATCTTGTTTTTGTGTCAAGTTCGCCTGAACTTATGCTGATATGTTACAAATTATGCCATATTTGGCAAGTTAGAGCGAAGTTGTTCAAGTGTTGTTAAAATGTGTAAAAATGTGCTAAGCGTTTGTGTGCTCAGCTTACGTATTTGAAGTTCCATAATATGTGTTTCGCTAGACAAGAAGCTATTTCCCTCTCTGGAGCTGTTTTCTGAAATTTTAGAGTTCATGGGGCGTATTCCTGTAACAAAGGCTATCACTAACAAACACATTGTATATCGCTCACACGTAAACTTTTTCTGGAGTTCTGCAAAATACGACGAAGCTAACAAAGTCATCAATTCATTTGTTGGTGTGGGAGATGAAGATAAGGAATTTAAAGTGACGGAAGCCGATTTTCGCAGAGTGCTGGAATTTAACGATAGTTCTGATGATCCAATGGGTTTTGAAGAATGGATGGTTAAAGGGTGTTTTTATCGTATGGGTTACCGTGGATACGTTAACGACTCATCATTCAAGAAGGGCAATCTGGGTCTTCTGTATAAATTCTTCATTCATGCCCTGATTCACACTTTCAGTCATAGAAAAGCCGGTTTTGATGATTTGCAAGATTACGTGATGTGCATGGCAACGGCAATGATTCTAAACAAGAAGTTCAACTACTTTGAAGAAGCTTGCCACGTATCAATAACAAGATTCAACTCCTATTGCAAAGCCACTTTTCGGTGCAATTGTTAAAGCTGACTACGTGTCACCACCTGATGGAAAATGGAGGAATGAAGGAAGTGGCGATGACAAATATGAAATTAAAATCGTTGAAAAATTCAAAGAAAAGTATCGTAGAGTATGGTTTGTGAAGAAAGTTGTTGAAAAACCAAAGCATAAAAGGACTTCGAAGAAAGTGGAGACTATGTTAGTTGATGAGCCAGAGATTGAACAAGAAAACGTTGAAAATGTTGCGGGATCGAGTGCAGCAGTGAATGTTGAGAGTCAAGAGGTTGAGACTGGAACTGCTGGTGGTGATCATGATGATGTTATATCCGCTATTTTTGACAAAGACGAAGAATCATCTGAAGATTCTGCAAATATTCGTCAGAAACAAATTGAGAAAAAAAAAGAAGAAGAGCGCTTAAAGAAATGTTGTGAGACTTATACGAACCTTCTGCGGAAGAAGAATCTGATGAAGAAAGACCGAAAAAGAAAACTAAGCGAGTGAAATCAAAGGCTGATGTAGGAAAGAAAACAACGGGATCTCCGAGTACTAAAGGAAGAACTTTACCAAAAAGCAGGAGATATATCAGTCAAAGTAAGAAAGCTACTCCTCCCCAAGCTTCAAAAGTTCAAGATCCACCGAATGTGACTGCTCAAGAACCACCACAACAACCTCCACAAAAGCCAACTATTACTGCACAACCAATCTCTCCACAACAACAAACAACACCAAAGGCTATTCCAAAGCAACGAACTCCTCAAAATCAATAATCTGCTCAAAGACAAGAACGTTATTTCTCTAATGAATTTGGAAGTTTTCCGATGCCTCCATGAAATGTTGATACAAAGATTTATTCTGACGAGTTACTTAATATGTTCAACGAAACAAAGGTTCAAGAGTTAGAAAAAAAGATTAAAGCTCTAGAAGATCAAGTCAAAAAGAATGAGACAAAGAAAGAGATTATGGAAGATAAAGTTAAGTTCCTGGAAAATGATCGTGAATATATGAAAGCGTTAGTTGAAAGTCTCGGTGCAGACAACGAAAGGCTAAGGAAAACAATTGTAGATCTCGAGACAGAAAAGGCTCTAAACAACAAAAGATTCAGTATGCTACAGCGAGTTTTGGCTAACAATCTTGGTATAGACTTCAACGAGGAATACAATAGATTGGAAGTGCAAGACGAGAAAGAACGAGCTGAAAAAGAATTAGCGACGCAGGGAAAAGGAAAGCATATTGAATTACTATTGAAACAGTGATCGGTGAAGGTTCAAAGACTTCTGAAGTGCCTGTTGTTGAAGAAATACCTTTTGTAGAAACTCCTTAAGTTCAAAATGTTGTACAAGTTGAAGATTCTATCAAAGCTTCTGAACCAGAGAAAGAATCTGAAGAAAAAGAGGATGAGAATGATAAAGACGATGATCCAGTCGATGATCCGAAAGATGATTCAGGTCATGGTAACGACGATGATGATGGTCAGAGTGGTGTTGGTTTGAAAGTAAATTCAGCAAAGTTTTCTACAGGCTTTGATTTTGATACTTTGATGAAGGACGAAGCAATGAAGATGTTCAAAGTAAGGGGGAGCAAGAAGGCCCTAAAGATGTTGATGATTCTGATGCGATCATTACTAAACCATTCGTAGCAGTCTCTGATAAACCCCTAATGAACATAATATTGAAGAGGGAGAGTTTGTTCACGACCACTCTAAAGAAGAATTGGCGAAGATGTTTTAGATAGAGCCTGAATCGTTTTGACTTGATTTCGAAGAAGACTTAGTGAACATTGATACATTTGAGCCTAAAGAATACTTCTACAAGCATACTCCTGAAGCTGATGATTATAACAGAGTGATTATTGAAGATGCGTCTGATGACGAAGAGGTTGCTGAAAAGTATTCTAGTGTAAACACTGATAGCTTTCCAACATTCAATGAAATATAGAAGAACTGAATGCTGATTTGTTGAGAAGCAAAGTTGAAGAGTCTATACGAGAAGGTAATATTCCACAACGTATGACAAAGGAAGAAATCGCTGAAGCTAAAAGGTCTTGGTTTAAAGAGATGCCAAAACAAAGAAAGTTTAGACGTCCGCTTGCATTCTTTACCAGAGATTAAGATAAGTCATTGGGTGATATTTTGAGTTGGGGTTGGATTAAAGAGTTAGATGTTTATGCTATTAAACGAGAGTTTGGAGTTCAATACTTCCGACACATGGTTGATTTGAAGACATTGCCTTTCTGGGATATTGAAGAGTTGGTGCAAACACGTAACATCAGCTACCAAATGATTGTTTAACGATCAAAGGCAATGGAAGGTGATTAAGTTTGAAGCATTACACGTTTTAGATACTGGAAGCCGTTTATTCCAAAGATGTGACACTTGTGATGAAAAGGCCTAGAGCAATGAAGAATATGCCGTTGATGCCGAGCGAGCAAGATTTCTATCCAATGTTTAAATGGTGGCAAATAGACCCAGAAACATGTGAAGCTGTTATTGTGTTACATGCTGATGAGAACTGGGATATTACGGAAGAGATAACACCAGAAATGATAGAGACAAAGGATATGGGGTTATGGCGAATGATACGAATACTAGACCCGATGTGGATAGTGAATTGCTCGAAGGAAGATATCAGATGTTTGTTCTTCAACAAAATTTGCTTTGAAAAGAAAGAGAAAGTTAGAGCAATGCAGTATCAAAGTGTTCTAAATGTTTGCTTTGCTCTTGGAATCAATTCAGGGCATATGTGGGAATCAAGTTGGAGAGAGCTAGAAAGAGAAGAATTTCTGAAAGAAGAACGACGACTCGAAAAGAAACATGAAAGGGGTATAGAGGCTAGACTACGAATATTTTAGTTTATGAAATGGGCACCTCCTACTGACCAAACGGCGATTCCAAAGCAAGAATGAAGGAAAAAACCCTACAAGAATTTCTTCGGAAGAGGTTAAAGGTTTTGAAGACTGATCAAAACTACGACAATATCCAATGGGGAGTATGTTGGTGCATAATGTCTATCATCTAAGTCTTGGATCGAGTCTGTATTGTATAAGGTTTGATTTGTTAGATTTCAAAGTATTTATGTTGTACTAGGATAAGTTTGGCCGAAGTTGTTGATGTCAAATGGACAAGTTCGCCCACACTTGGCCATGGTCTTTCTCATCCGAACTTGTTCCTCTATATATAGCTAGCCTTGGTTTTTCTTTTGTAACTTTGCAACTTTTGAGGCAAAGCTCTGTCAATTTGGATTTGTACATTGTAAAGACATTTGGACTAATAAATCAAGTTTAAACACACGTAATTTTCTCTTACGATGACATAGATTCAACCTAGGTTTCCGTGACAAGTGGACGGATCGATCCTAACAAGCTTTAACTTGCGAGCAAGTGAAACATTTTGAAACATTACTTGCTATGTCCTTTTTCATTCCTATCCACCAAATTTTTTTCTTTAAATCTTGATACATCTTGTCACTTCCAGGGTGTATGGTACACTTGGATTTATGA
This sequence comes from Scalesia atractyloides, assembly GCA_947069175.1. NCBI lineage: Eukaryota > Viridiplantae > Streptophyta > Magnoliopsida > Asterales > Asteraceae > Scalesia > Scalesia atractyloides. Next base: position 55,338,845 of record CAMTDV010000016.1, on the reverse strand, counting down.
GCTTCTTCTAGAATTCGGTTTCATAAATTTCCTTGGATTGGTACCCAAATTCTTTTCCTATAGAATTTCCAAATTCCATCAGTTCCTTTTTCTAACTCTTTGCTCATTCCTTTTAATCCTTCAGCATCATCCTTGATTGCTGTTTGCTAGAGATTCTTTAATTGTTCTATTAAATCTATTTGCAGATTTAGTCTGAGAGCATGTACCCTTTTTGGCTTCTCATGGTACTTTCGACTTAAAGCATCAGCTACTACATTAGCTTTTCCTTCGTGATATTGGATATCACAATCATTATCACTGAGGACTTCCATCCAGTGTCTTTGTCTCGTGTTTAATTCTTTTTGCCTGAAAATATATCTTAAACTTTTATGATCCGTGAAAATAGTAAACTTACTACACTAAAGATAATGTCTCCAAATCTTGAGGGAAAATATTATCGCTCGTAACTCCAGATCATGTGTTGTGTAGTTTTCTTCATGCTTCTTTAGTTGTCTAGAGGCATAAGAAATCACTTTCTGATGTTGCATCAGTACACATCCAAATCCTAATTTTGACGCATCACAATATACTATGAAATCTTCACTTCCTTTTGGTAAAGCAAGTATCAGTGCCTTAGTTAATCTTTGCTTTGGGATCTTGAAAACTTCCTCCTATTTTGGTCCCTATTCAAACTTAACCGATTTACAGGTTAACTTGGTTAATGGAATGGCTATTCTAGAAAAATCTTGAATAAATCGTCTATAGTATCCTGCCAATCCAAGAAAACTTCTTACTTCTGTTAGTGAATTAGGGACTTTCTGTCACACCCCGACTCGCAGCGGAAGACAAGTGCGAGGTGCGGCAGACACATGGTAGTTCCTCATAATTTAAAAACGTGATAACATATAAAGAGGGAACATCGGTTACAACATACTTAAAGTATCATATTACAACCCATAAGTTTAAGTGCGGTACTACAAGCCACTATAGATCTTATTCTGCTATTGTCCGCTACTCAAGCCATTCCAAATGCACATTCCTTATCTTGTTTAGTTTTACCTGAAATGCATGTTAGTTTTAAAAAGGGACAGCTAAACCAGCCGGTGAGTTTCACTTGTTTGGTTGTTTCATAGCCAAATGTTTTAACAAGTTTAATTGCACGTGTCAAAGATCACATATGGAATTACACGAGTGTACAAGTGAAACCTTGACAGTTTTAACCGAACCGTGTCACCACAAACACTTCGGTACGCCCAGGGCCGTGTCACGCAGACACCCCCAGCACACCAACTGCGTCACGTGCCGTTCAACGCCCCAATGTAGTTATACCTAAAAACATAACCAAGTTTAGGACACGTGTAGTTGACTATTTGCCGACACCTAGTCTGGTTGTAGCAACTGGGTTTGTCAGACCAATAGTCTATCCACGGCTTACCTTAATCACTTGTAGTTAGGATAGTTCGTGTGTTAGGTAATTCACATCATCACAAGTTGGTGCAGTTAACACAGTTTGTAACATGCAAATCACCCCAGAAAACAGTAAACAATTTAAAAGTGGGGGAGTGAAACTCATGTGAAAGTAGTAGTCTCAACAAAGAGTGATCAACCAACTGGATACGCTTTAATAACACGCATGCAAGTAGGGACTCAAATCAGTATCTGAGCTAGTAATGGTTATAACTTGGACATGGTTATGAGTTGTCACCCTGGATTGAGTCTATACGACACTGGTATGGTGATGGATGTTAATGTAGTATCAGTTTTTAGTTTGGCTTCTCGGTACCGTTTCGCATGCCAACCAAAGTAAGTAGTTTGACATGTTTGGTTAATGGTATGGGAATACCAATAGTGTCAAAATGTTGTTATTTAAGAAAGATAACTTTTCGATAACGGAATTTGGGCGTTTGGGGAGTCCAGGTTGCCCAAAATTGAGTTTCTACTTTCGTCGTTGGGGGTTCCCCCGAACTGGCATTGGACACACCCCTAGTGTCCAAATGACCCTGGAATCTCTCAGAATGCTCCCGGTGTTCCAATTATAGTAAAAGTCGGGTTTGGTCAGTTCCCGGTTCCGGCAGCTTCGTTAGATGGTAAAATGCCGAATTTAGTTTAAATAACTTTTTTAATTAACCGAAAAATCCTATTTGGTCTAAGTATTTTATAAAATTCTGGAAATTTTTGTAGAACTCAATAACAATATATAGATTTAAGGGAAAATATTCTAGGAATTTATAATGTTATTTTTATAACTTAAATAATTTATTTGTAAAATAGTATTTAACCGAATAATTTACATCGCTTATCATCCGATGTCTAAAAATTATCAAAATATTCCAGTAAACTCCTTATATATCCAGAAACTTCCTACAAAAAATGCGATTTTTTTTATTTTCTTTTGCGTTTCCGGCTACCGAAATCTCCCAAAAACGCGAATTATTAATCCGATTCAAAATTCAATCAATGGGCTCCAATTCTTCCTATAACATTCCCTATATGTTCCTTAGTGTTCATGTAAATTTTGGTGATTTATTGACTCTGTTTGGTATCTTTTTTCTGAATTTCTTTCGCTAAAATAATCAAAAATTCACCAAAAATCATAAGAAATTCCAAAATTTTAAAATTTTACGTGAACATTCATGTCAATACCCTACATCACCACACTAAATATCAGCTCAATCCAAGTATCACAGGCCAATATATAGACCAAACTATATTCTGCCTACGCTAATTCAGGGTTTCTTGCGTTATACCTAGCGCAAGCTTCGATTCCAGGCGTTTCTCTTGGGTCCCGAAGTGTGTGGGTTCTTTATTCAGTTCCTACACATCAAGTACAATCTAACCATGCTATAAATCATGTCAATCAAGCCTTGTTTCATGGTTTTTCGGTTCATAACTTTGTTAATCGATTTTGGTCGAATAGGTCGACTAGAGTATCAAAAACCGAAGTTTGGTGATATTGGCTTTCATATAACATCAAGGAATCCCTGATGTGTTCTTGTTTAGCCAATAATCATGTTTAAAGCATCCCTAATCATGGATTAAAAAGGGTTTTCTTAAGCTAGTTCATGTTTTAATAAGAAATCATCATTAAAATCACATGAAACTTGAATTATACCTTTGATTTGGCTTGTTTTAGTTGAAGATCAGCTAATATATTGAAGAACTTGAGCATAATTTGTGTTGAAAATGAATTAAAAAAAGCTATATATATTAGGGGGGAGGGCGGTTTCAAGTGGGGGCACCCCTACCCCACTTATGCTTTGTCGTGCTTCGAGTTTCAAGGTTAAAAGATGATGTTTATCTTCGCTTTTGTGTTTAGGTTCATTTTCGGGTCCCACACACGGACTCCTTTTTTCGCTTTTTTTAGTGTTAAAAGACTCGGTTTTGAAAACCGTCTCGAAATCCGAACCCGGTTACATTTTAATCATAATAGGCTCGTATTAGGGTAGTTTAAGTGTTTTTAGGCTTGATTGATGTCACACCCCGACATCCACGTGTCTACCGGTGGGCCCGGTGGGGAGTACCGGGACATAAAGTTGATATCATCATAACCAATATAAGATAACACAATAGAAGTCATTGGATACATAAACTATTACAAACCATAAGTGTCCAAAGTTCGGACATATAAATAATATACAGACAAGGCTTGTAATAAGATCCACAGACGGATCGAAAATATATATATAATGATAACAGACTATACAGGCAAATATCTAAGGTCTCAACTCATCGGTATATGCCCCGCAGCTTCCGGCCTATTTCGTACTTGTACCTGTAACTTGATCTTTGAAAATACGTTAGTTTACATTAGTAAATACACTCAACCGACTCATTTTGAAAATCTTTTGGAAAATGGTTTTAGGTTCACTGGGCACATTTTCATAAATAACTTAGGACAGTACAAATGACCTTGTATGCAGATTTACATGTCAGGCTTTTACATAGGGGGCTCAATACAAGCGGTAATAATTTACCGTATCCCAAGCCCATATAGGGAAAATAAGTTAAGGGTATTTACATGAGGTGTCCAAAACTCAGCCGAAGATCCAAGATAAGTACAGGTACAATTTACGGAAGGACTTTAGTCTGGGAATGATGGTAATTATTAACCAATATTAGGATGCTAACGGTTCTTAAAGAAGTCTTGGACTTGAACCGGTTAGACTTACGTTAAAACAATATGGTACGATACGCTAGATTAAGCGGTGACCGGAATAGGATATTAGTTGGACCCGACAACTATATAAACTTGTCTAATATGGGTAAACCAACAACATTCTGGATTTTGATAAAGAAATGACAAGGTTAAACCCGTTTTCGTTTAAGTCCGTAAATTAGCTACATAAGCTTAACCAAAAGCGCATAGGCGAAACTGGGTAACCGGAGGAGTCATATATAAGTTCCATATGAATATATGTTTGAAATATGTAATAAAATCAGTAGATTTGCAAAAGATAGGTCGAGGTATATTTAAAACCGAATTATGCATTACAAGGGCATTTTGGTCATTTTAAGGTTTATAAAAGATGTTTAAAAATAAATCTGATGTCAAGACCTTTATTAATCGGTAAAAATATTTATTTTATAATGTTATAACAGTAGGATTTCAAATATACGTGTGTTTCACAGTTTTGAAATAACCTATGTCCTGTAAGGGAATTTTAGTAATTTCACACATAGCTTTGAAGCCAAAATTGGGATTCTGAGTTTGGGACTTGCACTTACTGTTTAAATGTTGATAATAAGTTTATAAATCGGTAGGTAACAAGCCTTGGCTCAAAGTTAGGTTTTAAACCATACTATGTGTCGAAAAGGCGAAAAAGTCGATAAATGCCATTATATTCGATGTTTAAGATAAACTGAGGTTAGGACCTGTTTTACATACAAAAAATATGTCATTTAACTTATTACATCAGTAGGTTTAAGTTTAGATTACAAAAAAGATTGATTTAAGTCATTTTTCGTAGAAAGGGTAATTTGATCATTTCTTAGCATTTAACGAATCTTAGACCTTCATTCAGGTCATAATCTGAATAAACATCCCAATATGTCCTACTTATCATATTATATCAGTAAACATTTCATTTCGAAGGTAAAACCATGTTTAGTCTTTCTAAATGCCGAAAAGGGCATTTTAGCCATTTAAATATCATAAACGCATCTTTTGCGAAAAACTTCAGATTATAATCAGATTCTTGACATCAACATAATCAAATTATGTTTATGAATCAGTTTATGTCTTATATTTACATGCGTGGGTGTTTAAAATCATGATTTGCACAAAAAGGACCCTTTTGCAAAGTTTATGTAATTCTAGCGGAACTTGTATGTAAACTCAGATTTCTAATGAATCGAGTGACGAAACTTTAGGAGGCCATCCTAAACTTAAATATGGTCTTAAAGTGACCAAAAGTCAGTAGCCAAAATGGCTAAATCGGGTCAGAACCGAAAGTCAATGAAAAGTCAAATATTGCGACTTTCGGTTGCAAACCGATGTTAGACTAAAATTATGACGAGCCGAATCCGTTAGTATATGTTCTAATACTTATTGTTAGGTTATAAGTGCATCAAAATATCTTTTATAACATCTGGATCATTAGTTATGAATTTTTACAAATCTGGACAGTTTGACTTTTGTTGACTTTTAGTTTGACTCGTCAATTGGTCAAGAATTCGTGGTAATCAGGAGGTGCCCTTTTAAGGGATTAACACCTACATCACTACAATCGCGTAGCCACTTTCATTACACCCAATGGCTGGACTATCAACGATTTAGATCAAAGTCAAAGCGTATTTACTACGGGACTTTGATCTAAGCTCAAAACCATATATAATCAACTTAGCACGAGGTTGGATACTTACATATGGTTCAAATAGAGCTAGGAACAGAATGCAATGCTTGAGAATGACCAGGAAATCCTCTAGGATGAACTTGATGAAAGTTGGTGAAGAAAGTGTGTTGCAACTTCAATTTTCATCAATTAAATGGCCAAGGAATGATCACAAAGGGTTACCAGGTGTTATGGGACGAATATAAGTGTCCCTAGACGTGGCAAGCATGCAAAGATGGTGCCAAAACTCGACAAATGTGGCAGAACAGGCTGCTGCCACCTTTATGTTCGCTGGCAGGTCCTTACAGACCGTATGGGCTTTGCCTTGCGGTCCGCAAGGACCTTAGGCGCCCATAGATTTGATAACCTTGCGGACCGTATGGCTTGAGCCTTGCGGTCCGCAAGAGGTCTTCAGATCATGAAATTTCTTAAATTTATATTTAAGTTCCCAACTTTATTCCACATTAAGAATACGAATATTATTATCGTTTCAACGACTTCGGTCCCTCCTAATTAACCATACAACACATGAGGATTTCCAGGACAAGTGTCGGAACTTTATTGGACGTAAACACATGAGGTGTTACATCCTCATCCCCTTAAATTAAATCATTCGTTACGCATTTACGGTCATTTGCGCATTCGTTACGATTCCCGTACACCCGGGACATTTTTGAACATATTTAAAGTTCCCTATGTTTATTCATCCTTATGGAGATTAAAAATGGGGTTAACGGGTGTTAAAAGTGCCAAAACGTGACGAAAACAAGTTCAGGGGCCATTTCTGCCAATTTTTGAGACTTCTGCCCCTGCAAGGGCCTTACGGACCGTAAGGCCTAACCCCATACGGTCCGTAAGGGGTCCCTAGCTCAGAACCTTCTTAAAATCAAGGTGGTAGCTTCTTGTTAACTTCCTTGGCCACCAAGTCGCTATCTATGCCACCTTTAACCTACATTAGACACATGGAGGGACACTAATCCATGCCTTAACACCTGGATCAACACTTGGCATGATTTGGGAGCTCCAAGATTAGTATAAATTGGCTTGATCTTCACAATTTCTCTTTGCTCATTTCCATCTTCTTCCTCCCATACTCTTGGAGCTTATTTCCATCCTTTTGGAGGCCTCCTACTGAGTTCTTTGAGATCTTGGGTGTTCCTAAACACAATTAAGATCTCATCCTTAGTCTTTTTCTTTGCTTTTAGCTATTTCAAGCTAAAAGTCAAACAGTGTTTGACTTTCGGCTTTGACCATTAATTGGTTAAAAAAGTTTAATTGAACTTTGCAACGTGATCTTAATCACGATGGTTATGGTCCTTAGCGATCATGCCTACTGATTACCACGTTTACTAGTTGTAGTGATGAGTCAAAGTTTCGGCCATAATGCGCAAAATGGCATTATATGACGAACTGTTTTCGGTATCAAAACACTTTTTTGATACCAAATCAGTTTTATAAACTTAAGTAGACATGTTTGACATGTCTAACTCGTAACTTTTAGTTTAGTGCTTATTTATGGTCGTAAGTCGAGCGGTCTTGACCACCGCTTTGACTTTCGAATCCGACCCGTTTGGTCAATCTTAGGATCCGACCAAACATATATATGTGACCTAGTTGTATAGGTAATAACCCTCTGAGGTTATACCTTATGGTCGCGTTGTTTGGTTAGTATGATGTTAAGTCACTAGTTATGCCTTTATAAATGACCAAAACGCCCTTTTTGTGCATAAAACAATTTTAAGCCTATGTAACCAATGTTTTGCCATATACACTGATGTTATAACATTACTAAACTTATTTTGGCATATAAGACTTATCATAACACATATCTAACCATCCGAACACGCATTTACGTAAATGATCCGTTAAAGTAGCATAAACTACCTTAACAAGTCATAACGGGTCAAAAGCACTTAGAAATCTTTCCAAATCAGAATGTTAACTTTGTTAAACCATTTCATATGAGTTCCAACACTCATTTGGTTTGCAAGACCTCATTCTATCCGATCCGCCGACTAAAGTCCCGACATTTACATAGTTATCTGATTTTAGGACATGCTTTATTTCTCGGACGTTTGAGCTTGTTTAATCTTTGGTTCAAGGTTATTTTGCAACCCCAAGTAAGTACATAGTTCCCCTCTTTTATGTTTTCAAATATTTTTGGAGTGATTCATAGGTGCTAAATTATTCAAGTTTTCAAATTTCAAAAGCTATGGTTTATATAAACACGACGATTTCAATAATGTGAACGAACGTGTTGGTGCGTTATACACATGACACGAATAACATTCATTAGCTTTGGCCAAGCCGACCAGTAGTAAGTTATGGTACCATAGGACTGGCAATCCTGTTACCAAGGTTCCCGGTGTTTGTGGGGAAGTTTGGGGAACACCGAAACTGTTTACCTTAACAAACCCTTTGGTGGTTTGTTATTTCAATTTAAAGATACCCTTTGGTGGTATAGATGAGTCAACAAGAGTTTTAATGTATTTACCAAAACGACCAAAATTTTTCACAATTAAAACAAGGAAGATTTGTTTACACGAACGATGAACAATTGGTTTATGACACGAATAATGGACGAATGGTTTATGACACGAACAATGGACGATCGGGTTATGGTAAGTGATTTAGATAACGGTATGTGTGTAATGTGATAAAAGTATGGTGGATACGCCGCTGGTACTTCCTATATATAAGTGCTTTTATCGTATTACATTCGTGGCGTTATTTGCGTCCCTTAAAACAAAGGTTTTCAAATAATGACACGCAATAATTTTCAATTAAAGATATAAACAATAAAAAGTTTCTTCAAGACGATTTACTACTCGAATTTACAAAATAAATGTTTTGGTCAAGATTCATGGCTACAAGTCTTTTATAAACTATAACTAAATTGTTTTAGTTGGTTAGTTATCATTGCAATACAAAATACCTTTTAATAACATGGTTTTCAATTAACCACTCTAGTAGTCTGACGAGGTATTGCAAATACATATTCATGGCCATGAATTTGACACACTCACAAAACCTATGTACTCGCCGGCATATTTTTGCTAACTGGTTTTCACATATGTTTCAGGGAACAATGCTTGATGTTGATGCATTCTCACTTAGGATCGGATGTGAACTTAGTGCCTTAAAATATGAAAGACAATAGTTTATTTAGTTGTTTTAATTTCCAAGACAATGCAACTATGAAATTTCAATATTTAATAAAACATAACTTTAAATACCACGTGTTGTTGAAACAATCTGTTAACGTGACTCCCCGATGTTTCCGTCGTGGTTTTTTGTTTTTACGCGGTCGGGGTGTTACATCCCTTGTGTATTGAGGACCTCTACGAGCTTCCCACTTGACTTTCACAATTGGCACGTGCTTTCTAAGAAGCTTTTTAACATGCCGATCTTCAATCGTAACTGGTTTCTCAATGAACCGCATGTTTTTATCAATCTGTACATCCTCATGTGGCATTGCCAATGCTTCATCGGCCAGGCATTTCTTCAGATTAGATATGTGGAACACATCATGAATTCCACTGATTTTTTCCAGCAATTTCAATTTATACGCCACAGATCCAATACGTTCGATAATCTTAAACGGTCCGATGTATCTTGGGCTCAACTTGCCTTTCTTTCCAAAGCGCATAACGCCTTTCCAGGGCGACACTTTTAATAAAAGTTTGTCCCCTACCTTGAACTGAAGAGGTTTATGCCTCTTATCTACATAACTTTTCTGCCTATCCCTAGCAGCCTTGAGACGATCATGAATTTGTAAAATCTTGTCCGTCGTTTCCAGAACAATCTCCGGTCCTGATAGTTGTGCTTCGCCAACTTCAGCCCAACAAACGGGCGTCCTACATTTTCTCCCGTAGAGAGCTTTGAACAGGGTAGCTTGAATACTTGCATGATAGCTGTTATTGGAGGAGAATTCAACTAGAGGTAAGTGTTTGTCCCAACTTCCTCCTAGATCGATTACACACGCGCGTAACATATCTTCCAACGTTTGTATAGTACGTTCACTTTGTCCATCTGTCTGAGGGTGGTATGCCATACTAAAGTTTAAACGTGCGCCTAACGCTTGCTGAAAGCTTTTCCAAAAGTGCGAAGTATATCTGGTGTCTCTATCGGACACAATAGATATCGGCACGCCGTGTAAGGATACAATCTCATCCACATACAGTTTCGCCAACTCATCTGAACTGTAAGTTTCCTTAATGGGCAGAAAGTGTGCCGACTTAGTCAATCTATCCACGATGACCCGTATCGCGTCATTCCCACGGTTCATCTTAGGTTAGTTGGTGATGAAATCCATCGTTACACATTCCCATTTCCACATGGGAATTTCTAGCGGCTGTAGAAGTCCTGACGGTTTCTGATGCTCAGCCTTAACTTGCGAACACGTCAGACATTTAGCTACATAAGTAGCTATGGATTTCTTTAGCCCTACCCACCAATAGTTGGGCCTTCAATCCATGTACATCTTATCAATACCCGGGTGAACAGAGTATTTTGAATTGTGCGCTTCCTGGAGAATTAATTCCCTAAGTCCTCCAAATGTTGGAATCCAAATTCGTCCATAGAATCTAAGGATTCCGTCAATTCCCGGCGTGAGTTGTTCCACAACTTTACCCAATTCTTAATTTAGAAGATTTGCCTCTAATTAGGCTTGTTTCTGCGCGTCTAGAATCTTTTCATTCAAATTTTCTTATTTCATTCTTTTGCCCTTAATCCGAATAGGTTTAATTCTTTCCTTGTGACTTAAGGCATCGGCAACCACATTTGCCTTGCCCGGATGGTATCGGATTTCACAATCATAGTCATTTAGTGTTTCCATCCATCAACGGTGTCGCATATTTAAATCTTTCTGATTGAATAGATGTTGGAGACTTTTATGATCAGTGTATATAATTCACTTTTTCCCATACAGATAGTGTATCCATAACTTGAGTACAAACACCACGTCACCTAACTCCAAATCGTGCGTGGTGTAGTTTCTTTCATGAACCTTTAACTGTCTTTATGCATAAGTGATTAACTTACCTCTCTTCATAAGCACACAGCCCATCCCTATGTGTGATGCGTCACAATAAACCACAAAATCTTCTATACCTTCTGGTAAGGTTAACACGGGGGCATTGTCAGTTTCTGCTTCAATACATCAAAGGTTTCCTACTGTTTTGTACCCCAAAAAATTTTACATCCTTGCGGGTTAATGTAGTTAGTGGGGAAGTTATTCTCGAGAAATTTTCAATGAATCTCCTGTAATAACCTGCTAAACCCAGAAAGCTACATATCTCCGATGGAGTCTTGGGAGCTTGCCAGTTCATAATTCCCTCGACCTTGGCAGGGTTAACTTGAATTCCACGCTCACTTACAACATGTCCCAAAAACTGTACCTCACGCAACCATAATTCACACTTTGAAAACTTTGTATAGAGATTTTCTTGTCTTAACAATTCTAGTATGCACCTCAAATGTTTCCGTGATCAACCTGATTACGAGAATAGATAAGTATGTCATCAATAAAGACGATGACAAACTTATCAAGATACGGCTTGCAGACCCTGTTCATCAAATCCATGAATGCTGCAGGTGCATTAGTGAGCCCAAAAGGCATCACTAAGAACTCGTAATGTCCATATCTTGTCCTGAATGCTGTCTTCGGCACATCCGCATTGAACCGTCTTTCTTCTTTATGAACAAAATTGGAGCTCCCCAAGGCGAAGAGCTTGGCTGGATAAAACCTTACTCTAGAAGTTCTTCAAGCTACGTCTTCAACTCTTTTATCTCTGTTGGTGTAGGTCGATATGGTGCTCTAGCCACAGGGGCGACACCAGGTATAATATCAGTTCTAAATTCTACTTGCCTATCTTGAGGCAGACCGGGCAAGTCTTCTGGAAACACATCAGTAAACTCAGAAATAACGGGTAAGTCTTCAATTTTCGGACTTGGCTCATCAATAGTCACTTGTGCCATATATATGATACAATTCTTCTTCAAATATTTCGAGGTTTTAAGCAAGGATTCCTTCTCTAACAATCCGTAATGTATATCTCCTTTTATGGTAAGCAAATTACCAGATGAAGTTTTGATCTCGATGAGTTTCTTGTTGCAGGCTATATGGGCTTGGTTACTAGACAACCAATCCATACCAAGAACTACATCGAATACGGCCAACTTCATTGGCAAGAGTGAAACAGGAATGGAGTGATTCTTAATGGATATGATGCATCCATCAAGAATTGTAGAAGCGGTTTTGATTTTTCCATCAGCGAGTTCTACAACATAGGAAATGTCTAGAGTTCTTATAGGCAAGTTTGTTGGTGAAGAATGTTTATGTCTTAGTCTTATATCGAGTCTGCATAGATTAGATGTTAATAGGCTAGCAAAATCAAGTATTTATGTATTTTGTAGTCAAGTTCGCTGGTTAAGTGTTTGATGTCAAGTTCGGCCAAACTTGACTATGTTAAGTTCGCCCGAACTCATTCCCTCACTAGTGAACTTGCACTCCTATAAATAGCTAGCTTGAGTATTTCATTTGTAACTTTTATGCTCTGTGTAGCGAAGCTCTATCAAACTGGAGACTTGAAGTTTATCAATACAATTGATGTTTAACTGATTAGTTATTGTTATTTGGTAATCATGTCATATTGTTTCCGCCATTATGGACATTAGATATCAAATCTAGGTTCCTATGCTATCAGGATCGGTCCTTCAAGTGGTATCAGAGCTAGAATTACCTGATTTGTTTGATATCAAGACAAGAATAACTCTAATTCTACTCCTGAGAGTTTGGAGATTAAAATCAAACAAATTGATGCAAAATTGTTGAAAAAACCATGTTTTCAAAATTCATTTTTACCGAACTTATAAGTCAAGTTCGCTCGAACTTGACTTAGAAACTCACTTTTTTATTGATTTTCTATCAAGTTCGCTCGAACTTGAGAGCTTTTGAGGAAATTTTGGTGAAGTCCGATCGAACATGCATTATTTTCATTGTTTTTCTTCAAGTTCGCTCGACTTGAGAAATCTCATTGAAACTTATTTCAACTCCGCTCGAACTTGCAAGTTTTCTTCTAAGATCAAGTATAAGTTCACTCGAAGTTATCTCAGGGATCTTTTCATATCAAGTTCACACAAGTTCAACCGAACTTGTGTAAAAACTGAAAATTTTCAATCCATTCACCGCAAGTTCGACCGAACTTGTAGTAATTCTAATATTTTTCAAAGTTTGAACGTGTTTTTAGCGTACGTGCGTCGATATTCGTGATGGATGATCTTCAGAGAGCATTTATGTCAGGATTGGGTACATCTAATGCCAATGTGATACATCAAGTTAACCTCGACAACGAGATGGGCTCGTCCGTTAAACCTCCGGAATTAATGAGTATGGACGAATATGAAGGATGGAAGGAGAAGTTCAGTTATTGTTCAGGCCATGCATTTCCAAAGCTGGGTGGCAATTGAGAGAGGATATGTTGTTCCGTTAGACGAAAATCAGCAAGTTCTTGAGAAATACAAGTATTCTTCGCAATAAAAGGAAGAATATATCGCTGAAATAAAGATGACTAGCCTGATTCAACAATCCGTTAAAGAGGATATTCTGATCTTGTTTCCAGAATACACGACTGCAAGAGAACTAGGGTTATCACTGCAAAAGAAATACCAAGGAAGTGCAGAGATGATCAAGAGTTAAAAAGCTCTTATCATGAAGGAATTCGATATTTTTACCATGTTGAAGGGTGAGATAATGAAACAGATGATCGAACTTTTTTGTCATCTGAAAGTTCAAATGAGGAGACACGGTCTTGAGAAGACATAACCGGAGTACATCGATAAGCTTGCGGATGCGTTACCTGACGGAGAATGGACTACATATCTCATGGTATTAAAAGAAAGTCCGAATTGGGAATTCTTCAAGCTGGCTACATTCATCGACAAACTCGAAGGTCATCATATGGAACTTCTAAAGATTGCAAAGTCGAAGAATGCTAACATTGTTCAAGGTGTTGGTCTATACTACAAGAACGGAATTCAAGACAGCATTTTAAGCCTAAAGATTCAAACAGCATTCAGCGGGAATGTGAATTCTTCGAATCATTTGCCACAGAATCAAAATCAATCATATCCACAATATGATCAAAGTCCACAGAGATCTTCATTTTCAAGCACTGGTTCAAATTCTTCATATCATAGTCAAGCAAATCAGAAAACGAATTATGATCCAAATGTGTACAAGTGAAACATTGCTGTCAATTTAAACAATGTTGTTTCTGAGCAAGTTGCTAAGCAACACATGGCACTTCTCACCACAGTTCTAAAATCATTTGAAAGTCTGGTGGCAGGGAAATTGGCAATCCTAAAATGACCGCCGAAGACTACGATCAGGTGGACGAAGAAGAACTTGAGCTGATGGATATAAAAATGGTCTTTGGCTTCTATCATTTGAGGGGTGACAAAGTTTGTTGCACTCAAAGGCCGAGATATCAGAAACTCAAGCAACAAGCTAGGGTTCAATAAATCAAAAGTCACTTGTTTCAGATGCCGACATAAAGGGCATTTCAAGAGAGAATGCAAAAATCCTGAAGCAACGGGCAATCAGAGTCCATTTGGAGGTGGCAATGAATACTACAAGAAGTCGCCACAGTATAAACCATTTCCGAAGAAGACTCAAGTTGATATTCAAGAAAAATTATCCAACAATACCGAGAAGGCAATGGTTGCCACCAACGAAGATGATGGTTTTGATTAGAATTCTTATATTGGTAAGAAGACAGGAGTTGCATTGATGGCTGAGATTGTCGAAGATACATCTGCTGAAGACGCAGCTCTGGAGAATATTCTACTGGAACAGTATCTGCAACAACAGGAAGAAGAGGAGACTTATCTTCATATGAAGACACAAGGCATTTTAACTCCTAATTCAACTTCTAGTTTTGCAGGTAACTTTGACGGAAGTTCTCAGGAGCAAGTGGTCGAGGAGAAATCAATTGATAAAGAAGTTATTGATGTAGCTCAAGATATGATTGCTGAAAACCTCACGGACATTGCCAATAAAGCTATGATGGCGAATTTAACCAAGGTAGGTCCAGAGGTAAAGATAGTTGAAAAAGAAGTTGTCAAAGTGCAAGTTGTGGAGGTTGAAAAACCCTGCACAAAATGCACCGAGCCATGTTTAAAATGCGCCAAAAAATCACAAATCATCGCTGAACTCAATGTACATAACGAACATTTCAAATACGATTATCGTACAATGAAGGAAGCGTATGACAAAATGAAAGATGATTATGGCAGGCTCGATAGAAATAATATTGAACAACACGATACTGTAAGGATGTTAAAAGGGACAGTAATGGATAAACAAAAAGCAATAAATGTTTACATGAACACCATTGCTGAAACCAAACAACTCCAGGACATGAAATTGAAACAGAACGTGTTCAACAACTCTTAAAAAGTTACACAACCAACGCTTATGTCGTCGATCATATACTTCCCACGATTTCATTGGAAGAAAATAATAAACGGACTAAATAGAAAAAACGGTAAAGAATACAGCAATGTTCCACCACCCCTCTGCGAGAAATAACGTCGCAAAATTGTTGATGGGATGGATAAGGCACTAAACATTGAGTTATTATCTGAAAAGAAAAATGAGTTGCCGGAGAACATTGATGTAATCTATACTACATCAGATGATGACAATAATGTGGTGGTTAAAAATGTGGTTGAAAACGTTTTGAATGATTCTGATGATGGCAGCTTTGAGAGCGCCACCTCGAGTTCGAACAGTTCTGACAAAAAATCCAAAGATGACGATACATCATCGGAATATGGCCTATGTGATGATCCTAACGTTGTCATGTACAAGGTTAAGGAATCTAATAGACTATACTTTGATGACAGTTTTCTGATTTGGAAGGTCACAGAAGAACAACTTGATAAACTGTTCAAACTGGTTGAAGTTACATCAGAGGACCTGGAGAAAAATGAAAAGAAATTCTATTCTAAACCCAAAAGAAATTTTAATAACTACCGGAGAAATGGTAGTGATCATCTGGAAATCCGGAGAGCTGGGTTGGTTTAGAGGTGGAAGAAGAACCGATTAAGAAAAAGTTACCATTTCATGAATACAAAGATAAAAACATGAAATTCATTTATTGAACAAGCACGGTTCAAGAAGAAAGTTTGATTAGAAAACAATCAAACGATGAGTTTAAGAAACAAAAGGAACTTCGACATAAGGCAAAAGCTGCAAGTGGTGTAAAATCCACTAATGGTCATTCACATGATGATCGGACTTGTTTCAAGTGCAATAAAGTTGGTATATTGCATGCAAGTTTCCGAAATCTAAGCCGGCCTATCTTCGAAGGAAAGAAAGTTTAGATGTTGTAAAACCAAAGCAACCAGAGTTTGTAAAACCTGTCACGATTTTGAAAAGAAATGAATCAAAACCTGAAGTTAAACCTAAAACTGAAAAGAAATTTGAAAACTCAACTTTCAAAAATGGTGAAACTTCCAGGGTAAACAAAACAAAGTTTTACATCAAAAAGGCAAACATAAAATCACAAGCCTGGATTGCTAAGAAAAAGTCAACAACATATGATGTTATCAAGTCTGAGCTTGTTAAGACTGATAACAAGAAAGAATCAAAATATGAGACCAAAATCGAAACTGTCAAATCTACAATATGTAACAACTCATCAAAGGGTAAAAAGAAAGTGAACTTTGAAAATGTAACTGACAGTGAAGGCTCAGATGGAGATTATGAGGATGATTACCAAGCTTTTTATCCTACACCCAAGACCAAGAAGGCTTGGGTCGCGTATTTTAACTAGATTTTAACATGTGCAGGGGCTCCAAAGATCCGTTCTATCAAAGTAGATTTTGGATAGTGGAGCGTCCAGACATATGACAGGGATGAAAGCTCTTTTGTTCGACATAAAAGCTATTAATGGCAGATATGTTGGATTTGCCGGTAATCAAGGTGGAAGGATTGTCGCCGAAGGAAAACTCTCTAATGGTGTAGTATCATTTGATCGTGTGAACTACATTGCTGAGCTTGAGAAAAATCTTCTGAGCATTTCGCAAATTTGTGATAAACAGTTCACGGTGCATTTCAATTACAAAGAGTGTAATATTCTGAAGCCGGGTTTTAAGATTCCTGATGATTGGATCCTGAAGCGCGCCCCTCGCGAGAACGATTTATATGGGCGTCGCTACCACATCATCAAAATCAGCGCAATGTTTTGTAACAAAGGCTATGGAGACAGATTCTATTCTTTGGCATCGAAAAATGGGGCACATTCATTTGCGAAAATGAATTTCTTGGTTCATAATGATCTGGTATAAGGTGTGAATTTAAAAAGCTTCCATATGACTGATCACTGCCTAGAATGTAAAAAGGGGAAGCAGATCAAAAAGTCACATCCGAAGAAAATTCTGAACTCAATAAAGTTGCCGCTTGAATGTCTCCACATGGATTTATTTGGTCCTATAAACGTTCGAAGTATTTAGGGAGACTTGTACTGCTTGGTCGTCACAGATGAATATTCTAGATATTCGTGGGTATTCTTTCAAGAATCAAAGGATGAAATGTTTGACAACTTGGTTAATCTTTTCAAGAAGCTCAAAAATCTTTATCATCTGCCTGTCAGATGCATTCACAGTGAGAACAACACAAAATTCAAGAATAAAAAGATGAGAGAATTTTGCAACGCTAAAGGGATTCTACGTGAATTCAGTGCACCGTATACTCCACAACAAAACGGCGTAGCTGAAAGGCAGAATAGAACCTTGATCGAAACAGCAAGAACTATGCTTGCAGACTCGAAACTTCCTGTTAGCTTCTGGAGTGAAACGGTTGCAGCAGCTTGCTACACACTAAACAGGGTCTTAACTGTCAAACCATCAAAAAAGACATGTTTTGAAATGATCAACCGAAGGAAACCAACTTTGAAATTTCTAGAGCCATTCGGTGTGCCATGTACTATAATTGATCAAGATGGTAAATTTGGGGCCAAATCGCTTGAAGGTTTCTTTGTTGGATATGCGAGTCCGTTAAGAAGATTCTATGTTCCCTCTTTGAGAAAGGTAATTGAAGCCCAACATGTGGATTGCTTTAACTATATGGATCCTATTCAAAAAAGAGGCGACACATGGTTGTTCAACTATCAAAATCTTTGGAAATCATTCGACTTGCCGGAAGAACCGTCTGAAGAAGAAATTGCAGCGTTATATTATCTTCAACAATCGGCGAATCAAGAACAAATCATTAGACCAATTGTGGTTAATCAACCCACGTTGGATACTTCGTCTTCCGAAGCAGGTCCGAGTAATAGCGGTGTTCAAGAAACGTTTCAGAAGCAGAAATAACACCTGCTATAACTTCATCGAATGAATCTTCTGAACCAAAAATACACCAACAGTGCCAGGTATGCCTTAGATTCAGAATTCTGACTCTGATGAAGCGCCAACATTTGATGCTGATGGTGAATCCTCATCGGATGAAGAAGTAGAGCAGATATCCAACATGTTGAATCAATCTGCAAGCCCAAGCAATCAGAATAAAGCTTCATCCAGTGCTCCTAATGTTGAATTGAATGTTGATCTGAATATCTCAAATCACAAAGTTCAGTTGATGTTCCTAGCGAAGGAATGCCGCAATCATATTCTTACCATCCTTCAACGAATATCATTGGTGAATTACAAACTGGTGTGCATACTCGAAGCTAAATCAATAAAACACTAAGTTGTTTGTACACCCGAGTTGCTCCTACTTAAGATACTGCTACCAGTCATGTTTCATTTCTCAAATAGAGCCAAAAACAATAAATGAAGCTCTGGGTGATAGCAAGGCAATATGAACAGTTATAGTTCGAGAAATTGGGAGTTTGGAAGCTTGTAGACTTACCACCGAAGCAAAAAGCTATAGATACGAAGTGGGTTTTTCAAGTGTAAAAGAGATGATCGGGGGGTAATTGTCAGAAACAAAGCTCGGTTGGTTGTCAAAGGTTTCCACCAGCAAGAGGGTATTGACTACACAAAAGTATATGCACTGGTTGCATGATTAGAGTCAATCCTCATTTTCCTAGCATTCGCAGCTTGGAAAGGTTTTAAGGTGTACCAGTTGGATGTAAAATCCGCATTTCTCTATGGTAAACTACGTGAACAAGTGTATGTCGGCCAACCACCGGGGTTCGTCGATCCGCTGAACAAGAACAAAGCCTTATATTGATTACACCAAGCCCCGAGAGCTTGGTACGAGACGTTATCGCAATATCTTGTTGGAAACGGCTTTACGAGAGGCACAGTGGACAGTACATTGTTTACCAGAGAAGTGAAAGTCATCTTATCATTGTACAAATCTATGTGGATGATATCATCTTCGGTTCAACAGATGTTAGTCTTTGCAAAGAGTTCGAAAAAGATCATGAAGAAGAAATTGGAGATGTCTTCCATGGGTGAAATGAAATTCTTCCTCGGATTACAGGTCGATCAGTTACCAGACGGCATATTCATTCATCAGACAAAGTATGTTCACGACATTCTCAAGAAGTTTGAAAACGATAGCTCAAAGCCGCTTTCGACTCCGCTGGCACTGAACCATGGGATTTGAATTGACGAGACTGGAACGAAAGTTGATGATACACTCTATCGATCGATGATAGGATATCTGATTTATCTAACGGCATCTCGCCCAGACATCATGTATCCTACCTGCTTATGCGCGAGATATCAGTCTAGTCCTCGAGTGTCACACATTCAGATAGTCAAAAGAATATTCCGTTACTTGAAGGGATGTCCAAGAACCGGCTTGTGGTATCCAAAGAATGACAATTTTGATCTAACGGTATATGCTGACTCAGACTTCGGAGTGGACAAGCTGAACTCTAAATCTACAACGGCTGGTTGCCAGTTCTTCGGAACTCATTTGGTAACGTGGCAATGCAAGAAACAGACCACAGTCTCTCTCTCTACCTGTGAGGCAGAATACATTTCTGCTTCCAGCTGTTGTTCTCAAATCCTCTGGATTCAACAACAGATGAGGGATTTTAGTTTGTAGATTCTTGATACGCCTTTATTCGTAGATAACAAGGCAGCTATCGATATAACCAAAAATCCAGTTCCTCACTCACGTATTAAACACATTGAAATTTGTTATCACTTCATTCGTGACTGTTACGAAAAGAAGTTGGTACGAATAGAAAAAATCCACATCGATGAACAAAAGGCTGATTTTTATACCAAAGCATTTCCTTTAACTAGATTTAAATATCTCATGAGGCTTAACGGTATTAAAAATTTGCTTACAGGTGCGGAAGCTAAGGTTGAATACGGATCGGACGACGAGTTCACGTGATCCACATTGGTTTGTTATATCTTTCTAGATTAGTATTTCTTAAAAACTATAATCCAAAAATAAGTTTTTGATTTTATGGGGAGAAATATTTGAGAAATACAAAAACATAAGAAAATTTTCAAAAAGTACAAAAACATTGAAAAAAACAAAAAGAATTTGGTGTCACAAAAGGAAATGATAGTACATCAGTGGACTATCACAGTATGCTAAAGAAATGTAAAGGTTAAAAGTGATAAACAAGTCTTACTGTGGATGTGTCGATAGACTTAACACGTTCAGTAAATTGTTTCCGAGATATAAACTAAATTTTACAACTGCTTAATCTTGTGGATTAACACATCTTGGATATATGGACTTAGTACTCTGAAATTTCACTTGAGAGATTGCCTGATTCTGAAATACGAGGTCTTTATAGATAGTTGATATCTGGGGTATTATGCGAGTTTTTCTGATTTTGCGGAAGCAATAGCCAAGAACTTCTGTAATACTTTCGCTATAAACCCCTAAAAACTGCATGCAAAATTGAAAAGAATCAAAAGATCTAATCATTTGAAGTGCTTAAAAGATTTCTTAATTGGAACACACCTAAAAGTCGAGCCTTCATCTCTTTGTCGATACGGTGGTATTAACCTGAGCTCTCAAGGCTTCGCATTAACCCACATACAGATATCAATTATGCTATATTCATCTGTAAGTTGAAATCTAGGGAATCTTAATACGAGGAGTATATTCAAGAAGTGGGAACCATAGATAAGTCAAGTTTCATAAATCATACCTAACATATCTTGGATCAATTGAGAAACGTGATAAAGTTTAAGTGGAAAAACATATCGATAATCTAGGTAAACAATTTTAAAACTTAAAGTCATCTAAAGGTCAACAGTACATGTGATATGTCTCAATCAACTGATATGATCCTTAGACACGAATTCACAAAAATATGTCTGTAAATATGTTTGTACATAGTTTACTTTGTTCTCTACATAGTTTATCTACTTTACAGATCAAAACCAAAAATATTTTTAGTGTGTTTTAGCATAAACTTACAAAAATACAAAAAGATTTTGTTTCTACATTGTTTTCAGCAAACCAATGTTGGCGAACGGGTCTTCGAAGTCTGGTAAAGTGCTAAACTGGTGAAAATCTAATTGACAACAGGCTGAGAGCTAATCTGTAAAAACTGATAAGCCAAAAACGATGAAAAGTTCATTAAATTTTAAACTTTGATTTTGAAAAATTTAACAGTTTGTTCATATCGGGTCGAACTGGGTCATTAACTTGGACTTGGCAGACAAATCGGTTAACCAAGGTCATTAGCTTGGACTTGGTCAACTGAGTGGATTTTCAGAACTAGTAAAATGTGAAAAGTTTAGGGTCTAAAATTGCCAAATCTTTAAAGTTTGAAACTTGGTTAAAAGTTTTAAAGAATTGTTTTGAAACAAGTTCGACCGAACTTGTTTGGTTATTGTTGAGATTATGTAAGTTCGCCCGAACTTACAGTGGGCTTTCAAGACATGGGCTTACAAGTTCGCCCCAACTTGCTAAGGTATAAATAGAAAGCAAGTTCGGCCAAACTTCATTATTCCTGATCCAATAAACTCTGAGCGAACTTAGCGAAATTGAGAGATTTGTTTAAATTGCTGAGAATTAGTCGTTGTGCTGCCAAATTTTTTATTGTTTGTGGTGATTTGCACATCACTTACAATGGAAGAGGTGAGAATTTGAGATTTGAACCGTGAATTGAACTTTAATCGATAAACTCATATCTGAATGTGATAAATTTGGTGGTTCTAGGTGTCATATGGATAAATTGGTCTTATAATTGTAATAAACAACATAAAATGACCTTGGATTTGAAGTGGATTTATTCAGAATGGATGTAACAGATTATGCATGTTTTGGTGATGAAGATGACAAGTTCGGACGAACTTGTTATCAAGTTCGCCCGAACTTTCTAAGGAAACCTTGAATAAAATTGATCTTAACCCAAGTCCGATCAAACTTATAATGAAAAATTGAAAAAGTTAAACACATAAGTAAGTTCGCTTGAACTTAGGAATTAG
Source organism: Scalesia atractyloides (assembly GCA_947069175.1). Taxonomy (NCBI): domain Eukaryota; kingdom Viridiplantae; phylum Streptophyta; class Magnoliopsida; order Asterales; family Asteraceae; genus Scalesia; species Scalesia atractyloides. The sequence continues at coordinate 55,316,607 of CAMTDV010000016.1, read as the reverse complement.
AAATTTGAAATGTGTTAACCATAAGTTCGCCCGAACTTATGATGTTTTGTTGAACATGTGTTGGACATGTTCGGGCGAACTTGACTTAAACCTGTTTGTTATATCAACATCAAGTTCGCCCGAACTTGATGTAACATGTTGAAAAAATTGTAATTTTTCTCAAAATGTGTGCTAAATGTTTTGCGCCGATTTTCAGGTTCCAGTTCCAGCGCGAGTAATCACGATGGATTTTTATAAGTTTCACAACACCTGTTACTCTTGACAAGACGTTGTGTCCATCGCTCAAGGAGTTTGATAGTATTCTGAAGTTTTTAAAGGATTGTCCGATACATCGTGTTATCACTGAAAGAACTCTGTCCTATCGATCGTACATTTATCATTTCTGGATGAATGCAAGTCTTAGAGAATATAAGAAGATTATTACTTCGTCAGTTCAAGTTGGAAACGAGAATAAAGATATCACGGTCACTGAAGATGATATCCGAAGAATCTTACAGTACAACGACGACAAAGATGATCCGATATTTCTTGATAAGAAGATGGTTCGTGGATGTTTTTATAGAATGGGCTACAAAGAAAGCGTTAACAAGCCTACACTAAAGAAAGGGGAAGTTCCAAACCCCTGCAAGCTTCTCATGCACGTAATTATACAAACATTCAGCCATCGGAAAGCAGGTCTCGATGACGTCCAAGACTATATGGCTTACATGGCTACGACGTTGATCTTAAAAAAGCCGTACAACCGTTCAAAGCTCGTGTTTACTCACTTGTAAAAGAATATGGAAGATACAAGATTGTGTTTATATCCAAGATTTGTGCAAATGCTCATTGATGAAAAGTTTACAGACATTGCACATGATCCAAATGATATTATATATTTTAGTCATCTTGATGAAACTACTGTGAAGAAGTTGATCAAGTTTCAGAAGCAGGATTCAGCACCAGTAGCAAAACCACTGTTTGGGGCATTGAAAAATGAAAATTATGTTGCGCCTACTTGAAACAAGTGGATGAATGACGGTAGTGATGATGAAAAGGAATTAAATGCTGAAAAAGAATGGTTTGTGATGTTCAAATCTAAAGCTCGCAGCGAATGGTTTCTAAAGGCTGAAGTTGAAAAGAAAAAGAAGCGTACATCTAAGAAAGCTGACACTATGCTAATTGATGAAGACGAGCCTGAAAATGTGCAAACAGAGGCTGGATATAGTGCAACAGTAGTGATTGAGAGTCAAGAAGCAGAAAAGACTACTCAAGAAGATGATGTGATTTCTACAACATCTGATAATGATGATGACAGTGATGATACGCTCGAGAAAGAAACTAAGAAGTCAATAGCAGAAAAGGAAGCTGAAAAAGTCAAAGAAACTGATGCTGACTATGATCCCGAGCAAGAAAAAGAATCTGAGGAAGAGACCGAAAAAGAAAGCGAAGCGAACAAAGTCTTCAGCAAATGAAATATCCAAGAAGACTACAAGGTCTCCAAAAACTAAGGGCAAAAACACAAAGAAAGCCTAGAAACCAGCAAGTCGTCGTTACATTGGGAAACCAAAGAGCATAGAAGTCACACAAGAACCTTCTAGTGCACAGGAGAAAGGAGTCATACAAGAACCTCCTACACAAGAACCTCCAGTTGTTATTACAGCCGAAGCAGAACGTCCAGGAGTTACACAAGAACCTCCTGAGGCTGGTTTACTTGAAGTTCCGATCATTCAATCTCCAGATCCTCCAACGACTTCTCATCTTGAAAGTTCAACTCCAAAGAAGTCTACTCCTAAATTGACGCATAAAACGCCAAAGACTATTCCCAGTTCGAAATTATTTGGTGATATGCCGAATGAGCCGATAGATATTCAAGATCTGAATGATTTCTTTCCTGATTCAGATATCGATGTTCTAGAAAAGCGTGTCAAAATATTGGAAGATAGAGTGGCGAAGAATGAATCTGAAAAGGCTGAACTAGAGAAGCCGATGAAACAAAGTGAAGTAGAGAAGGAGATTTTATCTGACAAAGTAAAGTTTCTTGAAAGCGACATAGGTTATTTGAAAGCGTTAGTTGAATGTCTGCAAGAAGCGAATGAAAGGTTGATTAAAGAGATTGCTGAACTTCGTTCTGAAAAAGATATGAATGATAAGAGATTCAACATACTTCAGAAGGTATTATCTAATAGTCTGGGGATTAACTTCAAAGAGGAATATGCTCGATTAGATCTTCAAGAAGCGAAAGAAAAAGCTGAGAAAGAGCTAGCTGAACAGGGCGAAGAAAAGCATGTGATCAAAAGTATGCCAGAAATTACTGAACCTGTTAAAGAGATAGAGTCTGCTAAAGCTTCTGAGTCAGAGATTTCTAAGGTTGACGAATCTGTCAAGCCTTCTGATACTGTGAATGTTACTGAAGAAAAAGACGATGATGAAGCTGAAGATGAGGAAAAAGATGATGAACCACCAAAGGATGATCCGAAAGATGATTCTGACCATGATGGAGGAAATGATGATGATCCAAGTGGTACATGGATTAAGGTGGTTGATGCAACAGTTAATGAAAGCTTTGATTTCACTAATCTACTAAACGATGAGGTGAATGTTATGGATGATCAGAATCAGGGGGAGTCAGGGCAAACAAGGCCAACTAATGAAATTGATATGTCTAAGGCTATTACTACTTCACAGCCTGTTACTGCAGTTCTGATAAAGCCTTTGATACTTATGCTTGAACATAATGTCGAAGAAGGTGAGTTCGTGCACAACTATTCCAAAGAGGATTTAGCAAAGTTGATTGATGTTGATGCAAAATCACTTGATTTTGATTTTGAAGAGCATGTTCTTAACGTGAATACGTTTGAGCCTAATGAGTATCATTATCAACGAAGATACGAGGCAGAAGAATATAACAGAGTTATAGTGGAAGACTGGTCCTCTAATGACGAGAAAGATGAAGCTGACAAGTACGTTGGTCCTAATACAGATAGTTTTCCTACATTCGAGGAAATGTACAAACAGCTGAATGAGGATATGCTGAAAGAAAAGATCAAGGAATCTATACGTGATGGAAAAGTTCCCAAACCAATGACAAAAGAAGAAATCGCACAAGCAAAAGAAGTCCTGGTTTAAAGAGATGTCTCGTGAAAGAAAGTTTCGACGACCTCAAGCATTCTTTACCAGAGACAAATATGTGTCATAAGGAGATATTCTGAGTTGGGGGTGGTTTAAGGAGCTGAATGTTTACGCCATCAAACGAGTATTTGGAGTTCAATACTTCATATATCTGGAAGATTTCAAGACACTACCTTATTGGGATGTTGAAGAGCTTGTTCAAACAAGGAATGTTACATACCACATGAAGTTCATTGATCAGTTACTGTGGAAAATGATCAAGTTTGAAGCAACAAAGGGTTTTAGATATTGGAAGCCTTTTATCCCGAAGCGTCGTATCAAAAAAACAAGAAGACTAGGGAGAAAGACATTACATTGATCATGAAACGCCCGAGAGCGATGAGGAACATGCCTTTGATGCCGATCGAACATAACTTTTATCCGTTGTTTAAGTGGTGGCAGATTGATCTAAATACATGTGAAGCTGTGATCATGTTACGATTTGAAGATCATCTGGATATAACAAAGGAGAGAGTTCAAATGATTGGGGTTGAAGGATTAAGAGGGCTTTTGAGAATGATCAGAATACTAGATGTGGCTAGTAAATTGCTCTAAGGAAGACATCAAGTGTTTGTTCTACAACAAGATTGTTTTCGAAGAACGTGAAAAAAAAAAAATGCAATATCAGAGGGTCGTAAATGTTTTTTATACACACGAAGTTAACTCTGGTAGGATGTGGGAATCAAGCTGGAGGGATCTTGAAAGAGTAGAGTTTTTGAAAGAAGAAAAGCGTATCGAAGAGATTAATGAAAGAGGTAGGGCAGCAAGGCTCAGAAGGTACCAATTTATGACTAAAGTGCCACCTACTGATCAGACACCAGATCCAAAGCTTGAAAGATGAAAGAAGCCGTATAAAAACTTCTTTGGGCATTAACGTTAAAGTTTTATTGAAGACAGAGTTTTGCAGACTGATAAAAGACGAAGACGATATCCAAGGGGGAGTCTGTTGGTGCAGAATGTCTATGTCTTAGTCATATATCGAGTCTGTATAGATTAGATATGAATAGGCTAGCAAAATCAAGTGTTTATGTATTTGGTAGTCAAGTTCGCTGGTTAAGTGTTTCATGTCAAGTTCGCCGAACTTGACTATGTCAATTCGCCGAACTCATTCCCTCACTAGCGAACTTGCACTCCTATAAATAGCTAGCTTGAGTCTTTCATTTGTAACTTTTTTCGTCTGTGTAGTGAATCTCTGTCAAATTGGAGACTTGAAGTTTATCAATAAAATTTGCCTTTAACTTGTTATTTGGTAATCATGTCATATTGTTTCCGCCGTTATGGACATTAGATATCAAATCTACATTCCTATGCTATCAGTATCGGTCCTACAAAGTTTAATAAGGCACTAAACTTATGATCTACAAATGATTTATCAGCCCCTGAATCAAAAAGAACTCTAGCATATACATCATTTATAAGGAACATACCTGTTATCACATTGTTGTCCTTGACAGCTTCTTTGGCATTCATTTGAAAAGTACGAGCTTTTCCTTTCTTCGTTCCTTCGTCCTTGGTTGCATCATCTTTATTGTATTTTGGGCAGTTGGGTTTGATATGCCCTTTCTCACCACAGTTGAAACATGTGGCCTCCTTCAAATTCTTGAATCTAGGGCCTTGTGCCCTGACTTCTTGCAAATGCCACAAGGCTTGTCTTGCGATTCATTAAGACATGCACCAGTCTGTTACACCTTCTACACCTAGGCCTATTGTCAGACCCATGGCGATTCTTGTTCAATCCAAACTTCCTATTCATGTTTGACTGGTAAGATCGGTCGTCTTCTCTCTTTCTTTTTCCGTCTTTCTCTGCCCTAAGAGATCTTTGTCTCTTCAGATCTTGCGTCAAAACCATAGAAAGGTCTACAGCAGACCTAAATGTCACGGGCCTAGATTACCTGACATCACCTTTGATTTCCGGCTCTAATCCACCAATAAAACGCGAGATGCGTGTTGATTCCAGAGTTATCAATATAGGTACCAACCTAGAGAGAGAGTTATACTCCGACACATATTTCCCATAATCAAGATTTTTCATAGTCAGTCCAATAAACTCAGTCTCAATCCTTTCCACCTCATGAGGTGGACAGTAAGCATCCTTAACTAGCTTCACGAACTTCTCCCAGCTCATGTTGTACAAGTGGACTTTCCTAGTTGACTGAATCATTGATTTCCACCAAGTAAGGGCATCACCCTGGAACGATTGCGCAACATAGTGAATCACGTCCTTCTCTGCACATCCACTTATTTCAACTATTGTCTCGATATCATCTAACCAACGGAGAGTCTCCACAGCTCCTCCTTCGCCCGTGAAGTCACATGGCTTGCATGACACAAAGTATTTGTAGGAACAACCTTCTTTAGAAAAGTGGATTTTCTTTTGGTAATTCATTCTCTTTCTTTCAATGTTAGATGAGTGTTTAGAGTTCTATCTCTGTCGGAGGGATGCCTAGATTTCTTCTGTGATTAGTGCTTTGAGTGGAATTTGGAAGAATGCTTTGAAGTGTGTTTAGAATGCGAAGCACTAGATTCCTGATTTCTTCTGTCATATTCTTTCATAGCCTTGCCAACTTCCGTGGCAACAATGGCTTGTAATTCACCTTTCGTCATCACAATCTTGCCGTCTGCATTATCGTCTCCACGCTTGCTGCTCACTTCATTAGAGCTCACCATTTTCTCTGCTTGATGTGAGGTAACAATGTAGAGTTAATTAGCTTTACTATTTTGATAATGGCACTAATGGCCCAAAAATTTGAAGGGGGGAAAACTAAATGCGGCACAAAAGGCCTGTCGCACAGGACATCATGAAAATAGCACTAATGGCTCATCACAAGGACTTGTCTTTAAACAAGTCGATCTCAAAAGGATCATAAAACTTTGAGGTTTGAATCATAGTTCATTTCCTTGAGACAGAGAGTCGTAGACTACACTGTTGCTGTCACTAATGGACATAATATAGTTATAGGCGATACATCACTAATTGAGGGTTATATCATGGTCGTAGGCACTACACCTCTAATAGATGTTTATACATTATGATCATCACACCAATGATATTTAATTAGATCACAAAGATCACACATGTTCGGACATAGTCCATTACCTAGATGGCTCGTGTGGTTCCTCAAGTCACACTGCCAAGAGGTTAATACCTTAAACATATTAATTTTAGGAAAATCTTAAAATGGTTTAAATAACTAACCCAGATCGGGCAGGCTAGTGAGGTTTAGAACGTCGTTCACCACCTCTGGATAGAAAGGACTCCACAAAAGGGATTTCTCAACCTTAACTATCAGGGTAGAAGACCATCTTAACTGCCGTTTTGCCAATATATGTGACCTATTGCACTCGGCGGGTGTAAACCATTAAGAAGATCTTTTGGATATGCTTCGTAGATCATAAATTCTGAATTAAAATCGGGACGTTTGTTTGAACAACGGATAAGGCGAAACATAATAATTAAAATAACGGGAAACTTCCATTAATCAAAACTGGATTACATGTGTCTAATATATTAGGTCCTTTTTTAATAAAAGAAGCAATGTCCACAAAGGGACTAAATAAGACTGGTCCACGCAGGGACTTAATTTTAAAATAGCAAAATAGAAGGTTAATTATGAATTTAATTCTTTTTCCCTCTTAGCTTCTTTACTAGTCTTTTCAACAGCTTTTTTTTCTTCTTGTTGGTGCATAATGTCTATGTCTTAGTCTTATATCGAGTCTGATAGAATAGAGCTGGATAGGCTAGTGGTATGTAGTATTTATGTGAAGCTTAACCAAGTTGCCCATGAGCTTAGTGTTGAGACAAGTTCGGGCGAACTTACATCATCCATGAGTGGACTTGTGCAGCTATAAATACCTGGCTTGCCTCATTCATTTGTAACTTTGGCATTTTGGAGGCGAAGCTCTGTCAGTTTGTACTCTTGACGTTTGATCAATAAAACTGATGTTAAACTGATTAGTTCTTGTCTATTGGTAAACACGACGTAATATTTCCGCTATTATGGACGTTAGATATCAAATTTAGGTTCCTTAACATCGAGGATCGGTCCTACAAGTGGTATCAGAGCTAGAACAGCCTGATTTGATAGTATCAAGACAAGAACACTTCTATTTCATCTCCATTATTCTATTTTTCTTAACTTTTTCATCAAAAATGAAGAATTCACGGTCAAAATCTTTTCAATTTTGAATATATCATGTAAAATACAACAAAGATAAACCCTTGAAAGATTGGAGATAAAATTCAACCAAAGTGATGTCAAATTTAAAATAAAAAAACCATGTTTTGCAAAACTTTTCCATCGAACTTGTTTAACCAAGTTCGACCAAACTTGTATTAGAAAGTCATTTTTTCAGGTGAATTTCTATCAAGTTCGATCGAACTTGAGCTGTTTTTGAGGAATTTTGGCTAAGTTCGCACGAAGTTACTAATTTTTCATTGATTTTATATCAAGTTCGACCGAACTAGGGTAATATCAAGAAAATTCTAGGTAAGTTCGCCCAAACTTACAAAATCGTTATCAAATCTCTTTTCACAAGTTCGACCGAAGTTCAAGGGATATTTTTCAAATTTGAAATCACAAGTTCGACCGAACTTGTGATAAATTTTCAAGAATTCTTCATTTGTGCTGCAAGTTCGACCGAACTTGTAGTTGAACTAATTGTTTTCAAAGTTTTCAATTGTTTTCAGTGTACACATCTCGTTATTCACAATGGATGATATTCAAAGAGCTTTTATGTTTGGAGCCAGTTTGTCAAATGCCAACGTGATCCATCAAGTCAATCTTGATAACGAAATGGGCACGACTGTTAAACCGCCCAAGCAAATGAGCATGGACGAGTATGAAGAATGGAAAGAGAAATTTACGTATTGGGTTCAAGCCATGCACTTCGCAGACTGGGTGTCGATTGAAAGAGGTTACACTGTTCCGGTGGATGAACATCAGCAAGTTCTTGAAAAGTATAATTACTCGACCATATAGAAAGAAGAATATATTGCTGAAAAGAAGATGATAAGTCTCATCATTCACTCTGTCAAAGAAGATATTCTGGTCTTACTGCCTGAATATACTACTGCAAGAGAACTCTGGCTATCGCTTCAAAAGAAGTATCAAGGAAGCGCGGAGATGATAAAGAGCAAGAAGCTCTTATTTTGAAAGAGTTCGATATCTTTACCATGTTGAAGAATGAGACCATGAAGCAGATGATTGAACATTTCTGTCATCTTAAAGTCCAAATGCGAAGACACGGTCTCGAGAAGACGGAACAAGAATACATCGACAAGCTTGCTGACACACTACCAGATGGAGAGTGGACTACGTATCTAATGGTTCTGAAGGAAAGTGAAAAGTGGGAATTCTTCGAGCTGTCAACATTTATCGATAAATTCGAAGGCCATGAAATGGAACTCCTGAAGATTGCAAAGACAAAGAACGCTAATGTTGTTCAAGACGTTGGTTTGTACTATAAGAATGGAATGCAAGATAATATTTCAAGCCCAAAGATTCAGACAGCACTCAACGCAAGTTTGAACTCTACGAACAATTCTCCACAGAATCAGAATCAATCACAGCCTCATTATGATCAGAGTCCACAAAGTTCATTTTCAAGCACTGGTTCAAATTCATCTTATCAAAGTCACGCAAATCAGAATCAACAAACAAATTCTGATTCGAATTTATACAAGTGCAACATTGCAGTGAATTTGAACAATGTTGTTTCGGAACAAGTCGCTAAACAGCATATGTCGCTTCTTGCCACTGTTCTGGAGTCATACGAAAGTCTTGTAGCCGGTAAAATTGGAAATCCCGAAATGACGGCAGAAGATTATGACCAAGTGGATGAAGAAGAACTCGAGTTGATGGATATTAAGTGGAGTTTAGCTTCAATTATCCGAAGGGTTACCAAGTTTGTTGCGTTAATAGGCCGAGACATCGGAAATTCTAGCAATAAACTGGGTTATGACAAGACAAAAGTGACGTGCTTCAGATGTCGCCAAAAGGGACATTTTAAGAGAGAGTGTAAAAACCCTGAAGCAACCAGAAATCAAAGTCCATTCGGAGGAGGCAATGAGTATTACAAGAAGTCACTTCAGTACAAGCCTTTCCCGAAGAAGACTCAGGTTGAAATCCAAGAGACACCGAATAGCAGCAACACTGAGAAAGCTATGGTTGCATCAAATGAAGATGACGGTTTCGACTGGAACTCCTACATCGCTAAGAAGACCGGAGTTGCGTTAATGGCGAAATTGTTGAAGATACATCTGCAGAAGAAGCAGCGGCTATGGAGAATATTCTACTGGAACAATATCTGCAACAACAACGTGAAGAAGAGGAGTATATCCACTTGCAGAAGCAAGGAATTTTATCTCCTAATTCGTGTGATAATTTTGCAGGTCATTTTGATGGAAGTTCTCAAGAACAAGTTCCCGAGAAGAAATCAACTAATGAAGTAGTCATTGATGTTACTCAAGAAGTGAATGCCGAAAACCTCAAGGATATTGCCGACAAAGCCTTGATGGCAAATCTAACCAAGGTAGGTCTAGAGGTAAATGAAGTTGTCAAAGTACATGTTGTAGAGGTTGAGAAACCTTGTACAAAATGTACAGAACCATGTTCTGAATGTGCCGAAAAATCAAAGATCATCGCTGAAAACAATGTGCATAATGAACTTTTGAAATACGATTATCGCACAATGAAGGAAGCGTATGATAAAATGAAAAATGATTATGGAAGGTTTGATAGAAATAATATCGAACAACATGATACAATAAGGATGCTGAAAAGAACAGTAATGGATAAGAAAAAAGCGATTAATATCTATATTAACACCATTGCTGAAACTAAGCAACAACTCTAGGACATGAAAATTGAAACAGAGCGTGTTCAACAACTTTTGAGAAGTTACACTTGTAACGCATATGTCATTGATCACATCCTTCCGACAATTCCATCAGAAGAGAAACCTAAAAAGAAAACTGGTAAAGAATATAGCAATGTTCCTCCACCCCTATGCGAGAAATACTGTCGCAAATCCGCTGATGGGATGGATAAGGCACTCAACATTGAGTTGTTATCTGAAAAGAAAACTGAGTTGCCAGAGAACATTGATGTAATCTATACTAAAACTGATGATGCCAATGTTATGGTTAAAAAGGTTGTTGAAAATGTTTTGAACGATTCTGATGAAGGCAGCTTTGAAAGCATCGACTCAAGTTCAAAGAATTCTGATTCACAATCCGAAGATGACGATACATCATCGGAGAATGATCTATGTGATGATACTAATGTTGTAATGTACAAGATTAAGGAATCTGATAGATTATACTTTGATGACAATTTTCTGATTCAGAACGTGAAGGAAGAATTTTTAGACAAATTCTTTAAACTCGTGGAAGTCAAATAAGATGATCTGGAGATTAATGAAAAGAAATTCTATTCCAAATCTAAAAGAAATAACTACCAAGGGAATGGTGGTGATCATCTGGAAAAACCGGAGAGCTGGGTTGGGATTAGAGGAATCAGATGAACCTAAAAAGAAAGTGTCACCATTTCATGAATACAAGAATAAAAACATGAATTTTGTGCATGGGACGAACACGGTTCATGAGGAATTGTCCATAAAATCCTTCAGATCTATATTAAGTTCCAAGAAATAGTAGAAGAAGAGTTTTCAATGGATGAATATTGATCTTTGAAGGTTGAATCCAGCTGAAACTTGGTTGTTTGTTCTCAAATCAGACCTCGAGGCTCTAATACCACTTGTGAGTGTAGGATCGGACCCAACTCGTGAGCTTCTGGTGAGATTTGCTCAGCTAACAGAGGCGGCATTCATTGTTAACCGAGTGAACAAACAAACAACAAGTATGATGATTACTGTTAAAACCGTATGTATCTTGTATTAATCAACTTTGGAAAGATTACAGACTCGAGCAGGGCTTCGCCTCTGATCAACAAAACAACATAACTAACAAACATCCCAAGTCACCTATTTATAGGCAAGACATGACAGCACCAAAGGACTAAGGACACAAGGATTTTCGCACAAAATTTTCGTGGGAAAATCCAAAAGAATTTTCGTGCGAAAATTCTTGTTATAAACAAAAACACAACTTTCAAATATTAACTTTTGACAATGCGAAACCCTATCTATACAACAGACTCATCCTAGACGTAGGCAATAGACATATGTGCACCAACATGTTGTTTTCAAAACAAAGCGTTTCCCTAACCGGGAAACTGCCTCTTTTTGCGTGCCCAAGCTCTGATTTGCTTCAAATCTTATGTCATGGTCTAAGGCACATAACTAAGATGTTTTGTGAACTCAGAATCTTAAATATCCCTACCAAAGGCCTAACAATCATTGTCAAATGTTTAATGCGATGTTAAACGAAAAGCTCCCGTTTAACACGTTGTTACAGGCTAAGGACACTAACCTCACACCGTTGGCCCTTAATAGTGTCATGTTAATCATGACGTGCTCTCGGATTCCTCTGAGACATAACAGATATCGTTTAGCATAGCACACAAGTCATGCACGTGTTTAGGGTTTTCACACAATTAATGTATTAAGCAAGCTTTAAAGTTTAGGACCATTCAAAGTGTACCTGGTTTCGTCCTGGGTATCACAGTCTCCCCTGGTTAAGAAATTTCGTCCCCGAAATTTACTTGGTTTAGCTAGGGGAAAAGGTGAGGGTATTTTCTACGGAATTCATCCTTCTGTTCCCAGGTGTATTCAGGTCTTGTTTAGAGTTCCATCGGACTTTAACCTGTGAAATTTTGTTGTGCCATAATTGTTTAACTCTGCCATCAACTATTTCTATCAGCTCCTCCACAAAGTGGAGTTTATCGTCAATGTGTATGTCTTCAAAAGGTACCTGGGTGGCTTCGCCAGAAAGGCACTTCTTTAAGTTTGAAATGTTGAAGACATTATGAATGGCACTAAGCTCGGTTGGTAGCTTCAACCGATATGCTACGGGACCTACTTTCGAATGGATCTCATAGGGTCTAATGTATCATGGTGCTAACTTTCCGGACTTTCCAAATCTGATAACGCCTTTCCATGACGATACCTTTAACAATACCCGTTCACCCACTATGAACGATAACGGTTTTCTGCGCACATCAGCCCAACTCTTTTGCTGATACTGAGTGGCTTTTAATTTGTTCTGAATTTGATGGATCTTATCAGTCGTTTCTTGTTCTAGCTCAGATCCTGTCAGTTGGGTGTCACCCACTTCGACCCAACAAAGTGGTGATCGACACTTTTGACCATAAAGCGCCTCGTACGGGGCTGCCTGAATACTACTATGGTAACTATTGTTATAGGAAAATTCCACTAGTGGCAGATGCTCGTCCCAACTTCCTCCAAAGTCCAGGACACAGGCGCGAAGCAAGTCCTCTAGCGTTTGGATCGTGCATTCCGATTGGCCGTCAGTTTGGGGATGCTAAGCAGTGCTCAAATCAATTCGCGTCCCCAAAGCTTCTTGTAACTTTTGCCAATATCGCGAGGTAAAGTGGCTGTCTCGGGTCTGAAATAATAGCAACTAGGACACTGTGTTTGGCTACTATCTCCTTAGTGTAGATCTCGGCCAACTTGTCAGTCTTATAAGTGGTATGGATCGGAATAAAATGTGCGGATTTGGTCAATCGATCGACGATTACCCAAATCGCGTCATGACCACGAGGTGTTCTTGGGAGATGGGTCACCAAATCCATCGTGATTTGCTCCCATTTCCACTGAGGTATCTCGGGTTGTTGCAACATTCCAGAGGGTTTCTTATACTCTGCCTTGACTCGAGCACACGTCAAGCATTGGCTTACATACTCTGCCACGTCCTTTTTCATCCTCGGCCACCAATAAAGCTATTTAAGGTCGTGGTACATCTTGTCTGTACCGGGGTGAATCGAATATCTTGATTTATGGGCCTCGTCCAGGATTAACTATCTTAGCTCCGAATCTATAGGAATCCACACTCGATCCTTACAATACAACACCTCATCCGTTTTCTTTACAAAGCTTTTCTCATTTCCGTGCAACCCTTTGTTGGGTAACTTGTATTCCTCCAAGGCTTGCATCTGCACATTCCAGACTTGTTCTATAAGACTCGTCTGCACAATCATTCCTAGTGCTCGTACTCGAAGAGGTTTAATTCGATCCTTCCTACTTAGGGCATCCACTACCACGTTAGCTTTTCCCGGGTGGTACTTTATTTCACAATCGTAATCATTTAGTAATTCCACCCATCTGCGTTGCCTCATATTCAGCTCTTTTTGGTCGAAAATATGTTGGAGGCTTTTGTGGACCGTATATATAGTACACCTTGTACCATATAAATGATGTCTCCATATATTTAGTGCAAATATAATCGTGCCCAGTTCTAAATCATGCGTTGTGTGATTCTTCTCGTGCACCTTTAGTTGTCAGGAAGCGTATGCAATTACTTTATTTCTTTGCATTAGGATACCTCCGAGCCCTTGCCGAGATGCGTCGCAATATACGACGAAGTCCTCGTTACCATCAGGTAACGTCAGAATTGGAGCCTTGCATAACTTTTGTTTTAATAGTTGGAATGTGTTTCCTGATCCTCACCCCATTCATACTTCCTATCCTTCTGCGTTAAGGCTGTTAGCGATTGGGCAATACTGGAGAAATTTTCAATGAACCGACGGTAATATCCCGCCAGTCCCAAGAGTTGGCGTATCTCTTTTGGAGATTTAAGTACAGGCCAATTCTTGATTGCTTCTATCTTGCTTGGATCCACATGAATTCTATACCGATCCACTACATGTCCCAAAAATTGCACGGCTTGCAACCAGAAGTCGCACTTAGACAATTTAGCGTACAATTGCTCCTTCCTAGTATCTCCAATATAGCACGTAAATGATACTCATGCTCGTCCATGCTCGTGGAGTAGATCAGGATATCATTGAGGAAAACAATGACAAACTTATCGAGGTATGGTTTACCCATTTGGTTCATGAGGTCCATGAACATAGCAGGTGTGTTGCTTAGTCCGAAGGGCATGACCAGGAACTCATAGTGACGAGTTCGAAAAGCCGTCTTCAGGATATCATCCTCTTGGACCTTCACTTGATGGTAACCTGATCGAAGATCTATCTTAGAAAAATATCAGGCTCCTTGCAGCTGGTCAAAAAGATCATCGATCCGCGGAAGAGGGTATCGGTTCTTGATAGTGACCTTGTATAATTCTCTGTAGTCGATGCACATCCGCGAAGCTGTCGTCCTTTTTCTTTACACACAAGACTGGGCTCCCTAGGGAGAGTAACTAGGACGGGTAAAACCACGGTCAAGTAACTCCTGTAGTTGTGTCCATAGTTCTTGCATCTCGGACGGTGCAAGACAATATAGGGCCTTGGTGATGGGTGTTGTTCCCGGTATTAAGTCGATTTGAAACTAGACTTTCCGATTGGGCGGCAATCCGGGCAATTCCTCTAGGAACACGTCGGGGTTGTCGCACACTATCGGGATGTCTTCAATGTGCTTCTCGGCTGGTTCATCTGTCGTGACGCTGGCTAAAAATACGTCACATCCCTGTCGTATAAACTTCAATGCCTTGAGGTGGGATATGAGGTTCAACATGGTACCTAACTTCTCTCCCTGTACCATGATCACATTGTCCTGGGACACAGGAATCTTTACAATCTTCTGTTCACACAACACTTCAACACGATGGTTGGATAACCAGTCCATTCCTATGAGAATCGCAAAACTGCCCAATTCTACGGGTAAAAGGTCAATAGAAAATTGGTAACCGTTAGGGGTTATAGTGCAGTTACAAATGAGTTGGTGACGGGTAATTGATTTCCCGTTAGCAAGTTTGACGGAATGCGGTTGTTTTAAGTCCATAGCAGGCATATTCAATAAAAGCAAAAATGCAGTAGAATCATAACTTCTATCGGCGCCCGTATCAAATAATACTGAAGCAAATTGATCGAAAATGAGGAACGTGTAACATCCGTCAAAAACAGATTTTACCAAACCTGCTCCATTTATTAACCGAACAATCAGTTAAAAATTTCGTTGCAAATTTAATGCCCAAAATAATTTTAAACGATACATAATTAATTATTATATGGGAATATATAATTAGTTTTTGAAAAACTGTCAAAAATAAGAAAATAAAAATAATTTGGTTCTGCCGGGTTTCGAACCCGGGTCAGTCGCCGGGTCAACACAGACTTAACCTCAACATTTAAACCACTGCGCCACTTGTATCTTTTGTTAATTATTAGAATCATTTAATTCATATCATGATCTTTCCGAATTCAAAACCGGCGCCCAAATACAGTCGTCGGAAATCCCGGCGATCTCGCCAAGAATTTACAACTTTTTCAGTTATAACGTAAACTTTAACTCATCATCAGTTATAACCGACGCCTGAACTCGCGACACAAGTTATAACCGCCGGAGACTTTCTAACCGACGAATCAAGTCGGAAATTGGACCAAGTTCATCGATAACCTGCCCTATAAATACTCCCTCGAACCTCTGCAAACATTTTTGCTCAAAACCGCACCCTTTCTCGGCGAAAACTCACTCGCCGAAACGATGTATCTCGCCGAAAACCGAACCCTCCACTTATAAGCCTTACTAAACCCCCTGAGCTTATACCGAAGTCACCCACATCCTTTTCAAGCTTTCTGAAAACTCATTGCTGCAAGACACACGACGCCGGAACTTGATACTGTCGCCGGAGTTCTGCCGGAAAACAGAGGAATCCAGTCGGTATACCTCACGCTTAAATCGTCCCTTCTTTTTATTTAATCTCACCTGTAATTAACTAAAAAACGCTAAAGAAACCGATTAAAACATTGAACCAGTCGGATTTCGATTCTGGTTAAAAACGGACGAAGAAGACGAAGTATCTGTAATGTATAAGTATAATTAAAATCAAGTTATTATTCGGGTTAGACACACAGTCCAGCGGTGGACTGTGTGCACAATAAACACACTAACGTCTCGAGTTCGAATCTTGCCCCACACACGCTGCCTTAATAAAAATGTCATTTTTTGTTAACTGAACCGGATTCATTTCATATATATGTTAAGTATAATAATAATCGGAATAATAACCAAGATAGACACACAGTCCAGCGGTGGACTGTGTGTATGTTTAAATCACACGTCACGAGTTCGAGTCCGGTCTACTACACCGACTCGGACAATTATCTACCTTTTTAAATAAGTCAGAAATGAAAATACTTAGTTTGTATTTAAGTATAATAAAAATCGGTTTATATACTGTGTGTTAACGCAACCCACAGGTCCCGGGTTCGAGACCTGTGGAGCACACCGGTCCGATTCAGTTAAATTGTTTTTAAAAATAATTGATTTTCGGTTTAATCTAATTAATTATAAATATAATTAAAAACAGAAATATTTCGGGTTAGACACGTAGCTCAGTTGGTAGAGCTGCGTGCACGCATACGGGAGGTCTCGGGTTCGAGCCTCACTCAGCGCACATATACTCGCATTCGAACCGTCAAAGTCAAAGTCAAAGTCAAAGTCAACAGTCAACGGTCAACTGTAGCAAAAAAAATCAATTTTTTTATTATTTTTATTTATTTATTTTATTTAAAAATCAATTAAAAATACTTAAAAATAACATTTTTAAGGTTAGAAAATAGCCTTAAACTCACAAAAATACACCCAACAATCCTACTAAAATGGATCAATAAAATCCGTTTACTTACCGAACCATAATGCTATTTATCTAGGTTAATTTCACTCGTGGTTAAAACCACATCGCGTGCATTCAACATCATCAACCGAACGCACCCACTGTGAGTGAATCTTACAACTCCCCCCTTTTTAATTACACGTTTTGGGGTGTGTCATGTGTCACAAAATAATTAACTCGTTTATTTAAACTTGTGCCATACCATATCGTGATCTAAACTTAGATTGTTTATATTGTTGTGATTGCTTATTTCATTTTGTCAAATTATATGAAATTCATTCATTAAGCCCATCAGTTCCTCGTGGGAGACGAGTTGAACAACGCGTGCCTCAAAACCAATCCATTATTGTTCATGTGTGTATCATTGAGTTTATATTGTTTGTAGTTATGTCTTTCATATTATCATGTTTATGCAATTCATTCATTAGGCCCATCAGTTCCTCGTGAGAGACGAGTAGAGCAACGCGTGCCTCTAAACGTTCCATTATTGTTCATGTGTGCTTTATTTAATATCTAATGATTGTTGAATAAGTTTATATCTATTTTTACTCATGTGTGGTTGTGCACTCATTTCATAATCAATTAAATAAACTTATTCAAATGTTTTCCATAGGATTCACTCACCAACTTTTTGTTGATCCAAAAACCCTTTTACACATGATACAGGTGAACAGGATGAAGCAAGGAAAACATAGGAAATGCCGTAGAAGAAAACAAAGAAGCTTAGACTGATGCTTAGGTCATTGATGTAATTATGATTGTAAATTTCCATTAAATTGTATTAATGAATATGAAACGTATAATAAATGTCATGAGCTTTGATGATAACCCAATCATGCCCCGGTCACCTTTTCCGCTGCGGGTCGGGGTGTGACAGATTGGTATAAGAGCCATGACTATAGGGATATTGGATAGGTTATTAGACCCTTAGAGCCTATACTATAGTCTGCCTAAATTTTAATTGATTAGGTGGTTACATACAAACTTGTGATATTTATTTGTTTCATATTTGTTTATACTTGCAGTCAAACATACATACTTATATACATATTCATTATACATATATCAATGATCATATATTCAATTCATTTTCATACTCTCATTATTCAAAGATTTTGTTGCAATTTTCAAATCTCATCAAAGTAAGTTCTGCGACGGGCATGTAGTAACTGGAAGGGTACAAGTACCGGTAGTCGGAACGTCCTGTCTAGGTTGGCATTCGTATAAATCCAATATAACGGACCAGTTTGCCTACCTGGGGACCAACGATGAGAGTACGAAGGACCTATTAGGCCAAAGCATGCCACACTAAACGTCGTTCGAACTAACCCCACTTTGAGGTGTCACCGTGTCTACACCTGGACACATTCCGAATATCACACGTTGTATACATATTTCTCGATTTTCTTCGGGTTTTAGTGTACGCAACCAGGCAAACCCATGCGAACCATATGAAGAACCGGTATTCATGGGGGCCCACATGATTACAAAGGTGAAGTATGGCGGCATGTAGGGCCTAATGGCGAGCAAAGCCCAAGACATCCTATGGATGTAGTAGATTTATTTTTCTATAATTATTTTATGAATGTTCATTCCTGAATGCGACCCATGATCCCAAAAGCATCCAACTCATACTCTTGTCATGTATTCCTGGTAGATGTCTTCTAACCTCGCCCATAGGAAGATGAGAGCAGGGAAAGCCCGCGAACGCATGGCTGCCCTAATCGCTCAACAAATGGCTCCGTAATACCCAACATTGTAATCCAAGTCCAACAAGCACTTACCGCTAATCCTGTCAATCAAGAAAACCAAAACATTATCAACTCTCCCCCAAATACCACTAAATGCACCTACAATCATTTCAAATCATGCGACCCTCCGAAATACAAAGGGACTGAAGGCGTCACCGCTCTCCTCCATTGGTTTGAAGAAATGGAGAACACCTTTTCTAAATTGCGATTGTCCCGATGATCGCAAAGTGCGTTATGCACTGGTCGTTTATATGGAATAGCACTTACTTGGTGGAATACAGAGAAGGCCAAACGAGGTGTTGAAGATGCTATGACTTTAACTTGGAACGAATTGAAGGAAATCATGACCAGACGATTTTGCCCAAGGAGCGAAATCAAGAAATTAGAAGATGAATTTTATTCGTTGAAGCAAAAGGAAGGAGACCACACCACATACAACAAAAGATTCCTCGAGTTACATCAAATGGTTCCCAACATGTTCACTCCCTCTACCGTTTGATCGAGCACTATATCGTGGTCTTCCGTCAAAGATTCAAGACCCTGTAATAAGTGCCACGCCTGCAACCTTGGAAGCGGCAATGGAGTTAGCTACAGAGCTCACCGAGAACCGAATCAAAACAAAGACTTCAAGGAGGAGAAGAAGAAGGATAAAGAATCGACTGAAACCTCCGACTCCACCCAAACCGAATCCCCTTCTCAACCCAATCCTAAGAGAAAAAGAGACGGGCAACTTTTCGCTGCTACCCAACGTAATCAATCAATTTCACACGCCATACCCATCCAAGCTATCCCAATCACCCAAGTGGCACCCAACTCAACCTACCAAATAAGAAACCATATCTTGGACCTCACCCTTAATGCAACAACTGTTTTTATCACCATCCCCTTACCTTACCTTGTCGACTATGTGCAACTTGTGGACGCTATGGTCATTTGAGCAAGGTTGGCCGCACCTTTCAAAACCAAATCTCTTCCCCTACTCAAACCATGAACCAAACCTATCAACAACCCTAATAACCCATGTTCCCATATGTTCGAGCTTGTTTCAATTGTGGCGACCCTACTCACTTTAGAAACACATGCCCTCAATTGGTTAACGTCATCAACACTCAAGCTCAATCGAACCCAGTTAACCAAGTAAACCAAGAAAACCCAACCGCTAGGCCACCAGCAAGAGGAAGAGTCTTCAACATCAACGCCAATCCTATCGAAGATTATGACGGCCCAAGCGAAGATACTCAACTAGTCCTCTTCACCGAAAATCCAGATTCAAACTCCTATCGTTTAGTTTTATGTTTTTCTTTATCACATGAACCAAACATAACTTAAGGATAAAGCCAATGAAACTTTGACGAGAATACGGTGGATACGCCGCTGGTACTTCCTATATATAAGTATTCTTGTCAAAGGATCAGAAGCATTATCTGGCGGTTATGAGAGGTTCCATGTGTAGACTGTTAGAGTAATTATTGTTTATTATTTCAGTACATGCAATTTCATAGGCCGCCGCTCCCCATTTTATGAGCGTTGAGCATGTTCCCCATTTCATTATGAGGTTGAATCTGGCGTGCCCACATTTTTTCATTTTCAGTACATGCAATACGATCGGCTCTGTTTGATTGAGCCTTGATCGCACAGACATTTTCATTATCAGTATCTTGTGGTTGTTGTGTTTGTTGTAGAGTCGCATAGAACTAATCATAACTTGCGAATAAAGTCGATGAGAATTTGACAAGAATATGGTGGATACGCCGCTGGTACGTCCTATATATAAGTATTCTTGTCAAATAATCGGAGGCATTATCAGGCGGTTATGAGAGGTTCCATGTTTAGGCTATTTGTATGATTGTTGTTTAGATTAAGATTATCATTTTCAGTACATGCAATACGATCGGCTCCGTTTGATTGAGCCTTGATCGCACAGACATTTTCATTATCAGTATTTTGTGGTTGTTGTGTTTGTAGTAGAGTCACATAGAACTAATCATAACTTGTGGATAAAGTCAATGAAAATTTGACAAGAATATGGTGGATACCCGCTGGTACTTCCTATATATAAGTATTCTTGTCAAATGATCGGAGGCATTATCAGGCGGTTATGAGAGGTTCCATGTATAGGCTGTTTTAGATTAAGTTTATTATTTTCAGTACATGCAATACGATCGGCTCCGTTTGATTGAGCCTTGATCGCACAGACAATTATTTTCATTCATTCAGAGTTATTTATAGTAGTTTTGTTGTATTGGTTGTAGAGTCACATAGGACTAATCATAATTCACTGATAAAACCAATGAAAATTTGACGAGAATATGGTGGATACGCCGCTGGTACTTCCTATATATAAGTATTCTTGTCAAAGGATCAGAGGCATTGTCAGACGATTATGAGAAGTTCTATGTAGGATTTAGTAGTTTCTTGGTAACTAATCATAACTTGTGGATAAAACCAATGAAAATTTGGCAAGAATATGGTGGATACGCCGCTGGTACTTCCTATATATAAGTATTCTTGCCAAAGGATCAGAGGCATTATCAGGCGGTTATGAGAAGTTCCATGTAGGATTTAGTATTGCCTTGGTTGAAATTTGTGTTACATTTATATCATCTTGCTATTTAAAGAGATTGGATTGTGTTCCATTTCTACATAAACTAACCTCTCCATCATAACAAACGAGAGAGGAACTGCCACCATTCAAACATATAAGCTATCAGAATGTGTATTCAAATATTAGCTGTTGTGTTTATTTATGATCTATAGTCATAGAACCAATCATAACTTACTAATATTAGCTGTTGTGTTTATTTATGTTCAAATATTAGCTGTTGTGTTTATTTATGTTCCATGTAGGTTGTAGTATTAGAAGTTTTGCCTTAGGATATAACCATATCCTTCCAAACATATCCAAACCCTTATGCATGAAATCATAGTTAGCGAATCAATTCTGCTTATCAATACTTTTTACAGTAGGCAACAAAAAGCGATTCCTGTAATAGGGTACTTAACCCTTACAAGGAACGTTACCGCCTCGAACAAAAACTTAAACCCTTACTTTCTCTAAGCATGTAACTGTCAAACTAAACACCATCATTCTTTTAGTCAAATATATCACTATTTAAATTTCGGGACGAAATTTCTAAAAAGCAGGGGATACTGTAACATCCGTCAAAAACGGATTTTACCAAACCCGCTCCGTTTATTAACCGAACAATCAGTTAAAAATTTCGTTGCAAATTTAATGCCCAAAATAATTTTAAACGATACATAATTAATTATTATATGGGAATATATAATTAGTTTTTGAAAAACTGTCAAAAATAAGAAAATAAAAATAATTTGGTTCTGCCGGGTTTCGAACCCGGGTCAGTCGCCGGGTCAACACAGACTTAACACTCAACATTTAAACCACTGCGCCACTTGTATCTTTTGTTAATTATTAGAATCATTTAATTCATATCATGATCTTTCCGAATTCAAAACCGGCGCCCAAATACAGTCGTCGGAAATCCCGGCGATCTCGCCAAGAATTTACAACTTTTTCAATTATAACGTAAACTTTAACTCATCATCGGTTATAACCGACGCCTGAACTCGCGACACAAGTTATAACCGCCAGAGACTTTCTAACCGACGAATCAAGTCGGAAATTGGACCAAGTTCATCGATAACCTGCCCTATAAATACTCCCTCGAACCTCTGCAAACATTTTCGCTCAAAACCGCACCCTTTCTTGGCGAAAACTCACTCGCCGGAAAACTGCTGTATCTCGCCGGAAAACCGAACCCTCCGCTTATAAGCCTTACTAAACCCCCTGAGCTTATACCGAAGTCACCCACATCCTTTTCAAGCTTTCTGAAGACTCATTGCTGCAAGACACACGACGCCGGAACCTGATACTGTCGCCGGAGTTCTGCCGGAAAACAGAGGAATCCAGTCGGTATACCTCACGCTTAAATCGTCCCTTCTTTTTATTTAATCTCACCTGTAATTAACTAAAAAACGCTAAAGAAACCGATTAAAACATTGAACCAGTCGGATTTCCGATTCTGCTTAAAAACGGACGAAGAAGACGAAGTATCTGTAATGTATAAGTATAATTAAAATCAAGTTATTACTCGGGTTAGACACACAGTCCAGCGGTGGACTGTGTGCACAATAAACACACTAACGTCTCGAGTTCGAATCTTGCCCCACACACGCTGCCTTAATAAAAATGTCATTTTTTGTTAACTGAATCGGATTCATTTCATATATATGTTAAGTATAATAATAATCGGAATAATAACCAAGATAGATACACAGTCCAGCGGTGGACTGTGTGTATGTTTAAATCACACGTCACGAGTTCGAGTCCGGTCTACTGCACCGACTCGGACAATTATCTACCTTTTAAATAAGTCAGAATTGAAAATACTTAGTTTGTATTTAAGTATAATAAAAATCGGTTTATATAACATGTTAAACACACAGTCCAGCGGTGGACTGTGTGTTAACGCAACCCACAGGTCCGGGTTCGAGACCTGTGGAGCACACCGGTCCGATTCAGTTAAATCGTTTTTAAAAATAATTGATTTTCGGTTTAATCTAATTAATGTATAAATATAATTAAAAACAGAAATATTTCGGGTTAGACACGTAGCTCAGTTGGTAGAGCTGTGTGCACGCGTACGGGAGGTCTCGGGTTCGAGCCTCACTCAGCGCACATATACTCGCATTCGAACCGGTCAAAATCAAAGTCAACGGTCAACTGTAGCAAAAAAAATCAATTTTTTTATTATTTTTTTTATTTATTTTATTTAAAAATCTATTAAAAATACTTAAAAATAACATTTTTAAGGTTAGAAAATAGCCTTAAACTCACAAAAATACACCCAACAATCCTACTAAAATGGATCAATAAAATCCGTTTACTTACCGAACCATAATGCTATTTATCTAGGTTAATTTCACTCGTGGTTAAAACCACATCGCGTGCATTCAACATCATCAACCGAACGCACCCACTGTGAGTGAATCTTACAACTCCCCCCTTTTTAATTACACGTTTTGGGGTGTGTCATGTGTCACAAAATAATTAACTCGTTTATTTAAACTTGTGCCATACCATATCGTGATCTAAACTTAGATTGTTTATATTGTTGTGATTACTTATTTCATTTTGTCAAATTATATGAAATTCATTCATTAAGCCCATCAGTTCCTCGTGGGAGACGAGTTGAACAACGCGTGCCTCAAAACCAATCCATTATTGTTCATGTGTGTATCATTGAGTTTATATTGTTTGTAGTTATGTCTTTCATATTATCATGTTTATGCAATTCATTCATTAGGCCCATCAGTTCCTCGTGAGAGACGAGTAGAGCAACGCGTGCCTCTAAACGTTCCAATATTGTTCATGTGTGCTTTATTTAATATCTAATGATTGTTGAATAAGTTTATATCTATTTTTACTCATGTGTGGTTGTGCACTCATTTCATAATCAATTAAATAAACTTATTCAAATGTTTTCCATAGGATTCACTCGCCAACTTTTTGTTGATCCAAAAACCCTTTTACACATGATACAGGTGAACAGGATGAAGCAAGGAAAACATAGGAAATGCCTTAGAAGAAAACAAAGAAGCTTAGACTGATGCTTAGGTCATTGATGTAATTATGATTGTAAATTTCCATTAAATTGTATTAATGAATATGAAACGTATAATAAATGTCATGAGCTTTGATGATAACCCAATCATGCCCCGGTCACCTTTTCCGCTGCGGGTCGGGGTGTGACAGAACGTACCTGTGACCACATTTGGATCCTGGTGTGCGTCACCAGATCCCATGATAAAGGCAGGACCTCGGGCGGCATTTGATGCTTGGCGCTGCGTATTTCTTCCTGCTGCATGCAGAGCGAATTTCAGGCAATCTTTCTGGAAATGCTCCGTGCTGCCACATCCGAAGCACATACGGGGGTTAGTAACCTGTGGTGTTGGTTGTTGTGGTTGTTGCTGATGAGGTTGAGGCCTAGGGGGTTGGAAATGGGTTGGTTTGGGGTTGGGTTCCATGAACACCCTACAGTTTTGGCATCATGCCCACTTCTATTACACCTCGAGCATATCACTGCTCGGCATGCACCATAGTGGTGGAGAGTGCACTTGTTGCACTTTCGGGCTTTCCCTTTGTAACTACTAGAGTTACCAATTGGGGTAGTCATGGCGTAACTCTGACTCGGTGCTTTCCCTCTCTTCGCTGTTGCTGCCCCTGCTTGACTACTTTCCGGGTCTCCTCGCTTATTACTGGCCTGCTCTCCAAGCATCGTCAAAATCCTACGCCTAACCATATCGTACGTAACAGTACCTAACCTGGCTACCACTCCGTGCATAGTCAGGTGTTCAACCGAGTTGATTACGCTTCTCACTCCTGGGGCCAGTCCCTAGATATATCTTTCAATCCGCTTGTGCTCCGGGCGGGTCTGGCAATATGCGTGCCAGTTCATTGAAGCAGTTAGTGTAACATGCATGATCAGCACCTTGCATCTGTAGGTTCCAGAACTCATGCTCAAGTTTTTGAATCTCGTTGGCCGGGTAGAACTTTTCCATCATTAGTGCCTTAAGATCGTCCCATGTCATAGCATTGATTGAGGCCTGCCCGCGAGGGTGTTCCGCCAGTTTAAGGCATGGTCGGTGAAGGTACAAGTAGTATACTTAACCGCGCAATCACCGGGACAATTACTTATGTTGATTACCGATTCCGACTTCTCGATCCATTTCACTAACCCATTCGGTCCTTCAATCCCACTAAATTCCATTGGTTTGCACTCCATAAAGTGCTTATACATGCAAACCAGACTAACATTGTTTTGATTATTGTTTGGACCTACCTGCCCTGGTTGCAGGTTCAGTTGCGGGTTAGCATTAATACCGGCGCTAACGTGCGCCACGATCGTGGGATAACTGCCTGAAGTTGTTGCGCTATCATTTGCGCAATTTCCACCTCTGTCATTTGTGGTGCGCGTTTGGGGGCCATTCTATTATAAACATTATATATATATGCATTAATGTCACATGTTCAATCATCACATATCACATAATTTCATTGCACACATGAACCCACAACACATATATCCAAAATCATCATCATCTATATCATAGCATACGTCATCATACAACTGTCAAAATGTGCACATAGACTTAACCCATAAGGGCCAGTGCTTAAATGTGCTGTCAAAACTGGTCACCGAAGTGAGTACATACCCGATACAACAAAAGTACTAACTATGAAAACATGGAAACACTACGACTACATCACCACCTCGACATGGACATAACCCAGTGCTTGGTAGGATTTACAAAACATATATCATATCTATCTAAACTGAAAACAAAACCATACTACTAACGCCATAACCAACATGCCAAACCCACAAAACCTGCCACCAGACCTACGATTATGCTGATGCATCCATAAAGCATCGCCCGAAAACGGTCCTGGTCGTGATGAACATAACGCATACCCTGTTGTAATGCAATGATCGCATGTTGCAAGACAATCAAATAATCTCCCATCGACCACCTATGCTGCTCAAATAGGAAGCCTATAAGACTGCTCTCGGTGAGAGGAGCAGGTCCCTCCTGAGGAGGGAATGGTATGCCCCATATAGGTGGGGAAGGCATTGTGAACGGGCGAGAAGGGTCACCTCGCTCGTAGGTGTGAAAAGGAGAAAGGTCCTCCCTAGGTGGGGTGAGGAAACGGGCAGTAACCTGCTGCCGCGCTCCCATGGTGTCGGCATTGGGTGAACAGGGAGAGTGGTGGTGTAAAAATAGGTACGGGTGCGGGTACCCTCCGACGAGTCGCCTGTCGGAGGCAAATAGTGAGTACCTCAAAAGAACTAGGTAAAGATGGTGAGTAAGTGCTCGGGGTAGAAGGATTATAAGGCTCAGGGGCAGTCTCTGGTGTGGGTAAATGAGGGCTACCGGCTCCCACTCCCAATGCTCCGTAGCAGAGTAGGGCTCCGGGGTATAGGTCCTACCTGAACAACTACCTCAGGGGTACGACTACGCTCCGAGGAGCTAGTAGAGTGGTGAGATGGAGAACGATAGGCGCTCGAGACCTCTCCCTCGCGCCTGGTACGAGGTCTAGGGGGTAACTACCACAACAATAACCGACTGATCCAGCTCGTTACTTGACGACAGAAGGGGCATAAGTGGATCCTCCTCAGGATCGGTCTCCGTACGGGAAGCAGTCTGATGACTCGAATGACGCAACATGGTACTTGTAGAGAAAGACAACATACAACACTGATTCTACTAACCGACATAACCGAAAATCAACATTCCAGAGATATACACATAAGCACGTATTGCACAAAATTTTGATTTTAAGTTTAAAAAATTATACATGGTCGGTGATGTTAGTAGACGCATCCCCTTCCTATCTCAATCACGTTCCTAGAACTCCCAAGTATGAGCAGATAAATTATTGTGTTATGGACCACAATAATTTATTTACCCCACAAGGCAATCCTGGTAATAGCCACACTACTCAGTCTCTAGAGGTGGTCAGTGCGGGGAAACTAAACTTAGGATTATAGTCTAAGTTCTTTAGGGATACCTAATTTGCTATAACCGATGGCTCTGATACCATCTTTTGTCACACCTCGACTCGCAGTGGAAGACAATTGGGCGGTGCCGTAGACACATGGTAGTTCCTCATAATTTAAAAATGTGATAATATATAAAGAGGGAACATCGCTTACAACATACTTAAAGTATCATATTACAGCCCATATGTTTAAGTGCGGTACTACAGGCCACTATAGCTTTTATTCTGCTATTGTCTGCTACTCAAGCCATTCCAAACGCACATTCCTTATTCCTGTTTAGTTTTACCTGAAATGCATGTTAGTTTTAAAAAGGGTCAGCTAAACGAGCCGGTGAGCTTCACTGGTTTGGTTGTTTCATAGCCAAATTTTTTAACAGGTTTAATTGCATGTGGCACGGATCACAGATGGAATTACACGAGTGTAGAAGTGAAACCTTGACAATTTTAACCGAACCATGTTACCACAGACACTTCGGTATGCCTAGGGCCGTGTCACCACAGACACCTCAGCCCGTCGGGCCGTGTCACGCAGACACCCCCAGCCCACCAACTGCGTCACGTGCAGTTCAACGCCCCAATGTAGTTATGCCTAACAACATAACCAAGTTTAGGATGCGTGTAGTTGACTGTTTTCCGACAGACAGTCCTATCGTAGCAACTGGGTTTGTCAGACCATTAGTACTATCCACTATCCACGGCTTACGTTAATCACTCGTAGTGGGGATAGTTCGTGTGTTAGGTAATTCACATCATCACAAGTTGGTGCAATTAACACATTTTATAACATGCAAATCACCCCAGAAAATAGTAAACCGTTTAAAAGTGGGGTAGTGAAACTCACAGTGAAAGTAGTAGTCTCAACAAAGAGTAATCAACCAAATGGATCAGCTTTAATAACACGCATGCAAGTAGGGACTCAAATCAGTATCTAAGCAGGTAATGGTTATAACTTGAAGCTGGTTATGAGTTGTCACCCTGGATTGAGTCTATAGGACACCGGTATGGTGATGGATGTCAGAGTAGTATCAGTTTTCAGTTTGGCTTCTCGGCACTGTTTCGCATACAAGCCAAAGTCAGTAGTTTGACATGTTCGGTTAACGGTACGCGAATACCAATAGTGTCAACATGTTGTTTTTAAGAAAGATTAACTTTTGTTAAGGGAGTTTGGGCGTTTGGGGAGTTCAGGTTGCCCAAAATTGAGTTTCCACTTTCGCCGTCGGGGGTTCTCCAGAACTGGCATGGGACATACCCCTATTGTCCAACTGACCCTGGAATCTCTTGGAATGCTCCCGATGTTCCAATTATAGTAAAATTCGGGTTTGGTCAGTTTCCGGTTCCGGCAGGTTCGTTACACGGTAAACTGCCGAATTTAGTTTAAAATAACTGTTTTAAAAACCGAAAAATCCTCTTTGGTATAAGTATTTTATAAAATTCTGGAAATTTTTGTAGAACTCAGTGACAATATATAGATTTATGGAAAAATATTCTGGGAATTTATAAAGTTATTTTTATAACTTAAATAATTTATTATTAAAACAGTATTTAACCGAATAATTTACAACGATTATCATCCGATGTCCAAAAATTCTCAAAGTATTCCAGTAAACTCCATATATGTCCATAAATTTCCTGCAAAAATTTGGGATTTTTCTGATTTTGTTTCAGTGCGTTTCCGGCTACCGAAAACTCCCAAAAACACGTATTTTTAATCCGAATAAAAATTCAATCAATGGGCTCCCAAAGTTCCCAGAACATTCCCTATAAGTTCCTTAGTGTTCACGTAAATTTTGGTGATTTATTAACTTTGTTTGCTATTTTTTCCACACTTCTTTCGATAAAACAGTCAAAAATTCAAGCATAGAAAATTCTAAAAAATTCTAAAATTTTACGTGGAGATTCAGCTCAATCCAAGCATCACGGACTAAGTTATAGACCAAACAATATTCTGCCTACGCTAGTTCAGGGTTTCTAGCGTTATACCTAGCGCAAGCTTCCATTTCGAGCGTTTCTCTTGGGTCCTAAAGTGTGTGGGTGCTATATTCAGTACCTACACATCAAGTACAATCCAACCATGCTATAAATCATGTCAATCAAGCCATGTTTCGCGGTTTTTCGGTTCATAACTTTGTTAATCGATTTTGGTCGAATAAGGGTTGATTAGAGTATCAAAAACCTAAGTTTTGTGATCTTGGCTATCATATAACATCACGGAATCCCTGATGTGTTCTTGTTTAGCCAAGAATTATGTTTAAAGCATCCTAATCATGGATTAAAAAGGGTTTTCTTAAGCTAGTTCATGTTTTCATAAGAAATCGTCATTAAAATCACATGAAACTTGAATTATACCGTTGATTTGGCTTGTTTTATTTGAAGATCAGCTGATATATTGAAGAACTTGAGCAGAATTTGTGATGAAAATGAATTAAAAAAAAAAAATATATAATAAGGAGGCGGTTTCAAGTGGGGGCACCTCTACCCCACTTATGCTTTGCCGTGCTTCGAATTTCGAGGTTAATAGATGATGTTTATCTTCGGTTTTGCGTTTAGATTCGTTTTCGGGTCCCACACGCGTCCCCGATTTGCGAAACAGACTCCTTTTTAGTGTTAAAAGACTCGGTTTTGAAAACCATGTATAATCGTCTCGAAATCCAAACCCGGTTACGTTTTAATCATAATAGGCTCGTATTAGCGTACTTTAAGTGTTTTTATGATTGATTGACCGTTCCTTGCATGTTTGCTTGCCTTGTGTTGTTTTCAAATGAATTACCTTAGACCTACGCAGCAGGAACGTGATGGAGCACCTACTCTACTGGTCGTCTGCTCTCTTGAGGTCGTCCTTATCTAGGTACAAAAAGGACATTACGGGAAACAACGGCTTCACTTCACATTAGTCTCTTTGCTGAATTGCTATCGACTAAACGGAAGCCCCTTGTTAGGACGAAGAAACGAAGGCGTTTCCATAACCGGGAAACTGCCTCTTTTTGTGTGCCCGAGCTCCGATTTGCTTCAAATCTTATGTCATGGTCTAAGGCACATAACTAAGATGTTTCGTGAACTCAGAATCTTAAATAGCCCTACCAAAGGCCTAACAATCATTGTCAAATGTTTAATGTGCTGTTAAACGGAAAGCTCCCGTTTAAGACGTTGTTACAGGCTAAGGACACCAACCTCACACCGTTGGCCCTTAAGAGTGTCATGTTAATCATGAGGTGCTCTCGGATTCCTCCAAGACATAACAAATATCTTTAAGCATAGCACACAAGCCATGCATGTGTTTAGGGTTTTCACACAATTAATGTATTAAGCATGCTTTAAAGTTTAGGACCATTCAAAGTGTACCTGGTTTCATCCTGGGTATCACACTTTCCATTTGGTAATTGCTTCGCTCTTTGTAGGATCCACATGAATTCCTTTGTGATTAATCAAATGTCCAAGAAATTATACCTCTTGTTACCAGAATTCACATTTTGAGAATTTAGCATAAAGCTTTTCTTTTCTCAATACCGTTAGAAGTACTTGTAGATGTTCAGCATGCTCTTCCTTGCTCTTGGAATAAATAAGTATATCGTCTATGAAGACAATTACAAACTTATCCAGGTATGGTTTACATATCCTGTTCATCATGTCCATAAATGTTACCGGAGCATTTGTTAAACCAACTGGCATCACTGTAAACTCATAGTGTCCATCCCTTGTTCTGAAAGCAGTTTTAAGAATGTCCTGTTCCTGTACTTTTAGTTGATGGTATCCTGAGCGTAAATCAACTTAGGAAAAATATCGAGCTCCTTGAAGTTGATCTAATAAATCATTGATCCTAGGTAGTGGATACCGATTTTTAATTATAACCTTATTCAATTCTCTGTAGTCAATAAACATGAGCATCGCTCCATCTTTCTTCTTGACGAATAACACAAGTGCTCCCCAAGGCGATGAGCTAGGCTGTATGAAACCTTTTCCAATAGTCCGTCTAGTTGCTTCTTGAGTTCCAGCATCTCCGATGGGGCTAGACAAGAGGGTGCTTTGGCAATTGGTGAATTTCCTGGTATTAGATGAATTCTAAATTCAACCTCCCGATCCGGCGGTAGTCCAGGTAGCTCTTCTGGGAAAACATATGAAAAATCTGACACTACAGAAATATCTTTTAATTCTTTTCCTTTAGTGCTAATGATCGCAGAGATCATATACACTATTCCTCCTTTTCGTGCGTAGGTTGCAGCTTTCATCACAGAGATGAATTTTGTTGATGTTGTTGGCTTGTCTCCCTGGATTGTGATCGTTTCTCCTGTTGGCATATAAACCTCAATAGAATTTTAATCACATAAGATTCACGCATAATTTGCTACTAACCAGTCCATTCTTAATACAACATTGAATCCGGCTAGATTCACTGGTAACAAGTTGGTTGTAAACTTATGTCCTAGTAATTCTATCTTTCCCTCCTGAAGTACTTCGCGTATGTTGGTAGGATCTCCATTTGCCGGCTGTACTGTACAGACTTAACAAAGTTTAGATAGGGGTCAATTGAGTAATTGGCTGAAAGTAGTATTTATAGAACTTTGGTTTGAACCTGAGTCAAATAATACTTTAACATAAATGTCATGAACGAAAACGTACCAGCAATCACATTGGGAATCATCGCAGCTTCTTGTGTTGTTAGTACAAAACCTCGTGCATTCTTTTTGGGTCCTTTAGTTGCCTTTGCCTTGTTGTTAGGTGTTGTGGCTAGTTTTGGGCAGTTTGGTTGGATATGGCCTGCCTCTCCGTAGTTGAAGCATATTTTAGCGTTAATTTTCTTTATACACTTTTCTTCCTTATGTCCCGGTATTTTGCAGAAATTGCAATATACTGTACCTTTTCCAGAATGTTTCCTTTTACAGAACTTACAGAAAGGTGAAGTAGATGAGCATGTTCCTTTCTTTCGATAAGAATTACCAGAACGTAGTTCTTGGGTAATCCTTTGAGCTAAATCTTTTTTCTGGTTTTCTTCCCGTGTGTGAATCAGTCCATCTGTCAGAGTGTTAGCGAGCTCCATTGTTTCTTCAATTGTCTGCCGTCTAGCCGCTTTGACCATGTCTTTTATTTCACTGACTAATCCCCAAATATAACGGGAAATTAGTATCGGTTCTAGCGAAGCCAGGGGTGGTACTATCGTTGCATATTCAAAGAATTTGGTAGTAAATTCACGGCAATCTACACCAATCATCTTATGGTTTAGGAACTTATTGGCTATATGTTCCTTATCGAGAGGAGGGCAGAATTTTTTTCAGTCATTTCCTTAAATTCATTCCATCTCATGGCATAAACCATGTCACTACCTTTTTACTAAAGAATGGTATTCCACCATTCCAATGCTTCTTCTTTGAAAAGATTAGAAGCAACACTATTTTGTCTTCTTCAGCACGCTTACTAATTTTTAAAACTACTTCCGTTTTTTTTAGCCAACGCAAAACTGCAATGGCTCCTTCATTACCGAAAAATTTAATTGATTTACAAGACAAGAATTCTTTATAAGAACAACCATAGGCGATGGTCTTCTTTCGTTTGTGAAATGGGGCTTTGACAAGGATGCTAATGTCTCCATTGACATTGTCGCTAGGGTCAGTATGAGTACGTTTACTGCCTATAGTATTATTGTTGTTTACAGAAGAAGGTTTCTTAATAGCTTCAATAATTAGACGTATGGCGTCGGATATTCCTTGAGCTACTATATTTTCTCTAGCACTTTTATTCATATGATTTCCATGATCGTTACTAGCGTGAATTTATTGATTTACTTCATTTGACATCTCAATTGCAAACATTATCAGATATCAAATCACAAAAAATCAAAATAGACAAATATTCAAACACATTTGATGAAATCGTCGATCATTGCGACATGTTACTCTTTTTTACATGTATTGCATCAATACTCACTACAACTATAATTACACATGTCAGTATTTTAGTTTATATTAATATATATATATATATATATATATAATATTATACTAGGTTTGTTGGCTTCAAAAATGAAAATCCCTCTCGTCGTATTTCCAGATGAGATTTTCCCCTATAGCACGGATTTTGTTTCCTTCATCTATGAGTTCTTCACCATAGTGACGAAGTTCTGCTACGTTTTCGGGGTTCATCAGGGGGAACACCACAGGAAATGGTTTGTTGTTCATTGGAGGGTACACCACAGGTTCTTGTTCAATAGGTGGGTAATAAGGATCATTTATCAGATTCTGGAATGCCCAATCGTTTGTCCACCTTTGCTCCATAGCATCTGGGGCTGGCGCTGGTATCCTGAGAATTTCCTCTGGGTTGTTGGTATTGGTTGTGGGTTCATCTGGATAGGTTTTGGGTAAAGTGGTATTGGTCCTAATGGTTGCTCTGGGTAAACTGGTAGCGGTTGTGGTTCAGGGTTTGCTAACAGGTTTAAGTTTATCTCACTTTTTGCGGGTTGAAAAGGTCACAGTTTGCTATTCTTCGGTCTAACTCCTCCCACAAGGGTTTAGTAACAGGTATTTGGGCTGGTCCTTTTACTAATGTTATACTGGCTTCCAAATATTTCTTTTTCCTTCTTTTCTCTCTTTTTCCTTTATTAAACCAACCCCTTTTCTTGGGTGGAATGTTTTCAGTTGGTTTAGCTTGAAAGATAAAGGGTTCTTCCACATCTACTTCAAATCCTGATACAGCTACGGATGGTCCTTCATCCATCTCTGATCGGCCATATGTTGGAAAGTATTGGACACACTTTGGTCACTCATACTATGAATTCAGAAATTATCAAAAAAATATAAAATCATATTATATGTATTGAAATTTATTTTTAGAGATATAATACACAAGTTATATTATATAAAGTTCCTAACATTGGTGTTTAACTTTAGGTATTAAAAGAACACCTAATCGCTTAAACCAGTGGCTCTGATACCACCTTCTGTAATAACCCTCGACCACACCATGGGCGAGAGCCGTGAGCCAGTTACAGGTGGTATCGGTGTTTGTTAAATTGGCAGCGGAAATTATCATCAGGATTGTAGTTAGGTAATATTTCAGAGTTTGTAAAACAACAAAGTTTAATATTAAACAAATGGGATAAAACCCATATTCCATTCAAATGTTTTTATAGAGATAAACCCTAATTAACAAAACATAAATTTCTTATTTTATTCAGGTAATCATAGCCAATTTATTTAAGCCTTCAGTGCTCCATAGCAGGCTTCTACTATTTCACAATAAGTTACCTGAAACACGTTTAAAAACATTTTGTCAGCAAAAAATACTGGTGAGTTTATTAAATTTTTTTAAAAAGACACATTGTTATAATTTTCAGTATCAAGGGTGATTACATTGTTTTTATCTATCAAAAACTCAATCAGTATTTATCACTCGGTGGCAGTCCCGATGTGACGGTGGTCATATCACTCATTGGCTAACTTCTGTCCAATAGTGAAGACTATCAAGTAGTGAATACAAAACCCCACATACCGGCAGTAATTGCATAATACAAAAGCTTAATCACTATAAGTCTAACTGAAAAACATTTAGGATTTTGAAATCATTTGATAAAAAGAAAGAATGACTCACATTGTAGTTTTAGGTTTTTAACTTAAAGCTTCCTGGTGCTAATCACGAGTTCATAATAACTATACAATGCAACATGTGTTAGTGCAACAACCCAACTCAAACTTTAACGATACATCAAGAGATCAAAACCCCAACGTAGTTAACAAAGTTAGCCTTATTCAGGCAGCACTTTGGCATCCGTTGCTGGGTTTTAGATCGATCGGACAGGGGTTTTTAGGGGGTTGGTAATTGAACTGAGCTTCGAGGGAGAGAAACGATCGATTTTTGTAATCGAACTAAGCACAGACTTCTGTCCTAAGCTTCTAAATTTATAGGGCCATCTTGGTCCCTTCCGCGCGTCACGCCAGGTCCTGGGGAAACCCTTGCGTGGCGCCTGGGCAGCCTATTTTGCCTAGACAGGCTTCGTTGCATGTATAGCCCCAATAGAGGTCGCGCTCAAGAAACACGTGTCCTGGTACTCTCCTGCGCGTCGCGAGAGATATAGGGGGTTCTGGCGCATGGCGCCTGAGATACCCAGATCAGTTTTCTTCATTTTTCATGTTGGGTCTCGTTGTGAGTGTCCGGGATTGTGATTAGTGGTCCTTATATGGCATTTTGGGAATTATTACAAAGCATGGTCATGTGGTGAATACATTCAAGCCTATTTTGATTCGTCGGACAAACCCAAGAAGGGTTCGTCAAAGTGCACAATTTCTCTCGTTCCATAAACTTCCCCACTAACCTTGGAAGTGGGAATGCGGCTGTCAATCCTGTGGTACCATAACATACTACCGTCGGCTTTGGCAAAGTTAATGAGTGTACTCGTGTTATGGATAACACACCACCAATTTTCACTCAAAATTGAAACATATTGTATATATAAACCATATATATTGTTACAGACTCGAGCAGGGCTTTACCACTGATCACAAAAAACATCATGCTGGACAAACATCCTAGGTCACCTATTTATTGGCAAGACTTGACAGCACTAGGGACATAGGACAAGAATTTCCGTACGAAATTTTCGTACGAAAATTCTTACAAATTTTCGTGCGAAAATTGTGCCAGCTATACAAAACTTTTAAAACATAATATTTGACGCTGCGAAACCCTATCTATAAAACAGACTTATCCTAGACGTAGGCAATAGACATATATGCACCAACAGACTCCCCCTTAGATGTTGCCGCAGTCTTGGATAGTCTTTAAAACTTTCTTCAAGAATCTTTAAACATATTTGACATGAATTAACCGAAAAAAGCATTTGCGAGGCGTACGACGCTCCTCTGAAGCAATGGGAGTTTGATCTGTAGGAGGAGGTCGATTGTACGTGTTGCCAAATTTGAATCTTTCACGAGTAGCCAACTTTCGACGTGCCTCGATTCTTTCTTCATTCTAATCTTTCTTTTTCTGCTCTTTATCTTCTAGCTTTCTCCATGAAGTGTTCCAGTCTTTACCTGAATTAATACTGTTAGCATAACAAACATTAACAATCTTTTGGAACTGCATGGCCTGCTCTTTATCTTTTTCTTCATAACTGATCTTGATGAAGAATAAGTGTTCGATATCTTTCTCTTAGCAGTTGACCATACTCTCTTATGCATGATCACGGTTTTCGAAAGATCTTCAGACATATCCCATGACCTTTCATCAGGCTCGGCACAAATAACAGCCTCTCCAGTACTTGAATCATAGTGCCACCATTTAAAGATTTTGTAAAAATCTTGTTCCATTTTCTTCAAGGGCATATTCTTCATAACTCGCGGCTTTTCACAATCAAAGTCACATCTTTTTCTTGCGTTACTGGATTGATCTTTGTGATGATTCGTGGCTTGTGTGGTTTCCAAACGTTAGAACCATGTTCAGCTTCCAACTTGATTAACTTCCAAAGACGTTGATCATTCGGTCGTAGCTTCATACTAAAAGTCTTGGTCTGTACCAGCTCTTTCACATCCCATTCTGGCAGAGTTTTTACATCACCCAGTCGTTTGAAGTATTGAACTCCATACTCACGTTTTGACGCATACATATCAAGTTCCTCGATCCATCCCCAACTGATAATGTCACCCAGAGATGCATCAGGGTCTCTGGTGAAGAAAGCTAATAACAACGGAACTTTCTTTCAGGTGGCATCTGTGATATCCCGGGTTTTTCGGATAACTTACACGTGACACTTGTCGAATAAAGTATATGCTATGTGTATGAACGTGTACGAATTAAATGAATACGTGATAAGTATTTGTGTGATTGTTTTAGTGATAAAGTAATTACAGTAGATATGTATACGAACGGAACCGAAATCGCAAGCACAAACCGAGATCAAACCTTAAACCCAAACCTATCTCGGCTGCAAGATCAAGCCGCAAACCCTTTGTGAACAACTCAAATCATTCTCGGTCGATATCAAGCCCAAGACCGCAAACTTATTTTGTTCAAAACCAAACCAAACCAACTCAAACTAATCGGCCACATGATCAAACCCAAACTAACCCACCCTAGTCCCTCGGCCGCGAATCCAGGATCAAACCGTAACCTTTATCCCCTTTTGCACCTATATAAACAAACCCATGCATGTTTCATTCACATACACAAAACCCTAAACATAAACTGCCGTCGGCAGCCTTACTCTCATCCCTCTTGATCGCGAACATCTTCTCTCCTTCAGCATCTCGATCTGATCAGCTTTGTTCAATTTCCCGGTCGCTAATAGCTGGTCCCTTTCAGCCTCGGTCGCAACAAGCAGCAGCCGTAGCCTTCATCCTTTCAATCGCAAACAAACAGCCCTTCTTCCGGTCCTTGTCAGTTCGGTCGTGATTTTGTTGGAACAGCCGGGTCACTCTTGTCCACATCTTGGCTTGTTTACCTAGTTAACCAAGGTTAGGGTTATCTCTGATTTCAAGATCATGTTTCGGATATATATATATGCTTGAATGATTAGTTGCTTCGGATATGTATGCTTGAATGGTTAGCCGTTTCGGACGATATTTGCTGAATGAAATCGGCTGAGTTAACCTTTGTTTATATGTATGATAGTTTTCGGAACATATAAGCTTGCCAAGCATGATTGAACGAAATGTTAGACTAGCTGATTTGTTAATGATGTTTACATTAGATGATTGTATTGCTTCGGATTGTTTATACTAGATTGAATGTTATATTGAAAACTGAATGTATAGGCTGCGATTTGGGTATAAAGATTTAAGTTATTGAGTAGGGTTTGCATGGATAGGTTATTAGTATTAATCTATGAGTAGAAATCAGTTTTTAATCACCTAGGTTAACCATATGAACGAATTGTGCGAATTAATGGTAACAATAATGCTGAAACAGTCTGCTGAATAATAGTTACAGCCGACTTCATCTGGCTGTAACTCGGTCGTTAGTTGTCGAAAAACGGATTTTCTGATGTCTAGAACGTAGAGATTTGAATAAGGAATCTAATGGCGCTGGATTCATAATTTTCTGAAGTCGTTTGATATTTTTAAAGGGCTAAACAAGTTCAGTAGCTAAAGCTGTGAAAATTCTGGAATTTTGTTGGTTGTTTATCAAGTTGGATTTTAAAATCAGTAGGGGTTGAGTCATAATTTTTGTACAGCAACTAGGTATAGAAATTTCCGGGCAACTCCAACTGGAATTTCGTTAATCGGACGATCATGATTTTTAAATAAATTCTTCCGTGGACTGCAGTCAGAAAGCGGTAAATCTGACTGCAGCTTAATGAATTAATATTTATGGTTAATTGGTAAAGATTTAGGACTTGAAAAAAATTATATAAATTTCTATGGTATAAATGTCACCTACTGTAAAAATATGGGAATTTTTGGAATGTTAGAACTATTTTATAAAAATCCTAGAAAACAGCTGAATAATTGAGTGTTAAGCAGAAAGCTGATAACTTGTGATTTTATGCATTAAAGTGTTGCATGGATTTGGAATATGTTCATGATAAGTTGTTTGATTACTATGATCACATGAGAATACTTGCATGCATGTTTGAGTGTTAGATATGTGGTTTGTGTGTATCACTTTGTTAGTAAATTGCGTGTGGAATTTGTATGGGTGTGATTACACACTGACGTGGAAATTAATTGGTTTGTTAGGACGCAACTAGCGGTCCCATCTCTTATAACATCTTTGCTACACTAACCGAGCAAATAAAGGTGAGTTCACGGCCCCTAACTTTATCCGGTTTTTAAACAACAGGGGGAGAAACATGTATACACTCTCAAACTCAATCTCTTTACGTTATACGAATTTAACGTCACATAACTATACGGTAACTAAGTTAATGTTAATGTAATGTTATGGTCACTAAGCAGCTTTATCACTTAAGTCCTCGACAATCTCCTCGGATCGTTAGTATTTGGGTTAAATAGCGGGGGAATTATAAGTAGTACTACTGGGCCCGACAAGCCCCATCCGAGCTAGTCGCGCTAGCCGACCTGGTATGGTCAACGGGTGAATAATTGACCTAACACCGCCATGGTCATGTGATAGGCCTGGCAAAACGGAGGCATAACAGTCAGCTTCGATCGCGAACACTTAGTGACATGACTTTAGGCTAGCTACCTATATATATTAACATTGAACTTAATTACGAATCAACTTAATATTCCGGGTTTGGAATATTGGAAACAACAACTTAATATTCCGGGTTTGGAATATTGGAAGCAACAACTTATTATTCCGGGTTGGAATAATGGAACCAATACGTTTTCCCGGGTTAGGGATAACGGGAGAACACAAACTATAACTGAACAAACGAATTTATGAAAACCTGTGAACTCACTCATCTTTAATGTTGACACTTGTTTCTTTACATGTTTCTCAGGACGCTAGGAGCTCTAGGTGCACGCACATGCATTGAACAAGACATCTTTTATCGAGTCTTATTTATTAATATTGTTTTGGGATTTTTCATTTGTTTTGGCGTTTGTGTTGGCGCCCGCATCATCTACTTATTTATGCTTCCGCTCAAACTTTAAAAACTGATGCTCATGCTAAATATTGGTAATATAAAATCGACAACAAATGATTTTGGAAAACGTATTATCAAATCATATAGAGTCGTTCGACGTACTAGTGTTTTAGATTCTGGTTTGTTCACACGCCTCGCGGTAAAACTCCGCAAGTGGAAATTGAGGGTGTGACAGCATCTCCTTGAACCATTTCTTTTTCATATCT
The DNA here is from genome assembly GCA_947069175.1 of Scalesia atractyloides. NCBI lineage: Eukaryota > Viridiplantae > Streptophyta > Magnoliopsida > Asterales > Asteraceae > Scalesia > Scalesia atractyloides. Next base: position 55,276,682 of record CAMTDV010000016.1, on the reverse strand, counting down.
ATGATTTCTTCTTTTGTCGGTGGTTTAGGAGCCGTTCCCTCTTTCACTGCCTCTTCTACTTTTTGCTTTAACAGATCATCGTTCATTTCAGCAGTCATTTCATCAAGGGTAGGAAACACATATGTTCCTTCACCTGTATATCTTGCCTCTTCATTATCATCTGAATCCCAATCTTCAATGATGACTCTGTCATAATCGTTTGCTTGCGGGATGTCTTAAAAAACATAGTTATTCGGCTCTGAGCTTGTGTTTTTTAACTCTTCTTCAAAATCGAACTCAAATGAATCTTCTTGTAAGCCAAACAATTCTGCAAGATCAGCTTTTGAGTAGTTATGAACATACTCTCCTTCTTCGACATCGTGCTCAAGGTAGATGACTTTGGGCTTTGGCACTGCCTCATCAGCTTCAATCGATGACTCCCCCTGAACCTGTTCATCTGTTAGTTCAAAAATAGAGTCGTTCATGTAAGCGTCAACATTCGAATTTTCATTATCAAATATGTCACACCCTCAATTTCCACTTGCGGAGTATTACCGCGAGGCGTGTGATCAAACCAGAATCTCAGACACTAGCAATGTCGAACGACTCTATATGATTTATTTAAACGTTTTCCAAAACACATTAATTGTAAACATGCATGGTCATTTTCAAAATTCCAAGGTTTCAAAGTTTAGCGGAAGCATTAGAATAAAGTAACGGGCGCCAACATAAACGCCAAAACCAAAATCCCAAAAATAATCGTTAATAAAGACTCGATAAAAATGCCTTGATCAAATGCAAGTGAGTGCACCTAGCGCTTATAGCGTCCTGAGAAAAATGAAAAGAAACAAGTGTCAACATTAAAGAAGAGTGAGTTCACAGGTTTTCATAAGTTCACAAGTTCGGTTTAAAAGATTGTTTTCCCCCGTTATCCCTAACCCGGATAACGACATAGTTCCATTATTCCTAACCTGGAATAATAATGTTGGTTCATAAATAAGTTCAATTTTAACATGTAGGTAGCGAGCTTAAAGTTACGTCACGTAAGAGTTCGCAATCGAAGCTGACTGTTGTTGCCTCTGTGTTGCCAGGTCTATCACTGACCATGGCAAAAGTTAGGCCAAATTAATCACCTGTTGACCATTCCCGGTCAGCTAGCGCGACTAGCTCGTGTGGGCTTGTCGGGCCCAGTAGTACTACTATAATTTCCCCGCTATCTAACCCAATACTAATGATCCGAGAGTTGTTTGAGGACTTTCGTGATAAAGCTACTTAGTAACCATAACGTACATTAACATTAACTTAGTTACCGAAAAGTTAACGGCGTTAATTTCGCATAACGTGAAAAGATAGAGTTGTAGAGCGTATACATGTTTCTCCCCCTGTTGTTCAAACCCGGATAAAATAGGGGCCGTGAACTCACCTTAATTTGCTCGGTTAGATAAACGCACAAAAAGCAAATGATGGAACCGCTAATCTCGTCCTAACATGTCAACCGATTCAAAGTTAGTGTGTGAACACACTGACACAAAACCGTACGCATAACTAACACACAGTATGGCACACGTAATAACAATTCGAAACCATAATCATGCATGCAAAGTATCACCATACAAAATAACAATAAAACCAACTTGTCATAAACACAGGATAACTCATACATCACTTAGGTGCACACAAACGCAAATTATCATGTTTCAGCTTGAACGCTCATAACTGGGCTGTTTTCGAGGATTTTTATAAAATAGTTCTAACGTTTCAAAAATTCCAGTTTTTTTACAGGATGTGTCAATTAGACTGTAGAATGTTTTGTGAAATTTTCAAATCCTAAATCTTTACCAATTATTTATAAACATTTATATACTAGGCTGCAGTCAGATTCGTCACTTTCTGATTGCAGTTCACGAGAAAATTTTTTAAAAAATCATCATACATCCGATTAATTAAATTCCAGTGGGATATTTTCGGAAATTCCCATCTCCAGTTACTGTCCAGGTTTCGTGACCTAACCATATATACACTATGAGATCCGACTCGATAAACAACCTGCAAATTCTGCAGAATTTACGCAGCTTCAGCTGCTGCACTAAATGACCATTTAAAAATAGCAAACGACCTCAGAAAAATATGAATCTGTCGCCATTTGAATCGTTTTCAAAAATACACGTTTTAGGCTTCAGAAAATCCACTTTTTTATAAATAATGATCAGGTTACAGCCAACTGAAGTTGGCTGTAAATGTCAATCAGCTTAATGTTTTCGACTTTATCGCATTAGAACATGTGTAAACGGCCATGACGCTTAGTTGTATTGGTTAACAGCAGGTTAACTTGTCAAATATCATCATATATATCAATATTCATGCAAACCCTAAATATATATCATGATCATTATCGATAAAACGCAGCCTAGGATTTTAATATTCAATCATATCATCACAACCGCAAAGATTCGCATATTCATCCGAACTAATCATACACCACAACGCTTTTTCATAATAATATCATACAAGCACACAATCATGATCAAGATTACACAAAACCTAGTGTGAATCGCAATACAATTAAACCCTAACCTTGAAACGATGACAATTAGCGAACCGGGACAAGCTTGGAATCGATCCGAGGGTGTAGAGTTTGCGCGATCGAGAAAGGGGGGTTGTCGTCGACTCACTAGGGTATTAGGGTTTTGTTTTTTTTTTCACAACATGCATGTATACATAATATAAGAGGGGGGGCGCGATAGGGGGGGCGGTTTGGGTTAGTTCCTTGGGCTGCAAAGATGGGCCGCAAGGAAGTGTGGGCCGCAAGGGGGTGTGGCTGGCGGTTTGGGTTTGCTTGGTCGCGAAGTCGAAACGTTTCACATGCTTGGTTTGGTTCAGCTTATAAATAGAATTTACTAACCGTTCATTATAATCTGATAAATAACTACACATAATACGACTCGGCAATTATTCACAAACGTCTAATAACACATAGCACGTAATTCAGATACAACCCGTCTAATAACACATAGCACGTAATTCACCCAATAGATTCACAAAGTTAGCATAGTTATTGCGAGCGTGTAATTTATTTTCCGAATTAAATCAACGTAGGATGAATAACAATAAAGTAGCGCGTTTAAGATACCTGAAAAGCCGGGATGTCACATTATCCCCATGTTGAAAGAATTTTCGTCCCGAAAATTGAGTAAAAGCGGTTTAGAATGCAACGCACAAAGATTCAGTTTGTTAGAATGGTATAAGTAAATCCCAGGCTGTCATATCATCCCCATGTTGAAAGAATTTCGTCCTGAAATTCAGTTGGCGGTAACGTCAAATTGCTACTCAGCTGCAAAAAGGTGTGGATATTTGCTTTTCATTTGGTCCTCTCTTTCCCACGTGAACTCCGGTCCACGCTTAGAGTTCCAACGAACCTTGACGATCGGTATCTTGATGTGCCTTCGAGTCTTGATCTCATGGTCCATGATCTCGATAGGTTGTTCCACAAAATGCAGTTGCTCATCCACTTGAATCTCATCCAATGGAATGACTAGGGTCTCATCTGATAGACACTTCTTCAGATTGGACACGTGAAAAACGTTATGAACTCCACTGAATTCGGCAGGAAGGTCTAACTGATAAACTACGGGCCTGATACGCTTCGAAATCACAAATTGGCCTACATACCGTGGATTTAGTTTGCCTCGTTTCCCAAAACGAATTACACCCTTCCAGGGTGACACCTTCATAGGACACGGTCGCCTACTTGAAATTCGAGCGGTTTGCGTCGTTGATCAGCGTAACTTTTCTGTCGATCTCGTGCCGCTGCCATGCGGTTTCTGATTTGCACAATCTTTTCAGTAGCCTCAAGTATCAACTCAGGACCTGTGAGTTGACTGTCACCGACTTCTGCCCAACAGATCGGTGATCTACATTTGCGACCGTATAATGCTTCAAACAGTGCTGCCTGAATACTCGTATGGTAACTGTTGTTATACGAGAATTCCACCAAAGGCAGATGGATTTTCCAACTGTTCCCGAAGTCTACCACGCATTCCCTAAGCATGTCCTCCAAGGTCTGAATGGTCCTTTCACTTTGACCATCCTCTGAGGGTGATAAGCAGTGCTCATATCTAAGCGTGTACCCAACGCTTTCTGAAGTGACCGCCAAAAGTTGGACGTGAAACGAGCATCTATGCCTGAAATGATGGACATTGGCACCCCGTGCCGAGAAACTACTTCCTTAATGTAGATGCGAGTCAACTTATCCATCTTATCTGTTTCTTTGGTCGCTAGGAAGTGTGCACACTTAGTTAGACGATCCACGATCACCCAGATGGTATCGCAACCACCCAGAGTTCGCGTGAGTTTAGTGATAAAGTCCATCGAGATCTGATCCCATTTCCACACTGGGATCTCAGGTTGTTGAAGCAGCCCCGATGGCTTCTGGTATTCCACCTTGACTTTCACACAAGTCAAACATTTGCTCACGTAGGTGGCTATATCCGCTTTCATGTTGGGCCACCAGTACGCGGCTTTAAGGTCCTGATACATCTTATCCGAACCAGGATGGACAGAGTATCGGGATTTGTGAGCTTCGTCCATAACTAGCTTCCTGAGGTTTCCGTGGAAAGGTACCCATGTACGGTTCATGAAATATCGGGTACCATTGGTTTCATATCCCAATCGGGTTCCATCTTTCCCACAGATTCAGCCTTGATGTTCTCTTCCTTAACTGCTTCTAGCTGCGCGTCACGTATCTGTTCTGGTAACCCAGAATGAATTGTGAACTGCAGTGCTCGTACACGTCGAGGTTTCAGGTGCTCCTTCCGACTGAGGGCATCATCTACCACGTTAGCTTTACCCGGGTGATATTAAATGGCACATTCATAGTCGTTCAGGAGTTCGACCCAGCGACGCTGTCGCATGTTCAACTCCTTCTGGTAAAAAATATGCTGGAGGCTCTTGTGATCCGTGTAGATTGTGCACCTTGTTCCATATAGGTAGTGTCTCCAAATCTTAAGTGCAAACACAACTGCTCCCAAATCCAAGTCATGTGTCGTGTAGTTCTTCTCGTGGACCTTCAATTGTCGGGATGCATACGCGATGACCTTATCACGTTGCATGAGCACACATCCCAATCCCTGAATGGAAGCGTCACAATATACCACAAAATCATATGTCCCCTCTGGCAAGGACAAAATGGGCGCACTGCAAAGCTTCTGCTTCATAATTAAAATGCTGCTTCCTGTGTAACATCCGTCAAAAACCGGGTTAACCAAACCCGCTTCGTTTATTAACCGAACAACCAGTTAAAAATTTCGTTGCATATTTAATGCTCAAATTAATTTTAAACGATACATAATTAATAAGTATATTAGAATATAAAATTTATATTTGAAAATTTATTAAAAATAGTGAGAAAAAAATTAAATGCTGAAGCCGGGTTTCGAACCCGGGTCAGCCGGGAACCCCAAAGTCTTAACTCGCGCTCATATAACCATTCCGCCACTTGATGTTTTTGTGAGTTCTATGAAACAATGAAATCATATCTACAACTGGGAATCGACCTGTTACGCCAACTGAAACCGATATCGGCTTTCAAACCGTCCAAGACGTTTGAGTGCTCGCGAAATCTTGAACATAACCGATAGACCGACATTTTAAATCAATTCAGTCGTTAATGAACTTGAATTCAGGTGATGTTTGATTTTTATAACCGAAAACATTCATTTCTGGAATTACTTCAACAAAATCTTCATCTCGTGACTCAATTACATTCCGAGAGCATCTAATTTCACGTATACTCTATTTTCTGGTCGTCGGAATTTCTTTTTGAACATCGCCGGAATTCTCTGCAAGTCGCCGGAAAACCGAGACTTTGATCAACACGGTAAATACCTCGACTTTTTCTATTTCATTCCATTGTGAGACCAATTCTAACATCACTCCATCACCCAGAATCAACCCCAGACGACGTTGCCGGATTTTCTGTTTTCGCCAGAAAACTTCTGGAATTTCCAGAATCACGCCGTGAGCCGGTATGATCATTTAAACCTACTGATAATCGTTGCTCAGTAGTTCAATTTCACATCTAATCCATCCAAATTGTTAATTGATCCTAACAGCCAACTTCATAAAACAGAGCCGACGATCTTTGCCGGATTTCTGAAGAAGATAATATGTTCCGGTACTTTCTTTCCCCAAACCCTTTATGTTCAATACTTTTCAATTGCTCATAATGTTCGTTAACCGAATTAAACATGAAACAGTTAGTTAACCGTTGTCTGTGTTTTGAACGAAGAAGACGAAGTCGTGTATGATATAAGATTAATTAAAATCAATATTATGAACGGGTTAGACACACAGTCCAGTGGTGGACTGTGTGCAAACAATATGCATACGTCCCGAGTTCGATCCTTGACACACACACCTTCGCTGTAATAAAATGTCTTTTTTTTTTTAACTGAACCGGATCCACAACAGTAAGATGTTAAGTATAATAAAAACCAGAATATTTACCAAGTTAGACACACAGTCCAGCGGTGGACTGTGTGCCAAACTAAACCACAGGTCCCGGGTTCGAGACCTGTGGCGAGCACCGAGTTGATGCAATTAAATCCTTTTTAAAATAAATGATTTTCGAATTAATTTAATTAGTGTATAAATATAATTAAAAATAGAAATATTTCGGGTTTGACACGTAGCTCAGTTGGTAGAGCTGCGTGCACGTGTACGGGAGGTCACGGGTTCGAGTCTCACCCAGCGCACTCATACGAACTACCGAACCGGTCAACGGTCAGCGGGTCAACAAGTCAACGGTCAAAAAGTCAACATTTTTTATTATTTTTATTTATTTATTTTATTTAAAAATCAATTAAAAATACTTAAAAATAACGTTTTTAAAGTTAGAAAATAGCCTTAAACTCACAAAAATATATCCTATAATCCTATTAAAATTATTAATAAAATCCACTCATTTACTATACCTTCCGTTATTATTTAGGTTAGTTAATCCTCGTTGATCAATCCTTCAAACTCGTGCGCATCTCATCATCTCTAACCGAACGCACCCAATGTGAGTGAATCTCTATAAATTCCCCGTTTTAATCACGTTTTTGGGGTGTATCATGTGTCTTACCATTTATTATATTTAAATCATTGTGCATACATCATATCCATGAACAAATGTGTATTCAGCTGTATCAACCGTTTGTGTGGTTATTGTTTAGATTTAATTTATCATTTTCAGTACATGCAATATCATAGGCCGCCGCTCCCCATTACATTATGAGCGTTGAGCAGTTCCCCGTTACATTATGAGCGTGAACCGGGCGTTGCCAACATACGATCGGCTCCGTTTGATTGAGCCTTGATCGCACATATATTATCATAGGCCGCCGCTCCCCATTACATTATGAGCGTTGAGCTGTTCCCCATTACATTATGAGCGTGAACCAGGCGTTGCCAACATACGATCGGCTCCGTTTGATTGAGCCTTGATCGCACAGACATTTATCATTTTCAGTACATACATTTATCATAGGCCGTCCGTTCCCCATTACATTATGAGCGTGAACGTGACGTTGCCAACATATACAGTTTCATTCATGTTATATATTCATGCAAGTTGATATGTTATTGTATGCTATTTGTTTGTTATTGTATGTTATTGTTTGTTGTTGTTTGATATTGTATGCTATTGGTTTGTTATTGTATGCTAGTTGTTTGTTATTGTATGTTTATTTACGTTTGTTCATATATGAATATTGCACAATTTTCCATATTAAACACAATAAGAAATAAATAATAAATGTTTTCTAACAAGGTTCACTCGCCAACTTTTGTTGATCCAAAAACCATTTTTACACATGATACAGGTGAACAGGATGAAGCAAGGAAAACATAGGAAATTGCCTTAGCAGAAAAATAATCAAGTTTAGAAGGAGGAATAGAACATGTTGTATTTGTTTGATTTGATTGTAGGATTCCTTGTAAATTGTAATAATAAATATGAAACATTATAATAAATGTCATGAGCTTTGATGAAAACCCAATCATGCCCCGATCACCTTTTCTGTTGCGGGTCGGGGTGTGACAGATTGGTATCAGAGCTTTTGACTATAGGGATATAGGATAGGTTATTAGACCCTTAGAGCCTATACTATAGTTGATTAGATTTTAATTGTTTATGTGGTTACATGCAAACTCATGATGTTTATTTCTTTCATATTTATTACGTACACAAATGCATGCAAACACTTCCAATATTACATTTTGTGATACATAGTGAATTATACTTACAGTCAAACATACATACTTACATACAATATCATCATACATATTTCAATGTTCACCTATTCAATTCATCTTCATACTTCCGTTATTCAAGATTTTATCGCATTTTTTTTCATTTTTCAAATCTCATCAAAGTGAGTTCTGCGACGGGCATGTAGTAACTGTAAGGGTACAAGTACCGGTAGTCGGAACGTCCAGTCTAGGTTGGCATTCGTATAAATCCAATATAAAGGACCAGTTTGCCTACCTGGGGACTAACGATGAGAGTACGAAGGACCTATTTGGCCAAAGCATGCCACACCAAACGTCGTTCGAACTAACCCCACTTTGAGGTGTCACCGTGTCCACACCTGGATACATTCCGAATATCGTACGTTACATACATATTTCTCGATTTTCTCCGGGTTTTAGTGTACGTAACCAGGCAAACACGTGCGAACCATATGAAAACCCGGTAATCATGGGGGCCCACATGATTACGAAGGTGAAGTATGGCGGCATGCAAGGCCCAATTACGAGCAAAGCCCAAGACATCCTATGGATGTAGTAGATTTATTATGCTATGTTTATTTTATAAATGTTCATTCCTAAATACGACACATGATCCCAAAAACATCCAACTCATACTCTTGATATGTATTCCTTGTAGATGTCTCCTAATTCCGCTCGTAGGAAGATGAGAGCAGGAAGAGCTCGTGAGCGTATGGCTGCCCAAATCGCTCAACAAATGGCTGCCGTAATACCCAACATTGTAGTTCAAGTTCAACAAGCCCTTACCGCTAATCCCGTCAATCAAGAAGATCAAAAGATTGTCAATCCTACGCCAAAAGCCACTAAATGCACCTTCAAGCATTTCAAATCCTGTGACCCTCCAAAATACGAAGGGACTGAGGGTGTCACCGCTCTCCTCCATTGGTTTGAAGAAATAGAAACACTTTTCTAAATTGCGATTGCCCCGATGATCGCAAAGTGGGATATGCTACTGGTCGTTTACTTGGAATAGCACTTACATGGTGGAATACAGAGAAGGCCAAACGAGGTGTTGAAGATGCTATGACTTTGACTTGGGAAGAGTTGAAGGAAATCATGACAAGACGGTTTTGCCCAAGAAGCGAAATCAAGAAATTGGAGGATGAGTTCTATTCTTTGAAACAAAAGGAAGGCGACCACACCACATACAATAAGAGATTCCTCGAATTAAATCAAATGGTTCCTAGCTTGTTCATTTCCTCTTACCGTTTGATCGAGCACTACATTCGAGGTCTTCCTTCAAAAATTCAAGACTCTGTAATAAGTACCACACCTGCAACTTTGGAAGTAGCTATGGAGTTAGCTAAGAACTCACCGAGAACCGCATAAAAAATAAGGACTTCAAGGAGGAGAAGAAGAAGGATAAAGCATCAACTGAAACCTCAAACTCCACCCAAACCGAATCCCTTTCTCAACCTATTTCTAAGAGAAAACGAGATGGGCAACTTTTCGCTGTCACCCAACACAATCAACCAACGTCACAAGCCAGACCCCTCCAAGCTATTCCAATCACTCAAGTAGCACCCAATTCAACTTACCCAAATAAGAAACCTTACTTTGGACCTCACCCTCAATGCAATATCTGTTCTTATCACCATCCATTTACCTTACCTTGTCGACTATGTGCGAATTGTGTACGCTATGGTCATTCGAGCAAGGTTTGCCGCACCTCTCAAAACCAAACCTTACCCCCTACTCAAAACATGATCCAAGCATATCAACAACCTCAATACCCCATGCTCCCAAATGTCCGAGCTTGTTTCAATTGTGGCGACCCTACCCACTTTAGAAACACGTGCCCTCGATTGATTAACATCATAAACACCCAAGCTCAAGCAAACCCAGTTAACCAAGCAAATCAAGAAAACCTAACCACTAGGCCACCAGCAAGAGGAAGAGTTTTCAACATCAACACCAATCCTGTTGAAGATAATGACGGCCCAAACGAACCACCCAACTAGTTTCTTCACCAAAAATCAAGGATTCAACTCCAACCGCTTAGTGTTTATGTTTTATTTATGTTTATCTCAATCTTCACGTATCTCATTTGTAAATTGAAAATTGAATCCAAGAATCTTAATGCGAATTACTATCTCAATTTTGTTTTATACTCATTGTGTTAACATTCATATCATCAGACATCTCGACGTACCTCGATCTCATCATTTAAAGAAGTTGGGTTGTGTCTCACTTTTATATAGACTAACCCCTTCATCATAACAAACGAGAGAGGTACCGTCATCATTCAGTCATGTATCCTTTCAGAATTGAGACTCAAGCTTTGATTGTTGTGTTTACTTATGTTTTAGAGTCACATAGAACTAATCATAATTTACTGACAAAACCAATGAAAATTTGACAAGAATATGGTGGATACGCCCTGGTACTTCCTATATATAAGTATTCTTGCCAAAGGATCAGAGGCATTGTCAGGCGGTTATGAAAAGTTCCATATAGGATTTAGTAATGTCTTGGTTGAAGTTTGTTTTATACTCACTATTTAGCATTCATATCATTTCAATCTCATCATTTAAAGAAGTTGGGCTGTGTCTCACTTCTACAAAGACTAACCTCTCCATCATAACAAACGAGAGAGGTACTGTCTTTATTCAAGCATGTACACTATCAGAATTAAGACTCAAGCTTTGGTTGTCGTGTTTGTTTATGTTCTAGAGTCACATCATAGAACTAATCATAACTTACTGATAAAACCAATGAAAATTTGACAAGAATATGGTGGATACACCGCTGGTACTTCCTATATAAGTATTCTTGCCAAATGATCAGAGGCATTGTCAGGCGGTTATGAGAGGTTCCATGTAGGTTTTAGTAGTAAAAGTTTGTTTTATGATATAACCTTATCTTTCCAAACATATCAAAACTCTTGCGCATGAAATTATACTTAGTCAATCAACTCTGGGTATCCATGTTCTGTATTCATACACTTTAGGCAACAAAAAGCGATTCCTGTAGCAGGGTATTCAACCCCTACAAGGAACGTTACCGCCTCAAACAAAATTTAAACTCTTACTCCCTTCAAAGTATGTAACTGTCAAATTAAACACCATCCTTTTGAGTCAAACATGCCACTACTTAAATTTCGGGATGAAATTTCTAAAAGTAGAGGATACTGTAACATCCGTCAAAAACCGGGTTAACCAAACCCGCTTCGTTTATTAACCGAACAACCAGTTAAAAATTTCGTTGCATATTTAATGCTCAAATTAATTTTAAACGATACATAATTAATAAGTATATTAGAATATAAAATTTATATTTGAAAATTTATTAAAAATAGTGAGAAAAAAATTAAATGCTGAAGCCGGGTTTCGAACCCGGGTCAGCCGGGAACCCCAAAGTCTTAACTCGCGCTCATATAACCACTCCGCCACTTGATTTTTTGTGAGTTCTATGAAACAATTAAATCATATCTACAGCTGGGAATCGACCTGTTACGCCAACTGAAACCGATATCGGCTTTCAAACCGTCCAAGACGTTTGAGTGCTCGCGAAATCTTGAACATAACCGATAGACCGACATTTTAAATCAATTCGGTCGTTAATGAACTTGAATTCAGGTGATGTTTGATTTTTATAACCGAAAACATTCATTTCTGGAATTACTTCAACAAAATCTTCATCTCGCGACTCAATTACATTCCCAGAGCATCTAATTTCACGTATACTCTATTTTCTGGTCGTCGGAATTTCTTTTGAACATCGCCGGAATTCTCTGCAAGTCGCCGGAAAACCGAGACTTTGATCAACACGGTAAATACCTCGACTTTTTCTATTTCATTCCATTGTGAGACCAATTCTAACATCACTCCATCACCCAGAATCAACCCCAGACGACGTTGCCGGATTTTCTGTTTTAGCCGGAAAACTTCTGGAATTTCCAGAATCACGCCGTGAGCCGGTATGATCATTGAAACCTACTGATAATCGTTGCTCAGTATTTCAATTTCACATCTAATACATCCAAATTGTTAATTGATCCTAACAGCCAAGTTCATAAAACAGAGCCGATGATCTTTGCCGGATTTCTGAAGAAGATAATCTGTTCCGGTACTTTCTTTCCCCAAACCCTTTCTGTTCAATACTTTTCAATTGCTCATAATGTTCGTTAACCGAATTAAACAAGAAACAGTTAGTTAACCGTTGTCTGTGTTTTGAACGAAGAAGACGAAGTCGTGTATGATATAAGATTAATTAAAATCAATATTATGAAAGGGTTAGACACACAGTCCAGCGGTGGACTGTGTGCAAACAATATGCATACGTCCCGAGTTCGATCCTTGACACACACACCTTCGCTGTAATAAAATGTCTTTTTTTTTAACTGAACCGGATCCACAACAGTAAGATGTTAAGTATAATAAAAACCAGAATATTTACCAAGTTAGACACACAGTCCAGCGGTGGACTGTGTGCCAAACTAAACCACAGGTCCCGGGTTCGACACCTGTGGCGAGCACCGAGTTGATGCAATTAAATCCTTTTTAAAATAAATGATTTTCGGATTAATTTAATTAGTGTATAAATATAATTAAAAACAGAAATATTTCGGGTTAGACACGTAGCTCAGTTGGTAGAGCTGCGTGCACGCGTACGGGAGGTCACGGGATCGAGTCTCACCCAGCGCACTCATACGAACGACCGAACCGGTCAACGGTCAGCGGGTCAACAAGTCAACGGTCAAAAAGTCAACATTTTTTATTATTTTTATTTATTTATTTTATTTAAAAATCAATTAAAAATACTTAAAAATAACGTTTTTAAAGTTAGAAAATAGCCTTAAACTCACAAAAATATATCCTATAATCCTATTAAAATTATTAATAAAATCCACTCATTTACTATACCTTCCGTTATTATTTAGGTTAGTTAATCCTCGTTGATCAATCCTTCAAACTCGTGCGCATCTCATCATCTCCAACCAAACGCACCCAATGTGAGTGAATCTCTACAAATTCCCCGTTTTAATCACGTTTTTGGGGTTATCATGTGTCTTACCATTTATTATATTTAAATCATTGTGCATACATCATATCCATGAACAAATGTGTATTCAGCTTGTATCAACTGTTTGTGTGGTTATTATTTAGATTTAATTTATCATTTTCAGTACATGCAATATCATAGGCTGCCGCTCCTCATTACATTATGAGCGTTGAGCAGTTCCCCATTACATTATGAGCGTGAACCGGGCGTTGCCAACATACGATCGGCTCCGTTTGATTGAGCCTTGATCGCACATATATTATCATAGGCCGCCGCTCCCCATTACATTATGAGCGTTGAGCTGTTCCCCATTACATTATGAGCATGAACCAGGCGTTGCCAACATATGATCGGCTCCGTTTGATTGAGCCTTGATCGCACAGACATTTATCATTTTCAGTACATACATTTATCATAGGCCGTCTGTTCCCCATTACATTATGAGCGTGAACGTGACGTTGCCAACATATACAGCTTCATTCATGTTATATATTCATGCAAGTTGATATGTTATTGTATGCTATTGGTTTGTTATTGTATGTTATTGTTTGTTGTTGTTTGATATTGTATGCTATTGGTTTGTTATTGTATGCTAGTTGTTTGTTATTGTATGTTTATTTACGTTTGTTCATATATGAATATTGCCCAATTTTTCCATATTAAACACAATAAGAAATAAATAATAAATGTTTTCTAACAAGGTTCACTAGCCAACTTTTGTTGATCCAAAAACCATTTTTTACACATTATACAGGTGAACAGGATGAAGCAAGGAAAACATAGGACATTGCCTTAGAAGAAAAATAATGAAGTTTAGAAGGAGGAATAGAACATGTTGTATTTGTTTGATTTGATTGTAGGATTCCTTGTAAATTGTAATAATAAATATGAAACATTATAATAAATGTCATGAGCTTTGATGAAAACCCAATCATGCCCCGATCACCTTTTCCGCTGCGGGTCGGGGTGTGACATCTTGTTTGTCACCCCAGGCATACTTGGTGCCCTTCTGAGTGAGAGTGGTAAGAGGTTGTGCGATCTTGGAAAATCCCTCGATGAAACATCTGTAGTAACCAACCAAACCAAAAATTGGCGGATCTCTGTCGGTGTCCTGGGTGCTTCCCAGTTCTTGGTATCATCGATCTTGGCGGGATCAATGTGTATACCCTTTTCATTCACGATATGCCCGAGGAACTGAACTTCCCGAATCCAGAAATCACACTTCGAAAACTTGGCATATAGTTTCTCATGTTGAAGTAGTTCCAGCAATAACCGCAGATGCTCAGCATGTTCTTCTTCACCCTTAGAGTAGATGAGTATACCATCGATGAACACGATGACGAACTTATCGAGATACAGCTTACACACGCGGTTCATGAGGTCCATGAACACCGCGGGTGCATTGGTGAGACCGAAGGGCATGACCAAGAACTCGTAATGGCCATACCGAGTGCGAAATGTCATCTTGGAGATATCCTCCTCCCTAACGCGTAGCTGGTGATAACCGGACCGTTGATCAATCTTGGAGTAGTAGCTTGACCCCTGAAGCTGGTCGAAAAGATCGTCGATGCAAGGTAATGGGTATCGGTTCTTGACGATAACCTTATTGAGTTCCCTGTAGTCGATGCACATGCGGAAGTACTGGGTCGGATAAATCCTTTTTCCAACAATTCCTGAAGTTAGGTAGACAGCTCTTGCAGCTCTGCTGGAGCTAAGCGGTACGGGGCCTTGGCGATAGGAGTCGCATGGCTCGCCAATTCGATTTAAAACTCTACTTGCCGATGTGGGGGAAGACTGGGTAACTCCTCTGGAAACACATCGGGAAAGTCACGGACGATGGGGATATCTTCAATCCGCTTCTCGTCCTTAGAGTGTTCGGTGACCAGTGCGAGCAAAGCAAAAGAGATCTTTCTCCGAAGATACTTCTGAGCTTGCATGTAAGATATGATGTTCGTGACGACACCTGCCTTCTGGCCTTGCACCATCAAGACTTCGTCATTACAGAGCGGAATACGGATGGCTTTCTCGAAACAGTGGACTTCAGCTCGGACGTCGGATAGACAGTCCATTCCGGCTACAACATCAAAACTACCTAGAGTAGTTATCATCAGATCAATGGTAAAGGTGTGACCCACGATTCTAAGTTGACAGCCGGTCACTAGATGGGTCACATCTACAGATTTACCATCGGCTAGTTCTATGACGTAAGGGGTCTCTAGGGATTTAGGTGTGAGATTTAGGTTCTTCCTAAAAGACTCAGATAAAAACTCTTATCCGCACCCATATCAAAAAGTACAGAAGCAAAATGATCGTTAAGTGGAAACTTACCGGTGACCACATTCGAGTCGTTTCTGGCCTCTCCACGGCCTAGCGTGAATGCACGTTCTTTGGCACCTCCTGTGCCACCATTTCCATTGTTGCCATTGTTGTTATTGTTGTTGTTGTTATTCCCACCATTGTTGTTGTTGCGAAGTTGCGGGCAGTCTCGCTTGAAATGGGCAGTGCTACCGCACTGATAGCATCCCCGGTTATTACCCTACTTCTGACCCTGGTGCTAGTTCTGATTCTGTCGTGACATAATCTCCCCGCGACAATCCTTTGCCGCGTGTCCTGCTTTGCCACATCGTTGGCAGCGATTTCCGATGCAAGGGCCGTGGTGATGGAGGTTACAACGATTACATTGCGGCTTTCGACCCGCATTGCCGCTCGAGTTCTGGGTGTTGTTGGCAGACTGATTGTTGTGACCCCGATTGTTGTTGAAATTGTTGGACCGCTTCTGGTTTCCTTGTTGTGGCTGGGCTGATGAAGACTGCCGAGCAGGTGAGTCTTCAAATTTCCTTTTGTTGTCAGGGACAATTTCAGTCGCACCCCTAGGTGGCAACTTCCTTTGCTCCACCGCCTTATCGGTGAGTTTATGCGCCAGCCTAATCGCTTGTTGCTCCGTTGTGGGGTTGCTAGACATTACCATGCCCTGGATCATAGGGACCAGACACCCAAGATAAAACTCAAGTCGTTTAACAACGGTGTTAGCCAAATCGGGACAAAGGAACACCAGATCATGATGTCTTGCTGTGTACGCTTCAATTTCTGACCCGACCATCTTGTGGTTCCATAACGCTTGTTCCAATTGCTGAACTCTGTCCCGCGGACAGTATTCCTCCTTGATTAGAGCTTTGAACTCGGTCCAGGTCATTGCGTTCGCCGCAGCAAGTCCACACGTTTGGACTTATGCGTTTCCCCCAGGTTAATGCCCCATCTTCCAACGTCGAGGCAGCATACTTGACCTTATTAGCTTCAAGCCAATTGCACATTTCGAAAACCGATTCAGACTTTTCGACCCAACGGACCAGTCCTATGGGTCCTTCAACTTCCGTGAACTTGCTCGGTTTCGCATCCAGGAACATCTTGTAGGAGTTAAGACTCCCTCCTAAGGATAGAGGATAGGTAGTCAGCGAGAAAGTCTACTAGCCAAACTATTAGATTTTCCCATGAAAATTTAATAACGGTTACCTGCTGGTGGGCTAGGAACACCTGCCAGAGTAGCATTCACGTGTTGTTGGATTAAAGCGGCCAATTCTTCCTCTGACATGTTGAGATTTCCGCGGCGACCGGTTGCCATTTCAGATCTCCGCAAGACAACACAAACACACACCGCTAAGTATATATCCAATATAGTTATCATATTCAACACTTCAATGATCACACAATTTATGTCAACCCAACAAATTAAACAATCAAAAGGAACATTCGATTAAATATATTGCAATGTCTCACAGAATACCAACCAAACATATCAGTTTAATTATAAAATTTCCAAGTTTAAACATAAGTGGAAACAAACAAACTAAAGGAAACAAAACGGAGGTTAGCGAGACGAGTTAGTCATCTATGTCTCCATCTCCCAAGTCGCTATCACTGTCGTCTTCCTCTTCAGCGTTTTCAGCTTCAACAGACGAGTCCTGTTCCGGCTCTTCTTCCTCCGGATCCTCCTCCGGGTCTTCGTCTGGATCCTCCTCTTCGTCCTCTACTGGCGCTGGAGGGGCCGGTGCTGGTGCGGGTACTGGATAGGTGGTGCTTGGTTCTGCTCCAGTTCGTGAATCCTCCAACTGGACTCAAGAACTCTTTCTTCGAGCCAGTCAGCCCTCAGGCTGCTCAGCACGAAGGTCCTTAGCTAAAATACTTCGAACTCTCCTATTCTCATCTTGCTCTTCCTCGAGCTCTTCAGTTTTACCAGTCAGCTGGCGTATCAGCCATCCATGTGCTTCGATAGTCTCTTGCATTCTCTCCAGCTGTTCCTGTTGTTTCCTTAACACAGCTCTAAGTAGATCGTCCCCCACTCCTGAAGAGTTAACCGGTTTGACCGGTACAGCGGTGGTTGGACGGGAGGACGACTCCCCTCCTAGAGCGAGTCTTTTTCCTATCAGCTGAGCGTGTCTCCATGCCACGAGGTGGTGAGGGTTCGACCATGGGTGCCTTCCCCGGCGCCCTTGATTGTCGAGATCTGTCGGATGATGATGATGACATAGCCTGCTAGGTTGATGTAGTTAGTTACGAGCTGCGTATATCACATATCATATATTCATATATATATATAAAATATATAATATATAAATATAAATATTATTTATATATAAAATCACATAGAACAATTGTAGTATAACACCTAACAAGATATCACAGTTCGGTGCCAACTAAGTCTAGTGTCGTGTAACAGCTATAGTTTAGGTCTACTTTTAATGCAAACCTGGTTCTCTATAACCAGAGGCTCTGATACCAATCTGTCACACCCTCAATTTCCACTTGCGGAGTATTACCGCGAGGCGTGTGATCAAACCAGAATCTCAGACACTAGCAATGTCGAACGACTCTATATGATTTATTTAAACGTTTTCCAAAAAACATTTATTGTAAACATGCATTGTCATTTTCAAAATTCCAAGGTTTCAAAGTTTAGCGGAAGCATTAGAATAAAGTAACAGGCGCCAACATAAACGCCAAAACCAAAATCCCAAAAATAATCGTTAATAAAGACTCGATAAAAATGCCTTGATCAAATGCAAGTGAGTGTACCTAGCGCTTCCAGCGTCCTGAGAAACATGCAAAGAAACAAGTGTCAACATTAAAGAAGAGTGTGTTCACAGGTTTTTATAAGTTCACAAGTTCGGTTTAAAAGATTGTTTTCCCCGTTATCCCTAACCTGGGATAACGACATAGTTCCATTATTCCTAACCTGAATAATAATGTTGGTTCGTAAATAAGTTCAATGTTAACATGTAGGCGGCGAGCCTAAAGTTACGTCACGTAAAATTAATCACCCGTTGACCATTCCCGGTCGGCTAGCGCGACTAGCTCGGGTGGGGCTTGTCGGGCCCAGTCGTACTACTATAATTTCCCCGCTATCTAACCCATACTAACGATCTGAGAGTTGGTTGAGGACTTCCGTGATAAAGCTACTTAGTGACCATAACGTACATTAACATTAACTTAGTTACCGAATAGTTAACGGCGTTAATTTCACATAACGTGAAAAGATAGAGTTGTAGAGCGTATACATGTTTCTCCCCCTGTTGTTCAAAACCAGATAAAATAGGGTCCGTGAACTCACCTTAATTTGCTCGGTGAGATAAATGCACAAAAAGCAAATGATGGAACCGCTAATCGCGTCCTAACATGTCAACCGATTCAAAGTTAATGTGTGAACACACTGACACAAAACCCTACGCATAACTAACACACAGTACGGCATACGTAATAACCAATTCGAAACCATAATCATGTATGCAAAGTATCACCATACAAAATAACGATCAAACCAACTTGTCATAAACACAGGATAACTCATACCACACTTAGGTGCACAAAAACGCAAGTTATCATATTTCAGCTTGTACGCTCATAACTGGGCTGTTTTCGAGGATTTTTATAAAATAGTTCTAACGTTCCAAAAATTCCATTTTTTACAGGATGTGTCAATTAGACTATAGAATTTGGTGTGAACTTTTCAAATCCTAAATCTTTACCAATTATTTATAAACATTTATATACTAGGCTGCAGTCAGATTCATCGCTTTCTGACTGCAGTCCACGAGAAAAATTATTTAAAAATCATCGTACATCCGATTAATGAAATTCCAGTGGGAGATTTTCGGAAATTCCCGTCTCCAGTTATTGTCCATATTTCATGACCTAACCACATACAGACTATGAGATCCGACTCGATAAAAACCTGTAAATTCTGCATGATTTATGCAGCTTCAGATGCTGCACTAAATGACCATTTAAAAATAGCAAACTACTTCAGAAAAATATGAATCCGGCGCCATTTGAAGTGTTTTTCAAAAATACACGTTTTAGGCTTCAGAAAATCTACTTTTGGATAAATAATGATCAGGTTACAACTAACTAAAGTTGGCTGTAAATGTCATTCAGCTTACTGTTTTCGACTTTATCGCATTAGAACATGTGTAAACGGCCATGACGCTTAGTTGTATTGATTATCAGCAGGTTAACTTGTCAAATATAATCATATATATCAATATTCGTGCTAACCCTAAATATATATCATGATCTTTATAGATAAAACGCAGCCTACGATTTTAATATTCAATCATATCATCACAACCGCAAAGATTCGCATATTCATCCGAACTAATCATACACCACAACGCTTTTTCATAATAATATCATACAAGCACACAATCATGATCAAGATTACACAAAACCTAGTGTGAATCGCAATACAATTAAACCCTAACCTTGAAACGATGACAATTAGCGAACCGGACAAGCTGGAATCGATCCGAGGGTGTAGAGTTTGCGCAGACCGAGAGGGGGGGGGGCTGCCGTCGACTTCACTAGGGTATTAGGGTTTTGTTTTTTTTTCCACAACATGCATGTATACATAATATAAGGGGGGGGTCGCGATAGGGGGGGTTTGGGTTAGTTCCTTGGGCCGCAAGGATGGGCCGCAAGGGGGTGTGGGTGGCGGTTTGGGTTTGCTTGGTCGCTAAGTCGAAACGTTTCACAGGCTTGGTTCGGTTGGGCTTATAAATAGAATTTACTAACCGTTCATTATAATCTGATAAATAACTACACATAATACGACTCGGCAATTAATCACAAACGTCTAATAACACATAGCACGTAATTCAGATACAACCCGTCTAATAACACATAGCACGTAATACCCAATAGATTCACAAAGTTATCGTAGTTATTGCGAGCGTGTAATTTAATTCTCCGAATTAAATCAGCGTAGGATGAATAACAATAAAGTAGCATGTTTAAGATACCTGAAAAGCCGGGATGTCAGAAAATAAATTTGCTACATATTTGAATCATTCCTTCTCTAAATGATCATACGTTCTGTCTATTATTTCATCGATCTCCTTCTCTAATTCACTCTGCGCTATCGCCTTTTCCTTCGCCATAGACTCTAAGATCCCTTCCCCTTGAAGCACAAATCTCTTGCTTACATCAATGGTTGGATCATAGACGACTATCTCAGAAGATACTGGCACGGATTCAGCTTCCGACACAGATTGTTCGATCAAAGGATCTGATGAAACCACAGTTTCCTGCACATGTGAGCTAGAGGCAGGAATATCATCAATCTTTTCTTTTATTTTGCCTTCGGCATCTGATAGAGCTTTCAAGGCTTGTTCCCTTTCTACAATTCTTTGTCTTACCTCTACTCTCTCAGTTTTCTCTATCTCATCAGCCAATGAAATACCCAGAGTTCGAACCAAAATTTTCATCATAAGCTCAACCTATCTGTTGTTCGGCTATCTCTCAGCCTCATACTCTTCCAAATTTCTTATTATCCTCTGATTTTCAGTCTCGTAGCTACTAAGAGTTGCCTTTAGGATCTCCCTCTCATTTTCCAATACCTTGATCCTTTCCTCATAAGCAGTAACTTTCTGTGAGGCTTGAAAGTATCTTTCGCTATCATCAGTAACCAACCTCAGAATCTCCCTGATACTATCTCTATCAGACTCAAGGATCTTAATTTTCGCATTAGCATTCTTTAACTTGGTCTCTAACTCTCCAAGCCTCCCGACATATACATCATAAGCCGTGAGCCTTTCTCCCCATGGGATAGCACCGAAATCAAAGAAAAAATCATCAAAGGCTGTGTCTGCTGGAGGATGTTGCTGTGTAGGATGAGCTGATGAAGTAGCCCACGCCTGAGACAATTAGGAGGAGTGCCAATAGGTTGTCATGGAGGTGAACCAACTGGAGGATTAACAATTGGTGGAGGAGATGGAACATGAGTCTCTGTGGTAGCGTGCTGAGGAGGAGGAGATACATGTTGAGCAGACACACTTGGTGTTTCGATAACTGGAGGAAGCTGAGATATTGGAGGAGGAGATGGAGGTTGTTTAGAAGTTGTTTCAGCTGTTGGAGCAACTAGAGTCACAGTAGCCTTTGTCTTTAGCTTGTCCTCAATTTCCTTGCAGTAGACTCAGGTTTTCTAGCTGCTGCACGCTTTTCTCTTTTACCAGCTTTCTTCTTTGCAGGCTTGACTACAGAAATATCCTCTTCGGCCTCAGGCGTCTCATAAGTAGTATCATCATCACCTGTAACCTTTCGCTTCTTTTCTTCAGCCAACTTTCTCTCTCTTTCTATCCTCTCTTGTTCTTTTCTTTCTTTTTCTTTCCTCTCTCCTTCCCTCCTATCCTCTGAATCGGTTCTCAAGGATGGTCCTTCATCATCACCACAACCTGCCTCGGTTTCAACACCAACCATTCTTTCGATATCAGCAGTAGTATCTTCAACAGATTCTTCAACATGAACTACTTCTGTCATTTGCACTGTTTCTTCAACTGTTACCTGTTCAACATTAGGTTCATCAACTATCCTGTACTAACACTTGGTTTCTTTTGGTGCTTGGGGGCTGAAGATGAAGTTTCTGATGTTCTCTTTTGCTTTGCAGTAGAAGAAGTAGATCCAGCTTTCTTCCTGCCATAGTGGCCCTTCTCACCTTCGCCTTTTACATACCATATGCTTCGCTTTTCTATAAAATCTTCCATCATTTCCTCCTCTTCTTTTTCATCACCGCTGTCCCCATTCCTCCATCTGCCATTAGGCGGAGCAACGTAATCACCTTTGACAAACGTTCTGAAGATACGCTTAAATGCTGGAGCCTTCCCCCCCTTACGGTAGTTGCTGATGTTGTGAAGATCTGAAGAAGACATGTGCTCCAACACCAATATATCATCCTTCTTTTTCTTGAGATTGTGGTGAAAATGGTCAAGAATCATCTGAACAAATCTACGTACTGCAAGAAACAACCTTTACCCAAGTTCATCACCATCTGATCAAAAATCATCTTGCTGAAGTTGTAGGGCTTGTTCAAAATCACTGCCACGATCATACACATGTGATAATCTACTAGATCATCCAATCCTCCTTTCCTGGGGCTTAAGGAACGTGTGATGCAGTGAGCAAGAAATCTGTAGGGTAGACCCAGCTTGTGAATCTTGAATGGAGCAGAGTTCACATAACCATTATAGCCCATTCTGTAAAGCAGCCTTTGACAAACTTCTCCGTAAACCCTGTAGGAAAATCACTTTCATCCCTAAAATGCAGCACTGTGCGTATAAGATCTTCAGTAATGGTAATTTCCACATCATTCTCTCCTATTTTGACTGCTGACGTGATGCCCCGAGAATCGGCTTTTAATTATGCTGCGGCCCAAAAACGGTCGACGTGAGAAGCATAAACGTCATGCTTATGAGTTAGCGCATAATATACTGGCAGCCTTTCAAGAAAATCAGTACATTGAGAAAATGGAGCAAACTCTGGCACTTCTTTATCGATTAAGAAGCAGGAGTTGTGAATCGAGTGGAACTCATATGTGGTTATAAGTTATCTATCTTTTCATGCGAAAATAGAGACCATATAAGAAAACAATCCAACTCTTAAATTTTCGTGCGAAAATCCGAGATTTTTGTACGAAAATACTCATCGTCAGTAACAGTTTGTTCTTTTCAAACCGACTCAAAATGCTTGTAATTTTTTACATTTTCTAGGATTTGAAACGGTAAACCTTAGTTAAACTTGCCGATTTTCACACTGGAGAGATCAATTTTATATTTCACCGGCTAATTTATCCTAGATCTACGTTTTTGTCTGTTTAAGGTCCGAATAGTCCAAATCACGGTTCAATCTCGGTGAATACCTTAGCCATTATAAGAGGTGTGCAAATCAACCTCCCTAATGTATCGAATACGTCGATATGAGAACGAAATGAAGGATTAGAGCACAATCACTTCAGAGAATCCGCACCAAAGTTCTAACAGATTTTCGTGCGGATACTGAATAACACTCCCTTATATATAGGCCTAACAATTTTCGTGTGAAAATTTGGCTTGTGATGTTTAGCCAGATGAACCTCGATACCGAAATGGGAACTACTCAGAAACCACCGAAGTTGATGAGTATGGACGAGTTCGAGGGATGGAAAGAAAAGTTTGTTAATTGGATTCAAGCGAATCAATTCAACAGCTGGGTTGCGATTGAAATGGATATACATGGACCAAAGATGAACCTGATCAAGATCTTCCACTGAACAAGTTTTCAGTGATTGACAAAGAGAAATATGTTGCTGAAAAGAAGATGATCAGCTTGATACAACAATCTGTCAAAGAAGATATCTTGATATTATTACTAGAATATGATACTTCTCAAGAATTATGGAATTCTCTTTGCGAAAAATTCAAAGGAAGTGATGAAATGATCAAGAGCAAAAAGGCCCTGATTAAGAAAGAGTTTGAGATATTCACGATGATCAAAGGAGAGACAATGAAGCAAATGATTGATCGAGCATCTTGTTGTTCTTAAACTCAGTACCATTGTACTTCTGATTCTCTTGAGAGGCAAATGGTAAAGATTTTCAATCTTTCGAAACAAGATCATCAAATTTTTAAAGGTTTCATTCTTGCTTTTCGAGAAGTCATCGATTACGACCAGGCAGTATGGATCTCCTGTAATACTTTTCACATTGAAGGCCTAAAGAGATCCATGTGAAGCCTTTCTAGTGGAAGCTTGATGGAGTAGAGAAGCTTTCTTGGGTGTGACTTCTTATGCTGCTTCCCCTTTTTGCAGCTTATACAGTCATCTGATAAATGAAAATTTTTGAGATTCACTCCTTCCACTAGATTGTTGTGCACCAGAAAATTCATCTTCCTTAGGTGTATGTGGCCCATCTTCCTATGCATAGAATTGATTCCTTTTTAGTTGCCTTTGATACAAAACACTGTCCTTCCTTTGAAGTAGTGGATGCGACGCTCATGTCTAAAACATATAAATCATTTTCTCGCGGAGCGCGCACTCCTCAGGAATTATGAGACCAGGCTTAAGAATAAGACATTCTTTGTCATTGTAGTGAGTTGTGACTTTCTTATCAAGATCTGTGAAATGCTCGAAGATTGTTCTCAAGCTCAGCAATGTAGTTCACTTTGTCAAAAGACAAGACTCCGTTTATCAAAATTCCTTCTCCCACGATCTTGCCGCCCTGTGTTCCGGCAAACCCAACATATCCTCCCCTGATGGCTTTTACATTGTACAACAAATCCAACATCCCTGTCATGTGCCTAGAAGCTCTACTGTCCATGATCCATTTTGAAATGATTGACCTTGGAAGCCCCTGCGCACATGCAAAGCATATTACTTAAACAGAGAGACCAAGCCCTTTCGGTCTTGGGTGGGATGACAATGTCGACTTTTGGAACTTTGGCAACTTTGTCATCTTTCTTAATCTCAACCCATTGTTCAGTCTTAAATTCAGTCTTTTCTTTTGATTTGACTGGAACATTGGTTGATTTTGGGGTTACAGGAGATATTTTTGCTTTGGCTACCCAGGTTTGTACCCTTGAAAATGCCTTTTTGATATAGAGATTAGATTCTTTTCGTTCATTTTTCTTTGAGGTTTCTCCCACTTCAAATTTTGAAATGATCTCTGTTGGTGGTTCCTTATTAGAACTTGAATTATCTTTTCTCTTTAAAATTTTTGTTGGCACAAACTCTGGACCCTTTTTCTTCTCATCTACTGTAAACCTCTTGTGTTCATGAATAGCTTTTGAACAATTTTGAGAGCAAAATCGTGCAATATGCCCAACCTTGTTGCATCTGTAGCACGTTCTACTGTCGTTTCCAACAGAGTGTTCCAAAGCCTGTTCATGAAGCTCTTTTTTTTTCTTACACTCTTCATTGGTTTGTTTGTTAACGATTTCCTTTTCTTCAACAGTGTTAGTTCCAAAAACAAACTCAACTTTCTTGGTAAATTTGCCTTTCAGGTTTTGTTATTTCTTTTATTTTCAAACCCTAACCCATCCCTCTTGTTTTCAGGATACCCTCCACCTCTTGGATGAATGATTTTGTTTGACTTCTTTGGTTTTGAGTAGAAACCAGCAACTTGTTTTCAAGATCAGATGTGTCAACTTCGATGAGTTTAAAGAATTTGTCAACATGGTCGAAGTTAACATTCTGGATTGGAAATTCTTCATCAGTATATAGCTTATCTGATCCTTTCAGTTTGTAGATAACTACATTAGGATCATCATTTAAACTATTGTCTGATGTTGTGATAAAATTTTCATGAAAACTTTTCTCACTTCCAGAAGGTGAACTTGAATCTGATTTCTCATTGTTTGACTCAGCACTTTCATAAACTGTGCTATCAGACTCATTTTCAAAAACATTTTCAATCACTTTGGTTACCACCTCGGATTCACATTCCTTCTCAGACTTGGAATATGTTACATCAAGATTTTCAGGCAGCTCGTTACTCTTTTCAGTGAGTAAGTTTAAGTTTAGCACCTTTTTCACCCCGTCAGGATGTTTCTTAGCATAGCTATTCCACATAGGGGGTGGAACATGATCGTAACATTTTCCATGGTTTTATCATTCTTCTTACCTTCTTTGTTGTTTTCTGATTTTGGAAAGATGTGATCGAGAACATACATGCTGGTAGAGTAACTGATTAACAATTTGTTAACTCGTTCTGTTTCTATTTTTGTTTTCTCCAGCGCACTTTTTAGCTCAGCAATTGTGTTAATGTGCAAATTAATGGCCATTTGTTTGTCCATCGTAGTTGCTTTGAGCATTGAAAGAGTTTTGTCATCTTCTTTAACAGTTTTCTCATACTGTCGAATGGTCCTGCTGAGTTTATCATATGATTCTTTTACGGTGTTGTAATCGTATGACATCTTATCATTGTATGTTTTAAGTTCTTTAAAAGCTTTCTCTTTCTCAGCACATTGCTCACAT
This sequence comes from Scalesia atractyloides, assembly GCA_947069175.1. NCBI lineage: Eukaryota > Viridiplantae > Streptophyta > Magnoliopsida > Asterales > Asteraceae > Scalesia > Scalesia atractyloides. The sequence goes on along the minus strand of CAMTDV010000016.1, from coordinate 55,250,117 downwards.
GCTTCTGCACATTTTAAGCATGTGCTGACCAATTCGACAGTTTGAGCTTTGATTGTTTCTTTAGCTGTTTCAACCTTCTCTACCTGTTCTTCCACACTGACTACCTTTTTTGTATTGTCCATGAGTGCTTTGTTGGCAATATCTGTTAAGCTTTCCAGTGTAACAGGTTTTGTCACATCAATTACTTCCATACACTCTACCATTGTCTAGACTCAAAGCTACCTGCAAAAGTTTTTAGAATTGTGTCAAATAAACAAGGTTTAGGAGTACCTTCGAGATGTTCCTCTTCATCCGCTAATCTTCTGAAGTAGTCTGCCAAAACTTCTTCCATTTCTTCTTCTGAAACTTCTTTCGAAGATTCAGGCTCTTCTCTGATTTCAACGATGAGAGCAAGGCTTTCCTTTTTGGAGATGAAATTGTTCCAATTGAATCCCTCATCTTCCTGTGTTATCACCAGAGCTTTATCTTTAGAATTTGAAGCTCCGTCTTCGATCTGTTCCAATCTCTTCTCTGGTTTTGGTTGATGATAGATTGCATTTTTGTAATAATCATCCCCAAAACGGATTATGATTGCCCTTTACTTCTCGGTTTGGGCATTCGCGCTTGAAGTGCCCTTTCTCCCTGCATTTAAAGCATGTGGCTTTGGATTTATCAAAGCCTAATTTACCGTCAAGGCCCCTCAAATTATCTCTTCCTGTAATTTCCATAAAACGTTGCGCTCTTCGAACCACTGATGCCATGCACCACATGATGTCAATCAATTCCATCTCTTCTGGAACAATTTGATCTTAGTCTTCTTTTGTCGTTTCTGGATTTCCGATTCGGCCAGCTACAAGACTTTGTAGGATTCCAGAACTGCTGCAAGCAAAACCATATGCTGCTTGGCGGTTTGCTCATTGAAGTTTTGAGCGTTCTGGAGATTCACTGCAATGTTACATTGCAAGATCCGTTGGTTAGAATTTGATTTATTTTGCTGATTGCTTGGTGGTTGATTGGAGCTTTGAGATGATTGTTGTCCTTGGTGATTGTTTGGATTAAAGGAAGCAAACGTTTGGAATCCGCTTGATTTGTTGGAGGCTGGACGAGCATTTGAGGTGGCACTAAAAGCTATTTGGATCTTGGGACTTTGAACAGGAGTGTTTGTACTTCCTTTGTAGTATAGACTCACGTCCTGTTGCGAGTGTGTTTTCTTGCTTTTTGCCATTTTCTGCATCTCTAGTTCATGCCCTTCCAATTTTTCTATGAATCTCAGCAAACTGAGACTGTCATACTCAGCTTCATTCTTCAGGATAGTTAAATATGTTGCCCAATCTCCTTCAGGCAAAGAATCTGCCAGTTTGTCGACTAGCTCTTCATTCGTCTTGACAATTCCCATACGCTTCATCTGTACTACCAGGTGGCAATACCTATCTATGAGTTGCTTCATGTTCTCGCCCAGAAGAATATTGAACACTTCAAATTCTTTGTTCAGCAGCGCTTTCTTACCTTTATGACATTAGTACTCCCTTGTGCCCTTAATCGTAAGGCGAGCCACATTGAATGAGCGTCGTCATCATGTTGCCGGAGAACTAAGTCTCTTCTTTTATGGCCTGCTGAAGGAGATTCATCATCTTCTTCTCAATGATGTATTTTTCTCGTTCGTCATTAGACAGATGAGCCACTGTTTCTCAATGCCAAGTTTATTAAGTGGTGGTTGATACTTGTTCTAAGAGCAAACCAGACTATCAAATTCGTTTCTTGAATCATTCACTCCAACTTTCATAGTCTTCAATGTTCATGAGCTTTGGAGGCTTCGTAGTGGTTCCCATTTCATTTTCTAGATTCATGTTTTGAGCTGCTATGGAAGCTGTAACTGCTTGTGTGGCAAACGCGTTATGAAATTCCTCTTCACCTGACATCTTGACCAAAACTTATAACAGAAAACACATTAAAACTGGTTAACTTGAAACTTATTGAAAATTAGGTCGAAATAGAAAATTTTCGTACGAATTGAAAGCCTGGATTTTCGTGCGAAAATTCAATTTTGGTGCAAAAATTCAATTTTTGTGCGAAAATCTAATTTGGTGCAAAAATTGTATTCTTTGTTAGTTCAAACTTTTCAGATGAAAGACTATTAATTTCCGTGCGAAATCTAGTATTTCGTGCGAAAATTCTTGTCTGCTTCGAGCACTTGTTCACAATTTCATGTTTTTGCAATTTCAAGCATGATTTTGATGGATTTTAGGTTTGTATGTTTTAGTGAACTGATTAGAGTTGATTTTAACACGGTACACTAATAACCTAGTCCAAATTGTCCATGAAATCCCTCAGTTCCAGAATAAGTTCCAAGAAAGAGTAGAAGTAGAGTTTCCAATGGATGAATCTTGAACTTTGAAGGTTGAATCCAGCTGAAACTTGGTTGTTTATTCACAAATCAGACCTTAAGGCTCTCATACCACTTGTGAATGCTAGGATCGGACCCAACTTGTGAGCTTCCGGTCAGACTTGCTCAGCTAACAGAGGCGGAATTCATGTTAGCTGATTGAACAAACAAAGAACAAGTGATAATTATTGTTTAACCGTCTATATATTGATTAACGTTGAAACTATTACAGACTCGAGCAGGGCTTCGCCACTGATCACCAAAAACATAATGCTGGACAAACATCCTAAGTCACCTATTTATAGGCAAGACTTGACAGCACTAGGGACATAGGACAGGAATTTTCGTACGAAATTTTCGTACGAAAATTCTTACAAATTTTCGTGCGAAAATTGTGCAGCTATACAAAACTTTCAAAACATAATATTTGATGCTGCAAAACCCTATCTATACAACAAAATTATCCTAGACGTAAGCAATAGACATATATGCACCAACATGAATCACCCCAAAACATTACGAAAACGTAAAAGTGGGGACTATGTACTCATTGGATGCAATGATGATGTTCCTACACGTGCTAAAAGAGTTCAAGTAGCTCCTGATAATATGAATTGTTCCTTAAGGTTTTATTGCGGTGGTGATTGTGGATGAATATGGTTTAAATAAACAATGTAACTTTGAAGATGTTTAGAAGATGAGAATTTTGACAGCCTTTTGTGTTATCTTTGTAAAATATATTAAAAATAGTAAATGTTGTTGAAAAATTGTGAAAATTTCCATTTACCAATTAAAAAATGTGTTCTACAACTTTCATTTAGAAAGTTTTTTTGTTTGGAACCTGGAAAATGGTCAAAACTGTTAATCTTTACAAATTATTCAGTTTTGACCTTCGGTTTGGTTTTAGACATTTGAGGGTTCAAACAAGGTGTTGGTAGATGCGTCATACATCGTTGAAACCGTATTTTGATGAAGTTAATCAAAATGTTAGATTTTACTTTGTTTGATTATGTTTTACCAAGTTATGCTTGGTTAAAGTGACAACACAGAATCTGTCCAAAACAGAAAGTTACCATCGGTAGTCTATTATTAATTGCGTAAAATACGGATTTTGACGGAAGAGTGGATAGAATGTAGTTTATAACCATATGAGCAACGGATCTCATGTAATATGGTTGGTTAAAACCAATCATTTTGATTTAAAAGTGTTTTTGAAAGTTTTGATCCATTACGGCTAGTTTACGCTAATATAACTAGTCGTACACGCTAACATAGGTCCGGATGATCGAATGAGTCTTATGACGAGTTCGACATGTCAAAAAAAAAACGTTTTATGATGTTATATGATCAGTCCTGAAGTTAGAACATAGATCATATAAGTTTTAAAACCGTTTTATCCGAAAAGGGTATTTTTAACATTTTTAAACATAAACAGTTTACTAGTCAATTGACCCATCAAATGGAATGACTAAAAGGTAATATCAAAGGATTATTCCCTATATTATTATGGTCATATTGTTGGGCTTGATTTGGCTCTTAGGTTGACCAAACGGGTAAGATTCGAAAGTAAAGCAGAAGTCAAACTGTTTGACTTTTGGGTAGAAAATGAGCACTAAATTAGAAATGACGAGTTAGACATGATAAAAACATGTATTATAATGTTATATAAATTTTTTTAATAAAAAGAATTATAATTTTGATACTTAAAAGTTCATTCTTCGTAAAAATACAATTTCTTCATTTTTTACTTTTATTTCGTAAAAGTTTGACTAGTCATTTCACCTGTATAACCTGATGATCAGATGGTGCAATCGCAAGAGATTAAAACCTTCATTATTTCGATCACATAGCAAAGTTTATTTTAGACTTTGACTTGACAAAAAGGTTAGAACCGAAAGTCAAAGCAAAAGTCATTTTGCTTGACTTTGGCTCATACCTAACTAAATAAAATGTAATAGACTATAAGAAAAACTTACTAGTGTTTGAAGGAAAGATTTAAAGTCAGGAATGGAGGCTTCAAATCCATAAGCAAGCTCCAATAGTGATTGAAGCAGAAAGAAAAGAATGGTGTGAAGAAACTCAAGAACAATGGACCTATTTATACTAATGGAGAATCAAGGAGAGCTTGAAAGTGTAGGTGAGGTGTCTTGATGTTGCTTAGTGTCCTAACAAGTGTCATGACCAAATTAAAGGTGGCAAAATTCGTTCTAGGTGTCACAATTTGAACAAGGTGGTAGAACTTGGCGAACAAGCAAAATTCTGCATCTGGACTCCCCTTACAAATCGTAAGAGGTAGGCCTTGTGGTCCGTAAGGCCCTCCGATGCAGAAAATTTCATTTTTGACAGTTTTGGCCTATGGACTTGTATTATCAGCGTTTTCATATTTTTAACCCTTCTAACTTGTTATTTAAGTTATATGAAGGGTATTAAGGCACGTATAACTTAGATTTTATTCCGGAAATGTTATGGATATCATCTTGCTTGATCGTACGATTACGGAACTCATAAATAAAATATAGAATTTTATTAAGACCTCAATCAATCAACAACACTTTATCAAAATACCCAAAATACCCCTGCATCAAGTGTTAAAAATACTACCCATTTTGCACAAAGCATTAGTCCTATCCCTGTGCGATATATCTAAACACCTATTCCTCAATTTTAGTACGTTCAAATGTCTGTCTCACATGTTCAAGCACCACTTACCACTTTGTTTCTACATCTGCAGAAGCCAATCAACAAAGCCTTTTCACTAAAGACTTTGTTGACTGGAGTAGTCTCCCAGGGGACGTAACCGATGAAAACTTTGCTTTAATAGCAAAAACTAATGGTGAACATGATAACTTTTGTTTTATGGCAATTGAATGTATCTCAAGGGAAGCTGATCAAGAAAAAGAAAACACAGTTGTGAAATCTCTGTTAGTGAAACTGCTGAGAGCCTAGAATAAACAATGCCTTGTAACAAAGGGCACGTAGAAAGTATTGAAGAAAACTATCCCAAAAGTTCGACTGAATAATTTTATGCAAGTTGTTACTTCTAAGGTATCACCTCATATTTCAAAGAATTGTGTTCTGACAAATGCATCATAGCATTTTCAAACATCAAAGAGGTGGATGAAAACCTTAGGGAGAATGTTCAAGTTAGTGAAATTGTTCTTGAAAAACGAAAAATGAGATTATAGAATAAGACTAACGACCAAGAAATCAACAGACTTAAACATGAAGCAACCATAACCAAGACCAACTCCAAACTATGATAGAGAAATAACAAAGTTGCAAAAAAGGGTTGGAACTACCCAAAATACATGTGAAAAATGGGTAGAATCATGCATTAGTTATGAGATGCTTCTTGAAAAACAAATCAAGAGCAATGAGAAGTTTGGGGTTGGGTTCAGAAAACATGATAATGACCAAGCCTCCACAAACAAAACTCACATTGACTCTCAAATGGTTAAAGTGAAACAAACCAACTCAAATGAATAAAAACTCAAGATCACAGAACCAAGTGGTAAAAAGATCACTCTCTGATATCAATCTTTCTGTCACACCCCGACCGCGTAAAACAACAAACCGCGGCGGAAACGTTAGGGAGTGTCGTAACAAAACTATTGTTTCACAACCATGGTAATTAAAGTTTTGTATTATTGAATAGAATTGTTTGCATTGTCTTGAATTTAAACATAATACATAGCATAAATTAAATTGTCTCTCTTGATTTTTAGTCACTAAGGCCAGAGTCCGCCCTAAGTGTAGCATGATCCACCTCAAACATTCGCTCCTAAAACATATGTAAAAATAAATACGTCAGCATAAAAATGCCTGTGAGTAACATTGTTTTTGTGTTGAAGATTCATGGCTTTGATGTTTAAAGCAATGTTTAACTAAAGTAGACATGAACCCTAATAAAGATGGTTTCTTTTTATAGAATCATATAAAAATCGAATGATATAAAAGAAATGATGCAAAGTTAAGTAAATAACCAAATGAGAGTATTGTATAAGATAAAATATGTCTTGTGTAAAAGATGTCATGTTTTGTGGAAAAGATGTCATGTCTTGTCTTTGTTTGAAGTGATTTAGATAGTGCTACAATATGTAATATAATAAAAGCACTTATATATAGGAAGTACCATTGGCGTATCCACCATACTTTTATCATATTACATACATCTCGTTATTTAAATCACTCACCATAAACCAACAAAAGAATTGTCTTGTTTAAACCAATGTGATGTCTTGTATAAACCAATGTAATGTCATGTATAAACCAATGTCTTTGTTTAACCAAAATGTCGTATATAAAACAATGTCCTTGAATAAACAAAGGTTTTGTTCAAATCCAAAAGTTATGTCTTATAAACCATTGCTTTTATTGTGAAACATATATCAGGATTGTTGACGAATACATTCAAGCCTTGTTGGCTGTCGGATAGACCCTTATAAAGGTCTATTAATGTTCATCGGATTCTGTCATTCCCTAAAGTCGCTTCCAAACAAACCTAGGAAGTGGGAATGGGATTGTCAATCCTCTGGTACCATTACATACTACCGGTCGGCGTGATCAATGTTTATGAATGTATCATTGTCGAGTTAAACGCACCAATATGTCTTTGAACAATGCAAGCATGTCATGAAACTATTTTGAATCCATGTACTTGGCATACTAAGTCAATATACCAAGCAAAAATGTCTTTGAAATCGTGTAGTAGGTATGCTAAGTCAACATACGAAGCAAAAATGCAATGAAAATCATGTACTATATGTATTATGTAATCAAAGCATGTATAATGTCATGAAAACATGAAATTAGTCATAGGCACATATGTATCACCCCAAAACATTTGAAAAACGTAAAAGAGAGGGGGTATGTACTCACTTGGGATTGCAAGAGGGTTCTTGTTCAAGTAGAATAACAAAGCTCAAGAGTCTAAGGATTCAAGTGTGTCCTAATATCGAATAACTTATGTTAATATCGGGACTTTAATCGGAGGATTTGATAAAATGAGGTCTTGTAAACCAAATAAGCATTGGAACTCATATGAAATGGTTTAATAAACTCAACATTCTGATTTGAAATGAATCCTAAGTGCTTTTGACCCATTATGACTTGTTAAGGTAGTTTAAGCTACTTTAACGGGTCATGTGCGTAAACGCGTGTTCGAATGGTTAAACATGTCCTATGATAAGTCTTAAATGCCCAAACATGTTTGATAATGTTATAAAACAGTTTACATGTCAAAAATTTGATTACAATATGCTTAAAATGAGTTTATACGCAAAAGGGCATTTTGGTCATTTTAAAGGGCGTAATAAGCGACTTATCATAACACTAACCAAACAACGTGACCATGAGGTATAACCGCAGAGGGTTATTCCCTATATAACTACGATCACAAATATGAGTTTGGTCGGATCCTAAGATCGTCCAAATGGGTCGGATTCGAAAGTCAAAGCGGTGGTCAAGACCGCTCGACTTACGACCATAAATAAGCACTAAACTAGAAGTGATGAGTTAGACATGTTAAAACATGTCTAACTAAGTTGCAAACTGACTTGGTATCAAAACTTAGTGTTTTGATACCCAAAAATAGTTTCGTTGTAAATTGCACATTTTGCGCATTTTTTACCGAAACTTTGACTCGTCACTTCGACTAGTAAACGTGGTAATCAGAAGGTGCAATCGCAAAGGATTATAACCTTCGTGATTACAATCACGTTGCAAAGTTCAATTGAACTTTGACTTGACCAAAAATGGTCAGAACTGAAAGTCAAACAGAAAGTCAATTGTTTGACTTTTAGCTCATTACAAGCTAAAATAATAAACAAGACTAGGATAGAACACTTACTTGGGTTCAAGGAAGAAGAAAGCTCAGATGGGAGGCCTCCACAAGTGGTAGCAACTCCAACTTAGAGCATAGATGACAAAGAAAAGAATTGAGCAAGTTGAATGGCATGAGTTCTTGGCCTTTTATAGTGATCTTGGACTCACCAAATCAAGCCAAGTGTCGATGAGTCATCAAGGAACTGATTAGTGTCTTCTTAGGTGTCAAATGCAGGTGATAGGTGTCAAAAATCGAGACTTGGTGGCCAAGGAAGTGAACATGAGGCTGCCAGCTATTAAACTATTGTCTGGGCATTACTTACGGACCGTATGGGGTCCTTCTTACGGTCCGTAAGGCATGGACCTGGGCAACAAGTTTCACTAAATTGCAGTTTTGGCCCCTGGACTTGTATTGTCGCGTTTTGGCATTTTTAACACCAGTTAACCTCATTTTCAGGCTCTATAAGGATGTTAAACCAGAGGGAACAAGAAATATGTCCAAAAATTTAATTTATGTCGGTTCCTTCGGTTGTATAGTTGCGTGTTCGCTTAATTACGACGAACGCTTTAATTAATGCGAAAATAAACGTAATTGTGTAACGAATGATATTTTTGCATTCCAATCACTAAAATAAAATATTTTGATGATTAAAAAATTTTGAATGTGCGTACGTGTTTCGTATTAAGAAATACACGAACCGGCATACTTTCGCAGATTTTGCAAAATAGCCCTTGAAGTTGCATAAGCGTGTTTTTGCCATACCGAACCCTTCAAAACTTATTTCTAAATTGTGTAAAGGGTATTTAAGGTAAGTTTGTGTAACTGTTTACGTATAACTTCCAGAAAAGCTTTGAGAGGTTGAAATTGTACAAGAGTTGAAAACGTGAAATGGCATATGTATTTATACAAATCTCAGAATAAATCAAACATGTTTCATTAATACAAAATTGTTCGGATATGTACGATGATTGAAAGAGGCAACTGTTTCACAGTCTCCCCTACTTTAGGAAATTTCGTCCCAAAATTTAACTAGAGGAAACTCGTGAGAATAGATATGGATATTTTGCCTTCAATTGATCCTCTTGTTCCCAAGTAAATTTTGGGCCACGTTTGGATTCCCAGCGAACTTTAACAATTGGTATGCGTCTGCGCTTGAGCTTTTTGACTTCACGGTCTAATATTTCCACAGGTTTCTCAACAAAGTGCATCGTGTTATCAAGACGAATTTCATCAAGAGGGATATGGAGGTTTTCATCAGCCAAACACTATTTTCAAATGGGACACGTGGAAAGTTGGATGAACATTACCAAGTTCAGGAGGTAGCTCAAGTTTGTAGGCCACCTTTCTGATTCTCTCAATGATCTTGAATGGTCAACATATCGTGGCGTAGGTTTTCCTTTCTTTCCAAATTTGACCACACTTTTCCAAGGGGATACCTTAAGTAGGACGTGATCACCGACTTGGAATTCCAAGGGCTTGCATCATTTGTCCGCGTAACGCTTTTGACGGCTTCTAGCTGTTAAAAGGTTATAACGAATTTTCTTGACTTTGTCTGTTGTGTCTTGAATGAGTTCAGGTCCAGTGAATTGAGATTCACCAACTTCATTCCAGCAGACAGGTGAACGACATTTTCGACCATAAAGAGCTTCGAAAGGAGCCATGTTAATGCTAGAGTGATAACTATTGTTGTAGGAGAATTCAATCAATGGTAGATGCGAATCCCAATTACCACCAAAATTAATCACACATGCTCTAAGCATATCCTCCAGTGTTTGGATTGTTCTTTCGGATTGTCCATCCGTTTGAGGATGATAAGCAGTGCTCGGGTTAAGTTTGGTTCCCATGGTAGATTGCATGGTCCTGCTAAAGTGAGATGAGAATCGAGCATCACGATCTGATATGATGTCCAAAGGAACACCATGACACGATACAATCTCGTCAACATAGATCTTAGCAAGTTTGTCAGCAGAGAAGTCTTCACGAATCGACAAAAAGTGTGTTGACTTTGTTAGACGATCAACGACTACCCAAATGGCATCGTGACCTCTAGGAGTGCGTGGTAATTTGGTAATGAGATCCATAGCAATGTTTTCCCATTTCCAAACCGGAATTTCTGGTGTTCAAGCAAACCAGAAGGGCATTGATGTTCTGCCTTAACTTTGAGACAAGTAAGGCATTTGGACACGTATAAGTCAATTTCTTCATTTTTGGCACCAATACTGGGTACGAAGATCCTTATACATTTTATTTGCACCAGGGTGGATTGAATAACGAGACTTGTGGGCCTCGTCCATTATCAAGGTGCGGAGATTGTCTTGGCTTGGAACCCACAAACGGTTCAGGTAATACATTAACCCATTGTCCTTTGTTTCGAGTTGAAGCTCAAGATGATGTGGTAATTCATCACCCATCATGCCTTGTGTAACACAAGTACGTTGAGTTTTAAGAATGCGTATTTGAATGTCAGATCGAACTTGAACACAATGTAGCATGACACGTTCTTTACGACTAAGAGCATCAGCTACGATATTCGCTTTACCAGGATGGTAACGAATTTCGCAATCATAGTCATTTAGAAGCTCGACCCAACGTCGTTGTCTCATGTTTAGTTCTTTCTGATTGAAAATGTGTTGGAGACTTTTGTGGTCCATGAAAACCACTCATTTTTTACCGTAGAGGTAATGTCTCCAAATTTTGAGAGCGAAAACAACAGCACCCAACTCAAGATCATGAGTGGTGTAGTTATTTTCGTTGATCTTTAGCTGTCTTGATGCATAACTTTGTCTCTTTGCATGAGAACACAGCTGAGGCCTAAGTTCGATGCATCACAATATACTACAAAGTCATCGTTGCCTTTAGGTAAGGATAGAATAGGAGCATATTTCATCTATAGACCATAGTTGTATAGGGAATAACCCTCTGAGGTTATACCTTATGGCCACATCGTTTGGTTAGTGTTATGATAAGTCGCTAGTTATGCCCTTAAAAATGACCAAACTGCCCTTTTTGCGCATAAACTCATTTTAAGCATATGTGACCAAAGTTTTGACATATAAACTGATATTACAACATTTTCAAACATGTTTAGACATTTAAGTTTTATCATAGGACATGTTTAACCATCCGAACACGCGTTTACGTAAATGACACGTTAAAGTACCGTAAACTACCTTAACGAGTCATAACGGGTCAAAAGCACTTAGGATTCGTTTCAAATAAGAATGTTGAGTTTGTTAAACCATTTCATATGAGTTCCAATACTCATTTGGTTTACAAGACCTCATTCTATCATATTCTTCCGATTAAAGTCCCGATCGTAACATAAGTTATCCGATATTAGGACACACTTGAATCCTTGGACTTTTGAGCTTTGTTTATCTCTTGAACAAGGACACTCTTGCAATCCTAAGTGAGTACATAGTCCCTTATTTTACATTTTCAAATGTTTTGGCGTGATTCATATGTGCCTATATCTACTTTCACATTTTCATGACATTATTCATGCTTTGATTACATAGTACATATAGTACATGATTTCAATTGCATTTCACTTCGTATGTTGACTTAGCATGCCTAGCACACTTATTTCAATGACATTTTACATGGTATATTGACTTAGTATACCTACATTTGGTTTCAAAGACATATTACATGGTATATTGACTTAGTTTACCTACATTTGGTTTCAAAGACATTTTACATGGTATATTGACTATATATTGACTTAATAAACCTACATTTGGTTTCAAAGACATTTTACATGGTATATTGACTTAGTATACCTACATTTGGTTTCAAAGACATTTTACATGGTATATTGACTTAGTATTTCTAAACATGGTTTCAAAGACATTTTACTTCGTATGTTGACTTAGCATACCTAGTACACGATTTCAAAAACATCTTGCTTGGTATATTGAATTAGTATGCCAAGTGCATGGTTTCAAAACATTTTCATAACATGCTTGCATTGTTCAAAACGTATTGGTGCGTTTAACTCGACAATGATACATTCATTAACATTGATCACGCTGAGCGGTAGTATGTAATGGTACCATAGGATTGACAATCTCGTTCCTACTTCCTAGGTTTGTTTGGAACCGACTTTAGGGAATGACAGAATCCGATGAACATTGATAGACAACAGTCAACAAGGCATGAATGTATTCGCCAACAATCCTAATATATGTTTTACAATAAAAGCAATGGTTTATAAGACATAACTTTTGATTTAAACAAAACTTTTGTTTATTCAAAGACATTGTTTTATACAAGACATTACATTGGTTTGTACATGACATTACATTGGTTTATACAAGACATTACATTGGTTTCTACAAGACATCACATTAGTCTAAACAAGACATTTCTTTTGTTGGTTTATGGTGAGTGATTTAAATAACTAGACATGTGTAAAATGATAAAAGCATGGTGGATACGCTGATGGTACTTCCTATATATAAGTGCTTTTATTATATTACATATCGTAGTGCTATCTAAATCACTTCGAACAAAGACAAGACATGACATCTTTTACACTAAACACGACATATTTTACATAACACATATGATATCTTATACAAGTTACTCTCATTTGGTTATTTACTTAACCTTGCCTCATTTGTTTTACATCATTCGATTTTCATATGATTCTATAAAAAGAAAACCTCTTTGTAAGGATTCATGGCTACTTTTAGTTAAACAATCCTTTTATCATTCAAAGCCATGAAACTTCAAAACCTATGTTACTCACAGGTATTTTTTTGCTGACGTATTTATTTTCACATATGTTTCAGGAGCGAATTTTTGAGGTTGATCATGCTACACATAGGGCGGACTCGGGCCTTAGTGACATAAAATCAAGAAAGACAATTTAATTTATGCTATGTTTTATGTTCATATCCAAGACAATGTAAACAATTCTATTCAATAATACAAAACTTTAATTACCATGGTTGTGAAACAATAGTTCTGTTATGACACTCCCCGACTTTCGGCCGCGGTTTGTTGTTTTTCGCGGTCGGGTGTGACAAAAAGATTGGTATTAGAGGCAATGGTTATAGGGAATTAGGTTATTAGTAATGCTTTGACCTAGACTATAACCTTTCTAGGACCCTAACACAAGTTATCTTGTTTTTAGATATTAAAACAATAACGTCACCTATTCTTAGGTGAATACGAAAACAAAAACACAATTTTCAAAATGATTTTGAAATCAATCGTCTATTCTTGGATGATTCGTTTTGGCTTAACGTCATCCAATGTTTTCAAAATCTCATCAAAGTTTGGGTTTTAATAATATGAACACATACAATCTGGAAGCGTGGGTGCCTGTACCCTGAGTTTTCTGTCTAAGGCTAGAGTGTTTATATAAATCCACTTAATCGGACCAGTCACTCTTACCTGGGAACTCTTGGGGTGAGTGTCCACTTATAGGCTAAAGCATGTCTTCGTGGTACCTTATAAAGACCCATTTACTTTGATTAGACACTGTGTGTCGTTTGTTTGTTTGGAGTAACGAACAAATAACCACCATCCTTACATTTCGTCGATATTTGTAGCATTTCTCTCACTCGCTTTCTCTCATGTTTTTCCTCTCTTTTAGAATGCCTCCTCGTCGAAATGCAAACGCAAATCCGGACGCCGCTATGGCAGTCATGATAGCTCAGCAGATTGCTGTTGTGCTACCCAATCTCGTAACTCAAATAAACTAAGCCAACAATAACAACAATAATGCACCTGCTCCGTGCAATTTCAAACAGTTTCATTCAGCTAAACCACTCAAGTTTAGTGGTTCTGAGGTAGCAACTGGGCTCCTACAGTGGTTTGAGAGTCTTGAGAGTACATTCTGGCATGTCCAATGTCCGAATGAGCGTAAAGTCGAGTTTGCATCGAGCGTGTTCCAAAAGAGGGCGCTCACATGGTGGAACAGAGTAGTAAGAGATAGGGGTGCTGATGTTGCTATGGGTCAAACTTGGGAGGAACTCAGGGCTCTTATGATGAAAGAGTTTTGCCCTCGTCATAAACATAGGGCGCTTGAAAATGAGTTCCACGACCTAAAGGAAGACAGTCGAGAACACCGTGCATATACTAATCGGTATGAAGAGTTGATTTCAAAATCAGGTTGTCACACCCCGACAACGTAAAACAACGAACCACGACAGAAACGTCATGGAGTCTCATATTCTAACTATTGTTTCACAACCATGGTACTTAAATTTTGTATTATTGAATTGAATTGATTACATTTTCTTGGATTTGAACATAAAACATAGCATAAATTAAATTGTCTTCTTGATTTTATGTCACTAAAGCCCGAGTCCACCCTAAGTGTAGCATGATCAACCTCAAACATTCGCTCCTGAAACATATGTGAAAATAAATACGTCAGCATAAAAATGCATGTGAGTAACATAGGTTTTGAAGTTTCATGGCTTTGAATGATAAAAGAATTGTTTAACTAAAAGTAGCTATGAATCCTTACAAAGAGGTTTTCTTTTTATAGAATCATATGAATATCGAATGATGTAAAAGAAATGAGGCAATGTTAAGTAAATAACCAAATGAGAGTAACTTGTATAAGATATAATATGTCTTGTGTAAAAGATGTCGTGTTTTGTGAAAAAGATGTCATGTCTTGTCTTTGTTCGAAGTGATTTAGATAACGCTACGATATGTAATATAGTAAAAGCACTTATATATAGGAAGTACCATCTGCGTATCCACCATGCTTTTATCATATTACACACATCTAGTTATTTAAATCACTCACCATAAATCAACAAAGAAATGTCTTGTTTAGACCAATGTGATGTCTTGTATAAACCAATGTAATGTCATGTATAAACCAATGTAATGGTCTTGTATAAACCAATGTAATGTCATGTATAAACCAATGTAATGTCTTGTATAAAACAATGTCTTTGAATAAACAAAATTTTCGTTTAAATCAAAAGTTATGTCTTTTAAACCATTGCTTTTATTGTAAAACATATATTAGGATTGTTGGCAAATACATTCAAGCCTTGTTGACTGTCAGATAGACCCTTATAAAGATAATGGTCTATCAATGTTCATCGGATTTTGTCATTCCCTAAAGTCGCTTCCAAACAAACCTAGGAATTGGAATGAGATTGTCAATCCTATGGTACCATTACATACTACCAGTCGGCGTGATCAATGTTAATGAATGTATTATTGTCGAGTTCAACACACCAATACATTTGAACAATGCAAGCATGTTATGAAAATGTTTTGAAACCATGTACTTGGCATACTAAGTCAATATACCAAGCAAGATGTCTTTGAAATCGTTGTACTAGGTATG
Source organism: Scalesia atractyloides (assembly GCA_947069175.1). Taxonomy (NCBI): domain Eukaryota; kingdom Viridiplantae; phylum Streptophyta; class Magnoliopsida; order Asterales; family Asteraceae; genus Scalesia; species Scalesia atractyloides. The sequence goes on along the minus strand of CAMTDV010000016.1, from coordinate 55,234,604 downwards.
TTAAGTCAACATACGAAGTAAAATGTATTTGAAACCATGTGTAGGTATACTAAGTCAATATACCATGTAAAATGTAATTGAAACCAAATGAGTCAATATACCATGTAAAATGTCTTTGAAACCAAATGTAGGTATACTAAGTCAATATACCATGTAATATGTCTTTGAAACCAAATGTAGGTATACTAAGTCAATATACCATGTAAAATGTCGTTGAAATCAGTGTGCTAGGCATGCTAAGTCAACATACGAAGTGAAATGCAATTGAAATCATGTACTATATGTACTATGTAATCAAAGCATGAATAATGTCATGAAAATGTGAAAGTAGATATAGGCACATATAATCACGCCAAAACATTTGAAAATGTAAAATAGGGGACTATGTACTCACTTAGGATTGCAAGAGTGTCCTTGTTCAAGAGATAAACAAAGCTCAAAAGTCTGAGGATTTAAGTGTGTCCTAAAATCGGCTTACTTATGTTAATATCGGGACTTTAATCGAAAGAATCGGAGAGAATGAGGTCTTGTAAACCAAATGAGTATTGGAATTCATATGAAATGGTTTAGCAAACTCAACATTCTTATTTGAAATGAATCCTAAGTGCTTTTGACCCGTTATTACTCGTTAATGTCACACGCCAACCGATGGCGGAAACATCAAGGCGGGACGAAATAGATTGCTCATTGTCATAAAACTAATCGTGACAATAATTATTTAAACCGGATTTCATTTCATACATAAATTGTCATACATTACAAGAAAAATTCAAATACAACAACATAGATATAACAAAATTTGATACAACAATATTAAACCTAAACGTCTAAATGTGTATCTATCGTCCTTGATACTTTGATTTCATAGCATCATCTCCATCAACCTGTAACATGTTTTAAAATAAAAATTCAATGCAAAAGCAAAGGTGAGTACACAAGTTTAGGCATAGCATACGTATACGAATAAAGTTTAAACAAATCCTCATGGCAACTATGATTTTTACAAGAGCATATACAAGGCATGCAATACTACTAGTCAAACCCCTAACGCAAACGCGATATTTTAACATGGCCTCTAGATTTCATAAGGAGGGGGATGCGTTACTTCCTATAACGCTATACATGTCAAACGAAGGCTAAAATAGTTAATGACTAAGGTATTACATAAAGAATGTGTAGGACCGATCCTGATATCATAGGAACCTATATATTATATCTAATGTCCATAATGGCAGAAACAATATGACATGATTACCAAATAACAAGAATTAATCTGTTAAACGTCAATTTTATTGATAAACTTCAAGTCTCCAAATTGACAGAGCTTCGCTACACCGAGCACCAAAAGTTACAAATGAAAGACTAAGCTAGCTATTTATAATAGCACAAGTTCGCTGGAGATTGACTAAGTTCGGGCGAACTTGACCTAGTCAAGTTCGGCCGAACTTGACATCTCAACTCCTTAACCAGCGAACTTGGCATATAAAGACTTAAATACTACGTTTTGCTAGCCTATTCACATCTAATCTATACAGACTCGATATAAGACTAAGACATAGACATTCTGCCCCAACAGAATGTCCAAGATATAGGCATTAATGTAACGATTCAAATATTCATGCATATAAGATCGTTTGTGCATTTCATAAAGTTTATGTGTTGTGATTTTTGTATATGGAAACATGTTACACCCAAAAGTGTTATAAACGAAAAGTGGGTCGAGTGTACTCACGGTTTTGCAAGTCTTTTAACTTGACAAGTCGGTGAAGGTAGTTGTTTTGATTGGATGAACGTCGAGTTATCCTACAAGAGGAAAACGAAGGCGTATGAGTATTTTGGGGATGATTATGGAACATTCGGATTTAAGATTCAACATGGGACAAAGTATATGATACGAAAAATAGACACTATAATAATCCATAAGGATTTAATATGTTTTCATAGGTTCGAGACCTATTAGAATAGTGACAAGGAACTATACACATGAGTGATAAACTTAATAACTCGATAGATGATTATTTAGTCATTATCAAGGGTTCGGTTTTAGGGTTTATATTATAGTCCATAAATACATATATAGTTATATAATCATGTAGGAGGTGGGAGGATGAACCATCCACTTTGGTACCTCTAAGTATCATGTAAGTCAAGTAGGAGGTTGGAGGATTAACCATCCACTTTGGAACCTCATATGATGTTAACCGGTACATAAGTTACCATAGGTAACAAGGAGGGTTCTAGAACAATACTATGAACAAGAATGTAAAATACAAGAATGTAAATGTGTTACCATGATACCAAGTAGCCAAGTAAGCTACAACCCGGGGAGCCGACATCGACACAAGTCGAAGGCTAGGCGGGGTTGTGTTACTTTGAATCTAGCAAACTACTTGGAATAATGATGAAAATCATCAAGTGATGGGTGGTCTCAAAGTTAGGATATCCCAAGCTAACCAAGGTGGACACACTATCATCAAGCTCTTTGCTTGGCATCACTTGTGAGCTTAAAGCTCTTCCATAACAGAAAGTTTGGAGTGTTTAAACACTCTTGTTTACATGTACTACAACCTTGGTTAGTCTCACTAAACATAGCTTTGATTAGGAGCTCAAGAACACAAGATTGGATGAAGAAATGATAAGTTTAAACAAGTTTTGAAAACATCTGAACACAACAGAAAGTTTTGGACACTTTGGGAGCTTTTCCAGAACCCTTGGATTCAATCCCAATGTTTATCCAAGTATTTAGAAAGAAGAATCAAGCAAAAAGAACAAGCTATCTATAAATAGAAAGTATGGAAACGCGAGGCGTTACAGTCTCCCCTCCTTTAGGAAATTTCGTCCCGAAATTTAGGAAGATGCAACGAAGAGATGCGGATACTTAGTCTTCATATCACTCTCTAGTTCCCAAGTAAATTCAACTCCACGTTTCCCTTCCCAACAAACTTTTACGAAAGGGATTCGACTGCGCGTTAATTGCTTGATGTAACATCCGTCAAAAACCGGATTTACCAAACCCACTCCGTTTACTAACCGAACAATCAGTTAAAAACTTCGTTGCGTATTTAATGCCCAAATTAATTTTAAACGATACATAATTAATAACTATATTGGAATATATAATTTATATTTGAAAATGTATTAAAAATAATGAAATAAAAATAAATCAATGCTGCCGGGTTTCGAACCCGGGTCAGCCAGCGATTTTAGCAACGATTTAACTCTCATCCATCAAACCACTCCGCCACTTGTGTTCTTTAGTAACATATCAAAACAATTAATTCAAATATCAAACTTGAATTTAAAATTGACGCGCCCAATCGTAGTCGTCGGAAATCCCGACGATTTCGCCGAGATTGGACGGTTTCTTCTGTCTTAACGTAAGCATTAACCTCAATATCGGTTATAACCGATGTCCAGTCCGCGACTTTGGTCATAACCGCCGGAAAATTATTGACCGATGAATCAAGACGGTAAACGGACCAAATTCGTCGATGTTCTTCCCTATAAATACACCCTCTAACTTCTGTTAGCCTTTTCGCTCACAATCACACCCTTTCTCGACGTAATTTCACTCGCCGGAAACCTTCTGCAACTCGCCGGAAAACCGAACCCCTTCACCTCTGTGCCTTACTCTAAAAACTGAACACCTAGAGCTCATACCGAAGCCACCCACACTCACCTCAAGCTCCCTGAAGACCCTCTGCCGCAAGACACACGTCGCCGGAATAACTTGCTATCACCGGAATTTCGCCGGCGAAACAGAGGATCTTTGTTCGGTATATCTTACACCTAATCTCTCTCGTTTTTATTAATCTCACATGTAGCTAATCACTACACACTAAAGAAACTGATTATTTTTGTCAAAACAGTCGGACACCGGTTCTGGTTAAGTTTAACGAAGAAGATGAAGTTTTCAGTTATATATATATATAATTTAAATCAAGTTTTATCTCGGGTTAGACACACAGTCCAGCGGTGGACTGTGTGCAAATATACACGCATACGTCCCGAGTTCGATTCTTGTCCCACGCACACTCGCCTTAATAAAAATGTCCCTTTTTAAAACGGAACCAGATTCACTTGCAAAAAGATGTTAAGTTTAATAAAAACCGGAATAATAACCAAGATAGACACACAGTCCAGTGGTGGACTGTGTGCCAAACTAACCCACAGGTCCCGGGTTCGAGACCTGTGGAGAGCACCGACCGAGACATTAAAATCGTTTTTAAAATAAATGATTTTCGGATTAATTCAATTAGTATATAAACAGAAATATTTCAGGTTAGACACGTAGCTCAGTTGGTAGAGCTGCGTGCACGCGAACGGGAGGTCTCGGGTTCGGGCCTCACCCGGCGCACACAATTACACAATAAAACCGATCAACAAGTCAACGGTCAACAAGTCAACGGTTAAAAAGTCAACAATTTTTTTATTATTTGATTTATTTATTTTATTTAAAAATCAATTAAAAATACTTAAAAATAACATTTTTAAAGTTAGAAAATAGCCTTAAACTCACAAAAATATATCCAATAATCCTACTAAAATTGATTAATAAAATCCGCTTATTTACCGAACCATTATGTTATTATCTAGGTTAGTTTCACTCGTGGTTAAAATCAACTTCGTGCGCATTCAACCTCATCAACCGAACGCACCCAATGTGAGTGAATCTTACAACTCCCCTTTTTAATTACACGTTTTGGGGTGTGTCATGTGTCACAAAAATTAACTCGTTTATTTAAACTTGTGCCATACCATATTGTGATCTAAACTTAGATTGTATATATTGTTTGTAGTTACGTATTTCATATTGTCAAGTTATATGCAAATCATTCATTAGGCCCATCAGTTCCTCGTGGGAGACGAGTTGAGCAACGCGTGCCTCAAAACAATCCATTATTGTATGTGTGTGCATTATCTAATGATTAAGTGTTTTGTGAATAAGTTTACATCTATATTTACTCATATGTGGTTGTGCACTCTATTTTATAATCAATTAAATAAACTTGTTCAAATGTTTTTCATAGGATTCACTCGCCAACTTTTTGTTGATCCAAAAACAATTTTTACACATGATACAGGTGAACAGGATGAAGCAAGGAAAACATAGGAAATGCCTTAGAAGAAAACAATGAAGTTTAGAATGATATTTAGGACATGATGTAATTATGATTGTATGTTTCCCTTTAAATTGTAATAATGAATATGAAACGTTATAATAAATGTCATGAGCTTTGATGATAACCCAATCATGCCTCGATCACCTTTTCCGTTGCGGGTCGGGGTGTGACAGATTGGTATCAGAGCCATGACTATAGGGATATAGGATAGGTTATTAGACCCTTAGAACCTATACTATAGTTGACTAGATCTTAATTGTTTATGCGGTTACATGCAAACTTATGATGTTTATTTGTTTCATATTTGTTTATACTTACAGTCAAACATACATATTTATATGCACATTCATCATACATATTTCAATGTTCATATATTCAAATCATCTTCATACTTTCATTATTCAAAGATTTTGTCGCAATTTTCAAATCTCATCAAAGTAAGTTCTGCGACGAGCATGTAGTAACTGGAAGGGTACAAGTACCGGTAGTCGGAACGTCCTGTCTAGGTTGGCATTCGTATAAATCCAATATAACGGACCAGTTTGTCTACCTGGGGACTAACGATGAGAGTACGAAGGACCTAGTAGGCCAAAGCATGCCACACCAAACGTCGTTCGAACTAACCCCACTTTGAGGTGTCACCGTGTCTATACCTGGACACATTCCGAATATCATACGTTACATATTTCTCGATTTTCTCCGGGTTTTAGTGTACGTAACCAGGCTAACACATGCGAACCATATGAAAAACCCGGTTTTTATGGGGCCCACATGATTACGAAGGTGAAGTATGGCGGCATGCAAGGCCCAATTACGAGCAAAGCCCAAGACATCCTATGGATGTAGTAGATTTATTATTTTATATTTATTTTATAAATGTTCATTCCTAAATACGACCCATGATCCCAAAAACATCCAACTCATACTCTTGATATGTATTCCTTGTAGATGTCTTCTAGCCTCGTCCGTAGGAAGATGAGAGCAGAAAAGCCCGCGAGCGCATGGCTGCCCTAATCGCTCAACAAATGGCTGCCGTAATACCCAACATTGTAATTCAAGTCCAACAAGCCCTTACCACTAATCCCGTCAATCAAGAAGATCAACACATTGTCAATCCTCCCCCAATTACCACCAAATGCACCTACAAGCATTTCAAATCCTGCGACCCTCCAAAATACGAAGGGACTGAAGGTGTCACCGCTCTCCTCCATTGGTTTGAAGAAATGGAGAACACTTTTCTAAATTGCGATTGCCCCGATGATCGCAAAGTGCGATATGCTACTGGTCGTTTATATGGAATAGCGCTTACTTGGTGGAATACAGAGAAGGCCAAACGAGGTGTTGAAGACGCTATGACTTTGACTTGGGAAGAATTGAAGGAAATCATGACAAGACGGTTTTGCCCAAGGAGCGAAATCAAGAAATTAGAGGATGAGTTCTATTCGTTGAAGCAAAAGGAAGGCGACCACTCCACATACAACAAAAGATTCCTCGAGTTAAATCAAATGGTTCCCAACTTGTTCACTCCTCTTTACCGTTTGATCGAGCACTACATTTGAGGTCTTCCGTCAAAAATCCAAGACTCTGTAATAAGTACCATGCCTGCAACTTTTGAAGCAGCAATGGAGTTAGCTACAGAGCTCACCGAAAACCGAATCCGGAACAAAGACTTCAAGGAGGAGAAGAAGAAGGATAAGGCATCAACTGAAACTTTAAACTTCACCCAAACCGAATCCCCTTCTCAACCCATTTTTAAGAGAAAACGAGATGGGCAACTTCTCGCTGTCACCCAACGTAATCAACCAATTTCACAAGCCATACCCATCTAAGCTATCCCAATCACTCAAGTAGCACCCGACTCAACTTACCCGAATAAGAAACCATACCTTGGACCTCACCCTCGATGTAACACCTGTTTTTATCACCATCCATCTACCTTACCTTGTCGACTATGTGCGAATTGCGGACGCTATGGTCATTTGAGCAAGGTTTGCCGCACCCCTCAAAACCAAATCTCTCTCCCTACTCAAAACATGATCCAAACCTATAAACAACCCAATACCCCATGTTCCCATATGTTCGAGCTTGTTTTAATTGTGGCGACCCTACCCACTTTAGAAACACGTGCCCTCGACTGGTTAACATCATAAACACTCAAGCTCAATCAAACCCAGTTAACCAAGTAAATCAAGAAAACCCAATCACTAGACCACCAGCAAGAGGAAGAGTGTTCAACATCAACGCCAATCCTGTCGAAGATAATGACGGCCCAAACGAAACCACCCAACTAGTCCCCTTCACCGAAAATCAAGATTCAACTCCAACAGCTTAGTTTTTTTATGTTTTTCTTTATGTTGTCTCAATTTTCCCGTATCCCAGTTATAAATGGGAATCTTATCCAAGGATATTAATACGAGTTGCTATTTCAGTTTGTTTATGTTTTAAAGTCACATAGAACTAATCATAACTTACGGATAAAGTCAATGAAAATTTGACAAGAATATGGTGGATACGCCGCTGGTACTTCCTATATATAAGTATTCTTGCCAAAGGATCAGAGGCATTATCTGGCAGTTATGAGAAGTTCCATGTGGAATTTAGCATTGTCTTGATTGAAGTTTGTTTTGTACTTACTGATTTAGCATTTATGGCATCTTATCATTTAAAGAAATTGGATTGTATTCCATTTCTACATAGACTAACCTCTCCATCACAACAAACGAGAGAGGTATTGTCATCATTCAAACATGGATACTATCAGAATTAAGACTCAAGTTTTGGTTGTTGTGGTTGTTTTAGAGTCACATAGAACTAATCATAACTTGCGGATAAAGTCAATGAAAATTTGACAAGAATATGGTGGATACGCCGCTGGTACTTCCTATATATAAGTATTCTTGTCAAAGGATCAGAGGCATTATCAGCGGTTATGAGAGGTTCCATGTAGGATTTAGTATGTTTTGGTCAAAGTTTGTTCATCATACATTTCAGCGTATTTCAATTTCATCATTTAAAGAAGTTGAGCTATGTCTCACTTCCACAATGACTAACCTCTCCATCACAACAAACGAGAGAGGTATTGTCATCATTCAAACATGGATACTATCAGAATTAAGACTCAAGTTTTGGTTGTTGTGTTTGTTGTAATCATAACTTGCGGATAAAGTCAATGAAAATTTGACAAGAATATGGTGGATACGCCGCTGGTACTTCCTATATATAATTATTCTTGTCAAAGGATCAGAGGCATTATCAGGCGGTTATGAGAGGTTCCATGTAGGATTTAGTATTGTTTTGGTTGAAGTTTGTGTTATATTCCCTGATTTAGCATTCATATCATCTCATTATTTAAAGAAATTGGATTATGTTCCATTTTCTACATAGACTAACCTCTCCATCATAACCAACGAGAGAGGTACTGTCATCATATAAACATGTATACTATCGGAATTTAGACTCAAGCTGTGGTTGTTGTGTTGTTTATGTTTTAGAGTCACATAGGACTAATCATAATTTACTGATAAAACCAATGAAAATTTGACGAGAATATGGTGGATACGCCGCTGGTACTTCCTATATATAAGTATTCTTGCGAAAGGATCAGAGGCATTATACGACGGTTATGAGAAGTTCCATGTAGGATTTAGTATTGTTTTGGTTGAAATTTGTGTTACATTCACTGATTTAACATTCATATCATCTCGCCATTTAAAGAAATTGAATTGTGTTCTATTTCTACATAAACTAACCTCTCCATCATAACAAACGAGAGAGGAACTGTCACCATTCAAACATGTGTGCTATTAGAATTTGGACTCAGATATTGGTTGTTGTGTTTATTTATGTTCTAGAGTTACATCATAGAACCAATCATAACTTACTGATAAAACCAATGAAAATTTGACAAGAATATGGTGGATACGCCGCTGGTACTTCCTATATATAAGTATTCTTGTCAAAGGATCAGAGGCATTGTCAGGCGGTTATGAGAAGTTCTATGTAGGATTTAGTAATTTCTTGGTACATTGGTTGTGGCGTTTATTTATGTTCTAGAGTCACATCATAGAACCGATCATAACTTACTGATAAAACCAATGAAAATTTGACAAGAATATGGTGGATACGCCGCTGGTACTTCCTATATATAAGTATTCTTGTCAAAGGATCAGGGGCATTGTTAGACGGTTATGAGAAGTTCCATGTAGGTTGTAGTATTAGAAATTTTGTTTTAGGATATAACCCTATCTCTCCAAACATATCAAAACTCTTACGCATGAAATCATACTTAGTGAATCAACTCCGCTTATCAATATTTTTATCGTAGGTAACAAAAAGCGATTCCTGTAGCAGGGTACTCAACCCTTACAAGGAACGTTACCGCCACAAACAAAAATTTAAACTCTTACTCTTTTTCTAAGTATGTAACTGTCAAACTAAACACCATCCTTTTTAGACAAATATGTCACTACTTAAATTTCGGGACGAAATTTCTAAAAAGCAGGGGATACTGTAACATCCGTCAAAAACGGGATTTACCAAACCCGCTCCGTTTATTAACCGAACAATCAGTTAAAAACTTCGTTGCGTATTTAATGCCCAAATTAATTTTAAACGATACATAATTAATAACTATATTGGAATATATAATTTATATTTGAAAATGTATTAAAAATAATGAAATAAAAATAAATCAATGCTGCCGGGTTTCGAACCCGGGTCAGCCAGCGATTTCAGCAACGATTTAACTCTCATCCATCAAACCACTCCGCCACTTGTGTTCTTTAGTAACATATCAAAACAATTAATTCAAATATCAAACTCGAATTTAAAATTGACGCGCCCAATCGCAGTCGTCGGAAATCCCGACGATTTCGCCGAGATTGGACGGTTTCTTCTGTCTTAACGTAAGCATTAACCTCAACATCGGTTATAACCGATGTCCAGTCTGCGACTTTGGTCATAACCGCCGGAAAATTATTGACCGACGAATCAAGACGGTAAACGGACCAAATTCGTCGATGTTCTGCCCTATAAATACACACTCTAACTTCTGTTAGCCTTTTCGCTCACAATCACACCCTTTCTCGACGTAATTTCACTCGCCGGAAACCTTCTGCAACTCGCCGGAAAACCGAACCCCTTCACCTCTGTGCCTTACTCTAAAAACTGAACACCTAGAGCTCATACCGAAGCCACCCACACTCACCTCAAGCTCCCTGAAGACCCTCTGCCGCAAGACACACGTCGCCGGAATAACTTGCTATCACCGGAATTTCGCCGGCGAAACAGAGGATCTCTGTTCGGTATATCTTACACCTAATCTCTCTCGCTTTTATTAATCTCACATGTAGCTAATCACTACACACTAAAGAAACTGATTATTTTTGTCAAAACAGTCGGACACCGGTTCTGGTTAAGTTTAACGAAGAAGATGAAGTTTTCAGTTATATATATATAATTTAAATCAAGTTTTATCTCGGGTTAGACACACAGTCCAGCGGTGGACTGTGTGCAAATAAACACGCATACGTCCCGAGTTCGATTCTTGTCCCACGCACACCCGCCTTAATAAAAATGTCCTTTTTTAAAACTGAACCAGATTCACTTGCAAAAAGATGTTAAGTTTAATAAAAACCGGAATAATAACCAAGATAGACACACAGTCCAGTGGTGGACTGTGTGCCAAACTAACCCACAGGTCCCGGGTTCGAGACCTGTGGAGAGCACCGACCGAGACATTAAAATCGTTTTTAAAATAAATGATTTTCGGATTAATTCAATTAGTATATAAATATAATTAAAAACAGAAATATTTCAGGTTAGACACGTAGCTCAGTTGGTAGAGCTGCGTGCACGCGAACGGGAGGTCTCGGGTTCGAGCCTCACCCGGCGCACACAATTACACAATAAACGTCAACAAGTCAACGGTCAACAAGTCAACGGTCAAAAAGTCAACAATTTTTTTATTATTTGATTTATTTATTTTATTTAAAAATCAATTAAAAATACTTAAAAATAACATTTTTAAAGTTAGAAAATAGCCTTAAACTCACAAAAATATATCCAATAATCTTACTAAAATTGATTAATAAAATCCGCTTATTTACCGAACCATTATGTTATTATCTAGGTTAGTTTCACTCGTGGTTAAAATCCAACTTCGTGCGCATTCAACATCATCAACCGAACGCACCCAATGTGAGTGAATCTTACAACTCCCCTTTTTAATTACACGTTTTGGGGTGTGTCATGTGTCACAAAATTAACTCGTTTATTTAAACTTGTGCCATACCATATTGTGATCTAAACTTAGATTGTATATATTGTTTGTAGTTACGTATTTCATATTGTCAAGTTATATGCAAATCATTCATTAGGCCCATCAGTTCCTCGTGGGAGACGAGTTGAGCAACGCGTGCCTCAAAACAATCCATTATTGTATGTGTGTGCATTATCTAATGATTAAGTGCTTTGTGAATAAGTTTACATCTATATTTACTCATATGTGGTTGTGCACTCTATTTTATAATCAATTAAATAAACTTGTTCAATTTTTTTTCATAGGATTCACTCGCCAACTTTTTGTTGATCCAAAAACAATTTTTACACATGATACAGGTGAACAGGATGAAGCAAGGAAAACATAGGAAATGCCTTAGAAGAAAACAATGAAGTTTAGAATGATGTTTAGGACATGATGTAATTATGATTGTATGTTTCCCTTTAAATTGTAATAATGAATATGAAACGTTATAATAAATGTCATGAGCTTTGATGATAACCCAATCATGCCTCGATCACGTTTTCCGCTGCGGGTCGGGGTGTGACACTTGACTCCTCAGTGCATGATTTCGACCGGTTTTTCCACATAGTGCAAAGTATCATTGATTTGAAGATCTTCAAGCGGAACATGAAGTCCTTCAGCTAGACACCTCTTTAGATTTGAAACGTGAAACACAGGATGAATATTGTTGAGCGTTTGAGGTAGGTCCAGTCGATATGCTACCTTGCCAATCCTCTCGAGAATCTTGAAAGGACCCACGTAGCGAGGGGTGATTTTGCCTTTCTTACCAAAACGGACAACGCCTTTCCAATGGGATACCTTGAGAAGTACATGATCACCTACATGAAATTCCAAGGGCTTGCGTCTTTTGTCAGCGTAGCTCTTTTGTCGGCTTCGTGCTTTGAGGAGATTATCACGTATTTGTGAGATCTTGTCCGTTGTCTCTTGTATTAGCTCAGGACTAGTGATTTGTGCGTATCCAATCTCGTGCCAACAAATAGGTGAACGACACTTACGACCATACAAGGCTTCAAATGGAGCCATTTGAATACTAGCGTGATAACTATTGTTGTACGAGAATTCAACAAAGGGTAAGTGCGAATCCCAATTGCCGCCAAAATCGATTACGCGTGACCAAAGCATATCCTCCAAGGTTTGGATAGTATGCTCGGTTTGACCATCAGACTGAGGATGAAAAGCGGTGCTAAGATTAAGCCGGATGCCAACGGCGGATTGAAAAATTTGCCAAAGGCGAGAGGTGAAACGAGCGTCGCGATCAGAAATAATATCAAGAGGTGCACGATGACGACTAATGATTTCACTCGTCTAGATACGAGCCAATTTCTCGACTTTGTAATCTTCATGAATAGCGAGGAAGTGCGCGGATTTCTTCAAACGATTGATGATAACCCAAATGTTGTCATGACTAAAAGGAGTACGAGGCAATTTCCTGATGAAATCCATGGCTATGCTCTCCCATTTCCAGACAGGGATTTCTGGTTGTTCGAGCAAACCAGAGGTACGTTGATGTTCTACCTTGACTTTGGAACACATAAGGCATTTGGACAAGTAAAGAGCGATATCATGTTTCATTCTAGGCCACCAATAGGATGCACGGAAATCATGGTACATCTTATCAGCTCCAGGATGAATGAAGTATCGGGAGAGCTTCGTCCATCAAGGTGTTTCGAAGGTTGAGATGATCGGGAATCCAAATGCGACTATGGTAGTAACGAATACCATTGGGCTTAGCTTCGAGTGGGTTTTTACTCCACAATTCAATTCGTTATCGAGGTTACCCTCGTTACGGACGGCAAATTGTGCTTGTCGAATCAACTGGTTGAGTTTTCCCACGATTTGGTAGCAACGAACACTCCTAACATGAGTCTTACGACTGAGTACATCGGCCATGACATTCGCTTTACCAGGGTGGCAGCGAATATCACAGCCGTAGTCGTTTAACAATTCTACCCAACAACGTTGACGCATGTTAAGTTCCTTGTCGTCAAAGATATGTTGGAGGCTCTTATGGTCGGTGAAGACCGTACACTTAGTACCATAAAGGTAGTGTCGCCAAGTCTTTAATGCAAAAACAACTGCACCAAGTTCAAGGTCGTGAGTAGTATAGTTTTTCTCATGTATTTTGAGTTGTCTCGATGCGTAAGCAATTACTTTCTCTCGTTGCATGAGAATGCAACCAAGACCCTGGTTAGAGGCATCGCAATACATGACAAAATCGTCGTTCTCATCAACGAGAGTGAGGATAGAAGCATTATAAAGCATGCCCTTGAGCGTGTGGAAAGATTCCTCTTGTTCGGGACCCCAAACAAAAGGTTTATCTTTTTGAGTCAACGAAGTCAAAGGAACGACAATCTTTGAGAAGTTCGAGATGAAACGGCGATAATACCCAGCTAGGCCAAGAAATGAACGAATATTGGAGGGCGACTTAGGTGCAATCCAATTCTTCACATCTTCTACCTTTGTAGGGTCAACATTAATACCGAGTTCATTGACGGTGTGACCTAAGAATTGAACCTCTCTTAGCCAAAATTCACACTTGGAGAATTTGGCATAAAGACGTTCGGTTTGCAAAAGTTGAAGAATGAGACGCAAATGTCGTTCATGCTCTTATTTCGTCTTGGAGTAGATTAGGATATCGTCGATGAATGAATGACGAAGTGATCAAGAAAAGGCTTACACACGCGATTCATGAGGTCCAAGAACGCAGAGGGCGCGTTGGTCAAACCAAGAGGCATAACTACGAACCTCGTCCTGCCATAATCTGTCACACCCTAACCGATTGCGGAAACATCAAGGCAGAATGAAATAGATTGCTCATTGCTCATAAAACTAATCGTGACAATAGTTAATTAAACCGGATTTCATTTCATACATAAATTGTCATAAAACTAGAATGATAACTATTGTTGTACGAGAATTCAACAAAGGGTAAGGATGAAAAGTGGTGCTAAGATTAAGCTGGGTGCCAAGGGCGGATTGAAAAGTTTGCCAAAGGCGAGAGGTGATGCGAGTGTTGCGAACAGAGATAATATCAAGAGGTGTACCATGACGACTAATGATTTCACTCGTGTAGATACGAGCCAATTTCTCGACTTTGTAATCTTCATGAATAACGAGGAAGTGCGCGGATTTGGTCAAACGGTCGATGATAACCCAAATGTTGTCATGACTAGAAGGAGTACGAGGCAATCTCGTGATGAAATCCATAGCTATGCTCTCCCATTTCCAGACAGGGATTTATGGTTGTTCGAGCAAACCAGAGGGACGTTGATGTTCTGCCTTGACTTTGGAACACGTAAGGCATTTGGACACGTAAAGAGTGATATCACGTTTTATTCCAGCCACCAATAGGATGCACGCAAATCATGGTACATCTTATCAGCTCCAGGATGAACGGAGTATCGGGATTTGTGAGCTTCGTCCATCAAGGGGTTTTGAAGGTTGAGACGATCGGGAATCTAAATGCGACTATGGCAATAAAGAATAACATTGGGCTTAGCTTCGAGTGGGTTTTCGACTCCACAATTCAATTCGTTATCGAGGTTACCCTCGTTAATGACGGCAAATTGTGCTCGTCGAATCAACTCGTTGAGTTTTCCCACGATTTGGTAGCAACGAACACTCCTAACATGAATCTTACGACTGAGTGCATCGGCCACGACATTCGCTTTACCAGGGTGGCAGCGAATATCACAGCCGTAGTCGTTTAACAGTTCTACCCAACGACGTTGACGCATGTTGAGTTCCGTTTAGTCAAAGATATGTTGGAGGCTCTTATGGTCGGTGAAGACCGTACACTTGTACCATAAAGTAGTTCGCCAAATCTTTAATGAAAAAATACTGCACCAAGTTCAAGGTCATGAGTAGTATAGTTTTTCTCATTATTTTGAGTTTCTCGAACGCGTAAGCGATTACTTTCTTTCGTTGCATGAGAATAAACCCAAAACCCTGGTTAGAGGCATCGCAATACACGACGAAATCGTCGTTCCCACCGGGGAGAGTGAGGATAGGAGCATTACAAAGCATGCCCTTGAGGTGTGGAAAGATTCCTCTTGTTCGGGACCCCAAACAAAAGGTTTATCTTTTTGAGTCAGCGAAGTCAAAGGAACGGCAATCTTTGAGAAGTTCGAGATGAAACAGCGATAATACCCAGCTATGCCAAGAAAGGAACGAATATTGGAGGGAGACTTAGGTGCAATCCAATTCTTCACAGCTTCTATCTTTGTAGGGTGAACATGAATACCGAGGTCATTGACGGTGTGACCTAAGAATTGAACCTCTCTTAGCCAAAATTCCCACTTGGAGAATTTGGCATAAAGACGTTCGGTTTACAAAAGCTGAAGAATGAGACGCAAATATCGTCCATGCTCTTCTTTCGTCTTGGAGTAGATTAGGATATCGTCGATGAATACAATGACGAAGTGATCAAGAAAAGGCTTACACACGCGGTTCATGAGGTCCATGAACACGGCAGGCGCGTTGGTCAAACCAAAAGGCATGACTCCGAACCTCATAGTGTCCATAATCAGTCACACACCAACCGATTGCGGAAACATCAAGGCGGGACGAAATAGATTGCTCATTGCTCATAAAACTAATCACTGACGATAATTAATTAAACCGGATTTCATTTCATACATAAATTGTCAAAAAACTAGCGTGATAACTATTTTTGTACGGGAATTCAACAAAGGGTAAGGATGAAAAGCGGTGATAAGATTAAGCGGGTGCCAAGGGTGGATTGAAAAGTTTGCCAAAGGAGAAATGTGAAACGAGCCTCGCGATCGAGATAATATAAGAGGTGTACCATGACGACTAATGATTTCACTCGTGTAGATACGAGCCAATTTCTCGACTTTGTAATCTTCATGAATAGCGAGGAAGTGCGCGGATTTCATCAAACGATTGATGATAACCCAAATGTTGTCATGACTAAAACGAGTACGAGGCAATTTCGTGATAAATCCATGGCTATGCACTCCCATTTCCAGACAGGGATTTCTGGTTGTTCGAGCAAACCAGATGGACGTTGATGTTCTACCTTGACTTTGGAACACGTAAGGCATTTGGACAAGTAAAGAGCGATATAATGTTTCATTCTAGGCCACCAATAGGATGCACGGAAATCATGGTACACTTATCAGCTCCAGGATGAACGAAGTATCGGGATTTTATGAGCTTCGTCCATCAAGGTGTTTCGAAGGTTGAGATGATCGAGAATCCAAATGCGACTATGGTAGTAAAGAATACCATTGGGCTTAGCTTCGAGTGGGTTTTTGACTCCACAATTCAATTTGTTATCGAGGTTACCCTCGTTACGGACGGCAAATTGTGCTCGTCGAACCAACTCGTTGAGTTTTCCACGATTTGGTAGCAACGAACACTCCTAACATGAGTCTTACGACTGAGTGCATCGGCCACGACATTCGCTTTACCAGGGTGGCAGCGAATATCACAGCCGTAGTCGTTTAACAATTCTACCCAACGACGTTGACGCATGTTAAGTTCCTTGTCGTCAAAGATATGTTGGAGGCTCTTATGGTCGGTGAAGACCGTACACTTTGTACCATAAAGGTAGTGTCGCCAAATCTTTAATGCAAAAACAACTGCACAAAGTTCAAGATCGTGAGTAGTATAGTTTTTCTCATGTATTTTGAGTTGTCTCGACGCGTAAGCGATTACTTTCTCTCGTTGCATGAGAATGCAACCAAGACCCTGGTTAGAGGCATCGCAATACACGACGAAATCGTCGTTCCCATCAGGGAGAGTGAGGATAGGAGGATTACAAAGCATGCCCTTGAGCGTGTGGAAAGATTCCTCTTGTTCAGGACCCCAAACAAAAGGTTTATCTTTTTGAGTCAACGAAGTCAATGGAACGGCAATCTTTGAGAAGTTCGAGATGAAACGGCGATAATACCCAGCTAGGCCAAGAAACGAACGAATATTGGAGGGCGACTTAGGTGCACTCCAATTCTTCACAGCTTCTATCTTTGCAGGGTCAACATGAATACCGACTTCATTGACGGTGTGAGCTAAGAATTGAACCTCTCTTAGCCAAAATTCACACTTGGAGAATTTGTCATAAAGACGTTCGGTTTGCAAAAGCTAATGAGACGCAAATGTCGTCCATGCTCTTCTTTCATCTTGGAGTAGATTAGGATATCCTCGATGAATACAATGACGAAGTGATCAAGAAAAGGCTTACACACGCGGTTCATGAGGTCCAAGAACACGGAGGTCGTCGCGTTGGTCAAACCAAAAAGGCATGACTACAAACCTCGTAGTGTACATAATCTGTCACACCCCAACCGATTGCGAAAACATCGAGGCAGGACGAAATAGATTGCTCATTGCTCATAAAACTAATCGTGACAATTATTAATTAAACCGGATTTCATTTCATACATAAATTGTCATAAAACTAGCATGATAACTATTGTTGTACGAGAATTCAACAAAATGTAAGGATGAAAAGTGGTGCTAAGATTAAGCTGGGTGCCAAGGGCGGATTGAAAATTTTGCCAAAGGCGAGAGTGAAACGAGCCTCGTGATCAGAGATAATATCAAGAGGTGTACCATGAAGACTAATGATTTCACTCGTGTAGATACGAGCCAATTTCTCGACTTTGTAATCTTCATGAATAGCGAGAAAGTGAGCGGATTTGGTCAAACGATCGATGATAACCCAAATGTTGTCATGACTAGAAGGAGTACGAGGCAATTTCGTGATGAACTCCATGGCTATGCTCTCCCATTTCCAGATAGGGATTTCTGGTTGTTCGAGCAAACAAGAGGGACGTTGATGTTCTGCCTTGACTTTGGAACACGTAAGGCATTTGGACACGTAAAGAGTGATATCACGTTTCATTCCAGCCAACAATAGGATGCACGCAAATCATGGTACATCTAATCAGCTCCAGGATGAACGGAGTATCGGGATTTGTGAGCTTCGTCCATCAAGGTGTTTTGAAGGTTGAGACGATAGAGAATCCAAATGCGACTATGGTAGTAAAGAATACCATTGGGATTAGCTTCGAGTGGGTTTTCGACTCCATAATTCAATTCGTTATCGAGGTTACCCTCGTTAATGACGGCAAATTGTGCTCGTCGAATCAACTCGTTGAGTTTTCCCACGATTTGGTAGCAACGAACACTCCTAACATGAATCTTACGACTAAGTCATCGGCC
Source organism: Scalesia atractyloides (assembly GCA_947069175.1). Classification (NCBI taxonomy): domain Eukaryota; kingdom Viridiplantae; phylum Streptophyta; class Magnoliopsida; order Asterales; family Asteraceae; genus Scalesia; species Scalesia atractyloides. The sequence continues at coordinate 55,215,989 of CAMTDV010000016.1, read as the reverse complement.
ACGACGTTCGCTTTACCAAGGTGGCAGCGAATATCGCAGCCATAGTCATTTAACAATTCTACCCAACGACGTTGGTGCATGTTGAGTTCCTTTTAATCAAGGATATGTTGGAGGCTCTTATGGTCGGTGAAGACCGTACACATTGTACCATAAAGGTAGTATCGCCAAATCTTTAATGCAAAAACAACTGCACCAAGTTCAAGGTCGTGAGTAGTATAGTTTTTCTCATGTATTTTGAGTTGTCTCAACGCGTAAGCGATTACTTTCTCTCGGTGCATGAGAACGCAACCAAGACCCTGGTTAGAGGCATCGCAATACAGGACGAAATCGTCGTTCCCATCGGGGAGAGTGAGGATAGGTGCATTACAAAGCATGCCCTTGAGCGTGTGCAAAGATTCCTCTTGTTCGGGACCCCAAACAAAAGGTTTATCTTTTGAGTCAACGAAGTCAAAGGAACGGCAATCTGTGAGAAGTTCGAGATGAAACGGCAATAATACCCAGCTAAGCCTAGAAACGATGAATTTTAGAGGGCGACTTAGGTGCAATCCAATTCTTCATAGCTTCTATATTTGCAGGGTCAACATGAATACCGAGTTCATTGACGGTCTGACCTAAGAATTGAACCTCTCTTAGCAAAAAATCACACTTGGAGAATTTGGCATAAAGACGTTCGGTTTACAAAAGCTGAAGAATGAGAAGCAAATGTCGTCCATGCTCTTCTTTCCTCTTGGAGTAGATTAGGATATCGTTGATTAATACAATCACGAAGTGATCAAGGAAAGGCTTACACACGCGGTTCATGAGGTCTATGAACACGGCGGGCGCGTTGGTCAAACCAAAAGGCATGACTACTAACTCGTAGTGTCCATAATCTGTCACACCCCGATGGCGGAAACATCCAGGCGGGACGAAATAGATTTCTCATTGCTCATAAAACTAATCGTGACAATAATTAATTAAACCGGATTTCATTTCATACATAAATTCTCATACATTACAAGAAAAATTCAAATACAACAACATAGATTAACAAAATTTGATACAACAATATTAAACCTAAATGTCTACATGTGTATCTATCGTCCTTGCAACTTTGATTTCATAGCATCATCTTCATCAACCTGTAACATGTTTTAAAATAACAATTCAATGCAAAAGCAAAGGCGAGTACACAAGTTTAGGCATAGCATACGTATACCAATAAAGTTTTGACAAATCCTCATGGAAAATATTATTTTTACAAGAGCATATATAAGGCATGCAATACTACTAGTCAAACCCTTAACGCAAACGCGATATTTAACATGGCCTCTAGATTTCATGAGGAGGGGGATTCGTTACTTCCTTAGCGCTATACATGTCAAACGAAGGCTAAAATAGTTAATGACTAAGGTATTACATAAAAAATGTCCATGATATTAGTATTAATGTAACGATAGTATTCATGGATATAGGATTGTTTGTGCATTTCATAAAGTTCTTGTGTTGTGATTTTTGTATACGGAAACATGTTACACCCAAAAGTGTTATAAACAAAAAGTGGGTCGAGTGTACTCACGGTTTTGCTAAGTCTTCTAACTTGACAAGTCCGTGAAGATAGTTGTTTTGATGGGATGAACGCCGAGTTATCCTACAAGAGGAAAACGAAGGCGTATGAGTATTTTGGGGATGATGATGGAACATTCGGATTTAAGATTCAACATAGGACAAAGTATATTATACGAAAAAAAGTCACCAATGTATTAGCACTTGTCTTTGACACTATAATAATCCATAAGGATTTAATATGTTTTCATAGGTTCGAGACCTATTAGAATCGTGACAAGGAACTATATAAATAAGTGATAAACTTAATAACTTGATAGATGATTATTTAGTCATTATCAAGGGTTCGGTTTTAGGGTTTATATTATAGTCCATAAATACATATATAGTTATATAATCATGTAGGAGTTGGGAGGATGAACCATCCACTTTGGTACCTCTAAGTATCATATAAGTCAAGTAGGAGATTGGAGGATTAACCATCCACTTTGGAACCTCATATGATGTTCACTGGTACACAAGTTACCATAGGTAACAAGGAGGGTTCTAGAACAATACTATGAACAAGAATGTAAAATACAAGAATGTAAATGTGTTACCATGATACCAAGTAGCCAAGTAACCTACAACCTGGGGAGCCGACGTCAACACAAGTCGAAGGGTGGGCGGGGTTGTGTTACTTTCAATACAGCAAACTACTTGGGATAATGATGAAAATCATCAAGTGAAAGGTGGTCTCAAAGTTAGGATACCCCAAGCTAACCAAGGTGCACACACTATCATCAAGCTCTTGGCTTGGCATCACTTGTGAGCTTAAAGCTCTTCCATAACAGAAAGTTTGGAGTGTTTAAACAATGTTGTTTACTTGTACTACAACCTTAGTTAGTCTCACTAATCATAGCTTTGATTAGGAGCTCAAGAACACAAGATTGGATGAAGAAATGATAGTTTAAACATGTTTGAAAAGATTTGAACACAACCGAAAGTTTGGGACACTTTGGGAGCATTTCCAGGTCTGGATTCTCCATGGAGAACCCTTGGATTCAATCCCAATGTTTATCCGAGTATTTAGAAAGAAGAATCAAGTAAAAAGAACAAGATTTGAGCAAGTTATGCTCACTTTTGTGCAAGAAGGTGAATCTGCCCGAATTTCTGATTTGCAAGAGTTCTTGAGGTGATTTGAGAGAGATTAAGGAGTGGTGAAAGTGTAAAATGTGTGGAGAGGACATGGGTTTTATAGGGGAATGAGTTAGGGTTGGTTTGGGGTGTTTAATGATGCTTTGGAGGTGATTGGGTGAGGAGAAGTGGTGTGGATCCGTGCATAATCGCGAGCCAAAACAAGTTTGTCCCACCCAGATACCCTTACGGACCGTAAGGGTAAGGTATCCCCTTACGGTCCGTAAGGACTGGGCCGGGACACATTTTTCTTATTTTGTTGTTTTGTTCAATTTTGACGGCTCTAGAACATTTTTAAGGACATTATATGATATGTTAAGGCATTATAAGCATAAATAACATGTTGTAACATAGGTGTAAGTATAAAATGAATACGATTTAGTATGAATATCATGTTTAAGTCTCGAAACATCACATTTGCAAGTCGTCACACAATTTCGAGTATGAGTTTCATGAATATGATCACATGTTTAAGTGTATGAATAAGTACAAGTATAAAATGATTACGAATAAACATTACATGAATAAATGCGAGTTTCCATTATGATTCACGTCTCAGAATACAACGTTTAAAACTACAATTTGAATACGAGATACAATGCCTTTCGAAAATAGAAATACAATACGAGCTATCTATAAATAGAAAGTATGGAAACGCGAGGCGTTACAGTTAAGGTAATTTACGCTACTTTAACGTGTCATGTCTCTTTTTGTCATCTAAAAACTATGAACATATTTCATCTCTATTTGTGATGACAATATAAATTTCAATAAGTTTTTCTTCATTCTTGTTATTCGTATTCCATTTACAAATTCGAATGTGATTACACTTTGTGTAATATACAACTGCATACCAACTTCGCGGATTATGTTCTTTATTATTAGGAACTAAATCTCGCAGTTTAGCATATTATGATTGCACACTAGTGCGTTCATACAATCTCTACAAATACTCTGTGCCTATCACTACTACTTTTGTTTTCATGACATTACATACATCGTTTGTTTTGTATAGTACATGATTACAAATACATTTTTGCTTAGTATGTTGACCTAGCATACCTAGCACATAGTTTCAAAATATTGTCATGACATACTTACATTATTTATGACAATCCATGCTTAATGTATGATGCATACTACCAGTTTGATTAGTGTGGAACATATATTAACATTTGTACTAGAATTGAATACCTACTACTAATTTTGTTGTATGCAAAACAAGTAGTGCTATCATTGCTAGTATGAAACACGTTCTGATTCAATAGATGTTGTGCTATGACGATGCTGATTTGATTTCGATGTTGCTTCGACCTTATTGTTTATTTTCCCTCACTTAACAAGATGAGCTATGTGGACCATATGACGAAACGGATAATTATGGGTGCACACTTAATTATGAAGTTAGATGCATGAGAATCATAGTAAGCCTTATTAAGTATGGTGGCATAAAATCTAGAGTGATAGGGTAACGGGATGGGTATGACACAATAAGAACATGGTGGATACACCGATGGTACTTCATATATATATAAGTGTTCTTATTGGGTTATTCCTCAGAATGTTATTCGGATCATGTGAAGGTTTTATGTTATCTTGGACCATATGTGATTATGTGATTATCTTTTATTTGTTTATTGAATACACTTAACGAGGCGAGTACATTCATTAACTCTATTCGAGCCGACCGGGAGTATATTATGGTGTTAAAGGTGACGACCATGATGCCATAGGTATGTTGAACGGTCTCTTATGCATGAGATGCTCATGGTACATGGGATGTACCTCGTGGGACGTTAGAAACCGTGTACGTATGGCTAGGCTTGAGTGTACACCCCTTTGTTTGCGTTGGATTTACACTAAGTGCCTTAAGTATAACATAGTACCATACAAAATAATTTTTATACACTCGACAACGCTTTATAAATTCAAAAGTTCTAAAGGTTTGAATACCTTGAAGATACTTTGAATATCTTTGTTTACGCTTTGAATCCCCCTAACATTCCCAACACCAAATGATGCTCCGCATCTCTGGAATCTTGAGCTTTGTTATCTATCAATTAGTTCAAACACACTCTACGGTCTCCTTCGAATGAATTTCGGGATGAAATTTCCTGAAGTACGGGAGACTGTAACCCCTATGAAAAATTTCTGGCTTTCAAAAACTTTTTCTTTGAAGGCATTTCGTTAACCGATACTTAAACGTAACCCGTTTAAATGTAACATATGCACCGGGACGAGGACATAAGCTACACGTACCCTAAATACCCTTTACATAACTTAGATATAGGTTTTGAGGGTTTAGGAATAACAAAAAGCGACAAAACAAGTTCAGGGGCCATTCTTGCCAACTTTAAAACTTGATGCCCAGCTACCAGGCTTACGGACCGTAAGCCTCGGGCCATATGGTCCGTAAGCAGGTGTCAGACAGCAGAAATGCAGCTGGCAGCTTCCTGCTTCTTCCTTGGTCCCCAAGTCCAGGTTTTTGCCACCAATTCACCTCCTTTGGACATATGACACTAATCAGTTCCTTGATGACTCATGGACACTTGGCTTGATCTTGTGAGCTCATTCACACTATAAATAGCCAAGAGTTCTTCACTTTCAACTTGCTCATTTCTTATTTCTTCCTCCTATCTTCTTGGAACTTGCTTCCAGTTTTTAGAGGCCTCCAACTCTGAGCTCTTAAGTGTTCTCAGCACAAGTAAGTGCTCTCTCTTTAGTCTTGTTCATTATTTTGGCTATTTTGAGCCAAAAGTCAAACAGATTGACTTTCTGTTTGACTTTCGATTCTGACCTTAATCGGTCAAGTCAAAGTTCAATTGAACTTTGCAACGTGATCGTGATCACGAAGGTTATGATCCCTAACGATTACACCTTATGATTACCAAGTTTACTAGTCGAAGTGATGAGTCAAAGTTTCGGTCAAAGGTGCGCATTATGTGCATTTTATGATGGAACTAGTTTCGGGTATCAAAACACTAAGTTTTGATACCAAATCAGTTTTATAACTTAGTTAGACATGTTTTAACATGTATAACTCGTCACTTCTAGTTTAGTGCTTATATTGGGTCGTTAGTCGAGCGTCTTGACCACCATTTTGACTTTCGAATCCGACCCGTTTGGTCGATCTTAGGATCCGACCAAACACATATTAATGATTATAGTTATATAAGGAATAACCCTCTGAGGTTATATTATGGTCACTTTGTTTGGTTAGTGTTATGATAAGTCGCCTTTATGTTCTTTAATAATGACCAAAACGCCCTTTTTTGCGCATAAATCCATCTTAAGCATATGTAACCAACTTTTTGACATATAAACTGATGTTACAACTTTATCAAACTTATTTTGGCATGTAAGACTTATCATAGAACTAGTTTGACCATTCAAACGCGTTTTAACGCAACTGACACGTTAAAGTAGCATAAACTACCTTAACGGGTCATAACGGGCCAAGGGCACTTAGGTTTCATTCGAAATTAGAATATTAATTTTGGTAAACCATTTCATATGAGTTCCAACACTCATTTGGTTTATAAGACTTCATACTACCCGATCTCCCGTTTTCAAGTTTCGACACACTAACATGTAGTTATCGATACACTAGGAACCACTTCAACATTTGAACCTTGATCCTTTGGGCTTTGTTATATCATTTGAACAAGACCTATACGCAATACTAAGTGAGTACATAGCTCCCCTCTTTTATGTTTTGCAAATATTTTGGGGCGATTCATATGTGTAACCATTTTTTCTCAAATGTATGGCATGTATGTGGTTACTAAGTACTTTTTGTGTAGTATTCCTATTATGCAAACATGACGATTGAGAACACGAACCAAATGCTTGTAGGATCTTTCTATCTTCATAGTCAGATTCTTGTAGGATATTTGAAGTACAGTCTTAAATCTTCCTATCTTCATAGTGAGATTTCTAAGAAGTGCTTTACAGGACGATGGTTATTGTTTATGTGTAGAAATTGTTGGTGATTTAGATAACGAAACTAGAGTAATACAATAAGGGCTTGGTGGATACGCCGCTGGTACTTCCTATATATAAGTGTGCTTATTGTATTACCCTTCGTAGCCTTATCCGAATCACCATTAGGATTTAGGATTTTGTGATTCAATGTGACAAGACGATTTGACTAAACCAAATCCTTAAAGCATCTATCTATCTTCATAGTTAGATTCTTGTAGGATGTTTGAAGTACTTAATTGATGTCCTTGATTGGATTCTTTGTGTAATTTAATGCGTATGTGACAAGACGATGTGACTAAACAAAGCATTTATCTATCTTCATAGTTAGATTCTTGTAGGATGTTTGAAGTACTAAATTGATGTCCTTGATTGGATTCTTTGTGTACTTTATTGCGCGTGTGACAAGACGATGTTGATGATTATGTGATTTTGTAATTAGTTGTGATTTAGATAACGAAATGAGTGTAATACCATAAAAACATGGTGGATACGCCGCTGGTACTTCCTATATATAAGCGTTCTTATTGTATTACCCTTGTAGCGTTATCCGAATCACTTTAGGATTTTGTGTTCGATTGTTTCAAAGTTCAATATCCAAATCCTTGTAGAATGTTATCATATTTTATATGTTAGATTCTTAGAAGGCTATCCAAAGTATTATTATAAATCATTGATTTGATTTCTAATAGTACTCACACGAGTTATTACTGGTTTCAATATTGTTGTTACTAATCCTTGGTTGGATTTTTAATAACATACTCACAAGTGTTATGACCGAATTCAATGTGATTACAAAGATCAAAGTATAATTTTCAATGGCATAAAAATTACCTAGTAATAATCATATTTCCATATACAAAACTCTTTTGTCACAAGTTTCACAATCAAGATTATGTATTGCAAAGCTAAACCTTTTCGCCATTCCTTGGCTACAAAGAGTCCATTTTCAATTAACAACTCTTGTAATTGTTAAAGCATTGCAATACCAAACTTTTTGCCACTAATAGGAGTATATGCAAGCTGATTCGGCTCTAACAGTAATCATCCAAGTAATTACCAATATCAGTCGCTAAGTCGGTAACACCTATAACTTGGGCCCGGGTGGGTATTTTTAGGCCATATTGTACATCTAGCACCCTGTTGTGGTGATGGATGTTAGGGTAGGATCAGTTTTACGTTTGGCTCTCGGGCACCGGTTCGCGTGCCAGCCACAATCGGTTGTTCTATGTGTTCGGATAATGGTACTAAGATCTAGATAGTGCCAGTACATTGTAATTTAGAAAAGATTAAGCATTTATTAAGGAAATCCGGACGTTTGGAGGATTAAGGCCTCCCGAATTTGAGTTTCCGTTTTCGCCGTCGGGGATTCTCCCGAACGGTGGTGAAACACACCCAGAGTGTCCAGCTTACCCTGGAACTTCAAAGAATACCCCCGGTGTTCCACTTATAGCCACAATAGGGTTCAGTCCGTCCCCATTCCGGAATGTTCGTTGTCCGGAAAACTGCCTAAATAAGTTAAAAGAAACGTTTTAAAAGCCGAAAAATCCAATTTAATCTATGTATTTTATAAAATTCTGGAAATTTTTGTAGAAATCAGTAACAATATATAGATTCAAGGAAAAATATTTTGGGAATTTATAAAGTTATTTTTTATAACCTAAATAATTTATTTGTAAATTAGTATTTAACCAAATAATTTACATCGCTTATCATCTGATGTCTAAAAGTTCTAAAAGTATTCCAGTAAAGTCCTTATATATCCAGAAACTCCCTGCAAAAATTTGGGATTTTTCCGATTTCGTTTCAGTGCGTTTCCGGCTACCGAAAACTCCCAAAAATGCAGATTTTTAATCCGAATCAAAATTGAATCAATTGACTCCCAAACATCCCAGCACATTCACTATATGTTCCTTAGTGTTTCTATTAAGTTTGGTGATTTATTGATTCTGTTTGGTATTTTTCCCGAATTTCTTTCCGTAAAACAGTTAAAAATTCGCCAAAAATCATAGTAAGTTCCAAAAATTCTAACATTGTACGTGGACATTCCTGTCAACACCCTACATCACTACACCAGTTTTCAGCTGAATCCAATACCCACGGACCAAGTTATGGTCAAACAATATTATGCCATTCTAGTTTCGAGTTTCAGGCGATATACCTAGCGATTCCTTTTATTCCGAGCATTTTTCTTGTGTCCAGGAGTGTGTGGATGCTATATTCAGTACCTACACACCAAGTACAATCCAAAAATGCCATAACCCATGTCAATCAAGCCTTGTTTCACTGTTTTTCGGTTAATAACTTGGTTAATCGCTTTTGGGTCGATTAGGGTATCAAAAACAGAAGTTTTGTGATCTTGGCTATCATATAACATCAGGGAATCCCTGGTGTGTTCTTATTCAGCCAAGAACCATGTTTAAATCATTCAAAATCATGAATTAAAAAGGGTTTTCTTTGTCTAGTTCATGTTTTCTCAAGAAATAATCATCAAAACGATAAGAAACTTGGATTATACCTTTGATTTTCTTAATTTGATGGAGTATCAGCTGATTTCTTGAAGTTCTTGAGCAGAGTTTGTGTGAAGATGAAGTAAAATGAAGAAGAAATGAAGAAAAAAGAAAGAAAAAGAGAATATATATAAAGGGGGCGGTTCAAGTGGGGGCACCCCAACCCCACCAACGCTTTTTTGTGCTTGTTTTTCATGTTAAAAGATGATGTTTATCTTCGGTCTTGTGTTTAGGTTCTTTTTTGGGTCCCACACGCGTCCCCGATTCGCAAACAGGCTCCTTTTTTCGCGTTGTTGTGTCAAAAGACTCGGTTTTAAAAACCATGCATAACCGGCTCGAAACCCGAACACGGTTACGCTTTAATCATAATGGCCTCGTATTAGGGTAGTTAAAGTGTTTTTAGGCTTTATTGACCGTTCCTTGCATGCTTGGTTGTCTTTCGTTGCTCTCAAAATGAAGGCGTTTCCCTAACCGGGAAATGCCTCGTTTACGTGCCCGAGCTCCGATTTGCTTCAAATCCTATGTCATGGTCTATGGCACATAACTAAGATGTTTTGTGAACTCAAAATCTTAAATAGCCCCACCAATGGCCTAATAATCAGCGTCAAATGTTTAATGCGTTGTTAAACGGAAAGCTCCTGTTTAACACGTTGTTACAAGCTGAGGACACCAACCTCACACCGTTGGCCCTTAATAGTGTCATGTTAACCATGACGTGCTCTCGGATTCCTTCAAGACATAACAGATATTGCTTAGCTCAGAACACAAGTCATGCATGTGTTCAGGTTTTTGCACAATTATTCTTTTAAGCATACTTAAGTTTTGGGACCAATTATGGTGTCCCTGGTTTCGTCCTGAGTATCAAGAATTCGTATCATCACAGGTAATCACAACAAATATCATGATATACATGTCAAGTCCGGTTACCGCGGACTTGTACAGGTCAAAGTTTACCGGGATTTTTCATAGTTGTCACACTCTCCCCCGGTTAAAAGAATTTCGTCCTCGAAATTTCGTTTAGTAATTCGTTGAAAAGCTCATTATTTATATTTGTGCCAGTCATCTGACAGACAAGTATGTTTTCGCTTTTCGTTTAGTATCATCATCGTACAGGGATGATAATTGTGCTACATAGTAGCGGTATAATTTTTCCATCCACAATTCCTACGTATTGTTAAGAGTAACGTTGGTCATCACTTTCAATCTGAAAGTGAGAGTGCTGTTGGACTCACAGTAGAATATGAGTCTCGTATTCTGCTTGCAATTAACTACAATTATTATGTTTTTCTCGCATTCATTATTTTTACCATTTAGACACCATAGGCTGCATTCACGATTTTGGTTTAATATTTCTTGATTACCCTCTATAGAGGAGGGGTATGGATACCCTCTCAAGGTTCGTTGCGAACGCCGTAATAGTGAGCACCATGCTCAGCATGTTTGTATAAAGGGAATAATTTGGCTTCACCGAGTTGTGAGGGATAGTCTTCCCTTGTTTTCGTGTACTTAGTTATCTTTGGTTACTCCAAACCGACCACGAGAGTCCCTACTCTATGGTAGAGAATAAGAAAGAGAAAGGCTTTTGAGAGCCTAAGGTTGCCCTAAGGCGGGCATGTACACGAGTACTAACGAATCTGCACACTTACATCAATGGTGTGCCCAACTACTCACTAGTAGTCGGATTACGTCGTAAAGATATAAAATTTCTACATTAATAATTCCAGTTTATGTTATGTTTTGGGAGCTTGGCTCCAGCTATTGTACAACTGTTTATTAACTTTGATGACATCGATGTGATTCTCCGGGAGATAATCGCATAAAATTCCAATATACCGGGAATAATAGAGTGTGTAGCCAATGCGGTTTTAATAAGTAACACCATGTCTAGAACGCTACTATATCACGTAGAAATATTTAAAGTGTGATGAGTATCTAACGATCATAAGTGTCACCATGATGCTCCCAATTTTGGAATCAAAATTGATGGTAGACGTGCAGGTAATTCTATAAAAGATGACTAAGTAACGACTCATCGAATCAAGATTCCCCATCAACGGAGTATCCCCCATAGGGTTGGAACATAGCCACGCTCTACTACTGTTTTATAAGGATATCGTTAATGGAAACAACAAGAAGTAATCATTTCCTATTCTAGTGAGCTTTTGTGAACCAGTTAAATTTAGTCTGATAAAATGTTGTATCGTTTAAATCTCCAACGTTTGTACCTTATAAGCTTATGTTAATGAAATAAATGTTTTCGTTTAAGGGGGATACCAATTGTGTACTTTTCATCCTTATCTGGGTGAGTGGCACAATTCACAAGATGGTTTATCCCCACTTGACTGTCTCGGTCTCGTGGTTTTTCGAGTCCCATTCGGACTTAGTATGATCTGCATTGTATATGAGTATCGAAAGATAGGATGCTTTTTATCTTGGCACCTTTTCCATCTAAATCACCAATTAAACATAAGGGTTCCATCGAGTTCGCTCACACAAAACCATCTCGGTCTAGATTGGGAAAAATCGTGTGGCTTGACTTGGTATTGTAACTCTCCCAGTTGAAGAGAATTAGTTGTAGCGTTGAAGTTTTATTCTTATTTTAGGCATATAATATGTGCTTATCAAAGAAATTCCCCCTTTGGATGGACATGGGATGTATTTGGAAGATTCACTAGTCCTTTCATCTGGAATGATCGGGACTACTAGATTTATGGTTTAGCTTTCCCCAGGTGGGATCAGCGTGTAAAAGACACCAATTACGGTATTCGGACGACTCTGATTACTTCTTTTTAATGCGAGATTTAGTTTTGACCATGTTACTTCATGCGGGGTGGTTCTTAATTCTTAGAATTAGGTGGTACAAATACACATTTTATATATATATTATTAATATATATATATATATATCATATCGTACTTAAGATTTCTCCCGTTCTTGTTTCTTTAGGTAGCATAAGAATTTCTCGGTAACATCGTATTTCGCGATTACTCATTTAAATTGATATAAATGAAACTCAACTGAAGGTACCAACCAGTTGAAGGAAGACGAGGGGTGTTTCAACAATATTCCCATGATCTAAAGAATGTACTCCTCGTATACTTACGAGGACAAGCAACACCATTTAACGCATAACTCTTGGTTACTCACAAGAGTAGGGTATCGTTCACTTTGTATCCAATCGACGGATGAAAGTCAGTGTATCACATGCATCATCCCCCTACATATGTAGGAGACCGTTAGCAAATAACATTTTTACAACGGCCCAAAGGGAATTTCGATCATCCCCTATGAATCTTAAATAACAACGTATATAAATATTTGGACTCCTCGGATGTTTAAAGGAAGAGGAGGAGACATATGGTGTTCCCCTGGTATTATTATCGTAGAGTTGGGGAGTCAACATGTTTTATAGACATATAAGTATCTGAGCTGGTCCCTACTCAGGACCAATCACACGGTCATCGTAGGTATCATGACGCGAAAAGCCTTAACCAAAAGGAATCAAAGACCCATGTATCCCCTTACACGATTTCGAGAACGAACGCACCGCCCTCATACGGGTGAATATGATTTAAGAATTAGTGTTCCAAGGGTACGGATAGTGAAAGAATTCAGGTCATGACCCCGTGTATATAGAGCTTGGGCGTCATTCCCTTTCGCCCGGGTTCTACGGTACCATTCCTTCTCATGGCTGTTTCGTCGCCCTACTTAGGAATGGTAATACTCTGCCGATTACTACTACGATCATTATCGAGATGAATACTTAGTATGGTCGTCACAAAAATACTTAGTACGATCATTATCTAGATTCTGCAGGTTTAGACAGGAGTTGTCACATAGATTAGTCATCGGATTACTATACTCGAATACTACTCAAATGCAACCTCATCTTTTACTGGAACATTTTTACTAAGGTGAGGCTTAAAACAAAGGATCGTTTAATATATAAAAATTTTATATGATTCTTTTAAATACGGTCCTTCGAATAAATATATATATATATATTTATATCAAATAATCCTCCGACGAGAAATTCGCTTGGTGTCCTTTTGTTTATTAAATATGCATTAAGAAGTAGCTTCGTTATGGCTCCTTCATATCGCTCATTCATTAGTACTTCGAGTTACTGGGGATTTACCTTGTATTAATTTGAACTACATCGGTAGAATTCAAGGTTGTATGCCACTAGGTTCTATTACCGATATACATGTCGTAATTCCCTAGGAAGCTAATGTATCGCAGCATGGTTGAGCATTAATTAAAAGGATAGGGTGATCAAATTAGTAATTACATGCACCGGACCTTAAAGCTTTCCATCAGTGTTGGTAAGCTGAACTGAATTTATTTGAAAAAAATAAATCGGATTACTTAGCGATTATAGTTTTCTTACTTCGCACTAGGGTTACATCACCCTTAACCGAGATTTACCAAATTGACCCTTGGATTGGACCGCGGATAATGTTGTATATTTATAAATAAACGTATGCATATGAGTGTTCGGTTAATACGAAGTATTAACGGTTACGAGGAATATGGACAAAATGTTTTCGCCTCCACGAGTCTTATTATAATCAGATCCGCATCCACACAATTCCTTGTTGAACCTGGATTGCATCGGATAAGTTTCTCCATTTATGTATTACCCCTAAATCCCTTGGGTTATTAATACCGATGCTAATTACGTGTCCTTATTAAGAATTAGGGATTGGATCACAAGCGAACCACAGCTAGTAAAGGAAATATACGCTTCAACCGAATAGTTTCATCGACAATGGTTGGTGACACAAGTATAGTTGTTTGTCGTAACGTGATGATTTCGAATATATGATTGTACGTTCTAACAAATTCTGCCAAAAGAAATAAATTATGCTGAATTGTCTTACCAAAGACAGAAACATTGCTACTTATCATGAATCAATCATTGGGTAAATTGATTTGGGTAAGCTATCACCGGCTATACCCAAATTGTTCACCACATAGTGCTACCAGGGTGTAGTACCCCTAGAAAGTCGTATTACGAATTCGAAGAAGGACCTTCCCTAGGATTAACCCAAGGGTCGTTATATGTCGACCCAAACTACCTTCACTTAGAAGTACCACAAACATGTATAGATATCGTAGTTACAACAATTGTGGCATCATCTATTGCATCAAATAGGGTCGAAGTATGAACACTGCATTGCCCAAAACATAACCGAACAAATCGCAACATGTAGCTCGTCTACCCTGAGTAACGGTACCTTTATAACGTAGTCGGGTGTTTATCTACAAAAAGTACCGCAACATATCCACCACACCCATATACATGATCAAGTGTTCCGTTCACCAAGATATTCGGGCCTCATATTACTTTCCGCGAATAACCAACTGAAATCCGAAACAATCATTAATCGTACGCAATGTAACCGACGGTCACACGAAACGAGGTTCCACAATGCAAAGCGTTTCAAAGGAATCTGTAATCACAAAATTATATCCAATGGAATCGAATGACAACGGGAAGGGTAACTTATTCACGCCTTCCATGCCATCTCCATAACCCGGAGATCATCAAACTCACACATAACATATATCGGGACATGTGCTAAGGAGTACCACTAAGTATCATAATATCATATGACGTGAGGGCTAAAGCCAATATTGTAAGCAGAAGAGGAATCCAACGGACAATCAAATGAATCGTTGAACCAAGGACAAGAAAGTTTCGCAAGGTGTTTGAATTCTGTGATTGTATAACAATCAAATGTGAAACAACGAGAAGTAGAGTAAGGATCCGTACACGTCCTCCCAGTTTATTAGAACAACCTGCGCGTTTTTTTGTATCTATGTTCTTTTTGAAATACCATTCTGGTATGCAATCGTCGTTATAGTAACTATAAGGATAGAGTTGGTGAGATCGTATCGTAGTAAAGACTTGAGTTTTCACATCATAACGTATATGTAACAACTGTATGAGTGATAAGAATCCAATTCCAGTGTATATTAAATATGTGATCAGTAGGAATGTGGAATGGACTGTAATACCCGTTTTCTGCCTATCCCAAAGGCATATGTAGTAAAGTATTATCCACCGATCCCAATTCATGTACCAATCCATGCACAAACATTCACACACTATCACCTTGGTACACGTATGTATCACTCCACGTATTTAAGTGTGTTTATTACCACGACTTTCCCAACACTGCCTCGTATGAGCAAGTCTGCTATTACGTTCCGGACCATAGTTACCCAATTGCCCCACAAGGCCATCCTGGTACTTGCCAGTAGGATACTTTACAATGTTCGCTAAGTACTTTTAGTTGAGGTTAATTTTTCCAATGATGTCCACTAAAGTCCGAGCCTGTAGTTATAGTCTAGGTTTCCTTAAAGGCACCTAATTCTCTATAACCAATGGCTCTGATACCATCTTCTGTCACACCCCAATCTGCAGCGGAAGAAAACACGGGATGCAACAGACACCTCTGGTACAAGCGCATTGTTTATAAAGACACTACATTTTATTAATTACCAAAATGTTGATTCGTACTATATGTATGTTACAACCGCGTGTTCCCACGAACCACATAAGTCTACTAAGCCGCATGCGTCTATATAAGTATTTGTCTATAAACACGTCTTGAACCACATATCCATATCACCTTGGTCTCAAGTTACCTGAAATGCATGTTAGTTTTAAAAAAAGTCAGCTAAACGAGCCGGTGAGTTTCACTTGTTTGGTTGTTTCGTAGCAAAATTCTTTAACAAGTTTAATTGCACAAGTCACAGATCGTAGGTGGAATTAAACAAGTATGCACCAGTGAAACCTTGACTGTTTTAACCGTACCGGGTCACACAGACACCTTCAGCTCGCCGGGCCATGTCACAACAGACACCTCAGCTAGCCGGACCGTGTTACAACAAACCCCTTCAGCTAGCCGGACCGTGTTAGGAAATTCACATCATCACAAGTTGGTGCAATTAACACAGTTTGTAACATGCAAATCACCCAAAAAAACAATAAAACAGTTTAAAAGTGGGGGAGTGAAACTCACAGGATAGCAGTATCACAAGTAGCAATAGGAGTATATGCAAGCTGGTTCGGCTCTAACAGTCATCATGCAAGTAATTACCAATATCAGTCGTTAAGTCGGTAACGCCTCTAACTTGGGCTCGGGTGGGTATTTTCATGCTATATTGTACATCTAGTACCCTGGTGTGGTGATCGATGTTAGGGTAGGATCAGTTTCACGTTCGGCTCCCAGGCACCGGTTCGCGTGCCAGCTACAGTCGGTCGTTCTATATATTCGGATAATGGTACTAAGATCTAGACAGTGCCAGTAAATTTTCATTTAGAAAAGAATAAGTATTTAATAAGGAAATCCGGACATTTGGAGGATTTAGGCCTCCCGAATTTGAGTTTCTGTTTTCGCCGTCGGGGATTCTCCCGAACGGTGGTGGAACACACCCAATATGTCCAGCTTACCCTGGAACTTCCCAGAATACCCCCGGTGTTCCACTTATAGCCACATAGGGTTCGGTTCGTCCCCAGTTCCGGCAGGTTTGTTGTCCGGTAAATTGCCAAAATAAATTAAAAGAAGCGTTTTAAAAGCCGAATAATCCCATTTAATCTACGTATTTTATAATATTCTCGAATTTTTTGTAGAAATCAGTAACAATATATAGATTCAAGAAAAAATATATTTTGGGAATCTTTAAAGTTATCTTTTATAACCTAAATAATTTAGTTGAAAATAGTATTTAACCGAATAATTTACATCGCTTATCATCCGATGTCTAAAAATTCTCAAAATATTCCAGTAAACTTCTTATATGTCCAGTGCGTTTCCGGCTACCGAAAACTCCCAAAAACGCAAATTTTTAATCCAAATTAAAATTCAATAAATGGACTCCCGAACTTCCCAGAACATTCCCTATATGTTCCTTAGTGTTTCTCTAAAGTTTGGTGATTTATCGATTCCCTATATGTTCCTTAGTGTTTCTGTAAATTCAATAAATGGACTCCCAAACTTCCAAGAACATTCCCTATATCGCTTATCATCCAATGTCTAAAAATTCTAAAAATATTCCAGTACCTACACACCAAATACAATCCAAACATGCCATAACCCATGTCAAATCAAGCCTTGTTTCACTGTTTTTCGGTTAATAACTTGGTTAATCGCTTTTGGGTCGATTAGGGTATCAAAAGCCAAAGTTTAGTGATCTTGGCTATCATATAACATCAGAGAATCCCTGGTGTGTTCTTATTCAGCCAAGAACCATGTTTAAACCATTCAAAATCATGGATTAAGAAGGGTTTTCTTTGTCTAGTTCATGTTTTCTAAAGAAATAATCATCAAAACCATAAGAAACTTAGATTATAACTTTGATTTTGCTTAATATGATGGAGCATCAGCTGATTTCTTGAAGTTCTTGAACAGAGTTTGTGTGGAAGATGAAGTAAAATGAAGAAGAAATGAAGAAAAAAAAAGAAAATATATATTATGGGGGGCGTTCTAGTGGGGGCACCCCTACCCCACCAACGCTTTGTCGTGCTTCGTTTTTCGTATTAAAAGATGATGTTTATCTTCGGTCTTGTGTTTAGGTTCATTTTCGGGTCCCACACGCGTCCCCGATTCGCCAAACGGGCTCCTTTTTTCGCGTTATTAGTGTCAAAAGACTCGGTTTTAAAAACCATGCATAACCGTCTCGAAACCCGAACACGGATACGTTTTAATCATAATGGCCTCGTATTAGGGTAGTTTAAGTGTTTTTAGGCTTGATTGATCGTTCCTTGCATGTTTGGTTGTCTTTCGTTGCTCTCAAAACTAAGGCGTTTCCCTAACCAGGAAGCTGCCTCTTATTGCGTGCCCGAGCTCCGATTTGCTTCAAATCCTATGTCAGAGTCTATGGCACATAACAAAGATGTTTCGTGAACTTAGAATCTTAAATAGCCCCACCAAGGGCCTAACAATCATCGTCAAATGTTTAACGCGTTGTTAAACGAAAGCTCCTGTTTAACACGTTGTTACAAGCTAAGGACACCAACCTCACACCGTTGGCCCTTAATAGTGTCATGTTAACCATGACGTGCTCTCGGATTCCTTCGAGACATAACAGATATTGCTTAGCATAGCACACAAGTCATGCATGTGTTCAGGGTTTTTGCACAATTATTGTTTTAAGCATACTTAAAGTTTTAGGACCAATTATGGTGTCCCTGGTTTCGTCCTAAGTATCAAGAATTCGTATCATCACACATAATTACAACAAATATCATGATATACATGTCACGTCAGATTACCGAGGACTTGTACAGGTCAAAGTTTACCGGGATTTTTCACAGTTGTTACACTTTAGTACCAGTAATTGTGAGCAATTTTTAACGTGACTCCCTGATATTTTTCCCGCATCTTGTTGTATTACACGATTGGGGTGTTACACATTGGTATCACCGCAAAGTTCAATTCAGACTAAAAAAGAAAAATATGAATTTAAACCCACATGGTCTGATGAATGTGATGTCTTTGAAAACTTCAAACCCAATGATTTCACAAACCCCAGATGGTCTCAGACTCTTAAAGAACCAAAGATAAAAAGCATTCCTATCACTAAATCTGAAACAGATTACAAAACATATGTTGCCAAAGAGGAAGAGAAAAGTGATAGGAATGACAAGGTTGCAAGTCTGAATTTTGTGAAAAAACAAATCATGTTAATAAAAAATGTTTCAGATTAAAATCAAATGATATCAATAGAGCAAACGGTATTTGTGAATCTATGATACCCACGATGAAACCAGTACACCTTACTTGGTCCTAAACTTAAAGCCTGATTAAAAACAATAATTTCGCGTAAACTTTGCAAACGTGTGTGACTTGTGTGCTTGATTAAACGACATCTGTTATGTCTCAGAGTAATCCGAGAGCACGTTATGAATGACATGACACTAATAAGGGCCAACGGGGCGAAGTTGGTGTCCTTAGCCTTTAAACACGTGTTGAACCGGCGCTTTCCGTTTAACAGCGCATTAAACATTTGACGTTGATTATTAGATTATCGGTAGCATCATTTAAGATTCCGAGTTCCGAAAAACTTACTTTTGTTCCATAGACTGTGACATAAAGTTTGAAGCTAATCGAAGCCCGGCCACGCAAAACGAAGCAGCTTCCCGGTTAGGGAAACGCTTTCATTTCGGGCATAACATAAGGAACCAAATGTGCAAGGAACGATCGATCAGCTTAAAAACACTTAAACTACCATAATACGAGACTTTATGATTAAAAAGTAACTGGGTTCGGATTTCGAGACGGTTATGCCCTATTTTTAAAACCGAGTCTTTTGACACTAAAAACGCAAAAAACGGAGCCCGTTTCACAAATCGGAGACGCGTCAAGGACCCGAAAACAAATCTAAACGCAACACTGAAGATAAACATCATCTTTTAACAGGCGATACAAAGAACGAGGTGGCCCCATGGAACCCTCCCCCGTATTTTATTTTTTTTTCTTTTAAATCCTTTTTATTTTTTCATTTTTACTTAATTTCTTCTTCAAATCTGGACTAAAACTCCTTCATCTCAGCTGATCTTGTACTAAACAACTTCAAATCAAAGGTATATACTCTTGTTTCATAAGGTTTTAATCATGATTTCTTGAGAAAACTTGGTTTAGGTCATGAAAACCCTTTTTAATCCATGATTTGTGAAGGTTTAAACAAGTTTATGGGCTGAATAAGAACACCTTGGGAATTCCCTGGTGTTACATGGCAGCCATGGTCACAAATCTTTGGGGTTTGATACCCTAAGCAACACCTATTCGACAAAAATCGCATAACTACTTGATTAACCGAAAAACCATGAAAGAAAGCTTGATTGATCTAAGTTCTAGCATATTTGGATTGTACATGATTTGTAGGTACTGAATATAGCTCCTACACCCTTCTGGAATCAAGAAAAACTTGCGGAAACGGAGCTTGCGCTAGGTATATCGCTCGAAAACCGAATTTAGAGTAGGCAGATTACTGTTTTGCTATAACTTGGTCGTGATACATGGATTGAGCTGAAATTTGGTTTTCGTGATGTAGGGTATTGTCAGTAAGGTTCACGTAAAACTTTACAATTTTTGGAATTTTCTACGGTTTTTGGTGAATTTTTTACTGTTTTACCGAAAGAATTTTGGAAAAATTACCAATCAAATTCAATAAATCACTAAATTTTACAGTGACACTGAGGAACATATGCAGAATGTTCTAGGAAATTTCGGAGTTTATTGGTTGAGTTTTGATTTTGGTTAAAAATCTACGTTTTTGCGAGTTTTCGGTAGCCAGGAATGCAACGAAACGAAATCGAAAAAACCTAAAAATTTTGTGAGACGTTCTGGACATTTAGGGGATGTTCTGGATTTTTTGGGAATTTTTTGACCACTGGTGATAATTAATGTTAATTATTTGATTAAATATTGTTTTGTAAAAAAAATTTTAAATAAGGAAAAGCCAAAATAAATTCCTGAATTATTTTTCCCATAATCTACAGATTTTTACTAACTTCATAAAAATTTACATATTTTTATTCAAATTATTGATTAAATGGGAATTTATGTAATTAAAAATATGTTACTTTAAATCAATTTCGGCAGTTTACCGCATAACAACCTGCCGGAACCGGGAACTGACCCTGCAATTGTCTTCCGCTGCGAGTCGAGGTGTGACAGAATCAAAATCTGGGTGCACTATCTTTGGAAAAAGTAATCATGTGACTCAACATTGCTCATTCTTAAAACCCTATGATGTTAACAATAATAGGTCAAAAGGGAAAATGGTAGTCAAAATTGAGATAGTCACCTTTCGCCTCCGACACATGGCTCGTCGGAGGGTACTTACACCTGTACCGGTGTTCACACCACCAGTTTCCCCTATCCGTCTGATACCCGTACCCATAGGGACCCAGCAACATTTTACCGCCCGTTTTCCGACACCACCTAGAGAGGACTTTTCTCCTTTTCACACCTACGAGCGAGGTGGCCCTTCCCAGCTGTTTAGAGAGTCTACACCCCTGTCTGGGGCATACCAGTTCCTCCTCAAGAGACACCTGCTCCCATCACCGAGAGCAGTTCGATGGGGTATTTGTTCGAGCAGATCTCCATGCTGGTGGCGAGGGATGAGGACAAGCAGCATAAGAGAGCGATGGGAGATTACTTGATCATCTTACAGCAAGTGATCATTGCATTACAACAGGGTATGGGTTATGTTCATCAGCACCAGGATCATTCTCGGGCGATACTGTATGGATGCATCGGTACTATCATAGGCCTGGTGGCAGGTTTTGTGGGTTTGACGTGTTGGTTGTGGCGATCTTAGTGTGGTTTTCTTTCATAGTATAGACAGACACGATGTATCTTTTGCCCATCCTACCAAGCACTGGGATTATACCATGTCAAGGTGGTGATGTAGTCGTAGTATTTCTCCATTTCGTAGTTCATGTTCTCTTTGGTATGACTTATGTACGTCACTTTGGTGACCTGTTTTGACAGCACTTAAGCACTGGCCCTTATGGGTTAAGTCTATGTGCAAATTTTGACGCTTGTATGATGATGATATTAATTAATTATATATATTATATATATATGATGATGTTTTTGACAATATGTGTCGTGGACTCATGTGTGTGATCAAGTGTGCGATGTGTTTTAACCGAATATGTGATATGTGTTAACTCGATACGTGACATGGATACATATACATCTATTGTTTATAATAGAACGGCCCCAAAACGCGTACCACAGATAACTGAGGCAGAAATCGCGCAAATGATAGCGCAACAGCTTCAGGCAGTTATTCCCACAACTGCGGCACAGGTTAGCGCTGGTATCAATGCTAACCCATCACCAGGACCCGTAGGTCAAAATGACAATCCAACCAACGCGCAAAACAAGGTTAGACTGGTTTGCACGTATACGCACGTCATGGAATACAACCCAATGGAATTTAGTGGAACGGAAGGACCGAATGGATTAGTGATAGGGAATAAGCGAGAAGCCCCGGAAAGTAATCGAGTCGGGGCAGCAAACACCGAAGAAAGGGAAAGCAACCAGCCAGAGTTGCACCATGACTACCCCAACCGGTAACTCTGATAACTATAAAGGAAAAGCCCCAAAGTGCAACAAGTGCACATTCCACCACTTTGGTGTGTGCAGAGCAGTGATATGCTCGAGGTGTCATAGAAATGGGCATTATGCCCAAAATTGTAAGATGCCCATGAAACCAGACCCTAAACCAACTCGCTTCCAACCCCCTAAGTCTCAACCTCTACAGCAGCAGCCCCAACAACCTACCAATAGGTTACCTACCCCCGTACGTGCTTTGGATGTGGCAGTACGGAGCATTTCCGTAAGAGTTGTCCGAATTTAGCTCACCAGGCGGAGGAAGGAATACCCACAACCAAGCATCTACCTCGAATACAGCTTGAGGCCGTGCCTTTGTCATGGGGCATGGTGACGCATGCTAGGATCCCAATGTGGTTTCAGGTACGTTACTCGTTTCAAATAAATTTGCGTCAGTGTTAATTGATACGGGAGCTTATAGAAATTATGTTTCCATTGCGTTTTTCCCACTATTGAATATGCCCGCTATTGACTTAAAACAACCCTATACCGTCGAACTTGCTAACGGGAAACCGATCATTAGTCACCAACTCATTTGTAACTGCCCTATAACCCTTAACGGTTACCAATTTCCCATTGACCTTTTACCCGTAGAATTGGGTAGTTTTGATATCGTCGTAGGAATGGACTGGCTGTCCAACCATCGCGCAGAGGTGTTGCGTGAACAGAAGGTTGTGAAGATTCCTTAATCCTCGACCGATGCAATCATGGTATAGGGGGAGAAGTTAGGTACCATGTTGAGCCTCATATCTCACCTCAAAGCATTGAAGCATATACGACAAGGATGTGACGTGTTCTTAGCCAGCGTCACGATGGAGGAACCAGCCGAGAACGTATTGAAGACATCCCGGTAGTGGGTGAATACCAGTATGTATTCCTGGAGGAATTGCTCAGATTGCCGCCTAATCGGCAAGTCGAGTTTCGTATCGACTTATTACCAGGAATGACACCCATTGCCAAAGCCCCATATCGTCTTGCACCGTCTGAGATGCAAAAACTATCGAAGCAA
This sequence comes from Scalesia atractyloides, assembly GCA_947069175.1. Classification (NCBI taxonomy): domain Eukaryota; kingdom Viridiplantae; phylum Streptophyta; class Magnoliopsida; order Asterales; family Asteraceae; genus Scalesia; species Scalesia atractyloides. Next base: position 55,192,625 of record CAMTDV010000016.1, on the reverse strand, counting down.
CTGCAGGAGTTACTGGGTCGTGGTTTCATCCGTCCTAGTTATTCCCCTTGGGGAGCCCTAGTCTTGTTTGTGAAGAAGAAGGACGGTAGCTTTCGAATGTGCATCGACTACAGGGAATTGAACAAGGTCACTATTAAGAATTGTTACCCTCTTCCAAGGATCGATGATCTTTTTGATCAGCTACAAGGAGCCCGGTATTTTTCTAAGATAGACCTTCGGACAGGTTACCATCAAGTGAAGGTCCAAGAGGACGATGTTCCTAAGATGGCGTTTCGAACTCGTTAGCACTATAAGTTCCTAGTTACGCCCTTTGGTTTAACCAATGCACTGGTTATGTTCATGGACATCATGAACATGGTGTGTAAGCCATACCTTGACAAATTTGTCATCGTCTTTATCTGATCTACTCCAAAAGCAAGGACGAGCACGAGCATCACTACCGTGCTATTTTGGAGATACTACGTACAGAACAATTGTACGCTAAATTGTGTAAGTGCGACTTTTGGTTGCAAGCCGTGCAATTTTTAGGACACGTGGTGGATCCAAGCAAGATAGAAGTAATCAAGAATTGGCCGGCGTCGAAATCTCCAAAAGAAATACGCCAATTCTTGGCACTGGCAGGGTATTACTGTCGCTTCATCGAAACTTCTCAAGTATTACCCAATCGCTGACCGCTTTAACACAGAAGGACAGGAAGTATGAATGGGGTGAAGATCAGGAAACAGCGTTCCAGTTGTTAAAACGAAAGTTATGTGAGGCCCCAATTATGACATTACCTAAAGGCAATGACGACTTTGTTGTGTATTGTGACGCATCGCGACAAGGGCTTGGATGTGTCCTTATGCAGAGGAATAAAGTTATTGCGTACGCTTCTAGACAACTGAAGGTGCACAAAAAGAATCACACGATGCATGATTTGGAACTTGGCACAATTATATTCGGATTAAAGATTTGGAGACATTATTTATATGGTACCAAGTGTACTATATATACCAATCACAAAAGCCTCCAACATATCTTCGACCAAAAAGACCTGAACATGAGGCAGCACAAATGGGTGGAATTGTTAAATGATTATGACTGTGAGATAAAGTACCACCCGGGGAAAGCTAACGTGGTAGCGGATGTGCTAAGTAGGAAGGATCAAATTAAACCCCTTCGAGTGAGAGCCTTGGGAATGATTGATCAAATCTGGAATGCGTAGATGCAAGCCCTGGAAGGAAAGCCAATTGCCTGGTGAAGGATTGCACGGGAATGAGAAAAGTTTTGGGAGGAAAACGGACGAGGTATTGTATTTCAAGAATCGAGTGTAGATTCCTGCAAGTTCGGAGCTAGAGACAATTGATCATGGATAAGGCTCATAAATCGAAATATTCGATTCACCCCGGTACATATAAGATGTACCACGACCCTAAAGAATTTTATTGGTGGCCGGGGATGAAAAAGGATGTAGCTGAATATGTGAGCCAATGCTTGACTTGTGCGCGAGTCAAGGAAGAATATCATAAACCCTCGGGAATGTTACAACAACCGAGATACCGCAATGGAAAAGGGAGCAAATCACGATGAATTTCGTGACCCATCTTCCAAGAACGCCTCGTGGTCATGACGCGATTTGGGTAATCGTAGATAGATTGACCAAATCCGCATATTTTATTCCGATTCATACCACTTATAAGACCGACCAGTTGGCCGAAATCTATACTAATGAGATAGTAGCTAGCCATGGTGTCCCGATTGCTATTAATTCCGACCGAGACAGCCATTGTACCTCGTGGTACTGGCAAAAGTTACAAGAAGCTTTGGGGACGCGAATCGATTTGAGCACTGCTTACCATCCCCAAACCGATGGCCAATCGGAACGCACGATTCAGACACTAGAGGACTTGCTTCATGCTTGTGTCCTGGACTTCAGAGGAAGTTGGGACAAGCATCTCCCACTAGTGGAATTTTCATATAACAATAGTTACCACAGTAGCATCCAGGCAGCCCCATACGAGGCACTATATGGTCGAAAGTGCCGATCACCACTTTCTTGGGCCGAAGTGGGTGACACTCAACTAACGTGATCTGAACTAGTTCAGGAAACGACCGATAAGGTCCATCAGATTCGGAATCGCCTGAAAGCCGCTCAGAGTCGGCAAAAGAGTTGGGCTGATGTACGTAGGAAACCGCTATCGTTCAAAGTGGGTGAACGGTATTGTTAAAAGTATCGCCATGGAAAGGCGTTATCAGATTTGGAAAGATCGGGAAGTTAGCCCCGCGATACATTGGACCCTACGAGATCCTCGAAAAAGTAGGTCTCGTAGCATATCGGTTGAAGCTACCAACCAAGCTTAGGGCCATTCATAATGTCTTCCACATTTCAAACCTCAAGAAGTGCCTAGCAGGCGAAGCCACCCAGATACCCTTAGAAGACATACACGTTGACGATAGACTCCACTTTGTGGAAGAACCGGTAGAAATAGTTGATGGCAGGGTAAAACAATTAAGGCACAACAAGATTTCACTGGTTAAAGTCCAGTGAAACTCGAAACAAGGACCTGAATATACCTAGGAACGGAAGTATGATTTCCGTAGAAAATATCCTCATCTTTTCCCCTAGCTAGACACGGTAAATTTCAGGGACGAAATTTCTTAACCAGGGGAGATTGTGATACCCACGATGAAACCAGGTACACCTTAATTGGTCCTAAACTTAAAGCCTGATTAAAAACAATAATTTCGCGTAAACTTTATTAAACGATATCTGTTATGTCTCGGAGTAATCCGAGAGCACGTTATGAATGACATGACACTAATAAGGGCCAACGGGGCGCATTTGGTGTCCTTAGCCTTTAAACACGTGTTGAACCGGAGCTTTCCGTTTAACAGCGCATTAAACATTTGACGTTGATTATTAGGTTATCGGTAGCATCATTTAAGATTCCGAGTTCCAGAAACAACTTAGTTTTGTTCCATAGACTGTGACATAGGGTTTGAAGCTAATCGAAGCCCGGGCACGCAAAACGAACCAGTTCCCGGTTAGGGGAACGCTTTCGTTTCGGGCATAACATAAGGCAACCAAATGTGCCAGGAACGATCGATCAAGCTTAAAAACACTTAAACAAACCTAATACAAGACTTTTATGATTAAAACGTAACTGGGTTCGGATTTCAAGACGGTTATGCACTATTTTTAAAACCGAGTCTTTTGACACTAAAAACGCAAAAAACGGTGCCCGTTTCGCAAATCGGAGACGCGTCAGGGACCCGAAAACGAATCTAAACGCAACACTGAAGATAAACATCATCTTTTAACACGCAATACGAAGAACGAGATGGCCCCATGGACCCCTCCTCCATATTTTATTATTTTTTTCTTTTAAATCCTTTTTGTTTTTTTCATTTTTACTTAATTTCTTCTTCAAATCTGGACTAAAACTCCTTCATCTCAGCTGATCTTGTACTAAACACCTTCAAATCAAAGGTATAACTCTTGTGTCATAAGGTTTTAATCATGATTTCTTAAGAAAACTTAGTTTAGGTTATGAAAACCCTTTTTAATCCATGATTTTTGAAGGTTTAAAACAAGTTTATGGGCTAAATAAGAACACCTTGGGAATTCCTTGGTGTTACATGGCAGCCATGGTCACAAATCTTTGGGGTTTGATACCCTAATCAACACCTATTCGACAAAAATTGCATAACTACTCGATTAACCAAAAAACCATGAAAGAAAGCTTGATTGATCTAAGTTCTAGCATATTTGGATTGTACATGACGTGTAGGTACTGAATATAGCTCCTACACCCTTCTGGAATCAAGAAAAACCTGCGGAAACGGAACTTGCGCTAGGTATATCGCTCGAAAACCGAATCTAGAGTAGGCAGAATAATGTTTTGCCTATAACATTGTCCGTGATACATGGATTGAGCTGAAATTTGGTGTCGTGATGTAGGGTGTTGTCAGGAAGGACACGTAAAAGTTTAGAATTTTTGGAATTTTATACGATTTTTGCTTAATATTTTACTGTTTTACATAAATAATTTTGGAAAAACTACCAAACAAATTCAATAAATCACAAATTTTACAGAGACACTGAGGAACATATATGTAGTGTTCAGGAAATTTTCAGAGTCCATTGGTTGAGTTTTGATTTAGGATAAAAATCTGCGTTTTTGCGAGTTTTCGGTAGCCGGGAACGCAACGAAACAAAATCGGAAAAATCTTAAATTTTTGTGACACGTTCCTGGACATGTAAGGGATTTTCTGGATTTTTTTGGGAATTTGTGGACCACTGGTGTTGATTAATTTTAATTATATGATTAAATATTCTTTTGTAAAAAATTATTTAAATAATAAAAAGCCAAAATAAATTCCTGAATTATTTTTCCCATAATCTACAGATTTTTACTAACTTTTATAAAATTTACATTATTTTATTCAAATTATAGATTAAATGGGAATTTATGGAATTAAAAATAGGTTATTTTAAATCAATTTTGGCAGTTTACCGTATAACGAACCTGCTAGAACCGGGAACTGACCCAACCCGACAAATACTAAAATTGGAACACCGAGAGTATTCCAGGAGATTCCCGGGCAAATTGGGCACTACGGGAGTGTTCTAAGACAGTTCGGGAGAATTCCTGACGGTGAAAATGGAAACTCAAATTTGGGCAACCTAGACTCCCCAAACACTCAAAATCCATTGATGGAAGTTAATCATTCTTAAATAACCACGTGTCGGCACTATTGGTATACCTGTACCATTACCCGAACACGTTAAACTACTGACATTGGCTGGCACGCGAAACGATACCCGGAAGCCAAACTGAAACCCTGACCTCCATCACCATGCCAGTGTCCTATAGACTCAATCCGGGGTGAGAACTCCTGATTGAATCCAAGTTATAACCATTACCAACCTAGATAATGATTTGAGTTCGTACTTGCATGCTTGCTATTAAAGTTGATCCAGTTGCCTAATCACCCTTTTGTTGAGACTACTACTCGTACGGTGAGTTTCACTTCCCCACTTTTAAATGTTTTATTGTTTTCTGGGGACTTCTATGTCAAAAACTGGGTTGATTACACCAAATTGGGAGTGTGTTTCACTTCCCCACTTTTAAACTGTTTTACTGTTCTCTGGAATGATTTGCATATTACAAACTGTGTTAATTGCACCAACTTGTGATGATGTGAATTATCTAACACACGAACTACCTCCCTACTACAAGTGATTAACGTAAGCCTTATGGGGCAGTGGATAGTACTATTGGTCTAACAAACCAGGCCGCACCCGACAGGATGTCGGCAACAAGGTTTGCACGCGTCCTAACCTTGGTTATGTTGTTAGGCATAACTACTTTGGGGACATTCAACTGCACATGACGCAGTAAATGGGCTGAGGTGTCGAACGTGACACGGCCTAGTGTGCTGAGGTGTCGAACGTGACACGACACAATTAAAATAGTCCAGGTTTCACTTGTGCTCCTCGTGTAATTCCAATTTGTGACGGTGACCAGTGCAATTAAACTTGTTAACACCTATTGTTCCACAACAACTAAACCAGTGGAAATCACGCAGCGTGACCTTTTTTAAAACTAACATGCATTTCAGGAAAAACTAAACAGTAATAAGGAATGTGCGTGTGGATGGATTGGGTAGCAGAATAAGAGTTGTAGTGGCTCGTAGTACCGTACTTGAACTTATGGTTTGTAATATGATATTTTATGTATGTTGTAACCGAGGTTCCCTCTTTATATGATATCACGTTTTTTTTAATTATGGGGAATTACCATGTGTCTACCGCACCCTGCAATTGTCTTCTGCTGCGAGTCGGGGTGTGACAGAATCAAAATCTGGGTGCACTATCTTTGGAAAAAGTAATCATGTGACTCAACATTGCTCATTCTTAAAACCCTATGATGTTAACAATAATAGGTCAAAAGGGAAAATGGTAGTCAAAATTGAAGTTGGTCCTACTAAAAGGGAACCACAACTAGCTCTTAAAAGATTTGAGTCTGTTCAAAGCCATAAAGACATTTATCCACAATTGTATATAGAAGTGTTCAAAACATTGTTGTATCATCATTAACACGTATCTCAAAGGATACGGGCAACCATCATATCACAGAGTACCTTATAGGTATAATGAATCTGTGCACATGCCCCAATGGTCAAGGATAAATAGGCAACCTCGTGGATATGATCAGCTCATTGGAAATGGTTAAATAATTGTTTACCCAAGTGTAAAAGCACTTGTAGAGGATCAACAACAATTGTTTGAGATAGTTGAAAAATTACTCACCATAAAAGACCATTGCCAAAGGTTTGAGACAGTGGAAGAGAGTAACAAATCCAAAGTAAATGATGCTTTGGATTCTCTGCAAAATTTACCCATTTTCATTGTCTGCAGAGATCATCTGTTAGCATTTTAAATGTGCAAACAGAGGTTTCCCTAACACATGTCACCTTTTGAATAAAGCATGAAAAAATTTCTGAAAATTATCAAAAGGGTATCTTCTTAATAAAAACATTAAGATGTTGTTCAAAAAAATCAAAATGTTGTTTTAAAATTATTAAAAGATTGTTTAGAATTCACCAAAAACAAAAACGCTATTCAAAGGAGTGAAACATCTGTTTCAGTGGTTCAAAACTTTGTTTAACCATTGTTAACCTCTGTTTGTCCCACTAAAAACACTGATTCCTCATCCATTGTTTGACGAAAAAGGTCAAATGTAACCATTGTTTTTGCAAAAGCAACCACTCTTCTCTTCAAAACTCTGTTTTTAACCCAACAGTGGTTTCAAACATATGTTTCCATCCATATGTTGACCAAAGTCAAACAGATGTACAAACCACTGTTTTATCCATCCAAACATTTGTCAATAACAAACAGCGTTTTCAAAACAGACCTTTGGCACAACAGACCTTACACTACTTCACCAAAGGGTTTTTTCCAGTGGGACCCAATCAATGTTAAAATAGAGCTTTGTCTTAACAAATAAAGGATTGCCATATCACTCAAGAGGTAACTGATAAACGCCAAATGCAAGATATAAAGTCTATCAAATAAGGTATAAAATCAACCTTTTTATGTACTAATGTTGGAAAAGTGTGTTTCTTTGTATACTTTGGATTTTCAGGAATAAAAGAGCTTAAATGTACAAAAGAACCAAATTAACGACAGAAACCAACATAAATACAAAAAAGAGAAGTTGACACTTCATACCGACCCTCTGAGCTTCACCCCAAGACCAAAACAACAAATCAGAAGACAAGCACGGGGTCGTGCTACCAAAGCATGGGGTCGTGCCACGCTCCAGATTCCATGAAGAACAAGACAAACAGAAGCAAATAAGAGACATGGGGCCGTGTCCCTCAGACACAGGCAGTGGTCAACCAAAGTTTAAAGTCGAAAAGTGTTAAGGTTAAAAATGGATAAAGCTTTATGACAAAATTATAGAAGATGAAAGTATAGGAGTTAAAGGGAGAAAAACTAAAATAACAAAAACAAATCAACAAAGAACCATGTATAAGCTATAATGCATAATAAAGTTGATAGTTGATATATACACATATATAACGCTAAATATTGCGAGAACCATAAAAACGAATGAAAAAAAAAACAATCAAAAACATTTTTTAATTTGAACCTCGTTATAATTAAAACACAACATTAGTAAAAGAATTTATTTTTTAAATAATTCACCAATCCTCTCGTAATCACTCTTAATAATATTTTTACACATATAAATGGCATATTTACACATGTGTAAAGATTCTTTATTTACGTAATACATGTGCAGTTCAGCGTGTAAATTTGATTTCTAATATTGTATTTCAATAATAATGACAAGTATAAAAAATGAATTTAAATTGTTTCTAACCAAGTTCTCATGGTTTTTTTATTCGTTCTCACAGTTTTCGGAATATTTAGCTTGTGAGTGTATAGTATAATACATATCATAAATGATCATATAAAACCATTTAGAATCCATGGATGATAAGTATGCTAACCAAATTAGGTTGGTTATAAAAAGTTTTACAGTAATAGAACAGTAATAAAAAAATCTTAATTCATACAATCGGAAAAACTAAATAACTTACAAAAAAAAAGGTTTAAGTGTAATAAACTTATGTACAATTGCTTTAATACAATACAACTTGTCAATTAATCTTTCCAACCCACATGATCATATGACAAAAGTGTAAGTTTGATAATTTTTTTATTAAGAATACTTAGATTTTCAAAGATAAATGCATACACTATTTAACTACCAGAATATTCCCTCGATGACAAATAGGACGATAAACAAACCAAACAAACACGAACAATATTTTGTTTGCGTTCGCCCGTTAAGGAAATAATGTGTTCACGAATGATTCATGAACACTTACCGAACAAGATTTTGGTTCGGGTTTGTTCATTAAGGAAATGAACGTGTTCACCAACACAAATAAAATCGGCGAAGGCTAGTGGTAGATGCCGGAAAGAGCAATGCTAGAACTTGAAGTCCTACTCGTGAAACAAATGTTGATAGTATTCATCGGTTTGAATAATGAAATGGAATATGGAATGGTACATAAATAAGGTGGGAATAAGATTACCGGTATCTGTTAGGGTAATAAGTACATAAGAACTAAAGAAAGTAACAAGTTTAGATAAAATAAATAAATGTACAAAAGCCTTTAATGAACAACATACGAACATGAACAAACATAAATGAATGAACGCTCACGAACACATTACTAAATGTTCACGAATACAATTGAACGAAAAAGACCTTTATTCGTGTTCGTTCATTAAACTAATCGAGCTAAATTTCTTATTGATGTTCGTTCATTTAAAGCGCTAACAAAAAACGTAACATAACTATTTTCATTCGAGTCATTCGTATAACCAATTTTACAAGTGCACGGCTAACTGTAACTAAAAGTGATATGACCAACCTTGGAATCTATGTTCAAAAAGACGATGTGATGTCTAACTTCATGGTGTAATTTTGTTGACATAGAAAAGTCAAGAAAAACCACCTAACACATTTATGAACCAAAAAAATGACAAATTTATTTAAACTTAAAAAAAACATATTACTCTATATTATGTATATAAATATATAAATTATATGTGTTCTTCAAAATTAAATTTTAAAAATAGAAAAAAACAAAATGTAGGGTTAAAAATGTAGAACAAAATTAAACTAAAACCATGGTTGCAAAAGTCGCTAGGCACTCCCAGTTTGGTCGACCAGGGAGTTGAGCGTACTCGGCCTAGCAAGGCGGAAAGAACTCAGGGAGTACTCGGACATATTAAATTATAAAGAAATTAATTTTCGGAAATTAAATATATGTCAAATAATATAAATTAACTAATATTTATAACAAGATACGTGAAATTGATATTAATTCTTTAATATGATAGGTATAGAAATTATGTTTTATTTTTAAGTCAAACTCGGTCTGAGTCACTGCTAGATCCGATTTTGGCCGGGGTTAACCGCGTTTGATCAATTCTAGTAATTAGGCAGAATTGAATAAAATCGTCTCGGCAGCCTACCTTGTAGCGACTACTCGGAGAGTACTCGACCTTGGAGACCTTGTTTTACAACCATGACTAAAACAAAAGAAAACTTTATTTTCGAAGATAGAAATGCCAAATTAAAAACTTAAAAGTTCTAAAATAAAATACCGAAACAAACTTAATAAATAGAAATTATAACATCAAAGGTTTTAAAATTTTTGAAATATATATTAAAAATAGCTCACGATTCAGCAACCCAGTAACACAGATCAGAAGGAATATGAACTATATGACACTTGTGTTTACTAAATAAACATAAACAACTTCTCCTACTCAACCCATAATGAAGCAACTACACAGATAAATATGTGTATAATATCATAATCATCTCAAAACACTAAATTTTTTTAAGAATTCAAAGAACTCCCAACAACCAATCATTTTATTTATTTATTTTATATATTTATTATTGTTCTTATATGCTTGAAAGTATATAACTATAAAAATAACATAAATGTTTATACATAATACGTTAAGTGTAACATTTTGTTTATTTTGACCAACTCAATTACTCACCATATTCAAAGATTCAATTATCCATGAAAATACATTCAACCAGGGAAGGTATACTTACCTTCCTTCCAAGCAATAGCCCTCTGCCTCCTACCCCCAACCTCCCAACAAAAGAATTGATGGAATCATTTTAACAAACCACTTTTTTCCTTTGAGTAACCCCCAAACTCTTCTTCAGCCCTCCTTTTCTTTTCAACTTTATACTAAAACCATATATACAAACACCTAAAAAAGTCTTTTTACATGGAAAAACAACACAAAACCAAAACAATCTATCATCTTTTTGGCACCACCATCTTCATCTCCCTTGCCATTGCTTCTTTTGCTTTATGCGTCATATGTGAGCTCAAGAAATCAAAGGTATGTTCATGTCAATCATATATGCTTCACACCCACATGCTAATTTTACGCGCTTTCGACTTAGGGGTTCGCGGGTATTTTACAATTTTGCAGAAGAAGGAGCTACGAATCGATGGCGAGCTTTGCTATTTACCACAAAGCCAGGCTTTTGGTTATGGGATTGCAGCTTTGATGTGTTCTTCCATTGCCCAAATTGCAGGGACCGGACTCTTTATATATTGTAGACGATCAACCGATTTCAAGTCTTCAAAGACTTCCTTTGCAAGTATTCTTTTGCTTCTTTCTTGGTGAGTACGTTTTAAATCCCACAATCATTCATTTTGTGGTGACGACAACTTTAAACATTTTTGCTATGACGACAACTTTAAACATTTTTGCTATTCATATTTTCAATTCTATTTGATTAGTTTATATAATTATATCCGATTATAAAAGGGTTTTATATAAATGTATTCATGCACATTTCATACAAGTTTTAATATATTATAACTTTTTTCCTAAACATTGAGATATCCATTAAAAACGCCATTGTTTAGGAATTTCTTCGTGGAATTTAGCACCAATACACTTTGATGGGTACGTTATATTGTTTGTATTTGTCAATGATCGTTCAACAGTTAAATCCTATATATGAAAACGTTAGCCTTAGATATACAGTATTATGATGTATTGAATTTGGGATGGAAGAAATAAACAAGATTTGCTAGAGTTGCACCTTTCCTTTCCGAGGACATGATCCAGGATAGGAGTTCATGTAGATATACGATTAAGGTTAAGGATTTTTAGGAGATGGGACTAAAGTGGTGTGTGTATGTGTATTTTCGTTTGAGCTGTTTGGGTTAGGGGTCAATATTTCCTACTTTTTAGGTAGACTTTACATTAGGATTCTTATCAAGTGTGTATGTATTTGTTGCTCTAGGGTGTTATATATGTTTGTATTATGCTATGATACTCTGTTACCACGTATTTTATGACCGGTAGATTTATACGCTAAATGTCTAGTTTAGATTGTTTGCGTGCGGTTTGGTTTCGAGCCGGGGGTTCTTTTTTGAAGCAACTTATCTATCCATATGGATAGAGATAAGGTTTGTCTATATCTCACCCTTCCCAGACTCCACCAATAAGCTATTGGTGGGATTTATGGGTATGATTGTTGTTGTTGTAGTATTATGATGTATTAGAAGTTCTAATATTATTAAACTTTATTGAGAACTTGGTTATAGTAACATATTAAACATATGCAGAAAAAAAAACTATAAATTTATGTCGGATACCGCTCATTTGTAAAAATTTAGAGTAAATTACACGGTTTGTCCTTTAACTTTACACCAACTTGCATCGTGTGTCCTTTATCTTTAGAAATTACACCGAGTGTCCTTTATTTGAAACTTTTGCACACCACATGTCCTATATACTAACTCCATCCATTTCATGGTTATAACAATCATGCGCTCTCACATGAGGGGCAAAACTGTTATTTTGTCATTTTTATTTAATTTATGTGTATTGTCCTTAAAAACATCTCTCTCTCTCTCTCACACACACACTCACACACACACACACACACACATATATATATATAAAACTAGATATAAATGAGAAAATAAAAAGCTTCCAAAGAAAATCTAAAAAACACACCAAATTTTGTTTTTTATAATTTTTAATTAAAAATCGCTATTTTTAATATATAAAAAACTTTTTTTTCAAAATAAATAAATAATTGGCATTGTACATGTGCATTGTATGTATATCTTGCACATGCAATTTAGGTTTTTTTTTGGGGGGGGGGGGGGTTAGGTTTTTTCGTAGTAAAGAAAATGTGTAGTATTTATTTTTTTAATTTTTTATATAACAAAAATAATGAAATTTAATAAAATAATTGTAAAAAAGTTGGCATGTTTTTAAGCTATTTTTTGTAGTTTTTTAGTTTTCTCATTTAAACTAACTTTCAAAACTCGTAATAGACAATCATTATATATATATATATGTGTGTGTGTGTGTGTGTGATATTTTTATCATCTATTTATGTATTTTTTATGATTCGATACATGTTAAAAGTAATTTACATATTTGTAATAACCAAATTATATATACACGTTATAAGTAATTACATATATGTAAAAAAATTAGTTTACATATGTGGAATATAAAATCTCATATAAAAAATGATAAAACGACAATTTTGCCCTTCATATAAAGGGCACATGATTGGTTTTAACCATGAAAATGGATAGATGTTAGTATAAAGGACATGCGGTGTGCAAAAGTTTAAAATAAAGGACATTCGTTGTAATTTCTAAAGATAAAGGACAAACGATACAAGTTAGTGTAAAGCTAAAGGACAAACCATTTAATTTACTCTAAAATTTATATCAAGATACAGTTTAAAAAATTTAACAATATTCTACATGTAGATATTAAACATTATGAAAGAAAAAAAATCATATCTTAAATAATTAATATAATTATAAAAAATTAAACCGTTGACTTTAACATCAATATTATATAGTAAAACATTTTATAATGTTATTAACATTTTATAATATTATTATCATGCAATATCTTAATTTTAATATTGTAGAATATTTTGCTAGTCTAGGAGATTAGTGATCATAATATTTGAATAAAGTTGCTAATTATGTGTATAGTTAATTCAAATCCCCAATTAACCCTTATAAAAATGTATACGGAACCATATGTTGGGTACAAAAAGGCCCAAGCACGTAAGTTGGTGATAGCAGAGATGAGAATGCTTAGGTGGATGTGTGGACATACTAGTTGGGATATAATAAGAAATGATGATTAGGTGTCATAAGTATAGTAGATAAGATGATGGAAGGAATGTTAAGATGGTTTGGGCATGTTAGGAAGAGACAGGTGACGACCACAATTAGAACTGAGGAAGCTCTCACTGTTGAGGGGAGGAGGAGTAGAGGTAGGACAAAACTGACTTGGGAGGAGCGCATTAGGGTGGATCTGTTAGACTTGTATCTCTCTGAGGACATGGTCGATGATAGAAACTCTTGGAGAAGTAGAATTAAGGTTAAGGACTTCTAGGAGGATGCCACACTTATGTTTTTTAGACTCTTGTCTTGGGACCTTAGTGTTTCTATTATTTGATGGCTTTTACATAGTATAAGTTATTTGTGTGGATATATGTGGTGTGCTATATGTCTAGATTATGCATTTTAGTACTTGATACATTTTTGTTTTTTGTGAGTAATAGGCACATGCATTTATTTGTTTTTATGTTACTTTTATATTTGGATATTGCTTTGGAGTTGTGGGTCTCATTGGAAGTAGTCTCTCTATTTCAAAGATAGGGGTAAGGCGTGCCTACATCCCACCCTCCTCAGACCCTACAAATAGTTTTTGCTATGCGTGGGATTACACTAGTTATGATTGATTGATTGACTTATAGAAATATACAACGTCGCGTTTGTGGTGTGCGCATATAATGTATATATGTGTGGGTCATCTGGGAGCAAAAGTAAAATTGCACTAATTTTAATGTTATTTTACTAATTTCGTGAAAATAACATTAAAAGGGGGATGGTTAATCATGCATCATAGTGTAGTGGTGTTGATAGCTTAAAGACAAGGGGATACATGCACTAATTGGCATTTTGTTGAGAGTTATGTGTCTTATGCCCAAGGCTTGATGCAAAACTACTATGGAGCCGGGGGTCTGACTGGAAGCAGCCTCTCTATTTCTACGGGGTAGATGTAAGGTTTTCTTTATCTTACCATCAGCCTCTCTAATCTTACGGGGTAGATGTAAGTTTGTCTTTATCTTACCATCTTACCCTCCTGAAACCCTATCTTAACTTAGCTATTGATGAGATTTACGAAGTATGCTGATGATGATTATATATACTTTGATAATAAAGAAATAAAATTATGCATTTTGTGTAAATATAGAACAAGATGACACAAGAACCAATTATGTTGATGAACCAATTATGTTGAAGCATTGTTAAATCAACTTGCTAATTGTTATAGTAGAGTTGCAAATTAGATTAGTTAAGAGTAAACTAAACATTAATATTTGGTAATATTTTTAAAAGAATTTTCTAACATTTATCTTATTTATTGCACAGGGCCAGTTTTTTTATAATGATAATATTAACTGGAACTGCAACAAGCATGAACCGGAGGCAGGCGGTCGGGGAAGGGTGGGTGGACGGCATGTGTTACCTTGTGAAGAACGGCGTATATATTGGCTCGGGTGCACTTGTCCTTATCGCCATGAGCTCAACACTCATGTCGTGTTACTTGATGACCAATAAAAGCCGAGACGTGCACGCGCAAGTGAAATGAGAGATAACTTATCCTGAAATTTGGGGACATGCAGTTATAAAAAAGATTTCATAGATGAAGCATTACTGTGATTATATTTTTTGATGCATCTTTGAACAATAAATGGTTTCAAATCACCATATAATCCAGTTGGAATAAATTTTTTTTGGATTAATCTTGTTTCAGAGTCAGATATTTCACAATAACTATTTCATTTTTTAGTTGATTTGACAGGGACTTAACATCCAACATGAAAGTAAGTAGGTTATAGGTTGTCTTGTCTAACCCTTTCCGTTTAACAAGCTTGTCGTATTCTCATTAACTTGTTTAACTCTTTAAATTAAACATGTCATGGGTACATGAAAAGGAATAAATAGAGACAAATGGGTTGGCCTTCACGTTCGTTGCAGTCATAATCAAAATTCTAGAGTTTCGATATATTCGGCTTTTAACTGCTTTTCAGAACTGGTATAGTGGTATGGTCTAGTCCAAACTGATATGGTTGAGTCTAAACTGGTAAATGTCATTGGTTTGCTTTTATGGTTAAAACAATTATCTATTTTAAAACGTACTAGACCCATCCATCATATACAACTGAGTTATTATATGTTTCTGAGTAAACTGCCATTTCTGAGTTATTAAAGTTTTGTCACTTTTTCAATTTAGTCCAAAAGTCAAACCTTTTGAATCTAGGTCTATGTGGTTTCAGTTTTATTGTCAATTTAGTCCAAAAGTAAAATCAGCTCATATTTGTCTAATAAAATCATAGTATTTTGTCCTTTTCCCTAGGGGCAAAATGGTCATTATAAATTTTTTATAACAAATTATTAATTAAAATAACACATATCAATATCTTCCCCAAATGGAAACTCTAATCTTCATCACCTCCTCTTCATCACCACCACCGTCGAAATCCGCTACACCTCCTCCGATCCGACCCCGCCCCGTCATCCCCTTAGACGAAATCGGCTTCACCCACAACGGCCGACTCACACGAGGTTTTTAATAACAGATCGTTCATAACTCGCCGAGTCAACTCACACGAGGTTCCAGACTCGCCGGTGCAATCGAGTCCGGATTCAAGCGTGGATCGACCGAGAGTTTATCAAAACCCTAACACAAACACTTGTTCATACAGGTACTGTAACTATTGAATCTGATATGAAACAGGAACTTGTGCTGATCGATTTGATTGAAGAGTTTGAGGAACGAATCGGTAGAGGATTCGATCGGAAACTACAGGATTTGATTCTCCTATCTAATTTTTTTTTTCAAAACTTGAATCGATTTTGTGCGAATAGTTAACTTTGGCTGCACTTTGGATATCTGTGTTATACAAAAAACGGTTTGCGGTGGTGGTGGTGGTGATGAAGAGTAGGGTTTACATTTTGGGGAAGATGATGATGTGTTATTTTAATTAATAATTTGTTATAATAATATTTGTAATGACCATTTTGCTTTTCACTAAACTGAGGAAAAGGACAAAAAACCAAGCTTTTTTTTTAGAAATCTGAGCTGACTTTGCTTTTGGACTAAAATGGCAACAAACTTGAAACCACAGGGACCCAGATTCAAAAGGTAAAGTTTTGAACTAAAATAGCAAAAATGACCAAACCTCAAAGACCAAAATGACAGTTTACTCTATGTTTCTAGTAATTCTAGTAATGGTGGTGACCACAAGATGAAAATTGGGCCCTGGACAAAAGAAACAGTAGAGGTTTTTTTAAACATGCCCATTAAATCTATTCTGGTCCAGCTTCAGCCTTCAAACAACCAAAAGAACCCTTTCTAAAACCAACAAGTTCATCTTTAATTAATGGAAAGCGTAACAAACAAACACCTCAAAATCATTGCCAAATAACAAGTGTGCTCTCGTATATCAGTAATCATGAGCCAGAAATTACAACTAGAAAACAAAAGGTAATGTAAAGAGTACAAGCAAAGTAAACATTTAACAAGTAGCAAACAAGTCATGCTCTGCTGGTCTTGGTGGCGGATTAACCATAGTGTCTACAAGTGACAGCTTATACAATATACCCAAATGTCGTGCATCAAACTGAAATCGATTATTTTAGTCATCCAGGTAATAGTAGGATCCAGTAAGTTTCTGCTCCCTGTCCTTTGTTGAATTAAGCTTGTTAATTCTTGGTCAATAATTAGTTGGGTCCCGCCTAAATGTAACGGTCAGATATACCACAATAGTTTCAAACTTAATCAGCTAATTACAAAAACAGTAACGAACAATGAAAAGAAACAGTAATTCTGACAAAACATGCAGGTCGGGTCGATCGGTTAATGGTTCTGATCAAGATAGCCTCATGTTGAACGGCTCATTTTAGAAGAAAAAAAAAGTATCAAAATGGGTTCACTCACTATATATTTATTATTTACTACAAAGCAAAAAAAAAACATCTACAATGGATAAGACTAATGTTCAATATGAATTGAGTAGTGAGAGGTGGCAAGTTCAACAAACTTCCTTATGATAATCAATATAATCTACGTTTATCTCTAACATATCAAATGGTAAATACAAGTCAAATGAGATAAAGCGTTTAGTTGGACCAATGGTGAGACTTACCGATAAAAAGAGATTCATTCCGGTTAACAAAGACTGAGGTGCATTTGCAACACAATCAACAGAAGGTGTCCCTTCATAAACAATCACTCGATCTGCTAGATAAGTTGCCATTATAAAATCGTGTTCAACCACAAATGCAGTCTTTTTAGTGTGTAGTATAAATCTCTTTATAACTTTGGAAGCAACAATACGCTGCTCAGAATCAAGGTATGCACTTGGTTCATCTGTCAGGTAAAATATCAGCAGGCTGGAAAAAACCACACCAGATCATGACGATGATAACCAAGGGTTTTTGTTTGATATTAACAAACAACTAACAGAATTAATTATTACCTTGCCAAGACACAAGCACAAAGCAACTCTTTGCAATTCACCACCAGAAAGATTGACGACTTCTTGATCCATTAACTGCTCGATTTGAAGAGGCTTCATGACATCAGAAACAAACTGAGGGTGCATATACGAGCCACGAATCTTTTGATGTAACAAATGCCTGACTGAGTTAGGGAACTTGGGACTGATCTTTTGAGGTTTGTACGAGCATTAAACTCAGGTATCTCTGTCTCAGAGCCTTCTATGGTATCAGGCTTAAGTATACCAGCCTACAATAAATATACAGACTTAGAAATGCACTATAACCATCTATTTACTTATGAATGGTCGATTTTAGCTGGAGTTAACAATAAAGAAACAGGCTAAGGGTTGCCCAAAGTAGATTATTGACGCAAAAGCCCTACTAAATGACTTTATTTAACACCAAATTATTATGAAATAATATTAACTGGTTATCATGTTTGACATACTAGCTAAAAAACTTTAAGTTTTTTTAAACATAAAGTGCTTCAGTCAGACAGGTAATAAGTTTATAAAAATTAAAAGGAAACAAATGTTGAAAGTACTTTATATTATTATTTATAAAAGGGGTTCAGGTTTACCAAACCCATCCTGTAGTTTAATCCCTGTTAGCAATGGTTCCAGTCAACCAGATTTAACCCGTAGTGCCATCCATATTAACAATGGTTCAGAACAACCAAGCCCAGCCCGTTTTGCCATCTCAAAATTAACAATTGTCAATACTTTTAAAAAGAAATAATGTCTCACCAGCATACGAATAAACGTGGTCTTTCCTGTTCCATTTTCACCAAGCATTATATATCTGAGAGTCCGTGAACTCACCCTCAACCACTTTAAGTTTGAAACCACCTTGTGTTTTAGACATAGTTGGGTATTTATAGCGTGCATATGTTTCAATTTCTTCAGCATTCTCCTGTGGAGTCTCAGCTACCTTTTTCCCCATAGATTAAATATAGCATTTCAAACAAAATTAATGAATACTGCTGGTGGATTAACACAAGAATGATTAGAAGAAAAAAAAGTAAAAATTCACCTTAAATGTAAGAGATTCGTCACGAAAACGAAGGTTTTCTGTGGGCACATACCCTTCCAAAAAGATATTAATTCCTTCTCTGACAGAGAAGGGTAGTGTCACAACACCATATGCACCAGGCTTCCCATAGAGACAGCAAATGAAGTCTGATAGGTAAGGTAATCAAGCACACTCAAATCGTGCTCCACAACAATCACGTAGCTGAAATCAATATGTCACACCATTAAGCATCTTAACATCATCATATACAGAGGAGACAATACTTGTGAATGGGTCAATTCAGATTGGGTTCCATCTCAATGACCCATCATCCTGCCACCTCCATAAGGCCAACTTAAAAATTGCAAAACATTAATGGTACAGTAACCTGTTAGGTCTAAGCAAAGATCTGATAACTTGAGCAGCTTTAAGCCTTTGTTTGACATCAAGATAACTTGAGGGCTCATCAAACCGATAAATCTCAGCATTCTGTATGGCAACAAGAGCAATTGCAAACCTTTGAAGCTCCCCACCAGACAAATCGCCAACATTACGATCAATAACCTGATTCAGCTCAAGATCTACACAAAGCTCTGCCTTAACATCTCTCTGATCTTTCTAGTCAAGTACCTGTCCAACATTCCCTTGAACTGCTTTTGGAATATGATCAACATACCGTGGCTTTATGATTGCCTATTTTCACAGAACAAAATTTCTCTTAAAAGATGGCACTAAAATTGTCTCATAAGAGTAGATTACAAATGCACCTTCAAAGTATCTTCAAGAATACGAGTAAAGTAGTTTTGCAACTCAGAACCTCGGAAGTAAGTTAAAAGCGTCAACCATAACTACACCATGTAATAAAAAATGATAGGGGTTCCAAAAGATTACATTAAAACGGCCCAAATTGGGTTTCAACTTTCCAGCCAAAACTTTGAGAGCTGTAGGCTTTCCGATTCCATTTGTTCCAACCAAACCGAGAACTTGGCCAGGCCTCGGGACAGGCAACCTGTGCAATTTGAAGGTGTTGGCCCCATAACGATGAGTTGTATCTTTATCCAAATCTTTTGGTAAATTGATGATCTCAATTGCATCAAACGGGCATTTCTACATTAACAAAGCAAGAACATCATGCATGCTCGATCTGTGATTACTTTTAGTAAAATACACATGGTACACAAACCTTAACACATATACCACATCCTATGCAAAGCTCCTCGGAGATATACACCACCTTTGATTGAGAAGTGACCTCAATACATAGCTTACCTCAGGTGTCTCTGTACCTATAGATCTTGGATGCATAACCATTGAAAGTAATTAACTGTCATAGTTAGCACACTATCCATGTGAGTTAATGATTCTTCAACTACAGTCAATTGTTTATACCATCAAAGGTATTGGTAGCTGATCAATGTACCTATTCAAAGAGCCAACCACTAGTAATACCTTTTGAGTTAAAACTATTACTTATTTTTGAACCAGAGCTCCACCACTCACGGAACACCCATATAGTTACCAAAAATAATATAAGAACAATGTTATGAATTCTCTCCAAAACAACGAAAAACATTATGTATATTTTGTTTTACTAATGCAATCCACAAGACCAGAGCCATGCATTAAGCAATCCATAATTATACAGTTTTCTCATGATCCTACTTTCAACCTATTTATTTGCAAACATCTGGCATAAATACTTTAAAGTTTATAGGATAATCAATAATTCAAGTAATATGAAGATTATCGTATTCTCTAAGTTGGTAGATTATCATATTTTCTACTGTTTTTGCAGATGTCACAAAAAACGGCATGCACACTTCCACTTGACAGTAGCATTATGTTTTCTTTTCACCTTTTATTTAATTTATGCAAGACAAACTCTCTTTAGAAAGATGCACCATATGTGGGATATTACAGAACCAGACCACCTAACATGATAAACCGAACCAGAACCCCTAAATTTGTGATTAGAGAATTCTAGAAGTGACATATAGGCTATTAACTGCTAACCTAGGATGGAAAAAAAAGAGGATGAAACACAATTAGAGCTGCTATCAATCAAAATATGAAAGGATATATCCCCTTTATCCTATACTACTAAAGAGGATGAAACACAATTCACTACTAAAGAGGATGAAACACAATTCACTATTTTTGGGATGAATATGGTTCAAACTTCTATTTATTTCTTGATCATTTGATCATGTTTTGGTTTTTGAATATCATCTGTTTTTTTCTAGGTCCAATAATCTTCTCCTAGAACAGATGATGCCAAAATAGATGTTTATTAGATCAATTTTTAATCCTCATTAACTTCTCTCTGATTTGGGCTTTGAATTTGTTGTCAAATCTTCCAGAGATAATGTCATTTGCATCCATTTCAAATGGTTGATCTAGAAGGTCTTTTAAATCTTCAATTTTCAGGCTTGAAACACTATTTATTGAAGTCTTTTTCACTTCTCCATTAGCCCTGACTATAGTTAATTCATGGCTTGTCCTGTTGGATGACCACTTTAGAATTTTTGAGCTTGATGGATTTACTGGGAAAAATTTTATTGGATGAGGTGAGAGAAACTATTTTCCCAAGACTTGCCCAAGCAGCTCTTCTGGTTTGGCATTTGGATGCCCATACGTGAGTTCATTTCTGTCACACCCGTTCGTAAGCGGAAGGGAGAGGTGTGAACTTGATCGGTTTCCATTTCATACGATATGAGTAAACAAACTGTATGAAATAAAACATGCACGATGTTCATCCATTGCCATAATGGAAATTACAAGTCATAAGTTGTTTGATAACAAAAGACAACATAAGTTAATAATTTTTACAAAATAGACTTGTCCAAAACAAAGTTTTTAAACATCAAGGCTTTGTATCCTATTTCCCGTTCGAAAATGGAATATATGGACCAAGCCCTTCAAAACGTGGATGACATCGACATCTTAATAACCTTGAAACCTTGTAACCATCTGCACCAAGATCCACTTATTTGAATGAAATACATGTAAGTTTAAAACATCAACAAAAGTTGGCGAGTTCATGTGTTTTGAGTTCGTATCAAATGATCTTAAGAATATTGGAAAGTTCGTTATATAAAAGTGTGGTATGTAAAGCATCAATGAACTTGATGATCATTAATATTTTACAAGGACATTAATATGTGTGACGACATAGGAAGCACTCAACCCTAGACGATTTAGTACCGATCCGCGATCGACTGGGACAACAAAAGCACTACATGCGGCCACACAAGGACCCATGAGTGGTGTCACACCCGCTCGTGGCGGAAGCACGAGGTGCGATCTGACCGATAATTATTGCATTCAATCGAGTAAACATCTAATGAATAAAAGATTCGAGATGTCCATCCATAACATTTTAGTTAAAAAAAATTTACAATCCATACATGTTTTAAAATTAAGATAAACCATAATAAACATTGTTTGAAAATGACGTAAGTTCATAAAACAAAGTCTTTTTAGAACAACTAAGGATTTGCAATTCCATGTGTCGCACTAAGGTAAACGTGCGGAATCCGTTTGCATAAGCGACATTGTAGACAAGTTTGTTACTGATTAATCATTGTTTCATTAATATGTAGACGTTACAGATTCTGGAAACACTTGGACAGAGCTTTGCCTCTGTCGTGATAAAATCTCTGATTCTTACAAATGAAATGACAAGTTACCTATTTATAGGATGACAAGTTCGCTTGAACTATGTCATGGACAAGTTCGGGCGAACTTGTCCCTAGACATACATAAACTTCAACATTTCGCTCCTAAATACAGACTCGACTTTATACGATGACGTAGACACCAAACATATGCATCAACATTTTGCAAGGACACTAATCTGTGTTCCGACATAGGAGGCAACCAAACCTAGACGATAATTTGTGTCTTGCGACACTCGTTTTGGACACGAAGTCACTCTAAGGATCTGTTATTGTTGCCGTTTAGAGTGGGCTCGCCAAAACCAAATAGATCTATCACTTCGTTCCTCGGTACGTTTTATTCATTAATGGCCCTTTACAACCCTATTTGCTCGTGATCTAAATATTTTCATTTTCTAGTTTAACCATACCAAATCGCAACATGTATCCCTCCCCGAAAGTTTAAAACGATAAAACATTTAAGTAAAAGGGGAAAACATGAACTCACAGATTTGCTTCTCGTGCAAATCTCTTGCTAGTGCTTGAAATTGTTCTCGTGACGTAACCTACAAGTATTCTAATCTCATTAGACATTTAGGCTTACGTTTTGTTTTTGTATAAGTCGTTTATCTTGAATTTATTAGACTTGTATTCATTTGTATTCGTATCTTTGTTGGTTTATATATATATGTCATATATGTATTTTTGCATTCTTTTAGTTTAAATGAGCCTAGCCCAAACGTTTAATGCACAAGACCAATCCATTTGATTGGTAAGTATTGGCCTAGCCATAGTTGTTAATAGATGCGACAATGTGTCGCTATATAGGTCATAGCGACGAATAGCGATAATACCGACAGTAAGTTTTTTTTGGTGTAAATAACAGTTAGATATAGCTGTAAAATAGTTGGATTTATAGGTTTTTGTTAAATATACATGTAAGATAGCATATATACTAGGGTATTTTGATATAATATACATATAAAAATTTTCAAAATTCTTTTTCTAATGTGTCGCTATTTTATAAATAGCGGTCGCTATTAGCTACGTAGCCTATAGGTGCCTTGTCGCTATTTGTTATCGACAACTATGGGCCTAGCCCAATTGAATTACATGTGTGGGCCTAACCCATTTGGTTTACATGTGTGGGCCTAGCCCATTTGAATTATATGTCTGGGCCTAGCTCATTTGTATTTTATAAAAGTTGGCCTAGCCCAATTTTATCTTTTTAAAAAGTTGGGCCTAACCCAATTGTGTTTTATAAGTGAGGCTAGCCCAATAAATTTTATAAAAGTGGCTTAGTCCAAATGTATATGTAAATGGGCTTAGCCCAAATTTTATAAAAAAGTTTACACTTTTTATATAAAATGTTATAAGTTTATAAAAATTATTTAATAATTTTTCATGTAACTAGTTTTGATTATATATATATATATGTATGTATATGTATATATATATATATATGATGGACCATATGGTTTATAGCTAGTTTCACCTTTGGGTACTAATTTTTTTTAACAGGTTCAGGCTTCATGGTTTTAATTTTATAACACCTTTGGGTACTAACAACAAACTTAGGGGCTGTTTGGCAACTTCTGAATGGTAGTGCTGAACTGTTAGGAAACTTTTTATGTAAGTATTGAAGAAAAATGTAACTAGTCTGTTTCAAAGGAGAAGATAAAAGTCCTGAAGGTCAAAGCAACAAGAAGAAACAAGGCAGGACACCAGAAATGAACAACACATCTTATTCATGAATCAGAAACTAATCAAGAACAAGAAAAAACTATCAGAAAGGACCATTCTGATGGATCTGATGATGTTTCTGATGGATATCATCAGAATCTGGTAAATCTGATCATTATATTTTCTGATGATCTGTTCATCAGATTTTCTGATGAAGTGGACATCAAAAAATCTGATGAACCCCACTTGTCTGAAAATCGAAGCTTTGCCACACAATGATGTAGCAAGTGGACCCTAGAAAATTCAATAAATATGTCAAAAAGCTACTTTAGGGAGTGCAAGTGCATGAATAAACAAATGTTTATTCATGCCTAAGACTTTCTATAAATAGAAAGCTCTCCAGCCAAGGACAATGAGTCAAGGTTAGCATTCAATACATACTACAAAACTCCATTGCCCTTTCACCTCACAATTTAACAAGTATTCGTTTGTACAAGTCAATAACCTCATAATCACCTTGTAAACCATTTTGTTTCAAAGTAATGTAAAGTTGAAAATTCGTAGTTCTTGTTTCTTGAAAGTTTGATTTCTATTTCCGCACATTATTTTCATATTTGTTGAAATCACTTGCCATATTATGTTAATAAAAGCTTTTATCCATCTGGGACCAACAATTGGTATCAGAGCAGATTAAATAAATTATTTTCAAACGATCAATTTCTCATCTTCTCTTTTCTAAATATGGCAAACTTTCAAACTTGGAACAATGCTTTCAACATAGGGTCTATGTCAAAGCCTTCGACTTAGTCAGAGAGGAGTACCCCCAATGGAAAATAAGGTGATCAATTTCCTTAATGGACATGATCGAGCTTTGTTTCAATCCATTATAAGTGGCCCACATAAACCTATGATTGAAATACCGTGTACACCAAGAACTGATCAAACACCTGAAGTACCATCATCTTGGGCTCCAAAAGTTGAAAATTTTGGGGTGAAGATGATAAGAAAAAGGTGGAAGCAGATGAAAGGGCCAAATCACTTTTGATTATGGCACTTCCTAATGATATATTCTCTCAAGTGGATGCGTGTGCATCAGCTAAAGAAATATGAGATCAGTTGGAAAATCTTTGTGAATGAGGAGAAATAATGAAAAGAAGCAAGAGAACAAATTGTGTTTCCTCTTATGAGAGATTTAAAATTTTACATAATGAAAGTCTTTATGAAACATATAACAGATTTGCAAAACGTTTAAATGAGCTAAAGAAGTTTGGTATTGAAAAATCAAATGATGAAAGAAATGTGAAATTCCTAGATCCTCTACCGAGATGTAACAACCCGACTTTTCGGTTGTTATCTGTTTTACCGTTTATTTCCGATGTAACCGTCTTGTACTCCGAGATTCGATAATAACGAGGTTGATACTATATTTAAACGCATTTAATTTTGCTTACTCATTGCATTCAAACTCTTACTAATTACACGCTTATCACAATGCAACTCAATCGCGGTTATTTATGTTATTATGTGTGCTTAACTTTTATATTTGGTGAATACTCGCCGAAACGCTTACTCGCTCGCTCGCATACACGATTTATCGCGCCAAAACACAACACAATGCTAAACACTTCATTAAAACGCCTAACATAACTAACTAGTACGAACGAAAGCTCCAAACGAATAGCCAACGTGGAAACTGGAAGCAATTCGCACCAAAACTGATCAACTCGTATGAAATGACCATTTCGTACGAATTGATCGTTTCGTGCGAATTAATTATTTCGTATGAAATGGCCATTTTCGTACGAAATGGCTACTAGTGACTCCTTTCTCCTTTTCCTATTTATACCACACTTGTATCACACATGCTCTCTTGCTGTCACTCGCACGAAACGCTCTCTTCCACACCTTCTCTGTTTACCAAGTAAGAAACAACGCTTTTCATGCAAACCACAACGATTTCCATAACGATTTTACACGAGATAATCTCTGATTTCATCCAAACTTCTTCTGTTTACGAAAACCTTCATCTTTTTCATCAAACTTTCTGTTTTATCTTGGGTTTACACTCAAACGAGTATATTGGGTTTAGCTTTGGCTTCCCAAGTTAGAAATCCTGTTATTTCAAACTCACCAAGTGTTTAATCCAACGAAAACTATTTAAAACTTGATTTCTACACTAAAAAGGACAAAACTGACATATGTTTCGTTCACTACATAGTGGGACGAAGCGGTGTCAAAACCATCATGAAAAGGACTCGAAAATACATTCGTTTCAGACGAAAGCTTAGTTCCAAACACACAAAGATGCAAGAACAGTCACTTGTGCGATCTGGACTGGCTCGCACGAAACACGATTCGTACGAACCAGTCCAAGTTCCCATAATTTGCTAAACTCGTTCCGAAGACCTCTCCGACTCTAGGTTTGACCAGTAACTTAAGGCTGGAGGGCTAAACACTCAATTTCCTGAAGTAAGACGCAAAAAACACTCGATTTTGGAACACGAAACAGGCAGACTCGCATAAAACTCATTTTCGTACGAAACTCATTTTTGTACGAATTACCATTCGTACGAACCGCCTATTCCTCGCACCGATGTTCTGTAGGACCGTTGAATTCCTTAGCAAAGGTGCCTAGATTTGTATCTAATCCATGTATGCGGAATTTACGTGAATTAGTGACAATTAACACAAGATATTCAGTTTAAACGTCAGTTTATTGATTGTTCAAAGTGTACATTCAAGTTCCCAAACTGACAGAGGTCCGCTATCTAGCTCTCAAAACTGTTACAAATGTAATCCTAACATGGCTTTTTATAGAGACTGTAGTTCTCACCAAAACACTAGTGTCCTAGTTCGTACGAATCAGTAGTTCATACGAACTAGGTACATTACATACCCTTACTTGTGCGAACTACACCTCTAACATACATAAACTTAAACTTAAACATCATAACCCTAAACATTTAGACTAGATCCAAGACATAGACAATATACATCATGTACCAACATCTTCGTTCGACCGTTTCAGCATTATGGAAGACTGATGCACTTTTGTTCCCGCTTGCAGGCTGATCCGATGCTCTCCTCACTCCATCCAGCTCGTGTTTAACTGTTTAAGCACGCATTGTGAGTATACTTGACCCCTTTTCGCTTTAATTCACTTTTGGGTGTTACAGTGGGGACAAACAAACAAACTTATATCCCTGGAGGGGATACTTTGCAAACTTTATCCCTGGGGGATGCTTTATAACTGTTGTTTAATTTCGATGTTGAATAATACACTCAAATCAATCACTTTAAGTCCCATCTTACTACCAAACTAATTGCTTGGAGGGAAACGGGGTATTAGTTGATAGCGTTATTAGGCTTGACAACCTCACACCGTACCTGGGAGGACGAGCGTGAACTAATGACCTTAACCACATGACCAATATTGATAGGCATTGGGGAAGGGCAAACAAACTGACGTCACTACGGTATCGAGTTATTATCAACATGTCTTTAAACTAAACACTAACTAATTTTATATTAAACAAAACTGTGAACTCGCCAGCTTAATCACTGATACACTTTTTTTTCTACATGCTTGCAGGTTGTTAGATGATTCATGCATGGGAACTTGCAGTCTGGGGAGCTTGAAATGTCATGGGGCGTGTTACTTGATTGCAAACAATAAAACCTTACGCTTTAAAACATTTTTATTTCAATTGTTTGAGATACTTACATTTGCTTCCCCTGAACACATATCTTGAATTGAAATGTTTAATTTGGAATTCACTATTCATGTTGGACATGATAACTTGTTTTATATTATCTTACTAGTAGTTCGACATGATTAGTGGCTAGATCCTAGTACAACAGACGCCTCGCGGTAAAACTTCGCAAGTGGTATTTTGGGGGTGTTACAGGATTACCTTTCATATCCTCAAAGAAGGAAAAATTGTGTGAAGCATATGAAATGGGAAAATAAAAAAGAAGCTCATATAAAACAATTTCTGAATCATCAATCGTACAAAATTTAGAACTTTTGCACATGGATCTTTGTGGACCAATAAGTACTGCAAGTTTCTCTGGAAAGAAATACATTTTGGTCATTGTTGATGACTACTCCAGATATACTTGGGTAGATTTTTTAAGAAAGAAAAGTGAAACTCCAGATCTGATCATAAACTTTATTTGTTGTTGCATATGTCTGTTGCCTACGTCATCATATAATATCGAGTCGGTATTTAAGAGCGAAATGACGAAGTTTATGTATATATAGGGTCAAGTTCGCTTGAGATTGTAGTGTTGAAGACAAGTTCGGCCGAACTTGTCTATGCAAGTTCGCCCAAACTTGCATCACGCCAGCGAACTTGTAAAACTATAAATAGGTAACTTGTGATTTCATTTGTAACATTCAGAGATTTTGTCACGACAGAGGCGAAGCTCTGTCCAAGTGTTTCCAAGATCCGTAACGTTGAATATTAATGAAACGGTGATTAAATAGAAACAAATGAGTGTATCCAATGTCGCCTAAGCAAACGGATTCCGCACGTTTACTTTAGGTTCATTAGATTAGTGCCCAAATGATCTGCATAACGGACCCACAAGTGGTATCAGAGCAGGATTGGCCTAATTTGAAGACATTTGACATAGAACATCTCATCTTCTACTCATTTCTTCTATTTTTTAACTTTTCTTGGACAATTCATGGACAAAATGGACTGATTTTCAAGTATAATACGTAAAATCCATAATAGATAAACCCTTGAAAAGATCAGAGCTTAAAACAACTAAATTCATGCCGAAAAATTGAAAAAACCATGTTTGAAATCATAACTTCGCTCGAACTTAACATCAAGTTCGCTCGAACTTGACTGAAAAACTCAAATTTTTCCTCAAGTTCGCCCGAACTTGACTGATTTTTCAAGGTTTCTACTCAGGTTCGCTCGAACTTGACTGTTTTTTCATCATTTTTAGTCAAGTTCGCCCGAAGTTGATAAAAATTTGTTGAAAGTCTATACAAGTTCGCCCGAAGTTGCTATCTCTTGAAAATTCACATAAGTTCGCTCGAACTTGCTATTTTTCATAACATCTCAACACAAGTTCGCTTGAACTTGTATTCTGAGTGAAACAAGTTCGCCCGAACTTGTTAAATAGCTGAGTTTCACACGCTGTGACAAGTTCGACCGAACTTGTCTAAGAGACTTAAAAAAAAGGCATGAAAATCCCGAAAAACGTCTCGGACATTATATATCGTTAGATTCGTATTGACGAGACGAGTTTAAAGCTCTAATCTGGTAAAAAACGTTTTCTGGAAAATTTTAAACGTTTTTAGCAAACCGATACGTTGATATTGTCGGTTAAAAAGTCAAATTCTATTAAAATTGTCTGTTTGCTAATCATTTTTTCAAGTGTTTTGAACGACAGATAAAATTTGGAAAACGAAATGGGGTCTGAGAAGCCTCCAAAGTTGATGAGTATGGACGAGTATGAAGTTTGGAAAGGAAAATTTGAGAGCTGGGTCCAAGCTATGCATTTTAGCAGTTGGGTGGCGATCGAAACAAGATATGTAGTTCCAAGAGATGAGAATCAGAAAATTTGGAGAAGTGCAAGTATTCTACGCAACAGAAAGAGGCGTATTTTGCTGATAAGAAAAAGATTAATCTGATTCAACAATCTGTTAACGAACATATCTTGATACTACTACCTGAGTACAAGACTGCAAAAGAAGTTTGGATATCTCTGAAAAATAAATATTAGGTGAAGAGAGAAGAGAATGTAGTGGTTAAGAACTGTGAAGCTCAACTTTCAAGTACATTTACAAATGGATCTTCAAGTTCTAAACCAGTCTGCCTGGTCTATAATGTAGACGATTATCTGGCAGATAATGCCAAACTCTTGAATGATTTGAAGAGTTTGACATTAGAAAATAAAACGTTAAAAGAAAATGAAAAGAATTTTGAAAACAAAATAAATATTTTAGAAAATGAAAAATTACAAATGTTAGTAGATTTTCAAAATGAAATAAAAATATTTAAAAACGAAAAAAATTGTTTTTGAAAATTTAAATATAGAAAATCAAAATATAATAAATTCTCATATTGAGAAAATTGCTTAATTTGAAAAAGAAGTTGAGACTGCGAAAAATAAAACTGTTAATTCTAGAAAAGTTATTGAAAGGTTTTGTGACTTCCTCATTAAAGTTAGATTATATATGTCCAAAGCCGTTCAATAAGAATAAAAATGAAATTCCAATAAGTGACAAAATAAAACTATATGGACTTAGTACTCCGAAATTTCGTTTGAGAGATTGTCTGATTCTGAGATACGAGGTCTTTATAGATAGTTGATATCTGGGGTATTATACAAGTTCTTCTGATTTTGCGGAAGCAATAGCCTAGAACTTCTATAATACTTTCGCTATAAACCCCAAACTGCATGCGAACTTGAAAAGTATCGAAAGATCTAAATTCATTTGCAGTGCTAAAAAGATTCGTTAAGTGTAACACACCTAAAGACGAGCGTTCATCTCTTTGTCTGTACGGTAGTACTAACCTGGGTTCTCAAGGCCTCGCATTATCCACATGCAGATATCAATTACGCTATATTCACCTGTAAGATGAAATCTAGGGAATCTTGATATGGGAGTATATTCAAGAAGTGGGAACCACAGTTAAGTCAAGTTTCATAATTCTAACTAACATATCTTGGAACAATTGAGAAATGTGTTAAAGTTTAAGTGGACAAACATATCGACAATCTAGGTAAACAAGTTTAAAATTAAAGTCATTAAAAGGTCAACGGTACTGGTGATATGTCTCAAAAACTGATATGATCCTCTAGCAGTTTTCTCACAAAAATACAAACTGTAAATATTTCATTTTAGTATGTTTACATTTCTACATTCAATTTTAAAAAAGCCAAAAAGATTTTTTTCTCATATCTTCCATGGAAACCTAATAATGTTGAATGTGAGCCGGACCAACGAGACTGTTAAGAAACTGTTTGTGTGTGGATACGTGTGATTGTTCTTAATCATCAAATCTTAGAGATTCGGAGCATCATTTGAGAGGGAGCTAGATAAATACGTTGATTAATGATACTAGAAAGCTCAAAGTAAGGGGGATCATGGATGTTAAAGTTATTCAAGAAATAAAGATCAAGAAAATATTTAAGACTCAGGAACTTATTTGAAGAATGATGACTACGGCAACATTCAAGGGGGAGTCTGTTGATGCATATGGTTGTTGCCTACGTCATCATATAATATCGAGTTTGTATTTAGGAGCGAAATGACAAAGTTTATGTATATATAGGGTCAAGTTTGCTTGAGATTGTAGTGTTAAAGACAAGTTCGGCCGAACTTGTCTATGCAAGTTCGCCCAAACTTGCACCACACCAGCAAACTTGTAAAACTATAAATAGGTAACTTGTGATTTCATTTGTAACAATCAGAGATTTTGTCACGACAGAGGCGAAGCTCTGTCCAAGTGTTTCCATGACCTGTAACGTTGAATATTAATGAAACGGTGATTAAATAGAAACAAATGACTGTATCCATTGTCGCCTAAGCAAACGGATTCTGCATGCTTACCTTAGGTTTGTCAGATTAGTGCCCGAACGATCCTATAACGGACCTACATTATTAGAAAAATTGAAAATCTTTTGAAATGATCAGTTAGGAGGATCAGAACTGACAATGGAACAAAATTCAAAAACTCAAAACTTGAGAGCTTCCTTGCAAGTAAAGGAATTTCTCATGATTTTTCTGCTACAAGAACCCCACAACAAAATGGGGTAGTAGAAAGAGAAAATAAAACTTTAGTGGAAGCAGCCAGAACAATGCTTTCTCATGCAAAACTTCCCACACACTTCTTGGCAGAAGCTATAGCAAATCCATGTTTTACTCAAAACAGATCTATAATCAACAAGAGACTTCAAAAAACACCTTACAACATCATAAATGTAAGAATACCAAACGTAAAATTTCTACTCGCATTTGGTTGTAGATGTTTTGTTTTTAATGACTTTGAAATTCTTGAGAAATTTGACTTGTATGTATCATTTGATGATTCATCAGAAACAGAAATTTCTAATTAATACGTAAAGAAGCCTATCTTTCTGATAAACAAGAAAATCTTGATCTTCTTTTTGACATTTTTACAGACGAATTCCTAGGACATTGTGACATTTGTGACTTTCGATCATGTAAAGATTTCCGAACAATTCATGAATCAATAAAATATTGTGTTTTATTTCCAATATTTGTTTAAACATTTGACATCTGTGTAGTTTCAACTTTTGTTTAGTTTCGATCTTTCCAACTTTTCCTGGAAGTGAAATCTCAAACCGTTACGCAAACATAATCCGTTTAACGCGACGTACACTCCAGAACAATGACACAAGCTAAAAATACCCTAAATATCCTTTACATAACTTAGAAATAAGTCTTGAAGGGTTCGGTACGGCAAAAACACGCTTATGCAACTCCAAGGACTATTTTGCAAATTCTGCGAAATTATGCCGATTCACGTATTTCTTAATACGGAACACGTGCGTACATCCAAAATTTATGTAATCATTAAAATATTGTATTAAATGATTGGAATGCAAAAATATCATTCGTTACGCAATTACGGTCGTTTACGGTTAATTAAAACGTTCGTCGTAATTAAGCAAAAAACGCAACCGTACAACCTAACGGACAGACATCCGTGACATTTCTGGGCATATTTCAAGTTCTCTAAGCTTTATCGTCCTTATAAAGCTTAAAAATCAGGTTAACGGGTGTTAGAAACGCTAAAACGTGACAAAACGAGTTCAAGGGCCTGTTCTGTCTTTTTGTGAAACTGCTGCCCAGGTCTAAGCCTTACGGACCATAGGTCTGGACCCATACGGTCCGTAAGCTATCCCCAGCATAGCAGTTTCCTTGTTGCAACTTGGCAGCTTCTTGGTTAATCTTTGGGCACCAAGCTCGTGATTTTTGCCACCTGTAACCTACTTTGGACACCTGGAGGGACACTAATATGTACTCTAACACCTTGATCAACACTTTTCATGATTTGGGAGCCCCAAGATTAGTACAAATAGGTGATCCATGGCTCATTTCAATTTTCTCATTTCTCTTCTTTATCTAATCTGCTCTTATTGGAGTTGCTACCACTTGTGGAGGCCTCTACCTGAGCTCTTGAGTGTTCTTCAACACTAGTAAGTGCTCTCTTCTAGTCTTATTTATTATTTTGGCTATTTTAAGCCAAAAGTCAAACAGTTTGACTTTCTGTTTAACTATCGGTTCTGACCATTTGGTCAAAGTCAAAGTTCAATTGAACTTTGCAACGTGATCATAATCACGAAGGTTATGGTCCATAGCGATCATACCTACTGATTACCACATTTAATAGTCGAAGTGACGAGTCAAAGTTCGGTCAAAATGTGCATTATGTTCATTTTGCGACGGAACTATTTTGGGTATCAAAACACTAAGTTTTGATACCAAATCAGTTTTATAACCTTGTTAGACATGTTTTGACATGTATAACTCGTCACTTTTAGTTTAGTGCTTTATTAGGGTCGTAAGTCGAGCGGTCTTGACCACTGCTTTGACTTTCGAAGCCGACCCGTTTGGTCAATCTAAGGATCCAAAAACACATATTTGTGACCATAGTTGTATAGGGAATAACCCTCTGAGGTTATACCTTATGGTCACGTTGTTTGGTTAGTGTTATGATAAGCCGCTAGTTATGCCCTTTATAACGACCAAAATGTCTTTTTGCGCATAAATCTATTTTAAGCATATGTAATCCAACTTTTAAATTATACACTTATGTTATAACATTGTTAAACATGTTTGGGTAATTAAGACTTATCATAGGACATATCTAACCCTCCGAACGCGTATTTAAGCAAGTGACACGATAAAGTAGCGGAAACTACCTTAACGAGTCATAATGGGTTAAAGCACTTAGAAACCTTTCAAAATCAGAATGTTAACTTTATTAAACCATTTCATATGAGTTCCAACACTCATTTGGTTTATAAGGCTTCATTCTATCCGAATCCTCTGATTAAAATCCCAATATTAACATAGTTATCCAATATTAGGACACACTTAAATCCTTGGAACCTTGAGCTTTTGTTTATCTTCTTAAACAAGGACATTTTGTCAATCCCAAGTGAGTGCATACTCCCCTATTTTACATTTTCAAATATTTTGGGGTGATACATATGTGCTTATGACTACTTTCGCGTTTTCATGACATTACATATGCTTTGATTATAGTACATATAGTACATGATTTCAATTGCATTTTGCTTCGTATGTTGACTTAGCATTCTTAGCACATTGATTTCAAAGACATTTTCATGGTATATTGACTTAGTATACCTACACTTGGTTTCAAAGACATTTTACTTCGTATGTTGACTTAGCATACCTAGTACACGATTTCAATGACATTTTCATGGTATATTGACTTAGTATACCTACATATGGTTTCAAAGACATTTTACTTCGTATGTTGATTTAGCATACCTAGTACACGATTTCAAAGACATTTTTGCTTGGTATATTGACTTAGTATGCCAAGTACATGGTTTCAAAACATTTTCATGACAAGCTTGCATTATTCAAGATATATTGGTGCGTTGAACTCGACAATGATACATTCATTAACATTGATCACGCCGACCGGTAGTATGTAATGGTACAATAGGATTGACAATCCCGTTCCCACTTCCGAGGTTTGTTTGGAAGCGACTTTAGGGAATGACAGAATCCGATGAACATTGATAGACAAATCTATATAAGGGTCTATCCGACAGTCAACAAGGCTTGAATGTATTCGTCAACAATCCTAATATATGTTTTTACAATAAAAGCAATTTTTTATAAGAAATAACTTTTGATTTTAAACAAAAGTTTTGTTTATTCAAAGACATTGGTTTATACAAGACATTGTTTTGGTCATTACAAGACATTGTTTTGGTTTAAACAAGACATTTCATTTGTTGGTTTATGGTAAGTGATTTAAATAACAAGACGTGTGTAGTATGATAAAATCATGGTGTATACGCCGTTGGTACTTCCCATATATAAGTGCTTTTATTATATTACATAACGTAGCGTTATCTAAATCATTTCAAACAAAAAACAAGATACGACATATTTTATACAAAACATGACCTTTTGATACAAGACATGACATATTTTTGGTTATTGATTTAACCATGCATTGTTTCTTTTATATCATATTATTTTTCTTATGATTTCATAAAAGAAAAAAATATTGTAAGTATTCATGGCAACTTTTTATTAAAGATTCCTTTAAACATTTTATGTCATGAATCTTTAACACAAAACCTATGTTACTCACAGACATTTTTATGCTGATGTTCAGGAGCAAATATTTGAGGTTGATCATGCAACACTTAGGACGAACTTTGGCCTTTAGTGACTTAAAATCTGAAGACAATTTAATTTTAGTTATGCTTTTCGTTTAAATAAAGACAATGTAAACAAATTCTAATTCACTAAAACATAACTTCTGTACCATGGTTGTTGAAACAATAGTTCTGTTACGACACTTCCGACGTTTCCGCCGTGTTTTGTTGTTTTACGCGGACGGGGTGTGACAGAAAGATTGGTATCAGAGCCAATGGTTATAGGGAATTAGGTTATTAGTAATGATTTGACCTAGACTATAACCTTTCTAGGACCCTAACACAAGTTATCTTGTGTTTAGACATTTCCGCCGCGGTTTGTTGGTTTACGCGGTCGGGGAGTTAACATGACATCAACCAGGAAAATCCAACTGTGTGTTACTATGTATACTGCTAAACTTGTTAACTGTAATCGATAAACATCTGTTGTTTGGAAAATAAAGGTATTGCATAACCCGACACACATATGTTCTTACATTTGTTGTACAATAGGTCACGTGTAACAGACCTAACACTGATTTAACGCGTAAAGACACATTAACATTTACCGAGCAAACGAAGGTGAGTTCACTACTCTTTTACAAGCATGCGTCCAGTGGGGACAAACAAACAAACTTATATCCCTGGAGCGGATACTTTGCATACTTTATCCCTGGAGGGGATGCGTTGTAACTGTCGTTTAATTTCTATGTTGGATAATACCCTCAAATCTATCACTTTAAGTCCCATCTTACTACCGAACTAGTTGCTTCGAGGACAACGGGGTATTAGTTGATAGCGCTATTACGCTTGACAACCTCACACCGTACCTGGGAGGACGAGCGTGAACTAATGACCTTAACCACATGACCAATGTTGATAGGCATTGGGGAAGGGCAAAAAACCTGACGTCACTACGGTATCGAGTTATTATCAACATGTCTTTAAACTAAACACCAACTAGTTTTATATTAAACAAAACTGTGAACTCGCCGGCTTAATCGCTAATACTCTTTTTTTCGGCATGATTGCAGGTTGTTAGATGATTCATGCATGGGAACTTACAGTCTGGGGAGCTTAAAGTGTCATGGGGCGTGTTACTTGCAAACAATAAAACCTTAGGCTTTAAAACATTTTTATTTCAATTGTTTGAGATACTTACATTTGCTTCCCCTGAACACATATCTTGAATTGAAATGTTCTAATTTGGAATTCACTATTCATGTTGGACATGATAACTTGTTTTATATTATCTTACTAGTAATTCGACATGATTAGTGGCTAGATCCTGGTACAACACACGCCTCGCGGTAAAACTCCGCAAGTGGTATTTTTGGGGTGTTACAGGATTACCTTTCATATCCTCAAAGAAGGAAAAATTGTGTGAAGCATATGAAATGGGAAAATCAAAAAGAAGCTCACATAAACCAATTTCTGAATCATCAATCTCACAAAATTTAGAACTTTTTCACATGGATCTTTGTGGACCAATAAGTACTGAAGTTTCTCTAGAAAGAAATACTTTTTGGTCATTGTTGATGGCTACTCCAGATATACTTGGGTAGATTTTTTAAGAAAGAAAAGTGAAACTCCAAATCTGATCATAAACTTTATTAGAAAAATTGAAAATCTTTTGAATTGATCAGTTAGGAGGATCAGAACTGACAATGGAACAAAATTCAAAAACTCAAAACTTGAGAGCTTCCTTGTAAGTAAAGGAATTTCTCATGATTTTTCTGCTACAAGAACCCCACAACAAAATGGGGTAGTAGAAAGAAGAAATGGAGCTTTAGTGGAAGCAGCCAGAACAATGCTTGCTCATGCAAAACGTGCCCACACACTTCTTGGCAGAAGCTATAGCAAATCCATGTTTTACTCAAAACAGATCTATAATCAACAAGAGACTTCAGAAAACACCTTACAACATCATAAATGTAAGATACCAAACGTAAAATTTCTACACGCATTTGGTTGTAGATGTTTTGTTTTTAATGACTTTGAAAGTCTTGAGAAATTTGACTTTTTATGTATCATTTGATGATTCATCAGAAACAGAAGATTCTGATTAAAACGTAAAAGAAGCATGTCTTTCTGATAAACAAGAAAATCTTGATCTTCTTTTTGACATTTTTACAGACGAATTCCTAGGACATTGTGACATTTGTGACTTTCGATCATGTAAAGATTTCCGAACAATTCATGAATCAATAAAATATTGTGTTTTATTTCCAATATTTTTTAAACATTTGACATCTGTGTAGTTTCAACTTTTGTTCAATTTCGATCTTTCCAACTTTTCCTGGAAGTGAAATCTCAAACCGTTACGCAAACATAATCCTTTAACGCGACGTACACTCCAGAACAATGACACAAGCTAAAAATACCCTAAATATCCTTTACATAACTTAGAAATAAGTTTGAAGGGTTCGGTACGGCAAAAACACGCTTATGCAACTCCAAGGACTATTTTGCAAATTCTGCGAAATTATGCCGATTCACGTATTTCTTAATACGGAACACGTGCGTACATCCAAAAATTTATGTAATCATTAAAATATTGTATTAAATGATTGGAATGCAAAATATCATTCGTTACGCAATTACGGTCGTTTACGTGTTAATTAAAGCGTTCGTCGTAATTAAGCAAAAAACGCAACCGTACAACCTAACGGACAGACATCCGTGACATTTCTGGGCATATTTCAAGTTCTCTAAGCTTTATCGTCCTTATAAAGCTTAAAAATCAGGTTAACGGGTGTTAGAAACGCTAAAACGTGACAAAACGAGTTCAAGGGCCTGTCTCTGTCTTTTTATGAAACTGCTGCCCAGGTCTAAGCCTTACGGACCATAGGTCTGGACCCATATGGTCCGTAAGCTATCCCAGCATAGCAGTTTCCTTGTTGCAACTTGGCAGCTTCTTGGTTAATCTTTGGGCACCAAGCTCGTGATTTTTGCCACCTGTAACCTACTTTGGACACCTAGAGGGACACTAATATGTACTCTAACACCTTGATCAACACTTTTCATGATTTGGGAGCCCCAAGATTAGTACAAATAGGTGATCCATGGCTCATTTCAATTTTCTCATGTCTCTTCTTTCTCTAATCTGCTCTTATTGGAGTTGCTACCACTTGTGGAGGCCTCTACCTGAGCTCTTGAGTGTTCTTCAACACTAGTAAGTGCTCTCTTCTAGTCTTATTTATTATTTTGGCTATTTTAAGCCAAAAGTCAAACAGTTTGACTTTCTGTTTAACTATCGGTTCTGACCATTTTGGTCAAAGTCAAAGTTCAATTGAACTTTGCAACGTATCGTTGAGGACAAAGGCAAGGGCAGAACTATTCAGGACATCCCTGTTGTTCGGGATTATCCTGAGGTATTTCCTAAAGAGCTACCTGGTTTACCCCAGCACAGCAAGTTGAGTTTCGTATAGATCTTGTACCTGGTGCCAACCCTATTGCTAAATCTCCATACCGTCTTGCACCGTCTGAGATGCAAGAGTTGTCAAAACAGCTTCAGGAGTTATCTGACAAAGGATTCATTCGTCCGAGCTTTTCACCTTGGGGCGCTCTAGTCCTATTTGTGAAAATGAAAGATGGATCTTTCCATATGTGTATCGATTGCCATGAGCTCAACAAACTCACAATCAAGAACCGATATCCCCTACCTCGCATTGATGTTCTCTTTGATCAGCTACAAGGTGCTACCTGCTTCTCAAAGATTGATCTGCGTTCTGGGTATCATCAGCTTCGTGTAATCGAGGAAGATATTCCCAAGATAGCTTTTCGACATGTTACGGTAACTATGAGTTTACTGTTATGCCCTTCGGTTTAACAAAGGCTCCTGTTGTTTTCATGGACTTGATGAATAAGGTTTGTAAGCCTTACTTAGACAAGTTCATCGTTGTTTTCATTGATGACATTTTGATTTATTCAAAGTCTCGCGCCGATCAGGATAAACATCTACGTTTAACGATGGAACTCCTAAAAAATTACAACTTTATGTCAAATTCTCCAAGTGTGAATTTTGGCTCAAGGAAGTTCAATTCTTGGGACATATTGTCAACGAACAAGGTATACATGTAGATCCCCCCAAAATCATCGTGATTAAGGATTGGGATACACCTACAACTCCTACCGAAATTCGTTCATTTTTGGGCCTTGCGAGTTATTATCGTTGCTTCATTGCAAACTTCTCAAAGATTGTGTTCCCCTCACTGCTCTGACTCAAAAAATAAACCTTTTGAGTGGGGACCTAAACAAGAAGAAGCGTTCCAGACCTTGAAACAAAAACTTTGTAATGTTCCTATTTTATCTTTACCTAAGGGCAACGACGATTTTGTCTTATATTATGACGTATCAAACTTAGGTCATGGCTGTGTTCTCATGCAAAGAGACAACGTTATAGCCTATGCATCTAGACAATTAAAAGTTCACGAGAAGAACTACACAACTCATGATCTTGAGTTAGGTGCTGTAGTTTTCGCTCTCAAAATTTGGAGACATTACCAATACGGTAAAAAATGCATGGTTTTCACAGACCACAAAAGTCTCCAACACATTTTCAATCAGAAATAACTAAACATGAGACAACGATGATGGGTCGAACTTTTGAACGACTACGACTACGAAATTCCCTACCATCCTGGTAAGTCGAATGTCGTAGCCGATGCTCTTAGTCGTAAAGAACGTGTCAAACTACATTGTCTTCAAGTTCGATCTGACATTCAAAACTGTATCTTCCAAACTCAACGTACTTGTGTTACACAAGGCATAATGGGTGATGAATGACCACATCATCTTGAGCTTCAACTCGAAACAAAAGACAATGGGTTGTTATATTATCTAAACCGTTTGTGGGTTCCAAGTCAAGACAATCTCCGCACCTTGATAATGGATGAAGCACATAAGTCTTGTTATTCAATTCATCCAGGTGCAGACAAAATGTACAAGGATCTTCGTACCCAGTATTGGTGGCGGGGTATGAAGAAAGACATAGCTTTGTACATCTCCAAATGGCTTACTTGTCTTAAGGAAAAGGCAGAAAATCAATGTACTTCTGGTTTGCTTGAACAATTAGAAATTCCGGTTTGGAAATGGGAAAACATTACTATGGATCTCATTACCAAATTACCGCGCATTCCTAGAGGTCACGATGCCATTTGGGTAGTCGTTGATCGTCTAACAAAGTCAACACACTTTATAGTGATTCGTGAGGATTTCTCTGCTGACAAACTTGCTAAAATCTATGTTGATGAGATTGTATCCCGTCATGGTGTTCCTTTGGACATCATATCAAACCGTGATGCTCGTTTCTTATCTCACTTTTGGAAAACCATGCAATCTGCCATGGGAATCAAACTTAACTTGGCACTGCTTATCATCCTCAACAGATGGAAATTCCAAAAGGACAATCCAAACACTAGAGGATATGCTTAGAGC
This sequence comes from Scalesia atractyloides, assembly GCA_947069175.1. Lineage (NCBI taxonomy): Eukaryota > Viridiplantae > Streptophyta > Magnoliopsida > Asterales > Asteraceae > Scalesia > Scalesia atractyloides. The sequence continues at coordinate 55,151,754 of CAMTDV010000016.1, read as the reverse complement.
TTGTGTGATCGATTTTGGTGGTAGTTGGGATTCGCATCTACCGTTGATCGAATTCTCCTACAACAACAGTTATCACTCTAGCATCAACATGGCGCCTTTTGAAGCTCTTTATGGTCGAAAATATCATTCACCTGCCTGTTGGAATGAAGTTGGTGAATCTCAATTCACTGGACCTGAACTCATTCAAGACACAACCAACAAGTCAAGAAAATTAGTGATAACCTTTTGACAGCTAGAAGCCGTCAAAAGAGTTATGCGGACAAACGACGCAAGCCCTTGGAATTCCAAGTCGGTGATCACGTCCTACTAAAGGTATCCCCATGGAAAGGTGTGGTTAGATTTGGAAAGAAAGGAAAACTTGCACCACAGTATGTTGGGCCATTTAAGATCATCGAGAGAATTGGAAAGGTGGCCTACAAACTTGAGCTACCTTCTGACTTGGTAATGTTCATCCAACTTTCCACGTGTCCAATCTGAAAAAGTGTTTGGCTGATGACAACCTCCACATCCCTCTTGATGAAATTCGTGTTGATAACATGATGCACTTTGTCGAGAAACGTGTGAAAATATTTGACCGTGAAGTCAAAAAGCTAAGGCGCAGACGAATACCAATTGTTAAAGTTCGTTGGGAGTCCAAGTGTGGCCCAGAGTTTACTTGGGAATGAGAGGACCAGATGAAAGCGAAATATCCACATCTTTTTCCGCAAGTTTACTCTAATTAAATTTCGGGATGGAATTTCCTAAAGTAGGGGAGACTGTGACATTTGTGACTTTCGATCATGTAACGATTTCCGAACAATTCATCAATCAATAAAATATTGTTTTTTATTTCCAAGATTTGTTTAAACATTTGACATTTGTGTATTTTCAACTTTTGTTCAATTTCGATCTTTCGAACTTTTCCTGAAAATGAAATCACAAACCGTTACGCAAACGTAATCAGCTTAACGCGACGTACACTCCGGAAAAATGACACAAGCTAAACATACCCTAAATATACTTTACATAACTTAGAAATAAGTTTTGAAGGGTTCGGTATGGCAAAAATACGCTTATGCAACTTAGGGACTATTTTGCAAATTCTGCGAAAGTACGCCGATTCGCGTATTTGTTAATACGGAACACGTGCGTACATCCAAAATTTTTGTAATCATTAAAATCTTGTATTTTAATCATTGGAATGCAAAAATAGCATTCGTTACGCAATTATAGTCGTTTACGCGTTAATTAAAGTGTTCGTCGTAATTAAGCGAAAAACGCTACCGTACAACTGAACGAACAGACATCCGTGACATTTCCGGGAATATTTCAAGTTCCCTAAGCTTTATCATCCTTATAAATCTTAAAAATCAGGTCAACGGGTGTTAGAAACGCTAAAACGCGACAAAACGAGTTCAGGGGCCTATTCTGCCATTTTGTGAAACTACTGCCCAGGTCCAAGCCTTACAGACCGTAAGGCTGGACCCATACGGTCCGTAAGCTATCCCCAGCACAGCAGTTTCCATGTTGTAACTTGACAACTTCTTGTTTAATCCTTGGACACCAAGCACGCAATTTTTGCCACCTTTAACCTGCTTTGGACACCTAGAGGGACACTAATCTATACTCTAACACCTGGATCAACACTTGTCATGATTTGGGAGCTCCAATATTAGTATAAAAAGGTGATCCATGGCTCATTTCAATTAGCTCAATTCTCTTCTTTCTCTAATCGGCTCTTATTGGAGTTGCTACCACTTGTGGAGGCCTCCTACCTGAGCTCTTGAGTGTTCTTCAACACTAGTAAGTGCTCTCTTCTAGTCTTATTTATTATTTTGGCTATTTTAAGCCAAGTCAAACAACTTGGCTTTCTGTTTGACTTTTGCTTCTGACCTTAATCGGTCAAGTCAAAGTTCAATTGAACTTTGCAACGTGATGGAAATCACAAAGGTTATGATCCCTAACGATTACACCTTCTGATTACCACGTTTACTAGTCGAAGTGACGAGTCAAAGTTTCGGTCAAAGATGCGCATGATGTGCATTTTGCGACAGAACTATTTTTGGGTATCAAAACACTATGTTTTGGCATGTCTAACTCATCACTTTTAGTTTAGTGCTTTATTTGGGTCATAAGTCGAGTGGTCTTGACCACCGCTTTGACTTTCGAACCCGGCCCGTTTGGTCAATCTTAGGATCCGACCAAACACATATTTGTGACCATAGATGTATAGGGAATAACCCTCTGAACCTTATGGTCACGTCGTTTGGTTAGTGTTATGATAAGTCGCTAGTTATGCCCTTTATAATGACCAAAACGCCCTTTTTGCGCATAAGTCTATTTAAGCATATGTAATCCAACTTTTGAATTATACACTAATGTTATAACATTGTTAAAAATGTTTGGGCAATTAAGACTTATCATAGGACATATCTAACCATCCGAACGCGTATTTACGCAAGTGACACGTTAAAGTAGCGAAAACTACCTGAACGAGTCATAATGGTTCAAAAACACTTAGGAACCTTTCCAAATCATAATGTTAACATTATTAAATCATTTCATGTGAGTTCCAACATTCATTTGGTTTATAAGGCTTCATTCTATCCGAATCTTCCGATTTAAATTCCCGATATTAACATAGTTATCTGATATTAGGACACGCTTAAATCCTCGGATCCTTGAGCTTTTGTTTATCTTCTTGAACAAGGATATTCTTGCAATCCCACTGAGTACATAGTCCCCTCTTTTACATTTTCAAATGTTTTGGGGTGATACATATGTGCTTATGACTACTTTTGCGTTTTTATGACATTACATATGCTTTGATTATATAGTACATATAGTACATGATTTCAACAGCATTTTGCTTCGTATGTTGACTCAACATGCCTAGCACATTGATTTCAAAGACTTTTTCATGGTATATTGACTTAGTGTACCTACACTTGGTTTCAAAGACATTTTACTTCGTATGTTGACTTAGCATACCTAGTACACGATTTCAAAGCCATTTTCATGGTATATTGACTTATTATACCTACACTTGGTTTCAAAGACATTTTAATTCGTATGTTGACTTAGCATACCTAGTACACGATTTCAAAGAAATTTTCATGGTATATTGACTTAGTATACCTACATATGGTTTCAAAGACATTTTACTTCGTATGCCAAGTGCATGGTTTCAAAACATTTTCATGACAAGCTTGCATTGTTCTAGACATATTGGTGCGTTGAACTCGACAATGATACATTCATTAACATTGATCACGCCGACCGATAGTATGTAATGGTACCATAGGAATGACAATCTCGTTCCCACTTCTTAGGTTTGTTTAGAAGTGACTCTAGGGAATGACAGAATCCGATGAACATTGATAGACTTATATCTTTATAAGGGTCTATCCGACAGTCAACAAGGCTTGAATGTATTTGCCAAACATTCCTTTAAACATTTTGTAAGTATTCATGACAACTTTTTACTAAACATTCCTTAACACATTTTAGGACATGAATCTTTAGCACAAAACGTATGTTACTCACATGCATTTTTATGCTAACATATTTATTTTCACATATGTTTCAGGAGCAAATGTTTGAGGTTGATCATGCGACATTTAGGAAGGACTTGGGGTTTAGTTACTTAAAATCTGAAGACAATTTAATTTTAGTTATGCTTTTCGTTTAAACAAAGACAATGTAAACAAATTCTAATTTAATAAAACATAACTTATGTACCATGGTTGTTGCAACAATAGTCTGTTACGACACTCTTCGATGTTTCCGCCACGGTTTGTTGTTTTACGCGCGGTCGACAAACATGGTTATCACTGTGCAAGAAAATCAATAGAAAATTCATGTACTAACCCTGTAGGACAAATGGAGAATTCATCAGAAAATCTGATGCATGATAAGAACAATACAAATGCAATAGATATTGCATCAAATCATCAGAATTCTGACTCTCCTCATACAAACATAGCAAGCAATCAGGGGGATACTTCACATTCATCAAGGCCAACATCATTCCATAACAAACTCAGATGGATAAAAGGACCTGCTCAATCAGACATCATTGGGAATCCAGAAGATGGTGTGAGAACAAGGTCTGCGACAGCACATGAATGTCTATTTGCTGGCTTTCTGACCATGATAGAACCAAACCTGTCAAAGAAGCTTTAAATGACTCAGACTGGATACAAGCAATGCAAGAAGAGCTTGATGAGTTTGAAAAGAGTCAAGTATGGAATCTGGTGCCAAAACCAAGTGATAAATCTGTCATTGGTTCAAAATGGGTATTTAGAAAAAATCAGATGAACATGACACAATAACTTGAAGTAAAGCAAGGCTAGTGGTAAAAGATTATTGTCAACAAGAAGGAATAGATTATGATAAAACCTTTGCACCAGTGGCCAGGTTAGAAGCAGTAAGAATCTTCCTTGCTTATGCAGCATCCAAAGATTTCAAGGTGTACCAAATCGATGTAAAATCTGCATTCTTAAACAATAAGTTTGAAGAAGATGTATACGTGCATCAATTAGAAGGCTTTGTTGACCCTAAATTTCCAAGTCATGTTTACAAATTAAACAAAGTCTTGTATGGTTTGAAACAAACCCCTAGAGCATGGTATGAAACTCTTTCAAACTTCTTACTCAATTCTGGCTTCACTAAAGGTACAATTGACACAACTCTCTTTCTTAAAACTCATAAAGGTCACACTCTGTTAGTCCAAATCTATGTTGATGACATTATATTTGGATCAATAAATGAAAAATACTGCAAAAAATTTGAAAAATTAATGACCAGCCACTTTGAGATGAGCATGATGGGTGAGTTAACATTTTTCTTAGGTTTACAAGTCAAACAAAGAAATGATGGAATATTCTTGAGTCAATCTAAATATGTAAAAACATTTTTGAATAAATACTCACTTGAAAATTGCTCAACTTCACGAACTCCCATGGCAATAAGAACAAACTTTATTCTGATAAAGAAGGAAAAAGTGTGGATATTAATAGCTATAGAGGAATGATAGGATCATTATTCTACTTAACCACAAGCAGACTAGACATTATGTTTGTAACATGTTCTTTGGCAAGATACCAATGTGATCCTAAAGAGTCCATCTAAAGGCAGTAAAAAGGGTTTTCAAATATCTAAAAGGCACACCAGATCTTGGTCTCTGGTATCCTAAAGATACAAATTTAGAACTAATAGCATACACAGATACAGATTATGCAGGATGCAAGATTGACAGAAAAATTACATTTGGTTCATCTCAAATGCTGGGAGATAAACTAGTATGTTGGGCAAGCAAGAAACAAAATTGTGTTGCAACATCAACAGCTGAATCTGAATATGTAGCAGCAACAAGTTGTTGTTCACAAGTGCTATGGATGCAAACACAACTGAAAGATTATGGAGTAAATATGATCAGGATCCCTATTCTATGTGATTCAAAGAGTGCTATTGTAATAACAGAAATCCCGGTTCATCACTCTAGGACAAAGCACATAGATGTTAGATACCACTTCATCAAGGATCATGTTGAAAAGGTAACATAGAAATGTATTTTGTTCCAACTGAAATACAAATTGCTGATATTTTTACGAAACCTCTTAATGAAGAGAGACACAATTTTCTAGTCAGCAAACTAGGCATGGTTAATATAAAATATGAAAAAAAATTCAGAAAAAAAATTTGTCACAAGAACAAAAAAAAAAAACAAAAACATGGATATACCATAGAAAATTAGGATTTAAACAAAGGTTCTGATGATTCATCTGAAAGTCTGATAGATAATCAGAAAATCAGATAAATCATCAGAAAATCTGATGAACTATCAGAAACTCTGATAATTAGTTAGTAAATATGATAAACTATCAGAAAGTCTAAAGTCTGATAGATAATTAGAAAATCTAATTAATCATATATCTGTTATTTATTAGAAGATCTGATAAAATCCATGTTTCTATTTCTTTTCCTCCATGCTTGCATATTCACAACTTAATATTTGTAAATAATTTCTCAATTGTATATTTTTCTTTATTTTCTATTTCCTACAATCAAAAATAAAAAAAAGGAGGATTGCCACTTGCACGAACAATCTTGGAAGTCTAGTAAAGATAACGTCACAAATGATGCTTCAGAACAAAAATTAATTGCTTTTTTACTCTTGAACCTGTGTTTAAATGCTTAGTCATATTGTTTAGAAAGAAAATAAGGGGACACTTGGGCAGAGAATGATTATGATCTAGCAAGTACAGCCGCCTAGTTAATAAATACACAAGACCATCACTCACAAATCTTCTTTTTGCCTATGACGAAGGATCTTGAAGTATTTATGAAGAGAAAGAATATGGAAAAGAAATCTTTAGTTGGTAAATGTCATTTATGGCAAAGCTATCACTTTCGCTTATATATACCAACACCACTTAAAGATTTGCTTCAACACAACCATCACTGTCAATCTCTTTCCTTCTCAAAAACCTCTTAAACTTCTTTCAAACCCTAAAAATGGCCAGTGAAATGCGTAGAAACCACTTCCCACTCACACTCCACACCACCCACAACATGAGGGTAAGAATGAGACTTGATGAGCCTGCATACCAGGGATGCCAAGTCATGTTTAACATGCTGAGGCGAAGCCCACTAAGCTATGCTCTGACAGCATACATCTGGTTGCATTTCGTTCTTCTACAACGGTTCTGGTGGAATGCACGAACTGTCTTCCAGGGAACTAAGAGGTGGATCAGCAGTAGGGTGATAGGGAGGGAGATCATTTTGAGTGAGGAAACCATCAGATCAGCCCTACAGCTCAACGACGACACCGACGTCACCACCTTCAGCAAGGAAGAACTGAAGCAAACCCTTAAGGAGATGGGCTACCACACAACGAGCACAACAAGAGGGATCAAAAGTCGGGATTCATTCCACCATGGCAGTTTTTGATGACTCGGCTTGGTGTATGCTTTTCTATAAAGCATGGACACTTTAACAAGCTATCATACAAGCTGATGGAGGTAGTGGATGTAGTTGTACAGGAAAAACCTTACAACTTCTCAAAGTATCTCATGAGAGATTTTGAGAAAAACATGCATTGAACTCACCCTTTCCTGTTCTACCCTCGTTTTGTAATGAAGGTGATCACAAGCCAACTGGACTTTGGTCGAGTTCCAAGGTGGTATCCAAGGGTTCGAGTCATCCTCTAAGAATACATATATGATGCCACTCTGGTCCCAACCCAACAACACATTGGTCACACAACATGTATGTGGATCTTTGCCACAACTTTCTTTAATAATTAAGTTGTATATTTTTCTCATTTCCGTAAGTTTTCCTTTCTTTTATAATGGTAAATATATGTTTAGTTTTAAAAGAAAGACTTTCTGTTAAAACTAGGGGAAAATTGCACTAGAAAATCTGATGACTTTTTGATACAGGTATGATCAAACTGATGAAGTTATCATAGGAAAAGGGTTAACATACCAAGGTTGGGGTTAGAACAAAGTCAAAAGAACTTAAGTTTATCAAAAAGAAAATATTTTGACATATAAAAAGAAAGCTTCTGATAAAACAAAGTTCAAAATAACTTCAAAATCTGGTCAATTAAAATCTTCAAAAATGAATGATAATGATGAAAAGAGATGAAAAAAATAAAAAAAAACTTTGTGTGAAATTTCATACTCATGAATATATATATTTGAAAAATATTCACAAAATATTCCTTGAAGAAAAGAACAACGACTTGGACTTTAACCAGAAAAGCTGTATAAGTGACATTTCTTAAACTCTACTCATTCCCTCTCACCATAAAAAAAAACTACCATTTTGGATGAAATTCAAATCATTTCTGATGGATGGAAGATACCTTTTGATAAGGAAACACATCAGAAAATATAAATATTTTCTGATAGTGTCATTAGATTGAATTCTTGTTTTCAAAAGGGGGAATGAATGTCAGATTCTAGAAAGGGATTCTATTGGACCTTTCTATGACAAAGGGTTCCACTGGAAGAAAAGGTACAACTTGGCCGATAGTATTCACCAATTAAAACTTTTTGTTTTCTCTGTTTTTTAAGGATATATATAAAAAAATTGGAGATATATCAAAAGTTTTGTTGACAGTTGTTTTCATCGAAGGATTAAAACATCATTAAAACTGTCGTTAACCATCTTAATACTAACCACCCACGACCTATACCCCACGATCTCTGTCTCACAGACCCTATATATACAACATTTAAAAGATGAGATAAACACCTGCAACTTCCAAAAACACTTCAAACTCACAAACCCTAGAAATTCCTCCTCTTGCAAAATTCAATCACCATGGCCGCTATCAACCCAGTTAACCTCAACTATCCACCTATTGAACACACCGTTCAGTTTATTAGGGATGAAGACTTTCTACCAGTGAAGAGCAACAACGTAAAGATGAACTCCGACATCGACGCATATGATTAAAATGTTAAATTTTGATAGAATTTTTGACAAGATGCCCTCTTGCTCAAGCTCTAATCAAAACCAAGGAGGTACAGGAGAATATCTTACAACAACTCGTCAAAACACTTAATAGAACAGGTACAAACACCATAACTACTCACTTATGAGGAGACATCTCAATCATCATTACACCCAAAAGAATCAGGGAATGTTTGGAATTACCCATAAGAGATCACTATGATCCAGTACCTGCAAAGGAAGTTATGTTTGAACAACTCGATGTAGTAATGGGATACAAAAGAAAAATATCAAAAATTAATGACTTCAAAAGAAACAAAATTACTTGCCTTGTAGCAAGTAATGATGGAAACTTTGAACAAGTGCCTATCTTCTAAAATTGGAGGCACTGATTAGATCAATATGACTGTTTTGACAGTCATGTTCTGTCTCATCACTGGGACTAACATTGACTATGAAACATAAATATTTAACCTGATGAGAAGGTTTGTTTTGACAAAATCTGGGAGAATTGATTCTCATTTACCTTTTCCTAGATTCTGGTCAATACTTGTTTCTGAAACTTTTGGTGAAAGGAATGTCGAGCTTTCTGCATCAGAAAACATGTGGAGAATTAAAGTAATGAAGCCGTGGTGTGCTTCCACCTTCTGGAAATCAAATAGTGATGTTCCTGCCTTACTAGAAAGAATGATGAATCTGATACCAGAGGAGTCACGTTACAGAGCACGACATCTAGAGATTCTAAACAGAGAACCAGAAAGTGTTGAAGTCTATGACAATACATCTCCACCAGATCGTGATGATCAAGAATCAATAGCACCACAGACAGAAGAGGAGGAAGAGATTATCAGATTGTCACCAGAACACATGGAGGTTGATGAGCAGAATCAACAAAGTCACAGAGTTGAACAGCATCATGCAGAGGCATCTCTTATGGCAGAAACAGGTGCACAAAACACTAACTTTAATGAAAACATAGTTGCAAACTCAACAGATTTTGATTCTGATGAGTCCATTCAAGGAAGTTATCAAATAGCACCTAGTAAACTTATCTCTGAAAATCAAGAAGTGAGTAATTCCAAAGATCCAATCTCTAAATCAGATAATGAGGAGGAGATTGTGATGGCAACAGGTGGAGATCAACCTGCTGATCTAGGAAACGTGGCTGAGAAAAATCAGAGTTTCTCAACAATTCACATACAACCTTTCAATGAAACGGTATAAGGACGTGAAGAAAACCCGAATGTGAATTTGTTTCATCATTCTGGTAAAGATGTGCAGGACTGGACATTTGACCAACCTCACAACTTTATAACAGCAGCAAGTATGTCTTCTACTGGAGTTAGAGGGGGAACGTCAGTTGTTCCTCCATTACCCAATGAACCAACCATGTCAACAGAACAACTACATGAAGAAATGGAGAATATAACCAAAGCATACAATGGAAAGACACCTACAGAGGAGAAGCTAGATTTGCTGTTGAAAGAGATCAGATGTCAAAGATCTGATATGAAGACTCTATCAGAAACTATTGAAGCTATCAGAAAACAAACTGAAAACAACACAAAGGTTTTAAACAAACTTCAACAGTCATCAGAAAACAAAGAAGCAAAAACAGATTTTGAGAAAGCTTTTAAAGAAATTCAAGATGTCAAGGCCAAGGTGTTAGAGGCTATAGCAACAAAAGATACTACAAGTTCTGGAAAAATTCTGGAAGAAATTCACCTTCTTAGAGCAAACAACAATAGCTTAGCATATACTCTTAACAACATGGTGAATGAGTGGTCTACACACCGAAGTCAACACAAAGAGGAGATCCAAAGGATGCATGAACAAGAGAAGAGAAATGCTCAAACTTTAAGGGATGTTCAATCACTTATAACAAAGATGCAGCTAAACATTGCCAGATTGGCAAAGGTAGACGTGCAAGAACTTAGAGCTCTTGCTACACAAAAGACACCACCCCAAAAGGAACCAGAAACCATCCAGCAAACACAAGCCAAACAGACAGAATCGGCAGCCCAATCCAAGCCTACTCCTATGGGTCCCCCACCAGCAATATCAAGGATAGAAAGGCATAAATTGCTGACAGCCCCACCAGCAGGAATCACAGTTGTGAGTAGTTCCATCTTAAGAAGTCAACCTAAAATGACCTCTTCTGGCGAAACTATTTTCAGTGAATAACTTACTCAGGCCGAGAAAAGAAAATGGGAGAACTCAGTAACATCTTCAAAGAAGCCAAGAACAGAAGTCAGAAAAGGTCCTGAAGGAAAACAGAAAGAGTACACAGTACTAGTTATTGATCAAGAGACCATGTTGTTTCCTGAACATCACTTGAAGAACTACTGGAACCATGAGGTAGATAAGCTTGAAAGACCCTTCAGTCGTATAAGTACAAGAATAGTTGATGGAAGACATAGGAGAAATAGGACTATTCTTCATATGCCTCTTACAAATCCAATAGCTAGAGTGGACAGGGTAGACACTTAGACTCGTGCAGGCAAAGTCATGGGAACATATGAACATAACAGGTATACCCTGATCAGGTTAGATGGCAGTGTAACAACTGTTGTAGACAATGATCTGGCTGATGAACTTCACCCCTTGGATATTATAAAGATGAAACAACATTTTGATAAAGAAAAAGGGAAAACAAAGTTCAACAGAGGGGCATTGAAAAACATTGCTGAAGCAGGAAGAAAGTTATATCAAAGGGCAGCCCTTGCAGATTTCGATCTAAGCATCACCTTTGATTACAACAAGAAAGTGCACACACCTCTTCCAGACACATTCATTCCAGCTGAACTTGCTTCTGAAGCTAGAACATGAGTCATCTTTGAAGCAGCTGAACTATCTGTGGGGTTCAAAGATTTCAATGATGGAAGGGACCTGTTCAGGTTGATGAAATATGTACATACTCAAATCAGACTATCAACTACATTAAAGACTGCATGAACAAGAAACAAGAACAACTTAAGAAAAAGGGGAAAAACATCGAACAACTGAGAAAGAAAATAGCAAATATATTGGAAGAATGGAAGGCTGCTAGAGGATGGTACAAAGATCTATACAAGGCTACACACAAGACCATTGAGCAAAAGAAGCAGCTAAGAAAGGGAGATGTTTACAAGAGTGGTCCGAAGATCAACTAAGAAAACTTCTTAGTTTTATGTTTGAAACAATGTTTGTTAAAATTTGCTTTTGACTTTTTAAGTAACTGATTGTTTGAAGTCTTTTTTAAGTATTTTCTATTGTCATGAGTTTTTATTTTTCTTACAATAGTTAGGGGAAACTGTTAGAAAACTTTTTATGTAAGTGTTGAAGAAAATTGTAATCAGTCTGTTTCAAAGTAGAAGATAAAAGTCCTAAAGGTCAAAGCAACAAGAAGAAACAAGGCAAGACACCAGAAAGAACAACACATCTTCTTCATGAATCAGAAACTGATCAAGAACAAGAAAAGACTATCAGAAAGGACCATTCTTATGGATCTGATGATGTTTCTGATGGATATCATCGGAATCTAGTAAAATCTGATCATCTGATTTTCTGATGATCTACAAATATTAACCCCACTTGTCTGAAAATCGAAGCTCTGCCACAAAATGAAGTAGCAAGTGGACCCTAGAAGATTCAATGAATATGTCAAAAAAACTACTTAGGCAGTGCAAGTGCATGAATAAACAAATGTTTATTCATGCCCAAGACTTTCTATAAATAGAAAGCTCTCCAGCAAAGGACACTGAGTCAAGCTTAGCATTCAATACATACTACAAAACTCCATTGCCCTTTCACCTCAGAATTTCACAAGTATTCGTTTGCACTAGTCAATAACCTCACAATCACCTTGTAAACCATTTTGTTTCAAAATGATATAAACTTGAAATTTTGTAGTTCGTGTTTCTTGAAAGTTTGATTTCTATTTCTGCACACTATTTTCATATTTGTTGAAATCACTTGTCATATTACGTTAAGAAAATCTTTTGTCCATCTGGGACCGACATGAACCAATAAGAGGCCTGAATCATTAAGTGTTGAACCAGTAAGAGGTCTGAACCACTAAGAGCTAGTATAATGCTTATCCATTCACAGGAAAATGTCTGACCAATTCAGATTAGAGGTCTTAACCATTCAGACTCGTATAATACTTAATTATTCAAAAGCAAGAGGTCTGAACCATTAAGAGCCACATTAAGAGGTAAACAAACAACCCCTTAGTTAATTCTTATGTTAAATTCAGTAAAATAACTAAAATACCCTTTCTTTTTAAAAGGACCATTGATTTCATTATTCTATTTTTAAATCCAAGGAGGATTTGTGTCATTACTCTTTAAAAGGACCACGGAATATTCTCAACTCCCCCATAATCTCCCTCAACGCAGACACATAGTTTGGATTAAGGTTAATGTTATTTATTTCTTTGAACAGATAACTAACCTGACCACCACGATTCATTGGTTGTGAATTAGGAAACACAAACTTCAATTCCTGCAAGTAAAAACTAACAAGCATTTGTTTTTCCAGAAAATACGAACATAAAAACTAAAAGAAAACAAATCAACACATCTTAAGATATTGACAACAATTAATTTAGTAAACCAGAAACCTTTACAAACTGTTTTAAGTGGAGCACTTGGGTCATGAGACGTTAGCATATTTTTTGGATCTCTTTCAGTCGCATTTGCATGTTCGTCATCTATGGTTGACCTTGGAACTAAATACAAAAGATATAAAAAAGGTTGTTACTTTCAAGATCTTAACATTTCAAAATAATCCCAAAAATAACAAAACCAAATATTCTCCACAAAACTAATAATAATATTAACATTAATCCAAACTATGTGTTGCCGTTGAAGGGAGATTGGTCATGGGGAGTTGAGAATATTTTGTGGTCCTTTTAAATAGAGTTTTAAATAGAGTGATGAAATAAATGATCCTTGGATTTAAAAATAGAGTAATGACATAAATGGTCTTTATAGAATGAAAGAGTATTTTAGTCATTTTACTAAAACTTAATATAAAAATTAACTAAGTTTGGTATTAGTACCCAAAGGTGTTACAAAATTGAAACCATTAAACCTGAACCCGTTAAAAAAGGTTAATACCCAAAGACGAAACTAGCTAAAAACCATAGGGTCTATCTGTGTAATTAACTCATATATAAACTTTAATGTTTATATATTTTGAGAGTCGGTGCGTATCTTCCGTTTCGTTCGTGTCATCCGTTTCGTTCGTGTCGTCCGTTTCGTTCGTGTCGTCCGTTTTTGTCAGAAACATTTGTTTTTGTCCGAAATTGTCCATGTTGTCCAAAATGTTTATTTTGTCCGATTTGCCCATAATGTTCGTTTTGTCCATGTTTGGACATATATATTTTATACTTGTCTATTTTTCAATTATTTGTATATTTGTACTTTTTGTGTAATTATGTATTTTTTTATTTATTCCTACATAATCTAAATACATAATATTTATACACAAAAATATGTACACTTGGTGATTTCTAAATATATATTTTATCCGAAAATATATATTTATCCATTTTTAGTATAAGAAAACTCTAGTAATTTTAACTACTTTTTCACCCAAAACTTGTATACCTATGATTAAGGTTTTTAAATCACTTTTTAATCCATTAAATCCTTACTTAATTACACTTTAATCATAATTAATTTTTACAAAATATTGCCATAGTTTCCCCTAAACTATGGACTTTCCCATGTTTAGTAAACATGCTTATAATCATTTTTCAACTCAAACAACATTCAAATATCAATGACTAATCTTTTAAATCATAATTTTTAATAAGAAATATTATGAACTTGTAGTAATCTTAAACCTTTCAAAAATGAAAACTTTATTGATACTTTTTCAACAAAATTCTTAGATCATGTGTTTTATATAAAATTCTATACTTTACATAAAACATAAAATCATTTTTAAGTGTGAAAACTGTTCATAACATTTTTGTTAATGGATCTTGCTAGATCTAAACATGTATGTGTTTATATCATACTTTTAAACATGAGTATACAAGATCCATATTTCTACATCAATCTACCAACAAAACTACATAAAAAATCACCATACAATACTATATATGTTTGATCTTCATTTTGTTCTTCTTAAATTTATGTAGTTTTTATGCAAGCTTCAAGATGAACACTTGTATTTTTGTATTTAAACATGAAATAAAAAGTGTAAGTTCAAGTTTGAAGCTTACTACTAGCACTTGGCTAGGGATGATTCATAAAAAATGAATGAAGATGTGAAGATCCAAGGGCTTCAAGTCTTGAGAAAATGCTCCAAGATTGCTTCTAAGTGTGTAAATATGCTAGATCTTCAAGGGAACTCCACACATATATGATTTAATTGTTTTATAAAGATGAAGTGGTGGTGGTTCTTGGGTGGTGTTGGTCGAAAATACCAAGGGAGATGAAGGAGGAGAAGTGAAGTTCTTATGGATTTGTAAATAGTTAAATGAATGGGTTTTGATGTCCTTTTGTAGGCATGTAATCCAAAGTGGTTCATAATTGAAATTGATAAAGAGTTAGACATCCATAAACCATCAACTTTAAAATTACCATTACCTAATACATGGGGCTTGTGGGGCCCACATGGGGGGGGGGGGGTTGTTGGTTGTTTATTTTTATTTAAAGTTTATATTTTATGAACTTTTATAAATTTTAATGTTTCGGTAATCGTATTTTATGTACTTACTTAGGATTGCAAGAGTGTCCTTGTTTCAATGATCAAACAAAGCTCAAGAGATCAAGGATTCAAGTGTGTCCTAATATCGGATAACTATTTTAATGTTGTGACTTTAATCGGAGGATTCAGAAAGAATGAAGTCTTATAAACCAAATGAGTGTTTGAACTCATATGATATGGTTTAATAAACTTAACATTCTGACTTGGAAGGGATCCTAAGTGCTTTTGACTCGTTGTGACTCGTTAAGGTAGTTTACGCTACTTTAAGGGGTCATTTGCTTAAATATATGTTTGGATGGTCAAATATGTCCTATGATAAGTCTTATATGCTAAAAAATGTTTGATAATGTTGTAACATCAGTTTATATGTCAAAAATTTGGTTACAAATGCTTAAAATTGATTTATGCGCAAAACGGGCGTTTTGATCATTTTTAAAGAACATAAAAGCGACTTATCATAACACTAACCAAACGATGTGACCATAAGGTATAACCATAGTAGGTTATTCCCTAGACAACAATGGTCACAAATATGTGTTTGGTTGGATCCTAAGATCGACCCTTCGGGTCAGATTCGAAAGTTAAAGCTATAGTCAAACTCCTTGACTAACGACCCAAAGTAAGCACTAAACTAGAAGTGACGACTTATACATATTGAAACATGTCTAACTAAGTTATAAAACTGATTTGGTATCAAAACTTTGTGTTTTGATACCCAAAAATGGTTTCGTCGTAAAATGCATATTATACGTATTTTTGACCGAAACTTTGACTAGTCACTACGACTAGTAAACGTGGTAACCAGAAGGTGCAATCGCTAGAGATTATAACCTTCATGATTACGATCTTGTTGCAAAGTTCAATTGAACTTTGACTTGACCAAATATGGTCAGAACCGAACGTCAAACAGAAAGTCAAACTGTTTGACTTTTGACCCAAAATAGCCAAAATAAATGAACAAGACTAGGAAAGAACACTTACTCGTGTTCTAGGAAGGCAAGAATGCTCCAAAAGAGGCCTTGAAAGGATGGAAGCAAGCTTCAAGAATGTGAGAGATGATAAGAATGAAGAATGAGCAAGGAATGAATGAAAGGTGTTAGCTATTTATAGTAATTCTTGTGTTGTAGGATCATGAGAAGTGTCATGAGTGTTTCTCAAAGGATTAATAGGATTGAAAAAAGTGTTAGGACTAGATTAAAAGGCTTGTTCATCACATAAACTTGGTGAAGAAGCAAAATCTTTATTATTTTTTGACATATTTGGCCCTTGGACATGTATTTTCACTTGTTTGCCATTTTAACCCCCCCAACCTAATATTTAGGTTATATAAAGGTGTTATGACATATGTAACTTGGGTTTTGTCTGGAAATGTCGTGGATGTTGATTCGTTAGGCTGTACGGTCGCGTTTTTCGCTTAATTACGACTAACGCTTTAATGAACACGAAAATGAACGAAATTGCGCAACGATTGATATTTTTGAATTCTTATCAATAAAATACAATATTTTATTGATTACAGAAATTTTGGATGTCTTCACACGGTCCGTAGCTTGACTACGGACCAATGGACTTTCGCAGTTTGTCAAAAATAGTCCCTGAGTTCAAAGAAGCATGTTTTAGCCCTACCAGAACCCTCAAAACTTATTTCTAAGTTATGTAAAGGGTATTTCGGGTTAACTTATTTCCTTGTTCCGGAGTGTATGTCGTGTTAAAATGATTACGTTTGCGGAATGGTTACGATTTCACTTCCAGAAAAGGTTTGAGAGATCGAAATCGTGCATGGATTGAAATTATACAAATGTCATTGATAATTATACAATCCAGGAAATAAAACATAAGGTTTCATAAAATACAAAATTGTTTGAAATTGTACAATGATTGAAATGGAACAAATGTCACAGTCTCCCATACTTTTAGGAAATTTTGTCCCGAAATTTAATTAGAGGAAACTTGTGAGAATAGATGTGGATATTTCGCCTTCATTTGATCCTCTGATTCCCAAGTAAATTCTGGGCCACGTTTGGATTCCCAGTGATCTTTAACAATCGGTATTCATTTAAGCTTTAGTTTCTTGACTTCACGGTCGAAAATCTCCACTGGTTTCTCGACAAAGTGCAAAGTGTCATCAATGTGAATTTCGTCGAGGGGGACGTGGAGATTTGTATCGGTTAAACAGTTTTCAAATTGGACACGTGGAATGTTGGGTGAACGTTCCCAAGTTTAGGAGGTAGCTCAAGTCGGCAGGCCACCTTTCCGATTATCTCAATGATCTTGAATGGTCCAACATATCGTGGTGCAAGTTTTCATTTCTTTCCGAATCTGACCACACCTTTCCAAGGGGATACCTTGAGTAGGACGTGATCACTAACTTGGAATTCTAAGGGCTTGCGTCGCTTGTCCGCATAACTCTTTTGATGGCTTCTAGCTGTCAGAAGGTTATCGTGAATTTTCTTGACTGTCTGTGGTTTCCAGAATGAGTTCAGGTGCGGTGAGCTGAGCTTCACCAACCTCATTCCAACAGACAAGTGAATGACATTTTCTACCATATAGAGCTTTAAAAGGCGCCATGTTGATGCTGGCGTGATAATTATTGTTGTAGGAGAATTCGATCAATGGTAGATGCGAATCGCAACTACGACCATAGTCAATCACACATGATCTAAGCATATCCTCCAGTGTTTGGGTCGTCCTTTTGGATTGTCCATCCGTTTTGAGGATGATAAGCAGTGCTGAGATTAAGTTTGGTTCCCATGGCAGATTGCATGGTCTTCCAACAGTGAGATGAGAATCGAGCATCTCGGTCAGATATGATATTCCAAGGAACACCATGACGAGATACAATCACATCAACATAGATTTTGGCGAGTTTATCAGCAGATAGGTCCTCACGAATCGGAAAAAAGTGTTCTGACTTTGTTAGACGATCAATGACTACCCAAATGGCATCATGACCTCTAGATGTGCGCGGTAGTTTATTGATGAGATCCATCGCAATGTTCTCCTACTTCCATACTGGTATTTCTGGTTCCTCCAGTAAACCAGATGGGCGTTGATATTCTGCCTTGACTTTAAGACAAGTTAGACATTGTACACTTTGTCTGCATTAGGATGGACTGAATAACGGGATTTATGAGTTTCGTCCATCAATAAGTGCAGAGATTGTCTTGACTTGGAACCCACAAACGGTTCATGTAATAGAGTAATCCGTTGTCTTTTGTTTCGAGTTAAAGTTCGAGATTTTGTGGCAGTTCATTTTTCAACAAATTTTGGGTTACACATATACGTTGAGCTTGAAGTATACGTGTCTGGATATCAGATTGAATTTGAATACAATGAAGCTTGACACGTTCCTTACGACTAATGCATCGGCTACGACATTCGCCTTGCCAGGATGGTAGCGAATCTCACAGTCGTAGTCGTTCAGTAGTTCTACCCTGCGTCGTTGTCTCATGTATAGCTCCTTCTGATTGAATATGTGTTGGAGACTTTTGTGGTCAGTGAAAACCACACATTTTGTACAATAAAAGTAGTACCTCCAAATTTTGAGAGCAAAAACTACAGCACCTAACTCAAGATCATGAATTGTGTACTTATTCTCATGGATTTTTAGTTGTCTTGATCGTAGGCTATGACTTTATCTCGTTGCATGAGAACACAACCAAGGCCTAGATTCGATGCGTCACAATAGGCAACAAAATCATCGTTGCTATCGGGTAAGGATAGAATAGGAGCGTCGCAAAGCTTTTGTTTTAGGGTCTGAAAAGCTTCTTCTTGTTTGGGCCCCACTCAAAAAGTTTATTCTTTTGAGTCAAAGCAGTGAGGGGAACCACAATCTTGGAGAAGTTTGCGATAAAACGGCTGTAACAGCCAGCAATACCTAGAAATAAATGAACTTCGGTAGGAGTAGTAGGTGCACTCCAATCCCTAATCGAACTGATTTTGGCGGATCTACATGTATACCTTGTTCGTTTGACAATGTGTCCCAAGAATTGAACTTCCTTTAGCCAAAACTCACACTTGGAGAATTTGGCATAAAGTTGTTACCTTTTTAGGAGTTCCATCGTAAGACGGAGGTCACGTTCGTGATCAGCTCGAGACTTTGAATAGATCAATATGTCATCAATGAGTATAATGACGAAATTATCTAAATAAGGTTCACAAACCCGATTCATTAAGTCCATGAACACGGCAGGAGCATTTGTCAAGCCGAAAGGCATGACAGTGAACTCGTAATAACCGTATCGTGTGCGGCACGAAGCTGATGATACCTAGAACACAGATCGATCTTGGAGAAACAAGTAGCACCTTGTAGTTGATCAAAGAGATCATCAATACGAGGTAAGGGATATCGATTTTTGATCGTGAGTTTGTTGAGCTCACGGTAATCGATACACATACGGAAGGATCCATCCTTCTTTTTCACGAATAGGCCAGGAGCGCCCCAAGGTGAAAAACTCATACGGATGAATCCTTTGTCTGATAACTCTTGGAGTTGTTTCGATAACTCTTGCATCTCAGACAGTGCAAGACGGTAAGGGGATTTGGCTATAGGGTTGGCACCAGGTACAAGATCTATACGAAACTCAACTTGACGTGCTTGGGGTAAACCAGGTAGCTCTTCATAAACACCTCAGGTAATCCCGAACAACGGGAATGTCCTGAATAGTTTTGCCCTTGCCTTTCTCCTCTACGATATGTGCCAAATAGGTTTTATAATTCTTTCATAGGTAATTTTGGGCTTGGCTACATGTCATTAGTGGCTACCGGGGGTTTCTCTCCATGAATTTTTAGGATTTCGCCAGATGGAAGAGGTATACGAACTATCTTGTCGAAACAGATAACTTCAACATGATGTTTGGTTAACCAATCCATTCCTATAATGAGGTCAAAACTCCCGAGTTGCATTGGCATGAGGTCAATGAGAAAAAGATGGTTATTGAGGTTCAATTGGCAATCACGAATGACAGAATCAAGTTTAAGGGGTCCGCCACTAGCTATTTCGACCGTCAAAGGCTTTCCTAGTTTAGTTCTAGGCATTGAAAGCAAAGGTTCGAAAACTAGGGATACAAAGCTTCTATCGGCACTTGAATCAAAAAGAACAGAAGCAGGATAATTGTTAACAAGGAACGTATCGTTAACAACTTCGTTATAAGAACGAGCCTCGTTGATGTTAAATGCACGTCCACGAGCTGGATTAGTATTAACTAGTTTCAGGCAGTTGTTTCTAAAGTGACCCATTTCGCCACAGTTGTAGCAAGAACCGGGTGAGAATGGAGGTCTAACAGGGTTTCCTTGAGGTTAAACAGGGTTCGGGTTAACTTGGTTTGGAGTAGGAGCAGAACGACAGATGTAGGCCAAATGATCGAGTCGTCCACATGAAGTACATTGGCGGCACTGTTGGTGAGCTTGATGGTGACCATTGCACCGGTTGCATAACGGTGCAGTACCAGCAGAGGGTTTCCTTGCAAGAGGTTGTGCTAGCTGGTTTTGGGTGGCTTGATTGGGTTGAGTAACCACAACAAAGTTTGTGAAGCCTTACGCTTCCTCGATCTCTTGCAAGGTTCGGCTTTGTTTTCTTGGTTTTCTCCTGAGTGGTCTTAGCCGCCTGTTTCTTGTCACCTTTGTCAAACAGTTTACCCTTCTTGACTTGAGAGTCAGTCAGAGTAGCTGCTAACTCAATAGCCTGTCTAACGGTGGTAGGATTGCTACCGGTAACAATGTCCTGAACGGGGTCAGGCAGTCCATCGATGTATTTTTCAATTGCCTTATCCAAAAGCGTGACCATGGTGGGACATAACAAACTCAACTCCTCGTATCCCTCTATGTAGGCACGATTCTCACCACTATCTTGCTTGAGGGTGTAGAATTCATCCTCGAGTGCCCTTTGTTAGTGGCGTGGGCAAAATTCATTCATCATAAGAGCCCCAAGCTCTTCCTAGGTTTGTGTCATTGCCACATCGGCATCTCTGTCTCTCATCACACCGTTCCACCACGCAAATGCTCTCTTTTGAAAAACACTTGAAGCAAACTCTACCTTGCATTCATTTGGACACTGCACATAACGAAAAGTGCTCTCGATATTTTCGAACCATTGTAGGAGACCAGTAGCTCCCTAAGACCCACTAAACTTGAGTGGTTTAGCCAAAATGAATTGTTTAAAGTTGCACGGAGTAGGTGCATTGTTGTTGTTGGCTTGGTTTAGTTGGGTCACAAGGTTTGGGAGTACAACAGCTATCAACTGAGCGATTAAAGCCTACATTTCAGCGTCTTGGGTAGCGTTGCGACGAGGAGGCATTTTAAAAGAGAAGGGAATTATGAGAGGAAACGAGTGAGATTGATAAAGGATGGTAAAAAATAAATGTTAAAAATATCAACGAAACATAAGGATTATAATCATTTGTTCATTACTTAAAACAAACCAACGACACATAGCGACTAATCAAAGTAAATGGGTCTTTATAGTGTATCACGAAGACATGCTTTAGCCTATAAGTGGACACTCACCCCAAGAGTTCCCAGGTAAGAGTGACTGGTCCGATTAAGTGGATTTGTACGAACACTCTAGCCTTAGACAGAAAACTTGGGGGACAGTCATCCACCCTTCCAGATTGCACGTGTTAACATTATTAAAACCCAAACTTTGACGAGATTTTGAAAACTTTGAAGGCATAAAGTCTGAGACAAATCATCTAAGGATAGATGATTAGTTTCAAAAAGGATTTGTAACTTGTGGTTTTCTTTTGTTAATCACCTAAGGATAGGTGATGGTATTGTATTAAAAATCTAAACTCAAGCTAACTCGCGTTAGGTCCTAGGGAGGTTATAGTCTAGGACAAAGTAATTCTAATAACCTAATTCCCTATAAGCATATGCTCTAATACCAATCTGTAACACCCCGATTGCGTAAAACAACAAACCGCTGTAGAAATGTCGGGGAGTCACGTTACAAATTGTTTCACAACACATGGTACTTTAAAGTTTTGTATTATTGGATTGTTAACGTGTTTACATTGTCTTGGGATAAACAGAAACAAAATATAATTAAATTGTCTTTCTTGGTTTTAAATCACTAAGGCCCGCGTCCAATCCTACGTGAAGCAAGCCTATATTCATCATACATTAGCTCCTCAAACATATGTGAAAAGAGAGTCAACATAAAAAGCTGGCGAGTACATAGGTTTTGTGAGTGTGTCAAATTCATGGCTTTGTATACATATTGCAATACCTTGTCAGACTACTAGAGCCGTTAAGTGAAAACCTTGTATCAAAAATTGCATTCAATTAACCAACTAAAACAAGTTGGTTAGAGTGTGTGAAAATCTTGTAGCCATGAATCTTGACCAAAACATTTCTTTTGTAAAACCGAGTAGTAAATCGATTTAAAAGAAGACCTTGTATGATTTATACTTTAAGTGAAAATCGTTGCGTGACATCATTTGCAAACATTTGTCCAAGTAATTCGGATAACGTCACGATATGTATTACGACAAAAGCACTTATATATAGTAAGTACCAGCAGGGTTACCAACATGCTGTTATCGTATTACACACGTCTTGTTATCTAAATCAATTACCATAAACCGATCGTTCATTTGTCCGTGTTATAAACCATTCGTCCGTGTTATAAACCATTTGTCCGGGTTATAAACCATTTGTCCGTGTTATAAACCAATCGTTCGTGTTTTAATTGTGAAAACTTTTGGTTGTTCTTTAATGAACACATTCAAGCATGTGTTGACTATACCACCAAAGGTCTCTTTAACTAGACTAACAAATCAACAAATGATTTGTTAATCAGAAACAGTTTCTGTCATTACCCAAACTTCCACCAAATCCAGTGTATAGTCCGATAATGGGATTGTCAGTCCTATGGTACCATATTATACTAATGGTAGGCTCGGCCAAAGTTAATGAATGTCATTCGTGTCATGGATAACGCACCAATAAGTTGTTCACATTATTGAAATCGTATTGTGTATATAAACCATAGACTTTATTTTGAAAACTTGAAAACGGTTTAGCACATATGAATCACCCTAAAACATTTAAAAAACATAAAATAGGGGAGTTATGTACTTACTTAGGATTGCAAGAGTGTCCTTGTTTCAATGATCAAACAAAGCTCAAGAGATCAAGGATTCACGTGTGTCCTAATATCGGATAACTATTTTAATGTTGTGACTTTAATCGGAGGATTCGGAAAGAATGAAGTCTTATAAACCAAATGAGTGTTTGAACTCATATGATATGGTTTAATAAACTTAACATTCCGACTTGGAAGGGATCCTAAGTGCTTTTGACCAGTTATGACTTGTTAAGGTAGTTTACGCTACTTTAAGGGGTCATTTGCGTAAATATATGTTCGGATGGTCAAATATGTCCTATGATAAGTCTTATATGCCAAAACATGTTTGATAATGTTGTAACATCAGTTTATATGTCAAAACTTTGGTTACATATGCTTAAAATCGATTTATGCGCAAAAAGGGCGTTTTGCTCATTTTTAAAGAACATAAAAGCGACTTATGATAACTCTAACCAAACTGTGTGACCATAAGGTATCACCTCAGTAGGTTATTCCCTATACAACTATGATCACAAATATGTGTTTGGTCGGATCCTAACATCGACCAATCGGGTCGGATTCGAAAGTCAAAGCGTTAGTCAAACCGCTGGACTAACGACCCAAAGTAAGCACTAAACTAGAAGTGATAAGTTAGACATATTGAAACATGTCTAACCAATTTATAAAACTTATTTGGTATCAAAACTTGGTGTTTTGATACCCAAAAATGGTTTCGTCGTAAAATGCACATTATGCGCATCTTTCACTGAAACTTTGACTCGTCACTTCGACTAGTAAACGTGGTAATCAGAAGGTGCAATCTCTAGGGATTATGACCTTCGTGATTACGATCACGTTGCAAAGTTCAGTTTAACTTTGACTTGACCAAATATGGTCAGAACCAAAAGTCAAGCAGAAAGTGAAACTGTTTGACTTTTGACCCAAAATAGTCAAAATAAATGAACAAGACTAGGAAAGAAAACTTACTTGTGTTCTAGGAAGGCAAGAATGATCAGTAGGAGGCCTCCAAAGGATGGAAGCAAGCTCTAAGAATGTGGGAGATGATTAGAATGAAGAATGAGCAAGGAATGAATGAAAGGTGTTAGCTATTTATAGTAATTCTTGTGTTGAAGGATCATGACAAGGGTCATGAGTGTTATTCCAGGATTAATAGGATTGCAACAAGTGTTAGGACCATATTAAAAGGTTTGTTCATCACACAAACTTGGTGAAGAAGCAAAATCTTTATTATTTTTTGACATTTTTGGCCATTGGACTTGTATTTTCACTTGTTTGCCATTTTTAACCTCTTTAGTATAATATTTAGGTTAGATAAAGGTGTTGAGACATATGTAGCATGGATTTTGTTCCAAAATGTCGTGGATGTCGGTTCGTTTGGCTGTACGGTCGCTTTTTTCGCTTAATTACGACTAACTCTTTAACGAACACGAAAATGACCAAAATTGCGCAACGATTGATACTTTTG
The DNA here is from genome assembly GCA_947069175.1 of Scalesia atractyloides. Taxonomy (NCBI): domain Eukaryota; kingdom Viridiplantae; phylum Streptophyta; class Magnoliopsida; order Asterales; family Asteraceae; genus Scalesia; species Scalesia atractyloides. The sequence continues at coordinate 55,127,053 of CAMTDV010000016.1, read as the reverse complement.
CATTCTTATCAATAAAATACAAGATTTTATTGATTACTGAAGGTCCGTGATCAGGCAGTTCTAGACGGAAGTTAATGCATAAATGTATATAACAATTTTGGTAGAATGTTATTAAGAATGGAGTAGAAGTAGAATGCAGCGGAAGTCTTCATTCATACCGAAAGAGACTACATCTTTACGTCCAGCTGCCGGAGTTCCTGGAGAGAATCCGGCAGCACCTCACCGTAGGGATGCCAAAAACTTAAACTACAAATGAACATAAACATATATATAGTTGAACAAGTTCGCCCGGAATGTGTATTGGACAAGTTCGGGCGAACTTGACCAACACAGGTCAAGTTCGGGCGAACTTGACCTTCACAGGTCAAGTTCGGGCCAACTTGTTCTCATTTACACTATAAGGACCGTATTTTGATCGTGTGTTTTATTCTAACCTATACAATATTCAACACACCCTCAATCTAGCCTATTCGACAAGTGACGAACACAATAGTGCATCAACAATTACAAAAAATTGGATGTACTCACAAGGTTCGTATCTTGAATACGGACCAACGAACTTTCCCAGTTTGTCGAAAATAGTCCCTGATTTCAAATAAGCATGTTTTTGCCATACCGGAACCCTCAAAACTTTTTTCTAAGTTAGGTAAAGGGTATTTCGGGTATGTTTAACTTATGTCCTTGTTCCGGAGTGTATGCCGTGTTAAACCAATTACGTTTGCGTAACGATTTACAATTTCACTGTGACATTTGTGGTAATTCGATCAGTAACGATTTCCGAACAATTTATCTATCAATGAAATATTGTGTTTTATTTCCAAGATTTGTTTAAATTCATAACATTTGTGTATTTTTAACCTTTGTTCAATTTCGATCTTTCAAACCTTTTCTAGAAGTGAATCACAAACTGTTACGCAAACATAATCAGTGTAACACGACGTACACTCCGGAACAATGACACAAGCTTAACATACCTTAAATATCCTTTACTTAACTTAGAAATAAGTTTTGAAGGGTTCGGTATGGTAAAAACAAGTTTATTCAAACTCAGGGGCTATTTTGCAAAATCTGCGAAAGTATGCCGATTCACGTATTTCTTAATACGGAACACGTACGCACATTCAAAAAATATTTAATCATTAAAATCTTGTAGTTTAGTGATGAGAATGCAAATATATCATTTGTTACCCAATTACGGTCGTTTTCGCATTAATAAAAGTGTTCATCGTAATTAAGCAAAAAACGCAACCGTACAACCGAACGGACCGAAATCCATGACATTTCCAAGCATATTTCAAGTTCCCTATGCTTTATCGTCCTTATAGAGCTTAAAAATGAGGTTAACGGGTGTTAGAAGTGCCAAAACGTGACGAAACAAGTTCAGTGGCCAAAACTGTCACTTTTGAAACTTGATGCCCAAGTCGTATGCTTATGGACCTTAAGCATACGAGCCATACGTTCTGTAAGGACCCCCCCAGCTTATCTATTTTGCTGGCAGCTTCTTCTTTCATGCTTTAGGCTCCAAGGACTCGAACTTCCGAGCTTTGTTCCTGCAGTTGACACCTGTTAAGACCTCCCTAAGATCATGCCAACACATGGGACACTTCTGATGATCTTGTGGATCTTGAAACACTATAATAGCCAAGACTTTGGCCATTTTCAATTGCTCATTTCCTTCTTCTTCTTCCCATCTGCTCTATATCGGAGTTTGCTTCTTCTTGGAGGCCTCCTACTGAGCATTCTTGCATCCTAGAACACAAGTAAGTGTTCTTTCTTAGTCTTTTTCATTATTTTGGGTATTTATGAGCCAAAAGTCAAACAGTTTGACTTTTGGTTCTGACCATATTTGGTCAAGTCAAAGTTTAATTGAACTTTGCAACGTGATCGTAATCACGAAGGTTATAATCCCTTGCGATTATGCCTACCGATTAACACATTTACTAATCGAAGTGACGAGTCAATGTTTCGGTCAAAAATGCGCATTATGGCATTTTACGATGGAACTATTTTCGAGTATCAAAACACTAAGTTTTGATACCAAATCAGTGTTAAGGATTGAGATCTTCTAACATCTGCTGTGAGGAAGTAGTGGCAGTGATTTCTGATGACTTTTGTGTTGTCACTAGGTTAACCTCTAGGATCTCATCTTCCAGAGGACCTTTTTTGGTTTTTTGTTTGGTGGGCTTTTTGGATTTGGATTGTGGTTTCTTTTGGAAATGACTGGTCTGGGTTTCAAAGCACTGGTTGTAGTACTTTGATCACCAGGAGCAGTGGGCTCAGTAGCAGTGAGTTGAGCTTGTGTTGTTTGTTCTATACTTAGCCCCTTCTAATTGTGTTTTCGAAACTTTTAATTGGTTGGTGATGCGAGTAAAAGTTTCATGTGTTAGGCTACCATGAGGAGTCACGGCACCTTGTTTAACAGCATCACCAACTTTCTTTTGAAGATAAACACTTAAAAATCTAGGGTGCATAAGAAAAGGTGAACGACCCTTTTTGATGTTGACAATGTTTGCCACCAAGTCATTGAACAATACTTAAGAAAAATTAAAATAAGATTTTGTCAAAATTGCATATCCCAAGTATTGCATGTTTAAAGGTATCTCATTAAAAGTAGTTGACTTGGCTGACAAACATGTCAACAATGTGTGAAAGAAAAACTTCATTTCAGCAGGAAACTTAGGTTTATAGATGGTTTTACCTGTAAGCTGACCTTCATACCCTCTTTCAATGAACTCGTTGTGCAGATCAGCGATCAAAAAAGATGTGGCATGAGTTATGTCATTTAAACCAAAGACCTCTGAAATAGAGGTAAGGGTTACTTCAATAAGTGTTTTTCCTACCGTGGAAACAATGCCATAAGGTGTTTTCTTTGTATAATGAACTTTGGCATTTTCCCAGAACTATCGTAATGACACTTGGCAGATTAGGGCAGTGATTTCCCATGAGTTCTTTGTACTTGGACTCTTTTAAGGCTTTGATCATAGCATGATATTGCTTATTTGAGTATGTTTCTTCAAGAATTGCGGTGTAATTGTGTGGTGTTTGGATGATAAGCGTCGTCATGGTGAATGTAAATGAAAAACAATTGTGAGGAAGAAGAAGATTTGAGAGAAAACTGCTTTTAGAATTTTGAATTCAATACAGCAGAGTAAAAACCTCTGATTGGGATAAAACAGGGTTTTATAAAGTGAAAAAGTGACGTGGCAAAGATGTGACGGCTATCATCTGTCCACGTGGATAGATTTTCAAGCCTATCAGTGGTTTAGTAAAACAGTGGATAGAACAAACTTTTGAGATTTATTGAAAACTTCAATTTTGAGCCATTTTAAAGGATGGATTTTTGATTTTCTAGAAACATTTTTTATGCTATTTGCACATGGAACACAAAACTTTGCTTTTAATCCATGTTTAGCATTCCAATCCTAGAGATCAGACTTTCAAAGGTTGATGTATCTAATGCTTTGGTTAGAACATCTGCCAGTTGATCTTTAGTATGACCATGTTGTAAAGAAATCAAACCTTTTTCATAGCAATCTCTCACAAAGTGATGTCAATGTGTTTTGTTGTGGAGTGAGAGACAGGATTTTTAATGATGTTTTCAGCTGCTTGACTGTCTATCCTGAGATGAGTCTTTAAATCAGTTACACCAAAATCCAGCAGTTGTTTTGACGCCAGAAGAGTTGAGCAGTGCGATTTGCAGCAACAATGTATTCTGCCTCAGCAGTGGATGTGGATACTGCAACTTGCTTTTTACTTTGCTAAGACACTAGGCAATCACCTAGGAATTGAACTCCTCCTAATGTGGACTTCCTTGTTGTTTGGCAACTAGCAAAATCATTGTCTGAATAACCTGAAAACTCAATTTTTCCATTAGTAGGATACCAGATACCAAGTGTGGGAGCACTATCTGAATATCCTTTTCACAGCAATTAAGTTTGACTTACTAGGTGCTGACTGGGATCTGGCACAAACACATGTAGCGAACATGATATCTGGCCTAGAAGCAGTTAGGTACAATAAAGACCCAATCACACTTCTTTAAAGAGTTTGATCTACAAAGTCATTTTTATCATCAACAGTGACAAGCTTTGAGGTTACCATGGGTGTGCTACAAGGTTTACAGTCATTCATATCAAATTCGTTAAGCAGTTCTTTGACATACTTATTTTGATGAATGAAAGTGCCATTGTGCATTTATTTAACTTGAAGACCAAGAAAACATTATAGCTCACCCATTGCACTCATTTCAAACTGCTGCCATGAGTTTTCTAAACTCTTCACACATGGCAGTGCATGTGGATCCAAAAATGATATCATCCACATAAATTTGGACAAGCATCAGATCTTTTTCTTTCCATTTCAAAAAAAAGGTTTTATCAATTTTACCTCTTGAAAATCCAATGGACAAGAGAAAAGTGGATAGAGTTTCATACCAGGCTCTGGGTGCTTGTTTTAGACCATATAGTGCTTTGTTGAGCTTGTACACATGATCAGGATGAAATGCATCTTCAAATCCAGGAGGTTGACATACATACACTTCTTCTTTGATATTTCCATAAAAGAATGCACTTATGATGTCCATTTGAAACACTTTGATGTTGTGGTTGGCTGCAAAAGCTAAGAACAGTCTGATGGCTTCTAACCTTGCCACAGGAGTAAAGGTTTCATCATAGTCAATGCCTTCTTCTTATATGTAGCCTTGAACCACGAGCCTTGCCTTGTTCTTGACAACTATACCCCTTTCATTAGTCTTGTTTTTGAAGACCCACTTTGTGCCAATTGGACACACATCCTTAGGCCGTGGTACAAGTTCCCAAACTTGTTGTCTTTTGAATTGTAGGAGTTTTTCTTTCATAGCTTCTACCCAACTATTATCTTTTAGTGTCTCTTGGTACTTGACAGGTTGTGTGAGTGATAGAAAGCCAGCAAAAAGACAATTGTTTTGGGATTGACTCCTTGTGAGCACTCCCTCATTTTTTGAGGAAAATCAAATCTCCATGGTATGGGACAATGGCATTTTGAGGTGAAGGCTGCAGATGTGTATCATCTGAGCTAACATCTTTGGAAAATTTGAAGTTCCAGCCTTTTTTGGAATGGAGGTGGAGGTATTGGAGGTATAGATGTGAGATTGTGTTGATTTTCATTCATAGTGTGTGGACTTTTATCAATAGTGGTTTGATTTTGTGAGCTGGCAGAGGTTTGAGGATTAGCAATTATTGAGCCAGCAGTGGCAAAGCTTTCACAATTGTTATTAACATCTGCTCCTCTGATGGAAGGACTAATTTTGAAATTTGGAAGCACAGAGTCATACCCTTGATCTTGATGTGATGATTGTGGTGTACCTGCATGGTTAGTCTTGATAGAGACATCTTCAAATGTAAATTTTTCTAAATCAAACAATTCAGCAGGATTTGTTGGGATTTTCAATGAAGAAAGTTCATTGAACTTTACATTCAGAGTTTCTTCAGCACAGTTTGTCCTAGAGTTAAAAACTCTGTAGGCTTTTGCAGTGATTGAGTATCCCAGTAAATAACCACAATCAACTTTGGTTGCAAACATTGAAATTGAATCTTTTAAATTTAAAATGAAGCATAGGCAGCCAAAGACTTTGAAATATAAGATCAGATGTTTGATTTTGTAAAGAATTTCATAGGCAGTCTTTTGATGCATGGAGTTAATCAAAACTCTATTTTGAACATAGCAAGAAGTGTTTACAGCCTCTGCCCAAAAAGACAAGGGTAAACCTGAGTCTGCAAGCATAGTTCTTGCTGATTCAATTAACGTTCTATTTTTCCTTTCAACCACCCCATTTTGTTCTGGAGTTCTTGGAATGCTATATTGTCTAACAATTCCTTTTGACTCAAAGGAGGCATCCAACTCCAAATTCCTAAACTATGTCCCATTGTCACTTCTAAAATTTTTATTGGAATGTCAAATTGCTTTTCAACTTGTTTTACAAAATTTTGCAAACTGCTAGCAGTTTCATCTTTAGAGTGCATGAAAAATGTCCATGTAAACCTTGAAAAATCATCAACAATGACCGGACAATATTTTCTCTTTGTAAGACTCGTGATTTTTACAGGGCCATACAGATCCATGTGCAGCAATTGCAAGCACTGGGTTGTTTTGGACTCTTCAATGGACTTGTAAGAACTTTTATGTTGTTTGCCTTTTAAATAGGAAACACAATGTTCTTCACAAGTAAATTGTTTTGGAGGTAAACCTCTGACAAGACTTTGTTTTGAGAGAGTGGTGATAGTTTTCAGATTTGTGTGTCCAAATCTTCTATGCCATAACTCTGTCTCTTTGCTTGAAGCAATTGAGAACAGGCATGCATTAGACATTGGATTATCCTTCAACATATCAACCACATACACATTACCACTCCTATGAGGAACAAGTTGTGCTTTGCTCTCAGCAATGATTTGATCAATCTTTTTAACAATCTCTGGTCCTACAATTTGACATGTTTTCTTTTAAAGAAGGATCCATATCCTTTGTCACTCATTTGTGAAACACTCAGAAGATTATTTTTATATTATTAATGAGATTAACATGCTCAGATTTGAGCTTTCCAGCTTGAACAGACCCTGACCCCAACACCTTCCCTTTTGAATTGTTACCAAAGGATATATCACCCCCTCCATGAGCCATGAAGTCTTTGAGAAGGGCTCTACATCCTGTCATGTGCTTGGGGCCTCCACTATCTATATACCATAAACTATCAAGGCAAGTAGAAGCTCCCTGCACATAAGTAAACAATTAGTTTAGGTGGGTCTCCAAAGCCAATGGAGTCACATATTGTCCAATCTCAAATTCAGGAATATGGACAATGGTTGATTTGGTCTTTGTAACCACTATTGTGACCCATTTCCTATCATATGTTGGTAACCATGAGGATGCCTATTGACTCTTGGCTTTGAGGGTTTTTTTTGTAACCCTCATAACTAAGAGGAACCTTTAGATAAATAGGTAGGCAATATCTTCTTGGATACATGTTTGCAAGTGGTGCATCTGTCACTTGTACCTCTTTGGGAATAGAGGTTTTGGCCAGTGCTTTTGTAACAGGTGTTACAACAGGTTCAAAGGTCTGCTTAGATTTATTTCTAGCAGAGCTTGAACTTTGACGCTAAAGAGCTTTTGATTTAATCTCTTTTACCTTTGTGTCATAGGTTTGAAGATAAACACACTCTTGGGTCATGTGGTTGTTCTACCACAGATGATGCATATTAAAGAATTTGGGATCACACAAGTTTTGTTTATGTCATAAGCTTTTAACAGAAAACAGTTTTCAGTGACATGATTTCTTTTCTCACAGAAGTTACAAAACAAGTTATTGACCTTTTCTTTCTTCTTCCCTTTTTCAGACTTCCTTTCAGCAGTCGTTGTAACATCTACTAGAAGATCCTTTATAGGTATTATCCTTGCTTTTGGTGCCTTGACACCATCAACGGCTGAGAAGTCCATTGGCTTGAAATTTTCTAAAATATCACACTCATCTGACCATGTGGGTTTAAATTGATATTTCTCAACTTCCTCAAAAGTTGAGGATCCCTCATGTTTTTCCAAAATTGTTTTGTTTCCATTTTTATCTCTGACTTTTATTTCTTCACCAGCCAAGTTTTTTGGGACAATTTCAACCAACTCAGAATCAATTTTAGCAACACTTTCAGAAACTTGGTCATTTTTCTTGAAACCAATGCCAAATTTTGTGTTACTCTTGATCTGATTGTCACACCCCGACTCGCAACGGAAGAAAAATACGGGATGCAACAGACACTTCTGGTATAGGCACATTGTTTATAAAGATACTATTTATTACTTACAACATGTTGATTACATACTATATGTATGTTACAACTGCGTGTTCCCATGAACTACATAAGTCTTCTAAGCTGCGTGTGTCTATATCACGATTCATCTACAAATACGTCTTGAACAACATACACGGATCACATCAGTCTCAAGTTACCTGAAATACATGTTAGTTTAAAAAGGGTCAGCTAATGCTGCTGGTGAGTTCCACGGGTTTAGTTGTTGTGGAACAATATGTGTTAACAAGTTTAATTGCACTGGTCATAGTCAGCGATGGAATTACACGAGAACACAAGTGAAACCTTGACCGTCAAAACCGCTCCATGTCACACAGACACATCATCGCACCGGGTCGTGTCACCCTAGACACATCCCACCAGCTGCATCACATGCAGTTATGCCTAATAACATAACCGGGTTAGGACGTGTGCAGTGCCTGGTTGCCTACACACTGTGTCACACCGACACAGCCTGGCGACACTGGGTTTGTCAGACCAATAGTACTATCCACTGTCCACGGCTTACACTAATCACTTGTAGAGGGGAGGGTGTTCGTGTGTTAGATAATTCACATCATCACAAGTTGGTGCAATTAACACAGTTTGTAACATGCAAATCACCCAAGAAAACAGTAAAACAGCTTAAAAGTGGGGGAGTGAAAACTCACTCCCAAATTGGTGTAATCAACACAGTTTTTAACATGCAAGTCCCCAAAAAACAGGAAAACAATTTAAAAGCGGTGAAGTGAAAACTCACTGAATAGTAGCATCACAGGTTGCAATAGGAGTATATGTAAGCTTGTTCGGCTTTAACAGCAATCATGCAAGTAATTACTAATATCAGTCGCTAGGTTGGTAATGCCTATAACTCGGGTCCAAGTGGGTATTTTCAGTCCATGTTGTACACATAGTATCCTGGTGTGGTGATGGATGTTAGGGTAGGATTAGTTTCACATTTGGCTCCCGATCACCGGTTCGCGTGCCAGCCAAAGTCGGTTGTTTGACACGTTCGGATAATGGTATGGGAATACCAATAGTGCCAACGTGTTGTGATTTAAGAAAGATTAACTTTTCACTAATGGAGTTTGGGTGTATGGGGAGTTTAGGTTGCCCAAAATTTGAGTTTCCATTCTCGCCGTCGGGGATTCTCCCGAACGATGGTGGAACACACCCAGAGTGTCCTGCTTATCCTGAAACCTCCCAGAATACTCCTGGTATTCCAATTATAGTCAAGTTAGGTTTTAGTCCGTTCCCAATTTCAGCAGGTTCGTTGTTCGGTAAACTGCCGAATTTAGTTAAAATAAGCGTTTTAAAAACCAAAAAAATCCCATTTAATCTACAGAGTTCATAAAATTCTGGTAATTTTTGTAGAACTCAGTACAAATATATAGATTCAACGAAAAATAATTTGGGAATTTATAAAGCTGTTTTAACTTCTCAAACATATCATTTGTAAAAATATTTAACCGAATAATTCACTTTGTTTATCATCCCATGTTCCAAAATTCCCAAAATATTCCTGGAGCTTCCTTATATGTCCAGGAACTCCCTGTAAAAATTTGAGATTTTTCCGATTTCATTTCAGTGCGTTTCCGGCTACCGAAAACTCATAAAAACGCGGATTTTTAAACCAAATCAAAACCCAACCAATAGACATAAAAACTTCCCAGAACCTTTCCCATGTGTTCCTTAGTGTTCATGTAAATTTTGGTGATTTATTGACCTTGTTTGGTATTTTTTTCCCGTATTTCATTTGGTAAAACAGTAAAAAATTCACCAAAAAGCGCAGAAAATTCCAAAAATCCTAAACTTATACGTGGACCTTTCTATCAATACCCTACATCACCACACCAAATTTCAGATCAATCCAATACCCATGGACCAAGTTATGGTCTAAACAATATTCTGCCTATTCTAGATTCGAGCTTCGGGTAATATACCTAGCGAAAGTGTTTTTCTTGAGTCCATAAGTGGTTGTGAGCCATATTCAGTACCTATATACCAAGAACAATCCAACCATGTCATAACCCATGTCAATCAAGCCTCGTTTCATAGTTTTTCGGTTAATAACTTTGTATCAATTTCGGTCAATTAAGGCTTGATTAGGATATCCAAAGTTGGATTTTTGTGGTCTTGGCTACCGTATAACGCCAGGAAATTCATGGGGTGTTCTTATTCAGCCAAGAACCTTGTATAAACCTTCAAAAATCATGGATTAAAAAGGGGTTTTCAGTTCTAAATCGTGTTTAACCAAGAATTCATCATCAAAACCACTTAAAACTTGAATTTTACCTTTAATTTTTCTGATTTGAAGGAGTACTCAGCTGTGTTTTGAAGTGTTCTTAAGCATATTTTGAAGAAAATGGTGAAGAAATAATGAAAAAAGGAAAAAACATTTAAATAAGGGGCGGCGGCATAGGTGGGGTGCCCCTACCCCACCCGCACTTTGTCGTGCTTCGTCTTTTCGTATTAAAAGATGACGTTTATCTTCGGTGGCGCGTTTAGGTTCATTTTCGGGTCTCAGACGCGTACCCGATTTGCGAAACGGACTCCGTTTTTCGCGTTCTTATTGTCAAAAGACTCGGTTTTAAAAATCGAGCATAACCGTCTCGAAATCCGAGCACGGTTATGTTTTAATCATAAAAGCTTCGTTTTAGGTTAGTTTAAGTGTTTTTAGGCTTGATTGACCGTTCCTTGCATATTTGGTTTGTCTTTCAATGCTCCTAACGCAAAGGCGTTTCCCTAACCGGACTGCCTCGTTTTGCGTGCCCGAGCACCGATTTGTTTCAAATCTTATGTAGAGTCTATGGCACATAATTAAGATATTTCATGACCTCGGAATCTTAAAGGGCCCTACCGTTGGCCTAATAATCATGATCGAATGTTTAATGCGCTGTTAAACGTCAAGTCCCTGTTTAACACGTTGTTAAAGGCTAAGGACACCAACCTTACATCGTTGGCCCTTAATAGTGTCATGTCAACCATGACATTGTAACACCCCAAATCGCGTAAAACAACATGCGGCGGAAACACTTGGGGAGTCACGTTAACAGATTGTTTCAACAACACATGGTATTTCATATTTCGTTTTATTGGATATTAAACATAGATTATATTGTCATATTGTTTTAGAACTTTCAAACATACTTAAACAAACAAGCATATTAATTGTGTTTCTTGTTTTATAGGCACTAAGGTCCATGTCCGATCCTACATGAGCATGCATAAGTATCATCAAGCATTGTTCCCTGAAACATATGTGAAAACGAGTCAGCAAAAATATGCCGCGAGTACATAGGTTTTGTGAGTGTGTCAAGTTTATGGCTTTGAATATGTATTGCAATACCTTCTCAGACTACTAGAGTCGTTAATTGAAAACCTTGTTATCGAAAAGTATTTGGTATTGCAATGATAACTAACTAATTTAAAACAAGTTAGTTATAGTTTATAAAAGACTTGTAGCTATAAATCTTGACCAACACATTTGTTTCATAAATCCGAGTAGTAAATCATCTTGAAATAACTTGTATGGTTTCTATCTTTAATTGAAATCGTTGCGTGTCATCGTTTGAAAACATTTGTTCAAGTGATGCAAATATCGCCACGAAAATACGATAAAAACACTTATATATAGGAAGTACCGACGGCGTATCCACCATGATTTTATCACATTACACTTGTACCGTTATCTAAATCACTTATCATAACAAATCGTCTATTGTTCATTGTTCTTGTTATAAACCAATCATTCTTCGTTATAAACCATCGTTCATCGTTCACTATTTTAATCGTGAAAACTTTTGGTCGTTTCGTTAATACATTCAAACCTTTGTTGACTTGTTCAAGACCACCCATGGTGTCCCTTAATCGTATAACATACCACCAAAGGGTATGTTACAAATACAGTTTTAGTCGCTTCCCAAACTTCCCCACAAACCCCGGGAATTTTGGTAACGGGATTGTCAGTTTCCCAGGCGCCGTAACTTACCACTGGTCGGCTTGGCCATTGTTAATGAATGCCATTCTTGTTATGAATACAACTCACCAACAAGTTTGTTCATATTATTGAAATCGTATTGTTTATATAAACCATAGCATTTGTACTTTGAAAGCTTGAAAACAATTTAGCACATATGAATCACCCCAAAACATTTTTAAATCATAAAATAGGGGAAACTATGTACTCAACTTGTGATTGCTATTGTAACCTTGAATTGAAGATCAAATAAGCGCAAAAGTCCGAGAAATCAAGCGTGACCTAAAAATGGATAACTATGTAAATATCGAAACATGAAATCAGAGGATTTGGATAGAATGGTACCTTATAAACCAAATGAGTATTGGGACTCATATGACATGGTTTAATAAGTTAACATTCTAAGTTGGAAAGATTCTTAAGTGCTTTTGACTCGTTATGACCCGTTAAGGTAGTTTAAGCCACTTTAACGCGTCATTTGCGTAACTACGCATTCAGATTGTTAGATTGTGTTATGATAAGTCTAAGTTACTAAAATTTGTTTAATAATGTTTTTATCAGGCTGTATGTCAAAACTTGTGTTACATATGTTTACAATTGATTGCAAAAAGGGTATTTTGGTCATTTTTAAGGAATATTATAACTAATTACCATAACACAATCCACATAACATGACCATAAGGTATAACCTTAGAGGGTTATTCCCTATATATTTATGGTCACAAATATGTATTTGGTCGGGTCCGAAGATCCATCGAACGAGTCAGATTCGAAAGTCAAAGCGGTAGTCAAACCGTTCAACTCGACTCATAATAAGCACTACAATGAGAGTGACGATTTAGACTTGTTTTGACATGTCTAAATAAGTTTATAAAAGAGTTTTGGCATCAAAACAACCTGTTTTGATATCCGAAATTAGTCCCGTCATGAAATGCACATGTATCGCATTCTGTCCGAAACTTTGACTTGTCAAAATGACTAGAAATGATAGAAATCAGTAGGTATGATCAATAGGGATCCAACCATCTTGATTACCATCATATAGCAAGGTTCAATTGGATTTTAAGTTGATCAATTCATGATCAATTCTGGAAGTCAAACAAAATTCAAAGTTTATGACTTTTAATCCAATTGAACTACAAGAATTGAAACAAGCAAGAAAGAGAACACTTACAAACACCAAAGATTGATCAAGAACACCAGAGAAAGCTCCAAGATGGTTGCCAAATTCGGATTGAAGCAGAATGGGACAAAAGAGATGGTTGTAAAAGTTCAAGAATGAAGAACACCATAGTTTTTATACTTGAATTGGGTTCATGTGATCATGACAAGTGTCCATGAGTCATCCCTGAACTTGATTAGTGTCCCCTTAGGTGTCAAATGCAGAAGGGAAGGTGGCAAATTCGTTTGGTGAGTCAACAAGACATTTAACAAGAAGCTGCCACCTTGATTTAACAATTCTGATGAGCTGGGGACTCCTTACGGACCGTATGGGGTTTTCCCTTACGGTCCGTAAGGCCCTTGTAGGGGCTGAAGTTTCAGAATTGGCAGAAATGGCCCCTAAACTTGTTTTTGACGCGTTTTGGCACTTTTAACACCCGTTAACCCCATTTTCAAGCTTTATAAGAACAATAAAGTATAGGGAACTTGAAATGTGCTCAAAAATGCTAGGAATGTTGGTTCGTTTAGTCGTACGGTTGCGGTTTTCGGTTAATTACGACAAAAATCGTAACGAACACGTGCACTACCGTAAAAGCGTAACGAATGATATTTTTGCATTCCAATCACTAAAATATGATATTTTAATGATTACAAAAATTTTTTGATTTTCGTACATGTTCCGGATAGCAATTTACGTGAAAAGGCATAGTTTTGCAGAATTTGCAAAATAACCCCTGAAGTTACAAAAGTGTGATTTTGCCATACCGAAGCCCTCGAAACTTATTTCTAAGCTACGTAAAGGATATTTAAAGTATGTTAGGTTTGTGTCATCGTTCCGGAGTGTACATCGCATTAAACTGATTACGTTTACATAACAGTTTGCGATTTCACGTCCAGAAATTGTTCAAGAGTTTAGAATTGTGCAGGAATTGAATATGTTCAATTATTGAAATAGTAAATCAAAAATCATAAACAAAACACAAAATTTCATAAAATTTCATTCATCGATTACTTGTTTGACATTGTTACATGATCGGATCGTCACATATATCATAGTCACCCCTACTTCAGTGAATTTCGTCCCGAAATTTAATTTAGAGGAAACTCGTGAAAACAAATGTGGGTACTTCGCTTTCATTTGATCCTCTCGTTCCCAAGTAAATTCTGGGCCACGTTTAGATTCCGAACGAACTTTGACAATCGGGATTCATCTTCGTTTAAGTTTATTGACTTCACGGTCCATAATCTCCACCGGTTTCTCGACAAAATGCATAGTATCATCAACGTGAATCTCGTCGAGTGGAATATGGAGATTTGTATCGGCTAAACATTTCTTCAACTTGGACACATGGAATGTTGGGTGAATATTCGCGAGTTTAGGAGGTAGCTCAAGTCGTTAGGCCACCTTTCCGATTCTTTGGACGATCTTGAATGGTCCAACGTATCGTGGAGCAAGTTTTCCTTTCTTTCCAAATCTCACTACTCCTTTCCAAGGGGATACCTTGAGTAGGACGTAGTCACCAACTTGAAATTCTAAGGGCTTGTGTCGCTTGTCCGCATAACTTTTGATGGCTTCTAGCTGTCAGAAGGTTATCATGTATTTTCTTGACTTTCTTGGTTGTGTCGTGGATGAGTTCAGGTCCAGTGAGCTGTGTCTCACCGGTCTCATTCCAACAGATAGGTGAACGAAATTTTCGACTGTATAAAGCTTCAAAAGGCGCCATGTTGATGCTAGCGTGATAACTGTTGTTATAAGAGAATTCAACCAATGGTGGATGCGAATCCCAACTACCACCAAAATCGATCACGCAAGCTCTAATGTTTGAATCGTTCTCTCAGATTGTCCATCCATTTGAGGATGATAAGCAGTACTCAGATTGAGTTTGCTCCCATTGCAGACTGCAAAATCTTCCAAAAACGAGATGAGAATTGAGCATCTCTGTCAGATATGATGTTCAAAGGAACACCATGACGAGATATAATCTCATAACATAGATTTTTGCGAGTCTGTCAGCAGAGAAATCTTCACGAATCGCTATAAAGCGTGCTGATATCGTTAGACGATCAATGATCACCCAAATTGTATCATGACCTCTAGATGTGCACGGTAGTTTAGTGATGAGATCCATCACAATGTTCTTCCACTTCCATACTAGTATTTCCGGTTGTTCCAATAAACCAGATTGATGTTGATGCTCGGCCTTGACTTTGAGCCAAGTAAGGCATTAGATACATACAAGGCAATGTCATTCTTCATACCCGACCACCAATACTGGGTACGAAGATCCTTGTACATTTTTGTAGCACCAGGATGAATCTAATATCGAGACTTATGAGTTTCGTCCATCAATAGAGTATGGAGATTTTTTTGGTTCGGAACCCACAAACAGTTCATGTAATAGAATAATCCATCGTCTTTCGTTTCGAGTCGAAGTTCGAGTTGATGAGGTAGTTCGTCTTTTAACAAACCTTGGCTTACACAAGTGCGTTGGGCTGCAAGAATACGTGTTTGGATATCGGATTGAACTCGAACACAATGAAGCTTGACACGTTCTTTACGACTAAGGGCGTCAGCCACAACATTCGCATTACCGAGATGGTAGCGAATTTCGCAGTCGTAATCATTTAGGAGTTCGACCCAACGTCGTTGTCTCATGTTTAACTCCTTTTGATTGAATATGTGTTGGAGACTTTTGTGGTCAGTGAAAACCACACACTTCGTACCATAAAGATAGTGCCTCCAAATCTTGAGTGCGAAAACAACGGCACCCAACTCAAGATCATGAGTCGTGTAGTTCTTCTCGTGGACCTTCAATTGTCTTGACGCATATGCGATGACTTTATCCCATTGCATTAGAACACAACCAAGTCCTAAATTTTACGCGTCACAATAAACCACGAAATCATCATTGTCATCGGGTAAAGACAAAATAGGAGCATCACAGAGTTTCTGTTTCAGAGTTTGAAAGGCTTACTCTTGTTTCGGTCCCCACTCAAAAGGTTTATTCTTTTGAGTCAAAGCAGTGAGGGGAACCGCGATCTTTGAAAAGTTTGCAATAAATCGTCGATAGTATCCAGCAAGACCAAGAAATGAGCGAACTTCCATGGGAGTAGTGGGCGTTTTCCAATCCTTAATCGCAGCGATTTTAGAAGGATCCACATGAATACTTCGCTCGTTGACAATGTGACCCAAGAATTGAACTTCTTGTAGGACCGATCCTCAATGCATAGGAACCTAGATTTGATCTCTATTGTCCATAATAGCGGAAATATTATGACAAGTTTACCAAATAACAAGAGTTAGTCAATTAAACGTCAATTTTATTGATATAACATCGAGTCTCCAAATTGACAGAGCTTCGCCTCAGAAATGCCAAAGTTACAAATGAGGATGACAAGCTAGCTATTTATAGAGTTCTAAGTTCGCTGGAGGAGAACTTGACTTCACAACATGATTCTCAAGCGAACTTGACTCTTTTACATATAAATACATCATTTTCCTAGCCTATTCAACTCTAATCTATACAGACTCGATATAAGACTAAGACATAGACATTATGCACCAACAGACTCCCCTTGGATATCTTCTTCGTTTTGTATCAGTCTTCAAAACTCTATCTTCAAAATAAACATTAACGAACAAGACCGAAGAAGTTCTTGTAAGGCTTCTTTCGTCGTTCCTGCTTCGGATCTGGCGTCTGATCTATAGGAGGCACTTTGTTCATGAACTGAAACCTTCTAAGCCTTGCCGCCCTACCTTTCTCGTGTATAGCTTCTAGACGCTTTTCTTCCTTTAAAAACTCAACCCGTTCTAGCTCTCTCCAACTTGTCTGCCACATCTTTCTTGAATTCACTTCACGTGCATAGCAAACGTTCACAACTCTTTGTTGCATAGCCTGTTCTTTTTCACGTTCCTCAAATACTATCTTGCTGTAGAACAAGCACTTTATATATTCTCTTGAACAGTTGACAAGCCACATTGGGTCTAATATTCTGATTCTTCTCCACAACCCCCTCATGCCTTGAAACCCCGATATCTCAACTCTTTCCTTTGTAATATCCAGATGTTCTTCAAATCATAACACAATAACAGCTTCACATGTGGTTGGATCTATCTGCCACCACTTGAACACTGGATAGAAATTTTGCTCAACTGGCATCAACGGCATGTTTCTCATCGCTCTCGGTCGTTTCATAATCAACGTTATATCCTTTTATCTTGTCTTCTTATTCGTTTCGATGCGACGTCTTGGAATAAACGGCTTCAAATACTTAAACCCCTTTGTTGTTTCAAACTTGATCACCTTCCATAATAACTGATCAATAAATTTCATATGATATGTGACATTCACAGTTTGAACAAGCTCCTCCACATCCCAGTATGGTAGAGTCTTGAAATCTGCTAAGTATTTGAAGTATTGCACCCCAAACTCACGTTTTATAGCATACACATTCAACTCCTTGAACCACCCCTAACTTAGGATATCCCCCAACGACACATCTTTATCTCTGGTAAAGAATGCTAGAGGACGTCGAAACTTACGTTCGCGCGGCATCTCTTTGAACCAGGACTTCTTAGCTTCAGCTATTTCCTCCTTCGTCATTGGTTTCGGAAATTTACCTTCACGTATCGATTCTTCAATTTTCTCTTTCAACATATCTTCATTTAATTGCTTGTACATCTCCTCGAAAGTAGGAAAACTATCAGTGTTAGGACCGACGTACTTCGCAGTTTCATTACATTCATCATCCGAAGACCAATCCTCTACTATCACTCTGTTGTACTCGTCAGCTTCAAACTTCGTATATATTGATAATCATTCGGCTCAAACATGTTAACATTCATCACTTGCTCTTCAAAATCAAAGTCAAGTGATTCAGCATCAACTTCGATCAACTTTGCCAAATCTTCTTTCGTATAATTGTGCACGTACTCGCCTTCCTCTACATTGTGTTCAAGCATCAACATCAAAGGCTTTGTAGGTACGGCAGCAACAGGCTTTGCAAACCTATCAACATCATCAGTTGGCCCTTTCTGCCCTGACTCCCCCTCAATCTGATCATCCATCTTGTTTGATTCATCATCCATCAAAGAAGAATAATCAAAGTCATCAGAGACTTTGTTTCACTGATTTTCATACCAACTCCTCCTTGATCATCATCATCATCATCCGCATTATTCCAATCTTCATAATCAGAATCATCTTTCTTGTCGTCATTATCTTTACCGTCATCTTCTGCTTCTTCATCGTCCTTTTCTTCAGATGCAATTACAGGATCAGAAGGCTTGACATATTCGTCAACCTTAGCAATCTCTGACTCAAAAGCTTTTGTAGATTCATCAACATGCTTTTCGGCAGCTTCAGATGATTTAGGTGCTTCACCTTCAACACCTTTACCTTTACCTTTACCACCAGCAACAAGCTCTTTCTCTGCTCTATCTTTCGCCTCTTGTCTATCCAGACAATCATACTCAGAAATGAAATCAATACCCAGAGTATTAGATAATACTTTTTGCATCCTCGTAAACCTACAATCGTTTAGCGCTTAAATCGTCTTTAACTCAACAATTTCTGTCTGCAGCTTCTCGTTTGCGTCTTGCAGACTTTCAATCAAAGCTTTGAAAAATTCACGTTCACTTTCTAACACTTTGACTTTATCATCCAACATCTCTTTATCTACTGCGCTTTGATTCTTTCTATTGATCAACTCAGCTTTTTCTTCTTCGTTCTTGGCTACTTTATCTTCCAAGATCTTTACACGCTTTTCGAGAAGATCAACATTAGTATCAGGAAAGAAATCATTCAGATCTTGAAGACTAATCGGCTCATTCTGCATATCACCAAACAAATTAGGCCCTGGAGTTTTTGGTGTTGACTTTGGAGTAGCAACCTTTGGTGTAGACTTCCTTGGCGTAGAACTTTCAAAATGAGAAGTCGTTAGAGCAACCGAAGATGTAATAATCGGTACTTCGAGTAATCCAGCCTCAGGAGGTTCTTGTGTGACTCCTGGACGTCCTGTCTCAGTTGAAATGATCACAGGAGGTTCTTGTGTAACTCCTGGACGTTCAGCTTTCGATGAAATAACAACAGGAGGTTCTTGTGTAGGAGGTTCTTGTGTTACTCCTTTCTCTTGTGCGCCAGAAGGTTCTTGTGTAACTTCTGCGCTTTTCGGCTTACCCTTATAACGATGACTAGCAGGTTTCTGAGCTTTCTCTGTTTTCTTCCTGCCTTTTTTCTGAGGAGACCTTGTAGTCTTTGTCGTTGAAATAGTAGCAGATTTCACACGATTAGGCTTTTTCTTGCGTCTTTCCTCGTCAGACTCTTTTTCTTGATTTGGATCGAAATCAGCATCCGTATCTTTGGCTTTTTCTGCCTCAGTCTCTGCTATTGTTTTCTTTGTAACTCTTTCAAGAGAATCATCAGAATCTTCATCATTCTCTAAAGTAGCTGAAATAACATCATCTTCCTGAGTCGTTTTAACAGTTTCCTAACTCTCAGTAACAATTGCTGCACCAGAACCAGCTTCAGCTTGAACATTTTCTGGCCCGTCTTCATCAACTAGCATCGTTTCAATTTTCTTTGCTGCACGCTTCTTTTTAGGCTTTTCAACTTCAGCCTTAAGGAACCATTCACTTCTAGCTTTCGGCTGGAAAGCTTTAAACCATTCTTTTTCTGCGTTCAATTCTTTCTCGTCCCCGCTATCATCTTTCCTCCACTTGTTATTAGCCGGTGCAATATAGTTTTCATCTTTAATCTCCCCAAATACTGGCTTTGCCACTGGTGCTGAATCTTGCTTTTCTTCACAGTAGTATCATCAAGATGACTGAGATATAAGACGTCATTTGGATCACGTGCAATGTTTGTGAACTTCTCATCGATTAGCATCTACACGAATCTTGGATATAAACATAACCTCGAATCATCCATATTCTTTGTCATATGTGTAAACACAAGCTTAGGATAATTGAACGTCTTCTTCAAAATCAACGTCGTTGCCATACAGGCCATGTAGTCTTGAACATCGTCAAGGCCCGCCTTTCGATGGCTAAAAGTATGAATAATTGCGTGCATGAGGAGCTTGTAGGGGTTAGGTACTTCCCCTTTCTTCAAAGTTGGCTTATTAACACTCCCCTTGTACCCCATTCGGTAGAAACAACCTCTCACCATCTTTTCGTCCAAGAAAATCGGATCAACTTTGTCATCATTAAATTGCAAGATCCTTCGAATATCGTCTTCAGTGACGGTAATCTCTTTTACTTCATTCCCAACTTGCACAGATGAAATAATAGCTTTCTTATCTTCGCTGAGCTTTGCGTTCATCCAGAAATGATAAGTATGTGAACCATAAGATATTGTGCGCTATGTGATAGATCGATGAATAGGACACTCCTTTAAGAACTTTAGGATGCTTTCGTACTCCTTCAGAGATGGGCATACTGTCTTGTTGAGTGTAATACAAGTATTATGGAATTTAGAGAAATCCATAGAAATCACCCGCGCTGGTACTTGAGCCTGAAAAACGATGCAAAAACAATTAGCACGCATTTCGAGAAATTCATCAAAAATTTTCAACATTTTCATCAAGTTCGGGCGAACTTGATGTGAATATTACAAACTTATTTTAGTTAAGTATGCCCGAACATGTATAGCAACATGTTCAATCATCCAAGCATAACTTCGGGCGAACTTATACTTATCACAATTATTCAGATATCAAACCATAAGTTCGGGCGAACTTTCATTTCATTAGTTAGTTCTGTTTTAAACCTAAGTTCGATCGAATATGAGTTTTGATCAGTTTTTACGCAAGTTTTATATGCAAGTTCGGTCGAACTTGATAACAAGTTCGGCCGAACTTGTTATCTTCTTCACCAAACATACTTCAACATTCAACAATAATTAGAAACAAATCCATGGTCGATTAATGTTGTTAAACATGATTTTCAGTTCAATTTATCCATTAGACCCTTATATCTATTAGGTTTTATCAATTCAGATCTAGTTTTATCAATTAATGTCCAATTTGGTTCATTCAACAGATTCTCACCTCATCCATTGATAGTGGTGTGCAAATCACCAAGATCAACTCAAATTTTGGCAGTATAACGGCCCTAATTTGTCAATTTCACAAAATCGCTCAAATGTTCTAAGTTCGCTCAGAGGATTCTTGGGTGCAGGTAATGAGTTCGGCCGAACTTGCAAGCCCAATGTTATAAGGCCCATCCAAGTCCGGGCGAACTTCTCTTTTAAACAGCCATCAACGCAAGTTCTGTCGAACTTGCCAACAATGTGAAACCTTAATAAGTTTAGCAAGTTCGGCCGAACTTGCCAAACCCAAATCTTTCAATTTTCAACTTTTTTTGCAATTTAGTCCCTGAACTTTCCACTTTTTACCACTTATGAAAATCCACTCAGTTGACCAAGTCCAAGTTAATGACCTTGGTTAACCGATTTGTCTGTCGAGTCCAAGTTAATGACCCCGGTTTGACCCGTTACGAACAAACTGTTGATATTTTCAAAATCAAAGTTTCAAATTAATAAACTTTTCATCATTTTGGCTTTTTAGATTTACAGATTAGCTCCCAGCCCGTTGTCAATGAGATTCCCACCAGTTTAGCACCTTACCAGACTTCAAAGATCCGTTCTCCAAGATTGGTTTGCTGAAAACAATGTAGAAACAAAATCTTTTTGTATTTTTGTAAGTTTATACTAAAACACACTAAAAATCTTTTTGGTTTTAATCTGTAAGCTGATAAACTATGTACAAAACAATGTAAACTATGTACAAACATATTTACAGACATATTTTTGTGAATTCGTGTCTAAGGATCATACCAGTTAATTGAGACATATCACCAGTATCGTTGACCTTTAGATGACTTTAAGTTTTAAACTTGTTTACCTAGATTGTCGATATGTTTGTCCACTTAAACTTTACCACGTTTCTCAACTGTTCCAAGATATGTTAAAGTATGATTTATGAAACTTGACTTATCTGCGGTTCCCACTTCTTGAATATACTCCCGTATCAAGATTCCCTAGATTTCATCTTACAGGTGAATATAGCGTAATTGATATCTGTATCTGGGTTGTGCGAGACCTTGAGAGCTCAGATTAGTACTTCCGTGCAGACAGAGAGATGAAGGCTCGAATTTAAGTTGTGTTCCATTTAAGGAATCTTTTTATCACTGCAAAGGATTAGATTCTTTCGATACTTTTCAAGTTTGCATGCATTTTAAGGGTTTATAGCGAAAGTATTATAGAAGTTCTAGGCTATTGCTTCCGCAAAATCAGAAGAACTTGTATAATACCCCAGATATCAACTATCTATAAAGACCTCGTATCTCAGAATCAGGCAATCTCTCAAACGAAATTTCGGAGTACTAAGTCCATATATCCAAGATGTGTTAATCCTCAAGATTAAGCAGTTGTAAAATTTAGTTTATATCTCGAAACTAGTTTACTGGACGTGTTAAGCCTATCGACACATCTACAGTAAGACTTGTTTATCACTTTTAAACTTTACATTTCTTTAGCATATTGTGATAGTCCACTAATGTACTATTACTTCATTTTTGAGACACCAAATTCTTTTTGTCTTTTTCAATGTTTTTGTTCATTTTGCATTTTTCATATGTTTTTGTATTTTAAAATTTTTCAAATGTTTTTTGTATTTTCTCTAACATTTCTCCCCCTAAAATCAAAAACATATTTTTTATTTTAGTTTTTAATAAAATTCTAAGCTAGAAAGATATATACAAACCAATGTGGATTACGCGAACTCGTCGTCCGATCCGTATTCAACCTCAGCGTCCACACTGTCAGCAAATTTTTCATACCATTAATTCTCAACAAGTATTTAAACCGTGATAAAGAAAATGGTTTGGTATAAAAATCAGCCTTTTGTTTGTCGGTGTGGATTTTTTCTATTCGCACCAACTTCTTTTTGTAGCAGTCACGAATGAAGTGATAACGAATTTCAATGTGTTTATTGCGTGAGTGATGAACTGGATTTTTGGTTATATTAATGGCTGCCTTATTATCAACATACAGCGTAGTGTCGAGAAATTGCAGACCATAGTCTCTCATCTGCTGTTGTATCCATAGAATCTGTGAACAACAGCTGGAGGCCAAGATATACTCAGCTTCACATGTAGAGAGAGTGGCCGTAGTCTGTTTCTTACACTGCCAGGTTACCATTCTTGTTCCGAAGAATTGGCATCCCGCTGTAGTCGATTTTGAATTCAACTTATCTACACCAAAATCAGAATCAACATATCCTGCAAGATCGGAATTATCATTCTTCGGGTACCACAAGCCGGTGCTTGGACATCCCTTTAAGTATCTGAAGATTCGCTTCACGATCTGCATGTGTGATATTCTCGAGCTAGACTGATATCTGGCGCAAAGGCAGGTAGGATACATGATGTCTGGGCACGATGCCGTCAGCTACATCAGGGAGCCTATCATTGATCTGTAGAGCGTCTCATCAACTTTGGTTCCAGATTTGTCGATGCAAATCCCGTGATTAAGAGCAAGAGGAGTAGATAACTGCTTCGAGCTTTCCATATTAAACTTCTTCAAAATGTCATGCACATACTTGGTCTGATGAATGAAAATACCGTCAGGAAGTTGATCTACTTGCAATCCAAGGAAGAATTTCATTTCACCATCGAAGACATTTCGAATTTCTTCTTCATGATACCCTCAAACTACTTGCAAAGACTATCATTCGTTGATCCAAAGATGATGTCGTCCACATAGATTTGAACGATAATTAGATGACTACCAACTTCTCTGGTGAAGAGAGTACTATCCACAGTTCATCTGACAAAGCCGTTTCCCACGAGAAGTTGCGATAACGTCTCGTACCAAGCTCTCGGGGCTTGGTGTAAACCGTAAAGAGCTTTATCAAGAAGATATGCTTTCTTTTTGTTGAGTGGATCGACAAACCCCGGTGGTTGTCCGACGTACACCTTCTCACGTAATTTTCCATAAAGAAAAGCTGATTTGACATCCAACTGATAGACTTTAAATCCCTTCCATGCTGCAAAAGCAAGAAATATTCAAATGGATTCTAAGCGAGCTACTGGTGTCTAGACTTCCGTGTAGTCTATCCCTTCCTGCTGGTGAAATCCCTTGACAACAAGCCGAGATTTGTTTCGAACTATAACCCCTCGATCATCTCGCTTGCATTTAAAGACCAATTTAGTATCAATCGCTTTCTTATTTTTAGGTAGGTCTACAAGCTTCCACACTCCTAACTTCTCGAACTGTAATAGTTCCTCTTGCATTGCTTGTACCCAGTTTTCATCGCCTAAAGCTTCAGAAACACTCTTTGACTCTATCTGGGATATGAAACATGAATAGTAGCAATACTCTTGAATTGGAGCAACACGAGTATAGAAACAGCTCAAAGCTTTATTTATTTGACTCTGTTTTCTCACACCAGCTTGTAATTCACCTATTATAGAATTTGACGGATGATAAGAATATGATCTTGGCATCACTTCGCCTGGAACAGCCATAGTATTCTCTTGATTTGTGATATTTTGATCTACCACTACTTCAACTTCAGGAGCACTACTCGGGCTTGAAGATTCATTTATTAAACTTGTAATCTGCTCTGCTTCTTCATCTGAAGAAGATTCTCCATCGGCATCGAATGTTGGAGCCTCGTCCTAGTCTGAACTCTGTGCTTCAGAAAGATTAGGATTCACTGTAGTATTTACTGGTTCTGTAGTCGGTGTCACTTGTTCTGTTTGAGTTTCTTGACCATCACTATTACTTGAACTAGCACCAGAAGAAGTTGATCCCAACGTGGGTTGATTAACCACAATTGGTCTGACGATTTGCTCTTGATTTGCTGGTTGATGAAGATAATAAAGAGCTGCAATTTCTTCATTGGATGGTTCTTCAGGCAAATCAATATTTTCCACAAGTCTTGATAGTTGAATAACCATGCATCACATTTTCTCTGAACAGGATCCGTATAGTTAAAACAATCAACATGTTGTGCTTCAATTACTCTTCTCAACAAGGGAACACACTCTTCGCGAAGGACTTGCATATCCGACAAAGAAACCTTCAAGTGATTTAGCTCCAAATTTGCCATCTTGATCGATTACAATACATGGCGCTCCAAATGGTTCTAAGAACTTCAATTTTGGTTTACGTTGGTTGATCATCTCAAAATAGGTCTTCTTTGTTGGTTTGATTGTTAAGACTTGTTAAGTGTGTAGCAAGCTGTTGCAACTGCTTCACTCCAGAAGCTGACTGGAAGCTTTGAGTCTGCAAGCATGGTTCTTGCAGTTTCGATTAAAGTTTTGTTCTTCCTTTCAGCGACACCGTTTTGCTGTGGAGTGTAGGGTGCACTAAATTCGTGCAAAATCCCTTTAGCGTTGCAGAATTCCCTCATTTTTGTGTTTTTCAACTCAGTACCATTGTCACTTCTAATGCGTCTCACCTGAAGATGGTACAGGTTCTCAAGTTTCTGGAAAAGAATTACTAAGTTTTCAAACGTCTCATCTTTTGATCCTTGGAAGAATACCCACGAGTATCGGGAATAATCGTCTATTACTACCAAGCAGTAGAGATCTCCAGAGATGCTTTGGACATTCACTGGACCGAAGAGATCCATATGAAGTCTTTCGAGTGGCAACTTTATCGAATTTAGAATCTTTCTTGGATGAGATTTCTTGATCTGCTTTCCTTTTTTACACTCGAGGCAATTATCTGACATATGAAAACTTTTCAGATTCACACCTTCCACCAAATCATTATGCACAAAATGATTCATCTTTCTTAGGTTAATATGGCCCATCTTTCTATGCCATAAGATTGACTCCTTCTTAGTAGCTTTCGAGACAAAACACTGTGCCGTTTTTGAAGAAGTAGTAGGATTTCCCATGTCAAGAACATACAAATCATTCTCTCTTGGTGCACGCATGAGTATCCACTCGTCTGGTATTTTGAAACCAGGTTTGATGATCATGCATTCTTTATCATTGAAGTGGACGGTAAACTTCTTATCACAAATTTGAGAAATACTCAGAAGGTTGTTTTTCAAGCTCCACAATGTAGTTCACTTGATCAAATGAAACAACTCCGTTCGAGAGCTTTCCCTCAGCGATAATCCTTGCACCTTGGTTTCCAGCAAATCCAAAATATCCGCCATTGATAGCTTTTATGTCGAACAAAAGCGCTTTCATTCCTGCCATATGTCTGGAAGCTCCACTATCCAGAATCCACTTGGAATATATGGATCTCTGGAGCCCCTGCATATTTCATCAATTAGTTAAACAGCGCGACCCAAGCCTTCTTGGTCTTGGGTTGAATTGGATAACCATCGTCGTAATCAAATTCACACTCGTCAGCATAATCAAATTCATATTCATCATCTTGATTTTCTATGATGTTTATGTTTGAAAATTTCACTTTCTTTTTATCTTTTAAATATTTGACATTTTCAATTTTGATTTCAGATTTAGATTCTTACATGATATCACTAGTCTTAACAAGCTCAGACTTAGTGATTTCAGATTTTGATTCTTTCATGTTATCATTAGTCTTAACAGGCTCAGACTTAGTGATTTCAGATATTGGCAACTTCCTTTTTGCAATCCAGGCTTGTGATTTTATGTTAGCCTTTTTAATGTAAAACTTTGTTTCGTTTACTTTTGAAGATTCACCTTTTTTGAAAATTGAATTGGCAAACTTCTTGTCAGATTCAGGTTTATCTTCAAGTTTTGATTCAAAAATTTGTTTCATTTCCTTTATGTCAATGTTTCTTTTCAAAATTCTTATTTGTCCAAGCTCTGGTTGCTTAAATTTTTCAACATCTGAACTTTCATTCCTTCAAAGATAAGCCGGTTTTGATTTCGGACACTTCCGTGCAATATAACCAACTTCGTTGCACTTGAAACAAATCCGATTATCATGTGAGTGTCCACTAGTGGATTTTACACCACTTGTGGCCTTCGTGTTATCTCGAAGTTCTTTCTGTTTCTTAAACTCGTCATTTGATTGTTTACCAATCAAACTCTCCTCATGAACCGTGTTTGTCCCATAAACGAATTTCATTTTTTTTCTTTGTAATCGTGAAATGGTGACATTTTCTTAACCGGTTCTTCTTCCTCATCTAGACCCAACCTAGCTCTCCGGTTTTCCGGATGATCACCACCCTTTCTCCGGTAGTTATTGTAATTTATTTTGGGTTTAGAATAGAATTTCTTTTCATTTTTCTCCGGGTCATCTGATGTGACTTCAACCAATTTAAACAGTTTATACAATTGATCTTCTTTGACGTTTCGAATCAGAAAACTGTCATCAAAGTATAATCTATCAGATTCCTTAACATTGTACATGACAACGTTAGGATCATCACATAGATCATCTTCCGTTGATGTATCATCATCTTCAGAATTTGTCTCAGTACTGTTCAAACTCGAGGTGGCTCTCAAAGCTGCCATCATCAGAATCATTCAGAACATTTTCAACCACCTTTTTACTACCGCATTGTCATCATCTGATTTAGTATAGACTACATCAATGTTCTCCGGCAACTCATGTTTCTTTTCAGATAACAACTCAAGGTTGAGTACCTTATCTATCCCATCAACAGTTTTGCGACAATACTTCTCGCATAGGGGTGGAGGAACATTGTTGTATTCTTTACCAGTTTTCTTTTTAGACTTATTAACATTTTCTTCCTACGAGATCGTGGGAAGTATGTGATCGATGACATACGCGTTAGTTGTGTAACTTCTTAAAAGTTGTTGAACACGTTCTGTTTCAATTTTCATGTCCTAGAGTTGTTGCTTGGCTTCAGCAATGGTGTTGATATAAATGTTTATTGCTTTTTGTTTATCCATTACTGTACCTTTCAACATCCTTATAGTATTATGTTGTTCAATATTATTTCTATAGAGCCTGTCATAATCATCTTTCATGTTGTCATACGCTTCCTTCATTGTACGATAATCATATTTGAAATGTTCATTATGTACATTGAGTTCAGCGATGATTTGTGATTTTTCGGCGCATTCAGCACAGGGCTCGATACATTTTGTGCAAGGTTTTACAACCTCCACAACTTGCACTTTGATAACTTCCTTTACCTCTGAACCTACCTTGGTTAGATTCGCCATCATAGCTTTATCGGCAAAGTCCTTGAGGTTTTCAGCAGTTACTTCTTGAACAACATCAGTAATTTCTTCATTCGATTTTTCCTCGATCACTTGCTCTTGAGAACTTCCATCAAAGTTACCTGCAAAACTATCACAAGAGTTAGAAGATAATATTCCTTGTTTCTTCATGTGAAGATACTCCTCTTCCTCCTGTTGTTGCAGATACTGTTCCAATAAAATATTCTCTAGAGTTGCTGCTTCTTTGGCAGAAGTATCTTCAACGATCTCAGCCATCAATGCAACTCCGGTCTTCTTACCGATATAAGAATTCCAATCGAAACCATCATCCTCGTTCGAAGCAACCATTGCCTTCTCAGTGTTACTGCTATTTGGCTTTTCTTGGATCTCAACTTGTGTCTTCTTTGGGAAAGGCTTGTATTGAAGAGATTTCTTGTAATACTCGTTGCCTCCACCAAATGGACTCTGATTTCCTGTTGCTTCAGGATTTTTGCATTCTCTCTTGAAATGCCCTTTCTGTCGGCATCTAAAACATGTGACCTTCGATTTGTCGAACCATATCTTGTTGCTTGAATTTCCGATATCTCGGCCTATGAGTGCAACAAACTTTGTGACCCTTCGAATGATAGAAGCTAGTGACCACTTGACATCCATCAGCTCAAGCTCTTCTTCGCCCACCTAATCGTAGTCTTCAGCGGTCATTTCGGGATTGTCGATCTTT
Source organism: Scalesia atractyloides (assembly GCA_947069175.1). Taxonomy (NCBI): domain Eukaryota; kingdom Viridiplantae; phylum Streptophyta; class Magnoliopsida; order Asterales; family Asteraceae; genus Scalesia; species Scalesia atractyloides. The sequence goes on along the minus strand of CAMTDV010000016.1, from coordinate 55,098,233 downwards.
CCAGCTACAAGACTTTCATATGATTCTAGAACAGTGGCGAGAAGTGACATGTGTTGTTTTCCAACTTTCTCAGAAACAATATTGTTTAGATTTATAGCATTGTTACACTTGTACACATTTGGATCAGAATTTGTTTGTTGATTCTGATTTGCTTGACTTTGATAAGAAGCATTTGACCCTGTGCTTGAGAACGAAGAACTTTGTGGACTTTGATCATATTGAGGATATGATTGGTTCTGATTCTGTGGAGAATAATTCATGTTTGCACTGAACACTGTCTGTATCTTTGGGCTTGAAATACTGTCTTGCATTCCATTCTTGTAATACAGACCAACATCTTGAACAATGTTAGCATTCTTCGACTTTGCGATCTTTAGAAGTTCCGTCTCGTGACCTTCTAGTTTGTTGATGAATGTAGACAGCTTAAAGAATTCCCAGTTATGGCTTTCTTTCAAGACCATGAGATACGTAGTCCACTCTCCGTCAGGTAACGCATCTACAAGCTTATCGATGTACTCTTGTTATGTCTTCTTGAGACGTGTCTTCTCATTTAGACTTTCAGATGACAGTAACGCTCAATCATCTGCTTCATTGTCTCTCCCTTCAACATGTTAAAGATATCGAACTCCTTCAGGATGAGAGCTTTCTTACTCTTGATCATCTCTACGCTTCCTTGATATTTCTTTTGCAGTGATAGCCAGAAATCTCTCGCAGTCATATATTCGGGCAACAAGACCAGAATATCCTCTTTAACAGATTGTTGAATGAGGCTTATCATCTTTTTCTCAGCAATGTACTCATCTTTCTGTACTGTAGTATACTTGTACTTCTCCAGAACTTGCTGATGTTCGTCTAACGGAACAGTATAACCTCTCTCAATCGATACCCAACCTTGGAAATGCATGGCCTGAACCCAATAAGTAAATTTCTCCTTCCATCCTTCATACTCGTCCATGTTCATTAACTTCGGCGGTTTTACGGACGTGCCCATCTCGTGGTCAAGATTGACTTGTTGAATCACGTTGGCATTGGATGTACCCACTGCTGTCATATACGCTCTTTGTAGATCATCCATCGCGAATATCAAGACACGTACGCTGAAAACACGTTAAAACTTTTGAAAAAATTAGAATTACTACAAGTTCGGTCGAACTTGTAGCTTGAATGAAGAATTCTCAGATTTTATCACAAGTTCGGTCGAACTTGTGACTTTTGATAAAAAAATTTCCCTGAGCAACCTCGGTCGAACTTGCACTTGAGTTTTATAAGAAAGATTTGCAAGAACGGGCCCACTTATCCTAAATTTTCCTGATTTTTATCAAGTTCGGTCGAACTTGATAAAATATCAATTGAATTTTTGATAAGTTCGAGCGAACTTAGCTGAATTTCCTCAAAATAACCTCAAGTTCGGTCGAACTTGGTAAAAACTCACTCAAAAAGTGACTTTTTACGTCAAGTTTGGTCGAACTTGGCTAACAAGTTCGATCCTGATGGGTTTTGAAAACATGGTTTTTTCAACAATTTGACACCAATTCGTTTGATTTTAGACTCCAAACTCTCAGGGGTTTATCTATGATGTATTTAACATGTCATATTGAAAATTGGACAGAATTTGCCCGTGAATTCTTCATTTTTGTGTAAAAGTTAAGAAATATAGAAGAATGGAGTAGAATAAGAAGTGTTCTTATCTTGATATCAATCAAATCAGGCTATTCTAGCTCTGATACCACTTGTAGGACCGATCCTTAATACATAGGAACCTAGATTTGATCTCTATTGTCCATAATAGCGGAAATATTATGATAAGTTTACCAAATAACAAGAATTAGTCAATTAAACGTCAATTTTATTGATATAACGTCGAGTCTCCAAATTAACAGAGCTCGCCTCAGAAATGCCAAAGTTACAAATGAGGATGACAGCTATTTATAGAGTTCTAAGTTCGCTGGAGGAGGTATAAGTTCGCCCGAACTTGACATAGTCAAGTTCAGCCGAACTTGACTTCACAACATGATTCTCAAGCGAACTTGACTCTTTTACATATAAATACATCATTTTGCTAGCCTATTCAACTCTAATCTATACAGACTCGATATAAGACTAAGACATAGATATTATGCACCAACACTTCTTTCAACCAAAACTCGCATTTGGAGAATTTAGCATAAGGTTGTTCTTTCTTCAGAAGCTCCATTGTCAGACGAAGATGTTGCTCGTGCTCGACTCGAGACTTGGAATAAATCAAAATGTCATCCATGAATACAGCTGGAGCATTTGTCAAACCGAAAGGCACAACAGTGAACTCGTAATGGCCGTATCTTGTGTGGAAAGCGTCTTGGGAATGTCTTCCTCGTGAACACGAAGTTGATGATACCCAGAGCGCAGATCGATCTTTGAAAAACATGTAGCACCCTATAACTGATCAAACAGATCATCAATGCGAGGTAGGGGATATCGATTCTTGATCGTGAGTTTGTTGAGCTCACAATAATCGATAAACATCCGGAAAGACCCATCCTTCTTTTTCACAAATAAGACAGGAGCACCCCAAGGAGAATAACTCGGACGAATGAAACCTTTGTCAGATAACTCTTGTAGTTGCTTCGATAACTCTTGCATTTCTGATGGTGAAAGACGGTAAGGGGATTTGGCTATTGGGTTTGCACCAGGTACAAGATCAATACGGAATTCCACTTGACGTGCAGAGGGTACCAGGTAGATCTTCGGGAAAAACCTCATGATAGTATCGGATAACAGGAATATCTTTAATACTCTTGTGCTTTACTTTCTCCTCCACGATAAGTGCCAAAAATGCCACATAATTCTTTGTAAGTACTTACGAGCTTGTGTACAAGTCATGAGTTTTAGGTTACTAGCGGGTTTCTCTCCATGAACCTCTAAGATTTCACCAGAAGGAAGAGGTATACGAACTATCTTGTCAAAACAAATAACTTCAGCATGATGCTTGGTTAACCAATCCATTCCTATAATAACATCGAAACTTCCAAGTTGCATTGCTGTAAGGTCGATAGGAAAAAGATGGTTATTGAGGTTCAACTGGAAGTTACGAATGACGGAATCAAGTACCATTGGCTATCTCGACTGACAAGGGATTTCCTAGTTTAGTTCTAGGCATCGAAAGCAAAGGCTCAAAGGCAAGTGATACAAAACTTCTATCGGCACCCGAATCGAAAAGAACAGTAGCAGCATGATCGTTAACAAGGAACGTACCATTAACGACTTCGTTATTAGCACGAGCTTCATTGGCATTGATGTTAAAGGCACGTCCATGTGCTGGGTTTGCATTGGCTAGTCTCGGGCAATTGTTCTTGTAGTGGCCCATTTCACCGCAGTTAAAACATGAACCAGGTAGGAAATGAGGTCAAGCAGGATTTGCTTGTGGTTGAACTCGGTTCTGAACCACTGGGTTTGGGTTAAAGCGACAAATATTTGCCAGGTGACCAAGTTTTCCACAGGTAGTACATTGTCGACATGGTACCTGAACTTGATGATGACCATTACAACGGTTGCAAAGCGGTGCAGTTCCTGCGTAAGGTTTCTTTGTTGGAGGTTGAGCTGGTTGGTTTTGCGGAGCAGTTGGAGCGGGTTGAGCAGTAACAGCAAAGTTTTGAGAAGACTTATGCTTCTTCGATCGTTTGGAAGGCTCGGCTTTGTTTCCCTTTGGTTTCTCTTGAGTTGACTTAGAGGAGGATTTCTTATCGCCCTTGCGATGAAGCTTACCTTTCCTGACTTGAGAGTCAGTTAGAGTTGCAGCTAACTCAATGGCTTGTCGGACGGATGTAGGGTTGCTACCAGTAACAATGTCTTGCACAGGATCGTGTAAACCATCAATATACTTCTCGGTCGCCTTATCCAAAGGCATCACCATCGAAGGACAAAGTAAACTCAACTCCTCGTATCGGTCGGTATAAGCATGACTCTCACCACTGTCTTGCTTAAGATCATGAAATTCGTTGTCGAGCGCCCTTTGCTCATGGCGAGGACAGAACTCCTTCATCATAAGAGCCCGAAGCTCTTCCTAGGTTTAAGCCAAGGCCACTTCGGCACCTCTGTCCCTCATAATACCATTCCACCATGTCAAAGCTCTTTTCTTGAACACACTAGATGCAAACTCGACCTTTCGCTCATTTGGACATTGAACAAAACGGAACATGCTTTCGAGACTCTCAAACCATTGAAGAAGTCCCGTAGCTCCCTCAGACCCAGTGAACTGAAGTGGTTTAGCCGAACAGAATTGTTTATAGTTACACGGAGTTGGTGCATTGTTGTTATTGTTGTTCGCTTGATTTAATTGAGTCACTAGGTTCGGCAGGATCGCAGCCATTTGCTGAGCGATAAGTGTTGCCATTTCGGCATTTTGAGTCGTATCACGTCAAGGAGGCATTCTAGAAAAGAAACATGAAGGAAGATATGTGAGATTGTCATTAAAATAAATCAAGAGATATTGAAAATATCGACGAAATAAGGATGGTGGTGATTCGTTTGTTTCATAAAGCAATCAAATGACACACGTTGACTAATCAAAGTAAATGGGTCTTTATAATGTATTGCGAAGACATGCTTTAGCCTATAAGTGGACACTCACCCCAAGAGTTCCCAGGTAAGAGTGACTGGTCCGATTAAGTGGATTTGTACGAACACTCTAACCTTAGACAGAAAACTCAGGGTACAGGCACCCACCCTTCCAGATTGCACGTGTTCACATTATTAAAACCCAAACTTTGACAAGATTTTGAAAACTTTGAAGGCTTACGCCAAAAACAAATCATCTAAGGATAGATGATTGATTTTCAAAAAAACGGATTTGAAATTTTGTGGATTTGTTTTGGTAATCACCTAAGGATAGGTAATTGTATTGTATTTTAAATCTAACCGCAAGTAAACTCGCGTTAGGGTCCTAGGAAGGTTATAGTCTAGGGTCAAAGCATTACTAATAACCTATTTCCCTATAACCAGTGCTCTGATACCAACCTGTAACACCCCAAATCGCGTAAAACAACACGCGGCGGAAACACTTGGGGAGTCACGTTAACAGATTGTTTCAACAACACATGGCATTTCATATTTCGTTTTATTGGATATTAAACATAGATTATATTATCATATTGTTTTAGAACTTTCAAACAAACTTAAACAAACAAACAAGCATATTAATTGTGTTTCTTATTTTATAGGCACTAAGGTCCATGTCCGATCCTACATGAGCATGCATCAGTATCATCAAGCATTGTTCCCTGAAACATATGTGAAAACGAGTCAGCAAAAATATGCCGGCGAGTACATAGGTTTTGTGAGTGTGTCAAGTTTATGGCTTTGAATATGTATTGCAATACCTTGTCAGACTACTAGAGTCGTTAATTGAAAACCTTGTTATTGAAAAGTATTGGTATTGCAATGATAACTAACCAATTTAAAACAAGTTAGTTATAGTTTATAAAAGACTTGTAGCCATAAATCTTGACCAACACATTTTTTTCGTAAATCCGAGTAGTAAATCATCTTGAAATAACTTGTATGGTTTATATCTTTAATTGAAATCGTTGCGTGTCATCGTTTGAAAACATTTGTTCAAGTGATGCAAATATCGCCACGAATGTAATACGATAAAAACACTTATATATAGGAAGTACCGGCGGCGTATCCACCATGCTTTTATCACATTACACTCATACCGTTTCTAAATCACTTATCATAACAAATTGTCCATTGTTCATTGTTCTTGTTATAAAGCAACCGTTCATCGTTCCTTGTTATAAACCATCATTCATCGTTCACCGTTTTAATCATGAAAACTTTTGGTCGTTTCGTGAATACATTCAAACCTTTGTTGACTTGTTCTAGACCACCCACGGTGTCCCTTAATCGTATAACATACCACCAAAGGGTATGTTACAAATACAATTTCAGTCGCTTCCCAAATTTCTCCACAAACCCCGGGAATTTTGGTAACGGGATTGTCAGTCCTAGGCGTCGTAACTTACTACTGGTCGGCTTGGCCATTTTTAATGAATGTCATTCATGTTATGAATAAAACGCACTAACAAGTTCGTTCACATTATTGAAATCTATTGTTTATATAAACCATAACATTTGTACTTTGAAAGCTTGAAAACAATTTAGCACATATGAATCACCCCAAAACATTTGAAAATCATAAAATAGGGGAAACTATGTACTCACTTGTGATTGCTATTGTAACCTTGAATCGAAGATCAAACAAGCGCAAAAGTCCAAGAAATCAAGCGTGTCCTAAAAATGGATAACTATATAAATATCGAAACTTGAAATCGGATGATTTGGATAGAATGGTACCTTATAAACCAAATGAGTATTGGGACTCATATGACATGGTTTAGTAAGTTAACATTCTGAGTTGGAAAGATTCTTAAGTGCTTTTGACTCGTTATGACCCGTTAAGGTAGTTTAAGCCACTTTAACGCATCATTTGCGTAATACGCATTCGGATTGTTAGATATGTGTTATGCTAAGTCTAAGTTACCAAAATATGTTTAATAATTTTTTTGATCAGACTGTATGTCAAAACTTGTGTTACATATGTTTATAATTGATTGCAAAAAGGGTATTTTGGTCATTTTTAAGGAATATTACAACTAATTACCATAACACAATCCAAACAACATGACCATAAAGTATAACCTCAGAGGGTTATTCCCTATATATTTATGGTCACAAATATGTATTCGAAAGTTAAAGCGGTAGTAAAACCGTTCAACTTTTCGACTCTAAACAAGCACTACAATGAGAGTGACGATTTAGACTTGTTTTGACATGTCTAAATAAGTTTATAAAAGAGTTTTGGCATCAAAACAACCTGTTTTGATACCCGAAATTAGTTCCTTCGTGAAATGCGCATTTATCACATTTTATCCGAAACTTTGACTTGTCAAAATGACTAGAAATGATAGTTATCAGTAGGTATGATCAATAGGGATCCTAACCATCTTGATTACCATCATATAGCAAGGTTCAATTGGATTTTAAGTTGATCAATTCATGATCAATTCTGGAAGTCAAACAAAATTCAAATTTTATGACTTTTAATCCAATTAAACTACAAGAATTGAAACAAGCAAGAAAGAGAACACTTACAAACACCAAAGATTGATCAAGAACACCAGAGAAAGCTCCAAGATGGTTGCCAAATTCGGATTGAAGCAGAATGGGACAAAAGAGATGGTTGCAAAAGTTCAAGAATGAAGAATACCATGGTTTTTATACTTGAATTGGGTTCATATGATCATGACAAGTGTCCATGAGTCATCCCTGAACTTGATTAGTGTCCCTTTAGGTGTCAAATGCAGAAGGGAAGGTGGCAAATTCGTTTGGTGAGTCAACAAGGCATTTAACAAGAAGTTGCCACCTTAATTTAACAATTCTGATGAGCTGGGGATCCCTTACAGACTGTATTGGGTTTTGCCTTACGGTCCGTCAGGCCCTTGCAGGGGCTAAAGTTTCAGAATTGGCAGAAATGGCCCTGAACTTGTTTTTGACGCGTTTGGCACTTTTAACACCCGTTAACCCTATTTTCAAGCTTTATAAGGACAATAAAGTATGGGGAACTTGAAAGGTGCTCAAAAAATGCTTCGGATGTCGGTTTGTTTGGTCGTACGGTTACGGTTTTCGGTTAATTACGACGAAAATCGTAACGAATGTGTGCACGACCATAAAAGTGTAACGAATGATATTTTTGCATTCCAATCACTAAAATATGATATTTTAATGATTACAAAACTTTTTGGATGTCCGTACATGTTCCGGATAGCGATTTACGTGAAAAGGCATAGTTTTGCAGAATTTGCAAAATAGCCCCTGAAGTTACAAAAGTGTGATTTTGCCATACCAAAGCCCTCGAAACTTATTTCTAAGCTACGTAAAGGATATTTAAAGTATGTTAAGTTTGTGTCATCGTTCGGGAGTGTACGTCGCATTAAACTGATTACATTTACGTAAAAGTTTACGATTTCACTTCCATAAATTGTTCAAGAGTTTGGAATTGTGCAGGAATTGAATATGTGCAATTATTGAAATAGTAATACAAAAATCATACACAAAACACAAAATTTCATAAAAATTTCATTCATTGATAACTTGTTTGACAGTGTTACATGATCGGATCTCACAGATATCACAGACATGTTCCCAGAGTCGTCAATCTATTCACGACTTTGTCTTGCCATGTAGGTGACGCATAGCGCCAATGTAATGTTTTTGGTAATTACTTAGCATATACTCCTATTATAGTCAGTGTAACATTTCCAGAATTCGTATCATCACACGTAATCACAACAATATCACATATCACGTCCGGTTACCACGAACTTGTATCAACTAAAGTTTACCGGGATTTTTCACAATTGTCACACTGATTTTCTAACATGATTATATAACCTTTGCCAGATTCTACCCATTTTTCACAAGTGATTTGGGTAGATTCTAACTCCTTTTTGCAAACTTGATATTTCTCTATCATAGTTTGGAGTTGATCTTTGGTTATGCTTGCCTCATGCTTTAGGCTGCTGATTTCAGAATCTTTGTTAACTAACTTTGTTTTCAACTCTTTTGTGAGTTTTTCAAAATTTAGTTCATCTTCCAAAATTTTGTTTCTAAGATTTTCATTCACTCTTTTTATGTTTGCAAAAGCAATTATTCATTTTTCAGAACATAGATTTTGAGGATCTGAGGTGATACCTTAAAGCAGCCATAAGAGCACAGTCACAATCATCTTCACACACCTTGGTATCGAGTTCTTTTCTTCTTCAACAATTTCTTTTGAAATCACTGTTTCATCTTGAACTTTAAACTCATCAGATTTAGACACTAATTCCACAGATTCATCACCTTCAACTATTGTCTCTAAAGCCATTAAGCAAAATCAGTTTTTGCTATAAGAGCAAAGTTCTCATCAGTTAAAACCTCAGGCAAACTACTCCAGTCAACAAAGCCTTGTGTGGAAAAGCTTTGTTGGTTAACCTCTGCCGGAGCAGTGGTTTCAGTAGTTTGAGTGACATGAGGTGCTTGTTGCGCAGCACTTGAAGAGGTGGTACGTGAACGTATTGAATTTATGGAACAGTGGTTTGAACATAATGCACTGGAACAGTGGCAGCATGGTGTGCTTAATGAGCAATGTTTTGCACTTGATGAGCGGGGTATATTGGGAATATTAGCAGTGTTTTGTGTGTGTTGAGGTCTGGAACTAGGGTGTATAACAATGGGTCCAGAATTTTGAGATCTACACTCCCTAGCAAAGTGTCCTAACCTGTTACACTTATAACACTTGATTTTTGATTTATCCAGCCCAACCTTCAACCCCCATGCAACCCTTGGAATTTTCTACCAGTTCTTTTGTAAAATTTACTAGCTCTAACACTTAATAGAGCTAGTTGATGCAAAATGTCCATTTCTTATGAATCAGTTAGTTCAAAGTGTTGAACATCATTCAACTCAAAGGAAAGGTTATCAGAGGTTTGGCTTTCCCCACTTGCAGTAAATGCATAGTTAGGTGAGTAAGAATCATAGTTAAAGTTTCCTCCAGAAGTTATGTCAATAAAATGATCATAACCCTGATCCTTACCACTGCCAGATCCCTCTTCTTGGCCTAACAGTGATGTGTTACCAAAAGTACAACCATCAGCAACTTTGTCTGTTTCTTGCAACTTCTTTTTCTGGTTTAACTCTCTCACATACGTGAGGAGTTGACCATGAAGTTAGGTAAGATTCATTTCTTTAAACCCGACAGATGTTCGTGTCACGAAAGCTATTGTGTCCCACTTATCTGGTAATGATCTTAAGAAACGACTATTGACATTCAAATTAGGAAATTCCACGTTAACCAGTTTAAGTTCGCTTATGAGAAAGCTAAATCGCCCGAACTGTTGGGTTAGAGACTCACCTTTGACATGACAGAAAGTTTCATATTGTTGATTCAGAACTTCTCTATTGTTTTCAATCACTTCCTCAGTTCCACCGAATTGCTCTTTTAGTGCATCCCACAACTCATTTGCACTATTAAAGTGGAGCAGTCCAACATAGATCTTGTTAGGTAAGGCAGAAGCAACAATGCTAAATGCCTTAGCATCTAACTCTATTTTCTGGAAATCCTGCTCGGAGTAGTTTTCAGGATTTTTGGCACTTGTGTATTGGGATCCTCTATACTTGGAACAATGGAACATGTGGTCCAAATACAACGGACCTCTAGTAACCAAGGTTTTGCTGAGCTAAAATGTGACTCATCTGACGTTGCCATATGTAATACTCATTACGAACCAGCACCGGTGGTTTAAACATAGATCCAGTGTTGGAATCCGATATGTTTTGAGACATTTCTAAATTATTTTAAACAGATTTTGTTTAAAAACTTTAAACGTAATAAAACTTTGTTTTCCAAGGAAAACTATCAAATGAATTAGCAGGAAGAGCTGATCTTTCAAATCAAATTGATAGTTAAATCAAATTTTGATTGACCAAGCTCTGATACCAATTGTTAGGATCTGAATTTAATTGATTGTAATTGTTTTAAAAAATGGTAAATGGAAGAAGATAAAAACAGAGTGAATTGCAGCGAAAATAGAAAACTTTGTATTACAATCAGTAGAACATTGTTTTCATCATCATGCTATCAAACGTATAGTTTTGCATGTGAATCACAAACTCCCCCTCAGCCTTTTATAACTAAGTTTGATAGTACAGAAATGCAGAGAAGATGATTGGTGAATGATGTTTTAATAAATAAATAAAACAGTATAATGAAGGCAAGTATTTATAATACAATGCTAACCTCTGAGCATCTTTGCTGATGTCAAAGTTGAAAGCGACAGCTAAATAAAATAACTAACCCTAACCACTGATTAACCTATCATCTGCTAAATACAAACACTGTTACATTGATAAATACTGATAGACACTAAAACACTGATATCCTTAAACTCTGTTGACCTTCATCAGACCTTTGACTTTATTATTCATCAGAGCTTTGCTTTATCAGACATTAGCTTCAACAGTACTTTTATAGCAGACCTTGGCTTCATCAGAGGCTTGGTCAGAGTTTAGAAACTCTGCATAACAGGATCAATTTTCTGATGATGTTTTGTTGGGGTTTTGTCATGTTTATCAAAGCCATTTTATCCATATAAAATGAAAAACGCAGTGGAATAATTATTTAAAACATGTTACTTTTAAGATATAAAACCCATTTTATATGTAAAACCAAAACCCGGATCCTTATATGAATATGCATGATATTAAAACACAACCATAGGGTGTTTTAAGAAACGACCTTTTAAGGAGCTAGGAGATGGAAGAAGATGATTCTTGAATGACAATCTTCAAAGGAGAAGACCTCAAGCTTGTATACCCCAAGCCTTCCAACAAACACCTTATGTTGCTAGGATTTTCACTTATGAACATCTCTCGATCAAGGCCGAAATTCTAGAGAGAATTTGAGAGTGTTCTTGCACTTGAAATCTTAATGTGTGTGTAAGAATTACAACCCCTTGAATAATGAATCAAATCCACTATATATAATCTCTTGCAAGATCTTTCTTGGATATTGTGAGATTTATAAAGATCTCACAAAATCTTCCAAGATATCCATATATATCTTGTAAGATCTTTTTTTGGATATTGTGAGATTTGTAAAGATCTCATAAAATCTTCCAAGATATCCATATATCTCTTGTAAGATCTTTCTTGGTTATTGTGAGATTTGTAAAGATCTCACAAAATCTTCCAAGATATCCATATATCTATTGTAAGATCTTTCTTGGATATTGTGAGATCTTATAAGATTTGCAAGATATTTTCTTTTAAATTATGTCTTGTATTATTTTATAACTTTTATAAAATTAACATCATATGTTTACAAGACTTTATGCAATATCTCATAACCTTGTACCACACCTGAGCTTAGCCTTATGTACTGTCATATTTCAGAACAGCGAAGAACTAAGTCAAAGTATAATATTTGGTGAATATCAAGACCCAATATGTATCTCAGGTCAGAGGATACTATGATATTCACCTTTACTCAAAATTACTTATGATCAATCACAAAGATTCCATGTAGTAATATTTGAGAGCGGGTCAGTCCAATATTTGTATCCCACAAATATCTATGAACTTTGGCAGCAACACTTTGCTCTATATCCATACCTAATGAATATCCACTAATCCGAGTTCATAATAGTCTTACCTTCATATTTGTTCCCACAAATATGATCGACTACGGACATTTAGAATAATTAACTTATTCATGGATTTAAACATGCTAAAAATGGAACATAACTCAAAATTACCATAATTATTAAAATGAGTTAAAATAACAATTGTTCCGATATCCCAATACTAAATGGATCAAATCCAATCACTAGAATATCGAAGTCCTAGGGCACAAGTATGACCCTCATGCTTTGGCCGTTCAAGGAGCTTCATGAGAGGATCCGCAATGTTTTGATCAGTGTGAACTTTGTGAATACATATCTTTCCCTTTTCAACTTCATCCCTTATGTAGTTGAATCTCCGCTCAATGTGCCTAGTCTTTTGATGTGCACGAGGTTCCTTAATTTGTGCAATCGCACCCTCGTTATCACAAAAGATCTCTAGGGGATCCTGAATGGTAGGGACTACCCCTAGGTCGGCAATGAATTTCTTTAACCATGCAGCTTCTTGTGCTGCCAATGAAGCGGCGATGTATTCTGATTCTGTAGTGGACAATGCTACAACATCCTGCTTCGAGCTCTTCCAAGAGACAGCAGCTCCATTCAAAATGAAGACATACCCAGATTGTGATCGATAACCATCCCGGTCAGTTTGGAAACTCGCATCCGTGTAACCCTTTACAACGAGTTCCTCTTCACCAGATCCATATATTAGAAACATATCCTTAGTCCTTCTAAGGTATTTCAATATGCTTTTAACATCCATCCAATGACTGTTACCTGGATTTTGCTGGTATCTACTTGTCATGCTTAAGGCGCATGACACGTCCGGTCTAGTGCATATCATTGCATACATGATGGATCCTATAGTAGACGCATATGCGACTCATTTCATTCTTTCTTGCTCATCCTTTGAGCTTGGACATTGAGACGCATTCAGTATCGTTCCCTTTTGAATAGGTACCAAACCTTTCTTAGAGTTCTCCATCTTTAACCTTTTCAATATTTTGTCAATGTATGCACTTTGGTTCAAACCTATCAAGCGCCTTAATCTATCCCTATAGACCTTTATTCCAAAAATATAGGCGACTTCACCAAGATCCTTAATGGAAAAACAACTTCCAAGCCAGGTTTTTACACCTTCCATGGTTGGAATATCATTTCCAAATAGTAGAATGTCATCAACATTCAGTACTAGGAAAGTGATGATGCTCCCACTAGCTTTCTTATACACAAAAGCTTCATCGGCGTTCTTGATGAATCTAGATATTGGCTTGTTTCAATCCATAGATTGATCTCTTTAACTTGCATACTTTGTTAGTATGTTTTGGATCGACAAAACCTTCAGGCTGAACCATATAGACATCTTCATCAAGATATCCATTAAGGAAAGCAGTTTTGACATCCATTTGCCAAATCTCATAGTCATAATATGCAGCTATGGCAAATAATATCCTAATTGACTTTAGCATCGCGACGGGCGAGAAGGTTTCATCATAATCAACCCCTTGAGTTTGAGTGAAACCTTTTGCTACAAGTCTCGCTTTATAAGTATCCAAGTTACCATGCATATCGTTTTCTTCTTGAAAACCCACTTACTTCCAACTACTTTGGAGTTAAGAGGTGGTACAACCAATTCCCATACTTGGTTGTCATACATGGATTGCATCTCTACGTTCATGGCTTCAAGCCACTTGTCACAATCGGATTGTGACATTGCATCATGGTATGTGGTTGGTTCATCCGAATCTACCACGTAGCATCCATCCATAAAAAATCCATATCTTTTAGGTGGATTACTAACTCTGCCAGATCTGCGAACGTTTTGTGTGTATTGATCAACCTCTTGATCCTCTTCAACAACCTCTTGTTGAGTGCTAGTATCAACAAAACGTGTATCGGCTTGTGGTTCTTGATCCTCATCAAGTTCCACTGTTCTACTAGTTCCTTCCATAAGGCACTTAGCTTCCAAGAACTCAGCCTTTCGAGCAACAAATACCTTTTGCTCTGTTGGATCGTAGAAATAATATCCTATATCATCTTTAGGATATCCTACAAAGATACACTTAGTGGATCGTACTTCCAATTTGTTTGGGGTGTATTGCTTCACATAAGCTTCACAACCCCATACCTTCAAATATGATAATGATGGAGCCCTTCCATGCCATATTTCAAAAGGTGTCTTATCCACGTTCTTGGTTGGGGCCATATTGAGCATACGAGCCGCAGAGAGCAAAGCGTAACCCCAAAATGATAGAGGTAATGTGCTTCTAGCCATCATAGATCGAACCATATCCAATAGAGTTCGATTCCTCCTTTTAGACACACCATTATGTTGTGGTGTTCCAGGTGGAGTAAGTTGTGAGATAATCCCACAACTCCTACGATGATCTTGAAAAGCATCACTAAGGTATTCACCTCCTCTATCGGTGCAAGGACTTTGATTGTTTTCTTGAGTTGATTTTCTACTTCATTTTGGAAAATTTTGAACGTTTCAAAAACTTCATCTTTGTGTCTTATCAAGCACACATAACCATAACGACTATAGTCGTCGGTAAAACTAATGAAGTATCTTTCACCATTCCTAGTCATTGGCTTAAAAGGACCACATACATCCGAATGTATGATACCTAATAAGTCTTTTGCCCTTTCAAAGGTGCCACTGAAGGGTGCCATAGTCAGTTTGCCTTGTAAACAAGATTCACATACATCAAATGAATCATCTCCATTTGTTTCCCTAAAAGACCATTCTTTCGAAGTGTTTGCATGCGATTCTTGCTTATATGACCAAGGCGACAATGCCAAAGATAGGTCTCACTCAAATCCATTTTGAGTTTCGTGGTGATTGCATGGTACATTGAACTATCAAATGATGTATTATCATGAACCAATTCATAAATACCATTTGAAGGTTTAGCTTTAAAGTAAAACATGTCATTCATCAAAACATAAATGTCATCGTTCACAAACTTTAAACTAAAACCATATTATAGCAAAAGGGAAACTGAAATAATGTTCCTATTCAAACTAGGAGCATACAAAACATTTTTTAGAATCACTTCCAAACCACTTGGAAGCTTCAACACATAGTCTCCTTGGGCTTCGACTTCAACTTTTGCCCTGTTGCCCATGAAGAGACTAGCGCTCCCTTTTTATAATGTTTATTTCTTTTGAACCCCTGCAACAAATTGCATATATGAGTTCCACATCCGGTATCCAATACCCATGTGTTTGAAGAAATAACATTAAGGTCAATATGTATCATAAAGATTGTACCTGAGGTTTGCCCCGCATCCCTCTTGGTTTTCAACTCCTTGAGATAGGTTGGACAATTTCTTTTCCAATGCCCTATCTCTCCACACTCAAATCAAGGGTCAGTCGAAGTAACCTTTTGCTTCTTTTCCTTCGGTTTCGTGGGTTCCGCTTTAACCTTTCCTTTTCCCTTCCCTTTGACGTGGCCCTTCCTTTTGGCAAAACTTGCCTTGGAGTCGGGGTGGGGCCTCTTCTTGTTGCCTCCTTCATTGATCATTAGAACGGGTAAAGCCTTTTTACCATGCCCGCCTCGGCAGTTTTGAGCATTGCATGAAGCTCACCAATGCTCTTGTCCCATCCGTTCTTGTTATAATTCATGACGAAAGTCTCAAACTTCTTTGTTAAAGAGTTGAGGATCAAATCCGTAGCCAACTCTTTAGAAACGGGACAATTAATCCTTTCGAGGTGATCAATGTCACTCTTCATCTTAAGGACATAAGATGAGACCGATTGGGTTTCCTCCATTCGACATGCATGAAGCGCTCGAACCGTTTTGAAGCGTTCTACCCTTGCTTGTTGAAGGCAACATTTCCTTCAATTGGGTAATCATGTCATATGCCCCGTGATATTCAAAATCCTTTTGAATTTCGGGAATCATAGTTCCCAACATGAGGCAAGAGGCTTTCATAGAGTCCTCGGTATACTTAACCCAATCGTTATAGGCTTCCAAATCTTCCACGTTAGGTTCATCGGGAATGGGATCATCCAACACATAGGATATCTTTTCTTGCTTGAGAACGATTCTCAAGTTTCGATACCAGTCCATGAAGTTGTTATGGTTGAGACGATCCTTTTCAAGGATGGTTCTTAGTGATAGGTTACGGACGGTTTGGGTAATTGTGTTTGCGTTGTTAGCGGCCATCTACAAAATTTTAACAAAGTTCAATTTTTAGTATTTTCGATATTATTAACTTTTAATTATTAATACCCTTTTATGTCTCATAGACAATTAATAATTAAAATATAGAATCCAACGTTACATTTAAATATTGGTTAGGTGACCTTTATCCCATTATTTAAATTAACAAGGTAGTCAACGTTTGACGATTGCAACTCTTTGTAATTTCTAGCCATATGGGATCGGTTAAACATCTTCATGTTTAGTTGGCATGTTTAATCCCATCAACTCTTTTGTACGCCATGCTTCGGTGACCCTAATCACATGGTTTCCAAATCAAGTCGTCCTACTTACACACACATGTGAGTTTACCCATACAAGTGGTTAGGTGACCTTTATCCCATAAATATGGTAAGCCCACCTTCAACACACAAGTTCCTTCAAATGTGGTTAGGTGACCTTTATCCCACAAAGAATTCCCAAGTGATTCGAGTGTTGTATAAAAAGATGGTGTTTGACTTGTTTTATAAAAGGGATTTTAAGTTTTCAAAATTCTAGTTTTAGAAAACGTTATGTACCATACATTTGCATGCATTCAAATTCATGGTACTTTAGTGAAAACCAATTTTCAAGGTTCTTTTAATAAAACCCATTTTATTATAAAATCATTAACCTTTAATAAAACCTTTTATTAACCACTTTAATGATTTTTAAAGAACCAATTTTAAGCTTGTTGTTGTTTATTAGTTTGTTAAGCATCCATATCCACATATCATCCAAACAAGATAA
Source organism: Scalesia atractyloides (assembly GCA_947069175.1). NCBI lineage: Eukaryota > Viridiplantae > Streptophyta > Magnoliopsida > Asterales > Asteraceae > Scalesia > Scalesia atractyloides. The sequence continues at coordinate 55,081,100 of CAMTDV010000016.1, read as the reverse complement.
TAAAACAACCATACAAGCATAACACACAAAATTGTAGGTGCATAACCATAGCCAACTATTTTTGACAACACTTGTTAGCCGAAACAAGTGTGCCAAAAGGTCCTTCCTAAAGGGTGAATATTGACACAAGAAATGTGTCGTTGAACTCCCACTTGAACCCGCATCCAAATGCTTCAAGTCTTCCTTTTGTGTTGTGATTTCTTCACTTTCTTTGGGCTTCCAAATGATCTTTAAATTCAGCTCCAAACTCCTTTGGGCTTCAAAAATGTGTTTTGGTTATTGGGTTAAAATCCTGTTAAGGACTATGAAGTCCTTTAGGCCCAAAATTGGCCAAAACCAAAAACGCATTTTGTGTGCATCTTCTTTTACAATAAAGTATCCTAATACATTTTTCTAGTAAAAGAAATGCAACTAACTATTTACTTACATACCAAATGAAAATAAATAAATTACATATTTCAAATGGAAGAACAAAGACATTAATTATTACAACCCATTGAAATAATTAAATATAAATCACAAACACAATCATTCAACATATTCATACACAAGGTCATGGCTAGGTTATGAACACCAAAATATACATCCACATATGTATATTATTCAAGAGCAAAATTGGTTCCCTTTTATAACCCATATTTTCGGCCAAGAGTGAAAAACCGAAAAGTGTGGGTTTTTTGTCCAAACAAACAAATCATCCATATGATTTAATTTTTCAAGATTCCTTTATGCATGTAAGAAAATAATCTTGAAAAACAAAGGGAGAACCATGTTTAAAATTTTCGGACATAGGGTTTCTCCAAACCCAAATACCCAAAATTTTTAAATCCTTTGAAGCATGCATTCATATAAGCGGCTCTGATACCACTGTTGGGGTTTTGTCATGTTTATCAAAGCCATTTTATCCATATAAAATGAAAAACGCAGTGGAATAATTATTTAAAACATGTTACTTTTAAGATATAAAACTCATTTTATATGTAAAACCAAAACTCGGATCCATGTATGAAATGCATGCTATCAAAACACAACCATAGGGTGTTTTAAGAAACGACCTTTCAAGGAGCTAGGAGATGGAAGAAGATGATGATTCTTGAATGACAATCTTCAAAGGAGAAGACCTCAAGCTTGTATACCGCAAGCCTTCCAACAAACACCTTATATTGCTAGGATTTTCACTTATGAACACCTCTCGATCAACCAACCTTTGGCTGAAATTCTAGAGAGAATTTGAGAGTGTTCTTGCACTTGAAATCTTAATGTGTGTGTAAGAATTACAATCCCTTGAATAATGAATCAAATCCACTATATATAATCTCTTACAAGATCTTTCCTGGGTATTGTGAGATTTGTAAAGATCTCACAAAATCTTCCAAGATATCCAAATATCTCTTGTAAGATCTTTCTTGAATATTGTGAGATTTGTAAAGATCTCACAAAATCTTTCAAGATATCCATATATCTCTTGTAAGATCTTTCTTGGATATTGTGAGATCTTATAAGATTTGCAAGATATTTTCTTTTAAATTATGTCTTGTATTATTTTATAACTTTTATAAAATTAACATCATATGTTTACAAGACTTTATGCAATATCTCATAACCTTTTATAATGTTATTTAACCCATTAAATAACAAAATAAAATATACTCTCAAAATAAATTATCCATATAATTTATTAGTTCCTCAAGTGCAATTATTTAGAAAACCAATTTCTACATATTCTAAGTGTTAATAAAGATATCCATATATCTCTTGTAAGATCTTTCTTGGATATTGTGAGATCTTATAAGATGTGCAAGATATTTTATTTTAAATTATGTCTTGTATTATTTTATTACTTTTATAAAATTAACATCATATGTTTACAAGACTTTATGCAATATCCCATAACCTTTTATAATGTTATTTAACCCATTAAATAACAAAATAAAATATACTCTCAAAATAAATTATCCATATAATTTATTAGTTCCTCAAGTGAAATTATTTAGAAAACCAATTTCTACATATTCTAATATTAATATTTATTTGTTTGATCATATCATAAATAAATATTATAAGTGTTTATCTAGCTTGTTATTGGGTATGACCCGGCTTGGATCATAACGTACTAGCCACATCAATTTAATATATGTCTTGGGTATACCGATTCCAACAGTTTTGGCTTTATATCGTTTGTTCCTTTGATAGGGTTTAATCTCAACAAAAACCGTGTACTAGGTATGCTAGGTCAACATACGAAGCAAAGTGTCTTTGAAAACCGCATGTAGGTATACTAAGTCAATATACCATGTAAAATGTCTTTGAAACCATATGCCATGTATAATGTCATGAAAACGCGAAGGTTGTTATAGGCATATACACATTTTGCATAAGACAAATTAAGGTCTTATGAAAAGTAGCCTTAGGTATCCAAGCAAGGATTTAAAGTGGTACTTCGAGTATCTGTTAAGAGTTATAACTTGTACCTTGTACTTTGGTTCTTAGAAGAAACGAGTACTTAGGATTTTTATGGAGATCGCGAGTGATCACAAAATGGAAGAATCTACGAGAGTAGTTTGATTTGCATGGAATCATATCCTTGGTGTTGGTATTGTAGAGGTATGCCACACGTACACGCAGTCTTACTTGTTTTGTAAATAAAATTGGGAACAAGATTTATTTATAAACCAATATAAATGTTTCAAGGTTCTTGAGTAACAACAAGGAAAATGTAAAAGTTTAAATATTTATAGCTGCATCGTCATTGGTATGGGTCTCGTTGGTATTTATGTTAAATGCTCATCCACGGGCTGGATTTACATTAACAAGTTTTGGGCAGTTGTTCCTATAATGACCCATCTCGCGACAGTTGTAGCAAGAACCTTGCGAAAAGTGAGCTCGAGCAGGATTTGCTTGAGCTGAATGAGGTTTGGATTAGCTTGGTTTGGAGCACATCGACAAGCATTCGCTAAATGACCAAGTCGCCCACATGAAGTGCATTGACGACAGTATAGGTGAGCTTGATAATGAGCATTGCACCTGTTGCATAACGGTGCTGTACCAGCATAAGTTTTCCTCACAGGAGGTTGTGTTGGTTGGTCGGGAGCAACTTGATAGTTCTGAGCAACTACAGCAAAGTTTTGTGAAGCCTTACGCTTCTTTGACTTCTTAGAGGATTCAGTCTTGTTCTCCTCTGGTTTTTCTTGGGTAGTCTTGTCCGATGGTTTCTTGTCGCCTTTGCGGAAAAGTTTACCCTTCTTGACCTGAGAGTCAGTCAGGGTAGCCGTTAGTTCAACGGCCTATCTAACCGTAACGGGATTGCTACCAGTGACTATGTCCTGAACTGGGTCAGGGAGGCCATCAATGTACTTTTGATTGCCTTATCCAAAGGCGTAACCATGGTAGGACATAACAGACTTAGTTCCTCATAACGATCAGTGTAGGATCGATGTTCACCACTATCTTGTTTAAGATCATGGAATTCATTTTCAAGTGCTCTTTGTTCGTGACGCGCGCAAAACTCCATCATTATAAGAGCTCGAAGTTCTTCCCACATCTGACCCATGGCAACATCTACACCCCGATCTCTCATCACTCCATTCTGAGTACCCTCTTTTGGAACACGCTTGAAGCAAACTCGACTTTGCGCTCATTCGGACATTGGACATGGCGGTATGTATTCTCAAGACTCTCAAACCTCTGTAGGAGCCCAGTCGCTCCTTCGATACCATTAAACTTGAGTGGTTTAGCCTAGTTAAACTGGTTATAATTGCACGGAGCAGGTGCAATATTGTTCTTATTGTTGGCTTGGTTTATCTGAGTTATGAAATTTGGTAGCACAACAGCCATCTACTGAGCTATCATAGCTACCATAGCGGCGTCGGATTTGCGTTTCATCGGGGTGGCATTCTAAAAGAGAGGAAAAATATTGAGAGAAAATGAGTGAGATAAATGTTGGATAATCAAAATTAGATGTTAAAATATCGACGAATAATAAGGATGGTGGTCATTTGTTCGTTTATTCAAAACAAAACAAACGACACAAGTGACGAATCAAAGTAAATGGGTCTTTATAATGTATCGCGAAGATGCTTTAGCCTACAACTGGACACTCACCCTAAGAGTTCCCAGGTAAGAGTGACTGGTCCAGTGATGCGGATTTGTACAAACACTCTAGCCTTAGACAGAAAACTCATGGTACAGGCATCCACCCTTCCGGATTGCACATGTTCACATTATTAAAGCCCAATCTTTGACGAGATTTTGAAAACTTTGAAGGCATAAAGCCCAAAAACAAATCATCTAAGGATAGATGATTTCTTGTGAAGCTTTGGAAAAAATGCTTGTGAGTAACATAGGTTTTGTGTGTCAAATTCATGGCTTTGTATTCATATTGCAAAACCTCGTCCGAATTCGATAGTCGACGAGTATAAACCTTGAAATCAAAAGTGTTTGATTTTGCAATAAATTTAATCAACTTATAGTTGATTAGGTAAAAGAAAACATTGTAGCCATGAATCTTAACTGAAAACATTTCTTTTGTAAAATCGAGTAATAAGTCGATTTAAAAGAAACACATTGTATGGTCTGTATCTTTAAGTGAAAATCATTGCGTGACGTTGTTCAAACCATGTATCCGTGGTATAAACCAATTGTCCATGTGTAAACCCTTTGTCCGTGTTATAAACCATTTGTCTTTGTCATCAATCAATCGTCCGTGTCATGAATAAATCGTCTGTGTTTTAGTTGTGAAAACTTTTGGTCGTTCTTTAATGAACACATTCAAACATGTGTTGACTATACCACCTAAGGGGTATCTTTAATAGACCCTGAAAGGCCTCTTTAACTAGACTAACAAATCAACAAGTGATTTGTTAATTAGAAACAGTTTTTGTCTTTCCCCAAACTACCCACCAAATTCCAATGAATAGCCTAGTAACGGGATTGCTAGTCCTATGGTACCATAACATACTATTGGTCGGCTTGTTCAAAGCTAATGAATGTCATTCGTGTAAAGGATAACGCACCAACAAGTTTGTTCACATTATTGAAATCGTATTGTTTATATAAACCATCGACTTTGTTATGAAAACTTGATAACAGTTTAGCACATATGAATTGTTTTGGTCAAAAATTACCGAAGCAATTAAGTGATCAAACTTAGTATGTGAGGTAGTGTGCTATTATGATTTGTAAAAATATGTTACGTTGGTTGATTATGAAAAGAATCTCATGATATACTTTTAGTATAATGAACTGTATACAAACAATAAATAAGTACGAGAAAAATGAAAGTTGACACATGATATACGAGGAAAGCCCTTGATCAATCTAGGTCTCTGGCATAAAACGTCGGGAGCTGACAATCGTCGGCTGCCTTGTTCTTCTTATTGCTTGAATAACCATGATACGTGTAGGATAATGCTCAGATCGCTACTAAGTGTTACAACGATTGCCAGTAGTGAGTGTGAATGTGTGATTGCTAGAAAGAAATGTGTATGAGTTAGAGAGCTCGAAGTGAAGCGTGTTCAAGTGTTTTTCCTACTATCTGGCCATCCGTTTATATAGTTACAACAACAAACTAATTCTCCTACAAACTAGGGATACTTCCGCATATTCCCTCTTGACCGTTGAAGACCTATTCTTCTGGCTTCAACGTCCATTTCCCAACAGTATGGAGCGAGTCTTTAGGGGAATAAGTCCTTGTGAACGTTATGGTCCTGCAGTCATAATCTATGAACAAACTCTTTAGTTATTATCAGGATACTGCCTCAGGATGTTACCAATATCCTGGTGCAGGACCCTGACCATAAACAGCTGATATAACCAAGATATAGCATCAGGATATGGGCTCAGAATTTCACCCATAACTATGGATGGCAAAAATACCCGAGCCCGACGGGTATACCCGAAATCTGACACAAATGGGATGGGTATACCCGATACACGACGGATATTGTGCCGGGTATGGGTTTGGTTTTAAAAAATTTCGTGGGTATGGGTCGGGTATGGGATTAGGTGATACCCGACCCGATTACCCGAAACCACATACCCGCTTACACGAACTATATACCGATCATATACCCGAATTTTTTAATATATTTGTTTATTTTAGTATGCTCATAATGTGAAAAAAATAAATTTTCTTTTAGTATATGTATTTGATAATAGTATTTATATTTTGTAATTTGTGAATTATATACATATAAGTGTATAAGTATTATAAAGCTATTATAAATTTATAATAAAACTTATATGTATGTAATGTACATTAGTTGTTGCATAAAAAATTATATAGTAACTATAATAGTAAAATATGTACTTGGAAATCCCAACATATATCTTTTTACAAACTAATGGGTATACTCGATACCCGCGGGTATACCCGGTACCCGATGGGTAATTACCCGACGGATATTGGGTCGGGTATGGGACACAATTTTACAACCGGGTATGGGTATGGGATTATCAATACCCGACCCATGCCATCCCTACCCATAACAATTGCCCCCAAAAATGTTGTCGTTGAGTATCTTGGACTAACGGTAACATTTTTCTACTCCTGCACCTCTTGATGAGATAGATGTGACTGATGTGACTTGGTGTTTCTCAAAGCTTCAGCTACAAGAAAATTGACTGTTAAATAAGTTAACTAAATGAGCAAAAGATGTAATAGAATAAGGTGGGACATTTAAAAGCCATTTTAATGCTGATCTCGTTAAGGTGGAACTGAAGCCGATAGGCATGTTTCTTTAAGATCTGATGGAATTAGATTCACTTCCATCCTTTCCCTGTATTGGGCAACATGCTCCTCAGGATCCGTCGTCCCATAATATAGCTTCATGTTAGGAGTTTGGAATTTCTGCATCACGAATGTGGCGAGCAAAGCGGGATATGTTGTGAGTATCCTGGGATACTTCCGGTATATGCTGCACTACCCCAGGCACACTTAATATCATATCCTTTAAATTATGGAGTTCTATGGACAATGTCAATGTTACACCTGTATCCTACGGAGATTCAAAGTTATTAGTAGCAGGAATATTAGTGTTAATGGATAAGTTACCAGCTTGGCGATTTTGGCCATATCCTAGAGCATACAGGAATGGCAATGGGCCGGGTATTAGTAACCCAGGCCCGTACCCGGCCCGTTACCCGTCGGCTATCGGGCAAACCCGCGGGTATCGAGTATACCTGTTAATTTCTTAAAAACACCCGTTGGGACAAATGTGCAATTTTTTACTTTGATGTTTATATAATTTACAATTTTAATGACTATAACAAATGAAATATGATTAATAACTTACATTTTATATTTAGACCACATATACCAAACTAAATTAAAACGATTTATTAATTAAGTAATTGTATGAGGACCACCTAATTGCATAAACATCCACATAATAAAGGGTGATAGCTTCCATATCCAATATCAATGCTCAAAAATAAGTTATTTGTTCACTAAGCACGTACCAAATACATATCCATATATGACTAGAAAACTAGACCCAGTACTATAGAGAAGATATTAAGTACATGTACTAAGTTTATATATGTGGAAAATTATAATATGATACTTTCGGGTACTGTTCGGGTAAACGGGCCGGGTATCGGGCGGGTATCATTAAATCTCATACCCATACCCATACCCGAATTTTTTCTTTTTTTAAGCCCATACCCATTGGGCTTCGGGTATACCCGGCCCGTATGGTTTCGGGTATACCCGTCGGGCTTGGGCTTTTTTTTGCCATCCCTAGGAGCATATCCTGGATCTCTCACAGCCGATATCCTGGCCGTTGAGGGTATCTCCGGAATATTGCTCCGAGAACGCCTCGGTATGATATTGCCCTAATTATCCTCAGTATATACTGCTGAACTGAAGTTCAACATCCTGGGCTACAAAGGGATAAAAGTATCCTCAGCAGGTCTCTTGGAGTTGCACTTCAAGAGTTGTATTTCCTTCATCATGAGCTGGTTTGTTTCCTGTTGCTTTCTCATTTGATCCTGTATGCTGCCAAACAAAGACAAAATTTCATCATTAAAATAAAAAATAGGAGTTCTCCCTGAAACCCCGGATCTAGAAGCATTTTGAGCAGCAGTAGTGTCTCAAGGTGTTTGGCTTTCATTCCTCCTTTAGGAAGTCTGGACTTGTAGGGGTGGAGGAGGGAATGAACCAGTAGCACAAGAGGTTGATGTGGGCATCAAAGAAGAGCTCAAACCTGACCGAGAAGCCATCGAAAATAGTTTTGCAAAAATCTTTGAGAACAAAAAACCAATTAGTGATTTTAACAAAGTATTGATTAAAAATAGCACCACTTGCCCCACGGTGGGGCCAAATTGTTTTGGTAAAAAATTACCGAAGCAATTAAGTGATCAAACTCAGTATGTGAGGTAGCGTGCTAGTGTGATTTGTAAAAATATGTTAAGTTGGTTGATTATGAAAAGAATCTTAGGATATAGTTTCAGTATAATGAATTGTATTAAAACAATAAATAAGTACGAGAAAAATGAAAGTTGACACATGATATACGAGGAAAGCCCTTGATCAATCTAGATCTCCGGCATAAAACGTCGGAAGGTGACAATCGTTGGCTGCCTTGTTCTTCTTATTACTTGAATAACCAGGATACAGTGCAGGATAATGCTCATATCGCTACTAAGTGTTACAACGATTACCAGTAGTGAGTGTGAATGTGTGATTGCTAGAAAGAAATGTATATGAGTTAGAGAGCTCGAAGTGAAGTGTGTTCAAGTGTCTTTCCTACGATCTGGCCATCCATTTATATAGTTACAACAGCAAACTAATTCTCCTACAAAGTAGGGATACTTTCGCATATTCCCTCTTGACCGTTGAAGACCTATTCTTTCGGCTTCAACGTCCATTTCCCAACAGTATGGAGCGAGTCTTTAGGGGAATAAGTCCTTGTGAATGTTATGGTCCTGCATTCATAATCTATGAACAAACTCGTTAGATTATTATCACCACAGGATGTTACCAATATCCTGGTGCAGGATCCTGACCATAAACAGCTGATATAACCAAGATATAGTGTCAGGATATGGGCTCAGAATTTCACCCATAACATGAATCACCCCAAAACATTTAGAAAACGTAAAAGAGGGGAACTATGTAATCACTTGGGATTGCGTATAAGCCTTGTATGAATGTGTAAACAAAGCTCAAAAGATCAAGGAATCAAGTGTGTCCTAACATCGGTAACTATGTTAAAATACGGCACATAATCGGGGGAATCAGATAGAATGAGGTTTTGTAAACCAAATGAGTTTTGGAACTCATATGAAATGGTTTAACAAACTCAACATTCTGATTTTGAATGAATCCGAAGTGCTTTTGACCCGTTATGACCCGTTAAGGGAGTTTATGCTACTTTAATGTGTCATTTGTGTAAACGCGTGTTCGGATGGTTAAATATATCGTATGATAAGTCTTAAATGCCCAAACATTTTTGAAAGTGTTATTACATCGGTTTATATATTAAAAAGTTGATTACATATGCTTAAAATGGATTTATGCGTAAAGAGGACATTTTGGTCATTTTTAGGCATATAGGAACGACTTATCATATAACTAACCAAACGAAGTGACCATAAGGTATAACCTCAGAGGGTTATTCCCTATACAACTATGGTCACAAATATGTGTTTGGTCGGATCCTAAGATTGACCAAACGGGTCGGATTCGAAAGTCAAAGCGGTGGTCAAAACGCCCGACTTACGACCCTATATAAGCATTAAACTAGAAGTAACGAGTTAGACATGTCAAAACATGTCTAACTAAGTTATAAAATGTTTTGGTATCAAAACTTGGTGTTTTGATACCCTAAAATAGTTCTGTCGTAAAATGCACATTTTGCGCATTTTTGACCGAAACTTTGACTCGTCACTTTGACTAGTAAACGTGGTAATCGGAAGGTGCAATCGCTAGGGATCATAACCTTCGTGATTATGATCACGTTGCAAAGTTCAATTGAACTTTGACTTGACCAATTATGGTCAGAACCAAAAGTCAAACAGAAAGTCAAACTATTTGACTTTTGGCTTAAAATAGCCAAAATAATGAAAAAGGCTAAGAGAGAGTGCTTACTTGTGTTGGGAAAACTATAAGAACTCAGAGATGGAGGCCTCCAAAGCTAGAAGCAAGCTCCAAGATAGTGGGAGAAAGAAGTTGTGAATGACAAGTTGGAAGTGAAGAATTCATGGCTATATATAGTGTTCAAGAGTTCATAGGATTAATCCAAGTGTCAACAAGGTGTCATGATCCTAGAGGGTCTTAACAAGTGTCAAGTGCATGAACAAAGTTGGATTTTTCGTGAACTAGGAGCCCAAGGCTTGGAAGGAGAAGCTGCCAAGTAGCAGCCAAGAAGCTGCTGATCTGGGGACCCCTTACGGACCGTAAGGGGTTGTGCATATGGTCCGTAAGCAAGTCGGGGGGCCAAAGTTTTGCTTTTTGGCAGCTTTGATCCTTGGACTTCTATTGTCGTGTTTTGGCATTTTTAACCCCTTTTAACCCAATTTTTAGGCTCTATGAGGAAGTTAAAATATATGTGACTTTAACTATGCTTAAAATGTCATGGAAGTCGTTTGTTCGGTTGTACGGTTGCGTTTTTCGCTTAATTACGACGAACGCTTTAACGAACACGAAAACAACCGAAATTGTGCAACAAATGATATTTGTGCATTCTCATTAATAAAATACAAGATTTTATTGGTTACAAAAATTTTGGATGACTATAAAAGGTCCGTATTCAAAAATACGAGAATCGGCAGACTTCGCAGTTTGTCGCAAATAGTCCCTGAAGTTGAATAAGCATGTTTTGCCATATCGAATCCTTCAAAACTTATTTCTAAGTTATGTAAAGGGTATTTAGGGTATGTTTAGCTTATGTCGTTGTTCCGGAGTGTATGTCACGTTAAACTAATTACGTTTGCGTAACATTTTAGGTATAACTTCCAGAAAAGCTTTGGGTGTCGAAATTGTACATGGGCTTAAATGTGTGAATGTCACATGTAATTATACAATTCCGGGAATGAAACACAAGATTTCATTGGATTCAGAATTGTTCGGAATTGTATGATGGTTGTAAAGGCACAAATGTCACATTCATTCTTCATAGTTAGGCCTTCTTGGGACTAAGGGATCTTTAGCTCTTAGTTCTCCAAGTTTCTTGTAGCTCTATTTGATTGTTGGCTCATCCCATCTGGCCACAGATTACATTGTGCCAAACTTGGCTGCCACCATCTCCTCCTTCATTCTTCTAAGCTCATTGGCCTTTTGGCCAACAGGCTTTTTACTTACTCTCCAATTGGGAAGAGTGAGCTTGATATCTGGATTGAGCTTTAGCTTCTCAATCCTTGCAATTTCATCTAGAAGAGCTTCCATAGTCCAACCAGTGAATTGAGCTCTTGTAGCCGTGTAAGGCTTATTCTTCATGATGAAATCCAAGTAATCTTCTCGTAGTGCTTTTCTGAGCTCAAGGTTGTTACTGGTCCTTGTGAAGCCTTTTGGCTGACATTTTTGGAAAAATCTTCAAATCTATTCAATTTTGTGAAGTCTTCAGATAGAATTTGTTGTGCCTCCTTAATCATTTTTTCCCTTGCTTTTAATATCAACTATTCTTTCAGCCTGCATGATCTTTATTCTAGGTATTCTTTGACATTGGTAGGCTTTGAATATCTTTTAGGGGATGGAAATGTAAGTCTGCTACTGTCAGTTATAAAGTAGAAAGATTGTATTTCTTTTGATACATTTTCTAACTCTAATGGGTCAAGTATAGTGATACATGGTTTTGTTGGTGGAGATGTAATGGTTAGTGTTGTGGTGGATGGTTGAGTTGTGATGGATAATGTTGTGGTGGTTGTGGTTTTTATAGGTGGGATACATCAAGGGTTTCTTCATCACCATCTTGAACAATGAATTTTGTTTACCTGGTTCGGTTTAAAGTGTTGTTGTTTTTTATGGTGGTTGTGGAAGCTTTATTGTTGGTTTTCTTTTAAGAAGTAGTCCTTTGGGAGACTTTTGTGTTGATGGTGGTGGTAGTGTGGTTGTAACATTTGTTATCACTTTTGTAGTGCCAACCCATGTTTGGGTTATGGGAGCAATGGTCACAAATTGTGTTATAGGTTCTGATAAAAACGCAGTGGCAAGAACCTAAATTTACATTGAGTTATAAGTTTTCATAATAACATAATGTATGAAACCCTAGTAAAAACGAAATGACCAAAACCCAGTTAAAAGACACAATAACCTGAACATTTAACACAGTGCAAACAAAAACCCAGTAAAAATGAAAAGTGTATTTTTATATAGCAATATCATACTCATATTAAATATAAAAAAACACTTGCTATTATGGTGAAATTTTTTTTGAAAAAAAAATATCGTATGAAAAAGTTGTGGATGTTTTAAATTGATGGGGAGAATTGACATGCGACTTGCATGTGGAGAGAGAAAATCATTAAATGTAGTATCTTTTTATACTTTTTTTATTTTCTGTAAAACTAATATTAATCATTCAAATCTAAGATCAATATAATTAAAATCTAGTAATTGATCATATACAAGACACAAAAATCATACGAAGTGTACGTGACCAAGGGAGGAGAACAAGTGTCATTGCATTGAAGGGTAATTTAGTCCTTTCTCACTTAAACAACTTCCCCACTTGATTTTTAACGACTATAACTCTTTCATACATTAATATTTTTATAAAAAAATTACATCGTATTAACGAGCATTTCATTCTCTTTAATTCGAGATCCGCATTTCTACAGTTTTCTTAATGAAAAATTACAGGATTTTGAATACCCGTTAGTTCATTACGTGATTTTGAATACCAAGCACATGACTACGTGATTTTGAATACCCATTACGTGATTACACATTCAGTATAAATCTATTACATGATTACACATTCAATATTATTTGTTATAACTGATGTTATTACAATTATGCTTATTATGTAATTACACATTCAATAATAAGAACTTGATTGTTTATGCTTTTATTACGTGATTAAATCTCTAATATACGACATTATGTGGTTATCATAGATTGATTTGGCTATTGTTTTGTATATGATTTATCCTTAATACGTGATTGGACCTTAAATATTTGGTATTTCATATGAAATATTATGGATTACATGTTCTTGTTTATACGTAATTACGTAATCACTCAATGCTGTATCACATAAAATACTATAATGAAATCATGTAATCACGAAATGAGTATTTAAAATCACATAGTCACGTAATAATACATAGTCAGCTATTGTTACGTAATTACGTAATCACTTAGTAGGGTTTCACATACTATATGATATCACGTAATGAGTATTCAGAAATCACGTAGTCGTGCTGGGTTTTCAAAATCACATAGTGGGTATTCAAAATCATGTAATTTTTTTAAGAAAACTATAGCAATAGACTGCTCGAATTAAAGATGATGAAATGCTCGTTAATACGGTGTAATTTTGTAAAAAAATTTTATTAACGTATTAAAAAGTTATAGCTGTTTGAAAATTAAGGGGGGAATGGGTTCAAGTAGGAAATGACCATAATACCCTTTTGCTATTTGTTTCTTAATCCTATATTTACGAAAATGTCACTGGATTACTTTGAGCCATCGATCTTGGAAGATCAATGGCTCAAATACTCACATATACTTCGTACAAGACTCTTGTCTTGTACAGGAGCCATCCTCAATAAAATCTTTCTTATCATTTTTATTTATTTTTCCTTTGTATTTGATCCTAATCCTTGTTATTTGATCACATGGTTTTATATAATATAGTATCTCTGAGACCATTACAATAGTTAAATCATTACACACAAATGTTCGAAAGGACTTCATGTACACATTACGAAATCATGAGTTTGATACTTCTAAGACTTCAAGTGCCATACATTTTCTCTTGTTTTGCCATTGTGGCCCGATAGTTGGAGATCATATTAAACCTTGTGTAGTGGTCACTCATGTGATTTACTCTTTTTTTGGCCACATGTCGTTCACATCATATTTGTCGTGAAATGATGTACTGGTGAGACATTTGAAATTAATAGGTTTAAAAAAAGCCCAAACAACCAGAAGTCATTGGCTGCTTTTGTTTTATTTCCATGATTTTGGCTTATTGTTGTTGAAATTATTATTTAATTTTGCTTAGCACAAGCAACAATGCCATACCACTCTTGTTCTTTTAACTCTAAGCATATTCGAACTGACAAGTCTGAACATTCTCCCCAAAACAACCTCCGCTCCCCTCTGCTCCAGGGATTCTGCCGATTATCATTCCTTCCGCATCTTTCCTTCTTTTCCTTCAATTGTTGTGTTCACCGTCAAAATTAGGGCTATCTTCTAGGGAGACCCACATGTAAAGTGTGCCAGATGACATTAAGGTAAATTTGTTTACCATTATTACAACAGTTCATGGTCTCTGATTTTTTGATTATTTAATCCTTAAATGCCAACCGATTCCTCTCCAATATGTGAGATTTTTGGTGCTTTAAACCCATTTCCGTTGGCATTCGTATTGTAGTTTGGTGTTTTGCTGTTTTGATTAGAATTGTAGATTTTTTTCTAGGGTTTGATTGTAAGAAATTATGGTACAACTAATATAGCTTTCGTGCAATATTCATCGCTGTTGTTGATGAAATTGTAAATTTAGTCTCAGTTTTGTCTAATATTGTGTTTGATTAGAGAAACCGGTTTGTTTAAATTGTAATTTCAGTGATGATGAACCGACTAAGATCTTCATATGGAATATCGGTGGTCGAGAAACAATATTTGTTGGTGAAAGATGCCCAATATGAAAAAGAAAGCTTAAGATAGTACTGGTAGTTGTAATCATAATGCTGAAGCTCAGAAGTAGAAAGAGAGGAATATAGTTTCTTGGTCTCAAATGTTAGTTTTGATCAGTTTATTTGAAGTCTTGTAGTGATGTTTTTTGTTTGATTTGGGTTGTGTATGTTTAATGAAAATGATATGTTGATGTCATTGGTGGGTGTCGTTTCAGCAAGGGAACCAATGCTGACCATGAAATTCCAAGAACACTCATGGAGTTGCTGAACCAGCTTGATGGATTTGATCAGCTTGGAAAGGTTTGAAATAAATTCAGTCTCAAATGTATGCTTTAAATTCCTGAAATGGGTACTTTTCCAGTTGAACCGGTCAGAAGTCAGATCGAGTTGAAACATTTTTTAGTTTACAGTTCTAAATATGATTATAGAAGTTATATTGTTTTGATAAAGTGAACCGATAAGTTGTTTTTATGTTGACTGAGTATCTCTGTTATACTTGAATCCTGATCAACAAGAAGACAGGAACACTTAGAAACTTAATTGAAGTTGAAATGATTCAAACGGGTTGAAGGTCTACCAATGGTTATTCATTAATGTGCAACATATGAATCACTTCATGAACTAAAAATGGATTACTATTTTAATAGTGTAGTTTTTAAGTTAATCTTTTGAAAAAAATAAACTTATTTTTGATGGAATTTGAGAAATGGACTAAAAATGTTGGCTGGTCAATTCAACCTGGTTCTTATAAAAGGTTACCAGTGGGCTTTTCTGTTAATGTTTGAGAAATGAATTATTATTTACTGATGGTATTTGAGAAATGGACTATTATAAAAATTGATGGAATTTGAAAAACGGATTCTTATTTCATGTATTGTTTTATAATGCTTTTTGTTAATGTTTTTTTTTTGCTTTTCAATTTTGTCAAGAAAAGCATATGTGAACGCTTGTGAAAGAAGATTTTGGTCAACCCGACAGAGGAAATACCATGGTAAGCATCACTATTAATCTTGGGTAATTCTTTAGATAATCTAAAATTTTGGGTTCAAAGTTGAATCTTCAAGGATTGCATTTTGACTTTAGTTTTTTTTAGATAAATAGCTTAAATTAAGACATATAAAGTTATATAATTTGGACAAAAAAGTACTCTTTGTTAACCAAGCTGACACGAATCGCCCCGAACTGTTTCAACCGACACATAATTACCCTTTTGGTTTAACCTTGTGAATTTGTGATAAAGATAATATAATAATTAAGGGTCAGGCATTTTTTAACTTCTACTTATCCATTTTCCTTCAGAGGATGAAGAGGATCAACTGAGATGAACTACCTACCAGGAGGCTTGGTTTAAAAAAGCGGGAAGTGCACAAAAGCGATGAGGTCTAAAACCGAGGCGCAACGCGCAAAAGCGGTGAGCTTTTCGTACGCAAGGTGCAAAGTGATTATATAAATATTTTATATATCCCATATGTTTTTAGCATCCCCTACCTATGATTTAGTTATAATTAAGCTTTATATGTTAAAATGGAAAAAAAATCAATGTACAACATAAAAAGCCTGTTGTGCAACACTCAGCTGCACAAAAACAACCCATGTACAAAAGGCACGTGTCTGACCTGCGCCTCAGGTCAATTTTTAGCCTAAAAGGCACACCTCGCCAGCGCCTTTTGCACACTGTGCGCCTTACACAAGGTGCAAAGGTTTGCGCCTTAGGTCCCCTCGCGCCTAGGCTTGCCTAAGGCGCGCTTTTTTAAACCAAGCCAGGATGCTTTTTTAAGCGAATATTTAGCATAATTATTAGAATTTTTAACTTAATATTTATATTATGTGAAGTTTGCAGCCCTGCATACAACCTCCCTTTAAAATCTGTTTGCAATGGAGGAAAGATGGGTATATCAACCTTCAGGTGTTTCATGCTGCCATACTTTTCATACTACCAAGAATTGTGTAGGGTAATATCAACCTTCAGGCAGGCCCATTTGACCCGCTTCTTTTTAATCTAATTATTTTTATTGAACCTGTTGACCTTCAGGCCCATTTGACTCGCTTCGGTTTTAGCCTTGGTTTAAAAAAACACGCTTAGGAGCAAGGCAAGTTCATTGCTTTTGTGTAGGTAAGGCGAGTTTGATAGTTTTAGCCTTGGTTTTGAAAAGCGCGCCTTGGCGCAAGGCAACCCTAGGCACAACCACTATCGCTTTTGTGTAAGTAAGGTGAGTGTTGACGTAAAGTGGTCGTGAGGCGCGCTTATCAAGCAAAAAATGGCAAAAGGCACATGTGTGATGCGTGCTTTTCCAACCCGGACATGTTTTGATCAAAATTTGTAATTCTGACCCGTTAACAATCCGACTCCGATTTTACAAAATTTATATATTTTGACCCATTAACAGATTGAGTTGTTTACTCTTTATTCTTTTCTTCTACATGAGTTTATTTTGAAGATACTGAACTTTGACTGAATTGTTAGCACCTAAATTAGAGTCAACTTGTTTGGTAATTACTATCTAAGGGTTGTTTTGGATTTTGGCTCGATTACGGGTCAAGTTTAGTTTGGATTTAAACTTAGTTACGGGTAAATATAACATTTTTAAGTGGATATTTGACTATTTCCAATTTTTTTTCGTTAGGGTATTAACAACCTATCAAAGTCAAAGATAAAGCTCACACAAATTGGTTGAAAAGAAGGTGAAACACGATTTCCTTTAGCTAAAAGCTTTTTAGTTCTTTTTTTGATATATAGAATTGCTTGTTCACATTAAAGTTAATATCAATAATGATTTAAACATCACGATTTCTATTATTTGTTCGGCCAATGAAGAGTGTTTCTTTTTATTCTAGATATCCGAGTAGATTATATGCATGTCAGATTTAATAATTTGTTTGTTTTTGTTTGTCTTGCAGGATTTGAGAAGCAGATGTTCAATAGACAAAACAAGAAATAATCCACAGAAAGAGAAGCTGGAGTTGTGCTTTTGCTGCAAGTAAGTACACCTCTTCTTTCCGTGACACCTTTAGATAATCCTTTTGGTTGTAATGGGCTCCAGTTTTACATATTCCAATCTACCTTTTTTTGAAAATTTACATATTCCAATTTTACTTGAATTTTGAAAGTTATATTTTGAATTTGATTGTAGGATTGCAATTTGTTAAGTGAAAAACATGCCAGGTGCTTTAAATGGGTTAAAACACGTTTTGGTCGAAATGGGTTTAAGATTCTGATTAAAATGGACTCTCTCGTCAATATGGGTTTTGGATTCTACTTATAATGGACTCTTTGGTCTTAAAAGAGGTTTAGGATTTTGGTTAAAGTCGTCAGAATAGGAATGAGTGGGTTCAAGTTGAAAGGTATTTCTTGTGGCGGGAAGTGGGTTGATGACATATACGCCCACTACTGGAAACAACATGTATTATTTTTGTTGCACTCCATATTAGGATCAATGCATAAAATATTTAAGAATTGTCAACGGTTCAAACTGCCACCCCGTCCAAGCCAACTCAATTTGTTCGACCCTTTTCTCAATCCAACCTCCTTCAATGCATTACTAAATACATGCAAGCCCTTTAGTTTTAATAATTTGATGAATAAGTACCTAAGCAGGGCGATCACATTCAAATGATCCATTATTACCCTCCTACACTCCAAATGGAATTTGACATTTTACACCCATTAACATGGGGCATTAGCATTCACCTGTTTGGCCTGTTCTCTTTTTAGCTAGAATTTATGTTTGGCCCGTTTGAGATCAAAACAATTCTGTTGGTCCTGATTGATTAAGAAATATGGCAGCCAACAATGCAGCTATTAATGTTTGAGTCACTTAGCATTGTGTCGAAGGCTGCAATTTAACTAATTAAGGTTTTATGTAGGTGAGTTGCTTTAGAGATGATGGTAATTCTGACACCAGATATTAATGGAGGTGAATTTTTGTGCTTTTATTCTTATTTATTGTTAATTTTTGTTTTAAGAGCGTACAGAAAACATCTGAAATTGTTTATGGTTAAGTATTAAAATTGCGAGAAGTGGGAAAACATGGATACAAGATCAACGAAAAATGATTAAGCATGTCAACGAAAGTGGATAAGTGTTCATTTATATGGTTTTCTGATCTAGGGGTGTTCATGAGCCGATCCGATCCGAGCGAGGGTTTGCTCGTGCTCGGATTGAATTACAACCGATCCGATCGGATCGAATTTGCAAAACCGAGCACAAAAGTGATGCTCGTGCTCGGATTGAATTGAATCAAGCGGAACTTTTTTGCTCGGTTTCGCTCGGTTTTTCTCAGCACCGAATTAAAACATGTGTAGCAACACAAAAAAAATCTGAAATCAAGACCGTTACAAGGCTGCATTCGACAAAAACAAATCCTAGCTTAATTAAAACATGTTTGATTCATCAATTATTGGATTCGGGTCGTCCTCTCCATCAGTCAAGTCAACCTGAGCAGCCGGATTCTCGTTTGATTCTTTGTAAGAAGACATTCTACAAAAAAAACACAATTTTTTAATCGATAAACAAAACAATGGTAGACTTGTATGAACTTGAAAGCAATTCAGAAGTTATACCTCTACTGATTTGAAGTAGCCGACGAGGTAGGAGACTGTACCGCATCTGTATGAGTTGAACTTGAGCAGCAACGAGGTATGTGGCAGGAGGTATGTAGCAGGAGAATAGGTCCTAATTTGAATTTTTAGGAATTAGGGTTAGGTTTTAGTATTGAGTTGGGCTAGTATGTTTGTTGGGCTTTTAAAATCTGTAATATGTATTATTAATAAAAATAATTCGAACAAAACCGAGCGATCGATGAGCGAGCGGACCTTTGCTCATGCTTGGCTCGTTTTCAAATTGAACCGAGCTGAGCGGCTCATTTACAAACTGAGCGGGAATCGAACGATCATTTTTCGGCATTTTTTGAGCGATTCTCGATCGTCGAGCAGTTTGGACAGCCCTAGTCTGATCGTCTCATTGTTCAGGTATACAAGCTCTCTACCGAATCTGTGTGTTCACTCACGTGGCCGTCCAACTGTCTCATTGTTCAGCTTCCTAATGACTTCACCAATAAAGTCCTATGGGTACCCCCACCCCCTCTAAATTTAAAATCTCAAATATTCAAAGAATAAGTGATGTTTACGAATGAATTCAATAATTATATGCAGACATTGGTTGAATTGGAGTGTAAAATATAGAGAGGAGTGAATGTTAAATATGAAACCACAAACAACAAAAAAGGACACAAAGCTGGTGCTCTTCGTGAAGATTTAAATAAAGATTGTGTGACCGATTGTGAGTTTATAGTCATTTTCCATGCATACTTCCAGCCAGATTGTTTTTTTTTTTTTTGAGAACTGTACTTTATTTTCTTAAAAATCAAGAACTGGTTTGGCACATGCGAGATGGAAATTCAGTAAAGTTCTAATTTCTCATATTTTCCGTATTTTGCCCTTAATAATTTTTGGTAATTGAATACAACAATTTATTTAAACTAAATGATTGAAATCCCACATGAGTGGTTTGACTTTCATCTTTAATATGAGAATTGATCTTGGGTTATTCACTTAAAATGCTTACTAAATTATCATCTGATATGTTTAGTGGAAGCTGTTGGGAATTTCCTTGCCATGAATGAAAAGAAGTTGACTTAATGGTGATGATGGCAGTCTTGTTATTGTTTCTATAGTGGCCAGGCTATCTCAAGAAGCTAATGCTCGCATTGGATTTGATTGCAACATTGGAAACGATATCGATTGTCATGTCGAAAGGATGTATAAAAACCTCTTTTAGTTTTATTCGCTCATTTTTGATTTCAGTTATCAAGAGTACCTATGTTCCAAAATGAGAACACTTTGATTTTAAAACTATGTATTTTGTAATGGAATACATATAGGTTTAAACCCATGCTTATCTTTTTTTTTTCCATGTTTAGAACCATTAACATCTTGACTTTGTGATTAGCATCCATATACTCATATTTAAAGTATAATTAACTATGGCTGGACTTACTTTTGTAATGCTCATTTGGATCGGACGGGTAGTGTTTTGAGCTTGTTTCGATTGATTGGTTGGATTTTATTTGTTTATTTTATTTTTAAACGTCCTCTTTCAAGCTCCTTCTATTGCGTGCTTTTTTTACAACGTCCCCTGCTAACGTTGCCACGTGGTGTTTCTTACCCATCCACACCGTACAGTCTTATAGTGAATTAGTTATGTACATAAGTTTATTAATGTTTTCACATGATCAAGCACATCATACATTTTAGCAATGGCCTACAAGACTAATTCTAGAAAGATATATGCACTTTAAAAAAACATGGAGCTTCTATAGAAGTCAGTACTACTTCAAATCAAACACAACATTTAAATAAACTTTAGAAAAGAAACGTAAATTAAGCTTAATAGATTTGAATTTATGATATATTCAAATCAAACACAACATTTAAATAAACTTTAGAAAAGAAAGTAAGTTAAGCTTAATAGATTTGAATTTATGAAATCAAACAAGTCATATAAACTGTTAAGAATAACAATATATATTAAAAGCTGTTGGAATTTATAGTATTTCAAATACTTATAAATAATGTCATTTTTTTTGAATAAAATATTTTAGAAGGTTTTATGCATTAAAATATGCTGGCCCTATAAATCAAGCAATTTAATGGCATGGATAGATGAATAAGAAACTAACAAACGTACTATACAATGTATCACGAGAGAATTGATAAACTAACCGAAAAAGAATACCGCTTCATAAACAGTCGCTACCGCCGAATCGCGCGGGTTTCCTACTACTCTTTGTAAATTGTCGCTGCCACCGTCTAGCGCGGGTTTCATACTAGTATTAAATAACACTTGTTATTGGATGGATAGAACAACCATTGAACAGAAGAGAAGGGGTATCCACCTCTCTAACTCGCATATACATGTTCTTTGGATGAGTTTTTTTATGTCTACAGCTGTGCCATCTCTCTAAGAAAACACATGTAGGCAACATGTTCCAAAATGTAAGATACAATGACTTGACATGCACTTGAGCAATAGTTTTTACTTATTTATTTTGGGTTAACTCGTATTTTTAAATTTCATTCTTGCAATAGAAACAAATAAACGTGTTAAAAATAGGGGGTGACATTTTAACAGGGTCAGGACATAAACCATGTAGTGACGCAAGGTTTCATTGCAGCAGGGGGATTTTTCAATGAATAAGCCTTATTACTATGACCTAGCCGGTCTTAACGATATTGTATTTACCCCATAAAAGTGGTTTGACTTCAAATCCTTTTTTAGGTATAATAAATTGTTGTTAAAAGAAAAGAAAAAACAAAACCCTTATCGTAGTAAAAAAATGTATTGTGCAAGGTTCCATGGTCTTGGTTGAAGCAAGGTTCTGTTTAATTCTTGTCTCAATTACCCTTGCTCACATTTTCACAGACTTGATTCTCTTGTAGTTTAGCACAACCAAGAGCATGAAACCGGAACCTTACGCAAGGTGATAAAAAAACACTACTAATACAAGACATCACATAATGAGGCAGCTGTATGGTTTTCAAGGTTGAACAAACTAAAGTTATAAATCTACAGCATCTTTTAATCTTAGAATTTAATTTATTTAAGACAACGAAAACGCCATATTCCATCAATAGAGGGAATATAGGACTGGGTTTAGCAGAACCTCAGGCATGCTTCAAGCTCTTTCTCATCTTCACAGTTATAACCCAATTGATAGGCCCTAGCTGCATCACATATAAACAAAAAAAAATATATATATTTTAGTTATAAAAGGGAGAAAGTAAAGTGAGAACTAAAATTCATACCAAAACGGCCAGAATCCCATGAATGGCTCTGCTTCATCCGTGACACCCGCTTGCTGCTGTTCCTCCTAATTTTCAACCAAATAAAAAATAAAAAGATTAGCGCTTTTAAATGATATGTTCCTGTTATGATATATCTTCTTATCCTAGAGGTGGAAATTTCAACCTATTTACTTATAAACACCTGGGGGGTTATATTTCATCTTTGATGGGTCAGGTAAACAAAAAAAAAAAGCAAGCAGATTATTAACAGACAAACCCAATGGGTTGAAAGCCACCCGAAGCTATTTTAAACCACCAAAATCTTTTTTCAGAAATAGATTGACTATTTCATTAAAAACATGTTTTGTGATTATAAACATATTAATTATTTATAACTGATTAATAACCATTATAAACAGTTAATAGTCTGGGTTAACCCAGCATACCACAAACTACACACCCAATTTGCCACCAATAATAATCAAGCTAATGACTTAAGCATGGTACAAACCTAAAGGATGAAGTTTTATTTGATGGTAAAACATGTTTAGCTTTTAAAACATTAGAGATGCAACTTACCATGTCTCCTCCAATTTCAGATGGGGAAAGCAATCGATCAAAACAATGCCCAGAAATTGTACACACCAAGAGTTCATTGTCTGGATCAAGAACAACCTCCTTGCAAGTATCATCACATACTGCACAACCAAAGTAATAAGACCCAATAGCCAAACGGCAGTTAAGGTGGCAATTTATGGATAAACTCGTCCCTTTAGGATATATTTTTCTCTAACATGTCAAATGGGTAAACTCGGGAAATTTTGCTACAATGAATGCTGTCAATAAATGTGTACAAATAGTATAAATCTCTGAAAACTATTTTCTTATGAATTAGAAAACAAAAGAAAATAGTGTTTTGTGGATCAGTCCATGGCCCATCCTAGCTTTGTTTCTACCTGTCTGTGTGTATTTACCCAAACCCCTTTTGACCCAAAAAAAGTCATTTGAACAACAAATAAAGTAAGGTGAGAATGTGAAAAGCATACCATGAACATATCCAGTATTTTCACAGACAAAGACATCTCCAATTTGATAGTAAGTACATTTTTCTCCAGAACAATCATGATCAGAGAACACCTTATCAGTTAGTCCTTTGCTTTTCTTCCATATGGAGACTTGATCAGCAACAGATTTGTCCAGAATCATCCAGTCATCTTTCAACTACAGATGCCAAGGGTTGATAAATGTACACAACAAAAATTACGAAATAAAAAAGTCATCCAAACCCGACCCACTTTCCACTTCCAAATGATCATTATTCACCTGTGAAGGAAGAGGTGCTTGGCTTCTTTTTGCTACTTGCATCTGGATGTAGTACTCTTTGAACTCAGTCGGGCAATTTCTAACAAATTCAACCATGTCTTCTTCATCACGCTACACGTCAAAAGAAAAATCAATCTATAAGCCTAGTTTATGTTGATAGTAGTAAGATCTAAAGATAATTTTTAGGACACTAGTAAATTGTGATGGTCTACATATCAAGATAATAATATATCATCTTAAATCTACGTTTTTGAGCATAAGGTTCATTTATTATAATTTATAATGAGACCAAGCACACAAATATAAGACTTTTATTTAAGCCAGTAAAGCTACCTGAATATACAGCTTCTTCCAAGCACAATCACGCAGCTTTCCTGTTGGTGGCAGGATGCCCCATCGCATACAGTACCTACAGTTAGTGAGCAATTTAGGCATTATTCCATCCAAAATTTCTAGTAAATTAGAAGAAACCACTCTGCAATCAGCATGTTAGCTTATTCAAAAGTGAAGCACAAAGAAATATCCATATTTATGTACACACAAACACATATGTGTGTTGTGTGTGCTCCTTTGTCACAAACACCACTCTCGAAAACAACAGATTTGACAAATAAAACAAACAACTACCAACAATTTCAAACAAATTAAAAGTTCTAGTACTGAAAACGTTACATGAAGACAGGTAACATATAATCTGAATCCATAGTGGAAGTATTAAAAGGAAATCACAGTCAAGATGCATAATTTTCATGTTGTCATAGAGGTGGAAGATGATGAATCCGTAATAAACTAAAAAAAATTTGTGATTTGAGTCCTCACCGAATGCAAAAATCAATCATGAGGGAAAGATAAAAATGTTAACAATAATAAAAAAACACATTTAAATGCAGGATGCGAGAAAAAGAAGTACTCACAGGCGACGCCACAGGGATTCATCAGAAGATGCAAAGTTTAGGAAGCTACAGACCAGCGAGCAGGCAACAAGATCCTGCAGAACATCGGGATATCCCTTTCAGTCAGTCGTCAGTCAGTCAGTCAGGACACAATTAATTAATTAGCAGAAGACAACAACACAACCTCAGATGAGAGAAACTTAAGGATGTGAGGGAAAAGCTCCGGAGGAATAAGGCTAAAGAAACCGTCATCAATCCTCCGTGGATATTTAACGACACCGTTTTGCTCCACCCGAAGCCTCTTCGGCGGCCTCACGTCGGATTTCGCATCTTCCTGAATTGCATAAATTCAGAAACAATAACATCGGATCTAGATAAACAAACGTGTTACCTGATCGGAGACCTCTGAGAGAACCTCAGATTCTAGGAATTGAGCCAGATGCTCGTCTTCGTCTTCCGAAACCGTCATATTTGGTAGAAACGAAATATGTGTGGCCGGAAAAGGAGCGGCGGAAGTGGTTTGCCGCTGCTGATAACGAATGGAAAAAAAATCTCGATATCACAAAATTGGGGGCTGCGTTGCGTCAACCGCCTCCGGGTCGGGTTCAACCTTATCGGTCGCTTCCAACCTTATTGGGCACGTTATTACCTTTTTAATTCCTGGTTCTATGTTACTACGCTATCTGTTATGGGGTTTCTATGTGTTATGGATTTGATTAGAGATTTGATTATCTATGTTACGCTATGTATTATGGGGTTTGATTAGAAGTTTGGTTAAGAAAAAAGATATTGCTAAGTGGCTGACATATAGATGCCTTTTTTATTAACCTAGAAATGCTCAAGGTGTGTTGCTACGTGTGTAACATAATGGCTTAGTTGATTAGTTTTTGTTGATTGTTTTTAATAATATTTTATATTTTTTATTGATTGTTATAATATAACAATAATTAACACAAGATTAGTGTATTTGATTAAAAGTGCTAAAACTTCAAGAATTTTAGAAAGATTATAAGAGCAAGAAGTAGAGAATTTATAACTTATGAAAGTGTATACATGAGGTGCATTTTATCTTCTACCTTGAGCTAGTATTTATACTACAAAAAGATTAAGTATTTGGTAGACAAGGTTAACTATTTGATAGACAAGTAGTATGGTACATTATCCATAGGTTTGATAAAGGGTTCATCCACTTGCTTGGTAGATCTAGAGGTAAATCTTGATTTTCATGGTAAATGTAATATAATACTAATACTAATAATATTCATAACACTCCCCCTTGGATGACACTTTACAAACTTTGGGGTCTTTAAGTACTGCCTCATAAAACCTTGCTAAAGAAAACCCAGTGGGAAAAAAAACCTTAGCTAAGGAAAAAAGAGTGTAGTCTATAGCTCTCCTCAAGTTGCAATTTGTAAGGTATCACATTCTCCGTACGTGACGCATGTCAATGTCATGAACATGTTTCCTGAAAGTTGTTGTAGGTAGGGCTTTTGTGAAAAGATCAGCTGAATTGTTGTTGGATTGGACATATCTCATCTCGACCTGATTGTCTTTAATAAGGTCCCAAGTATATGCAAAAAATCTTGGTGGTATATGTTTTGTTCTGTCACTTTGATATACCGTTCCTTCATTTGAGAGACAGAAGCTGCATTATCTTCGTGGATAGGGGTTGGCCTTTGATCATTCTCTAACCCGCAAGAAGTCAATATGTGTTGCAACATAGATCTTAGCCATACACATTCTCTTGAAGCTTCATGTAGTGCAATGACTTCAGCATGATTTGAGGATGTTGCAACAAGTGTTTGTTTCTGATAACGCCATGAAACCGCGTTCCTTCGTTCATTAATACATATCCAGATAAGGATTTTGCTTTATGAGGATCAAATAAATAACCTGCATATGCATAACCACCTAACCCTTCTTTTGAATCGTTAGGATAAAATAAGCCTAAATCAACAGTGCCTCGAAGATATCGAAAAATATGTTTAATCCCATTCCAGTGCCTTTTAGTAGGAGCTGGACTAAATCTTGCTAACAAGTGTTGATACACGATGCCTATTGTCTAGGTCTTGGATCGAGTCTGTGTGAATAGGGCTTGTAAATGTTAGAGTTTGGGATATTTATGTTGTAATGACATCAAGTTCGGCCGAAGTTGACCATTTGTCCTGGCCATGCCACACTTCGAGCGAAGTTGATTGTCTATATATATGTGCCTTGGGTCTTTGTCATTTGTAACTTTGCATTTCAAGAGGCGAAGCTCTGTCTGTCTGGATTCTTGATGTAATATGATTTTGGACTAATAAACAGACAATTTAAACAGTAAATCTTGTGTATTCGATTAACAATCACGTAATTTCCGCTTACGATGACTTTAGATAACAAATTAGGTTCCTAAGCAGTGGAGGAGCGATCCTAACAAGTGGTATCAGAGCCATGGTACCTAGTTTGCTAAGATCTACACAAGACACTCTCTATTTCTACCAATTTCTTTCATTTTTCTACACTTTTTCACAAAATTGATGAATCTACGGTTAAAAATGGCTAAATCTTGAATATGTCATACAAAATCACCTAATAACAAACCCTTGAAACTTTCAGAACCAAATTCAATCGATTTCATGTCAAAAATCACAAAAAAACCATGTTTCATAAACTCATTTTGGCCGAAGTTGAACTACAAGTTCATCCGAAGTTGGCATAAATTCACACATTTGTTGATTTTTAACAACTTCGCACGAAGTTGTCTGATTTTTGTCATAAGTTCGCCCGAACATGGCAAAAAAGTTGAATTTTTCTTGAAAAAATAGTACAAGTTCGCCCGAACTTGGTTCAAAGTGAAATTTTTCTGGAAAACTTGATACAAGTTCGCCCGAACTTGTTGAAAGTAAATTTGAACATTGTTTTCTGCACAAGTTCGCCCGAACTTGTCTGTTTGCTAATCAACTTTCAAGTGTTTTTTTTAACGTATTTCGGTTAAAATCTTCTGTCTGACGTGATGGATCAAGAGTTTCAAAATGCATTTGTTACGGCGGTGGCACAGACCTCGACTTCAAACGCAAACGCAGTAAACCAAATGAATTTAGACAACGAAATGGGAACTTCTATGAAGCCCCCAAGTTAATGAGCATGGATGAATACGAAGGCTGGAAAGAAAAGTTCGAAAACTGGGTACAAGCAAATTTCTTCTACAGTTGGGTTGCGGTTCAAACCGGATATACGTGGCCAAAGGATGAACGTAACAATGATCTTTCATTATCAAAGTTCACACCTGAACTTAAACATGCATATGTTGCTGAGAAAAAGATGATAAGCTTGATACAGCAATCAGTGAAAGAAGATATACTGATTTTGCTACCTGAGTGTAAAACTGCACAGATGTTGTGGAATGCTCTACGAGCAAAATACTTGGGTAATGCTGAAATGATTAAAAGCAAGAAGGCTTTATCAAGAAGGAGTTTGATATTTTCACAATGCTAAAAGGTGAAACCATGAAACAGATGATTGATCGCTATTGTCAATTGATGGTTCAGATGAGAAGACATGATCTTGGTAGAACAGAAGAAGAGATGATGATAAGTTGGCAGGTGCACTTCCTGAAGGGGAGTGGACGACATACTTAATGGTGCTGAAAAACAGTCCAAGTTAGTCTCATTACAAATCAGATTTCATTGACAAATTAGAGGGTCATGAAATGGAGATGATAAAAATACCCAAATCGAAGAATGCGAATGTTGTACAAGATGTGGGGCTTTACTATAAAGGAGGTGTTCAAGATATTTCAAGTCCGAAAATTCAAACAGCGTTCAGTGCGAATGTTAATTCTTCGAATCATTCGTTTCAGAGTCAACCAAATACTCAATCATATCCAAGTTATCAGAGTTCTCTGAACACATCATATTCGAGTGCTAGCTCAAATTCTTCATTCCAGAACCAAACTAATCAGACAAATCATTCTAGTTCTGATCTGAATGATTTTCATTGCAACATTGTGGTCAATCTGAAGAACGTTTTCTCTGAACAAGCGGCCAAACAACATATGGCGCTCCTTGCAACAGTCCTTGAATCATATGAAAGTTTAGTTGCGGGAAAGATCGGGAATCCAGAGATGACGGCTGAGGATTACGACCAGGTTGATGAAGAGGAGTTAGAATTGATGGATATCAAGTGGAGTTTAGCATCGATTATCAGAAGAGTCACAAAGTTTATCGCGCTTACTGGAAGAGACATTGGAAATTCGAGCAATAAGCTTGGATTCGACAAAACAAAGGTGACATGCTTCAAATGCAGACAAAAGGGGCATTTCAAACGCGAGTGCACAAATCAAGAAGCAAGCGGCAATCAAAGCCCGTTTGGAAACAACAATGACCATTACAAGAAAGCCTTGCAGTACAAGTCGTTTTCGAGAAAAGTTGAAGTACAACATGATTCATCAAAGACAAATGAAAAGGCTCTAGTTGTTGCACATGAGGATGAAGGTTTTGATTGGAATAAATATATTTCCAAGAAAACTGGTATGTCCGAGATTGTGGAAGAGCCTGAGTTAATGGTTGATGATGCAGCTCTTGAGAATGCGATCTTAGAAGAATATCTGCAAGGATCAGAGGAAGAGGAATTGATCTATCACGAGACAAAGATGAAGAACATTATTCCTCCTAACCTTCAATCTAGTTTTGCAGGTTGTTTTGATGCTGCAAATCGGGAGCATGTGGTTGAAGAAAAGAAATCGGATGTTGAGGAGATCATCGATGTGACAAAGGAGATGAATGAAGAAAATCTCACAAAGATTGCTGACAAAGCAATGATGGCCAATCTGAAAGAGGTAGGTCAAGAGGTAAAGGTGATTGAGAAAGAAGCTGTCAAAGTGCAAATTGTGGAGGTTAAAAAACCTTGCACAAAGTGCACGAAAGCTTGTGAACAATGTGCTGAGAAATCTCTAATCATAAGCGAATTGAATGAGCATAATGAAAATTTTAAATATGATTATAGCACAATAAAAGAAGCTTATGATAAGATGAATGGCACTTATTGCAATGTTGAAAAAGCTAACTTAGAACAAGGTGCCACAATAAGAATGTTAAAAGCAACAGGAACAGAAAAACAAGAAGCAATTAACATGTATATTAACACCATAGCTGAAACAAAACATGAGCTTCAAGAAATGAAAATTGAAACTGAACAGGTAAGGCAACTTTTGCTCAGCTATACGACTAATGCTTATGTCATTGATCATATTCTTCCAACGATTTCGTCGGAAGAAAATGATGTGAAGCCAAAAGGTAAGAAGCGTGGAGATTATAACAATGTTCCACCTCCATTGTGCACAAGTTACTGCCGCAAGAAAGTTGAGGGAATGGAGAAGGCACTCAATATAACACATTTATCCGAAACGAATAACGAGTTGCCTGAGAACATTGATGTAATTTACACAAATCCTAACGATGACAGCGAAACAGTCGTGAACAATGTGGTTGAAAATGTTTTGGCAAATGATTCTGATGATGGCAGCTTTGAAAGCGCCGACTCAAGTTTAGATAGTTCTGAATCACAATCTGAAAATGAAGATACTTCATCGGAAAATAGCCTAAGTGATGATCCTAACATTGTAATGTACAAAGTTAAAGACTCTGATAGACTATATTTTGATGATAGTTTTCCGATTCGGAATGTGAAAGAAGATCAAATTGACAAACTATTCAAACTTGTTGAAGTGTCGTCAGATGATCTAGAGAAGAATGAAAAAATTTTTACTCAAAATCCAAGAAAGTTTATAACAACTACCAAAGAAATGGTGGTGATTTTCCTGAGAATAGGAGAGCGGGTTTGGGTTTAGAGGTAGAAGATGAACCGAAAAAGAAACAATCACCATTTCACAAATATAAAACGGAAAACATCACATTCGTGTTTGGGAATAACACGGTTCAAAAGAAGGATTCGATTGGAAAGCAATCGAACGATGATTTTAAGAAAGAAAAAGAGCTTCGTGATAAGGCTAAATCCACTAGTGGACAAACTGTTGATACTCGGGCTTGCTTTAAATGCAATGAGCTTGGACACATTGCACGAAAATGTCCGAAATCAAAGCCTATCTATCAACGAAGAAAGAAACTTCAGATGCTGAGAAACTTAAGCACCTAGAGATTGTGCCAATAAAGATCTTAAAACGAAAATAATGAAATCTAACATTGAAGTAACACCAAAATAAATTGAGAAATCTACTTTGAAAAGGGTGAAACTTCAAAATCGAATGAAAACAAAGATTCAAAGTTTTATATCAAAAAGGCACGAATGAAATATCAAGCTTGGGTTGCAAAGAAAACCTCATCATCATCTGAAAGTGCAAAGTCTACATCAGTCAAATTGAAAATGTTAATGAAACCAAGACTTATCAGAAGTTTCCGTGTGTTGATTTGAAAATTCCTACTTATGATATCCCGATTCCACCCAAGACCGGAAAGGCTTGGGTTTCCCTCTTTAAGTAGTTTCTTTTGCATGTGCAGGGGCTCCCAAGATCCATCTTGTCAAAGTAGATTATGGATAGCGGAGCTTCACGTCACATAACTGGGATACGTGCCTTACTCTTCGATATTAAAGCAATCAATGGATGGTACGTGGGATTCCGGGTAATCAAGGAGGTCGAATCATTGTAGAGGGAAAGTTATCTAATTGTGTGGTGTCGTTTGATAAGGTCAACTATATCGCTGAGCTGGAGAACAATCTTCTCAGTATTTCTCAGATCTGTGATAAGCAGTTTACCACCCACTTCAACCACAAGGAGTGCATGATTATTAAACCGGGTTTCAAGATTCCAGAGGAATGGATTCTCATGTGTGCTCCTTGAGAGAATGATCTTTATGTGCTTGATATGAGTATCGCTACAACTACATCGAAGTCAACACAATGTTTCGTAACGAAGGCCACAGAAAAGGAATCGATACTTTGGCATAGAAAGATGGGTCATATTCACTTGAGAAAAATGAATCATCTGGTTCATACAATCTTGTGGAAGGAGTGAATCTTAAAAGCTTTCACATGAATGACAGTTGTGTAAGTTGCAAGAAAGGAAAGCAAGTTAAAAAGTCTCATCCAAGAAAGATTTTAACTCCATCAAGCTGCCACTCGAAAGACTGCATATTGATCTCTTCGGTCCACTGAATATACAAAGTATATCGGGATATCTGTATTGCCTTGTAGTAACTGTTAATTACTCGAGATTTTGATGGGTGTTTTTCCAAGAGAGTAAAGATGAAACGTTTGATAATCTAATGATACTCTTTAGGAAGCTTGAAAATCTGTATCACCTTCCTATTAGACGAATTCGAAGCGACAATGGTACAGAATTCAAGAACAAATGTATGCAAGAGTTCTGTAATGATAAAGGGGTTCTTCATGAATTCAGTGCTCCGTATACTCCACAGCAGAACGGGGTCGCTGAACGGAAGAATCAAACGCTGATAGAGACAACACGAACGATGCTTGCAGATTCAAAACTACCTGTGAGTTTCTGGAGTGAAGCAGTGGCTTCAGCATGTTATACATTGAATAGGGTGTTAACTGTCAAACCTTCCAAGAAGACGTGCTTTGAACTTCTTAACCAAAGAAAGCCTAATCTGGAGTATCTGGAACCATTTGGATCTCCTTGCACTGTCATTGATCCAGATGGTAAATTTGGTGCAAAGTCTTTAGAGGGTTTCTTTGTCGGATACGCAAGTCCACTCCGACGAGTTTATCTTCCAAGTATGAAGCAAGTGGTTCTTGTTCAACAAGTTGACCGCCGAAGGTACATAATGCCTACTCAAAAGGCAGGTGATGCTTGGATGTTCAACTATGACACTTTATGGAAATCTTTCGATCTTCCAGAAGAGCCGTCTGACGAAGAAATAGTTGCTTTGTATTATTTGCATCAGTATGCTAATTAAGAGCAAATGTCAAGGCCAATAGTGGTTAATCAACCATCTGTTGGTACATCTTCTTCTTCTTCTTCTGGTGAAGGTCAAAGTAATGTTCAAGCTGAGCCAGTTACACCTGTCACAGAACTAGTGAATACTACTCCAGAACCTAATCTTTCTCAAGCGCATGATTCTGATTCTGATGAGGCTCCGACTTACGATCAAGATGGTGAATCCAGTTCTGATGAGGAATCCGAGCAGATCACTAGTTTGTTAAATCAATCTGCTGGCCCGAGTTCTAGAAATGAAGCATCATCAAGCAATCCTCCTGTTGAATCAGTGGTCGATCTGAATGTTAACAATCTGGAGAGTACAGTTGATGTCTCTGATGAAGTGATGCCGAGATCTTATTGTTACCATCCATCTGACACAATTATTGGTGAACTACAAGCTAGAGTTAGAACAAGAAGCCAGATCAATAAAGCGCTTAGTTGTTTCTATACCAAGGTGGCTCCAATTCAAGAATTCTGCTCTTATCGGTGTTTTATATCTCAAATAGAGCCAAAGTCAGTCATTAAGGCACTTGGAGATGAAAACTAGATTCTTGCAATGCAAGAGGAGTTACTACAATTTGAGAAATTGGGTGTATGAAAACTTGTTGACCTCCTGGCAAATCAAAAGGCGATTGATACTAAATGGGTGTTCAAATGTAAGCGTGATGATCGTGGGGTAATCGTGCGAAACAAAGCTCGACTTGTTGTCAAAGGATTTCACCAACAAGAAGGAATTGATTACACAGAAGTGTATGCACCAGTTGCAAGATAAGAGTCTATCCGCATTTTCTTGGCGTTCGCGTCTTGGAAAGGTTTTAAGGTGTACCAGCTTGATGTTAAATCAGCTTTTCTCTACGGCTAATTGAAAGAACAAGTGTATGTCGGCCAACCACCAGGGTTTGTCGATCCACTGAACAAGAAAAGGCATTTCTCCTGGATAAAGCGTTGTACGGGTTGCATCAGGCCCCGAGAGCCTGGTACGAGACATTATCTTAGCACCTAGTTGGAATGGTTTTACCAGAGGCACAATGGATAGTACCTTGTTTACGAGAGAAGTTGGAAATCATCTGCTGATTGTACAAACCTATGTGGATGACATCATATTTGGTTCAACGAACGATGATCTATGCAAAGAATTCGAATCTATCATGTAGAAAAAGTTCGAAATGAGCTCGATGGGCGAAATGAAATTCTTTCTGGGATTGCAGGTTGATCAATTGCCGGATGGTATCTTTATTCATCAAACAAAGTATGTTCATAACATTCTGAAAAGTTTG
Organism: Scalesia atractyloides; assembly: GCA_947069175.1. NCBI lineage: Eukaryota > Viridiplantae > Streptophyta > Magnoliopsida > Asterales > Asteraceae > Scalesia > Scalesia atractyloides. Next base: position 55,047,084 of record CAMTDV010000016.1, on the reverse strand, counting down.
AGATGGATAGCACGAAGCCGTTATCAACACCTCTTGTAACATCCGTCGAAAAACGGGTTTCCAAAACCCGCTTCGTTTATTAATCGAATATCCAGTTATAATTTTTCGTGCACATTTATTGCTCAAATTAAATTTAAACGATACATAATTAATAACTATATTAGAATTTAAAAACCATATTTTATAAATAATCGTAAATTGTGAGAAAAAAATAAAATGGGGACGCCGGGTTTCGAACCCGGGTCGCCCACAAACTCAAACACACAACACACCGCTCCGCCACATGCTTTATTTGTGAATATACTGAAACAAATAATACTTAAAATAAAACTCGAATTCAAAACCGGAAATCATCGCGCTCAGAACTCGCAATCACCGGAAAATCCGGCAATCCGCGAGTTTAGCCATTTTCCTTTTGACTAAAACACTATAACCGACTTCGACATCGGTTTATAACCGACGTCTAACAGTAAATTGCGGTCATAACCGCCGGAGAAACTTTGACCGCGAATCAAGACCAAAATTCGGACTCAATACATCCTGTTCTTCCCTATAAATACCCACCCAAACCTCTGGTAACCTTTTCACTCAAAATCGCACAATCTCTCGAAGCTTTAGCACGTCGCCGGAGATATTCTGCATTCGCCGGACTTTCACCGGAAAAACCGAGACTTACTTCAAATCAGTAAAATTCTCGACTCTTTTGTTTGCAATCCATTATTAGGCAAGTATTAACATAAATCGTTCAACCAGAATCTGTCTCAGACAACGTTGCCGGGAATTCCTACACTCACCAGAAAATCACTGGAATTCCGAGGTCTCACTGTCAATCGGTACAATCATCTAAACCCCCTGATATCCCTTGTTTAGTAACTTAATTGCATAACTCATTGATCAAAACTGTTAATTGATTCACTCAGACGGAAGTCACCAATCAGAGCCGACGACTCTTGCCGGAAATCTGAGAAAAACATTCTGTTCGGTACATTTTACTCCGTAACCCTCTTTATCCATTTCATTCCAATCAATTATATGTTCGATGACCGATTTAAACAAGAACAGTCGGACATCACTGTTCTGTGTCTTTGTAAACGAAGAAGACGAAGTTGAATATGTGTATAAGTTAATTAAAAACGAATATTCGAACGGGTTAGACACACAGTCCAGCGGTGGACTGTGTGCACAAACAATGCACACGTCCCGGGTTTGAATCGCACACGTTACCGAATTTCAGAATTAAAACCAAATTTTTACAACTGAATCGGATCAGGTCACCGAATGTTAATAAGTATAATTTAGTCCATAAGTTAAACAGATATGACACACAGCCCAACTGGTTGGGCTGTGCGCACTCGAACCGAAGGACCCGAGTTCGACTCCGGGTCCCTGCAACCGGTTCGGCCATATAAATCGTTTTTAATAAAAACCCAAATAAGTTAAAAGTTAATTAGTGTATAAGTATAATTAAAACAGAGAATATTTCAGGTTAGACACGTAGCTCAGTTGGTAGAGCTGCGTGCACGTATACGAGAGGTCCCGAGTTTGAACCTCACCCAGCGCATAATTAACACAATCCGACCGGTCAACGGTCAACGGTCAACGGTTAACAGTCAAAAAGTCAAATTTTTTTATTTATTTTTATTAATTTATTTAATCAGAAAATCATTTAAAATACTTAAAAATAAGATTTTAAAGTTAGAAAACCTCCTTAAACTCACAAAAATAAATCTAAAAATCACATTAAGAGTATAAATTAAAAGTACTAATTTACCGAATCATTTCGTTATTATTTTAGGTTAGTTTTCCTCGTCGATCAAATCCTAAAATTCGTGCGCATCCAACGTCATCAAAGAGCGCACCCAATGTGAGTGAATCTCTACCAATTCCCCGTTTTAATCACATTTTGGGGTGTATCATGTGTCGTTTAATTCCTTATTATATTTAAACACTTGTGCATCCATCATATCCGTGATCAAATGTGTATCAGTTATGTATCAATTGTTGGGTGAATTATATTTAGATTGAAGTTATCATTTTCAGTGCATGCATTTCATTAGGCCCATCAGCTCCCCGTGGGATACGGGTTGAGTATCAGGTGCCTCATTGATCGGCTCCGTTTGATTGAGCCTTGATCTCACATACATCATCATTCATGTCACTCGATCGGCTCCGTTTGATTGAGCCTTGATCTCATATACATCATCATTCATGTCATTTACTCATCCAATGTGGTTTGTGTTTTTGTTATACATATATGTTTGCTCACATGTGATTATTGCACAAATTTTCAATATTAAATACAACAAGAAATTAATAACAATGTTTTCTCAAGGTTCACTCGTCCAACTTTTGTTGACTCCAAAATATCCCCCGTTTTACATATGACACAGGTGATCCAGTTGAGGCAAGAAACACATAGGAAGGCCTAGAAGAATAAATCAGTTTAAGCTTGGGATTGTTTTACTTAGTTTCATTTCCTTGTAATTGTATGGATTTGATTTGAATATTTAAGTTGTAATTTGAATTTAATAAATATGAAACATTTTACTAAACATCATTAGCTTTGGTGATACCCAATTATGCCCCGACTCTTATTCCGCTGTGGGTCGGGGTGTGACAGATTGGTATCAGAGCCATGACTATAGGGATATAGGATAGGTTATTAGACCCTTAGAGCCTATACTATAGTTGATTAAAATTATAAGTTGTTTATGCGTTACATACAAAATTCATGATGTTTATATGCTTTATGTTTATTGTTACATTCAATGTTATGCAAGCATGTTCATAAGTACATATTATTATACAATGCTCATCATGAATCATATCCTCATAACATATCATATCCATGAGAGCACACACCTCACAATTCCCATGATTTTTGCAACGATTTTTGTATTTTTCAACTCACATCAAAGTGAGTTCTCATGACGGGCATGTAGTAACTGGAAGGGTACGAGTACCGGTAGTTGGAACGTCCTGTCTAGGCTTGGCATTCGTATAAATCCAAAATAAAGGACCAGTTTGCCTACCTGGGGACTAACGATGAGAGTACGAAGGACCTATTAGGCCAAAGCATGCCATACCAAACGTCGTGTGAGCTAACCCCACTTTGAGTTGTCATTGTGTCTACGCCTGGACACCCTCCTACCATACATCTCGCAATCATATTTCATGGTTTTCATTCGGGTGATGCGAGTGTTAAACCGCCAACACCAATGTGAATCCTACTAAGCCAATAGTCATGGGGGCCCACATGACTATACAGGCGATGGTATGGGGGACATTGGAGGCCCAAACATGAGCAAACCCAAGACATCCTATGGATGTAGTTGCATTATTGATAGTTATGTTATTTGTATTCTTTTAACGACACATGACACCTAAAAACTTCTTAAACTCACAATCTTCCTATGTATGTTCCTGTAGATGTCGGCTAGGCAACTACGTGGAGGTAGAAAGTCAGGAAGATCCAATGAACTCTTGGCCACTCAAATTGCTAAACAAATGGCTGCGGTACTTCCTGACATCTGATTCAAGTTCAACAAGCTCTCACCGCAAATCCTATCAACCCTCCCAATCAAGAAGACTAGAGCGTCGCCAACCCTCACTCCAAAAAGTGCTCCTACAAACACTTCAAATCTTGCGATCCCCCAAAGTATGAAGGGACCGAAGGTGTTACTGCCCTCCTCCACTGGTTTCGAAGAAATGGAGAACACCTTCCTCAATTGCGATTGTCCTGAGGATCGCAAGGTACATTATGCATCAGGGAGACTGTTTGGAGTAGCCCTTACCTGGTGGAACACAGAAAAGGGTAAGCGAGGAGTCGAAGATGCCATGGCCTTATCATGGGAAGAGTTAAGGGAACTCATGACAAGGCGCTTATGTCCAAGAAGCGAAATCAAAAAGTTGGAAGATGAATTCCACTCGTTGAAACAAAAGGAAGGAGATTACACTTCCTACAACAAAAGATTTCTCGAACTGAACCAAATGATCCCTAATCTGTTCACCCTCGTGTACCGCTTTGTTGAACACTACATTCGAGGCCTCCCCTCGAAAATTCAAGACTCGGTTCTAAGCACTTCGCCTACAACACTTGAAGCCGCAATGGAACTAGCTACCGAACTTACCGAGAATCGCATCCGAAACGGTAATTCAAGGATGAGAAAAAGAAAGCCCCCATTGAGGCCCAAACTCCAAACCATTCCATCTCCTCTTCAAAGTTTGCTGGTAAGAGGAAACGAAACAGCTGAAATTTTGCCGTCACACAAACAAACCTTCCTATCACTGCCGCACCAATTACCCAAATTGCTCCCTCAGCTGCACCATTTAAAAAGCCATACACCGGCCGATACCCAAAATGCAACCGTTGTCAATACCATCACCTCCCCAAAACTCCTTGCCAACATTGCACCAGCTGTGGCCGTGCGGGTCACACTATTCAAACTTGTCGCACGCTTCAACGAATGAACCGCAATCAACCCTCAACCCAAACCCACCATCAGATAGTGGGTCAAGCCCAATAACCTTTACTTCTACCACCTGCACAACATATAGCCCAATCCTACTACCAACCCAACTACCCCATGATGCAACCCATGCGAGCATGTTACAACTATGGAGACCCAAACCACTTCAGGAACTCATGTCCACACTTGGTGAACATCATCCATGCCCAAGCTCAAGCAAATCCGGTAAACCAAGCTAACCAAGCTCCTCCACCTGCTAGAGGAAGAGCTTTCAACATCAATGCCAACCAAGCTAGAGCTGACAACAACGTGGTTAACGGTACGTTTCTCATCAATGGTAGTTATGCATCCATGTTATTCGATACTGGCACGGATAAGAGTTTTGTGTCCTTAGAATTTGAACCTATCCTCAACCAAACTCGTGATAACCTCATGGAATCTCTAACGGTGGAAGTTGCTGACGGAAAGCCCGTTTCATTAAATTCTATTATACGAAATTGTACACTCACTCTAAACGATCACGATTTTCCAGTTGACCTCATTCCGATGAAGTTGGGAAGTTTCGATATTATAATCGGTATGGACTGGCTCAGCCAGCATCACGCTGAAGTAGTATGCCGTGAAAAGTTCATTCGCATTCCTCTTGCAGACGGTCAGACCCTACGTATCTTTGGAGAAACCCCTTCGAAAGGACTCAAATTAATGTCCTGCTTTCAAGCCCGAAAATATATCCGCAAGTACTATGTCGCATTCCTAACTCACGTCGTCAAAAAGGGAAACAAGGAGAAGAAACTCGAAGATATACCAGTGGTGAAGGAATTCCCACAAGTCTTTCCCGACGACATCTCAGGACTCCCTCCTATGAGAGAAGTCGAATTCCGCATCGATCTTGTACCTGGCGCTACACCAGTCGCAAAATCTCCTTATAGGTTAGCCCCATCCGAAATGCAAGAGCTGGCCAGTCAACTGCAAGAGTTGACTGAGAAAGGATTCATACGTCCTAGCTCCTCGCCTTGGGGTGCACCTGTTCTTTTTGTGAAGAAGAAAGATGGAATGTTTCGCATGTGTATCGACTACAGAGAACTCAACAAGTTAACGGTTAAGAATCGCTACCCACTACCTCGCATCGATGACCTCCTAGATCAACTTCAAGGCGCCACCTGCTTTTCAAAAATCGACCTTCGTTCTGGTTACCATCAACTCAGAGTACATGAAGAAGACGTCCCAAAGACCGCCTTCCGGACTCGTTATGGTCATTACGAATTCATGGTCATGCCATTCGGTTTAACTAATGCCCCAGCTGTCTTCATGGATCTAATGAATAGGGTATGCAAACCCTACCTCGACCGCTTTGTCATAGTCTTCATCGACGACATCCTCATCTACTCCAAGTCTAAATCCGATCATGAACGACACCTTCGACTCATCCTTACACTCTTAAGGACTGAAAAGCTCTACGCTAAGTTCTCTAAATGCGAATTCTGGTTAAGAGAAGTACAATTCCTTGGACATGTCGTTAATGACAAGGGAATACATGTCGATCCTTCGAAAATCAAGGCAGTACAGGAATGGCAAGCGCCACGTACCCCTACGGAAGTAAGGTCATTTCTTGGTTTGGCTGGTTACTATCGCCGCTTCATTGCCAACTTTTCCCGTATTGCTGTACCACTCACGGCCTTGACTCATAAAGGAAAACCCTTCATATGGGGACCTAAGCAAGAAGAGGCCTTCCAAACTCTTAAGCAAAAACTTTGTGACGCACCTATCCTCACACTTCCTGAAGGTTGCGATGACTTTGTAGTATATTGCGACGCATCAGGGCAAGGGCTAGGCTGTGTATTAATGCAAAGAGGAAAAGTGATAGCCTATGCTTCTAGGCAACTCAAAGTTCATGAGAAGAATTACACCACCCACGACCTGGAACTTGGAGCCGTTGTGTTCGCTCTCAAGATATGGAGACATTACCTCTACGGTACCAAGTGTGAAATATACACTGACCACAAAAGTCTTCAACATATCTTCAACCAAAAGGAGTTGAATATGAGGCAACGAAGATGGGTCGAACTTCTTAACGACTACGACTGTGAAATTCGGTATCATCCTGGCAAGGCAAACGTAGTGGCTGATGCACTCAGTCGAAAAGGTTATGCGAACTCCATTCGTCTTCTATGTTCGCAAATCATAATCGACATCAAAGATCGAATCCGAGAAGCTCAACATGTTTCTGTAACAGAAAACGACGTACGCGATGAACTGTCATGTGGAGCGGAACTCAAAATCGAAACCAAATCCGACGGTATTCTATACTATTTAAACCGCATATGGATTCTTGATTGCGATAACCTTCGTGATTTCCTTATCAATGAGGCGCACAAAACACGGTACTCTGTACACCCAGGAGCCGACAAGATGTATCAAGACCTACGATACACCTACTGGTGGCCGGGCATGAAAAAGGATATCGCTGTTTTTGTTTCCAAGTGCCTTACCTGTTCCAAAGTAAAAGCTGAACATCAAAGACCTTCAGGACTTCTAACCCAACCTGAAATACCTGTATGGAAGTGGGAAAACATAACCATGGACTTCATTACCGGGTTACCTCGCACCTCCAGTGGGTATGACACCATATGGGTAATCATTGATCGTCTTACAAAATCAGCTCACTTCATTCTGATTCGCGAGGACTTCAAGAACGAGAAGTTAGCTCGTATCTACATCAGCGAGATCGTAGCAGCCGTCATGGTGTACCTTTAAGCATCATTTCAGACCGTGATTGTCGTTTCACTTCACGAACATGGCGAGCCGTACAAACCGCCTTGGGTACACGATTAGACCTCAGTACCGCTTTTCATCCTCAAACTGATGGACAATCTGAACGCACCATCCAAACTCTTGAAGACGTGCTTCGAGCATATGTCATAGACTTCAAAGGGAATTGGGATGCTCATCTACCATTAGTTGAATTTTCGTACAACAATAGCTACCATTCAAGTATCGGCATGGCTCCTTTCGAAGCTTTATATGGTTGTATGTGCCGATCTCCAGTATGTTGGCACGAAATTGGGGAATCACAAATCACCGATCCAGAGTTAATTCAAGAAACAACCGACAAGGTCATTCAAATTCGAAACAATCTTCTAGCTGCTCAAAGTCGTCAAAAGAGTTATGCAGACAAACGACGAAAGCCCTTGGAGTTTGACATTGGGGATCAAGTACATTTAAAAGTATCACCGTGGAAGGGAGTGATTCGTTTTGGCCAGAAGGGCAAGCTAGCACCACGCTACGTAGGACCTTTCAAGATACTCGAAAGAGTAGGTCCTGTAGCATACAAGCTTGACCTACCAGAAGAGCTCAACAGAATTCATCCCACATTCCACGTATCAAACTTGAAGAAGTGCCTCGCCGATGAAAACCTCCATGTTCCTCTAGAAGACATTCATATCGATGAATCTATGCACTTCATTGAAAGACCAGTAGAAATCATGGACTTCGGAGAGAAGCGTTTAAGACGGAGTCGTATTCCAATTGTCAGGGTACGTTGGGTGTAACATTTGTCAAAAACGGGTTTCCAAAAACTGCTCCGTTTTGTAATCGAATATAAAGTTATAAATGTCACGTTGTGTATTTATGGTTATTTTGATTCTTAATGATACATAATTAATAAACAAACTAAACTATAAAATTATTTTTGATAAAAAGTGAAAACAAAATAAACAAAAATAAAATGTTGCTGCCGGGACTCGAACCCTGGTCAGCTGGTTTATAACTTCAAAGTCTTAACCACACACAACATCACCACTCCGCCACATGTTGTTTTCTGTTATCTCTAGGAAACAAATAACATTTATACACAAACTCGGTTAAACCGGTTGCGCCAACTGAGAAACGAAATCGGCAATTCAATCGTCAAATCGTTTGATTACTCGCACATTCAGGTTTATAACCGATGCACCGACGATTTCTAATCAATTCAGATTGAATGAACATCAATTGTCATCATCATCGGTTTTTATAACCGAGAATAATCAAAAGTCCAATTTACTTCAATCAAAACCCTTCTCGCGACTCAGAGACATCAGACAAACATTCCATTTCACTTTCGTCACACTTTCAGTCCATCAGAACGCTTAAATCAACTCGCCGGAAAATTCTGTAAGGTTCGCCGGAAAAACCGTATTTGTCCTCAAATCGGTAAGTTCTTCAATACCATGTAGTCTATCAGTTGTTAAGCTGTTTCTAACTCAAATCTTCCACTTGAGATCGAATTCAGGCACCGTTATCAGATAATTCCAGTTCGCCGGAGAATTTCTGGAAATCTTTAATTCCGTCTGTGAAACGGTAAGGACCTTCAATCGCACTATTAACGTTTGTTTATCACTTCAATTCCACGATTGACTAATCAAAATGGTTAATTGTTTGGTTCAGTTGAGGTGCACAAAAACAGAGCCGACCCATTGTCGGAAACTCTGTGATAAATCATTCCTACGGTATGTTACTTCTAACACCGTCTCTGCCATTTCATTTTAGCCTTAAGAATGATTGTTAATCGTAAAAAACAAGAAAACGGATTAGTAATTCTGTCGACTGTAATTTGAATGAAGAAGACGAAGTTAGTTAAGTTATAAGTTTATTTAAAATCAGTAATATGAAGGGTTAGACACACAGTCCAGCGGTGGACTGTGTGCAAAATATACACGCACGTCACGAGTTCGATCCCTGATACACGCACTCCCTATGTAATAAAAAGCCTTTTTATTTAAAACTGAACCGGGTTAACTCCGTTAGTTGTTAAGTATAATAAAAACCGAGATATTAACCAGGTTAGACACACAGTCCAGCGGTGGACTGTGTGCAACACTAAGTCGCACGTCACGCGTTTGAAACCTGTTACTGGCACCGGGTTGTTGAATTAAAATGTTTTTGAAATTAAAAGAATTTTGGTTCAATCGAATTAGTATATAAATATAATTAAAAACAAGATTATTTCGGGTTAGACACGTAGCTCAGTTGGTAGAGCTGCGTACATGCGTACGGGAGGTCTCGGATTCGAGTCTCACCCAGCGCATTCATGCACACTGACCAAACCGGTCAACAAGTCAACGGTCAACGGTCAACGCAAAATAAACAATATTTTTTATATTTTTATTTATTTAATTTAATTTAAAAATCAATTAAAAATACTTAAAAATAACATTTTTAAAGATAGAAAATAGCCTTAAACTCACAAAAATATATCTAAAAATTCCATTAAAATCAACTCATTTACTATATTTTTCCGTTATTATTTAGGTTAGTTATTTCTCGTTGTTCCGCTCATCCAATTCGTGCGCATCTCACCATCTCCAATCCAACGCACCCAATGTGAGTGAATCTTACAAATTCCCCGTTTTAATCACGTTTTGGGGTGTATCATGTGTCATGCTAAATATTATATTTAAATCATTGTACATACATCATATCATGAACATGTGTATTCAGTTTGTTTCAATTGTTGTGTGGTTATCGTTAGATGCAATTTATTATTTTCAGTACATGCAATTTAATAGGCCGCCGCTCCCCATTACATTATGAGCGTTGAGCATGTTCCCCATTACATTATGAGCGTGAACCTGGCGTGCCCACATACGATCGGCTCCGTTTGATTGAGCCTTGATCGCACAGACATTTTCATTTTCAGTACATGCAATACGATCGGCTCCGTTTGATTGAGACTTGATCGCACAGTTTCATTCATGTTATTTACCGTATGATGTTGGTATGTTAATGTATGCTATCATGTGTTATTGTATGTTATAGTTGTGATTGCTATTGCTACTGCTTGGTTATTTACATTTGCTCATTTATGATTATGCACAATTTTTCATTGATAAACTAACAAGAAAATCAATAACAAATGTTTAACTAACAAGGTTTACTCGCCAACTTATGTTGACCCAAAACCCCCCATTTTTACACATGATACAGGTGAACCAGCTGCAGCCAGAAACACCTAGGATTGGACTAGAAGAATAAAATGATTTAGAGTTTGGGATTGTTATGTTTGGTTTATTTTCTTTGTATTGTATGGACATGTTTGGATATTTGGAAATGTAACTTTGACTTTAATAAATATGAAACATATTAGTAAATATCATGAGCTTTGGTGATAACCCAATTATGCCCCAACTCTTATTCTGCTGCGGGTCGGGGTGTGACAGATTGATATCAGAGCCATGACTATAGGGATATAGGATAGCTTATTAGACCCTTAGAGCCTATACTATAGTTGATTAGAAACTTATCAGATTTTTGTGTGTTAGATGCCAAATTTCATGATGTTTATATGTTTTATGTTAAATGTTACATTCAATATTATGCAAGCATGTTCATAAGTATGTATTATCATATAATGCCTATCATGAATCATATACTCATAACATATCACATCCATGAAAGCACACACCACATCATGATTGCTTTTACAATGATTTTCGTGTTTTCAAATCTCATCAAAGTGAGTTCTCATGACGGGCATGTAGTAACTGGAAGGGTACCAGTACCGGTAGTCGGAACGTCCTGTCTAGGCTGGCATTCGTATAAATCCAAAATAAAGGACCAGTTTGCCTACCTGGGGACTAACGATGAGAGTACGAAGTACCTATTAGGCCAAAGCATGCTATACCAAACGTCGTGTGAGCTAACCCCACTTTGAGTTGTCATTGTGTCTACACCTGGACACGTTTCGACCAAACATCTCATGAACATATTTTGTGGTTTGCATTCAGGTGATGCGAGTGTTAAATTGCCAATACTAATGTGAATCCTACCAAGCCAATAGCCATGGGGGCCCACATGACTATATAGGTGAAGGTATGGGGGACATTTGAGGCCCATCATGAGCAAACCCAAGATATCCTATGGATGTAGTTGCATTATTGATATTTATGTTATTTTCATTTTCTTAAAGACACATGACACCTAAAAAGACACCATAAACTCACAATCTTCTCATGTATGTACCTGTAGATGTCGTCCAGACAACGAAGGGGTAAACGATCAGGAAGGTCTCAGGAACGCTTGGCCACACAAATTGCGAAGCAAATGGCCACGATACTGCCTGACATTGTGGTCCAAGTACAACAAGCCCTCGCTACAAACCCTACTAACCCTCCCCAACAACATGACCAGAACATCGACAACCCTCCTACCAGCAAGTGCTCTTACAAACATTTCAAATCTTGTGATCCTCCTAAATTTGGGAGACTATTTGGGGTAGCTCTAACTTGGTGGAATACTGAGAAAGGGAAGAGGGGAACTGAAGATGCAATGGCCTTAACTTGGGAGGAGTTAAGGGAAATCATGACTAGGCGTTTCTGTCCTAGGAGTGAAATTAAAAAGTTGGAGGACGAATTTCATTCTTTAAAGCAAAAGGAGGGTGATCACACCAACTATAACAAGAGGTTCTTGGAGTTGAACCAAATGGTTCCAAATTTGTTCACCCCAACTTATCGTCTGATCGAGCATTATATTCGAGGACTTCCCTCGAAAATTCAAGATTCAGTTCTCAGCATCTCACCAGTAACACTTGAAGCTGCTATGGAGTTAGCAACTGAACTGACCGAGAACCGAATTCGTAACGGGAAGTTTAAAGAGGAGAAAAAGAAAGCCCCTGTTGAGGGTCAAACTTCAAACCATCCCATCTCTTCCTCTAAGTTTGCTAACAAGAGGAAGCGCAACACCAGAAACTTCGTTGTTACTCAAACCAACTCCCCTATTCCTGCTGCACCCATTACCCAGGTTGCCCCTTCACCCGCACCATACAAAAGACCTTACACTGGCCCATTACCAAAATGCAACCGTTGCCAATATCACCATTCTCCTGAGCATCCTTGCCAATATTGCACCGGCTGCGATCGCGCAGGTCATACTGTTCAAACCTGCCGCATGCCTCAGCGAACAAACCGCCACCAGCCTTCAACCCAAACCCACCAACAAATAATGGGTCAAGCCCAACAACCCCTACTATATCCACCCACCCAACACCTAGCCCAAACATATTACCAACCCAATTATCCTATGATCCAACCTATGCGGGCTTGCTACAATTGCGGAGACCCAAGCCATTTCAGAAACACTTGTCCAAGGTTGGTAAACATCATTCATGCTCAGGCTCAAGCTAACCCAGTGAATCAAGCGAACAAAGCTCCTCCACCTGCAAGAGGAAGAGCTTTCAATATCAACGCTAATCAGGCTAGGGCCGACGGCAATGTGGTTAACGGTACGTTCCTTATAAATGGTAGATATGCATCTATGTTATTTGATACTGGTGCGGATAGAAGTTTTGTGTCTTTAGAATTTGAACCTATCTTAAACCAAAATCGGGATAAGCTCACGGAATCCATAACGGTAGAAGTTGCTGACGGGAAACCAGTTTCATTAAGTTCTATTATACGCAACTGTACACTCACCTTAAACGACCACGATTTCTCAGTCGACCTTATTCCTATGAAGCTGGGAAGTTTTGATGTCATAATTGGTATGGACTGGCTCAGTCAACATCAGGCAGAAGTTGTATGTCGCGAAAAATTTATACGTATTCCTCTTTCAAACGGTCAGACTCTTCGAATCTTTGGTGAAACCTCGTCAAAGGGGCTCAGCTTAATGTCTTGTCTTCAAGCCCAAAAATATCTTCGCAAAAATTATGTCGCTTTTTAGCTCATATCATCAAAAAGGGAACCATGGAGAAGAAACTTGAAGACATTCCAGTAGTAAAAGATTTCCCGCGAGTTTTTCCTGACGACATTTCAGGACTTTCTCAAGTTAGAGAAGTCGAATTCCGTATTGATCTTATACCTGGTGCTACACCAGTTGCAAAGTCTCCTTATAGGTTAGCCCCCTCTGAAATGCAAGAGCTAGCCAGTCAATTACAAGAGTTGACTGACAAGGGATTCATACGTCCTAGCTCATCGCCTTGGGGTGCACCTGTCCTTTTTGTAAAGAAGAAAGATGGATCGTTTCGTATGTGCATTGACTACAGAGAGCCAACAAATTAACAATCAAGAATCGCTATCCTTTACCACGCATTGATGATCTTCTTGACCAACTTCAAGGTGCCAATTGCTTTTCAAAAATCGACCTTCGATCGGGCTATCATCAACTTAGAGTACATGAAGAAGACGTCCCAAAGACTGCTTTCCGAACTCGTTATGGCCATTATGAATTCATGGTCATGCCATTTGGTTTAACCAACGCACCAGCTGTCTTCATGGACCTAATGAACAGAGTCTGCAAACCTTATCTTGATCGATTTGTTATAGTCTTCATCGACGACATTCTTATTTATTCAAAGTCTAAATCTGATCATGAGCATCATCTTCGACTCATCCTTACACTTCTAGAGAATGAAAAGCTTTACGCCAAATTCTCCAAATGCGAATTCTGGTTAAAAGAGGTGCAATTCCTCGGACATGTAGCCAATGACAAGGGAATACATGTCGACCCCTCAAAGATCAAAGCGGTACAAGAATGTCAAGCTCCACGTACACCAACTGAAGTAAGATCTTTTCTTGGTTTGGCTGGTTATTATCGTCGATTCATCTCAAACTTCTCACGCATTGCTGTACCACTCACGGCTTTAACTCACAAGGGAAAACCTTTCATATGGGGACCCAAGCAGGAGAAGCCTTCCAAACTCTTAAACAAAAACTTTGTGATGCACCAATCCTTACTCTTCCTGAAGGTTGTGATGATTTCGTGGTCTATTGCGACGCGTCAGGGCAAGGATTAGGCTGCGTTCTAATGCAAAGAGGAAAAGTTATAGCTTATGCTTCGAGACAACTCAAGACGCATGAGAAGAACTACACCACTCATGACCTAGAACTTGGAGCCGTTGTGTTCGCTCTTAAGATATGGAGGCATTATCTCTATGGTACTAAGTGTGAAATATACACTGACCACAAGAGTCTTCAACATATCTTCAATCAAAAGGAGTTAAACATGAGGCAACGAAGATGGGTCGAACTTCTAAATGATTACGACTGTGAAATTCGATACCACCCTGGCAAAGCAAATGTGGTGGCTGATGCACTTAGTCGAAAGGGTTATGCGAACTCCATTCGTCTTCTATGTTCGCAAATTATAACCGACATTAAAGATCAAATTCGAGAAGCCCAACATGTTTCAGTTACGGAAGATGATGTACGAAAGGAGATGTCCTGTGGAGCTGAACTTAAAATTGAAACTAAATGTGACGGTATTCTGTACTACCTAGATCGTATCTGGATTCCTAACCACAACAATCTTCGTGAAACTCTTATGAAGGAAGCTCACAAAACGCGATACTCTATACACCCAGGAGCCGATAAGATGTATCAAGACCTACGATATACCTATTGGTGGCCTGGAATGAAAAAGGATATTGCTGTTTTTGTTTCCAAGTGCCTTACATGTTCCAAGGTGAAAGCTGAACACCAAAGACCCTCAGGACTTCTGGTCCAACCTGAAATACCTGTATGGAAGTGGGAAAATATAACCATGGACTTCATTACCGGGTTACCTCGCACTTCTGGTGGGTATGACACTATATGGGTAATAATTGACCGACTTACAAAATCAGCTCACTTTATTCCTATCCGCGAAGATTTCGAGAACGAAAAGCTTGCCCGTATTTATATCAGCGAAATCGTAAGCCGACATGGGGTACCGTTAAGCATTATTTCTGATGTGATGGTCGTTTCACTTCACGAACATGGCAAGCAGTACAATCCGCTATGGGTACGCGATTAGATCTCAGTACCGCCTATCATCCTCAAACTGATGGAAAATCTGAGCGCACCATTCAAACTCTTGAAGATATGCTTCGAGCATGTGTCATAGACTTCAAGGGAAACTGGGACGCCCACCTACCATTAGTTGAATTTTCGTACAACAACAGCTATCATTTAAGTATCGGCATGGCACCTTTCGAAGCGTTATATGGTCGTAAGTGCTGATCTCCTGTATGTTGGCACGAAATTGGGGAAGCTCAAATCACTAGTCCAGAATTGATCCAAGAAACCACAGACAAGATCCATCAAATCCGAAACAATCTTCTAGCGGCTCAGAGCCGTCAAAAGAGTTATGCAGATAAACGACAGAAGCCTTTAGAGTTTAACATTGGTGATCATGTACTTCTAAAAGTATCTCCGTGGAAGGGAGTAGTTCGTTTTGGTCAAAAAGGCAAGCTAGCACCACGCTACGTAGGACCTTTCAAGATACTCGAAAGAGTCGGACCTGTAGCATACAAGCTTGATCTACCAGAAGAACTCAACAGGATTCATCCCACATTCCACGTGTCGAACTTGAAGAAGTGCCTCGCTGATGAAAACCTCCACATTCCTCTGGAAGATATTCAGATTGATGAATCTATGCATTTTATTGAAAGACCAGTAGAAATCATGGATTTCGGGGAGAAACGTCTACGACGAAGTCGCATTCCAATTGTTAGGTACGATGGGAGTCGAAACGGGGACCTGAGTTTACTTGGGAACGTGAAGACTCAATGCGCGAAAAATACCCGCATCTTTTTCCTCCTACTACTACTACTTAAATTTCGGGACGAAATTCCTAAAAGTAGGGGATACTGTAACATTTGTCAAAAACGGGTTTTCAAAACCCTATGGTTATTTTGATTCTTAATGATACATAATTAATAAACAAACTAAACTATAAAAATTATTTTTGATAAAAAGTGAAAACAAAATAAACAAAAATAAAATGTTGCTGCCGGGACTCGAACCCGGGTCAGCTGGTTTATAACTTCAAAGTCTTAACACACACACATCACTACTCCGCCACATGTTGTTTTCTGTTATCTCTAGGAAACAAATAACATTTATACACAAACTCGGTTAAACCGGTTGCGCCAACTGAGAAACGGAAATCGGCAATTCAATCGTCAAATCGTTTGATTACTCGCACATTCAGGTTTATAACCGATGCACCGACGATTTCTAATCAATTCAGATTGAATGAACATCAATTGTCATCATCATCGGTTTTTATAACCGAGAATAATAAAAAGTCCAATTTACTTCAATCAAAACCCTTTTCGCGACTCAGAGACATCAGACAAACATTCCATTTCACTTTCGTCACACTTTCAGTCCATCAGAACGCTTAAATCAACTCGCCGGAAAATTCTGTAAGGTTCGCCGGAAAACCGTATTTGTCCTCAAATCGGTAAGTTCTTCAATACCATCGTAGTCTATCAGTTGTTAAGCTGTTTCTAACTCAAATCTTCCACTTGAGATTGAATTCAGGCACCGTTATCAGATAATTCCAGTTCGCCGGAGAATTTCTGGAAATCTTTAATTCCGTCTGTGAAACGGTAAGGACCTTCAATCGCACTATTAACGTTTGTTTATCACTTCAATTCCACGATTGACTAATCAAAATGGTTAATTGTTTGGTTCAGTTGAGGTGCACAAAAACAGAGCCGACGCATTGCCGGAAACTCTGTGATAAATCATTCCTACGGTATGTTACTTCTAACACCGTCTCTGCCATTTCATTTTAGCCTTAAGAATAATTGTTAATCGTAAAAAACAAGAAAACGGATTAGTAATTCTGTCGACTGTAATTTGAATGAAGAAGACGAAGTTAGTTAAGTTATAAGTTTATTTAAAATCAGTAATATGAACGGGTTAGACCCACAGTCCAGCGGTGGACTGTGTGCAAAATATACACGCACGTCACGAGTTCAATCCCTGATATACGCACTCCCTATGTAATAAAATGCCTTTTTATTTAAAACTGAACCGGGTTAACTCCGTTAGTTGTTAAGTATAATAAAAACCGAGATATTAACCAGGTTAGACACACAATCCAGCGGTGGACTGTGTGCAACACTAAGTCGCACGTCACGCGTTCGAAACCTGTTACTGGCACCGGGTTGTTGAATTAAAATGTTTTTGAAATTAAAAGAATTTTGGTTAAATCGAATTAGTATATAAATATAATTAAAAACAAGATTATTTCGGGTTAGACACGTAGCTCAGTTGGTAGAGCTGCGTGCACGCGTACGGGAGGTCTCGGGTTCGAGTCTCACCCAGCGCATTCATGCACACTGACCGAACCGGTCAACAAGTCAACAAGTCAACGGTCAACGGTCAATGCAAAATAAACAATTTTTTTTATATTTTTATTTATTTAATTTAATTTAAAAATCAATTAAAAATACTTTAAAATAACATTTTTAAAGATAGAAAATAGCCTTAAACTCACAAAAATATATCTAAAAATTCCATTAAAATCCTTAATAAAATCCACTCATTTACTATATTTTTCCGTTATTATTTAGGTTAGTTATTTCTCGTTGTTCCGCTCATCCAATTCGTGCGCATCTCACCATCTCCAATCCAACGCACCCAATGTGATTGAATCTTACAAATTCCCCGTTTTAATCATGTTTTGGGGTGTATCATGTGTCATGCTAAATATTATATTTAAATCATTGTGCATACATCATATCATGAACATGTGTATTCAGTTTGTTTCAATTGTTGTGTGGTTATCGTTAGATGCAATTTATTATTTTCAGTACATGCAATTTCATAGGCCGCCTCTCCCCATTACATTATGAGCGTTGAGCATGTTCCCCATTACATTATGAGCGTGAACCTGGCGTGCCCACATACGATCGGCTCCGTTTGATTGAGCCTTGATCGCACAGACATTTTCATTTTCAGTACATGCAATACGATCGGCTCCGTTTGATTGAGCCTTGATCGCACAGTTTCATTCATGTTATTTACCGTATGATGTTGGTATGTTAATGTATGCTATCATGTGTTATTGTGTGATAGTTGTGATTGCTATTGCTACTGCTTGGTTATTTACATTTGCTCATTTATGATTATGCATAATTTTTCATTGATAAACTAACAAGAAAATCAATAACAAATGTTTAACTAACAAGGTTCACTCGCCAACTTATGTTGACCCAAAAACCCCCATTTTTACACATGATACAGGTGAACCAGCTGCCGCCAGAAACACATAGGATTGGACTAGAAGAATAAAATGATTTAGAGCTTAGGATTGTTATGTTTGGTTTATTTTCTTTGTATTGTATGGACATGTTTGGATATTTGGAAATGTAACTTTGACTTTAATAAATATGAAACATATTAGTAAATATCATGAGCTTTGGTGATAACCCAATTATGCCCCGACTCTTATTCCGCTGCGGGTCGGGGTGTGACATTGGGAGTCGAAACGAGGACCTGAGTTTACTTGGGAACGTGAAGAATCAATGCGCGAGAAATACCCGCATCTTTTTCCAGTTACCACTACTACTTAAATTTCGGGACGAAATTTCTAAAAGTAGGGGATACTGTAACATCCGTCGAAAAACGGGTTTCCAAAACCCGCTTCGTTTATTAATCGAATATCCAGTTATAATTTTTCGTTGCACATTTATTGCTCAAATTAATTTTAAACCATACATAATTAATAACTATATTAGAATTTAAAAACCATATTTTATAAATAATCGTAAATTGTGAGAAAAAAATAAAATAGGGACGCCGGGTTTTGAACCCGGGTCGCCCACAAATTCAAACACACAACACACCGCTCCGCCACATGCTTTATTTGTGAATATACTGAAACAAATAATACTTAAAATAAAACTCGAATTCAAAACCGGAAATCATCGCGCTTAGAACTCGCAATCATCGGAAAATCCGGCAATCTGCGAGTTTAGCCATTTTCCTTTTGACTAAAACACTATAACCGACTTTGACATCGGTTATAACCGACGTCTAACAGTAAATTGCGGTCGTAACCACCGGAGAAACTTTGACCGCGAATCAAGACCAAAATTCGGACTCAATACATCCTGTTCTTCCGTATAAATACCCACCCAAACCTCTGGTAACCTTTTCGCTCAAAATCGCACAATCTCTCGAAGCTTTAGCAAGTCGCCGGAGATATTCTGCATTCGCCGGACTTTCACCGGAAAACCGTGACTTACTTCAAATCGGTAAAATTCTCGACTCTTTTGTTTGAAATCCATTATTAGGCAAGTATTAACATAAATCGTTCAACCAGAATCTGTCTCAGACAACGTTGCCGGGAATTCCTGCATGTCACACCCCGACCCGCAGCGGAAAAGGTGATCGGGGCATGATTGGGTTTTCATCAAAGCTCATGACATTTATTATAACGTTTCATATTTATTATTTCTATTTAAAGGAGAATCATTACAATCAATAATACAAGTACAACATGTTCTATACATCTTTCAATACTTCATTATTTTTCTTCTAAGGCAATTTCCTATGTGTTCCTTGCTTCATCCTGTCCATCTGTATCATGTGTAAAAATAGGGTTTTTGGGTCAACAAAAAGTTGGCGAGTGAATCCTATGAAAAACATTTAAACGTGTTTATTGTATCGATTATAAAATAAAGTGCATAACCACACATGAGTAAACGTAAATGTAAATTTAATCACAAAACACATAATATTAATTATTTCACACATATACACCAAATGATTGATTTTGAGGCACGCGTTGTTCAACTCGTCTCCCACGAGGAACTGATGGGCTTAATGAATGATTTTGACGCACGCGTTGTTCAACGAACTGATGGGCCTAATGAATGTTTTTGAGGCACGCGTTGTTCAACTCGTCTCCCACGAGGAACTGATGGGCCTAATGAATAATTTGCACACAACTTGACAATATGTAATACATCACAACAAACATTATTTACATTCTAAGTTTAGATCATATAATGGTATAGCACGAGTTTGAATAAGCGAATTAATTTAAGCGACACATGATACACCCCAAAACATGAATAAAAAGGGGAATTTGTAAGAATTCACTCACAGTGGTTGCGTTTCTTGGATTGATGATGAATGCGCACGAATTTGGATTTAACCACGATAGAAACTAACCTAAATAATAACATAATGGTTCGGTAAATAAATGGATTTTATTTGAGATTAATAATTTTAATTCATAACCTTAATAGGATTTCTAGATTTATTTTTGTGAGTTTAAGGACATTTTCTAACTTTAAAAATATTATTTTTAACTATTTTTAAATAATTTTCTGATTAAATAAATAAATAAAAAATGTTGACCGTTGACTTTGACCGTTGACCGGTCTGATTGTGTTTATTATGTGCGCTGAGTGAGGTTCGAACTCGTGACCTCCCGTACGCGTGCACGCAGCTCTACCAACTGAGCTACGTGTCTAACCCGAAATATTCCTGATTTTAATTATATTTATACACGTTTTAGTTTATTCCGAATTTTATTTAATTAAAAATGTTTCAAATATCGTCTGACCGGCTGGCTTAGCGGGGATCGAACCGGTGACCCTTGACTTAACTTGCACCCAGCCCGACCAACTGGGCTGGGTGTCTAACCCGTATTATATAGTGTTTGTATTATATTTAACAACATACTGTGGAACAATCTGTTTTGGTTTCGAAAAAAATGGATTTTATTTCAGCAGAGACGGATATGTTCAAGACTCGAACCCGGGACGTGTACGTTATGTTTGCACACAGTCCACCGTTGGACTGTGTCTCTAACCCGGTCATTATTCCGGTTTTTATTATATTTATACGCATTTAAAAACTTCATCTTCTTCGATTTATAAAACCAGAGAATCAACTCGACTGTTTAATCAAAAATTCTTATTGAATTAGTTCATTGATCAATACTGTTAACGAAATAATTTAAACAGAAAGGATTAAAGGTGCTGTACCGAACAGTTGTGATCTCCGATGAAGTTCCGGCGGCTGAGGTTAACTCCGGCGAAGTTTATCTTGCGACAGAGGACCTACAGGAGGTTTGAGGTGAGTGTGGGTGACTTCTGTCGAAGCTCTAGAAGTCCTATTTATAGAGTAAGGCAATAATGGGATAGATTCGGTTTTCCGGTGACCAATTCCGGCGAAATTGGAAATCTCCAGCGACGTGTTTCTGAGCACTTCAACTACGATAAAGTGTGCGGTCTTGAGCGAAAGGATTCCTGGAAGGTTGAGGGGGTATTTATAGGGTAGAACAGGATGTATTGGTCTGTATTTTGGTCAAGGTTCGTAGTCAAGATTTTCCGGCGGTTACGACTACAATTGAGGGTCAGACGTCGGTTATAATCGATGTAGACGTCGGTTATAACGTTATAGTCAAAAGGAATATGGCTAAACTCGCGGATCGCTGGATTTTCCGGTGATTGCGAGTTCAGCCGCGCTGGAAGTCTGGTTTGAATTCGGATTTCATCATAAGTATTATTTGTTTCGATATAATAACAAAGAAGTCAAGTGGCGGAGCGGTAAAGTGTTTGTTTGTTGGAACCTGCTGACCCGGGTTCGAAACCCGGCAGCTCCCTTTTATTTTTCTTCACTTGTTTTTTTATTGTTTATAAATTATAGTTTTTGAATTCTAAAATGTTTATTAATTATGTATCGTTTAAAATTAAAATAAACAATATATACCAACGAAAATTTATGACTGACTATTCGGTTAATAAACGAAGCGGTTTTTGGAAACCCGTTTTTTTACGGATGTTATAGTATCCCCTACTTTTAGAAATTTCTCCCGAAATTTAAGTAGTGGTATGTTTGACTCGAAAGGAGGGTGGTTTTGACAATTACATACTTAGAAGGGGGTAAGAGTTTAATTTTTTTATTTGAGCCGGTAACGTTCCTAGTAAGGGTTGAATACCCTACTACAGGAATCGCTTTTTGGTGCCTAAGATAAGGAATATGATAAACAAAGTTGATTGACTAGGTATGATCTCATGCACAAGAGTTTTGAGAGAATCGATACGTTTGGAAAGATAAGGTTATATCCTAAAACAAAACTTCTACCATGACAATACTAAAAACATGGAACTTCTCATAATCCCCTGACGATGCCTCTGATCCTTTGGCAAGAATATTTATATATAGGAAGTACCAGCGGCGTATCCACCATATTCTTGTCAAATTTTCATTGGCTTTATCAGTAAATTATGATTAGTTCTATGTGACTCTAAAACATAAACAAACACAACAACCAAAACTTGAGTCTCAAACCTGAAAGTATACATGATTGAATGATGACAGTACCTCTCTCGTTTGTTATGATGAAGAGGTTAGTCTATGTAGAAGTGAGACACAACCCAACTTCTTTGAATGATGAGATTGAGATACGTTGAGATGTATGATGATATGAATGCTAAATCAGTGAGTATAAATCAAACTTCAACCATGACATTACTAAATCCTACATGGAACTTCTCATAACCGCCTGACAATGCCTCTGATCCTTTGGCAAAAATATTTATATATAGGAAGTACCAGCGGCGTATCCACCATATTCTTGTCAAATTTTCATTGGCTTTATCAGTAAATTATGATTAGTTCTATGTGACTCTAAAACATAAACAAACACAACAACCAAAACCTGAGTCTCAAATCTGAAGGTATACATGATTGAATGATGACAGTACCTCTCTCATTTGTTATGATGAAGGGGTTAGTCTAGGTAAAAGTGAGACACAACCCAACTTCTTTGAATGATGAGATTGAGATACGTCGAGATGTATGATGATATGAATGTTAAATCAGTGAGTATAAAACAAAACTGAAATAGTAATTCGCATTAAGATTCTTAGATAAATCTCCAATTTATAATTGAGATACGTGAAGATTGAGATAACATAAAGAAAACATAAAAACTAAGCGGTTGGAGTTGAATCTTGATTTTTGGTGAAGAAAACTAGTTGGGTGGTTCGTTTGGGCCGTTATTATCTTCAACAGGATTGGCGTTGATGTTGAAAGCTCTTCCTCTTGCTGGTGGCCTAGTGGTTAGGTTTTCTTGATTTGCTTGGTTAACTGGGTTTGCTTGAGCTTGGGCGTTTATGATGTTAACCAATCGAGGGCACGTGTTTCTAAAGTGGGTAGGGTCGCCACAATTAAAACAAGCTCGAACATATGGGAACATGGGGTATTGGGGTTGTTGATATGTTTGGATCATGTTTTGAGTAGGGGTGAGGTTTGGTTTTGAGAGGTGCGGCAAACCTTGCTCAAATGACCATAGCGTCCACAATTCGCACATAGTCGACAAGGTAAGGTAGATGGATGGTGATAAAAACAGGTGTTGCATTGAGGGTGAGGTCCAAAGTAAGGTTTCTTATTTGGGTAAGTTGAGTTGGGTGCTACTTGAGTGATTGGGATAGCTTGGAGGGGTACAACTTGTGAAGCTGGTTGGTTGTGTTGGGTGACAGCGAAGATTTGTCCATCTCGTTTTCTCTTAGAAGTGGTTTGAGAAGAGGATTCGGTTTGGGTGGAGTTTGGGGTTTCGGTTGATGCTTTATCCTTCTTCTTCTCCTCCTTAAAGTCTTTATTCCGTATGCGGTTTTCGGTGAGCTCTGTAGCTAACTCCATTGCTCTTCCAAAGTTGCAGGTGTGGTACTTATTACAGGGTCTTGAATTTTTGAAGGAAGACCTCGAATGTAGTGCTCGATTAAACGGTAGAGAGGAGTGAACAAGTTGGGGACCATCTGATTCAACTCAAGGAATCTCTTGTTGTATGTGGTGTGGTCGCCTTCCTTTTGTTTCAAAGAATAGAACTCATCCTCTAATTTCTTGATTTCGCTTCTTGGACAGAAACGTCTTGTCATGATTTCCTTCAACTCTTCCCAAGTCAAAGTCATAGCATTCTCAGTACCTCGCTTGGCCTTCTCTGTATTCCACCATGTAAGTGCTACTCCAAACAAACGACCGGTAGCATATCGCACCTTGCGATCATCGGGACAGTCGCAATTGAGAAAGGTGTTTTCCATCTCCTCAAACCAGTGGAGGAGAGCGGTGACACCTTCAGTCCCTTCGTATTTTGGAGGATCGCAGGATTTGAAATGTTTGTAGGTGCATTTAGTGGCTTTTGGGGAAGGATTGACAATGTTTTGATCTTCTTGGTGGATTGGGTTGACGGGATTAGCGGTAAGGGCCTATTGAACTTGAACTACGATGTTGGGTATTACGGCAACCATTTGTTGAGCGATTTGGGCAGCCATGCGCTCGCGGGATTTTCCTGATCTCATTTTTCTACGAGAGAGACTGGAAGACATCTACAAGAAATACCCATCAAGAGTATGAGTTTGAGGTTTTAGGTGTCATATGTCGTATTTAGGAATGAACATAAAATAAATATAGAATAATAAATCTACTACATCCATAGGATGTCTTGGGCTTTGCTCGTAATTGGGCCTTGCATGCCGCCATACTTCACCTTCGTAATCATGTGGGCCCCCATGATTACCGGGTCTTTCATATGGTTCGCATGTGTTAGCCTGGTAACGTACACTAAAACCCGGAGAAAATCGAGAAATATGTATGTAACGTATGATATTCGGAGTGCATCCAGGTGTGGACACGGTGACACCTCAAAGTAGGGTTAGTTCGAAACGACGTTTGGTGTGGCATGCTTTGGCCTAATAGGTCCTTCGTACTCTCATCGTTAGTCCCCAGGTAGGCAAACTGGTCCGTTATATTGGATTTATACGAATGCCAACCTAGACAGGACGTTCCGACTACCGGTACTCGTACCCTTACAGTTACTACATGCCCGTCGTAGAACTCACTTTGATGTGATTGAGAAATGAAAAAAAAAATGCGACAAAATCTTGAATAACGGAAGTATGAAGATGATTTAAATATGTGAACATTGAAATATGCGTGATGAATGTATATGTAAGCATGTTATGTTTGACTATAAGTATAACTCATTAAGTATCACACAAAATGATAGTGGGAGTGTTTGCATGCATTTGTGTATGTAATAAATGAAAAATAAACATCATGAGTTTGCATGTAACCACATAAACAATTAAAATCTAATCAACTATAGTATAGGCTCTAAGGGTCTAATAACCTATCCTATATCCCTATAGTCAAAAGCTCTGATACCAATCTGTCACACCCCGACCGCAGCGGAAAAGGTGATCGGGGCATGATTGGGTTTTCATCAAAGCTCATGACATTTATTATAACGTTTCATATTTATTATTTCTATTTAAAGGAGAATCATTACAATCAATAATACAAGTACAACATGTTCTATACATCTTTCAAGACTTCATTATTTTTCTTCTAAGGCAATTTCCTATGTGTTCCTTGCTTCATCCTGTCCACCTGTATCATGTGTAAAAATAGGGTTTTTGGGTCAACAAAAAGTTGGCGAGTGAATCCTATGAAAAACATTTAAACGTGTTTATTGTATCGATTATAAAATAAAGTGCATAACCACACATGAGTAAACGTAAATGTAAATTTAATCACAAAACATAATATAATTATTTCACACATATACACCAAATGATTGATTTTGAGTCACGCGTTGTTCAACTCGTCTCCCACGAGGAACTGATAGGCCTAATGAATGATTTTGAGGCTCGCGTTGTTCAACGAACTGATGGGCCTAATGAATGTTTTTGAGGCACGCGTTGTTCAACTCGTCTCCCACGAGGAATGATGGGCCTAATGAATAATTTGCACACAACTTGACAATATGTAATACATCACAACAAACATTATTTACATTCTAAGTTTAGATCATATAATGGTATAGCACGAGTTTGAATAAGCGAATTAATTTAAGCGACACATCACCCCAAAACATGAATAAAAAGGGGAATTTGTAAGAATTCACTCACAGTGGTTGCGTTTCTTGGATTGATGATGAATGCGCACGAATTTGGATTTAACCATGATAGAAACTAACCTAAATAATAACATAATGGTTCGGTAAATAAATGGATTTTATTTGAGATTAATAATTTTAATTCATAACCTTAATAGGATTTCTAGATTTATTTTTGTGAGTTTAAGGACATTTTCTAACTTTAAAAATATTATTTTTAACTATTTTTTAAATAATTTTCTGATTAAATAAATAAATAAAAAATGTTGACCGTTGACCGGTCTGATTGTGTTTATTATGTGCGCTGAGTGAGGTTCGAACTCGTGACCTCCCGTACGCGTGCACGCAGCTCTACCAACTGAGCTACGTGTCTAACCCGAAATATTTCTGATTTTAATTATATTTATATACTTTTTAGTTTATTCCGAATTTTATTTAATTAAAAATGTTTCAAATATCGTCTGACCGGCTGGCTTAGCGGGATCGAACCGGTGACCCTTGACTTAACTTGCACCCAGCCCGACCAACTGGGCTGAGTGTCTAACCCGTATTATATAATGTTTGTATTATATTTAACAACATACTGTGGAACAATCTGTTTTGGTTTCGAAAAAAATGGATTTTATTTCAGCAGAAACGGATATGTTCAAGACTCGAACCCGAGACGTGTACGTTATGTTTGCACACAGTCCACCACTGGACTGTGTGTATAACCCGGTCATTATTCCGGTTTTTATTATATTTATACGCATTTAAAAACTTCATCTTCTTCGATTTATAAAACCAGAGAATCAACTCGACTGTTTAATCAAAAATTCTTATTGAATTAGTTCATTGATCAATACTGTTAACGAAATAATTTAAACAGAAAGGATTAAAGGTGCTGTACCGAACAGTTGTGATCTCCGATGAAGTTCCGGCGGCTGAGGTTAACTCCGGCGAAGTTTATCTTGCGACAGAGGACCTACAGGAGGTTTGAGGTGAGTGTGGGTGACTTCTGTCGAAGCTCTAGAAGTCCTATTTATAGAGTAAGGCAATAATGGGATAGATTCGGTTTTCCGGTGACCAATTCCGGCGAAATTGGAAATCTCCGGCGACGTGTTTCTGAGCACTTCAACTACGATAAAGTGTGCGGTCTTGAGCGAAAGGATTCCTGGAAGGTTGAGGGGTATTTATAGGGTAGAACAGGATGTATTGGGTCTGTATTTTGGTCAAGGTTCGTAGTCAAGATTTTCCGGCGGTTACGACTACAATTGAGGGTCAGACGTCGGTTATAACCGATGTAGACGTCGGTTATAACGTTATAGTCAAAAGGAATATGGCTAAACTCGCGGATCGCCGGATTTTCCGGTGATTGCGAGTTCAGCCGCGCTGGAAGTCCGGTTTGAATTCGGATTTCATCATAAGTATTATTTGTTTCGATATAATAACAAAGAAGTCAAGTGGCGGAGCGGTAAAGTGTTTGTTTGTTGGAACCTACTGACCCGGGTTCGAAACCCGGCAGCTCCCTTTTATTTTTCTTCACTTGTTTTTTATTGTTTATAAATTATAGTTTTTAAATTCTAAAATGTTTATTAATTATGTATCGTTTAAAATTAAAATAAAAATATATACGCAACGAAAATTTATGACTGACTATTCGGTTAATAAACGAAACGGTTTCTGGAAACCCGTTTTTTTTACGGATGTTACACTGCACTCACCGGAAAATCACTGGAATTCCGAGGTCTCACTGTCAATCGGTACAATCATCTAAACCCCCTGATATCCCTTGTTTAGTAACTTAATTGCACAACTCATTGATCAAAACTGTTAATTGATTCACTCAGACGGAAGTCACCAATCAGAGCCGACGACTCTTGCCAGAAATCTGAGAAAAACATTCTGTTCGGTACATTTTACTCCATAACCCTCTTTATCCATTTCATTCCAATCAATTATATGTTCGATGACCGATTTAAACAAGAACAGTCGGACATCACTGTTCTGTGTCTTTGTTAACGAAGAAGACGAAGTTGAATATGTGTATAAGTATAATTAAAAAGGATATTCGAATGGGTTAGACACACAGTCCAGCGGTGGACTGTGTGCACAAACAATGCACACGTCCCGGGTTCGAATCGCACACGTTACCGAATTTCAGAATTAAAACCAACATTTTTACAACTGAATCGGATCAGGTCACCGAATGTTAATAAGTATAATTTAGTCCATAAGTTAAACAGATATGACACACAGCCCAACTGGTTGGGCTGTGCGCACTCGAACCGAAGGACCCGAGTTCGACTCCGGGTCCCTGCAACCGGTTCGGCCATATAAATCGTTTTTAATAAAAACCCAAATAAGTTAAAAGTTAATTAGTGTATAAGTATAATTAAAACAGAGAATATTTCAGGTTAGACACGTAGCTCAGTTGGTAGAGCTGCGTGCACGTATACGAGAGGTCCCGAGTTCGAACCTCACCCAGCGCATAATTAACACAATCCGACCGGTCAACGGTCAATGGTCAACGGTTAACAGTCAAAAAGTCAAATTTTTTTATTTATTTTTATTAATTTATTTAATCAGAAAATCATTTAAAATACTTAAAAATAAGATTTTAAAGTTAGAAAACCTCCTTAAACTCACAAAAATAAATCTAAAAATCACATTAAGAGTATAAATTAAAAGTACTAATTTACCGAATCATTTCGTTATTATTTTAGGTTAGTTTTCCTCGTCGATCAAATCCTAAAATTCGTGCGCATCCAACGTCATCAAAGAGCGCACCCAATGTGAGTGAATCTCTACCAATTCCCCGTTTTAATCACATTTTGGGGTGTGTCATGTGTCGTTTAATTCCTTATTATATTTAAACACTTGTGCATCCATCATATCCGTGATCAAATGTGTATCAGTTATGTATCAATTGTTGGGTGAATTATATTTAGATTGAAGTTATCATTTTCAGTGCATGCATTTCATTAGGCCCATCAGCTCCCCGTGGGATACGGGTTGAGTATCAGGTGCCTCATTCGATCGGCTCCGTTTGATTGAGCCTTGAATCTCACATACATCATCATTCATGTCACTCGATCGGCTCCGTTTGATTGAGCCTTGATCTCATATACATCATCATTCATGTCATTTACTCATCCAATGTGGTTTGTGTTTTTGTTATACATATATGTTTGCTCACATGTGATTATTGCACAAATTTTCAATATTAAATACAACAAGAAATTAATAACAATGTTTTCTCAAGGTTCACTCGCCAACTTTTGTTGACCCAAAATATCCCCCGTTTTACATATGATACAGGTGATCCAGTTGAGGCAAGAAACACATAGGAAGGCCTAGAAGAATAAATCAGTTTAAGCTTGGGATTGTTTTACTTAGTTTCATTTCCTTGTAATTGTATGGATTTGATTTGAATATTTAAGTTGTAATTTGAATTTAATAAATATGAAACATTTTAGTAAACATCATGAGCTTTGGTGATAACTCAATTATGCCCCGACTCTTATTCCGCTGCGGGTCGGGGTGTGACACCTCTGGCACTCAACCATGGAATCTGCATCGACGAGCTTGGAACCAAAGTTGATGAGACTCTTTATCGGTCGATGATTGGATCATTGATGTATCTGACGACATCTAGTCCGGATATCTGTATCCTACCCGCCTCTGTGCACGTTATCAATCCAGTCCCAGAATATCTCACATGCAAATTGTGAAGAGGATTTTCAGATACTTGAAGGGATGTCCAAGCACCGGCTTGTGGTATCCAAAGAATGACAATTTCGATCAGACGGGATATACTGACTCTGATTTCGGTGTTGACAGATTGAACGCAAAGTCTACGACAGCCGGTTGCCTGTTCTTCGGAACACGATTAGTAACTTGGCAATGCAAGAAACAAACCATGGTCGCTCTCTCTACTTGTGAGGCTGAGTACATCTCGGCTTCCAGCTGTTGTTCACAACTTCTGTGGATTCAATAGCAGATGAGAGACTATGATTGCAATTTCTTGACACTCCATTATATGTAGACAATAAGGCAGCAATCGTCATAACTAAAAATCCAGTTCATCACTCTCGAGCAAAGCATATCGAGATTTGTTACCACTTTATTCGTAATTGCTACGAAAAAAGATTGGTACGAATTGAGAAAATCCACTCCGATGAACAAAAAGGTGATTTATATACAAACCTTTCAGTTTAACACGGTTTAAATACTTAATGAGGCTTAATGGTATGAAAAATATTTTGACAGGTGCAGAAGTAGAGGTTGAATATGGATCGGATGACGAGTTCTCGTTATCCTCATTGGTTTGTTATCTTTTAGGATTAGATTTTCTTAAAACTAAAATACAAAAATATGTTTTTGATTTTAGGGGGAGAAATGAAACGAGAAAATACAAAAAACATATGAAAAACCAAAAAGTACAAAAACATGAAAAAGAAAAAAATAATAATGTGTCAAAAAGGAAATGATAGTACATTAGTGGACTATCACAGTATGCTAAGGATTTGTAAAGTTTAAAAAGTTTAAACAAGTCTTACCGTGGATGTGTCGATAGGCTTTACACGTTTAGTAGATTGTTTCAGGGATATAAACTAAATTTTACAACTGCTTAACTTGTGGATTAACATCTCTCGGATATATGGACTTAGTACTCCGAAATTTCGTTTGAGAGATTACCTGATTCTGAGATACGAGGCCTTTATAGATGATAGATATCTGGGGTATTATACAAGTTCTTCTGATTTTGCGTAAGCAATGGCCTATAACTTCTATAATGCTTTTGCTAAAACCCTAAACTGCAGCAAAATTGAAAGAATCGAAAGATCTAATCAATTGCAGTCAAAAGATGCCATAATTGGAACAACACCTTAAAGTCAAGCCTTCACCTCTTTATCGATATGGTGGTATTAACCTGAGCTCTCAAGGCTTCGCATAACCCAGACACAGATATCAATTACGCTATACTCATCTGTAAGATGAAATCTAGGGAATCTTGATACGGGAGTATATTCTGAGATGGCAACCATAGTTGAGTCAAGTTTCATAATTCTAACTAAGATATCGACAATCTAGGTAAACAAGTTTAGAAATTAAAGTCATCAAAAGGTCAATGGTACCGGTGATACGTCTCAATCAACTGATATGATCTTTAGACACAAATTCACAAAAATATGTTTGTAAATATGTTTGTACATAGTTTATTTGATTTCACATTTAAACCTAAAAAGATTTTTAGTGTGTTTTAACATAAAACTTTCAAAATTCAAAAAGATTTTGTTTCTACATTGTTTTCAACAGCCACTGATGGAAAGTGGATCTTCGGAGTTCGGAATGTTGCAAATGTTGGGAAATCTTGACGACAACGGGTTGGGAGCTATTCTGTAAAATCAAATTACATGAAAAATGATGAAAAGTTCATTAAGTTGAAACTTTAATTTGAAGAAAACATCAGTTTGTTCATAACGGGTCAAACCGGGGTCATTAACTTGGACTCGGCAGACAAATCGGTTAACCAAGGTCATTAACTTGGACTTGGTCAACTGAGTGGATTTTCAAAACTGGTAAACTTGTCAAAGTTCAGGGTTTAAAGTGTAAAATTAGAAAAACTTTGAATTATCTTTAATCAAGTTCGGCCGAAGTTAGTTGTCCAATGTTTTTGAGAGATAAGAACAACTTCGGGCGAAGTTACCTGTTGAAAGTCTGAAATAAATTACCAAGTTCGCCGGAACTGTCTAAGTGTAAAATGACAAACTTTGCTTCAAACTTCATTTCATCTGTGTGTGTTGATCTGTGAGCGAACTTGATAAGTTTTGAGCGAACTTCTTATATTGCAATCAAAGTGTCGTTATTCTGTCCATTTTAAGTCTTGATTAAGGTGATTGGCACACCTTCTTCCATGGCAGAGGTGAGTATGGACTGATAGAACCTTGAATTTGATCGATTTGAACATGGTGAACTGAAACTTGTTAAAATTGTTAGATTTAGGGTTGATATGCTAAAATTGAACGGTCACAAATGTTTAAAAACATGTTAACAACATAAACGAATCATAAAATTGAACATTGGACTGTGTTTGGTAATTGCAGGTTTGTTTGGGGAGATGACAAGTTCGCTCAAACTTGTTGTTGGTGATTTTAACCAACTTTGGGCAAAGTTGTAATAAAAGATCTAATAAAACAGAAGTAACAACTTCGAGCGAAGTTGTTGTTAAAATTGTTATGTTGTTGATTAGATTTAATGTGACAACTTCGAGCGAAGTTGTTATGACTTGATTAAGATACTTGTATTTTGAGTCAAGTTCGCCCGAAGTTGTGATAAACTAAAATAAACTGAATGTGTCAAGTTCGCCCGAGCTTGATGTTTGTGTTGTTAAAAATTGTGAAAATGCTAAATTTTTCATTTCGCAGAATATCCAACTGTCGTTTCGAAGTTTCACAAAACTTACATATCTCTGGTTAAGAAGATATATCCATCTTTAGCAGGATGTTCAGATATTCTAGAGTTTATAGGTCGTATACCAATCACAAAGGCGATTACAGACAAGCATGTGGTTTATCACTCACACATATACTTTTTCTGGAATTCAGCATCATTTGATGAAGCGACAAATGTAATTACTTCTGTTGTTCGTGTTGGCAACGAAGATAAAGAGATAAAGATTTCTGAAGCAGATATTCGGAGAGTTTGGAATTCAACGATAATGCAGACGATCCTATAAGCTTTGAAGAAAGGATGGTCAAGGGTTGTTCCTTCCGGATGGGATTCAAAGGGCATGCGAATGAACCCACAATGAAGAAAGGCGGGTTCCTCTTCCATACAAATTTCTTATACATGCCATCATCCACTCATTTAGCCACGGGAAAGCCGGCTTGGATGATAATCAAGATTATATGGCTTGTATGGTGACGACATTGGTGCTTAACAGGAAGTTCAATTATTCTAAAGTGGTTTTCAAGTTTATGTCTAAGAATATGGGCAGAGATAGATTGGAGATGTATCCAAGATTCGTCCAAATGCTGATAGATGAAAAATTTCAAAATATCGCAAAAGATCCAAACGATATTCTGTACTTAAGCCATATGGAAGAGACCACTCTGAAGAAGCTTATGACGTTTAAGAGACAAGATTCTGTTCCGATTGCGAAACCAGCGTTTGGTGCTATAGTTGAACCTAACTATGTGTCACCACCTGACAATAAGTGGAGAAAAGATGGTAGTGTAGATGATAAGGATAAG
Source organism: Scalesia atractyloides (assembly GCA_947069175.1). NCBI lineage: Eukaryota > Viridiplantae > Streptophyta > Magnoliopsida > Asterales > Asteraceae > Scalesia > Scalesia atractyloides. The sequence goes on along the minus strand of CAMTDV010000016.1, from coordinate 55,013,714 downwards.
GTTGATCTTTTGAAGACATTCAAAGAAAAAAGAGGCGACTGGTATATAAAGAAAGTTGTCGAGAAGCCAAAGCGTAAAAGGGCGTCAAAGAAAGTTGAAACTATGTTAATAGACGAGCCTGATGTTGATCAAGAGAATCCTGAGAATGTTGAAGGATCTAGTGCACAAGTGAATGATGAGAATCAAGAGGTTGAAACTGGTACTGTTGGTGGTGATCGAGATGATGTTATATCTGCTACCTCTGATAAAGATGAATCATCTGAAGATTCTGCTGATGTTCGTCAAAGAGAAGCTGAAAAAGAAAAGGAGGAAGAGAGATTGAAAAAGCATGGTGAAGATTTGTATGTGCCGTCTGCTGAAGAAAGGTCTGATGAAGAAAGGCCTAAAAAGAAAACAAAGCGTGCTAATTCAAAGGCCGGTGATGCATAGAAAACTACAGGATCTCCTAGCACAAAAGGTAGAGTCTTACCTAAAAGGAGATACAAAAGTCAAAGTAAGAAAGCTACACCTCCTTAGCAAACATCACAAGTACAAGATCCTCCTACTGTAACTGAACCACCACAACAACCTCCACAAGAACCAACGGTTACTGCATAGCTAATCTCTCCTCAGAAACAAACAACATCAAAGCAGACAACCCCAAAATCTACTACAAAGCAGCATACTCCTTAGAGTCAAACATCTGCTCAGCGTCAAGAACGTTAATTTTTGAGTGAATTTGGAAGTTTTCCAACACCTCCACGTAATGTTAACACGGAGATTTATTCTGACGAGCTGCTTGATATGTTTAATGAATCGAAAAGTGCAAGAGTTGGAAAGAAGAATAAAAGCTCTTGAAGTTCAAGTTAAGAAGAACGAAGTTGCGAAAGAGATTCTGAATGATAAAATCAAGTTCTTGGAAGATGATCGAGGGTATTTAAAAGAAATGGTTGATAGTTTGGGTGCGGCAAATGATAATCTTCTCAAAGTCATTGAAGAACTTAAAGCTGAAAGAGAACAACGAATCGAAGATTTCTCAGATTGCAGAAAGTGTTGACAAATAGCTTGGGCATTGATTTTATAGCAAAGTATGATAGGCTAGATGTTCAAGAGGCAAAAGATAAAGCTGAGAAGCAACAAGCAACACAATACAAAGGTAAAGGGATTGCTGAGGGAGCCCCTAAACCTACAGAAGAGCCTGTGATAGAAAAGATTGTTGTTGAAATGCAGAATCAACTAAAGCTCCTGAATCTGAACATGTCGAAGTGATAAAGCTTGTTGATGAGTCTATTCATGAATTTGTTTCTGTTGAAGTAGTTCAAAATGTTGAACAAATAGATGATTCTGTTAAGCTGCGGAAACAGAAAAAGAAACTGAAGAAAAAGAGGATGATGATGACAATGATAAAGACGACAACCCTGTCGATGATACTAAAGACAATTCAAATCACGATGATGGTGGTGATGATGGTCAGGGTGGAGTTGGTCTAAGAATTGAATCAGGAGAGATGCACACATAGTTTGATTTCGAATCATTAATGAACGATGAAGTGAATAAAGAGGATGATCAAAGTAAGGGGGAGCAAACTGGGCCTCAAGATGATGATGTTTCTGATGCAATAGTTGCTATGCCTGTTGCTGCTGTTCATGATAAACCCCTAATGCTTATGTTAGAACATAATGTGGAAGAAGGAGAATTTGTCCACAATTATACCAAGGAGGAACTTGCAAAGATGCTAGAAGTGGATCCTGAATCGTTTGAGTTTGATTTGGAGGAAGAATTGGTGAATATAGATACTTTTGAGCCGAATAAGTATTCTTACAAGCACAGACATGAAGCATATGATTATAACAAAGTGATTGTTAAAGATAGGTCTGATGATGAAGAAGAAGGTGCTGAAAAGTATTCTGGTTCTAACATTGACAATTTTCCAACTTTCAACGAGATGTATGAAGAATTGAATGCTGATTTGTTAAAAGAAAAGATTGAAGAGTCGATTCGAGAAGGAAAAGTCCCAAAGTCAATGACAAAAGAGGAAATCGCTGAAGCAAAAAAGTTCTGGTTCAAAGAGATGCCAAGCGATGAAAGTTTTGAAGACCACTTGCATTCTTTACCAGAGACGTAGATAAATCATTGGGAGATATTCTGAGATGGGGATGGTTGAAAGAATTGGATGTTTATGCTATTAAACGTGAACTCGGAGTGTAATACTTCTGATATTTGGTGGATATTAAGAAATTACCATATTGGAATATAGAGGAGTTGGTGCAAACAAGAAATATTGTTATCAGATGAAGTTTCACGACCAACGTCTCTGGAAGGTTATCAAGTTTGAAGCAATGCACGGTTTTAATTATTGGAAACGTTTATCCCAAAGGGGCGAATCAAGATTGATAAAAACACGGGTGAAAAAGATACTACACTTGTGATGAAAAGACCAAGAGCGATGAGGAATATGCCGCTGATGCCATTGAGCAAGGTTTTTATCCTCTATTCAAATGGTGGCAGATAGACCCAGAAACGTGTGAAGCCGTGATTGTTCTGCGAGCTGATGAGAACTGGGATATTACAAAAGAATTAACGCCAGAATTGATAGAGAGACGGAGAATATGGGGGTTATGGTGAACTATCCGAATACTAGACCCGATTTGGTTAGTAAACTGTTCTAAAGAAGATATTAGATGTTTGTTCTTCAACAAAATCTGCTTTGAAAAAAGAGAGGAAGTTCAGGCCAAACAATATCAGGGGGCTGTGAATGTTTGTTACGCTCATGGTGTTAATGCAGGACATATGTCGGAGTCCAAATGGAGAGAGTTAGAAAGAGACGAGTTTCTGAAAGAAGAACGACGACTCAAGAAGATATATGAAAGGGGTAGGGAGGCAAGGCTTAAAAGATTTCTGTTCAATAAGTGGGCACCTCCTACTGATCAAACGCCCATTCCGAGACAAGAGCGAAGAAAAAAGCCGTACAAAAACTTCTTTGGTCGTTAGCGTCAAATTTTGAAGACAAAGGCTTTTGAAGACTGATCAAGACTACGACAATATCCAAGGGGGAGTCTGTTGATACACGATGTCTATTGTCTAGGTCTTGGATCGAGTCTGTGTGAATAGGGCTTGTAAATGTTAGAGTTTGGGATATTTATGTTGTAATGACATCAAGTTCAGCCGAAGTTGACCAATAGGCAGGACAAGTTCGCCTGAACTTGTCTTGGCCATGCCACACTTCGAGCGAAGTTGATTGTCTATATATATGTGCCTTGGGTCTTTGTCATTTGTAACTTTGCATTTTAAGAGGCGAAGCTTTGTCTGTCTGTTTGGATTCTTGATGTAATATGATTTTGACTAATAAACAGACAATTTAAACAGTAAATCCTGTGTATTCGATTAACAATCACATAATTTCCGCTTACGATGACTTTAGATAACAAATTAGGTTACTAAGCAGTGGAGGAGCGATCCTAACAACAAGTTCACTGCAAAAGAAATGTCAAGTATCGTACAATTCGTAAGATACATAAGTGCTCCAATTGCACTGAGGTATGGTACTTTTGGACCAAGAACTTCTTCAATGTCCTCACAATGACGAAATGGATCATTTTCGACATTAAGTGATCTAATGACCATTAGACTGCTTAAAGGATTTGCCTTATCTATATTGAAATGTTTAATAACTTTTCAGTATAATTCGTTTGATGCACAAGTATTCCATTGCTCATATATTCAATCTGTAAACCAAGACAATATTTGGTTTTTCCAAGGTCTTTCATTTTAAATTCTTTCTTTAAAAGTAAATTGCTTCATTAATTTCTTTTTGCGTCCCAATTATATTTAGATCATCAACATATACATCTATGATCACATTACCTGGCGTTGTCTTCTTAATAAAGGCACATGGACATATAAGATTATTTGTATAACCTTTACTTATCAAATACTCACTCAAACGATTGTACCACATCCTTCCAGATTGTTTCAACCCATATAAAGATCTTTGTAATTTGATTGAATACATTTCTTTGGGTTTTGAATTTAACGCTTGAGGGAGTTTAAACCCTTCAAGAATTTTCATATAGATGTCACTATTCAAGTGATCCATACAAGTAAGCTGTAACGACATCTATAAGACACCTTTCTAAATTTTAGAAACTGCTAAGCTGATTAAGTATCTAAAGGTTATTGCATCCATAATGAGAGAATATGTTTCTTCATAGTCAATCCCAGGCCTTTGTAAAAGACCTTGAGCGACAAGTCTTGCTTTATATCTTGTAACCTCATTTTTCTCATTTCATTTTCGTACAAAAACACATTTATACCCTACAGGCTTTACAACCTTAGGTGTAGCAACAATAGACCCAAAAAACTTTCGTTTGTTAAGTGAATCTAATTTAGCTTACATAGCGCCTTTCCATTTATCCAGTCATGTCTATTTTGACAATCGTTGACAGATTTTGGTTCGGGATCATCATCTCCACCCATGATGTCACTTGCTATAGAATAAGAAAATATCAATAATTTCCATTTCATACGGTTCCATATGATATGTGTATGACCATAGTTGATTGTGTTGGTGCATAATGTCTATTGCCTATGTCTAGGATGAGTCGGTCATGCAATAGGGCTCTGTATAGTCAAATATGTAAGTTTAGTTACGTTTTGTACTTCACTCGTACGAGTGACTATCTCACTTGTACGAGTGACATGTTTGTTCGCTCGTACGGATGACCACTCGTATGAGTCACCCAAGTGCCTTTGTGCGAGTCATGTCAGCCTATAAATAGGTGACTTGGGTTTTGAGATAGTTAGCTGTTTTGTGGTGACTGTGGTGAAGCCCTGTCCAACTGTTTACTCGTCTATAATAGTTACACGTTTATCAATACAAGGAAGAATGTTTAAGTAGTATATCACATTGTTGTTTGTCAAACTCGTTAGCAATGAATTCTGCCTCTGCTATCTGAGTCAGATTTGTCCGAGAGCTCGTCGAGGTAGCACCGATCCTCACCCCACAAATTGATATATCTTAATTAGTATCATCAACATCTTCCTCATGAGAGGTTTCGGTATTCACTATTTTATCAAGATCATTCTCTTTGTGGTCAATTTCCTTTATAAGTGCTTTTCTTTTTCTAGGATTCTTATCCTTCGAACCAATTGGCCTTCCACGTTTCAAACGTTTTTGAGATTCATGAGCTATCGTGTTATCTGCTGCCTTACTTGGGATCTCAATTCGAGCTGGAGCATTAGCAGCTGCTATATGAGATTTAGTAACTCTGTCTGTATCAGTAAAAGCATCAGGCAATTGATTTGCAATTTCTTGCAAGTGTATTATCTTTCGAACCTCTGTTTCATACTGTTTTGTTCTAGGATCAAGATGGGACAATGAAGGCACACACCATGAGACATCAGTTTCTTGTTTTATATTTTCTCCCCTAATGCTGGGAACATTGCCTCGTTAAAACGACAGTCATCAAAACGTGCTTTAAATACGTCACCTGTTAAAGGTTCAAGATATCGTATGATGGAGGCTGTTTCATATCCAACATATATTCCCAACCTTCTTTGAGGTCCCATGTTTGTGCGTTATGGTAGTGCAATAGGAACATACACTGCAGACCCCAAAAATCTAAGGTGGAAATGTCTAGCTTATTGCCAGAAACAAGTTGTAGTTGGAGTATCTGTGATTTGCACTTGGTCTCACACGAACTAGTGATTCGGCATGTAAAATTTCATGACCCCAAACAGACATAGGAAGTTTTGTTCTCATTATTAGTGCTCTATCTATTAGCTGTAAACGTTTGATCAATGATTCAGCTAAGCCATTTTGTGTGTGTACATGAGCAACAGGGTGTTCGACAACAATTCCCACAGACATGCAATAACCATTAAAAGCATGTGATGTAAATTCACCAACATTATCAGGTCTTACCCTTTTAATTGTATAATTAGGGAAATGTGCTCGTAATTTGATAATTTGAGCAAGGAATTTAGCAAAGGCAACATTACGAGTTGATAGTAAAGAGACATGAGACCATCTGCTGGATGTGTCTATCAGGACCATGAAATATCTAAACGGTCCACATGGTGGATGAATTGGTCCACAAATGTCATCTTGAATTCTTTACCAGAAACATTGGTGATTCCTTTTCAAATGTTAAGGATGATGGCATTGTAATTAGTTTTCCAAGTGAACAGGAGGTACATAGAGGCATTTATTCTGATTGGGGAATCCTTTGATATTTCAATGGATGTCCATGTGTGTCTTCAATAATTCTTTTCATCATTGTAGATCCTGGATGACCTAATCTGTCATGACATAAGTTATATGTGTCAGGATTATAAAAACTTTCTTTTACTGCCATGTGTGCTTAAGGCACATTAATGTGTATATAATGCAATCCAGAATGGAGCATTGGCAGTTTCTCCAATATACGATCTTTGCTCATAATGTGCAAATATTTTTTTATTATCAACAGTCTTTGACTGAGTATCATATCCATTATGATATATCTTTTTGAAACTCAACGAGTTTCTCATTGATTTTGGGAAAATAAAGCATTATCTATTAAGTGCTTTGTACCATTTGGTAACATTAAACCCGCTTTTCCCGCTCCTTCTATCAAATTTGTAGGACCCGATATTGTATCAACGGTTTCTTTCATTGGTTGAACTCATAAAAGTATTTCTTAGATTTAAGTATAATGTGTGTGGCTCCAGTATCCGCTCATAAATATATCTGCATCATTCGTTTGCTCTTGTGTTCCAGTAGTATTCATTTTAACCTTGAAAATATAAAGAGAAATATAATAATAATAATAATAATAATAATATAATAATAAATAATAATAATAAAATAATAAGATAAATAATAATAATAATAATAATAATAATAATAATAATAATAATAATAATAATAATAATAATAATAAGTGTATAACAAAGGCATTATGAATTATTTTAATTAAGAAGTTTATTTATTAGATGGAAACGTTACATGAAAAGAAAGATTAATGAAACATAATAAAGATAATTTAAATAAAGGAAACCACATAGATGTTGCATATAATTATTATGGCTTATCAACATAATTGTTGCATATAGTCGGCGACATTTAGCTCGACGTTGATATCATTAAAATTATCCACATGGTTCACATCCTTTTCTTTTCTCTTGAGAGAGGCTTGGTAAAGTTCACATAAATGTGAAGGTGTACGACAAGCTTTTGACCATTGGTTTGTACTTCCACATCTGAAACAAGAAGTGCCATTGTTTTCGGACCTACCAGCTTCATTCCTTTTGTTATACTGGTTGGAATTGGTATTTTAGGGAGTGTTGTAATTGGTGGTTCTTTGACTTCGACCACGACCGCGACCACGTCCACAACCATGGAATTACCTCGGAAATTATTATTTCCTTTGAAGGAATGGTGGTGACCATTAAAATTACCTTTACTAAAATGGCCACGACCTCGTCCCCATTTTCTTCCAGAGTCTTTAGTATCATCATTAATAACAACATTTGCTTCTGGAATGGCTAATGATCCAGTGGGACGAGCTTGATGATTTTTCATTAGCAGCTCATTGTTTTTCTCTGCTACGAGGAGGAATGAATTTAGATCAGAATATCTTTGAAACCTTTGCAACCGATATTGTTGTTGCAAGTTTATATTTGATGCATGAAATGTGGAGAAAGTTTTCTCCAACATATCTTCCTCCATAACAGTTTGCCCACAGAATCAGAGCGTTGAGCATATTCTGAACAAAGCAGAGGTGTACTCATTCACCTTTTTAAAATCTTGGAACCTTAGATTGTTCCATTCATCTCTGGAAGTGGGAAGTAAAACTTCCCTTTGATGATCAAATCTGCTTTTTAAATCTTCTCACAAAATATATGGATCCTCACAATTTGAATATTCAAATTGTAACATCTCATCAATGTGTTTTTGGAGGAAGACATCGGCTTTTGCCTTGTCTTGATCACTACATTTATTCCCCCCGTTATCGTTTCCAAAACACCCATTGATTTGAGATATATTTTAACATGTGCCGTCCATGGCATATAATTTTCTCCAGTGATATTAAGAGTAGAGAATTCAATTTTTGTGATGTTTGCCATTTTGTTGCTAAACATAAATAAGGTATATATTAAAATCTAAATACTCACTAAAATGAGATAACATACATGGGTACAACTATAAAGAAATAAATGAAATCATAAGTACTAAAAAGATGAGGTGGAAGCTCATACATTAAGGTTGGAAACAATATTAATATTATGCCGGCCAATATTAAAACCGGGTGAATCATCTTCAAAAAGTTTCTTGAAAAACCTTGAAAAGAAAAGTGATTGTTGTGGGAAAATAAGATTGATAGTTGGTAATTTATAAGGGTAAATTATAACCGTTTTATAACGTTATATTACCGTTTTATAGCCGTTATACAACGGTTATATATATATATATATATATGTATTTATAATAAAGTATGTATTAAAGAAATGTTATTTTGTAAGATATAAAATTAGGATGTATAATAATAAGAATAAAATGTTAGTATATATAAATAAAGGTAAACTCTAAATGTGTCACACCCCGACTTGCAGCGGAAGAAAAAAATACGGGATGCAACAGACACCTCTGGTACAAGCACATTGTTTATAAAGACACTATATATTTATTACTTACAAAAGGTTGATTACATACTCCATGTATGTTACAACTGCGTGTTCCCATGAACCACATAAGTCTTTTAAGCCACATGCGTCTATATCAGGGTTCGCCTATAATCATGTCTTGAACAACATACACAGATCAACGAGTCTCAAGTTACTTGAAATGCATGTTAGTTTTAAAAAGGGTCAGCTAAACGCTGCTGGTGAGTTCCACTGGTTTAGTTGTGTGGAACAATATGTGTTAACAAGTTTAATTGCACTGATCATAGTCACATATGGAATTACACAAAGAGCACAAGTGAAACCTAGACTATTTTAACCGAATGTGTCACGCAGACACATCATCGCACCGGGCCATGTCATAACGGACACTTTAGCCCACCAACTTGCGTCACATGCAGTTGAATGTCCCCGGTTAGGACGCATGCAGTTGACTTGTTACCGGCCGCACTGGTCCGGAGCAACTGGGTTTGTCAGACCAATAGTACTATCCATTGCCCCATAAGGCTTACGTTCATCACTTGTAGTGGGGAGGTTGTTTGTGAGTTAGATAATTCACATCATCACAAGTTGGTGCAATTATCACAGTTTGTAACATGCAAATCACCCCAAAAACAGTAAACCAGTTTAAAAGAGTGGGAGTGAAACGCGCCCACGAGTTGGTGTAATTAACACAGTTTGTAAAGTCCCCAGAAAACAGTAAAACAGTTCAAAAGTGCGGAAGTGAAACTCACAGGATAGCAGCATCACAGGTAACAATATATTATAAGTAAGCTTGTTTGGCTTTAACAGCAATCATGCAAGTAATTACTAATATCAGTCGCTAGGTCGGTAACGCCTATAACTTGGATCCAAGTGGGATTTTCAGTTCATATTGTACATATAGTATCCTGGTGTGGTGATGGATGTGTTAGGGTAGGATTAGTTTCACATTTGGCTCCGGGCACCAGTTCGCGTGCCAGCCAAAGTCGGTTGTTTGACATGTTTGGATAATGGTATGGGAATACAAATAGTGCCAACGTGTTGTGATTTAAGAAAGATTAACTTTTCATTAAGGGAGTTTGGGTGTTTTGGGAGTTTAGGTTGCACAAATTTTAGTTTCCATTCTCTCCGTCGGGGATTCTCCTGAACGGTGGTGGAACACACCCAGAGTGTTCCGCTTACCCTGGAACCTCCCAAAATACTCCCGATGTTCCAGTTATAGTAAAAATAGGTTTTGGTCCGTTCCTAGTTTCGGCAGGTTCGTTGTCCGGTAAAATGCCGAATTTAGTTAAAATAAGCGTTTTAAAAGTCGAAAAATCCATTTAATCTACATAGTTCATAAAATCCTGGAAATTTTTGTAGCACTCAGTAAAAATATATAGATTCCAATAAAATTATTTTGGGGATTTATAAAGCTATTTAACTTCTCAAATAAATCATTTTTAAAACAGTATTTACCCGAATAATTCACTTTGTTTATCATCCGATGTACAAAAATTATAAAAATATTCCTGGAACTTCCTTGCACATCCAAGAACTCCCTGTAAGAATTTTGGATTTTTCTGATTTCATTTTAGTGCGTTTTCGGCTACCGAAAACTCATAAAAACTCGGATTTTAATCCGTATAAACCCCAATCAATAGACTCTGAAACTTCCCAGAACCTTTCCCATATGTTCCTTAGTGTTCATGTAAATTTTGGTGATTTATTGACTTTGTCTGGTATTTTTTCCGAATTTCGTTTGGTAAACAGTCAAAAATTCACCAAAAATCATAGAAAATTCAAAAAATTCTAAACTTTTACGTGGACCTTCCGGTCAATACCCTACATCACCACACCAAATTACAGCTCAATCAATACCCATGGACCAAGTTATGGTCTAAACAACATTCTGCCTATACTAGTTTCGAGTTTCGGGTGATATACCTAGCGATTCCTTCGATTCCAAGTGTTTTTCTTGAGTTCAGAAGTGGTTGTGAGGCATATACAGTACCTATATACGAAGAACAATCCAACCATGCCATAACCCATGTCAATCAAGCCTTGTTTCATTGTTTTTCGGTTAATCGATTTCTTATGCGATTTTGGTCGATTAGGTGTTGATTAGGGTATCAAAACCCGAAGTTTTATGGTCTTGGCTACCACATAACATAAGGGAATTCATAAGGTGTTCTTATTTAGCCAAGAAACTTGGTTAAACCTTCCAAAATCATGGATTAAATGAGTTTTTTGGTTAGAAATCTTGTTATCAAAGCTTATCAAAACCTCTTAGAACTTATAAAATTACCTTGATTTAGTTGAGTTTTGATGATGATCAGCTGGTGTTCTTGAAGAATATGTGCAGAATGTTGGAGAAGATGAAGGAATTTTTTTAAGAAATCATGAAAAAGAAAAAAAATTACATATATATAATAAGGGGGAGGGCGGCCAAGTGGGGTACCACTTCGCGCTTTGTCGTGCTTCATTTTTCATGTTAAAAAATGATGTTTATCTTCGGTGGCGCATTTAGGTTCGTTTTCGGGTCTCAGACGCGTACCCGATTTGCGAAGCAGACTCCGTTTTTCGCATTCTTAGTGTCAAAAGACTCGGTTTTAAAAATCAAGCATAACCATCTTGAAACCCGAGCACGGTTATGTTTTTATCATAAAAGCCTCGTTTTAGGTTAGTTTAAGTGTTTTAGGCTTGATTGACCGTTCCTTGCATATTTGGTTTGTCTTTCATTGCTCCTAACGCAAAAGCGTTTCCCTAACCGGGACTGCCTCGTTTTGCGTGCCCGAGCACCGATTTGTTTCAAATCTTATGTCATAGTCCATGGCACATAACTAAGATGTTTCGTGAATTCAGAATCTTAAAGGGCCCTACCGTTAGCCTAATAATCGCAGTCGAATGTGTAATGCGTTGTTAAACGTCAAGTCCCTATTTAACACGTTGTTAAAGGCTAAGGACACCAACCTCACATCGTTGGCCCTTAATAGTGTCATATTAACCATGACGCGCTCTCGGATTCCGCGAGACGTAACAGATATTTTTTAGTATAGCACACCAGTCATGCATGTTTACTAATACGTATTCCCAGAGTCGTCAATTCATTAACGACTTTGTCTTACTATGTAGGTGACGCATAGCGTCAATGTAATGTTTTTGGTAATTACTTGGCATATACTCCTATTATAGTTGGTGTATCATTTTCCAGAATTCTATCATCACACATAATCATAACAAGATCACCCGATATACATATCACGTCCAGTTACCACAAACTTGTACCAATCAAAGTTTATCGGGATTTTTCACAATTGTCACAGTCTCCCCCGGTTAAAAGAATTTCGTCCTCAAAATTCCATTTAGTAATCCATTGGAAAGCTCCGTATTTATATTCGTGTCAGTCATATGACAGACAAGTACGTTTTCGCTTTTCGTTTAGTATCATCATCGTACGGAGATGATAATTGTGCTACATAGTAGCAGTGTAATTTGTCCATCCTCAATTCCTACGCATTGTTAAGAGTAACGTTTGTCATCACTTCCAATCTGAAAGTGAGAGTCTTGTTGGACTCACAGTAGAATAGGAGTCTCGTATTCAGCCTACAGCTGACTGCAATTATTATATTTTCTTCGCATTTATTATCTTCACCATTCAGACACCATAGGTTTCATTTACGATTTTGTTTAATAGTTCTTGAACACCTCTTATAGAGGGGGAGTATGGATACCCTCCCAGGGTTTGTTGCGAACATCACAATAATGAGCACCATGCTCCGCATGTTTCTGTTAAGGGAATAAATTTGGTCTTACCAAGTGGTGCACGCCAATCTTCCCTTGTTGTCGTGTACGTGAATATCTTCGGCTAATACTAACCGACCACGAGAGTACCTACTCTATGGTAGAGAATAAGAAAGAGAAAGGCTTTTAAGAGCCTAAAGCTGCCATAAGGCGAGCATGTACACGAGTAATAACGAATCTTCACACTTACCTCAATGGTGTGCTCGCACTACTCACCAGTAGTCGGATTACGTAATAAGGATATGAAATTTCTACAATAGTACTTCCCGTTTGTGTTAAATGTCAGGAGCTTGGCTCCAGCTGTTGTACAACTGTTTATGTCTTCTCCAGAAGGAAACAACTTAGCAGCTTCGATAACATCGATGTGATTCTCCGGACGATAATCTTATAAAAATTCCCATATACCGGGTATTGTAGAGTGTGTACCCGATGCGGCTTTAATTCAAGTAGCACCATCTCTAGAATGCTACTATATCACGTGGAAATATTTAAGGCGTGATGAGTGTCTAATGGTCACAAGCATCACCATGATGCCCCTACTTATGGGACCAGAATTGACCGTAGACGTATAGGTGATTCTATAAAAGATGACTAAATACCTAGTCATCGAATCAAGATTCCCCGTCAACGGAGTACCACTCGCAGGATTGGAATATAGCCACGCTCGACTAACGTTTCATAATGATAATGTTGATGGAAACAACGGGAAGTAATCACTTCTCATTCTAGTGAATTTTGGTGACCCAGTTGATATTTAGTCTGATAAAATGTGGCATCGTTTAAATCTCCAACGTTTGAACTTTATAGCTTATGTTAATGAAATAAATGTTTTTGTTTAATGGAGGTACCAATTGTGTACTTTTTTTCCCTTATCTGGGTGAGGGGGCATAGTTCACAAGATGGTTTATCACCACTTGATTGTCTCGGTCTCGTGGTTTTTCGAGTCCCACTCGGACTTGGTATGATCTGAACTGTATATGAGTATAGAAAGATATTATGCTTTCCTATCTTGGCACCTCCGCCATTTGAATCACCGATTAAATGTGATGGTTTCATCGAGTTCGTTCATGCCAAACCATCTTGGTTTAGATTGAGAAATTCGTGGGGTTTTATGAAACCATGGGCTAAAGCCCGAATCCATAGTCACCCTAGTCCGATAGAGACAGTTGACCACTGAATCTGATTTCTCCCGTTAGTCTCATATTTGTAATAATGTAAACAAGAAATGAAGACCCGGCCCCCGGGTTGGTCGAGACTAGGGTCGTTGAGTTTCTCGACCCCTTGGTCGTAGGATTGGTCAGTCCTGTTTCCCAATAGGGCACAGAAGGAATACGTGCTGCTGGGAAATGTAGTAACATAGATCCACAATTGCTCGGCAGCCTCTTGAAATAACAAAAGTAACTTTAAGAAAGGCTGAATGAAAGTCGTAATCAATCGAGGTAAGTCTAGCACTCTGACAGCTAGGGTAGGAATAGAAGTTATGAATGCCATTTCGGAGCCAGTCGGTGCATCCACCCAAGCACTGATTTACACTTTGGTATTGGGTTTGACTTGGTATCACACATCAAGGTATTACAATTCGTATCGTATGTTAAGTAACTCTCCCCAAGTTTGAGGAGAATTAGTTGTAGCGTCGAAGTCTTATTCTTATTTTAAGTATATAATACGTGCTTATCAAAGGAATTCCCCCTCTGGATGGACATGATATCTGAGGGATGTATTTGTGTGAATGCTAGGATGGGACCCAACATGTGAGCTTCCGGTCAGATTTGCTCAGCTAACAAAGGCGGAATTCATTGTTAGCTGATTGAACAAACAAAGAACAAGTGATGATTACTGTTTAACCGTCTGTATATTGATTAACGTTGAAACGATTACAGACTCGAGCAGGGCTTCGCCACTGATCACCTAAAACAACATGCTAGACAAACATCCTAAGTCACCTATTTATAGGCATGACATGACAGCAACTAGGGACTAGGAATTTTCGAACGAAAATTCTTACAAATTTTCGTGTGAAAATTTTACTAGCTAAACAAAACTTTCAAATCATAACATTTGACGCTGCAAAACCCTATCTATACAACAGACTTATCCTAGACGTAGGCAATAGGCATATGTGCACCAACAGACTCCCCTTGGATGTTGCCGTAGTTTTGGATAGACTTCAAAACTTTTCTTCAAAAATCTATAAACATATTTGACTAGAATTATCCGAAAAAGCGTTTGCGTGGCCTCCGACGCTCCTCTGAAGCAATCGGAGTTTGATCTGTAGGAGGAGGTCGATTGTACGTGTTGCCAAACTTGAATCTTTCACGAGTAGCCAACTTCCATCGAGCCTCAATTCTTTCTTCATTTTGATCTTTCTTTTTCTGTTCTTTATCTTCAAGCTTTCTCCATGAAGTGTTCCAGTCTTTACCTGAATTAACATTGTTAGCATAACAAACATTCACAATCTTCTAGAACTGCATGGCCTGCTCTTTATCTTTTTCTTCATAACTGATCTTGATGAAGAATAAGTGTTCAGTATCTTTCTCTGAGCAGTTTACGAGCCACATCGGATCCAACACTCTGATCGCACGCCACAACCCATATATTCTCTTATGCATGATCACGGTTTCAGATAGATCTTCAGACATGTCCCATGATCCTTCATCAGGTTCAACACAAATAACAGCTTCTCCAGTACTTGAATCATAGTGCCACCATTTGAATATTTTGTAAGAATCTTGTTCCATATTCTTCAAAGGCATATTCTTCATAATACGCGGCCTTTTGAAAATTAAAGTCACATCCTTTTCTTGCGTTACTGGATCGATCTTTGTGACGGTTTGTGGCTTGTGGGCTTCCATAAGTTGAAACCATGTTCAGCTTCAAGCTTAATTAGCTTCCATAGACGTTGATCATTCGGTCGTAGCTTCATACTAAACGTCTTGGTTTGTACAAGGTCTTTATATCACCTAGTCGTCTGAAGTATTGAACTCCATACTCACGTTTCAAAGAATACACATCTATTTCCTCGATCCATCCCCAACTGATAATGTCACCCAGAGATGCGTCAGGATCTCTAGTGAAGAAAGCTAATCGACGACGAAACTTTCTTTTTGGTGGAATTTCCTTGAACCATTTCTTCTTCATTTCTATGATCTCTTCTTTTGTAGGTGATTTAGGAGCCGTACCCTCTTTCACTGCCTCTTCTACTTTTTGCTTTAACAAATCATCGTTCATTTCAGCAGTCATTTCATCAAGGGTAGGAAACACATTTGTTCCTTCACCTATATACCTTGCCTCTTCATTATCATCTGAATCCCAATCTTCAATGATGACTCTGTCATAATCGTTTGCCTGTGGGATGTCTTCAAAAACATAGGCATTCGGCTCTGAGCTTGTGTTCTTTAATTCCTTTTCAAAGTCGAACTCAAATGAATCTTCTTGTAGGCCAAGTAATTCAGCAAGATCAACCTTTGAGTAGTTATGAACATACTCTCCTTCTTCGACATCGTGCTCAAGGTAGATGACTTTGGGTTTTGGCACTATCTCCTCAACTTTTATCGATGACTCCCCCTGAACCTGCTCATCTGTTAGTTAAAAAACAGAGTCATTCATGTACACATCAACAATCATATTTTCATTATCAAATAAGTTCGCTACATATTTGAATCCTTCCTTCTCTAAATGATCATACGTTCCGTCTATCATTTCATCAATCTCCTTCTCTAATTCCCTCTGTGCTATCGCCTTTTCTTTCGTCATCGACTCTAAGATCCCTTCCCCCTGAAGCACGAACCTCTTGCTTACATCAACGGTTGGATCATAGACGACTATCTCAGAAGATACTGGCACGGATTCAGCTTCCGGCGCAGATTGTTCGATCACATGATCCGATGAAACCACAGTTTCCTGCACATGTGAGCTAGAGGTAGGAATATCATCAATCTTTTCCTTTCTTCTGCCCTCGGCATCTGATAGAGCTTTCGAGGCTTGTTCTCTATCTGCAACCCTTTGTCTTGCCTCCTCTCTCTCAATTTTCTCTATCTCATCAGCCAATGAAATACCTGGAGTTCGAACCAAATTTTCATCATAAGCTCAACCTGTCTGTTGTTCGACTCTCGTTCAGCCTCAAGCTCTTCCATCTTCTTGATTATCCTCTGATTTTCTGTCTCATAGCTGCTGAGAGTTGCCTTTAGGATCTTCTTCTGATTCTCCAGTACCTTGATCCTTTCCTCATAGGCAGTAACTTTCTGTGAGGCTTGAAAGTATCTCTCGCTATCATCAGTGACCAATCTCAGAATCTCCCTGATACTATCTCTATCTGACTCAAGGATCTTAATCTTCTCATCAGCACTCTTTAACTTTGCTTCCAACTCATTGAGTCTTCCAACATACACGTCATTAGTTGTGAGCCTTTCTCCCCCTGGGATAGCATCGATATCAAAGAAAAAATCATCAAAGGTTGTGTCTGCTGGGGGATGTTGATGTGTAGGATGAGCTGATGAAGTTGCCCGTGGCGGAGACGAAACAGGAGGAGATACAAAAGGAGGTTCATCTACTGGTAGAGGAGATGGAATATGAGTCTCTGTGGTGGTGTGATGAGGAGGAGGAGATACATGTTGAGCAGACACAGTTGGTGTTACAACAACTGAAGGAGGCTGAGACGTTGGAGGAGGAGATGGAGGACGTTCAGAAGTAGTTTCAACAAATGGAGCAACTAGAGTCTCAGCAGGATTTGTTCTGAGAGTAGACTCAGGTTTTCGAGCTGTAGTATGTTTGACTCTTTTTCCAGCTTTCTTATTTGCAGGTTTGACAACCGTGATATCCTCTTCGGCATCAGATGGCTCATAAGTAGTGTCGTCATCACCTGTAGCCTTTCGTTTCCTTTCCTCAGCTAATTTCCTCTCTCTTTCTAATCTTTCATGTTCCTTTCTTTCTCTATCTTTTCTCTCCACTTCCCTTCTATCTTCAGAATCTGTACTCGACGATGGTCCTTCATCATCACCACCACCTGCTGCCATTTCAACACCGACCATTCTCTCTATATCAGCAGTGGTTTCTTCCACAGACTCTTCAACATGAACTGTGCCCGTTGTTTGCACTGTTTCTTCAACATTTACCTACTCAACATCAGGTTCATCAATTAAACCTGTACCCACACTTGCTTGTTTCTTTTGACGCTTGGGGGCCAAAGAGGAAGTCTCTGATGCTTTCTTTCTCTTTGTAGCAGAAGAGGTAGAGCCAGCCTTCTTCTTTCCATAACGGCCCTTCTCACTTTCGCCTTTGACATACCATATACTTCGCTTTTCGATGAAATCTTCCATCATATCCTTCTCTTCACTTTCATCACCACTACCCTCATTCCTCCATTTACCTTCAGGTGGAGCTACATAATCAGCCTTGACAAACATTCCAAAGATAGGCTTGAATGATGGAGCCTTTCCCCCTTTACGGTAGTGGCTGATGTTGTGGAGATCTGATGAAGACATGTGCTCCAGTACCAATATATCATCCTTCTTTTTCTCAAGATTAGGGTGCAGATGGTCGAGGATCATTTGAACAAATCTAGGTACTGCAGGAATCGACCTTTACCCAAATTCATCACCATCTGATCAAAAATCATCTTACTGAAGTTGTAAGGCTTGTTTAGAATCACTGCCACGATCATACGCATGTGATAATCTACCAAATCATCCCATCCTCCTTTCCTGTGGCTTAAGGAACGTGTAATGCAGTGAGCAAGAAATCTATAGGGCAGACCTAGCTTGTTAATCTTGAAAGGAGCAGAGTTGACATAACCATTGTAGCCCATTCTGTAAAAACAACTTTTGATGAATTTCTCTGTAAAGCCTGTAGGATAATCACTTTCATCCCTAAAATGTAACACTGTTCGTATAAGATCTTCAGTAATTGTGATCTCCACATCACTCTCTCCTACTTTAACTGCTGACGTAATCGCCCTTGGCTCGGCTTGTAACTCGGCAGCGGCCCAAAAACGGTCGACGTACGATGCATAAACGTCATGTTTATTTGTGAGGGCATAATACACTGGCAGCCTCTCCAGAAAATCTATATACTAGAAAATGGAGCAAACTCTGGCACTTATTTATCAATTAAGCAGCAGGAGGTGATCATTGGGTGGAACTCATATGCGGTTTTCTGTGAAACAGAGAGACATGAAAAGTAGAAAAAAAAATTTCAACATCACAAAATCCTTCTAAATTTTCGTGCAAAATTGACACTACATTACTTTTCTAGATTTTCGTGCGAAAATGTAGAATTCAAGAATAACACATCATAACCTGAATTTTCGTGCGAAAATACCAGATTTTCGTACGAAAATCTTCATCGTCCCAAATAGTTAGCATTTTTCAAACCGACTCAAAATGCTTGTAATTTTTGAAATTTTCTAGAAATTGAAACGGTAAACCTTAGTTAAACTTGCCGATTTTAACATTGGAGAGATCAATTTTAAGTTTTACTAGCTAGTTTATGCTAGATCTACGTTTTAGTCC
Organism: Scalesia atractyloides; assembly: GCA_947069175.1. Classification (NCBI taxonomy): domain Eukaryota; kingdom Viridiplantae; phylum Streptophyta; class Magnoliopsida; order Asterales; family Asteraceae; genus Scalesia; species Scalesia atractyloides. The sequence continues at coordinate 54,994,800 of CAMTDV010000016.1, read as the reverse complement.
GTTTAAGGTCCGAATAGTCCAAATTCACAGTTCGATCTCGGTGTAATACCTTAGACATTAAAAGAGGTGTGCAAATCAACCTCCTAATGCGTCGAATAAGTCAAAAAGCAAGTGAAACGAGAGATAAAGAACAAATCACCACAGAGAATCCGCACCAAAATTCTAACTGATTTTCGTGCGGAATCAGTTTAGCACTCGCTTATATATAGGCTTTTTAATTTTCGTGCGAAAATTTGCCTTGTAAAGTTTGGCCAAAATTTCTAGCGAAAATTCAGAAACCTTGGAACAATTTTCAATCTTTTCAACTTTTCAACTTTTTCGTTTGTTTTCAGTTTTAATTATCCACACGGTTATCCAAGTCCAAGTTAATGACCTTGTTTAACTGTTTTGGCTACCAAGTCCAAGTTTAATGACCTTGGTTGACCACCTTTTGACAAAAACTGATATTATTCTTAGATTTTAAGTTTCAAATTAATGAACTTTTCAACGTTTCAAACCAGACTTTGTTTCCAGATTAGCTCTCAGCCCGAAATTCTAACGATTTTCCTCAGCATTCTGTCGCTTTTGACTTTGAAGATCTGTTTTCCATCACTGACAGTCAAAAATTAAAGTAGAAAATAGAAAATCTTTTTGAATTTTGAAAGCTTCTAAACTAGAAACACTTAAAGCAATATGTACAAACATATTTTTACGAGTTTGTGTTAGAGGATCATATCAGTTTATTGAGACACATTACCAGTACTTTTGCTCTATATGAAACTTTAAGTTCTTAAACAGATTTTCTTTAGATTGTCGGTATACTGATCCACTTAAACCTCTACACGTTTCTCAACAGGCTACAAGATACGTTAGGTAAATTTTTAGCAACATGGCCTAATCTGTGTTTTCCACCTCAGAATATACTCCCGCATCGAGATTCCCTAGATTTCATCTCACAGGTGAATATATCTAACTGATATCTATAAAAGGGTGAATTGCGAGACCTTGAGAGCTCAGGTTAGTACTTCCGTACAGAGAAAGTGATGAAAGCTCGACTTTAGGTAGTGTGCCTCTTGGGAATCTTTTCATTTTTGTACTGCAGAATGTCGTATATTTTTATGACATTTTTCTTCAATTTTTTTTATGCAGCTTTGGGGTGAATAATGCGGAAGTATTATACAAGTTCTAGGCCATTGCTGATGCAAAATCAGAAGAACTCGTATAATGCCCCAGATATCAACTAAATATAAAGACCTAGTATCTCAGAATTTGGCATTCTCTCAAACGAAATTTCGGGGTACAAAGCCCATATATCTGAGAGATGTTAAGCCACAGATTTATCAGTTTATATTTTTAGGTTTATATACTGAAAGTCGTTTACTGAACGTGTGAAGCCTACCAACATATCCTTATAAAGACCTGTTTAGACGCCTTTTAAACAATACGTTTCTTTAGCGTACTGTAATGATCCACTGAATTATATCATCTCCTCTTATACACAAAACTCTTTTTGTATTTTTTGATGTTTTTTGTATTTTTCATGATTTTTCAATGTTTTTGTATTTTTCACAACTTTTTCTCCCCCTAAAAATCAAAAACATATTTTTGGATTTTTGTTTTTTAAGAAAGCATGTAAACTATTTACAGAAAAACATTTGACTTACCAATGAGGATCACGTCCCAACATTGTCATCCTCAAACTCAACCTCATAAATATCCCTAATGTCAATTTCTTTAAACCATTTAATTTTGAAAGATTTCGAAATCTTGCTCTATCAAAAGCTTTGGTGTAAAAATCTGCTTTTTGGTCATCAGTGTGGATTTTCTCAATTCGTACCAACTTTTTCTCGTGACAGTCACGGATAAAGTGGTATCGAATCTCGATATGTTTAGTGCATGAGTGTTGACAAGGATTGACCGTGATATCAATAGCCGCCTTGTTATCTACGAATATGGGCGTATCAAGAAATTGCAGACCGTAGTCTCTCATCTGTTGTTGTATCCACAGTATCTGGGAACAACTGGATGCTAAAACGTATTCAGCTTCGCAAGTAGAGAGAGTGACCGTGGTCTGTTTCTTGCATTGCCACGTTTCCAAACGTGTTCCGAAGATGTGAGAGACTACCGTTGTAGATTTAGTGTTCTGCTTGCAGCAACCAAAATCAGAGTCAGAGTAACCCGCAAGGTTGAAATCATCGTGACGTGGATACCACAAGCCGGTGCTTGGGCATCCTTTCAAGTAGCGCATGATTCTTTTGGCGATCAACAGATGTGATTCTTTCGGGCTTGACTGATATCTTGCGCAAAGGCATGTGGGGTACATGATATCTGGTCTTGAAGCTGTGATATACATCAAGGATCCGATCATGGAGTGATAGAATGTTTCATCAACTTTTTCTCCATAGTCGTCTGGACAAATGCCGTGGTTTGTGGCTAAAGGGGTAGATGCGGGTTTAGTTCCTGTCATGTCAAATTTCTCCAACACGTCATGAACATACTTCGTCTGGTGAATGAAAATATCGTATGGAAGTTGTTCAAACTGAAAACCCAAAAAGAATTTCATCTCTCCCATAGCGCTCATTTCGAATTTTTCTTTCATGACTTTCTCAAATTCCTTACACAGCTGTTCATTTGTCGATCCAAAGATGATATCGTCCACATAGATTTGCACAATAATCAAATGTCCATCTACTTCCTTGGTAAAGAGAGTGCTGTCTACTATTCCTCTGGTGAATCGGTTTGCCAGAAGGTGTTTGGAAAGCGTTTCGTACCAGGCTCTCGGGGCCTGGTGTAAACCGTAAAGTGCTTTGTTCAGCAAGTAGACCTTATCTTTGTGAATCGGATCTATAAACCCTGGTGGTTGGCCGACATAAACCTCCTCTTTTACCTTACCGTACAGGAAAGCCGACTTCACATCCAATTGGTATACTTTGAAACCTTTCCATGAGGCGAAAGCCAGGAAAATGCGGATAGCTTCTAGACGTGCGACTGGGGCGTAGACCTCGTTGTAGTCTATCCCTTCTTGCTGACGAATACCTTGACTATGAGCCGAGCTTTGTTGCGAACAACCACTCCTCTATCATCTCTTTTGCACTTGTAAACCCATCGAGTGCTTATCTTTTTCTGTTTTGGTGGTAGGTCAACAAGTTCCCAGACTCCAAGTTTCTGGAACTGCAATAATTCTTTCTGCATTGCTTCCACCCAACTTTCATCTTTAAGAGCATCTCTGAAGTTTCCTGGTTCTACCCGAGAAACAAAACAACTATGAGAAAATTTATTTTGAAGTGGAGCAACTTTAGAATAAAAGCAACTTAGATCATTGTTGATCTGATTTCGCGTTTTCACGCCAGCTTGCAGTTCTCCAATGATATTGTCTGTTGGATGGTAGGAGACTGATCTCGGCATAACTTCACCGGGAACATTTATTGAGCTTTCCAAATTTGTGATATTCTGATCCACAGCTTGTTCTGAAGAAGTAGCCTCATTTCTAGCATTGGTTTCAGCAACTTGATTGTTAAGATAACTTGCAATTTCTTTTGATCCTTCATCGGAACTGCAATCCCCATTATAAAAGGTAGGATCTTGTTCAGGTTCTGCATTTGCTGGTTGAGAGGAAGACGGTTCTGCAGTAGACTAAACTGGTGCAACAACTGGTTCTGGCTGAGTGTTGCTCGGACCTGCTTCTGAGGAAGGTGTTGTTGTTGGAGATGTAGGACCAATCCTGACAGCGTAGGAACCTAGATTTGATATCTAATGTCCATAATAGCGGAAATATTACGACACGATTACCAAATAACAAGAATTACTCAATTAAACGTCAATTTTATTGATAAACGTCAAGTCTCCAATTTGACAGAGCTTCGCTACTCCAGAGCACAAAGTTACAAATGACAAGACCAAGCTAGCTATTTATAGGAAACCAAGTGCGCTGATATGGAGTTGAGTTCGGGCACACTTGACATAGTCAAGTTTGGCCGAACTTGACATCACAAGCATATTACCAGCGAACTTGACTAACCTCTACATAAATACTTGATTTTGCTAGCTATTCACATCTAATCTATATAGACTCGATATAAGACTAAGACATAGACATTCTGCACCAACAGACTCCCCCTTGGATATCGTCTTCGTCTTTTATCACTCTTCAAAACTCTGTCTTCAATAAAACTACGCGTACGACCAAAGAAGTTCTTGTATGGCTTCTTTCATCTTTCCTGCTTTGGATCTGGAGGGTCTGATCAGTAGGTGGCACTTTAGTCATAAACTGGTACCTTCTGAGCCTTGCTGCCCTACCTCTTTCATGTATCTCTTCGAGACGCTTTTCTTCCTTTAAAAATTCAACCCGTTCTAGATCCCTCCAGCTCGTTTCCCACATCTTTCCTGAGTTTACTTCACGTGCATAGCATACATTAACAACCCTCTGATATTGCATAGCTTGTTCTTTTTCACGTTCCTCAACACTATCTTGCTGTAGAACAAGCATTTGATGTCTTCTTTCGAGCAATTTACTAGCCACATCGGGTCTAGTATCCTGATCGTTCTCCAAAGCCCTCTCATATCTTGAAACCCTAATATCTCAACCCTTTCCTTAGTTATATCCAGATGATCTTCAAATTGTAATACTATCACAACTTCACATGTATTAGGATCAATTTGCCACCACTAAAACACCGGATAAAAGTTCTGTTCAATTGGCATCAACGGCATGTTTCTCATTGTCCTTGGGCGTTTCATGATCAACGTGATATCTTTCTCCCCTATCTTCTTGTTCGTTTTGATACGACGTCCTGGGATGAAAGGCTTCCACTATCTAAAACCCTTTGTTGCTTCGAGTTTGATCATTTTCCATAGCAACTGATCAATATACTTCATGCGATATGTAACAATCCTTGTCTAAACAAGTTCTTCAACATCCCAATAAGGTAGCGTCTTGAAATATGCCAGATATTTGAAGTATTGAACTCCAAATTCCTGTTTGATGGCATACACGTCAGCTCCTTGAACCAACCCAGCTTAGGATATCTCCCAATGAAATATCTTTATCTCTAGTGAAGAATGCTAGAGGACGTCGAAACTTTCTTTCTCGTGGCTTCTCTTTAAACCAGGATTTCTTGGCTTAAGCGATTTCTTCTTTTGTCATAGGCTTAGGAACCTTTCCATCACGAATCGACTCTTCAATCTTCTCCTTTAACATATCCTCGTTCAATTGCTTGTACATTTCCTCGAAAGTAGGAAAACTATCTGTATTAGGACCAATGTACTTTTCAGCTTCTTCTCTCTCATCGTCAGAAGACCAATCTTCCACTATCACCCTGTTATACTCATCTGCCTCATACCTTCGCTGATAATGATACTCGTTAGACTCAAATGTATTCACATTAAGGACTTGTTCTTCAAAATCAAAATCTAATGTTTCAGCATCAACTTCAATCAACTTAGCCAAATCTTCTTTAGTATAATTGTGAACATATTCTCCCTCTTCAACATTATGCTCAAGCATGAGTATCAACGCTTTGTGGACTGCAACAACATGATTTGCAATAGTAATAGCGTCAGACATAACAATATCATCAGTTGGCACTGTTTGCCCTGACTCCCCCTAATTTTGATCATCCATAGCATTCGCTTCATCGTTCATCAGATTAGAGAAATCAAAACTTCATTCACTGTTGCATCAACCACCTTTATCCCTATACCACTCGGATCATCATCGTTACCAGAAGTAGCAGAAATTACATCATCCTCTTGAGTAGTCTTTTCTGCTTCCTGACTCTCAATAACAACTGCTGCACTAGATCCAGCCTCTGTTTGCACGTTTACAGGCTCATCTTTGTCTATAAGCATAGTATCAATTTTTTAGCCGCACGCTTCTTTTTCTTCTCTACCTCAGCTTTTAAGAACCATTCACTGCGAGCTTTCGACTTGAATGTTTTAAACCATTCCTTCTCTGCATTCAATTCCTTCTCGTCACTACTACCGTCGTTCCTCCATTTATTTCCAGCAGGTACAACATAGTTTTCATCTTTTAACTCCCCAAATAATGGTTTCGCTACTGGTGCTGATTCATGCTTCTGAAACTTTAACAACTTCTTTACAGTAGTTTCATCAAGGTTACTGAAGTATAGAATATCATTTGGATCTCGTGCAATATCTATAAACTTTTCATCGATAAGCATCTGCATGAATCTCAGGATATAAACACGATCTCGTATCATCCATATTCTTTGACATGTGAGTAAATACAAGCTTTGAATAGTTGAACGACTTTTTAGAATCAATGTCGTAGCCATGCAGGCCATATAATCTTGTACATCATCGAGACCCGCCTTTCTATGGCTGAACGTATGAATAATTGCGTGCATGAGAAGCTTGTAGGGGTTTGGGAGTTCCCCTTTCTTCAACGTAGGCTTATTAACACTTCCTTTGTAGCCCATCCTATAGAAACAACCAAGAACCATCTTCTCATCCAGAAAGATAGGATCATCTTTGTCGTTGTTGAATTGTAAGATCCTGCGAATATCATCCTCAGTAACTGTGATCTCTTTGTTCTTGTTTCCGACTTGAACAGACGACGTAATAGTCTTCTTGTCTTCACCGAGAGTTGCATGCATCCAGAAATGATAAGTGTGCGATCGATGAGACACCGTTCGCTCAGTAATAGCTCGATGTATAGGACAATCCTTTAAGAACTTCAAGATACTTTCGTATTCCTTCAAAGATGGACACAACGCCTTGTCGAGAGTAATACAAGTGTTGTGAAACTTGGAATAGTCCATCGTGATTACCCGCACTGGTTCTTGAACCTGAAATCACCGCAAAACACTTAGCACGCATTTCGAGAAAATGTTACAAAAGTTTTCAACCTTTTACATCAAGTTCGGGCGAACTTGATGTTGTAATTACAAACCGTTTTATGTCAAGTTCGCCCGAACATGTCTCAACACATGTTCAACAGAAAAACATCTTAAGTTCGGGCGAACTTATGATTAACATTTTAGATTTATTTCTCAAGTTCGAGCGAAGTTCTCAATACTCATCACACTTTCAAATTTAACCTAAGTTCGATCGGACATGTGTTAAGAATAGATTTTATTCAAGTTTCATCAAGCAAGTTCGGGCGAACTTGATAACAAGTTCAGCCGAACTTGTTATCTTCTCCACCATAACCTGCATGTCCCATTCATGATAATCTGTTCAATTGCATACATTTTCACGGTCGATTTATGTTGTTAATCACACTTTTAAGTTCAATTTATCCATTAGAACCCTAGTCCTATCAATTTTAATGGTTTCAGATCTGAATTATTCGATTAAGGTTCAATTTATGGTTCTAAACATGATATCTCACCTCAGCCATTGAGAATGGTGTGCTAATCACCACAATCAAATGAAATTTCGGCAGTATAACGACACTTTCTTGACAATTTTGACAAATTGCACAAAATCACTAAGTTCGGTCAGAGTGTTTTCAAGATCAGGTACTGAAGTTCGGTCGGACTTGCATTCCATTTATACCCTTGCAAGTTCGGGCGAACTTGTAAGCCCAATTCATTGAAAGCCCATTGGTAAGTCCGGGCGAACTTTCTCAAAAAACGTAATAAAACCTAAACAAGTTCGGTCGAACTTGTTTCAACATAATTCTTTTGATCCTTAAGCAAGTTCGGCCGAACTTGCCTGAACTCAATTTCAAATTTTCAAGTTTTTGCAATTTTAGACCCTGAACTTTTCATATTTTACCAGTCCTGAAAATCCACTCAGGTGACCCAGTCCAAGCTGAGATCTTGGTTAACCGATTTGTCTGCCGAGTCCAAGTTAATGACCCCGGTTTGACCTGTTATGAACAAACTGTTGATATTTTTTTCAAAAATCAAAGTTTCAAATTAATGAACTTTTTCATCATTTTGGCTTATCATATTTAACAGATTAGCTCCCAGCCCGTTGTAAATTAGATTCCCACCAGTTTAGCACCTTACCAGACTTCGTAGACCCGTTCTCCAATATTGGTTTGCTGAAAACAATGTAGAAACAATATCTTTTTGAATTTTTGTAAGTTTATGCTAAAACTCACTGAAAATCTTTTTGGTTTTAATCTGTAAAGCAGATAAACTATGTAAAGAACAATGTAAACTATGTACAAACATATTTACAAACATATTTTTGTGAATTCTTGTCTAAGGATCATATCAGTTGATTGAGATATATCACCAGTACGGTTGACCTTTTGATGACTTTAAGTTTTAAACTCGTTTGCCTAGATTGTCGATATGTTTGTCCACTTAAACTTTATCACGTTTCTCAATTTTTCCAAGATATGTTAAGATATGATTTATGAAACTTGACTTATCTGAGGTTCCCACTTCTTGAATATACTCCCGTATCAAGATTCCCTAGATTTCATCTTACATGTGAATATACCATAATTGATATCTGTATCTGGGTTGTACGAGGCCTTGAGAGCTCAGGTTAGTACTACCGTACAGACAAAGAGATGACGGCTCGACTTAAAGGTGTGTTCCATTTAAGGAATCTTTTTCAGCACTACAAATGATTAGATCTTTCGATGCTTTTCAAGATTGCATGCAGTTTAGGGGTTTATAGCGAAAGTATTATAGAAGTTCTAGGCTATTGCTTCCGCAAAATCAGAAGAACTTGTATAATACCCCAGATATCAACTATTTATAAAGACCTCGTATCTCAGAATCAGGCAATCTCTCAAACGAAATTTCGGAGTACTAAATCCATATATCCCAGATGTGTTAATCCTCATGATTAAGCAGTTGTAAAATTTAGTTTATATCCCGGAATCAATTTACTGAACGCGTTAAGCCTATCGACACATCAACAGTAAGACTTGTTTATCCCTTTTAAACTTTACATATCTTTAGCATACTGTGATAGTCCACTGATGTACTATCATTTCCTTTTTGTGACACCGAACTTTTTTTTGTCTTTTTCAATGTTTTTGTACATTTTTTAAAATTTTCATATGTTTTGTATTTTTTGAAAATTTTCAAATGTTTTTGTATTTTCCCAAATATTTCTCACCCTAAAATCAAAAACATATTTTTGTATTTTAGATTTTTAAGAAATACTAATCTAGAAAGATATGATAAACCAATGTGGATCACGTGAACTCGTCGCCCGATCCGTATTCAACCTCAGCTTCAGCACCTGTCAGCAAATTTTTAATACCGTTAAGCCTCATTAGATATTTAAATCTTGTTAAAGGAAATTCTTTGGTATAAAAATCAGCCTTTTGTTCATCGGTGTGGATTTTTTTATTCACATCAACTTCTTTTCGTAGCAGTCACGAATGAAGTGGTAACGAGTTTCAATATGTTTAGTACGTGAGTGATGAACCAGATTTTTGGTTATATCGATAGCTGCCTTGTTATCTACGAATAAAGGTGTATCAAGAAACTGCAGACCATAATCCCTCATCTGTTGTTGAATCCAAAGGATTTGAGACCAACAGCTGGAAGCAGAAATGTATTCTGCCTCACAGGTAGAGAGAGAGACCGTGGTCTGTTTCTTACACTGCCACGTTACCAAACGTGTTTCGAAGAACTAACATCCTGTTGTTGTAGATTTCGAGTTCAGCTTGTCCACTCCGAAGTCTGAGTCAGCATATCCCGTTAGATCAAAATTGTTGTTCTTTGGATACCACAAGCCGGTGCTTGGACATCCCTTTAAGTAACGGAAGATTCGCTTGACTATCTGCATGTGTGACACTCGAGGACTAGACTGATATCTTGCACATAGGCAGGTAGGATACATGATGTCCAGGCGAGATGCCGTCAGATACATCAGAGATCCTATCATTGATCGATAGAGTGTGTCATCAACTTTGGTTCCAGTCTCGTCAATGCAAATCCCATGATTCAGTGCCAGCGGAGTCGAAAGCGGCTTCGAGCTATCCATTTCAAACTTCTTGAGAATGTCGTGAACATACTTTGTCTGATGAATGAATATGTCGTCTGGTAACTGATCGACCTGTAATCCGAGAAAGAATTTCATTTCACCCATGGAGGACATCTCGAATTTCTTCTTCATGATCTTTTCGAACTCTTTGCAAAGACTATCATCCGTTGAACCGAAGATGATATCATCCACATAGATTTGTACAATGATTAGATGAGATCCGACTTCTCTGGTAAACAAAGTACTATCCACTGTGCATCTTGTAAAGCCGTTTCCAACGAGATGTTGCGATAACATCTCGTACCAAGCTCTCGGGACTTGGTGTAATTCGTATAAGGCTTTGTCTAGGAGATAAGCTTTGTTCTTGTTCAGCGGATCGACAAACCCCGGTGGTTGGCCGACGTACACTTGTTCACGAAGTTTACCGTAGAGAAAGGCAGATTTTACATCCAACTGGTTCACCTTAAATCCTTTCCAAGCTGCGAATGCGAGGAAAATGGGATAGACTCTAATTGTGCAACCGGTGCGTATATTTCTGTATAGTCAATACCCTCTTGCTGGTGGAAACCTTTGACAACCAACGGAGCTTTGTTTCTGACAATTACACCCGATCGTCTCTTTTACACTTAAGACCCACTTCATATCTATAGCTTTATGCTTAGGTGATAAGTCTACAAGCCTCCAAACACCCAATTTCTCAAACTGAGTTCCTCTTGCATTGCTATCACCCAGTTCTTGTCTCCCAGAGCTTCATTAACAATTTTTGGCTCTATTTGAGAGATGAAACATGAATAGTAGTAGTAGTCTTGAGTTAGAGCAACTCGGGTGTAAAAACAACTAAGTGCTTTATTGATTTGGCTTCGTGTACGGACACCAGTTTGTAATTCACCAATGATATTCGTTGAAGGATGGTAAGAATATGATCACGATATTTCTTCATTAGCAACATCAACTGAGCTTTGCTGATTTGAGACATTCAGATCACCGTTCAATTCATCATTAGGAGCACTTGATGAAGCTTCATTCTGATTTCTCAGACTTGCAGATTGATTCAACATGTTAGATATCTGCTCAACTTCTTCATCTGATGAGGTTTCACCATCAGCATCAAATGTCGGCGCTTCATCTGAGTCAGAATTCTGATTCTGAGGCATACTTGGCACTGTTGTTGCATTTCCTAGTTCAAAAGAATCATTCGAAGAAGTTATAGCAGGTGTTACTTCTGCTTCAGAAACGTTTTTTAACTTGAACACCACTATTATTCGGACCTGCTTCGGAAGACGAAGAATCTAACGTGGGTTGATTAACCACAATTGGTATGATGATTTGTTCTTGATTCGCTGACTGTTGAAGATAATATAACGCTGCAATTTCTTCTTCAGACGGTTCTTTCGTTAAGTCGAATGACTTCCAAAGATCTTGATAGTTGAACAACCATGCGTTGCCTCTTCTTTGAATAGGATCCGTATAGTTACAGCAATCCACATGTTGTGCTTTAATAACTTTTCTCAACGAGGGAACATATACACGTCTTAGCGGACTCGCATACCCGACAAAGAAATCTTCAAGAGATTTGGCTCCGAATTTACCATCTTGATCCATTACAGTACATTGCGCACCAAATGGCTCTAGAAATTTCAAATTTGGCTTCTGTCGGTTGATCATTTCAAAACATGTCTTTTTTGTTGGTTTGACAGTTAAGACCCTGTTTAGTGTGTAGAAGCCGCTGCAACCGCTTCACTCCAGAAGCTGACTGGAAGCTTTGAATCTGCAAGCACGGTTCTTGTTGTTTCGATTAAAGTTATGTTCTTCCTTTCAGCTACACCGTTTTGTTTCGGAGTATAGGGTGCACTAAACTCGTGCAAAATCCCTTTAGCGTTGCAAAATTCTCTCATTTTAGAATTTTTGAACTCTGTGCTGTTGTCACTGCGAATGCGTCGTACAAGGAGATGATAAAGGTTTTCTAGCTTCTTGAAAAGAATCACCAAGTTTTCGAATGTTTCATCTTTAGATTCTTGGAAGAATACCCACGAATATCTAGAATAGTCATCTGTGACGACCAAGCAGTATAAGTCTCCTGAAATACTTCGAACGTTTACAGGACCAAATAAATCTCATGTGGAGACACTCAAGCGGCAACTTGATTGAGTTCAGAATTTTCTTCCGATGTGACTTTTTGATCTGCTTTCCCTTTTTACATTCTAAGCAGTGATCAGACATATGAAAGCTCCGAAGATTTACACCCTCAACCAGATCATTATGAACCAAGAAATTCATTTTTCGTAAATGAATATGCCCCATTTTCCGATGCCAAAGAATAGAATCTTTCTCAGTAGCCTTCGTTACAAAACATTGCGTTGATTTTGATGAAGTGGTAACGATGCCCATATCTAAGAAATATAGATCATTCTCGCGCGGAGCACGCATCATAATCCATTCATCAGATATTTTAAAACCCGGCTTCAGAATAATTGTAGGACTGTTATACGGATTGTTCGGGCACTAATCTGGCTAACCTAAGGTAAACGTGCGGAATCCGTTTGCTTAGGCGACATTGGATACACTCATTTGTTTCTGTTTAACACTATTTCATTGATCATATGATGTTACAGACCCTGGAAGCACTTGGACAGAGCTTCGCCTCTGTCGTGACAAAATCTCTGAATTTACAAATGAAACATCAAAGCCCTATTTATACTAACACAAGTTCACTGGTGGGAGTGCAAGTTCGGGCGAACTTGCTTAGTCAAGTTCGACCGAACTTGACTACAACACTATCATTTCAAGCGAACTTGTCCCTAAATATACATAAACTTCGACATTTCGCTCCTAAATACTACTCGATATTATACGATGACGTAGGCAACAGACATATGCATCAACAGACTCCCCCTTTGATGTTGCCGTAGTCATCATTCTTCAATTAAGTTCCTGAGTCTTTAATGTTCTCTTGATCTTTATATCTTGAATAACTTTAACATCCATGCTCCCCCTTGCTTTGAGCTTTCTGGTATCTTTAATCAACATGTTTATCTAGCTCCCCTTAATGATGCTCTGAATCTCTAAGATTTAACGATTAAGAACAATCACACGTATCCACACACAAACAGTTTCTTAACATTCTCGTTGGTCCGGCTCACATTCAACATTATCAGGTTACCATGGAAGATTTTGAAAGAAAATCTGTTTGGATTTTTAATATTGAATGCAGAATTGTAAACAAACTAAAATGTAATATTTACAGTTTATATTTTTGTGAGAAAACGTGCTAGAGGATCATATCAGATTTTGAGACATACCACCAGTACCGTTGATCTTAATGACTTTAAGTTTTAAACTTGTTTACTTAGATTGTCATATGTTTATCCACCTAAACTTTAACACATTTCTCAATTGTTCCAAGATATGTTAGGGTAAGAATTATGGAACTTGACTTATCTGTGGTTCCCATTTCTTGAATATACTCCCGTATCAAAATTCCCTAGATTTCATCTTACAGGTGAATATAGCGTAATTGATATCTGTATCAGGGTAATGCGATGCCTTGAGAGATCAGGTTGGTACTACCGTACAGACAAAGAGATGAAGGCTCGACTTTAAGGTGTGTTCCATTTAAGGAATCTTTTCAGCACTGCAAATGATTAGATCTTTCGATACTTTTCAAGATTGCATGCAGTTTAGGGGTTTATTGCAAAAGTATTATAGAAGTTCTAGGCTATTGCTTCCGCAAAATCAGAAGAACTTGTATAATACCCCAGAAATCAACTATCTATAAAGACCTCGTACCTCATAATCAGGCAATCTTTCAAACAAAATTTCAGAGTACTAAGTCCATATATCCAAGATGTGTTAATCCACAAGATTAAGCAGTTGTAAAATTTAGTTTATATCTCGAAAACAGTTTACTGAACATGTTAAGCCTATCGACACATCAACAGTAAGACTCGTTTATCACTTTTAAAACTTTACATTTCTTTAGCATACTGTGATAGTCCACTGATGTACTATCATTTCCTTTTAACGCACAAGTAATCTCATTTTTCATTTTTCAATGTTTTTTATATTTTAAGATTTTCTGTTGTTTTTTGGCTTTTTCAATCATTTTATCTATCTAAAATGATTTTGAAACGATGTTTTTCAATTTTACAAGAATTTTTTACAATTATTAAAATTTTTTTTCTCCCCCTAAAATTGAAAACATCTTATTAAAATCGAAAATAAGAATCTTCCATTTTAACCATTTAACGACATTTTACGAATGTGAACGCGAGACTACCATTTTGTTTGTGTAGAGTATCACTCCTGTCTCTTGTCTCTCTGCATGAACAACCATTGCTTCTCAAATGACGTTTGGCTTGAAGCTTGGTTATCCTGCACATTCAAACAAACTTCAATCAGTTTTAAATAGGAACCCAATCCATTCTGGGTTTAGGTTTACCAAAATCATTAACATCTGAAGCAAACAAACATTCACACTCGTTTTGATATTCAAACAGTTTGATAGAAACTTTATTTGAAATTTTACTTTCTTTGATTTTTTAACTGTTTGAATTATCAAATTTTTCTCCACTGCTCTCTCTTTGGTCCTCAGATTTGTATCTGATGAATTCGTTTTACTTGACTATGAGTAAAATGATTCATTAGAACTTTTATCTGATTTTTTAGACGTATCCGAGGACAAAATCTTTTCCAAATACTCTCTAACTTTTTTTCTCTTTTTTCTCAATATTTCTTTTTGCCCTTGTGATAACTTGACTTTTTGTTCTTTGGGTTCTCTACAGTTTTCTCATTTTTCTTCTCTGTTTTCTTCTCCTCTGGTCTTTTCTCCCCCTAAAATTTAACTGATCTTCTTTTCAGATTAGTCGGACATTCCCTGGAAATATGACCTTTGATTTGACATTTATAGCATCTTCTCGTATCAAATCTCTTTTTCAGGCAGTTAACAGCAATGTGTCCACCAAATCCACAGTTGTAACACACTCTGTTATCATACCAATCTCTCCATTCAGACCAAACGCGCAAATCAACACATTGATTTGACATGAAGTAGTCATCTTTCCTGCTTCTTCTGTAAAATTGATTTGACTTTGAAGCACTGTGGTCTGACCTGCACCACTTGTTCTCAAATTTTTGTGAGTTTTTATAATGATTGGATGACCGTACCGATGAGTTTTTATTTTTGTTTTGAAAATTTTTAAAATTTGTTTTTCATGTTGTTTTTGTTCTCCATTTTCTACTTAGAAGGTTTTTGCGTTGAGCATTCACCTTTTTTAGCAGATTGTAGAACAATTTCTTGAAATTTTTCTTTTAGTTTCAAAAATATTTCCTTTTTATCATTTTTATCATCGGTATTATCATCACAATCCTTAATTATGACAACGTCATAATTTGTGACATTGTCACTTATTGGAATTTCCTTTTTATTCTTATTGAACGGTTTAGGACATATATGATCTAACATTACAGATGAAGTCACAAAACCTTTCAATTGTTTTTCTAAATCATCAACTTTATTTTTTGCAATCTCAACATCTTGTTCAAGTTTTCTAATTTTTTCAAGATGCGAGTTTATTATATTTTGTTTTTCAATAACATTTTTATTCAAAACAGATTTATCATTTTCTAAAATTTTATATTATTTTGAAAGTATTTCACATTTTGTAATTTTTATTTTCTAAAATTTTTATTTGATTTTCAAAATTCTTTTCATTTTCTTTTAACTTTTTATTTTCTAATGACAAACATTCCAAATCTTTCAAAAGTTTGACATTAATAGATTTTAATTTTTGCAATTTAAGCACACAGATTCAGTACACTTTGTGCAAGGTTTTTCAACCTCCACAATTTGTACCTTTACCACTTCTTTATCAACAATTTTTACCTCTGACTTTACCTTCTTGCTTTTAGTCATCTCAGCACGCTCCAGATGTTTAGCACGTAGAGCATTCCATAGCTTTTGTGCCATATCACATTCTGGTAGCAGATTCAAGATATTTCCTTTCACCGACTGCTGTATCAGATTAATCATTTTCTTTTCAGCAAAATAATCATCTTGTTGTTGAGTAGAATATTTGCACTTCTCTAGAATTTGCTGATTTTCATCTCTAGGAATGACATAACCTGTCTCAATCACGACCCAACTATGGAAATGCGTAGCTTTGACCAACTCTCAATTTTTCCTTTCTAAACATCATATTCATCAACCTAGGAGGCTTCATGGACTCCATTTCGTTTTCCAAACTAACCTGTCATTCAAAACATTTGAAAAATGATTAGCAAATAGACAATTTTTAGAAAAATTTGACTTTTTAACCGACAATATCAACGTATCGGTTTGCTAAAAACGTTTAAAATTTTTCAGAAAACTTTTTTACCAGATTAGAGCTTTAAACTCGCCTCATCAATATGAATCTAACGATATATAATGTCCGAGACGTTTTTCGGGATTTTCATGCCTTTTTTTTAGAAACCTTAGACAAGTTTGGTCGAACTTGTCACAGCGTGTGAAACTCAGCTATTTAACAAGTTCGGGCGAACTTGTATAAATTTCAAGAGAAATAAGCAAGTTCGGGCGAACTTGCAAGAATTTCAAGAGGCTTTACAAGTTCGGGCGAACTTGTAATATTTTCAACAATATTTAATCAAGTTCGGGCGAACTTGATGAAATTTGTTTGAAAAATAAGCAAGTTCGAGCGAACTTACCCAAAATCCTTGAAAAATCAATCAAGTTCGGGCAAACTTGATGAAAAATGTGAATTTTTCAGTCAAGTTCGAGCGAACTTGATGTTAAGTTCGAACGAACATGAGTTATTCGACATGGTTTTTTGCAATTTTTGACATGAATTCGTTTGTTTTAAGCTCTGATCTTTTCAAGGGTTTATCTATTATGGATTTTACGTATTATGTTTGAAAATCAATCCATTTTATCCGTGAATCGTCCAAGAAAAATTAAAAATAGAAGAAATGAGTAGAAGATGAGATGTTCTATGTCCAATGTCTTCAAATTAGGCCAATCCTGCTCTGATACCACTTGTAGGACCGTTATACGGATTGTTCGGGCACTAATCTGGCTAACCTAAGGTAAACGTGCGGAATCCGTTTGCTTAGGCGACATTGGATACACTCATTTGTTTCTGTTTAACACTGTTCATTGATTATATGACGTTATAGACCCTTGAAACACTTGGACAGAGCTTTGCCTCTGTCGTGACAAAATATCTGAATTTACAAATGAAACATCAAAGCTCCTATTTATACTAACATAAGTTCGCTGGTGGGAGTGCAAGTTCGGCCGAACTTGCTTAGTCAAGTTCGGCCGAACTTGACTACAACACTATCATTTCAAGCGAACTTGTCCCTAAATATACATAAACTTCGACATTTCGCTCCTAAATACTGACTCGATGTTATACGATGACGTAGGCAACAGACATATGCATCAACAATAATACATTCTTTGTCATTGAAATGCACCGTGAACTGTTTGTCACAAATCTGCGATATGCTCAGAAGATTATTCTCCAGCTCTGCAATGTAGTTCACGCGATCAAATGAAACAACGCCATTGGAAAGTTTTCCTTCGGTGACGATTCTTCCACCCAGATTACCAGCAAATCCAACATATCCGCTGTTAGTAGCTTTTATGTCGAACATAAGAGCTTTCATTCCCGTCATATGCCTGGATGCTCCACTATCCAGAATCCACTTTGAAAGTACGGATCTCTGGAGCCCCTTCACATATTAAGATCTAGTTAAAGAGCGCGACCTAAGCCTTTTTGGTCTTGGGTTTTGGATAGAAAGCTTGGAAATCATCCTCGTAAACTCCATCTGAGCCTCCACTGTCAGTTACATTTTGAAAACTCACTTTCTTTTTACCCTTTGATGAGTTATTACCAATTGTAGATTTGACAGTCTCGGTTTTGGTCTCAGATTTTGATTCTTTCTTATTATCAGTCTTAACAAGCTTAGACTTGATAACAACAGATGTTGTTGACTTTTTCTTAGCAATCCAGGCTTGTGATTTAATGTTTGCCTTTTTGATGTAAAACCGTGATTCGTTTGCCCTAGAAGTTTCACCTATTTTGAAAGTTGAGTTTTCAAATTTCTTTTCAATTTTAGATTTAACCTCACGTATTGATTCATTTCTTTTCAAAATCGTTATAGGTTTTACAAACTCTGGTTGCTTTGGTTTTACAACATCTGAATTTTCTTTCCTTCGAAGATAGGCCGGCTTAGATTTTGGACACTTGCGTGCAATATGACCAACTTCATTGCACTTGAAGCAAGTCCGATTATCATGTGAGTGTCCACTAGTGGATTTTACATCACTTATGGCTTTCGCCTTATCTCGAAGTTCTTTCTGTTTCTTAAACTCATCGTTTGATTGTTTTCCGATCAAACTTCCTCTTGAACCGTGTTTGTCCCATAAACAAATTTCATGTTTTTATCTTTGTACGCATGAAATGGTGACTTTTTCTTAACATGTTCTTCATCCACATCTAAAACCAACTCAGCTCTCTAGTTTTCCGGATGATCACTACCATTCCTTCGGTAGTTATTGTAATTTCTTTTAGGTTTAGAATAGAATTTCTTTTCTTTCTTCTCCAGGTCATCTGATGTAACTTCAACCAGTTTGAACTGTTTATCCAATTGATCTTCTTTGACATTCCGAATCGGAAAACTGTCATCAAAGTATAATCTATTAGATTCCTTAACCTTGTACATGACAACGTTAGGATCATCACATAGATCATCTTCTGATGATGTATCGTCATCTTCGGAATTTGTGTCAGAACTGTTCAAACTCGAGGTGGCGCTCTCAAAGCTGCCATCATCCAAATCATTCAGAACATTTTCAACCACATTTTTAACTACCGCATTATTGTCATCATCTGATTTAGTATGGACTACATATGTTCTCCGGCAACTCATTTAATCACAATGTTGAGTGCCTTATCCATCCCATCAACAGTTTTGCGACAATACTTCTCGCATAGGGGTGGAGGAATATTGTTGTATTCTTTACCATTTTTCTTTTTAGATCTTTTATCATTTTCTTCCGACGAAATCGTAGGAAGTATATGATCAATGACATAGGCGTTAGTTGTGTAACTTCTTAAAAGTTGTTGAACACGTTCTGTTTCAATTTTCATGTCCTGGAGTTGTTGTTTGGTTTCAGCAATGGTGTTAATGTAGATGTTTATTGCTTTTTGGTTATCCATTACTGTACCTTTCAACATCCTTACAGTATCATGTTGTTCAATATTATTTCTATCGAGCCTGCCATAATCAACTTTCATTTTGTCATACGCTTCCTTCATTGTACGATAATCGTATTTGAAATGTTCGTTATGTACATTGAGTTCAGCGACGATTTGTGATTTTCGGCACATTTAGCACACGGCTCGGTACATTTTGTGCAAGGTTTTACATCCTCCACAACTTGCACTTTGACAACTTCCTTTACCTCTGGACCCACATTGGTTAGATTCGCCATCATAGCTTTATTGGCAATGTCCGTGAGGTTTTCAGCATTTATTTCTTGAGAACATCAATGACTTCTTCATTAATCGATTTCTCCTCGACCACTTGCTCCTGAGAACTTCCGTCAAAGTTACCTGCAAAACCAGAAGTTGAGTTAGAAGATAAAATGCCTTGTGTCTTCATGTGAAGATACATTTCCTCTTCTTCCTGTTGTTGCAGATACTGTTCCAGTAGAGCATTCTCCATAGCTGCGTCTTCAACAGATGTATCTTCAGCCATCAATGCAACACCTGTCTTCTTACCAATATAAGAATTCCAATCAAAACGATCATCTTTGTTGGTAGCAACCATTGCGTTCTCAGTATTGTTGGATGATTTTTCTTGAATCTCAACTTGAGTCTTCTTTGGAAATGGTTTATACTGTAGCGACTTCTTGTAGTATTCGTTGCCACCTCCAAATGGACTTGATTGCCCGTTGCTTCAGGATTTTTGCATTCTCTCTTGAAATGCCCTTTCTGTCGGAATCTGAAACAAGTGACCTTTGATTTGTCGAACCCTAGCTTGTTGCTTGAATTTCCGATATCTCGGCCTGTGAGTTCAACAAACTTTGTCACCCTTCGAATGATAGAAGCTAAGGACCATTTAATGTCCATCAGTTCAAGCTCTTCTTTGTCCACCTGATTATAGTCTTCTGCGGTCATTTCAGGATTGCCGATTTTCCCTGCCACTAGACTTTCATATGATTCTAGAACTGTGGCGAGAAGTGCCATGTGTTGTTTTGCAACTTGCTCAGAAACAACATTGTTTAGATTGACAACAATGTTACATTTGTACACATTTGGATCAGAATTCGTTTGTTGATTCTGATTTGCTTGATTCTGATATGAAGAATTTGAACTAGTGCTCGAAAACGAAGAACTCTGTGGACTTTGATCATATTGTGGATATGATTGATTCTGATCCTGTGGCAAAGAGTTCATATTTGCACTGAATGCTGTTTGTATTTTTGGACTTGAAATGTTGTCTTGCATTCCATTCTTATAATACAGACCAACATCTTGGACAATGTTAACATTCTTCGACTTTGCGATCTTTAGAAGTTCCATCTCATGACCTTCTAGTTTGTCGATGAATGTGGCCAGCTTAAAAATTCCCAATTCGGACTTTCTTTCAAGACCATGAGGTAAGTAGTCCACTCTCCGTCAGGTAACGCATCAGCAAGCTTATCGATGTACTCTGGTTCTGTCTTCTCAAGACCGTGTCTTCTCATTTGAACTTTCAGATGACAAAAACGCTCAATCATCTGATTCATTGTCTCTCCCTTCAACATGGTAAAAATATCGAATTCCTTCAAGATAAGAGCTTTTTTACTCTTGATAATCTCTGGCTTCCTTGGTATTTCTTTTGCAGTGATAACCATAGCTCTCTCGCAGTCGTGTATTGGGCAATAAGACCAAATATCCTCTTTAACGGATTATATAATGAGACTGGTCATCTTTTTCTCAGCAATGTACTCATCTTTTTGTATTGTGGTGTACTTGTACTTTTCTAGAATTTGTTGATTCTCGTCTAACGGAATGACATAACCTCTCTCAATAGTCACCCAGCTTTGGAAATGCATGGCTTGAACCCAATAACTAAACTTCTACTTCCATCCTTCGTACTCGTCCATACTCATTAACTTCGGAGGTTTAACGGATGTGCCTATTTCGTTGTCAAGGTTGACTTGTTGTATCACATTGGCATTGGACGTACCCACTCCTGACATAAATGCTCTCTGAAGATCATCCATCGCCAATATCAACACACGTACGCTGAAAACACTTTCAAACTTTGAAAAATGTTAGAACTACTACAAGTTCGGTCGAACTTGCAGTGGAAAAATGAAGAATTTCAGATTTTAACACAAGTTCGGTCGAACTTGTGTGATTTGTTTTTGAAAAAGCATCTAAGAACTTCGAGCGAACTTGCAATTTGAATTTATAAGAACCTTGCAAGTACGGGCGAACTTAGCTTAAGGTTTCCAGATTTTTATCAAGTTCGAGCGAACTTGATAAAATAACAATGAAAACTTATTAAGTTCGAGCGAACTTAACAAAACTTCTCTCAAAAACCCCAAGTTCAAGCGAACTTGATAGAAAATCACTCAGAAAGTGAGTTTCTAAGTCAAGTTCGGCCGAACTTGGGTTACAAGTTCGATCATAGTGAGTTTGGAAAACATGGTTTTTGCAACAATTTGACACCAATTCATTTGATTTTAGCCTCCAAACTCTCAGGGTTTATCTATGATGTATTTAACATGACATATTCAAATTTGGACAGAATTTGCCCGTGAATTCTTCATTTTATTGTAAAAGTTAAGAAAATAAGAAGAATGGAGTAGAATTAGAGATGTTCTTGTCTTGATATCAATCAAATCAGGCTATTCTAGCTCTGATACCATTTGTAGGACCGATCCTGACAGCGCAGGAACGTAGATTTGATATCTAATGTCCATAATTGAGGAAATATTACGACATGATTACCAAATAACAAGAATTACTCAATTAAACATCAATTTTATTGATAAACGTCAAGTCTCCAATTTGACAGAGCTTCGCTACTCCTGAGCACAAAGTTACAAATGACAAGATCAAGCTAGCTATTTATAGGAAACCAAGTCCACTGATATGGAGGTGAGTTCGGGCGAACTTGACATCACAAGCATATTACCAGCGAACTTGACTAACTTCTACATAAATACTTGATTTCGCTAGCCTATTCACATCTAACCTATTCAGACTCGATATAAGACTAAGACATAGACATTGCTGAAATCAAACAACAACTTCAAGATATGACAACTGAAACTGAAAGAGTTCGACAATTGTTAAGAAGTTATACCACTAACGCGTATGTTATCGATCACATTCTTCCAACAATCCCAACGGAAGAAAAACCTAAAAAGAAAGCGGGCAAAGAATATAGCAATGTTCCTCCACCCCTTTGCGAGAAATCCTGTGTTAAAACTGCAGACGGGATGGACAAGGCGCTCAATGTTGAATTACTTTCTGAAAAGAAAAACGAGTTGCCAGAGAATATTGATATAGTCTATGCTAAATCTGATGATGATAACAACGTTGTGGTTAACAAAGTTGTTGAAAATGTTTTAAGTGATTCTGATGACGGCAGCTTCAAAAGCGCCAACTCGAGTTCAAAGAATTCCAATTCACAATCTGAAAATGACGATAAGTCATTAGAGGATAGTCCAAGGTGACATATTGTAATGTACAATTAGATTCGGATAGACTATACTTTGATGATAGCTTCCCAATTCAGAATGTGAAGGAAGAACAAAAATTCTATTCCAAACCTAAAAGAAACAATTACCGAAGAATCGGTGGTGATCATCTGGAAAACCGGAGAGCGGGGTTGGGTTTAGAAGAAGAATCAGATGAATCTGTAAAGAAACTATCACCATTTCATGAATATAAAAACAAACACATGAATTTTGTATATGGGACGAATACAGTTCATGAAGAGAGTTTGACTGGTAAACAGTCAAATGATGAGTTCAAGAAGGAGAAAGAAATTCGAGATAAAGCAAAGGTTACAAGTGGTGTCAAAACTTCAAGTAAAGTAAGACCACCTGTTAAAGGACATCCACTTGATAATCGGACATGTTTCAAGTGCAATGAACTTGGTCATTTGGCACGACTATGTCCGAAATCAAAACCAGCTTATCTTCAAAGAAAAGAAGATTCAAATGTTGTTAAACCAAAGGAACCGGTGTTTGTAAAACCTGTAAAGATTTTGAAACGAACTGAATCAAAACCAAAAGTTAAACCAAAGTCTAAAAACACTTTTGAAAATTCCATCTTCGAAAAAGGTGAAACTTCTATGTTTAATGAAAACAAGTTTTACATCAAAAAGGCTAATATCAAATCTCAAACCTGGATTGCCAAGAAAAGGTCAACAACATCTGGTGTTGTTAAGTCTGAGCTGGTAAAGACTGACAACACAAAAGAATCAAAGACTTGAATCACTAAGTCTGAGCAGGTGAAGACTAGTGAGAATGTGAAAGAAATTAAAACAGAAATTAAAAACGATAATGTCAAATCTGTAAAAGATAAGAAAAAAGTGAAATTTTCAAACATTAACATTGTTGAAACAGATGATGAATTTGAGTTTGATGATGTTGATGAGTTTGAATATGCTTTTATTGATGGTTATCCAGTAAAACCCAAGACCAAGAAGGCTTGGGTAGAGCTTTTCACCTAATTTCTGAATTTTGCAGGGGCTCCAAAGGTCCGTACTTTCAAAGTGGATTTTGGATAGTGGAGCATCCAGGCACATGGCGGGATTGAAGGCATTGCTATTCGACAGTAAAGCTATCAATGGTGGATATGTTGGATTTGCAGGAAATCAAGGTGGAAGGATAGTCGCCGAGGGAAAACTCTCAAATGGCGTAGTTTCATTTAATCGTGTGAACTATATTGCAGAGCTTGAGAACAATCTTCTGAGTATATCGCAGATTTGTGACAAGAAATTTACAGTCCATTTCAATGATAAGGAGTGTATTATCTTGAAGCCGGGATTCAATATTCCAATGAGTGGATTCTGATGCGAGCACCACGAGAGAATGATTTATATGTTCTTGATATGGGTGTTGCTACCACTTCATCACAATCAGCACAATGTTTTGTATCAAAGGCTACTGAAAAGGATTCTATTCGTTGGCATCGAAAGATGGGGCACATTCATTTGCGAAAAATGAATTTCTTGGTTCATAATGATCTTGTAGAAGGCGTAAATCTTCGAAGTTTTCAGATGTCTGATCATTGCTTGGAATGCAAGAAGGGAAAGCAGATCAAGAAATCTCATCCGAAGAAAATTCTAAACTCAATCAAGTTGCCATTAGAACGTCTCCACATGGACTTATTTGGTCCTGTAAATGTTTGAAGCATATCAGAGACTTATATTGCTTGGTCATGACAGATGACTATTCGAGATATTCGTGGGTATTCTTTCAAGAATCAAAAGACAAAACGTTCGAGAACTTGGTTATTATATTCAAGAAACTCGAGAACATTTATCATCTACTGGTCAGATGCATTAGAAGTGACAATGGCACAAAGTTTAAGAATAACAAAATGAAGGAATTCGCAACGCAAAAGGGATTTTGCACGAGTTTAGTGCTCCCTATACTCCACAGCAAAACGGAGTTGCTGAACGGAAGAATCGAACGTTGATTGAAACTGCGAGAACCATGCTTGCAGATTCTAAACTTCCTATCAGCTTCTAGAGTGAAGCGGTTGCTACGGCTTGCTACACGCTAAACATGGTTCTCACTGTCAAGCCAACAAAGAAAACATGTTTTGAGATGATAAACCGACAGAAGCCAAATTTGAAGTTCTTAGAACCATTCGGTGCTCCATGTACCGTAATAGACCAAGATGGCAAATTTGGAGCTAAATCTCTCGAAGGTTTTTTTGTCAGATATGCGAGTCCGTTGAGAAGAGTATATGTTCCTTCATTGCGAAAGGTTATTGAAGCACAGCACGTGGATTGTTTCAATTACACGGATCAAATTCAAAGGAAAGGTGACGCGTGGCTGTTTAACTATCAAGACCTTTGGAAGTCATTTGACTTGCCCAAAGAACCAACTGATAAAGAAGTTGCAGCGTTATATTATCTTCACCAGTCAGCGAATCAAGAGCAAATTGTTCGACCAGTTGTGGTTAATCAACCCACGTTGGATCCATCTTCTTCTAACGCAAGTTCAAACATTAGTGGTGTTCTGGCTGAAAATTCTGAAACATTATACTACTACTCTTCCAACAAATGCCTCTACTGAACCAATGAATACAACAACGGAGCCCAGTATACCTCAGAATCAAGATTCTGATTCAGATGAAGCACCAACATTTGATGCAGATGGGGAATCATCTTCTTCAGATGAAGAAGTGGAGCAGATAACAAGTCTTCTTAATCAATCTGCAGTCCCGAATAATAGAAATGAAGCTTCATCAAGCTCTCCAAACATTGAATTGGTTGTTGATCTCAATATCATGAATCAACAAAACTCAGTAGATGTTCCAAGTGAAGAATTGCCGCGATCATATTCCTATCATCCGTTATCGGGGAACTTCAAACTGGTGTTAGAACTCGAGGGTAAATTAAGAAAGCACTCAGTGGTTTCTACACACGTGTTGCTACAACCTAGAACTATTGTTTCCATTCATGTTTCATCTCTCAGATTGAACCTAAGACAGTTAATGAAGCTTTAGCAGATGAAAACTGGGTACAACAAATGCAAGAAGAATTATTGCAGTTTGAAAAGTTGGGGTGTGTGGAAGCTTGAAGACCTACCAGAAAATCAGAAAGCAATTGATACAAAATGGGTCTTTAAGTGTAAACGTGATGATAGAGGGGTTATTGTTCGTAACAAAGCTAGGCTTGTTGTCAAGGGATTTCACCAGCAGGAAGGGATAGACTACACAGAAGTCTATGCACCAGTAGCTCGATTGGAATCTATTCGAATATTTCTAGCTTTCGCATCATGGAAAGGATTTAAGGTCTATCAATTGGATGTCAAATCGGCTTTTCTGTATGGCAAATTACGCGAGAAGGTGTACGTTGGACAACCACCAGGGTTTATCGATCCACTTAACAAGAAGAAAGCGTACCTACTGGATAAAGCACTCTACGGTCTACACCAAGCCCCGAGAGCTTGGTACGAGACGTTAACGCAACATCTTGTCGAAAACGGCTTTATCAGAGGAACTATGGATAGTACTCTTTTCACCAGAGAAGTTGATGGCCATCTGATTATAGTTCAAATCTACGTTGACGACATCATATTTGGATCTACAAACGATAGTCTCTGCAAAGAGTTTGAGGGAATCATGAAAAAGAAATTCAAAATGTCCTCGGTGGGCGAAATGAAGTTCTTTCTTGGTTTGCAAGTAGATCAGCTTCCGGATGGTATTTTCATTCATCAGACTAAGTATGTTCACGACATCTTGAAGAAGTTTGGAATGGAAAGCTTGAAGCCTCTATCTATGCCTCTCGCTCTAAATCATGGTATTTGTGTTGACGAGACTGGAGCCAAAGTTGACGAGACGTTATACAGATCGATGATTGGATCATTGATGTCTTTAACGACATCACGCCCAGATATTATGTATCCAACCTGCCTATGCGCCAGATATCAGTCAAGCCCGAGGATCTTACACATGCAGATCGTTAAGCGTATCTTCAGATATCTGAAAGGATGCCCAAGCACCGGCTTGTGGTACCCGAAGAACGACAATTTCGATCTCACAGGCTATGCTGATTCCGATTTTGGTGTAGATAAGTTGAATTCAAAATCAACTACAGCGGGATGCTAGTTCTTTAGAACAAGAATGGTAACCTGGCAGTGTAAGAAACAGACTACGGTCGCTCTCTCTACTTGTGAAGCTGAGTATATCTCGGCCTCCAGTTGTTGTTCACAGATTCTATGGATTCAACAACAGATGAGAGACTATGGTCTGCAACTTCTAGACACTTTGTTGTATGTTGATAATAAGGCAACCATCGATATAACTAAAAATCCGGTTCATCACTCACGCACAAAACACATTGAAATTCGTTATCATTTCATTAGTTATTGCTATGAAAAGAAATTGGTGCAAATAGAAAAAATCCACACTGACGAACAAAAGGCTAATTTTTATACCAAACCATTTTCTTTATCACGGTTCAAATACTTGTTGAGAATTAACGGTGTGAAAATTTTGCTGACAGGTGCGGATGCTGAGGTTGAATATGGATCAGATGACGAGTTCGCGTAATCCAGATTGGTTTGTAAATATCTTTCTAGTTCAGAATTTTGTTAAAAACTAAAATCCAAAAAGATGTTTTGATTTTAGGGGGAGAAATGTTAGAGAAAATACAAAAACATTTGAAAAACTTTTAAATCCAAAAACATATAAAATTTAAAATGTTCAAAAACATTGAAAAAGACAAAAAGAATTCAGTGTCATAAAAGGAAATGATAGTACATTAGTGGACTATCACGTATGCTAAAGAAATGTAAAGTTTAAAAGTGATAAACGAGTCTTACTGCGGATGTGTCGATAGGCTTAAACATTTAGTAAATTGTTTTCGAGATATAAACTAAATTTTACAACTGCTTAATCTTGTGGATTAACACATCTTGGATATATGGACTTAGTACTCTGAAATTTCGTTTGAAAATTTGACTGATTCTGAAATACGAGGTCTTTATAAATAGTTGATATCTGGGTATTATACAAGTTCTTCTGATTTTTCGAAAGCAATGGCATAGAACTTCTATAATACTTTCGCTATAAACCCAAATTGCATGCAATATTGAAAAATATCAAAAGATATAATCATATGCAATGCTGAAAAGATTCCTTAATTGGAACACACCTTAAAGACGAGCCTTCATCTCTTTGTCTGTACGGTAGTACTAACCTGAGCTCTCAAGGTCTCGCACAACCCAGATACAGATATCAATTACGCTATATTCACATGTAAGATGAAATCTTAGGAATCTGGATACGGGAGTATATTAAGAAGTGGGAACCACAGATAAGTCAAGTTTCATAAATCATACCTTAACATATCTTGAAACAGTTGAGAAATGTGGTAAAGCTTAAGTGGACAAACATATCGACAATCTAGGTAAACGAGTTTAAAACTTAAAGTCATTTAAAGGTCAACGGTACTGATGATATGTCTCAATCAACTGATATGATCCTTAGACACGAATTCACAAAAATATGTTTGTACATAGTTTACATTGCTTATTTCATTGTATTTCAGATTTACATATTAAAATCAAAAAGATTTTCAGTGTATTTTAGCATAAACTTACAAAAAATATAAAAAGATTTTATTTCTACATTGTTTTTCAATAAACCAATGTCAGAGAACGGATCTTCGAAGTCTGCTAAGGTGCTAAACTGGTGAGAATCTCTTTGACAACGGGCTGGGAGCTAATATGTTAATCTGAAAAGTCAAAACGATGAAAAGTTCATTAATTTGAAACTTTGATTTTGAAAATATCAACAGTTTGTTCGTAACGGGTCAAACCGGGGTTATTACTTGGACTCGGGAGACAAATCAGTTAACCAAGGTCATTAGCTTGGGCTTGGTCAACTGAGTGGATTTTCATAACTGGTAAAAGTTGGAAAGTTCAGGGTTAAAAATGAAAAATTTGAAAAAGTTAAAACTTTGAGGTTTGGCAAGTTCGGCCGAACTTGCTAAACAAATTCAAGTTTGACAATCAGCAAGTTCGACCGAACTTGCAGATGGTTGTTTGTTAGTTTTACAATAAGTTTGCTTGAACTTAATCTGGGCCTTTATGTTGGGCTTAACAAGTTCGCCCGAACTTGACATGGTATAAATACCATTCAAGTTTGGCCGAACTCATTTACTTGTTATCAGAACTGTTTTGAGCGAACTTGAGCTGTTAGAGATTTTGAGTGAAATTGTCATTTGCATACCGTTATACTGTCCGATTGAAGTTAGTTTTTGGTGGTTAGCACACCAATTACAATAGCAGAGGTAATTAATTGAGAATAAACCATGATTGAACTGTTAAGGAAACAAAACTAAATCTAAAAACTTAAAATTTGATAGTTTTAGGTGTTATTGGAAAAAAATTGAACATAGATCTTTATCTACACTTAAAATCGACCTTGAAATTGATTTTCATTGAACTGAAATACATGTTTGCATGTTTGAACTTGGTTGATCTATTGAAGAAGACGACAAGTTCGGCTGAACTTGATAGAACTTGTTGTCAAGTTCGACCGGACTTGTCTAAAACACAACTAAATGAATCAGAAACATGTTCGACCGAACTTGATTGTTGAAGTGTTTTTTATCCAATCATGTTCGACCGAACTTATATTAACAAAAAGTGATTTGTTTGAATTGTAAGTTCGCCCGAGCTTGTTCTTTAATGTGGAACATGTGTCTCATACATGTTCGGCCGAACTTAGGAAAAATTGAATTTTAAAAACTGTAAGTTCGCCCAAACTTGCATTCGTAAAAAGTTGAACATGTGTGTTACATGTTAGGGCGAACTTGATTAAAACTGAATGTTATAACACCTAATCAAATTCGCCCGAACTTGATTAAAGTGTTAGAAATTTTTTTTTGGTATTTTTCTCGAAAAGCGTGCTAATTGTTTTGCGTTGTTTTTCATTCACAAATTCCAGCGCGTGTTATCTCAGTTGAGTTTTCCAAAACTCACAATACACGCATCACGCTTGACAAGTCTTTTGTCCGTCGCTGAAAGAATATGATAGCATTTTGAAGTTTCTTGAAGATAGTCATATTCGCCGTGCAATTACCGAGCGCACCGTTTCTTATCGATCTCATATTGTTCCCTTCTGGATGAATGCAGGTCTAAACGCTGACGAGAAGACGATTCTTTTCTACAGTACAAGTTGGTGATGAGATAAAGCCGATCACAGTTACTGAAGGCGATATTCGAAGAATTTTGGAGCTCAAAGAAAAATAAGATGATCCGATTCATCTAGATGAGAAGATGGTTCGTGGGTGTTTCTTCCGCATGGGTTATAAGGGGAGTGTGAATAAACCAACACTGAAGAAAGGGGAAGTGCCAAACCCCTATAAGCTTTTGATGCATGCTCTAATTCACACGTTCAGCCATCGCAAAGCCGGTTTAGATGATGTTCAAGATTATTTGGCTAGCATGGCAACGGCGCTTATTTTGAAGAAGCCCTTCAACGTTTCAAAGATAGTGTCACTCACATGTCAAAGAACATAGAGGATTCGAGATTGTGCTTATATCCAACATTTATTCAGATACTGATCGATGAGAAGTATCCCAACATAGCTCGAGATCCAAATGACATTCTTTATTTAGTTCATCTCGATGAAACCACAGTGAAGAAGCTTATTAAGTTTCACAACTTCAGCTCCTATTGCCAAACCAGTATTCGGAGCAATTAAAGATTCAAATTATGTATCGCCACCTGGAAACAAATGGAGAAAAGAAGGTAGCGAATATGAGAATGAGCTTAAAGCTGAACGAGAGTGGTTTGAAGAATTCAAACCAAAGGCAAGGAGTGAATGGTTTTTGAAAGATGAAGCTGATAAACCAAAGAAGAAGCGAGCGTCAAAAAAAGCTGAAACTTTGTTTGTTAATGAGGAGGAGACTGAGAATGTTGAGGCAGTGGTTGGATCTAGCGCTGCAGTTGTTGTTGAAAGTCAAGAAACAGTGAAGTCAACTCAAGAAGAGGTAATTTCTGCTACGTCCGAAAATGAAGAATCTGATAAAGAGCCTGAAAAGACAGAGGCTGAAATAAGAGCAGAAAAAGAAAGGAGATTGGATGCAGATTTTGATCCAAGTGCAGAAAAAGAATCTGATGAGGAGAGGCCAAAGAAAAAGACTAAACGAACAAAGTCCTGCTATCGAAATATAAAAAAAGACTATAGGGTCACCTCACACTAAAGGGAAACAAAGGGCTTAGAAAGCTCAAAAAGCTGTGAGCAAAAGATACAAGAGCAAGGTGAAAAGCACTGAAGCCACACAAGAACCTTCTGGTGCTCAGTGAAAGGAGCTACACAAGAAGCCCCTCCACAAGAACCTCCTGTTATCGTACATGATGAAGCTGAAAGGCAAGGAGTTACACAAGAACCTCCTGTGTCTGAATTTATTGAAGTTTCGATTGCTGAATCACCGAGTGCTCAAAAGACTTCTATTCCTGAAAGCTCTATGCCGAAGAAGTCTTCACCGAAAGCTGCAACACCAAAAGAATCAACACCCAAGACACCGAGGGGAAGTATGTTTGGTGATATGCCACATGGTCCAATCAGTCTTGAAGATTTGGATGAATTTTTCCCTGAAACGAATGCTGAAATGTTAGAAAAACAAGTGAAGGTTTTGGAAGATAAAGTTGCGCAGATTGAGTTAGAAAAGGCTGAGCTCGTAAAGAAGACGAATAAAAGCGAAGTCGAAAAGAAATTCTTGATGATAAAGTGAAAGTGCTTGAGAATGAACGAGAATATTACAAGACGTAGATAGAAAGTCTACAGGACGTAAAGGAAAAGTTACAGACATAGATTGCAGAATTGAAGAAAATTCAAGCTCTGAATGATCGAAGATTCATCAGATTACAAAAGGTGTTAGCCAACAATCTGAATATTGATTTTATCGCTGAATACGATCGTTTGGATCGTCAAGAAGCCAAGGAACATGCTTGAGAGAGATTTGGCTGAGAGTGGTAAAGGGAAGCAAGTTGAGTGTGAAGCCCCTAAATCTACTACTGAGAAATCTTCGATGTCCCCGAGAAATCTGTTGAAGATGTTTCAAAAGTTTCTGAGCCTGATATACAAAAGGTTGATGAATCTGTCAAGCCTTCTGATCCTATCATTGTTACTGAAGAGAAAGACAATGAAGAAGCCGAGAAGGAAGATAAGAATGATGAAGAGGAAGAAGAATATGAAGATTGGAATGTAGGGGATGATGATGATGATTTTGATCAAGGAGATGATGATTTTGATTAGGGTGGTATAGGCTTAAAGATCAATGAAGCTAAAGTTTCTGATGAATTTGATTTTTCTGATCTGATGGACGATGAATCTAATCGAATGGAAGATAAAAGCCAGGGGGAGTCAGGGCAAAAAGGGCCTTCAGATGATGTTGATTTACTAGATGTTGATCGTTTTGTGAAGCCTATGACTGCAGTACCTATGAAGCCTTTAATACTAATGTTGGAACTCAATGTTGAAGAAGGTGAGTTTGTACATAATTACACGAAAGAAGATTTGGCGAAACTAGTTGAAATTGAAGCTGAGAACTTGGAGTTTGATTTTGAAGAGGTTATGGATGTTAACACATTTGAACCTAAAGAGTATCAGTATGAAAGAAGGTTTGAGGCCTATGAGTATGATCGTGTGATTGTTGAAGACTGGTCCTCGGATGATGAAACAAATCAAAAAGCTAAGTATGTTGGTCAGGATTCAGAAAGTTTTCTACATTTGAAGAGATGTATAAACAGCTGAATGAAGATATGTTGAAAGATAGAATTGCTGAAGAGCTAAGAGAAGGAAAATTCCTAAACCGATGACCAAAGAAGAGATAGCTGAAGCGAGAAAATCCTGGTTCAAGGAGATGCCTCGTGAACGTAAGTTTCGACGTCCACTAGCATTCTTCACCAGAGATAAATATGTTTCTTTGGGAGATATACTTAGTTGGGGATGGTTTAAGGAGCTCAACATTTATGCAATCAAAAGAGAGTTTGGAGTACAATACTTCAAATATCTTGCTGATTTAAAGACTTTGCCGTATTGGGATATGGAAGAGCTGGTACAAACAGTGAATTTTACTTATCAGATGAAGACAGTTGATCAATTGTTATGGAAGAAGATAAAGTACGAAGCTGAAAAAGGTTGGAATCACTGGAAGCCGTTTATTCCGAGGCGAAGAATAAAGATTAACAAGCTTACAGGAGAAAAGGACATAACGTTAATTATGAAACGTCCTAGAGCCATGAGGAATATGCCGCTTATGCCGATCGAATAGAACTTTCATCCTTTATTCAAGTGGTGTCAGATTGATCCAGCTACATGCGAAGCAGTGATTTAAAGTTTGAAGATCACTTGGATATTGCTAAGGAACGAGTTGAAGTGATGGGTTATCAAGGTATTAGAGGATTGTGGAGGACGATTAGGATTCTAGATCCTATGTGGTTGGTAAACTGCTCGAGAGAAGATATAAAATGCCTTTTATACAGCAAGATTGTGTTTGAAGAAAGAGAAAAGGTATAGGCGATGCAGTATCAGAAAGTTGTCAACGTTTGCTATGCACGTAATGTGAATTCAGGGAAGATGTGGCAAACAAAGTGAAGGGATCTGGAAAGAGTTGAATTTCTTAAAGAAGAAATCAGAAGTGAGGTGATTAAAGAAAAGATGGAAAAAGCGGTAAGGCAAAGTTCGTTCAAGATGGCTAACTTCAAAAGACCACCGCCAACTGATCAGACGTCGGATCCGAAACAAGAGAGACGAAAGAAGCTGTACAAGAACTTCTTTGGTCGGGTATGTTAATGTATATATGAAGACAGAGTTTTGAAGATTGATAAAAGACGAAGACGATATCCAAGGGGGAGTCTGTTGGTGCATAATGTCTATGTCTTAGTCTTATATCGAGTCTGTATTGTATAAAGCTGAATAGGCTAGGATATGAAGTATTTATGAAATGATGTAGCCAAGTTCGGTCATGTATATGTAGTGTATGCATGTTCGGCCGAACTTGCTTATGCAAGTTCAGGCGAACTTATGTCTACATGGCCGAACTTGTAAACCTATAAATACCTAGCTTGTGTGTCTCATTTGTAACCTTGGTATTGTAGAGGCGAAGCTCTGTCAGTCTGTAATCTGAACGTTTAATCAATGAAACTAACGATTAACTGATTAATTCTTGTCTATTGGTAACACGATGTAATATTTCTGCTATTATGGAAGTTAGATATCAAATTTAGGTTCCTAAGCATCGAGGATCGGTCCTACAGATCTCCAGGTTTTTGCATGGGTGTTGTGTATCTTTGGCAATCAATGTGTTGAGTGACAATAACCTGATTCATGCTTGGTAGATAGAGTCTCTTTTGCGGACTTGCATACCCTACGAAGAAACCTTCCAAAGATCTGGCTCCAAATTTTCCTTCCGGGTCCAACATGGTGATCTAAAAGGTTCCAAAAACTCTAGATTAGGTTTTCGCTGGTTAAGAAGTTCAAAGCATGTATTTTGTGTTTCTTGATAGTCATTACGCGGTTAAGGGTGTAACATGCAGATGCAACAGCTTCGCTCTAAAAGCTAATAGGTAACTTTGAATCAGCAAGCATCGTGCGTGCAGTCTCGATAAGCGTTCTGTTCTTTCGTTCAGCTACTCCATTTTATTGAGGAGTATAGGGGCACTGAACTCATGATGAATACCCTTAGCATTGCAAAATTCGAGCATCTTGTTGTTCTTAAACTCAGTACCGTTGTCACTTCTGATTCTCTTGATAGGCAAATGGTAAAGATTTTCAATCTTTCGAAACAAAATCATCAAATTTCAAACGTTTCGTTCTTGCTTTCTTGAAAGAAAACCCATGAGAATCTTGAGAAGTCATCGGTTACGACCAGGCAGTATAGATCTCCTGTAATACTTTTCACATTAACAGGCCCAAAGAGATCCATGTGTAGACTTTCCAGTGGAAGCTTGATGGAGTTGAGAAGCTTTCTAGGGTGTGACTTCTTGTGCTACTTCCCCTTTTTGCAGTTGATACAGTCATCTGACAAATGGAAAATTTTGAGATTCACCTCTTCCACTAGATTGTTGTGCATCAGAAAGTTCATCTTCCTTAGGTGAATGTGACCCATCTTCCTGTGTCATAGAATTGATTCTTTTTCAGTGGCCTTTGATACAAAACACTGTCCTTCCTTTGAAGTAGTGGATACGACGCTCATGTCTAAGACATATAAATCATTTTCTCGTGGAGCACGCATGAGGATCCACTCCTCAGGAATTATGAAACCAGGCTTGAGAATAAGACATTCTTTGTCGTTGAAATGAGTTGTGAACTTCTTGTCACAGATATGTGAAATGCTCAAAAGATTGTTCTCAAGCTCAGCAATGTAGTTTACTTTGTCAAAAGACACGACTCCGTTTGTCAAAATTCCTTCTCCCACGATCCTGCCGCCCTGTGTTCCGGCAAACCCAACATAGCGTCCTGATGGCTTTTATGTTGTACAGCAAAGCCAACATCCTGTCATGTGCCTAGAAGCTCCAATGTCCATGATCCACTTTGAAATGATTGACCTTGGAAGCCCCTGCACACATGAAAAGCATATTACTTAAACAGAGAGACCCAAGCCCTTTCGATCTTGGGTGGGATGACAATGTCGGCTTTTGGAACTTTGGCAACTTTGTCATCTTTCTTAATCTCAACCCATTGTTCAGTCTTAGATTAAGTATTATCTTTTGATTTGGATGGAACATTGGTTGATTTTAGGGTTACAGGAGATGTTTTTGCTTTGGATACCCAGGTTTGTGCCTTTGAAAATGCCTTTTTGATATAGAGATTAGATTCTTTTCTTTCATTTTTCTTTGAGGTTTCTCCTACTTCAAATTTTGAAATGATCTCAGTTGGTGGTTCCTCATTAGAATTAGAATTATCTTTTCTCTTTAAAATTTTTGTTGGCACAAACTCTGGACCCTTTTTTTCATGTACTGTAAACTCTTTTGTCCATGAACAGTTTTGAACGTTTTTAGAACAAAGTTGTGCAATATGCCCAACCTTGTTGCATCTGTAGCACGTTCTACTGTCGTTTCCAACAGAGTGTTCCAAAGCCTGTTCACGAAGCTCTTTTTCTTTCTTAAACTCTTTGTTGGTTTGTTTGTTAATGACTTCTGTTTCCCCAACAGTGTTAGTTCCAAATACAAACTCAACTTTCTTTGTAAAATTTGTCTTTCGGGATTTTTTGTTTCTTTTCTTTTCAAACCTAACCCATCCCTTTTGTTTTCAGGATAACCTCTACCTCTTGGATGAATGATTTTGTCTGACTTCTTTGGTTTTGAGTAAAAACCAGCAACTTGCTTTTCAAGATCAGATGTGTCAACTTCAATGAGTTTAAAGAATTTGTCAACACAGTCGAAGTTAACATTCTGGACTGGAAATTCTTCTTCAGTATATAGCTTATTGGATCTTTTCAGTTTATAGATAACTACATTAGGATCATCATTTACACTATTGTCTGATGATGTGATGAAATTTTCATGAACACTTTTCTGACTTCCAGAAGGTGAACTTGACTCTGATTTCTCATTGTTTGACTCAGCACTTTCATAAACTGCGCTATCAGACTCATTTTAAAAATATTTTCAACCACCTTGGTTACTACCTCGGATTCACATTCCTTCTCAGACTTGGAATATGTTACATCAAGATTTTCAGGCAGCTCGTTACACCTTTCAGTGAGTAAGTTTAAGTTTAGCGCCTTTTCCACCCCATCAGGATGTTTCTTAGGATAGCTATTCCACATAGGGGGTGGAATATGATCGTAATATTTTCCATGGCTTTTATCATTCTTCTTACCTTCTTTGCTGTTTTTTGGTTTTGGAAGGATCGATAACATACATGCTGGTAGAGTAACTGATTAACAATTTGTTAACTCTTTCTGTTTCAATTTTAGTTTTCTCCAGCGCACTTTTCAGCTTAGCAATTGTGTTAATATGAAGATTAATGGCCAGTTGTTTGTCCATCACAGTTGCTTTGAGCATTGAAAGTGTTTTATCATCTTCTTTGACAGTTTTCTCATACTGTCAAATGGTCCTGCTGAGTTTATCATATGATTCTTTTACAGTGTTGTAATCGTATGACAACTTATCATTGTATGTTTTAAGTTCTTTAAAAGCTTTTTCTTTCTCAGAACATTTCTCACATGCTTCTACACATTTTAAGCATGGTCTGACCAGTTCGACAGTTTGAGCTTTGATTGTTTCATTTTCTGCTTCAACCTTTTCTACCTTTTCTTCCACACTGACTACCTCTTTTGTATTGGCCATGAGTGCTTTGTTAGCAATGTTTGTTAAGCTTTTCAGTGTAACAGTTTCGTCACATCGATTACTTCCACACACTCTGCCTTTGTCTCATTAGAATTTTCTTCTGTATGTCCAGACTCAAAGCTACCTGCAAAAATTTTCAGAATTGTGTCAAATAAACAGGGTTTAGGAGTACCTCTGAGATATTCCTCTTTATCTGCTATTGTTCTGAAGTAATCTGCCAAACTTCTTCCATTTCTTCCTCCGAACTTCTTCTGAAGATTCAGGCTCTTCTCTGATTTCAACGATGAGAGCAAGGCTTTCATTTTTGGAGATGGAAATATTCCAATTGAACTCTTCATCTTCTTGTGTTACCACCAGAGCTTTATCTTTAGAATTCGAAGCTCCGTCTTTGATTTGTGCCAATCTCTTCTCTGGTTGTGGTCGATGATAGATTGCCTTTTTGTAATAATCATCCCCAAACGGATTATGATTGCCCTTTACTTCTCGGTTTGGACATTCAAGCTTGAAGTGCCCTTTCTCCCGGCATTTGAAGCATGTGACTTTGGATTTATCAAAGCCTAATTTACCGTCAAGGCCCCTCAAATCATCTCTTCCTATAATTTCCATAAAACGCTGAGCTCTTCGAACCACTGATGCCATGCACCACATGATTTCAATCAATTCCATCTCTTTTGGATCAATTTGGTCATAGTCTTCTTTAGTCATTTCTGGATTTCCGATTCGACCATCTACAAGACTCTCATAGGATTCCAGAACCGCTGCAAGTAGCACCATATGTTGTTTAGCAGTTGGCTCATTGAAGTCTTGAGCGTTCTGGAGATTTACTGCGATGTTACATTGCAAGATCCGTTGGTTAGAATTGAATTGATTTTGCTGATTGCTTCGTGGTTGATTGGAGCTTTGAGACGATTGTTGTCCTTGGTGATTGTTTGGATTGAAGGAAGCAAACGTTTGGAATCCACTTGATTGGTTTGAGGCTGGTGTAACATTTGTATAAATCGGGTCTCAAAACCCGCTCCGTTTTGTAATCAAATACCAAGATATGAAATTACATTAAATATTTATGAGTATTTCGAGTTTAAACGTTACATAATTAATATATAAACTAAACTATAAAAATTATATTTGATAAAAAGTTAAAATAAAATAAATAAAAAATATTTGGAGCTGACCGGACTCGAACCCGGGTCAACTGCCTCAATGACTTATCTCTCCGTCTCCAAACCACTCCGCCACCGATTGTTTTCTGTTAGCATTATGAAAGCAATTGAATTTTATACGCATACACGACTTAACGGTTAATGATATCTGAATAACGGAAATCGGTAGCCGAATCGCCAAATCAGTTTTTGTTCGCATAGTTAACTTATAACCGATGAATATCGGTTTCTAATTAAAGTTCAGATTGAATGAACTTCAAGTTTGGGTTTTTGAAACCGAAAGACATTCAAGCTCCAAATAATTCAGATTCCAATCATTTATACGATTCAGAACCGTCTCAAATACACTCCAATCCCTTTTCGTCGCGTTTTCAAGTCCTTTGAGCACAAGAAAACTGTCGCCGGAATTCTCTGCAAATCTAGCCGGAAAACCGTGTTCAACTCAAACCAGTAAGATTTTCCTCTCTTGCTGTTTCAATCTATTGTTAGGACACTACTAACATTAAACCGTCACTCAAAACCAGTCACAGAAGACTTGCTGGATTTTCTGGGTTCGCCGGAGAAACTCTGGAATTCGCCGGAAACACGCTAGTTAACGGTAAACACATTCAATCGTGCTAATAATCCATGTACTCTGGTTCAATTTCAAATCTAATTCTTTAATTCTGTTGTTAGACTCTCTCAGCCGGAGGTTCAAAAACAGAGTTACCTGTTCTCGCCGGACTTTCTGAAGAAGGCGACCTGTCCGGTATTTCTTTTCCCCAAACTGTTCGGTTTGTTCATTCAAACTAGTAATCATGTTATTTAAGTAGTAGAACCCTGAACCAGTGGTCTGAGTAAAAACCGGTAATTATAGTGAAGAAGACGAACCTAAAAACGGGTTAAGAGTAATTAAAATTCGGATAGTTAACGGGTTAGACACACAGTCCAGCAGTGGACTGTGTGCAAAGTTTATGTACGAGTCCCGAGTTCGATCCTTACCACACACACACTGCGTAATAACATTCCTTTTTATTCATAAAACTAACCGGGTTAGATCGAGTAGTTGTTAAGTATAATATAATTCAAGAATATAACCGGGTTAGACACACAGTCCAGCGGTGGACTGTGTGCAAAACAAACTGCACGTCACGCGATCGAGTCCCGTCACAAACACCGGTTCAATGAGATTAAAACGTTTTGTAAAATAAAGGAATTTTCGGTAAGTTCGAATAAGTGCATAAATATAATTAAAACTGGAATCCTAACGGGTTAGTCACGTAGCTCAGTTGGTAGAGCTACGTGCGCGTGAACGGAAGGTCACCGGTTCGAATCCCGCTCGGCGCAAGTATTATCGCTGACCGAACGGTCAACGGTCAACGGTCAACGGTCAAACAGTAAAAAATATTATTTTTTTTAAATATTTATTTGTTTAATTTAAATTAAAAATCAATTAGAAATACTTAAAAATAACATTTCTAAGGATAGAAAATAGCCATAAACTCACAAAAATATATCTAAAAATCCCATTAAAATCTTTAATAAAATCCATCCATTTAATATATTTTTCCCATTATAATTTAGGTCAGTGATTCCTCGTTGACTCGCTCCGTCTAAATCGTGCGCATCTCACCAACTCAAATCCAACGCACCCAATGTGAGTGAACCCTTCAAATTCCCCGTTTTAATCACATTTTTGGGGTGTATCATGTGTCTTGTTCACTTACTTATTATAATTAAGTTATTGTGCATATATCATATCATGACATGTGTGTTAGTTGTTGCTGATAAGTAGTTATTATTGTTTGCAAATTATTATTTCAGTACATGCAATTGCTGAGGCCGCAGCTCCCCATCCCTCGAGGTTGAGTTTGATCCCCATTTTATTATGCGGTTGATCAGGGCGTGCCCGCACGATCGGCTCCGTTTGATTGAGCCTTGATCGGTCATTTCATTTACATTTCAATACATGCAATACGCTCGGCTCCGTTTGATTGAGCATTGAGCACACAGTTCAATTTACATTTTCAGTTCATGCAATACGATCGGCTCCGTTTGATTGAGCCTCGATCTCACAGTTCATTTATGTTAATTTTCATATGATGTTAGTATGTTCATGTATGCTATCGATTGTTAATGTATGTTATAATTGTAACTGATGTTGCCATTGCTTGATTTCATACATATGCTCTTTTATGATTATGCACAATATTTTATTGATAAACTAACCAGAAAGTCATTATTAAATGTTTATCTATAAGGTTCACTCGCCAACTTATGTTGACCCAAAAACCTCCCATTTTACACATGATACAGGTGAACCAGCAGCAGCTAGGAACACGTAGGATCTGGATTAGAAGAAATAAAACGATTTAGTATTTGGAATATTATGTTTGGTTATTTTCCTTTGTAATGAATGAACATGTTTGAACGTTTGAGAAATGTAACTTTGACTTCATTTAATAATGGAACATAATAGTAAATGTCATGTGCTTTGGTGATAACCCAATTATGCCCCGACTCTTATTTCCGCTGCGGGTCGGGGTGTGACAGATTGGTATCAGAGCCATGACTATAGGGATATAGGATAGGTTATTAGACCCTTAGAGCCTATACTATAGTCGATTAGAAACTTATAGGAATTTTGTGTGTTATATGCCAAATTTCATGATGTTTATATGTTTATGTTAAATGTTACATTTGATATTGTTCAGGCATGTTCATAAGTAGGAATTATCAAATAATGCCTATCATGAAATCGTATGATCATAATATATATCACATCCATGCAAGCACACACCACATCATGATTGATTTTACAACGATTTTTGTGTTTTCAAATCTCATCAAAGTGAGTTCTCATGACGGGCATGTAGTAACTGGAAGGGTACTAGTACCGGTAGTCGGAACGTCCTGTCTAGGCTGGCATTCGTATAAATCCAAAATAAAGGACCAGTTTGCCTACCTGGGGACTAACGATGAGAGTACGAAATACCTATTAGGCCAAAGCATGCTATACCAAACGTCGTGAGAGCTAATTCCACTTTGAGTTGTCATTGTGTCTACACCTGGACACGTTCCGACCAAACATCTCATGAACATATTTTTTGGTTAGCATTCGGGGGATGCAAGTGTTAAATTGCCAATACTAATGTGAATCCTACCAAACCAATAGCCATGGGGGCCCACATGACTATATAGGTGAAGGTATGGGGGACATTTGAGGCCCAACATGAGCGAACCCAATACATCCTTCGGATGTAGTTGCATTATTGATATTTATGTTATTTTCATTTTTTTTAGACACATGACACCTAAAAGATACCATAAACTCACAATCTTCTCATTTTATGATCCTGTAGATGTCGTCTAGATCGCATCGAAGGAGTAGGAAATCGGAAAAGTCTCAGGAACGTTTGGCCACTCATATCGCCAACCAAATGGCCACGATATTACCTGACATCGTAGTACAAGTACAACAAGCCCTTGCTGCAAATCCTACTAACCCTCCTCAACAACAGGACCAGATCATCAACGACCCTCCTACCATCAAATGCTCCTACAAACATTTTAAGTCCTGCGATCCCCCAAAATTCGAAGGGACAGAGGGAGTCACTGCTCTCCTACATTGGTTCGAGGAAATGGAAAACGTTTTCTTAAACTGCGATTGTCCTGAGGATCGCAAAGTTCGTTATGCCACCGGGAGACTACTTGGTGTAGCTCTCACTTGGTGGAATACGGAGAAAGGAAAGAGGGGAACGGAAGATGCGATGGCCTTAACTTGGGAGGAGTTAAGGGAAATCATGACTAGGCGATTCTGTCCTAGGAGTGAAATTAAGAAATTGGAAGATGAATTTCATGCCCTAAGCAAAAAGATGGTGATCACTCTACTTACAACAAAAGGTTCTTGGAGTTGAACCAGATGGTACCAAACTTATTCACTCCAACCTACCGTCTGATCGAACATTACATTCGAGGACTTCCCTCGAAAATCCAAGATTCGGTCCTCAGCGTTTCACCGGTAACACTCGAAGCTGCCATGGAGTTGGCAACAGAACTGACCGAAAACCGAATTCGCAATGGGAAGTTCAAGGAAGAAAAGAAGAAAACCCCTGCTGAGGGACAAACCTCAAACCACCACACTCCTTCCTCTAAATTTGCTAACAAGAGGAAGCGTAACAACAGGAACTTTGCAGTCACCCACACCAACACCCCTGTTCCTGCTGCACCCATCACTCAAGCCACTCCTCCACCCGCGCCATACAAAAGACCATACACAGGACCACTACCAAAATGTAACCGTTGTCAGTATCACCACTCCCCTGACTACCCTTGCCAATACTGTACCAGCTGCGGTCGCGCTGGACCCATTGCTCAACACTGCCGCGCGCCCCAACGAACAAACCGCCACCAACCTATAACCCAAACCCACCAACAATTTATGGGTCAAGCCCAACAACAACAACCATTTCCACCCACTCAACATTTAGCCCAAACATACTATCAACCCAACTACCCTATGGGCCAACCTATGCGGGCATGTTTCAATTGTGGAGATCCAAGTCATTTCAGGAACACATGTCCAAGACTGGTTAATATTATTCATGCTCAGGCTCAAGCCAATCCTGTGAATCAAGCGAACCAAGCTCCTCCACCTGCTAGGGGAAGGGCTTTCAATATTAACGCAAACCAGGCCAGAGCTGACGGCAATGTAGTCAACGGTACGTTTCTTATAAATGGTAGATATGCCTCTATGTTATTTGATACTGGTGCGGATAGAAGTTTCGTGTCATTAGAGTTTGAACCTATCTTAAGTAAAAATCGAGATAAGCTCGCGGAATCCATAACAGTAGAAGTTGAGATGGAAAACCAGTTTCGTTAGACTCTATTTTGCGCAACTGTACGCTCACCCTAAACGACCACGATTTCTCAGTCGATCTTATTCCTATGAAGCTGGGAAGTTTCGACATCATAGTCGGAATGGATTGGCTCAGTCAGCATAATGCGGAAGTTGTATGCCGTGAGAAATTTATTCGTATTCCTCTTTCAAACGGTCAGACTCTTCAAATTATTGGAGAAACCTCGGCGAAAGGACTCAACTTAATGTCTTGCCTTCAAGCTCAAAAATACCTTCGCAAGAATTATGTCGCGTTTTTGGCCCATATCATCAAGAAGGGAACCGCGGAAAAGAAACTTGAAGATATTCCTGTTGTAAAAGATTTTCCACAAGTTTTTCCTGACGACATTTCAGGACTTCCTCCAATCAGAGATGTCGAATTTCGTATCGATCTTATACCTGGTGCTACACCAGTGGCAAAATCTCCATATAGGTTAGCCCCCTCTGAAATGCAAGAGCTAGCCAGTCAATTGCAAGAGTTGACTGACAAGGGATTTATACGCCCCAGCTCATCGCCTTGGGGTGCACCTGTACTCTTTGTAAAGAAGAAGGATGGATCTTTTCGCATGTGCATCGACTACAGAGAGCTCAACAAGTTAACTATCAAAAATCGATATCCTTTACCTCGTATAGATGACCTTCTTGACCAACTACAAGGTGCCAGTTGCTTTTCGAAAATCGACCTTCGATCTGGCTATCATCAGCTTAGAGTGCATGAAGAAGATGTCCCTAAAACTGCTTTTCGAACTCGATATGGTCACTATGAATTCATGGTTATGCCGTTTGGATTAACCAACGCACCAGCTGTTTTCATGGACCTAA
This sequence comes from Scalesia atractyloides, assembly GCA_947069175.1. Lineage (NCBI taxonomy): Eukaryota > Viridiplantae > Streptophyta > Magnoliopsida > Asterales > Asteraceae > Scalesia > Scalesia atractyloides. The sequence goes on along the minus strand of CAMTDV010000016.1, from coordinate 54,950,980 downwards.
TGAATAGAGTCTGCAAACCTTACCTTGATCGATTTGTTATTGTGTTCATTGACGATATTCTTATCTATTCAAAATCCAAAGCTGATCATGAGCGTCATCTGCGACTTGTTCTTGCACTTCTAGAAAAGGAAAAGCTTTATGCCAAGTTCTCTAAATGTGAATTCTGGTTAAAAGAGGTGCAATTTCTCGGGCATGTAGTCAATGACAAAGGAATACATGTGGACCCATCAAAGATCAAAGCAGTTCAGGAATGGCAAGCTCCACGTACGCCAACTGAAGTAAGGTCTTTTCTTGGACTTGCTGGTTACTATCGTCGATTCATTTCAAACTTCTCTCGCATTGCGGTGCCACTCACGGCTTTAACCCATAAAGGGAAACCATTTGTATGGGGGCCCAAGCAAGAAGAAGCTTTTCAAACTCTCAAGCGAAAACTTTGTGATGCACCAATCCTCACTCTTCCTGAAGGTTGTGATGATTTTGTAGTCTATTGCGACGCGTCAGGACAAGGATTAGGTTGCGTTCTCATGCAAAGAGGGAAAGTCATAGCTTATGCCTCAAGGCAACTCAAGACACACGAAAAGAACTACACCACTCATGACCTTGAACTTGGAGCCGTTGTATTCGCTCTTAAGATATGGAGACATTATCTTTATGGTACGAAGTGTGAAATATACACTGACCACAAGAGTCTTCAACATATCTTCAATCAGAAAGAGTTAAATATGAGGCAACGAAGATGGGTCGAACTCCTAAATGATTACGACTGTGAAATCAGATACCACCCTGGTAAAGCAAATGTGGTGGCTGATGCACTTAGTCGAAAGGGTTATGCGAACTCCATTCATCTTCTATGTTCGCAAATTATAACCAATATTAAGGATCAAATTCGAGAAGCTCAACACGTTTCAATAACAGAGGAAGATGTACAAAAGGAGATGTCCTGTGGAGCCGAGCTAAAGCTGGAAACTAAATCTGATGGTATTTTGTATTACCTAGATCGTATATGGATTCCTAACCATATCAATCTTCGTGAAACACTCATGCATGAAGCCCATAAGTCGCGATATTCTATACACCCAGGAGCCGATAAGATGTATCAAGACCTAAGGTACACCTATTGGTGGCCTGGAATGAAGAAAGATATTGCCGTTTTTGTTTCCAAGTGTCTCACTTGTTCTAAAGTAAAGGCTGAACACCAAAGACCCTCAGGACTTCTGGTCCAACCAGAGATACCTGTCTGGAAGTGGGAAAATATAACCATGGATTTCATTACCGGGTTACCTCGCACTTCTAGTGGGTATGACACTATATGGGTGATTATAGACCGACTCACAAAATCAGCTCACTTTATTCCTATTCGAGAAGATTTCAAGAGCGAAAAGCTTGCTCGTATTTATATCAACGAAATCGTCAGCCGACATGGAGTTCCGTTAAGTATTATTTCTGATCGTGATGGTCGTTTCACCTCACGAACATGGCAGGCAGTACAATCCGCTATGGGCACTCGACTAGATCTCAGTACCGCCTATCATCCTCAAACTGATGGACAGTCTGAGCGCACCATTCAAACCCTTGAGGACATGCTTAGAGCATGTGTCATAGACTTCAAGGGAAATTGGGACGCCCACCTACCGTTAGTCGAATTTTCGTACAACAACAGTTATCATTCTAGCATCGGCATGGCACCTTTTGAAGCTTTATATGGTCGAAAGTGTCGATCTCCTGTTTGTTGGCACGAAATTGGGGAAGCACAAATTACTGGTCCAGAATTGATCCAAGAAACCACAGATAAGATTCATCAAATCCGAAACAATCTTCTAGCGGCTCAAAGTCGTCAAAAGAGTTACGCAGATAAACGACGGAAGCCCTTGGAGTTTAGCGTTGGTGATCATGTGCTTTTAAAAGTGTCACCGTGGAAGGGAGTAGTTCGTTTTGGTCAAAAGGGAAAGCTAGCACCACGTTACGTAGGACCTTTCAAGATACTCGAAAGAGTAGGTCCTGTAGCTTACAAGCTTGACCTACCGGAAGAACTTGACAGAATTCATCCCACATTCCACGTGTCGAACTTGAAGAAGTGCCTCGCTGACGAGAATCTTCATATTCCACTGGAGGATATTCAGATTGATGAATCCATGCATTTTATTGAAAGGCCAGTAGAGATTATGGACTATGGAGAAAAGCGTCTACGTCGAAGTCGCATTCCTATTGTTAGAGTACGCTGGGAGTCGAAACGGGGACCTGAGTTTACTTGGGAACGTGAAGACTCAATGCGTGAAAAATACCCTCATCTTTTCCCTACTACTTCAACTGTTTAAATTTCGGGACGAAATTCCTAAAAGTAGGGGATACTGTAACATTTGTATAAATCGGGTCTCCAAAACCCGCTCCGTTTTGTAATCAAATACCAAGATATGAAATTACATTAAATATTTATGAGTATTTCGAGTTTAAACGTTACGTAATTAATATATAAACTAAACTATAAAAATTATATTTGATAAAAAGTTAAAATAAAATAAATAAAAAATATTTGGAGCTGACCGGACTCGAACCCGGGTCAACTGCCTCCAATGACTTATCTCTCCGTCTCCAAACCACTCCGCCACCGATTGTTTTCTGTTAGCATTATGAAAGCAATTGAATTTTATACGCATACACGACTTAACGGTTAATGATATCTGAATAACGGAAATCGGTAGCCGAATCGCCAAATCAGTTTTTGTTCGCATAGTTAACTTATAACCGATGAATATCGGTTTCTAATTAAAGTTCAGATTGAATGAACTTCAAGTTTGGGTTTTTGAAACCGAAAGACATTCAAGCTCCAAATAATTCAGATTCCAATCATTTATACGATTCAGAACCGTCTCAAATACACTCCAATCCCTTTTCGTCGCGTTTTCAAGTCCTTTGAGCACAAGAAAACTGTCGCCGGAATTCTCTGCAAATCTCGCCGGAAAACCGTGTTCAACTCAAACCAGTAAGATTTTCCTCTCTTCCTGTTTCAATCTATTGTTAGGACACTACTAACATTAAACCGTCACTCAAAACCAGTCACAGAAGACTTGCTGGATTTTCTGGGTTCGCCGGAGAAACTCTGGAATTCGCCGGAAACACGCTAGTTAACGGTAAACACATTCAATCGTGCTAATAATCCATGTACTCTGGTTCAATTTCAAATCTAATTCTTTAATTCTGTTGTTAGACTCTCTCAGCCGGAGGTTCAAAAACAGAGTTACCTGTTCTCGCCGGACTTTCTAAAGAAGGCGACCTGTCCGGTATTTCTTTTCCCCAAACTGTTCGGTTTGTTCATTCAAACTAGTAATCATGTTATTTAAGTAGTAGAACCCTGAACCAGTGGTCTGAGTAAAAAACCGGTAATTATAGTGAAGAAGACGAACCTAAAAACGGGTTAAGAGTAATTAAAATTCGGATAGTTAACGGGTTAGACACACAGTCCAGCGGTGGACTGTGTGCAAAGTTTATGTACGAGTCCCGAGTTCGATCCTTACCACACACACACTGCGTAATAACATTCCTTTTTATTCATAAAACTAACCGGGTTAGATCGAGTAGTTGTTAAGTATAATATAATTCAAGAATATAACCGGGTTAGACACACAGTCCAGCGGTGGACTGTGTGCAAAACAAACTGCACGTCACGAGATCGAGTCCCGTCACAAACACCGGTTCAATGAGATTAAAACGTTTTGTAAAATAAAGGAATTTTCGGTAAGTTCGAATAAGTGCATAAATATAATTAAAACTGGAATCCTAACGGGTTAGTCGCGTAGCTCAGTTGGTAGAGCTACGTGCGCGTGAACGGAAGGTCACCGGTTCGAATCCCGCTCGGCGCAAGTATTACCGCTGACCGAACCGGTCAACGGTCAACGGTCAAACAGTAAAAAAATATTTTTTTTTTAAATATTTATTTGTTTAATTTAAATTAAAAATCAATTAGAAATACTTAAAAATAACATTTCTAATGATAGAAAATAGCCATAAACTCACAAAAATATATCTAAAAATCCCATTAAAATCTTTAATAAAATCCATCCATTTAATATATTTTTCCCATTATAATTTAGGTCAGTGATTCCTCGTTGACTCGCTCCGTCTAAATCGTGCGCATCTCACCAACTCAAATCCAACGCACCCAATGTGAGTGAACCCTTCAAATTCACCGTTTTAATCACATTTTTGGGGTGTATCATGTGTCTTGTTCACTTACTTATTATAATTAAGTTATTGTGCATATATCATATCATGACATGTGTGTTAGTTGTTGCTGATAAGTAGTTATTATTGTTTGCAAATTATTATTTCAGTACATGCAATTGCTGAGGCCGCAGCTCCCCATCCCTCGAGGTTGAGTTTGATCCCCATTTTATTATGCGGTTGATCAGGGCGTGCCCGCACGATCGGCTCCGTTTGATTGAGCCTTGATCGGTCATTTCATTTGCATTTCAATACATGCAATACGCTCGGCTCCGTTTGATTGAGCCTTGAGCACACAGTTCAATTTACATTTTCAGTTCATGCAATACGATCGGCTCCGTTTGATTGAGCCTCGATCTCACAGTTCATTTATGTTAATTTTCATATGATGTTAGTATGTTCATGTATGCTATCGATTGTTAATGTATGTTATAATTGTAACTGATGTTGCCATTGCTTGATTTCATACATATGCTCTTTTATGATTATGCACAATATTTTATTGATAAACTAACCAGAAAGTCATTATTAAATGTTTATCTATAAGGTTCACTCGCCAACTTATGTTGACCCAAAAACCTCCCATTTTACACATGATACAGGTGAACCAGCAGCAGCTAGGAACACGTAGGATCTGGATTAGAAGAAATAAAACGATTTAGTATTTGGAATATTATGTTTGGTTATTTTCCTTTGTAATGAATGAACATGTTTGAACGTTTGAGAAATGTAACTTTGACTTCATTTAATAATGGAACATAATAGTAAATGTCATGTGCTTTGGTGATAACCCAATTATGCCCCGACTCTTATTTCCGCTGCGGGTCGGGGTGTGACAGCTGGGCTAGCATTTGAGTTGGCACTAAATGCAGTTTGAATCTTGGGACTTTGAACAGGAGTGTTTGGGTTTCCTTTGTAGTATAGACTCACATCCTGTTGCGAGTTTGATTTCTTGCCTTTTGCCATCTTCTGCATCTCTAGCTCATGCCCTTCCATTTTTCTATAAATCTTGGCAAGCTGAGACTGTCATACTCAGCTCCATTCTTCAGGATGGTTAGATATGTTGCCCAATCTCCTTCACGCAAAGAATCTGCCAGTTTGTCGACTAGCTCTTCATTTGTCTTAACAATTCCCATACACTTCATCTGTAATACAAGGTGGCAATACCTTTCTATGAGTTGCTTCATGTTCTCGCCCGGAAGAACATTGAACACTTCAAATTCTTTGTTAAGTAATGCCTTCTTTCCTTTTCTGACATTAGTACTTCCTTGTGCCCTTAATCGTAAGGCGAGCCACAATGACTGAGCATCGTCGTCGTGTTGCAGGAGAACTAAGATCTCTTCTTTTATGGCTTGCTGAAGGAGATTCATCATCTTTTTCTCAATAACGTATTTTTCTCGTTCTTCATCGGACAGACGAGCCAATGTTTTCTCAATGCCTAGTTCATTCAGTGGTGCTTGATACTTGTTCTCAAGTGCGAACCAAACTGTTAAATTTGTTGCTTGAACCCAGTTCTTGAATCGCTCACTCCAACTCTCATAGTCTTTGATGTTCATGAGCTTTGGAGGCTTTGTAGTGGTTCCCATTTCATTTTCTAGATTCATGTTCTGAGCTGCTATGGAAGCGGTAACTGCTTGTGTGGCAAACGCGTTATGAAATTCTTCCTCACTTGACATCTTGAAAATGCTTAAAACAGAAAACAGATTAGAACTGGTTAACTTGATACTGACTGAAAACTAGGAAGAAACTGAGAATTTTCGTACAAAATACTGTTCTGGATTTTCGTGCGAAAATTTGAATTTTCGTACGGATATTTTAATTTCGTGCGAAAATTGTATCTTTAGTTAATTCAAGTTTTTCAGATGTTATGTTCCTTATTTTCGTACAAAAACTAGTGTTTCGTGAGAAAATACTTGTCTGCTTCGAACACTTGTTCACAATTTCACGTTTTTGGTGATTTCAAGCATGATTTTGATGGATTTTAGGTTTGTATGTTTCAGTAAACTGTTTAGAGTTGACTTTAACACGTTATACTAATAACCTAGTCCAAATTGTCCATGAAATCCTTCAGATTTAGATAAAGTTCCAAGAAAGAGTAGAAGAAGAGTTTCCAGTGGATGAATCCAGCTGAAACTTGGTTGTTTGTTCGCAAATCAGACCTTAAGGCTCTGATACCACTTGTGAATGCTAGGATCGGACCCAACTTGTGCGCTTCCGGTCAAATTTGCTCAGCTAACAGAGGCGGAATTCATTGTTAGCTGATTGAACAAACAAAGAACAAGTGATGATTACTGTTTAACCGTCTGTATATTGATTAACGTTGAAACGATTACAGACTCGAGCAGGGCTTCGCCACTGATCACCAAAAACAGCATGCTGGACAAACATCCTAAGTCACCTATTTATAGGCATGACATGACAGCAACTAGGGATTAGGACAAGAATTTTCGTACGAAAATCTTACAAATTTTCGTGCGAAAATTGTACTAGCTAAACAAAACTTTCAAATCATAACATTTGACGCTGTGAAACCCTATCTATACAATAGACTTATCCTAGACGTAGGCCATAGACATATGTGCACCAACAATTCGGAAGATTCACTAGTCCCTTCATCTGGAATGATCGGACGACTAGATTTCTGGTTTAGCTTTCCCCCAGGTGGGTTCAGTGCACAAAAGACACCAATTACGATATTTGGACAACTCGTGACTATTCCTATTTCAAAGAGAGTTTGGATTTGACCGTGTTCCTTCATGCAGGGTAGTTCTTGCTTTTCATAGGATGACGTATATGCGTCACTCCAGTGACATGTTTTGACCGCACATTTAAGCACTGGCCCTTTTTGGGTTAAGTCTAAGTGCAATTTTAACAGTAGTATGATGACGGATATTATTACATACATGATATTGATGTTGTTTATACAGGTTGTGGACTCATGCGTGAGACGAAATTGTGTGATATGGATGATTGAATATGTGACATTTATACATGTATATAAGTATTGTTTATAATAGAATGGCCCCGAAACGCTCATCACTAATGACCAAGGCGGAAATCGCGCAAATGATAGCGCAACAGCGTCCAACAATCATCCCCCCGATTGTGAATTTCATTCGCGGTACGAATACCCAGGTATATATCTATATATACAATATTATACTTAAGATTTCTCCCGTTCTTGTTTCCTTAAGTAACACAAGAATTTTCGTCACTCGAAAATAACGAAGAATCGGGTTTCTTGGTAGCATCGTATTTTACGAATACTCATTTAAATCGATTGAACTGAAATCAATTGAAGGTACCAACCATTCAAAGGAAGACGAGGGGTGGTTCAACAATACTCCCTTGGTCTAAAGAATTTATTTCTCGTATACTCACAAGGACAAGCAACACCGTTTAACGCATACTGCTGGTTACTCACAAGCGTAGGGTATCGTGACGTGAAAAGCCTTAATCGAAAGAATCAAAGAACCATGTATCCCCTTATGCGATTTCTAGCATGAATGCACCGCCCTCATACGGGTGATATTGATTCAAGACTTAGTATCTCAGGGTTATCGAAAGAATTCAAGTCAGGACCCCGTGTAGTCTAGAGTTTGAATATGTCAATAAGAGTTGTCACATAGGTTAATAATCGTATTAGGGTACTCGAATACTACTCGAAGGCGATCCCGTCTTTCATTAGAACATATTTTCACTAAGTTATGTGAGGCTGAAAACAAGGATCGTTTGATATATAAAAATTTTATACAATTCTTTTAAATATTGTCCTTCGAATTAGATATATATATATATATATATAAAACTAATCGTTCGACGAAAAATTTGCTTTGTGTCATTTGTTTATTAAATATACATTAAGAGGTAGCTTCGTTATGGTCCTTCGTACCGTTCATTCACTACTTCTTCGAGTTACTAGGGATTTATCTTGTATTAGTTTGAACTAAATCGATAGGGCGCATCAAATTAGTAATTTATAGGTACCGGACCTTAACACTTTCCAATAGTGTTAGTAAGGAGAATTGAATGGATTTGAAGCAGTGAGTCGGATTACTTCATGATTATAGTTTTCTTACTTCGCACCGGGGTTACGTCACCATCAACCAAAATTTACCAAATTGACACTTGGATTGGACCGCGGTTAATGTTTTATATTTATAAATAACTGTATGCATATGAGTGTCCTGCTAATACGAAGTATTAACGGTTACGAGGAATATAGGCAAAATTGTTCTCGCCTCCACAAGTCTTATCACCATCAGATCCGCATCCACACAACTCCTTGCTAAACTTTGATTAAATCAAATAAGTTTCTTCATTTATGTGTTACCCCTAAATCCCCTTGGGTTATCAACACCAATACTAATTACGTGTTCTTATTAAGAATTAGAGATTGTATCATTAGCGAACGACAGCTAGTAAAGGAAATATATGTTTAACTGAATAGTTTCATAGACGACGGTCGGTGACATAAGTAAAATTGGTTTATCGTAACGTAGTGACTTCGAATATATGACTGTACGTTCTAGCAAATCCCCCAACGAAATAAATTACGCTTAATTGTCTTACCAAAGGCAGAAGGATTGCTACCTATCATGAATCAATCATTGGGTAAATCGATGTGGATAGCTATTACCAGCTATACCCGCATAGCTCAGTACAGAGTACTACTAGGGTGTAGTACCCCTAGAAAGTCGTACTACATATTCTAAGATGGACCTTCCCAGGATTAACCCCAAAGGTCGTTATATGTTGACCCAAACTACCTTTCATTTAAATCACCACAAACATATATAGATATTGTGGTTATGACAACTATGGCATCATCTATCGCATCAAACAGGGTCGAAGTCTCAACACCGCGTTGCCCAAACATAACCAAATGAATCGTAATATGAAGCCCGTCTGCCCTGAGTAACGGCACCTTGAACATGTAGCCGGGTGTTTATATATAGGAATTACCGCAGCGTATCCACCACACATATACCTGATCAACGTTCCGTTCACCAAGATATTCGGCCTAATATTGCTTTTCGCGACTAGCCAACTGAAATTTGAAACAATCAATAATCGTAATAGAACACAAAGTAGCCGATGGTCACACGAAACGATGTTCCATAACGTAAAGCATTTCAAAGGAATTTGTACCATCACAAACTTTATATCCTAAGGAATCGAATGACAACAGGAAGGGTAACTTATTCACACACTCCATGCCATCTCCATGACCTGGAGATCGTCATATTCATATATAACATATACCAAAACATGTGCTAAGGAATAACACTAAGTATCATAGTATCACATGACGTGAAAGCTAAAGCCAATATTGTAAGCAGAAGAGGAATCCATCGGATAGTCAAATGAATCGTGGATTCAAGGATGAAAGGTTTTGTAAAATGTTTTAATTCTCCGATTGTATAACAATCAAATATGAAGCAACGAGAAGTGGAATAAGGATCCGTACACATACTCCCAGTCTATCAGAACGACCTGCGCGTTCTTTGGGTATCTATGTTCTTATTGAAGTCTCAGTCTGGTACATAATCGTCTTTATAGTAGCGATAAGAACAGAGCTGGTGAGATCATATCGCACTAAAGGCTTGGGTTCTCACATCATAAAGTATAAGTAACAACTGTGGGCGTTATATGAATCCAACTCTAGTGTATATTAAACATGTGGTCGGTAGGAATGTGGAATGGACTGTAATAAAAGTTTTCTGCCTATCCCGGAGGCATATGTAGTAACGCATTATCCACCAATCCCAATTCATGTATCAATTCACGCACAAACATTCACACACTATCACCTTGGTACACGTATGTATCATTCCACGTATTTAGGTGTGTTTATTACCGCGGCTTTCCCAACACTGCCTCGTATGAGCAAGTCTATTATTACGTTCCGAACCATGATAACCCACTTGCCCCACAAGGCCATCCTGGTACTTGCAAATAGGATACTTTACAATGTTCACTAACCACTTTTAGTAGAGGTTAATTTTTCCAATGATGTCCACTAAGGTCCGAGCCTGTAGTTATAGTCTAGGTTTCCTTAAAGGCACCTAATTCTCTATAACCAGTGGCTCTGATACCATCTTCTGTCACACCCCGACTTGCAGCGGAAGAAAAAAAATACGGGATGCAATAGACACCTCTGGTACAAGCACATTGTTTATAAAGACACTATATTTTATTACTTACAAAAGGTTGATTACATACTACATGTATGTTACAACTGCGTGTTCCCATGAACCACATAAGTCTTTTAAGCCACATGTGTCTATACCAGGGTTCGCCTATAATCATGTCTTGAACAACATACACGGATCACACGAGTCTCAAGTTACCTGAAATGCATGTTAGTTTTAAAAGGGTCAGCTAAACGCTGCTGGTGAGTTCCACTGGTTTAGTTGTGTGGAACAATATGTGTTAACAAGTTTAATTGCACTGGTCATAGTCACAGATGGAATTACACGAAGAGCACAAGTGAAACCTGGACTATTTTAACCGAACCGTGTCACGCAGACACATCATCGCACCAGGCTGTGTCATAACAGACACTTTAGCCCACCAACTGCGTCACATGCAGTTGAATGTCCCCAAAGTAGTTATGCCTAACAACATAACCAAGGTTAGGACGCGTGCAGTTGCCTTGTTACCGGCCCCACTGGTACAGAGCAACTGGGTTTGTCAGACTAATAGTACTATCCATTGCCCCATAAGGCTTACGTTAATCACTTGTAGTGGGGAGGTTGTTCTTGTGTTAGATAATTCACATCATCACAAGTTGGTGCAATTATCACAGTTTGTAACATGAAAATCACCCCAAAAAACAGTAAACCAGTTTAAAAGTGTGGGATTGAAACTCGCCCACGAGTTGGTGTAATTAACACAGTTTGTAACATGCAAGTCCTCAGAAAACAGTAAAACAGTTCAAAAGTGGGGAAGTGAAACTCACAGGATAGCAGCATCATAGGTAACAATAGGAGTATATGTAAGCTTGTTCGGCTTTAACAACAATCATGTAAGTAATTACTAATATCAATCGCTAGATCACTAACGCCTATAACTTGGGTCCAAGTGGGTATTTTCAGTTCATATTGTACATATAGTATCCTGGTGTGGTATGGATGTTAGGGTAGGATTAGTTTCACATCTGGCTTCCGGGCACCAGTTCGCGTGCCAGCCAAAGTCGGTTGTTTGACACGTTTGGATAGTGGTACGGGAATACCAATAGTGCCAATGTGTTGTGATTTAAGAAAGATTAACTTTTCCTTAAGGGAGTTTGGGTGTTTGGGGAGTTTAGGTTGCCAAAATTTGAGTTTCCATTCTCGCCGTCGGGATTCTCCCGAACAGTGGTGGAACACACCCAGAGTGTTCCGCTTACCCTGGAACCTTCCAAAACACTCTTGGTGTTCCAATTATAGTCAAAATAGGTTTTGGTCCGTTCCCAGTTTCGGCAGGTTCGTTGTCCGGTAAACTGCCGAATTTATTTAAAATAAGCGTTTTAAAAGTCGAAAAATCCCATTTAATCTACATAGTTCATAAAATCGTGGAAAATTTTGTAGAACTCAGTAAAAATATATAGATTCCAATAAAATTATTTTGGGAATTTATAAAGCTATTTTAACTTCTCAAATAAATCATTTGTACAACGGTATTTACCCGAATAATTCACTTTGTTTATCATCCAATGTCTAAAATTTATAAAAATATTCCTGGAACTTTCTTGCACATCCAGGAGCTCCGTGTAAAAATTTGGGATTTTTCCGATTTCATTTTAGTGCGTTACCGGCTACCAAAAACTCATAAAAACACGGATTTTTAATCCGTATAAAACCACAACCAATAAACTCCAAAACTTCCCATAACTTTTCCCATATGTTCCTTAGTGTTCATGTAAATTTTGGTGATTTATTGACTTCGTTTGGTATTTTTCCGAATTTCGTTTGGTAAACAGTCAAAAATTCACCAAAAATCATAGAAAATTCCAAAAATTCTAAAATTTTATGTCGAGCTTCTTGCTAAATACCGTACATCACCACAACAAATTTCAGCTCAATCCAATACCCACGGACCAAGTTATGGTCCAAACAATATTCTGCCTATATTAGTTTCGAGTTTCGGGTGATATACCTAGCGATTCCTTCGATTCCAAGTGTTTTTCTTGAGTTCATAAGTGGTTGTGAGCCATATACAGTACCTATATACCAAGAACAATCCAACCATGCTATAACCCATAGTTTCATTGTTTTTCAGTTAATCGATTTCTTATGCGATTTTGGTCGATTAGGGTATCAAAACCCGAAGTTTTGTGGTCTTGGCTACCACATAAAACCAGGGAATTCATAAGGTGTTCTTATTCATTTAAGAAACTTGGTTAAACCTTCCAAAATCATAGATTTAAATGAGTTTTTCGGTTAGAAATCATGTTTAATCAAGAAAAACTTATCAAAACCTCTTAGAACTTATAAAATTACCTTGATTTGGTTGAGTTTTGATGATGATCAGCTGGTGTTCTTGAAGGATATGTGGAGAATGTTGGAGAAGATGAAGGAAGTTTTTTAAGAAATAAAGAAAAAGAAAAAAATTATATATATAATAAGGGGGGAGCGCAAGTGTGGTACCCCTACCCCACTCGGCGCTTTGTCGTGCTTCGTTTTTCGTGTGAAAAGATGATTTTTATCTTCGGTGGCACATTTAGGTTCGTTTCGGGTCTCAGACGCGTACCCGATTTGCGAAGCGGACTCCTTTTTCACAATGTTAGTGTCAAAAGACTCGGTTTTAAAAATCGAGCATAACGTCTCGAAACCCGAGCACGGTTACATTTTAATCATAAAAGCCTCGTTTTAGGTTAGTTTAAGTGTTTTAGGCTTGATTGACCGTTCCTTGCATATTTGGTTTGTCTTTCATTGCTCCTAACGCAAAAGGCGTTTCCCTAACGGGGATGCCTCGTTTTGCGTGCCCGGGCACCGATTTGTTTCAAATCTTATTTCAGAGTCTATGGCACATAACTAAGATGTTTTGTGAACTCGGAATCTTAAAGGGCCCTACCGTTGGCCTAATAATCACAGTCGAATGTGTAATGCGCTGTTAAACGTCAAGTCCCTGTTTAACACGTTGTTAAAGGCTAAGGACACCAACCTCATATCGTTGGTCCTTAATAGTGTCATATTAACCATGACGTGCTTTCAGATTCCCCCGAGATGCAACAGATATTGTTTAGCATAGCACACCAATCATGTATGTTTACTAATACGTATTCCCATAGTCGTCAATTCATTCATGACTTTGTCTTACCATGTAGGTGACTAGCGTCAATGTAATGTTTTTGATAATTACTTGGCATATACTCCTATTATAGTTGGTGTATCATTTTCCAGAATTCGTATCATCACACATAATCACAACAATATCACGATATACATATCACGTCCGGTTACCACAGACTTGTACCAATCAAAGTTTACCGGGATTTTTCACAATTGTCACAAAATGAAATGTGAGCGTGTGTGTATAAATAAAAATTAGTCGCGATAAAAGTAAAGGTTAGATGCATAATTAAATACTAGTTAGTTAGTAGTCTCGTAGTTATGAAATATGTATAATAAAATGTTCTTTTGTACTTAATTTTTTTTCAAAGTAAATTATAGAGTTAATGAAGTGCTTACAATGATTTAGATGGATATCTTTGTCCTTAAAGCCTCTCTTGATTAGTATATAAGCGACATGTGCTGATAACGTGTTATAATATAACAAGAATTAACACAAGATTAGTGCTAAACTTTAAGAACTTTAGAAAGATTATAATAGTAAGAAGTAGAGAATTTATAACTTATGAAAGTGTATACATGAGGTGTATTTTCTCTTCTACCTTGAGCTAGTATTTATAATACAATAAGATTAACTATTTGGTAGACAAGGTTAACTATTTGATAGACAAATAGTATGGTACATTATCCATAAGTTTGACAAAGGGTTCATCCACTTGCTTGGTAGATCTAGAGGTAAATCTTGATATTCATGGTAGATGCAATATAATACTTATAATATTCATGACAATTGTTTATTTAATTTACTAATTTTTTTGTGTTGTACATATGCTTGAATACTTGTACTATTTTATATTTTTTATTTTAGTTTTTTCATTGTGTTAGTACCACAGAACTATCTTACCATCACACCTGTTTTCAAAATAATTTACTTTTTTTATATATCCTAAAACTCCGTCTTCATCTTCGTTAGTTTTTAGTTGCAGACTTAACATCCATGGTGAACAAGAAGATGAAGATGTTGCCAATCCATTCTTATTCTTTTGTGTAAGAGATGTTCGTATTAAACACAATCTCGATTCTTATACTTTTTTTATTATCTTCTTCTCTACATATTCTTTGTTCAATCTTCTTCTTTTTTCCATCTCGCTGATATTAACTTGTTAGACAAATTATTACAAACCCACATCCCAATGCACTCCATTGTTCAAAAAGTCCCCCTTTCTACGACGTGGTTTGCCCTCCGGTGCGTGCCCCGCGTCGTCAATTGCCCCACTATGTGGCGGTGTGCTGGGCGTTGATGGTCCGACGTGGCATGGAATCACGCCCATTGCCATAGTGATAACACATATTATTATAGCGGGCTTTCAATCGATATTGATTCATTTTGTTACAGTTTGACCACTAGATTAATAATCTTTTATATTACACTAGTTCTATAAGTAAAACATAATGTTATTTTTGTAATTTTAAATACATGGGATATATAATAATAATAATAATAATAAAATAATAATGGTGATGGTGATGGTGATGGTGATGGTGGTGACGACGAAAATACGTGTCGATTACTATACTAGTTTACCTATTGATGGTATCATCTAACTTATAATAAAGGATTCCATTTAATGCCATGTGACATCCTCTCCTTCAACCTTACAATTTTAATTAGTATATTACTTTAATGTCTTTTTCTTATAATTAATACATGTATATCACTTATCATTTATCCTACAATTAGATGTTTGATTTTGTTATAAATTATTGTACTTTCCTTTTGTATTATACACTTAAGTGTAATACATGTATCTATAATCAATATGTAATGTGATAAAAATTATCAAACAATAATCCTATTTGATGTGAATCTGTTACTTTATAGTCTTTAAATTTAGATGTGAATTTGTTATTTTATAGTATTTAAATTTAAGAATTGATGCTGTATATCAATATAATGAAAACCGCATACTAAACAACTCGACTCAAACTAACACCAACTCCACAAACTCAAACTTTAAATTAGTCCTTCATTGGGTCACTTTTCACACCAAAAAACCTGAATATCCTAACCCGACAAAACAACTAGAAGAACACCTTGTAACAACCCGACCTTTCGGTTGTAACAAATCGTTTGTACTCTGATATTCCAATGAGAAAAGGGTTAACGTTATGCTACATACATTTTCATCACACTCAGTTACGCATTTAAAACGCTTAATACTCGAACGCTTGTCACAACGCAAACTAAACGCGGTTATTAATGATGGTTATGTTATGTTGTGTGTTTATGTGTATACATGTTTTATATGTTTTATACTCGCTTAAACACTCACACGCTCGCTCGCTCATTTAACTCGATTTATCGCACTAATACGCAACACAACGCTTAACGCCTTGCTAAAACGTTTAACGTACTTAAATAACTGACTAATACGAACGAAATACCAAACAAACAGCCAACGCGTGAACTGGAAACGATTTGCACAAAACTGGTCAACTCGTACGAATTGACCAATTCGTGCGAATTGACCAATTCGTACGAATTGACAATTCACACGAATTGCCTTGAAAACCCCCCTCCTCTCCTATAAATACCGCAATCCCTCACACACAATCCTCTTGCTGCCACTTCGCACAGAACACACTCTACTCGTATTTCTTTGTTTTCCAAGTAAGTAACAACTTGTTTTACACAAACCACAACGATTTACACAAGCTTATCTTCGATTTCATCCAAGCTCATTCGGTTATGAAAACCTTCATCTTTTTCATAAAACCTTTTGATATTTACATTGGATTCATGCTTAAACGAGTATATTGGGCTTAGCTTTGGCTTCCCAAGTTAGAAATATTGATATTTCCACTCACCAAGTGTGTAATCCCAAGAAAACAGTTTTAAACTTGATTTTTGCACTAAAACGGACCAAAACTGACATATATTTCGTTTACTAGAATGTGGGACGAAGCGGTGTCAAAACCGTCATGAAAAGGACTCGAAATCACATCTGTTTCAGGCGAAAACTCTGTTCTGGACGCACGAAGACGCAAGACAGTCAACTCATGCGAACTGGACTGGCTCGCATGAACTGACCAGTTCGTACGGACGAGTCCAAGTTCCCACAAGTGACTAAACTAGTTCCAAAGACCTCTTCGGCTCTGGGTTTGATCAGTAGCTTAAGGCTGGGGGGAGGAACACTCGATTTCCCGAAGAAAGATGAGAAAAACACTCGATTTTGGACACGCAACAGGTCCCTTCGCACAAGGACCAGTTCATACGAATTAACCAGTTCGTACGAACTGACCAACTCATATGTTTCGCACCAAACACAGTTCGTACGAACTGTCTGTTTTCTCCATGACACACTGTTTCGACCGTTTAGCACTATGGGAGACTGATGAACTTCTGTTCCCGCTTGCAGGCTGACCCGGCGCTCTCCTCGCTCCATCTCACGCGTGTTTAACTGTTTAAGCATGCACTGTGAGTATACTTGACCCATTTTCGCTTTAACACACCTTTTGGGTATTACATATGTCACACCCGACTTGAAGCGGAAGAAAAAAAATACGGGGTGCAACAGACACCTTTGGTACAAACATATTGTTTATAAAGACACTACATTTTATTACTTACAAAATGTTGATGACATATTACATGTATGTTACAACTGCATGTTCCCATGAACCACATAAGTCTCCTAAGCCACATGCGTCTATATCAGGGTTCGCTTATAATCATGTCTTGAACAACATACACGGATCACACCAGTCTCAAGTTACCTGAAAAGCATGTTAGTTTTAGAAAAGGGTCAGCTAAACGCTGCTGGAGAGTTCCACTGGTTTAGTTGTTGTGGAACAATATGTGTTAGCAAGTTTAATTGCACTGGTCATAGTCATAGATGGAATTACACGAGAACACAAGTGAAACATTGACTATTTTTTCCTAGCGTCGTGCCATCAGAGACATTGCCGCCCACCTGACCGTGTCACCCAAACACTCCCGGCCCACCAACTGCGTCACGTCCAGTTCAACGCCCCAATGTAGTTATGCCTAACAACATAAACGAGTTTAGGACGCGTGCAGACCTTGTTGCCGACATCCTGTCGGGCGCGACCTGGGTTTGTCAAACCAATAGTACTATCCACTGTCCACAACTTACGTTAATCACTTGTAGTGGGGATGTGGTTCGTGTGTTAGATGATTAACATCATCATCACAAGTTGGTGGAATTATCACAGTTTGTAACATTCAAATCACCCCAGAAAACTGTAAAACAGTTTAAAAGTGGGGAAGTGAAACTCACAGTGTAAATAGTAGTCTCGATCAAAGAGTGATCAATTAACGAAATCAGCTTTAATAGTACACATGCAAGTAGGGACTCAAATCAGTATCTAATTCAGTAATGGTCATAACTTGGATCTGGTCAGGAGTTTTCACCCCGGATTGAGTCTATAGAACACTGGTATGGTGATGGATGTCAGGGTAATATTAGTTTTCAGTTTGGCTTCCGGGCACGTTTCACGTGCCAGCCAAAGTCGGTTGTTTAACATGTTCGGATAATGGTATGGGAATACCAATAGTGCTAACACGTTATTATTTAAGAAAGATTAACTTTTCATTAAGGGAGTTCGGGGGTTTGGGGAGTCTAGGTTGCCCAAAATTGAGTTTCCATTCCCGCCGTCGGGGCTTCTCCCGAACTGGCCTAGGACACATCCCTAGTGTCCAATCCGCCCTGGAATCACCCGGAATACTCCCGGTGTTCCAATTATAGTACTAGTCGTGTTTGGTCAGTTCCCGGTTCCAGCAGGTTCGTTATACGGTAAACTGCCGAATTTATTTTAAAATGACCCGTTTTTACTTGCATAAATTCCCGTTTAATCCATAATTTGAATAAAAATATGTAAATTTTTATACAAATTAGGAAAAACCTGTTGATTATGGGAAAAATAATTAGGGAATTATTTAGTCATTTTAACTATTTAAATAAATTCTTTGTAAAAGAGTATTTAACCGAATAAGTATCATTAATTATCATCCGTAGTCTAAAAATTCCCAAAAAATTCAAGAACATCCCTTACATGTCCAGGAACTTCTCAAAAAAATTGAGATTTTTCTGATTTCGTTTCGGTGCGTTTCCGGCTACCAAAAACTCTCAAAAACGTGGATTTTTAACCTGAATCAAAACTCAACCAATGGACTCCAAAACTTCCCAGAACTTTTCTTATATGTTTTTTAGTGTTCATGAAAATTTGGTGATTTATTGACCCTGTTTAGTATATTTTCTGGATTTGTTTTGGTAAAAGGGTCAAAAATTCACCAAAAATCTAGAAATTTCAAAAATTCTAAAATTTTATGTGGACCTTCCTGACAATACCCTACATCATCACACCCAATTTCAGCTCAATCCAAGTATCACGGACTAAGTTATAGTCAAAACAATAATCCGCCTACTCTAGATTCGATTTTCGGGTGATATACCTAGCGCAAGCTCCGTTTCCACAGGTTTTTCTTGAGTCCATAAGAGTGTAGGGGCTATATTCAGTACCTACACATCAAGTACAATCCAAATATGCTAGAACTTCGATCAATCAAGCTTTGTTTCATAGTTTTTCGGTTAATCGAATAGTTATGCGATTTTTGTCGAATAATTGTTGATTAGAGTATCAAAACCCAAAAATTTGTGATCATGGCTGCCATAACACCAGGGAATTGCCAAGGTGTTCTTATTCAGCCCATAAACTTGTTTAAACTTCCAAATTTCATGGATTAAAACGAGTTTTTCGGTTATTAATCGCGTTTAATCGAGAAATATCAATTAAAATCACTTAAAACTTGTGAAATTACCTTGATTTAGTGATGGATGGGAGGATTATCAGCTGATGCTAAGCTTCTTATGGCAGAATTTTGGGTGAAGGTGAAAGGAATTAAAAGAATAGAAAAAAAATCAAAATATATATATAAAAAGGGGGGGGGGGTGGCGCTTTGTGGTGGGCCCCATGTGGGCCACCTCGTGCTTCACATTGCGCGCTAAAAGATGATGTTTAACTTCCATTTAGTTTAGGTTCGTTTTCGGGTCCCGGACGCATTCTGGATTTGCGAAACGGGCTCCTTTTTCGCATTCTTAGTGTCAAAAGACTCGGTTTTAAAAATTGTGCATAACCGTCTCGAAATCCGAACCCAGTTAGGTTTTAATCATAAATGTCTCGTATTAGGGTAGTTTAAGTGTTTTAAGCTTGATCGATCATTCTATGCACATTTGGTTGCCTTATGTTATGCCTGAAACGAAGGCGTTTCCCTAACCGGGAAGCTGCTTCGTTTTGTGTACCCGGGCTTCGATTAGCTTCAAACCTTATGTCACAGTCTATGGCACAAAACTAAGTTGTTTCTGGAACTCGAAATCTTAAATGATGCTACCGATAACCTTATAATCAACGTCAAAGGTTTGATGCGCTGTTAAACGTCAAGTCTCCGTTTAACACGTTGTTAAAGGCTAAGGACACCAACCTCTCATCGTTGGTCCTTAATAGTGTCATGTTAACCATGACGTGCTCTCGGATTCCTCCGAGACATAATAACGATTGCTCAGTATAGCACCCAAATCATATAAGTTCGCAAAGTTTACGCACAATTATTGTTTTAATTATGCTTAAAGTTTAGGACCAATTAAGGTGTACCTGGTTTCGTCATGGGTATCACATATGCCATAGCACACCAGTCATGCATGTTTACTAATATGTATTCCCAGAGTCGTCAATTCATTCACGACTTTATCTTACCATGTAGGTGACGCATAGCGTCAATGTAATGTTTTTGGTAATTACTTGGCATATACTCCTATTATGGTCGGTGTAACATGCTCCAGAATTCATATCATAACATATAATCACAACAATATCATGACCCACATATCACGTCCGATTGCCACGGACTTGTACCAAGCAAAGTTTACCGGGATTTTTCACAGTTGTCACAACATATGTTCTCTAACAAAACACAACACACAACACATAAAACGCTTAAAACGCAAACAACTCTTGGATGCTATACGTGAAACTCTGAATTATTGTGTCCTACACTTACGCTTGATGACTCGCACTACCACCCTTAACATGATAGTACTATAGGTTGACCCGCCACCCGTAGGTTCGGGGGTTGTTAAGGCACGTTCTGGCTTTACTTTTACGTACGTGGACACTTCGGTGAACGCATGACATGCATACTCACTCGCGGTCTGTTGGTTAGCTTGTATCAATGCTATTAGCCTACATGATTCACATGCTACGTTAATGCATGTTGGTTTTGCGAAACACTTTCATACTATACTTATGTTAAACCTGTGTACTCACCATTACATGTTTGAATTGACTTTTATTTTAAAATATGTGACAAGTTGATGGATTAGGATACTAGATACCCGCCTAATTCATTTATGTTTTTATTTAATTGTTTGAGACAATGTATTCCATTTGACTATTATGTATGGAAATTTTATTTGGTATTTATGAAACTGGAATTTAATTACTTATTGTCACGAAACAGTCATTATGGAATCTCTCGAGCAATCTCGTCGCTTAGCGCCACATCCCGATGATTCCATCATCGGTTGGGGTGTGACACATGTAACACCCCAAATCGCGTAAAACAACACGCGGCGGAAACACTTGGGGAGTCACGTTAACAGATTGTTTCAACAACACATGGTATTTGAATTTTTGTTTTAATTAGATATTAAACATAGGTTATATTGTTATAATTGTCTAGAAACGTTTTAAAAAAACCAAACAAACAAAACATCCATAATTATTGTCTTTCTTGTTTTATAGTCGCTAAGGCCCGTCCAAATCCTATATGAGCATGCATCAGTATCATCAAGCATTGTTCCCTGAAACATATGTGAAAATGAGTCAGCAAAAATATGCCGGCGAGTACATAGGTTTTGTGAGTGTGTCAAGTTCATGGCTTTTTATATATTGCAATATAATCTGACTACTAGAGTCGTAACTGAAAACCTTGTTTTGAAAACATTTGATATTGCAACAAGTATTCGTCTAAAACAAAAGGGTAAAAGTTTAAAAAATCTCTTAGCCATGAACCTTGACTTGAAAAGATTTGTTCGTAAATCCAAGTTGTAAATCGTCTTGAAATAACTCGTATGGTTTATATCTTTAATCGAAAATCGTTGTGTGTCATTGTTTGAAATCATTTGTCCAATTAATGTAAATAACGACACGTATGTAATGTGATAAAAGCACTTATATATAGGAAGTACCAGCGGCGTATCCAACATGCTTTTATTACATTACACGCGTTCCGTTTTCTAAATCACTTATCATAAACCAATTGTTATAAATCAATTGTTCATTGTTCCTTGTTACAAACCATTGTTCATTCGTTCATCGTTCATCGTTCCTTGTTTTAATTGTGAAACTTTTGGTCGTTTCGTGAATACATTCAAACCTTTGTTGACTTGTTCGAGACCACCCACTGTGTCCCTTAATCGTATAACATACCACCAAAGGGTATGTTACAATTACAGTTTCAGTCGCTTCCCAAACTTCCCCACAAACCCCGGGAAATTTGGTAACGGGATTGTCAGTCCTAGGCGCCGTAACTTACTACTGGTCGGCTTGGCCATTGTTAATGAATGTCATTCTTGTTATGAATATAACACACCAACAAGTTCGTTCACATTATTGAAATCGTATTGTTTAATATAAACCATCGCATTTGTATTTTGAAAGCTTGAAAACCTTTAGCACATATGAATCACCCCAAAATATTTGAAAGCATAAAATAGGGGAACTATGTACTTACATGTGATAGCAAAGTAACTCTTGGATCAATAAGAAAACCGAAGCTCAAAGATCCGAGAAATCACGCGTGTCCTAAAAATGAATAATAGTGTAAATATCGGGGCTTGAAATCGGAAGATTCGGATACAATGAGATCTTATAAATCTAGTGAGTGTCGGAACACATATAATATGGTTTAATAAGCTTACATTCTGAGTTGGAAATATTTTTAAGTGCTTTTGACCCGTTATGACCCGTTAAGGTAGTTTAAGCCACTTTCACGCGTCATTTTCGTAACAACGCATTCGGATGGTTAGATATGTGTCATAATAAGTTTTAAATGCTTAAACATGTTTAAAAATGTTTTTGATCAGATTATATGTCAAATATTTTGTTACATATGCTTAACGTTGATTTGCTTGCGAAAAGGGCATTTTGGTCATTTTTAAGTAATATTACAATCAATCATCATAACACAATCCAAACATCATGACCATAACGTATAACCTCAGAGGGTTATTCCCTATATATTTATGATCACAATTATGTATTTGGTCGGGTCCGAAGATCCACCAAACGGGTCAGATTCGGAAGTCAAAGCGGTGGTCAAACCATTCAACTTTTCGATTCAAAATAAGCACTACAATGAGAGTGACGATTTAGACATGTTTTGACATGTCTAAATAAGTTTATAAAAGAGTTTTGGCATCAAAACAACATGTTTTGACACTCGAATTCAGATCTGTTGCAAAATGCACAAAAATCGCATTTTGACCGAAACTTTGACTTGTCAAAATAGCTAGAAACAATGAGAATCAATAGGCATGATTTTTTAGGATCATAACCACCTTGATTAGCATCATAAAGCAAGTTTCAATTGGATTTTAAACTGATCAATTCATGATCAATTCCGGAAGTCAAATAAAAGTCAAATTTTGTGACTTTTAATCAAATTAATCATAAGAATTGAAACTAGTTTGAAGGAGATCACTTACAAACACTAAGGATTGATCAAGAACACCAGAGGAAACTCCAAGATGGTTGCTAAATTGGGATTTAGAGCAACGTGTTGCAAGAAAGTGATCAAAAAGTTCATAAGTGTGATGAACATGGGTATTTATAGAATGTTTGGATTAATAGGGTCATGCCAAGTGTTTATGACTCATCTTTGAAGTACGTTAGTGTCCACTTATGTGTCAAAAGCAGAGATTAGGGTGGCAAGTTCGAAAGGTGAGTCAAAGAGTGAATAAACAGGCTGCTGCCAACAAAACTAGTGTGCTGGAGCACCCTTGCGGACCGTATGGTCCTTAGGCTTACGGTTCGTATGGTCCTTAGGCTTACGGTCCGTAAGGCAAGGTGCTGGGCACAACTTTCTAAAGTTGGCAGAACAGGCCCCTGCATCGTTTCGTCGCGTTTCGGGCACTTCTAATACTCGTTAACCTCGTTTCAAAGCTCCATAAGGACGTTAAAGTATAGGGAACTTGAAATATGTTAAAAAATGTTCTAGAGGTCAGTTCGTTTGGTCGTACGGTCACGGTTTTCAGTTAATTACGACGAAAATCGTAACGAACGCGTTCGTGACTGTAAATGCGTAACACACGGATTTTTCGCACTCCAATCACTAACATATAATATATTGATGATTAGAAAAATTTTTGGATGTCCGCACATGTTCTGGACGGCGAAATACGCGAAAAGGCATAGTTTCGCAAAATTTGCAAAATAGTCCCTGAAGTTACAAAAGTGCGATTTTGCCATACCGAAGCTCTCAAAACTTATTTCTAAGCTATGTAAAGGGTATTTAAGGTATGTTAAGCTTGTGTAAATGATCTAGAGTGTACGTCGCTACGAGAATCGGCAGACTTTCACAGTTTGTCGTAAATAGTCCCTTTGATCGAATAATCTTGTTTTTGACATACCAAATCCTTCAAAACTTATTTCTAAGTTATGTAAAGGTTATTGAATGTATGTTTAGCTTGTGTCACTATTCCGGAACATAGGTTGTGTTAAATTGGTTTCATTTGCGTATCGGTTTACGAGTTTTGCTTATAGAAGCGATTCAAGAGTTTCGAAATTATGCAAGAATCGAATGTGTGCAATTGTCATAATAAATAAACAAAATTCACATATAAATCATAAAATTTCATTCATTGATAACTTATTTGTCATTGTTACATGCTCGGATTACCACATCAGTCTCCCCTACTTCAGGAAATTTCATCCCGAAATTTAATAACAGGAAACTTGTAAGAATAAGTGTGGATACTTCGCTTTCATTTGATCCTCTCGTTCCCAAGTAAATTCTGGGCCACGTTTGGATTCCCAGCGAACTTTGACTATTGGGATTCGTCTTCGTTTCAGTTTCTTTACTTCACGGTCCATTATCTCCACCGGTTTCTCGACAAAATGCATAGTATTATCAACGTGAATCTCATCGAGTGGAATATGGAGATTTGTATCGGCTAAACACCTTTTCAAGTTGTACACGTGGAATGTTGGGTGAATATTCCCGAGTTTAGGAGGTAGCTCAAGCCGGTAGGCCACCTTTCCGATTCTTTCGACGATCTTGAATGGTCCAACGTATCGTGGAGCAAGTTTTCCTTTCTTTCCAAATCTAACCACTCCTTTCCAAGGGGATACCTTGAGTAGGACATGATCACCGTCTTGGAATTCTAAGGGCTTGCGTCGCTTGTCCGCATAACTCTTTTGACGACTTCTAGCTGTCAGAAGGTTATCGCATATTTTCTTGACTTTCTCGGTTGTGTTGTGGATGAGTTCAGGTCCAGTGAGCTGAGACTCTCCAACTTCATTCCAACATACAGGTGAACGACATTTTCGACCGTATAAAGCTTCGAAAGGCGCCATGTTGATGCTGGCGTGATAACTATTGTTATAGGAGAATTCGACCAAAGGTAAATGCGAATCCCAACTACCACCAAAATCGATCACGCAAGCTCTAAGCATATCCTCCAAAGTTTGAACCGTCCTCTCAGATTGTCCATCCGTTTGAGGATGATAACCAGTACTTAGATTGAGTTTAGTTCCCATTGCAGATTGTAAGGTCTTCCAAAAACGAGATGAGAAACAAGCATCTCTGTCAGATATGATGTTCAAAGGAACACCATGACGAGATATGATCTCATCAACATAGATCTTTGCGAGTTTGTCAGCAGAGAAATCTTCACGAATCGCTATAAAATGTGCTGACTTTGTTAGACGGTCAATGATTACCCAAATGGCATCATGACCTCTAGATGTGCGCGGTAACTTAGTGATGAGATCCATCGCAATGTTCTCCCACTTCCATACCGGTATTTCTGGTTGTTCAAGCAAACCAGACGTACATTGATGTTCGGCCTTGACTTTGAGACAAGTAAGGCATTTCGATGCATACAAGGCAATGTCATTCTTCATACCCGACCACCAATACTGGGTACGGAGGTCCTTGTACATTTTGTAGCACCAGGATGAATCGAATAACGAGACTTATGAGATTCATCCATCAATAGAGTTCGGAGATTGTGATGATTCGGAACCCACAACCGGTTCTTGTAGTATAGTAATCTATCGTCTTTCGTTTCGAGTTGAAGTTCGAGTTGGTGAGATAGTTCGTCTTTCAACCAACCTTGGGTTACACAATTGCGTTGGGCTTCAAGAATACGTGTTTGGATATCAGATCGAATTCGAACACAATGAAGCTTAACACGTTCTTTGCGACTAAGTGCATCAGCCACAACGTTCGCCTTACCAGGATGGTAGCGAATTTCGCAGTCGTACTCGTTTAAAAGTTCGACCCATCGTCGTTATCTCATGTTCAGCTCTTTTTGATTGAAAATATGTTGGAGACTTTTGTGTTCTGTGAAAACCACAAACTTCATGCCATAAAGATAGTGTCTCCAGATTTTGAGAGCAAAGACAACAGCTCCCAACTCAAGATCATGAGTTGTATAATTTTTCTCGTGAGTTTTCAATTGTCTTGACGCATAGGCGATGACCTTATCCCGTTGCATGAGAACGCAACCAAGGCCTAAATTCGACGCGTCACAATAAACCACAAAATCATCATTGCCATCGGGTAAAGACAAAATAGGAGCATCACAGAGTTTCTGTTTCAAGGTTTGGAAAGCTTCCTCTTGTTTGGATCCCCACTCAAAAGGCTTATTCTTTTGAGTCAAAGCAGTGAGGGGAACAACGATCTTTGAGAAATTCGCAATAAATCGTCGATAGTAACCAGCAAGACCAAGAAATGAGCGAACTTCTATGGGAGTAGTGGGTGTTTTCCAATCCTTAATCGCAGTGATTTTGGAAGGATCCACATGAATACCTTGCTCATTGACAATGTGACCCAAGGATTGAACTTCTTTCAGCCAGAATTCACACTTGGAGAATTTGGCATAAAGTTGTTCTTTCTTTAGAAGTTCCATAGTCAAACGAAGATGTTGCTCGTGATCGGTTAGAGACTTAGAATAAATGAGAATGTCGTCGATGAACACAATGATGAACTTATCCAAATAAGGTTTACAAACCCAATTCATTAAGTCCATGAATACAACTGGAGCATTTGTCAAGCCAAAAGGCATAACAGTGAACTCATAGTGGCTGTATCTTGTGCGGAAAGCAGTCTTGGGAATATCTTCCTCGTCAACACGAAGCTGATGATACCCAGAACGCAGATCGATCTTCGAAAAACATGTGGCACCTTGTAGTTGATCAAACAGATAATTTTGCGTGGTAGGGGATATTGATTCTTGATCGTGAGTTTGTTGAGCTCGCGATAATCGATACACATCTGGAAGGATCCATCCTTCTTTTTCACAAATAGGACAGGTGCACCCCACAGAGAATAACTTGGACGAATGAAACCTTTGTCAGATAACTCTTGAAGTTGCTTCGATAACTCCTGCATCTCAGAAGGTGCAAGGCAGTAAGGAGATTTGGCTATCGGGTTAGCACCTGGTACAACATCAATTCGAAACTCAACTTGTCGTGCTGGAGGTAAACCAGGTAGATCTTCGGGAAATACCTCAGGATAATCTCGGATAACAGGAATGTCTCGAATATTCTTGCTCTTACCTGTCTGCTCCACAATATGTGCCAAGAAGGCGATATAATTCTTTCGCAAGAATTTCTGAGCTTGGGTACACGTCATAAGTTTAAAGCTACTAACGGGTTTCTCTCCACGAACTTCTAGAATTTCACCAGATGGAAGAGGTACTTGAACAATCTTGTCAAAACAAATAACTTCGGCATGTTGTTTGGTTAACCAATCCATCCCAATAATGATGTCAAAACTTCCAAGTTTCATAGGTGTAAGGTCGATAGGAAACAAATGGTTGTTGAGGTTCAATTGACAATTACGAACAACAGATTCAAGAACAAGAGGTTCACCATTGGCTATCTCGACTGACAAGGGCTTTCCTAGTTTAGTTCTAGGCATCAAGAGCAAAGGCTCAAAAGTAAGTGACACAAAGCTTCTATCAGCACCCGAATCGAAAAGAACAGAAGCAGGATGATTGTTAACAAGGAACGTACCGTTAACAACTTCATTATCAGCACGAGCCTCGTTGGCGTTCATGTTAAAAGCTGGTCCACGAGCCGGATTGGCATTTGCTATCCTCG
Organism: Scalesia atractyloides; assembly: GCA_947069175.1. Taxonomy (NCBI): domain Eukaryota; kingdom Viridiplantae; phylum Streptophyta; class Magnoliopsida; order Asterales; family Asteraceae; genus Scalesia; species Scalesia atractyloides. The sequence goes on along the minus strand of CAMTDV010000016.1, from coordinate 54,923,075 downwards.
GACAATTGTTCCTGTAGTGACCCATTTCACCGCAATTAAAACATGAACCAGGCGGAAAATGAGGTCGAGCAGGATTTGCTTGTGCTTGAGCTTGGTTTTGTGCAGCTTGGTTAGGGTTAAAACGACAAATATTCGCCAAGTGACCAAGTTTCCACAGGTAGTACACTGTCGACATGTATCTGAACTTGATGATGACCATTACATCGATTGCAGAGTGGTGCAGTTCCTGCATATGGTTTCTTTGCTGGAGGTTGAGCTGGTTGGTTTTGGGGAGCAGTTGGAGCGGGTGGTGTGGTCACAGCAAAGTTTTGAGAAGCCTTACGCTTCTTCGACCTCTTGGATGATTTGGCTTTGTCTTTCTTTGGTTTCTCTTGGGTGGACTTGTCAGATTGTTTCTTGTCACCCTTGCGATGAAGCCTCCCCTTTCTGACTTGAGAGTCAGTCAGAGTAGCAGCCAATTCAATGGCTTGACGAACGGTAGTAGGGTGGCTTCCCGTAACAATGTCCTGAACAGGATCAGGCAGACCGTCGATATATTTCTCAATCGCCTTATCCAAAGGCGTCACCATTGAAGGACAAAGTAAGCTCAATTCCTTGTACCGGTCGGTGTAAGCATGACTCTCACCACTGTCTTGCTTAAGATCATCGAATTCCCTTTCCAAAGTCCTAAGTTCATGACGAGGACAGAACTCCCTCATCATTAGAGCTCGAAGCTCTCCCCAAGTTTGGGCTAAGGCCACTTCAGCACCTCTATCCCTCATAATACCATTCCACCATGTCAAAGCTCGTTTCTTGAATACACTAGATGCAAACTCAACTTTTCACTCATCCGGACATTGAACAAAACGAAATGCGCTCTCGAGACTCTCAAACCATTGAAGAAGTCCCGTAGCTCCCTCAGACCCAATGAACTAAAGTGGTTTAGCCGAACAGAATTGTTTGAGTTAATTTTTGTTCGCTTGATTCATTTGAGTTATTAGGTTCGGGAGTACGGCAACAATTTGTTGAGCGATCATGGCTGTCATTTCGGCATCCTGAGTTGCATTACGTCGAGGAGGCATTCTAAAAGAAAACATGAGGGAAGATATATGAGATTGATACTCGGAAAAAATAATAGAGGCATCAAAATATTGACGAAACATAAAGATGGTGGTCATTCGTTTGTTTCACAAAGCAAATAAACAACACACGTTGACTAATCAAAGTAAATGGGTCTTTATAATGTATCGCGAAGACATGCTTTAGCCTATAAGTGGACGCTCACCCCAAGAGTTCCCATGTAAGAGTGACTGCTCCGATTAAGTGGATTTGTACGAACACTCTAGCCAAGACAGAAAACTCAAGGTACAGGCACCCACCCTTCCAGATTGCACGTGTTTACATTATTAAAACCCAAACTTTGACGAGATTTTGTAAACTTAAAGGCTCACGCCAAAAAACAAATCATCTAAGGGTAGATGATTGATAAACGTATTTGAAATCTTTGTGTAATTGTTTTGGTAATCACCTAAGGATAGGTGATCGTATTGTAATTTAAATCTAAACACAAGTTTACTTGCGTTAGGGTCCTAGAAAGGTTATAGTCTAGGTCAAAGCATTACTAATAACCTAATTCCCTATAACCAGTCTTGTGATACCAACCTGTAACACCCCAAATTGCGTAAACAACACGTGGCGGAAACACTTGGGGAGTCACGTTAACAGATTGTTTCAACAACACATGGTATGTAAAGTTTTGTTTTAATTAGATATTAAACATATGTTATATTGTCATAATTGTCTAGAAACGTTTTAAAACAACCAAACAAACAAAACATGCTTAATTATTGCCTTTCTTGTATTATAGTCGCTAAGCCCGTCCAAATCCTATATGAGCATGCATCAGTATCATCAAGCATTGTTCCATGAAACATATGTGAAAACGAGTCAGCAAAAATATGCCGGCGAGTACATAGGTTTTGTGAGTGTGTCAAGTTCATGGCTTTGTATATATTGCAATATAATCTGACTATTAGAGTCGTAAGTGAAAACTTTGTTTTGAAAACAGTTGATATTGCAACAAGTATTCGTCTAAAACAAAAGGGTAAAAGTTTATAAAATCTTGTAGCCATGAACCTTGACTTGAAAACATTTGTTCGTAAATCCAAGTTGTAAATCGTCTTGAAATAACTCGTATGGTATATATCTTTAATAAAAAATCGTTGTGTCTCATTGTTTGAAATCATTTGTGTAATTAATGTAAACAACGACACGTACGTAATGTGATAAAAGCACTTATATATAGGAAGTACCAATGGCGTATCCACCATGCTTTTATTACATTACACCCGTTCCGTTTTCTAAATCACTTATCATAAACCAATTGTTATAAATCAATTGTTCATTGTTCCTTGTTATAAACCATTGTTCATTCGTTCATCGTTCCTTGTTTTAATTGTGAAAACTTTTGGTCGTTTCGTGAATACATTCAAACCTTTGTTGACTTGTTCGAGACCACCCATGGTGTCCCTTAATCGTATAACATACCACCAAAGGGTATGTTACAATTACAGTTTCAGTCGCTTCCCAAACTTCCCCACAAACCCCGGGAAATTTGGTAATGGGATTGTCAGTCCTAGGCGCCGTAACTTACTACTGGTCGGCTTGGCCATTGTTAATGAATGTCATTCTTGTTATGAATATAACACACCAACAAGTTCGTTCACATTATTGAAATCGTATTGTTTAATATAAACTATCACACTTGTATTTTGAAACCTTGAAAACCTTTAGCACATATGAATCACCCCAAAATATTTGAAAGCATAAAATAGGGGAACTATGTACTCACATGTGATAGCAAAGTAACTCTTAGATCAATAAGAAAATCGAAGCTCAAAGATCCGAGAAATCACGCGTGTCATAAAAATGAATAATAGTGTAAATATCGGGGCTTGAAATCGGAAGATTCGGATACAATGAGATCTTATAAATCCAGTGAGTGTCGGAACTCATATAATATGGTTTAATAAGCTTACATTCTGAGTTGGAAATATTTTTAAGTGCTTTTGACCCGTTATGACCCGTTAAGGTAGTTTAAGCCACTTTCACGCGTCCTTTGCGTAACAACGCATTCGGATGGTTAGATATGTGTCATAATAAGTTTTAAATGCTTAAACATGTTTAAAAAGTTTTTGATCAGATTATATGTCAAATCTTGTGTTACATATGCTTAACGTTGATTTGTTTGTGAAAAGGGCATTTTGGTCGTTTTTAAGTAATATTACAATCAATCATCATAACATAATCCAAACATCATGACCATGACGTATAATCTCAGAGGGTTATTCCCCATATATTTATGATCACAATTATGTATTTGGCCGGGTCCGAAGATCCACCAAACGGGTCAGATTCAGAAGTCAAAGCGGTGGTCAAACCGTTCAACTTTTCGATTCAAAATAAGCACTACAATGAGAGTGACGATTTAGACATGTTTTGACATGTCTAAATAAGTTTATAAAAGAGTTTTGGCATCAAAACAACATGTTTTGACACTCGAATTTAGATCCGTTGCAAAATGCACAAAAATCGCATTTTGACCGAAACTTTGACTTATCAAAATAGCTAGAAACAATGAGAATCAGTAGGCATGATTTTTGTGGATCATAACCACCTTGATTACCATCATAAAGCAAGTTTCAATTGGATTTTAAACTGATCAATTCATGATCAATTCTGGAAGTCAAATAAAAGTCAAATTTTGTGACTTTTAATCAAATAATCATAAGAATTGAAACTAGTTTGAAGGAGATCACTTACAAACACTAAGGATTGATCAAGAACACCAGAGGAAACTCCAAGATGGTTGCTAAATTCGGATTTAGAGCAGGGTGTTGCAAGAAAGTGATCAAAAAGTTCATAAGTGTGATGAATATGGGTATTTATAGAAAGTTTGGATTAATAGGGTCATGCCAAGTGTTTATGACTCATCTTTGAAGTAGGTTAGTGTCCACTTATGTGTCAAAAGCAGAGATTAGGGTGGCAAGTTCGAAAGGTGAGTCAAAGAGTGAATAAACAGGCTGCTGCCAACAAAACTGGTGTGTTGGAGCACCCTTACGGACCGTATGGTCCTTAGGCTTACGGTCCGTAAGCCAAGGTGCTGGGCACAACTTTCTAAAGTTGGCAGAACAGGCCCCTGCATCGTTTCGTCGTGTTTCGGGCACTTTTAATACTCGTTAACCTCGTTTCAAAGCTCCATAAGGACGTTAAATTATAGGGAACTTGAAATGTGTTAAAAAATGTTCCAGAGGTCAGTTCGTTTGGTCGTACGGTCGCGATTTTCGGTTAATTACGACGAAAATCGTATCGAACGCGTGTGTGACCGTAAATGCGGAACGCATGGATTTTTCGCCTTCCAATCACTAACATATAATATATTGATGATGAGAAAAATTTTTGGATGTCCGTGCATGTTCTGGACGGCGAAATACGCGAAAAGGCATAGTTTCGCAAAATTTGCAAAATAGTCCCTGATGTTACAAAATTGCGATTTTGCCATACCAAAGCCCTCAAAACTTATTTCTAAGCTATGTAAACGGTATTTAAGGTATGTTAAGCTTGTGTAAATGATATGGAGTGTACGTCGCTACGAGAATCGGCAGACTTTCACAGTTTGTCGTAAATAGTCCATGTGATAGAATAATCTTGTTTTTGACATACCAAATCCTTCAAAACTTATTTCTAAGTTATGTAAAGGTTATTGAAGGTATGTTTAGCTTGTTCACTATTCTGGAACATACGTTGTGTTAAATTGGTTTCGTTTGCGTATCAGTTTACGGGTTTTGCTTATAGAAGCGATTCAAGAGTTTCGAAATTGTGCAAGAATCTAATGTGTGCAATTGTCATAATAAATAAACAAAATTCACATATAAAACATAAAATTTCATTCATTGATAACTTGTTTATCATTGTTACATGCTCGGATTACCACTGATATCACAACACACCTTTAGGTAACATAGATGGATAACTATTAGCATAGATTGATAGCTAATATCATTTCCGATGTTGTTCAACGGTAACAATTCGGTTCGTTACGGTACTAGTATAGTATTGACACTCAATATAACTTACAATACCAAAACATACATAAAGAAAACATGTCGCAACAACATTCAGAATTATATAACACGTTGTATGATATTATGAAAATAGAAAAAGGGTAAACAACGTTACTTTATACAATAACAAAATCATTTCTCATTAAGGGGAGTATAAACCAAAGTGATCTTTTATTTAGATTAATTTCAACCATTTATCTTTTATCGTTTTTACTTTATGATTATAAATTCAAAACTTAAAAGACAACTTTCTATATTTTGGCTTGACAAAGCGTTGACCACATCCCGGTACTAAGAGGCCTCGTGACGTGTGCGAGCGTGGGTATATTTTTTGGAAATATTTTAAGTGCTTTTTACTCGTGTATTCAAGCTTTAAATTTATAAAAACACGATATGCATCTATCACTCTATACAACACGCTAGGGCAAGTACACCAATCGTTGGCATAGTATAGTGATGGTAAGATACCGAGGTCGTCTAATGACACACGAGCTTTTAATACCGAAATATGGTCGGCGTCTAATCTAATCAAATTTTTAGGAATGGTTTTTAATAAGTAGAAATAAAGAAATAACTAAACACATAAAAGAAATAAATAGACAAGATAAAATCACTTGGTTCCGACTCATTATTTACGTATCCTTTGATTATTTCCATGCTTTGGGTTTTTATAGATATTATCTTAGTTAAAGTGGCAGGTCCCTCTTTGAGAGGCAACACTACCCTTAGCCGTATTGGTCTGAGTCAGCAGGGATACAGTCCCGCAAGGCCGGAATATTGAAAGATAATTTAGTAAGTTATTAATTCAAAATGTGGCATGTCCCTCTTTTGGAGGCAACACTACCCTCGGCCATATTGGTCTGAGTCAGCAGGGATACAGTCCTGCAAGGCCGGTTTAAAGTTTTAATAGTAGTTATTTATAAGGGCTTCAAGCCGTTCTTACTTCTCCTGATTTGATGCTATCTGCCTCAAGGGAACTCCTAATAAGCTTGAACCAAGTCCTCGCAGGATCTATACACTGAACGAGGTAAGAACTTTGCCCATACCACCCCTTCTAACCCCCTTCTAGGCAGTTAACGTGCTTTATATAGACCATAAAGACACAGATGCGTGAATCAAGAAAACTTGAAGGATGATAGAATAAAATTTACTTTCAATATAAAAAAAACTAGTTATTAAAGTCACTAATACATACCCAATTAAAAAGTTAACCAAAGCTAGGAAATCAAAAGTAATAGATAAATAACTTGTCTTCACCAAGTGATGTAAGAGATTAGCCAAGCATGGCCTTTGTTTGACAAAAACTTTTACCATCAATCATGGATCCTGAGACTACTACATACACTCTAGGATGGATGATGGATGAATGTGGTGGATGATGGTGGTATTGTGGTGGTGGAGTAGTGGCAGGTGTGAGAGAAGTGGTTTGCCAAGGGATGACTTTAAATGAAACCAAGCACCCCTATTTATAGCTGGAAACAGACCCTTCACATGGCCCTTTGCCTGCATGGCACGGCCCCGTGTCGTCCTTCGTCTCTGTCTTCATTTAATGAGCATGTTAGATCAATCTGCTTCACGGCCCCGTGGCCATTGTACCTGTTGTACTATCCCAGATATGCAAATCTGGAAGTTGACCATGGCTCGCGTGTCTCTTGTCTGCTTCTGTTTGTCTTCTTCTGATCTGGAATCTTGAAGGCGCATGACCCTATGCCAGACTTCTGATTTGTTGTCTTTAATCTTGGGGTGAAGCTTGGAGGTTGGTATAGTGTGTTTTTCTTCCCGTCTTTCATACGTATGCTGGTTTTTGTCGTTTATTTATTCCTTTCGTACATTTAAGCTCTTTTAATCCTGAAAATCAGAAGTATACAAAGAAACGACTTTTTTCAACATTAGTACTAAACAGGGTTGATTTATATGTTACATTTGACGCATATAAAATACCCCCACACTTGAATATTTGCTTGTCCTCAAGCAAAACTCTTTAATGGTTGCTTACACACCCAAATGGAATTAGTAGATAAGAAGTTTTTGGGTCTTGTTTGTAGAGTTTCGGGAATCCAAGTTCTTGTTATTCTTGTTTTTTACATTATTTACAATCCTATGCGACATGATTTATTTAGAACACTTTTGAAGAAAAATAATTTTTTTTGGCAATAACATGCCTTTCTAAAATTTCATTTAGCTATATACAAATTCACACACCTCACAAGTAATCACTCAACACTCGGCCGAAAATGTATAAGTGAAACTCTAGATACCGGTATGGAACTTATTCCTACCATAGGCTTGAAAAGTAATCAAACATCCTCTTTTTTAAAAAATCGTTGTAAATATTAAGAGTACTTTAAAAGGGTAGGTTTTGGTTAGGGGTAGGATAATTTTATTGAAAAGTGGCTAAAAATGTAAAATTTCGTTTGAAAATTTATTTATTTGTGACTTAGTTATAAACTACATGTTATAAGCAATAATTTTGCTTATTTACTTCAAGTAACTAGATTTTTTAAAATTTCTTTTGATAAACTAAGTTACCTCTTTTTATAAATTTCAAAAGAACCGTATTTTACTATAAGAAAGGTGTGTAAAAAATAAAGATTGGTTTTCGGTGATGGGTAATTTGTGCAAAATGGCGTTTTACGGGTTTTTGAAATGAAAGGTTTAGGTTCTAATGGCGTTTTGCGTTAACTAGGGGATATTTTTGTCTTTGTTTTTGGTGGGGATATAAAAAGAAAATAAAGTTGAAAATGAAAAAGAGGGTTTAAAAATCCTAATGCCTCTATCATATACTTACTTGGATTAGTTGGTAAGAACTGAGAATGTATTGTCTTGTCAAGTTCTAGATTCGTAAGAACCATACGCCTATTCACACAAGAAATGAAAATGAGCATTTAGTAAAGATATAAATTTGAATGCTCGGTAAAGGCTCAAAACTCACATTTTTGTGGGAAAAGGGGTAAAAGTATGAAATTATATATAAAATAAAATTTTACAAAGAACTGTTATGCCTTTTTATAAAATTTTCTTATATGGTTCTTTTTATCACGGCGCCATCGGTTGTAAATCTAATAAAACTTAAAAATTTTTAGTTCTTGGTTTCTAACTTAAACTATAAACAAGACTAAAAAAAGCTAAAAAGATATTTTTCAAAAATATTTGGGGTGTTTTAGCGTTTTCAAGTAGAGTTTTGTGTAAGGCTTGTTTTTAGGACAAACAATTTCAAGTTAAGCTTCCCCCATACTTAAATTACACATTGTCCTCAACATGCCCAAAATTGGTTAAAATTGATTAAATATGTACATGCGGGTTAAAAACAACAATTTTTTCAAAAACCAGACACTGGACACGGGGGCGTGTTTGGGGGACACGACCCCATGTCAAAGTTTTCATAAAGCAGACACAGGGGCGTGTTTGGGGACAGAAGTGCCAGTAACGAAAATTTACTAGAAGCCAGACACGGGGGCGTGTATATAGGACATGGCCCCGTGTCAATGTTCCATATTCAAAAATTTTTTTGCAGACTTGAGGCACGAGGTCGTGCTTACCTTACACAGCCCGGTCCTTCACTTACTGTTGTGACGATTTTGCTTCAGGAAGTGACCGTTTACGTGCATGGGTGCTGTTTCAACATCCCTTTGTCCATTTTCCATAAATCTCACACACTTTTATTTTCAAAATACCATATTTCATTCCATCCGTTCATCATTACAACTAAAAAGAAAATAATACTTACAAGAAGATTAAGGTCCTAAGATATAAATCTAGGTGGATGCCTTACGAGATTATTAGACCTGAATAGCTTTCCCTAGATAAATCGATGAAAGATTAGCAAAAACCGAAAATAGTTTTCGGAAAATAAGGGTTATAAGCTATTCCCCAAGAATGCTCCTTTAGAGGTCATTGAGCATTTCATCAATTTCCCTCGGAAGGAAGATAAAGGGTTTGTCATCAACATCCTCTTGTGGAAGAGGAGCAAGATTTATCGGAACCTCAAAGTAGGCATTAACGGGAGGTTCCGGGGGTATCTCGTCCCACCCGGTGGGATTAATCACCTTGTTAGCGATGTTCTAGTCATCTTCGGGTAAGATTGGTTCCATCGGGGGCATCACCAAGATGTTCAACCTTTGGTGAAGACGGTTGATCTCCCTAACGTTATCCTCCAAGGTAAGAGTGAGGTAGTTCACCCGATCAACAAGGACCTCCTCCACCGTTATCATTTCTTCGATATATTCTCGCAAAGCACAAACGTAACAGACGGGAGTGGCTTCAAGCGAGAGCCTCCTCCCCCAACGCTTATTCCTTGAACTGGTTTAAGACATGCCACTTTGCTGACTCGACATGCTAGTTAACACATGACAAACCGTTAAAGTTTTAGAGATACAGAAGAGTTACACGGCCCCGCGCTTCTTCAACACCTCTGTTTTAAGTTTAGAACTATTTCATTTTTACTTGTCTGAACGTAAGTGATGTGTAAAAAATGCAACATATAAATTACATCAAACGAGGCGTAAGACCACCCCTTTAAGTACTAATGTTGGAAAAAGTACCTTTGTTTATTCCTTTTTAATTTACAGGACCAAATGAGCATAAAAGAACAAAAGAAGCAAATTAGGGACTAAAACCAACACAAAATACATGAAGGAGGAATAACGTGACACACCCGGCCCCTCAGCAGCATCCAAAGAACAAAAAACAAGTGAAACAAAAGATCACCACGGGGCCGTGTCCATTGACATGGGCCGTGGTCAGTCTACAAGACCTGCTATAAAGACAAAATACAGATTTCAGGCAACCACGGGGCCGTGTCCAGCCAAGCACGGGGCGTGGTCAATGGTAAGATTTGTAGAATCTTCATAGTATAGTAAAGAGTTGAACACGGGGTCGCTGCCAGGAGACACGGGGGCGTGTAGGACCCTCTACTGACAGCTGCACTAAATGAAGGAAGAGAAGAAGGTGGCCACGGGCCGTGCCTAGCGAGCACGGGGCTGTGGCCGGGGCTCTGTTCTGGCTATAAATAGGGGTGCTTGGTTCCCTTCAAAGGCATCCCTTGGCAAACCACTTCTCTCTCACTTTGCCACCACTCCACCACTACACCACCAACACCCACCACCATCATCCATTTTCCATCTTTAGAGTGTGTAGTAGTCTCGGATCCAAGATTTATCATAAGAGTTATTGTCAAACAAAGGCCATGCTTGGCTAATCTCTTACATCACTTGGTGAAGACAAATCTTTTATGTATTACTTTTGATTTTTAATCTTTCGGCTACTTTTTAATTGGGTATGTATTAATGACTTTAATAACTAGTTTCTTATGGTTAAAGTAAATTTTCCTAACCATTTCTTCATGATGTCATTGATTTGCTCATTCGTGTCTTTGTTGGTGCATAATGTCTATCGTCTAAGTCTTGGATCGAGTCTGTATTGTATAGGGTTTGATTTGTTAGATTTTGAATATTTATGTAGTTAGAGGGACAAGTTCGGTCGAAGTTAACATGTCAATGGACAAGTTCGCCCGAAGTCAAGTACAGACGACCTTGACCACAACATATCTCATCCGAACTTGTTTCCCTATATATAGCTAGCCTTGGTTTGTCATTTGTAACTTTGCAACTTTTGAGGCGAAGCTCTGTTGATTTGGATTTGTACATTGTAAAGACATTTGGACTAATAAATCGACGTTTAAACAGCAATTCTTGTGTATTTGTCACTAATCTCGTAATTTCCGCTTACGATGACATAGATACAAACTTAGGTTCCGTGACAAGTGGACAGATCGATCCTAACAAATGGTATCAGAGCAGGATAGGCCTGATTTGAAGAAATTGGACTTAGAACATCACTCCTTCTACTTATTTCTTTCTATTTTGATTTTCTTGGACATTTCATGGATAAAATGGACCGATTTTCAAGCATAATACGTAAAATCCATCATACTAAAACCCTTGAAAAGATCAGAGCTAAAAATGATTGAAATCACGTTGAAATTTACAAAAAATCAAGTTTTGGAAACTCATTCTGTCCGAACTTACTGAACAAGTTTGCTCGAACTTGTCCAAAAGTGTACAAGTTAGCTCGAACTTGTATAAAAGTATACAAGTTCACTCGAAGTTGTACAAAAGTGTACAAGTTCCCTCGAACTTGTCCAAAGTTGAACAACTTCGCACGAAGTTGTCCATTACAAGTTCGGACGAAGTTCTTCTAAAAAGGCATGAAAATTCAGAAAAAACGTCTTGGAAATTATATATCGTTAGATTCGTATCGACCAGATGATTTTAAAGCTATAATCTGGTAAAACGGTTTTCGGAAAAAATTTAAACGTTTTTAGCAAACCGATACGTTAAAATTGTCGAGTAAAAAGTCAAATTTTTGCATAACGTTTTTGAAAACCAAATTTTTGTCGGAAATGGAAGATATTGATTTTGAAAAAATGAATGATTAGGAAGAGTTGTCTTCTGATTTGGATCCTTGTAAACATTGGACTATTTGGTATAAAAGATTTGAAATGTTTAAATGCAAAAAGGATGAATCTGTAATTGAGCTAGTAAAACGTTTTTGTGTCATGGTTAATCATTTAAAGCGAAGTAATTACGGTGTCAAATTCATATTGAAGACCAGTTTATGAAATTGGAAGATGCATTATCATTAGAATGGGGTGATTTCTTGAAAGAATTAAAAAAGAAACCTAGATTTGACATCAATCATCTTTATGAATTCATGAGTGAAATTTGTGATCACATTCCTTTAATTGAAAACCTGAAAGTTTTAAAACTAAAAAGGAAAGTGAGTTTGTGATTAAAATAAAAAATCCTGAAGTTTCTCAATCTTTTGCAGGTATACTCAGTGAAGGAAACAATCTGAAGCACAAAATTTAAATTATCAGATTAAGAGAGAACAAGTATAATGGCGAAGAACTGTGAAGAACAAGTCAAGCACATCTACAAATGAGTCTTCAAGTTCTAAAACAATCTGCCCAGTCTATGATGAAGATTTTAGTGATTATCTGGCAGATAATGCCAAACTCTTGACCAAACTAGAGAGTTTGACATTAGAAAATAAAAAGTTAAAAGAAAATAAAAAGATTTTTGAAAATAGAATAAAATTTAGCAAATGAAAAATCTGTTTTAAAAAAAATGATTTTGATAAACAAAATATAATAAACTCGCATCTTGAAAAAATTAGAAAATTTGAACAAGATGTTGAGAATGCTAAAAATAAAATTGTTGATTTGGAAAAGAAATTGAAAGGTTTTGTGACCTCATCATTAATGTTGGATCATATATTTCCAAAGCCGATCAATGAGATTAAAAAAGGAATTCCAATAAGTGACAATTTCATAATTATGACAATGTCATAATTGAGGATTGTGATGATGATAACGACGATGAAAGTGATAAAAATGATAAAAATAAAATATTTTAAAACTAAGAGAGAATTTCAAGAAACTGTTCTACAATCTACTGAAAAAGGTGAATGCTCAACGCAAAAACCTTCTAAGCAGAAGGGAGAATGAAAACAAAAGGAAAAACGATGTTTTGATTCTAAAAAGTTTCAAAAGAAAAATAAAAATTCATCGGTACGATCATCCAATTATTATAAAAATTCACAAAAATTTGAAAATCAAAACTTACGAAAATTTGAAAATAAGTGGTACAGGTTGGACCACAGTGCTTCAAAGTCAAATCAAGTTTATAGAAGAAACAGGAAAGATGGCTACCACACTTCAAATCAATGTTATGATTTGAGTGTATGGTTTGTAAAAAAGATCGGTATGATGACAGGATGTGTCACAACTATGGAGTAAATGGACACATTGCCAGAAAATGTCCACAAATTAATCCTAAACCTGTTCATATTGATAAGAAAAATTCTGAGGATTTGAAAGTACCAACTCAGGTTTGAAAACAATGTACAGAAACTACAAACAAGGTGAAACCAGTTATTACTAAGTTTTCAAATTTTGAAACTGGTGAATCCTCGAATAGTAATGAACAAAAAGTTTCTACATTGTATTTCAAGAAAACTTTTCAGAAAAATCAAACATGGTTGGTAAAAGAAAAAGAAGATACACAATCAGTGAAAATTGAAAGTTTAGAGGACTTTTCGAAACTTGAGAAAGTCCAAAATAAACCTGATTGTGAAAAGAAAATCAAAACTAAGGTTGAAGAAACAACGCCTAAGACTGAAAAGGATTGGGTGTCATTATTCAACTAATTGTTTGAATTTTTGTGTAGGAACTTCCGAGATGAAAGCAAATCACTGAGAATGGAGTTCTGTGGCACACAATGAAGAGGATGGGCCGGGATAACAAGTTCTATATAAAGGCCATTTTTACAAATTTTGAAATTAAAATAACGTTTACTTTACAATTTTTGAGAAAATTTTTCGAAAACATGTTTTTACTAACGTTTACTTGAAAACTTTACAACTTTTTGAAGAAAATTTGAAAGAATTTCATAGAAAGCTCACTGTTGAACAGACAAAACTCATGGATATACATGTTTTATAAACACAAAAGTGTCAAAGGTTTTTGTCATCATGAGGGGGAGAGCGCTTAAAAGGAAAATGTTTAAGCTTCAAGAAAGGAAAGCAGATTAAAAAGTCTCATCCAAGAAAGATTCTGAATTCGATAAAGCTTCCACTGGAACGTTTGCATATGGATCTCTTTGGTCCTGTCAATGTCAAAAGTATCTCAGGAGATCTTTATTGTCTTGAAGTAACTAATGATTACTCAAGATTTTCATGGGTATTCTTCCAAGAGAGCAAAGATGAAACGTTCATAATCTAATGATACTCTTTAGGAAGCTTGAAAATTTGTACCATCTTCCTGTTAAAAGAATCTGAAGCGATAATGGTACAAAATTCAAGAACAAACGTATGCAAGAGTTTTGTAATGCAAAAGCGGTTCTACATGAATTCAGTGCTCCATATACTTCACAACAAAACGGGGTTGCTGAACGAAAGAATCGAACGCTGATAGAGACAAACATGAACGATGCTTGCAGATTCTAATTGCCCGTGAGTTTCTGGAGTAGTGGCATCAGCATGTTATACGTTGAACAAGGTCTTAACTGTCAAACCTACCAAGAAGACATGTTTTGAACTTCTTAATCAAAGAAAGCCTAATTTGGAATATCTGGAACCGTTTGGATCTCCCTGGACAGTCATTGATCCTGATGGGAAATTCGGTGCAAAATCATTAAAAGGTTTCTTTGTTGCTTATGCAAGTCCACTCAGGCGAGTTTATCTTCCCAACATGAAGCAAGTAGTTCTTGTATAACATGTCGACTTTCAGAGGTATACAATCCCAACACAAAAGGCAGGTGATGCTTGGATGTTCAACTATGACAATTTACGGAAATCTTTCGATCTTCCAGAAGAGCCGACTGACGAAGAAATTGTTGCTTTGTATTATTTGCATCAGTCTACTAACCAAGAGCAAATTTCAAGACCAATAATGGTTAATCAACCAACTGTTGGTACATCTTCCTCTTCTTCTGCTGAAGATCAAAATTCTGTTCCAGCTGAGCCAGTTACACCTGTCACAGAACCAGTGAATACTACTTCAGAACCCAACCTTTCACAAGCGCATGATTCTGATTCTGATGAGGCTCCGACTTTTGATCAAGATGGAGAATCTAGTTCTAATGAGGAATCCAAGCAGATCACTAGTTTGTTAAATCAATCTGCTGGCCTGAGTACAAGAAATGAAGCATCTTCTAGTATTCCTGCTGTTGAATTGGAGGTTGATCTCAATGTTAACAATCTAGAGAGTTCAGTTGATGTTTCTGATGAAGAAATGCCGAGATCTTATTCTTACCATCCATCTGATATTATAACTAGTGAATTACAAGCTGGAGTTACAACAAGAAGCCAGATCAATAAAGCGCTTAGTTGTTTCTACACGAAGGTGGCTCCAATCCAAGAATTTTGCTCTTATCAGTGTTTTATATCTCAAATTAAGCCAAAGTCAGTTACTGAGGCACTTGGAGATGAAAACTGGGTACTTGCAATGCAAGAGGATTTACTACAATTTGAGAAATTGGGTTTATTGAAACCTGTTGACCTCCCGGCAAATCAAAAGACGATTGATACTAAATGGGTCTTCAAGTGTAAGCGTGATGATCGAGGAGTAATTGTGCGAAACAAAGCTCGACTTGTTGTTAAATTATTTCATCAACAAGAAGGTATTGATTACACGGAAGTGTATGTACCAGTTGCGAGATTAGAGTCTATCCGCATTTTTTTGGCGTTCACGTCTTGGAAAGGTTTTAAGGTGTACCAGCTTGATGTTAAATCAACTTTTCTCTACGGAAAACTAAGGGAACAAGTGTATGTCGGCCAACCACCGGGGTTTGTCGATCCGCTGAACAAGAAGAAAGTATTTCTCCTGGATAAAGCCTTGTATGGGTTGCATCAGGCCCCGAGAGCCTGGTATGAAACGTTATCTCAGCACCTAGTCGACAACGGTTTTACCCGAGGCACAATGGATAGTACCTTGTTTACGAGAGAAGTTGGTAATCATCTGCTGATCGTACAAATTTATGTGGATGACATCATTTTTTGTTCAACGAATGACGATCTTTGCAAAGAATTTGAATCTATCATGAAGAAAAAGTTCGAAATGAGCTCGATGGGCGAAATGAAATTCTTTCTGGGATTGCAGGTTGATCAATTGCCGGATGGTATCTTTATTCATCAAACTAAATATGTTCATGATATTCTGAAGAAGTTTGAGATGGATAGTACGAAGTCATTATAAACACCTCTGGCACTCAACCATGGAATCTGCTTCGATGAGCTTGGAACCAAAGTTGATGAGACTCTTTATCGGTTGATGATAGGATCATTGATGTATCTGACGGCATCACGCCCGGATATCATGTATCCTACCTGCCTCTGTGCATGATATCAGTCTAATCCTAGAATATCTCATATGCAGATTGTGAAGCGGATTTTCAGATATCTGAAGGGATGTCAAAGCACTTGCTTGTGGTATCCAAAGAATGACAACGTCGATCTAACAGGATATGCTGACTCTGATTTCGGTGTTGACAGATTGAACGCAAAGTCTATGACGGCCGGTTTCCAGTTCTTCGGAACATGTCTTGTAACTTGGCAGTGTAAGAAACAAACCACAGTCGCTCTCTCTACTTGTGAGGCTGAGTACATCTCAGCTTCCACTGTTGTTCACAACTCTTGTGGATCCAACAGCAAATGAGAGACTAAGGATTGCAATTTCTTGACACTCCATTATATGTAGACAATAAGGCAGCAATCGACATAACAAAAAATCCAGTTCATCACTCTTGAACTAAACATATCGAGATTCTTTACCACTTTATTCGTGATTGTTACGAAAAAAGATTGATACGAATTGAGAAAATCCACACCGATGAACAAAAAGCTGATTTTTATACCAAACATTTCAGTCTAACATGGTTTAAATACTTAATAAGACTAAACGGTATGATAAATCTTTTGACAGGTGCGGAAGCAGAGGTTGAATATGGATCGGACGACGAGTTCTCATGATCCTCATTAGTTTGTTATCTTTTAGGATTAGATTTCTTTAAAACTAAAATACAAAAATATGTTTTTGATTTTAGGGGGAGAAATGAATCGATAAAATACAAAAACATATAAAATCTATGTACAAAAACATTGAAAAAGACAAAAAGAATTTTGTGTTAAAAAAAGGAAATGATAGTACATCAGTAGACTATCACAGTATGCTAAGGTTTTGTAAAGTTAGAAAAGTTTAAGCAAGTCTTACTGTGGATGTGTCGATAGGATTTACACGTTCAGTAGATTGTTTCCGGGATATAAATTAAATTTACAACTCTTAAACTTGTGGATTAACATCTCTCGGATATATGGACTTAGTACTACGAAATTTCGTTTGAGAGATTGCTTGATTCTGAGATACGAGGTCTTTATAGATGATTGATATCTGGGGTATTATACAAGTTCTTCTGATTTTGCGAAAGCAATAGCCTAGAATGTGACTCCCAAAAAATCAGGTATCAATTTCGATCCGGTTCTTTATAATGAACATGTTTTTTTAAATATAATTAAAATGCTCTCGGCTACTAGTGGGTTATAAATTGTGTAACGTCTAAAACCCGAACCAAACTCGAACAAGTCCAACCCACCACCCATCCCCTTTTTCGGCCCAACTAACCAAAACCGCCCCCACCCCCTTGTATTCTATAAAATATGTATGTGTGCATGAGAGTTTATAAAAAAAATTAGCAAACCTTAATCTTCTTTCTCCCCCTCCTGGTGCGACGGCAGATGAAGGGGTATGGTCCCAAAAACCTTGCGCCAAGCAAGGGAACCATACCCACTGTTAACTGCCAAGGAAACCTTGCGCAGACATTTGTACCAAAGAAAGACTTCACTAAACTCTGTGCCAGGTATCCAAAGAAGGAGAGGATCATTTAACTACCTTGCGCGGGCACGCGCAAGGTTCAAAGTTAACCATGACTAATTTCCTTGGATGATATTTCATTCCCAGAAACCTTGCGCAACCCAAAGCACAATAGAAGAGGTTTACAATTCTTTGCGCCAAGCATCTAAAAAGGGAAAAACGATCATTTAACTACCTTGCGCCGCTCGCGCAAGGAAACAGTTCAGCTTGAAAGACTTTTCCTGAGCAAAGAGTTTCTGTCCACAAGATATGGTGCAATAACAAAAGGAATCTTTTCTGTTGTAACAAACTGGACACGTGGCGAGCAACAGATAGGTTACAGCTGTGAAACCTTCTAGAAGCCATTAATGCCCAATCGTACAGAGCATCTTTCAGTTGTAACCAAATGCCACATGGCAGCATCTGGGACGACCAAGAAAGATCACGGTGATGGCATGGTTGCATCAAAGATATAGAATGATCTCACGACGATACGTGGCACATCCCTAACCATTGATAGTAAATCAATCCATGTGTACCAAGGGTAACGACAACACTTAACGGAATGAACAAAGATTCCGTTAAGTTTTCATCTCTCATTTTTGGCGCCCAAATCTGGCTATAAATAGGTAACTTCAGGTACAAGAAAGTCATTCACTCTCACTTACTCTCTCTCTTACTTCACTGAAACTATTCTTCCAAGTACCAATACTTATTCTCACGCTGGAGGGTGGTCACGGAGAGAACCCCCCTTCTCTCCGTGATGAGTCTAACGGCGCTTCTGTTTTGTAGGTATCGTCGGAAGTTATTATCATTGCACACCAGAAACCAGAACGAAGGATTAACCATTTTATGAAAGGAACCAAACCCTAGATCTAATTGGATTCCGATCTGTTCGGTCTACGTTTCTTCATTGGCGCCCACTGAATTTCATTTTTCTTTTCATCTTTCGTTTTGTTTCACCTAGGTCTGCAGCATCATGGCTGATGGATCATCATTTCTAGGTCCTCGATCGGGATTCATCGCGTCGTCGGCACTCCTCAGGTTGATAGACAAATTGTTGAAGATTCGTCCGGTGAAGCTGATGTTCCGTATGATCCAGATCATGCGAGCATTCCAGTAACACCGGCGGCTCCTCACGTTGATGTCGCGTCAATTCTACCACCTGGAGAAACTCCATTATCATGGTTGATTAAATCTCAAACTGCTTTGAACGCCATGTATGCTCAATTGTGTGCTCAAACCGAAACTCCAGCTTTTCAAGCTCCGGTTAATGCACCTCAGGTTCGTGCTTCGCCGACACCTCGAGCGTTGAGTTACGATACACAGAACCAAGTTCGTGCATCTTCGCATGTGTCTGTAGATGGAACTGAAATGTACTCTAAAACCAGGAATGATTCTATTCATTCTGGTAATAGAAAGCAAGAAGAAAACCTTCAACGTCGCACATCTGTTCACTCATGTTTGGGCCCGCGATCGTCACAAAAGCGGGACACCCAACACGATGAGTATGATAAGACCTATGAAAAAGGAGATAGTGCAAGTGTTTTTAATCGTCTATCTGTAGATCATGTTAGTTATAAGCCCAAAATACGTGCAATGTACAATCTGGAGGCTGAACACGATTACAATCTGGTATATCGACCAGCTGAAGCAGCGGAACAATCTAAGTTTGTAAGAGAAATAGCGCTGGCTCCGCTAGAGCGAGCAAAGTTACCATCCAACGTAGGTAAGTTTAACTGATCCTGATGATCACATGCGCCTCTTCACTGGCGTAGGGCTAATTGGAGGATGGACATTACCAATATGGTGCCATATGTTTGTACAAACACCTACAGGTGCCGCGCGCCTCTGGTTTGATAACCTACCTACGGGTAAACTATCTTCTTGGAACGATCTTAAGGAGAAGTTCCTTACACACTTTAGCCAACAAAGGCGATACGTGCGCGACTCCTCAGATGTGATGAACATCTGGCAGAGGGATGATGAAAACTTTGAAGATTTTATTACGCGCTACAATAAAGAAGATTTTATCACGCGCGAAGATGAGGGGCCAAGAAACAAGAAAATGAAGCAGGTTGCCATGATCCAAGGAAGCTCGTCGCGCAAGCACAACTTTCAACGATTTCAAAGTGAGAAATGGCACAAGCAGCAAGTGATTTTTCCTGTTGTTCCCGGCGGACCCCAGGAAGAAAGACCATTTGTAATCAAAGGTATCTTTGGTCATTACAAGACCGACTACATGTTCATAGATCTGGGAAGTTCTATGGATATCATATATGAACAATGTTTCAAGCAGTTAGATCCGGAAGATAAGGCACGCCTGGAACCAGTTAACTTCCCGTTAACTGGATTCTGCAATGAGGCTGTCTTTCCTCTCGGACAGATAGTCTTTCATGCGATTCTTTCAGATGGTAAACACTCAAGAACCATTCAAGTAAACTTTATGGTGATGCCGGCAACCTCCCGTCATGACGTTTTATTTGGGCGTCGAGTGCAACGAGATTTCAGCATGATCACGTCTTAACCTCATGCCGCATGTGGTTTCCCATCACTAACTGGAGTAGCTATCATATTCGCTCGGAAAGAGATTATGTCTATTGAAGAACCCGTTGTTAAGGCTGCTAAATCAACGTCATCAAATGAACCTGAGAAATGGGTTCTAAACAAGCAGTACCGAGAGCAACCAATTATCCTTGGTCCTGCGATATCTATGGCGATTCGCGCAAAACTCAAGACTTTATTTTTTCGAAATTTGGATATTTTCGCCTGGACACCTGCAGACATGGTAGGGCTTCTGCGCGACATAGCAGAACATTGTTTGAATATTTTCCCATCAGCAGAACCAGTAGTTCAGAAAAAGCGCAGCCTGGGGACCGAAAAACAGAGGCTATGAACAAACAAGTTGTCGAGTTACTTAAAGTTGTATACCAGACTTGGGTGGCTTATCCCGTTATGGTCAAAAAACATAGCGGCGGGTGCGCATGTGTGTGAATTTTAAGGATTGGAACAAAGCATGTCCTGAAGATTGTTACTCGCTTCCAGAAATTGTCAAAAAGTAGACTCCTTAGAATCATTTCGTTGAAAATGTTTTCTCGACTGTTACAAGGGTACCATCAAGTGCTGATGAAACAAGAGGATGAAGACAAGACGACTTTCCGCACGGAGAAAGGTATTTTCTATTACACAAAAATGCCTTTCGGACTCCGCAGTGCGGGAGCAACTTATCAGCGACTAATGGATTCGGTTTTTGGAGATGACATCGGGAAAACCGTTGAAGTATATATTGAGGACCTAGTCATCATGAGTCATACAGAAGAAACGATGTTAGAAAATATTCAGAAAACTTTTGGTTCTTTACGGGCGTTAATTTGAAATTAAACCCAAGCAAGGGTTCTTTTGGCATGGAAGAGGGCAAGTTCCTCGGATTCATCGTCACAAAGAACGGGTTCAAAGTCAATCCAGAGAAAGTTGAAGCAATTAAAAGTAGGACATCTCCAGCAAATGTAAAGGAAATGCATAGGTTGGCGGGGCAATTAGCTGCTCTCAATCGTTTCCTTGCGAACCATGTGGCAAAATCTTATCCTTTTATCCGCACCTTACGTAACTGCGTGAAGAAAGATAAATTCAATGGACGCTAGAGGCGGAGAAAGCTTTCCAAGACATGAAGGATTGCTTGATTCAGTTTCCAACTTTGACAGCTCCGCGCAACAAAGAACCTCTAATTCTTTATCTTGCTGCGTCCGAATTAGCAGTAGGAGCAGTTTTGCTTTTTGAAAGAGAAGGGGTTCAAACGCCTATTTATTACACTAGCAAAATGCTGTATGATCAAGAATCTCGACTCGATGATGGAAAAACTGGTACTTGCGCTAGTTCATGCTTCGCGCAGGCTTGGTAGATATTTCTCAGGGCACGTTATTAATGTCTTGACAAATTATCATCTTGGTCAAATTCTTTCTAAACCCGACGTCTCAGGACAATTAGCCAAAAGGGCTATCGAACTAGGCGGTCACAATATTGTCACAAGCCAAGGCCAGCAATTAAAGGGCAAATCCTTGCCGATTTTATAGCCCAAGTTCCAGCAGATAAAGCGCAAGAGTGTGAAGAAATCCAAAATCCGATCCCAATTACGGATGATAGAGAATGGCTATTACACATGGATGGCGTATCTAATAGTGATGGGGCCGGCGCAGGCCTCCGACTAGTCAATCCAGACAAACAAGAGTTCACTTATGCTATACGCCTGGATTTCAAAAGCACGAACAATGAGGCTGAGTATGAGGCATTTTTGGCCGGTTCACGCCTTGCTATAAAGATGGGCGCAGCAAATTTAATAGCGCATGTTGATTCTCGAATAGTAGCAGAACAAATTAATGGCACTTATGATGCGCGAGGCGATAGTATGGCGTTATACCTGGAGCAAGCCAAATCTTTAATCAGTCAATTCCGACAGTTTAAAGTCGTACATGTCAACAGAAGTGACAACAAGCACGCCGATGCATTGAGTAAACTAGCAGCCACAAGTTTTCAACATCTAGCAAAAGAGGTCAGAATCGAAGTTTTGAAAAACCCATCAGTTCTGCTAAAGCAAGTTTGCATGGTTGAAGTGGGGAGTCGATCTTGGATGTCTCCGATTATCCTGTTTTTACAACACAGTCAACTTCCTGACAACAAAGCACAGGCGCGAAAAATTCATTGCAAAGCTTTAAATTACGAGATGACGGACGCTATTTTATACCGCAAATCATGTATGGGTCCTTTGTTGAGATGTGTTGATAAAAAGGACGCGCAATACTTGCTCAGAGAAATCCATGAAGGATTGTGTGGCATCCACATAGGACCGCGCATGGTGGTAGCTAAAGTAATGGGCGCAGGGCATTACTGGCCCGGAATGGACGTAGACGCCGTCGACACGTTGCGCAAGTGCATGTATTGCCAAAGACATGCACCAAAAAAGTTGCGCCCCAAAAATCCACTGGTTCCAGTTACAACGGCCTGGCCGTTTCAACAATGGGCCATAGATTTGGTGGGTCCTTTTCCAAATGCTCCGGGCGCAGTAAAATTCATAATAGTAGTCGTCGACTATTTCACTAAATGGGTGGAAGCTAAACCTTTGGCTTCAACCACATCAATGGTCACGCAGAAATTTATCTGGGAACATATCATATGCCGTTTTGGATTACCTCTGCGCATCATCACGGATAATGGTACCAACTTTGCTTTCGAAGATTTCCAGTAGTGGATGCGAGAAATGAACATCGAGCACGTTTTTGCTTCCATTGCGCATCCGTAGGCCGACGGTCAAGTAGAAAGTATCAACAAACAGATTATCAATGGCATTAAGGCAACACTTGGCACTACCGTAGAGGTTGGGTGGGTGAGTTGCCAAGTATTCTGTGGGCCCATCGCACCATGCCAAAAACAAGTACCGGCAAAACTCCGTTCAGCCTGGTGTATGGCATAGAGGTAGTAATCCCAATGGAGATAGGACTGCCATCTCCCAACATGCTAGCAATGGAAAAGAATGCTAACTCGCAAGAGCGCAAACTGGATTTAGGTCACTTGGAAGAGCGCAGGAAAAATGCTGCAATAAACGAGGCCAAATACAAGTCAAAATTAGAGAAGTATTACAACTCCAGGGTGCGCATCTGTACGTTTCTTCCTGGAGACTTCGTCTTGCGCGATAACGAGGCGTCTAACACCGAAAAACCAGGAAAACTTGCGCCTAAATAGGAAGGCCATACGTCATTCATGAGGTCCTTGGAAAAGGCGCGTATACGCTTAAACGTCTAGATGAAACGGTAGTTCCTAGAACTTGGAACGCGCAACAACTACGTCGTTATTACATGTAATCTCAAAGCTCATTCAGCCTTGCGCTTTCCATGAGTATGCTTACATTAATTCTTACTTGTAATCTTAGTGACAGTTGTAGCTTTATGCTTTATCGATAAAATAAAATACTTTCTTTCGCTACTTACACTCTTTTATATATTTGTTACAAATGCATGCAATTCATTTGGATAAACAAAAACACATGCTCATGGGTCACAAGATAAAACAATGCTTACGCTCACACAAGAGGTTGACTATTGTTCATTCGTCTATCCTAAACAAGTAATTGATACCATGCAAACATTGTAAACTAAATATATTTTATTTAAAGTACTTGCGCACCCGCGCAACGTTACATCAAAAACATATACAATGTCAAGAACATTTAAGAAATCTAGTTTTCTTATTCTACATCTTTTTCGCTCGGTTTTTCTCCGCCAATACAAAGATTTCTTTCAATTTATCTACAAAGTCATCTTGTTGACGAGGTCCATGATTGGGATTTGCAAGTGGTCATATTTTTCCTTCGCAACTATGTAGATAGCAGCAGTATCAATCCCATGAGTGGCAGCTCGGCTTGTATCCCATTTGGTTTTCAAAGCATGGGCCACATGCAGTGTGCACTCTTTATAGCCCTCAGCATGACTGTTGGTGCAGAATGTCTATATCTTAGTCTTATATCGAGTCTGTATAGATCAGATATGAATAGGCTAGCTAAACGAAGTATTTATGAGTTTGTATGCCAAGTTCGCTGGAAATGGTATTGTAAAGTCAAGTTCGGCCGAACTTGAATTAGCAAGTTCGCCCGAACTTCCCTTCTCACCAGCGAACTTATGCAAGTATATATAGCTAGCTTGAGTTCTTCATTTGTAACTTTTGTGCTCTGAGTAGCGAAGCTCTGTCAAATTGGAGACTTGAAGTTTATCAATAAAATTGATGATTAATTGAGTAATTCTTGTTATTTGGTAATCATGTCATATTGTTTCCGCCATTATGGACATTAGATATCAAATCTAGGTACCTATGCTATCAAGATCGGTCCTACAAGTGGTATCAGAGCTAGAATAGCCTGATTTGATTGATATCAAGACAAGAACAACTCTAATTCTACACCATTCTTCTTATTTTCTTAACTTTTACACTAAAATGAAAAATTTACGGGCAAATTGTCAAATTTGAATATGTCATGTTAAATACATCATAGATAAACCCCTGAGAGTTTGGAGATTAAATTCAAACGAATTGATACCAAATTGTTGAAAAAACCATGTTTGAAAAACTCATCTTGATCGAACTTATAAGCCAAGTTCGCTCGAACTTGACTTAAGAACTCACATATTAAGTGTTTTTCTACCAAGTTCGCTCGAACTTGAAGGTTTTTGTGAAAATTTTTGATAAGTCTAACCGAACTTGTGTTTTTCTTCAAGTTCGCTCGAACTTAAGCAAAATCATTGAAATTTATTTCACGTTCGCCAGAACTTGCAAATTTTTCATCTAAAAAAATTGTAAGTTCGCTCCAAGTTTAATCAGGGAGAATTTCCAAATCAAGTTCACACAAGTTCGACCGAACTTGTGTAAAAACTGAAAATTTTCAATTCATCCACTGCAAGTTCGACCGAACTTGTAGTAATTCTAATATTTTTCAAAGTTTGAACGTGTTTCTGGCGTACGTGTGTCGATATTCGTGATGGATGATCTTCAAAGAGCGTTTATGTCAGGAGTGGGTACATCCAATGCCAATGTGATACATCAACTTAACCTAGATAATGAGATGGGCACGTCCGTTAAACCTCCGAAGTTAATGAGTATGGACGAATACGAGGGATGGAAGGAGAAGTTCAGTTATTGGGTTCAAGCCATGCATTTCCAAAGCTGGGTGGCTATTGAGAGAGGATATGTCGTTCCGTTAGACGAAACTCAGCAAGTTCTTGAGAAGTACAAGTATTCTTCGCAACAAAAGGAAGAATATATCACTGAAAAGAAGATGATTAGCCTCATTCAACAGTCTGTTAAAGAGGATATTTTGATCTTATTGCCCGAATACACGACTACGAGAGAACTCTGGTTATCATTGAAAAAGAAATACCAAGGAAGCGCATAGATGATCAAGAGTAAAAAAGCTCTTATCATGAAGGAATTCGATATTTTTACCATGTTGAAGGGCGAGACAATGAAACAGATGATTGAGCGTTTTTGTCATCTGAAGGTTCAAATGAGGAGACACGGTCTTGAGAAGACAGAACTGGAGTATATCGATAAGCTTGCAGATGCGTTACCTGACGGAAAATGGACTACTTATCTATGGTTTTGAAAGAAAGTCCGAATTGGGAATTCTTTAAGCTGGCTACATTCATCGACAAACTCGAAGGTCATGTGATGGAACTTCTAAAGATTGTAAAGTCGAAGAATGCTAACATCGTTCAAGATGTTGGTCTATATTACAAGAACGGAATTCAAGACAACATTTCAAGCCCAAAGATTCAAACATCATTTAGTACGAATATGAATTCTTCGAATCGTTCGCCACAGAATCAAAATCAATCATATACAAAATATGATCAAAGTCCACCGAGCTCCTCGTTTTCAAGCACTGGTTCAAATATTTCATATCAGAATCAAGCAAATCAGAATCACCAAACGAATTCTGATCCAAATATGTACAAGTGTAACGTTGCTGTCAATTTGAACAATGTTGTTTCTGAGCAAGTTGCTAAGCAACACATGACTCTTCTCGCCACAGTACTAGAATCGTATGAAATTCTGGTAGCAGGGAAAATTGGTAATCCTGAAATGACCGCCGAAGACTATGATCAGGTGGACGAAGAAGAACTTGAGCTGATGGATATAAAATGGTCTTTAGCTTCTATCATTCGAAGGGTCACAAAGTTTGTTGCACTCACAGGATGAGATATCGGAAATTCAAGCAACAAGCTAGGGTTTGACAAATCAAAGGTCACTTGTTTTAGATGCCGACCGAAAGGGCATCTCAAGAGAGAATGCAAAAATCCTGAAGCAACGGGCAATCAGAGTCCATTTGGAGGTGGCAACGAATACTACAAGAAGTCGCTACAGTATAAACCATTTCTGAAGAAAACTCAAGTTAATATTCAAGAAAAATCATCCAACAATACCGAGAAGGCAATGGTTGCTACCAACGAAGATGATGGTTTTGATTGGAATTCTTATATTGGTAAGAAGATAGGAGTTGCATTGATGGCTGAGATTGTGGGATATACATCTGCTAAAGACGCAGCTCTAGAGAATATTCTACTGGAACAGTATCTGCAACAACAGGAAGAAGAGGAGACTTATCTTCATATGAAGACACAAGGTATTTTAACTCCTAATTCAGCTTCTAGTTTTGCGGGTAACTTTGATGGAAGTTCTCAGGAGCAGTAGTCGAGGAGAAATCCATTGATAAAGAAGTTATTGATGTAGCTCAAGAAATGAATGCTAAAAACCTCAAGGACATTGCCAATAAAGCTATGATGGCAAATCTAACCTAGGTAGGTCCAGAGGTAAATGTAATAGAAAAGAAAGTTGTCAAAGTGCAAGTTGTGGAGGTTGAAAACCTTGCACAAAATGTACCGAGCTATGTGCTAAATGTGCGGAAAAAGCACAAATCATCGCTGAACTCAATGTACATAATGAACATTTCAAATACGATTATCGTACAATGAAGGAAGCGTATGATAAAATGAAGGATGATTATGGCAGGCTCGATAGAAATAATATTGAACAACAAGACACTGTAAGGATGTTAAAAGGGACAGTAATGGATAAACAAAAAGCAATAAATGTTTACATTAACACCATTGCTAAAACTAAACAACAACTCCAGGACATGAAAATTGAAACAGAACCTGTTCAACAACTTTTAAGAAGTTACACAACTAACGCTTATGTCATCGATCATATACTTCCCACGATTTTGTCGGAAGAAAATGATAAAAGGTCTAAAATGAAAAATGGTAAAGAATACAACAATGTTCCACCACCCGTATGTGGGAAATATTGTCGCAAAACTGTTGATGGGATGGATAAGGCACTCAACATTGAGTTATTATCTGAAAAGAAAAATGAGTTGCCGAAGAACATTGATGTAATCTATACTACATCAGATGATGACAATAATGCGGTGGTTAAAAATGTGGTTGAAAATGTTCTGAATGATTCTGATAATGGCAACTTTGAGAGCGCCACCTCGAGTTCGAACAGTTCTGACACGAAATACGAAGATGACGATACACCATTAGAAGATGGCCTATGTGATGATCCTAACTTTGTCATGTACAAGGTTAAGGAATCTTATAGACTATATTTTGATGACAGTTTTCCGATTCAGAATGTCAAGAAGATCAATTTGATAAACTGTTCAAACTGGTTGAAGTTACATCAGAAGATCTGGAGAAAAATGAAAAGAAATTCTATTTTAAACCCAAAATAATTTACAATAACTACCGGAGAAATGGTGGTGATCATCCGGAAAACCAGAGAGCTGGGTTGGATTTAGATGTGGAAGAAGAACCGGTTAAGAAAAAGTCACCATTTCACGAGTACAAAGATAAAAACATGAAATTCGTTTATGGGACAAGCACGGTTCAAGAGGAAAGTTTTATTGGGAAGCAATCAAACGATGAGTTTAAGAAACAGAAAGAACTTCGAGATAAGGCCAAAGCCACAAGTGGTGTAAAATCCACTAGTGGTCACTCACATAATCATCGGACTTGCTTTAAGTGCAATGAAATTGGTCATATTTCAAGCAAGTGTCCGAAATGTAAGCCGGCCTATCTTCGAAAGAAAGAAAGTTCAGACGTTGTAAAACCAAAGCAACCAGAGTTTGTAAAATCGGTCATGATTTTGAAAAGAAATGAATCACTACCTGAAGAAAAACCTAAAACTGAAAAGAAATTTGAAAACTCAACTTTCAAAATAGGTGAAACTTCTAGGGCAAACGAATCACGATTTTACATCAAAAAAGCAAACATTAAATCACAAGCCTGGATTGCTAAGAAAAAGTCAACAACATCTGATGTTATCAAGTCTGAGCTTGTTAAGAATGATAACAAGAAAGAATCAAAATCTGAGACCAAAACCGAAACTATCAAATCTACAATTGGTAATAAATCATCAAAAGGTAAAAAGAAAGTGAATTTTGAAAATGTAACTGACAGTGGAGGCTCAGATGGAGATTATGAGGATGATTACCAAGCTTTTTATCCCAAACCCAAGACCAAGAAGGATTGGGTCGCGCTGTTTAACTAGATTTTAATATGTGTAGGGGCTCCAGAGATCCGTTCTTTCAAAGTGGATTCTGGATAGTGGAGCGTCCAGGCATATGAGGGGGATGAAAGCTCTTTTGTTCGACATAAAAGATATAAACGGCGGATATGTTGGATTTGCCGGTAATCAAGGTGGAAGGATTGTCGGCGAAGGAAAACTGTCCAATAGCATAGTATCGTTTGATCGAGTGAACTACATTGCTGAGCTTGAGAACAATCTTCTGAGCATATCGCAGATTTGTGACAAACAGTTCACGGAACATTTCAATGACAAAGAGTGTATTATTCTGAAGCCGGGTTTTAAGATTCCTGATGATTAGATTCTGATGCGAGCCCCACGTGAGAACAATTTATATGTCTTAGATATGGGCGTCACTACCACATCATCAAAATCAGCGAAATGTTTTGTGACGAAAGCTATTGATAAAGATTCTATTCTTTGGCATCAGAAAATGGGGCACATTCATTTGCCTGAAAAATGAATTTCTTGGTTCATAATGATCTAGTTGAGGGTGTGAATCTTCGGAGCTTCCATATGACTGATCACTGCCTAGAATGTTAAAAGGGGAAGCAGATCAAAAAGTCGCATCCGAAGAAGATTTTGAATTCAATTAAGCTACCACTTGAACGTCTCCATATGGATTTGTTTGGACCTGTAAACGTGCGAAGTATTTCAGGAGACTTATACTGCTTGGTCGTCACAGATGACTATTCTAGATATTCGTGGGTATTCTTTCAAGAATCAAAGGACGAAACGTCCAACAATTTGGTGATTCTTTTCAAGAAGCTCGAAAATCTTTATCATCTGCCTATTAGACACATTCACAGTGACAACGGCACATAGTTCAAGAATAATAAGATGAAAGAATTTTGCAATGCTAAAGGGATTCTACATGAATTAAGTGCACCGTATACTCCGCAACAAAATGGTGTAGCTGAGAGGAACAACAGAACTTTAATCAAAATAGCAAGAACCATGCTTGCAGACTCGAAACTTCCTGTCAGCTTCTGGAGTGAAGCGGTTGCAGTGGCTTGCTACACACTAAACATGGTCTTAACTGTCAAACCAACAAAAAAGACATGTTTTGAAATGATCAACCGAAGGAAACCAAATTTGAAATTACTAGAGCCATTTGGGGCGCCATGTACTGTCATCGATCAAGATGGTAAATTTGGGGCTAAATCGCTTGAAGGTTTCTTTGTCGGGTATGCGAGTCCGCTAAGAAGAGTATATTTCCCTCTTTGAGAAAGGTAATTGAAGCACAACATGTGGATTGCTTTAACTATACGGATCCTATTCAAAGAAGAGGCGACGCATGGTTGTTCAACTATCAAGATCTTTGGAAGTCATTCGACTTGCCGGAAGAACCGTCTTAAGAAGATATTGCAGCGTTATATTATCTTCAACAGTCGGCAAATCAAGAACAGATCATTAGACCAATTGTGGTTAATCAACCCACGTTGGATACTTCGTCTTCTGAAGCAGGTCCGAGTAATAGCGGTGTTCAAGTTGAAAATGTTTCTAAAGCAGAAGTAACACCTGCTATAACTCCATCAAATGATTCTTCTGAACAAGAAAATACAACAACAGTGCCAAGTATGCCTTAGAATTAGAATTCTGACTGTGATAAAGCGCTGACATTTGATGCTGATCGTGAATCCTCATCGGATGAAGAAGTTGAGCAGATATCCAACATGTTGAACCAATCTGCTAGCCCGAGCAATCAGAACGAAGCTTCATCTAGTGCTCCTAGTGTTGAATTGAACGTTGATCTGAATATCTCGAATCAGCAAAGCTCAGTTGATGTTCCTTGCGAAGAAATTCGCGATCATATTCTTACCATCCTTCAACGAACATCATTGGTGAATTACAAACTGTTGTGCGTACACGAAGCCAAATCAATAAAGCACTTAGTTGTTTCTACACCTGAGTTGCTCCTACTCAAGACTACTGCTACTACTCATGTTTCATTTCTCAAATAGAGCCAAAAACTGTTAATGAAGCTCTGGGTGACGAGAACTGGATGATAGCAATGCAAGAGGAACTGTTACAGTTCGAGAAGTTGGGAGTTTGGAAGCTTGTAGACTTACCACCGAAGCAGAAGCTATAGATACTAAGTGGGTCTTCAAGTGCAAAAGAGACGATCGGTGTTATTGTCAGAAACAAAGCTCGGTTGGTTGTCAAAGGTTTCCACCAGCAAGAGGGTATTGTTTACACGGAAGTTTATGCACCGGTGGCACGATTAGAGTCAATCCACATTTTCCTTGCATTCGCAGCTTGGAAAGGTTTTAAGGTGTACCAATTGGATGTAAAATCTGCATTTCTCTATGGTAAACTCCGCGAACAAGTGTACGTCGGCCAACCACCGGGTTTTGTCGATCCGCTGAACAAGAACAAAGCTTATCTCTTGACAAAGCCTTATACGGATTACATCAAGCCCCGAGAGCTTGGTACGAGACGTTATCGCAACATCTCGTTGGAAACGACTTTACAAGAGGTACAGTGGATAGTACATTGTTTACCAGAGAAGTCAGAAATCATCTAATCATTATACAAATCTATGTGGATGATATCATCTTTGGTTCAACGGATGATAGTTTTTGCAAAGAGTTTGAAAACATCATGAAGAAGAAATTCGAGATGTCCTCCATGGGTGAAATGAAATTCTTCCTCGGATTATAGGTCGATCAATTACCAGAAGACATATTCATTTATCAAACAAAGTATGTTCACGACATTCTCAAGAAGTTTGAAATGGATAGCTCGAAGCCGCTTTCGACTCCGCAGGCACTGAACCATGGGATTTGCATTGACGAGACTGGAACCAAAGTTGATGACACACTCTATCGATCGATGATAGGATCTCTGATGTATCTAACGGCATCTCGCCCAGACATCATGTATCCTACCTGCCTATGTGCGAGATATCAGTCTAGTCCTCGAGTGTCACACATGCAGATAGTCAAGCGAATATTCTGTTACTTAAAGGGATGTCCAAGCACCGGCTTATGGTATCCAAAGAACGACAATTTTGATCTAACGGGATACGCTAACTCAGACTTCGGAGTGGACAAGCTGAACTCTAAATCTACAACAGCTGGTTGCCAGTTCTTCGGAACAAGTTTGGTAACATGGCAATGCAAAAAACAGACCACGGTCTATCTCTCTACCTGTGAGGCAGAATACATTTCTGCTTCCAGTTGGTGTTCTCAAATCCTCTGGATTCAACAATAGATGAGGGATTATGGTCTGCAATTTCTTGATACGCCTTTATTCGTAGATAACAAGGCGGTTATCAATATAAAAAAATCCGGTTCATCACTCACGTACTAAACACATTGAAATTCGTTATCACTTCATTCGTGACTGTTACGAAAAGAAGTTGGTGCGAATAGAAAAAATCCACACCGATTAACAAAAGGCTGATTTTTATACCAAAGCATTTCCTTTAACAAGATTTAAATATCTAATGAGGCTTAACGGTATTAAAAATTTGCTTACAGGTGCGGAAGCTGAGGTTGAATACGGATCGGACGATGAGTTCATTAATCCACATTGGTTTGTCATATCTTTTTAGATTAGTATTTCTTAGAAACTAAAATACAAAAATATGTTTTTGATTTTAGGGGGAGAAATATTTGAGAAAATACATAAACATATGAAAATTTTCAGAAAGTACAAAAACATTGAAAAAGACAAAAAGAATTCGGTGTCACAAAAGGAAATGATAGTACATCAGTGAACTATCATAGTATGCTAAAGAAATGTAAAGTTTAAAAAGTGATAAACAAGTCTTACTGTGGTGTGTCGATAGGCTTAACACGTTCAGTAGATTGTTTCCGGGATATAAACTAAATTTTACAACTGCTTAATCTTGTGGATTAACACATCTTAGATATATGGACTTAGTACTCCGAAATTTCGAGAGATTGCTTGATTCTGAGATACGAGGTCTTTATAGATAGTTGATATCTGGGGTATTATACAACTTCTTCTGATTTTGAGGAAGCAATAGCCTAGAACTTCTACAATACTTTCGCTATAAAACCCCTAAACTGCATGCAAATTTGAAAAGTATCGAAAGATCTAATCATTTGCATTGCTAAAAAGATTCCTGAAATGGAACACACTTTTAAGTCGATCGTTTATCTCTTTGTCGATACGGTGGTATTAACCTGAGCTCTCAAGGCCTCGCATTAACCCAAATACAGATATCAATTACGCTATACTCACCTGTAAGATGAAATCTAGGGAATCTTGATACGGGAGTATATTCAAGAAATGGGAACCATAGTTAAGTCAAGTTTCATAATTCATACCTAACATATCTTGGAACAATTGAGAAATGTGTCAAAGTTTAAGTGGACAAACATATCGACAATCTAGTTAAACGAGTTTAAAACTTAAAGTCATCTAAAAGGTCAACGGTACTGGTGATATGTCTCAGTCAACTAATATGATCCTTAGACACGAATTCACAAAAATATGTCTGTACATATGTTTGTACATAGTTTACATTGTTCTGTACATGGTTTATTTGCTTTACAGATTAAAATCAAAAAGATTTTCAGTGTGTTTTAGCATAAACTTACAAAAATACAAAAAGATTTTTTTCTACATTGTTTGCAGCAAACTAATGTTGGAGAACGGATCTTCGGAGTCCGGTAAGGTGCTAAACTGGTGGGAATCTAATTGACAACGGGCTGGGAGGTAATCTGTAAAATCTAATAAGCCAAAACAATGAAAAGTTCATTAATTTGAAACTTTGTTTTTTGAAAAATTCAATAGTTTGTTCATATGGGGTCAAACCAGGGTCATTAACTTGGACT
Organism: Scalesia atractyloides; assembly: GCA_947069175.1. Taxonomy (NCBI): domain Eukaryota; kingdom Viridiplantae; phylum Streptophyta; class Magnoliopsida; order Asterales; family Asteraceae; genus Scalesia; species Scalesia atractyloides. The sequence goes on along the minus strand of CAMTDV010000016.1, from coordinate 54,889,623 downwards.
CGGTAGACAAATTGGTTAACCAAGGTCATTAGCTTGGACTTGGTCAACTGAGTGGATTTTCAGAACTGGTAAAATGAGAAAAGTTCAGGGACTAAAATTGCAAAATCTTGAAAGTTTGAATTTTGGTTATGGCAAGTTCGGCCGAACTTGCTTAAAAGTTCAAAGGTTTATAAGAGAAACAAGTTCGAACGAACTTGTTTGGATGTTGTTGAGATTGTGCAAGTCCGACCAAACTTGCAACAGGCTTACATAACATGGGCTTACAAGTTCACCCGAACTTCCTAGGGTATATGTACCATGCAAGTTCGGCCGAACTTCAATATCTGTTATCCAAACTCTCTGAGCAAACTTGGCGATTTAGAGAATTTTGTTAAAATTGCAAAGAATTTACCGTTGTGCTGCAAAAATTTGAATTGCTTTAGGTTATTAGCACATCTATTGCAATGGAAGAGGTGAGAAATTGTGATTTGATCCATGAATTGTACCTAAAACGGTTATCTTAGATCTGAAAGTATCAAAACTGGTAGATTTAGGTTTCTTTTGGACAAATTGAATTTTCAATTGTGATAATCATAAAAAATCAACCATGTAATTGCATTGAATTTGATCAGAACAAACATTAGTGAATATGCAGGTTTTGGTGTAGAAGATAACAAGTTCGGCCGAACTTGTTATCAAGTTCGCCCGAACTTGCTAAGAAAACCTTGAATAAAACTGATCTTAACTCAAGTCCGATCGAAATTATGATGAAAAATTGAAAAAGTTAAATACATAAGTAAGTTCTCTCGAACTTAGGAATTAGAAATTTGAAATGTGTTAACCATAAGTTCGCACGAACTTATGATCTTTTGTTGAACATGTATTGAAAGCATGTTCGGGCGAACTTGACTAAATTGTTTGTTATATTAACATCAAGTTTGGACGAGCTTGATGTAATATGTTAAAATTTGTAATTTTTTCTAAATGCATGCTAAATGTTTTACGTCGATTTTCAGGTTCTAGTTCCAGCGCGGGTAATCACGATGGATTTTTCCAAGTTCCACAATACCTGTATTACCCTTGATAAGACACTTTTTCCATCGCTCAAGGAGTATGATAGTATTCTGAAGTTTTTAAAGGACTGTCCGATACATCGTGCTATCACTGAAAGAACTGTGTCCTATCGATCGCACATTTATCATTTCTGGATGAATGCTAGTCTTAGTGAAGATAAAAAGACTATTACTTCGTCAGTTCAAGTTGGAAATGAAGATAAAAGTATTACGGTCACTGAAGAAGATATTCGAAGAATCTTACAGTTCAACGACGACAAAGATGATCCGATTATTCTAGATGAGAAGATGGTACTTGGTTGTTTTTACAGAATGGGCTATAAAGGAAGCCTTAACAAGCCTACATTGAAGAAAGGGGAAGTTCCAAACCCCTACAAGCTTCTCATGTACGCAATCATACATACATTCAGCCATAGGAAAGCAGGTCTTGATGATGTCCAAGATTATATGGCTTGCATGGCTACGACGTTGATCTTGAAAAAGCTGTATAACTATTCAAAGCTCGTGTTTACTCACATGTCAAAGAATATGGAAGATACTAGACTGTGTTTGTATCTAAGATTTGTGCAAATGCTCATCGATGAAAAGTTTACAGATATTGCACGTGATCCAAATGGCATTCTATACTTTAGTCATCTTGATGAAACTACCATGAAGAAGTTTATCAAGTTTCAGAAGCAGGATTCAGCACCCGTTGCAAAACCACTATTTGGGGCGTTGAAAAATGAAAATTATGTTGCGCCTGCTGGAAACAAGTGGAAGAATGATGGTAATGGTGATGAAAAAGAATTAAATGCTGAAAAGAATGGTTTGCGACGTTCAAGCCGAAAGCTCGCAGTGAATGGTTTTTAAAGGCAGAGGTTGAAAAGAAAAAGAAGCGTACATCTAAGAAAGCTGACTGTGTTAATTGATAAAGATGAGCCTGAAAATGTGCAAACAGAGGCTGGATCTAGTGCAGCAGTAGTGATTGAGAGTCAAGAAGCAGAAAAGACTTTGCAGGAAGACGATGTGATCTCTGCAAATTCTGAGAATGACGATGATAGTGATGATACGCTCGAGAAAGAAACTAAAAAGTCAATAGCAGAAAAAGAGGCCGAAAAAGTCAAAGAAACTGATGCTGACTATGATCCCGAGCAAGAAAAAGGGTCTGATGAACAAAGACCAAAGAAAAGAGCAAAGCATGTGAAGTCTGCAGTAACTTCAACGACAAAGACTATAGGGTCTCCAAAAACTAAGGGCAAAAACACAAAGAAACCCAGAACCAGCAAGTCGTCGTTACGTTGGAAAGTTAAAGAGCACAGAAGTCACACAAGAACCTTCTGGTGCACAGGTTAAAGGAGTTACACAAGAACCTCCTACACAAGAACCTCCTGTTGTTATTACAGCTGAAGCAGAACGTCCGAGAGTTACACAAGAACCTCCTGAGACTGTATTACTTGAAGTTCCAGTCATTCAATCTCCGGATCCTCCAACGACTTCTCATTCTGAAAGCTCAACTCCAAAGAAGTCTACAACAAAGGCTACTCCTAAATCGAAGCCTAAAACGCCAAAGACTACTCCAAGTTCGAAACTATTTGGTGATATGCCGAATGAGCCAATAGATATTCAAGATCTGAATGATCTCTTTCCTGATTCAGATATCGTTGTTCTAGAAAAGCGTGGGTCAAAGTATTCGAAGATAGAGTGGCGAAGAATGAATCTGAAAAAGCTGAACTAGAGAAGCTGATGAAACAAAGTGAAGTAGAGAAGGAGATTTTATCTGACAAAGTAAAGTTTCTTGAAGGCGACAGAGGTTATTTGAAAGCGTTAGTTGAAAGTCAGCAAGAAGCGAATGAAAGGTTGATTAAAGAGATTGCTGAGCTTCGTTCTGAAGAGGATATGAATGATAAGAGATTCAACAGACGTCAGAAGGTATTATCTAATAGTCTAGGGATTAACTTCAAAGAGGAATATGCTCGATTAGATCTTCAAGAAGCGAAAGAGAAAGTTGAGAAAGAGCTAGCTGAACAGGGCAAAGGAAAGTATGTGATCGTAAGTATGCCAGAGATCACTGACCTGTAAAAGAGATAGAGGTGGTTGATGCAACATTAAATGAAAGCTTTGATTTCACTAATCTACTAAACGATGAGGCAAATGTTATGGATGATCAGAATCAGGGGGAGTCAGGGCAAACATGGCCAACTAATGAAGTTGATATGTCTAATGCTATTATTACTGCACAGCCTGTTACTGTAGTTCTAATAAAGCCTCTAGTACTTATGCTTGAACACAATGTTGAAGAGGGTGAATTCGTGCACAACTATTCCAAAGAGGATTTATCAAAATTGATTGATGTTGATGCAGAATCACTTGATTTTGATTTCGATGAGCAAGTTCTTAATGTGAATACGTTTGAGCCTAACGAGTATCACTATCAACGAAGATATGAAGCAGATGAATATAACAGAGTTATAGTGGAAGATTGGTCCTCTGATGATGAGAAAGACGAAGCTGAGAAGTACATTGGTCCTATTACAGATAGTTTTCCTACTTTTGAGGAGATGTACAAACAGCTGAACGAGGATATGCTGAAAGAAAAGATAGAAGAATCAATACGTGATGGAAAAGTTCCTAAGCCAATGACAAAGGAAGAGATCGCTCAAGCTAAAAAGTCCTGGTTTAAAGAGATGCCACGAGAAGGAAAGTTTCGACGTCCTCTAACATTCTTTACCAGAGATAAAGATGTGTCATTAGGTGATATTTTGAGTTGGGGGTGGTTTAAAGAGCTAAACGTATATGCCATCAAACGTGAATTTGGAGTTCAATATTTCAAATATTTGGCAGATTTCAAGACACTTCCTTATTGGGATGTTGAAGAGCTTGTTCAAACAAGGAATGTCACATACCATATGAAGTTCATTGATCAATTGCTTTGGAAAATGATCAAATTTGAAGCAACAAAGGGTTTTAGATATTGGAAGCCTTTCATCCCGGGACGTCGTATCAAAACAAACAAGAAGACTGGGGAGAAAGATATCACGTTGATCATGAAATGCCCGAGAGCGATGAGGAACATGCCTTTGATGCCGATCGAACAGAACTTTTATCCGTTGTTTAAGTGGTGGCAGATTGATCCAACTACATGTGAAGCTATGATCGTGTTATGATTTGAGGATCATCTGGATATAACAAAGGAGAGAGTTGAAATATTTGGGGTTGAAGGATTAAGAGGGCTTTGGAGAACGATAAGATACTAGACCCGATGTGGCTAGTGAGTTGCTCAAAAGAAGACATCAAGTGTTTGTTCTACAGCAAGATTGTTTTCGAAGAACATGAAAAAGAAAAAGCAATGCAATATTAAAGGGTCGTAAATGTATGCTATGCACGAGAAGTTAACTCTAGTAGGATGTGGGAATTGAGCTGGAGAGATCTTGAACTGGTAGAGTTTTTGAAAGAAGAGAAGCGTCTCGAAGAGATTAATGAAAGAGGTAGGGCGGCAAGGCTCAGAAGGTACCAATTTATGACTAAAGTGCCACCTGCTGATCAGACGCCAGATCTAAAGCTTGAAAAACGAAAGAAGCCATACAAAAACTTCTTTGGGCGTTAACATTAAAGATTTATTGAAGACAGAGTTTTGGAGACTGATAAAAGATGAAGACGATATCCAAGGGGGAGTCTGTTGGTGCAGAATGTCTATATCTTAGTCTTAAATCGAGTCGGTATAGATTAGATATGAATAGGCTAGCTAAACCAAGTATTTATGAGTATGTATGCCAAGTTCGCTGGAAATGGTATTGTAAAGTCAAGTTCGGCCAAACTTGAATTAGCAAGTTCGCCCGAACTTCCCTTCTCACCAGCGAACTTGTGCTAGTATATATAGCTAGCTTGAGTTCTTCATTTGTAACTTTTGTGCTCTGAGTAGCGAAGCTCTGTCGAATTGGAGACTTGAAGTTTATCAATAAAATTGACGATTAATGGAGTAATTCTTGTTATTTGGTAATCATGTCATATTGTCTTCGCCATTATGTACATTAGATATCAAATCTAGGTTCCTATGCTATCAGGATCGGTCTACAATGACCGTCGTTGCGCGCCGCTACCATCAGTTATGCTACTCTCTCATCTAACTCCATAGAGTTTAAGATGGAATTTGCAATCTGTATGCAAACACATCAGTATAAGATATGATAATTCAGCAAGACATATATATTTCAAGATAGGGTTAATACCTCCACAATCCCATACTCGCGTAGCCAAGTAAGCTGATTCATCAGCGACTCTGCCAGGCTCTCCGCGATGGCACGAGAGACCTACGTACTATCAATTTTTTGCTCGTCTTCAGTTAGCCGACGGGTCAACTCGGCTTTCTCAGTTCGATGAAACTTGATATCCTTTTTGAAGGAATCAATCTCCGCCTGCAGACGCTCCTGATCAAATAACATAGAGGTTAGCTCATCAATCTCTTTATTCTTAAGGAGGAGAGTCATTTTGGTCGCTACCTCATTCTGCTCGCTCCTCTCTCTATGTGAACGAGTCTCCTCTGCTGCAGTAACAACATTAGCCTTCTCTTTCTCAAGATTCTCGATTTCATTACGCAGAGAAATTTTTTCATTATTTTCACGATCACAAGCCTCCACAAAGCGCTTGCGATCTTCAACATGCTGCGCAACAGCGGACTCATACTTCCTTTTCCAGGCAAGCGCCGACCATTCTTCGGTCTTCTTCGCATCTTCAAACTTACTCCTCTCCCCTCAAGCTCAACCCTCATCCTTCCCAATTTCTCACTCTCTGTCCCAACCTTGAATCATTTGGATTCAAACTCATCCCATTCCTTATTCATACTACGCCACTCGCTCACAATCCGGTGTGTAACCGACGAGGCCTGCGCCGTCTCCAAAAGATAGGCTTGATAAATTTGGTCATGAGTTTTTTGTTCCTGGTGCTTTACCTCCGCTGGTGGATAGATTCCCTTATACCATTCCCTGCAAGCTTGCAGATCGGTAAAGGTGTCACTTTGTTTTCAGTTTCCACACCGACTCGTGTACGGCGGAGGCCCTCTTGGCGGAATAAGTCCGATAGTAATAATCCCCAAGAGTCTCCTATGGACGAATAGGCGACTCCTCTTTAGGACCGTCAAAAAATGAGGAAAACCCTTGGCCAACGGTAGAGGGACCTACTCCCTTAATTGTTGAAGAAATTTTTTCAGCATGATGGGGGAGACAGTCGTCTCTTGTGTTGCAGTTTCAGTCTCTGCGGAAGGGGGGACGGTATCTTTTACCTGCTCGCCAGTAGGATTTTCAACAGAAGTTTTTTGATGCTCCTCTTCAGGAGCAATTTTCTCCGGTGCATCAGGAATAATAGGGTCTGCGGCTGAAGGAGTTGCGTCGGGAGTCACTTCATCTCCTTATGTACCTTTAGGATGGCGCGAGGTTGGTTCAGAGGTTGATGTGGCTGTCGCAGCTTTCACAGGTTTCTCTACAATAAATGCAGTACTCAGAACAGATTTCCAAATGTAAGACAACGCGCAACAATCACAACAAAATGTTCAAAAAAGTAAGCATACCAAGAGAAAATTTCTTGGCTAAAGCATCTAAGTTGCTTTTCTTGCCGATGCGCGACCGCGCAGCCTTTTTCGGCGGAGAGGGTGGAACAGTCTCTGGATTCTTCCTCTTCTATGAAGGACGCTTCAACGCCATCTCTGGGCTTGAAGGGATTTCCAAGGGATCATCCGGGTTAGAAGCAGGAAGGGAAGATGTATCTATAGGCTCTTCCTTTGGCTTCCTCAAACCTACGGGCGCGAGACCCTCTAATGAGTCTAACACCACCACATATTCACACCAAGAATCAGATACGATACGCGTACCTTTCTTGCCCTCAGGTTTTACACCCGCAGAGGTCTTAGTTTTGGGGGCATCTGGTTTGGTCGGAGGCGGCGCAGCAGCAGCAGTTGGTTTCTTCTTCTTCTTTGAATCAGGGCCTACCCCCAAGTTTAGAAAATCACCTACATAATCAATAATAAAGGAAAAACGTTGCGCCATAAGTTACATTGCAATATTACTTAGAATTAATATCCAAAAGTAATATTGCAATACTAACTCAAGCTGTACAGCATACCACATACCAGTAGTGGAGGAAGGCTGCGCATTGAGATTTTCTTTGTTGGGAAGTTCAAAGTTTCCCAGGATCTGATCAAACCAGGGCTCCTCATTCTCTTCAAGCGGCACAACGGCCATCTTCCTATTATCTCTCTTGAAAGAGACCAAATATAGCGGCGCAACTGTATCACAAAGCACAGCAATAAACATCATCAATATACATTTATAGAAGACGGTTCTAGAAGAGTTATGAAGTAACATACCAACTCCATCTTTGGTGTAGACCGGTTTCTCTTGACGTTCTTTCTTCCACAAAATGCTCATTCCAGCAGCAGTCAATGCCCTTTATGGCAAGACAATATTGGGCACGTCCTTGATGTTCTGGTACTACACATCTTTGCTTGGAATAGCCAAAGTTTCCAACTCTATCTCTTCTCCGGCCCTGAACGTCATCGTCATCGGAATCACCGCCGCCTTAACATAGAAAAATTTTTGCTTCCAATCATGATAAGATTTACGAGGCACAAGCTACAGCCATTTTGCTTGTAAGCGTTGTTGAAAAGAGTAGAAACCCAACGAGCAATGAAGTTGATAAAAAACTCGAAATTTCTTAACCGTCGGAATGATCTGCATCGACCGGCGAACAAACTCAAAATGCCTAATCCTCACCATCCCCATCGGATTTAACTGGTTATGTTGTAACAAACTTGACACGTGGCGAGCAACAAATAGGTTACAGTTGTGAAACCTTCTAGAAGCCATTATGCCCAATCGTGCAGAGTATCTTTCAGTTGTAACCAAATGCCACATGGCAGCATCTGGGACGACCAAGAAAGATCACGGTGATGGCATGGTTGCATCAAATAAATGGAATTATCTCACGACGACACTGGCACATCCCTAACCGTTGATAGTAAATCAATCTGTCTGCACCAAGGGTAACGACAACACTTAACGGAATGAATGAAGATTCCGTTAAGTTTTCATATCTCATTTTTGGCGCCCAAATCTGGCTATAAATAGGTAACTTCAGGTACAAGAAAGTCATTCACTCTCACTTACTCTCTCTCTCTCTTACTTCATTGAAATTATTCTTCCAAGTACTGATACTTATTCTCACGCCGGAGGATGGTCACGGAGAGAACCCCCCTTCTCCCCGTGACGAGTCTAATGGTGCTTCTGTTTTGTAGGTATCGTCGGAAGTTATTATCACTGCACACCAGAAACCAGAACCAAGGATTAACCATTTTAAGAAGGAACCAAACCCTAGATCTAATCAGATTCCGATCTGTTCGGTCTACGTTTCTTCAGCAGAGGATCAAGACCCCCCCTCTCAATCGATCTCTACACTCCCTCTCTCTAGTGTCCTAGTTATTTGATTCAAGGTTACTGCGTTATCATGTGTTTTGATTTGATTTCTTTGATGTTCTTGACTGGTTTTTGTATGATGATTTATACTTGGTGTTTATGAGAATAATTATAATCTAGGGCTTGCCGGAAATCATGTTTCAGTATGTTTGGATCGTATGATTACATGTTCAGTAACTAGGGTTTTGTGTGATTACAAGGGTATGATTATTTCTTGTGAAATTGAGTTGATAGGGTTTGATTTTATTATTGAGTATGATGTTGAACTTGATAAATATGTTATAAAAGACTATAAACCTGCTGAGAATCATGTTTTTGGTGTCACGGGTACATTAGTTAATCGTTTGCATGAGCGGGTAATTGAAAACAGATTCTGTCTGAAATCTGCAGCCAACTTCCGTTGACTATAACTGGGTCATAACCTATCGAAAACTGAGTTTTCTTGAGTCCACAAAGTAGAGTTTCAAAATACGATATCAAACGACACTAGAATCATATTTTTTTGACGTTGTTTACTATTTTAAATGGAATTTTTCGTTACAGTGCCCTGGGATTTTCTTTTTCTGAAGAAATTGCAGGTCACGATTTCAGTCATCTCTAAGGGTGTATTGGGACATAAGTTACGAAATTTAAACTGTAGAAAATATACGAGTAAACAGAAGTTCTCCAACTGAAATCACCTTGGTTGGAGACTCGGTGATTTTTAAATAAAATAAACGGTGGACAGGGGTAGGAATCATAACAATTCAAACCACTGCCCATTGCTCGAATTTTTACGAAAAATATGCAAACAATTAGACTTTGAAAATTTTATAGAAACACGTCGAGACATTTTCACATGTCATATATTTTTTGGGAATTTATCATGACCTGTAACCATTTATAAAAATACCAGTATACAACCCAGTTTTGAGTATTAAAGCTGAAACGTATTAAGTCGCAATGTGTGCATCTGATTGTTAGTTGTGTTATTTGAGAATGATTGAACATGTTTAATGTAACATTAAATGTCGTTTAAGTTGTTGTATGCTATGACCATCTATATATTCATATACATATACCTTTTGAATGAAAATATATATGTGGGATATATATGTAAGTTGTCAACGTGATTGCATGATACGTGTTAGATACGTGTAAGGATTCATGTCTTTCATGAGACTAATAAACTAAACGGTAATCATGTTAGGACGTGATTGACCGGTTCCACCTTGCGTATTTCTTTCCATAACTTAATCTGCTGAGCTAATCTAAGTCGAGTTCACACTTTTATAAAAGCATGTACTCCCGGGGGCTTGGGAACAGAATAAAAGACCAACTACGTATTCTCCTTGGGTAGAATACAGGAAACCTTGTCCCCCTTGTGTGGGACAACAAGTTAATTTACTATTATATCACATGTCTTAAGCGTACTAGACGGAAACTCTATCTGAAAGCCCCTACACATTTTATACTGATCAATCGCCGGGCCAATGGCGAACGGGTTATTAGTTGACTAGCGGTATTAGGTCTAACAAGCCTCACACCATGCCATAGAGGACGGACTATGGACTAATATACTTGGGCACTAGTCAATGACGATAGACATTGACTGCGGGGCACTAAACATAACCACAGTTAGTAGTCGGTATGGTAACGGGTTTAGTAGCTTGAAAAGGTGGGGTAGCTCCCCATGACATGTTTTATAAGAACAGAGTAATTTAACGACTTATGTTTTTTGGAACAAAATAAACAACTGTGAACTCGCAAACATTTTTTTGTTGATATGTTACTAAATGCTTTGCAGGTCGTTAGGTACTTACCAGAGCTTGCACGGAGGGCTGGGAGTTGTGGGAAAAAAAATATTTTTGTATTCTTATGAAACTTCATGAACTTTTAAACTTTTGATTTGGGTTTTAGACATTATGCTTCCACTAACACTAAAATTTGGTTTTGGATATTTGTTTTCGTAAACACCAATCATATTGATTGCGTTGGACTTTATTTACTTTCACTTATTGTTCAATATGATTGGTGGCATGATCCTGGTCAGTTACACGCCTCACGGTAATACTCCGCACGTGGATTTTGAGGGTATGACAGATTGGAATCAGAGCCATTGGTTATAGTGAACTAGGTTTAAAAACTTTTGAAAACCAGACTATAACCGTTCTTTGTTGAAAAACCACAACGACACCACACTCCGGATTGCATGGATCGTCATACATATATGCATACATCATACTTGTACTTGACATTTACGTGTGCATTATTTTCTTTACAACACTATGAACTTTTTGTGCGAACAAAAATAGTTTAGAATGATTTTTTTCCTAACTCTAAACGAAACCACAACACGCTAGTGGTAAGCTACTAGTCGTTCCGGAACAACTACCTCAATCACAATACCTAACCTATTTACTCCAAACCAGATGGTTGCAAGCCTCGGCTTAAAACAGTTCCAAACAATACAACCAATGCGTCCATTCTTGTACAACACCCATGATTTAACGTTACCGTCGTTTCGAAAAGTCATCCTCAACATTTTTCTCACATCCCAAAACAACCCCTAGAAGAGAATATAAGTTTCTATGGAGTCATACCTTTGTGTACGTGACGTCCTTGACGCGTCTATTTCGCTTTGAACTTCTGATAGAAAATGCGGGTAAAATTTTGTTTCACCCATAACTTGACCATACGACACCGTTTCTTGCGTTCAACCTATCCACACGATCGTCTCGACATGCCCCACATATAAAAAATATCGGCTCTGTCCCTCGACGACGCCACTGCTGCCAGAACCCATATATGACTCTCCTTTCGTTCGGTTTTACACGTCAATATTCAAGTAGACCAAAACTGATCCAAACGGACTTGGATTTAGGCGAATAATATGTCCACACATTCGTGTCGTCAAACCCATCAACTTAACTTGTCTCCACCGCCGGAAACCACCGCTATATCGCCGAAAAATGAAACAGTGGCTGGAAGTCACAGTTTTGCTTGTTTATTATCGCGTTGCTTGAAATCATATCATCCGAACTCCGTTTTGGACAAACGATATATCCACATGATCGTGACGCAACGAACTTTTATCCCGTGCCATTTCTGTTGCCTGCCACTTCTGGAGTTGGCTCCGGTGACCAGAATGGTTTTCAGAATTCTTCGATTATATGTCGGATTTTTTTTGTGTTTCGCTTAATACTTCGCCTGAGCATCACCAACCTCCTGTTCCTCCGATCCACAACTGAAATAGCGAAACACTAACTACCATATCATAATCCCTATCGATCACAAGGCTACCCCACTACCCTGTTAGGCGGTTAACTTGATTTACACCTTCGCATACCTAATTCAACAAATGGATGTCTTCTAATGATTGGATGGACTTAGGGACATTGGGAGAAGGAGATATGCATTAGACAACCCACAGATGAACGCGATGATTTAGACCTTTATCTTACCCTTTATATTGCAAGAGTCATTATTCTATGAGGCTTTCTCTTTTTATGCAGTTCTTTTTACTAGCCTTTGCACTATCCGATGTATACTTTTTAGTGCGATATCCAATCACTATTATCGACCTAGATAAATCTATCATCCCTTTATCACCATGACACTACATCCTTGCTTCTTGATGCGGAAACTCCAATAAGATTGCGCTCTAGCTTAGAGAATTTGTTAAACTCAATTTTTGATCATTGGTGAACAATTCTTGAACCCTGAAGACGGTGTTGTGTTGTTTATATGACCATATCTTTTCGAACATGTTTTCGTATCCTCGTAATGAAACATTTGACGGCGTTATGCGCTATTTCAAATTCAAGCACACGACTTAGTTTAACCCTTTGAATTTGGTTGCTTACCGGTTTGGTAAATCGCAAACTCATTTAAGATCATGGATCAAGGTGAATTATTCCCCCTTCGCACACGGGCGAGCTCAAAAACTTTGACAGACGTTTCAGTAAACCTTGACACTACAAACTCGTGCGGCAACTATTCTTCTCCTGTTAATATTTGTTATGCCAACACCATTGACGTAACACTTTTATCGGCGAACAATGTTCCTTATTTCTATTTTATACCACTTGCGTATGACCAACCACATCCTCGACATCAGATAAATCTTTACTACTGATCCTAAAACAATTATGTTTTGCATCAAGTTGAATGCATTGTCTACGGCTACACTTTGGTATGTTCTTCGCGTTTTATCATGTTGCACTTAAATGAATACCATAGTTCTTATCTAAGCCTGTCATACCCAAATCTTTGCTTGGTTAAATCACCCCCTACAAATGTTATCGAGGATCAACAAGCCACTTCCTCGCTATCAAAGAAACCGATAAGTTTACCAAGCTTGCCAGCATATACTTGAAGGAAGTAGTTGCTAGACACGGTGTGCCAATTTCCATCATCTCTGATCGTGACCCATGTTTCACGTCTGATCTATGGCAAGCTATGCACAAATCATTTGCCTCACGTCTAGACAACAGCACAACCTATCACCCACAAACCGATGGTCAAATTGAGCGTGCCACTCAAACCCAAGGAGACATGCTAAGAGCATGTGTCATTGACTTTTGTAACGGTTGGGAAAGACACCTACCTCTGGTGAAATTCTCTTATAATAATAGTAACCACACCAGTATTCAGGCCGCACCGTTCGAAGCTTGTACGGATATTAATGCCGATCACCTCTTTCAAGAGCTTAAGATTGATGACCAACTCCATTTCATCGAGGAACACGTTGAAATCATGGATCGAGATTTCAAAACTCTTAAACGTAGCAAGATACCTATAGTTTGAGTTCGTTGGAACTCCCATCGTTGTCCGGTGTTCACCTGGGAACGAGAAGATCAAATGAAACGCAAGTATCCTAAGTTGATTGGGAAAGATGAGTCCAGTACTGAAGCTACTACTGAATTTCGGGACGAAATTCCAAACCAACAGGGGGATATGTGATACCCCATGAAAACGCTCAACACAACTAGCTTCCTCAGTAACTGTGTGCTAAATTTTCGGGATAAAAATCCTTCAAGTTGGGGATAATGTAACATCCTAGAAAATCAGGTATCAATTCCGATCCGGTTCTTTATATTGAACATGTTTATTTTTTTAAATATAATTACAACGCTCTCGGTTACTAGTGGGTTAAAAATTGTGTAACGTCTAAAACCCGAACTAAACTCGAACAAGCCCAATCCACCCCCCATCCCCTTATTCGGCCCAACTAACCCAAACCGCCCCCACCCCCTTGTATTTTATAAAATACGTATGTGTGCATGAGAGTTTATAAAAAATTAGCAAACCCTAATCTTCTTTCTCCCCCTCCTGGTGCGATGGCAGAGGATCAAGACCCCCCTCTCAATCGATCTCTACACTCCCTCTCTCTAGTCTCCTAGTTATTTGATTCAAGGTTACTGCATTATCATGTGCTTTGATTTGATTTCTTTGATGTTCTTGACTGTGTTTTTTGTATGATGATTTATACTTGGTGTTTATGAGAATAATTATAATCTAGGGCTTGCTGGAAATCATGTTTCAGTATGTTTGGATCTACGATAGTAACTAGGGTTTTGTGTGATTACAAGGGTATGATGATTTCTTGTGAAATTGAGTTGCTAGGGTTTGATTTGATTATTGAGTATGATGTTGAACTTGATAAATATGTTATCAAAAGACTATAAACCTGCTGAGAATCATGTTTTTGGTGTCATGGGTACATTAGTTAATCGTTTGCATGAGCGGGTAATTGAAAATAGATTCTGTCTGAAATCTGCAGCCAACTTCTGTTGACTATAACTGGGTCATAACCTATCGAAAACTGAGTTTTCTTGTGTCCACAAAGTAGAGTTTCAAAATATGATTCAAACGACACTGGAATCATATTTTTTTGACGTTGTTTACTATTTTAAATGGAATTTTTTGTTACAGTGCCCTGGGCTTTTCTTTTTCTGAAGAAATTGTAGGTCACGATTTCAGTCATATCTAAGGGTGTATTGGGACATAAGTTACAAAATATAAACTGTAGAGAATATGCGAGTAAACAGAAGTTCTCCAACTGGAATCACCTTGGTTGGAGACTCGGTGATTTTTAAATAAAATAAACGGTGGACAAGGGTAGGAATCGTAACAATTCAAACCACTGCCCATTGCTCGAATTTTTACGAAAAATCTGTAAACAAATAGACTTTGAAAATTTATAGAAACACGTCGAGACATTTTCACGTGTCTTATATTTTTGGAAATTTATCATGACCTGTAACTATTTATATAAATACCAGTATACAACCCAGTTTTGAGTATTAAAGCTGAAATGTATTAAGTCGCAATGTGTGCATCTGATTGTTAGTTGTGTTATTTGAGAATGATTGAACATGTTTAATGTCAACACTAAATGTCGTTTAAGTTGTTGTATGCTACGACCATCTATATATTCATATACATATACCGTTTGAACGAAAATATATATGTGGGATATATATGTAAGTTGTCAACGTGATTGTACGATACGTGTTAGATACGTGTAAGGATTCCTTGTAACATCCGTCAAAAACCGGATTTACCAAACCCGCTCTGTTTAATAACCGAACAATCAGTTTAAAATTTCGTGGCGTATTTAATGCCCGAATTAATTTTAAACGATACATAATTAATTATTATATTGGAATATATAATTTGTTTTTCAAAAATTGTTAAAAATAATGAAATAAAAATATAATGTTGCTGCCGGGTTTCGAACCCGGGTCAGCCAACGAGTCAAAGACTTAACACTCAGCCGTTCAGCCATTGCGCCACTGATGATTCTTGTTAATTGTTGGAGTCAATTAATTCATATCATGAATCTCGAATTCAAAATCGGCGCGCCCAAATTTCAGTCGTCGGAAATCCCGACTAACTCGCCAAGAATTTACGATTTCTTCAGTTATAACGTAAACCTTAATCACTACATCGGTTATAACCGACGCCTGAGTCCGCGACACAAGTTATAACCGCCGGAAAGTTTCTAACCGACGAATCAAGTCGGAAATCGGACCAAATTCATCGATGACTTGCCTTATAAATACCCCCTCAAACCTCTACAAGCTTTTTCGCTCAAAACCGCACCTTTACCCGACGTAATTCCACTCGCCGGAAAAGTTCTGCACATCGCCGGAAAACCGAACCCTTCACTTCTGAGCCTTATCGAACCCCCAGAGCTTATACCGAAGTCATCCACATCCATTTCAAGCTTGCTGAAGACTCTCTACCGCAGGACACACGTCGCCGGAAGTTTCTGCTGTCACCGGAGTTTCGCCGGAGAAACAGAGGAGTCCAGACGGTATACCTTACGCTTAAATCTTTCATTCTTTTTATATCTCACCTGTAATTAACCTTAAAACACTAAAGAACATGATTAAAACATCGAACCAGTCCGACTTCCGATTCTGGTTAAATTCAACGAAGAAGACGAAGTTCCAGTTGTGTATATGTATAATTAAAATCAAGTTATAACTCGGGTTAGACACACAGTCCAGCGGTGGACTGTCTGCACATTAAACACACTTACGTCTCGAGTTCGAATCTTGTTCCGCGCACCTTCGCCTTAATAAAAATGTTCTTTTTTTACCGAACCGGAGTCAAGGCGCAAGATGTTAAGTTTAATAAAAACCGGAATAATAACCAAGATAGACACATAGTCCAGTGGTGACTGTGTGCGCATTTAAAACACAGGTCACGAGTTCGAGTCCGGACAACCGCACCGGTCCGGACAATTATCAAACTTTTATTTAAGTCAGAAATGAAAATACTTAGTTTGTATTTAAGTATAATAAAAATCAGTTTATTTAACAAGTTGGACACACGGTCCAGCGGTGGACTGTGTGTTAACTCAACCCACAGGTCCCGGGTTCGAGACCTGTGGAGCGCACCGGTCCGACTCATTAAATCATTTTTAAAAATAAATGATTTTCAGTTTAATCTAATTAGTATATAAATATAATTAAAAACATAAATATTTCGGGTTAGACACGTAGCTCAGTTGGTAGAGCTGCGTGCACGCGTACGGGAGGTCTCGGGTTCGAGCCTCACCCAGCGCACACATACACGCATACGAACCGGTCAAGTCAACAGTCAATGGTCAATGGTCAACGGTCAATGGTCAAAAAAGTCAACTTTTTTTATTATTTTTATTTATTTATTTTATTTAAAAAATCAAATTAAAATACTTAAAAATAACATTTTTAAGGTTAGAAAATAGCCTTAAACTCACAAAAATACACCCAACAATCCTACTAAAATTGATTAATAAAATCGCATTACTTACCGAAACATTATGCCATTATCTAGGTTAATTTCACTCGTGGTTAAAACCACTTTGTGCGCATTCAACATCATTAACCGAACGCACCCAATGTGAGTGAATCTTACAACTCCCCCTTTTTAATTACACGTTTTGGGGTGTGTCATGTGTCAAAAAATAATTAACTCGTTTATTTAAACTTTGCCATACCATATTGTGATCTAAACTTAGATTGTTTATATTGTTGTGGTTATGTATTTCATTTTGTCAACTTATATGAAAGTCATTCATTAAGCCCATCAGTTCCTCGTGGGAGACGAGTTGAGCAACGCGTGCCTCAAAACAAATCCATTATTGTTCATGTGTGTATTATTGAGTTTATATTGTTTGTAGTTATGTATTTCATATTTTCAAGTTTATGCAATTCATTCATTAGGCCCATCAGTTCCTCGTGAGAGACGAGTTGAGCAACGCGTGCCTCTAAACGATCCATTATGTTCATGTGTGTATTGTTTAATATTAAATTGATTGGTGAATAAGTTTACATCTATTTTTACTCATGTGTGGTTGTGCACTCTATTTTATAATCAATTAAATAAACTTGTTCAAATGTTTTCCATAGGATTCACTCGCCAACTATTTGTTGATCCAAAAACCCTTTTTACACATGATACAGGTGAACAGGATGAAGCAAGGAAAACATAGGAAATGCTTTAGAAGAAAACAATGAAGCCTAGATTGTTATTTAGGACATGATGTAATATTGATTGTAATTTTCCATTAAAGTGTATTAACGAATATGAAACGTTAAAATAAATGTCATGAGCTTTGATGATAACCCAATCATGCCCCGATCACCTTTTCCGCTGCGGGTCGGGGTGTGACATTCCTGTCTTTCATGAGCAGACTAATAAACTAAACGGTAATCATGTTAGGACGTGATTGACCGGTTCCACCTCGCGTATTTCTTTCCATAACTTAATCTGCCGAGCTAATCTAAGGCGAGTTCACACTTTTATTAAAGCATGTATTCCCGGTGGCTTGGGAACAGAATAAAACAACAACTACGCATTCTCCTTGGGTAGAATACAGGAAACCTTGTCCCCCTTGGGTGGGACAACAAGTTAATTTACTTTTATATCACATGACTTAAGCGTACTAGACGGAAACTCTATCTGAAAGTCCCTACACATTTTATACCGATCAATCGTCGGGCCAATGGCGAACGGGTTATTAGTTGAACAACGCAATTAGGTCTAACAAGTCTCACACCGTGCCGCAGAGGACGGGCGTGGACTAATATACTTGGGCACTAGTCAATGACGATAGACATTGACACGGGGCACTAAACATAACCACAGTTTATAGTCGGCATGGTAACGGGTTTAGTAGCTTAAAAAGGTGGGGTAGCTCCCCATGACATCTTTTATAAGAACATAGTAATTTAACGAACTTATGTTTTTGGAACAACACTAAACAACTGTGAACTCGCCAACATTTTTTTGTTGATACGTTACTACATGCTTTGCAGGTCGTTAGGTTCTTACCGGAGCTTGCACGGAGGGCTGGTCGTTGTGGAAAAAAAAACCATTTTTGGGTTCTTATGAAACTTTATGAACTTTTAAACTTTTGATTTGGGTTTTAGACATTATACTTCCGCAGACACTAAAATTTGGTTTTGGATATTTGTTTTCGTAAACACCAATCGTATTGATTGCGATGGATTTATTTACTTTCACTTATTGTTCAATATTATTGGTGGCATGATCCTGGTCAGTCACACGCCTCGTGGTAATACTCCGCACGTGGATTTTAGGGTGACATAGAACTTCTATAATGCTTTTGCTAAAAACCCCTAAACTGCAGCTAAATTTAAAAGAATCAGGAGATCTAATCAGTTGCAGACAAAAGATTCCTTAATTGGAACAACACCTTAAATTCGAGCCTTCATCTCTTGTCGATACAGTGGTATTAACCTGAGCTCTCAAGGCTTCGCATAACCCAGATACAGACATCAATTACGCTATATTCACCTGTCAGATGGAATCAGGGGAATCTTGTACAGGAGTATATTCTGAGATGGGAACCATAGTTAAGTCAAGTTTCATAAGTCTAACTAACATATCTTGGGACAATTAAGAAATGTGTCGAAGTTTAAATGGACAAATATATCGACAATCTAGGTAAACATGTTTAAAACTTGCAGTCATTAAAAGGTCAACGGTACTGGTGATAAAGTCTCAAACAACTGATATGATCATTAGACACGAATTCACAAAAATATGTTTGTAAATATGTTTGTACATATGATATTACAGATTTAAACCCAAAAGGATTTTCATTGTGTTTTAGCATAAACTTTTGAAAATTCAAAATGATTTTGTTTCTACATTGTTTTCAACAACCAATGATGGAAAGCGGATCTTTGGAGTTCGGAATGGTGCAATTTGTTGGAAATCTGGACGACAACGGGTTGGGAGCAAATTTGTAAAATCAAAATACACAAAAAATGATTAAAAGTTCATTAATTTGAATCTTTAAAATAACGAAAACATCAGTTTGTTCATAACGGGTCAAACCGAGGTCATTAACTTGGACTCGGCAGATAAATCAGTTAACCAAGGTCATTAACTTGGACTTGATCAACGAGTGGATTTTCAAAACTGGTAACTTTGTGAAAGTTCAGGGTTTAAATGAAAAAAATTGAAAAAATTGTTTTGGGCTTGATCAAGTTCGTTTGAAGTTATGTTTTGAAAGTTTGTTTGTTTTAGATGTCAAGTTCGACCGAAGTTGTATAAATTGTTGGTTATGAGTTTTAGATAACTTCGGGCGAGGTTATGATATGAACTGTGTTACTTTAAGCAACAATTCGCCCGATGTTACCTCAACTATAAATAGCATCAACTTCGGACAAAACATCATTTCACTGGTTTCAGCGAACTTGAGTTTAGAGCGAACTTACT
Organism: Scalesia atractyloides; assembly: GCA_947069175.1. NCBI lineage: Eukaryota > Viridiplantae > Streptophyta > Magnoliopsida > Asterales > Asteraceae > Scalesia > Scalesia atractyloides. The sequence continues at coordinate 54,869,903 of CAMTDV010000016.1, read as the reverse complement.
ATTTTGCATTCAAAGTATCGTTATACTGTCCAAATTGAGACCTGAATCTAAGTGATTGGCACACTTAGATCCATGGCAAAGATAAATTTTGAAGAAATAACCATGAATCTTATGTGTATTCGACATGTCGGACTTAAACTGATTAAATCACATAGATTTAGGTGGTTAAATGAAATTGAATGGTGAAAAGTGTTAAATATCATGTATAAATCAAATAGGAACTATAAAATTGATCATCGGACCACAAGTTGTTGTTGCAGGTTTGCTTTGTGGTTTGGGACAACGACAAGTTCGCCCGAACTTGTTGGTGGTTGTTTTAAACAACTTCGGGTGAAGTTGTATATATAAAAGAATGATGTTCTGTGTACAACTTCAAGCAAAGTTAGGTTTAACCTGTTTCAAAAAGTGTTAACATGTCAAGTTCTACCGAACTTAGTCTTAATTGTTATTAAACATGTTTTGGTGACAAGTTCGTCCGAACTTATCTTGAATTGTTATAAAATATGTTTTTGTGCAAGTTCGCCGGAACTTATACTAATATGTTATAATACATGCCATTTTTGGCAAGTTTGAGCGAAGTTGTTCTAATATGTTGTTAAATTTGTAAAATTTTCTAAGTGTTTGTGTTTTTCACGTGGAGGTTGTTCAGCTTACGTATTCAAAGTTTCACAATACGTGTGTTTCGCTAGACAAGAAGTTATTTCAATCACTGGAGCCATTTTCTAAAGTTCTTGAGTTTATGGGACGTATTCCTGTGACAAAGGAAATTACAGACAAACACATAGTGTATCGCTCACACGTAAACTTCTTCTGGAGTTCTGCGAAGTATGACGAAGCCAACAAAGTCATTAATTCATTTGTTCGCGTGGGAGATGAGGATAAAGAATTTAAAGTCACAGAAGCAGACATCCGTAGAGTGCTGGAATTCAATGATAATTCTGACGATCCAATGGGTTTTGAGGAACGATTGGTAAAAGGATGCTTTTATAGAATGGGATATCGCGGACACGTCAATGAATCGTCATTCAAGAAGGGCAATCTTGGTCTACCGTATAAATTCTTCATGCATGCCCATATTCATACTTTCAGTCACAGAAAAGCCGGTTTGGATGATTTGCAGGATTATATGATGTGTATGACGACTGCAATGGTGCTGAATAAGAAGTTCAACTATTCTGGAGTTGTTTTCGAACACATGTCAAAGAATATGGGCAAGGAGAGATTTCTGCTATATCCTCCTTTTGTCCAGATGCTTATAGATGATCAGTTTAAGGATATTGCAAAAGATCAGAATGATGTACTTTATCTGGGTTATATGGAAGAGACTACTTTGAAGAAGCTTGCTACGTATCAAAGATAAGATTCAGTTCCTATTGCAAAACCTGTTTTTGGTGCTATTCTTAAAGCTGACTATTTGTCACCACCTGAAGGAAAATGGAGGAATGCTAGAAGTGGTGATGATAAAGATGAAGTTGAGTCGTTAAAAGGATTCACATAAAAATATCGTAGTGTATGGTTTGTGAAGAAAGTTGTTGAAAAGCCGAAACGTAAAAGGGCTTCAAAGAAAGTCGAGACTATGTTAGTTGATGAACCAGAGAATGAACAAGAAAATGTTGAAAATGTTGCGGGATCGAGTGTAGCTGTGAATGTAGAAAGTCCAGAGGTTGAGACTAGAAATGCTGGTGTGATCTTGATGATGTTATTTCAATGACTTCCAATAAAGACGATGAATCATCTGAAGATTCTGCTGATATCGTCAGAAACAAGCTGAAAAGGAAAAAGAGGAAGAGCGATTAAAAAAACATGGTGAAGATTTGTATATACCAACTAATGAGGAACAATCAAGGAGGATAGGCCGAAAAAGAAAGCTAAACGTGTGAAATCAAAGGCCGATGAAGGAAAATAAACGACCGGATCTCCTAGGACAAAAGGAAGAACTTTACCTAAAAGGAGATACATCAGTCAAAGAAAGAAAGTTACACCTCCGCAATCTTCTGAAGCTCAACAACCACCAATAGTGTCTGTTCAACCTCCTCAACAAACTCCATAAGAACCAACTGCTACTACACAACCAATCTCTCCACAACAACAGATTAAACCAAAGCAAACAACACCAAAGGATACTTCAAAGCAGCACACTCCTCAAAGTCTATCATCTGCTCAACGTCAAGAATGTTATGTAACACCCCAAATCGGTGAAACAACACGCGGCGGAAACACTTGTGGAGTCACGTTAACAAATTGTTTCAACAACACCTGGTATTTCATATTTCGTTTTATTGGATATTAAACATAGATTATATTGTCATATTGTCTTAGAACTTTCAAACAAACTTAAACAAAAAGCATATTTATTGTCTTTCTTATTTTATAAGCACTAAGGTCCACGTCCGATCCTACATGAGCATGCATCAGTATCATCAAGAAATGTTCCCTGAAAAATATGTGAAAACGAGTCAGCATAAAAGAATGCTGGTGAATACATAGGTTTTGTGAGTATGTCAAATTTATGGCCCTGAATACATATTACAATACCTCGACAGAGTACTAGAGTCGTTAATTGAAAACCTTTTTATCGAAAAGTATTTGGTATTGCAATGATAACTAACCAATCTAAAACAAGTTAGTTATAGTTTATAAAAGACTTGTAGCCATAAATCTTGACCAAAACATTTGTTTCGTAAATCCGAGTAGTAAATCGTCTTGAAATAACTTGTATGGTTTATATATTTAATTGAAATCGTTGCGTGTAATCATTTGAAAACATTTGTTCAAGTGATGCAAATAACGCCACGAATGTAATACGATAAAAGCACTTATATATAGGAAGTACCGACGGCGTATCCACCATGCTTTTATCACATTACACTCGTACCGTTATCTAAATCACTTATCATAACCAATCGTCTGTTTTTCATTGTTCTTGTTATAAACCAGTCGTTCATCATTCATTGTTACAAACCAATCGTTCATCGTTCCTTGTTATAACCAATCGCTTATCGTTTGTTGTTTTAGTTGTGAAAACTTTTGGTCGTTTCGTGAGTACATTCAAACCTTTGTTGACTTGTTCGAGACCACCCATGGGGTCCCTTAATCGTATAACAAACCACCAAAGGGTATGTTACAAATACAGTTTCAGTCGCTTCCCAAACTTCCCCACAAACCCTGGGAATTTTGGTAACGAGATTGTCAGTCCTAGGTGCCGTAACTTACTACTGGTCGGCTTGGCCATTGTTAATGAATGTCAATCTTGTTATAAATACATCGCACCAACAAGTTCGTTCACATTATTGAAATCGTATTGTTTATATAAACCATAGTATTCACAAATGAATCACCCCAAAAAAATTGCAAAACATAAAATATCGAACTATGTACTCACTTGTGATTGCTATTGTAACCTTGAATCGAAGATCAAACAAGCTCAAAAGTCCGATAAATCAAGCGTGTCCTATAATCAGATAATTGTGTAAACATCGGGACTTGAAATCGAAGAATCGGATAGAATGAGACCTTATAAACCAAATGAGTATTGGAACTCATATGAAATGGTTTAATAAAGTTAACATTCTGAGTTGGAAAGATTCTTAAGTGCTTTTGACCCGTTATGACCCGTTAAGGTAGTTTAAGCCACTTTAACGTGTCATTTGCGTAACTACGCATTCGGATGGTTAGATATGTGTTATGATAAGTCCTAATCACCAAAATATGTTTGATATTGTTGTTACATCAGATTGTATGTCAATTTTTATGTTACATATGCTCTTAGTTGATTTATTTGCGAAAAGGGCATTTCGGTCTTTATTGAAGATTAAATTAACTAATCATCATACACTAACCAATTGACATGACCATAAGGTATAACCTCATAGAGTTATCCCCTTTGTAAATATGGTCATAAATATGTATTTGGTTGGGTCCAAAAGGTCAGCCAAACGGGTCAGATTCGAAAGTCAAAGCGGCAGTCAAACCGTTCAACTTTTCGACTCTAAACAAGCACCACAATGAGAGAGACGATTTAGACATGTTTTGACATGTCTAAATAAGTTTATAAAAGAGTTTCGGCATAAAAAAAACAGTTTTGACACCTTGAGTTAGATCCGTTGCAAAATGCGCAAAAATCGCATTTTGACCGAAACTTTGACTTGTCATAGAGACTTGAAATGATAGAAATTAGTAGGTATGATCAATAGGAATCATAACCATCTTGATTACCATCATAATACAAGGTTCAATTGGATTTTTAATTGATCAATTCATGATCAATTCTGGAAGTCAAATAAAAGTCAAACATTGTGACTTTAAACTACAAGAATTGAACAAGGCATGATAGAGAATACATACAAACACCAAAGATTGATCAAGAACACCAGAGAAAACTCCAATATGGTTGCCAAATCTGGATTGAAGCAAATTGGACAAAAGATATGGTTGCAAAAGTTCAAATTTCAAGAACACCTTGGTATTTATAGAATTCTTGATGTTGTAGGTGCTTAACAAGGGTCCATGACTCACCCACAAGTGTAGAAACAAGGGTGGCAAGTTCGTTTAGTGAGTCAACACATGCAATAACCAGCTGCTGCCAAGTTTCTGGTGAGCTGGACATGGCTTACGGACTATATGGGCCTTGGTCTTACGGTCCGTAAGGCCCCTAGCTAGCAGGAACTTTCCAAAGTTGGCAGAACAGGCCCCTGCACACGTTTTGTCGCATTTTAGCACTTCTAACACCCGTTAACCTGATTTTCAAGCTCCATAAGGTAGAATAAATATAGGGAACTTGAAAAATGTTCAAAAATGTTCCATAGGTCGGTTCGTTTGGTGGTACGGTTGCGGTTTTCGGTTAATTACGATGAAAAGCGTAACGAACGCGTGCATGACCGAAAATGCGTAACGAATGGTAATTTTGTATTCCAATCACTTAAATACCACATTTTAATGATTTCAAAATTTTTGGATGTCCTTACATGTTCCAGATAGCGAAATACGCGAAAAGGCATAGTTTCGCAGAATTTGCAAAATAGCCCCTGAAGTTACAAAAGCGTGATTTTGCCATACCGAAGCCCTCGAAACTTAATTCTAAGCTATGTTAAGGGTATTTAGAGTATGTTTAGCTTATGACCTTGTTCAGGAATGTGTGTTGCTACGAGAATCAGCAGACTTTCGTAGTTTGTCGTAAATAGTCCCTGTGATCGAATAAACTTGTTTTTGACATACCAAACCCTTCAAAACTTATTTCTAACTTATGTTAAGGTTATTTAAGGTATGTTTGGCTTGTTTCATTGTTCCAGAGTGTATGTCACACTAAACTGGTTTTTGTTTGCGAACCGGTTTACGGTTTCACTTTCAGAAGCGATTTGAGAGCTCGAAATCGTGCAAGAATCGAATGTGTGCAATAATCATAATAAATAAAAAAAATTCTCAAATAAAACATAAAATTTCATTCATTGATAACTTGATTGATAGTGTTACATGCTCAGATTGCCACAGATATCAAAGTCTCCCCTACTTCAGGAAATTTCGTCCTGAAATTTAATTAGAGGAAACTCGTGAGAACAAATGTGGGTACTTTGCTTTCATTTGATCCTCTCGTTTCCAAGTAAATTCTGGGCCACGCTTGGATTGCCAGCGAACTTTGACTATCGAGATTCTTCTTCGCTTGAGTTTGTCCATAATCTCCACCAGTTTATCGACAAAATGCATAGTGTCATCAACGTGAATCTCATCGAGTGGAATATGGAGATTTGTATCGGCTAAACATTTCTTTAGAATGGACACGTGGAATGTTGGGTGAATATTCCTGAGTTTAGGAGGTAGCTCAAGTCGGTAGGCCACTTTTCCGATTCTTTCAACGATCTTGAATGGTCCCACGTATCATGGTGCAAGTTTTCCTTTCTTCCCAAATCTAACCACTCCTTTTCAAGGGGATACCTTGAGTAGGACATGATCACCAACTTGGAATTATAAGGGCTTGCGTTGCTTGTCCGCGTAACTCTTTTTACGGCTTCTAGCTGTTAAAAGGTTATCGCGTATTTTCTTGACTTTCTCTGTTGTGTCGTGGATGAGTTCAGGTCCAGTGAGCTGTGTCTCACCGATCTCATTCCAACAGACAGGTGAACGACATTTTCGACCGTATAAAGCTTTGAAAGGCGCCATATTGATGCTGGCGTGATAACTATTGTGTAAGAGAATTCGATCAACGGTAGATGCGAATCCCAACTATCACCAAAATCGATCACACAAGCTCTAAGCATATCCTCCAGTGTTTGTATCGTCCTCTCAGATTGCCCATCCATTTGAGGATGATAAGCAGTGCTCAGATTGAGTTTGGTTCCCATAGCAGATTGCATGGTTTTCCAAAAGTGAGATGAGAACCGAGCATCCTGTCAGACATGATGTCCAAAGGAACACCATAACGAGATACAATCTCATCGACATAGATTTTGGCGAGCTTGTCAGCAGAGTAATCCTCACGAACTGCCAAAAAGTGTGCTAACTTCGTTAGACGATCGATGACTACCCAAATAGCATCATGACCTCTAGATGTGCGCGGTAGTTTTGTGATGAGATCCATCGCAATGTTCTCCCACTCCATACCGGTATTTCCGGTTGTTCCAATAAACCAGACATATATTGATGCTCGGCCTGGAATTTGAGACAAGTAAGGCATTTAGATACATACAAGGCAATGTCATTCTTCATACCCGACCACCAATATTGGGTACGGAGATCCTTGTACATTTTTGTAACACCAGGATGAATTGAATAATGAGACTTGTGAGATTCATCCATCAATAGAGTACGGAGATCGTGTTTATTCAGAACCCACAACCAGTTCTTGTAATAGAGTAATCCAACGACTTTCGTTTCGAGTTGAAGTTTGAGTTGATGAGGTAGTTCGTCTTTCAAGAAACCTTGGGTTACATAATTGTGTTGGGCTTCAAGAATACGTGTTTGGATATCGGATCTAACTTGAAGAAAATGAAGCTTGACACGTTCTTTACGACTAAGCGCGTCAGCCACAACATTCGCCTTACCATGATGGTAGCGAATTTCGCAGTCATAATCATTTAGGAGTTTGACCCAGCGTTGTTGCCTCATGTTCAGCTCCTTCTGATTAAATATGTGTTGGAGCTTTTGTGGTCCATGAAAACCACACACTTCGTTCCGTAAAGATAATGCCTCCAAATTTTGAGAGCAAAGACAACAGCTCCTAACTCAAGATCATGAGTTGTATAATTCTTCTCGTGGACTTTCAATTGTCTTGACGCATATGTGATGACTTTATCCCGTTGCATTAGAACACAACCAAGGCCTAAATTCGACACGTCACAATAAACCACGAAATCATCATTGCCATTGGGTAAAGACAAAAACAGGAGCATCACAGAGTTTTAGTTTCAAAGTTTGGAAAGCTTCCTCTTGTTTGGTTCCCCACTCAAAAGGCTTATTCTTTTGAGTCAAAGCAGTGAGGGGAACCGCAATCTTTGAAAAGTTCGCAATGAATCGTTGATAATAACCAGCAAGACCAAGAAATGAGCGAACTTTTTGTGAATACATTCAAACCTTTGTTGACTTGTTCGAGACCACCCATGGGGTCCCTTAATCTATAACAAACCACCAAAGGGTATGTTACAATTACAGTTTCAGTCGCTTCCCAAACTTCCCCACAAACCCTGGGAATTTTGGTAACGGGATTGTCAGTCCTAGGCGCTGTAACTTACTAATGGTCGGCTTGGCCATTGTTAATGAATGTCATTCTTGTTATAAATACATCGCACCAACAAGTTCGTTCACATTATTAAAATCGTATTGTTTATATAAACCATAGTATTTGTACTTTGAAAGCTTGAAAACATTTAGCACATATGAATCACCCCAAAAAAATTGCAAAACATAAAATATCGGAACTATGTACTCACTTGTGATTGCTATTGTAACCTTGAATCGAAGATCAAACAAGCTCAAAAAGTCTGAGAAATCAAGCGTATCCTATAATCAGATAATTGTGTAAACATCGGGACTTGAAATCGAAGAATCGGATAGAATGAGACCTTATAAACCAAATGAGTATTGGAACTCATATGAAATGGTTTAATAAAGTTAACATTCTTAGTTGGAAATATTCTTAAGTGCTTTTGACCCGTTATGACCCGTTAAGATAGTTTAAGCCACTTTAACGCGTCATTTGCGTAACTACGCATTCGGATGGTTAGATATGTGTTATGATAAGTCCTAATCACCAAAATATGTTTAATATTGTTGTTACATCAGATTGTATGTCAATTTTTATGTTACATATGCTCTTAGTTGATTTATTTGCGAAAAGGGCATTTCGGTCTTTATTTAAGATTATATTAACTAATCATCATACACTAACCAATTGACATGACCATAAGGTATAACCTCATAGAGTTATCCCCTTTGTAAATATGGTCATAAATATATATTTGGTTGGGTTCAAAAGGTCAACCAAACGGGTCAGATTCGAAAGTCAAAGCGGCAGTCAAACCGTTCAACTTTTCGACTCTAAACAAGCACCACAATGAGAGTGACGATTTAGACATGTTTTGACATGTCTAAATAAGTTTATAAAAGAGTTTTGGCATCAAAACAAACTGTTTTGACACCTGGAGTTAGATCCGTTGCAAAATGCGCAAAAATCGCATTTTGACCGAAACTTTGACTTGTCATAGAGACTTGAAATGATAGAAATTAGTAGGTATGATCAATAGGAATCATAACCATCTTGATTACCATCATAATACAAGGTTCAATTGGATTTTAAATTGATCACTTCATGATCAATTCTGGAAGTCAAATAAAAGTCAAACATTATGACTTTAAACTACAAGAATTGAACAAGGCATGATAGAGAATACATACAAACACCAAAGATTGATCAAGAACACCAGAGAAAACTCCAATATGGTTGCCAAATTAGGATTGAAGCAGAATGGGACAAAAGATATGGTTGCAAAAGTTCAAATTTCAAGAACACCTTGGTATTTATAGAATTCTTGATGTTGTAGGTGCTTAACAAGTGTCCCATGACTCACCCACAAGTGCAGAAACAAGGGTGGCAAGTTCGTTTAGTTAGTCAACACATGCAATAACCAGCTGCTGCCAAGTTTCTGGTGAGTTGGACATGGATTACGGACCATATGGGCCTTGGTCTTACGGTCCGTAAGGCCCCTAGCTAGCAGTAACTTTCCAAAGTTGGCAGAACAGGCCCCTGCACACGTTTTGTCGCGTTTTAGCACTTCTAACACCCGTTAACCTGATTTTCAAGCTCCATAAGGTAGAATAAATATAGGGAACTTGAAAAATATTCAAAAATGTTCCAGAGGTCGGTTCGTTTGGTGGTACGGTTGCGGTTTTCGGTTAATTACGACGAAAAGCGTAACGAACGCGTGCATGACCGAAAATGCGTAACGAATGGTAATTTTGTATTCCAATCACTAAAATACCACATTTTAATGATTTCAAAATTTTTGGATGTCCTTACATGTTCCAGATAGCAAAATACGCGAAAAGACATAGTTTCGCAGAATTTGCAAAATAGCCCCTGAAGTTACAAAAGCGTGATTTTGCCATACCGAAGCCTTCGAAACTTAATTCTAAGCTATGTTAAGGGTATTTAGGGTATGCTTAGCTTATGAACTTGTTCAGGAATGTGTGTAGCTACGAGAATCAGCAGACTTTCGTAGTTTGTCGTAAATAGTCCCTGTGATCGAATAAACTGATTTCTAACTTATGTTAAGGTTATTTAAGGTATGTTTGGCTTGTGTCATTGTTCCAGAGTGTATGTCGCATTAAACTGGTTTTTGTTTGCAAATCGGTTTACGGTTTCGCTTTCAGAAGCGATTTGAGAGCTCGAAATCGTGCAAGAATCGAATGTGTGCAATAATCATAATAAATAAACAAAATACTCAAATAAAACATAAACTTTCATTCATTGAGAACTTGATTGATAGTGTTACATGCTCGGATTGCCACAGATATCACACGTTATTTCTCTAGTGAATTTAGAAAATTTCCAACGCCTCCATGAAATGTTGATACAGAGATTTATTCTGATGAGTTACTTGATATGTTCAACCAATCGGAGGTTCAAGAGTTGGAAAGAAGAATTAAAGCTCTTGAAGTTCAAGTGAAAAGGAATGAGACCGAGAAAGAGATAATAGAAGATAAAGTTAAATTTCTGGAAAATGATTATGAATATATGAAAGCGTTAGTTGAAAGTCCCGGTGCAGACAACGAAAGGTTGAGGAAAACAATTGCAGAGCTCGAGACTGAAAAGGCCCTAAACAACAAAAGATTCAGTATGCTACAGCGTGTTCTGGCTAACAATCTTGGTATTGATTTCAACGCCGAATACAAGACGAGAAAGAAAGAGCTGAAAAGGAATTAGCAACGCAGGGTATGGAAAGCATGTTGAAAGCACAATTGAAACAGTGATCGGTGAAGGATCAAAGTCTGCTGAAGTGCCTGTTGTTGAAGAAATCCCTGTTACAGAAACTCAAGTAGTGCAGAATGTTGAACAAGTTGATGAATCTGTCAAAGCTTCTGAAACTGACAAAGAAACTGAAGAAAAAGAGGATGATGATGATGAGAATGATAAAGACGATGATCCAGTTGATGATTTGAAAGATGATTTAGCATAGTTCTCAACAGATTTTGATTTTGAAACATTGATGAATGATGAAGCGAATGTTGATGATATTCAAAGTAAGGGGGAGCAAGAAGGTCCTAAAGATGTTGATGATTCTGATGCAGTCATTGCTAAACCATTCGCAACAGTCTCTGATAAACCCCTAATTCTGATGTTAGAGCACAATGTGGAAGAGGGAGAGTTTGTTCATGATTACACGAAAGAAGAATTGGCAAAGATGTTCGAGATAGAGCCTGAATCATTTAATGTCGACTTCAAAGAGGAGTTAGTGAATATGACTACATTTGAGCCGAACGAATATTTTTACAAACATACTCCTGACGCCGATGATTATATCAGAGTGATTATTGAAGATGCGTCTGATGACGAAGAGGGTGCTGAAAAATATTTAGGTGTGAACACTGACAACTTTCAAACATTTGAAGAAATATATGAGGAATTGAATGATGATTTGCTGAGAAGGAAAGTTGAAGAGACAGTACAAGAAGGTAATATTCCACGATGTATGTCAAAGGAAGAAATCGCTGAAGCTAAAAAGTCTTGGTTTAAAGAGATGCCGAAACAAAGAAAGTTTAGACGTCCGCTTGCATTCTTTACCAGATACAAAGATAAGTCATTGGGAGATATACTAAGTTGGGGTTGGTTGAAAGAATTAGATGTTTATGCTATCAAACTTGAATTCGGAGTTCAATACTTCTGACATATGGTAGATCTGAAGACATTGCCATATTGGGACATAGAAGAGTTGGTACATACACGCAACATAAGCTATCAAATGAAGTTAAATGATCAAAGACTATGGAAGGTGATCAAATTTGAAGCATTGCACGGTTTTAGATACTGGAAGCTGTTTATTCCAAAGCGTCGAATCAAGATTAATAAACAGACAGGTGAGAAAGATGTGACGCTTGTTATGAAGAGGCCTAGAGCTATGAAGAATATGCCATTGATGCCGATCGAGCAAGATTTTTATCGATATTTAAATGGTGGCAAATAGACCCAGAGACATGTGAAGCTGTGATTATACTACGTGCTGATGAAAACTGCTATATTATAAAGGAAATAACACCAGAAATAATAGAAAGATGAAGGATATGGGGATTGTGGCGAACGATACGAATACTAGACCCGATGTGGCTAGTGAATTGCTCGAAGGAAGATATCAGATGTTTGTTCTTCAACAAAATCTGCTTTGAAAAGAAAGAGACAGTTCAAGCAATGCAGTATCAAAGTGTTATTAATGTATGCTTTGCTCATGGGATAAATTCAGGGCATATGTGGGAATCGAGTTGGAGAGAGCTAGAAAGAGAAGAATTTCTGAAAGAGGAAAGGCGTCTAGAGAAGATTCATGAAAAGGGTAGAGAGGTAAGGCTATGAAGGTTTCAGTTTATGAAATGGGCACCCCCTACTGATCAAACGCCAATTCCAAAGCAAGAACGAAGGAAAAAGCCCTACAAGAATTTCTTCGGAAGAGGTTAAAGATTTTGAAGACTGATCAAGACTACGACAATATCCAAGGGGGAGTCTGTTGGTGCATAATGTCTATCATCTAAGTCTTGGATCGAGTCTGTATTGTATAAGGCTTAATTTGTTAGATTTTGAATATTTATGTAGTTAGAGGGACGAGTTCGACCGAAGTTAACATGTCAATGGACAAGTTCGCCTAAAGTTAAGTTCGGACGAACTTGACCACATCATATCTCATCCGAACTTGTTTCCCTATATATAGCTATCCTTGTTTTGTCATTTGTAACTTTGCAACTTTTGAGGCGAAGCTCTGTTGATTTGGATTGTACATTGTAAAGACATTTGGACTAATAAATCGACGTTTAAACAGTAATTCTTGTGTATTTGTCACTAATCTCGTAATTTCTGCTTACGATGACATAGATACAAACTTAGGTTCCGTGACATGTGGACGGATCGATCCTAACAGTCTTTACGGTCTATATAAAGCACGTTAACTACTTGGAAATGGGGTTGGAAGGGTAGTTTGGTAAGATCCTGCAAGGACTTGGTTCAAGCTTACTAGGACCTCCTTCAATATCCCATGGTATTGGATGGCGGGGGTGTGAATAGCTTGAACCCCTCATATGTAAACTACTATTAAAACATAAATCCGGACTCTTGGAATTGTAGCCCTGCTGACTCACACCACTTGACCGAGGGTAACCTCAACTTCAAAGAGGGGCATACTACTTTTCGCATTAATAACTTACTTAATTCTCTTTCAATATTTCGGCCTCTTGGGATTGTATCCCTGCTGACTCAAACCACTTGGCCGAGGGTAACGTCACCTTCAAAAGAGGGGCCTACTACTATAACTAAGATAATCTCTTAAAAAGTCCAAAGTGCGAAAGTCATCAAAGGATACATAACAGAGAAGTTGGATCCAAGTGATTCTATCTTGTCTATTTGCATTTCATTTTTATGTTTATTTTTATCTTTTAAAACTTTTATCAAAAATTATATCGATTAGTCGTGATGCTAAACTGGTATTAAAAGCTCTTGTGTCGTTGGACGACCTCGGTATCTTACCAACACTATACTACTCTCGCGATGGATGCATTTTCCCTAGTGTGTGTTTAGTGTTAGCACAATATCGTGTTTTATAAATTTAAAACTTTATTAATGAGTAAAATGGACTTAAAATATTAACAAAATCATATCACGCTTGACATGCACCAAGTTTTTGGCGCCGTTGCCGGGGACACAAGGATTTTAAGAAAGCTTAAAATCAATGGCCTAATCATTTTTACAAAAAATTTCAAAACTGCGTGCTCGTTTTAACTTTTTAAATTTTTTAGAGTTACAATATGCTGAACATGGGTTCGTGCCCGCTGGACACGCCCTCGTGCTGCATTTATTCAGTAAACAAAATTCAGTTGCCTAGATACAGAACTGATCACGGGGCCGTGTCTACTCAACACAGGGCTGTGGTGAACCTCTGTCATAGTATCAAATTTTGTTTTCTGATCCCGAGGCTTTGTAATCTGTTGAGTATTGTCACACCACGACCCGCAGCGGAAAAGGTGATCGGGGCATGATTGGGTTATCATCAAAGCTCATGACATTTATTATGCGTTTCATATTCATTAATTACAATTTAATGGAAATTTACAATAAATGTTACAACATGTTCTAACTATCAATCTAAGCTTCTTTGTTCTCTTCTAAGGCATATCCTATGTTTTCCTTGCTTCAACCTGTTCACCTGTATCATGTGTAAAAGGGTTTTTGGATCAACATAAAGTTGGCGAGTGAATCCTATGGAAAACATTTGAACAAGTTTATTTAAATTGATTATGAAATATGTGCACAACCAAACATGAATAAAAATAGATATAAAACTTATTCAACAATCATAAGATATTAAATAAAACACACATGAACAATAATGGAACATTTAGAGGCACGCGATGCTCAACTCGTCTCTCACGAGGAACTGAGGGGCCTAATGAATGAATTGCATAACATGATAATATGAATGACACAACTACAACCAATATAAACTCAATGATACACACATGAACAATAATGAATTTGATTTGAAGCACGCGTTGTTCAACTCGTCTCCCACGAGGAACTGATGGGCTTAATGAATGAGTTTCATATGATATGGCAAAAGGAAATAAGTAATCACAACAATATAATCAATCTAAGTTTAGATCATGATGTGGTATGGCACAAGTTTAAATAAACAAGTTAATTATTTTTATAACACATGACACACCCCAAAACGTGTAATTTAAAAGGGGGAGTTGTAAGATTCACTCACAGTGGGTGCGTTCGGTTGATGACGTTGAATGCACGCGAAGTGGTTTTAACCACGAGTGAGATTAACCTAGATAAATCGCATTATGGTTTGGTAAGTAAACGGATTTTATTAATCTATTTTAGTAGGATTGTTGGGTGTATTTTTGTGAGTTTAAGGCTATTTTCTAACCTTAAAAATGTTATTTCTAAGTATTTTTAATTGATTTTTAATTAAAATAATTAAATAAAAATAATAAAAAATTTTGATTTTTTTCTCTGACCGTTGACCTGACCGTTGACCGGTTCGAATCGGAATATAGGTGCGCTGAGTGAGGCTCGAACCCGAGACCTCCCGTACGCGTGCACGCAGCTCTACCAACTGAGCTACGTGTCTACCCGTTATATATCTGATTTTAATTATATATATATATTAATTATATTAAACAGAAATCCTTTATTTTTTTAAAAACGATTTAAATCAATTCGGACGGTGCGCTCCACAGGTCTCGAACCCGGGACCTGTGGCTTAAACTAACACACAGTCCACCGCTGGACTGTGTGTTTAACATGTTATATAATCCAATTTTTATTATACTTAAATACAA
The DNA here is from genome assembly GCA_947069175.1 of Scalesia atractyloides. Taxonomy (NCBI): domain Eukaryota; kingdom Viridiplantae; phylum Streptophyta; class Magnoliopsida; order Asterales; family Asteraceae; genus Scalesia; species Scalesia atractyloides. The sequence goes on along the minus strand of CAMTDV010000016.1, from coordinate 54,854,870 downwards.
ATTATTTGTTTTCATTTCTGACTTTATTTAAAAAGAATAGATAATTGTCCGAGTCGGTGTAGTAGCCCGGACTCGAACGCGTGACCTGTGATATAAACATACACACAGTCCACCGCTGGACTGTGTGTCTAACTTGCTTATTATTCCGATTATTAATATACTTAACATATACCTGTGGCGACTCCGGTTCGGTTAACAAAACAAAAAGGCATTTTATTAAAGCGGCGTGTGTGAAACAGGATTGGAACTCGTGACGTTTGTATGATTAATGTGCACACAGTCCACCGCTGGACTGTGTGTCTAACCCGATTAATAAGTTGATTTTAAATATACTTATAAGATACCAAACTTCATCTTCTTCGATGAGTTTTAAGCAGACTCGACAACAGACTGGTTCGAGGTTTTTTAAAACATGTTCTTTAGTGTTTTCCAGTTCATTATGGTGAGATAAAGGTGAAAAGAAAAGGAAAATAAGCGAAGAGGTATACCGACTGGACCCTCTGTTTTCCGGCAGAAACTCTGGTGACAACAATCACCTCCGGCGACGTGTTTCTTGTAGCAGCGAGTCTCCAGGAAGCTTACAAAGGGTGTGGGTATCTCTGGTATAAGCTCAGGGGCTCAGTGAGGCTCAGGAATGGAGAAACCGGTTTTCCGGCGACGAACAGATTAATTCCGGCGAGTGGAATTACGCCGAGAAAAGGTGTGGTTTTGAGCGAAAAGGTTTGCAGTGGGTTGTGGGTGAATTTATAGGGCAAATCGTCGAAGAACCTGGTCTGATTTCCGACTGTATTCGTAAATTATAAAAACTCCAGCGGTTATAACTTTGGTCGCGGACTCATACGTCGGTTATAACCGATGTCTTAGTAATGGTTTACGTTATAACGTAAGTTGTCGTTAAGACTCGCGAGATTTCCGGGATTCCGACGACTGAACTGTTGGGCGCCGGTTTTGAATTCGTCACGTCACTTTATGAATTAAATGATTCCAATATTTACCAAACAATACAAGTGGCGCAGTGGTTTGTGTGTTAAGTGTTAATTCGTTTGCTAAACCGGTCACTGACCCGGGTTCGAAACCCGGCAGATACATTGTATTTTTATTTTGCGTTTTTTTAACAGTTTTTCAAAAACTAATTATATATTCCCGTATAATAATTGATTATGTATCGTTTAAAATTATTTTGGGCATTTAATTCGCAACAAAATTTTTGACTGACTGTTCGGTTGATAAACGGAGCGGGTTTGGTAAATCCGTTTTTGACGGATGTTACAGTATCCCCTGCTTTTTAGAAATTTCGTCCCGAAATTTAAATTGTGATATATTTGACGAAAAGAATGATAGTGTTTAGTTTGACAGTTATGTGCTTAGAAAATAAGGGTTTAAGTTTTTTTTTTGTTCGAGGCGGTAACGTTCCTTGTAAGGGTTAAGTACCCTATTACAGGAATCGCTTTTTGTTGCCTACTGTATAAGCATTGATAAGCAGGCATGATTCGCTAAAAATGATATCATGCATAAGAGTTTAGATACGTTTGGGAAAGTATGGTTATATCCTAAGGCAAAACTTCTAACACTACAACCTACATGGAACATAAATAAAAACACAACAGCTGATATTAGAACATAAATAAACACAACAGCTAATATTTGAACATGAATAAACACAACAGCAAATATTTGAATCCACATTCTGATAGCATATATGTTTGAATGGTGGGAGTTCCTCTCTCGTTTGTTATGGTGGAGAGGTTAGTTTATGTAGAAATGGAACACAATCCAATCTCTTTAAATAGCAAGTTGATATAAATGTAACACAAATTCCAACCAAGGCAATACCAAGTCCTACATGGAACTTCTCATAACCGCTTGATAATGCCTCTGATCCTTTGGCAAGAATACTTATATATAGGAAGTACCAGCGGCGTATCCACCATATTCTTGCCAAATTTTCATTAGTTTTATCCACAAGTTATGATTGGTTACCAAGAAACTAATAAATCCTACATAGAACTTCTCATAACCATCCGATAATGCCTCTGATCCTTTGACAAGAATACTTATATATAGGAATACCAGCGGCGTATCCACCATATTCTTGTCAAATTTTCATTGGTTTTATCAGTGAATTATGATTAGTCCTATAACTCTACAACCAATACAACAAACATAAAATACTGAAATGAAATATATTTGTGCGATCAAGGCTCAATCAAACGGAGCCGATCGTATTGCATGTACTGAAAATGAAATGTCTGTGCGCTCAAGGCTCAATCAAACGGAGCCGAACGTATTGAATGTACTGAAATTGAAATTGTCTGTGTGCTCAAGGCTCAATCAAACGGAGCCGAGCGTATTGCATGTACTGAAATTGAATAACTTAATCACACAAACAGCCTATGCATGGAACCTCTCATAACCGCCTGATAATGCCTCCGATCATTTGACAAGAATACTTATATATAGGAAGTACCAGCGGCGTATCCACCATATTCTTGTCAAATTCTCATTGACTTTATCCGCAAGTTATGATTAGTTCTATGCGACTCTACTACAAACACCACAACCACAAGATACTGATATGAAATTGTCTGTGCGCTCAAGGCTCAATCAAACGGAGCCGAACGTATTACATGTACTGAAATTGAAATTGTATGTGCGCTCAAGGCTCAATCAAACGGAGCTGAACGTATTGCATGTACTGAAATTGAAATTGTATGTGCGCTCAAGGCTCAATCAAACGGAGCCGAACGTATTGCATGTACTGAAAATGAACCACTTAATCTAAACAACAATCACACAAACAGCCTATGCATGGAACCTCTCATAACCGCCTGATAATGCCTCCGATCATTTGACAAGAATACTTATATATAGGAAGTACCAGCGGCGTATCCACCATATTCTTGTCAAATTCTCATTGACTTTATCCGCATGTTATGATTAGTTCTATGCGACTCTACAACAAACACCACAACCACAAGATACTGATAATGAAAATGTATGTGCGCTCAAGGCTCAATCAAACGGAGCCGAACGTATTACATGAACTGGAAATGTAACTTGAACTGTGCGCTCAAGGCTCAATCAAACGGAGCCGAGCGTATTGCATGTATTGAAATGTAAAATGAAATAACCGATCAAGGCTCAATCAAACGGAGCCGATCGTGCGGGCACGCCAAGATCAACCGCATAATAAAATGGGGATCAAGCTCAACCTCGATGGATGGGGAGCTGCGGCCTCGGCAAAAGCATGTACTGAAAACAATATATATAATATACAATAATTACTCTAACAGTCTACACATGGAAAAACATAAAACTAAACGATAGGAGTTGAATCTGGATCTTTGGCGAAAAGGACTAGTTGAGTATCTTCGCTTGGGCCGTCATTATCTTCGACAAGATTGGCGTTGATATTGAAGACTCTTCCTCTTGCTGGTGGCCTAGTGTTTGGGTTTTCTTGGTTTACTTGGTTAACTGGGTTTGATTGGGCTTGAGTGTTGATGACGTTAACCAATTGAGGGCATGTGTTTCTAAAGTGGGTAGGGTCGCCACAATTGAAACAAGCTCGAGCATATGGGAACATGGGGTATTGGGGTTGTTGATAGGTTTGGTTTATGGTTTGAGTAGAGGAAAAGGTTTGGTCTTCAAAGGTGCGACAAACATTGCTCAAATGACCATAGCGTCCACAAGTTGCACATAGACGACAAGGTAGGGTATGAGGATGGTGATAAAAACAGTTGTTGCATCGAGGGTGAGATCCAAGATATGGTTTCTTATTTGGGTAAGCTGAGTCGGGTGCCACTTGGGTGATTGGGATAGCTCGGATGGGTATAGCGTGTAAAACTGGTTGATTTCGTTGGGTAGCAGCGAAAAGTTGCCCGTCTCATCTTCTCTTAGGATTGGGTTGAGAAGGGGATTCGGTTTGAGTGGAGTCGGAGGTTTCAGTCGATTCTTTATCCTTCTTCTTCTCCTCCTTGAAGTCTTTGTTTCGGATTCGGTTCTCGGTGAGCTCTGTTGCTAGCTCCATTGCTGCTTCCAAAGTTACAGGCTTGGCACTTATTACAGGGTCTTGAATCTTTGACGGTAGACCACAAATGTAGTGCTCGATCAAACGGTAGAGGGGAGTGAACATGTTGGGAACCATTTGATGTAACTCGAGGAATCTTTTGTTGTAGGTGATGTGGTCTCCTTCCATTTGCTTCAATGAGTAAAATTCATCGTCTAACTTCTTGATTTCGCTCCTTGGGCAAAATCGTCTGGTCATGATTTCCTTCAATTCGTTCCAAGTTAAGGTCATAGCATCGTCGACGCCTCGTTTGGCCTTCTCTGTATTCCACCAAGTAAGTGCTATCCCATATAGTCGACCGGTAACATAACGCACTTTGCGATCATCAGGGCAATCGCAATTTAGAAAAGTGTTCTCCATCTCTTCAAACCAATGGAGGAGTGCGGTGACGCCTTCAGTCCCTTTGTATTTCGGAGGGTCGCATGATTTGAAATGCTTGAAGGTGCATTTAGTGGTATTTGGGGAAAGGTTGATAATGTTTTGGTTTGCTTGATTGACAGGATTAGCGGTAAGTGCTTGTTGAACTTGGATTACAATGTTGGGTATTACGGCAGCCATTTGTTGAGCGATTAAGGCAGCCATGCGTTCGCGGGCTTTTCTTGCTCTCGTCTTCCTACGGGCGAGGTTAGAAGACATCTACAAGGAATACATGACAAGAGTATGAGTTGGATGTCTTTGGGATCATGGGTCGCATTAGGAATGAACATTTGTAAAATAATCATAGAAAAATAAATCTACTACATCCATAGGATGTCTTGAGTTTTGCTCGCTGTTAGGCCCTACATGCCGCCATACTTTACCTGTGTAATCATGTGGGCCCCCATGAATACCGGTTTTTCATATGGTTCGCACGGGTTTGCCAGGTTGCGTACACAAAAACCCGGAGAAAATCGAGAAATATGTATACAACGTGTGATATTTGGAATGTGTCCAGGTGTAGACACGGTGACACCTCAAAGTAGGTTACTTCGAACGACGTTTGGTGTGGCATGCTTTGGCCTAATAGGTCCTTCGTACTCTCATCGTTGGTCCCCAGGTAGGCAAACTGGTCCGTTATATTGGATTTATACGAATGCCAACCTAGACAGGACGTTCCGACTACCGGTACTTGTACCCTTCCAGTTACTACATGCCCGTCGCAGAACTTACTTTGATGAGATTTGAAAATTGCACAAAATCTTTGGATAATGAGAGTATGAAAATAAATTGAACACATGAACATCGATATATGTATAATGAATATGTATATAAGCATGTATGTTTGATTGTAAATGTAAACAAATATGAAACAAATAAATATCACAAGTTTGTATGTAACCACCTAATTAATTAAAATTTAGGCAGACTATAGTATAGGCTCTAAGGGTTTAATAACCTATCCTATATCCCTATAGTCATGGCTCTGATACCAATCTGTCACACCCCGACCCGCAGCAGAAAAGGTGATCGGGGCATGATTGGGTTATCATCAAAGCTCATGACATTTATTATGCGTTTCATATTCATTAATTACAATTTAATGGAAATTTACAATAAATGTTACAACATGTTCTAACTATCAATCTAAGCTTCTTTGTTCTCTTCTAAGGCATATCCTATGTTTTCCTTGCTTCAACCTGTTCACCTGTATCATGTGTAAAAGGGTTTTTGGATCAACATAAAGTTGGCGAGTGAATCCTATGGAAAACATTTGAACAAGTTTATTTAAATTGATTATGAAATATGTGCACAACCAAACATGAATAAAAATAGATATAAAACTTATTCAACAATCATAAGATATTAAATAAAACACACATGAACAATAATGGAACATTTAGAGGCACGCGATGCTCAACTCGTCTCTCACGAGGAACTGAGGGGCCTAATGAATGAATTGCATAACATGATAATATGAATGACACAACTACAACCAATATAAACTCAATGATACACACATGAACAATAATGAATTTGATTTGAAGCACGCGTTGTTCAACTCGTCTCCCACGAGGAACTGATGGGCTTAATGAATGAGTTTCATATGATATGGCAAAAGGAAATAAGTAATCCCAACAATATAATCAATCTAAGTTTAGATCATGATGTGGTATGGCACAAGTTTAAATAAACAAGTTAATTATTTTTATAACACATGACACACCCCAAAACGTGTAATTTAAAAGGGGGAGTTGTAAGATTCACTCACAGTGGGTGCGTTCGGTTGATGACGTTGAATGCACGCGAAGTGGTTTTAACCACGAGTGAGATTAACCTAGATAAATCGCATTATGGTTTGGTAAGTAAACGGATTTTTTAATCTATTTTAGTAGGATTGTTGGGTGTATTTTTGTGAGTTTAAGGCTATTTTCTAACCTTAAAAATGTTATTTCTAAGTATTTTTAATTGATTTTTAATTAAAATAATTAAATAAAAATAATAAAAAATTTGATTTTTTTCTCTGACCGTTGACTGACCGTTGACCGGTTCGAATCGGAATATAGGTGCGCTGAGTGAGGCTCGAACCCGAGACCTCCGTACGCGTGCACGCAGCTCTACCAACTGAGCTACGTGTCTACCCGTTATATATCTGATTTTAATGATATATATATATTAATTATATTAAACAGAAATCCTTTATTTTTTTAAAAACGATTTAAATCAATTCGGACGGTGCGCTCCACAGGTCTCGAACCCAGGACCTGTGGCTTAAACTAACACACAGTCCACCGCTGGACTGTGTGTTTAACATGTTATATAATCCAATTTTTATTATACTTAAATACAAATTATTTGTTTTCATTTCTGACTTTATTTAAAAAGAATAGATAATTGTCCAGTCGGTGTCAGTAGCCCGGACTCGAACGCGTGACCTGTGATATAAACATACACACAGTCCACCGCTGGACTGTGTGTCTAACTTGCTTATTATTCGATTATTAATATACTTAACATATACCTGTGGCGACTCCGGTTCGGTTAACAAAACAAAAAGGCATTTTTTTAAAGCTGCGTGTGTGAAACAGGATTCGAACTCGTGACGTTTGTATGATTAATGTGCACACAGTCCACCGCTGGACTGTGTGTCTAACCCATTAATAAGTTGATTTTAAATATACTTATAAGATACCGAACTTCATCTTCTTCGATGAGTTTTAAGCAGACTCGACAACAGACTGGTTCGAGGTTTTTTAAAACATGTTCTTTAGTGTTTTCCAGTTCATTATGGTGAGATAAAGGTGAAAAGAAAAGGAAAATAAGCGAAGAGGTATACCGACTGGACCCTCTGTTTTCCGGCAGAAACTCCGGCGACAGCAATCACCTCCGGCGACGTGTTTCTTGTAGCAGCGAGTCTCCAGGAAGCTTACAAAGGGTGTGGGTATCTCTGGTATAAGCTCAGGGGCTCAGTGAGGCTCAGGAATGGAGAAACCGGTTTTCCGGCGACAAACAGATTAATTCCGGCGAGTGGAATTACGCAGAGAAAAGGTGTGGTTTTGAGCGAAAAGGTTTGCAGTGGGTTGTGGGTGAATTTATAGGGCAAATCGTCGAAGAACCTGGTCTGATTTCCGACTGTATTCGTAAATTATAAAATCTCCGGCGGTTATAACTTTGGTCGCGGACTCAGACGTCGGTTATAACCGATGTCTTAGTAATGGTTTACGTTATAATGTAAGTTGTCGTTAAGACTCGCGAGATTTCCGGGATTCCTGACGACTGAACTGTTGGGCGCCGGTTTTGAATTCGTAACGTCACTTTATGAATTAAATGATTCCAATATTTACCAAACAATACAAGTGGCGCAGTGGTTTGTGTGTTAAGTGTTAATTCGTTTGCTGAACCGGTCACTGACCCGGGTTCGAAACCCGGCAGAGACATTGTATTTTTATTTTGCGTTTTTTAACAGTTTTTCAAAAACTAATTATATATTCCCGTATAATAATTGATTATGTATCGTTTAAAATTATTTTGGGCATTTAATTCGCAACGAAATTTTTGACTGACTGTTCGGTTGATAAACGGAGCGGGTTTGGTAAATCCGTTTTTTACGGATGTTATCAAGTATCGTCCCAGAATTCAGAAGATCGCATTCGCTACTACATAGAGGATGAATATTGTACCATTTGCGGTGAATCTCACTCGGTGAAAAATTGTTACCTTTTCCAATCATCCACCTCTTACACTTACTATCAGAAACCAAGGTTTGAACTTCCAAAATCAAGTTTTGATTGGGACACCTATCCGTCCAACCTACATGAAACACCACCAACTATCATTCCCGAAGCTGAGAGTCTTATACAAAGTCTCAAAAATCTCGAACGTCTAATTAGAAATTCTCGCGAAAGAGAAGAGGCTGTTTGTACTAAGGAGGTAATAATTGAAGAAGTAAAAATGTAAGAACCAATAAGTGAAAACTAACGCATGAACCAAACGATGAGAAAAGTATGTCTAAAAACGATACTCTTGAAAACGAGTCAAATTTTCAAGAAATTAACATTTTGTCACCTTCTTTTGAAAATCATTGTTTGGTACCTACGCATGCTAAGTTTTTAAAAGAGTTAAACACTAACACTAAAATTGACGAAATAGTTAGCGCTAAATTAACAAACGATCAAACTACGCTAATAAAAGATGAGCAATTTGAAATTAACATAAACCGGTTCCATGTTGTTTTCAAAACACTTTTATTTGTAACATTACAATTGATAAAGATCTTTGTGTTAATATAATGCCAAACTATATTTTCGGAAATTAAATGTTAGCGATTTTTCTCCACTTCAAATTCCCATTTTTCTTTCTAACCGGAAAATAACAAAAACAACGGGAGTGTGAGGACGTGTTAGTACAAACCAATCAAATGGTAGTCCCAACCAACTTCATCATTCTTGATGATGCTCCGCTTCTGTTGGGGCGACCTTTTGTGAAAACCTATCAAGCCTTGATCAACCGGAAGCAAAACAACCTATCAATTCAATTAGGGGCCGACAAAAGGTATGTCAATCTTGACCAATCCATGAAATATCCAATCGGCAATGAGACCCATTAATTGAAGATGAAGAGGAACCACCCGATACGGAGGAAGAAATCGACCATCTCGTCGAAGAAGAAAACGCCATTGAACAAACCTTTTTGGTTCTCGACCAAAATAAAGAGCAAGAAAATAAGGAGTCTCTTAAAGACCCACCACTCGAGCTCAAAGAACTTCCAAAAGGTTTGGGATATGCATTCCTAAAGAAGGTGGTAAGTTACCCGTCCATGTGCACGAACAAAATTTTAATGGAAGACGACTATAAAGCTGTAATCCAACCACAACGTAGAGTAAATCCAAATGTTCAAGAAGTGGTTAAAAATGAAGTCGTCAAACTACTTGATGCTGGACTTATTTACCCAATTTCTGATAGCCCTTGGGTAATCCCCATTCAAGTAGTTCCCAGAAAAGGAGGTATGACGGTGGTCACTAATGAAAAAATGAATTAATACCAACACGAACCTCACCCGATGGAGAGTTTGTATAGAATATCGAAGATTTAAATGAAGCAACAAGGAAAGACCACTTCCTTTACCTTTTATTGATCACATGTTAGAAAGACTATCCGGTCACAAATTTTATTGTTTTTTAGATGGTTTTTCAGGATACTTTCAAATACCGATAGCCCAGAGGACCAAGAAAAAACAACTTTTACATGTCCTTATGGAACTTTTGCTTATCGACGCATGCCTTTGGGTCTATGTAATGCCCCCGCAACATTTCAACGTTGCATGGTGGCCATTTTCCTTGATATGATAGAAAAAACTATGGAAGTATTTTTTGGAGAGTCATACGACCAATGCCTCTATAATCTTGAACGAATGCTATCCTGATATGAGGAAACTAACATCGCCCTTAACTGAGAAAAATGCCATTTCATGGTAACAGAGGGAATAGTACTCAGTCACAAAATCTCAAGCGAATAAATGGAGGTTGATCGGGCCAAACTAGACACCATTTCTCGATTACCACTTTCATCCTCCGTTAGAGCCATCAAAATTTTCCTAGGGCATGCCGGTTTTATAGACGATTTATCAAAGACTTCTAAATTTCAAGACTCTTAACAAAATTACTTGAAAAGATGCACCATTTATCTTTTACAAGGATTGCAACCAAGAATTCTTAGCACTAAAAGAAATGCTAATCAATGCACCAATCATGATAGCACCAGATTGGAAACTACCTTTCGAAATCTTGTGTGATGTAAGTGACTTTGCGGTTGGAGCTGTCTTGGGACAACGAAAAGATAAGCATTTTCATCCAATATACTATGCAAGTAAAACTCTTAATGATGCACAAGAAAATTACACTACAACTGAAAAAAGAGTTACTAGCAGTAGTCTTTGCTTTTGAGAAATTTCGTTCTTGTCTTGTGCTTTCTAAAACGATAGTTTATACTGACCATGCAGCCATTCGTTATCTCTTAAAAAAACAGGATGGCAAGCCACGTTTAATCAGATGGATTCTACTCCTCCAAGAATTCGATATAGAAATCAAAGACAAGGAGGAGCTGAAAACACTGCGGCCGATCATCTATCTCACTTGGCAGATCTAGCTTTGGAGTCGACTAGGGATAGACTCATCAATGAAAAGTTCCCAACGAAATCTTTAGAAATGGCGGAATATCAAGAAGACCCATGGTACGCTGACTATGCCAACACCTAGCTAGTGAGGTGTTAGTAAAGGGATGGTCACATCATCAAAGAAAAAAATTCTTTGCCAATGTAAAGCATTATTTTTGGGAAGATCCATATCATTTCAAAATTTGTGCCGACCAACTTGTCCGACGATGTGTCCATGGTTACAAAGCAAAGAAGATTCTTCGCCATTGTCACGAAGGACCATATGGAGGACATCATGGAGAAACTAGTACCGCTCGAAAGGTATTTGATTCAGGGTTCTATTGGCCAACCATTTATAAAGACTCACAAAGTCTTGTCAAAACATGTGATGCATGCCAACGAGCAGGTAATATTTCTTCCGAAAACAAAATGCCACAAAATGGTATTCTTGTTTGTGAATTCTTTGATGTGTGGGGATTAGACTTTATGGGACCTTTCCCACCATCAAAAGGAAACAAATATATACTTGTGGTCGTGGATTACTTGTCAAAATGGGCCGAAGCCGAGGCACTTCCAACCAATGATGGAAGAGTCATGGTAATATTCTTGAAACGATTATTCTCTTGTTCTGGTACTCCAAAAGCATTAATAAGTGATAGAGGTACCCATTTTTGTAATCATCAACTTGAAAAAATCTTAACGGGGTCTATCACCGAATCTCAACCGCATATCATCCCCAAACCAATGGTCAAGCCGAAGTGACCAATCGAAGTTTAAACGAATTCTCAAAAAAACCATAGGTCTAAATAGAAAAGAATGGGGCGGTAAACTAGATGATACTTTATTGGCTTTTCGAACCGCCTATAAAACAACAATAGGTACCACCCCATATAAGCTCGTCTATGGAACAAGTTGTCACTTGCCAGCAGAAATAGCACATATGGCCTAATGGGCATTAAAAAACCTAAAATTAGACCATGAGACCGCCGGTAAAAATCGATTTTGTCAATTAAACGAACTAGAAGAGTTAAGAAATCAAGCATATTCTAACTCCGAAAATTATAAGGAACGAATAAAAAACATACATGATGAACATATTAAGCCTTATGAATTTCGAGAGGGTGATCAAGTGCTATTTCTTAATTCCCGACTTCGATTATTTCCCAGAAGACGAAAGTCTAGATGGTCCGGACCTTTTTCCGTCACCCATATCCTCCCACACGGTGTAATTGAAATTAAATCTCAAAAATGGCATACCGTTCAAAGTCAACGAGCAAAAGCTTAAGCTTTACCAAGGATTCATTGAGGATAATGAGGAAGAGATCTCATTACAAGCAGTAGAGGCATGATTAAACAAAAGATTACAGGTAATGCTACATGTAATGCAACCTAAGGAACCAAAGGAACCTTTGTACTTTGCAGGTATCAACGGAAAGCAAACATCAAGACAACTACAGGTAATGCAACCTAAGGAACCTTTCGGGAGAAACAGTCACACACGAAAAAAATTTTAGCCCGACACGGGGCCGTGGTCCTCTGCATTTTTCTCTAGTTTTTCATGGTTCCTTTCCATCAAACACTTCCAAGGTATGATTCTAACATCTTCTTTAGTTAGTTTGACGATTTTAATGTTGATTAACACGAGAAAGTTGGGGAAAATCTTGGGTTCTTAAACTAGACCCGTGCCGAACCTGAAATTTTTGTTTAGATCTAGTAGGAGTAGTAGTTTATGTATATGTTTTGGTAAGTAAATCAACTAATATTGTTGAAAGAATCGTCCAATTTCAAGCAAAAACCATAAACCCTTGTTTTCAAACCAAAAAAGTTAAAGTTGAAGGGGTAACGGTTTGTTTTCGAAAAACGACACTTGGGGTTTCATTTTTGGGGAAAACCGCCCCTACTCAACCAAAAATTTTCAACTTTTTGAATCCTGCTCAAAAATTGAACTTTTGCAGTAACAGTAGCCTGACCACGGCGGGTGGTCGTGACCACCGGGCGTGGCCAGGTTCCTCAACTGAACACGGTGCTGGCCAATGTCCTCGGGGCCGTGTCCAGCCTTCCGTTTAATGTTTTTCAAAAAAATTATCAAAACGCGCTAATTGTCTCTGTGTTTCTTCTGTACAGAAATGGACAAGTTCCTAAGATTCAAGACATCCGAGCTAGATTATCAAAACCGGTTCGAAATTCTCCAAACAAGACATGAAGAAGCCCCGAGACAAACGTGTTACGATACTCTTGAAGCCGTGGGAGAAAGGGTACGCTATGAGTCGTTGGTTATAGGAACAGTTTGATTTGTTCTTGACACTAAGCTCCATTCGGTTTATGAGTACAATATGAAGTTCTATAGCAGTTTCAAACTCGGGAACAAAGCAGACACGTTCGACTCAGAAGGGTTGAGTTCAGGTGTGGAAGGACACTATTCTCCATCTCCATTGCCCAGTTAGGCGTTAATGTGGGCTTGTATTCCGAGGAAGAATCTGTTGAAGAAGAATCCACGATGGACTCCATGAGATTCCCATCAACATGCGCAAAACTGCGTGGGCTCAACTTGGAGATGGGTCATATGACCCGAGATCAACAAGAGCTCACAGCTACGGGACCCCCTATATCACTACATCCACCGGGTCCTAAGCAGTTCTCTCTGTCAACGGCGCGATAGTTCAGGGGTGGTGAACCTCCGGGATCTTACTTGCCTTTATTGCATCCGGAATCGCCTACTCCTCGATGTCACCTACCTACTACTCAAAAACATGCACCTCAATTAGATCGCCAACGCCCACACACCGATTTTCTTCGGTGGATGGATCTATTGCCTCTTTAAGAACTATGTCAATCGCATTCCGCGGGGATTCAACAGGGGTGTGAAATCAGGAAAGGTAGACATCGCCAAGTGCCGAAGCATGGGCCTCATCCAAGACATGGATGATGGAACCATCCGCTTCCACAACACCCAAGGAAAGACATGGGATCCAGAAAAAGTCCTTGCCATAAAAGATGATCCAAACCGCCCCCCTCAATATTCAGGCTACCACGTAGGATCCTCCTCTCAAGGAGGAAGTTTTTCTAACTTTTAGAGCTTACATGATCTTTTGCAGGAAAACCTACTCTGTACCCATAACGCCTACAACGCGGCCAGCAGTGCCAATACTCGGATTGGAGCAGTAGAGCGGAACGTCGCCTCCATGCAAAATGACATCACATATATCTAGGGGCATATGATCTACCGCGATGAGGAGGACGAGGACATGGACTCCCCATAGGCGATGGCGATGGCGATGGTGTGGTAGGTGACAGAAACCAACTCTCAGGTTAACCCCTCTTATCTTTTGAACAATATTTAATCGGCCTGCGTGCCGAGGTTGAACAACTTACTTTCTAGACAATTTTACTTTTCTACATATTATCTTTCTTTTCTTTTGTGGTTATGATGGATGCTAAGCAATCATAATTTAGGATTTTAGGTATTATGTTTTGTTTTGTGTTGTGGTGCGAATGATAGCACACACGTACAAGGGCAGTTTTAATGCACTAACCATTAGTGCCCCCTAAGCCCGGAAACCAGTAGCCAAAGCCGAAAACCTGAAACTCCACATTTGCATACTGCCACCACGGGGCCGTTGTCAATGACCACGCCCCCATGGCCAACCCACTGATCTGCCATTTTTTGGCATCTCATTAACCACGGGCCGTGGCCACCAGGCACGCCTCGTGGCCAACTTTCTATAAGTTACATTACTCACAGTCTAACCATGGGGTCGTGCCCAGCAGGCATGGGGCTGTGGCCAGCTGCCTAGTGACATAAAAACTTGTTTTTTATATCTTTCTATGGGATGGTGATAGGTTTCGTTGCAACCACTGTTGCGATCCAGGTGGATTAGGTATGTACTTAGCGGTCCTCCAAAAATCATCAATTTGTTTTCAATTGATCATAGGACATTTGGTCAGTTCAAAGCGTATTCTTGAATGTTGAATCTATCTGACAATTTCCATGAAATCTGGATCTAAGTCACTAAGAACAATAGCATGATTATGACTGACCTCGGGTTTTAAATCCATCAGCATGATATATCCACACAATCAATACATAAATGAGATACAACACTAAAGACACAGCTGACACTAATACTGTATTTCTTAGAACTAACTGACTCCTATTTAAATTTTACAAGAATTAACAACATATCCTTAGAACTGACTAGCGTCTGGGGTATTGAGTGACCCAAAAAATTGGATAGTATAAGGACCCGGATAAGGCACGGCGCCACTGTCCATTGCACGTCATCAGACGACAATGACTAGGCTAGGACTCAAGTCTTGCAGAGTTGAGTTACCTAAGCTTATTACTTAGGATTTGGTGTCATAGCAAGCGACACAACAATGTCGCCAGATTCAACAAAACACTATCAGTGATGATGTCATCATCATCGTGAAAACGCTAACCTTAGTCTTTTAATCACACAATAAGCTAATAACTGCAACACACGAAAAATGATTTACGCTTAGAACATTCAGAATCAAAATCCGATCAAAACACATCCTACCTTGTTGATTGGAAAAGAAAAACAAGTCTCAGTAAGCTGAAAACCGAGTCCATATGCTTAGGGTTGACTGGTACAAGGGAGAGAGAAAGTGATGGTGTTTTGAAAATGCGAAGACGGTAATGAAGGGAAAAGAGTCTATATATATAGTTAAAATGGCGATACAGGTAGATTCTCAAAGACTTATGCTCAAGTGACTCCGACACATCATATATATCGTAATTACGAGAGCTATGCCATGATGTTTCAAGTGCCGCCCAGCAACTAGGTAAAGTTTGATTTTTAAGCAATGAGTTTAGTGTCGCCTAAACTAATAGTCCATGTCATCATCTTCTTTAAAAATCAAGTGTCACCGAAATCAAGTGTATTGGTGCCAAATTCAAGTTTATTGTCACCAACTTCAAAGAATGAACACCCCCTTTTTCAAGAACTACACAAAAATCACACGGATCAGTTCACTAACACTACCAATCGATCAAACATAGTAACCAAACACTTTGAAAGCATTTTTATAACAGTTTTTCAACAAAAACATCAAACAATTTCACAGTTTCAGATCCGAATATTGAAACTTTATAAACTTTTTAAAACCTTTCAAGAACCCAAAAATTTTAAGCAATCAAGAGTTTCTAGGCTCTCATACTAAATTGTAAGTTCGAAATCTCGTAAATATCAATACTAGTGATATTTCTCAACAGTAATCAGATATGAAACTTCAATTAGATTGACGGTTTGACCCGAAAATGATAGAGAGCTCAAAAACGGTTTAAGAATAATGTAGAAGAAGATAAACAAAATAACGAGGCTTTGATTAATAGTCGAGAAATGTATATAATGGAAACCGACTTTTCTACTTTAGCATAAACACACACATAAGGTGTAAATAAAAGATCCAAAAGCCTAACCTAGTGAAATATGGAAACAACAACTACATATAGGCATCTGTTTAGGTTAATTGGCGTCAATCCAAGAGTGATGCCATGTGCATAGCCGTTACACAACTCTTTGTGTCACATCTGGAATAACGGTTGTTGATCAAATGAACTAGTGTGATGATCTTGGACAAGCGACACTCGAAAACAACCAACATTTGAGTGTCGTCAACAGTTAAAGTCGTTATTCGTTTATCTTCGGTTCTTGTATGGTATGCCACAGTCTTATATGTTCCAACACATATTTCGTGAACGGTCAAGTGTATGCCTACACCTTGCACTTATGGTCATTACAACAAATGAATCGGGGAACCCGAAAAAGATAATATCAACCCCCAAATTCTTTTTGTTAATCAAGCAATACTTATTAAATCGAATTATCACTAGTAAGCATTTAGATCATGTGATGATACAATAACCAAAGGGTTTTTATACTATATCCCAAGTTTTGATAAACGGAGTTAAACGTATTTACCTGTACTAGCAATTAAACACATCGTATTCGGTTTGTAGTACAGCCGGACTCAAAGTTTATTGGCTTACGGTGCGGTTACTGGAGGGCTCCATACTCCAGAGTGAATGGAAATAATGTCCAGGAGAATTGTTTACTAATCATTATAAGTCATTGCAACTTGATCAGTCAACGTGGATTTAAGCACGATTTTGTTAGACTAAATGATGACCAGTTAGAATGTTTGGTTATAACCATATGAGTGGAGAGTCTCTTACAATATGGTTTGTTAACCTTACATTCTGATTTGAAAAAGTTTCACTCCGTTACAACTTTTTTATATGGTTTAAACCATTTTAACTAGTCGTATGCATAAATACGGGTTCAGACAGGAAAACCCAGTTCGTGACAAGTCGAACATGATAAAATATACTTTTATTATGTTTTACCAGCTGTTTTGGATGTCTAAAACATTACATTATATATGTTAGACATCGTTCTTTGGTAATTATATAATGCTGAGTTTGACTTTTACAAAATTCAAGGTTGACTTGTCAATTTGACCCATTTAGACGTGATGATCACGAGAAGTAAATGTAGGGTTTTATTCCCTACATTTTGAAAACCATTTGGGTAAATATGATTTGAAAATGGTTGATCAAAGTGATCAGAACTAAAGTCAAACAGAATGGTCAAACTGTTTATAAATCGCGACAGTCGGACCAAATTATGCTATGAAACTAATTGCAAATGAAAGAGCTTATGAAAAGGAAATCACCAACTTCAGAACATGACCTCAAAAGAACAGAGGAGAGGCTTGCAAAGTAGGAACAAAAGAACTCACACAAGACTTTTCAAGTGAAGTGTGTTGTTTGAGTTTGTGATGAGAATTATGGGTTGCCAACAAATTTGATGTTGTCTAGCATGCCTTGCGCAAGAGGAAGGCTATACGGTCTGCAAGGCCTTCATCGCCACAAAATTTTGGTTGCCGCTCAACTTCTTATTTTGTTACTTTGTCCATTCTAACCCCTCAATTTAACTTAGTTAATTTTGAGGATGGTTTCAAGACACGTGTCACCTAGAAATTTATCGAGAATTACCGATTTGTTATAATTCATACTATTCTCTCCATTTCAATTTATTGCCACTAGCTGTAGGACCGACCCATAATGCATAGGAACCTAGATTTGATCTCTATTGTCCATAATAGCGGAAATATTATGACAAGTTTACCAAATAACAAGAATTAGTCAATTAAACGTCAATTTATTGATATAACGTCGAGTCTCCAAATTGACAGAGCTTCGCCTCAGAAATGCCAAAGTTACAAATGAGGATGACAAGCTAGCTATTTTAGAGGAGCAAGTTCGCTGGTGGATAGGTAAGTTCGGGCGAACTTGAGTATGTCAAGTTCGGCCGAACTTGACTTTACATGGTCCCCATGAGCGAACTTATCCTAAACATACATAAATACTTCGTTTCGCTTGCCTATTCAACTCTAATCTATACAGACTCGATATAAGACTAAGACATAGACATTCTGCACCAACAGACTCCCCCTTGGATATCGTCTTCATCTTGTATCAGTCTTCAAAACTCTATCTTCAAAATAAACATTAACGAACACGACCGAAGAAGTTCTTGTAAGGCTTCTTTCGTCGTTCTTGCTTCGGATCTGGTGTCTGATCTGTACGAGGCACTTTGTTCATAAACTGAAACCTTCTAAGCCTTGCCGCCTTACCTTTCTCGTGTATAGCTTCTATACGCTTTTCTTCCTTTAGAAACTCAACCCGTTCTAGCTCTCTCCAGCTTGTCTGCCACATCTTCCCTGAATTCACTTCACGTGCATAGCAAATGTTCACAACTCTCTGATATTGCATAGCCTGTTCTTTTTCACATTTGTCAAATACTATCTTACTGTAGAACAAGCACTTTATATCTTCTCTTGACCAATTGACAAGCCACATTAGGTCTAAAATCCTGATCGTCCTCCATAGCCCCCTCATGCCCTGAAATCCCAATATCTCAACCCTTTCCTTCGTGATATCCAAGTGTTCTTCAAATCGTAAAACAATAACGGCTTCACATGTGGTTGGATCTATCTGCCACCACTTGAACACTGGATAGAAATTTTGCTCAATCGGCATCAACGGCATGTTTCTCATCGCTCTCGGTCGTTTCATAATCAACGTTATATCATTTTCCCTTGTCTTCTTATTTGTTTTGATCCAACGTCTTGGAATAAACGGCTTCCAATACTTAAACCCCTTTGTCGCTTCAAACTTGATCATTTTCCGTAATAACTGATCAATAAATTTCATATGATATGTGACATTCACAGTTTGAACAAGCTCTTCCACATCCCAGTATGGTAGTGTCTTGAAATCTGCTAAGTATTTGAAGTATTGCACTCCAAACTCACGTTTTATAGCATACACATTCAACTCCTTGAACCACCACCAACTTAGGATATCCCCCAACGACACATCTTTATCTCTGGTAAAGAATGCTAGAGGACGTCGAACTTACGTTCGCGCGGCATCTCTTTGAACCAGGACTTCTTAGCTTCAGCTATTTCCTCTTTCGTCATTGGTTTCGAAAACTTTACCTTCACGTATCGATTCTTCGATTTTCTCTTTCAACATGTCTTCATTTAATTGCTTGTACATCTCCTCAAAAGTAGGAAAACTATCAGTGTTAAGACCAACGTACTTTGCAATTTGTTCTGTTTCATCATCCGAAGTCCAATCCTCTCTGATCACTCTGTTGTACTCATCAGCTTCAAACCTTCGTATATACTGATAATCATTCGGCTCAAACGTGTTAACATTCATCACTTGCTCTTCAAAGATTTAGCATCAACTTCGATCAACTTTGCCAAATCTTCTTTCGTATAATTGTGCACGTACTCGCCTTTCTCTACATTGTGTTCAAGTATCAATATCATAGGCTTTGTAGGTACGGCAGCAACAGGCTTTGCAAACTATCAACATTAATCATATCAACATCATCAGTTGGCCCTGTTTGCCCTAACTCCCCCTCAATTTGATCATCCATCTTGTTTGATTCGTCATCCATTAGAGACGAATAATCAAAGTCATCAGAGACTTTTGCTTCACTGATTTTCATACCAACGCCTCCCTGATCATCATCATAATCATCCGCATTATTCCAATCTTCATAATCAGAATCATCTTTCCTGTCGTCATCATCTTTATCCTCATCTTCTGCTTCTTCATCGTCCTTTTCTTTAGATGCAATTACAGGATCAAAAGGCTTGACAGATTCATCAACCTTAGCAATCTCGGACTCAGAAGCTTTTGTAGATTCATCAACAGCCTTTCGGCAGCTTCAGATGATTTAGATGCTTCACCTTCAATACCATTACCTTTAGCACTAGCAGCAAGCTCTTTCTCTGCTCTCTCTTTCGCTTCTTGCCTATCTAAACGATCGTACTCAACAATGAAATCAATACTCAGAGCATTAGATAATACTTTCTGCATCCTTGTAAACCTTTGATCATTTAGGGCTTGAATTGATTTCAGATCAGCAATCTCTGTTTGCAGCTTCTCATTAGCGTCTTGCAAACTTTCAATTAGGGCTTTGAAGAATTCTCTTTTGTTTTACAACACTTTGATCTTATATCTAATAACTCTTTCTCAACTGCGCTTTGATTCATTCTTTTGATCAACTCAGCTTTTTCTTCTTCGTTCTTGGCTACTTTATCTTCCAAGATCTTTACACGCTTTTCGAGAAGATCAACATTAGTATCAGGAAAGAAATTATTCAGATCTTGAAGACTAATCGGCTCATTCTGCATATCACAAAACAAATTAGGCCCTGGAATTTTTGGTGTTGACTTTGGAGTAGCAGCCTTTGGTGTAGAGCATAGAACTTTCAAAATGAGAAGTCATTGGAGCAACCGGAGATGTAGTAATTGGGACTTCGAGTAATCCAGCCTCAGGAGATTCTTGTGTAGCTCCTGGATGATATGTCTCAGATGAAATGATCACAGGAGGTTCTTGTGTAACTCCTGGATGTTCAGCTTCCGATGAAATAACAACATGAGGTTCTTGTGTAGGAGGTTCTTGTGTTACTCCTTTCTCCTGTGCGTCAGAAGGTTCTTGTGTAACTTCTACGCTTTTCGGCTTACCCTTATAACGACGACTAGCAGGTTTCTGAGCTTTCTTTGTTTTCTTCCTGCCTTGTCTGAGGAGACCATGTAGTCTTTGTCTTTGAAATAGTAGCAGATTTCACACATTTAGCTTTTTTCTTGGGTCTTTCCTCGTCAGACTCTTTTTCTTGATTTGGATCGAAATCAGCATCAGTCTCTTTGGCTTTTTCTGCCTCAGTCTCTGCTATTGTTTTCTTTGTAACTCTTTCGAGAGAATCATCAGAATCTTCATCATTCTCTGAAGTAGCTGAAATAACATCATTTTCTGAGTCGTTTTAACAGTTTCCTGACTCTCAGTAACAATTGCTGCGCTAGAATCCGCTTCAGCTTGAACATTTTCTGGCTCGTCTTCATCAACTAGCATCATTTCAATTTTCTTTGCTGCATGCTTCTTTTTAGGCTTTTCAACTTCGGCCTTAAGGAACCATTCACTTCGAGCTTTCGGCTTGAAAGCTTTAAACCACTCTTTTTATGCGTTCAATTCTTTCTCGTCCCCACTACCATCTTTCATCCACTTGTTATCAGCCGGCGCAATATAGTTTTCATCTTTAATCGCCCCAAATACTGGCTTTGCCACTGGTGCTGAATCTTGCTTTTGGAATTTGATCAACTTCTTCACTGTAGTGTCATAAAGATGACTAAGATATAAAACATCGTTTGGATCACGTGCAATGTTTGTGAACTTCTCATAGATTAGCATATGCACGAATCTTGGATACAAACATAACCTTGAATCATCCATATTCTTGGTCATATGTGTAAATACAAGCTTTGAATAATTGAACGACTTTTTCAGAATTAACGCCATTGCCATACAGGCCATATAGTCTTGAACGTCATCAAGGCCCGCTTTACGGTGACTGAAAGTGTGTATGATAGCATGCATGAGTAGTTTGTAGGGGTTAGGAACTTCCTCTTTCTTCAGAGTCGGCTTATTCACACTGCCCTTATAACCCATCCTGTAAAAACAACCTCTCACCATCTTTTTGTCTAAGAAAATAGGATCGTCTTTGTCATCCTTAAACTGCAAGATCCTACGAATATTGTCTTCAGTAATAGTGATCTCCTTTACTTCATTCCCGAATTGAACTGATGAAATAATAGTCTTTTTATCATCACTGAGCGAATCATTCATCCAGAAATGGTATGTATGTGATCTATACGACACTATGCGCTCCGTGATAGCTCGATGTATAGGGCAATCCTTTAAAAATTTCAATATGCTCTCGTACTCCTTCAGCGACGGACATATCGCCTTATCAAGCGTAATACATGTATTATGGAATTTAGAGAAATCCATAGAAATTACTCGAGCTGGTGCTTGAACCTGAAAAACGAGGCAAAACAATTAGCACACATTACGAGAAAAAGTTACAAAAATTTTTATCACCTTAACATCAAGTTCGGGCGAACTTGATATATGTTATAACAATCTGAATTTGTCAAGTTTGCCCGAACATGTATATAAACATGTTCAATATACTTTTGTAAGTTCGGGCGAACTTACACTCAACACTAGTTTTCAGATTTCAAATGTCAAGTTCGGTCGAACTTCTTGTTATTTCAAAATTTAAACTTTATCATAAGTTCGATCGAACTTGAATTCGGACCATTTTGTTCACTGATTGATTAGCAAGTTCGGTCGAACTTGATAACAAGTTCGGCCGAACTTGTTATCTTCTTCACCAAACCTTCTGCAACATTCAATAGTGACCAACTTAATCAAATCCAACATTAATCCATGGTCGATTTTAAGTGATTAACTTAGATTTAAATTCAATTCGGTCACAAGATTCCTATATCTATTTGTTTTATCATTACAGATCTTAATTCAAAAATTAACGTCCATTTAACGGTTCAAATCACAATTTTTTACCTCGGCCATTGAAGATGGTGTGCTAAACACCAAAATCAATCGAAATTTGGGCAGTACAACGACTCTAACTTGCCAATTTCACAAATCGCTCAAACAGTCTTAAGTTTACTCAGAGAATAATTGTGTGCAGGCAATAAGTTTGGCCGAACTTGCAAGGCATTTATACCTTGGCAAGTTCGGGCGAACTTGATGAGCCCAAACAGTCAAGCCCATAACAAGTCCGGGCGAACTTACCTCTTAAACAGCCATCAACGCAAGTTCGGTCGAACTTGCCAACAATGTGAAACCTTAATAAGTTTAGCAAGTTCGGCCAAACTTGCCAAACCCAAATTTTTCAAAATTTTCAACTTTTTGCAATTTAGTCCTTGAACTTTCCACTTTTTACAAGTTATGAAAATCCACTCAGTTGACCAAGTCTAAGCTAATGACCTTGGTTAACCGATCTATCTGCCGAGTCCAAGTTAATGACATCGGTTTGACCCGTTACGAACAAACTGTTGATATTTTCAAAAACAAAGTTTCAAATAAATGATCTTTTCATAGTTTTGGCTTTTCAGATTTTACATATTAGCTCCTAGCCCGTTGTCAATGGATTCCTAGCAGTTTAGCACCTTACCAGACTTCGAAGATCCGTTCTCCAACATTGGTTTGCTGAAAACAATGTAGAAATAAAATCTTTTTGTATTTTTGTAAGTTTATGCTAAAAACACACTGAAAATCTTTTTGGTTTTAATCTGTAAAGCTGATAAACTATGTACATAACAATGTAAACTATGTAGAAACATATTTACAGACATATTTTTGTGAATTCGTGTCTAAGGATCATATCAGTTAATTGAGACATATCACCAGTACCGTTGACCTTTAGATGACTTTAAGTTTTAAACTTGTTTACCTAGATTGTTGATATGTTTATCCACTTAAACTTTACCACGTTTCTCAACTGTTCCAAGATATGTTAAAGTATGATTTATGAAACTTGACTTATCTGCGGTTCCCACTTCTTGAATATACTCCCGTATCAAGATTCCCTAGATTTCATCTTACAGGTGAATATAGCGTAATTGATATCTGTATTTGGGTTGTGCGAGACCTTGAGAGCTCAGGTTAGTACTTCCGTACAGACAGAGAGATGAAGGCTCGTCTTTAAGGTGTGTTCCATTTAAGGAATCTTTTCATCACTGCAAATGATTAGATCTTTCGATACTTTTCAAGTTTGCATGCAGTTTAAGGGTTTATAGCGAAAGTATTATAGAAGTTCTAGGCTATTGCTTCCGCAAAATCAGAAAAACTTGTATAATACCCCAGATATCAACTATCTATAAAGACCTCGTTCTCAGAATCTGGCAATCTCTCAAACGAAATTTTGGAGTACTAAGTCCATATGTCCAAGATATGTTAATCCACAAGATTAAGCAGTTGTAAAATTTAGTTTATATCTCGAAAATAGTATACTGAACGTGTTAAGCCTATCAACACATCCACAGTAAGACTTGTTTATCACTTTTAAACTTTACATTTCTTTAGCATACTATGATAGCCCACTGATGTACTATCATTTCCTTTTTGTAACACTGAACTCCTTTTGTCTTTTTCAATGTTTTTGTACTTTTTGCATTTTTCAAATGTTTTTGAATTTAAATTTACAAATGTTTTTTGTATTTTCTCTAACATTTCTCCTCCTAAAATCAAAAACATATTTTTGTATTTTAGTTTTTAATAAAATTCTAAACCAGAAAGATATAGACAAACCAATGTGGATCACGTGAACCTGTCGTCCGATCCGTATTCAACCTCGGCGTCCTCACCTGTCAGAAAATTTTTTCATACCATTAATTCTCAAGAAGTATTTAAACCGTGATAAAGAAAATGGTTTGGTATAAAAATCAGCCTTTTGTTCGTCTGTGTGGATTTTCTATTCACACCAACTTCTTTTCGTAGCAGTCACGAATGAAGTGATAACGAATTTCAATGTGTTTAGTGCGTGAGTGATGAACCGGATTTTTGGTTATATCAATGGCTGCCTTATTATCAATATACAACGGAGTGTCGAGAAATTGAAGACCATAGTCTCTCATCTGCTGTTGTATCCACAGAATCTGTGAACAACAGCTGGAGGCCGAGATATACGCAGCTTCACATGTAGAGAGAGCGACTGTAGTCTGTTTCTTACACTGCCAAGTTACCATTCTTATTCCGAAGAACTGGCATCCCACCGTAGTTGATTTTGAATTCAACTTATCTACACAAAAATCAGAATCAGCATATCCTGCAAGATCGAAATTATCATTCTTCGGGTACCACAAGCCGGTGCTTGGGCATCCCTTCAAGTATCTGAAGATTCGCTTCACGATCTGCATGTGTGAAGTTCTCGGGCTAGACTGATATCTGGCGCAAAGGCAGGTAGGATACATGATATCTGGGCGCGATGCCGTAAGATACATCAGCGATCCTATCATTGATCTGTAGAGCGTCTCATCAACTTTGGTTCCAGTTTCGTCGATGCAAATCTCGTGATTAAGAGCAAGAGGAGTAGATAATGGCTTCGAGCTTTCCATATCAAACTTCTTCAAGATGTCGTGCACATACTTGGTCTGATGAATGAAAATACCATCAGGAAGTTGATCTACTTGCAATCCGAGGAAGAATTTCATTTCGCCCATCGGAGACATTTCGAACTTCTTCTTCATGATGCCCTCGAACTCATTGCAAAGACTATCATTCATTGATCCAAAGATGATGACTACCAACTTCTCTGGTGAAGTGAGTACTATCCACAGTTCTTCTGACAAAGTCGTTTCCCACGATATGTTGCGATAACGTCTCGTACCAAGCTCTCGGGGCTTGGTGTAAACCGTAAAGTGCTTTATCAAGAAGATATGCTTTCTTTTTGTTGAGTGGATCGACAAACCCCGATGGTTGTCTGACGTACACCTTCTCGCGTAATTTTCCGTATAGAAAAGCTGATTTGACATCCAACTGATAGACTTTAAATCCCTTCCATGCTGCGAAAGCAAGAAATATTCGAATGGATTCTAAGCGAGCTACTGGTGCGTAGACTTCCGTGTAGTCTATCCCTTCCTGCTGGTGAAATCCCTTGACAATAAGCCGAGCTTTGTTTCGAACTATAACCCCTCGATCGTCTCGCTTGCATTTAAAGACCCATTTAGTATCAATTGCTTTCTGATTTTCAGGTAGGTCTACAAGATTCCATACTCCTAACTTCTTGAACTGTAACATTTCCTCTTGCATTTCTTGTACCCAGTTTTCATCGCCTAAAGCTTCAGAAACACTCTTTGGCTCTATCTGCGATATGAAATATGAATAGTAGCAATACTCTTGAATTGGAGCAACATGAGTATAGAAACAACTCAAAGCTTTGTTTATTTGATTCCGTGTTCTCACACAGCATGTAATTCGCCTATTATAGAACTTGGCGGATGATAAGAAGATGATCATGGCATTACTTTGCCTGGAACAACCACAGTATTCTCTTGATTTATGATATTTTGATCTACCACTACTTCAACTTCAGGAGCACTACTCGAGCTTGCAGATTCATTCATTAAACTTGTAATCTGCTCTGCTTCTTCATCTGAAGAAGATTCTCCATCGGCATCGAATGTTGGAGCCTCATCCGAGTCTGAACTCTGTGCTTCAGAAAGATTAGGATTCACTGTAGTATTGACTGGTTCTGTAGTCGGTGTCACTTGATCTGTTTGATTTTCTTGACCACCGCTATTACTTGAACTAGCACCAGAAGATGATGATCCCAACGTGGGTTGATTAACCATAATTGGTATGACAATTTGCTCTTGATTTGCTGATTGATGAATATAGTATAACGCTGAAATTTCTTCATCGGATGGTTCTTCAGGTAAATCAAATGATTTCCACAAGTCTTGATAATTGAATAACCATGTATCACCTTTTCTCTGAATAGGTCCGTATAGTTAAAACAATCAACATGTTGTGCTTCAATTACTCTTCTGAACGAGGGAACATTGTGACAAATGGCATTTTTCAGGTAACAACCGTACAATTTGAACAGTAGTTTGTATTAAATGGTTGTGCATTTTGAACTTATGATGTGTATAATTTTATGAATTATATTGAAAGAACTCACAAAGACATTTCATGATACATGATGTTTATTATTGATTGAACTCAAATTGAAACGGTTTAAAACGTATACGGAACAAAACTGGTACACTTACCAAACGAACTAGGAGTACTGACGGGAGTTCAGTACTCAGACAGACATGATGTAAAGGCACTGAATGAGCCCCGGGAACAAGGGTTACACTAGTATGGTAGGTAGGAAAGTTGGGATTATGTAACTGCCTTCCGAGTGATGATTTAAGTGTCAGAAAGTGCCTGAAACACACTAAAACTGCAGAATTCTGCATATTTCAGCAAAAATTCAGCTTTTAAACCCCGAATTATAATGCAGAAATGTAGTTTAATGGTCCAGAATAACTTGTTTAGTTTTTGGAATCAAAACCATCATAAAAGGTACCTTAAAGCACACTAAACTGCGCTATTTAGCACTTTAACGAGCCGGTAACCAAACGAATAACCAGACACCACCCGAAACACCAAAATCTAGCTAGAAGCATTGTTTTAATGTTATGTAGCTAGTTATGGTCGCTAAACATCATAACACATCTTAAAACACCTAAACACATTAAACCCCTAACTAAACACATATAGCCTAACTAGATTAACTAACTTACAATTAAAACTCAACTAAAGACCTCCCCCCATTACAGTTACAAAGAGGGTCCCACCCTCTTGATTTACTTTGATCTTCCTTGATCTTGTTAGTAGATATGTTAGCTTGATATGGAACATAAGAACCTATGGTTAAAAGAATGATGGAGGATAAAAGAACATGAACTCCATAAGATGAACACTTATCACTAACCATCAAACTTCACCACTTCTTCTCCTCCCCTCACTCTTGCTCACGGCACACACACCACACACATACACATCCATCTTCATCCATCACTCAAGCATTCTAAAGTGATCTAAAGGTTCAAGAAGCATAGTTAAGAAGCTTTGGAGCTTGAAGGACCTCCACCAAGAGCTTTTATCCACCTAGTTTATCATCTTCATCATCTTGAGTTCTTCCCTAGCCATTGTGCTAGTAGTAAGCCCTCTTGATCTTGTTTTTACTTCTAATTTTAGTGGTTAAAGTGTGAAGTAACAAGATAATCAAAGATCACATCGAAACATAAAGATGAACTTGAACATAAAGCTTAAAAACATGAAGATCAAAAGATGTTAAGTGTATGTAATGAACTTGTTTGTTGATTTCTTGTGTTGATGATGTAGATCATCATAAGAAGCTTGCTAGATGATGATTAAACACATGGTCTAGCAAGTATGAGGATAAATCTTGAAAGATCTATGTTGATCATCCTTTATGTTAAGCATGAACTTGAAGATGAACATGATTTTGTGTAGGATGATGATTCCTACAAATTGTTGATCTTAAAAATATGAGATTTCAAAGATGAACATTTGAAGAAACTAAAGTTTACTACTAGATTTCACATGACTTGGTTTTAAAGAAAAATGATCATATTTTAAAGGGTTAAATAGAACTAGTAAAGTGTATGTAACATGAAAAATGCATGGAGAATGACTTTTGTAAAATCAAGTTGTAAGTTGTAAAGATGGAAATTTTGTATAAATTATTTTTATAAAATAAAATTCATGTTTTTAGTGTTAGATGAACATATTAAACATCATGTTAAAATACTACAAGATTTTATAAACTTCAAGTTCGTATCATCTTGTGAAAATTGCATGTAATGGCTCATGGTAAGTTGTAGGTTGATTATTGATGATTGTCATGAATGTTTGAAAAGAAAAATGATATGCTAATTAGCATGCAAACCTCCATTTTTAAGTTCATATCATCTTGTGAAAATTGCATGTAATGGCTCAGACTGCAAGTTCCCATGTATGATGTATCTAACGACCTGCAAGCATGCAGAAAAAGTGTATTAGCGATTAAGCCGGCGAGTTCATAGTTTGGTTTAACATAAAACAAGTAGGTATTTAGTTTAAAGACATGTTCTTAATAACTCGATACCGGAAGTGACGTATGTTTGTTTGCCCCCATCAATGCTTACAACATTGGCCATGTGTTTAGGGTCCTTAGTGCACGCCCGTCCTCCAAGGTACGGTGTGAGGTTGTTAAGCCTAATAGCACTTTCAACTAATACCCCGTTGCCTCAAAGGAAACTAGTTCGGTAGTTAAATAGGGACTTTCATGATAGTGTTGAGTTTATTAACCAACATCAAAAAAACTACAACAATTTTAAAAAGTATTCCTCCAAGGAATAGTAGTTGTTCCCCCGGGACGCATGCTTGTGAAAGAGTAGTGAACTCACCTTTGTTTGCTTGGTAGTGTTAATGTGTCTTTATATGTTAAGTAAATGTTACGTCCGTTACACGTGACCTAATGTACATTTCAATGTAAGCATACATACAAATAGAGCGTTTGCAATACCCTAAGTGCCCAAACAACTCACTATTTTAGTGATCTGGTTAATATGTTAATTATACAGTATCACACAGTAGCTAGGGTTTTTATTTCACACAGAGAGAAAACTTGTATTTCATCCACTGCGTATAGATACAACATCCTAAGTTCGGACAATTAAGTTCTACCTTCTACCAATTAAGTTCTGACAATTAGGTTCTACCAATTAAGTTCTGAGAATTAAGTTCTAACAATTAAGTTCTGACAATTAAGTTCTAGCAATTAAGTTCTACCAATTAAGTTCTATCACACGAATATCATCAACAATGTCTGATAAACAGTTACTCAATCATTTACAATCACACATTCATTCTTTCAAGCATAATCACTAAACACAGAATATTGTCTGGAGAACTAGGGTTTGCATGAAATCAGAAGAACAAGCATTAACGTGTAATATAAATATTTACCTTCGATTGATTTAGAGTTTGCTCAAGGAGAATTGAGAGATCAAAGATCAAAAGTTTAGAGATTTGTGAAGCCTCAGATGATTAGAGAGTTTGCAAAGCCGTATGATTAGAATTATGAGAGATTTAGGGTTATGCAGTAGTTATTGGAGTTTCACAATTAACCCTAAACACCCCTAACTAATCTTCTTTTTACATATTTCACATAACCACATGTAATTTACAATTAATACACACAACTCACATGTTTGAAAAGTAACACATAATTTCATGCAACGCTAAGAATGTATGTCTAAATTAATTGTGTTAGGTTAAAGTATCAACCTGAAATTGCGGGTTGTCACATCATCCCAACTTGAAAGAAATTTTTCCCGAAATTTAATAAGCAGTCATGAAGAGGTGAGAGGATATGTTAAGATGACTGTGGATTTTCTTCGGGTACCACATCATCCCCAACTTGAAAGGGAATTTCGTCCCGAAATTCACTAGCCGCATTAGTGTTAAGACCAGCAGTTTTGAATAAGTGAGGGTACTTGAGCATCATCTGATCCTCGTGTTCCCACGTGAACTCCGGTCCACGTTTCAAGTTCCAATGAACTCTAACGATTGGTATACGTCTGTGTTTGCGGACTTCCCGATCCATGATGTCAATAGGTTCCTCGATGAATTGCAGCTTATCATCGATCTTAAGTTCCTTGAGAGGGACTATAAGTGTTTCGTCCGACAAACACTTCTTTAGATTAAAGAGGTGGAAACTGTTATGCATGTTCCCAAGTTCATCGAGTAACTCCAGTCGGTAAGCCACCTTACTGATTCTTTCCACAATCTTGAATGGCCCTACATAATGTGGATTGAGCTTGCCTTGTTTCCCAAAACGATCCACGCCCTTCCAGGATGAGACTTTCAATAGGACACGATCGCCTATAGCGAATGCCAAGGGTTTCCACACTTGTCGGCATAGCTTTTCTGATGATCACGAGCTGCCGCCATATGGTTTCTGATTTGAACAATCTTCTCAGAAGTTTCGAGTACGAGTTCTGGGCATGTGATCTGGCTGTCACCAACCTCAGCCCAACAAAGAGGAGATCAGCATTTCCGTCCGTATAATGCTTCGAACGGAGCTTCCTGGATGCTAGAGTGGTAACTATTATTGTAGGAAAATTCTACCAAAGGCAAATATCTTTCCCAACCATTACCAAAATCGATCGCACATGCTCGTAGCATGTCTTCAAGCTTCTAGATGGTTCGTTCATTCTGACCATCCATTTGAGGATGATAGGCTGTGCTCATGTCTAGACGTGAACCGAATGATTTGTGCATGGCCTGCCACAAATTAGATACAAAATGTAGGTCACAGTCGGAGATGATGGAAGTCGTCACCCCGTGCCTAGAAACTACTTCTTTCAAGTAGATGTTAGCAAGTGCAGAAAACTTGTGGTTTCTTTGATCGCAAGGAAATGAGCAGACTTAGTTAAACGGTCGACGATCACCCAAATAGTATCGCTTCCATTTTGAGTTTTTGGTAGGCTGGTGACGAAATCTATGGAAATTTGTTCCCATTTCCACATAGGCAGTTCTGGTTGCTGAAGCAAACCAGACGGTTTTTGAAATTTTACCTTACTTTTGCGCAAGTCAAGCGTTTGCTCATGTACGTCGCTATGTTAGCTTTCATGCCAGGCCACCAATACAAGAGTTTTAGATCCTGATACATCTTATCAGAACCCGGATGAATGGAGTATAGATACTTGTGTGCTTTATCCAACATGATTTCTCGTAGGTTTCCATAGGATGGGACCCATATTCGCCCCATAAAATAGCGGATACCGTCTGACTTGGTTACGAGTTGTTTCTCCATGCCCCGCATGGATTCAGCTTGAAGGTTCTCGTCCTTCAAAGCTTCAGTTTGAGCAGAGCGGATCTGGTTAGGAAGGTTAGAGTGGATAGTAAGCTGTAAATCTCAAACGCGTTTAGGTTGGTTTCCTTCCGGCTAAGGGCGTCAGCTACCACATTAGCTTTACCTGGATGATACTTGATCGCGCAATCATAATCGTTCAAGAGTTCATGTCACACACCGACCCGCAGCGGAATAAGAGTCGGGGCATAATTGGGTTATCACCAAAGCTCATGATGTTTACTAATATGTTTCATATTTATTATATTCAAACTTACATCCTCAATATTCCAAACATGTTCATACAATTACAAAGAAAAATAACTAACTAAACAATCCAAAGTCTAAACCGGTTTATTCTCTAAGCCATCCTATATGTTTCTTGCTGCATCTGGATCACCTGTATCATGTGTAAAAATGGGATTTTTGGGTCAACAAAAGTTGGCGAGTGAACCTTGTTAGTAAACATTTTTATTGATTTCTTGTTATATTTATTATGGAAAATTTGTGCAATAATCATATGTGAGCAAACGTAAATAAACATACAATAACAATAACATTAAATAACAATAACATACAATAACAAACCACCTTGCATGAATACATAATATGAATGATAATGTAAATGTTGGCAACGTCTCGTTCACGCTCATAGGTAACGGGGAACGGCTCACGCTCATAGGTAACGGGGAGCAGACAGCCTATGATGAAATGTATGTGCGATCAAGGCTCAATCAAACGGAGCCGATCGTATATTGGCAACGCCTCGTTCACGCTCATAGGTAATGGGGAACGGCTCACGCTCATAGGTAATGGGGAGCGGCGGCCTATGATAATGTATGTACTGAAAATGATAAATTTAATCTAAACAATAACCACACAAACAGTTGATACATATTGAATACACATTTGATCATGGATATGATGGATGCACAATTGTTTAAATGTAATAAATAATAAGACACATGATACACCCCAAAAATGTGATTAAAACGGGGAATTTGTAGAGATTCACTCACATTGGGTGCGTTCGGTTGAAGATGTTGAATGCGCACGAGTTTAGAGGGTTGATCGACGAGGATTAACTAACCTAAATAATAATGAAAAGGTATGGTAAATGAGTGGATTTTATTAATAATTTTAATAGGATTTTTAGATATATATTTGTGAGTTTAAGGCTATTTTCTAACTTTAAAAACATTATTTTTAAGTATTTTTAATTGATTTTTAAATTAAATAAATAAATAAAAACATAAAAAAGTGTTGACTTTTTGGGTTGACCGTTGACTATTTGACTTTGACTTGTTGACCGGTTTGGTCGTGTATATTATTTGCACTGAGTGAGGTTCGAACTCGTGACCTCCCGTACGCGTGCACGCAGCTCTACCAACTGAGCTACGTGTCTTACCCGAAATATTTCTGTTTTTAATTATATTTATATACTATTTAATTTATTCCAAAATTCATTTATTTTAAAAAGGATTTTAATTCTATCGAACCGGCATGCGTAACAGGTCTCGAACCCGGGACCTGTTGATTAACGTTGCACACAGTCCACCGCTGGACTGTGTGTCTAACCTGGTTAAAACACTTGTTTTTATTTCTCTTATATACTAACTGGAAGTTTTCATATTTGGGTTTTATAAAAAGTCTGAATATTGTGACGAAACGGACCAAGGACGGACTCGAACCCGGTATCGCTATGTTTCAATTGCACACAGTCCACCGCTGGACTGTGTGTCTAACCCGAGATATAATCCAATTTATATTAAATTTTATACAGACTAACTTCATCTTCTTCGTTACAATAACCCAGACAACTGATTTTCGACTGAACTTGTTCAACTCAATTAACAGACATATAAGTGATTAAAATGTAACGTATAGGAAAGGTTTTGGGAATCAACATACCGGAATGATGACTTTTCTCAGAATTCCGGCAAAGTCGTCGGCTCTGTTTTTATGAACTCCGTCTGAGCGGACCAATCAACAGTTTTTGATTAACTAATTGTGGAATTGAAGGACTAAACAAGAGTTATCAGAAAGTTTAAATGATAATACCGTTTCACAGCGCGATTTAGGAATTTTCAGAAGTTTTCCGGCGACTGCAGATTATCCGATATCGTGTCTGGGACCGATTCTGATTGGAGGGTTTGAGTTAGTAAAAGTCTAACAACAGATAGAAGATGAAAGAATTTAGAAATTTACCGTTTTGATGAAAGACACGGTTCTCCGGCGAAAGTCCGGCGAGTTCAAAAAGCGTTTCCGACGAACTGAAAATAGAGCGAAAGTGAAATTGGAGGTTCTGTGGATGATTTTGAGTCGCGAGATGATGACATTGTTGGAGTAATTCAGGAAGTGAATGTTTTCGGTTATTAAACCCGAACATCACATGAATTCAAGTTCATTAAAGGCTGACTTGATTAAGAATGTCGGTTTATCGGTTATAATCAAGAATCCGCGATCACTCAAAAGTCTCTGGACGTTTGGATGCCGATATCGGTTTCAGTTTGGCGCAAACAAGTTGATTCACGGTTGCGACTTATGTTTTATTTGATTCCTAGATTACACAAAGACAGCTAGTGGCGGAGTGGTTGTGTGCTTGGTGTTAAGTATTCCGGCTGACCCGGGTTCGAAACCCGGCAGCCCCTTTTTATTTTTAATTGTCTTATTTTTATTTTCTAACAATTTTGAATTTCCATATTCTAAAATGTTTATTAGTTATGTATTGTTTAAAATTAAATAAGCATTAAATGAGCAACAAAAATATGAAACTGATTACTCGATTAATAAACGAAGCGGGTTTGGAAAACCCGTTTTTCGACGGATGTTACAGTATCCCCTACTTTTAGAAATTTCATCCCGAAATTTATGTAGTAGTGGTAACAGGAAAAAGATGCGGGTACTTTTCGCGCATTGAGTCTTCACGTTCCCAAGTAAACTCAGGTCCCCGTTTCGACTCCCAGCTACCCTAACAATTGGAATACGACTCCGTCTTAAACGATTTTTCTCCGAAGTCCATGATCTCTACTGGTCTTTCAATGAAATGCATAGATTCATCGATCTGAATATCTTCCAGGGGAATATGGAGGTTTTCATCGGCGAGGCACTTCTTCAAGTTTGATATGTGGAATTGGGGTGAATTCTGTTGAGTTCTTATGGTAGATCAAGCTTGTATGCTACAGGTCCTACTCTTTCGAGTATCTTGAAAGGTCCTACGTAACGTGGTGCTAGCTTGCCCTTCTGGCTAAAACGAACTACTCCCTTCCACGGTGATACTTTTAAAAGTACATGATCACCAATATTAAACTCCAAAGGCTTTCGTCGTTTATCTGTATAACTCTTTTGACGACTTTGAGCCGCTAGAAGATTGTTTCGAATTTGATGGATCTTGTCTGTTGTTTCTTGAATCAATTCTGGACCGGTGATATGAGCTTCTCCAATTTCGTGCCAACATACTGGAGATCGGCACTTACGACCATATAAAGCTTCGAAGGTGCCAGCCGATACTTGAATGATAGCTGTTGTTGTACGAAAATTCAACTAATGGTAGATGATCGTCCCAATTTCCCTTGAAGTCTATGACACATGCTCGAAGCATATCTTCAAGAGTTTGGATGGTGCGTTTAGATTGTCCATCAGTTTGAGGATGATAAGCGGTACTGAGGTCTAATCGTGTACCCAAAGCGGCTTGTACGGCTTGCCATGTTCGTGAAGTGAAACGACCATCACGATCTGAAATAATGCTTAACGGTACACCATGACGGCTTACGATTTTGCTGATGTCGATACGAGCTAACTTCTCATTCTTGAAGTCCTCGCGAATCGGAATGAAGTGAGCTGATTTTGTAAGACGATCAATGATTACCCATATAGTGTTATACCCACCAGAAGTGCGAGGTAACCTGGTAATGAAGTTCATGGTTATGTTTTCCCACTTCCATACAGGTATTTTAGGTTGGACTAGAAGTCCTGAGGGTCTTTGATGTTCAGCTTTTACTTTGGAACATGTAAGGCACTTGGAAACAAAAACAGCAATATCCTTTTTCATTCCAGGCCACCAGTAGGTGTATCGAAGGTCTTGATACATCTTGTCGGCTCCTGGGTGTATAGAGTATCGTGTTTTGTGCGCCTCATTCATAAGGAAATCACGAAGGTTATTGTGGTCAGGAATCCATATGCGATCTAGTCAGTACAGAATACCGTCGGATTTAGTTTCGATTTTAAGTTCAGTTCAACAAGACAGCTCCTTGCGTACGTCGTTTTCCGTTACTGAAACATGTTGGGCTTCTCGAATTTGATCTTTGACGTCGGTTATGATTTTATGCATAATAGTTTTGAGGGAATTGATACGTTTGACATGATAAGGTATGTATCATAAAACAAAAACTTCAACCATGACGATATTTAAACCTACATGGAACTTCTCATAACCTCCTGGTAATGCTTTTTATCCTTTGCCAAGAATACTTATATATAGGAAGTACCAGCGGCGTATCCACCATATTCTTGTCAAATTTTCGTTGGCTTTATCAGTAAATCATGATCAGTTCTATGTGACTCTAAAACATAAACAAACACAACAACCAAAGCTTGAGTCTCAATTCTGAAAGGATACATGACTGAATGATGATAGTACCTCTCTCATTTGTTATGATGAAGGGGTCAGTTTATGTAAAAGTGAGACACAACCCAGCTTCTTTAAATGATGAGATTGAGATACGTCGAGATGTATGATGATATGAATGTTAAATCAATGAGTATAAAACAAGACTGTAATATCAATTCGCATTAAAATCCTTGGATACATAAATTCCCAATTTTACAACTGGGATACGGAAAGATTGTGATAACATAAAGAAAACATTAAAAACTAGACGATCGGAGTTGAGTCTTGATTCTTGGTGAGGAAAACTAGTTGGGTGATTCGTTTGAGCCGTTATTATTTTCAACATATTGGCATTGATTTTGTAAGCTCTTCCTCTTGCAGGTGGTGGAGCTTAGTTAGCTTGATTCACCGGATTTGCTTGAGCTTGGGCATGAATGATGTTCACCAAGCGTGGACAAGTGTTTCTAAAGTGGTTTGGGTCTCCACAGTTGTAACAAGCCCGCATAGGTTGTATCATGGGATAGTTGGGTTGGTAGTAGGATTGGGCTACATGTTGGGTAGGTGGTAGTAGTAAAGGTTGTTGGGCTTGACCCACTATCTGATGGTGGGTTTGGGTTGAGGGCTGATGGCGGTTCGTTCGCTGAAGTACGCGACAGGTTTGAATGGTGTGACCTGCGCGGCCACAGCCGGTGCAATGTTGGCAGGGATGATCAGGAAAATGATGGTATTGGCAACGGTTGCATTTTGGGTATGGGCCGGAGTATGGCCTTTTATATGGTGCAGGTGAGGGGGCAACTTGAGTGATGGGTGCAGCAGGGATAGGGAAATTTTTTTGTGTAACAGCAAAGTTTCTGGTGTTTCGGTTCCTTTTACCAGTAAACTTCGAAGAGGAGCCAGAATGGTTTGAAGTTTGAGCCTCCATGGGGGCTTTCTTTTTCTCCTCTTTGAATTTACCGTTTCGAATGCGATTTTCGGTAAGTTCGGTAGCTAGTTCCATTGCGGCTTCAAGTGTCGCAGGCGAAGTGCTTAGAACTGAGTCTTGAATTTTTGAGGGGAGGCCTCGAATGTAGTGTTCAACCAAGCGGACACTGGGGTGAACAAGTTGGGGATCATTTGGTTCAACTCTAGAAACCTTTTGTTGTAAGAAGTATGATCTCCTTCCTTTTGTTTTAACGAGTGGAATTCATCTTCCAACTTCTTGATTTCGCTTCTTGGACAGAAGCGTCTTGTCATTATTTCCCTTAACTCTTCCCATGTTAAGGCCATAGCATCTTCGACTCCTCTCTTACCCTTCTCTATGTTCCACCAGGTCAGGGCTACTCCAAATAGTCTCCCGGTTGCGTAACGTACCTTGCGATCCTCGGGACAATCGCAATTGAGGAAGGTGTTTTCCATTTCCTCAAACCAGTGGAGGAGAGCAGTGACACCTTCGGTCCCTTCAAATTTCGGGGGATCGCAAGACTTGAAATGTTTGTATGAGCACTTTTTGGAGGGAGGGTTGTCGACGTTCTGGTCTTCTTGCTGGGGACGGTTGTTGGGATTTGCGGCGAGAGCTTGTTGGACTTGAATTACGATGTCAAGAAGCACCGCGGCCATTTGTTTTGCGATTTGAGTGGCCAAGCGTTCGTTTGACCTTCCTGACCTTCTACCTCCACGTAGTTGCCTAGTCGACATCTACAGGAACGTACATAGGAAGATTGTGAGTTTAAGAAGTTTTTAGGTGTCATGTGTCGTTAAAAATAATAAAAATAACATAAACATCAATAATGCAACTACATCCATAGGATGTCTTGGGTTTGCTCATGTTTGGGCCTCAAATGTCCCCCATACCTTCACCTGTATAGTCATGTGGGCCCCCATGGCTATTGGCTTAGTAGGATTCACATTGGTATTGGCGGTTTAACACTCGCATCACCCGAATGAACACCATGAAATATGTTTGCGAGATGTATGGTCGGAGGGTGTCCAGGTGTAGACACAATGACAACTCAAAGTGGGGTTAGCTCACACGGCGTTTGGTATATCATGCTTTGGCCTAATAGGTCCTTCGTACTCTCATCGTTAGTCCCCAGGTAGGCAAACTGGTCCTTTATTTTGGATTTATACGAATGCCAAGCCTAGACAGGACGTTCCGACTACCGGTACTAATACCCTTCCAGTTACTACATGCCCGTCATGAGAACTCACTTTGATGTGATTTGAAAATACAAAAATCATTGCAAAAGCCATGGAAATTGTGTGGTGTGTGCTCTCATGGATATGATATGTTATGAGAATATGATTCATGATAGGCATTGTATAATAATATGTACTTATGAACATGCTTGCATAACACTGAATGTAACAATAAACATAAAGCATATAAACATCATGAATTTTGCATGTAACACACAAACAATTTAAAAATTCTAATCAACTATAGTATAGGCTCTAAGGGTCTAATAACCTATCCTATATCCCTATAGTCATGGCTCTGATACCAATCTGTCACATCCCGACCCGCAGCGGAATAAGAGTCGGGGCATAATTGGGTTATCACCAAAGCTCATGATGTTTACTAATATGTTTCATATTTATTATATTCAAAATTACATCCTCAATATTCCAAACATGTTCATACAATTACAAAGAAAAATAACTAACTAAACAATCCAAAGTCTAAACCGGTTTATTCTTCTAAGCCATCCTATATGTTTCTTGCTGCATCTGGATCACCTGTATCATGTGTAAAAATGGGGATTTTTGGGTCAACAAAAGTTGGCGAGTGAACCTTGTTAGTAAACATTTATTATTGATTCTTGTTATATTTATTATGGAAAATTTGTGCAATAACCATATGTGAGAAAACGTAAATAAACATACAATAACAATAACATTAAATAACAATAACATACAATAACAAACCACCTTGCATGAATACATAATATGAATGATAATGTAAATGTTGGCAACGTCTCGTTCACGCTCATAGGTAACGGGGAACGGCTCACGCTCATAGGTAATGGGGAGCAGACGGTCTATGATGAAATGTATGTGCGATCAAGGCTCAATCAAACGGAGCCGATCGTATGTTGGCAACGCCTCGTTCACGCTCATAGGTAATGGGGAACGGCTCACGCTAATAGGTAATGGGGAGCGGCGGCCTATGATAATGTATGTACTGAAAATGATAAATTTAATCTAAACAATAACGACACAAACAATTGATACATATTGAATACACATTTGATCATGGATATGATGGATGCACAATTGTTTAAATGTAATAAATAATAAGACACATGATACACCCCAAAAATGTGATTAAAACGGGGAATTTGTAGAGATTCACTCACATTGGGTGCGTTCGGTTGAAGATGTTGAATGCGCACGAGTTTAGAGGGTTGATCGACGAGGATTAACTAACCTAAATAATAACGAAAAGGTATGGTAAATGAGTGGATTTTATTAATAATTTTAATAGGATTTTTAGATATATATTTGTGAGTTTAAGGCTATTTTCTAACTTTAAAAACATTATTTTTAAGTATTTTTAATTGATTTTTAAATTAAATAAATAAATAAAAACATAAAAAAGTGTTGACTTTTTGGGTTGACCGTTGACTATTTGACTTTGACTTGTTGACCGGTTTGGTCGTGTATATTATTTGCACTGAGTGAGGTTCGAACTCGTGACCTCCCGTACGCGTGCACGCAGCTCTACCAACTGAGCTACGTGTCTTACCCGAAATATTTCTGTTTTTAATTATATTTATATACTATTTAATTTATTCCAAAATTCATTTATTTTAAAAAGGATTTTAATTCTATCGAACCGGCGTGCGTAACAGGTCTCGAACCCGGGACCTGTTGATTAACGTTGCACACAGTCCACCGCTGGACTGTGTGTCTAACCTGGTTAAAACACTTGTTTTTATTTCTCTTATATACTAACTGGAAGTTTTCATATTTGGGTTTTATAAAAAGTCTGAATATTGTGACGAAACGGACCAAGGACGGACTCGAACCCGGTATCGCTATGTTTCAATTGCACACAGTCCACCGCTGGACTGTGTGTCTAACCCGAGATATAATCCAATTTATATTAAATTTATATACAGACTAACTTCATCTTCTTCGTTACAATAACCCAGACAACTGATTTTCGACTGAACTTGTTCAATTCAATTAACAGACATATAAGTGATTAAAATGTAACGGATAGGAAAGGTTTTGGGAATCAACATACCGGAATGATGACTTTTCTCAGAATTCCGGCAAAGTCGTCGGCTCTGTTTTTATGAACTCCGTCTGAGCGGACCAATCAACAGTTTTTGATTAACTAATTGTGGAATTGAAGGACTAAACAAGAGTTATCAGAAAGTTTAAATGATAATACCGTTTCACAGCGCGATTTAGGAATTTTCAGAAGTTTTCCGGCGACTGCAGATTATCCGATATCGTTGTCTGGGACCGATTCTGATTGGAGGGTTTGAGTTAGTAAAAGTCTAACAACAGATAGAAGATGAAAGAATTTAGAAATTTACCGTTTTGATGAAAGACACGGTTCTCCGGCGAAAGTCCGGCGAGTTCAAAAAGCGTTTTCGACGAACTGAAAATAGAGCGAAAGTGAAATTGGAGGTTCTGTGGATGATTTTGAGTCGCGAGATGATGACATTGTTGGAGTAATTCAGGAAGTGAATGTTTTCGGTTATTAAACCCGAACATCACATGAATTCAAGTTCATTAAAGGCTGAATTGATTAAGAATGTCGGTTTATCGGTTATAATCAAGAATCCGCGATCACTCAAAAGTCCCTGGACGTTTGGAAGCCGATATCGGTTTCAGTTTGGCGCAATCAGGTTGATTCACGGTTGCACTTATGTTTTATTTGATTCCTAGATTACACAAAGACAGCTAGTGGCGGAGTGGTTGTGTGCTTGGTGTTAAGGTATTCCGGCTGACCCGGGTTCGAAACCCGGCAGCCCCTTTTTATTTTTAATTGTCTTATTTTTATTTTCGAACAATTTTAATTTCCATATTCTAAAATGTTTATTAGTTATGTATTGTTTAAAATTAAAATAAGCATTAAATGAGCAACAAAAATATGAAACTGATTATTCTATTAATAAACGAAGCGGGTTTGGAAAACCCGTTCTTCGACGGATGTTACAGTTCAACCCAACGGTGTTGTCGCATGTTTAACTCTTTCTGATCAAAGATGTGTTGAAGGCTCTTGTGGTCGGTATCAATGGTGCATTTAGTACCATACAAGTAATGCCTCTACATTTTGAGTGTGAAGATTACGGCTCCCAACTCTAAGTCGCGAGTGGTGTAATTCTTCTCGTGAACCTTCAACTGTCGGGAAGCATAAGCTATCACGTTGTCGCGTTGCATCAAAACACAACGAGACCTTAAATAGAAGCGTAACAGTACACCACAAAGTCGTCCGTACCCTCGGGTAAGGACAATGTCAGTGCACTGCAGAGTTTTTGTTTCAAAAGCTGAAAGGCATTCTCCCGGTTCACTCCTTACGAGTAGGTAACACCTTTCTGAGTTAAAGTGGTAAGAGGTTGAGCGATCTTAAAAAATCCCTCAATGAATCTGCGACCAAGAAATTGTCGCGCCTCTGTAGGAGTCTTAGGTGTTGCCCAATTTCTGATAGAATCGATTTTTGTTGGGTCAATATGTATTCCCGATTCGTTAACCACATGACCAAGGAAGTGTACTTCTCGAATCCAGAAGTCGCACTAGGAGAATTTTGCATAGAGTTGCTCCTTCCTCAAAAGTTCCAAGATAAGACGCAAATGCCGCTCATGATCCTCTTGCTTTTAGAATATATTAAAATGTCATTGATAAACACAATGACGAAATCATCAAGATACAGTTTATACACACGGTTTATAAGATCCATGAAAACTGTTGGTGCGTTGGCTAACCCTAATGGCATGACCAAGAACTCGTAATGGTCGTACCGCGTTCAGAAAGCTATTTTGGGAACATCACTCCCTCGGACTCTCATCTGATTATAGCCTGATCTTAGATCAATTTTCGAGTAGAAGCTTGACCCTTGCAACTGGTCAAACAGATCATCAATGCGGGGAAGAGGATAACGATTCTTGACCGTTACCTTGTTGAGTTCACGGTAGTCGATACACATGCGAAAAGACCCGTCTTTACAAATAGGATAGGGGCTCCTAAACGACGAAGAACTAGGTCGGGTGAAACCTCTATCCAACAGTTCTTGAAGTTGATTGGACAACACTTTCAACTCTCCAGGTGCAAGACGATAAGGAGCACGAGCAATCAGAACTGCTCTAGGTGTAAGTTTGATCTGAAATTCCACCTGCCGGTGTGTAGGTAAACCTGGGAGTTCCTCGGGAAAACATCAGAAAGTCACAAACGACTGGAATGTCTTGGATCTTCTTCTCCTCGAGTTGACTGTTGGTAGCTAGGGCTAGAATAACCAGATAGCCCTTCAGTAAGCACTTCTGGGATTTTATAGCTGAAATGGTACCAACCACAACACCACCTCCGATGACCTCGAACAAACAGGAAATCTCCACCAGGGAGATGGTTACAATAATTTTCTCTTTACAAAGAATTTCAGCTTGGTGTTTGGACAACCAGTCCATACCGATGACTACATCAAAGCTGCCAAGAGTAACAGGAAGGAGGTCAATGTGAAACACTTGACATAAAAGATCGAGTTTGCACCCAATATGAATTTGGGATGCTGCAATCGGCTGACTGTCAGCCAATTCCACAATATGTTTGGTTTCAAAAGAGGTTGGTGTCGATCCTAACAGTCTACTGAATTTCAAGGACACAAAACTCCAACCGGCGCAAGAATCGAATAAAACAAAAGCGAAAGGATTGTTTACAGAAAACAATCGGTCACAAATTCGTTATCATTCCTGGCGTCACTTGCGCCAATCATAAATGCTCCCCCGCGAGCACCATTTCCGCCGTTGTTATTGTTGTTGTTGTTGCTGTTGCTTCGAGAACTGAGTTCTATAATCGTTTGCGAAATGGCCCACCTTCTCACATCTCTGACATGTTCTGGTGTACTATCCATGATTATGGTAATTACACTTGTGACACTTCGGTTGTCTGCCAACGTACAAGCCCTAGTTCTAATTAGAGCCTTGATTCTGATTAGTAGAAAAAGGCTGGTTGAGGTGGCGGTAAGGAAAAGAACGTACGACACACGAAAGTGAGTTCGAATACACGAATAAATAACAAGAATCATCTTTTTATAAATGTCGTACCAGCTTGCTGAGTGGTTAAAGCCTCTGCCAATCGCATATTGATGAGATCCGGCAACTCCGCCTGAGTCATGACATTATTACTGCATCCACCGTGCATATTACTTCCATATTCAGTACAGGTAAACAAGAAAAGATAGAGTATGGTTCAATATTAGGTAGGATTTCATCATCTCTATGGCTCCTATGGTTATATGAATCCCTAATTATATCGGATAATGGGCCAGAATCCTTTTTCACACGCTTGGCTCATCGGGACTCACATGCACCCCCAATTATTATTAAGTGTGCACCCGTAATAACAATTCGATTTGCATGTTTAACCCCAATTCCTCAAAACTTATGTCAAAAGATCCTCAGATTTGAATGTCAAGGTGAGTGTTGTCAAAGTGATAGAGATCACAAAAGAACTAAGAAAATAATGTCATGCTTCTGATTTACCATAACACGTATTGGTAACATATGAAATCGTAACATAATGATGTGTGTGTAACCATATGCAATGCAATGCAATGCATATGTATAAGTTAAACGCATAATGTTTACGATAATAAAAAACGAACCTTGCAATCTGAAGCGCAGTGTCATGGTCGTTTTAAGAACTGATTCGATTATAGTCTAGTTTTGCAAAAAAAAA
Organism: Scalesia atractyloides; assembly: GCA_947069175.1. Lineage (NCBI taxonomy): Eukaryota > Viridiplantae > Streptophyta > Magnoliopsida > Asterales > Asteraceae > Scalesia > Scalesia atractyloides. Next base: position 54,810,916 of record CAMTDV010000016.1, on the reverse strand, counting down.
ATTAAAACCTAGTTCATTATAACCAGTGGCTCTGATACCAAACTGTCACACCCCTAAATTACCACTTGCAGAGTTGCACCGCGAGGCGTGTGACGTACCAGGATCTAGCCACTAATCATGTTTAACTAATAATAAATATATAAAACAAATTCATCATATCCAACGTGAAAAGTGAAATTCAAATTAAACTTTTCAAACTTAGTATGTGTTCTGCGAAAGCAAACGTAAGGGTTTTAAACAACTAAAACCAATATGTTTTTAAAACACAAAATATCAAATGTTTGTAACGCGTAATGTGACATCAGTGTTTTTCAAAGTGTTGTAACTATTCCGAACAATTTTATTATCAATGAAACTTTGTGCTGTTTACAAATTTGTATATTTACTATGACTTTTGTGCATTTTCAACGCTGGTTCAATTTTGATCTTTCAAACCTTTTGTGGAAGTGAAATCGTAAAACGTAATCAGTTTAACGCGACGTACACTCTGGAACAACGACATAAGCTGAACATACCCTAAATATCCTTTACATAACTTAGAAATACATTTTGAGGGCTTCAGTATGGCAAAAACATATTTATGCAACTTCAGGGGCTATTTTGCAAATTCTGCGAAACTATGCCATTTCGCGTGTTTCTTAAACCGGAACATGTACACACATCCAAAAATCTTTATAATCATTAAAATCTTGTATTTTAGTAATTGGAATGAAAAAATATCATTTGTTGCGCATTTACGGTCATTTGCGCGGTCGTTACGATTTTCGTCGTAATTAACCGAAAAACGCAACCGTATGACCGAACGAGCCGACATCCGTGACATTTCCGGACATATTCATGTTCCCTATGCTTTAATGTCGCAACCCCCAACCCCACCCCAGGAGCGGGGGCCGCACGACACAGAGCTGGTGGTACCAGTGTATTAATTTGGCAGCGGAAGTACGACATCAGGATGGTAGTTAGAAAATAAATATCAGAGTTTCAAAACACCATACTTTTATATTAAACAAATGGGGTAAAACCCATGTTTCCATTACAATACATATTTCTAGGGACAGACCCTAATTTATGGAAAACAGAAACTCCTTTTTATTTAGGTAACTTTTATAGCCACTTTTCTAAGCCTTCAGTGCTCTCCAGCTGGCTTCTGTTAGCTTCACATTAAGTTACCTGAAACTTGTTTTAAAAACATTTTATCAGCAAGAAATACTGGCGAATCCATCTCAGTTTTATCAAAACAAGTAATTATACTTTAAAGTTATTGAGGAGCATCCGCATTTACAATGTTTATATCTACATAATTACTCAATCAGTACTGTCAATCCGACTTGTGGGTCATATTACTTTGGGCCCTGTCACCCAACAGTAACGGTTCCTGTCACATTCCCGTGACTTTGGACTAGCAATGTATACAAAACCCCAACATACCGGCAGTAATTGTAGAATACATATACTCAATCACTGTTAAGCATAATTAAAACATTTGAGGTTTTGGTAACACATTTTGACTCACAAAAAGATTTACAAAAGAGAATGTACTCGCCTTGAACACTTTAAGTATTCCTACGGAGTTCCTGGTGATAGTTCTTGATTACTTCCTGGGATTTCTATTAAAACATACAATGCACATGTGGTAGTAAGTTAACCCAAGTCACTTTAACCATACAGCACTCGATAGAACTCCAACGAACGTAGTCGGGCAGAGCCTAGACATGCGTTGGCGATTCTAGATCGATTGGGTAGGCTGTCCATACAACACTCGACAGAACTCCAACGAACATAGTCGGGCAGAGCCTAGACATGCGTTGGTGATTCTAGATCGTTTAGGTAGGGTAGTGAATTAGTGATCGGGGGTTAAGTTACTTACAGCGGTCAGCACTTTGCAGGTTTAGGGGTTTAGGGTTTTAGGGGGTGTTTATCAGAAAAGTGGGGATACGTGAGAGTACGATCAGAGAATTTTGATCGAATGTGAGCACTGGACTTCGTCCCAGACTGCTCTACTTATACCCGAATTTGACCTCCCCCGCGCATCGCGCGGGGATCTGGGTTCCCTCTCGCGTAGCGCCGGAGGTGCCTAGCTAGGCTAGGTCAGCCTGGTCACAAGTGTAGGGTTGCTAGATGGCGCGAAACGGTGACACGTCACCTTGACACTTCCCGCGCGTCGCGACAGAGACTGATGTCTCTGGTGCGTGGTTCCTGGACCGTCAAGGTGGACCTGTCTCATTTTGCATGCCGCGTCTCAATTTACGTGTCCGGTTTTATGTTTTGGCTAAATTGTAGGGGTGTTTTGGAGAGTTGTTACATTTATCATCCTTATAGAGCTTAAAAATCAGGTTAACAGATGTTAGAAGTGTAAAAATGCGACGAAAAATGTGCAGGGGCCTGTTCTGCCAACTTTCCAAACTTTCTGCCAGCTAGGGCCCTTGCGGACCGCATCCACAGGACCATACGGTCCACATGGGGTGCCCAGCACAACAGAAAAGTGGCAGCCCCTTTTTCCTTTGCTTGATCTCCAAGGATTTCGTTTTTGCCACTTCTCACCTGCATTTGACACTTGTTTAAGCCCTCCTAGGATCATGACAACACATTGAACATGTGGAATGATCTTATGGCTTCAAGATTCCTATAAATAGTAAGCAAATCCTTCACTTCAACTTACTCATTCACTTCTTTTCTCTCTATAACTCTAAGTGGAGACTACCACATTGTTGGAGGTCTCCCATCTGAGTTTTCTAGTCTTTCTTTCATCCTTGAGCTCTTCAAGTGTTCTTCAACACAAGTAAGTGCTCTCTCCTTGTCTTGTTTATTTATTTTTAGCTATTTCAAAAGTCAAACAGTGTTTGGCCATTAATTAGTCAAGACAAAGTTCAATTGAACTTTGCAACATGATCGTAATCATGATGGTTATGATCCTTAGCGATCATGCCTACTGATTACCACGTTTACTAGTCGAAATGACGAGTCAAAGTTTCGGTCAATAATGCACAAAATACGCATTATACGACGGAACTATTTTCGGGTATCAAAAACTTTGTTTTGATGCCAAAACATTTTTATAATTTAGTTAGACATGTTTTGGCATGTCTAACTCGTCACTTTTAGTTTAGTGCTTGTTTAGGTTCGTAAGTCGAGCAGTCTTGACCATCGCTTTGACTTTCGAGTCCGACCCATTTGGTCGACCTTAGGATCCGACCAAACCCATATTTGTGACCATAATTGTATAGGGAATAACCTCTGAGGTTATACCTTATGGTCACTTCATTTGGTTAGTGTTATGATATGTCGCCTTTACGTAGTTTAATATTGACCAAAACACCCTTTTTGCGAATAAATCAACTTTAAGCATATGTAGCTTAAATTTCGACATGTAAACTGATTTAGTAACATTATTAAACATGTTTTAGCAATTTACATTTATCATAACATATATCTAACCATCCGATCACATAGTTACACAAATAACACATTAAAGTGGCTTAAACTACTTTAACGAGTCATTATTGGTCAAAAGCACTTAGGATCCTTTCCAATTCAGAATGTAAACTTTATTAAATCATTTCATATGAGTTCCAATACTCATTTGGTTTATGAGGCATCATTCTATCCAAATCTTTCGATTAATGTCCCGATATTAACATAATTATCCGATATTAGGACATACGTCATACTCTTGAGCTTTGGTTTATCTTTTTAAACAAAGACAATCTTGCAATCCCAAGTGAGTACATAGTCCCCTCTTTTACGTTTTCAAATGTTTTGGGGTGAAATATATTGTGCCCATGACTACTTATGTGTTTTTCTTGACTTTATACATGCTTTGATTTCATAGTACATATAGTACATGATTTCCATTGCTTTTTGCTTCATATGTTGACTTAGAATATCTAGCACATTGATTTCAAAGACATTCTTTCTATGTGTGTTGATTGAGCATACTAGTACATGGTTTTCAAAGACATTTTTGCTATGTATATTAACTGAGCATACTAGTACATGGTTTTCAAAGACATTTTTGCTATGTATGTTGACTGAGCATACTAGTACATGGTTTTTAAGGACATTTTGCTTACATTGTTCATGACATATTGGTGCGTTGGACATTGACTTAACACATTCATTAACATTGATCACGCCGACCGGTGGTATGTAATGGTACCATAGGATTGACAATCTCGTTCCCACTTCTAGGGTTAATTTGGAAGCTACTTTAGGGAATGACAGGCTCCGAAGAAATGGATAGACCTTTGACTTTATAAGCGTCTATTTGACTGTCAACAAGGTTTGAATATGTTTGCTAACAATCTTAACATGTGTTTTAAACAATAAAAGCAACGGTTTATAGAATATAACGTTTGATTATTCAAAGACATTGTTTTATACAAGACATTTGACTATTCAAGACATTGGTTTATGCTTGACATTTTGGTTTACACAAGACTTTGTTTATACATGACATTTGTTTCATGACATTGGTTTACATGACATTAGTTTATATGACATACTTTATACCTGACATTTCTTTGGTTTAAACAAGACTTTTTGATGGTTGGTTTATGGTGAGTGATTTAAATAACAAGACGTGTATAATATAATAAAAGCATGGTGGATAGCCGATGGTACTTCCTATATATAAGTGCTTTTATTATCTTACATATCATAGCGTTATCTAAATCATCTTAAAAAAACACAAGACATAATATATTTTATACAAAACATGAGATTTTGTTTACAAGACATAACATAAATTTTTGGCTAGTGATTTAACCATACATTATTTCTTCTATATCATTTAATTTTCTTATGATTTCATAAAAGAAAACATTTTGTAAGTATTCATGGACACTTTTTGTTAAACATTCCTTTAAATATTCTAGGCCGTGAATCTTTAACACAAAACCTATGTTACTCACACACATTGTGTTAGGATCTGAGTTTGAATTATTTGTAGTTTTGTTTCAAAAATGGAAAATGATTGAATTAAAAGAGATTTTCAGCAGAATAAGATGGAAAACTTTTACTACAAGCAATGGTCGTTTGTTTTCATCATCAACATGCTTTCAAGTTGATTAACTTGCATGTGATTCACAAACTCCCCCTCAGCCTTTGCAATTACAGTTTGGTAATGAGAAAATACAGAGAAGATGATATGCGAAAATTGATCTTTTAAGAGACAAGTTTAAAGGTTACATGAGTTGCCTATTTATACTAACTATCTAACCTCTGAGTATCTTGGATGACGTCAGGGTTGATAGTGACAGGAAACTAATATGTAACTAACTCTAAACACTGCCTATACTAACTATCAGTGCTTGGCACTGTTACATTAATTAACTAAACTAATGACTAAACTCTGATCACTATCCTCTGTCCCTTGTTAACTCTGGCAGACCTTGAACCTTTTTGAAGGCAGATGATAGGATGAGCAGTCTTTATGGAAAGCAGTGTAAGTACATCAGAGGTTGTAACCTCTGATAGTTGAACCAAAGCTCGGATAGTATTATTTGGCTTTATATCATCTGTTCCTTTTGATAGGGTTCAATCCCAACAATCTCCCCCTGGAACAGATGATGCCAAAAACACTTTATTCTTGGTTTTTATTCCTCAGAAGGAATTCTCTTATTTGACATTTGAATTGAAGTTCAAAGTTAAGAGATTCCATGTCATCAGCATCCTTCACCAGCTCTAAACATAGTAGTTCTTCGAAGTCTTCTACTGTAAGCTCAGAAGCAGCTTCCATGTATAGTTTAGTGGCTGCACCATTAGACTTGAGCAATGTCAATTCATGGGTGTCTTTGTCGACCTTCCATTTTAGAATTTTTGGGTCTGATGGTTTTCATGAAGGAGCTTTTATTGCAGAGGTTTGTAAATGAGCCATCTTTGATAAATCTTTAGCCAGCTTGGCACTTGTATCATCTGTGTGATAATCAATCATTATCTGAATCCCTTCTTTGATAAATGTATCCTCAAACTCTTTGTCAGTCTTTTCATTCATCTCCCTTTGCGTTTTCCTGTGTTGCAGGGCAAGTGTGGAGTGGGCAGATGTTGAGCTGGACTTTTTAGAGAGTTAAGCTCTGAGGATAGCATCTTCTTTCGAATAGTCAGGCTTGGGAGGCATGGATGGATCCTTTTTCCTTCTCTCTTCCAAACTTTTGTAAGTGTCTATCACCCTCACCTCACCCCATCTCATCACTTGGTTTTTGGAACCAGCTCTATTGAAGTTCAAAGTTAAGAGATTCCATGTCATCAGCATCCTTCACCAGCTCTAAACATAGTAGTTCTTCGAAGTCTTCTACTGTAAGCTCAGAAGCAGCTTCCATGTATAGTTTAGTGGCTGCACCATCAGACTTGAGCAATGTCAATTCACGGGTGTCTTTGTCGACCTTCCATTTTAGAATTTTTGGGTCTGATGGTTTTCATGAAGGAGCTTTTATTGCAGAGGTTTGTAAATGAGCCATCTTTGATAAATCTTTAGCCAGCTTGGCACTTGTATCATCTGTGTGATAATCAATCATATTCTGAATCCTTCTTTGATAAATGTATCCTCAAACTCTTTTTTAGTCTTTTCATTCATCTCCCCTTGCATTTTCCTGTGTTGCAGGGCAAGTGTGGAGTGGGCAGATGTTGAGCTGGACTTTTTAGAGAGTTGAGCTCTGAGGATAGCATCTTCTTTCGAATAGTCAGGCTTGGGAGGCATGGATGGATCCTTTTTCCTTCTCTCTTCCAAACTTTTGTAAGTGTCTATCACCCTCACCTCACCCCATCTCATCACTTGGTTTTTGGAACCATAATGATTTTGAATCAGTTCTTGCCTCATTCTCTTCAACTTCAAGGCATTTTCAGTTATATCCTTTTTGTATAAATCCCAGTTGGGAAGAGTTGGCTTTTTAAGAGGGTCTTTCAACATATCTTGCATTCTATTGATTTCCTCCCTCAGTTCATCTATGCTCCAATCCCTGAACTGTGGCCTTGTTGCCTTATACATCTTCTTTTCCATGATATACTCAATGAGTTCACTCTTGAGCAACTTGTCTTCCCTTACTGACAACTGGTTGCTCAGATCCTTGATAAAACTTTGTAGAATGGTGACTTTACTCAGTTGAAAGGACATGATAATATGTATCTCTCTATCATTTTTACCAGCTGATTCTCTTTTGGCAATATCCTCTGCTTGCTTCTTTTTCAATTCTAGATAGGCATCGACATTTGCTGGTCTTGGATAGCCATCAAGGGATAGAATTGTTCTTTGGTCAGGGTCATCCTCTGAAAAGAAACTCAGGATCTCTTCCCTGACTGCTGGTAAATCAAGAGGGTACAACTTTGATGCAGGAATGACTTTAAGAGTTGAGAAGTTGTAAGCACTGATGTGGGGATCACTGGTGTTGATGTAGTGGAAGAGGTATAGAGATCTCATCATCATTTATCACTTTTGTGATTTTCCTCCTTTTAAACCTTAAAGTAGGTGATGGTGGTTGTGGGATTTTTGGTGGTGTGGATAATGGTTGAGTTGATGTGGGAAATGTGATCATGGCAGTGGATGGAGTTGCATCTGTTGCAACCTCTGCTGTATCAACAGATGTTGACACAACAGTTGCTGTAACATGTGCTTGTGTGGATGTGGGTTGTGGTTTTGAAGATGTGATAGGTTTTTGAGAAGCAGAGGTTTTCATGGTTGGATTGGTTTCAGGCTTAGTTTTAGGAGGTGTGGATGTTGGTTGCCTGGCTTTTCTAGCAGGAGCTCTTTTTGATGAAGTAGCAACCTCTCTTTTTTCTTTTTGCTGGTCAATCTTTTTCTCAACCAACACTCTGCTCTCCTCTATCACATTCTTCTTGTGACTAGCCCTTGCCTTGGCCATAATTTCTTCAGTTAAATCTTTCTTCTTTGAACCATCAGGCCTTGGAATGTTCAATGTAGGTCTGGCCTTATCATCTTCTATTGTTAGCTTCTTTGGACCCAAAGGTTTCTCCCCCTTTTTGGGTTCATCTGTTGTAACAAATATAACCGTTGGAGGTGCATGGCAAGTGGTTGTGAGTAGATGTGCTTTGATGGCTTTAATGTCTGCTGCAATGTCTTGATACCTTGATTTAACCATGTTTCTAACATCATTCATCTGGTGCTTGTGTTGTAAATCCAAATAATGTTGTTGATGTTGAAACAGAGGGTTAAGAGCTTCTTTGAGATCAGCAGTGGATAGAACAGAGGGTTGACTGTTTGTAGCTATCATCTGCTTTAGTAAATCTTTGATTTCACCAACAGCGTTTTCTATTCTGGTCACTCTCTCCGTCAAATCCTGGTATTTTAGATCATCACCTAATTTAATAGGATCATCTGAACTCCTACCAGTGGTGGTAGTTATATCTATATTATCATGAGTAGTGGTTTTAGGACCAGCATCAAACATAGATGCCCCTTTGTCTTGGTATTGGGGACTTCCCACAATAGAGGTAACAGTTGTTGCCTTAGCAGTGGTTGCCTTCAACCAAGTCTTATTAATGAAACCACTGTCCAACTGAGAACTAGGGAGTTCAGCAATTGTAGTGGCTGCGTGTGTTGAACTATCACCAAGGGTTACATGTAACCCAAGGGATGTAGCCTCTTCATTTGCTGATGGGCTAGCAATGAATAAAGAATCAGACCCAGCCACTGGATGAAGTATATTCTCAGTAATAAGTTGTTGAGAAGTGCTGGTTTGTGTCTGAACTAATTCAATGCATTCAGCAATGGTACAATTGTGGGTGGAAGTGAAGGTATTAGTGAAGGTGGTTGAGTAGAAAGCGACATTGCCCTGGGAGAGGGGCTGTGGAAGATAGACCCAAGTGGATCTAGAGCATCATAATTTGGTGTCCCTGTGTCTACAACCTTTTCCTTTTGTGAGGAAGAGGGAGGAGTTTCAAAGCCGGTGGGAGATCTTTGAACCATCTGCTGTGAAGAAGTAGCAGCAGTGGTTTATGACTTTGTTGCTGAGGGTTAACCTCTGGGATCTCATCTTCCAGAGGACCCTTTTTGGGTTTGGTGGGTTTTTTGGAAGTTGTTTTGGTTTTATTTTTAGAAATTTTTGGTGTGGGTTTCAAGGCAGCGGTTGTGTTGCCCTGATCACCAAGAGCAGTGGGCTCAGTAGCAAGAGGTTGAGTTTGAACATTTTGTTCTAGTAGAACTTGCTCATCCTCCTCTACTTGTGTTTTCTCAACTTTATCTTGGTTTGTTATTCTGGTGAAGGTTTCATGATTGAGGCGGCCTGGATTAACCACAGCGCCAATTTTACTTTCAGGACCTTTAATTTGATCCTGTAAGTAAACACTCAAGAACCTTGGATGCATCAAAAAAGCTTTTCTTTTTTTCAATATTTTTAAAATTATTCTCAAGATCATTGAACAGTATCTGGGAGTAGTATAAATCGGTGTCAGATAAAATTGCATACCCCAGATATTGCATATTCAATAGGATTTCATTGAAAGCAGTGATTTTGCTAAGAGACAAGTAAGAATTGTGTGAAAGAAAAATCTCATCTCAGCAGGAAAGTTAGGTTTAAAAATGGTCATACCTTTCATCTGACCGATATAACCTCTTTCCAGAAACTCTGCTTGGATCTCATTAATGGGAAATGACACAGGGTGTTGTATGTCATTTAACTTGAGAACTTGAGAGATCGTTTGGGGGCTAAGTTGCAGCAACACTCCCCCTACTCTTGAAATTATTGTATAAGGAACACCATCAGCAGATGAGTGAACCTTTGCATTTTTCCAGATATCACGAAGAGCATCAATGTAAATGGGGGCTTTGACGGTTAACATGTGCAAGAATTTAGACTTTTGCAAAATTCGAATCATTGGATGATAGCGAGTGTTTGCGTCGTTTTCTTCAAGTATGGCAGTGTAATTGTGTGGGGTTTTGATTATAAGAGTGAAAGGTGGAGGTTCTTGTTGCGATTTTGCTTTGGATTTTGAAGATTTGATTTGGGAGCCATGGTGTTTGAGAGAAAAACTGTTTTGAGATTTTGAAATCGACACATTTAGGGTAACCACTGGTGATATAAAACAGGGGTTTTATAGGGGTTTTGAAAAAGTGAACATGACGTGGCATCTGTTGCAAGATCTGATGGCTAACATCTGACCACATGTAACCTCTAAGGAGAAAAGTAACCGTTGATGTGGCAAACCACTGTTTTAGGATAGAGGTTTGGACAATACTGATTTTTTTAACACTATCAGAGGATAGCCATCAGTGGTTTTGAAGATGTGGAAAAATAGAAGTCAGAGGATACACTTTATCAGTGGATAAGATTTTAAAGCCTATCAGAGGTTTTGAGCAAACAGATGTTGTGATCAGACTTTTAAAGGTTTATTGAAAATTTTCAATTTTAAACTACTTTTAAGGAATTTTTTAATTTCTGAAAACATTTTGATGCTATGTCTCCAATGCCTTGGTTAAAACATCTGCCAATTGATCTGAAGTATGGACATGATGCAAAGAAATCAAACCTTTTTCATAGCAATCTCTCACAAAGTGATGTCTGATGTCAATGTGCTTTGTATTTGAATGAGAAACTGGATTTTTAATGATATTTTCAGCAGCTTGACTGTCCAATTTGAGTGGAGTCTTTAGTGCAGTGATACCAAAATCCAGCAACTGGTTTTGAAGCCACAAGAGTTGAGCAGTGCAGCTAGCAGCAGCAATATACTCTGCCTCCGCAGTGGATGTTGAAACTGCAACTTGCTTTTTGCTTTGCCAAGACACTAGACAATTACCTAGGAATTGACATCCTCCTGATGTGGACTTCCTTGTAGTTTTACACCCAGCAAAATCACTATCTGAAAAACCTGAAAGCTCAATATTCCCATTAGCTGGATGCCAGATACCATGTGTGGGAGCACCTTTTATGTATCTGAATATCCTTTTTACAGCAATAAGGTCAGACTTTCTAGGTAATGCCTGTGATCTGGCACAAACACATGTTGCAAACATGATTCTGGCCTGGATACAGTTAGGTACAATAAAGACCCAATCATGCTTCTATAAAGAGTTTGATCAACAAGGTCATCTTTACCATCAATGGTGACTAGCTTGGAGGTTGCCATGGGTGTGCTACATGGTTTACAATCATCCATATCAAACTTGTTAAGCAGTTCTTTCACGATACTTGTTTTGATGGATAAATGTACCATTGTGCAATTGTTTAACTTGAAGACCAAGAAAACATTGGAGCTCACCCATTGCACTCATCTCAAACTCTGCTGCCATGAGTTTTTGAAACTCTTCACACATAGCAGTGCTTGTGGATCCAAAAATGATATCATCCACATAAATTTGGACAAGCATCAAATCTTTTCCTTCCCATTTTAAAAACAGGGTTTTATCTATTTTGCCTCTAGTAAACCCTATGGATAAGAGAAAAGTGGATAGAGTTTCATACCAGACTCTTGGTGCTTGTTTCAAGCCATAAAATGCTTTGTTGAGCTTGTAGACATGATCAGGATGGAATGCATCTTCAAAACCTGGAGGTTGACAGACATACACCTCTTCTTTGATTTTTCCATACAAAAATGCATCTTTATATTCATTTGAAACACCTTTATGTTGTGGTTAGCAGCAAAAGCTAAGAACAGGCGAATAGCTTCCAACCTTGCTACAGGAGTAAAAGTCTCATCATAGTCTATACCTTCTTCCTGTCTATTGCCTTGAACCACAAGCCTTGCTTTGTTTTTGACAACAACACCCCTTTCATCAGTTTTATTCTTGAAGACCCACTTTGTGCCAATTTGACTTACATCTTTTGGCAGTGGCACAAGCTCCCAAACTTGTTATCTTTTGAACTGAAGGAGTTCGTTTTGCATGGATTCTACATGGCTGTTTTCTCTCAGTGCCTCTTGGTACTTGGCTGGCTGTATGAGTGATAGAAAACCAGCAAAAAGATAAATATTTTGGGATTGGCTTCGTGTGAGCACTTCAGATTTGATGTTGCCAATAACTTGATCTGCTGGATGGCTTTTGAGATAAATCAAATCACCTTGGTATGGAACAATAGCATTTTGAGGTGATGGCTGCAAATGTGTATCATCTGAGCTAACCTCTGTTGGTGAATTTGAAGTATCAGCCACTGATGAGAATGGTGGTGGTGGTATTGGGGGTATAGAGGTAACATTCTGATATTTTGGTGCCCAGGTGTAGGACTTTTATCAAAAGATGTTTGATTTTGTGAACTAGCAGAGGTTTGAGGATCAACCACTGTTGACCCAGAAGTGGCAGAGTTTACACAAGAGCTTGTAGCACTTGATCCTCTGTTTGAAGAATAGACTTTTGTTTGTGGAAGCACACAGTCATATCCTTGATTTTGATCTTCTTCAGATGATTGTGGTGTACCTGCATTGTCTAGCTTGATAGAAACATCAGTAAATGTGAATTTATCTAAATCAAAAAGCTCTGCAGGATTTGCTGGGATTTTCAGTGATGACAGTTCATTGAAGTTCACATTCAAAGTTTCTTCAACACACTTTGTCCTAGAGTTAAAAACTCTGTAGGCTTTGGCAGTGGTTGAGTATCCCAGAAAATAACCACAATCAATTTTGGTTGCAAACTTAGATATAGAATCTTTTAAGTTCAAAATGAAGCATAGATAGCAAAAAACTTTAAAATATGAAATCAGAGGTTTGATTTTATACAAAATCTCATAGGCAGTCTTTTGATACCTGGGGTTAATCAAAACTTTGTTTTGAACATAGCAAGCAGTGTTTACAGCCTTTGCCCAAAAGGACAAGGGTAAACCAGAATCTGCTAGCATAGTTCTTGCTGATTCAATTAAGGTTCTGTTTTTCCTTTCAACCACCCCATTTTGCTCTGGAGTTCTTGGAATGCTATATTGTCTAACAATTCCTTTTGACCCACAAAAAGCATCCAACTCCCTATTTCTAAACTCTGTTCCATTGTCACTTCTAAAGATTTTTACTGGAAGATCAAATTGCTTTTCTACTTGTTTGACAAAGTTTTGCAAAGTGCTTGCAGTTTCATCCTTAGAATGAAGAAAGAAGGTCCATGTAAACTTAGAGAAATCATCAATTATCACTAGGCAATACCTTTTGTGTTTTAAGCTCATGATTTACACTGAGCCAAACAAGTCCATGTGCAACAGTTGTAAGCACTGGCTTGTTTTGGACTATTCAATTGATTTGAAAGAACTTTTATGTTGTTTGCCTTTTAAACAGAAAACACAATGTTCATCATAGGAAAATTGCTTGTGAGGCAAACCTCTTACAAGACTTTGTTTTGAGAGTGTGGTGATAGTTTTAAGATTTGTGTGTCCAAGTCTTCTATGCCATAACTCAGTCTCTTTGCTAGAAGCAACTGAGAATAGACATGTCCCAGACATAGGATTATCTTTTAGCATATCTACCACATACACATTCCCACTTCTGTGTGCAGTGAGTTATGCTTTGCTCTCACCAATGATTTGATCAATCCTTTTAACAACCTCTGGTCCCACAATTTGACAAGTTTTCTTAGTGAAGAAAGCTCCATATCCTCTGTCACTCATTTGTGAGACACTCAGCAGGTTAAATCTCAGATTGTCAATCAAATTCACATTTTCAAACTTGAGTTTACCAGCCAGAACCGACCCATACCCTAAAACCTTTCCCTTTGAGTTATTACCAAAAGATATATCACCCCCATGAGCCATGAAGTCCTTGAGAAGGGCTCTACATCCTGTCATGTGCCTTGAACCTCCAGTATCTACATACCATAAGCTATCAAGGCAAGTAGAGGGTCCCTGCACATTTAAGTAAATAGATCAGTTAAGATTGGTCTCCAAAGCCAAAATGGCTTTGGATGGGGTCACAGATGGTCCAGCCTCAAGTCTAGGACAATGGTCAGTGGTTTTGAAATTTTCTTGTAACATCTGCTCTTGACCATTTCCTATCAGATGATTGTATCCATAAGGGTGCCTGTTTACTCTTTGCTTTGAAGGCTTTTTGTAACCTTCATAAGCACGAGGAACCTTTTTATAAGTAGGTTGGTCCCTACCCTCTTTGAAATGAGTTTGAAGGTGGGGCATCTGTCACTTGCACCTCTTTTTGAACAGAGGTTTTGTTTAAGGCTTTTGTAACAAATGTTTCAATTGGTTCAAAACTCTGCTTGGATTTATGTCCAACAGAACTTGAACTTTCTCTTTCAAGTGCTTTTACATTGATCTCTTTTACCTTTTGTTCATAGTTTTTGAGATAGGCACACTGTTGAGTTGAGTGATTTATTTTGCTGCAGATGGTGCATTTTGAAGAGTTTTTGATAACACAAGTTTTGTTAATGTCATAGGCTTTTAAAAGAAAACAATCTGCAGCCACATGATTTCTTTTTTCACAAAATTCACAAAACAAGTTTTTAATCTTTACTCTTCTTTTCCTATCAGAATTTTTCTCAGCAGTGGTTGTAACCTCTGCTGGCACATCTTTGATAGGGATCACCAGTGCTTTTGGGGCTTTAATACCATCAGTGGTTGTGAAGTCCATTGACTTAAAGTTCTCTAAAATATCACATTCATCTGAACAGGTTGGTTTAAACTGGTATTTTTCAATTTCTTTATCTTTTGTTGAAACCTCTGGTTTTTCCAAAACAATTTTGTTTCGAGCTTTATCAGTGATTTTTATCTCTTCACCAGCCAAATTTGTAGGGACAACTTCAACCAACTCAGAATTTCAGCAACAATTTTTCTCATTTTGGTCATAGGCTCTAAAACCTACACCAAACTTGATGTTGCTCTTGATCTGAGCATCAAGCATAATTTCATAACCTTTGCAGGACTCAACCCATTTTTCACAAGTGATTTGGGTTTCTTCTAACTCCTTTTTACAAACTTGGTATTTTTCTACCATAGTTTTGAGTTGGTCCTTGGTTATGCTTGATTCATGTCTTAGGCTACTCATTTCAGAATCTTTTTCACTTAACTTTGATTTTAACTCTTTAATCAGTTTTTTAAAATTAAGTTCATCTTCTAAAATTTTGTTTCTCAGGTTTTCATTCACCTTTTTGATGTTTGCAAAAGCAATGATGCATTTGTCAGAACATAGATCTTTAAGGATCTGAGGTGATACCTTTATAGCAGCCATGAGAGCACAATCACACTCATCTTCACACACATCAATGTTCCATGGGTCAGTAGGAGAGTTCTTTTCCTTATCAGCAGCATTTTCTCTTTCTTCACTTGAAACCACTGTTTCATCACAAACTTGAACTTCATCAGATTTTGACACTATCTCTACAGATTCAACACCTTCAGCAATTGTCTCTAAGGCCATTAAACAAAATTCTTGTTCAACATCATTTTTGGCCATTAAAGCAAAGTTTTCATCAGTCAAATCCTCAGGCAAACTGCTCCAGTCAACATAACTTTGTGTGAAAAAAGCTTTGTTGACCAACCTCTGCTGGACTAGCAGTGGTTTGAGCAGGTTATGTAACAATGGGTGCTTGTTGAACAAGCACTTCAGGATGAGATGGTGCCTGAACATATTGAATTTGTGGAGCAGTGGATTGAACATAATGCACTGAAACAGTGGTAGCAGGATGTGCAAAGTGGGCAGTGTTTTGAACATTTTGAGCAGGGGCATATTGGGAATAATGAGCAGTGTTTTGTGTGTGCTGAGGTCTAGGGCCAGGATGAGTCACTATTGGTCCAGAACTTTGAGATCTGCATTCTCTGGCAAAGTGTCCTATCCTATTACACTTATACACTTGACTTTTGATTTATCCAGCCCAACCTTCAACCCCCATGCAAACCTGGGAATTTTCTACCAGTTCTCTTATAAAATTTACTAGCCCTAACACTCAATAGGGCCAGTTGGTGCAAAATATCCATTTCCTCAAGATCAGAAGGTTCAATGTGTTGTAAATCATTCAGCTCAAAGGATAGATTGTTAGAGGTTTGGCTTTCCCCACTAGCAGTAAAAGCATAGTTGGGTGCATATGTTTCAGATCCAAAGTTCCCACCAGATGTAATATCTATATAGTGATCATAACTTTGGTCCTTACTTCTGTCAGAACCCTCTTCTTGGCCAAAAAGAGCTGTATTGCCCAATGAGTAATCATCAGTCATTTTGCCAGAATCTTGCAACTTCTTTTTCTGGTTTAACTCTCTCTCATAAGTGAGGAGTATCCCATGAAGTTGTGTCAACGACATTTCTTTAAACCCAACAGATTTTCACGTTACATAAGCTACCGTCTCCCACTTATCTGGTAACGATCTAAGGAAACGACTTTTGATAGTCGAATTAGGAAAAACCACGTTAACCAGTCTAAGTTCACTGATGAGACAGTTGTAACGTTCAAATTGTTGTGTTAGAGACTCTCCTTTCAAGTGACAAAACATTTCATACTGCTGATTTAGAACTTCTCTATTACTTTCTATCACTTCCTCAGTCCCACCAAATTGCTCCTTAAGTGCATCCCATAACTCCTTTGCACTAAATTTCATTGGGTAAGGTCGAAGCAACTATGCTAAATGCCTTAGCATCCAATTCAATTTTCTGGAAATCCTGCTTCGAAAAGTTTTCAGGATTTTTTGGCACTTGTTTGGTTGGATCCTCTGTGCTTGGAACCATTGGAACGTGAGATCCATAAGCAACAGATCTCCAGCAACCGGTGTTTTGCTGAGCAAGGATGTGACCCATCCGTCGTTGCCAAATGAAATATTCATTTCTTTTGAGCATCGACGGTTTGAACAAGGAACCATAATTGGCATCATGTGTGTTTTGAGACATTTTCAGTTGATTTTTCACAGATTTTGTTTTAAAAACTTTGAACGTAATAAAACTCTGAATATCAAGCTACGAACAACCAAACTGATTAGCAAGAGAGCTGATCTATTCGAACCAAATCGATTGTTAGAACGAATTTGATGAATCAAGCTCTGATACCAATTGTTAGGATCTGAGTTTGAATTACTTGTAGTTTTTGTTGCAAA
The DNA here is from genome assembly GCA_947069175.1 of Scalesia atractyloides. Taxonomy (NCBI): domain Eukaryota; kingdom Viridiplantae; phylum Streptophyta; class Magnoliopsida; order Asterales; family Asteraceae; genus Scalesia; species Scalesia atractyloides. The sequence continues at coordinate 54,793,976 of CAMTDV010000016.1, read as the reverse complement.
AATGGAAAATGATTGAATTAAAGAGATTTGCAGCGGAATAAGATGGAAAACTTTTACTACAAGCAATGGTCATTTGTTTTCATCATCATCATGCTTTCAAGTTGATTAACTTGCATGTGATTCACAAACTCCCCCTCAGCCTTTGCAATTACAGTTTGGTAATGAGAAAATGCAGAGAAGATGATATGCGAAAGTAAATCTTTTAAGAGATAAGTTTAAAGGTTACATGAGTTGCCTATTTATACTAACTATCTAACCTCTGAGCATCTTTGATAACGCCAGGGTTGATAGTGACAGGAAACTAAGATGTAACTAACTCTAAACACTACTTATACTAACTATCAGTACTTGGCACTGCTACATTTATTAACTAAACTAATGACTAAACTCTGATCACTATCCTCTGTCCCTTGTTAACTCTGGCAGACCTTGAAGCTTTGTGAAGGCAGATGATAGGATGAGCAGTCCTTATGGAAAGCAGTGTAAGTACATCAGAGCTTGTAACCTCTGATAGTTGAACCAAAGCTCGGATAGTGTTATTTGGCTTTATATCCTATGTTCCTTTCATAGGGTTCAATCCCAACACATTGTTATGCTGACGTATTTATTTTCATATATGTTTCAGGTGCGAATGTTTGAGCTTGATCATGCTACATATAGGATGGACTATGGACTTTAGTGACTTAAAATATGAAGATAATTTAATTTTCGTTATGTTTTTATCCGTTTAATCAATGACAATGTAAACAATTTTATTCAATAAAACTTAACATATTATGCTATGGTTGTTGAAACAATAGTTCTGTTACGACACTCCATGACGTTTCCGCCGCGGTTTGTTGTTTTACGCGGTCGGGGTGTGACACGTAACACGCCCCATGACGCTCCTAGCTCCTCAGACTGCAAGTCCCCATGTATGATGTATCTAACGACCTGCAAGTATGCAGAAAAAGTGTATCATCGATTCAATCGGCGAGTTCACAGTTTTGTTTAACATAAAACAAGTAGGTGTTTAGTTTAAAGACATGTTGTTAATAACTCGATACCGGAGTGACGTTGTTTGTTTGCCCTCATCAATGCCTATCAACATTGGCCATATGTTTAGGGTCCTTAGTTCACGCCCGACCTCCAAGGTACGGTGTGAGGTTGTCAAGCCTAATAGCGCTATCAACTAATACCCCATTGCCTCCAAGGCAACTAGTTGAGTAGTAAGTAGGGACTTTCACGATTGTGTTAAGTTTATTAACCAACATCGAAATTAATTTACAACAGGTGTAAAAAGTATTCCTCCAAGGAATAGTAGTTTGTCCCCCCGGGACGCATGCTTGTGAAAGAGTAGTGAACTCACCTTTGTTTGCTCGGTAGTGTTAACATGTCTTTATATGTTAAGTAAGTGTTACGTCCGTTACACGCGGCCTAATGTACATTTAAATGTAAGTATGCATACAAATAGAGCGTTTGCAATACCCTAAGTGCCCAAACTACTCAGTGTTTTAGTGATCAGGTTAATATGTTTATTATACAGTATCACACAGTAGCTAGGGTTTTTATTTCACACAGAGAGAAAACTTGTATTTCATCCACTGAGTATAGATACTTATGTTCTACCTTCTAACAATTAAGTTCTGATAATTAAGTTCTGATAATTAAGTTTACCAATTAAGTTTTGACAATTAAGTTCTACCAATTAAGTTCTATCACACGAATAGTATCAACAAGTCTGATAAACAGTTACTCAATCATTTACGATCACACATTCATTCTTTCAAGCATAATCACTAAGCACGGAACTATTGTTTAAAGAACTAGGGTTTGCATGAAATCAGAAGAACAAGAATTAACAACATGTAATATAAACATTTACCTTAGATTGATTTAGAGTTTGCTCAATGAGAACTAAGAGATCAAAGATCAAAAGTTTAGAGATGTGAGAAGCCTCAGATGATTAGAGAGTTTGCAACAGTCATATGATTGGAATTATGAGAGGTTTAGGGTTATGCAGTAGTTATTAGAGTTTCACAATTAACCCTAAACACCCCTAACTAATCCTATTTTTACATATTTCAGATAACCACATGTAATTTACAATTAATAAACACAACACACATGTTTCACATGTAACACATAAATTTCATGCAATGCTAAGAATGTATGTCTAAATTAACAGTGTTAGGTTAAAGTATCAACCTGAAATTGCGGGTTATCACAATCTTGTATCTTGGTCTTTTAAGTGTCAGCATGTCTTCTCGAGATAAAGTGCTAAAGCTGAATATCGTGGTATTGCCGAAGCGGCTTGGATTCATAATCTTCATCTTGAGTTACATTGTCCCGTGTCTTGGGCCACTCTTTTCTTTTGTGATAATGTTATTGTCGTATATCTACCATCTAACCCTGTAAAGTAACAACACCAAACATGTGGAATTATATATACACTTTGTAAGGGAACCTGTTGCCATTGGTCAAGTGCGTGTGTTCATGTTCCTCAGCTCATAGTTTGTAGATATCTTCACCAAAGGCTTACTATAACAACTATTTATAGATTTTCGAGACAGTCTTAATGTTCGAGGTCCCTCTGCTCAGACTGTGCGAGGGTGGGGTTATGTTAGATAGATTAAACAAGCTGATAGGATCTAAGTTTGAATTAGTTGTGATTTTTCTTTCAAAAAATGAAAAGTCAACGTAGAAATCAAAGTAAGATGCAGCGGAAATATATGGAAAAATTTTATCACAACTAATGGCCGTTTGTTTTGCTCATCATGCTTTCAAACTTATAGTTTTTGCATGTGAATCACAAACTCCCCCTTAGCCCAATAAGAACGATGATAGTAAAGAAATACAGAGAAGATAATAGACGAATGATCTTTTTTAGATAGATGAATAAAAACAGTACAACTGATTGAGTATTTATACTACACTTCTAACCTCTGAGCATCTTTGATGACGTCAGGGTTGATAGTGACATGTAACAAAAAAAACTAACTCTAAGGATTGCTCTACCTAAACTCTGATCAGTGCCAAGCACTGTTACATTGAATATAAAACTAATAAAGCTAAAACACTTATCTCTATCCTCTGCTTGTGTCTTCTGGCAGACCTTTGATCGTTGTCGTTTAGTGTGAGCAGATGATAGAAGGCAGAGCATAGGTAAGGCAGAGTTTATTGAACAAAGCATGGATACTCTGTTATCAGGATCAAACATCTGATGTGATTTTGGCTTTATATCATCTGTTCCTTTTTGCAGGGTTCAATCCCAACAATCTCCCCTGGAACAGATGATGTCAAAACACATTTATTTATGATCTTTATTCCTCAATAGGAGTTCTCTAATCTGCCCTATGAATTGTAATTCAAAGTTGAGAGACTCCACATCATCTTCATCCTTTTCGAGCACCAGATTCAAAAGATCTTGAGATCTTCTGCACATAGCTCATATGCATCCTCCATTTTAAGCTTAGTGGCAACACCATTTGACTTGAGCAAGGTCAATTCATGGGAGTTTTTGTCAACTTTCCATTTTAAATTTTTTGGGTCAGATGGTTTTCTAGGATGGCTATTTATTGTTGAGGTTGGTGGTAACATCTGAAGAGCAATCTTTGATAAGTCTTCTCTTAGTTTGTCACTTACTTCATATGAGTGGAAATTGATCATGTTTCTGATGCCTTCTTTGATAAAGTTGTGTTCAAACCTTTTCTGGTCTTCTCCAGTCATCTCCCTTTGCCTTTTTCTTTGATTTAAAGCAAGTGTGGATGGAACAGATGTTGAGACATGTTGGTGCATAATGTCTATGTCTTTGTCTTATATTGAGTCTGTATAGTATAGAGCTGAATAGGCTAGTCGTATGAAGTATTTATGTAATGTTTAGAAAAGTTCGCTCATGAGTTATCATGTAAAGCCAAGTTCGGGCGAACTTAGGTCCTCCTCGGGCGAACTTGTAGTTCTATAAATACCTAGCAAGCCTCTCACATTTGTAACTTTTGCATTTTGGAGGCGAAGCTCTGTCAGTTTGTACTCTTGACGTTTGATCAATAATACTGTGTTAAACTGATTAATTCTTGTCTATTGGTAAACACGACGTAATATTTCCGCTATTATGGACGTTAGATATCAAATTTAGGTTCCTTAGCATCGAGGATCGGTCCTACAAGTGGTATCAAAGCTAGAACAGCTTGATTTGATTGTAATCAAGACAAGAACACTTCTATTTCACCTCCATTCTTCTATTTTTCATTACTTTTTCACAAATATGAAGAATTCACGGTCAAAATCTTTTCAATTTTGAATATATCATGTCAAATACAACAAAGATAAACCCTTGAAAAGATTGGAGACCAAATTCAACCGAATTGATGTCAAAATTTTGAAAAAACCATGTTTGACAAAACCATGTTCATCGAACTTGTTAACCAAGTTCGGCCGAACTTGTGCTAAAAACTCACTTTTTCAATGATTTTTTACCAAGTTCGCTCAAACTTGAGGTGTTTTTGAAGAAATCTGTGTCAAGTTCGCTCGAAGTTCAGTATTTCATTGATTTTATATCCAGTTCGACCGAACTTGGGTAATATCAAGGAAATTCTAGATAAGTTCGCCCGAACTTACAAGATTGTTATCAAATTGCAAGTTCGACCGAAGTTCAAAAGATTTTTTTTCAAAATCAGAAGTCACAAGTTCGACCAAACTTGTGACAAAATCAAAGAATTCTTCATTTTAACTACAAGTTCGACCGAACTTGTAGTAGAACTAACATTTTCAAAAGTTTTTGAGTGTTTTCAGTGTACACGTCTCGTTATTCACAATGGATGATATTCAAAGAGATTATATGTCTGGAGCTAGTTCATCAAATGCCAACGGTATCCAACAAGTCAATCTTGACAACAAGATGGGCACGACTGTTAAACCACCAAAGCTAATGAGCATGGATGAGTATGAAGGATGGAAAGAGAAGTTTACATATTGGGTTCAAGCCATGCACTTCCTAGGCTGGGTGTCGATCGAGAGAGGTTATACAGTTCTGTTGGACGAATATCAGCAAGTTCTGGAGAAATACAAGTATTCCACGACACAGAAAGAAGAATACATTGCTGAGAAAAAGATGATTAGTCTTATCCAACAATCCGTCAAAGAAGATATTCTCGTCTTGCTACCGGAGTATAAAACTGCAAGAGATCTCTGGCTCTCACTTCAAAAGAAGTATCAAGGAAGCGTGGAGATGATCAAAAGCAAGAAAGCGCTCATCATGAAAGAGTTCGATATCTTCAACATGCTGAAGGGTGAGACCATGAAGCAGATGATTGAACGCTTCTGTCATCTTAAAGTCCAAATGCGAAGACACGGTCTTAAGAAGATCGAACAAGAATACATCGACAAGCTTGCAGACGTTCTACCAGATGGAGAGTGGACCACTTACCTAATGGTTCTGAAGGAAAGCAAAAAATGGGAATTCTTCAAGCTGTCAACATTTATCAATAAACTCGAAGGTCATGAAATGGAAGTCTTAAAGATTGCAAAGTCAAAGAACGCTAATGTTGTTCAAGACGTTGGTTTGTACTACAAGAGTGGAATGCAAGATAACATTTCAAGCCCAAAGATTCAGACAGCATTCAACGCAAGTGTGAATTCTTCGATCAATTCGCAGCAGAATCAGAATCAATCATATCCTCAATATGATCAAAGTCCACAGTCTTCATTCTCAAGAACTGGTTCAAATTCGTCTTATCAGAGTCAAGCAAATCAGAACAAACAAACAAATTCTGATTCGAATGTATTCAAATGTAACATCGTTGTTAATTTGAACAATGTTGTTTCTGAGCAAACTGCTAAACAACACTGGCACTTCTCGCCACTGTTCTAGAATCGTATGAAAGTCTTGTAGCATGGAAAACGGCAATCCCGAGATGACCGCTGAAGACTACGACCAGGTGGACGAAGAAGAACTGGAGCTCATGGATATAAAATGGTGTTTAGCATCTATCATCCGAAGGGTCACAAAGTTTGTTGCTCTCACAGGCCGTGATATCGAAATTCGAGCAACAAACTAGGATTTGATAAAACAAAGGTCACGTGCTTCAGATGCCTATAGAAAGGGCATTTCAAGAGAGAGTGCAAAAATCCTGAAACAACGGGAAATCAAAGTCAATTCGGAGGAGGCAACGAGTATTACAAGAAGTCACTTCAGTACAAGCCTTTCCCGAATAAGACTCTGGTTGAAATCCAAGAGAAATCAAATAGCAGTAACACTGAGAAAGCTATGGTTGCATCAAACGAAGATGATGGTTTCGACTGGAATTCTTATATCAGTAAGAAGACCAGAGTTGCATTGATGGCACAAATTGTTGAAGATACATCTGCCGAAGGCTCAGCAGCTTTAGAGAATATTCTACTGGAACAGTATCTGCATCAACAACAAGAAGAAGAGGAGTACATTCACATGAAGCATCAATGAATTTAAACTCCTGATTTGTGTGATAGTTTTGCAGGTCACTTTGATGGAAATTCTCAGGAGCAAGCTGTCGAGGAGAAATCTATTGAAAAGGTCATTGATGTTACTCAAGAAGTGAATGCCGAAAACCTCAAGAATATTACCAACAAAGCTTTAATGGCAAATCTAACAAAGGTAGGTTCAGAGGTAAATGAAGTTGTCAAAGTACAAGTTGTAGAGGTTGAGAAACCTTGTACAAAATGTACCGAACCATGTATCGAATGTGCCGAAAAATCAAAGATCATCGCTGAGAGCAATGTGCATAATGAACTTTTAAAATACGATTATCATACATGAAAGAAGCATATGACAAAATGAAAGATGATTATGGCAGGCTAGATCGAAACAATGTCGAACAACACGACACTGTGAGGATGTTGAAAGGAAAAGTAATGGATAAGCAAAAAGCGATTAATATCTATATTAACACCATTGCTGAAACTAAGCAACAACTCCAGGACATGAAAATTGAAACAGAGCGTGCTCAACAACTTTTGAGAAACCTAAAAAGAAAATTGGTAAAGAATACAGCAATGTTCCTCCACCCCTATGCGAGAAGTATTGTCACAAATCCACTGATGGGATAGATAAGGCACTCAACATTGAGTTGTTATCTGAAAAGAAAACTAAGTTGCCAGTGATGTTATCTATACTAAATCTAATGCCGACCCGAGTTCACAGTCCGAAGATGACGATACATCATCGGAGAATGATCTATGTGATGATCCTAATGTTGTAATGTACAAGATTAAGGAATCTGATAGATTATACTTTGATGACAGTTTTCCGATTCAGAACGTGAAGGAAGAATCGTTAGATAAATTCTTTAAACTCGTGGAAGTCACATCAGATGATCTGGAGATCAATGAAATAACTACCAAAGGAATGGTGGTGATCATCCGGAAACCGGAGAGCTGGGTTGGGATTAGAAGAATCAGATGAACCTAAAAAAGAAATCGTCACCATATCACGAATACAAGAATAAAAACATGAATTTTGTATATGGGACGAGCATGGTTCATGAGGAAAGTTTGATTGGTAAACAATCAAATGATGAGTTTAAGAAACAAAAAGAACTTGGAGATAAAGCCAAAATTGCAAGTGGTGCCAAAACAAGTGGTGTAAAACCCACTAAAGGACATCCACATGATTCTTGGACTTGTTTCAAGTGCAACGAAATTGGTCATATTGCACGCCAATGTCCGTAATCAAAGCCGGCTTATCTTCGAAAGAAAGAAAGTTCAAATGTTGTGAAACCAAAGCAACCAAAGTTTGTAAAACGTGTAAATATTTTTGAAAATAAATGAATCAAAATGGACGTTAGATATCAAATTTAGGTTCCTTAGCATCGAGGATCGGTCCTACAAGATAGACTTTTGCGAAGGTTGAGCTTTAGGAACAATAACCTCTGATGGATAAGTAGGCTTCTTTGGCAATGTAGGATCAGTTTTTCTTCTTTCTTCAAGCCTCTTATAAGTGTCAATCACCTAACCTCTAACCATCTTGTGATCTGGTTCTTTGACCCATAATTTGCAGCTATCAGTTCTTCCTTCATTCTTCTGAGCTTTAAAGCTTTGTCAGACACATTATTCTTATACTTGTTCATCTGGAGGAGTGGGCTTTTTGAGAGGATCCTTTAACATTTCGTGCATTCTTTCAACCTCTTCTTTCAAATCACTCATGGTCCAGTCTTTAAACTGTGCCCTTGTAGCCTTGTATTGTTTATTCTCCATGATATGCTCAATGTAGTCATTCTTTAAGCTCTCATCTTCTCTTTCTAACAGCTTTTTGCACAAGTCTTTTGAGAATTCTTCTAATCTTCTGACTTTGCTCAGCTGGTACTGCATGTAATTTTGTACTTCTCTGTCAGTTCTTCCCTTTGTATCTCTCCTGGTGATATCCTCTGCAACCAGCAAAAAGACAAATGTTTTGGATTGGCTTCTTGTGAGCACCCCATCATTGATGTTGCCAATGATTTGAACAGATGGATGACTTTTAAGGTTGATTAGATCTCCCTTATATGGTAGATGGCATTTTGAGATGAAGGTTGTAGATGGGAATCATTAGAGCTAACATTTGTTGGCAATTTTGAAGTGCCAACATCTGTTTGAAATGGAGGTGGAGGTATAGGTGGAATGGGTGTAAATGATAGTTTATTTTTTTCACAGAGAATGGATTTTTATCAACAATGGTTTGGTTTTGTGAGCTGGCAGAGGTTTGTGGGTCAACAACTGTTGAGTCAGCAGTGGTAGAGTTGTCATAGTTGTTGGTAACTGTCACACCCTCAATTTCCACTTGCGGAGTTTTACCGCGAGGCGTGTGAACAAACCAGAATCTGAAACACTAGTACGTCGAACGACTCTATATGATTTGATAATACGTTTTCCAAAATCATTTGTTGTGGATTTTATATTGTCTAAATTAATTACCAATATTTAGCAGAAGCATTAGTTTTTAAAGTTGAGCGGAAGCATAAAATAAATAGGGAAGCGGGCGCCAACACAAACGCCAAAACAAATGAAAAACCTCAAAACAATATTTATAATTGAGACTCGATAAAAGATGTCTTGTTCAATGCATGTGCGTGCACCTAGAGCTCCTAGCGTCCTGAGAAACATGTAAAGAAACAAGTGTCAACATTAAAGATGAGTGAGTTCACAGGTTTTCATAAATTCGTTTGTTCGGTTATAGTTTGTTTTCTCCGTTATCCCTAACCCGAGATAACGTATTGGTTCCATTATTCCAACCGGGAATAATAATAAGTTGTTGCTTCCATTATCCTCAACCCGAGATAATATAGTTGTTGTCTCCATTATTCCAAACCCGGAATAATAAGTTGTTGTTTCCATTATCCTCAACCCGGGATAATATAGTTGTTTCGTAATTAAGTTCAATGTTAACATATATAGGTAGCTAGCCTAAAGTCATGTCACGTAAGAGTTTGCGATCGAAGCTGACTGTTGTGCCTCCGTGTTGCCAGGCCTATCACTGACCATGGCGAAGTTAGGCCAAATATTCACCCGTTGACCATACCCGGTCGGCTAGCGCAACTAGCTCGGATGGGGCTTGTCGGGCCCAGTAGTACTACTTATAATTCCCCCGCTATTAAACCCAATACTAACGATCCGAGAGATTGACGAGGACTTAAGTGATAAACCTGCTTAGTGACCATAACATTACATTAACATTAACTTAGTTACCGAATAGTTATGTGACGTTAAATTCGTATAACGTAAAGAGATTGAGTTTAAAGAGTGTATACATGTTTCTCCCCCTGTTGTTTAAAAACCGGATAAAGTTAGGGGCCGTGAACTCACCTTTATTTGCTCGGTTAGTGTAGCAAAGAAGTTATAAAAGATGGGACCGCTAGTTGCGTCCTAACAAACCAATTAATTCCAAGTCAGTGTGTGAACACACCAATACAAATTCTACAGTTATTTACGCACAAAGTGATACACACAAACAACATATCTAACACTCAAACATGCATGCAAGTATCCTCATGTGATCATAGTAATCAAACAACTTATCATGAACATAATCCAATCCATGCAACACTTTGGTGCACCCAATCACAAGTTATCAAATTTTAGCTTAACACTCATAATTCAGCTGTTTTCTAGGATTTTTATAAAATAGTTCCAACGTTCTAAAAATTCCAATATTTTTACAGTAGGTGACATTTATACTATAGAAATTTATATAAATTTTCCAAGTCCTAAATCTTTACCAATTAACCATAAATATTAATACACTAGGCTGCAGTCAGATTTATCGCTTTCTGACTGCAGTTGACGGAAGAATTTATTTAAAAATCACTGATCGTCCAATTAACAAAATTCCAGTTGGAGTTGCCCGGAAATTTCCATACCTAGTTTCTGTACAAAAATCATGACTCAATTCCCTACTGATTTTAAAATCCAACTCGATAAACAACTAACAAAATTTCAGGATTTTCACAGTTTTAGTTACTGAACTTATTTGGCCCTTTAAAAATATCAAACGACTTCAGAAAATTATGAATCCAGCGCCATTAGATTCGTTATTCAAATCTCTACGTTCTAGACATTAGAAAATCCGTTTTTCGACTACTAATGACCGAGTTACAGCCAGATGAAGTCGGCTGTAACTATTACTCAGCAACTGTTTTCAGCATATTGTTACCATTAATTCGCACAATCCGTCAATATTATTAACCTAGGCGATCAAGAACCGGTTTTTCTAATCATAATTCAATACCTATAACCTATCCATGCAACTCTAATTCACACCTCTAGTTTTTTTTTTATAAACAAAACACAGCCTATAATATTCATCTTTCAAACAACATTACTTGCAATCTAGTATTAACAAATCCGCAAACAATCATTCATCTCATACAATCATGCAAATCCGAGAACAACAAAGTTAAAACACATGTATTCCGAATATGATATGATAAATTCAATTCTTTTAACGATAAGGTAAACGAACCGTGAGTACTATAAGGGATTGGTGATCAAAGATTGCTTGCAACCGAGAAGATCCGTGACCGAGAAAGGAGGTTATTCGCGGCTGAGAAAAGTAGTAGGCTGTTTTGTTGATCGAATAGAGGTGAACAATGGTTGATCTTGCGACTGAATGGAGGTGAACAAGAGCTGTTTGCGGTTGAATGGAATGAACGATCAACTGTTCGCGATCAATGGAGCAAGAGAAGGCAGCCGACGGCTGTTTTGCTTGTTAGGGTTTTGGAATTGTGAATGAAAGCATGCATGTGAGTTTGTATATATAGGCGCAAAGAAAGATAAGGGTTACGGTTTGGCTTGAGCTTGTGGCCGAGAAACTTGTGTGGGTTGGTTTGGGTTTTATCTTGCGGCCGGGATATGTTTAAGGTTGGTTTGATCTCGGTTTGGGTTTGCGGTTTGGGTTGCACACGGCCAAGAACGGTTTGAGTTCTAAACTTGGTTAATTCCTAGAGTCACAAGAAACCAAAGTTGGTTCGTGTCACGGTTCGGTTCGTGTACATATCTACCATAATTATTTTATAGCTAAAACAATCACACAACACACATCACGTATTCATTAACTCGTACACGTTTAATACTTAGCTTATACTTTATTTGACAAGTGTCGCGTTTAAGTTATCCGAAAAAACCCGGGATGTCACATTATCCCCATGTTGAAAGAATTTTCGTCCCGAAAATTGAGTAAACGCGGTTTAGAATGTAGCGTACATGTTTAGAGTGCCACGCACAAAGAGTTAGTTCGTTAATGATGGTACGCGAAGTTACAAGAAGTTCCCAAGTGCCATACACAAAGATTTCCAAGTGCCATGCACAAGAATTTAGTTAACAATAGTACACGAAAGTATGAGAAGTTTCCAGGTTGTCACATCATCCCCATGTTGAAAGAATTTTTGTCCCGAAAATTTAGTTACTGGTATCGTTAGATTGCTGCTCAGTTGCGAAGTGGTGTGGGTATTTGCTTTTCATTTGATCCTCTATTTCCCACGTGAACTCCGGTCCACGCTTAGAGTCCCAACGAACCTTAACGATCGGAATTTTGCTGTGCCTTCGAGTCTTGATCTCACGATCCATGATCTCGATAGGCTGTTCCACAAAGTGCAGTTGTTCATCCACTTGGATCTCATCCAATGGAATGACTAGAGTTTCATCTGATAGACACTTCTTCAGATTTGACACGTGAAATACGTTGTGAACTCCACTGAGTTCGGCAGGAAGATCTAATTGATAAGCCACGGGTCCGATACGTTTCAAGATTACAAACGGACCTACGTATCGTGGGTTTAGTTTGCCCCGTTTTCCAAAACGGATTACACCCTTCCAGGGTGACACCTTTAGTAGGACGCGATCGCCTACTTGAAATTCGAGCGGTTTGCGTCGTTGATCAGCGTAGCTTTTCTGTCGATCTCGTGCCGCCGCCATGCGGTTTCTGATTTGTACAATCTTTTCAGTAGCCTCAAGTATTAACTCAGGGCCTGTGAGTTGACTGTCACCGACTTCTGCCCAACAGACCGGTGATCTACATTTACGACCGTATAATGCCTCGAACGGTGCTGCCGAAATACTCGTATGATAGCTGTTGTTATATGAGAATTCTACTAGAGGCAGGTGAATTTCCCAACGATTTCCGAAGTCTACTACGCATGCTCTAAGCATGTCTTCCAAGGTCTGTATGGTCCTTTCGCTTTGACCATCAGTCTGAGGGTGATAGGCTGTGCTCATATCTAAGCGTGTTCCCAACGCTTTCTGGAGTGACTACCAGAAGTTCGACGTGAAGCGAGCATCTCTGTCTGAGACGATGGACGTTGGCACTCCGTGCCGAGAAACTACTTCCTTAATGTAGATGCGAGTCAACTTCTCCATCTTATCTGTTTCTTTAATAGCTAGGAAGTGTGCGGACTTAGTTAAACGATCCACAATTACCCAGATGGTATCGCAACCACCCAAGGTTCGCGGGAGTTTAGTGATGAAATCCATTGAGATCTGATCCCATTTCCACACTGGGATCTCAGGTTGTTGGAGTAGCCCCGATGGCTTTTGATACTCCACCTTGACTTTTGCACAAGTCAAACATTTACTCACGTAGGTGGCTATATCGGCTTTCATGTTGGGCCACCAATACGCAGCTTTAAGGTCTTGATACATCTTATCCGAACCCGGATGGACAGAGTATCGGGATTTGTGAGCTTCATCCATGACTAGCTCTCTGAGGTTTCCGTAGAGAGGTACCCATATGCGATTCATGAAATACCGGGCTCCATTGGGTTTTACTTCCCAATCGCGTTCCATTTTTCCCACCGATTCGGCTTTGATGTTATCCTCCTTAACTACTTCTAACTGGGCGTCGCGTATTTGTTCGGGTAGCCCCGAATGAATAGTGAGTTGTAGTGCTCGTACGTGACGATGTTTCAAGTGTTCCTTCCTACTGAGGGCATCAGCTACCACGTTAGCTTTACCCGGGTGATATCGAATGGCACACTCATAATCGTTCAAGAGTTCGACCCAGCGACGCTGTCGCATGTTCAACTCCTTCTGATCAAAGATGTGTTGGAGGCTCTTGTGGTCCGTAAAGATTGTGCACTTCGTTCCATAGAGGTAGTGTCTCCAAATCTTAAGTGCAAACACTACTGCTCCCAATTCCAGGTCATGCGTCGTGTAGTTTTTCTCGTGAACCTTCAGTTGTCGCGACGCATACGCGATGACCTTATCGCGTTGCATGAGTACGCATCCCAATCCCTGAATGGAAGCATCACAATACACTACAAAGTCATCTGTCCCTTCCGGCAAGGACAGAATGGGTGCACTGCAAAGTTTCTGCTTCAGCAATTGAAATGCCGCTTCCTGCTTGTCACCCCAAGCATACTTGATGCCTTTCTGGGTGAGGGTAGTAAGCGGTTGTGCGATCTTTGAAAACCCCTCGATGAAACGTCTGTAGTAACCAGCCAATCCCAAAAATTGGCGGATCTCCGTCGGTGTCTTAGGTGCTTCCCAGTTTTTGATGGCTTCAATCTTGGCAGGGTCCACGTGGATTCCCCTTTCATTCACGATATGCCCGAGAAACTGAACTTCCCGAATCCAGAAATCACACTTCAAAAGCTTGGCATATAGTTTTTCCTGTTGGAGTAATCCTAACAGTAATCGTAGATGTTCAGCATGCTCTTCTTCACTTTTGGAGTAGATGAGTATGTCATCGATGAACACAATGACAAACTTGTCGAGGTATGGTTTACACACGCGGTTCATGAGGTCCATGAACACCGCAGGTGCGTTGGTGAGACCGAAGGGCATGACCAAGAACTCATAATGGCCATACCGAGTACGAAATGCCGTCTTAGCGATATCCTCCTCCCTGACGCGTAGCTGGTGGTAACCGGACCGTAAATCAATCTTAGAGTAGTAACTTGACCCTTGAAGTTGGTCGAAGAGATCGTCGATGCGAGGTAACGGGTATCGGTTCTTGACTGTAACCTTGTTGAGTTCCCTGTAGTCGATGCACATGCGGAAAGTCCCGTCCTTCTTCTTGACAAACAGGACTGGAGCTCCCCATGGCGAAACGCTTGGTCGGATAAATCCTTTTTCTAATAGCTCCTGAAGTTGGGTAGACAGCTCCTGCAGCTCGGCTGGAGCTAGGCGGTATGGAGCCTTGGCGACAGGAGTTGCATTGTTCGCCAATTCGATTTCAAACTCTAATTGTCGATGGGGTGGGAGACCAGGTAGTTCTTCTGGGAATACATCGGAAAAATCACGGACGACAGGGATGTCTTCTATACGTTTCTCTTCCTTAGGCTGTTCGATAATCAGTGCGAGTAAAGCGAAGGAGTTCTTTTTCCGAAGATACTTCTGCGCTTGCATGTATGAGATGATGTTGGTGATGGCGCTTGCCTTATCGCCTTGTACCGTCAGGATTTCGCCGTTAGAGAGCGGAATACGGATAGATTTTTAGAAGCAGAGAACTTCAGCCCGGACGTCGGATAGCCAGTCCATTCCGACTACCACGTCAAAACTACCCAGGGTAGTTGTCATCAGATCAATGGTAAAGGTGTGGCCCGCGAGTTTGAGTTGACAGCCGGATACTATTTGGGTCACATCTACAGACTTACCATCGGCTAATTCTATAACATAAGGGGTCTCTAATGGTTTAAGCGCGAGATTTAGGTTCTTCCTAAAAGACTCAGATATAAAGCTCCTATCCGCACCCGTATCAAAAAGCACAGAAGCAAAATGTTCATTAAGGGGAAACTTACCGGTGACCACGTTCGAGTCGTTTCTGGCCTCTCCGCGGCCCAATGTAAATGCACGACCTTTGGCACCTCCTGTGCCACCGTTCCCATTATTGTTGTTGTTGTTATTGTTGTTGTGGTTGTTGTGGTTGTTGTGGTTGTGGTTGTTCCCACCATTGTTGTTGTTGTTACGTAGCTGTGGGCAGTCTCTTTTAAAGTGAGCAGTGCTACCGCACTGATAGCATCCCCGGTTGATACCCTGCTGCTGACCCTGGGGTTGATTTTGATTTTGTCGGGACATGATTTCCCCACGACAATCCTTTGCCGCATGTCCCATCTTGCCACATCGTTGGCAGCGATTTCCGCACAAGGGCCGTTATGATGGAGATTACAGCGGTTGCACTGCGGCTTTCGACCTACATAGCCGCCTGCATTCTGGTTGTTGTTATTGTTGTTGGCGGGATGATTTTGGTGACCCCGGTGGCTGTTGTAATGATTGAACCGTTTCTGATTCCCCTGCTACGGCTGGGATGATGAAGACTGTCGAGCAGACGAGTCTTCAAACTTTCTTTTGTTATCCGGGGCAACTTCAGTTGTACCCCGTGCTGGCAGCTTCTTCTGTTCCACCGCCTTATCGGTGAGTTTTCGAGCCAATCGGATTGCTTGATGTTCAGTTACAGGGTTACTAGCCATTACCATACCCTGAATTTCCGGAACCAGACCCCAAGATAGAACTCGAGTCTTTTCTCCACCGTGTTGGCCAAATCGGGACACAGAAATACCAAGTCATGATGTTTTGCGGTGTAAGCTTCAATTTCCGATCCCACCATCTTGTGGTTCCATAAGGCTTGCTCCAACTGTTGCACTCTGTCTCGTGGACAGTACTCCTCTTTGATTAGGGCCTTGAACTCGGCCCAGGCCATTGCATTGGCAGCAATAAGTCCACGCGTTTGGACTTGTGCATTCCACCATGTCAGTGCCCCATCTTTCAGTGTTGAGGCTGCGTATTAGACCTTGTTGTCCTCTAGGCAGTTGCACATTTCAAAAACGGATTCGGATTTTTCGATCCAGCGGACCAGTCCAATGGGTCCTTCCGCCCCGAGAATTTGCTTGGCTTCGCGTCAAGGAACATCTTGTAGGGGTTAAAGCCCCCTCCTGCTGACAGAGAACAGGAAGTCAGCAAGGAATTTTATTAGCCTCACTATTAGATTTTCACGCGAAAATTTAATAATGGTTACCTGCCGGTTGGTTCTGAAACACCGCTAAAGCTGCGTTCACGTGCTCTTGAATCATGGCAGCTAGCTCTTCGGGCGTCAAGTTAAGGTTTCCACGTCTTCCAGTTGCCATTTAGATCTTCGAAACACAACACAAACACACCCCGATAAGTCTATATATCCAATATAGTTATCCTACTTCGTACTTTAATAATTATTAAGTTATGTCAACTCAATATGTTAAATAGTCAAAAGAAATACTTGATTAACTGAAATTTGAACGTCTTACAAAAGTGCAAATCAAACATACGAATTCACTATAAAGTCTCAAGTTTAAACACAAGTGGGAAAATAAATAGACAGAAGGAAAATAAACAAAATAAACGAAACGTGTCAGTCTTCTACGTCTCCATCCCCCAAGTCACTGTCGTTGCCGTCATCCTGCGCGGCATTTCCAGTTTCTACAGCTGGGTCCTCCTCCGGATCCTCCTCAGGGTCCTCCTCTGGATCCTCTTCCGGATCCTCCTCTACTGGCACTGGAGGGGCTGGTGCTGGTGCAAGTGCTTGGTTTTGCAGTTCCTGAATGTTCCAACTATTTTCCAGGACTCTGTCCTCAAGCCAGTCGGCTCTTATCTGCTCAGCACGCAGATCTCTGGCTATGGTGTTACGAGCTATCTTAGTCTTACCTGTAAGTTGTCGGATCATCCATCCTTGTGCTAGGATGGTTTCCTTCATTCTTTCTAACTGTTTTTGTTGTGTATGTACCAGGATTCTAAGTATGTCAATTCCTACTTCTACAGGGTTAACCGGTTCAACCGGTACAGCAATGGTTGGGCGTAACGACGACTCCTCCCCCAGAGCGAGCCTTTTCCTCGCAGCTGAGCGTGTCTCCACGCCATAAGATGGTATGGGTTCCACCATTGGTGCCTTTCCTGGTGCCCTTGGTGGCGTAGGTCTATTGGATGATGATGACGATGAGGATGATGACATTGCCTGTTAGGTCGTGTAGTTAGTTACGAGTTGTTTTCATTTCTTATTATGAAGGCATGATCTACATAACACAGTTGTGGTAACAAGATATAATAGTTCGGTGCCAAACTAAGTCTAGTGTCGTGAAATCAGCTATAGTTTAGGTCTACTTCTAATGCAAACCTGGTTCTCTATAGCTAGTGTCTCTGATACCAATCTGTCACACCCTCAATTTCCACTTGCGGAGTTTTACTGCGAGGCGTGTGAACAAACCAGAATCTGAAACACTAGTACGTCGAACGACTCTATATGATTTGATAATACGTTTTCCAAAATCATTTGTTGTGGATTTTATATTGTCTAAATTAATTACCAATATTTAGCAGAAGCATTAGTTTTTAAAGTTGAGCGGAAGCATAAAATAAATAGTGAAGCGGGAGCCAACACAAACGCCAAAACAAATGAAAAACCTCAAAACAATATTTATAATTGAGACTCGATAAAAGATGTCTTGTTCAATGCATGTGCGTGCACCTAGAGCTCCTAGCGTCCTGAGAAACATGTATAGAAACAAGTGTCAACATTAAAGATGATGAGTTCACAGGTTTTCATAAATTCGATTGTTCGGTTATAGTTTGTTTTCTCTGTTATCCCTAACCCGGGATAACGTATTGGTTCCATTATTCCAACCCGGAATAATAAGTTGTTGCTTCCATTATCCTCAACCCGGGATAATATAGTTGTTGTCTCCATTATTCCAAACCCAGAATAATAAGTTGTTGTTTCCATTATCCTCAACCTGGGATAATATAGTTGTTTCGTAATTAAGTTCAATGTTAACATATATAGGTAGCTAGCCTAAAGTCATGTCACGTAAGAGTTCGCGATCGAAGCTGACTGTTGTGCCTCCGTGTTGCCAGGCCTATCACTGACCATGGCGAAGTTAGGCCAAATTATTCACCCGTTGACCATACCCGGTCGGCTAGCGCGACTAGCTCGGATGGGGCTTGTCGGGCCCAGTAGTACTACTTTAATTCCCCCGCTATTAAACCCAATACTAACGATCCGAGAGATTGACGAGGACTTAAGTGATAAAGCTGCTTAGTGACCATAACATTACATTAACATTAACTTAGTTACCGAATAGTTATGTGACGTTAAATTCGTATAACGTAAAGAGATTGAGTTTAAAGAGTGTATACATGTTTCTCCCCCTGTTGTTTAAAAACCGGATAAAGTTAGGGGCCGTGAACTCACCTTTATTTGCTCGGTTAGTGTAGCAAAGAAGTTATAAAAGATGGGACCGCTAGTTGCGTCCTAACAAACCAATTAATTCCAAGTCAGTGTGTGAACACACCAATACAAATTCTACATGTTATTTACGCACAAAGTGATACACACAAACAACATATCTAACACTCAAACAAGCATGCAAGTATTCTCATGTGATCATAGTAATCAAACAACTTATCATGAACATAATCCAATCCATGCAACACTTTGGTGCACCCAATCACAAGTTATCAAATTTTAGCTTAACACTCATAATTCAGCTGTTTTCTAGGATTTTTATAAAATAGTTCCAACGTTCCAAAAATTCCAATATTTTTACAGTAGGTGAAATTTATACTATAGAAATTTATATAAATTTTCCAAGTCCTAAATCTTTACCAATTAACCATAAATATTAATACACTAGGCTGCAGTCAGATTTATCGCTTTTTGACTGCAGTCCACGGAAGAATTTATTTAAAAATCACTGATCGTCCAATTAACAAAATTCCAGTTGGAGTTGCCCGGAAATTTCCATACCTAGTGTCTGTACAAAAATCATGACTCAACTCCCTTCTAATTTTAAAATCCAACTCGATAAACAACTAACAAAATTTCAGGATTTTCACAGTTTTAGTTACTGAACTTATTTGGCCCTTTAAAAATATCAAACGACTTCAGAAAATTATGAATCCAGCGCCATTAGATTCGTTATTCAAATCTCTACGTTCTAGACATCAGAAATCCGTTTTTCGGCTACTTTAAAGACCGAGTTACAGCCAGATGAAGTCGGCTGTAACTATTACTCAGCAACTGTTTTCAGCATATTGTTACCATTAATTCGCACAATCCGTCAATATTATTAACCTAGGCGATCAAGAACCGGTTTTTCTAATCATAATTCAATACCTATAACATATCCATGCAACTCTAATTCACACCTCTAGTTTTTTTTTTAAAACAAAACACAGCCTATAATATTCAGCTTTCAAACAACATTACTTGCAATCTAGTATTAACAAATCCGCAAACAATCATTCATCTCATACAATCATGCAAATCCGAGAACAACAAAGTTAAAACACATGTATTCCGAATATGATATGATAAATTCAATTCTTTTAACGATAAGGTAAACGAACCGTGAGTACTATAAGGGATCGGTGATCAAAGATTGCTTGCAACCGAGAAGATCCGTGACCGAGAAAGGAGGGTTATTCGCGGCTGAGAAAAGTAGTAGGCTGTTTTGTTGATCGAATAGAGGTGAACAATGGTTGATCTTGCGACTGAATGGAGGTGAACAAGAGCTGTTTGCGGTTGAATGGAATGAACGATCAGCTGTTCGCGATCAATGGAGCAAGAGAAGGCAGCCGACGGCTGTTTTGCTTGTTAGGGTTTTGGAATTGTGAATGAAAGCATGCATGTGAGTATGTATATATAGGCGCAAAGAAAGATAAGGGTTACGGTTTGGCTTGAGCTTGTGGCCGAGAAACTTGGGTGGGTCGGTTTGGGTTTTATCTTGCGGCCGGGATATGTTTAAGGTTGGTTTGATCTCGGTTTGGGTTTGCGGTTTAGGTTACACACGGCCAAGAACGGTTTGAGTTCTAAACTTGGTTAATTCCTAGAGTCACAAGAAACCAAAGTTGGTTCATGTCGCGGTTCGGTTCGTGTACATATCTACCATAATTATTTTATAGCTAAAACAATCACACAACACACATCACGTATTAATTAACTCGTACACGTTTAATACTTAGCATATACTTTATTTGACAAGTGTCGCGTTTAAGTTATCCGAAAAACCCGGGATGTCACAGTAACATCTGCTCATCTGATGGATGGATTGACTTTGAACTGTGGAAGCACACTGTCATATCCATGGTCTTGATGAGTAGATTGTAATGTACCTGCAGGGTCAATCTTGATAGACACATCTTCAAATGTAAATTTGTCTAGGTCAAAAAGTTCAGCAGGATTTGCTGGGATTTTCAATGAAGAAAGTTCATTAAAATTTACATTCAACGTTTCTTTAACACACTTTGTCCTAGAGTTAAAGACTCTATAGGCTTTAGCAGTGGTTGAGTATCCCAGAAAATAACCACAATCTACTTTGGCTGCAAACTTTGAAATGGAATCTTTTAAGTTTTAAATGAAACATGGGCAGCTAAAGATTTTGAAATATGAGATTAGAGGTTTGATTTTGTATAAAATTTCGTAGGCAGTCTTTTGATGCCTGGGATTGATCAAAACTCTATTCTGCACATAGCAAGCATTGTTTACAGTCTCTGCCCAAAAGGACAATGGTAAACCTGAGTCTGCAAGCATTGTTCTTGCAGATTCAATTAAAGTTCTGTTTTTCCTTTCAACCACCCCATTTTGTTCTGGAGTCCTTGGGATGCTATATTGTCTAACCATCCCTTTTGACTCACAGAATGCATCCAACTCCTTATTCCTAAACTCTGTCCCATTATCATTTCTAAAAACTTTTACTGGAAGGTCAAATTGCTTTTCAACTTGTTTAACAAAATTTTGCAAAATGCCAGCAATTTCATCTTTAGAGTGCCTGAAAAATGTCCATGTGAACCTTGAAATATCATCTACAATGAAAAGACAGTATCTTTTCTTTTTGAGACTCGTGATTTTTACAGGGCCAAACAAGTCCAAATGCAGCAATTACAAGCACCGACTTATTTTGGAGTCTTCAGTTGACTTATAAGAACTTTTATGTTGTTTGCTTTTTTAAACAAGAAACACAATGTTCTTCACAAGTAAATTGTTTTGAGGGTAAACCTCTGACAAGATTTTGTTTTGAGAGTGTGGTGATAGTTTTCAGATTTGTGTGTCCAAGTCTTCTATGCCATAACTTTGTCTCTTTGCTTGAAGCAACTGAGAATAGGCATGCATTAGACATTGGATTATCCTTCAACATATCAACCACATACACATTGCCACTCCTATGAGCAACAAGTTATGCTTTACTCTCAGCAATGATTTGATCAATCTTTTTAACAACTTCTGGTCCTACAATTTGACATGTTTTCTTTGTGAAGAAGGATCCATATCCTTTGTCACTCCTTTGTGAGACACTGAGGAAATCAAATTATAGTTTATCAATGAGATTAACATGCTTAAATTTGAGTTTCTGAGCCTGAACAGTCCCTGACCCCAACACCTTCCCTTTGAATTGTTACCAAAAGATATATCACCCCTTCCATGTGCCATGAAATCTTTGAGAAGGACTCTACATCCTGTCATGTGCCTGGAGCCTCCACTATCTACATACCATAAATTGTCAAGGCAAGTAGAAGCTCCCTACACATTAATAAACAATTAGTTTAGGTGGGTCTCCAAAGCTAAAATGGCTTTGGATGGGGTCATAGATTGTCCAATCTCAAATTCAGGAAGATGGACAGTGGTTGGATCAGATTTTTGTAACCACTGTTATTTACCATTTCCTATCAGATGTTAGTAACCATGAAATGCAGTGGAATTTGGAAAACTTTTAACACAACTAATGGAAGATTGCTATTATCATCATGCTCTTAAACTTATAAGTTTTGCATGTGAATTACAACTCCCCTCAGCCTGATAATTGTTCGTACAGAATGTAAAGAATATGACTGGATGCAAAGTGAAAACAATCTTTTAATAGATAGATAGAACAGTACAGTGCATTGTCTATTTATAGTACATTCCTTACCTCTGAGCATCTTTTGATAACGTCAGAGGTGTAGTAACAGCTAACAATACTACCTAACTATAACCACTGCTAACACTAAAACTCTGCTATTGCAGACACTGTTACATTAACAAAGTACAGCACTGATGACCCTAAACATTGTTAGTCTTCATCAGAGGTTCCCTTCAGCAGATGTTCTCTTCAAGGCAGGGCTTTGTCTTTAACAGTGCTTGTAAGCAGACTTTAGTTTGGGCAGTGGTTCGGGTCAAAGCTTGTAAACACTAATACTCTAGATCAAACATCTGATAGATGTTTTGGTTTTCAATCATCTGTTCCTTTGTAAGGGTTCAATCCCAACAACTCTGCTTAGGCACCGAGATTGACGTTGGAGTAATGGAGGCTAAGTCAGCTCAAGAACTATGGAATTCTCTGATAGCCATGTATGAGGGAAATAAAGAGATGAATGAGTGCAAAGGGATATGTTGACGCAAAGATTCAATATGTTCAATCGCTTTCTAGGAGAAACTCTTGCAAACCAAATTCAAATATTTATCTCTTTGATTAGTGATATGAGAACACATGACATGCCTCTGCAAAACTCCATCGTCAACAAAAAGTTGTTGAATGCTCTTCCAAGAAGCTGGGATACGAATCTAACTCTCATCAAAAGAACTAAGGATTTGACGAGAAAGAGCCTTGCAGAGCTGATATCTTTGCTTAAGTCCTATGAGATGGACGATAAGCAAATACTATACAATCACACTTCAAGCTACAACAATGCAAGAGTTTCAACAAATACTAAATTGGTTTATTAGCAAGGGGCCGGTTATCTCCAGATGTTTCCTTCTACAATTACAAACCCCTCAAATTACTTAAACACACCATCTACAGTTCTGGTTCCTACCAACCTTGGCACTTACCTTGGTTACTCTGGTTATTTTCCTGCTATCTCAGCTCTAGGTCAACAAGTGAACCCAGTTCAGTCTGCACCTGCTCCTGCGCAAATCCATCCTGCCACTTCGTCCACATCCAGTAATGCACCCAACTCCACACCTCCTTTCATTGTTTCTAAAGAAGTTGAAGAACAAATGGCATTCATGGCAAGGGTTATGAATTTTTATAATGCTTTCGTTGCTGGTAAAATGACTGCAAATCACATTGGGTCAGTTGAGTTACATGAAGTCCATCCTAACAATATTGAAGAAACGGACATCACTTGGCAAATGGCTATGGCTGTATCTTGTGCCAAGAACTTTGTGAAGAGAACTGGCAGATATAACTGGGAAGCGGCAAATAAAGAACTGGGATGAAACAAATCCAAACTTAGATGTTACAATTGTCATGAACTAGGTCATTTTGCTCGTGAGTGCCGACGACCAAGAAGAGAGAGATCAGATTCTAATGTAACTGTCAGTGTTAGCTCAGCATCAAGACCAGCACCAAATGTTGTTGCCGCTTCAAATGTGACTATCTCTCGTCCTGTTAAGAGTTCAACCTCAAATGCTCTTGCTGGAAACCTAAACTCCTCTGTTGCAAATTCTAACAATGCATTGGTGACTCAAGAAAGAGGGGGATTTGACTGGTCAAATCAGATGGTTGACCTGCAAATAACTGAAGATAATGTGTTTCAAGCCCTCATGGCTTAGATAGGCGACTCTACTCCCTCTGCTGCTGAGGTATGTGTAGATAATTTTTGTTGTACTGACTCACTCATTATGCAACTTCAATTATCAAAATCTGATTTATATCAGATCAAAAAGAAAATCAATGGATATAAGGATATGGTGGAGGCGTAAAAGCATGATATTCGACAGTTGCAAAATGATTTGATGTGACATTTGTGGTTATTCGATCATGTAACCGTTCCAAAACAAGTTATCAATTAATGAAAATTTGTTTTTATTTATGAGTTTTGTATTTTTATCATGACAATTGCACATATTCAATTTTTGCACGATTCCAAACTTTCAAACAACTTCTGGAAGCGAAATCGCACACTGTTACACAAACGTAATCAGCTTAAGGCGACGTACACTTCGGAACAAGGACACAAGTTTTAACATACCCTAAATATACTTTGTATAACTTAAAAATAAGTTTTGAAGGATTTGGTAAGTCAAAAACAAGTTTATTCGATCACAGGGACTATTAAGACAAACTACGAAAGTTTGTCGATTCTCGTAGTGACACACATTCTGGAACAAATTGATAAGGTAAACATACCCTAAATACCCTTAAAATTGCTTAGAAATAAGTTTCGAGGGCTTCGGTATGGCGAAAACCTGCTTATGCAACGTCAGGGGCTATATTGCAAATTCTGTGAAACTATACCGTTGCGCGTATTTCT
The DNA here is from genome assembly GCA_947069175.1 of Scalesia atractyloides. NCBI lineage: Eukaryota > Viridiplantae > Streptophyta > Magnoliopsida > Asterales > Asteraceae > Scalesia > Scalesia atractyloides. The sequence continues at coordinate 54,769,298 of CAMTDV010000016.1, read as the reverse complement.
TAATAGGGACATGTACGTACATCCAAAAATTTTTGTAATCAATAAATCTTGTATTTTAATGATTGGAATGCAAAAATATCATTCGTTACGCTTTTACGGTCATGCACGCGTTCGTCACGATTTTCGTCGTAATTAACCTAAAATCAAAACCGTACCCCCAAACGAACAGACCTCTGAGATATTTTTGAGCACATTTCAAGTTCCATATACTTTATTTTTCCTTATAAAGCTTGAAAATGGGGTTAACGGGTGTTAAAAGTGCCAAAACGCGTCAAAAACAAGTTCAGGGGCCATTTCTGCCAATTTTGAAACTTCAGCCCCTGGAAGGGCCTTACGGACCGTAAGGCAAAACCCTATACGGTCTGTAAGGGGTCCCCATCTCATCAAAATTATTGAATCAAGGTGGCAGCTTCTGTTAATTCCCATATTGACTAAGCAAACGATTTTGACACCCTTCTCTCTACATCTAACATGTGTTATGACACTAATCCAACTTAGTGGTGACTCATGGACACTTGTAATGCTCTTATAACTTCAATTCAAGTATAAATAACATGGGGATTTAGCCATTTGAACTCTTCCAACCTACATCCTTGCTCTCATCTGCTATAATCTGAAGTAGCAACCATTTAGAGATCATTTCCTGAGTTCTAAGGCTAACCTAGAGTGTTTGTAAGTATTCTATTCATGTCTTGTTCAATTCCTTTTGCATATTTGAGCTAAAAATCAAACAGTTAGACTTTGTTTGACTTTTAGTTTTGATCATAAATTGATCAAAACAAAATCCAATTGAACTTGTAATCATGATGGCTATAGTCCTTAGTGATCATGCCTACTGATTTCCACATTTACTAGTCTTTGTGACAAGTCAAAGTTTCGGTCAATACTGCAATAAATGAGCATTATAGGACGGAACTATTTTTGGGTATCGAAACACTTTGTTTTGATACCAAATCAGTTTTATAAACTTAGTTAGACATGTTTAAAATGTCTAACTCGTCACTTTTAGTTTAGTGCTTGTTTAGATCGTTTGTCGAGCAGTTTTGACCACCGCTTTGACTTTCAAATCCGATCTGTTTGGTTGATCTTTGAACTCAACCGAATACATATTTGTGACCATAGTTTAATAGGGAATAACTGTCACACCCCGATGGCGTAAAACAACAAACCGGGCGGAAACGTCGGGGGGTGTCGTAACAGAAGTATTGTTTCAACAACCATGGAAATTAAAGTTTTGTATTATTGACTCAAATTGTTTACATTGTCTGGAATTTAACAGAAACATAACATAAATTTATTTGTCTTACTAATTTTGAAGTCACTAAAGCCGAGTCCGTCCTAAGTGTCGCATGAATCATCCTTAAGCATTAGCTCCTGAAACACATGTGAAAATAGGTTCGTCAGCAAAAAAATGCCTGTGAGATACATAGGTTTTGTTGATGAGGATTCATGACTTGAAGTTAAAATAATAGTTTAATGAAAAGTAGTCATGAACCCTATAAAATGTTTTCTTTTTTAAAATCATATGAAAATCAAATGAATAAAAGAAGGATGTATGGTTAACTAATTAACCGGATGATAATGAATTGTATAAATTATGCCATTTGTAAAACAATGTCTTGTGAAAAATATATGTTATTTGTACCAAATGTGTCATGTCTTTGTCTTTGTCGAAGTGGTTTAAGTAATGCTACGTTATGTAATATCATGAAAGCACTTATATATAGGAAGTACCAGTGGCGTATCCACTATGCTTTTATCATATTACACACATCTCGTTAATTAAATCACTTATCAAATAACCACCAAAAATGTTTGTCAAACAAATGTCAAATGTCATGTGTAAACAATGTAATATGTCACAATGTTAGTTATAAACCATGTCTTGTATAACAAATGTCTTGTATGGAAAGTAAAAAGACTTTACTCAAGCCATATGTATAATGTCGTGTATAACCAATGTCATGTACAAAACAATGTCTTGAATAAATCGAAGTTTTAAATCAAAAGTCATGTTTTGCAAAACCAATGCTTTATTTGATATGAACATTTAAGTAGTTATGTTTATCGCATAAATTTAAGCCTTGAGACTGTCGGATAAACCCTTATCAAGTCAAAAGTTTATCAAAAAAATGTATTCGGATTCTGTCATTCTCTACTTCCAAACATACCTAGGAAGCGGGGAATGGGATTTGTCAAGTCCTATGGTACCATTACATACTACCGGGCGGCGTGATCAATGTTAATGAATGTGTTATGTCCCGTTAAACAAACCAAATGTCATTGTCAATGTAAGCAATGTCATGAAAAATGTCTTTAAACCATGTACTAAGTATGCTAAGTCAACATACGAAGTAGAAATGTCCATAAAATCAATGTGCTAGCATGCTCAGTCAACATACATAGCAAAATGTAATGTAAATCAATGTGCTCATATGCTAAGTCAACATATGCCGCAAAAGGTGTCTTCGAAATTAATGTGCTAGTATGCTCAGTCAACATACATAGCAAAACATAATTGAAATCATGTACTATATATTGTACTAGATGAACATAGCAAGTATATGTCATGGAAGCGTGAAAACATAAAAATATCAAGTAGGCACGTGTGTTTCCCCCAAAATATTTGAAAACGTAAAAGAGGGGACTATGTACTCACTTGGGGTTGCAAAAGTATCCTTGTTCAAGAAAAATAACAAAGCGCAAGAGTCCGAGGAAAATCAAGCGAGTCCTAATATCGGATAATTATGTTAATAAGTCGGGACTTTAATCGGCGAATTGGATAGAATAATGTCTTATAAATCAAATGAGTGTTGGAACTCATATGGTATGATTTAATAAACTCAACATTCTGATTTGGAAGTGATCCTAAGTGCTTTTGACCTGTAATGACCCGTTAAGGTAGTTTACGCTACTTTAACGTGTCATTTGCGTAAACGCATGATCGGATGGTTAAACATGTCCTATGATGAGTCTTAAATGCCCAAACATGTTTAATAATGTTGTAATCTCAGTTTATATGTCAAATATTTAGCCACATATGCTTAAAATGAATTCATGCGCAAAAAGGGCATTTTGGTCATTTATAAAGGGCATAATAACGACATATCATAATACTAACCAAACGACGTGACCATATGGTATAACCACAGAGGGTTATTCCCTATGTCACTATGGTCACTAATATGAGTTTGGTCAGATCCTAAGATCGACCAAACGGGTCGGATGCGGAATTCAAAGCAGTGATCAAGACCGCTTGACTTACGACCCTAAACAAGCACTAAACTAAAAGTGACGAGTTAGACATGTTTAACATGTCTAACTATGTTTATAAAAATGATTTAATATCAAAACAAACCCGAAAATAGTTCCATCGAATAATGCGCACTTTGCGTATTATTGACCGAAACTCTGACTCGTCACTTTGACTAGTAAACTGGAAATCAGTAGGCAAGAGCTAAGGATCATAACCATCGTGATTACGATCACGTTGCAAAGTCCAATTGGACTTTGCTTTGACCAATTAATGGCAAAGCTGAAAGTCAAACACTGTTTGACTTTTCGCTTGAAATAGCTAAAATGAGTAAACAAGGCTAAGTAAGAACACTTACTTGTGCTCAAGGCAGCCAAGGATGAAGAAAAGACTAAGAAAACTCTGTTGGGAGACCTCCAACAAAGTGGGAGTTCTCCTCTTAGAGTTATAGAGAGAAAGGGAAAGAATGAGCGAGGAATTTGTTTGAAGATCAAGGGTATTTATAATTGTTGGTGAGCTTTAGGATCATGCCAAGTGTTAGGAGATGTTGTAGGATCATTACAAGTGTTTAGAAGTGTGGCAAAAACGAGTTATAGGTGTCAAGTCAAATGAACAAGAAGCCGTCAGGTAGCTGCTGCCACTAGGCATCCCCGCGCATCGTGGGAGATCTTGGGGGGTCTTTCGCTTGGCGCCTGGGATTCCTAAGTTTCAGAATTGGCAGAACAGGTCCCTGCAGCCTAAAATTGTTTTTCAACGCGTTTTGGCACTTTTAACACTCGTTAACCCCATTTTTAAGCTTTACAAGGAAGATAAAGCATAGGGAACTTGAAAAATGCTCGGAAACTTTTCGGATGCCGGTTCGTTTGGTCGTACGGTTGTGGTTTTCGGTTAATTACGACAAAAATCGTAACGAACGCGCAAATGACCGTAAACGCGTAACGAATGAAATTTTTGCATTTCAATCACTAAAATGCTATATTTTAATGATTAAAAAAGTTTTTGTATGTGCGTATATGTTCCAGAGTAGGAAATACGCGATTTGGCATAGTTTCGCAGAATTTGCAAAAATAGCCCCTGAAGTTGAATAAGCATGCTTTTGCCATACCGAAGCCCTCAAAACTTATTTCTAAGTTATGTAAAGGGTATTTAGGGTATGTTTAACTTATGCCATTGTTCCAGAGTGTATTTCGCATTAAACTGATTACGTTGCGTAATGGTTTGCGATTTCGCTTCCATAAGTGATTCGACATATCAGAATTGAACAAAGATTGAAAATATGAAATACCGCATATAAATACACAAATCTTGGAATAAAACACAATGTTATAAAATTACAAAATCGTTTCGGAATTGAACGATGATGGAAAAGCACAAATGTCACAGTCTCCCCTACTTTAGGAAATTTCGTCTCGAAATTTAATTAGAGGAAACTTGTGAGAATAGATGTGGATATTTCTCCTTCATCTGGTCCTCTCGTTCCCAGGTAAACTCAGGGCCACGTTTGGACTCCCAGCGAACTTTTACAATCGGTATTCGTCTACGCTTAAGCTTTTTGACTTCATGATCCAAAATTTCCACAGGTTTCTCGACAAAGTGTAACATGTCATTAACATGAAGTTCATCAAGAGGGATGTGGAGGTTTTCATCAGCTAAACACTTTTTCAAATTGGACACGTGGAAGGTTGGATGAACATTTCCAAGTTCACGAGGTAGCTCAAGTTTGTAGGCCACCTTTCCGATTTTCTCAATGATCTTAAATGGTCCAACATATCTAGGTGCAAGTTTTCCTTTCTTTCCAAATCTAACCATGCCTTTCCAAGGGGATACCTTGAGTAGGACATGATCACCGACTTGGAATTCCAAGGGCTTGCATCGCTTATCCGCGTAACTCTTTGACGGCTTCTAGCTGTCAAGAGATTATCGCGAATTGTTTTGACTTTGTATGTTGTGTCTTGAATGAGATTCACCGATTTCATTCCAACAGACAGGTGAATGACATTTTCGACCATAAAAAGCTTCGAAAGGAGCCATGTTAATGCTGGTGTGATAACTGTTGTTGTAGGAGAATTCGATAAAAGGTAAATGCGAATCCCAACTACCACCAACTTCGATCGCAGAAGCTCTAAGCATATACTCCAGTGTCTGGATTGTCCTTTTGGATTGTCCATCCGTTTGAGGATGATAAGCAGTGCTCAGGTTAAGTTTGGTTCCCATAGCAGATTGCATGGTCCTCCAAAAATGAGATGAAAATCGAGCATCACGATCAGATATGATGTCCAAAGGAACACCATGACGGGATACAATTTCATCCACATAGATTTTAGCAAGTTTGCCAGCAGGGAAATCCTCACGAATTGCTATAAAGTGTGCTGACTTGGTTAGACGATCAATGATTACCCAAATGGCATCATGACCTCTAGATGTACGTGGTAATTTGGTAATGAGATCCATTGCAATGCTCTCCCATTTCCAAACCGGAATTTCTGGTTGTTCAAGCAAACCAGAGGGACGTTGATGCTCTGCCTTAACTTTGAGACATGTAAGACATTTAGATACGTACAAGGCAATGTCTTTCTTCATACCCGGCCACCAATACTGGGTACGAAGATCCTTATATATTTTGTCTGCACCTGGATGAATTGAATAACGAGACTTATGAGCTTCATCCATTATTAAGGTGCGGAGATTGTCTTGACTTGGAACCCACAAACGGTTCAGATAATAGGATAACCCATTGTGTTTCGTTTCAAGTTGAAGCTCAAGATGATGTGGTAATTCATCACCCATCATGCCTTGTGTAGCACAAGTTCGTTGAGCTTGGAAAATACGGTTTTGAATATCAGATCGAACTTGAACACAATGTAGCTTGACTCGTTCTTTACGACTAAGAGCATCGGCTACGACATTCGCCTTACCAGGATGGTAGCGAATCTCACAGTCGTAGTCGTTCAGAAGTTCGACCCATCGTCGTTGTCTCATGTTTAGTTCTTTCTGATTGAAAATGTGCTGGAGACTTTTGTGGTCCGTGAAAACCACACATTTTGTACCGTATAGATAGTGTCTCCAAATTTTCAGAGCGAAAACGACAGCACCCAACTCAAGATCATGAGTGGTGTAGTTCTTTTCATGAATCTTCAATTGTCTTGATGCATAGGCTATAACTTTGTTCCTTTGCATGAGAATGCAACCAAGGCCTAAATTCGATGCATCACAATATACGAAAAAGTCGTCGTTACCTTCAGGTAAGGATAAAATAGGAGCATTACAAAGATTCTGGTTCAAGGTCTGAAAAGCTTCTTCTTGTTTGGGTCCCCACTCAAAAGGTTCTTTTGAGTTGAAGCAGTGAGGGGGAACCGCAATCTTTGAGAAGTTTGCGATAAAGCGACGGTAATAACCCGCGAGACCAAGAAATGAACGAACTTCGGTAGGAGTAGTAGGCGTATCCCATTCCTTAATCGCACTGATTTTGGCGGGATCCACATGAACACCTTGTTTGTTGACAATATGACCCAAGAACTGAACTTCCTTAAGCCAAAATTCACACTTGGAAAACTTGGCATAGAGTTGTTCTTTCTTTAGGAGTTCCATCGTTAAACGAAGATGTTGCTCGTGATCGGCTCGAGACTTTGAATAAATCAAAATGTCATCAATGAAAACAATGGTGAACTTGTCCAAATAAGGCTTATAAACCCTATTCATCAAGTCCATGAAAATAGCAGGAGCAGTAGTCAGACCAAAAGGCATAACGGTGAACTCATAATGACCGTGTCGAGTGCGAAAAGCAGTTTTGGGAATATCTTCTTCGAGAACACGAAGCTTGATGATACCCAGAACGTAGATCAATCCTTGAGAAGCAAGTAGCACCTTGTAGCTGGTCAAAGAGATCATCAATACGGGGTAGGGGATATCGATTCTTGATTGTGAGTTTGTTGAGCTCACGATAATTGATACACATACGGAAAGATCCATCCTTCTTTTTCACAAAGAGGACTGGAGCGCCCCAAGGTGAAAGGCTTGGACGAATTAATCCTTTGTCAGACAACTCTTGAAGCTGTTTAGATAACTCCTGCATCTCAGACGGTGCAAGTCGGTATGGGGATTTGGCTATAGGGTTGGCACCAGGTACAAGATCTATACAAAACTCGACTTGACGTGCTGGGGGTAAACCAGGTAGCTCGTCAGGAAACACCTCGGGATAATCCCGAACAACAGGGATGTCCTGAATAGATTTGCCCTTGTCTTTCTCCTCTACGATATATTCCAAGAAAGCAATATAATTCTTTCGTAGGTATTTATGGGCTTGGGTGCAAGTCATGAGTTTAAGGCTACTAACGGGCGTTTCTCCACGAACCTCCAAGGTTTCACCATATGAAAGGGGTATACGAACGTCTTATCAAAGCAAATCACCTCAGCATGGTGTTTAGATAACCAGTCCATCCCTACTATGATATCAAAGCTCCCGAGTTGCATTGGCGTGAGGTCAATCCCAAAAAGATAGTTATTAAGGTTCAATTGGCAATCACGGATGATAGAATCAGGTTTAAGGGGTTCACCACTAGCTATTTCGACTGAAAAGGGCTTTCCTAGTTTGGTTCTAGGCATGGAAAGAAAAGGTTCAAAAGCTAGGGATACAAAACTCTTATCGGCACCTGAATCGAAAAGAATTGAAGCAGGATGGTTGTTAACAAAGAGCGTACCGTTCACCACTTCATTGTCAGCCCGAGCCTCGTTAGCATTGATGTTAAATGCTCGTCCACGTGCCTGGTTTGCATTTGCCAACTTCGGGCAATTGTTTCTGTAGTGGGTAAGATCACCACAGTTATAGCAAACCCAGATGGATAGTGAGGTCGTGCAGGCTGCTGAGCAGGGTTTTGGGCTATTTGATTCTGGGTAGGAGCAAAACGACAAATTTTGGCAAGATGACCAGATTTCCCATAGTTAGTGAAAATGTGGCACTGTAAATGTGGTTGATGGTGACTATTACACTTGTTGCACAAAGGTGCATTGCCAACATATTGTTTCTTGGCCGGTGGCTGAGCACGCTGATTGGGAGCAGTTTGGTTAGGTTGGGTAGTGAGAGCAAGTTCGTAGAAGCCTTGCGCTTCCTCGACTTCTTGGAGGTTTTAGCTTTATTACCCTTTTGCTTCTCAGACTTAACAGACGGTTTCTTGTCACCCTTTCGATGAAGCTTACCCTTTTTTACTTGCGATTCAGTAAGGGTTGCAGCTAGCTCAATGGCTTGACAGACAGATGTAGGGTTACTGCCAGTGACGATGTCCTGAACTGGGTCAGGAAGACCGTCTATGTACTTTTCAATCGCCTTATCCAAAGGCGTCACCATCTCAGGACATAATAGGCTCAACTCCTCATACCGATTGGTATACGCACGGTGCTCACCATTGTCCTGCTTTAGGTCGTGGAACTCATTCTCAAGCGCCCTATTTTCATAGGGGGGCAGAACTCTTTCATCATTCAAGCTCTATGTTCCTCCCATGTCTGACCCATCGCAACATCAGCACCCCTATCTCTCACCACTCCGTTCCACCACGTGAGTGCCCTCTTATGAAATACACTTGAAGCAAACTTGACTTTACGATTATCAGGACACTGAACATGGCGAAAAGTACTCTCAAGACTCTCAAACCACTGTAGGAGCCCAGTTGCTCCTTCAGAACCACTAAACTTGAGTGGTTTAGCCGAGTTAAACTGTATAAAGTTGCACGTAGCAGGTGCATTGTTATTGTTGTTGGCTTGGTTGATTTGAGTAATGAGATTTGTTAGCATAGCAGCCATCTGTTGTGCTATGATAGTTGCCAGTTCGGTGTTAGGTGGTGGTAAGTTTCGTCGAGGAGGCATTCTAAAAGAGGGAATATGAGAGAAAACGAGTGAGATGAATGTTGGATAACGAGATGTTATAAATATCGACAAAATGAAAGGATGGTGGTCATTCGTTCGTTTACTTGCAACAAATAAATGACACACAGTGACTAATTAAAGTAAATGGGTTTTTATAATGTATCGCAAAGACGTGCTTTAGCCTATAGGTGGACACTCACCCCAAGAGTTACCAGGTAAGAGTGACTGGTCCGATTAAGTGGATTTGTACGAACACTCTAACCTTAGACAGAAAAATCAAGGTACAGGCACCCACCCTTCCAGATTGCATGTGTTCACATTATTAAAACCCAAACTTTGACGAGATTTTGAAAAGCTTTGAAGCCAAAGAGCGCCGATGATTTGTTTTGGCCTTTAAAATGAATTATACCTTGTTTTTGGTAATCACCTAAGGATAGGTGATGGTATTGTTTTAAGATCTAAACACAAGATAACTTGTGTTAGGGTCCTAGAAAGGTTATAGTCTAGGTCAAAGTATTACTAATAACCTAATTCCCTATAACCATTGTCTCTGATACCAATTCTTTTTGGACACCCCGACCGCGTAAAACAACAAACCGGACGGAAACGTCGCGGGTGTCGTAACAGAAGTATTGTTTCAACAACCATGGAAATTAAAGTTTTGTATTATTGACTCAAATTGTTTATATTGTCTGGAATTTAACAGAAACATAACATAAATTTATTTGTCTTACTAATTTTGAAGTCACTAAAGCCCAGTCCATCCTAAGTGTCGCATGAATCATCCTTAGCATTAGCTCCTGAAACACATATGAAAATAGGTTCGTCAGCATAAAAATGCCTGTAGATACATAGGTTTTGTTGATGAGGATTCATGACTTGAAGTTAAAATAATAGTTTAACGAAAAGTAGTCATGAACCCTATAAAATGTTTTCTTTTATAAAATCATATGAAAATCAATATGAAAATCAAATGAATAAAAGAAGGATGTATGGTTAACTAATTAACCGGATGATAATGAATTGTATTAATTATGCCATTTGTAAAACAATGTCTTGTGAAAAATATATGTTATTTGTACCAAATGTGTCATGTCTTTGTCTTTGTCGAAGTGGTTTAAGTAACGCTACGTTATGTAATATCAGGAAAGCACTTATATATATAGGAAGTACCAGCGGCGTATCCACTATGCTTTTATCATATTACACACATCTCGTTAATTAAATCACTTATCAAATAACCACCAAAAATGTTTTGTCAAACAAATGTCAAATGTCATGTGTAAACAATGTAATATGTGACAATGTTAGTTATAAACCATGTCTTGTATAACAAATGTCTTATATGGCAAGTAAAAAGACTTTACTCAAGCCATATGTATAATGTCATGTATAACCAATGTCATGTACAAAACAATGTCTTGAATAAACCAAAGTTTTAAATCAAAAGTCATGTTTTGCAAAACCAATGCGTTATTTGATATGAACATTTATGTAGTTATGTTTATCGCATACATTCAAGCCTTGAGACTGTCGGATAAACCCTTATCAAGTCAAAGGTTTATCAAAAAAAATGTATTCGGATTCTGTCATTCCCTACTTCCAAACAAACCTAAGAAGCGGGGAACGGGATTTGTCAAGTCCTATGGTACCATTACATACTACCGGGCGGCGTGATCAATGTTAATGAATGTGTTATGTCCCGTTAAACAAACCAAATGTCATTGTCAATGTAAGCAATGTCATGAAAAATGTCTTTAAACCATGTACTAAGTATGCTAAGTCAACATACGAAGTAGAAATGTCCATAAAATCAATGTGCTAGCATGCTCAGTCAACATACATAGCAAAATGTAATGTAAATCAATGTGCTCATATGCTAAGTCAACATATGCCGCAAAACGTGTCTTCGAAATCAATGTGCTAGTATGCTCAGTCAACATACATAGAAAAACATAATTGAAATCATGTACTTTATATTGTACTAGATGAACATAGCAAGTATATGTCATGGAAGCGTGAAAACATGAAAATATCAAGTAGGCACATGTGTTTCACCCCAAAATATTTGAAAATGTAAAAGAGGGGACTATGTACTCACTTGGGGTTGCAAAAGTATCCATGTTCAAGAAAAAGCGCAAGAGTCCAAGGAAAATCAAGCGAGTCCTAATATCGGATAATTATGTTAATAAGTCGGCACTTTAATCGGCGGATTGGATAGAATGATGTCTTATAAATCAAATGAGTGTTGGAACTCATATGGTATGATTTAATAAGCTCAACATTCTGATTTGGAAGTGATCCTAAGTGCTTTTTACCTGTAATGACACGTTAAGGTAGTTTACTCTACTTTAACGTGTCATTTACGTAAACGCATGATCGGATGGTTAAACATGTCCTATGATGAGTCTTAAATGCCCAAACATGTTTAATAATGTTGTAATATCAGTTTATATGTCAAATCTTTAGCCACATATGCTTAAAATGAATTTATGCGCAAAAAGGGCATTTTGGTCATTTATAGAGGGCATAATAACGACATATCATAATACTAACCAAACGACGTGATCATAAGGTATAACCTCAGAGGGTTATTCCCTATATCACTATGGTCACTAATATGATGAGTTTGGTCGGATCTAAGATCGACCAAACGGGTCGGATTCGGAAGTCAAAGCAGTGGTCAAGACCGCTCGACTTTCGACCCTAAACAAGCACTATATTAAAAGTGACGAGATATACATGTTTAACATGTCTAACTAAGTTTATAAAACTGATTTGGTATCAAAACAAACCCGAAAATAGTTCCGTCGAATAATGCGCACTTTGCGTATTATTGACCGAAACTCTGACTCGTCACTTTGACTAGTAAACTCTAAATCAGTAGGCAAGAGCTAAGGATCATAACCATCGTGATTACGATCACGTTGCAAAGTCCAATTGGACTTTGCTTTGACCAATAATGGACAAAGCTGAAAGTCAAACACTGTTTCACCTTTAGCTTGAAATAGCTAAAATGAGTGAACAAAGCTAAGTTAGAACACTTACTTGTGCTCAAGGCAGCCAAGGATGAAGAAAAGACTAAGAAAACTCAGTTGGGAGACCTCCAACAAAGTGGGAGTTCTCCTCTTAGAGTTATAGAGAGAAAGGGAAAGAATGAGCAACGAATTTTTTGAAGATCAACGGTATTTATAGTTGTTGGAGAGCTTTAGGATCATGCTAAGTGTTAGGAGATGTTGTAGGATCATTACAAGTGTTTAGTGAGGTGTTGCAACCAGGAGAAGTGTGGCAAAAACGAGTTATAGGTGTCAAGTCAAATGAACAAGAAACTGCCAGGTAGCTGCTGCCACTGGGCATCCCCCGTGCGACACAGGAGATCTTGGAGGGTCTCTCGCGTGGCGCCTGGGATTCCTAAGTTTCAGAATTGACAGAACAGGTCCCTGCAGCCTAAAACTTGTTTTTTTCGACGCATTTTGGCACTTTTAACACTCGTTAACCCGATTTTTAAGCTTTAGAAGGAAGATAAAGCATAGGGAACTTGAAAAATGCTCAGAAACTTTTCGGATATCGGTTCATTTGGTCGTACGGTTGCGGTTTTCGGTTAATTACGACGAAAATCGTAACGAACGCGCAAATGACCGTAAGCGCGTAACGAATGGAATTTTTACATTTCAATCACTAAAATGCTATATTTTAATTATTACAAAAGTTTTTGGATGTGCGTATATGTTCCGGAGTAGGAAATACGCGATTTGGCATAGTTTCACAGAATTTGCAAAATAGCCCCTGAAGTTGAATAAGCATGTTTTTGCCATACCGAAGCCCTCAAAACTTATTTCTAAGTTATGTAAAGGGTATTTAGGGTATGTTTAGCTTATGCCATTGTTTCGGAGTGTACGTCACGTTAAACTGATTACGTTTGCCTAACGGTTTGCGATTTCACTTCCAGAAGTGATTCGAAAGATCATAATTGAACTAGGATTGAAAATATGAAATACCATATATAAATACACAAATCTTGGAATAAAACACAATGTTATAAAATTAAAAATTGTTTCGGAATCGAACGATGATGGAAAAGCACAGTGGTCATAATAACCCTCTGAGGTTATACCTTATGGTCATATCATTTGGTTAGTGTTATGATAATTAATTGTTATGATCTTCAATAATGACCAAGATGCCTTTTTTTCAAATAAAAAACCTATACGCATATGTAACATAAATTTTGACATGTAATCTGATCAAATAACATTTTCAAACATGTTTAAGCATTAAAGACTTATCATAACACGTATCTAACCATCCGATTACATAGTTACGCAAATGAGCGTTAAAGTGTCTTAAACTACCTTAAAAGGTCATAACGGGTCAAAATCACTTAGGAACATTTTTCAAATCAGAATGTAGACTTTGTTAAACCATTTCATATGAGTCCCAACACTCATTTGGTTTGCAAGACCTCATTCTATCCGATCCGCCAATATTTACATAATTATCCAATTTTAGGACACGCTTGATTTCTCAGACTTTTGAGCATGTTTGATCTTTGATTCAAGGTTACTTTTCAATTACAAGTGAGTACATAGTTCCCCTCTTTTACGTTTTGCAAATATTTTGGGGTGATTCATATGTGCTAAATTCTTTTCACGCTTTCAAGTTACAAATACTATTGTTTATATTAACTCGACAATTTCAATAATGTGAACGAACTTGTTGGTGCGTTGTATTGAAGACAAGAATAATATTCATTAACTTTGGCCAAGCCAACCAGTAGTAAGTTATGGTACGATAGGACTAACAATCTCGTTACCAAGGTTCCCGGGGTTTGTGGGGAAGTTTGGGGAACGACCGAAACTGTTTACTTTAACAAACCCTTTGGTGGTTTGTTATTGCAATTTAAAGATACCCTTTGGTGGTATTGACGAGTCAACAAAGGTTTGAATGTATTCAACGAAACGACCAAAAGTTTTCACAATTAAAACAAGGACGATTTATTTATGACAATGACGATTGGTTTATGACAATGACAATTTGGTTTATAACAATGATGATTTGGACGATTGGTTTTAACAAAGAAGATTGGACGATTGGTTTTTGGCAAGTGATTTAGATAATGGGACGTGTGTAATATGATAAAAGCATGGTGGACACGCCGCTGGTACTTCCTATATATAAGTGCTTTCATCGTATTACATACCGTGGCCTTATCTAAATTTATTGTAACAATGTTTTGAGCGATGATATGCAACGATTTTCACTTTAAGATATAAACCATATGAATTTTTCTTTTAAATCGATTTACTACTCGGTTTTACAAAAGAAATGTTTTTGGTCAAGATTCATGGCAACAAGACTTTTATAATCATTAACCAACTTGTATTGGTTGGTTAACTATATTGCAATATCAACACTTTTGATATAAGTTCTTCATGTAACGACTCTCTTAGTCAGACAAGATATTGCAACGAAGATACAAGGCCATGAATCTGGCACACTCACAAAACCTATGTACTCGCCGGCATTCTTTTATGCTGATTCATTTTCACATATGTTTCAGGGAACAATGCTTGATGATACTGATGCATGCTCACGTAGGAATGGACATGGACTTTAGTGCCTTAAAAACAAGAAAGACAATTTCAATGCTTGTTTTGTTTGTTTAGTTTGTTTAAAAGTTCTATGACAATATAACAACATAATTAATGTTTAATAATTCAATAAAACAAAACTTCAAATACCAAGTGTTGTTATAACAATCTGTTAACGTGACTCCCCGATGTTTCAGCCGTGGTTTGTTGTTTTTACACGATCAAGGTGTTAAAGATTGGTATCAGAGCACTGTTTGTAGGGAATTAGGTTATTAGTAATGCTTTGACCTAGACTATAACCTTCCTAGGACCCTAATGCGAGTTTTCTTGCATTTAGATTTAAAATACAATACAATCACCTATCCTTAGGTGATTACCAAAACAAATCCACGGAAATTCAAATTCGTTTTTGAAAATCAATCATCCATCCTTAGATGATTTGTTTTTTGCGTAAGCCTTCAAAGTTTTCAAAATCTCGTCAAAGTTTGGGTTTTAATAATGTGAACACGTGCAACATGGAAGGGTGGGTGCCTGTACCCTGAGTTTTCTGTCTAGGCTAGAGTGTTTGTACAAATCCACTTAATCGGACCAGTCACTCTTACCTGGGAACTCTTGGGGTGAGTGTCCACTTATAGGCTAAAGCACATCTTTGCGATACATTATGAGACCCTTTACTTTGATTAGTCACTATGTGTCATTTGATTGTCTTGAGAGACAAATAAATGACCACCATCCTTATGTTTCGTCGATATTTTTATGCCTCTATTGATTTTTTTTCCGATTGTCAATCTCACATGTCTTCCTTCATGTTGTCTTTTAGAATGCCTCCTCTATGTGACACAACTCAAAATGCCGAAATGGATGCACTTATCGCCCAGCAAATGGCTGCGATCCTCCCGAACCTAGTGACTCAATTAAATCAAGCAACAACGATAACAACAATGCACCAGCTCTGTGCAACTACAAACAATTATGTTCGGCTAAACCACTTCAGTTCACTGGTTCTGAGGGAGCTAAAGGAGTTCTGCAATGGTTTGAGAGTCTCGAAAGCACGTTCCGATTTGTTAAATGTCAAAATGAGCGAAAGGTCGAGTTTGTGTCTAGTGTGTTCAAGAAAAGAGCTTTGATATGGTGGAATGGTATTATGAGAAACAGAGGTGCCGAAGTGGCCTTAGATCAAACATGGGAAGAGCTTCGGGCTCTTATGATGAAGGAGTTCTGTCCTCGCCACGAGCAAAGGGCACTGGAGAACGAATTACACGATCTTAAGCCAGACAGTGGTGAGAGTCGTGCATATACCGACCGATACGAGGAGTTGAGTTTACTTTGCCCTTCGATAGTGACGCCTTTGGATAAGGCGATTGAAAAATATATCGATGGTTTGCCTGATCCGGTTCAGGATATCGTCACTGGCAGTAACCCCACTACCGTTCGCCAGGCGATTGAACTTGCTGCAACTTTGACCGAGTCTCAGGTCAAAAAGGGCAAACTTCATCGCAAAGGCGATAAGCAATCCGCTGCTAAGTCCATTGAAGAGAAACCGAAGAGAAACAAAGCCGAGCCTTCCAAACGATCGAGGAAGTGTAAGGATTCTCAGAACTTTGTTGTTACTGCTTAACCTGCACAACCCGCTCCAGCTGCTCAACCCGCTCAAGCCACACCCAACCAACCATCTCAGCCTCCTGCAAGGTAACCGTATGCTGGTACTGCACTGTTGTGCAACCGGTGCAATGGTCATCACCAAACTCATCAGCCATGTCGTCAGTGTACTCCTGCAGAAAACTTGGTCACTCAGGCAACACCTGTCGTTCAACCAGAACCAAGCTAACCCAAACCCTGTTCAACCTCAAGCAAATGTTGCTCGGCCTCACTTCCCACCTGGTTCATGTTACAATTGTGGTGAAATGGGTCACTACAGAAACAACTGCCCAAGACTAGTGAATGCCAACCAAGCTCCTGGACGAGCATTCAATATCATCGCCAACAAAGCCCGTGCTGATAACGAAGTCGTAAATGGTACGTTCTTTGCTAACAATTGTCCTGCTTCAGTTATTTTCGATTCGGGTGCCGATAGAAGTTTTGTAACATTTGTCAAAAACGGGTTTCCAAACCCGCTCCGTTTTGTAATCGAATATCAAGTTATAAATGTCACTTGTGTATTTATGGTTATTTTGGTTTTTAATGATACATAATTAATAAACAAACTAAACTATAAAAATTATATTTGATAAAATGTGAAAACAAAATAAATAAAAAGAAATGTTGCTGCTGGGACTCGAACCCGGGTCAGCCGGTTTACAACTTCAAAGACTTAACACACACACACATCACCACTCCGCCACTTGTTTGTTTTCTGTCATCTTTAGGAAACAAATAGATTTTATGGACTAAGGTAAATCAATCGATTTTACCAATTGTAACTGAAAACGGTTATCAAACACCCAAAGTCGATCTGGATACTCGCGATTCAACGAGTATAACCGATAAACTGACGATTCCAATCAATGCTGCCGTGAATGTAACTTGAATTCGGAAGTGGATCGGTTTAATAACCGAAAGTTTTCAATTCTCGGATTACTTCAATCCTAGACCCCTCCTGCGACTCAAAACACTCTGCAAGACTTTCAATTACATTTCCGCAACCTTACAGGCCACCGGAGAAGCTTAAATCAATTCGCCGGAAAGAATCCTGCAAGTCGCCGGAAAACCGGGACTCACATCCACACGGTATTTCCTTCGACTCTTTCTGTTTCAATCATGTGATTAATCGGTCACTAACACAACTCCACCATAAGAATCGATCCTAGTCAACGTTTGTCGAAAATCCTACCTTCGCCGGAAAACTCCTGAAACTTCCGGAAACACACCGGGAACTGGTATGATCTTCCAAACTTCTGTTAAACTTTGTTTAAGTGCCTCAACTTCTTAAATAATCGAACAAAGCTGTTAATTGGTTTCAACAACCTGAGTTCACTTTCAGAACCGACGAACCTCTGCCGGAATTCTGTGAACAACATTAATCGGTACATCTTTTTTCCCCAAACTCTCTCCATTCTTTACTTTTAAATTACTTATAATGTTTGAAAAGCGAATATGTCATGAATCGGTCATAATAGTCGGAATATGTTTTCTGGGTAAAATCAACGAAGAAGACGAAGACGCAATATAACATAAGACTAATAAAAATCGATAAAATGAATGGGTTAGACACACAGTCCAGCGTTGGACTGTGTGCAAAATACACACGCATGTCGATTCGATCCCTGATACACGCACTCCTTATGTAATAAAATGCCTTTTTGTTTAAAACTAAACCGGCTTAACTCTGTTAGTTGTTAAGTATAATAAAAACCGAGATAATAACCAGGTTAGTCACACAGTCCAGCGGTGGACTGTGTGCAACACTAAGTCGCACGTCACGAGTTCGAAACCCGTTACTGGCACCGGTTTGTTGAATTAAAATGTTTTTGAAATTAAAAGAATTTGGTAAACTGAATTAGTATATAAATATAATTAAAAACAATATTATTTCGGGTTAGACACGTAGCTCAGTTGGTAGAGCTGCGTGCACGCGTACGGGAGGTCTCGGGTTCGAGCCTCACCTGGCGCAAACAATTCCACTGACCGAACCGGTCAACAAGTCAACAAGTAACGGTCAACGGTCAATCGCAAAATAAACAATTTTTTTTATATTATTATTTATTTAATTTAATTTAAAAATCAATTAAAAATACTTAAAAATAACATTTTTAAAGATAGAAAATAGCCTTAAACTCACAAAAATATATCTAAAAATTCCATTAAAATCCTTAATAAAATCCACTCATTTACCATATTTTCCGTTATTATTTAGGTTAGTAATTCTCGTTGTTCAACTCTCCCGACTCGTGCGCATCTCATCATCTCCATTCAAAGGCACCTAATGTGAGTGAATCTTTACAAAATCCCCGTTTAATCACGTTTTGGGGTGTATCATGTGTCTTGTTATATATATTATATTTAAACCATTGTGCATACATCATATCATGAACATGTGTACTCAGTTTGTTTCAACTGTTGTGTAGTTATTGTTAGATGCAATTTATTATTTTCAGTACATGCAATTTCATAGGCCGCCGCTCCCCATTACATTATGAGCGTTGAGCATGTTCCCCATTTCATTATGAGCGTGAACCTGGCGTGCCCACATACGATCGGCTCCGTTTGATTGAGCCTTGATCGCACAGACATTTTCATTTTCAGTACATGCAATACGATCGGCTCCGTTTGATTGAGCCTTGATCGCACAGTTTCATTTATGTTATTTATCGTATGATGTTGGTATGTTTATGTATGCTATCATATGTTATTGTATGTTATAGTTATGATTGCTATTTGCCACTGCTTGATTATTTACATTTGCTCATTATGATTATGCACAATTTTTCATTGATAAACTAACAAGTAAATCAATAATAAATGTTTATCTAATAAGGTTCACTCGCCAACTTATGTTGACCCAAAAACCCCCATTTTTACACATGATACAGGTGAGCCAGCTGCAGTCAGGAACACATAGGATTGGACTAGAAGAATAAAATGATTTAGAGTTTGGGATTGTTATGTTTGGTTTATTATCTTTGTATTGTATGGACATGTTTGGATATTTGGAAATGTAACTTCGACTTTAATAAATATGAAACATATTAGTAAATATCATGAGCTTTGGTGATAACCCAATTATGCCCCGACTCTTATTCCGCTGCGGGTCGGGGTGTGACAGATTGGTATCAGAGCCATGACTATAGGGATATAGGATAGGTTATTAGACCCTTAGAGCCTATACTATAGTTGATTAGAATCTTATAAGATTTTTGTGTGTTACATGCCAAATTTCATGATGTTTATATGTTTTATGTTAAATGTTACATTCAATATGATGCAAGCATGTTCATAAGTATGTATTATCATATAATGCCTATCATGAATCATATTCTCATATCACATCATATCCATGAAAGCACACACCACATCATGATTGCTTTTACAATGATTTTTGTGTTTTCAAATCTCATCAAAGTGAGTTCTCATGACGGGCATGTAGTAACTGGAAGGGTACCAGTACCGGTAGTCGGAACGTCCTGTCTAGGCTGGCATTCGTATAAATCCAAAATAAAGGACCAGTTTGCCTACCTGGGGACTAACGATGAGAGTACGAAGTACCTATTAGGCCAAAGCATGCTATACCAAACATCGTGTGAGCTAACCCCACTTTGAGTTGTCATTGTGTCTACACCTGGACACGTTCCGACCAAACATCTCATGAACATATTTTGTGGTTTGCATTCGGGTGATGCGAGTGTTAAATTGCCAATACTAATGTGAATCCTACCATGCCAATAGCCATGGGGGCCCACATGACTATATAGGTGAAGGTATGGGGGACATTTGAGGCCCAACATGAGCAAACCCAAGACATCCTATGGATGTAGTTGCATTATTGATATTTATGTTATTTTCATTTTCTTAAAGACACATGACACCTAAAAAGACACCATAAACTCACAATCTTCTCATGTATGTTCCTGTAGATGTCGTCCAGACAACAACGAATGGGTAAAAGATCAGGAAGGTCTCAGGAACGCTTAGCCACACACATCGCGAAACAAATGGCCACGATACTGCCTGACATTGTGGTCCAAGTACAACAAGCTCTCGCCACAAATCCCACTAATCCTCCCCAACAACATGACCAGAACATCGACAACCCTCCTACCAGCAAGTGCTCATACAAACATTTCAAATCTTGTGATCCTCCTAAATTTGAAGGGACCGAAGGTGTCACTGCTCTCCTCCACTGGTTCGAGGAAATGGAAAACACCTTCCTCAATTGCGATTGTCCTGAGGATCGCAAGGTTCGATACGCCACCGGGAGACTATTTGGGGTAGCTCTCACTTGGTGGAATACTGAGAAAGGGAAGAGGGGAACTGAAGATGCAATGGCCTTAACTTGGGAGGAGTTAAGGGAAATCATGACTAGTCGTTTCTGTCCTAGGAGTGAGATTAAAAAGTTGGAGGACGAGTTTTATTCTTTAAAGCAAAAGGAGGGAGATCATACCATCTACAACAAGAGGTTCTTAGAGTTGAACCAAATGGTCCCTAACTTGTTCACCCCAACTTATCGCTTGATCGAGCATTATATTCGAGGTCTTCCCTCGAAAATTCAAGATTCAGTTCTCAGCACTTCACCAGCAACACTTGAAGCTGCTATGGAACTAGCCACTGAACTGACCGAAAATCGCATTCGAAACGGTAAATTCAAAGAGGAGAAGAAGAAAGCCCCCATTGAGGCTCAAACTTCAAGCCATTCTGGTTCCTCCTCGAAGTTTACTGGTAAAAGGAATCAAAGCACAAGAAACTTCGCCGTCACACAAACCAATTACCTTATTCCTGCTGCACCCATTACCCAAGTCGCCCCTTCACCCGCACCACACAAAAGACCATACTCTGGCCCGTTACCAAAATGCAACCGTTGCCAATACCACCATTCTCCTGATCATCCTTGCCAATATTGCACCGGCTGTGGTCACGCAGGTCATACTATTCAAACCTGTCGCATACCTCAGCGAACGAACCGCCACCAGCCTTCAACCCAAACCCACCAACAAATAATGGGTCAAGCCCAACAACCCCTACTACTACCACCTACCCAACATTTAGCCCAAACATACTATCAACCCAACTATCCCATGGTACAACCTATGCGGACTTGCTACAATTGTGGAGATCCAAGCCATTTTAGAAACACTTGTCCACGTTTGGTGAACATCATTCATGCCCAAGCTCAAGCAAATCCGGTGAATCAAGCTAACCAAGCTCCACCACCTGCAAGAGGAAGAGCTTATAACATCAAGCCAATACTGTTGAAAATAATAACGGCCCTAACGAATCACCCAACTAATTTTTCCTCGCCAAGAATCAAGACTCAACTCCAATCGTCTAGTTGTAATGTTTTCTTTATGTTATCTCAACCTTTTCGTATTCCAGTTGTAAAATTTGGAAATTTATGTATCCAAGAATTTTAATGCGATTTGATATTACAGTTTTGTTCTATACTCATTTATTTAACATTTATATCATCATACATCTCGACGTATCTCAATCTCATCATTTAAAGGAGTTGGGTTGTGTCACACTTTTACATAGACTGACCCCTTCATCATAACCAACAAGAGAGGTACTGTCATCATTTAGTCATGTATCATCTCAGAATTTAGACTCAAATTTTGTTCGTTGCGTTGTTTATGTTTTAGAGTCACATGGAACTGAGCATGATTTACTGATAAAGCCAACGAAAATTTGACAAGAATATGGTGGATACGCCGCTGGTACTTCCTATATATAAGTATTCTTGGCAAAGGATCAAAAGCGTTACCAGGAGGTTATGAAAAGTTTCCGTGTAGGTTTAAATATCGTCATGGTTGAAGTTTTTGTTTTATGTGTATCAGTTCCCTCAAAACTATTAAACATAAAATCATAAGTGACATCAAAGATCAAAATCTGAGAAGCCCAGCATGTTTCAGTAACAGAAAGGAGACGTACGCAAGGAGCCGCCATGTGGAGCTAAACTTAAAATTGAAACTAAATCCGACGGTATTCTATACTATCTAGATCGTATATGGATTCCTGACCACAATAACCTTCGTAATATTTTTTTTATGAATGAGGCGCACAAAACACGATATTCTATACACCCAGGAGCCGACAAGACGTATCAAGACCTTTGATACACCTACTGGTGGCCTGGAATGGAAAAAGATATTGCTGATTTTGTTTCCAAGTGCCTTTCATGTTCCAAAATATAAGCCGAACACCAAAGACCCTCAGGACTTCTGGTCCAACCTGAAATACCTATATGGAAGTGGGAAAATATAACCATGGGCTTCATTACCAGGTTACCTCGCACTTCTGGTGGGTATGACACTATATGGGTAATAATTGATCGGCTTACAAAATCAGCTCACTTTATTCCTATCCGCGAAGATTTCAAGAACGAAAAGCTAGCTCGTATTTATATCAGCGAAATCGTAAGCCGACATGGAGTACCGTTAAGCATTATTTCTGATCGTGATAGTCGTTTCACTTCACGAACATGGCAAGCAGTACAAGCCGCTATGGGCACGCGATTAGATCTCAGTACCGCCTATCACCCTCAAACTGATGGTCAATCTGAACGCACCATTCAAACTCTTGAAGATTTGCTTCGAGCATGTGTTATAGACTTCAAGGGAAATTGGGACGCTCATCTACCCTTAGTTGAATTTTCGTACAACAACAGCTATCATTCAAGCATCGGCATGGCACCTTTTGAAGCCTTATATGGTCGTAAGTGCCGATCTCCAGTATGTTGGCACGAAATTGGGGAAGCTCAAATCACTGGTCCAGAATTGATCCAAGAAACCACAGACAAGATCCATCAAATCTGAAACAATCTTCTAGCGGCCCAAAGTCGTCAAAAGAGTTATGCAGATAAACGACGGAAGCCTTTAGAGTTTAACATTGGTGATCATGTACTTCTAAAAGTATCGCCGTGGAAGGGAGTAGTTCGTTTTGGTCAAAAGGGCAAGCTAGCACCACGCTACGTAGGACCTTTCAAGATACTCGAAAGAGTAGGACCTGTAGCATAAAAGCTTGATCTACCAGAAGAACTCAACAGGATTCATCACACATTCCACGTATCAAACTTGAAGAAGTGCCTCGCTGATGAAAACCTCCACATTCCTCTGGAAGATATTTGGATTGATGAATCTATGCATTTTATTGAAAGACCTGTAGAGATCATGGACTTCGGAGAAAAACGTCTTCAACGAAGTCGCATTCCAATTGTTAGGGTACGCTGGGAGTCGAAACGGGGACCTGAGTTTACTTGGGAACGTGAAGACTCAATGCATGAAAAATACCCGCATCTTTTTCCTACTACTTCAACTACTTAAATTTCGAGACGAAATTCCTAAAAGTAGGGGATACTGTAACATTTGTCAAAAACGGGTTTCCAAACCCGCTCCGTTTTGTAATAGAATATCAAGTTATAAAAGTCACGTTGTGTATTTATGGTTATTTTGGTTTTTTATGATACATAATTAATAAACAAACTAAACTATAAAAATTATATTTGATAAAATGTGAAAACAAAATAAATAAAAAAGAAATGTTGCTGCCGGGACTCAAACCCGGGTCAGCCGGTTTACAACTTCAAAGACTTAACACACACACACATCACCACTCCGCCACTTGTTTGTTTTCTGTCATCTTTAGGAAACAAATAGATTTTATGGACTAAGGTAAATCAATCGATTTTACCAATTGTAACTGAAAACGGTTATCAAACACCCAAAGTCGATCTGGATACTCGCGATTCTACGAGTATAACCGATAAACTGACGATTCCAATCAATGCTGCCGTGAATGTAACTTGAATTCGGAAGTGGATCGGTTTAATAACCGAAAGTTTTCAATTCTCGGATTACTTCAATCCTAGACCCCTCCTGCGACTCAAAACACTCTGCAAGACTTTCATTACATTTCCGCAACCTTACAGTCCACCGGAGAAGCTTAAATCAATTCGCCGGAAAAATTCTGCAAGTCGCCGGAAAACCGGGACTCACATCCGCACGGTATTTCCTTCGACTCTTTCTGTTTCAATCATGTGATTAATCGGTCACTAACACAACTCCACCATCAGAATCGATCCTAGTCAACGTTTGTCGAAAATCCTACCTTCGCCGGAAAACTCCTGAAACTTCCGGAAACACACCGGGAACTGGTATGATCTTCCAAACTTCTGTTAAACTTTGTTTAAGTGCCTCAGCTTCTTAAATAATTGAACAAAGCTGTTAATTGGTTTCAACAGCCGAAGTTCACTTTCAGAACTGACGAACCTCTGCCGGAATTCTGTGAACAACATTAATCGGTACATCTTTTTTCCCCAAACTCTCTCCATTCTTTACTTTTAAATTACTTATAATGTTTGAAAAGCGAATATGTCATGAATCGGTCATAACAGTCGGAATATGTTTTCTGGGTAAAATCAACGAAGAAGACGAAGACGCAATATAACATAAGACTAATAAAAATCGATAAAATGAACGGGTTAGACACACAGTCCAGCGGTGGACTGTGTGCAAAATACACACGCATGTCCCGAGTTCGATCCCTGATACACGCACTCCTTATGTAATAAAATGCCTTTTTGTTTAAAACTAAACCGGCTTAACTCTGTTAGTTGTTAAGTATAATAAAAACCGAGATAATAACCAGGTTAGACACACAGTCCAGCGGTGGACTGTGTGCAACACTAAGTCGAACGTCACGAGTTCAAAACCCGTTACTGGCACCGGTTTGTTGAATTAAAATGTTTTTGAAATTAAAAGAATTTTGGTTAAACTGAATTAGTATATAAATATAATTAAAAACAAGATTATTTCAGGTTAGACACGTAGCTCAGTTGGTAGAGCTGCGTGCACGCGTACGGGAGGTCTCGGGTTCGAGCCTCATCTGGCGCAAACAATTCCACTGACCGAACCGGTCAACAAGTCAATGGTCAACGGTCAACGGTCAACGCAAAATAAACAATTTTTTTTATATTATTATTTATTTAATTTAATTTAAAAATCAATTAAAAATACTTAAAAATAACATTTTTAAAGATAGAAAATAGCCTTAAACTCACAAAAATATATCTAAAAATTCCATTAAAATCCTTAATAAAATCCACTCATTTACCATATTTTCCGTTATTGTTTAGGTTAGTAATTCTCGTTGTTCAACTCTCCCGACTCGTGCGCATCTCATCATCTCCATTCAAACGCACCCAATGTGACTGAATCTTTACAAAATCCCCGTTTAATCACGTTTTGGGGTGTATCATGTGTCTTGTTATATATATTATATTTAAACCATTGTGCATACATCATATCATGAACATGTGTACTCAGTTTGTTTCAACTGTTGTGTAGTTATTGTTAGATGCAATTTATTATTTTCAGTACATGCAATTTCATAGGCCGCCGCTCCCCATTACATTATAGCGTTGAGCATGTTCCCCATTTTATTATGAGCGTGATTGCACAGACATTTTCATTTTCAGTACATCCAATACGATCGGCTCCGTTTGATTGAGCATTGATCGCACAGACATTTTCATTTTCAGTACATGCAATACGATCAGCTCCGTTTGATTGAGCCTTGATCGCACAGTTTCATTTATGTTATTTATCGTATGATGTTGGTATGTTTATGTATGCTATCATATGTTATTGTATGTTATAGTTATGGTTGCTATTTGCCACTGCTTGATTATTTACATTTGCTCATTATGATTATGCACAATTTTTCATTGATAAACTAACAAGTAAATCAATAATAAATGTTTATCTAATAAGGTTCACTCGCCAACTTATGTTGACCCAAAAACCCCCATTTTTACACATGATACAGGTGAGCCAGCTGCAGTCAGGAACATATAGGATTGGACTAGAAGAATAAAATGATTTAGAGTTTGGGATTGTTATGTTTGGTTTATTATCTTTGTATTGTATGGACATGTTTGGATATTTGGAAATGTAACTTTGACTTTAATAAATATAAAACATATTAGTAAATTTCATGAGCTTTGGTGATAACCCAATTATGCCCCGACTCTTATTCCGCTGCGGGTCGGGGTGTGACAAGTTTTATGTCTTTAGCCTTTGAATCTATGCTTTCGATGTCAGAACTAGACTAGGGAAGCCTTTGACAGTAGAAGTCGCTAGTGGTGAACCTCTTGTGTTCGATCACGTTATTCGAAATTGCCAGTTAAACCTCAACAATCATGTGTTTTCTATCGACCTTACGCCAATGCAACATGGGAGTTTCGACATTATTATTAGAATGGATTGTTTACTAAACACCATGCCGAAGTTATTTGTTTTGACAAGATAGTTCGTATACCTCTTTCCTTTGGTAAAGTCTTGGAAGTTGTGGGGAGAAACCTACTGGTAATCCAAAACTCATGACTTGTACCCAAGCCCAGAAATATCAACGAAAGAACTATGTAGCCTTCTTAGCGCATATCGTGGAAAAGAAAGGCAAGGGTAAAAGTATTCAAGATATTCCTGTTGTTCGGGATAGTCCTGAGGTGTTTTCCGAAGAATACCTGGTTTACCTCCAGCACGTCAAGCTGAGTTCCCATTGATTTTGTACCTGGTGCCAACCCGATTGCTAAATCACCTTATCGTCTTGCACCGTCTGAGATGCAAGAGTTATCAAAACAGCTTCAAGAGTTATCTGATAAAGGATTCATTCGTCCGAGCTATTCACCGTGGGGCGCTCCTGTCCTATTTGTGAAAAGAAAGATGGATCTTTCCATATGTGTATCGATTACCGTGAGCTCAACAAATTCACAATCAAGAATCGATATCCCCTACCTCGAATTGGCGACCTTTTTGATCAACTACAAGGTGCTACATGTTTCTCCAAGATTGATATGCGTTCTGAGTATCATCAGCTTCGTGTACTCGAGGAAGATATTCCCAACACTGCTTTCCGCACAAGATACAACCACTATGAGTTTACTGTTATGCCATTCGGCTTGACAAATGCACCTGTTATATTCATGGACTTGATGAATCGGGTTTGTAAACCTTATTTGGACAAGTTCATCATTGTATTCATCGACGACATTCTCATTTATTCTAAGTCTCGGGCCGAGCACGAACAACATCTTTGTTTGACAATGGAACTTCTAAAGAAATATGCCAAATTCTCCAAGTGTGAATTTTGGTTGAGAGAAGTTCAGTTCTTGGGTCACATTGTTAATGAGAAAGGTATTCATGTGGATCCTTCCAAAATCGTTGCGATTAAGGATTGGAAAACACCCACTACTCCCAAAGAAGTTCGCTCATTTTTGGTCTTGCTGGTTACTATCGACGATTTATTGGGAACTTCTCAAAGATTGTGGTTCCCCTCACTGCTTTGACTCAAAAGAATAAACCTTTTGAGTGGGGACCCAAACAAGAGGAAGCTTTTCAAACCTTGAAACAAAAGCTCTGCAATGCTCCTATTTTGTCTTTACCCGATGGAAATGATTATTTTGTTATCTACTGTGACGCATCGAATCTAGGCCTTGGTTGTGTTCTTATGCAACGCAATAAAGTCATAGCATATGCGTCAAGACAATTGAAGGTCCACGAGAAGAACTACACGACTCGTGATCTTGAGTTAGGTACTGTTGTATTTGCTCCCAAGATTTAGAGGCACTATCTTTACGGTACGAAATGTGTGGTTTTCACTGACCACAAAAGCCTCCAACACATATTCAATCAAAAGGAGTTGAACATGAGACAACGACGCTGGGTCGAGCTATTAAACGACTACGACTGCGAGATTCGCTACCATCCTGGTAAGGTGAATGTTGTGGCTGATGCGCTTAGTCGCAAGGAACATGTCAAACTTCATTGTGTTCGAATTCAGTCTGATATCCAAACACGTATCCTTCAAGCTCAACGTAGTTGTGCTATACGAGGCATGATGGGTAGTGAATTACCACATCAACTTGAGCTTCAACTCGAGACGAAAGACAATGGGTTACTCTATTATTTGAACCATTTGTGGGTTCCATGTCAAGACAATCTTCGCACCTTATTAATGGATGAAGCTCATAAGTCTCGTTATTCAATCCATCCTGGTGCAAACAAAATGTACAAGGATCTTCGTACCCAGTACTGGTGGCCGGGTATGAAAACGGATATTGCCTTGTATGTATCGAAATGCCTAACTTGTCTCAAAGTCAAGGCCGAACACCAACGTCCATCTGTTTTGATTGAACAACCAGAAATACCGGTATGGAAATGGGAGAACATTGCGATGGAACTCATTACTAAACTGTCGCGCACATCTAGAGGTCATAATGCTATTTGGGTAGTCATCGATCGTCTAACGAAGTCAGCACACTTTTTGGTAATTCGTGAGGATTACTCTGCTGACATGCTTGCTAAGATCTATGTCGACGAGATTGTATCTCGTCATGGTGTTCCTTTGGACATCATTATGACAGAGATGCTCGGTTCTCATCTCACTTTTGGAAGACCATGCAAATTGCTATGGGAACCAAACTCAATTTGAGCACTGCTTATCATCTTCAAACGGATGGACAAACCGAAAGAACAATTCAAACACTGTAGGATATGCTTAGAGCTTGTGTGATCGACTTTGGTGGTAATTGGGATTCGCATCTACCATTGATCGAATTCTCTTACAACAATAGTTATCATGCCAGCATCAACATGGCGGCTTTCAAAGCTTTGTACGGTCAAAATGTCGTTCACCTGTCTGTTGGAATAAAGTTGGAGAGTCTCAGTTTACTGGACCTGAACTTATACATGACACAACAGATAAAGTCAAGAAAATACGCGATAATCTTCCGACAGCCAGGAGCCGTCAAAAGAGTTATGCGGACAAGCGACGCAAGCCTTTGGAATTCCAAGTTGGTGATCATGTCCTACTCAAGGTATCCCCTTGGAAAGGAGTGGTCAGATTTGGGAAGAAAGGAAACTTGCACCACGATACATTGAACCATTCAAGATCGTTGAAAGAATCAGAAAGGTGGCCTACCGACTTGAGCTACCTCCTAAACTTGGTAACGTTCACCCAACATTCCACGTGTCCAATCTAAAGAAATGTTTAGCCGATGCAAATCTTCACATCCCTCTCGACGAAATTCACCTTGATGATACTATGCACTTTGTCGAGAAACCAATGGAGATTATGGACCGTGAAGTCAAGAAGCTTAAACGAAGACGAATACCGATTGTTAAAGTTCGCTGGGAATCCAAACGTGGCCCAAAATTTACTTGGAATGAGAAGATCAAATGAAAGCGAAATACCCACATCTTTTTCCACAAGTTTCCTCTAATTAAATTTCGAGACGAAATTTCCTAAAGTAGGGGAGACTGTGACATTTGTGGTGATTCGATCATGTAACCATTCCAAAACAAGTTATCAATTAATGAAATTTTGTGTTTTATTTATGATTTTTGTATTTTTATCATGACAATTGCACATATTCAATTTTTGCACGATTCCAAACTTTCAAACAACTTCTGGAAACGAAATCGCAAACTGTTACGCAAACGTAATTAGTTTAACGCGACGTACACTTTGGAACAAGGACACAAGTAAACATACCCTAAATATCCTTTGTATAACTTAAAAATAAGTTTTGAAGGATTTGGTAAGTCAAAAACAAGTTTATTCGATCACATGGACTATTTACGACAAACTACGAAATTCTGCCGATTCTCGTAGCGACACACATTCCGAAACAAATTCATAAGCTAAACATACCCTAGATACCCTTAACGTAGCTTAGAAATAAGTTTCGAGGGCTTCGGTATGGCAAAAACCTGCTTTTGCAACTTCAGGGGCTATTTTGCAAATTCTGCGAAACTATGCCGTTGCCGTATTTCTTAATCCGGGACATGTACGCACATCCAAAAAATTTTATAATCATTAAAATTTGTATTTTAATGATTTGAATGCAAAAACATCATTCGTTACGCTTTTACGGTCATGCACGCGTTCGTCACGATTTTCGTTGTAATCAACCGAAAACCGCAACCGTACGCCCAAACGAACCGACCTCTGAGATATTTTTGAGCACATCCTTGCAATCTACATCCTTGCTCTCATCTGCTATAATCTGAAATAGCAACCATTTAGAGATAATTTCCTGAGTTCTAAGGCTCTCCTAGAGTGTTTGTAAGTATTCTATTCATGTCTTGTTCAATTCATTTTGCATATTTGAGCTAAAAATCAAACAGCTTGACTTCTGTTTGACTTTCAGTTTTGATCATAAATTGATCAAAACAAAATCCAATTGAACATGTTAATGTGGTCGTCATCATGATAGTTATAGTCCTTAGTGATCATGCCTACTGACTTCCAAATTTACTAGTCTTTGTGACGAGTCAAAGTTTCGGTCAATAATGCGAAAAATGCGCATTATAGGACAGAACTATTTTTGGGTATCGAAACACTTTTTTTTATACCAAATCAGTTTTATAAACTTAGTTAGACATGTTTAAAATGTCTAACTCGTCACTTTTAGTTTAGTGCTTGTTTAGATCGTTTGTCGAGCGGTTATGACCACCGCTTTGACTTTCGAATGCGACCCGTTTAGTTGATCTTTGAACTTAACCAAATACCTATTTGTGACCATAGTTTAATAGGGAATAACCCTCTTTGGTTATACCATATCATTTGGCTGGTGTTATGATAATTAATTGTTATGATCTTCAATAATGACCAATATCCCTTTTTGCAAATAAAACAACTATAAGCATATGTAACGTAAATTTGGACATGTAGTCTGATCAAATAACATTTTCAAATATGTCTAAGCATTAAAGACTTATCATAACACGTATCTAACCATCTTATTACATAGTTACGTAAATGACGCGTTAAAGTGGCTTAAACTACCTTAACGGGTCATAACGGGTCAAAAGCACTTAGGAACCTTTTTAAATCAGAATGTAGACTTTGTCAAACCATTTCATATGAGTCTCAACACTCATTTGGTTTACAAGACCTCATTCTATCCGATCCACCGACTAAAGTCCCGATATTTACACAATTATCCAATTTTAGGACACGCTTGATTTCTCGGACTTTTGAGCATGTTTGATCTTTGATTCAAGGTTACTTTGCAATTACAAGTGAGTACATAGTTCCCCTCTTTTTATGTTTTGCAAATATTTGGGGTGATTCATATGTGCTAAATTCTTTTCAAGCTTTCAAGTTACAAATACTATAGTTTATATTAACTCGATGATTTCAATAATGTGAACGAACTTGTTGGTGCATTGTATTGAAGACAAGAATAACATTCATTCACTTTGGCCAAGCCGACCAGTAGTAAGTTATGGTACCATAGGACTAACAATCCCGTTACCAAAGTTCCCGGGGTTTGTGGGGAAGTTTGGGGAATGACCAAAACTGTTTACTTTAACAAACCCTTTGGTGGTTTGTTATTGCAATTTAAAGATACCCTTTGGTGGTATTGATGAGTCAACAAAGGTTTGAATGTATTCAACGAAACGACCAAAAGTTTTCACAATTAAAACAAGGACGATTAATTTATGACAATGACGATTGGTTTATGACAATGACGATTTGGTTTATAACAATGACTATTTGGATGATTGGTTTTAACAAAGACGATTGGACGATTGGTTTTTGGCAAGTGATTTAGATAACGGGGCGTGTGTAATATGATAAAATCATGGTGGATACGCCTCTGGTACTTCCTATATATAAGTGCTTTCATCGTATTACATACCGTGGCCTTATCTAATTTTTTTAGAACAATTTTTTGAGCGATGACATGCAACGATTTTCACTTTAAGATATAAACCATACGAAGTTTTCTTTTAAATCGATTTACTACTCGGTTTTACAAAAGAAATGTTTTTGGTCAAGATTCATAACAACGAGACTTTTATAAACATTAACCAACTTGTATTGGTTGGTTAACTATATTGCAATATCAACATTTTTTATATAAGTTTTTCATGTAACGACTCTCTTAGTCGGACAAGATATTGTAACGATGATACAAGGCCATGAATCTGGCACACTCACAAAACCTATGTACTCGCCGGCATTCATTTATGCTGACTCGTTTTCACATATGTTTCAGGGACAATGCTTGATGATACTGATGCATGCTCACGTAGGAATGGACATGGACTTTAGTGCCTTAAAAACAAGAAAGACAATTTCAATGCTTGTTTAGTTTGTTTAAAAGTTCTGTGACAATATAACAATATAATTAATGTTTAATAATTCAATAAAACGAAACTTCAAATACCAAGTGTTGTTATAACAATCTGTTAACGTGACTCCCCGACGTTTCCGCCGCGGTTTGTTGTTTTTACTCGGTCGGGGTGTTACATTTGAGTCAGAAGAAATGTAGGCATCTCCACTTCAAAGAATTGTGATATCTGTGACGAATCTAGTAGCATGTAAAAATGTAACTGTAAACCGATTCGTAAACGAAACCAATTTAATACAACGTAAGTTCCGGAATAGTGACACAATCCAAACATACCTTAAATAACTTTAATAACTTAGAAATAAGTTTTGAAGGGTTTGGTATGTCAAAAACAAGTTTATTTGATCTCATGGACTATTTACGACAAACTACGAAAGTCTGTCGATTCTCGTAGCAACACACATTTTGGAACAATGTCATAAGCTAAACATACCATAAATACCCTTAACATAGCTTAGAAATAAGTTTCGAGGGCTTCGGTATGGCAAAATCACACTTTTGTAACTTTAGGGGTTATTTTGCAAATTCTGTGAAACTATGTCTTTTCGCGTATTTCGCTATCCGGAACATGTACGGACATTCAAAAAATTTTCTAATCATCAAAATATTATATTTTAGTGATTGGAATGCGAAAAATCCGTCCGTTACGCATTTACGGTCATTTGCGCCTTCATTACGCTTTGCGTCGTAATTAACCGAAAACCGCAACCATACGACCAAACGAACCGACACCCGGAACATTTCTGAGCACATTTCAAGTTCCCTATACTTTATTGTCCTTATAAAGCTTGAAAATGGGGTTAACGGGTGTTAAAAGTGCTAAAACGCGTCAAAAACAAGTTCAGGGGCCATTTCTGCCAAATTTGAAACTTCAGCCCCTGCAAGGGCCTTACGGACCGTAAGGCCTAACCCCATACGTTCCATTAGGGTTCCCCAGCTCACCAGAGTTGTAAAATCAAGGTGGCAGCTTCTTGTTTATTCACTCATTAACTCACCAATCGACCTTGCCACCCTTCTACCTGCTTCTAACATGTGTGTTGACACTAATCAAGTTCAAGGATGACTCATGGACACTTCTCATGATCATATTAACCCAATTCAAGTATAAAAACCATGGTGTTCTTCATTTTTGAACCTTTGCAACCATACTCCTTGCTCATTCTGCTTCAGATCCGAATTTGCAACCATCTCTAGAGTTCCTGTGAGTTCCTTTGACATTTCTTTAGTGTTGTAAGTGATCTCTTTCATGCTTGTTTCAATTCTTGTAGTTTAATTGGATTAAAAGTCATAAATTTTGACTTTTATTTGACTTCCAGAATTGATAATGAATTGATCAATTTAAAGTCCAATTGAACCTTGCTTTATGATGGTAATCAAGGTGGTTATGATCCTTAGTGATCATGCTTACTGATTTCCACCATTTCAAGTCTTAGTGACAAATCAAAGTTTCGGTCAAAATACGATAAATGCGTAATTCATGACGGAACTAATTTCGGGTGCCAAAACAGTTTGTTTTGTACCGAAACTCTTTTATAAACTTATTTAGACATGTCAAAACATGTCTAAATCGTCACTCTCATTCTAGTGCTAGTTTAGAGTCATAAGTTGAACGGTTTGACCATCGCTTTGACTTTCGAATCTGACCCGTTTGGTTGACCTTTTGGACCCAACCAAATACATATTTATGACCATATTTACAAAGGGGCTAACCCTCTAAGGTTATACCTTATGGTCATGTTGTTTGGATTGTGTTATGGTAATTAGTTGTAATATTACTTAAAAATGACCAAAATACCCTTTTTTGCAAAGAAATAAATTATAAACATATGTAACACAAGTTTTGACATATAATCTGATCAAAAACGTTATTAAACATATTTTGGTAATTTAGACTTATCACAACACATATCTAACTATCTGAATGTGTAGTTATGCAAATGACACGTTAAAGTAGCTTAAACAACCTTAACGGGTCATAACGGGTCAAAAGCCGACCAGTAGCAAGTTACGGCGCCTAGGACTGACAATCCCGTTACCAAAATTCCTGGGGTTTGTGGGGAAATTTGGGAAGCGACTGAAACTGTATTTGTAACATACCCTTTGGTGGTATGTTATACGATTAAGGGACACCGTGGGTGGTCTCGAACAAGTGAACAAAGGTTTGAATGTTTTCACGAAACAACCAAAATTTTTCACAATTTAAAACGATGAACGATGGTTTATAACTGTAACATCCGTCAAAAAAACGGATTTACCAAACCCGCTCCGTTTATTAACCGAACAATCAGTTAAAAATTTCGTTGCTTATTTAATGCCCAAAATAATTTTTAACGATACATAATTAATAAGTATATGGGGATATATAATTTGTTTTTTAAAAACTGTTAAAAATAATGAAATAAGAATAAAATAGTGCTGCCGGGTTTCGAACCCGGGTCAGCCAGCGAGTCAACCAGTGCCTTAACACTCATCCATCAAACCACTGCGCCACTTGTGATTCTTGTTAATTATTGGAGACAATTAATACATAAAATAAACCTCGAATTCAAAAACCAACGCGCCTAATTTCAGTCGTCGGAAATCCCGACTAACTCGCTAAGATTTGACGGTTACTTCCGTTTTAACGTAAACTTCAATCTCATCATCAGTTATAACCGACGTCTGAATCCGCGATGCAAGTCATAACCGCCGGAAAACGTAATGACTTTGAATCAAGCCTGAAATCCGACTCTATACATCTCGATTCCTCCCTATAAATTCACCCACAATCCACTAGTAGCCTTTTCGCTCAAAACCGCACCCTTCTCGATGAAAATCCACTCGCCGGAAAATACCTACAAATCGCCGGAAAACCGGGTTTTTCACTTCTGTGCCTTACTCTAAACACTGAACACTTAGAACTTATACCGAAGCCACTCACATCCATCTCAAGCTCGCTGAAGACTCTCTGCCGCAAGACACAAGTCGCCGGAATAGTCTGCTGACATCGGAGTTCCGCCGGAGAAACAGAGGAGTCCAATTTCGGTATATCTAACGCTTAGTCTTTCATTCTTTTCATTTATCTCACCTATAATTAATCATAACACACTAAAGAAACTTGATAAAATCGATGAATCAGTCGGACGTTAGTTCTGGTTAAATCCAACGAAGAAGACGAAGTTTGCTGTTGTCTATAAGTTTAATTTAAATCACGATATAACTCGGGTTAGACACACAGTCCAGCGGTGGACTGTGTGCACATAAAGCACGCTTACGTCTCGAGTTCGACACATGTCCCACGCATACTCGCCTTAATAAAAATGTTCTTTTTTTAACCGAACCGGAGTCACCGCTTGTTACATGTTAAGTTTAATAAAAATCGGAATAATAACCAAGATAGACACACAGTCCAATGGTGGACTGTGTGCGCGTTTAAAACACAGGTCACGAGTTCGAGTCCGGACTACCGCACCGGTCCGGACAATTATTCAACTTTTTATATAAGGCAGAAATGAAACTATTTAGTTTGTATATAAGTATAATAAAAATCAGTTTATTTAACAAGTTTGACACACAGTCCAGCGGTGGACTGTGTGTTAACCTAAACCATAGGTCCCGGGTTCGAAACCTGTGGAGCGCACCGAGTCGTTAGATTTAAATCGTTTTTAAAAATAAACGATTTTCTGTTTAATCTAATTAGTATATAAATATAATTAAAAACAGAAATATTTCGGGTTAGACACGTAGCTCAGTTGGTAGAGCTGCGTGCACGCGTACGGGAGGTCTCGGGTTCGAGCCTCACCCAGCGCATACATACACACATACGAACCGGTCAATAGTCAAAGTCAATGGTCAATGGTCAACGGTCAACGGTCAAAAAGTCAACATTTTTTTATTATTTTTATTTATTTATTTTATTTAAAAATCAATTAAAAATACTTAAAATAACATTTTTAAGGTTAGAAAATAGCCTTAAACTCACAAAAATACACCCAACAATCCTACTAAAATGGATTAATAAAATCCGTTTACTTACCGAAACATTATGCCATTATCTAGGTTAATTTCACTCGTGGTTAAAACCACTTCGTGCGCATTCAACATCATCAACCGAACGCACCCAATGTGAGTGAATCTTACAACTCCCCTTTTTAATTACACGTTTTGGGGTGTGTCATGTGTCATAAAATTAACTCGTTTATTTAAACTTGTGCCATACCATATTGTGATCTAAACTTAGATTGTATACATTGCTTGTAGTTATGTATTTCATTTTGTCTATTTATATGCAATTCATTCATTAGGCCCATCAGTTCCTCGTGAGAGACGAGTTGAGCAACGCGTGCCTCAAAACGATCCATTATTGTTCATTTGTGCCTTATTTAATATTAATTGATTGGTGAATAAGTTTACATCTATTTTTACTCATGTATGGTTGTGCACTTTATTTTATAATCAATTAAATAAACTTGTTCAAATGTTTTCCATAGGATTCACTCGCCAACTTTTGTTGATCCAAAAACCCTTTTTACACATGATACAGGTGAGCAGGATGAAGCAAGGAAAACATAGGAAATGCCTTAGAAGAAAACAAAGAAGCTTAGATTGATGTTTAGGTCATGATGTAATTATGATTGTAAATTTCCATTAAATTGTATTAATGAATATGAAACGTTAAAATAAATGTCATGAGCTTTGATGATAACCCAATCATGCCCCGATCACCTTTTCCGCTGCGTGTCGGGGTGTGACAGATTGGTATCAGAGCCATGACTATAGGGATATAGGATAGGTTATTAGACCCTTAGACCTATACTATAGTTTGCCTAAATTTTAATTGTTTAGGTGGTTACATACAAACTTATGATATTTATTTGTTTCATATTTGTTTATACTTATAGTCAAACATACATACTTACATACACATTCATCATACATATTTCAATGTTCATATATTCAAATCATTTTCATACTCTCGTTATTCAAAGATTTTGTTGCAATTTTCAAATCTCATCAAAGTAAGTTCTGCGACGGGCATGTAGTAACTGGAAGGGTACAAGTACCGGTAGTCGGAACGTCCTGTCTAGGTTGGCATTCGTATAAATCCAATATAACGGACCAGTTTGCCTACCTGGGGACTAACGATGAGAGTACGAAGGACCTATTAGGCCAAAGCATGCCACACCAAACGTCGTTCGAACTAACCCACTTTGAGGTGTCACCGTGTCTACACCTGGACACATTCCGAATCTCATACGTTATATACATATTCTCGATTTTCTCCGGGTTTTAGTGTACGTAACCAGGCTAACACATGCGAACCATATGAAAAACCCGGTATTCATGGGGGCCCACATGATTACGAAGGTGAAGTATGGCGGCATGTAGGGCCTAATGACGAGCAAAGCCCAAGACATCCTATGGATGTAGTAGATTTATTTTTCTATAATTATTTTATGAATGTTCATTCCTAGTGCGACCCATGATCCCAAAAACATCCAACTCATACTCGTGATGCGTATTCCTTGTAGATGTCTTCTAACCTCGCCCGTAGGAAGATGAGAGCAGGAAAAGCCCGCGAGCGCATGGCTGCCCAAATCGCTCAACAAATGGCTGCCATAATACCCAACATTGTAATCCAAGTCCAACAAGCACTTACCGCTAATCCTGTCAATCAAGAAGATCAACACGTTATCAACCCTCCCCCAAATACCACTAAATGCACCTACAAGCATTTCAAATCATGCGACCCTCCAAAATACGAAGGGACTGAAGGTGTCACCTGTCACACCCCGACCCGCAGCGGATAAGGTGATCGGGGCATGATTGGGTTATCATCAAAGCTCATGACATTTATTAAATGTTTCATATTCATTAATACAAATTAAATGAAAGTTTACAATGATTGCTACCACATGATCTAACTAACAATCTAACTTCTTTGTTCTCTTCTAAGGCATATCCTATGTTTTCCTTGCTTCAACCTGTTCACCTGTATCATGTGTAAAAAGGTTTTTGGATCAACATAATGTTGGCGAGTGAATCCTATGGAAAACATTTGAACAATTTATTTAAATTGATTATGAAATATGTGCACAACCAAACATGAATAAAATTAGATGTAACTTGATCAACAATCATAATATGTTAAATGAAACACTCATGAATAATAATGGAGCAATTAAAGGCACGCGATGCTCAACTCGTCTCTCACGAGGAACTGAGGGGCCTGATGAATGAATTGCATAAACATGATAATATGAATAACACAACTACAAACAATATAAACTCAATGAAAACACACATGAACAATAATGAATTTGAATTGAAGCACGCGATGTTCTACTCGTTTCCCACGAGGAACTGATGGGCTTAATGTATGAGTTTCATGTAATTTGACAAACGGAATATAAATAAATCACAACAATAAATCAATCTAAGTTTAAGTCATGATGTGGTATGGCACAAGTTTAAATAAATAAATTAATTAATTCAAAACACATGACACACCCCAAAACGTGTAATTTAAAAGGGGGAAATTGTAAGATTCACTCACAGTGGGTGCGTTCGGTTGATGATGATGAATGCACGCGAAGTGGTTTTAACCACGAGTGAGATTTAACCTAGATAAATCGCATTATGGTTTGGTGAGTAAACGGATTTTATTAAACTATTTTAGTAGGATTGTTGGGTGTATTTTTGTGAGTTTGAAGCTATTTTCTAATCTTAAAAATGTTATTTTTAAGTATTTATAATTGATTTTTAATTAAAATAATTAAATAAAAATAATAAAAATATTTATTTTTTTTTTCTGCTACAGTTGACCTTGACTTGTTGACTTTGACTGGTCGTTGACCGTTTGCGGAATATTGTTGTGCGCTCGGTGAGGCTCGAACCCGAGACCTCCCATACGCGTGCACGCAGCTCTACCAACTGAGCTACGTGTCTAACCCGTTATATATCCGATTTTAATTATATATATACATTAATTAGAATTTAAACAGAAAATCATTTTTATTTTAAAAACAGTTTAAGGCGAAACGGTCATGCACACCACAGGTCTCGAACCCGGGACCTGTGGGTTAATCTAACACACAGTCCACCGCTGGACTGTGTGTTCAACATGTTATAATATTCGGTTTTTATTATACTTAAATACAAAATAGATATTTCCTTTTCTGCCTTATTTAAAAGAAAAGATAATTGTCCGAGTCGGTGTTGAAGACCGGACTCGAACTCGTGACCTGTGATATAAACAAACACACAGTCCACCGCTGGACTGTGTGTCTAACTTGGTTATTTTACCGGTTAACAATATATTTAACATATATCTGTGGCGATCCGGTTCAGTAAACAAAAAAATGGATTTTATTAAGGCAGCGTGTGTGAACGGGAATCGAACTCGAGACCTTTGCTTGATTAACGTCTTATGTGCACACAGTCCACCGCTGGACTGTGTGTCTAACCCGAGTAAAATCCTGATTTATAATATACTTATATGATATAGAAAAACATCGTCTTCTTCGTCAATGCTTGAACCAGAAATCGGAATTCGACTAGTTCAAGTTTTTTATCAGTTTGTTAGTGTTTTACAGTTTATTTCGGTAAGATAAAAGTGAAAAGGAAAAGAAACTGGGCGGAGAAATATACCGACAAGACTCTCTGTTTTCCGGCAGAACTCCGGCTACAGAATTCACCTCCGGCGACGTGTTCCTTGTAGCAGCTAGTCTCCGAAAAGTTTGGAAAAGGTAAGGGTATCACCGGTATAAGCTTCAGAGGTTCAGAAAAGCTCGGCAATGGGGAAACCGGTTTTCCGGCGACGAACAGGTTTATTCCGGCGAGAGAAATTACGCCGTGAAAAGATGTGATTTTTAGCGAAAAAGTTTGCAGACGATTGTGGTTGAATTTATAGGGAATAATCGAAATGTATTTGGTCTGATTTTGAACTGTATTCATCAATTTAAGTTTTCCGGCGGTTTTGAAAAGTGTCGCGGACTTCAAACATCGGTTATAACCGACGTCTGATTAAAGGTTTACGTTATAACGTAAATCATAGTTAAGGCTCGCGAATATTCCGGGATTCCGACGACTGAACCGTTTGGGTGCCGGTTTTGAATTTGTAAAGTCACTATATCAATTAAATGATTCTGTTATTCATCAAACATAACAAGCGGCGCAGTGGTTTGTGGGTGAGAGTTAAGACTTGATTCTGGTTCGGTACAGACCCGGGTTCGAAACCCGGCAGATGTATTTTATTTTTATTTTGCGATTTTTGACGGTTTTTCAAAAACTAAATATATATTCCCGTATAATAATTGATTACGGATCGTTTAAAAATATTTTGGGCATTTAATTCGCAACGAAAATTTTGACTGACTGTTCGGTTGATAAACGGAGCGGGTTTGGTAAATCCGTTTTTTTGACGGATGTTACAGTATCCCCTGCTTTTTAGAAATTTCGTCCCGAAATTTAAATAATGATATATTTTGACTAAAAAGGATGATGACGTTTTGTTTGACAGTTGTATGCTCAGAAAAATGAGGGTTTAAGTTTTTGTTCGAGGTCGGTAACGTTCCTTGTAAGGGTTATGTACCCTATTCAGGAATCGCTTTTTGTTGCCTACTGTATGAATATTGATAAACAGGAATGATTCGCTAAAAATGATATCATGCATAAGAGTTTAGATACGTTTGGGAAAAATATGGTTATATCCTAAGGCAAAACTTCTAACACTACAATCTACATGGAACATAAATAAAAACACAACAGCTGATATCCAAACATGAATGAACACATCAGCAAATATTTGAACATAAACATAACAGCAAATATTCGAACATGAATGAACACATCAGCAAATATTTGAACATGAATAAACACAACAGCAAATATTCGAACATGAATAGTCACATCAGCGAATATTTGAACATGAATAACACAACAGTAAATATTTGAATCCACATTCTGATAACATATATGTTTGAACGATGGAAGTTCCTCTCTCGTTTGTTATGATGGAGAGGTTTATTTATGTAGAAATGGAACACAATCCAATCTCTTTAAATAACATGATGATATAAATGTATCACAAATTCCAACCAAGGCAATAATAAATCCTACCTGGAACTTCTCATAACCGCCTGATAATGCCTCTGATCCTTTGGCAAGAATACTTATATATAGGAAGTACCAGCGGCGTATCCACCATATTCTTGCCAAATTTTTCATTAGTTTTATCCACAAGTTATGATTGGTTACCAAGAAACTAATAAATCCTACATAGAACTTCTCATAACCATCCGTTAATGCCTCTGATCCTTTGACAAGAATACTTATATATAGAAGTACCAGCGGCGTATCCACCATATTCTTGTCAAATTTTCATTGGTTTTAACAGTGAATTATGATTAGTCCTATAACTCTACAATCAATACAACAAACATAAATTACTGAAATGAAATATATCTGTGCGATCAAGGCTCAATCGAACGGAGCCGATCGTATTGCATGTACTGAAAATAAAATGGATGTGCGCTCAAGGCTCAATCAAACGGAGCCGAACGTATTGAATGTACTGAAATTGAAATTGTGTGCTCAAGGCTCAATCAAACGGAGCCGAACATATTGAATGTACTGAAATTGAAATTGTGTGCTCAAGGCTCAATCAAACGGAGCCGAACATATTGCATGTACTGAATATGAATAACTTAACCACACAAACAGCCTATGCATGGAACCTCTCATAACCGCCTGATAATGCCTCCGATCATTTGACAAGAATACTTATATATAGGAAGTACCATCGGCGTATCCACCATATCCTTGTCAAATTTTCGTTGACTTTATCCGAAAGTTATGGTTAGTTCGATGCGACTCTACTACAAACACCACAACCACAAGATACTGATAATGAAATTGTATGTGCGCTCAAGGCTCAATCAAACGGAGCCGAGCGTATTGCATGAACTGGAAATGTAAATAAATCTGTGTACTCAAGGCTCAATCAAACGGAGCCGAGCATATTGCATGAACTGGAAATGTGAATAAATCTGTGTACTCAAGGCTCAATCAAACGGAGCCGAGCATATTGCATGAACTGGAAATGTAAATAAATCTGTGTACTCAAGGCTCAATCAAACGGAGCCGAGCATATTGCATGTATTGAAATGTAATATTACGTAACCGATCAAGGCTCAACAAACGGAGCCGATCGTGCGGGCACGCCAAGATCAACCACATAATAAAATGGGGATCCAACTCAACCTCGATGGATGGGGAGCCACGGCCTCGGCAAAAGCATATACCGAAAACAATATATAATATATAATATCCAATAATTTCTCTAACAGTCTACACATGTGATAAAGAAAGACTAAACAATAGGAGTTGAATCTGGATCTTCGGCGAACAGGACTAGCTGAGTATCTTCGTTTGGGCCGTCATTATCTTCGACAGGGTTGGCGTTGATATTGAAGACTCTTCCTCTTGCTGGCGGCATAGTGGTTGGGTTTTCTTGGTTTACTTGGTTAACTGGGTTTGATTGGGCTTGAGTGTTGATAATGTTAACCAATTGAGGGCATGTGTTTCTAAGGTGGGTAGGGTCGCCACAATTGAAGCAAGCTCGAGCATATGGGAACATGGGGTATTGAGGTTGGTGATAAGTTTGGGCCATGTTTTGAGTAGGGGAAAAGGTTTGGTCTTGAAAGGTGCGACAAACATTGCTCAAATGACCATAACGTCCACAAGTTGTACATAGCCGCAAGGTAAAGTAAGGGAATGATGATAAAAACAGTGGTTGCATTGAGGGTGAGGTCCAAGATATGGTTTCTTATTTGGGTAAGCTGAGTTGGGTGCCACTTGGGTGATTGGGACAGCTCGGATGGGTATAGCGTGAAAAACTGGTTGATTTCGTTGAGTAGCAGCGAAAAGTCGCCCGACTCTTCTTCTCTTAGGTTTGGGTTGAGAAGGGATTCGGGTTGAGAAGGGGATTCGGGTTGAGAAGGGGATTCGGAGGTTTCAGTTGATCCTTTATCCTTCTTCTTCTCTTCCTCGAAGTCTTTGTTTCGGATTCGGTTCTCGGTGAGCTCTATTGCTAGCTCCATTGCTGCTTCCAAAGTTGCAGGCTTGGTACTTATCACGGGGTCTTGAATCTTTGACGGAAGACCACGAATGTAGTGCTCGATCAAACGGTAGAGGGGAGTAAACATGTTGGGAACCATTTGATGTAATTCGAGGAACCTTTTGTTGTAGGTGGTGTGGTCTCCTTCCATTTGCTTCAATGAATAAAATTCATCTTCTAGCTTCTTGATTTCGCTCCTTGGGCAAAATCGTCTGGTCATGATTTCCTTCAATTCGTTCCAAGTTAGAGTCATAGCATCTTCAACACCTCGTTTTGCCTTCTCTGAATTCCACCAAGTAAGTGCTATCCCATATAGTCGACCGGTAGCATAACGCACTTTGCGATCATCAGGGCAATCGCAATTTAGAAAAGTATTCTCCATTTCTTCAAACCAATGGAGGAGTGCGGTGACACCTTCAGTTCCTTTATATTCGGAGGGTCGCATGATTTGAAATGCTTGTAGGTGCATTTAGTGGTGTTTGGGGAAGAGTTGAAAATGTTTTGGTTTGCTTGATTGACAGGATTATCGGTAAGTGCTTGTTGAACTTGGATTACAATATTGGGTATTACAGCAGCCATTTGTTGAGCGATTAAGGTAGCCATGCATTCGCGGGCTTTTCCTGCTCTCATCTTCCTACGGGCGAGGTTAGAAGACATCTACAATGAATACATGACAAGAGTATGAGTTGGATGCTTTTGAGATCGTGGGTCGCATTCAAGAATGAACATTCATAAAATAATTATACAAAAATACTACATCCATAGGATGTCTTGGGCTTTGCTCGCTGTTAGGCCCGTCGTGCCGCCATACTTTACCTTGTGTAATCATGTGGGCCCCCATGAATTACCGGTTTTTCATATGGTTCGCACGGTTTCTGCCTAGTTGCGTACACAAAAACCCGGTGAAAATCGAGAAATATGTATACAACGTGTGATGTTCGGAATGTGTCCAGGTGTAGACACGGTGACACCTCAAAGTAGGGTTAGTTCGAACGACGTTTGGTGTGGCATGCTTTGGCCTAATAGGTCCTTCGTACTCTCATCGTTGGTCCCCAGGTAGGCAAACTGGTCCGTTATATTGGATTTATACGAATGCCAGCCTAGACAGGACGTTCCGACTACCGGTACTCGTACCCTTCCAGTTACTACATGCCCGTCGCAGAACTTACTTTGATGAGATTTGAAAATTGCATAAAATCTTTGGATAACGAGAGTATGAAAATAAATTGAACACA
Organism: Scalesia atractyloides; assembly: GCA_947069175.1. Lineage (NCBI taxonomy): Eukaryota > Viridiplantae > Streptophyta > Magnoliopsida > Asterales > Asteraceae > Scalesia > Scalesia atractyloides. Next base: position 54,724,414 of record CAMTDV010000016.1, on the reverse strand, counting down.
TGAACATCGACATATGTATAATGAATATGTATATATGTATAATGAATATGTATATGAGCATGTATGTTTGACTGAAATGTAAACAAATATGAAACAAATAAATATCACAAGTTTGTATGTAACCACTTAATCAATTTAAAATTTTAGGCAGACTATAGTATAGGCGCTAAGGGTCTAATAACCTATCCTATATCCCTATAGTCATGGCTCTGATACCAATCTGTCACACCCCGACCCGCAGCGGATAAGGTGATCGGGGCATGATTGGGTTATCATCAAAGCTCATGACATTTATTAAATGTTTCATATTCATTAATACAAATTAAATGAAAGTTTACAATGATTGCTACCACATGATCTAACTAACAATCTAACTTCTTTGTTTCTCTTCTAAGGCATATCCTATGTTTTCCTTGCTTCAACCTGTTCACCTGTATCATGTGTAAAAAGGTTTTTGGATCAACATAATGTTGGCGAGTGAATCCTATGGAAAACATTTGAACAATTTATTTAAATTGATTATGAAATATGTGCACAACCAAACATGAATAAAATTAGATGTAACTTGATCAACAATCATAATATGTTAAATGAAACACTCATGAATAATAATGGAGCAATTAAAGGCACGCGATGCTCAACTCGTCTCTCACGAGGAACTGAGGGGCCTGATGAATGAATTGCATAAACATGATAATATGAATAACACAACTACAAACAATATAAACTCAATGAAAACACACATGAACAATAATGAATTTGAATTGAAGCACGCGATGTTCTACTCGTTTCCCACGAGGAACTGATGGGCTTAATGTATGAGTTTCATGTAATTTGACAAACGGAATATAAATAAATCACAACAATAAATCAATCTAAGTTTAAGTCATGATGTGGTATGGCACAAGTTTTAAATAAATAAATTAATTAATTCAAAACACATGACACACCCCAAAACGTGTAATTTAAAAGGGGGAAATTGTAAGATTCACTCACAGTGGGTGCGTTCGGTTGATGATGATGAATGCACGCGAAGTGGTTTTAACCACGAGTGAGATTTAACCTAGATAAATCGCATTATGGTTTGGTGAGTAAACGGATTTTATTAAACTATTTTAGTAGGATTGTTGGGTGTATTTTTGTGAGTTTGAAGCTATTTTCTAATCTTAAAAATGTTATTTTTAAGTATTTATAATTGATTTTTAATTAAAATAATTAAATAAAAATAATAAAAATATTTATTTTTTTTTTCTGCTACAGTTGACCTTGACTTGTTGACTTTGACTGGTCGTTGACCGGTTTGCGGAATATTGTTGTGCGCTCGGTGAGGCTCGAACCCGAGACCTCCCATACGCGTGCACGCAGCTCTACCAACTGAGCTACGTGTCTAACCCGTTATATATCCGATTTTAATTATATATATACATTAATTAGAATTTAAACAGAAAATCATTTTTATTTTAAAAACAGTTTAAGGCGAAACGGTCATGCACACCACAGGTCTCGAACCCGGGACCTGTGGGTTAATCTAACACACAGTCCACCGCTGGACTGTGTGTTCAACATGTTATAATATTCGGTTTTTATTATACTTAAATACAAAATAGATATTTCCTTTTCTGCCTTATTTAAAAGAAAAGATAATTGTCCGAGTCGGTGTTGAAGACCGGACTCGAACTCGTGACCTGTGATATAAACAAACACACAGTCCACCGCTGGACTGTGTGTCTAACTTGGTTATTTTACCGGTTAACAATATATTTAACATATATCTGTGGCGATCCGGTTCAGTAAACAAAAAAATGGATTTTATTAAGGCAGCGTGTGTGAGACGGGAATCGAACTCGAGACCTTTGCTTGATTAACGTCTTATGTGCACACAGTCCACCGCTGGACTGTGTGTCTAACCCGAGTAAAATCCTGATTTATAATATACTTATATGATATAGAAAAACATCGTCTTCTTCGTCAATGCTTGAACCAGAAATCGGAATTCGACTAGTTCAAGTTTTTTATCAGTTTGTTAGTGTTTTACAGTTTATTTCGGTAAGATAAAAGTGAAAAGGAAAAGAAACTGGGCGGAGAAATATACCGACAAGACTCTCTGTTTTCCGGCAGAACTCCGGCTACAGAATTCACCTCCGGCGACGTGTTCCTTGTAGCAGCTAGTCTCCGAAAAGTTTGGAAAAGGTAAGGGTATCACCGGTATAAGCTTCAGAGGTTCAGAAAAGCTCGGCAATGGGGAAACCGGTTTTCCGGCGACGAACAGGTTTATTCCGGCGAGAGAAATTACGCCGTGAAAAGATGTGATTTTTAGCGAAAAAGTTTGCAGACGATTGTGGTTGAATTTATAGGGAATAATCGAAATGTATTTGGTCTGATTTTGAACTGTATTCATCAATTTAAGTTTTCCGGCGGTTTTGAAAAGTGTCGCGGACTTCAAACATCGGTTATAACCGACGTCTGATTAAAGGTTTACGTTATAACGTAAATCGTAGTTAAGGCTCGCGAATATTCCGGGGTTCCGACGACTGAACCGTTTGGGTGCCGGTTTTGAATTTGTAAAGTCACTATATCAATTAAATGATTCTGTTATTCATCAAACATAACAAGCGGCGCAGTGGTTTGTGGTGAGAGTTAAGACTTGATTCTGGTTCGGTACAGACCCGGGTTCGAAACCCGGCAGATGTATTTTATTTTTATTTTGCGATTTTTGACGGTTTTTCAAAAACTAAATATATATTCCCGTATAATAATTGATTACGGATCGTTTAAAAATATTTTGGGCATTTAATTCGCAACGAAAATTTTGACTGACTGTTCGGTTGATAAACGGAGCGGGTTTGGTAAATCCGTTTTTTTACGGATGTTACATCACCGCTCTCCTCCATTGGTTTGAAGAAATGGAGAACACTTTTCTAAATTGCGATTGCCCCGATGATCACAAAGTGCGATATGCTACCGGTCAATTATATGGAATAGCACTTACTTGGTGGAATACAGAGAAGGCCAAACGAGGTGTTGAAGATGCTCTGACTTTAACTTGGGATGAATTGAAGGAAATCGTGACCAGACGATTTTGCCCAATGAGCGAAATCAAGAAATTAGAAGATGAGTTTTATTCGTTGAAGCAAAAGGAAGGAGACCACACCACATACAACAAAAGATTTCTCGAGTTACATCAAATGGTTCCCAACTTGTTCACTCCCCTCTACCGTTTGATCAAGCACTACATTCGAGGTCTTCCGTCAAAGATTCAAGACTCTACGCCTGCAACTTTGGAAGCAGCAATGGAGCTAGCAACAGAGCTCACCGAGAACCGAATCTGGAACAAAGACTTCAAGGAGGAGAAGAAGAAGGATAAAGTATCGACTGAAACCTCCGAATCCACCCAAACCGAATCCCCTTCCCAACCCACTTTTAAGAGAAAAAGTGACGGGCAACTTTTCGCTACTACCCAACTTATTCAACCAGTTTTACAAGCCATACCAATCCAAGCTATCCCAATCACTCAAGTGGCACCCAACTCAACTTACCCAAATAAGAAACCATATCTTAGACCTCACCCTCGATGTAACACCTGTTTTTATCACCATCCCTTTATCTTACCTTGTCGACTATGTGCAAATTGTGGACGCTATGGTCATATGAGCAAGGTTTGCCGCACCCCTCAAAACCAAATCTCTCCCCCTACTCAAAACACGATCCAAACCTATCATCAACCTCAATACCCCATGTTCCCATATGTTCGAGCTTGTTTCAATTGTGGCGACCCTACCCACTTTAGAAACACATGCCCTCAATTGGTTAACATCATAAACGCTCAAGCTCAATCAAACCCAGTTAACCAAGTAAACCAAGAAAACCCAATCACTAGGCCACCAGCAAGAGGAAGAGTCTTCAACATCAACACCAATCCTGTCGAAGATAATGACGGCCCAAACGAAACCATCCAACTAGTCCTCTTCTCCGGAAATCAAGATTCAACTCCAATCGTTTAGTTTTATGTTTTTCTTTATGTTTTAGAATTACATAGAACCAATCATAACTTAAGGATAAAGCCAATGGGAATTTGACAAGAATGTGGTGGATACGCCGCTGGTACTTCCTATATATAAGTATTCTTGTCAAAGGATCGGAGGCATTATCAGGCGGTTATGAGAGGTTCCATGTATAAACTGTTTGTGTGATTATTGTTTAGATTAAATTTATTATTTTCAAGACATGCAATACGATCGGCTCCGTTTGATTGAGCCTTGATCGCACAGACATTTTTCATTTTCAGTACAAGCAATACGATTGGCTCCGTTTGATTGAGCCTTGATCGCACAGACATTTTTCATTTTCAGTATCTTGCGTTTGTTGTGTTGGTTGTAGAGTCACATAGGACTAATCATAATTCACTGATAAAACCAATGAAAATTTTACAAGAATATGGTGGATACGCCGCTGGTACTTCCTATATATAAGTATTCTTGTCAAAGGATCAGAGGCATTGTCAGACGGTTATGAGAAAGTTCTATGTAGGATTTAGTAATTTCTTGGTACATTAGTTGTTGTGTTTATTTATGTTCTATAGTCATATCATAGAACCAATCATAACTTACTGATAAAACCAATGAAAATTTGACAAGAATATGGTGGATACGCCGCTGGTACTTCCTATATATAAGTATTCTTGTCAAAGGATCAGAGGTATTGTTGGACGGTTATGAGAAGTTCCGTGTAGCTTGTAGTATTAGAAGTTTTGCTTTAGGATATAACCATATCCTTCCAAACATATCAAAACTCTTACGCGTGATATCATATTTAGCGAATCAACTCTGCTTATCAATATTTTTCCATAGGCAACAAAAAGCGATTCCTGTAACAGGGTACTTAACCCATACAAGGGACGTTACCGCCTCAAACAAAATTTAAACTCTTACTCTTTTTCTAAGCATGTAACTGTCAAACTAAACACCATCATTATTAGTCAAATATATCACTACTTAAATTTCGGGACGAAATTCTAAAAAGCAGGGGATACTGTAACATCCGTCAAAAAACGGATTTACCAAACCCGCTCCGTTTATTAACCGAACAATCAGTTAAAAATTTTGTTGCTTATTTAATGCCCAAAATAATTTTAAACGATACATAATTAATAAGTATATGGGGATATATAATTTGTTTTTGAAAAACTGTTAAAAATAATGAGATAAAAATAAAATAGTGCTGCCGGGTTTCGAACCCGGGTCAGCCAGCGAGTCAACCAGTGACTTAACACTCATCCATCAAACACTGCGCCACTTGTGATTCTTGTTAATTATTGGAGACAATTAATACATAAAATAAACCTCGAATTCAAAAACCAACGCGCCTAATTTCAGTCGTCGGAAATCCCGACTAACTCGCCAAGATTTGACGGTTACTTCCGTTTTAACGTAAACTTCAATCTCATCATCAGTTATAACCGACGTCTGAATCCGCGACGCAAGTCATAACCGCTGGAAAACGTAATGACTTTGAATCAAGCCTGAAATCCGACTCTATACATCTCGATTCCTCCCTATAAATTCACCCACAATCCACTAGTAGCCTTTTCGCTCAAAACCGCACCCTTCTCGATGAAAATCCACTCGCCGGAAAATACCTGCAAATCGCCGGAAAACCGGGTTTTTCACTTCTGTGCCTTACTCTAAACACTAAACACTCAGAACTTATACCGAAGCCACTCACATCCATCTCAAGCTCGCTGAAGACTCTCTGCCGCAAGACACAAGTCGCCGGAATAGTCTGCTGACATCGGAGTTCCGCCGGAGAAACAGAGGAGTCCAATTTCGGTATATCTAACGCTTAGTCTTTCATTATTTTCATTTATCTCACCTATAATTAATCATAACACACTAAAGAAACTTGATAAAATCGATGAATCAGTCGGACGTTACTTCTGGTTAAATCCAACGAAGAAGACAAAGTTTGCTGTTGTCTATAGTTTAATTTAAATCACGATATAACTCGGGTTAGACACACAGTCCAGCGGTGGACTGTGTGCACATAAAGCACGCTTACGTCTCGAGTTCGATACATGTCCCACGCATATTCGCCTTAATAAAAATGTTCTTTTTTTAACCGAACAGGAGTCACCGCTGTTACATGTTAAGTTTAATAAAAATCGGAATAATAACCAAGATAGACACACAGTCCAGTGGTGGACTGTGTGCGCGTTTAAAACACAGGTCACGAGTTCGAGTCCGGACTACCGCACCGGTCCGGACAATTATTCAACTTTTTATATAAGGCAGAAATGAAACTATTTAGTTTGTATATAAGTATAATAAAAATCAGTTTATTTAACAAGTTAGACACACAGTCCAGGGGTGGACTGTGTGTTAACCTAAACCATAGGTCCCGGGTTCGAAACCTGTGGAGCGCACCGAGTCGTTAGATTTAAATCGTTTTTAAAAATAAACGATTTTCTGTTTAATCTAATTAGTATATAAATATAATTAAAAACAGAAATATTTCGGGTTAGACACGTAGCTCAGTTGGTAAAGCTGCGTGCACGCGTACGGGAGGTCTCGGGTTCGAGCCTCACCCAGCGCATACATACACACATACGAACCGGTCAACAGTCAAAGTCAATGGTCAATGGTCAACGGTCAACGGTCAAAAAGTCAAAATTTTTTTATTATTTTTATTTATTTATTTTATTTAAAAATCAATTAAAAATACTTAAAATAACATTTTTAAGGTTAGAAAATAGCCTTAAACTCACAAAAATACACCCAACAATCCTACTAAAATGGATTAATAAAATCCGTTTACTTACCGAAACATTATGCCATTATCTAGGTTAATTTCACTCGTGGTTAAAACCACTTCGTGCGCATTCAACATCATCAACCGAACGCACCCAATGTGAGTGAATCTTACAACTCCCCTTTTTAATTACACGTTTTGGGGTGTGTCATGTGTCATAAAATTAACTCGTTTATTTAAACTTGTGCCATACCATATTGTGATCTAAACTTAGATTGTATACATTGCTTGTAGTTATGTATTTCATTTTGTCTATTTATATGCAATTCATTCATTAGGCCCATCAGTTCCTCGTGAGAGACGAGTTGAGCAACGCGTGCCTCAAAACGATCCATTATTGTTCATTTGTGCCTTATTTAATATTAATTGATTGGTGAATAAGTTTACATCTATTTTTACTCATGTATGGTTGTGCACTTTATTTTATAATCAATTAAATAAACTTGTTCAAATGTTTTCCATAGGATTCACTCGCCAACTTTTTGTTGATCCAAAAACCCTTTTTACACATGATACAGGTGAGCAGGATGAAGCAAGGAAAACATAGGAAATGCCTTAGAAGAAAACAAAGAAGCTTAGATTGATGTTTAGGTCATGATGTAATTATGATTGTAAATTTCCATTAAATTGTATTAATGAATATGAAACGTTAAAATAAATGTCATGAGCTTTGATGATAACCCAATCATGCCCCGATCACCTTTTCCGCTGCGGGTCGGGGTGTGACAATAACAAGGAACGATGAACAATTGGTTATTACAAGAACAATGAACAATGGACGTTTGGTTATGATAAGTGATTTAGATAACGGCACGTGTGTAATGTGATAAAAGCATGGTGGATACACCGCTGGTACTTCCTATATATAAGTGCTTTTATTGTATTACATTCGTGGCGATATTTGCATCACTTGAACAAATGTTTTCAAACGATGACATGCAACGATTTCAATTAAAGATATGAACCATACAAGTTATTTCAAGACGATTTGCTACTCGGATTTACGAAACAAATGTTTTGGTCAAGAATTATGGCTACAAGTCTTTTTAAAAACTATAACTAACTTGTTTTAGATTGGTTAGTTATCGTTGCAATATCAATACTTTTCGATGACAAGATTTTCAATTAACGACTCTAGTAGTCTGACAAGGTATTGCAATACATATTCAAAGCCATAATCTTGACACACTCACAAAACCTATGTACTCGCCGGCATATTTTTGCTGACTCGTTTTCACATATGTTTCAGGGAACAATGCTTGATGATACTAATGCATGCTCATGTAGGACTGGACGTGGACCTTAGTGTTTATAAAATAAGAAAGACAATAAATATGCTTGTTTGTTTGTTTAAGTTTGTTTGAAAGTTCTAAAACAATATGACAATATAATATCTATATTTAATACCAATAAAACGAAATATGAAATACAATGTGTTGTTGAAACAATCTGTTAACGTGATTCCCCAAGTGTTTCCGCCGCGTGTTGTTTTAACGCGATTTGGGGTGTTACAGGTTGGTATTAGAGCATTGGTTATATGGAATTAGGTTATTAGTAATGCTTTGACCTAGACTATAACTTTCCTAGGACCCTAACGCGAGTCTACTTGCGTTTAGATTTAAAACACAATACAATCACCTATCCTTAGGTGATTACCAAAACAAATTCACAAAATAGAAACTCATTTTAAAAAAAAATCAATCATCTATCCTTAGATGATTGGTTTTTGGCTTTAAGCCTTCAAAGTTTTCAAAATCTCGTCAAAGTTTGGGTTTTAATAAGGTGAACACGTGCAATCTGGAAAGGTGGGTGCCTGTACCCTGAGTTTCTGTCTAGGCTAGAGTGTTCGTACAAATCCACTTAATCGGACCAGTCACTCTTACGTGGGAACTCTTGGGGTGAGTGTCCACTTATAGGCTAAAGCATGTCTTCGCAATATATTATAAAGACCCATTTACTTTGATTAGTCGCTGTGTGTCATTTGTGTGTTTTGAGAAACAAACAAGTGACCACCATCCTTATGTTTCATTGATATTTTTGATACCTCTATTGATTTTTCTGAAATATCAATCTCATATATCTTCCTTCATGTTTTCTTTTAGAATGCCTCCTTGACGTAATGCAACTCAGGATGCCGAAATGGCAGCAATGATCGCTCAACAAATTGTTGTCGTACTCCCGAACCTAGTAACTCAAATGAATCAAGCGAATAACAATAACAACAATAATAACAATGCACCAGCTCCGTGCAACTACAAACAATTTTGTTCGGCTAAACCACTTGCATTTTCTGGGTTTGAGGGAGCTACGGGACTTCTCTAATGGTTTGAGAGTCTCGAAAGCACATTCCAATTTGTTCAATGTCCAAATGAGCGAAAGGTCGAGTTTGCGTCTAGTGTGTTCAAGAAAAGAGCTTTGACATGGTGGAATGGTATTATGAGGGATAGAGGTGTCGAAGTGGCCTTAGCTCAAACCTGGGAGGAGCTTCGAGCTCTGATGATGAAGGAATTATGTCCTCGACATGAGCATAGGGCGCTGGAGAACGAATTTCACGATCTCAAATAGGACAGTGGTGAGAGTCGTGCTTATACCGACCGATTTGAGGAGTTGAGTTTACTTTATCCTTCGATGGTGACGCCTTTGGATAAGGTGATCGAGAAGTATATCGATGGTTTACCTGATCCTGTGCAAGATATCATCACTGATAGCAACCCTACCACCGTTCGATAAGCTATTGAGTTAGCTGCAACCTTAACTGATTCACAAGTCAAGAAAGGTAACCTTCATCGCAAGGGCGATAAGAAACCCTCTGCTAAGTCAACTCAAGAGAAACCGAAGGGAAACAAAGCCAAGCCTTCCAAACGATCGAAGAAGCGTAAGGCTTCTCAAAACTTTGTTGTGACTGCACAACCCGCACCAACTGCTCCCCAAAACCAACCAGCTCCACCTCCAGCAAAGAAACCTTATGCGGAACTGCACCGCTTTGCAAGCGATGTAATGGTCACCATCAAGTTCATAATACTGTGTCGACAGTGTACTACTGTGGAAAACTTGGTCACTTGGCGAATATTTGTCGCTTTAACCCAAACCCAGCTGCACAGAACCCAGTTCAACCACAAGCAAATCCCGCTCGACCTCACTTTCCGCCTGGTTCATGTTACAACTGTGGTGAAATGGGTCACTACAAGAATAATTGCCCGAGACTAGCCAATGCAAACCCAGCACGTGGACGTGCCTTTAACATCAATGCCAATGAAGCTCGTGCTGATAACGAAGTCATTAATGGTACGTTCATTGTTAACAAGCATCCTGCTACTGTTCTTTTCGATTCGGGTGCTGATAAAAGTTTTGTGTCACTTGCCTTTGAGCCTTTGCTTTCGATGCCTACAACTAAACTAGGAAAGCCCTTGTTAGTCGAGATAGCCAATGGTGAACCCCTTGTGCTTGATTCTGTCATTTGTAACTGCCAGTTGAACCTTAATAACCATCTTTTCCTATCGACCTTACACTGATGCAACTTGGAAGCTTCGATATCATTATTGGAATGGATTGGTTAACCAGGTACCGTGCTGAAGTTATTTGCTTTGACAAGATAGTTCGTATACCTCTTCCTTCTGGTGAAATCTTGGAAATTCATGGAGAGAAACCCGCTAGTAACATTAAAGTCATGACTTGTACCAAGCCCAAAAATACTTACGAAAGAATTATATCGCCTTTTTGGCACATATTGTAGAGGAGAAAGCAAAGAACAAGAGTATTCAAGATATTCCTATTACCCAAGACTACCCTGAGGTCTTTCCCAAAGATCTACCTGGTTTACCCTGGCACGTCAAGTTGAGTTCTGTATTGATCTTGTACCTAGTGCTAACCCGATAGCCAAATCTCCTTACCGTCTTGCACCGTCTGAGATGCAAGAGTTATCGAAACAACTTCAAGAGTTATCTGACAAAAGTTTCATTCGTCCGAGCTATTCTCCGTGGGGTGCTCCTGTCTTATTTGTGAAAAAGAAGGATGGATCCTTCCGTATGTGTATCGATTATCGTGAGCTCAACAAACTCACGATCAAGAATCGATATCCCCTACCTCGCATTGATGATCTGTTTGATCAGCTTCAGAGGTGCTACATCTTTTTCGAAGATCGATCTGCGTTCTGGATATCATCAGCTTCGTGTTCACGAGGAAGATATTCCTAAGACTGCTTTCCGCACTCGATACGGCCATTATGAGTTCACCGTTATGCCTTTCGGTTTGACAAATGCTCCAGCTGTATTTATGGACTTAATGAATCAGGTTTGTAATGTAACATCCGTCGAAAAACAGGTTTCCAAAACCCGCTTCATTTATTAATCGAATATCAAGTTATAAAATTTCGTTGCGTATTTATGATTAATTTTGATTTTTAAACAATACATAATTAATAAACATTTTAGAATTTAGAAACTATAATTGTTAAAAAGAAAAAATAAATTAAATAAAAAGGAAAAAAAGGCTGCCGGGTTTCGAACCCGGGTCAGCCGGAAGAAACAAGCAACACTTAACCACTCCGCCACTTGACTCATTTGTGATATTTATTAAAACAAATAACATTTATAATAAAACTCGAAATTGAATTCAGTCTTCAGCGCGCCCAATCCGCAGTCGCCGGAATTACCCCGATTTCGCCAATTATCGACGGTTTCCTTTGACTTAACGCGTATATTAACCTCGACATCGGTTATAACAGATGTCCAGTCCCGCGATCCCAGTCATAACCGCCGGAGAAAACCTTGACCATGAATCAAGACTAAATTCGGACTCAATTCATCATGATTCTTCCCTATAAATACACACCCAAGTCTCTGGTAATCTTTTCGCTCAAAACCGAACAAATTCTCGAAGAAATTACACTCGCCGGAGATATTCTGTATTGCCCGACTTTCGCCAGAAAACCGAGACATACATCAAATCTGTAAATTTCTCGATTTTTTCGTTTTCAATACATTGTTAGACTTATACTAACTTCAATCCTTCAACCAGAATCGGTCCCAGACGACGTTGCCGGATAATCTGCACTCGCCGGAAAATCTCTGAAAATTTCCGAAATCACGCTGTGAATCGGTACAAACATCTAAACCCTCTGATAATCTTTGTTTAGTAACTCAATTTCACGACTCATCGATCAAAATTGTTAATTGATTTAATCAGACGGAATTCACAAATCAGAGCCGACGACCATTGCCGGAATTCTGAGAAAAACAGTCTATTCGGTACATTCAATTCCTTAACTTTTTTTATCCATCACTTTTCAACCACTTATATGTCCAACGAATGATTTAAACCAGTACAGTCGGATATCGTTTGTCTGTGTTCATGAATGAAGAAGACGAAGTCAGATATTGTGTATAAGTATAATTAAAACAACTTATTAAACCGGGTTAGACACACAGTCCAGCGGTGGACTGTGTGCAAACACATAGCGCACGTCACGAGTTCGAACCTTACAAACGCGCCGACTTTCCGAATTAAAACCAATTTTTTTAAAACTGAATCAGAACAGGTCCCAGTACGTTTATAAGATTAATATAAACCTAAGTAAACAGATAAGACAAACAGCCCAACTGGTTGGGCTGTGCGCTTACAAACCAAAGGACCCGAGTTCGATCCGGCTTCCCTGCAACTGTTCAATCAGTTTAAAATCCTTTTAATATAAACCAAATAAATTAACGTTTAATTAGTATATATATATAATTAAAACATAAATATTTCGGGTTAGACACGTAGCTCAGTTGGTAGAGCTGCGTGCACGCGTACGAGAGGTCTCGGGTTCGACCTCACTCAGTGCACACTCAGACCAAGTCTGACCGCAACGGTCTCAACGGACCGGTCAACGGTCAACAAAAAGTCAAATTTTTTTATTTTATTTTTTATTTATTTATTTAATTTAAAAATCAAGTAAAAATACTTAAAAATATATTTTTAAAGTTAGAAAATGACCTTAAACTCACAAAAATAAATCTAAAAATCCTATTAATAAAATCCACTTATTTACCAAACCATTTCGTTATTATTTTAGGTTAGTTATTCCTCGTCGATCAAATCTCCAAACTCGTGCGCATTCAACATCATCAAGAGAACGCACCCAATGTGAGTGAATCTCTACCAAATTCCCCGTTTTAATCACATTTTGGGGTGTATCATGTATCGCTTATTATTTATTACATTTAAACACTTGTGCATCCATCATATCCATGACCAAATGTGTATCCAATATGTAATAATTGTTTGTATGGTTAATGTTTAGATTAAATTTATCATTATCAGTACATACATCATCATAGGCTCGTCTGTTCCCCATTACTATGAGCGGAACGTGGTGTTACCAACATACGATCGGCTCCGTTTGATTGAGCCTTGTCTCACATACATCATCATAGGCTCGTCGTTCCCCATTACCTATGAGCGGAACGTGACATTGCCAACATATACATTATCATTCATGTCATATACTCATTCAAGGTGGTTTGTGTTTGTTTGTCTATATACGTTTGCTCACATATGGTTATTGCACAATTTTTCCATATTAAATACAACAAGAAATCAATAACAAATGTTTTTAACAAGGTTCACTCGCCAACTTTTGTTGACCCAAAATCCCCCATTTTTACACATGATACAGGTGATCCAGCTGAAGCAAGAAACATATAGGACGGCCTAGAAGAATAAATCAATTTAGGCCTTGGATTGTTTTACTTCTTTTTCCTTGTAATTGTATGAACTTGTTTTGAATATTGAAGTTGTAATTCGAATTTAATAAATATGAAACATTTAGTAAACATCATGAGCTTTGGTGATAACCCAATTATGCCCCACTCTTATTCCGCTGCAGGTCGGGGTGTGACAGATTGGTATCAGAGCCATGACTATAGGGATATAGGATAGGTTATTAGACCCTTAGAGCCTATACTATAGTTGATTAGAAGTTTTAAATTGTTTATGTGTTACATGCAAAATTCATGATGTTTATATGCTTTGTGTTTATTGTTACATTCAATGTTATGCAAGCATGTTCATAAGTACATATTATTATACAATGCTTATCATGAATCATATCCTCATAACATACCATATCCATGAGAGCACGCACCTCACAATTCCTATGATTTTTGCAACAATTTTTGTATTTTCAAATCACATCAAAGTGAGTTCTCATGACGGGCATGTAGTAACTGGAAGGGTACGAGTACTGGTAGTCGGAACGTCCGTCTAGGCTTGCATTCGTATAAATCCAAAATAAAGGACCAGTTTTCCTACCTGGGGACTAACGATGAGAGTACGAAGGACCTATTAGGCCAAAGCATGCTATACCAAACGTCGTGTGAGCTAACCCCACTTTGAGTTGTCATTGTGTCTATACCTGGACACCCTCCTACCATACATCTCGCAAACATATTTCATGGTTTTCATTCGGGTGATGCGAGTGTTAAACCGCCAACACCAATGTGAATCCTACTAAGCCAATAGCCATGGGGGCCCACATGACTATACAGGCGATGGTATGGGGGACATTGGAGGCCAAACATGAGCAAACCCAAGACATCCTATGGATGTAGTTGCATTATTTACGATTATGTTATTTTATTACTTTTAACGACACATGACACCTAAAAACTTCTTAAACTCACTATCTTCCTATGTATGTTCCTGTAGATGTTGGCTAGGCAACTACGTGGAGGTAGAAAGTCAGGAAGGTCAAACGAACGCTTGGCCACCCAAATTGCAAAACAAATGGCCGCGGTGCTTCCTGACAACGTAATTCAAGTCCAACAAGCTCTCACCGCGAATCTCATCAACGCTCCCAACCAAGAAGACCAGAACGTCGACAACCCTCCCTCCAAAAAGTGCTCCTACAAACACTTCAAGTCTTGCGATCCCCCAAAGTATGAAGGGACCGAAGGTGTCACTGCTCCTCCACTGGTTTGAGGAAATGGAGAACACTTTCCTCAATTGCGATTATCCCGAGGATCGCAAGGTACGTTACGCAACCGGGAGACTGTTTGGGGTAGCCCTGACCTGGTGGAACACAGAGAAGGGCAAGAGAGGAATCGAAGATGCAATGGCCTTAACATGGGAAGAGTTAAGGGAAATAATGACAAGACGCTTTTGTCCAAGAAGCGAAATCAAAAGGTTAGAAGATGAATTCACTCGTTAAAGCAAAAGGAAGGAGATCATACTTCCTACAACAAAAGGTTTCTAGAGTTGAACCAAATGATCCCCAACTTGTTCACCCCAGTGTACCGCTTAGTTTGAACACTATATTCGAGGCCTCCCCTCGAAAATTCAAGACTCGGTTCTAAGCACTTCGCCAGCAACACTCGAAGCCGCAATGGAACTAGCTACCGAACTTACCGAGAATCGCATCCGAAATGGTAAATTTAAGGAGGAGAAAAAGAAAGCCCCCATTAGAGGCTCAAACTTCAAACCATTCTGTTTCCTCTTCGAAGTTTACTGGTAAAAGGAAGCGAAACAACAGAAACTTTGCTGTCACACAAACAAACCCCCTATTACTACTGCACCCATCACTCAAGTTGCCCCCTCATCTGCACCATATAAAAAGCCATACTCCGGCCCATACCCAAAATGCACCTGCTAGAGGAAGAGCGTTCAACATCAATGCCAACCAAGCTAGAGCTGACAACAACGTGGTTAACGGTACGTTTCTCATCAATGGTAGTTATGCATCCATGTTATTCGATACTAGCGCGGATAAGAGTTTTGTGTCCTTAGAATTTGAACCTATCCTCAACCAAACTCGTGATAACCTCATGGAATCTCTAACGGTGGAAGTTGCTGACGGAAAGCCCGTTTCATTAAATTCTATTATACGAAATTGTACACTCACTCTAAACGATCACGATTTTCCAGTTGACCTCATTCCTATGAAGTTGGGAAGTTTCGACATTATAATCGGTATGGACTTGCTCAGCCAACATCATGCTGAAGTAGTATGCCGTGAAAAGTTCATTCGCATTCCTCTTGCAGACGGTCAGACCCTACGTATCTTTGGAGAAACCCCTTCGAAAGGACTCAAATTAATGTCCTGCCTTCAAGCCCGAAAATATCTCCGCAAGTACTATGTCGCATTCCTAACTCATGTCGTCAAAAAGGGAAACAAGGAGAAGAAACTCGAAGATATACCAGTGGTGAAGGAATTCCCACAAGTCTTTCCCGATGACATCTCAGGACTTCCTCCCATGAGGGAAGTCGAATTCCGCATTGATATTATACCTGGCGCTACACCAGTCGCAAAATCTCCTTACAGGTTAGCCCCATCGGAAATGCAGGAGCTGGCCAGTCAACTGCAAGAGCTGACTGACAAAGGATTCATACGTCCTAGCTCATCGCCATGGGGTGCACCTGTTCTGTTTGTGAAGAAGAAAGATGGAACGTTTCGCATGTGTATCGACTACAGAGAACTCAATAAGTTAACGGTCAAGAACCGCTACCCATTACCTCACATCGATGACCTTCTAGATCAACTTCAGGGCGCCACCTATTTTTCAAAAATCGACCTTCGTTCTGGATATCATCAACTCAGAGTACATGAAGAAGACGTCCCAAAGACCGCCTTCCGAACTCGTTATGGTCATTACGAATTCATGGTCATGCCATTTGGATTAACCAACGCCCCAGCTGTATTCATGGATCTAATGAATAGGGTATGCAAACCCTACCTCGACCGCTTTGTCATAGTCTTCATCGACGACATCCTCATCTACTCAAAGTCTAAATCTGATCATGAACGACACCTTCGACTCATCCTTACGCTCTTAAGGAATGAAAAGCTCTACGCCAATTCTCCAAATGAGAATTCTGGTTAAAAGAGGTACAATTCCTTGGACATGTCGTCAATGACAAGGGAATACATGTTGACCCCACAAAGATCAAAGCATTACAAGAATGGCAAGCGCCACGTACCCCTACCGAAGTAAGATCATTTCTTGGTTTGGCTGGTTACTATCGCCGCTTCATTTCAAATTTCTCCCGTATTGCTGTACCACTCACGGTTTTGACTCATAAAGGAAAACCCTTCATATGGGGACCTAAACAAGAAGAAGCCTTCCAAACTCTAAAGCAAAAACTTTGTGACGCACCTATCCTCACACTTCCTGAAGGTTGCGATGACTTTGTAGTATATTGCGACGCATCAGGGCAAGGTCTAGGCTGTGTGTTAATGCAAAGAGGAAAAGTGATAGCCTACGCTTCTAGACAACTCAAAGTTCATGAGAAGAACTACACCACCCACGACCTGGAACTTGGAGCCGTTGTGTTCGCTCTCAAGATATGGAGACATTACCTCTACGGTACCAAGTGTGAAATATACACTGACCACAAGAGCCTCCAACATATCTTTAACCAAAAGGAGTTGAATATGAGGCAACGAAGATGGGTCGAACTTCTTAATGACTACGACTGTGAAATTCGGTATCATCCTGGTAAGGCAAACGTGGTGGCCGATGCACTCAGTCGAAAGGGTTATGCGAACTCCATTCGTCTTCTATGTTCGCAAATCATAACCGACATCAAAGATCAAATCCGAGAAGCTCAACATGTCTCTGTAACAGAAAACGACATACGCAATGAGCTATCTTGTGGAGCAGAACTTAAAATCGAAACCAAATCCGACGGTATACTGTACTATCTTGATCGCATATGGATTCCCGATCACAATAACCTTCGTGATTTCCTTATGAATGAGGCGCACAAAACACGATACTCTATACACCCAGGAGCCGACAAGATGTACCAAGACCTTCGATACACCTACTGGTGGCCTGGCATGAAAAAGGATATTGTTGTTTTTGTCTCCAAGTGCCTTACCTGTTCCAAAGTAAAGGCTGAACATCAAAGACCTTCAGGACTTCTAGTCCAACCCGAAATACCCGTGGAAGTGGGAAAACATAACCATGGATTTCATTACTGGGTTACCTCGCACCTCCAGTGGGTATGACACCATATGGGTAATCATTGATCGTCTTACCAAATCAGCTCACTTCATTCCAATTCATGAGGACCTCAAGAACGAGAAGTTAGCTCGTATCTACATCAGCGAGATCGTAAGCCGTCATGGTGTACCTGTAAGCATTATTTCAGACCGTGATGGTCGTTTCACTTCACGAACATGGCAAGCCGTACAAGCCGCTTTGGGTACACGATTAGACCTCAGTACCGCTTTTCATCCTCAAACTGATGGGCAATCTGAACGCACCATCCAAACTCTTGAAGACATGCTTCGAGCATGTGTCATAGACTTCAAAGGGAATTGGGACGCTCATCTACCATTAGTTGAATTTTCGTACAACAACAGCTATCATTCAAGTATCGGCATGGCACCTTTCGAAGCTTTATATGGTCGTAAGTGCCGATCACCAATATGTTGGCACGAAATTGGAGAAGCACAAATCACCGGTCCAGAATTAATTCAAGAAACAACAGACAAGATCCATCAAATTCGAAACAATCTTCTAGCGGCACAAAGTCGTCAAAAGAGTTATGCAGACAAACGATGAAAGCCCTTGGAGTTTAACATTGGTGACCAAGTAGTTTTAAAAGTATCACCGTGGAAGGGAGTGGTTCGTTTTGGCCAAAAGGGCAATCTAGCACCACGCTACGTAGGACCTTTCAAGATACTCGAAAGAGTAGGACCTGTAGTATACAAGCTTGACCTACCAGAAGAGCTCAACAGAATTCATCCCACATTCCACGTATCAAACTTGAAGAAGTGCCTCGCCGATGAAAACCTCCATATTCCTCTAGAAGACATTCAAGTCGATGAATCTATGCATTTCATTGAAAGACCAGTAGAAATTATGGACTTCGGAGAGAAGCGTTTAAGACGAAGTCGTATTCCAATTGTCAGGGTACGCTGGAGTCGAAACGAGAACCTGAGTTTACTTGGGAACGTGAAGACTCAATGCGCGAGAAATACCCACATCTTTTTCCTGTTACCACTACTACTTAAATTTCGGGACGAAATTTCTAAAAGTAGGGGATACTGTAACATCCGTCGAAAAACGGGTTTCCAAAACCCGCTTCGTTTATTAATCGAATATCAAGTTATAAAATTTCGTTGCGTATTTATGATTAATTTTGATTTTTAAGCAATACATAATTAATAAACATTTTAGAATTTAGAAACTATAATTGTTAAAAAGTAAAAATAAATTAAATAAAAAGGAAAAAAAGGTTGCCGGGTTTCGAACCCGGGTCAGCCGGAAGAAACAAGCAACACTTAACCACTCCGCCACTTGACTCATTTGTGATATTTATTAAAACAAATAACATTTATAATAAAACTCGAAATTGAATTCAGTCTTCAGCGCGCCCAATCCGCAGTCGCCATAATTACCGGCGATTTCGCCAATTATCGACGGTTTCCTTTGACTGAACGCGTATATTAACCTCGACATCGGTTATAACCGATGTCCAGTCCCGCGAACCCAGTCATAACCGCCGGAGAAAACCTTGACCATGAATCAAGACTAAATTCGGACTCAATTCATCATGATTCTTCCCTATAAATACAAACCTAAGTCTCTAGTAATCTTTTCGCTCAAAACCGCACAAATTCTCGAAGAAATTACACTCGCCGGAGATATTCTGTATTGCCGGACTTTTGCCGGAAAACCGAGACATACATCAAATCGGTAAATTTCACGATTTTTTCGTTTTCAATCCATTGTTAGACTTATACTAACTTCAATCCTTCAACCAGAATCGGTCCCAGACGACGTTGCCGGATAATCTGCACTCGCCGGAAAATCTCTGAAAATTTCCGAAATCACGCTGTGAATCGGTACAAACATCTAAACCCTCTGATAATCTTTGTTTAGTAACTCAATTTCACGACTCATCGATCAAAACTGTTAATTGATTTAATCAGACGGAATTCACAAATCAGAGCCGACGACCATTGCCGGAATTCTGAGAAAAACAGTCTATTCGGTACATTCAATTCCTTAACTCTTTTTATCCATCACTTTTCAACCACTTATATGTCCGACGAATGATTTAAACCAGTACAGTCGGATATCGTTTGTCTGTGTTCATGAATGAAGAAGACGAAGTCAGATATTGTGTATAAGTATAATTAAAACAACTTATTAAACCGGGTTAGACACACAGTCCAGCGGTGGACTGTGTGCAAACACATAGCGCACGTCACGAGTTCGAACCTTACAAACGCGCCGACTTTCCGAATTAAAACCAATTTTTTTTAAAACTGAATCAGAACAGGTCCCAGTATGTTTATAAGATTAATATAAACCGTAAGTTAAACAGATAAGACACACAGCCCAACTGGTTGGGTTGTGCGCTTACAAACCAAAGGACCCGAGTTCGATCCGGCTTCCCTGCAATCGGTTCAATCAGTTTAAAATCCTTTTAATATAAACCAAATAAATTAACGTTTAATTAGTATATATATATAATTAAAACATATAATATTTCGGGTTAGACACGTAGCTCAGTTGGTAGAGCTGTGTGCACGCGTACGAGAGGTCGCGGGTTCGAACCTCACTCAGTGCACACTCCGACCACAGTCCGACCGGTCAACGGTCAACAAAAAGTCAAATTTTTGTTTAATTTTTTATTTTTTTTATTTATTTATTTAATTTAAAAATCAATTAAAAATACTTAAAAATTATATTTTTAAAGTTAGAAAATGACCTTAAACTCACAAAAATAAATCTAAAAATCCTATTAATAAAATCCACTTATTTACCAAACCATTTCGTTATTATTTTAGGTTAGTTATTCCTCGTCGATCAAATCTCCAAACTCGTGCGCATTCAACATCATTAAGAGAACGCACCCAATGTGAGTGAATCTCTACCAAATTCCCCGTTTTAATCACATTTTGGGGTGTATCATGTGTCGCTTATTATTTATTACATTTAAACACTTGTGCATCCATCAAATCCATGACCAAATGTGTATCCAATATGTAATAATTGTTTGTATGGTTAATGTTTAGATTAAATTTATCATTATCAGTACATACATCATCATAGGCTCGTCTGTTCCCCATTACTTATGAGCGGAACGTGGTGTTGCCAACATACGATCGGCTCCGTTTGATTGAGCCTTGATCTCACATACATCATCATAGGCTCGTCTGTTCCCCATTACCTATGAGCGGAACGTGACGTTGCCAACATATACATTATCATTCATGTCATATACTCATTCAAGGTGGTTTGTGTTTGTTTGTCTATATACGTTTGCTCACATATGGTTATTGCACAATTTTTCCATATTAAATACAACAAGAAATCAATAACAAATGTTTTTAACAAGGTTCACTCGCCAACTTTTGTTGACCCAAAATCCCCCATTTTTACACATGATACAGGTGATCCAGCTGAAGCAAGAAACATATAGGACGGCCTAGAAGAATAAATCAGTTTAGGCCTTGGATTGTTTTACTTAGTTTCTTTTTCCTTGTAATTGTATGAACTTGTTTTGAATATTGAAGTTGTAATTCGAATTTAATAAATATGAAACATTTAGTAAACATCATGAGCTTTGGTGATAACCCAATTATGCCCCGACTCTTATTCCGCTGGGGTCGGGGTCTGACATGTAAACCTTATTTGGATAAGTTCATCATTGTTTTCATCGACGACATTCTTATTTATTCAAAGTCTCGAGATGAGCACGAACAACATCTTCGTTGACAATGGGACTTCTAAAGAAAGAGCAACTTTACGCCAAATTCCAAGTGTGAATTCTGGCCAAAAGAAGTTCAGTTTTTGGGACACATAGTCAATGAACAAGGTATTCATGTGGATCCTTCCAAAATCGTTGCGATTAGGATTGGAAAACACCCACTACACCCACAAAAGTTCGCTCATTTCTTGGTCTTGCTGGTTATTATCGACGATTAATTTCGAAATTTTCAAAGATCGATGTTCCCCTCACTGCTTTGACTCAGAAGAATAAGCCTTTTGAGTGCGGACCTAAACAAGAGAAGCTTTTCAAACTCTGAAATAGAAACTCTGTGATGCTCCTATTCTATCTTTACCTGATGGCAACAAAGATTTTGTGGTTTATTGTGACACGTCGAATCTAGGCCTTGGTTGTGTTCTCATGCAACGAGATAAAGTCATAGCCTACGCGTCAAGACAACTAGAAGTCCACGAAAAGAACTACACCACTCATGATCTTGAGTTGGGTGCTGTTGTCCTTGCTCTCAAAATCTGGAGACACTATCTTTATGGCACGAAGTGTGTGGTTTTTACAGATCACAAAAGTCTCCAACATATATTCAATCAGAAGGAGCTGAACATGAGGCAACGACGTTGGGTCGAACTCCTAAATGATTACGACTGCGAAATTCGCTACAATCCTGGTAAGACAAATGTTGACGCGCTTAGTCGTAAGGAACGTGTCAAGCTTCATTGTGTTCGAATTCGATCAGATATCCAAACACGTATTCTTGAAGCCCAACGCACATGTGTAACCCAAGGTTTGTTGAAAGACGAACTACCTCATCAACTCGAACTGCAACTCGAAACGAAAGACAATGTATTACTATACTACATAAACCGTTTGTGGGTTCCGAATCAACACAATCTCCGTACCCTACTGATTGACGAAGCTCATAAGTCTTGTTACTCAATTCATCCTGGTGCTACAAAAATGTACAAGGATCTCCGTACCCAGTATTGGTGGCCGGGTATGAAGAATGACATTGCCTTGTATGTCTCTAAATGCCTTACTTGTCTTAAAGTCAAGGCTGAGCATCAACATCCGTCTGGTCTATTGGAACCACCAGAAATACCGGTATGGAAGTGGGAGAACATTGCGATGGATCTCATCACAAAACTACCATGCACATCTAGAGGTCATGATGCTATTTGGGTAGTCATCGATCGTCTAACGAAGTCAACACACTTTTTGGTAATTCGTGAGGATTCCTCTGCTGACAAGCTCGCCAAAATCTATGTCGATGAGATTGTATCTCGCCAAAACGCGTCAAAAACAAGTTCAGGGGCCATTTCTGCCAAATTTGAAACTTCAGCCCTGCAAGGGCCTAACGGACCATAAGGCCTAACCCAATACGGTCTGTAAGGGGTCCCCAGCTCACCAGATTTGTAAAATCAAGGTGGCAGCTTCTTGTTTATTCACTCATTAACTCACCAATCGACCTTGCCACCCTTCTACCTGCTTCTAACATGTGTGTTGACACTAATCAAGTTCAAGGATGACTCATGGACACTTCTCATGATCATATTAACCCAATTCAAGTATAAAAACCATGGTGTTCTTTATTTTTGAACCTTTGCAACCATACTCCTTGCTCTATTCTGCTTCAGATCCGAATTTGCAACCATCTCTAGAGTTCCTGTGAGTTCCTTTGACATTTCTTTAGTGTTGTAAGTGATCTCTTTCATGCTTGTTTCAATTCTTGTAGTTTAATTGGATTAAAAGTCATAAATTTTGACTTTTATTTGACTTCCAGAATTGATCATGAATTGATCAATTTAAAGTCCAATTGAACCTTGCTTTATGATGGTAATCAAGGTGGTTATGATCCTTAGTGATCATGCTTACTGATTTGCACCATTTCAAGTCTTAGTGACAAATCAAAGTTTCTGTCAAATAAAATTATAAAACGAAATGCGTAATTCATGACAAATAATCGGCAAAATTGGTTTATGGACAGAACTAAATTTCGGATGTCAAAACATGTCTAAATCATCACTCTATTCTAGTGCTAGTTTAGAGTCGTAAGTTGAACGGTTTGACCACCGCTTTGACTTTTCGAATCTGACCCGTTTGGTTGACCTTTTGGACCCAACCAAATACATATTTATGACCATATTTACAAAGGGGGTAACCCTCTGAGGTTATACCTTATGGTAATGTTGTTTGGATTGTGTTATGGTAATTAGTTGTAATATTACTTAAAAATGACCAAAATACCCCTTTTTGCAAAGAAATCAATTATAAACATATGTAACACAAGTTTTGACATATAATCTGATCAAAAACGTTATTAAACATATTTTGGTAATTTAGACTTATCACAACACATATCAAACTATCCGAAGGCGTAGTTACGCAAATGACGCGTTAAAGTGGCTTAAACTACCTTAACGGGTCATAACGGGTAAAAGCACTTAAGCATCTTTCCAAATCAGAATGTAGACATTGTTAAACCATTTCATATGAGTACCAGCACTCATTTGGTTTACAAGACCTCATTCTATCCGATTCTCCGATTTCAAGTCCCGATATTTACACAATTTTCCGATTTTAGGACACGCTTGATATCTCGGACTTTTGAGCTTGTTTGATCTTTGATTCAAGCTTACAATAGCAATCACAAGTGAGTACATAGTTTTCCCTATTTTATGTTTTACAAATTTTTGGTGGTCATTCATATGTGCTAAATTGTTTTCAAGCTTTCAAAGTACAAATGCTATGGTTTATATAAACAATACGATTTCAATAATGTGAACGAGCTTGTTGGTGCGTTGTATCCATAACAAGAATGACATTCATTAACAATGGCCAAGCCGACCAGTAGTAAGTTACGGCGCCTAGGACTGACAATCCCGTTACCAAAATTCCCGAGGTTTGTGGGGAAATTTCGGAAGCGACTGAAACTGTATTTGTAACATACCCTTTGGTGGTATGTTATACGATTAAGGGACACCGTGGGTAGTCTCGAACAAGTCAACAGAGGTTTGAATGTATTTACGAAACGACCAAAAGTTTTCACAATTTAAAATGATGAACGATGGTTTATAACAAGGAACGTTGAACAATTGGTTATTACAAGAACAATGAACAATGGACGATTGGTTATGATAAGTGATTTAGATAACGGCACGTGTGTAATGTGATAAAAGCATGGTGGATACGCCGCTGGTACTTCCTATATATAAGTGATTTTATCGTATTACATTCATGGCGATATTTGCATCACTTGAACAAATGTTTTCAAACGATGACACGCAACGATTTCAATTAAAGATATGAACCATACAAGTTATTTCAAGACGATTTGCTACTCGGATTTACGAAACAAATGTTTTGGTCAAGAATTATGGCTACAAGTCTTTTTAAAAACTATAACTAACTTGTTTTAGATTGGTTAGTTATCGTTGCAATATCAAATACTTTTCGATGACAAGATTTTCAATTAACGACTCTAGTAGTCTGACAAGGTATTGCAAACATATTCAAAGCCATAATCTTGACACACTCACAAAACCTATGTACTCGCCAGCATATTTTTGCTGACTCGTTTTCACATATGTTTCAGGGAACAATGCTTGATGATACTAATGCATGCTCATGTAGGACTGGCGTGGACCTTAGTGTTTATAAATAAGAAAGACAATAAATATGCTTGTTTGTTTGTTTAAGTTTGTTTGAAAGTTCTAAAACAATATGACAATATAATCTATATTTAATACCCAATAAAATGAAATATGAAATACCATGTGTTGTGCCGCGTGTTGTTTTACGCGATTTGGGGTGTTACAAGAATTGTCCGAAAAATTAACGGTTGAACTTGGTAACTTAAAATCTTTTGAAAATACAGAATTAACTTTAAGAAATTTGATGTGTCAAGTGAAAAAAGTTGAGAAAATGATAAATCAACAGTTAAAATATAGTAAAAAGGAAGTTAGAAATAAAGGATTGGGGTTTGTATGCATTCCTCCACCATACAATTACAATTACACCTCTCTTTCTATGACTAAGGAGGAGATAGCCAACATGCCTGATATGGAATATGGGCGAAAGGGTGTTGTAAAGGTTGAACCAGTCAACTCTAAGAAAATCAGAATCACAAGGCCTGATAAAATTGAAATTAAGTTAGAAAAACCGGCCTTAAATACAACATTCGTAAAATCTGCTGATGTTTCAAAGCATTCTGAGACTCTAAGTTTTGAGAAAATTGTTGATGTTGATAAACATTTTCAAATCGTAAATAATAATGATAATATTGAATCAACAATTTCTAAAAACTCTATCTAAACTGAAAATTCAAAAGGAAGAGTCTCAGAATAATCCAATATTTTGTGAGTTTGCTATGATGACTAGTTTGGCTGAGTTCATCAAAGATTTTGAGTCTAGCAAACAAACTGAACCAACCACCTTGGGTCATTTCTCATGTAACTCATCAGAATCAGCTGATTGTGAGAATTCAGAATCAAATGAAACTGTGACATTTAGTGATGAATCACTTGAGGAGGTTGAATCAGAACAAATGAATTTAGAATTAGAATCAACCACAGAAACTCACGATCAGCCACAGAATACTATTGATTCTGAAACAACTGAACAAGTTGTGTCATCTGAAACTGAGGGCACCGCTCCAGATTCAACTGACATTGCTTGTGAGAGAATGAATGTTACTAACCCAGTTGCTTCACATGCAGAAAAAGTAATTATTGAAGAATGGGTAGATGATGATGAGGACGATGGTGTTGAATTGCTTGATTTCAGAAAAACAATCATTTAGTTTCTGAAAAGTCAAACAATTTTTCAATTTCTCATAATGCTTTGAATTGTGCGGGCTCTGTTTTTAAGAGCAATGAATGTTTAAATACTTGCTTTGATTTTGTTCCTGATTGCTTGAATTCAATTGTTTTGCCAAATAAATCTGATGTTTCTAAGAATTTGTTGGTAAAACAAACTAAACAGGGGGGAGAAACAAAGTATATCCCACCTAAATCGAGAGTGAATAATGTGAGTGATGATCATTATGCCAGTAAAATTTCGAAAACTCAAAAGGTAAACAAGCAAGTTAGTAGTCAAAGTAGGTCTGTTTTGTCAAGACCCCAGGATCCACACAGGTCTTCTAGTTCTGAAAAGGCAGATAGAACTCCAGCAGACATGTGGTATTGCTGGTCACATTGCAAGAAATTGTCCGCATTGTCCTGAAAATCACGTTCATGGAGAATATCAGGGGGCTCCAAAAGGGAAAGACAAACAGACTAAGCAGAGAAAGATTAAACAATCTAAATCTGTTAAGTGTTTGAATTCAAAGGTGAAGCCCTCTGATTAAGATTGGAACAAGGCTAAGCGGTTGAACCATCAAAAAATTTTTAAGTTCTCAAATTCAAAACGGCAAAACCCAAAGGATTTTCAAAATAGCAAACAAATTTGGAAACCTAGAAGCCTTGTTCAATCGACTCCATCCAAACTGTCGTTTTCCACTAATAGACCTATTCTTTCTAAAAACGATACGATCTGGATGCAAATCACTTATGTGAAGGAGAAAGGTGTGTCCACCGTCACTATGGCCTGGGTACCCAAATCTAACTATCCTGCGTTGTGTGTAGGAACGGCTATGGAGGGATGTCATTCGACTTTGGGTCATTGACAGTGGCTGTTCCAGGCATATGACCGGCGACTTATCCCAACTAAGTGATCTTGAAACATTCAACGGTGGATTTGTTGTGTTTGCGGGAGTGGAGAAAGGACATATAACTCAACGAGGCACTGTAAGAAATGGTGATCTTTGTTTCAAGGAAGTAAACTACGTTCCTGAGTTAAAGCATAGCCTGCTAAGTGTTTCTCAAATTTGTGACAACGGCTATTCAACTCATTTCACCGACAAACATTGTCTTATTTTAAAACCAGGAATCGTATTTCCTGAAGACTGGATCTTACTGAAATCTGACAGAAAAGGGGACGCCTACGTAATTGACGCGAATAAACCACCTACTGAAAGCGTCACCTGTTTGTTTTCAAAAGTCTCTGAACATAACCATATGCTGTGGCACATGCGTTTGGTTCATTCAAACGCCAAAAAACCTAAACCGTCTTGCTAAATTGGGGTTGGTAATGGGCCTACCCGTAAAAGGTTTTATTACTTTTGAAAAATATGTCTCTTGTGCTAAGGGTAAACAACATCGAAAACCTCATTTTCCTAAGTGTGTAAATGCAATTAATAGTGTGATGCAGCTTCTTCACATGGATCTCTTTGGTCCTGTGAATGTACTTAGCATCTCAGGAAAGTCTTACTATTTGGTAATTACTGATGATTACTCACGTTTTACTTGGGTTTTCTTCTTAGCTAACAAGAGTGAGACTACAGAGCTAGTTAAACGCTTCATAATTTTATGGAGAATCAGACTAACAAGAAGGTGAAAGGAATTCGATGTGACAATGGCACCAAGTTCAAAAATGCAGGGCTGGATTTTTTTTGTACTCAACGGGGAATAGCTAGACAGTACAGTGCTGCCATAACTCCACAGCAAAATGGGGGAGCTGAAAGAAGGAATAGAACCCTAATTGAAGCAGCTCGCACTATGATATGTGATTCTAAATTTCAAGTCTTCTTCAGGGACGAGGCGATAAATACAACAGCTATGTTCAAAACAAAGTCATAATCAACAAAGCATGCATGAAGACGCCCCACGAAGTAATGTTTGGTGAAAAACCTTCTGTTGGGCATGTTAGAGCTTTTGGCTGCCTGTGCCCCTGTTGCACTTAGATGCACTTCAAAGTTCGATGCTAGGGGAGATGAGTGTTACTTTATTGGCTATGCTGGTAAAGCTGCACACGAGAACAAGACAGCTTATAGAGTGTACAACAAGAAGACAAGACAAATTGTAGAGTTGCTCGATGTATGATGGCTTGAAGAGAACCAGACAGATGCTGAAAACGGGCCATTCATTCTCTTTAACTATGCTCATTTGTTTAAATCTTTTGATGTTCTCAATGACTCATCTCATGTTATTTCTGCAGATCATACAGTTTCTTCTACAGCTACTCCACGCCCCTCATTTGTTATGAACAATACTGATGAAGGAGGGGTTGTTGAAGCTGGGGGGCATGCCACAGTTGCGGGGGATGGCACAATTCAAGCCTCATCTTCAACAACTGCACCAGAAACACAATCAGTTCCTAATCATACAGATTCTCTAAATACAGAAGAGGAAGCTTCAAATTTGTCTGACGATGAAGATTCATCAAACAATTAGAATGATCTGTTTTCAAATGATCCAATTCTAGACGAATATGTTGTGGACGAATCTGTGGATGTATTGGTATCTCCTGAATCAGCTGAAATGGAAAACCTGACAAATCTACCGCCAACAGGAATAGATCCCGAATCTGCGGTGCCCATCAGTGTTCAAGGAACCACCCTATGGAAAATGTGATTGGACCTCTTCGAGAACCGAGTTGGGTGGATGCTATGCAGGATGAGTTGAACCAATTTGAGAAACTGAAAGTCTGGAGACTGGTTAAGCTGCATGCAGGAAAGAAAGCTCTTGGAACCAGATGGATTTATCGGAACAAAAGGGATGACATCGGTGTGATTGTCAGAAACAAAGCAAGACTGGCCGTGCAAGGTTTTAGACAAATTGAAGGGATCGACTAAGACGAAGTTTACGCCCATGTTGCCAAATTAGAAGTCATTCGTATTTTCCTGGCATACGCATCGTTCAAATGTTTCACAGTCTATCAGATGGTTGTGAAAACGACATTTCTATATGGCAAAGTAAAAGAGGAAATTTATGTTGAACATCACTCGGCTTTGTTAATCCATGGTGCTCAAATCATGTCTACAGCTTGACAAGGCACTGTATGGATTACATCAAACTCCTCGGGCATGGTATGCCACATTGACCGAACATCTGCTAGCAAATGGCCACACTCGTGGAATCATCGATCAGACTTTGTTTATTCGTAAGGTGGGAAAAGACCAAATTCTAGTGCAAATCTATGTAGACGACATCATCTTTGGATCTACTAGTGATGCACTGTGCAAGGAATTTGAAGAGGTCATGAAGAAGCAGTTCGAAATGAGTACGTTGGGAGAGATGAATTTCTTTTTGGCTTTGCAAGTTCGTCAAGACTCGACTGGTATTCTGATTAATCAAGGAAAATATGTTGACGATATCATTGCCAAGTTCAAACTTCAAGTTGCAAAACCTGCTAATAATCCTATGGCTGAGAGACCGGTTCTAACTAAAGATCTGGAAGGAGAAGCTGTTGACGAAACATTGTACCGGTCCATGATTGGTTCGTTGATGTACTTCACTGCCAGTAGACCGGATATTATGTTTGATGTGTGTCGGTGTGCACGTTATCAGGCTGCTCCTAAACTTTCTCACTTGAGTGATGTCCAGAGAATCTTTCGATATCTTAAGGGCAAGCCTAGGCTTGGCTTGGTCTTTTGTCAAATCCTTTTCGTTTTTTAAACGTATTTTTTGTTCAAAAAGCTCGATAACCTTTTCTTTTGGTCGATCCTTTCTTGTTGGATGCTATTGAACGTGCCAATATCTTCATTTAGGTCGGTTAAACTTTCATTGTAGTCCGCACTCGAAGTATATGATTTATGCGCCCTCTCTTTGGATTTATCTCTACCGGGTGGTCGTTCCGCTTAAACCTCGACCTCATCGTCGCTTAAGTTTAGGGGATACTCGGTACGGGCATCCCAGCGATTAGTAGAAGAACTTGTTTTCGTCCTTTTAGATAATTCCACTGCTAGAGGTACTTTTGGCCATTTTGAGGAGTGCCATACAATTAAGAAATTTGAACCGCCCTCCTTTCTTTTTTCCGTTTAAACACTGAACCCCCGCGTCACGTAATCGGCTTCAGTTTCACTGCTTTTGGGGCGGGGGGGGGGGGGGCGTTCTTTATGTTGTGATAGTAACCATTGAAGGCGATCAAGAAGGTCTTTATTTCACGTCACTTTGACGAAAGACTATCATTCTTCCTATAGTACTCCCGTTTCACCATTTAGAGATAAAGATAGCTTATTCAATCTCAAAAATCGGTTTCGTTTTGATTTGTACCTATTTAAAAAAAACTGACATATTAGTAAAAAATAAAAAATAATGTGTTAAAGATAAATTAAAATACATAATTTTTTAACAAAATTTTTTTCCCGTAATAAATAAAATAAAAAGTACCTAAAACCAGGTCTCCAAAATATAAATCCAAGATTTTGTTAACACCACGTCTTTCTCGTTTGTCCATGGATGAACAACTCGGTCCGCAACTTTTTCCTTCTCCTCATCGGTTTTCTTCATATGACATGGATTTGGGTGTAGGGGCATTTGGGATATAGGAACGGGTTTTTGTTGTTGAGGGAAGTTAGGCACTTGTAATTGTGGCGGATAAAATATGTCATAGTTCGCTAGAAGATTCGCAGATGTCGCTATGTCGGTTACCCGGAACTCGAAGAGGGCGGTTTTGGGGCGAAGTAGTATTCGGTGTTTCGCGTCGGCCATACGAGTTGTGTTTAGGTCAAAGGAACAGTTGTGGGGATGCATTTTTATTTTTATACAACTAAAGAGAATTTTGTAAATTTTGAAGTGGGGTAGAAGAGATTTTGGTAAAAATAAATGGTTGAATGGGTAAATGAAGATTGTTTATTTTTTTAATTAAAAAAACTTAAAAAATGTCATTCAACCACGCCTATATCACCCTCCACCATTCATATCGCTCCACCTCTCCCACCTTTACCCCTCGACGACGGTGAGAAAAGCCTTGCCAAGCCCCCTACACCTAGTCACCGGGCGGCATGCCCGGGTGGTGGAATCCCCACGCCACCCCAACGCTTGCCATACCGTATCCTAATGTCTAAACTAAATACAAAGCACTAAATAAACACATGTTCTGTCTTTGGGTCTGGTAAGTTGGACAAGTCCTAGATTTATATATCTAGTTCTTATATAACACTTTTACTTTAAATTCTAAAATTTACATCAATTACCAAAAGGCCCAAACAATTTAAAATTTTAAATACTTAAGAATCTAACTTTAAATTTCATGCCTCTTGCTATGTATTTCTTTTTGGACATGTCTTCAACTTGTCTAATAGTTTTCTTTTTATATATATATACAACCCAGAAGAACCTGTCTAGTAGTTTTCTTTTTTTATATATATACAAACCGGAACAATTAAATATCGAAATATTACAAACCGGAATAATTAAATAACGAAATATTTGTATAAAATTAAATTACTAAAATCTAGTAGCTTGTTCTTCCCTTGCTATTATCTAATAACTCGATTCACACACTTGGAAAAACGGACTATGCATGTGGTGTTATAATGCGTATTAGGTTTACACATTGTTGCTTGAGAATTTGTTTTGTTCTTATTGACCACATTATGTGATTTTGCTTGTTAACTTATCTCAGTAAATATATATCTTGAATCATTACTATGCACGATTATCTTTTCTTGGTAATTGCATATGAATGGGATATGAGGAATTTTCAGGTGCATCTATCAATTTCACAATGGATGAAAGTTCCATTGCTGAGGTATGTGCTAAGTGTTATAGGGTTGCTGGAATTTCTCGAAAACCTACAGCTTCAGAGGCGTAAGAAGGCGACATATGTGATTCTGGCATCAGTTTGCTGGTCAATTTGGATTAAAGCAGATCTTTAAAGGAAAATCTCCTCAAGCCTCAAAATTGATTGGTTACGTAAAGGCCCTTTCTTTCCTGTGGATTAATTCTAGGGTGGACAAATTCAACTTAGATTGGAAGGAATGGAAAGACCTCAAGGTAGTTTGGTAAATTTTATGATGTAACAATAATATTGCTTTCCTTTTGTTTTATTTCCTGTCTTGTATCCCCTCGAGCAGCTTCTTGCTGGAGGTTTTTGTTGAATAAAATCGCCTTCTTCAAAAATCTAGCAGTATAAACTTACTCTCTTTATTGCATGGAAATACACGAGGATTATTTGGAGGGCAAGGAACGACGCGGTTTTCAGCAACAAAACGGTCAAGTTGGAAGACATCAAGTGCGAGATAAAGATGGTGTGGTTTTTATGGTTAAAAAATAGAGTTAAGTCCTCGTTGTTTCTTGGGAGGAATGGTATAACTTTGTAATTTGTAATTTGTAAGTTTCGTTTGTTTGCCGCCTCGGTTTGAGGCTGGCTTGTTTCTAATGAAGTTCTCTTTTCAAAAAAAAATGGGAAAACAGTGAAAATTATATTCTATAACCTGTCACTCAGTTGTGTAGAGAAAACCACTGTTATTATGGTTTTTTTGGTTTAGTTTTCAGGCATATATCCATATATGCATTCATATTTCTTAATGTGTGATTTTTAATTTCACGTATGACATAAGAGATCCAAAAAAGCTCAGTGTGAAAAATAGAGCCTCGCATTGGATCAATGAAGCGCCAAAGCTTGCATATGTTATGCACGCATAATATCAATCCCATATATGATTACCACTTGCACCCCTTGATACGTTCATAAAGGCTGCTATATGATAACTTGTCATAAAATGGGACCGCTTTTATGAAAGCGTGTTAAAACTAATAAAATTAAAGAATATAAAATATAGTTGTTACAAGGTTGTATATTACTTGTGGTTTTACTAAAGGGCTTGTAGTTTAGCGATACCGTAGGGACACTAGTGTATTACTTAGGAGTAGATTTAAGGTGAGTCTGCCGTTCTACAAAAAAATAGCCGCGGCTTTAGGGATACAAGGTTCTAGAATAGGATGTCTAAACTTAAGACGATACGCACTGATTTGAGGGGTGCTTAGATTCGAGGCTAAAGAACAAGAGGGTAATGTGTGCCTAGATAGTTCCCCAATCTATTTCATATCGTGTAGAAATCTTCAGACTAGACTTCTTCGATAAGAGTTTACTGTGCGTTTATGTGTTCTTGAACCGATGTTTGCAACTTAAGACATGGTGATGACAAGAACATGTATACAATGTGTCTGAAAACATCATATGGCCAATGTTGTTGTGGATACATTATACAATTGTAAACTTGAAGAAGCTGTAAGCACTATCGTTCCAAAGAGAGACAAATGGTAGGTGGTTTTTGTCAAATAGACCACTATCGTTAGAAAATGACTCACCTTTTATTGAAAAATGGTTCCAACATTCAGAAAGAATGCCATCAACAAAACCTACTTCTCCTGAAACAATTTATCAACGGGAAACTCGGGTGCTATATCCACTGGAACCTGCAAATTGGTAAAACACGGATCATTTGACGAGCAAAACGTATTAGATATAAAAATGTGTAGTGAAGATTACGTATTGTGTACCGACAAAACATACTGCAATCCATCACATAACTATTTCAACAAAAAAACATGCAATACTGTCCAAAATGTATTTCATATTGTGGAACAAAATCATGACAAGAAATGATGACCTAAAAGTTCATGTTGAATATCAGTTAAAGTAATGCTGCACAGGTAGTGAGGTACTGTTATTCAAGTAAAGAGCCGCATAAGGGTTAGGTTGGGTAAACGGGTCAGGTCAACCCACAATACTTTTCATTATAGTTTTTAACTTTATATGAGTTGAATACGATTACAAAAGCTATACCTTCATTACAATTAACAATCTAAATATTTTGATATAGTAATTTAAGAGTTTGTGTATATTTAAATACATTTCAGATGTTTTACACGTTTCCCTTATGGTTAAATCTTTTAGGTCGACCAGTTAAAGATAAAACACAGATCAAATCAACCCATTTGCATGTAAATGCACTCTATATTCAGTTGCAAAACCTGAAGAATGACATAAATTGTAATTTACCTGAACCTTTTCGAGTTTTTCCAAAGCAACTTTCAAAGGTTTTGTCATCGCACAGTAATTAGCAAGAAGCTGTTGTGCTGCATCTTTGTCACCTTTTGCTTGTGTTGTTAGTATAACCCTACTTAAACCCTCCACTGCATCTTCAATCTACAAAGATGAGTTAAAATAGAAGAATTCATTTTAATGAAATTGATTATTTAACAAGCATTTATATCATAATAGAAAGAAACTTAGACAAACATGCCTTGTCAAAGTCAACAGAAAATGTTTCATCAGGATGTAAAACAAATGCCCCTTTCTCATATAACCAGTTGAACTGCAGTGCTTGTCCTTTTCTGATATCAATTATCAAATATTATGAAGGAAAACTAGACAAGGCGGCAAGTTTGACCAATATTGTGATAACATTGTTTCTGTAACCATAATTAACAACCTATTTATTTAACAAAAACTAAAGAAATGGAAAAAAGAAATGTTTGTAGGTCAAACCAAACCAACCCAGCTGTTTTCACCCGTTTTAAGAAAATGACATTGTTTTAAGCCAAACTTGTTTGGACCCGCCTCCCCATCTTGCCACCTCTAAGAACAAACACTTAATTATACTAAACATATTCCTGGCCACACGGATTACCCATGAGCTTCTTCCAACCCGAAACGAACAGAGCAGAAGCAACCTGCAAGAAAAGAAACATACATGGATTTGACCAGGCTCTTTGGAAGCAAACCCTGGTCAACCCCCCAAAAAAATATCAATTTGACCTTGCCGGTAAAATACTTTTACGACATTCTACAATTGACTTTATTTAGTTTGTTATAAGTGAGATATGGTTTAATCATATCGAATGGTAAAGGAATGTATCATGTATCATAACACACCCTCTTATACAAATCACTTTGGAATAAATGTTTTGTAGTACAAGCATGGTTGTAAAAGTCCCACCTAGGCTCCGAGTACTCCCCGAGTACTCGCTACAAGGTAGGATGCCGAGGCCCGAATACTGTTAGCCTAGGCTAATTACTCCCCAAGTAATCTCCGCTCCGCCTAGGCCGAGTAGTCCCGAGTACTCACAAATCCGACTAGGGAGCGCCTAGTGACTTTTGCAACCATGAATACAAGACAATAAAAACTATATTCAGCATTGCATTTACCAAAGTCAGGACTATTGTTTTCCGCATGAGATACAAATATGCAAAAGATATAATTGATAGTATATCAATATACGGACCTTATCAATCAAGAATTTTAGGGCCCAGAGACCAACAATGTCGGCTTTAGCTTCTTCCATAGCTGAATGGAGTTCTTGTAGCTCCTGTGTTATCATACAAGAAAATAAACGAACCCAGTTATGTTTATGAAGCATTAAATTAAATTGATAGTAAAATAATTAAACACTGACCAATCTCACAGTTGACTTTTGACCACTTGGAAGTGTTATGGTATGTGGTCCTATCCCATGACAGCACTCATGGCAAATTGTGTGAGTGAAAAAAGAGTCAAAGTCAACCAATTCCCGCTGTTCCTTTATGATACAGACATCCACTATAGGCTGAAGAATAAGCTTGAACCTATCAAATCATTTTTCCAACTCAGTCCTTAAAAAATCCTGGTGACTGACTATATATAACTGTAACATCATGGTTTAATTTATATACTTTGCCTCAGAAACATTCTTCAGCATCACCATGGATGTTCCACGATCTTTGACTATGTGTTCATCATTTGGAAAATTAAATGCAACAGTTTGAGGACCCTTAACATCCTGCACCGACAATAATTGGATAAAACCTCACATCTCAATTCTGTATGATTTCTATCTTTTAAATTTACTATTTAATGCCAAAATGATATACACTTGAAAAGTCTCTTTTTCTAGAGAACTAACCCCCGAATTATAAACAAGCTGAATAACACGAATAGGTGCAGATATCACTTCTGACGATTTATAGATGGAGTCCATTGGAAGATTTTGCTCCAAAACCTACACAATAGATTAATTTAGTGTATAGATATAGAGTTGGAGTTGAATACAGGTAAAAATAATCTAAATTTGCACCTGCAAATGATCCCCAAATAGTTTAACCTGAGCAGTTGCCTTATCGTCCCGAACTCCAATAAATGCCTCAAACGTAGCCTACGTTGATGTATGCAATTATAATTTATTCAGAAAATGAGATACAAGAAAACTACAACAGCTCATAGTTCAATTAAGGGTGGTGTAAAACAGAAATGGATATTAAATATTTAATAATACCTTGTATCCAAATAGTACATCTTCATACATCTCGTACGGGCCAATGGTAACATCCACCTTAGAGTCCTTAGGAAAAGAAAAGGTGCACAACATTGAAAACAATTAACTATAATCTTTCAAAAAAAACATGTACTAGCTTAAACAAACTAGCATTTTCGGTTCTAGTGAAATAATATTTAAACTTAATTTTCATAAAGTTTAAACTTATGGTCTATGTAAACAACGTAAAACCGACAGATCTGAATAGTATTGATACCTATGTTTAAATTTACAAGACATGTTGTCACTTAAATGATATTGACTGTGGATCATCTGGATCACCAAATGGTTACCACACTAATAAACATGGGTCAAATTGGTAAAAGTAAAACCATGGATAGCAATGAGTAAAATTTAGCAATTGGATTCTATAACCTCATGTGAACTGCTTCATAGTTTCAAATAATTTAATTTAACATTACTAATGTGTCCTTTATCAAATCTATGCAGTTAATATCGGCGATATATCAGTTATCGGTCCCCATGTAAAATGTCGGTTTCATATATCGGTCTGTATATTGGTACCAATAATATCGGCAAAGTTTCCAGATATCAGTACCTTTCTTCTTAGTTCTACCATTCATCTTTCTTCTTATTGCTGCTATTAGTGTTTTAAGTCTTAGTTGTTAATTGTTAGTGTTTTAAGTTTTAACGAGTTCGTACTTGCAACAATTGTTAGTGTTTTGCAAGTTGCAAAAGGTTAATTTGTTAATGGCACTGGCAGGTGAGAGTACTTAGGGCTTGTTTGGCTAAGCTTATTTAACTCAAAAATGACTTTTTGTTAAAATGACTGATTGACTTATGACTTTTTAAAAAAGAGTTTTAAAAAAGTGTTTGGATTAGCTTATGAGGTGGGAAAAGCCAATAAGTCAATAAGTTGTTTTGTTAAAAGTGTTTGGCTTAGCAGTTAGCTTATTTGTGTATTAGAGCATAAGACATGGTATTTGTGTAATTTTTTGTGAAAAGTCATAAGGAGCTCCAAAAAGTCATTCCTTCCTGACTTTTCAAAATCAACTTATTTGCTTATACAAAAAGTCATTTTGAAAAGTCCTTATTAGTTTGCCAAACACTTTTTCTCCTTATTTGCTTTTCGAAAAAGTAAATAAGTCAAAAGGAGCTTTTGAAAAGCTTAGCCAAACATGCCCTTAATTGTTAGTGTTAAATTGCTAAATATTTAAATTCTGCATGATATTAAAATTACCGATATCCCACCGCAACAACCAATAGGTCCTTGACCGATATCCGATCTGTTACCCCATTAACTGCTTAGTATCAAATAATAATAATAACTAGCCAGTATGCACGCGCATGTGTGTTTTTTCTTGTTATAAAAGACTTGAGAACATAGTGAAATATAGATGAAAGAAGATATACTGAAATGAAGTGAGCACTAACCAATTCCATCCAGGCTATATCGGAGTCATAGTAGTCATTTGAAAGGAAAGCATCAGCCTTGCTATGTAGCAATCTCTTCAAACTACAAAAACATGAATGACGCTAAAATTAAATACTTCTTTAAACCCAGCAGCTACAGTATTTAACAAAGCCTCGCGGATCCTATCGTAGATACCATGGTACCAAAAAATAAATAAAAATGTAAGAAACACTCTACCTAGGTGAACTTGTCAAATCGCCTGCTTTATGTAATAATTCGGAAGCTCTTGTGAGAAATGATGAATATTCTTGAGAATAAGGGACGCTATAAAGATCACTGGCAGAATCAGTGTTCCTTTTAATAACACTGAAAAATCCAGCAGCATCTTGTTTTTCATCACCTTTTGTCCACAACTCAAATTCCTGGCACAAGAAACAAAACTCTTAGGTGACAATTTCGACCAATTTACTTGATCTGGGTATATTATGTCTGATGGGTCAAACAGACTTGATAGAAAAAACATTAACCAAGGAATCGCGTCAGGTGGATTGAAAGCTCAATATTTTCTTTGAATAAACTTGTTCAGAAAACTTATTTCAAATCTTATTCAAAATTAAACTAAATACAAAATATTTTAATAAAGGAAACAACTATAGCAACAATAAAATTTCAAAATTAAACTTATACCATTTTATCCATGTCTGGAGGGTAGAAATTGGCTCCAGGTGGTTTCCACAACGGAAAAGCAGCCTTGTATTCAACACCTTTCCAACCAGCAATTGGTTTTGCGGCTTCAGGGGCTAATATAATGGCAGAGTCTGCAGTCGTCAAAAACGCTTCATTTTCATCAAGACAAGACCTACCAAATCAATCAATTCTTCCTCAATACTTGCCCTCTATTTTCTTTAAAAATAAAATAATCAACAATTTAATCTATTTTCTCTTTGATTGTACCTAGTACTTACTCATATATTTTTATTATTTTCAGCAACCTTTAAGTGTGATTTATAAGAATGATTTTCCACTTTAAGTGAGATAGCACCCACTTTGAGTTGGCATTTAGGTCATTCATGTTCAAAATCAGGGGCGAATAAACATATTAAAATCATTCAGCAACATACGGTTTATGTTGATTGTTAAGTGGATGACAAGAGTGAAGAGCCAAGTGGAGAAATCTTATATAGCACTTACAGGGCATGATCTTACCATGGACTTTTGTTTACTGAATAATATATCCATTTTAACTTGTCAAATTCAGACATTTGAGCACGCCCCTTTAACCAGTCCCGTAGAGATGGATTGCTGCGCCAAACCTGATTCGACGAAAATTCCAAATGTAATTATATCCATTATAACAACGAAAATAGCGTGGACTAAATGATATTAATCAAGACAAACCTGCTGATGAAATATATCATCCATCAATCGTGCAGCGTGAATGAGTAAAACCAGAGCTTCCTTGTCTTCTTCAGTCAGACCAGTCAACTGTGTCACAAGATTTTTTTTATTAAATCCCAAATTATCAGCACAGGTGGCAATTCACTGAAGAGGGTTGAAAGTCACCTAAAAAGCATTCATAATGCATCAAACCTACTAAATCATTTACTTGTAAAATTTTATCATCACTGTGAAAATATGGTTTTTTAACCAAATTTTAAAGTATTAACTGTTTGTAAAATTTAATAAAACAAAATGAACTATCTGCCCACCCGGACCTGTTACTCATCCTAAACCGTCGGTTTTGACACCTCTACTGATTACAGCATACAGGAATGATCCGGTGCATAAGAAGAGGCACACCTCTAGAAGGATAGGCGGTGAAAATGACATATATCTGAATGAAAGCATCCTAGATGAAGGTTCGTATTAACATGGTGTTTGGTTTGTAAAATGGTACTGCAGAAGGGTATTGATTTGAAAGAAAAAGGCAAGAAAATGTATGATTGTTCAGCGAAAAAATGTTTGTTTTATAGGTTGGAATTGAGTTTTAAATATAACTTTAAAATATAAACTAACACAGAATACAAAGAATACGAAGAGAGAGAGAGAGAGAGAGAGAGAGAGAGTACAACCTCGGCACTAAGTGTAATATGAGCATAACGATTTATCTTCTTTTGAATATCCAAACTTCGTGCTTCCACATTACTTTGGTACCTACAAAAGTTTCTCAGCTAAATAATAATTTCATGAGGAATAATCAGACTTGCAGATATTTACGTAACATTTCCCTTCATAGCCACATTTTTCATCCATGTATTATCATCTAAATATTATTTAACCTGAAAACACGTGACGATGGTTGCATGCTTACCTTTTAGCAATTATGTCAAAAAGTTGACCATATTGTCCATCTATGCTGTTTGGAACATATTGAGGATCTTTTATAGTGAGTGCCTGTTTATACTCCTCAATGGGGATATATTTAACAGCAGAAACCTCAGATTCCTAAAAGAAAAGAAAGTGCACATGTTCAGATTTCAATAGCATTTCTATGAATAAATAATTCCAACGGGAAATAGGGTTATTATAACATGTCGTATGCTATGAATAAAACTATTTTGGTGCGTATTCCCAAATAAACAAGGACTAAATTATGACCTGAAGAGTAAAAGCCTCCAAAGGAATAGGGGCTACTGTTGTCACCAGATATACATCATCGAATTCATTATTGATGAAGGTGTCGTTATTCTTGACACTGCAATCAAATGCAAATACGATAGTAGCACTTCATTATCAGAACATTCAGCAAACGCAGTTAGGGCATAAACTACGATAACAAATAAACAAAAAATCATGGATGCACTAGAATATTAAATACTATAAAGATAATCCAGATTAGACTAAGAAAAATCTTTTTTGTACATACGAAAGGTCGTTCCTACTATCGGATACAAAAGAAAACTTATAACAAAAACTGACAGTCAATAAAAAAGAAAGTCTACCTTCGTTGCAAGAAAACAAATAGTAACTCAAAGGCATCTTCTGTGAGTGTCAGACCAAGCTCCTCTTGAAGCTCTCTCCTGAAAGCATACAACAATTAGTACATTAAATAGAATTTCAAATGGAGAAATTCCAAAGCTGTTTAGGGCTCTCACTATCCACTTATCTTTCAGGAGTTTATTCATGATCATGGTTTAAATGGATCAATTTTGTTGGAAAATGACGAACATTCGACAAAATCACCATTCTACATATTGCGTGCGTCTTCTAGCCTATTAACTCACCTGGCAGTGATGAGAGAAGAATCCCCTGCAGTCCCATTGTCCTGGCCATGAATCCTTGCAATCAGCTCGTTTCTGGAGAAGAAGTTGTTGACTACTTTCAGCAAATATCCACACATGAACTGCTCGATGATAATCCCCGTCTCTATGGACTGCCCCCCTGTAATATTCTCAGTGCCAAAATCCCCCATATAGAGATTAGCAATGAGAATCGTTTAATCAAGCACGCTTATTATTGTGACTTGAAGAATCAGAATGCAAAGCTAGGAATTAAATAAATATTTCGGTAAATTTTACACGTCTCTCAAATAACCAGTTTTCTTTCACCCCTATCTACCTGTAAATCCGATCATTTTCACTAGAAGAAAAATCATTATCATAACATCATGCTACTTAAGTAATGGAACTGTAGCAAATATGGACAAAACTTCTAAACTTAACAATAAATCAATTATAGTATGAAATACGATCAAAATACGAAACTGAAGTAGAGTCTGCATCAAGTTTTGCTTCCATTTTCTTTTTAGTAGACGATTAACGGAGCAACAAATCCTAGGATTCATGTTTTGATGACGATTCAAGTATATTACTCAAAAGAAAACATATAACTGAAATTAGAAAGCTGACCTAGGTTTGGAGATTCCGGTTTTCTGACCGGAACTGGTGAGGACGTCCAAGTGTTCTTCAACCATTTTGTTGTTTGTAGACGGAGGAGTGACTTGCTTACTCTTTATTTATCATCACCAATATTTTTATTCATTCCTAAACAAATTCTGTGTTAAAAGATGCTAAACGAACACACATAACAGAGGTAGATTAGGGGTGGCACCAGCCTAACAAGAAATTTGTAAAGTTTATAGTTTGATGTTTGGTATGCAGGAGTGAGAGATGGAATTGAATGAACCATCGTGAAGGAATGAAAAGAGTGTTTGGTTGGTCAATTAAATATAAAATCACATATCTTCACCCTTCATTAACAACACCACAACCCACCACAGTTGCTACCACCCACCACCACCGTCATCCGCCGCACCCACCTTCGCCGCCACCGCCGCTGCCACCACTTACAGCCGCCACCCACACTCTCGTCCCGCCACCGCCACCGCCGTCGCCGCCACCCACCTTCGATCTTCGGAGCTACCGCGCCACCATCGCCAATGTCACATCCGATCAATGTCTCCATCGTCACCCACCTCCACCACCGCTATCAACCGCACCACCCACCTCCACCTCCTCCACCACCGCCACCACCTGCGACCACCGTCGCCGCCGCTACCACCTCTAACCACCGCCGCCATCCACTTTCGCCGTTACCCACCACCACCACCGTT
This sequence comes from Scalesia atractyloides, assembly GCA_947069175.1. NCBI lineage: Eukaryota > Viridiplantae > Streptophyta > Magnoliopsida > Asterales > Asteraceae > Scalesia > Scalesia atractyloides. Next base: position 54,681,846 of record CAMTDV010000016.1, on the reverse strand, counting down.
GTCACCATTCGCCGTCGTCTCCACCCTCTACCACCGCCAACCATCGTCGCCGCTACAACTGCCACCTATCACCACGCACCATCACCGCCCATCACTGACCATCGCCATCTGATTTTATTCCTTTATCTTTTCTAGAATACCAAACAACAAAAAGTAATGGTTCATTCCATTCTCACATAACAAGACATTGAATGGTAATGATTAATTCCATTACCTCATCCATTCCATTACCTCGTCTATTCCATTCCCCGTCCATTCCATTACCCCATACCAAACAGTTAGAACGAGTTCAGGTCAGTTTCATATTGAATTTGCGGGTGGAGGCGGCGATGGCGTCGGTGGTGGTGGTGGGTGGTGGCAAAGGTGGTGGGTTATGATGTTGTTGATGAATGGTGCAAGAGGGGATAGAATGAAAAAAAAACATGAGAGGTGAATGGAATTATTTGAATGAATGGAATGCCTTATGGAATGTGTGATTCCATTCCGTTGACCAACCAAACACCCTCTTCTTCATTCCCCCGTAATGATCCATTCCATTCTGTAACACCAAAATTTCGCCCAATTAATTCCGACACGTGTCCCGCTGATTCTCATATGCCACGTGTTGGCCGAGAGGGACCAAAGCGTCGTTATGTTATTTTTATGACCTCTGAACTGTAACAACTCCGAAATTTCGTTGTTATCTTTTCTTTTATTTTCCATTGTATCTATCGCTTGTAATCTCAAGATTCGTTTATAAGAAAGTTATGTTAAATTAAATATGTTTTATTTCAATTACATCGCATCTAAACGCTTATTAAACGCATCGCTAATCTCATCGCATCGCAAATCGCAGTTAATTATATGGTTTTATGTTACTTATGTGTTATGTGTGTTATGTTCATGATTACGCTCTCGCTTGTCGAATCGCTAAAATCGCAATATTGCATCGCTTATAACGCTTAATATAACTATCTAATACAAACCGAATAGCCAAACGAACTCTTAACGCGAAATAAACAAAGAAAACCCGTTTGAACAAGTTCGCTCAAACTTGGGTGACCCCAAGTTCGGCCGAACTTGGCTGGCCAAACAACAAAACCTCCATCTCCCCTCAAATTCGCCCGAACTTGCATGAAATCATACAAGTTCGACCGAACTTGCATGAAATCATGCAAGTTCGACCGAACTTGGCATGGATCCTTTGAATGCCTAGCAAGTTCACCCAAACTTGCATGAAATCATGCAAGTTCGCCCGAACTTGACTCCCACCAGCTCATCTTTTGCCTTCACCTATAAATACTCAGCTCCATTCTCTCATTTGAACTTGCTGTAAGTTCGCCCAGAGCTCTCAAACCCGAAACCCTTTGTTTTCTAAGTAAGAATCAACCCGATTTCAACTACAACGATGAGCAACAACGTTTTACTACGATTTTGCACAAGGCTATGCCTTCGTTTTCATCAAATCTCTTCTGTTTACGAAAATCTTCATTTTTTACCATAAAAACTTCTGTTTTCACTCAGATCTATACTAGATCTGAGCAAACCTTTTAAATCCTTGATTTTTACACCATTTTCAGACTATGACGTATGTTTCATTCACTTTTGAGTGGAACGAGCGTTGTCGAAGCTAGATCTCAGATCCAGAAGCACAAGGACGAAATCGTCACTTTACACAAACTGGACTAATCCGTACGAACCGTCAAGTTCGCCCGGATTAGCCCGAGTTTCTGTAAAATGGCTAAGTTCGCTCCAAAAGACCTCTTCAGCCTAAGTTTTACTCAGTGGCTTAATGTTGGAGGGATGGGCACTCGATTTCCTCAGCAAACGACGCAAAAACGCAAGATTTTGGACCCGAAAACATCAAGTTCGCTCGAGATTTACCTGTTTTTCAGCAGCACCCAGGTCAAGTTCGACCGAACTTGTACCCCTCAGGATCAAGTTCAACCGAACTTGGGTCAGATCTTCACCAATTCATTACAAGTTCGCCCGAACTTATCTTTCCAGCAAACATTTCTCACAAGTTCCCCGAACTTGCATAATTTCCTTGGAAATTAGACAAGTTCGCCCGAACTTGACTCAAAACTCAGCAGGACAATACAAGTTCGCTCGAACTTGTATGTTTACATACAAGTTCGGCCGAACTTGCCTACTGCCCAAACCCAACTTCACTGTTTCAGCTTTTCGGAGACTGATGCACTTCCGTTCGCGTATGCAGGCTGATCCGGCGCTCTTCTCGACTCTTCTCAGATCCCTCGCCTCACCTAAAACGCACCCACAGTGAGTATACTTGACCCGTTTTCGCTTTAATGCAGATTTTGGGTGTTACATATGTTCCTCTATCAAATCACCTCACCAATCAAACTGCTTATCACACGCGAATAATCTGATTATATATGCTCAAATACGTGATACTAGAAACATGTGACTAGGAACTTATTTTCGTTAACTTGCCTCCTTAGCTAGTATGGTACTATAGTGTGGCTAACACCCGACGGGGTCAAGTTAGGATGGACGCGCAAGCCTTCTCACGGAAGTTAGCATGAGAAATATGCCTAGTTTTGTGTGATGTGTTTTGGTGTATCATGATATGTAATTAAACTATTTCGCGAACGGTTTCTCTATTATGCTAGTACTATTTAAACTTGTATGCTCACCTTTACTTATTGTATTGACTTGTATTTTAACATATGTAACAGGTTGAGGATCTTAGCATGGATGCTTTGGACGTAGTTTTGCTTAGTTTTAGATTCATGCTTTAGAAACGCTTGTAATAAATCTAGAGATTTTTAAACTAGAATTTGTGTTATGAGAAAACGCTTTTTGTAATGGTTATTTGAAATATTATGTTTAATAGTATGGGATGTTAGACGTTATGTAATATTGTTAAATAATTGTTATGGAACTTCTCATGAGACAATCTGGTTCGCTTAGTGCCGCGCCCCGATGATTCCGCCATCGGTTGGGTGTGTGACAGATTGGTATCAGAGCCATAACTGTAGGGAATTAGGTAGAATTGCCATGCTCGACCTAGTCTACAGTCTAAGTACCCAATTTGACCGATCTGTGACTTAAATGCTTAAACTACTTGCCATAAATGCTTAAATGTGCATTTCCTAAGGCTAATACAATATACACGCTTGGAAACGCTCGTATCACACAAGACGAGTGATCAAGTCGAAATTAGGTGTGAAAACCAAGAACTCTCGATAAGATCATTCACTCCGCGCATACTCTCTCACACGAGATACTTTCATTGAGTTAGGAGTGATATCCAAACCTCGGCGAAAATCTCCATTTCTATCTAGTGGAACTCCCGACTTGATCGGTGAGTGTGCCCGCAATTAGGGATGAAGTTATTAAGTTAGGGGTGAAACCCGCATCTTAATAACTAGTTCCGCTCCTCGACTTTCAATCTCACCAAAGTCTCGATTATTTCAATGACTCGGAACACGACGTAACTGGAAGGATAAATGCCGTTAACCGTTGTACGGCGAGAGCATTTGTCTATTAGGCCAAATCGTGTGTTTGAACTCAGAGAATTTTCGAATCACTTTGGGTAGTCAACGTTTCAAAACCCAGGACGCTCCCAGTTGATTTAAGCCTATTATCATCGATTTTACGCATCATCGAGTTTATTATTATTTATGTGTTTAGATTTTGAGAATTTTCGCTTTATTCGATTCTCGCTTATCGTTCTCGATTTATCGCCTTTACGCTCCATCGAAATATGCACTAATCGCACAGCTCTCGTAATCTAAAACGCTAAATTAATACACCAACCAAACTAATCGCTTAACCCGCTTACGCCTATGGGAGCATGTGTGCCTCATGTGCGGTATTACTCGCTTATATATCGCTTATATCTCGCGTATATACATCGCATCTCGAACACGCTATGCTTTACTTATAAGAAGGTGAATACGTGCAAAATATGTGCTTACATGAATAATGTGCTTACGTGCTTATATGCTTGGTGCTTATGTGCCTACGTGTTTGCCTGCCTACGTGTTACTTGCCTACGTGTTCATCTGCTTTTGTGCCTTGTATGGATAGTAATAATAAATACTTTAAACATAGACTTATTATAATCGAATCTCATCCTATCAAATCCTTCAATGTAGATGTCTTCTATGGGATCACATACCAGGAGGAATCTCCAGCGCAGCAACGCCGATAAGCGCATCACTACAATGGTAGCCAAGGAAATGGCTAAAGTCATCCCGCAAATCGTCTCGGAAATTCATGCTGTGAGCAGTAACTCCTCGGTCGACTCGAAAGCTGAAACCCCCAAGTCACGGTTCAGTTTCAAAAATTTCAAGGCTTGTGCACCTCTCGCCTTCACGGGCAACGATGGACCGACTTCTATGTTCCATTGGTTTGACGCCATTGAGGTCACCTTTAGGCAAAGTGGATGCCCCGATGACCTTCACACGGTGAACGCTACAGGAGTCTTCCAGTCACGTGCTCTCGACTGGTGGACCGCAGAAAGAAATAGGCGCGGTAGTGATGAAGCCTATAATCTGTCTTGGGAAGAACTCAAGGAAGTGATGAAGAAAGAGTTTTGTCCTTCGCATGAGCTACAAAAGCTCGAGAATGAGTTTTGGGGTATCAAGCAAGATGGTCCCGACAATGCGGGACTTACCGCTCGATTCAAGATTTTGAGCATCATCTGTCCTAGCCAAGTTGATACTACTGAGAAGGCCATCAACAAGTATATCCGTGCTCTACCCAAATGTGTTGCAAATTTCATGAAAGTTGCTCGTACTATAACCATCGAGGAAACCTACATTCTCGCTGCTGAGATCAATGATCAGCGAGTTCAAGATGGTTATTTCAAGAACCCTGTGAAAGTTGTCAATCAAGCTGTCACCAAACCAACTGCTGCTATCGAACCGCCCAGTGACCCGAAGGGAAAGCGCCAGGGATGCAAAAGAGGAAACCCTAGCAAGAACTGCGTCGCTGCTACACCGCTCAACTCCCAGCCTTACCAGGCTCCTGCTCAAAATGCACCCCCAGCTAAACGTGCGTATACTAGTCCTCATCCCTTGTGCTCCAAATGCACCTATCATCACGCAGTTGGTGGGAACTGTCGTTTTTGCACTAACTGTAACATCTATTGCCACTTTACTGTTAGTTGCCGTCCGGTCCTCGCCAGGCAGCTCCTCAAGCTCCAGCTTTACCAGCCCCTCCTCAGATCAATCAGCAGCCAGCTCCAAAAGCACGTGCTTGTTACACGTGCGGTGACCCGAATCACTTCCGCAACGCTTGCCCAAACCGCATCGTCAAACAAGAGCCGCAACAGCAGCCTCCAGCAGCCACCACCACAGCCTCAACAGCAACAACAGGCTGCGCGTGGTCGAGCCTTTAACCTCAACCATCCCCAGGCTCAGAATGACAACAATGTTGTCAATGGTACGTTCCTTGTCAATGGTATTTATGCTTCATGTTTATTTGATACTGGTGCCGATAATTGTTTTGTATCGTTAGAATTCGAAAGGGTTTTAAAATGTAAGCGCGCTACTTCCAAAGACTTTCGATGTGGAAGTCGCCACCGGAAAATCCGTCACCGTCACCTCCGTCCTACGTGGTTGTTCTCTCGATCTTAACAACCATGTCTTCTCGATCAATCTCATACCTATGCAGTTAGGTAGCTTCGATATCATAGTAGGTATGGACTTTCTTCGTGAAAACCATGCTGAAGTTGTATGCTTCGATAAGATGATTCGCTTCCCTCTCCCTAACGGTGATCAACTACATGTCTATGGTGAAACTCCCTCAAAGAAGTTGGTTCTTTTGTCATGTACTCAAGCACACAAATGTTTGCGAAAGCAATGTGTTGCTTTTCTAGCCCATATCGTGAACCCGGAGAAAGAAAAGAAGACTTTTAAAGATGTTCCTGTTGCTCGTGAATTTCCCAAAGTCTTTCCCGACGACTTACCCGGATTACCCCCTACTCGTGATGTTGAATTTCGTATTGATTTAGTTCCCGGTGCTACTCCCGTTGCTAAAGCTCCTTATCGCCTCGCACCATCAGAAATGTGCGAGCTATCAAGTCAACTTCAAGAGCTTCTTGATAAAGGCTTCATACGCCCGAGCACTTCGCCTTGGGGCGCACCTGTTCTTTTCGTGAAAAAGAAAGATGGGACGTTCCGAATGTGCATAGATTATCGTGAACTTAACAAGCTTACGATAAAGAACCACTATCATCTTCCCCGAATCGACGACTTATTTGATTAGCTTCAAGGTGCTACTTGCTTTTCTAAGGTCGACCTTCGTTCTGGTTATCATCAGTTACGTGTATTGGAAGAAGACATTCCGAAAACCGCCTTTCGTACCCATTATGGCCATTTCGAATTCGTGGTCATGCTCTTTGGTCTTACCAATGCACCCGCGGTCTTCATGGATTTGATGAACCGTGTGTGTAAAGCTTTTCTAGATCGTTTCGTCATTGTGTTTATCGATGACATCCTTATCTATTCGAAATCAAGAGATGAACACGCGCGCCATCTCCGTTTAGTCCTCGAACTTCTTCAAGGAAATCGTCTTTGTGCTAAGTTCTCTCAATGTGAATTCTGGCTCGAAGAAGTCCAATTTCTCTGCCACATCATTAATAGTCAAGGAATTGACATCGACCCTGCAAAGATCGAAGCTGTCAAGAGTTGGATTAAGCCGAAGAATGCTTCCGAAATCCGTTCATTTCTTGGATTGGTGGGTTACTACCGTCGATTCATCGCCGACTTCTAGAAAATCGCCGTTCCGCTTGCCGCTCTAACTCATAAAGACAAACCTTTCGTTTGGGATTCCAAACAAGAGGAAGCCTTTCAAACTCTCAAGCATATGCTATGCAGCGCCCCCGTTCTCCCTCTTCCCGACGGAAACGACGATTTTGTTGTTTATTGCGATGCCTCTAATCTTGGTCTTGGTTGTGTTCTCATGCAACGAGAAAAGGTTATCGCATATGCATCCCGACAATTCAAGATCCACGAGAAGAACTACACAACCCATGGTCTCGAACTCGGTGCATGTCACACCCCGACCCACAGCGGAAATAATAGTCGGGGCATAATTGGGTTATCACCAAAGCACATGACATTTACTATTATGTTTCATAATTAATAAAGTCAAAGTTACATTTTCAAACATCCAAACATGTTCATTTAATACAAAGGAAATAAACAAACATAACAATCCCAATACTAAATCGTTTTATTCTTCTAATCCAGGTCCTATGTGTTCCTAGCTGCTGCTGGTTCACCTGTATCATGTGTAAAATGGGAGTTTTTGGGTCAACATAAGTTGGCGAGTGAACCTTATTAGATAAACATTTGATAATGATTTTATGGTTAGTTTATCAATGAAATATTGTGCATAATCATAATAGAGCAAATGTAAGTAATCAAGCTTTGGCAAATAGCAGTTACAATAACACTTGATAGCATACATGAACATACCAATATCATATGATAACTAACATAAATGAACTGTGCGATCAAGGCTCAATCAAACGGAGCCGATCGTATTGCATGTACTGAAATGTAAAATGAACTGTGCGATCAAGGCTCAATCAAACGGAGCCGATCGTATTGCATGTACTGAAATGTAAATTGAACTGTGCGATCAAGGCTCAATCAAACGGAGCCGATCGTATTGCATGTACTGAAATGTAAAATGAACTGTGCGATCAAGGCTCAATCAAACGGAGCCGATCGTTGCGGGCACGCCAGGTTCAACCGCATAATAAAATAGGGAACAGGCTCAAACCTCACGAATGGGGAGCGGCGGCCTCGGCAATTGCATGTATTGAAATAATAATTTGCATCCAATAATAACTACTTAACAGCAACAAACTAAATACACATGTCATGATATGATGTATGCACAATAGTTTAGTTATAATATGTATATAAACAAAGACACATGATACACCCCAAAAACGTGATTAAAACGGGGAATTTGAAAGGTTCACTCACATTGGGTGCGTTGAATTGGAGATGGTGAGATGCGCACGATCTAGATGAGCGGATCGACGAGGAATACTAACCTAAATAATAATGGAAAAATATATTAGATGGATGGATTTTATTAAGGATTTTAATGAAATTTTTAGATATATTTTTGTGAGTTTATGGCTATTTTCTACCTTTAAAAATGTTATTTTTAAGTATTTTTAATTGATTTTTAAATTAAATTAAATAAATAAAAATATAAAATATATTTTTTTTAAGTGTTGACCGTTGACCGGTTCGGTCAACGCATAATTCTGCGCCGGGTGGGATTCGAACCGGCGACCTTCCGTTCGCGTGCACGTAGCTCTACCAACTGAGCTACGTGTCTAACCCGTTATAAACTCGTTTTTAATTATATTTATACACTTATTTGAATTAACCGAAAATTCCTTTATTTGCAAAAACGTTGTAAATCAATTGGACCGGTGCTCGTGACGAGATTCGAACGCGCGACGTGAAGTTCATGATGCACACAGTCCACCGCTGGACTGTGTGTCTAACCCGGTTATATTCTTGGTTTTTATTATACTTAACAACTATTTGTTTTAACCCGGTTTAGTTCTTGATCAAAAAGGCAGGTTATTACACAAGGCGTGCGTGCAGCAAGGATCGAACTCGGGACGTGTGTGTGAAATTCGCACACAGTCCACCGCTGGACTGTGTGTCTAACCCGTTTAAAATACCGTTTTTAATTAATCTTATGTTCGGTTATGACTTCATCTTCTTCGCCGATTTACACAGACATCATAATTCGATTGGTTAGGATTGATTTGTGATTTATACAATTCTCAGACATTAACAGTAATTCAAAAGTAAAGAATGGAGAGAGTTTAAGGAACAGAATATACCGATTGATGTTATTCACAGAAATCCGGCGGAGGTTCGTCGGTATTGGAAATGAACTCCGGCTGTTGAAACCAATTAACAGCGTTGATCGACTATTCATAAAGTTGAGTCACTTAAACAAGGTTTAAAAGATGTTTAGGATATCATACCAGTTCACAGTGTGATTCCGGCAGTCTCAGAAACTTTCCGGCGAAGATAAGATTTTCGATAAACGTTGACTAGGATCGATTCTGATGATGGAGTTGTGTTAGAGACTGATTAATCACATGTTTTAAACAGAAAGAGTCGGAGGAATTACCGTGAGAATGTGAGTCCCGGTTTTCCGGTGACTTGCAGAAATTTTCCGGCGAACTGATTCAGAAGATCTTATGGTTCAAAAATGCGACGAAAATGAAATTGAGTATTGTTGTGATAGTTCTGAATCGTGCAAATGATCTGGAGCTTGAATTAAATCAGCACTTGATGAATTTTCGGTTTCAAAAGCCGAAAATGATAAGACTTAAAGTTTAAATCAGAACTTGATGAATTTTCGGTCCCCGTTTCGACTCCCAGCGTACCCTAACGATTGGAATGCGACTTCGTCGAAGACGCTTTTCTCCGTAGTCCATAATCTTCACTGGTCTTTCAATAAAATGCATGGATTCATCAATCTGAATATCTTCCAGTGGAATATGGAGATTCTCATCAGCGAGGCACTTCTTCAAGTTCGACACGTGGAATGTGGGATGAATCCTGTCGAGTTCTTCCGGTAGGTCAAGCTTGTATGCTACTGGACCTACTCTTTCGAGTATCTTGAAATGTCCTACATAACGTGGTGCTAGCTTCCCCTTTTGACCAAAACGAACTACTCCCTTCCACGGTGATACTTTTAAAAGCACATGATCACCAATGTTAAACTCCAAGGGCTTCCGTCGTTTATCTGGATAACTCTTTTGACGACTTTGAGCTGCTAGAAGATTGTTTCGGATTTGATGAATCTTGTCTGTGGTTTCTTGGATCAATTCTGGACCAGTAATTTGTGCTTCCCCAATTTCGTGCCAACAAACAGGAGATCGGCACTTTCGACCATATAAGGCTTCAAAAGGTGCCATGCCGATGCTCGAATGATAGCTGTTGTTGTACGAAAATTCAACTAACGGTAGGTGGGCGTCCCAATTTCCCTTGAAGTCTATGACACATGCTCTAAGCATATCCTCAAGAGTTTGAATGGTGCGCTCAGACTGTCCATCAGTTTGGGGATGATAGGCGGTACTGAGATCTAATCGAGTGCCCATAGCGGATTGTACTGCTTGCCATGTTCGTGAGGTGAAACGACCATCACGATCAGAATAATACTTAATGGTACCCCATGTCGGCTTACGATTTCGTTGATATAAATACGAGCAAGCTTTTCGTTCTTGAAATCTTCTCGAATAGGAATAAAGTGAGCTGGTTTTGTAAGTCGGTCTATAATCACCCATATAGTGTCATACCCACCAGAAGTGCGAGGTAACCCGGTAATGAAATCCATGGTTATATTTTCCCACTTCCATACAGGTATTTCCGGTGGGACTAGAAGTCCTGAGGGTCTTTGGTGTTCAGCCTTCACCTTTGAACATGTAAGACACTTGGAAACAAAAACGGCAATATCTTTCTTCATTCCAGGCCACCAATTGGTGTATCGTAGGTCTTGATACATCTTATCGGCTCCTGGGTGTATAGAATATCGCGTTTTGTGAGCTTCATTCATAAGAGTTTCACGAAGATTGTTGTGGTTAGGAATCCAGATACGACCTAGGTAATACAGTATACCGTCTGATTTAGTTTCAAATTTTAGCTCTGCTCCACAGGACATCTCTTTTCTTACATCTTCTTCTGTTATTGAAACGTGTTGAGCTTCTCGAATTTGATCTTTAATATCAGTTATAATTTGCGAACATAGAAGATGAATGGAGTTCGCATAACCCTTTCGACTAAGTGCATCAGCCACCACATTTGCTTTACCAGGGTGGTATCTAATTTCACAGTCGTAATCATTTAGGAGTTCGACCCATCTTCGTTGCCTCATATTTAACTCTTTTTGATTAAAGATATGTTGAAGACTCTTGTGGTCAGTGTATATTTCACACTTAGTACCATAGAGATAATGTCTCCATATCTTTAGAGCGAATACAACGGCTCCAAGTTCTAGGTCATGAGTGGTGTAGTTCTTTTCATGTGTCTTGAGTTGCCTCGAGGCATAAGCTATGACTTTTCCTCTTTGCATAAGAACGCAACCTAATCCTTGCCCTGACGCGTCGCAATAGACTACGAAATCATCACAACCTTCGGGAAGAGTGAGGATTGGTGCATCACAAAGTTTTTGTTTAAGCGTTTGAAAAGCTTCTTCTTACTTGGGTCCCCATACGAATGGTTTTCCCTTATGGGTTAAAGCCGTGAGTGGCACAGCAATGCGAGAGAAGTTTGAAATGAACCGACGATAATAGCCAGCTAGTCCAAGAAAAGACCTTACTTCAGTTGGTGTGCGTGGAGCTTACCATTCTTGAACTGCTTTGATCTTTGAAAGGTCAACATGTATTCCTTTATCATTGACTACATGCCCGAGAAATTGCACCTCTTTTAACCAGAATTCACATTTAGAGAACTTGGCATACAGCTTTTCCTTTTCTAGAAGTGCAAGAACGAGTCGAAGATGACGCTCGTGATCAGCTTTGGATTTTGAATAAATAAGAATATCGTCGATGAAAACTAAAACAAATCGATCAAGGTAAGGTTTGCAGACTCTGTTCATTAGGTCCATGAAGACAGCTGGTGCATTGGTTAATCCAAACGGCATAACCATGAATTCATAGTGGCCATAACGAGTTCGAAAAGCAGTCTTAGGGACGTCTTCTTCATGCACTCTAAGCTGATGATAGCCAGATCGAAGATCGATTTTCGAAAAGCAGCTGGCACCTTGTAGTTGTTCAAGAAGATCATCTATGCGAGGTAAAGGATAGCGATTTTTGATGGTTAACTTGTTGAGCTCTCTGTAGTCGATGCACATACGAAAAGATCCATCTTTCTTCTTTACAAAAAGGACAGGTGCACCCTAAGGCGATGAGCTGGGTCGTATGAATCCCTTGTCAGTCAACTCTTGCAATTGACTGGCTAGCTCTTGCATTTCAGAGGGGGCTAACCTATATGGAGATTTTGCAACTGGTGTAGCACCAGGTATAAGATCAATACGGAATTCTACATCTCTGATTGGAGGAAGTCCTGAAATGTCGTCAGGAAAAACTTGTGGAAAATCTTTTACTACAGGAATATCTTCAAGTTTCTTCTCTGCGGTCCCCTTCTTGATGATATGGGCTAAAAACGCGACATAATTCTTGCGAAGGTATTTTTGAGCTTGAAGACAAGACATTAAGTTGAGTCCTTTCGACGAGGTTTCTCCAATGATTCGAAGAGTCTGACCGTTTGAAAGAGGAATACGAATAAATTTTTCACGACATACAACTTCCGCATGATGTTGACTGAGCCAATCCATACCGATTATGATATCGAAACTTCCCAGCTTCATAGGAATAAGGTCGACTGAGAAATCGTGGTCGTTTAAGGTGAGTGTACAGTTGCGTAAAATAGAGTCTAATAAAACGGGTTTTCCGTCCGCAACTTCCACCGTTACGGGTTCCGCGAGCTTATCCCGATTTTTGCTTAAGATAGGTTCAAATTCTAATGACACGAAACTTCTATCCGCACCAGTATCAAATAATATAGAGGCATATCTACCATTTATAAGAAACGTACCGTTGACCACATTGCCGTCAGCTCTGGCCTGGTTTGCGTTAATATTGAAAGCTCTTCCTCTAGCAGGTGGAGGAGCTTGGTTCGCATGATTCACAGGGTTGGCTTGGGCCTGAGCATGAATAATATTAACCAGCCTTGGACATGTGTTTCTGAAATGACTTGGGTCGTCGCAATTGAAACAAGCCCGCATAGGTTGGCCCATAGGGTAATTGGGTTGATAGTATGTTTGGGCTAAATGTTGGGTGTGTGGAAATGGTAGTTGTTGTTGTGCTTGACCCATTAACTGTTGGTGGGTTTGGGTTATAGGTTGGTGGCGGTTTGTTCGTTTAAGCGTGCGGCAGTTTTGAACAGTATGTCCTGCGCGACCGCAGCCGGTGCAGTATTGGCAAGGATGATCAGGGGAGTGGTGATACTGACAACGGTTACATTTTGGTAATGGGCCTGTGTAGGGTCTTTTGTATGGCGCGGGTGAAGGAGTGACTTGAGTGATGGGTGCAACAGAAATAGGGGTGTTGGTTTGGGTGACTGCAAAATTCCTGGTGTTACGCTTCCTCTTGTTAGCAAACTTAGAGGAAGGAATGGGGTGGTTTGAGGTTTGTCCCTCAACAGGAGCTTTCTTCTTCTCTTCTTTGAACTTCCCATTGCGAATTCGGTTTTCGGTCAGTTCAGTTGCCAACTCCATGGCAGCTTCGAGTGTTACCGGTGAAACGCTGAGAACCGAATCTTGAATTTTCGAGGGAAGTCCTCGAATATAATGTTCGATCAAACGATAGGTTGGAGTGAATAGGTTTGGAACCATTTGGTTCAACTCCAAGAACCTCTTGTTGTAAGTAGAGTGATCACCCTCCTTTTGCTTTAAGGCATGAAATTCATCCTCCAACTTCTTAATTTCACTTCTAGGGCAGAAACGCCTAGTCATGATTTCCCTTAACTCCTCCCAAGTTAAGGCCATCGCATCTTCAGTCCCCCTCTTCCCTTTCTCAGTATTCCACCAAGTGAGAGCTACACCAAGTAGTCTCCCGGTGGCGTAACGAACCTTGCGATCCTCAGGACAATCGCAGTTTAAGAAAACGTTTTCCATCTCCTCGAACCAATGTAGGAGAGCAGTGACTCCCTCAGTCCCTTCGAATTTTGGAGGATCACAGGACTTAAAATGTTTGTAAGAGCATTTGATGGTAGGAGGGTTGTCGATGTTCTGGTCCTGTTGTTGAGGAGGGTTAGTAGGATTTGCAGCAAGGGCTTGTTGTACTTGTACCACGATGTCAGGCAATATCGTGGCCATTTGTTGCGCGATATGTGTGGCCAAACGTTCCTGAGTCTTTCCCGATCTTTTACCCTTCGATGCTGTCTAGACGACATCTACAGGATCATAAAATGAGAAGATTGTGAGTTTATGGTGTCTTTTTAGGTGTCATGTGTCTTTAAGAAAATGAAAATAACATAAATATCCATAATGTAACTACATCCATAGGATGTCTTGGGTTCGCTCATGTTGGGCCTCAAATGTCCCCCATACCTTCACCTACATAGTCATGTGGGCCCCCATGGCTATTGGCTTGGTAGGATTCACATTAGTATTGGCAATTTAACACTCGCATCCCCCGAATGCAAACCACAAAATATGTTCATGAGATGTTTGGTCGGAACGTGTCCAGGTGTAGACACAATGACAACTCAAAGTGGGATTAGCTCACACGACGTTTGGTATAGCATGCTTTGGCCTAATAGGTACTTCGTACTCTCATCGTTAGTCCCCAGGTAGGCAATCTGGTCCTTTATTTTGGATTTATACGAATGCCAGCCTAGACAGGACGTTCCGACTACCGGTACTAGTACCCTTCCAGTTACTACATGCCCGTCATGAGAACTCACTTTGATGAGATTTGAAAACACGAAAATCATTTTAAAATCAATCATGATGTGGTGTGTGCTTTCATGGTTGTGATATGTTATGAGCATACGATTTCATGATAGGCATTATTTGATAATACATACTTATGAACATGCTTGCACAATATCAAATGTAACATTTAACATAAAACATATAAACATCATGAAATTTGGCATATAACACACAAAATTCTTATAAGTTTCTAATCGACTATAGTATAGGCTCTAAGGGTCTAATAACCTATCCTATATCCCTATAGTCATGGCTCTGATACCAATCTGTCACACCCCGACCCGCAGCGGAAATAAGAGTCGGGGCATAATTGGGTTATCACCAAAGCACATGACATTTACTATTATGTTTCATAATTAATAAAGTCAAAGTTACATTTTCAAACATCCAAACATGTTCATTTAATACAAAGGAAATAAACAAACATAACAATCCCAATACTAAATCGTTTTATTCTTCTAATCCAGGTCCTATGTGTTCCTAGCTGCTGCTGGTTCACCTGTATCATGTGTAAAATGGGAGTTTTTGGGTCAACATAAGTTGGCGAGTGAACCTTATTAGATAAACATTTGATAATGATTTTATGGTTAGTTTATCAATGAAATATTGTGCATAATCATAATAGAGCAAATGTAAGTAATCAAGCTTTGGCAAATAGCAGTTACAATAACACTTGATAGCATACATGAACATACCAATATCATATGATAACTAACATAAATGAACTGTGCGATCAAGGCTCAATCAAACGGAGCCGATCGTATTGCATGTACTGAAATGTAAAATGAACTGTGCGATCAAGGCTCAATCAAACGGAGCCGATCGTATTGCATGTACTGAAATGTAAATTGAACTGTGCGATCAAGGCTCAATCAAACGGAGCCGATCGTATTGCATGTACTGAAATGTAAAATGAACTGTGCGATCAAGGCTCAATCAAACGGAGCCGATCGTTGCGGGCACGCCAGGTTCAACCGCATAATAAAATAGGGAACAGGCTCAAACCTCACGAATGGGGAGCGGCGGCCTCGGCAATTGCATGTATTGAAATAATAATTTGCATCCAATAATAACTACTTAACAGCAACAAACTAAATACACATGTCATGATATGATGTATGCACAATAGTTTAGTTATAATATGTATATAAACAAAGACACATGATACACCCCAAAAACGTGATTAAAACGGGGAATTTGAAAGGTTCACTCACATTGGGTGCGTTGAATTGGAGATGGTGAGATGCGCACGATCTAGATGAGCGGATCGACGAGGAATACTAACCTAAATAATAATGGAAAAATATATTAGATGGATGGATTTTATTAAGGATTTTAATGAAATTTTTAGATATATTTTTGTGAGTTTATGGCTATTTTCTACCTTTAAAAATGTTATTTTTAAGTATTTTTAATTGATTTTTAAATTAAATTAAATAAATAAAAATATAAAAAAATATTATTTTTTTAAGTGTTCACCGTTGACCGGTTCGGTCAACGCATAATTCTGCGCCGGGTGGGATTCGAACCGGCGACCTTCCGTTCGCGTGCACGTAGCTCTACCAACTGAGCTACGTGTCTAACCCGTTATAAACTCGTTTTTAATTATATTTATACACTTATTTGAATTAACCGAAAATTCCTTTATTTGCAAAAACGTTTTAAATCAATTGGACCGGTGCTCGTGACGAGATTCGAACGCGCGACGTGAAGTTCATGATGCACACAGTCCACCGCTGGACTGTGTGTCTAACCCGGTTATATTCTTGGTTTTTATTATACTTAACAACTATCTGTTTTAACCCGGTTTAGTTCTTGATCAAAAAGGCAGGTTATTACACAAGGCGTGCGTGCAGCAAGGATCGAACTCGGGATGTGTGTGTGAAATTCGCACACAGCCCACCGCTGGACTGTGTGTCTAACCCGTTTAAAATACCGTTTTTAATTAATCTTATGTTCGGTTATGACTTCATCTTCTTCGCCGATTTACACAGACATCATAATTCGACTGGTTAGGATTGATTTGTGATTTATACAATTCTCATACATTAACAGTAATTCAAAAGTAAAGAATGGAGAGAGTTTAAGGAACAGAATATACCGATTGATGTTATTCACAGAAATCCGGCGGAGGTTCGTCGGTATTGGAAATGAACTCCGGCTGTTGAAACCAATTAACAGCGTTGATCGACTATTCATAAAGTTGAGTCACTTAAACAAGGTTTAAAAGATGTTTAGGATATCATACCAGTTCACAGTGTGATTCCGGCAGTCTCAGAAACTTTCCGGCGAAGATAAGATTTTCGATAAACGTTGACTAGGATCGATTCTGATGATGGAGTTGTGTTAGAGACTGATTAATCACATGTTTTAAACAGAAAGAGTCGGAGGAATTACCGTGAGAATGTGAGTCCCGGTTTTCCGGTGACTTGCAGAAATTTTCCGGCGAACTGATTCAGAAGATCTTATGGTTCAAAAATGCGACGAAAATGAAATTGAGTATTGTTGTGATAGTTCTGAATCGTGCAAATGATCTGGAGCTTGAATTAAATCAGAACTTGATGAATTTTCGGTTTCAAAAGCCGAAAATGATAAGACTTAAAGTTTCAATCAATTTTAACTTGATTAGAAACCGTAATACATCGGTTATAACTGAAATTGTGAGGTAAACAATCGATTTGACGATTGGTTTGCCGATTACCGGTTTTCAGATGGTATCATCGGTTAAACTGAGTTTGTGTATAAGTTTCTTTTGTTTTCCTAGAGTTAACAGAAAACACATTGTGGCGGAGTGGTTTAGGGAATGGTTGTTAAGTCTTTGTAGCGACTCTGCTGACCCGGGTTCGAGTCCCGGCAGCTTCAAATATTTTTTATTTGTTTTATTTTAACTTTTTATCAAATATAATTTTTATAGTTTAGTTTATTTATTAATTTTGTATCGTTTTAACTCAATATAATCATAAATAATTAACGCAACTTTTATAACTTGGTACAAGATTACAAAACGGAGCGGGTTTTGGAGACCCGATTTTTACAAATGTTACAGTGCAGTCATTTTTGCATTGAAGATATGGCGACACTACCTTTACGGTACCAAGTGTACGGTCTTCACCGACCATAAGAGCCTACAACATATCTTCAATCATTAGGAACTGAACATGCGCCAACGCTGATGGGTTGAATTTCTCAACGATTACGATTGCGAGATACGCTACCATCCCGACAAAGCAAACGTCGTAGCCGATGCTCTAAGCCGACAAAGCTATGTGTATAGTATTCGTGACTCTCAAGCTTTGAATGATCTCGAATTTTGATTCGCTTCGCTCAATTCACTTGTTTTAACGAGAATACTTTGGAGGAAGAAATGAAATGTGGTGCCGAAACTCAACTTGTTGTTAAACCTAACGGTATCTATTATTATCTCGATCGCATTTGGAATCCCAGACGTGATAATCTTCGAGAGTTGCTAATGACCGAAGCACATAAATCTCGATACTCCATTCATCCCGGAGCCGACAAGATGTACCAGGACCTTCGTGCTAAGTACTGGTGGCCGGGCATGAAAAAGGATATCGCCGTCTACGTCTCAAAGTGCTTAACTTGTTCGAAAGTTAAAGCTGAACAACAAAGGCCCTCTGGCTGCTCGAACAACCTGAAATCCCGATGTGGAAGTAGGAGAGTATAGCTATGGATTTTATTACGAAACTTCCCCGCACTTCATCCGGTCACGATAGCATTTGGGTTATTGTTGATCGTCTTACTAAATCAGCGCACTTTATTGCTATACGAGAAGACCTAAGGTCGAACGACTCGCCCGAATCTATACCGACGAAGTCATTTGTCGACACGGGACGCCTCGTGACATCATCTCTGACCGCGACGGTCGCTTTACCTCACGTCTCTGGGAGACTTTCCAATCCGCTCTCGGTACTACTCTCAATCTCAGTATCGCTTTTCACCCTCAAACCGACGATCAGACTGAGCGCACGATCCGCACCCTCGAAGACATGCTTTATGCGTGCATCATAGATTTTGGCGGTAACTGGGATACACATTTACCTTTAATCGAATTCTGTACAATAATACTTATCATACCAGCATTCAAATGGCTCCTTTTGAGGCACTGTATGGAAGAAAATGTCGATCGCCTATTGCATGGCACGTGATCGGAGAAGTACAAATCACCGGTCCCGAGCTGATTCAAGAAACGACAGACAAGATCCTCCAGATCAGAGACAATCTCTTGAAAGCTCGGAGTCGTCAAAAGAGTTACGCCGATAAACGCCGCAAGCCCCTACAATTCGAAGTGGGAGACCATGTTCTCCTAAAGGTTGCACCTTGGAAGGAAGTGGTCCGCTTTGGGAAGAAAGGAAAGCTAGCGCCTCGATACGTAGGACCCTTTAAGATTCTGGAAAGAATCGGCAAGGTGGCCTATCACCTTGAATTACCGAAGGAACTCAACATCGTCCACCCGACTTTCCACGTGTCTAACCTCAAGAAATGCCTCGCTGAAGAAAATCTCCATGTATCTCTCGAAGATCTGCAAATCAACGAGACTCTCCATTTTGTGGAAAAGCCTGTCGAGATCATGGACCGAGAAACCAAGAAACTACGACGCTCATGCATCCTTATCGTGAAGGTCCGATGGGAAGGCAAACGCGGCGCCGAGTTCACTTGGGAATTGGAAAGTGACATGAGGGCTAAGTATCCGCACCTCTTTGTTACGGCCACTACTTAAATTTCGGAACGAAATTTCCTAAGTAGGGGAGACGATAACAACTCCGAAATTTCGTTGTTATCTTTTCTTTTATTTTCCATTGTATATATCGCTTGTAATCTCGAGATTCATTTATAAGAAAGTTATGTTAAATGAAATATGTTTTATTTCAGTTACACCGCATCTAAACGCTTATTAAACGCATCGCTAATATCATCGCATCGCAAATCGCAGTTAACTATATGGTTTTATGTTACTTATGTGTTATGTGTGTTATGTTTATGATTACGCTCGCTATCGCATCGCTCTCGCTTGTTCGAATCGCTAAAATCGCACTATTGCATCGCTTATAACGCTTAATATAACTATCTAATATAATTGAATAGCCAAACGAACTCTTAACGCGAAATAAACGAAGAAAAACCAACATTTGAACAAGTTCACTCGAACTTGGGTGACCCAAAGTTAGGACGAACTTGGCTGGCCAAACAACAAAACCTCCATCTCCCCTCAAGTTCGCCCGAACTTGGTATGGATCCCTTGGATGCTTAGCAAGTTCGGGCGAACTTGCATGATTTCATGCAGGTTAGCCCGAACCTGCATGATTTCATGCAGGTTCGCCCGAACTTGACTCCCACCAGCTCATCTTTTGCCTTCACCTATAAATACTCAGCTCTATTCTCTCATTTGAACTTGCTGTAAGTTCGCCCAGAGCTCTCAAACCCGAAACCCTTTGTTTTCTAAGTAAGAATCAACCCGATTTCAACTACAACGATGAGCAACAACGTTTTACAACGATTTTGCACAAGGCTATGCCTTCGTTTTCATCAAATCTCTTCTGTTTACGAAAATCTTCATCTTTTTCCATAAAAACTTCTGTTTTCACTCAGATCTATACTAGATCTGAGTAAAACCTTTTAAATCCTTGATTTTTACACCATTTTCAGACTAATGACGTATGTTTCGTTCACTTTTGAGTGGAACGAGCGTTGTCGAAGCTAGATCTCAGATCCAGAAGCACAAGGATGAAATCGTCACTTTACACAAACTGGACTAATCCGTACGAACCGTCAAGTTCGCCCGGATTAGCCCGAGTTTCTGTAAAATGGCTAAGTTCGCTCCAAAAGACCTCTTCAGCCTAAGTTTTACTCAGTGGCTTAATGTTGGAGAGATGGGCACTCGATTTCCTCAGCAAACGACGCAAAAACGCAAGATTTTGGACCCGAAAACATCAAGTTCGCTCGAGATTTACCTGTTTTTCAGCAGCACCCAGGTCAAGTTAAACCGAACTTGTACCCCTCAGGATCAAGTTCAACCGAACTTGGGTCAGATCTTCACCAATTCATCACAAGTTCGCTCGAACTTGTCTAGTTTCTTCGGAAACTATACAAGTTCGCCCGAACTTATCTTTCCAGCAAACATTTCTCACAAGTTCGCCCGAACTTGACTCAAAACTCAGCAGGACAATACAAGTTCGGCCGAACTTGCCTACTGCCCAAACCCAACTTCACCGTTTCAGCTTTTCGGAGACTGATGCACTTCCGTTCACGTATGCAGGCTGATCCGTCGCTCTTCTCCACTCTTCTCAAATCCCTCGCCTCGCCTAAAACGCACCCACAGTGAGTATACTTGACCCGTTTTCACTTTAATGCACATTTTGGGTGTTACATATGTTCCTCTATCAAAATCACCTCACCAATCAAACTGCTTATCACACGCGAATAATCTGATTATATATGCTCAAATACGTGATACTAGAAACATGTGACTAGGAACTTATTTTTGTTAACTTGCCTCCTTAGCTAGTATGGTACTATAGTGTGGCTAACACCCGACGGGGTCTAGTTAGGATGGACGCGCAAGCCTTCTCACGGAAGTTAGCATGAGAAATATGCCTAGTTTTGTGTGATGTGTTTTGGTGTATCATGATATGTAATTAGACTATTTCGCGAACGGTTTCTCTATTATGCTAGTACTACTTAAACCTGTATGCTCACCTTTACTTAATTGTAGTGACTTGTATTTTAACATATATAACGGGTTGAGGATTTTAGCATGGATGCTTTGGACGTAGTTTTGCTTAGGTTTAGATTCATGCTTTAGAAACGCTTGTAATAAATCTAGAGATTTTTAAACTAGAATTTGTGTTATGAGAAAACGCTATTTTGTAATGGTTATTTGAAATATTATGTTGAATAGTATGGGATGTTAGACGTTATGTAATATTGTTAAATAATTGTTATGGAACTTCTCATGAGACAATCTGGTTCGCTTAGTGCCGCGCCCCGATGATTCCGCCATCGGTTGGGGTGTGACATGAACGACGAGTATAAAAGTCAAGGGATCAAATATGTCAACATGCTAAGTTTTTGGCCTCTGATTGACCTTTACGGACCGTAAGCATAAATGTTTATGGACCGTAAGATGGTGAAAAGGATTCAGTTAACAGGCGGTTACGGACCGCAAAGCCAAGTCTTTACGGTCCGTAACGTTTCAAAACCAGGGGCGCGCTTAAAGGATTACGGACCGTAAGCCTTACCCCTTACGGTCCGTAAGGAACTGTCAGTGGCAGTTTTTGTTTGGGAGCTAAGGCATTCTGCCACAAGGCCACCTAGCTCACAAAATGCCACTCCCCTGCAGCTCATGCCATGACTTAGGACACAAGGGAGCATCCTAGGACCCCTCTAACACCTGTCACGATCCCCATTCAAGTCCTTCAACTATAAATAGAGGTCTCGTGGACCTCCATTTCTTGCACCTCATTTTTCTTTCCTCTCTATCACTCACTTAGCAAGTTCCTAAGCTATTGGGAGCTTCCTCTGAGTTCTAAGTCTTTCTTTGCATCACTTGTAAGTGTTTCAACCTTCTCTTTTCATTTTTATAGGTTTTAAGCCAAAAGTCAAAGCGTTATCGTAATAACGCTTTGACCTTCGGTTAAGACCATTATGGTCCAGCCATTCTTCGATGCGAACATGGCTACGTGATTGTAATAAGGTAGGTGTTAATCTCTCAAGATGGCACCTCCCGAGAATCACGTTTGCTTGGTCAATTGACTGGTCAAAGTTATGTTAACAAAAAGTCAAACGGGTCAGTTTTGAAAATAATTCATATCTGATAATGTAGATGTTATAAAATATGTTTTATCACTTTCGTGACTTGGTATTAATTTTTAGAACATTTGTAAACATGTTCGGCACGTCAATTCCAAGTTTAAGGTCGGTTCGCAACCGAAAGTCGCAAAGTTTGACTTCTGCTTTGACTTTCGATTCTGACCCGAATTAGCAACTTTAGCTACTGATTATAAGTTAGATTATGACCATATTATTTGTAGTATAACCCTCTGGAGTTATACTACATGGTCATATAGTAATCTGAGTTTTTACGCAAGTTTCCGTTAATATGCATTATGTTGATTATTATGCCCTTTTTGCCTAAAATGAGGTTTTAAACATAAATGAGCACGCAATGAATTACCTACTGATATGTTAACTTGTTAAACTTATTTTGATGTCAACATTCTGGTCATAAACTGAGTTTTTGTAGGACCGATCCTTGATGCTAAGGAACCTAAATTTGATATCTAACATCCATAATAGCGGAAATATTACGTCATGTTTACCAATAGACAAGAATTAATCAGTTAATCATCAGTTTCATTGATTAAACGTCAAGAGTACAAACTGACAGAGCTTCGCCTCCAAAATGCCAAAGTTACAAATGGGAGAGGCTAGCTAGCTTTATATAGAGATGCAAGTTCGCCAGTGGGTGACACAAGTTTGCCCGAACTTGCCTAAGCAAGTTCGGCCGAACATGTCCTAACATGACACACATGGGCGAACTTGTCCTCATTCTACATAAATACAACGTTCAACTAGCCTATTCAGCTCTATACCATACAGACTCGATATAAGACTAAGACATAGACATTATGCACCAACAGACTCCCCCTTGGATATAGTCTTCGTCTTGTATCAGTCTTCAAAACTCTGTCTTCATAATATACTTTAACGCACTCGACCGAAGAAGTTCTTGTACGGCTTCTTTCGTCATTCTTGCTTAGGATCCGGCGCCTGATCTGTAGGAGGCACTTTGTTCAAATGCTGAAATCTCTTAACACTTGCCTTCCTAGTTATTTCATGAATCGCTTTAAGACGCTTTTCCTCTTTCAGAAACTCTACTCTTTCTAGATCTCTCCACTTTGTTTGCCACATGTTCCCTGAATTAACTTCGTGTGCATAGCAAACATTAGCAACTTTCTGAAACTGCATCACTTGTACCTTCTCACGTTCTTCAAAAACAATCTTGTTGTAGAACAAGGTTTTGATGTCTTCTCTGGAGCAGTTAACCAACCACATCGGATCAAGAACCCTAATTGTTCTCCATAACCCCCCCATACCCTGATATCCCAATACCTCAACTCTTTCTTTTGAAATATCCAAGTGTTCTTCAAACTTTAAACAATAACTGCTTCACAAGTCGATGGATCTATCTGCCACCACTTGAATAATGGATAATAGGCATCAGTGGCATGTTTCTCATTGCCCTCGGTCGCTTCATTATCAAAGTAATGTCTTTTTCTCCCGTCTTTTTGTTAGTCTTGATTCTGCGACCAGGAATAAATGGCTTCCAATATCTAAATCCTTTAACCGCTTCAAACTTGATCAATTTCCACAACAACTGATCAATCACCTTCATGTGGTATGTAACATTCACTATATGTACTAACTCTTCCACATCCCAATAAGGTAAGTTCTTGAAATCAAAAAGCTACTTGAAGTATTGCACTCCAAATTCTCTTTTGATTGCATAAACATTCAGCTCCTTGAACCAACCCCAACTCAAGATATCTCCCAATGAAACGTCTTTATCTCTGGTAAAGAATGCTAGAGGACGTCGAAACTTACGTTCGCGAGGCATCTCTTTAAACCAGGACTTCTTTGCTTGAGCAATTTCTTCTTTAGTCATTGGCTTAGGTACTTTTCCTTCGCGCAAAGATTCTTCAATCTTTTCTTTCAGCATATCTTCATCTAGCTGCTTGTACATCTCCTCGAAAGTAGGAAAACTTTCAGAATTAAGACCGACGTACTTCGCAGTTTGGTCTGTTTCATCATCAAAAGACCAATCTTCCACAATCACTCTATTATACTCGTCAGCCTCAAATCTTCTAACATACTGATAATCATTTGGCTCGAAAGTGTTAACATTCAACACATCTTCTTCGAAATCAAACTGTAGATCTGCAGCATCAACTTCAACTAACTTTGCCAGATCTTCCTTTATATAGTTGTGTATAAACTCACCTTCCTCCATGTTATGTTCAAGCATTAACAATGAAGGCTTCGTGGGTACAGCAGCAACTGGCTTAGCAAATCTATCAATATTCAACAAATCAATCTCATCATTTGGCCCTTTCCGCCCTGACTCTCCCCTCACTTTTATCATCCATTCTGTTTGATTCATCATCCATAAGCGAAGAGGAATCAAATTCACTGGAAATTTTGGCTTCAGTGATTCTAATACCAACAACACCCTGATCGTCATCATCATCATCGTCTGCTACATTCCAATCCTCATATTCCGAATTATCCTTTTCTTCATCATATTTATCCTCCTTTTTCAGCTTCTTCATCATCCTTTTCAGAAGCAACTATCGGATCAGAAGGCTTGACAGATTCGTCAACCTTTGGAATATCAGACTCAGAAGCTTTAGAAACATCTTCAACAGATTTCTCAGTAGCCTCAGAAGATTTAGGGGCTTCACCCTCAACATTCTTTCCTTTACCACTCACTGCTAATTCTTTCTCAGACCTTTCTTTTGCTTCTTGTTGATCCAGACGATCATATTCTTTGATGAAATCTATTCCCAGTGAGTTAGATAAAACTTTTTTTGATCTGATGAATCTTCGATCGTTTAGAGCTTGGATTGACTTTAACTTTGTAATTTCTGTCTGCATCTTCTCATTCGCATCTTGCAGACTTTCGATCAACGCTTTAAGATATTCACGTTCATTCTCTAATACTTTCACTTTGTTATCCAGTATTTCTTTCTCAACTGCGCTTTGATTCATTTTATTAATCAACTCAGCTTTCTCCTCCTCATTCTTAGCAACTTTATCTTCTAACACCTTCACACGTTTTTCCAGAAGTTCAACATTAGTCTCTGGAAAGAAATCGTTTAGATCTTGCAGGCTAATCGGATAACTATGCATATCACCAAAAATATTAGGCCCTGCAGATTTTCGTATTGACTTTGGAGTAGCAGCCTTTGGTGTTGAATTCCTTGGAGTAGAACTTTCTAAATTTGAAGTCATTGGAGCAACTGGTGATTGAATAACAGGTACTTCCACAAAACTAGACACAGGAGGTTCTTGTGTAGCTCCCGGCCTTTCAGCTTCCGATGAAACAATCACAGAAGGTTCTTGTGTGACTTCTGGACGTTCAGCTTCACTTGTATCAACAACAGGAGGTTCTTGTGTAGGAGATTCTTGTGTAACTCCTTTCTCCTGTGCGTCAGAAGGTTCTTGTGTAACTTCTGCGCTTTTCAACGATCCTTTGTATCTTTTACTGACATCCTTTTGAGCTTTCTTTGATTTCCTTTTGCCTTTTGTCTGAGGAGACCCTGTAGTCTTTGTCGACGAAACAGTTGCAGACTTTACACGTTTAGTTTTCTTCTTTGGTCTTTCCTCATCAGACTCTTTTTCTTGATTTGGATCGAAATCAGCATCCATTTCTTTTTCTTTTTCTGTTGCTGTCTTTTCAGGTTCTTTTACCTGTTCTTTGTCAGAATCAACATCTTATTCAGAAGTTGCTGAAATAACATCTTCCTGAGTCGTCTTAACAGTGTCCTGACTCTCAACAACTACCGCAGCGCTCGAACCTGCTTCAGTTTGAATATTTTTTGGTTCATCTTCGTCAATGAGCATTGTCTCAACCTTTTTAGCTGCTCATTTCTTCTTAGGCTTATCAACTTCTGCCTTTAAGAACCATTCACTTCTAGCTTTCGGCTTGAAGTCTTTGAACCATTCCTTCTCAGTGTTAAGTTCTTTCTCATCATCTCTACCATCTTTCCTCCATTTATTGTCTGGTGGCGCAATGTAGTTAGGATCTTTAATAACTCCAAAAACTGGTTTTGCAACAGGAGCTGAAGCTTGCTTTTGAAATATGAGCTTCTTCACTGTCGTCTCATCAAGATGAACTAGATAAAGCACATCATTCGGATCTCGTCCTATATTCTTAAACTTCTCATCAATCAACATTTGCACGAATCTCGGATATAAACATAACCTCGAATCCTCCATGTTCTTCGACATGTGCGTGAAAACAAGCTTGAAAAGTTGAACGGCTTCTTTAGAATAAGCGTCGTTGCTATACAGGCTAAATAATCTTGCACGTCGTCCAATCCTGCCTTGCGATGACTAAAGTGTGAATAATAGCGTGCATTAGGAGCTTGTAGGGGCTAGGCACTTCCCCTTTCTTCAACGTCGGTTTGTTCACGCTCCCCTTATAACCCATTCTGAAGAAACACCCTCTGACCATCCTCTCATCAAGAAAAATCGGATCGTCTTTGTTGTCGTTGAATTGCAAGACTCTGCGTATATCATCTTCAGTCAAAGAAATCTTCTTAACCTCATTTCCAACTTGCACTGATGAATTAATCGTTTTTTGATCATCACTAAGCTCCGCATTCGTCCAGAAATGGAAAGTGTGAGATCTATATGATACTGTACGCTCTGTGATCGCTCTATGGATATGGCTTTCTTCCAAAAACTTCAAGATACTGTCGTATTCCTTAAGCGATGGACAGATCGTCTTGTCGAGCGTAATACGGGTGTTGTGTGTCTTAGAAAATTTTATCGATATTGCATGCGTTGGAACTTGAGCCTGAAAAACGACGCAAAACAATTAGCACGCTTATCAAGAAAAAGTTACAAAAAATTTCCTAACACATTTATCAAGTTCGGGCGAACTTGATATGTGTGTTAAAACATTCTGTTTATTCAAGTTCGCCCGAACATGTGACATACATGTTCAACAATTTTCAAATGCAAGTTCGGGCGAACTTACACATATCTCCTCAAACAAATTTCCTAAGTTTGGTCGAACATGATATTATTCAATTATACAGATTTATTAACAAGTCCGGTCGAACTTGATAACAAGTTCGGCCGAACTTGTCATCTTCTCCAAACCAAATCTGTTCAACATGATGTTAACCATTTCAATCAAATCTTAAAAGAATTCCGTGGTCGATTTTATGTATTAATCAATATTTAAAGATCAATTAGTTTCAAACCAACGTAGACCTATTAGATTTAAGGTTTTCAGTTCTTAAGATCTTCGATCCGATTCAATTTATGGTTCAATATCCAAATACTCACCTCAGACACTGTTGTTGGTGTGCCAATCACCAAAAACAATGGAAATTTGAGCAGTATAACGTTACTAAAATGCCAATTTCTCAAGATCGCTCAATGCTCACAAGTTCGTTCTTCACTCAAAAATATTTGATATCTGATGAAATGAGTTCGGCCAAACTTGCCAGATACTTATACCCTGGCAAGTTCGGGCGAACTTGCAAGCCCAATTGACAAGGCCCACCAAGTTCGGGCGAACTTAGCTTTAAACATCTAGCAACCATCTGCAAGTTCGGTCGAACTTGCTGTTTTGATAAACATGATTTTGTTTAGCAAGTTCGGCCGAACTTGCTAAACCACAATTTCAAACTTTTTCAAACTTTTCATTTTAACCCCTGAACTTTCCAACTTTTTACCAGTTATGAAAATCCACTCAGTTGACCAAGTCCAAGTTAATGACCTTGGTTAACCGAGTTGTCTGCCGAGTCCAAGTTAATGACCCCGGTTTGACCTGTTACGAACAAACTGTTGATATTTTCAAAATCAAAGTTTCAAATTAATGAACTTTTTATCATTTTTTGACTTTTCAAATTTTACCGATTAGCTCCCAGCCCATTGTCAAAGAGATTCCCACTAGTTCTAGCATCCTACCAGACTTAGAAGACCTGTTCTCCAACATTGGTTTGCTGAAAACAATGTAGAAATAAAATCTTTTTGAATTTTTGAAAGTTTATGCTAAAACACACTGAAAATCTTTTTGATTTTTATCTGTAAAGCTGATAAACTATGTACAGGACAAAGTAAACTATGTGCAAACATATTTACAACATATTTTTATGAACTCATGTCTAAAGGATCATATCAGTTAATTGAGACATATCACCAGTACCGTTGACCTTTAGATGACTTTAAGCTTTAAACTTGTTTACCTAGATTGTCGATATGTTTGTCCACTTAAACTTTACCATGTTTCTCAAATGTTTCAAGATATGTTAAGGTATGAATTATGAAACTTGACTTATCTAGGTTTCCCACTTCTTGAATATACTTCCGTATCAAGATTCCCTAGATTTCATCTTAGAGGTGAATATAGCGTAATTGATATCTGTATCAGGGTAATGCGATACCTTGAGAGTTCAGGTTAGTACTACCGTACAGACAAAGAGATGAAGGCTCGTCTTTAAGGTGTGTTCCACTTTAGGAATCTTTTTAGCACACACATGATTAGATCTTTCGTGTCATTTCAATATTGCATGTAGTTTGGGGATTTTTGGCGAAAGTATTATAGAAGTTCTAGGCTATTGCTTCCGCAAAATCAGAAGAACTTGTACAATACCCCAGATATCAACTATCTAAAGACCTCGTATCTCAGAATCAGGCAATCTCTCAAACGAAATTTCGGAATACTAAGTCCATATATCCAAGATGTGTTAATCCACAAGAATAAGCAGTTGCTAAATTTAGTTTATATCTCGAAAACAGTTTACTGAACGTGTTAAGCCTATCGATACATCCACAGTAAGACTCATTTATTACTTTTAAACTTTACATTTCTTTAGCGTACTGTGATAGTCCACTGATGTACTATCATTTCCTTTTTGTGACGTCGAATTCTTTTTGTCTTTTTCAATGTTTTTGTACATTTTTGAAAATTTTCATATGTTTTTGTATTTTCCCAAATATTTCTCCCCTGAAATCAAAAACATATTTTTGGATTTTAGATTTTTTAAGAAATACTAAACTAGAAAGATATTTACAAACCATACAAACCAATGCGGATCACGTGAATTCGTTATCCGATCCGTATTCAACCTCAGCTTCTGCACCTGTAAGCAAATTTTTAATACTGTTAAGTCGCATCAGATATTTAAATCTTGTTAATAGAAATGATTTGGCATAAAAATCAGCCCTTTGTTCGTCGGTGTGGATTTTTTCTATTCGAACCAATTTCTTTTCGTAACAATCACGAATGAAATGGTATCGAATTTTGTTTTGTACGTGAGTGATGAACCGGATTTTTAGTTATATCGATGGCTATTTTGTTATCTACAAATAAAGGCGTGTCAAGAAACTGCAGACCATAATCCCCCATTTGTTGCTGAATCTAGAGGATTTGAGAGCAACAGCTGGAAGCAGAAATGTATTCCGCTTCACAGGTTGATAGAGAGACCGTAGTCTGTTTCTTACACTGCAACATTACCAAACGTGTGCCAAAGAACTGGCATCCTGCAGTTGTAGATTTGAGTTCAGTTTGTCCACTCCGAAGTCTGAGTCAGCGTATCCAGTGAGATCAAAATTGTCGTTCTTGGGGTACCACAGGCCGGTGCTTGGGCAACCTTTCAAGTAACGAAAGATTCGCTTGACTATCTGCAAGTGTGACATTCGAGGACTTGATTGATATCTCGCACATAAGCATGTAGGATACATGATCTCCGGGCGTGATGGCGTTAGATACATCAATGAACCTATCATCGATCGATACATTGTTTCATCAACTTTCGTTCCCGTCTCATCTATGCAAATCCCATGGTTCAGTGCCAGCGGCGTCGAAAGCGGCTTCAAAGAATCGATTTCAAACTTTTTGAGAATGTCGTGCACATACTTAGTCTATGAATGAATATCCCGTCTGGAACCTGATCCACTTGAAGACCTAAGAAGAACTTCATTTCGCCCATCGAGGACATCTCAAATTTCTTCTTCATGATCTTTTCGAACTCTTTGCACAGACTGTCATCCGTAGAACCGAAAATAATATCATCCACATAGATTTGTACTTTAATCAGATGCGACCCAACTTCTCTGGTAAACAAAGTGTTGTCCACTGTGCCTCGTGTAAAACCATTTCCTACGAGATGTTGCAATAACGTCTCGTACCAAGCTCTCGGGGCTTGGTGTAAACCGTACAAGGCTTTATCCAGGAGATATGCTTTGCTCTTGTTTAGTGGATTGACAAACCCTGGTGGTTGGCTGACATACACTTGTTCACAAAGTTTGCCGTAGAGAAATGCAGATTTTACATCCAACTGGTACACCTTAAATCCTTTCCAAGCTGCGAACGCTAGGAAAATGCGGATAGATTCCAATCGTGCAACCGGTGCGTATACCTCCGTATAATCTATACCTTCCTGCTGGTGGAATCCATTGACAACCAGCCGGGCTTTGTTTCTTACTATAACCCCCCGACGTCTCTTTTACACTTGAAGACCCACTTTGTATCAATAGCTTTCTGCTTCGGTGGCAAGTCTACAAGCTTCCAAACACCCAACTTCTCAAACTGTAAAAGTTCCTCTTGCATTGCTATCACCCAATTCTCGTCTGTCAGAGCCTCATTAACTGTCTTTGGCTCAATTTGAGAAATGAACATGAGTAGTAGCAGTAATTCTGAGTTGGTGCAACTCGGGTGTAGAAACAACTAAGTGCTTTGTTGATTTGGTTTCGTGTACGCACACCAGTCTGTAGTTCACCTATAATATTCGTTGAAGGATGGTACGAATATGATCGCGGCATTTCTTCTGTTGGAACATCAACTGAGCTTTGCTGATTTGAAACAATCAGATCACTGTTCACATCAACATTAGGAGTACTTGTTGAAGCTTCGTTCTGATTTCTCAGACTAGCAGATTGATTCAACAGGTTAGAAATCTGCTCAACTTCTTCATCCGATGAAGTTTCATCATCAGCATCAAATGTCGGTGCTTCATCTGAATCAGAATTCTGATTCTGAGGCATACTGGGCACTGTTGTGTTTTCTGGTTCATTAGAAGCATTCACTAGAGGTGTAGTAGGTGTTACTTCTGTTTCAGAAGTATTTTCAACTTGAACACCACTGCTATTGCTTGGACCTGCTCCGGAAGATGAAGAATCCAACCTGGGTTGATTAACCACAATTGGTCTAATGATTTGTTCTTGATTTGCTGACTAGTGAAGATAGTATAACGCTGCAACTTCTTCGTCAGATGGTTCTTCCGGCAAGTCAAAAGACTTCCAAAGATCTTGATAGTTAAAAAGCCACGCGTCACCTCTCCTTTGAATAGGATCCGTAGAGTTGAAACAATCCACGTGCTGTGCTTCAATTACCTTTCTCAAACGAAGGAACATATACTCTTCTTAACGGACTCGCATATCCGACAAAGAAACACTCAAGAGATTTAGCTCCGAATTTACCATCTTGGTCGATTACAGTGCATAGCGCACCAAAAGGTTCTAAGAATTTCAAATTTGGCTTCCTCGGTTTATCATCTCGAAACATGTTTTCTTTGTTGGTTTGACAGT
Source organism: Scalesia atractyloides (assembly GCA_947069175.1). Lineage (NCBI taxonomy): Eukaryota > Viridiplantae > Streptophyta > Magnoliopsida > Asterales > Asteraceae > Scalesia > Scalesia atractyloides. The sequence goes on along the minus strand of CAMTDV010000016.1, from coordinate 54,649,998 downwards.
GAGAACTCTGTTTAGCGTGTAGCAAGCCGCAGCAACCGCTTCACTCCAGAAACTGATTGGAAGTTTAGAATCTGCTAGCATGGTTCTCGCAGTTTCAATCAAAGTTCTGTTTTTCCTTTCAGCTACTCCGTTTTGCTGTGGAGTATAGGGAGCACTAAACTCGTGCAGAATCCCTTTTGCGTTGCAGAATTCCTTCATTTTGTTATTCTTAAACTCTGTGCAGTTGTCACTTCTAATGCGTCTGACCGGCAGATGATAAAGGTTCTCGAGTTTCTTGAATAGAATAACCAAGTTCTCGAACGTTTCGTCTTTTGATTCCTGAAAGAATACCCACAAATATCTCGAATAGTCATCTGTCACGACCAAGCAATATAACTCTCCTGAGATGCTTCGTACATTTATAGGACCAAATAAATCCATGTGGAGACGTTCTAATGGCAACTTGATTGAGTTTAGAATTTTCTTCGGATGAGATTTCTTGATCTGCTTTCCCTTTTTGCATTCTAAGCAATGATCAGACATAGAAAAACTCCAAAGATTTACCCCTTCTACAAGATTATTATGAACCAAGTAATTCATTTTTCGCGAATGAATATGCCCCATCCTACGATGCCAAAGAATAGAATCCTTTTCAGTAGCCTTTGTCACAAAACATTACGCTGATTTTGATGAAGTGGTAGCGACGCCCATATCAAGAACCTAAAGATCATTCTCACGTGGTGCTCGCATCAGAATCCACTCATCTGGTATTTTGAATCCCGGCTTCAAGATAATACATTCTTTGTCGTTGAAATGCACCGTGAACTTCTTGTCACAAATCTGCAATATGCTCAGAAGATTATTTTCCAACTCTGCAATATAATTCACGCGATCGAATGAAACGACGCCATTAGAGAGTTTTCCATCGGCGACTATCCTTCCACCCTGGTTACCCGCAAATCCAACATATCCACCATTGATAGCTTTTATGTCGAATAACAACGCTTTCATTCCCGTCATATGCCTTGACGCTCCACTATCCAAAATCCACTTAGAAAGTACGGATCTCTGGAGCCCCTGCACATTTTAGAAATCTATTTAAAAAGAGAGACCCAAGCCTTTTTGGTCTTGGGTTGAATTGGATAACCATCATCAAAATCAAAGTCACACTCATCAGCATAATCGAATCCACACTCATCTGCATAATCAAATTCATATTCATCATCTGGATTTTCTATGATGTTTATGTTTGAAAATTTTACTGTCTTTTTATCTTTTGAATTGTTACCACTTGTAGTTTTGACATTTTCAGATGTGGTTTCAATTATGATTTCAGATTTTGATTCTTTCATGCTATCACTAGTCTTAACAAGCTCAGACTTAGTGATCTCAGATGTTGTTGACCGTTTCTTTGCAATCCAGGCTTGAGATTTTATGTTAGCCTTCTTGATGTAAAAATTGTTTTCATTAGCCTTTGAAGTTTCACCTTTTTCAATAACTGAATTTTCAAACTTAGGTTTGACTTCAGCTTTTGATTCATTTCTTTTCAAAATCTTTACAGGTTTTACAAACACTTGTTGCTTCGGTTTTACAACATTTGAACTTTCTTTCCTTCGAAGATAAGCCGGCTTTGATTTCGGACAGTAACGTGCAATATGACCAATTTCGTTGCACTTGAAACAAGTCCGAGAATCATGTGGATGTCCTTTTGTGGGTTTTACACCACTTGTTTTGGCACCACTTGTAATTTTGGCTTTATCTTGAATTCTTTCTGTTTCTTGAACTCATCGTTTGATTGTTTTCCGATCAAACTTTCCTCATGAACCGTGTTCGTCCCATATACAAAATTCATGTTTTTATTTTTGTATTCATGAAATGGTGACACTTTCTTTTTAGGTTCATCTGATTCCTCTAATCCCAACCCAGCTCTCCGGTTTTCCGGATGATCACCACCATTCCTTTGGTAGTTATTTCTTTTAGGTTTAGAATAGAATTTCTTTTCATTGATCTCCAGATCATCTGATGTGACTTCCACGAGTTTAAAGAATTTGTCTAACAATTCTTCCTTCACGTTCTGAATCGGAAAACTGTCATCAAAGTATAATCTATCAGATTCCTTAATCTTGTACATGACAACATTAGGATCATCACATATATCATTCTCCGATGATGTATCGTCATCTTCGGACTTGAATCTGAATTCTTTGAGCTCGAGTTGGCGCTTTTAAAGCTGCCTTCATCAGAATCGTTCAAAACATTTTCAACACCTTTTTAACCACATCATTGTCATCATCTGTTTTAGTATAGATTACATCAATGTTCTCTGGCAACTCTGTTTTCTTTTCAGATAACAACTCAATATTGAGTGCCTTATCTATCCCATCAGCGGATTTGCGACAATACTTTTCGCATAGGGGTGGAGGAAAATTGTTGTATTCTTTTCCAATTTTCTTTTTAGGTTTCTCTTCCGATGGAATTGTCGGAAGGATGTGATCAATGACATATGCATTACAAGTGTAACTTCTCAAAAGTTGTTGAACACGCTCTGTTTCAATTGTCATGTCCTGGAGTTGTTGCTTAGTTTCAGCAATGGTGTTAATATAGATATTAATCGCTTTTTTCTTATCCATTACTGTTCCTTTTAACATCCTTATTGTATCATGTTGTTCGATGTTATTTCTATCAAGCCTACCATAATCATTTTTCATTTTATCATACGCTTCCTTCCTTGTGTGCGATAATCATATTTCAAAAGTTCATTATGCACATTGTTTTCAGCGATGATCTTTGATTTTTCGGCACACTTAGAACATTGTTCGGTACATTTTGTATAAGGTTTCTCAACCTCTACAACTTGTACTCTGACAACTTCATTTACCTCTGGACCTACCTTGATTAGATTTGCCATCAATGCTTTGTCGGCAATGTCCTTGAGGTTTTCGGCATTCACTTCTTGAGTAACATCAATGACTACTTCATCAGTTGATTTCTTCTCGGGAACTTGTTCCTGAGAACTTCCATCAAAGTGACTTGCAAAATTTTCACAAGAATTAGGAGATAAATTTCCTTGCTTCTGCATGTGGATATACTCCTCTTCTTCACGTTGTTGTTGCAGATATTGTTCTAGCAGAATATTCTCCAAAGCCGCTGCTTCTTCTGCAGAAGTATCTTCAACAATTTCAGCCATTAATGCACCTCCGGTCTTTTTACCGATGTAGGAATTCCAGTCGAAACCGTCATCTTCGTTTGATGCAACCATAGCCTTTTCAGTGTTACTGCTATTCGGTTTCTCTTGAATTTCAACCCGAGTCTTCTTCGGGAAAGGCTTATACTGAAATGACTTCTTGCAATACTCGTTGCCTCCTCCGAATGGACTTTGATTTCCCGTTGCTTCAGGATTTTTACACTCTCTCTTAAATGTCCCTTTTGGCGACATTGAAGCACGTGACTTACGTCTTGTCAAAACCTAGTTTGTTGCTTGAGTTTCCGATATCTCGGCCAGTGAGAGCAACGAACTTTGTGACTCTTCGAATGATAGATGCTAAACACCACTTTATATCCATGAGCTCGAGTTCTTCTTCATCCACTTGGTCATAATCTTCTACCGTCATTTCGGGATTTCCAATTTTCCGGCTATAAGACTTTCGTATGACTCCAGAACAGTGGCAAGAAGAGACATATGTTGTTTAGCGACTTGTTCCGAAAAAACATTGTTCAAATTCACTGTGATGTTGCACTTGTATACATTCGAATCAGAATTTGTTTGTTGATTCTGATTTGCTTGACTTTGATAAGATGAATTTGAACCAGTACTTGAGAATGAAGACTATGGACTTTGATCATATTGAGGATATGACTGATTCTGATTCTGCTGCGAATTGTTCAAAGAATTTAAACTCGCATTGAATGCTGTCTGAATCTTTGGACTTGAAATGTTATCTTGCATCCCACTCTTATAATACAAACCAACGTCTTGAACAACATTAGCATTCTTTGACTTTGCAATTTTCAAGAGTTCCATTTCATGACCCTCGAGTTTATCGATAAATGTTGACAACTTGAAGAATTCCCATTTATCACTTTCCTTCAGAACCATTAGATAAGTAGTCCATTCTCCATCAGGTAGAGCGTCAGCAAGCTTGTCGATGTACTCTTGTTCCGTCTTCTCGAGACCGTGTCTTCGTATTTGGACTTTAAGATGACAGAAACGTTCAATCATCTGCTTCATGGTCTCACCCTTCAGCATTTGAAGATATCTAACTCTTTCATAATGAGCGCTTTCTTGCTCTTTATCATCTCTACGCTTCCTTGATACTTCTTTTGAAGTGAGAGCCATAGATCTCTTGCTGTTGTGTATTCCGGTAGCAAGACGAGAATATCTTCTTTGACATATTGTTGGATAAGACTGATTATCTTTTTCTCAGCAATGTATTCGTCTTTCTGTATAGTCCTGTAGTTGTACTTTTCTAGAACTTGCTGATGTTCATCCACCGGAATAGTGTAACCTCTTTCAATCGACACCTAGCCTGCAAAGTGCATGGCTTGAACCCAAGATGTAAACTTCTCTTTCCATGCTTCATACTCGTCCATGCTCATTAGCTTGGGCGGTTTAACAGTCGTGCCCATTTCGTTATCAAGATTGACTTGATGGATCACGTTGGCATTTGACGAACTAGCTCCGGACATGAAAGCTCTTTGAATATCATCCATTGTGAATAACGAAACGTGTATACTGAAAATTCTCAAAAAACTTTAAAACAATTAGTCCTACTACAAGTTCGGTCGAACTTGTAGTTTGAAATGAAGAATTATTGAGTTTATCACAAGTTCGGTCGAACTTGTGATATTTGTTTTGAAAAATTTGCTTTAGATCTTCGGCCGAACTTGCTGTCAAAGCTTTGATTATGATCTTGTAAGTTCGGGCGAACTTACTCAGAATTTCCTTGATATTACACAAGTTCGGTCGAACTTGATATAAAATTAGTGAAAAACTTGTAACTTCGATCGAACTTGACAAATATCTCCTCAAAAACACCTCAAGTTCGAGCGAGCTTGCTAAAACTTCACTTGAAAATTGACTTTTTAGCACAAGTTCGGCCGAACTTGGCTAACAAGTTCGAAATTGAGGGTTTTCCAAAACATGGTTCTTTCAAAATTTTGACATTAATTCGGTTGAATTTGGTCTTCAATCTTTCAAGGGTTTATCTTTGTTGTATTTTACATGATATATTCAAAATTGAAAATATTTTGACCGTGAATTCTTCATTTTTGATGAAAAAGTTAAGAAAAATAGAAAAATGGAGATGAAATAGAAGTGTTCTTGTCTTGATACTATCAAATCAGGCTGTTCTAGCTCTGATACCACTTAGGACCGATCCTCGATGCTAAGGAACCTAAATTTGATATCTAACGTTCATAATAGCGGAAATATTACGTCGTGTTTACCAATAGAGAAGAATTAATCAGTTAATCATCAGTTTCATTGATTAAACGTCAAGAGTACAAACTGACAGAGCTTCGCCTCCAAAATGCCAAAGTTACAAATGAGAGAGGCTAGCTAGCTTTATATAGATATGCAAGTTCGCCAGTGGGTGACACAAGCAAGTTCGGCTGAACATGTCCTAACATGACACACATGGGCGAACTTGTCCTCATTCTACATAAATACAATGTTCAACTAGCCTATTCAGCTCTATACTATACAGACTCGATATAAGACTAAGACATAGACATTATGCACCAACAGTTTTGGTTAAATGTCGTAAATTATGCTTTTAAGTGACCAAATTACCCTTTTCGGCATCTAAAATGATTTAAACATAATTTCTTCATCAAAACTCATTATCTACTGATGTAATGTCATAAATTAGGAATATTTGGGATACCAAGTCAGATTATAAACTGAGTTTACAAACAAGTCCTTGTATTAAGTCCTTAAATGACGATTTTGCCCTTACGACACTTACAATGGGTTTTAATCATTCCTTATGTACAAAACCTTTTACTCACTAATATGTTATATTAAATAACACATTTTGGTTATATAAACCAGGTCATAACTTCAGTTTTCTTTAAACATCACATAAATCGTCATTTAGCGACTTTATCGCCATTTCGGCGCATAGTATGGTTTAAAACCATATCTCTGGACCAAAACTTGTTACCTACTGTTTATTAAATTTATTTTAAATATTTTTACAGTAGGTACATGTTCTAAACTCATAATCCCAAATAAGTTATCAAAACTATGTGTGAAACGACCAAAATGCCCCTATGGCGCATAGTTTGGTCCTAAAATATAAACCACACATATATTTGATGTTCGACTGATATAACATCATCAATTAAATATTTTTCCAGATTGTTTATGACCATGACATCAGTTTACTTGCAAGCTCCTTTTATAAGTCGTAAAATGACCAAAACGCCCTTATGAGGCTTAAGTTGATTTAAAACCTTAACGGGTATACATGTTGATATCCTACTGATAGTAAAACATGTTTAAAGTGAAATGGCATATGGAACTTGTACATGACTCATTCGGTTACCCGGTATTGCTTATATGCGTATGGTTTAGCCTACGTGACTAGTTTACGTAATTTAACCGAAACAGGTTTAACCTTATCATTTTTATCTCAAAATCCAGAATGTATTATGTTTACCCATTTTATTCAAGTCATAGTACTTGTCGGGTTTAAACTGCATTCTATTCCAGTCATCGGTTAATCTAACGTACCGTATTTCATTATTTAAGATTAGCCGGTCCGAGTTTATGACTTAATAGGACCCGTTAGCATTCTAATTGGTTATTAATACCATCATTCCAGACTAGAGCCTTCCAGTAGATTGCTACCTAAAACTTTTCTCTTGATTAACGGCTGAGTTATAAAACTTTGAAGTAATTAACTCAGGTAAATACTTTTAACTTATTTTCCCTATACGGGCTTGGGATACGGTATATTATTACCGCTTGGTCGGGTATGGGATCATGTTGTCGGATTGTAATTTAACTAAATCTCACAACCCGTTTTAATTTGTATTGTCTGATAACTTAAACATTGGAGGTTAACTCGACAACGTCCTGGATATCCTCGGCTCATTTAAGTTACTAATGGCCACGACCAATGCACGGGGTGTAGGCATACACCCGTCAAATGCTAATGCTAAATTATTTTTATATACTCCTTGGAGTTATTTAAGTGGCGTGTCGGTTAATCAGGTTATTCGGTTTTTGCACTGGACCCCATATGTATTGACAGGCCTGTAAAACTGTATACAAGATCATTTTGAATTGTCCCAAGTTATTTATGAAAATGTGCCATGTGCACTTAAATAAATTTTGAAAGATTTTCAAAATGTGTCGGTTATTTGTATTTGTCAGTGTAAACTGACGTATTTTCAAAAGACTAAGCTACACGACAACACGTAATAGGCTGGGAGCTGCTTGGTAGCGATGTAGAGGATCTTGCAAGTCCTTAGTTGTGCCCAAAGTCTGTTGATCATTTTATGTACATTTTACGATCCGCCTGTGGATCTTATTACAAGTCGTCTGTATTATTATTTTGAACTTTTGAACATTAACGGTTTGTAATATTATTTTTAAATCCAAGACTTCCGCTGTATACTCTATGTTGTTTGGTTATGATGATATCGATCTTACGTCACAATACTCCCCAACCGGCCCACCAGGACTTACATGGAAACCGGGGGTGTGACATTTTGGTATCAGAGCCAACGTTTGAGTGAATTCAACACTAGTCTTTTGTGTTTGATCTCAAACGACACAGTAACACATTCCTTAGACTTCCAAGTCTAGGCTTTGACCTAAGATTACTCATTGCATTGTTTTATTATCATTTGTCCGTTTTGTTTTAACTTGTTTTTGAAGCAGGAAATATGTCGCCTAGACTACGTGGATACGGAGGAAAAGGCAAAGGCCCCACGAGGGGAGGGTCGTCTACGCAAGGACCTTCACATATACCAAGTCCTAGCCCCTATGAAGGATCTGGAGATTCTTCATCGCCGTGGGAACCTATAAGACATTCTATATCCCACGAATACTCACCACCTAACTCCCAAAACTCACATCATTCTCATCATTCACACCATCCCCACCAATCTCACCATTCACACTCCCACTCTTATCATGGAGAGTTTAATCCAAACTTTTATATAAATTCACCTCCAATTACACCTCCAGTTGATTCTCCAACAAACAACATGGACGAGGATTCCGATCCTGAAATGCCGCCAACGGGATCGCTTGGCCATCCCATAGAACTATCCAGCGGTTCAAATTCCTATGCTGGATCACCGTACCAAGGTCCCGACGAATTCAAGCAATGGTGGGATCGATATGAATTCATTAACACACCTTCCTACCACAATACCCCTTCCTACCATGCTCCTCAGCCACCTCCCGTGGATATTCAAATGGAACTGGTGGAACAACCACAACCACCGCCTAAACCACAACCACGACGATGCACGCATGTCAGTGCGTGCGGGACAAAAGTCGGGATCGCTGCCACCTTTGCCCTAGACCTACCCTACCATTCGTGAGGACCCACAAATGGGTGGGCCATCTCACACTTCACCTGTGGTGGAACCCCCACCACAACCTACAGTTGAACCAATACCCCAATCTGTGGTTCAACCGCCACCATCGGGTTATGACAACCAATTCCTGCTTATCCAGATACATCTGGATATAACCCTTTGAATCCAACAACGACGCCTATGGATTTTAATTTTCCTGTGCCATCATATGATCCATATGTGCAAGCATCAATGTTTAATGCACTTTCCCCTTCCCCTTTCCCTCCTTATTCTGCAACACCCTATCCAGCTACTGGATATCCCAATTATGGGTACCATTAATGAGGCCATTAATGAGGCCCTTGAGCGAATGAAGGAAATACAACAACAAATTCTTCAAAAGGTTTTCCAAGATAATCAGAGGGAAGAAGGATGAATAAGTCCTTTTATTTATTGTTATGTATTTTTTTCCAAAAGTCCCTGCGTGGACATGTTATTTACTTTTAGTCCCTGCGTGGACATGTATTTCTTTAGTCCTTGCGTGGACAAGTTAGTTATTATTAAAAGTCCTGTTAAGGCAATTTTTGTAATATCTTATCTTTTAATGAAAACTTTTGGAATTTAGTTCTTATGTATTTGTTTCATCCTTTGTTCAAAGCGATCGCCTCGATATTAATTCGATCTTTATCGATCTGCTATAAAAATCCAAAGATCTTCTTAATGGTTTACACTAGCCAAGTGACAAGTTCACATTAATTGGCAAACAAAATTTGGTAGTTAAGAAGAATAGCCTTCTACCTAAGGAAGATTATCCCTTCTATCCAGAGGTGGTGAACTATGTTCAAGCCTCCAAGCATCTATGGTCAATGTGACCATGGCTATATCGTTTAACCATTGAGATAATTATTCTATGTTAACATTCAAGTAATGTTAACACTCCTGGCTGTGTGACTTGAGGAACCACACTAGCCGCCAAGGTATTTGGACTACGTCCAAGCCTTATAAGTATATATGATCAAGGTTAGATCATGACTAGTATCATCAATGCGATGATCATAACATCCATTAGTGATGAAGTGCCTACGAGCCATTATTATTAAAACATCCATTAGTGATGTATAGCCGACGGGCTATGATTATTAAAACATCCATTAATGATGTATTGCCTACGGGCCATATTATATTGTCCATTTGAGACAACGACAGTTGTGGTCTATGACTCCCTGTCCAAAGGTAAAGAACTATGTTCAAGCCTTAAAAGCCTATTGATCAACTGAGATCGCGACTTAGATGTTTAATGTCCATTTGCGACAAGCCATTTGTGCTACCTCTAATCTCCTTTAGTGACAAGGCCTTTTGTGCCATATCTAAAAGTCTTTGGTGACAGGCCTTTTGTGCCACTTTTTGATATCCCTCGGGATATGTAACACCCCAACTGATGGCGGAAACATCGGGATGGGACGAACAAATCGCTCAAAGCATCATAACACTAAATATGACAATATAAATTAGATTCAAATTTCATAGATATCTAAAATTCAAATACATTGTTCTCAACAAACGAAACGATAACACACATAAACCAAGATTCAAACATTGTTTATTATTAATATGGCTTTCCACATCCATCCTAACTTGATTCTTCGTCACATCGTCTATCAACCTGCAACATGTATTAAAATATAATCAACAAAAATGTTGGCGAGTATACAGGTTTGATACATCGAATAATTAGAATAAATTGTTTAATAATCATACCCAACATGAATAACAATATGCAAGTTAACAAGTATGCTGAAATGGCGTAAGCCATGTATTCAAACCAAAGTTTCCAACGCAAAGTGCCTTTCCCAAAGTCTAACGGGAGGTTAACGTGTTTTACTTAACAATACCCCAAGACCCAAGGGCAGTGCATTAATCCTATAGCGCGATAATTGTTAAGGTAGGCTAGCAAAGTTAATGAGCACATAGACACGAAAAGTTTACATAGCATAAAAGATTAACAAGCATCACATCGTTCCATGTTTAAAAATGGGTAGATTTTGAATAACAAGTTTTAAGTGTCGTGTGTTTGATAACGAATACATGTTAGCACCCAAAAGTGTTAAAACAAGATGGGATCTAGTATACTCACATCGGTTTCGTATGAGAATTCCTCGAAATATCGCACGAGTAAAGATGAGAGATTCCAAGAGAGTCAAATGAAATGGTTATCCTAGATATTAAGATAACGATTTTGTTATAATATATTGGTTGAAATAAATCCCTAATATTTATTGTTTATAAATTAATCATCTAGATATTATTAAATGTTAACTTTTAAATGATTAAAAAAACATCCTATATAGTTGTTATTTACATTTTTAAATGGTGTTGATTATTTAAGAATAATAATAATAATAATAATAATATATAATAATAATAATAAACAATGATAATAATAATAATAATACTAACAATAATGATAATAATAATAATAATAATAATAATAATAATATAAGGATAATAATAATAACAATAATAACAGTAGTAATAATATTGTTGACTGTTAGTAAAAAGAATTACAAAACCGGTACCAACCGGAATCGATCTCGAGCCCTTTCATACCCGTGCATGCAGCCAGGCCAACTGAGCTGCATGACTAAACACAGATTTATTATATACAGACTTTTAATTGAGTTAAATGAGTAAGAACGTCGGTAAAAGAGTATTAATGCTATACAAGAAACAAAATGCGAAAGAATGGTATACCGAATCGATGTCGTGAGGGTCCTCGGTGTTGTTCCAGCGACTTCGGGTTTTCCGGAGTCGGTGGACTTCTCCGGCGAGTGTTGACGAAACAGAGAGGGATTTTGTGAGGGTGAGAGGGTATCGAGACCGATCGAGTGGGGTAAAAAATGGTGATGAATGGTTCGGTTTTATAGTGTTTATCGAATCTCGCAATCTTGGAAATGAATTTGTGATTGATTCGCATGGGTGTTATGGTATATGTCCAGGTTCATGATTGATCCGGAAAAAGGAAACGCGGAAATAAGTAAATCTTCGATCAATCAGCGAGGGTTCGAAAATGGAAAGAACATCGAGGTGTTTGCTGTTTGGGCGGCAACTTTTGAAAGGGAAAATAATCACCACGTGAGATTAAGTATTATATCATACTAAAATATCTCGATTTCAAGGCAGTAGCCCAGCGGTTGTCGTTGGTGTGTGTGATGACCGACCCTGTAGGCGCGCAGGTTCGAATCCTGCGGCCACTTTTTTGTTTGTTTTTAATTTTATTAGTTTCAGGTTTTTATAAATCGGTCCCTGAACTTTACGTTCTCCAAAAAAAAAAAAAAAAACCAAAAGTCCTTTAACCTGGTTAAATAATACCAACCAGATTATTATTACTATTTTTTTCTATAAAGTAAAAAAATTAATATCTTTAATTTCAATCCATTTATCTAAATAGTTAAATACTAACTATAAACGAATTATTTTGGAAGTTCTTCCGAGGATTATATATTTCATGAAGCTTCTGAGTTTCGAGGATTTGGAACCGAATTTCATTAATTTACGAGTTTAACGAGTATCAAATATCATTGTGTTATAAAGAATCAAGAATCCTGGATGACATATCGTTCAAACGGGAATTTAATTTTAATTTCACGCAAGTCTAAAATGAATGTACGCACACGATTAAAATACTTTGTTTTCATCAAGTTCAATAGTCTCGAATTACAATTTGAAACAAAATAGAATACAACGAGAGTACCAGTGTTTAAATATAGAAAGTACAACTTGACTTGCTAACTTAAGAAAGCGCGAAAATTGCGGAGCGTTACAGTCCCCCCTACTTTAGGAAATTCCGTCCCGAAATTTATTTAGAAGGAAGACGTGGAGATGCGGAATGTTGGTTTTGTGCTTGGGGCTGAACTTGGGCTTGGTTGACTTGTGGTGTAGGGTTGTTGCGACAATAGGGTGTAGTGTGACCATAGCGGTTACAGGCAGTACAATGGCGACAAGTAAAGTTGGCAGGGTGATGATAGTTGCAAGTGGTACACTTGGGATAAACCCCAGTGTATGGCGTTTTGGTGTTTTCTGGTGCAACAGGGTTTGGGTTTACAGAAGGTACAATCGCATTGTAGTCAGGGTTTTGAAACTTTCACTTCTTACCCTCGCTACCACTTGATTGTTGGGTGATTTGTTGGCTGGTTTTGAGGAAACAGAGGTTGCAACTTGTTTATCGCGAATGCGATTGTTGTTTAGGCTAGCTGCTAGGCGGTAGACTGCCTGATATTGTCAAGGTTGGTTGCTTCGATGGTGTCTCGCATGCTCGAGAGTAAACCCTGAATATACTTCCTGATCTTGCATTCAGGGGTTGACACGAGGTGTGGTACTACGAAACTCAGCTATTTGCAACAAGTGGTATAGGCTAGGTTTTGAAACTTTCACTTCTTACCCTCGCTACCACTTGATTGTTGGGTGCTTTGTTGGCTGGTTTTGAGGAAACAGAGGTTGCAACTTGTTTATCGCAAATGCGATTGTTGTTTAGGCTAGCTGCTAGGCGGTAGACTGCCTGATATTGTCAAGGTTGGTTGCTTCGATGGTGTCTCGCATGCTCGAGAGTAAACCCTGAATATACTTCCTGATCTTGCATTCAGGGGTTGACACGAGGTGTGGTACTACGAAACTCAGCTATTTGAAACAAGTGGTATAGGCTAGGTTTTGAAACTTTCACTTCTTACCCTCGCCACCACTTGATTGTTGGGTGATTTGTTGGCTGGTTTTGAGGAAACAGAGGTTGCAACTTGTTTATCGCGAATGCGATTGTTGTTTAGGCTAGCTGCTAGGCGGTAGACTGCCTGATATTGTCAAGGTTGGTTGCTTCGATGGTGTCTCGCATGCTCGAGACTAAACCCTGAATATACTTCCTGATCTTGCATTCAGGGGTTGACACGAGGTGTGGTACTACGAAACTCAGCTATTTGCAACAAGTGGTATAGGCTAGGTTTTGAAACTTTCACTTCTTACCCTCGCTACCACTTGATTGTTGGGTGCTTTGTTGGCTGTTTTGAGGAAACAGAGGTTGCAACTTGTTTATCGCGAATGCGATTGTTGTTTAGGCTAGCTGCTAGGCGGTAGACTGCCTGATATTGTCAAGGTTGGTTGCTTCGATGGTGTCTCGCATGCTCGAGAGTAAACCCTGAATATACTTCCTGATCTTGCATTCAGGGGTTGACACGAGGTGTGGTACTACGAAACTCAGCTATTTGAAACAAGTGGTATAGGCTAGGTTTTGAAACTTTCACTTCTTACCCTCGCTACCACTTGATTGTTGGGTGCTTTGTTGGATGGTTTTGAGGAAACAGAGATTGCAACTTGTTTATCGCGAATGCGATTGTTGTTTAGGCTAGCTGCTAGGCGGTAGACTGCCTGATATTGTCAAGGTTGGTTGCTTCGATGGTGTCTCGCATGCTCGAGAGTAAACCATGAATATACTTCCTGATCTTGCATTCAGGGGTTGACACGAGGTGTGGTACTACGAAACTCAGCTATTTGAAACAAGTGGTATAGGCTAGGTTGTCGTCACCAATTTGCTTGAGGGCCCAAAATTCTTCGTCAAGCTTTTGTTGCTCATGAGGAGGACAAAATTCCTCCATCATGAGGTGTTTCACCTCCACCCAAGGCAGTGCATAAGCTTCTTCATTCGAGCGAATGTTTCTTTTGTTGGTCCACATTCCAAGGCCCTAGCTTGGAAAACTCCAGTAGCACTGCGTGTCTTGAGTTCTTCAGGACACTCATTGTTGATGAAAGTAACCTCTATGCTATCGAACCACTCAAGCATAGCGGTCACCCCATCCTTGCCAGTGAAATGTTTAGGGTTGCAAGAGACGAAATGCTTGTAGTTGAAGGTTACAGGCTTAGGTTGGGTCACCTTCTAGTCAACGGAAGAGTTGGGAGTATTTGAGGCTTGAATTTCGCTGGCGATCTTGGGGATGATACAAGTGATCTAATTAGCCATGAATGCCATCATCTGTAACACCCCAATCGCGTAATACAACAGGACGTGACGAAAATATCACGGAGTCACGTTACAAATTGCTCACAACTACTGGTACTAAAGTGTTTTATTATTGTTAAACATTGTTTTACAAAGCAATGAATACATGTAATTGTCTTTTGTTTAAAGTAGTCTAAAGCCTGGATGCGTTCCTATGTGTAGTATGCTTGAATAATCGATACCTGAAACATATGTAAAAGAAAGACATCAACAAACAATGTTGGCGAGTACATAGTTTTGTTGGCCAAGTTAATGACAAAAAGATTTAGTATTGCAATACTTCGACAACTACAAGAATTGTCTATCGAAAATGTACTCTTTGAAGCCAAGGAATGGCAAAAAGATTTAGTATTGCAATACATTAACTTGATTAGGAAACTTGTGACAAAAAGAGTTTTGTATATGGCAACATGATTAATACTAACTAATTTTTATGCCATTGAAAATTGTACTTTGTTCATTGCAACCACATTGAATTCGGTCATAAAACTTGTAAGTATGTTATTAGAAATCCATTCAAGGGTTAATAACAACAATATCGAAATTGGTCATAACTCGCGTGAGTATTATTAGAAATCAAATCAACGATTTATAATAATACTTTGGATATCCTTCTGTGAATCTAACATATAAAAATATGAAAGAGTTCTATAAGGATTTGGATATTGTACTTTGAAACAATCGAACATAAAATCCTAATGTGATTCGGATAACACTACAAGGGTAATCAATAAGAACACTTATATATAGGAAGTACCAGCGGCGTATCCACCATGTTCTTATGGTATTACACTCGCTTCGTTGTCTAAATCACAACTAATCACAATAACCACATAATCATCGTCTCGTCACATTGTCTTGTCACATACGCATTAAAGTACACAAAGAATCTGAATAAAGGACTACCATTTAGTACTTTAAACATCCTACAAGAATCTAACGATAAAGATAGATAGATACTTTACGGATTTAGTTTAGTCACTTGTCTTGTCTCATACGCATTAAAGTACACAAAGAATCCAAATAAAGGACTACCATTTAGTACTTTAAACATCCTACAAGAGTCTAACTATAAAGATAGATAGATGCTTTAAGGATTTGGTTTGGTCACGTTGTCTTGTCTCATTGAATCACCAAATCCTAAATCCTAATGGTGATTCGGATAAGGCTACGAAGGGTAATACAATAAGCACACTTATATATAGGAAGTAGCAACGGCGTATCCGCCATGTCCTTATTGTATTACTCTAGTTTCGTTATCTAAATCACCAACAATTTCTACACATAAACAATAACTATCGCCTCGGCTTATAAAGTACTTCTTAGAAATCTCACTATGAAGATAGAAGATTTAAGACTGTACTTCAAATATCCTACAAGAATCTAACTATAAAGATATAAAGATCCTACAAGGGTTTGGTTCATGCTCTCAATCGTCATGTTTTTTCATAATTGGAATAATACACAAAAAGTACTTAGTAAACACAAACATGCCATACATATACATTTTAGAAAAATTTGGTTACACATATGAATAACCCAAAACATTTGAAAAACGTAAAAGAGGGGAGCTATGTACTCACTTGGTATTGCGTATAGGTCTTGTTCAAATGATATAACAAAGCTCAAAGGATCAAGAGTTCAAATGTTGAAGTGGTTCCTAGTGTATTGGATACTATGTATTAGTGTCGAAACTTGAAATCAAGAGATCGGATAGAATGAAGTCTCATAAACCAAACGAGTGTTGGAACTCATATGAAATGGTTTACTAAACTTAACATTCTGGTTTGGAATGAAACCTAAGTGCTTTTGACCCGTTATGACCCGTTAAGGTAGTTTCCGCTACTTTAAGGTGTCATTTGCGTAAAAAACGCATTCGGATGGTCAAACTTGTCCTTTGATAAGTCTTATATGCCAAAATAAGTTTAATAATGTTGCAACGTCATTTTATATGTGAAAAAGTTGGTTACATATGTTTAAAGTGGATTTATGCGCAAAAAGGGCATTTTGGTCATTATTAGGGGCATAATAAGCGACTTATTATAACTCTAACCAAACGACGTGACCATAAGGTATAACCTCAGAGGGTTATTCCCTATATAACTATGGTCACAAATATGTGTTTTGTCGGATCCCAAGATCGACCTAACGGGTCGGATTCGAAAGTCAAAGCGGTGGTCAAGACCGCTCGACTACATAAGCACTAAACTTAGAAGTGATGAGTTAGACATGTCAAAACATGTCTAACTAAGTTATAAAAATGTTTTGGTATCAAAACTTGGTGTGATACCCGAAAATAGTTCTGCCGTAAAATGCACATAATGCGCATTTTTGACCGAAACTTTGACTCGTCACTTCGACTAGTAAACTTGGTAATCAGTAGGTATAATCACAAGGGATTATAACCTTCGTGATTACGATCACGTTGCAAAGTTGAATTGAACTTTGACTTGACCAAAAATGGTCGGATCCGAAAGTCAACCAGAAATTCAAACTGTTTGACTTTTAGCTCTAAATAGCTAAAAGAAATGAAATAGACTAGGAGTGAGCACTTACTTGTGTTGAAGAACACTTGAAGAGCTCAGAATACTCAGTAGGAGGCCTCCAAAAGATGGAAGCAAGCTCCAAGAGAGTGGGAGAAAGAAATGAGAAATGAGTAACTTGGAAGTTAAGAACTCTTGGCTATTTATAGTGATCTTGAGCTCAGCAATTCAAGCCAAGTGTCCATGAGTAATCAAGGTACTGATTAGGGTCCTCTTAGGTGTCAAATGCAGGTTAAAGGTGGCAAAAATCGTGACTTGGTGGCCAAGAAATGATGCAAGGAAGCTGCCAGGTAGATGTTTTAAGAGTCTGCTGTGCTGGGCACCCCTTACAGACCGTAAGGGTGTGGTCATACGGTCCGCAAGCCAGTCTGGGGGCTGAAGTTTGCCTTTTTGGCAGCTTTGGCCCCTGGACTTGTATTGCTGTCTTTTGTCGTTCCTAAAACCCGTTAACCTAATATCTAAGCTCTATAAGGATGATAAAGCATAGGGTACTTGAAATATATCCAAAAATGTTTAGGATTTCGGTTCGTTCGGTTGTACGGTTACGCGTTTCGCTTAATTACGACGAACACTTTAATTATAGCGAAAATGACCGTAATTGTGTCACATCCCGACCCGCAGCGGAATAAGAGTCGGAGCATAATTGGGTTATCACCAAAGCTCATGATGTTTACTAAAATGTTTCATATTTATTAAATTCAAATTACAACATAAATATCCAAATCAAAATCTATACAATTACAAGGAAATGAAACTATGTAAATAATCCAAAGCTTAAACTGATTTATTCTTCTAGGCCTTCCTATGTGTTTCTTGCCTCAACTGGATCACCTGTATCATGTGTAAAACGAGGGATATTTTGGGTCAACAAAAGTTGGCGAGTGAACCTTGATAAAACATTGTTATTAATTTCTTGTTTTATTTAATATTGAAAATTTGTGCAATAATCACATGTAAGCAAACATATATAAATAAACAACACAAACCACTTTGAATGAGTATATGATATGAATGATGATGAATGTGAGATCAAGGCTCAACCAAACGGAGCCGATCTTATGAGGCACCTGATGCTCAACCCGTCTCCCACGGGGAACTGATGGGCCTAATGAAATGCGTGCACTGAAAATGATAAATCCAAACTACATATAATCCACACAACAATTGATACACGTTTGATCACGGATATGATGGATGCACAAGTGTTTAAATATAATAAATAATGAAACGACACATGATACACCCCAAAACATGATTAAAACGGGGAATTGATAGAGATTCACTCACATTGGGTGCGTTCTGTGATGACGTTGGATGCGCACGAATTTAGGATTTGATCGACGAGAGAAAAACTAACCTAAAATAATAACGAAATGATTCGGTAAATAAATGGATTTTATTTGGGATTAATATTTTTATTTATTACTCTTAATGGAATTTTTGGATTTATCTTTGTGAGTTTAAGGTAATTTTCTAACTTTAAAAATCTATTTTTAAGTATTTTTAAATGATTTTTCAATTAAATAAATAAAAAGGAAAATAAAAAAATGTTGACTTTGACCGTTGACCGTTGACCGTCAGATTGTGTTTAATTATGCGCTGAGTGAGGTTCGAACTCGGGACCTCTCGTACACGTGCACGCAGCTCTACCAACTGAGCTACGTGTCTAACCCGAAATATTCTCTGTATTAATTATATATATATACTAATTAACTTTAACCTTATTTATTTTTATTAAAAACAGTTTCATAAATTTCTGACCCGGTTTAGGTATCCGGAGTCGAACTCGCGCTCTTCAGTTTACGTGCACACAGCCCAACCAGTTGGGCTGTGTGTCTAACCTGTTTATATACTGAATTATATTATATTTATATACATGTTGAAAGATGATCTGAATAGGTTTTAAAAAGGATTGGTTTTATTTCTGAAAGTCGGTCACATGTGCGATTCGAACTCAAGACGTGCGTGTTATGTTGCACACACGTCCACCGCTGGACTGTGTGTCTAACCCGGTTAAATATCCGGTTTTAATTAAACTAATACACATATCTTAACTTCGTCTTCTTCGCTTAACAATACAGAACAGTGAAATCTGACTGTTCTGTTTAATTAATCTTAACTTATACTTGATTGAAATGAAAAGAGAAATTAAATGACATAGTATATACCAGAAAGGCGAGTTTGCTTCAGGTTTCCGGCAAGGTCTCGTCGGCTCCGATCCGCGGATTTCGGCTGAGGGAAACTGTTTGACAGTTTTGATTACTGTGTTGAGTAATTAGGTTACTAATCAAGAGATAGCAAGAAAAGTTTAGATGATTGTACCGTCTGAAGACAATCGCGGTTTTCCGTTCAGCGATTCCGGCGAAATTGAAATTTCCGGCGACGTGCTCTGGAAGGATTAAAGCTTCGAAAGAGAGTGCGATTTTGAGCGAAAAGGTTACCAGAGGTTTGGGGTGGGTATTTATAAGGAAGAACAGGGTGTATTTGGTTCGAATTTGAGTCTTGATTCATGGTCAAAGTTTTCCGGCGGTTATGACTGAAATTGAGGGTTAGACATCGTTATAACCGATGTCGAAATTAGTTCACGCGTTTCAGTCAAAGGAAACGGTCATAATTCGCGATAATCTCAGCTTTTCCGGCGACTGCGAATTTGGGCGCGCTGATTACTGGTTTGACTTTCAGTTTTATTATAAATGTTATTTGTTTTAATTTTTATCACAAAAGTTGTGTGCGGTGGAGCGGTGTGTTGTGTGTTTTGGCTTGTGGGTGACCCGGGTTCGAAACCCGCGTCTACATTTATTTTTTATTCATTATTTATTAGTAATTTTAAATTATGGTTTTTAAATTCTAATATATTTATTAATTATGTATCGTTTAAATTAATAACAACTATAAATACGCAACGAAAATTATAACTGGATATTTGATTGATAAACGAAGCGGGTTTTAAAAACCCGTTTTTCGACGGATGTTACAGTATCCCCTACTTTTAGAAATTTCGTCCCGAAATTTAAGTAGTAGTGGTAACAGGAAAAAGATGAGGGTATTTCTCGCGCATTGAGTCTTCACGTTCCCAAGTAAACTCAGGTCCTCGTTTCGACTCCCAACGCACCCTGACAATTGGAATATGACTTCGTCTTAAACGTCTCTCTCTGAAGTCCATGATTTCTACTGGTCTTTCAATGAAGTGCATAGATTCATCGATCTGAATGTCTTCTAGAGGAATACGGAGGTTTTCATCGACGAGGCACTTCTTCAAGTTTGATACGTGGAATGTGGGATGAATTCTGTTGAGCTCTTCTGGTAGTTCAAGCTTGTATGCTACAGGACCTACTCTTTCGAGTATCTTGAAAGGTCCTACGTAGCGTGGTGCTAGCTTGCCCTTCTTGCCAAAACGAACCACTCCCTTCCACAGTGATACTTTTAAAAGTACTTGATCCCCAATGTCAAACTCCAAGGGCTTTCGTCGTTTGTCTGCATAACTCTTTTGACGACTTTGAGCCGCTAGAAGATTGTTTCGAATTTGAATGACCTTGTCGGTTGTTTCTTGAATTAACTCTGGACCGGTGATTTGTGATTCCCCAATTTCGTGCCAACATACTGGAGATCGGCACTTACGACCATATAAAGCTTCGAAAGGAGCCATGCCGATACTTGAATGATAGCTATTGTTGTACGAAAATTCAACTAATGGTAGATGAGCGTCCCAATTCCCTTTGAAGTCTATGACACATGCTCGAAGCATGTCTTCAAGAGTTTGGATAGTGCGTTCAGATTGTCCATCAGTTTGAGGATGAAAAGTGGTACTGAGGTCTAATCGTGTACCCAAGGGCGGTTTGTACGGCTCGCCATGTTCTTGAAGTGAAACGACCATCACGGTCTGAAATGATGCTTAAAGGTACACCATGACGGCTTACGATCTCGCTGATGTAGATACGAGCTAACTTCTCGTTTTTGAAGTCCTCGCGAATCGGTATGAAGTGAGCTGATTTTGTAAGACGATCAATGATTACCCATATGGTGTCATACCCACTGGAGGTGCGAGGTAACCCGGTAATGAAGTCCATGGTTATGTTTTCCCACTTCCATACAGGTATTTCAGGTTGGACTAGGAGTCCTAAAGGTCTTTGATGTTCAGCTTTTACTTTGGAACATGTAAGGCACTTGGAAACAAAAACAGCGATATCCTTTTTCATGCCAGGCCACCAGTAGGTGTATCGTAAGTCTTGATACATCTTGTCGGCTCCTGGGTGTACAGAGTACCGTGTTTTGTGCGCCTCATTCATAAGGAAATCACGAAGGTTATCGCGATCGGGAATCCATATGCGATTTAAATAGTATAGAATACCGTCGGATTTAGTTTCGATTTTGAGTTCCACTCCACATGACAGCTCATCGCGTACGTCGTTTTCTGTTACAGAAGCATGTTGAGCTGCTCGGATTCGATCTTTGATGTCGGTTATGATTTGCGAACAGAGAAGACGAATGGAGTTCGCATAACCTTTTCGACTGAGCGCATCGGCCACCACGTTTGCCTTGCCAGGATGATACCGAATTTCAAAGTCGTAGTCATTGAGAAGTTCATCTTCGTTGCCTCATATTCAACTCCTTTTGGTTGAAGATATGTTGGAGACTTTTGTGGTCAGTGTATATTTCACACTTCGTACCGTAGAGGTAATGTCTCCATATCTTGAGAGCGAACACAACGGCTCCAAGTTCCAGGTCGTGGGTGGTGTAATTCTTCTCATGAACTTTGAGTTGCCTAGAGGCATAGGCTATCACTTTTCCTCTTTGCATTAATACACAGCCTAGCCCTTGCCCTGTTGCGTCGCAATATACTACAAAGTCATCGCAACCTTCAGGGAGTGTGAGGATAGGTGCGTAAAGGGTTTTCCTTTATGAGTCAAAGCCGTGAGTGGTACAGCAATACGGGAAAAATTGGCAATGAAGCGGCGATAGTAACTAGCCAAACCAAGAAATGACCTTACTTCGGTAAGGGTACGTGGCGCTTGCCATTCCTGTACTGCCTTGATTTTTGAAGGATCGACATGTATTCCTTTGTCATTGACGACATGTCCAAGGAATTGTACTTCTCTTAACCAGAATTCGCATTTTGAGAACTTAGCGTTGAGCTTTTCAGTCCTTAAGAGTGTAAGGATGATCGAAGGTGTCGTTCATGATCGGATTTAGACTTGGAGTAGATAAGGATGTCGTCGATGAAGACTATGACAAAACGGTCGAGGTAGGGTTTGCATACCCTATTCATTAGATCCATGAAGACAGCGGGGGCGTTGGTTAAACAGAATGGCATGACCATGAATTCGTAATGACCATAACGAGTCCGGAAGGCGGTCTTTGGGACGTCTTCTTCATGTACTCTGAGCTGATGATAACCAGAATGAAGGTCGATTTTTGAAAAGCAGGTGGCGCCTTGAAGTTGGTCTAGGAGGTCATCGATGCGAGGTAGTGGGTAGCGATTCTTAACTGTTAACTTGTTGAGTTCTCTGTAGTCGATACACATGCGAAAGGTTCCATCTTTTTCTTCACAAAAAGAACAGGTGCACCCCAAGGCGAGGAGCTAGGACGTATGAATCCTTTGTCAGTCAGTTCTTGCAGTTGACTGGCCAGCTCTTGTATTTCGGATGGGGCTAGCCTATAAGGAGATTTTGCGACTGGTGTAGTGCCAGGTACAAGATCGATGCAGAATTCGACTTCTCTCACAGGAGGAAGTCCTGAGATGTCGTCGGGAAAGACTTGTGGGAATTCCTTCACCACTGGTATATCTTCGAGTTTCTTCTCCTTGTTTCCCTTTTGACGACGTGAGTTAGGAATGCGACATAGTTCTTGCGGAGATATTTTCGGGCTTGAAGGCAGGACATTAATTTGAGTCCTTTCGAAGGGGTTTCTCCAAAAATACGTAGAGTCTGACCGTCTGCAAGAGGAATGCGAATGAACTTTTCGCGGCACACTACTTCAGCGTGATGCTGGCTGAGCCAGTCCATACCGATTATAATATCGAAACTTCCCAACTTCATAGGAATGAGGTCAACTGGAAAATCGTGATCGCTTAGAGTGAGGGTACAATTTCGTATAATAGAATTTAATGAAACGGGCTTTCCGTTAGCAACTTCCACCGTTAGAGATTCCATGAGATTATCACGAGTTTGGTTGAGGATAGGTTCGAATTCTAAGGACACAAAACTCTTATCCGCGCCCGTATCGAATAACATGGATGCAAACTACCATTGATGAGAAACGTACCGTTAACCACGTTGTTGTCAGCCCTAGCTTGGTTGGCATTGATGTTGAAAGCTCTTCCTCTGGCAGGTGGAGGAGCTTGGTTAGCTTGGTTTACCGGATTTGCTTGAGCTTGGGCATGGATGATGTTCACCAAGCGTGGACATGTGTTCCTGAAGTGGTTTGGGTCTCCACAGTTGTAACAAGCCTGCATGGGTTGCATCATGTAGTTGGGTTGGTAGTAGGATTGGGCTATGTGTTGTGCAGATGGTAGAAGTAAGGGTTGTTGGGCTTGACCCACTATCTGATGGTGGGTTTGGGTTGGGGGTTGATTGCGGTTCATTCGTTGAAGTGTGCGACAAGTTTGAATGGTTTGTGACCCGCACGACCACAGCTGGTGCAATGTTGGCAAGGAGTTTCGGGAGGGTGATGGTACTGACAACGGTTGCATTTTGGGTGTGGGCCGGTGTATGGCTTTTTAAATGGTGCAGCTGAGGGAGCAATTTGGGTGATTGGTGCAGCGGTGATAGGAGGGTTGGTTTGAGTGACAGCAAAATTCTTGCCATTACGTTTCCTTTACCAGTAAACCTTGAGGATGAGACTGAGTGGTTTGTAGTTGAGGTCTCTATGGGTGCTTTCTTCTTTTCATCCTTGAATTTGCCGTTTCGGATGCGATTCTCAGTGAGTTCGGTAGCTAGTTCCATTGCAGCTTCAAGTGTTGCAGGCGAAGTGCTTAGAACCGAGTCTTGAATTTTCGAGGGAAGACCTCGAATGTAGTGTTCAACCAAGCGGTACACGGGGGTGAACAGATTTGGGATCATTTGGTTTAGCTCGAGAAATCTTTTGTTATAGGAAGTGTGATCTCCTTCCTTTTGTTTTAGCGCGTGGAATTCATCTTCCAACTTTTTGATTTCGCTTCTTGGACAGAAGCGTCTGGTCATGAGTTCCCTTAACTCTTCCCATGTTAAGGCCATGGCATCTTCAACTTCTCGTTTTCCCTTTTCTGTGTTCCACCAGGTAAGGGCTACCCCAAACAGTCTTCTTGTTGCATAACGTACCTTGCGATCCTCGGGACAATCGCAATTGAGGAAAGTGTTCTCCATTTCTTCAAACCAGTGAAGGAGAGCAGTAACACCTTCGGTCCCTTCATACTTTGGGGGATCGCAAGATTTGAAGTGTTTGTAGGAGCACTTTTTGGAGGGAGGGTTGGCAATGCTCTGGTCTTCTTGATTGGGAGGGTTGATGGGATTTGCGGTGAGGGCTTGTTGAACTTGAATTACGATGTCAGGAAGCACTGCGGCCATTTGTTTAGCAATTTGTGTGGCCAAGCGTTCGTTTGACCTTCCTGACTTTCTACCTCCACGTAGTTGCCTAGCCGACATCTACAGGAACATACATAGGAAGATTGTAAGTTTAAGAAGTTTTTAGGTGTCATGTGTCGTTAAAAGAATAAAAATAACATAACTATCAATAATGCAACTACATCCATAGGATGTCTTGGGTTTGCTCATGTTTGGGCCTCCAATGTCCCCCATACCATCTCCTGTATAGTCATGTGGGCCCCCATGACTATTGGGCTTAGTAGGATTCACATTGGTGTTGGCGGATTAACACTCGCATCACCCGAATGAAAACCATGAAATATGATTGCGAGATGTATGGTAGGAGGGTGTCCAGGTGTAGACACAATGACGACTCAAAGTGGGGTTAGCTCACACGACGTTTGGTATAGCATGCTTTGGCCTAATAGGTCCTTCGTACTCTCATCGTTAGTCCCCAGGTAGGCAAACTGGTCCTTTATTTTGGATTTATACGAATGCCAAGCCTAGACAGGACGTTCCGACTACCGGTACTCGTACCCTTCCAGTTACTACAAGCCCGTCATGAGAACTCACTTTGATGTGATTTGAAAATACAAAAATCATTGCAAAAATCATGGGAATTGTGAGGTGTGTGCTCTCATGGATATGATATGTTATGAGGATATGATTTATGATGAGCATTGTATAATAACATGTATTTGTGAGCATGCTTGCATAACATTGAGTGTAACAATAAACATAAAGCATATAAACATCATGAATTTTGTATGTAACGCATAAACAATTTAAAATTTTAATCAACTATAGCATAGGCTCTAAGGGTCTAATAACCTATCCTATATCCCTATAGTCATGGCTCTGATACCAATCTGTCACACCCCGACCCGCAGCGGAATAAGAGTCGGAGCATAATTGGGTTATCACCAAAGCTCATGATGTTTACAAAAATGTTTCATATTTATTAAATTCAAATTACAACTTAAATATCCAAATCAAAATCAAAATCCATACAATTACAAGGAAATGAAACTATGTAAATAATCCAAAGCTTAAACTGATTTATTCTTCTAGGCCTTCCTATGTGTTTCTTGCCTCAACTGGATCACCTGTATCATGTGTAAAACGGGGATATTTTGGGTCAACAAAAGTTGGCGAGTGAACCTTGATAAAACATTGTTATTAATTTCTTGTTTTATTTAATATTGAAAATTTGTGCAATAATCACATGTGAGCAAACATATATAAATAAACAACACAAACCACTTTGAATGAGTATATGATATGAATGATGATGAATGTGAGATCAAGGCTCAACCAAATGGAGCCGATCTTATGAGGCACCTGATGCTCAACCCGTCTCCCACGGGGAACTGATGGGCCTAATGAAATGCGTGCACTGAAAATGATAAATCCAAACTACATATAATCCACACAACAATTGATACACGTTTGATACACATTTGATCACGGATATGATGGATGCACAAGTGTTTAAATATAATTAAGAATTAAACGACACATGATACAACCCAAAATATGATTAAAACGGGGAATTGATAGAGATCACTCACATTGGGTGCGTTATGTGATGACGTTGGATGCGCACGAATTTAGGATTTGATCGACGAGAGAAAAACTAACCTAAAATAATAACGAAATGATTCGGTAAATAAATGGATTTTATTTGGGATTAATATTTTTATTTATTACTCTTAATGGAATTTTTGGATTTATCTTTGTGAGTTTAAGGTAATTTTCTAACTTTAAAAATTTGTTTTTAAGTATTTTTAAATGATTTTTCAATTAAATAAATAAAAAGGAAAATAAAAAAAATGTTGACTTTGACCGTTGACCGTTGACCGGTCAGATTGTGTTTAATTATGCGCTGAGTGAGGTTCGAACTCGGGACCTCTCGTACACGTGCACGCAGCTCTACCAACTGAGCTACGTGTCTAACCCGAAATATTCTCTGTATTAATTATATATATAATACTAATTAACTTTAACCTTATTTATTTTTATTAAAAACAGTTTCATAAATTTCTGACCGGTTTAGGTATCCGGAGTCGAACTCGCGCTCTTCAGTTTACGTGCACACAGCCCAACCAGTTGGGCTGTGTGTCTAATCTGTTTATATACTGAATTATATTATATTTATATACATGTTGAAAGATGATCTGAATAGGTTTTAAAAAGGATTGGTTTTATTTCTGAAAGTCGGTCACATGTGCGATTCGAACTCAAGACGTGCGTGTTATGTTGCACACAGTCCACCGCTGGACTGTGTGTCTAACCCGGTTAAATATCCGGTTTTAATTAAACTAATACACATATCTTAACTTCGTCTTCTTCGCTTAACAATACAGAACAGTGAAATCTGACTGTTCTGTTTAATTGATCTTAACTTATACTTGATTGAAATGAAAAGAGAAATTAAATGACATAGTATACCAGAACGGCGAGTTTGCTTCAGGTTTCCGGCAAGGTCTCGTCGGCTCCGATCCGCGGATTTCGGCTGAGGGAAACTGTTTGACAGTTTTGATTACTGTGTTGAGTAATTAGGTTACTAATCGAGAGATAGCAAGAAAAGTTTAGATGATTGTACCGTCTGAAGACAATCGCGGTTTTCCGTTCAGCGATTCCGGCGAAATTGAAATTTCCGGCGACGTGCTCTGGAAGGATTAAAGCTTCGAAAGAGAGTGCGATTTTGAGCGAAAAGGTTACCAGAGGTTTGGGGTGGGTATTTATAAGGAAGAACAGGGTGTATTTGGTTCGAATTTGAGTCTTGATTCATGGTCAAAGTTTTCCGGCGGTTATGACTAATTGAGGGTTAGACATCGGTTATAACCGATGTCGAAATTAGTTCACGCGTTTCAGTCAAAGGAAACGGTCATAATTCGCGATAATCTCAGCTTTTCCGGCGACTGTGAATTTGGGCGCGCTGATTACTGGTTTGACTTTCAGTTTTATTATAAATGTTATTTGTTTTAATGTTTATCACAAAAGTTGTGCACGGTGGAGCGGTGTGTTGTGTGTTTTGGCTTGTGGGTGACCCGGGTTCGAAACCCGGCGTCTACATTTATTTTTTTTATTCATTATTTATCAGTAATTTTAAATTATGGTTTTTAAATTCTAATATATTTATTAATTATGTATCGTTTAAAATTAATAACAACTATAAATACGCAACGAAAATTATAACTGGATATTTGATTGATAAACGAAGCGGGTTTTGAAAACCCGTTTTTCGACGGATGTTACAAATTGCGTAACGATTGATGTTTTTTTAAATCTCTTCAATAAAATGCAAGATTTTATGATTACGAGAATTTTTGGATGACTACAAATGGTCCGTATTAGATATACGAGAATCGGCAGTCTTTCGCAATTGTATGCAGTTTAGTCCCTGAACTTGTCTAAAGGTGTTTTTCGCATTCCTAAACCCTCAAAACTTATATCTAAGTTATGTAAAGGGTATTAGGGTATGAGTAGCTTATGTCCTCTTCCCGGTGCATATGTTCTGTTAAACGGGTTACGTTTAAGTATCAGTTATCGGAATGCCTTCAAAGAAAAAGTTTTTGGAAGCCCGAAATTTTGGCACAAGGGTTACATCATCTTCTTTTGAGAGCTGGTCTTAGACTTCTGGAATGAGTTGGAAAGGTGATGAGATGACGACATCTACGAATTCAAAACAAAGTGTGGATGAGACTTTGATCATAATGTTTGTTTAAGGAAATTGTTTTCATAAGTGCGTCACATAGCACATAGTTTCACATAGCATATAAAAGTTCAATTAAGTTCACATAGCATGATCATGGTTTTCACATAGTGTAACATAGATAATGAAGGCATTGTAAATTTAGTTTGTTAACGAGAGATTATTATTAATTGTTTTAGATTGAGAAGATAGTGTGATTCATGTCTCCAAGCTTGAAATGGAAGTAACGCTCAAATATAAAACACATCAAAATTGAGATAGCATAAAAGAGATTTAACATAAAAATTGGATTGTCACGGAACGTAACATAAGACTATTCTAAAGTAAATCTATTGGATCTAAGTTTGAAATTACTTGTA
The DNA here is from genome assembly GCA_947069175.1 of Scalesia atractyloides. NCBI lineage: Eukaryota > Viridiplantae > Streptophyta > Magnoliopsida > Asterales > Asteraceae > Scalesia > Scalesia atractyloides. Next base: position 54,621,262 of record CAMTDV010000016.1, on the reverse strand, counting down.
GTTTTTGTTTCAGAGAATGGAAAATGGATTGAATTACAAACGAGATGCAGCGGAATTAATGAAAAACTTTTACTACAAGCAATTGGTCGTTTGTTTTCATCACCATCATGCTTTCAAGTTGATAAACTTTGCATGTGATTCACAAACTCCCCCTTAGCCAATTACAATTGTTTGATAGTAAGAAATGAAGAAGATAAAGTGCGAAATGATCTTTTTCAGGAAGACAAAGTTAACAGTTACAACGATGACCTATTTATACTAAACTATCTAACCACTGAGCATCTTTTGTGACGTCATGATTGATAGTGACTGCTAACAAAATGTAACTAACTAAAACACTGCTCTAACTATACTATCAGTGCATAGCACTGTTACCTTGATTAAAGTAAAACTATGCTAAACTCTGATCACTATCCTCTGATCTTGAATCTTCTATCAGACCTTTGCTTCTTGAACTATCAGATGATAGGAACAGATCTTTAGGGAAAGCAGTGTAAAGATTGATCAGTGGTTTGTAACCACTGATAGTTGAACCAAAGCTCGGATAGTGTATTTGGCTTTGATATCATATGTTCCTTTGTTAGGGTTCGATCCCAACAATCTCCTCATGGAACAGATGATGCCAAAACACTTGTTTATTCTTGGTTTTTGATCCTTAACAAAAGTTCTCTGATTTGGCCTTTAAATTTTAATTCAAAATTTAGAGAAACTTCATCATCATCATCATCCTTTTCAAGTGTCAGATCCAAAATACCTTGAAGGTCTTCTGCATTTAGCTCATATGCAGCCTCCATACTAATCTTGACAGCAGAACCACTAGACTTGAGCAATGTCAATTCGTGGGAGCCTTTTTCGACTTTCCACTTTAGAATTTTTGGGTCTTCTGGTTTTCTAGGATGGCTGTTATTTGTTGAGGTTTTACGAGCTTGTTGTTGAACTATCTTTGTCAAGTCGGCTCTGAGCTCATCACTAGCTTCATCTGTATGATAGTCAACCATATTTTTGATCCCTTCCTTGATGTGTTCAAACACTCTCTTGTCTTCTTCATCTACCTTTTCTTGCCTTTTTAATTGATTTAAGGAAAGGATGGAGAGGGCAGATGATGAGCTAGGCTTTTTGGAGTGTTGAGCTTTTTGAACATCATTTGATGGAGGATAGATTGGTTTAGGAGGCATGGTTGGATCTTTCTTCCTCATCTCTTCTAACTTCTTGTAAGTTTCAATCACCCTAACTTCTCCCCATCTTATCACTTGGTTCCTTGAACCATAGTGATTCTGAATAAGTTCTTCCTTCATCCTCTTTAGCTTTAAGGCTTTTTCAGGCATGTCTTTCTTGTGTTGTTCCCAGTTAGGAGGAGTTGGCTTTTTGAGAGGGTCCTTCAACATTTCTTGCATTCTTTTAATTTCTTCTCTCAGCTCATTTATACTCCAATCCTTGAACTGTGCCTCTGTTGCCTTATATTGCTTGTTCTTCATGATGTGTGCAATGAGTTCACTTTTAAGCAGCTGATCTTCCCCTTCTGACAGTTTGTTGCTCAGATCTTTGACAAAATTTTGCAACGTCCTGGCTTTGCCTAGTTGATAAGACATGTTGGTTTGTATTTCTCTATGACTTTTACCAGCAGAGTCTCTTTTTGCTATATCCTCTGTTTTTTTTCATTTTGAGTTCCAGATATTCATCAACATTTGCAAGTCTTGGATACCCATCAAGAGATAATATTGTTCTTTTGTCAGGGTCTTCCTCAGAATAGAAACTTAGAATCTCTTCCCTGACTGCTGGTAAATCAAGAGGATATTTCTTTGCAGCAGGAATAACTGTAAGGGAATCAGTGCTTGGGTTTGAGGATGGTGGAAGCATTGATGTGGAGGTCAGTGGTTGTGAAGCCAAAGGAGTAGGAGCAGGAAAGATCACTTCTTCATTTACAACTTTTTTTATTCTTCTCCTTTTGAATTTTACTTCTGGTGATGATGGATGAGTTGGAATTCTTGTTGGTGTTGGTAAAGGTTGGGTGGATGTATTAAATATGACCATGGCAGTGGATGGGTTTGCATCTGCTGCAACCTCTGCTGTGCCAACAGATGTTAGCACAACAGTTGTTGTAACATCTGCTTTGGTGGAAATGGGTAAGCAAGTTGAAGAATGTGTGGTTGATTTTTGAAGAGCAGAGGTTTTAATGATTGGATTTGTAGCAGGCTCAGTTTTGGAATGTGTGGATGTTGGTTGCCTTGCTTTTCTAGCAGGTCTCTTCTTTGTTGAAGAACCAACCTCTTCGTTTTCTTTTTGTTGCTTAATTTTTTCATCAACCAATACCTTGTCATCAAGGTACACTTTTCTCTTCTGCTTCTCATTTTCCCTGGCCAAGATGTCATCTTTTAAATCCTTTTTCTTTGAACCATCTGGCCTAGGAATATCCATTGTTGGCTTTGCCATCTGATCCTCAATTGTAAGCTTCTTTTGCCCCAAAGGTTTCTCCCCCTTTTTGGCATCATCCTCTGTGGGTACAAAAATCACTGTGGGTGGAGCAGTACCAGTGGGTTGGAAAAGATGAGCTTTTATAGCTTTAATGTCTGCCCTGGTGTCCATGAATCTTGCTTCAACCATGTTTCTTACTTCCTGCATTTGATGTTTATGTTGTTGATCTGAGAAGTGCTTTTGTTGCTGAAACAGAGGGTTTAGGGCTTGTTGCAGATCAGCAGTGGTTTGGACAGAGGGTTGGCTCTTTATAGCTAATAACTGCTGCACAAGACTTTTGATCTCATCAACAGAGGTTTCAAGTGTTGATACTCTCTCCGTCAATTCGTTGTATTTTAGTTCATCACCTAATTTAATAGGATCATTTGAAATCTTACCTAAGTGGTAGTTGTATCTTGGGGATCATTAGCATGTGCTATACCCTTAGATACCCCTTGTTCTTTGTTATGGGGACTTCCCACTACATCAGAGGTTACCTTGGTAGCCTCAGTAGTGGTTGCCTTCAACAAAGACTTAGAAATGTAATCACTGTCCAAATGAAAACTAGGTAGTTTTGCAATTGTAGTGGCTGCTCTAGTTGAACTATCACCAAGGGTTACATGTAACCCAAGGGATGTAGCCTCTTCATCTGCTGATGGGCTAACAAAGAATAAATCAGACCCAACATTTTGTTGAAGTATATTCTCAGTGATAGGTTGTTGAGAAGTGCTGGATAATGTCTAATCTAATTCAATTGCATTCAGCAAGGGTATAAAGGTTTGTGGAAGTGATTTTATTGGAGAGGGGATTGGTGCAGAAAGAGACATTGCCCCTGGGAGAGGGGCTGTGGAAGATAGAACCAAGTGATCCTAGAGCTTCATAATTTTGTGTCCCTGTGTTTACAACCTGATCCTTTTGTGAGGATGCAAGAGAAGTTACATAGCCAGATTGAGATCTTTCAACCCTCTGCTGTGAAGAAGTAGCAGCAGTGGTTTGTGACTTTGGTGATGTCACAGGGTTAACCTCTTGGGATCTCATCTTCTAGAGGACCCTTTTTGGGTTTGGTGGGTTTTCTGGATATATTTGTTGGTTTCTTTTTGGTGATTTTAGGTATGGGTTTCAGAGCAGTGGTTGCAATGCTCTGATCACCTAGAGCAGTGGGCTTAGTAGCAGGGGGAAGAGATTGAACATTTTGTTCTTGAAAAATTGGCTCTTCCTCCTCTACTTCTGTTTTGGAAGCTTTTTCAAGATTTGTTAAACGTGTAAAAAGTTCATGAGTTAGGCAGCCAGATGTGGATACTGCGCCTTGTTTACTTGCATCAGATCTGATCTGATCTTGCAAGTAAATACTCAAGAATCGAGGATGAATCAAGAAAGATTTTCTTTTTGAAATATTTTTAAAATTATTGACAAGATCATGAAACAAAACCTGGGAATAGTTAAAATCCGATTCAGTCAAAATTGCAAATCCCAGATATTGCATGTTTAAAGGAATTTCATTAAAAGCAGTTGATTTTGCAGAGAGACATGTTAAAAGAGTAGAAAAAGAATTTCATCTCTGCTGGAAAAATAGGTTTAAAGATTGTCATACCTTTCAACTGACCAGTGTAACCCCATTCCACAAACTCTGCTTGCATCTCTCTTAGACACATGATGTGTCATATCATTCGGTAGAAAAACCTGAGAGATCGATTGTGGTGTGATTTGCATAGGTGTACCCCCAACCTTTGAGATTATAGCATAAGGAACATCATCAGCGGATGTTTTGACCTTAGCATTTAACCAGAAATCCCAAAGAGAATCGATGTAAATCTTGGTCTTGGTTTCGAGCATGTGTTTAAATTTCGATTCTTTGAGAATCCGGATCATTGTATGGTATCTTGTATTGACATCAGTTTCTTCTAATATTGCAGTGTAATTGTATGGGGTTTTGATAATTAAGACGAATGGTGGTAATTCCTTCTTTGATTTCGTCTTTGATTTGGTTTTGGGAGCCATGATTTAAGTGAAAACTGTTTTGAGATTTTTGAAATTGACACAGTTTGATGAACCCTCTGTTCTTGATAGAACATGGTTTTTATAGGGTTTAGAAAAAGTGATGATGGCATGGCATCTGATGCAACAACTGTCGAATAACATCTGCCCATGTGTAATCTCTGTTCTCTAAATGGAAGACAATTGTTTGGCTAACCACTGTTGGTGAATGAGATCAGTGGATAAGAACTGTGGTTACAACTATCAGAGGATACACTTTTTGACAGTGGATAGATTTTTCTAAATGAATAGTGTTTTTATGCTATCAGTGCTTTGAACAGACTTTGAGGATTTATTGAAAAAAACAATTTTAAACTATTTTTAAGGATGGATTTTGATTTCTAAAAATATTTTTTTGCTATTTACACATGAATCACAAAGAAATTTTGTTTTTAATCCATGTTTAGCATTCCAAGCCTAGAAATCAAATTGTCAAAAGTGTGAGCATCAAGTGCTTTTGTCAACACATCTGCCAATTGATCTTTGGTATGGACATGTTGTAAAGAAATCAAACCTTTTTCATAGCAATCCCTCACAAAGTGATGTCTGATGTCAATGTGCTTGGTGGTGGAATGAGAGACAGGATTTTTGATGATATTTTCTGCTGCTTGACTATCAATTTTGAGTGGTGTTTTCAAAGCAGCGATACCAAAATCCAGCAATTGATTTTGAAGCCACAAGATTTGAGCAGTACAACTTGCAGCAGCTATATACTCTGCCTCAGCAGTGGATGTAGAAACTGCAACTTGCTTCTTGCTTTGCCAAGACACTAAGTAATCACCTAGGAATTGTGCTCCTCCAGATGTGGACTTCCTTGTGGTTTTACAGCCAGCAAAGTGACTATCAGAATATCTGCAAGCTAAATATTACCATTAGCTAGATACCAGATACCAAGTGTGGGAGCACCTTTTATGTATTTGAATATCCTTTTTACAGGAATAAGATATGATTTTCTTTGTAATGACTGTGATCTGGCACAAACACATGTTGCAAACATGATGTCTGGCCTTGATGCAGTTAGGTACAATAAAGACCCAATCATGCTTCTATACAATGTTTGATCAACAAGGTCATCTTTGCCATCAATTGTGACTAGCTTGGATGTTACCACGGGTGTGCTGCAAGGTTTACAATCATCCATATCAAATTTCTTAAGTAGTTCTTTCACATACTTATTTTTATGGATGAAAGTGCCATGTTGCATTTGTTTGACTTGTAAACCAAGAAAACATTGCAACTCATCCATTGCACTCATCTCAAACTCTGCTGCCATGAGTTTTCTGAACTCTTCACACATGGCAGTGCATGTGGATCCAAAAATGATGTCATCCACATAAATTTGGACAAGCATCAAATCCTTTCCTTTCCATTTTAAAAATAGGGTTTTATCAATCCTACCTCTGGTGAAACCAATGGATAAGAGAAAAGTGGAAAGAGTTTCTTACTATCAAACAATTGTAATTGGCTAAGGGGGAGTTTGTGAATCATGTGCAAAGTTTATCAACTTGAAAGCATGATGGTGATGAAAACAAACGACCAATTGCTTGTAGTAAAATTTTTTCATTAATTCCGATGCATCTCGTTTATAATTCAATCCATTTTCCATTCTCTAGAAACAAAAACTACAAGTAATTTCAAACTTAGATCCAACAATTGGTATCAGAGCTTGGTCAATCGATTTTGATTTAACCATCAAATTGATTTGAATAGATCAGCTATTTGTGCTAATTCGTTTGATAGTTTTACTTGAATACAGAGTTTTATTGCTACAAAAGTTTTTAAAACACAAATCTGTTGTAAACAAGAGAAATGGCACAAAACACACCGGAATCCAATATTGGGTCCATGTTCAAACCACCTATGTTAAAATGAAATGAATATTTTATTTGACAACGTAGGATGGGTCATATTCTCGCCCAACAGAACACCGGATGTTGGAGATCCGTTATGTTTGGACCTCATATACCCATGGTTCCAAGCACAGAGGATCCCCACACTCAAGTCCCTAAGAAACTTGAAAATTACTCTGAACAGGATTTCCTCAAGATTGAATTGGACGCTAAGGCCTTTAGCATCGTTGCTTCGGCCTTGCCCAATGAGATTTATGCGGGATTACTTCATCGTAATAGTGCTAAAGAGTTATGGGATGCTCTTAAGGAGCAAGTCGGTGGTACTGAAGATGTGATAGAGAATAGAGAGGTTTTGAACCAACAGTATGAAACATTTTGCCATGTTAAGGGTGAATCATTAACCCAACAGTTTGAACGACATAGCTGTCTCATCAGTGAGCTCAAATTGGTAAATGTGGAACTCCCAAATTCGACTATCAATAGTCGTTTCTTGAGGTCCTTACCTGAGAAATAGGAGACTGTAGCTTATGTCACTCGAAACAACTGTTGGTTACAAGGACATGACCTTGACACAACTTCATGGACGACTCCTCAGTTATGAGAGAGAGTTGAACCAGAAAAAGAAGTTGCAAGAGTCAGGGAAAATGACTGATGATTATACTCTAGGAAACACTGCTTTGTATAATCATGAGGCGGGGTCAAGCTATGGAAAGGATCAGAGTTATGATCATTACATTGACATAAAATCTGGAAACAATTTCAACTCTGATCCTAGTACACCTAATTTTACCCTTGCTGCAAATAGTGAAACTCAGACCTCTGATAATTTATCTTTTGAAATGAATGACTTACAGCATTTTGAACCCACTGTCTTTGAAGAAATGGACATTTTACATCAGCTGGCACTGTTAAGTGTTAGAGCAAGTAAATTCTACAAAAGAACTGGTAGGAGATTTCCAGGTTTACATGGGGGGTTGAAGGTGGTTTGGATAAGTCTAAAATCAAGTGTTACAAATGTAACAAAATGGGTCACTTTGCCAGAGAATGCAGATCACAATCTACAAGACCAATTGTAACACATCCTGGCAATAATTCTCAAGGGACTGTCCACTATTCCCAATATACCCCTGCACCTCAAATGCAAAATACTGCACATTTTGCACATCCTGTTGCTACAGTTCCTGTCCATTATGTTCAAGCACCTGCACCTTAGATTCAATATGTCCAAGCACCACCTCAAGTACATGTGCAGCAAATGCCACAAGTTACTCAAACTACTCAAACCACTGCTCCACCAGCAGAGGTTAATCAACAAAACTTTTTCACACAAGGTTTTGTTGATTGGAGTGGTTTGCCTGAGGATTTAACTGATGAAAACTTTGCTCTCTTAGCCAAAAATGATTTCGAAAATGAAAATATATGTTTAATGGCTTTAGAGACCATTTTTGAAGGTGTTGAATCTATGGAGCAGGAGTTAAAGTCTGATGTGTTTGATTGTTGTGAAGCAGTGGTTACACCAGAAGTTACACCCGTGGTTGAAGTGAATGTTGTTGATGTTGAAAAAGACCCTCTATCTGACCCATTGGATGAGCAGGTGTGTGAAGAAGAAGAGTATGATTGTGCTCTCATGGCTGCTATGACGGTATCACCTCAGATTCTTAAGGATCCATGTTCTGACAAATGCATCATTGCTTTTGCAAACATAAAACAGGTGAATGAAAACCTGAGAAACAAAATTTTAGAAGATGAACTTAATTTTGAAAAACTTGTTAAAGAGTTAAAAACAAAGTTAAGTGAAAAAGATTCTGAAATGAGAAGCCTGAGGCATGAATCAAGCATAACCAAAGACCAGCTCCGAACCATGGTAGAAAAATACCAGGTTTGCAAACAGGAGCTTGAAACTACCCAAATCACTTGTGAAAAATGGGTAGAGTCTTGCAAAGGTTATGAGCTTATGCTTGATGCTCAAATCAAGAGCAACATAAAGTTTGGAATAGGCTTTAGAGACTATGACCAGACTTGTGAAAGTGTTGCAAAAATTGATTCTGAGCTAGTTGAAATAGTCCCAACAAATTTGGCTGGTGAAGAATTAAAATCACAGATAAAAATGGAAAAAAATCATTCTTGAAAAACCAGAGGTTTCAGTAAAAGAAAAAGAAATTGAAAAATATCAGTTTAAACCAACCTGGTCAAATGAATGTGACATTTTGGAAAATTTCAAGCCAATGAACTTCTCAACCACTGATGGTTTAAAAGCACCAAAAGCACTGGTGATCCCTATCAAAGACTTGCCAGCAGAGGTTACACCCACTACTCTCAAAAAGTCTGATAGGAAAAGGAAAGAAAAGGTTAAATACTTGTTTTATGAATTTTGTGAAAAGAGAAATCATGGGGCCCTGCAGATTGCTTTCTTTTAAAAGCCTATGATATAAACAAAATTTGTGTTATACCCAAATCTCCTAGATGCACCATCTTCAACAAAACAAACCACATGACCAAAGAGTGTGCCTATCTCAAAACTTATCATCAAAAAGTAAAAGAGATTAGAGCAAAAGCTCTTGCAAGAGAAAATGCAAGTTTTTCTGAAAACAAAAAAAAATCTGAATCAATTGAAACACCTGTCACAAGAGCTTTAAAGCAAACTGTCACACCCCGACTCGCAGCGGAAGACAAATGCAGGGTGCGGCAGACACGTGGTAATTCTCCATAGGTTAAAAACATGTTATCATAAATAGAGAGAACCTCGGTTACAACATATTATCAGTATCATATTACACACCATAAGTTGCAGTACAGTACTACGAGCTATCACAGCTCTTATTCTGCTAGAGTTTACTACTACAGCCCTCCACACGCACGTTCTTTGCTCCTCTTTAGTTTTACCTGAAATGCATGTTAGTTTTTAAAAAGTCAACTAAATGCTGCGTGAGTTCCACTGGTTTAATCGCTGTGTAACAATATGTGTTAACAAGTTTAATTGCATGGGAGTAATCACAATAATGGTCATAGTCATAGTCATAGTCGCAGATGGAATTACACGAGGACACAAGTGAAACCTGACTGTTTTACCCCGGGCCGTGTCATCCCAGACACTCCCAGCCACCGGACCGTGTCACCAAGATACTCCCGGCCCATCAACTGCGTCACGTGCAGTTCAATGCCCCTTAGCAGTTGTGCCTAACAACACAACAAAATTAGGACACGTGCAGACCTGGTTGCCGACCTTCCTGTCGGGCGCGGCCTGGGTTTGTCAGACCAATAGTACTATTCACTGCCCACGGCTTACGCTAATCACTTATAGAGGGGAGGTAGTTCGTGTGCTAGATAATTCACATCATAAGTTGGTGCAGTTAACACAGTTTCATAACATGCCAATCATCTCAGAACCAGTATCACAGGTTATAAGTGGGAGAGTAAAACTCACTTCTAGGTTGGTGTAATCAACACAGTGCATAACATGCAAGTGTCCAGAAAACAGTCTAACAGTTTAAAAGTGGGGAAGTGAAACTCACTCCCAAATTAGGGCAAGGATCACAGTTTGTAACAAGTTCATGTGTTAGGGAAGTGAAATTCTCTTCATAAGTTTGTGTAATCAACACAGTTTGTAACATGCATTCCATCCAAGTAAAACAATAAAACAGTTAAAAGCGGGGTAGTGAACTCACAGTGCCAATAGGGGTCTCAACACACGAGTGGTCGAATAGCTGGATCAACTTTAATGACACACATGCAAGCATGGACTCAAATTAGTATATAAGTTGGTAATGGTCATAACTTGGATCTGGTCAGGATTTTTTACTCCGGATTGAGTCTATAGGACACTGGTATGGTGATGGACGTCAGGGTAGTATTAGTTTTTAGTTTGGCTTCCGGACACCGGTTCGCATGCCAGCCAAACTCAGTAGTTTAACATGTTCGGATAATGGTACGGGAATACCAGTAGTGCCAACACGTGGTTATTCAAGAATGATTAACTTTCCGTTAAGGGAGTTTGAGTGTTCGGGGTTCTAAACTGCCTAAATTTGAGTTTCCATTTTTACCGTCGGGAATTCTCCCGAACAGCCTTAGGACACACCCAGGGTGTCCAATTTACCCGGGAATCTCCCGGGATACTCCCCTTGTTCCAATTATAGTATTTGTCGGGTTGGGTTAGTTCCGAGTTCCGGCAGGTTCGTTATACGGTAAACTGCCGAAATTGCTTTAAAATAATCTATTTTTAATTCCATAAATTTTCATTTAATCTATATTTTATATAAAAATCTGTAAATTTTTATATAATCAGTAAAATTCTGTAGATTATGGAAAACATTTCTGGGAATTTATTTTGCTAATTTATTTATTTAAATAATTTATTTATAAAACTATTTTTAACCACATAATTCCAATTAAATACCATCAATAGATAAAAAACCAAACAAATTTTCAGAACACCTTATACATTATACATGTCCAGGAACTTCTCATAAAATTTTGGGATTTTTCCGATTTCGTTTCTGTGCGTTCCCGGCTACCGAAAACTCGCAAAAACGCGGATTTTTAACCCAAATCAAAACTCAACCAATGGACTCTGAATTTTCCCAGATCATTCACCATATATTCCTTAGTGTCTCTGTAAAATTTGGTGATTTATTGAACCATTTTGATATTGTTTCCAAAATTCTTTCTGTAAAATAGTTAAAAATTCACAAAAAATCTCAGAAAACTCCAAAAATTCTAAAAATTTACGTGGACCTTCCTGACAATACCCCACATCACCATACAAATTTCAGCTCAATCCAAGCTACACGGACCAAGTTATAGGCACAACAATTTTCTGCCTAGCCTAGATTCAGTTTTCGGGTGATATACCTAGCGATTCTTCCGTTTACAAGCATTTATCTTGATCCCAGAAGTGTGTAAAGGCTAATTCAGTACCTACACACCAAATATAATCCAAGTATGCTAGAAATTAGACCAATCAAGCGTTAATTCATTGTTTTTCGGTTAATCGAATAGTTAAGCGATTTTGGTCGAATAAGAGTTGATTAGGGTATCAAACCCCATTGATTAGCAACCATGGCTGCCATATAACACCATGGATATATGTGGTGCTCATATTCAGCCCTAAAACTTGTTTAAAACTCCAAAATTCATGGATTAAAAAGCGTTTTTCGGCTAGAAATCATGTTTAATCAAGAAACCATGCTTGAAACCTTATGGATTTGAGTTAATACCTTTGATTGGAGTTGATTTTTGAAGAACTCAGCTGAGAATGAAGGCGGGAGAGCAGGTTTTGAAAGGTTTTTGAGTTATTTTGTGAATAAAATTAAAAGAAAATGAATAAAAAAATATTTATAACCATGGGGGGGTGGTGGTGGCGGCATAGAGGTGGGCCCCTAGGGCCACCTCGTGCTTCGTTTTGCGTGCGTAAGGATGATGTTTATCTTCTGGATAAGAATAGGTTCGTTTCGGGTCCGGCGCGCGTTCTCGGTTTGCGTAACGGACTCCGTTTTGTGCGTACTTAGTGTCAAAAGACTCGGTTTTGAAAATTAGCATAACCGTCTAAAAATCCGAACCCAGTTACATTTTAATCATAAAAGTCTCGTTTGACGTTCGTTTAAGTGTTTTTAAGCTTGATCGATCGTTCCTTGCACATTCGGTTGCCTTAAGTTATGCCCGGAATGAATGCGTTTCCCCAGCCGGGCGCTGCTTCGTTTTGCGTGCCCAAGCTTTGATTATTTTTAAACCTTATGTCACAGTCTATGGCACAAATCTAAGTTATTCCTGGAACTCGGAATCTTAATTAAGGCTACCAATAAACTAATAATCAACGTCAAAGGTCTAATGCGCTGTTAAACGTCAAGTCTCCGTTTAACACGTTGTTCAAGGCTAAGGATGCCAACCTCGCATCGTTGGTCCTCATTAGTGTCATGTCAACCATGACGTGCTCTCGGATATCTCCGAGATATAACATATATCGTTTCGCACAACACACAAGTCATGAAATTTTCATAAGGTTTACTCACAATTATAGTTTTAGCCATGCTTTAAGTTTAGGACTAACTAAGGTGTACCTGGTTTCGTCATGGGTATCACACAAACCTCTGTTCACAGAGAAATTCAAGTGACAGATGCACCACCATCAAACCAGTTCCAAAGAGGTAAAAGCCAGCCTAATTATCAAAAGGTGCCTATGGTTTATGAGACTTATAAAAGGCCTTCTAAGCCAAGGGTAAATAGGCATCCTCATGGATACCAACAGTTGATGGGAAGTGGCTCGCATCAGTGGTTACAAAAACCCGACCTAACCACTGCTCATTCATCTGAACTTGAGCCTGGATCATTTGATACCCCATCCAAAGCCATTCTGGCTTTGGAAACTCACCTGAACTAATTATTTCAAAAACATGTGCAGGGAGCTTCTACTTGCCTTGACAGTCTTTGGTATGTAGATAGTGGGGGCTCCAGGCACATGACAAGATGTAAAGCCCTACTCAGACAAATACTCTTTTCGAATTAAGTAGACGTGCTTTGGCCTAATAGACAAATACTCTCATCGAGGAGCGACTTACGATATATGTCCTTCCAGTTACAAGACGTCCTTAATCGATTGGGAAAATCAAAACTTTGGCGAGATTGAAAATCGAAGAGTGGGACTAGTTATCAAGATGTGAGTTTCACCTCTAGCTTGATAACCTCGTACCCTAGTGTGGTTGGTTCTTATCAAATGATAAGGGTCCACTAGAATATCAAATGGAAATTTCCTTCAAGGTTTGGATGTCACTCCTAACTTGAGGGTAATTTTCGTGCAAAATTCAAAGTATAGCTGAGTGAAAGTCATCACCAAATGTGGGAATCACCCCTATATTGGTGAATCGTGTCGATTGTGTTATAAGAGTGTCTTCAAAGCCTCCAAGTGTGTATTGTGTTAGCCTAAGGAAAGGCATGTATGTTAAGAGACCAAAGAGAATAGAGAGAAGCAAGTAAGATAGAAAGGAGATAGTTCTAAAGAACACATAGTGAGAAATCTCCTAAACTATAGACTAGGTAAAAACATTCATACTTTTCCTAATCCCCTATAGTTATGGCTCTGATATCAATCTGTCACACCCCAACCGATGGCGAAAACATCGGGATGAGACGAAAAAATCGCTCAAAGCATCATAACACTAAATATGACAATATAAATTAAATTCAAATTTCATAGATATCTAAAATTCAAAAACATTGTTCTCAACAAGCGAAATGATAACAAACATAAACCAAGATTCAAACATCGTTTATTATTAATGTGGGTTTCTGCATCCACCCTAACTTGATTCTTCGTCACATCGTGTATCAACCTGCAACATGTATTAAAATATAATCAACAAAAATGTTGGTGAGTATACAGGTTTGATACATAGAATAATTAGAATAAATTGTTTAATAATCATACCCAACATGAATAACAATATGCAAGTTAACAAGTATGCTGAAACGGTGCAAGCTATGTGTTCAAACCAAAGTTTCCAACGCAAAGTGCCTTTCCCAAAGTCTAACGGGAGGTTAACGTGTTTTACTTAACAATACCCCAAGACTCAAGGGCGGTGCGTTAATCCTATAGCGCTATAATTGTTAAGGAAGGCTAGCAAAGTTAATGAGCACATAGACACGAAAAGTTTACATAGTATAAAAGATTAACAAGCATCACATCGTTCCATGTTTAAAAGTGGGTAGATTGTGAATAACAAGTTTCAAGTGTCGTGTGTTTGATAACGTATACATGTTGCACCCAAAAGTGTTAAAACAAAATGGGATCAAGTATACTCATATCGGTTTCGTATGGGAATTCCTTGAAATATCGCACGAGTAAATATGAGAGATTCCAAGAGAGTCGAATGAAATTGTTATCCTAGATATTAAAATAACGATTTTGTTATAATATATTGGTTGAAAGAAATCCCTAAAATTTATTGTTTATAAATTAATCATCTAGACATTATTAAATGTTAACTTTTAAATGATAAAAAAAACCTATATAATTGTTATTTACATTTTTAAATGGTGTTGATTATTTAATAATAATAATAATAATGATAATAATAATAGTGATATTGATAATAATAATAACAATGGTAATAATAGTGATAATAATAATAAAAACACTAATACTAATAATAATGAGAATAATAATAGTAGTAATATTATTGTTGACTGTTAGTAAAAAGAATTCGGTCCCAACCGGAATCGAACTTACCGTGGACGCAGCCCGGTGCGTGACTAACCCGTTTATACTCTAGTTCTTATTACTTTTATACTATTACCGGTTTCATTCGTTTGATTCTTATAAACAAAACAAGGGTGCATCGCAAATGTCGGGGCCGGTTTCGAACCCGTGACCTCCGACTGCAAAATAGATATTCCAACCACTGAGCTAATTAAACAGATGTGGTAAGTTCAGCTTTTTATTTCCTTTATACATTAGATCACTGTATCATCTTCTTCCTCAAATACTAACAAAACGCAGATTTATTATATATAAACTTTTAATTGAGTTAAATGAGTAAGAGCGTCAGTAAAAGAGTATTAATGCTATACAAGAAACAAAATGCGAAAAAATGGTATACCGAATCGATGTCGTGAGGGTCCTCGGTGTTGTTCTGGCGACTTCAGGTTTTCCGGCGTCGGTGGACTTCTCAGGCGAGTGTTGACGAAACAGAGAAGGATTTTGTGAGGGTGAGAGGGTGTCGAGACCGATCGAGTGGGGTAAAAAATGGTGATGAATGGTCCGATTTTATAGTGTTTATCGAATCTCGCAATCTTGGAAATGAATTTGTGATTGATTCGCATGGGTGTTATGGTATACGTCCAGGTTCATGATTGAAGAAAAAAGGAAACGCAGAAACAAGTTAATCTTCCGATCAATCAGCGAGGGTTCGAAAATGGAAAGAACAGCGAGGTGTTTGCTGTTTGGGCGGCAACTTTTGAAAGGGATTATAATCACCACGAGAGATGAAGTATTATATCATACTAAAATAACTCGATCTCAAGGCAGTAGCCCAGCGGTTGGCGTTTGTGTTTGATGACGAAGGCGCGCAGGTTCAAATCCCGCGGCCACCCTTTTGTTTGTTTTTCATTTTATTAGTTTCAGGTTTTTACAAATCGGTCCCTGAACTTTACTTTCTCAAAAAAAACCAAAAGTCCTTTAACCTGGTTAAATAGTACCAACTAAATTATTTATTTATTGTTTTCTATAAAGTAAAAGAATTAATATCTTTATTGGTAATATAATTTCAATCCATTTAACTAAATAGTTAAATACTAACTATAAACGAATTATTTTGGAAGTTCTTCTGAGGATTATATATTTCGTGAAGCTTCTGAGTTTCGAGGATTTGGAACCGAATTTCATTAATTTACGAGTTTAACGAGTATCAAATATCATTGTGTTATAAAGAATCAAGAATCGTGAATGACATATTGTTCAAACGGGAATCTGATTTTATTGCACACAAGTCTAAAATGAATGTACGAACACGATTAAAATACTTTGTTTTTATTAAGTTCAATAGTCTCGAATTTAATTTGAAATGAAATAGAATACAACGAGAGTACTAGTGTTTAAATATAGTAAGTACCACTTGACTTGCTAAAATAAGAAAGCGTGAAAATTGCGGTTTGTGCCATATTTTCAACGTCCTTTGTGACGATCCTTTGGGCATTTATATATATATATATATATATATGACAATGACAGTTGTGACTTTATAATCCACTATCTAAATAACTGAAGGACTGTGTCCAAATTCAGTTGCCTTTGATGGTCATTTGGAGACCTAGGCCAATTACATATAACATTCATTTAAAATGTTTAAGCATGGCAGTTGTAGCATTGTGTCCACTTGCCCTAAAAGGCAAAGGATTTATATATCCATCCTATAGTTTATATGGTTTAATAATACCATTACATAACGAGTCATCAAATGCAAGTGACTGATTATTATAAATTGGTATTTAGTCCAAGAAGATAAAAATGGCAAACTCTAACCAAGCCAACAGTAGACGCAATGATAATGATGCGAATGCTAACATTAATATTACAAGAAATGATCTCCAAGCTTTAATAGCCACGGAGGTGGGCACGGCTATAAATGCCTATGTAGAAAAACAAAACGAGTCGAGTGTTTCTCGCTCTAAACCCATCTCTAAACCTTTCTCCAAGCCTCCTCCTTCAGATCGAAAGGAGCGTTCTGTACCGTAACACCTCATAAATTCATGACCGGTAATATACCGACACGTGTCCCGCTGATCCTCATATGCCACGTGATGGACGAGAGGGACATGAGTTGCCGTTATGTTATTATTAGAACCTCTGAACGACAACTATGAAGTAGAGGGACCATATATGTCAACATGCCATTTTCTGGCCTCTGAGTGACTCTTACGGTCCGTAACCATATATGGTTACAGACCGTAAGCCAAGGGGGAATGTTGTTTCGGAAAGGTGGTTGCGGACTGCAAGGGTTATCCCATACGATCCGTAACCAATTTGAAAACAGTGGGCGCCAGAGGTCCTTACGGACCGTAAGCAATATGCCATACGGTCCGTAAGGGACTACCAGGGACAGATTCTTTGGCAGCTTGCAATGCTGCCACCTCTCTCGTGTTTTTTCCACACTTTGGCTGCTTCTTACATGTCCCTAGCCACTTGGAGACCTCTTGGAGCACCTCTAACACCTGGCAACAACTCCATACTCCTCCCTTGGCTATAAATAGCATCCATCTTGAGCATTTTTCCTTGCTCATCTTCTTTTCTCTCCTCTACTACTCTAAGTTGAAGTTCCTGAGCTAAGGAGCATCCCAACTGAGTTCTAGTCTTTCTTTGGATCACTTGTAAGTGTTCCATCTCTGCTCATTTCATTTTGTTAGGCTTTAAAGCCAAAAGTCAAGCATTATCGTAATAACGCTTTGACTTTCGCTAAGACCATTATGGTCCAGCCATTGTTCAAATCGAACGTGGCTAAGTGATCATAATTAGGTAGGTGTTAGTCTCTAAAAAGGGCACCTCCTAAAGATCACGTTTACTGGACCTATTGACGGGTTAAAGTTAAATCATAAAAAGTCAAACAGGTCAGATTTTTATAAAACTCGTAATCTGAGTTTATACATGTTATAAAAATGTTTTGACACTTAAAATAACTTGGTAATAAATAGTAGAACATGTGTAAACATGTTCAGCCCGTCAATCTCAGTCTTAGTGTCGGTTCGCAAACGAAAGTCACGAAGTTTGACTTCTACTTTGACTCTTGATTATGAATCGATTTAGCAACTTTAGCTACTGCCTTTAGGTTGCATTATAATCCTAATATAATGTAGTATAACCCTCTAAGGTTATACTACAAGATCATAATCAGAATCTGAGTTTATGCATTAGTTCTTCATTATGCCATACTTTGACCATCTTGTCCTTTTTGCTAAAAATAAGGTTTTAATCAATAAAGAACTTCTAAATGAAATATATACTGATATACTAGCTTAATTAGCATATCATGATGTTATTATACGGATCATAAACTGTGTTTTGATAATTATCACAAACTATGTCCTTAAAAGGACTAAAATACCCTTATGATGTCCAAATCGGTTTCTAAACATAATTTTCATATCAAACGTGCAACCTACTGATATAATATCATAATTGGAGTTATTTGGGGGTATCAAGTCAGAGTACATACTGAGTTTACATACGAGTTCTTGTGTTATTTCGGTAAATAACGATAACGCCCTTTCGGCACATAAATTGATTTTAATCAAGCTTTTTATATAAAAATCATTTACCTACTGAAATGTTATATTAATTAACATATGTTGGTCACACAAGCCTGTTCATAACTTCAGTTCACGCTAAACATTGCTTAAATCGTCATTTAACGACTTAAACGCCGTTTCGGCGCATAGTTTGGTTTCAAACCATACTTGACCACCAAGACTTGTTACCTACTGAGTTATAAACTCATTTTAATATATTTTTACATTAGGTATATGTCACAAACTTAGAATCCCAAATAACTTTCAAACTATGTGTGAAATGACCAAAATGCCCTTACGGTGCATAGTTTGGTCTTAAAATACAAACCACACATATATTTGATATCCTACTGATATTATATCACAAATTAAGTGTTTTTCAAGAATATTTATGATCATAACAACAAAACGTATACAAGTTCCTTTTATACATCATATAATGACCGAAACACCCTTATGAGGCATAGTTTCATTTTAAAATCATAGCAGGCACATAAGTTGGTATCCTACTGATATCACAACTTATTCAAGGTATATTTGCATGTATAACTTGTCCATAACTCATCCGGTTACCCGGTATCTCGTTTATGCGTTCGGTTAAGCTTACGTAGACTTTTTACGAAAGTTTACTGAAATGGGTCAAACCTTATCATTTTAATCTCAAATTCCAAAATGATATTGTTTAACCATATTATACAAGTCCTAACACTTGTTGGGTTTAAAATACATTCTATTCCAGTCCCCGCTTAATCTAGCGTATCGCGCCGGTTTCATTAATTTAAGTTAGCCAGTCTAAGTCAATGCCTTGAATAAGGACCCGCTAACCATCTAATTGGTTAATAATACCATTCACTCCAGACTAGAGACTTCCGGTAGATTGCATCCAAGCTAGTTATTTTATATACGGCTGTGCTTATCTTATTTTCTTGATTTAAAGAACTTTGCTAAGCCAGGTAAATACTCTTAACCTATTGTTGGAATTGAACATGTACAAAGGAACATATGATATAAAGCCAAAATACTCTATCCGTGGTTTGGTCAATACTATCAGAGTTTAGATCCTCTGATCTCTAAACTCTGTCTTCTAAAGTCTGATACTTATGCAACATCTGTCTTCACAAATGCCAAAGGTCTGACAGAAGAAAGGAAGCAGAGCTTAGTTATCAGTGTTTAGCTTAGTTGTTTTTTCAATTTTAATGTAACAATGCTTTTGCACTAACATATGTTAGGGATCAGTGGTTCTAGTTAGTTATTTTATTGTTAGATGTCACTATCAACCCTGACGTCATCAAAGATGCTCAAAGGTTAGATAGTTAGTATAAATAGTCGTGTCAATGTAACAGTTGAATTCGTCTTCTTAAAAAGATCTTTACACCAATCATTTTCTTCCATTTTTTGTACTATCAACTTATTGCAATAGGCTGAGGGGGAGTTTGTGAATCACATGCAAAGTTTACATACTTGAAAGCATGATGATGATGAAAACAAACGACCTTTACTTGTAGTAAAAGTTTTCCATTCTATTCCGCTGCATTTACTTTATAAAAGCTTCAATCATATTTCCATTCCTAAAACAAGACTACAAGTAAATCAAGCTCAGATTCTAACAATTGGTATCAGAGCTTAGTTAATCAAAATTTGATTAATATCAATTTGATTTGAAAGATCAGCTCTCCCTGCAAATCAGTTGGATAGTTTTCTTGAATACAGAGTTTTATTACGTTCAAAGTCTTTAAAACACAAATCTGTTGTAAACAAGCAGAAATGGCTCAAAACACACAGGATTCCAACATTGGATCCATGTTTAAACCACCAATGTTGAAACGAAATGAGTATTTTATATGGCAACGTCGGATGGGTCACATCCTGGCTCAGCAAAACACCGGCTGCTGGTGATCTGTTGTGTATGTACCACATATTCCAATGGTTCCCAGCACAGAGGATCCCAATACTCAAGTGCCAAAAATTCCTTATAATTACTCTGAGCAAGACTTCCAGAAAATAGAGTTGGATGCAAAAGCGTTTAGCATTGTTGCTTCCGCGCTACCCAACGAAATCTATGCTGGATTGCTCCACTGCAACAGTGCAAAAGACTGAAAGAACCGTTCGGTGGGACTGAGGAGGTGATAGAGAATAATAGAGAAGTTTTAAATCAACAGTATGAGACGTTTTGTCACGTAAAAGGTGAGTCGTTAACTAACAGTTCGAACGTTTTAGCTGTCTCATTAGTGAATTGAAACTGGTTACCGTGAATTTCCTAATTGGCTGTCAATAGTCGTTTCTTAAGATCGTTACCAGAAAAATGGGAGACTATAGCTTACGTTACTCGAACATCTGTTGGTTTTAAAGAGATGACCCTCACTCAACTTCATGGTCGACTTCTCACTTATGAGAGAGAGTTGAATCAGAAAAAAGAAGTTACAAGAGTCTGGGAAAACAACTGATGACTATACCTTGGGTAACACTGCTCTTTATAGTCATGAAGAGAGTTCTGGTAGTGGGAAAGATCAAGGTTATGATCATTATATTGATATAACATCTGGAAACAATTTTACCTCTGATCCTTACACACCCAATTTTGCTTTTGCTATAAATGGGGAAAGCCAAAACTCTGACAATATGTCCTTTGAAATGAATGACTTACAACATTTTGAACCATTGATTTGGAAAAAATGAACATTTTACATCAGCTGGCACTGTTGAGTGTTAGAGCAAGTAAATTTTACAAAAGGACTAGCAGGAAATTTCCAGGATTGTATGGGGGGTTGAAAGTGGGGTTGGATAAATCCAAAATCAAACTGCAGGTCCAATTGTGACTCACCCAGGCCCTAGACCTCAAAACACTGCTCATTTTTCCCATTATACCCCTGCACCACAAACGCTCCAAACTGCACATTTTGCACATCCTGCTACTAATGTCCTGTCCATTATATCCAAACACCTGCTCCACAGATTCAGTATGTTCAAGCACCACCTCGAGTGCATGTGCAACAAGCACCACAAAGCACTCAAACTACTCAAACCACTGCTCAGACAGAGGTTAATCAACAAAGCTTCTTTACACAAGGTTTTGTTAATGGAGTAGTTTGCCTGAGGATTAATCTGATGAAAACTTTGCTTTAATGGCTAAAAATGATTTTGAAAATGAAAAATTTTGTCTAATGGCCTTAGAGACAATTGTTGAAGGTGATGTGTCTGTGGAACAAAGGTAAAAAACTGATGAAGTTCAAAGTTGTTGTGAAGCAGTGGTTATACTAGTGGTTGATCAAAACACTGTTGATGAAGAAAAGACCTCTCTATCTGACCCATGGGATACTGATGTGTGTGAAGATGATTGTAATTGTGCTCTCATGGCTACTTCTAAGGTATCACCTCAGATCTTAAAGGATCTCTGTTCAGAAAAATGTATAATAGCTTTTGCTAACATTAAACAGGTGAATGAAAACCTTAGGAACAAAATGTTAGAAAATGAACTTAATTTTCAAAAACTTGTCGAAGAGTTAAAATCAAAATTTCTTTCAAAAGATTCTGAGATAAGTAGCCTGAAGCATGAAGCTAGCATAACCAAGGACCAACTCCAAACTATGGTAGATAAATACCAAATTTGCAAAAAGGAGTTAAAGGATACCCAAATCACATGTGAAAAATGGGTAGAATCTTCAAAAGGTTTTGAAATTATGCTAGAAAAACAGATCAAGAGTAACATAAAATTTGGCATTGGTTTTGAAATTGAAGAAGAAGCCATTAAAAATGTTACAAAAATCGATTCTAGAAAAGTTGAAGTTGTCCCAACAAACTTAGCTGGAAATAAGATAAAAATCACTGATAAAAATGGTAAGAAAATTTCTCTTGAAAAATGTTGATGCATATGTCTGTTGCCTACGTCATCGTATAACGTCGAGTCTGTGTTTAAGAGCGAAACGTTAAGTTTATGTATGTAAATGATCAAGTTCGCCCGAGCTTGTACTGGGAAGGACAATTCGCCCGAACTTCACCTAACCACATTTGGAGCGAACTTGTTTTACTATATATAGGATAGTTGTATTCTCATTTGTAAATTCAGAGATTTTGTCTACTGGACGGCGAAGCTCTGTTCAAGTGTTTCCAGGATCTGTAACATCTACTAATCAATGAAACAGTGATTAAACAGTAAAGAACTTGTATCCATTGTCGCCTATGCAAATGGATTCCGTACGTTTACCTTAGGTTTGCCAAATTAGGACCCGAACGATCTGTATAACGGACCTACAATTGGTAACAGAGCAGGATTGGCTTAATTTGAAGACATTGGACATAGAACTTCACATCTTCTACTCATTTCTTTCATTTTAAACTTTTCTTGGACATTACACGGACAAAATTGACTGATTTTCAAGTATAATACGTAAAATCCATAATAGTAAAACTCTTGAAAAGATCAGAGCTAGAAATAACTGATTTCATGTCAAAAATTAAAAAAAACAATGTAGGATAGCATAAGTTCGCTCGAACTTAGACTACAAGTACGCCCGAACTTGGCTTAAAATCACAAATTTTTGTTGATTTTAAACAAGTTCGCTTGAAGTTGTTGTATTTTTTAGTGATTTTTGAACAAGGTCGCCTGAACTTGTCTAGATTTTGCTAAAAATTAACACAAGTTCGCCCGAAGTTGCTTATTTGTTGTGGTTTTCTTGAAAGTTATTACAAGTTCGCCCGAACTTATTAAAAAGTGAAACTTTCTGAATTCTTCTAACAAGTTCGCCCGAACTTGTTAAGTAGCTGTGACACCCGGATATTTTGAACCTGTACTAATGTGACACGCGTTATGATTAAATAAAAAGGAAAATTATATAAATTTGATGTATTTTGATGTTATTTGATGTGTTGATACATTTAAAATTTATTAAAAATTGTGTTGGCAATTTTAAGATAAACACTTATCGCGTAACGGTTAAAATGCGAAACGAACATTGGTGACCGCCTGATTAATGCTAAAATCCTAAAAATAGTCTGTTATGAATAAAATAATATATTTAATCATGTCCGTGAGAAAATTATTTGAAACGCTTAAAACTCTATTTTTGCGAATTTAAGCGCGTACTGCGCAACACAGCGCGCATACTGTCAAATACCGACAACGCTGCGTGTCCAGACAAATAAAATATTTTTCAACAATATTTTGGTGAATTTAATTTTATAGAGCGTCAAAAATAATTTAAAACGCGTTAAAACGCAATTAAAACGCTAGATAAAATACCCGGTAACGCGTTAAATACCTGTATAAACTTATTATGTGTATGTATGCGTATATATATGAGAGAGAGGGACTTGTTGGCAGCTCCATGGAAGCCCACCTCTTTCTTGAAAGGTGAATTATGACAAGTGTTGAGGGGATCTTGCATGAGATCTTTACACAATCAAGAAAATCTCCATTATAATCATTTTCCAACACCAAAAAGATTTGAATCTCTCCTCACTCTCTCTCTAAAACTCACAGCTGAAACACCTCTTTCATACCTCCATTTTGAATTTCCAACCTTGTTCTTGAAGATTCAAAGGCTTTCCAAGGTGATTTCAAGCTTATATGAAGGTTTGGAGGTGATTCCAAGAAGTTTCAAGCAAGAACCAAGCTTTGTATCATCATTTTCATCCAAAACCCACTTGAATATTGAAGGTATAACTTTCATTCCTCATACAAATTCATGATTCATGGTGATGAAGATGACAGTGAAGGTTTCTCTTGTTCTTGGATTTAAACACTAACTTGAAAACTAAAACAAATGAGTTTTTTTTTAAATAAAATAAAAATGGATATATGTGTGTATATATATGGCCGTGGATGTGTATGTATATATGATAGATATGATGTTTTGATTTTTGATTAACTCTTGTATGATCGGATTCTTGAAAGATGACATGCACTAGAAGTTTGTACATGAGCTTGCATGAGGAATTTGTAATCAAGAAATGATGAAATACAATGATATGACAAATGTGGTTTGAATAAGTAAATAAACATGTAAAATAAAGTTATTTGATGTATGTTAAAGTTATAAAAATTATGTCATAACTTGGTAGCATTGCATGTTGTACTTAAGGCTTGAAAAGTAGTAAATCGGGTGATATTTGCATGATTTTTGTGCTATATATGAGACCTGCATATATATGATTAAAATTATTTTTTTGGTCAGTATATAACATGTATTGTGTTAAAATATCAAGTCGTTTCGATTTTGGATGCTTATGGTAAAGTTCGGTGCAAAACTATGCGTTAAAAACGGTAAAAATTGCCTTTTCAAGTGATTTTTATAAAACTGTTTTAGATCAGTAAATAAACTGATATTTTTGATATAAAAATAAGTATTTTAACTTATATTAAGAATCTTTGGTGTTTGGCTAGTCATACGTGACTTCTGACGCCCGAAAACGATACCGAAAACGCTATATACGCATATTTCAATGTACACGAACATAATTGTTCAAAAGTGAACTTGGTATATTATAATGTATATGTGATTATGAGGATGTGTTATGTGATATGATAAGTGATAACATGATAGTAGGAGTTTAAACTATGCATCTACACTTGTGCGGTTGAAACGGTGAATATCACATTATATGTGTAACTTGTTTGTCGAGCATGAAAATGATACATAGGTTAACTAGAAGAGTTATTTCATGTATGAATGCTTTAAAAATGATAATATATATATAAGTTAACAAAATATGTGTATGACGATATTTGTTTATATGTTCACATTTATGTATATGTATATATATATATTGCTTATAAACGGGTGTGATAACGGATATAACATATTAAGGGTCACCACTAAAATAGTTCAAGTCGCGAAAATCATAGTATATATGAACACATATATATAAATACACCAACATAATCAAAACAAAGACTTTTCGGGAAAAATCTCAAAGTTATGTGAAAATTCTAAGTATTGGAGAAACTTAGGTATTTTGTGAGTTTTGATCATTAAATCGTTCTTATTTAATTTAGGACGAATACTCAATTTGAGTGTGACATCTGTGTATTTTAATCATTGTACTATTCTGAACGATTTTGTAATTTTATAACATTGTGTTTTATTCCAAGATTTGTATATTTATATATGGTATTTCATATTTTCAATCCTTGTAAAATTCTGATCTTTCGAATCACTTCTGGAAGTGAAATCGCAAACCATTACGCAAACGAAATCAGTTTAATGTGACGTACACTCCGGAACAATGGCATAAGCTAAACATACCTTAAATACCCTTTACATAACTTAGAAATAAGTTTTGAGGGCTTCGGTATGGCAAAAACATGTTTTTGCAACTTCAGGGGCTATTTTGCAAATTCTGCGAAACTATGCCAAATAGCGTATTTCCTAATCCAGAACATATACGCACATCCAAAAATTTTTGTAGTCATTAAAATATAGCATTTTAATGATTGGAATGCAAAAATATCATTCGTTACGCGTTTACGGTCATTTGCGCGTTCGTTACGATTTTCGTCGTAATTAACCGAAAACCGCACCCGTACGACCAAACGAACGGACCTCCAAAAAGTTTCCGAGCATTTTTCAAGTTCCCTATGCTTTATCTTCCTTATAAATCTTAAAAATGGGGTTAACTGGTGTTAAAAGTTCCAAAACGCGTCGAAAATCAAGTTTTTAGGCTGCAGGGACCTGTTCTGCCAATTCTGAAACTTGTGAATCCCAGGCGCCACGTGAGAGAATCACCTAGATCTCCCGCGACGCGTGGGGGATGCCAATTTTTAGCAGAATATGGCAGACAGCTGTTTTACAGCCTTGAAACCCAAGATTCGTGATCTCCAAGCTCTAGCCTGGTCTTGACACGTCTTTGAGCGTGTGGAATGATCCTAGAATGGTCCTTGACACTTGTGATCATCAAATTCATCTTCCACAACTATAAATAGGCCCTTGATCTCACATTTTAACTTGTTCATTCCTTCCCTTTCTCTCTATAACTCTAAGAGGAGAACTCCCACTTTGTTGGAGGTTTCCCAACTGAGTTTTCTAAGTCTTTTCTTCATCCTTGGCTGCCTTGAGCACAAGTAAGTGTTCAAACTTAGTCTTGTTCACTCATTTTAGCTATTTCACGCTAAAATTCAAACATTGTTTGACTTTCAGCTTTGACCATTAATTGGTCAAAGCAAAGTCCAATTGGACTTTGCAACGTGATCGTAATCATGATGGTTATGATCCATAACAACCATGCCTAATGATTACCACATTTTCCTAGTCGAAGTGACGAGTCAAAGTTTTGGTCAATAATGAGTAAAAGTGCGCATTATTCGACGGAACTATTTTCGGGTATGAAAACACTTTGTTTTGATACCAAATCAGTTTTATAAAGCTTAGTTAGACATGTTAAACATGTCTAACTCATCACTTTTAGTTTAGTGCTTGTTTAGGGTCGTAAGTCGAGCGGTTTTGACCACCGCTTTGACTTTCGAATCCGACCTGTTTGGTCGATCTTAGGATCCGACCAAACTCATAGTAGTGACCATAGTTATATAGGGAATAACCCTTTGAGGTTATACCTTATGGTCACGTCGTTTGGTTAGTATTATGATAGGTCGTTATTATGCCCTTTATAAATGACCAAAATGCCATTTTTGCGCATAAATTCATTTTAAGCATATGTGGCTAAAGTTTTGACATATAAACTGATATTACAACATTATTAAACATGTTTGGGCATTTAAGACTCATCATAGGACATGTTTAACCATCCGATCATGCGTTTACGCAAATGACACGTTAAAGTAGCGTAAACTACCTTAACGGGTCATTACGGGTCAAAAACACTTAGGATCACTTCCAAATCAGAATGTTGAGTTTATTAAATCATACCATATGAGTTCCAACACTCGTTTGATTTATAAGACATCATTCTATCCAATTCGCCGATTAAAGTCCCGACTTATTAACATAATTATCCGATATTAGTACTCGCTTGATTTTCCTCGACTCTTGCGCTTTAATATTCTTCTTGAACAAGGATACTTTTGCAACCCAAGTGAGTACATAGTCCCCTCTTTTACGTTTTCAAATATTTTGGGTGAAACACATGTGCCTACTTGATATTTTCATGTTTTCACGCTTTCATGACATATACTTGCTATGTTCATCTAGTACAATATATATAGTACATGATTTCAATTATGTTTTTCTATATGTTGACTGAGCATACTAGCACATTGATTTCAAAGACACCTTTTGCGGCATATGTTGACTTAGCATATGAGCACATTGATTTACATTACATTTCGCTATGTATGTTGATTGAGCATGCTAGCACATTGATTTTATGGACATTTCTACTTCGTATGTTGACTTAGCATACTTAGTACATGGTTTAAAGACATTTTCATGACATTGCTTACATTGATAATGACATTTGGTTTGTTTAACGGGACATAATACATTCATTAACATTGATCATGCCGCCCGGTGGTACGTAATGGTACCATAGGACTTGACAAATCCCGTTCCCCGCTTCCTAGGTTTGTTTGGAAGTAGGGAATGACAGAATCCGAATACATTTTTTGATAAACCTTTGACTTGATAAGGGTTTATCCGACAGTCTCAAGGCTTGAATGTATGCGATAAACATAACTACATAAATGTTCATATCAAATAAAGCATTGGTTTTTCAAAACATGACTTTTGGTTTAAAACTTCGGTTTATTCAAGACATTGTTTTGTACATGACATTGGTTATACACGACATTATACATATGGCTTGAGTAAAGTCTTTTTACTTGCCATACAAGACATTTGTTATACAAGACATGGTTTATACCTAACATTGTGACATATTACAGTGTTTACACATGACATTTGACATTTGTTTGACAAGACATTTTGGTGGTTATTTGATAAGTGATTTAAATAACGAGATGTGTGTAATATGATAAAAGCATGGTGGATACGCCGCTGGTACTTCCTACATATAAGTGCTTTCATGATATTACATAACGTAGCGTTATTTAAACCACTTCGACAAAGACAAAGACATGACACATTAGGTAGAAATATCATATATTTTTCATAAGACATTGTTTTACAAATGGCATATTTTATACAATTCATTATCATCCGGTTGATTATTTAACCATACATCCTTCTTCTATATCATTTGATTTTCACATTAATTTTCATATGATTTTATAAAAGAAAACATTTTATAGGGTTCATGACCACATTTCGTTAAACTATTATTTTAACTTCAAGTCATGAATCCTCATCAACAAAACCTATGTATCTCACAAGCATTTTTATGCTGACGTACCTATTTTCACATGTGTTTCAGGAGCTAATGCTTAAGGATGATTCATGCGACACTTAGGACGGACTTGGGCTTTAGTGACTTAAAATTTAGCAAGACAAATAAATTTATGTTATGTTTCTGTTAAATTCCTGACAATGTAAACAATTTGAATCAATAATACAAAACTTTAATTTCCATGGTTGTTGAAACAATACTTCTGTTATGACACCCCCCGATGTTTCCGCCGCAGTTTGTTGTTTTACGCGGTCGGGGTGTGATATTGAGGGATTATGTTAACACATAAAAACACACCCAAATGTGAGTAGATAGTACCCTCTTTTACATTTTATAAATGTTTTGGGGTGAAACATATGTGCATAACTTTACTTTCTGTTTTCATGACATTATACATGTTTTGTTACATAGTACATATAATACACTATTTCAAAAACAAAAACTTTTTTTCTTGACATATTGACTTAGTATGTCTAGTACATGGTTTTCAAACATTTTCATGACATGCTTACATTGAAAATGACATTTGATATCTTTAACGGGACAATAATACATTCATTAACAGTGATCGCGCCGACCAGTAGTATATAATGGTACCATAGGACTTGGCAAATCCCGTTCCCGCTCCCCATGCTTGTTGGGCAGTGTTAGGGATTGACAGAATCCGATAACCTTTTTATTCGATAAACCTTGATCCTGATAAGGGTTTATGAGACAGTCTCAAGGCTTGAATGTATGCGATAAACAAATCTGATAAATGTTCATATTGATAAAAGCAATGGTAACCAAAACATAACTTTTGATTTAAACATTTGTTTATCCAAAGACCTTGTTTTGTACAAGACAATTAAATATATAGAGCATTATGCATTTGGTTTGAGTAAATACTATTTACTTGCCATACAAGACATGGTTTATACTTGACATTGGACATTATTTACATATGACATTTGACATTGATTTAAACAAGACATTATTTGATGGGTTTTGATAAGTGATTTGAATAACGAGACGTGTGTAATATGTAAAGGCATGGTGGATACGCCGCTGGTACTTCCTATATATAAGTGCATTTATTATATTACATATCGTGGCCTTATCTAAACCACTTATTCAAGGACAAGACATGACATATTTTACACATAATATTTTCATTTGGTTATATATTTAACCATACATCATTCTTTATATCATCTGATTTTCATATTGATTTTCATTTGATTTCATAAAAAGAAACATTTTATAAGGTTCATGACTACATTTCAAAAGCATTTCTTTTAACTTTCAAAGTCATGAATCTTCAACACTAAACCTATGTTACTCACGGGAATTTTTATGCTGACGTATTTACTTTCACATATGTTTCAGGAGCGAATGTCTGATCTGAGCGTGCTTCACATAGGGCGACTTGGGCCTTAGGAATCTAAAATCAAGAAACTTATTATCCTTATGTTATGTTTCTGTTTGAATCAAGAAAATGTAATAAAATTTTATTATTGTAAAACTAAACTCTAATTATCATGTGTTGTGAAACAATAATTCTACCACACGACTCCCCGACGTTTCCACCGTAATTGGTTGCTTTACGCGGTCGGGGTGTGACAGTAGCTGTTACAAGTTCGCCCGAACTTGTACAAAGGCATGAAAATCCCGAAAAACGTCTCGAACATTATATAGCGTTAGATTCATATCGACGAGACGAGTTTAAAGCTCTAATCTGGTAAAAACAGTTTTCGTAAAAATTTTAAACGTTTTTAGCGAGCCGATACGTTAAAATTATCGATTAAAAGGTCAAATTTTGCACAAAACTTTTGAAAACTGAAATTTTAGTCAGAAATGAGAAATATTAATTTTGAAAAAATGAATGATTGGGAAGAAGTGTCTTCTGCTTTGAATCATTATCAACGTTTGATCATTTGGAAAGAAAGATTTGAAATGTTTAAATACAAAAAGGATGAATCGGTGTTTGAGCTAATAAAACGTTTTAATGTCATGCATAGCTATTTAGACCGTTCTGATGGATGTTATATCAGTCATGAAGATAAGTTTTCGAAATTAGAAAATGCATTACCATCATAATGGAATGATTTCGTGAATGAATCAAGAAAGAAATGTCGATTTACCATCAATCATCTTTATACATTTATTATCGACATTTGGGATTACGTTCCTATAATTGAGAATATGAAAGTGTTAAAACTAAAGAAGATAATAATTCTGAAGTTTGTCAATCTTCTACAGGTTTAGTGAGTGATCAAGGAAAGCTGGAAACGCAAAGTTCAAATGATCAGATGAAGAGCAAAAGGAGTATAATGGTGAAGAAATATGAAGCCAAAGATTCAAGTATATCAACAAATGAAGTTTCAAGTTCTGAATCTGTGTGCTCAAATTGTGAAGAATCCAGATCTAATAATGTCAAACTTTGAAAGATATGGAAATCTTGACATTAGAAAATAAAAAGTTAAAAGAAAATGAAAGTTTTTTGAAAATAAAATAAAAATTTTTGAAAATGAAAATTTTGTTTTAAATAAAAATGTTTTTGAAAAAAAAAATATAATAAACTCGCATCTTGAAAAAATCAGGAAACTTGAACAACATGTTGAGATTGCTAAAAATAAAATTGATGATTTAGAAAAGAAATTGAAAGGTTTTGTGACTTCGTCATTGTTGTGAGATCATATTTATCCAAAAACCTATCAATGAGAATAAAAAGGAAATTCCAATAAGTGATAAAGTCACAGATTATGACAATGTCATAATTGAGGATTGTGATGATGATACCGATGATAAAAAAGCTATAAATGATAAACATGAAATATTTTTAAAACTAAAAGAAAAATTCCAAGAAACTGTTCTACAATCTACTGAAAAAGGTGAATGCTCAAAGCAAAAACCTTCTAAGCAGAATGGAGAACGAAAACAAAAGGAAAAACAAAGATATAAAAATTTTCAAAAGAAACATAAAAGCTCATCGGTACGATCATCCAATCATTATAAAAACTCACAAAAATCTGAAAATAAGTGGTCCAGGTCAGACCATAGTGCTTCAACGTCAAATCATGCTTTTAGAAGAAACAGGAAAGATGGTTACCACACATCAAATCTGTTGATGCATATGTCTGTTGCCTTCGTCATCGTATAATATCGAGTCTGTGTTTCGGAGTGAAACGTTAAGAGTGATATGAGACAAGTTCGCCCGAACTTGTAGAGCTCATGATCAAGTTCGCCCGAACTTTGTCCTGTCCATGACTTAGTTCAAGCGAACTTGTATTAGTATATATAGGTGACTTGACTTTTCATTTGTAAGAATTAGATATTTTGTCACGACAGAGGCGAAGCTCTGTCCAAGTGTTTCCAGGATCTGTAACGTCTACATATTAATGAAACAGTGATTAAACAGTAACAAACTTGTATCCCATGTCGCCTATGCAAACGGATTCCGCACGTTTACCTTAGGTTTGCAAAATTAGGACCAGAACGATCCGTACAACGGACCTACAATTGGTATCAGAGCAGGATTGGCCTAATTTGAAGACATTGGACATAGAACATCTCATTTTCTACTCATTTATCTTAATTTTGATTTTTCTTGGACATTACACGGACAAAATGGACTAATTTTCAAGTATAATATGTAAATCCATAATAGTAAAACCCTTGAAAAGATCAGAGCTTAAAACAAACGAATTCATGAAGAAAATTTGAAAAAACCATGTTTGTAAACACATGTTCGCTCGAACTTATCATCAAGTTCGCTCGAAATTGACTGAAAAATTCCCATTTTTCATCAAGTTCACCCGAACTTGATTGATATTTCACTGATTTCTATCAAGTCCGCTCGAACTTGCTAGACAATTCTTCAAATTTAATAAAGTTCACCCGAACTTGATAAATCTCTTGAAATTCTTACAAGTCCGCTCGAACTTGTTAAAATTTGATCAAGTTCGTCCGAACTTGACATATTTTGTTGAAAATTGATACAAATTCGCCCGAACTTGTTCAAATTTCAACAAGTTCGCCCGAACTTGTCAAATAGTATACAAGTTCGCTCGAACTTGTCAAGAAGGGTACAAGTTTGCCGAACTTGTCAAGAAGGGTACAAGTTCGCCGAACTTGTCCATTACAAGTTCGCCGAACTTGTCCATTACAAGTTCGCCCGAACTTGTCCAAGGTTACTAAAAAATAAAAACAAAAAAAGGCATGAAAATCCCGAAAAACGTCTCGGATATTATATATCGTTAGATTCGTTTCGACGAGACGAGTTTAAAGCTCTAATCTGGTAAAAATAGCTTCTGAAAAATTTTAAACGTTTTTAGCAAACCGATACGTTAATATTGTCTATTAAAAAGTCAAATTTACTAAAATTGTCTGTTTGCTAATCACTATTCAAGTGTTTTTGAACGACAGATAAATTTAGGAAAACGAAATGGGGTCCGTGATGCCACCAAAGTTGATGAGTATGGACGAGTATTTGGATAGTGCTGAAATGATTAAGAGCAAGAATGTTCTAATCATGAAAGAGTTTGATATCTTCACGATGCTGAAAGGTGAATCAATGAAACAAATGATAGAGTGCTTCTGTCATTTGAAAATTCAGATGAGAAGGCATGGACTTGATAAGACAGAAGAAGAGTATATTGACAAATTGGCCGATGCTCTTCCAAAGGGTGAATGGACAACGTACCTAATGGTACTGAAGGAAAGTCTAAGCTGGGAAGTTTTCAAGTTTTCCACTTTTATCGACAAACTGGAGGGGCATGAGAAGGAATTACTAAAGAAGTCTAATCTTGTTAGTGATCAAGGAAATAATCAGTTAAAGAAAGAAGGGAGTATAGTAGCTAAGAAATGTGAAACACAAGTTTCAAGTACGTCAATAAATGAAGCTTCAAGTTCTGAATCTGTGTGCTCAAAGTGTGAAAAATCCAGATCTGATGTTGTCAAACTTTTGAAAGATGTGGAAAGTTTGACATTAAAAAAAAAGTTAAAAGAAAATGAAAAGAATTTTTAAAATAAAATAAAAATTTTAGAAATGAAAAATTTGTTTTTGAAAATATTAGTATTGAAAATCAAAAAGCAATAAATTCTCATCTTGAGAAAATAACTCAACTTGAAAATAAAGTTGAGATTGCTAAAAATAAAGTTGTTGATTTAGAAAAGATGTGAAAGGTTTTGTGACCTCGTCATTAAAGTTAGAACATACATGTCCAAAACCGATCAACGAAAATAAAAAGAAAATTCCAGTAAGTGACAATGTCACAAATTATGACAAAGTCATAATTGAGGATTGTGATTATAATACCGATGATGAAAGAGCTAAAAATGATAAACATGAAATATTTTTAAACTAAAAGAAAAATTTCAAAAAACTGTTCTACAATCTACTGAGAACGGTGAATGCTCAACGCGTAAACTTTCTAAGCAGAATGGAGAACTAAAACAAAAAGAAAAACAAAGTTTTAAAAATTCTGAAAATTTTCAAAAGAAAAATAAAAGCTCATCGGTACGATCATTCATCATTATAGAAATTCACAAAAATTTGTAAATCAAAACTCACAAAAAGTTGAAAATTAGTGGTGTAGGTCGGACCGCAGTGCTTCAACGTCAAATCTTGTTTATAGAAGAAGCAGGAAAGATGGCCATCACACTTCAAATCAATGTTATGATTTGAGTGTTTGGTTTGCTAAAAAGGATCAATATGAGAACATGAAGTGTCATAAATGTGGAGTAACTGGACACATTGCTAGAAAATGTTTTCAAATTAATCCTAAACCTGTTCATATTGTAAGAAAATTTTTGAAGATTTGAAAGTATCAACTCAGGTTTGGAAACAATGTACAGAAACTACAAACAAGGTGAAACCATACTTAGTTTTCAAATTTTGAAACTGGTGAATCTTTGAATAGTAATGAACAAAAAGTTTCTACATTGTATTTCAAGAAAGTTTTAACGAAAGATCAAACATGGTGGGTAAAATAAAAAGAAGTCAAACAATCAGTGAAAATTGAAAGTTTAGAGGATTTTCCGAAACTTGAGAAAGTCCAAAATAAACCTGATTGTGAAAAGAAAGTCAAAATTAAGGTTGAAGAAATAACACCTAAGACTGCAAAGGTTTGGGTGTCACTATTCAACTTATTGTTTGAATTTATGTGCAGGAACTTCTGAGAAGAAAGCAAATTAATGAGAATGGAGTTATGTGGCACACAATGAAGACGGGCCGGGTTATCAAGTTTTATATAAAGGCCATTTTTACAAAATTTGAAATTTAAATAACGTTTATTTTACAATTTTTGAAAATTTTTGGAGAAAATTTTTCGAAAAAACATGTTTCAATAATGTTTACTTGAAAGTTTTACAATTTTTGAAGAAAATTTGAAAATATCACAGAACCCTCACTATTGAACAGACAAAACTCAGGGATATAAATGTTTTATAAATATAAAGGTGTCAAGGTTTTTGTCATCATGAGGGAGAGAGTATTTAAAAGAAATTTGTGAAGCAGTAATGGATGGAGAATTAAAGTGATTCTCATCGGTTGGTCAATGTTTTTCCATAAAAAAAAAATCCAAAAATATGTTTTTGGAGTTTAGGGGGAGAATTTTTTTTTCAGAAAATCCAAAAACATATTAAATGCAAAAAGAGTTTTGTGTGTATAAAGAAAATGATAGTACATCAGTGGACTATCACATTATGCTAAGGATTTGTAAAGTTTAAAAGTGATAAATAAGTCTTACTGTGGATATGTCGATAGGCTTTACACGTTCAGTAAAATTGTTTCTGAGATATAAGCTAAATTTACAACTGCTTAATCTTGTGGATTAACATCTCTCGGATATATGGATTTAGTACTCCGAAATTTCGTTTGAGAGATTGCCTGATTCTGAGATACGAGGTCTTTATAGATAGTTGATATATGGGGTATTATATAAGTTCTTCTGATTTTGCGGAAGCAATAGCCTAGAACTTCTATAATGCTTTTGCTATAAACTCCTAAACTGCATGCAAAGCTGAAAAGTATCAAAAGATCTAATCATTTGCAATGCTTAAAAGATTCCTTAAATGGAACACATCTATAAGTCGAGCCTTCATCTCTTTGTCGATATGGTGGTATTAAACTGAGCTCTCAAGGCTTCGCATTAACCCAGATACAGATATCAATTATGCTATATTCACCTGTAAGATGAAATCTAGGGAATCTTGATATGAGAGTATATTCTGAGATGGGAACCATAGTTAAGTCAAGTTTCTTAATTCTACATAACGTATCTTGGAATAATTGAGAAATGTGTTGAAGTTTAAGGGGACAAATATATCGACAATCTAGGTAAATTTGTTTAAAACTTAGTGTCATGAAGAGGTCAATGGTACTTGTGATATGTCTCAAAAACTGATATGATCCTTTAACACAAACTCAACAAAATATGTTTGTAAATATGTTTGTACATAGTTAGAGCATGATATTCATTACATAAAAACAAAAAGATTATATTATCTTTTAATTTCGACCGCTGATGATGAAAAGCTGATTTTCAAAGTCTAGAGTTGCTGAATAAAATCTAAAAACTTTTGAAAATTGATCTGAAAAGTTTAAAAATTCATTAAGTTGAAACTTACATTTGAATAAATATGTCAGTTTAGTGTCAAAACGTTTAATCAAGATCATTAAGTTGAACTTGATACATAAATCAGATATTCAAGATCATTAATTTGGACTTGATTAATTGAGAGGGTTTAAAAACTGATAAAAAGATTAAAATTTGAAATATCATATTTAGAGATTTCAAAGTTTGAATCTGAAATATTTTATTTGAAAGTTTGAGGAACTTTGAAACAGGAAGTTGATTTTAAGGAGGAGCTGGATAAAACACGATGATTGAAGATACCAGAAAGCTCAAAGCAATGGGGAGCATGGTGATTAAAGTTTTATCAAGACAAGCTCGAGAAGAAAAGAGAAAAGGATTGTAGATGCTATGAAGATCAAGAAAGTTAAAGTTATTCAAGAAATAAAGATCAAGAGAACATTAAAAACTCAGGAACTTAATTGAAAAATGATGACTATGGCAACATCCAAGGGGGAGGTTGTTGATGCATATGTCCGTTGCCTACGTCATTGTATTACGTCGAGTCCGTGTTTAGGAGCGAAAAGTTTAGTTTATGTATGATTAGAATCAAGTTCGCCCGAACTTGTAAAGTGCATGAACAAGTTCGCCCGAACTTGTCCATGACTTAGTTCAAGTGAACTTGTATTAGTATATATAGGTGACTTGACTTTTCATTTGTAAGAATCAGAGATTTTGTCAATTGGACGGCGAAGCTCTGTCCAAGTGTTTCCAGGATCTGTAACTGTTGGAATCGGTATGCCCAAGACACATATTAAATTGATGTGGCTAGTACGTTATGATCCAAGTCGGGTCATACCCAATAACAAGCTAGACAAACACCCATAATATTTATTTATGATATGATCAAACAAATAAATATTAACACTTAGAATATTTAGAAATTGGTTTTCTAAATAATTGCACTTGAGAAACTAATAAATTATACAGATAATTTATTTTCAGAGAATATTTTATATTGTTATTTAATGGGTTAAATAATATTATAAATCGTTGTGATATGTTGCATAAGTCTTATAACATGTGATGTTATAATTTTATAAAAGTTATAAAATAAATATAAGACTTTTAAAAAATGAAATTGAAAATGTTGGGTGACAAAACAAGGCCATATGGCCGATTTTTTGGGTCTTCCCAAGGTGGTCTTCCACCATTCATATTTCATGCAATATCTTACATATCTCACATTATCCAACATGAGACCTTAGAAGATATATGGAGATTGGTTTTTTATATCTCATATAATTCTTCTAGACATTTATTCTCTAAGATAATTCAAGTTGAAAGAAGTCTTGTGAATGCTCTCAAATTTTCGGCCAAACATAGTGTTTGTCCAAGAGTTTTTCAAATTTAATTCAAGTGTTCAAATCCTAGCAAAAAAATCATAGTGTTTTGTTGGAAGGCTTGGGGTATACAAGCTTGAGATCTTCTACTTAGAAGATTACCATTCAAGAAGCATCATCCTTTCATCTACTTGTTATTGAAAGGTAGTATTCTTGAAACATCCTATGGTTGTGTTTTGATAGCATGCATGTTCATATATGGATCCGGGTTTTGGTTTTACCTATAAAATGGGTTTTATATTTTGTAAATAACATGTTTTAAGTAAGTATTCCGCTGCGTTTTTATTTTATATGGATAAAATAACCTTGATAAACATGTTAAAAACCCCAAAAGTGGTATCAGAGCCGCTTATATGAATGCATGCTTCAATGATTTAAATTTTCGGGATTTTGGTTTTGGTTAAAACCCTATGGCCGAAAATTTTGATCATGGTTCTCCTTTTGTTTTTCAAGATGTTTATTATACATGCATAAAAGTATCTTGAAAAATTATGTCATTTGGATGATTTGTTAGTTTGGACAAAAAACCCATCTTTTCGGTTTTACACTTGGCTAAAAATTTGGATGTAAAAGGAAACCATTTTTGCTCATGAATTTTATATATGTGGATATATATTTTGGTGTTCATAACTTAGCCATGACCTTGTGTATGAATATTTTGAATGTTTGTGTTTGTGATTTATATTTGATTATTTAAATGGTTTGTAATAATTAATTATCTTTGTTCTTCCATTTGTGAAAAATGTAATTTATTTATTTTTCATTTGGCATGTAAAATAAATAGATTAGTTGCATTTTATTTTTACTAAAAAATGTACTAGGATAATTTTATGTAAAAAAGGATGCACACAAAAATGCGTTTTTGGTTTTGGCCAATTTTGAGCCTAAAGGACTTAATAGTTCTTAATGGGATTTTAGCCCAATAATCAAAACACATTTTTGAAGCTCAAAGGAGTTTGGAGCTGATTTTAAAGTTCATTTGGAAGCCCAAAGAAAGTGGAGAAATCGCAACACAAAAGGAAGACTTGAAGCATTTGGATGCGGGTTCAAGTGGGAGTTCAACAACACATTTTTTTGTGTCAATATTCACCCTTTAGGAAGGACCTTTTGGCACACTTGTTTCGGCTAACAAGTGTTGTCAAAATAGTTGGCTATGGTTATGCACCTACTTTTATGTGTTATGCTTGTGTGGTTGTTTGATTTATGGTTGTTTAGATGATATTTGGATATGCATGCTTAACACTTATAATCCATAACAAGCTTAAAATTGGTTCTTTACAAAAATCATTAAAAGTGGTTAATAAAATTGTTTTATTAAAGGTTAATGATTTTATAATAAAATGAGTTTTATTAAAAGAACCTCAAAAAATGGTTTTCACTAAAGTACCATGAATTTGAATGCATGCAAATGTATGGTACATAAAGTTTTCTAAAACTAGAATTTTGAAAACATAAAATCCCTTTTACAAAACGAGTGAACACCATCCTTTTACACAACACTTGAATCACTAGAGAATTCTTTGTGGGATAAAGGTCACCTAACCACATTTGAAGGAACTTGTGTGTTTGAGGTAGGCTTACCATATTTGTGGGATAAAGGTCACCTAACCACTGGTATGTGTAAACTTACATGTGTGTGTAAGTAGGACGACTTGATTTGGAAACCATGTGATTAGGGTCACCGAAGCATGGGTACAAAGGTGTTGATGGGATTAAACATGCCAACTAAACATAAAGATGTTTAACCGATCCCATATGGCTAGAAATTGCAAACGGTTGCAATTGTCAAACGTTGACTACCTTGTTAATTTAAATAATGTGATAAAGGTCACCTAACCAATGTTTAAATGTAAGTTGGATTCTAGATTTTAATTATTAATAGTCTGTGAGACATAAAAGTGTATTAATGATTAAAAATTTAATAATATCGAAAATACTAAAATTAAACTTTGTTAAAATTTTGTAGATGGCCGCTAAGATGCAAACACAATTACCCAAACCGCCTGTAACCTATCACTAAGAACCATCCGTGAAAAGGATCGTCTCAACCATAACAACTTCATGGATTGATATCGAACTTGAGAATCGTTCTCAAGCAAGAAAAGATATCATATGTGTTGGACGATCCTATTCCCGATGAACCTAACGTAGAAGATGTGGAAGACTATAACGATTAGGTTAAGTATACCGAGGACTCCATGCAAGCTTCTTGCCTCATGTTGGGAACTATGATTCCCGAGATTCAAAAGGATTTTGAACATCACGGGGCGTACGACATGATTACCCAATTGAAGGAAATGTCCCTTCAACAAGCTAGGGTAGAACGCTTCGAAACGGTTCGGGCACTTCATACATGTCGAATGGAGGAAACCCAGTTGGTCTCATCTTATGTCCTTAAGATGAAAAGCCACATTGATCGCCTCGAAAGGCTCAATTGTCCCGTCTCTAAAGAGTTGGCTACGAATTTGATCCTCAACTCTTTAACAATGAAGTTTGAGACTTTTATCATGAATTATAACATGAACGGATGGGACAAGAGGATTGGTGAGCTTCATGCAATGCTCAAAACTGCCGAGGCAGGCATGGGTAAAAACGCTTTACCCGTTCTAACGATCAATGAGGGAGGCAATAAGAAAAGGCCCCCCCCGACTCCAAGGAAAGTTTTGCCAAAAGGAAGGGCCACGTCAAAGGGAAGGGAAAAGGAAAGGTTAAAGCGGAACCCACGAAACCAAAGGAAAAAAAGCAAAAGGTTGCTTCGACTGACCCATGCTTTGAGTGTGGAGAGATAGGACATTGGAAAAGAAATTGTCCAACCTATCTCAAGGAGTTGAAAACAAGAGGGATGCGGGGCAAACCTCAGGTACAATCTTTATTATACATATTGACATTAATGTTATTTCTTCAAACACATGGGTATTGGATACCGGATGTGGAACCCATATTTGCAATTTGTTGCAGGGGTTCAAAAGAAATAACATTACAAGAAGGGAGACATTAGTCTCTTCATGGGCAATGGAGCAAAGGTTCAAGTTGAGGCCCGAGGAGATTATGTTTTGAAACTTCCAAGTGGTTTGGAAATCACCTTGAAAAATGTTTTGTAAGCTCCTAGTTTGACTAGGAACATTATTTCAGTTTCCCTCTTGCGACACTATGGTTTTAATTTAAAGTTTGTAAACGTGACATTTATGTTTTGATGAATGACATGTTTTACTTTAAAGCTATGCCTTCAAATGGTATTTATGAATTGGTTCATGAAATACATCATTTGCTAGTTCAATGTACCAAGCAACCACCAAGAAACTCAAATTAGATTTGAGTGATTCCTATCTTTGGCATTGTCGCCTTGGACATATAAACAAAAATCGCATGCAAACACTTCGAAAGAATGGTCTTTTGGAAACAAATGGAGATGATTCATTTGATGTATGTGAATCTTGTTTACAAGGAAAAATGACTAAGGCACCCTTCAGTGGCACCTTTGAAAGGGCAAAAGACTTATTAGGTATCATACATTCGGATGTATGTGTCCTTTTAAGCCAATGACTAGGAATGGTGAAAGATACTTCATTAGTTTTACCGACGACTATAGTCGTTATGGTTATGTGTACTTGATAAGACACAAAGATGAAGCGTTTGAAATGTTCAAAGATTTCAAAAGTGAAGTAGAAAATCAACTCAAGAAAACAACCAAAGTCCTTCGCACTGACAGAGGAGGTGAATACCTTAGTGATGTTTTTCAAGATCATCTTAGGGGTTGTGGGATCATCTCACAACTTACTCCACCTGGAACACCACAACATAATGGTGTGTCTGAAAGGAGGAATCGAAATCTATTTGATATGGTTCGATCTATGATGGCTAGAAGCACATTGCCTCTATCATTTTGGGGTTACGCTTTGCTCTCCGCGGCCCGTATACTGAATATGGCCCCAACCAAGAAAGTGGATAAGACACCTTTTGAAATATGGCATGGAAAGGCTCCATCATTATCATATTTGAAGGTATGGGGTTGTGAAGCTTATGTGAAGCAATACACCCCAAACAAATTGGAAGTACGGTCCACTAAGTGTATCTTTGTAGGATATCCTAAAGATGATATAGGATATTACTTTTACGATCCAACAGAGCAAAAGGTATTTGTTGCTCGAAAGGGTAAGTTCTTGGAAGCTAAGTTTCTTATGGAAGGAACTAGTAGTAGAACAGTGGAACTTGATGAGGATCAAGAACACAAGCCGATACACGTTTGGTTGATATTAGCACTCAACAAGAGGTTGTTGAAGAGGATCAAGTGGTTGATCAATACACACGAAACATTCGCAGATCTGGTAGAATTAGTAATCCACCCGAAAGATATGGATTTTTCATGGATGGATGCTACGTGGTAGATTCAGATGAACCAACCACATACCATGATGCGATGTCACAATCCGATTGTGATAAATGGTTTGAAGCCATGAACGTAGAGATGCAATCAATGTATGAAAACCAAGTATGGGAATTTGTTGTGCCACCTCTTAACTCCAAAGTTGTTGGAAGTAAGTGGGTTTTCAAGAAGAAAACAGATATGCATGGTAACTTGGATACTTATAAAGTGAGACTTGTAGCAAAAGGTTTCACTCAAACTCATGGGGTTAGTTATGATGAGACCTTCTCGCCCGTGGCGATCCTAAAGTCAATTAGGATATTATTTGCCATAGCTGCATATTACGATTATGAGATTTGGCAAATGGATGTCAAAACAGCTTTCCTCAATAGATATCTTAATGAAGATGTCTATATGGTTCAGCCTGAAGGTTTTGTCGATCCAAAACATCCTAACAAAGTATGCAAGTTAAAGAAATCAATATATGGATTGAAACAAGCATCTAGAAGTTGGAATCATCATTTTGATGAAGAAATTAGGAATTTTGGATTCATCAAGAACGCCGATGAAGCTTGTGTGTATAAAGAAGGCTAGTGGGAGCATCATCACTTTCGTAGTACTGTATGTCGATGACATTCTACTATTTGGAAAAGATATTCCAACCATGGAAGGTGTTAAAACCTGGCTTGGAAGTTGTTTTTCCGTTAAGGATCTTGGTGAAGCCGCCTATATTTTGGGAATAAAGATCTATAGGGATAGATTAAGGCGCTTGATAGGTTTGAACCAAAGTGCATACATTGACAAAGTCTTGAAAAGGTTCAAGATGGAGAACTCTAAGAAAGGTTTGGTACCTATTCAAAAGGGAACGATATTGAATGCATCTCAATGTCCAGCTCAAAGGATGAGCAAGAAAGAATGAAAGGAGTCCCATATGTGTCTTATATAGGATCCATCATGTATGCAATTATATGCACTAGACCGGACGCGTCATGCACCTTAAGCATGACAAGTAGATACCAGCAAAATCCAGGTAACAGTCATTAGATGACTGTTAAAAGCATATTAAAGTACCTTAGAAGGACTAAGGATATGTTTCTAATATATGGATCTGGTGAAGAGGAACTCGTTGTAAAGGGTTACACGGATGCGAGTTTCCATACTGACCGAGATGGTTCTCGATCACAATCTGGGTATGTCTTCATTTTGAGTGGAGCTGGAGTCTCTTGGAAGAACTCAAAGCAGGATGTTGTAGCATTGTCCACTACAGAATCAAAATACATCGCCGCTTCATTGGCAGCGCAAGAAGCTGCATGGTTGAAGAAATTCATCACCGACCTAGGGGCAGTCCCTACCATTCAGGATCCCCTAGAGATCTTTTGTGATAACGAGGGTGCGATTGCACAAATTAAGGAACCTCGTGCACATCAAAATACTAGGCACATTGAGTAGAGATTCAACTACATAAGGGATGAAGTTGAAAAGGGAAAGATATGTATTCGCAAAGTTCACACCGATCAAAACATTGCGGATCCTCTCACGAAGCTCCTTGAACGGCCAAAGCATGAGGGTCACACTTGTGCCTCAGGGCTTCGATATTCTAGTGATTGGATTTGATCTATTTAGTATTGGATATCGGAACAATTGTTATTATGACTCATTTAATGATTATGGAATTTTGAGTTATGTTCCATTTTAGCATGTTAAAATCCATGAATAAGTTAATTATTCTAAATGTCCGTAGTCAATCATATTTGTGGGAACAAAAATATGAAGGTAAGACTATTATGAACTTGGATTGGTGGATATTCATTAGGTGTGAATATAGAGCAAAGTGTTGCTGCCAAAGTTCATAGATATTTGTGGGATACAAATATTGGACTGACCCGCTCTTAAATATTACTACATGGAATCTTTGTGATTGATCATAAGTAATTTTGAGTAAAGGAGAATATCATAGTATCCTCTGACCTGAGATACATATTGGGTCTTGATATTCACCAAATGTTATACTTTGATTTAGTTCTTTGCTGTTCTGAAACATGGCAGTACATAAGGCTAAGCTCAGGTGTGGTACAAGGTGATTGTGAGAGACATATGTAGTCAAGATGGGATTTGTTCCTCTTATTCATTGAGAGTAAGATGTCTAAGGCCTGCTAAAGTTAAATCAACAGAGAATGATCACTCTATGTATTTGGATTTGACATGACATCTGTAACAAAAGGATAAATGATCGTTTCACCTAAATCATGTTCAAGTAAGGGACTTGAAGGGGATGATGTTATTGAATTGCACTTCGTCATACGTATTAGGGGTAGTAAACCGTTGTTAGGCGGTATTTGCTACTTGCATCAATCTTCTAT
Organism: Scalesia atractyloides; assembly: GCA_947069175.1. Taxonomy (NCBI): domain Eukaryota; kingdom Viridiplantae; phylum Streptophyta; class Magnoliopsida; order Asterales; family Asteraceae; genus Scalesia; species Scalesia atractyloides. The sequence goes on along the minus strand of CAMTDV010000016.1, from coordinate 54,577,183 downwards.
GTATCGTGTGCAAGTGGTAGATTGTTGGAATCGGTATACCCAAGACACATATTAAATTGATGTGGCTAGTACGTTATGATCCAAGTCGGGTCATACCCAATAACAAGCTAGACAAACGCCCATAATATTTATTTATGATATGATCAAACAAATAAATATTAACACTTAGAATATTTAGAAATTGGTTTTCTAAATAATTGCACTTGAGAAACTAATAAATTATATGGATATTATATTGAATATAGAATATTTTATATTGTTATTTAATGGGTTAAATAACATTATAAATCGTTGTGATATGTTGCATAAGTCTTATAACATGTGATGTTATAATTTTATAAAAGTTATAAAAAAATATAAGACTTTTAAAAATGAAATTGAAAATGTTGGGTGACAAAAACAAGGCCATACGGCCGATTTTTTGGGGTCTTCCCAAGGTGGTCTTCCACCATTCATATTTCATGCAATATCTTACATATCTCACATTATCTAACATGAGATCTTAGAAGATATATGGAGATTGGTTTTCTATATCTCATATAATTCTTCTAGACATTTATTCTCCAAGATAATTCAAGTTGAAAGAACTCTTGTGAATGCTCTCAAATTTTCGGCCAAACATAGTGTTTGTCCAAAAGTTTTTCAAGTTTAATTCAAGTGTTCAAATCCTAGCAAAAAAATCATAGTGTTTTATTGGAAGACTTGGGGTATACAAGCTTGAAATCTTCTACTTAGAAGATTACCATTCAAGAAGCATCATCCTTTTCATCTACTTGTTATTGAAAGGTAGTATTCTTGAAACATCATATGGTTGTGTTTTGATAGTATGCATGTTCATATATGGATCCGGGTTTTGGTTTTACATATAAAATGGGTTTTATATTTTGTAAATAACATGTTTTAAGTAATTATTCCCTGCGTTTTTATTTTATATGGATAAAATAACCTTGATAAACATATTAAAAACCCCAACAGTAACATCTACTAATCAATAAACGGTGTTAATAAGTAACAAACTTGTATCCAATGTCTCCTATGCAAACGGATTCCGCACGTTTACCTTAGTTTTGCCAAATTAGTGCCTGAACGATCCGTACAACGGACCTACAAAATTAATGTTATGATTTGAGTGTATGGTTTGCTAAAAAGGATCAGTATGAGCACAAGTAGTGTCATAAATGTGGAGTAACTGGACACATTGCTAGAAAATGTTTTCAAATTAATCCTAAACCTGTTCATATTGATAAGAAAAATTTTGAAGATTTGAAAGTACCAACTCAGGTTTGGAAAACAAGGTGAAACCAGTTATTACTAAGTTTTCAAATTTTAAAACTGGTGAATCCTCGAATAGTAATGAACAAAAAGTTTCTATATTATATTTAAAGAAAGCTTTAACGAAAAATCAATCATGGTTGGTGAAAGAAAAAGAATTTACACAATCAGTGAAAATTGAAAGTCTAGAGGACTTTCCAAAACTTGAGAAAGTCTAAAATAAACCTGATTATGAAAAAAAAGTCAAAATTAAGGTTGAAGAAATAACACCTAAAACTGCAAAGGCATGTGTGTCACTATTCAATTAACTGTTTGAATTTTTGTGCAGGAACTTCTGAGAAGAAAGTAAATTACCGAGAATAGAGTTCCGTGGCACACTATGAAGACGGGTCGGATTATCAAGTTTTATATAAAGGCCATTTTTACAAATTTTGAAATTTAATACAATTTTTGAAAATTTTTGGAGAAAATTTTTCGAAAATACATTCCAATAACGTTTTATTTGAAAATTTTACAAATTTTTGAAGAAAATTTGAAAAATTTCACAGAACCGTCACTGTTGAAAAAACAAAATTCATGGATATAAATGTTTTATAAACACAAAGTTGTCTATCATGAGGGGGGAGGATTTAAAAGAAATTTGTGAAGCAGTAATGGATGGCGAATTAAAGTGATTCTCATCGGCTGGTCAATGTTTTTCTGTAAATAAAAATAAAAAAAAATATAAAAAATATGTTTCTGGATTTTAGAGGGAGAAATATTTGAGAAATACAAAAACATATGAAAAATTAAAAAAAGTACAAAAACATTGAAAAAGACAAAAAGAACGAGGTGTCACAAAGGAAATGATAGTACATTAGTGGACTATCACAGTACGCTAAAGAATTGTAAAGTTTATAAAGTGATAAACAAGTCTTACTATGGATGTGTCGATAGACTTTACACGTTTAGTAAATTGTTTTTGAGATATAAACTAAATTTTACAACTGCTTAAACTTGTGGATTAACATCTCCCGGATATATGGACTTAGTACTCTGAAATTTTGTTTGAGAGTTTGCCTGATTCTGAGATACGAGGTCTTTATAGATAGTTGATATCTGGGGTATTATACAAGTTCTTCTGATTTTGAGGAAGCAATAGCCTTGAACTTCTATAATACTTTTGCTAAAAACCCCTAAACTGCATGCAAAACTGAAAAGAATCGAAAGATCTAATCTTTTGCAGTGCTTAAAAGATTCCTTAAATGGAACACACCTTTAAGTCGAGCCTTCATCTCTTTGTCGATACAGTGGTATTAACCTGAGCTCTCAGGCTTCGCATTAACCCAGATATAGATATCAATTACGCTATATTCACCTGTAAGATGAAATCTAGGGAATCTTGATACAAGAGTATATTCTGAGATGGGAACCATAGTTAAGTAAAGTTTCATAATTCATACCTAACATATCTTGAAACAATTGAGAAATGTGTTGAAGTTTAAGAGGACAAATATATCGACAATCTAGGTAAATTTGTTTAAAACTTAACGTCATGAAGAGGTCAATGGTACTTGTGATTTGTCTCAAAAAAACTTATATGATTCTTTAACACAAAATCAACAAAAATATATTTGTAAATATGTTTGTACATAATTAGAGTTTGATATTTATTACATAAAAACAAAAACATTATATTATCTTTTAGTTTTGACCGCTGATGATGAAATGCTGATTTTCAAAATCTAAAGCTGCTGATCAAAAGTTTGAAAATTTCAAATTGATCTGAAAAGTTTAAAAGTTCATTAAGTTGAAACTTAGATTTGAATAAATACATCAGTTTGTTTCAAAATGTTTAATCAAGGTCATTAATTTGAACTTGATACATAAATCAGCTATTCAAGGTCATTAATTTGGACTTGATTAACTGAGATGGTTTAAAAACCGATGAGAAGATTAAAATTTGAAATGGTTATATTTAGAGATTTCAAAGTTTGAATCTGAAATGTTTTATTTGAAAGTTTGAGGAACTTTGAAACAAGAAGTAGATTTTAAGGAGAAGCTAGATAGAAACGTTGATTGAAGATACCAAAAAGCTCATAGCAAGGGGGAGCATGGTGATTCAAGTTTTATCAAGACAAGCTCGAGAAGAAAAGAGAAAAGGATTGTAGATGCTATGATGATCAAGGAAGTTAAAGTTATTCAAGAAATAAAGATCAAGAGAACATTAAAGACTCAGGCTCTTAATTGAAGACTGATGACTACGGCAACATCCAAGGGGGAGTCTGTTGATGCGTATGTCTGTTGCCTACGTCATTGTATAACGTCGAGTCTGTGTTTAAGAGCGAAACGTTAAGTTTATGTATGTAAATGATCAAGTTCTCCCGAGCTTGTAGTGGAAGGACAAGTTCCCCGAACTTGTCATGGCTATAACAAGTTTGCCCGAACTTGACCTACTCACATTTGGAGCGAACTTGTTCTACTATATATAGGATAGTTGTGTTCTCATTTGTAAGATTCAGAGATTTTGTCTACTCGACGGCAAAGCTCTGTCCAAGTGTTTCCGTGATCTGTAACGTCTCCTAATCAATGAAACAGTGATTAAACAGTAAAGAACTTGTATCCAATGTCGCCTATGCAAACGGATTCCGCACGTTTACCTTAGGTTTGCCAAATTAGGACCCGAACGATCCGTATAACGGACCTACAAAAAACATGAAGGATATTCAACTTTTAAAGAAATTGAAAAATACCAATTTAAACCAACATGGTCAGATGAATTTGATATTCTTGAAAATTTCAAGCCAATGGACTTCTCAACCATTGAAGATGTTAAGGTACCAAAAGCTAGAATCATTCCCATCAAAGATCTTCCAGCAGAGGTTACAACATGTGCTGAGAAGAAATCTGATAGAAAGAAAAGGGAAAAGATCAAACATCTGTTTTGTGAATTTTGCAACAAAAGAAATCATGTAGCTGAAAACTGTTTTCTTTTAAAAGCATATGATATACACAGAACACATGTTATCCCAAATGATTCAAAATGTTATATCTGTGGGAAAACAAATCATCTAACTCATGAGTGTGCTTATCTCTAAACATATGATCAAAAGATAAAAGAGATTAAAGCAAAAGCTCTTAAGAAAGAAAGTTCAAACTCTGCTAGAAATAAATCTAAGTAGACCTTTGAATCTATTGAAACATCTGTTACAAAAGCATTGAACCAAACCTCTGTTCCCAGAGAGGTACAAGTAACAGATGCTCCACCTGCCAACAAGTATCCAAGAGAACATGGTCAACCAATTTATCAAAAAGTTCCTATGAGCTATGAAGGTTACAAAAAACCTTCAAAGCCCAAAGTGAATAGATATCCTATGGTTACCAACATCTGATAGGAAATGGTTCACAATAGTGGATACAAAGGAAAACTCAAACCACTGACCATTTTCCTGGATTTGAGAGTGGAACATCTGAGAACCAATCTAAAGCCATTCTGGCTTTGGAATCTCATCTAAACTAATTGTTTACTTGTGTGCAGGGAGCTTCTACTTGCCTTGATAGTTTATGGTATGTAGATAGTGGAGGCTCCAGGCACATGACAGGATGTAGAGCCCTTCTCAAAGATTTTTTTGGCTCATGGAGGGGGTGATATATCCTTTGGTAACAATTCAAAAGGGAAGGTGTTGGGTTTAGGATGTATCCAGGCTGGGAATCTCAAGTTTGAAAATGTTAACTTAATTGACAATCTAAAATTCAATCTTTTGAGTGTCTCACAAATGAGTGATAAAGGATATGGATCCTTCTTTACAAAGAAAACTTGTCAAATTGTAGGACCAGAGGTTGTTAAAAGGATTGATCAAATTATTGCTGAGAGCAAAGCACAACTTGTTGCTCATAGGAGTGGCAATGTGTATGTGATTGATATGTTGAAAGATAACCCTATGTCTAATGCATGTCTATTCTCAGTTGCTTCAAGCAAAGAGACAGAGTTATGGCATAAAAGAATTGACCACACAAATCTGAAAACAATCACCACACTCTGCAAAAATTGTCTTGTCAGAGGTTTACCACATAAACAATTTACTTGTGAAGAACATTGTGTTTCCTGTTTAAAAGGTAAACAACATAAAAGTTCTTACAAGTAAATTGAAGAGTCCAAAACAACCCAGTGTTTGCAATTTGCTGCACATGGATTTGTTTGGCCCTATAAAAATCATGAGCTTAATGAAGCAAAGATTTTGTTTGGTCATTGTAGATGATTTTTCAAGGTTTACATGGACATTCTTCTTACACTCCAAAGATGAAACAACTGGTATATTGCAAAAGTTTGTCAAACAAGTTGAAAAGCAATATGACCTCCCTGTAAAAATCTTTAGGAGTGACAATGGGACAGAGTTTAGAAATAAGGAGTTAGATGCCTTCTGTGAGTCAAAAGGGATTGCTACGCAATTTAGTGTCCCAAGAACTCCAGAACAAAATGGGGTAGTTGAAAGAAAAATAGAACTCTTGTTGAATCTGCAAGAACCATGCTAGCAGACTCAGGTTTACCCTTGTCTTTTTGGGCAGAGGCTGTAAACACTGCTTGTTATGTTCAAAACAGAGTTTTGATTAACTCTAGGCATCAAAAGACTGCTTATGAATTGCTTTACAAAATCAAACCTCTGATCTCCTATTTCAATGTTTTTGGTTGTCCTTGTTTCATTTTGAACTTAAAAGATTCTATTTCTAAGTTTGCAGCCAAAGTTGATTGTGGTTATTTTCTGGGATACTCAACTGTCACGCCTTGACTCGCAGCGGAAGACTATTGCAGGGTGCGGCAGACACATGGTAATTCCCGATAATTTAAAAACATAATATCACATAAAAAGGGAACCTCGGTTACAACATACTATTAGTATCATATTACAGACCATAAGTTCAAGTACAGTACTAAGAGCTATCACAGCTCTTATTCTGCTACAGTTCACTACAAAAGCCATCCACACGCACGTTCCTTACTCCTGTTTACTTTTACCTGAAATGCATGTTAGTTTTAGAAAGGGTCAGCTAAACGCTGCATGAGTTCCATTGGTTTAATTGATGTGTAACAATATGTGTTAAAAAGTTTAATTGCATTGGTCACAGTCTTAGTCACAGATGGAATTACACGAGTATACAAGTGAACCCTTGACTATTTCCCCATGTGCCGTATCATCCCAGACACTCCCGGCCACCGGACCGTGTCACAAAGACACTCCCGGCCCATCAACTGCGTCACGTGCAGTTCAACGCCCCATAGTAGTTATGCCTAACAACACAACCAAATTAGGATGAGTGCAGTAGCCTAGTGCCGACACACCGTCAGTCGTGGCACTGGGTTGGTCAAACCGATAGTACTATCCACTATCCACAGGTTTACGTAAATCACTTGTCTTGCAGTGGGGAGGTAGTTCGTGTGTTAGATAACTCACATCATATGTTGGTGCAATTAACACATTTCATAACATGCCAATTATCTTAGAAACAGTATCACAGTTTAGAAGTGGGGGAGTAAGATCCACTCCCAGGTTGGTGTAATCAACACAGTTTATAACATGCAAGTCCCCAGAAAACAGTAAAATCATTCCAAAGTGGGGAAGTGAAACTCACAGTGCGAGTAGTGGTCTCAACACACGAGTGATCAAACAACTGGATCAACTTTAATAACACACATGCAAGTATGGACTCAAATTAGTATCTAAGTTGGTAATGGTTATAACTTGGATCTGATAAGGAGTTTTTACTCCGGATTGAGTCTATAGGACACTAGTATGGTGATGGATGTTAGGGTAGTATTAGTTTTCAGTTTGGCTTCCTTTCGCGTGCCAACCAAAGTCCATAGTTTAACGTGTTCAGATAATGGTACGGGAATACCAATAGTGCCATCACGTGGTCATTTAAGAATGATTAACTTTCCATCAAGGGAGTTTGAGTGTTTGGGGAGTCTAGGTTGCCCAAATTTGAGTTTCCATTTTCACCGTCGGGAATTCTCCCGAACTGTCTTAGGACACACCCATAGTGCCCAATTTGCCCGGGAATCCCCTGGAATACTCCCGATGTTCCAATTATAGTATTTGTCGGGTTGGGTCAGTTCCTGGTTCCGGCAGGTTAGTTATATGGTAATCTGCCGAAATTGATTTAAAATAATCTATTTTTAATTCCATAAATTCCCATTTAATATATAATTTGAATAAAAATCTGTAAATTTTTATATAACTTAGTAAAAATTTGTAAATTTTGGGAAAAGTTTTTGGGAATTTATTTTGTCTATTTAGCTATTTAAATAAATTATTTATAAAACAATATTTAATCAAATAATTAACATTAATTAGCCTCAGTGCTCCAAAAATTCCAAAAACATTCTATAACACCTTTTACATGTCCATGAACTTCTCACAAAATTTTGAGATTTTTCCGATTTCGTTTTGGTGCGTTCCCGGCTACCGAAAACTCGCAAAAAACACGGATTTTTAACCCAAATCAAAACTCAACCAATGGACTCCGAATTTTCCCAGAACATTCCTCATATGTTCCTTTGTTTCTCTGTAAAATTTGGTGATTTATTGAAATCGTTTGATAATTTTTTCTAAAATTCTTTTTGGTAAAACAGTTAAAAATTCACCAAACATCGTAGAAAATTCCAAAAATTCTAAAACTTATGTGGACCTTCCTGACAATACCCTACGTCACCATACCAAATTTCAGCTCAATCCAAGCTTCACGGACCAAGTTATAGCTAAAACAAGATTTTGCCTATGCTAGTTTCGGTTCTCGGGTGGTATACCGAGCGAAAGCTTCATTTCCAAGCGCTTCTTGTGAGTCCAGAAGGATGTAGGAGCTATATTCAGTACCTACACATCAAGTACAACCCAAATATGCTAGAACTTAGATCAATCAAGCTTTATTTCATTATTTTTTGGTTAATCGAATAGTTATGCGATTTGTGTCGAATTAGTGTTTATTAGGGTATCAAACCCCAAAGATTGGTGACCATGGCTGCCATATAAAACCAGGGAAATACCAAGGTGTTCTTATTCAGCCCATAAACATGTTTAAACCTTCAAAAATCTTGGTTTAAAATGAGTTTTTCGGCTAGAAATCACGCTTAATCAAGAAAACATGATTAAAACCATAAGAACCAAGGTTTATACCTTTGATTTGAAGTTGTTAATATGTAAATCAACTGGATATTCTTGTGCTTATGGCAGATTTTGAGAGAAAAAGGTGGATTTTTCTTGGAATTAAATGAGAATAAAATGAAATATATATATATATATATATATATATATATATATATATATATATATATATATATATATATATACCCGGGGGTGGCGGTTTGGGTGTGGGTCCCAAGGAGACACCTCGTTCTTCGTTATACGTGTTAAAAGATGATGTTTATCTTCCGTTTGCGTTTTTCGTTTTCGGGTCCCGGACGCGTTCTCGATTTGCGAAACGGGCTCCGTTTTTTGCGTTTTTAGTGTAAAAAGACTCGGTTTTAAAAAACTGAGCATAACCGTCTCGAAATCCAAGCATGGTTACATTTTAATCATAAAAGTCCCATATGATGTTGGTTTAAGTGTTTTTAAGCTTGATCGATCGTTCCTTGCACATTTGGTTGCTTTATGTTATGCCTGAAACGAAGGCGTTTCCCTAACCGGGAAGCTGCTTCGTTTTGCGTGCCCGAATTCGATTATCTTTAAACCTAATGTCATAGTCTATGGCACAAAACTAAGTTGTTTCTAGAACTCGGAATCTTAAATGATGCTACCGATAACCTATTAATCAACGTCAAAGGTTTAATGCACTGTTAAAAATCAAGTCTCCGTCTAACACGTTGTTCAAGGCTAAGGGCACCAACCTCGCATCATTGGTCCTTAATAATTTCATGGTAACCATGACGTGCTCTCGGATTCCTCCGAGACATAATAATGATTGTTCAGTATAGCACACAAGTCATACAAGTTTGCAAAGTTTACGCGCAATTATTGTTTTAATCATGCTTAAAGTTTAGGACCAATTAAGGGGTACCTGGTTGTTGGTGCATAATGTCTATGTCTTAGTCTTATATCGAGTCTGTATAGTATAGAGCTGAATAGTCTAGTCGTATGGAATATTTATGTAAAAGAGATGCAAGTTCGCCCATGTTGTCAAGTTTAGACAAGTTCGGCCGAACTTGCTAAGGCAAGTTCGGGCGAACTTACTCCTCTTATTAGCGAACATGAATCTCTATAAATACCTAGCTTGATTCTCTCATTTGTAACTTTGGCATTTTGGAGGCGAATCTCTGTGAGTTTGTAACCAGAACGTTTGATCAATAAAACTGATGATTAACTGATTAATCTTGTCTATTGGTAAACACGACGTAATATTTCCGCTATTATGGACGCTAGATATCAAATTTAGGTTCCTTAGAATCGAGGATAGGTCCTACAAGTGGTATCAGAGCCAGAACAGTCTGATTTGATAGTATCAAGACAAGAACACTTCTATTTCATCTCCATTCTTCTATTTTTCTTAACTTTTGAACATAAAATGAAGAATTGACGGTCAAAATCTTTTCAAATTTGAATACATCATGTAAAATACAACAAAGATAAACCCTTGAAAGATTGGAGACCAAATTCAACCGAATTCATGTCAAAATTTAGAAAAAATCATGTTTTCCAAAACTCTAATCATCAAACTTGTTAATCAAGTTCGGCCGAACATGAATAAAAAGTCACTTTTCAAGTGATTATTTAGCAAGTTTGCCCGAACTTGAATGGTTTTTGAGGAGATGCTTGCCAAGTACGCTCGAACTTATCAATTTTTCATTTATTTTACATCAAGTTCGACCGAACTTGCGTAATATCAAGAAAAGTTTGAGTAAGTTCACCCGAACTTACTAGTGTTTCTTCAAATTCTTGAATACAAGTTCGCTCAAAGATTTGTTGTGTTTGTGTTACAAGTTCGACCGAAGATAAATCAAATTTTTCAACACAAATATCACAATTTCGACCGAACTTGTGATAAAATCAAGAATTCTTCATTCCAAACTACAAGTTCGACCGAACTTGTAGTATTTCTAACATTTTCAAAAGTTTTTGAATATTTTAAGTGTACACGTCTCGTTATTCATGATGGATGATATTCTAAGAGCTTTTATGTCCAGAGCTAGTTTGTCAAATGCCAACGTGATTCATCAAGTCAATCTTGATAACGAAATGGGAACGACTGTTAAACCGCCCAAGCTAATGAGCATGGACGAGTATAAAGCATGGAAGGAGAAGTTTACATATTGGGTTCAAGCCATGCATTTCGCAGGCTGGGTGTCGATTAAAAGAGGCTACACTGTTCCGGTAGATGAACATCAACAAGTCCTTGAAAAGTACAAGTACTCGACAGTACAGAGAGACGAATACATTGCTGAGAAAAAGATGATCAGTCTCATTCAACAGTCTGTCAAAGAAGATATCCTGATTTTGCTACCAGAGTATACTACTGCAAGAGATCTTTGGTTGTCATTACAGAAGAAGTATCAAGGCAGTGCCGAAATGATCAAAAGTAAAAAGGCGCTTATTTTGAAAGAGTTTGATATCTTCACCATGTTAAAGAATGAGACCATGAAGCAAATGATCGAGCACTTCTGTCATCTTAAAGTTCAAATGCGAAGACACGGTCTCGAGAAGACAGAACAAGAATACATCGACAAGCTTGCTGACGCACTACCAGATGGTGAATGGACTACTTATTTGATGGTTCTGAAAAATAGTGATAAGTGGGATTTCTTCAAGTTGTCAACATTTATCGATAAACTCGTAGGCCATGAAATGGAACTCTTGAAGATTGCAAAGTCAAAGAACGCTAATTGTGACATCACGGGTTTTTCAGACAACTTAAACGTAATACTTGTCGAGTGAATTATATGCTATGTATTAAACGTGTACGAGTTAGTGAATACGTGATGTGCGATTATGTGATTGTGTTAGTTATAAAATAATCATGGCCAATATGTACACGAACCGAACCGTGACACGAACCAACCCTAAACTCCTTGTGACTCTAGGAGTGAACCGAGTTCTAACCCAAACCTTAAACTCCAACTACTCGGCCGCAAGATCAAACCCAAACCAAACCAACCCAAGTCCTTGGCCGCGAGAACAAGCCCAAACCGCAAACCCATTGCGAGATCAATTGCGAGAACAAAGATCAAATCCAAAGCGTAACCATGTTGTCTCCTTGCGCTATATATACACACACTCATGCATGCTCTTTCACAACTCCAAAACCCTAAAAGCAAAACAGCCGTCGGTAGCCAATCGGTCATCTCTCCGATCGCAAAACAGTCCATCCCTTCCACTTGATCACCTTTTCGATCGCAAACAACCTCGTCCCTTCATCATATCAATCGTGATCAGCCTTGTTACATCCCATTCGGTCGCGAGATCAGCCTAGTTCACCTTCTCGGTCGCAGCAGCAGCAGCCCTCGCCATCTTCATCTCTCGACCGCGAGCAGCTTGTTCTTTTCATCTTCTCGGTCGCAACTATCTTTGATCACCGGTTCCTTATCTTACTCACGGTTCGTTTACCCTATCGTTAAAAGATTAGAATTTATCATATGTTACAAAATCATATTCGGATACATGTGTTTTGATTTTGTTGTTTTCGGATTGAATGATTGAATGAAACAATTGTGTTGTTTTCGGATTGTTAAGGCTAGGTTGCAAGTAATGTTTGTTTGAAATCTGAAAAGTATAGGCTGCGTTTGTTTGTAAAAACTAGAGATGTTGGTTAGGGTTTGCATGGATATGTTAGATGTATTGATCTATGATTAGGAAACCGGTTCTTGATCGCCTAGGTTAATCATATGAACGGTTTATGCGAGTTTATGGTAACAATATGCCGAAACAGTTTGCTGAGTAATAGTTACAGCCGACTTCATCTGGCTGTAACTCGGTCATTAGTTGTCGAAAAACGGATTTTCTGATGTCTAAAACGTATAGATTTGAATAACGAATCTAATGGCGCTGGATTCATAATTTTCTGAAGTCGTTTGATATTTTTAAAGGGCCAAATAAGTTCAGTAACTAAAGCTGTGAAAATCCTGAAATTTTGTTAGTTGTTTATCGAGTTGGATTTTATAATCAGTAGGGAGTTGAGTCATGAATTTTGTACAGCAGCTAGGTATGGAAATTTCCGGCAAATCCAACTGGAATTTTGTTAATTGGACGATCAGTGACTTTTTAAATAAATTCTTCCGTGGACTGCAGTCAGAAAACGATAAATCTGACTGCAGCCTAGTATATTAATATTTATGGTTAAATGGTAAAGATTTAGGACTTGGAAAATTTATATAAATTTCTATAGTATAAATGGCACCTACTGTAAAAATATTGGAATTTTTGGAACGTTGGAACTATTTTATAAAAATCCTAGAAAACAGCTGAATTATGAGTGTTAAGCTGAAATTTGATAACTTGTGATTGTGTGCACCAAATTGTTGCATGGATTGGATTATGTTCATGATAAGTTGTTTTGATCACTAAGTTCACATGAGGATACTTGCATGCATGTTTGAGTGTCAGATAAGTTGTTTGTGTGTATCACTTTGTGCGTAAATTAAGTGTAGAATTTGTATTGGTGTGTTCACACACTGACGTGAAATCAATTGGTTTGTTAGGACGCAATTAGCGGTCCCATCCTTTACAACTTCTTTGCTACACTAACCGAGCAACAAAAGGTGAGTTCACGGCCCCTAACTTTATCAGGTTTTTAAACAACAGGGGGAGAAACATGTATACACTCTTCAAACTCAATCTCTTTACGTTATACGAATTTAACGTCACATAACTATTCGGTAACTAAGTTAATGTTAATGTAATGTTATGGTCACTAAGCAGCTATATCACTTAAGTCCTCGTCAATCTCTCGGATCGTTAGTATTGGGTTTAATAGCGGGGGAGTTATAAGTAGTACTACTGGGCCCGACAAGCCCCATCCGAGCTAGTCGCGCTAGCCGACCGGGTATGGTCAACGGGTGAATAATTCGGCCTAACTTCGCCATGGTCAGTGATAGGCCTGGCAACACGGAGGCACAACAGTCAGCTTCGATCGCGAACACTTACGTGACATAACTTTAGGCTAGCTACTATATATGTTAACATTGAACTTAATTACGAATCAACTATATTATCCCGGGTTGAGGATAATGGAAACAACAAATTATTATTCCGGGTTTGGAATAATGGAAACAACAACTATATTTCCCGGGTTGAGGATAATGGAAACAACAACTTATTATTCCGGGTTTGGAGTAATGGAACCAACATCATTATTATTCCGGGATGGGAATAATGGAACTAAATCGTTATCCCGGGTTAGGGATAACGGGGAAAACAAACTATAACCGAACAAACGAATTTATGAAAACCTGTGAACTCACTCATCTTTAATGTTGACACTTGTTTCTTTACATGTTTCTCAGGACGCTAGGAGCTCTAGGTGCACTCACATGCATTGAACAAGACATCTTTTATCGAGTCTCAATTAAAAATATTGTTTTGGGGTTTTTCATTTGTTTTGGCATTTGTGTTGGCGCCCGCTTCACTATTTATTTTATGCTTCCGCTCAACCACTTAAACTAATGCTTCCGCTAAACTTTAGTAACTAACTAAGATAATCTAAAATCTACGATGATTGGTTAATCAAATGATTTTTGGAAAACGTATTATCAAATCATATAGAGTCATTCGACGTACTAGTGTTTCAGATTCTGGTTTGTTCACATGCCTCGCGGTAAAACTCCGCAAGTGGAAATTGAGGGTGTGACAGATTGGTATCAGAGCCACTAACTATAGAGAACCAGGTTTGCATTAGAAGTAGACTTAAACTATAGCTGAATACACGACACTAGACGTAGCTTGGCACCGAACTGTTATATCTTGTTATGCGATGTACCACAACTGTGTTATGTAGATTATGACTTCAAAAAAAAAAATGAAAACAACTCGTAACTAACTACACGACCTAACAGGCAATGTCATCATCATCATCGTCATCATCATCCGACAAACTTACGCCCCCAAGAGCGCCAGGAAAGGCACCTATGGTGGAACCCTTACCATCTTATGGCGTGGAGACACGCTCAGCTGCGAGGAAAAGGCTCGCTCTGGGGGAGGAGTCGTCATCACGCCCAATCATCGCTATGCCGGTTGAACCGGTTAACCCTGTAGAAGTAGGAATTGACATACTTAGAATCATGATACATAAACAACAAGCACAGTTAGAAAGAATGCAGGAAACCATCCTAGCACAAGGATGGATGATCCGACAACTGACAGGTAAAACCGACTCGCTCGAGGAAGAGCATCATACGAGTAAGATAGCTCGTAACACCATAGCCAGAGATCTGCGTGCTGAGCAGATAAGAGCCGACTGGCTCGAGGACAGAGTCCTGGAAAATAGTTGGAACATTCAGGAGCTACAGCAAAATCAAGCACCTGCACCAGCACCGGCCCCTCCAGTGCCGGTAGAGGAGGATCCGGAAGAGGATCCCGAGGAGGACCCTGAAGAGGATCCAGAAGAGGATCCAGAGGAGAACCCTGAGGAGGATCCAGAGGAGGATCCGGAGGAGGATCCAGCTGTAGAAGCTGGAAATGCCGCGCAGGATGACGGCAACGACAGTGACTTGGGGGATGGAGACGTAGACGACTGACACGTCTCGCTTATTTTATTTACTTTCCTCCAGTCTATTTATTTTCCCACTTGTGTTTAAACTTTAGACTTTATAGTGAATTCATATGTTTGATTTTCACTTTTGTAAGACGTTGAAATTTCAGTTAATCAAGTATTTCTTTTGACTATTTAATATATTAAGTTGACATAACTTGATAATTATTAAAGTACGAAGTAGGATAACAATATTGGATATATAGACTTATCGGGGTGTGTTTGTTTTGTGTTTCGAAGAGCTAAATGGCAACTGGACGACGTGGAAACCTTAACTTGACGCCCGAAGAGCTAGCTGCCATGATTCAAGAGCACGTGAACGCAGCTTTAGCGGGTGTTCAGAACCAACCGGCAGGTAACCATTATTAAATTTTCGTGTGAAAATCTAATAGTGAGGCTAGTAGAATTCCTTGCTGACTACCTATTCTCTGTCAGCAGGAGGGGGCTTTAACCCCTACAAGATGTTCCTCGACGCGAAACCAAGCAAATTCTCGGGGGCGAAAGGACCCATTGGACTGGTCCGCTGGATCGAAAAATCTGAATCCGTATTTGAAATGTGCAACTGTCTAGAGGCCAACAAGGTCAAATATGCAGCCTCAACACTGGAAGATGGGGCACTAACTTGGTGGAATGCACAGGTCCAAACGCGTGGACTCATTGCTGCCAATGCAATGGCCTGGGCCGAGTTCAAGGCCCTAATCAAAGAGGAGTACTGTCCACGAGACAGAGTGCAACAGTTGGAGCAAACTTTATGGAACCACAAGATGGTGGGATCTGAGATAGAGGCATACACAGCAAAACATCATGACTTGGTATTTCTATGTCCCGATTTGGCCAACACTGTGGAGAAAAGACTCGAGTTCTATCTTGGGGGTCTGGTTCCAGAGATTCAGGGTATGGTAATGGCTGGTAACCCTGCAACTGAACATCAAGCAATCCGATTGGCTCACAAACTCACCGATAAGGCGGTGGAACAAAAGAAGTTGCCAGCACGGGGTACAACTGAAGTTGCCCTGATAACAAAAGAAAGTTTGAAGACTCAACTATTCGACAGTCTTCATCATCTCATCCGCAACAGGGGAACCAGAAACGGTTCAATCATTACAACAGCCACCGGGGACACCAAAATCAACCCGCCAACAACAACAACAACAACCAGAATGCAGGCGGCTATGTAGGTCGAAAGCCGCAGTGCAATCGCTGTAATCTTCATCATCACGGCCCTTGTGCCGGAAATCGCTGCCAACGATGTGGCAAGGTGGGACATGCGGCAAAGGATTGTCGTGGGGAAATCATGTCTCGACGAAATCAAAATCAACCCCAGGGTCAGCAGCAGGGTATTAACTGGGGATGCTATCAGTGTGGTAGCACTGGCCACTTCAGAAGAGACTGCCCACAGCTGCGTAACAACAACAACAATGGTGGAAACAACCACAACCACAATAACCACAACAACAACAATAACAGCAACAACAATGGAAACGGTGGCACAGGAGGTGCCAAAGGTCGCGCCTTCACATTGGGCCGCGGAGAGGCCAGAAACGACTCGAACGTGGTCACCGGTAAGTTTCCCCTTAATGAACATTTTGCTACTGTGCTTTTTGATACGGGTGCGGATAGGAGCTTTATATCTGAGTCTTTTAGGAGGAACCTAAATCTCACGCCTAAACCATTAGAGACCCCTTATGTTATAGAATTAGCCGATGGTAATCCTGTAGATGTGACCCATATAGTATCCGGCTGTCAACTCAAACTCGCGGGTCACACTTTTACCATTGATCTGATGACAACTACCCTGGGTAGTTTTGACGTGGTAGTCGGAATGGACTGGCTATCCGACGTCCGGGCTGAAGTTCTCTGCTTCGAAAAATCTATCCGTATTCCGCTCTTTAACGACGAAATCCTGACGGTACAAGGCGATAAGGCAAGCGCCGTCACCAACATCATCTCTTACATGCAAGCGCAGAAGTATCTTCGGAGGAAGAACTCCTTCGCTTTACTCGCACTGATTACCGAACAGCCTAAGGACGAGAAACGCATAGAAGACATCCCTGTCGTCCGTGATTTTTCCGATGTATTCCCAGAAGAACTACCTGGTCTTCCACCCCATCGACAATTGGAGTTTGAAATTGAATTGGCGAACAATGCAACTCCTATCACCAAGGCTCCATACCGCCTAGCTCCAGCCGAGCTGCAGGAGCTGTCTACCCAACTTCAGGAGCTATTAGAAAAAGGATTTATCCGACCAAGCGTTTCGCCATGGGGAGCTCCAGTCCTTTTTGTCAAAAAGAAGGACGGGACTTTCCGCATGTACATCGACTACAGGGAACTCAACAAGGTTACTGTCAAGAACCGATACCCGTTACCTCGCATCGACGATCTCTTCGACCAACTTCAAGGGTCAAGCTACTACTCCAAGATTGATTTACGGTCTGGTTACCATCAGCTACGCGTCAGGGAGGAGGATATCGCTAAGACGGCATTTCGTACTCGGTATGGCCATTATGAGTTCTTGGTCATGCCCTTCGGTCTCACCAACGCACCTGCGGTGTTCATGGACCTCATGAACCGTGTGTGTAAACCATACCTCGACAAATTTGTCATTGTGTTCATCGATGACATACTCATCTACTCCAAAAGTGAAGAAGAACATGCTGAACATCTACGATCACTGCTAGGATTACTTCAACAGGAAAAGCTATATGTCAAGCTTTCGAAGTGTGATTTCTGGATTCGGGAAGTTCAGTTTCTCGGGCATATCGTGAATGAAAAGGGTATCCACGTAGACCCTGCCAAGATTGAAGCCATCAAAAACTGGGAAGCACCCAGGACACCGACGGAGATCCGCCAATTTTTGGGATTGGCTGGTTACTACAGACGTTTCATCGAGGGGTTTTCAAAGATCGCACAACCGCTTACTACCCTCACCCAGAAAGGCATCAAGTATGCTTGGGGTGACAAGCAAGAAGCAGCATTTCAATTGCTGAAACAGAAACTTTGCAGTGCACCCATTCTGTCCTTGCCGGAAGGGACAGATGACTTTGTAGTATATTGTGATGCTTCCATTCAGGGACTGGGATGCGTACTCATGAAACGCGATAAGGTCATCGTGTATGCATCGCGACAACTGAAGGTTCACGAGAAAAACTACACGACGCATGACCTGGAATTGGGAGCAGTAGTGTTTGCACTTAAGATTTGGAGACACTACCCCTATGGAACAAAGTGCACAATCTTTACAGACCACAAGAGCCTCCAACACATCTTTGATCAGAAGGAGTTGAACATGCGACAGCGTTGCTGGGTCGAACTCTTGAACGATTATGAGTGTGCCATTCGATATCACCCGGGTAAAGCTAACGTGGTAGCTGATGCCCTCAGTAGGAAGGAACACTTGAAACCTCGTCGTGTACGAGCATTACAACTCACTATTAATTCGGGGCTACCCGAACAAATACGCGACGCCCAGCTAGAAGCAGTTAAGGAGGAAAACATCAAAGCCGAATCGGTGGGAAAAATGGAACGCGATTGGGAAGTAAAACCCAATGGAGCCCGGTATTTCATGAATCGCATATGGGTACCTCTCTACGGAAACCTCAGAGAGCTAGTCATGGATGAAGCTCACAAATCCCGATACTCTGTCCATCCGGGTTCGGATAAGATGTATCAAGACCTTAAAGCTACGTATTGGTGGCCCAACATGAAAGCCGATATAGCCACCTACGTGAGCAAGTGTTTGACTTGTGCAAAAGTCAAGGTAGAGTATCAAAAGCCATCGGGGCTACTCCAACAACCTGAGATCCCAGTGTGGAAATGGGATCAGATCTCGATGGATTTCATCACTAAACTCCCGCGAACTTTGGGTGGTTGCGATACCATCTGGGTAATTGTGGATCGTTTAACTAAGTCTGCACACTTCCTAGCTATTAAAGAAACAGATAAGATGGAGAAGTTGACTCGCATCTACATTAAGGAAGTAGTTTCTCGGCACGGAGTGCCAACATCCATCATCTCAGACAGAGATGCTCGCTTCACGTCCAACTTCTGGCAGTCACTCTAGAAAGCGTTGGGAACACGCTTGGATATGAGCACGGCCTATCACCCTCAGACTGACGGTCAAAGTGAAAGGACCATACAAACCTTGGAAGACATGCTTAGGGCATGCGTCGTAGACTTCGGAAATAGTTGGGAAATCCACCTGCCTCTAGTAGAATTCTCATATAACAACAATTATCATACGAGTATTTCGGCAGCACCGTTTGAGGCATTATACGGTCGTAAATGTAGATCACCGGTCTGCTGGGTAGAAGTCGGTGACAGTCAACTCACAGGCCCTGAGCTAATACTTGAGGCTACTGAAAAGATTGTACAAATCAGAAACCGCATGGCGGCGGCACGAGATCGACAGAAAAGCTACGCTGATCAACGACGCAAACCGCTCGAATTTCAAGTAGGCGATCGCGTCCTACTAAAGGTGTCACCCTGGAAGGGTGTACTCCGCTTCGGAAAACGGGGCAAACTTAACCCACGGTACGTAGGTCCGTTTGTAATCTTGAAACGTATTGGACCCGTAGCTTATCAATTAGACCTTCCTGCCGAACTCAGTGGAGTTCACAACGTATTTCGCGTGTCAAATCTGAAGAAGTGTCTATCAGATGAAACTCTAGTCATTCCATTGGATGAGATCCAAGTAGATGAACAACTGCACTTTGTGGAACAGCCTATCGAGATCATGGATCGTGAGATCAAGACTCGAAGGCACAGCAAGATTCCGATCGTTAAGGTTCGTTGGGACTCTAAGCGTGGACCGGAGTTCACGTGGGAAAGAGAGGACCAAATGAAAAGCAAATACCCACACCTCTTCGCAACTGAGCAGCAAACTAACGATACCAGTAACTAAATTTTCGGGATGAAAATTCTTTGAACATGGGGATGATGTGACAACCTGGAAATTTCTCATACTTTTGCGTACTATTGTTAACTAAGTCCTTGTGCATGGCACTTGGGAATCTTTGTGCATGGCACTTGGGAACTTCTTGTAACTTCGCGTACTATCATAAACGAACTAACTCTTTGTGCGTGGCACTCTAAACATGTACGCTACATTCTAAACCGCGTTTACTCAATTTTCAGGACGAAAATTCTTTCAACATGGGGATAATGTGACATCCCGGGTTTTTCGGACAACTTAAACGTAATACTTGTCAAGTGAATTATATGCTATGTATTAAACGTGTACGAGTTAGTGAATACGTGATGTGTGATTATGTGATTGTGTTAGTTATAAAATAATCATGGCCAATATGTACACGAACCGAACCGTGACACGAACCAACCCTAAACTCCTTGTGACTCTAGGAGTGAACCGAGTTCTAACCCAAACCTTAAACTCCAACTACTCGGCCGCAAGATCAAACCCAAACCAAACCAACCCAAGTCCTTGGCCGCGAGAACAAGCCCAAACCGCAAACCCATTGCAAGATCAATTGCGAGAACAAAGATCAAATCCAAACCGTAACCTTGTTGTCTCCTTGCGCTATATATACACACACTCACGCATGCTCTTTCACAACTCCAAAACCCTAAAAGCAAAACATCCGTCGTTAGCCAATCGGTTATCTCTCCGATCGCAAAACAGTCCATCCCTTCCACTTGATCACCTTTTCGATCGCAAACAACCTCGTCCCTTCATCATATCAATCGTGATCAGCCTTGTTACATCCCATTCGGTCGCGAGATCAGCCTAGTTCACCTTCTCGGTCGCAGCAGCAGCAGCCCTCGCCATCTTCATCTCTCGGCCACGAGCAGCTTGTTCTTTTCATCTTCTCGGTCGCAACTATCTTTGATCACCGGTTCCTTATCTTACTCACGGTTCGTTTACCCTATCGTTAAAAGATTAGAATTTATCATATGTTACAAAATCATATTCGGATACATGTGTTTTGATTTTGTTGTTTTCGGATTGAATGATTGAATGAAACGATTGTGTTGTTTTCGGATTGTTAAGGCTAGGTTGCAAGTAATGTTTGTTTGAAATCTGAAAAGTATAGGCTGCGTTTGTTTGTAAAAACTAGAGATGTTGGTTAGGGTTTGCATGGATATGTTAGATGTATTGATCTATGATTAGGAAACCGGTTCTTGATCGCCTAGGTTAATCATATGAACGGTTTATGCGAGTTTATGGTAACAATATGCCGAAACAGTTTGCTGAGTAATAGTTACACCCGACTTCATCTGGCTGTAACTCGGTCATTAGTTGTTGAAAAACGGATTTTCTGATGTCTAAAACGTATAGATTTGAATAACGAATCTAATGGCGCTGGATTCATAATTTTCTGAAGTCGTTTGATATTTTTAAAGGGCCAAATAAGTTCAGTAACTAAAGCTGTGAAAATCCTGAAATTTTGTTAGTTGTTTATCGAGTTGGATTTTATAATCAGTAGGGAGTTGAGTCATGAATTTTGTACAGCAGCTAGGTATGGAAATTTCCGGGCAAATCCAACTGGAATTTTGTTAATTGGACGATCAGTGACTTTTAAATAAATTCTTCCGTGGACTGCAGTCAGAAAACGATAAATCTGACTGCAGCCTAGTATATTAATATTTATGGTTAAATGGTAAAGATTTAGGACTTGGAAAATTTATATAAATTTCTATAGTATAAATGGCACCTACTGTAAAAATATTGGAATTTTTGGAACGTTGGAACTATTTTATAAAAATCCTAGAAAACAGCTGAATTATGAGTGTTAAGCTGAAATTTGATAACTTGTGATTGTGTGCACCAAATTGTTGCATGGATTGGATTATGTTCATGATAAGTTGTTTTGATCACTAAGTTCACATGAGGATACTTGCATGCATGTTTGAGTGTTAGATAAGTTGTTTGTGTGTATCACTTTGTGCGTAAATTAAGTGTAGAATTTGTATTGGTGTGTTCACACACTGACGTGAAATCAATTGGTTTGTTAGGACGCAATTAGCGGTCCCATCCTTTACAACTTCTTTGCTACACTAACCGAGCAACAAAAGGTGAGTTCACGGCCCCTAACTTTATCAGGTTTTTAAACAACAGGGGGAGAAACATGTATACACTCTTCAAACTCAATCTCTTTACGTTATACGAATTTAACGTCACATAACTATTCGGTAACTAAGTTAATGTTAATGTAATGTTATGGTCACTAAGCAGCTATATCACTTAAGTCCTCGTCAATCTCTCGGATCGTTAGTATTGGGTTTAATAGCGGGGGAGTTATAAGTAGTACTACTGGGCCCGACAAGCCCCATCCGAGCTAGTCGCGCTAGCCGACCGGGTATGGTCAACGGGTGAATAATTCGGCCTAACTTCGCCATGGTCAGTGATAGGCCTGGCAACACGGAGGCACAATAGTCAGCTTCGATCGCGAACACTTACGTGACATAACTTTAGGCTAGCTACCTATATATGTTAACATTGAACTTAATTACGAATCAACTATATTATCCCGGGTTGAGGATAATGGAAACAACAACTTATTATTCCGGGTTTGGAATAATGGAAACAACAACTTTATTTCCCGGGTTGAGGATAATGGAAACAACAACTTATTATTCCGGGTTTGGAGTAATGGAACCAACATCATTATTATTCCGGGATGGGAATAATGGAACTAAATCGTTATCCCGGGTTAGGGATAACGGGGAAAACAAACTATAACCGAACAAACGAATTTATGAAAACCTGTGAACTCACTCATCTTTAATGTTGACACTTGTTTCTTTACATGTTTCTCAGGACGCTAGGAGCTCTAGGTGCACTCACATGCATTGAACAAGACATCTTTTATCGAGTCTCAATTATAAATATTGTTTTGGGGTTTTTCATTTGTTTTGGCGTTTGTGTTGGCGCCCGCTTCACTATTTATTTTATGCTTCCGCTCAACCACTTAAACTAATGCTTCCGCTAAACTTTAGTAACTAACTAAGATAATCTAAAATCTACGATGATTGGTTAATCAAATGATTTTTGGAAAACGTATTATCAAATCATATAGAGTCGTTCGACGTACTAGTGTTTCAGATTCTGGTTTGTTCACACGCCTCGCGGTAAAACTCCGCAAGTGGAAATTGAGGGTGTGACACTAATGTAGTTCAAGACGTTGGGTTGTACTAGAAAAGTGAAATGCAAGACAACATTTCAAGTCCGAAAATTGGGACAACGTTTAGTGCGAACATGAATGCTTCTCCACAAAACCAGAGTCAATCATAACCTCATTATAATCAGAGTCCACAAAGTTCGTTCTCATGCACTGGTTCAAATTCATCTTATCAAAGTCAAGCAAATCAGAATCAACAAACAAATTATGATTCGAATGTATACAAGTGCAACATCGTAGTGACTTTGAACAATGTTGTTTCAGAACAAGTTGCTAAACAACATATGTCTCTTCTCGCCACTGTTCTGGAGTCATACGAAAGTCTTGTAGCCGGTAAAATTGGAAATCCTGAAATGACAGCAGAAGATTATGACCAAGTGGATGAAGAAGAACTCGAGTTGATCGATAACAAGTGGTGTTTAGCATCTATCATTCGAAGGGTCACAAAGTTCGTTGCTCTCACTGGCCGAGATATCGGAAATTCAAGCAACAAGTTGGGCTTCGACAAATCAAAAGTGACATGCTTCAGATGTCGCCAAAAGGGACATTTCAAGAGAGAGTGCAAGAATCCGGAAGCAACGGGAAATCAGAGTCCGTTCGGAGGAGGCAACGAATATTACAAGAAGTCACTTCAGTACAAGCCTTTCCCCAAGAAGACTCAGGTTGAAATCCAAGAGAAACCTGATAGCAGCAACAATGAGAAAGCTATGGTTGCATCAAACGAAGATGACGGTTTCGACTGGAATTCCTACATCGGCAAGAAGACCGGAGTTGCGTTGATAGCTGAGATAGTTGAAGATACTTCTGCAGAGGAAGCAGCGGCAGTGGCAGAAGCAGCAGCTGTAGAACAGATTCTGCTGGAACAATACTTGCATCAACAACGAGAAGAAGAGGAGTATATCCACATGTAGAAACAAGGAATTTTATCTCCTAACTCGTGTGATAGTTTTGCAGGTCATTTTGATGGAAGCTCTAAAGAACAAGTGGTTGAGGAGAAAACAATTGATGAAGAGATCACAATGTTACACAAGAAGTGAATGCCGAAAACCTCAAGGACATGGCAGATAAAGCTTTAATGGCAAATCTAACCAAGGTAGGTCCAGAGGTAAAAGAAGTTGTCAAAATACAAGTTGTAGAGGTTGAAAAACATTGTACAAAATGTACCGAAACATGTTCTGAGTGTGCCGAAAATTAAAAAATCATCGCTGAAAACAATGTGCATAATGAACTTTTGAAATACGATTATCGCACAATGAAGGAAGAGTATGATAAAATGAAAAATGATTATGGAAGGCTTGATAGAAATAACATCGAACAACATGATACAAGAAGGATGTTAAAAGGAACAGTAATGGATAAGCAAAAAGCGATTAATATCTATATTAACACCATTGCTAAAACTAAGCAACAACTCCAGGACATGATAATTGAAACAGAACATGTTCAACAACTTTTGAGAAGTTACACATGTAATGCATATGTCATTGATCACATCCTTCCGACAATTCCATCGGAAGAGAAACCTAAAAAGAAAATTGGTAAAGAATACAACAATGTTCCTCCACCCCTTTGCGAGAAGTATTGTCGCATACGCTGATGGGATGGATAAGGCACTCAATATTGAGTTGTTATCTTAAAAGAAAACTGAGTTGCCAGAGAACATTTGTGACAACCCACAATTTCCGGTTAATACTGTAATCTAAAAACACAATTAATTTAGATATGAAATCATGCTTTGTTTGTAATTACGTGATATTATGTGCCATATGTAGAAAATTACATATCTTGGGATGCATTGTGAGTAGATTAGAAACCTTAATAAAACTCCTACAACCCTAAACCTCCCACACAAATCAATCTTACGAGAGTTTCAAATCATCATCTCTCTTATCATCTCTGATACACAATCAACCTCTCAATCTTTCAAGAGCAAACCCTAGAATCAAATTGAGGTAAGGATTATTTTATACGTTGTTAATCTCACTCTATTGATTTCATGCAAACCCTAGTTCTCAAAACAGTAGTTCTGTGTTTATGTGATCATGTTTGTATGAATATTTGCGCATGAATGTTAACATGCTGTCTGATATTGTTGGAATCGGTATGCCCAAGACACATATTAAATTGATGTGGCTAGTACGTTATGATCCAAGTCGGGTCATACCCAATAACAAGCTAGACAAACACTTATAATATTTATTTATGATATGACCAAACAAATAAATATTAACACTTCGAATATTTAGAAATTCGTTTTCTAAATAATCGCACTTGAGAAACTAATGAATAAGATGGATAATTTATTTGAGAGTATATTTTATTTTGTTATTTAATGGGTTAAATAACATTATAAAAGATTTTGTAAGCTATATGGATATCTTGCAAATCTTCCAAGATCTCACACAATCCAAGATTAGATTTTGTAAGATATATGGATATCTTGCAAATCTTACAAAATCTCACACAATCCAGGATTAGATTTTGTAAGATATGTGAATATCTTGGAAATCTTACAAAATCTCACACAATCCAAGATTAGATTTTGTAAGATATATGGATATCTTGCAAATCTTCCAAGATCGGATTTTGTAAAATATATGAATATCTTGCAAATCTTACAAAATTTCACACAATCCAAGATTAGATTTTGTAAGATATATGAATATCTTGCAAATCTTACAAAATCTCACACAATCAAAGATTAGGCAAATCTTACAAAATCTCACACAATCAAAGATTAGATTTTGTAAGATATATGAATATCTTGCAAATCTTACAATATCTCACATAATCCAAGATTAGATTTTGTAAGATATATGGATATCTTGCAAATCTTACAAAATCTCACACCATCCAAGATTTGATTTTGTAGGATATATGAATATCTTGCAAATCTTACAAAATCTCACACAATCCAAGATTAGATTTTATAAGATATATGGATATCTTGCAAATCTTACAAGATCTCACACAATCCAAGAAAAGATCTTATAAGAGGTTATATATATGGATGATTTGGTGAGAATTAGAGATGTCACACACACATTCTTTCTGTCATTAAAATCAAGTGCAAGAACACTAGAATTCTCCCTAGAGTTTTCGGCCAAAGTTTTGTTGATCAAGAGGTGTTCACAAGTGAAAAATCCTAGCAACATAAGGTGTTGTTGGAAGCTTGGGGTATACAAGCTTGAGGTCTTCTCCTTTGAAGATTTCCATTCAAGAACATCATCTTCTTCATATCTCTTGCTAATTGGAAGGTCACATGTAACGGACCAAACACCTAACACATAAAGTCACTTAACACTACCGAGCTAACTAAGGTGAGTTCACACAACTTATTAAAAGCATGTATTCCCGGTGGTTGGGAACGAACGAACTACATCTTCCCTGGTTTGGGATTGCCTAGTATTCCGGGAAGGAATACTACAAAATACTATTTTATATTTCATGTCTCAAGTGTACTAAACGCAACTCTATAGCGAAGTCCCCACTTTCTATACCGATTAATCGCCTGGCCTGGCGAACGGGTTACTAGTTGATAGCGCTATTAGGTCTCCCAAACCTCACACCGTGCCGAGGAGGACGGGCGTGAACTAGTATGCCTTGGCAACCGTCAATGATGATAGACATTGACAAACGGGGCAACAAAAACAGATACGTCGCATGTCTTCGGTATTACGCAGTTTAGTAACTTACATATGGGGTAGCTCCCCTCGATAAACATGATTTATAAATAAGTAACTTAACAACCTGTTTTCGCTAAACAAAACTGTGAACTCGCTGACTTAATCGCTGATACACTTTTTCTGCATGCTTGCAGGTTGTTAGATGATTCATGCATGAGAACTTGCAGTCTGTGGAGCTTGAAGTATCATGGGGCGCACTACTTGATTACAAACAATAAAACTTTACGCTTGAAACATTTTGATTTCAATTTTTTTGAGATATTCACATTTGCTTCCGCTGAATACATACTATGTTTGAAATGTTTTAATTGGAATTCACTATTCATGTTGGACATGATGACTTGTCTTTGATTATTTACTATTAGTACGACATGATTAGTGGCTAGATCCTGGGCAGTCACACGCCTCGCGGTAAAACTCCGCGTTTGGAAATTTGGGGGTGTGACAACATTGATTTAATCTATACTAAAACAGATGATGACAATGATGTGGTTAAAAAGGTGTTGAAAATGTTTTGAACGATTCTGATGAAGGCAGCTTTAAAAGCGCCAACTCAAGCTCAAAGAATTCAGATTCACAGTCCGAAGATGACGATACATCATCGGAGAATGATCTATGTGATGATCCTAATGTTGTCATGTACAAGATTAAGGAATCTGATAGTTTATACTTTGATGACAGTTTTCTGATTCAGAACGTGAAGGAAGAATTATTAGACAAATTCTTTAAACTTGTGGAAGTCACATCAGATGATCTGGAGATCAATGAAAAGAAATTCTATTCCAAACCTAAAAGAAACAGCTACCGAAGGAATGGTAGTGATCATCCGGAAAACCAGAGAGCTGGGTTGGGTTTAGAAGAATCAGATGAATCTAAAAAGAAAGTGTCATAATTTCATGAATACAGGAATAAAAACATGAATTTTTTATATGGGACGGACACGATTCATGAGGGAAGTTTGATCGGGAAACAATCAAACGATGAGTTCAAGAAAGAGAAAAAACTTCGAGATAAAGCCAGAATTGCAGGTGGTGTCAAAACAAGTGGTGTAAAACCCACTAAAGGACATCCACATGATTCTCGGACTTGTTTCAAATGCAACGAAATTGGTCATATTGCACGTTACTGTCCGAAATCAAAGTCGGCTTATCTTTGAAGGAAAGAAAGTTCAAATGTTGTGAAACCGAAGCAACCAGTGTTTGTAAAACCGGTAAAGATTTTGAAAAGAAATGAATCAAAAGCTGAAGTCAAACCTATGTTTGAAAATTCAATTTTTGAAAAAGGTGAAACTTCAAAAGCTAATGAAAACAATTTTTACATCAAGAAAGCTAACATAAAATCTCAAGTCTAGATTGCAAAGAAACGGTCAACAACATCTGAGATCACTAAGTCTGAACTTGTTAAGACTAGTGATAGCAAGAAAGAATCAAAATCTGAAATCATAATTGAAACCACATCTGAAACTGTCAAAACTACAAGTGGTAACAATTCAAAAGATAAAAATACGGTAAAGTTTTCAAACATAAACATCATAGAAAATTCAGATGAAGAATGGGAAATTGCTTATGTAGATGAGTGTGGATTCGATTATGCTGATGAATGTGAATTTGATTTTGATGATGGTTATCCAATTCAACCCAAGACCAAAAAGGCTTGGGTCTCGCTTTTTAAATAGATTGTTGAAATGTGCAGGGGCTCCAGAGATCCGTACTTTCTAAGTGGATTTTGGATAGTGGAGCGTCCAAGCATATAACGGGAATGAAAGTGTTGCTGTTCGACATTAAAGCTATCAATGGTGGATACGTTGGATTTGCGGGTAACCAAGGTGGAATGATAGTCGCCAAGGGAAAAATCTCCAATGGTGTCGTTTCATTCGATCGCGTGAATTATATTGCAGAACTGGAAAATAATCTTCTGAGCATATTGCAAATTTGTGACAAGAAGTTTACGGTCCATTTCAACGACAAAGAGTGTATTATCTTGAAGACGGGTTTTATAATACTAGATGATTGGATTTTGATGCGAGCACCTCGAGAGAATGATTTATATGTTCTTGATATGGGTGTTGCTACCACTTCATCAAAATCAGCGCAATGTTTGTGACAAAGGCTACTGAAAAGGATTCTATTCTTTGGCATTGTAAGATGGGGCATATTCATTTGCGAAAAATGAATTTCTTGGTTCATAATGATCTTGTAGAAGGCGTAAATCTTTGGAGCTTTAATATGACCGATCACTGCTTATAATGCAAAAAGGGAAAGCAGATCAAGAAATCTCATCCGAAGAAACTTTTGAACTCAATCAAGTTGCCATTAGAACGTCTCCACATGGAATTATTTGGTCTTGTAAATGTTCGAAGCATCTTAGGAGACTTATACTGCTTGGTCGTGACAGATGACTATTCGAGATATTCGTGGGTATTCTTTCAAGAATCAAAAGACGAAACGTTCTAGAACTTGGTTATTCTATTTAAGAAACTTGAGAACCTTTATCATTTGCCTGTCAGACGCATTAGAAGTGACAACAACACAGAGTTTTAGAATAATAAAATGAAGGAATTCTGCAACACAAAATGAATTCTGCACGAGTTTAGTGCTCCCTATACTCCACAGCAAAACGGAGTAGCTGAACGGAAAAACAGAACTTTGATTGAAACTGCGAGAACCATGCTTGTAGAGTCTAAACTTCCAATCAGCTTCTGGAGTGAAGTGGTTGTTGCGGCTTGCTACACGCTAAACAGAGTTCTTACTATCAATCCAACAAAGAAAACATGTTTTGAGATGATAAACCAACGGAAGCCAAATTTGAAGTTGTTAGAGCCATTCGGTGCACCTTGTACCGTAATAGACCAAGATGGCAAATTCGGAGCTAAATCTCTTGAAGGTTTCTTTGTCGGATATGCGAGTCCGTTGAGAAGAGTATATGTTCCTTCGTTGAGAAAGGTTATTGAAGCACAGCACGTGGATTGTTTCAACTATACGGATCCTATTCAAAGGAGAGGTGACGCATGGCTGTTTAACTATCAAGACCTTTGGAAGTCATTTGACTTGCCCGAAGAACCGTCTGACGAAGAAGTTGCAGCGTTATATTATCTTCACCAGTCAGCGAATCAAGAGCAAATTGTTCGACCAATTGTGATTAATCAACCCACGTTGGATCCATCTTCTTCTGGCGCAAGTTCAAGTATAGCGGCGTTCCGGCTGAAAATGTTTCTGAAACATTAGTAACACCTACTACTCCTCCAACAAATGCCTCTACTGAACCAGTGAATACAACAACGGAGCCAAGTATGCCTCAGGATCAGAATTCTGACTCAGATGAAGCACCAACATTTGATGCTGATGGGGAATCATCTTCTTTAGACGAAGAAGTGGAGCAGATAACAAGTCTTCTTAATCAATCTGCAGGCCCGAGCAACAGAAATGAAGCTTCATCAGCAAAACTCAGTAGATGTTCCAAGTGAAGAATTGTCGCGATCATATTCCTATCATCCGTCAACAAATATTATCGGAGAACTTCAAACTGGTGTTAGAACTCGAAATCAAATTAACAAAGCACTCAGTTGTTTCTACACTCGCGTTGCTCCAACCCAGAACTATTGATTCTATTCATGTTTCATCTCTCAGATAGAGCCAAAGACAGTTAATGAAGCTTTAGCCGATGAAAACTGGGTACAAGCAATGCAAGAAGAACTATTGCAGTTTGAGAAGTTGGGAGTGTGGAAGCTTGAAGACCTACCAGAAAATCAGAAAGCGATTGATACAAAATGGGTCTTTAAGTGTAAACGTGATAATAGAGGGGTTATTGTTCGTAACAAAGCTAGGCTTGTTGTCAAGGGATTTCACCAACAGGAAGGGATAGATTACACGAAAGTTTACGCACCAGTAGCTCGCTTGGAATCTATTCGAATCTTTCTAGCTTTCGCATCGTGGAAAGGATTTAAAGTCTATCAATTGGATGTCAAATCGGCTTTTCTGTAAGGAAAATTACGCGAGAAGGTGTACGTTGGACAACCACCAGGGCTTGTCAATCCACTCAACAAGAAGAAAGCATACCTACTGGATAAAGCTCTTTATGGTCTACACCAAGCCCCGAGAGCTTGGTATGAGACGTTATCGCAACATCTCGTCGGCAACGGCTTTATTAGAGGAACTGTGGATAGTACTCTTTTCACCAGAGAAGTTGATGGTCATCTGATTATATTTCAAATCTACGTCGACGACATCATCTTTGGGTCTACAAACGATAGTCTCTGCAAGGAGTTTGAGGGAATCATGAAAAAGAAATTCGAAATGTCCTCGATGGGCGAAATGAAGTTCTTTCTTGGTTTGCAAGTAGATCAGCTTCCGGATGGTATTTTCATTCATCAGACTAAGTATGTTCACGACATCTTGAAGAAGTTTGGAATGGAAAGCTTGAAGCCTTTATCTACGCCTCTTGCTCTAAATCACGGGATTTGCGTTGAGGAGACTGGAGCCAAAGTTGACGAGACGTTATACAGATCGATGATTGGATCGCTGATTTATCTGACGGCATCGCGCCCAGATATTATGTATCCAACCTGCCTCTACGCCAGATATAAGTCAAGCTCGAGGATCTTACACATGCAGATCGTGAAGCGAATCTTCAGAATCGGAAAGGATGCCCAAGCACCGGCTTGTAGTACCCGAAGAACGACAATTTCAATCTCACAGGCTATGCTGATTCTGATTTTGGTGTAGATAAGTTGAATTCAAAATCAACTACAGCGGGATGCCAGTTCTTCGGAACAAGAATGGTAACCTGGCAGTGTAAGAAACAGACTACGGTCGCTCTCTCTACCTGTGAAGCTGAGTATATCTCGGCCTCCAACTGTTGTTCACAGATTCTATGGATTCAACAGTAGATGAGAGACTATGGTCTGCAATTTCTTGACACTCCGCTGTATGTTGATAACAAGGCAGCCATAGATATAACTAAAAATCCGGTTCATCACTCACGCACAAAACACATTGAAATTCGTTACCATTTCATTCGTGATTGCTACGAAAAGAAATTGGCGCGAATAGAAAAAATCCACACCGATGAACAAAAGCCTGATTTTTATACCAAACCATTTTCTTTGTCACAGTTTAAATACTTGCTGAGAATTAATGTATGAAAAATTTGCTGACAGGTGCGAACGTTGAGGTTGAATACGGATCGGACGACAAGTTCGCGTGATCCACATTGGTTTGTAAATATCTTTCTAGTTTAGAATTTTGTTAAAAACTAAAATCCAAAAAGATGTTTTTGATTTTAGGGGGAGAAATGTTATAGAAAATACAAAAACATTCTGAACAGTTTAAAATCCAAAAATTTTGAAAAATTCAAAATGTACAAAAACATTGAAAAAGACAAAAAGAATTCAGTGTCATATAAGGAAATGATAGTACATCAGTGGACTATCACAGTATGCTAAAGAAATGTAAAGTTTAAAAGTGATAAACAAGTCTTACTGTGGATGTGTCGATAGGCTTAACACGTTCAGTAAACTATTTTCGAGATATAACTAAATTTTACAACTGCTTAATCTTGTGGATTAACATATCTTGGATATATGGACTTAGTACTCCGAAATTTCGTTTGAAATATTGCCTGATTCTGAGATACGAGGTCTTTATAGATAGTTGATATCTGGGGTATTATACAAGTTCTTCTGATTTTGCAGAAGCAATAGCCTAGAACTTCTATAATACTTTCGCTATAAACCCAAAAACTGCATGTAAAACTTGAAAAGTATCAAAAGATATAATCATTTACATTGCTGAAAAGATTCCTTAAGTGGAACACACTTGAAAGACGAGCCTTCATCTCTTTGTCTGTATGGTAGTACAAACCTGAGCTCTCAAGGTCTCGCATAACCCAGATACAGATATCAAATACGCTATATTCACCTGTAAGATGAAATCTAGGGAATCTGGATACGGGAGTATATTCAAGAAGTGGGAACCACAGATAAGTCAAGTTTCATAAATCATACCTTAACATATCTTTAAACAGTTGAGAAATGTGGTAAAGCTTAAGTGGACAAACATATCGACAATCTAGGTAAACAAGTTTAAAGCTTGAAGTCATTTAAAGGTCAACGGTACTGGTGATATGTCTCAATCAACTGATATGATCCTTAGACACGAATTCACAAAAATATGTCTATAAATATGTTTGTACATAGTTTACATTGTCCTGTACATAGTTTATCAGCTTTACAGATTAAAATCAAAAAGATTTTCAATGTGTTTTAGCATAAACTTACAAAAATTCAAAAAGATTTTATTTCTACATTGTTTTCAGCAAACCAATGTTGGAGAACGAGTCCTCGAAGTCTGGTAAGATGCTAGAACTGGTGGGAATCTCATTGACAACAGGCTGGGAGCTAATCTGTAAAATCTGAAAAGATAAAACAATAAAAAAGTTCATTAAATTGAAACTTTGATTTTGAAAAATATCAACAGTTTGTTCGTAACGGGTCAAACCGGGGTCATTAACTTAGATTCGGCAGACAAATCGGTTAACCAAGGTCATTAACTTGGACTTGGTCAACTGAGTGGATTTTCATAACTAGTAAATAGTTGAAAAGTACAGGGTTAAAAATGAAAATTTTGAAAAAATTGAAGTTAGGTTTGGTAAGTTCGGCCGAACTTGCTAAACAATATCAAGTATTAACAAACAGCAAGTTCGACCGAACTTGCGGATGGATGTGTTGATTAAAGGCTTAGTCCGCTCGAACTTAGTTGGGCTTGTTTGTTGGGCTTAACAAGTTTGCCCGAACTTGACTTGGTATAAATACCAATCAAGTTCGGCCGAACTCATTTCATTAGTTGTCAACCTCTGAGCGAGCTTGAGAACCTCTAAGCGATCTTGTGATTTTGACACTTTTGAGTCGTTATACTGCCCAATTTTTTATTGTTTTTAGTGATTGGCACACTAATAACAATGGCTGAGGTATAAATTTGACATATCAACTGAGATTTGAACTGTTTTTGAACATGATAGATCTGAAACTTAAAATCTGATAGTTCTAGGTGTTTGTGATCAAAATTGAACTTAAAATCTTCATCTACACATAAAATCGACCGTGTTATTGATTTTGATTGAATTGTAATGGACACTTGCATGTTAACAGGTTGAATTTGGGGAAGATGACACGTTCGGCCGAACTTGTTGTCAAGTTCGACCGAACCTGCATTAAAGTCTTGTTAATAAAAATTGATTTAAATGACATCTTCGACCGAACTTAGGTTTTGGAATTCTGAAGTGTGTAGAGCATAAGTTCGCCCGAACTTATTAAGAAAATTGTGAACATGTAATTGATGCATGTTCGGGCGAACTTGGGTAAAACAGATTGATATAACACCTAATCAAGTTCGCCCGAACTTGATAAAGTGTTAGAAAATTCTGTGATTTTTCTTGATAAACGTGCTAATTGTTTTGCGTCATTTTTCAAGCACAGGTTCCAGCACGTGTAATCTCAGTAGAGTTCTCTAAAACTCACAATACGTGCATCACGCTAGACAAATCGATATGTCCGTTGCTAAAAGAATACGACAGTATACTGAAGTTTTTGGAGGAAAGCCCTATCCACAAAGCTATAACAGAGTGCACAGTGTCATATCGGTCACACATTGTTCATTTTTGGATGAACGCGAGTCTTAGTGAAGATCAAAAGTCAATTATTTCATATGTGCAAGTAGGCAATGAAGTCAAACCGATCACTGTAACTGAAGATGATATACACAGAGTGTTGCAATTCAATGATAAAGAAGACGATCTTATTTATCTTGATGAGAGGATGGTCAGAGGCTGTTTCTTCAAGATGGGTTACAAAGGTAGTGTGAATAAGCCGACATTAAAGAAAGGGGAAGTGCCAAACCCTTACAAGCTTCTGATGCACGCTATAATTCACACATTCAGCCATCGCAAGGCCGGTTTAGACGATGTCCAAGACTATTTAGCTTGCATGGCAACGACACTTATTCTGAAAAAGCCGTTCAACTTCTCGAAGTTAGTTTCCACTCACATGTCCAAGAATATG
This sequence comes from Scalesia atractyloides, assembly GCA_947069175.1. Lineage (NCBI taxonomy): Eukaryota > Viridiplantae > Streptophyta > Magnoliopsida > Asterales > Asteraceae > Scalesia > Scalesia atractyloides. The sequence goes on along the minus strand of CAMTDV010000016.1, from coordinate 54,542,327 downwards.
GAGGATTAAAGATTATGTCTTTATCCGAGATTCGTGCAAATGTTAATTGATGAAAAGTACACGAATATTGCACGAGATCCGAATGATGTGTTATAAGTAGTTCATCTTGATGAGACCACAGTGAAGAAGCTCATAAAGTTTCAAAAGCAAGTTTCAGCTCCTGTTGCAAAGCCTGTATTCGGAGCGATCAAAGATTCTAATTACATTGCGCCGCCAGACAACAAATGGAGAAAAGATGGTAGCGACGATGAGAAAGAGCTTAATACTGAAAAGGAATGGTTTAAGGAATTTAAACCGAAAGCAAGAAGCGAATGGTTCTTAAAGGCAGAAGCTGATAAGCCTAAAAAGAAACGTGCTGTGAAGAAAGTCGAAACTATGCTTGTCGACGAAGATGAACCAGAGAATGTTGAAGCAGTTGCTGGATCAAGTGCTGCAGTTGTTATTGAGAGTCAAGAGACTGTGAAAACGACTCAAGATGATGTTATATCTTCTATTTCTGAAAAAGAAGATGATTCTAATGAAGAAATTTCGGTGAAAGAGCCAGAAAAGAGTGAGGCTGAGATTAGAGCCGAGAAAGAAAGAGAGGTGGATGCTGATTTCGATCCGAATCAGGAAAAAGAGTATGATGAGGAAAGACCCAAGAAGAAATCTAAACGGGTTAAGTCTGCAACTGTTTCGTCGACAAAGACTACAGGGTCTCCTCAGACTAAAGGAAAGAGAAAATCAAAGAAAGAGCAAAAGGCTGTAAGCAAAAGGTACAAAGGATCGCTAAAAAGCGCAGAAGTGACACAAGAACCTTCTGGCGCACAAGAGAAAGGAGTTACACAAGAACCTCCTACACAAGAACCTCCTGATGTTGATATAAGTGAAGCTGAACGTCCAGGAGTCACACAAGAACCTCCTGTGATTATTTCTTCGGAAGTTGAAAGGCCAGGAGCTACACAAGAACCTCCTGTGTCTAGTTTTGTGGAAGTACCGATTATTCAATCGCCTGTTGCTCCAACGACTTCTGTTCCTGAAAATTCTACTCCAAGGAAGTCAACACCAAAAGCTGCAACACCAAAGTCAACACCAAAGACTCCAAGAGGGCCTAATATTTTTGGTGATATGCATAGCGATCCGATAAGTCTGCAGGATCTAAACGATTTGTTTCCAGAGACTAACGTTGAACTTCTGGAAAAGCGTGTCAAAGCACTAGAAGACAAAGTGGCATAGAATGAAGTTGAAAAAGCAGAGCTTATTCAGAAGATGAATCAAAATGCGGTTGAAAAAGAAATGTTGGACGACAAAGTGAAGGTGTTAGAGAATGAGCGTGAGTACTTTAAAGCATTGATCGAAAGTTTGCAGGATGCAAATGAAAGAATGCAAACTGAGATAGCTGATCTGAAGTCTGTCCAAGCCCTAAATGATCGAAGATTCTCCAGGATGCAGAAAGTGTTATCTAATGCACTGGGTATCGACTTCATCAAAAGATATGATCGTCTAGATCAACAGGAAGCCAAAGAACATCTGAGAAAGAATTGGCTGAGAGTGGCAAAGGTAAATTAGTTGAAGGTGAAGCTCCTAAGTCTTCTGATGCTACAGAGAAACCAGTTGAAGATGTTTCGAAAGCTTCTGAGTCTGATATTCCAAAGGTTGACGAATCTGTCAAGCCTTCTGATCCTATCACTGCTTCTGAAGAAAAAGACGACGAAGAAGCTGAGAAAGATGATAAAGAGGATGAAGAGGAAGGAGGTTACGAGGATTGGAATGTTGGTGATGATAAATGATGATTATGATCAAGGTGGGGATGATTTTGATCAAGGTGGTACAGGTATAAAGATCACTGAAGCGAAAGTCTCTGAAGATTTTGACTTTACTTCACTTATGGATGACGAGTCAAATAAAATGGAAGATAAAAGTCAGGGGGAGTCAGGGAAGACCGGGCCTTCAGATGATATTGATGGGACAGATGTTGATTGATCTGCTAAGCCTATTACTGCAGTACCCACGAAGCCGTTAATGTTAAAGTTAGAACATAATGTGGAAGAAGGGGAGTACGTGCATAACTACTCGAAAGAAGATCTTGCGAGATTAGTTGAAGTTGAAGCTGAAAATTTAGAGTTTGATTTCAAAGAAGTGTTGAATGTAAATACTTTTGAGCCAAATGACTATCAGTATGTGAGAAGATTCAAAGCAGATGAATACAATCGAGCGATTGTTGAAGATTGGTCTTCAGATGATGAAACAGATCAGAAAGCGAACTACATTGGTCCTAATTCAAAAAGTTTTACTACGTTTGAGGAAAAGTACAAGCAGTTAGACAAGACATGTTGAAGTAAAAAATTGCTTAATCAGTTCGAGAGGGTAAAGTTCCTAAACCCATGACGAAAGAGGAAATTACTCAAGCGAGAAAGTCTTGGTTCAAAGAGATGCCACGCGAACGAAAATTTTGATGTCCACTAGCATTCTTTACCAGAGACAAAGGTGTTTCTTTGGGGGATATTTTGAGTTGGGGATGTTTAAGGATCTTAACGTATATGCAATCAAGAGGGAGTTTGGAGTGCAATACTTCAAACACCTTGCTGATTTTAAGACATTACCATATTGGGATATGGAAGAGTTAGTGCAGACTGTGAACGTTACATATCACATGAAGTATATTGATCAGTTATTGTGGAAAATGATCAAGTATGAAGCGGTGAAAGGATTCAACTACTGGAAGCCTTTTATTCCTAACCGTAGAATCAAGACAAATAAGAAAACGAGGAAAAGGGCATAACGTTGATCATGAAACGTCCAAGAGCCATGAGGAATATGCCGCTAATGCTGATTGAACAAAAATTCTATCCATTGTTCAAGTGGTGGCAAATAGATCCAGCTATGTGTGAAGCTGTTATCGTACTGAAGTTTGAAGAACATTTGGATATTACCAAGGAACGGGTTGAAGTAATGGGTTATCAGAGCATGAGGGGTTTATGGAGGACGATAGGACTCTAGATCCTATGTGGCTTGTGAACTGCTCGAGAGAAGACATCAAAACCTTGTTCTACAACAAGATTGTTTTTGAAGAACGTGAAAAGGTACAAGCGATGCAGTATCAGAAGTGGTTAATGTTTGCTATGCATGAGAAGTCAATTCTGGAAAATTGTGGCGAACGAAGTGGAGAGAGTTAGAAAGAGTTGAGTTCTTAAAGGAGAAAAAAAGAAGTGAGGTGATTAAAGAAAGAATGGAAAAAGCGGTAAGGCAAAGTTCTCTAAGAATGGCTAATTTTAAAAGACCACTGCCAACTGATCAAACGCCTACCCAAAGCAAGAATGACGAAGGAAGCCGTACAAGAACTTCTTCGGTCGTGTGCATTAACGTTTATATGAAGACAGAATTTTGAAGACTGATACAAGACGAAGACTATATCCAAGGGGGAGTCTGTTGTTGCATAATGTCTATGTCTTAGTCTTATGTCGAGTCTGTATAGTATAGAGCTGAATAGGCTAGTCGTATGGAATATTTATGTAAAAGAGATGCAAGTTCGCCCATGTTGTCAAGTGTAGATAAGTTCGGCCGAACTTGCTAAGGCAAGTTCGGGCGAACTTACTCCTCTTACTAGCGAACTTGAATCTCTATAAATACCTAGCTTGAGCCTCTCATTTGTAACTTTGGTTTTTGGAGGCGAAGCTCTGTCAGTTTGTAACCAGACCGTTTGATCAAAAAAACTGACGATTAACTGATTAAATCTTGTCTATTGGTAAACACGACGTAATATTTCCGCTATTATGGACGTTAGATATCAAATTTAGGTTCCTTAGCATCAAGGATCGGTCCTACACTTGTTTCGTATGGGTATTGTAGGACCAATCCTGATAGCATAGGAACCTAGATTTGATATCTAATGTACATAATAGCGGAAAAATTATGACATGATTACCAAACAACAAGAATTAGTCAATTAATCATCAATTTTATTGATATAATGTCAAGTCTCCAAATTGACAGAGCTTCGCCTCTAAGATGCCAAAGTTACAAATGACCAAGACAAGCTAGCTATTTACAGGAATACAAGTTCGCCAGTGGGGAGATGAGTTCGCCCGAACTTGACTTCACAAACACTTCATGAGCGAACTTGTCCTATTTACCTATAAATACTTCATTTCGCTAGCCTATTCATTTCTAATCTATACAGACTCGATATAAGACTAAGACATAGACATTCTGCACCAACATACTCCCCCTTGGATATCATCTTCGTCTTGTATCAGTCTTCAAAAACTCTGTCTTCAAATAAACATTAAGAACACGACCGAAGAAGTTCTTGTAAGGCTTCCTTCGTCGTTCTTGCTTCGGATCTGGCGTCTGATCTGTAGGAGCCACTTTGTTCATGTACTGAAACCTTCTAAGCCTTGCCGCCCTACCTTTCTCGTGTATTGCTTCAAGAAGCTTCTCTTCCTTTAAGAATTCAACTCGTTCGAGATCCCTCCATCTAGTTTCCCACATCCTTCCATAGTTAACTTCTCGAGCATAACATACGTTCACAACCCTTTGATATTGCATGGCTTGTTCTTTCTCATGTTCTTCGAATACAATCTTGCTGTAGAACAAGCATTTGATATCTTCTCTGGAGCAGTTTACCAACCACATAGGATCTAGAATCCTGACCGTTCTCCACAAGCCACTCATACCCTGAAACCCCAATATCTCAACCCTTTCCTTCGTGATATCCAGATGTTCCTCAAATCGTAATAGCTCTGCATGCAGTAGGATCAATCTGCCACCACTCAAATACAGGATATAAATTCTGTTCGATTGGCATTAAGGGCATGTTCCTCATCGCTCTCGGTCGTTTTATAATGAACGTTATATCCTTTTCCCCTGTCTTCTAATTTGTCTTGATGCGACGGCCTGGAATAAATGGCTTCCAATACTTAAAACCCTTTGTCCTTCAAACTTGATCATCTTCCATAACAACTGATCAATATACTTCATATCATAAGTCACGTTCACGGTTTGAACAAGCTCCTCCACATCCCAGAACGGTAGTGTCTTGAAATCTACTAAGAATTTGAAGTATTGCACTCCAAACTCATGTTTAATAGCATACACATTCAAATCCTTGAACCACCCCCAACTTAGGATATCCCCCAATGACACATCTTTATCTCTGGTAAAGAATGCTAGAGGACGTCGAAACTTACGTTCGCGCGGCATCTCTTTAAACCAGGATTTCTTAGCTTGAGCTATTTCCTCCTTCGTCATTGGTTTCGGAACTTTGCCTTCTCGTATCGATTCTTTCGATTTTCTCTTTCAACATATCTTCATTTATTTGCTTTGTACATGTCCTCGAACGTAGGAAAACTATCAGTGTTAGGACCGACGTACTTTGCAGTTTCATTACTTTCATCATCTGAAGACCAATCCTCCACAATAACCCTGTTATACTCATCAGCTTCAAACCTTCGTATATACTGATAATCATTCGGCTCAAACGTGTTAACATTCAACACTTGCTCTTCAAAATCAAAATCAAGTGTTTCAGCATCAACTTCTATCAACTTGGCCAAATCTTCCTTAGTATAATTGTGCACGTACTCCCTTCCTCTACATTATGTTCCAGCATGAGTATCAAAGGCTTTGTTGGTACGGCAGCAACAGGCTTGCAAACCTATCAACATCAATCATATCTACATCATCAGTTGGCCCTGTTTGCCATGACTCCCCCTCAATTTGATCATTCATCTTGTTTGATTCATCATCCATTAAAGAAGAAAATCAAATTCATTAGAGACTTTTGCTTCACTGATTTTCATGCCAACTCCTCCCTGATCATCATCATCATCAGCAGCATTATTCCAATCTTAATAATCAGAATCATCTTTCTTGTCGTCATCATCTTTGTCCTCATCTTCTGCTTCTTCATCGTCCTTTTCTTCAGAAGCAATTACAGGATCAGAAGGCTTGACAGATTTGTCAACCTAAGTAACATCGGACTCAAAATCTTTTCAACTTCTTCAACAGGCTTTTCAGCAGCTTCAGATGATTTAGGTGCTTCACCTTCAACACCTTTACCTTTACCACTAGCTGCAAGCTCCTTTTCAGATCTTTCTTCCGCCTCTTGTCTATCAAGACGATCATATTCGGCAATGAAATCAATACCCATAGTATTAGATAATACTTTCTGCATCCTTGTGAACCTTCGATCATTTAGGGCTTGAATCGTTTTCAACTCAACAATCTCTGTTTGCAGCTTTTCATTTGCATCTTGCAAGCTCTCAATCAATTTTTTGAAGAATTCTCTTTCGCTTTCCAACACTTTGAATTTATCATCCAACATCTCTTTCTCAACTGCGCTTTGATTCATTCTCTTGATCAGCTCAACTTTTTCCTCTTCATTCTTGGCTAATTTATCTTCTAAGATTTTCACACGCTTCTCTAGAAAATCAACATTGGTATCCGGTAAGAAATCATTCAGATCTTGAAGACTTATTGGCTCATTCTGCATATCACCAAAAATTTGCAGTTGGAGTAGACTTTTTAGAGTAGCAGTCTTTGGTGTGGACTTCTTAGGAGTAGTACTTTCAAAATGAGAAGTCGTTGGAGGAACCGGAGATGAAATAATAGGCACTTCAAGTAATCCAGCCTCAGGAGGTTCTTGTGTGACTCCTGGACGTTCTGCCTCAGATGGAATGATCATAGGAGGTTCTTGTGTAACTCTTGGACGTTCAGCTTCAGATGAAATAACAACAGGAGGTTCTTGTGTAGGAGGTTCTTGTGTTACTCCTTTCTCCTGTGCGCTAGAAGGTTCTTGTGTAACTTCTGCGCTTTTTGGCTTTCCTTTGTATCGACAACTAGCATGTTTCTGAGATTTCTTTGCTTTCTTCCTATCTTTTGCCTGAGAGATCCTGTAGTCTTTGTCGTTGAAACTGTAGTAGACTTCACACGCTTAGCTTTTTTCTTGGGTCTTTCCTCGTCAGACTCTTTTTCAAGATTTGGATCAAAATCAGCATAAGTCTCTTTGACTTTTTCTGCCTCATTCTCTGCTATTGTCTTCTTAGTAATCTTCTCGAGAGAATGATCGGAATCATCGTCGTTCTCGGAAGTACCTGATATAACATCATCTTCTTGAGTCGTTTTCTCAACCTCTTGACTTTCAGTAACAATCGCTGCACTAGAACCAGCTTCAGCTTGAACATTAATAGGTTCGTCTTCATCCACAAGCATTGTATCTACTTTCTTTGATGCACGCTTCTTTTTAGGCTTTTCGACTTTGGCTTTTAGAAACCATTCACTTCGAGCTTTCGGCTTGAAAGCTTTAAACCATTCTTTCTCATCATTCAACTCTTTCTCGTCACCACTTCCATGTTTCCACCATTTATTGTCAGCCGGTGCAATATAATTTTCATCTTTTATTGCCCTGAATATTGGCTTTGCCACCGGTGCTGAGTCTTGTTTCTGGAACTTTATCAGTTTTTTCACCGTGGTATCATCGAGGTGACTGAGATATAAGACATCGTTCGGATCACGTGCAATATTAGAAAACTTTTCATCAATGAGCATCTACACGAACCTTGGATACAAATACAATCTCGAATCTTCCATATTCTTCGACATATGTGTGAAAACAAGTTTAGAATAATTGAACGGCTTCTTCAGAATCAACGCCGTTGCCATACAGGCCATGTAATATTGAACATCGTCAAGGCCCGCCTTTCTGTGGCTAAAAGAATGAATAATCGCGTGCATGAGGAGCTTATAGGGGTTAGGCACTTCCCCTTTTTTCAATGTCGGCTTATTAACGCTCCCTTTGTACCCCATACGGTAGAAACAACCTCTCACCGTCTTTTCGTCCAAGAAAATCGGATCATCTTTATCATCATTGAATTGCAAGATCCTTCGTATATCATCTTCAGTAACGGTGATCTCCTTAACTTCATTTCCGACTTGAATAGATGAAATAATGGTCTTCTTATCTTCGCTGAGCTTCGCGTTCATCCAGAAATGATAAGTGTGCGAAGGATAAGACACTATGCGCTCTGTGATAGCTCGATGTATAGGGCAATCCTTCAAAAACTTTAGAATGCTTTCGTACTCCTTCAGTGACAGACATATCGCTTTGTCAAACGTGATACAAGTATTATGAAATTTAGAAAAATCCATAGAAATCACCCTCGCTGCTACTTGAGCCTGAAAAACGACGCAAAACACTTAGCACACTTTTCGAGAAAAAGTCACAAAAATTTTCAACACATTTGCATCAAGTTCGGGGTAACTTGAGGTCGGTATAACAATCAGTTTTTAATCAAGTTCGCCCGAACGTGCACTAGTAACATGTTCAATATCCTTTTATAAGTTTGGGCGAACTTATGTTAAACAATTTTCACTTTTCTAAACACTAAGTTCGGTCGAACTTCTCAGATCATGAATAATTTCAACTTTTAATAGAAGTTCGGTCGAACTTGAGTTCTGACCATTTTTGTTCATTGATTGGTTAGCAACTTCGGTCGAACTTGATAACAAGTTTGGCCGAACTTGTTATCTTCTTCAACGATCAAACCTGCTCATCTCAAACAAGTCCATTTTAATCAAATCCAAGTAAAATCCATGGTCGGTTTTGATTGTTTATTTCAATTTTAAGTTCAAGTCGATCAAAAACATCCTAGATCTACAAGATTTTAACATTTTCAGATCTATGTTCATCAATTTAGTCCAATTAATGGTTCAATCAACAAGTTCTCACCTCTTCCATTGATAATGATGTGCAAATCACCAAGTTCAACTAAAATTTCGGCAGTATAACGACCCTAATTTGCAAATTTCACAAATCGCTCACAAGACGTTAAGTTCGCTCAGAGAAGTATGATTGCAAGTAATGAGTTCGGCCGAACTTGCAAGGTATTTATACCTTGGCAAGTTCGGGCGAACTTGATAAGCCCAAGTTATAAGGCCCAAGCTAGTCCGGGCGAACTTATGCTTTCACAAAAAAAATAACCATCAACGCAAGTTCGGTCGAACTCGCCTAAACTCAAATTCAATTTTTTGCAATTTAGTCCCTGAACTTTTCACTTTTTACCAATTATGAACATCCACTCAGTTGACCAAGTCCAAGTTAATGGTCCCGGTTTGACCCGTTACGAACAAACTGTTGATGTTTTCAAAATCAAAGTTTCAAATTAATGAAATTTTATCGTTTTGGCTTTTCAGATTTTACAGATTAGCTCCCAGCCCGTCAATGAGATTCCCACCAGTTTAGCACCTTACCAGACTTCGAAGATCTGTTCTCCAACATTGGTTTGCTGAAAACAATGTAGAAACAAAATCTTTTTGAATTTTTTGTAAGTTTATGCTAAAACACACTGAAAATCTTTTTGGATTTATTCTGTAAAGCTGATAAACTATGTACAGAACAATGTAAACTATGTACAAACATATTTACAGACATATTTTGCGAATTCGTGTCTAAGGATCTATCAGTTAATTGAGACATATCACCATTACCGTTGAACTTTAGATGACTTTAAGTTTTAAACTCGTTTACCTAGATTGTCGATATATTTGTCTACTTAAACTTTACCACGTTTCTCAACTGTTCCAATATATGTTAAAGTATGATTTATGAAACTTGACTTATCTGCAGTTCCCACTTCTTGAACATACTCCCGTATTAAGATTCCCTAGATTTCATCTTACAGGTGAATATAGCTTAATTGATATCTGTATCTGGGTCAGATGCGCGACCTTGAGAGCTCAGGTTAGTACTACCGTACAGACAAAGAGATGAAGGCTCGTCTTTAGGTGTGTTTCCAATGAAGGAATCTTTTTAACACTGCAAATGATTAGATCTTTCAATACTTTTCAAGTTTGCACGCAGTTTAGGGGTTTATAGCGAAAGTATTATAGAAGTTCTAGGCTATTGCTTCCACAAAATCTGAAGAACTTATATAATACCCCAGATATCAACTATCTATAAAGACCTCGTATCTCATAATCAGGCAATCTCTCAAACGAAAGTTTGGAGTACTGAGTCCATATATCCAAGATGTGTTAATCCACAAGATTAAGCAGTTGTAAAATTTAGTTTATCTCGAAAACAGTTTACTGAACGTTTAAGCCTATCGACAATCCATAGTAAGACTTGTTTATCACTTTTAAACTTTTCATTTCTTTAGCATACTGTGATAGTCCACTGATGTACTATCATTTCCTTTTTGTGCCATCAAATTATTTTTGTCTTTTTCAATGCTTTTGTACTTTTTGCTTTTTTCATATGTTTTTGAATTTTAAATTTTCAAATGTATTTGTATTTTCTCTAACATTTCTCCCCCTAAAATCAAAAACATATTTTTGTATTTTAGTTTTTAATAAATTCTAAACTAGAAAGATATATACAAACCAATGTGGATCACGCGAACTCGTCGTCCGATCCGTATTCAACCTCAGCGTCTGCACCTGTCTGCAAGTTTTTCATACCATTAATTCTCAACAAGTATTTAAACCGTGATAAAGAAAATGGTTTGGTATAAAAATCAGCCTTTTGTTCGTCGGTGTGGATTTTTTCTATTCGCACCAACTTCTTTTCATAGCAGTCACGAATGAAGTGATAACGAATTTCAATGTGTTTAGTGCGTGAGTGATGAACCGGATTTTTGGTTTTATAAATGGTTGCCTTATTATCAACTACAGCGGAGTGTCGAGAAATTGCAGACCATAGTCTCCCATCTGCTGTTGTATCCACAGAATCTGTGAACAACAGCTAGAGGCCGAGATATACTCAGCTTCCCAAGTAGAGAGAGCGACCGTAGTCTGTTTCTTACACTGCCAGGTTACCATTCTTGTTCCGAAGAACTGGCATCCCGCTGTAGTCGATTTTGAATTCAACTTATCTACACCAAAATCAGAATCAGCATATCCTGCAAGATCGAAGTTATCATTCTTCGGTTACCACAAGCCATGAAGGTCCGTGATCAGGCGGTTCTAGACGGAAGTTAGTGGATAAACGTAAACCGAATCGGTAGAATGTTATTACAGAAAGGAGTAGAAACAGAATGCAGTGGAAGTCTTCATTCATACCGAAAGAGTATACATCTTTATAAGTCCAACTGTTGGAGTTCCTGGAGAGAATCCGGCAGCACCTCCCCGTAGGGATGCCAAAAACTTAAATGAAAAATGAACACACACCACCTATTTATACGGAAAGAAGTTCGCTGGTAAGCATCTAAGTTCGAGCGAACTTGACCTAGTCAAGTTCGGCCGAACTTGACATCAACATTACCATTATGAGCGAACTTGACCTTCACAGTCAAGTTCGAGCGAACTTGACCTCCACAATTCAAGTTCGAGCGAACTTGTTACATTTTACACTGAAAACTCCGTATTTCGGTCGTGTGTTCAATTCTAACCTATACAATACTCAACACACGCTCTATCTAGCCTATTCGACAAGTGACGAACACAAAGTGCACCAACAGATTCCCCCTTGTTCGTTACTGTCGAATCTTGGTCTTCAAACTTGAGCCGTGTTTGAATATTCTGCAACTTCAATCAAGTATCTGCCGATGTCGTCGAAACGCGTCAACGAATTCCCCCTTAGTTGATGATCCGGGTTTGCATTATCAATATCTAATTCCCCCTGAAATCTCTAGTTCAGATATTTGTTGCACGTTGCCAACCTCCTCTGATTTGCTTGACCAACAGATTATCTTGAATAGACACCAATTTGAAGCTCATCAATGCAGCTTCTCCATTTCAACTTTAACCACATCCGTGTTCAGTTTACGCATATCTCCTATGCTCGATCTTTTGATCTTCAAAACTCAACCGGCAATTGATAGAAACTTCAAAATACACACCGGTAAACTTCAAATCAATGTTTACCCGCAAAAATCTGAAATCCCAATTTCCGTAATCCCTCCTGATCAGCAAATCGGTAATCTTTTTGAATCAGCAAATCTTCATCGCAACCAAATAATCTGGTAACACTTCGACTCTGATAAACATTCGTCCGCGATCAAAATCACATTCTTCTTCTTCAGTCAGAATGTCAGATATATAGCTATCTCCGGTAGACCAGCGCCACTTAATCACCAAACATCATCATCCAACAACGGTTAGTCCAAAGAGAAGAATGATTCATCTTCTTGAAGATTAAAAATAATGGCCACCAAAGGTTATCATCAGATTTCCTTGGTAATTTTGAAACCTTTCGTCTTCGGAGCTAGTCATAAATTCCTAAGATCATCACCGAACGTTTTGAACGTCCTCAGTTCCTCACTGGTATTCACAACTGCTAATCCAGCTAACTGTTCCTTCATCGGAGATCAGGACTCTAACACTTAAGCATCACTCTGTATCATGAACTGAAAACTCGGAACTTCCTGTGATCACGAAATCCCAAATGGATAATCTCTTTCGTCAGCAACTGGTACACTTCTTTGTCTGGAAGATCCAATCCCATAAATCATCTTCCTTAATCATGGTACCACATACAACCCGGGGCAACTGAAACTACAAAGCATCCTTATCTCCTGGCGGTTAGTCCAGTCAACAATTCATGTGCAAAGCAGAGTTAAAGATAGGCAGTCGTGTGTGCTTCCAAACCATACGCGCGACTCAGGTGTCAATCCACAACCATGACCGCAGAATCTGATAAACAACTCCTCCAAGACTCAGTTATGTAACCACCTGCTTTCAAACACGACATCAACTTGATCATTTACAAATGAATCTCAAATCTCTATATTTCCCGGTTAATCTGTAGTCAGAAACCACCTTAATACTGTTGCAGTGTCACGAATTTAAAAAATACCGGAATCTTCAAATATTGAAAATTTTTTATTCCCCGTCATTTTTGCAAATTCTGACCATACTGAAATTTTCACTGAAATTCCCCCTCAAATCCAGAATTTTCAGTATTTAATAAATGCGGAATTTACTTTAAGGCCCATCGGTAGTTTTCAACTCTAATGATCACCAAATTGCTTTGGTATCAATGACTACCCTCTCATCTTCAACCATCTCTAATCTCATCATCTCAGCCTATCTCTAAGGCCCCCGACGGTGTCCCCGAATAATTAGTATCGGACGTTAAAATTTCAAAAAAATTCTATCACCAATTTTTTTCTAGACACCCGTCCCATCAAACCGAGCAATAAATTTTTAAATTTTTTTTTGGCATTCTGACAAGTTCGAGGGCGAACTTGTATGACAAGTTTGGGCGAACATAGTCAGTTTGTGGCAAGTTCGGGCGAACTTGGTTGGCACCACCAAGTTCGGGCGAACTTGCATGAAATAGACAAGTTCGGGCGAACTTGTGCTTAATTTCAATGAAAATCAGTCAAGTTTGGGCGAGCTTGATGAAAATTCATGAAAAACTTTGTCAAGTTCGGGCGAACTTGATGAAAAGTCTTGAAAAACCATGTTAAGTTCAGGCGAACTTGGTCTCCCAAATCAGCCATTTTTCACATTTTTCGATCCAAAATCCTTATTTCTTCGAATTTCGAGATGATTTCACCATAGATCTAGTCGAAATTGGTTTTCTAACAATCCTATCTGTTCAATTTTGGATTTTGTCCATGGATTGTAGGTTTATTTCATGATTTACGTCTAAAACCCCTCCTAATGTCCATAAATGTCCAACTTCATGAGCGTAGGTGATAACCATAGCTCTGATACCAATTGAAGGTCCGTGATCAGGCGGTTCTAGACGGAAGTTAGTGGATAAATGTAAACCGATTCGGTAGAAAGTTATTACAGAAAGGAGTAGAAAGAGAATGCAGCGGAAGTCTTCATTCATACCGAAAGAGTATACATCTTTATAAGTCCAGCTGCCGGAGTTCCTGGAGAGAATCCGGTAGCACCTCCCCGTAGGGATGCCAAAAACTTAAATGACAAATGAACACACACCACCTATTTATAGGGTAAGAGGTTCGCTGGTAAGCATCTAAGTTCGGGCGAACTTGACCTAGTCAAGTTCGGCCTAACTTGACATCAACATTACCATTATGAGCGAACTTGACCTTCACAGGTCAAGTTCGAGCGAACTTGACCTCCACAGATCAAGTTCGAGCGAACTTGTTACATTTTACACTGAAAACTCCGTAGTTCGGTCGTGTGTTCAATTCTAACCTATACAATACTCAACACACGCTCTATCTAGCCTATTCGACAAGTGACAAACAAAAAGTGCACCAACAAGCCGGTGCTTGACATCCCTTCAAGTATCTGAAGATTCGCTTCACGATCTGCATGTGTGATATTCTTGGGCTGGACTGATATCTGGCGCAAAGGCAAGTAGGATACATGATATCTGGGCGCGATGTCGTCAGATACATCAGCGATCCTATCATTGATCTGTAGAGCGTCTCATCAACTTTGGTTCCAGTTTCGTCGATGCAAATCCCGTGATTAAGATCAAGAGGAGTAGATAACGGCTTTGAGCTTTCCATATCAAACTTCTTCAAGATATCGTGCACATACTTGGTCTGATGAATGAAAATACCGTCTGGAAGTTGATCTACTTGCTATTCGAGGAAGAATTTCATTTCGCCCATCGAAGACATTTCGAACTTCTTTTCATGATGCCCTCAAACTCCTTACAAAGACTATCATTCGTTGATCCAAAGATGATGTCGTCCACATAGATTTAAACTATAATAAGATGACTACCAACTTCTCTGGTGAAGAGAGTACTATCCACAGTTCCTCTGACAAAGTCGTTTCCCACGAGATGTTGCAATAACATCTCGTACCAAGCTCTCGGGGCTTGGTGTAAACCGTAAAGAGCTTTATCAAGAAGGTATGCTTTCTTTTTGTTGAGTGGATCGACAAACCCTGGTGGTTGTCCAACGTACACCTTCTCGTGTAATTTTCCGTACAGAAAAGTTGATTTGACATCCAACTGATAGACTTTAAATGCTTTCCATGCTGCGAATGCAAGAAATATTCGAATAGATTCTAAGCGAGCTACTGGTGCGTAGACTTTCGTGTAGTCTATCCCTTCCTACTGGTGAAATCTCTTGACAACAAGCCGAGCTTTGTTTCGAACTATAACTCCTCGATCGTTTTGCTCGCATTTAAAGACCCATTTAGTATCAATCGCTTTTTGATTTTCAGTCAGGTCTACAAGCTTCCACACTCCTAACTTCTCAAACTGTAACAGTTCCTCTTGCATTGCTTGTACCCAGATTTCATCGTCTAAAGCTTCAGAAACACTCTTTGGCTCTATCTGGGATATGAAACATGAATAGTAGCAATACTATTGAATTGGAGCAACACGAGTATAGAAACAGCTCAAAGCTTTGTTTATTTGACTCCGTGTTCTCACACCAGCTTGTAATTCGCCTATTGTAGAATTTGACGGATGATAAGAATATGATCTTGGCACCACTTCACCTGGAACAACCACAGTATTCTCTTGATTTGTGATATGTTGATCTACCACTACTTCAACTTCAGGAGCACTACTCGGGCTTGCAGATTCATTCATTAAACGTGTAATCTGCTCTACTTCTTCATCTGAAGAAGATTCTCCATCAGCATCGAATGTTGGAGCCTCGTCCGAGTCTGAACTCTGTGCTTCATAAAGATTAGGATTCCCTGTAGTATTGACTGGTTCTGTAGTCGGTGTCACTTGTTCTGTTTGAGTTTCTTGACCACCGCTATTACTTGAACTAGCACCAGAAGAAGATGATCCCAACGTGGGTTGATTAACCAAAATTGGTCTGACGATTTGCTCTTGATTTGCTGATTGATGAATATAATAAAGAGCTGCAATTTCTTCATCGGATGGTTCTTCAGGCAAATCAAATGATTTCCACAAGTCTTGATAGTTCAATAACCATGCATCACCTTTTCTCTGAACAGGATCCGTATAGTTAAAACAATCAACATGTTGCGCTTCAATTACTCTTCTCAATGAGGGAACATAAACTCTTCGCAAAGGACTTGCATATCCGACAAAGAAACCTTTGAGTGATTTAGCCCCAAATTTGCCATCTTGATCGATTACAGTACATGGCGCTCCAAATGGTTCTAAGAACTTCAAATTATGCTTCCTTCGGTTAATCATTTCAAACAGGTCTTCTTCGTTGGTTTGACTGTTAAGACTCTGTTAAGTGTGTAGCAAGTTGTTGCAACTACTTCACTCCAGAAGCTGACTAGAAGCTTTTAGTCTGCAAGCATGGTTCTTGCAGTTTTGATTAAAGTTCTGTTCTTCCTTTCAGCGACACCGTTTTGTTGCAGAGTGTAGGGTGCACTAAACTCGTGCAAAATCCATTTAGCGTTGCAGAATTCCCTCATTTTTGTGTTTTTGAACTCAGTACCATTGCCACTTCTAATGCGTCTCACCGGAAGATGGTACAGGTTCTCAAGTTTTTTGGAAAGAATCACTAAGTTTTCAAACGCCTCATCTTTTGATTCTTGGAAAAATACCCACGGGTATCGGGAATAATCGTCTGTGACTACCAAGCAGTAGAGATCTCCAGAGATGCTTCGGATATTCACTGGACCGAAGAGATCCATATGAAGTCTTTCGAGCGGCAACTTTATCGTATTGAGAATCTTTCTTGGATGAGAATCCTTGATCTGCTTTCCCTTTTTACACTCGAGGCAATTATCTGTAATATGAAAACTTTTCAGATTCACACCTTCCACCAAATCATTATGCACCAAATGATTCATCTTTCTCAGGTGAATGTGGCCCATCTTTCTGTGCCATAAGATTGACTCCTTCTCAGTAGCTTTCGAAACAAAACATTGTGCTGTTTTTTAAGAAGTAGTAGCATTTCCCATGTCAAGAACATACAAATCATTCTCTCTTGGTGCACGCATAAGTATCCACTCATCTGGTATTTTGAAACCCGGTTTGATGATCATGCATTCTTTATTGTTGAAGTGGACGGTAAAATTCTTATCACAAATTTGAGAAATACTCAAAAGGTTGTTCTCAAGCTCCGCAATGTAGTTCACTTGATCAAATGAAAAAAACTCCGTTTGAGAGCTTTCCCTCGGCGACAATCCTTCCACCTTGGTTTCCAGCAAATCCAACATATCCGCCGTTGATAGCTTTGATGTCGAATAAGAGCGCTTTCATTCCTGTCATATGTCTGAAAGCTCCACTATCTAGAATCCACTTGGAAAGTACGGATCTCTGGAGCCCCTGCACATTTCAACAATTAGTTAAACAGCGTGACCCAAGCCTTCTTGGTCTTGGATTGAATTGGATAACCATCTTCGTAATCAAATTCACACTCGTCAGCATAATCAAATTCATATTCATCATCTGGATTTTCTACGATGTTTATGTTTGAAAACTTTACTTTCTTTTTATCTTTCAAACATTTGACATTTTCAATTTTGATTTCAGGTTTTGATTCTTTCATGTTATCACTAGTCTTAACAGACTCAGACTTAGTGATTTCAGACATTGGCAACTTCCTTTTTGTAATCCAGGCTTGTGATTTTATGTTAGCCTTTTTGATGTAAAAATTTGTTTCATTTGCTTTTGAAGATTCACCTTTTTCGAAAGTTGAATTTGCAAATTTCTTTTCAGATTTAGGTTTATCTTCAGGTTTTGATTCGTATCTTTTCAAAATCATGACTGGTTTTACAAACTCTGGTTGCTTTGGTTTCATAACATCTGAACTTTCTTTCCTTCAAAGATAAGCCGGCTAGATTTCGGACACTTCCGAGCAATATGACCAACTTCGTTGCACTTGAAGCAAACCCGATTATCATGTGAGTGTCCACTAGTGGATTTTACACCACTTGTGGCTTTCGCCTTATCTCAAAGTTCTTTCTGTTTCTTAAACTCGTCGTTTGATTGCTTCCTAATCAAACTCTCCTCATGAACCGTGTTTGTCCTATAAACGAATTTCATGTGTTTATCTTTGTACTCATGAACTGGTGACATTTTCTTAACCGGTTCTTTGTCCTCATTTAGACCCAACCCAGCTCTCCAGTTTTCCGGATGATCACCACCCTTTCTCTGGTAGTTATTGTAATTTTTGTTGGGTTTAGAATATAATTTCTTTTCATTTTTCTCCAAGTCATCTGATGTGACTTCAACCAGTTTAAACAGTTTATCCAATTGATCTTCTTTAACGTTCCGAATCGGAAAACTGTCATCAAAGTATAATCTATCAGATTCCTTAACCTTGTACATGACAACGTTAGGATCATCACATAGATTATCTTATGATGATGTATCATCATCTTCGGAATTTGATTCAGAACTGTTCAAACTCGAGGTGGCGCTCTCAAAGCTGCCATCATCAGAATCGTTCAGAACATTTTCAACCACCTTTTTCACTATCGCATTGAACTCATTTTTCTTTTCAGATAACAACTCAATGTTGAGTGCCTTATCCATCCCATCAACGATTATGCGACAATACTTCTCGCATAGGGGAGGAGGAACATTGTTGTATTTTTTACCAATTTTCTTTTTAGGTTTTTCCTCTGATAAAATTGTGGGAAGAATGTGATCAATGACATATGCGTTAGTTGTGTAACTTCTTAAAAGTTGTTGAACACGTTCTGTTTCAATTTTCATGTCCTGGAGTTGTTGCTTGGTTTCAGCAATGGTGTTGATATAAATGTTTATTGTTTTTTGTTTATCCATTACTATACCTTTCAACATCCTTATAGTATCATGTTGTTCAATATTATTTCTATCGAGCCTGCCATAATCATCTTTCATTTTGTCATACGCTTCCTTCATTGTACGATAATCGTATTTGAAATGTTCATTATGTACATTGAGTTCAGCGATGACTTGTGATTTTTTGGCACATTCAGCACATGGCTCGATACATTTTGTGCAAGGTTTTACAACCTCCACAACTTTCACTTTGACAACTTCCTTTACCTCTGGACCTACCTTGGTTAGATTCACCATCATAGCTTTATCGGCAAAGTCCTTGAGGTTTTCAGCAGTTCCTTCTTGAACAACATCAGTAACTTCTTTATTTGATTTCTCTTCAACAGCTTGTTCCTGAGAACTTCCATCAAAATGACCTGCAAAACTATCACATGAGTTAGAAGATAATATGCCTTGTTTCTTCATGTGAAGATACTTTTCTTCCTCCTGTTGTTGCAGATACTGTTCCAATAAAATATTCTCTAGAGCTGCTGCTTCTTCGGCAGAAGTATCTTCAACGATCTCAGCCATCAATGCAACTCCGGTCTTCTTACCAATATAAGAATTCCAATCGAAGCCATCATTGTCGTTCGAAGCAACCATTTCCTTCTCAGTGTTGTTACTATTTGGTTTCTCTTGGATTTCAACCTATGTCTTCTTTGGAAAAGGCTTGTACTGAAGTGACTTCTTGTAATATTCGTTGCCCCCTCCAAATGGACTTTGATTGCTCGTGGCTTCAGGGTTTTTGCATTCTCTTTTGAAATGCCCTTTCTGTCGGCATCTGAAACAAGTGACCTTGGTTTTGTCGAACCCTAGCTTGTTGCTTGAATTTCCGATATCTCGGCCTGTGAGTGCAACAAAATTTGTCACCCTTCGAATGATAGAAGCTAGTGACCACTTGATATCCATCAGTTCAAGTATTTTTTCGTCCACCTGATCGTAGTCTTCGGCAGTCATTTCGGGATTGCCGATCTTTCCAGCTACAAGACGTTCATATGATTCTAGAACAGTGGCGAGAAGTGACATGTGTTGTTTTGCAACTTGCTCAGAAACAACATTGTTTAGATTTATAGCAATGTTACACTTGTACACATTTGGATTAGAATTTGTTTGTTGATTCTGATTTGCTTGACTCTGATAAGAATCATTTGACCTTGTGCTTGAGAACGAATAACTTTGTGGACTTTGATCATATTGTGGTTGATTATGTGGCAAAGAAGTTATGTTTGCATTAAATGTTGTTTGAATCTTTGGGCTTGAAATGCTGTCTTGCATTCCATTCTTGTAATACAGACCAATATCTTGAACAATTTAGCATTCTTCGACTTTGCGATCTTCAGAAGTTCCATTTCATGACCTTCTAGTTTGTCGATGAATGTAGACAACTTAAAGAATTCCCAGTTATGACTTTCTTTCAAGACCATGAGGTACGTAGTCCACTCTCCGTCAAGTAATGCATCAGCAAACTTATCGACGTACTCTTGTTCTGTCTTCTCGAGACCGTGTCTCCTCATTTGGACTTTCAGATGACAGAAACGCTCAATCATCTGTTTCATTGTCTCTCCCTTCAACATGTTAAAGATATCGAACTCCTTCAGAATGAGAGCTTTCTTACTCTTGATCATCTCTGCGCTTCCTTGATATTTCTTTTGTAGAGACAGCCAGAGATCTCTCGTAGTCGTATATTCGGGTAACAAAGACCAGAATATCCTCTTTAACCGATTGTTGAATGAGACTTATCATCTTTTTCTCAGCAATGTACTCATCTTTCTGTATTGTAGTATACTTGTACTTCTCCAGAACTTGCTGATGTTCGTCCAACGAACAGTATAACCTCTCTCAGTCGACACCCAGCCTTGGAAATGCATGGCCCGAACCCAATAAGTAAATTTCTCCTTCCATCCTTCATACTCGTCCATGCTCATTAACTTCGGCAGTTTAACGGACGTGCCCATCTCGTTGTCAAGATTGACTTGTTGAATCACGTTAACATTGGATGTACCCACTGCTGTCATATACGCTCTCTGTAGATCATCCATCATGAATATCGAGACACGTACGCTAAAAACACGTTCAAACTTTGGAAACAATTAGGTTTACTGCAAGTTCGGTCGAACTTGCAGTAGAATGAAGATTTTCAGGCTTTAAACCACAAGTTAGGTTGAACTTATGAATTCTGATTGAAAAGTATCCTTGAGCAACCTCGGTCAAACTTGCACTTGAGTTTATAAGAAAGATTTGCAAGTACGTGTGAAATTATCTAAACTTTCCTGATTTTTATCAAGTTCGGTCGAACTTGATAAAAGATCAATGAATTCTTAGTAAGTTCGAGCGAACTTAGCTGAATTTTATCAAAATAACCTCAAGTTCGAGCGAACTTGGTAAAAACTCACTCAAAAAGTGACTTGTTAAAGCAAGTTCGGCCGAACTTAGGTAACAAGTTCGATCATGGTGAGTTTGAAAAACATGGTTTTTGCAACAGTTTGACACCAATTCGTTTGATTTTATACTCCAAACTCTCAGGGGTTTATCGACGATGTATTTAACATGTCATATTCAAAATTGGACAGAATTTGCCTGTGAATTCTTCATTTTTGTGTAAAAGTTAAGAAAAATAGAAGAATGGAGTAGAATTAGAAGTGTTCTTGTCTTGATATCAATCAAATCAGGCTATTCTAGCTCTGATACCACTTGAAGTACCGATCCTGATAGCATAGGAACCTAGATTTGATATATAATATCCATAATAGCAGAAATATTACGACATGATTACCAAACAACAAGAATTAGTCAATTAATCATCAATTTTATTGATATAACGTCAAGTCTCCAAATTGATAGAGCTTCACCTCTAAGATGCCAAAGTTACAAATGACCAAGACAAGCTAGCTATTTATAGGAATACAAGTTCGCCAGTGGGGAGATGAGTTCGCCCGAACTTGACTTCACAAACACTTCATGAGCGAACTTGTCCTATTTACATATAAATACTTCATTTCGCTAGCCTATTCATTTCTAATCTATACATACTCGATATAAGACTAAGACATAGACATTCTGCACCAATAGGTATCACATCAACCACTGCTAAAGCCTACAGAGTTTTAACTCTAGGACCAAGTGTGTTGAAGAAACTCTAAATGTAAAGTTCAATGAACTTTCATCTTTGAAAATCCCAGCAAATCCTGCTGAACTGTTTAATCTAGATAAATTTACATTTGAAGATGTATCTGTCAAGACTAACACTGCAAGTACATCATAGTCACCACCACAAGAGCAAGGATATGATTGCATTCTTCCAAATCTCAAGATCTGTCCTTAAAGCAGAGGAGCAGATGTTAGTAGCAATGGTGAAAGCTCTACTGGTTCAACGGTGGTTAACTCTCAATCCTCTGCCTGCTCCCAAAACCAAAACACCGTTGATAAAAATCCATCAAATATGGATAAAAATCAACAAACCTCCACTACTATACCACCCATACCACCACCTCCATTCCAATCAGAGGCTGAACCATCAAATTCACCAACAGAGGTTAGCTCAGATGATACACATTTGCAAGCTTCACCTCAAAATGCACTTGTCCCATATCAAGGTGATTTAATCTTCCTCAAAAGCTATCCATTGGATCAAGTTATTGGCAACATAAATGAGGGAGTGCTCACAAGAAGCCAATCCCAAAACATTTGCCTCTTTGCTAGTTTTCTATCACTCATCCAACCTGTCAAGTATCAAGAAGCACTGAAAGACAATAGTTGGGTAGAGGCTATGCAAGAGGAGCTCCTTCAGTTTAAAAGACAACAAGTTTGGGAACTTGTACCACTGCCTAAGGATGCGAGTCCAATTGGCACTAAGTGGGTCTTCAAGAACAAAACAGATGAAAGGGGTATTGTTGTCAAGAACAAAGCAAGGCTCGTGGTTCAAGGCTACAGACAGGAAGAAGACATTGACTATGATGAAACCTTTGCTCCTGTAGCAAGGTTAGAAGCCATCAGACTGTTCTTAGCTTTTGCTGCTAACCACAACATCAAAGTGTTTCAAATGGACATCAAAAGTGCATTCCTGTATGGAAAGATCAAGGAAGAAGTGTATGTATGCCAACCTCCTGGATTTGAAGATCCATTTCATCCTGATCATGTATACAGGTTAAACAAAGCACTTTATGGTCTTAAAGAAGCACCAAGAGCCTGGTATGAAACTATATCCACTTTTCTCTTATCCATAGGTTTTCAAGAGGTAAAATTGATAAAACCTTATTTTTAAAATGGAAAGGAATATATCCACTTTTCTCTTATCCATAGGTTTTCAAGAGGTAAAATTGATAAAACCTTATTTTTAAAATGGAAAGGAAAAGATTTGATGCTTGTCCCAATTTATGTGGATGACATCATTTTTGGATCCACATGCACTGCCATGTGTGAAGAGTTCAGAAAACTCATGGAAGCAGAGTTTGAACTGAGTGCAATGGGTGAGTTACAATGCTTTCTTGGTTTACAAGTTAAACAAATGCACAATGGCACTTTCATCCATCAAAACTAGTATGTCAAAGAACTGCTTAAAAAGCTTGATATGGATGATTGTAAACCTTGTAGCACACCCATGACAACTTCAAAACTGGTCACTATTGTTGATAAAGATGATTTGGTTGATCAAACACTCTATAGAAGCATGATTGGGTCTTTATTGTACCTAACTGCTTCTAGGCCAGACATCATGTCTGCAACATGTGTCTGTGCCAAATCCCAGTCACAACCTAGAAAGTCTGATCTTAATGCTGTCAAAAGGATATTCAGGTACATAAAAGGTATTCCCACGCTTGGTATCTAGTATCCTGCTAATGGAAACAATGAGCTTTCAGGTTACTCAGATAGTTATTTTGTTGGATGCAAAACTACAAGGAAGTCAACATCAAGAGGTGTCCAATTCCTAGGTGATTGCCTAGTGTCTTGGCAAAGTAAAAATCAAGTTGTAGTTTCCACATCCAGTGCTGAGGCAGAATACATTGCTGCTGCAAGTTGTACTGCACAAATCCTGTGGCTTCAAAATCAACTCTTGGATTTTGGTATTACCGCTTTAAAGACTCCTCTCAAAATTGAGAGTCAAGCAACAAAAATATCATCAAAAATCCAGTCTCTCATTTCACAACAAAACACATTGACATCAGACATCACTTTGTGATGGATTGCTATGAAAAAGGTTTGATTTCTTTACAACATGTCCATACTAAGGATCAGCTAACAAAAGCATTGGGTACATCTACTTTTGAAAGCTTGATCTCTAGGATTGGAATACTAAACATGGATTAAAAACAATTTTTGTGGTGATCCATGTGTAAATAGCAAAAAATGTTTTCATAAAATCAAAATTTTAACCTTAAAAATAGTTTAAAATTGAATTTTTCAATAAATCCTTAAAGTCTGTTTCAAACCACTGATAGCATCAAAACACTGATCGTTTAGAAAAGTCTATCCACTTTCAAAGTGTATCCTCTGATAGTGTTAAAACACTGTTCACATCCACTGCCCAAATTTCCAACAGTGTTTTCCAAAACAACTGTCTTCCATTGTCAATCAGAGGTTACACGTGGACAGACGTTATTCGTCAGTTGTTTGCATCAGATGACACGTCATCATTTTGTCAAAACCCTATAAAAACCTGGTTTTATCCAGAACAGAGGTTCACTTTGCCGTATCAAATTCAAAACTCTCAAATTTTTCTCTTAATCATGGCACCCAAGGCTAAATCAAAAGCGAAATTGTTGATGCATAATGTCTATTGTCTAGGTCTTTGATCGAGTCTATATGTTTAGAGCTTGAATTATTAGATTTAAAGATGTTTTTATGTGTTTGATAGAAAGTTCGCCGAGTTAGTGTCGGCTGATCAAGTTCGGCCGAACTTGATCAAGCCAAGAACACACTTCGAGCGAACTTATGCTTCTATATATAGATAGTCATGCGTCTAGCTTTGTAACAACTTTGCGACTTCTACAACGAAGCTCTGTCTGTTTGGATTTCGAGTTGTAATACTTTTGGACTTAATAAACAGACATTAAACAGTAATTCTTGTGTATTTGGTTAAACTTGTCATATAAATTCCGTATATATGGACAATAGATACAAATTTAGGTTCCTGAGCTGAGGAGGACGGTCCTAACAAGTGGTATCAGAGCCTGGATACCTAAATTTACATAAATCAACACAAGAATCATTCTATTTCATCTCATTTCTACCATTTTTCATAACTTTTTCACATAATTGATGAATTCATGGACAAAAATGGCTAAAAATTGAACATGTCATGTAAAATCACACAATTACAAACCCCTGAAAGTTTGAGAATAAAAAACAATCGAATTCATTCTAAAATTGTCAAAAAACCATGTTTTGGAAATGACTTCGCTCGAACTTGACCAACAAGTTCGCTCGAACTTGACCAACAAGTTCGTTCGAACTTGATTAAAATCATCAATTTCTGGTGATTTTAAACATCTTCGACCGAACTTGCTTGTTTTTCAGTGAAAATTTGATTAAGTTCGCCCAAACTTATCAATTTTTGTTGAATTCTTTATAAGTTCGCCCGAAGTTGGATAAAACTTGAAAAATTTTCAAATCCAAACACTAGTTCGCCCGAACCTGTGATATTGTGAAAAAATCTTGAAATTTTCAAAAAAGTTCGACCGAACTTATTGAAATTGAATCGGAAATTTGTTTCTTGAACAAATTCGACCGAACTTGTCATTATACTAATCAATTTTTCAAGTTTGTGAAGTGTTTTCAGCGGTACTCGTTTGTTTTCCGCGATGGAAGATATCCACAATTCGTTTATGAAAGTTGGGGCTTCAACATCGAATGCCAACATGATGAATCAAGTTAATTTGGATAACGAGATGGGTACGTCAGTGAAGCCACCGAAGCTTTTGAGCATGGATGAATACGAGGGGTGGAAGGAAAAATTTACAAACTGGGTTCAGCTACTTTCTTTCTGAAGGTCCGTGATCAGGCGGTTCTAGACGGAAGTTAGTGGATAAACGTAAACCGATTCGGTAGAATGTTATTACAGAAAAGAGTAGAAGTAGAATGCAGCGGAAGTCTTCATTCATACCGAAAGAGTATACACCTTTATAAGTCCAACTGTCGGAGTTCCTGGAGAGAATCCGGCATCACCTCCTCGTAGGGATGCCAAAAACTTAAATGATAAAATGAACAACACACCTATATATAGGGAGACAAGTTCGCTGGAGTGAAGATGAGTTTGGGCGAACTTGCATATGCAAGTTCGGCCGAACTTGACATCAACATGTCAAGTTCGAGCGAACTTGACCTCCACAGGTCAAGTTCGGGCGAACTTGACTTCCACAGGTCATGTTCGGGCGAACTTGTTCCCTTTTACACTGAAAACTCCGTATTTTGGTCGTGTGTTCGATTCTAACCTATACAATACTCAACACCCGCTCAATCTAGCCTATTCGACAAGTGACGAACACAAAACGCATCAACAGATTCCCCCTTGTTCGTTACTGTCGAAGCTTGATCTTGAACTTCAAAACTTTGAGCCGTGTTTGAATATTCTCTGCAACTTCAATCAAGGTGTCTGCCGATGTCGTCGAGACGTGTCAACAGATTCCCCCTTAATTGATGATCCGAGTTTGCATTAACAACTTTCAAAACCGCTGAAATCTCCAGTTCAGATCTTTCGTTGTGTGGTTTCCGACTCCTCTGATTTACTTAACCGACAAATTTTCTCGAATAACCATCAACTCGAAGCTAATCAATGCAGCAGCTTCTCCATTTCGATGATAACCGCATCCGAGTTCAGTGTTTGAATAAGCGTTGAGCATCGAGAGTTTATTCCGCACACTCCTAAAGTATCAAAAACTCAACCGACATTTTATAGAAACTTCAAATCACCGCATCGGAAAACTTCAAATCAACGAATACCCTCGAAAATCCGAAATCCCGATTTCCGTAATCGCAGTTAAGCACCCTTCAGAAAGATTTGATTAGCAAATCGGTAATATGCTCAATCAACAAATCTTCATCAGAAACAGATAATCTGGTAATGGATCGAATCTGAGAAACATACATCCGTGACCAAAATCACATTCTTCCTCTTCAGTCATAATGCCAGATATATAGCTATCTCCGGTAGACCAGTGCCACTTAATCACCAAACATCGTCATCATCCAATGGCGGTTAGTCCAAAGAGAAGAATAATTCATCTGCTTGAAGACTAAAAATAATGGCCACCAAAGGCTATCATCAGTTAGCGTATCTGGGATAACTTCAGATCTCCTTGGTAATTATGAAACCATCCGTCTTCGGAGCTAGTCATTAATCCTAAGATCATCACTGAACGTTTTGAACGTCCTCAGTTCCTTCACGGTACTAACGACTGCTAATCCAGCTAACTGTTCCTTAACCGGTGATCAGGACTCTAACCCTTAAGCATCAATCTGTATCATGATCTGATAAATCTGAACTTCCTATGATCACAAAATCTCAATGAATCTCAATTCTATGCATTTCTCGAAAATCTGCAATCGGTAACCACCGGGATACTGTTTCAGTAGTCAAAAATTTCAAAAATGCCAGAATCTTTAAATATTGAAAATTTTTTATTCCCCCTGATTTTTGCAAATTTTGACCATATTGAAATTTTCACTGAAATTCCACCTGAAATCAAGAACTTTCAGTTTTTAACAAATGCGGATTTAACGTTTAGGCCCATTACTAGTCACGATACCCAAAAGATCAACATTCTGCATCAGTATCAATGACTCTCCCGTTATCTTCAAAGTTTTGTGACCGAATCACCAAATCTGTACTCTGAAGCTCTAGACGGTGTCCCCGAACATCCCGGTTCGGTCTTCGAAAACCCAAAAAAAATTCTATCGCCAAATTTTTTCTGGACACTCATCTCATCAATACGATCAACAAAATTTTTCCATGTTCGGGCGAACTTGGTCACCCATTACCAAGTTCGGGCGAACTTGGTCTCCTAACTCACAATCGGGTACTGAGTTATTCGGGTGAACTTGAGTTAAGTTTGGGCGGACTTGATCAAGTTCGGACGAACTTGATCAAGTTTGGGCGAACTTGATCAAGTTCGAGCGAACTTGATCAAAAATGATACAAGTTTGGTCGAACTTGACCAATATAAGTCAAGTTCGGGCGAACTTGATCCCCCAAATCAGCCCATTTTTCAAATTTCAAGATGAATCCACCATAGATCTGGTCGAAATTGGTTTTCTAACAATCCTATACGTTCAATTTACTTTTCATCCGTGGAATGTATGGTTATTTGATGATTTACGTCTAAAATCCCTCCTAATGTCCATAAATGTCCAAATTCATGAGCGTTGGTGATAACCGTAGCTCTGATACCAATTGAAGGTCCGTGATCAGGCGGTTATAGACGGAAGTTAGTGGATAGACGTAAACCGATTCAGTAGAATGTTATTACAGAAAGGAGTAGAAGTAGAATGCAGCGGAAGTCTTCATTCATACCGAAAGAGTATATATCTTTATAAGTCCAGCTGCCGGAGTTCCTGGAGAGAATCCGGCAGCACCTACCCGCAGGGATGCCAAAAACTTAAATAATAAAATGAACAACACACCTATATATAGGGAGACAAGTCCGCTGGAGTGAAGATGAGTTCGGGCGAACTTGCATATGCAAGTTCGGCCGAACTTGACAACAACATGTCAAGTTCGAGCGAACTTGTTCCCTTTTACACTGAAAACTCCGTATTTTGGTCGTGTGTTCGGTTCTAACCTATACAATATTCAACACACGCTCAATCTAGCCTATTCGACAAGTGACGAACACAAAATGCATCAACACTTTCACAGTTGGGTTGCGGTTGAAACAGGTTACACATGGCCAACAGATGAACATGAAAATATTATTGAAATGAGCAAGTTTTCTGCTCAATAGAAGGATGCGTATGTTGTTGAAAAGAAAATGATTAGTCTGATTCAACAGTCCGTGAAGGAAGATATCTTGGTGTTATTACCAGAGTACAAAACGGCACAAGAGTTATGGAAATCCCTAAAGGCAAAATATCAAGGGAGTGCAGAGATGATTAAAAGAAAAAAGTCTCTAATTATGAAAGAATTTGACATCTTCACAATGCTGAAAGGCGAGATAATAAAACAAATGCTAGAACGATTTTGTCATTTGAAAGTGATAATGAGAAGACATGGTCTTGATAAGACTGAAAAGGAATATGTTGACAAATTGGTTGATGCTTTACCGGAAGGTGAATGAACAACGTATTAAATGGTGCTAAAAGAAAGTCCAAGCTGGGAATTTTTCAAGTTATCCACTTTTATCGACAAGTTGGAGGGGCACGAGATGGAAATGTTGAAGATTGCTAAGTCAAATAATTCGAACATTGCTCAGGATATAGGACTTTATTACAAGAGTGGAGCTCAAGAGAATATTTCAAGTGCAAAGATCCAAACTGCTTTCAGTGCGAATATGAATTCCTCGAATCATTCGCCTCAGGGCCAAACTCAGTCATATCCTAATTATGATCAGAGTCCTCAAAATGCATCATATTCGAGCACGAGTTCTAACTCACCATTTCAGAATCAGACGAATCAGAATAATCAATCGAATTCTAATCCAAATGTCTTTCAGTGCAACATAGCGGTCAATCTGAAGAATGTTTTCCCCGAACAAGTAGCCAAACAACATATAGCGCTACTTGCAACTGTTCTTGAATCCTATGAAAGCCTAGTTGCAGGGAAGATCGGAAATCCAGAAATGACAGCTGAGGATTACGATCAAGTAGATGAGGAGGAACTTGAGTTGATGGACATCAAATGGTCCTTAGCTTCGATTATCCGGAGAGTTACCAAATTAGTTGCACTAACCGGAAATGATATCGGAAACTCAAGCAACAAACTGGGATTCGACAAGATGAAAGTTACTTGCTTCAGATGCCGACAAAAAGGGCATTTCAAACGAGAGTGCAAGAATCCAGAAGCAAGTGGCAACCAAAGTCCTTTTGGAGGCGGCAATGACTACTACAAGAAGGCATTGCAATACAAGTCGTTTTTGAGGAAAACTCAAATCGAAGTCCAAGAGAAACCATCCAACACTGCACATAAAGGGATAATTGCTTCTAATAAAGATAATGGCTTTGATTGGAACACATATATTGCCAAGAAGACTGGAGTTATTCTAATGGCCGAAATTGTGGAAGAGCAAGATACATTTGCTGAGGATGCAGCTCTAGAGAACACAATGCTAGAAGAATATTTGCAACAAACAGAAGAAGAAGAAGAAGAGATCTATCATCATACGAGGATGCAGAGTGTTCTTTCTCCTAACATTACTTCTAGTTTTGCAAGTTGCTTTGGTGAAGTATCTTCTGAGCATGTTGTTGAAAAAAAAACGAAACCAGTGGATGAGGAAGTCATTAATGTGACTAAAGAGATGAATGAGGAAAATCTCACGGAGATCGCCAACAAAGCAATGATGGCAAATTTGACAAAGGTAGGTCCGGAGTTAAAAGTTGCAGAAAAAGAGGTGGTAAAAGTGCAAATCGTTGAGGTTGAAAAACCTTGCATGAAATGTACTGAGCCTTGTGTGCAATGCGCCAAAAAATCTCAAATCATAAGTGAACTCAATGTGCATAACACCAATTTTAAATATTATTATCGCACAACGAAGGAAGCTTATGATAATATGAAAGGCGATTACAGCAGGCTTGATAAAAAATGAACAACATGACATTGTAAGATTGTTAAAAGCAACGGTAATGGAAAAACAAAATGCCATTAACATTTACATAAATACCATTGCTGAAATTAAACAAGAGCTCCAAGATATGAAAATTGAAACCGAAAGGGTGAGACAGCTTTTGAAAAGCTATACCACGAATGCTTACATCATCGATCATATTCTTCCAACAATTCCGTCGGAAGAAAATGATAAGAAAGCAAAAGGTAAGAAACCTTGTGCAAAAATATTATCGCAAGAAAGTTGAAGGGATGGAAAAGGCGCTTAATGTTGAACTTTTGACCGAAAAGAAAAATGAGCTGCCTAAGAACATTGACATAACCTACACAAACGATGATAGTGAAGCAGTGGTGAAAAATGTTGTTGAGAATGTGTTGAGTGAATCTGATGATGGCAGCTTCAAGAGCGCCAATGAAAGTTTGAACAGTTCTGAATCACAATCCGAAGATGACGATACATCATTGGAGGATAGCCTAAGTGATGATCCTAACGTTGTCATGTACAAAGTTAAGGAATCTGATAGACTATATTTCGATGACAGTTTTCCGATTCGAAATGTGAAAGAAGATCAAATTGATAAATTGTTCAAACTTGTCAATTATCATCAGAAGATTTGGAGAGAAATTAGAAAAAGTTTTACTCAAAACCTAAAAGAAATTATAGCAACTACCAAAGAAATGGTGTTGACTTTCCTGAACACAGGAGAGCGGGTTTGGGTTTGGAGGAAGAAGATGATCTGAAAAACAAACAGTCACCATTTCGCGAATATAAAAATAAGAACATGACATTCATGTATGGGACTAGTACGGTTCAAGAAGAGAATATGATTGGAAAGCAATCAAATGATGAGTTTAAAAAAGAAAAGGAACTTCGGGAAAACGGCTAAATCCGCAAGTGGAGTAAAACCCACTAGTGGACATTCTCATGATACTCGAACTTGCTTCAAATGAAATGAAGTTGGTCACATTGCGCGCAAGTGTCCGAAATCAAAGCCTATGTATAAACGAAGAAAGACAGTTTCAGATGTTGAGAAACTTAAACAACCAGAGATTGTAAAACCAATCACAATCTTAAAACGAAACAATGAATCTAAAAACAAAGTGAAACCTAAAACTGAATCAAAGATTGAAAATTCAACTTTTGAAAAAGGTGAAACTTCCAAATCGAACGAAAACAAAGATTCAAGATTCTACATTAAGAAAGCGAGAATTAAATCACAATCTTGGGTTGCAAAGAAGAAAACAACATCATCTGAAGTTGCAAAGTTTGAGTCAGTCAAGATTGATAATGACAAGTTGTCTGAATCAAGGGGTAAAACTGAAATTGACAAAGTTTTTCCTAAACTTTCAAAAGAAAAGAAGAAAGTCAAGTTTGAAAACTTAAATGTCAATGAAGTCTTAGATGATGATTTTGAATATCAGAGGGCTTATGAGGATGTTTATGAAGATTATTATCCACACCCAAGACCAAAAGGCTTGGGTTGCACTTTTTCACTAATTTGTTAACATGTGCAGGGGCTCTAAAGATCCATATTATCGAAGTGGATACTGGATAGCGGAGCTTCGTGGCACATGACCGGGATGAAAGCACTACTCTTTGATATCAAAGCGATTAACGGAGGGTATGTAGGCTTCGCTGGAAATCAAGGAGGTCGGATCGTGGCAGAAGGAAAGCTTTCGAATGGTGTGGTGTCTTTTGATCGTGTTAACTATATTGCCGAGCTGGAGAACAATCTTCACAGTATTTCTCAGATTTGCGATAAGCAGTTCACCATTCATTTCAACAATAAGGAGTGCATGATTCTTAAGCCTGGTTTTCAGATTCCAGATGAATGGATTCTATGCACGCTCCACGCAATTATGATCTTTATGTGCTAGACATGAGTGTTGCTACCACATCGTCGAAGTCGGCTCAATGTTTTATAACAAAAGCCATAGAGAATGATTCGATTCTATGGCACAGGAAAATGGTGCATATACATCTCAGGAAAATGAATTTTATGGTTCACAACGACTTAGTTGAAGGCATAAATCTTCAAAGCTTTCATATGATGGATCATTGTCTTGAGTGCAAGACAGGAAAGCAGATTAAGAAGTCACATCCTAAGAAGATTCTTAACTCCATTATGCTGCCGCTTGAACGACTACATATGGATCTTTTCGGTCTGGTGAATGTTCGAAGTATATCTGGAGATCTGTATTGTCTAGTAGTCACAGATGATTATTCACGATATTCATGGGTTTTCTTTTAGGAGAGCAAAGACGAAACGTTTGATAATCTTGTGATTCTCTTTAAGAAGCTTGAAAATCTGTACCATCTCCCTGTTAGATGAATTCGAAGCGATAATGGTACGGAGTTCAAGCATACCCGGATGAAAGATTTTCGCAACGCCAAAGGAATTATGCATGAATTCAGTGCACCTTACACTCCGCAACAGAATGGAGTAGCTGAGAGGAAGAATAGAACGTTAATTGAAACAATCAAGAACCATGCTTTCATATTCCAAACTTCCTGTTAGCTTCTGGAGTGAGGCGGTTGTAGCGGCATGCTACACATTTAACAGACTCCTGACGGTCAAACCGACCAAAAAGACTTGCTTCGAGATGATTAACCAAAGGAAACCAAATCTAAAGTATCTAGAACCGTTTGGCGCACCTTGCACAGTGTTGATTCGGATGGAAAGTTCGGTGCCAAAACGCTAGAAGGTTTCTTTGTCGGTTATGCTAGTTCGCTCAGGAGAGTTTACATTCCTACTTTCGGTACACAACTCCTATTCAAAGAAAAGGCGCTGCGTGGTTGTTCAATTATCAAGATTTGTGCAAGTCATTCGACTTGCCAGAAGAGCCTTCTAAAGAAGAAATTGCAGCTCTTTATTATCTACAATAGTCGGCTAATCAAGAACAGATTTTAAGGCCATAGTGGTTAATCAACCTACTGTTGGTTCATCATCTTCTTCTTCTGGTGTAGGTCCGAGTAGTAGTGGTGTTCCAGTTGAACAAGTTTCTGAAGCAGAAGTAGCACTCACTACAACTCCAGCAAATGTTTCCACTGAACCAGGAAATGCTACTACATAGTCCAATTTTTCCTCAGAATCAGAATTCGGACTCTGATGAAGCTCCGACATTTGATGATGATGGTGAATCTTCTTCTGATGAAGAATCCGAGCAGATTACAAGTATGTTAAATCAATCTGCTGGCCTGAGTAATCAAAATAATGTGTCTTCTAGTACTCCTACAGTAAAAGTGGTGGCAGACCAGATTATCACTAATCAAGAGAAAACTGTTGATGTTCCAAGTGAGGTGATGCCAAGATCTTATACATACCACCCATCGAACTCCA
The DNA here is from genome assembly GCA_947069175.1 of Scalesia atractyloides. Classification (NCBI taxonomy): domain Eukaryota; kingdom Viridiplantae; phylum Streptophyta; class Magnoliopsida; order Asterales; family Asteraceae; genus Scalesia; species Scalesia atractyloides. The sequence goes on along the minus strand of CAMTDV010000016.1, from coordinate 54,508,633 downwards.
TAATTGGTGAATTGCAAGTTGGTGTACGAACAAGGAGCCAGATCAACAAAGCTTTAAGTTGTTTCTATACACGAGTAGCTCCGATTCAAGATTATTGTTACTATTCATGTTTCATATCTCAGATTGAACCAAAGAATGTTACTGAAGCTTTGGGAGATGAGAACTGGGTACAAGCGATGCAAGAAGAATTGTTACAGTTCGAGAAACTAGGAGTATGGAAGCTTTTTGACCTACCGGAGAATCAAAAGGCGATAGATACCAAATGGGTCTTCAAGTGCAAGCACGATGATCGTGGAGTGATAGTGCGCAACAAAGCTAGGCTCGTTGTCAAGGGATTCCATCAACATGAAGGAATTGATTATACAGAAGTATATGCACCAGTTGCTAGATTGCAGTCCATTTGCATTTTCCTTGCATTTGCTGCTTGGAAAGGATTTAAAGCGTACCAATTTACTATTCAAGACGTTGCGACAATATCCAAGGGGGAGTCTGTTGATTCATAATGTCTATTATCTAGGTCTTGGATCGAGTCTATATGTTTAGAGCTTGAATTGTTAGATTTAAAGATGTATTTATGTGTTTGATAGCAAGTTCGGCCGAAGTTAGTGTCGGCTGATCAACTTCGGCCGACCTTGATCAAGCCAAGAACGCACTTCGAGCGAACTTATGCTTCTATATATAGATAGTCATGGGTCTAGCTTTGTAACAACTTTGCGACTTCTACGACGAAGCTCTGTCTGTTTGGATTTCGAGTTGTAATACTTTTGGACTTAATAAACAGACGATTAAACAGTAGTTCTTGTGTATTTGGTTAAACTTGTCATATAAATTCCGCATATATGGAAAATAGATACAAATTTAGGTTCCCGAGCTGAGGAGGACGGTCCTAATAGAAATCTCAACCAGAACCACCTCCTTTTAAGCTTATAATCCAAACTCCTCACAATTATACAAAAACTCTTGAAGAAACTGATTCAAACACAAGATATCATTTAATGATAAAAAATCTGGAAAGAATCAAAATTTTTGAACATGTTAACCATCAAAGCCCCTATCTATCAAGATGCACACCGTCAATTTTGGGCAAACGCAAAGGTTCATTCACAAAAGGATGTTCCTTATGCTTTCACATCAAAGGTGGGCAAAACACTGATGCAAATAAGCCCCCAATCACTTTCTCAAGTTTTTGAACTAAATGATATGGCACATCCTGTGTCATTCTCTACTAATGAGATGCATGCCGAATTTGTGGAAAGAGGTTATATTGGATAACTCAAAGGTATGACCATCTTCAAACCCAATTTCCTGCTGAGATGAGATTTTTCTTTCACACTCTCTTATCATGTCTCTTAGCAAAGACCACAGCTTTCAATGAAATTCCATTGAACATCCAGTATCTGGGCTATGCAATTTTTGCTAGATCAGATTTCAATTTTTCTCGGATACTGTTCAATGATCTTGTGGCAAATTTTAATAACATTGTTAAAAGGAAAGCTTTTCTGATACATCCACGTTTCATGAGTATTTATCTTCAAAATCAGTTACCTGATGCTGATGTTAAATAAGGCGTTGTTACAAATCCAAGCGGCCTAACTCATGAAACTTTTACTATAATAACAAATCAAGATAAAGTTTCCAAAACAAAAGTAGAGGAGGCTGAGCAAGCTTTACAAGAACAAAATGTTCAATCTCAACCTCTGCTACTGAGCCCACTGGTCCTGGTGATCAGGGCTTTGCAACCACTGCCCTGAAACCCACACCAGCAATCACCAAAAAGAAACCAAGAAAAATATCCAGAAAACCCACCAAACCCAAAAAGGGCCCTCTAGAAGATGAGATCTCATAGGTTAACCCAATGATAACACAAAAATCACTTGCAAACACTGCTGCTACTTCTTCACAGCAGATGTTAGAAAGATCTCCACCTGGCTTTGAAACTCCGCCTTCTTCCTCATAAAAGGAAAAGGTTGTAAACACAGGGACACCAAATTATGAAGCTCTGGATCCACTTGGTTCCATCTTCCACAACCCCTCTCCCAGGGCAATGTTTCTTTCTACACCACAACCATCACCAACAAAGTCACTCCCACCAACAATATTGCCTTTGCTGAATGCAATTGACCTAGAACAGACATTAGCCAGTTCTTCTCAACAACCTATCAATGAGAATATACTCCAACAAGTGACTGGGTCTGATTCTGTACTCATTGCTAGCCCATTAGCATTTGAAGAGGATACATCCCTTAGGTTACATGTAACCCTTGGTGATAGTTCAACAAGAGCAGCCACTACAATTGCTAAACTACCAAGTTTTCAATTGGACAGTGGTTACATACCTAAGACTCTTTTGAAGGCAACCACTGTTGAGGCTACCAAGGTAACCTCTGATCCAGTGGAAAGTCCCCAGTTCCAAGACCAAGGGGCATCTATATTTGAAATAGGGGTTGAGACTCTTGTTCATGATAACATAGATAAAACTACCTTTTCTGGTAGGAGTTCAGATGATCCTAGTAAATTAGATGATGATCTAAAATATCAGGATTTGACGGAGAGAGTTACCAAAATAGAAAGCTCTGTTGATGAAATCAAGGATTTGCTGAAACAGTTGATTTCTACAAAGAGCCAACCCTCTGTCCTATCCACTGATGACCTCATAAAAGCCGTTGACCCTCTGTTTCAACAACAAAAGTATTTTGCTGATCTCCAACACAAGCATCAGATGCAAGAACTTAGAAACATGGTTGATCCCAGGTATATGGATACAACTGCAGATATCAAGGCAATAAAGGCTCATCTCCTGCAAACCACTGGTACTTCACCTGCTACAGTAATCTTGGTAAACACTGATGATGCCAAAAAGGGGGAGATACCTTTAAAGAAATAAGTGCTAAAGCTCAATGACAAAGATGCACATCCAACATTGGTTATCCCTAAGCCAGATGGCTATAAAAAGATTGATGAAACAACAAACATCTTTGCAAGGGAAAAGGATAATACAAAGAGAAGGGTAATTGTTGAGAGCAGAGCTTTGGTGGAGAAAAAGGTAGCACTGCAAAAAGAAAAGGAAAATGTTGGGCCCTCAACAAAGAAGATGCCTATTGTTAGAAAAACAAGGAAATCAACATCAACATCCATCCCTTCTAAGACAGTTGTTATCCCAACCATATCCTCTACTCCCTCAAAAACACTTACACCTCCTTCTTCAAAAGCAATTGATAAACAAGTCCCAACAGATGTTACAACAATTGGTGTGTCAACATCTTTTGATGGCATAGGTTATAACAAATGTTAATCCAACCACTACTATGGTCATATTTCCAACTTCCACCATATCTTTGCCCACAACCACAATCACTTGATCTCAAGTTCAAGAGGAGAAAACCACAAATGTTATACTTGATGACAAGGGCATCCCTCTCCTATACCTGTGTCATCAAAACCAATGTCCACCACAGCAGTTGTTCAACCTTCTTCTCAAATTTCTAAAGTGCCTCTTGCCACTCAATTCCCACTGGAATTACAAGCTATTAAATTAGAAATCAAATCTTTCTTTTCAGAAGAAGATCCAGACAAAAGGGATGTAGGACAGATCCTTAATGCATAGGAACCTAGATTTGATCTCTATTGTCCATAATAGCGGAAATACTATGACAATTTTACCAAATAACAAGAATTAGTCAATTAACGTCAATTTTATTGATATAACGTCAAGTCTCCAAATTGACAGAGCTTCGCCTCAGAGATGCCAAAGTTACAAATGAGAAACACTAGCTAGCTATTTATAGATGTGCAAGTCCGCTGGTGGGTAGTGAAGTTCGGTCGAACTTGACAATGTCAAGTTCGGCCGAATTGACTTTAATGATCACCTTGAGCAAACTTGACTCCAACTAACATAAGTACATCATTTTGCTAGCCTATTCAACTCTAATCTATACAGACTCAATATAAGACTAAGACATAGACATTCTGCACCAACAAAGGAATTCCCATCTCTGCAAGGTTATCCCAAGCCAAGAAACTTGGAAGAATACAAGAAGCTCAAAGTTAAACAAGCAGAAGATATCACCAAAAGGGATACCCAGGGAAAATCTGACAGAGCAATAGAAAGTTACTGGCAATTTCAGTTGAGCAAAGTCAGAAGTATAGAAGACTATGCAAGAGACTTGTCCAAAAACCTGTCAGGGAGAGAAGAGAAAAGCCTTAAAGAAGACTACATCAATCATATCATGGAAACCAAGTTGTATAAGGCTACAAGGGCACAATTCAAAGACTGGTCTATGAGAGAGTTGGAAGAAGAAGTGCAAAGAATGCAAGAAATGCTGAAAGATCCTCTCAAAAAGGCAACTCCTCCAGACTGGAACAAATATAAAAAATTGTCTGAAAAGAACTTAAAGGTAAGAAGAATGATGGAAGAACTGATTGCTTCTAATTTTGGGTCAAAGAACCAAATCATGAGGTGGACAGAGGTTAAAGTGATTGATACTTATAAGGCTCTTGAGAAAAGATGGAAAACTGATCCTTCATTGCCAAAGAAGCCAGAATATCCAGCAGAGGATACAGCTCAACAGACTCAACACTTTTCAAAACCATCTGAAACATCTGCTATCTCTATTCTAGCCTTGAATCAAAGAAAAAGGCAAAGGGATATGGTAGAAGAACATAAAAGAGTGTTTGAGCATATAAAGGAATGAATCCAGAACATGATTGACTTCTATACTGATGAGACCAGTCAAAAGCTTGCAGAAGATCTATCTCAAATGGCTCATCAAACAATGCTACCCACCTCAACAATAACTTTCCATCCTAGAAAGCCTTCAGACCCAAAAATTCTAAAGTGGAAAGTTGATAAAAACTCCCACGAATTGACTATGCTCAAGTCTGATGGCACAGCTACCAAGATGAATATGGAGGGTGCATATGAGTTGTGTGTAGAAGACCTCCAAGAACTCTTAGATCTGGTGTTGGAAAAGGATGATGATGAGGAATCTCTGAACTTCGAATTGCAGTTTAAAGGCCAAATCAGATATCTCATGTCGAGGAATAAAGACCAAGAATAAAAGGTATTTTTGGCATCATCTGTTCCAGAGGGAGATTGTTGGAATTGAACCTATACAAAGGAACAAATGATATAAAGCCAAAATACTCTATCCGTGGTTTGGTCAATACTATCAGAGTTTAGATCCTCTGATCTCTAAACTCTGTCTTCTAAAGTCTGATACTTATGCAACATCTGTCTTCACAAATGCCAAAGGTCTGACAGAAGAAAGGAAGTAGAGCTTAGCCATCAGAGTTTAGCTTAGTTGTTTTTTTCATTTTCAATGTAACAGTGCTTTTGCACTAACAGATGTTAGGGATCAGTGGTTCTAGTTAGTTATTTTATTGTTAGATGTCACTATCAACCCGGACGTCATCAAAGATGCTCAGAGGTTAGATAGTTAGTATAAATAGCCGTGTCAATGTAACAGTTGAATTCGTCTTCTTAAAAAGATCTTTACACCAATCATCTTCTTCCATTTTCTGTACTATCAACTTATTTTCAATAGGCTAAGGGGGAGTTTGTGAATCACATGCAAAGTTTACATACTTGAAAGCCTGATGATGATGAAAACAAATGACCTTTACTTGTAGTAAAAGTTTTCTATTCTATTCCGTTGCATTTACTTTATAAAATCTTCAATCATATTCCCATTCTCAAAACAAGACTACAAATAAATCAAACTCAGATCCTAACACCTATTTTCCCTATACAGGCTTGGGATACGGTATAATATTACCGCATGGTCGGATGTAGGATCAAAGACCAATGTGTCGGGAATTCAAATAATGCGTTTTAATTCATATTGCTTAATATTAAACACTGGGGATTAATGCGACTGTGTCTTGGATATCCTCGGCTCATTTAATTGCAAATGGCCACGAATTAAGCGCGAGGTGTAGGCATACACCCGACAGATGCTAAAATATTTTATAACCTAATATGGGTATACCTAATAAAGGTATTAAAGTGGCGTGTCGGTTAATCATGATCTCGGCATAGTTATCGGGCCCTAAATGTATTATTAGCATGTAAAACTGATAAAATGAGATATAGTTTGTCCTAAGTTATTTTTCAAATATATGTTCCAATGTGTACATGAAAATGATTTTGAAATGTTTTCAAAACGTGTCTGTTATTTGTATTTACCAGGGAAAACTGACGTATTTTTAAAAGACTAAGTGCAGGTAGCAAGGTTACGAAATAGGCTGGAAGTACTCGGTGAAGCTTAAGAGGAATTTGCAACTCCTTGCCTAGAAAGCCCATAGTCTGTTAAACTTCATTTTATTGTAATATTTTCGATCCGCTTGTGGATCTATTACAAGCGTTGTATATTATTTTCGAACTTTGAACAATACGTTTGAAATAGTAATTTTATTCCAAGACTTCCGCTGTGTTACTCTGTGTTGTTTGGTTATGATGATATCAACATACGTCAAATACTCCCCATCAGGCCCACCGGGACATACGTGGAAATCGGGGTGTGACAAGTTGGTATCAGAGCCAATGTTTGAGTGAATTCAACACAAGTCTTTTGTGTTTGATCTCAAACGACACAGTAACACATTCCTTAGACTTCCGAGTCTAGGCTTTGACCTAGGATTACTCATTACATTGTTTTATTTATCATTGTCAGTTTTTGTTTTAACTTGTTTTTGAAGCAGGTAATATGCCGCCTAGATTTCGTAGACGTGGAAGTAAAGGTAAAGGCCCCATGCGAGGAGGGCCATCTATGCAAGGACCTTCGCATGTACCCGGTCCTAACCCATATGAAGGATCTAGAGATTCTTCGTCGCCATGGGAACCTATAAGACATTCAATATCCCATGAATACTCACCACCTAATTCCCGTAATTTACACCATTCCCACCAATCACACCATTCTCACCACTCAAACTCTCGCTCTTTTCATGGTGAGTTTAACCCAAACTTTTATTTACTTTCACCTTCAATTACACCTCCAGTCGATTCTCCAGACAACACGGATGAGGATTCTGATCCTGAAATGCCACCAACAGGGTCATTTGGTCACCCTATTGAACAATCCAACGGGTCAAACTCCATTGCTGGATTGCCTTATAGAGGTCCCGACGAATTCAAACAATGGTGGGATCTTATGAATTCGTCAACACACCTTCCTACCACAATACCCCTTCCTACCATGCTCCTCAGCAACCTGTTGAGGATACTCAAATGGAACCGGTGGAACAACCACAACCATCACCGGAACCACAACCACGATGAAGGCGTGGTGCACGCATGTCGGTGCGTGCGGGACAAAGTTCGTGATCGCTGCCACCTTTGCCCCAGACCTAGTCTACCATTTGTGAGGACCCATAAATGGGTGGGCCATCTCACACTTCACCTGTGGTGGAAACCCCACCACAACCTACTGTTGAACCAATACCCCAACCAGTAGTTCAACCATCACCATTGGGTTTTGGTAATCCGATCCCCACTTATCCAGATACGTCTGGATACAATCCTCTGAATCCATCAACGGCGCCTATGGATTTTAATTTTCCTGCGCCATCATATGACCCATACGTGCAAGCATCTATGTTTAATGCACTTTTTCTGCCTCCTTTCCTCCTTATTCTGCTACTCCCTATCCAGCAACTAGATATCCTAATTATGGGTACCATTATCCGTTTATGCCACAACCACCACCACAACCTCAGCCATCACAACAATTGGAGGCCATAAATGAGGCCCTTGAGCGGATGAAGGAAATACAACAGCAGGCTGAGAGATCAGAGAAGAAAACTAGCAAATTCTTCAAAAGGTTTTCTAAAATGATCAGAGGGAAGAAGTATGAATAAAATCCTTATATTTAATTTTATGTATTTATTTTTCCAAAAAGTCCCTGCGTGGACATGTATTTCTCTAGTCCCTGCGTGGACAAGATTAGTTATTAAAAGTCCTATTAAGGCAATTTTTGTAATATCTTATCTTTTAATGAAAATATTTGGAATTTAATTCTTACGTATTCGTTAGGTCCCTTATTCAAGCGATCATCTCGGTTTTATTTGAACTTTATGGTCCGCGAGAAAATTTCCAAAAGATTTTTAATGGTTTGACCAGCCAATGGCAATGGCCAAATTAAATGGCATATGATAATTATAGAAGTAACCCTTCTGTCTAGAAGTGGTGAACAATGTTTCAACTTCCAAAATCATTATGACTTTTTGTCAAACATTAAGGTTATTATGTGTTAACATTCAATGTAATGTTGATACTCCAGGCAGTGTGATCTGAGTAACCACACTAGCCGTCAGGGTAATAGGCTATGTCCAAACCCTAAAGCCTGTGTGATCAAATTAGATCCGGACTGATATCATCAACATGATGATTATAATTAAACATCTAATAGTGGTGTAATGCCAATGTGCTATATTTTATTTGTCCATTGTGACAATGCAGCTGTAGTCTTACGATTACCTGTCCAGAGGTAATAGGTTGTGTCCAAACCTTGAAGTCTTATGATCCAATGAGATCACAACTCACATATTTTATGTCCAATGAGACAGGCCAATGTGCCATATTCTACGGTCCTTAGTGACAGACCAATGTGCCATATACTAAATGTCCTTGAGACAAGCCAATGAGCTATATAAGATTTGCTAGTATGGCAGTGATAGTTGTGACATGATGATCCACTGTCTAATAAATTCATGGACTTGGTCCAAAGTTTTAATTTGCTTTTGATGGTCCATTAAGACCTAGGCCAAATACGTAAATATTCTAAATAACATTCATTGAAATGTCAAAGCCGAATAATTGTGACAATGTGCACAAAGGAGGGGGATTTATGTACCCAAGATTATAAGCCTAGATGGTTGGATGATACCATGGCTAACATAAAAATATTCATTCTTGGTGTTTAGTGCCAATTTACAAAATGGCTCATTCCGATGGTGCAAGTAGCCGTCACAATGATAATGACAATGACAATGCTGCTAACAAAATTATGAATGACGATAAATTTCAAGCGCGCATAATGCAGCAGTTGGCAAGGCTATGGAAAAAGCCTTCGAGAGATTCAAGGAGTCGAGTGCTACTCACTCCAAACCTATATCTAAACCATCTCATTTGAAAAAGGAGAATTCTGTACACTCCTCCAATGTGAGGAGCGAGGCTAAGAAGCAGGAACTTCATGATAAGATCCATTCTTCTAAGGATGGTTGTTCTTATAAGTACTTCATCTCTGGCAAGCCTCGAGACTTCAATGGAGAAAAAGTGGTTGTTGAAGCCTTAAGGTGGCTGGATGAGATGGAGATTGTAGTTGATATCAACGTTTGTGCTAATAAAGATATCGTCAAGTTTGTGTCCCAATCTTTCAAGGGTGATGCCCTAATCTGGTGGAAGGCTTTGATACAATCAACCGAGAAGGTACATTTGTATAATCTAGAATGGTCCAAATTTGTGGACCTAGTTAAGGACACATACTGTCCACCTCATGAGGTGGAAAAGATTGAGTCGGATTTTCTGGCTCTCACGGTGAAGAACCTCAACTGTCGGAAGTATGTTTCCCACTATAACTCATGGTCTAGGCTAGTACCGTACCTAGTTACTCCGGAACCCAAACGCATTGCGCGTTTCATCAATGGGTTGGCCCTAGAATTAGAAGCATGGTTAAGGAGGTACAACCTGGTACCTACAAATCTGCAGTGGAACTATCTCTTTCCCTCACCCAAGATTATGTGAGGCAAAAGTCAGTCAAGGCTGACAATGAGGGAAAAAGGAAGTGGGAGGAGGACAACTCCCGAAAGTCTAACAAAAAGGAAGGTTTGGGTTCAATAGGAACAAACAAAGGTCGGATGGTAGACCTACATGTAAGATATGTGGAAAACGACACGGGGGACAGTTTCGTGCGGAACAAAAGCCTAAGAAGTGTAATATCTGCAAGAAAGTCGGTCATTGGACCCATGAGTGTCGAGATATCAAGAATGTTGTTTGTTTCACATGTGGTGAGAAGGGCTACATCAAATCTAATTGTCCTAAGGCTACAACTGAAGGAGCAGCAAAACTTGGAGAGGCTAAAAAGGCCAATGCACGAGCCTTTCAAATGAATGCACGAGAGGCTGTAAATGACAATAATGTCATTACGTGTACGGTCATCGTCAATGACATCTTTGCTAGATTTCTATTTGATTCAGGGGCATATAAGTCTTTTGTGGACCATATGTTTAGTAAACTATTGAATTTGCCCATAAGAACTCTAGACTTAACTTATGAAGTAGAACTTGCTGACGGAACCATAGAAATTGCTTCTACCATTCTGGATGGATGTTCTATACCCATCAAGAATCATTATATCCCTATCTCCATTCTGCCAATGAAATGGGCGGGATTTTATGTGGTTTTAGGCATGGATTGGTTATCCCAAAACCAAGCCCGTATTTCCTGCGATAAGAAACTCACTGAAATTAAAACCCCATTTGGTGAAATGCTCACTATCTCGGGAGACCATCATTACGGTTTACCCGAGAAAGCATCACTGCTTAAAGCATCTCGATGTTTGAAGAGAGGTTGTGTCATTTACATGGCATAAGTAATTATTGATGAGCCTAAGCCAAAGATAGAAGATACACCTGTCATCTCTGACTATCCCGACGTATTCCCAGAGATCTACCTGGATTACCCTAATAGACAAGTGGAGTTTAGAATTGCTATCCTACCTGGAGCAGCTCCTATAGCTAGAGCTCCTTACCGTTTAGCACCCACCGAAATGAAAGAATTAAGAACCCAACTGGATGAACTTCTAGAGAAAGGTTTCATACAGCCTAGTTCATCACCCTGGGGAGCCCCTATCCTATTCGTTAAGAAGAAAGACGGTTCTATGCGTATGTGCACTGACTAAAGTGAGTTGAACAAGATAACGATCAAGAATCGTTACCCATTGCTGAGGATCGACGACTGTTTGATCAACTTCAAGGGGCTAGTTACTTTTCCAAGATTGATTTGAGATCAGGATAGCATCAACTGAAGGTCAGGAGTGAAGACATTCCAAAGACTGCTTTTAGGACCAGATACGGTCATTACGAGTTCCTAGTGATGCCTTTCGGCCTCACTAATGCACCATCAGCTTTCACGGATCTCATGAACAGGGTCCGCAAACCAAATTTAGATAAGTTTGTCATTGTCTTCAAAGACGACATACTTATCTATTCTCGTAATCAATATGACCACGAGAAACATTTACGGTGCATCCTTGAATTACTACAACGAGAGAAACTTTACGCACAATTTTCTAAGTGCGAATTCTGGCTTCACGAAGTCTAATTTCTTGGACATGTGGTTAGTGAGCATGGTATCCAAGTGGATCCCGCTAAGATCAAAGCTATATCAACTGGGAAGCACCCAAGACTCCATCAGAAATTCACAGTTTCTTCGGATTGGCTAGTTATTATAAAAGGTTCATTGAGAACTTCTCTCATATAGCCACTCCTCTGACTTCTTTGACTGGCAAGAATGTTAAATTTGACTGGGATCCGAAGCAACAAGAATCCTTTGAGTATCTAAAGCACAAGTTAAGCAATGCGCTAGTGCTTACGTTACCAGAAGGTATTGAAGATTTTGTTGTTTATTGTGATGCTTCGCACACTGTCATGGGTTGTGTGCTTATGCAAAGAGGCAAAGTGATTGCCAATGCATCGCGTCAATTGAAGGCGCATGAAAAAGAAATACACCACCTACGATCTAGAACTGGGTGCCGTTGTATTTGCACTTAAGCTTTGGAGGAATTATCTCTATGGAACCAAGTGTGTAATATACACCGATCACAAAAGCCTCCAACATCTATTTAACCAGAAGGATTTAAACATGAGGCAACGCCGTTGGATGGAAACATTAAACGACTATGATTGTGAGATCCGATATCATCCCGGCAAAGGGAATGTAGTTGTCGATGCGCTTCGCAAAGAAAGAATCAAGCCTTAAGGATAAACGCTAAGAGCATTGAGCTTAGGAGTAGCTTGAGTGAGAAGCTACAACGAGAGAAACTTTACGCAAAATTTTCTAAGTGCGAATTCTGGCTTCGCGAAGTCTAATTTCTTGGACATGTGGTTAGTGAGCATGGTATCCAAGTGGATCCAACTAAGATTAAAGCTATTATGAACTGGGAAGCACCCAAGACTCCATTAGAAATTCGCAGTTTCTTGGGATTGGCTAGTTATTATAAAAGGTTCATTGAGAACTTCTCTCATATAGCCACTCCTCATACTACTTTGACTGGCAAGAATGTTAAATTTGACTGGGATCCGAAGCAACAAGAATCCATTGAGCTTCCAAAGCACAAGTTAAGCAATGTGCCAGTGCTTACGTTACTAGAAGGTATTGAAGATTTTGTTGTTTATTGCGATGCTTCGCACACTCTCATGGGTTGTGTGCTTATGCAAAGAGGCAAAGTGATTGCCTATGCATCGCGTCAATTGAAGGCGCATGAAAAAGAATTACACCAACTACGATCTAGAACTGGGTGTGTTGTATTTGCACTTAAGCTTTGGAGGCATTATCTCTATGGAACCAAGTGTGTAATATACGCCGATCACAAAATACTCCAACATCTATTTAACCAGAAGGATTTAAACATGAGGCAATGCCGTTGGATGGAAACATTAAACGACTATGATTGTGAGATCCGATATCATCCCGAAAAGCGAATGTAGTTGTCGATGCGCTTAGTCGCAAAGAAAGAATCAAGCCTTAAGGATAAACGCTAAGAGCATTGAGCTCAGGAGTAGCTTGAGTGAGAAGCTACAATGAGAGAAACTTTATGCAAAATTTTCTAAGTGCGAATTCTTGCTTCGCGAAGTCTAATTTCTTGGACATGTGGTTAGTGAGCATGGTATCCAAGTGGATTCCGCTAAGATCAAAGCTACTATGAACTGGGAAGCACCCAAGACTCCATCAGAAATTCGCAGTTTCTTGGGATTGGCTAGTTATTATAAAAAGGTTCATTGAGAACTTCTCTCATATAGCCACTCCTCAGACTACTTTGACTAGCAAGAATGTTAAATTTGACTGGGATCCGAAGCAACAAGAATCCTTTGAGGTTCTAAAGCACAAGTTAAGCAATGCGCCAGTGCTTACGTTACCAGAAGGTATTGAAGATTTTGTTGTTTATTGCGATGCTTCGCACACTCTCATGGGTTGTGTGCTTATGCAAAGAGGCAAAGTGATTGCCTATGCATCGCGTCAATTGAAGGCGCATTAAAAAGAATTACACCACCTACGATCTAGAACTGGGTTCCGTTGTATTTGCACTTAAGCGTTGGAGGAATTATCTCTATGGAACCAAGTGTGTAATATACACCGATCACAAAAGACTGCAACATCTATTTAACCAGAAGGATTTACACATGAGGCAACTCCATTGGATGGAAACATTAAACGACTATGATTGTGAGATCCGATATCATCCCGGAAAAGCGAATGTAGTTGTCGATGCGCTTAGTCGCAAAGAAAGAATCAAGCCTTAAGGATAAACGCTAAGAGCATTGAGCTTAGGAGTAGCTTGAGTGAGAAGCTACAACGAGAGAAACTTTGTGCAAAATTTTCTAAGTGCGAATTCTGGCTTCGCGAAGTCTAATTTCTTGGACATGTGGTTAGTGAGCATGGTATCCAAGTGGATTCCGCTAAGATCAAAGCTATTATGAACTGGGAAGCACCCAAGACTCCATCAGAAATTCGCAGTTTCTTGGGATTGGCTAGTTATTATAAAAAGGTTCATTGAGAACTTCTCTCATATAGCCACTCCTCAGACTACTTTGATTGGCAAGAATGTTAAATTTGACTGGGATCTGAAGCAACAAGAATCCTTTGAGGTTCTAAAGCACAAGTTAAACAATGAGCAAGTGCTTACGTTACCAGAAGGTATTGAAGATTTTGTTGTTTATTGCGATGCTTCATACACTCTCATGGGTTGTGTGCTTACGCAAAGAGGCAAAGTGATTGCCTATGCATCACGTCAATTGAAGGCGCATGAAAAAGAATTACACCACCTACGATCTAGAACTGGGTGCCGTTGTATTTGCACTTAAGCTTTGGAGGCATTATCTCTATGGAACCCTGTGTGTAATATACACGATCACAAAAGCCTCCAACATCTATTTAACCAGAAGGATTTAGACATGAGGCAACGCCATTGGATGGAAACATTAAACGACTATGATTGTGAGATCCGATATCATCCTGACAAAGCGAATGTAGTTGCCGATGCGCTTAGTCGCAAAGAAAGAATCAAGCCTTTAAGGATAAACGCTAAGCGTATTGAGCTCAGGAGTAGCTTGAGTGAGAAGCTACTCGATGCGCAAAAAAAAGCTTTTTTAGAAGCTGATATCCCTAATGAGGGATTAGGTGGGACTATTGAGCAGTTAACACCTGGAAATGATGGAATCCTTAGATTTAATGGTCGAATCTGGGTTCCGATCTATGGAGGACTTAGAGATTTAATCCTTCAGGAAGCGCATAATACTAAATATTCAGTTCACCCCGGAGGTGACAAAATGTATCGAGATATGAAGTCGAATTATTGGTGGATGGGTATGAAGAAATCCATAGCTACCTATGTAGCGAAGTGCTTGACGTGTTCACAAATTAAGGCTAAACACCAGAAACCGTCAGGACTCCTACAACAATTCGAAATTCCTGTATGGGAATGGGAAATGGTAACTATGGATCTGATTACCAAGTTACCAAAGACTAAACGTGGCAATGACACGATTTGGGTCATTGTGGATAGATTAACCAAGTCAGCTCACTTTTTACCAATTAAGGAGACATATAGCTCCATCAAGCTGGCTAAGTTATATGTGGACGAGATTGTGTCCTTACATGGCGTGCCAATATCTATTGTATTTGATAGAGATACTAGATATACATCTCACTTCTAGAAGAGTTTCCAGCAGTTATTGGGCACGAAATTAAATTTTAGTACGGCTTACCATCCGCAGACAGATGGACAGAGTGGGCGTACCATTCAAACATTGGAAGACATGCTGAGAGCATGTGTTATTGATTTAGGAGGTAGTTGGGATGACCACTTACCCCTAATTAAATTCTCCTACAATAACAGTTTTCATACGAGCATCAAGGCCGCTCCTTTTGAAGCCTTGTATCGGAGAAAATGCAGAACGCCCATTTGTTAGGATGAAGTAGGGGAAGCCCAACTATCTAGACCAGAGATTGTCATCGAGACCACGGATAAAACAATGCAAATACGTGATCGTCTCAAGGCTGCCCGAGATAGGCAAAAGAGTTACGCCGATAAGAGGCATAAACCAATTCAATTCCAAGTAGGGGACAATGTTATTTTGAAGGTATCACCCTTGAAAGGTGTGATGCGCTTCAGAAAGAAGGGCAAGTTAAGCCCAAGGTATATTGGACCATTCGAGATAATTGAATGTGTGGGATCTGTAGCTTACAAGCTCAAAGAGGAGCTCAGTGGAATTCATGATGTGTTCCACGTAAGTAATTTGAACAAATTTCTAGCTGATGACTATGTCACATCATGATGTGCAAATCGATGAAAACCTGAAGTTCATTGAGAAACCGATTTCGGGATTGACAAGTTAAAAAGCTACGTAAGAAAAAGATACCTATCGTGAAAGTTAAGTGGGATGCCCGTTGAGCTCCGAAGATACTTGGGAGGTCGAGTCCAATATGCGACAGAAGAACCCCCATCTTTTTGAATAAAAATCTCAAGGTCGAGATTTCTTTTAAAGGGTGAGGATGATGTAACACCTCGTAAATTAATGACCGGTAATATACCGACATGTGTCCTGCTGATCCTCGTATACCACATGATGGATGAGAGGGACTGGAGTTGCCGTTATATTATTATTATAACCTCTGAACAACAACTATGAAGTAGAAGGACCATATATGTCAACATGCCATTTTCTGGCCTCTGAGTGACTCTTACGGACCGTAACCGTATATGGGTACGGACCGTAAGCCAAGGGGGAATGTTGTTTTAGAAAGGCGGTTACGGACCGCAAGGGTTATCCCATACGGTCCGTAACTAATTTGAAAATATTGGGCGCTAGAGGTCCTTACGGACCGTAAGCAATATGCCATACGGTCCGTAAGGGACTGCCATGGACAGATTCTTAGGCAGCTTACAATGCTGCCACCTCTCTCGCGTTTTGCCGCACTTTGGCTGCTTCTTACACGTCCCTAGCCACTTGGAGACCTCTTGGAGCACCTCCAACACCTGGCAACAACTCCATACTCCTCCCTTGGTTATAAATAGCATCCATCTTGAGCATTTTTCCTTGCTCATCTTCTTTTCTCTCCTCTACTACTCTAAGTGGAAGTTCCTGAGCTAGGGAGCATCCCAACTGAGTTCTAGTCTTTCTTTGGATCACTTGTAAGTGTTCCATCTCTGCTCATTTCATTTTGTTAGGCTTTAAAGCCAAAAGTCAAGCATTATCGTAATAACGCTTTGAGACTAAGACCATTATGGTCCAGCCATTGTTCGATCGAACATGGCTAAGTGATCGTAATTAGGCAGGTGTTAGTCCCTAAAAAGGTCACCTCCTAAAGATCACGTTTACTAGACCTATTGACGGGTAAAAGTTAAATCATTAAAAGTCAAACGGGTCAGATTTTTTTAAAACTCATAATCTGAGTTTATACATGTTATAAAAATGTTTTGACACTTAAAATAACATGGTAATAAATAATAGAACATGTGTAAACATGTTCAGCCCGTCAATCTCAGTCTTAGTGTCGATTCGCAAACGAAAGTCACGAAGTTTGACTTCTGCTTTGACTCTCGATTATGAATCAATTTAGCAACTTTAGCTATGTCTTTAAGTTGCATTACGATCCTAATATAATATAGTATAACTCTCTAAGGTTATACTACAGATCATAATCAGAATCTGAGTTTACGCATTACTTCTTCATTATGCTATACTTTGACCATCTTGCCCTTTTTGCTAAAAATAAGGTTTTAATCAACAAAGAACTTGTAAATGAAATATATACTGATATGCTAGCTTAATTAGCATATCATGATGTTATTATACTGGTCATAAACTAAGTTTTGATAATTATCACAAACTATGTCCTTAAAAGGACTAAAATACCCTTATGATGTCTAAATCGGTTTCTAAACATAATTTTCATATCAAACGTGAAACCTACTGATATAATATCATAATTGGAATTATTTGGGGGTATCAAGCCAGATTACATACCGAGTTTACATACGAGTTATTGTGTTATTTCGGTAAATGACGATAACGCCCTTTCGACACATAGATTGATTTTAATCAAGCCTTTTATATAAAAATAATTTACTTACTGACGTGTTATATTAATTAACATATGTTGGTCACACAAACCTGTTCATAACTTCAGTTCACGCTAAACATCGCTTAAATCGTCATTTAACGACTTAAACGCCGTTTGGGCGTAGAGTATGGTTTCAAACCATACTTGACCACCAAGACTTGTTACCTACTGAGTTATAAACTCATTTTAAATATTTTTACCATAGGTATATGTCACGAACTCAGAATCCTAAATAACTTTCAAACTATGTGTGAAATGATCAAAAAGCCTCTACGGTGCATAGTTTGGTCTTAAAATACAAACCACACATATATTTGATATCCTACTGATATTATATCACAAATTAAGTGTTTTTCCAGAATCATAACATCAAAACGTAAACAAGTTCCTTTTATACATCATATAATGACCGAAACGCCCTTATGAGTCATAGTTTCATTTTAAAACCATAACGGGCACATAAGTTGGTATCCTACTGAAATCGTAACTTCTTCAAGGTATATTGGCATCTAGAACTTGTCCATAACTCATCCGGTTACCCGGTATCGATGTTTATGCGTTTGGTTAAGCTTATGTAGACTTTTTACGAAAGTTTACTGAAACGGGTCAAACCTTGTCATTTTAATCTCAAATTCCAGAATGTATATTGTTTACCCATATTATACAAGTCCTAGCGCTTGTTGGGTTTAAGCTACATTCTATTTCGTTCCCCGCTTAATCTAGCGTATTGCGCCGGTTTCATTAATTTAAGTTACCGGTCTAAGTCAATGACTTGAATAAAGACCCACTAACCATCTATATGGTTAATAATACCATTCACTCCAGACTAGAGACTTCCGGTAGATTGCATCCAAGCTAGTTATTTTATATACGACTGTGCTTATCTTATTTTCTAGATTTAAAGAACTTTTCTAAGCCAGGTAAATACTCTTAACCTATTTTCCCTATACAGGCTTGGGATATGGTATAATATTATCGCATGGTCGGATATAGGATCAAAGACCAATGTGTCGGGAATTCAAATAATCCGTTTTAATTCGTATTGCTTAATATTAAACATTGGGGGTTAATACGACCGTGTCCTGGATATCCTCGGCTCATTTATTTGCAAATGGCCACGACTTAAGCGCGGGGTGTAGGGATACACCCGGCAGATGCTAAAATATTTTATAACCCAATATGGGTATACCTAATAAAGGTATTAAAATGGCATGTCGGTTAATCATGATCTCGGCATAGTTATCGGGCCCTAGTTGTATTATTGGCATGTAAAACTGATAACATGAGATATAGTTTGTCCCAAGTTATTTATCAAACATATGTACCAATGTGTACATGAAAATGATTTTGAAATGTTTTCAAAACGTGTTGGTTATTTGTATTTACTAGTGAAAACTAACGTATTTTCAAAAGACTAAGCGCAGGTAGCAAGGTTACAAAATATGCTGGAAGTACTCGGTGAAGCTTAAGAGGAATTTGCAACTCCTTGCTTAGAAAGCCCATAGTCTGTTAAACTTCACTTTATTGTAATATTTTCGATCCACCTGTGGATCTATTATAAGCGTTGTATATTATTTTCGAACTTTGAATAATACGTTTGTAATAGTAATTTTATTCCAAGACTTCCGATGTGTTACTCTGTGTTGTTTGGTTATGATGATATCAACATGCGTCACAAAACCCCCGTCGGGCCCACTGGGACTTACGCGGAAATCGGGGTGTGACATGTGCACTCCTCAAATGTGAGGAGTGAGAGGCAAGAACATCAGAAAAAGACACATTCTTACAAGGGCGGCTATTCCTACAAATATTTCGTGTCATGTAAACCTTGTGATTTCAATGGTGAGAAAGGGGCGGTGGAAGCCCTAAGATGGTTGGATGAAATGGAGACAATAGTTGAAATCAAGAGCTGTATTGATAAAGATATTGTGACCTTTGTTTCACAATCGTTCAAGGGCGATGCCCTAATCTGGTGCAAGGCCATGGTACAATCGGCCGGTAAAATATATCTGTACAATTTGAGTTGGTCCAAGTTTGTGGACTTGGTTAAGAACACCTACTGCCAACCTCACGAGGTGGAGAAGGTCGAATCAGATTTCTTGACTCTTGCTATGAAGAACTTAGATTGTCGAAAATATGTCACCGACTACAATTCATTATCAAGGCTAGTACCATACTTGATCACCCCTGAACCCAAACGCATTGCGCGTTTTGTCGGTAGCTTAGCACCGGAAATAAAAGGTATGGTTCGGGCTTCAAAGCCAAGTACCTATAGGTTTGTTGTGGCCCTAGCTCTGACTCTCACTCAGGATTTAGTGATACAAAGGTCAGTCAAGTCTGAGACTGACGAAAAGAGAAGGTGGGAGGACGATAACTCCCATAGATCTAAAAAGAAAGGGAAGTTTGGGTTCAATTGGAACCAAGGTAGATCTATGATAGACCCATTTGCAAGATTTGCAACAAAAGACATGGGGGACAGTGTCGATTTGATCCACAAGCAAAACCATGTGGTATTTATAAGAAATTGGGACATAAAACCTTGGACTGCAAGGATCTGAAAGATGTGTCCTGCTTCGGTTATGGTGAGAAAGGCCACATTAAAACAAACAGCCCCAAGTACAACAAGGATGGGTGCTTCCAAGAATGGTGGGGCAAAGAAGACAAATGCTCGAGCCTTCTCGAGAAGCGGTTAACGACAACAATGTCATCACAAGTACTTTCCTCATTAATGACATTTATGCTAGAGTTCTTTTTAATTCGGGTGCTGATAAGTCTTTTATAGACCATAAGTTCAGTATATTATTAAACATGCGCATAAGAAATCTAGACATAACCTATGAAGTAGAGCTCACCGACGGAACAATAGAAGCCGCTTCTTCCATTCTTGATGGATGCTTTATATCCATCAAGAATCATTCTATCCCTATCTCTCTTCTACAAATGAAATTGGCGGGGTTCGATATAGTTTTAGGCATGGATTGGTTATCCCATAATCAAGCCCATATTGGCTGTGATAAGAAACTAATCGAGATTAAATCCCCATCCGGTGATGTACTCACCCTACATGGAGACATACATTATGGATTACTGAGAAATCATCTATGCTTAAGGCATCCAGATGTCTGAATAGAGGCTGTGTCATCTACATGGCACAAGTAACCATCAATGAGCCAAAACCAAAGATTGAAGATATACCTATTATCTCTGAGTACCTAGACGTATTCCCTAAGGAATTACTCGGTTTACCTCTTGATAGGCAAGTGGAGTTTAGGATAGACATCCTACCTTGAGCTAAACCAGTTGCAAGAGCTCCTTATCGCCTAGCTCCAACAGAGATGGAAAGAGTTAAGAACCTAACTTGATGAACTCCTGGAGAAAGGCTTCATCTAGCCTAGTTTGTCACCATGGGGAGTTCCTATCCTCTTCGTCAAAAAGAAAGACGGTTTGATGCGCATGTGCATTGATTACCGTGAACTTAACAAGATAACGATCAAGAATCGTTATCCCTTGCCAAGGATCGACGACATGTTTGATCAGCTTCAAGGGGTGAGCTACTTTTTGAAGATAGACCTAAGATCGGGCTACCATCAACTAAAGGTCAGAAGCGAAGATGTCCCGAAGACGGCCTTCAGGACCAGATACGGCCATTATGAGTTGCTAGTGATACCTTTCGGGCTCACCAACGCACCTGCAGCATTCATAGATCTCATGAATAGAGTCTGTAAGCCGTATTTAGATAAGTTTGTCATTGTCTTCATAGACGACATACTTATCTATTCTGACAACCATTCTGATCACGAGAAACATCTAAGGTGCATCCTAGAGTTATTACAGAAGGAGAAGCTTTATGCTAAGTTCTCCAAATGCGAATTTTGGCTTCGCGAAGTCCAGTTCCTTGGACATGTAGTTAGTGAGCGTGGTATCCAAGTTGATCCCGCCAAGATTGAAGCGATTATGAACTGGGAAGCACCGAAGACACCTTCTGAGCTTCGTAGCTTCTTAGGACTGGTTGGGTATTACAGAAGGTTCATTGAGAACTTTTCAAGAATAACCACTCCTTTGACTACATTGACCCGCAAAAATGTCAAGTTTTACTGGGTCCAAAACAACAGGAATCCTTTGAGACTCTGAAGCAGAAGTTGAGCAATGGTCCAGTACTGACTCTCCCAGAAGGCATTGAGGATTTGTCGTTTATATGATGCTTCGCATACTGCATGGGTTGTGTGCTAATGCAAAGGGAAAGGTGATTGCCTATGCATCACGACAACTTAAGGTGCACGAAAGGAATTATACCACCCATGACTTGGAGCTGGGTGTCGTTGTATTTGCACCTAAGTTGTAGAGACATTATTTATATGGAACAAAGTGTATTATTTACACTGATCACAAAAGTCTCCGACATCTGTTTAATTATGATTAGAATATGCGACAACGTCGTTGGATGGAGACACTTAATGATTATAATTGCAAAATCCGCTACCATCCGGGCAAGGCGAATGTAGTTGCTGATGCGCTTAGTCGCAAAGAAAGAGTTAAGCCAATTAGAGTTAATGCCAAGAGCATTGAGCTAAGAAACAACTTAAATGGAAAGTTATTGGATGCGCAAAAACAAGCCATGCTAGAGGCTAACATATCCAATGAAGGATTGGGTGGAACTGTGGATCAGTTGTCACCTGGAAAAGATGGAATCCTTAGACTTTGATAGAATCTGGGTTCCAATCTTTGGAGGACTTAGAGATCTAATCCTCATAGAGGCGCATAATTCAAGATACTCGGTTCACCCAGGTGGTGACAAGATGTATCAATATCTGAAAAAGAATTATTGGTGGATGGGTATGAAGAAATCCATAGCCACCTATGTAACTAAGTACCTGACATGTTTGCAGGTTAAAGCTGAACATCAGAAACCGTCAGGACTTCTACAACAACTTGAAATTCCCACTTGGAAATGGGAAATGGTTACTATGGACTTGATTACCAAGTTACAAAAGACCAAACGTGGTAATGACACGATTTGGTTCATTGTGGACAGGCTGACTAAGTCAGCTCATTTTCTGCCAATCAAAGAGACGTTTAGTTCTGATAAATTGGCTAAAATGTATGTGGACGAGATATCTCCCTACACAGAGTGCCGGTATCTATTGTATCCGATAGAGATATAAGATACACTTCTCACTTCTAGAAAAGTTTCCAGGAATCCTTGGGCACTCGATTAAATTTCAATACGGCTTACCATCCGCAGACTGATGGATAGGGTGAGCGTACTATCCAGACATTGGAAGACATGCTACGTGCATGTGTAATCGACATAGGTGGTAGGTGGGCATCAAGGCATCAAGTCCGCTCCGTTTGAAGCCTTGTATGGGAGAAAATGTTGAATGCTCGTTTGTTGGGCAGGTGTTGGGGAAGCCCATCTATCAGGACCTGAGGTTGTCCTAGAGACCACGGATAAGATAATACAAATCCGTGATCATCTCAAAGCTGCCAGAGATATGCAGAAAAGCTACGCAGATAAGAGGCCTAAACCTCTTCAGTTCTAGATAGGGGACAAGGTTTTACTAAAAGTGTCGCTCTGGAAAGGTGTGATGCGGTTCGGTAAAAAGGGCAAGTTAAGCCCGAGATATATAGGACCATTCGAGATTATCGAATGTGTCGGATCAGTAGCCTACAAGCTTAAGCTACCTGAGGAGCTAAATGGAATTCACGACATGTTCCACATCTCTAACTTAAAGAAATGTCTAGCCGATGAGTCGCTAACAATGTCACACGAAGATGTGCAAATTGATGAAAACCTGAGGTTCGTTGAGAGACCGATAGCGATTGAAGATCGACATGTTAAAAAGCTCTGAAGAAAGCATGTGCCTATTATAAATGTCAGTGATGCCTCGAAAAGGCCCCAAATATACATGGGAGGTCGAGTACACTATGCGTCAAAAGTATCCCCATCTTTTTGAATGAAAATCTCGAGGTCGAGATTTCTTTTAAGGGGGTGAGGATGTAACACCTTGTAAAATTCCACCCAATTAAATCCTGACACGTGTCCTGCTGATCCTCATATCCATGTGTTGGCCAAGAGGGACCAATGCGTCGTTATGTTATTTTTATAACCTCTGAACGACGAGTATAAAAGTCAAGGGATCAAATATGTCAACATGCCAAGTTTTTGGCCTCTGATTGACCTTTACAGACCGTAAGCATAAATGCTTACAGACCGTAAGAGGGTGAAAAGGATTCAATTAATAGAGGGTTACGGACCGCAAGGCCTAGTCCTTACGGTCCGAAACGTTTTCAAAACCAGGGGTGTGCTTAAAGGCTTACGGTCCGTAAGGAACTGCAAGTGGTAGTTTTTGTTTGAGAGCCAAGGCATTCTGCCACAAGGCCACCTAGCTCGCAAAATGCAACTCCTCTGCAGCTCATTCCATGACTTAGGACACCTAGGAACATCCTAGGACCCCTCTAACACCTGTCATGATCCCCATTCAAGTCCCTCAACTATAAATAGAGGTCTTGTGCACCTCCATTTCTTGCACCTCATTTTTCTTTCCTCTCTATCACTCACTTGGAAAGTTCCTAAGCTATTGGGAGCTTCCTCTGAGTTCTAAGTCTTTCTTTGGATCACATGTAAGTGTTCCAACCTTCTCTTTTCATTTTTATAGGCTTTAAGCCAAAAGTCAAAGCGTTATCGTAATAACGCTTTGACCTTCTGTTAAGACCATTATTGTCCAACCATTGTTCGATGCGAACATGGCTACGTGATCGTAATAAGGTAGGTGTTAATTCCTCAAGAGGGAACCTTCTGAGAATCACGTTTACTTGGTCAATTGACGGGTCAAAGTTATGTTAACAAAAAGTCAAACGGGTCAGTTTTGAAAATAATATATATCTGATAATGTAGATGTTATAAAATATGTTTTATCACTTTAATAACTTGGTAATAATTTTAGAACATGTGTAAACATGTTCGGCTCATCAATTCCAAGTTTAAGGTCGGTTCGCAACCTAAAGTCACGAAGTTCGACTTCTGCTTTGACTTTCGATTCTGACCCGAATTAGCAAATTTAACTACTGATTCTAAGTTGCACTATGACCATATTATCTTGTAGTATAACCCTCTGGAGTTATACTACATGATCATATAGTAATATGAGTTTTTACGCAAGTTTCCGTTAATATGCATTATGTTGACTATGATGCCCTTTTTGCCTAAAATGAGGTTTTAATCATAAATGAGCACGCAATGAATTACCTACTGATATGTTAACTTGTTAAACTTATTTTGATGTTAACATTCTGGTCATAAACTGAAGCTTTGGTTAAATGTCGTAAATTATGCTTTTAAGTGACCAAATTACCCTTTTCGGCATCTAAAATGGTTTAAACATAATTTCTTCATCAAAACTCATTATCTACTAATGTAATGTCATAAGTAGGAATATTTGGGATACCAAGTCAGATTATAACTGAGTTTACAAACAAGTCCTTGTATTAAGTCCTTAATTGACGATATTGCCCTAAGGACACTTAAAATGGGTTTTAATCATCCTTTATGTACAAAACCTTTTACTCACTAATATGTTATATTAAATAACATATTCTGGTTATATAAATCAGGTCATAACTTCCGTTTTCTTTAAACATCGCATAAATCGTCATTTAGCGACTTTATCGCCATTTCGGCGCATGGTATGGTTTAAAACCATGTCTATGGACCAAAACTTGTTACCTACTGATTATTAAACTCTTTTTAAATATTTTATAGTAGGTACATGTTCTAAACTCAGAATCCTAAATAAGCTATCAAAAGTATGTGTGAAATGACCAAAATGCCCCTACGGCCCATAGTTTGGTCCTAAACTATAAACCAGACATATATTTGATGTCCTACTGATATAACATCATAAATTAAATATTTTTTCAGATTGTTTATGACCATGACATCAGTTTACTTGCAAGCTCCATTTATAAGTCATAAAATGACCAAAACGCCCTTATGAGGCTTAAGTTGATTTTAAAACCTTAACGGGCATACATGTTGATATCCTACTGATACTAAAACATGCTTAAAGTGAAACGGCATATGGAACTTGTATATGACTCATCCGGTTACCCGGTTACGCTTATATGCGTACGGTTTAGCCTACGTGACTAGTTTACGTAATTTAACCGAAACGGGTTTAATCTTATCATTTTTATCTTAAAATCAGAATGTATTATGTTTACCCATTTTATACAAGTCATAGTACTTTTCGGGTTTAAACTGCATTCTATTCCGGTCACTGCTTAATCTAGCGTATCGTACCGTATTTCATTATTTAAGACTAGCCGGTCCGAGTTTATGACTTAATAGGACCCGTTAGCATTCTAATTGGTTATTAATACCATCATTCCAGACTAGAGCCTTCCAGTAGGTTGCTACCTAAAACTTTTCTCTTGATTAACGTTGAGTTATAAAACTTTGAAGTAGTTTGCTCAGGTAAATACTTTTAACATATTTTCCCTATACGGGCTTGGGATACGGTATATTATTACCGCTTGGTCGGGTATGGGATTATGTTGTCAGATTGTGATTTAACTAAATCTCATAACCCGTTTTAATCTGTATTGTCTGATAACTTAAACATTGGGGGTTAACTCAACCGTGTCCTGATATCCTCGGCTCATTTAGTTACTAGTGGCCACGACCAATGCTCGGGATGTAGGCATACACCCGTCAGATGCTAATGCTAATATTTTTTATATACTCCTTGAAGTTATTTAAGTGGCGTGTCGGTTAATCAGGTTATTCAGTTTTTGCATCGGACCCCATATGTATTGACATACCTGTAAAACTATATACAAGATCATTTTGAATTGTCCAAAGTTATTTATGAAAATGTGCCATGTGCACTTAAATAAATTTTGAAAGATTTTCAAAATGTGTCGGTTATTTGTATTTACCAATGTAAACTGACGTATTTTCAAAAGACTAAGCTAATAGGCTGGGAGCTGCTTGGTAGCGACGTAGAGGATCTTGCAAGTCCTTAGTTGTGCCCAAAGTTTGTTGATCATTTTATGGACATTTTACGATCCGCCTGTGGATCTTATTACAAGCCGTCTGTATTATTATTTTGAACTTTTGAACATTAACGGTTTTTAATATTATTTTTAAATCCAACACTTCCACTGTGTACTCTGTGTTGTTTGGTTATGATGTTATCAATCTTACGTCACAATACTCCCCATCGGGACTTACGTGGAAACCGGGGGTGTAACACATTCTATATCTCATTCCTTCATACCAAACACTACCTTTGTTTAAAACGAGTTCAGGCCTAGTTCTCATGGGTCTCACAACTTAAGGTGGTTCTCATTTTATCATTTCCATATATATAGGGTGGGGATCTAGAGTGAATACTAGTGTATTTGTGAACTGAATGAACAAATCCTATTTTCATCACCAAAGCATAAACTACATTAGTGTATTTTCATCATCAAATCATGGCCACTGATTTACACTTATGTATACAATTGTGTATTGATAATCAAGGGCTAGGATTAGTTAATAGTGTTCACAATCGAGTGGGTTATTCACTAATGAACCTAACAATATATATATATATATATAGAGAGAGAGAGAGAGAGAGAAAGAGAGATCAAGGAAGAACCATAAGTGAGAATTACAAATTCTTACTTCACAAGAATAACTTCTCAACACACAAAACCATCTTTAATAAGCTAACCCAAACACTATAAAAACAACTTATTAACTTTAGCTAAATGGATTGGATTCATGTCGAACTTTAGCTAAATGGATTGGATTCATGTTTAACTCATTTATGGTGTATTCCAATTTTTTTAAAATGTGTTTCTATGTCATAAGTTACATTGGTTCATTGTTTGGGTATTTTATGCAATAATAACATTAAAAGAGAAATTGATATAAGATTTATAATTAAAATATAATTGTTTTATATACATTATTATATATTATATATATTAACACAAAGTCACCATGAATAGTGTTTCAAATTATTTTAATATTGTTTATTTTTAACATTTATTTATTTATTAATGTATTTTTAATTGATTTTGCATACTTTTTTTCCTTAGGTAACTATTATTAAGATACAATATTTTATATAATATTGAGTATGTTGTTGCGAAGCTTAAGTAATCGAAGCACAAATGTACATGTTATCAAACCTAACTCATATTTCGTTTTTTATGTATAAATTGAAATTACTTTTTTCATTATTACAGCGTAATACTTTATAAAGTTCTAAACATATCATGTTTATTTTTATCTTCATTTCGTTAAAAGTTTTGTTCAAAATCAAGGATCAATATAATTGATTTTTATTTGTTCTTTACCGTGATCAACAGAACAGATACCATGCG
Organism: Scalesia atractyloides; assembly: GCA_947069175.1. NCBI lineage: Eukaryota > Viridiplantae > Streptophyta > Magnoliopsida > Asterales > Asteraceae > Scalesia > Scalesia atractyloides. The sequence goes on along the minus strand of CAMTDV010000016.1, from coordinate 54,480,915 downwards.
AAACTTGGATAGCGGTATATAGTATCTTTTTATATTACAAACTATAGCGAGTATGAATAATATACTGGTACCTTGACGAATCGAACTTATATCGTATGTTGATTACCATGATGAATTGAATTGATACCATGCGAACAAGTATATAGTTTTTTTTAATTATAGTAAACTATAGCGAGTATTGCTACCATGTCAATTCCAATCGAACAACATCTGTACCAGTATCTGTATCGGAAGACATTACTGATATTCGTTTTTATGGTTTTTGATTTATGTAAAGTATGCGTCGATATCCTTTTGGGCATATAACGACTTAATTTTTGGGTTTTGCCTTCGATTGCTATAACGAGTGCCAGTATCGCACCGATATATTGTTCAGTCGATTTCACTTCGGTTTAGTATGATAACGGCGCCCGCAGCAAAGTGCGGGAAACCTCCCTAGTTTGTAATTTGTAATTATAAATAAGATGTAACTGTTATATCTGCCGGTTGACACATTGAGTCGTTGAATATAAATAAATTAAAATTAAGAAGGGTACGTTACCATTTAGTTAATTATATTAAAAACAAAGTTCAAAAGGTTAAATTCTTACTTTTTATTCAGTTTATATTATTATTTGAATATATTCTTTATGTTGGGATTTTATAAAAGCGAAGTTATAATCGCATAAAACCCAAATGAGAAAACCCAACTGATGATGGCAGTAACTAGAGTTATTCAAATTGTCCGACACTCCTTCGATGCTCGCTCGAAAAATGTTTGGATTTTCCTCGTTTGATTCAACTTGATTGAAAGGCGATCGGTTCGGTTTAAGAATCATTTCAGAACTCTAAATAATTGTAGAACTTTCAGAAAACCTAATGAACAATCATAATATTAGTGTAGGGGTATATTGGTAAACTTAGATAGATCATTAATTGGTAGTTTCCTTTTTAATAGCTAATTATATTAAATTTATAACTTATTTTCAAAAAATATACTTTTTTCAAAAAAGAAAAAAAAATAATTTAAAGTGTAGGATAAATTACGAGCTGTGTAGGATAAATTTCAATATGTGTAAGATAAATTTCAAAACGTGTAGATTAAATTTTAACGTGTGTAGGAAAAAATTTTAGTGTGTATGGTCATAGTCTTTATGACTAATTAATTAGTTAAAGATAATAATAAATTATATGAGAGAAAAAGTATTTAATGTTTTACAATTGTACCATTTGTTTTTTTCTTCTCAATCTAATTTTCTTCTCAAACGAACCTCCATATATATATATATATATATATATATATATAGAAGGATATGTTAGGAACGACCCTTTATTGTGAGAACCGCGAGAACCAGTGTGAACACAAACAGCAATACCTTAAAAATCTAAAAAAACACCCAAATTTTTTTTAATATTTTGTTTTGAAAATTTTGCTATATTTCGTCAACAATAAAAAAAACTTCAAAATAAAAGTTTGAGTAACAGTTATCCATGCACATGTGCATTTTTATCATTTCTTTGACAAATTCCGTAATACATTACAAACATTGGACAATTGTACTTTCTTTTATACTACCATGTGTAATATACTACTTTTTACGTTACCAATACTAGAAATGCACATATGCATCTATATGTATCAACATGAAATAAGGTGTTTTGGTACACTACTTTGAATACACTTTCTCTTTCATTTATCATTCTATCCATAATACACTACCATGCACATGCACATGCACATGTGCATATGCATCATTTCTTCGACAAATTCCTTAATACGTTACAAATACTAGACAATTGTACTTTCATTTATACTACCGTGTGTAATACACTACTTTTTACGTTACAAATATTAGAAATGAACATGTGCATCTATATGTATCAACATGAAATAAGGTGTTTTGGTACACTACTTTGAATACATTTTCTCTTTCATCTATCATACCATCCATAATACAGTTCCGTTACTTCCCTACCATACATAATACAATACCATTATCTTCTACCATCTATAATACAATACCAATATTTTCACTTTATTACATGTATATCAACACCATTTATACCATCCAATCAACATATTAAATCATAAAGTGACAACTATAGTCAAACCATCAACCACTAGATATAATTAACCAAAAAACATGTATATGGGCATACTTCATCATTCAAAATCACAAACTTTTTGTATCAAAACATGTTAGATAATGGTTATACACAATGATGCACATGTACATTTCGAATATTGGTAATGTAAAAGATAGCGTATTGCGGATGATAATTTAAATTAAAGTGCAATTATCTACTACTAATAATGTATAACGGAATTCGTCGAAGTTATGATACGTATGCACATGTGCAGGATAATTGTTACTCGAGAAAATAAAGTTTTTTTTGGAAACGAAATATAGCGATTTTTTAAAAAAAATATAAAAAAATTGAGTGCTTTTTTTTATTTTTCTAGATTTTATTTTGTAACAAAGGTGGTTCTCGCGGTTTTCGCAATAAAGGTGGTTCTCGCATGAACCTTACCCTATATATATGTATATATGATTCGGGACATACTTTTTGCACAAACGTAGATGAAAATGTTATAATCACATCTGTAAAAACAAAAAAAAACGAATAAATATCGAGTTGGGTCATCATTTTTTACGGCGATGTAAATTTTTGCATGCGATTTTTTTATTTTTCGCTGTAAGTGATTTTTTTAAGATTTTTTTTAAAAAAAAAATCTTTTGGAAGGCCTAGTTCTCATGGTTCTCACAACCTAAGCTAGTTCTCATTTTACCCTTTTCATATATATATATATATATATATATATATACTAGTCATTTACCCGCGCGATGCGGCGGGAAACAATATATAAGGTGTTACTTATTTTCTGTTAGTTTATCAATTTTTCACAAAATCATGAAGCTAGAATAACTCAGAAACAGAGTGGCGCCTAGTCGTTGAGAGTGTCTGTTGTCCTTGTAGAGGAAAACCACGATCTTGGATTGGCCCCTTCTCATGACCTAGATAGAAAGAAAAAGAAGTATCAACAGTTATATGTATCATCCATTAGTCATTGTTTTCTTATTGTAAGGAGTCTATGTTAACCTCTGTTGTTTAAGCGTGCGTATTTCTTTCTTTACGTATAACTTTTCTAAATAACAATATTGTTATAAAATATACCCTTTCATTCTATATATTACAGTGCACACTTTGCATCACTGCAGATGAGGACACAATCTGGATACAATCTGAAACATTTTTAATAAAGCCACAAAGTACTCATTGCATCTGACTTATTCACTATACAAGTATACATATGTGCAATTAATATAATAAAATTACTTCTTTGTACAGTGAAAATTCAATCGAGATTGCCATATCAGGTGGCAAAAACATCAATAGACAACTACTGCTAGAAGCACCTCTCCCAGCCATCATTGGAATAATTCACCAGGGTTGCCAAATATAACGCATGTCATTGATGTCAACTCCTAGAACCCATATGTATTTATACCCGCCAGGTCCGTTGGTTAAGATTTGGAACAACGATATGGATGTCAGGTCCACTTGTAAAGATTTGTATGCATGTTCAAGCTTGCCACTATTGCCTTCTTGCTATACAATAAACTTTTCGACGTCTGAACAGCTTCAACCTTGCCACTATCAGACCTATAAAAGATTTACCCTTAACAAACCAGTCAATGGTTGATCATAATACTCCCCATATCTTCTTTCAGTTGCATACTTCCTGTTCTCGTGTATGATATTCTCAAATCTCAACCATATATTTAGTAAATATATATCAATACACATATGTGAAGCAAAGTTTGGTACCTTTTCAATGTATGCAACAGAACGCCGAGCATCCGATTGGTAATCATCTGGTAAAAATGTTGCCCCGCCTTCTTCACCAATCACAAGAGCAGGTTCTACTTCCTGCAAATCGACGCTGGACAAGAGCTCTGCCTTGAGCCCAACTTTCGATAGCTGCTCTACATTCCCTTTCACTGATTTTAACCTGAATATCATACTTCCTGCTAAAAGAATATAACATCAAAATTATTAAAAATTCAGTAAAGATTATAACAAACAAACAGCATTAAGATTTAAGACTTTAATGTGAGATTACATGGGTCAACGGCTGCAACGGAATTTGGGCATACACCTCGTCTGTTTCAATATCCGCCTGAAATTACATAATCGAGCAATAAAAAAAATGATTTAAACAAACAAACTCATTCAAAGAAACTCCAAATTTCATTAGAAGTTAAAAAAATGATTTAAACTCCAAGTTTCAATAGAAATATTACATCAACGTCTAAGAAAAGAAATTAAAAAAAATGATTTAAACAAACAAACTCATTCAAAGAAACTCCAAATTTCAATAGAACCGCCCCACTCCCAGCACCGACAGAAGTAAGTAACTAACACCACAAGAAACTTAAAAATAATACTCACAGACATTCTAAAGAACTGCAACTTACCAAACCCAAATTTGTTATTATAAAAAGACAACAACCTTGTAAAGCTCTTATGTAGCAGCTGCAATTGGTGTCGGTTAAGAAACTGATTTAGCTAATCCCAAAGCAAGCCTCAAATCCTACAAACACAAGCCATTAGTACGAGGAAGGCTGACACACGCTAAAACAGTAGGTGTGCTAAACGGGTCGTGTTCGCGGGTTTGCGGGTTCAACCCGACCCGAACCCAAAAAATTTACACAAACCCGAACCCGAAAATCATATCATACATATGAACCCGAACACAACCCGAAGTTTCGTGGGTTGACCGAACATGACCCGTTCAACCCGAATTTTTTTATTTTTTTCTAAAATTAATATATTAAAACTAAAATTTACTTAAAACACAAATGTATATAACAATGTCATATTTAAATTATAAAATCTATGTTTATTTCTCTTTTTAAGTTATAACGGCGGCATAAAATACACACCCCATTTAGTTTATCACATAAAAGATATTGTAAAAAACTATAATATGGTATAAATGTGTTAAACGTGTCAACCCACCAACCCTACCAGGTTGACCCGAACCCGACCCGTTAACCTAAACGGGTGCGCGGGTTCAACCTGAAACAGACCCGAACCCGTTTAGACTAAACCTAAACCTAAACCCACAAAATATAAAGAATTGTAATGATACACATTATGCTAACGAAAGCATAAAAGCCATAAGCCCCCAAAGACAGAGCTTCATCCGCAAGTTCTTGTGAAACAACATCGGATAAGAAACCATAGTACATGAGAAAAATAATAATAAAAGAAACAAATTCCAACTGTAGGACATGGGCACAACTACTCGTTGGATTCTTGGGCCAACCTAGAATTCTATAGCAACATCAAACCCTTGCAAATGAATCTGCAAGCAAATAAAAAAAATACTATGTTACTAAACACATAAAGAAAACATTACTAAACATGAAGACAATAACAAAGAATTGAAAAGCTAAAGTATAGTTCTTATTCTTAACTATATATAAAACAAAATCACTCTCAGATTGCTTCCCTTGTAGTTTATCCACATATCATTATCCTACCCTTTTCTCTTAAAATTATCTATTTTTCATTAATATTTTGCGTTACAGAAAATGCAGGTCAAAAAGTGTGAAATTTGTAAAAAGTAAACTGGTTGGACTCGTTAACCTAAGTTGACCAATTGAAGACACAACTGAAGGCATGGCGCCATCAAAACTTCTTATGCGAGTCTCTTCTGAAAGTGAGGAAAACTCATCTTAGTGCTTGAAGGTATGGCGCTATCAAAACTTCTTATGCAGGTATCTCCTAAAAAAGCTAAACTTATTTATTTATAACCAATAATAGGCAAAAAAAAATAATTACTTAAATAAAACAATTAGAATGCTCCTAGAAAACGGGTCACATTGTATATAAAACCGTTGTCAGTACAATCTATCTTGCCATGTATATTTGAATCCAACACAAGTGGCCTTGCATAATTTTGATTTCGTCTATCTGATTTCTTTCTTCTCATTGGCCTATGGCTGTGAAAATTGAGGTTAGGTTTTTTTTTAGTTACATAAAAAAATGCATTTGTTTGTATTGAAGCAAAAACCCAATAAAACACAACAGCTCGTGATTGACCAGAAGTTAAACGCCTTTTTCTCTAGGATAAAGCTTTCTTCTAACTATCTGAATTCAAGAACGGAATGTAATTAAAAAGAAAAAGAAATTGCATCCATTTTATGCAATCATAGTCTAAAAACCTGCTCATATTAACTATTATTCAAGAGCAGAAGAAGAAGTAAGACCTCAGAGGAGTATGAAGTGAACTTGGCATATACAATCACAACTTGATAAGCCCCTTCACTACTTCACCCTAAACAACATTATGAGCTAGGGTAAGTACTGTATTTTAATGCGCAAACTAAAACGCATGGAAGGTTTGTGAAATTAACCAACCCGGAATTTTAGAAGATTCAATAAAAACACCGAAACAAGAATGAGACAAACCTGCAAATAGATTAGGATTTCTTCATAACTGTAACACCAAAATACCAATAATCAAAAAACAAATCTGGGATTCAATTTGAAAATACCAAATGTATACACATGTGATAAGAAGTGTCTGATGCACTCTAGATCTACATAAATAATAAATACATAGAAGGTGAAAAAAAAATTAAAAAAATTAACCAATAGAGAGATTGAACAAACAAACCAAAACAAAAAAGCGTAGATGGAAACTCAACTCAGAAACCTGCAAATCTTCTAAACAATTATTAAAAAACCTAACTAAAATCAGAAACCATACTTGTAGCAGAGGCCGCCACAAATTAGTGCTTCAATCAAGCCGATAAGCAAAAAAAACTCAAAATCTTACCCTTAAAAGTCTTTTTAGAACCCAGTTCGTTGCTGCCCTTCAACCCTCTTTCGATTATGAGAAAACATATACCTATCAGCCTCTTTTTCGAACGATTGTAGCCCCTGACAACAATTTCAGATCGGAAATCCTTCAAAATATGACGATTTTGCGATTTAGGGTTTCTACTTTCTATTGAACAAGATGAAAGAAGAGTGAGAGAAAATTTGCAAAAATGAACATTTAACAACTAATCCTGGGCAAAGATGATGTCTAGAAGCTCAGGTCCATCTTTTGATTCTTAACCTTCCGATTGATGACTATAAAGAGAGAGAAACTAAGGCGAGTTTATACTTTACAGACCTGAAATTTGTGCGAAGTGAGTAGTAAAACTTACCACATCTGCCAATGGTGCTGAAGAGGTTGAGGCGTCTAGGTTTTGGACAAACCTTAGGCACGCCGTTATTGAAGGATACAGAATTCAAACCCTAGAAACATGAAGATTGTCATCAATCTGTTGAAACTTCATACAGAGGAGCAGGGAAGCGGCGGGATAATGTTTTCAAATGAATCTGAAACCCTAATCCACGTGTATCCGTTTCTTTTTTTGAGTGAAAGGGTATAACTGGAAAGTGAAGTCTAATTTTTTTCATGGGCTTGAAAGTCTTGTACATCATGCTTTAATAGTGTTTTAAGTAAATGGTAAATTACTTTAAGTGGTCCTTCATATATGCTTTATAATATAGTATATATACATACACATATATATATATATATAGATGGTGTGGTTCTAGAGTGAACACTAGTGTATATGTGAACAAATCCTAACAATTGATCTTACATCACCAAATCCTAAAATATACTAGTGTATTTTCATCATCAAATCCTAGCCAATGATTTACACTTATGTATACACTTGTGTATTGATAATCAAGGAATATGATTAGTTCACTAGTGTTCACAATCGATAGGGTTGTTCACTAATGAACCTAACCATATATATATAGGGGAAGGATGAAATGAAAAAACCCACTTGAGTTGAGAAAACTAAAAAAAACCCTATGTAACGTTTTTATTTTTTTCGAAAAAAATTGGGAATGTAAGTTAAATTCGAATGAACGTTTTGTAACAAAAAAAAAGCGCCGAGTGGGTTTTTTTATAAAAAATTACAAAAATTCAGTTTTTTAGCATTTTTTTTTGTAAATACTGAAATTTTTTAAAAAAATTATAATAAAAACCATTCAGCTCTTTATTTTTTTTATTACAAAATGTTCGTTAACATGTAACTTACATTCCCTAATTTGTTTAGAAAAAAATAAAAATGTTACATAGGGTTTTCTTAAGTTTTCTCAACTCAAATGGGTTTTCTCTTTATACTTCACCTATATATATATATATATACGATAGATAGAGATCAAGGAATAGTTAAGAAACTTGAAAGCTCTCCACATAAGTTTTGGTATTTAACACGAAGGGCATGATAGTAATTTTACATTTCTTTTTTTTTTTATCTTCAATGTCAACAAAATCTAATACTTGATTCTATTTTTCATTTTTTCTCCTATAGTTTAGGGGGTGTTTGGGATTCCTTTTCAAAAAGGATTATTAACTTATATAAGTCATAAATGAGAAGTTACAAATTCTTACTACTCAAAAATAACCTCTTAACACAAAATCATTTTAAATAAGCTAACCAAAACACTATAAAAATAGATTATTAACTTTTATTTAGTTTTCTCAATTCTCTCTCTCTCCATTCTCTTTATATGGAACGAAGAACAAGATCGATGAATGTTGATAAAGATCTGTAGAAGATGAAGGTCCACTGAATCAAAGGAGAAGAACACCGCTACCATCCCTGTAAATGCTTCGTTTTCACCATCACCGTTAACCTGCAAACGCCACTGCCATCAGATCTACATATCAAGAGTTATGGTGTTTTGACAATAAATATGTACTACGGTAATGGAGAATGATGATGAATATCTCTAGACCCAGATATAGATATGTTGAAGACCCCTGGTCGAATCTGAAGAAAGAATCGTAAAGGAGAAGAATACCGAATGAAGGTCCATAACCCAGATCGATGCAGTCTTCTGATATTTCTTGTTCTTCAGCAAAATAGGTACGGATTCATCAAAACCCTCTTTAGATTTGAACAAAAGTTGCTTAATTTCATATGTTTTTCATTCTTGATCCATGGTTTGTGTTTTTCTTCAATTTTTGTTGATTTTTTTTATTTTTGTATGTTTGCCCAAATTCAAGGTTAATTATGTTCTGTTTTTTTATCATGAAGTTGTGGTTATTTTGGCTTGATAATCAAAATATTAAATATATAAAATCAAATATTCGAATTAGTGTATTACAGATTTGTCTTGTTACTCTTTGTGCATTTGGAACAAAAAAATAGATAAATCTTTACCTTTCCTTTTTTCAACAAGATATTTGATGTGTTTCATTTCTTTTCAATAAACAATAAATTTAAATCTAGTTGTTTTATGATTTTGAATATGTTTGATCGTAGGTTCCTCCTTGCTTAAAAATGAGAGAATATAATTAGTTTAGTTTCTTAATTATTAAGTTAAAAAAGGAGAGAGTATAAACAGTGATGCTTTCGTGGACTTGAAAGAACCCAAATGTTTATGGTTTGATTTATCGCTGAAGTGGCGAACATTCTTTTTAAATCATTTTGTGGGTTTTGTCTAAGTTTACGGTTGGTGAAAATGATAGCTTGAAATGTCGAGCATTCATTTTAAGACGTTTTGTGGGTTTTGTCTAAGTTTATAGTTGGTGTAAATGATAGTTTGAAAATGTCGGGCATTGTTTTTAAGTGTTTTGTGGGTTTTGTCTAAGCTTACGTTGGTGTGAATGATAGGTTGAAAATGTTGGACATTGTTTTTAAGATTTTATGGGTTTTGTCTAAGCTCACGGTTGGTGTAAATGATAGCTTGAAAGTGTCGAACATTGTTTTAAGTCATTTTGCGGGTTTTGTTTAACTTTACGATTGGTGTAAGTGATATCTTGAAATGTCGAACATTCTTTTTAAGAATAACCGACTTCAGGCATATAAAGTAGCTATCAAAGCTATGCCTGTCAATCGAGTAGGCTATTAGCGACATCCCTATCTTTATTCAGTTCATAAAGGTCTACTGCTTTCCTTTTTTAAAAGAGCGTTTTGTGGGTTTGTCTAACCATACAGTTGGTGTAAATGATAGCTTGAAAATGTCGGACATTGTTTTTAAGTCTTTGGTGGGTTGTGTCTAAGCTTACGGTTGGTGTAAATGATAGCTTGAAAATATTGGACATTGTTTTTAAGTCGTTTTGTGGTTTTTTGTCTAAGCTTATGGTTTGTGTAAATGATAACTTGTGTGTTTTTAATAGGTTTTTGTGGTCTTTTACGTTGCTATAAATGATACCTATGCAAGATAGGGGCCGGTGCAGTTTTCGGGGCAATGGAGATGCAATATTTTTTTTCTTAACGTATAATGATTTTAGTTAGCATTCTAAATGTTGGTGTTGTTTGATGGCTGTTGATCCGAAAAGGGGAAATGATGTTGGCGTTGTGCGATGAAGACCCAATCTTGTATCCGTTTTCTTTAATTTCGTTGTGAACCATTTTAGATTTCAATCAAAACTAGATGATGATGACGCAATTTGGTTGTTTTTGTTTTACCCTAACCCTATCTATTATTATGTAATAAATGAAAAGAATTAGGGCCACGCATCACAATATTAGAGCCTCTAGATTCACTTTGGGCGGAAAAATGTTTGGGCTATCCCCGTTTTATTTAGCCGCACATACAGATCTATCGCAAACCCTAGAATTCACAGCTTCCCATTCACGTTTCTTTCTTAGAATACTCTGCTCCATTCAAAGGTCAGGTTATCTGGATTTTTGTTTGGTTCTTCTTCATTCAAACCCTTAATCTCCTCCAAAACTGCATCTTCAATCTCTCTAATTCTATATGATTGAAACATTGGAGCATATGATGACGGAATATTATCGGGTTCAAGTAAGTTTGATTCATCCAACTTTTGTTACTATCTATTAGTTTTTTATTTCATCACTTTTAGTTTTCGATTTCTTAGGGTGTCATCAAGCAACTTCAGTTTCTTCAAAAATGCGAACAACTTCATAATTTTGGAGATTAATTTTGCTGAAATTAGGGGTTTCAAAACACTTTCTGTTGTTGAATCTCTTCAATTTGTGTCCATGTTGATTCGAGGGCTACCGTTTCTCCCATTTGAAGGTAAAATCACTTCACGATTCATTACGAAAATGCTTTAATATATTAGGGGTTTTTGTATGCTTGGTTTATGTATTGTTTTCACTAATTAATTTGATTATTGATTTAGGGTTTTTGTTCATCTGATATACTATGCTAACAGTTGTATGTATACCCACGTGTTTTGATTATTGATGTTTGCTATCTTGCCACTCTTACCGGTGGTCAGGTGACTTTTTATATCGTGCAGTGCATCTACCTGCAACTTTTAAGTGAATAACTTGGATTGAATGGGTTGGCTACATAATTCTTAACAAACTTCGTGTTGGAGTTAAGTTTATTATTTTTTATATAAGTTATCCCTTTATAATTTTGTGCTAAAAGTCCATTTTTCATATAAAGTTTAAATCTTGAATATGTTTTGATATAAAAGTTATAAATCAATCATGATTCAGTTGAAATAGTCCTCATTCTTTTACCCTTAAGATGAAACGAATCATTATATGGTCATTTTTTTTGTAAATTTCACGAAGTTTACTACAATACATTCAAGTTCATAAGGAAATGATCAAATAAATGTCTATGGTGACCAAGGCGAATCTCGTGAACTACCATGGACCGACTATGGTGACGAATACACTTCATGTGGAGGAGATGTTGTTACGAGAGTGAGAGATAGTGGTACTTGTTTTGGTCAAAAATCACACTAAGGATAATGTGACCAAACTTTGTATGTGAGGTTGAGTGCTTATGTGTTGAACAATGATGTGAACAATCGTGAAATGTAATGAACAATGGACACCGAGATTTATACGAGAAAAAAGCCCTTGATCGATGTATGATCTCCGGCATAAAAAACCTCAGGTGATGGAAACTACCGATCACCAAGTGTATTTCACAAGTAAGACTACAACTTCGGAAGATATTGAGCTTTTATAATCGATCTATAGTGTAATGTGTGTGTGTTTCTCGAGAGTTTCCAAGTGATCTTGTGATATCAGTGTTTGCGAATGAATTCGTGTATCTAACGAGCACAATACCCCCTAAAATATTAACGTTTTTAACTTATAACTAATTATCCGAAATATCTGGGATCCTCCACGTTCATGCATAACGTCCATTTAACCTTCAGCACGTGCTTAATCCTCCGAATATTCCACGAATATTTTGCTTGACCAAGTCCGCTATCGATGCCTGCCCTACAATCAAATAAAACATTGAAGTCAATTGTTAGAAACCGTTATACTCACTAAGGATCCTTGATCCTCCCAGTATTCAGTACTCAGTACATGGATAATATATCCTCGATATACTGAAGGATCACTAATTCTTAAGCAATAAAAATCTAGTCCTAACAATTGCCCCCAATATGGCGGTTGTGATAGTAGATCACAGCTGTCATATTATCTTTAATTCAAATATAGCCGTTAGGGTGACTGATGGGACTCGCATAGCCTTCACAACCATCATCACTATTTATGGGGAAGAGATAACTCCCTTTAAAATCTGCACAAATCCATCATAAATCCACACCAAGCATTGTGAACCAGGTATTCTTCTCTCTTCCTTCTCGATTATTCTTAAGTTCTGGCACCATGAATACACGATCTTCTCCGAATCCCGCCTCCTAAAAATCCGGCGATCTCCTTCAATCACAAAACATACTAAAGGACCCCTCCTCTGAGATCTGTAAGTTTACAGATCCAGAAATCAAGAACCTAAAGTCCTGTTTTCCATCGGAGGCCATTTTCAGACCTTTCTATCCTTCTGCTCGGAGCGATGCGGTATCCGACAACTGGATTTGCTTTCCTACCTTACCGTTACACCTTGGGTTCTCATATCCTTTTCCGACCCTAACCCAAAGCTTTTTTAAGCTAACCGGCATTAGCTTTAGTCAGGTCATGCCGATGTTGTGGAGAACATTGTTCATCATTGAAAAGAAAGGGCTCCAACTAAACCTTTCAGACCTAGCTTTCATGTACTCTTTGACTACCATGGCTCTAACCGATTTTTGTTTAAAGTAAAAGCCCACCAACCAACTCCTGTCTTCAAAACAACCCAAAATGATTCTCTTTGGAAAAATCAGTTTTTCTTTGTTAAACGAGATTCTCTGCCAGAACGGGATTCGTTGCTCATAAATGGATACTCAAGGGTAGGATTTAGAGGTCTCATATGTGTTATATCCTTGTTGTAACTGTCTTTTGATCTTTCTGTTTTCTTGCAGTGAAGAACTTTGCAAATTTAGTGGAGGATCCAGGAACTGTAGATCGAGTGAAAGCCTTCTTGAGCCTTGACCCAATAGACAGAACATTCAAAGTGAGGATCCAGGATCCTAGCGAAGAAGTACATGCATCTTCCTCCTACAATATGTCAAGTAAGTAATTGTATGATATAGTAAATCTTTAAAAGAAATTTCTAATTTAAATTAGAAACTTATCTTTTTGATGTCTGTTGGTAGGTGTTCAAAAATCTACTTCCAAGTCTGCAGACTTCGCTCTTGATGACATCAACATCATCATCATCTCCAAGGCTGTGAAAAAGGAGACAATGAATAAGCTTCCTCCCGTTGAGCCTCGCCCAGCTACCACTAGAGCCAAATCTGCTTCAAAAAGGAAGAAGCCTTCCGATCCTAAGAGTGATCTTGTCTCTGTCGAGAAAGGTCTCCATGATGTTCTGACCGAGGTAAGGATCCTTGATCCTTAGGTTTTACTTTACCCGTTTGTTAGGATCCTTGATCATGATATTTCTTTGTCTTGTTTATTACTAGGAATTCAGTCGCATGAGGATCTTTTATGAGAAGAAGTTGGCTGAACACGAAGAGACTGTAGCTGGGATGCAGGCTATTGCTGCTGCCAAGGATAAGGATCTCTCGAGGCTTGAAAAGCAAAACAAAGTGTTGGAAAAGGAGGAGGAGAGCCTTGAGGAACAGTTGCTGAATGCTAAAGTGGGGGTTCATGAGGCTGCTATGAATGCTATTGAAGCGGCCAAGGTCTGCGCTGCCAAGACGGTTCTGCAGTCCATGATCAAGATGGCCAAAGAGGCTAACGATCCTGGATTTGATAGATCTTCATGGGACCTGGCCTCTTCGGAGGTAGCATTGAGCAACCTGAACGGCGACGAGCTGGAGCAATGGGCAATGGCAGATGAAGCAGGTCCTAGCGGAGTGCAGACGGAAGCAGAGGACATGGCGGTTGAAGGAGTTGGAGGTAAAGCTGGTGAAGGTGAAGGTGGTGAGGCGGCCACAGTGTAGGCTGCCTATGTGGGCGATGATGGATATTTCTAGACGCGACCGGAGCACACATTTTTAGGTCCTTAGGTTGGTTGTTTTACTTGAACAATTCGTGCTTTGTATTTTGAACAATAGTTTCCGTAGATTAAGGATCATGGATCCTTGAAACAATGGGGGGTGATAAAGGTGGATGGACCCTTCTGTTTGTGGAGGATGAAGCCTTTGACACCCTTCGCTTTTAATTTCCTGCATTTTAATTTTCTGCACAAACATTAACCGTTAGATGAACCCGATCCGACCTGGATGGATGGTCCACGCTTTGCTGGTGAAATCCAGGCTGGATACTTTTGATAAATATTGACGGGCCTAATAATATTAGACTTTTGACTATGTTTGGTGTTACAATTTTGCTTTTGAATTACTACCTTTACATGTTCGTGTTTGGCAAAATTATATTGTGTAAAATTCCTAAAATTTCGACTTTATAAAAAGATTTTAAGTCTACAATCGTAACAACTTCTAGGCATAAAACGCCATATAATCTTGAACGACTTATCTCTAATCCCATGGTTAAGGGTCGAATCATTATAATAAGAATAAGACATACCAGGGAATCCAAGTTAGGATTCTATATCCTTAACACTTACAGTCGTGTGAGTCAAAATATAGCAATTGATTCAATCTTAGGATTCAGGATCCTTAGCTGGTCAATTTCATAGACCTGTGACAGTATATAGCTTAGGACTAAGCCAAATATCAAATGAAAGAATCATTAGTAACTGGGGACAAGCCCAAACAACTAGGGACAAGCCCAAATAACTGGGGACTAGCCCAAATAACTGGTGTGAACTGGAGTATGGCCCAAACTGGCATATATCCAATCGTAAGCGACATGAAAATGCCGAAACCTTAGCTAACGTGAAAACGTTAGAAACCTTAGGAACGAATGTATGGTACGTCTACCATTATACTTAGGATCCTCCATATAGCCAACAACAATGAAATTGTCAGCCCCTAAAGCGGGTACTGGTCCCATTGCCTCGAACTATACGTGGATAACGTGCGCAACTGGTGAGGGTGTCGAACCCAATTCGTG
Source organism: Scalesia atractyloides (assembly GCA_947069175.1). Lineage (NCBI taxonomy): Eukaryota > Viridiplantae > Streptophyta > Magnoliopsida > Asterales > Asteraceae > Scalesia > Scalesia atractyloides. The sequence goes on along the minus strand of CAMTDV010000016.1, from coordinate 54,465,553 downwards.
TGAATGGTAAAGACCCGTAGGAGGTAATAGACACCTTAGCTGGGGACATGCCCAAAGTCTTGGAGAGGTGGCCAACCTCTTTATCCTTTGTAATAACTTCTGCAAAACTTAAAAATTGATAAGGTTGAATGTTGAAAATTCAACATCCTTACTCAAAAATAAATAATAAGAAGTACAATAAGAATGAAAGCATTAGTAAAACGTTACCGAATCAAGAATCTCATATCCTCTGAGGATCCTTCAATCTGAATTGATCATTATGATACTAAGGATCCCTGATCCTTTACATAAAATACTTTTTTAGGTGGATAGCATTCCAAGCCCTTGGAAGAAGGTCACCATCCATAGTCAGTAATCGATATGCCTCCTTTCCTGCCTCAGCTTCAATTAGATAGGGGCCTTCCCATTTTGGTGCCAATTTGCCATCAGTAGGATTTATGGTATTCTGAAATGCTTTCCTCAGCACCATGTCACCGACTTGAAATCTTCTTATCCTGATATTCTTATTATAGGCGCCAGCAATCCTTTGTTGATAACTAGCCAGCCTTATCCTTGCCAAGTTTCTTAATTCTTACACGGTATCTAGGTCTTGAGCCAGAGTCTCAGCATTGGCTTCAGGATCACGGATGCTTGTTCTGGCTGTAGGGACTAGCATTTCTGTAGGAATCACCGCCTTAGTTCCAAAGACTAAAGAAAAAGGAGTTTGACCCGTAGCATTCTTGGGAGTTGTTCTATCTGCCCATAAGACATATGGTAGTTCTTCAGCCCACTTTCCTTTCTTTGATCCAAGCTTTTTCTTCAAATTGTTGATGATGATCTTGTTGGGTGATTCTGCCTGGCCATTAGCTTGTGGGTGGACTGGTGTTGATGTTATCATCCTAATCCCCCAGCTGTCACAAAAGAAAGTAGTACGGTTCCCAATAAACTGGGATCCGTTATCACAAACAATCTCAGAAGGAATACCAAATCTAGTAATGATATTTCTTTTAATAAAGGATATAACTTCTTTTTCTCTGACTTGAGCAAAGGCTTCAGCTTCTATCCACTTGGAGAAATAATTAGTCATGGCTAACATGAACACTTTTCCTCCTGGTACCTTGGAAGCTTGCCTACTATATCCATTCCCCATCTCATAAATGGCCAAGAGGAGGATATAGGATGCAGAGGTTCTGCGGGCTGATGAAGGATATTACTGTGTCTTTGGCAAGCATCACATTTCCTTGCATACTCCACAACATCCTTCTTCATTGTAGGCCAATAATATCCTGTTATGAGGATCCTTGAAAATAGTGCTCTGCCCCCAGTATGATTTCCACAATCTCCTTCATGAAAATCCTTCAAGACTTCTTGGATCTCAAGATCCTCAACACATCGTAGATAGGGTCCTGCAAGAGATCTCTTATATAACACGTCGTTAATGATAGCGAATTGGGATACCTTTATCCTGAAGGTTCTAGGATTTTCTCCAATGGGAACTTCCCCATTTTGGATATAATTCAGGATTGGAAGGATCCATGATGCTGGAGTTGATTGTGCATCATCCCTAGGTACGATTGCGACATCATCCACTATTTCCATTATCTCACTCTTCTCGATTGCGGGAGTTAGAACATGGATAATGGGTATCTTCACATCATCAGGCATCTTCAATGAGGATCCTAGATTAGCCAAGGCATCTGCTTCTGCATTTTCCTCCCTGGGTACCTGTGTTAGACTGAAAAAAGCAAAAGAATCCGCCAATTTCTTGACTATCTCCAAATATTTTATTAGCTCCTCACCTTTAACAGCATAAGAACCATTATAGTGATTAGTGATTAATAAAGAATATATAAATACTTGAAGATACCTGATCCTCATGTGCTTAGCTAATTGCAAACCTGCTATCAAGGCCTCATACTCTGCCTCGTTATTAGTGGTTTGGAATTCACATGCTATTGATTGGGGTATAATGTCCCCCTGTGGCGATTTTAGTAGTAGGCATTGTCCAGTTCCTTTGACATTCGAGGCTCCATCTGTGAAGAGTATCCAAGGATCCTTGGTCTCCTCAAGTTGTTGTACCTCCAATTTAGCTTCTCTTTGTAGATCACTACTGAAATCAGCCACAAAGTCAGCCAAAGCTTGGGATTTATTAGCAGTTCTAGGCTCATACTTAATGTCATATGCACTAAGTTTAACAGCCCATTTTGCCATTCTTCCCGACATCTCTGGTTTCCTGAGAACATTCTTAGTAGGAAAGTTAGTTTTAACAACAATAGTTTGAGTTTCAAAATAATGTCTTAATTTCGTAGAAGCCATGATTAGAGCAAGAATAAGTTTTTCTAAATGAGAATACATGGACTCAACATCAAGTAAACTTTTACTTACATAGTATACCGGATGTTGTTGGCCTTCATGATCCTTAACAAGGATTACACTTACTACTTTACCTGAAACAGCTAGGTATAAGGATAGTGGTTCCCCATTTTCAGGTTTCATTAAAGCCGGTGCTGAGGATAATTAATCCTTGAGAGATTGTAGAGCAGCTTCATGCTTCTCCGTCCACTCGAACTTCTTATTCTTCCTCAGAATATCATAGAAATCCTTGCATCTTTCTGAGGATTTTGAAATGAATCTGTTCAGGGATGCGATTCTTCCTGTTAATCTTTGCACATCCTTAGCGTTGGCAGGAGATTTGATGTTGATTATGGTCTTTATCTGCTCCGGACTTGCTTCGATCCCTCTCTTGGTCACCATATATCCTAAGAACTTTCCAGCTTTAACTCCGAAATGGCATTTGGAAGGATTTAGTTTCATATTGTATCGGTCAAGGATATTGAATGCTACTTCAAGATCCTTTAGGTGATCCTCGGCTCTTTTAGATTGACCACCATATCATCTATGTATACTTCCATTGTATGTCCAAGTTGCTCCTTGAACATCATATTCACCAATCTTTGGTATGTAGCACCTGCATTTCTTAAACCAAAGGGCATAGCAATATAACAATATATGCCGGTGGGTGTCATGAATGCAGTATCCTCTTGATCAGATGGTTCCATCTGAATTTGCTGAAATCCAGACGAAGCATCCATAAAAGCTAACAACTCATGACCCGCTGTGGCATCCACCATGGAGTAATGTGGGGTAAAGGGAAAGGATCCTTGGGACATGCCTTGTTTAAGTCAATAAAATCGACACATACCCTCCGCTTTCCATTTTTCTTTTGAACAACAACCACATTGGCTAACCATCTTGGATACTTGACTTCTCTAATCATACCTGCCCTTAGCAATTTATCTACCTCCTCTTGAATGATTGCATTTCTTTCAGGAGCAAACTTTCTTCTCTTTTGGGGAATTGGCCTGAAAGACCTGTCAATGCGAAGTTTATGAGTAATAACATCCTTAGATATACCTGTCATATCTTCGTGCTTCCAGGCGAAGGTAGATTTTGTTCGTTTAAGGAAGGATACTAGATCCTGCTCTATACTCTTCTGGATCCCGGATCCTAAATACACCTTGGATTCAGGATCCTCGGGATCTAAAAGTATATCCTTGACGTCCTGTTCTCTTGCCTCCATGACGTCTTTTGGAGGATGGTTTAATTGCTATGCTTCCCTAGACTTGGAAGTAGGTTTCATCGAGGAAGTGTAGCAATTCTTCGCCTCCTGCTGATCACTTTCTATCTTGACTATTCCCCACGGACTTGGAAGCTTGACACACTGGTGGTATGTTGATGGGACCGCCTTCATGTCATGTATCCATGGCCTGCCAAGGATAACATTACAGCAAGATAAGCTATCTATTACACAAAATTTTTGGACAGAATTCACTCCATCTATGTAAATTGGCAGTTTAATGTCCCCCAATGTATTCTTGGTTTCCCCACTGAATTCCACGAGCACGATGATCTTGGTATGATCTCAGATTCAGGGATGTTCATCTTTTTTAGGACATCCAACTGGATTATGTTCACCGAACTCCCTCCATCAATAAGAATCCTGCAAACAAAATGATTAGAGATAAACAAAGTAATGACAAGACCATCATGATGCGGATCCTGAATGTCTACGCGATCCTCCTCATCAAAGGATATCACTTTTTGCTGGGTAAGGGTAGACCTTCGGACTGGTCTCTCCCCATTTCCCATCTTCGTCTCCTTAGCATGCCTTTTAGCCGCTGAAAACGAAGTTCCACATATATCAGAACCACCGGACATAAAGTTAATGATCTGAGCATCTGCTGCGGTGGAGGAGCTCTCTCAGGCACTTTCTCAGTATCCTGAGTCCTTGAACGCTTCCTTCCTAACAGTTCCTTCAAATACCCTTTGCTAAGAAGATAGCCAATTTCCTTCCTCAACGCTATACACTCATCAGTAAGGTGGCCAAAATCCTCATGATAAGCGCACCATTTGGATTTATCCTTAGTAGCTCCAGGTTTATCAGTTTTCCTTGGCCATCTAGCCTTGTCACCTAAATTCTGCATAGCAAGGATTAGTTCGTTATTATCAGCAGAAAAACAATATTCAGATATTGGAGGATAATCCTCATCGTCTTCGTCTTGTTCAACTGCGTTCGCATTGTGATTGTCATGTTTAGAATATGGCTTGGATCGATTATTCTTAAAGAATGATCCTTGTTTTTCCTATTTTGAGGATCCTGCGAGTCTCTCCTGGATCCTTTTGTCATCCTCTAAACGAATAAATCTCAATGCCCTATTCCTCACTTCATCTAAATTCCTGCAAGGGGTCATAACAAGGTCATCATAGAATGAGGAATCTTTAAGTAAGCCCATTTTGAATGCTTCTACAGCAGTGGCAATATCCAAATTAGGGATTTCTAAGGATTCTCTACTAAACTTAGTGATGTAATCTCTTAATGATTCATCACGACCCTGAGTTACCCTATATAGATCACTAGTTAATCGTTCAAAAGTTCTACTACACGAAAATTGGTTATTGAACAAATTAACTAGGTGAGAAAACGAAGTAATTGAGTAAGGAGGAAGACTTAGCAGCCATTTAAGTGCTGATCCAGTGAGTGTGGATCTGAAGCCCTTACAAAGGCAGGCTTCATTTAACCTTTCTGGAATGGGGTTGATCTCCATTCTTTCCCGGTATTGTGCCACATGCTCCTCCGGATCAGTTGTGCCATCGTACAGCTTCCTGTTGGGGGTTTGAAAGCGTTTTGGTATCTCGACATTGCATATAGGAGGTGCGAAGCGAGACACCCTGTGACTTCCATCTGGGATCTCAGGAATGGGCTTAACCACTCTCGGGACGCTGGATATCATATCCTTAAGCTTCTGAAGTTCCCGTGCCATAACCTGATTGATACCTGTATCCTGCATGGAACCACAATTAGTACCAAAAGATGTATTGAAATTGTTACCTCTGATTGGTTTGGAACCGGTATCGCAGAAGTGTATCCAAAAGTAGACACTTCAGGTGCAATAGTTGGACCAGATGAAGCAATAGTCTGCATAGGGATGAAGTCCCTTTTGTGAACTTCAGAATCCTTGAATATCTGACTCCCTAAAGATCCTTGATCCTGAAAGACATTGGGTCCATGATACATGGGTGCTGAAGGTCTTGAAGGATACTGCATGGATCCTTGAACCTGAGAGGAGGATCCTTGAACCTTATCCCAAGCATAGGATCCTTGATCCTTTGAAAAGGATCCTTGATGCTGGAAATAGGATTCCTTTGGTGCAACTGTCTCCAAATATCCTCCTTGATGTTGATTTGAGGATCCATAAGGTAGGTAATGAGACGCTTGCGGCTGCGTCATTGCCAATGATCCATGCTGCAATCCTGAGGATCCTTGATGCTGAATACCAGAAGTCTTGGAATGCTGAATGGTTGTTGCTGGAGTGACAAAATCCAACGATCTGGGGATCAACGGAGAGTGATCCTCCGCTAATCTCTTCTGTTTCTTGATTTCATCAATTTCACGAAGGATCCTCTGGTTAGTTTTGTCCTGCTGTTCCATGTATCCTTTCATCTGAAAAATCAAAGTAGACAGATCATTGTTAGTAGGTGCAGAGGATGAAACAGTGGAAGCCTTCGAGAAAACTGGTGTTGAATTCTTCTGAGCATTATCAGCACTCCTCGCCGGTGCATGGGGAATGGGAGGCAATGATGCACAAGCCTGAGATGAGGTAACCGCCGGCATGGCACTTGAAGCAGATTTTCCATGAGAAGCCATGTAGTTGAAAATAATGGATGAAAATGAATGAAATGAACGGAATTTTTAGAATTGAAGCACCGATAGCCCCACGATGGGCGGCAAACTGTTTTGGTCAAAATTCACACTAAGGATAATGTGATCAAACTTTGTATGTGAGGTTGAGTGCTTATGTGTTGAACAATGATGTGAACAATCGTGAAATGTAATGAACAATGGACAGCGAGATTTATACGAGGAAAAAGCCCTTGATTGATGTATGATCTCCGGCATAAAAAACCTCGGGTGATGGAAACTACCGATCACCAAGTGTAGTTCACAAGTAAGATTACAACTTCAGAAGATATTGAGCTTTTACAATCGATCTATAGTGTAATGTGTGTGTGTTTCTCGAGAGTTTCCAAGTGATCTTGTGATATCAGTGTTTGCGAATGAATTCGTGTATCTAACGAGCTCAATACCCCCTAAAATATTAACGTTTTTAACTTATAACTAACTATCCGAAATATCCGGGATCCTCCACGTTCATGCATAACGTCCATTTAACCTTCAGCACATGCTTAATCCTCCGAATATTCCACGAATATTTTGCTTGACCAAGTCCACTATCGATACCTTCCCTACAATCAAATAAAACATTGAAGTCAACTGTTAGAAACCGTTATAGTCACTAAGGATCCTTGATCCTCCCAGTATTCAGTACTCAGTACATGGATAATATATCCTCGATATACTGAAGGATCACTGATTTTTAAGCAATTAAAATCTAGTCCTAACAGTACTTTATTAGTCTCAATTCCTCTTCTCCCGACATCACTCAAGATGGTAATTAACTAATTTTGTTATTTTGTTTTGGGTTTTGTTAATTTGCAACATTTGTGTTGATATTTTGTCTTTGTTTCAGATCTGGTGGCGAATACACTTCATGTGGAGGAGATGTTGTTACGAGAGTGCGAGATGGTGGTACTTTATTAGTCTCAGTTCCTCTTCTTCTTACATCACTCAAGATGGTATTTAACTAATTTTGTTATTTTGTTTAAGTTTGTTAATTTGACACATTTATGTTGATACTTTGTCTTTGTTCACGAGATTTTATATGCTTAATGAATTATATGCTTAATGATTTTCACATACGTATGTACTAAAAGCCATGAGATTTTGGGCTTTGAGGAGTATGTTATTCGTATGGTTTATATAAGAATTTCTGTTCTAGGCAACCATCTTTATTTTTATTTTCATTCACCTAAGGCTTAAACTTTTGAAAAAGATATACTAGAAGAGCATGAAAATGCCAAGTAACGATGTGAGACCCGCATTTCATACATCATAGTTGCGTGCGGCTGATGCAAGACCGTCTCGACAACCAAAGTGGTAATCTTTAATGAATCATAAGCAGTCAATAAGTTAATTAGTCTGGCTATAATTTCACAACCAATGATTAAGCTTATTAAAACTTTATCTCTTCTTATAGTTAAGACATTAATATGTCATACTTTTTGTATGATTTTAAGTGTAATAATCATAAAGAGTTTTTAATTAAAGTAACTTTCTTCAGCCTGGGAAGCAATCTTGGGTGATAACCTAGTATATATATATATATATATATATATTATAATATATATATATATATATATATATATATATATATATATGGGAAGGTTCTATGCAGAACACTTTATATTACGAGAACACGCAGAACAAAATGAATCACTCATTTTTTCAATCTTAAAAACATAAAAGGTAAATGAAAATGTTACAAATGTAAGATTTATTGTTTTTCACACTAGAAATTAAATCAAAATATAAAAAAGAACAAAGAGTGAATCCCAAAATTTAGTGATTCAAAGTTGTTCTTTTTATTCTCACAATAATTAGTATTCCGTAATGATGCTCATCCTATATATATATATATATATACGAAAAAGAGTAAAGATTGAATCCCAAAATTTAGTGATTCAAAATTGTTCTTTTTATTCTCACAATTATGAGTATTCTGTAATGATGCTCGTCTGATATATATATAGGGATGAATCATGAGAAAACAAAAAAAAACTAACTAAAAAAGCCAAAAAAAACATATCAAATTTTTTGATTTTTTTAATTTAAATTTGCTATATATATTATATAAAAAAACTTTAAAAAAAATTAAAAAAAACATAATGCACATGTGCAACATAAACATATAATGCACATGTGTAGTACACATATAGTGCACATGTGCACTACAAGTTTTTTTTTTGTTTTTTTGTAAAAAAAGTTTTTTTTATACATAAAATGCAGCGATTTTTTATAAAAAATTGTAAAAAAAATTGTATTTTTTTTGCTTTTTGAGTTAGTTTTCTAGTTTTCTCATTTATTACTAGTTTTCTCATGATCCTCTCCCTATATATATATATATATATATATAAATTGCGGATATTAAAAAATATTCAAAAAAAGTCATGTAAAAAATTAATTGTTTCTGACAGTTCGAAGTGTGACAAAAGTTAATTCGATTAGGACTTTTGTGAAATTCAATATAACGTTCAATTCAGAGATAGAGACGGGTTTTTTTCAATATTAAAAAATAAATAAATAAAATAGAATTAATGGTTTTTTCAATGTTTATCAAAAATGTATCAAATGAACACAAGAATATACTCTTGTTTGGCGAAAATCCATACAAAATTCTCAATGAACCAACTAATATCACGGAAATTAGGTATCTCATGAAAACACTATTAGAAATTCTTCACGGACATACATAATTCCTATGAAAGAATTATGTATTCATAGAGATTCCACTTGCACTATCTCAATTGTAATTGGTTGATAGAATGGTGGTTTGTGTGCCCATCCATGTGTGGCTTATCTTCTTTGTATACCAACTTGATCCTTTTTTTTCTGTTGAAGGCTATCACCATTTTGAGATATTTACTGTGTTCATAAGATATATTATCTTATGAATACAACTCTTTGATTTGTATCTTATAAACTTCAAAATGTCCCGCTAAAATATTGAAGTCTTGTAACCTTGTAGTGATATTTTAATCAAAGAATTAGAAGCTTGATTATTTTCTTTCTTAGTCTTCATATTCACTGCTTCTGCTTCTGGGACGGTTTATCAGTTGGTTCGCATAGACGGAATTATTTCTAAGTAACTTTAACAGTTTTCAACAACAAATAAACAAAAGTTTCCTAATAGTCACCCTCTATTTGTTGTCGAAAATACAAATAATGCATTACACTTAGAAATAATAAATAAACTTTTTTTTAAAAGTGTCTTCAAATATAGTGCTTGAACGATCCTCAGTAGATGACATGAAAGTTTATTTGGCAAACGTCCAACTTACTCTGGATGATCATCCGATTATATTTCATTCCTTGTTATAATTCTTCATCTCGATTTATACAGTCGTGTATTCATGCAACAATATCAAAATATCCTCTTTAACAGACTGTTGCATGAGGCTAATCATTTTATTCTCAGCGATATATTCTTCCTTTTGTTGCGAAGAGTACTTGTACTTCTCAAGAACTTGCTGATTTTCGTCTAATGGAACGACATATCCTCTCTCAATAGCCACCCAGCTTTGGAAATGCATGGCCTGAACCCAATAACTGAATTTTTCCTTCCATCCCTCGTACTCGTCCATACTCATTAACTTCAGAGGTTTAACGGACGTGCCCATTTCGTTGTCTAGGTTAACTTGATTTATCACATTGGCATTGGGCGTACCCACTCCTGACATAAACGCTCTCTGAAGATCATCCATCACGAATATCGAAACACGTACGCTGAAAACACGTTCAAACTTTGAAAAATATTAGACTTACTACAAGTTCGGTCGAACTTGCAGTGATTGAATGAAAATTTTCAGTTTTTACACAAGTTCGGTCGAACTTGTGTGATTTGATTTGAAAATTATCCCTGAGATATCTTCGAGCGAACTTACAATTGACTTTAAAAGAAAAACTTGTAAGTTCGGGCGAACTTGAGATAAATTTCAATGAGATTGCTCAAGTTCGAGCGAACTTGAGGAAAATCAAAAGACACTAATACAAGTTCGATCGGACTTCACAAAAATTTCCTCAAGTACCCTCAACTTCGAGCGAACATGATAGAAAATCACTCAAAAAGTGAGTTTCTCTGTCAAGTTCGAGCGAACTTAACATAGAAGTTTGATCAAAATGTATTTTGAAAACATGATTTTTTCAACAATTTGGCATTAATTCGTTTGATTTTAATCTCCAAACTCTCAAGGGTTTATCTGTAGGACCGCTCCTCGATGCTAAGGAACCTAAATTGATATCTAACGTCCATAATAGTGGAAATATTACGTCGTGTTTACCAATAGACAAAAATTAATCAGTTTAACATCAGTTTTATTGATCAAACGTCAAGAGTACAGACTGACAGAGCTTCTCCTCCAAAATGCCAAAGTTACAAATGAGAGAGGCTAGCTAGGTATTTATAGATGTACAAGCTCGCTAGTGGGAGGTGTAAGTTCGCCAGATCTTGCCTTAGCAAGTTCAGCCGAACTTGACTACACATGTCAACATGGGCGAACTTGTCTCACCTTTACATAAATATTTCATACGACTAGCCTATTCAGCTCTATTCTATACAGACTCGATATAAGACTAAGACATAGAAATTATGCACCAATAGACTCCCCCTTGGATATCGTCTTCGTCTTGTATCAGTCTCCAAAACTCTGTCTTCATAATATACTTTAACGCACACGCCCGAAGAAGTTCTTGTACGGCTTCTTTCGTCGCTCTTGCTTAGGATCCGGCGTCTGGTCTGTAGGAGGCACTTTGTTCATATGCTGAAATCTCCTAATACTTGCCTTTCTTGTTCTCTCATGAATCGCTTCAAGACGCTTCTCCTCTTTTAGAAATTCAACCCTTTCTAAATCCCACCAATTTGTTTGCCACATCTTTCCTGAGTTTACTTCATGCGCATAGCAAACATTAACAACTTTCTGAAACTGCATAGCTTGTACCTTTTCACGTTCTTCAAACACGATCTTGCTGTAGAAAAGGCATTTGATATCTTCTCTCGAGAAGTTAACCAACCACATAGGACCTAGAATCCTGATTGTCCTCCATAACCCCCTCATGCCCTGAGAACCAAGTATTTCAACTTGTTCCTTCGTGATATCCAAATGTTCTTCAAATTGTAACACAATAACTGCTTCACAAGTAGATGGATCTATCTGCCACCACTTGAACAATGGATAGAAGTTTTGCTCAATCGGCATCAGTGGCATGTTTCTTATTGCCCTTTGTCGCTTCATTATCAAAGTAATGTCTTTCTCCCCTGTTTTCTTGTTAGTCTTGATTCAGCGACCTGGAATGAATGGCTTCCAATATCTGAATCCTTTAACCGCTTCAAACTTTATCAACTTCCACAGTAACTGATCAATCACTTTCATGTGGTATGTAACATTAACGGTCTGAACCAGCTCTTCCACATCCCAATACGGTAAGGTCTTGAAATCAGAAAGATATTTGAAGTATTGCACTCCAAATTCTCTTTTGATTGCATAAACATTCAGCTCTTTAAACGAACCCCAAATCAAAATATCTCCCAAAGAAACGTCTTTGTCTTTGGTAAAGAATGCTAGAGGACGTCTAAACTTACGTTCGTGAGGCATCTCTTTAAATCAGGACTTCTTCGCTTGAGCAATTTCTTCTTTAGTCACTGGCTTTGGTACTTTTCCTTCACGTAAAGATTCTTCAATTTTCTCTTTCAACATGTCTTCATCGAGTTGCTTGTACATCTCCTCAAAAGTAGGAAAACTTTCAGAATTAGGACCGACGTACTTTGCAGTTTGATCTGTCTCATCATCAGAAGACCAATCTTCAACATTAACTCCATTGTATTCATCAGCCTCAAATCTTCTAACATACTGGTAATCGTTTGGCTCAACACATTCAACACATCTTCTTCAAAATCAAACTCTAGATCTTCAGCATCTACTTCAACTAACTTTGCAAGATCTTCCTTTGTATAGTTGTGCACATACTCGCCTTCCTCCACGTTATGCTCTAACATCAACAATAAAGGCTTCGTGGGTACTGCAGCAACTGGTTTAACAAATCTTTCAACATTCATCAGATCAATATCATCAGATGGCCCTTTCTGCTCTGACTCCCCCATCACTTTTATCATCCATTCTGTTTGATTCGTCATCCATAAGCGAAGAGAAATCAAACTCATCTGACATTTTAGCTTCAGTAATTTTCATTCCAACACCACCCTGATCATCATCATCATCATCGTCAGCTACATTCCAATACTCATATTTAGAATCATTTTTCTTTTCCTCATCTTCTTTATCCTCATCTTCAGCTTCATCATCATCCTTATTTTCAGAAACTGTAACAGGATCAGAAGGTTTGACAGATTCGTCAACCTTTGGAATCTCGGATTCAGAAGCTATAACAACATTTTCTTCACCAGATTTCTCTGCAGCTTTAGAAGACTTAGGAGTTTCACCTTCAACTCCTTTACCTTTACCACACGCAGCTAACTCTTTCTCAGATCGTTCTTTAGCTTCTTGTTGATCCAGACGATCATATTCTTTGATGAAATCAATCCCCAGAGAGTTAGATAAAACTTTCTGCATCCTGGAAAATCTTTGATCATTTAGTGCTTGGATTGTCTTTAGATCTGCAATCTCTATTTGAAGCTTTTCATTTGCATCTTGCAAACTCTCGATCAAAGCTTTAAAGAACTCTCGCTCATTTTCCAAAACTTTCACTTGTCATCCAGTAATTCTTTTTCAACTGCGCTTTGATTCATATTTTTGATCAATTCAGCTTTCTCAACTTCCTTCTGTGCCACTTTGTCTTCTAACACCTTCACACGCTTTTCCAGAAGTTCAACATTCGCCTCTGGAAATAAATCATTTAGATCTTGCAGACTAATCGGATCACTATGCATATCACCAAACAGATTAGGCCGTGAAGATTTTGGTGTTGACTTTGGAGTAGCAGCCTTTGGTGTTGACTTCATTGGAGTAGAACTTTCAAGATTTGAAGTCGTTGGAGCAACCGGTGATTGAATAACAGGAACTTCCAATAAACCAGACACAGGAGGTTCTTGTGTAACTCCTGGCCTTTCAGTTCACTTGAAACAATAACAGGAGGTTCTTGTATAGAAGGTTCTTGTGTGACTTCTTTCTCCTGTGCGCCAGAAGGTTCTTGTGTAACTTCTGCGCTTTTCGACTTTCCTCGTATCTTTTGCTGACTGTTTTTTGAACTTTCTTGGCTTTCTTTTTACCCTTTGTTTGAGGAGACCCTGTAGTCTTTGTCGAAGAAATAGTTGCAGACTTTACACGTTTAACTTTTTTCTTTGGGCTTTCCTCATCAGACTCTTTTTCCTGATTTGGATCGAAATCAGCATCAAACTCTATTTCTTTTTCAGCTGCTATTTCTGCTACTGTCTTTTCAGGTTCTTTCATAGGTTCTTTATCAGAATCATCATCATTATCTGATGTAGCAGATATGACATCATCTTGCGTACCTTTTTTAGTTTCTGGACTTTCAATAATAACTGCTGCGCTTGAACCTGCTTCGGCTTGAACATTCTCACGTTCATCTTCATCAACGAGCATTGTCTTTGCAGCTCGTTTCTTCTTAGGCTTCTCAACTTCAACCATTAAGAACCATTCACTTCTAGCTTTCGGCTTGAAGTCTTTGAACCATTCTTTTTCAGCGTTATGTTCTTTTTCATCATCGCTTCCGTCTTTCCTCCATTTATTTTCAGGCGGCGCAATGTAGTTTGAATATTTTATAGCTCCGAAAACTGGTTTAGCCACTGGTGCTGACGCTTGTTTCTAAAACTTTAAGAGCTTCTTCACCGTTGTCTCATCAAGATGAACTAGATATAACACATCGTTTGGATCTCGTGCAATATTCGTGTACTTCTCATCTATTAGCATCTGTACAAATCTCGGATAGAGACACAACCTTGAATCCTCCATATTCTTTGACATATGAGTGAAAACCAGCTTGGAATAGTTGAATGGCTTTTTCAGAATAAGTGTCGTTGCCATACAGGCCAAATAATCTTGAACATCATCAAGAGCCTCCTTTCGATGACTAAATGTATGAATGATCGCATGCATGAGGAGCTTGTAGGGGTTAGGCACTTCCCCTTTCTTTAACGTCGGCTTGTTCACACTTCCCTTATAGCCCATACGAAAGAAACAACCACGAACCATCTTTTCATCGAGAAATATCGGATCATCTTTATCATCATTGAACTGCAGGATCCGTCGAATATCATCTTCAGTCACAGTGATTGGTTTGACTTCATTGCCGACTTGCACAGATGAAATAATAGACTTCTGATCATCACTTAGACTTGCGTTCATCCAGAAATGGTACGTGTGAGATCTGTATGAAACTGTGCGCTCTGTGATAGCTCGATGAATAGGGCTTCCTTCAAAAACTTCAAAATACTCTCGTATTCCTTCAAAGATGTACATATAGTCTTGTCAAGCGTAATACAAATGTTGTGCGACTTAGAAAATTCTATTGCAATCACTCTTGCTGGTTCTTGAGCCTGAAAAATGACGCAAAACAATTAGCACGCAATACAAGAAAAAGATTTCTAAATTTTTCTAAAACATTCATCAAGTTCGGGCGAACTTGAGAAGTGTTAAAACATTATGTTTTTATCAAGTTCGCCCAAACATGTATAAAACACATGTTCAACAATTTTCAAAACTAAGTTCGGGCGAACTTATATCTTATCACATTCTAATACTTAAGTTCGGGCGAACTTCCATAAACCATTCATTCATATTCAGTTTCATGAAGTTCGGTCGAACTTCTGTTTAAAACAGATTTATTCAACTTTGATAGCAAGTCCGGTCGAACTTGATAACAAGTTTGGCCGAACTTGTCATCTCCTTAAAGTAACCTGCTTATCACAACTCGATCATTTAAACCAAATCCAAAACATTTTCATGGTCGATTTATGTTCATTATCAAGATTTTATGTTCAATTTGTTTCAACAACTCCTAGATCTATCATTTTTTAAGATTTCAAATCTAGATTCGTTCACTTAACGTCCAATTTACGGTTAAAATCACAGATACACACCTCTTCCATTGAAAGTGGTGTGCTAATCACCAAGTTCAATTCAAATTTGGGCAGAGTGACATTTCTTTCTTGCCAAAATCACAACTTCGCTCAATATCTCAAGTTCGCTCACTGAGTTTGAATATCAGACAAATGAGTTCGGCCGAACTTGCTTAGGTACTTATACCCTGGCAAGTTCGGGCGAACTTGTTGAGCCCAAAACTATCAAGCCCATCATAAGTCCGGGCAAACTTGAGTTGAAAACAAATAGCCATCTCTTGCAAGTTCGGTCGAACTTGCTGGAATGTTAAACATGGTCCTGTTTAGCAAGTACGGCCGAACTTGCCAAACAACAAATTCAAACCTTTTTCAATTTTTACAATTTAGCCCCTGAACTTTCCAACTTTTACCAGTTATGAAAATCCACTCAGTTGACCAAGTCCAAGCTAATGACCTTGGTTAACCAATTTGTCTACCGAGTCCAAGTTAATGACCCCGGTTTGACCCGTTACTAACAAACTGTTGATATTTTCAAAATAAAAGTTTCAAATTAATGAACTTTTTATTATTTTGACTTTTCAGATTTTACAGATTAGCTCCCAGCCCGTTGTCAAAGAGATTCCCACCAGTTCTAACATCTTACCAGACTTCGAAGACCCGTTCTCCACCATTGGTTTGCTGAAAACAATGTAGAAATAAAATCTTTTTGTATTATTGTAAGTTTATGCTAAAACACACTGAAAATCTTTTTGATTTTAACCTGTAAAGCTGATAAACTATGTACAGGACAATGTAAACTATATACAAACATATTTACAGACGTATTTTTGTGAATTCATGTCTAAAGGATCATATCAGTTGATTGAGACATATCACCAGTACAGTTGACCTTTAGATGACTTCAAGTTTTAAACTCGTTTACCTAGATTGTCGATATGTTTGTCCTCTTAAACTTTACCACATTTCTCGACTGTTTCAAGATATGTTAAGGTATGAATTATGAAACTCGACTTATCTGTGGTTCCCACCTCTTGAATATACTCCCGTATCAAAATTCCCTAGATTTCATCTTACAGGTGAATACAACGTAATTGATATCTGTATCTGGGTAATGCGAGACCTTGAGAGCTCAGGTTAGTACTACCGTACAGACAAAGAGATGAAGGCTCGTCTTTAAGATGTGTTCCATTTAAGGAATTTCTTAGCAATGCAAATGATTAGATCTTTCGATACTTTTCAATATGCAGTTTTTGGGTTTATAGCGAAAGTATTATAGAAGTTCTAGGCTATTGCTTCCGCAAAATCAGAAGAACTTGTATAATACCCCAGATATCAACTATCTATAAAGACCTCATATCTCAGAATCAGGCAATCTCTCAAACGAAAATTTCGGAGTACTAAGTCCATATATCCAAGATGTGTTAATCCACACGATTAAGCGGTTGCTAAATTTAGTTTATATCTTGAAAACTGTTTACTGAACGTGTTAAGCCTATCGACACATCCACAGTAAGACTCGTTTATCACTTTTAAACTTTACATTTCTTTAGCATACCGTGATAGTCCACTGATGTACTATCATTTCCTTTTTGTGACACCGAATTCTTTTTGTCTTTTTTAATGTTTTTGTACATTTTTGAAATTTTTCATATGTTTTTATATTTTCCTAAACATTTCTCCCCCTAAAATCAAAAACATATTTTTGGATTTTAGATTTAAAGAAATACTACACTAGAAAGATATTTAGAAACCATACAAACCAATGCGGATTACGTGAATTCGTCATCCGATCCGTATTCGAACCTCAGCTTCCGGACCTGTAAGCAAATTTTTAATACCGTTAAGCCGCATTAGATATTTAAATCTTGTTAATGGAAATGCTTTGGTATAAAAATCAGCCCTTTGTTCGTCGGTGTAGATTTTTTCTATTCGAACCAATTTCTTTTCGTAACAATCACGAATGAAATGGTAACGAATTTCAATGTGTTTTGTACGTGAGTGATGAACCGGATTTTTAGTTATATCGATAGCTACTTTGTTATCTACAAATAAAGACGTGTCAAGAAACTGCAGACCATAATCCCTCATCTGTTGCTGAATCCAAAGGATTTGAGAGCAACAGCTGGAAGCAGAAATGTATTCCGCTTCACAGGTTGAGAGATAGACCGTGGTCTGTTTCTTACACTGCCACGTTACCAAGCGCGTGCCAAAGAACTGGCATCCTACAGTTGTAGAGTTCGAGTTCAGTTTGTCCACTCCGAAGTTTGAGTCAGCGTATCCAGTGAGATCAAAATTGTCGTTCTTGGGGTACCACAGGCTGGTGCTTGGGCAACCTTTCAAGTAACGGAAGATTCGCTTAACTATCTGCATGTGTGACATTCGAGGACTTGACTGATATCTCGCACATAAGCAAGTAGGATACATGATGTCTGGGCGCGATGCCGTTAGATACATCAATGAACCTATCATCGATCGATACAGTGTGTCATCAACTTTTGTTCCCGTATCGTCTATGCAAATCCCATGGTTCAGTGCGGTGTCGAAAGCAGCTTCGAACTATCCATTTCAAACTTTTTGAGAATGTCGTGAACATATTTAGTCTGATGGATGAATATCCCGTCTGGAAGCTGATCCACTTGAAGACCTAAGAAGAACTTCATTTCGCCCATCAAGGACATCTCGAATTTCTTCTTCATGATCTTTTCGAACTCTTTGCACAGACTGTCATCCGTAGAACCGAAAATGATATCATCCACATAGATTTGTACTATAATCAGATGCGATCCAGCTTCTCTGGTAAACAAAGTTCTGTCCACTGTTCCTCTCGTAAAGCAATTTCCTACGAGATGTTGTGATAACGTCTCGTACCAAGCTCTCGAGGCTTGGTGTAGACCGTACAAGGCTTTATCCAATAGATATGCTTTGTTCTTGTTTAGTGGATCGACAAACCCCGGTGGTTGGCCGACATACACTTGTTCACGAAGTTTACCGTAGAGAAATGCAGATTTTACATCCAACCGGTACACCTTAAATCCTTTCCAAGCTGCGAACGCTCGGAAAATGCGGATATATTCTAATCGCGCAACCGGTGTGTATACCTCCGTATAATCTATACCTTCCTGCTGGTGGAATCCCTTGACAACCAGCCAAGCTTTGTTTCTGACTATAACACCCCGATCGTCTCTTTTACACTTGAAGACCCACTTTGTATCAATAGCTTTCTGCTTCGGTGGCAAGTCTATAAGCTTCCAAACACCCAACTTGTCGAACTGTAAAAGTTCTTCTTGCATTGCTATCATCCAATTCTCATCTGCCAGAGCCTCATTAACTAGTCTTTGGCTCTATTTGAGAAATAAACATGAGTAGTAGCAGTAGTTCTGTGTTGGTGCAACTCGGGTGTAGAAACATCTAAGTGCTTTATTGATTTGGTTTGTGTATGCACACCAGTTTGTAGTTCTCCTATGATATTCGTTGAAGGATGGTACGAATATGATCGCGGCATTTCTTCTGTTGGAACATCAACTGAGCTTTGCTGATTTGAAACAATCAGATCACTGTTCACATCAACATTAGGAGTACTTGATGAAGATTCGTTCTGATTTCTCGGACTAGCAGATTGATTCAACAAGTTAGAAATCTGCTCAACTTCTTCATCCGATGAAGTTTCATTATCAGCATCAAATGTCGGTGCTTATCTGATCAGAATTCTGATTCTGAGGCATGTTGGGACCTGATGTTGTAGTTTCTGGTTCATTAGAAACATTCACTTGCGGTGTAGCAGGTGTTAATTCTGCTTCAGAAATATTTTCAACTTGAACACCACTTCTATTGCTTGGACCTGCTCCGGAAGATGAAGAATCTAACGTGGGTTGATTAACCACAATTGGTCTAATGATTGATCTTGATTCGCCGACTGTTGAAGATAGTATAATGCTGCAATTTCTTCTTCAGACGGTTCTTCCGGCAAGTCGAATGACTTCCAAAGATCTTGGTAGTTAAACAGCCACGCGTCACCTCTCCTTTGAATAGGATCCGTATGGTTGAAACAATCCACGTGCTATGCTTTAATAACCTTTCTCAACGAAGGAACATATACTCGTCTCAGCGGACTCACATATCCGACAAAGAAACCTTCAAGAGATTTAGCTCCGAATTTGCCATCTTGATTGATTACAGTACATGGCGCACCAAATGGTTCTAAGAATTTCAAATTTGGCTTCCGTCGGTTTATCATCTCAAAACATGCTTTCTTTGTTGGTTTGACAATGAGAACTCTGTTTAGCGTGTAGCAAGCCGCATCAACCGCTTCACTCCAGAAGCTGACTGGAAGTTTAGAATCTGCAAGCATGGTTCCCGCAGTTTCAATCAAAGTTTTGTTCTTCCGTTCAGCAACACCGTTTTGCTGTGGAGTATTGGGAGAACTAAACTCGTGCAAAATCCCTTTTGCGTTGCAGAATTCCTTCATTTTGTTATTCATAAACTTTGTGCCGTTGTCACTTCTAATGCGTCTGACCGGCAGATGGTAAAGATTCTCGAGTTTCTTAAACAGAATCACCAAGTTCTCGAACGTTTCGTCTTTTGATTCCTGAAAGAACACCCACGAATATCTGGAACAGTCATCTGTCACGACCAAGCAATATAAGTCTCCTGAGATGCTTCGAACATTAACAGGACCAAATAAACCCATGTGGAGACATTCTAATGGCAACTTGATTGAGTTCAGAATTTTATTCGGATGAGATTTCTTGATCTGTTTTCCCTTTTTACATTCTAAGCAATGACCAGACATATGAAAGCTCCGAAGATTTACACCTTCTACAAGATCGTTATGAACCAAGTAATTCATTTTTCGCAAATGAATATGCCCCATCTTACGATGCCAAGGAATAGAATCCTTTTCAGTAGCCTTTGTCACAAAACATTGTGCTGATTTTGATGAAGTGGTAGCGACGCCCATATCAAGAACATATAGATCATTCTCACGAGGTGCTCGCATCAGAATCCACTCATCTGGTATTTTGAATCCCGGCTTCAAGATAATACATTCTTTATCGTTGAAATGCACTGTGAACTTCTTGTCGCAAATCTGCGATATGCTCAGAAGATTGTTCTCCAACTCTGCAATATAGTTCACGCGATCGAATGAAACGACGCCATTGGAGAGTTTTCCCTCGGCGACTATCCTTCCACCCTGGTTACCCGCAAATCCAACATATCCACCATTGATAGCTTTTATGTCGAATAGCAACGCTTTCATTCCCGTCATATGCCTGGATGCTCCACTATCCAAAATCCACTTGGAGAGTATGGATCTTTGGAGC
This sequence comes from Scalesia atractyloides, assembly GCA_947069175.1. Classification (NCBI taxonomy): domain Eukaryota; kingdom Viridiplantae; phylum Streptophyta; class Magnoliopsida; order Asterales; family Asteraceae; genus Scalesia; species Scalesia atractyloides. Next base: position 54,444,987 of record CAMTDV010000016.1, on the reverse strand, counting down.
CCCTGCACATTTCAGCAATTAGTTAAACAGTGAGACCCAAGCCTTTTTGGTCTTGGGTTGAATTGGATAACTATCATCGTAATCAAACTCACATTCATCAGCATAATAAAATTCAAATTCATCATCTGAATTTTCTACGATGTTTATGTTTGAAAACTTCACTGTCTTTTTATCTTTCAAATTATCACCACTTGTAGATTTGACAATATTAGTTTCAATTTCAGATTTTGATTCTTTTGTGTTATCTGTCTTTACAGGCTCAGACTTAATAACATCGGATGTTGTTGACCGTTTCTTTGCAATCCAGGCTTGAGATTTGATGTTAGCCTTTTTGATGTAAAACTTGTTTTCATTAGCTTTTGAAGTTTCACCTTTTTTGAAAATTGAATTTTCAAACGTCTTTTCTGTTTTAGGTTTAACTTCCGCTTTTGATTCAGTTCTTTTCAAAATCTTTATAGGTTTTACAAACTCTGGTTGCTTCGGTTTTACAGCATTTGAACTTTCTTTCCTTCGAAGATAAGCCGACTTTAATTTCGGACCGTAACGTGCAATATGACCAATTTCATTGCACTTGAAACAAGTCCGAGAATCATGTGGATGACCTTTAGTGGGTTTTACACCACTTGTTTTGGCACCACTTGCAATTTTGGCTTTATCTCGAAGTTCTTTTTGTTTCTTGTACTCATCGTTTGATTGTTTCCCGATCAAACTTTCCTCATGAACCTTATTCGCCCCATATACAAAATTCATGTTTTTATTCTTGTATTCATGAAATGGTGACATTTTCTTTTTAGGTTCATCTGATTCTTCTAATCCCAACCCAGCTCTCCGGTTTTCCGGATGATCACCACCATTCCTTCGGTAGTTGTTTCTTTTAGGTTTGGAATAGAATTTCTTTTCATTAATCACCAAATCATCTGATGTGACTTCCACGAGTTTAAAGAATTTACCTAACAATTCTTCCTTCACGTTCTGAATCGGAAACCTGTCATCAAAGTATAATCTATCAGATTCCTTAATCTTGTACATTACAACATTCGGATCATCACATAGATCATTCTCCGATGATGTATCGTCATCTTCGGACTGTGACTCAGAATTCTTTGAACTCGAGTCGGCGCTTTTAAAGCTGCCTTCATCAGAATCGCTCAAAACATTTTCAACAACCTTTTTAACCACAACATTGTCATCATCTGTTTTAGTATAGATTACATCAATGTTCTCTGGCAACTCAGTTTTCTTTTTAGATAACAACTCAATGTTGAGTGACTTATCATCCATCGGCTGATTTGCGACAATACTTCTCGCATAGGGGTGGAGGAACATTGATGTATTCTTTACCAATTTTCTTTTTAGGTTTCTCTTCCGATGAAATTGTCGGAAGGATGTGATCAATGACATATGCGTTACAAGTGTAACTTCTCAAAAGTTTTGAACACGCTCTGTTTCAATTTTCATGTCCTGGAGTTGTTGCTTAGTTTCAGCAATTGTGTAAATATAGATATTAATCGCTTTTTGCTTATCCATTACTGTTCCTTTCAACATCCTCACAGTGTCGTGTTGTTCGACATTGTTTCGATCGAGCCTGCCATAATCATCTTTCATTTTGTCATACGCTTCTTTTATTGTGCGATAATCATATTTTAAAAGTTCATTATGCACATTGATTTCAGTGATGATCTTTGATTTTTCGGCACATTCGATACATGGTTCAGTACATTTTGTACAAGGTTTCTCAACCTCTACAACTTGTACTTTGACACTTTCATTTACCTCTGGACCTACCTTGGTTAGATTTGCCATTAAAGCTTTGTCAGTAATGTCCTTGAGGTTTTCGGCATTCACTTCCTGAGTAACATCAATGACCACTTCATCAGTTGATTTCTTCTCGGGAATTTGCTCCTGAGAACTTCCATCAAAATGTCCTGCAAAACTATCACACGAATTAGGAGATAAAATTCCTTGCTTCTGCATATGGATATACTCCTCTTCTTCACGTTGTTGTTGCAGATATTGTTCTAGCAGAATATTCTCCATAGTCGCTGCTTCTTCTGCAGATGTATCTTCAACAATTTTAGCCATTAACGCAACTCCGGTCGTCTTACCGATATAAGAATTCCAGTCGAAACCGTCATCTTCGTTTGATGCAACCATAGCTTTCTCAGTGTTGCTACTGTTTGGCTTCTCTTGGATTTCAACCTGAGTCTTCTTCGGGAAAGGCTTGTACTGAAGTGACTTCTCGTAATACTTGTTGCATCCTCCGAAAGGACTTTGATTTCCCGTTGCTTCAGGATTTTTGCACTCTCTCTTGAAATGTCCCTTTTGGAGACATCTGAAGCACGTGATCTTGTCAAAACCTAGTTTGTTGCTCGAATTTCCGACATCTCGGCCAGTGAGAGCAACGAACTTTGTGACCCTTCAAATAATAGATGCTAAACACCACTTTATATCCATGAGCTCCAGTTCTTCTTCATCCACCTGGTCGTAGTCTTTAGCGGTCATCTCGGGATTTCTGATTTCCCATCTACGAGACTTTCATATGATTCTAGAACAGTGGCGAGAAGTGCCATGTGTTGCTTAGCAGTTTGCTCAGAAACAACATTACTCAAATTAACAGTGTTACATTTGAATACATTCGAATCCGAATTTGTTTGTTGGTTCTGATTTGCTTGACTCTGAAAAGATGAATTTGAACCAGTGCTTGAGAATGAAGACTGTGGACTTTGATCATATTGAGGATATGATTGATTCTGATTTTGCTACGAATTGTTTGAAGAATTCAAACTTGCGTTGAATGCTGTCTGAATCTTTGGGCTTGAAATGTTGTCTTGCATTCCAGTTTTATAATACAGACCAACATCTTGAACAACATTAGCATTCTTCGACTTTGCAATCTTCAAGAGTTCCATTTCGTGACCTTCTTAATTTGTCGATGAATGTTGACAGCTTGAAAAATTCCCATTTTTCGCTTTCCTTTAGAACCATTAGATAAGTAGTCCATTCTCCATCTGGTAGAGCGTCAGCAAGCTTGTCGATGTACTCTTGTTCCGTCTTCTCGAGACCGTGTCTTCGCATTTGGACTTTAAGATGACAGAAGCGTTCAATCATCTGCTTCATGGTCTCACCCTTTAGCATGTTGAAGATATCGAATTCTTTCATAATGAGAGCTTTCTTGCTCTTGATCATCTCCGCACTTCCTTGATACTTCTTTTGAAGTGAGAGCCAGAGATCTCTTACAGTTGTGTATTCCGGTAGCAAGACGAGAATATCTTCTTTGACGGATTGTTGGATAAGACTGGTCATCTTTTTCTCAGCAATGTATTCTTGTTTCTATGTCGTGGAGTACTTGTATTTCTCCAGAACTTGCTGATGTTCGTCCAACAGAACTGTATAACCTCTCTCGATCGACACCCAGCCTAGGAAATGCATGGCTTGAACCCAATATGTAAACTTCTCCTTCCATCCTTCATACTCGTCCATGCTCATTAGCTTTGGCGGCTTAACAGTCGTGCCATCTCGTTGTCAAGATTGACTTGTTGGATCACGTTGCATTTGATGAACTAGCTCCGGACATATAAGCTCTTTGAATATTATCCATTGTGAATAACGAGACTCGTACACTGAAAATACTCAAAAACTTTTGAAAATGTTAGTTCTACTACAAGTTCAGTCGAACTTGTAGCTAAAATGAAGAATTCTTTGATTTTGTCACAAGTTCGGTCGAACTTGTGATTTCTGATTTGAAAAATCTCCCTTGAACTTCGGTCGAACTTATGAAAAACACCCCTTAGTTAACCTCGAGCGAACTTGAAAGAATTTGATGGAAATATAGCAAGTTCGGGCGAACTTAGCTAAAAAATTCTTGAATTTTATCAAGTTCGGTCGAACTTGACAAAATATCAATAAACTTCTAGCAACTTCGAGCGAATTAACTCTAATTCTTTCAAAAATGCCTCAAGTTCGAGCGAACTTGGTAAAAAATCACTGAAAAAATGAGCTTTTATCACAAGTTCGGCCGAACTTGGTTAACAAGTTCGATGAACAGGTTTTTGCAAAACATGGTTTTTTCAAAATTTTGACATCAATTCAGTTGATTTTGGTCTCTAATCTTTCAAGGGTTTATCTTTGTTGTATTTTACATGATATATTTCTTCATTTTTGATGAAAAAGTTAAGAAAAATAGAAGAATGGAGATGAAATAGAAGTGTTCTTGTCTTGATACTATCAAATCAGGCTGTTCTAGCTCTGATACCACTTGTAGGACCGATCCTCGATGCTAAGGAACCTAAATTTGATATCTAACGTCCATAATAGCGGAAATATTACGTCGTGTTTACCAATAGACAAGAATTAATCAGTTTAACATCAGTTTTAACATCAGTTTTATTAATCAAACGTCAAGAGTACAAACTGACAGAGCTTCGCCTCCAAAATGCCAAAGTTACAAATGAGAGAGGCTAGCTTGGTATTTATAGATGTACAAGTTCGCTAGTGGGAGGTGTAAGTTCGCCCGATCTTGCCTTAGCAAGTTCGGCCGAACTTGACTACACATGTCAACATGGGCGAACTTGTCTCACCTTTACATAAATATTTCGTACGACTAGCCTATTCAGCTCTATTCTATACAGACTCGATATAAGACTAAGACATAGACATTATGCACCAACATTATCTATGATGTATTTAACATGACATATTCAAATTTGGACAGAATTTGCCTGTAAATTCTTCATTTTAGTGTAAAAGTTAAGAAAAATAGAAGAATGGAGTAGAATTAGAGTTGTTCTTGTCTTGATATCAATCAAATCAGGCTATTCTATCTCTGATACCACTTATAGGACCGATCTTGATAGCATAGGAACCTAGATTTGATATCTAATGTCCATAATAGCGGAATTATGACATGATTACCAAATAACAAGAATTAGTCAGTTAAACATCAATTTTATTGATAAACTTCAAGTCTCCAAATTGACAGAGCTTCGCTACACAGAGCACCAAAAGTTACAAATGAAGAACTCAAGCTAGCTATTTATAGTAGTCCAAGTTCGCTGGTGGGAGAAGGAGTTCGAGAGAACTTGACCTAGTCAAGTTCGGCCGAACTTGACATTACACAACCATTACAAGCGAACTTGACTAACCAATACATAAAGTACTTGATTTTGCTAGCCTATTCACAATTAATCTATACAGACTCGATATAAGACTAAGACATAGACATTCTACACCAACAGAAATCAGCAGCTTAAAACATGAAGCCAGCATAACCAAGGACTAACTCCAAACTATGATAGAAAAATATCAGAGTTGCAAAAAGGAGTTGGAATCTACCCAAATCGTTTGTGAAAAGTGGGTAGAATCCTGCAAAGGTTATGAAGTAATGCTTGAAAACCAAATCAAGAGTAATATCAAATTTGGCATTAGGTTTAGAAAAAATGACCAAGTTCTTAAAAATATTACTGTAAATGATTCTGCTTTGGTTGAAGTGATTCCAACAAATTTGGTTGGTCAGGTAATCAAAGTCATCGATCAAAAAGGTAATAAAATTGTTTTAGAAAGATATGAAGGATCCTCATCCTTTGAGGAAATTGAAAAATATCAATTTAAACCTACATGGTTTGATGAGTGTGACATTCTTGAAACTTCAAGCCAATAGATTTTACAATCAGTGATGGTGTCAAAGCACCTAAAGTTAAGATCATACACTTGAAAGATATTCCAGCAGAGGTTATACCATCTGTTGATAAAAAATTTGAAAAAGGGAAGAAGAAAGAAAAGATAAAAAACTTATTTTGTGATTTATGAGAAAAGAAGAACCATGTTACCAAAAACTATTTTCTTCTAAAAGCTTATGACATTAACAAAACAAGTGTGATAATTGATTATCCAAACGATACAATTTGTGGTAAAACAAATCACAAAACTCGGGAGTATATTTATCTCAAATATTTTGAAATCAAAAGAAATGAGTATAAATCAAAACACTGGAGAGTCCAGGGATGAGTACTTCAAAAGGAAATCTAAACAGAACTTTGTCCCTGTTCAAACATCTGTTACCAAGAAATTTAATGTAACCTTTACTCCTAGAGAGGTTCAGGTAACAGATGCTCCACCAGCAAATCAATATCTAAGAGGACATGGTCAACCTGCTTATAAGAGCGTACCTCTTGGCTACGAGGTTTAAAAAAGACCATCAAAACCAAGTGTTAATAGGCATCCTCATGGATATGAGCATTTAATAGGAAATGCTCACAACAGTGGTTATAAAAAATTGTTCAAAATACTAATCATTTTCCTTAATTTGAGGATGGATTGTCTGTGACCCCATCCAAAGCCATTTTGGCTTTGGAAAATCACTTAAACTAATTGTAAACTGATGTGTAGGGAGCTTCTACTTGCCTTGATAATTTATGGTATGTAGATAGTGGAGGCTCCAGGAACATGACAGATGTAAAGCCCTTCTCAAAGACTTCAAGGCACATGAAGGGGTGACATATCATTTGGTAACAATTCAAAAGGGAAGGTGTTGCGGTCAGGGACTGTCCAGGCTGGGAAACTCAAATTTGAGCATGTCATATTGACAATCTGAAATTTAATCTTCTTAGTGTTTCACACATGAGTGACAAAGGCTATGGGTCATTATTTACTAAGAAAACTTGTCAGATTGTTGGGCCAGGAGTGGTTAAAAGGACTGATCAAATCATAGCTGAGATCAAAGCACAACTTGTTGTTCATAGGAGTTGCAATGTGTATGTGGTTGATATGTTGAAGGATAATCCAATGTCCAATGCATGTCTGTTCTCAGTTGATTCAAACAAAGAGACGGAACTTTCGCATAAAAGACTTGGTCATACAAATCTTAAAACTATCACCACACTCTCTAAACAAAATCTTGTCATAGGTTTACCATCAAAACAATTCACTTGTGATGAACATCGTGTTTCCAGTTTAAAATGCAAACAACATAAAAGTTCATACAAGTCAATTGAAGAATCCAAAACAAGCCAGTGTTTGCAAATGCTACACATGGACTTGTTTGGCCCTATAAAAATCATGATTCTTAAACAAAAAAGATACTGTCTAGTCATAGTTGATGATTTTTCAAGGTTTACATGGACCTTTTTCATGCACTCCAAAGATGAGACTGCAGGCATTTTGCAAAATTTTGTTAAAGAAGTTGAAAAGCAATTTGACTTGCCAGTAAAAGTCTTTAGGGGTGACAATGGCACAAAATTTAAAAATAGGGAGTTGGATGATTTTGTGTGTCAAAAGGGATTGTTAGGCAATATAGCATCCCAAGGACACCTGAAGAAAATGGGGTGGTTGAAAGGAAAAATAGAACTTTAATTGAAGCTGCTAGGACTATGCTTGCAGACTCGGATTACCCTTGTCTTTTTGGCAAAGGTTGTAAACACTGCTTGCTATGTACAGGACAGAGTTTTGATTAACCCCAGACATCAAAAGACTGCTTATGAAATTATGTTCAAGATTAAACCACTGATCTCATATTTCAAAATCTTTCGCTGTCCATGTTTTATTCTAAATTTAAAAGATTCAATTTCAAAATTTGCAGCCAAAGTAGATTGTGGTTATTTTCTGGGATACTCAACCACTGCTAAAGCCTACAAAGTCTTTAATTCAAGGACTAGGTGTGTCGAAGAGACCTTGAATGTAAAGTTCATGAACTTTCTTCATTAAAAATCCCAGTCAATCCTGCTGAATTGTTTGACCTAGACAAATTTACATTTGAATATGTGCCTATCAAGATTAACCCTGCAGGTACATCACAATATTCTCATCAAGACAATGGATATGACATTGGTCCCACAATACAAAGTCATTTCCACCACCAGAGCAACATATGTTACCAACAATTGTGAAAACTCTGCCATTGCATCAACTGCTATTGATCCTCAATCCTCTGCCAGCTCATCAAATCCAACCTCTGTTGACAAAGTCGAACCTCTGTAGATAAAAGTTAACATGTTTCCACACCTCTCCCACCTATACCTCCACCTCCATTTCAAACAGATGTTGGCTCTTCAAAATTGCCAACAGATGTTAGCTCAAATGATTCCCATCTGCAGCCTTCACCTTAAAATGCCATTATTCCATATAAGGGAGATCTTATCAACCTTAAAAGTCATCCATATGATTAAATCATTGGAAACATCAATGAAGGGGTGCTCCCTAGAAGTCAATCCCAAAACATTTGTCTTTTTGCTGGTTTCCTATCTCTCACACAACCTGTCAAGTACTAAGAGGCACTAAAAGACAACAGTTGGGTAGAAGCGATGCAAGAAGAGCTCCTTCAATTTAAAAGACAACAAGTATGAAATGATAGGTAAATCTTCGATCTTCGGATTTGGCTCATCAATAGTAACCTGTGCCATATAGATGACACATCCTCTTTTCATGCATCGGGATGCCTTAAGCAATGATGCTTTCTCAGGAAATCCGCAGTGTAGGTCTCCTTGAATGGTGAGTACATCATTACTTGGGGATTTGATTTCGATGAGTTCCTTGTCGCAAGCTATGCGCGATTGGTTACGAGACAACCAATCCATGCCCAAAACTACATCGAACCCCGCCAATTTCATTGGTAGGAGAGTGATAGGAACGGATTGATTTTTGATGGATATGGAACATCTATCTAGGATCATTGAAGCAGTTTCGATAGTTCCGTCAGCGAGTTCTACATCGTAGGTTATGTCTAGAGTTCTTATGGGCAAATTCAATAAATCGCTAAACTTATGGTCTAGAAATGACTTATCCGCCCCTGAATCGAAAAGAACTCTAGGCATAAGTATCATTAATTAAGAACGTACCCGTTATAACATTATTATCGTCAACCGCTTCCCTATCGTTCATCTAAAAGGCACATGCATTCCCTTTCTTTGCTCCTCCTTGCTTTGCAGCGTTGTCTTTATTGTACTTAGGGAAATTTGGCTTGATGTGCCCTTTTCGCCACAATTGAAACAAGTGGCGTGTTTTAGATCCTTACAATCCGGGGCCTTGTGCCCCATTTTCCTGCACCGCATGGCTTGGCTTGTGACTCGGCTCGACACTGACCTCCGTGTCGTCGATTACAGTTCTTGCACACAGGACTATCATCTGACCTTTGATGGTTCCTGTTGAACCCAAATTTTCCTTTCTTATTTGAGCGATGGGATCTATCATCCTCGCTCTTCCTTTTTCCATCATTTTCAGATTTGATGGACCTATACCTTTTTAGGTCCTTAGTCAGTGTCAAAGCTAGGTCCACAGCAGACCTATAAGTTTCCGGCCTTGAAGCCCTGACGTTTCCTTTAATTTCCGGCTCTAAACCTCTGATGAAATGTGCAATGCGTTTAGGCTCAGGTGTGATGAAATAAGGCACAAGCCTTGAGAGAGAATTATAGTCGGACATGTACTTCCGACAGTCTAGATTCTTCATAGAAAGAGCCAAGAAATCTGACTCAATCTTTTCCACCTCGTGAGGTGGACAGTAAGTATCCTTCACTAATTCAACAAACTTTGCCCAACTGAGGTTATACAGATACACCTTTCCAGCAGACTGCACCATGGCTTTCCACCAAATCAGGGCATCGCCCTTAAACGATTGTGTAGCAAATTTCACTACATCTCTATCAGCACACCTGCTAATTTCAATAATTGTCTCTATTTCATCCAACCACCTAAGAGCTTCCACAGCTCCTTTCTCACCGTTGAAATCCCCGGGCTTACAAGACACAAAATACTTATAGGAACAACCGTCCTTGTTATATGTCTTGTGCTGGTGTTCTTGCCTCACGCGCCTCACATTTGAGGAGTGTATAGAGTTCTCCCTTTTATCCGAGGGAGGAGGCTTTGAGAGCGGTTTAGTATGTTTAGAGGTGTGTTTGGATGTATGCTTAGAGTGAGAAGCACTCGACTCAATTGCTTCTCAGCATGATCCTTTATCGCTTTGTCAACTTCCGCGGCAATCAAGGCTTGTAGATCGTCTTTGCTTATGATAATTTTATCATCTGCATTATCATCGTTGCGTCGGCTACTGGCCCCATCAGAATGAGCCATTTATCTGCTTGGTACTTAACACCAAATATTTTGTTAGTCATTCACACTTGATGATCCATTGTATAATTAACATTATTATTAAGCATATGAGCTCTTTTTCCTTTGGGGCTAGTGAACATAATACCACTTTTGCCCGGCTTGTGTATTTTAGATGCGTGACACATCGGCCTATCCCAGGGGATATTAGAAATACGGTTCAAATGGCCTAATACAGGGGGTAATTAAATATGGCACCACTGGCCTGTCACAAAGGACAAAATAAAGTAGCACTAATGGCTTGTCGCAATGACTTGAGATATATGAGCCTTGAGCTTTAAAGATCTTACGACTTCAAGGTTTGAACGAAATCTATTACCTCTGGACAGGGAGTCGTAGACCGCCTCTGTCATTGTCACTAATGGACTTAATTCATAGTTCGTAGGCATAACATCACAAACGGATGTTACATTATGATCATCGCATTGATGATACTAGCGAGAATCAAACTTGATCATATAGGCTGTAAGGTTTGGACATAGTCCATCACCTAGACGGCTTGTGTGGTTCCTCAAGTCACACTGCCAGGAGTGTTAACATTACAGGAGTGTTAACTTTAGAATAATTGTCTGAAAAATGGTTTAAATGAGCTGGTCGTGATTACATAGACTAGGAGGCTTAGAACGTAGTTCACCACCTCTGGATAGAAGGGATTATCAACCTTAACTATCATGGTAGAAGGCTTTACTACTTAACTACCTTTACGCCAACTAATGTGACCTCATCACTTGGCGGGTGTAAACCATCAAGAGGATCTTTGGGGAATTATTATAGTTGATCATAAATTTCGAGTTAAATTCGAGACGATCGGATGAAGCGGAATATATACATAAATAAATCCCAAAGTTCCATTTAACTAATGAGTTACAATTACATCGATGCCTAAAAATAGGACTTTTCAATATGAAAATTGTCCTCGTAGGGACTAATACTTAAATATAATGTCCATGCAGGGACTAAATAAAATAAAGCAATGTCCATGCAAGGAGTTTTTGGAAATAAATACATAAACGAAATACAAAGATTTTAGTCACCCTTTTTCCTTTTAACCATCTTCAGAAATCTCATCAAAAATTTGTTGGTTTTCTTTTCAGATTTTCAGCTTTTCGCTGAAGTTCCTTCATCCTCTCCAAGGTTTCTTGCATGGCCTCAAGTACTGGTGGTTGAGGTTGAGGCTGTGGTTGCGGTTGTGGTGCACCCGGGTGTTGATACACATAAGGTGGAGGTGCAACCGAAGGATGATATCCATAAAAGGGATATCCACCAGTAGAATATGGTATAGCTGAATATGGTATGAAAGGAGAAGGGTAAAGATCATTATGTGCAGCTGCCTCTAAGTAAGGGTCCTGTGAAGGTGCCTAGTGGAGAAAATTAGGCAAACTAGAAGTGGCAAAAGGATTATATCCAGATGGATCTAGATATGAAGGGATGCGGTTTCCAACACCCGATGGTGGCTGTTCCATGTTTGGTGGTTATGCCACTGGTGATGGTAGCGGGTTAACCGCAGGTTGTGGTGCTGGTTCCACCACAGGTGATGTGTTGGAGGGTCCACCCATTTGTGGATCCTCGGGGTTGTTGGGTAAGGGCTAGGAAAGGGTGGTAGTGACCCTGCCCTTGGTCCTAGGCGCACCGACATGCGCGCCCCACGCCTTCGTGGCGCTTGTGGTTCAGGTGGTGGTAGTGGTTGCTCCAATGGTTCCATTTGTACTTCCTCAGGCGGAGGTTGTTCCTGTAGAGGAACATGGTATGATGGTGTGTTGTGGTAGGATGGAGTGTTGTAGAAGACGTATTGTTCCCACCTTTGTTGGAAATCATCGGGACCTTGGTGTGGGGTCCCTGCATAAGAGTTTGAACCGCTGGACAGTTCAATAGGGTGACCGGGAGATCCGGTCGGTGGTATCTCGGGATCGGAATCCTCGTCCATATTGTCCGGGGAATCTACTGGAGGGGCAACAGAGGGTGAACACAAAAAAATCTTAGGGTTATACTCTCCATGGTAAGAGTGAGAGTGTGAATGATGGGAATTGTGAGTATGGTGAGAATGGTGAGAGTGATGGAGTGGTGTGAGGAGTTTGGTGGTGAGTACTCGTGAGAAATCGAGTGTCGAATCGGTTCCCACGGCAATGAAGAGTCACCTGACCCTTCGTATGGGTTATAGTTATGTATATTTGAAGGACCTATCATCAAAGGTCCGCCCCGAATGGGACACTTTCTTTTACCTCCTCTACCTCTTACTCTTGGCGGCATGTTCCTGCTTCAAAAACAAGTTAAAACAAAACAATGCAAGAATAAATAAAACAATGTAAATGAGTAATCCTAGGTCAAAGCCTGGACTCGAGAGTCTAAGGAATGTGTTATTGTGTCGTTTGAGATCAAACACAAAAGACTAGTGTTGAATTCCCTTGAACGTTGGCTCTGATACCAACCTGTCACCCCCGATTTCCACGTGTATCCCGGTGGGCCCGATGGGGAGTATTGTGACGTATGTTGATAACATAATAACCAAACAACACACACAACGGACGTCTTGGATATAAAATATTATTACAACCCGATAATGTTTAAAGTTCGAAAATAATAAATACAGATGGATTGTAATAAAGATCCACAGGCGGATCGTAAAAAAAATATGTACAAAGAGATCAACGGACTTTAAGGCACAACTATGCGTTGCATCCCTCTATGTTGTCGCCTACGCAGCTTCCGGCCTATTACGTGCTGTACCTGTAACTTGATCTTTTGAAAATACGTCAGCTTTCACTGGTAAATACAATCAACTGACACTTTTGAATATCTTTTCAAAAATTATTTTAAGTGCGCTAGGCACATTTATTATAAATAACTTGGTATAGTACAAATGACCTTGTATACAGTTTTACAAGCCTGTCAATACATATGGGGCCTAGTACAGAAACCGAGACATGACACACCACTTCTGAACTTTCATAGAGAAAGCATATAATAATAATTAGCACCGAAGGGTGTATGCCTACACCCGTGCATAAGTCGTGGCAATTAGCACTTTAATCAGCCTAAGTGTAACATCCGTAAAAAACCGGGTTAACCAAACCCGCTTCGTTTATTAACCGAACAACCAGTTAAAAATTTTGTTGCGTATTTAATGCCCAAATTAATTTTAAACGATACATAATTAATAAGTATATTAGAATATAAAATTTATATTTGAAAATGTATTAAAAATAGTGAAATAAAAATTAAATGTTGAAGCCGGGTTTCGAACCCGGGTCAGCCGAGAGAATCATCCAAAGCCTTAACTCACATCAATCCAACCACTCCGCCACTTGTGTTTCTTGTTGATTATTTGAAACAATTAATACATAAAATAAAAATTGGAAATCAAACCCAGTTACTCAGAGCGCCCCAAATCAATCTCGCCGGAAATCCCGACAAATTCGTCAAACATTGCCGTTTTCTTTTGGACATAACGGTTACATTTACAACAATATCGATTATAACCGAAAAACTCAATAAATTTCATTCATGAACCATAATTCTCGTTCGAAAACGAAAATATAATTCAATCCGAGTTATAACTTATTCATCAGTTGTGCTCACGAGTTATCTCACTTACACTCTCCATTTTCGCTCAGAAAAACCTCGCCGCAGTCGCCGGAATTCTCTGCAACTTAACCGGAAATTATCGCCGGAAAACCAAGTTCATTCCATCCCGTCTGCTTACACAAAAATAAGATCTTAGAGTTCATACTGACATCACCCACACTCACCTTAAACCCCTGAAGAATCTCTGTCGCAAGAAATTTCACTCGCCGGAATTCTCTGCAAGTCGCCGGAAAACCGAGACTTTCATCTACACGAATCAACCCCAGACGACATTGCCGGATTTTCTAGTTTTCGCCGGAGAACTTCTGGAATTTCCAGAAACTCGCTGTTAACCGAAGAAGTTCACAAAACAGAGCCGACGATCTTTGCCGGATTTCTGAAGAAGACGATCAGTTCGGTACAATCATTCCCCAAACCCTTTTCTGTTCAATACATTGCAATTGTTTATAAAGTTCGTTAAATTAATTTAACAAATAACAGCATGGTTAATCATTGTTGTGTTTTGAACGAAGAAGACGAAGTCGCTTAGGTTATAAGATTAATTAAAATCAATATTATGAACGGGTTAGACACACAGTCCAGCGGTGGACTGTGTGCAAATAAACACGCATACGTCCCGAGTTCGATCCTTGACACACGCACACTCGCTTTAATAAAAATGTTCTTTTTAAACCAAACCGGATCCACACGCAGAATCATGTTAAGTATAATAAAAACCGGAATATTTACCAAGTTAGACACACAGTCCAGCGGTGGACTGTGTGCCAAACTAAACCACAGGTCCCGGGTTCGAGACCTGTGGAGAGCACCGAGTCGATACCATTAAATCCTTTTTAAAATAAATGATTTTCGGATTAACTTAATTAGTGTATAAATATAATTAAAAACAGAAATATTTCGGGTTAGACACGTAGCTCAGTTGGTAGAGCTGCGTGCACGCGTACGGGAGGTCACGGATTCGAGTCTCACCCAGCGCGCACATACAAACAACCGAACCGGTCAACGGTCAACAGTAATGGTCAACAGTCATGGTCAACGGTCAAAAAGTCAACATTTTTTATTATTTTTATTTATTTATTTTATTTAAAAATCAATTAAAAATACTTAAAAATAACGTTTTTAAAGTTAGAAAATAGTCTTAAACTCACAAAATATATCCAATAATCCTACTAAAATTGAATAATAAAATCCGCTTATTTACCGAACCGTTATGTTATTATCTAGGTTAGTTTCTCTCGTGGTTAAATCCAATTTCGTGCGCATTCATCATCAATCCAAGAAACGCAACCACTGTGAGTGAATTCTTACAAACTCCCCTTTTTATTCACGTTTTGGGGTGTATCATGTGTCGCTTAAACTAATTCGTTAATTCAAACTCGTGCTATACCATATTATGATTTAAACTTAGAATGTAAATATTGTTTGTAGTTATGTATTACATATTGTCAAGTTGTATGCAAATTATTTGTTAGGCCCATCAGTTCCTCGTGGGAGACGAGATGAACAACGCGTGCCTTAAAACTCATTCATTAGGCCCATCAGTTCGTAGAACAACGCGTGCCTCAAAACTCATTCATTAGGCCCATCAGTTCCTCGTGGGAGACGAGTTGAACAACGCGTGCCTCAAAACTATCTATTAATGTATGTGTGTGCATTATTTAATATTAAGTGTTTTGTGAATAAGTTTACATCTATATTTACTCATATGTGGTTATGCACTTTATTTTATAATCAATTCAATAAACTTGTTCAAATGTTTTTCATAGGATTCACTCGCCAACTTTTTGTTGATCCAGAAAAACCATTTTTACACATGATACAGGTGAACAGGATGAAGCAAGGAAAACATAGGAAATGCCTTAGAAGAAAATAATTAATTCTAGAAAGATGTGTAGAACATGTTGTAATTATGATTGTATGATCCCCTTTAAATTGTAATAATAAATATGAAACGTTATAATAAATGTCATGAGCTTTGATGAAAACCCAATCATGCCCCGATCACCTTTTCCGCTGCGGGTCGGGGTGTGACAGATTGGTATCTGAGCTTTTGACTATAGGGATATAGGATAGGTTATTAGACCCTTAGAGCCTATACTATAGTTGATTAGATTTTAATTGTTTATGTGGTTATATGAAAACTCATGATGTTTATTTCTTTTATATTTATTACATACACAAATGTATGCAAACACTTTCAATACTACATTTTGTGATACATAATGAATTATACTTACAGTCAAACATACATAACATACATACTATCATCATACATATTTCAATGCTCACATATTCAAATCATCTTCATACTTCCGTTATTCAAGATTTTGTCGCTTTTCAAATCTCATCGAAGTGAGTTCTGCGACGGGCATGTAGTAACTGTAAGGGTACAAGTACCGGTAGTCGGAACGTCCTGTCTAGGTTGGCATTCGTATAAATCCAATATAACGGACCAGTTTGCCTACCTGGGGACTAACGATGAGAGTACGAAGGACCTATTAGGCCAAAGCATGCCACACCAAACGTCGTTCGAACTAACCCCACTTTGAGGTGTCACCGTGTCCACACCTGGATACATTCCGAATATCATACGTTACATACATATTTCTCGATTTTCTCCGGGTTTTAGTGTACGTAACCAGGCTAACGCATGCAAACCATATGAAAAACCCGGTAATCATGGGGGCCCACATGATTACGAAGGTGAAGTATGGCGGCATGCAAGGCCCAATTACGAGCAAAGCCCAAGACATCCTATGGATGTAGTAGATTTATTATTCTATATTTATTTTATGAATGTTCATTCCTAAATACGACACATGATCCCTAAAACATCCAACTCATACTCTTGATATGTATTCCTTGTAGATGTCTTCTAGTTCCGCTCGTAGGAAGATCAGAGCAGGAAAAGCTCGCGAGCGTATGGCTGCCCAAATCGCTCAACAAATGGCTGCAGTAATACCCAACATTGTAGTTCAAGTCCAACAAGCCCTTACCGCTAACCCCGTCAATCAAGAAAATCAAAACATTGTCAATCCTCCCCCAAAAACCACTAAATGCACCTACAAGCATTTCAAATCCTGCAATCCTCCAAAATACGAAGGAACGGAAGGTGTCACCGCTCTCCTCCATTGGTTTGAATAAATGGAAAACACATTTCTAAATTGCGATTGCCCCGATGATCGCAAAGTGCGATATGCTACGATCGTTTACTTGGAATAGCACTTACATGGTGGAACACAGAGAAGGCCAAACGAGGTGTTGAAGATGCTATGACTTTGACTTGGGAAGAGTTGAAGGAAATCATGACAAGACGGTTTTGCCCAAGGAGTGAAACCAAGAAATTAGAGGATGAGTTCTATTCGTTGAAACAAAAGGAAGGCGACCACACCACATACAACAAGAGATTCCTCGAGTTAAATCAAATGGTTCCCAACTTGTTCACTCCTCTTTACCGTTTGATCGAGCACTACATTCGAGGTCTTCCTTCAAAAATTCAAGACTCTGTAATAAGTACCACACCTGCAACTTTGGAAGCAGCAATGGAGTTAGCTACAGAGCTCACCGAGAACCGCATACGAAATAAGGACTTCAAGGAGGAGAAGAAGAAGGATAAAGCATCGACTGAAACCTCAAACTCCACCCAAACCGAATCCCCTCCTCAACCCATTTCTAAGAGAAAACGAGATGGTCAACTTTTCGCTGTCACTCAACGCAACCAACCAATTTCACAAGCAATACACCCAACTCAACTTACCCAACTAAGAAACCTTACCTTGGACCTCACCCTCGATGTAACACCTGTTTTTTATCACCATCCCTCTACCTTACCTTGTCGACTATGTGCGAATTGTGGACGCTATGGTCATTTGAGCAAGGTTTGCCGCACCTCTCAAAACCAAACCTCACCCCCTACTCAAAACATGATCCAAACGTATCAACAACCCCAATACCCCATGTTACCTTATGTTCGAGCTTGTTTTAATTGTGGCGACCCTACCCACTATAGAAACACGTGCCCTCGATTAACATCATAAACGCCCAAGCTCAAGCAAACCCAGTTAACCAAGCAAATCAAGGAAACCTAACCACTAGGCCACCAGCAAGAGGAAGAGTTTTCAACATCAACGCCAATCCTGTTGAAGATAATGACGGCCCAAACGAACCACCCAACTAGTCTCCTTCACCAAAAATCAAGATTCAACTCCAACCGCTTCGTTTTTATGTTTTTCTTTATGTTATCTCAACTTTCGCGTATCTCAATTATAAATTGGAAATTTATCCAAGGATCTTAATGCGAATTACTATTTCAATTTTGTTTTTATACTCATTGGTTTAACATTCATATCGTCATACCTCACAACGTATCTCAGTGTCATCATTTAAAGAAGTTGAGCTGTGTCTCACTTCTACATAGACTAACCTCTCCATCATAACAAACGAGAGAGGTACTGTCATCATTCAAACATGTATACTATCAGAATTAAGACTCAAGCTTTGGTTGATTGTGTTTGTTTATGTTTTAGAGTCACATAGAACTAATCATAACTTATGGATAAAGCCAATGAAAATTTGACAAGAATATGGTGGATACGCCGCTGGTACTTCCTATATATAAGTATTCTTGCCAAAGGATCAGAGGCATTATCAGGCGGTTATGAGAAGTTCCATGTAGGATTTAGTATTGTCTTGGTTGAAGTTTGTTTTATACTCACTGATTTAGCATTCATATCATCTCATCATTTAAAGAAATTGGATTGTGTTCTATTTCTACATAGACTAACCTCTCCATCATAACAAACGAGAGAGATACTGTCACCATTCAAACATGTATACTATCAGAATTAGGACTCAGACATTGGTTGTTGCGTTTATTTATGTTCTAGAGTCACATCATAGAACCAATCATAACTACTGATAAAACCAATGAAAATTTGACAAGAATATGGTGGATACGCCGCTGGTACTTCCTATATATAAGTATGCTCATCATCTTTGGAGATATACACTATGGGTTGCCAGAAAAGGGTGCTATGCTTAAGGCTTCCCGATGTATGAAGAGAGGTTGTGTCATCTATATGGCGCAAGTAACTATCGACAAACCTAAGCTGAAGATTGAAGACATACCCGTTATTTCGGATTACCCAGATGTCTTTCCTGAGGAATTACCCGGTTTACCTCCTGATAGACAAGTAGATTTAGGATCGACATTTTACCCAGATCTGCACCTATTGCGAGAGAAACCTTACGTTTAGCATCGACAGAGATGAAAGAATTGAGAACTCAGCTTGATGAACTTTTGGAAAAAAAGGCTTTATACAGCCTAGTTCATCACCATGGGGAGCTACGATTTTGTTTGTCAAAAAGAGAGACGGTTCAATGCGTATGTGCATTGATTATCATGAGCTCAATAAAATAACGATCAAGAATCGTTATCCTTTACCCAGGATCGATGATTTGTTCGCTCAGCTTCAAGGAGCAAGTTACTTTTTCAAGATAGATTTAAGATCGGGCTATCATCAGTTGAAGGTTAGGAGTGAAGATGTTCTGAAGACTGCTTTCAGAACGAGATATGGACATTACGAGTTTTAATTGATGCCGTTCGGGCTCACTAATGCACCAGCAACATTCATGGATCTCATGAATAGAGTCTGCAAGCCTTACTCAGATAAGTTTGTCATCGTTTTCATTGACGACATACTTACCTATTCTCGTAATCAATATGATCACGAGAAACACTTAAGGTGCATTTTAGAGTTGTTACAGAAGGAGAAGCTATATGCTAAATTCTCCAAGTGCGAATTTTGGCTTCGCAAAGTCCAATTCCTTGGACATGTGGTTAGTGAACGCGGTATCCAAGTTGATCCCGCCAAGATTGAAACGATAATGAATTGGGAAGCACCAAAAACACCTTCCGAAATCTGCAGTTTTAGGACTGGCTGGTTACCGTCGAAGGTTCATTGAAATTTTCTCAAGGATAGCTACTCCTTTAATCGTTCTAACCAGCACGAATATCAAGTTTGACTGGGGTCCAAAAAAGCAAGAATCTTTCGAGACATTAAAGCAAAAGCTAAACAATGCTCCAGTTTTAACCTTACCTAAAGGCATTGATGAGTTTGTCGTTTATTGTGATGCATCGCACACATGCATGGGTTGTGTGCTTATACAAAGAGGCAAGGTCATTGCCTATGCATCATGACAACTCAAAGTGCATGAAAAGAATTACACCATCCACGACTTGGAGTTGGGTGCCATTGTATTTGCATTTAAACTTTGGAGGCATTATTTATATGGAACTAAGTGTATTATATACACTAATCACAAAAGCCTCCAACATTTGTTCAATCAGAAGGATCTGAATATGTGACAACGCCGTTGGATGGAAACCCTTAATGATTATGATTGTGAAATCCGATATCATCCCGGCAAAGCAAATGTAGTCGCTGATGCGCTTAGTCGCAAGGAGAGGGTTAAGCCTTTAAGGATTAACGCCAAGAGCATAGAAGTCAGAAATAGCTTGAATGAAAAGTTGCTTGATGCACAAAAGCAAGCGATGATGGAGGCTAATATCATGAAATGAGGGATTAGGTGGAACTGTTGAACAGTTAACACCTGGAAGCGATGGAATGCTCAGATTTAATGGACGAATTTGGGTTCCAATTTTTGGAGGACTTAGAGATCTAATCCTCCAAGAAGTGCATAACTCCAAGTACTTTGTTCACCCGGGAGGTGATAAAATGTACCAAGACTTAAAATCTAATTACTGGTGGATGGGTTTGAAGAAATCCATAGCCACCTACATAGCTAAGTGCTTGACGTGTTCGCAAGTTAAAGCCAAACATCAGAAACCGTCAGGACTTCTACAACAGCTTGAAATTCCCACTTGGAAATGGGAAATGGTAACTATGGATTTCATTACCAAGTTACCTAAGACTAAACGTGGTAATGACACGATTTGGGTCATTATTGATAGGCTGACTAAGTCAGCACATTTCTTGCTAATCAAAGAGACGTTTAGCTCTGACAAGTTGGCTAAAATGTATGTCGACGAGATCGTGTCCCTACATAGAGTGCCGGTGTCAATCGTATCCGATAGGGATACAAGATACACCTCTCATTTCAGGAAAAGCTTCCAACAATCTTTAGGCACCCGATTGAACTTTAGTACGGCTTATCATCCGCAGATTGACGGGCAAAGTGAGCATACCATTCAAACTTTGGAAGACATGCTTCATGCATACGTGATCAACTTAGGTGGTAGTTGGGATAACCACCTACCTTTGATTGAACTCTCCTATAATAACAGTTATCATACAAGCATTAAGGCTACACCTTTTGAAGTCTTATATGGGAGAAAGTGTCGAACGCCCGTCTGTTGGGCAGAAGTTGGGGAGGCCCAATTGACAGGACCAGAAATTGTCCTAGAAACAACTGATAAGATTATACAAATTTGCGACCGTCTCAAAGCTGCTCGAGATAGGCAGAAGAGCTACGCAGATAAGAGGCGCAAACCTCTTCAGTTCCAAATTGGGGACAAAGTGTTACTGAAGGTATCGCCTTGGAAAGACGTCATGCGATTCGGTAAAAAGGGCAAGTTGAGCCCAAGATATATAGGACGTTCGAGATTATAGAACGGGTCGGGACCGTAGCTTACAAGCTCAAGTTACCCGGAAAGTTAAGTGGAATTCATGATGTATTCCACATATCAAATTTAAAGAAATGCTTAGCAGATGAATCATTAGCAATGCCACACGAGGATGTGCAAATTGACGAAAACCTGTGTTTCTTTGAGAAACCAATAGTGATCTGCAACCAATTCAAAATCAGTGGGCGCCAGATGGCCTTGCGAACCGCAAGGCTAAAACCATACGGTCCGCAAGGACCTGGCAGCGACAGAAACATGGCAGCCTGTTGTGTTTGCCACCTTGCTCGCCATGCCACCCTTTTTCCTGGTTTTGCCACGACCATAAACACTTGTTCTCATCTCCTAGCACCCTCCTACACCTGGCAAATCTTACAACTCATCCTTGGCTATAAATAGCATCCATGAGTGAGCTTCAAACTTGCTCATTCTCTTTTTCTACTCTCTATTGCTCACTTGGAGGTTCCTGAGCTCATTGGGGACTTCCTCTGAGTTTCTTAGTCATCCTTGGTTCACTTGTAAGTGTTCCAACCCTTTACTTTTCAGTTTTAGTAGGCTTTAAGCCAAAGTCAAAGCGTTAACGTAAAAACGCTTTGACCATTGGCTAAGACCATTATGGTCCAGCCATTGTTCGGTACGAACATGGCTACGTGATCGTAATTAGGTAGGTGTTAATCCCTTAAAAGGGCACCTCCTAATTACCACGTTTACTAGACCTATTGACGGGTCAAAGTTATGGTCAATAAAAAGTCAACGGGTCAGTTTTGAAATAAATTCATATTTAGTAATGTAGGTGTTATAAAATATGTTTTAACACTCTAATAACTTGGTAATAATTATTAGAACATGTATAAACATGTTCCGCCCGTCAATCCCAGGTCTAAGGTCGGTTCGCAACCGAAAGTCACGAAGTTTGACTTCTGCTTTAACTTTTGGTTCTGACCCGAATTAGCAACTTTAGTTACCGATTATAAGTTGCATTGTGACCATGTTATGTTATAGTATAACCCTTTGGTGTCATACTACATGGTCATATAGTAATCCGAGTTTATACGCAAGTTTCCGTTAAATATGTCAAATTTGCTAAAAAGCCCTTTTTAAAAAAATATGTCTTTAATTACAAATGAGTATTCAAATGACTTGTAAACTGATATGTTAAGTTGTTTAACTTATTTTAAGGTTAACATTCTGGTCATAAACTGAGGCTAATAAGCGTAATTCATGCTTTAAAGTGACCAAATCGCCCTTTTGCGTATAAAATGGTTTGAACATAATTTTGACATCAAAACTCTTTACCCACTGATGTAATATCTTAATTAGGATTATTTGGGATATCAATTCAGTTTTGTAAACTGAGTTTATACACAAGTCCATGTATTAAGTCCTTAAATGACAATATTGTCCTTGCGGCACATGAAACGGATTTTAATCATTTTTTATGAACAAAAACTATTACCTACTGATGTATTACATTATATAACATATTTTTATCATACAAACCTGATCATAACATTAGTTTCACTCAAATACCATTTAAATCATCATCTAGCGACTTAATCGTCGTTTCGGCAAATAATATGGTTTAAAACCATATTTAAACATCAAGACTTGATACCTAATGATTTAAAAAATTATTTTTAAATATAATTACAGTAGGTACATGATCTAAACTCAGATTCCCAAAGAAGTTGTCAAGGCGATATGTGAAATGACAAAATGCCCTTTCGAGGCTTAATTTGGTCTTAAACTATAAACCACGCATATACTTGATATCCTACTGGTATAAAATCATAAATTAACTATTTTTACGAAATAGTTATGACCATGACATCAGTTTACTTGAAAGCTTATTTTACAAGTCGTAAAATGACCAAAACACCCCTTTAAGGCGTAACTTGTTTTTTAAAACCATAACGGGCATACATGTTGATATTCTACTGATATTACAACATGTTTTAAATATAATGGCATATGAAACTTGTATACGACTCATCCATTTATCTGGTTTTGCTTATATTCGTACGGTTAAGCCTACGTGACTGGTTTACGTAGTTTAACCGAAACGGGTTTAACCCTATCATTTTCATATTAAAATCCAGAATGTAACATGTTTACCCATATTAAACAAGTCTGTACTTGTCGGGTTTAAACTACATTCTATTCCGGTCATCGCGTAATCTAGCGGTTGGTACCGTAAATATCAATTTAAGCTAGCCGGTCCGAGTCTATGATGTAGATAGGACCCGTTAGCATTTTAATTGGTTAATAATACCATCATTCCAGGCTAAAGCCTTCCAGTAGATTGTCATCTAAGCTTACTTTTTGATTATCGGCTGAGTTATTAACTTTATTGAAGAATTTGCTCAGGTACATACTTTTAGCCTATTTTCCCTATACGGGCTTGGGATACGGTATACTAATACCGCTTGGTCGGGTATGGGATCATGTTATCGGATTGTGATTTACTACATCTTCATAACCCGTTTTATTCTGTTTAGTTTGATAACTTAAACATTGGGGGTTAACTCGACCATGTCTGGGATATCCTTGGCTCATTTAAGTTACTAATGGCCACGACCTTAAGCGCGGGGTGTAGGCATACACCTGTCAGATGCTAATTCAAATAAAATATTAAATCCCATTGGTGGATTATTTAAGTGGCGTGTCAGTTAATCAGGTTATTCGGTTTTTGCACCGGACCCCATATGTGTTGATAAACATGTAAAACTGTAAACAAGGTCATTTTGAACTATCCCAAGTTATTTATAAAATGTACCAAGTGCACCTAAAACCATTTTCGGAAACATTTTCAAAATGTGTCGGTTATTAGTATTAACCATTGAAAACTGACGTATTTTCAAAAGATCGAGTTACATGTGACAACACGAAATAGGCCAGGAGCTGCTTGATAGTGACATAAGAGTATTTTGCAAGTACTTAGTTGCCCGAAGTCTGTTAAACAAATACTTTGTATATATTTATTTCGATACGTCTGTGGATCTTTCATTACAAGCCTTGTAATTAGTTTTGAACTTTGAACTCTCGGTTTGTAATAGTAATTTAAATCCAAGACTTCTGTTGTACTGTGTTTGATTGGTTATGATGTTATCAATTACGTCATGATATTCCCCATCCGGGCCTACCAGGTTATGCATGGAAATAGGGGTGTGACAATATGTATTGCAGGAACTTGATGATGTTACGTTGAAAGGAATCTATTATGAAGACTAGAAACGCACTTTTAATTTTAGTACTTGTTTTGTATTTTAATTCCATGTTAATGTTGTTGTAATTTGTTTTAAAACATTGTACGTTTCTCTTAGTAATGAAATGAAATTTTAATTATTAAATACTTGTCCCAAATAGTCGTTATGAAGTCTCTTGCAATTTCGTTTTTGTCTCGCTCTGATGTTTCTGCCATTGGTTGAGTGTGACATTTATGTTTAATTATTTCTTAAACTTGTGGTTTTTAAATCTTGTCGGGATTCTTAACTTTGCTTTCGCCGTTAACTTCAACTGTGTTTAGGACATTTAAAACTTGATCACTAATAGTGTTATTAGTGATGATTTGTAATTCTAAATATTTAGTTCAACATGATTAGTGACCGGATCCTAGTCAG
Source organism: Scalesia atractyloides (assembly GCA_947069175.1). Taxonomy (NCBI): domain Eukaryota; kingdom Viridiplantae; phylum Streptophyta; class Magnoliopsida; order Asterales; family Asteraceae; genus Scalesia; species Scalesia atractyloides. The sequence goes on along the minus strand of CAMTDV010000016.1, from coordinate 54,420,051 downwards.
TCGCACGCCTTACGGTAAAACCCCGCACGTGGAATTTGAGAGTATTACATTCTTTCCCACCTGTTTACAAATATTAGATCTTTAAACATGTATATATGTAAATAAATAATTGAATACTTTTCCCACGTATCATTATCGCCAAAAGTATTAGGTATCAATTTTCTATTATTCACATTGTGATTTATATCATGGCTTATTTTACCTTTTTGCATATATTTATGTTGTTTTGAAGATGTGGTAACTTTAATCTGTTTTCTTATGAAAGGGTCGATCTGGATTATATTTTTATCACTAGCAGGTCAAATGGCTAAATATTATAAAGTAGTCTAAATGAGAAGGCAGATCGTTTGAAAGTCACCCTAAGTTTAAATTTAATGCACGTATATACATACATATCTACATACACACACATATATACACATATAGTGACGGGCCCATGAATTTTTTCCTAGGGGTGCGGATATTTTTTAAAATTTTAGACACCTAGCTATATAAAAAAAATCGGTTCATAATGGGTTGAATCGGGTTGGGTCATGTAAAACAAGTAAACATAAACAAACAAAGTTTCATAGCGGGTCGGATCAGATCGGGTTGGGTTGGGTCGGGTCATGTAAAATAAGTAAACATAAACAAACCCGCTATGAAACTTTGTTTGTTTATGTTTTCTAAAAAGTGTAAAAAGTCATAAACCACTATAATTTCTATCATATAACACACCAAAAATTTACAAATAACGTAATTAAGATACTAAAACATCATACATGTGGTTTTTTTGTGTGTGTTGGATGATAAGGCTCAGATTATGGAGTGACAAATATAATATGTTTTATGCTGATTAGCATGTTGTGTTTTGTATTATAGTTATAAACTATTAGCATGTTGTGTTTTATGAACTATTGGGGTTTGAATATGATGTTTTAGTAACCTTCATCCCTTTATTTGTGTGTTTTAAGTGTGTTTTATGACAGAAATTATAGTGTTTTATGACTTTTTACACTTTTTAGAAAATTTAAACTTTCTGGTCGAACTCGACCCTATATATATATATATATATATATATATATATATATATATATATATAATAGAATTTAAATAAATAAAAAGTGGTCAATTGAGAAAAATAACAAATTATTTTATTATTATTAAATATCTCACATTAATTAGATAACAAAAATCTAGATAGAAAGGTTTCTATTTTAAAATCTACTGGCTTAGATAAATAAAATAAAATAACAACGATTAAAGAATACAATCAATAATTATCTTTCAATGTTTCAAAACAAACGAAGATAAACGAAGATAATAAAAAGATAAATTGTAATGTTTACAGAAGAATTAAAAGTCAAATGTGAGCACTTGTAAAAAGACACGTGTTACTAGGGTTTATTCATGAGTTGAGTCAGCCAGGCCAAGTCAGGCTCGGCTCGATTATAAACCGAGCTGGTTCGGTTTGGCTCGGATTTGAAACCGAGCTGAAAATCTAAGCTCGGCTCGGCTTGGTTTTAAACCGAGTTAGCTCGGCTCGGTTTGTTTTGGCTCGATTTTATAAAGAAAAATTAATATATACATTTTAAAATTTAGTAACCTAAAATATTATTCAATACTTTAAAATAATATAATCAAAATAAGTTCCACCAAATATATTACAAAACAAAATCAAGTTTAACAATCCAAAATAAGTTTTAATTTCAATGAAATATAATATTAGCTTATTAGTATGGTAATCAACCTTCAAATATGCCATAGATATCAAATTACAAACCTATATACATGTAAATATTAATAATTTTTTGTAATATATTATAATGTATATAAAATTAAAATTTATTATAAGTAAAATAAGCCGAGCTACAAAGCGAGCCAAACCGAGCCAACTCGGCTCGTTACGAGCCGAGGCGAGCTTGCTCACTTTCTAACCGAGCCGAGCCGGCTCGGCTCACTTTTAAACCGAGCCATATCGAGCGAGCTTTTTTGAGCTAAATCCGAGCGAGCTTCGAGCAGCTTCAACCGCGAGCTTTTTAAACAGCCCTACGTGTTACGAGTTGTTTGGGAAAGAAACTTTATAGTGAATCTATTAAATTACAAAAACACCCCTCGTTATCAAAATAAAAGCCATCTTCTCAAAAGATAACTGCAACCCGCATCCATTCGGAAGACTTTTACGGTGAACACCATTTTCATCATTTTTTCTATAATTTCAAATAAAATTTGCTTCAACTATTCTTCTATTAACAATATCATGGGGCGCGGCATCAAAATTTCATGGGGGGCACTCGAGAATTTCATGTACAAATAACACTAAATTTTTTTTTCAAGGGGTGCGGCCGCCCCCTGGTTAAGGGGTAGGTCCGCCCCTGTATACATACATACATACATACATATATATACATATATATATATATATAGAGAGAGTGGTTCGGCTACAAAGTTCAAATTTCCTAAAAAGTGTAAAAAGTCATAAAACACTATATAGTTTCAGCCATAAAACACACCTAAAACCCACAGATAATAAAATAGGGTGAAGATTACTAAAATACCATATTCAAATGCTAATAGTCTATAAAAACTTCAAACACATCATCGTAGAACTGTGAATATAAAACACAACATGCTAATCAACATAAAACACAGTAATGTTGTCATTCCATAATTAGAGCCTTATCATCCAAAATACAACACATCATCATCATCATCATCATACTCAGTAAATAATAGCAAAGCTAAGGTAGGGTCTGAGGAGGGTAAGATGTAGACAGCCTTACCTCTACCCATAGAAATAGAGAGACTGCTTCCAATGAGACCCTCGGCTCGATATATGATGTTTTAGAAATCTTCATTATGTTTTTTGTGGGTTTTTTGTGTGTTTTATTGTTGAAATTATGGTATTATATGTCTTTTTACATTTTTAAGGAAATTTGAACTTTGTAGCCAACTACTCGATCGCGCACAGCGCACACACACCCACATATATATATATATATAGAGAGAGAGAGAGAGAATAAGAATGTTATATTGTAATCAGAATTACGTAGATATTACTCATATTTGACACTAAGATATAGCTAATAAATAGGTAATATGTTGCACTACATGTCATAGCTCAATATTCTTGTAACCGTCTGAAAATTTAGTACTGCCTAACATGTATCTTAAATATAAGCAACTGATTGAAATTCTATCCACTTACTGTTTTTCAACTATTTAGTATTTACTTTATGAATATTTTATTTATTTAATGTTTTCTCTAATTATGTTTTTTACCTTTTTTTTATATTAATAACTATTTAATAGTTCACTAATTCTAACTACGTATAATCTCAACTATTTTCTTTACTTTTTTTCATATTAATAACTAACTGTATTATATTTTACAAATTCAACTACAAGTAATGCATAACTTTGTAGCTTAGTTAACTCTATACAGTTAGAGAAAGAGAAGGTGTAACGTTTCTAAACAACAAAACTTTAAATAAATAATTTTTTTTACTTCAATTCCAAATTACCAAAATAAAGAATCCTCAAAACAAAACACATTAATCTTTCTCCATGTAAGATTCAACGATAATTGACTTGCATTTCTCCAAAAAAAATGACCAAAAAAGAGAAAGAAACTAGAGATGGGATGCAAGAACGACAGTTGTCTCCAACTACTATAAAGAGGCACACACATCGGTGTCTTTATGACGATTCATGATGTCAGAAAGCCATTGATCAAACGAACCCCAATAACCGTGAGTAAACATGTGATGCACTCTAACTGTTCAACGTTTTGCGCATTAGAGATTTTTGTAGTATGCAAAAACATAATATGCTATATAAGTTCATACCGTATGTCTGTTTGATGATTAAAAATTAGAAACTTTAATTTGCACTCCAGGAAATCTGGATTCTAGATTAATGACTAATTTCCTGGGAATCTGTGATGTGGGTCCTCTTACAATGGTGGTTTTATGTATCTATCTTCAAAACTGAATTTTGATAATTTGGGCTATTACTTATTTAATGATAATAATTGACATCGACAATTTGACTAGTGACATTTTTAAGTTTCACTTTTATTGCCAAGGACGATCCCACTCTACTAGAAACTAACATGGTCTGCACCTAACTTTCATTTTGTGTCGTTTTAAAGCAATTTACAATATATTGATTGAGATAAAACTCAATCAATTGTTCATTAGGGGCGTACATAGTTACTTCTTAGCTAGAGTGGGGTTGTGCATGACAACGAAAGTAAAAGTTAGGCCATTGGTCAAATTGCTGATATGAGTTATTAAAGGGTCGTAATTTGGAGTATTAAAATCAAGTTGGCCTTGTTAGTTTGTTGAATGTATGATTGTTTTAAATTGATTAGTTCCCATTTTGGTTCCTTGTTTCCTGTTTCCTTTCTTGGAGTGTCTGTGGATATGGTTTTAGTGACTTAAGGCTTTAATCGAGTTGAGCTAAGACCTGAGAAAGTGGTAAATTATTTTGAATTCTAGCAAGAAAAGCTTCTTAGTGGGAAACATGGGTGGAAATTGAACTTAGTGGCACTCTTAGTTAAATATTAAGTTATACAAGCAAATGGTACGAGATTCCTCAAGTTAATGTGGAGGTAAGCATTTAGCAGAAAGCTAGTTTTGCAAGATTTAAGCTTTTTAATTTATCATTGCAATCATTGAGTTGAATGTCCCATTCAAAGATTGTAGTGCTGTCACGCAGTGAAGTTTCGATTTTTAAATGGTACGGCTAAGTGTAGATTGTGAGCCTGTCGTTATTATTATTCCCTTTAGATTTGGAGAATCTTCGTGCTCGGTCTTTTGATAAACACTTTAAATCTGGATGGAGTTTTTTATATAAGTTAGCACTAAGATTATTAAATAACGTATGAAACCAACGAATGGTCAAACATTTACTTATTTATGTAAGTTCTAATTTCCCTTTATGAATTTCTACAAGTTTAGATAATCAGTTTCAAAACGTAAATCTAATCACCCCTTCAACATGTAAAGAATTTGGAGCAATTAAATTAAACATGATCTATGTGTTTGATCTATCCATCTTTCTTTCTTTCTTCTTCTCTTTTCTTTTCTTATTATTAACATTTTGTTGTTTTTGTCAACGTAAGGTAGCCCACTTGGTAGAGATACATGTCTCTAAAAGGGGAAGTCTCAGTTTCAAACCTGAACAAATGAGAATAATTTAGAATTATTGGTGTAAAGGATTAACATTTGCTGTTTAAAAAAAACATTTTGTTGTTTCTTTATTTTGGTTTTATACTTTAGCTTGGTCTAAAGTCTAGAACTACTCTAGTCTCTGGGATCTTTTAGACATCAAGCAAAGCCGGACAAAACATATGCCATAGAATGGAACTAAGAATCATTGACTTTGTTTTGACCATTCTAACGATGATTGAACAATATACCTTTGGCATCAATACTAAAATGAGCTGTCAAAAATTTATTATAGAAAACAAGAGCAATTTATCTTTCTTTTTAACCACTTTGAGAAATTAATCTTGCATATTATTGGATATAATGGCTTGGAAATAACTTCTTACCAATCCAAACATCATATTCATAACTAATCCGTTCAGGATTATTTCTTTATCTTTTGCCTTATACTTATGAGTTAGTTTTATGCAACACAAGTACTTCCCCAGGAAAATTATCAAAATTATGGCTACATGTTATCTAAACCTAATATTATTTCTCTTGACATCTCCCATGAAAATCCGGCCGCTTCATTCACCGTACCTTGTGCAATGCAAGATAAGCAACAAACCGATACCCTATCAACATCAGTGCCATAATCGACAAATCCATTGCTATGTTATTTAATCCAACTGATTTAACCGCTTGAAAATCTGCAACTTTGCAATAAACCCCCCTTGAGCATTCGTAAAGATCATTTTCATCGTATTGAACCCCAAGAAGAAGCTTGTAACAATAGTAACTATAGCTCAAATACTTTAACCACACTATGAATGGAGGGATTCGTTGTACATAATATCCTCCAGCAATAAGGAAAACCAGGGTTGTAACTGAGGCTAAAGTAGTGGCTTGTTTTACATCCATAAGTATAGCACCAAAGGCCAGCCCCAGACTTTGGGCCACAAGAACAGTGTAGATTACTACGAGCCAGGAAAGGATGAAGGTGGAGAGGTCAGCTTTCAGCCCGCCCATCCAATAGAGTATGAAAGTAAAAGCAGTTGGGAGTGCAAGCTCGAGTGGGAGGTCACCTATGGTTCTTGCTAGGAAGTAAGAGGACAAACGGTACATTCCTGATGACCGTTCTTTAATAAGCATTCTTCTTTCTTGTGGGAAAGTAAAAACCGCATTGTAAAGTGGGTAGAATCCCCAAAAAACCGAGAAGAAGAAAAGCATCGCTATCTGCAAAAAGGAAAAAAAAATAAAGATGTTTTTGTTAGACGCCTAGTGTAAATCATAGAGCTGGCAAGACGGGTACAACTGAAAAAGAGTTTTGGTTAAGAGGAGGTCGAGTTGAGCCACAAATACTAATTATTCTTTTTTCTTATATATTATATGTTTCCTCGTAATTACAAATACAATGTTATTACAATACTAATTGGAATCTCTGATAGAACAATATAGGAGGTTGTATGCATTATAAATAGACTTAGATTGCTTTAAGCGAAAAAAATCTATTTTACCGCCTAAACCCAAGTTGACCCAATTATAAGCAAACGGGTCCCTCTAGTAAATTGATTCATGCTTCTGTACATTGATGATGAGGTTTTGAGATTCAGAATGCTCACACGATCTGCAATATGAGATGTCGGAGTCTGCCACCATAGGAGTCCGGCCAAAATAGCAACACTTACAACTTGAAAGATTCTAACTTATTGAAAGCTTCAAATCTCCTTTCTCTAAGTCCCCTGATAAGAAGCACCGTAAATTGATGCCACCAACTTGTGTACCATTGCTCTGATTGCACATGACTTCCTACTATTGAACAATGTTAGTTTATAAAACTATACACAAACAGTAGCATCTAGAGGTGTCAAAACGGGTGGGTCAGCAAAGTTAAGAAACGGGTTAAAATGATTAATCGCTCGTTATTGGTGATGTCACGTTGACTTTAAACACTTTTCATCCAATTTTTTCTATATGTTTATAATAGAATTAGTATGATTATAAATCATAAATTTATTTGATAAAGACCTAACCTCTCTTTTGAACAATTAGTATATCTTTTTTTATAAATCTTATAACCCGCTACATTCAAAACATTATCTGAGTTGACTCATTAACGAGTCGAAATTGCCACCTCTTTTAAACAGCGTATTATTCTTTTACTTTTCAAACCTTCTATTTCTGGATTGTAGTTGCAAACATCCAGATCATATAGACTTGTTTCAAAACAAGTGATGAGTTTTTTCCTGAGTGATTTTCGCTCTTCCTCGGCATCCTCACCTTGCTCATAATCATGCATTGTATCAGGTGCAATCCCTGTTTGACATTTTAATTTTATTATGCTTAGTAATGATTAAAGTTTATTTTTCTTAGTTTTGTGAACCCCACTCTATTAGATGAAACTAGAAAGAAGTAATTTACCGTTAGCAAGATCCAGTAACAGGTCAGCAGGGTTGACTGTGACAGATGTCGAAAACCCGATTGAAGAGAAATATTCCAAAGCTGTGGAAGCAGGACCATAGTAGATTTGTGAGCCTTCAGAGAGCAGCACCAGTTTATCAAACATATGGTATATCCGGGTAGACGGCTGGTGAATTGTGGTGACCACTGTTCGTCCACCACTAGCTAAGCGTTTGATTGTTGTGAGGATCCGCTGAGCCGTGGTTGAGTCCAAACCAGAAGTGGGCTCGTCTAACAACAACAAGCTTGGGTTAATCAACATTTCTTGACCTATGCTCACTCTCTTTTTCTCACCACCTGATATGCCTCTAAATAGTGGACCACCTATCATACTATTTTTGCACCTGGTCAAACCCAAGTCGGCTATTACTCGGTCAACATGGTTGACTTTATCGTCTCGGGTCAAACTGTTTGGAAGCCTTAACATAGCGGTGAATAAAAGGGTTTCTGTGACAGTAAGATGAGGATAGAGAACATCATCCTGAGTCACAAACCCGGTTCTTCTTTTAGTAGAGCCACAAAAGGGTTGGTTGTTATATGTTATGTTTCCTGCCAGTTTCCCGGTTAGCCGCCCTCCAAGAGCGGTTAGTAGGGTGGTTTTACCACTACCCGATGGACCCAACATGACTAGCATCTCTCCTGGACAAACCATTCCTGTAACACCGTTTAATATCACCTTCTCTCTTGCGCCCTTAAGTATAACTTTATATACAACCTTTTCAAACTGCAGAATTAAACACTTGTAAATATAAATTTGGAAGAAATTAGCAGGGTGGTAATTAATGGAGAGAAACCTACCTTTAACGTTATGGGGTATAAAGCCATGTGCTTTGAATGAGCATGAGCCTGAGTATGGTAATTAGCAGTGTGGTCATCGTCGGGTTTAACTGCATCTGGAACTTCTCCTTCCATGGTGGTGGTGGTGCTATACATGCTTTGGTCTTAACTCTTGAGTTGCATAATACAAGTATATATACATATAAGGATGTGTATGCATGCTTAACTATAAAGGTTGTTTGGATTCTGGTTCTGGGGTAATTGGTATTTTAATTTGAAATCTCCACAATGAGTATAACATTATGCTGCTTTTTATTTGATTATTATTTTAATGTATTAAACTTAAACAACTAGTTTTTATAGAAAAAGCTATCTATCTACCCCATACTTTTACAGTTTTACCTTCATTTCACAAACATCATTTTTCTCTCAGAAATGTCATTTTTTTATTATTAATCTATATATTCATTTATTTAACCATAAATTCTTGCCGCTTAAGCACCTTAAAAGTTCAAAATTTGTGGGTTCCACACTCACTTACAATTTTCTCAGTGTATGACTTGTGCAACTTGACTTGCTTTAGTGAAGTTTAAGGTCTACACGACACATCCTAAACGGAATGATTAGTAAGTTAAGAATCAATTAATGTAAGTCGAATAGTCGACGAAGGACCAAGTCTTAATAGAATTTGCGGGTCCTCCTGAAAACAAAGCAAAATCAAGAAAATTAATTAAAGTTAAAGCAAATGATTAAGAGCACGAGTCAAATTAGTGTTTAGGGGAATCCAAGTGGGGAGAGAATAGATGCTGATACTAATAACAGTAATGGGTCAAGAACAATGTAGTAGATGAGAAGGTGAATATATTATTCAAAGGCCAGAAATCAAATGAATACTTTTTCCTATTTAAAGTAAAGCAAACAGATTCTTTACTTTAAAATTTATGTCATATGTTTTTAGAAAAAGTTTACTCATGTTCATCTGGTCTGAATTGCGTCATAGCCGAAATCCAGATTAAATGGCTTCGGTATTGCAAGGGGCCGTTCATTAAAGATCCAATTCTAGGTAGAAAACCGAAAGAACTATGTGATCACTTGTACTCTTTGATTTAAATACATAAGGTCATTATATAACCGCTTACACAACTTTCTTTCCAACTCCCATTATATATGTGAAGCACTATGTACAATTGTTCCCACGGTTCTCTATTTAAAATTGGTTTCGTATTTAACGCCAAATAAAAGTAAAATATGTTCTGATCTTATGGTTTGAATTAATTTCTAAGAAATTGGATCCAAAATTAAAAGTTAGTAGAGATAATAGTCCATGCAAGTTAATACTTTTTTTTGGATGAATTATAGTAATATGTAACCTATTTTTACATTTTCAGGACAGAAAACCAGGGGAACTGCAATCCAATCAATAGAATCGTTTACACTACCTTTGTCATTCTGAGTTTACTAACGAGACGAATTTTTGCAATGTTTGTTTGCACGATTTAAGAAGAAACCGGCTTTATCTTTATGCATTTTGTCTTTCCTTAAATCACGTGAGCAATTATTATGTTGTACATATTATATACGCGATAATAATTCACTTTTAATAAAACAGATTACTGAGTTTGTATCCATTTCGTTTCATCTTGGCTAGAGTGTAAGCTAGCTGAGCATGAGCTTTAACTAGGCTTCAGGTCAAGCTTGTTTAACGAATGTGAGCTTGATCTCGAGCTTGTTTCAGTGGACCGTTGTTTCTAAAGCTTGATCTCGACTCCTAGCTTTTTTTAACCTTGAGGACCGTTTATTATTAATTATTTAAAAGTTTGACTCTATTCGAGCTTTTAGCGAGTCGATATTTAGTAGTTCACAAGCATATATCCTGGCTCGTTTACTCTCTTACAACAATAGCCTTAACATAAAATTTGAATTTTTATTTGTTAATATACTTGATATATATTCGTAAAGTGGATGGTTTAAATAAGAAAAAAAATGTTATAAGAAGAAAAGGAATAAGTTTAAACCAATAAGAATGTTTTATTTAATATTTGTATTTAACGATATTCTAAGGGTATTGGTAGGTACGGATTCCTCTACAAAGAATAAAAATCCTAAGAAGGCATAGGAATAAATATGTATGTATCATGTTTTGAACTTAGGCATAATGTTCTAAATTGTTTTGGTATGATATTACATAGAAAAATACTAAATGTAACAACTAAAAACATAATGCAATGTATTCTAAGCTTAAAACTTAAAATATCATGCCAAGAAAATTAAACACTGTGTTTTAAGTGTTAAGCAGTATGTTTTAGTTTTCATGCCAATAATTTTCTATATAATATCATGCCAAAACAACCCAAAACATCATTTCTAAGTACAAATTATGAAGTTTACATAGACTTCTTACACTTTTTAGAAAAAAAGTGTTTCTTAAAACTCAAAACATATCATACCCGGTACTTGTAAATGGTATTCTTAAATTAATGAATTAATTAAATTAAACTAATATATTATCTTTAAAGTATACTTTTTCAAAACAGACCAAAGTTACGACGAAAGATAAATTTTAATGTATGTAAGATAGATTAGGATATGTTTTGGATGAATTTCGATATATGTAGAGAGTGTGTGTATATATAATATATATATATATATGGTAGGGTTCATGCAAGAACCACCTTTATTGCGAGAACCGCGAGAACCAATGTGAATATAAAAAAGTATCTAAAAAATATAGAAAACACACAATTTTTTTTAAATCACTATATTTCGTCAGTAAAAAAAATTGTGTATTTTTTTGGTATTTTTTGTTGTGTTCACATTGGTTCTCGCGGTTCTAACAATAAAGGGTGGTTTCTAACGGATCTTTCTCCTATATAATAGAGGATGGTTTAAATGAGAATGATAAATATTGCGAGAACCGTGAGAACGAAAAAAAAACCACAAGAACTTGGTAAAAAACAATTGAAATTCAAAATTTCTTTTTACACTTATCATTATTATTCGAATACAATATTAAAAATTAAATCTAAACGTTAAAATTTACATGTACTCGTAATTAAAGAAAATTTACACTTGTGCAGGTTTGCCATTTACGTATGTGTAAGTTTGTTGTATTTACACATGTGTAAAAAACTAATTGAGCGTGATTTTGAAAGGAAGGATTAATTATTTAAGGAGTAAATTCTTTTTTTAATGTTGTATTTTAATTATAATAAGGTTTGTAATAAAAAAATGATTTTGATTGGTTTTCTTATTCGTTCTCACAATATTTAGCGTTCTCAAGATAACCCTATCATTAATATATATATAATATATATATATATATATATAATATATATAGGGTAGGGTTCTAGAGTGAATACTAGTGTATTTGTGAACTGAGTGAATTGATTTACACTTATGTGTTGATAATCAAGGGCTAGCATTAGTTCACTAGTGTTCACAACCAAGGGGGTTGTTCACAAATGAACCTAACCCTATATATATACTAGTAGAAAACCCACGTGATATGACGGCGTCGACAATTTACAATGTGGAACCTGTTTCCTGTTAGTTTATTAATCCTGTCTTGATATATTGTATAGTACGTCTATTAGTTTTCTTATTCGTAGAAGCGATCTAGTCTATATATGCCATAAGCCTGACAGCTAAATAATAATTTGACACTAAAATTATCAACTATTTGTAGAAACGATGTCGAATGTCGTGACGCCTTTTGAAACAGGAAATATAATTTGTTGTCCGACTATGTTTGGAACCTCACCAGCATTATTGACGCATTCCACAATACATTGGTGGCGTGAGCGAGGGTGTGTATAATTTTTTGATATATTTTGAGTACTTTTCACTCATTATTCAAGTTTTAAATTTATAAAACACGATATAACACTACCATTCTCTACAACACGCTAGGGCAAGTGCACCCATCGTTGGCGTAGTATAGTGATGGCAAGATACCGAGATCGTCCAAGGACACAAGTGTAACAACTCGTATTTTCGTTGTTATCTTTTTCCGTCTATTTCGTTTGTTATGTCATTGTAATCCGAGATTTGATTAAGAGGGTGGTTTATGTTTACTAAATACATTTTGTCATAACTATATTACATCTAAACGCCTATTAAACGCAACGCTAACTCAACACAATCACGAGTAACTATATTACCTTAAGAGCCGAGTGTGTTGTTGTACAATAACCACTTGTGCCTTCGGCATCGCTTATCACATCGCATCGCAAATGCAGTTATTATGTGGAGTTATGTTTTATGTGTGTTATATTTGTCTATGTTATGGTTTGCTATCGCTAAAACGCTCACACGCTCACGCAACTCGCTCTCTCTCATTACAATGGTAAAACAACGCTTAACGCTTCGCTAAAACGTTTAACATAACTATCTAATATGAACCGAATCACCAAACAAACACCTAACACGAAAATAACGAACAAAACTTAGCCAAAAGGCCAAGTTCGCCCGAAGTTGGGTACCCCAACTTCGCCCGAACTTGACCAGGCCTCAAGAAACCTCCAAAATCAGCAAGTTCACTCGAACTTGCACAAATTCCAGCAGATTGTGCCAAGTTCGGCTGAACTTGATGTCTGCCACTCTCATTTCTCCTCACCTATAAATACCCAACACCTCCATTCACGCTCCCCTTGCTGCAAGTTTGCCCCAGAGCTCCCAAAACCGAAAACCTTTGATTTCCAAGTAAGAATCAACCCGTTTTATGCAAAACTGCGACGTTTCTACTATGATTTTGCACAAGGATTACCTTCGTTTTCATCAAAACTCTTCTGTTTATGAAGATGTAACACCTCGTAAAAACCCGTCCTATAAAATTCCGACACGTGTCCCGCTGATCCTCGAATGCTGCATGCTAACGAGAGGGACTAAACTTGCCAACATGTTAAATTATAACCTCTGAACGGCAAGCCACGAAATCGAGGGACCAAAAGTGCAAAAATGCAAAATTTTCAAGTTCTGGGAGGCGGTTACGGACCGCAAGTCCTTTTCGGTTACGGTCCGTAACCACCTTTGAATTACGCGTGCCAAAAGACCCTTACGGTCCGCAAGTGGTCGCCAGCGAGTGATTTCTTGGCAGCCTCCTGTTCTTCCACCTTGTACGCAATGCCACCTATTCCCCTACTCTTTACACGTCCCAAAACACTTGTTTAACTCTCATGGCACCTGCTAACACCTAGCATTACATGAGTCTTGATCCTTGGGTATAAATATGAATGAACTTCAACTCCATTCCTTGCTCATTCTTACACAATCTTCTCTACTTCTCTTCTGGAGGTTCCTGACCATAAAGGGACTTCCTAATCAAGTTATTTTTGTGCTAGGACCTTGTGTAAGTGTTCCTAGCCCTCCTTAGGCTTTGAGCCAAAGTCAAAGCATTGGCGTAAAAACGCTTTGACTTTCGGCTAAGACCATTACGGTCCAGCCCACGCTCGTAACGAATGTGGCTATGTGATCATAATTAGGTAGGTGTTAAACCCTCAAGAGGGCACCTCCTGATTACCACGTTTGCTTGGTCAATTGACGGGTCAAAGTTATATTAATAAAAAGTCAAACGGGTCAGTTTTGAAGAAAATTCATATCTAGCAATGTAGGTGCTATAAAATCAGTTTCAACACTTTAATAACTTTGTAATAAGTATTAGAACATGTCTAAACGTGTTCGGCCCGTCACGTCCAAGTTTAAGGTCGGTTCGCAACCGAAAGTCGCAAAAGCTGAGTTTTGCTTTGACTTTCAGTTCTGGCCCGATTTAGCAACCTTAGCTACTGAAATTAGGTTGCATTGTGACCATGATATATTGTACTATAACCTCTGGTGTTATATGACATGGTTGCTTAGTAATCCGAGTATTTATGCAAACTTCCACATAATATACCGAATTTTGCTAAAAGGTCCCTAAGAGCTTAAAAACAAGTTAAACCATACATGAGCATAAAAATGAGTTATAAACTGATGTACTAAGTTATTGAACTTATGTTGAGGCCAATTTTCTGATTTAAATCCAAGAAATGGTTATTTTGCATAGTTTACGCATTTTGCGACCAAATTACCTTTTAACACATAAATGGCATTAAAACATAACTTTGGCCTCAAAACTCTTTACATACTGATGTAATATCATAATTATGATTATTTGGGATGTCAATCAGATTATAACTTGGGTTTATATACAAGTCCATGTATTAAGTCCTTAAATGACGATATTGCCCTTTTCGGCACCAAAAAGGAGTTTTAACCATTTTTAATGAACAAAACCTATTATCTACTTATGTATTACATTATACAACATATTTTCATATACAAATCTGTTCATAACATCAGCTTCACTCAAACACCATTTAAATCGTCATTTAGCGACTTAATCGTCGTTTCGGCGCATAGTATGGTTTAAAACCATATTAAAGCATCGAGACTTGATACCTACTGATTTAAAACTTATTTTCAACATATTCACAGTAGGTACATAATCTAAACTCAGATTCCTAAATAATTTGTCAAGTGATGTGTGAAATGACCAAAATACCATTTCGAGGCATAGTTTGGTCTTAAACTCTAAAACCACACATATATTTGATATCCTACTGATATAATATCATAGTTAAACTATTTTTACAGTAAGTTTATAACCATTATATCAGTTTGCTCATGAAGTCTTTATATAAGCCGTAAAATTACCAAAATGCCCTTTTAAGGCATAAATGGATTTTAAAACCATAACGGACCAACGTGTTGATAACTCACTGATGTTACAACATATTTAAAGTAAAATGGCATATGGAACTTGTATAGGACTCACCTGGTTACCCGATTTCGCTTATATGCGTACGGTTCGGCCTACGTAACTAGTTTACGTAATTTAACCAAAACGGGTTTAACCTTATCATTTTATCTTCAAAATCCAGAATGTAACATGTTTACCCATATTAAACGAGTCTTCGTACTTGTCGGGTTTAAACTACATTCTATTACGGTCATCGCTTAATCTAGCGTTTAGTACCGTTATTATCTTTAAGCTACCCGGTTCGAGTCTACAAAGTAGATAGGACCCGTTAGCTTTCTAATTGGTTATAAACACAATCATTTCCAGACTAAGAGCCTCCCGGTAGATTGTCATCTAAGCTTACTTTTTGAATATTTGGCTGAGTTACTTATCTTATTTGAAGAATTTGCTCAGGTAAATACTTTTAACTTATTTTCCCTTTACGGGCTTGAGATACAGTATAATAATACCGCTTGGTCGGGTATGGGATCATGTTATCGGATTGTGATTTACTAAATCCTTATAACCCATTTTATTCTGTATTGTTTGATAACTTAAACATTGGGGGTTAATTCGACCATTTCTGGGATATCCTTGGCTCATTTAAGTTACTAATGGCCACGACCTTAGCGCGGGGTGTAGGCATACACCCGACAGACGCTAATGCTAATAAAATATTGAATCCCACTGGTTGATTATTTAAGTGGTGTGTCGGTTAATCAGGTTACTCAGTTTCTGCACCGGACCCCATATGTATTGACAAACATGTAAAACTGTAAACAAGGTCATTTTGAACTATCCAAGTTATTTATAAAACGTGCCAAGTGCACCAAAAATCATCTTAAATAAATGTTTTCAAAAAGGAGTCGGTTATTAGTATAAGTGAAAACTGACGTATTTTCAAAAGTCAAAGTTACAGGTGGCAACACGCAATAGATTGGGAGCTGCGCTATTGTGACAATAGAGGAATTTTCAAGTCTCTAGGTTGCTTAAAGTCTGTCGAACAATACTTTGTATATTTTATTCGATCCGCCTGTGGATTTTTTCGTTACAAGCCTTGTAATTTATTTTGAACTTTGGACATTCGGTTTGTAATAGTAATTTAAATCCAAGACTTCCGATGTGCATGTGTTTGTTTGGTTATGATGTTATCAACTACGTCATGATATTCCCCAACCGGGCCCACCGGGTTACACGTGGAAATCAGGGTGTGACAGGTTGGTATCAGAGCCAACGTTCGAGTGAATTAAACACTATCCTTTTGTGTTTAATCTTAAAAATACACAATAGCACATTCCTTAGACTTCCAAGTCTAGGCTTTGACCTAAGAGTACTCATTTCATTATTAGTTATTATTATTGTTTTGCTTTATTTTAACTCGTTGTTGAAGCAGGAAATATGCCGCCAAAATTCAGACGCGGAGGCAAGGGAAAAGGATCCATGAGGGGTGGACCCTCTATGACTGGACCATCTTTTAGACCACCATTCCGACCCTCTCTAGCTGGAGCAGCTAATCTGCATGAGCATAACCCTTACGAAGGATCCGGAGATGCTTCGTCCCCATTCGAACCATATAGACATTCGATTTCACACGAATATTCTCCACCTCAATCACATTCCCAACATTCCTACCATTCTCACCATTCTCACCACTCCCACCAATCACACCATTCTAATTCTCATTCTCACCAAGAATACTTTAACTTTAACTTTGACAACCCTGTTAACCAACCCTCACCTGAAACCCCTCCAGTTGACTCACCAACGCATATGGAGGAAGATTCTGATCGGGAGGAATTTCTTCCACAAACCGGATCGTAAGGTCATACCATCGAGTTGTCTAGTGGCTCAACTCCTTGGCAGGGTCTCCGTTTCTAGGTCCTGATGACTATGAACAAAGATGGTCTCAGTACGTGTTCGTTAATCCACCCTCTCACCACAGCACTCCCCAACACCATACCCCATCACCACATCCTCAAGCCGAGGATGTAGAAATGCAACAGGTGGACCAACCTCAGCCACCACCTGAGTCATCATCACGCCGAAGGTGTGGGGTACGCATGTTGGTGCGTGCTTGTCAGAGGTCGGGTTCGCTACCACCTTTGCCACCATCATACCCAGTCATCTCGGAGGACCCGCAAATGGGTGGGCCCTCGAACACATCACCAGTGGTGGAACCCCCGCCACAACCAACTGTTGAACCTCAACCTCAACCATCACTACCACCACCAGATTTTGCTAACCCAATACCTACTTACACAGGCCCGTCAGGGTTTAACTCTTGTAACAACTCGAAAATTCGTTGTTATCTTTTTCCTTGTTTTTATCGCTGTACTTCTTTTGTAATCCCGAGATTCGGTTTATAATAAAGTTTATGTTGATTACTTATGGTGTTGTACGTTATTATCGCATCTAATCGCTTATTAAATCGCATCGTTAATCTCATCGCATTGCAAATTGCAATTGTTTATGTGGTTTTATATTATTTATGTGTTATGTGTGTTTGTGGTTATGTTTACGCTCGCTATCACATCGCTCTCGCACTCTCGAATCGCTAAATCGCACTATTATACCAATTATAACGCTTAATAACTAACTAATACGAACCGAATAGCCAAACGAACATTTAACGCGAAACAAACGGAGAAAACCCAACATTTGGACAAGTTCGCTTGAACTTGGGTGACCACAAGTTAGGCCGAACTTGGCTGGCCAAACAAGAATTTCCTCCCTTACTCTCAAGTTCGCTCGAACTTGATTGATTCCTCACAAAATCAACAAGTTCGGCCGAACTTGACTGGGTCCTCTTGAAAATCTAGCAAGTTCGCCAGAACTTGCATGAATCTCATGCAAGTTCGACCGAACTTGGTCTCCATCAAAGTGAGTTCTCATGACGGGCATGTAGTAACTGGAAGGGTACGAGTACCGATAGTATCAGCTCTCATTTTGCCTTCTTCTATAAATACCAAGCTCTGTTCTCTCATTCGAACTTACTGCAAGTTCGCCCAGAGCTCTCAAAACCCGAAACCTTCGTGTCCTAAGTAAGAATCAACCTGATTTCACTACAACAACGTTTATCAACGATCTATAAAGGTTTACAACGATTTTGGCACAAGGCGTAGCCTTCGTTTTCATCAAAACTCATTCTTTTACGAAAACCTTCATCTTTTTCTTCAAAAACTACTGTTTTAAGCTTAGATCTACACAATACGAGTTCGTTTGGCGATAGTAGAGACTTCCCAAACATGAGATCTGCAAGATCTCGGCTTGTAAGTGATAGATCTGAGAAAAACCTTTGAAACCCATTGATTTCTACACAAGATACGGACTTTTGATGATGTTTTGTTCATTTTTTGGTATGAAACGAAGCATCTATCATTCAAGATCCCATATCTGGAAGTACAATGATGTTTATGTTGGTTTACACAAGCCGGACTAATCCGAACGAACCCCGAGTTCACCCGGATTAGCCCACGCTTTTGTAAAACGGCTAAAACAGCTCTAAAAGTCCTCTCCGACCTAAGTTTGCTCAGTAGCATAGGGTTGGAGGGATGAACACTCGATTTTTCTCAGCAAACGACGCGAAAACGCATGATTTTGGACCCGAAAACATCAAGTTCGCTCGAGAATCACTAGCACAACAGGTCAAGTTCGACTGAACTTGTACCCAAATGGGTCAAGTTCGACCGAACTTGAGCCAATTTCATCAATCTTCTCACAAGTTCGCTCGAACTTGCCTAATTTCCCAAGAAATCAAGCAAGTTCGCCCGAACTTGTTTCTTTCCATTTCAACTGAAGTTTCCTAGAACCAAGTTCGACCGAACTTGACTCACAACCCACCAAACCATACAAGTTCGCTCAAACTTGTGTGTTTACACACAAGTTCACCCGAACTTGGCTACTGCCCAACCAAAACTTAACCGCAGCTTTCGGAGACTGATGCACTTCCGTTCGCGTGTGCAGGCTGATCCGGCCTCTTCTCAACTCTCCTCAGATCCCAAACTCTTACCTAAACGCACCCACAATGAGTATACTTGACCCATTTTCGATTTAACGCACTTTTTGGGTGTTACATACGTTCCTATATTAAAATCACATCACAAATCAAACTGTTTATCACACGCGAATAATCTGATTGTGTATGCTCAATACGGGATACTAGAAACATGTGACTAGGACTTATTTTCGTTAACTTGCTTCCTTAGCTAGTATGGTACTATAGTGTGGCTTACACCCGACAGGGTCTAGTTAGGATGGACGCGCAAGCCTTCTCACGGTAGTTAGCATGAGAAATAAGCCTATGTTAATCTGTATGAAAATGCTTCGGTGTATCATGCTATGTAGTTAGATTATTTCACGAACGCTTTCTCGATTATGCTAGTAGTACTTAAACCTGTATGCTCACCTTTACTTAATTGTATTGACTTGTATTTTAACGTATGTAACAGGTTGAGGATTTAGCGTGGATGCTGGATGCTGCTTAGTTTAGTCTGTTTTGTTTAGTTAGTTTGTTGATGGATTTCAGATTTGGAACTTATGTATGAAATCTAGGGGAAATCGAACCCGGTTGAATTTTATGAGAAATCTCCGTTTTGTAATAATTGTTTAAATGTTACGTTTAATAGTATGGGATATTAAGTAGGTCGTGATATGATTAAATGATTGCTATGGAACATCTCGTGAAATCAATCTGGTCGCCTAGTGCCACTAACCACGATGTTTCCGCCATCAGTTGGGGTGTGACAACTCTATTGACCCTCCTGGTTTGTATAACTATATCCACCATGGGCTGGAACAGGATCCATATTATGACGCAGTTATTCATAATAACCTCTATCATTCTTCTTACCCTAATTACCCACCTCCTTATGCCACTACCGGGTATCCACCTTATGGATATTCATATCCAGTTGCGCCTCAGCCGCAACCACCTCCACCTCAGCCTCAACCCTAACCACAAGCACAACTCGAGGCCATTAATGAGGCCTTAGATCAGGTCAGGGAAATGCGGCAACAAGTTAAGAAGTCAGAGAAAAAAACAACCAAATTTATCAAGAAACTTTATAAAGCTGTAAAAGGGGGAAAGGATGAGTAGTTTTTGTTTCAATTATGTAATTTAAATTCCAAAAAGTCCCTGCATGGACATTGTTATTTCTATTAAGCCCCTGCGTGGGTATGTTTTTCTTGTAATAAGTCCCTGTGCAGACAAGATTTTGTATTGAGACCTGTTTAGAGGAAAAATATGTAATCCTTATCGTTTTTAGTGAAATTTTGGAATTTTGCTTTAAAGTACATTCTTGTTACTTCCTTTGTTAATTCGAGCGTCTCGATTTTAATTCGATTGTATCGCTCCGCTATAAATTCCAAAAGACCTTCTTGATGGTTTATACATGCCAAGTGATTATGTCATGTTAATTGGCAAAATAGATGGTAGTTAAGATGGAATAATCTTCTACTATGATAGTTAAGGAAGATTATCCCTTTTATCGAGAGGTAGTAACCATGCTTAAACTTCCTAGCCTCTATGGTCAATGCAATCATGGATAACCTGTTAAACCATTTTAAGACGTCATTCTATGTTAATATTCAAGTAATATTAACACTCCTGGCAATGCGGCATGAGGAACCACACCAGCCATCAAAATAGTTGAACTTTGATTCAAATATTATAAGTCTAAATGATCATTATGGTCAAGACTAACGTCATCATTATGATAATAAGTGTTCTAACACCCATTAGAGGTGTAATACCCACGGGTTATGTTATAACATCCATTAGTGATGTAGTGCCCACGGGTCATCTGTGTTCTATGCCCATTAGTGACACTAACAATTGTAGTCCCTGACTCTCTGTTCAAATCTTATTAGTCTACGTGACAAAGGATCTTGTGCCATTTCTTTCGTCCTTGTGACAAGCTCTCGAATAAACCTTATGAAACAATGATAGACGCGACGTTATGATCCGCTATCAAGAATTTTCTGGACTACGTCCAAAATCCTAAAATACTTGTGATGGTCCTTTTGAGGCCTAGGTTATATACTCTTAGTTTTGTTAAAAAGTTTGGATGGTTTAACAATACCATGACTAACATATGAATTACCCATTTCGGTATATAGCACATAGAATCTAAGATGGCAAATTCTGACTGCGCAAGCAGTAATCACAACAATGACAGCCGAAACAAAGCAAATATAGTCATCAACGAGGACGACTTCCAGGCTCGCATTGAGGCAGCTGTAGGTAAGGCTATGGAAAAACCCTTCGAAAAATTTAATAGGACGAGTGCCTCGCATTCTATGACTGTATCCAAACCGCCCTCGAAACCTCCTACCTCTAATAAAAAAGGAGAGTTCAGAGCACCCCTCAAATATGAGGGACGAGTCTAAAAAGCAAGAGATCCGAGATAAGACTAATACATCCAAAGATGGATGCTCATACAAATACTTCATCACATGCAAGCCACGAGAGTTTAATGGGGAAAGGGAGCCATTGAGACCCTGAGATGGCTCGATGAGATCGAAACAGTAGTTGATATCAGTGGCTGCGCTGATAAAGATATCATGAAGTTTGTATCACAGTCATTTAAAGGTAGCGCCCTAATATGGTGGAAGGCTTTAATGCAATCCTCAGGAAAAGTCCACCTATATAACTTGGGATGGTCCCAATTCGTGGACCTTGTTAAGGACACATACTGCCCACCGCATAAGGTGGAAAAGATAGAGATGGATTTTCTAGATCTAACGATGAAAAACCTCGGTTGTCGGAAGTTTGTTACCGACTTCGATTTATACTCTCGGCTAGTACCTTATCTGGTCACGCCAGAACCTAAGCGCATCGCATGCTTCATTAATGCTTTAGCTCCACGAGATCAGGAGCTTAGTTACGGCTGTTCAGCCTAGCACATACAAATCTGTCGTTGAGCTAGCTCTGTCTCTCACTCAAGACTTTGTGAGGAGAGTGTCGGCTTGAAAGGAAGCAGAGGGAAAAAGGAAAAGGGAGGATGACAACTCCCAGAGGTTCAAAAAGAAAGGAAAGTTTAGATCCCACAAGAACCAGAGTAGGCCTGGGGATAAGCCTGAATGTAAAATCTGCAAGAAATGACACAGTGGACAGTGTCAGTTTGATCCACAAGCGAAACTATGTGGTATTTGTAAAAAGATGGGACACAAAACCCTGGATTGCAGGGATATCAAGGATGCGACCTGCTTCAAATGTGGTGAGAAAGGCCACATAAAGACTAACTGCTCCAAGGGTGCAAAAGATGAAAATGCAAAATCTAGCGGAGCTAAGAAAACCAATGGTCGAGCCTTTCAGATGAGTACTCGAGAAGTTGTCAATGACAACAACGTTATAACAGGTACTTTCCTCATCAACTACACTTTTAGTAGAGTTCTATTTGATTCGGGAGCTGATAAGTCGTTTGTTGGCCATAAGTTTAGCAAACTATTAAACTTGCCCGTAAGAACTCTAGACATATCATATGAGGTAGAACTTGCTGACGGAACCATTGAGACCACTTCTTCAATTCTGGATGGATGTTTTATATCCATCAAGAATCATTTGATTCCTATCTCTCTTCTGCCAATGAAATTGGCGGGGTTCGATATAGTCTTAGGCATGGATTGGTTATCCCATAACCAAGCCCGCATTGCCTGTGATAAGAAACTAATCGAGATCAAAACCCCATCCAGAGAAATGCTCACCATATACGGAGATATACACTACGGGTTGCCAGAACAAGTTGCCATGCTCAAGGCCTCCCAAAGTATGAAGAGAGGTTGTGTCATTTATATGGCGCAAGTAAACGTTGATGAACCTAAGCCGAAGATTGAAGACATACCCGTTATTTCGAATTACCCAGATGTTTTCCCTGAGGAATTACCCGGTTTACCCCCTAATAGACAAGTGGAGTTTAGGATTGA
This sequence comes from Scalesia atractyloides, assembly GCA_947069175.1. Lineage (NCBI taxonomy): Eukaryota > Viridiplantae > Streptophyta > Magnoliopsida > Asterales > Asteraceae > Scalesia > Scalesia atractyloides. The sequence goes on along the minus strand of CAMTDV010000016.1, from coordinate 54,396,981 downwards.
CATCTTGCCTGGATCTGCACCTATTGCAAGAGCGCCTTATCGTTTAGCCCCAACAGAAATGAAAGAACTGAGAACCCAACTCGATGAACTTTTAGAAAAAGGCTATTCAGCCTAGTTCATCACCATGGGGAGCTCTGATCTTATTCGTTAAAAAGAAGGATGGTTCAATGCGTATGTGCATTGATTACCGTAAGCTTAACAAAATAACGATCAAGAATCGATACCCTTTGCCCAGGATCGACGATTTATTCGATCAACTTCAAGGAGCAAGTTACTTTTCGAAGATAGTTTTAAGATCAGGATATCATCAGTTGAAGGTTAGGAGTGAAGACGTTCCCAATACCGCATTCAGAACATGATATGGACATTATGAATTCCTAGTGATGCCTTTTGGGCTTACCAATGCACCCGCAGCATTCATAAACCTCATTAATAGAGTCTGCAAGCCTTACTTAGATAAGTTTGTCATAGTCTTCATTGACAACATACTTATCTATTCTTGTAATCAATCCGATCACGAGAAACATCTTAGGTGCATTCTTGAATTGCCACAAAAAGAGAAGTTGTATGCTAAATTCTCCAAATGCGAATTCTGGCTTCGCGAGGTCCAATTCCTCGAACCTGTAGTAAGTAAGCGTGGTATCCAAGTGGATCCCGCTAAGATTGAAGCTATCATGAATTGGGAAGCACCAAGGACCCCTTCTGAAGTACGCAGTTTCCTAGGACTGGCTGTTACTATAGAAGGTTTACTGAGAATTTCTCCAGGATAGCCACTCCCCCGATTGCTCTGACTCGCAAGAATATCAAGTTTGATTGGGACCAAAGCAACAAGAGTCTTTTGAGACCTTGAAACAGAAATTAATCAATGCTCCAGTATTAACTTCACCGGAAGGCCGTCGCACATAGGCATGGGTTGTGTGCTTATGCAAAGAGGCAAGGTGATTGCCTATGCATCGCGACACTAAAGGTGCATGAAAAGAACTACACCACCCATGATTTGGAATTGGGTGCCGTTGTATTTGCACTTAAGTTGTGGAGGCATCACCTATATGGAACAAAGTGTATCATATACCATTTGTTTAATCAGAGGGACTTAAACCTGCGACAACGCCGTTGGATGGAAACCCTTAATGATTATGATTGTGAAATCCGATACCATCCCGGCAAAGCAAATGTGGTCGCTGATGCGCTTAGTCACAAAGAAAGGATTAAACCCTTGAGGATTAACGCCAAAAGCATCAAAGTCAGAAATAGTTTGAACGAAAGGCTTCTTGATGCACAGAGCAAGCCTTGAGGGAGGTTAATATTGCCAATGAGGGATTAAGTGGAACTTTTGAATAGTTAACACCTGGTGATGATGGAATCCTCAGATTCAATGGGCGAATTTGGGTTCCAATCTTTGGAGGACTTAGAGAATTGATCCTCCAGGAAGCACATAGTTCCAAGTATTCCGTTCACCCAGGAGGTGACAAGATGTACAAAGACTTGAAGTCTAACTACTGGTGGATGGGTTTGAAGAAATCCATAGCCACTCATGTATCAAGGTGTCTGACGTGTTCGCAAGTGAAAGCCGAACACCAAAAACCGTCAGGACTCCTACAACAATTGGAGATTCCCACATGGAAATGGGAACTAATAACCATGGATTTCATAACCAAGCTACCCAAGACTAAAAGCGGAAACGACACCATTTGGGTCATCATCGATAGACTGACTAAGTCAGCACACTTCTTACCAATAAAGGAAACTTCTAGTTCAGACAAATTGGCAAAGATGTATGTGGACAAAATTGTGTCTTTACAAGGAGTGCCGGTGTCTATCGTATCTGATAGAGATACAAGATACACCTCTCATTTTTGGAAAAGCTTCCAGCAGTCTCTAGGCACTCGTCTGAACTTTAGTACGGCTTATCATCCGCAGACTGACAGACAAAGTGAGCGAACTATTCAAACGCTTGAGGATATGCTTCGAGCATGTGTGATTGATTTAGGTGGTAGTTGGGGCGATCACCTACCTTTGATTGAATTCTCCTATAACAATAGTTATCATACGAGCAATAAAGCTGCACCTTTTGAGGCCTTATATGGGAGAAAATGCCGAACACCTATTTGTTGGGCCGAAGTTGGGGAAGCCCAACTAACAGGCCCAGAGATCGTTCTAGAAACAACGGAAAAAGTTGGACAAATCCTTGACTGCTTAAAAGTTGCACGAGATCGACAGAAAAGTTACGCTGACAAGAGACGTAAACCTTTGAAGTTCCAAGTAGGGGACAAGCTTATGCTAAAGGTATCACCTTGGAAAGGTGTAATGCGTTTTGGTAAAAAGGGTAAGCTAAGCCCAAGATATATAGGTCCATTCGAACTCATCGAATGTATCGGTTCAATGGCTTACAAGCTTAAGCTACCCGAATATATTGTACTATAACCTTTGGTGTTATATGACATGGTTGCTTAGTAATCCGAGTATTTATGCAAGCTTCCACATAATATGCCGAATTTTGCTAAAAGGTCCATCAGAGCTTAAAAACAAGTTAAACCATACATGAGCATAAAAATGAGTTATAAACTGATGTACTAAGTTATTGAACGTATGTTGAGGCCAATTTTCTGATTTAAATCCAGGAAATGGTTATTTCGCATAGTTTACGCATTTTGCGACCAAATTACCTTTTAACACATATATGGCATTAAAACATAACTTTGGCCTCAAAACTCTTTACATACTGATGTAATATCATAATTAGGATTATTTGGGATGTCAATTCAGATTATAACTTGGGTTTATATACAAGTCCATGTATTAAGTCCTTAAATGACGATATTGCCCTTTTCGGCTCCAAAAAGGAGTTTTAACCATTTTTAATGAACAAACCTATTATCTAATTATGTATACATTATACAACATATTTTCATCATACAAATCTGTTCATAACATCAGCTTCACTCAAACACCATTTAAATCGTCATTTAGCGACTTAATCGCCGTTTCGGCGCATAGTATGGTTTAAAACCATATTAAAGCATCGAGACTTGATACCTACTGATTTCAAACTTATTTTCAACATATTCACAGTAGGTACATAATCTAAACTCAGATTCCCAAATAATTTGTCATGTGATGTGTGAAATGACCAAAATACCTTTCGAGGCATAGTTTGGTCTTAAACTCTAAAACCACACATATACTTGATATCCTACTAATATAACATCATAGTTAAACTATTTTTACAGTAAGTTTATAACCATTATATCAGTTTGCTCATGAAGTCTTTTTATAAGCCGTAAAACCAAAATGCCCTTTTAAGGCATAAATGGATTTTAAAACCATAACGGACCAACGTGTTAATAACTCACTGATGTTACAACATATCTAAAGTAAAATAGCATATGGAACTTGTATAGGACTCACCCGGTTACCCGATTTCGCTTATATGCGTACGGTTTGGCCTACGTAACTAGTTTACGTAATTTAAAAAAAACGGGTTTAACCTTATCATTTATCTTCAAAATCCATAATGTAACATGTTTAACCATATTAAACGAGTCTTCGTACTTGTCGGGTTTAAACTACATTCTATTACAGTCATCGCTTAATCTAGCGTTTAGTACCGTTATTATCTTTAAGCTACCCGGTTCGAGTCTACAAAGTAGATAGGACCCGTTAGCATTCTAATTGGTTATACACACAATCATTTCCAGACTAAGAGCCTCCCGGTAGATTGTCATCTAAGCTTACTTTTTGAATATTCGGCTGAGTTACTTATCTTATTTGAAGAATTTGCTCATGTAAATATTTTAACTTATTTTCCCTATACGGGCTTGGGATACAATATAATAATACCGCTTGGTCGAGTATGGGATCATGTTATCGGATTGTGATTTACTAAATCCTTATAACCCGTTTTATTTTGTAATGTTTGATAACTTAAACATTGGGGGTTAATTCGACCATGTCTGGGATATCCTTGGCTCATTTAAGTTACTAATGGCCACGAACTTAAGCGTGGGGTTTAGGCATACACCCGACAGACGCTAATGCTAATAAAATATTGAATCCCACTAGTGGATTATTTAAGTGGCATGTCGGTTAATCAGGTTATTCGGTTTCTGCACCAGACCCCATATGTATTGACAAACATGTAAAACTGTAAACAAGGTCATTTTGAACTATCCCAGGTTATTTATAAAACGTGCCAAGTGCACCAAAAATCATCTTAAATAAATGTTTTCAAAAAGGAGTCGGTTATTAGTATTTACCAGTGAAAACAGACGTATTTTCAAAAGACCAAGTTACAGGTGGCAACACGCAATAGATCGGGAGCTGCGCTATAGTGACAATAGAGGAATTTGCAAGTCTCTAGGTTGCTTAAAGTCTGTCGAACAATACTTTGTATATTTTATTCGACCCGCCTGTCGATCTTTTCATTACAAGCCTTGTAATTTATTTTGAACTTTGGACATTCGGTTTGTAATAGTAATTTAAATCCAAGACTTCCGATGTGCATGTGTTTGTTTGGTTATGATGTTATCAACTACGTCACGATATTCCCCAACCGGTCCCACCGGGTTACACGTAGAAATCGGGGTGTGACAGAAAATCTTCATCTTTTTCTATAAAACTTCTTCTTTTCACTTAGATCTACACTAAACGAGTGTATTTGGGCTTAGCTCTGGCTTCCCAAGCTAGAGATCTTTATGATTCGACTTACCAAGTGTTAGATCTGAGTAAAACCTTTTTAAGCATTGATTTTTACACAGAATACGGACTAATGACGTACGTTTCGTTCACTATGAAGTGGAACGAGGCGTTGTCAAGCAAGATCTCAGATCCGGAAGTACAAGGACGATATCATCACCTTGCACGAACTAGACTAACCCGTACGAAACATCCAGTTCGCCCGGATTAGCCTGAGTTCCTGTAAAGTGGCTAAAACTCGCTCCAAAAGACCTCTCCAGCCTATGTTTTGCTCAGTAGCTTAAGGTTGGAGGGATGGATACTCGATTTCCTCAACAAGCAACGCGAAAACTCATGATTTGGTGACCAAAACAGTCAAGTTCGCTCCAGAAGTTGCTGTCATCATATTGATGACCAACTTCGCTCGAACTTGTCCAAATCTCAAGTGAATCAGTCAAGTTTGCCCGAACTTGTACAGTTTCTAAGGAAACCAGACAAGTTCGCCCGAACTTGTTCTAACTGTAAGATTCCAGTCAAGTTCGCCCGAACTTGTACCTTTTTCTAAGAAAAGGTACCAAGTTTTCCCGAACTTGTACGTTCCAGAACATTTCAAGAAAGTTCGCCCAACCTTGTACCAAATCCAAGATATTTGGTACAACTTCGCCCGAACTTGTCCACTGCTCCTTCACGCTTCGACCGTTTCAGCACTTCGGAAGACTGATGCACTTTTGTCCGCGTTTACAAGCTGAACTGGCGCTCCCTTTAATCCATATCAGATCCCATCTCTCTCTTAACGCACCGACGGTGAGTATACTTGAACCCCTTTTTACGCTTAAACGCACTTTTGGGTGTCACATATGTTCCATATCAAAACAAATCACACAACTCAAAACGCTTATTCGCAACCCGCCTTTTTATGATTATACGTGAATCGATGAATTGTATGTATTGTTGGTTTGTATGCCACCCTTAACATGATAGCTTGCTAGAGGTTGACCCGCCCCCGGAGGCCCGGGGTTGTTAAGGCTCGCACTTTTTACTTCTCATTTATTTTCTCTTTAGGACGTGGACACTTGTTCGTGTGCCTCGCACTCGCGGTTTGGTGGTTTACATGTATCAATGTAGTAGTATAATTCACATCTCTTATGTATGTTCATGCGGTGTTTGCTTAACGCTTTCTATATATGCAAACCTGTATGCTCACCTTTACTTCATTGTATTGACGTTTATTTTAACATATGTGACAGGTTGATGACTTTTGCTGAAAATGATTAGGGCTATCTTTAGAAACTCATGTAATAGAAATCTAGGGAAGATCGGATTGGATATGTTTTAAGAGATGTTATGTTTTGTAATAATTGATTTGAGATATTGGTTGATTGAATGGGAAGTTGACTATTTAAAATATCGTCATTATTAGTTGTTTTGGAATTTCTCTTGAAACAATCTGATTCGCCTAGTGTCGCGCCCTGATGTTTCCGGCATCTGTTGGGGTGTGACAGATTGGTATTAGAGCCATAACTATAGGGAAAATTAGGTAGAACTGTCATGTTTGACCTAGTCTATAGTTAGGATACCAAATCAGACCGTTACGCATCGATTAAACGCCCAACACAAGTACGAACTGATAACTTCGCTCGAAATTGGCCAAGTTCGCCCGAACTTGACCAAGTTCGCTCGAACTTGACCAAGTTCGCTAGAAGTTGACTCAGTCCCCTCAAAACTCAACAAGTTCGCTCGAAGATGATAAAGTTCGCTCAAAGTTAGGCAAATTCGCCCGAACTTGATCATACACCTTTGAAATGGACTTTTAAATTACGTATGCTTTTCCTAAAGCTACCACAATACATGTGAAAACGCTCGTATCACACAAAACGAGTGATCAAGTCGAGATTAGGTTTGAAAACCAAGAACTCTCGATAAGATCATTCACTCCACGCATCCTCTATCGCACGAGATACCTTCGTTGAGTTAGGAGTGATATCTAAACCTCGACGGAAATTCTCCATTTCTATCTAGTGAACTCCCAATTTGATCGGTGAGCATAACCACAACTAGGAATGAAGTTGTTAAGTTAGCGGTGAAACCCGCATCTTAATAACTAGTTCCACTCCTCGATTTTCAATCTCACCAAAGTCTCGACTATTTCGATGACTCGGAACACGACGTAATTGGAAGGATAAATGTCGTTAAACGTTGTACGGCGAGATCATTTGTCTATTAGGCCAAATTGTGTGCCCGAACTCAGAGAATTGTCGAACCACTTTGGGTAGTCGCTGTCTCAAAACCCAGGAAACTCTAAATTGGTTTAAGCCTCCAATCGTCGATTTTACGCATCATCGAGTTTTATTATTATTTATGTGTTTGAACTTTTGTGGATTTCTCGCTTTATCGATTTCTCGAGTTATCGCTTTTACGCTCTATCGATATATGCACTACTCGCACAACTCTCGAAATCTAAAACGCTAATAAATCACAATCAAACTAAAATGCTCAAATCTCTTACGCGGATGTCCTCATATGCGGTATTGCTCGCTTATTACGCTTATACTACGCCTATCCCATACGCGCTACGCATGTTCGAATAAAATTTGGAAATCAACTGAGGAGTCTATGTGAATTCTGTGAATACGTGCAAAATATGTGCTTACGTGACTTATGTGACTATGTGCTTATGTGCCTACATGTTTACTTGCATTGATTTTGTGCCTTATTTGAATAATAATAATAATAAAGTAATGAAGAAACGCCAAACTTTTGAACATAAACCTACTATAATCGAATCTCACCCAATCAAATCCTTCATGTAGATGTCTTCCACGGATCTCACACTAGAGGAACATCCAACGCAACAACGCTGACAAGCGTATTGCCTCGCTCATGGCCAAGCAGATGGCCAAGATGATCCCCAATTGTTAGCGAAATTCAGCTGTTAGCAGCAATTCATCCGTTGATTCCAAGACGGACGCGCCAAAGTCCTCGTTCAACTTCAAACAATTCAAAGCGTGTGGACCTCTCACTTTCACTGGCACAGACGGACCAAGCGTGATGTTCCATTGTTCGATTCCTTTGAGGTCACCTTCCACCAGAGTGGATGCCCCGAATCTCTCCGCACCATCAACGCTACCGGTGTGTTCCAATCAAGGGCACTTGATTGGTGGACCGCAGAGAGCAACAAGCACGGAAATGATGAAGCTTACGGGCTCTCATGGGAGGAACTCAAGGCAGTTATGGTGAAAAATTATGTCCTCCTCACGAAATTCAGAAACTGGAGAATGAATTTTGGGGTATCAAGCAAGATGGACTCGACAACGCAGGTCTCACTGCCTTCTTCAAGCAGCTAAGTATCATATGTCCCAGTCAGGTGGACACCACAGAAAAAGTGATAAAAAAGTATCTCCGTGCTCTACCTGACTGCATTGCTGATTTGGTCCAAGCAGCGCGTACTACTACCATCGAAGACACTTTTCAGCTTGCAGCCGAGATTAACGACAAACATGTCCAAGCTGGATACTTCAAGAACCACAACAAAGTCGTGAATCAGGCTACCACCGAACCAAGCGCTACTACCGAGCCGTCTCAAGAATCAAAGTCCAATCGCCGAGGTCGCAAAAGAGGGAACCCAAGCAAGAATTGTGCAGTTGTTGCACCGTTCAACTCTCAGCCGCTTCAAGCTACTAAGCGAATGCACCACCTGCAAAGCGTGCGTACACTGGTCCTCACCGCTATGCTGAAAGTGTACCGACCATCACCCAGCTGGAGACAACTGCCGTTTCTGTACCAACTGCAATATCTACGGCTACTTCACTGTCAGCTGCCATACTGGTCCTCGTCATCAAGCTCCTCAAGCAACAGCAGCACTACCAGCTCCACCCCATGCTCCTCAAACCAACCAACAACAGCCCCAGCAGCAAGCACCAGTCCCAAAAGCACGTGCTTACTACACTTGCGGTGATCCGAACCATTTTAGCAATGTCTGCCCAAACAAAGCCGTGAAGCAAAAACCGCAGCAGCAGCCTCAGCCACAGCCACCACAGCCACAGCAGAAGCAACCATAGGTTGTGCGTTGAAGAGCCTTCAATCTTAATCACCTCCAGGCTCAGAACGACAACAATGTTGTCAATGGTACGTTCCTTGTTAATGGTATTTATGCTTCGTGTTTATTTGATACTGGTGCCGATAACTGTTTTAAGTTGTTAGAATTCGAAAAGCTCTTAAAATGTGAACGCGCTAAACTCCCAAAGACTTTCGATGTTGACGTCGCCACCGGAAGAACCGTTACTGTTAACTCCGACTTATGTGGTTGTACTCTCGATCTCAACAACCACATCTTCTCGATCCATCTCATACCTATGCAATTAGGTAGCTTCGATATCATAGTAGGCATGGATTTCCTTCGTGAAAATCGTGCTGAAGTTGTTTATTACGATAAGATGATTCGTTTCCCCCTCTCAAACGGTGATCAACTACATGTCTATGGCGAGACACCCTCAAAGAAGTTGATGCTTCTGTCATGTACCCAAGCGAGCAAGTATTTGCACAAGCAATGCATTGCCTTCCTAGCCCACATCGTGAACCCGGAGAAGGAAAAGAAAACCTTGAAAGACGTACCCATTGTTTGTGAATTTCCTAAATTTTTTCCCAACGATTTACCTGGTTTACCCCCTACTCGTGATGTCGAATTCCGTATTGATCTAATCCCCAGTGCTACACCCGTTGCTAAAGCTCCCTATCGCCACTTAGTGGGTTTGAGACAAGTTCGGGCGAACTTGGTTGGCCACTTCCAAGTTCGGGCGAACTTGCATGAAATAAACAAGTTCGAGCGAACTTATGCTTAATTTCAATGAAAATAAGTCAAATTCATGAAAAACTTTGTCAACTTCGGGCGAACTTGATGAAAATTCATGAAAAACTTTGTCAAGTTCGGGCGAACTTGATGAAAAGTCTTGAAAAACCATGTTAAGTTCGGGCGAATTTGGTCTCCCAAATCAGCCATTTTTCACATTTTTCGAACCAAAATCCTTATTTCTTCGAATTTCGAGATGATTTCACCATAGATCTGGTCGAAATTGGTTTTCTAACAATCCATCAGTTCAATTTTGGATTTTGTCCGTGGATTGTAGGTTTATTTCATGATTTACGTCCAAAACCCCTCCTAATGTCCATAAATGTCCAAATTCATGAGCGTAGGTGATAACCGTAGCTCTGATACCAATTGTAGGTCCGTGATCAGGCGTTTCTAGACGGAAGTTAGTGTATAAAAGTAAACCGATTCGGTAGAATATTATTACAGAAAGGAGTAGAAGCAGAATGCAGCGGAAGTCTTCATTCATACCGAAAGAGTATACATCTTTATAAGTCCAGCTGCCGGAGTTCCTGGAGAGAATCAGGCAGCACCTCCCCGTAGGGATGCCAAAAACTTAATGACAAAATGAACAACACACCTATATATAGGGAGACAAGTTCGCTGGAGTGGAGGTAAGTTCGGGCCAACTTGCATATGCAAGTTCGGCCGAACTTGACATCAACATGTCAAGTTCGAGCGAACTTGACCTCCACAGGTCAAGTTCGGGCGAACTTGTTCCCTTTTACACTGAAAACTCCGTATTTTGGTCGTGTGTTCAATTCTAACCTATAAAATATTCAACACACGCTCTATCTAGCCTATTCGACAAGTGACGAACACCAGGTGCACCAACAAAACCTGTATGCTCACCTTTACTTCATCGTATTGACGTTTATTTTAACATATGTACAGGTTGATGACTTTTGCTGAAATGGATTAGGGCTATCTTTAAAAACTCATGTAATAGAAATCTAGGGAAGATCGGATTGGATATATTTTAAGAGATGTTATGTTTTGTAATAATTGATTTGAGATATTGGTTGATTGTATGGGAAGTTGACTATTTAAAATATCGTCATTATTAGTTGTTATGGAATTTCTCTTGAAACAATCTGATTCGCCTAGTGCCACGCCCCGATGTTTCCGCCATCGGTTGGGGTGTGACAACAAGAGCTTTCAATACCGGATTATTGTCAACGTCTAATTGACCCAAACTTTGAGAAAATGTTTTTTAAATAGTAACTAAAAAACAAATAAATAAGATAGAATCACTTGGTTCTGACTCATCTTTCACGTATCGTATCCTTTGATGATTTTCGTACTTTGGGTTTTTTAAGAGATTATCTTAGTTATAGTGGTTTGTCCCTCTTTTGGAGGCAACGCTGCCCTCAGCCGGCCATATTAGTCTGGGTCAGCAGGGATACAGTCCCGGAAGGCCGGAATATTTAAAGATAATTAAATGAGTTATTAACGCAAAATATGGCATGTCCCCCTTTTGGAGGCAACGCTACGATCGACCATATTGGTCTGAGTCAGTAGGGATACAGTCCCGTAAGGCCGGTTTAAATTTTTAATAGTAATTTATTCATAAGGGACTCAAGTTGTTCTTACTTCCCGTGATTTGATGTTTTCTGCCTCAAAGGAAGTCTTAATAAGCTTGAATCAAGTCATCGCAGGATCTATACATTGAACGAGCCAATAACTTTACCCAACCACCCTTCTAACCCCCTTCCATGCAGTTAACGCGCTTTATATAAACCATAAAGACACGAATAAGTGAATAAGCAAAACATGAAGGAATGATAGAATAAAATTAACTTTCAATATAAAAAACTAGTTATGTTCATCTCGGCCATTTGAGCATATGTAGCTTATTGTTGGGCTTCTTAACACCACCAGACTTGACCATCAGAACTTGGTTGGTTTTATGTGGTATGTTCATCTTGGCCGTCTTGAGCATACCATGTAGCTCAAGCACAGTCTTCACCCAATCATTCATATTATAGTTCATAATGAACTGGTCATATGAGCTAGGGTAAGAGTTCAGGATGAAGTTTACTGCCATTTCATCTTGCTAGGGATAACCAAGTTTGTTCATCTGGTCAATGTATCTTTTCATCTTAAGAACATGAGTACTGACACATGATCCTTCCAGCATTTTACAGCTTATGAGCTGTTTCATGGTGACATATCGCTCCTGTCGGACTGTTTCTGGAACATACCTTTCAGTTGCTGGATCATCTCATAAGCATCTTTATCTTCCATGTTCTTCTGAAGTTCAGGAGACATGGTGGCTTGCATAAGGCAGGCTACCTCAATGACATCCTCGTTATGCTTTTCCAGTGCCTTGCGAGCAGCAGTAGTGTTACTTTCAGGCTTGATGGGGACTTGGGCCCTCTAAGATATATAACTTTTCGCCATCTTGAGAACTATTCTCATATTACGGTGCCATTTGAGAAAGGTGGTGTTATTCAATTTTTCCTTTTCAAGTATAGACTTGAGAATGAAGGAGTTGTTTTCATTAGACATCTGTTATATAAGCAAAGAGATATTAATTAGTATTTTCAATGTATATTTCCTTATTTAATTAATGACCCATGAACACTAATTAGAATAATGAATGAGAATCTGGCTATATCAGTAATAAAGGCAGCTGTGGCATGCACTTTAGTAAATGACTAGGCAGACTGAGAACGAGTGTCAATTGTGAGAATTGCACAACTCTCGAGTATGAGGCCGCTAAGACAACTCTTGTCTATGCATTAATACGTTTAGCCTCATCTATGCCGACTTTTACTTTCAAGACAGTTGGAGCATGTGATGAGAAAAGAAAAAGTAATAGTCGTCCTAAAAGAGGTACTTGTGGAAGAGACGATGTGTCAACGATACCCTTGCACCTTGGAAGGATAAGCTAGACATCAAGTGTGGTGTTGCGGCTCCAAACACTGATGGTTCGCATTACGTTCCAAGTATAGCTTGTGATATGATAGCATAGACTATTGATTTTAATTAAAGGTTAATTTTAATATTTACCAAATAGGGTCGTAAAAGCCAATTTTAATATATATTTTAGTCGTGACATCTTGATGAACTTTTCATCTCTCAGGACACTTAGTTTTAATAACCTATTAAAACTATGTTTTTCGCAACTTATTTAACCAATTTTAAGTTAATAGAAATCTATTAAGTTAATAGTTTCAGAATATTAAATCTAATTTAATTTGCAAAACTTAATTGGTTATTGTTCGTTTTAAAAACAAACTTTGTTTTTATAACAAAATTTTAACAAGTTGTAAAATTAGTTTAGAACTTGTTTTAATGTGATTGTTTTAATATTTTAAAACTCCATTTAAAACCATGTTGGCATTTAGGTTGGTTATGTTATAACAACTTATAAGATAAAAAGCAACCACAATAACAAGATAAATATGTAAATCCATATAGCCAAAAAATTGTCCGTTCTTGCTAGAGCCTAATAACAAGATCGAACGGTCACGGGGTCACAATGCACAAACAACCACAAGGATGGACTTGAGTGCATCCAATCATCTCGAGCAACTCCCACTGACTTCATGACTCCTTGGTTTAGCGTCCACGGTTTTAATCTTCGGGTCTTCGTTTATTAAAATACTTAAATATACAATAAAGGAAAGAACCCTGTTAGGATACTTTAAATGTAAGTATTGAAGAAAAATATAATCATAACAAATCATGCATGAAGAATGAAGAAATCAGCAATGGAAAGAAGAGAAGAACAGAGAAGAAACATTCTTCAAATAATCAGAAACACATCACAATTATCAGAAGACAATCAGAAATATCATTTCTGGTAAACCTGATATGGTTTCTAGTAGAAACTAGCAGTTTCTGGTAAAAAGAACAAATATCAGAATTTCTGATACCCAAGATACCAGAAATTCTGGTCAGTTGACAAGTTTCAGTTTCTAATCCTGTCAACTTGCTCATCTGCTTGTCTCTGCCATTTCCAAACGTAACAAGTTGGCCCAAATTGGCCCATGCAAATTCATTGAACATGCCCAAGGGAAGCTTTTCTTAGCAGGTGCAAGTAGAAGAATAAACTAATTGTTTATTCATTCAGGCTTTCTATAAATAGGAGAGCCAATCAAAGGAAAGATAAAGAGAGTACAAACTTAGCATTAAATACACTGCACAACTCTCTTACACCCTTTCACCACAGTATTCTCTCATGTATTTGTTTTTCAACAGCCAATAATCTCTTTGTAAACCTATTTGTTTTTCAAAGTGATATAAACGAAAAAATTTCTGTATCTTGTGTCTTTGAAAGTTTGATTTCTAGTTTTGCACAATATTTTCAATCTTTGTTGAAATCACTTGCCAACCAAAGATAAGGATTCTCATTGTTAATCTGGGACCAACAATTGGTATCAGAGCAGATTGAATAAAATATTTTCAAAAGATCAATTGCTCACTTTCATTTTCTAAAGTTATGGCAAACTTTCAAACATGGAATAACGCTTTCAATATTGGGTCAATGTCAAAACCACCAACTTTGGTAAGGGAAGAATACCCCCAATGGAAGATCAGGATGATCAATTTCCTAAATGGACATGATCGAGCTCTGTTCCAATCCATTGTGAGAGGTCCCCATGTACCCAAACTTGAAATACCAGAAATTCAGCAACTGAAGACACACCAGCAGTGCCTGCATCTTATGTCCCAAAGTCTGAAAAACGGTGGGATGGACAAGATAAAGCATTGGTGGATGCTGATGAAAGGGCCAAATCACTCTTGATTATGGCACTTCCAAATGACATATTTTCTCAAGTTGATGCTTGTGCGTTAGCTAAGGAAATATGGGATCAGTTAGAAAATTTATTTGAAGGAGGAGAAAGAATGAAAAGAAACAAAAGAACCAACTGTGTTTCCCCATATGAACGTTTTAAAAGTCTACCAAATGAAAGCTTATATGAAACATATATGCGTTTTGAAAAAATCTTAAATGAATTAAAGAAATTTGGTATTGAAAAATCAAATGATGAGAGAAATGTCAAATTTCTGGACTCTCTACGAAGAGAATGGAGAAGTCTAACCATGACTCTTGCCTCCACATTTGAGTTAGGAAATATGAATCTTCATGATTTGCATAGCATCTTAGTACCCAGAGAGGAAGAAATCTATGAAAATACAAATCAAATGGGAGGACCAATAGCACTTATTTCCAACTCTCCAAACTAAACACTGATCCACAAACCTCATATATTCAATGCACAGAAAATGCTGATTCAACATCAGACTTCACAGCTTTTGCTGAAGCAATTGCATCGTACTTTTGAGCAGAGGATGAGAGGTGGAAGCAATAAATACCAGAAGAGTGATAAAACCGAGATAGAGATGAGAAGTAAAGACAAAGGAAAAGCAGAGGTTGTTTGCTACAAATGCAAGCAAAAAGGTCATTATGCCTCAGAATGCAAAAACAAAAGGCATAGATGTTGCTTACTATGAAAAGAAGTTAGAGGAAGCTAAGAAACAACAGCAGGCTGTAGGATTGATTGCTGGAATAGATGCGTGGCTGACAGAAGACTCATCAGATGATGAAGAGGAACAAGTGGCAAATTTCTATCTTATGGCCAAATCGCCTGACAATGAAACAAATGCTGCTGAAAGTTCTGTAAGTAACAACTCCGATCTAGAACTAGAATTGAAACATCTGATTCAAAACTTTGCTAATCTCCAAGAAAAACAGAATTTAGATCAAAAGATTTCTGAAAATTTACAACAAAAATTAAAAGGTTTAACACTTGAAAATCAACTTTTGATAAAAGAAAGTTTAATAAATAAGCAAAAATTGATTTTTATGAAAAGGAAACAAAAGAACGTTATAAAAGGATTTATGAAAAGGAAATAAATGTGAAAGGATTTCAAGAAGCAAAAAATTTCATAGACTACATTGAGTCCACAAAAAGAAACAGAGGAGAAGGACTAGGATATAACAAAACAAACTTAAAAAATCCAACTGTTTTTATAAAATCAACAGAAGAAAATTTTAGTGAGTCAGAAAGTGAATCCAACAAATCAGAAATCTCAAGTGATGGTTCATATAGTTCAAAACAAAATTCCTTTGAAACAAATAACAAATCTTCATCAAACACTTCTGAGCTAAACAACATCTGCATGTGCAAATATATAATCAAAATTGTCAAAAAACATATGCAGCTGAAAAATGAAAACACAACTGAAAACTCAAAACTTTACAAAGTTTCTGATGAGAAAACTGAACCAGAAAGATTAAAGCTAAACTGAATTTCATCAGAAAATGTACCCAAGCAAGTCTGGGTACCAAAATCCTTCTAACTTTACCACTTTAGGACCATCATGTGCAGCAGATCTGGTACTGCGATTCTGGAAGCTCCAAGCACTTGACTGGGAACAGGAGCTTGCTTCGTAACTATGTTTCTAAGCCTGGTAAATTAGCTAATTTTGGTAATGGAGTAAAAGGAAGAACTTTGGGTTATGGATGCATCAAACATGGTACATTGACCATAGAAAAGGTAGCCTATGTGGAAGGACTGAAATACAACTTACTAAGTTGTGGACAGTTCTGTGACAAGGGATTTCAGGTAACATTGTTACCAGAAAAATACTTACTAATTGGTTTAGATGACAACAAAATTTATTTGAGAGGAAAAAGAATAAGAAAATCCATTTACTACTTTAATTTTAATGAAGAAATTGAGCATCCTCAAATATGCTTATTTTCAAAATAAAGCAGTAGTAGTAGTTGGATATGGCACAAAAGAGTAGCTCACATAAACTTTAAAAATCTAAACAAATTAGCAAGCAAAAGTCTGGTAAAAGGGTTACCTTACATATCCTCCAAAAAGGATAAATTATGTGAAGCTTGTGAAATGGGTAAATAAAAAAGAAACTCACATAAAACTGTGTCTGAATCTTCAATAAAACAAAACTTAGAACTCTTACATATGGATCTGTGTGGACCCATAAGTACAACAAGTTTTTCAGGAAAGAAGTATATCCTGGTAATAGTAGATGACTACTCAAGATACACTTGGGTAGAATTCTTGACTAAGAAAAGTGAAACACCATAATTACTTATAAATTTCATCAGAAAAATTGAAAACTTGCTGAACTTACCAGTAAGAAGGGTCAGAAGTGACAATGGAACAGAATTCAAAAATTCAAAACTTGAGACATTCCTCATTTCAAAAGGAATATCTCATAACGTTTCTGCTCCAAGGTCACCACAACAAAATGGAATTGTAGAAATAAGAAATAGGACTTTGGTTGAAGCAGCAAGAACAATGCTTGCTTATGCCAAATTGCCTATTTACTTTGGGCTGAAGCAATTGCCAATGCATGCTTTACACAAAACAGAACAATCATCAACAAAAGACATCAGAAAACACCCTATCAAATTATAAATGGTAGAATTCCAAGTGTAAAATTTTTACACATATTTGGGTGCAGATGCTTTGTGTTTAATGATTTTGAAAGTCTTGAAAAGTTTGACAGAAAAGCAGAAAAATGAATTTTTCTTGGATATTCATTAACATCAAAAGCATTCAGAGTGTTCACAATTAGCACAAGAACAATAAGAGAAAGTTTGTATGTATCATTTGATGACACATCAGAATGTGAAGTGTTTTATGAAACACACAAGGAAGCACACAGTGAAAAATCATCAGAAAACTTGAATCAAATGTTAAATGGAAGAATTTTTAGAATGTTATGAAAACCAAGAAAATGCATGTTCAAATTTTAAAATCAACCCTGAGCCTGAAACAAGTTCACTAGAAAACAATACAATGAACCAGAATTCTGATGAAATACCATAAAACAATTCAGAAAATCAGAACTTTGATTTCATGCAACAATCAGAAAATCAGGGGGAAACCTCAGAACTATCAAAAAACTTAAACAGGTCTTATAATCAAAGATGGATCAAGGGTCATTCTCAATCAGACATTATTGGAGATCCAAAAGAGGGAGTAAAAACGAGATCTGCTACTACACATGAATGTCTATATGCTAGTTTTCTAAGCATAATAGAGCCAAAAAAACTGTCAAAGAAGCTCTAAATGATCCAGATTGGGTCATTGCAATGCAAGAAGAGCTTAACCAATTCGAGAAAAGTAAGGTATGGAACCTAGTACCAAGACCAAATGATAAAGCAATTATTGGTACAAAATGGGTGTTCAGAAATAAATCAGATGAACAAGGAGTCATAACCAGAAACAAAGCAAGATTGGTAGTAAAGGGGTACTGTCAACAAGAAGGAATATACTATGATGAAACCTTTGCACCAGTAGCGAGACTTGAAGCTGTCAGAATATTCCTGGCTTATGCAGCATCAAAAGATTTCAAGATATATCAAATGGATGTCAAGTCTGCATTCTTGAATGGTGAAATACCTGAAGAAGTGTATATACATCAACCAGAAGGTTTTATTGATCCAAACTTTCCAAAACATGTTTACAAACTAAATAAAGCACTATATGGTTTGAAACAAGCACCAAGAGCCTGGTATGACACACTCTCAAAATTTCTGATCAATTTTGGCTTCACAAAAGGTACAATTGATACAACTCTGTTTATAAAAACACACAAAGGTCACACACTTTTGGTCCAAATTTATGTAGATGATATTATCTTCGGATCAACAAATGAAAAGTTTTGTAAAAAGTTTGAAAAGTTAATGACCAATCATTTTGAAATGAGCATGATGGGAGAATTAACATTTTTCCTAGGCCTTCAAGTCAAATAAAGAACAGATGGAATATTTCTAAGTCAGTCTAAATATGTCAAAACAATTTTAAAGAAATACTCATTAGAAAATTGCTCATCATCAAAAACACCAATGGCAACAAGCAATAAACTGGACTCAAATCCAGATGGAGAATGTGTTGATGTTAAAACCTATAGAGGAATGATAGGATCACTATTATATTTAACAGCAAGCAGACCAGATATTATGTTTGCAACATGTTTTCTGGCAAGATATCAGTGTACCTAAGGAGTCTCACTTGAAAGCTGTAAAAAGGGTTTTTAAATATCTCAAAGGCACAACAAATTTAGGTTTATTTTACCCAAAAGATACAAATCTTGAACTAATTGCATATACAGATGCAGATCATGCAGGGTGTAAAATAGACAGAAAAAGCACATCTGGTGCATGCCAACTGCTTGGAGAAAAATTGATTTGTTTGGCAAGCAAAAAAGCAAAATTGTGTTTCCACATCCACTGCAGAATCAGAATATGTAGCTGCTGCAAGTTGCTGCTCACAAGTAATCTTAATGCAAACTCAACTTAGAGATTATGGAGTATACCTGACCAAAACACCAATTCTATGTGATTCCATGAGTGCAATTGCCATCACAGAAAATCCAGTGCATCACTCAAGAACCAAACACATTGATGTTAGGTACCACTTTATAAAAGATCATGTTGAAAAAGGAACCATGGAAATGTACTTTGTTCCAACAGAAAACCAAATTGCTGACATTTTCACAAAACCTCTTGATGAAAAAAGACACAACTTTTTGGTCAGTAAACTTGGTATGGTCAACATAACTGAAGAAGATCACACACAAAAGACTTTGTCATCAAACAATAATCAGAAATAATGTGAAAATTCTGATACTATATCAGAATCATAAATTATTTCTGGCAAAAGATCAGAATTTCTGATAACTTTTTCAAAAATAACCAGAAATTCTGGTTAATCTGAGAAGTCATCAGAAAATCTGGTAAAATAACCAGAAAATTTATTTCTGATAAAAGACCAGAAATTCTAATAATTTTTGCATTACTGATTATTTCAAATCATCTTCGAAATGTGTTTTCCACTGAAAGTTATTTTTTTTCAAAAGCTCAAAGAAACGTATATATGTATATAAATATCAGTTCTTTTTATTTTTTTTGGTTTATCTCTTTAGGGGTAGGGTGTATGCGTCACTTGGCCAAATTCTTGGGTAAAAAAATTAATAGCTAATGCCCATTTTTCAAATCTCAAATGCTTACTCAGCCTCACTAATAAGGAGAATTGATGACACCAGGAATTTAATGATAATCTGTCTGAGAAATAGCCGCCCAAAATTTAAAGAAAAAGAAAATTGTATCTCACATTGCCCTAAAAATAAACCTGACAAAATATTGGGTTAATAAAGGATACAAAAGGGGAGTATCTTCGAGTAGGTGCAACCATTTATGGTAAAACTATAACTTGGTTATAAATAACTACCACTTGATCACTGAAACATCACTTTCAAAACTCACATTTGATCAGAAACCCTAGAACAAACTTCTCACAATCTTCAAATGGCCACCATTGATCGCAAATAACTTCCACTCCCCTACTACCCAATCCATAACCTCCGTTTGAGGGGCCAACTTCAAGGGGAAGCATGGGAGGACTGCAGGTTCATCATGAACCTCCTCCTGTTCCACACCCCACTCAAATTTGCTCTCACCGCCTTCATCAATATCCACCCGGAAATCCTGCAACAGTTCTGGACCAACGTTGAAACCTTCCTTACCCCAACTGGGCTGCCGGCTATACGCAGCATGGTCATGAACAAATACACCATCATCCTGAGTGAAGAGACTATCCGGCAGGCGCCGCAGATAGACGATGACAGGAGAGAGACGGTGTATGATAGGGAGGTGCTGGATGCCACGCTAAAGAGAATGGGATACTTCACAGGCAATCGTTCCAAGGTGTTTGCAAGACAGGCTTCACCAAACCTTTTCAGTTTTTGGTGAACCAGGTTTGTGTATGCTTTTCTATAAAGGATGCAAACTTTCATGAGTTTTCTTACAAAATCATGGAAGTAGTTGCTGCTATTGTTCATGAACTCCCTTACAACTACTCTCGTTATCTAATGAGAGATTTTGAATACAACATGCACACAAACAAACCCTTCCTGATCTACCCAAGATTCTTGACAAAAGTCATAAATGGGCAGATAGGGTTTGAAGGCATACCGGTCTGGTACCCAAGGGCTGAAATGATTTTTCAGGAAAACCTGTGGACAAAAGCCTCGTCCCTACAAGATTTCACAACGACATTGAACCCCTCTATGGACATATATTTAGTATGCTATAAATTATAAAATACATGAGTAGTGTTATTTTTTTGCATGTACATATATATATATATATATATAATATCATGTTTTTTGGTATAACAAATGTTGAAAACAAGGAAGGAGGATACATAGAAAGAAGGAGATGAAAGAAACAAACTGGACCAAAAATTAAAAGAAAAATTTACGTTGATCAAAAACGGGGAAAACTGTAATATATTCCACTCAGAAAACAAACTTAGTGAAAAACTGGACCACACCATGTTCAAATCTGGTAGACTTCTGATGAATCTTGTAGATTTCTGGATAAATTAGCAGTTTCTGGGCTAAAATTAGCAGTTTCTGGTAAACTTCTGATCCATTATGAAGAATATTCGACAACCCTTAGTAAAATCTAATGACCCTTCCGGAACAATGTTGTTCAAATCTGGTAAATAACTCAAGAATTTTTGTTTTTGATCAACATAAATCAAAGAATGAACTCAACAAAAAGGATGGCTCATAAAAGCTACAACAGGGGAAGTTTCACAAAGGACATTTAAAATTTTGACAAGTTATTCACAATTTCTCAAAATTTCACAAAACCTTGTCATTTTTGGATGATTCCTAAAATCTACAACAGAGGAAGTTTCACAAAGGACATGCAAATTTTTCATCCTTTGAAATTGTTTTCGAAACTTTGTCAAACTTTTATTTAAGGAACAAATTTTTTTTCCTTTCTTTGCCTTCATCAATGGAAATATTTTTAATGAAGGACAAGTGAAAATTTTCCAATCTCTCTCTCTAAAAAAAGGGTATATTTCTGATTATTTTCTGGCAAAAAGAAGACATGTATGGCAAAATTCTGGCAACTCCAAAATTCTGATAGAAACCAGAAATCCTGATCAACAGGAGGAACCAGAAATTCTGATCATTCAAAATAAAAACAAATATTTGAAAAAGAGGAATAAGGGTACAAGGAATAAAATGGACATTCTATTGGACCTTTTTGAATTTTCAGGGCCCACATGGAGAAAGAAGGGTACTTGACCATTAGTGATAACCAATCAAAATCCATCAAATTCCTGTACTGGTTTTTTGTAGAACCTGATAAGGATAAAAGAAGGGAATATTAGAAGATTATCCTAACGGTTATTTATCTTAATTGCTCAAAAACATACCCACGTTGTCCACAACATTAAAACCGCAATTAAACCAGCTACAAATCAGTACCCACCATCACCTTTAAGAAACATCGTTCAAGACACTCATCTTCTCCATTCAAACCTTAGAAATCTCTCATAACTATTTAAACCTTCAACCAATAGAACACGCCGTACCATTCATTGATCCTCAATACCATCTGCCCAAAAAGGAGAACAATTTGCAGATGCATCCGAACATTGAGGACTATGATACCAAAACTCAAGTGTTGATAGAGTTTCTGACGAAGTGTCCAATCTCTCAAGCCCTGATAAAAACCCGTGAAGTACCAGAAGAAATCATTCAACAGGTAATCTACACCCTAGATGATTCAGCGGATACAGAAATAGAAGCACATGTTTGGGGAAATTTGTCAATAAATGTTAATCCAAGAAAAGTAAGGGGATGTTTAGAACTTCCAGTATATGCAGAGTTTGCACCAATACCACCAAAAGAAGAACTGTTAGAGAAAATGATCACCTTGACAAACTACAAGAGGAAGTGCACAACAATTACCAAATTTAGAAGAAAATATTTGCCTGCCTTGTGGCAAGTATTGATGGAAGTTCTAACAAAATGCTTGACATAAAAAATAGGGGGAACCGATCAGATAAGCCAGAGTATAATGACAATCATGTATGGGGTAATCACCGAAACACAAATAGACTATGCTACGGAGATCTTTCATCTGATAAGAAGATCAGTAATCACTCACAACAAATGATTACTATCCCATCTTCCATTTCCAAGATTCTGGTCCATTCTGATAGCTCAAAGATTCGAAGAAGCAAATATGGAGATGCCCATCTTAGAGAACATATGGAAGACACCAATCATGAGGCCTTGGAATGCAAAGGGGCATAGGATTCAATCAAAGACTTTCCCATGTTACCAGTAGCTATCACAAACATGATACCAGAAAAGATTGAATACAGGGTGAAGTACGAGTTTCTCTGACAAGAAATGTCAACTCAGCCAGAAAGCATATGATAGCAGCTCACCAGTTGGAGAAGACGAAGGATCTGCTGCAAATGAAGAACCAGAAAAGGAAGAAACAGATGAACAGTCAACCAGAAATCCTCCAGAAATATCTCTGCATCAATCAGGTGAACGAATTTCTAATCCTGTCTATACTGCTAGAAGTGATAGTGATAGAACTTCTAGTGGTTCTGTTGGAGGCACTTACAGACTAAGAGCCAGAAGAAATCAAACTGAAGATCCATACTCTGAATCAGAAAATGAGGAGGAGGAGTATGCATCAGCAACAGGTGGAGGTCTAGGTGATCAAAGAAACCTAGAAATGAGAAAGATGCATTTCTCAACAACTCATGGAGAATCATTGAATGTAATGGTTCGAGGAAATGAGGAAAATCCATGATTGATGTGTTTCAAAGATCTGGTAAGGAGACTCAAACTGAGCTCAATGCTCATTTTGAACCCTTAACAACAGCAGCAGGTTTATCCTCTGCTGGTTTGTTAGCAGGAACATCTGTTGTTCAACCACTCACACAACAAAAACAAATCTCACAGGAAGATATAGATCTCCAAACACTGGAGAATGTGGTCAAGATCTGCACAAAGTCAACAGCAGAAGAAAAGTTGGACCAGATATTGAAAGAACTTTCTGAACAAAAGTCTACAATCAAGCTCATCACTGAAGAAATCACCAGTATCAAAGACAATCAGAAAGCAACTCACAAATACTAGAACAACTACAAAAACAGAACAACAACAAGTTTGAAGCTAAAGTCACCAATTTCATTGAAGAAATCAAGAAGGTTATTGAACACAAGGAGTATTCTTCTGGTTCAATAATGGAAGAAATTCAAACAATGAAGGCTACCTTTGCCAGCCTGGCTGACACAACTGGGAAACTTGGAGAAGAATGGAAACAATTCAAGGAACAAGCAAGCAAAGAGCTCTCACTAGTGCATGAAGAAAAAAAGAAAAATGCAAAAATAGTTGAATCAGCCTTGAAACAGCTGTAATAGCAAGTCAGTGATATTTCAAACTTCAAGAAACAGAAACCACAGTCTGCAACAACAGAAACTCCAACCACCAAAGAAGCACCTCAAGAACCACCCATCAATCAAAAGGAACCACAAGAAACTGCACCAATCATCATACACGAAGTAAAGCCTAGACTTACTATCATGGGACCACCACCATCTGTCCCTAAAAGAGACATGCTCACATGGCTTACTTCCCCACCACCTCAAACTCAGAAAGCAACTGGAACATCAAGCTCACAGCAAAAGCCTACATCATCAGGAGAATCACTTTTCAGCAGGAACTTAACTGCTCAAGTAAAAAGAAAATGGGAAGCCTCATCTACCTCTTCCAAGAAAGCAAGAAAAAGTTCAAGAGTTGGACCAGATGGAAAGGTAATTGAAGGATACATACTTGAAATAGATCATGACACCATGATGTTTCCAGAAAGCTACCTGCAGAGTTACTACTGGGATGACTCCTAAGATGAGCTGGAAAGACCACTTAGCCCAATCAGCAGGGATCTAAAAAGTTTGATAGAAAAAGAGGGAAAAGCTCTTCATTTACCAATGACCAATCCAATCAGAAAACTCAAGTATATCACCCCCGGTAAAACCAGTGATAGACTCATTGGCTACCATATAAAAACAAGTACGAAGTTGAAAGAGTAGATGGTAGTATAGAAAGAGTCCTGGACAGTGAGTTAGGAGGCATTCATCCTCTAGATCTCATCAAGATCAAGCAGGAGCTGGACCAAAGAGATAACAACACTCAAGAAATTAGAAGAGGTTTAGAAAGTATCACCCAGACAGCCACAAAAATGTATGCAAGGGCTGCACTAGCTGACTTTGATCTTTGCATCACTTTTGACCACCTTGTCAACAAGAAGGTACATGTCCCTCCACCTGATACTTCAATACCATCAAATGTTGAAAAAGAAGCAAGAACATGGGTAATCCTTGAAAGACCAACACTTGCTGTAGAATTCCGGGACAAAGATGAGAAGAAAGCTCTTTTAAGAGTTAATGAAATTTACAAGTACTCGAACCAGACTCTCAGCTATATCCAAGAGTGCATGAACAAGAAGCAAGCACAGTTGAAGATCAAGGGACAAGACAAGGAGGCACTCAGGAAGAAGATTGATGACATGATCAATGAATGGGTGATAGCAAGAGGCTGGTACAAGGAAATGATCCATCGGCACGGCCGTGCATGCCGTGAACTTGGCTTGCCCCAGGGCGTGCACGTCCGGTGCAACCCTTTTGATCTGGGTTGGCACGGCCGTGCCAATCCTCTGCACGGCCGTGCACTATTTGAGTCTTCACAGAAAGTCCGCAACTTCGCCGTTTCGCCTGGAAAATCCTTGTTTTCTGCATCTCCTCGTCCGGTACGTTGTTTAAGGCCTGCAAATGAAAACATACACGAGTAGGTGTCTAATCCATGGTTTTTAGGACGAAAACATGTAAAATGGGGATAAAACGAGGGACTAAATTGTGTATATTTTAACAAATATCAGAAAGCTTGATAGGTAAGAAGTCAAACGATGATTTCAAGAAAGAAAAGGAACTTCGGGACAAGGCTAAGTCCGCAAGTGGAGTAAAACCCACTAGTGGAAATGTTCATGATACTCGGACTTGCTTCAAATGCAACAAAGTGGTCACATTGCTCGCGATGTCCGAAGTCTAAGCATGTGTATCCCCGAAGAAAAGAAGTTTCAAAAGAGGTAAAACAAAAGCAATCTGAAAATGATCAAATCAGGATTGTAAAAAGAAACGTTGACATCAAAGAAATGAAACGTAATGTTGAATCCAATCTTTAAATAAAACCTAAAAATGAATCAAATTTTGAAAATTCAATTTTTCAAAAAGGAGAGACTTCAAAGTCAAACAATGATTCTAGGTTTTATATCAAGAAAGCTAGAGTTACTTCTCAAGCTTGGATTGCTAAAAAGAAATCACCTGAAAAAGTGAAGGTTGTTTGTAATAAAACCGAAAATGTCAAATCAATCAAAAAAATAAAAGCAAAGTTGATTGTGAGTTTGAAGTTTGTAATGTTGAATATGCTTATCAAAGAGCATACGAAAGTGATTACGAAGAGGTGTATGAGGAGTTATATCCAAAACCCAAGACCAAGAAGGCTTGGGTTGAACTTTTTAACTAAATTCTTTCATGTGCAGGAGTTCCAAGATCTACTTGATCAAAAGTTGATTCTGGATTATGGAGCTCCATATCATTTTAACTTATCTAGAATGTCAAATCTTTGTCATTTGAGGAGGAGTAGTTAAGAAGAAAATTTTTGAAATAAGTCAAAATTATGAAAATCCACACCGTTGAACAGAAAAACTGATTTCAAAAGTTCTTACAAGTTCAAACTGCTTTTACAAGTGGTAAATGAGTTTAATGATTGTTTGTTAAACAAATGCAGACACAGGATTGAGAAAAAGGATCGGATGACGAGTTCTCGGGATCCTCATCGGTTTGTTACATTTTTAGAAGAATTTCTTTAAATCTAAAATCCAAAAATACGTTTTTGATTTTAGGGGGAGTAAGAAAATTTTAAAAATTCTTAAAAAATCAAAAACATATGAAAATGTTGAAAATTCAAATACATTTAAAAAAAGTTTCAAAAAGGTACAAAAACATAAAAAGACAAAAAGAATTTGTTTGTCATAAAAGGAAATGATAGTACATTAGTGGACTATCACAGTATGCTAAAGAATTGTAAAGTTTAAAAGTGATAAACAAGTCTTACTGTGGATGCGTCGATAAGCTTTACACGTTCAGTAAATTGTTTCTGGGATATAAACTAAATTTTACAACTGCTTAATCTTGTGGATTAACACATCTTGGATATATGGACTTAGTACTCCCAAATTTCGATTGAAGGGTTGCCTGATTCTGAGATACAAGGTCATTATAGATGATTGATATCTGGGGTATTATACAAGTTCTTCTGATTTTGCGGAAGCAATAGCCTAGAACTTCTATAATGCTTTTTGCTAAAAACCCCAAATAGCATGCAAACCTGAAAGAATCAAAAGATCTAATCATTTGCAATGCCGAAAAGATTCCTTAAGTGGAACACACCTTAAAGACGAGCCTTCATCTCTTTTTTTGTACGGTAGTACTAACCTGAGCTCTCAAGGCCTCGCATAACCCAAATACAGATATCAATTATGCTATACTCACTTGTAAGATGAAATCTAGGAAATCTGGATTCGGGAGTATATCCAAGAGGTGGGAACCATAGTTAAGACATGTTTCATAATTCTTACCTAACATATCTTGGAACAATTGAGAAATGTGATGAAGTTTAAGTGGACAAATATATCGACAATCTAGGTAAACGAGTTTAGAACTTAAAGTCTCAAAAAGGTCAACGGTACTGTTGATATGTCTCAACAAAACTGATATGATTCTTAGACATGAATTCACAAAAATATGTCTGTAAATATGTTTGTACATAGTTTGCTTTACTTGTTAAAAGTTCTGTAAATACTTTACTTACTTTTTAAAGTCCAAAAAGATTTTCAACAAGCCAATGTTGGAGAACGGATCATTAAAGTCTGGTAAGGAAAAGTTCATTAATTTGAATCTTTAAAATTGAAGATAATATCAGTTGTTCACAACGGTTTTTAGCCAAGGTCATTAACTTGGACTTGGTAGACAAAATTAGTTAATCAAGGTCATTAACTTGGACTTCATCAACTAAGTGGATTTCATTTCAATGATTGAAAAATTAAATGAATTGAAAAAGGTTTTGAACGTAAAATGTTTCAAGATCATTAATTTGAACTTGAAATAACTAAATGAAGATTTGAAGTACAAGTTTTGTACAGGTGGTATGTAATACATGTGGTACAAAATTTCAAAGTTAGAATCTGAAATGTTTATCTGAATTCCCAAGTACTTTGAAACAGGAAGTAAATTTTTAGGGGGAGCAGGATGAAACGTGATTGAAGATAAAGCTCAAAGCTAGGGTAGCACAACTCACAGCAAGGGGGAGCTTGGAGATTAAAGTTTTATCAAGTTAAATTGAAGAAAAGAGAAAGTTTGAAGATCATAAAGTTTAATGCTTATTCAAGGATAAAGATAAAGACTCAAGAACATATTTGAAGTCTGATGATTACAAGGCGTTCAAAGAAGACTATGACACTTGAAGACTGACGAGGATGATTATTGTCAAAGATGTCTATGAAAGAAGATGACTAACATCCAAGGGGGAGTCTGTTGGTGCATATGTCTGTTGCCTTCGTCATTACACGAGAACTAGTCTGGAATAAACGAGAGTTTCTGAAGAACGAACAAGACAAAGTAGATATCCAAGAGGGAGTCTATTGGTGCATAATATCTATAGAATAGTCTTGTATCGAGTCTGTATAGAATAGGTGAAACGAGGCATATTTAAGTGTGTTTGATATCATGTTCGCTGGTGATGGAACTTGAGAAGTCAAGTTCGGCCGAACTTGACTAAGTCAAATTCGCCCGAACTTGTGTCACCCTCCAGCGAACTTAGACTAGTATATATAGGTGCCTTGGGATTTCATTTGTAACTTGGAGATATTTTGGCACAGAGACGGCGAAGCTCTGTCGGATCCGGTTCTCGAATGTATTGAACTTTAGATCAATAAAAACAACCTTTAAATGAGTAATTCTTGATACTTGGTTAACTTGTCATTAGTCGCCTAATTGGACAATAGATAAAAAAATTAGGTTCCCGTGCTAATTGTGGACGTTCCTACATCTCTGCCATTTCCGAACGTAACAAGTTGGCCCATGCAAATTCATTGAACATGCCCAAGGGAAGCTTTTTTTAGCAGGTGCAAGTAGAAGAATAAACTAATTTTTATTCATTCAGGCTTTCTATAAATAGGAGAGACAATCACAGGAAAGATAAAGAGAGTACAAATTTAGCATTAAATACACTACACAACTCTCTTACACCCTTTCACCACAGTATTCTCTCATGTATTTGTTTTTCAACAGCCAATAATCTCTTTGTAAACCTATTTGTTTTTCAAAGTGATATAAACGAGAAAATTCTGTATCTTGTGTCTTTGAAAGTTTGATTTCTAGTTCCGCACAATATTTTTAATCTTTGTTGAAATCACTTGCCATAACCAAAGATAAGGAATCTCATTGCTAATCTGGGACCAACAAACCCTATCTATTACAACTTTGAACCATTAAGGTGGCCAAAAACCATAATATCAAAACCGAATATAATATAAAACCACAAAACAAGGATATTCCACAACAATCACAAAATAAACCGGGCAATCTTTTGGTCAAGCAAAGCAAATAAAATAAAAATATTGACCAAAATTAAAGTTGCCCTTAAAATAATATAGATCAGAAACTTTAAAATATTAAAGTTTGTGTTCTAGTTCCGGTTAAAAGATCTGTACCGACTCGTATGCTGTAACCAAGGCTTTGATACCACTGTTGGGTCTCCGTGGTGATCAGCCAAAAATAATTTTGTTTATCAAAACCTTGGTTCAATAATTAATAGTCAATTAATTAAGCGAGTTAATCAATAAAACGCAACGGAAAAATAAACAAGTGATTAACAATAAATGAAACCCGACAGGACCCGGTTACATACAAATACGAGCACAGTGATAAGGATATCTAACTACCGATGAGAAAGATATACCTCGGTTAATAACTAACCGGTTGAGATACCGAGGTTCAACGAACATACGCTAGTGACACGAACTAACGAAACGCGGGTATGGGCCCGGGTAGCGGCGGTGGTGGCCGGCGGCACCAGCGGCGGTGAGCAAGGGCGGTAGTTTTTGTGGGTGTTTAGAGTTTTTTGTGCAAGTTCTTCTAACCCAACTCCAAGTCCACACTTCCATTTACTAGAATATGGAGATCCATGCATGTGCGACAAATGGGGGACATGCACATGGAAGTTGGACAAGTGGCGCGAAGTTAATGCATGTGCGACAAGTGGCGATGCAAGAGTGCATGCGCGACAAGTGGCGAGAAGTTCATGCATGTGCGATAAGTGGCGATGCAAGGATGCATGTGTGCAAGTGGTGTAACATGGGTGCATGTGCGACAAGTGGCAAGATGAGTATACCAGTCTCACCCGGTCCATGTACCCGCCTCTCAGTTAATACCTGCAACAAGTTTATTAATCAGGATAAACAATTATATTATTAATAACGAGTATTAATAATAAAAACCCGCTCATGAACATAAATATAATAATGATCAGTTTCGCATATCGTTCGTAATTACCAGTTAAATCAGTTAAGTGGATTTTAGTTCGTTGCCCACGGTGTAACTCTTACGGGTCATAACTCGATCGGCCATGCTAATTAATCAGACCGGTCCATTTTTCCAACAGTTTTCTTATTTCATTTGTGCATTGTATGGTGCTTTATGGAATTCGATGTCAATTTTTATTGATGTTTCCCACACTTGAAAGATATCAATTGGAGATTTCTTAAAGAGTACGCTTTAGTGGTAGTTGCGAAAAATAATTGGCACCCAGATTCTACTAATTTGATGAACACTGTGCAAAAATTATTGTTATTGTTTTTGTATTATGTTTGGACAGCTATATATTTTTTTTATTTCACATTTATTGCATACGTAAGTGACGCATTCGTAATCAGGGATAACCTAGTTAAATATAGAAAAAGATATGTTTAAGTTGATTGGTTTGTGGTGGTATAGTAAGTAAGATCCGGGCGGGGTGATGTTGATGAGCCGGTAAAAGTTGGTATTGTGGGTGAATCTTCCTTCGATGGATGATGAAGACAGAGGAGGGCCTAGGTTAAGCAAGAGATTGGGTGGAGAAGGAGAAGTGGATTACAAAACCAAATCTGGAAGCGCTTGGTCTCACTCGTACCTTAATCAAAAGCCATGGCATCCTCTCTCCTACCCTAATCAACGCCACAAGTGGATTGCTGAGCAGACTCACGCCCAACGAGAACGTCGAGCCGAAGAAGTCGCACGAGAGGTATCTATTCACTTGTCTTCCTTCCTTCCTTCTCATATATCATCCATCATGCTTTCTTCCTTCCTGCCTGCCTGCAGTATGCTCAGGAACAAGAGTTTTTCCGCCAGGCTGCTCTTGTCTCCAAGAAAGACAAGGAAAAGGTGACATTTTCATTCACTCACTTTATCTTAATAATTGAATTGGTTTTTTCTTAGATGTCTTTGTTTGTTTGACTTTTGAAGATGGAGATGATGAAAGCCGTTAGTTTCATGTATGTCCGCCCCCCTGGTTATAATGCTGAAAGTGCCAAAGCTGCAGAGGTTGCTGCTGAGGAGAAGAAACCCTCACAAGAGGCTGCTACATCTGATATGTAATAATTTACTACTTCATTACTGATTGTATTGCAATGTGGAAAAACTTACTTCTGTTGCAGGTTGCAAAACCCTATTCCCCCAAATGAGCGAACGAAGAAGCCAAGGTCTAAAGATGTTTTTGGTCGTAACCTACCAACAGAAGAACAGTTTGAAGCCCTTAAAAATGCCCCAAAGTATGTACAATTATGTTTTGGTGTATTGACCTTATTATTGAAGTAGTGGAACCTTAAACAGTCTTAATGCTTTGACCTTCAGACCTGCTTCTTAGCATTCATATATAAGTATTCAAACATTTATCACTTAATAAAACATACATAAAATGCCTGTCATGTTTTGCAATACTTCAATCAAATCTAGTGTTCTTGTTGTGCAACTTTTGGTATCCTTTTCCAGTAAAAAAACATACCAGAATGCTTTTATGTGGCTGTAGTTTATGTGATAACATTGTTTCAGGTTAGAGACTGGTGTTGCTGGAAGGGTAAAGCCATTTGGAATTGAAATAAGGAATGTAAAATGTGTGAGATGCGGGGCGTTTGGCCACCAAAGTGGTGATAGAGAATGTCCATTGAAGGATGCAATAATGCCTAACGAAGAGAGTCGTTTGAAAAGAGATGACCCTTTAACGGCTATTATAGCTCAGACAGAGGTGATTACAAACTCGTTGGTAGTTTAGATTGTTCAATGCAGTTTGAGATGAGCTGAATGTTATTATGTAGTACTTACTGTCTGACGTGTTTGCTTACGAATTGGTCAATTGGGGTTATGGTTTATCCTTAATGGGTCAATCGAAAGTTCATCATGAGTCAACTGGGTTGAAAACGTCATAATGTTGAAAGTTGTGCCTAGTGTATTAGCTTACGTACTCCTAAAACGTTTCATATAAAAAGTGAAAACTATGATTGTCATCATTTTTAAGGAATCAGCTATAAAAACAATGTCGAACAGAAACTTATTAACATGTTGTTATTTAGCTTGCTAGCCTGCCAATTTTCCTACCTCTATTATGTAGCATTGGTTGCTTGTGAAAATTATGCATAAGTGGTGTTCTGCAAGGCATTGCAGCTTCCTTTGGTTAATTAGGTATGTCTCCAGTAAGCATGATTGAAATATTCCTAAGTACGCTTGTCTTTGTGGTTGTTTAGCTACATTAAGCATGCACTGCACTATTCTTAAAATAATTTAATAATAAAATAGCTCTTACAGGTTCTTATCAAACATGTGTTATGGCTCTTCATCTTTTCTCCCTCATAAAAGCATTACAATTGTTTGCGTTGCATGGTTACTCAAGAAATGCTCTGTGACAGGAAATTTGTGCGCTTGATTAGAGGTGGCAAAATATGCATGTCGGGTCACTTGGGATATTGGTTGAAATAGGTTTTGGTTGAAATGGGTTATTTTTTGTACGGGTCAAGTTGAGCTTTCCCAGAACACTTGTTGTCCAATAGTTTACAATTTCTGTTAGTGTGTCAAATACATTTCAATATAATAATTTAGGAGCTTTATATGCTAACAATAAACTTATGGTCATTTTCAGCCTGCTTGATCTCCTAGAGATGAAACGTAATCCAAATTGTTTCATACATTAGTAAATGGATTCATGGTGTACCACTTTGCTCTAACTTGATACATAATGTAAATTGAAAAAGTGTAAAACTGGGAGCTTCATGACATTAAGCATTTTAAGGTGAATTAGTGTTGTTTATGAGATGTAATTTGATTTTGCAGCCTCTTAAGTGTGAGTTGAAACAGAAGCCTGGAATGAGCCCACCTCGTGGCGGGTTCAGACCAGATGATCCAAACCAGCAGATTGTTGCAGAGGACATATTTGATGAATATGGAGGTAAGTTTACTTAGAAAGAGTTTTGCATGCGCATAATATGACCAGATAATTATTAAAAATAACCTAAAACGATAAGTAATTGAGCAACTAGGTCCTGAAATGCAGATAAGGATGGCTAAAGAATTCTGTTTTTATTTGGTCAGAAGAGTTCATTTGGTCAAATAATTACATATTCAGGGCAGTTCGAAACGCAAACCTGTTTTAGCAGATAACTCTACCCACTAGACATATGAGCTGAAATTGCTCCTCCTAGCTCAAGAATCTTCTGTATGCATGGCCTACTTATAGCAGTATCTGAATTGCATGTCACATGCCATGACGCAGTAAATTAGTAATTAGTTTTCAAGCCATGCATCCAAGTTTATCTAATCAAGTTCATTGGAAGGGTTCATCCTGGACTTCTATATAGAAATATGACCCTTCTTGGTGACCTCATTGTCATGGGCTTGGCTTGACTTCTATATGATACGAACTAACTGTATTTGTTACAAATTGTAGGGGCCGAAAGGGTAACAGGTAAATTTTGGACAGGTCTAAACAGGTTGACAGACGGACACTTTCTTTCAAGTTTTTATATGGTTAATATATTTTTTTTCAAGTTTTTATATATTACGTATGATTACAAAGTTAGTTTTATCAAAATACTGATCCAGTATTTTAAATAAAACAATTTTACCATGCACGAAAATATTTCGTTTAAACCTTCACCTGTTTTGACCCGTCGTTTTATCACGTCTGCCAATATTTTTCACTCCGGAAACTAGAGGGCATCTTGCATGAAATCCTAATGTTGTCCACTATGTGTAGGGTTTCTTGGCGAGGAAGTCATCCCAAATCTGTTAGCTAACTTCTCTACTAAAAAGGAAAAGTCCTCCAGTAGTAAAAGAAAACACAAAGGAGAATCGCCACCGATGATTAAGGATCATCAAGACAATTTGTCCTCAGATGATACAGTAAAGAGGTCAAAGAAGAGTAAAAGTCAACGTAAGAAGAAAAAGAAACGAATTCAGACTGACTCAAGTTCATCAGTTGATTCAGAAGATGATAGGCGTAAGAGGAGCAGAAGCGGCAGACATAAGCGTCGTGGTGTACCTGAGAGTTTAGACTCTGATCAGCAACAGAGATACGAACCTCATCGCCGCCGCCACCACAGTCAGACTCTGATCAACAACAAAGATATGAATCTCGTCGCCGACGCCACCACCATAATTAGACTCTGATCAGGAACAAAGATATGAATCTCGCCGGCGCCACCACCACCGCCGACATCCAGATTCTTTGGACTGAGCATGCTGTTATTTAAGAATGTAGCCTCAGTAAGCCACGTTGTATACTCACCGTTCACTGGAGAACCACTTGTTTGAAAACCTAAAACTGAGCTGAATGTTACTAGATTTTGTTCAAACATGCATACCTATTTACTCGAATCATACCCGAAATCTTTTTCATTTTATTTACATCTTCTGCAATATTAACAAATTAAAACCTACCAAGTAATGAGTAATCGGGCATCCAATGGCAGGCCCGTCTCCAAAAGTGTTAAAAAGAATTCAGGCCGTGGGCGAGATTAAAAAAACTGTGGCCTACCCGCCCTATAATATAAACTCATTAGTTACATATAAAAAAATAAAAATCCATAATATGATGGTAACTGTTATAAAACAAATAAACAAAAGTAGTGTAGAAAAATGATCAAAATTTGGGTTTGACGGTTTGAAATATGAGCCCTTTAAAACCGAGCGAATTATTTTACCATTCGTTATTTAGTTTGGAATAACCATTCATTTTTCAAATCAATTGTTAAGATGAAAATGTAGGAAAAAAGAGAGTTGTAAGAGTATCTTTGGAAAATCATATTTATTGACTTTCTCTCTCCACATGCATGGCACATGCATATTCCATCCCAATTTTTTAAACGTTCATAACTTTTTTATACAACATTATTTTTTCATAAAAATTTCACCAGAAAATCGAGCGTCTTTTTATCTTTAATATGAGTACCATATTGCTATATAAAATATGTCGACTAAAAAAACCCACAAAAGTGTGTTGCATTTCTATGTTATATAACATTTTTTGTGCTGGATTTTTTTACTATATTTTTGTGTTATATTTTTTGTGTTGAAATCTTTTGTCTCCAATTTTTTTTTCTGAATTTTTTGTGCTAGATTTTTTGTACTAAATTTTTTTGTGCTGAATTTTTTTGTGCTATATTTTTTTGTACTAGATTTTTTTTGTGCTATATTTTTTTGTACTAGACTTTTTGTACTATATTTTTTTGCTAAATTTTTTGTACTAGATTTTTGTTGAATTTTTTAGAAAACAAAAGAGGTGTCACATGTCATTTTCACACTCTTACTTATAAGGACCAAAAATATTTTAGTACCAAAATGTCTTCCTTCCTAGTTAGAAGGAGTGCCACATGTCATTATCATAATCCTTCTTAGGCTACTTAGGCAAAATCCACTTTTTAGTGAACTCTTCCCCGATTAAAGATAATCAAGCAGTAGAAACAACACACCAAGTAAAGACATTAGGCCTGGCCCAGAAAAGTCAAAGTTGTTAGAAAAAACTAAACAAATAGAGTAAAAATCGACTAAAGAAAGCCTCGATCCTGCGCCCATGTTGTGAACAGATAACATGCATAACACCGCGAAGACATTGACAATTGTTTAGATTTTGTGTAAGATTATATATATATATATATATACACACAAAAGAATTCTAAAAAATTCTTACGGGCCCCTTAAGGTTTTGGGTCCTAAGCATAGATGTGGAATATTTTTTACAAATCTGATATGGGATTGGGATTATCAAAACATGACCCACTGACATCCCTACAATAAATGTCAATCGTCTATCACTAATATGTGATTAAGTAAAAAACATGAATGACTGAAGACGTGTTCATTTGAAATTTAAACACCATGTCAAGTTGAATTGATATACCTGGACACAATATTATATATATATATATATATATATATAAAATGTAAGTATATGGGGAAAACTCATTTTATTGAGAAAACTTAGGAAACTAGAATTTGTGGACTACATTCATCCACATCACCTCATTGAAACCAATGCTTGAAGGGTTTTTTGGTCATTTTGTATAAAGCATGTGCATGTGTGTAAGATCAGCATGTGTACTTTCACCAACACTCACACTTCCCCGATCTCCATCGATTACATCCCAACCCAACCCATCACCTTTTTTGTACTTCACATCTTCTACATCCAATCCATTCCCTTTTCTAAGTTCTATTGTTCTTGTTCAAATTTCTCTGTGTTAAATAGACGATCCATACGAATTCATGGAAGATCTTCCGGCATACTCTCCCACCAATGTTATCCTGAACCGTTTTATCCTTGATGAATCTTCATCATGTTCATCAAGAACACCAAGAACAACATACAAGTGTGTGTGAGAGAAAGAGAAAGTTGTTGTTTATGAGGGGAGAAGCTGATGTGTTTAGAGAGAGAAAGCTGTTTTCTAGAGTGAGAAACAACAATCTTCATCATGTTCATCAAGAACACCAAGAACACACATACAAGTGTGTGTGTGTGTGAGAGAGAGAGAGAGAGAGAGAGAAAGTTGTTTATGGTGGGAGAAGCTAATAAGTTTAGAGAGAGAAAGCTGATTTATAGAGTGAGAAACAACAATCTTCATCATGTTCATCAAGAACACCAAGAATACATATATAAGTGTGTGTGAGAGAGAAGCCACCAGATCTGAAGATCGAAGATCGAAGCCACCAGATCTGTAGATCGAAGATCGAAGCCACCATGTGTTCTTGTACTCATCCCTTTCTTTTGAAGCCACCAGATCTAAAGATCAAAGCCACCATCGAAGCTCTCAAAGAAAAGTAGTAAGGTGTTGCTCTCATCACATAAGGTGTTGCTCTCATCACATCTTTGTTTCTGTTTTTATAGAGAGAAAGCTAAATTTTTTTAGAGAGAAACTACAATCTTCATCTTGTTCATCTTGACACCAAGAACACATGCACAAGTGTGCGAGAGAGAAACAAGTTTAAAGAACTTACTTTTGTTATTTATGTATTTTGTTCAGATTTATACTTTTATGATGTTTGATAGATTTAAAATCAAAGCTTAGTTTGTTTATTTCATTTTTTTTAAATCAATGCCAGGAAGAAATTTTCGTGTGCCTAAGTTCTCTCTTCAAAGTATATTGATATTTCTTTTACAAAGATTAATGTTTAATTTTTAAAATGCTTGTTCATCGATTTGGAGTTGATTGTCTTTAGTTGGATTTTTTTTGGCAGGGGGGATATATTTTTCTATGATCTGGTTTATTTTACAAATAAAAAGCTATGTTTTTTTGCTGGATAATGAGCTACATATGTTACATTTCTGCCAGTTGTATTCTAAATTGTTTGACCTATCTTGTAACGTGTGTTACATTTCAGGGTAATATTAGCTACATATGTTACAATTTGTTTCCAGCTACATATTGTTTTGGTCAAAAATTACCGAAGCAATTTAGTGATCAAATTAGTTTTGTGAGGTAGTGTGCTAGCAGTGTTTATGAAAAATCTGTTGGTTTGCTTGTTTGTAAAAACAGTTTTCAGGATATAGATCGGGATATTGAGCTATATCAACAATCAAACAATGAGCGAAAATGTAAAGGTTGGCAGGAGATGTACGAGGAAAGCCCTTGATCAATCTAGATCTCCAGCATAAAACCTCGGGAGCTGACAATCGCAGCTGCCTCGTTCTTCTTATTACTTCAAAACTCAGGATACACTGCAGAATAATTCCCAGATCGTTGCTATGTGTTACAAAAATTTCTAGTGAAGAGTGTTTGTGTGTAATTGCGAGAGAAAGTGTTAGTACTCGAAAGTAGTGAGTGTCAGTGCCGTGACCTATCGATCTGGTTATCCGATATTTATATTTACAAAGAGAAACAAACTCTCCTAAAATGATGGGATGCCTTGGAATATTCGCTAGTGAACGTTGTTGACCTGGATTGCGGCTTCAACGTCTTTCTTCTAACCATTTAGACCGAGTGTTCAGGCGAACGAGTCTTCGTGAACGTTGTGATCCTGCAGCTATGTCCTGCACGCGAATAATCAGTAATCACCAGGATACTGCCTCAGGATGTTACCAACATCCTGGTCTGGTATCCTGATCGTTAACAGCTATAATTAAGTCAATATATAATTCAGGATATAGGCTCAGAATTTCACCATAACAATTGTCCCCAAAAATGTTACCGTTTGAGGATACCAAGCCCTAATGGTTACATTTTTACGAGTTTCAAGGTAATTAAGGGATAGGACTTTGATGTGACAACTTGTAACTACCTAGGATATAAACACTCCATGCCTATCTATCTCGCCCCTATATCTTCTCATTTTCTGTTTGAAGATCATCCATTCTTGTTAGGATCTGAGTTTGAATTACTTGTAGTTTTTGTTTCAAAAATGGAAAATGATTGAGTTTTAAAAGAGATTTGCAGCAGAAATAAATGGAAAACTTTTACTATAAGAAATGGTCGTTTGTTTTCATCATCATCATCATGCTTTCAAGTTGGTAAACTCGCATGTGATTCACAAACTCCCCCTCAGCCTTTGCAATTGAAGTTTGGTAGTAAGAAAATGCAGAGAAGATGATATGCGAAAGTTGATCTTTTTATAGACAAGTTAAACTGTTACACAAGTTACCTATTTATACTAAACTATCTAACCACTGAGCATCTTTGATGACGTCAGGGTTGATAGTGACAGGAAACTATATGTAACTAACTACAAACACTGCTAATACTAACTATCAGTGCTTAGCACTGTTACATTGATTATCTATCTAATGACTAAGCTCTGATCTCTATCCTCTGATCCTTGTAACTCTGGCAGACCTTTGCAACTTAGTGAAGTCAGATGATAGGAGAGCAGTCTTTAAGGAAAGCAGTGTATATACAACAGAGGTTGTAACCTCTGATAGTTTAACCAAAGCTCGGATAGTGTTATTTGACTTTGTATCATCTGTTCCTTTCATACGGTTCAATCCCAACAATCTCCCCCTGGAACGGATGATGCCAAAAACACTTTATTCTTGGTCTTTATTCATCAGGAAGAATTCTCTTATTTGACCTTTGAATTGAAGTTCAAAGTTAAGAGATTCTATGTCATCAGCATCCTTATCCAGCTCTAAACATAATAATTCTTTGAAGTCTTCTACTGTAAGCCCATAAGCAGCTTCCATAGATAGTTTAGTGACATTACCATCAGACTTGAGCAGTGTCAATTCATGGTGTTTTTGTCGACCTTCCAATTTAGAATTTTTTTGTCTGAAGGTTTTCTTGAAGGAGCTTTTATTGCTGAGGATTGAGAAGGAGCTATATGTGATAAATCTTTAGCCAGCTTGGAACTTGAATCATCTGTTGGATAATCAATCATGTTCTGTATACCTTCTTTGATAAATGTATCCTCAAACTCTTTGTCAGTCTTTTCAGACATATCCCCTTGCCTTTTTCTGTGTAACAGGGCAAGTGTGGAATGGGCAGATGTTGTGCTGGACTTTTTGGAGAGTTGGGCTTTGAGAATAACATCTTCTTTTGAATAATCAGGTTTAGGAGGCTTGGATGGATCTTGTTTCCTCCTTTCTTCCAAATTTTTGTAAGTGTCTATCACCCTGACCTCACCCCATCTCATCATTTGGTTCTTTGAACCATAAAGATTCTGAATTAGTTCATTCTTCATTCTTCAACTTTAAGTCTCTTTTAGGCATATCTTTCTTGTATAAATCCTAGTTGGGAGGAGTTGGCTTTTTAAGAGGATCTTTCAACATTTCTTGCATTCTGTTGATTTCTTCTCTCAGCTCATCTAAGCTCCAATCCCTGAACTGTGCCATTGTTGCCTTATACTTCTTGTTCTCCATGATATACTCAATGAGTTCACTATTGACCAGCTTATCTTCCCTGACTGAAATCTGGTTGCTCAGGTTCTTGACAAAATTTTGTAAAATGCTAGCTTTACTTAGTTGAAAGGACATGGCAATCTATATTTCTCTATCATCTTTACCAACTGATTCTCTTTTGGCAATATCCTCTTCTTGTTTCCGTTTCAATCCAGGTAATCATCAACATTTACAAGTCTCGGATAGCCATCAAGGGATAGGATTGTTTTTTGTCAGGGCCATCCTCTGAAAAGAAACTTAGGATCTCTTCCCTGACTGTTGGTAAATCAAGAGGATACAGTTTTGCTGCAGGAGTAATTTCAAGAGTTGAAGATGTTGTAAGCACTGATGTGGAGGTCATTGGTTGTGATGATAGTGGAAGAGGTGCATGAATCTTATCATCATTTATCACTTTTGTGATCTTTCTCCTTTTAAACCTTAAAGTGGGTGATGGTGGTAGTGGGATCTTAGGTGGTGTGGATAATGGATGAGTTGATGTGGGAAATGTGATCATGGCAGTGGATAGAGTTGCATCTGTTGCAACCTCTACTGTATCAACAGATGTTGACACAACAGGTGCTGTAACATTTGCTTGTGTGGTTTTGAAGGTGTGATAGGTTTTTGAGAGGTAGAGGTTTTAATGGTTTGATTGGTTGCAGGCTTAGTTTTAGGAGGTGTGGATGTTGGTTGCCTGGCTTTTCTAGCAGGTATCCTCTTTGATGAAGTACCAACCTCTCCTTTTTCTTTTTGCTGTTCAATCTTTTTTCTCAACCAACACTCTGCTCTCCTCGATCACTGTCTTCTTGTGACTAGCCCTTGCCTTGGCCACAGTTTCATCAGTTAAATCTATCTTCTTTGAACCATCAGGCCTTGGAATATTTAAAGTAGGTTTGGCCTTATCATCATCTATTTTTAGTTTTTTGTTTCCCAAAGGTTTCTCCCCTTTTTGGCTTCATTTGCTGTATCAAAGATAACCGTTGGAGGTGCATGGCCAGTGGTTGTGAGTAGATGAGCTTTGATGGCTTTAATGTCTGCTGCAGTGTCTTGATACCTTGATTCAACCATGTTTCTAACATCATTCATCTGGTGCTTGTGTTGTAGATCCAAATAATGTTGTTGATGTTGAAACAGAGGGATAAGAGTTCTTTGAGATCAACAGTGGATAGAATAGAGGGTTGACTTTTTGTAGATATCATCTGCTTCAGTAAACTTTTGATTTCATTAACAGAATTTTCTATCCTTGTCACTCTCTCCGTCAAATCCTGGTATTTTAGTTCATCACCTAATTTAATAGGATCATCTGAACTCCTACCTAAAGTGGTAGTTGTATCTATGGTATCATTAGTAGTGGTTTTAGTACCAGCTTCAACCATAGATGCCCCTTTGTCTTGGAACTGGTTACTTCGCACAACAGAGGTAACAGTTGTTGCCTCAATAGTGGTTGCCTTCAACCAAGTCTTAGTAATGAAACCACTGTCCGACCGAGAACTTGGGAGTTTAGCAATTGTAGTGGCTGCTTGAGTTGAACTATCACCAAGGGTTACATGTAACCCAAGGGATGTAGCCTCTTCATGTGCTAATGGGCTAGCAACGAATAAAGAGTCAGACCCAGCCTCTTGATGAAGTATATTCTCAGTAATAGGTTGTTGAGAAGTGCTGGTTTGTGCCTGGTCTAATTCAATTGCATTCAACAATGGTAAAATAGTAGGTGGAAGTGTGGTCATTGGTGAAGGTGGCTGGGTAGAAAGCGATAGTGCCCTGGGAGAGGGGCTGTGGAAGATAGAACCAAGTGGATCTAGAGCTTCATAATATGGTGTCCCTGTGTCTACAACCTTTTCCTTTTGTGAGGAAGAAGGAGGAGTTTCAAAGCCGGTTGGAGATCTTTGAATCATCTGCTGTGAAGAAGTAGCAGCTGTGGTTTGTGACTTTGGTGCTGTCACTGGGTTAACCTCTGGGATCTCATCTTCCAGAGGACCCTTTTTGGGTTTGGTGGACTTTTTAGTAAGTGTTTTGGTTTTCTTTTTGAGGATTTTTGGTGTGGGCTTCAGAGCAGCGGTTGTGGTGCCCTGATCACCAAGAGCAATGGGCTCAGTAGCAAGAGGTTGAGTTTGAACATTTTGTTCAGGTAAAACTTGCTCAGCCTCCTCTACTTGTGTTTTCGCAACTTTATCTTGGTTTGTTATTTTGGTGAAGGTTTCATGAGTGAGGCAGCCTGGTTTAGTCACAGCGCCTATTTCACCTTCCGGACCTTTGATTTGATCTTGTAAGTAAACACTCAGAAAACATGGATGAATCAAAAAAGCTTTTCTTTTTGCAATATTTTGAAAATTATTCACAAGGTCATTGAACAGTATCTGGGAGTAGTTAAAATCTGTGTCAGTTAAAATTGCATACCCCAGATATTGCATGTTCAATGGAATTTCATTGAAAGCAGTGGTTTTTGCTGAGAGACAAGTTAGAATTGTGTGAAAGAAAAATCTTATCTCAGCAGGAAAGTTAGGTTTAAAAATGGCCATACCTTTCATCTGCCTACATAACCTCTTTCCAGAAACTCTGCTTGGATCTCATTTTTGGAAAATGACACAGGGTGTTCTATGTATCTAACTTGAAAACTTGAGAGATCGATTGGGGGCTAATTTGCATCAACACTCCCCCTACTCTTGAGATTATTGTATAAGGAACACCACCAGTAGTTGAGTGAACCTTAGCATTATTCCAGAAGTCACGTGGAGAATCAATGTAAATGGGGCTTTGATTGCTAACATGTGCTTGAATTTTGACTTTTCAAAATTCGAATCATTGGATGATAGCGAGTATTTGCGTTGTTTGCTTCAAGTATGGCGGTGTAATTATGTGGGGTTTTGATTATGAGAGTGTAGGGTGGAAGTGCTTGTGTGGATTTCTTCGAAGATTTTGATTTGGGAGCCATTGTGTTAGAGAGAAAAACTGTTTGAGATTTTTGAAATCGACATAGTTTAGGGTAGACACTGGTGAGGGATAAAACAGAGTTTTTTTATAGGGTTTTGAAAAAGTGATGATTACATGGCATCTGTTGCAAGATCTGATGGCTAACATCTGGCCACATGTAACCTCTGATGAGAAAAGTACTGATTTTTAACACTATCAGTGGATAGCTATCAGTGTTTTGAAAAAGTGGTAAAAATGGAAGTTAGAGGATACACTTTAACAGTGGATAAGATTTTGAAGCCTATCAGAGGTTTTGAGCAAACAAATGTTATGAGCAGACTTTTAAAGATTTACTGAAAAAATTTCAATTTTAACTATTTTTAAGGATGAGTTATTAATTTTCTGAAAATATTTTGATGCTATGTACGCATGGATTTACAAGAAAACTTGTTTTTAATCCATGTTTAGCATTCCAATTCTTGAGATCAAGTTTTCAAAGGTAGATGTATCCAATGCCTTGGTTAAAACATCTGCCAACTGATCTGAAGTATGGACATGATGCAAAGAAATCAAACCTTTTTCATAGCAATCTCTCACAAAGATGTCAATGTGCTTTGTAGTTGAATGAGAATCTGGATTTTTAATGATGTTTTCAGCAGCTTGACTGTCCCAATCTGAGTGGAGTCTTTAGTGCAGTTACACCAAAATCCAGCAACTGGTTTTGAAGCCACAAGAGTTGAGCAGTGCAGCTAGCAGCAGCAATATACTCTGCCTCAGCAGTGGATGTTGAAACTGCAACCTGCTTTTTGCTTTGACAAGACACTAGACAATCACCTAGGAATTGACATCCTCCTGATGTGGACTTCCTTATAGTTTTGCACCCAGCAAAGTCACTATCTGAAAAACCTGAAAGCTCAATATTCCCATTAGCTGGATACCAGATACCAAGTGTGGGAGCACCTTTTATGTATCTGAATATCCTTTTTACAGCAATAGGATCATACTTTCTAGGTAATGCCTGTGATCTGGCACAAACACATGTTGCAAACATGATGTCTGGCCTTGATGCAGTTAGGTACAATAAAGACCCAATCATGCTTCTATAAGAGTTTGATCAATAAGGTCATCTTTATCATCAATGGTGACTAGCTTGGTGGTTGCCATGGGTGTGCTACATGGTTTACAATCATCCATATCAAACTTTTTAAGCAGTTCTTCACATACTTGTTTTGATGATAAATGTACCATTTTGCAATTGTTTAACTTGGAGACCAAGAAAACATTAGAGCTCACCCATTGCACTCATCTCAAACTCTGCTGCCATGAGTTTTCGAAACTCTTCACACATAGCAGTGCTTGTGGATCCAAAAATGATGTCATCCACATAAATTTGGACAAGCATCAAATCTTTTCCTTTCCATTTTAAGAAAAGGGTTTTATCTATTTTACCTCTAGTAAACCCTATGGATAAGAGAAAAGTGGATAGAGTTTCATACCAGGCTCTTGGTGCTTGCTTCAAGCCATACAAGTTTTTGCTGAGCTTGTAGACATGATCAGGATGGAATGCATCTTCAAAACCTGGAGGTTGACAGACATACACCTCTTCTTTGATTTTTTCCATACAAAAATGCACTCTTTATATCCATTTGATACACCTTTATGTTGTGGTTGGCAGCAAAAGCTACGAACAGGCGAATAGCTTCCAACCTTGCTACAGGAGCAAAAGTCCCATCATAGTCTATACCTTCTTCCTGTCTGTAGCCTTGAACTACGAGCCTTGCTTTG
The DNA here is from genome assembly GCA_947069175.1 of Scalesia atractyloides. Taxonomy (NCBI): domain Eukaryota; kingdom Viridiplantae; phylum Streptophyta; class Magnoliopsida; order Asterales; family Asteraceae; genus Scalesia; species Scalesia atractyloides. The sequence continues at coordinate 54,352,430 of CAMTDV010000016.1, read as the reverse complement.
TTTCTGACAACAATACCCCTTTCATCACTTTTGTTCTTGAAGACCCACTTTGTGCCAATTGGACTTACATCTTTTGGCAGTGGCACAAGCTCCCAAACTTGTTGTCTCTTGAACTGAAGGAGTTCTTCTTGCATGGTTTCTACCCAGCTGTTGTCTTTCAGTGCCTCTTGGTACTTGACTGGCTGTGTGAGTGATAGAAAACCAGCAAAAAGACAAATATTTTGGGATTCGCTTCGTGTGAGCACCCAAGATTTGATGTTGCCAATAACTTGATCTGCTGGATGGCTTTTGAGATAAATCAAATCCCTTGGTATGGAACAATAGCATTTTGAGGTGATGGCTGCAAATGTGTGTCATCTGAGCTAACCTCAGCTGGAGAATTTGAAGTATCAGCCTCTGATGTAAATGGAGGTGGTGGTATTGGGGGTATAGAGGTAACATTATGATGATTTTTGTTCCCAAATGTAGGACTTTTATCAACAGATGTTTGATTTTGTGAACTGGCAGAGGTTTGAGGATCAAACACTGTTAACCCAGAAGTGGCAGAGTTTACACAAGAGCTTGTGGCACCTGATCCTCTGATGGAAGAATAGACATTTGTTTGTGGAAGCACACAGTCATATTCTTGATCTTGATCTTCTCTAGATGATTGTGGTGTACCTGCATTGTATAGCTTGATAGAAACATCAGCAAATGTGAATTTATCTAAATCAAAAAGCTCTGCAGGATTTGCTGGGATTTTCAGTGATGAAAGTTCATTGAACTTCACATTCAAAGTTTCTTCAACACACTTGGTCCTAGAGTTACAAACTCTGTAGGCTTTAGCAGGTTGAGTATCCCAGAAAATAACCACAATCAATTTTGGCTGCAAACTTGGATATAGAATCTTTTAAGTTCAAAATGAAGCATGGACAGCCAAAAACTTTAAAATAGGAAATTAGAGGTTTGATTTTATACAAAATCTCATAGGCAGTCTTTTGATGCATGGGGTTAATCAAAACTCTGTTTTGGACATAGCAAGCAGTGTTTACAGCCTCTGCCCAGAAAGACAAGGGTAAACCAGAGTCTGCAAGCATAGTTCTTGCTGATTCAATTAAAGTTATATTTTTCCTTTCAACCACCCCATTTTGCTCTGGAGTTCTTGGAATGCTATATTGTCTAATAATTCCTTTTGACTCACAAAAGCATCCAACTCCCTATTTTTAAACTCTGTTTCATTGTCACTCCTAAAGATTTTTACTGGAAGATCAAATTGCTTTTCTACTTGTTTAACAAAGTTTTGCAAAATGATTGCAGTTTAATCCTTAGAGTGGAGAAAGAAAGTCCATGTAAACCTAGAGAAATCATCAACTATCACTAGGCAATACCTTTTATGTTTTAAGCTCATGATTTGCGCTGGGCCAAACAAGTCCATATAAAGCAATTGTAAACACTGGCTTGTTTTGGACTCTTCAATTGATTTGAAAAAACTTTTATATTGTTTTCCTTTTAAGCAGGAAACACAATGTTCTTTACAGGAAAATTGCTTGTGAGGCAAACCTCTTACAAGACTTTGTTTTGAGAGTGTGGTGATAGTTTTAAGATTTGTGTGTCCAAGTCTTCGATGCCATAACTCAGTCTCTTTGTTAGAAGCAACTGAGAATAAGCATGTTCCAAACATAGGATTATCTTTTAGAATATCTACGACATACACATTCCCACTTCTGTGTGCAGTGAGTTGTGCTTTGCTCTCAGCAATGATTTGATCAATCTTTTTAACAACCTCTGGTCCCACAATTTGACAATAGTGAAGAAGGATCCATACCCTCTATCACTCATTTGTGAGACCCTCAGCTGGTTAAATTTCAGATTGTCAATTAAATTCACATTTTCAAACTTGAGTTTACCAGCCAGAACCGACCCAGACCCTAAAACCCTTCCCTTTGAGTTATTACCAAAAGATATATCACACCCCCCCATGAGCCATGAAGTCCTTGAGAAGGGCTCTACATCCTGTCATGTGCCTGGAACCTCCACTATCTACATACCATAAGCTATCAAGGCAAGTAGAGGTCCCTGCACATCAAGTAAATAGATCAGTTAAGATAGGTCTCCAAAGCCAAAATGGCTTTGGATGGGGTCACAGATGGTCCAGCCTCAAGTCTTGGATAATGGTCAGTGGTTTGGATATTTTCTTGTAACATCTGCTCTTGACCATTTCCTATAAGATGATTGTATCCATAAGGATGCTTAAGGCTTTTTGTATCCTTCATAAGTAAGAGGAACCCTTTTATAGGCTGGTCGGCCACACCCTCTTGGAAATAAATTTGATGGTGGGGCATCTATCACTTGCACCTCTCTAGGAACAAGGTTTTGTTTAAAGCTTTTGTAACAGATGTTTCAGTTGGTTCAAAACTCTGCTTAGATTTATTTCCAGCAGAACTTGAATCTTCTCTTTCTAGTGCTTTTGCCTTGATCTCTTTTACTTTTTGCTCATATTTTTTGAGATAGGCACACTCTTGAGTTAAGTGATCTGTTTTGTTGCAGATGGTGCATCTTGAAGAATTTTTGATAACACAAGCTTTGTTAATGTCATAGGCTTTTAAAAGAAAACAATCTGCAGCCACATGATTTCTTTTTTAACAAAATTCACAAAACAAGTTTTTAATCGTTACTCTTCTTTTACTATCAGACTTTTTATCAGCAGTGGTTGTAACCTCTGCTAGTACATCTTTGATAGGGATCACCAGTGTTTTTGGGGCTTTAATACCATCAGAGGTTGTAAAGTCCATTGGCTTAAAGTTTTCTAAAATACCACATTCAATCTGACCAGGTTGGTTAAACTGATATTTTTCAATTTCTTTATCTTTTGTTGAAACCTCTGATTTTTCCAAAACAATTTTGTTTCCAGCTTTATCTGTGATTTTTATTTCTTCACCAGCCAAATTTGTTGGGACTATTTCAACCAACTCAGAATCAATTTCAGCAACATTTTTCTCATTTTGGTCATAGGTTCTAAAACCTACACCAAACTTAATGTTTCTCATGATCTGAGCATCAAGCATAATCTCATAACGTTACAGGACTTAACCCATTTTTCACAAGTGATTTGGGTTTCTTCTAACTCCTTTTTACACACTTGGTATTTTTCTACCATAGTTTAGACTTGGTCCTTGGTTATGCTTGATTCATGTCTCAGGCTACTCATTTCAGAATCTTTTTCACTTAACTTTGATTTTAATTCTTTAATCAGTTTTTCAAAATTAAGTTCATCTTCTAAAATTTTGTTCCTCAGGTTTTCATTCACCTGCTTAATTTTTGCAAAAGCAATGATGCATTTGTCAGAATATAGATCTTTAAGGATCTGAGGTGATACCTTTGTAGCAGCCATGAGAGCACAATCACACTCATCTTCACACACATCAACATTCCATGGGTCAGCAGGAGAGTTCTTTTCCTTATCAGCAACATTTTTCTTTTCTTCACTTGAAACCACTGTTTCATCACAAACTTGAACTTCATCAGTTTTTGACACTAACTCCACAGATTCAACACCTTCAGTAATTGTCTCTAAGGCCATTAAACAAAATTCTTGTTCAACATCATTTTTGGCCATTAAAGCAAAATTCTCATCAATCAAATCCTCAGGCAAGCTACTCCAGTCAACATAACTTTGTGTGAAAAAAGCTCTATTGACCAACCTCTACTGGACTAGCAGTGGTTTGAGCAGGTTGTGTGACAATGGGTACTTGTTGTACATGCACTTGAGGATGTGATGGTGCCTGAACATATTGAATTTGTGGAGCAGTGGATTGAACATAATGCACTGGAACAGTAGTAGCATGATGTGCAAAGTGGGCAGTGTTTTGAACATGTTGAGCATGGATATATTAGGAATAATGAGCAGTGTTTTGTGTGTGCTGAGGTCTAGGGCTAGGATGAGTCACTATTGGTCCAGAATTTTGAGATCTGCATTCTCTGGCAAAGTGTCCTAACCTATTACACTTATAACACTTGACTTTTGATTTATCCAGCCCATCCTTCAATCCCCATGCAATCCTGGGAATTTCCTACCAGTTCTCTTATAGAATTTACTAGCCCTAACACTCAATAGGGCCAGTTGGTGCAAAATATCCATTTCTTCAAGATCAGAAGGTTCAAAATGTTGCAAGTCATTCAACTCAAAGGATAGATTATCAGAGGTTTGGCTTTCCCCACTAGCAGTGAAAGCATAGTTGGGTTCATATGTTTCAGATCCAAAGTACCCACCAGAAGTAATATCTATATAGTGATCATAACTTTGGTCCTTACTGCTGCCAGATCCCTCTTCTTGGCCAAAAAGAGCTTTATTACCCAATGAGTAATCATCAGTCATTTTGCCATAATCTTGCAACTTCTTTTTCTGGTTTAACTCTCTCTCATAAGTGAGGGGTATCCCATGAAGTTGTGTCAACGACATTTCTTTAAACCCAACAGACTTTCGTGTTACATAAGCTACAGTCTCCCACTTTCTGGTAACGATCTAAGGAAACGACTATTGACAGTCGAATTAGGAAAAATCACGTTAACCAGTCTAAGTTCACTGATGAGACAGCTGTAACGTTCGAACTGTTGTGTTAGAGACTCTCCTTTCAAGTGACAAAATGTTTCATACTGCTGATTTAGAACTTCTCTGTTACTTTCAATCACTTCCTCAGTCCCACCGAATTGCTCTTTCAGTGCATCCCATAACTCCTTTGCACTATTGCAATGGAGTAGACCAGCTTAAATCTCACTGGGTAAGGCCGAAGCAACTATGCTAAATGCCTTAGCATCTAATTCAATTTTCTGGAAATCCTGCTCCGAAAAGTTTTCAGGATTTTTGGGCACATGTTTAGTTGGATCCTCTGTGCTTGGAACCATCGGAACGTGAGGAACATAAGCAACAGATCTCCAGCAACCGGTGTTTTGCAGAGCAAGGATATGACCCATTCGTCGTTTCCAAATGAAATATTCATTTCTTTTGAGCATCGGCGGTTTGAACAAGGATCCAGAGTTGGCATCCTGTGTGTTTTGAGACATTTTCAGTTGATTTTTCACAGATTTCTGTTTTAAAAACTTTGAACGTAATAAAACTATGTTTATCAAGCAAAAACAACCAAACTAAATAGCATAGAGCTGATTGTTCGAATCAAATCGATTGTTAGATCGAATTTGATGAATCAAGCTCTGATACCAATTGTTAGGATCTGAGTTTGAATCACTTGTAGTTTTTTTTCAAAAATGGAAAATGATTGCGTTTTAAAAGAGATTTGCAGTGGAAATAAATGGAAAACTTTTACTACAAGCAATGGTCATTTGTTTTCATCATCATCATGCTTTCAAGTTGGTAAACTCGCATGTGATTCACAAACTCCCCCTCAGCCTTTGCAATTGAAGTTTGGTAGTATGAAAATGCAGAGAAGATGATATGCGAAAGTTGATCTTTTTATAGACAAGTTAAACTGTTACACAAGTTACCTATTATACTAAACTATCACTGAGCATCTTTGATGACGTCAGGGTTGATAGTGACAGGAAACTATCTGTAACTAACTACAAACACTGCTAATACTAACTATCAGTGCTTAGCACTGTTACATTGATTATCTATCTAATGACTAAGCTCTGATCTCTATCCTCTGATCCTTGTAACTCTGGCAGACCTTTGCAACTTAGTGAAGTCAGATGATAGGAGAGCAGTCTTTAGGGAAAGCAGTGTATATACAACATAGGTTGTAACCTCTGATAGTTTAATCAAAGCTCGGATAGTGTTATTTGGCTTTGTATCATTTTTTCCTTTCATAGGGTTCAATCCTAACAATTCTTCTCAGAATTTTTAGGTATACTCTCCCTCTTTCTCTCTTTTTTCTCTGCTCTGTTTTCAATCTTTTACTATGGCCAATCGAACCTGTTCTCACACTGGCGATTCCGTCCCGACCTTCCTTGAGCAAAATCTGCTCGAAGATCCCACGAAGGAGATCTGTTCCTTCGACAACGCTGTCAATGCCACTCTAAGAGCCTCCGGCGCCTTCCCTGTCGGAGCGATTATCCGTCCGTATTATCGGAACTTCCGATCAGACGTATCTTCTGTAGGAACGTCCACGATTAGCACGGGAACCTAAATTTGTTATCTATTGTCCGATTAGGCGGAAACTAATGACAAGTTAATCAAATAACAAGAATTACTCGTTTAATTGTTGTTTTCATTGATCTAAAGTTCAATACATTCGAGATCCGGATCCGACAGAGCTTCGCCGTCTTTGTGCCAAAATATCTCCCTATTACAAATGAAATCACAAGGCATCTATTTACAGGATCATAAGTTCGCTGGTTTGGTGTTGAAGTTCGGGCGAACTTGACTTAGTCAAGTTTGGCCTAACTTGACTTCCCTTTTACCATCTCAAGCGAACTTGTCCTAAAAGACTCTTAAATACGCCTCGTTTCATTTATACTATACAGACTCGATACAAGACTATTGTATAGATATTATGCACCAATAGACTCCCTCTTGGGTATCTACTTTGTCTTATTCGGTCTTCAGAAACTCTCGTTTATTCCAGACTCGTTCTCGTGTAATGACGAAGGCAACATACATATGCACCAATAGACTCCCCCTTGGATGTTGTAGCAGTCATCTTCTTTCATAGACACCTTTGACAATAATCATCCTCGTCAGTCTTCAAGTGTCATAGTCTTCTTTGAACGCCTTGTAATCATCAGACTTCAAATAAGTTCCCGAGTCTTTATCTTTATCCTTGAATAAGTATTAAACTTTATGATCTTCAAACTCTCTCTTTTTCTTCAATTTAACTTGATAAAACTTTAAATCTTCAAGCTCCCCTTTGCTGTGAGCTATGCTCCCCATAGCTTTGAGCTTTGTCTTCAATCACGTTTCATCCTGCTCCCCTTAAAACTTTACTTCCTGTTTTCAAAGTTCTTGGGAATTCAAATAAACATTTCAGATTCTTAACTTTGAAATTTTGTACCACTTGTATTACGTACCACCTGTACAATACTTGTACTTCAAATTTTAATCTTCATTTTTCAGTTATTTCAAGTTCAAATTAATGACCTTGAAAAATTTAACATTCAAACCCTTTTTCAATTCATTTAATTTTTCAATTATTGAAATGAAATCCACTTAGTTGATCAAGTCCAAGTTAATGACCTTGATTAACTAATTTTATTTACCAAATCCAAGTTAATGACCTTGGCTAAACCCGTTGTGAACAACTGATATTATCTTCAATTTTAAAGATTCAAATTAATGAACTTTTTCTCACCAGACTTAGATGATCCGTTCTCCAACATTGGCTCGTTGAAAATCTTTTTGGATTTTTTAAAAAGTAAGTAAAGTATTTACAGAACTTTTAACAATTAAAGTAAACTATGTACAAACATATTTTTGTGAATTTGCGTCTAAGGATCATATCAGTTTTATTGAGACATATCACCAGTACCGTTGACCTTTTTGAGACTTTAAGTTCTAAACTTGTTTACCTAGATTGTCGATATATTTGTCCACTTAAACTTCATCACGTTTATCATTAGTCCAAGATATGTTAGGTAAGAATTATTAAACTTGACTTAACTATGGTTCCCACCTCTTGAATATACTCCCGAATCTAGATTCCTAGATTTCATCTTACAGGTGAGTATAGCGTAATTGATATTTGTATTTGGGTTATGCGAGGCCTTGAGAGCTCAGGTTAGTACTACCGTACAGACAAAGAGATGAAGGCTCGTCTTTCAGGTGTGTTCTACTTAAGGAATCTTTTTAGCATTGCAAATGATTAGATCATTCGATTTTTTCAAGTTTGCATGCTATTTTGGGGGTTTATAGCAAAAGCATTATAGAAGTTCTAGGCTATTGCTTCCGCAAAATCAGAAGAACTTGTATAATACCCCAGATATCAACTATCTATAAAGACCTCGTATCTCAGAATCAGGCAACCCCTCAATCGAAATTTCGGAATACTAAGTCCATATATCCAAGATATGTTAATCCGTAAGATTAAGCAGCTGTATAATTTAGTTTATATCCCGGAAACAATTTACTAAACGTGTAAAGCCTATCGACACATCCACAGTAGGACTTGTTTATTACTTTTAAACTTTACATTTCTTTAGCATACTGTGATAGTCCACTAATGTACTACAATTTCCTTTTTGACAATAAATTCTTTTTGTCTTTTTCATTTTTTGTATTTTTTTGAATTTTTTCATATGTTTTTGATTTTTCAACAATTTTTAAAATTTTATCACACCCCTAAAATCAAAAACATATTTTTGAAGTTTAGATTTTTTAACAAATTCTATTTGAAAAATATAACCAACCAATGTGGATCCCGTGACCTCGTCATCGATCCTTTTTCTCAATCCTGTATCTGCAATTGTTTAACAAACAATCATTAAACTCATTTACCACTTGTAAAAGCAGTTTGAACTTGTAAGAACTTTTAAATCAGTTTTTCTGTTCAACGGTGTGGATTTTCATAATTTTGACTTTTTTCAAAAAAATTTTCTTAACTACCCCCCCTCAAAATGACAAAGATTTTAACATTCTAGATAAGTTAAAAAATATGAAGCTCCTCAATCCCGAATCAACTTTGATAAGCTGGATCTTGGAACTCCTGCACATGAAAGGATTTAGTTAAAAAGTTCAACCCAAGCCTTCTTGGTCTTGGGTTTTGGATATAACTCCTCATACACCTTTTCGTAATCACTTTTGTATGCTCTTTGATAAGCATATTCAACATCACAACCATCAAACTCACAATCAACTTTACTTTTATGTTTCTTGATTGATTTAACATTTTCGGTTTTATCACAAACAACCTTCACTTTTTCAGGTGATTTCTTTTTAGCAATCCATGCTTGAGAATTAACTCTAGCTTTCTTGATATAAAACCTAGAATCAATGTTTGACTTTGAAGTCTCTCCTTTTTGAAAAATTGAATTTTCAAATTTTGATTCATTTTTAGGTTTTATTTCAAGATTGGATTCAACATTACGTTTCATTTCTTTTAAGTCAACATTTCTTTTTAAAATTCTGATTTAACCATTATCAGATTGCTTTTGTTTTACCTCTTTTGAAACTACTTTTCTTCGGGGATACACAAGCTTAGACTTCGGACACTTGCGAGCAATGTGACCAACTTCATTACATTCGAAGCAAGTCCGAGTATCATGAACATTTCCACTAGTGGGTTTTACTCCACTTGTGGACTTGGTCTTAGCCTTGTCCCGAAGTTCTTTTTCTTTCTTGAATTCATCATTCGATTTCTTACCGATCAAGCTTTCTTCTCGAACCGTGCTTGTTCCATACACAAACTTTATATTCTTACCTTTGTATTCCTAGAACGTTGACTTCTGATTCTTCTTCGGTTCATCTTTAGCTTCTTCCAAACCTAAACCTGCTCTCCTGTTCTCAGGAAAATCACCACCATTTCTACGGTAATTATTAAAATTATGTTTCGGTTTAGAATAAAACTTCTTTTCATTTTTCTCGAGATCATCTGATGAAACTTCCACAAGTTTAAACAGTTTTTGTTATGTTCAGTTAGTTCTCTTATGACTTTGACTTTAACCAAACAAGGTTCACAAGGACTTGCGCACTTTGTGCAAGGTTTTTCAACCTCCACAACTTTCACAACTTCCTTTTCAGACATGCTTACCTCAGCTTTTACCTTTTCGGCTTCTGCTTTCAACTCTTCTTGCTTTTGCGTCTCAAGGTAAGCTATTCCTTCTTCCTCTATTTGTTGCATGTATCTTTCCAGAACTGTATTCTCTAGGACAACTTCTTCCTCAGCTCTCTGCATTAATGCTTCTTGAATAGCATTTTCGATAGCATCATCCACAAATGATGTCTCAGATTCATTCACAACCTCTGCCATCATACAAACACCAGTCTTCTTTCCGATGTATTTGTTCCAATTGAAACCATCGTCTTCATGATTGGCAACAAGAGCTTGTTCGGCTTTCTTTGCAGGTTTATCTTCAACTTCAACTTGTGTTCTATTCGGATATGATTTGTATTGCAGCGCTTTCTTGTAATATTCAGTACCAGTTCCGAAAGGGTTTTGGTTTCCGCTTGCTTCTTGGTTATGGCATTCACGTTTGAAGTGCCCTTTTTGTCGACATCTGAAACAAGTAACTTGCGTTTTGTCGAAACCAAGTTTATTGCTTGAGTTACCAATATCCCTTCCAGTGAGTGCTACAAATTTTGAAACTCTCTGGATAATTGATGCTAAGGACCATTTGATGTCCATCAGTTCCAACTCTTCCTCATCTACCTGATCGTAATCCTCAGCTGTCATTTCAGGGTTTACGGTCTTTCCAGCAACAAGACTTTCATACGATTCCAGAACTGTAGCTATGTGCTGTTTCGCAACTTTTTCAGGAAACACATTCTTTAAATCAACTGCTATGTTGCATTGGAAAACATTTGAATTAGAAGTGGATTGGCTTGTCTGATGAGATTAACTTTGAGAAGAAGAATTTGAACCAACATATGAATAACCAATGTTTGAAGAATACTGATTTTGTGACGACTGATCTGATGTATTCATGTTTGTACTAATTGTCGTCGGATTTTTGGACTTTGAATCGGAGTATTTGGAACACCACCTTTATAATAAACTACGACATCCTGAACAACATTAATGTTTTTGGATTTTGCAATCTTCATCAATTCCATTTCATGACCTTCAAGCTTGTCGATGAAAGATGACAATTTAAAATGTCTCCAAGATGGACTATTCTTTAGAATCATCAGATATGTTGTCCATTCTCCTTCTGGAAGTGCATCGGCCAGCTTCTCAATTTGCTCTTTGTTAGTTCTTTTGATATCATGTCTTCGCATCTGGACCATGAGGTGACAATATCTATCAATCATTTGCTTCATTGTCTCTCCTTTGATCATTGTGAAGATCTCGAATTCTTTCTTTATCAAAGCCTTTTTGCTTTTGATCATTTCATCACTTCCGTTGAATTTTTCGCAAAGAGAATTCCATAATTCTTGAGAAGTATCATATTCTGGTAATAATATCAAGATATCTTCTTTGACAGATTGTTGTATCAATCTGATCATCTTCTTTTCAGCAAAATATTTCTCTTTGTTAATCACTGAAAACTTGTTCAGTGGAAGATCTTGATCACGTTCATCTTTGGGCCATGTATAACCATCTTCAATCGCAACCCAGCTGTTGAATTGATTCGCTTGAATCCAATTAACAAACTTTTCTTTCCATCCCTCGAACTCGTCCATACTCATCAACTTCGGCGGTTTCTGAGTAGCACCCATTTCATTATCGAGATTCATCTGGTTAACCGCAATTGAATTTGACGTTGAGGCTTGTGCTACTCCAGCTGCAAACGCGTTATGAAAATCTTCCATTTTGAAAATCGAGACACGTACGCTAAAAACACTTGAAACTTTGAAAAATATTAGAACTAACTACAAGTTCGGTCGAACTTGTAGTTGAAAGATGAAAATTTTCAGTTTTAATCCAAGTTCGGTCGAATGTGGTATTTCTTTTGAGAAAAATCACACTTCGAGCGGACTTGTGTAAGATTTCAAGACAAACGCTTAAGTTCGGTCGAACTTAGGTAATATTTCAATGAGTCCGTCAAGTTCGGGTGAATTTGTGAATAAAATTCAATGAGATTCGATCAAGTACGGTCGAACTTAACCAAAACTATTGAAATATCCTTCAAATTCGAGCGAACTTCTCACAAAAATCTTGAAAATCCTATCAAGTTCGGCCTAACTTGATGAAAATCTATGAGATTTTAATCAAGTTCGGTCGAACTTGATGTTAAGTTCGGCCATGGCTTATTCCAAAAACATGGTTTTTCCAATTTTTTGATATTAATTTGATTGAATTTGATGTCCAAACTCTCAGGGGTTTGTTAATAGTGTGTTTAACATGTCATATTCAAAATTGAACAGAATTTGTTCGTGAATTCTTCATTTTTGTTCAAAAGTTAAGAAAAATAGAAGAATGGAGATGAAATAGAGATATTCTTGTCTAGATTTCAACAAATTCAGGTATCCAGGCTCTGATACCACTTGTAGGAACGTCCACGATTAGCACGGGAACCTAAATTTGTTATCTATTGTCCGATTAGACGGAAACTAATGACAAGTTAATCAAATAACAAGAATTACTCGTTTAATTGTTGTTTTCATTGATCTAAAGTTCAATACATTCGAGATCCAGATCCGACAGAGATTCGCCATCTCTGTGCCAAAATATCTCCCTATTACAAATGAAATCACAAGGCATCTATTTACAGGATCATAAGTTCGCTGGTTTGGTGTTGAATTTCGGGCGAACTTGACTTCCCCATTACCATCTCAAGCGAACTTGTCCTAAAACACTCTTAAATACGCCTCGTTTCGTTTCATCTATACTATACAGACTCGATACAAGACTATTCTATAGACATTATGCACCAATAGACTCCCTCTTGGATATCTACTTTGTCTTGTTCGGTCTTCAGAAACTCTCGTTTATTCCAGACTTGTTCTCATGTAATGACGAAGGAAACAGACATATGCACCAACATCTTCTACTGAGTGGGTCTTTTTTATGTATTATCCTTTTTCTATTGGACTTTGATAACCCTTTTTGGACTTTATCATGCGTTTCTTCCATCTCACTCGTCTAGGTTTGCCCAAACCATGCCTATTGGAGGGTGCTAGCGGTGTTGGACCGGATCAAAACTCATCACGTCCCTGAGTTATGTGTTTAGGATATAGCTATTGCTTACCATCTGCGATCCCATGGCTCTAGCCGCTTCTTGCTTTTTTCCACCTCCAAACACCCCCTCATTCTCAAGGCAACAAAAAAATGAGGATGAGTGGAAACAAAAGTTCTTTTTTGTTAAATGAGACTCCATCGAGCATGGTGTTGATTTTCCTGACAAATGGCTAACTACTGGTAGGATTTAGGGTTTTGGGAATATCCCCAAATGTATCCTGATCTTACATCCCGAACTGACATCTTTATTTCTTTTTGTTGCAGTGAATCTCAAGGAACGAGCCCCTCCATCCGTAGAATCGGAAGAAAGAATCAACACCATCTACCAGCTACAGAAAGCGAGAGAAGTTTTTATGTACTCTTCACAAGTTTAAGCCAACATTCAAGCTCCAACATGTCTGGTAAGAATACCTATATTACATATTCCTGCATATATTCAATTAATTAAGCTATAAAAGTATAGAAGAGTTGAGAGTTCCCCCTTTTGTGCAGACCCAGCCAAAATGCCTCAAGTTTTTTATCTCGATGAATTCGACAGTTACTCTGGCCCTGTCCAAGTGAAGAAGGAACCCAGCAAGCCATTCCCTCTGTATCCAAGCCTGCAAACAGTTCCAAGACCACGACCATGCCTAAGCCTTCCCCTGCCACAAAGCCACGTGCCACCAGCTCTCGAAAGAGAAAAGAAACAGACTCCGCTGCTACTGATGAGGCTTTTCCCTATGAGAACAAGGGATTCCTCGAGTCCAGTGCCTTGATGACTTCTTCTCTTAACCAGGTAAATATCCTTATCCTATATCATGTTCATATATGCTGAACAGATATCCTGATTATATTATATATATACTGATACCTGTATCTCAGACTGCAGGGTCTCGGTCGCCTGACACATCTTTACGAGGACTCATGTGGGGTCAACAGGATGCTAGAGGCCAAGCTGAAGGAAGCTCAAATCATGATCAAGAACCATGAAAAGATTGTTGCCGCCAAATCCCAGCATTACGAGGACAAATACAAGGCAATGAATCAGGAAGCTCAGGCTGCTGTCAAGAAGGCTAACCAAGATGCATAGGCCAAGATGGATGCTGCCCAATTGCAATATGAGCAGGATATGCATTCATATCGGGAATGTCACACCCCGATCCGCAGCGGAAAAGGTGACCAGGGCATGATTGGGTTATCATCAAAGCTCATGACATTTATTATACGTTTCATATTCATTAAATACAATTTAATAGGAAATTTACAACTATAATTACATCATGTCCTACATATCAATCTAAGCTTCTTTGTTCTCTTCTAAGGCATTTCCTATGTTTTCCTTGCTTCATCCTGTTCACCTGTATCATGTGTAAAAAGGTTTTTGGATCAACAAAAAGTTGGCAGTGAACCTATGGAAAACATTTGAACAAGTTTATTTAATTGATTATGAAATGAGTGCACAACCACACATGAGTAAAAATAGATGTAAACTTACTCAACAATCATTAGATATTAAATAAAGCACACATGAACAATAATGAGACGTTTAGAGGCACGCGTTGCTCAACTCGTCTCTCACGAGGAACTGATGGGCCTATTGTATGAATTGCATAAACATGATAATATGAAAGACATAACTACAAACAATATAAACTCAATGATACACACATGAACAATAATGAATAGGTTTTGAGGCACGCGTTGTTCAACTCGTCTCCCACGAGGAACTGATGGGCTTAATGAATGAATTTCATATTTGACAAAATGAAATAAGTAATCACAACAATATAAACAATCTAAGTTTAGATCACGATATGGTATGGCACAAGTTTAAATAAACGAGTTAATTATTTTGGGACACATGACACACTCCAAAACGTGTAATTAAAAAGGGGAGTTGTAAGATTCACTCACAGTGGGTGCGTTCGGTTGATGATGTTGAATGCACGCGAAGTGGTTTTAACCACGAGTGAAATTAACCTAGATAAATAGCATTATGGTTCGGTAAGTAAACGGATTTTATTAATCCATTTTAGTAGGATTGTTGGGTGTATTTTTGTGAGTTTAAGGCTATTTTCTAACCTTAAAAATGTTATTTTTAAGTATTTTTAATTGATTTTTAATTAAAATAAATAAATAAAAATAATAAAATTTTTTGACTTTTTTGACCGTTGACCGTTGACTGTTGACTTTGACCGGTTCGAATGCGAGTATATGTGCGCTGAGTGAGGGTCGAACCCGAGACCTCCCGTACGCGTGCACGCAGCTCTACCAACTGAGCTACGTGTCTAACCCGAAATATTTCTGTTTTTAATTATATTTATATATTAATTAGATTAAACCGAAAATCATTTATTTTTAAAAACGATTTAACTGAATCGGACCGGTGCACTCCACAGGTCTCGAACCCGGGACCTGTGGGTTGCGTTAACACACAGTCCACCGCTGGACTGTGTGTTTAACATGTTATATAAACCGATTTTTATTATACTTAAATACAAACTAAGTACTTTCATTTCTGACTTATTTAAAAAGGTAAATAATTGTCCGAGTCGGTGCAGTAGACCGGACTCGAACTCGTGATGTGTGATTTAAACATACACACAGTCCACCGCTGGACTGTGTGTCTATCTTGGTTATTATTCCGATTATTATTATACTTAACATATATATGAAATGAATCCGGTTCAGTTAACAAAAAATGACATTTTTATTAAGGCAGCGTGTGTGGGGCAAGATTCGAACTCGAGACGTTAGTGTGTTTATTGTGCACACAGTCCACCGCTGGACTGTGTGTCTAACCCGAGTAATAACTTGATTTTAATTATACTTATATGTTACCGAACTTCGTCTTCTTCGTCCGTTTTTAACTAGAATCGGAAATCCGACTGGTTCAATGTTTTAATCGGTTTCTTTAGCGTTCTTTAGTTAATTACAGGTGAGATATAAGTGAAAAGAAAAAGAAATTTGGCGAATGGTATACCGACTGGACTCCTCTGTTTTCCGGCAGAACTCCGGTGACAGCAACCACTTCCGGCGACGTGTGTCTTGCAGCAGCGAGTCTTCAGAAAGCTTGAAAAGGATGTGGGTGACTTCGGTATAAGCTCAGGGGGTTCAGTAAGGCTTAAAAGTGAAGGAATCGGTTTTCCGGCGAGATACAGAAGTTTTCCGGCGAGTGAGTTTTCGCCGAGAAAGGGTGCGGTTTTGAGCGAAAAAGTTTGCAGAGGTTCGAGGGGGTATTTAAGGTCAGGTTATCGATGAACTTGGTCCAATTTCTGACTTGATTCAAAGTCATTACGTTTCCCGGCGGTTATAGTTTGTGTCGCGAGTTCAGACGTCGGTTATAACCGATGTGTGTTTAAAGCTTACGTTATAACTGAAGGAATCGTTAATTCTTGGCGAGATCGCCGGGATTTCCGACGACTGCATTTGGGCGCCGGTTTTGAATTCGGAAAGTCATGTTATGAATTAAATGATTCTAACATTTAACAAGAAACATCAGTGGCGCAGTGGTTTAAGTGTTGAATGTTAAGTCTGTGTTGACCCGGCGACTGACCCGGGTTCGAAACCCGGTAGTGCCAAAACATTTTTATTTTCTGATTTTTAAC
Source organism: Scalesia atractyloides (assembly GCA_947069175.1). Classification (NCBI taxonomy): domain Eukaryota; kingdom Viridiplantae; phylum Streptophyta; class Magnoliopsida; order Asterales; family Asteraceae; genus Scalesia; species Scalesia atractyloides. The sequence goes on along the minus strand of CAMTDV010000016.1, from coordinate 54,336,076 downwards.
AGTTTTTCAAAAAAAATTATATATTCCAATATAATAATTGATTATGTATCGTTTAAATTATTTTGGGCATTAAATTCGCAACGAAATTTTTAACTGATTGTTCGGTTAATAAACGGAGCGGGTTTGGTAAAATCCGTTTTTGACGGATGTTACAGTATCCCCTGCTTTTTTAGAAATTTCGTCCCGAAATTTAAATAGTGATATATTTGACGGAAAGAATGATGGTGTTTAGTTTGACAGTTACATGCGTAGAAGAAGTAAGGTTTTAAGTTTTTGTTTGAGGCGGTAACGTTCCTTGTAAGGGTTAAGTACCCTATTACAGGAATCGCTTTTTGTTGCCTACTGTAAAAGTATTGATAAGCAGAATTGATTCGCTAACTATGATATCATGCATAAGAGTTTGGATATGTTTGGAAAGGTATGGTTATATCCTAAGGCAAAACTTCTAATACTACAACCTACATGGAACATAAATAAACACAACAGCCAATATTTGAACATAAATGAACACAACAGCTAATATTAGTAAGTTATGATTGGTTCTATGACTATAGAACATAAAATAAACACAACAGCTAATATTTGAATCCACATTCTGATCGCATATATGTTTGAATGGTGGCAGTTCCTCTCTCGTTTGTTATGATGGAGAGGTTAGTTTATGTAGAAATGGAACACAATCCAATCTCTTTAAATAGCAAGATGATATAAATGTAACACAAATTTCAACCAAGGCAATACTAAATCCTACATGGAACTTCTCATAACCGCCTGATAATGCCTCTGATCCTTTGGCAAGAATACTTATATATAGGAAGTACCAGCGGCGTATCCACCATATTCTTGCCAAATTTTCATTGGTTTTATCCACAAGTTATGATCAGTTACCAAGAAACTACTAAATCCTACATAGAACTTCTCATAACCGTCTGACAATGCCTCTGATCCTTTGACAAGAATACTTATATATAGGAAGTACCAGCGGCGTATCCACCATATTCTTGTCAAATTTTCATTGGTTTTATCAGTGAATTATAATTAGTCCAATATGACTCTACAACCAATACAACAAACACAAAATACTGAAATGAAAAATGTCTGTGCGATCAAGGCTCAATCAAACGGAGCCGATCGTATTGCATGTACCGAAAATGAAATTGTCTGTGCGATCAAGGCTCAATCAAACGGAGCCGATCGTATTGCATGTACTGAAAATAATAAACTTAATCTACAAACAGCCTATACATGGAACCTCTCATAACCGCCTGATAATGCCTCCGATCATTTGACAAGAATACTTATATATAGGAAGTACCAGCGGCGTATCCACCATATTCTTGTCAAATTTTCATTGGTTTTATCAGTGAATTATAATTAGTCCAATATGACTCTACAACCAATACAACAAACACAAAATACTGAAATGAAAAATGTCTGTGCGATCAAGGCTCAATCAAACGGAGCCGATCGTATTGCATGTACCGAAAATGAAATTGTCTGTGCGATCAAGGCTCAATCAAACGGAGCCGATCGTATTGCATGTACTGAAAATAATAAACTTAATCTACAAACAGCCTATACATGGAACCTCTCATAACCGCCTGATAATGCCTCCGATCATTTGACAAGAATACTTAATATAAGGAAGTACCAGCGGCGTATCCACCATATTCTTGTCAAATTTTCATTGACTTTATCCGCAAGTTATGATTAGTTCTATGTGACTCTACTACAAACACAACAACCACAAAATACTGATAATGAAAATGTCTGTGCGATCAAGGCTCAATCAAACGGAGCCGATCGTATTGCATGTACTGAAAATGAAAATGTCTGTGCGATCAAGGCTCAATCAAACGGAGCCGATCGTATTGCATGTACTGAAAATGAATAACTTAATATAAACAACAATCACACAAACAGCCTATGCATGGAACCTCTCATAACCGCCTGATAATGCCTCCGATCATTTGACAAGAATACTTATATATAGGAAGTACCAGCGGCGTATCCACCATATTCTTGTCAAATTCTCATTGACTTTATCCGCAAGTTATGATTAGTTCTATGCGACTCTACAACAAACGCAACAACCACAAGATACTGATAATGAAAATGTCTGTGCGATCAAGGCTCAATCAAACGGAGCCGATCGTATTGCATGTACTGGAAATGAAAATGTGGGCACGCCAGGTTCAACCTCATAATGAAATGGGGAACATGCTCAACGCTCATAATGTAATGGGGAGCGGCGGCCTATGAAATTGCATGTACTGAAAATGAAAATGTGGGCACGCCAGGTTCAACCTCATAATGAAATGGGGAACATGCTCAACGCTCATAAATGGGGAGCGGCGGCCTATGAAATTGCATGTACTGAAATAATAACCAATAATTACTCAAACAGTCTACACATGGAACCTCTCATAACCGCCAGATAATGCTTCTGATCCTTTGACAAGAATACTTATATATAGGAAGTACCAGCGGCGTATCCACCGTATTCCTGTCAAAGTTTCATTGGCTTTATCCTTAAGTTATGTTTGGTTCTATGTGATAAAGAAAAACATAAAATTAAACGATAGGAGTTGAATCTGGATTTTCGATGAAGAGGACTAGTTGGGTATCTTCGTTTGGGCCGTCATTATCTTCGACAGGATTGGCGTTGATGTTGAAGACTCTTCCTCTTGCTGGTGGCCTAGCGGTTGGGTTTTCTTGTTTTACTTGGTTAACTGGGTTTGATTGGGCTTGAGCGTTGATGACGTTAACCAATTGAGGGCACGTGTTTCTAAAGTGGGTAGGGTCGCCACAATTGAAACAAGCTCGAACATATGGGAACATGGGGTATTGGGGTTGTTGATAGGTTTGGTTCATGGTTTGAGTAGGGGAAGAGATTTGGTTTTGAAGGGTGCAGCAAACCTTGCTCAAATGGCCATAGCGTCCACAGGTTGCACATAGTCGACAAGGTAAGGTAAGGGGATGGTGGTAAAAACAGTTGTTGCATCGAGGGTGAGGTCCAAGATATGGTTTCTTATTTGGGTAAGTTGAGTTGGGTGCCACTTGAGTGATTGGGATAGCTTGGATGGGTATGGCGTGTGAAATTGGTTGATTCCGTTGGATAGCAGCGAAAAGTTGCCCGTCTCTTTTTCTCTTAGGATTGGGTTGAGAAGGGGATTCGGTTTGGGTGTAGTCGGAGGTTTCAGTCGATTCTTTATCCTTCTTCTTCTCCTCCTTGAAGTCTTTGTTTCGGATTCGGTTCTCGGTGAGCGCTGTTGCTAGCTCCATTGCTGCTTCGAAAGTTGCAGGCGAGGTACTTATTGTAGAGTCTTGAATCTTTGACGGAAGACCATGAATGTAGTGCTCGATCAAACGGTAGAGGGGAGTGAACATGTTGGGAACCATTTGATGTAACTCGAGGAATCTTTTGTTGTACGTGGTGTGGTCTCCTTCCTTTTGCTTCAACGAATAAAATTCATCTTCTAATTTCTTGACTTCGCTCCTTGGGCAAAATCGTCTGGTCATGATTTCCTTCAATTCGTTCCAAGTTAAAGTCATAGCATCGTCGACGCCTCGTTTGGCTTTCTCTGTATTCCACCAAGTAAGTGCTATCCCAGATAATCGACCGGTAGCATATCGCACTTTGCGATCATCGGGACAATCGCAATTTAGAAAGGTGTTCTCCATTTCTTCAAACCAATGGAGGAGAGCGGTGTCGCCTTCAGTCCCTTTGTATTTCGGAGGGTCGCATGATTTGAAATGCTTGTAGGTGCATTTAGTGGTATTTGGGGAGAGTTGATAATGTTTTGGTTTTCTTGACTGACAGGATTAGCGGTAAGTGCTTGTTGGACTTGGATTACAATGTTGGGTATTATGGCAGCCATTTGTTGAGCGATTAGAGCAGCCATGCGTTCGCGGGCTTTTCCTGCTCTTGTCTTCCTACGGGCGTGGTTAGAAGACATCTACAAGGAATACATGACAAGAGTATGAGTTGGATGCTTTTGGGATCATGGGTCGCACTAGGAATGAACATTCATAAAAATAATTATAGAAAAATAAATCTACTACATCCATAGGATGTCTTGGGCTTTGCTCGCCATTAGGCCCTACATGCCGCCATACTTTACCTTTGTAATCATGTGGGCCCCCATGAATACCGGTTTTTCATATGGTTCGCACGGGTTTGCCTGGTTGCGTACACTAAAACCCGAGGAAAATCGAGAAATATGTATACAACGTGTGATATTCGGAATGTGTCCAGGTGTAGACACGGTGACACCTCAAAGTGGGGTTAGTTCGAACGACGTTTGGTGTGGCATGCTTTGGCCTAATAGGTCCTTCGTACTCTCATCGTTGGTCCCCAGGTAGGCAAACTGGTCCGTTATATTGGATTTATACGAATGCCAACCTAGACAGGACGTTCCGACTACCGGTACTTGTACCCTTCCAGTTACTACATGCCCGTCGCAGAACTTACTTTGATGAGATTTGAAAATTGCAACAAAATCTTTGAATAATGAGAGTATGAAAATGAATTGAATATATGAACATTGATATATGTATAATGAATATGTATATAAGCATGTATGTTTGACTGTAAATGTAAACAAATATGAAACAAATAAATATCACAAGTTTGTATGTAACCACCTAGTCAATTAAAATTTAGGCAGACTATAGTATAGGCTCTAAGGGTCTAATAACCTATCCTATATCCCTATAGTCATGGCTCTGATACCAATCTGTCACACCCCGACCCGCAGCGGAAAAGGTGACCGGGGCATGATTGGGTTATCATCAAAGCTCATGACATTTATTATACGTTTCATATTCATTAAATACAATTTAATAGGAAATTTACAACTATAATTACATCATGTCCTACATATCAATCTAAGCTTCTTTGTTCTCTTCTAAGGCATTTCCTATGTTTTCCTTGCTTCATCCTGTTCACCTGTATCATGTGTAAAAAGGTTTTTGGATCAACAAAAAGTTGGCGAGTGAACCTATGGAAAACATTTGAACAAGTTTATTTAATTGATTATGAAATGAGTGCACAACCACACATGAGTAAAAATAGATGTAAACTTACTCAACAATCATTAGATATTAAATAAAGCACACATGAACAATAATGAGACGTTTAGAGGCACGCGTTGCTCAACTCGTCTCTCACGAGGAACTGATGGGCCTATTGTATGAATTGCATAAACATGATAATATGAAAGACATAACTACAAACAATATAAACTCAATGATACACACATGAACAATAATGAATAGGTTTTGAGGCACGCGTTGTTCAACTCGTCTCCCACGAGGAACTGATGGGCTTAATGAATGAATTTCATATTTGACAAAATGAAATAAGTAATCACAACAATATAAACAATCTAAGTTTAGATCACGATATGGTATGGCACAAGTTTAAATAAACGAGTTAATTATTTTGGGACACATGACACACTCCAAAACGTGTAATTAAAAAGGGGAGTTGTAAGATTCACTCACAGTGGGTGCGTTCGGTTGATGATGTTGAATGCACGCGAAGTGGTTTTAACCACGAGTGAAATTAACCTAGATAAATAGCATTATGGTTCGGTAAGTAAACGGATTTTATTAATCCATTTTAGTAGGATTGTTGGGTGTATTTTTGTGAGTTTAAGGCTATTTTCTAACCTTAAAAATGTTATTTTTAAGTATTTTTAATTGATTTTTAATTAAAATAAATAAATAAAAATAATAAAATTTTTTGACTTTTTTGACCGTTGACGTTGACTTTTGACTGACCGGTTCGAATGCGAGTATATGTGCGCTGAGTGAGGGTCGAACCCGAGACCTCCCGTACGCGTGCACGCAGCTCTACCAACTGAGCTACGTGTCTAATCCCGAAATATTTCTGTTTTTAATTATATTTATATATTAATTAGATTAAACCGAAAATCATTTATTTTTAAAAACGATTTAACTGAATCGGACCGGTGCACTCCACAGGTCTCGAACCCGGGACCTGTGGGTTGCGTTAACACACAGTCCACCGCTGGACTGTGTGTTTAACATGTTATATAAACCGATTTTTATTATACTTAAATACAAACTAAGTACTTTCATTTCTGACTTATTTAAAAAGGTAAATAATTGTCCGAGTCGGTGCAGTAGACCGGACTCGAACTCGTGACGTGTGATTTAAACATACACACAGTCCACCGCTGGAATGTGTGTCTATCTTGGTTATTATTCCGATTATTATTATACTTAACATATATATGAAATGAATCCGGTTCAGTTAACAAAAAATGACATTTTTATGAAGGCAGCGTGTGTGGGGCAAGATTCGAACTCGAGACGTTAGTGTGTTTATTGTGCACACAGTCCACCGCTGGACTGTGTGTCTAACCCGAGTAATAACTTGATTTTAATTATACTTATATGTTACCGAACTTCGTCTTCTTCGTCCGTTTTTAACCAGAATCGGAAATCCGACTGGTTCAATGTTTTAATCGGTTTCTTTAGCGTTCTTTAGTTAATTACAGGTGAGATATAAGTGAAAAGAAAAAGAAATTAGGCGAATGGTATACCGACTGGACTCCTCTGTTTTCCGGCAGAACTCCGGCGACAGCAACCACTTCCGGCGACGTGTGTCTTGCAGCATCGAGTCTTAGAAGCTTGAAAAGGATGTGGGTGACTTCGGTATAAGCTCAGGGGGTTCAGTAAGGCTTAAAAGTGAAGGACTCGGTTTTCCGGCGAGATACAGAAGTTTTCCGGCGAGTGAGTTTTCGCCGAGAAAGGGTGCGGTTTTGAGCGAAAAAGTTTGCAGAGGTTCGAGGGGGTATTTATAGGTCAGGTTATCGATGAACTTGGTCCAATTTATGACTTGATTCAAAGTCATTACGTTTTCCGGCGGTTATAGTTTGTGTCGCGAGTTCAGACTCGGTTATAACCGATGTGTGTTTAAAGCTTACGTTATAACTGAAGGAATCGTTAATTCTTGGCGAGATCGCCGGGATTTCCGACGACTGCATTTGGGCGCCGGTTTTGAATTCGGAAAGTCATGTTATGAATTAAATGATTCTAACATTTAACAAGAAACATCAGTGGCGCAGTGGTTTAAGTGTTGAATGTTAAGTCTGTGTTGACCCGGCGACTGACCCGGATTCGAAACCCGGCAGTGCCAAAACATTTTTATTTTCTGATTTTTAACAGTTTTTCAAAAACAAATTATATATTCCAATATAATAATTGATTATGTATCGTTTAAAATTATTTTGGGCATTAAATTCGCAACGAAATTTTTAACTGATTGTTCGGTTAATAAACGGAGCGGGTTTGGTAAAATCCGTTTTTGACGGATGTTACAGGGAAGGCCTCAAACGTTCTGTCGTAACTCCCCTCCTCCAAGCCAGGCTGAAGATGGCGTACGAGGCCAAAGTTGCGGGGTTTGAATGCCCTGCCTTGGACATTGCTACCTGGGAGGCGAAGCTAAAGGACCTGGGAGGGAAACCTGTGGAGCGCCTTGCCAAACCGGTGGTCGAGGAGCCTTCGAAGACGGTTGAAGCTCCCAAGGATGCTGAGGCTGATGCTGGTGCTGGTGGTCAAGATGCTGATGTTGGTGGTGAGGATGTGGTTGATGACACTGCCAAGGATGCTGCTGAAGGTGCTGCAACATAATGGCAGTGAAGTGGACGATGATGGATATTTGATGCCTAGGCCGGAGCCCACTTTTTTAGTTTTAATGGTCTGTAATCCCCTAAACAATTTTATTTTTCCCGCACTTGAACAATTTATATTTCCTGCACTTTAAACATTAGTATTTTGTGATGACCTAAGGTGGAGGGATCCTGGGTTTCAGGACGAAGCCTTTAGTCATCATTGCTTATATGCTTTTAGACCTTATCACATTCTTGGTGGATGGGTCTTGGTTTAAGACGAAGCCAAGAATGTGACATTTTGGAATGTTAATAATAAACTAATCTTTTAGCCTTATCTGTTGTTGTTATGTTTTTGTTTTGAAAGACATGTTCTAAATATCCTGATCAAATATCCTGGTCAGGATACTGATGAAATGTTTAATACCTTTGTCATCTTTAACCAAAATGTTAGACAAAAACTCGATTAAATATGACGTTATGAAAGAACTTAGGTTATTTAGATAAGGCTTTCAAAACTAAAAATAAAAACCATACCAGCAACACTTAGGCGATAACTTCCAACTTCCAACTTCAATCTTCAAACCGTTTGCAATGTCCCAGCATGGATGTCCCCTGTCTGTGCAGGATGTTGCATAAGTGCATGACATACTTGAGTATTTCTTCACTTAGTGACTAAGCTTTGTAGCTTTTTCTCCACAAAAGAATGTGTATAACACAATCATAATCTGCTTTATCTTTAGAATTTGTTAACAACTTTAGTTTCACTGGGAATAAACCCTTAGTATCCTTGTGCTACAGGCGAGAGTGTACAAACTCCAAGACTTAGAAAGGTGAAAACCTTTAAACCTTTAAACCCGACGGTCAGACCGAGCGCACGATCCGCACCCTCGAAGACATGCTTCGTGCGTGCAACATAGATTTCGGTGGTTATTGGGATACGCATTTACCTTTAATTGAATTTTCATACAATAATAGTTATCACACCAGCATTCAAATGGCTCCTTTTGAGGCACTGTATGGAAGAAAGTGTCGATCGCCTATTGCATGGCACGAGATCGGCGAAGCACAAATCACCGGTCCTGAGCTGATTCAAGAAATGACAGACAAAATCCTCCAGATCAGAGACAATCTCTTGAAAGCTCGGAGTCGTCAAAAGAGTTATGCCGATAAACGCCGCAAGCCCCTACAGTTCGAAGTGGGAGATCACCTTCTCCTAAAGGTTGCACCTTGGAAGGGAGTGATCCGCTTCGGGAAGAAAGGGAAGCTAGCGCCACGATACGTGGGTCCCTTTAAGATTCTGGAAAGAATTGGCAAAGTGGCCGAACTACCGGAGGAACTCAACAACGTCCATCTGACTTTCCACGTCTCAAACCTTAAGAAATGCCTAGCTGAAGAAAATCTCCATATACCTCTCAAAGATCTGCAAATCAACGAGACTTTCCACTTTGTGGAAAAGCCTGTCGAGATCATGGACCGAGAAACCAAGAAACTACGGCGCTCTCGCATCCCTATCGTGAAGGTCCGATGGGAAGGCAAACGCGGTGTCGAGTTCACTTGGAAATTGGAAGGTGACATGAAGGCTAAGTATCCGAATCTCTTTGTTACGGCCACTACTTCAATATCGGGATGGAATTTCCTAAAGTAGGGGAGACTATAACAACTCCAAATTTCGTTGTCATATTTTTCTTTTATTTTCCGTTGTATCTCTCCTTGTAATTCTGAGATTCGGTTTATAAGAAAGTTATGTTAATTAATTATGCTTGTTGGTAATGATTATCGCATCTAATCGCTTATTAAACGCATCGCTAATCTAATCGCAATCACAAGTGGTTATGCTACTATACGAGCCGACTGGGTTATTGTTTAATAAACACTTGTGCCATCGCATCGCTTATCTTATCACATCGCAAAGCGCAGTTAATTATGTGGAATTAGGCTTATGTGTGTTATGTATGTTTATGATATGGTTATAATCGCTATCGCAACGCTCTCACTCGCACAAATCGCTAAATCGCACTATTATATCAATTACAACGCTTAATATAACTAACTAATGCGAACCAAATCGCCGAACGAACTCGCAACGCGAAATAGTCAAACAAAACTTGGCCCATAGGTCAAGTTCGGCCGAACTTGTATAACACAAGTTCGCCTGAACTTGTCTAAGCCTCATAATCCTTTTTATACTACAAGTCCGCCCGGACGTGTCTCCTGAAACTCAAGAAAAACACACAAGTTCGCTCGAACTTGTAACAAGTTCGCCCGAACTTGCTGTCTACCCTCTCATATTCACCTCCACCTATAAATACTCAGCTCCATTCTCTCATTTGAACTTGCTGCAAGTTCGCTTGGAGCACCCCAAAACTGAAACCCTTTGTTTTCCAAATAAGATTCAACCCATTTTCAACTACAACAACGTTCAACAACGTTTTACAACGATTTTGCACAAGGCTCTGCCTTCGTTTTCATCAAATCTCTTCTATTTTAGGAAATCTTTTTCTTTTTTATGCAAAACTTCTGTTTTTCAGTCAAATCTATGCTTAGATCTGAGTAAAACCTTTTAAAACATCGATTTTTACACAATCTTCGGACTAATGGCGTATGTTTTGTTCACTCTGAAGTGGAACGAGGCGTTGTCAAGCAAGATCTCAGATCCGGAAGCACAAGGACGAAATCGTCACTTTACACAAGCTGGACTAACCCGTATGAACCTTAAAGTTCGCCCGGATTAGCCCGAGATTCTGTAAAATGGCTAAACTCGCTCCAAAAGACCTCTCCAGCCTAAGGTTTACTCAGTGCTTAAGGTTGGAGGGATGAACACTCGATTTCCCCAGCAAACAGCGCAAAAACGCACAATTTGGATGCCAAAACGATCAAGTTCGCTCGGATTACATCAAGTTCGCTCGAACTTGTCACCAGAGTGGTGATCAAGTTCGCCCGAACTTGACCAAACTTCAAAAATTGCACAAGTTCGCCAGAACTCTGTCCAATTCTCAAGAGAATTAGACAGTTCGCTCGAAATTGTATCATCCCTCAACAACCAGTACAAGTTCGCCTGAACTTGTCTAGTTTCTCAGGAAACATGACAAGTTCGCCCGAACTTGTACCCATAGTAAGCTCAGGCATACACGTTCGCCCGAACTTGTCTGCTGTTCTCTCAACCGTTAACCGTTTCAGCAATTCAGAAGACTGGTACACTTCTGTTCGCTTACAGGCTAATCCGGCACTCTCCGTAACTCCTCTCAGATCCCGAATCTCTCCTAAAACGTACCAACTATGAGTATACTTGAACCTTTTACGCTTAAATGCACTTTGGGTGTCACATATGTTCGTATATCAAAACACATCTCACAACTCAAATGCTTATTCGACATCCCACTTATACATGAATTTACGTGAAATCTGCTGAATTGTATGTATTGCTTGATTGCTTGTACACCACCCTTAACATGATAGTATACTAGAGGTTGACCCGCCACCCGGAGGCCCGGAGTTGTTAAGGCTTGCATTTTCGTTTCTCGTTTATTTTCCTCTTTTAGGATGTGAACACTTGTTTGCATGCCTCGATCAATCGCGGTTTGTTGGTTTACTTGAATCTGAGTAGTTACATAATTCACAACTATTACATATGTCATGCGGTGTATGCTAAACGCTTTTATATCTATTATTTACGCAAAACTCGTATACTCACCTTTAATTAATTGTATTGACGTTTTATTTTAACATATGTGGTAGGTTAAGGACCTTAGCTTGGATGCTTAGTTTAGGTTTTTGCTTAGAAAGTTATGTAATAAAATCTAGGGAAAATCGAATCGGATATTATGTTTAAGAGATTGTTCGATATGTAATGGATGTTTGAAGATTTTATGAGTTTGATAGTATGGAATATTGAATGTTGATTATTGTCTTTAAATAATTGTTATGGGATCTCTTGACCAATCGGTTGGGGTGTGACAGATTGGTATCAGAGCCATAACTATAGGGAAATTAGGTAGAATTGCCTTGTTTTCCTTAGACTATAGCTAGGGTACCAAATCAGACCGTTACGCATCGATTAACGCCGAAAACTCATACGAACAGACAAGTCCTCCCGAACTTGGGGGACAAGTTCGCTCCAAATTGATCAAGTTCGCCCGAACTTGCATGTCCCCTCAACATCAAACAAGTTCGCCTGGTATGGGACAAGTTCGCTCGAACTTGACATCAAGCTGATACCAAGTTCGCGCAAACTTGACAAGAATCCTTCGACACGAACTTTTAAACATTGCTTTTTCTAAAGCAACCACAACACACGCTGAAGAATGCTCGTATCACACAAAACGAATGATCAAGTCGAGAATAGGTGTGAAAACCAAGAACTCTCGATGAGACCGTTCACTCCACACATTCTCTCTCGCATGAGATACCTTCGTTGAGTTAGGAGTGATATCCAAACCTCGACGAAGATCTCCATATCTATCTAGTGGACTCCCGACTTGTTCGGTCAGCATAGCCACAACTAGGAATGATGTTGTTAAGCTGGGGGTGAAACCCGCATCTTAATAACTAGTTCCACTCTTCGATTTTCAATCTCACCAAAGTCTCGATTATATCGATGGCTCCAAACATGACGTAACTGGAAGGATAAATGTCGTTAACCGTTGTACGGCGAGAGCATTTGTCTATTAGGCCAAATCGTGTGTCCGAACTCAGAGAATTTTCGAATCACTTTGGGTAGTCAACGTCTCAAAACCCAGGACACTCCCAATTGATTTAAGCCTATATCGTCGATTTTACGCATCATCGAGTTTAATTATTATTTATGTGTTTAAATTTTGAGAATTTTCGCTTATTCGATTTCTCGCTTAATCGATTTCTCGATTTATCGCTTTTACGCTCCATCGATATATGCACAACCCGCATAGCTCTCGTAATCTAAAACGCTAATTATGTAACATTTATGAAAAACGGGTTCAAAACCGCTTCGTTTAATAATCAAATATTCGGTTAAAAGTTCGTTGCGTATTTATTGTGCCGATTATTTTAAATATTTCATAATAAATAAATATTATAGAATTTAAAAAAACCATAATTAATAAATAATAATAATTAATAAATAATAATAAAATTAAATAAAAGAACAGAACAGGGTAGCCGGGTCTCGAACCCGGGTCTCCCGCGTGGACACACATACATCACACCGCCACACACAGTTTTGTGTTCAAATACCTAAACAAATAACATTTATGGTAAAGTCAAACTTGTAAACCAGCAAAACCCAGAACTCGAAATCGCCGGCAAAGACTAAGACTCCGAAATTTTTGCTACTTTCCCTTGACTGAAACGCGTAAACTGATTTCGACATCAGTTATAACCGTTGCTTAACACTCAATTGAGTCAAAACCGTTTCTTTTGAGAATTGAAATCATTGACCGAGAATTTTGGCCTCTAAATCGAAACCGAGCAAGCCTGTCCACCTTATAAATACCCACTCGATTCCTTGTAAACTTTTTCGCTCAGAACCGCACTCTCTTCCTGAAACTTTAATTCTTTCAAAGCACGTTGCCGGAGACTTTCGCACTCGCCGGAATTTCTAACCAGAAAACCGCAGTTGTTCTCCAGACGGTATAATTATCTAAACCTCCTTGCTATCTCTTGTTTGGTAGTTTATTTGCTCAAAACAATAATCAAAACTGTTAAATCAGTTCATTCAGCCGGGATCACTGTCGGGATTTTCGAATGATGAAAAAGATGAAGTTGAGTTAGTGTTTTAATATAAATAAAAACGGGTATTTAACCGGGTTAGACACACAGTCCAGCGGTGGACTGTGTGCAAATACAAAACACACGTCCCGGGTTCGAATCACACATGTTTCCGATTTTCTAAAATAAAACCAACATTTTTAAACTTATTCAGATCAATTCACAGCATATATATATAATTAATATAATCCAGTGTTTATACTGATTAGACACATAGCCCAACTGGTTGGGCTGTGTGCACCCGAACTGAAGGTCCCGAGTTCGATTCCGGGTTATGTAACCAGTTTCGGCCATATTAAATCATTTTTAATAAAAACTAAATAAGGTTAAAGCTAGTTGGTATATATATATATAATTAAAACAGAGAATATTTCGGGTTAGACACGTAGCTCAGTTGGTAGAGCTGCGTGCACGTATACGAGAGGTCCCGAGTTCGAACCTCACACACTGCCTGAATGACATACTGTCCGACCGGTCAGACCCGGTCAGACCTGAAAAGGTCAACCCATTTTTTTTATTTTTTTTATTTTTGTTTCTTTTTATTTATTTATTAAATTGAAAAATTATTTAAAAATACTTAAAAATAAGGTTTTTAAAGTTAGAAATTTGCATTAAACTCACAAAAAAATAAATCTAAAATCTCATTAAGAGCACTAATTAAAAATATTAATCTCAAATAAAATTTATTTATTTATCGAATCATTTCGTTATTATTTAGGTTAGTTTTTCCCTCGTCGGTTGAATCATAAATTCGTGCGCATTCATCGTCATCAAGGAACGCATCCACTATGAGTGAATCTCTACCAATTCCCCGTTTTAATCATGTTTTGGGGTGTATCATGTGTCGTACTATTCTTTTATTTTATTTAAACACTTGTGCATACATCATATCCGTGATCAAATGTGTATTGATTGTTGTGTGAATTATATGTAGATTAAATTTATCATTTCAGTGCACGCATTTCATTAGGCCCATCAGTTTCCCGTGGGATACGGGTTGAGGCATCAGGAGCCTCATTAGATCGGCTCCGTTTGATTGAGCCTTGATCTCAAATACATCATCATTCATGTCATATACTCATCCAAAGTGGTTTGTGATTGTTTACATATATATGTTTGCTCACATATGATTAATGCACGAATTTTCTTTAATAAATAAAATAAGAAATTAGTTAAAATGTTTTATTAAGGTTCACTCGCCAACTTTTGTTGACCCAAAATCTCCCCTGTTTTACACATGATACATGTGATCCAGTCGAGACAGGAAACACATAGGATGGCCTAGAAGAATAAACAAGTTTATTCTTTGGAATAAATATATAGTTTCATTTTCCTTTGTAATTGTATGAATTTGTTTTTGGATATTTAAGTTTGTAATTTGAATTTTAAATATGAAACATCTTAGTAAATATCATGAGCTTTGGTGATAACCCAATCATGCCCCGACTTTTATTCCGCTGCGGGTCGGGGTGTGACAAATTAATTCACCAACAAAAGTAAACGCTCAACCTGCATACTCTCATGAGTCCATGCGTGTCTCATACGCGGTATTTCTCGCCTATCTCGCTTATATATATATATATATATCGCTTATATCTCGCTTATAACAATTTGCATCCCGAACGCGCTACGCTTTACTTATGAGAAGGTGAATACGTGAAAAGTATATGCTTACGTGAATTATGTGCTTACGTGCTTTGTGCTATGTGCTTATGTGCCTACGTGTTTGCCTGCCTACGTGTTTACTTGTCTACGTGTTTATGTGATTTTGTGCCTTGTATGAATAATAATAATAAGTACTTTAAACATAAACCTATTATAATCGAATCTCATCCAATCAAATCCTTAATTTGTAGATGCCTTCAATGGGATCGCACACCAGAAGGAACCATCAGCGCAGCCAAGCTGACAAGCGCATCGCGTCACTAGTGGCCAAGGAAATGGCCAAAGTGATCCCTCAAATTGTCAGCGAGATTCAAGCTGCCAGCAGCAACACTTCTGTGGACTCCAAAGACGACCCGCCCAAGACATCCTACAGTTTTAAGCAGTTCAAAGCTTGTGGACCCCTTACTTTCTCAGGCACTGAAGAACCAAGTGCCATGTTCCACTGGTTTGATGCTATCGAGGTCACTTTTTGCCAGAGTGGGTGTCCCGAACCCCTTCGCACTATTAACGCTACCGGCATTTTCCAGTCCAGGGCTCTCGACTAGTGGACTGCGGAGCGTAACAGGAAGGGAAACGATGAAGCCTACGGACTTGCGTGGGAAGAACTTAAGG
This sequence comes from Scalesia atractyloides, assembly GCA_947069175.1. NCBI lineage: Eukaryota > Viridiplantae > Streptophyta > Magnoliopsida > Asterales > Asteraceae > Scalesia > Scalesia atractyloides. The sequence goes on along the minus strand of CAMTDV010000016.1, from coordinate 54,320,411 downwards.
AATTAATGATCAAAGAGTTTTGCCCACCTCATGAGATCCAGAAGTTGGAAAATGAATTTGGGGGAATTAAGCAAGACGGACTCGATAATACTGGTTTAACGGCTCGATTCAAACAGTTGAGCATCATCTGTCCCGGTTAAGTGGACACGACCGAGAAAGCAATCAAGAAGTACCTCAACGTTCTACCCGATTGTGTCGTTGACTTTGTTCAAGCAGCACACCCTGCTACTATCGAGGAGACCTACCAGCTAGCTGCAGAGATCAATGACAAACGGGTTCAGTCTGGTTATTTCAAGAACAACAAGGTAGCAAACCAGGCCATCACCGAATCAGCAGCTCCTACCGATCACTCCCCATAATCAAAGAACAGTCGCCAAGGTCGAAAAAGGGAAAACCCGAGTAATAACTTTGCCCTTACCGCTCCGAACCCTCAGCCACTCCAGTATGCAGCACCAAACGCACTGCCGGCAAAGCGTGCGTACACTAGCCCACATCCTTTGTGCTCAAAACGCACTTATCAACATGCGGTTGGAGGCAATTGCCGTTTCTGTACCAACTGCAATATCTACGGCAACTTTACTGTCAGCTGCCGCTCAGGCCCTCGTCAGCCAGCTCCTCAGGCCCCAGCAGCACCAGCTTTACTAGCTCCTCCCCAGGCCAATCAGCAAGCGCCAGCTCTAAGGGCACGTGCCTGTTACACGTGCCGTGATCCGAATCATTTCAGTAATGTCTGCCCAAACAAACCTGTGAAGCAGGAACAGCAGCAGCAGTAGCAGCCACAGCCACCACAGCCTCAACAGCAGCAGCAACAGGCTGCACGTGGACGAACCTTTAATCTCAACCATCGCCAGGCTTAGAACGATAACAACGTCATCAACGGTATGTTCTTTGTCAATGGTATTAGATGTTTATTTGATACTGGTGCCGATAATTGTGTTGTGTCGTTAGAATTCGAAAAGGTTTTAAAATGTAAACGCGCTAAACTCCCAAAGACTTTCGATGTGGAAGTCACCACCTAAAACTCCGTTACCGTTACCTCCATTCTACGTGGTTATACTCTCGATCTCAACAACCACATCTTCTCGATCAATCTCATACCTATGCAGTTAGGTAGCTTCGATATCATAGTAGGCGTGGATTTTCTTCATGAAAATCATGCTAATGTTGTTTGCTTCGATAAAATGATCCGATTTCCTCTCGCTAACGGTGATCAACTCCATGTTTATGGTGAAACTCCCTCAAAGAAGTTGATGCTTTTGTCATGTACTCGAGCACATAAATGTTTGCGAAAGCAATGTGTTGCCTTCCTAGCCCATATCGTAAACCCGGAGAAAGAGAAGAAAACCTGGAAGGATGTACCCGTTGTTTGTGAATTTCCTAAAGTCTTTCCTGACGATTTACCCGGTTTACCCCCTACTCGAGATGTCGAATTCCGTATCTATTTGATTCCCGGTGCTACTCCCATTGCTAAAGCTCCTTATCGTCTCGCACCATCCGAAATGCACGAGCTATCAAGCCAACTTCAAGAGCTTCTTGATAAAGGTTTCAAACTCCCGAGCACTTCACCATGGGGCGCACCCGCTCTTTTCGTGAAAAAGAAAGATGAGACATTCCGAATGTGCACCGATTATCGTGAACTTAACAAACTCACGATAAAGAACTGCCACCCTCTTCCTCGAATCAACGACTTATTTGGTCAGCTCCAAGGCGCTACTTGTTTTTCCAAGATCGATCTTCGTTCTGGTTATCATCAGTTGCGTGTACTCGAAGAAGATATTCCGAAAACTGCCTTTCGTACCCGTTATGGCCATTTTGAATTCGTGGTCATGCCTTTTGGTCTTACCGATGCACCTGCGATTTTCATGGACTTGATGAACCGTGTGTGTAAGGCGTTCTAGATCGTTTCGTCATTGTGTTTATCGATGACATCCTTATATACTCGAAGTCGAGAGACGAACATGCGCGCCATCTCCGTTTAGTCCTCGAACTTCTCAAAGGTAATCGTCTTTACGCTAAGTTCTCTAAATGTGAATTCTGGCTCGAAGAAGTCCAATTTCTTGGCCACATCGTTAATAGTCAAGGAATTCACGTTGACCCTGCAAAGATTGAAGCTGTCAAGAGTTAGATTACACCGAAGAATGCTTCCGAAATCCGTTCATTTCTTGGATTGGCGGGCTACTACCATCGATTCATCGTCGACTTTTCGAAAATCACTGTTCCGCTTACCGCTTTAACTCATAAAGACAAGCCTTTTGTTTTGGATTCCAAACAAGAGGAAGCTTTTCAAACTCTCAAGCATATGCTATGCAATGCTCCTATACTCGCCTTACCCGATGGAAAGGACGATTTTGTTGATTATTGCGATGCCTCTAACCTTGGTCTTGGTTGTGTTCTTATGCAACGAGACAAGGTTATCGCGTACGCGTCTCGACAACTCAAAATCCACGAGAAAAACTACACAACCCACGATCTCGAACTCGGTGCAGTTGTCTTTGCATTGAAGATATGGTGACACTACCTTTACGATACTAAGTGTACGGTCTTCACCGACCATAAGAGCTTACAACATATCTTCAATCAAAAGGAACTGAATATGCGCCAACGCCGATGGGTTGAACTTCTCAACAATTAGATTGTGAAATACGCTACCATCCCGACAAAGCAAATGTCGTAGCCGATGCTCTTAGTCGACGAAGCTATGTATATAGTGTTCGTGACTCTCAAGATTTGAATGATCTCGAAATCATGATTCGCTCTGCCCAGTTTGCTTGTTTTAACGAGAATACCTACAAGATGAAATGAAATGTGGTGCCGAAACTCAACTCGTCGTTAAACCCAATGGTATTTATTACTATCTCGATCGCATTTGGATTCCCAGCCGTGATAACCTCCGTGAATTGCTAATGACCAAAACTCATAAACCTCGATACTCCATTCATCCCGGAGCCGACAAGATGTACCAGGATCTTCGTCCTAAGTACTGGTGGCCGGGCATTAAAAAGGATATCGCTGTTTACGTCTCGAAGTGCTTAACCTGCTCGAAGGTTAAAGCTGAACATCAAAGGCCCTCTGGCTTGCTCGAACAACCCGAAATCCCGATGTGGAAGTGAGAGAGTATAGCTATGGACTTCATTACGAAACTTCCCCGCACTTCCTCTGGTCACGATAGCATTTGGGTTAGCGTTAATCGTCTTACCAAATCTTTGCACTTTATTGCTATACGAGAAGACTTTAAGGTCGAACGATTAGCCCGAATCTATGCCGACGAAGTCATATGTCGACACGGGACGCCTCGTGACATCATCTCTGACCGCGACGGTCGCTTTACCTCACGTCTCTGGATACTTTTCAATCTGCTCTCGGTACTACTCTCAATCTCAGTATCCCTTTCCACCCTCAAACCGACGGTTAGACCGAGCGCACGATCCGCACCCTCGAAGACATGCTTCGTGCGTGCATCATAGATTTCGGTGGTAATTGGGATATGCATTTACCTTTAATTGAATTGTCGTAAAATAATAGTTATCACCAGCATTCAAATGGCTCTTTTTGAGGCACTGTATGGAAGAAAGTGTCGATCGCCTATTGCATGGCACGAGATCGGCGAAGCACAAATCACCGGTCCCGAGCTGATTCAAGAAACGACAGACAAAATCCTCCAGATCAGAGACAATCTCTTGAAAGCTCGGAGTCGTCAAAAGAGTTATGCCGATAAACGCCGCAAGCCCCTAGAGTTCAAAGTGGGAGATCACGTTCTCCTAAAGGTTGCACCTTGGAAGGGAGTGATCCGCTTCGGGAAGACAGGGAAGCTAGCGCCACGATACGTGGGTCCCTTTAAGATTCTGGAAAGAATTGGCAAAGTGGCCTACCGACTCGAACTACCGGAGGAACTCAACAACGTCCATCCGACTTTCCACGTCTTAAACCTCAAGAAATGCCTAGCTGAAGAAAATCTCCATGTACCTCTCAAAGATCTGCAAATCAACGAGACTCTCCATTTTGTGGAAATGCCTGTCGAGATCATGGACTGAGAAACCAAGAAACTACGACGCTCTCGCATCCCTATCATGAAGGTCCGATGGGAAGGCAAACGCGGTGCCGAGTTCACTTGGGAATTGGAAGGTGACATGAAGGCTAAGTATCCGCATCTCTTTGTTAGGCCACTACTTAAATTTCGGGACGAAATTTCCTAAAGTAGGGGAGATTGTAACAACTCCAAATTTTGTTGTCATAATTTTCTTTTATTTTCTGTTGTATCTCTCCTTGTAATTCCGAGATTCGGTTTATAAGAAAGTTATGTTAATTAATTTATGCTTGTTGGTAATGATTATCGCATCTAATCGCTTATTAAACGCATCGCTAATCTAATCGCAATCATAAGTGGTTATGCTACGATACGAGCCGACTGGGTTATTGTTTAATAAACACTTGTGCTATTGTTTAATAAACACTTGTGCCATCGCATCACATCTCATCACATTGCAAAACGCAGTTAATTATGTGGAATTATGCTTTATGTGTGTTATGTATGTTTATGTTATGGTTATAATCGCTATCGCAACACTCCCACTCGCACAAATCGCTAAATTGCACTATTATATCAATTACAATGCTTAATATAACTGACTAATGCGAACCGCAATCGCCGAACGAACTCGCAACGCGAAATAATCAAACAAAACTTGGCCCATAGGTCAAGTTCAGCCGAACTTGTATAACACAAGTTCGCCCGAACTTGTCTAAGCCTCATAATCCTTCTTATACTACAAGTCCGCCCGGACTTGTCTCCTGAAACTCAAGAAAAACACGCAAGTTCGCTCGAACTTGTAACAAGTTCGCCCGAACTTGATACAAGTTGCCTTCGTTCGCCAACTTTCTGTCTGCCCTCTCATATTCACCTCCACCTATAAATACTCAGCTCCATTATCTCATTTGAACTTGCTGCAAGTTCGCCCGGAGCACCCCAAAACCGAAACCCTTTGTTTTCCAAGTAAGATTCAACCCGTTTTCAACTACACCAACAACGTTCAACAACGTTTTACAACAATTTTGCACAAGGCTCTGCCTTCGTTTTCATCAAATCTCTTCTATTTTATGAAATCTTTATCTTTTTTTATGCAAAACTTCTGTTTTCACTCAGATCTATGCTTAGATCTGAGTAAAACCTTTTAAAACATTGATTTTTACAAAATCTTTGGATAATAACGTATGTTTCGTTCACTCTGAAGTGGAACGAGGCGTTGTCAAGCAAGATATCAGATCCGGAAGCACAAGGACAAAATCGTCACTTTACACAAGCTGGACTAACCCTACGAACCTTCTAGTTCGACCGGATTAGCCTGAGTTTTTGTAAAATGGCTAAACTTGCTCCAAAAGAACTCTCCAGCCTATGTTTTACTCAGTGGCTTAAGGTTGGAGGGATGAACACTCGATTTCCCCAGCAAACGGCGCAAAAACGCACGATTTGGATGCCAAAACATCAGGTTCGCTCGGATTACATCAAGTTCGCTCGAACTTGTCAGCAGAGTGGTGATTAAGTTCGCCCGAACTTGTACCCATAGTAAGCTCAGGCATACAAGTTCGCCCGAACTTGTCTGCTGTTCTCTTAACCGTTAACCGTTTCAGCAATTTGGAAGACTGATGCACTTATGTTCGCTTACAAGCTAATCCAGGCACTCTCCGCAACTCCTCTAAGATCCCGATCCCTCCTAAAACGCACCAACTGTGAGTATACTTGAACCCTTTTACGCTTAAACGCACTTTTGGGTGTCACATATGTTCGTATATCAAAACACATCTCACAACTCAAATGCTTATTCGACATCCCGCTTATACATGACTTTACGTGAAATCTGCTGAATTGTATGTATTGCTTGATTGCTTGTATGCCACCTTTAACATGATAGTATACTAGAGGTTGACCCGCCACCCGGAGGCCCGGAGTTGTTAAGGCTTGCATTTTCGTTTCTCGTTTATTTTCCTCTTTTAGGATGTGAACACTTGTTTGCATGTCTCGATCAATCGTGGTTGTTGGTTTACTTGAATTTGAGTAGTTACATAATTCACAACTAGTACGTTTGTCATGCGGTGTATGCTAAACGCTTTTATATCTATTATGTACGCAAAACTCATATGCTCACCTTTACTTAATTGTATTGACGTTTTATTTTAACATATGTGGCAGGTTGAGGACCTTAGCTTGGATGCTTAGTTTAGGTTTTTGCTTAGAAAGTTATGTAATAAAATCTAGGGAAGATCGAATCGGATATTATGTTTAAGAGATTGTTCGATATGTAATGGATGTTTGAAGATTTTATGAGTTTGATAGTATGGGATATTGAATGTTGATTATTGTCTTTAAATAATTGTTATGGGATCTCTTGACCAATCTGATTCGCCTAGTGCCACGCCCCGATATTTCCGCCATCGGTTGGGGTGTGACAAAAAGGCATGGCAGTATAACAGTATATACTTGTGGGTGTCATGAATGCTATGTCTTCTTGGTCGGATGGCTCCATTTGGATTTGTTGAAATCCTGAGGATGCATCCATAAAGGTTAGCATTTCATGACCGGCAGTTGCATCTACCACCAAATCTATATGAGATAATGGGAACAGGGTCTTTAGGACAAGCTTTATTGAGGTCTGTGTAATCTACACAAACTCTCCACTTCCCATTCTTCTTCTGGACCACCACCACGTTTGCTAGCCACTTAGGAAATTTAACTTTCCTAATCATCTTGGACTTCAACAACCTTTCAACCTCCTCTTGTATAATCGCATTCCTTTCAGGAGCGAATTTACTTCTCTTTTGTTGAATGGGCCTGAAGGATTTGTCAATTCCAAGTTTGTGAGTTATAATATCTTTCCATATATCTGTCATGTCATCGTGTTTCCATGCAAACATGGACATCCTGCATTTCAGAAAGTTAGTAAGCTGACTCTCAATATCCTGAGGGATATTGGTTCCTACAAGCACCGAGATATCTGGATTATCCTGGTCAGGATAACTTTCTTAACATCCTGCTCCGAAGTTTCCACGATATCCTGGGCTTGTATCTTTAATTGCTATCCTGCCCTGGATGTTGATGCCTTCATCAAAGAGGAGTAGCATTCCTTCGCCTCCTGTTGGTTGCTTTCCACTTTGACTACCTCCCAAGGAGTAGGGATCTTGACACAATGATGATAGGTGGAAGGCACAGCTTTCATATCATGAATCCATGGCTTGCCTAATATAATATTATAGTAGGATAACGAGTCCATGACACAAAATCGTTGCATCGAATTCACTTCTTCAACGTATACATGCAGCTTTATCTCTCCAACCGTGTTCTTTGCTTCTCCGCTGAACCCTACAAGCACAGTGGACTTCGAGGTAATCTCCATTTTTGGGATGTTCTTCCTCTTCAGGGTCTCTAGTTGAATGATGTTGACCGAGCTACCATTGTCCACCAATATCCTGCGCACAAAATGGTTAGCAATATACAAAGTGATTACCAGACCATCATGATGAGTGTCACACCCCGACCCGCAGCGGAATAAGAGTCGGGGCATAATTGGGTTATCACCAAAGCTCTTGATGTTTACTAATATGTTTCATATTTAATAAATTTAAATTACATCTCAAAGATTCAAGTCAAATTCATACAATACAAGGAAATGAAAAATTAACTAAAACAATCCAAAATCTAAACTGGTTTATTCTTCTAGGCCGCCCTATATGTTTCTTGCTTCACTTGATCACCTGTATCATGTGTAAAAATGGGGGATTTTGGGTCAACAAAAGTTGGCAAGTGAACCTTGTTAAAAACATTTATTATTGATTCCTTGTTGTAATTAATATGGAAAAATTGTGCAATAATCATATATGAACAAACGTATGTAAACAAACATTCACGAACACCTTGCATGAGTATATGATATGAATGACAATGTATATGTTGGCAACGTCTCGTTCACGCTTATAGGTAATGGGGAACGAACGCCTATGATGATGTATGTGCGATCAAGGCTCAATCAAACGGAGCCGATCGTATGTTGGCAACGCCTCGTTCACGCTCATAGGTAATGGGGAACAGCTCACGCTCATAGGTAATGGGGAGCGGTGGCCTATGATAATGTATGTACTGAAAATGATAACTTTAATCTAAACATTAACCACACAAACAATTGATATATATTGGCAACACATTTGATCATGAATATGATGATGCACAAGTGTTTATTTGAAATAAATAAATAGCGACACATGATACACCCCAAAATGTGATTAAAACGGGGAATTGGTAGAGATTCACTCACATTGAGTGCGTTCGTTTGAAGATGTTGAATGTGCACGAGTTTAGAGGATTGATCGTCGAGGAATAACTAACCTAATTAATAACGAAAAGGTAACGTAAATAAGTGGATTTTATTAACAATTTTAATAGGATTTTTGGATATATTTTTGTGAGTCTAAGGCTATTTTCTAACTTTAAAAACATTGTTTTTAAGTATTTTTAATTGATTTTTATATTAAATAAATAAATAAAAATAAAAAAAATGTTGACTTTTTGACTTTGACCGTTGACCGTTGACCATGACTGTTGACCGTTGACCGGTTCGGTCGTGTATGAGTATGCGCTGGGTGAGACTCGAACCGGTGACCTCCCGTACGCGTGCACGCAACTCTACCAACTGAGCTACGTGTCTAACCCGAAATATTTCTGTTTTTAATAATATTTATACACTATTTAATTTAATCCGAAAATCATTTATTTAAAAAGGATTTAATTGTATTGAACCGGTGCCGTCAACAGGTCTCGAACCGGGGACCTGTGATTAGTGTTGCACACAGTCCACCGCTGGACTGTGTGTCTAACCTGGTTAATATTCTGATTTTTATTGTACTTAACATCTTACTTTGAGTTAACCCGGTTCGGTTTTAAAAAAAAACATTTTTATTTCCGAGGATATGGTCGTGATAGGGATCGAACTCGAGACGTGTGTGTATTGTTTGCACACAGTCCACTGCTGGACTGTGTGTCTAACCCGTTTATAATACTGATTTTAATTAATCTTATAATCATAATCGACTTCGTCTTCTTCGCTCAACAACACAGACAACGATTAATCAACTGTTTCATGTTTAATTCGATTAACGAAAATTATCAGCGATTGAAATGTAATGGACAGAGAGGGTTTGGGGAAATAATGTACCAAATCAGATGTCTTTCTCAGAACTCCGACAAGGATTCGTCGGCTCTGTTTTGTGAACTTCGTCTGTTCGGATCAATTAACCGTTTTGATTGATTAGATATGAAATTGAGTTACTAAACCATGATTAACAGGAGGTTTAGATGATCATACCGATTAACAGCGTGATTTCAGAAATTCCAACGATTTTCCGGCGAGTACAGAATATCCGGCAACGTCGTCTGGGATTGATTCTGGGTGATGGATTGATGTTAGTAATAGTCTAACAATGGATTGAAACAGAAAGAGTCGAGGTATTTACCGTATTGATGTGAGTCTTGGTTTTCCGGCGAAAGTCCGGTGATGGCAGAAAGTTCCGGCGAGTGAAATTGCTTCGAGAATTTGTGTGATTTTGAGCGAAAAGATTACCTGAGGCTAGGGTGTGTATTTATAGGAAAGAATATCGATGAATTGGGTCCGATTTCTGTCTTGATTCGTTGGTCAATTTTTCTCCGGCGGTTATGACTGATGTCGCGGGACTGGACATCGGTTATAACCGACGTAGGTGTTAATACACACGCTAAGTCAAATGAAACCGACAATAATTGGCGAAGTCGTCGGGATTTCCGGCGACTGCGAAATGGGCGCGTTGTTGACTGATTTTGATATCGAGTTTTGTTATATGAATTAATTGTTTCGATATATCATCAAAAAACACAAGTGGCGGAGTGGTTTGATGTGTGTGAGTTAAGTTGCTAAGCTTTATCCGGCTGACCCGGGTTCGAATCCCGGCAGCCTGTTTTTCTTTTTATTTATTTTATTTTTACTTTTTAACAATTATAGCTTATAAATTCCAATTTGTTTATTAATTATGTATCGTTTAAAATTATAATAAGTCATAAATAAGCAACGAAAATTTAAAACTGACTCTTTTGATTAATAAACGAAGTGGGTTTTGAAAACCCGTTTTTCGACGGATGTTACAGTATCCCCTACTTTTAGAAATTTCGTCCCGAAATTTAAGTAGTAGTGGTAACAGGAAAAAGCTGTGGGTATTTCTCGCGCATTGAGTCTTCACGTTCCCAAGTAAACTCAGGTCCTCGTTTTGACTCCCAGCGTACCCTGACGATTGGAATACGGCTTCGTCTTAAACGTTTCTCTCCGAAGTCCATAATTTCTACTGGTCTTTCAATGAAATGCATAGATTCATCGACTTGAATGTCTTCTAGAGGAATATGGAGATTTTCATCGGTGAGGCACTTCTTCAAGTTCGATACTTGGAATGTGGGATGAATTCTGTTGAGTTCGTCTGGTAGGTCAAGCTTGTATGCAACAGGTCCTACTCTTTCGAGTATCTTGAAAGGTCCTACGTAGCATGGTGCTAGCTTGCCTTTTTGGCCAAAACGAACCACACCCTTCCACGGTGATACTTTTAAAAGTACTTGATCACCAACGTTAAACTCCAAGGGCTTTCGTCGTTTGTCTGCATAACTCTTTTGACGACTTTGTGCCGCTAGAAGGTTGTTTCGAATTTGATGAATCTTGTCTGTTGTTTATTGTATTAATTCTGGACCGGTGATTTGAGCTTCTCCAATTTCGTGCCAACATATTGGTGATCGGCACTTACGGCCATATAACGCTTCGAAAGGTGCCATGCCGATACTTGAATGATAGCTGTTGTTGTATGAAAATTCAACTAATGGTAGATGAGCGTCCCAATTCCCTTTGAAGTCTATGACACATGCTCGAAGCATGTCTTCAAGAGTTTGAATGGTGCGTTCAGATTGTCCATCAGTTTGAGGATGATAAGCGGTACTGAGGTCTAATCGTGTACCCAAAGCGGCTTGTACGGCTTGCCATGTTCGTGAAGTGAAACGACCATCACGATCTGAAATAATGCTTAACGGTACACCATGACGGCTTACGATTTCGCTGATGTAGATACGAGCTAACTTCTCATTCTTGAAGTCCTCGCGAATCGGAATGAAGTGAGCTGATTTTGTAAGACGGTCAATGATTACCCATATAGTGTCATACCCACCAGAAGTGCGAGGTAACCCGGTAATGAAGTCCATGGTTATGTTTTCCCACTTCCATACAGGTATTTCAGGTTGGACTAGAAGTCCTGAGGGTCTTTGATGTTCAGCTTTTACTTTAGAACAGGTAAGGCACTTGGAAACAAAAACAACAATATCCTTTTTCATGCCAGGCCACCAGTAGGTGTATCGAAGGTCTTGATACATCTTGTCGGCTCCTGGGTGTACATAGTATCGTGTTTTGTGCGCCTCTTTCATAAGGAAATCGCGAAGGTTATTGTGATCGGGAATCCATATGCGATCTAGATAATACAGAATGCCGTCAGATTTTGTTTCGAGTTTAAGTTCTGCTCCACAAGATAACTCATTGCGTATGTCGTATTCTGTTATGGAAACATGTTGAGCTTCTCGGATTTGATCTTTGATATCGGTTATGATTTGCGAACATAGAAGACGAATGGAGTTCGCATAACCCTTTCGACTGAGTGCATCGGACACCACATTTGCCTTGCCAGGATGATACCGAATTTCACAGTCGTAGTCATTAAGAAGTTCGACCCATCTTCGTTGCCTCATATTCAACTCCTTTTGGTTAAAGATATGTTGGAGGCTCTTGTGGTCAGTGTATATTTCACACTTGGTACCATAGAGATAATGTCTCCATATCTTAAGAGCGAACACAACTGCTCCAAGTTCTAGGTCGTGGGTAGTATAGTTCTTCTCATGCACTTTGAGTTGCCTAGAAGCATAGGCTATCACTTTTCCCCTTTGCATTAATACGCAACCTAGTCCTTGCCCTGATGCGTCGCAATATACTACAAAGTCATCGCAACCTTCGGGGAGTGTGAGGATAGGTGCGTCACAAAGCTTTTGCTTAAGGGTTTGGAAGGCTTCTTCTTGTTTAGGTCCCCATATGAAGGGTTTTCCTTTATGTGTCAAAGCCGTGAGTGGTACAGCAATACGAGAGAAATCTGCAATGAAACGACGATAGTAACCAGCCAAACCAAGAAATGATCTTACTTCGGTAGGGGTACGTGGCGCTTGCCATTCCTGTACTGCTTTGATCTTTGAGGGGTCGACATGTATTCCCTTGTCATTGACGACATGTCCAAGGAATTGTACCTCCTTTAACCAGAATTCGTATTTGGAGAATTTAGCGTAGAGATTTTCGGTTCTTAAGAGTGTGAGGATGACTCGAAGGTGTCGTTCATGATCAGTTTTGGACTTTGAATAAATGAGAATGTCGTCGATGAAGACTATAACAAAGCGATCGAGATAGGGTTTGCAGACTCTGTTCATTAGATCCATGAAGACGGCTGGAGCGTTGGTTAGACCAAATGGCATGAACATGAATTCATAATGACCATAACGAGTTCGGAAGTCGGTCTTTGGGACGTCTTCTTCATGTACTCTGAGTTGATGATAGCCAGAACAAAGGTCGATCTTTGAAAAACAGGTGGCACCCTGGAGTTGGTCTAGAAGATCATCGATGCGAGGTAATGGATAGCGGTTCTTGACCGTTAATTTGTTGAGTTCCCTGTAATCGATACACATGCGAAACGTTCCATCTTTCTTCTTCACAAACAGAACAGGTGCACCCCAAGGCGATGAGCTAGGACGTATGAATCCTTTGTCGGTCAGTTCTTGTAATTGACTGGCCAGCTCTTGCATTTCGGATGGGGCTAACCTATAAGGAGATTTCGCGACGGGTGTAGCGCCAGGTATAAGATCAATGCGGAATTCGACTTCTCTCATGGGAGGAAGTCCTGAGATGTCGTCGGGAAAGACTTGTGGGAAATCTTTCACTACAAGTATATCTTCGAGTTTCTTCTCCTTGTTTCCCTTCTTGACAACATGAGTTAGGAATGCGACATAATTCTTGCGGAGATATTTTCGGGCTTGAAGACAGGACATCAGTTTGAGTCCTTTCGAAGGGGTTTCTCCAAAGATTCGTAGGGTTTGACCGTCTGCAAGAGGAACGCGAATGTACTTTTCACGGCATACTACTTCAGCATGATGTTGGCTGAGCCAGTCCATGCCGATTATAATGTCAAAACTTCCCAACTTCATAGGAATGAGGTCAACTGGAAAATCGTGATCGTTTAGAGTGAGAGTACAGTTTCGGATAATGGAGTTTAATGAGACCGGTTTTCCGTCAGCAACTTCTACCGTTATGGATTCCATGAGTTTATCACGGGTTTGGTTGAGGATGGGTTCAAATTCTTAGGACACAAAACTCTTATCCGCGCCAGTATCAAATAACATGGATGCATAACTACCATTTATGAGAAACGTACCGTTAACCACGTTGTTGTCAGGCCCTAGCTTGGTTGGCGTTGATGTTAAAAGCTCTTCCTCTAGCAGGTGGAGGAGCTTGGTTAGCTTGATTCACCGGATTTGCTTGAGCTTGAGCATGTATGATGTTCACCAAGCGTTGACAAGTGTTTCTAAAGTGGTTTGGGTCTCCACAGTTGTAACAAGCCCGCATGGGTTGCATCATGGGGTAGTTGGGTTGGTAGTAGGTTTGGGCCGTATGCTGTGTAGGTGGTAGTAGTAGGGGTTGTTGGGCTTGACCCATTATTTGATGGTGGGTTTGGGTTGTGGGTTGGTTACGGTTCATTCGCTGCAGAGAGCGGCAGGTTTGGATTGTGTGACCTGCACGGCCACAGCTGGTGCAATATTGACAGGGGTGTTCGGGAGAGTGATGGTATTAGCAACGGGTGCATTTTGGGTAGGGGCTGGAGTATGGCCTTTTGTATGGTGCGGGTGAAGGGGCAACTTGAGTAATGGGTGCAGCAGGGGTAGGGAAATTTGTTTGGGTGACAGCAAAGTTTCTGGTGTTTCGTTTCCTCTTGTTAGAAAACTTTGAGGAGAAGGTGGAATGGTTTGAAGTTTGGCCCGCAACGGGGCTTTCTTTTTCTCCTCCTTGAATTTACCGTTTCTGATGCGATTCTCGGTAAGTTTGGTAGCTAATTCCATAGCAGCTTCGAGAGTTGCAGGCGAAGTGCTGAGGACTGAGTCTTGAATTTTCGAGGGGAGGCCTCGAATGTAGTGTTCGACCAAGCGGTACACTGGGGTGAACAAGTTAGGAACCATCTGGTTCAGCTCAAGAAATCTTTTGTTGTAGGAAGTATGGTCTCCTTCCTTTTGCTTCAGCGAGTGGAATTCATCTTCCAACTTCTTGAGTTCGCTTCTTGGGCAGAAGCGTCTTGTCATTATTTCCCTTAACTCTTCCCACGTTAAGGAATAGCGTCTTCAACTCCTCTTTTACCCTTCTTGGTGTTCCACCAGGTCAGGGCTACCCCAAATAGTCTCCCGGTTGCGTAAGGTACCTTGCGATCCTCGGGACAATCGCAATTGAGGAAGGTGTTTTCCATTTCCTCAAACCAGTGGAGGAGAGCGGTGACACCTTCGGTCCCTTCATACTTTGGGGGATCGCAAGACTTGAAGTGTTTGTAGGAGCACTTCTTGGAGGAAGGGTTGTCGATGTTTTGATCCTCTTGATTTGGTGAGTTTATAGGATTCGCGGTGAGAGCTTGTTGGACTTGAATTACAATATCAGGAAGCACCGCGGCCATTTGTTTTTGCAATTTGAGTGGCCAAGCATTCGTTTGACCTTCCTGACTTTCGACCTCCAAGTAGCTGCCTAGCCGACATCTACAGGAATATACATAGGAAGATGGTGAGTTTAAGGAGTATTTAGGTGTCATGTGTCGTTTAAAATAATAAAATAACATAATCATTAATAATGCACTACATCCATAGGATGTCTTGGGTTTGCTCATGTTTGGGCCTCCAATGTCCCCCATACCATCGCCCGTATAGTCATGTGGGCCCCCATGACTATTGGCTTAGTAGGATTCACATTGTATTGGCGGTTTATCACTCGCACCACCCGAATGAAAACCATGAAATATGTTTGCGAGATGTATGGTCGGAGGGTGTCCAGGTGTAGACACAATGACAACTCAAAGTGGTGTTAGTTCACACGACGTTTGGTATAGCATGCTTTGGCTTAATAGGTCCTTCGTACTCTCATCGTTAGTCCCCAGGTAGGCAAACTGGTCCTTTATTTTGGATTTATACGAATGCCAAGCCTAGACAGGACGTTCCGACTACCGGTACTCGTACCCTTCCAGTTACTACATGCCCGTCATAAGAACTCACTTTGATGTGATTTGAAAATACAAAAATCGTTGTAAAAATCATAAGAATTGTGAGGTGTGTGCTCTCATGGTTATGGTATGTTATGAGAATATGATTCATGATGAGCATTGTATAATAGTATGTATTTATGAACATGCTTGCATAACATTGAATGTAACAATAAACATAAAGCATATAAACATCATGAATTTTGCATGTAACACACAAACAATTTAAAAATTCTAATCAACTATAGTATAGGCTCTAAGGGTCTAATAACCTATCCTATATCCCTATAGTCATGGCTCTGATACCAATCCGTCACACCCCGACCCGCAGCGGAATAAGAGTCGGGGCATAATTGGGTTATCACCAAAGCTCATGATGTTTACTAATATGTTTCATATTTAATAAATTCAAATGACATCTCAAAGATTCAAGTCAAATTCATACAATACAAGGAAATGAAAAATTAACTAAAACAATCCAAAATCTAAACTGGTTTATTCTTCTAGGCCGCCCTATATGTTTCTTGCTTCACTTGATCACCTGTATCATGTGTAAAAATGAGGGATTTTGGATCAACAAAAGTTGCGAGTGAACCTTGTTAAAAACATTTGTTATTGATTCCTTGTTGTAATTAATATGGAAAAATTGTGCAATAATCATATATGAACAAACGTATGTAAATAAACAATCACGAACACCTTGCATGAGTATATGATATGAATGACAATGTATATGTTGGCAACGTCTCGTTCACGCTCATAGGTAATGGGGAACGGACGGCCTATGATGATGTATGTGCATCAAGGCTCAATCAAACGGAGCCGATCGTATGTTGGCAAACGCCTCGTTCACGCTCATAGGTAATGGGGAACAGCTCACGCTCATAGGTAATGGGGAGCGGCGGCCTATGATAATGTATGTACTGAAAATGATAACTTTAATCTAAACATTAACCACACAAACAATTGATATATATTGGCAACACATTTGATCATGAATATGATGGATGCACAAGTGTTTATTTGAAATAAATAAATAGCGACACATGATACACCCCAAAATGTGATTAAAACGGGGAATTGGTAGAGATTCACTCACATTGGGTGCGTTCGTTTGAAGATGTTGAATGCGCACGAGTTTAGAGGATTGATCGACGAGGAATAACTAACCTAATCAATAACGAAAAGGTAACGTAAATAAGTGGATTTTATTAACAATTTTAATAGGATTTTTGGATATATTTTTGTGAGTCTAAGGCTATTTTCTAACTTTAAAAACATTGTTTTTAAGTATTTTTAATTGATTTTTAAATTAAATAAATTAATAAAAATAAAAAAAAATGTTGACTTTTTGACTTTGACCGTTGACCATGACTGTTTACCGTTGACCGGTTCGGTCGTGTATGAGTATGCGCTGGGTGAGACTCGAACCGGTGACCTTCCGTACGCGTGCACGCAGCTCTACCAACTGAGCTACGTGTCTAACCCGAAATATTTCTATTTTTAATTATATTTATACACTATTTAATTTAATCCCAAAAATCATTTATTTAAAAAGGATTTAATTGTGTTGAACCGGTGCCGTCAACAGGTCTCGAACCCGGGACCTGTGATTAGTGTTGCACACAGTCCACCGCTGGACTGTGTGTCTAACCTGGTTAATATTATGATTTTTATTATACTTAACATCTTACTGTGAGTTAACCCGGTTCGGTTTTAAAAAAAAACATTTTTATTTCCGAGGATAGGGTCGTGATAGGGATCGAACTCGAGACGTGTGTGTATTGTTTGCACACAGTCCACCGCTGGACTGTGTGTCTAACCCGTTTATAATACTGATTTTAGTTAATCTTATAATCATAATCGACTTCGTCTTCTTCGCTCAACAACACAGACAACGATTAATCAACTGTTTCATGTTTAATTCGATTAACGAAAATTATCAGCGAGTGAAATGTAATGGACAGAGAGGGTTTGGAGAAAGAATGTACCGAATCAGATGTCTTTCTCAGAACTCCGACAAGGATTCGTCGGCTCTGTTTTGTGAACTTCGTCTGTTCGGATCAATTAACCGTTTTGATTTATTAGATATGAAATTGAGTTACTAAACCATGAGTAACAGGAGGTTTAGATGATCATACCGATTAACAGCATGATTTCGGAAATTCCAGCGATTTTCCGGCGAGTACAGAATATCCGGCAACGTCGTCTGGGATTGATTCTGGGTGATGGATTGATGTTAGTAATAGTCTAACAATGGATTGAAACAGAAAGAGTCGAGGTATTTACCGTGTTGATGTGAGTCTCGGTTTTCCGGCGAAAGTCCGGTGATGGCAGAAAAGTTCCGGCGAGTGAAATTGCTTCGAGAATTGGTGTGATTTTGAGCGAAAAGATTACCAGAGGCTAGGGTGTGTATTTATAGGAAAGAATATCGATGAATAGGGTCTGATTTCTGTCTTGATTCGTTGGTCAATTTTTCTCCGGCGGTTATGACTGATGTCGCGGGACTGGACATCGGTTATAACCGACGTAGGTGTTAATACGCACGCTAAGTCAAATGAAACCGACAATAATTGGCGAAGTCGTCGGGATTTCCGGCGACTGCGAAATGGGCGCGTTGTTGACTGATTTTGATATCGAGTTTTGTTATATGAATTAATTGTTTCGATATATCTAAAAAAAGCACAAGTGGCGGAGTGGTTTGATGTGTGTGAGTTAAGTTGCTAAGCTTTATCCGGCTGACCCGGGTTCGAATCCCGGCAGCCTGTTTTTCTTGTTATTTATTTTATTTTTACTTTTTAACAATTATAGCTTATAAATTCCAATTTGTTTATTAATTATGTATTGTTTAAAATTATAATAAGTCATAAATAAGCAACGAAAATTTAAAACTGACTCTTCGATTAATAAACGAAGCGGGTTTTGAAAACCCGTTTTTCGACGGATGTTACTTCGAGGTAATCTCCATTTTTGGGATGTTCATCCTCTTCAGGGTCTCTAGTTGAATGATGTTGACCGAGCTACCATTGTCCACCAATATCCTGCGCACAAAATGGTTAGCAATATACAAAGTGATTACCAGACCATCATGATGAGGATCCTGAATACTATCTCGGTCTTCACTGTCGAACGTTATCACTTTGTCAGTTGTAAATGTTGTCACCCTCGTTGGCTTATCCCTTATTTCTGACTTTGCCTCTTTGGCATGCCTCTTGGCTGCAGAATAAGAGGTTCCGCATATATCGGATCCTCCATATATGAAATTGATTATCTTGGCGTCTAGGGGAGGCGATGCTGCTCGTTCAGGATCCTTGTCAGTATCCTGGCCCTTATTCTTCTTTCTGCCGATGAGATCTTTTAAGTAGCCTTTGCTTAGTAGATAGCTTATCTCCTTTCTCTGGACTACGCAATCTTCCATCAGTTGTCCAAAATCTTCATGGAAGGCGCACCACTTGGACTTATCCTTCCAATCAGCCTTTTGTTGGTTCTTCCTTGGCCACCTTGCTTTATCTCCTAAACCCTGCGTGGCATATATTAATTCAGGAGTATTAACAGAAAACAATATTCAGATAACTCAGGATACTCCTCAGGATCTTCGTCCTCAACATCATTCACTTTTTTGTTGTCATTCCTGCCATATGGCTTAGAGCGATATGGCTTGTACGAGGATTCTGACTTCTTGTTAGTTGATTCATATGTTGAGGATGAATTCATCCTCTCTTGCATTTTCGTGTCGTCCTCAAGCCTAATATATCTTAGAGCCTTGTTTCGAGCTTCGTCCAAGATCCTGTAAGGATTCATTACAAGATCCTGATAAAAGGGAGAATCCTTTTGTAATCCCATCTTGAATGCCTGTACAGCTGTAGCAACATCAAGATGTGGGATATCTAAGGATTCCCTACTAAATTTATTCAACATAATCCCTAAGGGATTCTTGAGGCCTTTGTGTTATCCTGTAGAGGTCACTTGTTAGTTTTTCAAAGCTTCTACTACAAGAAAATTGATTGTTAAACAAATTAACCAAATGAGCAAATGATGTAATTGAATGAGGTGGAACGCTAAAGAGCCACTTCAAGGCTGATCCTGTCAGAGTAGAGCCGAAGCCCTTGCAAAGACATGCTTCTTTAAGATCCGATGGAATAGGATTCACTTCCATCCTCTCCCTATACTAGGCAATATGCTCTTCAGGATCCGTCGTCCCATCATAAAGCTTCATGTTGGGGGTTTGGAATCTCTTTGGGATTTCAGCATCACAAATGTGGCGAGCAAAACGGGATATGTTGTGACCATCCTGGGATACTTCCGGTATGGGCTGCACTACCCCAGGTATACTTGATATCATATCCTTCAGTTTCTGAAGCTCTCTGGAGAGTGCTTAGGTTACACTTGTATCCTGCGAAGATCCAACATTGTTAGTAGCAAGAGTATTAACATTATTAGATAGGTTACCAGCCTGTTGATTCTGGCCATATCCTAGAGCATATCCTGGGCCCCTTACAGTCGATATCCTGGCTGATGAGGGTATCTCAGGAACATTGCTCCGGGAACGGCTTGGTACGACATTGCCCTGATTATCCTGCTGAACTAAAGTTCAGATTCCTGGGCTGCAAGGGAGTGACAACATCCTCAGTAGGTTCTTGGAGTTGGACTTCAAGAGTTGTATTTCTCTCATTATCGTTTGGTTAGTTTCCTGCTGTTGCTTCATCTGATCCTGTATATTACCAAACAAAGCTAAAATTTCATCATTAGAAGCCATAATAGGAGTTCTCCCAGGAACACCAGATCTGTAGACATTCTGAGTAGGCAGAGTGTCACGGGATGAAGGTGGTGGAAGCACTGAACCAGTTGTAGCAGAGTTGTAGCAGGCGTGGAGGAAGAGCTCATGTTTGATTTCGAAGCCATCGAAAACAGTTGTGAAAAAAGTTTTGAAAACAAAAGGCCAAGTAATGATTTTAACAAAGCTTTTAGTAGAAATAGCACCACTTGCCCCACGGTGGGCGCCAAATTGTTTTGGTAAAAAATTACCGAAGCAATTTAGTGATCAAATTAGTTTTGTGAGGTAGTGTGCTAGCAGTGTTTATGAAAAATGTGTTGGTTTGCTTGTTTGTAAAAACAGTTTTCAGGATACAGCTCGGGATATTGAGCTATATCAACAATCAAACAATGAGCGAAAATGTAAAGGTTGGCAGGAGATGTACGAGGAAAACCCTTGATCAATCTAGATCTCCGGCATAAAACCTCGGGAGCTGACAATCGCAGCTGCCTCGTTCTTCTTATTACTTCAAAACTCAGGATACAGTGCAGGATAATTCCCAGATCGTTGCTATGTGTTACAAAAATTGCTAGTGAAGAGTGTTTGTGTGTAATTGCGAGAGAAAGTGTTAGAACTTGAAAGTAGTGAGTGTTAGTGCCGTGACCTATCGATCTGGTTATCCGATATTTATAGTTACAAAGAAAAACAAACTCTCCTAAAATGATGGGATGCCTTAGAATATTCGCTAGTGAACGTTGTTGACCGGGTATTGCGGCTTCAACGTCTTTCTTCTAACCATTTAGACCGAGTCTTCAGGTGAACGAGTCTTCGTGAATGTTGTGATCCTGCAGCTATGTCCTGCACGCGAATAATCAGTAATCACCAGGATACTGCCTCAGGATGTTACCAATATCCTGGTCTGGTATCCTAATCGTTAACAGCTATAATTAAGATATAATTCAGGATATAGGCTCAGAATTTCACCCATAACGCATATGTTACATTTTGACAGATACATATTTTACTTTTTTTGACAGCTACATATGCAACAACCCTTTGTTAAATATGTAACAACCAGCTAGGTGACATCTTTGTTTTCGATGTTACTCACCTGGACATAAGGAATGATCTGACCAATTTTTTATCAGGTAAATATTTGCTAGTATTTAGTCACTTCTAAGATAGGTTACACTTGTTTAGAATCAACACCATTTAATTATGTTAATCAAAACAAAAGTCACTTATCATGGTGGAATACATTCTACATTTGTTTCATGTGTTACATCATAGCAAAGTTGCATATGTTACCCATCTAAGCAGTCTTTGGTAACAAAGCAGTTGTACATGTGTAATATATGTACAACCACTTTTAAGATGAGTACACATGTTAAACATGTTACATTGCTAAAAATAACTCTAGCTACATGTGTAACTAGCACAATGTTACCTACATACGCTCTGAACTTGATTAATTTGTCTCTCTTTCTCCTCAGACTCGCAGGCGATTAAAGAACAAACAATAAAGTAGCAATCGTTCAACAATCATCATTATATATTTTGGACAAGTCCTTTCATTGTTAATGCCCATTTTTGGATGAAGACGGATGTTGTTGTGAAGGCCATTTTTAGAAGCATTGCAACTATTGATACAAAATTCATTTTTATTTTCATTGTTAGTATGCCCATATTTTGATGAAGACGGATGGTGTTGTGAAGGCAATTTTTTTGGATGTAACAAGTATATGTAACATGGATATACATATGTTACCTTATAGTGTAACACATGTTATGAACATGTGTTACATGTGTGCAACCCTTTTGGTGTCAATTTAAACTTAGTAAAATTACATATGTAGCAATATATGTAAACAAGTAATATATGTAACTAGAAGTATATGAGACATGTGTTCATAATTTATTCAAAATATCTCGTTAATGTTACAAATAAAAAGTCTTGTTCTTTTGTTTGATAATTAGCTACATATGTAGTAACAACGTTACACAATTAACTTATAGTTACCACAGCCCTCTTTTGGACACAATGGGGGCTGCACATATGTATCACATGTTTGTAACATGTGTTACACTATTGAGGTAACACATGTATAGCCACGTTACATGTGTTAACTATGTAACGACCGACTAGGTGACACTTGTTACGTTCAACACCATTTAAATAAGTTAATCAAAACAAAAGTCAGTTGTTGTCATGGTGTAATACATTCTACATTTGTTTCATGTGTTACATCGGAACTAAGTTGCATATGTTACACATGTAAGCAGTCTTTGGTAACAAAGCATTTGTACATATGTAACACATATTTGTAACATGTGTTACACAAGAGGGTAACATATGTACAACCACTTTTAACATGAGTATACATGTCAAACGTGTTACATTGCTAAAAAAACTCTAGCTACACATGTAACTAGCAAAATGTTACTGGGATTTTTGTTCCGCACAACCTTTTCGGACAAGTCCTCCTATGTTGTTATTGCCATGTATAAGACTTATGGCGACCAGGCTGGGTTCAATTTAAAAAATATATGTTAATTAATGTAGTTTTTAATCTACTTGTAACATTGTTAATAACAATTCCAGGTACATATGTATCTAGAAAAATGCTACGTATATACAGGAAACATGTTTGTAACATGTGTTACACTCAGGGTAACATATGTACAGCCACTTTACACATGTTACATATAGTTGTTATATGTGTTACAACATCAAATATACACATGAGTATACATGTTAAACGTGTTACATTGCTAAAAACAACTCTAGTTACACATGTAACTAGCACAATGTTACCTAAATACGATATGAATTTGATTAACTTGTGTCTCCTTATCCTCAAAGTCGCAGATGATTGAAGAACAAAGCCTAAAGTAGCAATCGTTCAACATTCATCATTGTATATTTTGTTCTTCCATTTTGTTCTTACCATGTATAAGACTTATGGTGACAAGTTGGGTTCAATTTAAAAATATATGTTAATGTAGTTTTTTTATCTACAAGTAACATTGTTAATAACAACTCTAGGTACATATGTAAGTAGTGAAATGTTACCTATATACAATCTGAATATATAATAAAGGAATTGGTGTGTTAAAGATGATGATAATTGTCAAGAAATGAACATAATTTACTTTTACGGTCTGAATATGTAATTGGGTTTGTGATTTTTTTATTTAACATATGTCGCAACATATTTCACCTTTTTAACAAGTATATTTTTGTATATGCTACAAGGGTTCCCCTATACTACAAATATTTTTACTGTGTATAAATTGTCACAGTTTGCTTTACCCTACGTAGTTATTGTTCCCACAATTTTTTAATCAATTTCCATGTTTTGCATTTGTTACTCCAAAGTGGATAACACATGTATAATCAGGTTACACATGTTACATAGTGTAGTTACATGATCTACACCAAAGGCCAACACTTGTATAGCCAGGTTACACATGTTACCATAATGTTTAATACACATTATATCGATTGTAACATATTTTAGATAAAAACATGATGTTACATGTGTTACATAGAGTATTTGCATGTTCTACACCAGAGGCCAGCATTTGTATAACCAGGTTACGCATGTTACCTTTATGTATAACACACGTTACATCGATTGTAACATATTTTTAGATAAAACAAGATATTACATGTGTTACACATGTTACATAGAGTATTTGTATGTTCTACACCAGAGGCTAGCACTTGTATAGCCAGGTTGCACATGTTATCTTTTTGTGTAACACGTGTAACATATTTTTACATATGTTAGAGAAAACAGGATGTAGTATGTGTTAGACATGTTACATAGGATAGTTGCATGTTTACACCAGAAGCCAACACATGTATACCCAGGTTACATATATTAGAGAAAACAACATGTAGCATATGTTATAAATGTATTACTATGCATAAATTGTTACAGTTCATGTGCAACAAAATACTTACACAATATCCATAACGCGTACACAATTTCCCTAAATTAAGTTACACAAAAAAATGACACTAAATTTCTAACACACACAACATATGCAGATTTTTAGTTTTTTTCTGACAACATAAACTACACTCTTGTTAGGTTTCTTCCCAGTTCCAGTCCTGTCCAACAAATAAAAACACAAATATTAGTAGTCAGAAAAAGAGTACTTGCTAAGATGAGGATACAACAATTATCATTCACCATTTCAATATCCGCTCATATCACACAAATGTGTAACACCATGTATGCAACATATATTGCCCCGAAGTGTAACATATGTTACAACATACAGGACAAACAGTTTAGAATGTAACTAGCATAAATGTAGCTGGCAGAAATGTAACATACGTAACCAGTTATGCCAATAAAAAATTGAAACATTTAACACTAATTATAAAAAAAGAACAACTTATCCAACAAAATTTTGAAACCTTTTCTGTAACATCTACCAATAATTGGGATGCCCAATTTAAACAAAAAAAAGAAAACAAAATAAAGCAAATCCAATGCATAAAACCGAAAACAAACCCAACTCATAAATTATTGGCCAACAAACTGAAAATATCAAAAAACTAAAAATGATTTTAACATAAAAACAAAAACTTGCAAAATACATGAACATTAACCCATTACTAGAACACTTTGAGCACACAAAAAGTTATTAACAACCATTTTAACAAATAATCAAGTGTGTTCTTGCTGTTACTAGAACACTTACCGAATCTAGAACCGTCCGATGAACACGATGAAGATCTTCAGACCTGCTTCTCTTTCACACATTTGTGTGTGTGTTCTTGGTGTTCTAACAACTTTCTCTCTCTAAAAACCCATGTAACCAATTGATTTCAGACCTACTTCTCTCTCACATACTTGTGTGTTCTTGGTGTTTTAACAACTTTCTCTCTCTAAAAACCCATGTAACAAAACGATTTCAGACCTGCTTCTCTCTCACACACTTGTGTGTGTTCTTGGTCTTGGTGTTCCAACAACTTTCTCCTTCTAAAAACCCATGCAACCGAACGATTTCAAGCATGCTTCTCTCTCACACACTTGTGTGTGTGTTCTTGGTTTTCTTGATGAACACAATGGATCGACTGTTTGAGAAACACAATGGCTTTTTATGCGTGTGTGTCTGTGACTTTCTGGTGTTTGAAATGTTGAGAGAGAAGGAGACAAATTGTTGTTTTTGATCTGGGCTTTTGAAATTTGCTTTTTAATGATTGTGAAATGGAAGATTGCACACCCCCCATGAAAACAAGTGAGCTGTTCATGTAGTCACCCTCTCACCTCCACCAATATTATAATATATATTATGTACCTTGTTTCATATTGCTTTTACCTAAATACCCCTCAATCCACTCATCAACCCAAAGAATGTAATAAATTTAATTCAATAAAGCATCTAATTTTCTCATCCATTGGATCATCTATATCAATGGTTATAAAGTGAGTTTCTTAGGTTTTCTTAGCACAAATAAGTTTTCTATATCCTTTCCCTATATATATATATAATATATATATATATATTCTACACGTTAAAACATCAACTTGAATCGGGACGCACCAAAAACCATGTATGCTTAGCAAGACCATGTTACCCATTTATCTAAAAGAGTTGAATTAAATGAGTTAACCCACAGGGGTGCCAGATCCATGATTTTATTCTAATAGGTTTCTTTTGGTAAATTCTTACCAATTTTTTTCTAAATTCTATAAAGTTCTTACTAATTTTCTTATTTTTTGAAACAATCTAATAGGTTTCTTTTGATAATTCTCACTATTTTTTTCTAAATTATGTAAGGTTCTCACCAATTTTCTTATTTTTTCGAAACTTGGGAACCCACAAATGTGAGAGTGAGTGAGTGAGTGATGAGTGAAGGAAGGTAGGGGCTGATTTTGCTATTACTGAAACTATGGGGGTGTAACCATTCTCATAAAGGGTCTTCTAGGGTTAGCGGAAGAAAGAAGCAAAAATGGCGTGGGCGATGAGTCACAGAGTTTTGATGGCAGCCGCCACCGGCACCGGCACCGGCACTGCAGCCAAGCGAGGCCGCCCTGCCGGTATTCTGAAAGTGGTCCCTGTGTCTCCGTCTCTCGTAGAGTTTCTAGGCGTCTCTCAAGTCTCAAGGACCGAAGCTGTGAAGAAAGTTTGGGAGTACATCAAGCAGAATAATCTTCAGGTCTTCACACACCCTTTGTTATTCCATCTGATTTTCGTCTTCATGTTAATCTTATTTCCCTCGTTGACCATAGCTAGCCCAGGCCAGCCAGTATTTTACACTTTTACCGTGCAACATTTTTTAGATTATAATTTCTACACTAAATAAATACTTTTGTTTGAATCTCTTTAGCTTCCATATGATCAAAAGGAAAGGGCCTGAGAACAAGATATTTTTAGCACTTGTATGCTTGTTCTAGGTCATTTTTAGACCACTTTTAGCTGTTAGAGACTTGTGGCCGGAGGCTGTATGGTTGCCTAGTCGTGCGCTTTTGACTACCACTTATATTGACTGATTCTGTGCAGAACCCATCCAACAAGAAGCAGATTCTGTGTGATGCAAAGTTAAAGACAATTTTCAATGGGAAGGATCAAGTCGGGTTTCTTGAGATTGCCAAGTTGATGGCACAGCATTTTACCAAGTCCTAGTAACGAATTACATGCGCTTTTTTGGAACTTATGTTAGTTTCTAGCTTTCTTAGTCGTATAGTTTTGGCGGATTTTGGTTGCTTCTTTTGTATGATGGATTGCTTGCTTTTCTGGGCCCAGGTTTTTGTTTCACTTGACCAACAAACTACAAAGTTTGAACCTTGATGTCTATGCTGTTACTCCAAATCATTAACCTTCCACTTGAATGCATGTAAAAAAACGAGTTGCTCTTTTGTGTATCTCGCATGGTTTTAAAAAGGAGCCCAGGCGCAAGAGGTTCATCACTTCTGAAGCGCAAAAGGGCATATGTCAATATTGCGGAAGGCTGTGTTTTTTGGTTGTTATAGATATGAATCTTACATATAGGTTGCTTTTTGTTATGATAATAACCTGTCAAAATTATAAAAAAATATTTGCAAATATTTACAAATTATGTCATGATGTGTGCTGCTCTTGATTTGGCTCCACAGACCCCATCGTCTTGGTGTGCCTCGTGCTTTTTAAAACCAAACCACCTTGTCGTGTCTGTCACTGTTTGAAAGAAGGCATTTTTCCTGTTAAATGATCCACACGCGTTTCTGTGGTATGATGTTTTGAGAAACCGATGTTTTACTTTCTTAAGGAGTTTGGAAGTATTTTACTTTATTGTTTAGAACTATTTTTTTGTCATTACTTTCTTAAATAATTTGCAAGTATTTAACTTTATTGTTTATAACTATTTTTTTTTCATAAATCTTGAATAGTTAATGAGTTCTGTTTTTTTAGTTGTTATAAAACTGGTATCTAAAAATTTGAATATTAGGCCGAACGGTATCACTGGTCCGTCACACGTAGCTTGTGACGCTCCACCTTTCTTTTTTCTTTTGCTTTTTTTTTTTTTGCCTTTTTCTTTGGTTTTATGCAGGGTAGTAAAAATGAGAAAAGAAAAACGAAAAAGAAGCATACCGGAACTTTTTCCCGTAGATGGAAATTGGTTATTTTTTTTCGAACAGCAATTTCATTAACAGCAACATAGCAAGCTGCTAACAAAGCAACAAAACTAACAAGGAAAAAGAAATAGACATTACATATCGAAAATATCCATCTATGGCAATCTAAACTTCCCATCTTTGCCCGGCTTTTGATCCAAAGAAATCGGTAGTTTAGGGGAGTTTGGTGAAGAGAGTAGGCTGTGAAATTGCAGTTTAGGGGAGTTTGGTGAAGAAGAAGCATTATATTCTTTTTTTTTTTAATGTAAAATAGGCTTTAAAGCTATTCAATACCTATACTCATCCAATTAGAAATCAAAATACTCAAAAGTCAAGCTACACAACAAAATGATAGAGAAGATATTTTTTAACTGACAAATTTTATACATTAACTTAATTAAATCCAACAAGTGATTGTTTTATTCTTGCTTTGGGTAGCTAAAGTAGCAAGTAAATTTTTTAGGTTGGATTGTTTTATTCTTGCTTTGGATAGCTAAGGTAGCAAGTAAATATTTATGTTTTTACGTTTCATCTATGGATGTATATCTAATTTAACATAAAATATTACTTTATTAATATTTTAGGTTAGATTGTTTTATCCTTGCTTTAGATTTTTTTTCTAATGTAACGTAAGCTATATTACTAATTTTGGTGTTTAGTTTAATTCTATTTTTTTTCATATATTACATAATAGGTTATCATCCGGGATTACTTATCAGGTTTATAAAGTTACTTATTTTAAAAACTATTTATAATTAATGCATAATTAAAATCATACAAAAAGTATGACATATTAAATGTTTTCGCATAAACTTATTGATTGCATGTGATTTGTGTTTGTAATCTATATTATGTTTCCAAAAGAAAATTTAAAAAATGTGTCGTAAAAAATATAGTAGCAACATCATGATCGACTAAATGATCATAGGCAAAACCACGATATTATCCTCGTTTTCTTTAAGTACAAATTTTGATTTTGAAAATGCCCCTACATAATCCTTTGCAACCGATAACAGCCTCACATTTAGTATCTTAACCTGAAATTTACACAAAATAATAACGAAACTAACGAAATATTCAACGTGTGTACAAAGCATCTTTGATATATAACGCATTACCTTTACAAGTAGTGAATTCCTCTAATACTTTGTTGACACAATGACCCGCATTGATTTCCTATCACGTTCAACATCCCAATTTTCAATATCCAGTATTGTATTTATGTAAGCAACAAACCACTAAGTTTTACATCAATTCATCTTAACCACAAAAGAAAAACGGACCCTAACCCAACCCAGTACAAAAGAACCCTAACCACCAAATCCGTGTAGAGTCCACCCCTGCATCTTCAACACATACACCACATTGATAGCGGTAACGCTTTTGATAAAATATGTCAAGTAATTCAGAAGTTCTATAAAAAAATTGATTTATTATTCATAGTTGTAAAAGCAATCACCTCTTGCGACTAGGCCCATTTTTCAGCCAAGGCGAAGCAAATGCGCTTTAAGTTGAGGCAATGACGCTTTAATTCTCCTGGTTATGGTTCAGATGTAGATTCCAGCCAGATATCTATTTTTGCTTTTTTTTTGCCATGCGCTAGACCTCAGAAAAGGCCTATGCGCCCTGAATGTGCCTAGAGCCTTTGATAACTTAATAATTATTATAATAATATAATATTTGCTACTATACTCAAACAGAGTTAAACAAACATTTAGTGTATAATTTGATTTATTTAATGAACTTTCTTTGAGAATTTAACTTGCTCATAGATAGCCAACCAACGTCCAATTAGGTGGGCTATTTATTTAGCACAATCACTATCAAAGTGAAACTCTAATTAATCTAGTCAACTACCAGCATCTGTTTAACTCAATTTCAAACGAAAGATAAAATGTAACAAAAAAACCTGATTAAGCTCTAATTTATTGTACCTAAGGGGCACGGAAACTATCAAGTCCTCCATAATATAGTCTCTTCTTTGATATCTCTCAGGCATACATGCCAAATTTTGTTGTCGGGAAAAAAAAAAATCAGAAGCTTCACATATAAGAGCATTTTGTTTTCTATGTGTTTACTGGAGCTACAGGAAACTTCTTCAGCTTCGGCCGTTGCTTGGGAACCATGTTTGGTCAAAGCTGGGAGATGGTAGAAGTACGTCCGCTTGGTATGATTTTTGGAGTGACGTTGGGCCTTTGTCTATGGTCCTCTCTCCGAGGGTTATTACAAACGCGGGTTCACATTAGATGCGACTATTCATGACATTACGCGAGATGGCTCTTGGACGTGGCCAACGGCTTGGAGGGATTATTTCCGGTTCTCATTCAGCTGAATCAAGTGCTTCTATTTCCGGACAGGAACGATAGGCTCCTCTGGAAGGATGGTAATGATCTAACTGAATATGCATCTACTGGTGTGTGGCATTCGGTTCGGGCTAGGGAACGGGAGGTGGAGTGGGTTGATGTTGTTGGGTTTTCGCAATGTGTTCCAAGACACGCTTTCCTTATGTGGCTGATTATGTGTCGGAAGCTTTTGACTCAGGATAAAATATTACAGTGAGATATATCGAGAAGGAAAAACATGAACATGATGTGCTGTTTACTTTGCTATGCGGATGTTGATTCTCATGACCACCTTTTCTTCGAATGTAAGTTCTCTTCGCAAGTCTGGAGTATGGTAAGGGATAAGGTGGGGATGGCGTATGTTGATCAAAGTGGAGTGTTATTATGGATTGGCTACATGTTCGGGCTCGGTCAAAGTCAGCTGCCAATTATGTGGGTAGGCTTATTGTAGCTACGGCTGCTTATATCATTTGGCAGGAACGTAATGCAAGACTTTTCAAGAATCATTTGAGACCTCCAGATACAATTTGTGCAACAATACTAAAAACGGTTCGCTACAAGCTTATATGAGTAAAGTTCAAGGATACGGCTAATGTGAGGAGGCTGCTAGGTGAGTGGGAGATTCATGGTGGTTACTTGGAAAATGATGGAGGCTGATCTATTTTTTATTTAAGTTTGATTGTTTTAGCCTAGATTATAGTCTAGTGGTTGTTTTTTTGTTTTCTTTTGATTGTGTCTCGGTTGTCATACTTTCATGGGGGCATGTCCCATGTTTGAACTAGTATGGGTATTTCCACACTATTTGTTTTATTTGGTTGTGAATATATAGAAGAGTAAATTGCACAAAACATCCTTTATGTTTCCTCAAACTTGCAGGTTCCAGCCTTAATGTTTAAAACTTGCCAAAAACAACATTTACGTTTATTTTTGTTGCCGGTTCAGTCCTTTCTGACTAACCAAGTTAATTATCCTAGTTTAATTTCCTCACATGCCTAACATGTGAGGGTATATTTGTCATTTTAGGTTTTGTTTTTTTTTCTACAAAAACCCTTCTCTTCTCTACTCACACACAAACACACACAGACCATTCATCTCTCTCTCTGCCTTCATCTACCACCACCACCACACACCGCCACCACCTCATCTACCACCGTCCACCTGCCACCACCACAACCAACAACCACCATCAAGCACCACCGCCCCCTGTCTCCTGCCGCGAAGCCAAGCACCACCGCAAACCCTAGCCCCCATTCCAAGAACCCACCCCCGTCGCAACAACCACCACCGCCTTCGTCGTTCCACCACCGCCAAGAACATCAAAACCCACCACCGCCGTCGTCGTTCGATTTGGGGTTTTGTTTGAAGATGAAGAACATCAAACCCACCACCGCCGATCTCTCTCTTCTTTCCCTCTTATGTAGGTCTGTGGAGGTGGTGGCGGAGATGTGGGGTGGAGGTGATGAAGAACATCAAACCCACCACCGCCGTCGTCGTTCGATTTGGGGGTTTTGTTTGAAGATGAAGAACATCAAACCCACCACCGCCGATCTCTCTCTTCTTTCGCTCTCTCTCTCTTCTTTCCCTCTTATGCAGGTCTGTGGAGGTGGTGGCGGAGATGTGGGGGTGGAGGTGGTGGCGGAGACGAAGAACATCAAACCCACCACCGCCGTCGTCGTTCGATTTGGGGGTTTTGTTTGAAGATGAAGAACATCAAACCCACCACCACCGCCATCAAAACCCACCACCACCGCGTCTCCTGCCGCTCCCTCTCTCTCTTTATACGGTCTCTCTCTCTCTCTCCACCGATCTCTCTCTCTATGATCTCTCTCTCTTCTTTCTTTCTCTCTCTTCTTTCTCTCTCTCTCTACGGTGGTGATGTATCAGGTGGCGGTGGTGGTGGTGGCAGTTGAAGATGATGGTGGCGGAGTTATTTGGGGATTTTGGGGGTTTTGTCTGAGGCGGAGGTGGTGGCAGAGGAGGTGGTGTCGGAGGTGGAGGTGGTGGCAGAGGAGGTGGTGTCGGAGGTGGTGGCCTCTAGCCGCTTGTTTTGATGACGACGACAACTAGGGTTCTGATGGTGGCATGTTGGTTGGTGTTCAGATAGTGATGGGTTTGTCTGGGTTGAAGATGGTGGTCGGTCCGCTTGGCTGTTGGTTCAAATATGGGTTCAATACATTGTAGTCGGAGATTACGGGATAAGTCATCGAAGGAGGTTGTGTACAGGTCGGTGAACAACGGGTTTTTAGTTTTGATGATGTGATTTTTGAGGGTTTTATAAGAAGAGGAAACAAAATGACGAATATACCCTCACATGTTAGGCATGTGAGGGAAATAAACTGAGATAATTAACTTGGTTAGTAATAAAGGACTGAACCGGCAACAAAAATAAACGTAAAGGTTGTTTTTGGCAAGTTTTAAACTTAAGGCTGGAACCTGCAAGTTTGAGAAAACATAAAGGACGTTTTGTGCAATTTACTCTATATAGAATCACCGGGGTAACCCTTTACCAAAAAAAACTATGTCTTGTAATTATTAGATTTCAAATCAATGCTCTAAGTAGAGGTGAACACATATAGCACTAACACAACATACAATCAAAACATGTAAGGATAGATATGATCGATAAAAATAAAAGCTTTGAGCGACACGAACATGATCGTTTGAAAAGATTTGGTTAGAAAACCAGTTTTACACGCAAAGAAGACCTTGATACCGCAAATTTACTGGTTCACTATACTCGTTAATCAATGATGAAGTGGGTACTCGAGAGCTCCCACTAAGCAAAACCAAAACGATAAGTTAAACAAGACACACAGCAATGAGAAGCTAGGAGCCGGAAGCTCAATGCTCATGTTATTGTATGTACGCGTGCCGTCACTCGCCCGACACTGACGAAAAGGCGCGCTGACACTATGACGACATCCCTTGCACAGTGTTAGCAGTCACATCAGCTGTACTTTCTCACCAAACCTTATCCTAAGCAGATTCTCTTTTTGAATTTCAAACCTTCAAAACTATGTGCACCAGTTTTCTTTCCCTCTAAGGAAGTAAGGATCTATGCGCCATGCGCCAACAGATAGAAAGATACAAGCAAAAGCAACATGCCCATCATCACAGGGAGCCAACGAATAACCCAGGCTCGCCAGGTTACGAAGACCAGAGCAACACTCATCTAAGTCTAGAGCTCCACCCAGTTTTGATCCGCGCATGGGCGCAACACTGGACTGGGGGACTTGAAGGGGTATGGTCCCAAATCCTACGCAAGTAGTTATAACACACGCGCACAAATGGCCATACCCAGACTTAACAAAATTATTCTTGATGCTCACTAGATGTGCACGCAAGCTCTCGACGGCGCACCCAACACCACGGCAACTAATACGAGTACAAATTGTACATATGGCAAGAGTTGTAGCTACTCAGCATACCCCAGGCCTAGACCAGACAATTTCCAGGATGGCCAATCGTGTTGGAGACAAGATATACAAAATGACAGTGATGTGGAACCAATCAGGTTGCGTCATTCACTGCTCCATTATCTCCACTCACAGTTGGTGACAAACTCCACAACAAGGAAAACCGCCAGGCCACGTGCGCTAACGTCTGTATACTCTGCAAGCACTAATGGCCGTGTCAGAGGAGAAAAACAGGATATTCCTTCTTGGAGATGCTCGACCCAAGGCCCATCAGCCCATTTCCTTCTCCACACTCTTCGACTAAAAATACCAGCCTTCAACCACATGTTTAAGAATTGACTCTCTCACTCTTAACACACACAAATGTTTACTCTTCTTAAATGTTAGTGCATATTATGTATGTCTTCCACTGTGCGAATAGGCTAGATAGAGCCTGTGTTGAATATTGTATAGTTTAGTGTGAAAAACGAACACATGACACAATGGTGAGGATGAGATCACCTTCGTAGAGGGTAACTACCTTCGCACGGAGGTAACACCTTCACACAGAGGTAACTTAGTCCGCACAAAGTGCTCATCCGCACCAAACTTTATGTCTATATATAGTATCATGTGTTCATAGTTTGATAAGTTTTGGAGTTCCCAGGGAAAATGCTGGAGAAATTGTAAAGATGTATACTCTTTTGGTATGAATGGAATCATTCGATTTCTGATTTCTACTCCATTCTTAATAACATTCTACCGAACGAGCACTACCCCATCCAAACTTCTGTCTAAACCTGCGTGATCCGGAACTTTTAATTGGTATCAGAGCTATGGTACCAGTTCAATCGATCTAACAGTTGATTGAATCACATACGCTCATGAATTATGGACTTTTATGGACTTTTAAGGGTTTTCAGACTTAATCATCAAATAAACGAACAATCCATGGACAAAAATTAAAATTGAAACTATAGGATTGTTTGGAATTGAATTTCGCCATTGTATGTGAAAGAATCATCATGAAATTCGAAGAAACAAAGATTTTGAATCGAAAAACTAAATCAAAACCGAAAATGCCAAAGAAAAAAATGCATTGGAAAATTTTGTTGATCGTGGTGATGTGACGAGTGTCCAGAAAAAATTTGGTGATATAAATTTTTTAGGGATTTTAACGACAAATACGAGTTGTTTGGGGACACTGTCGGAAGCTTCAGAGAAAAGATTTGATGATGCGATCAGAGTGGTGAAGATAGTGGGGTAGTCGTTGATATATTTGCAAACTGTTTATCATCTAGTATAGTGACTATTAATGGGCCGTAAAAGAAAAATCCGCATTGATGAAAAACACACTTTTGTGGACAAAAATGATAGTATAGTAGAGTTTTCCAGTGAAATAAATGGACTGAATTTGCCAAGTTTGAGGGGAAAATTCAGTGATAAGTTTTAGAGAGATCAGAATTTGCAAAAATGAGGGGGAATAAAAATTTCATTAGAATATATTGAAATTCCGTCACTTTTTAAATTAATGACGTGCAACAGTATTCGGGTGGTTCCGACTTCAGATTGTCCAGGGAGGCATTTGATCTGGATTCATTAGTTCGTAATCATAGGAAATTCAAATTCTTTAGATCGTGATTTAGATTGATGTCTTAGGGTTTGAGTCCCAAGGCTTCGTCAAGCCGGATAACAGGATTAGCATCAGGAGATGCATCAGTATTATCGATACTTAAAAGATATCACAGCTTTGTGATAGTCTAAAGTGTCAGAATGTTTAATCTTCGAGCAGAGGAATTGTTTTTCGGACTAACCGTCGGGGAATGATGATGTTTGATGATTAAGTTGCTGCTGGGTCTAACGGAGAAGATTATATAGCTGTTATTGTGACTGAAGAAGAAGAATGTGATTCTGATCGTGGAAGTGTGTTTCTCAGATTTGAATGTGTTACCAGATGATTTGTTATCTGATGAAGATATGCTGATTGTGGAAATTACCGTTTCACTGATCAATCATTCAGGAAGTGTGCTTAAAGGTGATTACGGAAAACAGGATTTCAGATTTTCGTGGGTATTCACAAGCTTGAAGTTTACCAATGTGGTGATTTGAAGTTTCTATCAATTGTCGGCTTGGGTTTTTAAGATTAAGAGATTCAGTTCAAGTTCTAAAGTGTTAAAGTGTTAAATAAAAAACTAAACGCGGATGTGGTTATAGTCAAAACTTAGAAGCTGCACTGATTAGTTTTGAGTTGTTGATTATTCATGAAGATTGCAGTTAAGCATATCAGAGGAGGTTGGGAACCGTGCAAACAAAGACCTGAAGTCATTTCAGGGGGAATTTGTGTATAATGAAGATAATGCAATCCTGAATCATCAATCAAGGGGGAATTATCTGAAGATATCAAGATTCCTGATTGAAGTTGCAGAATATTCAAACATGACTCTCATATTTCAAGATCAAGATTCGACAGTGACGGCTAAAGGGGAAATTGTTAGTGCATATTATGTATGTCCGCCACTATGCGAATAGGCTAGATAGAGAGTCGGTTGAATATTTTATAGTCTAGTGTGAAAAATGAACACATGACACAATGGTGATTTATGAGATCACCTTCGTACGGAGGTAGCTTAGTTTGCACGAAGTGCTCGTCCGCATCAAACCTCCTGTCTATATATAGTGTCGTGTGTTCATAGTTTGATAAGTTTTGGAGTTCCCAGAGGGGAAATGCTGTAGAAATTTCAAGCTTGTAAAGATGTATACAATTTCGGTATGATGGAATCATTCAACTTCTGACTTCTACTCCACTCTTAATAACATTCTACCGAACGAGCACTATCCCGTCCAAACATCCGTCTAAGCCCTCCCAATCCAGAATTTTCATTAAACGATACTTATTCTCGTGCCAGAGAGTGGTTACAAGGAGAACCCCTAACCTCTCCTCCTTGTAACGAGTCTCACGTTGTTTTGTTTTGCAAATCGTATTCAGTTCATCATCGAGGAAAGATTAAGGATCTCCTTTATTTGACGAGACCATTCCCAAAAGGATAAATCCCTCAGATTTAGACTTGATATATATATATATATATAGGGGATGGATCATGAGAAAACTAGTTTAAATGAGAAAATCCAAAAACTAACTAAAAAAGCCAAAAAAACACATCATTTTTTTTATTAAAAATCGCTAATATTTATAAATAAAAAAAGGTTATTTAAAAAAAAGTTGTACTGCACATGTGCACTAATACGGAAAAGCCTAAACCACCCAACCCACCCCCCACCGATACCCCCCAAAAACCTAAACCCCCCACCCCCACCCCCCACAAACCTAAATCCATCCTCCCACAAAAAGCCTAAACCCCCCCCCCCCCAAAAAAAAACCCTAAAACTAAACCGTAAATAAAAACCCCAAAAAACCTACACCCTCCACCCACACCCCCAAAAAAAACCTAAACCCCCCCACCCGCACCCCCCAAAAAACATAAATCCCCCTCCCCCCACACCCAAAAACCTAATACTAATCCTAAATCTCCAAAAAACCTAACCCTAAAAGTTAAACTAAACTCAAAAGCTAACTTTAAGCATATAATGCACATGTGCAACATATACATATAATGCACATGTGTAGTACACATATAATGCACATGTCCAGTACAAGTTTTTTTGTTTTTTTTGAAAAAAAGTAGCGATTTTTAATAAAAAAATTCAAAAAAAAATTGATATGTTTTTAGGCTTTTTAGTTAGTTTTCTAGTTTTCTCATTTATATCTAGTTTTCTCATGATCCTCTCCATATATATATATATATATATATATATATATTATATATATATAGAGGGAAGTGATAAATTGATAACCTATCTTATTTAAAGAAACCTAAAAAACTTCATCTCCACCATCCACCTCATATGATCAATGGTGGTTATTAAAAAGATACAGAAAGTATTTTTTCAGACAAATGTTACAGTCTGACAAAAAGTGTAAAAGGTTACACTTTTCCCTCTCCTCTCTTATCTGACAGAAACAAATGTGACAACTGCATTGTTACATAAAAATCTCACTGTAAAAAATGTAACATGTTTTTTTACATGCATTACAAATTAAAAAGTGTGTAAATATATAAGTTCTAAAATCTAGACACCTCATATTAATCTAAAAAACTGCTGTCAAGAAACAATAAAAAAGTAGGTGGGTTACAAAAAATATGAACGCCCGAAAAAATGTAACACATTCTATCTTCTCGCTTCTTCATGATGTTTGGCGGAAACTATTTTGGTCAAAAATTACCGAAGCAATTAAGTGATCAAATTCAGTTTTTGAGGTAGTGTGCTATGTAGACTTGATAGAAATGTGTTAACTTGGTTGAAAATATAAGCAGTTTCAGGATATAGTTCCAGGATATAGAACTATATCAATTTGTGAAAACAATGCGAATAAAGTAAAAGTAGACACGAGATGTACGATGAAAGCCCTTGATCTTTCTAGATCGCCGGCACAAAACCTCGGGAGCTGACAATAGTCAGCTGCCTTGTTCTTCTTATTGCTTGAAAATCAGGATACACTTCTGGATAATGTACGGATCAGCTAAGTGTTACAATAATTTTTGAGTGTTGGTGAATGTGATTGCGAACGATTGTAGCTACAAAGAGAGTGTAAGAGCTGGTGAAATGTGTGTGTTTCCATCAATCCATACACCCCTATTATAGTAAATAAAAATAAAAAAACTATCCTAAAATCTTGGATACTTCGGAATATTCCCTCTTGAACGTTGGAGACCTATTCTTCCGGTTTCAACGTCTCTTTTCCAACCAATTTGAGCGAGCCTTCAGGGGAAAAGGTCCTTGTGAACGTTGTGATCCTACAGCCATGACTTGCAAGTAAATCGTTAGTATCTATTAGGATACTGCCTCAGGATGTTTCCAATATCCTGACTCGGTATCCTGATGTAATCAGCTATTGTAAACCCAAGATATATTGTCAGGATATGGGCTCATAATTCCACCCATAACAATTGTCCCACAAAATGTTACTGTTGGGGGATCCTCAGCTCCAACGGTAATATTTTTTACGATTACCGAGGCCATGAAGAGATAAGATTTTATGATTTGACAAGATGTAACTGCCCATGCTAAATCTACTCATTGCCTCCCTATATCTTCTCAACTTGCTTTCCATTTAACCATCATCAAGAAAGTGATAAGGTAAATCTCGCTCTCTCATCTTCATTCTTCTTCTCTTTCCCTTTCTCTTTTTCCGGTCAACAATGGCGAGGCAAACCGATGTCGAGCTCCAGCGACTCTGTTCCCTCCTTCATACCACAAAACCTCCTCCAGTATCCAGAGAAAGAACCGTGTACCTTCGACAATGCCCATTTGTCAGCCCTTCGAACTTCCGTGATCTTTCGGACAGTGCGATATTCCGACCATACGATCGGTAACTCCGGTCAGACATGTCGTCCACAGAATGGCTTTGTTTTAATGCCTTTCCCCTTATATTAGGTCTTAGGTTTCTATTCTCTGATTTCATCATGGAATTTTTCCGCATTACCTGCCTGAGTTTCTGTCAAACCATGCCCATGCTTTGGAGGGTTTTGGTAGTTCTTGACCGCATCAAGAACGAGCATGTCCCTGAGCTATGTGTCAATGATCTCCCCATTGCTTCCCGGCTAAGATCCCATGGTTCTAGCAGGTTTCTGTTTTACTCCACCAGCAACAATCCCCTTTTCTTCGAGTCACCAAAAACGAGGAGGAATGGAATCCAAATTCTTCTTTGTTAAAAGAAGTTCCATCCTTAACAGGAAGGATTTTCTGGTGAAGTGGTTGACACAGGGTAGGAACTAAGGTTTTGGGGTTATCCCCAAATATATCCTGTTTAAAATCCTGCAAAATATCCTGTTCTGACATCCTGGTTTTCTTGTATGCAGTGGACTTCAGGAAATCAGCACCCCCTTACCGACTCGACAGAGACGATCAAAGCCATTTACAAGCTGCCAGAGATTGAAAGAAGTTTCGTACCTAACCCAGTAACCTCAGGTACCAGTCTAGTTCCAACATGTCTGGTAAGACCTCTTTTATTTAAAATTCCTGCATAAATTTTGTTAGTCAAGATATACGTTTGAGATCACTCCTTTATTTGTGCAGAACCAGTCAAAATCCCTGAAGTCTTTGAACTCGACGAGTTGGATGCTACTCCGGACCTGCACCAATCAAGATAGAACCAAGCTCCAAACCCTTAGTCGCATCAAAGCCTTCCTCCAGCTCCAAGCTTGTTGCCGTTCCCAAGCATTTTTCAAGTTCCAAGCCTCGGGCCTCCAGTTCCCAAAAGAGAAAGGGCACTGATTCCCCTGCTACTCCTGTTAAGGCTCCTTCCTATGAGAACCTTGGATTCGCAGAATCTAGTAGCCTCATGACTTCCTTTCTCAACCAGGTAAATATCCTCATGCTATATCCTGCGAGTACATACTAAATTGATATCCTTGTTAGTTACTAATTTTTGTACCTTGCATTGTAGGGTCTGGAACGCTTGACACATCTCCATGTCACGGCCTATGATTCTATGAAGGCGTTGGAAGCCAAACTAAAGGAGGTAGCGATCACTATCGTGAATCAGGGAAAGATCACCAAGGCTATGTCATAGCATTATGAAGACAAATTCAAGGCAGTGACCCGGGACGCTAAGCTTGCTGTGGAGAAGGCTACGTAGGATGCTCAAGCCAAGTTGGATGCTGCTCAGTCCCAACATGAGAAGGACTTGATCTCCTATCAGGAAGGCCTCAAAAGTTCCATTGTCATCTCCCTCCTTCATGCTAGACTAAAGATAGCTTATGAAGCCAGAGCCGCGGGCTTTGAATGCCCTGCCTGGAATATCGAAGCCTGGGAGGCGAAACTAAAAGACCTTGGTGGCAAGCCCGTGGAGTATCTTGCCAAGCCAGCGGTTGTAGAGTCTTCCAAGGCGGTTGAGGTAGCAGCAGAGGCTGGTGGTGAAGCTGGTGCGGATCCTGGGGCTTATACTGGAGCGGATGCCCGTGGTGAAGGTGAAGGTGTGGTAGGTGATGCTACCAAGGATGCTGCTGGGGGTGCTGTAGCATAAGGGCAGCAAAGTGGGCGATGATGGATGTTGATGCCTAGGCCGGAGCCTACTTTTTTGAATTTGAATGGTCTGTAACCCCTTAAACAATTTACTTTTCCTGCACTAGAACAATTTATATTTCCTACCCGTAGATACAATATGATGGCCAAAGGTGGAAGGATCCTATGTTCCAGGACGAAGCCCTTGGTCATCAATGTTTATATGCCTTAGAACTTATCATACTCATGGTGGATGGGTCTTGGTTCAAGACGAAGCCAAGAGTGTGATATTTTGATTTGTTAATAATAGATTGTGCTTTTTGCCTTATTTGCTGTTGTCATGTTTTTCTTTTGAAAAACATATATATTAAATATCTTGATCAAATATCATGGTCAGGATATTGATATAATGTTCAGTATTTTTGTTATCTTTAATTAAAATGTTAGATAAAAACTTGATTAAATATAACTATAAAAACTTAGATCATTCAGATAAGGCTTTCAAGCTTTGAAAAATAAAAAAACCATACTAGAAACACTTAGGCAATAATTTTCAAACTCAACCTTTGTACCGTCTACAATGTCCCCAGCATGGATGTCCCCTGCCTGTGTAGGATTTTGCATCAGTGCATGGCATACTTGAACATTTTTTCACTTAGTGATTGAACTTCGTAATGTTTTATCCATAAAAGAATGTGTGTAGACACAATCACAATTTGGAACTTCTCAAAGACTTTAGTTTTGCTGGGGATAAACCCTTAGTATCCAGGGGATAAACCCTAATTCTCGGGTGCTACAGGCGGGAGTGTATAAACTCCAAGACTTAGAAAGGCGAAAACCTTTAAACCTTAAAGAATATGAAAATACCCTTTCACGAGAGAGGGTGATCAATTTTCATATACCGTAAGGATCCAGGATATAGCCAACAATAACGAAATTGTCAGCCATTGTTACATGAACTGGTCCCTCCATCTTGAAATATACCTGGATAATTTACGCTCCAGGCGGGGTGTTTAAACCCAATTCAGAAGAAAGGTGAATACCTTTAAACCTGTGAAGGGATTTGAATTTCGATCCATCTTGAGCAAATATCCTGGAGTATTATCCTGAAGCACATCCTACAATTTACCCATAAACTACCTCCGATGCTTAAGTCAATATAGGGTTTCAAAGAATAATAAATTAAATTAAATATATTTAAAAGAGATAGGATTCATACCACCCTGAGTTAGAAATAAAATTCTAACCTCACTTGAAATAAGCTTTGAGATGTATAGCATTCCAGGATCTTGGTATCATATCTCCCTCCATGGTCTTGAGCCGGTATGCTCCCTTTCCAGATTCTGATTCAATGTCGTATGGCCCTTCCTATTTTGGAGCTAACTTCCCATCAACAGGATTAGTCGTATTCTGAAACGCTTTTCTCAATACCCAATCTCCAACTTGGAATCTTCTGGTCCTTAAATTCTTGTTGTATGACTTAGCTATCCTTTGCTGATATGCTGTCATCCTTAGTTTTGCTGCATCCCTCGTTTCATCAATGGCGTCTATTTCCTAATATAAGACTTCAGGATTCGCTTCTGGATCCCGTATACTCGATCTAGCTGTTGGTATTACCATTTCTATTGGAATCGCTGCTTCTGCTCCAAATACTAATGAGAATAGGGTTTGCCCAGTAGCATTCTTCACAATTGTTCTATCTACCCATAGGACAAATGGTAGTTCCTCTGCCCATTTTCCTTTTTTTGGCACCTAAGCTCTTTTTCAGGTTATTGACAATTATCTTGTTTGAGGATTCTGCCTGTCCATTAGCTTGAGGATGCACCGGTGTTGATGTGATCATTTTGATTCCCCAACTCTTACAAAAATCTCTAGTTCTTTTGCTGATGAATTGAGAGCCATTGTCGCAGATTATCTTAGCCGGTATCCCAACATTGTCAGGATATTCCTTTTGATAAAAGACACCACTTCGTGATCCTAACTTGGACAAACGCTTCCGCTTCAACCTACTTGGAGAAATAATATGCCATTGCTAGCATGAAAACCTTTCCTCCAGGAGCCTTTGGGAGTTTTCCCACTATATCCATCCCCATTCATAAATGGCCAAGGAGATATGATAGGACATAATGGTTCTGCAGTATATTGTTATGTCTTTGACAGGCATCACATTTCTGAACATAATACATAGCATCCTTTCTCATGGTTGGCCAGTAATACCCTGTTCTCAACACCTTCGAGAATAATGACCTGCCCCCAGTATGGTTGCCACAATCTCCTTCGTGTATATCCTGAAGTACCTCCTTGGTTTCAGGATCCTCTAAGCATCTTAGGTATGGACCTACAACAGATTTCCTATACAATATATTATTTATTATTGTAAAACGAGATACCTTCATCCTGAAAGCTCTAGGATTCTCGTCCTTTGGAACATCTCCTTCTTGTAGATACTTCATGATTGGAGCCATCCAGGATTCAGGATCCTTTTCAAAATACCCATCATCAGGATCCAGGATACTTGTTACATGCTTATCCTGGGACTTAGGATGTTCCATCGCAGGATATACAGGATATGTAGTATTGGTATCTGAGTTCCTTCCGGTATCCTGACAGTAGATCCTATATTTGCTAAAGCGTCCGCTTAAGCAGTTTCTTCTCTTGGTACCTGTTCAAGTGTAAAATTTTCAAAATAACCTGCTAAGTTAAACAACTTCAAGATATTCAACTAACTTTTCACCTTTGACTGCATAAGATCCATTGAAATGGTTAGTAATCAACAGGGAATCGACATACACTTGTAAACATTTAACATTCATATTCTTACCCAATTCTAATCCTGCTATTAGGGCTTCATACTCAGCTTCATTATTAGTAGCATGAAATTCACATTTAATAGCCTGGGGTAATATGTCTCCATGTGGCGATTTTAGTAGTATACCTAATCCTATACCTCTTACGTTAGATGCACCATCATTATACAATATCCAGGATCCTGAATTTTCACCTAACTTTTGTACTTCTAGGTCGGCTTCATTTTGAATATCACTACTAAAATCTGCCACAAACTGCTAATTTTATGGCATTTCTAGGTTCATATACTAAATCATATGTACTTAGTTTTACGGAACTCTTAGCCATTGTACCAGACATTTCAGGTTTCCTAAGCACATTTTTATCAGGATAATTGGTTTTAACATGAATCCTATGTGTTTCAAAGTAATGTCTAAGCTTAGTTGATGCCATGACTAGAGTTAATATCAATTTTTCTAAGTGTGAGTATCTAGTTTAGCATCTAATAAACTTTTACTAACATAATAAACAGGATATTGCTGACCTTCGTGATCCTTTACCAAAACAACACTTACTGCATTCCCTGATACTGCAAGGTACATGGATAAGGGTTCACCATCCTCAGGCTTCATTAGTAGAGGTGCACTTGAAAGGTACTGCTTCAATTCCTGCAGGGCAGCTTCAAGTGTTTCTCCTCATTCAAATTTTTTGTTCTTCTTCAGGATATTATAAAATTCTTTGCATTTCTCTGAAGATCTTGAAATGAATCTGTTCAATGCTGCTACTCTTCCAGTTAATCTTTGTACATCCTTCATATTGGATGGTGATTTAAGATCCAGGATAACTTTAATCTGTTCTGGACTTGCTTCTATCCCCTCTTGGTCACCAAGTATCCTAAAAACTTCTTGCCCCCACACCAAAATGACACTTAGGAGGATTCAACTTGATATTATACTGGTTCAGGGTATTGAAGGCACACTTTAAATCCTGGAGGTGATTCTCCGCTTTCTTGGATTTCACCACCATATCATCAATATACACTTCCATTGTGTCCCCCAGTTTGTCTTTAAACATCATGTTGACCAGCCTCTGATATATCGCACCTACATTTTTTAGACCAAAAGGCATAACAGTATAACAGTATATACCTGTGGGTGTCATGAATGCTGTGTCTTCTTGCTCAGATGGCTCTTTTTGGATTTGCTGAAATCCTGAGGATGCAACCATAAAGGTCAGCATTTCATGGTCGGCAGTTGCATCTACCATCGAATCTAAGTGAGGTAATGGGAATGGGTCTTTAGGACAGGCTTTATTGAGGTCTGT
The DNA here is from genome assembly GCA_947069175.1 of Scalesia atractyloides. Classification (NCBI taxonomy): domain Eukaryota; kingdom Viridiplantae; phylum Streptophyta; class Magnoliopsida; order Asterales; family Asteraceae; genus Scalesia; species Scalesia atractyloides. The sequence goes on along the minus strand of CAMTDV010000016.1, from coordinate 54,275,770 downwards.
GTAGTCTACACAAACTCTCCACTTCCCATTCTTCTTTTTGACCACCACCACGTTTGCTAGCCACTTAGGAAACTTGACTTCCCTAATCATCTTGGACTTGAGTAACCTTTCAACCTCCTGTTGTATAATTGCATTCCTTTCATGAGCGAATTTCCTTCTCTTTTGATGAACGAGCCTGAAAGATTTATTAATTCCATGTTTGTGAGTTATAATATCTTTCGATATACCTGTCATGTCTTCGTGTTTCCATGCAAACATGGACATCTTGCATTTCAAAAAGTTAATAAGCAGATTCTCAATATCCTGAGCGATATTGGTCCCTATAAGCACCGAGATATCTGGATTATCCTTCTTAACATCCTGCTCCGAAGTTTCCATGATATCCTACCCTGGATTTTGTTGGCGCCTTCACTGAAGAGGAATAGCATTCCTTTGCCTCTCGTTGGTCGCTTTCCAGTTTGACTACCCCCCCAAGGTAGGGATCTTGACACACTGATGATAGGTGGAAGGTACAGCTTTCATATCATGAATCCAAGGCCTGCCTAATATAATATTATAGCAGGATAATGAGTCCATAGCACAAGATCGTGCATCGAATTCACTCCTTCAACATATACAGGCAACTTTATCTCTCCAACCCCGTTCTTTGCCTCTCCACTGAACCCTACAAGGACAGTGGACTTCGAGGTAATCTCCATTTTTGGGATGTTCATTCTCTTCAGGGTTTCCAACTGTATGATGTTGACCTAGCTGCCATTGTCCACCAATATCCTGCGTACAAAATGGTTAGCAATACACAAAGTAATTACCAGACCATCATGGTGAGGATCATGGATGCTATCCCGGTCAAAGCTATCGAATGTTATCACTTTGTCATTTGTGAGCATTGTCATACTGGTTGGTTTGTCTCCTCTTTCTGCCTTTGCTTCCTTTGCATGCTTTTTAGCCACAGAATAAGAAGTCCCACAAATATCAGATTCCCAGATATAAAATTGATTATCTTGGTGTCTGATGGAGGCGATGCTGCTCGTTCAGGATCCTTATCAGTATCATGGCCCTTATTCTTCTTTTTACCGAGAAGGTCTTTCAAGTAACCTTTGCTCAGCAAGTAGCTTATCTCCTTCCTCAGGGCTATGCAATCTTCTGTTACATGTCCAAAATCTTCATGGAAGGCACACCACTTGGATTTATCCTTCCAATCAGCCTTTTGCTGGTTCTTCCTTGGCTACCTTGCTTTATCTCCTAAGCCCTGCATGACGTATATCAACTCAGGAACATTAACAGAAAAACAATATTCTGATAACTCAGGCTATTCTTCACTATCCTCATCCTCAACAGCGTTCACTTTTTTGCTGTCGTTTCTACCATACGGCTTAGAGCGGTATGGTTTGTACGAGGATTCCGACTTCCAGTTTTTTGATTTGTATGTTGAGGATGCATTCATCCCCTCTTGCATTTTCTTGTCATCTTCAAGCCTGTTATATCTTAGAGCCCTGTTCCGAGCTTCGTCCAAGTTCCTGCTGTTATGGGTGGAATTTTTTAGCTCATATCCTAAGGATATATCCTGAGGATATATCCTGACTTTACATATTAATTACAGCGACCAGGATACTGAACAGGATATCGGTAACATCCTGTGGGGGTATCCTTCTCGTTACTAACGATTTGCTTTGGATGCAAGGTACCAACGTTCACAAGGCTTGGTCTTCCTGAAGACTCGGTCATGGCAGTTAGAAGAAAGACGTTGGAAGCCGGAAGAAAGGGTCTACAACGGTCACAAGGGAAGATTCAAGGCATCCCTAGATTATAGGATAATTAGTTATATTCGATTACTATTTAAAGGGGGCCTAGATCAGCAGTAGAAGATATAATTTTTTTGTACACTTTCACTCCCTCGTCGCAGAAACAATCACAAACACTCACACAATTCGATCATTGTAACACTTAGAGCTGATCCAAGCAGTATCCTGAAGTTGTATCCTGCTGTTTGATCAATAAGAAGAAAAAGGCAGCTGGCGATTGTCAGCTCCCGAGGTTTTTTGCCGGCGATCTAAATTGATCAAGGGCTTTCCTCGTATATCTCATGTCAATTTCTATTTTTGTTGCATTTACTTGTTATTTTGATATAGTCATTATCCTGAGAGTATATCCCGAAACCGTTTTCATAATCAACCAACTTAGCATATTATTACAAGTCACAATAGCACGCTACCTCACATACTAAGTTTGATCACTTAATTGCTTCGGTAATTTTTGACCAAAACAATTTGGCAACCACAGTGGGGCAAGTGGTGCTATTTTTAATCAAAACTTTTCTAAGATCACTAATCGGTTCTTTATTCTCTTATCTTTTTGCAAGATTATTTTTGATGGCTTCTCAGTCAGGTTTGAGCTCTTCTTTGGTGCCCGCATCAACCTCTACTGTAACTGGTTCATTACCTCTTCCTCCTCCACCAGTTAAAACTTCTCAGAGAAGGAGTGAAAGCCAAATAGCTCAGAACACCACTGCTGCTCAAAATGCTTCCAGATCCGGAGTTTCAGGAAGAACTCTGATTTCTTATCTTTGTTTGGTAGTATACAGGATCAAATGAAGAAACAACAGGAAACTAACCAACTCATGATGAAGGAAATACAATTGAAGTCCAACTCCAAGAGACCTGCTGAGGATATTGTTACCCCTTTGCAACCCAGGATGTTGAACTTTAGTTCGACAACATATATTGAGGATAATCAGGTTAACTTCGTACCAAGTCACTCCCGGAGAAATATCCCAGAAGTCCCCTTATCCGCTAGGATATCGACTGTCAGGGATCCAGGATATACTCCAGGATATGGCCATAATCGCCAAGCTAGTAACTTGTCCATTAATACTAATATACCGACTGCTAACAACTTCGAATCTTCGCAGGATACAAGTGCAACATCGACGTTATCCAGAGAACCCCAGAAATTAAAGGATATGATATCAAGTGTGCCTGGGGTAGTGCAACCAATACCGGAAGTATCCCAGGATAGTCACAACATATCCCGCTTTGCTCGCCATATTAGTGATGCTGAAATCCAAGAGATTCCAAACTCCCAACATGAAGCTTTACGATGGCATGATGGATCCTGAAGAGCATATTGTTCAATATAGGGAGAGGATGGAAGTAAACCCCATCCCGCCAGACCTTAAGGAAGCATGTCTATGCAAAGGCTTCGGTTCCACTTTGACTGGATCGGACTTGAAATGGCTTCTAAATGTTCCACCTTATTCCGTTACGTCTTTTGGACATTTAGTTAACTTATTTAATAGTCAATTTTCTTGTAGCAGGAGCTTTGAGAAACTAACAAGTGACCTTTACAGGATCATACAGGGACCACAAGAACCCCTAAGGGATTATGTTAACAAATTCAGTATGGAAGCCTGGATATCCCGAACCTTGATGTTGCTACAACAGTATAAGCCTTCAAAATGGGATTACAGAAGGATTCCCAATTTTATCAGGATCTTGTGATGAATCCTTGTAGGAATCTGGATGAAGCTCGGAATAGAGCTCTAAGATATATCAGGCTTGAAGATGACAAGAAAATGCAAGAGAGGATGAATGCATCCTCAACATACAAATCAACGAACAGGAAGTCAGAATCCTCATATAAACCATATCGCTCTAAGCCATATGCCAAAAATGACAACAAAAGAGTGAATGCTGTTGAGGATGAAGATGCTGAAGAATATCCTGAATTGTCACAATATTGTTTTTCAGTAAATATCCCTGAACTAATATATGCCACGTAGGGACTAGGGGACAAAGCGAGGTGGCCAAGAAAGAACCAACAAAAGGCTGATTGGAAAGATAAATCCAAGTGGTGTGCCTTCCATGAAGATTTCGGACATATGACAGAAGACTGCATCGCCTTGAGGAAGGAAATAAGCTACTTGCTGAGCAAAGGCTACTTAAAAGATCTTCTAGGCAGAAAGAAGAATAAGGATCAGGATATTGAGAAGGATCCTGAACGAGCAGCATCACCTCCTCCAGATGCCAAGATAATCAATTTCATATCCGGAGGATCCGATATATGTGGAACCTCATACTCAACGGCCAAGAGACATGCCAAGGAAGCTAAGGCAGAAATAGGAGATAAGCCGACGAGGATGTCAACACTTATAACTGACAAATTGATAACATTTGATAGTGATGATCGGGATAGCTGTAGGAACGTCCACAAACAGCTCGGGAACCTAAGTTTGCTATCTATTGTCCAAATAGGCGGAAACTAATAACAAGTTAATCGAATAACAAGAATTACTCACTTAAAGATTGATTTCATTGATCTACAGTTCATATACATTTGAGATCCAGATCCGGCAGAGCTTCGCCTCTAAGATGCCAAAATTACAAGTTGTTCCAAATGAAAACCCAAGGCTCCTATTTGTAGGCAAGCAAGTTCGCCCAAGAGACAACTCAAGTTCGCCCGAAGATGGTTAAGTTCGCTCGAACTTGACCTTAGTCAAGTTCGGCCGAACTTGACTTCTCAAGTTACTCCCCAGCGAACTTGGTCTCTATTTCACATAAATACGCCTAGTTTCTAACAGTTTAAGCTCTAACCACTCAGACTCGATACATAATGACATTAATGACGAAGGCAACAGACATATGCACCAATAGACTCCCCATTGGATGTTGTCGCAGTCATCTTGATGTAGATATCCCTTTTGATATAAGCACCAACAGACTCCCCTTACAACTTCTCTTTGGATATCTCCAGTGTCATAGTCTTTCTTGAGTACCCCGTAGTCATTAGACTTCAAATAAGTTTCTGAGTCTTTATCTTCTTTCTTGAATAAGTATAAACTTTTTGATCATCAATTTTCATCTTTATCTTCAATTTATTGATAACACTTTAATCTCCAAGCTCCCCCTTGCTGTGAGCTGTGCTCCCCCTAGCTTTGAGCTTTATCTTCAATTATGTTTCATCCTGCTCTCCCTAAAACTTTAATTCCTGTTTCAAAGTACTTGGGAATTCAAATAAACATTTTAGATTCTAACTTTGAAATTTTGTACCACATGTATTCCATGCCACCTGTACAAAACTTGTACTTCAAATTTTAATCTTCATTTTTCAGTTATTTCAAGTTCAAATTAATGATCTTGAAACATTTTACGTTTAAAAGCTTTAACTTTCAATTATTGAAATAAAATCCACTTAGTTGATCAAGTCCAAGTTAATGACCTTGATTAACTAATTTTGTTTACCAAGTCCAAGTTAATGACCTTGGTTAAACTGTTGTGAACAACTGATGTTTTTGTCAATTTTAAAGTTTCAAATTAATGAACTTTTAATATGAATAAATTTTTCATCATCTTACAAGACTTCGATGATCCGTTCTCCAACATTGGTTTGTTGAAACTAACTTAGAAACAAAATCTTTTTGATTTTTAGAAAGTTTATGCTAAAACACATTGAAAATCTTTTTGATTTTATCTTTGAAAAGCAAGTAAGGAAAGTAAACTATGTACAAACATATTTACAGACATATTTTTGTGAATTTGTGTCTAAGGATCATATCAGTTTGTTTGAGACATATCACCAGTACCGTTGACCTTCTGATGACTTTAAGTTTTAAACTTATTTACCTAGATTGTCGATATGTTTGTCCACTTAAACTTTACCACATTTCTCAACTGTTCCAAGATATGTTAAGGATATGATTTATGAAACTTGATTTACTGTGTTTCCCACTTCTTGAATATACTCCTGAATCCAGATTCCCTAGATTTCATCTTACAGGTGAGTATAGCGTAATTGATATCTGTATCTGGGTTATGCGAGGCCTTGAGAGCTCAGGTTAGTACTACCGTACATACAAAGAGATGAAGGCTCGTCTTTAAGGTGTGTTCCATTTAACGAATCTTTTCAGCACTACAAATGATTAGATCTTTCGATACTTTTCAAGTTCGCATGCAGTTTAGGGGTTTTAAGCATAAAGTATTATAGAAGTTCTAGGCTATTGCTTCCGCAAAATCAGAGTATAATATCCCAGATATCAACCATCTATAAAGACCTCGTATCTCAGAATTAGGCAATCTTTCAAACGAAATTTCGGAGTACTAAGTCCATATATCCAAGATGTGTTAATCCACAAGATTAAGCAGTTGTAAAATTTAATTTTTATCTCGGAAACAATCTACTGAACGTGTAAAGTTTATCGATACATCCACAGTAAGACTTGTTTATCACTTTTAAACTTTTCAATTCTTTAGCATACCGTGACAGTCCACTGATGTACTATCATTTCCTTTTTGACACTAAATTCTTTTGCCTTTTTAAATATTTTTTTAACTTTTTGACATTTTTAATGTTTTTGAATTTTCATCTTTTTATATGTTTTTGATTTTTCTGCTTTCAATACTCCCCCTAAAATCAAAAACATATTTTTGGATTTTAGATTTTTAAGAAATTCTATTTAGAAAAATATAACAAACCAATGTGGATCCCAAGACCTCGTCGTCCGATCTTTTTCCAATTCCTGCATCTGTACTTGTAACAGATAAAATCAGTGTTTTTAATAGAGTGGATTTTTGACAATTCAAACTTTTTCAAAATTATCCTTCTTTAACCAACTCCCCATCAAAATGACAATGATATGACATTTCTTGATAAGTTAAATTGATATGGAGCTCCGCAATACAGAATCAACTTTTGATCATGTGGATCTATGAACTCTGCACACGAAAGTAACTACTTGAAAAAAGAAACCCAAACCTTTTTGGTTTTGGGTTTGACATGATAAGCATCATAAACACTTTCAAAGTCATCACCATATTCAAAATCATCATCAAACATATCGTCTGATATCAATTCTGAAAACATTTTGACTTTTTCTTTCTTTGTCTGTTTGATTACTGATTCAGTTGATTTGACATTTTCAATTTTATCAGCAACAGACTTTCCTTTCTCAGAAGACTTCTTTTTCGCAACCCAAGATTGCAGTTTGCTTCCTGCTTTCTTGATATAGAACCTAGAATCTTTGATTTCATTAAAACTTGAAGTTTCACCTTTTTCAAATGTTGAGTTTTCAAACTTTGACACAGTTTTAGGTTTCACTTCTTTTTTAGATTCATAGTTTCTATTTGAGTCTTTAACATATATCACAATCTCTGGTTGTTTTTGCTTTTCATCTTTTGATTCTATTTTTCTCCGAGGAAACACAGACTTTAGATTCAGACACTTGCGAGCAATATGACCAACATTATTGCATTTAAAGCAAGTCCGGTTATTAGAAACATTTCCACTAGTGGGTTTTAATCCACTTGTGGACTTGGTCTTTGTCTCGTCCCGAAGTTCTTTTTCTTTCTTGAATTCATCATATGATTGCTTACCAATCTTACCTTCTTCTTGAACCGTATTCGTTCCATACACAAAGTTGATATTTTTACCTTTGTATGCTTGGAACGTCGACTTTGAGTTCTTCATCGGTTCTTCTTCAGCTTCTAAACCCAGTCCAGCTCTCCTGTTCTCTGGAAAATCACCACCATTTCTATGGTAATTGTTAAAATTCCGTTTGGATTTAGAGTAAAACTTTTCTCATTCTTTTCAAGATCATCTGATGAAACTTCCATAGGTTTAAACAGTTTATCAATTTGATCTTCTTTTACATTTCGAATTGGAAAACTTTCTTCAAAGTACAATCTATCAGATTCCTTAATCTTGTATATTACAACATTAGGGTCATCACATAGATCACTTTCTGAAGATGTATCGTCACTTTCGGACTGTGAACAAGAACTGTTTGAACTTTCATCAGAATCACTTCCTAAAACATTTTTCACCACATTATTTACCACCGCTGTAATGTCATCTTTTGATTTTGTAAAGTCCACGTCAATGTTCTCAGGCAATTCATCTCTCATTTCTGACAAAAAAGAATGTTAAATGCCTTTTCAACTTCATCATCTTTCTTGCAACAGTAATTTTCAAGAAGTGGTGGAGGAACATTTCCGTACACTTTACATTTTGATTTTCACCATTTTCCTCCGACTTAATCATAGGTAAAATGTGATCAATGACATAAGCATTAGTGGTATAAGATTTTAGCAATTGGCTTACCCGTTCAGTTTCAATTTTCATAGCATGAAGCTCTCTTTTTGTTTCAGCAATTGTGTTAATGTACATGTTAATTGTCTTTCGTTTATCAATTACTGTGGCTTTTAACATTTTTTCATTAGCACCAAGTTCAAGATTAGCTTTTTTGACATTTTTATATTTGCCTTGTATCTTGTCATAAGCTTCTTTCATGTTTCTGTAATCATAACGAAAAGTTTCATTATGTTCAGTTAATTCTCTTATGACTTTGACCTTATCAAGGCATGGTTCACAAGGACTTGTGCACTTTGTGTAAGGTTTTTCAACCTCCACAACTTTCACAACTTCCTTTTTAGATATTTTTACCTCAGCTTTTACCTTTTCGGCCTCTGCTTTCAAAGCTTCTTGTTTTTGCATCTCAGCATAAGCTATCTCTTCTTCTTCAGTTCTCCGCATGTATGCTTCCAGAAACGCATTCTCTAAAGCAGCATCAACATACGATGTCTCTGGTTCATTTACAACCTCTGCCATCATAGCCACACCAATTTTCTTTCCGATGTATCTGTTCCAGTCAAAGCCATCTTATTCATGATTAGCAACAAGAGCTTGTTCGGATTTCTTTGCATATTTATCTTCTACTTCAATTTGCGTTTTCTTTGGATATGGCTTATATTGAAGAGCTTTCTTGTAGTACTCACTGTTGCTTCCGAAAGGATTTTGGTTTTCACTTGCTTCTTGATTACTGCATTCGCGTTTGAAATGTCCTTTTTGTCGACACCTGAAGCATGTGACTTTTGATTTGTCAAATCCAAGCTTGTTGCTTGAATTTCCAATGTCTCTTCCAGTGAGTGCCACGAATTTAGTAACTCTTCTGATGATGGACGCAAGGCTCCATTTAATATCCATCAGCTCCAATTCTTCTTTGTCTACCTGATCGTAATCTTCTGCTGTCATTTCTGGATTTCTGATCTTTCCAGCAACAAGACATTCATACGATTCAAGAACAGTAGCAAGAAGTGCGATGTGTTGTTTCGCCACTTTTTCAGGAAATACATTTTCAAATTTACTGCAATGTCGCACTGGAAAATATTCGAGTCAGAACCAGCTTGGCTTGTCTGACTTTGAAATGAAGGGCTTGAATTAGAACTTGGATAACCAGCATAAGGAAAACTTTGATTCGAAGAAGAGTTTGCATTTGCACTAAAGGCCGTTTGAATTTTCGGACTTTGAATCGGAGTATCTTGAATACCTCCTTTGTAATAGACACCTACATCTTGGACAACATTAGCGTTTTTGGATTTCGCTATTTTCATCAGCTACATTTCATGACTTTCTAACTTGTCAATGAAAGATGACAATTTGAAGTGTCTCCAAGATGGGCTATATTTCAGAATCGTCAGATATGTTGTCCATTCTCCTTCTGGAAGTGCATCGGCCAATTTCTCAATCTGCTCTTCATTTGAACGTTTAATATCATGTCTTCGCATTTGGACCGTGAGGTGACAATATCTATCGATCATTTGTTTCATAGTTTCACCTTTGATCATCGTGAAGATCTCAAATTCTTTCTTAATTAAGGCCTTCTTGCTCTTAATCATTTCATCACTTCCTTTGAATTTGTCACAAAGAGAGTGCCATAATTCTTGTGACGTTTCATATTCTGGCAATAAAATCAGGATGTCTTCCTTAACTGATTGTTGGATCAAGCTAACCATTTTCTTTTCAGCGACATAATGTAATTTGTCGGTCGGTGAGAACTTATTCAACGGAAGATCTTGATCACGCTCATCCTTTGGCCATTTGTAACCATCCTCAACTGCAACCCAACTGTCGAATTGGTTTGCTTGTATCCAATTCAAAAACTTTTCCTTTCCATCCTTCAAACTCATCTATACTCATTAGCTTCGGCAGTTTCTGAGTAGTACCCATTTCATTGTCAATATTCATCTGATTCGCCGCAAGAGTATTAGCATTTGATGAAGAAGCCATTTGAGAAATGAACACATTGTGAAAATCTTCCATCTTGACAACCTGAAGACTTATATGAAAATATGATCAAAAACACTTGGAAATTGATTAGCAACAGACAAATTTAGCACGACCGGTACGTTAAAAACGTTTAAAATTTTTCCGAAAACAATTTTTACCCGATTATATCTTTAAAATCGTCTCGTCGATACGATTCTAACAATATATAATGTTCGTTATGTTTTTTGGGATTTTCATTGCCTTTTTTAGGAACCTTAGACAAGTTCGAGCGAACTTGTTAAAGACTTATCAAGTTCGGTCGAACTTGATATGGATATTTCAAGAAACAGGTAAGTTCGGTCGAACTTATAAAGAGTTTTCAAAACTTTAACTAAGTGCGAGCGAACTTAAGCAAATTTTCAACAAACTTTATACAAGTTCGGTCGAACTTGATAAATTTTGAAGAATTTTGTGCTAAGTTCAAGCGGACTTGAGATAAAAGCTTGAAAACTATCAAGTTCGGTCGAACTTGAGTAAAATTCAGTGAATTTTCATCAAGTTCGGTCGAACTTGGTCTCAAGTTCGATTGAAATGGTTTTGTAAATCATGGTTTTTTGAACTTTTTGAAATCAAATCGGTTGAATTTGATGTCCAAACTCTCAAGGGTTTAACACAAGTGTATTTTACATGACATATTCAAAAATCACCCATTTTTGACCATGAAATCATCAAGTATGTGAAAATGTTAACAAAAATGATAGAATGGAGTAGAATAAGAGAGATTCTTGTCTTGATTCCAGCAAATTTAGGTATCCAGGCTCTCATACCACTTGTAGGAACGTCCACGAATAGCTCGGGAACCTAAGTTTGCTATATATTGTCCAATTAGGCGGAAACTAATGACAAGTTAATCGAATAACAAGAATTACTCATTTAAAGATTGATTTCATTGATCTAAAGTTCATATACATTTGAGATCCAGATCCAGCAGAGCTTCGCCTCTAAGATGCCAAAATTATAAGTTGTTCCAAATGAAAACCCAAGGCTCCTATTTATAGGCAAGCAAGTTCGCCCAAGAGACAAATCAAGTTCGCCGCAGATGGTTAAGTTCGCCCGAACTTGACTTCTCAAGTTACTCTCCAGCGAACTTGGTCTCTATTTCACATAAATGCGCCTAGTTTCTGACAGTTTAAGCTCTAACCACCCAGACTCGATACATAATGACATTAATGACGAAGGCAACAGACATATGCACCAACAATAGCATTCAGGATCCTCATCATGATGGCCTGGTAATCACTTTATATATTGCTAATCATTTTGTATGCAAGAAATTAGTGGACAATGGCAGCTCGGTTATCATCATTCAATTAGAGACCCTGAAGAGGATGAACATCCCAGAAAAGGAGATTACCTGGAAGTCCACTGTGCTTGTAGGATTCAGTGGAGAAGCAAAGAACACTATTGGAGAGATAAAGCTGCCGGTATACGTTGAAGGAGTGAATTCAATGCAACGATTTTGTGTCATGGATTCATTATCCTGCTACAATATTATATTGGGCAGGCCATGGATTCATGATATGAAAGTTGTACCTTCCACCTATCATCAGTGTGTTAAGATCCCTACTCTTGGGGGGTAGTCAAAGTGGAAAGCGATCAACAGGAGGTGAAGGAATGCTACTCCTATTCAATGAAGGCTTCAACAAAATCCAGAGCAGGATAGCAATTAAAGATACAAGCCCGGGATAACGTGGAAACTTCGGAACAGGATGTTAGGAAAGTTATCCTGGATCAGGATAATCCAGATATCTCGGTGTTTTTGGGAACCAGTATCCCTCAGGATATTGAGAATCAGCTTACTAACTTTTTGAAATGCAGGATGTCCATGTTTGCATGGAAACACGAAGACATGACAGGTATATCGAAATATATTATAACTCACAAACTTGGAATTGACAAATCTTTCAGGCCCATTCAACAAAAGAGAAGGAAATTCGCTCCTGAAAGGAATGCGATTATATAAGAGGAGGTTGAAAGTTTGTTGAAGTCTAAGATGATTAGGGAAGTTAAATTTCCTAAGTGGCTAGCAAACGTGGTGGTGGTCCAAAAGAAGAATGGGAAGTGGAGAGTTTGTGTAGATTACACAGACCTCAATAAAGGCTGTCCTAAAGACCCGTTCTCGTTACCTCATATAGATTTGATGGTAGATGCAACTGCCGGCCATGAAATGCTGACCTTTATGGATGCATCCTCAGGATTTCAGCAAATCCAGATAGAGCCGTCCGATCAAGAAGATACAGCATTCATGACACCCACAGTATATACTGTTATACTACCATGCCTTTTGGTTTAAAAAATGCAGGAGCAACATACCAGAGGCTAGTCAATATGATGTTCAAAGACAAAATGGGGGGCACGATGGAGGTGTATATTGACGATATGGTGGTAAAATCCAAGAAAGCCGAGGATCATCTCCAGGATCTTGAATGTGCTTTCAATATCCTGGACCAGTATTATGAAGCTGAATCCTGCCAAGTGTCACTTCGGAGTGGGGACAGGAAAGTTTTTAGGATACTTGGTGACCAAGAGGGGGATAGAAGCAAGTCCAGAACAGATCAAAGCTATCCTGGATCTTAAATCACCATCCAACATGAAGGATGTTCTGAGATTAACAGGAAGAGTAGCGGCATTAAACAGGTTCATATCAAGATCCTCAGAAAAATGCAAGGAATTCTTTGATATCCTGAAGAAAAACAAAAAGTTTGAATGGGGTGAAAGACATGAAGTTGCCCTGCAAGAACTGAAGCGATATTGTTCCAGTGCACCTCTGCTGATGAAACCTGAGGATGGTGAACCTTTATCCCTATATCTTGTAGTATCAGGGAATGTAGTAAGTGCTGTTTTGGTAAAGGATCACGAAGGTCAGCAGTATCCTGTTTATTATGTTAGTAAAAGTTTGTTAGATGCTGAAACTAGATATTCACACTTAGAAAATTTATATTAGCTCTAGTTATGGTGTCAACTAAGCTCAGACATTACTTTAAAACACATAAGATACATGTTAAATCCAATTATCATGTTAAAAATGTACTTAGGAAACCAGAGATGTCTGGTAGGATGGCTAAGTGGTCCGTAAAACTAAGTGCATACAATTTAGTATATGAACCTAGAAATGCTATAAGTCTCAGGCTTTAGCAGACTTTGTGGCTGATTTTAGTAGTGACCCAAAATGAAGCTGATCTAGAAGTACAAAAACTAGGTGAGAATTCAAGATCTTGGATATTGTATACTGATGGTGCATCTAATGTAAGAGGTGTAGGATTAGGGATACTACTATAATCGCCACTGGGGGACATATTACCCTGGCTATTTGATGTGAATTTCCTGCTACCAATAATGAAGCTGAGTATGAAGCTCTGATAGCAGGATTAGAATTAGCTAGGAATATGAACGTTAAATGTTTGCAGGTGTATGTTGATTCCCTATTGATTACTAACCATTTCAATGGATCTTATACAGTCAAAGGTGAAAAGTTAGCTTAATATCTTGAAATTGTTAAAAAATTAGCAGGATACTTTGAAAATTTTACACTTGAACATGTACCAAGAGAAGAAAATGCTGAAGCCGACGCTTTGGCAAATCTAGGATCTACTGTCAGGATACTGGAGGGAACTCAGATACCAATACTACATATCATGTATCCTGCGATGGAACTTTTCATGCCTCAGGATAAGGAAGTAGTAAGTATCCAGGATCCTGACGATGGATGTCATGAAAAGGATCCTGAATCCTGGATGGCTCCAATCATGAAGTATCTACAAGAAGGAGATGTTCCAAAGGATGAGAATCCTAGAGCTTTCAGGATGAAGGTATCTCATTTTACAATAATAAATAATATCTTGTATAGAAATCTCTTGTAGGTCCATACCTAAGATTCTTAGAGGATCCTGAAACCAAGGAGGTGCTTCAGGATATACACGAAGTAGATTGTGGCAACCATATTGGGGGCAGATCTTTATTCTCAAAAGTGTTGAGAACATGATATTACTGGCCGACCATGAGAAAGGATGCTGCGGAGCATGCTCGAAAATGTGATGCATGCCAAAGACACAACAATATACTACATCGGCCTGTTGAACCATTATATCCCATTATATCCCCGTGGCCATTTATGAAGTGGGGAATGTATATAGTGGGGAAACTACCTAAGGCCCCGGGAGGAAAGGTTTTCATGCTGGCAAAATTATTTTTCCAAGTGGGTTGAAGCGGAAGCCTTTGTCCAAGTAAGGGATCAAGAAGTGGTATCTTTCATCAAGAGGAATATCTTGACCAGATTCGGATACCGGCCGAGATAATTTGTGACAATGGCTCTCAATTCATTAGCAAAAGAACTCTTGTTTTTTGCAAAAGTTGGGGAATTAAGATGATCACGTCAACAACGATACATCCTCAGGCTAATGGACAAGCGGAATCCTCGAACAAGATAATTGTCAATAATTTGAAGAAGAGATTAGGAGCTAAAAAAGGAAAATGGGCAGAAGAATTACCATTTGTCCTATGGGCTGATAGAACAACTGTGAAGAATGCCACTGGGCAAACCCCATTTTCTTTGGTGTTTGGGGCAGAAGCAGTGATCCCAACAGAGATGGTAATACCCATAGCTAGGTCAAGCCTACGGGATCCTGAAGCGAATCCTCAAGTCTTATGTCAAGAGTTGGACACCGTTGATGAAACAAGAGATGCGGCAAAGCTTAGGACGACAGCATACCAACAAAGGATAGCCAAGTCGTACAACAAGAATTGAAGAACCAGAAGATTCCAAGTTGGATATTGGGTATTAAGGAAAAGTGTTTTAGAATACGACTAATCCTGCTGATGGGAAGTTAGCTCCAAAATTGGAAGGGCCATACGAGATTGAGTCAGAATCAGGAAAAAGAGCATACCGGCTCAAGACCATGGAGGGAGATATGATACCAAGATCCTGGAATGCTATACATCTTAAGGCTTATTTCAAGTGAGTTTAGAATTTGATTTCTAACTCATGATGGTATGAATTCTATATCTTTTAAATATATATTTTTAATTTAAATTATTATTCTTTGAAACCCAATACTGACTTAAGCATCGGAGGGGTGTTAGCCAAGCTAACACCCACCTTAGTTAAAGGTGTTTTGTAAGATATGCTTCAGGATAATACTCCAGGATATTTGCTCAAGATGGATCAAAAGACTAGAGGATTGGCCCCCTCGCTCATGTTTAAGGGATTCAGATCCCTTCACAGGTTTAAAGGTATTCACCTTTCTTCCGAATTGGGTTTAAACACCCGCCTGGAGCGCAAGTATCCGAGTATAGTTCAAGATGGCGGGACCAGTTCATGTAAAAGTGGCTGACAATTTCGTTATTATTGGCTATATCCCGGATCCGTACGGTATATGAGGATTGATCACACTCTCTCACAAATGGGTATTTTCATACTCTCTAAGGTTTAAAGGTTTTCACCTTTCTAAGTCTTGGAGTTTATACACTCCCGCCTGTAGCGCATGAAAATAAGGGTATATCCCCAAGATGCTAAGGGTTTATCCCAGAATTCTAAGGGT
This sequence comes from Scalesia atractyloides, assembly GCA_947069175.1. Classification (NCBI taxonomy): domain Eukaryota; kingdom Viridiplantae; phylum Streptophyta; class Magnoliopsida; order Asterales; family Asteraceae; genus Scalesia; species Scalesia atractyloides. Next base: position 54,260,138 of record CAMTDV010000016.1, on the reverse strand, counting down.
TTATCCTCAGTGAAACTATAATTTTTGAAGATTCCAAAAATGTGACCATGATTACACACATTCTTTCATGGAAGAAACGTTACAAAATTCGATCATTAAGTGAAGGGATACTCAAGTATGTCATGCACTAATGCAATATCCTGCACGGACAGGGGACATCCATGCTGGGGACATTGCAAAGGATTCAAAGGTTGGAGTTGAAAGTTATTGACAAGTGTTTCCGGTATGGTTTTTATTTTTCAAAGATCGAAAGCCTTATCTAAGTAATCCAAATTTTATATGATATTATTCAACCGAGTTTTTGTCTAACATTTTGATTAAAGGTAACAAAAATGCTGAACATTTTTATCAGTATCCTGATTAGGATGTTCTGTCAGGGTATCAAAAACAGGTTTTTCAGAATAACATAACAACAACAGATAAAGCAGAAAGGTTAGTCTATTATTAATAAACCAAAATGTCACATTCTTGGCTTCGTCTTAAACCAAGACCCATCCACCAAGAATGTGATAAGTCCTAAAGCGTATGAACATTGATGACTGAAGGCTTCATCCTGAAACTTAGGATCCCTCCACCTCGGTCATAACAAAATACCAACGTTTAAAATGCAGGAAATATAAATTGTTCAAGTGCAGGAAAAGTGAAATTGTTTAGGGGATTACAGATCATTCAAATTAAAAAAGTGGGCTCCGGCCTAAGCAATAAGATCCATCATCACCCATTAAGCCACCCTCTCACGAGGCAGCACCTTCAACCATAGCTTCACCATCAGCACCAACATCTCGACCACCATCACTAGCATTAGCCTTAGGATCCTTGGGAGCTTCAACCGCCTTCGAAGGCTCTTCGACCACCGGTTTGGCAGGGCACTCCACAGGTTTCCTTCCTAGGTCCTTCAGCTTCGCCTCCCAAGCATCGATGTTCCAGGCAGGGCATTCAAAGCCCGTAGCTTTGGCTTCATACGCAATCTTCAGCCTGGCTTGGAGGAGGGAAATCACGACAGAACCTTTGAGGCCTTCCTGATATGAGTGCATATCCTGCTCATATTGCAGTTGGGCAACATCCATTTTGGCCTGTGCATCCTGGGTAGCCTTCTTGACAGCGGCCTGAGCTTTCCTGAGTCACTGCTTTGTATTTGTCCTCGTAATGCTGAGATTTGGCGGCAATCTTTTCCTGGTCCTTGATCACCACTTGAGCCTCCTTTAGCTTGGCCTCTAACATCCTGTTGACCTCACATGCGTCCTCGTAAAGATCGTCAGGCGACCGAGACCTGCAGTCCGAGATACATGTATAAGTATATATAACCTAATCAACATACCGACTCAACATATACGTGCAGGATGCAGGATAAGGATATTTACCTGGTTAAGGGAAGAAGTCATCAAAGCACTAGACTCAAGGAACCCATGGTTCTCGTAGGGAAAAGCCTCAAGGGTAGCAGGGGAGTCTGTTTCTTTTCTCTTTCGGGAGCTGGTAGCACGTAGCTTTGTGGCAGGGGAAGGTTTAGGCATGGTCGTTGCCTTGGAACTGGAGGAAGGCTTGGATACGGAGGATGGCTTGCTGGGTTCCTTCTTCACTTGGACAAGGCCATAGTATCCTTCAAGTTCTTCAAGATCAAAGACCTCTGGGATCTTGGCTGGCTCTGCGTAAAAGGGGGAAATCTCAACTCTTCTATACTCTTATATCTTAGTTAATGAAACATATGCATGAATTTGTGATATAGATATCCTTACCAGACATGTTGGATGAAGAGTATTGGCTTGAACTTGGGAAATGAGACGAGAAGCTTCTGTCACTTTCGGTAACTTGTAAATTGCTTTGATTCACTCTTCAGACTCTGCAGTGGGAGGAGCTAGTTCTTTCAGATTCGCTGCAAAAGAAGTAAACAAGGATGTTAGTTCGGGATGTAAGTTCAGGATACATTTGGGGATATTCCCAAAACCCTAAATCATACAAGCAGTCAACCATTTCATAGGAAGATCAACACCCTTGTCAATGTGGTCCCTTTTACAAAGAAGAACTTCCGTTTCCACTCATCCTCATTTTTGGTTGCCTTAAGAATGAGGGGGTGTTTGGAGGTGGAGAAAAGCAGGAATTGGCTAGAACCATGGATCGTAGACGGTAAGCAATGGCTATGTCTTCAACGCATAACTCAGGGATATGATGAGTTTTGATCCGGTCCAACACCGCTAGCACCCTCCAAACCATGGGCATGGTTTGGGCGAAACTAAGGCCAGTAAGACGAAAAAAGTGCATGATGAAGTCTGAGAAAGGATATCGAAGTCAAATAGAAAAGGGATAGAACAAAAAACTGATCCACTCGGACGAAGATACGTCAGACCGGAGGTTCCGGTCAAACGGGCGAATGATTGCTCTGTTGGGAAAGGCGCCGGAGGCTCTAAGAGCGGCGATGTCGGCATTGTCGAAAGAACAGACTTCTTTCGTTGGCTCCTTGAGCAGGTTTTGCTCAATGAATGTTGGAATGGAGTCGCCGGTATGTGAACATGTTCGATTAGCCATGGCAGAAGAAAGAAGCAAGACAGAGAAAAAAGAGAGAAAGAGAGAGAGAGTATGCTTGAAAATTATGAGTAGAATGGATGATCTTCAAACAGAAAATGAGAAGATATAGGGGCGAGATAGATGGGCATGGAGTGAAAATAGCGTTGGAAGTTGCACCTTGTCACATCAACGTCTATATCTCATTAAGAGAATCGAGTAACACAAAGAAAAATATATCCGTTTGGATCAGAGGATCCTAACAATTATATTTTTGGGGACAATTGTTATGGGTGGAATTTTCTAGCTCATATCCTGAGGATATATCCTGACTTTACATATTAATTACAGTGACCAGGATATTGAACCAGGATATTTGTAACATCCTGCGGGGGTATCCTACTCGTTACTAACGATTTGCTTTGGATGCAAGGTACCAACGTTCACAAGGCTTGGTCTTCCTGAAGACTCGGTCATGGCAGTTAGAAGAAAGACGTTGGAAGCCGGAATAAAGGGTCTACAACGGTCACAAGGGAATATTCAAGGCATCCCTAGAATATAGGATAATTCATTATATTCGCTTACTATTTAAAGGGGGCCTGGATCAGTAGTAGAAGACACAATTTTTTTGTACACTTTCACTCTCTCATCACAGAAACAATCACAAACACTCACAACACTCACACAATTCGATCATTGTAAAACTTAGAGCTGATCCAAGCAGTATCCCGAAGTTGTATCCTGCTGTTTGATCAATAAGAAGAATAAGGCAGCTGGAGATTGTCAGCTCCCGAGGTTTTATGCCGGCGATCTATATTGATCATGGGCTCTCCTCGTATATCCTGTGTCAATTTCTATTTTTGTTGCATTTACTTGTTATTTTGATATAGTCCATTATCCTGAGACTATATCCCGAAACCATTTTCATAATCAAACAACTTAGCATATTATTACAAGTCACAATAGCACGCTACCTCTCATACTAAGTTTGATCACTTAATTGCTTCGGTAATATTTGACCAAAACACCTGCAAGGGTTCATCACAAGATCCTGATAAAATTGGGAATCCTTCTGTAATCCCATCTTGAATGCTTGCACAGCTGTAGCAACATCAAGGTGTGGGATATCCAAGGATTCCCTGCTGAACTTGTTCACGTAATCCCTTAAGGATTCTTGAGGGCCCTGTGTTTTCCTGTAGAGGTCACTTGTTAGTTTTTCAAAGCTTTTACTGCAAGAAAACTGACTGTTAAACAGATTAACCAAATGAGCAAATGATCTAATCGAATAAGGTGGAACGTTTAAAAGTCATTTCAAGGCTGATCCTGTTAAGGTGAACCAAAGCCTTTGCATAGGCATGCTTCCTTAAGATCTGGTGGGATAGGGTTTACTTCCATCCTCTCCCTATACTGAGCAATATGTTCTTCAGGATCTGTCGTCCCATCATAAAGCTTCATGTTGGGAGTTTGGAATCTCATCGGGATTTCAGCATCACAAATATGGCGAGTGAAGCGGGATATGTTGTGACTATCTTGGGATACCTCCAGTATAGGTTGCACCACCCCAGGCACACTTGATATCATATCCTTCAACTTTGGTAGTTCTCTGGAAAGTGCAGAAGTTACACCTATATCCTGCGACGACCCAAGATTGTTAGTAGCAAGAGTATTAACATTAATGGACAAGTTACCAGTTTGATGATTCTGGCCATATCCTGGAGCGTATCCTGGGCCCCTCACAGTCATCCTGGCCAACGAGGGTATCTCAGGAATATTGCTCTGGGAATGGCTTATAGTATTGCCCTGGTTATCCTCAGTATACGCTGCTGAACTAAAGTTCAAATTCCTAGGCTGCAAGGGGGTGACAACATCCTCAGCAGGTCTCTTGGAGTTGGACTTCAAGAGTTGTATTTCTCTCATTATTATCTGGTTAGTCTCCTGCTGTTGCTTCATCTGATCTTGTATACTACTAAACAAAGTTAAAATTTCATCATTTGAAGCCATAATAGGAGTTCTCCCTGAAACACCGGATCTGTAGACATTCTGAGCAGGGGGAGTGTCTGGGGATGTTTGAGTTTCAACCCTCCTCGAAGGAGCTTGAACTTGTGGAGGTGGTGGAAGCACCGAACCGGTTGCAGCAGAGGTTGTAGCAGGCATGGAGGAAGAGCTCATGTTTGATTTTGCAGCTATTGATAATAGTTGTGAAAAACTTTTTGAAAATAAAAAGCTAAGTAGTGATTTTAACAAAGCTTTTAGTAGAAATAGCACCACTTGCCCCACGGTGGGCACCGAATTGTTTTGGTCAAAAATTACCGAAGCAATTAAGTGATCAAATTTAGTTTGTGAGGTAGTGTGCTATGTAGACTTGATAGAAATGTGTTAACTTGGTTGAAAATATAAGCAGTTTTAGGATATTGTTCCAGGATATAGAACTATATCAATTTGTGAAAACAATGCGAATAAAGTAAAAGTAGACACGAGATGTACGAGGAAAGCCCTTGATCTTTTTAGATCGACGGCACAAAACCTCAGGAGCTGACAATAGTCAGCTGCCTTGTTCTTCTTATTGCTTGAAAACCAGGATACACTTCAGGATAATGTGCGGATCAACTAAGTATTACAATAATTTTTGAGTGTTGGTGAATGTGATTGCGAATGATTTTAGCTGCAAAGAGAGTGTAAGATCTGGTGAAATGTGTGTGTTTCTATCGATCCATTTACCCCTATTTATAGTCAATAAAAATTAACAAACTATCATAAAAACTTGGGATACTTTGGAATATTCCCTCTTCAACGTTGGAGACCTATTCTTCCGGTTTCAACGTCTCTTTTCCAACCAATTTGAGCGAGTCTTCACGGAAAAATGTCCTTGTGAACGTTGTGATCCTGCAGCCATGACCTGCAAGTAAATCGTTAGTATCTATAAGTATATTGCCTTAGGATGTTACCAATATCCTGATCTTAATCAGCTATTGTAAACCTAAGATATATTGTCAGGATATGGGCTCAGAATTCCACCCATAACAGAAACAAAAACACCAAATGAAGAGCAATGGTGATTCGGAAGGCGGTTAGACCATTCCGAAGGGGTAACCATGCTCTGATACCACTTATAAGTGTCCGAGACCCCCTGGATCATCGATGAACAACATCATTGCACTTGATTTAAGACGTGAAACCGTAAACACAAACAAGATAAAAAGATATAGAAGATGAATCTCACTCTTATTGAAACAATCATAACAGATTTCAAACCGAAAGAGTATACATCATCTTCCCAACCTGGTTTAGGTCACACATACCTGAACCAAGACTTTCTCTCTTTAACACATAATCTCTCTTTCTAGAATGTGCACACAGATCTAAAGGCTTACAAGATTTGTCCTAATCTAACCTATCAACACACACACACACACACACATATATATATAGACTAGGGACTATACCCGGACAAAACATATTGTCCGTGATACCACAAACTCGGACAACATAATCAAACATGACTTCCGAATTTATAAGCTAAATTCGGACAAGCCATAAATAAAAAATCGGACATTAAATGATATGCGCTAAATGCAACATATAAATTATATCAAATAAGGTATAAAATCAATCCTTTTTAGTACTAATGTTGGAAAAAGTGTTTCTTTGTATACTTTTGATTTTTTAGATTAAAAGAGCTTAAATATACAAAAGGAACAAATTAACAGCAAAAACAAGCATAAGTACAAAAGAAGGAAAGATGATACACTATACCAACCCTCAGAGCTTCACCCTAAGACCAAAAACAACGAATCAAAAGTCTAGTACAGGGCCGTGCCCCACTCAAGATTCTACGGAGAAGAAGACAAAGAGACGCAAACAAGAGACACGGGGCCGTGTCCCATGGACACGTGCCATGGTCTACTTCCAGATATGCAAATCTTGGATATTACAGCAAATACAATGGCCACGGGGCCATGCAAGCATCCCGACTGTTGATGCACTTAGTGTTCGTCACTTGTCGAATAGGCTAGATTGAGCGTGTGTTGAATATTGTATAGGTTAGAATCGAACACACGACCAAAATACGGAGCGTATAGTGAAAATGGGAACAAGTTCGCCCAAACTTGGTCTTGGGAGACCAAGTTCGCTCGAACTTGATATGTGAAGGACAAGTTCGCCCGAACTTGTCATATGGTGGACAAGTTCGCCCGAACTTGTCTTATACACACTTCGAGCGAACTTGTTGCCTATATATAGGTGTTTCGTTCATTTGTTACTTAAGTTTTTGCAATCCCTACGGGGAGGTGCTGCCGTATTCTCTCCATGAACTCCGGCAGCTAGACTTAAAGATGTATACTCTTTCGGTGTGAATGAAGACTTCCGCTGCATTCTGTTTCTACTCCATTCTTAATAACATTCTACCGAATTGGTTAGTTTACGCACTAACTTCCGTCTAGAACCGCCTGATCATGGACCTTCATGGACTGACAAGCTCATTAAATGAAGACAGAGAAGGTGGAGGACACGAGGCCATGCCCACCAGGAATAGGGTCGTGTGAAGATTTGTTTCAGCTATAAATAGGGGTGCTTGGTTTCATTCCAACTCATTCATTGGCAAACGACTTCTCTCACACCTGGCACCACTCCACCACCACAATACCACCATGATTCACCACATTCATCCATCATCCATCCCTAGAGTGTGTGTACTAGTATTAGGATCCAAGATTGATCGTAAGAGTTATGTCAAACAAAGGCCATGCTTGGCTAATCTCTTACATCACTTGGTGAAGACAAGTTATTTATATATTACTTTTGATTTCCAAGCTTTGGTTAACTTTTTACTTGGGTATGTATTTTTAATAACTAGTTTTTTTATATTGGAAGTGAACCTTATTCTATCATCTCTTCATGTTTTGTTGATTTACTCATTCGTGTCTTTACGGTCTATATAAAGCGTATTAATTGCCTGGATATGGGGTTAGAAGGGTGGTATGGGTAGAGTTCTTGCCTCGTTCAGTGTATAGATTCTGCAAGGACTTGATTCAAGCTTATTAGGACTTTTCTTGAGGCATATAGCATCAAATCAGGGGAAGTAAGAACGACTTGAATCCCTTATAAATAAACTACTATTAAAACTTTAAACAGGCCTTGTGGGACTGTATCCCTGCTGACTCAGGCCAATATGGCTGAGGGTAGCGTTTCCTCTAAAAGAGGGACATGTTAAACTTTAAACCGGCCTTGTGGGACTGTATCTCCGATCTTATTGTTTATTTTTTCAACTTAGCTAACAATGAATTCCGCCTCTGTTAGTTAAGCACGTCAGTCTGGTAGCTCACGAGGGAGAGCCGATCTTCACACAAAAGTGGTATCAGAGCCTTGAGGCCTGATTGGAGGACAAATAACAAGTTTCAATCGGATTCAACCTTTAAAGATCCAGATTCAACCATTGAAGAACTCTATTTCTACCCCTTCTTGATATATCACTTAGATCTAGATGAATTCATGGACAAATTGGACTAGGTTTTAGTATGACTTGTTAAAATAAGTTTTAACGAATCTCTGAAACTTACAACTCTAAAAACAAACAAAATCATGTCTGAAATTGCGAAAACGTAAATCTAAGAAAACAACTTGTTCAAGAGACCTGAGGATCTTCGTTCGAAAAGAGGGACATTTCGTACGAAACCAGTGTGTGTAAGCCTTCAAATTTTATACTAACTGTGTTTAAAGCTTTCGTATGAAATCAACATTTTTCGTACGAAAACAAATCAGTTATTTTCATACGAAATCATTCTTTTAAGATTCACGAAACCATATAAGTCTATTTCGTGTGAAAATTCTAGACAAAAGTTGTTCTTTCTTGGAATACGTGTCAAGTAAGTCTAATCACACCTAATCTGTTTCTGTTCAAAGTGTTTTTCAAAATGTCAGGTGAAGAAGAATTTTACAACGCCTTTGCCACACCGACAGTCGCAAATGCTGCTGCACAGAACTTGAACATCGACAACGAAATAGGAACCATGGTGAAACCGCCAAAGCTAATGAATTTAGAAGATTATGATGGTTGGAAGGTGCGGTTCACAAATTGGGTCAGGCTAATCGTTTCAACGGATGGTTGCGATAGAAGAGCAATATCAGACACCGATTGATGAGAATGGTTTAGAGAAAGTTCTGTCTCAACTGGGAGATAGCGAAAAGGAAAAATTCATAAATGAGAAAACAATGATGAACATTCTCCAGCAATCAATCAAGGAAGACATCCTAGCGCTTCTACAACATTATGACACTGACCTACGCTTAAGTTTTGAAGGAAGTGCTCAAATTCGGAAGAGCAAAAAGGCTTTACTAAGGAAGGAATTTGATATCTTCAACATCCTAAACGGAGAGAGCATAAAGCAGCTCATAGAAAGGTATTGTCACCTAGTTGTTCAAATGAAAAGAATGGAAGTTCATAAGAGTAACAAAATATTGGTAGATAAATTGGCTGATGCCTTACTGGAAGGCGAATGGTCAACCTATCTCCATCTTGAAAAATGGAACCGAATACAGTAACTTCACGTTGCCACGGTTTATTGAGAGACTGGAGGCACATGAACTAGAAATGCAAAAGGATGCAAAGAACAAGGGAGTTCAACCTCAACAAGATGTGAAACTGTACTTTAAAGGTAGTCTAATCACCGATTCTCAAAGCCCGAATATCCAGACAACCTTTAGTGCAAACACATCAAGTCCACCGTCAAACCAAACCAGCGGATTTCCGTCTTTTGCTTCCTTCAATCCAAATACTCCTTAAGGGCCACAGTCATCTCAAAATTTAAATGCTCCTCAGAACAATCATCAAAAACAATCAAATTGCAATCAACCATTCATATAGTGCAACATCGCGATAAATCTCTAGAATGGTCAAGATCTTAGTGAAAACGCAGCGAATCAACATATTGCTTTACTTGCCTCAGTACTGGAATCATATGATAGCTGGAAGAGTTGGGAATCCGAAATGATCAGAGAGGACTATGACCAAATTGATCCAGTTGAAATGGAGTTAATTGATATCAAATGGTGCATGGCGTCGATTGTTCGTAGAGCACAACGGTTTATGGAAATCACAGAGAGAGATAACCTGGGAGGTCTTGATGGCAAATTGGGTTTCGATAAATCCAAAGTGACGTGCTTCAAATGTCGGGAAAAAGGGCACTTCAAACGAGAGTGTCCAAACAAAGAAGTTAAAGGCAACAACAATCCGTTTGCTGATGATTACTACAAGAAAGCCATATATCATCGACCACAGCCTCAGAACAGGGTAGTAGTGTAGATCGAAGATGGCCCTTCAAATTTAAATTCAAAAGACAAAGCTCTTGTAGTCACTCAAGAAGACGAGGGTTTTAACTGGAACAAGTACATTACAAAAGGAGAGAGTCTTGCCTTGTTAGCTGAAATATCAAAGAACCTGAACAAATTGAAGAAGAATATATAATGGCATCCTTCGACGAGGGACCAGAAGATTATTGCACTGTCTCGTCTGAGGAAGAAGAACTTCTGACCAGTGCATTCAAACCTTTGTCGCCTACTGATATGATCAAAACTTTTGCAGGTTATTTTGATTCAGGTTACAAGCCACAAGAGATTGAGAAGCAGAAATCTGAAAAGACAGAAGTGATCGATGTAAGCAAAGATATGATAATTGAAAACCTAAAAGAGATTGCTGACAAAGCCTTGATGGCTAATTTAAAAGAGGTAGTCACTATGGAAGTTCAGGTAGCTGTGGTTGAGGAATTGGTAAACAACAAAAGTGAAGTTCAAACTGTTGAGATTGAAAAATCTTGCAAGAAGTGCAAAGAGCCTTGCGATGATTGTTTAACAAAAGATAAAAGGTTCAATGAACTTAAGAAACATGCTGATGATTTGTCAGACGATTACAAAACAACAAAAGAAGAAAATAACAAATTGAGTAAAACAATCAAACAGTTTGAACAAATCATTCGTGAAAATGACAAAATATTTTCAATGCTCAAGGTAACCGTTATTCACAAGCAATTGGCCATTAACATTCACTTAAATACGATTGCCAAACTAAAAGGTGAATTGGAAACGGTAAACATTGAAGTTGAGCTGGTAAACAAATTGTTAATCAACTATTCCACCAGCTCATACGTCATTGATCATATTCTCCCTAAAATTGAAAAAGTTGGAGATAATGATAATGATAAAAGCAAAAGTCTAAGTTACGACCGTGTTCCGCCACCATGTGGAACAATTATTCAAAGAGACATCCAGATGGGGTGGAAAAGGCACTTAACTTAAAACTGATCCTTGAAAAGGAAAACAAGCTGCCTGAGAACATAGATGTAACTTATGATAAAACTGAAAAGGAATGTGAGTCAGAAGTGGTTAATAAAGTGATAAAAGATGTTTTAGAAAATGAGTCTGACAGCACAGTGTTTGAAAGTGCTGAGTCAAGTCATGAGAAGACTGAGTCGAGTTCACAATCTGGAAGTGAGGAAAGTTTTCACAAGAACTTTATTTCAGCATCACAAAATAGTCTAAGTGACGATCCAAATGTAGTGGTCTACAAGATGAACGGATCAGATAAACTATTTACTGATGAAGAATTCCAATCCAGAATGTTAACTTATATCGAGTTGACAAATTCTTTAAGCTGGTTGAAGTTAAAACCTCTGATCTTGAAAAACAAGATGCTGCCTTCTACTCCAAACCAAAGAAACTTTCCGATAACTTTCATCGAAGAGGTAAAGACTATCCAGAATATAAGAAAGATGGTTTGGGGTATGCACAGAAAAAAAAAGAACAACAGATTTCGAAAAACAAACTTTACAAAGAAAATTAACTTTGTTTTCGCAACTAACACATTGAATGAAAAAGAGATCATTAGGAAACAATCAAACAAAGAGTTTGAAAAGGAGAAGGAACTTCGTGAACAAGTTTCAGAATCCTCTGTTGGAAGCGACAATAGGACTTGTTACAAATGTAACCAAGTTGGACATATTGCACAAGTGTGTAAACAAGCTAAAACATGTTCATGAAGTCAGAAAGTTCACAGAGGATGTTAAATAGAAGGGTCCGGAGTTTGTGCCTGCAAATTTTGAAACGAGAAAATGAATCCAACTTAAATGTGAAACCAACACCTGCAAATTTGTCAAACTTTGAGGTTGGTGAAACATCAAAGAAAAATGAACGAACGGATTCCAAGTACTATACAAAGAAAGCATTTTCTAAGGTACAAACCTGGGTTGTGAAGAACAAACCACCTTCTGTTGCTATGAAATCAACTACTGTTCCAACAAAATCAAAAGATGAGAAGGGATCAAAGGTTGGACAATGGGTTGAGGTAAAGAAAGAGGTATGAAGAACGCTGAACCACAATTCAACATTCCTAACCCATCCAAGACCAAAAAGGCTTGGGTTTCCCTGTTTAAGTAATTTCTTATTCACATGTGCAGGGGCCCCAAAGTTCAATTATATCAAAGTGGATTATGGACAGCGGAGCTTCTCGGCACATGACAAGGATGCTTTCCTGCTATACGATGGAAAGCTATCAGGGGAGGATATGTTGGGTTTGCCCGGAACACAAGGCGGTGGGATCGTGGGAGAAGGTACTCTTACTAATGGAGTGGTCTCATTCCACAAAGTGAATATCACTAAGCTTGAGAATAACTTACTGAGCATATCACAAATCTGTGACAAGAAGTTCACTACCCACTTCAACGACAAGGAGTGTCTCATTCTTAAACCGGGATTCAAAATTCCTGAGGAATGGATCCTCATGCACGCTCCCGTGAAAACGACTTATATATCTTAGACATGAGTGTCGCATCCACTACATCAAAGCAGGTTTAGTGTTTCGTATCAAAAGCCACCGACTAAGAATCAATTCTATTGCATCGCAAAATGGGCCACATTCACTTAAGGAAGATGAACTACTTGGTGCACAACGACTTAGTGGAAGGGGTCAATCTCAAGAATTTTAATCTGACAGATGATTGTCTTAGCTGTAAGAAGGATAAGCAACATAAGAAATCACATCCAAGAAAGCTGCTTAACTCCAGCAAGCTTCCACTAGAAAGGCTTCATATGGATCTGTTTGGACCTGTTAATGTAAAAAGTATCTCGGGAGATCTATACTGCCTAGTCGTAACTGATGACTACTCAAGGTTCTTGTGGGTTTTCTTTCAAGAGAACAAGGACGAAACGTTCAAAAATCTGATGATCCTGTTTCGAAAGATTGAAAATCTTTACCATTAATCAAGAGAATCCGAAGTGACAGTGGTACTGAGTTTAAGACAAAAAGATGCTCGAATTCTACAACGCTAAAGGTATCCATCATGAGTTCAGCGCCCCCTATACTCCTCAACAAAATGGAGTAGCTGAACGAAAGAACCGAACACTTATTGAGACAGCACGCACGATGCTCGCTGATTCGAAACTTCCTATTAGCTTTGGGAGTGAAGCCGTTGCATCTGCATGTTATACCCTTAACCGCGTATTGTCTGTCAAGCTGCATAATAAGACATGCTTTGAGCTTCTTAACCAATGAAAACCTAATCTAAAGGTATTTGGAACCTTTTGGATCACCGTGTACCGTATTGGACCCGGAGGGTAAATTTGGAGCTAGATCTTTGGAAGGATTCTTCGTAGGATATGCTAGTCCGCAAAAGAGAGTTTATCTGCCAAGCTTAAACCAGGTTATTATAGCCCAACATGTTGCATGCCAAAGATACACAACACCTATGCAGAAACCTGGTGATCCTTAGCTGTTCAATTACGAAGGGTTGTGGAATTCATTCGACCTACCAGAAGAACCATCAGAGGAAGAACTTATCATGTTTATACCAACAATCAGGAGCAAGTTCCACGTCCCTTGGTGATTTCATCGTCACAATCAAATACAAATTCTTCTGAAGTAGGTCCAAGCAACACTCAGTCAGAACCTGTAGTTGCACCAAATCTGAACAATGCAGAACCATCTTTCGCACAACCACTTGATGCAGATTTTGACAAAGAACCTACCTTTGATGATGGATGATCCAGTTCCGATGAAGGATCAGAACAGATTGAAAGTTTTCTAAACAATCAAGCTGCGGAATCCAGTGCAAGAAATGAGGCAACTTCCTTAGAACAGGTTGCTGATCAAAGTGTTATGAATTTGGGAAGCACAATGAATGTTCCAAGCGAAGTGATGCCTAGATCAGTCTCCTACCATCCGTCAGAGAACATCATCGGAGAGCTACAAGTTGGAGTGAAAACGCGACATCAAATCAATAAGGATCTTAGTTGTTTTTATACTAAAGTTGCTCCATTCCAAACCATATTTTCTCATAGTTGTTTCGTTTCTCAGGTAGAACCAGGTAACTATAAGGATGCTCTTAAAGAAGGAAGCTGGGTGGAAGCACTACAGGAAGAGTTGTTGCAATTCCAGAAATTAGGTGTCTGGAAACTTGTTGATCTACCACACAATCAAAAGAAGTAAACACTCGGTGGGTCTTCAAGTGCAAAGGAGATGATAGAGGAATTGTTGTACGTAACAAAGCTCTGCTTGTAGTCCAAGGCTTTCATCAGCAAGAAGGGATAGACTACTACGACGTTTATGCCCCAGTCGCTCGTCTTGAAGCAATCTGCATTTTCTGGAATTTGCCTCATGGAAAGGTTTTAAAGTGTACGAATTTGAGGTGAAGTTGGCATTCCTGTACGGAAAGGTAAAGGAGGAGGTGTACGTCGGACAACCACCAGGGTTATCGATCGGATACACAAGGATAAGGTTTACCTACTGAACAAAGCGCTATACAGTTTGTACCAGGCCCCGAGAGCCTGGCATAAGACGCTTTCAAAACATCTTCTGGAGAACAGCTTCACCAGAGAAACAGTGGATAGTACCCTCTTTATCAAGGAAGTAGACGGCCATCTAATCATCGTACAGATCTATGTTGATGATATCATCTTCGATTGACAATTGAACAGCTGTGTAAGGACTTTGAAATAGTTATGAAGGATAAGTTTGAAATGAGTGCTATGGGAGACATGAAGTTCTTTTTGGATCTTCAGGTTGAACAGTTACCAGATGGTATCTTCATTCACCAAATGAAGTATGTTCATGACGTGTTGGAGAGATTTGACATGGCAGGAACTAAGCCCGCATCCACCATTAGCCACCAACCACGACATTTGTACAGACGAGTATGGAGTCAAATTCGATGAAACACTATATCGCTCCATGATCAGATTCTTAATGTATCTCACAGCTTCAACACCAAATATCATGTATCCTACATGCCTTTGCGCCCGTTATCAGTCCAATCCCAGAGATTCACATCTGCTGATCATCAAAAGAATTATGCGCTACTTGAAAGAATGCCCTAACACCGGCTTGTGGTATCCATGAAATGACGAATTCAAATTCGCGGGTTTCTCTGATTCTAATTTTGGATGCTGCAAGCTCAATGCAAAATCTACAACGGCAGGATGCCAGTTCTTCGGAACACGTTTGGTAACATGGCAGTGCAAGTAACAACCGTGGTCGCTCTCTCTACTTGTGAAGGTGAATACGTTTCAGCAGCTAGTTGTTGTTTCCAAATCTTGTGGATACAACAACAGATGAGAGACTTCGGACTGCAATTTCTTGACACGCCCATATATGTAGATAACAAGGCAGCCATCGATATCACGAAAAATCTGGTTCAACACTCACGCATTAAATATATTGAAATTTAACACCACTTTATCCATGATTGCTACGAGAAAAAGTTGGTTTGAATTGAGAAAATCCACACTGATGACCAAAAAGCAATTTTTATACCAAAGCTTTTGATAGAGCTAGATTTTGAAATCTTTTAAAATTAAATGGTTTAAAGAATCTGACATCAGGGGATTTGGATGAGGTTGAATTTGAGGATGACGATGTTATGATGTGATCCTCATCGGTATGTCACATGTTTTTTTGTAAATATTTTACCTGCTTTCTTAAAAATAAAAATCCAAAAAAATATATTTTTGATTTTAGGGTGAGAAAAAGTTTTGAAAAATACAAAAACATTGAAAATTTTGAAAAATACAAAAAAATTGAAAAATCTTGAAAAAATACAAAAACATTAAAAAGACAAAAAGAGTTTTGTGTATAAGGGAGATGATAGTACATCAGTGGACTATCACAGTATGCTAAAGAAATGTTTCGTTTAAAAGTATCTAAACAAGTCTTACTAAGGATATGCCAGTAGGCTTCGCACATTCAGTAAACCGCTTTTAGAGATATAAACCTAAAAACACAAACTGGAAAATCTGTGGCTTAACATCTCTCGGATATATGGACTTGGTACTCCGAAATTTCGTTTGAGAGAATGCCAGATTCTGAGATACTAGGTCTTTATATTTGATTGATATCTTTGGTATTATACGAGTTCTTCTGATTTTGCGTCGGCAATGGCCTAGAACTTGTATAATACTTTTGCATTATTCACCCCCAAAGCTGCATAAAAAATGATGAAAATGTCATGAAAAGATACGACATTCTGCAGTACAAAACATTCCCAAGAGGAACATCACCTAAAGTCGACCCTTCATCTCTTTCTCTGTATGGAAGTACTAACCAAAATGCTCTCAAGGCCTCGCATTCATGTGGGTCCGGATCGCGGCAGTTTCATACGGAAGTTTGGGCGTATGATTAGCAGATTCGGTAGAATGTTATTACAGAATGGAGTAGAAGTAGAATGCAGCGGAAGTCATACGTTTATTCATTCATACCAAAGAGCATACATCTTGTCAGGCTGGCGGAGTTCCTGGAGAGAATCCGCCAGCGCCTCCCCTCAGGGAGCTTCCAAAACTTACAAACAAATGAACACACAACACATATATATAGGGATGAGATTTTCGTACGAAAATCACACATATTTTCGCACGAAATGTGTCCATTTTCTCATCCGACGTTCGTGCTCGGGTCGTGTGTTAGTTTCTAATCTATACAATATTCAACACACGCTCTAACTAGTCTATTCACACAGTGACGGACACAAAGTGCAGCAACAGATTCCCCTTGTCCGTTACTGTCGAAGCTTTTTCTTGATCTTGAAATCTCTGAGTCGTGTTTGAATATTCTGCAGCTTTCAATCAAGGTATCTGCCGATGTCGTAGAACGCGTCAACAGATTCCCCCTGAATTGATCATCCGGGTTTGTATTATCAACATTTAATTCCCCCTGAAATCTCCAGTTCAGAACTTTGTTTGCACGGTTTCCGACCTTCTCTGATTTGCCTGATCGACAAATTTTCTTGAATAAACACTAATTCGAAAAACTAATCAGTGCAGCATCTCTGTTTCTTCGTTAACCACATCCGTGTTCGGTTTAGCGCATATCTCTCATGCTCGATCCTCTGATCTTCAAGACCTAACCGGCAATTGATAGAAACTTCGAATTACCACACCAGTAACCTTCAAATCAATGAATACCCATGAAGATCTGAAATCCCGATTTCCGTAATCATATCGTAAGCATACTCCTGGAAAGATAGATCAGCAAATTGGTAATCTTTTCAACCAACAAATCTTCATCAGAATCAAAGTATCTGGTAATACATCAAATCTGAGAAATGTTCATCCGTGATCAAAATCACATTCTTCCTCTTCAGTCACAATAACAGATGTATAGCTTACTTCGTAGGAACGGCGCAACTACTGCCCCACATCGAAGACTAGGACTCAAATTCTACATCCCTTAAGAATCAACCTGTATCATGATCTGAAAATTCAGAACTTCGTCTGATCACGAAATCCCAAGCATAATCTATTTCGTGAGCAACTGGTACACATCTTTGTTTGGAAATATCTGATTCCATAAATCATCCTCTTTAGTCAGGCTAACATCTAGCCGTGGTCGGAGCGCACGGGGCACTGAAGCTACAAGACATCCCTATGCGGTTAGTCCGGAAAATAGTTCATTTGCAATGCAGAGTTAAATTGGATACGTTGTACCACTAAGCGGTCGTGTGTGCTTTTGCGAACTTGATGACTGCCAGGCATAAATGTGACCATTGACTATAGAATCTGATAAACAACTCCTCACCAGAACTCAGATATGCGACCCCACTTTTACGAAAAGTAGACATTACCCTGATCTCATCACTAATGCTTCATCAGATAATCTGCATCGAAAACCACCCGAATCTAGCTGCATCGTCTGAATTTCTAAAAATGCCAGAATTTTTTTTATTCCCCCTCATTTTTTAGTAAATTCTGACGTTTTGGGCATCGTCCCACAAAACCCAAATTTTGCGAAAAATTTCCCAAAATTGCGGTTTTGATGAAATGCGGATTTGAAGCAAGGCCCATTGAAAGTCACTACACCAGATGATCAGTATTCTGCGCAGGTATCAGTGACTCTTCCAATATCTTCAACATTTTGTGACCGTATCATCAAATCTGTACTCTAAAACGCTAGACGGTGTCCCCGAACACGCTGAATCTGACGTTAAAATCTCGAAAAAATTTCTATCACCAAATTTTTTCTGGACACTCATCTCGAAAAAAATTCTAACACCAAAATTTTATTTTTTTGGCACCTCACTTATTTTCGCAAGAAAATGAGATTTTCGCACGAAAATTTGGTATATATTTTCGCACGAAAATTTGAGTTTTCGCACCAAAGTGAACTGATGACGTTTTTCGACCCAGAGTCTTCGTTTCTTCGAATTTCAAGAAGATTTTATCACAGATCTGGTCGAAAATCAGTTTCTAACAATCCTATAAGTTCAATTTTACAGTTTGTCCAAGGATTGTCCTTTTATTTTATGATATACGTCTAAAACCCCTCCTAAGTTCATAATTCATGAGCGTAGGTGATTCATCAACTGTTAGATTGAATGAATCGGTACCATAGCTCTGATACCAGTTGTGGGTCCGGACCACGGCGGTTTCAGACGGAAGTTTGGACGTATGATTAGCAGATTCGGTAGAACATTATTACAGAAAGGAGTAGAAGTAGAATGCAGCAGAAGTCATACGTTTATTCATTCATACCGAAAGAGCATACATTTTGTCAGGCTGGCGGAGTTTCTGGAGAAAATCCGCCAGCGCCTCCCCTCAGGGAGCTTCCAAAACTTACAAACAAATGAACACACAACACATATATATAGGGATTAGATTTTCGTACAAAAATATGGATATTTCGTATGAAAATTGACCATTTCGTATGAAACTGACAGATTTCATACGAAATGGTCCATTTTCTCATCCGACGTTCGTGCTCGGGTCGTGTTTTCGTTTCTAATCTATACAATATTCAACACATGCTCTAACTAGTCTATTTGCACAGTGACGAACACAAAGTGCACCAAAAATTCACCCCTTTACAGATATCAGTTAGATATATTCACCCGTGAGAAGAAATCTAGGGAATCTCAACGCGAGTATATTTTGAGGTGGGAAACACAGATTAGGCCTTGTTGCTAACGTATCATGAAACAGTTGAGAAATGTGTAGAGGTTTAAATGGATCAGTATACTGACAATCTAAGTTAATCTGTTAAAGAGCTTAAAGTTTTATCAAAGATCAACGGTACTGGTGATGTGTCTTAATAAACTGATATGATCCTCTAACACGAACTCGCAAAAATATGTCTGTAAAAATGTTTGTACATAGTTTGAATTCTCTATTTTCAGAAAAACCCAAAAATATTTCCAGTTTGTTTTAGCATAAACTTTTGAAAAAATACAAAAAGATTTTTGTTCAATCTTAGCTTTTGACTACCGGTGATGGAGAACTGATCGTCAAAGTCCAAAGCGACAGAATGCTGAAGAAAAGCTGAGAGATTATGGTGGGAGCTAATTTGAAAAAAAAGGAGTTTGTTCTGAAACATTTAAAAAGTTCATTAATTTGAAACTAAAAATCAACAGAAAGTGTCAGTTTTTGTCATAAAGCGGTCAACCAGGGTCATTAACTTGGACTTGGGAACCAAATTAGTTAATCAAGGTCATTAACTTGGACTTGGTCAACTGAGTGGATACATAAAACTGAAAACACACGAAAAATGAGAAAGTTCAAGAAATGGAGAATTATTTTTGCACGAAAATAATCCATTTCGTAAGAAAATTAAATATTGGAATTCGTACGAAATTGTGGTTATTTTGTAAGAATCCGGAGGGCTATATATAGAGAGTTATCATTTTTGTACGAAATCAGTTTGGGATTTCCGTGCAAATACTGGTTCCTCTAGGAGATTTATCAAAGAACTTTCTTTCTACTCATTCTCTACTTGATTTATCACATTAGGGAAGTTGATTTGCACACCTCTCATAATGGAAAGGTAAATCATCAAGTTTGGACCGTCAATTTGAAGTATTTTGGACTGATTGGACATAAAACGTAGATCTAGGATAATTGAGCCGGTAAAAGTTAAAATTGACTACACCAACATTAAAATCGGCACTTTTAGCCTAGAATGTCCATTAAATTTCATAAAAATCACAAGTGTTAAGTTCGGTTTCAATTTTGAAGTTTTGGTACGAATCGATATATTCGTACGAAACTACATTTTCGTACGAAATGAGTGTTTTTCGTACGAAATCACAACTAACAATATAAACCTTTTCAAAGCATTTTGTACGAAAATGTTGTAGGAATTTTCGTACGAATTCAGTGGTTTTCGTACGAAAATGACAAGTTTTTTGGTGTTAGAAAATTTTTCTAAGTTTCAAATGCCTTTCTGTTCTTGCAGGATAAGAAATCTGTTTTCGGAGCATTGCATAACACGTGTTGTCTGCTAGACGAGAATGTTCCAGAGTTTACCCCATTCTTGGATGTGCATGAGTTCATGAAGCGGTTACCGATCTTTAAGGCTCTCACAGAGAAACATGAGGCATATAAGTCACACATAGAGATGTTCTGGAATGCGGCGAGCCTTCAAGAAAATCTAAGGGCTATAGTGTCAGCAGTTAAGATTGACGATAAAGATGTTGAAGTTGTTATTACAGAGGATCTGATCAGAAATGTGCTTGACATCAACGATCAGATGGATTATCCTGCAGGGTACACATAGAGAATGGTGAAAGGGTGTTTTTATCGGATGTGGTATAATGGTTATGTTAATGCAGCGCCATTTAAGCTCAACAACTTGGGAAGGCCATATCGATTCATTGCTCACTGCATTATCCATGCTTTTAGTCATAGAAAAGGAGGATACAATGATCTGGTTGACTATCAAAATCTAGGGAAAGATCACTTTTTACAGTATCCAAGGTTCCTACATATTATTTTAGATCATTTACATCCCAATCTTGAGAAGAAAGAAGATGATCGGTTGAAGTTAGAACATGTGGATGCATCGGTATTGCATAACATAAGTTCATACAGGAAGAAAGGGAGAGAGCCTGCGTACAAGCCTCTTTTTGGAGCAATCATAAACAAGGATTACAAGCCTCCGCACCAGGAAAGTGGAGAAATGAAGGCAGCGGTGATGAAAAAGACGAAGAAAAACATTTGGAAGATTTTGAAGAAAAGAGGAGCAGTTGGTATGTTAAAGATGACGGTAAAAAGAGTCGAGGTTCTTACAAAAGACAGGCTACTACTTTTAATTCAACGCCTACATCAATAAGAAAGAGAACTAAAAATCTTCATCCTCTGCACCTCAACGGAAAAAGAAAGCAACTGTCAAACAGGTTTGATTGATGAACCTGAGGATGAAGAAGTTCAAGTGACTGAGCCAGTACAGACAACAGAGAATGTTGAAACTGTTGAAGAGATAGCGGCTGATATTTAAAAACACGTAATAGGTGATGTTGAAGGAGGAGATGGTGACGATGAAGGTCCATCCTCCAGTATTGATACTGAGGATAGGTTGGAAGATCGAAAGAAAGCAAAAGAAAGAAAGAGCGTAAGAGAATAGAGGAGGAGAAAAAGAAGGTTGAGGCTCGTAAGAGGAAAGAGATAGGAGAAGATGATGATCCTTACGTTCCATCTGAATCTAATGAAGAAATCTCTATCGTAAAGCCTGCTAAGAAACCAGCTGCTAAAAGAGTCAAGCATGCAGCGGCAAAGAAGCCATAATCTACTACTGGTAAACTCAGGATCAAGTTAAGAAAGAAAGCAGTAGATACACCAGTGATCTCTCCTGCTGTTGAGACGTCTGTTCCTCTGCCACCATCACCACCACCACAGCCTTCCCCACGACCTATCTCTCCACAACAACCACCATCTCCACCACCTCAACCAACTACATCACAGCCACCTATACCCTCTCCTCTTCATCCACCAATCATTACACCTCCTCCTACATCTCAGTCGACAGCACAATCGTCCCCTCACCCTACACAGGCAACTGAAGAGACATGTTTTGAAGGGTTTGAGTTTGATATTGGATCAATTCCAGGAGGTAAAGCATTTTCTACTGATGTTGTATACGAAGGAAGGATGGGAGAGTTGGAAAATCAGATAAAGGAGCATGAAGTGAGGATAAAGTTTCTAGAAAAAGATAAGGAGAGATTGGGAGCTCTGCTGAAGTTTCTGATTAATAGCAGCAAGAAGGCTGACGAAATGGAGAAATTACTGAAGGCTCATGAGGAAAGAATAAAGTATTTGGAAGAAGAATGAAGTAGCTTGGAGGTTATTCTACAAAATTATCAAACAGAGAATGAGCGCCATCGTAAGAAAATGCCTGAGTATGATGATGAAAGGTTGAGAAACAATAGAAAATAGAGCTTATGCAGAAGATTCTGATCAAGAAACTATTGTCGAAACTAGTACCCCTGTCTACGAACCTAAACATGATGTTTCAGTCTCATCTGCTATGATTCCTTATGTCCCAGTTGTTGAGAAGGAATCAGATACAAGGTTTGTGATTATTGATGAAGGATTTGTAGTCTCTCAGACGAAGGAGAAAGTATTAGAGAGGCAAAAGATGGAAGCAGAGATTAAAGAGACAGTTGATGAAGTATATGATATGATAGAGAAAGATGGGATCGACGCTGTACTAAATTTGCTTGTTAATGAAAAGTGAATGTTGATGCTTACATGAACGACTCTATTTATGAACAAACAGATTCACAGGTGCAGGGGGAGTCGAAGAATGATGATCAAAGTGTGCCAAATCCTAAAGTTATATATCTTGAGCACGATGTTGAAGAGGGAGAGTATGTTCATAACTACTCTAAAGAAGAGATTGCTAAGTTGTTGGGAGTAGATGAAGGATCGTTTGAGTTCGATTTTGAAGAAGATATGAATAACATTGGTGCTACACAGCCTAATGATTATGTGTTTGAGGACGTGCCAGAGGCTAATGATTATGATCAGGTTGTCATGGATGATGATTCCGATGAAGATACAACGGCAAAATATTTAGGAAAAGGAACAGAATACTTCCCAACCTTTAATGAAATGTTTTCTGAATCGGCTGATGAATTGTTGAAGCGAAAAGTCGAGGAAGCTCTGAAAGATGGATCTGCACCTAAACCGCCAACACGTGAAGAGATTGTAGAGATGAAAAAGAAATGGTTTAAAGTTGCCTCCAGAAAGAAAGTTCAAACGTCCATTAGCTTTCTTCACTAGAGATCCTGATGTTTCTTTGGGTGACATTATAAGTTGGGGATGGATCGAAGAGCTATATGTGTATGCGATAAAGAGGGAATTTGTAGTGCAATACTTCAGATATTAGAAGGACATCCAATCTTTTCCATATTAGGATGTGAAGGAGCTGACACAAACAAGAGTATTCAATCTGAAGATCAAGTTTCATGATCAAGAGTTGTGCAAGCTTATGAAGTATGAAGCGATGCATAATTTTCCTCGTTGGATGTAACGCCCTGCTTTTTCCATACTTCCCTATTTAGAAAGCTCGTGTTGTTTTTCTATTTTTGGAAACTTTGTAATCTTGCATTGTCCTTTCGTTGTAATCATTGTAAATCCGAGACTTGGATCATAATAAAATTCATATTTCCTACAAATCATCCTTACACATTCATACATATCCATACGTTTGAAAACGTTATAAATATGATACTTGATCCGTGATACTTGAAAACATGTGATAAATTTACGAATACGTGACATTCATGCATCATACGATACTTATCCTTGATTCTTATACATAATCATACTTGTTTACACTTGTTCTTATGATAAATATACATGAAAACCCTTTAAAATACAGCTCTTATGCATAAAACACCCCAAAACGCGACAAGCACAAACTGCAGGGACTAAAAAGGATAAAAAACAAACAATTTCCATGGCCGAAGCCTCTTGCAGGCCACGACCGTCCCAACCCAAACCTATCACCCCCCGCCAGAAGGCATAATCCGCAGAGTGTGTTTGGCAGCTCATGGATTGGTCAATTTTGTGTTAGTTAAGTGTGTTTCTTGCATTAATATTTCACCTAACTTAAACCTAGCTCATTCCTATATAACCCACCTCATTCCCACTCATTTTCCACGTTACAAACACTCTAAAGTCTCTCTCAAACTCACTAAAATCAGTTGCTAATATCAGAATCTGAGCAGAAAGTTCAAGGCTCTCAAAGTGAGTTCTAGCTCCCTTCTACTCCTTGTTTCTCATTGTTTCTTCTTTTTTTAGCACTTGGAACACCTTTAGGGTTGCTTCCTTAGGTTTCCCATGGAAAACCAAGATAGGAACTCCTCCATATTGGAGGATAAAGTGCAAGAAACTTTATGTTTTCGACAAAACTTCTTTAAACTTATGTTTTACCTCAAACATACTTGTGTACTTGTGCACCTAATCAAGTTTATGATTAGTGAGCCTAATCAAGATTGTTCCACATGAAATAGAAGATGTTTTACCACTCCAAACATTCTATTTTGTATGAGCTTTAAGCTCACAAGTGATGCCAAGTCTTGAACTTGAAGATAGTGTGACCACATGGTTAGCTTGGGCTATCCTACATACAACTTCACACATCACTTGATGATTTCTCATCATTATCCCAATGTAGTTTGCTAGTTGATAGTAACACAACCCCGTCTAGCCTTGGACTTGTGTCGACGTCGGCTCACCGGGTTGTAGATTAGTTGGCTACTTAGTATAGTGATAATATGTAATTACATTTCCTTTACTATTCTTGTTCTTGACCCTCGTTGTTGTCTATGACAACTTGTGTAGTGGTGAAATTACATGAGGTTCCTAAATGGATGGTTATACCACCTCCCTCCTACATGACTTCCATGATATTATTACTAGACTTACGATATAATATATATATATATGTATGGACTATATAATATACTCCAAACCGAAACCTTGATAATGACTAAATAATCATGTGTCAAGTTACTAAGTTTAATCACTAAAGTGTTTTGTTCCTCATTATGATTCTAATAGGTGAAATAACCTATGAAATCACATAAACCCTAATGGGTTCCCATAGTGTCAAAATGAGTGCTAGACCTTGGTGAATACTTGCATATACATACTTTGTTATACTTTATTCCAAATTCAGAATCTTCCATCAACATCCAAATACTCACACCTACGTTTTCCTCTTGTAGGATAACTCGGTGTTCCTCCCGCAACCAAACAACTCTTCACGGAACTAACAAGTCGGAAAGCTTGCAAAACCGTGAGCGACCCATTTTCATTTTGTCACTTTTGGGTGTAACATGTTGGCCTTATATAGAAATCACTAAACTTAAACTTTATGCAATGCACGAAACAATCCAATGTACATGATTACTTTGATACGTTACTTGATGCTTATATCTTGGATCATTCTTATGTAATACCATAGTCATTAGCTTATATTAAGCCTCCATTTGACATGTATAGCGCTATAGGAGTAACGCACCACCCGCTCGTGAATACGAGGTCATGTTAAATTATCGTTATTATGCGTAAGCAAGAGGATTGACTAGAAATATTGCACGCCATGTATAATGCTCTTGTATAAACTTAGTTGCCACGTGGATTCGTTTTAAACCTATTCGTATACGTATGCTTATGCTTAAACTTGTGTACTCGCCTTTGCTTTTGCATTGAACTTTATTTTAAAACATGTTGTAGGTTGAGAAGGATGATGCTATGAAAACGAAGTAGCATTGATGCTAGATACACACATAGACGTTTTAGGTTTATTAATGTTGTATCAAATTTTGTCTTGTTATTGTTGTTATTTGAAATTCCCATATATTATAACGAAAATTTATTTTATGAAATGAAATTCGGTTTAATTAATCACCATTAGTTTTGTGAGCAATGAGCAATTTTTTTTCGTCCCACCTCGATGTTTCCGCCATCGGTTGGGGTGTGACAGATTGGTATCAGAGCCATAACCATAGGGATTTAGGTAGAATTGCCATGTTCGACCTAGTCTATAGTTTAAGCATCCCATTTTTGGCCATTCTTGTATCATGCTTAAAACTTTATCCTTCCTACATTGCTTCTTCCTTTCTTTTGGTCTAAAAACTTACATAATGTCTTTCCTAATTTACACAATACACTTGAAGACTTGAAGACACTCATGATGCAAACGAGGCGATTTGCACCAAGATAGGCCCAATGGCCCACAATTTTTGGTGAAATCCCTCATTCTACGTATTCAATTTTCACAAAGTTACACCATCAAGTTAGGAGTGACATCCACATCTTGATGGAAAACTTCCCATTCAAACTCTAGTGGACCCTCGTCAAGTGTTGAAATTTGTTTTTACCCGACGAGTATTACCCACACTTAGGGTATGAAATCGTCAAGTTAGGGGTGAAACCCGCACCTTGTCGATTAAGTCTCGTTCCCTGATTTTCAATCTCGCCAAATTCTTGAATTTTCGATCGACTAGGGACATGTAGTAACTGGAAGGGTAAAATACTGTTAATTGCTTCTCGACGAGAATATTTTACCTATTAGGCCAAAGCATGTTCCCTAACTCGAAAGATCTTAAGAATCACTTTGGAATAGTCGACGTTTCTCTACCCGAAACATTCAAACGTTTTTTTGAGCCAATCTTTTATGTTATCTCAGTTTTTATGTGATTTTATACTTGTTACATCGTTTAATTCGAAATCGTTACACAATTCGCACGTCTCTCGCAATAAAAAACAATAATAATCTTCATGAACAAACTAAATTTATATTCTTTATACGCATTCATACGTGATTATACTTGTTGAATACTTGTTGAATCCTTGTCAAATACATGCAACATACGTGAACTTACCCATGCTTATACATGCCAAACTTATTTTTTACATTATGATCAAGTCTCATCCTTTTCCTTTGTATTTCAACCCTAGATGTCTTCTCCAAGCTCATCAAAAAAATCTAAGGGTTACAAGAAGGGTTCCAACAATAACGACTCTATATCGAAGCAGGAACTCGTAGGTTTAGTCGCTGAGCAGATGGCTAAGATTATCCCCGACATCGTTAGCCAGATTCAATCCATCCATGACACCCCCAAATCCTCTATCGATTCCAAGGTGGAAACACCTAAAACTTCATTCCAATTCCAATTCAAACAATTCATGAATTGGTTTGATGCGATCGAGATTACCTTCCTGCAAAGTGGTTGCCTCGACGAACTCCGAACCCTAAATGCCATGGGAGTCTTTCGCAAAAGAGCCCTCGAACGGTGGACCACTGAGAGGAACAAACATGGTAACGAAGCAGCCCACGCTTTACCATGGGACGAGCTTAAGCAGCTCATGAAGGACCATTCCTGCCCCCTACACAAGACCTAAAAGCTAGAAAAAAAGTTTTGGAATCTCACTCAAAAGGGGAGCGACGTAGAAGGACTGGTCACGCGCTTCAAACAACTTAGTGTCCTCTGTCCTGGACAAGTCGACACTGTTCCCAAGGCAATAGCTAAGTTCATTCGTTGCCTCGCACCCGTCTTGATTAACCATGTAGCTTCAGCCAGCCCCAAAACCATTAAGGACGCCTATAGTATCGCCATAGAGCAACAACAATTGTGTTCTTCATGGGGCCTACGACAAGGTCTCTACGAATAGCGCACACCAAGCTACCACTGATACAACCGTCACCGTTGAACCCTCACCCAAACCCCCAAGACACAACAACAACCCCAAGAACAAGAAGCAGAAGGCTTCTAGTCAAAATTTCGCGGTTGTTACTTCGCCAAACCCTCAACCCATCCAAACAGTAGCAGCCATTACCCCTGCCAACCCTGAACAACCAAAACGAGGCTACACTGGACCTCATCCCCAGTGTGCTAACTGCTCCTACCATCATCCCGCCAACACACCATGCCGCAAGTGTGCCCAATGTCAGAGGTTAGGGCACTTTGCTAACCGTTTCCGAAACTTCCCTCAACCTAAAAACCAGCAACCCCAAGCCATCGTGCCAAACCCTAACCCGGCTCAACCTCAACCTCGAGCTCAACCTCAAGTTGCTAATGTTCGAGCTTGATTCAAGTGTGGCGACCCTAATCACTTCGCTAACGTTTGTCCCCAGCCCACTAACAACAGCAGCAGCCTCAACCAGCTCGAGGCAGAGCCTTCGCCCTCACTGCCGCTCAAGCGCAGAACGCGAACGACATCATAACCGGTACGTTTCTTGTATACCATGTCTATGCTTCTTGTCTGTTTGATACTGGCGCAGATAAAAGTTATGTGTCTAGTGAATTCGAACCCTTGCTTATGTGAGTACGTTCTAAGTTGCCCAACCATTCGCAGTCGAAGTCGCTAACGGGAAATCTGTCACTGTTGATTCTGTCCTTTCTAACTATTCTTTGAATCTTAATGATCATACGTTCTCGATGACCTCATACACATGCAATTGGGAAGCTTCGATATCATAGTAGGCATGGATTGGCTTAAGCGAGTTCGTGCCGAAGTTGTTTGTTCCGAAAAGTTCATTCGCCTCCCTATTCAAAACGGTGATTCTTTGCACGTCTATGGCGAAAAACCATCTAAAGGTCTCAAGTTTATTTCATGCATCCAAGCAAACAAATATTTACGCAAGGAATACTTCGCCTTTCTGGCTCATATTATGGAAAAGAAAGACAAGGGACCGAGCGTATGTGACATTCCTGTTGTTTGCGATTTTCCCGACGTCTTTCCAGAGGTTCTTCCCGGTCCTCCGCCTCCTCGTTCTGTTGACTTTCGAATTGATCTCATTCCTGGCGCAACTCCTGTTGCGAAAGCCCCTTATTGTTTAGCACTAACGGAGATGCAAAAGCTATCTAGCCAACTTCAAGAACTTCTTGATAAAGGCTTTATACGCCCTATTACTTCCCCTTGGGGCGCCCCTTTCTGTTCGTCAAGGAGAAAAATGGATCCTTTCGGATGTGCATTGACTACCGTTAACTCAACAAACTTACAGTCAAAAACCGATACCCACTTCCTCTTATTGACGATCTCTTCGATCAACTTCAAGGTGCGACCTGTTTCTCGAAAATCGACCTTCGTTCTAGCTACCATCAACTTCGAGTCCTCAAAGAAGACGAACCAAAAACCGCATTTCGCACACGTTATGGACGTTACGAGTTCGTGGTCATGCCTTTTGGTTTGACTAACGCGCCTGCAGTGTTCATGGATTTAATGAAGTGCGTGTGTAAGCCTTTTCTCGATCACTTCGTAATCGTATTCATTGACGATATTCTCATCTATTCCAAGACGAAAGAACATGGGCGACATTTGCAACTTATCCTTCAGCTTTTGCGTACGGAACGTCTTTACGCCAAATTCTCCAAGTGTGAATTTTGGCTAAAAGAGGTTCAATTCCTTTGTCACACCGTCAACGAACTCGGTATTCATGTTGACTCCGCAAAGATAGAAGCTGTGAAGAATTGGATTGCACCTAAATCACCTTCTGAAATTCGTTCGTTTCTTGGCCTAGCTGGTTACTATCGTCGCTTCATCTCGAACTTTTCCCAGATCGTTGTCCTTCTTACGTCTTTGACTCAAAAAGATAAACCTTTTGTTTGGGGTCCGAACAAGAGGAGTCCTTCAAAACCCTCAAGGACATGCTCTGTAATGCTCCTATCCTTACACTGCCCGATGGGAACGACGTATTCATCGTGTATTGCGATGCATCCAACCATGGTCTTGGTTGCGTTCTTATGGAACGGGACAAGGTTATCGCTTACGCGTCAAGACAACTTAAAATCCATGAGAAAAACTATACTACGCACGACCTTGAACTTGGTGCAGTTGTTTTCGCATTAAAGATTTGGCGACACTACCTCTACAGTACGAAGTGCACGGTCTTCATCGAGCATAAGAGCCTTCAACATATCTTTGATCAAAAGGAACTCAACATGCGTCAACGTCTCTGTGTAGAATTGTTAAACGACTATGACTGTGATATTCGCTACCACACTGGTAAGGCGAATGTTGTAGCTGATGCACTTAGTCGTAAGACTCGTGTAAAGAGTATTCGTTGCTACCAAATCGTGGGAAAACTTCACGAGCTAATTCTCCAAGCGCAATATTCAGTCTTAACGAGGGTAACCTCGACAACGAGTTGAATTGTGGAGTCGAAAACCAATTGAAGCTAAATCTGTTGGCATTCTTTACTACCACGATCGTATTTGGATTCTCGATCATCTCAACCTTCGAAACACCTTGATGGATGAAGCCCACAAATCCCGATACTCCATTCATCATGGCGCCGACAAAATGTACCATGATCTTCGTGCATCTTATTGGTGGCCTGGGATGAAGAAAGATATTGCTCTTTACGTCTCGAAGTGTCTTATTTGTTCCAAGGTTAAAGCTGAACATCAACGCCCCTCTGGCTTACCCGAACAACCGGAAATCTCTATCTTGAAATGGGAGAGTATGCTATGGATTTCATTACTAAGCTTCCGCGCACTTCGTCTGGTCACGATAGCATCTGGGTCATCATAGATCGATTGACCAAATCCGCTCACTTCCTTCCCATTCGTGAAGACTACAAAGTCGAGAAATTGGCTCGTATCTACACGGATGAGATCATTAGTCGTCATGTACTCCCATTGACAAAATTTACGATCGCGATGCTAGTTTCACCTCTCGCCTTTGGCAAACGTTTCAATCCGCCCTTGGCACCCGTCTTAATCTTAGCACCGCTTTTCACCCTCAGTCCAACGGTCAAACCGAGCGTACTATCCAAACCTTGGAGGATATGCTTCGTTCATGCGTAATCGATTTTAGCGGCAACTTGGATTCACACTTACCCTTGGTAGAATTCTCGTACAATAACAGTTACCACGATAGTATTCAAAAGAAACCGTTTGAAGCATTGTATGGTCGTAAGTGCCGTTCGCCTATTTGTTGGCACGAGATCGGAGATTCTCAAATCACCGGTCCCGAACTTATACAAGAGACAACGGATAAGATCCTACAAATTCATGATAATCTTCTCAAAACCCGAAGCCGACAAAAGCGTTATGCTGATAAAAGACGCAAGCCTTTGGAATTCAACGTAGGTGATAACGTACTTCTCAAGGTATCCCCTTGGAAGGGTGTTGTTCGATTTGGTAAGAAAGGCAAACTCGATCCTCGCTATGTAGGTTCTTTCAAGATTCTCGAAAGGATTGGCAAGATTGCGTATCGACTGGATCTACCTCAAGAACTAAACAACGTTCACACAGTTTTTCACGTTCAAACTTGAAGAAATTTTAGCTGAAGGACTTCAAGTTCCACTCGAAGATCTTCAAATCAACGAGACATTGCACTTTGTGGAAAAAAACAATCGAAATCATGGACCGAGGAATCAAATAATTGAGGCGCAGTCGAATTCAGATTGTCAAGGTTCGATGGGAAGGAAAACATGGTGTTGAATTTACTTGGGAACTCGAGAGTGATATGAAGACTAAATATCCGCATCTTTTTGTTGCATCTTCCTAAATTTTAGGACGAAGTTTCCTAAAGGAGGGGAGACTTTAACGCCCGCTTTTTTCATACTTTCCCTATTTAAAAAGCTCGTGTTGTATTTCTATTTTTGGAAACTTTGTAATCTTGCATTGTCCTTTCGTTGTAATCATTGTAAAATCCGAGACTTGGATCATAATAAAATTCATATTTCTTACAAATCATGCCTTACACATTCATACATGTCCATACGTTTGAGAACGTTATATATATGATACTTGATCCGTGATACTTTAAAACATGTGATAAATTTACGAATACGTGACATTCATGTATCATACGATACTTATCCTCGATTCTTATACATAATCATACTTGTTTACACTTATTCTTATGATAAAAATACATGAAAACCCTTTAAAATACACCTCTTATGCATAAAACACCCCAAAACGCGACAAGAACAAACTGCAGGGACTAA
Organism: Scalesia atractyloides; assembly: GCA_947069175.1. Classification (NCBI taxonomy): domain Eukaryota; kingdom Viridiplantae; phylum Streptophyta; class Magnoliopsida; order Asterales; family Asteraceae; genus Scalesia; species Scalesia atractyloides. Next base: position 54,228,427 of record CAMTDV010000016.1, on the reverse strand, counting down.
AAATGACAAAAATCAAACAATTTCCACGGCCAAAGCCTCTCGCGGGGCGCGACCGTCCTAACCCAAACCTCTCACCCCCCGCCAGAAGGCATAATCTGCAGATTGTGTTTGGCAGCTCATGAATTGGTCAATTTTGTGTTAGTTAAGTGTGTTTCTTGCATTAATACTTCACCTAACTTAAACCTAGCTCATTCCTATATAACCCACCTCATTCCTACTCATTTTCCACATTACAAACGCTCTAAACTCTCTCTCAAACTCACTAAAGTCAGTTGCTAATATCAGAATCTGAGCAGAAAGTTCAAGGCTCTCAAAGTGAGTTCTAGCTCCCTTCTACTACATTTTTTCTCATTGTTTCTTCTTTTTTAGCTCTTGGAACACCTTTAGGGTTGCTTCCTTAGGTTTCCCATGGAAAACCAAGATAGGAACTCCTCCATATTGGAGGATAAAGTGCAAGAAACTTTATGTTTTCGACAAAACTTCTTTAAACTTATGTTTTACCTCAAACAAACTTGTGTACTTGTGCACCTAATCAAGTTTATGATTAGTGAGCCTAATCAAGATTGTTCCACATGAAATAGGAGATGTTTTACCACTCCAAACATTCTATTTTGTATGAGCTTTAAGCTCACAAGTGATGCCAAGTCTTGAACTTGAAGATAGTGTGACCACATGGTTAGCTTGGGCTATCCTACATACAACTTCACACATCACTTGATGATTTCTCATCATTATCCCAATGTAGTTTGCTAGTTGATAGTAACACAACCCCGTCTAGCCTTGGACTTGTGTCGACGTCGGCTCACCAGGTTGTAGATTAGTTGGCTACTTAGTATAGTGATAATATGTAATTACATTTCCTTTACTATTCTTGTTCTTGACCCTCGTTGTTGTCTATGACAACTTGTGTAATGGTGAAATTACATGAGGTTCCTAAATGGATGGTTATACCACCTCCCTCTTACATGACTTCCATGATATTATTACTAGACTTACTATATAATATATATATGTATGGACTATACAATATACTCCAAACCGAAACCTTGATAATGACTAAATAATCATGTGTCAAGTTACTAAGTTTAATCACTAAAGTGTTTTGTTCCTCATTATGATTCTAATAGGTGAAATAACCTATGAAATCACATAAACCCTAACGGGTTCCCATAGTATCAAAATGAGTGCTAGACCTTGGTGAATACTTTCGTATACATACTTTGTTATACTTTATTCCAAATTCCGAATCTTCCATCAACATCCAAATACTCACACCTACGTTTTCCTCTTCTAGGATAACTAGGTGTTCCTCCCTCAAACCAAACAACTCTTCAGGGAACTAACAAGTCGGAAAGCTTGCAAAACCGTGAGTGACCCATTTTCATTTTGTCACTTTTGGGTGTAACGTGTTTGCCTTATATAAAAATCATTAAACTTAAACTTTATGCAATGCACGAAACAATCCAATATACATGATTACTTTAATACGTTACTTGATGCTTATATCTTGGACCATTCTTATGTAATACCATAGTCATTAGCTTATCTTAAGCCTCCATTTGACATGGATAGCGCTATAGGAGTAACGCACCACCGCTCGTGAATATGAGGTCATGTTAAATTATCGTTATTATGCGTAAGTAAGAGGATTGACTAGAAATATTGCATGCCATGTATAATGCTCTTGTATAAACTTAGTTGCCACGTGGATTCGTTTTAAACCTATTCGTATACGTATGCTTATGCTTAAACTTGTGTACTCGCCTTTGATTTTTCATTAAACTTTATTTTAAACATGTCGCAGGTTGAGAAGGATGATGCTATGAAAACGAAGTAGCATTGATGCTAGATACACACATAGACGTTTTAGGTTTATTAATGTTGTATCAAATTTTTCCTTGTTATTGTTGTTATTTGAAATTCCCATGTATTGTAACGACAATTTATTTTATGAAATGAAATTCGGTTTAATTAATTGTCACCACTAGTGTTGTGAGCAATGAGCAATCTTTTTCGTCTCCCTTGATGTTTCCGCCATCGGTTGGGGTGGGACACTAGAAGCCGCACATTCCAAAGAAGGTTACAAAGATCGATCCCATGACACAGGAAAATAATGTTACGCTCCACATGAAAAGGCCACATGTAATGAAGAACATGCCTTTGAAGAAATGGAGCAAGATTTTTATAAGATCTTCAAATGGTGGCATTATGATTCGGGTACGGGAGAAGCTGTGATTTGTGTACAGTCTGATGAAGATACGTGGAAGATTACTGAGGGATTATTCAAATATTTGATTGCACACAAAAGAATCTACAGTTTGTGGAGAGGGATCCGTGTGTTGGATCCTATGTGGCTTGTGAACTGCTCAGAAAGATACCGTACGTTTATTCTTTGTGAAGATTAGCTACGAGGATAAAGACAAGGAGCAAGCTCAATAGTTCCAGAAGGTTGTTAATGTTTGTTATGCTAACAATATTAATTCAGGTAAAGCGTGGAACACCAATTGGAGAAAGCTGGAACTGTTGAACAAAGAAAGAAAGACAAAAAAGAAGCGAGAATTGCTGAGACTGTGAAGAAATTAGCAACACGACGATTCCAGTTTGGGAATACATACAACCGTCCTTCTCCTACTGATCAAACTCCAAGTTACACCAAAGAACATTGGAAGAAAAAGAAGTACTTCTTTGGTCCCTAAACGTCACAAGTTTTTTGAAGATTTTTGAAGAAAACTTTTGAAGACCATCCAAGACTGCGGCAATATCCAAGGGGGAGTCTGTTGGTGCATAATGTCTATTTCCTACGTCTAAGATGAGATGGTCATGTAAATAGGGCTTCGTAAATGTCAAATTTTATGTTATGATAGTTTGTAAAGGACTTCTTACGAAATGGTGCATTTTCATACGAAATGCTAGTTATTAGTTTTCGTACGAAATGCCATTTCGTACGAAACCAGTCCCATGTGTTTTGCTTGTTGCCTATAAATAGGGGACTTGGGTGTTAGAGAAAGTTAGTTGTTTTTGAGGTTAACTGGCGAAGCCCTGTCCAATCGAGTCTATAATTCTTCCAAGTTTATGAATATAAAGAAGAAGAAGTGTTAAACAGTACTCCGATCTTATGGTTTGTTTGTTCAACTTAGCTAACATTAAATTCCGCCTCTGTTAGTTAAGTAAGTCAGTCCGGTAGCTCACGAGGGAGAGCCGATCTTCACCCACAAGACCAAATATGGCTGAGGGTAACGTTTCCTCCAAAAGAGGGACATGCTACTTTAACTAATATAATCTCTTAAAAAAACCTAAAGCGTGGAAATCATCAAAGGATACATAAATGACGAGTTGGAACCAAGTGATTCTATCTTTTCTATTTGTTTCTTTAATTACTTTATTTATTTAGTTTATTAAAAATCTTTTCTCAAAATTTGATTAGATTAGACGTCGACAATATTCCGGTATTAAAAGCTCTTGTGTCCTTGGACGACCTCGGTATCTTACCATTACTATAATACGCCAACGATGGCTGCACTTGCCTTAGCGTGTTGTAGAGAGTGATAGTGTTATATCATGTTTTTATAAATTTAAAGCTTGAATAACGAGTGAAAACTATTCAAAATATCTCTAAAAAACATACACACCCTCGCTCACATCAAGTTTTTAGCGTCGTTGCCGGGGACACAAGGATTTTAAGAAAGTTTAAAATCAGCGACCTAATCATTTTTATGCTTTTCTAATTTTTCGTTTTAAAATTTTCCTTCTTTTTCCCCATTTTTTCTACTCTCTACAGAAACCACACGGGGCCGTGTTTGATCAACACGGTGCCGTGTCAAATTTTCAGTAACCCAAAACTGTTTTATGCCAGATAGAAGTTGCAGCACGGGGTCATGCCTCAACAACAGTTTCTAGAAAACATTACTGTTTGATCCCAGCGGTTAAAACCTCGTATGGCAAATATGGATGTTAATGATTATTTTACCTCCACCACTCTTACGGTGAACGTTGTCAGTTATGTGGCGGAATTCATAAAGATTTAGAATGTCCCACTCTAAAAATTAATCCCCACTACTTATATCAATCGTTTTCCTGTGACGATCACCTTAATATGGATGGGAATAAAAACAATAACTACCATTCTCCTGAATTCCATCAAACCTCTTCCATAAAATTCGTAAGCTCGGAAGAATTATGTCAAATAGAAAAGAGGATTCCCCAAAAACTCAAAGAAATTGAATTCATGATGAAGGCGCGATGTTCATCAAGGAACTAAAACGAAGGAGATTCAATGGGGCCAAATTCAGGAATAAATGATACTGGAATAAATGATACTGAGGCCAACAAATCTACCCTAGCCCCATGCGTAGACAAAGGCGATAGTCGTCCCAGTATTGGACTCGCAATGAAGGACTCCTTAACGGCTTGTGAATTTCATACCAACAGTTTAGACTAGAGCGAGTCGATTCACACCTTCTTTAATAAGAGCCCAGAAAATGTTTGGACCCATTCCTAAAAGACCAAGATCCTTTCTATAAAGTCAGCCATTAGGTAATGTTTGGACCCATTCCTAAAAGACCAAGATCCTTCCCGATATCTCACACATACCTGAAAAGGTAGGTTCTTAAAAAGGTCTCCTTTAACCTTCTTGTCTTTACCACTTTTAGTCATTTCTCCTTTTCAACCTTCAACAACCTCCATTGAAGCTTAAAGCTTCAATTGTTGGGTTAAGAGAATGATTTTTAGTCCAAAATTTTTACAAAAACACTAGTATACAACAATGTTTTAAGTTATACGTTCAGAAATTTAAAAAATTAAACAGTTTTAACTTAAAATAAAGGTTCTTAGGCTAAATATTAGAACTGTTGAAGCAACACGGGGTCGTGCTCCACAGGCACGGGGCCGTGTAAGTCGCCTGTAACTCCAAACTTTAAGGGTTTGTCATGTTTAACTAGCATGCCGAGCCAGCAAAGTGGTACATCTTCAACAAGCTCACGAAACAACCGAAGAGGGAGAAGGCTCTCACTTGAAGCCACTCTAGTTTGCTATGTTTGCGCCTTGCAAGAGTCGATTGAAGAAATGACAACGCTGGAAGTGGTCCTCGTAGATCGAGTGAACTATCTCACTCTTGGTCCGGAGGATAGCTTTATGGACTATAACCTTCTTCATCAAAGGTTAAACATCTTGGTGATGCCCCCGATGGAAACAATCTTACCACAAGATTTTTGGAACACCGCTTACAAGGTGTTTAATCCCAATGGGTGGGACGAAATTACCCCGGAACCTCCCATCAACACCTACCTTGAGGTTCCGATAAATCCCGCTCATCTCCCATAAGAGGAGGTCGATGATGAGCCCTTCATCTTCTTTCCAAGGGAGATTGAGGAAATGCTCAACGACCTTTGAAGGAGCATTCCCGGAAAATAGCTCAAGGCCCTCATTTTCCGAAAACTAGTTTCGATTTTTGTAAATATTTCACCAATTTAACTATGGGAGAGCTATTCAGGTTGAATAATCTCATAAGGTATCCACCAACTATATATCTTCGGACTTCAAATCTTTCCTGTATTTTTATTTTTCTTTTCTAGTTGTAATGATGGATGACTGGAATGAAATTGGTGTTTCAAAAATTAAAGAGTGCAAAAAATATGGAAAATCGCCAAATGGACGTTGAAACAGCACCTCATGCACGTAAACAGACGCCCCCGAAGCAAAATCTTCAAACCAATAAGTACAACATGGGGCCGTGTGAGGTAAGCACGCCACCGTGCCTCAAGTATGCGGAAACTTTTTCTGCTTTTGGAATTGTTACACGAGGCCATGCCCCATAGGCATGCCCCCGTGTTTGTCTTCTGGAACATTTTCGTTACTGGCACTTTTGATACGAGGTCGTGTCCCCCCAAACACGCCCCTGTGTTTGCCTTCTGGAAATTTCACAAAAGCCATCATACTGGAACCTTTGACACGAGGTCGTGTCCTACAAACACGCCGCCGTGCCCAGTATCTGATTTTTGAAAATTTGTTGTTTTTCACCCACATTTACACATGTTATCAAATTTAAACCAATTTTGGACACATTGAAAAGTGTAATTTAAGTGTGGGGGGACTTGAATTTGTTTGTCCTAAATCAAGCCTTACACAAAACTCTACTTGGAACTCCTAAAACACCCCAAATCTTTTTCAAAACTAATTTTTTTAGTTTGTTTTGTCTTGTTTTTTGTTTAAGTTAGAAACCAAGTTCTAAAAAAATTCAAGTGTTTACAAATTTACAACCAATTGCGCCATGATAAAAAGAACAAAATAAGAAAAATCCATAAAAACGCATGACAATTCTTTGTAAAATTTGATTGTATATATAATTTCACACTTTTACCATTTTCCCACAAAAATGTGAGTATGGAGCCTTTATCGAGCATTCAATATCATATCTTTACTAAATGCTCACTTTTTAAGTAAGTACGTGACAACTAATCCAAGTAAGTACATGAATGAGGCGTGGAGATCCTAAACCCGTTTTCGTTTTTAACCTTATTTTCTATTTATCTCCCAGCAAAAACCAAACTTTCCCCTAATTAACCCCTTTGAGCCTAAACCTTTTCATTTCAAAATCCGCAAAATACCATTTTGCACAAATCACCCTTCACCTAAAACCATTTTTATTTTTACACCCCTTCATTTTAGTAAAATGCGGTTATTTAGGAAAAAATATACAAAAAAGTCACTTAGTTATCTTGTGAATACTTATTCTATCAAAAAAAAAAAATCCCTAGTTGCTTGGAATAAAATAAGCGAATTTGTTGCTTATAAACCTCTAGTTTTTTGTCCAAGTCACAAATAAATCAATTTTCTAAAGAAAACCGACGTTTATGCTTTTAGCCACTTTTCAAATAAAACTACCCTACCACTAACCAAAACCTACCCTTTTAAAGCCCTCTTGATTTTATAAAGATTATGTTAAAAAGGAGGAGGTTTGATTACTTGTCAAGCATATGGTAGGAGTAAGTCCCATATCGGTATCGAGCGTTTCACTTATACATCTTCAGCCGAGTGTTGAGTGATCACTTGTGAGGTGTGTGAATTTGTATATAACTAAATGAAATTTTATAAAGGCATGTTATGCCCAAAATTTTTTTTTCTTAAAAAGCGTTCTAAATAAATTATGTCGAATAGGATTGTAAATAAAACAAAAACAAAAACAAAAATAAAAAGAACTTGGATTCCCGACACTCTACAAACTATACCCAAAAAGCTTCTTCACTACCAATTCCATTTGGGTTAGTAAGGAATATTGTTTTGGTCAAAAATCACTACAAGGATAATGTAACCAAACTTTGAATGTGAGATTTAGTGATTGGTTAAACGAACAAATGTATGAACAAATATCAAAAGTAAATGACGATGAACACAATGATTTGTACAAGGAAAAGCCCTTGATCAAGAGTTGATCTCCGGCATAAAAAACCTCGGATGATGGAAACTACGATCACCAACTATATTGAACAAGAAAGATTACAACTTTGGAAATATTGAGCTTGTTATAATAAGAATTCTAATGAGTGTTCGAGAGAGTAGCAACAGTATGTATGCGAGTGTGTGTTCGGTCAGATTGTGTGTCTATCAAGCTCAATATCCCACTAAATATCCAGCTAATCTCATTAACTAACTCTCCGAAATCCATGCAAGCTCCCCACGTTCACATATAACGGTCATGGCTTCACTTGCACGTGCTAGAAATGGCATATTCCTCCGACATTCCCTAGATGACTTAGTCCATGATTACTTGCATACGTAAACTAACACAAAGGAACAATTATCATCTAAACATAGATATAGGTAAGGATCCTTGATCCTTAGACTCCCTGTGATTTCCGTTAACGATCCGTGATCCAGGTTCAGTCTCAGGATGGATGATCCTTGGAATAAAATCCATGCCCTAACGATTGCCCCCAAAATATGAGGAATTAATTGTAACTAAGTGAGTCATATTTTCTCGTTTATTCTGGACGACTCGTTACCAACAAACTAGCCGTTACCCTAGGACTAGCCGTTAGAAAGATGACATCATCAATAAGACTCCCCCTGCAACAAACATGATTATAAATAGGGTAGGGATATAGATGATATCTCCTATTTAATATCGATATCATTTGCTTAAATCCTCACACCGAAGATCAAACAGGTATTCACTCTCTCTCTTATCTTTTATTCTCTGTAATTCTTTCTTTCCTCCTTTCTTCCTCGAGCATCATGACCAAAACCATGATCCGTTCCTCATCACACAAGGATCAAGGGAGAAACAGTCCTCCCAAAAGCCAAGACCTTTTGAAAGAACCTTCGCAAGAACTTTGCCGGTTCACTGATCCTGAGATTGAGCAAATGCACTCCAGTTTTCTGGAGGGTACTATTTTTAAGCCCTTCGACTCTTCAATGAAGAGTGACTGCATATCATCCACATGGGTGTGTTTTCCTGCTACCCCTTTTCAAATAGGTTTTACTTACCCTTTTCCAGCTTTCACGCAGAGCTTTTTCACCTTTACCGACCTATGCTACATCCAAGGCATGCCTATGCTCTGGAGGGTTCTTTATACCCTTGAGCAGATCATTGCTAGAGAGGGTATAGAGCTTCATCTTGCTGAACTCAACCGCCTGTACAATCTGGTTAGCTACAGATCTCACCGATTCCTCTTCAAAGCCAAGCCTCAACAACCCCACCCTATACTCAAAATTACCAAAAATGATTCCCTCTAGAGAAGTCAATTCTTCTTCGTCAGGAGGGATTCCATTCCCAACGGGGATCATCTTCCTAAGAAGTGGAACGTAAAGGGTAGGATGTAGGATTTATAAAGTTGCTTCATAGAAAATTTGATATTTAAATCTAAGGATATCTGATCCTTCATTTTTTGTGCAGTGACCAATATCAACACTTCGAAAGACTTTGCTACCACCGCTGAGAGAGTTGCTGCTTTTTGGGCTCTAGATTCAGCTATCAGAACATTCCATCCCAAGATCAAGGATTTAGAAGAAACAACATCAGCCTCCTACACAACGTCAAGTAAGTGTGCATGTATATATGTATTTAGTTATTTGGTATGAAATAAAAAATGAATACTTATCTAAGTTTTGTGTCTGTAGCTTCTGCTAAATCCTCATCAAAATCAGCCACCAGGTTCGGCATAGGAGATGTCGAAGGTATCATGTCCCCCCGATCCATCAAGAAGGAGCTGGCCACAGGCCCAAGCCAAGTTGGGACCAGGAGCACCACCACCAAAGCTAAATCTAGAGCCAAGAGGAAGAAGCCAGATGCACCATCCAGCGACGTCCCGGGATTGAACAGCAGATCCATGACTTCATCTCCGAGGTAAGGATCATGGATCCTTTTTTAAAGATACTTGATCGTCATAAATTCTAAAAATTTACACTCAACAGAAACTTGTTGAGATCCAGACCATCCAGAGCAAGCGTCTCGCTGAGGCTGAGGAAACGGTGGCCAATCTACTTGCCATCGGTGCTGCCATGGAGAAGAAAATCGCCCATCTAGAGAAGGAAAATGGTCGCTTGGAGAAGCAGATCCTGGTGGATGAAATCCAGGCCAACAAGGATCGGTTGGATGTCACAGAAGAGACGAAACTATCCGCTGCCATCGTGATTCTAAAGGCCAAACTCAAGATGGCAAAGGAGGCTACGGATCCTTCCTTCGACAGGGCTGAATGGGACACTGCTAGCTGGAGGCAAAGGCTGAAGGAGCTTGGGGATGAGGATGAGCTGGAGGAGGCAGTCACACTGGAGGGTATCCCAAGTGGCACTAAAGATCCTGAGGAGGTAGCGGCTGGTGGTAGCGGTGTAGGTGATGAAGAAACGAAGGAGTAGGCTGCATCAATGGGCAATGATGGAAATTTCTATACGTGGCCGGAGCCCATTTTTTATGTTTTTTGGTTGTTGGTGTTTTTATGGTGAACAATTCTGGTGTGTATTTGAACAATAGTTTTTAGGGTTAAGGATCACTGATCCTTTTGAACAATAGGGGGGTAGCAAAGGTGGATGTGTCCTTCTGTTTATGGAGGATGAAGCCCTTGATGCCCCCTGCCTTTACTTTCCTGCACCTATTGACTCGTTAGCATGGACACCCTTTGCCAACCCAAGTGGACGGGCCACGCTTTGCTGGTAGAAGCTTGGGTTAGCAATTTTGAAAACCTTTAAAAAAGGGTTTTTATAAATAAATAAAACTTTAAGCTTTTGACTATCTTTGTTGTTACTTCTCTTCAGTTTGAATATATTTAGAATTGTATACGTCAATAATTCCATAATATTTAGCTAAGAAATCTATAGGAGTTTGTAAAAATATATTCTTTAAAGATAGACATCATATGATCAAGGATCACATATCCTGTTGTCAAAGGATTAGGGTAACATAAATAAGCCAGAAATAAAGCAAATGCAAAAGAAAGATCATACCGGTGAATCCAAGTTAGGATTCTTTATCCTTAAAGCTTACAATCGAAACAATACGGAATAGAAATCAATAGAACTGCAGGATTCGGGATCCTTATTTATTAAGCTTCAGGGACCTGTTATAACATACAACTTGGGACTAAGCCAAACATCAATTGAATGACTCATCAGTAACTGTAGGAACGTCCATGATTAGCACGGGAACCTAAATTTGCTATCTATTGTCCGATTAGGCGGAAACTAATGACAAATAACCAAATAACAAGAATTACTCATTTAAATGTTGTTTTCATTGATCTAAAGTTCAATACATTCGAGAACCGGATCCGACAGAGTTTTGTCGTTTCTGTGCCAAAATCTCTCCAAGATACAAATGAAATCCTAAGGAACCTATTTATAGACTTGCAAGTTCGCTGGAAGTAGTCAAGTTCGGCCGAACTTGACTACTCAAGCACATCTTTGAGCGAACTTGCCTATATACACACTTAAATATGCATAGATTCTAACAGATTAAGCCCTATTCACTCAGACTCGATACATAATGACGTAGGCAACAGACATATGCACCAACAGACTCCCCCTTGGTTGTTGCCGCAGTTATTGACTTTTAAAATCTTCTGAGTCTTCCGACCTTTAGTTTTTCAATAAACTTTATCATCTTGGTCTTTATATCCTCTTTCTCTTTCTTTGAGCTTTGTCTTGATAAAACTTTTAATCAACATGCTCTCCCTATCTTTAAGCTTTAGTCTCAGACTCCCCTTTGCTTTGATCTTTAGACTTCAAACTCCCCCTAGCTAAGAGCTTTCTGAAATCTTTGGACAGTGTTTTATCCAGCTCCCCCTCAAACTTTACTACATGTCTAAATACATTCTGACATTCAAATAAACATTTCAGATTCACTGTTTTGAAATTTTGTACCATCAACATTTCAAACTTTAATCTTCACTTCAAACTTTTCAAAAAACATTAATTGTTTCAAGTTCAACTTAATGACCTTGAATATATATTTCATTTAATACCTTCAATATTCACTTTTTTTTTATTTGTAAAAATCCACTTAGTTGATCAAGTCCAAATTAATGACCTTGATTAACCAAAAATATCAACCAAGTTCAAATTAATAACCTTAGTTTGAAAAACTGTTATGAACAATCTGATTTTAAAGTTTCAAATTAATGAACCTTTAAACAATTATCAAATTTTCTTACCAGACTTCAAAGATCCGTTCTCCAACATTGGTTCATTGAAACTAATGTAGAAATAAAATCTTTTTGTATTTATTTTGAAAAGCAAGTAAAGTATTTACATAATTTTTAACAAGTAAAGTAAACTATGTACAAACATATTTACAGACATATTTTTGTGAATTCGTGTCTAAGGATCATATCAGTTTGTTTGAGACATATCACCAGTATCGTTGACCTTTTTGATGACTTTAAGTTTTAAACTCGTTTACCTAGATTGTCGATATGTTTGTCCACTTAAACTTCATCACGTTTCTCATTTGTTCCAAGATATGTTAAGGTAAGAATTATGAAAACTTGACTTAATTGTGTTTCCCACTTCTTGAATATACTCCCGAATCCAGATTCCCTAGATTTCATCTTACAAGTGAGTATAGCATAATTGATATCTGTATTTGGGTTATGCGAGACCTTGAGAGCTCAGGTTAGTACTACCGTACCGACAAAGAGATGAAGGGTCGACTTAAAGGTGTGTTCCATTTAAGGAATCTTTTAAGCACTGCAAATGATTATATCTTTTGATACTTTTCCATATTGCATGCAGTTTAGGGGTTTATAGCAAAAGCACTATAGAAGTTCTAGGCTATTGCTTCCGCAAAATCAGAAGAACTTGTATAATACCCCAGATATCAACCATCTATAAAGACCTCGTATCTCAGAATCAGGCAACCCTTCAATAGAAATTTCGGAGTACTAAGTCCATATATCCAAGATGTGTTAATCCACAAGATTAAGCAGTTGTAAAATTTAGTTTATATCCTGGAAACAATCTACTGAACGTATAAAGCCTATCGACACATCCACTTAACTTGTTTATCACTTTTAAACTTTATAATTCTTTAGCATACTGCGATAGTCCACTGATGTACTATCATTTCCTTTTTGACAACCAAATTCTTTTTGTCTTTTTCGATGTTTTTATACTTTTTGAATTTTTTATTGTTTTTCTACATTTTGAAATTTTCAAATGTTTTTGATTTTTCTAAAAAAATTTCAAATTTTCTTACTCCCCCTAAAATCAAAAACATATTTTTGTATTTTAGACTTTAAGAAATTCTTTTAAAAATGTAACAAACCAATGTTGATCACGAGAACTCGTCGTCCGATCCTTTTGTCTTTAACTTCTGCATCATCACCTGTCAACAGAACAAACCATTAAAATTTGTTAACCTCAACTTGTAAAAACCACTTGTAAGAATCACTTGTAGGAAATCAAATTTAGTGATTTTTCAGTATAACTATCAGTGTTCTGTTTAACGGTGTGGATTTTCTCAAAAAATTTTAAAATTTCCTTTTTCAACCAGTTGTGATTTCAAAAACGTCAAAGATTACGACTTTCTAGATAAGTTAAAAAACTCATGGAGCTCTGCTCTCCTGTATCAACATTGATAGAGTGGATATTGGGACTCCTACACATGAAACAACTATTTGAAAAATGAAACCCAACTTTTTTGGTTTTAGGTTTGTACTGATAAGCATCATAACCATATTCTAACTCTTCATCATATTCAAAATCATCATCGAACATTTCATCCAATGTCGATTCTGAAAACGTTTTGACCTTTTCTTTATTCGTTGGTTTGATTACTGACTCTGTTAGTTTGACATTTTCAGTTTTGTTAGCAACATGCTTTGGTTTTTCTGATGATGGAAGCCTTTTCTTAGCAACCCATGATTGTAGCTTGCTTTTCGATTTCTTGATATAGAACCAAGAATCTTTGATTTCATTAAACCTTGAAGTTTCACCTTTTTCAAATGTTGAGTTTTCAAACTTTGACACTGTTTTAGGTTTCACTTCTTGTTTAGATTCATAGTTTCTATTTGACTCTGTGACAGATTTTACAATCTCTGATTGTTTTTGTTTTTCATCTTTTGATTCAGTTTTTCTTCGAGGAAACGCAGGCTTTAGATTCAGACACTTGCGAGCAATGTGACCAACATTATTGCATTTAAAACAAGTTCGATTATCAGAACCATTTCCACTAGTGGGTTTCAATCCACTTGTGGACTTGGTCTTAGCCTTGTCCCGAAGTTCTTTTTCTTTCTTAAATTCATCATTCGATTGCTTACCTATCACGTTTTCTTCTTGAACCTTTGTATTCCTGGAATGCTGGTTTTTCCTTCTTCTTCGGTTCTTCTTCTTCAACCTCCAAACCTAATCCTGCTCTCCTGTGCTCAAGAAAATCACCACCAACCTTTTGGTAATTGTTAGCATTCCTTTTAGATTTCGAGTAAAATCTTTTCTCGTTTTTCTCAAGATCATCTGATGAAATTTCTATAAGTTTGAAAAATTTGTCAAGTTGATCTTCTCTCACGTTCCGAATCGGAAAACTATCATCGAAATATAAATTATCAGATTCCTTAATCTTGTATATAACAACCTTAGGATCATCACTTAGATCATAATCTGATGATGAATCGTCATCTTCAGATTGTGATTCCGAGTTGTTCGAACTTGATTTGGCGTTTTCAGAGCTGCCTTCATCAGAATCATTTCCCAACACATTTTTAACCACATCTTTTACCACCGCTTCATTGTCATCATTTGATTTCATAAAGTCTACATCAATGTTCTCAGGCAATATATTCTTCTTATCTGATAAAATAAGTAGATTAAATGCCTTTTCAATCTCATCATCTTTCTTGCATGAATAACTTGCAAGAAATGGTGGAGGAACACATCCGTACTCTTTACGCTTTGATTTCTCACCATTTTCCTCCGATTTAATCGTAGGTAAAATGTGATTAATGACATACGCATTTGTGGTGTAACTCTTTAGAAGTTGTCTTACTCGTTCAGTTTCTATTTTCATGCTGTGAAGCTCACACTTTGTCTCAGCAATTGTGTTAATGTACATGTTAATTGCCTTTTGTTTCTCAACTACTGTAGCATTTAACATTTTTACATCAGCGTTAAGTTCACTATTAGCATGTTCAACTTATTTATATTTGCTTGATATTTTGTCATAAGCTTCTTTTATGGTTCTGTAATCATAACGAAAGTTTTCGTTGTGTACAGTCAATTCTCTTATGACTTTGACTTTATCAAGACATGGTTCACAAGGACTTGGGCGCACTTTGTGCAAGGGTTTTCAACCTCCACAACTTTCACAACCTCCTTTTCAGACATACTTACCTTAGCGTTTACCTTTTCAGCCTCTGATTTCAAAGCTTCTTGTTTCTGCATCTCAAGGTAAGCTAATTCTTCTTCCTCAGCTCTCTGCCTATATCCTTCCAGAATGGCATTTTCCAAAGCAGCATCGACATACGATGTATCAGATTCAATCACTACCTCTGCCATCATAGCAACACTAGTTTTCTTTCCGATGTATCTGTTCCAGTCAAAACCATCTTCTTCATGAGTAACAAAAGAGATTGTTCGGTTGTCTTTGCAGATTTATCTTCTACTTCGACTTGTGTTCTCTTTGGATATGGCTTGTGTTTTGGTCAAAAATCAAATTAAGGATAATTTAACCAAATTTTGAATGTGAGGTTGAGTTCTTGAATGACGAATGAATGTTTGAACAAACTAGAAATGTAAATGGTGACGAACACAAAGATTTTTGTACGAGGGAAAAGCCCTTGATCAGCAATTGATCTCCGACATAAAAAACCTCGGATACTGAAAACTATCACTATCAACTATATTGAACAAATAAGATTACAACTTTGAAGATATTGAGCTTTTTATAATGATTCCTGGTGTGTGTATGTGTTCGAGAGAGAGTAGCAGAAGTGTTGTATATCAAAACAAAAGGTGTGTTCTATCAAGCTCAAAATCCCATTAAATATCTAGCTCATCTCTATGAACTAAACATCCGAAATTTCAGCCATGCACCCATGTTTTCCACCAACGGTCATGACTCTCTTTGCACGTGTTGGAATTATAAGCATATTCCCCGCGATTTCCGTTTAGAACAAGTCTTTCCTCGTCCAAGGCCTACATTCAGATGTTAAACAAACAAGGAAACAATTGTTAGTAAGCATATATATAGATAAGGATCCTTGATCCTCAGACTCCCTGCTTCATATGCTAAGGATAAATGATTCAGGTTAAGCTTTGGGATAAATGATCCAGACATGCTAAAAATCAGCCCCTAACAATTGCCCCCAAATATGACGGATATGAAATCAATCAGATTCGTCATATGTCCATTCATTACGGACTAGCCATTGTGATACAGAATTAGCCGTTACACCCTCTGACGTCTCCGATGGGATAGGCTATAACCATCATTGCAATATATAGGATAGAGATAAGGTCCAATATTTATTTAAAGATCATTCATCTCAATTTTAAAGTCCTCATCCCAGAAGCGTAACAGGTACTCTTTCTCTCTTTCAACTTCCATCTCTTTATTCTTCATGTTTGCTATTATGGCCAAGATGGCTACACGATCCTCTCCCGGTAAAAACCAAAGCGACGATGCAACCCCTAAGAAACAAGACCTTCTAGCCAATCCATCCTTGGAGCTTTGCAAATTTACCGAACAAGAAATCGACGGCCTGCGCCCCTGTTTCCCTCCGACGACGGTTTTCAGGCCGTATGATGCCACCATGAAGAGCGACGCCATGTCCCCTGTCTGGGCATGCTTTCCTATTCTACCTTTCCTTCTTGGTTACACATACCCATTCCCTAGCTTTACCCAAGGGTTTTTCACCCTTACCGGCATGAGTTATTGTCAAGCCATGCCGATGTTGTGGAGGGTATTGTTCACCATAGAGCAACTTATTAAACATGAAGGAATCCATTTCATCCTATCCGAGCTTTCCTATCTTTACAGCCTCGTTACCCACGGTTCTAACCGATACTTGTTGAAGGCCAAACCTCACCAACAGGTTCCCATCCTCAAGACCACTAAAAAACTTAAATGGTTCCACATCGAAGAATCAGTTCTTCTTTGTGCGAAGGGACTCTATTCCAGAAGGGAATAGTATGCCCAAGAAGTGGGTCTTGAAGGGTAAGATATAGGCTCCTTGTATTAGATTTGTAGAAAGTTTCTTTTCCATCGCTAACTTGTTTTATTTTATTTGCAAGCATTGAGTAATTTTGCCTGCCTTGCCAATTCTCTTGGCACTAAAGAAAGGGTTGCTCTGTTCTGAAGTTTGGATCCAACAATTAGAACATTCAAGCCACAGATAAAGGATCCCGAAACCAATACTTCCAGCTCCTACACAATGTCAAGTAAGTTTTCTATTTACAAACAATAAGTTTTCTTTAAAGCAAGAGTTATATGTATATATATATAATATATAAGAAAATGAATAGAAAACTTATCTCTTTCTTGTAATGTAGGCGCTCAGAAATCCACCAGCAAGTACATCAGCAAGTTTTCCTTGGAGGATGTGGACAACATCATCTCTCCCCGGTCCGTCAAAAAAGAATCAGGCAAAGGATCCAGCTTCCCAGAGCCTAAACCCGTCGCTGCTAAGGCTCGAGCCGGGTCCAAGAGGAAGAAGCCTACTGAGCCTTTTGATGACATTCCTCAGCTTGAGCAGCAGATCTATGATTTTGCCTCTGAGGTAAGGATCACTTATGCTCAGGTTAAAACGTTCGTGTAGGACCGATCCTTGATGCTTAGGAACCTAAATTTGATATCTAACGTCCATAATAGCAGAAATATTACGTCGTGTTACCAATAGACAAGAATTAATCTGTTAATCGTCAGTTTCATTGATTAAACGTTCAGATTACAGACTGACAGAGCTTCACCTCTACAATGTCAAAGTTACAAATGAGGCACACAAGCTAGATATTTATAGGTTTACAGGTTCGGCCCAACATGTGTAAGTTCGCCCGAACTTGCCTATGTAAGTTCGGCCGAACATGCTCAAACATGTAAACATATGGGCGAACTTGGCTAAGACACTTCATAAATACTTCTTAACCTAGCCTATCCAGCTCTATACAATACAGACTCGATATAAGACTAAGACATAGACATTCTGCACCAACAGACTCCCCCTTGGATATCGTCTCCGTTTTTTATCAATTCTTCAAAAACTCTGTCTTCATATAGACATTAACGTACCTGACCAAAGAAGTTCTTGTAGGGCTTCTTTCGTCTCTCTTGTTTCGATCCGGCGTTTGATCAGTTGGCGGTTGTTTTTTAAAGTTAGCCATCTTGAGCGAACTTTGCCTTACCACTTTTTCCATCTTCTCTTTAATCGCCTCACTTCTGGTTTCTTCCTTTAAGAATTCAACTCTTTCTAGATCCCTCCACTTTGTCTGCCACATCTTCCCTGAATTCACATTACGTGCATAGCAAACATTGACAACTTTCTGATACTGCATCGCCTGTACCTTTTCTCTTTCTTCAAAAACAATCTTGCTGAAGAAAAGGCATTTTATATCTTCTCTCGAGCTGTTTATCAACCACAAGGATCTGGAATCCTTATCGTCCTCCACAATCCTCTCATACCTTGATAACCCATCACTTCAACTCGTTCCTTAGCAATATCTAAGTGATCTTCAAACTTTAATAGAATCACTGCTTCACAAGTAGCTGGATCAATCTGCCACCACTTGAATAAAGGATAAAAGTTCTGTTCGATTGGCATAAGTGGCATATTCCTCATGGATCTAGGACGTTTCATAATCAACGTTATGTCCCTTCCCCTGTAACCTTGTTAATCTTTATTCTTCGTCTCGGAATAAATAGCTTCCAGTGATTCCAACCTTTTTCAGCTTCGTACTTTATCATTTACCATAACAATTGATCAACCGTCTTCATCTGATAGTAACATTCACTGTTTGCACTAGCTCTTCCATATCACAATACAGCAAAGTCTTTAAATCAGCAAGATATCTGAAGTATTGTACTCCAAACTCTCTTTTGATTGCATAAACGTTGAGTTCCTTAAACAGTCCCCAACTCAATATATCTCCCAAAGAAATTTTTTTATCACTGGTGAAGAATGCTAGTGGACGTCGAAACTTACGTTCATGAGGCATCTCCTTGAACCAGGTCTATCTCGCTTCAGCTATCTCCTCTTTGGTCATTGGCCTAGGAATTTTTCCTTCACATAGCTCTTCAGCAATTCTATCTTTTAACATATCTTCATTCAGTTGTTTATACATTTCTTTGAATGTAGGAAAACTTTCTGAATCCTGACCAACATACTTATCTTTCTTTTCTGTTTCATCATCTGAGGACCAGTCTTCAACTATCACACGACTATACTCATCGGCCTCAACCCTTCTTTCGTACTGATATTCTTTTGGCTTAAATGTATTGACATTCATTATCTCTTCAAAATCAAATTTTAAATTTTCAACTTCAGCTTCAACTAGCTTTGCCAGATCTTCTTTCGAATAATTATGTACAAACTCACCTTCTTCAACATTGTGTTCCAACATCAATATCAAAGGCTTCATAGGTACTGCAGTTATAGGCTTCACAAACCGATCAACATCTAACATATCAATATCATCTGAAGGCTCTTTTTGCCCTGACTCCCCGTGGATTTTATCTTCCATTCGATTAGATTCATCGTCCATCAGATCAGAAAATTCAAATTCATCAGAAACTTTAGCTTCATTGATCTTTACGCCAGTACCACCCTGATCAAAATCATCATCGTCATCCCCTACATTCCAATCTTCATATCCTTCCTCTTCTTCAACCTCATCCTTATCCTCTTTCTCGGCTTCTTCATTGTCTTTTTCTTCAGTAACGACAATAGGATCAGAAGGCTTGACAGATTCGTCAACCTTTTGGATATCAGACTCAGAAGCTTTTGAAACATCTTTTGTAGATTTCTCGGGGACATCAGAAGATTTCTCTGTAGTAGATTTAGGGGCTTCTCCCTCTACCTGCTTCCCTTTACCAGCCTCAGCCAATTCTTTTTCAGCACGCTCCTTGGCTTCTTGACGATCCAGATGATCGTATTCGGCGATAAAATCAATATTCAGATTATTGGATAACACCTTTTGTAATCTGATGAATCTTCGATCATTCAGTGCTTGAATTTTCTTCAATTCTGCAATCTCTGTTTGTAATTTTTCATTTGCTTCCTGCAGACTTTCTATCAACGCTTTGTAATAATCTCGTTCATTTTCAAGCACCTTCACTTTATCATCAAGAATTTCCTTTTCGACTCCGCTTTTACTCACCTTCTTTACGATCTCAGCCTTTTCTTACTCAATCTGCGCAACTTTATCTTTCAAAACCTTCACACGCTTTTCTAGCATTTCAGCATTCGTTTCAGGGAAAAATTCATCCAAGTCTTTAAGACTTATAGGACCATGTGGCATGTCACCAAACATACTTCCCCTTGGTGTCTTTGGTGTTGAGTCTTTTGGTGTTGCAGTTTTTGGTGTAGACTTCTTTGGCGTAGAGCTTTCAGGAATAGAAGTCTTTGTAGCACTAGGCGATTCAGCGATCGGTACTTCAATAAATTCAGACACAGGAGGTTCTTGTGTAACTCCTTGCCTTTCTGCTTCAGCATGAATGATAACAGGAGGTTCTTGTGTAGGAGGTTATTGTGTTGCTCCTTTCTCCTGAGCACCAGAAGGTTCTTGTGTGGCTTCTGTGCTTTTCACTTTGCTCTTGTATCTTTTGCTCACTGCTTTATGAGCTTTCTTGGCCTTTCGTTTCCCTTTCGTGTGAGGTGACCCTGTAGTTTTCTTAGATATTTCGATTGCATGAGACTTTGTTGTTTTAGTCTTTTTCTTTGGCCTCTCCTCATCAGATTCTATCTTTGCATTTGGGTCAAAATCTGCATCAAGTCTTTTTTTCCTTTTCTGCTCTTATTTCAGCCTTTGTCTTTTCAGGCTCTTTATCAGATTCTTCATTTTCAGACGTAGCAGATATTACTTCTTCTTGAGTTGACTTCACTGTTTCTTGACTCTCATTAACAACTGCAGCGCTATATCCAGCCACTGCCTCAACATTCTCAGTCTCCTCCTCATTAATAAGCAATGTTTCATCTTTCTTTGACGCTCGCTTCTTCTTTGGTTTATCAGCTTCATCATTCAAAAACCATTCACTTCTTGCATTCGGTTTGAATTCTTTAAACCACTCTCGTTCAGCTTTAAGCTCATTTTCGTCATCGCTACCTTCTTTTCTCCATTTGTTTCCAGGTGACGATACTTAATATGAATCTTTAATTGCTCCGAATACTGGTTTGGCAATAGGAGGTGAAGCTTGTTTCTGAAACTTGATAAGCTTCTTCACTGTGGTTTCGTCGATATGAACCAAATAAAGAACGTCATTCGGATCTCGAGCAATGTTGGGATACTTCTCATCGATCAGCATCTGAATAAATCTAGGATATAAACATAATCTTGAATCCTCCATATTCTTTGACATGTGAACGAACACCATCTTAGAAACATTGAACGGCTTCTTCAAAATAAGCGTCGTTGCCATGCTAGCCAAATAATCTTGAACATCATCTAAACCGGCTTTGCGATGGCTGAATGTGTGAATCAGAGCATGCATTAAAAGTTTTAGGGGTTTGGCACTTCCCCTTTCTTTAGTGTTGGTTTATTCACACTCCCTTTATATCCCATGCGGAAGAAACATCCGCGAACCATCTTCTCATATAGATGAATCAGATCATCTTCTTTATCTTTAAGCTCTAGAATTCTTCGAATATCGCCTTCAGTAACTGTAATCGGCTTTATCTCATCACCAACTTGTACTGTAGAAGAGATTGTCTTCTCATCAGCACTTAGATTCGCGTTCATCCAGAAGTGAATAATATGAGACCGATAAGATACAGTGCGCTCAGTAATTGCACGGCGAATATGACTATCTTCAAGAAACTTCAAAATGCTATCATATTCCTTCAGCGACGGACAAATAGACTTGTCAAGCGTGATACATGTGTTGTGAGTTTTTGAAAATTCAACTGAGATAATGCGCTGGAACCTGTGCATGAAAAACGACATAAAACAATTAGCACGCTTTTCGAGGAAAAAACACAAAAAAAAATCTAAAAATTTTTCTAACACTTTAATCAAGTTCGGGCGAACTTGATTAGTGTTAAACACACAGATTTTAACAAGTTCGCCCGAACATGTAACAGACATGTTCAATTTTTTCTAATGCAAGTTCGGACGAACTTATAGTTTTTTATTAATCAATTTTTCCTAAGTTCGGCCGAACATGTATGAGACACATGTTACACATTAAAGAACAAGTTCAGGCGAACTTACAATATAAACAAATCATTTTTGTTAACATAAGTTCGGTCAACATATTAAGATCAAAAATATTTCAACACTCAAGGTTCGGTCGAACATGATTCTGATTCATTCAGATGTGTTTTGGACAAGTCCGGTCGAACTTGACAACAAGTTCGGCCGAAACTTGTCGTCTTCTTCAATCAGACCAACCAAGTTTAAGCATGCAAACATGTATTTTGGTTCAATCAAAAACAGTTTCTCCGTCATTTTTAAGTGTCGATAAAAGATCTATGTTCAATTTTGTCCAATAACACCTAAAACTATCAGATTTTAAATTTTTTGATTTGGTTTTGTTTGTTAACAGTTCTATTCATAGATTATTGTCAAAGTAATACCTCTGCCATAGTAATTGGTGTGCTAATCACCAAAGACTAACTTCAATCGGACAGTATAACGGCTTAAAAGTGATGATTTCTCACAAATTCTCTCAAAAAGCTCAAGTTCGCTCAAGTGTTCTGATAACAAGTAAATGAGTTTGGCCGAACTTGAATGGTATTTATACCATGTCAAGTTCGGGCGAACTTGTTAAGCCCATCCTGAAGCCCAAAGAAGTTTGAGCGAACTTATCTGTAAAACTAACAAACAATCCTCTGCAGGTTCGGTCGAACTTGCTATTTGATAAACTTGAATTATTTAGCAAGTTCGGCCGAACTTGCCAAACTTCAAAATTTCAAACTTCTTCAAATTTTTCATTTTTAACACTGAACTTTCCAACTTTTTACCAGTTATGAAAATCCACTCAGTTGACCAAGTCCAAGCTAATGACCTTGGTTAACCGATTTGTCTGCCGAGTTCAAGTTAATGACCCCGGTTTGACCCGTTACGAACAAACTGTTGATATTTTCAAAATCAAAGTATCAAATGAATGAACTTTTCATCGTTTTATCTTTTCAGATTAACAGATTAGCTTCCACAAAATCAGAAGAACTTGTATAATACCCCAGATATCAACTATCTATAAAGACCTCGTATCTCAGAATCAGGCAATCTTTCAAACGAAATTTCGGAGTACTAAGTCCATATATCCAAGATGTGTTAATCCACAAGATTAAGCAGTTGTAGAATTTAGTTTATATCTCGAAAACAGTTTACTAAACGCGTTAAGCCTATCGACACATCCACAGTAAGACTCCTTTATCACTTTTAAACTTTACATTTCTTTAGCATACTGTGATAGTCCACTGATGTACTATCATTTCCTATAATGACACTGAATTCTTTTTGTCTTTTTCAATGTTTTTGAACATTTTGAATTTTTATATGTTTTTGGATTTTAAAATTTTTCGAATGTTTTTGTATTTTCTCTAACATTTCTCCCCCTAAAATCGAAAACATCTTTTTGGATTTTAGTTTTTAATAAAATTCTAAACTAGATAAGTATTTACAAACCAATGTGGATCACACGAACTCGTCGTCTGATCCGTATTCAATCTCAGCGTCCGCACCTGTCAGCAAGTTTTTCATAGCGTTATTTCTCAACAAGTATTTAAACCGTGATAATGAAAATGGTTTGGTATAAAAATCAGCCTTTTGTTCGTCGGTGTGGATTTTTTTCTTTTCGTACCAATTTATTTTCGTAGCAATCACGAATGAAATGATAACGAATTTCAATGTGTTTTGTGCGTGAGTGATGAACCGGATTTTTAGTTATATCGATGGCTGCCTTGTTATCAACATACAACGGAGCGTCTAGAAATTGCAGACCATAGTCTCTCATCTGTTGTTGAATCCACAGAATCTGTGAACAACAGCTGGAGGCCGAGATATACTCAGCTTCACAGGTAGAGAGAGCGACTGTAGTCTGTTTCTTACACTGCCAGGTTACCATTCTTGTTCCGAAGAACTAGCATCCTGCTGTAGTTGATTTTGAGTTCTACTCATCTACAACAAAATCAGAATCATCATAGCCTGTAAGATCGAAATTGTCGTTCTTCGGGTACCACAAGCCGGTGCTTGGGCATCCTTTTAGATATCTGAAATACGCTTCACGATCTGCATGTGTAAGATCCTCAGGCTTGACTGATATCTGGCGCATAGGCAGGTTGGATACATAATATCTGGACCGATGCCATCAGATACATCAACGATCCAATCATCAATCTGTATAACATCTCGTCAACTTTGGCTCCAGTCTCGCCAACGCAAATGTCGTGGTTGAGAGCAAGAGGCGTAGATAGAGGCTTCAAGCTTTCCATTCCAAACTTCTTCAAGATGTCGTGAACATACTTAGTCTGATGAATGAAAATACCATCCGGAAGCTGATCTACTTGCAAACCAAGAAAGAACTTCATTCCGCCCATCGAGGACATTTCGAATTTCTTTTTCATGATTCCCTCAAACTCCTTGCAGAGACTATCGTTTGTAGATCCAAAGATGATGTCATCAACGTAGATTTGAACTATAATAAGATGGCCATCAACTTCTCTGGTGAAAAGAGTACTATCCACAGTTCCTCTGATAAAGCCAGTTCTGACGAGATGTTGCGACAACGTCTCGTACTAAGCTCTCGGGGCTTGATGTAGACCATAAAGAGCTTTATCCAGTAGGTACGCTTTCTTCTTGTTAAGTGGATCGACAAACCCCGGTGGTTGTCCAACGTACACCTTCTCGCGTAATTTTCCATACAAAAAAGCTGATTTGACATCCAATTGATAGACCTTAAATCCCTTCCATGATGCGAAAGCTAGAAATATTCGAATAGATTCCAATCGAGCTACTGGTGCATAGACTTCTGTGTAGTCTATCCCTTCCTGCTGGTGAAATCCCTTGACAACAAGCTGGCTTTGTTACGAACAATAACTCCTCTATCATCATGTTTACACTTAAAGACCCATTTTGTATCAATTGCTTTCTGATTTTCTGGTAGGTCTTCAAGCTTCCACACACCCAACTTTTCAAACTACAATAATTCTTCTTGTATTGCTTGTACCCAGTTTTCATCTGCTAAAGCTTCATTAACTGTCTTAGGCCCAATCTGAGAGATGAAACATGAATGGAAACAATAGTTCTGGGTTGTAGCAACACGTGTGTAGAAACCACTGAGTGCTTTATTAATTTGCCCTCAAGTTCTAACACTAGTTTGAAGTTCTCCGGTAATATTTGTTGACGGATGATAGGAATATGATCGCGGCAATTCTTCACTTGGAACATCTACTGAGTTTTGCTGATTCGTGATATTGAGATCAACAACCAATTCAATGTTTGGAGTGCTTGATGAAGTTTCGTTTCTGTTGTTCGGGACTGCAGATTGATTAAAAAGACTTGTTATCTGCTCCACTTCTTCATCTGAAGAAGATGATTCCCCATCAGCATCAAATTTGTTGGTGCTTCATCAGAATCAGAATCTTGATTCTGAGGCATACTGGGCTCCGTTGTTGTATTCATTGGTCGGTAGAGGCATTTGTTGGAAGAGTAGTGGGTGATGATAATGTTTCAGAAACATTTTCAGCCGGAACACCACTATTGTTTGAACTTGCGACAGAAGAAGATGGATCCAACGTGGTTGATTAACCACAATTGGTCGAACAATTTGCTCTTGATTCGCTGACTGGTGAAGATAATATAACGCTGCAACTTCTTCGTCAGTTGGTTCTTTGGGCAAGTCAAATGACTTCCAAAGGTCTTGATAGTTAAACAGCCACGCGTCACCTTTCCTTTGAATAGGGTCCTTGTAATTGAAACAATCCACGTGTTGTGCTTCAATAACCTTTCACAATGAAGGAACATATACTCTTCTCAACGGACTCGCATATCCGACAAAGAAACCTTCGAGATATTTAGCTCCGAATTTGCCATCTTGGTCTATTACGGTACAAGGAGCACCGAATGGTTCTAAGAACTTCAAATTTGGCTTCCGTCGGTTTATCATCTCAAAACATGTTTTCTTTGTTGGTTTGATAGTGAGAACCCTGTTTAGCGTGTAGCAAGCCGCAGCAAACTGCTTCACTCCAGAAGCTGATTGGAAGTTTAGAATCTGCAGGCATGGTTCTCGCAGTTTCTATCAAAGTTCGATTATTCCGTTCAGCAACTCCGTTTTGCTGTGGAGTATAGGGAGCACTAAACTCGTGCAGAATCCCTTTTGCGTTGCAGAATTCCTTCATTTTGTTATTCTTAAACTATGTGCCGTTGTCACTTCTAATGCGTCTGACCGGCAGATGATAAATGTTCTCGAGTTTCTTGAATAGAATAACCAAGTTCTCGAACGTTTCGTCTTTGGATTCTTGAAAGAATACCCACGAATATCTCGACTAGTCATCTGTCACGACCAAGCAATATAAGTCTCCTAATATGCTTCGAACATTTACAGGACCAAATAAATCCATGTGGAGATGTTCTAAAGGCAACTTGATTGAGTTTAGAATTTTCTTCAGATGAGATTTCTTGATCTGCTTTCCCTTCTTGCATTCCAGGCAATGATCAGACATCTGAAAACTTTGAAGATTTACGCCTTCTACAAGATCATTATGAACCAAGAAATTCATTTTTCGCAAATGAATATGCCCCATCTTACGATGCCAAAGAATAGAATCTTTTTCAGTAGCCTTTGATATAAACATTGTGCTGATTGTGATGAAGTGGTAGCAACACCCCTATCAAGAACATATAAATCATTCTCTCGTGGTGCTCTCATCAAAATCCACTCATCTAGAATTTTGAATCCCGGCTTCAAGATAATACACTCTCTGTCGTTGAAATGAACTGTAAACTTTTTGTCACAAATCTGCAATATACTCAGAAGATTTTTCTCAAGTTCTGCAATATAGTTCACACGATCAAAAGAAACTACGCCGTTGGAGAGTTTTCCCTCGTCGACTATCCTTCCACCTTGATTTCCTACGAATCCAACATATCCACCATTGATAGCTTTAATGTCGAATAGCAAAGCCTTCATTCCTGTCATATGCCTGGATGCTCCACCATCCAAAATCCAATTTGAAAGTACGGATCTTTGGAGCCCCTGCAAAATTCAGAAATTAGGTGAAAAGCTCTACCCAAGCCTTCTAGGTCTTGGGTTTTACAGGATAACCATCAACAAAAGCAAACTCATCAACATCATCAAAATCAAATTCATCATTTGTTTCAACAATGTTAATGTTTAAAATTTCACTTTTTTCTTATCTTTTACCGTTTTGACAATATTGTTCTTAATTTCTGTTTTAATTTCTTTCACATTCTCACTAGTCTTCACCTGCTCAGACTTAGTGATTCCAGTCTTTGATTCTTTTGTGTTGTCAGTCTTTACCAACTCAGACTTAGCAACACCAGATGTTGTTGCCCTTTTCTTGGCAATCCAGGTTTGAGATTTAATATTAGCCTTTTTGATGTAAAACTTGTTTTCATTAGACCTAGATGTCACAACCTCAATTTCCACTTGCGCAGTTTTACCGCGAGACGTGTGAAGAAACCAGAATCTAAGACACTAGTACGTCGAACGACTCTATATGATTTGATAATACGTTTTCCAAAATCATTTGTTGTAAATTTTAGATTACCAATATTTAGCATGAGTATCAGTTTTAAATTTGAGCGGAAGCATAAATAAGTAATGATGCGGGCGCCAACACAAACGCCAAAACAACTTGAAAAATCCCAAAACAATATAAATAAATAAGACTCTATAATGATGTCTTGTTCAATGCATGTGCGTGCACCTAGAGCTCCTAGCGTCCTGAGAAACATGTAAAGAAACAAGTGTCAACATTAAAGATGAGTGAGTTCACAGGTTTTCATAAATTCGTTGTTCGGTTTTAGTTTGTTACTCCGTTATCCCCAACCCGGGATAACATATCAGTTCCATTATTCCAACCCGGAATAATAAGTTGTTGTTTCCAATATTCCCAAACCGGAATATTAAGTTGTTGTTTCCATTATCCCCAACCCGGGATGATAAGTTGATGTTCCAATATTCCAAACCCGGAATATTAAGTTGTTCCGTAATTAAGTTCAATATTATGTATATAGGTAGCTAGCCTAAAGTCATGTCACTAAGTGTTCGCGATCGAAGCTGACTGTGTGCCTCCGTTTTGCCAGGTCTATCACATGACCATGGCGATGTTAGGCCAATCATACACCCGTTGACCATACCCGGTCGGCTAGCGCGACTAGCTCGGATGGGGCTCGTCAGACCCAGTAGTACTACTTATAATTCCCCCGCTACTTAACCCAAATACTAACGATCCGAGGAGATTGTCGAGGACTTAAGTGATAAAGCTGCATAGTGACCATAACATTACATTAACATTAACTTAGTTACCGTATCGTTATGTGACGTTACATTCGTATAACGTAAAGAGTTTGAGTTTGAGAGTGTATACATGTTTCTCCCCCTGTTGTTTAAAAACCGTATAAAGTTAGGGCCGTGAACTCACCTTTATTAGCTCGGTTAGTGTGGCAAAGATGTTATAAGAGATGGGACCGCTAGTTGCGTCCTAACAAACCAATTAATTCCACGTCAGTGTGTAATCACACCAATACAAATTCCACACGCAATTTACTCACAAAGTGATACACACAAACAACATATCTAACACTCAAACATGCATGCAAGTATTCTCATATAATCATAGTGATCAAACAACTTATCATGTACACATTCCAAATCCATGCAACACTTTAATGCATAAAATCACAAGTTAACAACTTTCTGCTTAACACTCAATTATTCAGCTGTTTTCTAGGATTTTTATAAAATAGTTCCAGCATTCTAAAAATTCCCATATTTTTACAGTAGGTGACATTTATACCATAGAAATTTATATAATTTTCCAAGTCCTAAATCTTTACCAATTAACCATAATTATTAATCCACTAAGCTGCAGTCAGATTTACCGCTTTCTGACTGCAGTCCACGGAAGAATTTATTTAAAAATCACTGATTGTCCGATTAACAAAATTTCAATTGGAGTTGCCCGGAAATTTCTATACCTAGTTGCTGTACAAAAATCATGACTCGACTCTCTACTGATTTTAAAATCTAGCTTGATAAACAACCAACAAAATTCCAGAATTTTAACAGCTTTACCTACTGAACTTATTTAGCCCTTTAAAATATCAAACGATTTCGAAAATTATGAATCCAGTGCCATTAGATTCCTTATTCAAATCCCTACGTTCTAGACATCAGGAAATCCGTTTTTCGACAACTAACGACCAAGTTACAGCCAGATGAAATCGGCTGAAACTTTCACTCAGCAAACTGTTTCAGCATTATTGTTACAATTTATTCGCACAACTCGTTCATACGGTTAACCTAGGTGATTATAATCCGATTTCTACTCATAGATTGAGACTAATAACCTATCCATGCAAACCCTAGCTCTTATTTCTAGTTATTACAACCAAAACACACTTGCTAACTTATGATTTCCGAGTACAATTCTGCGTATGAACAATGATCAATTCAGCCGATTACTTAACACTCACATATTCTGAAAACAATACAATCAAACACATATATCCGTAACAACTAAGCTCCAAGCATCGTATAATCCGAGACATATCATCAGCATATATTAATCCGAGACAATGAATCATTCAACATACCCATAATCCGAAAACATAAATAATCATTCAAACAATAATTTCCAAAAACCAAACATACAATAACAAAAAAAAAAACTAACATTCAAGCATACTTATAATTAACCGAAGCATGATCTTGTAATCAAGTATGGTTCTAACCTTGAATAACTAGACAACAAGCCGAGATGTGGACAAGTGCGACTCGGCTGCTGCTTGCTGCGGCCGAGAGAAAGAAAAGAGTAAGGCTGATCCGCGACCGAAAGGGTGTTGATAAAGTGGCTGTTTGATCGAGATGATGAAGGAATGGGGGCTGTTTTGCGATCGAGGTGATGCAGAAAGCTGTTGCTTGCTGCTTGTTGCGACCAAGAAGATGAAGAAAGTAAGGCAGCCGACGGCAATGAGATTAGGGTTTTGTGTTGTGTATAGAACATGCATGAGTGCTAGTATATATAGGCGCAAGGAGGATGAGAGTCACGGTTTGGTTTAGCACTCGGCCGCAAGGAACTTGGGTGGTTTGGTTTGGGTTTTATCTTTGACCGAGGATTAGGGTGGTTTCGGTTTGGGTTTTATCTTATGACCGAAACTTGTTTGGACTTGTTCTCGGTTTGGGTTTGGGCTTGATCTCGCGGCCAAAGGTTAGGGTGAGTTGGTTTGGTTTGGGGTTTTGGCCGAGTGGTTCTAGGTTTGGCATGCAACAGTTTTCCGTTTAGGTTGATCTCGGCCGAGTAGTTGGAACTCTAGGTCTAGGTTTAAACTTTGTGAACTCCTAGAGTCACCATGAATCTCTTTGGTTCGTGTCGCGGTTCGGTTCGTGTATGTATCTACAATAATTATTTAATAACTAACCAATCACACAAACACTCATCACGTATTCATTCTATGCACGTTTAATACTTACACGCATATTATTCGACAAGTGTCACGTATAAATTATCCGAAAAACCCGGGATATCACATTATCCCAATGTTGAAAGAATTTTCGTCCCAAAAATTGAGTAAGCTCGGTTTAGCATGTAACGTACATGTTTAGAGTGCCACGCACAAGGAGTTAGTTCGTTTATAATGGTACGCAACGTTACAAGAAATTTTCAAGTGTCATACATAAAGATTTCCAAGTGTTATGCACAAGAATTTAGTCAACAATTAGTACACGAAAGTATGAGAAACTTTCCAGGTTGTCACATCATCCCCTTGTTGAAAGAATTTTCGTCCCGAAAATTTAGTTACTGGTATCGTTAGTTTGCTGCTCAGTTGTGAAGAGGTGTGGGTATTTGCTTTTAATTTGGTCCTCTCTTTCCCATGTGAACTCCGGTCCACGCTTAGAGTCCCAACGAACTTTAACGATTGGAATCTTGCAGTGCCTCCGAGTCTTGATCTCACGATCCATGATCTCGATAGGCTTTTCCACGAAGTGTAGTTGTTCATCCACTTGGATCTCATCCAATGGAATAACTAAAGTTTCATTTGATAGACACTTCTTCAGATTTGACACGTGAAATACGTTGTGAACTCCACTGAGTTCGGCAGGGAGGTCTAATTGGTATGCTACGGGTCCAACTCTTTTCAGGATTTCAAACGGGCCTACGTATCGTGGGTTAAGTTTGCCCCGTTTTCAAAAACGGATTACACCCTTCCAGGGTGATACCTTTAGTAGGACGCGATCGCCTACTTGGAATTCGAGCGGTTTGCGTCGTTGATCAGCGTAGCTTTTCTGTCGATCTCGTGCCGCCGCCATGCGGTTTCTGATTTGTACAATCTTTTCAGTGGCCTCAAGTATTAACTCAGGGCCTGTGAGTTGACTGTCACCGACTTCTGCCCAGCAGACCGGTGATCTACATTTACGACCGTATAATGCCTCAAACGGTGCTACCGAAATACTCGTGTGATAGCTGTGCTCATATCCAAGCGTGTTCCTAACGCTTTCTGGAGTGACTGCCAGAAGTTTGACGTGAAACGAGCATCTCTATCTGATATGATGGACGTTGGCACTCCGTGCCGAGAAACTACTTCCTTAATGTAGATGCGAGTCAACTTCTCCATCTTATCCGTTTCTTTGATAGCTAGGAAGTGTGCGGACTTGGTTAAACTATCCACAATCACCCAGATGGTGTCGCAACCACCCAAGGTTCGCGGGAGTTTAGTGATGAAATCCACTGAGATCTGATCCCACTTCCACACTGGGATCTCAGGTTGTTGGAGTAGCCCCGATGGCTTTTGATACTCCACCTTGACTTTTGCACAAGTCAAACATTTACTCACGTAGGTGGCTATATCGACTTTCATGTTGGGCCACCAATACGCAACTTTAAGGTCTTGATACATCTTATCCGAACCCGGATGGATAGAGTATCGAGATTTGTGAGCTTCATCCATGACTAGCTCTCTGAGGTTCCCGTAGAGAGGTACCCATATGCGATTCATGAAATACCGGGCTCCATTGGGTTTTACTTCCCAATCGCGTTCCATTTTTCCCACTGATTCGGCTTTGATGTTTTCCTCCTTAACTGCTTCTAACTGGCGTCGCGTATTTGATCGGGTAGCCCCGAATGAATAGTAAGTTGTAGTGCTCGTACACGACGAGGTTTCAAGTGTTCCTTCCTGCTGAGGGCATCAGCTACCACGTTAGCTTTACCCGGGTGATACCGAATGGCACACTCATAATCGTTCAAGAGTTCGACCCAGCGACGCTGTCGCATGTTCAACTCCTTCTGATCAAAGATGTGCTGGAGGCTTTTGTGGTCAGTGAAGATTGTGCACTTCGTTCCATAAAGGTAGTGTCTCCAAATCTTAAGTGCAAACACTACTGCTCCCAATTCTAGGTCATGCGTCGTGTAGTTCTTCTCGTGAACCTTCAGCTGTCGTGACGCATACGCGATGACCTTATCGCGTTGCATGAGTACGCATCCCAATCCCTGAATGGAAGCATCACAATACACTACGAAGTCATCTGTCCCTTCCGGCAAGGACAGAATGGGTGCACTGCAAAGTTTCTGCTTCAGCAATTGAAATGCTGCTTCTTGTTTTTCTCCCCAAGCATACTTGATGCCTTTTTTGGTGAGGGTAGTGAGGGTTGTGCAATCTTTGAAAACCCCTCGATGAAGCGTCTGTAGTAACCAGCCAATCCTAAGAATTGGCGGATTTCCGTCGGTGCCTTAGGTGCTTCCCAGTTTTTGATGGCTTCAATCTTGGCAGGGTCTACGTGGATACCCTTCTCATTCACGACGTGCCCGAGAAACTGAACTTCCCGGATCCAGAAATCACACTTCGAGAGCTTGTCATATAGCTTTTCCTGTTGAAGTAATCCTAGCAGTAATCGTAGGTGCTCAGCATGCTCTTCTTTACCTTTGGAGTAGATGAGTATGTCATCGATGAACACGATGACAAATTTGTCGAGGTATGGTTTACACACGCGGTTCATGAGGTCCATGAATACCGCAGGTGCGTTAGTGAGACCGAATGGCATGACCAAGAACTCGTAATGGCCATACCGAGTGCGAAATGCTGTCTTAGCGACATCCTCCTCTCTGACGCGTAGCTGATGATAACCAGACCGTAAATCAATCTTAGAGTAGTAACTTGACCCTTGCAGTTGGTCGAATAGATCGTCGATGCGAGGTAACGGGTATCGGTTCTTGACTGTAACCTTGTTGAGTTCCCTATAGTCGATGCACATGCGGAAAGTCCCGTCCTTCTTCTTGACAAACAGGACTGGAGCTCCCCATGGCGAAATGCTTGGTCGGATAAATCCTTTTTCTAGCAGCTCTTGAAGTTGGGTAGACAGCTCCTGCAGCTCGGCTGGAGCTAGGCGGTATGGAGCTTTGGCGATGGGAGTTGCATTGCTTGCCAATTCGATTTCAAACTCCAATTGTCGATGTGGTGGAAGACCAGGTAGTTCTTCTGGGAATACATCGGAAAAATCACGGACGACAGGGATGTCTTCTATAAGTTTCTCGTCCTTAGGCTGTTCGGTAATTAGTGCGAGTAAAGCGAAGGAATTCTTTTTCCGAAGATACTTCTGCGCTTGCATGTATGAGATGATGTTGGTGACGGCGCTTGCCTTGTCGCCTTGTACCGTCAGGATTTCGTCGTTCGAGAGTGGAATACGGATAGACTTTTCGAAGCAGAGAACTTCAGCCCGGACGTCGGATAGCCAGTCCATTCCGACTACCACGTCAAAACTACCCAGGGTAGTTGTCATCAGATCGATGGTAAAAGTGTGGCCCGCGAGTTTGAGTTGACAGCCGGATACGATTTGGGTCACATTTACCGATTTACCATTGGCTAATTCTACAACATAAGGGGTCTCTAATGGTTTAAGCGTGAGATTTAGGTTCTTCCTAAAGACTCAGATATAAAGCTCCTATCCGCACCCGTATCAAAAAGCACAGAAGCAAAATGTTCATTAAGGGGAAACTTACCGGTGACCACGTTCGTGTCGTTTCTGGCCTCTCCGCGGCCCAATGTAAATGCACGACCTTTGGCACCTCCTGTGCCACCGTTCCCATTGTTGTTGTTGTTATTATTGTTGTGGTTGTTGTGGTTGTTTCCACCATTATTGTTGTTATTGCGTAACTGTGGGCAGTCTTTTCTGAAATGAGCGGTGCTACCACACTGATAGCATCCCCGGTTTATACCCTGCTGCTGACCTTGGGGCTGATTCTGATTTTGTCGGGACATGATTTCCCCACGACAATCCTTTGCCGCATGTCCCATCTTGCCACATCTTTGGCAGCGAATTCCGGCACAAGGGCCGTTATGATGGAGATTACAGCGGTTGCACTGCGGCTTTCGACCTACATAACCGCCTGCATTCTGGTTGTTGTTGTTGTTGTAGTTGCTGTTGTTGTTGTTGGAACGATTTTGATGACCCCGGTGGTTATGGTAGTGATTGAACCGTTTCTGGTTCCCTTGCTGTGGATGTGATGACGAAGACTGTCGAATGGTGGAGTCTTCAAACTTTCTTTTGTTATCTGAGGCAACTTCAGTGGTACCCCGTGCTGGCAGTTTCTTCTGTTCCACCGCTTTATCAGTGAGTTTGTGAGCCAATCGGATAGCTTGATGTTCTGTTACAGGGTTACTAGACATCACCATACCCTGAATTTCCGAAACCAGACCCCCGAGATAGAACTCGAGTCTTTTCTCCACCGTGTTTGCCAAATCAGGACACAGAAATACCAAGTCATGGTGTTTTGCAGTGTAAGCTTCAATTTCCGATCCCACCATCTTGTGGTTCCACAAAGCTTGCTCTAACTGTTGCACTCTGTCTCGTGGACAGTACTCCTCTTTAATCAAAGGGCCTTGAACTCAGTCCATGCCATTGCATTTGCAGCTAACAGTCCACGTGTTTGGACTTGGGCATTCTACCATGTCAGTGCCCCCTCTTCCAATGTTGAGGCGGCGTATTTGACCTTGTTGGCCTCTAAGCAGTTGCACATTTCAAAGACAGATTCCGACTTTTCGATCCAGCGGACCAATCCAATGGGTCCTTCCGCCCCCGAGAACCTTGCTTGGCTTTGCGTCAAGGAACATCTTATAGGGATTAAAGCCCCCTCCTGCTGACAGAGAACAGGAAGTCAGCAAGGAATTTACTAACCTCACTATTAGATTTTCACGCGAAAACTTAATAATGGTTACCTGTCGGCTGGTTCTGCACACCCGCTAATGCTGCGTTCACATGCTCCTGGATCATGGCAGCTAGCTCTTCGGGCGTCAAGTTAAGGTTTCCACGTCTTCCAGTCGCCATTTAGATCTTCGAAACACAACATAAACACACTCCGATAAGTCTATATATCAATAGAGTTATCCTACTTCGTACTTTAATAATTATTAAGTTATGTCAACTCAATATGTCAAATAGTCAAAAGAAATACTTGATTAACTGAAATCTCAACGTCTTACAAAAGTGCAAATCAAACATACGAATTCACTATAAAGTCTCAAGTTTAAATACAAGTGGAAAATAATAAACTGAAGGAAAAACAAATAATATAAACGAGACGTGTCAGTCGTCTACGCCTCCATCCCCTAAGTCACTGTCGTTGCCGTCATCCTGTGCGGCATTTCCAGCTTCCTCAGCTGGGTCCTCCTCCGGATCCTCTTCAGGATCCTCCTCTGGATCCTCTTCTGGATCCTCCTCTACCGGCACTGGAGGGGCAGGTGCTGGTTCAAGTGCTTGATTTTGCAGTTCCTGAATGTTCCAACTATTTTCCAGGACTCTGTCCTCAAGCCAGTCAGCTCTTATCTGTTCAGCACGCAGATCTCTGGCTATGGTGTTACGAGCTATCTTACTCGTACGATGCTCTTCCTCGAGCGAGTCGGTCTTTCCCGTAAGGTGTCGGATCATCCATCCTTGTGCTAAGATGGTTTCCTGCATTCTTTCTAACTGTTTTTGTTGTGTATGTACCAGGATTCTAAGCATGTCAAGTCCTATTTCTACAGGATTAACCGGTTCAACCGGTACAGCAATAGTTGGGCGCAACGACGACTCCTCCCCCAGAGCGAGCCTTTTCCTCGCTGCTGAGCGTGTCTCCACGCCATAAGGTGGTATGGGTTCCACCATTGGTGCCTTTCCTGGTGCTCTTGGTGGCGTAAGTCTGTCGGACGATGATGACGATGAGGATGATGACATTGCCTGTTAGGTCGTGTAGTTAGTTATGAGTTGGTTTCATTTCTTATTATGAAGGTATAACCTACCAAACATGTTTGTAGCATATTGCATAACAAGATATAATAATTCGGTGCCAAACTAAGTCTAGTGTCGTGATATCAGCTATAGTTTAGGTCTACTTCTAATGCAAACCTAGTTCTCTATAGCTAGTGGCTCTGATACCAATCTGTCACACCCTCAATTTCCACTTGCGGAGTTTTACCGCGAGACGTATGAAGAAACCAGAATCTAAGACACTAGTACGTCGAACGACTCTATATGATTTGATAATACGTTTTCCAAAATCATGTGTTGTAAATTTTAGATTACCAATATTTAGCATGAGTATCAGTTTTAAATTTGAGCGGAAGCATAAATAAGTAATGATGCGGGCGCCAACACAAACGCCAAAACAACTTGAAAAATCCCAAAACAATATAAATAAATAAGACTCTATAATGATGTCTTGTTCAATGCATGTGCGTGCACCTAGAGCTCCTAGCGTCCTGAGAAACATGTAAAGAAACAAGTGTCAACATTAAAGATGAGTGAGTTCACAGGTTTTCATAAATTCGTTGTTCGGTTTTAGTTTGTTACTCCGTTATCCCCAACCCGGGATAACATATCAGTTCCATTATTCCAACCCGGAATAATAAGTTGTTGTTTCCAATATTCCCAAACCGGAATATTAAGTTGTTGTTTCCATTATCCCCAACCCGGGATGATAAGTTGATGTTCCAATATTCCAAACCCGGAATATTAAGTTGTTCCGTAATTAAGTTCAATATTAATGTATATAGGTAGCTAGCCTAAAGTCATGTCACTAAGTGTTCGCGATCGAAGCTGACTGTGTGCCTCCGTTTTGCCAGGTCTATCACATGACCATGGCGATGTTAGGCCAATCATACACCCGTTGACCATACCCGGTCGGCTAGCGCGACTAGCTCGGATGGGGATCGTCAGACCCAGTAGTACTACTTATAATTCCCCCGCTACTTAACCCAAATACTAACGATCCGAGGAGATTGTCGAGGACTTAAGTGATAAAGCTGCATAGTGACCATAACATTACATTAACATTAACTTAGTTACCGTATCGTTATGTGACGTTACATTCGTATAACGTAAAGAGTTTGAGTTTGAGAGTGTATACATGTTTCTCCCCCTGTTGTTTAAAAACCGTATAAAGTTAGGGGCCGTGAACTCACCTTTATTAGCTCGGTTAGTGTGGCAAAGATGTTATAAGAGATGGGACCGCTAGTTGCGTCCTAACAAACCAATTAATTCCACGTCAGTGTGTAATCACACCAATACAAATTCCACACGCAATTTACTCACAAAGTGATACACACAAACAACATATCTAACACTCAAACATGCATGCAAGTATTCTCATATAATCATAGTGATCAAACAACTTATCATGTACACATTCCAAATCCATGCAACACTTTAATGCATAAAATCACAAGTTAACAACTTTCTGCTTAACACTCAATTATTCAGCTGTTTTCTAGGATTTTTATAAAATAGTTCCAGCATTCTAAAAATTCCCATATTTTTACAGTAGGTGACATTTATACCATAGAAATTTATATAATTTTCCAAGTCCTAAATCTTTACCAATTAACCATAATTATTAATCCACTAAGCTGCAGTCAGATTTACCGCTTTCTGACTGCAGTCCACGGAAGAATTTATTTAAAAATCACTGATTGTCTGATTAACAAAATTTCAATTGGAGTTGCCCGGAAATTTCTATACCTAGTTGCTGTACAAAAATCATGACTCGACTCTCTACTGATTTTAAAATCTAGCTTGATAAACAACCAACAAAATTCCAGAATTTTAACAGCTTTACCTACTGAACTTATTTAGCCCTTTAAAATATCAAACGATTTCTGAAAATTATGAATCCAGTGCCATTAGATTCCTTATTCAAATCCCTACGTTCTAGACATCAGGAAATCCGTTTTTCGACAACTAACGACCAAGTTACAGCCAGATGAAATCGGCTGAAACTTTCACTCAGCAAACTGTTTCAGCATTATTGTTACAATTTATTCGCACAACTCGTTCATACGGTTAACCTAGGTGATTATAATCCGATTTCTACTCATAGATTGAGACTAATAACCTATCCATGCAAACCCTAGCTCTTATTTCTAGTTATTACAACCAAAACACACTTGCTAACTTATGATTTCCGAGTACAATTCTGCGTATGAACAATGATCAATTCAGCCGATTACTTAACACTCACATATTCTGAAAACAATACAATCAAACACATATATCCGTAACAACTAAGCATCCAAGCATACGTATAATCCGAGA
The DNA here is from genome assembly GCA_947069175.1 of Scalesia atractyloides. Classification (NCBI taxonomy): domain Eukaryota; kingdom Viridiplantae; phylum Streptophyta; class Magnoliopsida; order Asterales; family Asteraceae; genus Scalesia; species Scalesia atractyloides. Next base: position 54,190,053 of record CAMTDV010000016.1, on the reverse strand, counting down.
CAATGAATCATTCAAGCATATATGTAATCCGAGACAATGAATCATTCAAACATACCCATAATCCGAAAACCATACAATCTAATCATTCAAACATATAATTAATCCGAAACAACTTAAACATTCAAGCATACTTATAATTAACCGAAGCATGATCTTGTAATCAAGTATGGTTCTAACCTTGAATAACTAGACAACAAGCCGAGATGTGGACAAGTGCGACTCGGCTGCTGCTTGCTGCGGCCGAGAGAAAGAAAGAGTAAGGCTGATCCGCGACCGAAAGGGTGTTGATAAAGTGGCTGTTTGATCGAGATGATGAAGGAATGGGGGCTGTTTTGCGATCGAGGTGATGCAGAAAGCTGTTGCTTGCTGCTTGTTGCGACCGAGAAGATGAAGAAAGTAAGGCAGCCGACGGCAATGAGATTAGGGTTTTGTGTTGTGTATAGAACATGCATGAGTGCTAGTATATATAGGCGCAAGGAGGATGAGAGTCACGGTTTGGTTTAGCACTCGGCCGCAAGGAACTTGGGTGGTTTGGTTTGGGTTTTATCTTTTGACCGAGGATTAGGGTGGTTTCGGTTTGGGTTTTATCTTATGACCGAAACTTGTTTGGACTTGTTCTCGGTTTGGGTTTGGGCTTGATCTCGCGGCCAAAGGTTAGGGTGAGTTGGTTTGGTTTGGGGTTTTGGCCGAGTGGTTCTAGGTTTGGCATGCAACAGTTTTCCGTTTAGGTTGATCTCGGCCGAGTAGTTGGAACTCTAGGTCTAGGTTTAAACTTTGTGAACTCCTAGAGTCACCATGAATCTCTTTGGTTCGTGTCGCGGTTCGGTTCGTGTATGTATCTACAATAATTATTTAATAACTAACCAATCACACAAACACTCATCACGTATTCATTCTATGCACGTTTAATACTTAGCACGCATATTATTCGACAAGTGTCACGTATAAATTATCCGAAAAACCCGGGATATCACATTATCCCAATGTTGAAAGAATTTTCGTCCCAAAAATTGAGTAAGCTCGGTTTAGCATGTAACGTACATGTTTAGAGTGCCACGCACAAGGAGTTAGTTCGTTTATAATGGTACGCAACGTTACAAGAAATTTTCAAGTGTCATACATAAAGATTTCCAAGTGTTATGCACAAGAATTTAGTCAACAATTAGTACACGAAAGTATGAGAAACTTTCCAGGTTGTCACATCATCCCCTTGTTGAAAGAATTTTCGTCCCGAAAATTTAGTTACTGGTATCGTTAGTTTGCTGCTCAGTTGTGAAGAGGTGTGGGTATTTGCTTTTAATTTGGTCCTCTCTTTCCCATGTGAACTCCGGTCCACGCTTAGAGTCCCAACGAACTTTAACGATTGGAATCTTGCTGTGCCTCCGAGTCTTGATCTCACGATCCATGATCTCGATAGGCTTTTCCACGAAGTGTAGTTGTTCATCCACTTGGATCTCATCCAATGGAATAACTAAAGTTTCATTTGATAGACACTTCTTCAGATTTGACACGTGAAATACGTTGTGAACTCCACTGAGTTCGGCAGGGAGGTCTAATTGGTATGCTACTGGTCCAACTCTTTTCAGGATTTCAAACGGGCCTACGTATCGTGGGTTAAGTTTGCCCCGTTTTCCAAAACGGATTACACCCTTCCAGGGTGATACCTTTAGTAGGACGCGATCGCCTACTTGGAATTCGAGCGGTTTGCGTCGTTGATCAGCGTAGCTTTTCTGTCGATCTCGTGCCGCCGCCATGCGGTTTCTGATTTGTACAATCTTTTCAGTGGCCTCAAGTATTAACTCAGGGCCTGTGAGTTGACTGTCACCGACTTCTGCCCAGCAGACCGGTGATCTACATTTACGACCGTATAATGCCTCAAACGGTGCTACCGAAATACTCGTGTGATAGCTGTGCTCATATCCAAGCGTGTTCCTAACGCTTTCTGGAGTGACTGCCAGAAGTTTGACGTGAAACGAGCATCTCTATCTGATATGATGGACGTTGGCACTCCGTGCCGAGAAACTACTTCCTTAATGTAGATGCGAGTCAACTTCTCCATCTTATCCGTTTCTTTGATAGCTAGGAAGTGTGCGGACTTGGTTAAACTATCCACAATCACCCAGATGGTGTCGCAACCACCCAAGGTTCGCGGGAGTTTAGTGATGAAATCCATTGAGATCTGATCCCACTTCCACACTGGGATCTCAGGTTGTTGGAGTAGCCCCGATGGCTTTTGATACTCCACCTTGACTTTTGCACAAGTCAAACATTTACTCACGTAGGTGGCTATATCGGCTTTCATGTTGGGCCACCAATACGCAACTTTAAGGTCTTGATACATCTTATCCGAACCCGGATGGATAGAGTATCGAGATTTGTGAGCTTCATCCATGACTAGCTCTCTGAGGTTCCCGTAGAGAGGTACCCATATGCGATTCATGAAATACCGGGCTCCATTGGGTTTTACTTCCCAATCGCGTTCCATTTTTCCCACTGATTCGGCTTTGATGTTTTCCTCCTTAACTGCTTCTAACTGGGCGTCGCGTATTTGATCGGGTAGCCCCGAATGAATAGTAAGTTGTAGTGCTCGTACACGACGAGGTTTCAAGTGTTCCTTCCTGCTGAGGGCATCAGCTACCACGTTAGCTTTACCCGGGTGATACCGAATGGCACACTCATAATCGTTCAAGAGTTCGACCCAGCGACGCTGTCGCATGTTCAACTCCTTCTGATCAAAGATGTGCTGGAGGCTTTTGTGGTCAGTGAAGATTGTGCACTTCGTTCCATAAAGGTAGTGTCTCCAAATCTTAAGTGCAAACACTACTGCTCCCAATTCTAGGTCATGCGTCGTGTAGTTCTTCTCGTGAACCTTCAGCTGTCGTGACGCATACGCGATGACCTTATCACGTTGCATGAGTACGCATCCCAATCCCTGAATGGAAGCATCACAATACACTACGAAGTCATCTGTCCCTTCCGGCAAGGACAGAATGGGTGCACTGCAAAGTTTCTGCTTCAGCAATTGAAATGCTGCTTCTTGTTTTTCTCCCCAAGCATACTTGATGCCTTTCTTGGTGAGGGTAGTGAGTTGGTTGTGCAATCTTTGAAAACCCCTCGATGAAGCGTCTGTAGTAACCAGCCAATCCTAAGAATTGGCGGATTTCCGTCGGTGCCTTAGGTGCTTCCCAGTTTTTGATGGCTTCAATCTTGGCAGGGTCTACGTGGATACCCTTCTCATTCACGACGTGCCCGAGAAACTGAACTTCCCGGATCCAGAAATCACACTTTGAGAGCTTGTCATATAGCTTTTCCTGTTGAAGTAATCCTAGCAGTAATCGTAGGTGCTCAGCATGCTCTTCTTTACCTTTGGAGTAGATGAGTATGTCATCGATGAACACGATGACAAATTTGTCGAGGTATGGTTTACACACGCGGTTCATGAGGTCCATGAATACCGCAGGTGCGTTAGTGAGACCGAATGGCATGACCAAGAACTCGTAATGACCATACCGAGTGCGAAATGCTGTCTTAGCGACATCCTCCTCTCTGACGCGTAGCTGATGATAACCAGACCGTAAATCAATCTTAGAGTAGTAACTTGACCCTTGCAGTTGGTCGAATAGATCGTCGATGCGAGGTAACGGGTATCGGTTCTTGACTGTAACCTTGTTGAGTTCCCTATAGTCGATGCACATGCGGAAAGTCCCGTCCTTCTTCTTGACAAACAGGACTGGAGCTCCCCATGGCGAAATGCTTGGTCGGATAAATCCTTTTTCTAGCAGCTCTTGAAGTTGGGTAGACAGCTCCTGCAGCTCGGCTGGAGCTAGGCGGTATGGAGCTTTGGCGATGGGAGTTGCATTGCTTGCCAATTCGATTTCAAACTCCAATTGTCGATGTGGTGGAAGACCAGGTAGTTCTTCTGGGAATACATCGGAAAAATCACGGACGACAGGGATGTCTTCTATAAGTTTCTCGTCCTTAGGCTGTTCGGTAATTAGTGCGAGTAAAGCGAAGGAATTCTTTTTCCGAAGATACTTCTGCGCTTGCATGTATGAGATGATGTTGGTGACGGCGCTTGCCTTGTCGCCTTGTACCGTCAGGATTTCGTCGTTCGAGAGTGGAATACGGATAGACTTTTCGAAGCAGAGAACTTCAGCCCGGACGTCGGATAGCCAGTCCATTCCGACTACCACGTCAAAACTACCCAGGGTAGTTGTCATCAGATCGATGGTAAAAGTGTGGCCCGCGAGTTTGAGTTGACAGCCGGATACGATTTGGGTCACATTTACCGATTTACCATTGGCTAATTCTACCACATAAGGGGTCTCTAATGGTTTAAGCGTGAGATTTAGGTTCTTCCTAAAAGACTCAGATATAAAGCTCCTATCCGCACCCGTATCAAAAAGCACAGAAGCAAAATGTTCATTAAGGGGAAACTTACCGGTGACCACGTTCGTGTCGTTTCTGGCCTCTCCGCGGCCCAATGTAAATGCACGACCTTTGGCACCTCCTGTGCCACCGTTCCCATTGTTGTTGTTGTTATTATTGTTGTGGTTGTTGTGGTTGTTTCCACCATTATTGTTGTTATTGCGTAACTGTGGGCAGTCTTTTCTGAAATGAGCGGTGCTACCACACTGATAGCATCCCCGGTTTATACCCTGCTGCTGACCTTGGGGCTGATTCTGATTTTGTCGGGACATGATTTCCCCACGACAATCCTTTGCCGCATGTCCCATCTTGCCACATCTTTGGCAGCGAATTCCGGCACAAGGGCCGTTATGATGGAGATTACAGCGGTTGCACTGCGGCTTTCGACCTACATAACCGCCTGCATTCTGGTTGTTGTTGTTGTTGTAGTTGCTGTTGTTGTTGTTGGAACGATTTTGATGACCCCGGTGGTTATGGTAGTGATTGAACCGTTTCTGGTTCCCTTGCTGTGGATGTGATGACGAAGACTGTCGAATGGTGGAGTCTTCAAACTTTCTTTTGTTATCTGAGGCAACTTCAGTGGTACCCCGTGCTGGCAGTTTCTTCTGTTCCACCGCTTTATCAGTGAGTTTGTGAGCCAATCGGATAGCTTGATGTTCTGTTACAGGGTTACTAGACATCACCATACCCTGAATTTCCGAAACCAGACCCCCGAGATAGAACTCGAGTCTTTTCTCCACCGTGTTTGCCAAATCAGGACACAGAAATACCAAGTCATGGTGTTTTGCAGTGTAAGCTTCAATTTCCGATCCCACCATCTTGTGGTTCCACAAAGCTTACTCTAACTGTTGCACTCTGTCTCGTGGACAGTACTCCTCTTTAATCAGGGCCTTGAACTCAGTCCATGCCATTGCATTTGCAGCTAACAGTCCACGTGTTTGGACTTGGGCATTCTACCATGTCAGTGCCCCCTCTTCCAATGTTGAGGCGGCGTATTTGACCTTGTTGGCCTCTAAGCAGTTGCACATTTCAAAGACAGATTCCGACTTTTCGATCCAGCGGACCAATCCAATGGGTCCTTCCGCCCCCGAGAACCTGCTTGGCTTTGCGTCAAGGAACATCTTATAGGGATTAAAGCCCCCTCCTGCTGACAGAGAACAGGAAGTCAGCAAGGAATTGTACTAACCTCACTATTAGATTTTCACGCGAAAACTTAATAATGGTTACCTGTCGGCTGGTTCTGCACACCCGCTAATGCTGCGTTCACATGCTCCTGGATCATGGCAGCTAGCTCTTCGGGCGTCAAGTTAAGGTTTCCACGTCTTCCAGTCGCCATTTAGATCTTCGAAACACAACATAAACACACTCCGATAAGTCTATATATCAATAGAGTTATCCTACTTCGTACTTTAATAATTATTAAGTTATGTCAACTCAATATGTCAAATAGTCAAAAGAAATACTTGATTAACTGAAATCTCAACGTCTTACAAAAGTGCAAATCAAACATACGAATTCACTATAAAGTCTCAAGTTTAAATACAAGTGGAAAATAATAAACTGAAGGAAAAACAAATAATATAAACGAGACGTGTCAGTCGTCTACGCCTCCATCCCCTAAGTCACTGTCGTTGCCGTCATCCTGTGCGGCATTTCCAGCTTCCTCAGCTGGGTCCTCCTCCGGATCCTCTTCAGGATCCTCCTCTGGATCCTCTTCTGGATCCTCCTCTACCGGCACTGGAGGGGCAGGTGCTGGTTCAAGTGCTTGATTTTGCAGTTCCTGAATGTTCCAACTATTTTCCAGGACTCTGTCCTCAAGCCAGTCAGCTCTTATCTGTTCAGCACGCAGATCTCTGGCTATGGTGTTACGAGCTATCTTACTCGTACGATGCTCTTCCTCGAGCGAGTCGGTCTTTCCCGTAAGGTGTCGGATCATCCATCCTTGTGCTATGATGGTTTCCTGCATTCTTTCTAACTGTTTTTGTTGTGTATGTACCAGGATTCTAAGCATGTCAAGTCCTATTTCTACAGGATTAACCGGTTCAACCGGTACAGCAATAGTTGGGCGCAACGACGACTCCTCCCCCAGAGCGAGCCTTTTCCTCGCTGCTGAGCGTGTCTCCACGCCATAAGGTGGTATGGGTTCCACCATTGGTGCCTTTCCTGGTGCTCTTGGTGGCGTAAGTCTGTCGGACGATGATGACGATGAGGATGATGACATTGCCTGTTAGGTCGTGTAGTTAGTTATGAGTTGGTTTCATTTCTTATTATGAAGGTATAACCTACCAAACATGTTTGTAGCATATTGCATAACAAGATATAATAATTCGGTGCCAAACTAAGTCTAGTGTCGTGATATCAGCTATAGTTTAGGTCTACTTCTAATGCAAACCTAGTTCTCTATAGCTAGTGGCTCTGATACCAATCTGTCACACCCTCAATTTCCACTTGCGGAGTTTTACCGCGAGACGTATGAAGAAACCAGAATCTAAGACACTAGTACGTCGAACGACTCTATATGATTTGATAATACGTTTTCCAAAATCATTTGTTGTAAATTTTAGATTACCAATATTTAGCATGAGTATCAGTTTTAAATTTGAGCGGAAGCATAAATAAGTAATGATGCGGGCGCCAACACAAACGCCAAAACAACTTGAAAAATCCCAAAACAATATAAATAAATAAGACTCTATAATGATGTCTTGTTCAATGCATGTGCGTGCACCTAGAGCTCCTAGCGTCCTGAGAAACATGTAAAGAAACAAGTGTCAACATTAAAGATGAGTGAGTTCACAGGTTTTCATAAATTCGTTGTTCGGTTTTAGTTTGTTACTCCGTTATCCCCAACCCGGGATAACATATCAGTTCCATTATTCCAACCCGGAATAATAAGTTGTTGTTTCCAATATTCCCAAACCGGAATATTAAGTTGTTGTTTCCATTATCCCCAACCCGGGATGATAAGTTGATGTTCCAATATTCCAAACCCGGAATATTAAGTTGTTCCGTAATTAAGTTCAATATTAATGTATATAGGTAGCTAGCCTAAAGTCATGTCACTAAGTGTTCGCGATCGAAGCTGACTGTGTGCCTCCGTTTTGCCAGGTCTATCACATGACCATGGCGATGTTAGGCCAATCATACACCCGTTGACCATACCCGGTCGGCTAGCGCGACTAGCTCGGATGGGGATCGTCAGACCCAGTAGTACTACTTATAATTCCCCCGCTACTTAACCCAAATACTAACGATCCGAGGAGATTGTCGAGGACTTAAGTGATAAAGCTGCATAGTGACCATAACATTACATTAACATTAACTTAGTTACCGTATCGTTATGTGACGTTACATTCGTATAACGTAAAGAGTTTGAGTTTGAGAGTGTATACATGTTTCTCCCCTGTTGTTTAAAAACCGTATAAAGTTAGGGGCCGTGAACTCACCTTTATTAGCTCGGTTAGTGTGGCAAAGATGTTATAAGAGATGGGACCGCTAGTTGCGTCCTAACAAACCAATTAATTCCACGTCAGTGTGTAATCACACCAATACAAATTCCACACGCAATTTACTCACAAAGTGATACACACAAACAACATATCTAACACTCAAACATGCATGCAAGTATTCTCATATAATCATAGTGATCAAACAACTTATCATGTACACATTCCAAATCCATGCAACACTTTAATGCATAAAATCACAAGTTAACAACTTTCTGCTTAACACTCAATTATTCAGCTGTTTTCTAGGATTTTTATAAAATAGTTCCAGCATTCTAAAAATTCCCATATTTTTACAGTAGGTGACATTTATACCATAGAAATTTATATAATTTTCCAAGTCCTAAATCTTTACCAATTAACCATAATTATTAATCCACTAAGCTGCTGTCAGATTTACCGCTTTCTGACTGCAGTCCACGGAAGAATTTATTTAAAAATCACTGATTGTCCGATTAACAAAATTTCAATTGGAGTTGCCCGGAAATTTCTATACCTAGTTGCTGTACAAAAATCATGACTCGACTCTCTACTGATTTTAAAATCTAGCTTGATAAACAACCAACAAAATTCCAGAATTTTAACAGCTTTACCTACTGAACTTATTTAGCCCTTTAAAATATCAAACGATTTCAGAAAATTATGAATCCAGTGCCATTAGATTCCTTATTCAAATCCCTACGTTCTAGACATTAGGAAATCCGTTTTTCGACAACTAACGACCAAGTTACAGCCAGATGAAATCGGCTGAAACTTTCACTCAGCAAACTGTTTCAGCATTATTGTTACAATTTATTCGCACAACTCGTTCATACGGTTAACCTAGGTGATTATAATCCGATTTCTACTCATAGATTGAGACTAATAACCTATCCATGCAAACCCTAGCTCTTATTTCTAGTTATTACAACCAAAACACACTTGCTAACTTATGATTTCCGAGTACAATTCTGCGTATGAACAATGATCAATTCAGCCGATTACTTAACACTCACATATTCTGAAAACAATACAATCAAACACATATATCCGTAACAACTAAGCATCCAAGCATACGTATAATCCGAGACAATGAATCATTCAAGCATATATGTAATCCGAGACAATGAATCATTCAAACATACCCATAATCCGAAAACCATACAATCTAATCATTCAAACATATAATTAATCCGAAACAACTTAAACATTCAAGCATACTTATAATTAACCGAAGCATGATCTTGTAATCAAGTATGGTTCTAACCTTGAATAACTAGACAACAAGCCGAGATGTGGACAAGTGCGACTCGGCTGCTGCTTGCTGCGGCCGAGAGAAAGAAAAGAGTAAGGCTGATCCGCGACCGAAAGGGTGTTGATAAAGTGGCTGTTTGATCGAGATGATGAAGGAATGGGGGCTGTTTTGCGATCGAGGTGATGCAGAAAGCTGTTGCTTGCTGCTTGTTGCGACCGAGAAGATGAAGAAAGTAAGGCAGCCGACGGCAATGAGATTAGGGTTTTGTGTTGTGTATAGAACATGCATGAGTGCTAGTATATATAGGCGCAAGGAGGATGAGAGTCACGGTTTGGTTTAGCACTCGGCCGCAAGGAACTTGGGTGGTTTGGTTTGGGTTTTATCTTATGACCGAGGATTAGGGTGGTTTCGGTTTGGGTTTTATCTTATGACCGAAACTTGTTTGGACTTGTTCTCGGTTTGGGTTTGGGCTTGATCTCGCGGCCAAAGGTTAGGGTGAGTTGGTTTGGTTTGGGGTTTTGGCCGAGTGGTTCTAGGTTTGGCATGCAACAGTTTTCCGTTTAGGTTGATCTCGGCCGAGTAGTTGGAACTCTAGGTCTAGGTTTAAACTTTGTGAACTCCTAGAGTCACCATGAATCTCTTTGGTTCGTGTCGCGGTTCGGTTCGTGTATGTATCTACAATATTATTTAATAACTAACCAATCACACAAACACTCATCACGTATTCATTCTATGCACGTTTAATACTTAGCACGCATATTATTCAACAAGTGTCACGTATAAATTATCCGAAAAACCCGGGATATCACACTAGAAGTTTCACCATTTTTGAAAATGGAATTTTCAAAAATCTTTTCAGACTTTGGTTTAACTTCTGGTTTTGATTCATTTCGTTTCAAAATCTTTACAGGTTTTACAAACACTGGTTGCTTTGGTTTAACAACATTTGTTTCTCTTCTTCGAGGATAAGCTGGTTTTGATTTCGGACAATGTCGTGCCACATGACCAAGTTCATTGCACTTGAAACATGTCCGATTATCAAGTGGATGTACTTTGATTTGTAGTTTAACACTACTTGAGGTTTTAGCAACACTGATAACCTTGGCTTTATCTCGAATTTCTTTCTCCTTTTTGAGCTCATCATTTGATTGCTTACCAATCAAATTCTCCTCATGAACTGTATTCGTCCCATATACAAACTTCATGTTTTTTGTTTTTATATTCATGAAATGGTGACGATTTCTTTACAGATTCATCAGTTTTTTCTTCTAAACCCAACCCTGCCCTCCGATTTTCCGGATGATCACCACCGTTTCTTCGGTAATTGTTTCTTTTAGGTTTGGAATAGAATTTTTGTTCATTGATTACCAATTCCTCTGATGTGACTTCCACGAGTTTAAAGAATTTATCAAGCAATTCTTCTTTCATATTCTGAATCGGAAAGCTATCATCAAAGTATAGTCTATCCGAATCCTTAATTTTGTACATTACAATATTAGGATCGTCACTTAGACCATCTTCTGATGACTTATCGTCATTTTCAGATTGTGAATCAGAATTCTTTGAACTCAAGTTAGCGCTTTTGAAGCTGCCGTCATCAGAATCACTTAAGACATTTTCAACAACTTTGTTAACCACAACGTTGTTATCATCATCAGACTTAGCATAGACTGTATCAATGTTCTCTGGCAACTCATTTTTCTTTTCAGAAAGTAATTCAACATTGAGTGCCTTGTCCATCCCATCTTCATTTTTAACACAGTATTTCTCGCAAATGGGTGGAGGAACATTGTTATATTTTTTGCCCGCTTTCTTTTTAGGTTTTTCTTCCGTTGAGATTGTTTGAAGAATGTGATCGATAACATACGCGTTAGTGGTATAACTTCTTAACAATTGTCGAACTCTTTCAGTTTCAATTGTCATATCTTGAAGTTGTTGTTTGATTTCAGCAATGGTGTTGATATAAATGTTAATTGCTCTTTGTTTATCCATTATTGTACCACTCAACATTCTTATATTATCATGTTGTTCAGTGTTATTTCTATCGAGTCTGCCATAATCATTTTTTATTTTGTCATACGCTTCTTTCATTGTGCGATAATCATATTTTAACAAATCATTATGCACATTGTTTTCAGCGATGATCTTTGATTTTTCGGCACATCCGACACAAGGTTTAGTACATTTTGTACAAGTTTTTTCAACCTCAACAACTTGTACTTTGACAACTTCTTTCTCAATAATTTTTACCTCTGGACCTACCTTGGTTAGATTTGCCATTAAAGCTTTATCTGCCATGTCCTTGAGGTCTTCGACTTTCATTTCTTGAGTGATATCAACAATCACTTCATCAATCTTTTTCTCCTCAACCACTTGTTCTTTCGTGCTTCCATCAAAGTGACCTGCAAAACTGTCACAAGAATTAGAGGATAAAATTCCTTGTCTCTGCATATGGATATATTCCTCTTCTTCCTGCTGTTGATGCAAGTATTGTTCCAGAATAGCTTGTTCGAAAGCTGCTGCTTCTGCTGCTGCCGCTGCTTCCTCTGCAGAATTATCTTCAACTATTCTGCCATCAAAGCAACTCCGATCTTTTTCCCAATATAAGAATTCCAGTCAAAACCGTCATCTTCTGTAGATGCAACCATGGCTTTCTCCGTGTTTGGCTTTTCTTGGATCTCAACTTGAGTTTTCTTTGGGAACGGTTTATATTGAAGTGCCTTCTTGTAATATTCATTACCTCCTCCGAAAGGACTTTGATTTCCTGTTGCCTCGGTGTTCTTACACTCTCTTTTAAAATGTCCCTTCTGTCGACATCTAAAACATGTGACTTTGGATTTGTCAAAACCCAATTTGCTGCTGGAGTTTCCTATGTCACGACCCGTGAGTGCAACGAACTTTGTCACTCTCCTGATAATTGAAGCTAAGGACCATTTGATGTCCATTAGTTTGAGTTCTTCCTCGTCAACCTGGTCATAATCTTCTGCGGTCATCTCGGGGTTTCCGATCTTACTGGCAACAAGACATTCATAAGACTCTAAGACGGTAGCGAGTAGTGACATATGTTGTTTTGCAACTTCTTCTGAAACAACATTGTTCAAGTTCACTGCGATGTTGCACTTGTAAACATTCAGATCAGAACTTTGTTGTTGGTTCTGATTTGCTTGACTTTGGAATGTTGAATTTGAACCAGTGCTCGAGTAAGAATTTTGTGGACTTTTGTCATACTGAGGCTGTGAATGATTCTGATTCTGTGGAGAAGCATTCATATTTGCACTAAAAGCAGTTCCAATTTTTGGACTCGAAGTGTTATCTTGCATTCCGATTTTGTAGTACAAACCAATGTCTTGAACTACATTAGCGTTCTTTGACTTTGCTATCTTCAGAAGCTCCATTTCGTGGCCTTTGAGTTTATCGATAAATGTTGACAACTTGAAGAAATCCCACTTATCACTATTCTTCAGAACAATCAAATATGTAGTCCATTCACCCTCTGGTAGTGCGTCAGCAAGTTTGTCGATGTATTCTTGTTCCGTCTTCTCAAGACCGTGTCTTCGCATTTGCACTTTGAGGTGACAGAAACGCTCAATCATTTGCTTAATAGTCTCATTCTTTAGCATGCTGAAGATATCGAATTCTTTCAGAATGAGAGCCTTCTTGCTTTTGATCATTTCGGCACTGCCTTGGTATTTCTTCTGTAATGACAACCAAAGCTCTCTTGCAGTAGTATATTCTGGTAACAGAATCAGAATATCTTCTTTGACAGACTGTTGGATGAGACTAATCATCTTTTTCTCAGCAATGTATTCGTCTCTCTGAGCTGTCGAGTAGATGTATTTTTCAAGAACTTGTTGATGCTCATCTACCGGAATAGTATAACCTCTTTCAATTGACACCCAGGCAGCAAAGTGCATGGCTTGAACCCAGTAGGTAAATTTCTCTTTCCATGTTTCGTATTCGTCCATGCTCATCAGCTTGGGCGGTTTGACGGTTGTTCCCATTTCGTTATCAAGATTGACTTGATTAATCACGTTGGCGTTTGACGAACTAGCTCCGGACATATAAGCTCTTAGTTGATCTTCGATTATGAATCACGAAATGTGTACGCTGAAAAACTTTTCAAAAACTTTGAAAATAGTTAGTCCTACTACAAGTTCGGTCGAACTTGTAGTGACAAATGAAGAACTCTTAGATTTTCTAACAAGTTCGGTCGAACTTGTTAGGTTTACTTTGAAAAAATTTCATTTATCTTCGGTCGAACTTATAACTCCAATTAAACAGATCTTCGAGCGAACTTGTTCAAAAGAACTTTGATGAAATACAAGCTAGTTCGGGCGAACTTACTTAAAATTTTCTTGATTTTACACAAGTTCAGTCGAACTTGATGTAAAACTAAAGAAAATTTAGTATCTTCGGGCGAACTTGACTCAAATTTCCTCAAAAATAACCTAAGTTCGGGCGAACTTACTAAAAAATCACTTGAAAAGTGATGTTTTAGTGCAAGTTCGGCCGAACATGGCCAACAAGTTCATTCTAGAAAGTTTTCAAAAACATGATTTTTTTCAAAATTTCGACATGAATTCGGTTGAATTTGGTCTCCAATCTTTCAAGGGTTTATCTTTGTTGTATTTTACATGATATATTCAAAATTCAAAAGATTTTGACCATGATTTCTTCATTTTGTGATCACAAGTTAATAAAAAGAAGAATGGAGTAGAAATAGAAGTGTTCTTGTCTTGATACTATCAAATCAGGCTGTTCTAGATCTGATACTACTTGTAGGACCGATCCTCGATGTTTAGGAACCTAAATTTGATATCTAACGTCTATAATAGCGGAAATATTACGTCGTGTTACCCATAGACAAGAATTAATCAGTTAATTGTCAGTTTAATTAATTAAATGTTCAGATTACAGACTAACAGAGCTTCACCTCTACAATGTCAAAGTTACAAATGAGACACACAAGCTAGGTATTTATAGGTTTACAAGTTCGGCCCAACATGTGTAAGTTCGCCCGAACTTGCCTATGCAAGTTCGGCCGAACATGCACAAACATGTAAACATATGTGCGAATTTGGCTAAGACACTTCATAAATACTTCTTAACCTAGCCTATCCAGCTCTATACAATACAGACTCGATATAAGACTAAGACATAGACATTCTGCACCAACAGATAATTGAAGGTCCGTGATCAGGCGGTTCTACACGGAAGTTAGTGGATAAACGTAAAACCGATTCGGTAGAATGTTATTACAGAAAGGAGTAGAAACACAATGCAGCGGAAGTCTTCATTCATACCAAAAGAGTATACATCTTTATAAGTCCAGCTGCCGGAGTTCCTGGAGAGAATCCGACAGCACCTCCCCGTAGGGATGCCAAAAACTTTTTTAAATGACAGATGAACAACACACCTATATATAGGGAGACAAGTTCGTTGGAGTGTATGGAAGTTCGGGCAAACTTGACCTAGTCAAGTTCGGTCGAACTTGACTTCCTAAGAGCATTCTCGAGCGAACTTGGCCTGCATTAGTCAAGAGGTTCGAGCGAACTTGACTAAAGGCACATCAAGTTTGGGCGAACTTGACCAATACAGGTCAAGTTCGGGCGAACTTGTTCCCTTTTACACTGTAATCTCCGTATTTCGGTCGTGTGTTCGATTCTAACCTATACAATATTCAACACAGGCTCAATCTAGCCTATTCGACAGGTGACGAACACAATAGTGCATCAACAGATTCCCCTTTGTTCGTTACTGTCGAATCTTGGTCTTCAAACATGAGTCGTGTTTGAATATTCTTGTAACTTCAATTAAGGTATATGCCGATGTCGTCGAAACGCGTCAACAAATTCCCCCTTAATTGATGATCCGAGTTTGCATTATCAACATCTAATTCCCCCTGAAATCTCCAGTTCAGATAATTGTTGCACAGTTTCCAACCTCCTCTGATTTGCTTGACCGACAAATTATCTTGAATAGACACCAATTTGAAGCTCATTAATGCAGCTTCTCCATTTCAACTTTAACCACATCCGCGTTCAGTTTAGCGCATATCTACTATGCTCGATCTTCCGATCTTCAAGACTCAACTGGCAATTGATAGAAACTTCGAATTACCACACTGGTAAACTTCAAATCAATGTTTACCCGCAAAAATCTGAAATCCCGATTTCCGTAATCACTCCAGATCAGCAAATCGGTAATCTTTTTCAATCAGCAAATCTTAATCGGAACCAAATAATCTGGTAACACTTCGACTCTGAGAAACATTCGTCCGCGATCAAAATCACATTCTTCTTCTTCAGTCACAATGTCAGCTATATAGCTATCTCCGGTAGACCAGCGCCACTTAATCACCAAACATCATCATCCAACGGCGGTTAGTCCAAAGAGAAGAATGATTCATATGCTTAAAGATTAAAACTAATGGCCACCAAAGGTTATCATCAGATTTCCTTGGTAATTTTGAAACCATCCCTCTTCGGAGCTAGTCACTAATTCCTAAGATCATTACCAAACATTTTGAACGTTTTCAGTTCCTCACTGGTACCAATGACTGCTAATCCAGCTAACTGTTCCTTCACCGGAGATCAGGACTCTAACCCTTAAGCATCACTCTGTATCATGAACTGAAAACTCGGAACTTCCTGTGATCACAGAATCCCAAATGGATAATCTCTTTCGTCAGCAACGGTACACTTCTTTGTCTGGAAGATCCGATCCCATAAATCATCTTCCTTAATCATGGTACCGCATACAACCCGGGGCAACTGAAACTACAGAGCATCCCTATCTCCTGGCGGTTACTCCAGACAATAGTTCATGTGCAAAGCAGAGTTAAAGATAGGAAGTCGTGTGTGCTTCCAAACCATACGCGTGACTCGGGTGTCAATCCACAACCATGACCGCAGAATCTGATAAACAACTCCTCCAAGACTCAGTTATGTAATTACCTGCTTTCAAACTAGACATCAACTTGATCAATTTACAAATGAATCTCAAATATCTGTATTTCCCGAAAATCTATAGTCGGAAACCACCCGAATACTGTTGCAGTAGTCACAAATTTCAAAAATGTCGGAATCTTCAAATATTGAAAAATTTTTCCCCCTCATTTTTGCAAATTTTGACTATACTGAAATTTTTACTGAAATTCCCCTCAAATCCGGAATTTTCAGTTTTCATCAAATGCGGAATTTAACTTTAGGCCCATCGGTAGTCTTCAACCCTAATGATCACCAAATTGCTTTGGTATCAATGACTACCCTCTCATCTTCAACCATCTCTAGCCTCATCATCTCAGCCTATCTCTAAGGCCTCTGACGGTGTCCCCGAACAGTCAGTACGGACATTAAAATTTCGAAAATATTTCTATCACCAAATTTTTTCTGGACACCCGTCTCATCAAACCGAACAATAAATCTTTTCAATGCCTTTTTTAGGCTCCTTGACAAGTTCAGTCGAACTTAGTCGGTTTGATGGAAGTTCGGGCGAACTTAAATGGCCACTTCCAAGTTCGGGCGAACTTGCATGAAAAAGACAAGTTCGGGCGAACTTATGCTTAATTTCAAAGAAAATCAGTCAAGTTCGGGCGAACTTGATGAAAATTCATGAAAAACTTTGTCAAGTTCGGGCGAACTTGATGAAAAATCTTGAAAAACCATGTTAAGTTCATGCGAACTTGACCTCGACAGGTCAAGTTCGGGCGAACTTGGTCTCCCATATCAGCAATTTTTCACATTTTTCGATACAAAATCCTTATTTCTTCGAATTTCAAGATGATTTAACCATATATCTGGTCAAAATTGGTTTTCTAACAATCGTATCCGTTCAATTTTGGATTTTGTCCGTGGATTGTAGGTTTATTTCATGATTTACGTCTAAAACCCCTTCTAATGTCCATAAATGTCCAAATTCATGAGCGTAGGTGATAACCGTAGCTCTGATACCAATTGAAGGTCCGTGATCAGGTGGTTCTAGATGGAAGTTAGTGGATAAACGTAAAACCAATTCGGTAGAATGTTATTACAAAAAGGAGTAGAAACAAAATGCATCGGAAGTCTTCATTCATACCGAAAGAGTATACATCTTTATAAGTCCAGCTGCCGGAGTTCCTGGAGAGAATCCGGCAGCACCTCCCCGTAGGGATGCCAAAAACTTTTTTAAATGACAAATGAACAACACACCTATATATAGGGAGACAAGTTCGCTAGAGTGTATGGAAGTTCGGGCGAACTTGACCTAGTCAAGTTCGGCCGAACTTGATTTCCTAAGAGCATTCTCGAGCAAACTTGGCCTGCATTAGTCAAGTTCGAGCGAACTTGACTAAAAGGACATCAAGTTCGGGCGAACTTGTTCCCTTTTACATTGTAGTCTCCGTATTTCGGTCGTGTGTTCGATTCTAACCTATACAATATTCAACACACGCTCAATCTAGCCTATTTGACAAGTGACGAACACAATAGTGCATCAACAGTTCGTATCGAGGATCACTTATCCTTCCCACTGTTCTTGAAGAAAATAGCCCAAATCCAAGCTGTGTTGACCAAGCGCTTATCCGATGCTGAGGACACAATTGCAGACCTCCGTACCTTCCTGACCGCCAAAGATAAGAAGATCTCCCAGCTGGAGAAGGAGGTCAATAGCTTGGATAAGCGGATCATGATTAACGACATCCAGGCTAACAAAGTCAGGATGGAGGATGCTGATGAGGCTAAGGTTTGTGCAGCCCAAGCCATTCTCGAAGCCAGGATCAAGATCGTGCAGCAAGCCTTGGATCCTTCATTTGACAGGTCTGAATGGGATCTTCCCGGCTGGAAGGTAGGCTAGTGGAGCTTGGAGGAGAGCTGGAGCCTGAGCTTGATGAGGTGCCAACACGGGAGGCTGGTACTAGCGGTGCTAAGGAGGCTAAGGAGGGTGAAGGTGGCGAGGCTGGTGAAGGCAAGGATGGTGAAGAAGCGAAGGATTAGGCTGCACCAATGGGCGATGATGGAAATTTCTAGACGTGACCGGAGCCCATTTTTTATGTCTTTTGGTTGTGTGTTTTGATTTCAAACAATGATGGTCTGTAACTAAACAATAGTTTCTTAGGTTTAAGGATCACTGATCCTTCGAACAATAGGGGGTAACAAAGGTGGATGGGTCCTTCTGTTTGTGGAGGATGAAGCCCTTGATGCCCCTCGCCTTTTATTTCCCTGCACTTAATGAACCATTAGTATGGACACCCTTTGCTAACCCAAGTGGACGGGCCATGTTTTGCTGGTAGAAGCTTGGGTTAGCAATTTTGACAACCTTTAAAAAGGTTTTTATAAATAAATAAAACTTTAAGCTTTTGACTATCTTTGTTGTTGTCCCTTTTTCTTTTTGAGTATGTTTATCGCTATATATTTTGGAAAAATTCTGGATACTTAACTGAAAAATCCATAAGATGTTAAAAAGAATACAAAGTACTTATGAAAACATATTGCTCCAGAATTGAACGTCTCATGATCAAGGATGATACATTCTGTTGTCAAAGGATTAGGGTAACATAGATAAGCCAGAAATAAAGCAAATACAAAAGAAAGATCATACCAGTGAATCCAAGTTAGGATTCTTTATCCTTAAATTTTATAATCGAAACAATACGGAATAGAAATCAGTAGAACTGCAGGATCCAGGATCCTTACTTGTTAAGCTTCAAGGACCTGTTATAACACACAACTTGGGACTAAGCCAAACACCAATTAATGAATCATCAGTAATTGGGATAAGCCCAAATAACTGGTGTAAACTGGAGTATGGCCCGAACTGGCATCTATCCAATCGTGAGCGACATGAAAATGTCGAAACCTTAGCTAACGTGAAAATGTTAGAAACCTTAGGAACGGATGTATTGTACGTCTACCATTATACTTAGGATCCTAAATATAGCCAACAACAATGAAATTGTCAGCCCCTAAAGCGGGTACTGGTCTCTTTGCCTCGAACTATACTTGGATAGCGTGAGCTACTGGCGGGGTGTCAAAACCGAATTCGTGTGAAAGGTGAAAACATTTAAACCGTAGAAGGTATTGGATACCTTAAGCTGGGGACACGCCCAAAGTCTTGGAGAGGTGGCCAACCTCTTGATCCTTTGTAATAACTTCTACAAAACTTAAAGCTTGATAAGGTTGAATGTTGAAAATTCAACATCCTTACTTTATAAGAAGTATAATAAAAATGAAAGCATTAGTTAAATGTTACCAATCAAGAATCTCATATCCTTTGAGGATCCTTCGACCTGAATTGATCACTAGGATACTTAAGGATCCCTGATCCTTTACATAAAATACTTTATTAGGTGGATAGCATTTCAAGCTTTGGAAGAATATCACCATCCATAGTCAGTACCTTGGCTTCAATTAGAAAGAGGCCTTCCCATTTTGGTGCTAATTTACCATCGGAAGGATTCGTGTATTCTGGAATGCCTTCCTTAATACCATGTCACCAACTTGAAACCTTGTGACCCTTCCACAGTGTCCAAGTCTTGAGTTAGAGTCTTGATATTTGCTTCAGGATCACGGATGCTTGTTCTGGCTGTGGGTACTACCATTTCTGTAGGGATCACTACTTCAGCTCCAAAGACTAAGGAAAAAAGGAGTTTGACCCGTAGCATTCTTGGGAGTTGTTCTATCTGACCATAGGACATATGGTAGTTCTTCAGCCCACTTTCCTTTCTTTGATCCAAGCTTTTTCTTCAAATTGTTGATGATGATCTTGTTGGATGATTCTGTCTGGCCATTAGCTGGTGGATGGACTGGTTTTGATGTTATCATCCTAATCCCCCAGCTGTCACAAAAGTTAGTAGTCCGATTCCCAATAAACTGGGATCCGTTATCACAAACAATCTAAGAAGGAATACCAAATCTAGTAATGATATTTCTTTTAATAAAGGATATAACTTCCTTTTCTCTGACTTGAGCAAAGGCTTCAGCTTCTATCCACTTGGAGAAATAGTCATTCATAGCTAACATGAACACTTTTCCTCCTGGTGTCTTGGGAAGCTTGCCTACTATATCCATTCCCCATCTCATAAATGGCCAAGAGGAGGATATAGGATGCAGAGGCTCTGCGGGCAGATGAAGGATATTGTTGTGTCTTTGGCAAGCATCACATTTCCTTGCATATTCCACAACATCCTTCTTCATTGTAGGCCAATAATATCCTGTTCTGAGGATCCTTGAAAATAGTGCTCTGCCCCCAGTATGATTTCCACAATCTCCTTCATGAAAGTCCTTCAAGACTTCTTGGATCTCAGGATCCTCAATACATCGTAGATAGGGTCCTACAAGAGATCTCTTATATAACATGTTATTAATGATAGTAAATTGGGATACCTTTATCTTGAAGGCTCTAGGATTTTCCCCTATGGGAACTTCCCCATTTTGGATATAATTTAGGATTGGAAGAATCCATGATCCTGGAGTTGATTGTGCATCATCCCTAGGTATGATTGCAGCATCGTCCACTATTTCCATTGTCTCACTCTCCTCGATTGCAGGAGTTAGAACATGGATAATGGGTATCTTCACATCATCAGGCATCTTCAATAAGGATCCTAGATTAGCCATGGCATCTGCTTCTGCATTTTCTTCCTTGTGTACCTGTGTTAGACTGAAAAAAGCAAAAGAATACGCCAATTTTTGACTATTTCCAAATATTTAATTAGCTTTTCACCTTTGACAGCATAGGATCCGTTATAATGATTAGTGATCAATAAAGAATCTTTAAATACTTGAAGATACCTGATCCTCATGTGCTTAGCTAATTGCAAACCTGCTATTAAGGCCTCATACTCTGCCTCATTAATAGTGGTTTGGAATTCACATGCTATTGATTGCGGTATAATGTCCCCCTGTGGTGATTTTAGTAGTAAGCCTAGTCCAGTTCCTTTGACATTTGAGGCTCCATCTGTGAAGAGTGTCCAAGGATCCTTGGTCTCCTCAAGTTGTTGTACCTCCAACTCAGCTTCTCTTTGTAGATCACTACTGAAATCAGCCACAAAGTCAGCCAAAGCTTGGGATTTAATAGCAGTTCTAGGCTCATACTTAATGTCATATGCACTAAGTTTAACAGGCATTTTGCCATTCTCCCTGACATCTCGGTTTCCTGAGAACATTCTTGATAGGAAAGTTAGTTTTAACAACAATAGTATGAGTTTCAAAATAATGTCTTAACTTAGTCGAAGCCATGATTAGAGGAAGAATAAGTTTTTCTAAATGAGAATACTTGGCCTCAGCATCAAGTAAACTTTTACTTACATAGTATACCGGATGTTGTTGGCCTTCATGATCCTTAACAAGGACTGCACTTACTGCTTTACCTGAAACAGCTAGGTATAAGGATAATGGTTCCCCATTTTCAGGTTTCATTAAAGCCGGTGCTGAGGATAGGTAATCCTTGAGAGCCTATAGAGCAGCTTAATGCTTCTCCGTCCACTCGAACTTCTTATTCTTCCTCAGAATATCATAGAAATCCTTGCATTTTTCTGAGGATTTTGAAATGAATCTGTTCAGGGTGGCGATTCTTCCTGTCAATCTTTGCACATCCTTAGCATTAGCAGGAGACTTGATGTTGATTATAGCCTTTATCCGCTCCGGACTTGCTTCGATCCCTCTCTTGGTCACCATATATCCTAAGAACTTTCTAGCTTTAACTCCGAAATGGCATTTGGAAGGATTCAGTTTCATATTGTATCGGTCAAGGATATTGAATGCTTCTTCGAGATCCTTAAGGTGATCCTCAGCTCTTTTAGACTTGACCACCATATCATCTATGTATACTTCCATTGTATGCCCAAGTTTCTCTTTGAACATCATATTCACCAGCCTCTGGTACGTATCACCTGCATTTCTTAAACCAAAGGGCATAGCAATGTAACAATATATGCCGGTGGGTGTCATGAACGTTGTATCCTCTTGATCAGATGGTTGCATCTGAATTTGTTGAAATCCAGATGAAGCATCCATAAAAGTTAACAACTCATGACCCGCCGTGGCATCCACCATGGAGTCAATGTGGGGTAAAGGGAAAGGATCCTTGGGACATGCCTTGTTTAAGTCAGTAAAATCGACACATACCCTCCACTTTACATTTTTCTTTCGAACAACAACCACATTGGCTAACCATATTGGATACTTGACTTCTCTGATCATACATGCCCTTAGCAATTTATCTACCTCCTCTTGGATGATTGCATTTCTTTCAGGAGCAAACTTTCTTCTCTTTTGGTGAATTGGCCTGAAAGACCTGTCAATGCCAAGTTTATGAGTAATAACGTCCTTGGATATACATGTCATATCTTCATGCTTCCGGGCGAAGGTAGATTTTCTTTGTTTAAGGAAGGATACTAGATCCTGCTCTATGCTCTCCTGGATCCTGGATCTTATATACACCTTGGATTCAGGATCCTCAGGATCTAAGAGTATATCCTTGACGTCCCTTCTCTTGCCTCCAAGACGTCTCTTGGAGGATGCTTTGATTGCTATGCTTCCCTAGACTTAGAAGCAGGTCTCATTGAGGAAGTGTAGCAATTCTTTGCCTCTTGCTAATCACTTCCTATCTTGACTATTCCCCATGGACTTGGAAGCTTGACACATTGGTGGTATGTCGATGGGACCGCCTTCATGTCATGTATCCATGGCCTGCCAAGGATAACATTACAGCAAGATAAGCTATCTATTACACAAAATTTTTGGATAGAATTCACTCCCTCTATGTAAATTGGAAGGTTTGATGTCCCCCAATGTATTCTTGGTTTCCCACCTGAATCCCACGAGAACCGATGATCTTGGTATGACCTCAGATTCACGGATGTTCATCTTTTTTAGGACGTCTAACTGGATTATGTTCACCGAACTCCCTCCATCAATAAGAATCTTGCGAACAAAATGATTAGAGATAAACAAGGTAATGACAAGACCATCATGATGAGGATCCTGAATGTCTACGCGATCCTCATCATCAAAGGATATCACTTTTTGCTTTGTGAGGGTAGATGTTCGAACTGGTCTCTCCCCATTCTCCATCTTCGTCTCCTTAGCATGCCTTTTAGCCGCTGAAAATGAAGTTCCATAGATATCTGAGCCTCCGGAAATAAAGATTATGATTTGCGCGTCTGCTGGAGGAGGAAGAGCCCTTTCAGGAACTTTTTCAGTATCCTGAGTCCTTGAACGTTTCCTTCCTAGCAGTTCCTTCAAATATCCTTTGCTGAGAAGATAACCAATCTCCTTCCTCAACGCTATACATTCATCAGTAAGGTGGCCAAAATCCTCATGCTAAGCACACCATTTGGATTTATCCTTAGTAACTCCATGTTTATCAGTTTTCCTTGGCCATCTAGCCTTGTCACCTAAATTCTGCATAGCGAGTATTAGTTCATGATTATCCACAGAAAAATAATATTAAGATATTGGAGGATAATCCTCATCGCCTTCGTCTTGTTCAACTACATTCACATTGTGATTGTCATGTTTAGAATATGGCTTGGATCGATTATTCTTAAAGAATGATCCTTGCTTTTCCTGTTTTGAGGATCCTGAGAGTCTCTCCTGGATCCTTTTGTCATCTTCTAAACGAATGAACCTCAATGCCCTGTTTCTTACTTCATCTAAATTCCTGCAAGGTATCATAACAAGGTCAACATAAAAAGAGGAATCCTTAAGCAAGCCCATTTTGAAGGCCTCTACAGCAGTGGCAATATCCAAATTAGGAATTTCTAAGGATTCTCGACTAAACTTAGTGATGTAATCTCACAATGATTCATCACGACCCTGTGTTACCCTATATAAATCACTAGTTAATCATTCAAAGGTTCTACTACATGAAAACTGATTATTGAATAAATTAACTAAATGAGAAAATGAAGTAATTGAGTAGGGAGGAAGACTTAGCAGCCATTTCAGTGCTGATCCGGTGAGTGTGGATCTGAAGCCCTTACAAAGACAGACTTCCTTTAACCTTACTTGAATGGGATTGATCTCCATTCTTTCCCGGTATTGTGCCACATGCTCCTCCGGATCAGTCGTGCCATCATACAGCTTCATTTGGGGGGTTTGAAAGCGTTTTGGTATCTCAGCATTGCATATAGGAGGTGCACAACGAGACACCTTGTGACTTCCATCTGGGATCTCAGGAATGGGCTTAACCACTCTTGGGACGCTGGATATCATATCCTTAAGCTTCTGAAGCTCTCGTGCCATAGCCTGATTGAACATGTATCCTGCATGGAACCATAATTAGTACCAAAAGATGTATTGAAATTGTTACCTCCTGATTGGTTTGGAATCGGTATCGCATAAGTGTATCCAAAAGTGGACACTTCAGGTGCAATAGTTGGACCAGATGAAGCAATAGTCTGCATAGGGATGAAGTCCCCTTTGTGAACTTCAGAATCCTTGAATATCTGACTTCCTGAGGATCCTTGATCCTGAAAAGCATTGGGTCCAGGATACACGGGTGCTGAAGGCCTTGAAGGATACTGCATGGATCCTTGACCCTGAGAGGAGAATCCTTGACCCTTGTCCAAAACAGAGGATCCTTGGTTCTGAGGAAAGGATCCTTGATTCTGAGGAAAGGGTCCTTGATCTGGAAATAGGATTCCTTTGGTGCAACTGTCTCCAAATATCCTCCTGAACTGAGATAGCCTCCTTGATGCTGACACGATGATCCTGAAGATTGTGATGAGGATCCATAAGGCTGGTAATGAGATGCGTGTGGCTGCGTCATTGCCAATGATCCATGATGCAATCCCTATGGATCCTTGAGCCTGTGTCATCGCCATTGATCCCTACTGGTAAATGGAGGTCTCTTGGACGTGAATACCAGGTCCCCTAGAATGTTGGATTGCTGATGCTGGAGAAGTGAAGTCCAATGATCTGGGTATCAACGCAGAGTGATCCTCCATTGACATCTTTTTCTTTTTGATTTCATCAATCTCCCTAAGGATCCTTTGGTTGGTTTTGTCCTGCTTCTCCATGTAATTCTTCATCTGCAAAATCAAGGTAGAAACATCATTGTTAGTAACTGTAGATGAAGAAACAGCAGAGGTTTTTGATCCTGTGTAAACAGGAGTAGTTTTCTTCTGAGGATTCTCAGTATTCTTCTGATATGCAGGAGGAATAGGTAGCAATGATGCACTAGGCTGAGATGTGGTAGCCGCTGATATGGCACTTGAACTGGATTTCCCCTGAGAAGCCATGTGATTGATGGAAATGAATAGAAATGAATGAAATGACTGAGTTTTTAGAATTAAAGCACCAATTGCCCCATGGTGGGCGCCAAACTATTTTGGTCAAAAATCTGATTAAGGATAATGTAACCAAACTTTGAATGTGTGGTTGCGTGCTTGATTGACGAATGAATGTTTGAACAAACTAGAAATGTAAATGGTGATGAACACAAAGATTTTTGTATGAGGAAAAAGCCCTTGATCAGCAATTGATCTCCGGCATAAAAAAACCTCAGATAGTGAAAACTATCACTATCAACTATATTGAACAAATAAGATTACAACTTTGGAGATATTGAGCTTGTTACAATGATTCCTAGTGTGTGTGTGTGTTCGAGAGAGAGTAGCAGAAGTGTTGTATATAAAAAAAAGATGTGTTCTATCAAGCTCAAAATCCCATTAAATATCTAGCTCATCTCAATGAACTAAACATCCGAAATTTCAGCCATGCACCCACGTTTTCCATCAACGGTCATGACGCTCTTTGTTTGTGCTGGAATTATAAGCATATTCCCCGCGATTCCCGGTTAGAACAAGTCTTTCCTCGTCCAAGGCCTGCATTCATATGTTAAACAAACAAGGAAACAATTGTTAGTAAGCATACATATAGATAAGAATCCTTGATCCTCAGACTCCCTGCTTCATATGCTAAGGATAAATGATTCAGGTTAAGCCTCAGGATAAATGATCCAGACATGCTAAAAATCAGCCCCTAACAGCTTGTATTGAAGAGCTTTCTTGTAGTACTCATTGTTGCTGCCGAAAGTGTTTTGGTTTCCACTTGCTTCTTGAATGCTGCATTCTCGTTTGAAGTGTCCTTTTTGTCGACACCTGAAGCATGTGACTTTAGTCTTGTCAAATCCAAGCTTGTTGTTTGAGTTACCAATATCCCTTCCAGTGAGCACCACAAATTTGGAAACTCTTCTGATAATGGATGCAAGGCTCCATTTAATATCCATTAGCTCCAATTCTTCTTCTTTACCTGATCATAATCTTCGGCAGTCATCTCTGGATTTCCGATCTTTCCAGCAACGCGACTTTCATATGATTCGAGGATAGTGCAAGAAGTGCTATGTGCTGTTTGGCCACCTTTTTAGGAAATATGTTCTTCAAATCAACTACTATGTTACACTGGAAAACATTTGAATCAGAACTGGCTTGACTTGTCTGATTTTGGAATGAAGAGCTTGAACTAGCACTAGTATATGTTGGTGCACATGTCTGTTGCCTTCGTCATTACACGAGAATGAGTCTGGAATAAACAAGAGTTTCTGAAGACCGAACAAGACAAAGTAGATATCCAAGAGGGAGTCTATTGGTGCATAACGTTTGTATATTAGTCTTGTATCGAGTCTGTATAGAATAGAATTGATTAGGCTAGCTATACGGAGTATTTATGTGAAATAGGGTCAAGTTCGCCAATGAAGGACTTGGATTGTCAAGTTCGGACTTCTACTACTATATATACCTAGCTTGTCTCATTCACTTGTAATTTTTTCAAATCAAAGGCGAAGCTCTGTCGGATCGGATCTCGAATATATTAAATTTTAGATCAATGAAAACAACTATTAAACGAGTAATTCTTGTTATTTGGTTAACTTGTCATTAGTTTATGCCTAATCAGACAATAGATAACAAATTTAGGTTCTTGTGCTAATCGTGGACTTTCCTACAAGTGGTATCAGAGGTCGATACCTGAATTTGTTGAAATCAAGACAAGAATCTCTCTATTTCATCTCCATTCTTCTATTTTTCTTAACTTTTGAACAAAAATGAAGAATTCACGGATAAATTCTATTCAATTTTGAATATGACATGTTAAATACATCATAGATAAACCCCTGAGAGTTTGGAGACTAAAATCAAACGAATTGGGGTCGAGATGTTGCAAAAACCATGTTTTTCAAACTCATTATCCTCGAACTTGTTAGTCAAGTTGACCGAACTTGAACTAAAAGGACACTTTTTGAGTGAATTTTTAGCAAGTTCGCTCGAACTTGTTGTGGTTTTTGAAAGAATAGAGCTAAGTTCGCTCGAACTTATCAAAAGTTTATTGATTTCTTATCAAGTTCAACCGAACTTGATAAAAATCAAGAAATTTTGAGTTAAGTTCGCCCGTACTTGTGGTTTTATTAAAAACTCATCTTACAAGTTCGACCGAAGTTCATTTAACTTTCTTAAACAGAACTGTCAAGTTCGACCGAATTTCAAGAGATAGTTTTCAAATCTGAAATCACAAGTTTCGACCGAACTTGTGATAATTTCTGAGAATTCTTCATTTTAACTACAAGTTCGACCAAACTTGTAGTTAGTTCTAATATTTTTCAAAGTTTCAAGTGTTTTCAGCGTACGTGTCTCGATTTTTAAAATGGAAGATTTCCATAACGCGTTTGCAGCTGGAGTAGCACAAGCCTCAACATCAAATTCGATTGCGGTTAACCAGATGAACCTCGATAACGAAATGGGTACTACTCAGAAACCGCCGAAGTTGATGAGTATGGATGGGTTTGAGGGATGGAAAGAAAAGTTTGTTAATTGGATTCAAGCGAATCAATTCAACAGCTGGGTTGCGATTGAAGATGGTTATACATGGCCCAAAGATGAACGTGATCAAGATCATCCACTGAACAAGTTTTCAGCGATTGACAAAGAGAAATATGTTGCTGAAAAGAAGATGATCAGCTTGATACAACAACTTTTCAAAGAAGATATCTTGATATTATTACAAGAATATGATACTTCTCAAGAATTATGGAATTCTCTTTGCGAAAAATTCATAGTAAGTGATGAAATAAATAAAAGCAAAAAGGCTTTGATAAAGAAAGAATTTGAGATCTTCACGAGGATCAAAGGAGAGATAGTGAAGCAAATGATTGATAGATATTGTCACCTCATGGTCCAGATGCAAAGACATGATATCAAGAGAACTAATGAAGAGCAAATTGAGAAGCTGGCCGATGCACTTCCAGAAGGAGAATGGACAATGTATCTGATTATTTTTAAGAATAGTCCATCTTGGAGACATTTTAAGTTGTCGTCTTTCATTGACAGACTTGAAGGTCATGAAATGGAATTGATGAAGATTGCAAAATCAAAAACATTAATGTTGTTCAGGATGTCGGAGTTTATTACAAAGGTGGTGTTCCAGATACTCCGATTCAAAGTCCAAAAATCCAAACGGCACTTAGTGCAAACATGAATAGATCAGATCAGTCGTCAAAAATCAGTATTCTCCAAGCACTGGTTATTCATATGTTGGTTCAAATTCTTCTTCTCAAAGTCAATCTTATCAGACAAGCCAATCCACTTCTAATTCAAATGTTTTCCAATGCGACATAGCAGTTGATTTAAAGAATTTGTTTCCTGAAAAAGTTGCAAAACAGCACATAGCACTTCTTGCTACAGTTTTGGAATCGTATGAAAGTCTTCTTGCTAGAAAGATCGGAAATCCTGATATGACAGCTGAGTATTATGATCAGGTAGATGAGGAAGAGTTGGAACTGATGGACATCAAATGGTCCTTAGCATCGATTATCCGGAGGGTTTCAAAATTTGTAGCACTCACTGGAAGGGATATTGGTAATTCAAACAATAAACTTGGTTTCAACAAAACGAAAGTTACTTGTTTCAGATGTCGACAAAAAAGGGCACTTCAAACATGAATGCCATAACCAAGAAGGTAGTGGAAACCAAAACCCTTTTGGAACCGGTAATGAATATTACAAGAAAGCGCTGCAATACAAATCATATCCGAATAGAACACAAGTTGAAGTTGAAGATAAACCTACAAAGAAAGCCGAACAAGCTCTTGTTGCCAATCATGAAGATGATGGTTTCGATTGGAACAAATACATTGGAAAGAAGACTAGTGTTGCTATGATGGCAAAGGTTGTGAATGAATCTGAGACATCATTTGTGGATGCTGCTATCGAAAATGCTATTCAAGAAGCACTAATGCAGAGAGCCGAGGAAGCTATCCTGGAGAATGCAGTTCTGGAAAGATACATGCAACAAACAGAGGAAGAAGGAATAGCTTACTTTGAGACGCAAAAGAAGAAGAGTTGAAAGAAGAAGCAGAAAAGGTAAAAGCTGAGGTAAGCATGTCTGAAAAGGAAGTTGTGAAAGTTGTGGAGGTTGAAAAACCTTGCACAAAGTGTGCAAGTCCTTGTGAACCTTGTTTGGATAAAGTCAAAGTCATAAGAGAACTGAGTGAACATAATGAAAACTTTCGTTATGATTACAGAACCATAAAAGAAGCTTATCACAAAATATAAGGCAAATACAAACATGTTGAAAGAGCTAACAGTGAACTCAACGCTAATGTCACCATGTTAAATGCCACAGTTATTGAAAAACAAAAGGCAATTAACATGTACATTAATACAATTGCTGAGACAAAGCGTGAGTTTCACGAAATGAAAATTGAAACAGAAAGAGTCAGACAATTACTAAAAAGTTACACCACAAACGCATATGTCATTGATCACATTCTTCCTACGATCAAGTCAGAGGATAATATTGATAATTCAAAGCGTAAAGTTTACGGAAATGTTCCTCCGTCATTTCTTTCAAGTTACTGCTGCAAGAAAGATTATGATATTGAAAAGGCATTTAATCTTTTACTTCTTTCAGAAAAGAAAGTTAATTTGCCTGAGAACATTGACGTAGACTTTACAAAATCAAATGATGACAATGAATCGGTGGTAAAAGATGTGGTAAAAAATGTCTTGGGAAATGATTCTGATGACGGCAGCTTTAAAAGCGCCAACTCGAGTTCAAACAGTTCTGGTTCACAATCTGAAAGTAACGATACATCATCAGAAAATGATTTAAGTGATGATCCTAATGTTGTCAGGTACAAGGTTAAGGAATCTGATAGATTATATTTCAATGATAGCTTTCTGATTCAGAATGTGAAAGAAGATCAAATCAATAAACTGTTTAAACTTGTGGAAGTTTCATTAGATGATCTTGAGAAAAATGAAAAGAAATTTTATTCTAAACCGAAACGGAATTTTAACAATTACCGTAGAAACGGTGGTGATTTTCCTAAGAACAGGAGAGCAGGTTTAGGTTTGGAAGAAGCTGAAGATGAACCGAAGAAGAATCAGAAGTCAACGTTCCAGGAATACAAAGGTAAGAACATAAAGTTTGTGTACGGAATGAGCACGGTTCAAGAAGAAAGCTTGATAGGTAAGAAGTCAAACGATGATTTCAAGAAAGAAAAGGAACTTCGGGACAAGGCTAATTCCGCAAGTGGAGTAAAACCCACTAGTGGACAGGTTCATGACACTCGGACTTGCTTCAAATGCAATGAAGTTGGTCACATTACTCGTAAGGTCCGAAGTCTAAGCCTGTGTATCCCCAAAGAAAAGAAGTCTCAAGAGAGGTAAAACAAAAGCAATCTGAAAATGATCAAATCAGGATTGTAAAAAAAAATATTGACATCAAAGAAATGAAACGAAATGTTGAATCCAATCTTGAAATAAAACCTAAAAATGAATCAAAATTTGAAAATTTAATTTTTCAAAAAGGAGAGACTTCAAAGTCAAACAATGATTCTAGGTTTTATATCAAGAAAGCTAGAGTTAATTCTCAAGCATGGATTGCTAAAAAGAAATCACCTGAAAAAGTGAAGATTGTTTGTGATAGAACCGAAAATGTTAATTAATCAAGAAAGATAAAAGTAAAATTGATTGTGAGATTGAAGGTTGTGATGTTGAATATGCTTATCAAAGAGCATACGAAAGTGATTACGAAGAGGTGTATGAGGAGTTATATCCAAAACCCAAGACCAAGAAGGCTTGGGTTGAATTTTTTAACTAAATCTTTTCATGTGCAGGAGTTCCAAGATCAGATTATAAAAGTTGATTCGAGATTGATGAGCTTCATAATATTTAACTTATCTAGAATGTTAAAATCTTTGTCATTTTGAGGGGGAGTAGTTAAGAAGAAAATTTTGAAAAAAGTCAAAATTATGAAAATCCACACCGTTGAACAGAAAAACTGATTTCAAAATTTTTACAAGTTCAAACTGCTTTTACAAGTGGTAAATGAGTTTAATAATTGTTTGTTAAACGAATGCAGAAACAGGATTGAGAAAAGGATCGGACGACGAGTTCTTGGGATCCTCATGGTGTGTTACATTTTTAGAAGAATTTCTTTAAATCCAAAAAATATGTTTTTGATTTTAGGGGGAGTAAGAAAATTTTAAAAATTGTTGAAAAATCAAAAACATATGAAAATGTTGAAAAATCAAAAACATATGAAAAGGTTGAAAATTCAAAAAAATATGAAAAATTCAAAATGTATAAAAACATTGAAAAAGACAAAAAGAATTCAAAGTCATATACGGAAATGATAGTACATCAGTGGACTATCACAATATGCTAAAGAATTGTAAATTTAAAAAGTGATAAACAAGTCTTACTGTGGATGTGTCGATAGGCTTTACACGTTCAGTAGATTGTTTCCGGGATATAAACTAAATTTTACAACTGCTTAATCTTGTGGATTAACATATCTTCGATATATGGACTTAGTACTCCGAAATTTCGTTTGAAAGATTGCCTGATTCTGAGATACGAGGTCTTTATAGATAGTTGATATCTGGGGTATTATACAAGTTCTTCTGATTTTGCGGAAGCAATAGCCTAGAACTTTTGTAATACTTTCGCTATAAAGCCCAAACTGTATGCAAAACTTGAAAAGTATCGAAAGATATAATCATTTGCAGTGCTGAAAAGATTCCTTAAGTGGAACACTCCTGAAAGACGAGCCTTCATCTTTTTGTCTTTACGGTAGTACTAACCTGAGCTCTCAAGGCCTCACATAACCCAAAATACAGATATCAATTACGCTATACTCACCTGTAAGATGAAATCTATGGAATCTGGATTCGGGAGCATATTCAAGAGGTGGGAACCGTAGTTAATTCAAGTTTCATAATTCTTATCAAACTTATCTTGAAACAATTGAGAAATGTGATGATGTTTAAAAGGATAAACATATTGACAATCTAGGTAAACAAGTTTAGAACTTAAAGTCTCAATAAGGTCAACGGTACTGGTGATATGTCTCAATAAAACTGATATGATCCTTAGATGCAAATTCACAAAAATTTGTCTGTAAATATGTTTGTACATAGTTTACTTTACTTGTTAAAAGTTCTGTAAATACTTTACTTACTTTTAAAAAATCCAAAAAGATTTTCAACGAGCCAATGTTGAAGAACGGATCATCGAAGTCTGGAATGAAAAAGTTCATTAATTTGAAACTTAAAAATTGAAGATAATACCAAGTGTTCACAACGGGTTTAGCCAAGATCATTAACTTGGACTTGGTTGACATATTTGGTTAATCAATGTCGTTAACTTGGACTTGATCAACTAAGTGGATTTTCACAAATCAAATAATAAAAATGTGAAAGTTGAAGGTTTTAAACGTCAAATGTTTCAAGGTCATTAATTTGAACTTGAAATAACTGAAAAATGAAGATTTGAAGTACAAGTTTTGTACAGGTGGTATGTAATACATGTGGTACAAAACTTCAAAGTTAGAATCTGAAATGTTTATTTGAATTCCCAAGTACTTTGAAACAGGAAGTAAAGTTTTAGGGGGAGCAGGATGAAACGTGATTGAAGATAAAGCTCAAAGCTAGGGGGAGCATAGCTCATAGCAAGGGGGAGCTTGGAGATTAAAGTTTTATCAAGTTAAATTGAAGAAAAGAGAACGTTTGAAGATCATAAAGTTTAATGCTTATTCAAGGAAAAAGATAAAGACTCAGGAACTTATTTGAAGTCTGGTGATTACGAGGCATTCAAAGAAGACTATGACACTTGAAGACTGACGAGGATGATTATTGTCAAAGATGTCTATGAAAGAAGATAATTGCGGCAACATCCAAGGGGGAGTCTGTTGGTGCATATGTCTGTTGCCTTCGTCATTACACGAGAACGAGTCTGGAATAAACAAGAGTTTCTGAAGACCGAACAAGACAAAGTAAAAGGGAGTCTATTGGTGCATAACGTTTGTATATTAGTCTTGTATCGAGTCTGTATAGAATAGAATTGATTAGGCTAGCTATACGGAGTATTTATGTGAAATAGGGTCAAGTTCGCCCATGAAGGACTTGGATTGTCAAGTTCGGCTGAACTTGCTAAGGCAAGTTCGAGCGAACTCATACCTTCCATGAGCGGACTTCTACTACTATATACCTAGCTTGTCTCATTCATTGTAATTTTGTCAAATCAGAGGCGAAGCTCTGTCGGATCCGGATCTCGAATGTATTGAACTTTAGATCAATGAAAACAACTATTAAACGAGTAATTCTTTTTATTTGGTTAACTTGTCATTAGTTTCCGCCTAATCGCACAATAAATAACAAATTTAGGTTCCCGTGCTAATCGTGGACGTTCCTACAGTATAACCAGCATATGAAGAACTTTGACTTGGAGAAGAATTTGCATTTGCACTAAATGTTGTTTGGATTTTCGGGCTTTGAATCGGAGTATCAGGAATACCTCCTTTGTCATAGACACCGACATCTTGAACAACATTAGCATTCTTTGATTTCGCAGTTTTCATCAACTCCATTTCATGACCTTCTAATTTGTCAATAAAAGATGACAACTTGAAGTGTCTCCAAGATGGACTATTCTTCGGAATCGTCAGATATGTTGTACATTCTCCTTCTGGAAGTGCATCGGCTAACTTCTCGATTTGCTCTTCATTAGACCGTTTGATATCATGTCTCCGCATCTGAACCATGAGGTGACAGTATCTATCAATCATCTGCTTCATTGTTTCACCTTTAATCATCGTGAAGATCTCGAATTCTTTCTTGATTAAAGCCTTTTTGCTTTTGATCATTTCATTACTTCCTTTGAATTTTTCATAAAGAGAATTCCATAATTCTTGCGAAGTATCATATTCTTGAAAAAGTATAAGATATCTTCCTTCACTGATTGTTGTATCAAGCTGATCATTTTGTTCTCCGCAACATAGTTATCTTTGTCGGCATTTGAAAACTTGTTCAGCGGAAGATCTTGATCACGTTCATCTTTTGGCCATTTGTAACCATCCTCAACTGCAACCCAGCTGTTGAATTGATTCGCTTGTATCCAGTTCACAAACTTTTCTTTCCATCCTTCAAATTCATCCATGCTCATTAGCTTTGGCGGTTTCGACGTAGTACCCATCTCGTTGTCGATATTCATCTGGTTCGCCGCAAGAACATTAGCATTTGATGAATAAGCCATTTGAGAAACGAACACGTTGTAGAAATCTTCCATTTTGATAACCTGAAGACTTATCTGAAAATACAATAAAAAACCACTCGAAAACTAATTAGTAATAGACAATTTTAGCAAAAATTGACGTTTTAACTTTCAATCGGTGCGTTAAAAACATTTAAAATTTTTCCGAAAATTTTTTTTACCCGATTATATCTTTAAAATCGTCTCGTTGATACAATTCTAACGATATATAATGTTCGTGACGTTTTTAGAAACTTTAGACAAGTTCGGATGAACTTGTCACAGACTTATCAAGTTCGGTCGAACTTGATGTGGAATTTGATAAAAATCACACTTTAGAGCGGACTTGTGAAAAGATTTCAAGAAACAGGTAAGTTCGGTCGAACTTAGGTGAAATTTCAATAAAATTATCAAGTTCGGGCGAACTTGTGAAAGAATTCCAACAATAATTGATCAAGTTTGGGCGAACTTGATCAAAAATATTGAATTTTCTTGCAGGTTCGAGCGGACTTATACAAAACCTTGAAAAATCTATCAACTTAGGTCGAACTTGATCAAAATTAGTGAAATTTTAATCCAGTTCGGTCGAACTTGATGTTAAGTTTGGCTGAAACTTGTTTCCAAAACATGGTTTTTCCAACTTTTTGATATCAATTTGATTGAATTTGATGTCCAAACTCTCAGGGGTTTGTTATTAGTGTGTTTTACATGACATATTCAAAAATCACCCATTTTTTACCATGAAATCATCAAGTATGTGAAAATGTTAAGAAAAATGATAGAATGGAGATGAAATAGAGAAACTCTTGTCTTGATTCCAGCAAATTTAGCTATCCAAGCTCTGATACCACTTGTAGGAACGTCCACGATTAGCACGGGAACCAAATTTGATATCTATTGTCAGATTAGGTGGAAACTAATGACAAGTTAACCAAATAACAAGAATTACTCATTTAAATGTTGTTTTCATTGATCTGGAGTTCAACATATTCAAGAACCGTATCCGACAGAGCTTCGTCGTCTCCGTGCCAAAATCTCTCCAAGTTACAAATGAAATCCCAAGGCACCTATTTATGGACTTGTAAGTACGCTAGAAGTGACTGAAGTTCGGGCAAACTTGACTTAGTCAAGTTCGGTTGAACTTGACTACTCAAGCACATCTTCGAGTGAACTTGCCTATATACACACTTAAATATGCCTACATTCTAATAGGTTAAGCCCTATTCACTCAGACTCGATACAAAATGACGTAGGCAACAGACATATGCACCAACAGTAACTGGGGACAAGCCCAAATAGCTGGGAACAAGCCCAAATAACTGGGGACAAGCCCAAATAATTGGTGTAAACTTGAGTATGGCCTAAACTGGCATCTATCCAGTCGTGAACGACATGAAAATGTCGAAACAATAGCTAACGTGAAAACGTTAGAAACCTTAGGAACGGATGTATGGTACGTCTACCATTATACTTAGGATCCTACATATAACCAACAGCAATGAAATTGTCAGCCCCTAAAGCGGGTACTGGTCCCATTGCCTCGAACTATACTTGGATAACGTGCGCTGCTGGCAGGGTGTTGAAACCCAATTCGTGTGAAAGGTGAAAACCTTTAAACCTTAGAAGGTGTTGGATACCTTAAACTGGGGACATGCCCAAAGTCTTGGAGAGGTGGCCAACCTCTTGATCCTTTGTAATAACTTCTGCAAAACTTGAAACTTGATAAGGTTGAATGTTGAAAATTCAACATCCTAACTTTAGAATAAATAATAAGAAGTACAATAAGAATGAAAGCATTAGTAAAACGTTACCGAATCAAGAATCTCATATCCTTTGAGGATCCTTCAATCTGAATTGATCATTAGGATACTTAAGGATCCCTGATCCTTTACATAAAATACTTTTTTAGGTGGATAGCATTCCAAGCTCTTGGAAGAAGGTCACCATCCATAGTCAGTAATCGATATGCCCCCTTTCCTGCCTCGGCTTCAATTAGATAGGGGCCTTCCTATTTTGGTTCCAATTTGCCATCAGAAGGATTCGTAGTATTCTGAAATGCTTTCCTCAGCACCATGTCACCAACTTGAAATCTTCTTATTCTGATATTCTTATTATAAGCACCAGCCATCCTTTGTTGATAACTAGCCAGCCTTATCCTTGCCAAGTTTCTTAATTCTTCCACGGTATCTAGGTCTTGAGCCAGAGTCTCAGCATTTGCTTCAGGATCACGGATGCTTGTTCTGGCTGTAGGGACTACCATTTCTGTAGGGATCACTGCTCTGCTCCAAAGATTTAGACAAAAGGAGTTTGACCCGTAGCATTCTTGGGAGTTGTTCTATCTGCCCATAAGACATATGGTAGTTCTTCAGCCCACTTTCCTTTCTTTGATCCAAGCTTTTTCTTCAAATTGTTGATGATGATCTTGTTGGATGATTCCACCTGGACATTAGCTTGTGGGTGGACTGGTGTTGATGTAATCATCCTAATCCCCCAGCTGTCACAAAAGTTAGTAGTTTGATTCCCAATAAACTGGGATCCATTGTCACAAACTATCTCTGAAGGAAATCAAATCTAGTAATAATATTTCTTTTGATAAAGGATATAACTTCCTTTTCTCTAACTTGAGCAAAGGCTTCAGCTTCTATCCATTTGGAGAAATAGTCAGTCATAGCCAACATGAATACTTTTCCCCATGGTGCCTTAGGATGCTTGCCAACTATATCCATTCCCCATCTCATAAATGGCCAAGAAGAGGATATAGGATGCAGAGGTTCTGCTGGTTGATGAAGAATGTAGCTGTGTCTTTGGCAGGCATCACATTTCCTTGCATACTCCATAGTATCCTTCTTCATTGTAGGCCAATAATATCCTGTCCTGAGGATCCTGGAGAATAGCGCTCTGCCCCCAGTGTGATTTCCACAATCTCCCTCATGAAAATCTTTTAAAACTTGTTGGATTTCCGGATCTTCAATGCATCGTAGATTGGGTCCTGCAAGAGATCTTTTATACAGAATGTCATTAATTATAGTAAATTGTGCTACCTTAATCCTGAAGGTTCTAGGATTCTCTCCAATGGGAATTTCTCCATTCTGAATGTATTTCAAGATTGGAAGGATTCAGGATCCCGAATTCGACTCTGGATTATCATTGGGTAGAATCGCTGTATCACCCACTATCTCCATTGTTTCTTTTTCCTCAATTGCAGGAGTTAGAACATTGATAATGTTGATGCATATGTCTGTAGCCTACGTCATCGTATAATATCGAGTCAGTATTTAGGAGCAAAATGTCGAAGTTTATGTATATTTAGGGACAAGTTCGCTTGAAATGCTAGTGTTGTAGTCAAGTTCGGCCGAACTTGACTAAGCAAGTTCGCCCGAACTTGCACTCCCACCAGCGAACTTGTGTTAGTATAAATAGGAGCTTTGATGTTTCATTTGTAACTTCAGAGATATTGTCACGACAAAGGCGAAGCTCTGTCAAAGTGTTTCCAGGATCTGTTGTCACACCCTCAATTTCCACTTGCGGAGTTTTACCGCGAGGCGTGTGAACAAACCAGAATCTGAAACACTAGTACGTCGAACGACTCTATATGATTTGATAATACGTTTTCCAAAATCACTTGTTGTAGATTTTATATTACCAATATTTAACAGAAGCATCAGTTTTTAAAGTTTGAGCGGAAGCATAAAATAAGTAGTAAAGCGGGCGCCAACACAAACGCCAATACAAATGAAAAATCCTAAAACAATATTAAATAATAAGACTCGATAAAAGATGTCTTGTTCAATGCATGTGCGTGCACCTAGAGCTCCTAGCGTCCTGAGAAACATGTAAAGAAACAAGTGTCAACATTTAAGATGAGTGAGTTCACAGGTTTTCATAAATTCGTTTGTTCGATTATAGTTTGTTTTCTCCGTTATCCTTAACCCGGGATAACGTATTGGTTCCATTATTCCAACCCGGAATAATAAGTTGTTGTTTCCAATATTCCAAACCCGAATATAAGTGTTGTTCAATATTCAAACCGATATAAGTTGTTTTCCAATATTCCAAACCCGGAATATTAAGTTGTTGTTTCCATTATTCCAAACCCGGAATATTAAGTTGTTGTTTCCATTATTCCAAACCCGGAATAATAAGTTATTCGTAATTAAGTTCAATGTTAATATATATAGGTAGCTAGCCTAAAGTCATGTCACGTAAGAGTTCGCGATGGAAGCTGACTGTTGTGCCTCCGTTTTGCCAGGCCTATCACATGATCATGGCGAAGTTAGGCCAAATTATTCACCCGTTGACCATACCCGGTCGGCTAGCGCGACTAGCTCGGATGGGGCTTGTCGGGCCCAGTAGTACTACTTATAATTCCCCGCTATTAAACCCAATACTAACGATCCGAGAGATTGACGAGGACTTAAGTGATAAAGCTGCTTAGTGACCATAACATTACATTAACATTAACTTAGTTACCGAATAGTTATGTGACGTTAAATTCGTATAACGTAAAGAGATTGAGTTTGAGAGTGTATACATGTTTCTCCCCCTGTTGTTTAAAAACTAGATAAAGTTAGGGGCCGTGAACTCACCTTTATTTGCTCGGTTAGTGTAGCAAAGATGTTATAAGAGATGGGACCGCTAGTTGCGTCCTAACAAACCAATTAATTCCAAGTCAGTGTGTGAACACACCAATACAAATTCTACACGTAATTTACGCACAAAGTGATACACACAAACAACATATCTAACACTCAAACATGCATGCAAGTATCCTCATGTGATCCTAGTGATTAAAACAACTTATCATAACCATAAACCAATTCATGCCACAATTTGGTGCACACAATCACAAGTTATCAATTTCAGCTTAACACTCATAATTCAGCTGTTTTCTAGGATTTTTATAAAATAGTTCTAACATTCCAAAAATTCCAATATTTTTACAGTAGGTGACATTTATACCTTAGAAATTTATATAAATTTTCCAAGTCCTAAATCTTTACCAATTAACCATAAATATTAACATACTAGGCTGCAGTCAGATTACCGCTTTCTGACTGCAGTCCGCGGAAGAATTTATTTAAAAATCGCTGATCGTCCAATTAACAAAATTCCAGTTGGAGTTGCCCGGAAATTTCCATACCTAGTTGCTGTACAAAAATCATGACTCAACTCCCTACTGATTTTAAATCCAACTCGATAAACAACTAACAAAATTTCAGGATTTTCACAGTTTTAGTTACTGAACTTATTTGGCCCTTTAAAAATAGCAAACGACTTCAGAAAATTATGAATCCAGCGCCATTAGATTCCTTATTCAAATCTCTACGTTCTAGACATCAGAAAAATCCGTTTTTCGACAACTAACGACCGAGTTACAGCCAGATGAAGTCGGCTGTAACTATTACTCAGCAACTGTTTTCAGCATACAATTACTACAACTTGCATAAACCGTTCCTATTGATCAACCTAAGCGAGCAAGAACGATTTTTAATCATAGATCACTACTAATAACTTATCCATGCAAACCCTAGTTCTTACTTCTAGTTTTTACAAACAACACACACTTGCAAACTTGTGATTTCCGCAAACCAATTATACATGCAACTATAGATAGTTCAGCCGATTACTTAACACACACATAATCCGAAAACAACACAATCAGAACACATGTGTTCCGAATATGATATGACAAATTCAAGTCTTTTAACGGTAAAGTAAACGAACCGTGATTTAGATACAGAACCGATGATCAACAAAAATCGCCGCCGAGGACTAAGATGGCGAGGGCTGTTGCGACCGGGAGGAAGGAAAGGCTGATCTCGTGACCGAGGACTGAAGCTAAACTGTTTGCGATCGAGATGGGGTGTATTATGATTGAACTGGCGATCGAGGGAATGAGTAAAGGGCTGCCGTCGGCTGCTATCTTCGACTAGGGTTTCGTGAATTTTGAAGGAGTATGCATGGATGATATATATAGGCAAAGAGGGAGATGAGGGTTGCGGTTCGGATCCTGAATTCGCAGCCGAGGGACTAGGGTGGATTGGTTTGGGTTTGGGCTTGCTCTCGCGGCCAAG
The DNA here is from genome assembly GCA_947069175.1 of Scalesia atractyloides. Lineage (NCBI taxonomy): Eukaryota > Viridiplantae > Streptophyta > Magnoliopsida > Asterales > Asteraceae > Scalesia > Scalesia atractyloides. Next base: position 54,149,302 of record CAMTDV010000016.1, on the reverse strand, counting down.
GACTTGGGTTGCATGCAATGAGTTTCGGTTTGGGTTGTTCTCGGCCGAGTAGTTAGAATTTTAGGTCTAGGTTTGATCTCGGTTTGTGTTTACGATTTCGGGTTTGATCCTTGTTTTCTTTTGGCCGAAAACTTGGGTTCAAAGTTTAAACTTTGTTAACTCCTAGAGTCACAATGAACCAAAGTTGGTTCGTGTCGCAGTTCGATTCAGTTCGTGTACATATATACTGTAATTATTCTATAACTGAAACAATCACACAACACACATCACGTATTCATTTAATTCGTACACATTCGTACACATAGCACGTAATTAGTTTGACAAGTATTACGTTTAAGTTATCCGAAAAACCCGGGATGTCACATTATCCCCATGTTGAAAGAATTTTCGTCCCGAAAATTGAGTAAACGCGGTTTAGGAAAGTACGCGAAGTTACAAGAAGTTCCCAAGTGCCATACACAAAGATTTCCAAGTGCCACGCACAAAGAGTTAGTTCGTTTATGAAAGTACGCGAAGTTACAAGAAGTTCCCAAGTGCCATACACAAAGATTTCCAAGTGCCATGCACAAGAATTTAGTCAACTATAGTACACGAAAGTATAAGAAGTTTCCAGGTTGTCACATCATCCCCATGTTGAAAGAATTTTCGTCCCGAAAATTTAGTTACTGGTATCGTTAGATTGCTGCTCAGTTGCGAAGAGGTGTGGGTATTTGCTTTTCATTTGGTCCTCTCTTTCCCACGTGAACTCCGGTCCACGCTTAGAGTCCCAACGAACCTTAACGATCGGAATCTTGCTGTGCCTTCGAGTCTTGAGCTCACGATCCATGATCTCGATAGGCTTTTCCACGAAGTGTAGTTGTTCATCCACTTGGATCTCATCCAATGAAATGACTAAGGTTTCATCTGATAGACACTTCTTCAGATTTGACACGTGAAAAACGTTGTGAACTCCACTAAGTTTGGCAGGAAGGTCTAATTGATAAGCTACGGGTCCGATACGTTTCAAGATTACAAACGGGCCTACGTACCGTGGGTTAAGTTTGCCCCGTTTTCCAAAGCGGATTACACCCTTCCAGGGTGACACCTTTAGTAGGACGCGGTCGCCTACTTGAAATTCGAGCGGTTTGCGTCGTTGATCAGCGTAGCTTTTCTGTCGATCTCGTGCCGCCGCCATGCGGTTTCTGATTTGTACAATCTTTTCGGTAGCCTCAAGTATTAACTCAGGGCCTGTGAGTTGACTGTCACCGACTTCTGCCCAACAGACCGGTGATCTGCATTTACGACCGTATAATGCCTCAAACGGTGCTGCCAAGATACTCGTATGATAGCTGTTGTTATATGAGAATTCTACTAGAGGCAGGTGGATTTCCCAACTATTTCCAAAGTCCACTACGCATGCCCTAAGCATGTCTTCCAAGGTTTGTATGGTCCTTTCGCTTTGACCATCAGTCTGGGGGTGATAAGCTGTGCTCATATCTAGGCGTGTTCCCAACGCTTTCTGGAGTGACTGCCAGAAGTTTGACGTGAAGCGAGCATCTCTGTCTGAGATGATGGACGTTGGCACTCCGTGCCGAGAAACTACTTCCTTAATGTAGATGCGAGTCAACTTCTCCATCTTATCTGTTTCTTTAATAGCTAGGAAGTGTGCGGACTTAGTTAAACGATCCACAATCACCCAGATGGTATCGCAACCACCCAAGGTTCGTGGGAGTTTAGAGATGAAATCCATTGAGATCTGATCCCATTTCCACACTGGAATCTAGGTTGTTGGAGTAGCCCCGATGGCTTTTGATAATCCACCTTGACTTTTGCACAAGTCAAACATTTACTCACGTAGGTGGCTATATCGGCTTTCATGTTGGGCCACCAATACGCAGCTTTAAGGTCTTGATACATCTTATCCGAACCCGGATGAACAGAGTATCAGGATTTGTGAGCTTCATCCATGACCAGCTCTCTGAGATTTCCGTAGAGAGGTACCCATATGCGATTCATAAAATACCGGGCTCCATTGGGCTTTACTTCCCAATCGCGCTCCATTTTTCCCACTGATTCGGCTTTGATGTTTTCCTCCTTAACTGCTTCTAACTGGGCGTCGCGTATTTGATCGGGTAGCCCCGAATGAATAGTGAGTTGTAAGGCTCGTACACGACGAGGTTTCAAGTGTTCCTTCCTACTGAGGGCATCAGCTACCACGTTAGCTTTACCCGGGTGGTACCGAATGGCACACTCATAATCGTTCAAGAGTTCGACCCAGCGACGCTGTCGCATGTTTAACTCCTTCTGATCAAAGATGTGTTGGAGGCTCTTGTGGTCCGTAAAGATTGTGCACTTCGTTCCGTAGAGGTAGTGTCTCCAAATCTTAAGTGCAAACACTACTGCTCCCAATTCCAGGTCATGCGTCGTGTAGTTTTTCTCGTGAACCTTCAGTTGTCGCGACGCATACGCGATGACCTTATCGCGTTGCATGAGTACGCATCCCAATCCATGAGTGGAAGCATCACAATACACTACAAAGTCATCTGTCCCTTCCGGCAAGGACAGAATGGGTGCACTGCAAAGTTTCTGCTTCAGCAATTGAAATGCTGCTTCTTGCTTGTCACCCCAAGCATACTTGATGCCTTTCTGGGTGAGGGTAGTGAGCGGTTGTGCGATCTTTGAGAATCCCTCGATAAAACGTCTGTAGTAACCAGCCAACCCCAAAAATTGGCGGATCTCCGTCGGTGTCTTGGGTGCTTCCCAGTTTTTGATGGCTTCAATCTTGGCAGGGTCTACGTGGATACCCTTTTCATTCACTACGTGCCCGAGAAACTGAACTTCCCGAATCCAGAAATCACACTTCGAAAGCTTGGCATATAGCTTTTCCTGTTGAAGTAGCCCTAGCAGTAATCGTAGATGTTCAGCATGTTCTCCTTCACTTTTGGAGTAGATGAGTATGTCATCGATGAACACAATGACAAACTTGTCGAGGTATGGCTTACACACGCGGTTCATGAGATCCATGAACACCGCAGGTGCGTTGGTGAGACCGAAGGGCATGACCAAGAACTCGTAATGGCCATACCGAGTGCGAAATGCCGTCTTGGCGATATCTTCCTCCCTGACGCGTAGCTGGTGGTAACCGGACCGTAAATCAATATTAGAGTAGTAACTTGACCCTTGAAGTTGGTCGAATAGATCGTCGATGCGAGGTAACGGGTATCGGTTCTTGACAGTAACCTTGTTGAGTTCCCTGTAGTCGATGCACATGCGGAAAGTCCCGTCCTTCTTCTTGACAAACAGGACTGGAGCTCCCCATGGCGAAACGCGTGGTCGGATAAATCCTTTTTCTAATAGCTCCTGAAGTTGGGTAGATAGCTCCTGCAGCTCGGCTGGAGCTAGGCGGTATGGAGCCTTGGCAATAGGAGTTGCATTGCTTGCCAATTCGATTTCAAACTCCAATTGCCGATGTGGTGGAAGACCAGGTAGTTCTTCTGGGAATACATCGGAAAAAATCACGGACGACAGGGATGTCTTGTATACGTTCCTTGTCCTTAGGCTGTTCGGTAATTAGTGCGAGTAAAGCGAAGGAATTCTTTCTCCGAAGATACTTCTGCGCTTGCATGAAAGAGATGATGTTGGTGACGGCGCTTGCCTTATCGCCTTGTACCGTCAGGATTTCGTCGTTAGAGAGCGGAATACGGATAGATTTTTCGAAGCAGAGAACTTCAGCCCGGACGTTGGATAGCCAGTCCATTCCGACTACCACGTCAAAACTACCCAGGGTAGTTGTCATCAGATCAATGTTAAAAGTGTGGCCCGCGAGTTTGAGTTGACAGCCGGATACGATTTGGGTCACATCTACAGATTTACCATCGGCTAATTCTATAACATAAGGGGTCTCTAATGGTTTAAGCGTGAGATTTAGGTTCTTCCTAAAAGACTCAGATATAAAGCTCCTATCCGCACCCGTATCAAAAAGCACAGAAGCAAAATGTTCATTAAGGGGAAACTTACCGGTGACCACGTTCGAGTCGTTTCTGGCCTCTCCGCGACCCAATGTAAATGCGCGACCTTTAGCACCTCCTGTGCCACCGTTCCCATTGTTGTTGTTATTATTGTTGTTGTGGTTATTGTGGTTGTGGTTGTTTCCACCATTATTGTTGTTGTTACGCAACTGTAGGCAGTCTCTTCTGAAATGAGCAATGCTACCACACTGATAGCATCCCCGGTTTATACCCTGCTGCTGACCCTGGGGCTGATTTTGATTTTGTCGGGACATGATTTCCCCGCGACAATCCTTTGCCGCATGTCCCACCTTGCCACATCGTTGGCAGCGGTTTCCAGCACAAGGGCTGTTATGGTGGAGATTACAGCGGTTGCACTGCGGCTTTCGACCTGCATAGCCGCTTGCGTTCGGGTTGTTGTTGTTGTTGTTGTTGGTGGTGGTGGGCTGATTTTGATGACCCCGGTGGCTGTTGTAGTGTTTGAACCGTTTCTGGTTCCCTTGCTGCGGATGAGATGACGAAGACTGTCGAATAGTGGAGTCTTCAAATTTTCTTTTGTTATCCGGGGCAACTTCAGTTGTACCCCGTGCTGGCAGTTTCTTCTGTTCCACCGCCTTATCGGTGAGTTTGTGAGCCAATCGGATTGCTTGATGTTCAGTTACAGGGTTACTAGACATTACCATACCCTGAATTTCCGGAACCAGACCCCCAAGATAGAACTCGAGTCTTTTCTCCACCGTGTTGGCCAATTCGGGACACATAAATACTAAGTCATGGTGTTTTGCGGTGTAAGCTTCAATTTCCGATCCCACCATCTTGTGGTTCCATAGAGCATGCTCTAACTGTTGCACTCTGTCTCGTGGACAGTACTCCTCTTTAATTAGGGCCTTGAACTCGGCCCATGCCGTTGCATTCGCAGCTATAAGTCCACGTGTTTGGACTTGGGCATTCCACCATGTTAGTGCCCCATCTTCCAGTGTTGAGGCTGCGTATTTGACCTTGTTGGCCTCTAGGCAGTTGCACATTTCAAAAACGGATTCTGATTTTTCGATCCAGCGGACCAGTCCAATGGGTCCTTCCGCCCCGAGAATTTGCTTGGCTTTGCGTCAAGGAACATCTTGTAGGGGTTAAAGCCCCCTCCTGCTGACAGAGAACAGGAAGTCAGCAAGGAATTTTACTAGCCTCACTATTAGATTTTCACGCGAAAATTTAATACTGGTTACCTGCCGGTTGGTTCTGAACACCCGCTAAAGCTGCGTTCACGTGCTCTTGAATCATGGCAGCTAGCTCTTCGGGCGTCCAGTTAAGGTTTCCACGTCTTCCAGTTGCCATTTAGATCTTCGAAACACAACACAAACACACTCCGATAAGTCTATATATCCAATATAGTTATCCTACTTCGTACTTTAATAATTAGTAAGTTATGTCAACTCAATATGTTAAATAGTCAAAAGTAATACTTGATTAACTTGAAATTTCAACTTCTTACAAAGTGCAAATCAAACATACGAATTCACTATAAAGTCTCAAGTTTAAACACAAGTGGGAAAATAAATAAACTGAAGGAAAACAAATAAAATAAACGAGACGTGTCAGTCGTCTACGTCTCCATCCCCCAAGTCACTGTCGTTGCCGTCATCCTGTGCGGCATTTCCAGCTTCTTCAGCTAGGTCCTCCTCCGGATCCTCCTCTGGATCCTCCTCAGGGTCCTCCTCTACCGGCTCTGGAGGGGCCGGTGCTGGTGCAAGTGCTTGGTTTTGTAGCTCCTGAATGTTCCAACTATTTTCCAGGACTCTGTCCTCAAGCCAGTCGGCCCTTATCTGCTCAGCACGCAGATCTCTGGCTATTGTGTTACGAGCTATCTTGCTCATACGATGCTCTTCCTTGAGCGAGTCGGTCTTTCCTGTAAGTTGTCGAATCATCCACCCTTGTGCTAGGATGGTTTCCTGCATTCTTTCTAACTGTTTTTGTTGTGTATGCACCAGGATTCTAAGCATGTCAATTCCTATTTCTACAGGATTAACCGGTTCAACCGGTACAGCAATGGTTGGGCTTAACGACGACTCCTCCCCAGAGCGAGCCTTTTCCTCGCCGCTGAGCGTGTCTCCACGCCATAAGGTGGTATGGGTTCCACCATTGGTGCCTTTCCTGGTGCCCTTGGTGGCGTAAGTCTGTCGGACAATGATGACGATGAGGATGATGACATTGCCTGTTAGGTCGTGTAGTTAGTTATGAGTTGTTTTCATTTCTTATTATGAAGGCATAATCTACCAAACACAGTTGTGATAACAAGATATAATAGTTCGGTGCCAAACTAAGTCTAGTGTCGTGATATCAGCTATAGTTTAGGACTACTTCTAATGCAAACCTGGTTCTCTATAGCTAGTGGCTCTGATACCAATCTGTCACACCCTCAATTTCCACTTGCGGAGTTTTACCGCGAGGCGTGTGAACAAACCAGAATCTGAAACACTAGTACGTCGAACGACTCTATATGATTTGATAATACGTTTTCCAAAATCACTTGTTGTAGATTTTATATTACCAATATTTAACAGAAGCATCAGTTTTTAAAGTTTGAGCAGAAGCATAAAATAAGTAGTGAAGCGGGCGCTAACACAAACGCCAATACAAATGAAAAATCCCAAAACAATATTAAATAATAAGACTCGATAAAAGATGTCTTGTTCAATGCATGTGCGTGCGCCTAGAGCTCCTAGCGTCCTGAGAAACATGTAAAGAAACAAGTGTCAACATTTAAGATGAGTGAGTTCACAGGTTTTCATAAATTCGTTTGTTCGATTATAGTTTGTTTTCTCCGTTATCCCTAACCCGGGATAACGTATTGGTTCCATTATTCCAACCCGGAATAATAAGTTGTTGCTTCCAATATTCCAAACCCGGAATATTAGTTGTTGTTTCCAATATTCCAAACCCAGAATATTAAGTTGTTGTTTCCAATATTCCAAACCCAGAATATTAAGTTGTTGTTTCCAATATTCCAAACCCGGAATATTAAGTTGTTGTTTCCATTATTCCAAACCCGGAATATTAAGTTGTTGTTTCCATTATTCCAAACCCGAATAATAAGTTGATTCGTAATTAAGTTCAATGTTAATATATATAGGTAGCTAGCCTAAAGTCATGTCACGTAAGAGTTCGCGATCGAAGCTGACTGTTGTGCCTCCGTTTTGCCAGGCCTATCACATGACCATGGCGAAGTTAGGCCAAATTATTCACCCGTTGACCATACCCGGTCGGCTAGCGCGACTAGCTCGGATGGGGCTTGTCGGGCCCAGTAGTACTACTTATAATTCCCCCGCTATTAAACCCAATACTAACGATCCGAGAGATTGACGAGGAGTTAAGTGATAAAGCTGCTTAGTGACCACAACATTACATTAACATTAACTTAGTTACCGAATAGTTATGTGACGTTAAATTCGTATAACGTAAAGAGATTGAGTTTGAGAGTGTATACATGTTTCTCCCCCTGTTGTTTAAAAACCGGATAAAGTTAGGGGCCGTGAACTCACCTTTATTTGCTCGGTTAGTGTAGCAAAGATGTTATAAGAGATGGGACCGCTAGTTGCGTCCTAACAAACCAATTAATTCCAAGTCAGTGTGTGAACACACCAATACAAATTCTACACGTAATTTACGCACAAAGTGATACACACAAACAACATATCTAACACTCAAACATGCATGCAAGTATCCTCATGTGATCCTAGTGATTAAAACAACTTATCATAACCATAAACCAATTCATGCCACAATTTGGTGCACACAATCACAAGTTATCAATTTCAGCTTAACACTCATAATTCAGCTGTTTTCTAGGATTTTTATAAAATAGTTCTAACATTCCAAAAATTCCAATATTTTTACAGTAGGTGAAATTTATACCTTAGAAATTTATATAAATTTTCCAAGTCCTAAATCTTTACCAATTAACCATAAATATTAAGATACTAGGCTGCAGTCAGATTTACCGCTTTCTGACTGCAGTCCGCGGAAGAATTTATTTAAAAATCGCTGATCGTCCAATTAACAAAATTCCAGTTGGAGTTGCCCGGAAATTTCCATACCTAGTTGCTGTACAAAAATCATGACTCAACTCCCTACTGATTTTAAAATCCAACTCGATAAACAACTAACAAAATTTCAGGATTTTCACAGTTTTAGTTACTGAACTTATTTGGCCCTTTAAAAATAGCAAACGACTTCAGAAAATTATGAATCCAGCGCCATTAGATTCCTTATTCAAATCTCTACGTTCTAGACATCAAAAAATCCGTTTTTCGACAACTAACGACCGAGTTACAGCCAGATGAAGTCGGCTGTAACTATTACTCAGCAACTGTTTTCAGCATACAATTACTACAACTTGCATAAACCGTTCCTATTGATCAACCTAAGCGAGCAAGAACCGATTTTTAATCATAGATCACTACTAATAACTTATCCATGCAAACCCTAGTTCTTACTTCTAGTTTTTACAAACAACACACACTTGCAAACTTGTGATTTCCGCAAACCAATTATACATGCAACTATAGATAGTTCAGCCGATTACTTAACACACACATAATCCGAAAACAACACAATCAGAACACATGTGTTCCGAATATGATATGACAAATTCAAGTCTTTTAACGGTAAAGTAAACGAACCGTGATTTAGATACAGAACCGATGATCAACAAAAATCGCCGCCGAGGACTAAGATGGCGAGGGCTGTTGCGACCGGGAGGAAGGAAAGGCTGATCTCGTGACCGAGGACTGAAGCTAAACTGTTTGCGATCGAGATGGGGTGTATTATGATTGAACTGGCGATCGAGGGAATGAGTAAAGGGCTGCCGTCGGCTGCTATCTTCGACTAGGGTTTCGTGAATTTTGAAGGAGTATGCATGGATGATATATATATGCAAAGAGGGAGATGAGGGTTGCGGTTCGGATCCTGAATTCGCGGCCGAGGGACTAGGGTGGATTGGTTTGGGTTTGGGCTTGCTCTCGCGGCCAAGGACTTGGGTTGCATGCAATGAGTTTCGGTTTGGGTTGTTCTCGGCCGAGTAGTTAGAATTTTAGGTCTAGGTTTGATCTCGGTTTGTGTTTACGATTTCGGGTTTGATCCTTGTTTTCTTTTGGCCGAAAACTTGGGTTCAAAGTTTAGACTTTGTTAACTCCTAGAATCACAATGAACCAAAGTTGGTTCGTGTCGCAGTTCGATTCAGTTCGTGTACATATCTAATGTAATTATTCTATAACTGGAACAATCACACAACACACATCACGTATTCATTTAATTCGTACACATTCGTACACATAGCACGTAATTAGTTTGACAAGTATTACGTTTAAGTTATCCGAAAAACCCGGGATGTCACATCTGTAACGTTGAATATTAATGAAACGGTGATTAAATAGAAACAAATGAATGTATCCAATGTCGCCTAAGCAAACGGATTCCGCACGTTTACCTTAGGTTTGTCAGATTAGTACCCGAACGATCCGTACAACGGACCTACAAGTGGTATCAGAGCAGGATTGGCCTAATTTGAAGACATTTGACATGGAACATCTCATCTTCTACTCATTTCTTCTATTTTTAACTTTTCTTGGACATTTCACGGATAAAATGGACTGATTTTCAAGTATAATACGTAAAATCCATAATAGATAAACCCTTGAAAAGATCAGAGCTTAAAACAAACGAATTCATGCCGAAAAATTGAAAAAACCATGTTTGAAAACACATGTTCGCTCGAACTTAATATCAAGTTTGCTCGAACTTGACTGAAAAATTCATATTTTTCATCAAGTTCGCCCGAACTTGATTGATTTTTCAAGGTTTTAGGTTAAGTTCGCTCGAACTTGCTTACTTTTCAATCAAATTTTATCAAGTTCGCCCGAACTTGATTAAAATTTGTTGAAAATCTAGTACAAGTTCGCCCGAACTTGCTTGTTTCTCTTCAAGCTTATAAAAATTCACCCGAACTTGCTTGTTTCTCATGAAACTTAGACAAGTTCGCCCGAACTTGTTAAATAGCTGAGTTTTACACGCTGTGACAAGTTCGACCGAACTTGTCCAAGGTTTCTAAAAAAAGGCATGAAAATCCCGAAAAACGTCTCGGACATTATATATCGTTAGATTCGTATGACGAGACGAGTTTAAAGCTCTAATCTGGTAAAAAAAGTTTTCCGAAAAAATTTAAACATTTTTAGCAAACCGATACGTTGATATTGTCGGTTAAAAAGTCAATTTTTTCTAAAAATTGTCTGTTTGTTAATCATTTTTCAAGTGTTTTGAACGACAGATTAGTTTGGAAAACGAAATGGAGTCCATGAAGCCTCCTATGTTGATGGATATCAATGAATATGATGTTTGGAAAGGAAAATTTGAGAGCCGGGTCAAAGCTACGCGTTTCCGTAGTTTGGTCGTGATTGAGACAGGTTATGTCATTCCTAGAGATGAAAATCAGCAAATTCTGGAGAAGTGCAAATATTCTACTCAACAACAAGATGATTATTTTGATGAAAAGAAAATGATTAATCTGATACAGCAGTCGGTGAAAGGAAATATCTTGAATCTGCTACCAGAATGGGATACGGTACAAAAGCTATGGAATGCTCTACATTGTAAATATCTGGAGCGTGCTGAGATGATTAAAAGCAAGAAGGTAAAGCCAGAGGTAAAAATTGTTGATAAAGAAGTGGTAAAGGTACAAATTGTGAAGGTCGAAAAACCTTGCACAAAGTGTACTGAATCTGTGTGCTTAAATTGTCAAAAATTCAAATCTATTAATGTCAAACTTTTGAAAGATTTGTAATGTTTGTCATTAGAAAATAAAAAGCTAAAAGAAAATGAAAAGAATTTTGAAAATCAAATAAAAATTTTAGAAAATGAAAAATTACAAAATGTGAAATACTTTCAAAATAATATAAAAATTTTAGAAAATGATAAATCTGTTTTGAATAAAAATGTTATTGAAAAACAAAATATAATAAACTCGCATCTTGAAAAAATTAGAAAACTTGAACAAGATGTTGAGATTGCAAAAAATAAAATTGATGATTTAGAAAAACAATTGATAGGTTTTGTGACTTCATCTGTAATGTTAGATCAGATATGTCCTAAACCGTTCAGTAAGAATAAAAAGGAAATTCCAATAAGTGACAAAGTCACAAATTATGACGATGTCATAATTAAGGATTGTGATGATAATACCGATGATGAAAATGATAAAAAAGAAATATTTTTTAAACTAAAAAAAAATTTTCAAGAAACTGTTCTACAATCTGCTAAAAAAGGTGAATGCTCATCACAAAAACCTTCTAAGCAGAATGGAGAACAAAAACAACATGAAAAAAAAATTCTAAAAATTTTCAAAACAAAAATAAAAGCTCATCGGTACGGTCATCCAATCATTATCAAAACTCACAAAAATTTGAGAATAAGTGGTGCAGGTCGGATCACAGTGCTTCAAAGTCAAATCAATTTTATAGAACAAGCAGGAAAGATGACTACTACATGTCAAATCAATGTGCTGATTTGGGTGTTTGGTCTGAATGGAGAGATTGGTACGATAACAGAGTGCGTTACAACTGTGGATTTGGTGGACACATTGCTGTTAACTGCCTGGAAAAGAGATTGATACGAGAAGATGCTATAAATGTCAAATCAAATGTCATATTTCAAGGGATTGTCCGACTAATCTGAAAAGAAGATCGGTTAAATCTCAGGGGGAGAAAAGACCAGAGGAGAAGAAAACAGAGAAGAAAAATGAGAAAACTGTAGAGAAGCCCAAAGAACAAAAACTCAAGTTATCACGAGGGCAAAAAGACAGATTGAGAAAAAAGAGGAAAAAAGTTAGAGAGTATTTGGAAAAAGTTTGTCCTCGAATACGTCTAAAAAATCAGATAAAAGTTCTAATAAATCATTTTACTCACAGTCAAATAAAACAAATTCATCAGATACAAATCTGAGGATAAGAGAGAGCAGTGGAGAAAAATTTGATAATTCAAACAGTTAAAAAATCAAAGAAAGTAAAATTTTCAAATAAAGTTTATATCAAACTATTTGAATATCAAAAAGAGTGTGAATGTTTGTTTACTTCAGATGTTAATGATTTTGGTAAACCTAAATCCAGAATGGATTGGATTCCTATTCAAAACTAATTGAAGTTTGTTTGAATGTGTAGGATAACTAAGCTTCAAGCCAAACGTCATTTGAGAAGCAGTTGTTGTTCATGCAGAGAGACAAGAGACAGGAGTGATATTCCACACAAACAAAATGGTAGTCTCGCGTTCACATTCGTAAAGAGCCGTTAAATGGTTAAATTGGAAGATTCTTATTTTCGATTTTAATAAGATGTATTCAATTTTAGGGGAGGAAAAATTTTAAAAATTGTAAAAAAATTCTTGTAAAATTGAAAAATATCGTTTCGAAATCATTTTAGACAGATAAAATGATTGAAAAAGCCAAAATCAATAGAAAATCTTAAAATATCAAAAACATTGAAAAATGAAAAATGAGATTACTTGTGGGCAAAAAGGAAATGATAGTACATCGTTGGACTATCACAGTACGCTAAATATTTGTAAAGTTTAAAAAGTTATAAACAAGTCTTACTGTGGATGTGTCGATATGCTTTACACGTTTAGTAAATTGTTTCAGGGATATAAACTAAATTTTACAACTGCTTAATCTTGTGGATTAACATATCTTGGATATATGGACTTAGTACTCTGAAATTTCATTTGAGAGATTGCTTGATTCTGAGATACGAGGTCTTTATAGATAGTTGATTTCTGGGGTATTATACAAGTTCTTTTGATTTTGCGGAAGCAATAGCCTGGAACTTCTATAATACTTTTGCAATAAACCCCTAAATTGCATGCAATCTTGAAAAGTATCGAAAGATCTAATCATTTGCAGTGCTGAAAAGATTCCTTAAATGGAACACACCTTAAAGTCAAGCCTTCATCTCTTTGTCTGTACGGTAGTACTAACCTGAGCTCTCAAGGCATCGCATTACCCTGATACAGATATCAATTACGCTATATTCACCTGTAAGATGAAATCTAGGGAATTTTGATATGGGAGTATATTCAAGAAGTGGGAACCACAGATAAGTCAAGTTTCATAATTCTTACCTTAACATATCTTGGAACAATTGAGAAATGTGTTAAAGTTTAGGTGGATAAACATATCGACAATCTAGGTAAACAAGTTTAAAACTTAAAATCATTAAAAGGTCAACGGTACTGGTGGTATGTCTCAAAAACTGATATGATCCTCTAGCACGTTTTCTCACAAAAATATAAACTGTAAATATTACATTTTAGTTTGTTTACATTTCTGCATTCAATATTAAAAATCCAAAAAGATTTTCTTTCAAAATCTTCCATGGTAACCTGATACTGTTGAATGTGAGCCGGGCCAAGAGACTGTTAAGAAAATGTTTGTGTGTGGACACGTGTGATTGTTCTTAATCGTCAAATCTTAGATATTCAAAGCATCATTTGAGGGGGAGCTAGATAAATACGTTAATTAAAGATACCAGAAAGCTCAAAGCAAGGTGGAGCATGGATGTTAAAGTTATTCAAGATATAAAGATCAAGAGAACATTAAAGACTCAGGAACTTAATTGAAGAATGATGACTACGGCAACATCCAAGGGGGAGTCTGTTGATGCATATGTCTGTTGCCTACGTCATCGTATAATATCGAGTCAGTATTTAGGAGCGAAATGTCGAAGTTTATGTATATTTGGGGACAAGTTCGCTTGAAATGGTAGTGTTGTAGTCAAGTTTGGCCGAACTTGACTAAGAAAGTTCGCCCGAACTTTCACTCCCACCAGCGAACTTGTGTTAGTATAAATAGAAGCTTTGATGTTTCATTTGTAACTTCAGAGATTTTGTCACGACAGAGGCGAAGCTCTGTCAAAGTTTTTCCAGGATCTGTAACGTTGAATATTAATGAAACGGCGATTAAATAGAAACAAATGAGTGTATCCAATGTCGCCTAAGCAAACGGATTCTGCACGTTTACCTTAGGTTTGTCAGATTAGTGCCCAAACGATCCGTACAACGGACCTACAGATAATAGGTATCTTTACATCCTCGGGCATCTTCAGTGATGATGCTAGATTGGCCAAGGCATCTGCTTCTGCATTTTCTTCTCTAGGTACCTGTGTAAGGCCGAAAAAAGCAAGAGAGTCTGCCAATTTCTTGACTATCCCCAACTATTTGATTAGTTTCTCACCTTTAACAGTATAAGAACCATTATAGTGATTAGTAATTATTAGAGAATCCACAAACACTTGAAGATACATGATCCTCATCTGCTTAGCTAATTGCAAACCTGCTATCAAGGCTTCATATTCAGCCTCATTAATAATTGTCTGAAACTCACACGCTATAGACTGGGGTATAATGTCCCCCTGTGGCGATTTTAGTAGTAGTAGCCCTAGTCCAGTTCCTTTGACATTTGAAGCTCCATCTGTGAAGAGTGTCCTAGGATCCTTGGTCTCTTCAAGTTGTTGCACTTCTAATTCAGCTTCTCTTTGTAGATCTCTACTCAAAATCAGCCACAAAGTCAGCCAAAGCTTGGGATTTAATAGCAGTTCTGGGCTCATACTTAATGTCATATGCACTAAGTTTAACAGCCCATTTTGCCATTCTTCCCGACATCTCTGGTTTCCTGGGAACATTCTTAATAGGAAAGTTAGTTTTAACAAGAATAGTATGAGTTTCAAAATAATGTCTTAATTTAGTAGAAGCCATGATTAGAGCATGATTAGAGCAAGAATTAGTTTCCCGACATCTTAGCAGCTATTTCAGTGCCGATCTAGTGAGTTTGGATCTGAAGCCCTTACAAGGACAGGCTTCTTTTAATCTTTCTGGAATAGGGTTGATCTCCATTCTTTCTCGGTACTGTGCCACATGCTCCTCTGGATCAATCGTACCATCGTACAACTTCATGTTGGGGGTTTGAAAGCGTTTTGGTATCTCAGCATTGCATATAGGAGGTGCAAAACGAGACACCCTATGACTTCCATCTGGGATCTCAGGAATGGGCTTAACCACTCATGGGACGCTGGATATCATATCCTCAAGCTTCTGAAGTTCCCGTGCCATAGCCTGATTGATACTTGTATCCTGCATGGAACCGTAATTAGTACCAAAAGATGTATTGACATGGTTACCTCCTGATTGGTTTGGAACCGGTATAGCAGAAGTGTATCCAAAAGTAGACACTTTAGGTGCAACAGTTGGAACAGATGAAGCAATAGTCTGCATAGGGATGAAGTCCCCTTTGTGAACTTCAGAATCCTTGAATATCTGACTTCCTGAGGATCCTTGATCCTGAAAGACATTGGGTCTAGGATACACGGGTGCTGAGGGCCTTGAAGGATACTGCATGGATCTTTGAACCTGAGAGGAGGATCCTTGAACCTTATCCCAAGCGCAGGATCCTTGATCCTTAGAAAAGGATCCTTGATGTTGGAAATAGGATTCCTTTGGTGCAACCGACTCTAAATATCCTCCTGAGCTGAGATAGCCTCCTTGATGTTGATTTGAGGATCTATAAGGTTGGTAATGAGATGCTTGTGGCTGTGTCATTGCTAATGATCCATATTGTAATCCTGAGGATTCTTGAGCCTTTGTCATCGCCATGGATCCCTGCTGGTAATTGGAGGATCCTTGGATTTGAACACCAGATCCCCTTGAATGTTGGATTGTTGACGCCGGAGAAGTGAAATCTAATGATCTAGGCATCAGCGGAGAGTGATCCTCCATTGATCTCTTCTGCTTCTTGATTTCATCAATCTCCCTGAGGATCCTCTGGTTAGTTTTGTCTTGTTGTTCCATGTATCCTTTCATCTGCAAAATCAAAGTAGACAGATCATTGTTAGTAGGTGTAGAGGATGAAACAGTAGAAGCCTTCGAGAAACTTGTGTTGGCTTCTTCTGAGCATTATCAGCACTCATTGCTGGTGCAGTGGGAATGGGAGGTAATGATGCACAAGTCTAAGATGAGGTGACCACCGGCATGGCACTTGAAGCAGATTTTGCATGAGAAGCCATGTAGTTAATGTAGATGAACAGAAATGAATGAAACGAAAGGAATTTTTAGAATGGAAGCACCGATTGCCCCACGGTGGGCGCCAAACTGTTTTGGTCAAAAATCACAACAAGGATAATGTAACCAAACTTTGAATATGAGGTTTAGTGCTTGGTTAAACGAACAAATGTATGAACAAATATCAAAAGTAAATGACAATGAACACAATGATATGTACGAGGAAAAAGCCCTTGATCAAGAATTGATCTCCGGCATAAAAAACATCGGGTGATGGAAACTACCGATCACCAACTATATTGAACAAGAAAGATTACAACTTTGGAAATATTGATCTTGTTACAATAAGAATTCTAATGAGTGTTCGAGAGAGTAGCAACAGTATGTATGCGAGTGTGTGTTTGGTCAGATTGTGTGTCTATCAAGCTCAATATCCCACTAAATATCTAGCTAATCTCATTAACTAACTCTCCAAAATCCATGCAAGCTCCCTACGTTCACATATAATGGTCATGGCTTTACTTGCACGTGCTAGAAATGGCATATTCCTCCAACATTCCCTCGATGACTTAGTCGACGATTACCTGCATACATAAACTAACACAAAGGAACAATTATCAGCTAACACAAATATAGGTAAGGATCCTTGATCCTTAGACTCCATGCGATTTCCGTTAAGGATCCGTGATACAGGTTCAGTCTCAGGATGGATGATCCTTGGCATAAAATCTATGCCCTAACAAATATTAAAGACTTTTGCTTGACAAGCAAAGATTCAAGTGTGGGGTTATTTGATATGCGCCAAATGCAACATATAAATTATATCAAATAAGATATAAAGTCAACCCTTTTTGGTATTAATGTTGGAAAAAATGCGTTTCTTTGTATACTTTTTATTTCAGGATTAAAAGAGCTTAAATGTACAAAAGGAACAAATTAACGGTAAATACCAGCATAAGTACAAAAGAAGGAAAAATGATACAATATACCAACCCTCCAAGCTTCACTCCAAGACCAAAAACAACGAATCAGAAATCTAGCATGGGGTCGTGCCCCACTATGGATTCCAGGGATGAGAACACAAATATAAGCAGGCAAGAGATACGGGGCAGTGTGGTGCGTATCAAGCGTGATATTATTTTGTTAATATTTGAAGTCCCTTTTACACATTAGTCAAATTTTAAATTTATAAAACACGATATTGTACTAAGACTAAACATACGCTAGGGCAAGTGCACCCATTGCGAGCATAGTATAGTGTTGGTAAGATACCGAGATCGTCCAAGGACACAAAAGCTTTTCATACCGGTTTTATCGTCAACTTCTAATCGATACAAATTTTTTATAGAAGTTTAGAAAGATAAAACTAATCATAAAAAATGAAAGATAAATAAAAATGAAATACAAATAGACAAGATAGAATCACTTGGATCCAACTCCTCTTTTATGTACCTTTTGATGATTTTCGCACTTTCGGATGTTTTAAGATATTCCCCTAGTTATAGTAGTAGGCCCCTCTTTTAAAGGAGACATTACCCTCGGCCAAGTGGTTTGAGTCAGCAGGGATACAATCCTAAGAGGCCGGAATATTGAAAGACAATTCAGTAAGTTATTAATGCGAAAAGTGGTAGGCCTCTTTTGAAGGTGACGTTACCCTCAGCCAATTGGTTTGAGTCAGTAGTGATACAATCCCAAGAGGCCGGTTTAATATATTAATAGTAGTTTACATATGAGGGGTTCAAGCTATTCGCACCCCTGCCATCCAATACCATAGGGCATTGAAGGATGTCCTAGTAAGCTTGAACCAAATCCTTACAGGATCTATACACTGAATGAGACAAGAACTTTACCATACTACCCCCTTCCAAGTAGTTAATGTGCTTTATATAGACCGTAAAGACACGATTGAGCAAATCAATGACATCATGAAGAAATGGTTACGAAAATTCACTTTCAACGTAAGAAACTAGTTATTAAAGTCATTAATACATACCCAATTAAAAAGTAGCTGAATGATTAAAAATCAAAAGTAATACATAAAAGATTTGTCTTCACCAAGTGATGTAAGAGATTAGCCAAGCATGACCTTTATTTGACAAGAACTCTTAGGATCAATCTTGGATCCCAAGACTACTACACACTCTAAAGATGGAAAATTGATGGTGCTGGTGGGTGTTGGTGTTGTAGTGGTGGCAAAGTGAGATCGAAGTGGTTGCCAAGGGATGCCTTTGAAGGGAACCAAGCACCGCTATTTATAGTCAGAACAGAGCCCCGGCCACAGCCTGTGGCCACCTTCTTCTCTTCCTTCATTTATTGTAGCTGTCAGTAGAGGGCCCCACACGTCCCCGTGCCTCCTTGGCACGGCCCGGTGGTCAACTCTTTACTGTACTAACAAGAGTCTGCTACTCTAAGAGTTGACAATAGCCCACGTCTGGGTGAGCACGACATCGTTGTGAGCGTGGAATATGCCTTTTGTCTTTTCCAGTAGGTCTTGTAAACTGACCACGGCCCATGTCTGGTGGGCACAGCCCCGTGGTGGTCTTTTGTTTCTCTTGTTTATGTTCTTTGAATGCTGTTGAGGGGTTGGATGTGTTACGTTATTCCTCCTTCTTGTATTTTGTGTTGGTTTTAGCTGCTTATTTGCTTCTTTTGTTCTTTTCAGCTTATTTGGTCCTCTAAATTAAAAAGGAACAAAGAAACGTGCTTTTTCCAACATTAGTAATGAAAATGGTTGGTTTTACATCTTGTTTGATGTAATTTGTATGTTGCATTTTGTACACATCACCGTGTCCCATGGACACGGGCAGTGGCCAACTTCTAGATATGCAAATCTTGGAAACTACAACAAGTACAATGACCACGGGGTCGTGCCGTTGACACACGAGGCCGTGCAAACACCTGGACACATAAGCTCATTAAATGAAGACAGAGAAGATGCAGGACAGTGGGTCGTGCCCACTAGGCACAGGGCCGTGTGAAGATTTGTTTCAGCTATAAATAGAGGTGCTTGGTTCCATTCCAACCCAACCCTTGGCAAACCACTTCTCTCACACCTGCCGCCACTCCACCACCACAATACCACCATCATCCACCAAATTCATCAATCATCCATCTCTAGAGTGTGTGTAGTAGTCTCGGGATCCAAGATTGATCGTAAGAGTTTTTGTCAAACAAAGGCCATGCTTGGCTAATCTCTTACATCACTTGGTGAAGACAAGTTATTTATGTATTACTTTTGATTTCCATGCTTTGGTTAACTTTTTAATTGTGTATGTATTAATGACTTTAATAACTAGTTTTTTATATTGAAAGTGAACCTTATTTTATCATCTCTTCATGTTTTGTCAATTCACTCATTCATGTCTTTATGGTCTATATAAAGCGCGTTAACTGCTTGTAAGTGGTTAGAAGGGTGGTGTGGGTAAAGTTCATGCTTTGTTCAGTGTATAGATTCTGCGAGGACTTGATTCAAACTATTAGGACTTCTCTTGAGGTAGATATTATAAATTGGGGGAAGTAAGAACGACTTGAATTCCTTATAAATAAACAACTATTAAAACTTTAAACCGGCCTCGCGGGACTGTGTCCCTGCTGACTCAGACCAATATGGCTGAGGGTAGTGTTGTCCCCAAAAGATGGACATGCCATATTTTGTATTAATAACTTACTTAATTTTCTTTCAATATTCCAGCCTTGCGGGAGGTATCCCTACTGACTGATACCAATATGGCTGAGGGTAGCGTTGTCTCCAAAAGATGTACATGTCATATTTTGTATTAATAACTTACTTAATTATCTTTTAATATTCCAGCCTTGTGGGAGGTATCCATACTGGCTCATACCAATATGGTGAGGGAACCATTGCCTCCAAAAGAGGGACATGCCACTTTTAGTAAGATAATCTCTTAAAAAACTCAAAGCGTGGAAATAATCAAAGGATACATAAATGACGAGTCCGAACCAAGTGATTCTATATTGTCTATTTGTTTCTTTTATTACTTTAATTTCTTTATTTATTTAGTTTATTAAAAATCTTTTTTCAAAATTTGATTAGAAATATTGTCGACAATTCCGGTATTAAAGCTCTTGTGTCCTTGGACGACCTCGGTATCTTACCATTACTATACTATGCCAACGATGGGTGCACTTGCCCTAGCGTGTTGTAGAGAGTGATAGTGTTATATCATGTTTTTATAAATTTAGAGCTTGAATAACAAGTTAAAAGTATTCAAAATATAACTAATAATCATACACACCCTCTCTCACGTCATGAAACAAAATAGAACTTCTAAATTTACAAGTAAATTCGGACTAACAAGTAACATATGTGGAATCTTCTCCTGCTTCATCATATTTGACTTCTTTTGACTTGTACCTTTGACTTTGTTGACCAAAACTGATTTACAATGTTAGTATCAGTAAACGTTGTTGCAAAAAAGTGTAACATGTGACAGCATGATGTTCATCCATTAGGTTTTTAGAGTTTTTGCAACCATCATGGGATTTCTCCCTATAGTTCCTATATAATATATAGAGAGAGAGAGAGAGAGAATTCGGATTAAGGGAAAACCCCTATGAGTTTTGAGAACTTAGAGAACTCGGCTCGAAGTGGGTTTTTCGGCCCCTTACAGCTGCTATAAACAAAAAAAACTAGTTTTTTTTCGAAAAGCTGATTTATTTAGGATTTTGCGTAAATTTTTTTCTGAAAAACCTTTTCTAAGGCTGAGTTTTCATTTTACTTAACTCTTTATATATATTATATATATATATATATATATATATATATATATATATATATATATGTATATATATATGTATATAGGGTTAGGATCGTGTGAGAAGTAGTAGGCTAATTGAGAAACTTGAGAAGAATTCTGGATCACACATTTTCCCTAAACAAAAATGCAAAAAAAAAATTTGTAAAAAACGCAATAATTTTTTTTTTTTGGAAAAACCGGAGCTATTCCTTTTAAGGTTTTTTTTGAGGATTGTTACACATGTGTATATTGTCAAATTTTAACTACACACACATATTGTCAATATTTAACTATACGTATCGTCAATCTTTTAGTTATACGTGTATACATGTTTAAAATTGAAAAATAAGTGTTGTAAATCTATGATTGAGGTGAATTATTTAGTTTTAGTTTTAGGGTTTAGCATTAGGGGTTAGTTTTAGTGTTTAGTATTAATATTTAGGGTTTAGCTTTAGGGTTTAGTTATAGTGTTTAGTATTTGTATTTAGGGTTTAGCTTTAGGGTTTGGCATTAGGGTTTAGCTTTAGGGTTTATGGTTTAGTTTTTAGCATAGGGTTTAGTTTTAGCTTTAGTGTTTAGGGTTTATAGTTTTTTGGTTGTTGTTTAATGAGTCTGTCCCAATGACTGGAATGAGCTCAATCAGCATTCGTTTTACAAGGTATATACACTTCTTAAGTTAAGTATATATATTTTTCGTAATATACTCATATGTATAGTATAAAAATTACCTAAATACATATGTGTATAATTCAAAATTGACAATACACATATATGTATACTAGTAGGAAACCCGCGCGATGCGGCGGCGATAACATTTTATGTGGTACTCGGTCTCTAATAGTTTGTCAATTATATAGTGATATATTATTCCACCGGGGAAGGATCCGCGAAAGCCTTTGCTTGCTAATGCTTTACCTTGTCTTCCAATCATACTTCTAGCGAGGAAGGCCTTCTTCTTGCATTGAACTTGCAGCCTTCTGCTTTCCTTTCTCTTCTTTCAATCTAGTTTGCTTTCTCTCCCTTCTAATAATCGGAAAGATATGTCCAAATGTTGAGCCTTTTCAGACCAAGCAAGTTAGGCTTGAGTTTTTAGATGAGATTGCCTTAGTCGAGAAATGTGCTCCTTTAACTCTCACTTTCCCTCTTATTCATTAGGGCGAGCACCTTTGCACCTACGGGAGAGCTAGTTAGTATTCCTTCCGCACCAGCTCTCCTTCGCCCGTCTGAGAGACTTATTGAATTGAGAGAAAGAAGAGAAAAGATGCCCACTATGATTCTCGATTCCTTCTTGATAAAACAATATCATAGCCTAGATTACATAGTACGCTTGTTAGTTTCTTATTTGTAGTATCAGTGTAGTCTATTCACGCCATGACTTCATTTGTAAGGCAATCATATTTTTAGACGTAAAACCTACAAAATCATTTTCTTCAAAAAGTTAAATTATGTGTAATTATTTAAAATAGTATAAGTTCCAAAAGCTTTTATCATATCTTTAACCATTAATTAATTTATAAGACTTGTTGTTATGAATTCAAATATATCAAACCAAACTTATGATTTTTTTTACAAAGTTTGATTAGAAGTTGCAATACCTTCTATTATTGTTATTATTATTCAAATTTAAAAAGCAACATAAAAGACATTTATCACAATAGAGAAGGTTTGACAATTGATAAGAGGGGTGTGATGTGAGATGATGAAAGATGGTGATAGTTTAACAATTTTATGGGTTAGAATTCAACCAAACTACGTTGGGTTAAAAACTATTCAAGTAAGATAATCAAATATGTAATTATGTTTGCCACTATGGTAAATATTTTTTTACATTCGGTAAGCTTGATCACAAAACTTAAAAAAGTAAACTAATATATTGAATCACGATAATCAATCAACACATGTGTTCGCCATACAATTATAATTCACTTTGATGAAAGGAAATTTTTATAGTTAATATTTAACAATAACGAGTTGACGCTAACATGTGCATTGCGGCGGATTGTTGATTATAGTTTGTCATTTGGTATTGTGTTTGTACGAAACAAATACGATTGAGATTACAAAAACAAACTTGGTTTAAATAACTGGATTTGGCAACAATTGAATACTCCTTTAGAGTTGTCGTTTTAGATGTCGGAACCAAAAAATCAAATGGTCAAGTCGATGACACTATCAAATACCCCTTTGTTTTTTTTTCGATATCTTGAATATCATTTAGATACAACAAATATCCTTTGATTGATTTCCGTTTTTTCTTACCGCTTGTACATTGTTTTTCCGGAAAGATTTTTTATATTTTATGGAACTAACTGTGAAGTAGTATTAATGGTGCATTTGGAACCCGTGCGACATATAATTCGTGTTGGAAAATAATGAATAAAAAAAGAAATACTGTTCATGAGTTTTAATTATGTTAAAATGTTAAACCTTCACATGTTTCATGATCATCAAAATAATTCACGTGTGATTTGAATATTAGAAGTTTATATTTAGATCTTTCTAGTCTTTTCTATTCTTTATTTTACACATGCATAAATAACATAGACGCTTGAGAGACGCATTATTTGATATGTCCGCATCTTTTTATTTGATATCTATAGATGGCGATTTACCAAAAACGATTGTAATGGCAAATCGCAGTGAGAGTTTTATTTCACTAATGACCAACTGAATTTGGTGTAAAAAACTCGCAAAATAATGATTAAATTTTTATGGCAAATCCCAAACGCATCAGTCATTCAACATCTTTGAATTAGAAATCTATATTCAAAACATCGTGTTTTGATTAGAATGGTCATAGTGTTTTGTAAAGTTTCTTAATAAGAGAATTTTAGAGAAATTCAAATTTACCAACATATGAATCAATTAAATCCAAAGTAATAAATTAGAATTGGTTGAAAATGGTGTGGTGTTGAAGATTGTGGACAAAGGTTACGTTCAAACGTACATTTCGGCATTTTCCAATGGTTCTTTATTTGTTATTTACATAAATAATATAATAATATTATACATTACAAGGCATGGTTTTTTAGTTTTTACTAAAATGATATAACATATTATATAGGGCATCAAACAAATGTATAATCAACAAACAATTTAACCTTTAAGTGTTGAAAATCATCTCAAATGCACTTACTCAAATTTTAATATTTTTACATTTCCCATACCTCACCTTATATGCAAAACTACACAGAAGAACCGTCATGCAACTTCAACTTCATCTTCATCTACGTTCACATGTAACAATTGATTCGGAGAGGCTATAAAAGAGAAATGGTACTAAAATTGGAATAGGTGACCTGTAACCGGATCCACAGCGACACCAATTTCCGATCGCACCATAAATTCTTTTGAATCGTAGCGACCAACTCTTTAACCAAAGGGTTGTGTCCCTTAAATTTAACAACATATATTAATATAACAGAAAAAAAATTAAGTGAGAATATTATTAGACAAAACCTGCATTAATCACAAAATTAAGAAGACGAAAACCCTTCAGTGTGGTATGCCCATACTCCGGCGCTCTTTGATGTATCCAACACAACTGCATCTACGCATCATTTACTGAATCATTTGCAAACATAACACTATAAACATGAACAACATAAATTAGACAACATAAAAATCAATAAACAACAGAAGAAAAGGCGTAAATAACCATTGCAACAATGTGAACGAATCTAAAGTTTCAGTGCGAGAAGTGACCACTGCGCTTCCAAGGCAAGCGGCGGAACTGAGTGGCCAGAGATGAAGGATGGAGGGGGGTTTTATAGTGTGTGAAACAGTGGCAAACGGCAGGATTAGTGGATGGAGTTGACGGGGTGGTTAGGTTCTTTTCGAAAAATGTGTGGGTGAATGTTCTAGATGTCAAATGTAAAGTGACGACGTTTTGTTATATGTTTTAATTAATTGCTTTTAATGTTTCGAAAGGCTCGTCTGTGAATGTGGATCCATTTGCAATGTTGGTAACTTTATTATAGATATTGCCACCAACCGATTTCAGATGTTTTCATAAAGCATGAACAAGTGACGCGATCCTTAAACATACCTGGTGCGTGTCAAACATAATATGATTTTATTAATATTTTAAATTCTTTTTACGCATTAGTCAAGTTTTAAATTTATAAAACACGATATTGTACTAACACTAAACACACACTAGGACAAGTGCACCCATCGCGAGCGTGGTAGTGTTGATAAGATACCGAAGTCGTCCAAGGACACGAGAGCTTTCAATACCGGTTTAGCTCAACGTCTAATCGATACAAATTTTTATAAAAGTTTTGAAAGATAAAAATAAACATAAAAAGAAAAGATAAATAAAAGTGAAATATAAATACACAAGATAGAATCACTTGGATCCAACTCATTTTTTATATACCCTCTTATTATTTTCGTACTTTCGGACTTTTTAAGAGATTCTCTTAGTTATAGTAATAGGCCCCTCTTTTAAAGGTGACGTTACCCTACGATCAAGTGGTTTTAGTCAGCAGGGATACAATCCCAAGAAGCCGGAATATTGAAAGACAATTAAGTAAGTTATTCATGCGAAAAGTGCTAGGCCCTCTTTTGAAGGTGACGTTACCCTCAGCCAATTGGTTTGAGTCAGCAGGGATACAATCCCAAGAGGTCGGTTTAATGTATTAATAGTAGTTTACATATGAGGGGTTCAAGCTATTCCACCCCCGCCATCCAATACTATGGGGCATTGGAGGTGGTCCTAGTAAGCTTGAACCAAGTCCTCGCAGGATCAACACTGAACGGGACAAGAACTTTACCAAACCACCATTCTAACCCCATTTCAAGTAGTTAACGCGCTTTACATTGACCGTAAAGACACGAATGAGCAAATCAATGACATCATTAAGAAATGGTTAGGAAAATTCACTTTCAACCTAAGAAACTAGTTATTAAAGTCATTAATACATACCCAATTAAAAAGTAGCCGAAAGATTAAAAATCAAAAGTAATACATAAAAGATTTGTCTTCACCAAGTGATGTAAGATATTAGCCAAACATGGCCTTTGTTTAACAAGAACTCTTACGATCAATCTTGGAACCTGAGACTACTACACACTCTAAAGATGGAAGATAGATGATAATGATGGGTGTTGGTGTTGTAGTCGTGGTGGAGTGGTGGCAAAGTGAGAGGGAAGTGGTTTGCCAAAGGATGCCTTTGAAGGGAACCAAGCACCCCTATTTATAGTCAGAACAGAGCCTCGGCCACGGCCCCGTGTCCACTGGGCACGTCCCGTGGCCACCTTGTTCTCTTCCTTCATTTAATGCAGCTGTTAGTAGAGGGGCCCACACCCCCGTGTCTTCTGGGCACGGCCCCGTGGTCAACTCTTTACTGTACTCTGAAGCTTCTACAAATCTTAGCGTTGACCACGCCCATTTTTGGCTGGACACGGCCCCGTGATGGCCTGAAATCTGCATTTTTTCTTTTCTACAGGTCTTGTAGACTGACCACGGCCCATGTCTGGTGGACACGGCTCCACGGCGATCTTCAGTTTCTCTTGTTTTTGTTCTTGGGAAGCTGCTGAGGGGCGGGCGAGACACATTATTTCTTCTTCTTGTATTTTGTGATGGTTTTAGCCATTAATTTGCTTTTTGTTCTTTTAAGCACATTTGGTCTTGTGAATTAAAAGGAACAAATAAACGTGTTTTCCCAACATTAGTACTGAAAAGGGTTGGTTTTGCGCCTCGTTTGATGTAATTTATATGTTGCATTTTGTACACATCAAATACCCCCACCCTTGAACATTTGCTTGTCCTCAAGCAAAACTCTTAAATGTGGCTTACATACCCAAATGGAATTGGTAGAGAAGAAGTTTTTGGGGCTTGTCTAGAGTGTCGGGAATCCAAGATCTTTATTTATTTTGTTTTTATTTTATTTGCAATCTATGTTCGTCATGATTTATTTAGAACATTTTTAAGAGAAATTATTCTTTTAGAAATAACATGCCCTTTTTAAAATTCTATGTAGTTATATACAAGTTCACACACCTCACAAGAGCTCACTCAACACTCGGCCGAAGATGTATTTTTGTGATAACGCTCGATCCCGGCGTGGAACTTACTTCTACCATATGCTTGAAAAGAGATCAAACCTCCTCCTTTTTAACTAAAAACCTTTGTACATATCAAGAGAACTTTAAAAAGGGTTAGGCTTAGGCTAAGGGTAGGTGTTTTTGGGTTAGAAGTTAGTAAAATGGCGAAAAGCGTCGGTGTCGTAAAAATTTTTATTTCGTGACATTTATTCAAACTAGATAACTTCAAGCAAGATTTTTGAGGGTCTTGTTTGGTTATTTTAAGAACTACATGTTTTTTTTTCATGTAACAACTTTTTGAAGACAAACGAGGTTTTCACTAAAATAAATGGTTTTAAATTGAAAAGGTCTTTGGTGGGTAGCGGGTGTTTTTTACATTTTGTGGGTTTAGGAATGAAAAGGTTTAGGCTTAACTAGGGGGATTTTTGGGTGAGTGATAAAAAGGAAAAATGATGGTTTTGAATAAAGAAATGGGTTAGTCCTAATTTCTCTATCATTTACTTACTTGGGTTTAACTTGGTAAGGACCGGGAATGTATCGTCTTGGCAAGTTCTAGAGTCGTAAGAACCAAGCGGGCTATTCACAAAAGAAACGGAAAATGAGCATTTAGTTAAAGATGTATACTTGTATACTCGGTAAAGGCTAAAAACTCACTTATTGTGGGAATGGGTCTATAGTGTGAACATGCATATAATTAAATTTTAAAAGAATTTGTTAAGCCCTTTTTATAATTTTCTTTATTTGGTTCTTTTTTATCACGACGCTATCGGTTGTAAATTTGTAAAAACATAATTTTTTTAGAACTTGATACTCCAAATTAAACCAAGGCAGGTAAAAGTAAAAAAATGAATAATTTTGAAAGGATTTGTGGTAATTAGCGGTTCCAAGGTGAGTTTTGTGTAATGCTTGTTTTTAGGACTTGCAAAATTCAAGGTTTTAGCATCTCCCCACACACTTAAATTACACATTGTCCTCAGTGTATCCAAAAATAAGTTTTTCGGTTGATTAGAATGTGTAAAAGGGTTAAAAACAAGTTTTTAAGTTACTAGGCAGCTGGCCACGGGCCCGTGTTTTCAGGCCACGGCCCCGTATCATAAGTTTTCAGAAGGTTTACCACGAGGCGTGCTGAGTGAGTGTTGGTCCCAGATGGACAAAGAAGAATAATTCCTTTTATTGTAATATGTCAAGTGATTTCAACAGTTGTGAAAATAGTGTGCGGAAATAGAATCGAACTTTCAAGAAACAAGAACTTACAGAATTTTCAAGTTTTATATCACTTTGAAACAAAAATGGTTTACAAGGTGATTGAGTGATTATTGGCTAGTAAAAAACGAATACTTGTGTAATTCTGTGATGAAAGGGCAGTGGAGTTTTTGGTAGTATGTATTAAATGCTAGGCTTAACTCATGTCCATTCCTAAGAGACCTTCTATTTATAGAAAGTCATGGGCATGAATAAACATTTGTTTATTCATGCATTTGCTCTGCATAAAGTAGCTCGTTGTCATATTCATTGAATCCATTTGGAACAACTTGCATTTTCAATTGTGGCATAGCTGCTTTTCAAACGAGTGGCTTTCATCAGAATTTCTGATGATACCTCATCAGAAATTTGATGAACAGTCAGAAAATCTGATGATCAGACTTTTACAAGAATCTCCTTGTTTGGTATCGGTTTCTGATTGATGTTGAGGGTGTGTTCTTGTCTTCTAGTGTTATGCCTTGTTTCTTCTTGTTGTGTTGGCCTTCTGTAACATTTATCTTCATCCATTAATCATGCCGATTATATTTTTCTTCAATACTTACATAGAAAGTTTCCTAACAGTTTCCCCCTAAGTATTGTAAGAAAAATGACAAATCATGACTATTAAACAAACTTCAGAAAGTGCTTAAACAAACCAAGTACGAAAAGTTTAAACAAGTTCAAAAACAATCATTTTAAAACCATATCATAAACTAAGAGTTCTCTTAATTTCTCTTCAGCTCACTCATGTAAACATCACCCTTCTTCAACTGCATCATTGTGCTCAATGCTCTTGTGGGTTGCTTTGTATAAGTCCTTGTATAATCCCCTAGCTATCTTCCATTCTTCAATTGTATCTTCAATTTTCTTCCTCAGTTGTTCTTTGTTTCTTGCTTTCTTCTTGAGTTGGTCTTGTTTCTTGTTCATACAGTCCTTGATGTAATTCAAGGTCTGATTTGAGCACATGCAAATTTCACTAACTATGAACAAAGCTCTTTCATTATTAATATCTTTGAATACCACTGATAGTTCATGTTAGGATCTAAGTTTGAATTACTTGTAGTTTTTGTTTCAAAAATGGAAAAATTATTGAATTAAAGAGATTTGCAGCAGAATAAGATGGAAAACTTTTACTACAAGCAATGATCATTTGTTTTCATCATCATCATTCTTTCAAGTTGATTAACTTGCATGTGATTTACAAACTCCCCCTCAGCCTTTCAATTACAGTTTGGTAATAAGAAAATGCAGAGAAGTTGATATGCGAAAGTTGATCTTTTAATAGACAAGTTTAAACTGTTACAGAAGTTACCTATTTATACTAACTATCTAACCTCTGAGCATCTTTGATGACGTCAGGGTTGATAGTGACAGGAAACTAATTGTAACAAACTGAAAACACTGCTAATACTAACTATCAGTGCTTAGCACTGTTACATTGATTTACTAAACTAATGACTAAACTCTGATCTCTATCCTCTGACCCTTGGAACTCTAGCAGACCTTTGAACCTTTGTGAAGGCAGATGATAGGATGAGCAGTCTTTAGGGAAAGTACTGTATGTACATCAGAGGTTGTAACCTCTGATAGTTTAACCAATGCTCGGATAGTGTTATTTGGCTTTGTATCACATGTTCCTTTCATAGGGTTCAATCCCAACAATCTCCCCCTGGAACAGATGATGCCAAAAACACTTTATTCTTGGTCTTTATTCCTCAGAAGGAATTCTCTTATTTGACCTTTGAATTGAAGTTCAAAGTTAAGAGATTATATGTCATCAGCATCCTTCCCTAGCTCTAAACATAGTAGTTCTTGGAAGTCTTCTACTGTAAGCTCATAAGTAGCTTCCATGGATAGTTTAGTGGCTGCACCATCAGACTTGAGCAGTGTCAATTCATGGGTGTCTTTGTCAACCTTCCATTTCAGAATTTTTGGGTCTGATGGTTTTCTTGAAGGAGCTTTTATTGCTGAGGTTTGAGCAGGAGCTTTTTGTGATAGATCTTGGCTAGCTTGGCACTTCTATCATCTGTTGGCTAATCAATCATGTTCTGAATCCCTTCTTTGATAAATGTATCCTCAAACTCGTTGTCAGTCTTTTCAGACATCTCTCTTGCTTTTTCCTATGTATCAGGGCAAGTGTGGAATTGGCAGATGTTGAGCTGGACTTTTTGGAGAGTTGAGCTTTAAGGATAGCATATTCTTTTGAATAATCAGGCTTAGGAGGCATGGATGGATCCTTTTTCCTTCTTTCTTCCAAACTTTTGTAGGTGTCTAGCACCCTCACCTCACCCCATCTCATCACTTGGTTTTTGGAACCATACTGATTCTGAATCAGTTCTTGCTTCATTCTCTTCAACTTCAAGGCACTTTCAGTCATATCTTTCTTGTATAAATCCCAGTAGGGAGGAGTTGGCTTTTTTAGAGGGTCTTTCAACATTTTTTGCATTTTGTTGATTTCTTCTCTTAGCTCATCTATGCTCCAGTCACTGAACTATGCCCTTGTTGCCTTATACATCTTCTTTTCCATAATATACTCAATGAGTTCACTTTTGAGCAGCTTATCTTCCCTTACCGACAACTGGTTGCTCAGATCTTTGACAAAGTTTTGTAAATGGTGACTTTACTCAGTTGAAAGGACATGACAATCTGTATTTCTCTATCATTTTTACCAGCTGATTCTCTTTTGGCAATATCCTCTGCTTGCTTCCGTTTCAATTCCAGGTAATCATCAACATTTGCAGGTCTTGGATAGCCATCAAGGGATAAGATTGTTCTTATGTCAGGGTCATCCTCTGAAAAGAAACTTAGGATCTCTTCCCTGACTGTTGGTAAATCAAGAGGATACAACTTTGATGCAGGAGTGACTTTAAGAGTTGAAGATGTTGTAAGCACTGATGTGGAGGTCATTGGTGTTGATGATATTGGAAGAGGTGCAGAGATCTCATTATCATTGATCACTTTTGTGATTTTTCTCCTTTTGAACCTTAGAGTGGGTGATGGTGGGTGTGGGATCTTTGGTGGTGTGGATAATGGATGGGTTGATGTGGGAATATGATCATGGCAGTGGATAGAGTTGCATTTGTTGCAACCTCTGTTGTATCAACAGATGTTCACACAAAAGGTGTTGTAACATCTGCTTTTGTGGATGTGGGTTATGATTTGGAAGATGTGATAGGTTTTTGAGAGGCAGAGGTTTTAATGGTTGGATTAGTTGCAGGCTTAGTTTTAGGAGGTGTGGATGTTGGTTGCCTAGCTTTTCTAGCAGGTATCCTTTTTGATGAAGTACCAACCTCTCCTTTTTCTTTTTGTTGTTCAATCTTTTTCTCAACCAACACTCTACTCTCCTCAATCACTGTCTTCTTGTAACTGGCCCTTGTCTTGGCCACAATTTAATCAGTTAAATCAATCTTCTTTAAACCATCAGGCCTTGGAATATTTATGGTAGGTCTGGCCTTATCATCATCTATTGTTAACTTCTTTGGACCCAAAGGTTTCTCCCCCTTTTTGGCTTCATCTGTTGTAACAAATATAACCGTTGGAGGTGCATGGCTAGTGGTTGTGAGTAGATGTGCTTTGATGGCTTTAATGTCTGCAGTAGTGTCTTGATACCTTGATTCAAACATGTTCCTAACATCATTCATCTGATGCTTGTGTTGTAGATCCAAATAATGTTGTTGATGTTGAAACAGTGGGTTAAGAGCTTCTTTGAGATCAGCAGTGGATAGAACAGAGGGTTGACTTTTGGTAGCTATCATCTGCTTCAGTAAACTTTTGATTTCATCAACAGAACTTTCTATCCTTGTCACTCTCTCCGTCAAATCCTGATATTTTAGCTCATCACCTAATTTAATAGGATCATCTGAACTCCTACCATGGTGGTAGTTATATCTATGTCATCATGAGCAGTGGTTTTAGGACCAGCTTCAAACATAGATGCCCCTTTGTCTTGGTACTGGGGACTTCCCACAACAGAGGTAACAGTTGTTGCCTCAACAGTGGTTGCCTTCAACCAAGTCTTATTAATGAAACCATTGTCTAACTGAGAACTTGGGAGTTCAACAATTGTAGTGGCTGCTTCTGTTGAACTATCACCAAGGGTTACATGTAACCCAAGGGATGTAGCCTCTTCATTTGCTGATGGGCTAGCAATGAATAAAGAATCAGACCCAGCCTCTTGATGAAGTATATTCTCAGTAATAGTTTGTTGAGAAGTGCTGGTTTGTGTCTGAACTAATTCAATTGCATTCAGCAATGGTACAATTGTGGGTGGAAGTGAAGGTATTGGTGAAAGTGGCTGTGTAGAAAGCGACGTTGCCCTGGGAGAGGGGTTGTGGAAGATAGAGCCTAGTGGATCTAGAGTTTCATAAAGTGGTGTCCCTGTGTCTACAACCTTTTCCTTTTGTGAGGAAGAAGGAGGAGTTTCAAAGCCGGTTGGAGATCTTTGAACCATCTGCTGTGAAGAAGTAGCAGCAGTGGTTTGTGACTTTTGTGCTGTCACTGGGTTAACCTCTGGGATCTCATCTTCCAGAGGACCCTTTTTGGGTTTGGTGGAATTTTTGGAGATTGTTTTGGTTTTCTTTTTGGAAATCTTTGGTGTGGGTTTCAGGGCAGCAGTTGTGATGCCCTGATCACCAAGAGCAGTGGACTCAGTAGCAAGAGGTTAAGTTTGAACATTTTGTTCAGGTAAAACTTGATCATCCTCCTCTACTTGTGTTTTTGCAACTTTGTCTTGGTTTGTTATTCTGGTGAAGCTTTCATGAGTGAGGCAGCCTGGTTTAGTCACAACGCCTTTTTTACTTTCAGGACCTTTGATTTGATCTTGTAAGTAAACACTCAGAAAACGTGGATGAATCAAAAAAGCTTTTCTTTTTGCAATGTTTTGAAAATTATTCACAAGATCATTGA
Organism: Scalesia atractyloides; assembly: GCA_947069175.1. Classification (NCBI taxonomy): domain Eukaryota; kingdom Viridiplantae; phylum Streptophyta; class Magnoliopsida; order Asterales; family Asteraceae; genus Scalesia; species Scalesia atractyloides. The sequence goes on along the minus strand of CAMTDV010000016.1, from coordinate 54,116,272 downwards.
ACAGTATCTGGGAGTAGTTAAAATCTGTGTCAGTTAAAATTGCATACCCCAGATTTCAATGGAATTTCATTGAAAGCAGTGGTTTTTGCTGAGAGACAAGTTAGAATTGTGTGAAAGAAAAATCTCATCTCAGCAGGAAAGTTAGGTTTAAGAATTGTCATACCTTTCATCTAGCCTGCATAACCTCTTTCCAAAAACTCTGCTTGGATCTCATTTTGAGGAAATGACACCGGGTGTTGTATACCATTTAACTTGAAGACTTGAGAGATCGATTGGGGGCTAATTTGCATCAACACTCCCCCTACTCTTGAGATTATTGTGTAAGGAACACCAGCAGCAGATGAGTGAACCTTTGCATTTTTCCAAAAATCTCTAAGAGAATCAATGTAAATTGGGGCTTTGGCTGTTAACATGTGCTTGAATTTCAGACTTTTGCAAAATTCGAATCATTGGATGATAACGAGTATTGGCGTCGGTTTCTTCAAGTATGGCTATATAATTATGTGGGGTTTTGATTATGAGAGTGAAGGGTGAAAGTTCTTGTGTGGATTTCTTCGAAGATTTTGATTTGGGAGCCATGGTGTTTAGAGAGAAAAACTGTTTTGAGATTTTTGAAATCGACACAGTTTAGGGTAAACACTGATAAAGGATAGAACAGGGGTTTTATAGGGTTTTGAAAAAGTGAACATGATGTGGCATCTGTTGCAAGATCTGATGGCTAACATCTGTCCACGTGTAACCTCTGATGAGAAAAGTAACCGTTGAGGTGGCAAACCACTGTTTTACTACAGGGGATTGGACAATACTGATTTTTAACACTATCAGTGGATAGCCATCAGTGTTTTGAAAAGGCGGTAAAAATGGAGATCAGAGGATACACTTTAACAGTGGATAAGATTTTGAAGCCTATCAGAGGTTTTGAGCAATCAGATGTTATGATCAGACTTTTAAAGATTTATTGAAAAATTCAATGTAAACTATTTTTAAGGATGAGTTTTTGATTGTCTGAAAACATTTTTATGCTATGTACGCATGAATTTACAAGAAACCTTGTTTTTAATCCATGTTTAGCATTCCAATTCTTGAGATCAATTTTTCAAAGGTAGATGTATCCAATGCCTTGGTTAAAACATCTGCCCATTGATCTGAAGTATGGACATGATGCAAAGAAATCAAACCTTTTTCATAGCAATCTCTCACAAAGTGATGTCTGATGTCAATGTGCTTTGTAGTTGAATGAGAAACTTGATTTTTAATGATGTTTTCTACAGCTTGACTGTCCAATTTGAGTGGAGTCTTTAGTGCAGTTACACCAAAATCCAGCAACTGGTTTTGAAGCCACAAGAGTTGAGCAGTGCAGCTAGCAGCAGCAATATACTCTGCCTCAGCAGTGGATGTTGAAACTGCAACCTGCTTTTTGCTTTGCCAAGACACTAGACAATCACCTAGGAATTGACATCCTCCTGATGTGGACTTCCTCATAGTTTTGCACCCAGCAAAGTCACTATCTGAAAAACCTGAAAGCTCAATATTTCCATTAGCTGGATACCAGATACCAAGTGTGGGAGCACCTTTTATGTATCTGAATATCCTTTTTACAGCAATAAGATCAGACTTTCTAGGTAATGCCTGTGATCTGGCACAAACACATGTTGCAAACTTGATGTCTGGCCTTGATGCAGTTAGGTACAATAAAGCCCCAATCATGCTTCTATAAAGAGTTTCATCAACAAGGTCATCTTTACCATCAAAGGTGACTAGCTTGGAGGTTGCCATGGGTGTGCTACATGGTTTACAATCATCCATATCAAACTTTTTAAGCAGTTCTTTCACATACTTGTTTTAATGGATAAATGTACCATTGTGCAATTGTTTAACTTGGAGACAAAGAAACATTGGAGCTCACCCATTGCCTTCATCTCAAACTCTGCTGCCATGAGTTTTCGAAACTCTTCACACATAGCAGTGCTTGTGGATCCAAAAATGATGTCATCCACATAAATTTGGCCAACCATCAAATCTTTTCCTTTCCATTTTAAAAATAGGGTTTTATCTATTTTACCTCTAGTAAACCCTATGGATAAGAGAAAAGTGGATAGAGTTTCATACCAGGCTCTTGGGGCTTGTTTCAAGCCAAACAATGCTTTGTTGAGCTTGTAGACATGCTCAGGATGGAATGCATCTTCAAAACCTGGAGTTGACAGACATACACCTCTTCTTTGATTTTTCCATACAAAAATGCACTCTTTATATCCATTTGAAACACCTTTATGTTGTGGTTAGCAGCAAAAGCTAAGAACAGGCGAATAGCTTCCAACCTTGCTACAGGAGCAAAGGTCTCATCATAGTATACCTTCTTCCTGTCTGTAGCCTTGAACCACGAGCCTTGCTTTGTTTTTTACAACAATACCCCTTTCATCAGTTTTGTTTTTGAAGACCCACTTTGTGCCAATTGGACATACATTTTTTGGCAGTGGCACAAGCTCCCAAACTTGTTGTCTTTTGAACTAAAGGAGTTCTTCTTGCATGGTTTCAACCCAGTTGTTGTCTTTCAGTGCCTCTTGGTACTTGACTGGCTGTATGAGTGAAGAAAACCAGCAAAAAGACAAATATTTTGGGATTGGCTCCGTGTGAGCACCCCAAATTTGATGTTGCCAATAACTTGATCTGCTGGATGGCTTTTGAGATAAATCAGATCATCTTGGTATGGAAAAATAGCATTTTGAGGTGATGGCTGCAAATGTGTATCATCTGAGCTAACCTCTGCTGGTGAATTTGAAGTATCAGCCACTGATGAGAATGGAGGTGGAGGTATTAGGGGTATAGAGGTAACATTCTGATGATTTTGCTGCCCAAATGTCATACTTTTATCAACAGATGTTTGATTTTGGGAACTGGCAGAGGGTTGAGGATCAACCACTGTTGACCCAGAAGTGGCAGAGTTTACACAAGAGTTTGTAGAACCTGATCCTCTGTTGGAAGAATCGACTTTTGTTTGTGGAAGCACACAATCATATCCTTGATCCTGATCTTCCTCAGATGGTTGTGGTGTACCTGCATTATCTAGCTTGATAGAAACATCAGCAAATGTGAATTTTTCTAAATCAAAAGTTCTGCAGGATTTGCTGGGATTTTCAGTGATGAAAGTTCATTGAACTTCACATTCAAAGTTTCTTCAATGCACTTGGTCCTAGAGTTAAAAAACTCCGTAGGCTTTAGCAGTGGTTGAGTATCCAGAAAATAACCACAACCAACTTTGGCTGCAAACTTAGATATAGAATCTTTTAAGTTCAAAATGAAGCATGGACAGCCAAAAACTTTAAAATAAGAAATCAGAGGTTTGATTTTATACAAAATCTCATAGGCAGTCTTTTGATGCCTGGGGTTAATCAAAACTCTGTTTGAACATAGCAAGCAGTGTTTACAGCCTCTGCCCAGAAAGACAGGGGTAAGCCTGAGTCTGCTAGCATAGTTCTTGCTGATTCAATTAAAGTTCTATTTTTCCTTTCAACCACCCCATTTTGCTCTGGAGTTCTTGGAATGCTATATTGTCTAACAATTCCTTTTGACTCACAAAAAGCATCCAACTCCCTATTTTTAAACTCTGTTCCATTGTCACTCCTAAAGTTTTTTACTGGAAGATCAAATTGCTTTTCTAATTGTTTGACAAAGTTTTGCAAAATGCCTGCAGTTTCATCCTTAGAGTGGAGAAAAGAAGGTCCATGTAAACCTTGAGAAATCATCAACTATCACTAGGCAATACCTTTTGTGTTTTAAGCTCATGATTTGCACTGGGCCAAACCAGTCCATATGAAGCAGTTGTAAACACTGGCTTTTTTGGACTCTTCAATTCATTTGAAAGAACTTTTATGTTGTTTGCCTTTTAAACAGCAAACACAATGTTCATCACAGGAAAATTTCTTGTGAGGCAAACCTCTTACAAGACTTTGTTTTGAGAGTGTGGTGATAGTTTTAAGATTTGTGTGTCCAAGTCTTCTATGCCATAACTCAGTCTCTTTGCTAGAAGCAACTGAGAATAAGCATGTTCCAGACATAGGATTATCTTTTAGCATATCTACCACATACACATTCCCACTTCTGTGTGCAGTGAGTTGTGCTTTGCTCTCAGCAATGATTTGATCAATCTTTTTAACAACCTCTGGTCCCACAATTTGATAAGTTTTCTTAGTGAAGAAGGATCCATATCCTCTATCACTCATTTGTGAGACACTCAGCAGGTTAAATTTCAGATTGTCAATTAAATTCACATTTTTAAACTTGTGTTTACCAGCCAGAACCGACCCAGACCCTAAAACCTTTCCCTTTGAGTTATTACCAAAAGATATATCACCCCCTATGAGCCATGAAGTCCTTGAGAAGGGCTCTACATCCTGTCATGTGCCTGGAACCTCCACTATCTACATACCATAAGCTATTAAGGCAAGTAGAGGGTCCCTGCACATCAAGTAAATAGATCACTTAAGATTGGTCTCCAAAGCCAAAATGGCTTTGGATGGGGTCACAGATGGTCCAGCCTCAAGTCTAGGACAATGGTTAGTGGTTTTGAAATTTTCTTGTAACATCTGCTCTTGACCATTTCCTATCAGATGATTGTATCCATAAGGGTGCCTGTTTACTCTTTGCTTTGAAGGATTTTGGTAACCTTCATAAGCATGAGGAATCTTTTTATAAGCAGGTTGGCCATACCCTCTTGGAAATGAGTTTGATGGTGGGGCATCTGTCACTTGCACCTCTCTTTGAACAGAGGTTTTGTTTAAGGCTTTTTTAACAGATGTTTCAATTTGTTCAAAACTCTGCTTAGATTTATTTCCAGCAGAACTTGAACTTTCTCTTTCTAGTGCTTTTGCCTTGATCTCTTTTACCATTTGTTTATAGTTTTTGAGATAGGCACACTGTTGAGTTGAGTGATTTGTTTTGTTGCAGATGGTGCATTTTGAAGAGTTTTTGATAACACAAGTTTTGTTAATGTCATAAGCTTTTAAAAGAAAACAATCTGCAGCCACATGATTTCTTTTTTCACAAAATAATAGGTTTTTAATCTTTACTCTTCTTTTCCTATCAGACTTTTTATCAGCAGTGGTTGGTACATCTTTGATAGGGATCACAAGTGCTTTTGGGGCTTTAATACTATCAGTGGTTGTGAAGTCCATTGGCTTAAAGTTTTCTAAGATATCACATTCATCTGACCAGGTTGGTTTAAACTGATATTTTTCAATTTCTTTATCTTTTGTTGAAAACTCTGGTTTTTCTCAAAACAATTTTGTTTCCAGCTTTATCTGTGATTTTTATCTCTTCACCAGCTAAATTTTTGGGGACTACTTCAACCAACTCAGAATCAATTTCAGCAGCATTTTTCTCAATTTGGTCATAGGTTCTAAAACCTACACCAAACTTAATGTTGCTCTTGATCTGAGCATCAAGCATAATCTCATAACCTTTACAGGACTCAAACCCATTTTTCACAAGTGATTTGGGTTTCTTCTAACTCCTTTTTACAAACTTGGTATTTTTCTACCATAGTTTGGAGTTGATCCTTGGTTATGCTTGATTCATGTCTCAGGCTACTCATTTCAGAATCTTTTTCACTTAACTTTGATTTTAACTCTTTAATCAGTTTTTCAAAATTAAGTTCATCTTCTAAAATTTTGTTTCTCAGGTTTTCATTCACCTTCTTGATGTTTGCAAAAGTAATGATGCATTTGTCAGAACATAGATCTTTAAGGATCTGAGGTGATACCTTTGTAGTAGCCATGAAAGCACAATCACACTCATCTTCACACACATCAACATTCCATGGGTCAGTAGGAGAATTATTTTCCTTATCAACAGCATTTTCTTTTTCTTCACTTGAAACCACTGTTTCATCACAAACTTGAACTTCATCAGTTTTTGACACTGTCTCCACAGATTTAACACTTTCAGCAGTTGTCTCTAAGGCCATTAACCAAAATTCTTGTTAAACATCATTTTTGGCCATTAAAGCAAAGTTTTCATCAGTCAAATCCTCAGGCAAGCTACTCCAGTCAACATAACTTTGTGTGAAAAAGCTTTGTTGACCAACCTCTGCTGGACTAGCAGTGGTTTGAGCAGGTTGTGTAACAATGGGTGCTTGTTGTACAAGCACTTGAGGATGTGATGGTGCCTGAACATATTGAATCTATGGAGAAGTGGATTGAACATAATGCACTGGAACAGTGGTAGAAGGATGTGCAAAGTGGGCAGTGTTTTGAACATGTTGAACAGGGGCATATTGGGAATAATGAGCAGTGTTTTGTGTGTGCTGAGGTCTAGGGCCAGGATGAGTCACTATTGGTCTAGAATTTTGAGACCTGCATTCTGTTGCAAAGTGTCCTAGCCTATTACACTTATAACACTTAACTTTTGATTTATCCAGCCCAACCTTCAACCCCCCATGCAAACTTGGGAATTTTCTACCAGTTCTCTTATAGAATTTATTAGCCCTAACACTCAATAGGGCCAGTTGGTGTAAAATATCCATCTCCTCAAGATCATAAGGTTCAATGTGTTCTAAATCATTCAGCTCAAAGGATAGATTGTCAGAGGTTTGGCTTTCCCCACTAGTAGTAAAAGCATAGTTGGGTGATATGTTTCAGATACAAAGTTCCCACCAGATGTAATATCTATATAGTGATCATAACTTTGGTCCTTACTGCTGTCAGATCCCTCTTCTTGGCCAAAAAGAGCTGTATTACCCAATGAGTAATCATCAGTCATTTTGCCAGAATCTTCAACTTCATTTTCTGGTTTAACTCTCTCTCATAGGTGAGGAGTATCCCATGAAGTTGTGTCAACGACATTTCTTTAAACCCAGCAGACTTTCTCGTTACATAAGCTACAGTCTCCCACTTATCTGGTAACGATCTAAGGAAACGACTATTGACAGTCGACTTAGATAGAACCACGTTAACCAGTCTAAGTTCACTGATGAGACAGCTGTAACGTTAGAACTGTTGTGTTAGAGACTCTCCTTTCAAGTGACAAAACGTTTCATACTGCTGATTTAGAACTTCTCTATTACTTTCTATCACTTCCTCAGTCCCACCGAATTGCTCTTTAAGTGCATCCCTTAACTCCTTTGTACTATTGATTGGAGTAGACCAGCAAAAATTTCATTGGGTAAGGCCGAAGCAACTATGCTAAATGCCTTAGCATCCAATTCAATTTTTTGGAAATCCTGCTCTGAAAAGTTTTCAGGATTTTTGGCACTTGTTTATTTGGATCCTCTGTGCTTGGAACCATTGGAACGTGAGGTCCATAAGCAACAAATCTACAGCAACCAGTGTTTTGCTGAGCAAGGATGTGACCCATCCGTCGTTGCCAAATGAAATATTCATTTCTTTTGAGCATCGGCGGTTTGAACAAGGATCCAGAATTGGTATCCTTTGTGTTTTGAGACATTTTCAGTTGATTTTTATAGATTTTGTTTTAAAAACTTTGAACGTAATAAAACTCTGAAAATCAAGCTAAAACAACCAAACGGATTAGCAAGAGAGCTGATCTTTTTGAACCAAATCGATTGTTAGATCGAATTTGATGAATCAACTTCTGATACCAATTGTTAGGAACTGAGTTTGAGTTACTTGTAGTTTTTGTTTCAAAAATGGAAAATGATTAAATTAAAATAGATTTGCAGCAGAATAAGATGGAAAACTTTTACTACAAGCAATGGTCGTTTGTTTTCATCATCATCATGCTTTCAAGTTGATTAACTTGCATGTGATTTACAAACTCCCCCTCAGCCTTTGCAATTACAGTTTGGTAATAAGAAAATGCAGAGAAGATGATTTGTGAAAGTTGATCTTTTAATAGACAAGTTTAAACTGTTACAGAACTTACATATTTATACTAACTATCTAACCTCTGAGCATCTTTGATGACGTCAGGGTTGATAGTGACAGGAAACTAATTGTAACAAACTGAAAACACTGCTAGTACTAACTATCAGTGCTTAGCACTGTTCCATTGATTTACTAAACTAATGACTAAACTATGATCTCTATCCTCTGACCCTTGGAACTCTGGCAGACCGTTGAACCTTTGTGAAGGCAGATGATAGGATCAGCAGTCTTTAGGGAAAGAAGTGTATGTACATCAGAGGTGGTAACCTCTGATTGTTTAACCAAAGCTCGGATAGTGTTATTTGGCTTTGTATCATCTGTTCCTTTTATAAGGTTCAATCCCAACAGTTCAGGTGTTTCAAATATTGCTCTTATTCTAGCATCTGAAACATCAAGTTCAGCTGGAATCTCTGTGTTAGGAGGAGGTACATGCACTTTCTTGCTGTACTCAAAATAGATGCTTAGATCAAAATCTGCTATGGCTGCTCTTTGATACACTTTTCTTCCTGTATCAGCAATGCTGCTGATGGCTCTTCTGTTGATCTTTGTTTTTCCCTTCTCTTGGTCAATAAGCTATTTCATCTTTATAATGTCCAAGGGATAAAGCTCATCAGCTAAGTCATTCATTATCCATGACTGTTGTTACACTTCCATCTCCCTTGAGCAAGGAGTATTTGTTCTGCATCTGTGTTCCCGTGATTTTGTTTGAATAAGATTGCTCATTTATTCTATCAATTCTGACCACTGGATTGGTGAGAGGTGTGTGTAGGATGGTCCTGTCTCTCTTCAATCTTACATCTACTATTCTTGTGCAAATAGGAGAGAGAGACCTTTAAGTGTACCTGTCTCATCATTCCAATAACATTCTCTGAGGTAATGTTTAGGAAACATCATAGTGTCTTGATCAGCAGTTAGAACCATGTACTCTTTCAGGTTTCCCTGAGAATCTTCTATGATCTCTTTTCTTGGCTTCTTTGATGATGTTACAGTCTCTTCCTATTTCCTCTTCTCAGCTGAAACAATTTGTTTGCTAAAGATAGTTTCACCAGAAGTGGTCATTTTGGGTTGACCTCTTTGGATGGAACTGCTCCCAACAGTGGTTCTAGGTGGTGGAGTACCCAGAATCCTCTGTCTTTCCATTCTAGGAGCTTCAGAAGGAGGGCCCATTGAGGTGGGTTTGAGTTGAGACGTTGAGTGTGTTTGACTTGATTCTGTTTGCTGGGTGACTTCTGGTTTCTTTTGAAGTGGTGGTTTTTGTGGTATGAGAGTTTCAAGTTCTTGCGCACCTAACTTTTCCAAGTTGGCAATGTTTAGTTGCAGACCCTTAATAAGTGATTGCAAATCAGTTAAAGTCTGGGTGTTTCTTCTTTCCTGTTCTTGCAATCTTTGAAACTAACTTCTGTGTTCACTGTGCTGTGCAGACCATTATTTAACCATCTTCTCAAGTGCATCTGCTATATTGTTGTTATTGTCTCTTTGTATTTGAATTTCTTCCAGAATCTTCCCAGAATTTGAAGTATCTCTTATGGTTAAAGCTTCTGCTATTTTTTCTTGTATCTCCTTAAGAGCTTTCTCAATTTCTGTTGATGCTTCTTTGTGTCCTATGATTGTTGTAGCTTCTTCAGGAATTCAGTGTTGCTTTCTGTTTGTTTTCTGATAACTTCAACAGTTTTTGACAGAGTCTTTGTATCTAATCTTTGACTTTTAATTTCATTCAGCAACAGATCCAGCTTCTCTTCTGTAGGAGTTCTTCCAGTGCAGGCCTTGGTTATGTTGTCTAGCTCTTCATGAAGTTATTCAGATGTCATGGTTGGTGGTTGGGTAATAGGAGGAACAACAGATGCTCCCCTTCTAACACCAGCAGAAGACAAACTTACTGCTATTGCAAAGTCATGAGGTTGATTAGATGTTTCAACATGCACAACTTTACTAGAATATTGAAACTGATTCAAATTCGGGTTTTCCTCAAATCCTGTAACCATTGATGGTTCTCCATGAGTTTTAGAGAAACTCTGATTTTTCTCTTCCATGTTTCCTTGATGAGCAGGCTGATCTCCACCTGTTGCCATCACATTCTCCTCCTCATTATCTGATTTAGAGAGTGGATCTTTGGAACTACTCAAATCTTTTCTAAGAGAAACAGTTTTTCTAGGCAACACAACATAACTTCCTTGAATTGATTCATCAGAATCTGAGTCTGTTGAATTTGCAACAATATTTTCATCAAAGTTAATATTTTGTTCACCTGTTTCTGCCATATGTGATGCTTCTACATGATGGTGCTCAAACCCTTGGTTTTGTTCATCACTCCCCTCTGGTTCTGGTGTCAGTCTGACAATTTGATCTTCTTCCTCTGTATGTGGTGCCATTGACTGTTGATCATCATGTTCTGGTGGGGATGTACTATCAAAAACTTCAGCATTTTCTTGTCTCTAGTTTAAGAGCTCCAAGTGTTATGCCTTGTAAGGTGATTCCTCTGGTATCAGATTCATCATACTCTCTGGTAGTGTTGGAACATCACTGTCTGATTTCCAAGCACCGACAGCACACCCAGGTTTCATGATTTCAGTTTTCCACATGTTTTCTGATGCGGGAAATTCAACATTCTTTTCAGCAAAGGCATCAGAAACTAGTATTGACCAGAATCTGGGAAATGGTAAATGTGAGGTGATTCTTCCATCTTTTGTTAAAACTGATCTTTTCATCAGTCTGAATATCTATGTTCCATAATCAATGTTTGTTCCAGTAATGAGACAGGAACATGATTGTTAAAACATCATTACTTTCCAAAAGGCAGGCAATTCATGTCTCTTGAAATCACCGATTTTTGTGATTTTCTTCTCCTAGCTCATCATTGTTTCAAGTTGCTCAAACATATCTTCCTTAGTAGGTACAGGGTCATAGTGCTCAGATATGGGTATTTCCAAACATTCCCTTACCTTTTCTGGTGTGATTTTTAGGAAGATATTTCCCCGTAGATGAGTGCTCAACTCATCGGTTCCAGTTTCATTCAAAGTGTGGACGAGTTGTTGCAAGATGCTTTCGGGTACTTCTTCTTATTTGACAAAAGCTTGTGCAAGAGGATATCTTGTCAAGTATTCTATCAACATTTGGCATTTAACATCATAATCTTCATTTTTCGTATTCAGCTTCTCGTTGTTGCTTTTTATTGGTAGGAAGTTTTCTTCATTGATGAATTGGACAGAGTGTTCGATGGGTGGATTGTTGAGGTTGACAAGGTTGATTTCGGCCAAGGTAATAGTCTTCAGATTTGAGAAAAAAAATTTAGGTTCTTGAGCTGGAAGGATTTGAAGAGGTGGGTTTTTTAAGATGAAGATCGTGGCTGGTTAGTGTTTAAGTGGGTTAATGACAGTTTAAATGGGAGTATATTCTTTTTGAAAGAGAGAAAAAACCGTCAATAAAGCTTTTGATTTATCTACTAAGGTTTTGATGTATATCCTTTCAGCAAAGGAATTTGATTGGTCAATGCTACCACCAAATTACACCTTTTTCTTCCAATGGGGCCTCTTTTCGCAAAAGGTCCAATAGAATCCCTTTTTAAATTCTGACATTCATTTCTCTTTTAACATCAAAAGCTCTGTTAGATGATATCACTTAGAAAAATTTTTGAATAAATTTTTGATGTTTCCATTTCATCAAAAATTAACAGAAATTCATCATAAATGAGTGGATGTTCATCAAAAATGATATATTTTTTTTTGAGGATGAGAGGGAGTGAGTAGAGTTTCATAGGAATCACTTACACATGCTTTTCTGGTGCAACTCCAAGTCTTTGTTCTTTTCTTCAATAAATATTTTGTGAAACTTTTTAAAAGATAATAGTAATGACTATTGTTTTCTAAATTTTCACACAATTTTTATCTCTTTTCATCATTATCAATTCTTTTTTTTTAAGATTTAACTGACCAGATTTGGAGTTATTTTGAACTTTGATTTATCAGAAAATTTCTTTTTACATGTCCAAATTTTTCTTTCTGATAAACCTAAGTTCATTTATCTTTGTTTTAACTCCCCCTTTTTTGTGTATTTAAACTCTTTTCTTCCTTATTCCTTTCCTTTTTTTTTTGTTTTCTTCCCCCTACTTGAAACAACCTCCCCCTTTTTTAATATAGCTAACATATTTTACATATATACAATAAAACAAAGACAATAAAATAGAACTAGATAATACCAAACCAAAGCATAATGAAAAACCAAAAATCAGTTGTGTGTCTGGTGTGTTGTGTGGTTGGGACAAGAGTAGGTTTATATATATTTTCTTGCAAAATGACCTGAGCTCTTGGATACCGGTCCTCCCGTATACCTCCGAAGTCCTGCTGACTTGCTATCACCCTTGTCGGGAAACGTGGGTAGATCAGAAAAGGATGGACACAGTGCATGTTTCTTTCAAAGTCTCTCATGAGATACTTTGAAAAGTTGTACGGTTTTTCATGTACAACTGCATGCACCACTTCCAACAACTTATAGGATAAGTCATTGAAACTCTCATAATTTGATGAGAAGCATACACCAAGTTGCGTTATCAAAAACTGCCATTGTGGGATGAACCCGGATTTCCTAATCCCTCTACATGTACTAGGAGAAGTGTATCCCATGTCTGTAAGAGTTTGGTCCAAAACTGATCTGCTGAAGACGGTGACATCAGTGTCATCTTTGAGTTGAAGAGTAGATCTGATGGTTTCTTGAAGAGGATGATCTCCTTTCCCATCACCAAGCTGGTGATCCACATCTAGTTTCCCTGGTGGACTGTTTGTGCGTTCCACTAGAACACTTGTAAGATAGTGGGGTATAACCAGATGTATTCTGATAAGGCATAGCTAAGAGGGCTTTGCATCAGCATGTTGAGGATGGGCCTGCATCCTTGGTATTGGGCTCATTAAGCCTCATCCTCACCCTCATGTGAGTTGTGTGAAGTGAGAGTGGGAAATGTCTTGTTTCAATCTCTCGAGCCATTTGGTTATGTGAGGTAGAAGGTCAGTAGGCTTAAGTGAAGAGAAGAAGTTTTGATAGTGATAGTTGTGATGAAAAATATTTATGTGGAGTTGGTTTAAATAAGTGAAAGTGATAGTTTTGCTATTAATGAACTTCACCAACTAAAAGATTTTATCCTTTTATTCTTTCTCTTCATAAATACACGAAGATCCTTTGTCAGAGGCAAATGATAGGTTGTGTGAGTGAAAGTCTTGTGTATTTATTTATTGGGCGACTACAACTAGTAGATCATAATCATTCTCTGCCCAGGTGTCCCCTTATTACTCTTCTAAGCAAGGTGACTAAGCCGATTATGAATTGAATTAAAAGAGTATGCATAATTAAATTTGTTCAGAGGGGTCATTTGTGACGCAAACTGCTCTATGTTCATGCAAGTGGCTCCTTGTCTCCTTTACCTTCTTTTTTTGTTTTATTTTTCTCAAAAATTTTATTAAGTACATTTATTTTTTTAAAAGAGAAAAAGAAAGAAAAAAATTTACATTCATCTTGGGTTGTGTTTGTATATTATATGTGCAAAAGAAAAGCGTGTACACATTAGACATTTTGATTTTTAACCTATCAGATTTTCTGATAATTTATCAGAATTTCTAATGTTTCATCAGATTTTCTGATATTTCACCAGATTGTTTATTTATTCATCAGACATTAAGTTAATTTATCATAATAACTAATGTGCTCATCAAAATATCTCATTCTTCACAGTTGGTGTAACGTCTCGCTTTTTCATACTTTCCATGTTTAGAAAGCTAGTCTTATATTTCTATTTTTGGAAACCATTATATCTCATATTCGCATTTTCGTTGTAATAGTTGTAATCGAGACTTGAATCATAATGGAATATACATTTTTATCTCTATACTTGTTATACACAATCATACATGCTTATACATGATGCTCATACTCGTAAACGTGACATACTTGTAATTACGTGACACTTATAATTCATACATGCGTTATACTCGATGTGTATACTCGATCTCATTTATTACATTCATACATACACAATGTGACATGATATTTATACTTATAATGCTTATTTATCATAAAATACCATAAATATAACATATAGACCCGTCACCATGCAATAAAACAACAAAATGTAAAACTTTGTCCTGGACCCGGTCCTTGCGGACTGCAAGGGGAAACCCTTACGATCCGTAAGGGACTCTGGGCGGGACAGCTTGTTTTGAACTCACGATTTATGCACGGATCCCACCTTAAACCTCCTCCCCAATGGCCATAAACCCTATTTAATTACCCTCCAACTAACAAAAACACCTTCCCTATAAATACACACCTTCTCCTGTTGGTGCACTTATGTCTATTGCCTACGTCTAGGACGAGTCTATTGTACAGATAGGGTTTCGTAGCGTCAGAAGTTTAGTTTTGAAGTTTTTGTATGTTTACTGATATTTTCATACGAAAATCTGTAAGGATTTTCGCACGAAAATTTCTTGCGAAAATCCATCCTGCCTACTCACTTGGTGCTGTCATGTCTGCCTATAAATAGGTGACTTAGGTTGTGTATTAGGTATGCTGTTTTGAGGAATTAGTGGCGAAGCCCTGTTCGAGTCTGTAATCATTGCTAACGGTTTAACAGTAATCATCGCTTGTTCTTTGTTTGTTCAATCAGCTAACAATGAATTCCGCCTCTGTTAGCTGAGCAAGTCTGACCGAAAAGCTCATTAAGTTGGGTCCGATCCTAAGCTTCATTCACAAGTGGTATCAGAGCCTTAAGGTCTGATTTGTGAACAAACAACCAAGTTTTAGCTGGATTCAACCTTCAAAGTTCAAGATTCATCCATTAGAAACTCTTCTTCTACTCTTTCTTGGAACTTACTCTAGATCTGAAGGATTTCATGGACAATTTGGACTAGGTTATTAGTATATCGTGTTAAAATCAACTCTAATCAGCTTACTGAAACAAACAAACGTAAAAATCCATCAAAATCATGCTTGAAATCATCAAAAACATTAAATTGTGAACAAGAGTTCAAGGAAGATAAGTATTTTCGCACGAAATACTAGGTTTCGTACGAAAATCAGAAATCTAAAACCTGAAAATTTTGATTTAACAAAGAAACAATATTTTCGCACCAAAAGAGAATTTTCGCACGAAAATCTAATTTTCGCACGAAAATCTAATTTTCGCACGAAATCTAATTTCGCACGAATCACTCATTTTCGTACGAAAATCTTGTGTCTCAAACCAATTTTCAGTCAACTTCAAGTTAACCATTTTTAATCTGTTTTCTATTTTAAGTTTTTGACAAGATGTCAGGTGAAGAAGAATTCCATAACACTTTCGCTACATAAGCCGTTACAGCCTCTGTAGCAGCCCAAAACATGAATATGTAAAATGAAATGGGAACCAAACTATGAAGCCTCCAAAGCTCATGAACATCAAAGATTATGAAAGTTGGAGTTAGCGTTTCAAGAACTGGGTTCAAGCGACAAACTTAACAGTTTGGTTCGCACTCGAAAACAAATATCAACCACCACTGAATGAACTTGGCATTGAGAAAATTGTGGCTCGTTTGTCCGAAGAAGAACAAAGAAAATACACCACTGAAAAGAAGATGATGAATCTTCTTCAGCAGGCCATAAAAGAAGAAATCTTAGTTCTCCTGCAACATGACGACGATGCTCATTCACTATGGCTCGCCTTACGATTAAGGGCAAAAGGGAACACTAATGTCCAAAAAGGAAAGAAGGCGTTACTAAACAAAGAATTTGAAGCATTCAATATTCTTCCAGGCGAGAACATGAAGCAACTCATCAAAAGGTATTGCCACCTAGTAGTGCAGATGAAGCGAATGGGAATTGTTAAGACGAATGAAGAACTAGTCGACAAACTGGCAGATTCTTTGCAGAAGGAGATTGGGCAACATATATAACAATCCTGAAGAATGGAGCTGAGTATGACAGTCTCAGTTTACCGAGATTCATAGAAAAACTGGAAGGGCACGAACTAGAAATGCAGAAAATGGCAAAAGGCAAGAAATCAAACTCACAACAGGACGTCAGCCTATACTACAAAGGAAATCCAACACTCCTGTTCAGAGTCCCAATATCCAAACAGCCTTCAATACTAACATAAATGCTAGTCCAATCTCCAACCAGTCCAGTGGCTTTCAAACGTTTGCTTCCTTCAATCCAAACAATCACCAAGGACAACAATCATCTCAGAGCTCAAATCAATCACAGAGTAACCAGCAGAGTCAATCCAACTCTAACCAAAGAATATAGCAATGCAACATCGCAGTAAATCTCCAGAACGCTCAAGACTTCAATGAGCAAACTGCTAAGCAGCATATGGTGCTCCTTGCAACAGTTCTAGAATCCTACGAAAGTCTTGTAGCTGGCCGAATTGGAAACCCATAAATGACTAAAGAAGACTACGACCAAATTGATCCAGAGGAGATGGAATTAATTGACATCATGTGGTGCATGGCATCAGTGGTTAGAAGGGCTCGGCGTTTCATGAAAATTACTGGAAGAGATGATTTAAGGGGCCTTGACGGTAAATTAGGCTTTGATAAATCCAAAGTCACATGTTTCAAGTGCAGGGATAAAGGGCACTTCAAACGCGAATGCCCAAACCGAGAAGTAAAAGGCAATCATAATCCGTTTGGTGATGATTATTCAAAGAAACATACAAACTAGAGAAGAGATTGGTACAGATCGAAGATGGAGGTTCAAACTCAAAAGATAAAGCTCTGGTGGTAACACAGGAAGATGAAGGATTCAATTGGAACAATTTCATCTCCAAAAAGGAAAGTCTTGCACTTGTTGCTGAAATCATGGAAGAACCAGAAGCATCTGAAGAAGTCTTAAAAGAAGAAATGGAAGAAGTATTGCAGATTACTTCAGAACTTCAGCAGAGGAAGAGGAACATCTAGCAGGTACCCCTAAACCCTGTTTATTTGATACAATTATGAAAACTTTTGCAGGTAGCTTCGATTCTGGTCACAATGAAGAAAGTCCTGAGGAGAGAAAGATAGAGTGTGTGGAAGTGATTGATGTAACCAAGCCTGTAACACTAGAGAGCCTAACCGATATTGCCAACAAAGCACTCATGGTCAATATAAATGAGGTAGTCAGTGTGGAAAACAGGTAGAAAAGGTTAAAACAGCTAAAGAAACTAGCAAAGCTCAAACTGTGAATTGGTTAGACCATGTTTAAAATGTGCTAAGCATGTGAGCAATGTGCTGAGAAAGAAAAAGCGTTTATAGAACTTAAAACATATAATGATGTTGTCATACGATTACAACACTGTAAAAGAATCATATGATAAGCTTAGCAGGACCATTCGACAGTATGAGAAAACTGTCAAAGAAAATGACAACACACTTTCGATGCTCAAAGCAACTGTGATGGACAAACAAATGGCCATTAATCTTCATATTAACACAATTGCTGAGCTGAAAAATGAGATGGAGAAAACTAGAATTGAAACAGAAAGGGTTAACAAATTGTTAATAAGTTACTCTACCAGCATGTATGTCCTCGATCACATTCTACAAAAACCAGAAAGCAGCAAAGATGGTAAGAAAAGTGAGAAAAATCTTGGAAAATCTTACGAACATGTTCCACCTCCTATGTGAAATAGCTATGCTAAGAAACATCCTGACTGAGTGGATAAGGCGCTGAATTTAAATCTTCTCACAGAAAAGAATAACGAGCTGGCTGAAAATCTTGACGTAACATATTCCAAAACAGAAAAGGAATGTGAATCCGAGGTGGTAACAAAAGTGTTTGAAAATGTGTTTGAAAATGAGTCTGACAGTACAATTTATGAAAGTGTTGAGTCAAACATTGAGAAATCAGAATCAAGTTCACATTCTGGAAGTGAGAAAAGTTTTCATGAAAATTTTATCACAACATCAGAAAATGGTTTAAGTGATGATCCTAATGTAGTTATCTACAAACTGAAAGGATCAGATAAACTATATACTGATGAAGAATTCCCAGTACAGAATGTTAACTTTGACCGTGTGGATAAATTCTTTAAACTTATTGAAGTTGAAACATCTGAATTTGAAAAGAATGTTGATGTTTTCTACTCAAAACCAAAGAAAACTCACAAAAACATTCATCCCAGAGGAAGAAGTTATCCTGAAAAAAAAGGGATGGGTTAGGGTTTGAGAAGAAACAAAACAACAAATCACGAAAACCAGATTTTACAAAGAAAGTTGAGTTTGTTTTTGGAACCAACACTGTTAAAGAAAAAGAGGTTATTAACAAACAAACCAATGAAGAGTTTAAGAAAGAAAAGGAGCTTCGTGAACAGGCTTTGGAACACACTGTTGGAAATGACAGTAGAACCTGTTACAGGTGTAACAAAGTTGGGCATATTGCACGACAATGTTCCCCAAATCGTTCAAAACCTGTTCATGAACAAAAGAGTTTTACAGTAGATGAGAAGAAAAAGGGTCCAGCGTTTGTGCCAACAAAAATTTTAAAGAGAAATGACAATGCCAACTCTATTAAGAAATCTCCAACTGAGATCATTTCAAAATTTGAAATTGGAGAAACATCAAAGAAAAATGGAAAGAAAGAATCTAAACTTTACATCAAAAAGGCATTTTCTAAAGCACAAACCTGGGTAGCCAAAGCAAAGACATCTCTCGTAACTCCAAAATCAACCAATGTTCCAGTCAAATCAAAAGATAAGACTGACTTCAAGACTGGACAGTGGGTTGAGGTTAAGAAAGATGACAAAGTTCCCAAAGTTCCAAAAGTCGACATTGTCATCCCACCCAAGACCGAAAGGGCTTGGGTCTCTCTGTTTAAGTAATATGCTTTTAATGTGTGCAGCGGCTTCCAAGGTCAATCATTTCAAAGTGGATAATGGACAGTGGAGCTTCTACGCACATGACAGGGATGTTAGCATTGTTATAATATGTAAAAGCCATAAGGGGAGGATATGTTGGGTTTGCCAGAACACAGGGTGGCAGGATCGTGGGAGAAGGAATTTTGACAAACGGAGTCGTATCTTTCGACAAAGTGAACTACATCGCTGAACTTGAGAACAATCTTTTGAGCATTTCACAGATCTGTGACAAGAAGTTCACAACTCACTTCACTGACAAAGAATGTCTTATTCTCAAACCTGGTTTCGTTATTCCTGAGGAGTGGATCCTTATGCGCGCTCCGCGAGAAAATGATCTATATGTCTTAGACATGAGCGTCGCATCCACTACTTCAAAAGAAGGGCAGTGCTTTGTATCAAAGGCTACAGAGAAAGAATCGATACTATGGCATAGGAAGATGGGTCACATACACTTAAGGAAGATGAATTCTCTGGTTTATAACAATCTAGTGGAAGGGGTGAATCTCAAAAATTTTCATTTATCAGACGACTGTATAAGCTGCAAAAAGGGGAAGCAGCACAAGAAGTCACACCCGAGAAAGCTTCTCAACTCCATCAAATTTCCACTAGAAAGGCTACACATGGATCTCTTTGGGCCTGTTAATGTGAAGAGTATTACAGGAGATCTATACTGTCTGGTTGTAACCGATGACTTCTCAAGATTCTCATGGGTTTTCTTTCAAGAAAGCAAGAATGAAACATTCGACAATCTGATGATCCTGTTTCGAAAGATTGAAAACCTTTACCATTTGCCTATCAAGAGAATCAGAAGTGACAACGGTACTGAGTTTAAGAACAACAAGATGCTCGAATTCTGCAATGCTAAGGGTATTCATCATGAGTTCAGTGCCCCCTATACTCCTCAACAAAATGGAGTAGCTGAACGAAAGAACAGAACGCTTATTGAAACTGCACGCACGATGCTTGCCGACTCTAAGTTGCCTATTAGTTTTTGGAGCGAAGCTGTTGCCTCTGCATGTTACACCCTTAACCGCGTAATGACAGTCAAGAAACACAAGAAGACATGCTTTAAACTTCTTAACCAGCGAAAACCTAATCTAGAGTTTCCGGAACCCTTTGGATCACCGTGTACAGTTTTGGACCCGGAAGGAAAATTTGGAGCCAGATCTTTGGAAGGATTCTTCGTAGGATATGCAAGTCTGCAAAAGCGAGTCTTTCTCCCAAGCTTGAATCAGGTTGTTGTTGCTCAACATGTTGATTGCCAGAGATACACAACGCCCGTGCAAAAACCTGGAGATCCATGGTTGTTCAATTACGACGGGTTATGGAATTCGTTTGATCTGCCTGAAGAACCTTCTGAGGAAGAACTTATCTTGATATTTCAACAACATCAGATACCCAATCAAGAGCAAGTAATAGGGCCTTTGGTAATTTCTCCAACAACAGCACCTTCCTCTGAAGTAGGTCCAAGCAACCGTCAATCAGAACCAGTTATTCCACCAGAACAAAATACTGCAGAACCATCTTCTCAGCCAGTAAATGTAGAACCTAAACAAGATCCTACTTTTGATAATGGGGATACCAGTTCCGATGTAGGATCAGAAGAGATTACAAGTTATCTAAACAATCAAGCTGCCGAAACCAGTGCGAGAAATGAGGCCACTTCTTCAGAACAAGTTGCTGATCAGAATATCACAAATTTGGAAAGCTCAGTAAATGTTCTAGGCGAAGTAATGCCAAGATCAGTCTCCTACCATCCAACAGATAACATCATTGGAAAACTGCAAACGGGCGTGAAAACACGAAATCAGATCAATAAGGATCTAAGTTGCTTTTATTCCAAAGTTGCTCCACTCCAAAATAAATTTTCTCATAGTTTTTTTGTTTTCTCAGGTCGAACCATGAAACATCAGAGATGCTCTTAAAGATGATAGTTGGGTGGAAGCAATGCAGGAAGAATTATTGCAATTCCAGAAACTTGGAGTCTGGGAACTTGTTGACCTACCACCAAAGCAGAAAAAGCTAAGCACTAGGTGGGTTTACAAGTGCAAAAGGGATGATAGAGGAGTGGTTGTTCGAAACAAAGGTCGGCTCGTAGTTCAAGTTTTTCGTCAGGAAGAAGGGATAGACTACAACGAGGTCTACGCCCCAGTCGCACGTCTAGAAGCTATCCGCATTTTCCTAGCATTCGCCTCATGGAAAGGTTTCAAAGTGTACCAATTGGATGTGAAATCTGCTTTCCTATACGGTAAGGTAAAAGAGGAGGTATATGTCGGCCAACCACCAGGGTTTGTCGATCCAATTCACAAAGACAAGGTCTACTTGCTGAACAAAGCTCTTTACGGATTACACTAGGCCCCGAGAGCCTGGTACGAGACGCTTTCCAAGCACATACTGGCTAATCATTTTACCAGAGGGACAGTAGACAGCACCCTCTTTAAAAAGGAAGTAGATGGACATCTGATTATTGTACAAATCTATGTGGATGATATCATCTTTGGATCGACAAATGAACAGCTGTGCAAGGACTTCGAGAAAGTCATGAAAGAAAAATTCGAAATGAGCGCTATGGGAGAGATGAAATTCTTTTTGGGGCTTCAGGTTGAACAACTGCCAGACAGTATTTTCATTCACCAGACAAAGTATGTTCATGACGTGTTGGAGAAATTCGACACGACAGGAACTAAACCCGCCTCTACCCCTTTAGCCACAAACCACGGCATTTGTCCAGACAAGTATGGAGAAAATGTTGATGAAACTTTATATAGCTCCATGATTGGATCCTTGATGTATCTCACTGCTTCTCGACCGGATATCATGTACCCCACATGCCTTTGCGCCAGATATCAGTCAAGTCCAAAGGAATCACATCTGTTGATCGTCAAAAGGATCATGCGCTATTTGAAAGGATGCCCGAGCACTGGCTTATGGTATCCACGTCACGACGATTTCAACCTTGCGGGTTACTCTGACTCTGATTTCGGTTGCTGTAAGCAGAACGCTAAAACGACAACGCCGGCTGCCAGTTTTTCGGAACTCGTTTGGTAATATGGCAATGCAAGAAACAGACCGCGGTCTCTCTCTCTACTTGCAAAGCTGAATACGTTTCAGCATCCAGTTGTTGTTCCTAAATACTGTGGATACAACAACAGATGAGATTCGATATCACTTTATCTGTGATTATCACGAGAAAAAGTTGATACGAATTGAGAAAATCCACACTGATGACCAAAAAGCATATTTTATACCAAAGCTTTTGATAAAGCAAGATTTCGAATTCTTTCAAAATTAAATGGTTTAAAGAATCTGTCATCAGGGGTTATTTATGAGGTTGAATTTGAGGATGACGATGTTGGGACGTAATCCTCACTGGTAAGTCAAAATGTTTTTCTGTAAATAGTTTACATGCTTTCTTTAAAACCAAAAATCCAAAAAAATATGTTTTTGATTTTTAGGGGGAGAAAAAGTTGTGAAAAATACAAAAACATTGAGAAAATTCATGAAAAATACAAAAACATTGAAAAAATTCATGAAAAATACAAAAACATTAAAAAAATCCAAAAAAAGGGTTTTGTGAATAAGAGGAAACGACAGTACATCAGTAGACCATTACAGTACGCTAAAGAAATGTAGTGTTTAAAAAGCGTTTAAACATGTCTTTCTAAAGATATGTCGGTAGGCTTCACACGTTCAGTAAACTACTTTCAGGATATAAACCTAAAAAGATAAACTGGTAAATCTGTGGCTTAACATCTCTCGGATATATGGGCTTGGTACCCTGAAATTTCGTTTGAGAGAATGCCAGATTCTGAGATACTAGGTCTTTATATTTAGTTGATATCTGGGGTATTATATGAGTTCTTCTGATTTTGCTTCAGCAATGGCCTAGAACTTGTATAATACGTTCGCATTATTCACCCCCAAAGCTGCATAAAAAATTGAAGAAAATGTCATAAAAGATACGATATGCTGCAGTACAAAAATGAAAAGATTCCCAAGAGGAACACCACCAAAGTCGAGCCTTCATCTCTTTCTCTGTACGGTAGTACTAACCTAAGCTCTCAAGGTTTCACATTTCACCCCTATACAGATATCAGTTAGATATATTCACCTGTGAGATGAAATATAGGGAATCTCGATGCGGGAGTATATTCTGAGGTGGGAAACACAGATTAGGCCATGTTGCTAAAATTTACCTAACATATCTTGAAGCAGTTGAGAAATGTGTAGAGGTTTAAGTGGATCAGTATACCGACAATCTGAAGAAAATCGGTTTAAGAACTTAAAGTTTTATCTAGAGCAACGGTGCTGATAATGTGTCTCAATAAACTGATATGATCCTCTAACATAAACTCGCAAAAATATGTCTGTAAATATGTGTGTAGATATTGCTTTAAATGGTTAATTTAGAAGTATTCAAAAATACAAAAAGATTTTCCGTTTCTACTTTATTTTCTGACTACCAGTGATAGAAAACAGATCTTCAAAGTTAAAAGCGACAGAATGCTGAGGAAAATCGTTTGAATTTTGGGCTGGGAGCTAATATGGAAACTAAGTCTGATTTGAAACATTGAAAAAGTTCATTAATTTGAAACTTAAAATCTTAAAATAATATCAGTTTTGGTCAAAAAGTGGTCAACCGAGGTCAATAACTTGGACTTGGTAACCAAAACAGTTAAACAAGGTCATTAACTTGGACTTGGACAACTGTGTGGATAATTAAAACTGAAAAACAATCGAAAAAGTGGGAAAATTGAGAAAACTTCAAAAAAGGCAAGAATTTTCGCACGAAAATTGATATTTCCGCACGAAAATATGGCTAAATATCACAGGCCAAATTTTCGTGCGAAATCCTAGTGGCCTATATAAGAGAGAGCTGAGAATCATTCCACACGAAAACTGACAAGTAATTTGGTCCGGATTCTCTTAAGGCATTTGAGCTCTATCACTTGATACACTCACTTGACGACGTTCTTGACACATTAGGGAGGTTAATTTACACACCTCTTGTAATGGCTAAGGTATTCACCAAGATTGAACCGTCAAAATTAGACTTGTCGGACCTTTAACGGACTAAAACGTAGATTTAGGATAAACTAACTGATAAAATCTAAAATTGAACCCGCTATTGTTTAAATCAGCAAGTTTAACTAAGGTTTACCGTTTCGATTTCTTGAAAAAGTCAAAAATTGCAAGCGTTTTGAGTCGTTGAAAATGTACAAACTGTTGGAGAGGACAAAGATTTTCGCACGAAAATTCATAAAGGAAAGAAGCTAGTTTCTGTCTTGATAATTTTCGCACGAAAATTATGTTAAGATTGTATACTAAAATTTTTCGTACGAAAATTTTTAGATAATTGGTTATTGTGAAAAATTTTTCTAACTTTTTCACATCTATCTGTTCCACAGAAAACCGTGTATGAGTTCCATCCAATCCACAACTCTTGCTGCTTGATTGACGAAGGTGTACCAGAATTCGCTCCGTTCCCGAAATATATAGACTTTCTGGAGAAATTTCTGGTTTATCATGCCCTTACACATCATCATAATGTTTATGCTTCACACGTTGATAGATTTCGGGGCACAACATTTTTAAGAACTGATGGGAAGGCTATTATTTCAACATTTAAGATTGGGGATCAAGATGTCGAAATTCCGATCACAGAAGATCTGATCCGCTCAGTGCTACATTTCAGAGATGAAAGTGACTTTCCGACTGGGTATACAGAGAAGTTTGTCAAAGGCTGTTTTTACCGTATGGGCTACAACGGATATGTGAACTCTGCACCGTACAAGACCAATCGGCTGGGTTTGACATATAGATTTCTTGCCCACTGTAATACACGCTCATTAAGCCACAGGAAAGGGGGATGGGATGATTTAGTGGACTATCATATGTGTATGATGGTGGCGGTGATATTGAACAAGCCCTACAATTTCCGTAGGATGATTTTTGACCAAATGGTGATGAATTTGGGGAAGAGTCGATTTTGCAGTACCCCCGTTTTGTACAGATGATTCTTGATCACTTACATCCGAATTTGGAGAAAACGAAGAATGATCTCTTGAAGTTAGAACACATGACTGCTTCTGACCTCCACAACATCAGCAACTATCGCAAAGGAGGAAAGGCTCCGGCATTCAAGCCTGTGTTTGGAATGTTTGTTAAAGCTGACTACGTTGCTCCTCCTAAAGGAAAATGGAGAAATGAAGGGAGCGGTGACGAAAGCGAAGAAGCAAGTATGATGGAGGATTTTATTGAAAAGAGAAGTTAGTGGTTTATTAAGGGCGATGGTGAGAAAGGTCATTTTGGAAAAAAGAAAGGTGGTGCTGCTTCAAAAAGAAAGACATCTACAGAAACTTCTTCTTCCGCACCTAAACGCCAAAGAAAACAAGCAAGTGTTAGCACTGGGTTGATTGATGAGCCTGATAGTGAACAGGTGAATGTTGAAGAAACTGTGCAACAAACTGAACCAGTTTATGTTGAAGAAACATTGGAACAAACGACTACAAATATCGAGAGAATGGTTGGGGTTGAAAAGGAAGCATGAGGTGGCGACAATGAAGGGCCATCCTCAAGCACAAATTCTGAGGATAAAAGAGAAGGAGAAAAGATAGAAAAGGAAAGGAAAGAGCAAGAGAGGAGAGATAGAGAGAGAACTGGCTGAGCAGAAAAAGCACAAGGCTACAGGCGATGATGATACACCTTATGAGCCTTCTGAGGGCGAAGAAGAGATTTCAATCGTCAAGCCTGCAAAGAAGAAAACTACTAGAAAACTTCGGATCAAGCTAAGATCAAAACCTACTGAAGCTCCAGTTGCCCCAACTGCAGAAACATCTTCTGAACGCCCCCCATCTCCTCCTCCTCAGCAGGTTGATACAGAGACTCACATTCCTTCTCCTCCACCAGTTGTTGATCCTCCAAACAGTTCTCCTCCTCCACAGTTCACATCTACAGAGGTTCCTATTCTATCTCCTCCTGTTATATCTCAAGCGCAAACGACATCATCTGCTCATCCTACACAACCAGATCCTCCAATTGACACAGCTTTTGATGACTATTTCTTTGAGATGAGTAGTATTCCAGGGGGAGATAGGCTCACAGCTGATGACGTTTATGTTGGAAGGCTCAATGAGTTGGAAGAAAAATTGAAGTCTGCTGATGAAAAGATAAAGATTCTTGAATCCGATAGGGAGAGTATCAGAGAGATCTTGAGATTGGTGATTGATGATAGTGAAAGATATTTCCAAGCTTCCCAGAAAGTTGTAGTATATGAAGAAAGAATCAAAGTCCTGGAGAAACAAAGGGAGGTTCTAAAGGCAACTCTGAGTAGCTACGAAGCAGAACATCAGAGGATCGTAAAGAAGATGGAAGAATATGAAGCGGAACGTGAGTCAAACAACAGGCAAGTAGAAGAAGATTTTAGTTCGTACTCTGGGTATCTCTCTCACTGATGAGATTGAGAAGATAGAGAGAGAGGAAGCTAGAAAGAAAGTTGTTGAAAGGGAACGAGCTTCCAAAGCTTTATCTGATGCTGAAGGTCGAAGGAAAGAAAGATTGATGATATGCCCGTGCATGAAACTACTATCTCGTCGGCTTCTTTGATCGAACAATCTGCGCTGGAAGCTGAATCCGTGCCAGTATCTTCTGAGCTGATAGTTTATGATCCTACCAGTGATGTGAGCAAGAGATTTGTGCTTCAAGGGGAAGGTGTTCTAGAATCTATGACGAAAGAGAAGGCAATCGCTCAAAGGGAGCTAAAGAAAGAGATTAATGATTTGGTAGACGGAACGTTTGATGATCTAGAAAAGGAAGGGTTTGAATATGTATCAAGTTTGTTTGATAATGAAAACTTATCTGTTGATGCTTACATGAACGACTCTATTTTTGAGCTAACCGATGAACAGGTTCAGGGGAGTCATCTTTTGCAGAAACAGCGCCAAAGCCGAAAGTTATCTATCTTGAGCATGATGTTGAAGAAGGGGAGTATGTTCATAACCTCTCCAAGGCTAATCTTGCAGAATTATATGGCCTTCAAGAAGATTCTTTCGAGTTCGACTTTGAAGAAGAATTAAAGAACACAAGCACATAGCCGAATGATTATGTTTTCGAAGACATCCCGCAAGCTAACGACTATGACAGAGTCATTATTGAAGATTAGGATTCGGATGATAATGAAGAGGCGAGATATACGGGTGAAGGAACTGATGTGTTTCCTACCCTTGAAGAAATGACTGCTGAAGTCGATGATGAGATGTTAAAGCAGAAAGTAGCAGAAGCAGTTAAAGAGGGAACAACTCCTAAACCACCAACAAAGGAAGAGATCATAGAGATGAAAAGAAATGGTTCAAGGAGATGCCGCCTGAGAGAAAATTCCGTCGTCCATTGGCTTTCTTCACCAGAGACCCTGACGCATCTCTGGGTGACATTATTAGTTGGGGATGGATCGAGGAACTCGATGTGTATGCGTTAAAACGTGAGTATGGAGTTCAATACTTCAGAAGATTGGGTGATATAAAGACCTTGCCAGAATGGGATGTGAAAGAGTTAGTTCAGACCAAGAAGTTCAGTATGAAGCTGCGACCAAATGATCAACGTCTGTGGAAGCTCATCAAGTTTGAAGCTGAACATGGTTTCAATCTATGGAAGCCACACAAGCCAAAAACCGTGACAAAGATAGATCCAGTTACTCAAGAGAAAGATGTGACTTTGATTGTGAAAAGGCTACGCGTTATGAAGAATATGCCTCTGAAGAAAATGGAAAAAGATTTTTACAAGATCTTCAAGTGGTGGCACTATGACTCGAGTACTGGAGAGGCTGTGATTTGTGTTGAGCCTGATGAAGGGTCATGGGATATGTCCGAAGATCTATCAAAGACCGTGATTATGCACAAGAGAATCTATGGGCTATGGCGTGCAATCAGAGTATTGGATCCTATGTTGCTGGTCAACTGCTCAGAGAAAGACATTGAATGATTATTCTTCATCAAAATCAATTATGAAGATAAAGACAAGGAGCAGGCCATGCAGTTCCAGAAAATTGTGAATGTTTGTTACGCTAACAACATTAATTCAGGGAAAGAATGGAAAACTTCATGGAGAAAGCTTGAAGATAAAGAGCAGAAAAAGAAAGATCAAAATGAAGAAAGGATTAAAGCTCGTCGAAAGCTGGCCACCCGTGAAAGGTTCAAGATCAGGAAATATGACAACCGACCTCCTCCTACAGATCAAACGCCCATTGCTTCAGAGGAGTGTCGAAGGCCAAGCAAGAGATTTTTTGGTTGATTCAAGTCAAACGTGTTTAAAGTTTTTTGAAGAAAAAGTTTTTGAAGACTGTCCAAGACTGCGGCAACATCCAAGGGGGAGTCTGTTGGTGCACTTATGTCTATTGCCTACGTCTAGGACGAGTTATTGTACAGATAGGGTTTCGTAGCGTTAGAAGTTTAGTTTTGAAGTTTTTGTATGTTTACTTATATTTTTGTACGAAAATCTGTAAGGATTTTCGCACGAAAATTCCGTGCGAAAATCCATGCTGCCTACTCACTTGGTGTTGTCATGTCTGCCTATAAATAGGTGACTTAGGTTGTGTGTTAGGTATGCTGTTTTGAGGAATCAGTGGCGAAGCCCTATTCGAGTCTGTAATCGTTGCTAACGTTTATTCAATACATAGACGGTTAAATAGTAATCATCGCTTGTTCTTTGTTTGTTCAATCAGCTAACAATGAATTCTGCCTCTGTTAGCTGAGCAAGTCTGACCGGAAAGCTAATTAAGTTGGGTCCGATCCTAAGCTTCATTCACATCTCCAAGCCATTCTTC
This sequence comes from Scalesia atractyloides, assembly GCA_947069175.1. Taxonomy (NCBI): domain Eukaryota; kingdom Viridiplantae; phylum Streptophyta; class Magnoliopsida; order Asterales; family Asteraceae; genus Scalesia; species Scalesia atractyloides. Next base: position 54,087,726 of record CAMTDV010000016.1, on the reverse strand, counting down.
AGTTTCACAACCCTCTAATCCTTCCTAAATCACTCTCAAATCATCTCAAGAACACTTGCAACATCAGAATTCGGGCAAATTGTACCTCCTTCACAAAAGTGAGCATAACTTGCTCAATACTTAACGAAATCATTCGATTCCTCTTCCTACTTCCTTGTATCAGTCTTAGGTTCGAACCCACGGACTTGCCATGGCATTTCCTGTTGATTCATATGTCTGTTGTCTACGTCATCGTATAATATCGAGTCAGTATTTAGGCGAAATGTCGAAGTTTATGTATGTAAAAGGTCAAGTTCGCTTGAAATGTATATGTTGTAGTCAAGTTCGGCCGAACTTGACTAAGCAAGTTCGCCCGAATTTGCACTCCCTAAGCGAACTTACACTCCTATAAATAGGAGTCTTGACATTTCATTTGTAACATTCAGAGATTTTGTCACGACAGAGGCGAAGCTCTGTCCAAGTGTTTCCAGGATCTGTAACGTTGAATATTAATGAAACGGTGATTAAATAGAAACAAATGAGTGTAACCAATGTCGCCTAAGCAAACGGATTCACACGTTTACTTTAGGTTTGTCAGATTAGTGCCCGAACGATTTGTACAACGGACCTACAAGTGGTATCAGAGCAGGATTGGCCTAATTTGAAGACATTGGACATAGAACATCTCATCTTCTACTCATTTATTCTCTTTTTAACTTTCCTTGGACAATTCACGGATAAAATAGACTGATTTTCAAGCATAATACGTAAAATCCATAATAGATAAACCCTTGAGAAGATCAGAGCTTAAAACAAACGAATTAATGCCGAAATATTGAAAAAACCATGTTTGAAATCACAACTTCGCTCGAACTTAACCTCAAGTTCGCTCGAACTTGACTGAAAAACTCAAATTTTTCATCAAGTTCGCCCGAACTTGACTGATTTTTCCAAGGTTTTTACTCAAGTTCGCTCGAACTTGACTGTTTTTCATCATTTTTAGTCAAGTTCGCCCGAACTTGAGTAAAAATTTGTTGAAAGTCTATACAAGTTCGCCCGAACTTGCTATCTCTTGAAAAATCACATAAGTTTGCTCGAACTTGCTGTTTTTCATAACATCTCAACACAAGTTCGCTCGAACTTGTTAAGTCTGTGACAAGTTCGCCCGAACTTGTCTAAGGTTTCAAAAAAAACGTCACGGACATTATATATCGTTAGATTCGTATTGACGAGACGAGTTTAAAGCTCTAATCTGGTAAAAACAATTTTCCGAAAAATTTTAAACATTTTTAGCAAACCGATACGTTAATATTGTCGATTAAAATGTCATTTTTTTTCTAAAAATTGTCTGTTTGCTAATCATTTGTCAAGTGTTTTGAACGACAAATATATTTGGAAAACGAAATGGAGTCCGTGAAGCCGTCAAAGTTGATGAGTATGAACGAGTATGAAGTTTGGAAAGGAAAATTTGAGAGCTGGGTCCAAGCTATGCATTTACGCAGTTGGGTTGCGATTGAGACAGGTTATGTCGTGTCTAGAGATGAGAGTCAGAAAATTCTGGAGAAGTGCAAATATTCTACTCAACAGAAAGATGATTATTTTGCTGAAAAGAAAATGATTAATCTTATCCAGCAATCGGTTAAGGAAGACACCCTGATACTTTTACCAGATTACAAGACTGCGAAAGAATTAAGGACATCTCTGAAGAATAAGTTTCAAGAGAGTGTAGTGGTTAAGAACTGTGAAGCTCTAGTTTCAAGTATATCCACAAATGAGTCTTTAAGTTCTAAACCAGTCTGCTCGGTCTATGATGTAGACAATTATCAGGAAGAAAATGCCAAACTCTTGAATGAGATTGAGAGTTTGATATTAGAAAATAAAAAATTAAAAGAAAATGAAAAGAATTTTGAAAACAAAATAAAAATTTTAGGAAATGAAAAATTACAAATGGTAGTAGATTTTCAAAATAAAATAAAAATGTTTAAAAATGATAAAATTGTTTTTGAAAAATTAAATATAGAAAATCAAATAGCAATAAAATCTCATGTTGAGAAAATAGCTAAACTTGAAAAAGAAGTTGAGACTGTTATAAATAAAGCTGCTAATTCAGCAAAATTATTGAAAGGATTTGTGATATATGTCCAAAACCGATCAATGATAATAAAAAGAAAATTCCAATAAGTGACAATATCACAAATTATGACGATGTCATAATTGGGGATTGTGATGATAATACCGATTATGAAAATGATAAAAAAGAAATATTTTTGAAACTAAAAGAAAAATTTCAAGAAATTGTTCTACAATCTGCTGAAAAAGGTGAATGTTCATCGCAAAAACCTTCTAAGCAGAATGGAGAACAAAAACAACATGAAAAACAAAAATCTAAAAATTTTCAAAACAAAAATAAAAGCTCATCGGTACGGTCATCCAATCATTATAAAAACTCACAAAAATTTGAGAATAAATGGTGCAGGTCGGACCACAGTGCTTCAAAGTCAAATCAATTTTACAGAAGAAGTAGGAAAGATGACTACTACACGTCAAATCAATGTGCTGATTTGGGTGTTTGGTCTGAATGGAGAGATTGGTACGATAACAGAGTGTGTTACAACTGTGGATTTAGGTGACACATTGTTGTTAACTGCCTGAAAAAGAGATTTGATACGAGAAGATGCTATAAATGTCAAATCAAATGTCATATTTCCAGGGATTGTCCGACTAATCTGAAAAGAAGATCGGTTAAATCTCAGGGGGAGAAAAGACCAGAGGAGAAGAAAACAGAGAAGAAAAATGAGAAAACTGTAAAGAAGCCCAAAGAACAAAAAGTCAAGTTATCACAAGGGAAAAAAGACAGATTGAGAAAAAAGAGGAAAAAAATTAGAGAGTATTTGAAAAGATTTTGTCCTCGGATACGTCTAAAAATTAGATAAAAGTTCTAATGAATCATTTTACTCACAGTCAAGTAAAACGAATTCAACAGATACAAATCTGAGGACAAAAGAGAGAGCAGTGGAGAAAATTTTGATAATTCAAACAGTTAAAAAATCAAAGAAAGTAAAATTTTCAAATAAAGTTTCTATCAAAGTTTTTGAATATAAAAAAGAGTGTGAATGTTTGTTTACTTCAGATGTTAATGATTTTGGTAAACCTAAATCCAGAATGGATTGGGTTCGAATTCAAAACTGATTAAAGTTTGTTTGAATGTGTAGGATAACCAAGCTTCAAGCCAAAGGTCATTTCAGAAGCAGTGGTTGTTCATACAGAGAGACCAGAGACAGGGGTGATATTCCACACAAACAAAATGGTAGTCTCGCGTTAACATTCGTAAAAAGTTGTTAAATGGTTAAAATGGAAGATTCTTATTTTTTATTTTAATAAGATGTTTTTAATTTTAGGGGGAGAAAAAATTTTAAAAATTGTAAAAAAAATTCCTGTAAAATTGAAAAACATCATTTTAAAATGTTTCCAAAAACAATAGAAAATTTCAATAATGTCAAAAACATTGAAAAATAAAAAATGAGATTACTTGTGCGCGAAAAGGAAATGATAGTACATCAGTGGACTATCACAGTATGCTAAAGAAATGTAAAGTTTAAAAGTGATAAACGAGTCTTACTGTGGATGTGTCGATAGGCTTTATACGTTCAGTAAATTGTTTCCGGGATATAAACTAAAATTTTCAACTGCTTAATCGTGTGGATTAACACATCTTGGATATATGGACTTAGTATCTGAAATTTCGTTTGAGAGATTGCCTGATTCCGAGATACGAGGTCTTTATAGATAGTTGATATCTGGGGTATTATACAAGTTCTTCTGATTTTCGGAAGAAATAGCCTAGAATTTCTATAATACTTTTGCTATAAACCCCCAAACTGCATGCAAACTTAAAAAATAACGAAAGATCTAATTAATTGCAGTGCTTAAAAGATTACTTAATTGGAACACACCTCAAAGTCGAGCCTTCATCTCTTTATCTGTACGATAGTACTAACTTGAGCTCTCAAGGTCTTGCACAACCCAGATACAGATATCAATTAAGCTATATTCACCTGTAAGATGAAATCTAGGGAATCTTGATACGGGAGTATATTCAAGAAGTGGGAACCGCAGTTAAGTCAAGTTTCATAATTCTAACTAACATATCTTGGAACAATTGAGAAATGTATTAAAGTTTAGGTGGATAAACATATCGACAATATAGGTAAACAAGTTTAAAACTTAAAGTCATTAAAAGGTCAACGGTACCGGTGATATGTCTCAAAACTGACATGATCCTCTAGCACGTTTTCTCACAAAAATACAAACTTTAAATATTACATTTTAGTATGTTTACATTTCTGCATTCAATATTAAAAATCCAAAATATTTTTTTCTCATATCTTCTAAGGAAACCTAATAATGTTGAATGAATGTGAGCCGGACCAACGAGACTGTTAAGAAACTGTTTGTGTGGATACGTGTGATTGTTCTTAATCGTCAAATCTTAGAGATTTGGAGCATCATTTGAGAGGGAGCTAGATAAACATGTTGATTGAAGATAACAGAAAGCTTAAAGTAAGGGGGAGCATGGATGATAAAGTTATTTAAGAAATAAAGATCAAGAGAACATTAAAGACTCAGGAAATTATTTGAAGAATGATGACTACGGCAACATCCAAGGGGGAGTCTGTTGATGCATATGTCTGTTGCCTACGTCATCGTATAATATCGAGTCAGTATTTAGGAGCGAAATGTCGAAGTTTATGTATGTAAACGGTCAAGTTCGCTTGAAATGTATATGTTGTAGTCAAGTTCGGCCGAACTTGACTAAGCAAGTTCGCCCGAACTTGCACTCCTATAAATAGGAGTCTTGACATTTCATTTGTAACATTCAGAGATTTTGTCACGACAGAGGTGAAGCTCTGTCCAAGTGTTTCCAGGATCTGTAACGTTGAATATTAATGAAACGGTGATTAAGTAGAAACAAATGAGTGTAACCAATGTCGCCTAAGCAAACGGATTCCACACGTTTACTTTAGGTTTGTCAGATTAGTGCCCGCACGATCTGTACAACGGACCTACATTTCCAAACCTGGGTATTCACCAAAAGAGATCCAAAGTAGGCTGAAAGTTTCTGAAGTGACTAAAACCTTTTCAAAAACTTGTTTAACTCATGTTTTATTCATCCATCCTAGTGTTCTTGAGCTTCTAATCAACTTGATGATTAAGGAGACCAACCTAGGCTTGTTATACATGTAAATAGGAGTGTTAAAATACTCCAAACTTTCTATTTTCATAAGAGCTTTAAGCTCACAAGTGATGCAAGTCTTGAACTTGTCCATGTGTGTCCACCTTGGTTAGCTTGGGCTATCCTAACTATGAGACCACACATCACTTGATGATTTTCATCATTATCCCAAGTTAGTTTGCTAGTTTGAAAGTGTCACAACCCCGTCTAGCCTTCAACGTGTGTCGACGCCGGCTCACCGGGTTGTATTTACTTGGCTACTTGGTATAGTGACCCCATTTACATTCTTGTCATATTACTTGTCTTGACCTTCCTTGTTGTCTATGACGACTTGTGAAGTGGTGGACATCATACGAGGTTCCTAAATGGATGGTTCCACCTCCTACCTCCTCCATGACTTATATGAAATCTTTGTTAGTTGTATTTTATTATTACATAAATATACTAACTATGGACTATATTATAATCCTCAAACCGAACTCTTAATAATGAATAACTAATCACTTGTCAAGATAATAAGTTTATCACTTAAGTGTGTAATTCCTCGTTTACGATTCTAATAGGTTTCAAAACCTATGAAATCACATCAAACCCATATGGGTTAACATAGTGTCAAGAAACGAGTGTTATGCCGTAGTGACTATTTTTATATTCTTATACTTTATACTCTAAATCCTTATTCGTATGCTCGAATAATCCAAATCTCACGTTAAACTCATTACTCATACCTACATTCTTCTTGTAGAAGGACAAGGTGCCAAACCCTAATCTACAGCAAGCTCGCGGATTTCTCTAAGTGGATCACTTTAAGCAAAACTGTGAGTACACTCGACTCATTTACCGCTTTCTCACTTTTTGGTTTGTAATACGTTTACCTATGAAAATACACTTATCACAAACTCATGCTTTTACATGCTCAATCCTTAATACATGATGCTTGTTATGCTTAGATACATGCTCGATCATTAACTTAGCTAGCCCAACTTGACATATATAGCGCTATAGGAGTAGCACACCACCCATCGGGGTTATGTTAAGATTCTCATACTTATTTTAGTCTCGTTGCTTTTAAAAGGAGGGAAGCTCGTTTATATACTTGTGGAAACTCGGGGTTTGATCTAGTGTTGCATGATTAGCATTTACCTTAAATAACGATTAACATGTGGATTCGAGTTATACCCTTTTAAACTTATGCTATGTATCACCAAACTTGTGTACTCGCCTTTGCTTTTGCATTGAACTCTATTTTAGAACATGTTACAGGTTGATGAAGATGATGCTATGAAATTGGAGTAGAGTTGATAACTAGATACACACATAGACGTTTAGGTTTATTAATGTTGTATAAAATTTTGCCTTGATTATTGTTGTATTTGAAATTTCCATGTATGGTACTCCGCAATTTTACTTATGAAATGAAATCTGGTTTAATTAAATATTATGGCAATTAGCATCATGAGCAATGAGCAATCTCTTTCGTCCCGCTCGATGTTTCCGCCATCGGTTGGGGTGTGACAGTTGGATTCATGATTTTCCTTTTGTTTTGATGACAAGTTGTTCTCTGAATTTTCATCACATTTTATGTTGACTATACCAAGTTTATTGACCAGAAAATTTGTCTCTTTTCACCTAATGGTTTTGTGAAAATGTTAGCAATTTGATTTTCAGTTGGTACAAAATACAGTTCTATGTTACCTTTTTCAACATGATCTTTGATAAAGTGATACCTGACATCTATGTGTTTTGTTCTTGAGTGATGAACTGGATTTTCTGTAATGGCTATTGCACTTTTTGAATCACACAAGATAGCAATCTTTGTCAGATTTACTCCATAGTCTTTGAGTTTTGTCTTCATCCATAGCACTTGTGAACAGCAACTTGCTACTGTTATGAATTCAGACTCTGCTGTTAATGTAGCAACACAGTTTTGCTTTTTGCTTGCCCAACATACTAGCTTTTCTCCTAGCATTTGGCATGCACCAGATGTGCTTTTTCTATCAATCTTGCATCCTGCTTTCTGCATCTGTGTAAGCTATTAGCTCCAGACTGGTATCTTTAAGATACCAAAGACCAAGTTCTGATGTGCCTTTTAGATATTTAAAAACCCTTTTGGCTGCTTTAAGTGAGATTCATTAGGATCATATTGATATCTTGCCAGAAAGCATGTAGCAAACATAATGTCTGGTCTATTTGTAGTTAAAGACAACAATGATCCTATAATTCCTCTATAGGTTTTAATATCTACATTTTTTCTTTCTTTGTAACCAAGTTTATTTCCTGTTGCCATGGGAGTTTTTGAAATTGAGCTGTTTTCAAGTGAGTATTTGGTCCAAATAGTTTTTACATGCTTAGTTTGACACAAGAAAATTTCATCAATTCTTTGTTTGACTTGTAAACCTAAGAAAAAAGTTAACTCACCCACCATACTCATTTCAAAGTGGCTGGTCATTAATTTTTCAAACTTTTTGCAAAATTTTTCATATGTTGATCCAAATATAATGCTGCATAGGCAAGAAAAATTCTTACTGCTTCTAGTCTTGATGCTGGTGCAAAGGTTTCATCATAGTCTATTCCTTTCTGTTGACAGTAACCTTTCACCACCAGCCTTGCTTTATTCCTAGTGATCGTTCCATTTTCATCAAATTTGTTTCTGAATACCCATTTTGAACCAATGACAAACTTATTTTCTGGTTTTGGCACCGGATTCCATATTTGACTATTTTCAAATTGATCTAGCTTTTCTTGCATTGCTTGTATCCAGTCTGCGTCGTTCAGAGCTTCTTTGACATATTTTGGTTCAATTATGCTTAAAAAGGCAGCAAATCCACATTCATGTGTTGTTGCAGATCTTGTTCTTACACCATCATCTATATTTCCAATGATATCTGACTGAGCGTGTCCTTTTATCCATTTGAGACGAATATGTGAATTTGCTGATTCTAATGGATTTGATGTTTCTCCCTGATTATTTGTCTCAATAGGGTGGGATGTATCAGAATTCTGATTATCAGACAGATTTCTTGATGAGATTGTGTTATTCTGATTCTTTGTCAGAATTTCTGATGCATTTTTCATTTCTCCTGCAGGGTTAGTACATGGCTGTTCTTTTGATATTCCTGTTAGATAATGATCATGTTCTAAAAATTCACTCATTAAAGTTTCAAAAAGTTGATTGAGGTTTTCTTGTTTGTCAGAGGGGTTTAGTTCTTTCAAATATTCATCAGAAACTTCTGTCTCTGTTGAATCATCAAAAGACACATACAGACTCTCTCTGATTGTCCTTGTGTTTAGGATAAAAATCCTATATGCTTTTGAGGAAAAAGAATAACCAAGAAAAATTCCATTTTCTGCTTTTCTATCAAATTTCTCAAGACTTTCAAAATCAATCAAAACGGAACACCTACAACCAAATGTGTGCAAGAATTTTACATTTAGTATTCTACCATTTATGATGTTGTATGGTGTTTTATGTAGTCTTTTATTGATTATGGTTCGGTTTTGGGTAAACAAGCATTTGCTATAGATTCTGCCCAAAAATATGTGGGAAGTTTTGCATAAGCAAGCATTGTTCTGGCTGCTTCAACTAAGGTTCTGTTTCTCCTTTCTACAACTCCATTTTGTTATGGGGTTCTTGGAGCAGACATGAGAGATTCCCTTCCTGGTTAGGAAATTCTCAAGTTTTGAGTTTTTAAATTATGTTCCATTGTCTGTTCTGATCCTTCTTACAGTTAATTTTAAAAGATTTTCAATTATTCTGATAAATTTATGATCAGATCAGGAGTTTCACTTTTGTTTCTTAGAAATTCTACACAAGTATATCTGGAATAGTCATCTACAATCACCAGAATGTACTTTCAAAAAAACTTTCAGTGCTTATGGGTCCACAAAGATCCATGTGCAAAGGTTCTAAATTTTGTGAAATTGATGATTCAGAAATTGTTTTGTGTGAACTTCTTTTTTATTTTCCCATTTCACAAGCTTCACACAATTTATCCTTCTTTGAGGATATGAATGGTAAACCTTTTTACCAGTCCTTTATTTGCTAATTTATTCAGATTTTATAGTTTAAGTGTCCTAATCTTTTATGCCGCAGCCAACTATTACCTTTGTTGGATTTTGAAAATAAGCATAGCTGAGGATGCTTGGTTTCTTCTTTAAAATCAAATAATAGATGGACTTCATGATCCTTTTTCCACTTAAGTAAATTTTATTATCGTCTAAACCAATTAGCAAACATTTTTCTTGTAGGAAGGTTACCTGAAATCCCTTGTCACAGAATTGACCACAGCTTAGCAGATTGTACTTTAAGCCTTCCACATAGGCTACTCTTTCAATGGTCAATGAACCATACTTTATACATCCATATCCCATTGTCCTCCCTTTTACTCCATTTCCAAAGTTGACTAATTTACCCAGTTTCGGAACAAAATTACTTAGTAAGCTCCTATCTCCAGTCATGTGCTTGGAGCTTCCAGAGTCGCAGTACCAGATCTATTATACATGATGGTCCTGAAATGGAAAATTTAGAGGGTTTTTGGTACCCAGACTTTCTTAGGTACTTTTTCTGATGAATTCTAAATCAGGCTTCCTACTTTTGATGTGTTTTCATCAGAATATCTGTTGCATTCTGATTCATGAATAGACTGTTGTACTTTTGTTTGGAGATGGTGTTGAATTAGTTTTAGTATATCAACACACGTACAAGATTCTTTATCAGAAGTTTCTGATACATGATCTTGTGATGGAAGTTTTGGATATTTTGGATGAAACTTTTCTGATATTTTTGAAGATGTTTGTTGAAATGTGTCTTTTGAAATTACAAAAGAGTTATCAGAACTTATTGATTCTGTGTCAGATTCTGATGTTATTTTATCAGATTTCTGATTTGTTGCTTTTAAAAAGATAGTAGGATTTCTAATATTTGTCTTAACGTAACCCAATCCTTCTCCTTTGTTGTTTGGTGTTGTTTCAATAAAGTTGATGAACTCATTTGCCTGTTGAAAACCTTTTACATTTATTTCTTTGTCATGAATTTTTTTGTACAATTTTTTTTCTTTCTGTCTCGTAAAATTCAACTTTTGCTTTGCTGTTTAAGCTTTCTACAATCAATAACTAGTTTTCAATTATAGGTTTATTCAATGTTCTTTGCAAGTCATCTGATTTTTTACTTTCCATATTATGTTTTCTTGAAGATTTGTAAAATCTGTCATGAGTTTGCTCAAGATCAAAATTTCCAGAGTTTACCTTTAATTCTGAGTTTGTAGTTTCTTCATCAGAAAGTTTTGCCATGAGACAAACATTTCCCATTTCTTCTTCATCTTCATCAGAAGAGTCATCTGTCAGCCATGCATCTGTTCCTGCTATCAGACCAACTTGTTGTTGCTTTTTGGCTTCTTCTAACTTCTTTTCATAGTAAGCAACATCCTTCAGCTTTTTGTTCTTGCATTCTGATGTATAGTGACCCTTTTACTTACACTTATAGAAAACAACTTCTGCTTTTTCTTTATCCCTTGTTTTTCCTTCCATCCTCCCTTTATCACTTTTCTGGTACTTATGGTTTCCTCCTTTCAGCCTTTGCTCGATTGTTTTAGTGAGTAGTGCAATTGCCTCAACAAATGCAGAAAAATCTGATGAAGTATAAGTATTTTCTGGATTTTGATAGTTTGAAGTTTGTGGATCACAAACTGGCGCTTTTTGTGAATTTGAGGTAAGAGCTATAGATCCCCCTCTTTGATTTGATTCTTCATATATTTCCTCTTCTCTGGGGACAAGGATGCTATACAAGTCATGTAGACTCATGTTTCCTAACTCTAAAGTGTAGGCCAAAGTCATGGTTAGGCTTCTCCACTCACTTGGTAGAGCATCTAGGAATTTCACATTCCTTTCATCATTTGATTTTTCAATTCCAAATTTCTTTAGCTCATTTAAAAGTTTTGCAAATCTATTATATGTTTCATAAAGGCTTTCATTTGGTAAACTTTTAAATCTCTCATATAAGGAGACACAGTTTGTTCTCTTATTTCTTTTCATTCTTTCTCCTCCTTCACAAAGATTTTCCAACTGATCCCATATTTCTTTTGCTGATGCACATACATCTAATTGAGAAAATATATCATTGGGAAGTGCCATAATCAAAAGTGATTTGGCCCTTTTATCTGCTTCCACCTTTTTCTTATCATCATCACCCCAAAATTTTTCTGCTTTTGGGGCAAAAGATGGTACTTCAGGTGAATCATCGGTTGCTGGTGTGCCTGGTATTTCAAGCATAGGTACATGTGGGCCACTCACAATGGATTGAAACAGAGCTCGATCATGTCCACTAAGGAAATTGATCATCCTGATTTTCCATTGGGGGTATTCCTCCCTGACCAAAGTCGGAGACTTTGACATAGACCCTATGTTGAAAGCATTATTGCAGGTTTGAAAGTTTGCCATATTTAAATAAAGGAGTGAGCAATTGATCGTTTGAATGTATTTTATTCAATCTGCTCTGATACCAATTGTTGGTCCCAGATGGACAAAGAAGAATAATTCCTTTTATTGTAATATGGCAAGCGATTTCAACAGTTGTGAAAATAGTGTGTAGAAATAGAAATCGAACTTTCAAGAAACAAGAACTTATAGAATTTTCAACTGTTATATCACTTTGAAACAAAAATGGTTTATAAGGTGACTGAGTGATTATTGGCTAGTACAAAACGAATACTTGTGTAATTCTGTGATGAAAGGGCAGTGGAGTTTTTGGTAGTATGTATTAAATGCGAGGCTTAACTCATGTCCTTTCCTAAAAGACCTTCTATTTATATAAAGTCATGGTCATGAATAAACATTTGTTTATTCATGCATTTGCTTTGCATAAAGTAGCTCGTTGCCATATTCATGGAATCCATTTGGAACAACCTGTATTTTCAATTGTAGCAGAGCTGCTTTTCAAACAAGTCGGTTTCATCAGAATTTCTGATGATACCTCATCAGAAATCTAATGAACAGATCATCAGAAAATCTGATGATCAGACTTTTACCAGAATCTTCTGATATTCATCAGAAATATCATTAGATTCATCAGAATGGCCTTTCTGATCGTCTGATTGATGTTGAGGATGTGTTCTTCTCTTCTAGTGTTCTGCCTTGTTTATTCTTGTTGTGTTGGCCTTCTGTAACCTTTATCTTCATCCATTAATCATGCCGATTACATTTTCCTTCAATACTTACATAGAAAGTTTCCTAACAGTGATCACGGCCCGTGGTCAGTTACCTATTGAAAATTTTTCTGGAGATTCACGGGCACAGGGCGTGGTGGCTGAGCACAGCCCCATGCTGTACATTCTGAAATACGGGAAAAGTTGTCGGGGAGCTTCTGTTTACTTGCATGGGGTGTTGATTTTGCGTACCTTTGGTAGTTTCCATCTCTTTTTCATTTGTTAGGTTATCCACAAGTTCCAAATGCCACAATATTTATTTAAACCATCCATAATTAAAACTAAAATTACGAATTTCAAGGGTCCTAGGATTAATTAGATAGATAGCTCCTAAATGCAAGAAATTTAAACCACAAGGAAAATCTACCCAACATATTACACATGACCAAACAACAAAAACCCGAAAATACTTTTATGGAAAGTAAGGGCTTTAGAGCTTCCTTCCCGGAGGGTGTACCCCTCAAATGTCATTGAGCATCTCCTCAATCTCCCTGGGGAGAAAGATGAAGGGCTCATCATCCACATTCTCATGTGGGAGAGGTGCGATGGTCACCGGAACCTCATGTAAAATGTCTAGAGGAGGCTCAGGGGAAGGTCATCCCAACCGGTTGGGATAATGATTTCCTGCGCAAGGTTCGAATCCTCTTGTGGGAAGATTGCTTCCATTGGAGGCATAGCAAGAATATTCAACCTTTGGTGCAAAAGGGTGATTTCTTGGAAGCTATTTTCTAGCCCCACCGTCAAGTAGTTGATACGGTCGATGGGGACCTCCTCCACCGATGTCATTTCGACGATAGCTTCCCTTAAGGCCTACACATAGCGGACGAGAGTAGCTTCGATCGAAGGTCTTCTCCCCCTTGGACTGTTTTTTGAGTTGGTTGACGAGGTTCTGCTGTTTTGGCTCAACATACTAAGAAAACAATAACGAAAATTCAAGAACATGAAACTTAAAAGTTCAGCACGGGCCCGTGTCTAGTAGAGACGGCCCGTTCTGCCTCCTCTGCAATAGTTTTGAACTAAAAAAACCCATTGTTTCAAAGTATTTTTCTTTAGTTTTGGACATTTTTGAACGTAAATAGCTTAAAACAATGTTGTAAAACCTTTGTTTATCAAGAATTTTGGATTAAAACCACTTATATGCTTATATAAGCTTGAAGTTATGAAGCTTTAAGCTTTAATGGAGGTTGGAGTTCTTGGAGAAGAAGGGAAAGTGATAGAAGTGGCAAAGACAAGATGGGTTGAGTAAAACCTTTTTAAGAATATACATTGTGGGGTATGTGTGCAAATCAAAGCAGATCTTGGTCTTTGTAATTGGTCCAAACATGCCCCAAGGCTGACTTTATAGAAAGTGACAGCACACAGACCACGGCCCCATGCCTGCTGAGCACAGCCCGTGGTCAGAGACGGGTCAAACATTTTTAACCTTATTAGGGGCACGGGGCGTGTTGGCCGAACACGACCCCGTGGTCAAAATTTGAGGTGGGCACTGGGCGTGCTGGCTGGGCACGACCACGTGGCTAAATTTTATGTAGTGGCGTCTGTTTAATTTTTAAGGTTTTCTTGGATCGGGAGGTTCCTTATTTGAAGGAACAACACCGAAGTTCCAAATGTACCTTAGTTGCCTCCGATTTATGTAAAAAAGTAAGAGGTTATTGGAAAGGCTAAAACCTAAACTAATGAACAGTAGGCGGAACCAACCTTTATTCCCCTTACCCGGGCTCTTGTTAAAGAAGGTGTGTGTCGAATCGCTCAGGTCTATGAGCGCATCGGTGGTCGCCGATGGAGAGTCCTTCATGGCACAATCAACACACGGACAACTATCGCCTTCACAAGAGGTTGAGGTACATGCGATGGCTTCGATGTTGATTATGTCCGAATGTAATCTCAACATTTCTCCTTGGTTTTTGTCTTGTGATGAAACCTCCTTTTCATCATAAGTTCAATTTTCTTTTAGTTTTTGGAGAATCCTCTCTTCTATTTGACATATTTTGGTGGAGGTTATGTCATTTGGAAGAAAGGGTTGAGAGCATTCGGCTGGATAATAGGTATTGTTTTTATTTTCTCCCATCTTAAGATGAGTTTCACAGGAAAATGATGGGTATACTATGTAATGGGGATCAAAATATAGAATGTAACATTCTAAATCTTGATGAAACCCACCACATAGTTGACACCATTCACCGTAAGAGTAGTGAAAGTAAAAATAATCAATATCATCCATAGATTTGTCAGATGTTACCAATCGTAGGGATCAAACGGTCCTGTTTCAGTAACTGAGGAGTGGACACGGCTCCGTGTTTAGTGAACACGGCCCCGTGGTCAGCTACTGTCTGACTGGAGACAGTTTGGTTGCTACTGTTTATTGGACACAAGGGTGTGTTGGATGGACACGACCCCGTGCTGCAGCCTGCCGAATGTGCAGAAATTGATGTAAAGGAAAAAAAATCCTAAAAATAAAAAATGTTAAAAATAATTAGGCCGTTGATTTTAAACTTTCTTAAAATCCTTATGTCCTCGGCAACGGCGCCAAAAAATTGGTGCGTGTCAAATTTGATATGTTTTTATTAATCTTTAAAGTCTTTTTTATGCATTAGTCAAGTTTTAAATTTATAAACACGATATTATACTAACACTAAACACACTAGGTCAAGTGCACCCATCGCGAGCGTAGTATAGTGTTGGTAAGATACCGAGGTCGTCCAAGGACACAAGAGCTTTTAATACGGTTTAGCGTCAATGTCTAATCGATACAATTTTTTGATAAAAGTGATAGAGAAGTGGTTTGCCAAGGGAGGCCTTTGAAGGCAACCAAGCACCCCTATTTATAGTCAGAACTGAGCCTCGGCCACGGCCCCGTGTCCACTAGGCACGACCTGTAGCCTCCTTCTTCTCTTCCTTCATTTAATGCAGCTGTCAGAAGAGGGGCCCACACGTCGCCGTGTCTTCTGGGCACGGCCCCGTGGTCAACTCTTTATTGTACTCTGAAGATTCTGCAAATCTTAAGTGGTGTTTGTTTTTTTCTGAAAAGCTCTTCTTGTCCTCTTATGTCTGCACCATGCAGATCACGGCAAACGTTTGAGTCTGCAGTGTGTTTGTTTTCTCGAAGACATTTCATTAAAAAAGCTTTGCGCGTCCTCTTTTCGGTGCAGATGTGGGATAGTCTCTTCTAACATCTTCTTCTTTCCCTAATATCATAAACACATAGACATTTCATCAAAACCATAACACCTTTCCTCTACCCCTCTCCTCCACCACTCTCCTATCCCACCCGCCACCGTCGCCATCCTCTTCACTTTTGTTGTCCCCCATCGCCGCCGTCCCCCTCAGTCGTTGTTCTCTTCCCTCACCGCGACCACCACCACCCTCGTCGTCTTTCCCCACCGCCTCCGTCCCCCACCACCATTTGCCTTTGATAAAAAGTAAATCAAACCCAGATTATTTGAGAATGTTATAACAAAACGTATGGTTAATTTCGTGACCATCGAGCAGGTCTTGCCAAAGTAACTGAAAATCACAACAATTAACCACCTAGCTCAGATGCTCCATAAATAATCTCAATGAGTTCAGTTGTGATGGATGCTTGAGATTATTTTGAAGATATATGCTCCAGAAATAATCTCACTATGTTTACCAGCTATCGCCACCCAATCTTGTTTACTTTCCCATTTCAATTTTCCAGTTTTGTATTCCAATTACTTGAATCATAAAAGTATCAATCATGTTAAAAATGTACAAAAGATGCTTACCTTAAATCCTTTAATGTGAAAAATAATGTGGTGTTAGGTGTATGAATATGAACAATCATGTATTTCTTGATGTTGGAGTTCTATTTTGAAAAAAAAAAGGCTTTAGTAGAAGATATATTCCATTATTATATATTTGTCCATTTGGTGATGACTTTTTCAACAAAACGAAAAGTTTTTAATCATAAAGTTTAAATTAATTATTTGAATTTCATTTTATTTCAGCAGTCTACAAAAGTTAGAAAACAAAGAGTCTTCTTCTTGCAGACTGCAGAGGTTTGGTCCACCTCTTCTACTACAGATGTCTGCATATGTGGTCCGCAGACTGCAGATATTTTACCTCTGAAAAAACAAACAGCACCTTAGCGTTGACCACGCCCGTGCTTGGCTGGACACAGCCCTGTGGTTGCCTGAAATCTGCATTTTGTCTTTTCAGCAGGTCTTGTAGACTGACAACGGCCCATGTCTGGTGGACACGGCCCCGTGGTGATCTTTTGTTTCTCTTGTTTTTGTTTTTGGGTTGCTGCTGAGGGGCCGGGCGTGTCACCTTATTCCTTCTTCTTATATTTTGTGTTGGTTTTAGCCGTTAGTTTGCTTCTTTTGTTCTTTTAAGCTCATTTGGTCCTGTAAATTAAAAAGGAACAAAGAAACGTGATTTTCCCAACATTAGTACTGAAAAAGGGTTGGTTTTACGCCTCGTTTGATATAATTTGTATGTTGCATTTTGTACACAGCAATACCCTAAGTAGTATTATATAATATATGATGAAAAGGTGTGAGTAACATGATCTAAAGCATGTGACTTTTAAATAAATAAGACATAACCCAAGTTGCTAAATGTATAAGGGTATAATTCATTAGCAAGAAAATTTTAGTTAGAGATGACTAAAAAAACCACTTGCTAAAGTTATTTGATTAGCAACCCATAAAGAACCATCTTGAACCAAAGCTAATAATTCACTGCTAACAATCACCATGACACATGAGCCATAAAACTAGATATTCAAAGCGGTCTAGAGTTCATACGAAGTCTATACAATTTTTAAGTATTTAACCATTTGTTTCGTCAAAACCAAATGAGTACAAAACCAGCAAGTCACTCGAAAAACACCAAAAACAAAATACATAAGAGCGACCTTAGATACACAATACCACCAAATTCCCCAAGAACTCCTCTAAAATGGTCGAGAACAGAAACCTTACCTGTTTTCAGTGACCCTGGTGCGTGTCAAGCGTGATATGATTTTGTTAATATTTTAAGTTTGTTTTATGTATTAGTCAAGTTTTAAATTTATAAAGCACGATATTGTACTAACACTAAACACACACTAAGGCAAGTACACCCATCGCGAGCGTAGTGTAGTGTTGGTAAGATACCGAGGTCGTCCAAGGACACAAGAGCTTTTAATACCGGTTTATCGTCAACGTCTAATCACAAAGTTTTTATAGAAGTTTTGAAAGATAAAAATAATCATAAAAAATGAAAAGATAAATAAAAATGAAATACAAATAGACAAGACAGAATCACTTGAATCCAACTCCTCTTTTATGTACCCTTTGATGATTTTCGCACTTTCGGACTTTTTAAGAGATTCTCGTAGTAGGCCCCTCTTTTGAAGGTGACGTTACCCTCGGCCAAGTGGTTCGAGTCAGCAGGGATACAATCATAAGAGGCCAGAATATTGAAAGACAATTAAGTAAGTTATTAACGTGAAAAGTGGTAGGCCCCTCTTTTGAAGGTGACGACCTTACCCTCGGGCAAGTGGTTTGAATCAGCAGGTGGATACAATCCCAAGACGCCGGTTTAATATATTAATAGTAGTTTACATATGAGTGGTTCAAGTTATTCGCACCCCGCCATCCAATATCATAGGGTATTGAAGGAGGTCCTAATAAGCTTGAACCAAGTCCTTGCAGGATCTATACACTGAACGAGACAAGGCCTTTACCAAATCACCCCCTTCCAAGTAGTTAACGCGCTTTATATAGACCATAAAGAGATGAATGAGCAAATCAATGACATCATGAAGAAATGGTTAGAAAAATTCACTTTCAACATAAGAAACTAGTTATTAAAGTCATTAATACATACTCAATTGATGTAAGTGATTAGCCAAGCATAGCCTTTGTTTAACAAAAACTCTTACGATCAATCTTGGATCCCGAGACTACTACACACTCTAAAGATGTAAAATGGATGATGGTGGTGGGTGTTGGTGTTGTAGTGGTGACAAAGTGAGACAGAAGTGGTTTGCCAAGGGATGCCTTTGAAGGGAACCAAGAACCCCAATTTATAGTCAGAACAGAGCCCCGGCCATGGCCACGGCCCCGTGCCCGTTGGGCACGGCCTGTGGCCACCTTCTTCTCTTCCTTCATTTATTGCAGATGTCAGCAGAGGGCCCCACACGCCCCCGTGCCTCCTAGGCACGGCCCCGTGGTCAACTCTTTACTGTACTATCAAGATTCTGCAAATCTAGAAGTTGACCATGGCCCGTGTCTGGGTGAGCATGGCCCCGTGGTGGGCGTGGAATCTGCCTTTTGTCTTTTCTGCAGGTCTTGTAAACTGACCACGGCCCATGTCTGGTGGACACGGCCCCGTGGTGGTCTTCTGTTTCTCTTGTTTTTGTTCTTTGGATGCTGCTGAGGGGCTGGGTGTGTTATGTTATTCCTCCTTCTTGTATTTTGTGTTGGTTTTACCCGCTTATTTGCTTTTTTTGTTCTTTTAAGCTTATTTGGTCTTGTAAATTAAAAAGGAACAAAGAAACGTCCTTTTTTTCCAACATTGGTACTGAAAAGGGGTTGGTTTTACGCCTCATTTGATGTAATTTATATGTTGAACTTTGTGCACATCAGACCCAAATGCCCTCATAAAATCTATTCCAGAGACGAAACCATGCTCCCAACCTAATTGCTTGAAACTTTGACAAATTTAGGATGAAAACGAAACATCAACTCAACCTTTTTGCTAGAGACTGAAATAAATCTTGATTAGCACAATCTGCGAAAACAAATGGACTTAGCTTATTATGTTGTAGATAATAACTAGTCAATCCTATTAGCACATTTGTAGGTTCGTTTTCGGATCCGATAGCTCAGTCACGAATTTGAATAACCTAGTATTAAACGTGCGGAATCAATTTTATAGTTAGGTGACAATACTAACAAGATTCACTTTTAACTATCTCGTTTCATTAATCATACAACTTGTACAGATCCTGAAAACAACTGGACAGAGCTTCGCCGTCCTTTCTGCACAAAACTGTTCTTGACTCAATACCCTAGCACTATTATTTATAGACATTTCACTTCATGCAAAGTGAGCTTCATGCAAAGTGAGCTTCGTGCAAAGTGAACCTTCACTTCGTATGAAGTGAACAAATTTACCTTCTCACGAGGGTTCACTTCTATCAAAGTAAGCATATTATACACAATCAAATATTCTAACATGTAGATTCCTATTACAGACTCGATATGATTCGATGATGTAGGCAACAGACATATGCATCAACAGTCTTTCCCTTGGATGTTGCCACAGTCTTCGAATACTCTTTAAGCTTCAAAGTCTTTGATCATCTACAAATCTATTTTATTCTTTTTTAACTTTAACATTCTTGCTCAGCAGATATCATCAACAATCTCTCCATGCTTTGAAATTGTATTGTAAATGTTAATATTAGCATACTCCCCCTTTTTGTGAGCTTCCCTCATTATTCAACGTTTTGTCCTGCTCCCCATTTCCAACAACTTCCTGTTCATTCTTCTAAACATTCAAATAAACATTTCAGTTCCAAACTTTGAAATTTTCAACACAAACATTTCAAATTTTAAACACTTTATCAGTTTTAACCCTCTCAGCTAACCAAGTCTAAGTTAATGACCCTGAATATTTGATTTATCTACCAAGTTCAAATGAATGACCATGGTTGATCACTTTGTGAAAAAACTTATGTATTTATCAAATGTAAGTTTCAAATTAATACTGAACCGAGAATTCTCTTTTTTCATGAACTTTTATCATTTCCGAACAATTACTTATTTCAAATTTTGTTTAACAATTTTAGATTTTGAATATCAGTTTTCCATCATCAGTGGTCGATACTAACATGAAAATAAGATCTTTTTGTCTTTATGAAATGATAACTTTTATGTACATACATATTTACAGACATTTTTTTTGTAGGTTTGTGTTAGAGGATCATATCAGTTTTTTGAGAAATATCACTAGTACCGTTGATCTGATAAAACTTTAAGTTCTAAATAAATTCACTTAGATTGTTAGTATACCGATCCACTTAAACTTCTGCACATTTCTCAATTTTTTCAAGATATGTTAGTTAATGTTTTAGAACTTGACTTAACCGTGTTTCCCACCTCAGAATATACTCTCGTATCAAGATTCTCTAGATTTCATCTTACAGGTGATATAACTAACTTATATCTGTATATGGGTTATTGCGAGACCTTGAGAGCTCAGGTTAGTACCACCGTACAGACAAAGAGATTAAGGCTCAACTTATAAAGTGGTGTTCCAAATTGGAATCTTTTTTACTGCAATTGTCGGATCTTTCGATTCTTACAATTGATGTTGTATTTGGGTTTTTAAAGCAAAAGTATTTTACAAGTTTTAGGCCATTGCTGACGCAAAATCAGAAGAACTCGTATAATACCCCAGATATTAATCATTTATAAGACCTAGTATCTCAGAATCAGGAAACCTCTCAACGAAATTTCGGTGTACTAAGACCATATATTCGAGAGATGTTAAACCACTGATTAAGAAGTTTTTCTCTATGTTTATATCTCGAAAACAATTTACTGAACGTGTGAGGCCTACTAACACATCATCAGTGAGACTTGTTTTAAAAACATTTTGACACTTCATTTCTTTAGCATACTGTGATAGCCCTCTGATGTACTATCATTTCTTCTTTTTCACACGAAAACTCTTTTTGTCTTTTTCATGTTTTTTGTACATTTTCAATTTTTTATATGTTTTTGTATTTCCACAACTTTTCTCCCCCTAAAATCAAAAACATATTTTTTGTATTTCTGTTTATAGTGAAAGAAACTTTGTCCAACCGATGAGAATCACTTCAATTCGACATCCATTACTACTTCATATTTTTTCTTTTAAATTCTCTCCCTCATGATGACAAAACTTTGACACTGTTGATTTTATAAACATTTTAAAAGAGTGTCTTTTCAATCAGTTTTGTCTGTTCAACAGTGAGGGTTCTGTGATTTTTAATCTTTTTATCAAAATTTATGTCAAATAAACATGTTAAACCCAACATCTAATATTCATCATGTGCCAAGGAACCTCATTCTTTATGATTAACTTTGATCTCGAAAGTTCCTGCACACAAACACAAACAATCAGTTGAATAGAGATACCAAGTGTTTTCAGTCTTAGGTGTATTTTCTTCGACTTTAATTTTCTCTACCCAAACAGATTTATTTACAACCTTTTCAAGTTTAGGAAAATCCTCTAACCTTTAAATTTTCATAGATTTTTCAAAAAAAATTCTTTTTCTTTCATCATCCATGTTTTATTTTTCTTCAAAGCTTTTTTGAAATACAATGTAGAATCTTTTTGTTCATTACTTTTTGAAGATTCACCAGTTTCAAAATTTGAAAACCTAGTATTAACTAGTTTCACTTTGTTTGCAGATTCTGTGCATTGTTTCCAAACCTGAGTTGGTACATATATTGGTGATTTTTTTTTCAAATCTTCAAAAAATTTTCTTGACATCATGAACCGGTTTAGGATTTTTCTCTGGACATTTTCTAGCAATGTGTCCGACTTAATTACATGTAAAGCACATCATACTGTCTATGACAACAGAGGATTCCTCAACCTGTTTACTTTGTTCTTGTTGTTTGAAATATTCTTCATTAGATTGTTTGAAAAATTGACTTTCTTTTGATGAACTTACAGGTACAAAAGTCATTTTCTTAACAAATTTTGACTTTCCAAACTTGTTATAATTCCTATTATCATACCCAGACCCATTCAAACCTTGATAATTTCTCTGTTGGTTGTTTGAATAAACATTTCTGGGTTTGGAATAGTAAGATTTATTTCTGTTAAAGATCGAAACTCTGATTCTTTTGTCAAACTTTCAATTTCAGTAATTTCGATTTCAAAAAGCTTGGAAACTTTTTCGATTATGTCCAAGTTCACATTCTGAATTGGAAATTCTGAATCAGAATGTAGTTGATCAGATCCAATCATTTTGTACATTAATATATTCGGATCATTATTTGAACTACTTTCTGATGTTTTTCTGAGATAAGCATCGTGAAAATTTTCGTCATTTTCAGGCTGTGAACTCGAACTTTCTTTTTCAAATTTTATTGAGTGTTTTCAATAATTTTATTTTTTTCTTTGCCCAAAAAATTCACAACCACTTTCTTAACCACATCTAATCCATCATCTCCATCAGATTTTGAATAGGTAACATCGATGTTGTCAGGCAACTAATCTTTCTATTCAGTCTTTACTATCTTCAGCTTCAAGTTCAATGCCTTTTCCTCCCCGTCATGATTTTTCCTTGAGTAATTGTTCCACATCAGGGGTGGAAATCGATTGTGACCTAAACCTCTATCTTGATAACCATAGATACCTTCTCCATTTTTATCTTTGTCAGTCGTCTTCGGAAGAATATGATCCAAGACGTAAGCGCCATTGAGTAACTGATCTTTTTTAGCAACCCTTTCCGTTTCTATTTTCAATGCTTTTAGCTCACTCTTCAATTTAGCAATCGTGTCAATGTGAATGTTTATCTCTATCTGTTTATCCATGACCGTTGCATTTAACATTGAAATAGTAGCACTGTTTTTTTCTACTTTCGTTCTGGTGTAGGTTGATTGTTCTACTTAGCGTATCATAAGGCTCTTTTGTTTCTTTGAAATCACTTAACAAGTTATCGGTATGACATTTTAGCTCTCTATACTTTTCATCTTTTTCCAAACAAGACTTGCACGGTTCTAATCATTTTGTGCATTGTATTTCTTTCACAACTATCTCAATTTTCTTCTCTTCTTGAACTCTCTCAACTTTAAAAGTTTCTTCTTCCTCATTTAACGATCAAAAAATATTTTCTCAGCAATCATTTCTTCTTCACATTGCGTATTCTGACAAATTCCTTGATCACTGAAAAAAGCATTATACACATCAGAGGGTATAAAATCTTGAAGAACATCATGTATAATTTCTTCATTTGTATAGTAACAATGATCAGATTCTTCTGGAACTTCATCATAACAAACTTCGTTATACTCGTTTTCCATTTTATCAGAAAACTTTTAGACACTGCTTGGTGCGAAGTGGAATCTTTATGCGTAGAAAATCTCACTTCATGCGAAGTTAGCTTCGTGAGAAGTGGGCGCTTAGGTTCACTTCCGTACGAAGTGATTCCCTTTTGTGCGATGTGGATCCATTCGTGCGAAGTGACCTCGAAATTTCAAAATTTCACATTTTCAAACATTTTCTCAGTTTTAATGACCCACTCAGTTGACCAAGTCCAAGTTAATGACTTTGGTTAACCAATTCGTCTAGTAAGTCTAAGTTAATGACCTTGGTTGAACACTTTATGAACAAACTGATGTTTTTCGTCAATTTTAAATTTTAAGTTTCAAATTAATAAACTTTTAATCATTTCATAACATTTTCTTATTCCAGATTAACTCCCAACCCGTAGTTATTTAGATTTTCAACAACATTCAGCAGCTTTGGATTTTGACAATCAGCTTTCCATCATCGGTAGTCAAAACTAAGATAGAAACAAAATATTTTTGTATTTTCCATAGTTTAATGCTAAAACACTCTGAAAATTTTTATGGGTTTTTTTCTGAAATGAAATATGTACAAACATATTTACAGATATATTTTTGTGAGTTTGTGTAAGAGGATAAGAAAAAGAAAAGATCGACTCCTAAAAAGAAAGCTGCTACAACATCTACACCAACTCAGAAACGTAAACGTGCAACTAAGAGAGCTACATTGTCAGTTGATGAATGTATAGGAGAAGAAGCACCGGTGAATGATGCAGTAAATGAGCCAGTGAATGAAGTTAATGTTCATGATGAAGTATCCTCTACTACATCTGATAATGATAGAGATGTGAATGTTGTTCAAATTGCTGCAGGCGTTGAAAAAGATGCTTTTGAAGGTGATAATGAACAATCTTCTGATGAAAGTGTTGATTCAGAAGCAGAAGGTGCAGCTAGAAAGGCCGAATTGAAAAAGAGAAAAGCTCTTGGTGACGATGATATATCTTATATGCCGTCTATACCTGAAGAAGATTCTATTTCGAGGCCAGTTAAGAAAGTTCGAAGAAAGAAAAGCAAAGCTTCTGAGGCACACAAATCGACTGGTTCTCAAACGGCTTAAAGAGCTAGGAGGAAGTACTTGAAGAAAACTCCTACAAAAGAAGCTCCAAAAGTGACTGAGAAAGAAACATCAAGAGTTGAAGCAGAGATAGAGGTTATTACCATTCAATCACCACCTCGTCAACAACCACTATCACCACAACATGTTACACCACCACATCAATCTTCAACTCCAAAGCATCCAACACCGCCTATACAACAAAAAAATCCACAATCTGCTCAGAGACATCAATATCTTCCAACATATGATTTTGGTGAAATTCCTTACACTCAATTTGAAGGAGGATTGGATGGATATTTTCAATGATACAAAGATTGTAGAGTTAGAAAGCAGAATAAAGTTTCTTGAAGATGATAGAAAGAATCTAGAAGCTGTGTTTGCAAGTTTTCTATCTGAGAATAAAAGATTATGAAGCTTATTAGTAGAATAAGAAGCTGGAAGACTGAGAAGTGATAAAGTTTGATTTATTTCAGAAGGTGTTGACAAAGAAGATGGGAATTGATTTCAATGCAGAATTTGATATAACTGAGGAAGAGGAAGCAAGTGAAAGAGTTGCCGAGATGGCAAGAAAGGCTGAAGCAGAGTCTATAGCCGCGGGCAAAGGAAAGAACAAGATTGATGATGTTCCTATCATTGTTCCTGTGCAAGAGAAAGTGCCTAAGCCTCAACCAGAGAAAGTTACTGAACCTGTACAAGAATCAGAGCTGTTCAAGTGATAACGTCTGAATCTATTCAAAAAACAGCCATTGAAACATAGAAAGAACATGAAACAGAAAAATAGGTAGAGACAGAGAAAGTAACAGAGACTAAGAATGTGGACATCTATTCAGTATGTGCTTGTTGGTGATGTGGGCGATGTGTCTGATCATTCTGCAAAGCAAGAGTTTTTAGAGAAAATAAAGAAAAAGAAAAAGACTGTTGATAAAGAGTTAGAAGATCTTTAGAAAGACATCGATGATTATGATGAAGATGATGTTGATGATGATGCAGGTGATGATAGTAAGAAAGACGACGATGATAAAGGTGATGATAATGATGATAATCAGGGAGGTACTGGTTTGGTAATACAAGATGCGAAAATGAATGAATCTTTTAATTATGATGCATTTCTGAATGACAAGGCAAACCAAGAAGATGATTCTCAAGGTCAGGGAGAAAAAAATGATCATGTACACGATGTAAAGCAATCAGGAGTCCTCACAGATGTTACTCCCATAACGGATGTTCCTGAGTTGCCAAAACCTAAAGTGTTATACTTTGAGCATGGTGTAGAAGAGGGGGAGTTTGTTCAAAACTACACCAAGGAATAAATTGCAGAAATGTTAGGGGTTGATGAAAATTCTTTTAACTTTGATTTTGAAGATGAATTGAATAATATAAGTGCTTCTAAACCTAAAGATTATGTTTATAAATACGTGGTAGATGCTGATAACTACGATAGGGTTGTCGTGGAGGATGATTCTGATGATAATGATACTGTCAAATATTCTAATGATGGAATAGATGACTTCCCAACCTTTCAGGAGACGTTTGCTGAGGCTACTGATGATTTGTTGAGAAGAAAAGTAGCAAAAATTGTGAATGTGCCAAGACGTTTATCAAAGGAAGCGATTCAAGAGGCAAGAAAGACTTGGTTCAAAGAGTTGCCTAAAGAACGTAAATTCAGACAACCACTTGCCTTCCTCATGAGAGATCCAGAAAAATTTTTTGGGGTGATATTCTAAGTTGGGGATGGATTCAAGAGTTGGATGTTTATGCTGTTAAGAGAGAACTCGCATTACAGTATTTCTGATACTTGCCAGATATTAAAACACTGTCCTGGTGGGATGTAGAAGAGCTATGTCAAACAAAGATGATTAACTTTCAAATGAAGTTTCACGATCAAAGACTTTGGAAGCTTATCAAGTATGAAGCTGAACATGGGTTAAACAACAAGAAGCCGCATATTCCTAAGAAAATTATCAAGATTGATCCAGTTACAAAAGAAAAAGATGTTACGTTGATAGTGAAACGACCACATACAATGAAAACATGCCATTGATGAAGATAAAACAAGACTTTCATGAGTTTTTCAAGTGGTGGCAGTATGATGTTGAAACTGGAGAAGCAGTGATAGTGTTGAAATGTGAAGGTATGTGAGAGTTATTCGTATACTAGACCAGATGTGGCTAGTTAACTGTTCAGAGAAAGATGTTGAATGTTTATTCTTCAACAAGATTTGTTATGAGGTTAAAGATAAAGTTCAAGCGTTACAATACCAAGGTGTGATCAACGTTTGCTATGCACATGGTATTAACTTAGGCAAGATGTGGAAGTCAAGATAGAGAGAACTGGAACGTAAAGAATTTATGAAAGAGGTGAGAAAGTCGGAAAGAATTGCTGATAGAATGAAGAAAGCTTCGATTAGAAGATTTCAGTTCGAAAGTTGGGCTCCTACAACTGATCAAACACCAATCCCATCTGAAGAGCGCAGGAAACCGAGGAAGCAGTTCTTTGGACGTTAACGTTTAATGTTATGAAGTTTTTTGAAGACTGACCAAGACTACGACAATATCCAAGGGAGAGTTTGTTAATACAGAATGTCTATCGCCTACGTCTTAAGGTCATGTCTTGTCGATGTAATAGGGCTACGCATATTAGATTTTGATTTTAATGTATGTTTTAGCCACTTTGCATGAAGTGTTGTCCACTTCGTACGAAGTGAATCCAACTCGTACGAAGTGGAGCAGACCAACTCGTATGATCTGGAAAGTCTATAAATAGGAGAGTCGAGGTCTTGGGTCTGTAACTGTTTTGTCGACTGATTAGGCGAAGCCCTGTCAGATTTCTCTCAGGATTGTAAATGTTGATTTGAATTAATGAAAAACAGAGATTAAATATTAAATTTTGATATTGTCACTAATCATAAAATTGATTCAGCACGCTTTATGACTAGATATCAAATTAGGACCTAAGCTAATGGATCCTCACAACATTTCATTTTAACTAACTTCATTTGTCTTATTCTTCTAAAGATCAATACAAATGTGTATTGTAAAACACTTTAATTTTATGCGCTTGAGCGAGTACTGAGCCTCAAAACATTAGCTTTTGCCAATCACATTGACCCAGGTAGCTCATCTGATCCATGGATATTTTCCTCTTCCTTAGCATTATCACATGGGGCCTGAGTTTCATCTTCATAATGGTTTTCGAGCCAGAGTTTCTGCCAACAACATAATGACGAAAATTATAGGAAACAATAACAAATCTGATTTGTCGCCGACAACCATGACTAATGGTTGAAATTCACACATTTACTTAAAAATAAGCGGTTCTTGTTATGTTTTTATTTCAAATGGTCAAATGAGTAAAAAATAAATTAAAAAAGTAGAAAAAAGTAGCTAAAAAGAAGTCACCCAACAGTTATCTTTAACACGCATAAAACACCCTATATTAATTTACTCAAAAAAAAATCACCATTGAACAAGAATCTTCTGATCATCTTGGGCAAAGAGTGTTTTGTGTAACCAGATTTGCTCCAATGGGCAATGACATCAATAGGCATGATTTCACAAAGGTTAAAAGACGAGTCTTAACAATCTAGCTCACATCTGATGGCAGGACAACTGGATCCAAAGCTCTACACAAAAAGACATCAATTTCCTAAGTGAAACAATTGAAAGTATTGATTTCGATAACTTTCCTGAATATTCCTCGATAAAACCACCTAAAGATAAGGCAAAAGTTCAACACATAATGTGCATTACTTTTCCACCAACTCCCATCACTCTTCTACAAAATATAAAATCAGTGGCAGACTCATAATTTTTTTCGTGGAGGACGAAAATTTATAGTAATCGGTTATTTACAACTAGATGTTAAAAAAAGATCCAATTCGGGCCAGGTAAGGTCCGGGTGGATCACAAAGAACACACCATTGTGTGTTTGCTCTACATGTTAGCCATTGTTTTATGTGAAATCAACTACGAACAGGAAAAAAAACTGTACGCTGAGACTTATAGTTATAGAACTCTCTATTTATTGAAAGCAAACCCTTACAAGTAAAATGAGTTAAAATAGAATGCAATCTAAAGTGATTATTTATACATATCTGAAACTTGTTTAGTATTAAAAAAAACTGTACGCCGAGACTTATAGTTATAAAACTCTCTATTTATTGAAAGCAAACCCTAACAAGTAAGATGAGTTAAAATAGAATGCAATCTAAAGTGATTATTTATACACATCTGAAACTTATTAAATATTAAAAAAACTGTACATCAAGACTTATAGTTATAAAACTCTCTATTTATTAAAAGCAAACCCTTATAAGTAAAATGAGTTAAAATAGAATGCAATCTAAAGTGATTATTTATACACATCTAAAACTTATTAAATATTAATATACAACAAAAATTAGTGCAATTATATAATTAAAATAATAACCAAACCACCCACGATACCATATATAATTGCTTAGGTATAATACTAAAGTTTAAAAAAAACAAAATTAAACATCTATCTTGATACTAAATTAAATTAACTCACAAACAAAAAAAATAAAACTAAGAAAGCCAATAAAAAAACATTCCTTGAATTTATTATAGTTATTTGAAAAAGTGTGCATCACATTGATTGGTTGTTTGATACTTTCTTTTGGGTATGTCAAATTACAAAAATACCCATGACTACTTGCTATCATTTCTTATTTACCCATCATCTTCCTCATTACTCCCTGTAACTATTGTAAGCATTTGAAAAGATTCCGCTGAACCATTTTAAGTTTATATGCTCTATATCCAATGATCTAACGTGACTTCACACTGATCCGACGAGTTCAAGGGGTGCAATTGAAAAAAATTCAGGGGGAGGGGACGTTTGAGATTTTCACATATCAATAACATTAAATAAAAAAATTTAAGGGGTGCGGCCGCCCACCCACGTCTAGCCGTGGGTCCGCCTCTGTATGAAATTAAACTCTAAGACCACCCGTAGTTGTCCATTAAGGGGCGTTTTTGTTTTGGCGTTTTTCAAACAACGCTAGATGAATTTTGAAACCACCAATCACATCTATCCTTCTTTTGATTTGACCAATACCTTTTTTGGTTAGTTTTTTATTTTAATTCAATTCTTTACACACTTTTAATATAATGCTCACATCACCACTACACCCATTTTAGAAAAAACACCCAATAATGTTCCTTGCTGACTGTACTCTCACATGACGAAAAATGTCCAAGGGTGAGGGCATTATTTACCCTTAACACTACGCATGATCTAAACATGAATACCGAAATAATAAACAACCAGAAAAATATTACCATCTCACCGTTACGGTACACCTCTGCCATCCATTGACAAAGCGTTCCTATAGTTTTTTTCTTGATTAGTATGCATGTTTCTTCTTTATAGTTGCGTCTTTTGCAAGTTGCACAACAATTGCCATGGCTTTACCACAATCCATTTTACAACATTAAAAAGAAATAATTGAAATAAAAATAGGACAACCAAAATTATTATTCAAGGGTACAATTTATGTAGAGCACGTGATTATTCCAACCTAAAATATCAAGTGCTTGCATTTGGCCTCAATAATCAGTTACATTAGACCTAAAAATCATCAAAAGTTCAACATGGTAACTAGCGCATCGATTTCCTTCCCCCCTTTATAAGTTCCCAGAACTATATGGCAATCCCTTTTGGCGCTTCGATTTCCTTCCCCTTTTTTGGCTTAAATTAATGTGTGCTTCAGAATAGTTCTTAATTTTTTTTAAATACGGTGTTCTTCTTTTAGAATCTTTACTCTGTGTGTATTTATATATACATACATATATATATACATACATATATATATATAATAGATCATGAGAAAACTAGTTTAAATCAGAAAATCAAAAAACTAACTAAAAAAGACAAAAAAACATATCAATTTTTTTTGATTTTTTTTTATAAAAAATCGCTATATATATTATATAAGAAAATTTAAAAAAAAAAAAAAAACATATAATGCACATGTGTAGTATACATATAGTGTAAACGTGCAGTACAAGTTTTTTTTTTGAAAAAAAAGTTTTTTTTATACATAAAAAACAGCGATTTTTTATAAAAAATTGTAAAAACAAATTTATATGTTTTTAATGATTTTTTTTTTGTTTTTTTAGTTAGTTTTCTAGTTTTCTCATTATCATCTCCCTATATTATATATATATATATATATATATATATATATATATAGGGGAATGTTCATTGGGGAACACTAAAAAAGTGGGGAACAATGGGGAACCGACTCAAACAAACTCCGATTGGACTCATTCCAGCAACGTTGGAA
The DNA here is from genome assembly GCA_947069175.1 of Scalesia atractyloides. Taxonomy (NCBI): domain Eukaryota; kingdom Viridiplantae; phylum Streptophyta; class Magnoliopsida; order Asterales; family Asteraceae; genus Scalesia; species Scalesia atractyloides. The sequence goes on along the minus strand of CAMTDV010000016.1, from coordinate 54,056,867 downwards.
CCGGCTCGTCGAACCCTAACTAGGATCTCTTAACCCTAAACCCTAAATCATAACCCCTAAACCCTAAACCCTAAAGCTAAAAAAATAAGGCTAAAACTTAAGCTAAATCGTAAAATCTAAGCTATAAACCCTAAAAGCTAAACCCTAAAGCTAAACCCTAAACCCTAAATACTAATGATTAACCCTAAAGCTAAACCATAATATAAGACCCTAAATCCAAACCCTAATATAGTTAGGGTTTAGGGGTTAGGATTTAGGGTTAAGAGATCCTAGTTAGGGTTCGACGAGCCGGTTCCAACGCCGCGGGAATGATTCCAATCGGAGTTTGTTTGATTCGGTTCCCCACTTTTTTAGTGTTCCACAATAAACTTAACAGTATATATATATATATATATATATATATATATATATATATATATATTAGAAAATAAAAGAATTAGAAAATAAAAGATATAATCTGGAAAACATATACATTTTATCGGGTTATTGGGTCGAGAAAACGGGTATATCACCAAATTTTAAACTTGCGGAAGAAAAAACAAAAAAACAAATCCATACTCTTTCTAAACCCGATTAACCGACCCCAAAACAGTCCAAAATATGTCGGGTTTCAGGTTAACCCGTCAAGTTCAAATTCCATTGCCATTTCTAATCAAAACACCCGAAAGCCCCAAAACCAATTATTGATTAAAAAGGTGCTCGGGTTGAGGGGTGGATCGAAGTCACGGATATGATACATTCAAAAAATATATAAATAGATTGTATGTACTATAGTCAAGTGACACCGACCCCGATCGGATAGCAGATGAGATGGTAGTTGCATCCTTTTCATACAAGCTTAATTACTTTAATCCTAAGATGACCTCTTTCATTCACACACTCAATCCACCTAATTATAAATCTACGAGTCCTTTTCAAATCGGTTCAAACTTAACATGAAAACTCAACATACACATTCATAAATCCACGCGTATTGTGCGTGTGTGATCGGAGGATTAGATGGAAATATCACATGGCGGCGGCGGTGGTGGCGGTGTTACTGGTGGTGAAGTACGGAAAGCACACGTGGCAATGGCATGTGTGCAATTGTTGAGTGGAGGATATCATGTGATAACGAAAGTAGCTCTTAACGGCGGAGTGGATGAGATCGTTTTCTGCTTGTATCGTGACTTTATTGCCCTCTCTATCCTTGCTCCCATCGCCTATTTTCATGAAAAGTTAGTTGATCATCTTTAAAGCTTCTTACCTATTTGTAAATTGTTAGGCATCTCATTGTTTTACCTCGAATTCTTTTTTATCGGAACTCATTTTTTTAATTTACCGATGAGACATTGCATAATGGATTCTTGAATATCAAGTCTGTTACATGAGAATCACTCAAGTTTGATCGATACAGATAGATAATGTGCTTGCTGTCTGTGTGTAGGGACGGTTTTGTGTTGTGTAACGACTAGGGCTTTAAATGAACCGAACGTTCAGCGAACAGTTCGCGAATCGTTCGGCGAGAAGTTCGTTTATGTTCGTTCGATTATCTTAGTGAACGAACACGAACAAAAAATTTTGTTCGGTTAGCTTAGCGAACGAACACTAACATAGGTCTCGTTCGTTCGATTGTGTTCGTGAACGTTCGGTAATATGTTCGGTTATGTTTGTTCATGTTCGTTAGTTTACGTTCGTTCGTGTTCATTTAATTATATTGAAAAAAAGATAACAATAAACCTTCTATCTAAACATATTGAAAACTTGAAACCCTATTTTTTCAAAGTTAGTTAAAAATTGGACATTCTAAGACATTTTTGGGGATTATTATATCAAAGTTAGTTAAACTTGATTCATCGTTTGGTGGTGTAGTAGACTTCTTGTTTTTTGATTTATCATTTGATGGTTGTATTTAACTACTTATATACAATGTTTAAGAATAAAAATGTATTTATTTTCTAGTTAAATGTTCGTTTGCATTCGATTTTATTTGATAGCGTTTATTTGTGTTAGAGACCGGTGTTCACGAACTGTTTGTGAACAACTGAATTTCTTTAACAAACGAACACGAACATAAACTTATGTTCGGCAAGCGTCATGAACAGTTCGCGAACATGTTAATTTTCTTAACGAATGAACACGAACAAGACCTTGTTCGTATTCGTTCAGTTCGTTTACAGCCCTAGTAACGACACAACCCTCGTGGTGAGATATTAAACCAACTAAAAAGTAATATTTACAGATATAGCCTACATTCTTAAAAACCTTGGGTCGAGAATTATTAGGTCCAATATGTTTTTATTTTAACGTTCCTAAAACTTAACTCACTCCACGTTTTGCTTCCACTTTTTTTTTCTCAAAACTGCAAATTTTAATTGTTGGGCCTCTAGCCTTTTGGTTAGATTAACTTTGATTTTTAGTTATTTGGTATGTATACAAAATAATTCGGTTGTGGTTGATCAATTGATTTACAATCGTACTTCATTTTTGGTTTTACGTTAACTGTGTTTCATTTTGCTTCAACAAAATTTGTATTTGAGCCTCAAAATTTAGACTTTATCGTTAAGTAATCTAACATATTAAACAAATATTCAAACAAAAACATAAATATACATAGAGGTTAGGTTCAGTAAATTTAAATATTAAGATGTACAGTGTACTTATTTTTTTAATTAATTGTTTGGTTTGGTTTTAAGTTTAATATTGCACATGTTTAAAGAATACAAATATGCATAATTAGGTAGTTTCATTCGAAAATTCATAGATTTGAAACTAAATTCGAAATTGGTTTGGGTGTATTGCCTCAATTCGAAATATGAATTAGGTATTTGATGTAGAAAACTAAGTTGGAAAAATAATGATCCGCGGAGAGTTTTTAATGAGTTTTGATTTCTTTGCATTGCTTCTCTTGTATGTTTGGAGGTGAGTACTAATGTGGGTTGCCCCACTTGGTAAAGACATATGCCTCTTATGGGAGGGTTTAGGTTCAAATATGAGCAATGAAGTATTTTAGAGTAAAATGTGTAAAATAAAGTGGGTAACATTTGCTATTTGCTGTTAAAAAAATATTTGCTGGTGAGTTTAGGCCTTGCTAGGCTATTTTCTTAAATGAAATTTTGCTGATTGTTAAGAAAAAGTTATAAAAATATTATTTGAGTCAAGTTATTTGTGTTCTTTCCTCTCATTTTCACTCATGACAAGAAGACTATGATGAATAAGTATAGTTAAGGGAGGCGAGGACACTTGCGTGTAAAAGCCTCTCAGCTTTGAACTCGTGTCAGAACACCGTCGTCACTCACAAAGATAGGGCAGGTGGGTTGGTTTTGTCACAAGGAGTAACTCGTGCAAGATTTGAGTTATTTGAGGAGATTGTAGATCTTGGGATTGGTTAGAAGGGTTGCGAGTGTTTTATGGCTAATGAGGAATTTTGAAAGCAATTTAACATGATGGGTGTTAATTGATTTGGAAAAGGTCCTGACAAAGAGTTAAGTCGAGTGAAACAGGCGGCCAACAATTATAGAAAACTCCAAAGTTCAGAGAGTACATCCATCCATTCATCCTTCCACTCCAATTTAAAAATGACTTCCTCCTCATCATCTCTTCCCCCATCCCACAGTCAACCGAATATTATTTTATTGGCGGTTTTAGATCAGATCAACTTCACACGAAACCTCTACCTACTACATATTTCTTCTGTGTATATATATATATATATACATATTTCTTCTGTGTATATATATATATATATATATATATATATGCGTGTGTGTGTGTCTCATCTGCTTAGATAACAATGTCCTCCTCACTCGGTGGCGGTGGCGAACAGCCATGGAAGGCACACACAGCAATGGCGTTTGTGCAGCTGTTCAATGGAGGATATCATGTCATCACTACCGTTGCTCTCAACGGCGGAGTCAACGAGATTGTTTTCTGTGTCTACCGTGATATCCTTTCCCTAACCATTCTCGCTCCCATTGCCTACTTCCGTGAAAAGTTAGTTCATCTTCTTTTACTTCCCATAGCTGCTGTTTCTTTCAACAATTCTAATAGATTTGACTAACACAATAGCCATTCACTGTTGGCTAAGGCTTAGCCCTAGCTCTATTTTCATGCCATCATATCCTTACTAGATCCTCCTTCCCATCGCATATATTCTTGTGTCGGTTTTCTTCTTACTTCCAAATCTATTGTGGCTCGAATTAATAATGTCTTCTGTTTGGAAGGATACATCGTGATGAAGTGTATGTTATGAAAGAGGGTTGACTTTATCATTGTAACTGTTGGACTTCAGACTTGAGGTTGATTAGTTAGTTTACACAGTAACTTTGATATATGCTACATACATTGCAAGAAGTAATTAATGTTTAAGGATGATGCGTGTGTGTTTGATTATTATCAATTTACGGTTAGGACATTATCTATATGGTATTGCAAAAGTCGCTAGGCGCTCCCTAGTCGGATTCGGGAAGTACTCTGCTTAGGCGGAGATTACCCTGGGCCTAGGCAAACAATACTTGGGCCTCGGCAGCCTACCTTGTAGCTAGACGGGACTTTTCATATTTGTGAACAGTAACAAGTAGAGTATTAACTGGGTTCCTTAATATATAGGAGACTAGTTGATAGAGTTGAATTGAGCAGAACTGGAAGAGACTTCTGCCCGTATTATGTTGGTGTTTCTTAAAAAAAATATCATTCAGGTCCTATCTAACACTCCAACTGAGCATGCAGCCGTTAATTTATCCTTTTAAATACAACACTGGAGCTATATTATCTGCTTGGAACTTTGATTTATTGTTTCAGTATATTAGCAGTGTGTATGTCGTGTCCTAATCTCTTTTCTTACTCCCAAATTTGTTTGATTCTTATTTTAGTGAGATCTAGAATTAATGTTTGGAGAAAAGGTATTTGAAATATGTTGTTTATCATCATACATGTAAAGTGTTTTTGGTCTGTGTTATTGTACAGTCAAATATGTTGATTAGTATGCATAAGCCAATGCCCAGCCCACATTCATGTATAACCTTTTTATCATATATCATTGGCCTGTCTGTAATCACCACTTGTATCATCTGGGACACGTGACTAAACAGAAGTTGGTTTGTTATTTGTAGGAGAACCAGACCAGCTATGACTAGACACTTTCTCTTCACTTTCTTTCTTCTTGGATTGACTGGGTAAGTCTTATCATCTCCAAAGCTGTCATTCTAATAGTTTTTTGGGTGAATTTGTTCTTGGTTGCACTTATTTCTCTTGTTTTACTTATGATTTTGCGATTGTCCTTGACCTTAAATAGGATATTTGGGAACCAGCTTTTGTTTCTTGTTGGTCTTGGCTACACAAATCCAACATATGCTGCAGCCTTACAACCTGCGATTCCTGTCTTCACATTTATACTCGCTGCAATGATGGGGTAAGCGAACTGATTTTTTTCTTCTTGAGACATTCATTAATGTCAACTATTCTGTAGATTTGACATGTGCATATGCATTCAAAACCAGTGTTAACCAATTCAATCTTAGTTGAACTGACCCTATTGACGAATAGTGGAGAAAGTGAAACAGGCTTAAAACTAAACCTGACCCACACATTTTCATAAAACAAACTTGTATTTACATGATGCATACATGTGTATAATTGTATAGCTACATGCATTTATGATCTTTTTACCAAATTATCATATCTACATATGATATATGATTTTACAAACATATATATGTTAAGTTGACATAACTTGATGTACATGCAGTGTAGAAACACTAAATGTGCTAAAGATTGAAGGTCAGGCAAAGGTTGGAGGTACAGCTGTTTGTGTTTCTGGTGCCATTTTAATGGTTCTTTTCCGTGGACCTTCTGTACTGGGGTATGCACATCATGTACAAACACAACACCAAGAAATGATGGCACCCGAACTTCCTGGATTGATGTTTTCCAGTCTTGCATCCTTTGGGATTGACAACTGGCATCTTGGAGTCCTTTGCTTAATAGGAAACTGTATTTGCATGGCTGCCTTTTTAGCTATTCAGGTTCATTCCTTAATATATATATATAGTATTAATACCTATAAAGCAACCTAAATGTTATCAGTCAGATACTGCTTTATCTATTAAATTTTTTAGGCATAACTGAATTATATCCTTATCAATGCTTTGTAGTTTTATTTTGTTTTTAAATCAGTTTAATTCTATTCTATTCAGGCTCCACTACTGGCCAAGTATCCTGCAAACCTATCCGTTACAGCATATTCCTACTTTTTTGGTACTGTTTTTATGGTTGTAACAGCTGTCGCCATGAGCAATGAATCAGTTAACTGGACTTTGACATGGTCTGAGATTTGGGCAGTGGTTTATGCTGTAAGATTCTTCTCCTTTGGATGAAACTTTTTAGATTTATACATGTCTTGCCTTTTGAACCAGCTAAATTAATCAATCTCTTAGGAAATAGGAATGAATATGCAATAACTCACCCACTGTGATATTATAATTTGGAATTTTGGTATCAAGACATGAATTATATATACATTTTGTGGATCACAAAAGTTATAATAATCCTATTTTATTGGTAAAGCTGGCATTGGAAGTACACTTTGGCTGACTTTCTTCACTCATTCAACCCATTTGACATGCTTCTTTTTAGCTATTTTTCCTTAATTGACTGCATTGACCCATGGGTAGATTATATATGATTCATGTGGTGATTGTTGGTTTGTTTCAGGGAATTGTGACATCAGCATTGAACTATGGACTTATAACATGGTCCAACAAGATCCTGGGACCTGCTTTGGTTGCTCTTTACAATCCACTTCAACCTGCTGCAACTGCTTTTTTGTCTAGAATCTTCCTTGGAAGCCCGATATATTTAGGAAGGTCTGTTCTTCAGCCTCTACTTTTACTACTAGTCTATACTCCATATAATCACTACACAAACATATACAGTTGGTTAACATTTTCTCCATCATACTTGGTTATTGTGATACACAAACCATCATTCTTGGGAAATGTGGGAATAACGGCTTTGGATAAAATGTAGAAACTTAAACAATCACAGTCTCTCTTTACCAAATTTGCTCTTTCTTGCAAGGTGAATTATTCTTTTTTCGCATTGTTGCAAGAATTATGGTTGTTTGCTAAAAATAAGCTAAATAGGGTTGTTCACTTTGAAAGCATAAACAAGTGACTTGCCCCGATCTCTAGACAGGCATGAGAAAGCCCTATCTTGTACCCGCATGCCTACCAACTAGCGCCCTAACCTTTTGGAAAGCATAAAAACAAGTGACTTGCCCCGATCAAGACAAATGATTTAGGATGAGAACCACATTATTATCCACACTTACAAAGTGCACTTTTGTCTCCAATACATGATAAGGGCTTCCGACATCAAAATATGAAATTTAGGATGTTACAGTAGAGAAGATTTGAATTTTGTGCTTTAGAGATACACTTTGGCTGATTATTGACCTGTTTGGATCAGTTTCGTTATTGGATTGTTCGTTTTGTTGTCAAAACTGCCATTTTTGTATCTGACGATTAACATGCATTTATTTGTGAGCAGCATTTTAGGAGGATTGTTGATCATAGCAGGGTTATATCTGGTGACTTGGGCAATGTATCGTGAAAAACAACAGGCAGCAGCTTTAGGTGTCTACCGTTCTCGATCAACAGAGCCACTGATAAGTCAGGATTTCTCTGGGCCTTCACCATCACTAGCCAAAAGCATTGATTAATCAAGTGTTTTTGCTTTCTTCATGTTAAAAATCATTGTGACAAAAGTGTCTCCCCAGCTGGGCTTGTTATGCATGATTTTTTAAGATGAAATCAAGAAGATAATAAATGATGATAATTCAATACATTACATTACAACACAACAACATAGGATAGGAGTATGTATATACATACACTACTAAAACTAAGGGACAATTTGAAAATGCTTATCTGCACTCCCTTCATGCAAGTAGGCTTCACGCGTGACTGGAGAAACCAACAGCCTGTTCTCACACCTAAATTGTTTCATGGTGTTTGTGTACTCACTGTGAATCCACCACAACAGCAGCAAGTGGTAATGAGCAGCCAGCGATGGTGCTTGCAGCGGTTGTGGCTGTGATTCTTGTGTATGGTTGCAAAAGTGATAAGGGTTGCATAATTTAGTTGATTTAATAGGTAATTTTCAGTTGAACTTGTCCAAATGATAAACGTTCCATCTTCTTTTGGGGCAAGTTATAAAAAAGAATAACATGTGTTTATTTGCACGTCTCGTTTCATCTTCTTTTTGTTTGTTATACTCAAGTAGCAAACATAACAAGAAAATTTGGATGATATTTTTCAGACTTTGAAACTATTGGCATGATTTTAAAGATTGGAGGAGTGGTACGAATATAACAAACTAACATTATTAACAAAGTAATGATCATCTTGCAATCTGCAGTTGAACAAGGCAATATCATACTTGTCAGTTATGTTTAATTGATTATGCCACATATCGAAACTGCACAGCATATTTCTGTTTTGAAAAATGCCTTAATTGAATCATTTGTACAGTTCACTATATAGGGAAGGTTCATTGGGGAACACTAGAAAAGTGGGGAACAGTGGCGAACCGACGCAAACGAACTTTGATTGGACTCATTCCAGCGGCGTTTGAACCGGCTCGTCGAACCCTAACTAGGATCTCTTAACCCTAAACCATAAATCCTAACCCCTAAACCCTAAAGCTAAAAAATAAGGCTAAAACCTAAGATAAATCGTAAAATCTAAGCTATAAACACTAAAAGCTAAACCCTAAAACCCTAAACCCTAAATACTAATGATTAACCCTAAAGCTAAACCCTAAAGCTAAACCCTAATATAAGACCCGAAATCCAAACCCTAATATATTTAGGGTTTAGGGTTATGATTTATGGTTTAGGGTTAAGAGATCCTAGTTAGGGTTCGACGAGCCGGTTCCAACGCCGCTGGAATTAATCCAATCAGAGTTCGTTTTTGTCGGTTCCCCACTTTTTTAGTGTTCCCCAATGAACCTCACACTATATATATATATATATATATATAGGGGAAGGTTCATTGGGGAACGCTAAAAAATGGGGAACAGTGGAGAACCGACTCAAACGAACTCCGATTGGACTCATTCTAGCGGCGTTGGAACGGCTCGTCGAACCCTAACTAGGATCTGTTAACCCTAAACCCTAACCCCTAAAGCTAAAAATAAGGGCCTAAAACCTAAGCTAAATCGTAAAATCTATGATATAAACCCTAAAAGCTAAACCCTAAATGCTAAACCCTAAAGCTAAACCCTAAAACGAAATGAAGTTGGAGTAGGATAAAAGGGCAAAAGTAATTTATTAATTATTATCTTAAATAAAATCAGATTATAGTTCAATATTTTTTTATGTGATTTGTTATAGTACTGTCTAAATAGCTCGTCGTGACTCGAAGCTTGTTCGAAGTTGGCTCAATTTGTAAATAAGACGAGCTTGAACTCAAGTTTTTAGCTCGGTTTAGAATTTGAATGGAGCTTGGCTCGTAAACAACCCTAATTGTTCGACACAAAGTGAACAAATATACTTCGACATAAGTGTTATGGGACACTAGACAGTTGGCCTTTCCATTCACCAACGGTACAACCTTTATATGTCGACATAGTTTACCATCCATGTGAGGGTGTAAGGGTGCTCCCTTCAAGGGGAGTAGTCACCTTTCTACCCTAGCCAATCATACTCTAGCATGTCAACTCCCATTTAACTTTCCATTTTGCCTCAAATGTATGCGGTGCTCCCCTCGAGAAGAGTAGTCAATTTCATTTTATTTGTTTTTAAAATTCAACAATAATTAAATATTACGTTTATTTACGTTAAAAATAAAAATTGCATTAATTTAAACAAAAAAATATGTTTATTTATTCTGTAAATTAAAAATTACATGCTTAAGATAAAAAACTAAAACTAAAGTTACTAGTCATCATCGGTTGCCTTAAGGTGGGGTAAATCTAGTCGTTTTGTGAACCTAGTGGACCACAAAAAACATGCCAAATTCATAAATCTTAAGAGGCCACCGCTTCGAGCATAACTGTCGGGTACTGGTGAGCGCCTCTCATATATTGGCCGCGCAACATTATGGGACATTCTCCAAACGAAATGCGTACAATCAAGGCTACCCAATAACTCAGGAAGGTGATGTTTCTCCTCATGAGCTTGGTACAAAAGTGCATCGTCGTGGCTTCTTGGTCTACGTAAGAACTTAGGAGCATATATACTACATACTATTTCGCAGAATTATTCTAGACATTAATTATTATCTGGTTTCCTTGGAAACTATACAAGTTCGGGCGAACTTGGTTGATTTTCTTGAGAATTGGACAAGTTTGGCCGAAGTTGGTCACCAATCTGGTGACAACTTCGAGTGAACTTGCTCTTTTGGAGCGAACTTGACTGTTTTGGTCACCAAATCGTGCGTTTTCGCGTCGTTTGATGAGGAAATCGAGTGTCCATCTCTCCAACCTTAAGCTACTGAGCAACACCTAGGCTGGAGAGGTCTTTTGGAGCGTGTTTTAGCCACTTTACTGGAACTCAGGCTAATCCGGGCGAACTTGATGGTACGTAGGGTTAGTCCAGTTCGTGCAAGGTGACGACATTGTCCTTGTGCTTCCGGATCTGAGATCTTGCTTGACAATGCCTCGTTCCACTTCATAGTGGACGAAACATACGTCATTAGTCCGTATATTTTGTGTAAAAATCGATGTTAAAAGGTTTTACTTAGATCTAACACTTGGTGAGTTGAAATCATAAAGATTTCTAGCTGGGGAGCCGAAGCTAAGCCCAAATACACTCGTTTAGTGGAGATCTAAATGAAAAGAAGAAGTTTTTGTCGAAAAAGATGAAGGTTTTCATAAACATAAGAGATTTGATAAAAACAAAGGTAATCCTTGTGAAAAATCGTAGTAAAATGTTGTTGTTTGCATAAAAACGGGTTGATTCTTACATGGAAATCGAAGGTTTTCGGTTTTGGGAGCTTTCGGGCGAACTTTTCACAAGTTCAGGCGAACTTGGCCAGTTCTGCTGGAAATCATGCAAGTTTGAGCGAACTTGGGAGTTTTGAGGAAATTCTTACTTGTTCACCACTGGTCAAGTTCGGGTGAACTTGGACCCAAGTTCTGCCGAAGTTGGCCTAATGGCTAGGTTTTGTTCGTTATTTTCGCGTTAGGTGTTCGTTTGGCGATTCGGTTCGTATTAGATAGTTATGTTAAGAGTTTTAGCGAAGCGTTAAGCATTTTGATAATTAAAATAATGTGATTAAGCGATTCGTGATCGAAGAGTCTCGTTTATTTGCAAATCCTCAAGTGGAACATGAAGATTTTCTTCGGCTAGGCATTTTTTGAGGTTTGAGACGTGGAAAGTCGGATGTACGTTGTTAAGTTCTGCCGGTAGTTCGAGTCGATAGGCCACTTTGCCAATTCTTTCCAGAATCTTAAAGGGACCCACGTATCGTGGCGCTAGTTTCCCTTTCTTTCCAAATCGGATCACTCCCTTCCAGGGCGCAACCTTTAAAAGTACATGGTCTCCAATTTCGAACTGTAGGGGCTTGCGACGTTTATCGGCATAACTCTTTTGGCGACTCCGAGCTTTCAAGAGATTGTCTCAGATTTGGAGGATCTTGTTTGTCGTTTCTTGGATTAGCTCGGGACCGGTGATTTGTGCTTCTCCGATCTCGTGCCATGCAATAGGCGATCGACATTTTCTTCCATACAGTGCCTCAAGAAGTGCCATTTGAATACTAGTATGATAACTGTTATTGTAAGAAAATTCTACTAAAGGTAAATGCGTATCCCAATTACCACCAAAATCTATAATGCACGCACGAAGCATGTCTTCGAGGGTGCGGATCATGCGCTCAGTCTGACCATCGGTTTGAGGATGAAAAGCGGTACTGAGATTAAGCGTAGTACCGAGAGCGGATTGAAAATCTCCCAGAGACGTGAGGTAAAGCGACCATCGCGGTCAGAGATGATGTCACGAGGCGTCTCGTGTCGACAAATGACTTCGGCGGTATACATTTGTGCTAATCGTTCAACCTTGTAGTCTTCTCGTATGGCAATAAAGTGAGCTGATTTAGTAAGACGATCAACGATAACCCAAATGCTATCGTGACCAGAGGAGGTGCGAGGGAGTTTCGTAACGAAGTCCATGGCTATGCTCTCCCACTTCCACATCAGGATTTCAGGTTGTTCGAGCAAACCAGAGGGCCTTTGATGTTTGGCTTTAACTTTCGAACAAGTTAAGCACTTTGAGACGTATAAAGCGGTATCCTTTTTCATGCCCAACCATCAATACTTAGGACGAATGTCCTGGTACATCTTGTCGGCTCCGGGGTGAATGGAGTATCGAGATTTATAAGCTTCGGTCATTATCAACTCTTGAAGATTATCACGGCTAGGAATCCAAATACGATCGAGATAATAATAAATGCCATTGGGTTTAACTACGAGTTGGGTTTCGGCACCACAGTTCATTTCTTCTTGCAGGGTATTCTCATTAAAACAAGCAAATTGAGCGGAGCGAATCAGAATTTCGAGATTATTCAAAGCTTGAGAGTCACGAACACTATACACGTAGCTTCGTTGGCCGAGAGCATCAGCTACGACGTTTCTTTGCCAGGATGGTAGCGTATCTCACAATCGTAGTCGTTGAGAAGTTCAACCCATCTGCGTTGACGCATGTTCAGCTCCTTTTGATTAAAGATATACTGTAAGCTCTTATGATCGGTGAAGATCGTACACTTGGTACCGTAAAGGTAGTGTCGCCATATCTTTTATGCGAAAACAACTGCACCGAGTTCGAGATCGTGGGTTGTGTAGTTCTTCTCGTGGATCTTGAGTTGTCGAGATGCATACGCGATAACCTTGTCTCTTTGCATAAGAACACAACCAAGACCTAGGTTAGAGGCATCACAATAAACAAAGAAATCGTCATTTCCGTCGGGCAGAGCGAGTACAGGAGCGTTGCATAGCATACGCTTGAGGGTTTGAAAGGCTTCCTCTTGTTTGGAATCCCAAACAAAAGGCTTGTCCTTATGAGTTGAAGCAGTAAGAGGAACGGTGATTTTTGAAAAGTCGGCGATGAATCGACGGTAGTAACCCGCCAATCCAAGAAAAGAACGGATTTCAGATGCATTTTTCGGCGTAATCCAACTCTTTACAGCTTCTATCCTTTCAGGGTCGACGTAAATTCCTTGACTGTTAACGATATGACCAAGGAAATTGGACTTCTTCGAGCCAGAATTCACACTTAGAGAACTTGACATAAAGGCGATTTTCTTGAAGGAGTTCGCGAACTAAATGGAGATGTCACGCGTGTTCGGCTCTCGACTTCGAGTAAATAAGGATGTCATCGATAAACACAATGACGAAACGATCTAAGAAGGCTTTACACACACGGTTCATCAAATCCATGAAGACCGCGGGTGCATTTGTGAGACCGAAAGGCATGACCACGAATTCAAAATGGCAATAAGGAGTACGAAAGGCGGTTTTCGGAATATCTTCCTCTAGGATGCGTAACTAATGATAACCGGAACATAGATCGATCTTAGAAAAACAAGTAGCACCTTGAAGTTGATCAAACAAATCGTCGATTTAAGGAAGAGGGTAGCGGTTCTTTATCGTGAGTTTGTTAAGTTCACGATAATCGATGCACATTCGGAACGTCCCATCTTTCTTTTTCACAAAAAGAACAGGTGCGCCCCATGGTGAAGTGCTCGGGCGTATGAAGCCTTTATCAAGAAGCTCTTGAAGTTGGCTAGATAGCTCGCGCATTTAAGATGGTGCAAGACGGTAGGGAGCTTTAACAACGGGTGTAGCACCAGGGATTAGATCAATACGGAATTCGACGTCACGAGTAGGGGGTAAACCAGGTAAATCGTCGGAAAAAACTTTAGGAAATTCATAAACAACGGGTACGTCTTTCCAGGTTTTCTTTACCTTGTCCGGGTTCACAATGTGGGCTAGGAATGCAACGCATTGCTTGTGCAAATACTTGCTCGCTTGGGTACATGACATAAACATCAATTTCTTTGTGGGAGTCTCGCCATAGACATGTAGTTGATCACCGTTAGGAAGAGGAAAACGAATCATTTTATCGAAACAAACAACTTCAGCACGATTTTCACGAAGAAAATCCATGCCTACTATGATATCGAAGCTACCTAACTGCCCAGGTATGAGATGAATCGAGAAGATGTGGTTGTTGAGATCCAGAGTACAACCACGTAAGACAGAGTTAACGGTAACAGTTCTTCCGGTGGCGACTTCAACATCGAAAGTCTTTGGGAGTTTAGCGCGTTTACATTTTAAAAGTTTTTTTGAATTCTAACGATACAAAACAGTTATCGGCACCAGTATCAAATAAACAGGAAGCATAAATACCATTAACAAGGAACGTACCATTGACAACATTGTTGTCGTTCTGAGCCTGGCGGTGATTGAGATTGAAGGCTCTTCCACGCACAGCCTGTGGTTGCTGCTGCTGCTGTGGCTATGGTGGTTGTGGCTGAGGCTGCTGCTGAGGCTCTTGCTTCACGGCTTTGTTTGGGCAGACATTGCTAAAGTGGTTCGGATCACCACAAGTGTAGCAAGCACGTGCTTTTGGGACTGGTGCTTGCCGCTGCTTGGTTTGAGGAGCACGAGGTGGAGCTGGTAGTGCTGCGGGTGCTTGAGGAGCTTGCTGACGAGGCCAATACGACAACTGACAGTGAAATGGCCGTAGATATTGCAGTTGGTACATAAACGGCAGTTGCCTCCAACTGGGTGATGGTAGGTACACTTTGAGCATAGCAGGTGAGGACCAGTGTACGCATGCTTTGTAGGTGGTGCGTTTGGTGTAGCAGGCTGAAATGGCTGAGAGTTCAACGGTGCAACAGCTGCCCTGTTCTTGCTTGGGTTCCCTCTTTTGCGACCTTGGCGATTTGACTTTGATTCTTGAGACGGCTCGCTAGTAGCGCTCGGCTCGGTGATAGCTTGATTCGCGACTTTATTGTGGCTTTTGAAGTAACCTGCCTGGTCACGCTTGTCATTAATTTTGGCTGCAAGCTGATAGGTTTCCTCGATAGTAGTAGGACGCGCTGCTTGGACAAAATCCGCAACATAGTCAGGTAGAGCACGGAGGTACTTTTTGATTGCTTTTTCAGTGGTGTCCACCTGACTGGGACAGATGATACTTAGCTGCTTGAAATGGGCGCTGAGACCTGCGTTATTGGGACCATCTTGCTTAATATCCCAAAATTCATTCTCCAGTTTCTGAACTTCGTGAGGAGGACAGATTCCTTTATCATATCTGCCTTGAGTTCCTCCCACGTGAGCACGTAAGCTTCATCATTTTCGCGCTTGTTACACTCTGCGGTCCACCAATCAAGTGCCCTTGATTGGAACACACCGGTAGCACTGATGGTGCGGAGAGGTTTGGGACATCCGCTTTGGTGGAACGTGACCTTAATGGAGTCGAACCAGTGAAACATCGAACTCGGTCCGTCTGTGCTGGTGAAAGTAAGAGGTCCGCATGCTTTGAATTGCTTGAAGCTGAACAAGGACTTTGGCGCGTCGTTTTTGGAATCTACCGATGAGTTGCTGCTGACAGCTTGGATTTCGCAAACAATATGGGAATGACCTTAGCCATCTGCTTGGCCACGAGCGAGGCGATACGCTTGTCAGCATTGTTGCGCTGGATGTTCCTCCTAGTGTGAGATCCCATGGAAGACATCTACATGAAGGATTTGATTGGGTGAGATTTGATTATAATAGGTTTATGTTCCAAATGTTTAGCGTTTCATTACTATTATTATTATTCAAATAAGGCACAAAACACGTAAGCACGTATCCATGTAAACACATAAGCACGTAAGCACATAATCATCTAGACACATAATCACATAAGCATATAAGTACATATTGTGCACGTATTCATCTTCAATCTAAATCATGTGTAACGCGTACGAGATGCGAGATATAAGCGTAATAAGCGAGTAAGGCCGCGTATGAGGACATTCGCGTAGGAGAGTTGAGCGTTTTAGTTTGGTTTGTGATTAATTAGCGTTTTAGATTACGAGAGCTGTGGGAGTTGTGCATATATCGATAGAGCGTAAAAGGATAAATTGAGAAATCGATAAAGCGAGAAACCGAATAAGCGTAAAATCCATAAAATTTAAACACATAATAATAAAACTCGATGATGCGTAAAAATCGGCGATTGCAGGCTTAAATCAATTTGGAGTGTCCTGGGTTTTGAGACAACGACTACCCAAAGTGGTTCGAGAATTCTCTGAGTTTGGGCACACGATTTGGCCTAATAGACAAATGCTCTCGCCGTACAACGGTTAACGACATTTACCCTTCCAGTTACGTCGTGTCCCGAGTCATCGAAACAGTCGAGACTTTGGTGAGATTGAAAATCGAGGAGTGGAACTAGTTATTAAGATGCGGGTTTCACCCCTAACTTAACAACGTTGTTCCTAGTTGTTGTTATGCTCACCGATCAAGTCGGGAGTTCCACTAGATAGAAACGAGATTTCCGTCGAGGTTCGGATATCACTCCTAACTCAACAAAGGTATCTCGTGCGAGAGAGGATGCGCGGAGTGAATGATCTTATCGAGAGTTCTTGGTTTTTACACCTAATCTCGACTTGATCATTCGTTTTGTGTGATACGAGCGTTCTTCACGTGTATTGTGGTAGCTTTTGGAAAAGCATACGTAGTTTAGAAGTCTGTTTCAAAGATGTAGGATCAAGTTCGGGGAAAGTTGACCAACTTCGAGCGAACTTGATCTTTGAGCGAACTTGTTATGTGTTTTGAGGGGACTGAGTAACTTTGGGCGAACTTGGTCAAGTTCGACGAACTTGGTCAAGTTTGGCGAACTTGATCAAGTTCGGGCGAACTTGATCTGGTTCGACTGAACTTGGCCTAGTTCGAGCGAAGTTGTCAGTTCGTACTAGTTTAGGGCGTTTAATCGATGGGCAACAGTCTGATTTGGTACCACAACTATAGACTAGGTCAAACATGGCAGTTCTACCTAATTTTCCCTATAGTTATGGCTACGATACTAATCTGTCACACCCCAACCGATGGCGGAAACATCGGGACGTGGCACTAGGCGAATCAGATTGTTCAAGAGAATTCCATAACACTGTTTAAGAGACAATATTTAAAAGGTCAAATTTCCCATACAATTCAACAAACATTCCGCAAATAGTCAACAAAATACATAATCTCTTAAACAAATTCCAATCCGATCTACCCTAGATTTTAATGCATGAGTTTCTAAGATAAACCTAATCCAATTGCAGCAGTAGGAAATCCTCAAACTGTCACATGCGTTAAAATAAAAGCCAATACAATTAAGTAAAGGTGAGCATACAGGTTTGCGTACATAATAGATATAAAAGCGTTTAGCATACACCGCATGACATACGTAAGAGATGTGAACTATGTAACTACTTGGATTCAAGTAAACCTACAAACCGCGAGCGCGAGGCACGCAAACAAGTGTCCACGTCCTAAAGAGAAAATAAATGCGAAATAAAAATGCGAGCCTTAACAACCCCGGGCCTCCGGGTGGCGGGTCAACCTCTAGCAAGCTATCATGTTTAGGGTGGCGTACTAGCAATCAAGTAACATATACAATTCAGCAGATTTTACGTATAGTCATCTATTATTGGGTTGCAAATAAGCGTTTGAGAGTCGTGTGATGTCATTTGATATATGAACGTATGTAACACCCAAAAGTGCGTTTAAGCGTAAAAGGGTTCAAGTATACTCATAGTTGGTGCGTTAAGAGAGAGAGAGATGGGATGTGATGTGTATTGAAGGGGCGCTGGTTCAGCCTGTAAGCGAACAGAAGTGCATCAGTCTTCCTAATTGCTGAAACGGTCGAAACGTGAAGGAGCAGAACTTGCTTGAAATACCATAGGATTGTACAAGTTCGGGCATACTTGGTACCTTTTCCTAGAAAAAGGTACAAGTTCTGGCGAACTTGACTGAAATTCTTGGAGTGGGCGAACTTGTCTGGTTTCCTTGGAAACTATACAAGTTCGGGCGAACTTGGTTGATTTTCTTGAGTATTGGACAAGTTCGGCCGAAGTTGGACACCAATATGGTGACAACTTCGAGCAACTTGCTCTTTTTGGATCGAACTTGACTGTTTTGGTCACCAAATCATGCGTTTTCTCGTCGTTTGCTGAGGAAATCGAGTGTCCATCCCTCCAACCTTAAGCTACTGAGCAAAACCTAGGCTGGAGAGGTTTTTTGGAGCGATTTTTAGCCACTTTACTGGAACTCGGGCTAATCCGGGTGAACTTGATGGTACGTACGGGTTAGTCCAGTTCGTGCAAGGTGACAACATTGTCCTTGTGCTTCCGGATCTGAGATCTTGCTTGACAACGCCTCGTTCCACTTCATAGTGAACGAAACATACGTCATTAGTCCGTATTTTTTGTGTAAAAATCGATGTTTAAAAGGTTTACTCAAATCTAACAGTTGGTGAGTTGAAATCATAAAGATTTCTAGCTTGGGAGCCGAAGCTAAGCCCAAATACACTCGTTTAGTGTAGATCTAAGTGAAAAGAAGAAGCTTTGTAGAAAAAAGATGAAGGTTTTCATAAACAGAAGATATTTGATAAAAACTGTTAGTATAGTATGTCTATGTTTTAGTCTTGTATCGAGTCTATTTAGATTGGATTAGATTATGTTAGAAATGAGAAGTATTTATGTAAATACATATCAAGTTCGCCTGGAATAATGAAGTATGAACAAGTTCGCCGAACTTGTTCAACAAGATCGCCCGAACTTGTTGTCCTCCCAAGCGAAATTGATCATCTATAAATAGGTGCCTCATGATTTCTCATTTGTAACTTTGCACACTTAGAGGCGAAGCTCTGTCGGATCCGGAACTCGAATGTAATTGACTTTATGATCAATAAACAGACAATTAATTAGTAATTCTTGTTATATGGTTAACATGTCACTTAGTTCCTTTCTATTTGGACATTAGAAACCAATCTAGGTTCCCAAGCTATTCAGGAGCGATCTAACAAGTGGTATCAGAGCCACAGATACCTGATTTGGTGAAATCATCACAAGAACTACTCTATTTCTACTCATTTCTACCATTTTTCTTAACTTTTTCATGAAAAACAATGAACCTACGGATAAAATCTGCTAAATTTTGAATATGTCACGTAAAATACACTAAAGATAAACCCCTGAAAGTTTCAAGACCTAATTCAAACGAAGTGATGTCGAAAAGTTGAAAAAATCATGTTTTGCAAATTTGGTTTGAATGAACTTGACATCAAGTCCGCCTGAACTTGATTGATTTTTCAAAGTTTTTAGATAAGTCCGCTCGAACTTGCTTAATTTTCATTCAAATTTCATCAAGTTCGCCCGAACTTGATCAAATCTTGTTGAAAATTTATTACAAGTTCTCCCGAACTTGTTTGTTTCTCTTGAAATCTTTACAAGTCCGCTCGAACTTCTTCAGGGTGAAAATTTTCAAAATATTTCAACAAGTTCGCCCGAACTTGTTTGAAATTAAAATCTGATTTGTCTTGCTGCACAAGTTTGCCCGAACTTGTCAGTATACTAATCAATTTTTCAAGTTTGTGAATGTGTTTTCAGCGATACTAGTTTGTTTTACGCGATGAAAAATATCCACAGTGCGTTTATGACGGCTTCAACATCAAACGCCAACATGGTGAATCAAGTTAATATTGATAAAAAGATGGGTACGTCAGTGAAGCCACCGAAACTTATGTGCATGGATGAATACAAGGGGTGGAAGGAAAAGTTTACAAACTGGGTTCAGGCTACATTCTTTCACAGTTGGGTTGCAGTTGAAACGGGCTACACATGGTCAAGAGATGAACATGATAATGTTATCGAGATGAGCAAGTTTTCTACTCTACAGAAGGATGCTTATGTTGCTGAAAAGAAAATGATCAGTCTGATTCAGTAGTCCGTTAAGGAAGACATCTTAGTGCTATTACCAGAATACAAAACTGCACAAGATTTATGGAAGTCTCTAAAGACCAAATATCAGGGGAGTGCAGAGATGGTAAAGAGCAAAAAGGCCCTAATCATGAAAGAATTTGACATCTTCGCAATGCTGAAAGGCGAGACGATGAAACAAATGATAGAACGTTTTTGTCATTTGAAGGTGATTATGAGAAGGCATGGTCTTGAGAAGACTGAAGAAGAATACATTAACAAATTGGCTGATGCCTTGCCGGAGGTGAATGGACAACTTATTTCCTGGTGCTAAAAGAAAGTCCAAGCTGGGAATTTTTCAAGTTATCCACTTTTATCGATAAGTTGGAAGGACACGGGATGGAACTGTTGAAGATTGCAAAGTCAAAGAATCCGAACATTGCTCAAGATGTTGGACTTTATTACAAGATTGGTGCTCAAGAGAATATCTCAAGTCCAAAGATCCAAACTGCTTTCAGCACGAATATGAATTCCTCGAATCATTCGCCACAGAGCCAAAATCAACATATCCTAACTATGATCAGAGTCCTCAAAATACATATTCGAGCACGAGTTCTAACTCACCATTTCAGAATCAGACGAATCAGAATAGTCAATCAAATTCTGATCCAAATGGGTTTAGATGCAACATTGTAAGTCAACCTAAGCAACGTTATTTCTGAACAAGTGGCCAAACAACATATGGCATTACTTACTACAGTGTTGGAATCATATGAAAGTTTAGTGGCCCGGAAGATTGGTAATCCAGAAATGACTGCAGAGGATTACGATCAAGTGGATGAGGAGGAGCTTGAGTTGATGGACATCAAATGGTCCTTAGCTTTGATTATACGGAGAGTTACCAAATTCGTTGCTCTAACTGGAAGAGACATCGGAAACTCGAGCAATAAATTGGGTTTCGACAAGACCAAAGTTACTTGCTTCAGATGCCAACAAAAAGGGCATTTCAAACGAGAGTGCAAGAATGCAGAAGCAAGTGGTAACCAAAGTCCTTTCGGAGGCAGCAGTGATTACTACAAGAATTTGTTGCAATATAAGCCATTTCCGAAGAAAACTCAAATCAAAGTTCAAGAGAAACCATCCAACAACGCAGAAAAAGCTATGGTCGCTACAAATGAAGCTACGGAGAACGCAATGCTAGAAAGACTGGAGTTGCTCTAATGGCCGAAATCATGGAAGATACATCTGCCGAGGATGCAGCTATGAAGAACGTAATGCTAGAAGAATACTTGCAACAAGCAGAAGAAGAGGAGATCTATCATCATACGAGGATGCAGAGTGTTCTTTCTTCTAACATGACCTCTAGTTTTGCAGGATGTTTTGGTGAAGCAGCATCTTCTGAGCATGTTGTCGAAGAAACAAAAACGGAAGTTGAAGAAGTCATCAGTGTGACTAAGGAAATGAATGAGGAGAACCTCATGGAGATCGCAAATAAAGCAATGATGGCAAATTTGACAAAGGTAGGTTCAGAGGTAAAAGTTGTAGAAAAGGAGGTTGTAAAAGTGCAAATTGTTGAGGTTGAAAAACCTTGCACGAATTGTACTGAGCTTTGTGTGCAATGCGCCGAAAAATCTCAAATCATAAGTGAACTCAATGTGCATAATAAGAATTTTAAAAATAATTATCGCACAATGAAGGAATTATGATAAAATGAAAGGCGATTACGGCAGGCTTGATAAAAACAACATTGAACAACATGACACAGTAAGAATGTTAAAAGCAACGGTAATGGAAAAACAAAAAGCCATTAACATTTACATAAATACCATTACTGAAATTAAACAAGAGCTTCAAGATATGAAAATCGAAACAGAAAGGGTGAGACAGCTTTTGAAAAGCTATACCACATGTAACATCCGTCAAAAAACGGATTTACCAAACCCGCTCCGTTTATCAACCGAACAGTCAGTCAAAATTTTCGTTGCGAATTAAATGCCCAAAATATTTTTAAACGATCCGTAATCAATTATTATACGGGAATATATATTTAGTTTTTGAAAAACCGTCAAAAATCGCAAAATAAAAATAAAATACATCTGCCGGGTTTCGAACCCGGGTCTGTACCGAACCAGAATCAAGTCTTAACTCTCACCCACAAACCACTGCGCCGCTTGTTATGTTTGATGAATAACAGAATCATTTAATTGATATAGTGACTTTACAAATTCAAAACCGGCGCCCAAACGGTTCAGTCGTCGGAATCCCGGAATATTCGCGAGCCTTAACTACGATTTACGTTATAACGTAAACCTTTAATCACATATCGGTTATAACCGATGTTTGAAGTCCGCGACACCTTTTCAAAACCGCCGGAAAAATTTAAATAACGAACACAGTCCAAAATCAGACCAAATGCATTTCGATTATTCCCTATAAATTCAACCACAATCGTCTGCAAACCTTTTCGCTAAAAATCACATCTTTTCACGGCGTAATTTCACTCGCCGGAACTGTCCTATTTTTCGCCGGAAAACCGAGTTTTAATTTTTCTGAACCTTACTAATCCCCTAAACCTTTACTGAAGTTACCCATACTCTCTCCAAGATTTCCGGAGACTTGCTGCTGCAAGGAACCTATCGCCGGAGGTGAATTCTGTCGCCGGAGTTCTGCCGGAAAACAGAGAGTCTTGTCAGTATATTTCTCCGCCCAGTTTCTTTTCCTTTTCACTTTTATCTTACCGGAAAAAAACTGTAAAACACTAACAAACTGATAAAAAACTTGAACTAGTCGAATTCCGATTTCTGGTTCAAGCATTGACGAAGAAGACGATGTTTTTCTATATCATATAAGTATATTTTAAATCAGGATTTTACTCGGGTTAGACACACAGTCCAGCGGTGGACTGTGTGCACATAAGACGTTAATCAAGCAAAGGTCTCGAGTTCGATTCCCGTCTCACACGCTGCCTTAATAAAATCTATTTTTTTTTTTTGTTACTGAACCGGAGTCGCCTTAGTTATATGTTAATTATATTAATAACCGGAATAATAACCAAGTTAGACACACAGTCCAGCGGTGGACTGTGTGTTTGTTTATATACAAGGTCACGAGTTCGAGTCCGGTCCTCAGCACCGACTCGGACAATTAACTCTTCTTTTTAAATAAGGCAGAAAAGGAAATATTTAAATTGTCTTTAAGTATAATAAAAATCAAGTTATATAACATGTTGAACACACAGTCCAGCGGTGGACTGTGTGTTAGATTAAACCGCAGGTCCCGAGTTCGAGACCTGTGGTGTGCATGACCGTTTCGCCTTAAACTGTTTTTAAAATAAAAATGATTTTCTGTTTAAATTCTAATTAATGTATATATATAATTAAAATCGGATATATAACGGGTTAGACACGTAGCTCAGTTGGTAGAGCTGCGTGCACGCGTACGGGAGGTCTCGGGTTCGAGCCTCACCGAGCGCATAACAATATTCCGCAAACCGGTCAACGACCAGTCAAAGTCAACAAGTCAAGGTCAACTGTAGCAGAAAAAAATAAATAATTTTTTATTATTTTTATTTAATTATTTTAATTAAAAATCAATTATAAAAACTTAAAAATAACATTTTTAAGATTAGAAAATAGCTTCAAACTCACAAAAATACACCCATCAATCCTACTAAAATAGTTAATAAAATCCGTTTACTCACCAAACCATAATGCGATTTATCTAGGTTAAATCTCACTCGTGGTTAAACCCACTTCGCGTGCATTCATCATCATCAACCGAACGCACCCACTGTGAGTGAATCTTACAATTCCCCTTTTTAAATTACACGTTTTGGGGTGTGTCATGTGTTATGAATTAATTAATTTATTTATTTAAACTTGTGCCATACCACATCATGACTTAATCTTAGATTGATTTATTGTTGTGATTTATTTATATTCCGTTTGTCAAATTACATGAAACTCATACATTAAGCCCATCAGTTCCTCGTGGGAAACGAGTAGAACATCGCGTGCTTCAATTCAAATTCAATATTGTTCATGTGTGTTTTCATTGAGTTTATATAGTTTGTAGTTGTGTTATTCATATTATCATGTTTATGCAATTCATTCATCAGGCCCCTCAGTTCCTCGTGAGAGACGAGTTGAGCATCGCGTGCCTTTAATTGTTCCATTATTATTCATGAGTGTTTCATTTAACATATTATGATTATTGATCAAGTTACATCTAATTTTATTCATGTTTGGTTGTGCACATATTTCATAATCAATTTAAATAAATTGTTCAAATGTTTTCCATAGGATTCACTCGCCAACATTATGTTGATCCAAAAACCTTTTTACACATGATACAGGTGAACAGGTTGAAGCAAGGAAAACATAGGATATGCCTTAGAAGAGAACAAAGAAGTTAGATTGTTAGTTAGATCATGTTGTAGCAATCATTGTAAATTTTCATTTAATTTGTATTAATGAATATGAAACGTTTAATAAATGTCATGAGCTTTGATGATAACCCAATCATGCCCCGATCACCTTATCCGCTGCGGGTCGGGGTGTGACAGATTGGTATCAGAGCCATGACTATAGGGATATAGGATAGGTTATTAGACCCTTAGAGCCTATACTATAGTCTGCCTAAATTTTAAATTGATTAGGTGGTTACATACAAACTTGTGATATTTATTTGTTTCATATTTGTTTACATTTTAGTCAAACATACATGCTCATATACATATTCATTATACATATATACATATTCATTATACATATATCGATGTTCATGTGTTCAATTTATTTTCATACTCTCGTTATCCAAAGATTTTATGCAATTTTCAATTCTCATCAAAGTAAGTTCTGCGACGGGCATGTAGTAACTGGAAGGGTACAAGTACCGGTAGTCGGAACGTCCTGTCTAGGCTGGCATTCGTATAAATCCAATATAACGGACCAGTTTGCCTACCTGGGGACCAACGATGAGAGTACGAAGGACCTATTAGGCCAAAGCATGCCACACCAAACGTCGTTCGAACTAACCCTACTTTGAGGTGTCACCGTGTCTACACCTGGACACATTCCGAACATCACACGTTGTATACATATTTCTCGATTTTCACCGGGTTTTTGTGTACGCAACCAGGCAGAAACCGTGCGAACCATATGAAAAACCGGTAATTCATGGGGGCCCACATGATTACATAAGGTAAAGTATGGCGGCATGACGGGCCTAACAGCGAGCAAAGCCAAAGACATCCTATGGATGTAGTATTTTTGTATAATTATTTTATGAATGTTCATCCCTAATGCGACCCATGATCTCAAAAGCATCCAACTCATACCCTTGTCATGTATTCATTGTAGATGTCTTCTAACCTCGCCCGTAGGAAGATGAGAGCAGGAAAAGCCCGCGAACGCATGGCTACCTTAATCGCTCAACAAATGGCTGCCGTAATACCCAACATTGTGATCCAAGTTCAACAAGCACTTACCGATAATCCTGTCAATCAAGCAAACCAAAACATTTTCAACTCTTCCCCAAACACCACTAAATGCACCTACAAGCATTTCAAATCATGCGACCCTCCGAAATATAAAGGGACTGAAGGTGTCACCGCACTCCTCCATTGGTTTGAAGAAATGGAGAATACTTTTCTGAATTGCGATTGCCCTGATGATCGCAAAGTGCGTTATGCTACCGGTCGACTATATGGGATAGCACTTACTTGGTGGAATACAGAGAAGGCAAAACGAGGTGTTGAAGATGCTATGACCCTAACTTGGAACGAATTGAAGGAAATCATGACCAGACGATTTTGCCCAAGGAACGAAATCAAGAAGCTAGAAGATGAATTTTACTCATTGAGGCAAGTGGAAGGAGACCACACCACCTACAACAAAAGGTTCCTCGAATTACATCAAATGGTTCCCAACATGTTTACTCCCCTCTACCGTTTGATCGAGCACTACATTCGTGGTCTTCCGTCAAAGATTCAAGACCCTGTGATAAGTACCAAGCCTGCAACTTTGGAAGCAGCAATGGAGCTAGCAACAGAGCTCACCGAGAACCGAATCCGAAACAAAGACTTCAAGGAGGAGAAGAAGAAGGATAAAGAATCGACTGAAACCTCCGACTCCACTCAAACTGAATCCCCTTCTCAACCAGAATCCCCTTCTCAACCCGAATTCCCTTCTCAACCCAAACCTAAGAGAAGAAGAGTCAGGCGACTTTTCGCTGCGACCCAACGAAATCAACCAGTTTTTCACGCTATACCCATCCGAGCTGTCCCAATCACCCAAGTGGCACCCAATTCAGCTTACCCAAATAAGAAACCATATCTTGGACCTCACCCTCAATGCAACCACTGTTTTTATCATCATTCCCTTACTTTACCTTGCCGGCTATGTACAACTTGTGGACGTTATGGTCATTTGAGCAATGTTTGTCGCACCTTTCAAGACCAAACCTTTTCCCCTACTCAAAACATGGCCCAAACTTATCACCAACCCCAACACCCCATGTTCCCATATGCTCGAGCTTGCTTCAATTGTGGCGACCCTACCCACTTTAGAAACACATGCCCTCAATTGGTAAACGTTATCAACACTCAAGCCCAATCAAACCCAGTTAACCAAGTAAACCAAGAAAACCCAACCACTATGCCACCAGCAAGAGGAAGAGTCTTCAATATCAACGCCAACCCTGTCGAAGATAATGACGGCCCAAACGAAGATACTCAGCTAGTCCTTTTCGCCGTAGATCCAGATTCAACTCCTGTTGTTTAGTCTTATGTTTTCTTTATCACATGTGTAGACTGTTAGAGTAATTATGGTATATTATATATTATATATTGTTTTCAGTATACGATTTTGCCGAGGCCGTGGCTCCCATCCATCGAGGTTGAGTTGGATCCCCATTTTATTATGTGGTTGATCTTGGCGTGCCCGCACGATCGGCTCCGTTTGTTGAGCCTTGATCGGTTACGTAATATTACATTTCAATACATGCAATACGCTCGGCTCCGTTTGATTGAGCCTTGAGTGCACAGTTCAATTTACATTTCAAGTTCATGCAATACGCTCGGCTCCGTTTGATTGAGCCTTGAGTGCACAGTTCAATTTACATTTCAAGTTCATGCAATACGCTCGGCTCCGTTTGATTGAGCCTTGAGTGCACAGTTCAATTTACATTTCAAGTTCATGCAATACGTTCGGCTCCGTTTGATTGAGCCTTGAGCGCACATACAATTTCATTATCAGTATCTTGTGGTTGTGGTGTTTGTAGTAGAGTCGCATCGAACTAACCATAACTTTCGGATAAAGTCAACGAAAATTTGACAAGGATATGGTGGATACGCCGATGGTACTTCCTATATATAAGTATTCTTGTCAAATAATCGGAGGCATTATCAGGCGGTTATGAGAGGTTCCATGCATAGGCTGTTTGTGTGGTTAAGTTATTCATATTCAGTACATTCAATATGTTCGGCTCCGTTTGATTGAGCCTTGAGCACACAATTTCAATTTCAGTACATTCAATATGTTCGGCTCCGTTTGATTGAGCCTTGAGCACACAATTTCAATTTCAGTACATTCAATACGTTCGGCTCCGTTTGATTGAGCCTTGAGCGCACATCCATTTTATTTTCAGTACATGCAATACGATCGGCTCCGTTCGATTGAGCCTTGATCGCACAGATATATTTCATTTCAGTAATTTATGTTTGTTGTATTGATTGTAGAGTTATAGGACTAATCATAATTCACTGTTAAAACCAATGAAAATTTGACAAGAATATGGTGGATACGCCGCTGGTACTTCCTATATATAAGTATTCTTGTCAAAGGATCAGAGGCATTAACGGATGGTTATGAGAAGTTCTATGTAGGATTTATTAGTTTCTTGGTAACCAATCATAACTTGTGGATAAAACTAATGAAAATTTGGCAAGAATATGGTGGATACGCCGCTGGTACTTCCTATATATAAGTATTCTTGCCAAAGGATCAGAGGCATTATCAGGCGGTTATGAGAAGTTCCATGTAGGATTTATTATTGCCTTGGTTGGAATTTGTGATACATTTATATCATCATGTTATTTAAAGAGATTGGATTGTGTTCCATTTCTACATAAATTAACCTCTCCATCATAACAAACGAGAGAGGAACTTCCATCATTCAAACATATATGTTATCAGAATGTGGATTCAAATATTTGCTGTTGTGTTTATTCATGTTCAAATATTCGCTGATGTGTCTATTCATGTTCGAATCTTTGCTGTTGTGTTTATTCATGTTCAAATATTTGCTGATGTGTTCATTCATGTTTGGATATCAGCTGTTGTGTTTTTATTTATGTTCCATGTAGATTGTAGTGTTAGAAGTTTTGCCTTAGGATATAACCATATTTTTCCCAAACGTATCTAAACTCTTATGCATGATATCATTTTTAGCGAATCATTCCTGTTTATCAATATTCATACAGTAGGCAACAAAAGCGATTCCTGAATAGGGTATATAACCCTTACAAGGAACGTTACCGCCTCGAACAAAAAACTTAAACCCTCATTTTTCTGAGCATACAACTGTCAAACAAAACGTCATCATCCTTTTTAGTCAAAATATATCATTATTTAAATTTCGGGACGAAATTTCTAAAAAGCAGGGGATACTGTAACATCCGTCAAAAAACGGATTTACCAAACCCGCTCCGTTTATCAACCGAACAGTCAGTCAAAATTTTCGTTGCGAATTAAATGCCCAAAATATTTTTAAACGATCCGTAATCAATTATTATACGGGAATATATATTTAGTTTTTGAAAAACCGTCAAAAATCGCAAAATAAAAATAAAATACATCTGCCGGGTTTCGAACCCGGGTCTGTACCGAACCAGAATCAAGTCTTAACTCTCACCCACAAACCACTGCGCCGCTTGTTATGTTTGATGAATAACAGAATCATTTAATTGATATAGTGACTTTACAAATTCAAAACCGGCGCCCAAACGGTTCAGTCGTCGGAATCCCGGAATATTCGCGAGCCTTAACTACGATTTACGTTATAACGTAAACCTTTAATCACATATCGGTTATAACCGATGTTTGAAGTCCGCGACACCTTTTCAAAACCGCCGGAAAAATTTAAATAACGAACACAGTCCAAAATCAGACCAAATGCATTTCGATTATTCCCTATAAATTCAACCACAATCGTCTGCAAACCTTTTCGCTAAAAATCACATCTTTTCACGGCGTAATTTCACT
The DNA here is from genome assembly GCA_947069175.1 of Scalesia atractyloides. Classification (NCBI taxonomy): domain Eukaryota; kingdom Viridiplantae; phylum Streptophyta; class Magnoliopsida; order Asterales; family Asteraceae; genus Scalesia; species Scalesia atractyloides. Next base: position 54,027,673 of record CAMTDV010000016.1, on the reverse strand, counting down.
CGCCGGAACTGTCCTATTTTTCGCCGGAAAACCGAGTTTTAATTTTTCTGAACCTCACTAATCCCCTAAACCTTTACTGAAGTTACCCATACTCTCTCCAAGATTTCCGGAGACTTGCTGCTGCAAGGAACCTATCGCCGGAGGTGAATTCTGTCGCCGGAGTTCTGCCGGAAAACAGAGAGTCTTGTCGGTATATTTCTCCGCCCAGTTTCTTTTCCTTTTCACTTTTATCTTACCGGAAAAAAAACTGTAAAACACTAACAAACTGATAAAAAACTTGAACTAGTCGAATTCCGATTTCTGGTTCAAGCATTGACGAAGAAGACGATGTTTTTCTATATCATATAAGTATATTTTAAATCAGGATTTTACTCGGGTTAGACACACAGTCCAGCGGTGGACTGTGTGCACATAAGACGTTAATCAAGCAAAGGTCTCGAGTTCGATTCCCGTCTCACACGCTGCCTTAATAAAATCTATTTTTTTTTTTTGTTACTGAACCGGAGTCGCCTTAGTTATATGTTAATTATATTAATAACCGGAATAATAACCAAGTTAGACACACAGTCCAGCGGTGGACTGTGTGTTTGTTTATATCACAGGTCACGAGTTCGAGTCCGGTCCTCAGCACCGACTCGGACAATTAACTCTTCTTTTTAAATAAGGCAGAAAAGGAAATATTTAAATTGTCTTTAAGTATAATAAAAATCAAGTTATATAACATGTTGAACACACAGTCCAGCGGTGGACTGTGTGTTAGATTAAACCGCAGGTCCCGAGTTCGAGACCTGTGGTGTGCATGACCGTTTCGCCTTAAACTGTTTTTAAAATAAAAATGATTTTCTGTTTAAATTCTAATTAATGTATATATATAATTAAAATCGGATATATAACGGGTTAGACACGTAGCTCAGTTGGTAGAGCTGCGTGCACGCGTACGGGAGGTCTCGGGTTCGAGCCTCACCGAGCGCATAACAATATTCCGCAAACCGGTCAACGACCAGTCAAAGTCAACAAGTCAAGGTCAACTGTAGCAGAAAAAAATAAATATTTTTATTATTTTTATTTAATTATTTTAATTAAAAATCAATTATAAAAACTTAAAAATAACATTTTTAAGATTAGAAAATAGCTTCAAACTCACAAAAATACACCCATCAATCCTACTAAAATAGTTAATAAAATCCGTTTACTCACCAAACCATAATGCGATTTATCTAGGTTAAATCTCACTCGTGGTTAAACCCACTTCGCGTGCATTCATCATCATCAACCGAACGCACCCACTGTGAGTGAATCTTACAATTCCCCTTTTTAAATTACACGTTTTGGGGTGTGTCATGTGTTATGAATTAATTAATTTATTTATTTAAACTTGTGCCATACCACATCATGACTTAATCTTAGATTGATTTATTGTTGTGATTTATTTATATTCCGTTTGTCAAATTACATGAAACTCATACATTAAGCCCATCAGTTCCTCGTGGGAACGAGTAGAACATCGCGTGCTTCAATTCAAATTCAATATTGTTCATGTGTGTTTTCATTGAGTTTATATAGTTTGTAGTTGTGTTATTCATATTATCATGTTTATGCAATTCATTCATCAGGCCCCTCAGTTCCTCATGAGAGACGAGTTGAGCATCGCGTACCTTTAATTGTTCCATTATTATTCATGAGTGTTTCATTTAACATATTATGATTATTGATCAAGTTACATCTAATTTTATTCATGTTTGGTTGTGCACATATTTCATAATCAATTTAAATAAATTGTTCAAATGTTTTCCATAGGATTCACTCGCCAACATTATGTTGATCCAAAAACCTTTTTACACATGATACAGGTGAACAGGTTGAAGCAAGGAAAACATAGGATATGCCTTAGAAGAGAACAAAGAAGTTAGATTGTTAGTTAGATCATGTTGTAGCAATCATTGTAAATTTTCATTTAATTTGTATTAATGAATATGAAACGTTTAATAAATGTCATGAGCTTTGATGATAACCCAATCATGCCCCGATCACCTTATCCGCTGCGGGTCGGGGTGTGACACCACAAACGCTTACGTCATAGACCATATTCTTCCAACGATTCCGTCGAAAGAAAATGATCAAAAATCGAAAGGTAAGAAACGTGGGGATTACCGCAATGTTCCACCACCCTTGTGCGAAAAATATTGTCGCAAGAAAGTTGAACGGATGTAAAAGGCGCTTAATGTTGAACTTTTGACCGAAAAGAAAGTAAGCTGCCTGAGAACATTGACATAACCTACAAAAAAGATGATAGTGAAGCGGTGGTGAAAAATGTTGTTGAAAATGTGCTGAGTGAATCTGATGATCGTAGCTTTGAGAGCGCCAATACGAGTTTGAACAGTTCTGATTCACAATCCGAAGATGACAATACATCATTGGAAGATAGCCTAAGTGATGATCCTAACGTTGTCATGTACAAAGTTAAGGAATCTGATAGATTATATTTCGACGATAGCTTTCCGATTCGGAATGTAAAAGAAGATCAACTTGACAAAGCCTTATACGGATTACACTAAGCCCCGAGAGCTTGGTACGAGACGTTATCTCAACATCTCGTTGGAAACGACTTTACAAGAGGCATAGTGGATAGTACATTGTTTATCAAAGAAGTCGGAAGTCATTTAATCATCATACAAATCTATTTGGATGATATCATATTTGGTTCAACAGATGCTAGTCTTTGCAAATAATTCGAGAAGATTATGTAGAAGAAATTTGAGATGTCTTCTATGGGCGAAATGAAATTCTTCCTCGGGTTACAAGTTGATCAGTTACCAAACGGCATATTCAGCTCGAAGCCGCTTTCGACTCCTCTGGCGCTGAATCACGGAATTTGCATTGACGAAACAGGAACCAAAGTGGATGATACACTCTATCGGTCGATGATAGGATCTCTTATGTATCTGACGGCATCTCACCTAGATATCATGTATCTTACCTGTCTTTGCGCAAGATACCAGTCCAGTCCTAGAGTATCTCACATGCAGATTGTGAAAAGAATATTCCGTTACCTAAAGGGATGTCCAAGCACCGGCTAGTGGTATCCAAAGAACGATAACTTTGATCTGATGGGATACGTTGATTCGGACTTTGGGGTGGACAAGCTGAATTCAAAGTCTATGACGGCTGGTTGCCAGTTTTGCGGAACTCGATTAGTAACGTGGCAATGCAAGAAACAAACCACGGTTTCTCTATCTACTTGTGAGGCAGAATACATTTCTGCTTCCAGCTGTTGTTCACAAATCCTATGGATTCAACAACAGATGAGGGACTTTGGATTGCAATTTCTTGATACGCCTTTATATGTAGACAATAAGGCAGCAATCGACATAACTAAAAATCCAGTTCATCACTCTCGAACTAAACACATAGAAATTCATAATCACTTTATTCATGACTGCTACGAAAAGAAGTTGGTGCGAATAGAAAAAATCCACACCGATGAACAAAAAGCTGATTTTTATACCAATGCTTTTCCTTTAACAAGATGAAAATATGTAATGAGGCTTAACGGTATTAAAAATTTGTTGACAGGTGTGGAGGCAGAGGTTGAATATGGATCGGATGACCAGTTCACGTGATCCACATTGGTTTGTTTATCTTTTAGATTAGTATTTCTTGTAAAACTAAAATACAAAAATATGTTTTTGATTTTATGGGGAGAAATATTTCGAGAAAATACAAAAACATATAAAAAATCAAAAAGTACAAAAACATGGAAAAGACAAAAATATTTTGTATCAAAGGAAATGACAGTACATCAGTGGACTATCACAGTACGCTAAAGAATTGTAAAGTTTAAAAAGTGATAAACAAGTCTTACTGTGTATGTGTCGATAGGCTTTACACGTTCAGTAATTGTTTCCGGGATATAAACTAAATTTTACAACTGCTTAAACTTAAAGTCATCAAAAGGTCAACGATATTGGTGATATGTCTCAAGCAACTGATATGATCCTTAGACACGAATTCATAAAAATATGTATGTAAATATGTTTGTACATAGCTTACTTGTTTTACAGATTAAAACCAAAAAGATTTTCAGTGTGTTTTAGCATAAACTTTAAAAATACAAAAAGATTTTGTTTCTACATTAGTTTCAACAAGCCAATGTTGGAGAATGGATCTTCGAAGTCTGGTAAGGTGCTAAACTGGTGGAAATCTAATTGACAACGGGCTGGGAGCTAATCTGTAAAATATGATAAGCGAAAACGATTAAAAGTTCATTAATTTGAAACTTTAATTTGAGAAAAACCAACAGTTTGTTCATAACGGATCTAACCGGGGTCACTAACTTGGACTCGACAGACAAATCGGTTAACCAAGGTCATTAACTTGGACTTGGTCAACTGAGTGGACTGTTAAACCTGGTAAAAGTTGAGAAATTCAGGGTTAAAATTGAAAAATTTGAAAAAGTTGATTTTGAGTTTGATCAAGTTCGCCCGAACTTGTTCTGGGTAAGAGAATATTGATTTGTTATCAAGTTCGCCCGGACTTGTTTGTGCTTAATAGAAATAATTAACAAGTTCGCCCGGACTTCCTGATCTTTATTGATTGGTGTTGACAAGTTTGCCCAGACTTGTTAACTATATATAAGTCATCAGTTCGCCCGAACTTCATTTACCTGTTACTTGAACTTTTGAGCGAACTTGAGCGAAAATCGAAATTGACATAATTGTGACGAAGTGCTACCAAAATTTATCTTGATTTGTGGTGATTTGCACACTACTAATCATGGCACAGGTATTAATTTCGAGATAGGACCGTAATTTGACAGACTTTGAAAGTATAAGATCTAAAAATGTCAATAGGACTTGAATAAGGGTGTTTAAGAATGAATTGTATGTTAAAATCAATTAAACAACCTTAATCGAACCTTAACATATCCTTAATTTGATCTGAAAAGCATTGAAATGACAGTTGCAGGTCTTAAATGAGAACGAAGACAAGTTCGCCCGAACTTGTTAACTGGTTCATTGAACCAAGTTCTGCCGAACTTGTCCTCAAATGTGAAAATTGATGTTTGTCTTACAAGTTCACCCGAACTTGTTTGAAATTCAATCAAATTGTTTGTCAAGTTCGCCCGAACTTGATAAAATTCTGATGTTTTGATTGTCTATCAAGTTCGCCCGAACTTGATGTGAAGATTTGTGAAAATTGTAAAATTGTTTCTAAGCGTTTGTCTTGATTTTCGTGTGTGCAGAATATTCAGCTTTCTTTTAATAAGTTCCACAACACTTGCGTCACGCTCGACAAGACTGTCTGTCCATCATTAGCAGCTTATGACAGTATCATGGATTTCATGACGCGAATACCGATAAACAAGGCGATTACAGAGAAAACAATGGTTTATAGATCTCACGTTTACAGATTCTGGAACGCAGCGTCATTAAATGAGGATAGCACAGTGATCAAATCTATTGTTCGCATCGAAAATGAAGACAAGGAGTTTACAGTATCTGAAGCCGATATCCGCAAAGTGTTAAATTTCAACGACAGTGCTGAAGATCCAATGTTACTTGATGAAATGATGGTTAGGGGTTGTTTCTATCGGATGGGTTACAAAGGTCGTGTGAATGAATCGACACTGTAGAAAGGGGGAGTTCCTAATCCCTACAAGTTCTTAATGCACACGATTATTCATGCATTCAGCCATCGCAAAGCGGGTTTATACGATGTTCAAGATTATATGGCGTGTAAACGTTAGTTCTGAACAAGAAGTTTAACTTCTCGAAGCTGGTGTTTACACATATGAAGAACATCATGGGAACAAATAGGCTTGTCATGTACCCAAGATGCATACAAATGCTTATCGACGACAAGTTTAAGAAGATAGCGAAAGATCCTAACGACATTCTGTATCTAAGCCACATGGATGAAGTAACAGTCAAGAAGCTTATAACGTTTCAAAAACAAGCTTCAGCACCAGTTGCAAAACCACTATTGGTGCCATTGCATCTGCTAATTATGTTGCACCGCCTGAATACAAATGGAGGAAAGCAGGAAATGGTGACGAGAAAGAAATTAAAGCTGAAGATGAATGGATGTCAACTTTCAAAGAAAAGCGCAGTGATTGGTTTTTGAAGAAAGTAGTTGAAGAGAAAAAGAAACAGCCTCGAAAGTCAAAGAAAGCGGATACGATGCTGATTGATGAAGATGAACCTGAGAATGTTCAAACAGAAGCTGGTTCAAGTGTTGCAGTTAATGTTGAGAGTCAAGAGACAGAAAAAGAGACTCAAGAAGATGATGTTATCTCTGCAACGTCTGACAAAGACGAAAATAGTGACGATTCGCTCGAGAAAATAACAAAGAAAGCTATTGCAGAGAAAGAGTCATAAAAGTTAAAGGAAGGTGATGCTGACTATGAACCGGGTTTTGATAAAGGTTCTGACGAGGAGAGACCAAAGAAAAAAGCTAAACGCGTAAAGTCTTCTGCAAAGATGCTACTTTGAAGACTATAGGTTCTCCAAGCACAAAAGGGAGAAAAGCTGCACAAAAGCCGCAAAGCCATCGCTATATAAGTCAGAAAAAGCGCAAAGAAGTTACACAGGAACCTTCTAGTGCTACAGAAATAGGAGCTACACAAGAACCTCCTACGGCTGAAACAGTTCAAATTTCTTCTGTGCAAGAGACTACTGAGCAACCAGGAGCCACACAAAAACCTCCTGCGTCTGATTTAATTGAAATACCAATTATAGAGTCTCAAGATCCTCCAACGACATCACAGCCTGAAAGTTCAATTCCAAAAGAGATTCTTGTGCATACACCAAAGAGTACTCCAAAGTCAACACCAAAAACTACTCCGAGGTCAAAGCTTTTTTGAAATATCCCTGATGAGCCAGTTGATACTGAAGATCTGAATGATTTCTTTCCAGACAAAAATGTTAAAGAACTTGAGAAAAGAGTCAAAGTACATGAAGAAAAGTTGTCAAAGAACGAAGCTTAAAAGGCTGCTTTAGAAAAGATAGTGAAACAAAGCGAAGTGGAAAAGGAAATTCTGGATAACAAGGTGAAATTATTAGAAGGAGATCATGGTTATTTGAAGGCACTAATTGAAAGTCTGCAGGATGCCAACAAAACATTGTAGAAAGAGATTGCAGAATTACGATCTGAAAGGGATTTGAATGACAAAAGATTTTCAAGACTGCAGAAAGTGTTATCGAACAGTCTGGGAATCAATTTCAAGGAAGAATATGAATGATTGGATTTGCAAGAAGCTAAAGAGAAAGCAAATAAAGAACTTGCAGAACAGGGTAAGGGTAAACATGTGATTGAAGGTATGCCAAGACAACAGAGCCTGTGATTGAGATTGTTGATGCTTCTAAAGCTCCGAGTCCGAAATTATTCCTGAAAAAAGAAACAGAACAGAAGGACAGTGACGAAGCTGAGGATGAAGATAAAGATGATGATCCTGTTGATGATCCAAAGGATGATTCTGACAACAATGATGATAATGATGATGGTCAGGGAGGTATTGGATTGAAGGTTATTGATGAAAAAGTATCTGATGAGTTTGATTTCTCTTCTCTACTAAACGATGATGTGAATATGATGGAAGATCAGAGTAAGGGGGAGCAATTAGGGCAAGCAGGGCAAACAGATGAAGATATGACTGATGCGATTGTTGCAATGCCTGTTGCTGCTATGCCTGCAAAACCAATGGTACTAATGTTAGAGCACAATGTGGAAGAAGGAGAGTTTATTTACAATATGACGAAAGAAGATCTTGCAAAGCTGCTGAATGTTGATGCTGAATCATTTGATTTTGATTTTGAAGAGGAAATTTTGAATATTGATACGTTTGAACCAAACGAGTACTGCTACAAACGAAGATCTGATGCTGATGATTACGACAGAGTCATTATTGAAGATAGATCAGACAATGAACAAGATGAAGCAGAAAAGTATGTTGGTTTGAATACAGATAGTTTTCCTACATTTGAAGAAATGTAAGAACAGTTGAATGAAGATCTGTTGAAAGAAAAGATTGCAGAATGTGTTCGTGAAGGAAAGGTTCCGAAGCCAATGACTAAAGCTGAGCGTGACATCTGAGCCTTTTCGAGCATCGAACAATTTAGAACAAATTCCAAACCAAATGAAACCTTGTGTTTCATTCCCGAGAATTGCAAAATTACATATGACATTCATACATTTTAGTCCATGTACAATTTTGACACTTCAAAGCTTTTTCCTGGAAGATATACGTAAACTGTTACGAAAACATAATCAGTTTAATGCAACGTATATTATGGAATAGTGACACAAGTATAACATACCTTAAATAATCTTTACATAACTTAGAAATAAGTTTTGAAGGGTTTGGTATGTCAAAAAAGCCTATTGGATCATAGGGACTATTTACGACAAACTACGAAAGTCTGCCGATTCTCATAGCAATGCACACTTCGGAACAAGGTCACAAGCTAAACATACCCTAAATACCCTTAACATAGCTTAGAACTAAGTTTCGAGGGCTTCGGTGTGGCAAAATCACACTTTTATAACTTCAGGGGCTATTTTGCAAATTCTGCGAAACTATGCCTTTTCGCGTGTTTCGTAATCCGGAACATGCGCACATCCAAAAATTTTGTAGTCATTAAAATCTTGTATTTTAATGATTGGAATGCAAAAATATCATTCGTGCATTTACGGTCATTTACGCGTTCGTTACGATTTTCGTTGTCTTTAACCGAAAACCACAAGTGTACGACCAAACGAACCGACTTCTGAGATATTTTTAAGCACATTCAAGTTCCCTATACTTTATTGTCCTTATAAAGTTTGAAAATGGGGTTAACGGGTGTTAAAAAGGCCAAAACACATCAAAATCAAGTTCAGGGGCCATTTCCGCAAATTATCAGCCCCTGCAAGGGCCTTACGGACCGTAAGGAAAACCCCATACGGTCAGTAAGGGGTCCCCAGCTCATCGGAATTGTTGAATCAAGGTGGCAGCTTCTTGTTAATTCCCATATTGACTAAGCAAATGAATTTGCCACCATTCTCTCTGCCTCTAACATGTATTATGACACTAATCCAACTTAGTGGTGACTCATGGACACTTGTAATGCTCTTATAACTTCAATTCAAGTATAAATAACATGAGGATTTAGCCCTTTGAACTTTTGCAACCTACATCCTTGCTCTTATCTGCCCTCATCTGAAGTAGCAACCAATTAGAGATCATCCTCTGAGTTCTAGGGCTCTCCTAGAGTATTTGTAAGTGTTCCATTCATGTCTTGTTCAATTCTCTTAGTTTATTTAGACTAAAAATCAAACTGTTTGACTTTCAGTTTGATCATGAATTGGTCAAAATAAAGTCCGATTGAACTTTGTAATATGATGGTGATCATGATGGTTATGGTCCTTAGTGATCAAGCCTACTGATTTCCACCTTTTCAAGCCTTAATGACGAGTCAAAGTTTTGGTCAATATAGTGATAAATACGCATTTTATGACGGAACTGATTTTGGGTATCAAAATAGTTTGTTTTATTACCAAAACTCTTTTACAACTTTATTAGACATATCAAAACATGTCTAACTCGTCACTTTTAGTTTAGTGCTTTTTAGAGTCGATTGTTGAACGGTTTTGATCACCGTTTTGACTTTCGAATCTGACCCGTTGGTCAATCTTTGGACCCAACCAAATACATTTTCATGACCAAAATTATATAGGGAATAACCCTCGGAGGTTATACCTTATGGTCACTTCAATTGGTTAGTGTTATGATAAGTAGTTGTTATGTTCCTTAATAATGACCAAAATGCCCTTTTTGCGAATAAATCAATCTAAAGCATATGTCATCTAAATTCTGACATGTAATCCGATGTACCAATAATATTTAAACATGTTTTAGCAATTTATAGTTATCATAACACACATCTAACCATCCGAATGCGTAGTTACGCAAATGACACGTTAAAGTGGCTTAAACTACCTTAACGGGTCATAACAGGTCAAAAGCACTTAGGAACCTTTCTAAATCAGAATGTTAACTTTACTAAACCATTTTATATGAGTTCCAACACTCATTTGGTTTATAAAGTCTCATTCTATCCGATTCTTCCATTTATGTCTCGACTTATTTACATGTTATCCGACTCATTAGGACACACTTGATTCCTTGATACTTGGGAATTATTCACACACTCGTACAAGGCTTATCCGCAAATCCAAGAAGAAGTATATTGCTCCCGTCTTTTATGTTTTGAAAATGTTTTGGGGTGATTCATATGTGCTAAGTTGTTTTCAATGTTCAAATACTATGGTTTATATAACAATATGGTTTCAATAATGTGATACAACTTGTTGGTGCGTTATCCATGATACGAATGACATTCATTAACATTTATATGCCACCCAGTAGTAAGTTATGGTACCATAGGATTGACAATCCCGTTGCTAGGCTATTCACTGGATTTGGTGGGTAGTTTGGGGAACGACAGAAACTGTTTATGATTAACAAATCATTCGTTGATTTGTTAGTCTTGTTAAAGAGATCTTTTAGGATCTATTAAAGATACCCTTGGGGTATAGTCGAGTCAACAAAGGCTTGAATGTATTCATTAAAGAACGACCAAAAGTTTGCACAATTAAAAACGAGGACAATGGACAATGGTTTATGACAAGTACAATGAACAATGGTTTATGACAAGGACAATGAACAATTTTTTTATGACATGGACAATGGTCGAATGGTTATTTTGAACAAGGTTAGACAACAATTTTTATTTAAGATATAACAAAGTTTACTTACAAGATGATTTACAACTCAAATTTATGAAACAAATGTTTCCAGTCAAGATTCATGGCTACAAAGTTTTGATTTAGTTATATTAATATGTAAAGTTGATATATTATATTGCGATATCAAACACTTTTTGATTTCAAGATTTATACTCGTCGATTCTTGAAGTTGGACGAGGTATTGCAATATAGTTATAAAGCCATGAATTTGACACTCACAAAAACTATGTGCTCGCCGGCATTCTTTTATGCTGACCTCGTTTTTCACATATGTTTCAGGATTAGTTTCATGACGATTGTTGCTGCATACTTCACCTAGGACGGACGCGGACTTTAGTGCCTTAAAACAAGAAAGACAAATAATATACTTGTTTTGTTTATTTTAATTCATAGGATAATGTAATCGTGTTAATATTCAATAAAACATAATTTCAAATACCATGTGTTATGTAACAATTTGTAACGTGAGTCCCCAAGTGTTTCCGCCGCGTGTTGATTTACGCGATTTGGGGTGTTACAGATTGGTATCAGAGCACTGGTTATAGGGAATTAGGTTATTAGTAATGCTTTGACCTAGTCTATAACCTTCCTAGGACCCCAACGCAACTTAACTTGCGTTTAGATTCTTAAAACATTACCATCACCTATCCTTAGGTGATTACCAAAAACAAAACATATCACATCTTTTGAAAGTCAATATTTTTCTAAAACTTCACAAGAAATCATCTATCCTTAGATGGTTTGTTCTTTGGCTTATTACCTTCAAATTTTCAAACTCTCGTCAAAGTTTGGTCTTTAATAATGTGAACACATGCAATATGGAAGAGTGGGTGCCTGTACCCCGAGTTTTCTGTCTAAGACTAGAGTGTTCGTACAAATCCACTTAATCGGACCAGTCACTTTTACCTGGGAACTTTTGGGGTGAGTGTCCACTTATATGCTAAAGCATGTCTTCGTGATGCATTATAAAGACCCATTACTTTGATTAGTCACTGTGTCATTTGTTTGTTCTTAGTGCTAAACAATTGATCACAATCCTTATGCTTCGCCGATATTTCTTTTAACAATTCATTTTGGCTATCCAATATCAATCTCGTCCGGTTTCACCCATATTTTCCTCTCTCTTTTCCAGAATGCCTTCTCCTCACAGCGATACTCAAAGGTCTAAACTGGCTATTACCATCGCCCAAAAGATAGGCATAATACTCAGTGGGACCCTTAATTTAGCTGTAGCCTTATCTAGTTCTGATGATAAGACTACTCACGAGACACCAAAGAAGACGGAAGCCAAGCCTTCAAAAAAATCAAGGAAGCGTAAAGCTTCAAAGAATCCTACATTAATTGATCCAATTCCGCTTAACGAAGTGGGACCTAGCCAGGTCACTCCGTCACCCGCTAAGAAACCATACAAAGGAAAAGCACCTCTATGCAATCAATGTAACCTTCATCACTATGCCAGTGTTCACTGCCGAAAATGTTTTAACTGTGGACAAAATGGTCATACAGCCAAAGTCTGTCGTTTGACTACCTCACCAAATCAAGCTATGGCAGTTCCTACTCCAGTTACCACAACTCCTCATGGGATATCGGGTTGTCCTAAATACCCACATGTAATCTGCTTTAAATGTGGTTATTCTAATCACTTCAACTAACCTGGCTGACAAATGATGACCCAATGTGTGGGCATAAGAGTAACACTGGCAACATCAAGGCTTGTGCTGATGTCTGAATAAACACTCGAACTCTTATGTTTCTGTTTCTTTTGTCAAGAACCTTGAAAACACTTCAATTGTCTATAAATAAATTGGTTGTTTTGTTTTATTTACAAATGTGATTTCAGATATGTCTGTTACTCCTCTACAATATCAATACCAAGAACATGGTTCCTTGCGAATCAAACTACTCTTGTAGTTTCTTTCATTTTGTGATCGCCCGCGATCTCCACAAAAATCCTAAGTACTCGTTTCTTTTAAGAAACAAAGTACAAGGTACAAGTTACAACTCTTAACAAATACTCAAAGTATCACTTAAAATCCTTGATTGGATACCTAAGGATACTTCCATGAGTCCTTAAATTGTCTTATGCAATATGTCTATACCACAACCCTCTGATTTTTTGTAACACTTTGCATGTTACACAATTTCAAAAAAAAAAAACATTATACTGATTTCAAAATTCCATGATTTCAAATATATTTCAGAAGATTCTAAAAAAGCATTTAACATAACATATTTCTTTAATATATGAAGTGCATGATTACAAAATACATATTTTTAAAAACCCTATACATTAATTCAAGGATTTTTCATGTGGTTTCAAATCAATTTATTAAGATATATTTACCTAATATATCTAGTACATAATTTCGAAAACATTATATATATGATTTCAAAAACATTAAGCATGTTTTTAAAAAAATTCATGCATGATTTTCAAAGAAATTGTTGCGGCATATGTTGACCTAGCATATGAGCACATTGATTTACAATACATCTTGCTAAGTATGTTGACTGAGCATGTTAGCACATTGATTTCGTGGACATTTCTACTTCGTGTGTTGACCTAGCATACCTAGTACAAGGTTTCAAAATACTTCCGCTACATGAATCCCAAATCCTATTAGGATCTTCCTATCATCATAGTTAGATCCTTGTGGATGTTTAAAGTGCAATATCAAAGCCCTTAATTGGATTCTTTGTGCACTTCAATACATATGTTATGATTCAATAAGGCCAACCAAATCCTTACAAGATCTTCCTATCTTCATAGTTACATTCTTGTGGATGCTTAAAGTACTAAATGAACTCCTTGATTGGATTTCTGGTGTATTTTAAATACTTATGTACAAATTGACGATTATGTGATTTGTGGCTAGTTGTGATTTAGATAACGAAACGAGTGTAATACCATAAGAACATGGTGGATACGCCACTGGTACTTCCTATATATAAGTGTTCTTATTGTATTACCCTTGTAGCGTTATCCGAATCACTTTAGGATTTTTGTATACAATTGTTTCAAGTTCAATATCCAAATCATGGTAGAATCTTCCATATCTTCAAATGATAGATTCTTAGAAGGATATCCAAAGACGCTATCTTAAATCCCTAATGGCCTTTTCTATGCAAATAGTCAATGCCCTTGGATTTTAAAATGCTATTCCAAAGTTAAAGAGATTGATTCGTCAATCTAGTTAAAGAGGCCTTTCATGGTCTAGTTAAAGAGATCATTCATTGATCTAGTTAAAAAACCTTTCAAGGTTTAGTTAAAGAGGCCTTTCAGGGTCTAGTTAAAGAGATCATTCGTTGATCTAGTAAAAGAAACCTTTCAGGGTTTAGTTAAAGAGGCCTTTCAGGGTCTAGTTAAAGAGATCATTTGTTGATCTAGTTAAAGAAACCTTTCAGGGTTTAGTTAAAGAGGCCTTTCAGGGTCTAGTTAAAGAGATCATTCGTTGATCTAGTTAAAGAGGCCTTTCAGGGTCTAGTTAAAGAGGGGTCTAGTTAAAGAGGCCTTTCAGGGTCTAGTTAAAGAGATCATTTGTTGATCTAGCTAAAGAGACCCTTTAGTGGTCTAGTCAAATCTCCACAAGTTTATTGTTGATTTATTCCCTACACATTACAAAATGAACTATGCAGACTGTGTAAGGAATTTTGTAATTATGGATGCATACATAATTATAAATTCAGTTCACAAAAACCACAACAAGTTTTGTCATGTGTAAGAACCTATAGTAATAAGAGTAACGAAACGGGAACAATGTAATAAGGGCATGGTGGATACGCCGATGGTACTTCCTATATATAAATGCTCCTTATTACATTGCAAGTGTGGCGTTATTTAAGTTACTAGAAGTTCTGGACCTCGACCAATGTTGTTTATCTACATTCTCTAACTCCAACTTCGAGCACACACAAGTTTCCTATACTAGTCTTCATGGGAAACCTCTATAAGTGTTCTTCTGTTCATTAATCGAAAATCCAACTTCCGTTCAAGCTTACACTCTTTTTAGTTCCGCTACAACAAGTTTTCAATTTGACATTTACAAGATTCTTTGCTGAGGCTCAGTACAATCAAAGGTGTTATACACCTATCTATTGGAATGAAGGTAAGATTTTCAAAACTTAATTCATTAGCATGGACAACGAACGAATACAATTAACAAAATTCGCTGGAGTCGAAATTTTGCCTAGAGTTTTATTCCTGGAATGAAGGATCATTTGAAAGCGATTCCCGCACATATGTTTTTACAAGTTTCCTCTAAATTAAATTTCTGGATGAAATTTCCATAAGTAGGGGAGACTGTGATAACTGAGCCTTTTCGAGCATCGAACAATTCCGAACAAATTATGAACCAAATGAACCTTGTGTTTCATTCCCGAGAATTGTAAAATTACATGTGACATTCATACATTTTAGTCCATGTACAATTTCGACACTTCAAAGCTTTTTCCTGGAAGATATACGTAAACTGTTACGCAAACGTAATCCGTTTAATGCAACGTATATTCCAGAATAGTGAAACAAGTATAACATACCTTAAATAACCTTTACATAACTTAGAAATAAGTTTGAAGTGTTTGGTATGTCAAAAACAAGCCTATTCGATCACATGGACTATTTACGACAAACTACGAAAGTCTGCCACTTCTCATAGCAATGACACTCTGGAACAAGGTCATAAGCAAACGATACCCTAAATACCATTAACATAGCTTAGAAATAAGTTTCGAGGGCTTCGGTATGGCAAAATCACACTTTTGTAACTTCAGGGGCTATTTTGCAAATTCTGCGAAACTATGCCTTTTCACGTATTTCCTAATCCGGAACATGCACGCACATCTAAATTTTTTTGTATTAATTAAAATCTTGTATTTTAATGATTGGAATGCAAAAATATCATCCGTTACGCATTACGGTCATTTACGCGTTCGTTACGATTTTCGTCGTAATTAACCAAAAACCGCAACCGTGCGGCCAAACAAACCGACTTCTGAGATATTTTTAAGCATATTTCAAGTTCCCTATACTTTATTGTCCTTATAAAGCTTGAAAATGGGGTTAACGGGTGTTAAAAGTGCTAAAACGCGTCAAAATCAAGTTCAGGGGCCATTTCTGCCAATTCTGAAACTTCAGCCCCTGCAAGGGCCTTACGAACCGTAAGGCAAAACCCCATACGGTCCGTAAGGGATCCCCAGCTCATCAGAATTGTTGAATCAAGGTGGCAGCTTCTTGTTAATTCCCTTATTGACTAAGCAAACGAATTTGCCACCCTTCTCTCTACATCTAACATGTGTTATGACACTAATCCAACTTAGTGTTGACTCATGGACACTTGTAATGCTCTTATAACTTCAATTCAAGTATAAATAACATGGGGATTTAGCCATTTTGCTCTCATCTACTCTCATCTGAAGTAGCAACCAATTAAAGATCATCCTCTGAGTTCTAGGGCTCTCCTAGAGTATTTGTAAGTGTTCCATTCATGTCTTGTTCAATTCTCTTAGTTTATTTGGACTAAAAATCAAACAATTTGACTTTCTGTTTGACTTTCTGTTTTGATCATGAATTGGTCGAAATAAAGTCCAATTGAACTTTGTAATATGATGGTGATCATGATGGTTATGGTCCTTAGTGATCAAGCCTACTGATTTCCACCTTTTCAAGTCTTAGTGACGAGTCAAAGTTTTTGTCAACAAGGTGATAAATACGCATTTTATGACGGAACTGATTTCGGCTATCAAAACAGTTTGTTTGTTTTGATACCAAAACTCTTTTACAACTTTACTAGACATATCAAACCATGTCCAAATCGTCACTTTTAGTTTACTGCTTTTTAGAGTCAATTGTTGAACGGTTTTGATCACCGTTTTGACTTTCGAATCCGACCCGTTTGGTCAATCTTTGGACCCAACCAAATACATTTTTATGACCAAAATTATATAGGGAATAACCCTCTGAGGTTATACCTTATGGTCACTTCAATTGGTTAGTGTTATGATAAGTAGTTGTTATGTTCCTTAATAATGACCAAAATGCCCTTTTTGCGAATAAATCATTCTAAAGCATATGTCATCTAAATTTTGACATGTAACCCGATGTACCAATAATATTAAACATGTTTTAGCAATTTAGAGTTATCATAACACACATCTAACCATCCGAATGCGTAGTTACGCAAATGACACGTTAAAGTGGCTTAAACTACCTTAACGGGTCATAACGGGTCAAAAGCACATAGGAACCTTTCTAAATCAGAATGTTAACTTTACTAAACCATTTCATATGAGTTCCAACACTCATTTCGTTTATAAAGTCTCATTATATCCGATTCTTCCGTTTATGTCTCGACTTATTTACATGTTATCCGACTCATTAGGACACACTTGATCCTTGATATTTGGGCTTTGTTCACACACTCGTACAAGGCTACTGTTTATGATTAACAAATCATTCGTTGATTTGTTAGTCTTGTTAAAGAGATCTTTTAGGATCTATTAAAGATACCCTTGGGGTATAGTCGAGTCAACAAAGGCTTGAATGTATTCATTAAAGAACGAAAAAAAGTTTTCACAATTAAAAACGAGGACAATGGACAATGGTTTATGACAAGTACAATGAACAATGGTTTATGACAAGGACAATGAACAATTTGTTTATGACACGGACAATGGTCGAATGGTTATTTTGAACAAGGTTACGCAACAATTTTTATTTAAGATATAAACCATACAAAGTTTACTTACAAGATGATTTACAACTCAAATTTACGAAACAAATGTTTTCAGTCAAGATTCATGGCTACAATGTTTTGATTTACTTATATTAACTTTTAAAGTTGATATATTGTATTGTGATATCAAACACTTTTCGATTTCAAGATTTATACTCGTCGATTCTCGAAGTTGGATGAGGTATTGCAATATAGTTATAAAGCCATGAATTTGACACTCACAAAAACTATGTGCTCGCCGGCATTCTTTTATGGTGACCTCATTTTTCACATATGTTTCAGGATTAGTTTCATGACGATTGTTGCTGCATACTTCACCTAGGACGGACGCCGACTTTAGTGCCTTAAAACAAGAAAGACAAATAATATACTTGTTTTGTTTATTTTAAATTCTGAGGACAATGTAATCATTTTAATATTCAATAAAACATAATTTCAGATACCATGTGTTATGTAACAATTTGTAAGGTGACTCCCCAAGTGTTTCCGCTGCGTGTTGATTTACGCGATTTGGGGTGTTACACTGAGATTGCTGAAGCAAAGAAATCCTAGTTTAAAGAGATGCCTAGAGAAAGAAAGTTTCGACGACCATTATCGTTCTTTACCAGAGATGCAGATAAGTCATTAGGTGATATCCTAAGTTGGGGGTGGTTAAAGGAGTTGAATGTTTATGCCATCAAACGTGAATTTGGCGTGCAATACTTTCTTTTACTTAGCAGATTTCAGTACACTACCTTACTGGCATGTGGAGGAATTATTGCAGACGAGGAATGTGAGTCATCATATGAAGTTTATTGATCAGTTATTGTGGAAAATGATAAGTTTGAAGCAACTCAAGGATTCAAATACTAGAAGCCGTTTATACTTAAATGCCGAATCAAAACAAACAAGCAGACGGAGAGAAAGATAAACGTTGATTATGAAACGTCCACGTGCAATGAAGAACATGCCACTAATGCCAATCGAACAAGATTTCTATCCTTTGTTCAAATGGTGGCAAGTTGATCCAACGACGTGCGAGAGAGTTATAGTTTTGAGGTTTGAAGAACATATGGATATTACTAAAGAAAGATCAGCTGAAGTACTTTAGAAAGAAGGATTTTGGAGATTATGGAGAACGATACGCATACTAGACCCGATGTGGCTAGTGAATTGTTCAAAGGAGGATATTCGATGTCTATTCTTCAACAAGATTTGTTATGAGAAGCGTGAAGAGGCACAAGTGATGCAGTATCAAAGGATTGTTAATGTTTGCTACGCTCACGGTGTAAATTATGGAAGGATGTGGGAATCGAGTTGGAGAGAGCTAGAGCGTGAAGAGTTCTTAAAAGAAGAAAGGCGTCTGGAACGTTTTCATGAAAAGGGTAGGGGGCAAGACTTAGATGTTTTCAGTTTATGACAAAAGTGCCACCTACAGATCAAACGCCAATTCCTGCTCAAGAGAGAAGAAATAAGCCGTATAAGAACTTCTTTGGGCGCTGTAGATAAAAGATTGGAAGAGAGAGCTTTTGAAGACTGATCAAGACGAAGACGATATCCAAGGGGGAGTCTGTTAGTACAGTATGTCTATGTCTTAGTCTTGTATCGAGTCTGTTTAGACTGGATTAGATTATGTTAGAAACGAGAAGTATTTATGTAAATAGGTATCAAGTTCGCCCGGAATAATGAAGTATGAACAAGTTCGGCCGAACTTGTTCAACAAGATCGCCCGAACTTGTTGTCCTCCCAAGCGAACTTGATGATCAATAAATAGGTGCCTCATGGTTTCTCATTTGTAACTTTGCACACTTAGAAGCGAAGCTCTGTCGGATCCGGAACTCGAATGTAATTGACTTTATGATCAATAAACAGACAATTAATGAGTAATTCTTGTTATATGGTTAACATGTCACTTAGTTTCCGCCTATTTGGACATTAGAAACCAATCTCGGTTCCCGAGCTATTCAGGAGCGATCTAACAAAAATGAAGGTAATCCTTGTGCAAAAGCATAGTAAAACGTTGTTGTTTGCATAAAAAAGGGTTGATTCTTACTTGGAAATCAAAGGTTTTCGGTTTTGGGAGCTTTCCGGCAAACTTGCAGCAAGAAGAGCATGAATGGGGATGTTGGGTATTTATAGGTGAGGAGAAAATAAGCTGGTGGAGACCAAGTTCGGCCGAACTTGGCACAAGTTCCAGCGAACTGGGCACAAGTTCGGGCGAACTTGGCCAGTTCTGCTGGAAATCAAAAGTTCGAGCGAACTTGTGGAGTTTTGAGGAAATTCTTACTTGTTCACCACTGGTCAAGTTCGGGTGAACTTGGGATGCCCAAGTTCGGCCAAACTTGGCCTAATGGATAGGTTTTGTTCGTTATTTTCGCCTTAGGTGTTCATTTGGCGATTCGGTTAGTATTAGATAGTTATGTTAAGCATTTTAGCGAAGCGTTAAGCGTTTTGATAATTAAAATAATGCGATTAAGCGATTCGTGCGAGTGAGAGCGTTGCGATAGCGAGTATAATCATAAATCATAAAACACACATAACACATAAATAACATAAAGTAACATAATCAACTGCGTTGCGATGCAATGTGATAAGCGATGTCGAAGGTACAAGTGTTTATTAAATAATAACACACTCGGCTCTTAAAGTTACATAGTTACTTGTGGTTGCGTTGAATTAGCGTTTCATAAGCGTTTAGATGTAATATAGTTGTGACAAAATGTATTTAACAAACATAAACCATTCCTTTAATCAGATCTCGGATTACAATAAAAGATACAAATGTAATTGATGGAAAAAGATAACAACAAAAATACGAGTTGTTACACAAACGACTCAACTTAACCCTACGACTCTATGTCCCATCCCCACGCTTAAACTCTACATTACCCTCAATGTAGGATGGAAACCGACTCAAAAGACAAAAATAAATAGGAAATAAAAAGCACAAGGGCAAATTGGAAGACCTAGTTGGTTTTATAATCACGTAAGCTCCAAAAACTCTAGTCAAATCCAGCTCAGTCGTATAGCATTTCATTCGTGACTCTGACTGGTAAACCGAGAATCGACTTGACATTAGCTGAACAGCTCCGAAATCACCCGAATGGCAATTGAGTACGGGTGGTACGATTCAAACTTGCACAACCAAAAACAAGCAAAAACCAAAAGCGGGACCGACTCTATACAAAAACAGACTCAGAAACCCTAATTTCGACTGATAGTACAAAATAAAATATTCAAAACTACAAACTACGACTCAAACTCTACAAACTTTACAAATGGGATTCCACCCTAATTCCTTAACTTCTCTAAACACTTACGGAGGATCATGTAGACCCAGCTCACCTCCGTATCCTATTCCAAGGGTTCTAGCACTATCATACCAACTACGACATGGTTCTCTCCACACTCCCTCATACTTCTCACAAACTTCAAACTCATCATCGGGCGGTTTGAACCTAGATGTTTTAAATGTAAATCCATTCCCACAATGAGCCTTAGTGTTTCCATCTTAGCTTCTAACCACACTATTCTTTTCTCCAACTCCTTTACTTTCCTACCCGACTGATCCCCACACTTGGGTTCTGTCACCCGTTCTAACCTAGGATCACTCATCCACCTCTCTACATCCCTCTCTTCTTCGATTTTCTTCCCTCTTCCTTTTCACTCCTCCCCACCGACGCTACTGCCTCTACCTGAGCACTCATACCTCTCGTCTTAGTGACCTTAAAGACTATTGTTTCCTCTGTTGCCCAAAGTGTGATAGTGCCTAAAAAGACATCTATAAGGGCGTTGGCAGTGCATAAAAATGGACGTCCTAATATCAAAGGTACATTCTCATCAACTTCAATGTCCAACACTACAAAGTCCACTGGGAAGACAAATTTGTCAACTTTCACTAGCAGGTTCTCCACTATCCCTCGGGGATACTTAACGGTTTTATCGGCTAATGCTAAGGTCATGCGAGTTGGCTTAAGATGACCGAGGCCTAGTTTTTTGTAAAATGAATATGGAATCAAACCAATACTAGCGCCAAGGTCGGCTAACGCGTGATTCTGAACACCACCACCAAAAAAACACGGGATCATGAAGATACCCGGATATGTGAGTTTCTCTGGTAGCTTATTCGTCACCACTGCAGAACATTCAGCTTTTAAAGGGACATTCAAAAGCTCCTATAATTTATCCTTCCCTTTCAGGAGATCTTTTAAGAATTTAGCATACTTCGGCATATGCTTGAGAGCCTTGATTAATGGCATATTGATCTTAAGCTGTTTAAACATGTCCAAGAAATGCCTGTATTCTTTAGTATATTTTTTTTATTCTTTACGCGTTCAGGATATAGAATACGAGCATGATCAATCTCTGGACTCGGTCTAAATAACCCAGCCGGTTTCCTAACAACCTTCTATATCAAGGGTGGCTCTAACTCTAAATCCTCACCCACCAGTTATTCTTCCCCTACCTAAACCGGTGGCCTCTCAAACTCCCCTAGCTCTCGACCCGACCTAATGGTTATGGCTTTGACATGATGGTTGGCTGGGTTGCTTTGAGTGTTACCCGAGAACTGACCCGGTGGTTGTTCTTGCAACTGGTGGGCAATGTCACCGATAGACCTTTCAAGATTGAGGAATACGGATTGGTGATTTTTCAACATAATAGTATACTCCTTTAAGGTTCTCTAGGTGTTTTGGTCCTTCAAAATTAATTACGACAACATGGTCTTAATGTCCTCTAAACCTCTACCCGAGTCACCTTGACTATTCGAACCCCTCCCAGCAAATGACCCTCAATTATGTGAACCCCACTAACTAATTGACCCTACCGCCGGTTTTGATTTTGGTTCGATTGGAAGAATGGCAATTATTATTATTATTATTATTATTACAATTCGCATTGTAGTTGGAGTTATTATTGAACGAGTTTGACCGGTGATGTACTCGACCTGTTCCTGTGTAAGCATAGGACACTCTAATGTACCATGACCCCCCCGGACAAACCTCACATTTCTAAAACTTGGTCTTAAGATCTTCGATTTGTTTACTCATTTCTCTCTTAAAATTTTCTAAAGCAGTAGCTATCGTAGTTTACAAGCTAACTGGTGTACCCCTCGTGTGGTGGAGGATTAAGTAGGTATATGAATGGAATTCCTGTTAGCAGAGCGTTGTTCGTACTCAGATTGAGCAAAGCTTTTGAACAAGTCATTGCATTCAACCATTGTTTTCTTACCAATAAAGTGGCCTCCTACAGAAGTATCGAAATGGGCCTTAGTGTCATAAGTGAGCCCATTGTAGAAATTCTCTACAAGGGCCCAACTAGAGAGACCATGCTAGGCGCACCTTGAAAGAAGGTGATTGAAAGATTCCCAAGCTAGGTAGTAAGGCTTGTCCGGTTCCCTCGCTGGTGGGAAGTACTTATTGAGAAACGCCTCGCGAAGGGCCGCTCAAGTGCGGAAAGTTCCCGCTTGTGGTGAATCGAACCAAGTGGGGGCCCGATCAGCAAGTGTAAACGGGAACAGCTGGAGGAAAACTATGTCATTATTAGCAACCTCAAGCTGAAAAGTGTTGCAAATACGGGTTAAGCGGTTAATGTGAGCGGGGGCATCCTCGTCATCACGACCGTGGAATTGACAAGAGTTGCTAATAGCGGTCACGACATAAGACGGGATTTACCATGATTTTTCATTATTATTAGCGGGGAGAACGATGGGTGAATTCACACCGGTGAAACTGGTGGTGGATTGTTAGTGTATGGTTTGACGATTAGCCATATTTGGCGCGACGGGTGGTGGACTCGGTGGAGGTGTGGGTGGTAGGGAATTGTGGGGTGATGACTTTGGTGTAAAGTCAAAGGCTGGTGGTTTAGATTGGAGGGTAGAGTCAGAAATGGTTGAAGATGAAGAAGAAGATTTACTAACTTTTGGTGTATAGATGGAAAAAGAAAGATTGTCCACTGGTGGCTTCGGCGGCAGTCCTTGTGAACGCACATGGGGCATCCACTACAAAAACCGACATAAAAGCAAGTAAAACAACTCTAAAATATAGACACAAAATAAAACAAAAAGACACTAGAACTATTTAGACTCTTACGACCCAAAACAAACAATTAGCACGTATGAAATCCTGCAAGTCTAAACAAAGTAGTTAACGCAGTTGCCAAAGAGTCCCAGCAATGGCGCCAAAAACTTGATGTGCTAAAAGTAGTTTAATAAAAACAATCTAAAGAGAAAAGTGCCCGAATAGTCCCTGTTGTTTACTCAGATTTCAGCTATAGTCCCTACATATTTTAGATTACAGCTATAGTCCCAAAGTTTTGCAAATTCGTTCTCGGATAGTCCCTGAAGCGGATGGATGTTAGTTTTTGGTGTTAAGTGGGTGTGAAATGACCTAAATACCCCTACTTGTTAAATTAATAATCAAAAAGTTAAATGAAATATAATTAATATATAAAAAAATGTGGAACCTACCACCCACTCCACCCTCTTCATCTTCCTAGTCTTTACCACCCCAACTCTCACCACCAGGGACTATCCGAGAATGAATTTGCAAAACTTGGGGACTATAGCTGTAATTTTAAAAATGTAGGGACTATAGGTGAAATCTGAATAAAACATAGGGACTGTCCGGGCACTTTTCTCCAATCTAAATTAACCTAATTTAGACACTAAGTAATACTCTAGACTCTCTAAACTCGACTAAACTACTAACCGACAAGCGAATCGATCGACTCTAGTAAAGCTAAGTAACTCCGAAAATAGAACCCATACACGACTCTATTAATTTACGTTAACTAGACTGTTAGACTAACACGACTCTACTTGTTTTTATATGGGGGGGGGGGGGGTTCCTAAATATCCTAAAATTGCGAATTATTTAAAATAGTTAACTAGACATGAATTATGACTTGGGTTTATTCAGATTACAGTGAAAGACAACCAAGCCTGGAATCCTGGATTGTACAAGTTATATTTTTATAGGATGCAAGTTACTATGGAACCGGGATCTTAGAATGCTAAACCTATCGAGACACCGAACAGGACCCTCGACCCTTCTCATGAAAACACCTGTGGAACTCTAAAGGCTGTTATGGACACCGGTTGGTCTAGACTCCCTCACGGGCTATCTACATGGTTTATGAAAGTACCCTAATTCGATCTATTCCCTCATGGACTATAAACCTAGGATAAAGTTGGGTTCTCGATTCAACTTGATAGAGAACGGTCGATAGGTAAACTAGTACAGACTCCTCACGAAGACCCTACCTAGCAATGTATCATCTTATACCTTACAGTAACCTCACACCTCTCAGCTATTGAGATTAGTAGAACACCTAGACCTACTCAATTATTAATTACCGCTTCTAAGGTATATTGGCCAATTAACCCAAAAGATCACAATGTAAAATTATAATCTAGCATGAACCAATTATGTGAAAGACATTCACCAAGAATCATACAAAGCAATAAAAGACAATTAAATAAAGCCAAGCATGCATATACATCGAACCAATAATCAAGTCGACTACTTTATCATATATAATCCATAAATTAACGAGCATCCATACTAAAAATCACAACTTCAATCCGTTCATCACAATCTAGGTAGTAAAAGGTTGTTAGCCAGAAATCATGTTCAAAATAAATAAACAAGTCTTAATAATTACGCAAAACATGTTCACGAGTTTGAATAATATAAAGAAATAACAATCAAACTAACTCGTTTGCATACCGACCCGGTTTTTGATCTCGAACTAATCAACTTCTTCCCTTCTTGGATTAGAATTCCAGTTCACAATCTGGGTTCCCTTTACCTTTAACACCCCAACCGCGTAAAAACAACAAACCGCGACGGAAATGTCGGGGAGTCACGTTAACTGATTGTTTCAACAACACGTGGTAATTAAAGTTATGTTTTATTAAATATTGAAATTTCATAGTTACATTGTCTTGGAGTTTAAAACAAACTAAATAACTATTATCTTTCATATTTTAAGGCACTAAGTCCGCGTCCAATCCTACGTGAGTATGCATCGACGTCAAACTTGGTTTCCTGAAACATATGTGAAAACGAGTCAGCAAAAGTATGCCGACAAGTACATAGGTTTTGTGAGTGTGTCAAATTCATGGCCTTGTATATGTATTGCAATACCATGCCGACTACTAGAGTCGTTAATTAAAAACCTTGTTATCAAAAAGTATTTGGTATTGCAATAATAACTAACCAACTAAAACAAGTTAGTTATAGTTTATAAAAGACTTGTAGCCATGAATCTTGACCAAAACATTTATTTTGTAAATCCGAGTTAGAAAATCGTCTTGAAGAAACCTTGTATGGTTTATATCTTTAATAGAAAATCGTTGCGTGTCATTTGTTTGAAAACCTTTGTTCTAAGTGATGCAAATAACTCCATGAATGTATTACGATAAAAGCACTTATATATAGGAAGTACCAGCGGCGTATCCACCATGCTTTTATCACATTACACACGTACCGTTATCTAAGTCACTTACCATAAACCAATCGTCCATTGTTCATGTCATAAACCATTCGTCCATTGCTCGTGTCATAAACCAATTGTTCATCGTTCGTGTAAACAATCGTCCTTGTTTTAATTGTGAAAGCTTTTGGTCGTTTTGGTGAATACATTCAAACCTGTGTTGACTCGTCTATACCACCAAAGGGTATCTTTAAATTGCAATAACAAACCACCAAGGGGTTTGTAAAAGTAAACAGTTTCGGTCGTTCCCCAAACTTCCCCACAAACACCGGGAACCTTGGTAACGGGATTGTCAGTCCTATGGTACCATAACTTACTACTGGTCGGCTTGGCCAAAGCTAATGAATATTATTCGTGTCATATGTATAACATGTAACACCCCAAATCGTGTAAAACAACACGCGGCGGAAACACTTGGGGAGTCACGTTAACATATTGTCTCAACAACACTTGGTATTTGAAGTTTCATTTTATTTGAATATTGAACATAGATTACATTGTCATAAATGTCTTAGAAATTTTTAAACAACGAAACAGCAAGCATGCATAATTATTGTCTTTCTTGTTATTAAGGCACTAGGTCCAAGTCCAATCCTATATGAGCATGCATCAATATCATCTAGCATCTTTTCCTGAAACATATGTGAAAACGAGTCAACAAAAATATGCCGGCGAGTACATAGATTTTGTGAACATGTCAAGTCCATGGCTTTGTATATATTGCAATATAAATAACCCGACTACTAGAGTCGTAAGTGAAACCTTGTTTTGAAAGCATTTGATATTGCAATAGTTATTCAACTAAAACAAATTGTTAAAAGTTATAAAATCTAGTAGCCATGAACCTTGACTCGAAAACATTTGTTTTGTAAATCCAACTTGTAAATCGTCTTGAAATAACTTGTATGGTTTATATCTTTAATCGAAAATCGTTGTGT
This sequence comes from Scalesia atractyloides, assembly GCA_947069175.1. Classification (NCBI taxonomy): domain Eukaryota; kingdom Viridiplantae; phylum Streptophyta; class Magnoliopsida; order Asterales; family Asteraceae; genus Scalesia; species Scalesia atractyloides. The sequence goes on along the minus strand of CAMTDV010000016.1, from coordinate 54,000,744 downwards.
GATATTGTTTGAAATCATTTGTTCATCGTTCATCGTTCCTTGTATTAAACTATTTGTTCATCGTTCATAGTTCATTGTTCATTGTTCATCGTTCTTTGTTTCTTGTTATAAACCAATCGTTCCTTTTTATAACTGTGAAAACTTTTGGTCGTTCTTTAATGAGTACATTCAAACCTTTGTTGACTCGACTATACCCCAAGGGTATCTTTAATAGATCCTAAATGATCTCTTTAACAAGACTAGCAAATCAACGAATGATTTGTTAGTCATAAACAGTTTCTGTCGTTCCCCAAACTACCCACCAAATCCAGTGAATTGCCTAGTAACGAGATTGTCAATCCTATGGTACTTTAACTTACTACTGGGCAACATAACAATGTTAATGAATGTCATTCGTATCTTGGATAACGCACCAACAAGTTGTATCACATTATTGAAACCATATTACTATATAAACCATAGTATTTGTACTTTGAAAACTTGAAAACAATTAGCACATATGAATCACCACAAAGACATTTGTAAACATAAAAGAGGGGAGCGATGTACTCGCCTAGGATTTGTGGATAAGCCTTGTACAAGTGTATGATCAACGTCTGAAGATCAAGGAATCAAGTGTGTGTCCTAATGAATCGGATAACAATTAAATATCGGAACTTGAAATCGGAGGAGTTTGATAGAATGGCACCTTATAAACCAAATGCGTATTGGGACTCGTATGACATGGTTTAATAAGTTAACATTCTGAGTTGGAAAGATTTTTATGTGCTTTTGACCCGTTATGACCCGTTAAGGTAGTTTAAGCCACTTTAACGTGTCATTTGCGTAACAACGCATTCGGATGGTTAGATATGTGTTATGATAAGTTTTTAATGCTTAAATATGTTTGGAAATGTTATTTGATCAGAATAAATATCAAATTTTATAAATTACATAAGCTCAAAGTTGATTTATTTGCGAAAAGGGCATTTTGGTCATTATTGAAGATTATACAACTAGTTATCATAACACTATCCAAACAATATGACCATAAGGTATAACCTCAGAGGATTATTCCCTTTATATTTATGGTCACAAATTTGGTCGGATTCGAAGATCAATCAAACGGGTCAGATCCAAAAGTCAAAGCGGTGGTCAAACCGTTCAACTTTCGACTCTAAACAAGCACTAAAATAAGAGTGACGATTTAGACATCTTTTGACATGTCTAAATAAGCTTATAAAAGTATTTTGGCATCAAAACAACCTATTTTGATACCCGAAAATATATCCGTTGCAAAATGCACAAAAATCACAATTTGACCGAGACAATGATTTATCAAAATGACTAGGAAAGATGGAAATCAGTAGGTATGATCAATAGGGATCATAACCATCTTGATTATCATCATATTGTAAGGTTCAATTGGATTTTAAGTTGATCATTTCATGATCAATTCTGGAAGTCAAACAAAAGTCAAACTTTATGACTTTTAATCCAACTAAACTACATGAATTAAACAAAGCATGATAGAGAACACTTACAACACCAAAGGGATGTCAAGAAAACTCAGAGATTGATCATCAAGGTGTTGCAACTTCAGTTGATAGTAGAAATGAGTGATCAGAAGTTTCAAAATTGATGAATACATGGGTATTTATAGAATTCTTGATGATCTAGGAGCAAGACAAGTGTCCATGAGTCACCATAGAGTTGGATTAGTGTCCTCTTACATGTCAAATGCAGAAACAAGGGTGGCAAGTTCGTTTGGTGAGTCAAAAATGAAGTTATTCAGCTGTTGCCACATTTCTGGTGAGCTAGGCACCCCTTACGGACTGTAAGGGCTTTGGGCTTACGGTCCGTAAGCCCTTTAGCTGGCAGAAACTTTCAAAAATTGGCAAAACAGGCCCCTGAACTTGTTTTTGACACGTTTTGGCACTTTTAACACCCGTTGACCTCATTTCAAAGCTTTATAAGGATAATAAAGTATAGGGAACTTGAAATATGTCCAAAAATGTTCCATAGGTTGGTTCGTTTGGTCGTACGGTTGCGGTTTTCAGTTAATTACAACAAAAAGCGTGGCGAACGCGTGTATGACCGTAAATGCGTGACGAATGACATTTTTGCATCCCAATCACTAAAATATGATACTTTTAATGATTACAAAATTTTTTGGATGTCCGAATACGTTCCAGATGGTGTTATACACAAAAATACATAGTTTCGTAGAATTTGCAAAATAGCCCCTGAAGTTACAAAAGTGTGTTTTTGCCATATCGAAGCCCTCAAAACTTATTTCTAAGCTATGTAAAGGGTATTTATGGTATGTTAAGCTTGTGACCTTTTTCCGGAGCGTATGTCGCTGTGAGAATCGGCAGACTTTCGCAGTTTGTCGTAAATAGTCCCTATGATCGAATAAACTTGATTTTGACATACCAAACCCTTCAAAACTTATTTCTATGTTATGTAAAGAATATTTAAGGTATGTTTAGCTTATGCCACTAATCCACAGTATATGTTGCATTAAATTGGTTTCGTTCGCGTAACAGTTTGCGTATAACTTCCATAGAAGCTTTGAGGAGTCGAAATTGTACATGGACTAAAATGTATGAATGTCACATGTAATTATAAAATTCTCGGGAATGAAACAAAAGATTTCATTAGAGTCAGAATTGTTCGATATTGTTTGATGCTTGAAAAGGCTTAGATGTCACAGTTTCCCCTACTTTAGGAAATTTCGTCCCGAAATTTAAATTTAGAGGAAACTTGTAAAAACACAATAGAGGGTATCGCCATCAAGTGATATTTTGTTTCCGGAGAAACTCTCTAGAAAACGTTTGGACTCTAGCAAACTTTGTTTATTGTACTCGTTTGTTGTCCATGGTAATGAGTTGAGATTCAAAATTCTTAACTTCATTCCAATAGGTAGGTGCATGACACCTTTGATTGTACTGAGCCTCAGAAAAGAACTTGTAAATGTCAAAGTGGAATCCTTTGTCGTAGCATAACTAGAAAAGAGTGTAAACTTGAAAAGAGTGTCGAATTTCAAACGGAAGGACGTTTATAGAGGTTTCCCATGAGGACTAGTATGGGAAACTTGTGTGTGCTCAAAGTTGGAGTCAGAGGGTGAAAGACAGAACAACATTGGTCAAGGTCCAGAACTTCTAGTACCTTAAATAAAGCCACGCTTGCAATGTGATAAGGAACACTTATATATAGGAAGTACTAGCGGCGTATCCACCATGTCCTTATTACATTATCCCCATTTTGTTATTCTTATTACTATAGGTTCTCACACATGACAAACCTTGCTATGGTTTTCTATGCAAGGGATTTTTTAATTATGTATGCATCCATAATTACTCAATTCGTTGCATAATCCGCATAGTTTATTTTGTGATGTGTAGGGGAAAAATCATATGAGTAAACATGGAATGACTTGTCTAGACCACATCGGGATCTCTTTAATTAGATCAACGCATGATCTCTTTAAATAGACCACCAAAGTGTCTCTTTAACTAGATCATCACATGATCTCTTTAACTAGATTGACGGACAATCTCTTTAACTAGATCAACACATGATCTCTTTAACTAGATTGACGAGCAATCTCTTTAACTAGGCCCTGAAAGACCTCTTTAACTAAGCCCTGAAAGACTTCTTTAGCTAGGCCCTGAAGACCTCTTTAACTAAGTCCTGAAAGACTTCTTTAGCTAGGCCTTGAAAGACCTCTTTAACTAAGCCCTGAAAGACTTCTTTAGCTAGGCCCTAAAAGACCACTTTAACTAAGCCCTGAAAGACTTCTTTAACTAGGCCCTGAAAGACCTCTTTAACTAAACCCTAAAAGGTTTCTTTAACTAGGTCAAAACATGACCTCTTTAACTATACCCTGAAAGGTTTCTTTAACTAGACCCTGAAAGATTTCATTACTAGACCCTGAAAGGTCTCTTTAACTAAACCCTGAAAGGTTTCTTTAAGTAGACCCTAAAAGGTCTCTTTAACTAAGCCCTAAAAGGTTTCTTTAACTAGACCCTGAAAGGTCTCTTTAACTTTGAATCAAATTAAGAATAGTACTTTGGAATCCAAGGGCTTAACTAAATACATAGAATATCCAATTCAAGGATTTAAGATAGTACTTTCGGATATCCTTCTAAGAATCTATCATATGAGGATGTGGAAGATTCTACAAGGATTTGGATAACGAACATTTGAATCAACTTAACACATAAACACATAATCGCATAATTGTCAATTTGGTCATCAACTTGTTATTAACTTGTCATCAATTTGTACATAAGTAGTTAAAGTACACTAGGAATCCAATCAAGGAGTTCATTTAGTACTTTAAGCATCCGCAAGAATCTAGCTATGAAGATAGAAAGATCTTGTAATGATTTGGTTTGGCCTTATTGAATCATAACATATGTATTGAAGTGCAAAAAAAATCCAATTAAGGGCTTTGATATTACACTTTAAACATCCGCAAGGATCTAACTATGACGATAGGAAGATCCTAATAGGATTTGAGATTCATGTAGCAAAAGTATTTTGAAACCTTGTATTAGGTATACTAGGTCACCGCACGAAGTAGAAATGTCCATGAAATCAATGTGCTAGCATGCTCAGACAACATACATAGCAAAAATGTAATGAAAATCAATGTGCTCATATGCTAAGTCAACATATGCCGCAAAAAGTGTCATTGAAAATCATGCATAAAATTTTTGTTAATCATGCTTAATGTTTTTTTAAATCATATATAATGTTTTTTGAAATCATGCACTAGATATATTAGGTAAATACACCTTGATAAATTGATTTGAAACCACATGAAAAATCCTTGAATTAATGTATAGAGTTTTTTGAAAATATGTATTTTGAAACCATGTACTTCGTATATTAAGTAAATATGCTATGTTAAATAGCTTTTAGAATCTTATGAAATATATTTGAAATCATGAAATTTTGAAATAAGTATAATGTTTTTGAAATTATGTACATTGCAAAGTGTTATGAAAAATCAGAGGGTTGTGGTATAAACATATTGCATAAGACCATTTAAGGACTCATGGAAGTATCCTTAGGTATCCAATCAAGGATTTAAAGTGATATTTTGAGTATTTGTTGAGAGTTGTAACTTGTACCTTGTACATTGTTTTTTAAAAGAAATGAGTACTTAGGATTTTTGTGGAGATTGCGGGCGATCGCAAAATGAAAGAAACTACAAGAGTTGTTTGATTCGCAAGGGACCATGTTATTGGTACTGGTATTGTAGGAGTATAACACACATATATAATCGTATTTGTAAATAAACTAGAAACAACCATATTTATTTATAGACAATCAAAGTGTTTTCGAAGTTCTTGGAAATAAACAGAAAAGACAAAAGTTCAAGTGTTTATTTAGACATCAACACAAACCTAATGTTGCTAGTGTTACTCTTGTGCCCATACGTCGAGTCGTCATTTGTCAGCCATTTAGTTGAAGTGGTTAAAATAACCATAGTTGAAGCAGTTTCCATGTGGATAGTTAGGGCTACCTGTCATTGCATGGGGTGTTGCGATAGGTTGGGTAGGAACCACCATAGCTTGGTTTGGTGAAGTGGCTAAGGACAGACATCAGCTGTATGACCAAAACGTCCACAGTTTGAACATTTTCGGCAACAGACACTAGTGTAGTGGTGATGGTTACATTGATTGCACAGAGGCGCTTTTCCTCTGTATGGCTTCTTAGCGGGTGGCGGGGCCACCTGGCTAGGTCCCATTGGTTAAGCGGAATTGGAGCAATCACTGTACGATTCTTTGAAGTTTTACGCTTCCTTGATTTCTTTGAAGGCTTGGCTTTCGTCTTTGTTGCTTCCTCATGAGTAGTCTTATCACCAAAACTGGATAAGGCTACAACTAACTCAAGAGTTCCACTTAGTATTGTGCCTATCTGTTGGGCGATGGTATTAGCCAGTTCAGACTTTTGAGTGTCGTTGTGATGAGAAGGCATTCTAGAAGAGGAAAAGGAAAATATGAGTGAAGCCGAATGAGATTTATGTTGGATAGCCAAAATGAATTGTTAAAAGAAATATCGGCGAAGCATAAGGATTGTGATCAATTGTTTAGTACTAAGAACAAACAAATGACACAGTGACTAATCAAAGTAAATGGGTCTTTATAATGTATCGCGAAGACATGCTTTAGCCTATAAGTGGACACTCACCCTAAGAGTTCCCAGGTAAGAGTAACTGGTCCGATTAAGTGGATTTGTACGAACACTCTAGCCTTAGACAGAAAACTCGGGGTACAGGTACCCACCCTTCCAGATTTGTGTTCACATTAATAAAACCCAAACTTTGATGAGATTTTGAAAACTTTGAAGGCACAAAGCCCAAAAATAAATCATCTAATGATAGATGATTTCTTGTGAAGTTTTGGAAAAATTTTGACTTTCAAAAGATGTGATATGCTTTGTTTTTGGTAATCACCTAAGGAAGGTTATAGTCTAGGTCAAAGCATTACTAAATACCTAATTCCCTATAACCAGTGCTCTGATACCAACCTGTAACACCCCAAATCGCATAATACAACACGCGGCGGAAACACTTGGGGAGTCACGTTAACATATTGTCTCAACAAAACATGCTATTTGAAGTTTCATTTTATTTGAATATTGAACATAGATTACATTGTCATAAATGTCTTAGAAATTTTTAAACAACGAAACAGCAAGCATGCATAATTATTGTCTTTCTTGTTATCAAGGCACTAGGTACAAGTCCAATCCTACATGAGCACGCATCAGTATCATCTAGCATCTTTCCCTGAAACATATGTGAAAACAAGTCAGCAAAAATATGCCGGCGAGTACATAGGTTTTATGAACATGCCAAGTCCATGGCTTTGTATATATTGCAATATAAATAACCCAACTACTAGAGTCGTAAGTGAAACCTTGTTTTGAAAGCATTTGATATTGCAATAGTTATTCAACTAAAACAAATTGGTAAAAGTTATAAAATCTAGTAGCCATGAACCTTGACTCGAAAACATTTGTTTTGTAAATCCAACTTGTAAATCGTCTTGAAATAACTTGTATGGTTTATATCTTTAATCGAAAATCGTTGTGTGACATTGTTTGAAATTATTTGTTCATCGTTCCTCGTATCAAACCATTTGTTCATCGTTCATCGTTCATTGTTCATCGTTCTTTGTTTCTTGTTATAAACCAATCGTTCCTTGTTATAATTATGAAAACTTTTGGTCGTTCTTTAATGAGTACATTCAAACCTTTGTTGACGACTATACCCCAAGGGTATCTTTAATAGATCCTAAATGATCTCTTTAACAAGACTAGCAAATCAACGAATGATTTGTTAGTCATAAACAGTTTCTGTCGTTCCCCAAACTACCCACCAAATCCAGTGAATAGCCTAGTAATGGGATTGTCAATCCTATGGTACCATAACTTACTACTGGGCAGCATAACAATGTTAATGAATGTCATTCATATCTTGGATAAGGCACCAACAAGTTGTATCACATTATTGAAACCATATTGTTATATAAGCCATAGTATTTGTACTTTGAAAACTTGAAAACAATTAGCACATATGAATCACCCCAAAGACATTTGTAAACATAAAAGAGGGGAGCGATGTACTCGCCTGGGATTTATGGATAAGCCTTGTACAAGTGTATGATCAACGTCCGAAGATCAAGGAATCAAGTGTGCGTCCTAATGAATCGGATAACAAGTAAATATCAGAACTTGAAATCAGAGGATTTGGATAGAATGGCACCTTATAAACCAAATGAGTATTGGGACTCGTATGCCATGGTTTAATAAGTTATCATTCTAAGTTGGAAAGATTTTTATGTGCTTTTGACCCGTTATGACCCGTTAAGTAGTTTAAGCCACTTTAACGCGTCATTTGCTTAACAACGCATTCAGATGGTTAGATATGTGTTATGATAAGTCTTTAATGCTTAAACATGTTTGGAAATGTTATTTGATCAGAATAAATATCAAATTTCATATTACATAAGCTCAAATTTGATTTATTTGCGAAAAGGGCATTTTGGTCATTATTGAAGATTATAACAACTAGTTATCATAACACTATCCAAACAATATGACCATAAGGTATAACCTCAGAGGGTTATTCCCTTTATATTTATGGTCACAAATTTATATTTGGTCAGATCCGAAGATCAATCAAACGGGTTAGATTCGAAAGTCAAAGCGGTGGTCAAACCGTTCAACTTTCGACTCTAAACAACCCCTAAAATAAGAGTGACGATTTAGACATGTTTTGACATGTCTAAATAAGCTTATAAAAGTATTCTGGCATCAAAACAACCTATTTTGATACCCGAAAATAGATCCGTCGCAAAATGCACAAAAATCACATTAGCACCGAGACTTTGATTTGTCAAAATGACTAGGAAAGATGGAAATCAGTAGGTATGATCAATAGGGATCATAACCATCTTGATTATCATCATATTGCAAGGTTTAATTGGATTTTAAGTTGATCATTTCATGATCAATTCTGGAAGTCAAACAAAAGTCAAACTTTGTGACTTTTAATCCAATTAAACTACATGAATTGAACAAAGCATGATAGAGAACACTTACAACACCAAAGGGATGTCAAGAAAACTCAGAGATTGATCATCAAGGTGTTGAAACTTTAGTTGATAGCAGAAATGAGTGATCAAAAGTTTAAAATTAAAGAGCACATGGGTATTTATAGAATTCTTGATGATCTAGGAGCAAGACAAGTGTCCATGAGTCACCATAGAGTTGGATTGGTGTCCCCTTACATGTCAAATGCAGAAACAAGGGTGGCAAGTTTGTTTGGTGAGTTAAAAATGAAGTTATTCAGCTGCTGCCACATTTCTGGTGAGCTGGGCACCCCTTACGGACCGTAAGAGATTTGAGCTTACGGTCTGTAAGCCCTTTAGCTGGCAGAAACTTTCAAAATTTGGCAAAACAGGCCCCTGAACTTGTTTTTGACACGTTTTGGCACTTTTAACGCCCGTTAACCTCATTTCAAAGCTTTATAAGGAAAATAAAGTATAGGGAACTTGAAATATGTCCAAAAATGTTCCAGAGGTTTGTTCAATTGGTCGTACGGTTGCGATTTTCAGTTAATTACGACAAAAAGCGTAACGAACGCGTGTATGACCGTAAATGTGTAATGAATAACATTTTTGCATCCCAATCACTAAAATATGATATTTTTAATGATTACAAAATTTTTTGGATGTCCGAATATGTTCCGGATGGTGTTATACACAAAAGGCATAATTTTGCAGAATTTGCAAAATAGCCCCTAAAGTTACAAAAGTGTGTTTTTGCCATACCGAAGCCCTCAAAACTTATTTCTAAGCTATATAAAGGGTATTTATAGTATGTTAAGCTTGTGACCTTGTTCCGGAGCGTACGTCGCTGCGAGAATCGGCAGACTTTCGCAGTTCGTCGTAAATAGTCCCTGTGATCGAATAAACTTGCTTTTGACATACCAAACCCTTCAAAACTTATTTATAAGTTATGTAAAGGATATTTAAGGTATGTTTAGCTTATGTCACTAATCCGCAATATATGTTGCGTGAAATTGGTTTTGTTCGCGTAACAGTTTGCGTATAACTTCCAAAGATTAAACAAGCTCAAATGTCCGAGAAATCAAACATGTCCTAAAATCGGATAACTATGTAAATATTGGGACCTTAATCTGTGGATTGGATAGAATGAGGTCTTGTAAACCAAATGAGTGTTGGTACTCATATGAAATGGTTTAACAAGGTTTAGATTCTGTTTTGAAAAGGATTCCTAAGTGCTTTTGACCCGTTATGACTCGTTAAGGTAGTTTACGCTACTTTAACGTGCCATTTACTTAGAAACGTGTTCGGATGGTTAGATATGTGTTATAATAAGTCTAATATGCCAAAATAAGTTTAATATAGTTGCAACATCAGTTTATATGTCAAAACATTGGTCAAATATGTTTAAAGTTGATTTATGCGCAAAAAGGGCATTTTGGTCATTTACAAAGAGATAACTAGCGACTTAACATCATACTAACCAAACGACGTGACCATAAGGTATAACCTCAGAGGGTTATTCCCTATACAACTATGGTCAAAATTATGTGTTTGGTCGGATCCTAAGAACAACCAAACGGTTCGGATTCGAAAGTCAAAGTGGTGGTCAAGACCGCTCGACTTACGACCATAAATAAGCACTAAACCAAAAGTGATGAGTTAGACATGTCAAAGATGTCTAATTAAGTTTATAAAACTGATTTGGTATCAAAACAAGGTGTTTTGATACCTGAAAATAGTTCCGTCGTATAATGCGCATTTTGCGCATTATTGACCGAAACTTTGACTCGTTACTACAACTAGTAAGGTGGTAAATCAGTAGGTATGATCACTAAGGATCATAACCATCATGATTACGATCACGTTGCTAAGTTCAATTGAACTTTGATTTAACCAATTAATGGTCAAAGCCGAAATTCAAACAATGTTTGACTTTTAGCTTGAAATAGCTAAAAGCAATGAAAAAGACTAAGGATGAGATCTTACTTGTGTTTAGGAACACCCAAGATCTCAGAGAACTTAGTAGGAGGCCTCCAAAAGGATGGAAGCAAGCTCCAAGAGTATGGGAGGAAGAAGATGGAAATGAGCAAAGAGAAATGGTGAAGATCAAGCCTATTTATACTAATCTTGGAGCTCCCAAATCATGCCAAGTGTTGATCCATGTGTTAAGGCATGGATTAGTGTCCCTCCAGGTGTCCAATGCAGGTTAAAGGTGGCATAGATCGCGACTTGGTGGCCAAGGAAGTTAACAAGAAGCTGCCACCTTGATTTTAAGAAGGTCCAGAGCTGGGGACCCCTTACAGACCGTATGGGGTTAGGCCTTACGGTCCGTAAGGCCCTTGCAGGGGCATAAGTTTCAAAAATTGGCAGAAATGGCCCCTGAACTTGTTTTCGTCGCGTTATGGCACTTTAACACCTGTTAACCCAAGTTTTAAGCTCCATAAGGATGAATAAACATAGGGAACTTGAAATATGTTCAAAAATTTCCTAGGTGTCGGTTCGTTCAGTCGTACATTTGCGGTTTTCGGTTAATTATGAAGGAAATCATAACGAACGCGCAAATGACCGTAAACGCGTAACGAATGATATTTTTGCATTCCAATCATTAAAATACTAGATTTTAATGATTACAAAAATTTTTGGATGTGCGTACATGTTCCGGATAACGATATACGCGAATCGGCATAGTTTCACAGAATTTGCAAAATAGCCCATGAAGTTGCAAAAGCATGTTTTTGCCATACCGAAGCCCTCGAAACTTATTTCTAAGTTATGTAAAGGGTATTTAGGGTATGTTTAGCTTATGTCATCATTCCGGAGTGTACGTCTCGTTAAACTGATTACGTTTGCGTAATAGTTTGTGATTTCACTTCTAGAAGTTGTTTAAGAGTTCGGAATCATGCAAGAATTGAATACGTGCAATTGTCATGATAAAAATACAAATCTCGGAAATAAAACACAAAAATTTCATTGATTGATAATTCGTTCGGAATCGTTACACGATCGGATCACCACAAATGTTACAGTCTCCCCTACTTTAGGAAATTTCGTACCGAAATTTAATTAGAGGAAACTTGCGGAAACAGATGCGGGTATTTCGCTTTCATTTGATCCTCTCGTTCCCAAGTAAATTCTGGGCCACGTTTGGATTCCCAACGAACTTTGACTATTGGAATTCGTCTGCACTTAAGTTTCTTGACTTCATAGTCCAAAATCTCCACGGATTTCTTGACAAAGTGCATAGTCAACGTGAATTTCGTCAATAGGGACATGAAGATTTGTGTCGGCTAAACACTTCCTTAGATTGGACACGTGGAATGTTGGGTGAACGTTCCCAAGTTTAGGAGGTAGCTCAAGTCGGTAGGCCACCTTTCCGATTCTTTCAATGATCTTGAATGGTCCAACGTATCGTGGTGCAAGTTTTCCTTTCTTTCCAAATATGACCACTCCTTTCCTAGGGGATACCTTGAGTAGGACATGATCACCGACTTAGAATTCCAAGGGCTTGCGTCGTTTGTCCGCATAACTCTTTTGACGGCTCCGAGCTGTCAGAAGGTTATCACGTATTTTCTTGACTTTGTCTGTTGTGTCATGAATAAGTTCAGGCCCAGTAAACTGAGACTCTCCAACTTCATTCCAACAGACAAGTGAACGACATTTTCGACCGTATAAAGCTTCGAAAGGCGCCATGTTAATGTTGGCGTGATAACTATTGTTGTAGGAGAATCCGATCAACGGCAGATGCGAATCCCAACTACCACCAAAGTCGATCACACATGCTCTAAGCATATCCTCCAATGTTTGAATTGTTCTCTCGGTTTGTCCATCCGTTTGAGGAGCAATGCTCAGATTTAGTTTGGTTCCCATAGCAGTTTGCATGGTCTTCCAAAAGTGAGATGAGAACCGAGCATCTCTGTCAGATATGATGTTTAAAGGAACACCATGACGAGATACAATCTCATCGACATAGATCTTGGCGAGTTTGTCAGCATAGTAATCCTCACGAATTGCCAAAAAGTGTGCTGACTTTGTTAGACGATCAATGATTACCCAAATAACATCATGACCTCTAGATGTACGCGGTAGTTTTGTGATGAGATCCATCGCAATGTTCTCCCACTTCCATACTGGAATTTCTGGTTGTTCGAGCAATCCAGATGGGCATTGGTGGTCAACCTTGACTTTAAGACAAGTTAGGCATTTTGATACATACAAGGCAATGTCTTTCTTCATACCCGACCACCAATACTGGGTACGAAGGTACTTGTACATTTTGTCTGCACCAGGATGGATTGAATAACGAGACTTATGAGCTTCGTCCATCATTAAGGTGCGGAGGTTGTCTTGATTTGGAACTCACAAACGGTTCAAATAATAGAATAATCCATTGTCTCTCGTTTTGAGTTGAAGCTCAAGTTGATGTGGTAATTCACTACCCATCATGCCTTGTGTAGCACAAGTACGCTGAGCTTGAAGGATACTTGTCTGGATATCGGATTGAATTCAAACACAATGAAGCTTGACACGTTCCTTAAGACTAAGCGCATCAGCCACGACATTCGCCTTACCAGGATGGTAGCGAATCTCGCAATCGTAGTCGTTTAAAAGTTCGACCCAGCGTCGTTGTCTCATGTTTAGTGGTCCGTGAAAACCACGCATTTCGTACCATAAAGGTAGTGTCTCCAAATTTTGAGGGCAAAAACTACAGCACCTAACTCAAGATCATGATTCGTGTAGTTCTTCTCGTGGACTTTCAATTGTCTTGACGCATAGGCTATGACTTTATCTCGTTGCATGAGAACACAACCAAGGCCTAGGTTAGATGCATCACAATAAACAACAAAATCATCGTTGCCGTCCAGAAAGGATAGAATAGGAGCATCGCAGAGCTTTTGTTTCAGAGTTTGGAAGGCTTCCTCTTGTTTGGGTCCCCACTCAAAAGGCTTATTCTTTTGAGTCAAAGAGGTTAGGGGAACCACGATCTTTGAGAAGTTTGTGATGAATCGATGGTAATATCCAGCAAGACCAAGAAACGAGTGACCTTCTGTGGGAGTAGTGGGTGTGTTCCAATCCTTAATCACAACGATTTTGGAAGGATCCACATGTATACCTTGCTTGTTGACTATGTGTCCCAAGAATTGAACTTCTTTTAGCCAAAACTCACACTTTGAGAATTTGGCATAAAGTTGTTCTTTCTTTAGTAGTTCCATAGTTAATCGAAGGTGTTGTTCGTGTTTGGATCGAGACTTGGAGTAAATAAGAATGTCGTCGATGAAAACAATGATGAGCTTGTCCAAATAAGGTTTACAAAGCCGATTCATCAAGTCCATGAAAACAGCTGGAGCATTTATCAAACCGAAAGGCATGACAGTAAACTCGTAATGACCATATCGAGTGCGAAAAGCAGTCTTGGGAATATCTTCTTCGAGCACACGAAGTTGATGATACCCAGAACGCATATCAATTTTTGAAAAGTAACTAGCACCTTGTAGCTGATCAAAGAGATCATCAATGCGAGGTAGGGGATATCGATTTTTGATCGTGAGTTTGTTGAGCTCACGATAATTTATACACATACGGAAAGATCCGTCCTTCTTTTTCACAAATAGGACATGAGCGCCCCAAGGTGAATTGCTCGGACGAATGAATCCTTTATCAGATAGTTCTTGAAGCTGTTTTGATAACTCTTGCATCTCAAATGGTGCAAGATGGTAAGGAGATTTAGCAATAGGGTTGGCACCATGTACTAGATCAATGCGGAACTCGACTTGATGTACAGGAGGTAAACCAGGTAATTCTTCAGGGAACACCTCAGGATAATCACGAACAATGGGGATATCCTGAACAGTTTTGCTTTTACCTTTCTCCTCTACGATATGTGCCAGGAAGGGAACATAGTTCTTTCGTAGGTATTTTCGGGCTTGGTTACAGGTCATGAGTTTAAGATTACTAGCGGGTTTCTCTCCACAAACTTCTAAGATTTCACCAGAGGGAAGAGGTATTGGAACTATCTTGTCAAAACAAATAACTTCGGCATGATGCTTGGTTAGTCAATCCATTCCTATGATGATGTCGAAGCTCCCGAGTTGCATTGGTGTGAAGTTAATGGCGAAACGGTGGTTATTGAGGTTCAATTGGCAATCAAGAATGACAGAATCTAGTTTAAGAGGTTCGCCACTAGCTATTTCGACTGTCAAGGGCTTTCCTAGTTTAGTTCTTGGAATTGAAAGCAATGGTTCAAAGGCTAAGGACACAAAACACCTAGCGGCACCCGAATCAAAAAGAACAGAAGCAGGATGATTGTTGACAAGGAATGTACCGTTAACGACTTCGTTATCAGAACGGCCCTCGTTGGCGTTAATGTTGAATGCTCGTCCACGAGCTTGATTGGCATTGGCTAATTTCGGGCAATTGTTCTTGTAGTGGCCCATCTCACCGCAGTTAAAACATGACCCAGGTGGAAAGTGAGGTCGAACGGGATTTGCTTGGGGTTGGACAGGGTTCTGTGCAGCTTGGTTTGGAACAGATTGACAAACGTTGGCCAAGTGACCAAATCTTCCACAAGTCGTACGTTGACGACATGGTTGATGAACTTGGTGGTGACCATTGCACCGATTGCATAACGGTGCAGTACCAGCATAAGGTTTCCTCACAGGAGGTTGAGCTGGTTGGTTTTGAGGAGCTTGATTGGGTTGAGCGGCTGGAGCGGGTTGTGTAGTAACAACGAAGTTCTGAGAAGCCTTACGCTTCTTAGATCGTTTGGAAGGCTCGGCTTTGTTTCTCTTTTGTTTCTCTTGAGAGGTTTTGGTGGATGATTTCTTATCGCCTTTGCGATGAAGGCTACCCTTTTTGACCTGAGACTCGTCAAAGTTGCAGCTAGCTCAATGGCCTGTCGGACAGTGGTTGGGTTACTTCCGGTAACAATGTCCTAAACAGGATCAGGTAAACCATCGATATATCTCTCGATCGCCTTATCCAAAGGCGTCACCATCGATGGACAGAGTAAACTCAACTCCTCGTACCGGTCAGTATAAGCACGATGCTCACCGCTATCCTGTTTGAGATCATGCAATTCGTTTTCGAGCGCCCTCTGCTCATGACGAGGACATAATTCTTTCATCATCAGAGTCCTAAGCTCTTCTTATGTTTGAGCTAAGGCTATATTAGCACCTATGTCTCTCATAATACCATTCCACCATGTAAGAGCTCTCTTTTTGAATACGCTCGACCCAAACTCAACTTTTCGCTCGTTTGGGCATTGCACATGACGGAAAGTACTTTCGAGGCTCTCAAACCATTTCAATAGCCCAGTAGCTCCCTCAGACCCAGAAAACGAGAGTGGTTTAGCCGAACAAAATTGTTTATAGTAGCACGGAGCTGGTGCATTATTATGGTTATTGTTGTTCACTTGATTAAGTTGGGTCACGAGATTTGGGAGTACATCAGCAATTTGCTGAGCGATAATGGCTGCCATTTCGGCATTTTGAGTTGTATCACGTCTAGGAGGCATTCTAAAAGAAAACTTGAAGGAAGATATGTGAGATTGAAATAAATCAAGAGAGGTGTTGAAAATATCGACGAAATAAGGATGGTGGTCATTCGTTCGTTTCTCAAAACAAACAAATGACACACGGTGACTAATCAAAGTAAATGGGTCTTTATAATGGATCGCGAAGACATGCTTTAGCCTATAAGTGGATACTTACCCCAAGAGTTCCCAGGTAAGAGTGACTGGTCCGATTAAGTGGATTTGTACGAACACTCTAACCTTGGACAGAAAACTCGGGGTACAGGCACCCACCCTTCCAGATTGCATGTGTTCACATTAATAAAACCCAAACTTTGACGAGATTTTGAAAACTTAGAAGGCTTAAAGCCAAAAACAAATCATTTAAGGATAGATGATTGATTTTCAAAATGAGTTTGTAATTTGTGAATTTGTTTTGGTAACCACCTAAGGATAGGTGATAGTATTGTATTTTATGAATCTAAACTCAAGTAAACTCGCGTTAGGGTCCTAGGAAGGTTATAGTCTAGGTCAAAGCATTACTAATAACCTAATTCCCATAACCAGTTCTCTGATATCAATCTGTAACACCCTAACCGCGTAAAAACAACAAACCACGGCGGAAACATCTGGGAGTCACGTTAACAGATTGTTTCAACAACACGTGGTACTTAAAGTTATGTTTTATTAAATATTGAAATTTCATAGTTACATTGTCTTGGAGTTTAAAACAAACTAAATAACTATTGTCTTTCATATTTTAAGGCACTAAGTCCGCGTCCAATCCTACGTGAGCATGCATCGACATCAAACTTGGTTTCCTGAAACATATGTGAAAACAAGTCAGCAAAAATATGCCGGCGAGTACATAGATTTTGTGAGTGTGTCAAATTCATGGCCTTGTATATGTATTGCAATACCATGCCGACTACTAGAGTCGTTAATTGAAAACCTTGTTATCAAAAAGTATTTGGTATTGCAATAATAACTAACCAACTAAAACAAGTTAGTTTTTGTTTATAAAAGACTTGTAGCCATGAATCTTGACCAAAACATTTATTTTGTAAATCCGAGTTAGAAAATCGGCTTGAAGAAACCTTGTATGGTTTATATCTTTAATAGAAAATTGTTGCGTGTCATTTGTTTGAAAACCTTTGTTCTAAGTGATGCAAATAACGCCACGAATGTAATACATAAAAGCAATTATATATAGGAAGTACCAGCGGCGTATCCACCATGCTTTTATCACATTACACACGTACTGTTACTAAATCACTTACCATAAACCAATCGTCCATTGTTTGTGTCATAAACCATTCGTCCATTGTTCGTGTCATAAACCAATTGTTCATCGTTCGTTTAAACAAATCGTCCTTGTTTTAATTGTGAAAACTTTTGGTGGTTTTGGTGAATACATTCAAACTTATGTTGACTCGTCTATACCACCAAATGGTATCTATAAATTGCAATAACAAACCACCAAAGGGTTTGGTAAAGTAAACAGTTTCGTTCATTCCCCAAACTTCCCCACAAACACCGGGAACCTTGGTAACGGGAATGTCAGTCCTATGGTACCATAACTTACTACTGGCCGACTTGGCCAAAGCTAATGAATGTTATTCGTGTCATGTGTATAACGCACCAACAAGTTCGTTCACATTATTGAAATCGCCGTGTTTATATAAACGATAGCTTTTGAAATTTGAAAACTTGAAAACAATTTAGCACATATGAATCACCCCAAAAATATTTGAAAACATAAAAGAGGGGAACTATGTACTCACTTGGGGTTGCAAAATAACCTTGAACCAAAGATTAAACAAGCTCAAATGTCCGAGAAATCAAACGTGTCCTAAAATCGGATAACTATGTAAATATTGGGACCTTAATCGGTGGATTGAATAGAATGAGGTCTTGTAAACCAAATGAGTGTTGGTACTCATATGAAATGGTTTAACAAGGTTTAGATTCTGATTTGAAAAGGATTCCTAAGTGCTTTTGACCCGTTATGACTCGTTAAGGTAGTTTACGCTACTTTAACATGCCATTTACTTAGAAACGTGTTCGGATGGTTAGATATGTGTTATAATAAGTCTAATATGCCAAAATAATTTAATATAGTTGCAACATCAGTTTATATGTCAAAACATTGGTCAAATATGTTTAAAGTTGATTTAGGCGCAAAAAGGGCATTTTGGTCATTTATAAAGACATAACTAGCGACTTAACATCATATTAACCAAACGATGTGACCATAAGGTATAACCTCAGAGGGTTATTCCCTATACAACTATGGTCAAAATTATGTGTTTGGTCGGATCCTAGGATCGACCAAACGGGTCGGATTCGAAAGTCAAAGTGGTGGTCAAGACCGCTCGACTTACGACCATAAATAAGCACCAAACGAAAAGTGACGAGTTAGACATGTCAAACATGTCTAATTAAGTTTATAAAACTGATTTGGTATCCAAACAAGGTGTTTTGATACCCAAAAATAGTTCCGTCATATAATGCGCATTTTGCGCATTATTGACCGAAACTTTAACTCGTCATTACAACTAGTAACGTGGTAAATCAGTAGGTATGATCACTAAGGATCATAACCATTGTGATTACGATCACGTTGCAAATTTCACGTAGGACCGATCCTCGATGCTTAGGAACCTAAATTTGATATCTAACTTTCATAATAGCGGAAATATCACGTCGTGTTACCAATAGACAAGAATTAATCAGTTAATTGTCAGTTTCATTGATTAAACGTTCAGATTACAGACTGACAAAGCTTCGCCTCTACAATGCCAAAGTTACAAATGAGACACACAAGCTAGGTATTTATAGATTTACAAGTTCGGCCATATAGACACAAGTTCGCCCGAACTTGCATAAGCAAGTTCGGCTGAACATGCATACACTACATATACATGACCGAACTTGGCTACATCATTTCATAAATACTTCATATCCTAGCCTATTCAGCTCTATACAATACTGACTCGATATAAGACTAAGACATAGACATCATGCACCAACAGACTCCCCCCTTGGATATCGTCTTTGTCTTTTATCAGTCTTCAAAACTCTGTCTTCCTATATACATTAACGTACCCGACCAAAGAAGTTCTTGTAGGGCTTCTTTCGTCTCTCTTGTTTCGGATCCGGCGTCTGATCAGTTGGCGGTGGTCTTTTGAAGTTAGCCATTCTGAGCGAACTTTGTCTTACCGCTTTTTCCATCTTTTCTTTGATTGCCTCACTTCTGGTTTCTTCCTTTAAAAATTCAACTCTTTCCAGATCCTTCCACTTTGTCTGCCACATCTTCCCTGAATTTACTTCACGTGCATAGCAAACATTGACAACTTTCTGATACTACATCGCCTGTACCTTTTCTCTTTCTTCAGAAACAATCTTGTTGTAGAAAAGGCATTTTATATCTTCTCTCGAGCAGTTAACCAACCACATAGGATCTAGAATCCTTATCGTCCTCCACAAACCTCTCATACCCAGATAACCCATCACTTCAACTCTTTCCTTAGCAATATCAAAGTGATCTTCAAACTTTAAAACAATCAATGCTTCACATGTAGCTGGATCAATTTGCCACCACTTGAATAAAGGATAAAAGTTCTGTTTAATCGGCATAAGCGGCATATTCCTCATGGCTCTAGGACGTTTCATGATTAACGTTATGTCCTTTTCTCCTGTAACCTTGTTAATCTTTATTCTTCGCCTCGGAATAAACGGCTTCCAATGATTCCAACCTTTTTCAGCTTCGTACTTTATCATCTTCCATAACAATTGATCAACTATTTTCATCTGATACGTAACATTCACTGTTTGCACTAGCTCTTCCATATCCCAATACGGCAATGTCTTTAAATCAGCAAGATATTTGAAGTATTGCACTCCAAACTCTCTTTGGATTGCATAAACGTTGAGCTCCTTAAACCATCCCCAACTCAATATATCTCCCAAAGAAACATCTTTATCTCTGGTGAAGAATGCTAGTGGACGTCGAAACTTACGTTAACGAGGCATCTCCTTGAACCAGGTCTTTCTCCCTTCAGCTATCTCTTCTTTAGTCATTGGCCTAGGAATTTTTCCTTCACGTAGCTCTTCAACAATTCTATCTTTCAAAATATCTTCATTCAGTTGTTTATACATCTCTTCAAATGTAGGAAAACTTTCTGAATCCTGACCAACATACTTAGCTTTCTATTATGTTTCATCATCTGAGGACCAGTCTTCAATAATCACACGGTTGTATTCATCAGCTTCAAATCTTCTTTTGTACTGATACTCTTTTGGCTCAAATGTATTGACACTCATTATCTCTTCAAAATCAAACTCTAAATTCTTAACTTCAGCTTCAACTAGCTTCGCTAGATCTTCTTTTGAATAATTATGTACAAACTCACCTACTTCAACATTATGTTCCAACATCAATATCAAAGGCTTCGTAGGTACTGCAGTCATAGGCTTCACAAAACGATCAACATCTAACATATCAATATCATCTGAAGGCCCTTTTTGCCCTGACTCCCCCTGGCTTTTATCTTCCATCTTATTCGATTCATCATTCATCAGATCAGAAAAATCAAATTCATCAGAAACTTTAGCTTCATTGATCTTTAAGCCTATACCACCCTGATCAAAATCATCATCTCCTTGATCAAAATCATCATCATCATCCCCTACATTCCAAGCTTCATATCCTTCTTCCTCTTCGTCATTCTTATCTTCCTTCTCGGCTTCTTCATTGTCTCTTTCTTCAGTAACAATGGAAGGATTAGAAGGCTTGACAGATTCGTCAACCTTTTGTATATCAAACTCAGAAACTTTTGAAACATCTTCAGTAGATTTCTCGGGGACATAGGAAGATTTCTCAGTAGTAGATTTCGTGGCTTCACCCTCTACCTACTTTCCTTTACCACTCTCAGCCAAATCTCTCTCAGCATGTTCCTTGGCTTCTTGACGATCCAAACGATCGTATTCAGCGATAAAATCAATATTCAGATTGTTGGATAACACCCTTTGTAATCTGAGAATCTTCGATCGTTCAAGGCTTGAATTTTCTTCAATTCTGCAATCTCTGTCTGTAACTTTTCATTTACGTCCTGCAGACTTTCTATCAACACCTTGTAATACTCACATTCATTCTCGAGCACTTTCACTTTATCATCAATATTTTCTTTTTCGACTTCGCTTTTATTCACTTTCTTTACAAGCTCAGCCTTTTCTAACTCAATCTGCGTAACTTTACCTTCCAAAACCTTCACACGTTTTTCTAACATTTCAGCATTCGTTTCAGGGAAAAATTCATCCAAGTCGTCAAGACTGATTGGACCATGTGGCATATCACCAAACATACTTCCCCTCGGTGTCTTGGGTGTTGAATCTTTTGGTGTTGCAGCTTTCGGTGTAGACTTCTTCAGCGTAGAGCTTTCAGGAGCAGAAGTCTTTTGAGCACTCGGCGATTCAGCGATCGAAACTTCAATAAATTCAGACATAGGAGGTTCTCGTGTAACTCCTGGCCTTTTTGCTTCATCATTAACGATAACAAGAGATTCTTGTGGAGGAGGTTCTTGTGTTGCTCCTTTCTCCTTAGTACCAGAAGGTTCTTGTGTGGCTTATGTGCTTTGCACCTTGCTTTTGTGTCTTTTGCTCACCGCTTTCTGAGCTTTCTTAGCCTTACGTTTCCCTTTAGTGTGAGGTGACCCTGTAGTCTTCTTTGATATTTTGATAGCTGGAGACTTTGTTCGTTTAGTCTTTTTTTGGCCTCTCCTCATCAGATTCTTTTCAGCACTTGGATCAAAGTCTGCATCCAATCTCCTTTCTTTTTCTGCTCTTATTCCAGCCTCTGTCTTTTCAGGTTCTTTTTCAGATTCTTCATTTTCGGACGTAGCAAAATTACTTCTTCTTGAGTCGACTTCACAGTTTCTTGACTCTCATTAACAACTGCAACGCTCGATCCAGCCACTGCTTCAACATTCTCAGTTTCCTCCTCATCAACAAGCAAGGTTTCAACTTTCTTTGATGCTCCTTCTTTTTCTGTTTATCAGCTTCAGCTTTCAAAAACCATTCACTCCTTGCCTTCGGTTTGAATTCTTTAAACCATTCTTGCTCGGCTTTAAGTTCCTTTTCATCGTCACTACCATCCTTTCTCCATTTGTTTCCAGGTGGCGAGACATAATCTGAATCTTTAATCGCTCTGAATACTGGCTTGGCAATAGGAGCAGAAGCTTGTTTCTAAACTTAATAAGCTTCTTCACTGTGGTTTCATCGAGATGAACTAAACAAAAAACATCATTTTGGATCTCGAGCTATGTTGGGATACTTCTCATCGATCAGCATCTGAATAAATCTTGGATATAAGCACAATCTCGAATCTCCATGTTCTTTGACATGTGAGTGAATACTAACTTTGAAACGTTGAACGGCTTCTTCAGAATAAGCGCCATTGCCATGCTAGCCAAATAATCTTGAACATCATCTAAACCGGTTTTGCGATGGCTGAACGTGTGAATTAGAGCATGCATCAAAAGCTTATAGGGGTTTGGCACTTCCCCTTTCTTTAGTGTTGGTTTATTCACACTCCATTTGTAGCCCATGCGGAAAAAGTATCCGCGAACCATTTTCTCGTCTAGATGAATTGGATCATCTTCTTTATCTTTGAGCTCTAAAATCCTTCGGATATCGCCTTCAGTTACTGTGATCGGTTTTAGCTCATCACCAACTTGTACCGTAGAAGAGATTGTCTTCTCATCCAGAAATGAACAATATGAGATCGATAAGATACGGTGCGCTCAGTAATTGCATGGCGAATATGACTGTCTTTGAGAAACTTCAAAATGCTTTCATATTCTTTGAGCGATGGACAAATAGACTTGTCAAGCGTGATGCATGTCTGTGAGTTTTGGAAAACTCAACTGAGATAACACGCGCTGGAATCTGTGCATGAAAAACAACATAAAACAATTAGCACGCCTTTCGAGAAAAATCACAAAAACATTTCATAACACTTTAATCAAGTTCGGGCGAACTTGATTAGTGTTAAACACTCTGATTTTAACAAGTTCACCCGAACATGTAATAAACATGTTCAACTTTTTTCTAATGCAAGTTCGGGCGAACTTACAGTTTTTATTATTCAATTTTTCCTAAGTTCGGCCGAACATGTATGAGACACATGTTACACATTAAAGAACAAGTTCGGGCGAACTTACAATACAAACAAATCACTTTTTGTTAACATAAGTTCGGTCAATCATGATTGGATCAAAAACATTTTAACAATCAAGTTCGGTCGAACATGTTTCTGGTTTATTATTTGTGTTTTGGACAAGTCCAGTCGAACTTGACAACAAGTTCGGCCGAACTTGTCGTCTTCTTCAACAGATCAACCAAATTCAAACATGCAAAAGTGCATTTCAGTTCAATCAAAAACAATTTCTCGGTCGATTTTAAGTATGGATCAAAGATCTATGTTCAATTTTGTGAATAACACCTAAAACTATCAGATTTTAAGTTTTAGATTTGGTTTTGTTTCTTTAACAGTTCAATCATGCTTTATTTTCAATTAAGTACCTGTGCCATAGTGATTGGTGTGCTAATCACCAAAAACTAACTTCAAATCGGACAGTATAACGGCTCAAAAGTGCCAATTTCTCGCAAATTCTCTCTAAAAACTCAAGTTCGCTCAAAACAATTCTGATAACAAGTAAATGAGTTCGGCCGAACTTGAATGGTATTTAAACCATGTCAAGTTCGGGCGAACTTGTTAAGCCCAACATGAGGCCCAGAGAAGTTCGAGCGAACTTATCTTTTAAAACAACAAACAACCATTTGCAAGTTCGGTCGAACTTGCTTAATGTTAAACTTGAATTGTTTAGCAAGTTCGGCCGAACTTGCCAAACCTCAAAATTTCAAACTTTTTCTAATTTTTCATTTTTAACCCTGAACTTTCCAACTTTTTCCCAGTTATGAAAATCCACTCCGTTGACCAAGTCCAAGCTAATGACCTTGGTTAACCGATTTGTCTGCCGAGTCTAAGTTAATGACCCCGGTTTGACCCTTACGAACAAACTGTTGATATTTTCAAAATCAAAGTTTCAAATTAATGAACTTTTCATCGTTTTATCTTTTCAAATTTAACAGATTAGTTCCCAGCCCGTTGTTAAAGAGATTCCCACCAGTTTAGCACCTTACCAGACTTCGAAGATCCGTTCTCCAACATTGGTTGCTTAAAACAATGTAGAAATAAAATCTTTTTGTATTTTTGTAAGTTTATGCTAAAACACACTGAAAATCTTTTTGATTTTAATCTGTAAAGCTGAAATACAATTAAATAAGCAATGTAAACTATGTACAAATGTATTTACAGACATATTTTTGTGAATTCTTGTCTAAGGATCATATCAGTTGATTGAGACATATCATCAATACCGTTGACCTTTAAATGACTTTAAGTTTTAAACTCGTTTACCTAGATTGTCGATATGTTTGTCTAATTAAGCTTTACCACATTTCTCAACTTTTTCAAGATATGTTAAGGTATGATTTATGAAACTTGACTTATCTGTGGTTCCCACTTCTTGAATATACTCCCGTATCCAAATTCCCTTGATTTCATCTTACAGGTGAATATAGCTAATTGATATCTGTATCTGGGTTGTGCGAGACCTTGAGAGCTCAGGTTAGTACTACCGTACAGACAAAGAGATGAAGGCTCATCTTTAAGGTGTGTTCCAATTAAGGAATCTTTTCAGCATTGCATATGATTATATCTTTCAATATTTTTCAATATTGCATGCAATTTGGGTTTATAGCGAAAGTATTATCGAAGTTCTAGGCCATTGCTTCCACAAAATCAGAAGAACTTGTATAATACCCCAATATCAACTATCTATAAAGAGCTCGTATTTCAGAGTCTGGCAAACTTTCAAACGAAATTTCGAAGTACTAAGTCCATATATCCAAGATGTGTTAATCCACAAGTTTAAGTAGTTGTAAAATTTAGTTTACATCTCGAAAGTAGTTTACTGAACGTGTTAAGCCTATCGACACATCCATAGTAAGACTCGTTTATTACTTTTAAACTTTACATTTCTTTAGTATACTGTGATAGTCCACTGATGTACTATCATTTCCTTTTATGGCACTGAATTCTTTTTGTCTTTTTCAATGTTTTTGAACATTTTGAATTTTTATATGTTTTTGGATTTTAAAATTTTTCGAATGTTTTTGTATTTTCTCTAACATTTCTCCCCCTAAAATCAAAAACATCTTTTTGGATTTTAGTTTTAAATAAAATTCTAAACTAGAAAGATATTTACAAACCAATGTGGATCACGCGAACTCGTCGTCTGATCCGTATTCAACCTCAGCATCCGCACCTGTCAGCAAATTCTTCATACCATTAATTCTCAATAAGAGTTTAAACCGTGATAATGAAAATGGTTTGGTATAAAAATCAGCATTTTGTTCGTCGGTGTGGATTTTTTCTATTCGTACCAATTTTTTTCGTAGCAATCACGAATGAAATGATAACGAATTTCAATGTGTTTTGTGCATGAGTGATGAACCGGATTTTTAGTTATATCGATGGCTGCCTTGTTATCAACATACAGCGGAGTGTCTAGAAATTGCAGACCATAGTCTCTCATCTGTTG
The DNA here is from genome assembly GCA_947069175.1 of Scalesia atractyloides. Lineage (NCBI taxonomy): Eukaryota > Viridiplantae > Streptophyta > Magnoliopsida > Asterales > Asteraceae > Scalesia > Scalesia atractyloides. Next base: position 53,974,996 of record CAMTDV010000016.1, on the reverse strand, counting down.
TTGAATCCACAAAATATGTGAACAACAACTGGAGGCCGAGATATACTCAACTTCACAAGTAGAGAGAGCGACCGTAGTCTGTTTCTTACACTGCCAGCTTACCATTCTTGTTCCGAAGAACTGGCATCCCGCTGTAGTTGATTTTGAGTTCAACTTAACTACACCAAAATCAGAATCAGCATAGCCTGTGAGATCGAAATTGTCATCTTCGGGTACCACAAGCCGGTGCTTGGGCATCCTTTCAGATATCTGAAGATACACTTCACGATCTACATGTGTAAGATCCTTGGGCTTGACTGATATCTGGCGCATAGGCAGGTTGGATACATAATATCTAGGCGCGATGCCATCAGATACATCAGCGATACAATCATCAATCTGTATAACGTCTCGTCAACTTTGGCTGCAGTCTCGTCAACACAAATGCCATGATTGAGAGCAAGAGGCGTAGATAGAGGCTTCAAGCTTTCCATTCCAAACTTCTTCAAGATGTCGTGAACATACTTAGTCTGGTGAATGAAAATACCATCCGGAAGCTGATCTACTTGCAAACCGCGAAAGAACTTCATTTCGCCCATCGAGGACATTTCGAATTTCTTTTTCATGATTCCCTCAAACTCCTTGCAGAGACTATCGTTTTTAGATCCAAAGATGATGTCGTCAATGTAGATTTGAACTATAATTAGATGGCCATCAACTTATCTGGTGAAAAGAGTACTATCCACAGTTCCTGATAAAGCCGTTTCCGACGAGATGTTGTGTTAACGTCTCGTACCAAGCTCTCTGGGCTTGGTGTAGACCGTAGAGTGCTTTATCCAGTAAGTACGCTTTCTTCTTGTTAAATGGATCGACAAACCCGGTGGTTGTCCAACGTACACCTTTTCTCGTAATTTGCCATACAGAAAAGCCGATTTGACATCCAATTGATAGACCTTAAATCCTTTCCATGATGCAAAAGTTAGAAAAATTCGAATAGATTCCAATCGAGCCACTGGTGCATAGACTTCCTTGTAGTCTATCCCTTCCTACTGGTGAAATCCCTTGACAACAAGCCTAGCTTTGTTACGAACAATAACTCCTCAATCATCACGCTTACACTTAAAGACCCATTTTGTATCAATTGCTTTCTGATTCTCTGGTAGGGCTTCAAGCTTCCACACTCCCAACTTCTCAAACTTCAATAATTCTTCTTGCATTGCTTGTACCCAGTTTTCATCTGCTAAAGCTTCATTAACTGTCTTAGGCTCAATCTGAGAGATGAAACATGAATAGAAACAAAAGTTCTGGGTTGTAGCAACGCGTGTGTAGAAACAACCGAGTGCTTTATTAATTTGCCCTCGAGTTCTAACACCAGTTTGAAGTTCTCCGATAATATTTGTTGACGGATGATAGGAATATGATCGCGGCAATTCTTCACTTGGAACATCTACTGAATTTTGCTGATTCGTGATGTTGAGATTAACAACCAATTCAATGTTTGGAGAGCTTGATGAAGCTTCATTTCTGTTGTTCGGGACTGCAGATTGATTAAGAAGACTTGTTATCTGCTCCACTTCTTCATCTGAAGAAGATGATTCCCCATCAGCATCAAATGTTGGCGCTTCATCTGAATCAGAATCTTGATTCTGAGGCATACTGGGCTCCATTGTTGTATTCATTGGTTCAATAGAGGCATTCGTTGGAAGAGTAGTAGGTGTTGATAATGTTTGAGAAACATTTTCAGCCGGAACACCACTATTGTTTGAACTTGCGCCAGAAGAAGATGAATCCAACGTGGGTTGATTAACCACAATTGGTGGCACAATTTGCTCTTGATTCGCTGACTGGTGAAGATAATATAACGCTGCAACTTCTTCGTCAGTTGGTTCTTTGGGCAAGTCAAACGACTTCCAAAGATCTTGATAGTTATACAGCCACGCGTTACCTTTCCTTTGAATTGGATATGTGTAATTGAAACAATCCACGTGTTGTGCTTCAATAACCTTTCTTAATGAAGGAACGCATACCCTTCTCAACGGACTCGCATATCCGACAAAGAAACCTTCGAAAGATTTAGCTCCGAATTTGCCATCTTGATCTATTACGGTACATAGAGCACCGAATGGTTCTAAGAACTTCAAATTTGGCTTCCGTCGGTTTATCATCTCAAAACATGTTTTCTTTGTTGGTTTGACAGTGAGAACCCTGTTTAGCGTGTAGCAAGCCGCAGCAACCGCTTCACTCCAGAAGCTGATAGGAAGTTTAGAATCTGCAAGCATGGTTCTCGCAGTTTCAATCAACGTCCGGTTCTTCCGTTTAGCTACTCCGTTTTGCTGTGGAGTATAGGGAGCAATAAACTCGTGCAAAATCCCTTTTGCGTTGTAGAATTCCTTCATTTTATTATTCTTAAACTCTGTGCCGTTGTCACTTCTAATGCGTCTGACTGGCAGATGATAAATGTTCTCGAGTTTCTTGAATAGAATAACTACGTTCTGAACGTTTCATCTTTTGATTCTTGAAAGAATACCAACGAATATCTCGAAAAGTCATCTGTCATGACCAAGCAATATAAGTCTCCTGATATGCTTTGAACATTTACAGGACTAAATAAATCCATGTGGAGACGTTCTAATGGCAACTTGATTGAGTTTAGAATTTTCTTCGGATGAGATTTCTTGATCTGCTTTCCCTTCTTGCATTCCAAGCAATGATCAGACATCTGAAAACTTCGAACATTTACGCCTTCTACAAGATCATTATGAACCAAGAAATTCATTTTTCGCAAATGAATATGCCCCATCTTACGATGCCAAAGAATAGAATCTTTTTCAGTAGCCTTTGATACAAAACATTGTGCTGATTGTGATGAAGTGGTAGCAACACCCATATCGAGAACATATAAGTCATTCTCTCGTGGTGCTCGCGTCAGTATCCACTCATCTGGAATTTTGAATCCCGGCTTCAAGATAATACACTCTTTATCATTGAAATGGACTGTAAATTTCTTCTCACAAATCTGCGATATACTCAGAAGATTGTTCTCAAGCTCTGCAATATAGTTTACGCGATCAAATGAAACTACGCCATTGGTGAGTTTTCCCTCGGCGACTATCCTTGCACCTTGATTTCATGCAAATCATCATATCCACTATTGATAGCTTTAATGTTGAATAGCAATGCTTTCATTCCCGTCATGTGCCTTGACGCTCCACTATCCAAAATCCACTTTGAAAGTACGGATCTTTGGAGCCCCTGCAAAATTCAGAAATTAGGTGAAAAGTTCTACCCAAGCCTTCTTGGTCTTGGGTTTTATAGGATAACCATCAACAAAAGTATATTCAAATTCATCAACATCATCAAAATCAAATTCATCATCTGTTTCAACAATGTTAATGTTTGAAAATTTCACTTTTTTCTTATCTTTTACAGATTTGACATTATCGTTTTTGATTTCTGCTTTAATTTCTTTCACATTCTCACTAGTCTTTACCTGCTCAGACATACTGATTTCAGTCTTTGATTCTTTTGTGCTGTCAGTCTTTACCAGCTCAGACTTAACAACACCAGATGTTGTTGACCTTTTCTTGGCAATCCAGGTTTGAGATTTGATATTAGCCTTTTTGATGTAAAACTTGTTTTCATTAAACCTAGAAGTTTCACCTTTTTCGAAAATGGAATTTTCAAAAATCTTTTCAGACTTTGGTTTAACTTCTGGTTTTTTTATTTCGTTTCAAAATCTTTACAGGTTTTTCAAACACCGGTTGCTTTGGTTTAACAACATTGAATCTTCTTTTCTTCCAAGATAAGCTGGTTTTGATTTCGACATTGTCGTGCCATCTGACCAATTTCATTGCACTTGAAACATGTCCGATTATCAAGTGGATATCCTTTAACAGGTGGTTTTATTCTACTTGAATTTTTAACACCACTTGTAACCTTTGCTTTATCTCGAAGTTCTTTCTCCTACTTGAACTTATCATTTGATTGCTTACCAATCAAACTCTCTTCATGAACTGTACTCTCCCATATACAAAATTCATGTGTTTTTTTTTATATTCATGAAATGGTGACGGTTTCTTTACAGATTCATTTGATTCTTCTTCTAAACCCAACCCCGCTCTCCGGTTTTCCGGATGATCACCACTGTTTCTTTGGTAATTGTTTCTTTTTTGTTCAGGATAGAATTTTCGTTTATTGATTACCAATTCCTCTGATTTGACTTCCACGAGTTTAAAGAATTTATCAAGCAATTCTTCCTTCACATTCTGAATCGGGAAGCTATCATCAAAGTATAGTCTATCCAAATCCTTAATTTTGTACATTACAATATTAGGATCGTCACTTAGATCAACTTCTGATGACTTATCGTCATTTTCAGATTGTGAATCAGAATTCTTTGAACTCGAGTTGGCGCTTTTGAAACTGCCATCATCAGAATCACTTAAAACATTTTTAACAACTTTGTTAACCACAGCGCTGTTATCATCATCAGATTTAGCATAGACTATATCAATGTTCTCTGGCAGCTCGTTTTTCTTTTCAGAAAGCAATTCAACATTGAGTGCCTTGTCCATCCCGTCTGCAGTTTTAACACAGTATTTCTCGCAAAGGGGTGGAGGAACATTGCTATATTCTTTGCCCGCTTTCTTTTTAGGTTTTTCTTCCGTTGGGATTGTTGGAAGACTGTGATCGATAACATACGCGTTAGTGGTATAACTTCATAACAATTGTCGAAGTCTTTCAGTTTCAATTGTCATATCTTGAAGTTGTTGTTTGATTTCAGCAATGGTGTTGATATAAATGTTAATTGCTCTTTGTTTATCCATTACTGTACCACTCAACATTCTTAGATTATCATGTTGTTCAGTGTTATTTCTGTCGAGTCTGCCGTAATCATTTTTCATTTTATCATACGCTTCTTTCATTGTGCGTTAATCATATTTTAACAAATCGTTATGCACATTGTTTTCAGCGATGATCTTTGACTTTTCAGCACATTCAACACAAGGTTTAGTACATTTTGTACAAGGTTTCTCAACCTCTACAACTTGTACTTTGACAACTTCTTTCTCGACAATCTTTACCTCTGGACCTACCTTTGTTAGATTCGCCATTAAAGCTTTATCTGCCATGTCCTTGAGGTCTTCGACTTTCATTTCTTGAGTGACATCAATAATCACTTCATCAATCTTTTTCTCCTCAGCCACTAGTTCTTTCGTGCTTCCATCAAAGTGACCTTCAAAACTATCACAAGAATTAGAGGATAAAATTCCTTGTCTCTGCATATGGATATATTCCTCTTCTTCCTGTTGTTCATGCAAGTATTGTTCCAGAATAGCTTGTTCGAAAGTTGCCGCTTCTGCTGCTGCCGCTGCTTCAGCTTCCACTGCTGCTTCCTCTGTAGAGTTATCTTCAACTATCTCCGCCATCAAAGCAACTCCGGTCTTTTTGCCAATATAAGAATTCCAGTCAAAACCGTCATCTTCAGTGGATGCAACCATGGCTTTCTCCGTGTACTACTGTTTGGCTTTTCTTGGATCACAACTTGAGTTTTCTTCGGGAAAGGTTTATATTGAAGTGCTTTCTTGTAATATTCATTCCCTCCTCGAATGGACTTTGATTTTCGGTTGCTTCGGTGTTCTTGCACTCTCTTTTAAAATGTCCCTTCTGTCGACATCTAAAGCACGTGACTTTGGATTTGTCAAAACCCAATTTGTTGCTGGAGTTTCCTATGTCACGGCCCGTGAGTGCAACGGACTTTGTCACTCTCCTGATGATCGAAGCTAAGGACCATTTGATGTCCATTAGTTCGAGTTCTTCCTCGTCAACCTGGTCATAATCTTCTGCGGTCATCTTGGGGTTTCCGATCTTACCGGCAACAAGACATTCATATGATTCTAAGACGGTAGCGAGTAGTGACATATGTTGTTTTGCCACTTCTTCTGAAACAACATTGTTCAAGTTTATTGCGATGTTGCATTTGTAAACATTCGGATCAGAACTTTGCTGTTGGTTCTGATTTGCTTGACTTTGAAATGTTGAACTTAAACCAGTGCTCGAGTAAGAACTTTGTGGACTTTGGTCATACTGAGGCTGTGAATGATTCTGGTTCTGAGGAGAAGCACTCATGTTTTCACTAAAAGCAGTTCTGATTTTCGGACTCGAAATCTTATCTTGCATTCCAGTTTTGTAGTACAAACCAATATCTTGAACAACGTTAGCGTTCTTTGACTTCGCTATCTTTAAAAGCTCCACTTCGTGACCTTCGAGTTTATCAATAAATGTTGACAACTTTAAGAAATCCCACTTATCACTATTCTTCAGAACCATCAAATACGTAGTCCATTCACCCTCTAGTAGTGCGTCAGCAAGTTTGTCGATGTATTCTTATTCCGTCTTCTCAAGACCGTGTCTTCGCATTTGCACTTTGAGGTGCCAAAACGCTCAATCATTTGTTTAATGGTATCATTCTTTAACATGCTGAAGATATCGAATTCTTTCAGAATGAGAACCTTCTTGCTTTTGATCATTTCAGCACTGCCTTGGTATTTCTTCTGTAACGACAACCAAAGCTCTCTTGCAGTATACTCTGGTAACAGAATTAGAGTATCTTCTTTGACAGACTGCTGGATGAGACTGATCATCTTTTTCTCTGCAATGTATCCGTCTCTCTGAGCTGTTGAGTAGTTGTACTTCTCAAGAACTTGTTGACGTTCATCTACCGGAATAGTGTAGCCTCTTTCGATTGACACCCAGCCAGCGAAGTGCATGGCTTGAACCCAATAGGTAAATTTCTCTTTCCATGTTTCGTATTCGTCCATGCTCATCAGCTTGGGCGGTTTGACGCTTGTTCCCATTTCGTTATCAAGATTGACTTGATTAATCACGTTGGCGTTTGACGAACTAGCTCAAGACATATAAGCTCTTAGTTGATCCTCCATTGTGAATCACGAAACGTGTACACTGAAAATTTTTCAAACAACTTTGAAAACAGTTAGTCCTACTACAAGTTCGGTCGAACTTGTAGTGACAAATGAAGAATTCTTGGATTTTCTAACAAGTTCGATGGAACTTGTTAAGTTTACTTTGAAAAATTTCGTTTATCTTCGGTTGAACTTATAACCCCAATTAAACAGATCTTCGAGCGAACTTGTTCAAAAGAACTTTGATGAAATACAAGCAAGTTCGGGCGAACTTACTTAAAATCTTCTTGATTTTACAAAAGTACGGTCGAACTTGATGTAAAATTAAAGAAAATTCAGTATCTTCGAGCGAACTTGACTAAAACTTCCTCAAAAATCACCTAAGTTCAGGCGAACTTACTAAAAAATCACCTGTAAAGTGATGTTTTAGTGCAAGTTCGGCCAAACATGGCCAACAAATTCGTTCCTGAGGGTTTTCAAAAACATGGTTTTTTCAAAATTTCGACATGAATTTGGTTGAATTTGGTCTCCAATCTTTCAAGGGTTTATCTTTGTTGTATTTTACATGATATATTCAAAATTCAAAAGATTTTGACCATGAATTCTTCATTTTGTGATCAAAAGTTAAAGAAAAAGAAGAATGGAGTAGAAATAGAAGTGTTCTTGTCTTGATACTATCCAATCAGGCTGTTCTAGCTCTGATACCACATGTAGTACCGATCCTCCATGCTTAGGAACCTAAATTTGATATCTAACGTCCATAATAGCGGAAATATTACATCGTGTTACCAATAGACAAGAATTAATCCGTTAATCGTCAGTTTCATTGATTAAACGTTCAGATTACAGACTGACAGAGCTTCGCCTCTACAATGCCAAAGTTACAAATGAGACACACAAGCTAGGTATTTATAGGTTTACAAGTTCGGCCATAAAGACACAAGTTCGCCCGAACTTGCATAAGCAAGTTCGGCCGAACATGCATACACTACATATACATGACCGAACTTGGCTACATCATTTCATATATACCTCATATCCTAGCCTATTTAGCTCTATACAATACAGACTCGATATAAGACTAAGACATAGACATTATGCACCAACAGTTCAATTGAACTTTGATTTGACCAATTAATGGCCAAAGCCGAAAGTCAAACAATGTTTGACTTTTAGCTTGAAATAGCTAAAAGCAATGAAAAAGACTAAGGATGAGATCTTACTTGTGTTTAGGAACACCCTAGATCTCAGAGAACTCAGTAGGAGGCCTCCACAAGGATGGAAGCAAGCTCCAAGAGTATGGGAGGAAGAAGATGGAAATGAGAAAAGAGAAATGGTGAAGATTAAGCCTATTTATACTAATCTTGGAGCTCCCAAATCATGCCAGGTGTTGATCCAGGTCTTAAGGCATGGATTAGTGTCCCTCCAGGTGTCTAATGCAGGTTAAAGGTGGCATAGATCGCGACTTGGTGGCCAAGGAAGTTAACAAGAATCTGCCACCTTGATTTTAAGAAGGTTCTGAGCTGGGGACACCTTACAGACCGTATGGGGTTAGGCCTTACGGTCCGTAAGGCCCTTGCAGGGGCAGAAGTTTAAAAAATTGGCAGAAATGGCCCCTGAACTTGTTTTTGTCGTGTTTTGGCACTTTTAACACCCGTTAACCCTATTTTTAAGCTCCATAAGAATTAATAAACATAGGGAACTTGAAATATGTTCAAAAATGTCCCGTATTTCGGTTCGTTCGGTCGTACGGTTGTGGTTTTCGGTTAATTATGACGGAAATCGTAACGAACGCACAAATGACCGTAAATGCGTAACGAATGATATTTTGCATTCCAATCATTAAAATACTATATTTTAATGATTACAAAAATTTTGGGATGTGCGTACATGTTCCGGATAACGATATACGCGAATTGGCATAGTTTCGCAGAATTTGCAAAATAGCCCCTGAAGTTGCAAAAGCATGTTTTTGCCATACCGAAGCCCTCGAAACTTATTTCTAAGTTATGTAAAGGGTATTTAGGGTATGTTTAGCTTATATCATCGTTCCGGAGTGTACGTCGTGTTAAATTATTACTTTTGCGTAATAGTTTACGATTTCACTTCTAGAAGTTGTTTAAGAGTTCGGAATCGTGCAAGAATTGAATACGTGCAATTGTCATGATAAAAATACAAATCTCGGAAATAAAACACAAAAATTTTCATTGATTGATAATTCGTTTGGAATCGTTACACAATCGGATCACCACAAATGTTACATTACCATTTCATGACAATGACTTGGGCCTGGGCTAGCGTATCACCAGGCGGCCCAAAATAAAAAATAAAAGGGAAATGGTCAACAATTTCTACTCCGATTAACCCTTTAAAATTCGGTCAACACATCATTACGAATTCCTTAACTTTTGTCTTCAATGCCATGAATTAATTTCATCTTGGAGCTTTTTGGCATTTTAGACCCTCAAGTTTCAATAACTATTTTTAAAAAAACCCTCAACTTTATTAAATTTGGCACTCAAAGATCTCAACTTTATTAATTCTGGTCCCTCCACTCTATTATTATATTTTTCCTGGTTACTCTTGTTTAACCTCCTTTTTGATTACTTTTCGCACCGAGACCTGTAATAATAATAAAAAGAAGTATACACTAAAACTAATAAGAAGAACTCTAATTAGTTACTAAACTATACAAAATACATAGGATAAAAGTGTGTGTTTTTCAACATATCAGAAAAATAAAGTATATATAGAAACAAAGTATACATAGGATAAAGTGTATTTTTTTCAACATATCTGAAACAAATCCGACAGGTCTTTGCCTTAACGTCCATCAAAAACTTACAGACACAATGAACACATGAACCATATATATAGAAATTTCTCTTCATGCGAACTTGACTATCTAACTTCGTACGAAGTGGATCACCTTCGTACGAAGTGGCCACTAACTATCTTCGTACGTAGTTGATATTCCACCTTCGTACCAAGTGGACATACAAATACCATAATCTAACATATTAGCCCTGTTACATGACACGGACATGACTCAAAGACGTAGGCAATGCATCAACAAACTCCCCATTGGATATTGCCGCAATCAGTGTTGCAGAAATTGGCTTAGGCGACCGATTAATCGGTGCCTAGTCAGTATTGGAGGTCCATCACCTAAATTTTGCCAAATCGGCCATCCTAGGTGGTAACGGTCAACATCGGCCAAAGTCATCAAAATCGGTCAAAAATCGCTAAAAATCGGACCTAGTCGGTCAAATATGAAGTCAAATTGGATGATAATGAGCCAAAATCGAATCAAATCACTTAGAGAGGAACGAGTTCTTAACTCGATTCGAGCCAAAATTGGATCTGAACTCATCTCCATTGTGCAAAATCGAACCACATTAAAGAACTAATCGATTAGATGAAGCGAAACTAGACATGTTCTTTTGTCGTCTGGTGTTCATCGATGGAGATGGGGTAAGAGGCGGCGAATGATGAACATGGGTGGGGATTAGGTTATATTAAGTTTAGATATTTTAACATTTAACCCCCTTTATTTTTCACTAGTTTACATATGGTTCCTAAACTTGTAAATTTATTAATAAAAAGTATAGAGTTATCTATATATATATAAAAATTTGTAAAATTATATATAAAAAGTCCAATCCGATTAATCCCTATTAACCCCGATTAATCCCTAGGTGGTACCTCACCGCCCGACTAGCGCCTAGCGATCTCTACAACACGGGCCACAGTCTTGATCAGTCTTCATAACGTTATAACATTAATCTTTATCTTCCAAAGTAATTCTTTCACACTTTCGTCGCTTTTCACTAGAAATAGGCGTTTGATCTGTCGGCGGAGCCCATTTTAGAAATTGGAATCTTCTAATAGATGTTTTCTTCATAGTCTCAGCAATTCTTTCCTCTTTCCTCATCTACTTTCTAAACTCCACACCTTCTAGTTCATGCCACTTCGATTTCCATATCTTACCTGAAGTAATACCATGTGCGTAGTAAACATTGATCACACCCTGGTATTGCACTTCTTGCACTTTTCCTTCGCCTTGTAGCATATCTTATTATAGAATAGGCATTCAATGTCCTTCTCAAAACAGTTAACCAAACACATAGGATCTAAAATCCGTATGGATTTCCACAATCCTTCAGACTTCAAAACAATCATAGTTTCACCAGTCTCGATATCATACTGCCGCCACTTGAAAAATTCATTAAAATCTTGTTCAATCTTTAACAGTGGCATATTTTTCATTGCACGTGGCGGCTTCAAAATCAAAGTCACGTCTTTTTCATTAGTAACTAGATCAAACTTGATAATCTTCTTCAGATAGTGCGGCTTCAAGTTCAAAAATCCACGTGCAGCTTCAAACCTTATCAACTTCCATAATCTTTGATCGTTCCATTTCATATGGTAGTTGATACACTTCGTCCGGCATAATTCTTCAACATCCCACCAAGGCAATGTTTGAATATCACATAAATATCAAAAGTATTGAACTCTCAATTCTCTCTTTATAGCATACACATTCAATTCTAGTATCCATCCCCAACTTAGAATATCCCTTAGCGACTTGTCTTGATCTCGAGTAAAGAATGCTAACGGTCATCAAAATTTTCTTTCCTTTGGGAACTCTTTGAACCAAGTCTTCTTAGCTTCAAGATTTCTTCTTTAGATAAACGTCTCGGAATATTACCATATTTTACTGTGTCTTCGACCTTTCTGTTCAGTAAATCATCCATGTTGATGCATATGTCTATTGCCTACGTTATCGTATAACGTCGAGTCTGTGTTTAGGAGCGAAACGTTAAGTTTATGTATGTATATGAGCAAGTTTGCCCGAACTTGTAGTGGGAAGGACAAGTTCACCTGAACTTGTCATGGCTATGGCAAGTTCGCCCGAACTTGACCTAACCACATTTGGGGCGAACCTGTTCAACTATATATAGGATAGTTGTGTTTTCATTTCTAAGATTCAGTGATTTTGTGTATTGGATGGCGAAGCTCTGTCCAAGTGTTTCCAGGATCTGTAATGTTTACTAATCAATGAAACAGTGATTAAACAGTAACAAACTTGTCTACAATGTCGCCTATGCAAACGGATTCCGCACTTTTACCTTAGGTTTGCCAAATTACGACCAGAACGATCCGTACAACGGACCCTCAGTTGGTAGCAGAGCAGCATTGGCCTAATTTGGAGATACTGGACTTAAAAACATCTCATCTTCTACTCATTTCTCTTAATTTTAACTTTTCTTGGATATTTCACGGACAAAATGGACTGATTGTCAAGTATAATACTTAAAATCCATAATAGTAAAACCTTTGAAAAGATCAGAGCTTAAAACAAACGAATTCATGTCGAAAATTTGAAAAAGACATGTTTGAAAACACATGTTCGCTCGAATTTATCATCAAGTTCGCTCGAACTTGACTGAAAATTTCACTTTTTGAGTGATTTTTCATCAAGTTCGCCCGAACTTGATTGATTTTTCAAGATTTTCACTCAAGTCCGCTCGAACATAGCTGTTTTTCATCAAATTTAATCAAGTTCGCCCGAACTTGATCAAAATTTGTTGAAATTCTATACAAGATCGCCCGAACTTGCTATTTCTCTTGAATTTTCACATAAGTTCGCTCGAACTTGTTCTCAGGGTGATATTTTCATAAATATCAATACAAGTTCGCTCGAACTTGTTAAGTAGCTGATTTTCACAAGCTGTGACAAGTTCGCCCAAACTTTTCCAAGGTTTCTAAAAAAACGTCTCGAACATTATATATCGTTAGATTCGTATCGATGAGACGAGTTTAAAGCTCTAATCTGGTAAACAAGTTTCCGAAAAATTTTAAACGTCTTTAGCAAACCGATACGTCAATTTTGTCGATTAAAAAGTCAAATTTTACTAAAATTGTTTGTTTGCTAATCACTGTTGAAGTATTTTTGAACGACAGATAAATTTGGAAAACAAAATGGGGTCCGTGGAGCCGCCAAAGTTGATGAGTATGGACGAGTATAAAAGCTGGAAAGAAAAATTCGAGAACTGGAAACGGGCAAATTTCTTCTACCAGAATGTTCATGAGAAGAAGATGATCAGCTTGTTACATCAATCGGTAAATGAAGATATCTTGATTCTGCTACCAGAATGTGATACAACACAAAAGTTGTGGAATGTTCTACGTGCTAAATATTTGGATAGTGTTGAGATTATTAAGAGCAAGAAAGTTCTAATCATGAAAGAGTTTGACATCTTCACAATGCTAAAAGGCAAGTCGATGAAACAAATGATAGAACGATTTTGTCATTTGAAAGTGCAGATGAGAAGGCATGGTATTGATAAGGCAAAAGCAGAGTATATTGACAAATTGGCTGATGCTCGTCCGGAGGGTGAATGGACAACACACTTAATGGTGTTAAAGAAAGTCCGAGCTGGGAATTTTTCAAGTTTCTTTCACCTTCATTGCCGAATTAGAGGGATATGAACTGGAATTAGTAAAGAAGTCTGATCTTGTCAGTAATCAAGGGAATGTTCAGTTGAAGAGAGAAGGAGTATTAGTAGCTAAGAACTGTGAAGCACAAGTTTCAAGTACATCTACAAATGAGTCTTCAAGTTCTAAACCAATCTGCCCTGTCTTTGATGTAGATCTGAATGATTATCTGGCAGATAATGCCAAACTCTTGAACGATCTGGAGAGTTTGACATTTGAAAATAAAAAATTAAAAGAAATAAAATGATTTTTGAAAATAGAATAAAAATTTTAGAAAATGAAAATTTTGTTTTAAATAAAAATGATTTTGAAAAACAAATTATTTGAAAAAATCAGGAAATTTGAACAAGATGCTGAGATTGCTAAAAATAAATTGATGATTTAGAAAAGAAATTGAAAGGTTTTGTGACCTCCTCATTGATATTAGATCATATTTGTCCAAAACCTATCAATTAGAATAAAAAGAAAATTCCAATAAGTGATAAAGTCACAAATTATGACAATGTCATAATTGAGAATTGTGATGATGATATCAATGATGAAAGTGCTAAAAAAGAAAAAGTGAAATATTTTTAAAACTAATAGAAAATTTTCAACAAACTATTCTACAATCTACTGAAAAGATGAATGCTCAACGCAAAAACCTTCTAAGCAGAATGGAGAACGAAAACAAAAAGAAAAACAAAGTTTAATAATTCTAAAAAATTTCAAATGAAAAATAAAAGCTCATCGGTACGATCATACAATCATTATAAAAATTCACAAAAATTTGAAAATAAGTGGTGCAGGTCGGACCACAGTGCTTCAACGTCAAATCATGCTTTTTGAAGAAACAGGAAAGATGGTTACCACACATCTACCACACATCAAATCAATGTTATGATTTGAGTGTATGGTTTGCTAGAAAGGATTTGTATGAGAACAGGAAGTGTCATAAATGTGGAGTAACTGGACACATTGCTAGAAAATGTTTACAAATTAATCCTAAACCTGTTCATATTGATAAGAAAAATTTTGAAGATTTGAAAGTACCAACTCAGGTTTTGAAACAATGTACGGAAACTACAAACAAGGTGAAACTAGTTATTACTAAGTTTTCAAATTTTGAAACTGGTGAATCCTCGAATAGTAATGAACAAAAAGTTTCTACATTGTATTTCAAGAAAGCTTTAAAGAAAAATCAAACATGGTTAGTCAAAGGAAAGGAAGTGACACAATTAGTGAAAATTGAAAGTTTATGGGACTTTTCAAAACTTGAGAAAGTTCTAAATAAACTTGATTGTGAAAAGAAAGTCAAAATTAAGGTTGAAGAAATGACACATAAGACTACAAATGCTTGGGTGTCACTATTCAATTAATTGTTTGAATTTTTGTGCAGGAACCTCTGAGATGAAAATAAATTACTGAGAATGGAGTTCCGTGGCACACAATGAAGACGGGCCTAGTTATCATGTTTTATATAAAGGCCATTTTTACAAAATTTGAAATTCAAATAACGTTTACTTTACAATTTTTGAAAATTTTTGAAAAAAACATGTTTCAATAACGTTTACTTGAAAGTTTTACAAATTTTTGAAGAAAATTTGAAAAATTTCATAGAACCCTCACTGTTGAAAACACAAAATTCATGGATATAAATGTTTTATAAACATAAAAATGTCAAGATTTTTGTCATCATGAGGGGGAGAGAGTTTTAAAAGATAAATTGTGAAGCAGTAACGGATGGCAAATTAAAGTGATTCTCATCGGTTGGTCAATGTTATTAAAAATACCCAATATGTTTTTAAATGTAAAAAGTACAAAAACATGAAAAAGGCAAAAATATTTTTGTGTGTATTAAGGAAATGATAGTACATCAGTGGACTATCACAGTATGCTAAGGAATTGTAATGTTTAAAAAGTATAAACAAGTCTTACTGTGGATGTGTCAATAGACTTTATACATTCAGTAAATTGTTTTCGGGATATAAACTAAATTTTACAATTGCTTAAACTTGTTGATTAACATTTCTCGGATATATGGACTTAGTACTCTGAAATTTCGTTTGAGAGATTGCCTGATTCTGAGATACGAGGTCTTTGTAGATGATTGATCTGGGGTATTATACAAGTTCTTATGATTTTGCAGAAACAATAGCCTAGAACTTCTATAATACTTTTACTAAAAAATCCCAAAACTGCATGCAAAATTGAAAAGAATCGAAAGTTCTAATCATTTGCAGTGCTTAAAATATTCCAAATTTGGAACACTACCTTAAAGTCGAGCCTTCATCTCTTTGTCTGTACGGTGGTACTAACCTGAGCTCTCAAGGCCTCGCATTAACCAGATACAGATATTAGTTAGGCTATACTCACCTGTAAGATGAAATCTAGGGAATCTTGATACGGGAGTATATTCTGAGATGAGAACCATAGTTAAGTCAAGTTTCATAAGTCTACCTAACATATCTTGGAACAATTGAGAAATGTGTCAAAGTTTAAGTGGACAATTATATCGACAATCTAGGTAAACGAGTTTAAAGCTTAAAGTCAATCAAAAAGTCAACGGTGCTAGTGATACGTCTCAAAAACTGATATGATCCTTTAACACAAACTCAACAAAACTATATTTGTAAATATGTTTGTACATACTTAGTGTTTGATATTCATTTCATAAAACAAAAGGATTATATTATCTTTTAGTTTCGACCGCTGATGATGAAAAGCTGATTTTCAAGTCTAGAGTTGTTGAACAAAATCTAAAACTTTTGAAAATTGATCTAAAAAGTTTAAAAGTTCATTAAGTTGAAACTTACATTTGAATAAATGCGTCAGTTTAGTGTCAAAATGTTTAATCAAGATCATTAAGTTGAACTTGATACATGAATCAGATATTCGAGGTCATTAATTTGGACTTGATTAACTGAGAGGGTTTAAAACTAATAGAAGATTAAAATTTGATATGTTTGTGTTATGAAATTTCAAAGTTTGAATCTAAAATGTTTCTTTGAGTGTTTGAAGAACTTTGAAACAGGAAGTAGATTTTAAAAGGGAGCTGGATAAATATGTTGATTGAAGATACCAGAAAGCTCAAAGTAAGGGGGAGCATGGTGATTCAAGTTTTATCAAGACAAGCTCAAGAAAAGAGAAAATGATTGTAGAGGATATAAAGATCAAGAAAATGTTAAAGACTCTGGAATTAATTGAAGGCTGATGACTACGGCAACATCCAAGGGGGTGTATGTTGATGCATATGTCTATTGCCTACGTTATCGTATAACGTCGAGTCTGTGTTTAAGAGCGAAACGTTAAGTTTATGTATGTATATGAGCAAGTTTTCCCGAACTTGTAGTGGGAAGGACAAGTTCACCTGAACTTGTCATGGCTATGGCAAGTTCGCCCGAACTTGACCTAACCACATTTGGGGCGAACCTGTTCAACTATATATAGGATAGTTGTGTTTTCATTTCTAAGATTCAGAGATTTTGTGTATTGGACGGCGAAGCTCTGTCCAAGTGTTTCCAGGATCTGTAATGTTTACTAATCAATGAAACAGTGATTAAACAGTAACAAACTTGTCTACAATGTCGCCTATGCAAACAGATTCCGCACGTTTACCTTAGGTTTGCCAAATTAGGACTAGAATGATCCGTACAACGGACCCTCAATTCCTTTCTTTAGAAAACATTTATTGGAATGTTGGGAAGTAATTTGTTCCATCACCAGTATATTTAACCATTTCATCGTCAGAATCATCGTCCACGGAAACATTATCATAGTTATCTGCATCCTCTACATACCGATACATGTAATCATCTGGATTTGCAACGCTTATGTTGTTCAGCTCTTCTTCAAAGTCGAATTCAAATGAGCTCCCATCAACTCCCAACGTCTGAGCAATCATTTCTTTGGTATAGTTGTTAACAAACTCCCCTTTTTCAACTCCATGCTCCAGATAAAACATTTTTGTTTGTTGCATCATAGGAACAACCGTTAATGGAGTAATGTCTGGGAGAATTCCTGTGTGCTCTTCTTTGGTAACAGAATCCTTTTGACCCCCTCTGTCTGAGCATCCTCTTCCTGATTAACCTCATCGTTCAGAAAAGCATCATAGTCAAATGACTTATTGATCTTTGCTTCAGTCACCACTTTTCCAGTAACCCCTGATTATCATCGTTATCATTACCTTTATCGTTATCATCTTTCTTGTCATCACCTCCAACATCATTATCATTCACACCATCATCAACATCGTCATCTAACTCTTCTTCTTCGTTAACCACCACTAAATCTCTTATCAGTTTTTCTTTCTTCTCAAACTCATAAGGCACATCAATCACATCGCGGATTAGAACAAACTTAGAAATATTGATTCAGGCTAAGCTTCCTGTTCTTGCACCGGTGTAACAATAGGGATATCATCAATCTTTTCTTTACCCTTTCCAGCTGCTGTAACCTCAGCTTCAGCCTTTCATGCCCTCTCGGCAGCTCTTTCTCTTGCTTCTTCTATTTCGGTCAGATCAAATTCTACTTCAAAGTCAATTCACAACTTCTTTTGCAAAACTTTCTGAAACTGATCAAATTTTCTATCCTTCCTCAACCTTTCAGCCTCAAACTCTTCAGTTAATCTGCATAATCGTTCATTATCTGAAAATTTGATCATGTTCTCCAGTTCATTAATCTTTTGATCATTGAAGAAATCCATATCCATTCCACTCATAGATTCAAGATTTGTAAATTGAATATCACCAAAGTCATCTGGAAATTGATCGCGCTCCCTGAAAGTATCAATAGGAAAAGATCGTCTGCGTTGAGAACATTGTGGTGTAGATTGTTGTTGAACTGGTGGTGTTAGTTATTTTGGTGGTGATGGTGGTTGTGGTGTTTATGTATGTTATGCTGGTGACAGAGGTTATTGTACTTGAGGAGATGGTGGTTGTTGTGGAATAACCGGTGGTGATTGAACTTGAATGATGTTTTCAATAACAGCTTCTATCTCAGGTGTCTCCTTTTTTTGACTCGCTGAACCAGCCTCAGCAGTCGTTGTTTTCAGATACTTTCATCTAGCTTTCTTAGCAGCTGGAGATCCTAATGACTTTGCAGCATCAAAAGCTTTACTTTTCACCCTCTTGATCTTCTTTGGCGGCACATATGGCTCGTCATCATCATCAACTGATTTTTTTCTTTCTTTTAGAAGCAACATCTTTGGGAACCAATATTCTTGGTGCTATCGATGCAATTCTGATAGAAAGATCATCATCACTCGCAATCGGAGTCTCATCAGAACTAGACTCATCTTCATCGTTATCATGATTTGAAGTCGTAGAAAACACTTCAGCTTAAACATTTTCAGCTTCAACCTGCACCTCTTCTTCCAACTGTTCCTCTTCATCAGTCTCTTCATCCATTGTTGTTGCTTTCTTTGTTGCTCGTTTTCTCCGAGTGGCTTGCTTTTTGGTAGCTGACTTCTTCTTTTTCTTATCTTCCTTTTCATACCAAAATCCTCTCTTTGGAATGTTGTCTGCCAACCCATCTTTTTCGTCATTCTCAGAGTTGCTACCATCTTTCCTCCATCGATCCATTGGCGGTGCAACAGATACTGATTCTGTTGTTTGCTTCAGATACTGATTCAAGCGGATTAAAAATAGACTCGACATATGTTCCAATTTTAACTCGTCCTTTTTATCCTTCACAAGATCAGGGAATTGACCATCCAACATCATCTGCACGAATCTCGGATATTGCATAAACTTCCCTTTCCTGACATTTCCCTTAATTTTCTTGAATATAACTTTGTGAAATTGTAGGGCAGATTTAGGGATAGAACCGCAATCATGCACATCTGATAGTGTAAAAGAACATCAAACTCTCCTTTGCGGTGACTGAGAGCGTCAATCACCAAATGCACGAAAAATTTATATGGCCTGGCAAGATGAGCTTTGTTAAAGTTTGGTGCATTCACAAGCCCCTTATAACCCATTCTATAAAAACATCCCTTCGCCATACGTCCTGAGTAACCCGTCGGATCATCATCTTTATCTTTGAAATCTAAGACCCTCCTGATCAGAGTTTCTGTTATCAGCACTTCCTTATCCTCATTTCCAATCTTGAGAAATGATCTGATAGCCGGTGGATCTGGTTATAAACTTTGCGTGATCCAAAAATCTCTGAACGTGAGGCTATACGCTTTATGCTGATCCGTCAGTGCTTTCTTTATTAGAAGTCGATCCATGAATTCCAGAATTTCTTTGAACGATTCTATTTATGGGATTGTCTCATCTAGTACACAACAAAGTATTTTCTTTCGGCTCAAAGTTCTACTTTTTCTCATGATCAAAATCAAATCAAACATTTAGTCGAATTATCAAAAATACCAAACTTTTTGTGCGAAGTAAGCTTTTGTACGAAGATACACTTCTGACTTCGTACGAAGATAACATGTAATGAAATTTTTACCAAACAAATTTTGACTTCGTTCAATGAAGGATTTTAACATTTAAAATTTTTCCTCTTCGTGCGAAGGTAGAGTTTACCTTCGTACAAAGTGGGTTCCTTCTTCGTTCAAACTGTTGCTATTCAATTCAAAGATTTTGCATGTTAATGATTAAATTAAAGGTTGTATGATTAATAACGTCGCCGACAATCATGAATATATGTTCAATTTTATGTTTTACCATTTAAATTGACCTAGATCTACGTTTTTATGTTCTAACAGTTCGATTGGTTCAAATTCACAGTCCAATCTTATTCAATCTACCTTAGGCATTGTAAGAGGTGTGCAAATCAACCTCTACAACCAAGATTTGGGCAACACTTCGTCATTTGTTTTATAGTGTTTAGTTCGTGTGGAGAGAAACTCAAGAACAGTTATGTTCAACTTTGTGCGAAGTGACCGTTAAATAGGTTGAGGATTTCTCTTCGTACGAAGTGAATTCTAACTTCGTGCAAAGTGAATTCTAACTCCGTGCGAAGTAAATTCCCACTTCGTGTGAAGTGAACCATAATTTTTCAATTTTTCAACTTCTCGATCATTTTATCAGTTTTACCAACCCACCAGTTCACCACGTCCAAGCTAACGACCCTGGTTAACTGATTTGTCTACCAAGTCAGAATTAATGACCTTGGTTGAACACTTTATGAACAAACTGATGTTTTCCGACAATTTCAAGTTTCAAATTAATGAAATTTTGATCATTTCAAACATTTTCTCTTTTCACATAAGCTCCCAACCCATTGTTCTCCAGATTTCACTTAGCGTAAAACAGCTTTGGACTTTGAAAATCAGTTTTCCATCATCGACAGTCGAAACTAAGATGGAAATAAAATCTTTTTGATTTTTCCAAAGTTTATGCTAAAACACACTCAAAAACTTTTCGAGTTTTTTTATAGAAATGAAATAGCTATGTACAAACATATTTATAGACATTTTTGTGAGTTTGTGTTAGAGGATCATATCAACTTTTGAGACATATCACTAGTACCGTTGATCTTGAATAAACTTTAAGTTCTAAACAAATTCACTTAGATTGTCAGTATATTGGTCCACTTAAACCTCTACACATTTGTCAACTGCTTCAAGATACGGTGATTAGATGTCTTAGAACTTGACTTCATAGTGTTTCATACCTTAGAATATACCCCCATATCAAGATTCCCTGGATTTCATCTTACAAGTGAATATATCTAACTGATATCTGTATCTGGGTTGTGCGAGACCTTGAAAGTTCAGTTTACTACCACCGTACAGACAAAGAGATGAAAGCTCGACTTAAAAGTGGTGTTCCATATTTTGGAATCTTTTGACTACAATTGTTAGATCTTTCGATACTTTAACTTTGCTGAAATTTTAGGGTTTAAATACAAAATTATTCTACAAGTTCCAGGCAACTGATGCCACAAAATCAGAAGAACTTGTATAATATCCCAAATATCAGTTATCTATAAAGACCTAGTATCTCAGAATCCGACAATCTCTCAAACAAAATTTCGGTGTACTAAGACCATATATCCGAAAGATGTTAACTCACTAATTAAGAAGTTCTTCTTTATGTTTATATTCCGAAAACAATTTACTGAATGTGCAAAGTCTATTGGCACATCATCAGTGAGACTTGTTTAAACATTTTGACAATACATTTCTTTAGCATACCATGTTAGCCCACTGATGTACTATCATTTCCTCTTTTTACACGAAAACTCTTTTTTGACTTTTTCATGTTTTTGTACTTTTTCAAATTATATGTTTTTGTCTTTTTAACAACATATTTCTCCCCCTAAAATCAAAAACATATTCTTGGATTTTTTTTAAAGAAGGAAATTTAAAAAATAAAAACTTGACAAACCGATGAGGATCAGATTAAATCGTCATCCATCTCGAATTCAACCTCTGTGTCCCCCCTGATGTAAGATCTTTCATCCCCTTTTGTTTCAAAGGATATCTAAATTTTGCTCCGTCAAACGGTTTTGTATAAAAATCTGCTTTTTGTTTATCAGTGTGGATCTTTTCAATACGAACATCTTTTTTGTAGGACCGATCCTCGATGCTTAGGAACCTAAATTTGATATCTAATGTCCATAATAGTGGAAATATTACGTCGTGTTACCAATAGACAAGAATTAATCAGTTAAACTTCAGTTTTATTGATCAAACATTCTGAATACAGACTAACAGAGCTTCGCCTCTGAAGTGCCAAAGTTACAAATGAGACACACAAGCTACGTATTTATAGCACAACAAGTTCAGCCCATGAGGACACAAGTTCGCTCGAACTTGCCTATGCAAGTTCAGCCGAACATGTATACTTAATATGTTTATGGGCGAACTTGGCTATAACATTTCATAAATACTTCAAAACCTAGCCTATTCAGCTCTATACAACACAGACTCGATATAAGACTAAGACATAGACATTATGCACCAACAGACTCCCCCTTGGATATCGTCTTCGTCTTTAATCAGTCTTCATATAAACATTAACGTACCCGACCAAAGAAGTTCTTGTACGGCTTCTTTCGTCTCTCTTATTTCGGATCTGGCATTTGATAAGTTGGCGGTGGTCTTTTAAAGTTAGCCATTCTGAGCGAACATTGCCTTACCGCTTTTACCATCTTTTCTTTGATCGCCTCACTTCTGGTTTCTTCTTTAAGAAATTCGACTCTTTCCAGATCCCTCCATTGTGTTTGCCACATCTTCCCTGAATTCACTTCACGTGCATAGCAAACGTTGACAACTTTCTGATATAGCATCGCTTGTACCTTTTCTCTTTCTTCAAAAACAATCTTGCTGTAGAAAAGGCATTTTATATCTTCTCTCGAGCAGTTAACCAACCACATAGGATCTAGAATCCTTATCATCCTCCACAAACCTCTCATACCCTGATGACCCATCACTCAACTCGTTCTTTAGCAATATCCAAGTGATCTTCAAACTTTAACACAATCACTGCTTCGCATGTAGCTGGATCAATCTGCCACCACTTGAATAAAGGATAGAAGTTCTGTTCGATCGGCATAAGTGGCATATTCCTCATGGCTCTAGGACGTTTCATGATTAACGTTATGTCCTTTTCTCCTGTAACCTTGTTAATCTTTATTCTTCGTTTCGGAATAAACGGCTTCCAGTGATTCCAACCTTTATCAGCTTCGTACTTAATCATCTTCCACAACAATTGATCAACTGTCTTCATCTGATAAGTAACATTCACTGTTTGTACCAGCTCTTCCATATCCCAATACGGCAATATCTTTAAATCAGCAAGATATTTGAAGTATTGCACTTCAAACTCTCTTTTGATTGCATATATGTTGAGCTCTTTAAACCATCCCCAACTCAATATATCTCCCAAGGAAACATCTTTATCTCTGGTGAAGAATGCTAGTGGACGTTGAAACTTACGTTCACGAGGCATCTCCTTGAACCAGGATTTTCTCGCGTCAACTATCTCTTCTTTGGTCATTGGTTTAGGAGTCTTTCCTTCATGTAGCTCTTCAGCAATTCTTTCTTTCAACATATCTTCATTCAACTGTTTATACATCTCTTCAAATGCAGGAAAACTTTCTGAATCCTGACCAACATACTTAGCTTTTTCATTTGATTCATCATCTGGGGACCAATCTTCAACTATCACACGATTATACTCATCGGCTTCAAACCTTCTTTCATACTGATACTCTTTTGGTTCAAATGTGTTGACATTCATAACCTCTTAAAAATCAAACTCTAAATTCTCAGCTTCAGTTTCAACTAGTTTCGCCAGATCTTCTTTCGAGTAATTATGTACAAACTCACCTTCTTCAATATTGTGTTCCAACATTAGTATCAAAGGTTTCGTAGGTACTGCAGTCATAGGCTTTGCAAAACGATCAACATCTAATAAATCAATATCATCTAAAGGCCCTTTTTGCCTTGACTCCCCTGGCTTTTATCTTCCATTCGATTAGATTCATCGTCCATTAGATCAGAAAAATCAAATTCATCCGAAACTTTAGCTTCATTGATCTTTAAGCCTGTACCACCCTGATCAAAATCATCATCACCTTGATCAAAATCATCATCTCCAACGTTCCAATCTTCATAACCTTCTTCCTCTTCATCCTCATTCTTATCTTCCTTTTCGGCTTCATCATTGTCTTTTTCTTCAGTAACAATGATAGGATCAGAAGGCTTGACAGATTCGTCAACCTTTTGGATATCAGACTCAGAAGCTTTTGAAATATCTTCCGTAGGCTTCTCGGGGACATCGGAAGATTTCTAAGCAGTAGATTTAGGGGCTTCACCCTCAACTTGCTTTCCTTTATCACTTCCAGCCAATTCTTTCTCAGCATGTTCCTTGGCTTCTTGATGATCCAGACGATTGTATTCAGCGATAAAATGAATATTCAGATTATTAGATAACACCTTCTGTAATCTGATGAATCTTCGATCGTTCAAGGCTTGAATTTTCTTCAATTCTGCAATCTCTGTCTGTAATTTTTCATTGGCATGCTGCAGACTTTCTATCAATGCTTTGTAATATTCACGTTCATTCTCAAGCACCTTCACTTTATTGTCAAGTATTTCTTTTTCAACTTCGCTCTGGTTCACCTTCTTTACAAGCTCAGCCTTTTCAATCTCAATCTGTGCAACTTTATCTTCTAATACCTTCACACGTTTTTCTAACATTTCAGCATTCGTCTCTGGGAAAAATTCATCCAAGTCTTCAAGACTGATTGGGCCGTGTGGCATATCACCAAACATACTTCCCCTTGGCGTCTTAGGTGTTGAATCTTTTGGTGTTGCAGCTTTCGGTGTAGACTTCTTCGGTGTATAACTTTCAGGAGCAGAAGTCTTTTGAGCACTAGGCGATTCAGCGATCGAAACTTAAACAAATTCAGACACAGGAGGTTCTTGTGTAACTCCTGGCCTTTTAGCTTCGACATGAATGATAACAGGAGGTTCTTGTGGAGGAGTTTCTTGTGTTGCTCCTTTCTTGAGCACCAAAGGTTCTTGTGTGGCTTCTGTGCTTTTTACTTTGCTCTTGTATCTCTTGCTCACCGCTTTCTGAGCTTTCTTAGCTTTTCGTTTTCCTTTAGTATGCGGTGACCCTGTAGTCTTTTTTGATTTTCGATAGCTGGAGACTTTGTTCATTTAGTCTTTTTCTTTGGCCTCTCCTCATCAGATTCTTTTTCAGCACTCGGATCAAAATATGCATCCAATCTCCTTTCTTTTTCTGCTCTAAATCAGCCTCTGTCTTTTCTGGCTCCTTATCAGATTCTTCATTTTCGGAAGTAGCATAAATTACCTCTTCTTGAGTCGACTTCACAGTTTATTGACTCTCAATAACTACTGCAGCGCTCGATCCAGCCACTGCTTCAACATTCTCAGTCTCCTCCTCATCAATAAGCAAAGTTTCAACTTTCTTTGACGCTCACTTTTTCTTTGGTTTATCAGCTTCAGCTTTCAAAAACCATTCGCTCCTCGCCTTTGGTTTGAATTCCTTAAACCACTCTCGTTCAGCTTTAAGCTCATTCTCATCGTCGCTACCTTCTTTTCTCCATTTGTTTCCAGGTGGCGAGACATAATCTGAATCTTTAATCGCTCCGAATACTGGCTTGGCAATAGGAGCAGAAACTTACTTCTAGAACTTAATGAGCTTCTTCACTGTGGTCTCGTCGAGATGAACCAGATAAAGAACGTCATTCGGATCTCGAGCAATGTTGGCATATTTTTCATCAATCAACATCTGAATAAATCTTGGAAAAAGAAACAATCTCAAATCCTCCATGTTCTTCAACATATGAGTAAAAACTAACTTCAAAACGTTGAACGGCTTCTTCAGAATAAGCGTCGTTGCCATGCTAGCCAAATAATCATGTACATCATCCAAACCGGAATTGTGATGGCTAAAATTATGAATCAACGCATGAATCAGAAGCTTGTAGGGGTTAGGCACTTCCCCTTTATTTAGCGTTGGTTTGTTTACACTTCCTTTGTATCCCATGCGGAAAAAGCATCCACGAACCATCTTATCATCTAAATGAATCGGATCATCTTCTTTGTCTTTAAGCTCCAAAATCCTTTGGATATCACCTTCGGCTACTGTGATCGGTTTTTGCTCATCACCAACTTGTACCGTAGAAGAGATTGTCTTCTCGTCAACGCTCAAGCTTGCGTTCATCCAGAAATGAACAATATGAGAACGATATGAAACGGTGCGCTCAGTAATTGCACGACGAATGTGACTATCTTCGAGAAACTTCAAAATGCTGTCATATTCTTTCAGCGACGGACAAATAGACTTGTCAAGCGTAATGCATGTATTGTGAGTTTTGGAAAACTCAACTAAGATAACACGCACTGGAATCTGTGCCTGAAAAATGACATAAAACAATTAGCACGCTTTTCGAGAAAAATCACAAAAAAATTCTAACACTTTAATCAATTTCGGACGAACTTAATTTGGTGTTGTAACATTCTGTTTTGATCAAGTTCGCCCGAACACGTAATAAACATGTTCATCATTTTCAAATGCAAGTTCGGGCGAACTTACAACAATGTTTTATCATTCAATTTTTATCTAAGTTCGGCCGAACATGTATGAACCATATGTTCCTCATTAAAGAACAAGTTCGGTCGAACTTACAATTTAAACAAATCACCTTTTCATTAAGTTCGATCGAAAATGATTGGATCAAAACAATTTAATAAACAAGTTCGGTCGAACATGTTTCTGGATCTATTAAACATGTTTTGGATAAGTCCGGTCGAACTTAACAACAAGTTCGGCCGAACTTGTCGTCTTCTTCAACAGGCCAAACAAGTTCAACACATGCAAGAGTGCATTTCAGTTCAATCCAAATCAATTTCACGGTCAATTTTAAGTGGAAATTCAGAATCTATGATCAATTTTGTCCAACAACACCTAAATCTGTCAGATTTTAATTTTTAGATCTGGTTATGTTTGTTTAACCGTTCAATCCATGGTTTTATCACAATTTTATACCTCTGCCATTGTGATTGGTGTGCAAATCACCAAAAATAAACTTCAATTGGACAGAATAACGGCTCAAAAGTGTCAATTTCACACAAAATCTTTCAATCGCCTAAGTTCGCTCAACAGTTCTGGAAACATGTAAATGGGTTTGGCTGAACTTGAATGGTATTTATACCATGTCGAGTTCGGGCGAACTTGTTAAGCCCATCATGAAGGCCTAGAGAAGTTCGAGCGAACTTATCTTTTAAAACAACAAACAACCATCTGCAAGTTCGGTCGAACTTGTTGTTTATGAAACTTGATATTGTTTAGCAAGTTCGGCCGAACTTGCCAAACCACAAATTCAAACTTTTTCAAAATTTTCATTTTTAACCCTGAACTTTCCAACTTTTTACCAGTTATGAAAATCCACTCAGTTGACCAAGTCCAAGCTAATGACCTTGATTAATCGATTTGTCTGCCGAGTCCAAGTTAATGACCCCGGCTTCACCCGTTACAAACAAACTGTTGATACTTTCAAAAAAAAAGTTTCAAATTAATGAACTTTTCATCGTTTTATCTTTTGAGATTAACAGATTAGCTCCCAGCCCATTATCAAAGAGATTCCCACCAGTTCTAGCACCTTACCAGACTTCGAAGATCCGTTCTCCAACATTGGTTTGCTGAAAACAATATAGAAATAAAATCTTTTTGAATTTTTTTTAAAGTTTATGCTAAAACTCACCGAAAATCTTTTTGATTTTAATCTGTAAAGCTGAAATACAATGAAATAAGCAATGTAAACTATGTACAAACA
This sequence comes from Scalesia atractyloides, assembly GCA_947069175.1. Lineage (NCBI taxonomy): Eukaryota > Viridiplantae > Streptophyta > Magnoliopsida > Asterales > Asteraceae > Scalesia > Scalesia atractyloides. The sequence continues at coordinate 53,947,346 of CAMTDV010000016.1, read as the reverse complement.
TATTTACAGACATATTTTTGTGAATTCGTGTCTAAGGATCATATCAGTTGATTGAGACATATCACCAGTACCGTTGACCTTTAAATGAATTTAATTTTTAAATTAGTTTACCTAGATTGTCGATATGTTTGTCCACTTAAACTTTACCATATTTCTCAACCGTTTCAAGATATGTTAAGGTAGAATTTATGAAACTTGACTTATCTCTGGTTCCCACTTCTTGAATATACTCCCGTATCCAGATTCCCTGGATTTCATCTTACAGGTGAATATAGCGTAATTGATATCTGTATTTGGGTTGTGCGAGACCTTGAGAGCTCAGGTTAGTCTTACCGTACATATAAAGAGATGAAAGCTCGTCTTTAAGGTGTGTTCCACTTAAGGAATCTTTTCAACATTGCATATGATTATATCTTTCGACACTTTTCAATATTGCATGCCATTTGAAGGTTTATAGCGAAAGTATTATAAAAGTTCTAGGCCATTGCTTCCGCAAAATCAGAAGAACTTGTATAATACCCCAGATATCAACTACCTATAAAGACCCCGTATCTCAGAATCAGGCAATCTTTCAAACGAAATTTCGGAGTACTAAGTCCATATATCCAAGATGTGTTAATCCACAAGATTAAGCAGTTGTTAAATTTAGTTTATATCTCGAAAACAGTTTACTGAACGTGTTAAGCCTATCGACACATCCACAATAAAACTCGTTTTTCACTTTTAAAACTTTTCATTTCTTTTGCGTACTGTGATAGTCTACGGATGTATTGTCATTTCCTTTTATGACACTGAATTATTTTTGTTTTTTTAATGTTTTTGAACATTTTGAATTTTTATATGTTTTTGGATTTTAAAATTTTCAAATGTTTTTTTGTATTTTTCTCTAACATTTCTCCCCCATAAAATCAAAAACATCTTTTTGGATTTTAGTTTTTAATAAAATTCTAAACTAGAAAGATATTTACAAACCAATGTGGATCACGCGAACTCGTCGTCCGATCCGTATTCAACCTCAGCGTCCGCACCTGTAAGCAAATTTTTCATACCGTTAATTCTCAACAAGTATTTAAACCGTGACAATGAAAATGGTTTGGTATAAAAATCAGCCTTTTGTTCGTCGGTGTGGATTTTTTCTATTCGTACCAACTTCTTCTCGTAGCAGTCACGGATGAAGTGGTAACGAATTTCAATGTGTTTTGTGCGTGAGTGATGAACCAAATTTTTAGTTATATCGATGGCTGCCTTGTTATCGACATATAGCGAAGTGTCTAGAAATTGCAGACCAAAGTCTCTCATCTGTTGTTGAATCCACAGAATCTGTGAACAACAACTGGAGGCCGAGATATACTTAGCTTCACAGGTAGAGAGAGCGACCATAGTCTGTTTCTTACACTGCCAGGTTACCATTCTTGTTCCGAAGAACTGGCATCCCGCTGTAGTCGATTTTGAGTTCAACTTATCTACACCAAAATCGGAATCAGCATAGCCTGTGAGATCGAAATTGTCGTTCTTCGGGTACCACAAGCCGGTGCTGGGCATCCTTTAAGATATCTGAAGATACGCTTCACTATCTTAATGTGTAAGATCCCTGGCTTGACTGATATCTGGCGCATAGGCAGGTTGGATACATAATATCTGAGCGCGATGCCGTCAGATACATCAGCGATCCAATCATCGATCTGTATAACGTCTCGTCAACTTTGGCTCCAGTCTCGTCAATGCAAATGCCATGATTTAGAGCAAGAGGCGTAGATAGAGGCTTCAAGCTTTCCGTTCCAAACTTCTTCAAGATGTCGTGAACATACTTAGTCTGGTGAATGAAAATACCATCCGGAAGCTGATCTACTTGCAAACCAAGAAAGAACTTCATTTCGCCCATCGAGGACATTTCGAATTTCTTTTTCATGATTCCCTCAAACTCCTTGTAGAGACTATCATTTGTAGAACCAAAGATGATGTCGTCAACGTAGATTTGAACTATAATCAGATGACCATCAACTTCTCTGGTGAAAAGAGTACTATCCACAGTTCCTCTGATAAAGCCGTTTCCGATGAGATGTTGCGACAACGTCTCGTACCAAGCTCTCGGGGCTTGGTGTAGACCATAAAGAGCTTTATCCAGTAGGCACGCTTTCTTCTTGTTAAGTGGATCGACAAACCCCGGTGGTTGTCCAACGTACACCTTTTCTCTTAATTTGCCATACAGAAAAGCCGATTTGACATCCAATTGATAGACCTTAAATCCTTTCCATGATGCAAAAGCTAGAAAAATTCGAATAGATTCCAATCGAGCCACTGGTGCATAGACTTCCTTGTAGTCTATCCCTTCCTACTGGTGAAATCCCTTGACAACAAGCCTAGCTTTGTTACGAACAATAACTCCTCAATCATCACGCTTACACTTAAAGACCCATTTTGTATCAATTGCTTTCTGATTCTCTGGTAGGGCTTCAAGCTTCCACACTCCCAACTTCTCAAACTGCAATAATTCTTCTTGCATTGCTTGTACCAGTTTTCATCTGCTAAAGCTTCATTAACTGTCTTAGGCTCAATTTGAGAGATGAAACATGAATAGAAACAAAAGTTCTGGGTTGTAGCAACGCGTGTGTAGAAACAACTGAGTGCTTTATTAATTTGCCCTCGAGTTCTAACACCAGTTTGAAGTTCTCCGATAATATTTGTTGACGGATGATAGGAATATGATCGCGGCAATTCTTCACTTGGAACATCTACTGAATTTTGCTGATTCGTGATGTTGAGATCAACAACCAATTCAATGTTTGGAGAGCTTGATGAAGCTTCATTTCTGTTGTTCGGGACTGCAGATTGATTAAGAAGACTTGTTATCTGCTCCACTTCTTCATCTGAAGAAGATGATTCCCCATCAGCATCAAATGTTGGCGCTTCATCTGAATCAGAATCTTGATTCTGAGGCATACTGGGCTCCATTGTTGTATTCATTGGTTCAATAGAGGCATTCGTTGGAAGAGTAGTAGGTGTTGATAATGTTTGAGAAACATTTTCAGCCGGAACACCACTATTGTTTGAACTTGCGCCAGAAGAAGATGGATCCAACGTGGGTTGATTAACCACAATTGGTCGAACAATTTGCTCTTGATTCGCTGACTGATGAAGATAATATAACGCTGCAACTTCTTCGTCAGTTGGTTCTTTGGGCAAGTCAAACGACTACCAAAGGTCTTGATAATTAAACAGCCACACATCACCTTTCCTTTGAATAGGATCTGTGTAATTGAAATAATACACGTGTTGTGCTTCAATAACCTTTCGCAATGAAGGAACATATACTCTTCTCAATTTACTCGCATATCCGACAAAGAAACCTTCGAGAGATTTAGCTCCGTATTTGCCATCTTGGTTTATTACGGTACATGGAGCACCGAATGGTTCTAAGAACTTTAAATTTGGCTTACGTCGGTTTATCATCTCAAAACATGTTTTCTTTGTTGGTTTGCCAGTGAGAACCCTGTTTAGCGTGTAGCAAGCCACAGCAACTGCTTCACTCCAGAAGCTGATAGGAAGCTTAGAATCTGCAAGCATGGTTCTTGCAGTTTCAATCAAAGTTCGGTTCTTCCGTTCAGCAACTCCATTTTGCTGTGGAGTATAGAGAGCACTAAACTCGTGCAGAATCCCTTTTGCGTTGCAGAATTCCTTCATTTTATTATTCTTAACTCTGTGTCGTTGTCACTTCTAATGTGTCGGACCGGTAGATGATAAATGTTCTCGAGTTTGTTGAATAGAATAACCAAGTTCTCGAACGTTTCGTCTTTTGATTCTTGAAAGAATACCCACGAATATCTCGAATAGTCATCTGTCATGACTAAGCAATATAAGTCTTCTAATATGCTTCGAACATTTACAAGACCAACTAAATCCATTTGTAGACGTTCTAATGGCAACTTGATTGAGTTTAGAATCTTCTTCGAATGAGATTTCTTGATCTGCTTTCCCTTCTTGCATTCCAAGCAATGATCAGACATCTGAAAACTTCGAAGATTTACGCCTTCTACAAGATCATTATGAACCAAGAAATTCATTTTTCGCAAATGAATATCCCCCATCTTACGATGCCAAAGAATAGAATCTTTTTCAGTAGCCTTTATACAAAACATTATGCTGATTGTGATGAAGTGGTAGCAACACCCATATCGAGAACAAATAAATCATTCTCTCGTGGTGCTCACATCAGAATCCACTCATCTGGATTTTGAATCCCGGCTTCAAGATAATACACTCCTTATAATTGAAAAGGACTGTAAATTTCTTATCACAAATCTGCGATATACTCAGAAGATTGTTCTCAAGCTCTGCAATATAGTTCACGCGATCAAATGAAACTACGCCATTGGAGAGTTTTCCCTCGGCGACTATCCTTCCACCTTGATTACCTGCAAAATCCAACATATCCACCATTGATAGCTTTAATGTCGAATAGCAATGCCTTCATTCCCGTCATGTGCCTGGATGCTCCAATATCCAAAATCCACTTTGAAAGTACGGATCTTTGGAGCCGCTGCAAAATTCAGAAATTAGGTGAAAAGGTCTACCCAAGCCTTCTTGGTCTTGGGTTTTACTGGATAACCATCATCAAAAGCATATTCAAACTCATCAACGTCATCAAAATCAAATTCATCATCTGTTTCAACAATGTTGATGTTTGAAAATTTCACTTTTTTTCTTATCGTTTACAGATTTGACATTATCGTTCTTGATTTCTGTTTAATTTCTTTCACATTCTCACTAGTCTTTACCTGTTCAGACTTAGTGATTTCAGACTTTGATTCTTTTGTGTTGTCAGTCTTTACTAGCTCAGACTTAACAACACAAGATGTTGTTAACCTTTTCTTGGCAATCCAGGTTTGAGATTTGATATTAGCCTTTTTGATGTAAAACTTGTTTTTATTAGACCTAGAAGTTTCACTTTTTCGAAAATGGAATTTTCAAAAGTCTTTTCAAACTTTGGCTTAACTTCTGGTTTTGATTCATTTCGTTTCAAAATCTTTACAGATTTTGCAAACACTGGTTGCTTTGGTTTAACAACATTTGAATCCGCTTTTCTTTGAAAATAAGCCGATTTTGATTTTGGACATTGTCGTGCCAAATGACCAATTTCATTGCACTTTAAACATGTCCGATTATAAAGTGGATGTCCTTTAACAGGTGGTTTTACTCTACTTGAAGTTTTGACACCACTTGTAACCTTTGCTTTATCTCGAATTTCTTTCTCCTTCTTGAATTCATCATTTGATTGTTTACCAATCAAACTCTCTTCATGAACTGTACTCGTCCCATATACAAAATTCATGTGTTTGTTTTTATATTCATGAAATGGTGACGGTGTCTTTACAGATTCATCTGATTCTTCTTCTAAACCCAACCCCGCTCTCCGGTTTTTCGGATGATCACCACCGTTTCTTCGGTAATTGTTTCTTTTAGGTTTGGAATAGAATTTTCGTTCATTGATTACCAATTCCTCTGATGTGACTTCCACGAGTTTAAAGAATTTGTCAAGCAATTCTTCCTTCACATCCTGAATGGAAGCTGTCATCAAAGTATAGTCTATCCGAATCCTTAATTTTGTACATTACAATATTAGGATCATCACTTAGACTATCCTCTGACGACTTATCGTCATTTTCAGATTGTGAATTGGAATTCTTTGAACTCGAGTTGGCGCTTTTGAAGCTGCCGCCATCAGAATCAGTTAAAACATTTTCAACCACTTTGTTAACCATAGTGTTGTTATCATCATCAGATTTAGCCTAGACTATATCAATGTTCTCTGGCAACTCGTTATCTTTTCAGAAAGTAATTCAACATTGAGTGCCTTGTCCATCCCGTCTGCAGTTTTAACACAGTATTTCTCGCAAAGAGGTGGAGGAACATTGCTATATTCTTTGCCAGCTTTCTTTTTAGGTTTTTCTTCCGTTGAGATTGTTGGAAGAATGTGATCGATAACATACGCGTTAGTGGTATAACTTCTTAACAAATTGTTGAACTCTTTCAGTTTCAATTGTCATGTCTTGAAGTTGTTATTTGATTTCAGCAATGGTGTTGATATAAATGTTAATTGCTCTTTGTTTATCCATAACTGTACCACTCAACATTCTTATATTATCATGTTGTTCGATGTTATTTCTATCGAGTCTGCCATAATCATTTTTCATTTTATCATACGCTTCTTTCATTGTGGGATAATTATTTTAACAAATCGTTATGCACATTGTTTTCAGCGATGATCTTTGATTTTTTGGCACATTCGACACAAGGTTCAGTACATTTTGTACAAGGTTTCTCAACATCTGCAACTTGTACTTTGACAACTTCTTTCTCGACAATTTTTACCTATGGACCTACCTTGGTTAGATTCGCCATTAAAGCTTTATCTGCCATATCTTTGAGGTCTTCGGCATTCATTTCTTGAGTGACATCAATGATCACTTCATCAATCTTTTTCTCCTCAACCACTTGTTCTTTCATGCTTCCATCAAAGTGACCTGCAAAACTGTCACAAGAATTAGAGGATAAAATTCCTTGTCTCTGCATATGGATATATTCCTCTTCTTCCTGTTGTTGATGCAAGTATTATTCCAGAATAGCTTGTTCGAAAGCTGCTGCTTCTCTTTAGAATTATCTTCAACTATCTCTGCCATCAAAGCAACTCCGGTCTTTTTGCCAATATAAGAATTCCAATCAAAACTGTCATCTTCTGTGGATACAACCATGGCTTTCTCCGTGGTACTAGTGTTTGGCTTTTCTTGGATCTCAACTTGAGTTTTCTTCGGGAAAGGTTTATATTAAAGTGCCCTCTTGTAATATTCATTCCCTCCTCCGAAAGGATTTTGATTTCCAGTTGCTTCGGTGTTCTTGCACTCTCTTTTAAAATGTCCCTTTTGTCGACATCTAAAGCACGTGACTTTGGATTTGTCAAAACCCAATTTGTTGCTGGAGTTTCCTATATCACGACCTGTGAGTGCAATGAACTTTGTCACTCTCCTGATGATCGAAGCTAAGGACCATTTGATGTCCATTAGTTCGAGCTCTTCCTCATCTACCTGGTCATAATCTTCTGCGGTCATCTCGGGATTTCCGATTTTACCGGCAACAAGACATTCATAAGACTCTAAGACGGCAGCAAGTAGTGACATATGTTGTTTTGCAACTTCTTCTGAAACAACATTGTTCAAATTCACTACGATGTTGCATTTGTAAACATTCGGATCAGAACTTTGCTGTTGGTTCTGATTTGCTTGACTTTGAAATGTTGAACTTGAACCAGTGCTTGAATAAGAACTTTGTGGACTTGGTCATACTGAGGCTGTGAATGATTCTGGTTTTATGGAGAAGCATTCATGTTTGCAATAAAAGCAGTTCCAATTTTTGGACTCGAAATGTTATCTTGCATTCCGGTTTTGTAGTACAAACCAATGTCTTGAACAACATTAGCGTTCTTTGATTTCGCTATCTTCAGAAGCTCCATTTTGTGGCCTTCAGTTTATCGATAAACGTTGACAACTTGAAGAAATCCCACTTATCACTATTCTTTAAAACCATCAAATATGTAGTCCATTCACCCTCTAGTAGTGCGTCAGCAAGTTTGTCGATCTATTTTTGTTCCATCTTCTCAAGACCGTGTCTTCGCATTTGCACTTTGAGATGACAAAAACGCTTAATCATTTGATTAATCGTCTCATTCTTTAACATGCTGAAGATATCGAACTCTTTCAGAATGAGAGCTTTCTTGCTTTTTATCATTTCAGCACTGCCTTCGTATTTCTTCTATATCGACAACCAAGCTCTCTTGCAGTAGTATACTCTGGTAGCAAGATCAAGATATCTTCTTTGACTGACTGTTTGATGAGACTAGTCATCTTTTTCTCTGCAATGTATTCCTCTCTCTGAGCTGTCGAGTAATTGTACTTCTCAAGAACTTGTTGATGTTCATCTACCAGAACAGTATAGCCTCTTTCGATTGATACCCAGCCAGCGAAGTGCATGGCTTGAACCCAGTAGGTAAATTTCTCTTTCCATGCTTCGTACTCGTCCATGCTCATCAGCTTGGGCGGTTTGACGGTCGTTCCCATTTCGTTATCAAGATTGACTTGATTAATCATGTTCGCATTTAACGAACTAGCTCCGGACATATAAGCTCTTAGTGATCTTCCATTGTGAATCACGAAACGTGTACGCTGAAAAACTTTCAAAAACTTTGAAAACAGTTAGTCCTACTACAAGTTCGGTCGAACTTGTAGCAACAAATGAAGAATTCTTTAATTTTCTAACAAGTTCGGTCGAACTTGTTAGATTAGTTTTGAAAAATTTGATTATCTTCGGTCGAACTTGACAGTCTTTGAGAATGTGATTTCGGTCGAACTTGACAGTCGTTGAGAAAACACACAGAACTTCGAGCGAACTTGTTCAACAGAACTTTGATGAAAAACTAGGTATGTTCGGCGAACTTACTTAAAATCTCTTAGATATTACACAAGTTTGGTCGAACTTGATGTAAAATCAATGAAATTTTCGTAACTTCGACCGAACTTGACTTAAAATTTCCTCGAAAATCACCTAAGTTCGGGCGAACTTACTAAAAAATCACTTGAAAAGTGATGTTTTAAGGCAAGTTCGGCCGAACATGGCCAATAAGTTCGTTCCAGAAAGTTTTCAAAAACATGTTTTTTGTCAAAATTTTGACATGAATTCGGTTGAATTCTTTCAGAATGAGAGCCTTCTTGCTTTTGATCATTTCAGCACTGCCTTGGTATTTCTTCTGTAACGACAACCAAGGCTCTCTTGTTGTAGTATACTCTGGTAACAGAATCAGAATAACTTCTTTGACAGACTGTTGGATGAGACTGATCATCTTTTTCTCTGCAATGTATTCGGTCGAACTTGACTTAAAATTTCCTCAAAAATCACATACTCGGTCGAACTTGTTAGATTAGTTTTGAAAAATTTGATTATCTTCGGTCGAACTTGACAGTCTTTGAGAATGTGATTTCGGTCGAACTTGACAGTCGTTGAGAAAACACACAGAACTTCAAACGAACTAGTTCAACAGAACTTTGATGAAAAACTAGGTAAGTTCGGCGAACTTACTTAAAATCTCTTAGATATTACACAAGTTCGGTCGAACTTGATGTAAAATCAATGAAATTTTCGTAACTTCGACCGAACTTGACTTAAAATTTCCTCAAAAATCACCTAAGTTCGGCGAACTTACTAAAAAATCACTTGAAAAGTGATGTTTTAAGGCAAGTTCGGCCGAACATGGCCAATAAGTTCGTTCCAGAAAGTTTTCAAAAACATGTTTTTTTTTCAAAATTTCGACATGAATTCGGTTGAATTCTTTCAGAATGAGAGCCTTCTTGCTTTTGATCATTTTAGCACTGCCTTGGTATTTCTTCTGTAACGACAACCAAAGCTCTCTTGTTGTAGTATACTCTGGTAACAGAATCAGAATATCTTCTTTGACAGACTGTTGGATGAGACTGATCATCTTTTTCTCTGCAATGTATTCGTCTCTCTGAGCTGTCGAGTAGTTGTACTTCTCAAGAACTTGTTGATGTTCATCTACCGGAATAGTGTAGCCTCTTTCGATTGACACCCAGCCAGCAAAGTGCATGGCTTGAACCCAATAGGTAAATTTCTCTTTCCATGCTTCGTATTCGTCCATGCTCATCAGCTTGGGCGGTTTGACGGTTGTTCCCATTTCGTTATCAAGATTGACTTGATTAATCACGTTGGCGTTTGACGAACTAGCTCCAGACATATAAGCTCTTAGTTGATCCTCCATTGTGAATCACGAAACGTGTACACTGAAAATTTTCCAAAAAACTTTGAAAACAGTTAGTCCTACTACAAGTTCGATCGAACTTGTAGTGACAAATGAAGAATTCTTGGATTTTCTAACAAGTTCGGTCGAACTTGTTAGGTTTACTTTGAAAAATTTCGTTTATCTTCGGTCGAACTTGTTAGGTTTACTTTGAAAAATTTCGTTTATCTTCGTCGAACTTATAACCCCAATTAAACAGATCTTCGAGCGAACTTGTTCAAAAGAACTTTGATGAAATACAAGCAAGTTCGGGCGAACTTATTTTACACAAGTTTGGTCGATCTTGATGTGAAATTAAAGAAAATTCAGTATCTTCGAACGAACTTGACTAAAACTTCCTCAAAAATCACCTAAGTTCAGCGAACTTACTAAAAAATCACTTGAAAAGTGATGTTTTAGTGCAAGTTCGGCTAAACATGGCCAACAAGTTCGTTCTTGAGGGTTTTCAAAAACATGGTTTTTTTCAAAATTTCGACATGAATTTGGTTGAATTTGGTCTCCAATCTTTCAAGGATTTATCTTTGTTGTATTTTACATGATATATTCAAAATTCAAAAGATTTTGACCATGAATTCTTCATTTTGTGATCAAAAGTTAAGAAAAAAGAAGAATGGAGTAGAAATAGAAGTGTTCTTGTCTTGATACTATCAAATCAGGCTGTTCTAGCTCTGATACCACTTGTAGGACCGATCCTCGATGCTTAGGAACCTAAATTTGATATCTAATGTCCATAATAGCGGAAATATTACGTCGTGTTACCAATAGACAAGAATTAATCAGTTAAACGTCAGTTTTATTGATCAAACGTTCTGAATACAGACTGACAGAGCTTCACCTCTGAAGTGCCAAAGTTACAAATGAGACACACAAGCTAGGTATTTATAGCACAACAAGTTCGGCCTATGAGGACACAAGTTCGCCTGAACTTGCCTATGCAAGTTCGCCCGAACTTGCCTATGCAAGTTCGGCCGAACATGTATACTTAACATGTTTATGGGCGAACTTGGCTATAACATTTCATAAATACGTCAAAACCTAGCCTATTCAGCTCTATACAATACAAACTCGATATAAGACTAATACATAGACATTATGCACCAACATTTTTCTCGTAACAATCACGGATAAGTGATGTCGTATTTCAATGTGTTTAGTTTTAGAGTGTTGAACCGGATTTTTCATGATGTTAATGGCAACCTCGTTATCTACATATATAGGCGGATCAAGAAACTGCGATCCTTAGTCTCTCATATGTTGTTGTATCCAAAAGATTTGGGAACAACAACTGGAAGCTGAAACGTATTCTGCATCGCAAGTAGATAGAGGGATTATGGTTTGCTTCTTGCATTGCCACGTTACTAATCGCGTGCCAAAGAACTGGAAACCAGCACTTGTAGATTTAGCGTGTAATTTGCAACATCCGATCTTAGAGTCAGAATATCCAGCGAGATTGAAGTCGTCAACGGGGATACTACAAGCCTATGCTTGGGCAACCTTTCAGATATCTATGAATCCTTTTGACGATCACCAAATGCGATACTCTGGGACTTGACTGATAACGAGCGCAGAGGCATGTCGTATACATGATATCTGGCTGTAATGTTGTAAAGTACGTTAAAGAACCGTCATCGAACGATATAAAGTTTCATCTATCTTCACTCTAGATGTATCTGGTTCGATGACGTGATTGAGAAATAACGGGGTTTATACTGGTGATGCGTCAGACATCTTGAACTTCTCTAAAACGTCGTTCACATACCTTGTCTGATGTATAAAGATACCATGAGGAAACTGATCGACCTGAAGTTCCAAGAAGAACTTCATATCCCTCATTGAAGACATCTCGAATTTCTTCTTCATGACCTTTTCGAATTCTATATACAGCATATCATTCGTCGAGACAAATATTATGTCATCCACATAAATTTGCACAATCAAGATGTGTTTGTCTACCTCTGGTGTAAAGAGGGTATTGTTTAGTGTTTCTCGTATGAAGCCGTTGTCGAGTAGGTGCTGAGAGAGTGTCTCATACCAGGCTCTCAGGGACTCGTGCAACCCGTACAACGCTTTATCCAGTAGGTAAACTTGTCTTTAGATAACAAACTCGCCGGATTAATCGTTGATACACTTTTTCTGCATGCTTGCCGGTTGTTAGATAACCATCACATGGGAACTTGCAGTCTGAGGAGCTTAGAGTGTCATGGGGCGTGTTACCTGATTGCAAACAATAAAACCTTACGCCTTACAACATTTTATATTAGAGTTGTTTGAGACATTTGAACTTCGCTTCCACTGAACACATACTAAGCTTGAAATGTTTAATGTGAATTTCAATATGCATGTTTAATAGACTGAATTTGTTTTGTATTATTTATTATTAGTTCGACGTGATTAGTGGCTAGATCATGATAGGTCACATGCCTCATGGTGCAACTCCGCAAGTGGTAATTTTGGGGTGTGACATTAAGTTTTTGCTGAACGATAAGGCGATGCCTGTCGGATTTTTTTCAGGCTGTAAACTTTTGAAGTATTTATAAAACATTGACATTGAAAAGTAATCTTGAACTATTGTCACTAATTTAAAATGAATTCCGCACATATTGGACTAGGATAAACATATTAGGACCCGAGCTTATGGATGAAAGCAGATCCTCACAAGTGGTATCAGAGCCTGGGTGTGACATTGTGCTTATTCTATTGTTTTACAATTCCAAACAATTTCGAATCCAATGAAATCATGTGACGTTTGCACGTTATAAGTCCTTGAACAATTTCAAACTCTCAAACTTTTCTGGAAGTGAAAAATGTAAACCGGTATGCAAACAAAATTAGTTTAACGCGACATACACTTCGGGACAAGGACATAAGCTAAAAATACCCTAAATACCCTTTACATAACTTAAAAATAAGTTTTGAAGGGTTCGGTATGGCAAAAACACGCTTATACAACTCCAGGGACTATTTGCGACAACTGCGAATGTCTGCTGATACTCGTATTTTTAAATACGAACTTTGTGTAGACATCCAAAAAAAATTTAATCAATAAAATCTTGTATTTTATTGATGAGAATACACAAATATCAATTGTTGCGCAATTTCGGTTATTTTCGTGTTCGTTATAGCGTTTGTCGTAATTAAGCGAAAAACACAACCGTACAACCGAACGAACCGACATCCACGACATTTCTGGGAAAAATCCAAGTTACATATGCCTTATCACCTTTATAATGCCTAAAAATTAGGTTAAAATGGGTTAAACGTGATATAAAGCGACATAACAAGTCTAGGGGCCAAAGCTGTCAACATTTCAAACCTGTTTGCCAGCACCAGTCCATACGGACCATAAGCTTAGGACCATACTGTCCGTAAGCAGGCGCTAGACAGCAGAAACTTAGCTGGCAACCTCTTTTTCAATCCTTGGCCACCAAGCTCGTGATTTTTGCCACTTCTCACCTGCTTTGGACACCTGGGAGGACACTAATCTATACCATTACCCCTGGATGCGAACTTGACATGATTTGGGAGCTCCAAGATCACTATAAATAGGTGATCAAAGTTCCCATTTCAACTTTCTCATTCCAAAATTCTTTCTCCCTCTTTTGGAGTAGTTTCCAGCTGATTGGAGACCTCCTCTCTGGGTTCTTAAGTTTTCCCAAAACACAAGTAAGTACTCTCCCTAGTCTTGTTCATTATTTTAGCTTATTTTGAGCTAAAAGTCAAATAGTTGACTTTCTGTTTGACTTTTGGTTCTAACCATTTTTGGTCAAGTCAAAGTTCAATTGAACTTTGCAACATGATCGTATTCATCAAGGTTATAATCCCTAGCAATTGCACCTTCTGATTACCACGCTTACTAGTCGAAGTGATGAGTCAAAGTTTCGGTCAAAGATGCGTATTATGTGCATTTTACAACCGAACTAATTTCGGTATCAAAACTGTAGGTCCTTTGTACGGATCGTTCTGGTCCTAATTTGGAAAACCTAAGGTAAACGTGTGGAATCCGTTTGCATAGGCGACATTGTAGACAAGTTCTTTAATAGTTTAATCACTGTTTCATTAATGTATAGATGTTACAGATCCTGGAAACACTTGGACAGAGCTTCGTCGTCTAGTTGACAAAATCTCTGAATCTTTCAAATGAGAAACCAAAGACTCCTATATATAGTAGTACAAGTTCGCCCGGAATGAGACATGACCAAGTTCGGGCGAACTTGTCCTTCACAGGACAAGTTCGGACGAACTTGTTCATGTGCTCTACAAGTTCGGGTGAACTTGACTCTCAACATACATAATCTTAACGTTTCGCTCCTAAACACATACTCAACGTAATACGATGACGTAGGCAACAGACATATGCATCAATAGACTCCCCCTTGGATGTTGCCGTAGTCATTAGTCTTCAATTAAGTTCCTGAGTCTTTAATGTTCTCTTGATCTTTATTTCTTGAATAACTTTAACTTCCTTGATCTTCATAGCATCTACAATCCTTTACTCTTTTCTTCTCGAGCTTGTCTTGATAAAACTTTAATCACCATGCTCCCCCTTGCTTTGAGCTTTCTCGTATCTTCAATCAACGTGTTTTATCCAGCTCCCCCTCAACTTCCTGTTTCAAAGTTCCTCAAACTTTCGAATAAATAGATTCAAACTTTGAAATTTTTTAAACACAAGTTAATGACCTTCTCGAGCTTGTCCAAGTTAATGACCTTGAATATCTGATTCATGTATCAAGTTCAACTTAATGGTCTTGATTAAACGTTTTGACACTAAACAGACGTATTTATTCAAATGTAAGTTTCAACTTAATGAACTTTTAAACTTCTCAGATCAATTTGAAATTTTCAAACTTTTGATCAGCAGCTTTAGATTTTGAAAATCAGCATTTCATCATCAGTGGTCAAAACTAAAAGATAATATAATCTTTTTGTTTTTATGTAATGAATATCAAACTCTAAGTATGTACAAACATATTTACAAACATATTTTTGTTGAGTTTGTGTTAAAGGATCATATCAGTTTTCTGAGACAATCACCAGTACCATTGACCTTTTTCTTGACACTAAGTTTTAAACAAATTTACCTAGATTGTCGATATGTTTGTCCTTTTAAACTTTGACACATTTCTCAATTGTTCCAAGATACGTTATGTAGAATTAAGAAACTTCACTTAACTATGGTTCCCATCTCAGAATATACTCCCGCATCAAGATTTCCTAGATTTCATCTTACAGGTGAGTATAGCGTAATTGATATCTGTAACTGGGTTAATGCGAAGCCTTGAGCTCAGGTTAATACCACCGTATCGACAAAGAGATGAAGGCTCGACTGAAAGGTGTGTTCCACTTAAGGAATCTTTTAAGCACTGCAAATGATTAGATCTTTCGATTCTTTTCAGCTTTGCATGCAGTTTAGGGGTTTATAGCAAAAGCATTATAGAAGTTCTAGGCTATTGCTTCCACAAAATTAGAAGAACTTGTATAATACCCCAGATATCAACTATCTATAAAGACCTCCTATCTCAGAATCAGGCAATCTCTCAAACGAAATTTCGGAGTACTAAGTCCATATATCCGAGAGATGTTAATCCACAAGTTTAAGCAGTTGTAAAATTTAGTTTATATCTCAGAAACAATTTACTGAACGTGTAAAGCCTATCGACACATCCACAGTGAGACTTTTTTTTATCACTTTTAAACTTTACAATTCTTTAGCATACTGTGATAGTCCACTGATGTACTATCATTTCCTTTTAACCACAAAAACTCTTTTTGCCTTTTTCAATGTGTTTATACTTTTCGTATATAATATGTTTTTGGATTTTCTGAAATTTTTTTCTCCCCCTAAAATTCAAAAACATAATTTTGGAATTTTTTTTATTTATGGAAAAACATTGACCAACCGATGAGAATCACTTCAATACGCCATCCATTACTGCTTCACAAATTTTCTTTTAAGCACTCTCCCCCTCATGATGACAAAAACCTTGACACTTATGTGTTTATAACAAGTTACTGAACATGAGTTTTGTCTTGTTCAACTATGAGGGTTCTGTGAAATTTTTTAAATTTTCTTCAAAAATTTGTAAAAATTTTCAAGTAAACGTTTATTGGAATGTGTTTTCGAAAAAGTTTCTCCAAAAATTTTCAAAATTTTAGAGTAAATGTTGTTGGAACATGTTTTGTAAAAATGGCCTTTATATATAACATGATAACCCGACCCATCTTCAATGTGTGCCCCAGAACGCCATTCTTAGTAATTTGCGTTCATCTCAGAAGTTTCTGCACAAAAATTCAAACAATTAGTTGAATACTGACACCCAAGCCTTTGCAGTCTTAGGCGTTGTTTCTTCAACCTTAATTTTGATTTTCTGTACACAATCAGTTTTATTTGGAATTTCTCAAGTTTTGGAAAGTCCCCTAACCTTTCAATTTTCACTAATTGTGTAACTTCTTTTTCATTTACCAACCATGTTTGATCTTTCGTTAAAGCTTTCTTGAAATACAATGTAGAAACTTTTTGTTCATTACTATTCGAGGATTCACCAGTTACAAAATTTGAAAACTTAGTAATAACTGGTTTCACCTTGTTTGTAGTTTTGTACATTGTTTCCAAACCTGTGTTGGTACTTTCAAATCTTCAAAATTTTGCTTATCAGTATGAACAGGTTTAGGATTAATTTGAAAACATTTTCTAGCAATGTGTCCAGTTACTCCACATTTATGACACTTCTTGTTATCATACCGATCCTTTTTAGCAAACCATACACTCAAATCATAACATTGATTTGATGTGTGGTATCCATCTTTCCTCTTCGTCTGTAACTTTGAATTGACTTTGAAGCACTGTGGTCCGACCTGCACCACTTATTTACAAATTTTTGTGAGGTTTGATTTACAAATTTTTGGGAATTTCTATAATAATTGGATGACCGTACCGATGTGCTTTTATTTTTCTTTTGAAAGTTTTTAGAATTTTTAAAAATTTGTTTTTCCTTTTGTTTTTGTTCTTCATTCTGCTTAGAAGGTTTTTGCGTTGAGCATTCACCTTTCTCAGTAGATGTTAGAACAGTTTCTTGAAATTTTTCTTTTAGTTTTAAAAATATTTCATTTTTATTATTTTTAGCTCTTTAATCATCGGTATCATCATCACGATCCTCAATTATGACATTGTCATAATTTGTGACTTTATCACTTATTGGAATTTCTTTTTTATTTTCATTGATCGATTTGGACATATCTGATCTAGAATCAATGACGAGGTTACAAAACCTTTCAATTTCTTTTCTAAATCAACAGCTTTATTTTTAGCATTCTCAACATCTTGTTCAAGTTTCCTGATTTTTTCAAGATGCGAGTTTATTATATTTTGGTTTTCAAAAACATTTTTATTTAAAACAAAATTTTCATTTTCTAAAATTATTATTCTATTTTCAAAAATCTTTTCATTTTCTTTTAATTTTTTATTTTCTAATGTCAAACTCTCAAGATTATTCAAGAGTTTGGCATTATCTGCCATATAATCATTCAAATCTACTTTAAAGACTGGGCAGATTGGTTTAGAACTTGAAGACTCATTTGTAGATGTATTTGAAACTTGTGCTTCACAGTTATTTGCCATTATACTCCCTTCTCTCTTCAACTGATCATTTCCTTGATCACTGACAAGATTAGACTTCTTCAGTAATTCCTTCTCATGCCCCTCCAATTTGTCAATAAAAGTGGAAAGCTTGAAAAATTCCTAGCTTGGACTTTCGTTCAGTACCATTAGGTACGTTCTCCATTCGCCCTCTGGAAGAGCATCGGCCAACTTGTCAATATACTCTTCTTCTGTCTTATCAAGTCCATGCCTTCTCATCTGAATTTTTAAATGACAGAAGCGCTCTATCATTTGTTTCATTGATTCACCTTTCAGCATCGTGAAGATATCAAACTCTTTCATGATTAGAACCATCTTGCTCTTAATCATCTCAGCACTATCAAGATATTTAGCACATAGACATTCCACAACTTCTGTGTTGTATCACATTCTGGTAGTAAAATCAAGATATCTTCATTTATCGATTGCTGTAACAAGCTGATCATCTTCTTCTCATGAACATTCTTGTAGAAGAAATTTGCTCGTTTCCAATTCTCGAATTTTTCTTTCCAGCTTTCATACTCGTCCATACTCATCAACTTTGCTCGTTTTCCAAATTTATCTGTCGTTCAAAACACTTGAAAAATTATTAGCCAACATACAATTTTAGTGAAATTTGACTTCTTAATCGACAATATTAACGTATCGGTTTGCTAAAAACGTTGAAATTTTTTTCAAAAACTGTTTTTACCAGATTAGAGTTTTTTTTTTTTTTGGACCATCTGTGACCCCATCCAAAGCCATTTTAGCTTTGGAGACCAATCTTAACTGATCTATTTACTTGATGTGCAGGGACTCTACTTACCTTGATAACTTATGGTATGTAGATAGTGGAGATTACAGACACATGACATGATGTAGAGCCCTTCTCAAGGACTTCATGGCTCATGGGGGGTGATATATCTTTTGGTAATTACTCAAAGGGAAAGGTTTTAGGGTCTGGGTCAGTTCTGGCTGGTAAACTCAAGTTTGAAAATGTGAATTTAATTGACAATCTGAAATTTAACCTGCTGAATGTCTCACAAATTAGTGACAGAGGATATGAATCCTTCTTCACTAAGAAAACTTGTCAAATTGTGGGACCAGAGGTTGTTAAAAAGATTGATCAAATCATTGCTAAGAGCAAAGCACAACTCACTGCACACAGAAGTGGGAATGTGTATGTGGTAGATATGCTAAAAGATAATCCTATGTCTGGAACATTCTTATTCTCAGTTGCTTCTAGCAAAGAGACTGAGTTATGGCAAAGAAGACTTGGACACACAAATCTTAAAACTATCACCACACTCTCAAAACAAAGTCTTGTAAGAGGTTTGCCTCACAAGCAATTTTCCTGTGATGAACATTGTGTTTCCTGTTTAAAAGGCAAACAACATAAAAGTTCTTTCAAATCAATTGAAGAGTCCAAAACAAGCCAGTGTTTACAACTGCTACACATGGACTTGTTTGGCCCAGTGCAAATCATGAGCTTAAAACACAAAAGGTATTGCCTAGTGATAGTTGATGATTTCTCTAGGTTTACAGGGACCTTCTTTCTCCACTCTAAGGATGAAACTGCAGGCATTTTGCAAAACTTTGTCAAACAAGTAGAAAAGCAATTTGATCTTCCAGTAAAAATCTTTAGGAGTGACAATGGAACAGAGTTTAAAAATAGGGAGTTGGATGCTTTTTGTGAGTCAAAAGGAATTGTTAGACAATATAGCATTCCAAGAACTCCAGAGTAAAATGGGGTCGTTGAAAGGAAAAATAGAACTTTAACTGAATCAGCAAGAACTATGCTAGCAGACTCAGGCTTACCCTTTCTTTCTGGGCAGAGGCTGTAAACACTGTTTGCTATGTTCAAAACAGAGTTTTGATTAACCCCAGGCATCAAAAGACGCCTATGGGATTTGGTATAAAATCAAAGCTCTGATTTCCTATTTTAAAGTTTTTGGCTGTCCATGCTTCATTTTGAACTTAAAAGATTCTATATCTAAGTTTGCAGCCAAAGTTGATTGTGGTTATTTTCTGGGATACTCAACCACTACTAAAGCCTACAGAGTTTTTAACTCTAGGACCAAGTGTGTTGAAGAAACTTTGAATGTGAAGTTCAATGAACTTTCATCACTGAAAATCCCAGCAAATCCTGCAGAACTTTTTGATTTAGAAAAATTCACATTTTTGATGTTTATATCAAGCTAGATAATGCAGGTACACCACAACCATCTGAGGAAGACCAAGATCAAGGATATGACTGTGTGCTTCCACAAACAAAAGTCTATTCTTCCAACAGAGGATCAGGTGCTAAAAGCTCTTGTGTAAACTCTGTCACTTCTGGGTCAACAGTGGTTGATCCTCAAACCTCTACCAGTTCCCAAAATCAAACATCTGTTGATAAAAGTCCTACATTTGGGCAGCAAAATCATCAAAATGTTCACCAGCAGAGGTTAGCTCAGGTGATACACATTTGCAACCATCACCTCAAAATGCTATTGTTCCATACCAAGGTGATCTGATTTATCTCAAAAGCCATCCAGCAGATCAAGTTATTGGCAACATCAAATCTGGGGTGCTCACACGGAGCCAATCCCAAAATATTTATCTTTTTGCTGGTTTTCTATCACTCATACAGCCAGTCAAGTACCAAGAGGCACTGAAAGACAACAGCTGGGTAGAAGCCATGCAAGAAGAACTCCTTCAGTTCAAAAGACAACAAGTTTGGGAGCGTGTGCCACTGCCAAAAGATGTAAGTTCAATTGGCACGGTGGGTCTTCAAAAACAAAACGATGAAAGGGGTATTGTTGTCAAAAACAAAGCAAGGCTCATGGTTCAAGGCTACAGACAAGAAGAAGGTATAGACTATGATGAGACCTTTGTTCCTATAGCAAGGTTGGAAGCTATTCGCATGTTCTTAAGTTTTGCTGCTAACCACAACATAAAGGTGTTTCAAATGGATATAAAGAGTGCATTTTTGTATGGAAAAATCAAAGAAGAGGTGTATGTCTATCAACCTCCAGGTTTTGAAGATGCATTCCATCCTGATCATGTCTACAAGCTCAACAAAGCATTGTATGGCTTGAAACAAGCACCAAGGTCCTAGTATGAAACTCTATCCACTTTTCTCTTATCCATAGGGTTTTCTAGAGGTAAAATAGATAAAACCCTATTTTTAAAATGGAAAGGAAAAGATCTGATGCTTGTCCAAATTTATGTGGGTGACATCATTTTTGGATCCACAAGCACTACTATGTGTGAAGAGTTTCGAAAACTCATGGCAGCAGAGTTTGAGATGAGTGCAATGGGTGAGCTCTAATGTTTTCTTGGTCTCCAAGTTAAACAATTGCACAATGGTACATTTATCCATCAAAACAAGTATGTGAAAGAACTGCTTAAAAAGTTTGATATGGATTATTGTAAACCATGTAGCACACCCATGGCAACCTCCAAGCTAGTCACCATTGATGGTAAAGATGACCTTGTTGATCAAACTCTTTACAGTAGCATGATTGGGTCTTTATTGTACCTAACTGCATCAAGACCAGACATCATGTTTGCAACATGTGTTTGTGCCAGATCACAGGCATTACCTAGAAAGTCTGATCTTATTGCTATAAAAAGGAAATTCAGATACATAAAAGGTGCTCCCACACTTGGTATCTGGTATCCAGCTAATGGAAATATTGAGCTTTCAGGTTTTTCAGATAGTGACTTTTCTAGGTGCAAAACTACAACGAAGTCCACATCAGGAGGATGTCAATTCCTAGGTGATTGTCTAGTGTCTTGGCAAAGCAAAAAGCAGTAGCAGTTTCAACATCCACTGCTGAGGCAGAGTATATTGCTGCTGCTAGCTGCAATGCTCCACTCTTGTGGCTTCAAAATCAGTTGTTGAATTTTGGTGTAACTGCACTAAAGACTCCACTCAAATTGGACAGTCAAGCTGCTGAAAACATCATTAAAAATTCAGTTTCTCATTCAACTACAAAGCACATTGACATCAGACATCACTTTGTGAGAGATTGCTATGAAAAAGGTTTGATTTTTTTGCATCATGTCCATACTTCAGATCAATGGGCAGATGTTCTAACCAAGGCATTGGATACAAGTTTTCTTGTAAATCCATATGTACATAGCATCAAAATGTTTTCAGAAAATCAAAAATTCCTTAAAAATAGTTAAAATTGAAACTTTTCAATAAATCTTTAAAAGTCTGATCATAACATCTGATTGCTAAAAACCTCTGATAGGCTTCAAAATCTTATCCACTGTTAAAGTGTATCATCTGATTTCCATTTTTACCGTCTTTTCAAAACACTGATAGCTATCCACTGATAGTGTTAAAAATCAGTATTGTCCAATCCCCTGTCCTAAGACAGTGGTTTGCCACCTCAACGGTTATTTTTCTCATTAGAGGTTACACGTGGACAGATGTTAGCCATCAGATCTTGCAACAGATGCCACGTCATGTTCACTTTTTCAAAACCCTATAAAAACCCTGTTTTATCTTTCATCAGTGTTTACCCTAAACTTTGTCGATTACAAAAATCTCAAAACAGTTTTTCTCTCTAACACCATGGCTCCCAAATCAAAATCTTCGAAGAAATCCACTCAAGAACTTCCACCCTTCACTCTTATAATCAAAACCCCACATAATTATATCGCCATACTTGAAGAAACCGACGCCAATACTCGTTATCATCCAATGATTCGAATTTTGCAAAAGTCGAAATTCAAGCACATTTTAACAGTCAAAGTGTCACACCCCGACTCGTAGCGGAAGACAAATGCAGGGTGCGGCAGACACGTGGTAATTCTCCATAGTTTAAAAACATGATATCATAAATAGGGAGAACCTCGGTTACAACATATTGTCAGTATCATATTACACACCATAAGTTTTATTACAGTACTACGAGCTATCACAGCTCTTATTCTGAGACAGTTCACTACTACAGCCATCCACACACACGTCTCTTACTCTTGCTTCGCTTTACCTGAAATGCATGTTAGTTTTAAAAAGGTAAGCTAAACGCTGCGTGAGTCCCACTAGTTTAGTTGTTGTGGAACAATAGGTTAAGAAGTTTAATTGCACTAGTTACAGTCACAGTCATTGTCACGGTCATAGTCACAGTCAAAGTCACAGTCACGATCATGGTCACAGTCACTCCGTGCCAGACAGACTAATCATCGCACCGGGTCGTGTGACCTCAGACACTTCCCACCGGGCCGTGTCAAGACAGGCACGTCATCCCGGCAACTAAGTCATGTTTCCCTGTAGTTATGCCTAGTTAACATAACCGAATTTAGGACACGTGTAGTTACATAGTCACCGACACCCAGTGTCACCTAGACACTGCCTGGAGCAACTGGGTTAGTCAAAACAATAGTGCTATCCACTGCCCATGGCTTACGCCAATCACCTGTAGAGGGGAGGTAGGTCGTGTGTTAGATGATTCATATCATCACAAGTTGGTGCAACTAACACAGTTTGTAACATGCAAGTCATTACAGAAAACAGTGAAACAGTTTACAAGTGTGAGAGTAAAAATCAATCCCAAATTAGTGTATTCAACACAGTTTGTAACATGAAGTAAAACAATAAAACAGTTAAAAGCGGGGTAATGAAACTCACAGTGCCAATAAGGGTCTCAACGCACGAGTGGTCGAATAGCTGGATCAACTTTAATGACACACATGCAAACATGGACTCAAATCAGTATCTAAGCTGGTAATGGTTATAACTTGTATCGGGTCAGGAGTTTTCCCTCCGGATCGAGTCTATAGGACACTGGTATGGTGATGGACGTCAGGGTAGTATTAGTTTTCAGTTTGGCTTCTGGGCACTGATTCGCGTGCCAGCCAAAGTCAGTAGTTTAAAGTGTTCGGATAACGGTATGGGATTACTAGTAGTGCCAACACGTGGTTATTAAAAAATGATTAACTTTCCATTAAGGGAGTCTGAGTGTTCGGGGGGTCTAAGTTGCCCAAATTTTTGAGTTTCCATTTTCACCGTCGGGAATTTTCCCGAATTGTCTTAGAGCACACCCATAGTGCCCAAATTGCCCGGGAATCTCCCGGAATACTCCCAGTGTTTCAACTATAGCATTTTTCGGGTTGGTTCAGTTCCCGGTTCCGGCAGGTTCGTTACACGGTAAGCTGCCGAAATGATTTAAATAACTTATTTTTAATCCAAATAAATTCCCATTTAATCTAGAATTGGAGTAAAAATGTATAAAAATTTATATAACTCAGTAAAAAATTAGTAGATCATGAGATCAATTTCTGGGAATTTATTTGGGTAATTTTTTATTTAAATAAATTATTTATAAATCCATAATTAACCACATGATTTGTAACCCAAATCAAAACTCCACCGATTGAATCCAAATTTTTCCAGATCATTCCCCATATGTTCCTTAGTATCTCTATAAAATTTGGTGATTTATTGAATCCGTTTCATATTTTTCCTGAAATTCTTTCAGTAAAACAGTTAAAAATTCACCAAAATCGTAGAAAATTCCAAAAATTCTAAAATCCTACATCACCACACCAAATTTAAGCTCAATCCAAGTTACACTGACCAAGTTATAAGCAAAACAATTTATTGCCTATGCTACTTTCGGTTCTCGGGCGATATACCTAGCGAAAGCTTCGATTCCAAGCGCTTCTTGTGAGTCCAGAAGTGTGTGAAAGCTATATTCAGTACCTACAGACCATGTACAATCCAAATATGCTAGAAATTTGGTCAATCAAGCTTTAATTCATTGTTTTTCAGTTAACTGAATTGTTATGAGATTTTTGTCGAATAAGAGTTGATTAGGGTATCAAACCCCATTGATTAGCAACCATGGCTGCCATATAACAACAGGGGTTATATGTGGTGTTCATGTTCAGCCCTAAAACTTGATAAAACCCCCCAAATTCATGGATTAAAAAGCGTTTTTTTCGGCTAGAAATCACGTTTAATCGAAGAAACGGACTTAGAATCATAAGTATCAAGGTTAATACCTTTGATTTAGTGAAGTTTATGAAGAACTCAGCTGCAAATCAGGTGTATTATGGCAGGTTCCTTTGAGAAATTGGAGTATTTTTTTGTGAAAAGTTGAAATATAATTAAAATAAATATATATATATATATATATATAATAGGGGGGAGAATGGCGACCTAAAGCTGGGTCCCAAGGCCACCTCATGCTTTGGTTTGCGTGATAAAAGATAATGCTTATCTTACAGATAAGGATCGGGTCGTTTTCGGGTCCAGCGAGCTTTCTCGATTTGCGTGACGGACTCTGTTTTGCGCGTACTTAGTGTCAAAAGACACGGTTTTAAAAATTATGCATAACCGTCTAAACATCCGAACCCAGATACATTTTGATCGTAGAAGTTTCTTTTAACGTTCGTTTAAGTGTTTTTAAGCTTGATCGATCGTTCCTTGCACATTCGATTGCCTTAAATTATGCCCGGAACGAATGCGTTTCCCCAACCGGGAGCTGCTTCGTTTTGCGTGCCCGGGCTTTGATTATTTTTAGACCTTATGTCACAGTCTATGGCATAAATGTAAGTTTCTCCTGGAACTCAGAATCTTAAATAAGGCTACCGATAATCTAATAATCAACTTCAAAGGTCTAATGCGTTGTTAAACGTCAAGTCTCCGTTTAACACGTGGTTCAAGGCTAAGGACACCAACCTCGCATCGTTGGTCCTTAGCAGTGTCATATCAACCATGACGTGTTCTTATATTCCTCCGAGATATAACATATATCGTTTCACACCACACACAAGTCATGAAATTTCACAAGGTTTACACACAATGATAGTTTTAGTCATGCTTTAAGTTTAGGACCAATTAAGGTGTACCTGGTTTCGTCATGGGTATCACAGTCTCCCCTGGTTAAGAAATTTCATCCCCGAAATTTACTTTGTCATGCTACGGAAGAGGTGAGGGTATTTTCTACGGAATTCATCCTTCCGTTCCAGGGTATATTCAGGCCCTTGATTAGAGTTCCACCGGACTTTAACGAGTGAAATTTTATTATTTCTTAACTGTTTGACTTTACCATCAACTATTTCCACCGGCTCTTCCACAAAGTGTATGCCTTCTAGAGGTACCGGGATAGCTTCGCCTGACAGGCATTTCTTCAGGTTTGATACATAGAAGACATTGTGAATGGCACTAAGTTCGGTTGGTAACTTCAACCGATAAACCACCGGACCTACCTTGGCTAGGATCTCGTATGGCATGATGTAGCGCGGGGCTAACTTTCTTGACTTTCCAAATCGGATAACGCCTTTCCATGGCGATACCTTTAACAGAACTCGTTCACCTACTTTGAACGATAAGGGTTTTCTGCGCACATCGGCCCAACTCTTCTGTCGGCTCTGAGTGGCTTGTAAACGCTTTCAGATCTGATGGACCTTATCAGTTGTTTCCTGAACTAGTTCAGATCCCGTCAGCTGATTGTCGCCCACTTCGGCCCAACAAAGGGGTGATCGGCACTTTCGACCATAGAGCGCCTCGTATGGGGCTGCTTGAATTCTACTATGCTAACTGTTGTTATGTGAAAATTCCACTAGTAGGAGATGCTTGTCCCAACTTCCTCTGAAGTCCTGGACACAAGCACGAAGCAAGTCCTCTAGTGTCTGAATCGTGCGTTCCGATTGGCCATCAGTTTGGGGATGATAAGCAGTACTCAGATCGATGCGCGTCCCCAAAGCCTCTTGTAGTTTCTGCCAGTATCGCGAAGTAAACTGGTTGTCTCGATCGGAAATAATAGCAATCGGGACACCATGTCTAACTACTATTTCATTAGTATAAATTTCGGACAACTGGTCGGTCTTATACGTAGTGCGGATCGGAATAAAATGCGCGGATTTGGTCAATCGATCTACGATTACCCAGATTGCATCATGACCACGAGGCATTTTCGGGAGATGGGTCACGAAATCCATCGTGATTTGTTCCCACTTCCACTGCGGTATCTCGGGTTGTTGCAACATCCCCGAGGGTTTATGATACTCGGCCTTGACTCGCGCACAAGTCAAGCATTGGCTCACGTATTCGGCCACGTCCTTTGTCATTCCCGGCCACCAATAAAACTCTTTCAGGTCATGGTACATCTTATCTGCACCGGGATGAATCGAATATTTCGATTTATGAGCCTCGTCCATTATTAATTGTCTCAGCTCCACTCTCGCAGGAATCCACACTCGATTCTTAAAGTACAATACCTCATCTGTTTTCCTTACAAAACTTTTCTCGTTCCCGTGCAATCCTTCACTGGGTAACTGGCTTTCCTCCAGGGCTTGCATCTGCGCGCTCCGGATTTGATCTATCAGACTTGTCTGCACGATCATTCCCAAGGCTCTTACTCGAAGAGGCTTAATTCGATCCTTCCTACTTAACGCATCTGCTACCACATTAGCTTTCCCCGGGTGATACTTTATCTCACAATCATAATCATTTAACAATTCCACCCATCTGCGTTCCTCATGTTCAAATCTTTCTGGTCGAAGATATGTTGGAGGCTTTTGTGATCGGTATATATAGTACACTTGGTACCATATAAATAATATCTCCAAATCTTTAACGCGAATATAACTGCTCCTAGTTCCAGGTCATGAGTCATGTGATTCTTTTCGTGCACCTTTAGTTGCCTAGAAGCATACGCGATAACTTTATTCCTTTGCATAAGGACACATCCAAGTCCTTGTCGCGATGCGTCGCAATATACGACAAAGTCGTCATTGCCTTCGGATAACGTCAAGATTGGGGCCTCACATAACTTTTTCGTTAATAGCTGGAACGCTGTTTCTTGGTCCTCACCCCATTCGTACCTTCTATCCTTCTGCGTCAATGCGGTTAACGATTGTGCGATACTAGAGAAGTTTTCAATGAAGCGACGATAATATCCTGCCAATCCCAAGAATTTCCGTATTTCTTTTGGGGATTTTGGCGCTGGCCAGTTCTTGATTGCTTCTATCTTTCTTGGATCTACATGAATTCCATGTTGATCCACCACATGCCCTAGAAATTGTACAGCTTGTAACCAAAAGTCGCACTTAAATAACTTAGCGTAGAGTTGTTCGGTCTGTAGTATCTCCAAGATAGCACACAAATGATGCTCGTGCTCATCCTTGGTCTTGGAGTAACTCAAGATATCGTCAATGAAGACAATGACAAATTTGTCAAGGTATGGCTTACATACCCTGTTCATGAGGTCCATGAATACCGCAGGTGCGTTAGTTAACCCAAAGGGCATAACCAGGAATTCGTAGTGGCCGTAACGAGTTCGAAATGCGGTCTTCGGAATATCGTCCTCTTGGACCTTCACTTGATGGTAACCTGACCGAAGATCTATCTTAGAAAAGTATCAGGCTCCTTGCAACTGATCAAAGAGATCATCGATTCTTGGAAGGGGGTAACGATTCTTGATAGTGACTTTATTCAATTCCAGGTAGTCAATGCACATTCGGAAGCTACCAACCTTCTTCTTTACAAACAAAACTGGGGCTCTCCAGGGGGAATAACTAGGACGGATAAACCCATGATCGAGTAACTCGTGCAACTGCGAAGATGACTCTTGCATCTCAGACGGTGCAAGACGATATGGGGCCTTGGCAACGGGTGTCGTTCCCGGTATTAAGTCGATGCGAAACTCGACTTGCCGATTGGGCGGCAATCCCGGCAATTCCTCCGGGAACACATCAGGATATTCACATACCACTGGTATGTCTTCAATACGCTTCCCGGATGGCTCCTCCGACGTGACACAGCTAAGAACACGTCACATCCCTGTTGTATACATTTCAATGCCTTAAGGTGAGATATAAGGTTCAACGTGGCGCCTAACTTCTCTCCTTGCACCATAATTGCATCCGTGGGGGATAAAGTAATCTTCACAACCTTTTGTTCACATAACACCTCCGCATGATGGTCGGACAACCAGTCCATTCCTACGACAATATTAAAACTACCCAATTCTACTGGTAAAAGGTCAATAGTAAACTGGTAACCGTTAAGGGTTAGAGGGCAATTAACAAAAAGTTGGTGACTGGTAACTGGTTTCCCGCTGGCAAGTTCAACGGTATCGGGGTGTTTCAGGTCAACAGCAGGCATATTCAAGAGTGACAAAAATGCAATCGACACATAATTTCTATCGGCTCCCGTATCAAATAATACTGAAGCAAATTGATTGGAAACGAGGAACGTACCTGAAACCACGTTGGGATCCTGGCGTGCGTCACCAGGTCCCATGACAAAGGCACGACCTCGGGCTGCATTCGAGGTAGATGCTTGGTTCTGAGTGTTCCTTCCTGCCATCTACCGGGCTAACTTCAGACAACTGTTTCGAAAATGCTCTGTGCTGCCACAACCAAAGCATGCACGGGGATAGGCAACCTGTGGGGCTGGTTGATGAGGTCGTTGCTGAAGAGGTTGAGGCCTAGCAGGTTGAAAACGAGTTGGTTTGGGATTGGGTTCCACGGTCATCTTGTAGTCCTTGGCAAAATGCCCATTGTTATGACACTTCGAGCATACCACTGCTCGGCATATACCAGAGTGGTAGAAAGCGCATTTATTTCACTTTGGGGCCTTTCCTTTGTAACCATCAAAGTTACCCGTGGGGGTAGTCATGGCATAGTTCTGGCTAGTGTTTCTCCCCCTCTTTGGCGCTGCTGCCCTTTCGCGGCTATTCTCCTGGGCTTCCCGCTTGTTTCTGGCCGGCTCTCCCGGCATTGTCAAAATCTTATGCCTAACCATGTCATATATAACGGGACCCGACCTGGCTACCACCTCATGCATGGTTTGGTATTGCACCGAATTAATGATGCTCCTCACTTCTGGGGCCAGTCCCCAGATATACCTTTCGATCCTCTTAGACTCTGGTCGGATGATGTCTGGCAAAATACGCGCCAGTTCATTGAAACGGTTAGTATAACCTACATGATCTGCACCTTGCATATGCAGGTTCCAGAACTCGTGCTCAAGCTTCTGAATCTCATGAGTTGGGGAAAACCTTTCCCTCATCAGAATCTTGAGATCATCCCAAGTCATAGCATTAATCGCGTCTTGTCCACCAGTTTAAAGCATGGTTAAGAAAGGTACAGGTGGTATACTTAACTGCGCAATTAGCAGGACAATTGCTTATGTTAAGTACTGACTCTGACTTCTCGACCCATTTCACAAACCCGTTAGGTCCCTCAGTACCATTGAATTCCATCGGTTTGCATTCCATGAAATGCTTATATGTGCAAACCGGCCTACCATTATTCTGATTATCGTTCTGACCTACCGGCCCGGGTTGTAGATTCGGTTGCGGGTTAGCATTAATGGCGGCGCTAACCTGCGCCACAATTGTGGGAATAACAGCTTGGAGTTGTTGCGCTATCAGTTGCGCAATTTCTGCCTTAGTCATCTGTGGGGGCGCGTTTCGGGGCCATTCTATTATAAACAATAGATGTCTAGGTATCAATGTCACGCATCCAGTTAACACATATCACACATTTCATCACACACATGATTCCACGGTACATATAGTCAAAAGCATCGTCATATATATATATATATATATATATATATAATATATATATATGTCATCCTCATACAAGCGTCAAAATTTCACATAGACTTAACCCATAAGGCCAGTGCTTAGATGTGCTGTCAAAATGTGTCACCATAGTGACGTACAGACTCGATGCCACAAAAGCACTAACCAGTAAAATGTGAAAATACTATAACTGCATCACCACCTCGACATGGGTATAACCCAGTGCTTGGTAGGATGTACCAAAGATACATCATCTCTATCTATACTGTAAGAAAACCATACTAAGAACGCCACAACCACCATGCCAATCCACCAAAACCTACGACCAAACCTACAATAGCACCGATGCATCCGTATACCGATGCACATAAATGATCCTGCTCATGGTGCACATACCCCATACCCTGCTGTAGCGCGATGATCGCCTGCTGTAAGACGATCAAGTAGTCTCCCATCGACCGCCTCTGCTGCTCATCCTCATCCCGTGCCATCTGTAGTAATAAAATCTGCTCAAACAGAAATCCCATCAAGCTGCTCTCGGTGATGGGAGCGGGCACCTCCTGAGGAGGAACAAGTATACCCCAGACGGGTGGAGAAGGCTCTCTAAATGGCTGGGAAGGGCCCCCTCGCTCATATTTGTGAAACGGGGAAGGGCCCCCCCCCCCCCCGAGGTGGGATCAAAACACGAGCAGTGAAGTGGTGCTGGGTCCCTATAGGTATAGGTGTCGGACGAATAGGAGACCTGGGTGGTGTGAACATGGGTACAAGCGTAAGCACCCTCTGACGAGCTGTCTGTTGGAGGCCAAACGTTGGTATCTCAAGAGAGCTAGATGAGGAGGGTGAATAAGTACTCGGAGTGGAAGGAGTGTAAGGGTCAGGCGGTGTCTCGGGTGACGGTAAGCGAGGTGCTACCGGCTCCCACTCCCAATGCCCTGTGGTGGGAGTAGGGCTCCTAGGAATAGGTCTTACGGGTATGGCAACATCGGGGGTACGACTATGCTCCGAGGAGCTAGTCGGATGGTGAGGTGGGGAACGGTAGGCGCTCGAGGCTTCCCCCCGCGCCTAGTACGAGTTATGGGTGGGTAAGGACCACAACAATACCCAGAAGGATCTGTCGAGTAACTAGATGACAAGAGGGGTGTCAACGGATCCTCCTCAGGATCAGTCTCCATTTGCGAAGTCGACTGATGACTCGAACGATCAGACATGCTACCTGAAAAAGAAAACCACACACCATGCTGAGTGGACTGACCCAAAATACCGAACTTAACATTCCACCAATATACACATAAGCACATATCGCACGCAGTTTCAATTTTTACAATTTATAAAAATTTCTTGCGGTTGGTGACGTTAGTAGATGATTTCCGTCCTATCTCAATGACGTTTCAAGAATCCCCAAGTATGAGTAGATAAATTATGGTGTTCCGGACCATAATAATTTATTTGCCCCACCAGGGTTTCCTGGTAATAGCCGTACTACTCAATTTCTAAAGGTTCTCAGCGTGTGGAGACTAACTTAGGATTATAATCTAGGTTCTTTTAGAGATACCTAGTTTGCTATAACCGAAGGCCCTGATACCATCTTTTGTCACACCCCGACTCGCAGCGGAAGACAAATGTAGGGTGCGGCAGACACGTGGTAATTCTCCATAGTTTAAAAACATGATAACATAAATAGGGAGCACCTCGGTTACAATATATTGTCGGTATCATATTACACACCATAAGTTTTAGTACATTACTACGAGCTATCACAACTCTTATTCTGATACAGTTCACTACTACCGCCATCCACACGCACGTTTCTTACTCTTGCTTCGCTTTACCTGAAATGCATGTTAGTTTTAAAAAGGTCAGCTAAATGTTGCATGAGTCCCACTAGTTTAGTTGTTGTGGAATAATAAGTTTTAACAAGTTTAATTGCACTAGTTACAGTCACAGTCACTGTCACGGTCATAGTCACAGTCACAGTCACGATCATGGTCACAGTCACTCCATGCCAGACAGACACATCATCACACCGGGTCGTGTCACCGCAGACACTTCCCACCGGTCCGTGTCAAGACAGGCACGTCATCCGGCAACTAAGTCATGTTTCCCTGTAGTTATGCCTAGTTAACATAACCGAATTTAGGACACGTGCAGTTGCATAGTTACCGACACACAATGTCACCTAGACACTGCCTGGAGCAACTGGGTTAGTCAAACCAATAGTACTATCCACTGCCCATGGCTTACGCCAATCACTTGTAGAGGGGAGGTAGGTCGTGTGTTAGATGATTCATATCATCACAAGTTTGTGCAATTAATACAGTTTGTAACATGCAAGTCATTACAGAAAACAGTGAAACAGTTTACAAGTGGGAGAGTAAAACTCATTCCCAAATTAGTGTATTCAACACAGTTTGTAACATGCATTCACCCCAAGTAAAACAATAAAACAGTTAAAAGCGGGGCAGTGAAACTCACAGTGCCAATAGGGGTTTCAACACACGACTAGTCGAATAGCTGGATCAACTTTAATGACACACATGCAAGCATGGACTCAAATCACTATCTAAGCTGGTAATGGTTATAACTTGGATCGAGTCAGGAGTTTTCACTCCGGATCGAGTCTATAGGACACTAGTATGGTGATGGACGTCAGGGTAGCATTAGTTTTCAGTTTGGCTTCCGGGCACCGATTCGCGTGCCAGCCAAAGTCAGTAGTTTAACATGTTCGGATAAAGGTACGGGAATACTAGTAGTGCCAACACGTGGTTATTCAAAAATGATTAACTTTCCATTAAGGGAGTCTGAGTGTTCGGGGGGTCTAGGTTGCCCAAATTTGAGTTTCGATTTTCACCGTCGGGAATTTTCCTGAATTGTCTTAGAGCACACCCATATTGCGCAAATTGCCCGTGAATCTCCTGGAATACTCCCAGTGTTTCAACTATAGCATTTTTCGGGTTGGGTCAGTTCCCGGTTCCGGTAGGTTCGTTACACGGTAAGCTACCGAAAATGATTTAAATAACTTATTTTTAATCCAAATAAATTTCCATTTAATCTAGAATTGGAGTAAAAATCTATAAAAATTTATATAACTCAGTAAAAATCAGTAGATCATGAGATCAGTTTCTGGGAATTTATTTTGGTAATTTTCTTATTTAAATAAATTATTTATAAATCCATTTTTAACCACATAATTAACATAAAATACTTTCAGATGTTCAAAAATTCCGAAAACATTCCTGAACCTTCTATACATGTCCAGAAACATCTCCAAAAATTTTGAGAATTTCTGATTTCATTTTGGTGTGTTTTCGGCTACCGAAAACTCCTAAAAACACGGATTTTTAACCCAAACCAAAACTCAACCAATGGACTCTTAATTTTCCAAGATCATTCCCCCATATGTTCCTTAGTATCACTGTAAAATTCACCAAAAATTCTTTCTGCAAAAAAGTTAAAAATTCACCAAAAATCATAGAAAATTCTAAAATTTTACGTGGACCTTTCTGACAATACCCTAAATCACCATACCAAATTTTAGCCCAATCCAAGTTACACTGACCATGTGATAAGCAAAACAATTTACTTCCTATGCTAGTTTCGGTTCTCGGGCGATATATCTAGCGAAAGCTTCGATTCCAAGCGCTTCTTGTGAGTCCAGAAGTGTGTGAAGGCTACATTCAGTACCTACACACCATGTACAATCCAAATATGCTAGAACTTAGGTCAATCAAGCTTTAATTCATTGTTTTTCGGTTAACTGAATTGTTATGCGATTTTTGTCGAATAAGAGTTGATTAGGGTATCAAACCCCATTGATTAGCAACCATGGATGCCATATAACACCAGGGGTTATATGTGGTGTTCATGTTCACCCCTAAAACTTGTTAAAAACCCCAAAATTCATGGATTAAAAAGCGTTTTTCGGCTAGATATCGCGTTTAATCAAAGAAACGAACTTAGAATCATAGGTATCAAGGTTAATACCTTTGATTTAGTGAAGTTTATGAAGAACTCAGCTGCAAATAAGGTGTATTATGGCAGGTTCCTTTGAGAATATGGAGTATTTTTTTGTTAAAAGTTGAAATATAATGAAAATAAAAATATATATATATATATAATCGGGGGAGAATGGCGGCCTAAAGGTGGGTCCCAAGGCCACCTCGTGCTTTGGTTTGCGCGATAAAAGATAATGCTTATCTTACAGATAAGGATCGGGTCGTTTTCGGGTCCGGCGCCGTTCTCGATTTGCGTGACGGACTCCGTTTTGCGCGTACTTAGTGTCAAAAGATTCGGTTTTGAAAATTATGCATAACCGTCTAAAAATTCCAACCCAGTTATGTTTTGATCATAAAAGTTTCTTTTGACGTTCGTTTAAGTTTTTTTAAGCTTGATCGATCGTTCCTTGCACATTCGATTGCATTAAGTTATGCCCGAAACGAATGCGTTTCCCCAACCGGGAGCTGCTTTATTTTGCGTGCCTAGGCTTTGATTATTTTTAAACCTAATGTCACAGTCTATGGCACAAATCTAAGTTATTTCTGGAACTTGGAATCTTAAATAAGGCTACCGAAAATCTAATAATCAACTTCAAAGGTCTAATGCGTGTTAAACGTTAAGTCTCTGTTTAACACGTGGTTCAAGGCTAAGGACACCAACCTCACATCGTTGGTCCTTAGTAGTGTCATGTCAACCATGACGTGTTCTCAGATTCCTCCGAGATATAACATATATCGTTTCACACCACACACACGTCATGAAATTTCACAAGGTTTACACACAATGATAGTTTTATTCATGCTTTAAGTTTAGGACCAATTAAGGTGTACCTGGTTTTGTCATGGGTATTACACAAAGACCCAATTTACATTGATTCTCTTAGAGATTTTTGGAAAAATGCAAAGGTTCACTCATCTGCTGTTGGTGTTCCTTACACAATAATCTCAAGAGTAGGGGGACTGTTGATGCAAATTAGCCCCCAATCAATCTCTCAAATTTTCAAGTTAAATGGCATACAACACCCTGTGTCATTTCCTCAAAATGAGATCCAAGCAGAGCTTTTGGAAAGAGGTTATGAAGGCCAGATGAAAGGTATGACAATTTTTAAACCTAACTTTCCTGCTGAGATGAGATTTTTCTTTCACACAATTCTTACTTGTCTCTCAGCAAAAACCACTGGTTTCAATGAAATCCAATTGAACATGCAATATCTGGGGTATGCAATTTTAACTGACACATATTTAAACTACTCTCAGATATTGTTCAATGATCTTGTGAACAATTTTAAAAATATTGAAAAAAGAAAAGCTTTTTTGATGCATCCACGTTTCCTGAGTGTTTACTTACAGGATCAAATTAAAGGTCCTGAAAGTAAACAAGGCGCTGTGATTAACCCAGGCCGCCTTAGTCATGAAACTTCACCAGAATAACAAACCAAGATAAAGTTGTGAAGGCACAAGTAGGGGAGGTTGAGCAAGTTTTACTTGAACAAAATGTTCAAACTCAACCTCTTTCTACTGAGCCCACTGCTCTTGGTGATAAGGGCACCACAACCGCTGCTCTGAAGCCCACACCAAAAATCTCCAAAAAGAAAACCAAAACAATTTCCAAAAAGCTCACCAAACCTAAAAAGGGTCCTCTGGAAGATGAGATCCCAGAGGTTAACCCAGTGACAGCACCAAAGTCACAAACCACTGCTGCTACTTCTTCACAGCAGATGGTTCAAAGATCTCCAACCGGCTTTGAAACTCCCTCCTTCTTCCTCACAAAAGGAAAAGGTTGTAGACACAGGGACACCACTTTATGAAGCTCTAGATCCACTTGGCTCTATCTTCCACAGCCCCTCACCCAGGGTAATGTCGCTTTCTACACAACCACTTTCACCAATACCTTCACTTCCACCCATAATTGTACCATTGCTGAATGCAATTGAATTAGTTCAGACACAAACCAGCACTTCTCAACAACCTATTACTGAGAATATAATTCATCATGAGGCTGGGTTTGATTCTTTACATTGCTAGCACATCAGCAAATGAAGAGGCTACATCCCTTGGGTTACATGTAACCCTTGGTGATAGTTCAACACAAGCAGCCACTACAATTGCTGAACTCCCAAGTTCTCAATTGGATAGTGGTTTCATTACTAAGACTTGGTTGAAGGCAACCACTGATGAGGCAACAACTGTTACCTCCGTTGTGGGAAGTCCCCAGTACCAAGACAAAGGGGAATCTATGTTTGAAGCTGGTCCTAAAACCACTGCTCATGATGACATAGATATAACTACCACCACTGGTAGGAGTTTAGATGATCCTATTAATTAGGTGATGAGCTAAAATTTTAGGATTTGACAGAGAGAGTGACAAGGATAGAAAGTTCTGTTGATGAAATCAAAAGTTTACTGAAGCAGATGATAGCTACCAAAAGTCAACCCTCTGTTCTATCCACTGCTGATCTCAAAGAAGCTCTTAACCCTCTGTTTCAACATCAACAACATTATTTGGATCTACAACACAAGCATCAGATGAATGATGTTAGGAACATGTTTGAATCAAGGTATCAAGACACTGCTGCAGACATTAAAGCCATCAAAGCATATCTACTCACAGCCACTGGCCATGCACCTCCAACGGTTATATTTGTTACAACAGATGAAGCCAAAAAGGGGGAGAAACCTTTGGGTCCAAAGAAGTTAACAATAGATGATGATAAGGCCAGACCTACCGTAAATATTCCAAGGCCTGATGGTTCAAAGAAGATTGATTTAACTGATGAAATTGGCCAAGGCAAGGACTAGTCACAAGAAGAATGTGATTGAGGAGAGCAGAGTGTTGGTTGAGAAAAAGATTGATCAGCAAAAAGATAAAGGAGAGGTTGGTACTTCATCAAAAAGGATACCTGCTAGAAAATCCAGGCAACCAACATCCACACCTCCTAAAACTAAGCCTGCAACCAATCCAACCATTAAAACCTCTGCCTCTCAAAAACCTATCAAATCTTCCAAATCACAACCCACATCCACACAAGCAGATGTTACAGCACCTGTTGTGTCAACATCTGTTGATACAGCAGAGGTTGCAACAAATGCAACTCTATCCACTACCATGATCACATTTCCCACATCAACCCATCCATTATCCACACCACCAAAAATCCCACAACCACCATCACCCACTCTAAGGTTTAAAAGGAGGAAAATCACAAAAGTGATAAATGATGATGAGATCTCTGCACCTCTTCCACTATCATCAACACCAGTGACCTCCACATCAGTGCTTACAACATCTTAAACTCTTAAAGTCACTCCTGCATCAAAGTTGTATCCTCTTGATTTACCAGCAGTCAGGGAAGAGATCCTAAGTTTCTTTTCAGAGGATGACCCTGACAAAAGAACAATCCTATCCCTTGATGGTTATCCAAGACCTGCAAATGTTGATGATTACCTGGGATTGAAACGGAAGCAAGCAGAGGATATTACCATAAGAGAATCAGCTGGTAAAAATGATAGAGAAATACAGATTGTCATGTCCTTTCAACTGAGTAAAGTCACCATTTTACAAAACTTTATCAAAGATCTGAGCAACCAGTTTAAGCTGCTCAAAAGTGAACTCATTGAGTATATTATGGAAAAGAAGATGTATAAGACAACAATGGCACAGTTCAGGGATTGGAGCATAGATGAGCTAAGAGAAGAAATCAACAGAATGCAAGAAATGTTGAAAGACCCTCTCAAAAAACCAACTCCTCCCAACTGGGATTTATACAAGAAAGATATGACTGAAAGTGCCTTGAAGTTGAAGAGAATGAAGCAAGAACTGATTCAGAATCATTATGGTTCCAAAAACCAAGTGATGAGATGGGGTAAGGTGAGGGTGATAGACACCTACAAATGTTTGGTAAGAAAGAAGGAAAAAGGATCCATCCATGCCTCCTAAGCCTGATTATTCAAATGAAGATGCTATCCTCAGATCTCAACTCTCCAAAAAGTCCAACTCAACATCTGCCCATTCCACACTTGTCCAGCTACACAGGAAAAAACAAGGGGAGATGTCTGAAAAGACTGACAAAGAGTTTGAGAATATATTTATCAAAGAAGGGATTCAGAACATGATTGATTATCCAACAGATGATAGAAGTGCCAATCTAGCCAAAGATCTATCACAAAAAACTCCTGCTCAAACCTCAGCAATAAAAGCTCCTTCAAGAAAACCATCTGACCCAAAAATTTTAAGATGGAAGGTCAACAAAGACACCCATGAATTGACACTACTCAAGTCTGATGGTGCAGCCACTAAACTATCCATGGAAGCTGCTTATGAGCTTACAGTAGAAGACTTCCAAGAACTACTATGTTTAGAGCTGGTGAAGGATGCTGATGACATGGAATCTCTTAACTTTGAACTTCAATTCAAAGGTCAAATAAGATAATTCCTTCTTAGGAATAAAGACCAAGAATAAAGTGTTTTTGACATCATCTGTTCCAGGGGGAGATTGTTGGAATTGAACCCAATGAAAGGAACATATGATACAAAGCCAAATAACACTATCCGAGCTTTGGTTAAACTATCAGAGGTTACAACCTCTGATGTACATACATTTCTTTCCCTAACGACTGCTCATCCTATCATCTGCCTTCACAAAGCTTCAAAGGTCTGCCAGAGTTACAAGGGTCAGAGGATAGAGATCAGAGTTTAGTCATTAGCTTAGTTAAATCAATATAATAGTGCTAAGCACTGATAATTAGTATTAGCAGTGTTTTCAGTTAGTTACAGTTGGTTTCCTGTCACTATCAACCCTGACGTCATCAAAGATGCTCAGTGGTTAGATAGTTAGTATAAATAGGTAACTTTTGTAACAGTTTAAACTTGTCTATTAAAAGATTAACTTTGCATATCATATTCTCTTCATTTTCTTATTACCAAACTGTAATTGCAAAGGCTGAGGGGGAGTTTGTGAATCACATGCAAGTTAATCAACTTGAAAGCATGATGATGATGAAAACAAACGACCATTGCTTGTAGTAAAAGTTTTCCATCTTATTCCGCTGCAAATCTCTTTTAATTCAATCATTTTCCATTTTTGAAACAAAAACTACAAGTAATTCAAACTCAGATCCTAACACTTAGACAATGTAAACAATTTAATTCAAGATTATAAAACTTTAAGTACCATGGTTGTGAATAGTTCTGTTACGTGACTCTCCGACATTTCCGCCGCGGTTTGTTGTTTTATGCGGTCGGGGTGTGACAGAAAGATTGGTATCAAAGCTCATGGTTATAAGGAATTAGGTTATTAGTAATTCTTTGACCTAGAATATATAATTCCTAAGACTCTAACACAAGTTATCTTGTGTTTAGATCTTAAAATAATAACATCACCTATCCTAGGTGAATACTAAAACATAAACACAAATTTCAAAATGATTTTCAAATCAATCGACTATTCATGAATGATTCATTTTTAGCTTAACGCCTTCAAAAGTTTTAAAATCTCGTCAAAGTTTGGGTCTTAATAATGTGAACACGTGCAATCTGGAAGGGTGGATACCTGTACCCTGAGTTTTCTGTCTAAGGCTAGAGTGTTCGTACAACTCCACTTAATCGGACCAGTCACTCTTACCTGGGAACTCTTGGGGTGAGTGTCCACCTATAGGCTAAAGCATGTGTTCGCGATACATTATAAAGACCCATTTACTTTGATTAGTCATTGTGTCGTTTGTTTGTTTTGAGTAACGAACAAATGACCTCCATCCTTACATTTCGTCGACATTTATA
This sequence comes from Scalesia atractyloides, assembly GCA_947069175.1. NCBI lineage: Eukaryota > Viridiplantae > Streptophyta > Magnoliopsida > Asterales > Asteraceae > Scalesia > Scalesia atractyloides. The sequence continues at coordinate 53,907,565 of CAMTDV010000016.1, read as the reverse complement.
ACATCTCATTTTGATTTTCCAACACTCATCTCACTCATTTTCTCTCATGTTTTTCCTCTCTTTTAGAATGGCTCCTCGTTGAAACGCAAATTCAGAAACCGATATGGCAACCATGATAGCTCAGCAGTTTGTTGTTGTACTACCCAATCTCATAACTCAAATATCCAAGACAACAATAACAACAATAATGCACCTGCTCTGTGTAATTTCAAACAGTTTAATTCGCTAAACCACTCAAGTTTAGTGGTTCTGAGGGAGCAAATTGGCTCCTACAGTGGTTCGAGAGTCTTGAGAGTACATTTCGCCATGTCCAATGTCCGAATGAGCGCAATGTTGAATTTACCTCGAGCGTGTTCCAAAAGAGGGCACTCACGTGGTGGAACGGAGTGGTGAGAGATCGGGGTGCAGATAGTTGCTATGGGTCAGACATGGCAGGAACTCGGAGCTCTTTTGATGAAAGAGTTATGCCCTCGTCACGAGTAGAGGGCGCTTGAAAATGAGTTCCATGACCTAAAACAAGATAGTGGAGAACACTGTGCCTATACTGATTAGTATGAGGAGTTAAGCTTGCTTTTCCCATCAATGGTCACGCCTTTGGATAAGGCGATTGAAAAATACATCGACGGCTTGCCAGATCCTGTTCAGATATCGTCACTCGCAGCAACCCTATTACCGTCCGACAAGCCATTGAACTAGTAGCTACCTTGACTGACTCACATGTCAAGAAAGGCAAACTCCACCGCAAGGGTGACAAGAAGTCATCTACCAAGACAACTCAAGAGAAACAAAAGAAGGGAAACAAGGCTGAAACCTCCAAGAAGTCTAGTAAGCGTAAGGCTTCCAAGAACTTCGTTGTTGTTACCCAACCAAACCAAGCTGCTCCTAATCAGCCAGCACAACCACCCACCAAGAAACAATATGCTGGCGCTGCACCTCTGTGTAACAAGTGCAATTGTCATCATTATCCCCATCTACAATGTCGTCATTGTACTAACTGTGGGCGATCTGGTCATTTGGCCAACACATGTCGATGTGCTCCTACTCAGAATCATGTTGTTCAAAACCCTGTTCAACAGCCAACCAATCATGTACGACCTCATTATCCACCTGGGTCTTGCTATAACTGTGGTGATCTTACTCACTATAGGAACAACTGTAAATGCTAATGAGGCGCGTGCAGACAATAAAGTGGTGAACGGTACATTCTTCGTTAACAACCATCTTGCTTCTATTCTTTTTGATTCAGGTGCCGATAGAAGTTTCGTATCCCTAACGTTTGAACCGTTACTTTCCATGCTTAGAACCAAACTAGGAAAGCCCTTGACAGTAGAAAACAACTAGTGGCGAACCTATTGTAATTGATGCCATCATTCGTAGTTTGCTAATTGAACCTTAATAACCATCTTTTCCCATTGACCTCACGCCTATGCAACTCAAGAGTTTTGATGTCATAGTAGGAATGGACTAGTTAACTAAACACCATGCTGAGGTGATCTGTTTTGATAAGATCGTTTGTATACCTCACTTGTCTGGTGAAACCTTAGAGGTTCGTGGAGAAAAAACCCGTTAGTAGCCTTAAACTCATGACCTGTACCCAAGCCCAAAAGTACCTACGAAAGAATTATGTAGCCTTCTTGGCACATATCATTGAGGAGAAAGGCAAGGGCAAAACTATTCAGCACATTCCCATTGTTCGGGATTATCCTGAGGTGTTTCCTGAAGAGCTACCTGGTTTACCCCCAGCACGTCAAGTTGACTTTCGTATAGACCTTGTACCTGGTGCCAACCCTATAGCCAAATCCCTATACCGTCTTGCACTGTCTGAGATGCAAGAGTTATCGAAACAACTCCAGGTACTATCTGACAAAGGATTCATTCATCCAAGATTTTTACCTTGGGGCACTCTTGTCCTATTCGTGAAAAAGAAGGATGGATCTTTCCGTATGTGTATCGATTATCGTGATCTCAACAAACTCACAATCAAAAATCGATATCCCCTACCTTGCATTGACGATCTCTTTGATCAGTTACAAGGTGCTAGCTGCTTTTCAAAGATTGATCTACGTTCTAGGTATCATCAGCTTCGTGTACTTGAAGAAGATATTCCCAAGACTGCTTTCCGCACACGATACGGTCACTATGAGTTCACTGTTATGCCCTTCGGTTTAACAAATGCTCATGCTGTCTTCGTGGACTTAATGAATAGGGTTTGTAAACCATATTTGGACAAGTTCATCATTGTTTTCATTGATGACATTTTGATTTATTCAAAGTCTCGAACTGACCATGAATACCATCTCCGTCTAACGATGGAACTCCTAAAGAAGGAACAACTTTATGCCAAATTCTTCAAGTGTGAATTTTAGCTCAAGGAAGTCCAATTCTTGGGACACATTGTCAACGAACAAGGTATACATGTAGATCCTGCAAAAATCAGTGCAATTAAGGAATGGGATACACCTACTACTCCTACCGAAGTTCGTTCAATTCTGGGTCTCGCGGGTTATTACCGTCGCTTTATCGCAAACTTCTCCAAGATTGCGGTTCCCCTCACTGCTTTGACTCAAAGAAATAAACCTTTTGAGTGGGGACCTAAACAAGAAGAAGCTTTTCAGACCCTGAAACAAAAGCTTTGTAATGCTCCTATTCTATCCTTACCTGAGGGCAATGACGACTTTATCGTATATTGTGATGCATGGAACTTAGGCCTTGGCTGTGTTCTCATTCAAAGAGACAAGGTTATAGCCTATGCATCAAGATAACTGAAGATCCATGAAAAGAACTACACCACTCATGATCTTGGATTGGTTGGTGTTTCGTTCTCAAAACTTGGAGACATTACCTATACGGTACAAAATGTGTGGTATTCACGAACCACAAAAGTCTCCAACAAATTTTCAATCAGAAAGAACTAAACATGAGACAACAACCTTGGGTTGAACTTCTGAACGATTATGACTGTGAAATTCGCTACCATCCTGTAAGGCGAATGTCGTAGCTGATGATCTTAGTCGTAAAGAACGTGTCAAGCTACATTGTGTTGAAGTTTGATCTGATATTCAAACCCGTATCCTCCAAGCACAACGTACTTGTGTTACACAAGGCATGATGGGTAATTAATTACCACCTCATCTTGAGCTTCAACTTGAAACAAAAGACAGTGGGTTATTTTATTTCTGAACCATTTGTGGGTTCTTAGTCAAGACAATCTCCACACCTTAGTGATGGACGAAGCTCACAAGTCTCGTTATTCAATCCATCCTGGTGCAAATAAAATGAACAAGGATCTTCGTACCCAGTATTGGTGGCCGTGTATGAAGAAAGACATAGCCTTGTACGTATCAAAATGCCTTACTTATCTTAAAGTTAAGGCAGAACATCAATGCCCTTCTAGTTTGCTTAAACAACCAGAAACTCCGATTTGGAAATGGGAAAACATAGCTATGGATCTCATTACCAAATTACCGCGCACTCCTAGAGGTCATGATGCCATTTGGGTAGTCGTTGATCGTCTTACAAAGTCAGTACACTTTTTACCAATTCGTGAGGATTAATCTACTGACAAACTTGCTAAGATCTATGTTGATGAGATTGTATCCTGTCATGGTGTTGCTTTGGACATCATATCAGATTGTGATGCTCGATTCTCATCTCACTTTTGGAAGACCATGCAATCTGCCATGGGAACCAAACTCAATCTGAGCATTGCTTATCATCCTCAAACGGATGGACAACCTGAAAGGACAATCTAAACACTGGAGGATATGCTTAGAGCCTGTGTGATCGACTTTGGTGGTAGTTGGGATTCGCCCATTGATCGAATTCTCCTACAACAACAGTTATCACTCAAGCATCAACATGGCACCCTTCGAAGCTCTATACGGTCGAAAATGTCGTTCACCTGTCTATTGGAATGAAGTTGGTGAATCTCAGTTCACCGGACCTGAACTCATTCAAGACACAACAGACAAAGTCAAGAAAATTTGTGATAACCTTTTACAGCTAGAAGCCGTTAAAAGAGTTACGCAGACAAACGACGCAAGCCCTTGGAATTCCAAGTTGGTGATCACGTCCTACTCAAGGTATCCCTTGGAAAGGTGTGGTCAGATTTGGAAAGAAAGGAAAACTTGCACCACGATATGTTGGACCATTCAAGATCGTTGAGAGAATCAGAAAGGTGGCCTACCGACTTGAGCTACCTCCTGAACCTGGAAATGTTCATTCAACTTTCCACGTGTCCAATTTGAAAACAGTGTTTGGCTGATGAAAACCTCCACATCCCTCTTGATAAAATTCGTGTTGATAATGTAGGTCTGTTGTACGGATCGTTCAGGTCCTAATTTGGCAAACCTAAGGTAAACGTGCGAAATCCGTTTGCATAGGTGACATTGTAGACTAGTTTGTTAATGTTTAGTCACTGTTTCATTGATTAGTAAACGTTACAGCTCCTGGAAACACTTGGACAGAGCTTTGTCGTCCAGGTTACAAAATCTCTAAATGTTACAAATAAGAAACCAAGACTCACTATATATAGGCATGACAAGTTCGCTTGAAAAGTGTAATGGCCAAGTTCGGGCGAACTTGTCCATGTACTTTACAAGTTCAAACGAACTTGTCCCTAGACATATATAAACTTCGACATTTCGCTCCTAAATACAAATTTGATATTATACGATGACGTAGGCAACAAACATATGCATCAATAGACTCCCCCTTGTATGTTGCCATGTCATCAATCTACAATTAAGTTCCAGAGTCTTTAAAATTCTCTTGATCTTTATTTTTTGAATAACTTTACCATCTATGATCTTCATATCTTCATCAATCTGTTCTCTTTTCTTGAGCTTGTCTTGATAAAACTTTAATCACCATGTTTATCTAGCTCCCCTTTAAAAACTATTTTCTGTTTCAAAGTTCCTCAAACTTTCAAATAAACATTTCAGATTCAAACTTTGAAACCTCTAAATACAACCATTTCAAATTTTAATATTCTCATCAGTTTTAAACCCTCTCAGTTAATCAAGTCCAAATTAATGACCTTGAATATCTGATTTATGTATCAGGTTCAACTTAATGATCTTGATTAAACATTTTGACACTAAACTGACGCATTTACTCAAATGTAAGTTTCAAATTAATGAACTTTTAAACTTTTCAGAACAATTTCAATCAATTTTTTAGATTTTGTTCAGCAACTCTAGACTTTGAAAATCAACTTTTCATCATCAGTGGTCGAAACTAAAAAAATAATAAAATCTTTTGTTTTCTATGAAATGAATATCAAACACTAACCATGTACAAACGTATTTACAATCATATTTTTGTTGAGTTTGTGTTAAAGGATCATATCAGTACTTGAGACATATCACTAGTACCATTGATCTTTAATGACTCTAAGTTTTAAACAAATTTACCTGTCAATATACTGGTCCTTTTAAACTTCAACACTTTTCTCAGTTGTTCCAAGATATGTTAGGTAGAATTAAGAAACTTGACTTAAATATGGTTCCCATCTCAGAATATACTCCTGTATCAAGATTCCCTAGATTTCATTTTACAGGTGAGTATAGCGTAATTGATATCTGTATCTGGGTTATGCAAGACCTTGAGAGCTCAGGTTAGTACCACCGTACAGACAAAGAGATGAAGGCTAACTTAAAGGTAGTTTTCAAAATTTGGAATCTTTTATACTGCAATTGTAGTATCTTTCGATATTTTCAATTGGATACAGTTTTAGGGTTTTAATGCAAAAGTATTCTACAAGTTCTAGGCCATTGCTTACGCAAAATTAAAAAAACTTGTATAATACCCCAGATATCAACCATCTATAAAGACCTCGTATCTCAGAATCGGGCAATCTCTCAAACGAAATTTCGGAGTACTAAGTCCATATATCCGAGAGATGTTAATCTACAAGATAAGCAGTTGTAAAATTTAGTTTATATTCCGGAAATAATTTACTGAACGTGTAAAGCCTATCGACACATCCACAGTAAGACTTGTTTAATTCTTTTAAACTCTACAAATCCTTAGCATACTGTGATAGTCCACTGATGTACTATCATTTCCTTTTTATACAAAACTCTTTTTGCCTTTTTCAATGTTTTTTGTAATTTTTGCATTTAATATGTTTTTGAATTTTCTGAAAAATTTTTCTCTCCCTAAAATTGAAAAACATATTTTTGGAATTTTTTATTTATACACAAACATTGACCAACTGATGAGAATCACTTCAAATTCTCCATCCATTACTGCTTCAAAATTTATCTTTGAAACTTTCTCCCACTCATGATGACAAAAACCTTAACACTTTTGTGTTAATAAAACATTTATATCCCTGAGTTTTGTCTGTTCAACAGTGAGGGTTCTGTGAAATTTTTTCAAATTTTCTTTAAAAAATTGTAAAATTTTCAAGTAGACGTTATTGGAATGTGTTTTCAAAAAATTTTCTCCAAAAATTTTCACAAAATTGTAAAGTAAACGTTATTTTAATTTCAAATTTTATAAAAATGGCCTTTATGTAAAGCTTGCTATCCCAGCTCGTCTTCATTCGTAGGTGTGCCACGGAACTTCACTCTCAGTAATTTGCTTATATCTCGGAAGTTCCTGCACAAAAATTCAAACAATTAGTTGAATAATGACACCCGAGCCTTTTCAGTCTTAGGTATTGTTTCTTCAACCTTAATTTTAATTTTCTTTTCACAATCAGGCTTATTTTGGACTTTCTCAAGTTTTAAAGTTCTCTAAACTTTCAATTTTCACTGATTGTGTAACTTCTTTTTCTTTCATCAACCATGTTTGATTTTTCATTAAAGCTTTCTTGAAATACAATGTAGAAACTTTTTGTTCATTACAACTTGAGGATTCACCAGTTTCAAAATTTGAAAACTTAGTAATAACTGGTTTCACCTTGTTTGTAGTTTCTGTACATTGTTTCCAAACCTGAGTTGATACTTTCAAATCCTAAGAATTTTTCCTATTAATATGAACAGGTTTAAGATTATTTTGCGGACATTTTCTAGCAATGTGTCCATTTACTCTATAATTGTGACAAATCCTGTTATCATACCGATCTTTTTTAACAAACCATACACACAAATCATAACATTGATTTGATGTGAACACCCCAACCGATGGCGGAAACGTCGGGATAAGACGAAAACGAGATTGCAAGAGGCTTCATAACGCTATTTGTGGCATGCATTTATGGCATGTGTTTAATAATTACATTTTACATTGTTTTAAATTAGATACTACGGAATTGAGTCACGTCACATATAAAAGAAATACAATTTCATTTCATTAATAACAGTTAATACAAGGTTTCGAAACAAAGTACAACATGTTTGAAATGAGATACGATATAACAAATATTTAAAGTTTAAATTTGTTTCTAGGCAATCCTATTAGATTCCTTGCATCATCATAATTCCTGTAACATGTATTAAAAGCATAGATCAATACAAAAGTATTGGCGAGCATACAAGTTTTGAAAATAGATATAAGTATAAAAGTTTGTTTCAATCATGACGAGTATATATTCAAGTTGAATCGCACATGTATGTAGACAACTTTCGCATAATAATAGCGTATAATTGAATTCCTTAACTAGCATACATAACATCCTAAGCTTATCAATATCATGAGAATACAGGTTGGAAGCTAATAAGCGTAAACAAACTCAAGCATAAGAAATGGCAGGTATAGACGAGTTTAAACTAACACGTATAACTCACAAAAGCATAACTGATTACACGTTTGGTAATTTTAATACATTTTATTCCGTTTAACATAAATTTTGTTAACTGATACATGTTGCATCCCAAAATGTGTTTAAAGAGTAGAAAGGGGTCGAGTATGCTCACATTAGCGAAGCTTCCTTAGGAACTTTCCTGAAGAGTTGACGGTCGAATGATGGTATACTGAGGTCACCTCGCATGGTAAAAGAGAGTCATAGAAGTGTTATAAAGAAAATGAATATACACTATATTTTTTTATTTTATAACTTCGTCCGGGTTTTGATACGTTCCTTAGCGTAGCGCTAATATATAGAGGGTATTTATATATGTATTTAGTTGACGAAAACATAGTAATGATACATATATTTTTTACGGATAGCCTATTATATATATATATATATATATATGTTTATATATTTTTTGACGAAAAACATAATAGATGTATATAGTTGTGTTCCAATGAATAACATAATATAGTTTTATATTTCGACGAAAGGTATAATAGAGGTATATGTATATATATATATATATATATATATATATATATATATATATATATATATATATATATATATATATATATATTGACGAAGTGACGTAATAGATATATGTATTTTGACGAACGGTAATAGGTGTACATATATATATATAATATATATATATTATATATATATATATTCTGATGAAAAACGGGCAGAGTTTCCTCTGTTTTTGGACTAACCCGACAACTATGGTGTCGTTTAAAATTTCAAATTTCAACAATAGACGAATAACCAAATTTATACATATGTTCTATGTATGTTTTATAAACTAGATGATGTTCAGTTCTTTGTTAAAAGAAATGTATGAAAATATATTGTTAAGCAAATTAAAATAGAAAACGCGTTAAAGATTTTACCAAGCATGTGTTTGACTGTTGTGGGCCCGAGTGGACTGGTTGACTGAGTTTGACTGCCTCTGACCAAGTTGAGCAATCCCGAAACAACGCTTAACCGACTCTTCACCAAAATGAACCGCGCGAACCGCCACTCAAATCAAGACTAAATCAACTCAACCGGACAGAACTTGAGCTGAGACTCAACTGAACCCGAACCCGGACTCGACATAACCCAAACCCGAGTCCTTGACCTGAAGTACGGTCGACCAGATCTGACCCGAATAATCATCCGAACAAATCCCGTTGTCTAACTCGGACCAAACCAGAGCTAAACTGGAACCGAAGTGAGGCCTGAACCTAGGTGGAGCAGAACCGAGGTGAATCTGAACTGAGGTGGGACCTGAACCGCAACCCGCAAGAAACACGGCTGCGCCGCCGCTAGATGTCGTCGTTGTCTTGTTTGTTGAGCACGCCACCACAGCGCGTCGCCTGTGGTGGTGCCTTTGTCGTTGTTGTCGCCAGCCGCCACCAAATGGTGGTGGCCGGCCATCTGTTTACCGGAGGAGGAGAGACGAGTGGGGGTGAGGGGAGAGGGATGGAGGCGAGCAGGGAGGTGAGTGAGTGTGCGGAACAGTGAGGAAAAGGGTTGTGGTGGCGGTTTAGGTTGTCTCGGGTCGGAATCTCGGTGCCGGAGTGTCGTCGGAGGTCGGCTTCGGTGGCCGGAAGTGAGAGGTACAGGGTGTGTGTGTGAGTGCAGCTACCGTGTGTGTAGATTGGTAGGGGTGTAGTTATAATGTGTTTAGGGTTTTAGTTAGGGAGGGTTAATGTGTTGGGCTAAAGCCGTTAGCTAGTTTCTACGGTTACCGAGCGGCCCGGTCGCGTCTACGAGACCCGTGTTCGAACCCGAACGTCATAGAACGTCGTAAACTAGAGTTTAGGTTTAAAAAAAACTTGTAAAATGGTGTCGCGTTCGTTAAACGTGTAGATTGCTATGTATATATACATATATTTATATATCTATATATACATTTATACATTTTTCGTTATATATATATATATATATAATATACTTTAAATATAACTCTACAGAAATCCGAGGCGTTACATGATGTGTGGTAGCCATCTTTCCTGTTTCTTTTATAAACTTGATTTGACTTTGAAGCACTGTGGTCCGACCTGTACCACTTATTTTCAAATTTTCGTAAGTTTTGATTTCAAATTTTTGTGAATTCTTATAATAATTGGATGATCGTACCGATGAACATTTATCTTTCTTTTGAAACTTTTTAGAATTTCTAAAACTTCGTTTTTCCTTTTGTTTTCGTTCTCCATTCTGCTTAGAAGGTTTTTGCGTTGAGCATTCACCTTTTTCAGTAGATTGTAGAACATTTTCTTGAAATTTCTCTTTTAGTTTTAAAAATTTTCATTTTTATCATTTTTATCACTTTCATCGTCAGTATCATCATCACAATTCTCAATTATGACATTGTCATAATTTACGACATTGTCACTTATTGGATTTTTCTTTTTATTTTTATTGATCGGTTTTGGACATATATGATCTAACATTAATGACGAGGTCACAAAACCTTTCAATATCTTTTCTAAATCAACAACTTTATTTTTAGCATTCTCAAATTCATTTTCAAGTTGAGTTATTTTCTCAAGATGAGAATTTATTGCTTTTTGATTTTCAATATTAATTTTTTTCAAAAACAGATTTTTCATTTTCTAAAATCTTTATTCTATTTTCAAAAAACTTTTATTTTCTTTTAACTTTTTATTTTCAAATGTCAAACTCTCCAGAGTGGTCAAGAGTTTGGTATTATCTGCCAGATAATCACTCAAATCTTCTTCATAGACTGGGCAGATTGGTTTAGAACTTGAAGACTCATTTGTAGATGTACTTGAAACTTGTTCTTCACAGTTCTTTGCCATTATTCTTCTTTCTTCTTTATCTGATCATTTAAACTTTGTGTTTCCATATCATTTCCTTGATCACTGAATACACCTGCAAAAGATTGACAAACTTCAGAATTATTAAAACTTTGACAAGCATTTTCATCTTCATATTTAATCTTAGACTCACTTTCCTTCTTTAGTTTTAAAACTTTCAGGTCTTCAATTACAGGAATGTGATCCCAAATTTTGTTCATAAATTCATAAAGATGATTGATGTCAAATCTAGGTTCCTTTTTTAATTTTGTCAAAAAATCATCCCATTCTGATGGTAATGTCTATTCCAGTTTCATAAACTGATCTTCAATACTGATTTTACACCAGTGATTACCTCAATTAATGTTTCATCATGACATTAAAACGTTTTACTAGCTCAATTACAGATTCATCCTTTTTGCATTTAAACATTTGATCTTTTATACCAAATATCATAAAGATCCAAACCAGAAGACAACTCTTCCCAATCATTCATTTTTTCAAAATCAATATCTTTCATTTCCGACAAAAAAATTTTGTTTTCAAAGAATTTATGCAAAATTTGACTTTTTAATCGACAATTTTAACGTGTCGGTTTGCTAGACACGTTTAAATTTTTTCCGAAAACCATTTTTACCAGATTATAGCTTTAAAACCATCTCGTCGATACGAATCTAACGATATATAATGTCCGAGACGTTTTTCTGAATTTTAATGCTTTATTTTATAAGAACTTTGTCCGAACTTGTAATGGACAACCTCGCGCGAAGTTGTTCACTTTTAGACAAGTTCGGGCGAACTTGTACACTTTTGTACTACTTCGAGCGAACTTGTATACTTTTGGACAAGGTCAAGCGAACTTGAACACTTTTGGACAAATTCGAGCGAACTTGTTCAGTAAATTCAGACAGATTGAGTTTCCAAAACTTGATTATTTGTAAATTTCAACATGATTTTGATCGTTTTTAGCTCTAATCTTTTCAAGAGTTTTAGTATGATAGATTTTACGTATTATACTTGAAAATCAGTCCATTTTACGTATTAATGTCTAAGAAAAGTTTGAAAAGAAAGAAATGAGTAGAGAATGAGATGTTCAATGTCCAATGTCTTCAAATTAGGCCAATCTAGGTCCGTTGTACGGATCGTTCAGGTCCTAATTTGGCAAACCTAAGGAAAACGTGCAGAATCCGTTTGCATATGCGACATTGTAGACTAGTTTGTTAATGTTTAATCATTGTTTCATTGATTAGTAAACGTTACAGCTCCTGGAAACACTTGAACAAAGCTTTGCCGTCCAGGTTACAAAATCTCTGAATGTTACAAATGAGAAACCAAGACTCACTATATATAGGCATGACAAGTTCGCTTGAAAAGTGTCATGGCCAAGTTCGGGCGAACTTGTCCTTCACAAGACGACTTCGGGTGAACTTGTCCATGTACTTTACAAGTTCGGGCGAACTTGTCTCTGGACATATATAAACTTTGATATTTCGCTCCTAAATACATACTCAATATTATATGATATCAATTGTTGCGCAATTTCGGTTATTTTCGTGTTCGTTATAGTGTTTGTCGTAATTAAGCGAAAAACGCAACCGTACAACCGAATGAACCGACATCCATGTTATTTCCGGGAAAAATCCAAGTTACATATGCCTTAACACCTTTATAAAGCATAAAATTAGGTTAAAAGGGGTTAAACGTGACAAAACGCGACAAAACAAGTCTAGGGGCCAAAGCTGTCAACATTTCGAACCTGTTTGCCAACACCAGTCCATACGAACCATAAGCTTAGGACCATACTGTTCGTAAGCAGGTGCCTTAGACAACAGAAACTTAGCTGGCAGCCTCTTTTTCAATCCTTGGCCACCAAGCTCGCGATTTTTTCCATTTCTCACCTGCTTTGGACACCTGGGAGGACACTAATCTATACCATAACACCTGGATGGGCACTTGACATGATTTGGGAGCTCCAAGATCACTATTAATAGGTGATCAAAGTTCCCATTTCAACTTGCTCATTCCAAAATTCTTTCTCTCTCTCTTGGAGTAGTTTCCAGCTGATTGGAGACCTCCTCTCTAGGTTCTTAAGTGTTTCCAAAACACAAGTAAGTACTCTCCCTAGTCTTGTTCATTATTTTAGCTTATTTTGAGCTAAAAGTCAAATAGTTGACTTTCTGTTTGACTTTTGGTTCTAACTATTTTTGGTCAAGTCAAAGTTCAACTGAACTTTGCAACGTGATCGTATTCATCAAGGTTATAATCACTAGCAATTGCACCTTCTGATTACCACGTTTACTAGTCGAAGTGACCAGTCACAGTTTTGGTCAAAGATGCGTATTATGTGCATTTTACGGCGGAACTATTTTCGGGTATCAAAACACTAAGTTTTGCTACCAAATCAGTTTTGCTTATTTAGGGTCGTAAGTCGAGCGGTCTTAACCACCGCTTTTAATTTCGAATCCGGCCTGTTTGGTCGATCTTAGGATCCGACCAAACACACGTATGTGACCATAGTTGCATAGGGAATAACCTATTGAGGTTATACCTTATGGTCATGTTGTTTGGTTAGTGTTATGATAAATCGTTCTTATGTTCTTAAATGACCAAAAAGCCCTTTTTGCGCATAAATTCATTTTAAGCATAAGTAATCAAATTTCTGACATATAAACTGATGTTATAACATTTTCAAATATGTTTGGGCATTTAAGACTTATCATGTTTAACCATCCGAACATGTTTTTACGCAAATGACACGTTAAAATAGCGTAAACTACCTTAACGAGTCAAAAGCACTTAGGATCACTTTCAAATCAAAATGTTAAGTTTATTAAATCATGCCATATGAGTTCCAACACTTATTTGATTTATAAAACTTCATTCACTCAAATCCTTCGATTTAAAGTCCCGACTGATTAACCTAGTTATCTGGTATTAGGACACACTTAAATCCTTGATCCTTCAAGCTTTAGCTTTGTTTGACCTTTCATACAAGACTTATACGCAATCCCAAGTGAGTACATAGTTCCCCCTCTTTTTCGTTTTCAAATGTTTTGGGGTGATTCATATGTGCCTATCACTACTTTCTTGTTTATCTTGACATTATACATGTTTTGTTTATCTAGCACATATACATGATTTCAAAGACACTTTGCTTCGTATGTTGACTTAGCATACCGAGTACACGATTTCAAAGACATTTTTACTTCGTATGTTGACTTAGCATACCTAGTACATGATTTCAAAGACAGTTTTGCTTGGTATATTGACTTAGTATTCCAAGTACATGATTTCAAAACATTTTCATGACATGCTTACATTGTTCAAGACATATTGGTGCGTTAAATATACAATGATATCATTAACACTGATCACGTCGACCGGTAGTATGTAATGGTACCATAGGATTGACAGTCTTGTTCTCGCTTGCTAGGTTTGTTTGAAAGTGACTTTATGTTGGGTCTAAAATTGAGACTGAAGCTTGCCAAATTGAAGATCACAACTCCCATGAAGTTGACGGTGCTAAAGATGATACAAGAGTTTGATAACATTAGCCTAAGGGGGAGATTGTTGGGTAAAAAACGTGTAGTCTAATGTTATCAATGAATCAAGTCAACAAAGTCAACACAAAGAAGTCAAAGTCAACACGCAAGTCGACACGAGAAGATCGAAGAAAGATATGGCGTGTGGAAGATCGAGATTTGATAGTTATATTGCTTTGAATAATTAAATATATTTTGTTTAGACAAAAAATATTTATTATCTTATTTAATTAGTCTTCATGTTTATTGCTACTTTTGGTAAGATATTAACTCTAGGGTCCTAAATGTAATTAGCCTAAAGTGGTTTAGGCTATAAATAGATAAAGATTTAGGGTTTTAGTGTAACACACCTAGAGAGAGATTTGGGGGCTAATTGTATAATCTTTTGCAAATCATTCAAGGGTTTTAAAGTTATATATTTTTAAGTGTGTTCATCTTGATTCTTATTCAAAATCAGATTTTTGGCTCGATTTGATCCTACAATTTGGTATCAGAGCTTGGTACTCGAATTTGAGATTTAACAATCTTCAAATTCCACCTAAAAAAATCTTATTTTTTTATTTGAAAAGTTTTAAAATTTTTGGGGTTTTGATTTTGTTCATTGTTTCTTCAAAATCTTGTTTTCAAAAGGTTTAAATTGTTTGTTTGTTGATTGAGTGCTGATTCTAGTGTGAGTAGTAAGATTTAGAGTGATTTTTCATATCATCTGGAGAAATCTCGGTTCAGATCAGAAAGTTTTTGATGAGTTTTTGAAGTTTATCTTCAGATATGGGGTATTTATTGAAGATCCAGCGTAGAACAACCTTCAAACTGTGTATTTGTTCAAATCCCATAGTTATTCTGCATATTTGTATTTTCCTGCGACTTTCCGGTGTATTTAAGATATTCGGCGATTTTCTGGCGAATTTAAATCTTGAAACCAGAGTTCAAGTTGCCCGATGCATTTGATAAATACACTGGTAAGTCAACATTTTCCAACGTTGTTATTCCGACAATTTATTCCGACCGGCGTTTTTAATTTTTTTTCTAGAAATGGAGTAGAAATAGAATCAGATTTAATTTTTTAAATCACTGTTTAAAAAAAAGGGTTCCGGCAATATTATCTGGCACTGCCATCTTTCCGGTGAAATATTTCCGACTCCGACCACCCCCCAACCGTTTCACCGCCCTCACAACCGCTGCCTTAGTCACCAACCAAACAACAATATCAACCAAACCACCGCCCCATCACCACAACACCAAGCAACACACCACCGTTCAACCCACCTACTTCCGCCACCCAACAAACATTGTCAAACCATTTACCTGCAACCACCCGTACACCGTCATCACTACCAACATCCGCTCATCACCAAACACTACATCGACCACCTCCGGTCACCTCTCTAACACCATCTTCCACAGCTGACTGAAACGACAACCTCCGAACAGTACCAACACCATCTCCGTTACCGTCCACAAAACCAACAACCAACCACCACTTCTCCTCCACTGACCACCACACTCCGTCAAATCTTGAACGAGAGTTCTAGTTTGTGTTGAGAAAGAAAAGTTTAGAAGAAGAATATTATTACTGTTCGTTATGGAAAGAAAGAGACAAGAACTTGCAGCTGCTATTACTGCTTCAAATTATTTATGGTTCGGACTATTTTGTGTGTTACGTAAAGAAAGCCCAAGTATTAACTTCTGAGTGGGCTGCACTTTTACTTACAAGTTAGTGTTTAATTGGGCCAGCCAATTTTAATATTAAGGTTGAAATTGATTTTAGGGGCGTTTGTGATCTGATGGTTGATGTTGGATATTAACAAAAAGAAGATAAGGTTGTTCACAGCTAATTTTTGGTCATAATGAAAAGATATATTAAAAAGGTGAAAGGCTGGTGACAACGTTAAAGTTCTTAGAAAGTGGTGAAAGAAGTTTGAAAAGTCAACTTAAGCTTTTAATAGTTTGAAATCCATAAATTTAGAATTTGAAGCCAATCAACTTAAAGTGTGGATCAAGACAAATATTCAATTGGGTGGTGAATTTAAATTTGGCATAACTAATTGATTGTGAGCCGTAGGTTCATTGTTGCAAAGATCAAATATTCAGTTTGGCACTAGAATTTAGTAAATTCACATGCTGTTGTTTTAGGTTCGGGGTGTGAAATGTCATTTGCAAAGTGGATCGCTAATACGATTGGGCCGGCTATTAATAGTCTTAAAATTTTGGGCCTTTTATTTGAAGTTTTGGGTCGGTCCTAAATATTTTTTTTGCGCCTTGGATTTTGATCAATTTTGGGTCGAGAGTTTTAAGTTTATTTTGTTTGGAAGGTTTTTTTAAAATCAATCTGTTGTTCGCAAAATTTAATCGGGTCGGATACTTCAAGTTTAGTTGGGACAAGTGCTAGTAAAATTTGGAGTTGATACAGGGGTATTTTGAAAGTAATTCGAACCGGGTTTCGAGTTGATACAATTTTTTTATTAAAAAAAATGTTTTTAAATCAGTCAACTCGTATTGCACAAGTTGAACTTGAAACCAACATTGGAACCCAAGATCTTGTTCAGAAAGAATACAACATGTTTGGAAGTATTCACGGAGAAAGTCTGTCAGATCACATCAGCCGCTTTCTGAACATGCTGACAAAAATGAAGAAAGTTGGTAATCCCGTCACCAACTATGTCTCAATCAAGAAGCTTTTGGACACTCTTCCAAAAGAATGGAGCCTACAATGTATGATGTTCAAAAGACACTTCCTGTGCAGTACAACTCCAGTCACTCTCTCGGATCTAATCAACACACTAAAGGCATTTGAAATGGATGTGATCAAGAAAGAAATGAATCGGGCAGGATACTCTCAGAAACATGTTCAATCTGTTGTTGCCGCTACTGCTCCCAAGAACATGACACTCTTTGCCCCCATAACCTCTAGTGGTTCAAACTCTAAGGCTGCTAGTGCATGTTACTTTAATGTATCCGCAAACTCTGCAAAGGCTCCAGAATCTAAACGAGAAAACTACTGTGGTCGATGATGCTCAAGCTATGAAGGAGGAAGAAGGTAACAGTGCAACAAAGGAAAAGATAGAAGAAAAGATTCCTGAAGAAGCAATGAAATTTGACTCTGCTAAAGAAAAGGAAGAAAAGGATTTGGTAAACAGCATACCCTATGAATTCAAATCCAAATTGTGCTCAAAACCGTGTATGAACGTCGTGGCTTATTACAAATCACTCAACCGTGACCTTATTAAAGAAAAAGAAAAGGTCTTACGAGTAAATAAAGAAATGAAACTGAACGAAGCTGAATATCAGAGAAAGTTGAACTCAACTTTAACTGAAATGCAATCTTTAAAGGAGTTGCTTTTTAAGAAAGATTTTATTATAAACGATCAAGCTAAAAGGCTAGAAAATTCTGAAATAAAAAACATTAAACTGCAACCCACCATTGATAAATGGAACGTAAGTAAAAAGGCACTGGTTGATATTGAGAATAGCCAACGATCGACGTACGTAAAGGACGGCATTGGGTATAAAGACAAGCTGGGAAATGAAAGAAGAATTTTTCCTTTGCCACACAGCAAGAACTATGTACCCATGCCAAATCCTCATCCAGAAAACGATTTAATTGATAAAAATGATTTAATTGCTCAAAGTGTCGATTGTGAAAATGACAAAAATACTAATGTTTATGAGAGCAATGCAGATGCAATTCAGCATGAGGAGGATGTGTGCGATAAGGAATGCGGTGGCACAAAAATAGGAATAGGGTATTCAGGCGACAGTTATACTACTGTTAACTGGTTCAAACTGGAACAGTGATAAATCAAACAAAACTTTAATTCGGGATGACTGTAAAAGGCATATGCATAAACTTGTGACCCGCAACCATGAAAATGTAGTGGTTGAATGTGTTGATTTGCAATCTGCTTTTTATGATGAAAATGTTGTGCATGAACCCCGTGTATTTGTTCCAGAATTGAAACACAAAAAACAGATTCAGAAAGTTCCTCACTGAGGAAATTCCCGAGTTTGCTCCATCTTGTACAGGTATGTCAGAGTCTAATAAAGAACCAAACCAAGAAAGTAGCGCGAAGACTCAAGCTCAACAACTTCAAAAAGCGACGAAGGAAGCTCAAGAGAAGATCAAAGATCAGATGATACAAGTAAGGATCAAGGATCAGATGCTCCTCATATATCGAAAATGATGAAGACTGCATAGAAGATGAAAGTCGTCTCGACAAGAAACAGAAGATAATTAAAATTTCAAGCCCTTCTACGTCATCTTCAGACATCATTTCATGCAGCAATAATTCTTAAAGCGATTAAGATTTTCAGTCATGCCAAGAATGGGAAAGCTCATATGACTCGGAAACTTTAGTAACAGATGATGAAAACCTTGAACCATCGGGTGTTCAAGAACGAACAACCCCAAATGACTCTTCAAGTCTAGTAAATCAAGATCCATTGGAAGAAGACTTCCATATTGATGATTGCCCGAGTTCAGATGATGAGTCAAAAACAAATGAAAGTCTTGGGGAGTCAAAGATCAAAAGTTCATCTGAAGTTTTTCAAATCTCATGTTTGTCAACATGCTGAGTCAAGCTCAAAGCAATCCCCACCTCTGGTTGCGTCACACAGAACTGCAAGTCTCAAAAGCCATTCAAGGCTTGTTTTAAGTGTGGAAAAGAAGGTCATGTGCTCAAGCAATGCCCAGAACGATACAGACAAAATGGTAAAGGAAACAAGTATTGCTTCTCTGGATCAAAGGTTAAAAAGCACACATCTTTGAATGATCAGATGAAGGATATTCCATCCAGATTTCCAAATGTGAAGCCGGTTTCACATGATTCAAAGATAAAAAGGACAAATGCATCAAAATCTCAATCTTTTCCCAGGGGTCTTAAACATAAAATTATTTCAAACTTTAAATCTTTTACAAACAAATTTTTAAACCAACACAGGTTTGGCGAGTCAAACCGAAGTTTGTAAAAGAAATCAATGAGGGTAAAGATCTGGCATACCGGGAGGTTACTTATTTTGATGAAAGGAGACAACCCAAGACTGCGATGGCTTGGGTTCCACTCTCTAACTAAATTGGTTATGAGTGTAGGAACATCCAAGGAGGACTGTTAATAACACCGGTTATTATCAGTGGTTGTTCTAGATACAAGTCTGAAGAGGAAAATCACAAGTTTGGTTATGGTATCTAACCTGGTCGCACAATCAGCACCGTTGTGACACACTCATTTTCTCACTAAACATATGTTTTTGTGTGCCTGGTGTGGAAGACTTTGTTTCGTAAATATAAGTTTTATAATTCTTAATTTTTCTGTGAATGGTTGTACAAAAATAAAATTTTAGGGGGGTTAAAATACTTTCTTGACACTAACTTGATCATGTCTTCACATGAATAGGACCTGATGGAAGATGCGGCTCCAAGTTAACGATATGTCGGTAGATTCAGCATTTCAGACAAGTAAACTGCATCTTGGTGATAAAGATAAAGATCGTATGATAATATGGATACCCACCTTGTTGCAGGATTGCACAAACCGATTATGTCCAAAAGGGGTTGCGAGATTAATGTTAGGCATTCAAAAGACACACAATGTTGTGCATATATGTATTTATTGAAAAGACACCAATGTGTGCAACCAAAAGACACCAATGTGTGCAACCCAAAAGGAGCAAAAAGACACGCAATGTTAAAGTCGTGCAATAGGAATAAAAGATACGCCAAAGCGCGTACGTATATTAAGTAAATATTTTATTAGCTATGCTCTCTAATCAGATGACCATCTTCTCTGCTTATGGAAACATAGACCTAAAGCTCTCATCATCTGATTTAAGGTGATCATCTCCTCTGCTTATGGAAACATAGATCTGGAGCTCTCATCACCTAGTAGATACTATTTATAAGTTGTTAAGGTATGCATCTCAAAAGACCATGAGGACATAAAAGTTTAACCGAACATGTGTGGGGTCCACTAGCTTCATCCTAAATATACCCAAAACATGATAATTAATCACCGAATGTATGTCGAAAGACTGGTGCATGGATTTAAACGGACAAACATACCAACAATCGTTCTTGAGTCGTAGCTATCCTAAAGAAAGTTGAAGTGTGGCTAGGCTTTTCAAGTTGGTATGATCTCGTATTTGATCAGCTCTATATCTCAAAGGTTGAAAGTAAAAAAAATATATATATACTAAAAAATATATATAAAAAAATTAATTAACTAAAAAAAACAAAAATAAAAAAAAAATGATTTTGATTTGTGTACAGTTGTTTTTTTTTAAATCTTCCATATCACATCAATCGTGTCTCAAACCGCGTGAGATACGCTTTCCATTGCAGACTACAGATGAATACGATTTTGTCTATACTTTGAATCTATCTAAAAGAAAATTCGGAGTTGTGTTTGTGATTCTGAACAGGTTACTTCGCCTATTTGCTGCAATGATGGTCGATCATCAATTGAGCAAGATACCAGACCAAAGAACCTGTTTCCTGAAGATTGCAGAAGATACCGAGCTAGGAATCCTCCTCCTACATCTTCTGAATCACTCAAGCCAAAGAGAGTTGGAAAAAGCTTGTTCCGACTTGTCAGAGATAATGCATGCGAAAAGGGGAGCTTATCCGGATAAAGTACTCAAAGATCAAAGTGTTAAAAGAAGATCTTCAATGAAGAAAATTTGGAAGATCAGTTAGGGAGATTGTTGGGTCTAAAATTGAGACTGAAGCTTGCCAAATTGAAGATCACAACTCCATGAAGTTGACGGTTCTAAAGATGATGCAAGAGTTTGATAACATTAGCCTAAGGGGGAGATTGTTGGGTCAAAAACGTGTAGTCTAATGCTATCAACAAATCAAGTCAACAAAGTTAACGCAAAGAAGTCAAAGTCAACACGCAAGTCGGCACAAGAAGATCGAAGAAAGATATGGCGTGTGGAAGATCGAGATTTGATAGTTATATTGCTTTGAATAATTAAATATATTTTGTTTAGACAAAATATATTTATTATCTTAGTTAATTAGTCTTCATGTTTATTGCTACTTTTGGTAAGATATTAACTCTAGGGTCCTAAATGTAATTAGGCTAATTGATTTAGGCTATAAATAGATAGAGATTTAGGGTTTTAGTGTAACACACCTAGAGAGAGATTTGGGGGCTAATTGTATTCATCTTTTGCAAATCATTCAAGGGTTTTAAAGTTATATTTTTATAAGTGTGTTCATCTTGAATCTTATTCAAAATCAGTTTTTGGCTCGATTTGATCCTACACTTTAAGGAATGACAGAATCCGATGAATAGTTGATTAAACTTTGTCTTTATAAGGGTTTATCCGTCAGTCAACAAGGCTTGAATGTATTCGCCAACAATCCTAATATATGTTTTTTACAATAAAAGCAATGGTTTATAAGATATAAGTTTTGCTTTAAATAAAACTTTGGTTTATTCAAAGACATTGTTTTATACAAAACATTTTAGTTACACAAAGACATTGGTTTACAAAAGACATTGGATTACACAAGACATGGGTTTATTGTCACACCCCGACCGCGTAAAACAACAAACCGTGGTGAAAACGTCGGGGAGTGTCGTAACAGAACTATTGCTTCACAACCATGGTAATTAAAGTTTTGTATTATTGAATAGAATAGATTACATTGTCAGAGTTTAAACAAAAAACATAATATAAATTAATTTGTCTTTCATGATTTTAAGTCACTAAAGCCCAAGTCCATCCTATGTGTAGCACGATCAACCTCAAACATTTTCTCCTGAAACATATGTGAAAATAAATACGCCAGCATAAAAATATCTGTGAGTAACATAGGTTTTGTGTTAAAGATTCATGGCATAGAATGTTTAAAGAAATGTTTGACAAAAAGTGGCCATGAGTTCTTACAAAATGTTTTCTTTTATGAAATCATAAGAAAAATTAAATGATATAAAAGAAATAATGCATGGTTAAATCAATAACAAAAAATATGTCATGTCTTGTATAAAAAATATCATGTTTTATATATAATAATGTCATGATTTGTATGAAATATGTTATGTCTTGTATCTTGTTTGAAATGATTTAAATAACGCCACGATATGTAAGATAATAAAAGCACTTATATATAGGAAGTACCAACGGTGTATCCACCTTGTTTTTATCATGTTACACACATCTTGTTATTTAAATCACTCACCATAAACCAACCAACAAAACGTTTGTTTAAACTAATTTAATGTCTTGTATAAACCAATGTCATGCGTAAACCAAAGTCATGTATAAACAAATGTCATGTCTTGAATAGCCAAAATGTCGTGTGTAAACCAATGTCATGTCTTGAATAGCCAAAATGTATTGTATAAAACAATGTCTTTGAATAAACAAAAGTTTTGTTTATATTAAACGTTATGTCTTATAAACCATTGCTTTTATTGTAAAAACATATTAGGATTGTTGGTGAATACATTCAAGCCTTGTTGACTGTCGGATAGACCCTTATAAAAATCAAGGTCTATCATCGGATTCTGTCATTCCCTAAAGTCGCTTCCAAACAAACCTAGGAAGTGGGAATGGGATTGTCAATCCTATGTATTATCACCGGTCGGCGTGATCAATGTTAATGAATGTATCATTGTCGAGTTCAACGCACCAATATGTCTTGAACAATGCAAGCTTGTCGTAAAAATGTTTTGAAACCATATTAGGTATACTAAGTCAATATACCATGAAAATTTCTTTGAAATCGTGTACTAGGTATACTAAGTCAACATACGAAGTAAAATGTCTTTGAAACCATATGTAGGTATACTAAGTTAATATACCATGAAAATGTCTTTGAAATCGTGTACTAGGTATGCTAAGTCAACATACGGAGTAAAATGTCTTTGAAACCATATGTAGGTATACTAAGTCAATATACCATATAAAATGTCATTGAAATCAATGTGCTAGGCATGCTAAGTCAATATACGAAGCAAAATGCAATTGAAATCATGTATTATAAGTACTATGTAACCAAAGCATATATCATGTCATGAAATCGTGAAAGTAATCATAAGCACATATGTATCACCCTAAAACATTTGGAAATGTAAAAGAGAGGGACTATCTACTCACTTGGGATTGCAAGATTGTCCTTGTTCAAGAATATAAATAAAGCTCAAGAGTCCGAGGATTCAAGTGAGTCCTAATATCGGATAACTATGTTAATATCGGGACTTTAATCGGAAGATTCAGATAGAATGAGATCTTATAAACCAAATGAGTGTTGGAACTCATATGATATGGTTTAATAAGTTTAACATTCTGATTTGGAAAGGATCCTAAGTGCTTTTGACCCATTATGACTTGTTAAGGTAGTTTACGCTACTTTAACGTGTCATTTGCGTAAATATATGTTCGGATGGTTAGATATGTGTTATGATAAGTCTTATATGCCAAAACATGTTTAATAATTTTGTAACATCAGTTTATATGTCAAAACATTGGTTACATAAGCTTAAAATTGATTTATGCGCAAAAGGGCATTTTGGTCATTATTAAAGGCATAACTAGCAACTTATCATACTACTAACCAAACAACGTGACCATAAGGTATAACCTCAGAGGGTTATTCCCTATACTACTATGGTCACAAATATGTGTTTGCTCGGATCCTAAGATCGACCAAACGGGTCGGATTCGAAAGTCAAAGCGGTGGTCAAGACCGCTCGACTTACGACCCTAAATAAGTACTAAACTAGAAGTGACGAGTTAGACATGTCAAAACATGTCTAACTAAGTTATAAAAAAGTTTTGGTATCAAAACTTAGTGTTTTGATACCCAAAAATAGTTCCATTGTAAAATGCACATAATGCGCATTTTTGACCGAAACTTTGACTCGTCACTTCGACTAGTAAACGTGGTAATCAGTAGGTATAATCGCAAGGGATTATAGCCTTCGTAATTACGATCATGTTGAAAAGTTCAATTGAACTTTGACCAAAGATGGTCAGAACCGAAAGTCAAACAGAAAGTCAAACTGTTTGACTTTTGGCTCAAAATAGCCAAAATAAATAAAAAAGACTAGGAAGAACACTTACCTGTGTTCTAGGATGAAGATTGCTCAGATTGGAGGCCTCCACAAGGGGTAGCACTCCAACTTAGAGCAAGAAAAAGGAGAAGAAGGAATGAGCAAAGAAAAAGGTGAATGAAGGTGGGTATTTATAGTGTTCTTCAGCTTCCAAGATTATTCCAAGTGTCCCATGATGTGTCATGATCAGGGGAAGGCCCTAACACATGTCTCTTGTAGGAACAATGCTGGAAATTTCAGGATCTTGGAGCCCAAGCAAAGGAACAAGAAGTTGCCACCTATCTGCTGTGCTGGGACCTGCTTACAGACCGTATGAGGTCCAGCCTTACAGTCCGTAAGGCTTGGACCTGGGCAACAGTTTCACATAATGATAGTTTTGGCCCCTGAGCTTGTTTCATCGCGTTTTAGCACTTCTAACACCCGTTAACCTCATTTTTAAACTCTTTAAGGATGATAAAGTTTAGGGAACTTGAAATATGCCTGGAAATCTCTTGGATGTTGGTTCGTTCGGTTGTGTGGTTGCGTTTTTCGCTTAATTACGACCAACGTTTTAATTAATGCAAAAACGACCGTAATTGCATAACAATGATATTTTTGCATTCTCATCATTAAAATACAAGATTTTAATGATTACAAAAAATTTGAATGTTCATATGTGTTTTGTATTAAGAAATACGCGAATCGGCATACTTTCGCAGATTTTGCAAAATAGTCCCTGAAGTTGCATAAGCGTGTTTTTGCCATACCGAACCTTTTAGAACTTATTTCTAAGTTATGTAAAGGATATTTAGGGTATGTTTAACTTATGTCTTTGTTCCAGAGTGTAGGTCGCGTTAAACTGATTACGTTTGTGTAATAGTTTACGTATAATTTCAAGAAAAGCTTTGAAGGGTTCGAAATTGAACAAAGGATGAAAATACACAAATGTTATGAATTTAAACAAATCTTGGAAATAAAACACAATATTTTAATAACTGATAAATTGTTCGGAATCGATTACATGATTGAATCACCACAAATGTCACAGTCTCCCCTACTTTAGGAAATTTCGTCCCGAAATTTAATTAGAAGAAACTTGTGGAAATAGATGTGGATATTTCACTTTCATCTAGTCCTCTCGTTCCCAAATAAACTCTAGACACACTTGGATTCCTAGCGAACTTTAACAATTGGTATGCGTCTGCACTTAAGCTTGTTGACTTCACAGTCCAATATTTCCACAGGTTTCTCGACAAAGTGCATCGTGTTATCAATACGAATTTCGTCAAGAGGGATGTGGAGGTTTTCATCAGCTAAACACTTTTTTTAGATTGGACACATGGAAAGTTGGATGAACATTACCAAGTTCCGGAGGTAGCTCAAGTTTGTAGGCCACTTTTCCAATTCTCTCAACGATCTTGAATGGTCCAATATACCGTGGTGTAAGTTTTCCTTTCTTTCCAAATCTTACCACACCTTTCCAAGGGGATACCTTGAGTAGGACGTGAGCTCTGACTTGAAATTCCAAGGGCTTGCGTTGTTTGTCCGCATAACTCTTTTGACGGCTTCTAGCTGTCAAAAGGTTATTACGAATTTTCTTGTCTTTGTCGGTTGTTTCTTGAATGAGTTTAGGTCCAGTGAATTGACATTTTCGACCATAAAGAGCTTCAAAAGGCGCCATGTTAATGCTAGAGTGATAACTGTTGTTATACGAGAATTCGATCAATGGTAGATGCGAATCCCAACTACCACCAAAGTCGATCACACAAGCTCTAAGCATATCATCCAGTGTTTGAATTGTCCTTTTGGATTGTACATCTGTTTGAGGATGATAAGCAGTGCTCAAGTTAAGTTTGGTTCCCATGGCAGATTGCATGGTTTTCCAAAAGTGAGATGAGAATCGAGCATCACGATCTAATATGATGTCCAAAGGAACACCATGACGGGATACAATCTCATCAACATAGATTTTACCAAGTTTATCAACAAAGAAATCCTCACGAATCGCTATAAAGTGTGTTGACTTTGTTAGACGATCGACGACTACCCAAATGGCATCGTGACCTCTAGGAGTGCGCGG
The DNA here is from genome assembly GCA_947069175.1 of Scalesia atractyloides. Taxonomy (NCBI): domain Eukaryota; kingdom Viridiplantae; phylum Streptophyta; class Magnoliopsida; order Asterales; family Asteraceae; genus Scalesia; species Scalesia atractyloides. Next base: position 53,881,355 of record CAMTDV010000016.1, on the reverse strand, counting down.
TAATTTGGTAATGAGATCCATAGCAATGTTTTCCCATTTCCAAAATAGAATTTCTGGTTGTTCAAGCAGACCAGAAGGACAATGATGTTCTGCCTTACCTTTGAGACAAGTAAGGCATTTGGAGACGTACAAAGCTATGTCTTTCTTCATATTCGGCCACCTATACTGGGTACGAAGATCCTTGTACATTTTGTGTGCACCAGGATGGATTGAATAAAGAGACTTGTGAGCTCAGCCACTATCAAGGTGCGGAGATTGTCTTGACTTGGAACCCACAAACGGTTCAAATAATAGAGTAATCCATTGTCTTTCGTTTCAAGTTGAAGCTCAAAATGATGTGGTAATTCATCATCCATCTTGCCTTGTGTAACACAAGTATGTTAAGCTTCAAGAATACGTGCCTGAATGTCAGATCAAACTTGAACACAATGTAGCTTGACACGTTCCTTATGACTAAGTGCATCGGCTACGACATTCGCCTTACCAGGATGGTAGCGAATTTCGCAGTCGTAGTCATTCAGAAGTTCGACCCATCGTCGTTGTCTCATGTTTAGTTCTTTCTGATTGAAAATGTGTTGGAGACTTTTGTGATCAGTGAAAACCACGCATTTTGTACCGTATAGGTACTGTCTCCAAATTTTGAGAGCGAAAACTACAGCTCCTAACTCAAGATCATGAGTTGTGTAGTTCTTCTCATGAACTTTCAATTGTCTTGATGCTTAGGCTATAACTTTGTCTTTTTGCATGAGAACACAACTAAGGTCTAAGTTTGATGCGTCACAATATATGATAAAATCGTCGTTGCCCTCAGGTAAAGATAAAATAGGAGCATTACAAAGTTTTTGTTTCAAGGTCTAGAATGCTTCTTCTTGTTTGGGTACCCACTCAAAAATTTTCTTTTGAGTTAAAGCAGTGAGGGGAACCGCAATTTTTGAGAAGTTTGCAATAAAGCGCCGATAATAACCCGCGAGACCAAGAAATGAACGAACTTCGGTGGGAGTGGTAGGTGTATCCCATTCCTTAATCACACTGATTTTGACGGGATCTACATGTATACCTTGTTCGTTGACAATATGTCCCAAGAATTGAACTTCCTTGAGCCAAAATTCACACTTGGAGAATTTGGCATAAAGTTGTTCTTTCTTTAGGAGTTCCATTGTTAGACGTAGATGTTGTTCATGATCGGCTCGAGAGTTTGAATAAATCAAAATTTCATCAATGAAAACAATGATGAACTTGTCCAAATAAGGCTTACAAACCCTATTCATCATGTCCATGAAGACGGTAGGAGCATTTGTCAAACCGAAGGGCATAACAATAAACTCATAGTTGTGACACCCGACTATTTAGGCTGTACCGTATAAATGTAACACGTGTCATGAATAAATAAAAGGCCGTTTTTGATTATTTATGATGTTTATATATGGTATTTGATGTGTTGGTAAATCCAAAGTTTGATAAAAATTATGTTGGCAATATTAAGATAAACGTTTATCGAGTAACAGATAAAATGCGAAACGAACGTTGGTGACCGCCTGAATAATGTTAAAATCCTGAAAATAGTCCGTTATGATTGAAATAATATATTTAATAATATTCGTGAGGAAAAATAATTTAAAACGCTAAGAAACTCTATTTTTCGAGTTTAAGCGCGATACTGCGCGTATCTGACAAAATACTTTCAACACAGCCAGTCCAGGGCAACTAATAATTATTATAGTAATAATTTGACAAGTTTATTTTTATAGAATGATAAAAATAAATTAAAACGCTTAAAATCCCTATTTTGCGAATTTAAGCGCGTACTTCACAACACAGAGCGTATACTGCCAAATACCGACAACGTAGCCGGACCAGGCAAATAAAATATTGATCAATAATATTTTAGTGAGTTTATTTTTATAGAGCATTGAAAATAATTTAAAACGTGTCAAAACGTGATTAAAACGCTAGATAAACACCCGGTATCCAGTTAAATACCAGTTTTAAGCACATATATGAAATATATATGTATATATACGTGTGGGTATGTGTGTGAAGAGTGGTGGCAGCCATTTAGGACTCCTTGCATCTCTCTCCTCCATGTGCTGACATGGGAAAACATGAACAATGATAAACCTTTTCAAACATCTTCTCAATTCCAAGAAACAAATCAAACAACAACCAACTCACACTCTCTCTCTAAAGCTCGGCCGAACACCCCTATAGACATACACATTTTCATTTTTCAAACCATTTCAAGAAGATCCAAGCTCATTTGGAGGTGCTTTCAAGCTTGTATGAAGGTTTAAAGGTGTTTCCAAGCAAGAACCAAGCTTCATCTCATCATCTTAATAAAAAACCCACTAGAATCTTGAAGGTATAAAATCATATCTTTTAAAAATGTTCTTGATTCTTGTTGGTAAAGATGATAGTAAATGGGTTTCTCTTGTTCTTGGATTTAGACACTAACTTGAAACAGATAACAAATGGATTTTTATACAAAATAAAAATGGAGGTTAGTGTGTGTGCATGTATGGCCGAAAATATGTATGTATGTATGTATGTATGTTAGAGAGTTTACTTTTGATTTTGATGGAACTTTGTTTGATAAGATTCTTGAAAAGTGAAATGTATGTATGATTTAGGGAATGTTCTAAAAAGGTTTTGGTGATTTGAAAAGATGTATATGAAAAGTGGAATTTTGGAAACATATGAATATATATATATATACACACAACATATATACACACACATACACACGCACACACACACACACACATATATATATATGTGTGTGTGTGTGTGTATATATGTCGTGTATATATATATATGTATATATGCATGCATGTGAGTTTTGTCATAAGTTCATAAATATGAAGGTATTACTTGCATTTATGAGAAATGATTGATGATGATAATATGAATATGATGATTTTCTTGGATGAGTGAACATGAAATAAATGAATGTTTGAGACATATGAGTACATGCATGTTGACGAAGATGTGATATGTGTGCATTAAGTGCTTGTACTTAGGCATGCATGTGAATGTATGATCATGAAATAACGAATAATGCAACGAATGAAAAGATGACTTTTAATCAGGCCCTAAACACTAAAAATAATAATATTTGAAGTGTTAAATAGCATGGAACTTTGCCATAAAGTTTGCTAGCTTGCATGTTGTACTTTGTGCTTAAAAGTGTTATAAAATGTGTGAAACCGCATGATTTATGTGACATACACAAAAACTGCACTAATCTGAATATAACCATCATTTTAATCAGTAAATAACATGTATTGTTTTAAAATATGAAGTCGTTTCAAGTTCGGATGGTTATGGTTACCTTTGACGCAAAACTATGCGATAAAAACGGTATAAATCGCTTTTAAGAGGTTTTTACGAAACTATTTTAGATGAGTAACTAAACTGATATTTTTGATATAAATATAAGTATTTTAAATTATATTAAGTTTATTTGGTGTTTGGTTGGTCATACGCGACTTCCGACGCCCGAAAACGTTACCGAATCGCTAAAATACGCATTCAATGTACACTAGAATGGGTTGTTCATGGGTGAACCTTATGTGTTTAAATGTGTTATATGATTTAAATATGTGTATATGACAATATGTTAAGTTTCTACATGATATCGAGAATTAAGTCTATGCATGTACGCTTGTATGTTTAAAGCAGTAGAATCAGTAAAATCGCGCTACATGCGTAACTTATTTGTCGAGTATGAAAATTGATACATAGGTTAACTTAATAAGTTATTTCATGTATGCATGCTTTTAAAACGATAAAGCGTATGAGTTAACGAGATTTCGCATGTTATTAGACGCGCAAATCGTAGATATATAGTACTTATAAACGGGAGTGTTAACGGGTATAACACTAAAGGTCACCAATAAAATCGTTCAAGTCGCAAAGTCTTAATATATATATATATATATATATATATATATATATATATGAACTCATATATATATTAAAGTGCCAACATAATAAAAAAAATTAATGACTTTTCAAGAAAATATCAAAGTTATGTGAAAATTCTAAGTATTGGAGAAACTTAGGAATTTTGTAAAATATTGTTTGATAAATCGTTCCTACGTATATTAGGACGTGTAGAATCAAATTGTGGGATCGCGCTAATTTAATTACCCCAAAGGTGAGTGTCACTAAACCCCCTCTTTTTAGGTTTTGTATATGTTTGAGGGGAAGAACACGCCTCAAAAGGATTAAAGATGTTTTTGAATAAAACATACCTTTGCTTATATAAAATGTACATTTTCATGGAAAATTAATAGGACCATCTTTCTTAGCTCGGGAACCTAAATTTGTATCTATTGTCCATATATGCGGAATTTATATGACAAGTTTAACCAAATACACAAGAATTTCTGTTTAATCGTCAGTTTATTTAGTCCAAAGATGTTACAACTCAAAATCCAAACTGACAGAGCTTCGCCGTAAATGCGCAAAGTTGTTACATTGAGAAACCATGACACATCTATATGTAGACATACAAGTTCGCTCGAAGCTAGTCCTGGCTAGATCAAGCGCGGCCGAACTTGATCAGCCGACTATAACTTCGGCCGAACTTGATGTTTACAACATAAATACTTTATGTGTCACACCCCGACTCACATCGGAAGACAATTGCAGGGTGCGGCAGACACATGGTAATTCCTGATAATTTAAAAACATTATATCACATAAAAAGGGAACTTCGGTTACAACATACTATTAGTATCATATTACAAACTATAAGTTCAAGTACGGTACTATGAGCTATCACAGCTCTTATTCTGCTACAGTTCACTACCAAAGCCATCCACACGCACGTTCATTACTCCTGTTTATTCACAGATGGAATTACACGAGTATACAAGTGAAACATTGACTGTTTTTCCCCCGGGACGTGTCATCCCAGACATTCCCGGCCACCGGACCGTGTCACAAAGACACTCCCGGCCCATCAACTGCGTCACGTGCAGTTCAACGCCCCATAGTAGTAGGCCTAACAACACAACCAAATTAGGATGAGTGCAGTAGCCTAGTGCCGACGCACCGTCAGACGTGGCAATGGGTTTGTCAAACCGATAGTACTATCCACTGTCCGCAGGCTTACATTAATCACTTGTCTTGTAGTGGGGAGGTAGTTCGTGTGTTAAATAATTCACATCATATGTTGGTGCAATTAACACAATTTTGTAACATGCCAATCATCTTAGAACAGTATCACAGTTTAGAAGTGGGAGAGTAAAACTCACTCCCAGATTGGTGTAATCAACACAGTTTATAACCTGTAAGTCCCCAGAAAACAGTAAAATCATTCAAAAATGGGGAAGTGAAACTCACAGTGCGAGTAGTAGTCTCAACAACAGAGTGATCAAGCATCTGGATCGAATTTAATAACACACATGCAAGTATGGACTCAAATCAGTATCTAATTTGGTAACGGTTATAACTTGGATCTGGTCAGGAGTTTTTTTACTCCGGATTGAGTCTATAGGATACTGGTATGGTGATGGATGTCATGGTAGTATTAGTTTTTAGTTTGGCTTCCGGGCACCGTTTCGCGTGCCAGCCAAAGTCAGTAGTTTAACGTATTTGGATAATGGTACGGGAATACCAATAGTGCCAATACGTGGTTATTTAAGAATGATTAACTTTTCCATCAAGGGAGTTTAAGTGTTTGGGGAGTCTAGGTTGCCCAAATTTGAGTTTCCATTTTCACCGTCAGAAATTCTCCCGAACTGTCTTAGGACACCCCCATAGTGCCCAATTTGCCTGGGAATCTCCCAGAATACTCCTGGTTATCCAATTATAGTATTTGTCGGGTTGGGTCAGTTCCCGGTTTCGGCAGGTTCGTTATACGGTAAGCTGCCGAAATGGAATAAAAATCTGTAAGTTTTTATATTACTTAGTAAAAATCTGTAGATTTTGAGAAAAAGTTTTGGGAATTTATTTTGGCATTTTAACTATTTAAATAAATTATTTATAAAACAATATTGAATCAAATAATTATCATTAATTAGAATCATTGGTTCCAAAATTCCAAAAAAATTCCAGAACATCTTTTACATGTCCAGGAACTTCTCACAAAATTTTGAGAGTTTTCCAATTTCGTTTTGGTGCGTTCCCAGCTACCAAAACTCGCAAAAACGCGGATTTTTAACCCAAATCAAAACTCAACCAATGGACTCCAAATTTTCCCAGAACATTCCCCATATATTCCTTATTTTCTCTGTAAAATTTGGTGATTTATTGAGTTCGTTTAATAATTTTTCTGAAATTCTTTCGATAAAACAGTTAAAAATTCACCTAAAATCATAGAAAATTCCAAAAATTCTAAACTCTTACGTGGACACTCCTGTTAACACCTTTCACTACCATACCAAATTTCAGATCAAACCAAGTTTCACAGACCAAGTTATTGGCAAAATAAATTCTGCCTATCCTGGTTTCGGTTTTCGGATGCTATACCTAGCGAAAGCTTCGATTCCAAGCGCTTCTTGTGAGTCCAGAAGTGGGTGGGTGCTATATTCAGTATCTACACATCAAGTATAATCCAAATATACTAGAACTTAGGTCAATCAAGCTTTATTTCATAGTTTTTCGGTTAATCGAATAGTTAAGCGATTTTTGGCGAATAGGTGTCGATTAGGGTATCAAACCCCAAGGATTTGTGACCATGGCTGCCATATAACACCAGGGTAATACCAAGGTGTTCTTATTCAGCCCATAAACATGTTTAAACATTCAAAAATCTTGGATTAAAATGAGTTTTTCTGCTAGAAATTGCGTTTAATCAAGAAAACATGATTAAAATCATAAGAACCAAGGTTTATACCTTTGATTTGAAGTTGTTAAGATGAAAATCAGCTGGATGTTCTTGGGTTTATGGCATATTTTTGAGATAAAGATGGATTTTTCTTGGAATTTAATGAAAATAAAATGAAAATTTAAAAATAAAATATATATATATGGGGGGTGACGGTTTGGGTGTGGGTCCCAAGGGGACACATCGTGCTTCGTTATACATGCTAAAAGATGATGTTTATCTTCCGTTTACATTTAGGTTCGTTTTCGGGTCTCGGACGCGTTCTCGATTTGCGAAACGAGCTCCGTTTTTCGCGTTTTTAGTGTCAAAAGACTCGGTTTTAAAAATTGGGCATAACCGTCTCGAAACCCAAGCATGGTTATGTTTAAATCATAAAATTCTCGTATGACGTTCGTTTAAGTGTTTTTAAGCTTGATCGATCGTTCCTTGCACATTTGGTTGCCTTATGTTATGCCCGGAACGAAGGCGTTTCCCCAACTGGGGGCTGCTTCGTTTTGCGTGCCCGGGCTTTGATTATTTTCAAACCTTATGTCACAGTCTATGGCACAAAACTAAGTTGTTTCTGGAACTCGGAATCTTAAATGATACTACCGATAACCTAATAATCAACGTCAAAGGTTTAATGCGTTGTTAAATATCAAGTCTCCGTTTAACACGTTGTTTAAGGCTAAGGACACCAACCTCGCATCGTTGGTCCTTAGTAGTGTCATGTTAACCATGACGTGCTCCGGATTCCTCCGAGACATAATAACGATTGCTCAACATAGCACACAAGTCATACAAGTTTACAAGGTTTACGCGTAGTTAATGTTTTAATCATGCTTTAAGTTTAGGACCAATTAAGGTGTACCTGGTTTCGTCATGGGTATCAGATTATGTAATCTAACAATTCAAGCTCTAAACATACAGGCTCGATCCAAGACCTAGACAATAGACATTATGCATCAACAAACTCCCCCTTGGATATTGTCACAGTGTCTTGATCAGTCTTAAATCTCTAACCTCTTCCGAAGAAGTTCTTGTATGGTTTCTTTCGACGTTCTTACTTTGGGATAGGTGTTTGATCTGTAGGAGGTTCCCACTTCATAAATTGAAACCTTCCGATTCTTGCCTCCTTACCTTTCTCATGAATCTTCTCTAAAGCTTTTCTTCCGTCAAGAACTCTTCTCTTTCATGCTCTCTCCATCTCGATTCCCACATGTGCTTTGAATTAATTCCATGTGCATAGCAAAGTTAATCACACCTTGGTATTGCTTCGCTTGGACTTCTTCACATTTATCAAAGCAAATCTTGTTGAAGAACAAGCATTTGACATCTTCCTTTGAGCAATTAACTAGCCACATCGGGTCTAGTATTCTGATCGTTCTCCAAAGCCCCCATATCCTCCTTCGTTCTATCGGTTCTGGATCCTTTTCTTTTGTTATATCCCATGAATCATCAGCACGTAGTATGATTACTACTTCACATGTTTCTGGATCCGTTTACCACCACAGAAAGTAAGGATGAAAATCCTATTCGATGGGATTCAGTGGCATATTCTTCATAGCTCGAGGACGTTTCATCACTAGTGTTATGTATTTTTCACCCATTTTCTTGTTAATCTTGATTCGACGTTTAGGAATAAACGGCTTCCAAACACAAACCCTCTCGAGGCTTCAAACTTTATCACTCTTCACAGTCTCTGTTTATTGAATTTCATATGCAGACTTATGTTACGTGTTTGCACGAATTCCTCAACATCCCAGAACGTCAATGTCTTGATATCTGTCAGATGTCGAAAGTACTGTACCCCAAAGTCTCTCTTTATTGCAGACTCATCAAGATCACGTATCCAACCCCAGCTTAGGATATCTTCCAGAGAAACATCTTTATCACGCGTGAAGAATGCTAGTGGCCTTTTGAACTTTCTCTCCTTGGGCATTTCCTTAAACCACGATCTTTTTGCTTCGGCAATTTGCTCTTTAGTACAACGTGTAGGAATGTTGCCTGTCTTTACAACTTCATCTATTTTCTGCTTCAATAAATCAACATCTATTTGACTCATTAGCTCTTCGATCGTTGGGAATTTGTCAGTATTGAGATTAGAATACTTTTCAGCTTCGTCATCATCATATGAATCTTCAAATATCACTCGATCATAGTCATCAGCTTCACTACTCGTACATACTACTTCGGTTCGAATGTCTTTATATTTACCAACCCTTCCTCAAAATCAAACTCGAATGAATCAGTATCAACTTCGAACATTCTTGCCAACTCTTCTTTGGTGTATGTATGAGCAATCTCCCCTTCCTCTAAACTCGGATCTAATGTTATCATCAAAGGCTTCTTGTACACCGCAGTAATAGGCATAGCAATAACCACATCAGAAATATCAACATCCTGTGGCCCTGTCTGCTGAGTAGACTCCCCCTTACTTGGTGCATCCTCCATGTTTGCATTATCATCAATTAGGGATTCGAAATCAAATTCAGAATGAACTTTAGCAGAATCAATCTGCAGACCAACGCCCCCTGATCATCATTGTCATCACCATCATGATCTGAATTATCTTTAGTATCGTCACTGGCAGGTTTGTCATCGTTTTCATCTTTATCTTCCTCTTCGTCATCATTCTTTTCTGATTCAATATTCTGTTTTCAAGGACTCTTCAGTAATCACTTCAGTCTCAGGAGCTTTTTCAGATTCAACAACTTTCTCTATCACTGGTTCTTCTGAAGGTTTAGGTATATCATCAATCACCCTTTTGCCTTTGCCCTGTTCGATCAACTTGTTCTCAGCTTTTTCCTTCGCCTCTTGAATATCCAAACGATCATATTAAGCCTTGAAATCTATGCCTAGATTGTTAGTTAGAACTTTCTGAAGTCTGGCAAATCTTCTGTCATTCATATCGCGTTCAGATCTCAACTCTGCTATCTCTTTATCTAGCTTAGCACTTGCAACACCCAAGCTTTCAACCATAGCTTTAAATAACCACGATCATCTTCCAGAAATTTTACTTTGTCATTCAGAATCTCTTTTTCAACCTCGCTCTGCTTCAGTTCTTTTCAAGATCTGCTTTATCAACTTCGTTCTGTTTAGCTTTATCTTCCAGATCTTTAAGTCTTCTCTAATTTGTCAATCGGAATATCTTCAAACCATCCAGTAAGATCTTCAGTAGTGACATGTTGTGTAATGTTATCTGGAATTTCACCATAAGCATCTTTAAATTGTCTCTCTCTGACACTTTGTGGAGTTGATTGCCTTGATTTTTTAGAAGTAGCTTTTGGAGTACTAGCAACCTTTGGACTAGATACAGGTGTACTCTGACCAGGAACATCAAATGTTGGTGGTTCTTGTGTGACAGTTGTAGGTGGAATTTGTGTAGCAGTCACTGTTTGCACTACAGCTTCAACAATCGGATTTTCTTCTAACTCAGAAACAGGAGGTTCTTGTGTAACTCCTTTCTTTGTTTGGCTCAGATATCTACGGCTTTGCGTTTTCTTCCTTCCACGAGTACTTGGAGACCCTGTTGCTTTGTTTGTACTTTCAGCTTTAGACTTTGAACGTTTAGCTTTCTTTTTTGGACGTTATGAATCAGAAGCCTCTTTAGCAGATGGTTCGTATAAATCTTCGCCTAACTTTTTCAATCTTTCCTCCTCTTTTTCTTTCTCTGCAGCTTTTATACTTGCATCAATTGGATCTTCAGAAGATTCATCATCTTTATCTGAAGTCGCAGAAATAACATCGTCTTTATCCTGACTTTCAATGTTTGCTGCAGCACTAGAACCCTCAACATTCTGTGGTTCTTCGATCTCAGGCTCATCGATTAACATCGTATCTGCTTTCTTTAGCGCCCTCTTTTTCTTCTGTTTTTCAACTACAACAACGCGCTTTATGTACCAATCGCCTCGTTTTTCTTTGAAGTTCGTTAATAATGCAGCTTCCTCATTTTCATCACCACTGCCATCCTTTCGCCATTTGTTTTCTGGTGGCGCAACATAATTCTCACTTGAAGTAGCTCCAAACACAGGCTTTGCTATCGGAGCAGAGTCTTGTTTCTGATAGATTTTGAGCTTCTTTAGTGTGGTTTCATCCATGTGACTAAGATAGAGGATATTATTTCGATCTTTGACTATATTCTTGAATTTTTCGTTGATAAGCATCTGTACAAACCTTGGATACATCACCAAACGTTCTTTTCCCATATTCTTTGCGATAAAGTTAAAGATCACCCTCGAGAAGTTGTATTTCTTGTTCGGAATAAAGCAGTGACCATACATGCCATATAATCTTGTATGTTGTCGAGGCCTGCTATCCGATGACTTAAATCATGAATGATGGCGTGAATTAACATCTTGTAAGGAAGAGGAACACTTCCTTTCTTCATCGTCGGTTCATTCGCGTGCCCTTTATACCCATTCTGAAGAAACAACCCTTCACCATTCTCTCTTCAAAGCTAATAGGGTCATTCACATCGTCGTTAAACTCTAAAACCTTCGTATGTCAGCATCAGTGACCAAGAATTCTTTATCTCCGTTCCCAACGCGAACTGCAGACGTTATAACTTTGTTCGCCTCATCAAACAATGCTGCATTCCAAAATATATAGACATGCGATCTGTATACAACGTGTTTATCAATGATCGCCTTCGTTATCGGAATACGGCTTAAGAATTCCAATATTTCTGCAAATGCCGTCAGTGTATGATAAATTTTTCGTCAAGCGATATACATGTGTTGTGAAACTTATTGAATGACAGCTTGATATTATGCGGACAGAGAAAAAACGAGAAAATTAGCACAATTTGACAATTTCAACAATATAACCTCAAGTTCGGGCGAACTTGGGTGTTAAAAACATACCAATTCAAACAACATCTTAAAACTTCGGCCGAACATGTCTTAAAACCACATTTTTTGACATTTATTAACAAGTTCGGACGAACTTGTTTTTCAGACCACAATAATCAACTTCGGTCGAGCAAGCACAGACAAACAGATCTTGACATCTATTCACAAGTTTGGGGGAACTTGTATTGTTAACAGATTGTTGCATATTGTAAACAAGTTGGGTACAATTTCAAGTTTTATCAAGGATCAGACAACTTCGCCCGAAGTTGATGAAAACCATCAACAACAAGTTCGGGTGAACTTGTCGTCATCTCCGCAAAAACCTGCAACACCCAGTCATGTTCAAATGTTCAATTTTAATGTTTGTTTAGCATGTTTTCATGTTTATTAGATCATTTCATTGATCAGTTATATCATTCAAACCCTAGATCTACTTGATTTTACATGTTTGGTCCGTGTCGGTTCGTTTAAGTTCAAGTAAAGGTTTAATCAGACAAATATACCTCATTCATGATTATAAGTGTGCAAATCACTTATGATCACTTTCAATTTTGACAGAGTAACGACCAATTTCTTGCAAAAACAATTTTTTCTCAACAGATGACTAAGTTCCCTCCAGTTGATAGAAACAGATGAATGATGAAATGAGCGAACTTTTCATTATATAGCCAGTCAAGTTCAGGCAAACTTGACTATCAAATCTCAGACTTTATACAATAACTTCGCCCAAAGTTCAATAAAGATAAAACTATTTTTCAAACAATAACTTCGGCCGAACTTATGTTAAGCCCAAAATTCAAACTTTTCATTCTTTTCATTTTTAACCCTAAACTTTCACATGTTTACCAGTTATGAAAATCCACTCAGTTGACCAAGTCCAAGTTAATGACCTTGGTTAACCGATTTGTCTACCGAGTCCAAGTTAATGACCCCGGTTTGACACGTTATGAACAAACTGATATTTTTCTTCAAACTTCAAGTTTTCAAGTTTTAAAGTTTCAAGTTAATGAACTTTTCATCGTTTTTCATGCATTTTGATTTAACAGATTAGCTCCCAACCTGTTTTCATCAAGATTCCAACAACTTAGCACCATTCCGAACTCCGAAGTTCCGCTTTCCATCATTGGCTGTTGAAAACAATGTAGAAGTAAAATCTTTTTGAATTTTCTAAAGTTTATGCTAAAACACACTGAAAATCTTTTTGGGTATAAATCTGAAATCAAATAAGCTATGTAAAAACATATTTACAGACATATTTTTGTGAATTCATGTCTAAGGATCATATCAGTTGATTGAGACAAATCACCAGTACTGTTGACCTTATGATGACTTTAAGTTCTAAACTCGCTTACCTAGATTGTCGATATGTTTGCCCACTTAAACTTTGACACATTTATCAATTGTTCCAAGATATCTTAGTTAGAATTATGAAACTTGACTTAACTATGGGTCCCATCTCAGAATATACTCCCGTATCAAGATTCCTTAGATTTCATCTTACAGGTGAGTATAGCGTAATTGATATCTGTATCTGGGTTATGCGAGGCCTTGAGAGCTCAGGTTAATACCATCGTATCGACAAAGAGATGAAGGATCGACTTTAAGGTGTGTTCCAATTAAGGAATTTTTTAAGCACTGCAAATAGAGCTGGCAAAATGAATGGGTTGGGTTGGGCGAGTAGATGGTCAAGATAGGTGTAGGTCAGGATGGGTTTGGGTCAGGATGGGTTATTTTATAAATAGGTCAGGATGGGTTTTGACAAATCTAAATGCAGGTCAGAGTGGGTCGATTTAAGAAAAAAAAGAAGGAAGAACAAAACCCCAGGAAGAGAGCAGCAACCAAATTCAATCAAAAATCAGAATTTGTGGATAGAATCGTTACAAATTTATACAAATCTCAAATTTCGAAACCATAATTCATGAATTAACACCAAAACTCAAATCCTAACACTTGAAATAAAAATCCATTACCTCATTGTAATCAAAACTCTCGATGAATCAGAACCAAAACTCATAAAATTAGAAATTTAGAATACATTATTACATCGATGAAATTAGAAGCCAAAATCAATGAATTAGTAAACAAAACTAAAAACCCAAAATTGATGAATCAGTCCAATTTTTTTTATTAAACCATTGAAATCAAAAAAACTTTATAATCGATTAAATCAATGAAATCAGAAAAAATGAAATCAATTAATTCAATTTGCGTCTTCTTTATCCACAGGTCTTCTCCGACTCTTATTTGCGATTACATTCAAGAATTGATGGGGAAGGTTCTTCCACAATGAGATTTGAGTGTGTGAGCGATGTTTTGGGTGTTTGACTGCAGTCATGGAGAGAAGATTGGGGGTGGTAATGAGAGTAGGAACCCACCGTTCTATTTTTTGAATGACCCATTCTATCTTTTTAATGGCCCGTCCTGACCCATAGTTTTCATTTTATTATTTTTAGCTTACCCATTTAAACCCATTGAAAATAAGACTGAACCCAAAAAAAACCCATAAGCTTACATTTAAAACCCAAAACAACCCAAATTTAAGTGGTTGGGCCAAGATTGCCAGGTCTGACTACAAATGATTAGATCTTTCGATTTTTCAATTTTGCATGCAGTTTAGGGTTTTTAAGCAAAAGCATTATAGAATTTCTAGGCTATTGCTTCCGCAAAATTAGAAGAACTTCTATAATACCCCAGATATCAATCATCTATAAAGACCTCGTATCTCAGAATCAGGCAATCTCTCAAACAAAATTTCGGAGTACTAAGTCCATATATCCAAGAGATGTTAATCCACAAGTTTAAGCAGTTGTAAAATTTAGTTTATATCCCGGAAACAATTTACTGAACGCGTAAAAAGCCTATCGACACATCCACAGTAAGACTTGTTTATACTTTTTAAACTTTACAAATCCTTAGCGTACTGTGATAGTCCACTGATGTACTATTGTTTCCTTTTTTGACACAAAATTCTTTTTATGTTTTTCATGTTTTTGTACTTTTTGGTTTTTCATATGTTTTTGTATTTTCTTGTAACATTTCTCCCCCTAAAATCAAAAACATATTTTTGTATTTTAGTTTTAAGAAATTCTAATCCTAAAAGGTAACAAACCAATGAGGATCACGAGACTCGTCGTCCGATCCATATTCAACCTCTGCATCCGCACCTTTCAATACGTGATAAAATCAGTTTTTTGTTCATCGGTGTGGATTTTCTCAATTCGTACCAACTTCTTTTCGTAGCAATCACGAATGAAGTGGTAACGAATCTCGATATGTTATGTTCGAGCGTGGTGAACTGAATTTTTAGTTATATCGATAACTGCCTTATTATCAACATATAGCGGAGTGTTAAGAAACTACAGACCATAGTCTCTCATCTGCTGTTGGATCCATAAAATCTGTGAACAACAGCTGGATGTCGAGATATACTCAGCTTCACAGGTAGAGAGAGTGACCGTAGTCTGTTTCTTACACTGCCAGGTTACCAAGCGTGTTCCGAAGAACTGGCAGCCCGCTGTAGTTGGTTTTGAATTCAACTTATCTACACCAAAATCAAAATCAGTTTATCCCGTCAGATCGAAGTTATCATTCTTTGGGTACCACAGCCGGTGCTTGGACATCCCTTCAAGTATCTGAAAATTCGCTTCACGATCTGCATGTGTGAGAGTATTGAGCTGGACTGATATCTGGCGCAAAGGCAGGTAGGATACATGATATTTGGGCGAGATGCTGTCACTACATCAAAGATCCTATCATCAACCTGTAAAGAGTATCATCAACTTTGGTTCCTGTTTCATCGATGCAAATTTCATGATTGAGAGCAAGAGGAGTAGATAACGGCTTCGAGCTTTCCATTTCAAACTTCTTCAAGATGTCATGAACATGCTTAGTTCGTTGAATGAAAATACCGTCTGGCAATTGATCAACTTGTAATCCGAGGAAGAATTTCATTTCGCCCATAGAAGACATCTCGAATTTCTTCTTCAAGATTTTCTCAAACTCTTTGCAAAGATCGTCGTTTGTTGAACCGAAGATGATGTCATCCACATAGATTTGTACGAGAATCAGATGATTTCCAACTTCTTTGGTAAAGAGCGTACTATCCACTATTCCTCTGATAAAGCCGTTGCCAACGAGATGTTGAGATAACGTCTTGTACCAGGCTCTCGGGGCCTGATGCGAACCATATAGTGGTTTATCCAGGAGACAAGCTTTCTTCTTGTTCAGCGGATCGACAAACCCTGGTGGTTGGCTGATGTACACTTGCTCCCATAGCTTACCGTATAGAAAAGCGGATTTCACATCTAACTAGTACACTTTAAATCCTTTCTAAGCAGCGAATGCAAGGAAAATACGAATGGACTCCAATCTAGCAACTGGTGCATATACTTCTGTATAACAATTCCTTCCTGTTGATGGAATCCCATGACAACGAGCCGAGCTTTGTTGCGCACTATCACTCTGCGATCATCGCGCTTGCACTTGAAGACTCATTTGGTATCTATTGCTTTCTGATTCTCCGGTAGGTCAACAAGCTTCCATACCCCTAACTTTTCGAACTGTAGCAATTCTTCTTGCATCGCTTGAACCCAATTTTCATCCCGCAAAGCTTCAGTAACATTATTTGGTTCAATCTGGGATATAAAGCATGAATAATAGCAATACTCTTGAACTGGAGCTACTCGAGTATAGAAACAACTCAAAGCTTTGTTAATCTAGCTCCTTGTTCTCACGCCAGTTTGCAATTTGCCAATTATGGAATTTGATGGGTGGTAAGAATAGGTCCTTGGCATCACCTCACTAGGAACTTCAACGGTATTCTCTTGATTAGTGATATTCAGCTCAACCACCACCTAAACTTCAGGAATACTAGAAGACGTTTCATTTTGATTACTCGGGCAAGCAGATTGATTCAACATGCTTGTTATCTGCTCAGATTCTTCATCAGAAGAAGATTCTACATCATCATCAAACGTCGGAGCCTCGTCAGAGTCAGAGTTATGTGCTTGAGAAAGATTGGGTTCCTCTGTATGAATCACTGGTTCTGTAGCCGGTGTCTCTTGTTCAACATTAGTTTCTTGAACACAGCTAGTACTTGGACCTGCACCAGAAGAAGATGATGACCTAACAGTTGGTTGATTAACCACTATTGGTCTGATTATCTATTCTTGGTTTACCTGCTGATGAAGATAATATAACGCTGCAATGTCTTCTTCAGAAGGTTCTTCTGGCAAGTCGAATGACTTCCACAATTCGCTATAGTTGAATAACCAAGCGTCTCTTGCTCTTTGAATAGGAGTTGTGTACCGAAAGTAGTCAACGTGCTGTGCTTCTACCATTCTCCTCAAACTTGGAAGATAGACTCTTTTGAGTGGAGATGCATAACCAACGAAGAAACCATCAATTGATTTATCACCAAACTTTCCATCTTGATCAATAACTGTGCAAGGTGCGCCAAATGGTTCTAAGTATTTCAAATTAGGTTTCCTTCGGTTTAGCATTTCGAAGCAAGTCTTCTTGGTTGGTTTGACTGGTAAGACTCGGTTCAATGTATAGCATGCAGCTGCAACAGCTTCACTGTAGAAACTGTTAGGAAGCACTAAATTCATGTAGAATGCATTTGTCGTCACAGAACTCTTTCATTCAGGATTTTTAAACTCTTACCATCGTCGCTGCAAATTCGTCTAATGGGGAGATGGTACAAGTTTTCAATCTTCCTAAAGAAAATCATTAGATTATCGAACATTTCATCTTTACTTTCCTAGAAGAAGACCCATGAAAACCGTGAATAATCATCTGTTACGACTAGACAGTACAGATCTCCATATATACTTCGAATGTTCACTGCACCGAAGAGATCCATGTGCAGTCTTTCAAGCGACAGCTTTATGGAGTTTAGAATCTTTCTAGGAAATGACTTCTTTATCTGCTTTCCTTTATTACATTTTAGACAACTATCTGTCATGAAAGCTTCTTAGATTCACTCCTTCAACCAGATCATTGTGAACCAAATGATTCATCTTTCTCAGGTGAATATGACCCATCTTTCTATGCCAAAGAATAGACTCCTTCTTTGTGGCCTTTGTAACAAAACACTGAGCCGACTTTGAATAGTGGTTGCAATGCTTATGTCTAGCACATATATATCATTCTCGCGAGGAGCACGCATGAGAATCCATTCCTCATGGATCTTGAAACCCGGTTTGATTATCATGCACTCCTTATCTTTGAAGTGTGTGGTGAACTGTTTGTCACAAATCTGAGAAATACTGAGAAGGTTGTTCTCTAGTTCGGCGATATAATTGACCTTGTCAAATGACACCACACCGTTTGATAACTTTCCTTCAGCGATAATCCTCCCTCCTTGATTTCCTGCAAATCCTACGTACCCTCCATTAATAGATTTGATATCGTAGAGCAAGGCACGCATCCCTGTCATGTGGCGTGAAGCTCCGCTATCCATAATCCACTTCGATAAGATGGATCTTTGCGAGACCCTGCACATGTTAAGAAACTACTTAAAAAGGGAAACCCAAGCCTTTCCGGTCTTGGGTGGAATAGGAATATCGTAAGTCGGAAGTTTCAAATCTGCATTTGGAACTTTCTGATTAGTCTTTGTGTCAATGACATTATCTTTCTTGACTAATTCAGATTTTGCATTTTCAGATGATGTTGTTTTCTTCTTTGCAACCCAAGATTGTGATTTAATTCTTGCTTTCTTAACATAGAATTTTGAATCTTTGTTTTCGTTCGATCTAGAAGTTTCACCTTTTTCAAAAGTTGAGTTCATAAATTTGGATTCAGTTTTAGGTTTCACTTCGTTTTTAGATTCATTATTTCCTTTTAAGATTGTGATTGGTTTAACAATCTCTGGTCGCTTAAGTTTCTCATCTTCTGAAACTGTCTTTCTTCGGTGATACACAGGCTTTGACTTCGGACACTTGCGAGCAATGTGACCAACTTCATTGCATTTGAAGCAAGTCCGAGTATCATGAGAATGTCCACTAGTGGGTTTTACTCCACTTGCGGATTTAGCCTTATCCCGAAGTTCCTTTTCCTTCTTAAACTCATCGTTTGATTGCTTTCCAATCAAACTCTCTTCTTGAACCGTGTCCCAAACACGAAATTCATGTTTTTATTCTTATATTCGTGAAATGGTGACTTGTGTTTCTTTTTCGGTTCATCGTCTACCTCCAAACCCAAACCCGCTCTCCTGTTCTCAGGAAAGTCACCACCATTCCTTCGGTAGTTGTTATAAACCTTCATTGGGTTTTGAATAAAACTTTTTCTCATTTCTCTCAAGATCATCTGATGATACTTCCACAAGTTTGAACAAATTATCTATTTGATCTTCTTTCACGTTTCGAATCGGAAAGCTATCATCAAAATATAATCTATCAGATTCCTTAACTTTGTACATCACAACGTTAGGATCATCACTTAGATTATCTTCCAATGATGTAACGTCATTTTCAGATTGTGAATCAGAACTGTTCAAGCTTGAGTTGGCGCTTTCAAAGCTGCCATCATCAGAATCATCTCCCAAAACCTTTTCAATCACATTTTTTACAACCGCTTCATTGTCATCGTTTGATTTCGTATAGACTACATCAATGTTCTCAGGCAACTTATCATCTGTTTCTGATAAAAGTGTTATCTTAGTTGCCTTTTCAATACCGTCCACTTTTCATGGCAGTAACTTGCAAGTAGTGGAGGTGGAACACTGTTGTATTCTTTACGCTTCATACCTTTTGGTTTCTGAGGTGGAACATCGTAGGAAGCATGTGATCGATGACATAAGCGTTTGTTGTGTAACTGAGAAAAAGTTGTCTTACTCTCTCAGTTTCAATTTTCATATCTTGAAGCTCTTGTCTAGTTTCAGCAATGGTGTTTATGTACATGTTAATAGCTTCTTGTTTCTCAATTACCGTTGTTTTTAACATTCTTATTGACGCAGTGTTTCGACATTACAATATGTACCTTTCATTTTATCATACGCCTCTTTCATTGTGCGATAATCATACCGAAAATTTTCACTATGCACATTAAGATCGCTTATGATTTGTTCTTTTTCAGCACACTTTTCACAAGGATTTGTGCACTTTGTGCAAGGTTTTTCAACCTCCACAACTTTCACAACTTCCTTCTCAATCACTTTTACCTCTTGACCCACCTGTTTAAGATTCGCCATCATTGCTTTATCGACAATTTGTGTGAGGTTTTCTGCATTCATCTTCGTTACGTCAATGACCTCCTCAAACTCCGGTTTCTTTTCTTCAGTCACTTGCTCATGCGATGTATTCTCGAAGCAACATGTAAAACTAGCATTAAAGTTAGGAGAGATAATGTTCTTCATCTGTGTCTGGTGATAGGACCAATTCCTCTTCCTCTGTTCTTTGCAGATATTCTTCTAGAATTGCATTCTTAAGAGCTGCATCATTAGCCATTTGTTCTGAATCATCCAGAATCTCTGCCATCAATGCAACTCCTGTCTTCTTTCCGATGTACTTATTCCAATCCAAACCTTCGTCTTCGTGAGACACAACTAGAGCTTGTTCAGTTGGCTTTGAGGAATTATCTTGAACTTCAACTTGAGTTCTCTTTGGATATGGCTTGTATTGCAGCGCTTTCTTGTAATAATCATTATTGTTGCCGAAAGGACTTTGGTTGCCACTTGCTTCTTGGTTGGTGCACTCGCGTTTTAAATGCCCCTTTTGTCAACACTTGAAGCAAGTAACTTTTGACTTATCAAAACCAAGTTTGTTGCTTAAATTACCAATGTCTCTTCCCGTAAGTGCTACAAACTTTGTGACTCTTCTAATGATTGAAGCTAGGCTCCATTTAACATCCATTAGCTCTAATTCCTCTTCATCAACTTGATCGGAATCCTCAGCAGTCATTTCTGGATTACCGATCTTCCCCGCAACTAAACATTCGTATGATTCGAGTATGGTAGCAAGAAGTGCTATATGTTGTTTAGCCACTTGCTCAGGGAAAAAATTCTTCAGATTAACGGCAATGTTACACTGGAAAACATTCGGATCAGAACTTGAATGATTTGTCTGATTTGATTGACTGGATTGATTGTTCTGATTCTGAAAAGAAGAGTTTGAACCAGTGTTTGAAATCCGGTGTTCGGAGGACTTTGATCATAACTTGGATATGATTGAGTGTTCGATTGATTCTGAGGCGAATGTTTGAAGAATTCATATTCGCACTAAATGCAGTCTGAATCTTCAGGCTCTAAATGTCTTGAACACCTCCTCTGTAATACAGCCCAACATCTTGCACGACATTCGAATTCTTTGATTTGGCCATCTTTATCAAATCCATTTCATGTCCTTCTAATTTGTAGATGAACGACGATAACTTGAAATATTTCCAATCTGGACTATTCTTCAAAATCGTTAAGTAAGTCGACCACTTTCCCTCAGGAAGTGCGTCTGCCAGTTTATAATCTGTTCTTCGTTAGTTTTCAGAATGTTGTGTCTTCACATTTGAACCATTAGATGACAATATCGATCAATCATTTGCTTCATAGTCTCGCCTTTGATCATTGTGAAGATGTCGAACTCTTTCTTGATTAAGGCTTTCTTGCTCTTGATCATCTCGTCACTACCCAGGTATTTTGCACAGAGAGCATCCCATACCATTTGTGAAGTTTCACATTCTGATAATAAGATCAGAATATCTTCCTTCACAGATTGTTGAATCAAACTGATCATTTTCTTTTCAGCTAGGTACGCATCTTTATGTTCTGGTGTGAACTTATCCAAAGCGAGATCTTGATCATGTTCGTCTTTTGGCCATTTGTATCCGGTTTCCACAGCAACCCAGCTATGAAACCGTTCGCTTGAACCCAGTTAACAAACTTCTCCTTCCATCCCTCAAACTCACCCATACCCATTAGCTTCAGCGGTTTTGTAGTAGTACCCATCTCGTTGTCGAGATTCATCTGATTTACCGCATTAGCATTGGATGTTGAAGCTTGGGCTACTCCCGCGGCAAAAGCGTTATGGAAATCATCCATCTTGAAAATCAGGTGATTTATCTGAAAACACATTAAAAAATACTCGAAAACTGATTAGCAACTGACAAGTTCGGTAGAACTTGTGAGAAAAACATATTTTGATTTCAATTTCAACAAGTTCGGGCGAACTTTTATGAAATTTTCAAGAATTTCAGGATTTTATCAAGTTCGAGCGAACTTGAATAAAATTTTCAAGAATTTTCAGATTTTATCAAGTTCGGGCGAACTTGGTTAATGATTTTGAAAAATTTCAAGATTATCTAACAACTTCGGGCGAACTTACTGAGAATTTCAACAAAAATGATCAAGTTTGGTCGAACTTGGTCAAATTTCACTGAAATGTCAAACAACTTCGGGCGAAGATGACAAAAATCAACAAAACTTGATGATTTTTGATCAAGTTCGAGCGAACTTGTAGGTTAAGTTCGAGCGAAGTTTGTCATCCAAGCTTGATTTTTTGACAATTTCGACATGAATTTGTTTGTTTTTTAATCTTAAACTTTCAGGGGTTTGTAATTATGTGATTATCTATGACATGTTCAATTTTTAGCCATTTTTGTCCATGAATTGTTCAATTTTACGAAAAAATTAAGAAAAAATGGTTGAAATGAGATGAAATAGAATGATTCTTGTGTTGATTTTAGCAAATTCAGGTATCCATTGTAACATCTGAGCCATTTCAACTATTATATTTCAAACCAAATGAAATCTTGTGTTTCATTCTCGAGAATTGTAAAATTACATGTGACATTCACACATTTTAGTCCATGTACAATTTCAACATTTCAAAGCTTTTTCTGGAAGATATACGTAAACTGTTACGCAAGCGTAATCAGTTTAATGCAACATATATTCCGGAATAGTGACACAAGTATAGCATACCTTAAATATCCTTTGCATAACTTAGAAATAAGTTTTGAAAGGTTTGGTATGTCAAAAACAAGCTTATTCGATCATAGGGACTATTTATGACAAACTATGAAAGTCTACCGATTCTCGTAGCAATGCACATTCCGGAACAAGGTCATAAGCTTAACATACCCGAAATACCCATAACATAGCTTAGAAATAAGTTTCGAGGGTTTCGGTATGGCAAAAACATGCTTATGCAACTTCAGGGGCTATTTTGCAAATTCTGTGAAACTTCCCGTTGAGCGTATTTCTTAATTTGGGACATGTACACACAATCAAAAAAATTTGTAAACCATTAAAATCTTGTATTTTAGTGATTGGAATGCAAAAATACCTTTCGTTACGCATTTACCGGTATGTACGCGTTCGTTACGATTTTCGTCGTAATTAACCGAAAACCGCAACCGTACGACCAAACGAATTGACTTCTGAGATATTTTTAAGCACATTTCAAGTTCCCTATACTTTATTTTCCTTATAAAGCTTGAAAATGGGGTTAACGGGTGTTAAAAATGCCAAAAGGCGTAAAAAACAAGTTCAGGGGCCATTTCTACAAAATTTGAAAGTTCAGCCCCTGCAAGGGCCTTATGGACCGTAAGGCCTAACCCCATACGGTCCGTAAGGGGTCCCCAGCTCATCAGAGTTGTTGCAACCAGGTGGCAGCTTCTTGTTTACTCCTTGGACACCAAGCAAATCAATTTTACCACCATTTCACCTGCAATTGACACTTGTTAGGACCTCCATGAGATCATGCCAACAATGGGACATGTGTAATGATCCTAGGGCCTTCAAATTACTACAAATAGCAAGTGATTTTGCCATTTTCACTTGCTCATTCATCTCTTCTTATCTCAAACACTCTAAGTGGAGGCTACCACTTTGTTGGAGGCCTCCTACCTGAGTTTTCTAGTCTTGTTGGAGCTCTTGAGTGTTCTTCAACACAAGTAAGTGCTCCCTCCTTGTCTTGTTTTATTTATTTTAGTTATTTCAAGCTAATGTTGATGCATATGTCTGTTGCCTACGTCATCGTATTACGTAGAATCTGTGTTTGAGAGCGAAAAGTTAACTTTATGTATGATAAAAGGCAAGTTCGCCCGAACTTGTAAGGTGAATGATCAAGGTCGCCCGAACTTGTCCTGTGAAGGACAAGTTCGCCCGAGCTCGACCATGGCACCTTTGGAGCGAACTCATCACACTATAAATATGTGTGTTGAGCTCTCATTTGTAAGAATTAGAAATTTTGTCAACTGGACGGCGAAGCTCTGTCCAAGTGTTTCCAGGATCTGTAACGTCTATACATTAATTAAACAGTGATTAAACAGTAAAGAACATATTTCCAATGTCGCCTATGCAAACGGATTCCGCACGTTTACCTTAGGTTTGCCAAATTAGGACCAGAACGATCCGTACAACGGACCTACAATTGGTATCAGAGCAGGATTGGACTAATTTGAAGACATTGGACATAGAACTTCAAATTTTCTACTCATTTCTTTCATTTTAAACTTTTCTTGGACATTACACGGACTAAATGGACTGATTTTCAAGTATAATAAGTAAAACCCATAATAGTAAAACCCTTGAAAAGATCATAGGTAAAAACAATTGATTTCATGTCAAAAATTGCAAAAAACCATGTCGGATAGCATAAGTTCGCTCGAACTTGGACTACAAGTTCGCCCGAACATGGCTTAAAATCACAAATTTTTGTTGATTTTAAACAAGTTCGCTCGAAGTTGTTGTATTTTTCTGTGATTTTTGAACAAGTTCGCCCGAACTTGTCCAAATTTTGCTAAAAATAACACAAGTTCGCCCGAACTTGGTTATTTGCTGAGGTTCTAACAAGTTCGCCCAAACTTGTTAAGTAGCTGTTACAAGTTCACCCGATACGTCGATTTTTGCTTAAAATTCAGAAATTCAGAAAAACGTCTCGGACATTATACATCGTTGAGTTTGTATTGACGAGACGAGTTTAAAGCTCTAATCTGGTAAAAATAGTTTTAAAAAATTTTTAAACGTTTTAGCGAACCGATACATTAATATTGTCCATAAAACGTCGATTTTTGCTTAAAACTTCTGATAACTACATTTTTTGTCGGAAATGGAAGTTATTGATTTTGAAAAGTTAAATGGTTGGTTTGATGGTATTGGGTATACGAGGAATAGAAATGACAATAAAAATACTTGGGTTAAGAGATTTGAACATTTTTTGTGTAAAAAAGATGAATCGTTGGATCAGTTGAAAAAAACGCTATGATGTATTACTTGACAATTTAAAAGAATACAATAAAAAATGTCAAGTGTTGAACAAATTTCAAAATTTGCAGAAGCGTTACCTTCAGAATGGGATGAATATTTGATTGAATTGAATAAGGATTCTAGATTTTCAAAGTGTTATCCAAATGAGTTTTCTTTAAGCTTAAAAACCACGATTTAGAAATTACAAAATCTATTATGAAATATGATATCAAGAGGGGTTGTTATATAGATGAAAATATGAATCATGTTGTTGATTTTACTAAAACAATTTTTGCAGTTACACTCAAGACAGATTCAAATCCAAATAATGAAAAATCAAGTACATCAACAAATGAAGTTTCAAGTTCTGAATCTGTGAGCTCAAAGTGTGAAAAATCCAGATCTGATATTGTCAAACTTTTGAAAGATGTGGAAAGTTTGACATTAGAAAATAAAAAGTTAAAAGAAAATGAAAAGATTTTTGAAAATAGTATAAAAATTTTAGAAAATGAAAAATTTGTTTTAAATAAAAATGTTTTTGAAAAACAAAGTATAATAAACTCGCATCTTGAAAAAATCAGGAAACTTGAACAAGAGTTGAAAATGCTAAAAATAAAGTTGTTGATTTAGAAAAGAAATTGAAAGGTTTTGTGACCTCGTCATTTATTCTAGATCAGATACGTCCAAAACCGATCAATGAAAATAAAAAAAAAGAAACACCAATAAGTGACAATGTCACAATTATGACAATGTCATAATTGAGGATTGTGATGATGACACCGATGATGAAAGAGCTAAAAATGATAAACATGAAATATTTTTAAAACTAAAAGAAAAATTTCAAGAAACTGTTCTACAATCTACTGAGAAAGGTGAATGCTCAACGCATAAACCTTCTAAGCAGAATGGAGAACGAAAACAAAAAGAAAAACAAAGTTTTAAAAGTTCTGAAAATTTTCAAAAGAAAAATAAAAGCTCATCGGTACGACCATCCAATCATTATAGAAACTCACAAAAATTTGTGAATAAGTGGTGCAGGTCGACCGCAGTGCTTCAACGTCAAATCAAAGAAGGAAAGATGGCTACCACACATCAAATCAATGTTATGATTTGAGTGTATGGTTTGATAGAAACGATATGATAACAAGGTGTGTAATATTTGTGGCGTAACTGGACACATTGCTAAAAAATGTCTACAAATTAATCCTAAACCTATTCATATTGATAAGAAAAATTTTGAAGATTTGAAAATACCAACTAAAGTTTTGAAACAAGGTACAGAAACTACAAACAAGGTGAAACCATTATTACTAAGTATTCAAATTTTGAAACTGGTGAATACTCGAATAGTAATGAACAAATAGTTTCTTCATTGAATTTCAAGAAAGCTTTAATGAAAAATCAAAATGGTTGGTAAAAGGAAAGGAAGTGACACAATCAGTGAAAATTGAAAGATCAGAGGACTTTCCAAAACTTGAGAAAGTTCAAAATAAAGCTGATTGTGAAAAGAAAGTCAAAATTAAGGTTGAAGAAATAACACCTAAGACTGCAAAGATTTGGGTGTCACTATTCAACTAATTGTTTGATTTCTGTGTAGGAACTTCTGAGAAGAAAGCAAATTACTGAGAATGGAGTTCCGTGGCGCACAATGAAGACGGGCTGGGTTATCAAGTTTTATATAAAGACCCTTTTTTATAAAATTTGAAATTTAAATAACGTTTACTTTACAATTTTTGAAAATTGTTGGAGAAATTTTTTCGAAAAACATGTTTCAATAATGTTTACTTGAAAGTTTTACAAATTTTTGAAGAAAATTTGAAAAATTTCACAGTACCCTCACTGTTGAACAGACAAAAATCATGGATATAAATGTTTTATAAACAAAAAGGTGTCAAGGTTTTGTTATCATTGAGGGGGAAAGGTTTTAAAAGAAATTTGTGAAGCAGTAATGGATGGAGAATTGAAGTGATTCTCATCAGTTGGTCAATGTTTCTCTATAGATCAAAAATTACAAAAAATATGTTTTTGAATTTTAGGGGGAATTTTTTTTAGAAAATCCAAAAACATATTAAATGCAAAAAGTACAAAAACATGAAAAAAGGAAATGATAGTACATCAGTGGACTATCACAGTATGCTAAGGATTTGTAAAGTTTAAAAAGTATAAACAAGTCTTACTGTGGATGTGTTGATAGGCTTTACACGTTTAGTAAATTGTTTCCGGGATATAAACTAAATTTTACAACTGCTTAAACTTGTGGATTAACATCTCTTGGATATATGGACTTAGTACTCCGAAATTTTGTTTGAGAGGTTGCCTAATTCCGAGATACGAGGTCTTTATAGATGATTGATATCTGGGGTATTATACAAGTTCTTCTGATTTTGCGTAAGCAATGGCATAGAACTTGTATAATGCTTTTGCTAAAAACCCTAAAACTGCAGCAAAATTGAAAATATCGAAAGATACTATAATTGCAGTCAAAAGATTCCAGTTTTGGAACACTACTTATAAGTCGAGCCTTCATCTCTTTGTCTGTATGGTGGTACTAACCTGAGCTCTCAAGGTCTTGCATAACCCAGATACAGATATCAATTACGTTATATTCACCTATAAGATGAAATCTAGGGAATCTTGATACAGGAGTATATTCTGAGATGGGAACCATAGTTAAGTCAAGTTTCATAAGTCTACTTAAGATATCTTGGAACAATTGAGAAATGTGTCAAAGTTTAAGTGGATAAACATATCGACAATCTAGGTAAACGAGTTTAAAGCTTAAAGTCTCAAAAGGTCAATGGGACTAGTGACATGTCTCAAAAACTGATATGATCCTTTAACACAAACTCAATAAAAATATGTTTGTAAATATGTTTGTACATACTTAGTGTTTGATATTCATTTCATAAAACAAAAAGATTATATTATCTTTTATTTTCGATCACTGATGATGAAAAGTTGATTTTCAAAGTCTAAAGTTGCTAAACAAAATCTAAAAATTGAAATTGATCGGAAAAGTTTAAAAGTTCATTAAGTTGAAACTTACTTTTGAATAAATGTGCCAGTTTAGAGTTAAAATGTTTAATCAAGATCATTAAGTTGAACTTGATACATGAATCAGATATTCAAGGTCATTAAATTGGACTAGATTAACTAAGAGGGTTTAAAAACTGATGAGAAGATTAAAATTTGAAATATTTGTGTTTAAAAGTTTCAAAGTTTGAATATGAAATGTTTATTTGAATGTTTGAGAAACTTTGAAACAGGAAGTTGATTTTAAGGGGGAGCTGGATAAAACACGTTGATTGAAGATACCAGGAAGCTCAAAGCAAGGGGGAGCATGGTGATTAAAGTTTTATCAAGACAAGCTCGAGAAGAAAAGAAGAAACGAGAAAAGGATTGTAGATGCTATGAAGATCAAGGAAGTTAAAGTTATTCAAGAAATAAAAATCAAG
The DNA here is from genome assembly GCA_947069175.1 of Scalesia atractyloides. Taxonomy (NCBI): domain Eukaryota; kingdom Viridiplantae; phylum Streptophyta; class Magnoliopsida; order Asterales; family Asteraceae; genus Scalesia; species Scalesia atractyloides. The sequence goes on along the minus strand of CAMTDV010000016.1, from coordinate 53,853,053 downwards.
AGAACATTAAAGACTCAGGAACTTAATTGAAGAATGATGACTACGGCAACATCCAAGGGGGAGTCTGTTGATGCATATGTCTGTTGACTATGTCATTGTATTATGTAGAGTGTGTGTTTGAGAGCGAAAAGTTAACTTTATGTATGATATAAGGAAAGTTCGCCCGAACTTGTAAGGTGAATGATCAAGTTCGCCTGAACTTGACCATGGCACCTTTGGAGCGAACTTGTCCACACTAAAATATGTGTGTTGAGCTCTCATTTGTAAGAATCAGAGATTTTATCAACTGGACGGCGAAGTTCTGTCCAAGTGTTTCCAGGATCTGTAACATCTATACATTAATGAAATAGTGATTAAACAGTAAAGAACTTGTATCCAGTGTCGCCTATGCAAACGAATTCCGCACGTTTACATTAGGTTTGCCAAATTAGGACCAGAACGATCCGTACAACGGACCTACAACTACAAGTCAAACAGTGTTTGACTTTCTGCTTTGACCATTAATTGGTCAAGACAAAGTCCAATTGGACTTTGCAACATGATCGTAATCACGATGGTTATGATCCATAGTGATCATGCCTACTGATTTCCAGTTTGCTAGTTGTAGTGACGAGTCAAAGTTTTGGTCAATAATGTGTAAATGCGCATTATAGGACGAAACTATTTTCGGGTATCAAAACACTTTGTTTTGATACCAAAACATTTTTATAGCTTAGGTTAGACATGTTCGACATGTCTAACTCGTCACTTTTAGTTTAGTGCTTAGTTAGGGTCGTAAGTCGAGCGGTTTTGACCATCGCTTTGACTTTCAAACCCAACCCGTTTGGTCGATCTTAGGATCCAACCAAACACATATTTGTGACCATAGTTGTATAGGGAATAACCCTTTGAGGTTATACCTTATGGTCATGTCTTTTGGTTAGTGATATGATAATTAGTTGTTATATTCCTTAATAAAGACCGAAATTCCCTTCTTGCGAATAAATCAATCTAAAGCATATGTAACCTAAATTTTGACATGTAACTTGATGTAACAACAATATTAAACATGTTTTGACAACTAGGACTTATCATAACACATATCTAACCATCCGATCATGTAGTTACGCGAATGACACGTTAAAGTGGCTTAAACTACCTTAACGAGTCATAAGGGGTCAAAGCACTTAGGATTCATTCCAAATCAGAATGTTAAGCTTATTAAACCATATCATATGAGTTCCAACACTCGATTGGTTTGTAAGACTTCATTCTATCCGATCTCCCGTTTATCGTCCCGACTTATTTACATGTTATCCGACTCATTAGGACACACTTGATTTCTTGATCTCTGGGCTATGTTTACACACTCATACAAGATTTATTTGCAATCCCAGGCGAATACATTGCTCCCCTCTTTTATGTTATTCAAATGTTTTGGGTTGATTCATATGTGCTAAGTTTTTTTTTGAATGTACAAATACTATGGTTTATATAACAATATGGTTTCAATAAAGTGATACAACTTGTTGGTGCATTATCCATGATACGAATGACATTCATTAACATTGTTATGCCGCCCAATAGTAAGTTATGGCACCATAGGATTGAAAATCCCGTTACTAGGCTATTCACTTGATTTGGTGGGTAGTTTGGCGAACGACAGAAATTGTTTATGATTAACAAATCAGTCGTTGATTTGTTAATCTTGTTAAATAGATCTTTTAGGATCTAATAAAGATACCCTTGGAGTATAGTCGAGTTAACAAAGGCTTGAATGCATTCATTAAAGAACATCCAAAAGTTTTCACAATTAGAAACAAGGACAATGAACAACGGTTTATGACAAGTACAATGAACAATGGTTTATGACAAGGACAATGAACAATTGGTTTATGACACGAACAATGGTCCAATGGTTATTTTTAAACAAGGTTACACAACACTTTTTATTTAAAGATATAAACCATACAAGGTTTCTTTCAAGACGATTTACTACTCGGATTTACAAAACAAATGCTTTCAGTCAAGATTCTTGGCTACAAGGTTTTGATTTACTTATATTAACTTATATTAACTAGTAAAGTTGATATATTATATTGCAATATCAATCACTTTTTGATTTCAAGATTTATACTCGTCGACTCTCGAAGTTGGATGAGGTATTTCAATATAGTTATAAAGCCATGAATTTGACACTAACAAAACCTATGTTCTCGCCGGCATTTTTATGTTGACTATGTTTTCACATATCTTTCAAGATTAGTTTCATGACGATTATTGCTGCATACTTCACCTAGGACGGACGCAGACTTTAGTGCCTTAAAACTAGAAAGACATATACAACACAATTTCAAAAACCATGTGTTATGTAACAATTTGTAACGTAACTTCCCAAGTGTTTCCGCCGCGTGTTGTTTTACGCGATTTAGGGTGTTACAGATTGGTATCAGAGCACTGGTTATAGGGAATTAGGTTATTAGTAATGCTTTGACCTTGTCTATAACCTTCCTAGGACCCCAACACAAGTTTACTTGTGTTTATATTCTTAAAACATTACCATCACCTATCCTTAGGTGATTACCAAAAACAAAGCATATCACATCTTTTGAAAGTCCAAATTTTGCTAAAACTTCACAAGAAATCATCTATCCTTAAATGGTTTGTTCTTGGGCTTATTGCCTTCAAATTTTTCAAACTCTCGTCAAAGTTTGGGCTTTAATAATGTGAACACATGCAATTTGGAAGGGTGGGTGCCTGTACCCCGAGTTTTTTGTATAAGGCTAGAGTGTTCGTACAAATCCACTTAATCGGACCAGTCAAACTTACCTGGGAACTCTTGGGGTGAGTGTCCACTTATAGGCTAAAGCATGTCTTCGTGATACATTATAAAGACCCATTTACTTTGATTAGTCACTGTGTCATTTGTTTGTTCTTGGTACTAAACAATTGATCACGATCCTTATGCTCGCCGATATTTCTTTTAACAATTCATTTTGGCTATCCAATGTCAATCTCATTCGGTTTCACTCATATTTTCCTCTCTCCTTTTTAGAATGCCTCCTCATCGCGACACTACTCAAAACGCCGAAATGGCAGCTCTAATTTTTCAGCAGATGGCTGCTGTGCTCTCAAACCTTGTGACTCAACTTAATCAGGCCAACAATAACAATAACAACAATGCACCTACTATGTGCAACTTCAAACAATTCAACTCGGCCAAACCACTCAACTTCACTGGGTCTGAGGGAGCTACGGGGCTCCTACAATGGTTTGAGAGTATCAAAAACACTTTCCGCCATGTTCAGTGTTCGAACGAACGAAAAGTAGAGTTTGCTACGAGTTTTTTTCAAAACGAGGGCACTCACGTGGTGGAATGGAATTATGAGGGATAGAGGCGCGGATGTAGCACTGGCTCAGACATGGGAGGAGCTTCGAGCTCTTATGATGAAAGAGTTTTGCCCACGTCATGAGCAAAGGGCACTAGAGAACGAATTCCACGATCAGAAATAAGACAGTGGGGAACATCACACCTACACTAACCGATATGAGGAACTAAGTTTGTTGTGTCCTACCATGGTTACGCTTTTGGACAAGGCAATCGAAAAGTACATTGATGGCCTGCCTGACCCTGTTTAGGAAATTGTTACTGGTAGCAACCCTACCACCGTTCAACAGGCCATTGAACTATCCGCTACCCTGACTGAGTCTCAAATCAAGAAGGGTAAACTTGTCCACAAAGGCGATAAGAAACCATCAAGGACACTAAAACTGAAATCCCCTAAGAAGATAAAGAAGCGTAAAGGTTCACAGAACTTTGGAGTAGTTGCACAGAACAACCAAGCTGCTCCAAACCAACCAGCTCAACCACCTGCGAGGAAACCTTATGCTGGTACTGAAATCCCCTAAGAAGATAAAGAAGCGTAAAGGTTCACAGAACTTTGGAGTAGTTGCACAGAACAACCAAACTGCTCCAAACCAACCAGCTCAACCACCTGCGAGGAAACCTTATGCTGGTACAACACCTTTGTGCAATAGGTGCAACGCTTATCACCAAGCTCACCTACAGTGTCGTCAATGCACATCATGTGGGAAACTCGGTGATTTAGCTAACGCTTGTCGAACTGCTCAAGCTCAGTTTCCACCGGGTTCTTGCTACAACTGTGGCGAGATGTGTCATTTTAGAAACAACTGCCCGAGAATTGTTAATGCAAATCCCGCACATAGATGAGCATTTCATATATATTAACGAGACTCAAACCAACAACAATGCAACTTTGAACAATTAAGTTTTTATCTGTTTCTCTTTTGTTTACCAAGAACTTCGAAAACACTTTGATTGTCTATAAGTAAATATGGTTTTTTCCATTTTATTTACAAATATAATTACATGTATGAGTGGTACGCCCATACAATACCAATACCAAGGACATGGTTCCTTGCAAATCAAACTACTCTCGTAGTTTCTTTCATTTTGTGATCGCTTGCGATCTCCACAAAAATCCCAAGTACTCGTTTCTTCCAAGAAACAAAGTACAAGGTACAAGTTATAACCCTTAACAGATACTCAAAGTACCATTTTAAATCCTTGAATGGATACCTAAGGGTACTTCCATGAGTCCTTAAAACGATCTTATGCAATATGCCTATGTACATAACATAACTCTATGGTTTTTCATAACCCTTTGCATAGTACACGATTTTCAAAGACACTTTGCTTCACATGTTGACCTAACATATCTAGTGTGTGGTTTTCGAAACATTTTTGCCACTCAAAAACTCAAAATCCTTATAAGATCTTCCTATCTTCATAGTTAGATTCTTGTGGATGTTTAAAGTACTAAGTTGAAGTCCTTGGTTGGACTCCTTGTGTGCTTTAATGCATAAGGTACAAATTGATGACCAAGTTGACAATTATGTGTGTATGTGATTAGTTGTGATTTAGGTAACGAAACGAGCGTAATACCATACGAACATGGTGGATACGCCGACGATACTTCCTATATATAAATGTTCTTATTGTATCACCCTTGTAGCGTTATCCAAATCACTATAGGATCTTTGGTGTTCAAGTCAATTCAAATGTTTGCTATCCAAATCCTTGTAGAATCTTCCATACCTTCATATGATAGATTTTCAGAAGGATATCCAAAAGTACTATCTTAAATCCCTAAGGGGCTATTCTATGCAAATAGTTATACCTTTGGATTTTAAAGTGCTATTCCAAAGTAAAAGAGATCATTGGTTGATCTAGTTAAAGAAACCTTTCAGGGTTTAGTTAAAGAGGCCTTTCAAGGTTTAGTTAAAGAGATCATTCATTGATCTGGTTTAAAGAAACCTTTCAGGGTTTAGTTAAAGAGGCCTTTCAGGGTCTAGTTAAAGAGATCATTCATTGATCTAGTTAAAGAAACCTTTCAGGGTTTAGTTAAAGATGCCTTTCAGAGTCTAGTTAAAGAGATCATTCATTGATCTAGTTAAAGAAACCTTTCACGGTTTAGTTAAAGAAACCTTTCAGGGTTTAGTTAAAGAGGCCTTTCAGGATCTAGTTAAAGAGGTCATGTGTTGACCTCGTTAAAGAGATTGTTCGTCAGTCTAGTGAAAGAGATCATGTGATGATCTAGTTAAAGAGACTCTTTGGTAGTCTATTTAAAGAGATCATTTGTTGATCTAATTAAAGAGACCCTTTTGTGGTCTAAACAAGTCATCGCATGTTTACACGTTTGAAGTTTTTCCCTACACATCACAAAATGAACTATGCAGACTATGCAAAGAATTGAGTAATTATGGATGCATACATAATTATAAAATCCCTTGCATAGAAAACCATAGCAAGTTTTGTCATGTGCGAGAACCATAGTGAACGGGAACAATGAAATATGGGCATGGTGGATACGCCGCTAGTACTTCCTATATATAAGTGTTCCTTATTACATTGAAAGCGTGGCGTTATTTAAGTTACTAGTAGTTCTGGACCTTGACCAATGTTGTTTTAATCTTTCATTCTCCGACTCCAACTTCGAGCACACACAAGTTTCCCATACTAGTCTTCATGGGAAATCTCTATAAACATTCTTCCGTTTGAAATTGGACATTCATTTCTAGTTATGCTATGACAAAAGACATCACTTTGGCATTTCATGATTCTATTCTAAGGCTCGGTACAAACAGAGATGTCATACAACCACCTATTGTGACAAAGTTTAGATTTTTGAATCTAAGTTCATACCAATAGACAATGTACGAGTTCAATAAACAAAGTTCGCTGAGAGTCCAAACGTTGCCTAAGAGTTTTTCTCCGGGAACGAAGGATCACTTGAAGCGATACCCTCACTTATGATTTCACAAATTTCCTCTAAATTAAATTTCAGGACGAAATTTCCTAAAGTAGGGGAGACTGTGACATCTGAGCCGTTTCAACTATTATATTCCGAACCAAATGAAATCTTTTGTTTCATTCTCGAGAATTACATGTGACATTCATACATTTTACTCCATGTACAATTTCAACACTTCAAAGTTTTTTCTAGAAGATATACATAAACTGTTACGCAAATGTAATAAGTTTAACGCAACGTATATTCCGGAATAGTGACACAAGTATAACATACCTTAAATATCCTTTGCATAACTTAGAAATAAGTTTTGAAACGTTTGGTATGTCAAAAACAAGCTTATTCGATCACAGGGACTATTTATGACAAACTATGAAAGTCTGCCGATTCTCGTAGCAATGCACATTTTAACATACCCTAAATACCCTAAACATAGCTTAGAAATAAGTTTCGAGGGTTTCGGTATGGCAAAAACATGCTTATGCAACTTCAGGGGCTATTTTGCAAATTCTCTGAAACTATGCCGTTGCGCATATTTCTTAAATTGGGACATGTACACACATCCAAAAAAATTTGTAACCACTAAAATCTTGTATTTTAATGATTTGAATGCAAAAATACCTTTCGTTACGCATTTACGGTCATGCACGCGTTCGTTACAATTTTCATCGTAATTAACCGAAAACCGCAACTGTGCGACCAAAGGAACTGACTTCTGAGATACTTTTAAGCACATTTCAAGTTCCCTATACTTTATTGCCCTTATAAAGCTTGAAAATGGGGTTAACGGGTGTTAAAAATGCCAAAACGCGTCAAAAACAAGTTCAGGGGCCATTTCTGCCAAATTTGAAAGTTCAGCCGTTGCAAGGGCCTTACGACCGTAAGGCCTAACCCCATATGGTCCGTAAGGGGTCCCCAGCTCATCAGAGTGGCAACCAGGTGGCAGCTTCTTCTTTACTCCTTGGACACCAAGCAAATCAATTTTGCCACCATTTCACCTGCAATTGACACTTGTTAGGACCTCCATGAGATCATGCCAACACATGGGACATGTGTAATGATCCTAGGGCCTTCAAATTACTATAAATAGCAAGTGATTTTGCCATTTTCACTTGCTCATTCATCTCTTCTTATCTCAAACATTCTAAGTTGAGGATACCACCTTGTTGGAGGCCTCCTACCTGAGTTTTCTGGTCTTCTTGGAGCTCTTGAGTGTTCTTCAACACAAGTAAGTGCTCCATCCTTGTCTTGTTTTATTTATTTAAGTTATTTTAAGCTAAAAGTCAAACAGCTTTGACCGTTAATTGGTCAAGACAAAGTCCAATTGGACTTTCCAACGTGATCATAATCACGATGGTTATGATCCATAGTGATCATGCCTACTAATTTCCATGTTTGCTAGTTGTAGTGATGAGTCAAAGTTTTGGTCAATAATGCGTAAATGCGCATTATAGGTCAAACTATTTTCTGGTATCAAAACACTTTTTTTTGATACCAAAACATTTTTATAACTTAGGTTAGCCATGTCTAACTCATAACTTTTAGTTTAGTGCTTAGTTAGGGTCATAAGTCGAGCGGTCTTGACCACCGCTTTGACTTTCAAACCCGACCCATTTGGTCGATCTTAGGATCCAACCAAACACATATTTGTGACCATAGTTATACAGGGAATAACCCTCTGAGGTTATACCTTATGGTCATGTCTTTTGGTTAGTGATATGATAATTAGTTGTTATATTCCTTAATAAACACCAAAATGCCCTTCTTGCGAATAAATAAATCTAAAGCATATGTAACCTAAATTTTGACATGTAACCTTATTTAACAACACTATTAAACAAGTTTTGAGAATTAGGACTTATCATAACACATATCTAACCATTCAACGTGTAGTTACGCGAATGAACGTTAAAGTGGCTTAAACTACCTTAACGAGTCATAACGGGTCAAAAGCACTTATGATTCATTCCAAATCAGAATGTTAAGCTTATTAAACCATATCAAATGAGTGTTCCAACACCCGATTGGTTTGTAAGACTTCATTCTATTCGATTCCCGTTTATCGTCCTGACTTATTTACATGTTATCCGACTCATTAGGACACACTTGATTCCTTGATCTTTGGGCTATGTTCACACACTCATACAAGACTTATTTGCAATCCCAGGCGAGTACATTGCTCCCCTCTTTTATGTTATTCTAATGTTTTGGGATGATTCATATGTGCTAAGTTTTTTTTCAATGTACAAATACTATGGTTTATATAACAATGTAGTTTCAATAAAGTGATATTGTTGGTGCGTTATCCATGATACGAATGACATTCATTAACATTGTTATGCCGCCCAGTAGTAAGTTATGGTACCATAGGATTGACGATCCCGTTACTAGGCTATTCACTGGATTTGGTGGGTAGTTTGGGGAATGACATAAACTGTTTATGATTAACAAATCATTCGTTGATTTGTTAGTCGTGGTAAAGAGATCTTTTAGGATCTATTAAAGATACCCTTGGGGTATAGTTGAGTCAGCAAAGGCTTGAATGTATTCATTAAAGAACGACCAAAAGTTTTCACAATTAGAAACAAGGACAATGAACAATGGTTTAGGACAAGTACAATGAACAATGGTTTATGACAAGGACAATGAACAATTGGTTTATGACACGAACAATGGTCGAATGGTTATTTTTGAACAAGGTTACACAAAATTTTTATTTAAAGATATAAACCATACAAGGGTTCTTTCAAGACGATTTACTACTCGGATTTACGAAACAAATGTTTTCAGTCAAGATTCATGGCTACAAGGTTTTGATTTACTTATATTAACTTATATTAACTAGTAAAGTTGATGTATTATATTGCAATATCAAAACTTTTTGATTTCAAGATTTATACTCGTCGACTCTCGAAGTTGGACAAGGTATTGCAATATAGTTATAAAGCCATGAATTTGACACTCACAAAACCTATGTTCTAGCCGGCATTTTTATGCTGACTATGTTTTCACATATGTTTCAGGATTAGTTTCATGACGATTGTTGCTGCATACTTCACCTAGGACGGACGCAGACTTTAGTGCCTTAAAACAAGAAAGACAAATAATATACTTGTTCTGTTTATATTAAATTCCGAGGACAATGTAATCGTGTTAATATTCAATAAAACATAATTTCAAAAACCATGTGTTATGTAACAATTTGTAACGTGACTCCCCAAGTGTTTCGCCGCATGTTGTTTTACGCGATTTGGGGTGTTACATCCAGGCTCTGATACCACTTGATAGGATCGTCTTTCTCAGCTCGGGAACCTAAATTTGTATCTATTATCCATATATGCGGAATTTATATGACAAGTTTAACCAAATACACAAGAATTTCTATTTAATTGTCAGTTTATTAAATCCAAAGATGTTACAACTCGAAATCCAAACTGACAGAGCTTCGTCATAAATGTCGCGAAGTTGTTACATTGAGAAACCATGACACATCTATATATAGACATACAAGTTCACCCGACGCTAGGCGAACTTGATCAGCCGACTATAACTTCGGCCGAACTTGATGTTTACAACATAAATACTTTATGTAATCTAACAATTCAAGCTCTAAACATACAGACTCGATCCATGACCTAGACAATAGACATTATGCATCAACAAAAATATATGATTTTGAGGATATCAATATGTTTCGGGTAGAAACGGTTTTGTGAATAAAATGTTTCGGGGATGAAACGAAGATTTTACGGTGTTATAGAGAAAACAATCGTGTAAATTTAAAAATGCTTAAATCTAAAGTTTTGACGAATTGGCTCGGTCTCAAGAGAGTAAGTACCGGGTATGGTTTACGTTTCGGTGGGGACTTCAGGGAATTCGTACAACATGAAATATTAAATATATCATTTTAGTAGGATATACATACTGTTCATGAGGCAAGCGATATAGATGGCCCAATATGGTCGCATGCGCAAGTATTGTTGTTTAATCATTTAAGTATTGAACACGTGGAATTGTTGGTAGATCTATCGGGTTGACTGCCCTGTCGTGTTCGGTCGCTCCGATCAAGTCAAACGACAAATTGATATTCTATTATAGTCTAGTCTTGATTATACCCTTATTGTTAATATATAGTTCGTATTGTATTGCAAACATACGAGTCTGAACATTTGATGCTATAAATTTAATATGTAAAACTTGGGAAGATGCTTTAAATCAAAGGTTTCGGGGAAACGCTTGTGATGGCTGACCCATGGATTTTATTAAGGAAATAAATTAACTTTCGAAAATATTATTTGGATGTTTTGATAATAATCACATAATTAGAAAGTTTTCCTTGTTTTAAATTTTAATATGTGAGCTCACCCTCCTTTGTGTTGACACTTGATTTGAACGTGTTCTTCAGGTAGTTGAGCATGGCTTCGGGAATCTTTGGCATGTCTTGTGGTTGTGATGCATGTTTGTTTAATAATAAACTTTGGACAACTTTTAAAACTTATTTGGGACCAACTGTATTAAGATCCATAAGGATCAAGACAACTTAACTACTCTATGGTTGTGGTTTATGTTTAAACTTGTAAACAATGTTTTAATTAAGTAATATGTCCAAAATTAATGATGCATCGTCCACTAAGATATTTATGGGCACCAACTTCCGTCACCATTACGTTTGTATTTCCGCTACGATGTTATTGGGGTGTTACAATAGTGACTGTAACGTGTGCGGAAAGCTGTATTGGGAATATCTTCCTCGAGTACACGAAGCTGATGATACCCAGAATACAAATCAATCTTTGAGAAGCAGGTAGCATCAATGTGAGGTAGGGGAAATCGATTCTTGATTGTGAGTTTGTTGAGCTCACCGTAATCAACACATACGGAAAGATCCATCTTTCTTTTTTCACAAAGAGGACTGGAGCGCCCCAAGGTGAGAAGCTCGGACAAATAAATCCTTTGTCAGATAACTCCTGAAGCTGTTTTGACAACTCTTGCATCTCAGATGGCGCAAGACGGTATGGATATTTAGCAATAGGGTTGGCACTAGGTACAAGATCTATACGAAACTCAACTTATCGTGTTGGGGGTATTACCAGGTAGCTCTTCGGGAAATACCTCAGGATAATCCCGAACAACAGGGATGTCCTGAATAGTTTTGCCCTTGCCTTTCTCCTCTATGATATGTGCTAAGAACGCAACATAATTCTTTTGTAGGTATTTATGGGCGTGGGTACATGTCATGAGTTTAAGGCTACTAATGGGTTTTTCTCCACAAACCTCTAAGGTTTCACCAGACGAAAGGGATGTACGAACGATCTTATCAAAACAGATCACATCTGCATGGTGTTTAGTTAACCAGTCCATCCCTATTATGATATCAAAGCTACCGAGTTGCATTGGCGTGAGGTTGGTGTGCGTAAAGCGTGTTATAAATTTATTAATCTTTTAAGTCTATTTTACGCGTTAGTCAAGTTTTATATTTATAAAACACGATATTTAACTAACACTAAACACAAACTTGGGCAAGTGCACCCACCGTGAGCGTGGTATAGTATTGGTAAGATATCGAGATCGTCCAAGGACACAAGGGCCTTTAATACCGGTTTAGCGTCAACGTCTAATCGATCTAAAAAAAGTTTTGAAGCAAAAAAAAATAAATAAAAATGAAATACAAATAGACAAGATAGAATCACTAGGATCCAACATCTCTTTTATGTATCCTTTAATAGTTTTCTCACTTTCGAACTTTTTAAGAGAATATCTTAGTTATAGTAGTGGCCCCTCTTTTGAAGGTGACGTTACCCTCAACCCAGTGGTTTGAGTCTGCAGGGATACAATCCCAAAGGGTCGGGATATTGGAAGATAATTAAAGAAGATATTAATGCGAAAAGTGGTAGGCCCCTCTTTTGAAGGTGATGTTACCCTCGGCTAAGTGGTTTGAGTCAGCAGGGATACAATCCCAAGAAGCCGGTTTAACGTTTTAATAGTAATTTACATATGAGGGTTCAAGCTATTCGCACCCCCGCCATCCAATACCCATTAGGGCATTCAAGAAGGTCCTAGTAAGCTTGAACCAAGTCCTCGCTGGATCAATACACTGAACGAGACAAGAACTTTACCAAACCACCCTTCTAACCACCTACCAGGTTAGTTAACGTGCTTTATATAGACCATAAAGACACGAATGAGCAAATCAATCACATCACAGTTATTCAAGTCATTATTACATACCCAAATAAAAAGTGCCGAATGATTAAAAACTAAAATTAATACATAAAGATTAGTCTTCACCAAGTGATGTAAGGAATTTAGCCAAGCATGGCCTTTGTTTGACAAGAACCCTTACAATCTATCTTGGATCCCAAGACTACTACACACTCTAAAGATGATTGATGGATGATGGTGGTGGGTGTTGGTGTTGTAGTGGTGGTGGAGTGTTGGCAAAGTGAGAGAGAAGTGGTTTGCCAAGGGATGCCTTTGAAGTGAACCAAGCACCTCTATTTATAGCCCTAAAAGTAGCCCGGCCATGGCCCCGTGCCTAGTGGGCACGGCCTGTGGCCATCTCCTTTTCTTCCTTCATTAATGGCAGCTGTCAGTAGAGGGCCCCACATGACCCCGTGCCTTCTGGGCATGGCCCAGTGGTCAAATCTTCACTGTACTATTCTTGAATCTGCGGATCTGATAGTTGACCATGCCCATGTTGAGCTGGGCACGGCCCGTGGTGGGCGTGGAAGCTTCTGCAGGTTTTGTCTTCAAGTGCTTTGGCTGGCCACACCCATGCCTGGCTGGGCACGGCCCCGTGGCCAGTCTTCTGCTTCCTTTTTTGTCTTTTGGGGTGTTGCTGAGGGATCGGGCAGGTGACGTTATTCGTTCTTTTTGTATTTGTGTTGGTTTTGGCTGCTTATTTGCTTTTTTTGTTCTTTTAAGCTCAATTTATCCTGAAAATACAAAAGAAACACAGAAACGTGCTTTTTCCAACATTAGTACTAAAAATGGTTAGTTTTATGCCTTGTTTGACGTAATTTATATGTTGCATTTTGTGCAAATTAAATACCCCCACACTTGAATTTTTGCTTGTCCTCAAGCAAAACTCTTTTAATGTGGCTTACACACCCAAATGGAATAGGTAGAGGAGAAGTTTTTGTGGCTTGTCTTGAGTGTTGGGAATCCAAGATCTTTATTAAATTTTGTTTTTATGTTATTTACAATCCTATTCGTCATGATTTATTTATAACGATTTTATGAAAAATTATTTATTTTGGCATAATATGCCTTTTTAAAATTCCATTTATTTATATACATGTTCACATACCTTACAAGAGATCACTAAACACTCGGCCGAAGGTGTATTTTTGTGATAACGCTTGTTTTCGTCATGGAACTTACTTCTACGATATGCTTGCCAAGCGATCAAACCTCCTCCTTTTTAACTATAAACCTTTGTAAATATCAAGAGGGCTTTGAGATGGGTTAGGCTTGGGCTAAAGGTATGTGATTTGAGGGTTAGTGGTTAGTAAAATGCGGAAAAGCGTAAAAAGTATCGGTTGTCATAAAACTTTCTTGTTTTTGTGACATTTATGTAAACTAAACACTTCTAAACAAGATTTTTGAGGAACTTGTTTGGTAATTGAAAGGACTGTGTTTTTTTATGTCACAAGATAACCGATCATTTACTAAAATAAATGGGTCTTAAGAAAAAAGGTTTTGGTGGATATTGGGTGTTTGTTTTGTGGGTTTTGAAACGAAAAGGTTTAGGCTCAAAGGGGTTAACTAGGGGGATTTTTTATAGTGGGATTAAAAAAAACAATGGTTTTGAATGAAAAATGGATTAGTCATAATGCCTCCATCACTTACTTACTTGGGTTTTAGTTGGTAAGGACAGGGAATGTATCGTCTTGGCAAGTTCTAGAGTGGTAAGAACCAAGCAGCTATTCACACAAGAAACAAAAATGAGCGTTTAGTTAAAGGATGTATGCGTATGTGCTCGATAAAGGCTCGAAACTCACTTAATGTGGGGACGGGTTTATATTGTGAACAAGTATATATAATCAAATTTTAAAAAGATTTCTCATGCCCTTTTTGTAATTTTCTTGTTAGGTTCTTTTATCATGACGCTATCGGTTGTAAACTTGTAAAAACATTACTTCTTTTAGATCTTGTTATTCCTAATAGAGTTTTATGTAAAGCTTGTTATTAGGACTTGCTAGATTCAAACTGTTAGCTTCGCCCCCCCCCCCACCACACTTAAATTACACATTGTCTTCAATGTGTCCAAAAATCAATTTTTTGGGTCGAATGTGAAAAAGCATGTTAAGAACAAAAATTTATCTTACTGGGCACCTGGACATGGGCCCGTGTTGGTCGGGCACGACCCCGTGTTCAGAGTGCCAGTATCAAAATGAGACAAAAGGATGACCACGGGGCATGGCCAGTGAACATGCCCGTGGTCAGTTACCTGTGAACTTTCATTTTCTGTAGAATCCTGGGCACGGGGCGTGTGGATCTGGGCACGGCCCGTGCTGCACAAGCTGAAAGCTGAAAATTTTTGTCGGAGGGTCCTGTTTACGTGCATGGAGTGTGGTTTTAACGTCCCTTTGGCAATTTTCATTTCTACGTGTGTTTTATTCTTGAAAAGTAAAACTAAACTAAAAAGCATAAAGATTAAACTAAGATAATACTAAGGATAGTTCCGCGGAATGCCTCTATGGTGCGCCATGTTTATAAGGGTCCTTAGCTAGACCCAAAGCATGTCATATGTTGTTTGAGCGGGATGCCTCACCTCCATGTTGCATCGCCAGAGGGCATCATCTAAGCTTGAGTCTACGACATCTATGTAGTTGACTGGGTCGTCCTCTACTCTTTTACCTACCCCAAACTTCATTTCCTTATCTCCTACCCTCAATGTTAGTTTCCCATTGCTCAGATCCACCATGGCCCTTGCGGTGGCAAAGAGTGGTCTTCCTTGAATGAGTGGCACTTCGGTGTCTTCTTCCATGTCAAGTATGACAAAGTTGGCCGGAAAGACAAATTCTCCGACCTTTACCAAGAGGTTTTCGGTGACACCTTGTGGGTATTTGATTGACCTATCGGCGAGTTGTGTCTTCATTTTGGTGGGGCTCGGCTTTCCTAGTCCGAGTCGGTCAAACATTAATGCGGGCATGAGATTGATGCTAGCCCCAAGATCGGCTAATTCATTTCGTATAGGGGATCCTCTGATGGAGCACAGTATGGTGAAGCTTCCGAGATCGATCTTCTTTTGGGGAAGTTTGTTGAGTAGTACGGCTGAGCATTCTTCACTTAGGATGACTAATTGCAATGTTTTAATCTTCCTTTTGTGGGTGAGGAAGTCTCTCATGAATTTGAGTATTTAGGCATTTGGGTGAGGACCTCGACAAATGGGAGGTTGACGTGCAATTGTTTGAGTATATTTATGAATTTTGTAAATTGCTCATCAGTCTTTTGGCGAATTAGCCGACCGGGGTGGGGTACCGAGGAGTTTTTTGTTGGTTCATGGTTTTGTGGGGGAGAATTTTCTTGGTGGGTGGGTGAGTTTGTGGTTTGTTCAGGTGGATTGTTGTTGGTGGATTGTTGTTGGTGGATGGGGGTGGTGTTTCTTCGGGACCTACTTTCCGGTTTTGTAATGTTCTGTAATGTACTTGTGCCTTCGGATTGGTTTTGGTAATACTAGGTAATGCGCCTTGTGGTCTTTTGGAGAAACTTTGGGCTAGTTGACTTAGTTTTTTTCAATGTTTTGAAGACTAGCCCGTTGGTTTCTAATGTCGGATTCCGTTTGTGAGAAACGATCCGAGTACCTTTTGTCGGTTTTGGAGATGAGCCGTGTGATGAGATCTTCAAGCTTCTCCCGACCCCCTTGTTGTTGAGTGAAATTTTACGACTCATTTCTTGGTTGTAGTTGAAAGTTTGGTATTTTATTTTGATTTTGTTGGTTACGACTATTCCCCGACTCTCTCCAACCAAGGTTAGGATGGTTTCTCCATCCTTGGTTGTAAGTGCCTGTCGGGGGACCCGAAGGTCTATGTCGATTATCTATGTAGTTTTCCATTTCTGTTTGATTTTCCATTTCTTTCATACAACTCCAATTTCCATGTGGCCCGCCACACCCTCCACAAGCCATTACCGAGACCGTTTTTGTCATTTCTAGCTTTTTTATTTTTGAAGATAGGGCCTCGATTTGGGCTTGTAAAGAGGTGTTTTCACCTACCTTATGGGCGTCCGAGGCAATAGATTTTGAACCTCGGGGGGTGTGCCATTGAAAATTGTTTTGAGCAATTTCCTCAATTTGATTATATATTTCATTTGGGCGTCTATTACCTAGAAGTCCACCGGATTGAATGAGTGTTTGTCTCGTGTGTGGCAACAAACCATTATAGAAAGTGGATACTTGTTGCCATCTGGCGAGACCATGATAAGGACATTTCCTCAATAACTCTTTAAACCTTTCCCAAGTTTCATATAAAGATTCCCCGTCCTCTTGTGAGTATGTGTTAATTTCGGTCATTAATTTAGCGGTTTTAGAAGGCGGGAAATATTTATAAAGAAACTTTTGGACAAGTTCATCCCAAGTGTTTACCGATCCACTTCGGAGGGTGTTTAGTCAAGCCTTAGCTCGGTCCATTAGTGAAAAAGGAAACATTCGGAGACGGTTGGCATCGTTTGATGCTCCGTTAATCCGGAAAGTGTCATATATTTCTAAAAAGTTGGTAATATGTAAGTGGGGATCTTCATCAGGAAGGCCGTGGAATGTGGCAAAATTTTGGAGCATTTGAATTAGAAGTTGCCGACGTTTGAAATTATTGGCATTGATGTTACGTGCATTGACGGCGGCTCAAAGATTACCGACTGTAAGCCGTAGGTAATCCATCAAGGTTCGTTGATCCGCCATTGGGGTTTGATCCCTTGGAGCCTTCTCTTGAGTCTTGGCTTTTAGACTTTTTCTTAGAAAGCGTTCGGGTTCGCCTAGAGGTTCTTTTATGTCTTTACCGGAACAGAAGCTCATGCGCTACGTAGAGATTTTAAGTTCTGCAATTGAGTTCGGGGTCATGTGACAAAAAGAAATTTTGATCAGACACTTCACCACGGCCCCGTGGTCAATGACCACTGCCCGTGGTCGAGATACAGAATCTTCTAGATCCCAGTTAGTTACTGGGGAGCTGGACACGGCCCGTGGTGCACATCCACGGCCCCGTGGTTACTCTTTTGTAACTCAGAAAATTAAACTACCATTAATGAGGATGAGCATGGCCCGTGTTCGTTGGGCACGGCCCCGTGCTGCAGCCTGCAGAAAACTTAGAAAATGAAAAAAAATTGAAAATTTCCTAAAAATAAAAATAGAAAACTGATAAAATAAATAGGCCTCTGATTTTAAACTTTCTTGAAATCCTTGTGTTCCCGGCAACGGCGCCAAAAACTTGGAGTGCGTAAAGCGTGTTATAAATTAATTAATATTTTGAGGCTATTTTACGCGTTAGTCAAGTTTTATATTTATAAAACACGATATTTAACTAACACTAAACACACACTTAGGCAAGTGCACCCACCGTGAGCGTAGTATAGTGTTTGTAAGATACTGAGATCGTCCAAGGACACAAGAGATTTTAGTACCGGTTTAGCGTCAATGTCTAATCGATCTAAAAAATGTTTTGAAGCATAATAATAATAAAACAAAAATAAATAAAATGAAATACAAATAGACAAGATAGAATCACTTGCATCCAACTTCTCTTTTATGTATCCATTGATAGTTTTCACACTTTTGGACTTTTTAAGAGATTATCTTAGTTATAGTAGTAGGCCCCTCTTTTGAAGGTGACGCTACCCTCAACCCAGTGGTTTGAGTCAGCAGGGATACAATCCCAAAGGGTCGGAATATTGGAAGATAATTAAATAAGTTATTAATGCGAAAAGAGGTAGGCCCCTCATTTGAAGGTGACGTTACCCTCGGCTAAGTGGTTTGAGTCAGCAAGGATACAATCCTAAGAAGCCAGTTTAATGTTTTAATAGTAATTTACATATGTGGGGTTCAAGCTATACACACCCCCGCCATCCAATACCCATTAGGGCATTGAAGAAGGTCCTAGTAAGCTTGAACCAAGTCCTCGCTAGAATCTATAAACTGAACGAGACAAGAACTTTACCAAACCACCCTTCTAACCCCCTACGAGGTTAGTTAACGCGCTTTATATAGACCGTAAAGAAACGAATGAGAAAAGCAATGACATCATGAAGAAATGGTAGGAAAATTCACTTTCAACATAAGAAATTAGTTATTAAAGTCATTAATACATACCCAATTAAAAGTGCCGAAAGATTAAAAACTAAAAGTAACACATAAAAGATTATTCTTCACCAACTGATGTAAGGAATTTAGCCAAGCATGACCTTTGTTTGACAAGACCCCTTACAATCTGTAGGACCGATCCTCGATGCTTAGGAACCTAAATTTGATATCTAACGTCCATAACAGCGGAAATATTACGTCGTGTTTACTAATAGACAAGATTTAATCAGTTAATCGTCAGTTTTATAGATCAAACGTTCTGGTTACAAACTGACAGAGTTTCGCATCTGAAATGCCAAAGTTAAAATGAGAGATCTAAGCTAGGTATTTATAGCCACACAAGTTCGGCCTAGGTGATACAAGTTCGCCCGAACTTGCATAAGCAAGTTTGGCCGAACATGCTTACGTGTGTTACCATGGGTGAACTTGGCTAAGCTTAAACATAAATACTTCAAAACCTAGCCTATTCAGCTCTATACAATACAGACTCGATATAAGACTAAGACATAGACATTATGCACCAACAGACCCCCCTTGGATATCGTCTTCGTCTTGTATCAGTCTTCAAAAACTCTGTCTTCATAAAAACGTTAACGTACACGACCGAAGAAGTTCTTGAACGGATTCCTTCGTCGTTCTTGCTTTGGATCAGGCGTTTGATCAGTTGGCGGTGGTCTTTTAAAGTTAGCCGTTCTTAGCGAACTTTGCCTTACCGCTTTTTCCATTCTTTCTTTAATCGCCTCATTTCTGGTTTCTTCTTTTAGAAACTCAACTCTCTCCAAATCCCTCCACTTCGTTTGCCACATTTTTCCAGAATTTACTTCACGTGCATAACAAACGTTCACAACCTTTTGAAACTGCATAGCTTGTACCTTTTCACGTTCTTCAAAAACAATCTTGTTGTAGAACAAGGTTTTGATATCTTCTCTCGAGCAGTTCACAAGCCACATAGGATCTAGAATCCTTATTGTCCTCCATAAACCTCTCATTCCCTGATAACCCATCACTTCAACTCGTTCCTTAGTAATATCCAGGTGATCTTCAAATTTTAACACAATCACCACTTCGCAAGTAGCTGGATCTATCTGCCACCACTTGAATAAAGGATAGAAGTTCTGTTCGATCGGATAAGTGGCATATTCCTCATGGCTCTAGGACGTTTCATAATTAACGTTATGTCCTTTTCCCCTGTAACCTTATTGATCTTAACCCTTCGTCCTGGAATAAACGACTTCCAGTAATTCCAACCTTTAATCGCTTCATACTTAATCATTTTCCATAATAACTGATCAATCGGCTTCATGTAATATGTAACATTCACCGTCTGTACCAACTCTTCAACATCCCAATACGGTAATGTCTTGAAATCAGCAAGATATTTGAAGTATTGCACTCCAAACTCCCTCTTGATTGCATATACGTTAATCTCTTAAACCAACCCCAGCTCAAAATATCTCCCAAAGAAACATCTTTGTCTCTAGTAAAGAATGCAAGAGGACGTCGAAACTTGCGTTCGCGTGGCATTTCTTTAAACAAAGACTTTCTCGCTTGAGCTATCTCTTCTTGGGTCATGGGCTTAGGTACTTTACCCTCTCTAACTGATTCAACAATCCTATCTTTCAACATATCTTCATCAAGTTGTTTGTACATCTCTTCAAAAGTAGGAAAACTATCTGAATTAGAACCGACATACTTTGCTTTCTGATCTGATTCGTCATCTGAAGACCAATCTTCCATAATTACTCGATTGTATTCATCAGCTTTGAATCGTCTTTGATATTGATAATCATTTGGCTCGAAAGGATTTACAATCATCACATCCTCCTCAAAATCAAACTCTAATGATTCAGCTTCAACTTCGATCAATCTAGCTAAATCCTCCTTCGTGTAGTTATGTACATATTCACCTTCCTCCACGTTGTGTTCTAACATTAACATTAAAGACTTCGTAGGAATAGCAGCAACTGGCTTTGCAAAACGATCAACATTTGCCACATCTATATCATCATCAGTTGGCCCTTTCTGCCCTGACTCCCCCTGACTTTTATCTTCCATTCTATTCGATTCACCGTCCATTAGGGCAGTAAAATCAAAATCATCAGAGATTTTGTCTTCACAAACTCTAATACCAACATTACCCTGATCATCGTCATCATCATCGTCACCAACATTCCAATCATTTATCCCCTCTTCCTCTTCATCCTTATCTTCCTTTTCAGCTTCATCATCGTCTTTTTGTTCAGTAAGGCTTGACAGATTCGTCAACCTTTTGGATATCAAACTCAGAAGCTTTTGACATATCTTCAACTGGTTTCTTAGGAACATCAGAAAACTTCTCAGCAGTCTCAGAAGATTTAGAGGCTTCACCCTCAACATGCTTTCCTTTACCACTTTCAGCTAATTCTTTCTCAGCACGCTCTTTTGCTTCCTGACGATCCAGACGATCGTATTCAGCAATGAAATCATGTTCAGATTGTTTGCTAACACTTTCTGCAATCTGTTGAATCTTCTATCGTTCAGTGCTTGAATTGGTTTTAACTCTGCAATCTCTGTCTGCAATTTCTCATTAGTATCCTGCAGACTTTCTATCAACGCCTTGAAGTACTCTCGCTCATTTTCCATCACCTTTACTTTATCATCAAGCAACTCTTTTTCGACCTTGCTTTGATTCAACTTCTTAACAAGCTCAGCCTTTTCAACCTCATTTTGTGCAACTTTCTCTTCCAATGCCTTCACACGTTTCTCTAGCATCTCAACATTAGATTCTAGGAAAAACTCATCCAAGTCTTCGAGACTGATTGGACCGTGTGGCATATCACCAAACAGATTTCCCCTTGGTGTCTTTGGCGTTGAATCTTTAGGTGTTGCAGCTTTCGGTGTTGACTTCTTAGGAATAGAACTTTCAATATTTGAAGTCGTCGGAGCAACAGGTGATTCGATGACATGAACTTCAACAAAATCAGACACAGGAGGTTCTTGTGTAACTCATGGCCTTTCAGTTTCAGCATGAACAATAACAGGAGGTTCTTGTGGAGGAGGTTCTTGTGTGACTCCTTTCTCCTGAGCACCAGAAGGTTCTTGTGGGGCTTCTGTGCTTTTCAACGATCTTTTGCGCCTCTTACTTAAAGCCTTTTGCTCTTTCTTTGCTTTCTCTTTCCTTTGGTCTGAGGTGACCCTGTAGTCTTCTTTGAGATTTCGATTACTGGAGACTTTGTACGCTTAGACTTTTTCTTTGGTCTCTACTCGTCAGACACTTTTTCAGTGTTAGGATCAAAATCTGCATCCAACTCTTTTTCCTTTTCTGCTCTAATCTCTGCCTCAGTCTTTTCTGGCTCTTTAGCAGGAATTTCTTTATGAGAATCATCATCATTTTCAGAAGTAGCAGATATAACATCATCTTGAGTCGTTTTCATAGTTTCTTGACTCTCAATAACAACTGCAGCGCTCGATCCAGCAACTGCTTCAACGTTTTCAGGTTCTTCTTCGTCAACGAGCATCGTTTCTACTTTCTTAGCAGCTCGCTTCTTTTTCGACTTATCAGCTTCTACCTTCAAAAACCATTCACTCCTTGCCTTAGGTTTGAATTCTTTGAACCATTCTTGTTCAGCATTAAGTTCTTTCTCGTTGTCGCTACCATTTTTTCTCCACTTATTATCTGGCGGCGATATATAATTCGAATATTTAATGGCTCCAAATACCGGCTTGGGAACAGGAGCTGAAGCTTGTTTCTGGAACTTGATAAGCTTCTACACAGTAGTTTCATCAAGATGAACTAAATACAGCACATCATTTGGATCTCGTGCAATGTTGGCATACTTCTCGTCGATCAACATTTGTACAAACCTCGGATATAAGCATAATCTAGAATCCTCCATGTTTTTCGACATATGTGTAAAGACAACCTTTGAGAAGTTAAACGGCTTCTTCAGAATCAATGTCGTTGCCATGCAAGCTAAGTAATCATGAACATCATCTAATCCGGCCTTGCGATGGCTGAATGTATGAATAATAACGTGCATTAGAAGCTTGTAGGGGTTAGGACCTCCCCTTTCTTCAACGTAGGTTTGTTTACACTCCCCTTGTATCCCATACGAAAGAAACACCACGGACCATCTTTTCGTCTAGATGAATCGGATCATCTTTGTTGTCATTGAAATGCAAAATCCTTCGAATATCATCTTTAGTTACTGTAATCGGCTTGAGCTCATTTCCAACTTGCACTGTTGAAGAAATCGTCTTCTCATTAGCGCTAAGGCTCGCATTCATCCAAAAATGAACTATATGTGAACGATACGACACTGTACGCTCTGTTATGGCTCTGCGTATAGGGCTTTCTTCGAGAAACTTCAATATACTATCACATTCCTTCAGAGACGGACAAATCATTTTGTCGAGCGTGATACACGTGTTGTGAGTTTTAGAGAACTCAACAGAGATTACACGCACTGGTACCTGTGCCTGAAAAATGACGCAAAATAATTAGCACGCATTTCGAGAAAAATTTCAAAAATTTTCTAACACTTTATCAAGTTTGGGCAACTTGATTGCATGTTAATCAAACTGTTTTGATCAAGTTCGCCCGAACATGCTATATCAAGCATGTTCATTATATAAGTTTGGGCGAACTTATACTCTAAACAACAATTCAGAATTTCAATCCTAAGTTCGGTTGAAGATGCATCTTTTAATCAGTTTTATTCACAAGACTTTAATGCAAGTTCGGTCGAACTTGACAACAAGTTCGACCGAACTTGTCGTCTTCTCCAAAAATCCAATCTTGTTCAACATGCCATTTATCCATTTCAGTTCAATCAAACATGATTATACGGTCGATTTTATGCATTGATTCAAAATCTAAGTTCAATTTTAACCAACAACTCTTAGATTTATCATATTTTAAACTTTTAGATCTCTTTAGTTCATACACAGTCAAAACATTGTTCAATCTCGAATCAGTACCTCTTCCATAGTGATTGGTGTGCAAATCACCAAAAACTTATGAAAATCCGGCAGCCTAACGGTATGAAATTGCCAAAATCACACAAGTTTTCTCAAAGTTCAAGTTCGCTCGAGAGTGTTTGAAAGCAGTTAAATGAGTTCGGCCGAACTTACTCAGGTATTTATACCTAGATAAGTTCGGGCTGACTTATAGGCCCATTAACAAAGCCCATATGTGTTCGAGCGAACTTATTTCTTAAACACAGCCATCTGCAAGTTCGGTCGAACTTGCTGATTGTTAAACTTGATTTGTTTTAGCAAGTTCGGCCGAACTTGCCAAACCCTTAAACAAGTTTTTTTCAATTTTTCATTTTTAACCCTTGAACTTTCCAACTGTTTACCAGTCATGAAAAATCCACTCACTTGACCAAGTCCAAGTTAATGACCTTGGTTAACCGATTTGTCTGCCGAGTCCAAGTTAATGACCCCGGTTTGACCTGTTACGAACAAACTGTTGACATTTTCAAAAACAAAGTTTCAAATTAATGAGCTTTTCATCGTTTTGACTTTTCAGATTAACATCCCAGCCCGTTGTCAAAGAGATTCCCACCAGTTCTAGCATCTTACC
This sequence comes from Scalesia atractyloides, assembly GCA_947069175.1. NCBI lineage: Eukaryota > Viridiplantae > Streptophyta > Magnoliopsida > Asterales > Asteraceae > Scalesia > Scalesia atractyloides. Next base: position 53,828,881 of record CAMTDV010000016.1, on the reverse strand, counting down.
AGACTTCAAAGATCCATTTTCCAACATTGGTTTGCTGAAAACAATGTAGAAATGAAATCTTTTTGAAATTTTGAAAGTTTATGCTAAAACACACCAAAAATCTTTTTGATTTTAATCTGTAAAGCTGAAATACAATGTAATAAGCAATGTAAACTATGTACAAACATATTTACAGACCTATTTTTGTGAATTCGAGTCTAAGGATCATAGCAGTTGATTGAGACATATCACCAGTACCGTTGACCTTTAATAGACTTTAAGTTTTAAACTCGTTTATCTATATTGTCGATATGTTTGTCCACTTAAGCTTTACCACATTTTTCAACTGTTTCAAGATACGTTAAGGTAGAATTCATGAAACTTGACTTATCTGTGGTTCCCACTTCTTGAATATACTCCCGTATCCAGATTCCCTAATTTCATCTTACAGGTGAATATAGCATAATTGATATTTGTATCTGGGTTGTGCGAGACCTTGAGAGCTCAGGTTAGTACTACCGTACAGACAAAGAGATGAAGGCTCGTCTTTAAGGTGTGTTCCACTTAACGAATCTTTTAAGCACTGCAAATGATTAGATCTTTCGATTCTTTTCAATATTGCATGCAGTTTGGAGGTTTATAGCGAAAGTATTATAGAAGCTCTAGGCCATTGCTTCCGCAAAATCAAAAGAACTTGTATAATACCCCAGATATCAACTATCTATAAAGACCTCGTATCTCAGAATCAGGCAATCTTTCAAACAAAATTTCGGAGTACTAAGTCCATATATCCAAGATGTGTTAATCCACAAGATTAAGCAGTTGTAAAATTTAGTTTATATCTCGAAAAAGTTTACTGAACGTGTTAAGCCTATCGACACATCCATAGTAAGACTCGTTCATCACTTTTAAAACTTTATATTTATTTAGCATACTGTGATAGTCCACTGATGTACTATCATTTCCTTTTAAGACACTGAACTTTTTTTTGTCTTTTTCAATGTTTTTGTATGTTTTTGGATTTTAAAATTTTTCGAATGTTTTTGTATTTTTCTAACATTTCTCCCCCTAAAATCAAAAACACCTTTTTTTGGATTTTAGTTTTTAACAAAATTCTAAAGTACAAAGTTATTTACAAACCAATGTGGATCACGCGAACTCATCGTCCGATCCGTATTCAACCTCAGCGTCCGCACCTATCAGCAAATTTTTCATACCGTTAATTCTCAGCAAGTATTTAAACCGTGACAAAGAAAATGGTTTGGTATAAAAATCATCCTTTTGTTCGTCGGTGTGGATTTTTTCTATTCATACCAATTTCTTTTGGTAGCAATCACGAATGAAATGATAATGAATTTCAATGTGTTTTGTGCGTGAGTGATGAACCGGATTTTTAGTTATATCTATGGCTGCCTTGTTATCAACATACAGCGGAGTGTCTAGAAATTGCAGACCATAGTCTCTCATCTGCTGTTGAATCCATAGAATCTGTGAACACAGCTGGAGGCCGAGATATACTCAGCTTCGCATGTAGAGAGAGCGACCGTAGTCTGTTTCTTACATTGCCAGGTTACCATTCTTGTTCCGAAGAACTGGCATCCTGTTGTAGTTGATTTTGAGTTCAACTTATCTACACCAAAATCATAATCAGCATAGCCTGTGAGGTCAAAATTGTCGTTCTTCGGGTACCACAAGCCGGTGCTTGGGCATCCTTTCAGGTATCTGAAGATTCGCTTCACAATCTGCATGTGTAAGATCCTCGGGCTTAACTGATATCTGGCGCACAGGCAAGTTGGATACATAATATCTGGCGCGATGCCGTCAGATACATCAGCGATCCAATCATCGATCTGTATAACGTCTCGTCAACTTTGGCTCCAGTCTCGTCAACGCAAATGCCATGATTTAGATCAAGAGGCGTAGATAAAGGCTTCAAGCTATCCATTCCAAACTTCTTCAAGATGTCGTGAACATACTTAGTCTGATGAATGAAAATATCATCCGGAAGCTGATCTACTTGCAAACCAAGAAAGAACTTCATTTCGCCCATCGAGGACATTTCGAATTTCTTTTTCATCATTCCCTCAAACTCCTTGCAGAGACTATCATTTGTAGATCCAAAAATGATGTCATCAACGTAGATTTGAACTATAATCAGATGGCCATCAACTTCTCTGTTGAAAAGAGTACTATCCACAGTTCCTCTGATAAAGCCGTTTCCGAAGAGATGTTGCGATAACGTCTCATACCAAGCTCTCAGGGCTTGGTGTAGTCCATAAAGAGCTTTATCCAGTAGGTACGTTTTTTTCTTGTTGAGTGGATCGACAAACCCCGGTGGTTGTCCAACGTACACCTTCTCGCGTAATTTGTCGTACAGAAAAGCTGATTTGACATCCAATTGATAGACCTTAAATCCTTTCCATGATGCGAAAGCTAGAAAAAATTCGAATAGATTCCAAGCAAGCTACTGGTGCATAGACTTCCGTGTAGTCTATCCCTTCTTGCTGGTGAAATCCCTTGACAACAAGCCTAGCTTTGTTACGAACAATAACCCCTCTATCATCACGTTTACACTTAAAGACCCATTTTGTATCAATTGCTTTCTGATTTTCTGGTAGGTCTTCAAGCTTCCACACACCCAACTTCTCAAACTGCAATAATTCTTCTTGCATTGCTTGTAACCAATTTTCATCGGCTAAAGCTTCATTAACTGTCTTTGGCTCAATCTGAGAAATGAAACATGAATAGAAGCAATAGTTCTGGGTTGTAGCAACGTGTGTGTAGAAACAACTGAGTGCTTTATTAATTTCCCTCGAGTTCTAACACCAGTTTGAAGTTTTCCGATAATATTTGTTGATGGATGATAGGAATATGATCGCGGCAATTCTTCACTTGGAACATCTACTGAGTTTTGCTGATTCGTGATGTTGAGATCAACGACCAATTCAACGTTTGGAGAGCTTGATGAAGCTTCATTTCTGTTGTTCGGGACTGCAGATTGATTAAGAAGACTTGTTATCTGCTCCACTTCTTCATCTGAAGAAGTTCCCCATCAGCATCAAATGTTAGTGCTTCATCTGAGTCAGAATTTTGATTCTGAGGCATACTGGGCTCCGTTGTTGTATTCACTTGTTCAGTAGAGTCATTTGTTAGAGGAGTAGCAGGTGTTGTTAATGTTTCAGAAACATTTTCAGCCGGAACACCACTATTGCTTGAACTTGCGCCAGAAGAAGATGGATCCAACGTGGGTTGATTAACCACAATTGGTCGAACAATTTGTTCTTGATTCGCTGACTGGTGAAGGTAGTATAACGCTGCAACTTCTTCGTCAGTCGGTTTTTCGGGAAAATCAAATGACTTCCAAAGGTCTTGATAGTTAAACAGCCACGCGTCATCTTTCCTTTGAATAGGATCCGTGTAGTTGAAACAATCCACGTATGTGCTTCAATAACCTTTCTTAATGAAGGAACATATACTCTTCTCAACGGACTCGCATATCCGACAAACAAACCTTCAAGAGATTTAGCTCCGAATTTGCCATCTTGGTCTATTACGGTACATGATGCACCGAATGGTTCTAAGAACTTCAAATTTGGCTTCCGTCGTTTATCATCTCAAAACATGTTTTCTTTGTTGGTTTGATGGTGAGAACCTTGTTTAGCGTCTACCAAGCCGCAGCAACCGCTTCACTCCAGAAGCTGATAGGAAGTTTAAAATCTGCAAGCATGGTTCTCGCAGTTTCAATCAAAGTTTTGTTTTTCCGTTCAGCTACTCCGTTTTGCTGTAGAGTATAGGGAGCACTAAACTCGTGCAGAATCCCTTTTGCGTTGCAGAATTCCTTCATTTTGTTATTCTTAAACTCTGTGCCGTTGTCACTTCTAATGCGTCTGACCGGCAGATGATAAAGGTTCTCGAGTTTCTTGAATAGAATAACCAAGTTCTCGAACGTTTCGTCTTTTGATTCTTGAAAGAATACCCATGAATATCTCGAATAGTCATCTGTCACGACCAAGCAATATAAGTCTCCTGAGATGCTTCGAACATTTACAAGACCAAATAAGTCCATGTGGAGACATTCTAATGGCAACTTGATTGAGTTTAGAATTTTCTTTGGATGAGATTTCTTGATCTGCTTTCCCTTTTTGCATTCCAAGCAATGATCAGACATCTGAAAACTTCGAAGATTTACGCCTTCTGAATATGCCCCATCTTACGATGCCAAAGAATATAATCTTTTTCAGTAGCCTTTGACACAAAACATTGTGCTGATTTTGATGAAGTGGTAGCAACACCCATATCAAGAACATATAAATCATTCTCTCGAGGTGCTCGCATCAGAATCCACTCATCTGGTATTGTGAATCCCGGCTTCAAGATAATACACTCTTTGTCGTTGAAATGGACTGTGAATTTCTTGTCACAAATCTGTGATATACTCAAAAGATTGTTCTCAAGTTCTACAATATACTTCACGTGATCAAATGAAACTACGCCATTGGAGAGTTTTCCCTCAACGACTATCCTTCCACCTTGATTTCCTGCAAATCCATCATATCCACCATTGATAGCTTTAATGTCGAATAGCAACGCCTTCATTCCCGTCATATGCCTGGACGCTCCACTATCCAAAATCCACTTAGAAAGTACGGATCTTTGGAGTCCCTGCACATTTTAACAATCTATTTAAAAAGTGAGACCCAAGCCTTTTTGGTCTTGGGTTGAATTGGATAACCATCATCAAAATCAAATTCACATTCATCAGCATAAATGAATCCACGCTTATCTACAGAATAAACTTCCCATTCTTCATCTGAATTTTCTATGATGTTTATGTTTGAAAACTTTACCGTCTTTTATCTTTTGAATTGTTACCACTTGTATTTTTGATAGTTTCAGATGTGGTTTCAATTATGATTTTAGATTTTGATTCTTTCTTGCTATCACTAGTCTTAACAGGCTCAAACTTAGTGATTTCAGGTTTAGATTCTTTCGTGTTATCAGTCTTTACCAGCTCAGACTTAATAATACCAGATGTTGTTGACCTTTTCTTGGTAATCCAGGCTTGAGATTTGATATTAGCATTCTTGATATAAAATTTGTTTTCGTTTGCCCTAGAAGTTTCTCCTTTTTTGAAAGTAGAATTCTCAAACCTGTTTTCTATTTTAGATTTAACTTCTGGCAAAGATTCATTTTTTTCAAAATCTTGATTGGTTTTTCAAACTCTGGATACCTTGGTTTTACAACATTTGATTCTCTTCTTTGAGGATAAGCCGGTTTTGATTTCAGACATTGTCGTGTAGTATGACCCATTTGCACTTGAAACATGTCCGATTATCAAGTGGATGTCCTTTAGTGGGTGGTTTTACCCCACTTGATGTTTTGACACCGCTTGTAACCTTGGCTTTATCTCGAATTTCTTTCTCCTTTTTAAACTCATCATTTGATTGTTTACCAATCAAACTCTCTTCGTGAACCGTGTTTGTCCCATATAGAAAATTCATGTTTTTGTTTTTATATTCATGAAATGGTGACACTTTCTTTACTGGTTCATCTGATTCTTCTAGACCCAACCATGCTCTCCGGTTTTCCGGATGATCACCACATTCCTTCGGTAGTTGTTTCTTTTAGGTTTGGAATAGAATTTTCGTTCGTTAATTTCCAATTCCTCTGATGTGACTTCCACAAGTTTAAAGAATTTATCAAGCAATTCTTCCTTCACATTCTGCATTGGGAAGCTATCATCAAAGTATAGTCTATCCGAATCCTTAATTTTGTACATTACAACATTAGGATCATCACTTAGACCATTCTCTGACGACTTATCATCATTTTCAGACTGTGAATCGGAATTCTTTGAACTCGAGTTGGCGCTTTTGAAGCTGCCGTCATCAGAATCCCTTAGAACATTTTCAACCATTTTATTAACCACAGCGTTGTTATTATCATCAGATTTAGCATAGATTATATCAATATTCTCTGGCAATTCATCTTTTTTCTCAGAAAGTAACTCAACGTTGAGTGCCTTATCCATCCCGTCTGCGGTTTTGCGACAGTACTTCTAGCAAAGGGGTGGAGGAACATTGCTATATTCTTTGCCAGTTTTCTTTTTAGGTTTTTCTTCCGTTGAAATTGTCGGAAGAATGTGATCAATCACATATGCATTTGTGGTATAACTTCTCAACAACTGTTGAACTCTTTAAGTTTCAATTGTCATGTCTTGAAGTTGTTGTTTGGTTTCAGCAATGGTGTTAATATAGGTGTTAATTGCCCTTTTTTTATCCATTACTATTCTACTCAACATCCTTATATTATCATGTTGTTCGATGTTATTTCTTTCGAGTCTGCCATAATCATTTTTCATTTCGTCATGCGCTTCTTTCATTGTGCGATAATCGTATTTCAACAATTCGTTATGCACATTGTTTTCAGCGATGATCTTTGATTTTTTGGCACATTCGACACAAGGTTCAGTACATTTTGTACAAGGTTTCTCAACCTCAACAACTTGTACTTTGACAACTTCTTTCTCGACAATTTTTACCTCTGGACCTACCTTGGTCAGATTCGCCATTACAGCTTTATCTGCCATGTCCTTGAAGTCTTCGACTTTCACTTCTTGAGTGACATCAATGATCACTTCATCAATCTTTTTCTCCTCAACCACTTGTTCTTTCGAGCTGCCATCAAAATGACCTGCAAAACTGTCACAAGAATTAGAGGATAAAATTCCTTGTCTCTACATATGGATATATTCCTCTTCTTCCTGCTGTTGATGCAAGTATTGTCCCAGAAGAGCTTGTTCGATAGTTGCTGCTTCTGCTGCTGCCGCTGCTTCCTCTGCAGAATTATCTTCAACTATCTCCGCCATCAAAGCAACTTCGATCTTTTTCCCAATGTAAGAATTCCAATCAAAACCATCATCTTCACTGGATGCCACCATAGCTTTCTCAGGGGTGCTATGGTCAGGCTTTTCTTGGATTTCAACCTGAGTTTTCTTCGGAAATGGTTTATATTGAAGTGCCCTTTTGTAATATTCATTTTCTCCTCCGAAAGGACTTTGATTTCCGGTTGCTTCGGTGTTCTTACACTCTCTTTTAAAATGCCCCTTTTGACGGCAATTAAAGCACGTGACTTTGGTTTTGTCAAAACCCAATTTGTTGCTAGAATTTCTTATGTCACGGCCTGTGAGTGCAACGAACTTTGTCACTCTCCTGATGACCGAATCTAAGGACCATACGATGTCCATTAGTTCGAGTTCTTCTTCGTCTACCTGGTCATAATCTTCTGCTTTCATCTCAGGGTTTCCGATCTTACCGGCAACAAGACATTCATAAGATTCTAATACGGTAGCGAGTAGTGACATATGTTGTTTTGCAACTTGTTCTGAAACATGTTGTTCAAATTCACCGCGATGTTGCATTTATATACATTTGGATCAGAACTTTGTTGTTGATTCTGATTCGCTTGGCTTTGATAAGTTGAATTTGAACCAGTGCTTGAGTAAGAACTTTGAGGACTCTGGTCATACTGAGGCTGTGATTGATTCTGATTCTGTGGAGAAGCATTCATGTTTGCACTAAAAGCCGTCTGAATTTTAGGACTCGAAATACTATCTAGCATTCCGGCTTTGTAATACAGACCGACGTCTTGAACAACATTAGCGTTTTTTGACTTCGCCATCTTCAGAAGTTCCATTTCGTAGCCTTCGAGTTTATCGATAAACGTCGACAACTTGAAAAATTCCTACTTATCACTGTTCTTTAGAGCCATCAAATACGTAGTCCATTCACCCTCTGGTAGTGCGTCAGCAAGTTTGTCGATGTATTCTTGTTCTGTCTTTTCGAGACCGTGTCTTCGCATTTCGGAGTTATACGGACTGATTCGATTGAGTTTCTGATTGAATCGGTTGTTGTTTGTATATTTCGGACTGAATCGGTCTGTTTCGGATAGAAGTTTGTGCATTCAGATCTGTTACGGTGTGTCGTTTAAACTTTTCGGACAGTTTTAATCGATTTCAGGTTGATTCCGTTGAGTTTTTAGGTGATTTCGATCAAAACGTTTTGAAAATGATACATTTGTGATGAACTGATTTGTGTATGAGGTTTATCATGAATGTGTTTTAGAACTGAGTTACAGATCTGAATTAGAACAAATGTGTTAATAAAAAACGAGCTGAATTTATGACTGAATTTTGTTCGATTTAATAAAAAAAATAGGAAGTCTTGTTGTTTGCGACATTTATGTTAAGGGATTTACTTCAAGTAGAGGTTGTGATTTTTAGTTTTGATGCAGTGAGAATTGAAGTGTAGAAAGAATATCGTTCTTCAGCCGATAAAAACATCATCAGATCCTTATAAACGTCTGATTTAAAAAAAATGATGATTACGAACTGAAACTGCTTGATTTGGATTTGATCAGACTGAGATTTGATTCTATTGGTCTGTATTAGTAAAAGGAGATGAAGATAAGATTTAGTGACGGTTGTTGAGATGTTGAGTTTTTGTTAGAAAGTTTATTTGTGTATGCGACTGGATCTTTAAACTACGGTTGATTTTGTTGTTAAAAAACTGAAAGAGGTTGCAGCTGTTGTATTTGGTCAAAAAGGAATTAGAATGGAATTGACTTTAGTAAAAAACAATATTATACAATCAAGATATCGATTGTTGTGAAATTGAAAGAAACAATTTGAGACATTTTATAGTAGGGTTTAAAGGATTTTGGTGTGGTTTCGAGATCAGTACAAGTTTTGAATTTTATAATAATAAAAAAACAAACTAAAAATTAAAAAAAAAACAAAATTAATAAACCTACTTGGTCTCGTGAAGATGAAATGGATTTGAAAAGTCAAAACATGATAGTGACATTTCTTGTTACTTGGGATTGATATTTGACAGATTAAAAAAATTTAAAAAAATATTTTTGATTTCGAAAAAATTGGATAATAGATCGACAATATTTTGAGCTACATTGTTTGTGGATCCAAATTTTATTTGGAATTTGTGGAGTGGGCTGAATTTTATACTAGTGCAAGATTTATTTAAAATTTGGGCTTCTAGTGTTTGAATTGAATTTTGAGCTACAAATTGTAATGGACTGAGATTAACTGAAGTGATTTGGGTCAACTCTTACTCAAGTTTAAAACGGGCTGAAAGTTTGTAGAAGGATAGCGGGCTTGGTGCTTAATATTGGGTATAGTTTTGGGCCTATAACTTTCAAGTGGGCCAGTAAGTTTTTGAAGTTGAATCGAATTTGGCCAAGTGGGATACAAACATTTAGTGGGCGTCGTGTGATTTGAAATTTGTGGACTTTGAGCTAAATTTAATTTTTGAAACAAGTGGTTTAATAAAGAAACTGTGTTTAAAATGTTTGACAAAATGGAAAATGATAAGCTTGAAAGAATAAATGATTGGTTTGATGGTTTTTGGTATTCAAGGAATTCGAATGACAATAAAAATACTTGGGTTAAGAGATTTGAACATTTTTTGTGTAAAAAAAATAAATCGTTGGATCAGTTGAAAAAACGCTATGATGTATTACTTGACAATTTAAAAGAATACAATATAAGAATGTCAAGTGCTGAACATATATCAAAATTTGCAGAAGCATTACCTTCAGAATGGATTGAATATTTGATTGAATTGAATAAGGGTTCTAGATTTTCAAAGTTTTATCCAAATAAGTTTTTCTTTGAGCTTAAAAACACGATTTAGAAGTTACAAAGAAGAAGAAGCTTTGATAGAAGAGAAGTTAGATAAAATAAGCTTGGATGTGGTTTTTGAAATAAGCTTAGAAGAATCAATATATATATCTTAAAGAAAAATCTGTTATGAAATATGATATTAAGAGGGATTGTTATATAGATGAAAATATGAATCATGTTGCTGATTTTGCTGAAATTTTTTCTGCAGGTAAATTCAAGACAGATTCAACTTCAAAGAATGAAGAATCAAGTGCATCAACAAATGAAGCTTCAAGTTCTGAACCTATGTGCTCAAATTGTGAAAAATCTAGATCTGATAATGTCAAACTTTTGAGAGATGTAGAAAGTTTTACATTAGAAAACAAAAATTTTATAAAATCAGAAAATGATTTGAAAAATAAAATAAAAATTTTAGAAAATGAAAAATCTGTTTTTGAAAAAATTAATATTGAAAATCAAAAACCAATAAATTCTCATCTTGAGAAAATAACTCAACTTAAAAATGAAGTTGAGAATGCCAAAAATAAAGCTGTTGATTTAGAAAAAAATTGAAAGGTTTTGTGACCTCGTTATTGATTCTAGATCATATATGTTCAAAACCGATCAATGAGAATAAAAAGGAAATTCCAATAAGTGACAATGTCACAAATTATGACGATGTCATAATTGAAGATTTTGATGATGATATCGATGATAAAAATGAAATATTTTTTAAACTAAAAGAAAATTTTCAAAAAACTGTTCTACAATCTACTAAAAAGGTGAATGCTCAACGCAAAAACCTTCAAAGCAGAATGGAGAACGAAAACAAAAGGAAAAACAAAGTTCTAAAAATTTTCAAAAGAAAAATAAAAGCTCATCGGTACGATCAACCAATCATTATAAAAATTCACAAAAATTTGAAAATAAGTGGTGCGGTCGGACCACAGTGCTGCAACGTCAAATCAAGTTTACAGAAGAAACAAGAAAGATGACTACTACACATCAAAACAATGTTATGATTTTAGTGTATGGTTTGATAAAGAAGATCAGAAAGAAGATAAATACGAAAACAGGGTGTGTTACAACTGTGGAGTAAATGGACACATTGCTGTTAACTGCCCGAGAAAGAAATTTGATACGAGAAGATGCTATAATTGTCAAATCAAAGGTCATATTTCCAGAAATTGTCCGATAAATTCGAAGAGAAGATCGTCAGATAAATTTCAGGGGGAGAACAGAAAACTTGCGAAGAAGACAGTAAAAACAGAAGAAAAGCCCAAAGAACAGAAAGTGAAATTATCGCAGAAAGACAAATTGAGGAAAAAGAGAAAGAAAGTTAGAGAGTATTTGGAAAAGATTTTGTCTTCAGATACGAGTGTTTCAGATACAAGTTCTGGAGAATCATTTTACTCTACAAAGAGTGATCAGTCAAGTAAAACGAATTCATCAGATACAAATCTGAGGATAAAAGAGAGAACAATGAATAAATCTATTAATCAAACAGTTAAAGAATTAAAGAAAGTAAAATTTTTAGATAAAGTTTTTATCAAACTGTTTGAATATAAAAGAGAAAGTGAGGAGTTGTTTACTTCAGATGTTAATGAATTTGGTAAACCTAAATTCAGAATGATTTGGGTTCCAATTCAAAACTGATTAAATTTGTTTGAATGTGCAGGATAACCAAGCTTCAATCAAACGTCTATTCAGAAGCAGTGGTTGTTCATGCAGAAAGACAAGATTGATATTCCACACAAACAAAATGTTAGTCTCGCGTTCACATTCATAAAAAGTCGCTAAATGTTTAAAAGGGAAGATTTTTTATTTTTGATAAAAATATTTCAATTTTAGGGAGAGAAAAATTTTAAAATTGTCAAAATCAAAATAAGATCCTGTAAAATTGAAAAACATCATTTCAAAATCATTTTAGATAGATAAAATTTTTTAAAAAGCCAAAAATAATATAAAATCTCAAAATATTTAAAACATTGAAAAATGAAAAATGAGATTATGCGAAAAGAGGAAATGATAGTAAATCAGTAAACTATCACTGCATGCTAAAGATATGTATTGTTTAAAATGGTTAAACAATCTCAATAAAGATGTGTCGGTAGGCTTAGCTAGACTAGTAGTTTTGCGAAAACGATACAAACCTAAAAAGGAAAGCCTAGTTCTAGTGGGAAACGCGATTGACAGCATAGTACTTAGTTTTGTCCTTCGGAGTGTGTGCCTACTCGGTAATCGCTAAATGCTGAAAAGCATAAAAACCGGTTAGTTTGTGAACTTTCACATCTTACTGAAAAAGTCACTGTGATTGTGTTTTCATTTTCAAAAGATTTAAACTTGTTTTATTTCTTTATTTTGTTTAAGCATTGGACATCCTCTGCGTATACGAAAGTATCGAACTGGATGTGAGTGCCTGAAGGTTTCTGCTTTATTTTACTTGGTGTTTTGTTTAAATCTTGGATCACTTCTGCGTATATGAAAATATCGATCTGGTGGTTAAGATCTAAAAAATTTCAACTTGTTTTTATTTCTTATTTTGTTTAAACATTGGACTTTCTCTGCGTATCGAATGATCGACCTGATTGTTAATGTTTAAACATTCTGCGTTATTTTCACACATATCACAGTTGATAAAAGTGTAAAGGCATTACTTGAGTTAGTGTATTACATGCTGAGGGGATATGCTGAGATCGTGGGGTCCATAAGAATTTAGTGCACATTAATATACCTTAACGTATCGTTAAGCATTACGAAAGTTTTTAGATTGAGTTTAAGTGGACAACAATACCGACAATCCATGTGAATTGTTTAAACTGTGTGTTTCTTAAAGATCAACGGTGCAGCTGATATGTCTCAGTAATCTGATATGATCCTCTAGCATGTTTTCTTACAAAAATATAAACTGTAAATATTACATTTCAGTTTGTTTACATTTCTGCATTCAAATTTCAAAATCAAAAAAGATTTTCTTTCAAAATCTTCCATGGAAACTTGATAATATTGAATGTGAGTCGGACCAACGAGACTGTTAAAATTCTGTTTGTGTGTGGATACGTGTGTTTGTTCTTAAACGTTAAATCTTCAAGATTCAGAGCATCATTCAAGGGGGAAACATGGTTTCACTTGAAGATGTTATTCAAGGCAGTTCAAGACTAAACATCACAGATTTCTAGCTATGTCCAAGGGGGAGACTGTTAGTGCACTATCTGTGTGGCCATAGATAGAAATCTAATTGTACATGTAATGTCTAATGTCTTGAGTCTGTAATATACCGGACAGAGGTTTCACTAGGTTGTGTTAGATAGCATTAGGATAAGACATGTTTTGGATCGGTACGACAAGAAGAAAGCGGGCGTGATCGGGTATGATGTCATCACATTAAAGTGATGACATCACAAGTATGATATCATCATATTATCATGCAAATTGAGAATTCAATATATAAGGACCAACTTCGGATGAACCTCATGCATATATAAATGAGGTAATCATGTTCGGACGAAGTGAAGGCAATGATGAAGTTCGCTCGAAGTGCATGCATGCTCATATATAAATAGTCTACACAAGGAGATCACTAAATAGAACACACAGACAACAACTTCGGACGAGAACAACTCCGTACAAGCTCTACACGTTCCGATCTATATTGAGTCGATTTTGTCACTTAGACGTCGAAACTCTGTCTGGTTGTCGATTATAACGTAATAAACGTTGATTATTTACGATTCGCTGTGACGATTACAGTTCGGTTTAACGGATTCCGCACGTTAAACCAGATTAAACGCAGGGTTTGTGTTCTTCGGTGGTCGAACTAGTTAGATTTGTTTTTGAAAAGTTTGATTAAACTTCGAACGAACTTATGTCAAAAACCAAACACAGATCTTCGAGCGAACTTGTATTAAGAATTTGATAAAACTCTAGTAAGTTCGGGCGAACTTACTTAAACTTTTCTTGATTTTACACAAGTTCGGTCGAACTTGGTGTAAAATCAATGAAAAAGTAGTAACTTCGAGCGAACTTACTCTAGATTCCTTCAAAAGTACCCAAGTTCGGGCGAACTTGCTAAAATAATCACTTGAAAAGTGATGTTTTAGGACAAGTTCGGCCGAACATAACCAACAAGTTCGATCATGGGGTATTTCAAAAACATGGTTTTTTCAAAATTTCGACATCAATTCGGTTGAATTTGGTCTCTAATCTTTCAAGGGTTTATCTTTGTTGTATTTTACATGATATATTCAAAATTGCAAAAGATTTTGACCGTGAATTTTTCATTTTATGTTCAAAAGTTAAGAAAAAGAGAAGAATGGAGTAGAAATAGAAGTGTTCTTGTCTTGATACTATCAAATCAGGCTTTCTAGCTCTGATACCACTTGTAGGACCGATCTTCGATGCTTAGGAACCTAAATTTGATAGCTAACATCCATAATAGCGGAAATATTACGTCGTGTTTACTAATAGACAAGATTTAATCAGTTAATCGTCAGTTTTATAGATCAAATTCTGGTTACAAACTGACAGAGCTTCGCCTCTGAACAGCCAAAGTTACAAATGAGAGATCTAAGCTAGGTATTTATAGCCACACAACTTCGGCCTAGGTGATACAAGTTCCCCCGAACTTGCATAAGTAAGTTCGGCCGAACTTGCTTACATGTGTTACCATGGGCGAACTTGGCTAAGCTTAAACATAAATACTTCAAAACCTAGCCTATTCAGCTCTATACAATACAGACTCGATATAAGACTAAGACATAGACATTATACACCAACACAATCTATCTTGGATCCCGAGACTACTACACACTCTAAAGATGATTGATGGATGATGGTGGTGGGTGTTGGTGTTGTAGTGGTGGTGGAGTGTTGGCAAACTGAGAGAGAAATGGTTTGCCAAGGGATGCCTTTAAAGTGAACCAAGCACCTGATTTATATCCCTAAATAGTAGCCGGGCCACGGCCTCGTGCCAGTGGGCACGACCGTGGCCATCTCCTTCTCTTCCTTCATTAATTGCAGCTGTCAGCAGAGGGCCCACACGACCCCGTGCCTTCTTGGCATGGCCTCGTGGTCAACTCTTCACTGTACTATTCAGGATTCTGTGAATCTGATAGTTGACCAGGTCCATGTTGAGCTAGGCACGGCCCCGTGGTGGGCGTGGAAGCTTCTGCAGGTTTTGTCTTCAAGTGCTTTGGCTGGCCATGCCCATGCCTGGCTGGGCACGGCCCTATGGCCAGTCTTCTGCCTGCTGTTTTGTCTTTTGGGTGTTGCTGAGGGGTCGGGCAGGTGACGTTATTCCTTCTTTTTGTATTTGTGTTGATTTTGGCTGCTTATTTGCTTCTTTTGTTCTTTTAAGCTCATTTTATCCTGAAAATACAAAAGGAACAAAGAAACGTGTTTTTTCCAACATTAGTACTAAAAACGGGTTAGTTTTATGCCTCGTTTGATGTAGTTTATATGTTGCATTTTGTGCACAACAAGTCAATGGCAAAAAAGATGGTTATTGAGGTTCAACTGGCAACTGCGAATGACAGAATCGAGTACAAGAGGTTCGCTACTAGCTATTTCGACTGTCAAGGGCTTTCCTAGTTTGGTTCTAGGCATTGAAAGCAAAGGTTCAAAAGCTAGCGATACGAAACTACTATCAGCACCCGAATAAAAAATAATTGAAGAAGGATGATTGTTAACGTAGATCGTACCGTTCACCACTTCGTTGTTGACACGAACCTCATTAGCATTGATATTAAATGATCGTCCATGAGCCGGGTTCGCATTAGCCAACTTCGGGCAATTGTTTCTGTAGTGGTAAGATCCCCACAATTATAACAAGAACCAGGTGGATAGTGAGGTCGTACAAGATTGGCTGGCTGAACAGGGTTTTGGACCACATTATTCGGGGCAGGACCTGAGCGACAAGTGCTGGCCAAATGGCCTGATCGCCCACAGTTTGTACAAATACGGCATGGAAGATGGAGGTGTTGGTGACTGTTTCACTTGTTGCACAAAGGTGCAGTACCGACATATTGTTTCTTGGCGGGTGGTTGAGCAGCCTGATTAGGGGCAGCTTGGTTGGGTTGTGTAACAACATCGAAGTTCTTGGAAGCCTTACGCTTCCTAGACTTCTTGGAGGTTTCAGCCTTGTTACCCTTTCGTTTCTCAGACTTATCAGACATTTCTCATCACCCTTTCGGTGTAGTTTACCCTTTTTGACTTGAGATTCAGTAAGGGTTGCAGCCAACTCAATGGCTTGTCTAACAGAAGTAAGGTTGCTACCGATGACAATATCCTGAACGGGGTCAGCTTGACCATCTATGTACTTTTCAATCGCCTAATCCAAACACGTCACCATCGCAGGACATAACAAACTCAATTCCTCATATCGATCGGTGTAAGAACAGTGTTCTCCACTGTCTTGCTTAAGATTATGGAATTCGTTTTCAAGTGCCCTTTGTTCATGACGCGGTCAAACCTCCCTCATCATAAAAGCTCGAAGCTCTTCCCACGTTTGATCCACCGCAACATCAGCACCCCTATCTCTCACCACTCTGTTCCACCACGTGAGTGCCCTCTTTTGAAACACACTCGAAGCAAACTCGACTTTACGCTCATTCGGACATTGGACATGGTGAAATGTGCTCTCAAGACTTTCAAACCAGTGTAGGAGCCCCGTTGCCCCTTCAGTACCACTAAACTTGAGTGGCTTAGCCGAGTTGAACTGTTTATAATTTCATGGAGTGGGCGCATTATTGTTTTTATTGTTGGCTTGGTTTATTTGAGTTATGAGATTTGGGCAGCACTACAGCAAACTGCTGAGCTATCAAAGATGCCATTCGGCGTTCGAATTCAAATTTCGACAAAGAGGCATTCTAAAAGAGAGGAAAAACATGAGAGAAAAACAAGTGAGATAAATGTTTGATAATTAAAATGAAATGTTATAAATATCGACGAAATGTAAGGATGGTGGTCATTTTTTCGTTACACAAAACAAACAAACGACACACAGTGACCAATCAAAGTAAATGGGTCTTTATAATGTATCACAAAGACATGCTTTAGCCTATAAGTGGACACTCACCCCGAGAGTTCCCAGGTAAGAGTGACTGGTCCGATTAAGTGGATTTGTACGAACACTCTAGCCTTAGACAGAAACTCAGGGATACATCCAACCACCCTTGTAGATTGCATGTGTTCACATTATTAAAACCCAAATTTGACGAGATTTTGAAAACTTTGACGCTTTTAAGCCAAAAGCGAATCATCCAAGAATAGCCGATTGATTTCAAAATCGTTTTTAAAATTGTATTTCTGTTTTGTTATTCACCTAAGGATAGGTGATGGTATTGTTTTAAGTATCTAAACGCAAGATACTTGCGTTAGGATCCTAGAAAGGTTATAGTCTAGGTCAAAGCATTATAAATAACCTAATTCCCTATAACCATTGGCTTTGATACCAATATTTCTGTCACACCCCGACCGTGTAAAACAACAAACCGCGGCGGAAACGTCGGGGAGTGTCATAACAGAACTATTGTTTCACAACCATGGTAATTAATTTTTTGTATTATTCAATAGAATTGATTACATTGTCATAGTTTAAACAGAAAACATAGCATAATTAAATTGTCTTTAATGATTTTAAGTCACTAAAGCCCAACTCCATCCTATGTGTTGCACGATCAACCTCAAACATTTCCTCCTGAAACATATGTGAAAATAAATAAGTCAGCATAAAAATGTTTGTGAGTAACATAGATTTTGTGTTAAAGATTCATGGCATAGAATGTTTAAAGAAATGTTTGACAAAAAGTGGCCATGAATTCTTACAGAATGTTTTCTTTTATGAAATCATAAGAAAAATCAAATGATATAAAATAAATAATGCATGGTTAAATCAATAACAAAAATATGTCATGTCTTGTACAAAAAATGTCATGTTTTGTATATAATAATGTCATGATTTGTATGAAATATGTTATGTCTTGTATCTTGTTTGAAATAATTTAAATAATGCCACGATATGTAAGATAATAAAAGCACTTATATATAGGAAGTACGAACGGCGTATCCACCATGCTTTTATCATGTTACACATATCTCGTTATTTAAATCACTCACCATAAACCAACCAACAAAAAGTCTTGTTTAAACAAGGTAATGTCTTGTATAAACCAATGTCATGTGTAAACCAAAGTCATGTATAAACAGATGTCATGTCTTGAATAGCCTAAATGTCGTGTGTAAACCAATGTCATGTCTTGAATAGCCAAAATGTCTTGTATAAAACAATGTCTTTGAATAAACAAAAGGTTTGTTTAAATCAAAAGTTATGTCTTATAAACCATTGCTTTTATTGTAAAAACATTTATTAGGATTGTTGGCTAATACATTCAAGCCTTGTTGACTGTCGGATAGACCCTTATAACGATAAAGGTCTATCAATGTTCATCGGATTCTGTCATTCCCTAAAGTCGCTTCCAAACAAACCTAGGAAGTGGGAACATGATGTTAAATCCTATGATACCATTACATAATACCAGTCGACGTGATCAATGTTAATGAATGTATCATTGTTGGGTTCAACGCACCAATATGTCTTGAAGAATGCAAGCTTGTCGTAAAAATGTTTTGAAACCCTATGTAGGTATAATAAGTCAATATACCATGAAAATGTCTTTGAAATCGTGTACTAGGTATGCTAAGTCAACATACGAAGTAAAATGTCTTTGAAACCATATGTAGGTCTACTAAGTCAATATGCCATATAAAATGTCACTGAATTTCAATGTGCTAGGCATGTTAAGTCAACATACGAAGCAAAATGGAATTGAAATCAGGTACTATAAGTACTATGTAATCAAAGCATATATACTGTCATGAAATCACGAAAGTAATCATAAACACATATGTATCACCCCGAAACATTTGAAATGTAAAAGAGGGGACTGTGTACTCACTTTGGATTGTAAGATTGTCCTTGTTCAAGAAAATAAATAAAGCTCAAGATTCCGAGGATTCAAGTGTGTCCTAATATTGGATAACTATGTTAATATCGGGACTTTAATCGTAAGGTTCGGATAGAATGAGATCTTATAAACCAAATGAGTGTTGGAACTCATATGATATGGTTTAATAAGTTTAACGTTCTGATTTGGAAAGGATCCTAAGTGCTTTTGACCCATTATGACTTGTTAAGGTAGTTTACGTTACTTTAACGGGTCATTTGCGTAAATATATGTTCGGATGGTTAGATATACGTTATGTTAAGTCTTATATGCCAAAACATGTTTAATAATGTTGTAACATCAGTTTATATGTCAAAACATTGGTTACATAGGCTTAAAATTTATTTATGCGTAAAAGGGCATTTTGGTCATTATTAAAGGCATAACTAGCGACTTATCATAATACTAACCAAACGACGTGACCATAAGGTATAGCCTCAGAGGGTTATTCCCTATACTAATATGGTCACAAATATGTGTTTGGTCGGATCCTAAGATCGACCATACGAGTCAGATTCGAAAGTCAAAGCGGTGGTCAAGACCTCTCGACTTACGACCCTAAACAAGTACTAAACTAGAAGTGACGAGTTAGACATGTTAAAACACGTCTAACTAAGTTATAAAAAAGTTTTGGTATCAAAACTTAGTGTTTTGATACCCGAAAATAGTTTCGTCGTAAAATGCACATGATGCGCATTTTTGACCGAAACTTTGACTCGTCACTTCAACTAGTAAACGTGGTAATCAGTAGGTATAATCGCAAGGGATTATAACCTTCGTGATTACGATCACGTTGCAAAGTTCAATTGAACTTTGACTAAGACCAAAAATGGTCAGAACTGAAAGTCAAACTGATTGACTTTTGGCTTAAAATAGCCAAAATAATAAATAAGACCAGGAAGACACTTACATGTGTTCTAGGATGAAGAATGCTCATATGGGAAGCCTCCACAAGTGGTAGCACTCCAACTTAGAGAAAGAAGAAGGAAGAAGGAATGAGCAAAGAAAATGGTGAATGGAGGTGGGTATTTATAGTGTTCTTGAGCTTCCAAGATCATTCCAAGTATCCCATGATGTGTCATGATCAGGGGAATGTCCTAACACATGTCTCTTGTAGGAACAATGTTGGAAAATTCTGGATCTTGGAGGCCAAGCAAAGGAACAAGAAGCTGGCACATATCTTCTGTGCCGGGACCTGCTTACAGACCGTATACGGTCCAGCCTTACGGTCCGTAAGGCTTGGACCGGGGCAGCAGTTTCACAAAATGACAGTTTTGGCCTTGAGCTTGTTTCGTCGCGTTTTGGCACTTCTAACACCCGTTAACCTCATTTTTTAAGCTCTATAAGGACGATAAAGCTTAGGTAACTTGAAATATGTCCGGAAATGTCTTGGATGTTGGTTCGTTTGGTTGTACGGTTGCGTTTTTCGCTTAATTACGGCGAACGTTTTAATTAATGCGAAAACGACCGTAATTGCGTAACGAATGATATTTTTGCATTCTCATCATTAATATACAAGATTTTAATTATTAAAATTTTTTTTGAATATGCGTATGTGTTCCGTATTAAGAAATACGCGAATTGGCATACTTTCGCAGATTTTGCAGAATAGTCCCTAAAGTTGCATAAGCGTGTTTCTGCCATACCGAACCCTTTAAAACTTATTTCTAAGTTATGTAAAGGATATTTTGGGTATATTTAGCTTATGTATTTGTTCCGGAGTGTACGTCGCATTAAACTGATTACGTTTGGTAATAGTTTACGTATAATTTCTAGAAAAGCTTGGAAGGGTTCGAAATTGAACAAAGGATATACACAAATGTTATGAATTTAAACAAATCTCGGAAATAAAACACAATATTTTATTAACTGATAAATTGTACGGAATCGATTACATTATCGAATCACCACAAATGTCACATTTATACATGACATTGGTTTACACAAGACATTGATTTATACATGACATTGGTTTACACAAGACATTGGTTTATTCATGACATTGGTTTTCACAAGACATTGGTTTATTCATGACGTTGGTTCACACAAGACAATGGTTTACAGATGACAATTTGGTTTACACAAAAACATTGCGTATTTCATGACACATTTATACAATACATGACATATTTTGGTTATTAATTTAACCTTGCATTATTTCTTTTAAATCATTGATTTTCACATGATTTCATAAAAGAAACATTTTATAAAGGTTCATGGCTACTTTCGTATAGTTAAACATTTTTTTAAACATTCAAAGCCATGAAACACATCACAAAACCTATGTTACTCATAAGCATATTATGCTGACGTATTTATTTTCACATATGTTTCAGGAGCGAATGTTTGATGTTGAGCATGCTACACTTAGGGTGGACTTGGGCCTTAGTGACTTAAAATCTTGAAGAACAGTTTAATTTACGTTATGTTTCCCGTTTAATCTAAGACAATGTAAACAATTTAATTCAATAATACAAAACTTTAAGTACCATGGTTGTGAAACAACCATGGCACGTGACTCCCCGACGTTTCCGCCGCGGTTTGTTGCTTTACGCGGTCGGGGTGTGACACTGGGGGCCTGATTTGTGGATAAAGGATCTAGATTCTACAATCTCACACTTCTTTTCTACTCATTCTTCACTCTTGCTATCATTTTTCAAATATTTAACGATCAAAATGGACTGAAGTTTTCAAGTAACACTTAAATCTACTACTAACAGACCCTTGAAAGAATCAGACCTAAAATAAATCAAAATCATGATAAAATCATCAAAAAACATGAAATTTTGAGATTACCTTCGCACGATCTACTCACTTCGCACAAAGATAACTTTACCTTCATACGATGTGAAACTCTGTCAAAGTGAAAAATCTATCTTCGCAAGAAGATAGATATTAGAAACCAAGTTTTGTTTATCTTTGTACGAATTGAAACCTAAAGTGTTGTTTTTTTTATCGCATGAAGTGAATTTCATCTTCGCACAAGTTAACTTCGCACCAAGCTGATTTTGGTCAAATTTCTCGACGAAATGGATAACGAATTCTACAACACCTTCGCAACTACCGCCTCACCGTCACTCATTCAAACCATATGTCTTGACAATGAAATGGGAACGATGATGAAACTGCCCAAATTGATGAATCTTGAAGAGTACGGTGGGTGGCATGAACGTTTAGAAAACTAGGTACAGGAAAATTATCTACAGAGTTGGTATGCTATCAAGGAAAGATATGTTGTTCCAACCGGAGAGAACGGTCTCGAGAAAACCATCATGCAATTCACTGAGCAAGAAAAATAAAAGTTTACTCATGAGAAAAAGAAGAGAAATATTCTACAAAAAGCCATCAAAGAGGATATATAGACGCTATTACAACATCAGGGCAATGCACCGTTAATATGGGATGCTTTGAAGGTGAAGTTTCAGGGTAGTAAGCAGTAAACATGCCTTGCTAAGAAAGGAATTTGATATCTTCACTTCATAGGAAGGCGAAATGATGAAGCAACTGATTGAACACTATTGTTATTTGGTGGTTGGAATGAAGTGGTTGGGTGTAAATAAGGAGAATGAAGAGCTGGTAGATAAGTTAGCTGATGCACTACCGGAAGGTGAGTGGTCAACCTATCTCATAATCATAAAGAATGATGCAGATTACAACAACACGATGACTTTGGCTAAGTTCATAGAGAAACTTGAGGGACACGAGCTCGAATTACAGAAAATGGCAAAAACTAGAAATACCATGCTCAGCAAGACGTGAACTTGTATTTCAAAGGAAGTACAATCGGCAACAACCTAAGTCCTCAAATCAAGACCGTATTCAGTGATAACAACTCTTCGAGTAATTTTTCAAGCCATTCACATAGTGGTAGCGGGGTTTCCTCATTCCCAAGTTCTGATCCAATTACTCCACATACACCTCTGTAACATCCGTCGAAAAACGGGTTTTCCAAACCCGCTTCGTTTATTAATCGAATAATCAGTTTCAAATTTTCGTTGCTCATTTAATGCTTATTTTAATTTTAAACAATACATAACTAATAAACATTTTAGAATGTGGAAATTAAAATTGTTAGAAAATAAAAATAAAGCAATTAAAAATAAAAAGGGGCTGCCGGGTTTCGAACCGGGTCAGCCGGAAGACCTTAACATCAAACACTTAACCACTCCGCCACTTGATGTCTTTGTGTAATCTAGGAAACAAATAAAACATAAGTTCATCTGTGAAATCATCTGTTTTGCGCCAAACTGAAACCGTTCATCGGCTTTCAACATTCCAGACGATCGAGTGATCGTTATTACTGATAATAACCGATGAAAACATTACGACGCACGATCTCAATCAATTCAGCCTTTATTGAACTTGAATTCATATGATTTTCGAGTTTAATAACCGAAATCATTTACTTCCTGATTTACACCGGCAATATCATCATCTCGCGACTCAAAAACACTCATAGAACCTCCAATTTCGCTTTCGCTCTATTTTCTGTTCGTCGGAAACGCTTTCTGAACTCGCCGGACTTTCGCCGGAAAACCGTGTCTTTCATCAAAACGGTAAATTTCTCAATTCTTTCATCTTCTATCTGTTGTTAGACTGTTACTAACTTAAACCCTTCAATCAGAATCGGTCCCAGACGACGATACCGGATAATCTTCAATCGCCGGAAAACTTCTGAAAATTTCTAAATCACGCTGTGAATCGGTATGAGCATCTAAACTCTCTGATAACTCTTGTTTAGTCATTCAATTCCACAATTAGTTAATCAAAACTGTTAATTGGTCAGCTCAGACGGAGTTCGTAAAACAGAGCTGACGACTTTGCCGGAGTTCTGAGAAAAGTCATCATTCCGGTATGTTCATTCCCAAAACCTTCCCTATCCATTTCATTTTAATAAGTCATATGTCCGTCAATCGAATTAAACAAGAACAGTAGATTAAATCGTGGTCTGTGTTGTTAACAGAAGAAGATGAAGTTTAGACTGTGTATATACTTAATATAAATCGGGTTATATCTCGGGTTAGACACACAGTCCAGCGGCGGACTGTGTGCATTTGAATCATAGAGTCCCGGGTTCGAGTCTGTCCTTGTTCCGATTCGTTACAATATTCAGACTTTTTATAAAACCCAAATACAGAAACTTCCAGTTAGTATATAAGAGAAATAAAAACAAGTGTTTTAACCAGGTTAGACACACAGTCCAGTGGTGGACTGTGTGCAACGTTAAACAACAGGTCCCGGGTTCGAGACCTGTTATGCGCACCGGTTCGATAGAATTAAAATCCTTTTTAAAATAAATGAATTTTG
Organism: Scalesia atractyloides; assembly: GCA_947069175.1. NCBI lineage: Eukaryota > Viridiplantae > Streptophyta > Magnoliopsida > Asterales > Asteraceae > Scalesia > Scalesia atractyloides. Next base: position 53,804,914 of record CAMTDV010000016.1, on the reverse strand, counting down.
AATAAATTAAATAGTATATAAATATAATTAAAAACAGAAATATTTCGGGTTAGACACGTAGCTCAGTTGGTAGAGCTGCGTGCACGCGTACGAGAGGTCACAAGTTCGAACCTCACTCAGCGCAAACAAACACACGACCGAACCGGTCAACAGTCAACAGTCATGGTCAACGGTCAACGGTCAAAGTCAAAAAGTCAACAATTTTTTTTATATTTTTATTTATTTATTTAATTTAAAAATCAGTTAAAATACTTAAAAATAATATTTTTAAAGTTAGAAAATGATCTTAAACTCACAAAAATATATCTAAAAATCCTATTAAAATTGTTAATAAAATCCACTTATTTACCGTACCTTTTCGTTATTATTTAGGTTAGTTATTCCTCGTCGATCAATCCTCTAAACTCGTGCGCATTCAACATCACCAACCGAACGCACCCAATGTGAGTGAATCTCTACAAATTCCCCGTTTTAATCACGTTTTTGAGGTGTATCATGTGTCATATTATTTATTTCATTTAAACACTTGTGCATCCATCATATCAATGATCAAATGTGTATTCATTATGTATCAACTGTTTGCGTGGTTAATGTTTAGATTAAATTTATCATTTTCAGTACATACATTATCATAGGCCGCCGCTCCCCATTACCTATGAGCGTGAGCCGTTCCCCATTACCTATGAGCGTGAACGAGGCGTTGCCAACATACGATCGGCTCCGTTTGATTGAGCCTTGATCGCACATACATTCATCATAGGCCGTCTGTTCCCCATTACCTATGAGCGGAACCGTTCCCCATTACCTATGAGCTTGAACGTGACGTTGCCAACATTTACATTATCATTCATGTCATATATTCATGCAAGGTGGTTTGTTATTGTATGTTATTGTTATTGTTATTGTATGTTATTGTTTGTTATTGTTATTGTTATTGTATGTTTATTTACGTTTGCTCACATATGATTATTGCACAATTTTCCATAATAAATATAACAAGAAATCAATAATAAATGTTTTCTAACAAGGTTCACTCGCCAACTTTTGTTGACCCAAAAACCCCCATTTTTACACATGATACATGTGATCTAGTTGCAGCAAGAAACATATAGGATGGCTTAGAAGAATAAATCGGTTTAGACTTTGGATTGTTTATTTAGTTACTATTCTTTGTAATTGTATGAACTTGTTTGGAATATTGAGGATGTAATTTTGAATTTAATAAATATGAAACATATTAGTAAACATCATGAGCTTTGGTGATAACCCAATTATGCCTCGACTCTTATTACGCTGCGGGTCGGGGTGTGACAGATTGGTATCAGAGCCATGACTATAGGGATATAGGATAGGTTATTAGACCCTTAGAGCCTATACTATAGTTGATTAGAATTTTTAAATTGTTTGTGTGTTACATGCAAAATTCATGATGTTTATATGCTTTATGTTTATTGTTACATTCAATGTTATGTAAGCATGTTCATAAGTACATATTATTATACAATGCCCATCATGAATCATATTCTCATAACATATCATATCCATGAGAGCACACACCACACCATTTCCATGCCTTTTACAACGATTTTTTTATTTTCAAATCACATCAAAGTGAGTTCTCATGGCGGGCATGTAGTATCTGGAAGGGTACAAGTACCGTAGTCGGAATGTCCTGTCTAGGCTTGGCATTCGTATAAATCCAAAATAAAGGACCAGTTTGCCTACCTGGGGACTAAAGATGAGAGTACGAAGGACCTATTAGGCCAAAGCATGCTATACCAAACGTCGTGTGAGCTAACCCCACTTTGAGTTGTCATTGTGTCTACACCTGGATACCCTCCGACCATACATCTCGCAAACATATTTCATGGTTTTCATTCGGGTGATGTGAGTGTTAAACCGCAAACACCAATGTGAATCCTACTAAGCCAATAGTCATGGGGGCCCACATGACTATACAGGTGAAGGTATGGGGACATTGGAGGCCCAAACATGAGCAAACCCAAGACATCCTATGGATGTAGTTGCATTATTGATGTTTATGTTACTTTTATTTTTAAGACACATAACACCTAAAAAGACTCCTTAAACTCACAATCTTCTTATGAATGTTCCTAGATGTCAGCTAGGCAGCAACGTGGGGGTAGAAGGTCAAACGAGCGCTTGGCCACCCAAATCGCAAAACAAGTGGCCGCGGTGCTTCCTGACATCGTAGTTCAAGTCCAACAAGCTCTCGCCGCAAATCCCATCAATCCTCCCCAGCAAGAAGACCAGAACGTCAACAACCCTCCCTCCAAAAAGTGCTCATACAAACATTTCAAGTCTTGCGATCCCCCGAAATTTTGAAGGGACCGAAGGTGTGACTGCTCTCCTCCACTAGTTTGAGGAAATGGAAAACACCTTCCTCAATTGCGATTGTCCCGAGGATCGCAAGGTACGTTACGCAACCGGGAGACTATTTGGAGTAGCTCTTACCTGGTGGAATACTGAAAAAGGTAAGAGAGGAATCGAAGATGCAATGGCTTAACGTGGGAGGAGTTAAGGGAAATCATGACGAGACGCTTCTGTCCAAGAAGCGAGTTAAAAAAGTTAGAGGATGAATTTCATTCGTTGAAGCAAAAGGAGGGAGATCATACTTCCTACAACAAACGGTTTTTAGAGTTGAACCAAATGGTCCCCAACCTGTTCACCCCAGTATACCGCCTAGTCGAACACTATATTCGAGGCCTTCCCTCGAAAATTCAAGACTCAGTTCTCAGCACTTCGCCTGCAACACTCGAAGCTGCTATGGAACTACCGAGAATCGTATTCGCAACGGCAAATTTAAGGACGAGAAAAAGAAAGCCCCCGTTGAGGGCTAAACTTCAAACCATTCCACCTCCTCCTCAAAGTTTGCTAATAAGAGGAAACGAAACACCAGAAACTTTGCTGTCACACAAACAAATTTCCCTATCCCTGCTGCACCCATCACTCAAGTTGCCCCCTCACCTGCACCATATAAAAGGCCATACTCCGGCCCATACACAAAATGCAACCGTTGCCAATACCATCACTTTCCTGATCATCCTTGCCAACATTGCACCGGCTGTGGTCGCGCAGGTCACACCATTCAAACCTGTCGCGTACTTCAGCGAGCGAACCGCCATCAGCCCTCAACCCAAACCCACCATCAGATAGTGGGTCAAGCCCAACAACCTTTACTACTACCACCTACCCAACATGTAGCCCAATCCTACTACCAACCCAACTATCCCATGGTGCAACCTATGCGGGCTTGTTACAACTGTGGAGACCCAAACAACTTTAGAAACATTTGTCCACGCTTGGTGAACATTATACATGCTCAAGCTCAAGCAAATCCGGTGAATCAAGCTAACCAAGCTCCTCCACCTACTAGAGGAAGAGCTTTAACATCAACGCCAATCAAGCTAGGGCCGACAACAACGTGGTTACCGGTACGTTCCTCATCAATGGTAGTTATGCATCCATGTTATTTGATACTGGCGCGGATAAGAGTTTTGTGTCCTTAGAATTTGAACCCATCCTCAACCAAACTCGTGATAAACTCATGGAATCCATAACGGTGGAAGTTGCTGACGGAAAACCGATCTCATTGAACTCTATTATACGAAATTGTACCCTCACTCTTAACGATCACGATTTTCCAGTTGACCTCATTCCTATGAAGTTGGGAAGTTTCGACATTATAATCGGTATGGACTGGCTCGGCCAACATCAGGCTGAAGTGGTATGCCGCGAAAAGTTCATTCGCATTCCTCTCGCAAACGGTCAGACCCTACGAATCTTTGGAGAAACCCCTTCGAAAGGGCTCAAATTAATGTCCTGTCTTCAAGCCCGAAAATATCTCCACAAGAATTATGTCGCATTTCTAACTCATGTCGTCAAAAAGGGAATCAAGGAGAAGAAACTCGAAGACAACCCAGTAGTAAAAGATTTTCCGCAAGTTTTTCCTGACGACATTTCAGGACTTCCTCCCATGAGAGAAGTCGAATTCCGCATTGATCTTATACCTGGAGCTACACCAGTTGCAAAATCTCCTTATAGGTTAGCCCCATCCGAAATGTAAGAGCTAGCCAGTCAACTGCAAGAGCTGACTGACAAAGGATTCATACGTCCTAGCTCATCGCCTTGGGGTGCACCTGTCCTTTTTGTGAAGAAGAAAGATGGAACGTTTCGCATGTGTATCGATTACAGAGAACTCAACAAGTTAACGGTCAAGAACCGCTACCCATTACCTCGCATCGATGATCTTCTTGACCAACTTCAAGGCGCCAGCTGTTTTTCAAAAACCGACCTTCGTTCTGGTTATCATCAACTCAGAGTACATGAAGAAGACGTCCCGAAGGCCGCCTTCCGAACTCGTTATGGTCATTATGAATTCATGGTCATGCCATTTGGTCTAACTAACGCTCCAGCTGTCTTCATGGATCTAATGAACAGAGTCTGCAAACCCTATCTCGATCGCTTTGTTATAGTCTTCATGGACGACATCCTCATTTACTCAAAGTCTAAGTCTGATCATGAACGACACCTTTGACTCATCCTTACACTCTTAGAGAATGAAAAGCTCTACGCCAAATTCTCCAAATGCGAATTCTGGTTAAAAGAGGTACAATTCCTTGGACATGTCGTCAATGACAAAGGGATACATGTCGACCCCTCAAAGATCAAAGCAGTGCAAGAATAGCAAGCGCCACGTACACCTACCGAAGTAAGATCATTCCTTGGTTTGGCTGGTTATTATCGCCGTTTCATTGCAAATTTCTCCTGCATCGCTGTACCACTCACGACTTTAACACGTAAAGGAAAACCTTTCATATGGGGACCCAAACAAGAAGAAGCCTTCCAAACCCTTAAACAAAAACTTTGTGACGCACCTATTCTCACTCTTCCTGAAGGTTGTGATGACTTCGTGGTTTATTGCGATGCGTCAGGGCAAGGACTAGGCTGTGTTCTAATGCAAAGAGGAAAGGTGATAGCTTATGCTTCTAGACAACTCAAAACTCATGAGAAGAACTACACCACCCACGACCTAGAACTTGGAGCCGTTGTGTTCGCTCTTAAGATATGGAGAATTACCTCTACGGTACTAAGTGTGAATATACATTGACCATAAGAGCCTCCAACATATCTTCAACCAAAAGGAGTTAAACATGAGGTAACGAAGATGGGTCGAACTTCTTAATGACTACGACTGTGAAATTCGGTATCATCCTGGCAAGTCAAATGTGGTGGCCGATGCGCTCAGTCGAAAGGGTTATGCGAACTCCATTCGTCTTCTATGTTCGCAAATCATAACCGACATCAAAGATCAAATTCGAGAAGCCCAACATGTTTCAGTAACGGAAAACGACGTATTGTGGAGCTGAACTTAAAATTGAAACTAAATCCGACGGTATTTTGTACTATCTAGATCGCATATGATTCCCGATCACAATAACCTTCATGATTTCCTTATGAATGAGGCGCACAAAACACGATACTCTATACACCCAGGAGCCGACAAGATGTATCAAGACCTTCGATACACCTACTGGTGGCCTGGAATGAAAAAGGATATTGCTGTTTTTGTTTCCAAGTGCCTTACATGTTCCAAAGTAAAAGCTGAACATCAAAGACCCTCAGGACTTCTAGTCCAACCTGAAATACCTGTATGGAAGTGGGAAAACATAACCATGGACTTCATTACGGGTTACCTCGCACCTCCGGTGGGTATGACACTATATGGGTAATCATTGATCGTCTTACAAAATCAGCTCACTTTATCCCGATTCGCGAGGACTTCAAGAATGAGAAGTTAGCTCGTATCTACATCAGCGAAATCGTAAGCCGTCATGGTGTACCAGTTAAGCATTATTTCCGATCGTGATGGTCTTTCACTTCACGAACATGGCAAGCCGTACAAGCCGCTTTGGGTACACGATTAGACCTCATACCGCTTATCATCCTCAAACTGATGGTTTAATCTGAACGCACCATTCAAACTCTTGAAGATATGCTTCGAGCATGTGTCATAGACTTCAAGGGAAATTGGGACGCTCATCTACCTAGTTGAATTTTCGTACAACAACAGCTATCATTCAAGTATCGGCATGGCACCTTTCGAAGCTTTATATGGTCATAAGTGCCGATCTCCAGTATGTTGGCACGAAATTGGAGAAGCTCAAATCACCGGTCCAGAACTAATTCAAGAAACAACAGACAAGATCCATCAAATTTGAAACAATCTTCTAGTGGCACAAAGTCGTCAAAAGAGTTATGCAGACAAACGACGAAAGCCTTTGGAGTTTAACATTGGTGATCATGTACTTTTAAAAGTATCACCATGGAAGGGAGTAGTTCGTTTTGGCCAGAAGGGCAAGCTAGCACCACGCTACATAGGACCTTTCAAGATACTCGAAAGAGTAGGACCTGTAGCATACAAGCTTGATCTACTAGAAGAACTCAACAGAATTCACCCCACATTCCACGTATCAAACTTAAAGAAGTGTCTCGCCATGAAAACCTCCATATTCCCTGGAAGATATTCAGATCGATGAATCTATGCACTTCATTGAAAGACCAGTAGAGATCATGGACTTCGGAGAAAAACGTTTAAGACGGAGTCGTATTCCAATTGTTAGGGTACGCTGGGAGTCGAAACGGGGACCTGAGTTTACTTGGGAACGTGAAGACTCAATGCGCGAAAAATACCCGCATCTTTTTCCTGTTACCACTACTACTTAAATTTCGGGACGAAATTTCTAAAAGTAGGGGATACTGTAACATCCGTCGAAAAACGGGTTTTCCAAACCCGCTTCGTTTATTAATCGAATAATCAGTTTCAAATTTTCGTTGCTCATTTAATGCTTATTTTAATTTTAAACAATACATAACTAATAAACATTTTAGAATGTGGAAATTAAAATTGTTAGAAAATAAAAATAAAGCAATTAAAAATAAAAAGGGGCTGCCGGATTTCGAACCCGGGTCAGCCGGAAGACCTTAACATCAAACACTTAACCACTCCGCCACTTGATGTCTTTGTGTAATCTAGGAAAAAATAAAACATAAGTTCATCTGTGAAATTATCTGTTTTGCGCCAAACTGAAACCGTTCATCGGCTTTCAACATTCCAGACGATCGAGTGATCGTTATTACTGATAATAACCGATGAAAACATTACGACGCACGATCTCAATCAATTCAGCCTTTATGGAACTTGAATTCATATGATTTTCGGGTTTAATAACCGAAATCATTTACTTCCTGATTTACACCGGCAATATCATCATCTCGCGACTCAAAAACACTCACAGAACCTCCAATTTCACTTTCGCTCTATTTTCTGTTCGTCGGAAACGCTTTCTGAACTCGCCAGACTTTCGCCGGAAAACCGTGTCTTTCATCAAAACGGTAAATTTCTCAATTCTTTCATCTTCTATCTGTTGTTAGACTGTTACTAACTTAAACCCTTCAATCAGAATCGGTCCCAGACGACGATACCGGATAATCTGCAATCGTCGGAAAACTTCTGAAAATTTCTAAATCACGCTGTGAATCGGTATGAGCATCTAAACTCTCTGATAACTCTTGTTTAGTCATTCAATTCCACAATTAGTTAATTAAAACTGTTAATTGGTCCGCTCAGACGGAGTTCGTAAAACAGAGCCGACGACTTTGCCGGAGTTCTGAGAAAAGTCATCATTCCGGTACGTTCATTCCCAAAACCTTCCCTATCCATTTCATTTTAATCAGTCATATGTCCGTCAATCGAATTAAACAAGAAAAGTAGATTAAATCGTGGTCTGTGTTGTTAACGAAGAAGATGAAGTTTAGACTGTGTATATACTTAATATAAATCGGGTTATATCTCGGGTTAGACACACAGTCCAGCGGTGGACTGTGTGCATTTGAATCATAGAGTCCCGGGTTCGAGTCTGTCCTTGTTCCGATTCGTTACAATATTCAGACTTTTTATAAAACCCAAAAACGGAAACTTCCAGTTAGTATATAAGAGAAATAAAAACAAGTGTTTTAACCAGGTTAGACACACAGTCCAGCGGTGGACTGTGTGCAACGTTAAACAACAGGTCCCGGGTTCGAGACCTGTTATGCGCACCGGTTCGATAGAATTAAAATCCTTTTTAAAATAAATGAATTTTGAATAAATTAAATAGTATATAAATATAATTAAAAACAGAAATATTTCGGGTTAGACACGCAGCTCAGTTGGTAGAGCTGCGTGCACGCGTACGGGAGGTCACAAGTTCGAACCTCACTCAGCGCAAACAAACACACGACCGAATCGGTCAACAGTCAACAGTCAACAGTCATGGTCAACGGTCAACGGTCAAAGTCAAAAAGTCAACAATTTTTTTTTATATTTTTATTTATTTATTTAATTTAAAAATCAGTTAAAAATACTTAAAAATAATATTTTTAAAGTTAGAAAATGATCTTAAACTCACAAAAATATATCTAAAATTCCTATTAAAATTGTTAATAAAATCCACTTATTTACCGTACCTTTTCATTATTATTTAGGTTAGTTATTCCTCGTCAGTCAATCCTCTAAACTTGTGCGCATTCAACATCACCAACCGAACGCACCCAATGTGAGTGAATCTCTACAAATTCCCCGTTTTAATCACGTTTTTGGGGTGTATCATGTGTCATATTATTTATTTCATTTAAACACTTGTGCATCCATCATATCAATGATCAAATGTGTATTCATTATGTATCAACTGTTTGCGTGGTTAATGTTTAGATTAAATTTATCATTTTCAGTACATACATTATCATAGGCCGCCGCTCCCCATTACCTATGAGCGTGAGCCGTTCCCCAGTACCTATGAGCGTGAACGAGGCGTTGCCAACATACGATCGGCTCCTTTGATTGAGCCTTGATCGCACATACATTCATCATAGGCCGTCTGTTCCCCATTACCTATGAGCGGAACCGTTCCCCATTACCTATGAGCGTGAACGTGACGTTGCCAACATTTACATTATCATTCATGTCATATATTCATGCAAGGTGGTTTGTTATTGTATGTTATTGTTATTGTTATTGTTATTGTATGTTATTGTTTGTTATTGTTATTGTTATTGTTATTGTATGTTTATTTACGTTTGCTCACATATGATTATTGCACAATTTTCCATAATAAATATAACAAGAAATCAATAATAAATGTTTTCTTACAAGGTTCACTCGCCAACTTTTGTTGACCCCAAAACCCCCATTTTTACACATGATACAGGTGATCCAGTTGCAGCAAGAAACATATAGGATGGCTTAGAAGAATAAATCGGTTTAGACTTTGGATTGTTTATTTAGTTACTTTTCTTTGTAATTGTATGAACTTGTTTGGAATATTGAGGATGTAATTTTGAATTTAATAAATATGAAACATATTAGTAAACATCATGAGCTTTGGTGATAACCCAATTATGCCCAGACTCTTATTCCGCTGCGGGTCGGGGTGTGACAACCTCAATCTGCTCAGAGTTTAAATAATTACAACATCGACCAGAATAACAAAAATCACTCTAATCAACGAATTCTTCAATGCAACATAGCTGTGAATTCAGAAAAAGCTCAAGACTTTAATGAGAATACAGCCAGACAACACATGGCTCTACTCCCTTCGGTCTTAAAATCATATGAAAGCTTAGTTGTGGGAAAATCGACAATTCGAATATGACGAAGGAGGATTATGATCAGATCGATCAAGAAGAATTAGAGCTCGTTGATATTAAGTGTGTATGGCCAGCATTGTACGCCGAGCTAAGAGATTCATGGAGATCACCGGAAGGAGCAGTTTGGGTGGTTCGGATACAAAACTGGGATTCTACAAATCAAAGGTCACCTACTTCAAGTGTCGTGAGAAGGGACACTTTAAACGAGAGTGCCCGAACTGAGAAGTAAATGGAAATCAGAATCCATTCAGTGACGAGTATTATAAAAAAGCCATTTATCATTGACCTTCTCCAAAACCTCAAAGCACAACTAAAATCATTGCTACTGAGAACGGTTCAGCAAAATCTAAAGATAAAGCTTTCGTGGTTACTCAAGAAGATGAAGGCTTCAACTAAAACAACTCTATTCCAAAGGCCACGAATCTGGTACTGCTTGTAGAAATCATTGAGGAACCCGAACCAATTGTCGAAGAAGTGATCGAAGAAATTTCAAGCGAAGATTGTGCTGATGTTACTTTTGACGAAACTCCAGATGATAGTTCTGATGCTTATTACTATTATCAGAGTATTAAAGAAGACATTTTTCACCATGCATTTAAATCTGTTATACCGCCTGACATTTATAAATCTTTTGCGGGTTTCTTCAGAGATTCAGGCTGTTATCAAAGCACACAAGTTGAAGAAGAAAAGAAAGAGCATGTGGAAGAAGTTATTGATGTCACTAAAGAAATGAATGCCGAGAACCTCAAAGATATTGCCGATAAAGCTATGATGGCACAATTGAAAGAGGTAGTTACTGGGAAAGTTCATGTGGTTGTGTCTGAGTCAGTCCAAGAGGTCATGATTGAGTCTATTAAAAAGGAGATAAAGAGTGAGAAGATAGAGATCGAAAAACCATGCATAAAGTGCTTAGAGCCATGCAAGGGGTGTTCCGAGAAAGATGAGAAGTTTAAGGAACTTAAAAACATACCGATAACCTATCTAGTGACTTAAAAGATACTAAAGAGGCTTATGATAAATTGAGTAAAAGGATTAATCAATACAGAGGCTATTAAGGAAGACAACGCTACACTTTCAATGGTAAAAACAAAGGTCATGGATAAACAAATGGCCATAAATATTCACATTGACGCAATCGCTAAACTTAAAAGTGAGTTAGAAACCATAAGAATTGAACCAGAAAGGGCTAATAAGTTGTTGATCAGTTACTCAACAACTTCTTATGTGATTGATCGGAAAAAATTTGAAAACCGACTTAAAAAATTTGAAACGGAAAAAAGTGAGAAAGGTTATCAGAACAAGGATCAAGGTTATCATCGTGTTCCACCCCTAATTTGGAACAGTTATTCTAGAAAAAAACCTAACGGGGTGGAGAAGGCACTCAATTTAAAACTCAAAACTGAACAAGAAGACGAGTTGCCTGAAAACATTGAGGTAACCTATACCGAAAGTGATTGCGAATCTTAAGTTGTTAAAAACCTCATTGACAAAGTTTTAGAAAATGAAAGTGAGAACACTGAATTTGGAAGTGCTAATTTGAATCTTGAAAAAACGAGCTCAAGCTCACATTCAAAAAATGAAGAAAGTTTTCATAAGAACTACAATCCAAAATCAGAACAGGTTTGAATGATGATCCTAATATTGTAATGTACAAAATAAATGGATCCGACAAGCTTTACTCTGAAGAAGAATTTCCGATTCAGAACGTGAATTTGTAAAAAGTTGATAAAGTGTTTAAATTGATTGAAGTTGAGAAGTCTTAGCTTGGTAACATGACCAAAGAACAATGATTTTCCAATTTTAAATGTGATAAATCTTACTATTCTAAACCTAAAGGCTTTTATAACAAACAAAAGAATAACTATCATGAGAGCAGGAAGGGTTTGGGATATGTTAATAAAAATAACCACAAATTTTTGAAAACTAAAGGTTTAAAATAATATAAACTTTGTTTTTGGCACAAGCTCAGAAAGCGAAAAGGAGAAATTGTCAAGAGAACAATCAAACAAAGAATTTTATGCCGAAAAACAACACCGTGAAAAGGGGAGATCCTCTGTTAACAACGCTAGTAGGACATCCTTTAAATGCAACCAAGTTGAACATATCGCTAGACGATGTCCACAAAATAACTCTAAACCTATTTACAGTGTTAAGAAGTCTCTAGAGGATGAAACACAGAAATCCCCAATGTTTGTTCCTATTCAGATTCTTAAACAAAACAACGAATCTAAAAACAATGTGAAACCAGTAATCCTAATGTTTCCACATAAAATGCTGGTGAATCATCGATTAAAAAGGAATAAAAAGATTCAAATTTAAAATCAAAAAAACAATTTCTAAAAATCAAACTTGGGTGATGAAACCTGTAACACCCCAAATCGCGTAAAACAACATGCGGCGGAAACACTTGGGGAGTCACGTTAACAGATTGTCTCAACAATACATGGTATTTGAAGTTTCATTTTATTTGAATATTGAACATAGATTACATTGTCATAATTGTCTTAGAAATTTTTAAACAACGAAACAACAAGCATGCATAATTATTGTCTTTCTTGTTATTAAGGCACTAGGTCCAAGTCCCATCCTACATGAGCACGCATCAGTATCATCTAGTGTCGTTCCCTGAAACATATGTGAAAACGAGTCAGCAAAAATATGCCGGCGAGTACATAGGTTTTGTGAACATGTAAAGTCCATGGCTTTGTATATATTGCAATATAAATAACCCGACTACTTGAGTCGTAAGTGAAACCTTGTTTTGAAAGCATTTGATTAGTTATTCAACTAAAACAAATTGTTAAAATTTATAAAATCTAGTAGCCATGAACCTTGACTCAAAAACATTTATTTTGTAAATCCAACTTGTAAATCGTTTTGAAATAACTCGTATGATTTATATCTTTAATCGAAAATTGTTGTGTGACATTGTTTGAAAACATTTGTTTGTAGTTCATCGTAATAAACCATTTGTTATAAACAAATTGTCATCGTTCCTTGTTGTAAACCAATTGTTCCTCGTTCATCGTTCATTGTTCATCGTTCATCGTTCCTTGTTATAAACCAATCGTTCCTTGTTATAATTATGAAAACTTTTGGCGGTTCTTTAATGAATACATTCAAACCTTTGTTGACTCGACTATACCCCAAGGGTATCTTAAATAGATCCTAAAAGATCTCTTTAACAAGACTAGCAAATCAACGAATGATTTTTTAGTCATAAACAGTTTCTGTCGTTTCCCAAACTACCCACCAAATCCAGTGAATAGCCTAGTAACAGGATTGTCAATCCTATGGTACCATAACTTACTACTGGGCGGCATAACAACGTTAATGAATGTCATTCGTATCTTAGATAACACACCAAAAAGTTGTATCACATTATTGAAACCATATTGTTATATAAACCATAGTATTTGTACTTTGAAAACTTGAAAACAATTAGCACATATGAATCTCCCCAAAACATTTGTACATGCATCACGCTTGACAAGTCTATTTGTCCATCGCTGAAAGAATATATTAGTATCTTGAAGTTTCTCGAAGATAGTCACATTCGCCGTGCTATTACAGAATGCACCGTATCATATCGATCACATATCGTTCACTTCTGGATGAACGCACGTTTAAACGAGGATGAAAAGACGATCACTTCATCTGTGCAAGTCGGCAGTGAAGTTAAACCGATTACAGTTACCGAAGGTGATATTCGAAGAATTTTGGAGCTCAAAGATAAAGATGATGATCCGATTCATCTAGATGAGAAGATGGTTCGCGGATGCTTTTTCCGCATGGGCTACAAGGGAAGTGTAAACAAGCCAACGCTAAAGAAAGGGGAGGTGCCTAACCCCTACAAGCTTCTAATTCATGCGTTGATTCATACTTTCAGCCATCGCAAAGCTGGTTTGGATGATGTTCATGATTATTTGGTTCGCATGGCAACAACGCTTATTTTGAAGAAGTCGTTCAACGTTTCGAAGCTAGTGTTCACTCACATGTCGAAGAACATGGAGGATTCAAGATTATGTCTTTATCCAAGATTTATTCAGATGTTTATTGATGAAAAATATGCCAACATTGCTCGAGATCCGAATGACTTTCTTTATCTGGTTCATCTCGATGAAACCACAGTAAAAGAAGCTTATTAAGTTCCAGAAGCAAGCTTCAGCTCCTATTGCCAAACCAGTATTCGGAGCTATAAAAGGTAGCGACGATGAGAATGAGCTTAAAGTTGAACGAGAATGGTTTAAAGAATTCAAACCGAAGGCAAGGAGTGAATGGTTTTTGAAAGCTGAAGCTGATAAACCAAAGAAAAAGCGAGCTGCAAAGAAAGTTGAAACTTTGCTTGTTGATGAGGAGGAGACTGAGAATGTTGAGGCAGTGGCTGGATCTAGCGCTGCAGTTGTTGTTGAAAGTCAAGAAACAGTGAAGTCGACTCAAGAAGAGGTAATTTCTGCTACGTCCGAAAATGAAGAATCTGATAAAGAGCCTGAAAAGACAAAGGCTGAAATTAGAGCAGAAAAAGAAAGGATATTGGATGCAGATTTTGATCCGAGTGCTGAAAAAGAATCTGATGAGGAGAGACCGAAGAAAAAATCGAAGCGAACAAAGTCTCCAGCTATCGAAATATCTAAGAAGACTACAGGGTCACCTCATACTAAAGGGAAACGAAAGGCTAAAAAGGCTCAAAAAGCTGTGAGTAAAAGATACAGGAGCAAGGTGAAAAGCACAGAAGCCACCCAAGAACCTTCTGGTGCTCAGGAGAAAGGAGCCACACAAGAACCTCCTCCACAAGAACCTCCTGTTATCGTTCATGATGAAGCTGAAAGACAAGGAGTTACACAAGAACCTCCTGTGTCTGAATTTATTAAAGTTTCGATCGCTGAATCGCCTAGTGCTCAAAAGACTTCTATTCCTGAAAGTTCTACACCGAAGAAGTCTACACTGAAAGCTGCAACACCAAAAGATTCAACACCTAAGACACCGAGGGAAGTATGTTTGGTGATATGACACACGGTCCAATCATTCTTGAAGATTTGGATGAATTTTTCCCTGAAACGAATGCTAAAATGTTAGAAAAACGTGTGAAGGTTTTGGAAGATAAAGTTGTGCAGATTGAGTTAGAAAAAGGTTGAGCTTGTAAAGAAGGTGAATAAAAGCGAAGTCGAAAAAGAAATTCTTGATGATAAAGTGAAAGTGCTTGAGAATGAACGAGAATATTACAAGGCGTTGATAGAAAGTCTGTAGGACGTAAATGAAAAGTTACAGACAGAGATTGCAGAATTGAAGAAAAATCAAGCTTTGAATGATCGAGGATTCATCAGATTACAAATGGTGTTATCCAATAATCTGAATATTGATTTTATCTCTGAATACGATCGACTGATCGTCAAGAAGCCAAGGAATGTGCGGTGAAATTCCTAAATCTACTGCTGAGAAATCTTCGATGTCCCCGAGAAGTCTACTGAAGATGTTTCAAAAGCTTCTGAGTCTGATATCCAAAAGGTTGATGAATCTGTCAAGCCTTCTGATCCTACCATTGTTACTGAAGAAAAAGACAATGAAGAAGCCGAGAAAGAGGATAAGAATGAAGAAGAGGAAGAAGGTTATGAAGATTGGAACGTTGGGGATGATGATGATGATTTTGATCAAGGTGATGATGATTTTGATCAAGGTGGTACATGCTTAAAGATCAAAGAAGCTAAAGTTTCGGATGAATTTGATTTTTCTGATCTGATGGATGATGAATCTAATCGAATGGAAGATAAAAGCCAGGGGGAGTCAGGGCAAAAAAGGCCTTCAGATGATATTGATTTGTTAGAAGTTGATCGTTTTGCAAAGCCTATGACTGCAATACCTACGAAACCTTTGATACTAATGTTGGAACACAATGTTGAAGAAGGTGAGTTTGTACATAACTACACGAAGGAAGATCTGGCGAAACTAGTTGAAACTGAAGCAGAGAATTTAGAGTTTGATTTTGAAGAGGTTATGAATGTTAATACATTTGAACCTAAAGAGTATCAGTATGAGAGAAGATTTGAAGCCGATGAGTATAATCGTGTGATTGTTGAAGATTGGTCCTCAGATGATGAAACAGAACAGAAAGCTAAGTATGTTGGTCAGGATTCAGAAAGTTTTCCTACATTTGAAGAAATGTATAGACAATTGAATGAAGATATGTTGAAAGAGAGGATTGCTGAAGAGCTGCGTGAATGAAAGATTCCTAAACCAATGACCAAAGAAGAAATAGCTGAAGCGAGAAAGTCCTGGTTCAAGGAGATGCCTCGTGAATGTAAGTTTCGACGTGCACTATCATTCTTCACCAGAGATAGAGATGTTTCTTTGGGAGATATATTGAGTTGGGGTTGGTTTAAAGAGCTCAACGTGTATGCAATCAAAAGAGAATTTGGAGTGCAATACTTCAAAATCTTGCTGATCTAAAGACATTGCCGTATTGGGATATGGAAGAGCTAGTGCAAACAATGAATGTTACTTAGCAGATGAAAACAGTTGATCAATTGTTATGGAAGATGATAAAGTACGAAGCTGAAAAAGGTTGGAATCACTAGAAGCCATTTATTCCAAGACGAAGAATAAATATTAAAAAGGTTACAGGGGAAAAGGACATAACGTCGATTATGAAACGTCCTAGAGCCATGAGGAATATGCCACTTATGCCGATCGAACAGGACCTCTATCCTTTATTCAAGTGGTGGCAGATTGATCCAGCTACATGTGAAGCAGTGATTGTCTTAAAGTTTGAAGATCACTTGGAAATTGCTAAAGAACGAGTTGAAGTGATGGGTTATCAGGGTATGAAAGGTTTGTGGAGGACGATAAGGATTCTAGATCCTATGCGGTTGGTAAACTGCTCGAGAGAAGATATAAATGCCTTTTCTACAGCAAGATTGCTTTTGAAGAAAGAGAAAAGGTACAAGCGATGCAGTATCAGAAAGTTGTCAATGTTTGCTATGCACGTGAAGTAAATTCAAGGACGATGTGGCAGACAAAGTGTAGGGATCTGGAAAGAGTTAAATTCTTAAAGGAAGAAACCAGAAGTGAGGTGATCAAAGAAAAGATGGAAAAAGCGGTAAGACAAAGTTCGCTCCGAATGGCTAACTTCAAAAGACCACCGCCAACTGATCAGACGCCGGATCCGAAACAAGAGAGACGAAAGAAGCCCTACAAGAACTTCTTTGGTCGGGTACGTTAATGTATATATGAAGACAGAGTTTTGAAGACTGATAAAAGACGAAGACGATATCCAAGGGGGAGTCTGTTGGTGCATAATGTCTATGTCTTAGTCTTATATCGAGTCTGTATTGTATAGAGCTGAATAGGCTATGTTTTGAAGTATTTATAAAGTGTTTTAGCCAAGTTCGGCCATATGTCATGAAATGTATGCATGTTCGGCCGAACTTGCATAGGCAAGTTGCAAGTTCGGCCGAACTTGCACCCTCCATGACCGAACTTGTTGTGCTATAAATACCTAGCTTGTGTGTCTCATTTGAAATTTTGGCATTGTAGAGGCGAAGCTCTGTCAGTCTGTAATCTGAACGTTTAATCAATGAAACTGACGATTAACTGATTAATTCTTACCTATTGGTAACACGACGTAATATTTCCGCTATTATGGACGTTAGATATCAAATTTAGGTTCCTAAGCATCGAGGATCGGTCCTACACCTCTCTTGTACGACTTAAATCAATAAGAGGAGGCTACGTTGGCATTGCGGGTAATCAAGGTAGGAGAATAGTAGGTGAAGGGATTCTAACAAATAGTGTGGTGTTGTTCGATAAGGTCAACTACACAGCGGAGTTAAAGAACAACTTACTGAGTATCTCTCAGATCTGTGATAAAAAAATCATGACACACTCCATTGGTCGAGAATGCCTCATTCTAAAGCCATGATTCAAGATACCGGAGGAGTGGATCTTGATGCACGCTCCCCGAGAAAATGACTTATATGTCCTAAACATGAGTGTTGCGACTACAACGACCAAAACCGCGCAATGTTTCATGTTAAAAGCAACTGAGAAGGAGTCCATCTTATGGCATAGGAAGATAGGACACATTTGTAACTCCTCGTAAATTCGTGACCGGTAGAAAACCGACACGTGTCCCGTTGATCCTCGTACTTGCCACGTGTTGGACGAGAGGGACTAACCTTGTCGTCATGTCATTTTATGACCTCTGAACGACATTTGGTATAGTCAAGGGACCATTCTTAACATTTATTGAAAATATATTCATCAAAGAATTAATCATGTCAACATGCCAAATAATTTGGCCTCTGAGTGGCTCTTACGGACCGTAACCACATATGGTTACGGACCTTAAGACAATCAAAATGGCTGTACTGAGAGGCGGTTATGGACCGCAAGGATTATGCCATACGGTCCGTAACCATTTCAAAACCAGGGGCGCCAGGATTTGCTTACGGATCGTAAGCATTATGCCATATGGTCTGTAAAGGACTGCCAGAGGTAGTTTGTTTGGCAGCTTGCAATGCTGCCACCTTTCTCATGATTTGCCACCTTTGTGCAGCTTACTACACGTCCATGGACACTAGTTATCATCCTTAAGCATGCCATAACACCTGGAATGATCTTGTGCATCATCTTGCACTATAAATAGCAACCAAAGTTGCTCTCATTCCTTGCTCATTCTTGTTTCTTTCCTCTATCACTCTAATTGGAAGTTCCTAGTTATTTGGGAGCATCCTCTGAGTTTAAAAATTTCTCTTGGATCAGTTGTAAGTGTTCCATCCTTGTTCTTTTCATTTTATAGGCTTTTAAGCCAAAAGTCAAGCGTTATCGTAATAACGCTTTGACTTTCGGTTAAGACCATTATGGTCCAGCCATTGTTCGGTATGAACATGGCTAAGTGATCGAAATTAGGTAGGTGATATACCCTCAAGAGGGCACCTCCTAAAGATCACGTATGTTAGACCAATTGACGGGTCAAAGTATAAGCTTTAAAAGGTCAAATGAGTCAGTTTTGTAAATAATTCCAATCTCATAATGTATATGTTATAAATCATGTTTTAACACTTCAATAACTCGATAATAATTATTTGAACATGTTCAGCCCGTCAATTTTAGTCTTAGGGTCGGTTCACAACTGAAAGTCGCGAAGTTTGACTTCTGCTTTGACTTTCTATTCTGACCCGAATTAGATTAGTTAGCTACTGATCTAAGGTTTCATTATGATCATGATATAGTGTAGCATAACCTCTGTTGTTATATTACACAATCATAATCACAATCTGAGGTTTATTCAAGTTTTAATTATTATGCCCAACTTTGACTATTATGCCCTTGTTATCAAAAATAAGGTTTAGACACAAATAAACTTGCAATTGATTTGTATATTGTTATGTTAACAAGATTAACATATTTTGATGTTAATAATCTGATCATAAATTGAGTTTTGATTAAAAATCGTAAATTATGCTTTTAAAGGACCAAAATACCATTTCCGCATCTAGAATGGTTTTAAACAATTTCTTCACCAAAACTCATTACCTACTGATATGATATCATAATTAGGATTATTTGGCATGTCAAGTCAGTTTATATTCTGAGTTTACATACAAGTTCTTGTGTTATGTCGATAAATGATGATAGTGCCCTTACGACACTTAAAATGGGTTTTAACCATGCTTTATGCACAAAACCTTTTACCCTCTGATATGTTATAATAAAACATATATTAACCTTATCATAACTTCAAATTTCATTAAACATCTCATAAATCGTCATTTAGCGACTTAAACGCCGTTTCAGCGTATAGTTTGGTTTAAAACCATATTTAACCATCAAGACATGTTACCTACTGATCATATAACACATTTGAAGTATTTTTATAGTAGGTACATGTTCTAAACTTAGAATCTCAAATAATCTATCAAAACTATGTGTGAAATGACCAAAATGCCCTTTTAGTGCATACTTTGGTCTTAAACTACAAACCACACATATATTTGATATCCTACTGATATTATATCATAAATTAAACATTTTTCCAGAATGGTTATGATCATAACATCAGATTACATGCAAGTCTCTTTTATAAGTCATGTAATGACCAAAATGCCCTTATGAGGCATAGCTTGATTTTAAAACCTAAACGGGCATATGTGTTGATATCTTACTGATATTATAACATGTTTAAAGCATAATGGCATACGAAACTTGTTCATGACTCATCTGGTTACCCGATATCGCTTATATGTATACGGTTAAGCTTATATAACTAGTTTACGTAATTTAACCAAAACGGGTTTAACCTTATCATTTTTATATCAAATTCAAGAATGTAATAGTTTATCCATATTATACAAGTCCAAGTACTTGTCGGGCTTAAACTGCATTTTATTCTGGTCATCGCTTAATCTAGCATTTAGAACCGTAAATTGTCTGTTAGATCATCTCCCGTTTAGCTTAGGAACCTAAATTGTATCTATTGTCCATACAAGCGGAAATTATATGACAAGATTAACCGAATAGACAAGATCTACTGTATAAACATTGTTTTATTGATCACAATAGTTCAATACATTCAGTTCCAGATCCGACAGAGCTTTGCCGTCTGTGTGCCAAAATTGCAGAAGTTACAAATGAAGGAAACAAGACAACTATTTATAGAGACACAAGTTCGCTTGGATGTGATCAAGTTTGGGCGAACTTGTCTTGATCAAGTTCGGCCGAACTTGATCTTACATGAAGATTCCGGGCGAACTTGTGTACTAATTACATAAATACCCTTCATTTTCTAGCCAAAACTATACAGACTCGATCCAAGACTAAGACATAGACATTATGTACTAACAGACTCCCCCTTAGATATCGTTTTCGTCTTGATCAGTCTTCAAAGCTCTACTTTTGTCTGACATGCCCAAAGAAGTTCTTGATTGGCTTTTTACGACGTTCTTACTCTGGAATCGGCGTTTGATCTGTAGGTGGCACTTTCTTCATAAAAAAATTGAAACCTTCTGTGTCTCGCCTCCCTTCCCATCTCATGTATATGTTTAATGCGCGCTTCTTCCTTCAAAAACTCTTTGCGTTCAAGTTCTCTCCAGCTCGATTCCCACATTCTACCAGAGTTAACTTCATGTGCATAGCAAACATTTACGATCCTCTGTTATTGCATCGCTTGCTCTTTTTCACGTTCTTTAAAACATATCTTGCTGTAGAATAAACATTTGATATCCTCCTTTGAGCAGTTCACTAGCCACATCGGGTCTAGTATCCGTATCGTTCTCCAGAGCCCTCTCAACCCTTCTGATCCAAACATTTCAACCCTTTCCTGAGTGATATTGATCTTCAAACTTTAGAACAATCACTTCTTCACACATTGTCGGGTCCACTTGCCACCACTTGAATAATGGATAGAAGTTGTGTTCAATCGGCATTAATGGCATGTTCCTCATCGCTCTAGGACGTTTCATGATCAACATTATGTCTTTTATCCTAGTTTTCTTATCTGTTTGGAGGTTTGGGCTTTAGAAGGGTCTGGCGTTGCTTATATTTTACAAGAAATGCTTACTTATAAATCTGATCATATTAGAGCTCGCCAGGAAGTACTTGGTACTATAATCTTTGGAGGAAGAATACCGACTCCTGAGGATGCTCCAGAATCATTTCGGTTGTTCGTTCGAGAACTACGATCTTTAGCTCTGGAACTGAATCATTTTCTTGTATCTGAGAAGACTTTCCAGCTTAATAGTAAGGAAGCTTAATCGATAGGAAGGAAGCTTAATCAAAATGAAGCAGAAGTTTTCTTCTATGATCGACTGTTTCCAATATCTGAACCCTTTTGTTGCTTCAAACTTGATCATTTTCCACAACAACTGATCAATAAACTTCATGTGATATGTGATGTTACGTGTCTGTACTAGCTCCTCAACATCCCAGTAAGGCAATGTTTTGAAATCTGCCAGATATTTGAAGTATTGTAATCCAAACTCCCTTTTGATGGCATACACGTTCAACTCTTTGAACCACCCCCAGCTCAAAATATCTCCCAATGACACATCTTTATCTCTGGTAAAGAATGCTAATGGACGTCAAAACTTTCGTTCACGTGGCATGTCTTTAATCCAGGACT
The DNA here is from genome assembly GCA_947069175.1 of Scalesia atractyloides. Taxonomy (NCBI): domain Eukaryota; kingdom Viridiplantae; phylum Streptophyta; class Magnoliopsida; order Asterales; family Asteraceae; genus Scalesia; species Scalesia atractyloides. The sequence continues at coordinate 53,783,091 of CAMTDV010000016.1, read as the reverse complement.
TCTTCGCTTGCGCAATCTCCTCTTTGTCATTGGTTTAGGGATTTTTCCTTGTTGTACAGACTCCTCTATCTTTTCTTTCAACATATCTTCGTTAAGCTGCTAGTATATTTCCTCAAAAGTTGGAAAACTATCAGTGTTCGAACCCGTGTACTTTTCAGCTTCATCTTTCTCGTCATCTGACAACCAATCTTCAACTATAACTCTGTTGTATTCGTCAGCATCATATCTACGTTTCTAATGATACTCATTTGGCTCAAACGTGTAGTTATGCACATACTCGCCGTCCTCAACATTGTGTTCGAGCATCAGAATCATTGGCTTCGTAGGCATAGCAGCAACAAACATCACTGTAATAGCATCAGACATATCAATATCATCTTTCTGACCTTTTTCCCCTGTTTGCTCCCTATGAGTTTGATCATCCATTCTGTTAGATTCATCATTCAGCAACGAAGTAAAATCAAACTCTTCATTCACTTTAGCATCAGCTACTTTCAGACCGACTCCACCTTGATCATCATCATTATTACCATCATCGTTGTCAGAGTCGTCTTTAGTATTTTTTGCTTGTTCATCATCATCATCATCATCTTTATCTTCAGCTTCTTCATCGTCTTTCTTTTCTGTTTCTGTTTCTGGAACAATAGTAGACTTAAAAGCTTTCGCAGACTCAGCTATCAGCTTAGTAATCTCAGGCATACTATCTATAACGTTCTTGCCCTTGTCCTGTTCAGGCATTTCTTTTTCCGCCTTTTCTTTGGCTTCCTGCAGATCTATACATACATATTCAGCATTAAAGTCAATCCCCAAACTATTAGTCAGAACTTTCTGCAGCCTGTTGAACCTTTCGATCATTCATTTCACGTTCTGATCGTAGCTCTGCAATCTCTTTAAGTAATCTTTCATTCGCTTCCTGCAAGCTTTCAACAAGAGCTTTAAAATATCCCTGATCACCTTTTAAGAGTTTGACTTTGTCAGACAGAATTTATTTCTCTACTTCACTCTGTTTCACTAGCTTCTCTAACTCAGCTTTCTCTGTCTCGTTCTTTGCGACTTTATCTTCCAGAATTTTCACATGTTACTCTAGCTCATCGATATCTGATTCTGGAAAGAAATCATTCAAATCCTGAATATCCACTGGCTCATTAGGAATATCACCGAATAACTTCGACTTTGGAGTAGTTTTTGGTGTAGACTTTGGCGTACTCCTCGGTGTAGATGCTTTAGGTGTTGATCCTTCAGGTTGAGAAGCTTTTGGAGGATCTAGAGATTGAATGACTGGTACTTCAAGTAATTCAGACTCAGTAGGTTCTTGTGTAACTCCTGTTTGTACTAATGTTTCTTGAGCAGCAGATGATTGAATTGTTGTTGCCGCAGGAGGTTCTTCTGTAACTCCTGTTTGTTGTGCAACAGAAGGTTCTTGTGTAACTTCTGTGCCTTTCTTTTGTCCCACATATCGACGGCTTTTTGCTTTCTGACTCTTCTTGCCTTTCGTCTTAGGAGAACCAGTAGTCTTTGTAGATACGTCAGTTGTTGAAGACTTTACTCGTTTCGTTTTCTTCTTTGGTCTCTCCTCTTCAGAATCTTTTTCATGTTCAGGCTCATAATCAGCATCTGTTTCTTTGACTTTCTCGGCCTCTTTTTCAGCAATGGACTTCTTAGTAGCCTATTCTAATGAATCATCACTATTATCATCATTCTCAGAAGTTGCAGATATCACATTGTCTTCCTGTGTTGTTTTCTCTGCTTCTTGACTTTCAATAATCATAGCAGCACTAGAACCAACTTCTGTTTGAACATTTTCAGGTTCTTCCTCATCTATCAACATAGTATCAACCTTCTTCGGCTTACTTGATGCTTTCTTTTTCTCTTGAACCACCACTTTCTTTAAAAACCAATCACTTCTCTTTTCTATGAATGTCGATAACCATTAAATCTCAGCATTACGTTCTTTCTCGTCGCCGCTGTCATCTTTCCTCCACTTATACTCTGGTGGCGTGATGTAATTTCGGACGCAATAGCACCGAATAACGGCTTAGCAACAGGTGTAGATGATTGCTTCTGGAAAGTGATAAGCTTCTTCACTGTAGTATCATCCAGGGGCTAAGATAGACAATATTTTTTGGATCCTTTGCAATCTTCTTGAATTTATCGTCAATCAACATCTGGATAAATCTCGGATACATCACCAATCTATTCGATCCCATATTGTTCTTCATATGCGTGAAAACCAGCTTCGAATAGTTGAATCTTTTGTTGAGAATGAGCGATGTAGCCATGCAAGCCATATAATCTTGCACATCATCTAAATAGGCCTTTCGATGACTAAAGGTATGTATGATTGCATGCATCAGGAACTTGTACGGATTAGGGACTGATCCTTTCTTCAGCGTAGATTCATTAACGTGCCACTTGTACCCCATTCGGCAAAAGCATCCCCTAACCATCCTTTCATCCAGCATCATCGGATCATCTTTGTTGTCGTTGAAGTTCAGAACCTTTCGAATATCGGCTTCTGTTACAGTAATTTCCTTATCTTCATCACCTACACGAACTACAAACGTAATTGCCGTATCATCATCATTCATATCTGCAGAACTCCAAAATCGGTAGACATGCGACCTATAGACCACTGGCTTTTCTGTGATCGCCTTATGTATCGGAATCCGTTCCATGAATGCGAGAATATCATCAAATGCTCCAAGAGATGGACAGATGGCTTTGTCTAGCGTGATGCATGTGTTATGAAATTTATTGAACGAGAGCTGAATATTCTGCAAACACGTAGATCGAGATGAAATTAGTCAAAATTTCACAATTTTCATAATTTTTCATCAAGTTCGGTCGGACTTGTAGAACCAATATACAATTCAATCCACCTAAGTCCGGGCAAACTTATCAGAAACATTTTGAAAAACAGTTCACAAGTTCGGGCGAACTTGTTAATAATACATTTTGAAAACAGATTTAAACAAGTTTGGGCAAACTTGTTAAACATTTGAATATTGAAAATTTCCATTACACATGTTCGGGCGAACTTGATTTTCACAACTCTTTAACCCTGATGACAAGTTCGGCCGAACTTGGTTTAACGAACCAATAGACAAGTTCGGGCGAACTTGTCATCTTGTTCACCTAACCTGCAAATGTTCATTCATGATAACCTGATTGTATTCAAGACAATTTTATGGTCGTTTATCATTGTTAGTCATGTTTTAAGTTTCAATGTTCATTAAATTTCTAGATCATGTCCAACAATCAAACACAGATCTAATTCTTTCAAACTAGTTCAATCTATGGTCCAAATCATGAATTCTCACCATAGCCATGATGAGTGATGTGCAAATCACCACTAATCACTAAACAATCGGGCAGCACTTCGACTTAAGGATGTCAATTTCACAAATCGCCTTTTTCGCTGATCAAGTTCGCTCTGGTTTGTTTGAAGACTGTAATGAAGTTCGGGTGAACTTGAGTATTATATATAGTCTTCAAGTTCGGGTGAACTTATGCATCTAATCAGTTAAGATCAGCCACAAGTTCGGGCGAACTTGATTACAGATAACACTTTTAAAGCAAGAACAAGTTCTGTCGAACTTAATTACAAGTCTGGGCGAACTTGATCAATTTCAAACCCTAATTTTTAAAAATTTCAATTTAGACCCATAACTTTTCAGATTTTACCAGTTTTAACAATCCACTCAGTTGACCAAGTCCTAGCTAATGACCTTGGTTAACCTATTTGTTTGCCGATTCCAAGTTAATGACCTCGGTTCGACCCGTTATGAACAAACTGTTGGTTTTTCTCAAAAACAAGTTTCAAATTAATGAACTTTTTAATCGTTTTGGCTTATCAAATTTTACAGATTAGCTCCCAACCCATTGTCAATTTGATTTCAACCAGTTTAGCACCTTACCAGACTTCGAAGATCCGTTTCCAACATTGGTTTGTTGAAAATAATGTAGAAACAAAATCATTTTGTATTTTTTTAAGTTTATGCTAAAACACACTGAAAATCTTTTTGGTTTTAATCTGTAAAGCAGATAAACTATGTACAGAATAAAGTAAACTATGCACAACCATATTTACATACATATTTTTGTGAATTCATGTCTAAGGATCATATCAGTTGTATGAGACATATCACCAGTACCGTTGACCTTTTTGATGACTTTAAGTTTTAAACTCGTTTACCTACATTGTCGATATGTTTGTCCACTTAAACTTCGACACATTTCTCAATTGTTCCAAGATATGTTAGGTATGAATTATGAAACTTGACTTAACTATGGTTCCCATCTCAGAATATACTCCCGTATCAAGATTCCCTAGATTTCATCTTATAGGTGAATATAGCGTAATTGATATCTGTATCTGGGTTAATGCGAGGCCTTGAGAGCTCAGGTTAATACCACCGTATCGACAAAGAGATGAAGGCTTGACTTTAAAGGTGTCTTCCATTTAAGGAATCTTTCAAGCACTGCAAATGATTAGATCTTTCGATACTTTTCAAGTTTGCATGCAGTTTAGGGGTTTATAGCAAAAGTATTATAGAAGTTCTAGGCTATTGCTTTCGCAAAATCAGAAGAACTTGTATAATACCCCAGATATCAACTATCTATAAAGACCTCGTATCTCAGAATCAGGCAATCTCTCAAACAAAAATTTCGGAGTACTAAGTCCATATATCCGAGAGATATTAAATCACAAGATTAAGCAGTTGTAAAATTTAGTTTATATCTCGAAAATAATTTACTGAACGTGTAAAGCCTATCGACACATCGACAGTAAGACTTGTTTATCACCTTTTAAACTTTACAATTCTTTAGCATACTGTGATAGTCCACTGATGTATTATCATTTTCTTTGTGACACTAAATTCTTTTAGTCTTTTTCAATGTTTTTGTACTTTTTGATTTTTCAAATTTTTTTGAATTTTTAACATTTTCATATGTTTTTGTATTTCTCAAATATTTCTCCCCCTAAAATCAAAAAAATATTTTTGGATTTTACTTTTTAAGAAATACTAATCTAAAAGATATACAAACCAATGTGGATCACGTGAACTCATCGTCCGATCCATATTCAACCTCTGCTTCCGCACCTGTCAACAAATTTTTAATACCGTTAAGCCTCATGAGATATTTAAATCTTATTAAAGGAAAAGCTTTGGTATAAAAATCAGCTTTTTGTTCGTCGGTGTGGATTTTTTCAATCGTACCAATTTCTTTTCGTAGCAGTCACGAATGAAGTGATAATGAATTTCAATGTGTTTAGTACGTGAGTGATGAACAGGAATTTTAGTGGTGTCCATTGCTGCCTTGTTATCTACATATAAAGGTGTATCAAGAAATTGCAATCCAAAGTCCCTCATATGTTGTTGAATCCATAGGATTTGTGAATAATAGGTGGAAGCAGAAATATATTCTGCCTCACAGGTAGACAGAGAGACCGTGGTTTGTTTCTTGCATTGCCACGTTACTAAGCGTGTTCCGAAGAACTGGCAACCGGCCGTTGTAGATTTAGAATTCAACTTGTCCACCCCGAAGTCCGAATCAGCGTATCCCGTTAGATTAAAATTATCATTCTTTGGATACCACAAGCCGGTGCTTGGACATCCCTTCAAGTAACGGAATATTCTTTTTACTATCTGCATGTGTGACACTTAGGGACTGGACTGATATCTTGCGCAAAGGCAGGTAGGATACATGATATTTGGGCGATATGCTGTCAGATACATCAGAGATCCTATCATCGACCGATAAAGCGTATCATCCCCTTTGGTTCCTGTTTCGTCGATGCAAATTCCATGATTCAGTGCCAGCGTAGTCGAAAGCGGCTTCGAGCTATCCATTTCAAACTTCTTCAGAATATCATGAACGTATTTCGTTTGATGAATGAATATGCCGTCTGGTAACTGATCGACCTGTAATCCGAGGAAGAATTTCATTTCGCCCATAGAAGACATCTCGAATTTCTTCTTCATGTTCTTTTTGAACTCTTTGCAAAGACTATCATCCGCTGAACCAAAGATGATATCATCCACATAGATTTGTACGATGATTAGATGATTTCCGACTTCCTTGGTAAACAATGTACTATCCACTGTGCCTCTAGTAAAGCCATTTCCAACGAGATGTTGAGATAACGTCTCGTACCAAGCTCTCGAGGCTTGATGTAATCGTATAAGGCTTTGTCTAGGAGATAAGCTTTGTTCTTGTTTAGCGGATTGACGAACCCTGGTGGTTGGCCAACGTACACTTGTTCGCGTAACTTACCATAGAGAAATGCGGATTTCACATCTAACGGGTACACCTTAAAACCTTTCCAAGCTGCGAATGCAAGGAAAATGCGGATTGACTCTAAACGTGCAACTGGTGCATAGACTTCCGTATAGTCAATGCCTTCTTGCTGGTAGAAACCTTTGACAACCAACCAAGCTTTGTTTCTAACAATCACACCTCGATCATCCCTTTTACACTTGAAGACTCACTTTGTGTCTATAGCTTTCTGCTTCGGTGGTAAATCTACAAGCCTCCAAACTCCAGTTTCTCGAACTGTAACAGTTCCTCTTGCATTGCTATTACCCAGTTCTCATCACGCAGAGCTTCATGCATAGTCTTTGGCTCTATTTGAGATATGAAACATGAATAGTAGCAGTAATCTTGAGTAGGAGCAACTCGGGTACAGAAACAACTTAAGGCTTTGTTGATTTGACTTCTGTTCACACACCAGTCTGTAATTCACCAATAATATTCGTTGAAGGATGATAAGAATAAGATCGTGGCATCTCCTCGCTAGGAACATCAACTGAGCTATTCTGATTTGAGACATTCAGATCAACATTCAAATCAACTTCAGGAGCAGTAGGTGTAGCTTCATTTTGATTGCTTGGGCTAGCAGATTGATTTAACATGTTGGATATCTGCTCGGATTCTTCATCGGAAGAAGATTCTCCATCATCATCGAAAGTCGGAGCTTCACCGGAGTCGGAATTCTGATTATGAGAAATAATTGGCTCTGTAGTTGCATTTCCTAGTTCAGTGGAAACATTTGCTGGAGTTGTAGTAGGTGTTACTTCTGCTTGAGAAACTTGTTCAACCGAAACACCACTATTACTCGGACCTGCAGCATAAGACGAAGTAGAACCAGTGGGTTGATTAACTACAATTGGCCTAATAATCTATTCTTGGTTTGCCGACTGTTGAAGATAATAAAGAGCTGCAAGTTCTTCATCAGAAGGTTCTTCCGACAAGTCGAATGACTTCCACAAATCTTGGTAATTGAACAACCACGCATCGCCTTTCCTGTGAATAGGAGTTGTGTACCGAAAGCAATCTACGTGTTGTGCTTCGATCACTTTTCTCAAAACAGGAACATAAACTCTTCGTAGTGGACTAGAATAACCAACGAAGAACCCTTCAAGCGTTTTAGCACCAAATTTTCCATCTTGATCAATTACTATGCATGGTGCACCAAACGGCTCTAGATATTTCAGGTTTGGTTTCCTTCGGTTGATCATCTCAAAACATGTCTTTTTAGTCGGTTTGACAGTTAAGACCCTATTCAAATTGTAGCATGCCGCTGCAACCGCCTAACTCCAAAAGCTAACAGGAAGTTTTGAGTCTGCAAGCATTGTTCTTGCTGTTTTGATCAATGTTCTATTCTTCCTCTCAGCTACGCCATTTTGTTGTGGAGTATATGGTGCACTAAATTCGTGCAGAATTCCTTTGGCATTGCAAAACTCTTTTATCTTGTTGTTCTTGAATTCAGTGCTGTTATCGCTTCGAATCCGTTTGACAGGCAGATGATATAGATTTTCGAGCTTCTTGAAAAGAATCACCAAATTATCGAACGCTTCATCCTTTGATTCTTGAAAGAAAACCCATGAATATCGAGAGTAGTCATCCGTCACGACCAAACAATATTAGATCTCCGGATATACTTCGTACATTTACCGGTCCGAAAAGATCCATATGCAGACGTTCAAGTGGCAACTTAATAGAATTCAGAATCTTCTTTGGATGTAATTTCTTCTTCTGCTTCCAGACAGTGATCCGTCATGTGGAAGCTTCGAAGATTCACCCCCTGGACTAAATCGTTATGAACCCGAAAATTCATTTTTCTCATATGTATGGGTCCAATTTTTCTATGCCATAAGATTGAATCTTTCCCCGTGGCTTTAGTGACAAAACATTGTGCCGATTTTGATGATGTTGTAGCGTTGCCCATATCTAACACATAAAGATCATTTTCTCGCGGCGCACGCATGAGAATCCAATCATCCGGAATTATGAAACCTGGCTTATGTATCATACACTCCTTGTTGTTGAAGTGAACTGTGAACTGCTTGTCGCAAATCTAAGTGTTTTCCTTCGGCGACGATCCTTCTTCCTTGATTACCGGCAAAGCCAACATATCCACCGTTAATAGCTTTGATGTCGAAGAGAAGAGCTTTCATCCCTGTCACGTGTCTTGACGCTCCACTATCTAGAATCCACTTTGAAAGAATAGATCTCTGGAGCCCCTGCACACATTATTATTCAGTTAAAAAGCGCAACCCAAGCCTTCTTGGTCTTGGGTTTGGGATATAAAGCTTCATAATCATTCTCAAAATCACCATCTGAGAATTCACTATTGTTACCAATTTCAAGAAACTTTCTTTTTATCTTGTTGATGCACTTTGTGTTCGTCACTTGTTGAATAGGCTAGATAAAGCGTGTGTTGAATATTGTATAGGTTAGAATCGAACACACGACCAAAATACGGAGTTTTTAGTGTAAAAGGGAATAAGTTCGCTCGAACTTGACCTGTGGTGGAAAATTCGCTCATGATGGTGATGTTGATGTCATGTTCGGCCGAGCTTGACTAGGTCAAGTTCTCCCGAACTTAGATGCTTACCAGCGAACTTCTCATCCTATAAATAGGTGGTGTGTGTTCATTTGTCATTTGAGTTTTTGCCATCCCTATGGGGAGGTGCTGCCGGATTCTCTCCAGGAACTTCGGCAGCTGGACTTATAAAGATGTATACTCTTTCAGTATGAATGAAGACTTCCATTGCATTCTACTTCTACTCCTTTCTGTAATAACATTCTACCGAATCGGTTTACGTATACGGCACTAACTTCCGTCTAGAACCGCATGAACACGAACCCCTTCATATCTTTTGACGATTTGACAGTTTCAGTTTTAATCTCAGATTTAGACTCTTTGTTGTTACCAGTCTTAACAAGCTCAGACTTGGTAACTTCAGATGTTGATGACTTCTTTTTAGAAATCCAGAATTGTGATTTTATGTTTGCCTTTTTTATGTAAAACCTTGATTCATTAGCCTTGGAAGTTTCACCTTTCTCGAAAGTTGAGTTTTCAAATTTAGTTTTAGGTTTAACTTCATATTTTGATTCATTTCTTTTTAGAATAGTGACAGGTTTTACAAACTCTGGTTGCTTAGGCTTTACAACATCTGAACTTGTTTTCCTTCGAGGATAGACCGGCTTAGATTTCGGACACTTGTGTGCAATGTGACCAACTTCATTGCATTTGAAGCAAGTGTGATATCATGAGAATGTCCACTTGTGGGTTTTACACCACTTGCAGATTTAGCCTTATCTCGAAGTTCTATTTCTTTCTTAAACTCATCGTTTGACTGTTTTCCAATCAAACTTTCTTCTTGAACCGTGCTTGTCCCATAAACGAATGTCATGTTTTTATCTTCGAATTCGCGAAATGTTGACATTTTCTTATTCGGTTCATTTTCCAATTCCAAACCCAACCCAGCTCTCCTGTGCTCAGGAAAATCACCACCATTCCTTCGGTAATTGTTTCTTTTAGGTTTAGAATATAACTTCTTTTCATTGATTTCCAAATCATCTGATGAAACCTCAACGAGTTTGAAGAATTTATCAAGCTTGTCTTCCTTCACATTCTGAATCAGAAGACTATCGTCGAAGTATAGTCTATCAGAATCCTTAACTTTGTACATGACAATGTCAGGATCATCACTTAGACTATCTTCTGATGATTTATCGTCATCTTCGGATTGTGAATCAGAATGTGTTCGAACTCGAGTTGGTGCTTTCAAAGCTGCCATCATCATATTCACTCAAGACATTTTCAACAACTTGCTTAACCACTGCTTCGCCATCATCACTCGTTTAGGTTATATCAATGTTCTCAGGCAGCTCATTTTTCTTTTCGGTTAAAAGTTCAATGTTGAGCGCCTTTTCCATCCCCTCAGCCTTTTTGCGACAATATTTTTCACATAGGGGTGGTGGAACATTGGTATAGCCTCCACGTTTCTTACCTTTGGCTTTCTGAACATTTTCTTCCGATTGAATCGTCGGAAGAATGTAATCGATGACATAGGCATTCGTGGTATAGCTCTTTAGAAGCTGTCGAACCCTTTCGGTTTCGATTTTCATGTCTTGTAGCTCTTGTTTTACTTCAGCAATGTTATTAATGTAAACATTAATAGCTTTTTGTTTTTCCATTAAAGTAGCTTTTAACATTCTAATAGAATCATCTTGTTCAATGTTATTTCTATCCAACCTGCTGTAATCATCTTTCATTTTGTCATATGCCTCCTTCATTGTGTGATAATCGTATTTGAAATTATTATTATGCACAATGATTTCGGCTATGATCTGAGACTTTTCAGCACATTGAATACACGGTTCAACACATTTTTTACATGGTTTTTCTACCTCGACAATTTTTACCTTTTCTTCTGAACCTACCTTAGTCAGATTTGCCATCATAGCCTTGTTGGCAATCTCTATAAGGTTTTCTTCGTTCATTTCTTTGGTTACGTTGATCACTTCTTCGATCTCGGGCTTTTCCTAAGCAACATTCTCTGAAGATGTCGTTTCACCAAAACAACCTGCAAAACTAGTAGATATGTTAGGGGAAAGGATACCCTGCATCTTTGTATGCTGATAAATTTCCTCCATTTCTGCTTGTTTCATATATTCTTCTAGTAATGCACTCTCCATGGTTGCATCCTCAGCTGATGTGTCTTCTACGATCTCGGCCATAAGAGCAACACCGGTCTTCTTGGCAATATAAGAGTTCCAATCAAAACCATCATCTTCATTTGAAGCGACCATTGCCTTTTCAGTGTTGTATTTGTTTGGTTTCTCTTGGATTTCGACTTGAGTCTTCTTTGGGAATGGCTTGTACTAAAGTGACTTCTTGTAGTATTCATTGCCACCTCCAAATAGACTTTGGTTGCCCGTTGCCTCTGGGTTCTTGCATTCTCTCTTGAAGTGACCTTTCTGTCGCATCTGAAGCAAGTGACCTTTATTTTGTCGAATCCCAACTTGTTTCTTGAGTTCCCGATATCTCTGCCGGTAAGACCAACAAACTTCGTAACTCTCCAAAAGATCAATGCTAAGGACCATTTGATGTCCATTAATTCAATTTCTTCTTCATCTACTTGATTGTAGTCTTCGGAGGTCATTTCCGGATTGCCAATTTTTCCAGCCACCAAACTTTCATACGATTCTAACATTGTGGCAAGAAGTGTCATGTGTTTCTTGGCAACTTGCTCAGAAACAACATTGTTTAGATTAACCGCAATGTTGCATTTGTACACATTTGGATCAGTTTTCGATTGATTATTCTGATTTGCTTGATTCTGATATGAAGAATTTGAACCCTTGCTTGAAACGAAGAACTCTGCAGACTCTGATCATATTTCGGATACGATTGAGTTTGACTCTGTGGCAAATGATTTGAAGAATTCAGATTCGCGCTGAAAGCGGTTTGGATTTTTTGGCCAGTAATATTATCTTTAGTTCCAGACTTGTAGTACAACCCTACATCTTGAGTCACGTTGGCATTCTTCGATTTGGCTATCTTTAACAGCTCCATCTCATGCCCTTCCTGTTTATCAATGAACGTGGATAGCTTAAAGAACTGCCAGCTCGGGACTTTCTTTAAGAACCGTGAGATATGTCGTCCATTCACCTTCAGACAATGCGTCAGCCAACTTATCTATGTACTCCTCTTCTTTCTTCTTAATCCCGTGTCTCCTAATGATCACTTTTAGATGTCAAAACCTTTCGATCATCTGTTTCAGTGTTTCACCTTTTAGAATTGTGAATATATCGAATTCATTCATGATCAGTGCTTTCTTGCTTTTGACAATTTCTGCACTTCCTAGATATTTTTTCTACAAGAATGTCCATAATTCCTGTGAATTCTTAGCTTCAGGTAACAACACCAGAATATCTTCTTTCACCGATTGTTGGATCAAGCTTATCATTCTCTTCTCGGTAACATAAGCATCTTTCTGTAAAGTAGAGAACTTGTTGATATCGATCTCATTACCACTTTCATCCCGAGGCCATGTGTAGCCCGTCTGAACTGCGACCCAGCTATGGAAATACGTAGCTTGCACCCAGTTAGAAAACGTCTCTTTCCAACCCTCATATTCATCCATATTCGTTAGTTTTGGCGGTTTCACGGATGTGCCCATTTCGTTGTCGATGTTTACTTGGTGTACCATTTGAGCGTTTGAAGTTGTAGCAGTCATGAAAGCACTGTGTAAATCTTCCATCTTGAAAAATGACGAATTTTTACTGAAAAACACACTTTCACAAACTTCGAAAAATTATCAGTACACTAACAAGTTTAGGCGAACTTCCAGTTTGAGAAAAGTCAATTTTTGATTTACACAAGTTCGGGCGAACTTGTCTTCAACTTTTGAAAATTTTCTCCCTGATTAAGTTCGGGCGAACTGATGCTGATTTTCAAGTGAGTTGTCAAGTTCGGAGAACTTATAACAGATTTTGAACAAAATTCAATCAAGTTTGGGCGAACTTGATAATAATTTGAAGAAAATTGAATAAGTTCGAGCGGACTGGTCTAAGAAACCCTTGTAATATCGATCAAGTTCGGGCGAACTTGATTAAAATCAATGAATTTAAATCAAGTCCGGCGAACTTGTTATTAAGTTCGACCAGAATAAGTTTGCAAAACATGGTTTTTTGAACTTTTTGATACCAATTCGTTTGAATTTGATGTCCAAACTCTCAGGGGTTTACCACAAGTGTATTATACATGACATATTCAAAAATTAGCAACTTTTATCCGTGAATTCATTGTTTTATCTTGAAAAGGCCAAAAAAATGGAAGAAAGAGGTAGAATAAGAGTAGATCTTGCTAGGATTTCACCAATTTAGGTACCGTGGCCCTGATACCACTTGTTAGATCGTCTCCTGTATAGCTTAGGAACCTAAATTGTATCTATTGTCCATACAAGCGGAAATTATATGACAAGATTAACCGAATAGACAAGATTTACTGTTTAAACGTTTTTTTATTGATCATAATAGTTCAATACATTCAGTTCCAGATCCGACAGAGCTTCACCGTTTGTGTGCCAAAATTGCAGAAGTTACAAATGAAGGAAACAAGACACCTGTTTATAGAGACACAAGTTCGCTGGGATGTGATCAAGTTCGGGCGAACTTGTCTTGATCAAGTTCGGCCGAACTTGAACTTACATGAAGATTCCGGGCGAACTTGTGTACTAATTACATAAATACCCTTCATTTTCTAGCCAAAACTATACAGACTCGATCCAAGACTAAGACATAGACATTATGTACTAACATTATCTTTTAAGCTAGCCAGTCCAAGTCTATGACTTAAATAGGACACGTTAGCATTCTACTTGGTTATTTATACCATCATTCCAGACTAGAGCCTTCCAGTAGATTGCTACCTATACTTATCTATTTTATTAAACGGCTGAGCTAATAAAACTTTGAAGTGCTAGCTCAGGTAAATACTTTTAACTAATTTTCCATATACGGGCTTGGGATACAGTATATTATTACAGTTTGGTCAGGTATGGGATCACTTAACTGGATTGGGGTTATTGTGAGGTGAGGATCAGTGCTCCCTCGATGAGATTCCGGATAGATCTAACTCAAATAGCATGTAGGACCGATCCTTGATGCTAAGGAACCTAAATTGGATATCTAACGTTCATAATAGCGGAAATATTACGACGTGTTTACCAAAGACAAGAATTAATCAGTTAATAGTCAATTTTATTGATGTAACAGTCAAGAATCCAAATTGACAGAGCTTCGCCTTCAAAATGCAAAGTTAAAAATGAGTGAGGCATGCTAGCTATATATAGAAGTCTAAGTTCGCTGGAAGAGGGGGTAAGTTCGCCCGAACTTGCCTTAGCAAGTTCGCCCGAACTTGACTACACATAATCTCATGGGCGAACTTGACTACTATTTACATAAATATTTCATATCGCTAGCCTATTAAACTCCATTCTATACAGACTCGTTATAAGACTAAGACATAGACATTATGCACCAACAGACTCCCCCTTGGATGTCGTCTTCGTCTTGTATCAGTCTTCAAAACTCTGTCTTCGAATAAACATTAACGCACACGACCGAAGAAGTTCTTGAATGGCTTCTTTCGTCGTTCTTGCTTAGGATCCGGTGTCTGATCTGTAGGAGTAACATTGTTCATGTACTGAAATCTTCTATTACTTGCCTTTCTAGTTTCTAATGAATAGCATTGAGATGCTTTTCTTCTTTTAGAAATTCAACTCTCTCTAGATCCCTCCACTTTGTCTGCCACATCTTCCCTGAATTTACTTCTCTTGCATAGCAAAGATTCACAACTTTCTGATACTGCATAGCTTGTACCTTCTCCCGTTCTTCAAACACAATCTTACTGTAGCACAAGCATTTAATATCTTCTATCGAACAGTTCACCAACCACATTGGATCTAGAATCCTGATTGTTCTCCATAATCCTCTCATGCCTTGAAATCCCAATACTTCAACTCTTTCCGTCGAAATATCCAAATGTTCTTCAAATCATAACACAATAACAGCTTCACAAGTAGTTGGATCTATCTGCCACCACTTGAACAATGGATAGAAGCTCTGCTCAGTCGGCATCAACGGCATGTTTCTCATTGCTCTAGGTCGCTTCATTATCAAATTATGTCTTTCTCCCCTGTTTTCTTGTTTGTTTTGATTCGACGACCTGGAATAAATGGCTTCCAATAGTTAAATCCTTTTACCGCTTCATACTTGATCATCTTCCATAACAACTGATCAATGTACTTCATCTAATATGTAACATTCACAGTCTGAACCAGCTCCTCAACATCCCAATACGGTAAAGTCTTGAAATCAGCAAGATACTTGAAGTATTGCACTCCAAATTCCCTTTTGATTGCATATACGTTCAGCTCTTTAAACCAACCCCAACTCAGAATATCCCCCAGTGACACCTTTATCTCTGGTAAAGAATGCTAGAGGACGTCGAAACTTACGTTCGCACGGCATCTTTTTAAACCAAGACTTCTTTGCTGAAGCTATCTCTTCTTTCGTCATCGGCTTTGGTACTTTACCTTCTCGAACTGATTCCTCAATCTTTTCTTTCAACATATCTTCATCTAGTTGCTTGTACATCTCCTCAAATGTAGGAAAACTATATGTGTTAAGACCGACGTACTTCGCAGTTTGATCTGTTTCATCATCAGAAGACCAATCTTCAACAATCACTCTGTTGTATTTATCAGCTTCAAATCTTCTAACATACTGATAATCATTCGGCTCAAAAGTGTTAAAAATTAACACATCCTCTTCAAAATCAAACTCTAGATCTTCAGCATCAACTTCAATTAACTTCGCCAAATCTTCCTTCGTATAGTTATGCACGTACTCGCCTTCCTGTACATTATGTTCAAGCATCAATAGCATAGGCTTTGTTGCAGCAACAGGCTTTGCAAATCTATCAACATTCACCATATCAACATCATCTAATGGCCCTGTCTGCCCTGACTCCCCCCGAATCTGATCATCCATCTTATTCGATTCATCGTCCATTAAAGAAGAAAAATCAACGTCATCAGAAACTTTTCCTTCACTCATTCTAATACCAACTCCTCCCTGATCGTCATCATCATCATCACAGCAGTATTCCAATCTTTATACTCAGAATCATCTTTCTATTCATCATCCTCTTTATCTTCTTTCTCTGCTTCTTCATCGTCCTTATCTTCAGAAGCAACGATAGGATCAGAAGGCTTGACAGATTCGTCAACCTTTGGAATCTCACACTCAGAAGCTATCACAACATCATCAACAGACTTCTCTGCAACTTCAGATGATTTAAGGGCTTCACCCTCAATACCTTTACCTTTTCCACTTGCAACTAACTCTTTTTCAGATCTTTCTTTAGCTTCCTGATGATCCAAACGATCGTATTCGGAGATGAAATCAATCACAAGTGTATTAGATAACACTTTCTGCATTGTTGTGAACCAACGATCATTTAGGGATTGGATTGACTTAAGATCAGCAATCTCTGTATGCATCTTTGCATTAGCATCTTGTAAACTTTCGATTAACGCCTTGAAGAATTCGCGTTCATTCTCTAACACTTTCACTTTATCATCCAACATTTCTTTCTCAATAGCGCTTTGATTCATCTTATTGATCAACTCAGCTTTGTCTTCTTCATTCTTGGCCACTCTTTCTTCCAAGATCTTTACACGCTTTTCAAGAAGATCAACATTCGTCTCTGGAAAGAAATCATCTAGATCTTGAAGACTAATTGGATCATTATGCATATCACCGAACAGATTTGCCCTTGGAGTAGACTTTGGAGTAGCAGTATGTGGTGTACTCTTCCTTGGAGTAGAACTTTCAAAATGTAAAGTTGTTGGAGCAACAGGAGATTGAACAATAGGCACTTCCAATAAACTAGATACAGGAAGTTCTTGTGTGGCTCCTTGCCTTTCAGTTTCACTTGTAACAACTACAGGAGGTTCTTATGTAACTCCTCTCTACTGTGCGCCAGAAGGTTCTTGTGTAACTTCTACGCTTTTCAGCTTACTCTTGTATCGTTTACTAGCCGGTTTCTGGGCTTTCTTTTTCCTCTTGCCCTTTGTCTGTGGAGATCCTGTGGTCTTTGTCGATGACATAGTAGCAGACTTCACACGTTTAGTCTTTTTCTTCGGCCTTTCTTCGTCGGATTCTTTCTCAAAATTCGGATCAAAATCAGCATCCTTTTCTTTCTCCCTTTCAGCTTTAATTTCAGCCTCTGATTTTTCTGGTTCTTTTACTGGAGTTTCATCAGAATCTTCATCATTTTCTGATGTAGCAGAGATAACATCATCCTCTTGAGTCGTTTTAACTGTTTCCTGACTCTCAACAATCACTGCTGCGCTAGAACCTGCTTCAGCTTGAATATTTTCTTGCTCATCTTCATCAACAAGCATTGTATCGACTTTCTTTGCTGCTCGTTTCTTCTTAGGCTTATCAACTTCGGCCTTTAAGAACCACTCATTTCGAGTTTTCGGCTTGAAATCTCTAAACCACTCTTTCTCAGCGTTTAACTCTTTTTCATCATCACTTCCGTCTTTTCTCCATTTGTTGTCAGACGGCGCAATATAGTTTGAATCTTTGATAGCCCCAAATACTGGTTTAGCAACAGGTGCTGATGCTTGCTTTTGAAACTTTAACAACTTCTTCACAGTTGTATCGTCGAGGTGACTTAGATATAACACATCATTCGGATCTCGTGCAATATTTGTGTACTTTTCATCGATTAGCATCTGAACAAACCTCGGATATAAGCACAATCTTGAATCATCCATGTTTTTCGACATAAGAGTAAGCACAAGCTTTGAGTAGTTAAACGGCTTCTTCAGAATCAGTGCTGTTGCCATACAAGCCATATAATCTTGCACGTCATCAAGACCTGCCTTTTGGTGACTAAAAGTGTGGATAATTACATGCATCAGGAGCTTGTAGGGGTTTGGCACTTCCCCTTTCTTCAGTGTTGGTTTATCACACTCCCCTTGTAACTGATTCAATGTAGTCTATACTAAAACATATGATGACAATGCGGTAGTGAAAAAGGTGGTTTAAAATGTTATGAATGATTCTGATGATGGCAGCTTTGATCGCGCTACCTCGAGTTTGAACAGTTCTGACACAAATTCTGAAAATGATGAGACATCGTCGGAAGATGATCTATGTGATGACCCTAACGTTGTCATGTACAAGGTTAAGGAATCTGATAGATTATACTTTGATGACAATTTTCCAATTCGGAACATCAAAGAAGATCAATTGGATAAGCTGTTTAAACTGGTTGAGTCACATCAGATGACCTGGAGAAAAATAAAAAGAAATTCTATTCAAAACCCAAAAGAAATTACAATAACTACCGAAGGAATGGTGGTGATCATCTGGAAAATCGGAGAGCTGGGTTGGGATTAGAGGAATCTGATGAACCGAAAAAGAAAATGTCACCATTTCATGAATACAAAGATAAAAACATGAAATTTGTTTATGGGACAAGCACGGTTCACGAGGAGAGTTTGATCGGAAAACAATCAAACGATGAATTCAAGAAACAGAAAGAACTTCGAGATAAGGCGAAAGCCACATAGTGGTGTAAAATCCACTAGTGGTCATTCACATGATAATCGAACTTGCTTCAAGTGCAACGAAGTTGGTCATATTGCACGCAAATGTCTGATGTAAAAACCAGCCTATCTTCAAAGAAAAGAAAGTTCAGATGTTGTGAAACCAAAGCAACCAGAGTTTGTACAACCTATAAAGATTTTGAAAAGAAATGAATCAAACCCAGAAGATAAACTCAAATCTGAAAAGAAGTTTGTAAATTCAACTTTCAAAAAAGGTGAATCTTCAAAAACAAATGAAACAATGTTTTACATCCAAAAGGCTAACATAAAATCACAAGCCTGGGTTGCTAAGAAAAGGTCAACAACATCTGAGATCACTAAGTCTGAGCCTGTTAAGACTAGTGATAGCATAAAAGAATCAAAATTTGAAATCAAGTCTGAAACTGTCAAAACTACAAGTGGTAATAGTTTGAAAGATAACAAGAAAGTGAAGTTTTCAAACATAAACATCATAGAAAATCCAGAAAATGAATATGAATTCGATTATGCTACCGAATGTGAATTTGATTACGATGATGGTTATCCAATTCAACCCAAGACCAAGAAGGCTTGGGTCGCGCTATTTAACTAATTGTTGAAATGTCCAGGGGCTCCAGAGATCCGTACTTTCCAAGTGGATTCTAGATAGTGGAGCTTCCAGACATATGACGGGAATGAAAGCACTCTTGTTCGACATAAAAGCTATCAATGGCGGATATGTTGGATTTGCTGGAAACCAAGGTGGAAGGATTGTCGACGAGGGAAAACTCTCAAACGGAGTTGTTTCATTTGATCAAGTAAACTACGTTGTGGAGCTTGAGAACAACCTTTTGAGTATTTCTCAAATTTGTGATAAGAAATTTACTGTCCACTTCAACGATAAAGAATGCATGATCATCAAACCGGGTTTCAAAATACCAGACGAGTGGATACTCATGCATGCGCCAAGAGAGAATGATTTGTATGTTCTTGACATCGGAAATGCTACTACTTCTTCAAAAACGGCACAATGTTTTGTCTCGAAAGCTACTGAGAAGGAGTCAATCTTATGGCATAGAAAGATGGGCCACATTCACCTAAGAAAGATGAATCATTTGGTGCATAACGATTTGGTGGAAGGTGTGAATCTGAAAAGTTTTCATATGTCAGATAATTGCCTCGAGTGTAAAAAGGGAAAGCAGATCAAGAAATTTCATCCAAGAAAGATTCTCAATTCGATAAAGTTTCCTCTTGAAAGACTGCATATGGATCTTTTTGGTCCAGTGAATGTCTGAAGCATCTCTGGAGATCTCTACTGCTTGGTAGTCACAGACGATTATTTCCGATACTCGTGGGTATTCTTCCAAGAATCAAAAGATGAGACGTTTGAAAATTTGGTGATTCTTTTCAAGAAACTTGAGAACCTGTACCATCTTCCGGTGAGACGCGTTAGAAGTGACAATGGTACTGAGTTCAAATACACCAAAATGAAGGAATTCTATGATGCTAAAGGGATTTTGCACGAGTTTAGTGCACCCTACACTCCGCAGCAAAACGGTGTAGCTGAACGGAAGAATAGGACGCTTATCGAAACTGCAATAACCATGCTTGCAGACTCAAAGCTTCCAGTCAGCTTCTGGAGTGAAGCAGTTGCAACGGCTTGTTACCCATCAACAGAGTCTTAACAGTAAAACCAAGGAAGAAGACCTGTTTTGAGATGACCAACCGACGGAAACCAAATTTGAAGTTCTTAGAACCATTTGGAGCGCCATGTACTGTAATCGATGAAGATGGCAAATTTGGAGCTAAATCACTCGAAGGTTTCTTTGTCGGATATGCTAGTCCATTGCGAAGAGTTTACGTTCCTTCATTGAGAAGAGTTATTGAAGCGCAGACTCGGACGAGGCTCCAACATTCGATGCCGATGGAGAATCTTCTTCAGATGAAGAAGCAGAGCAGATTACAAGTTTATTGAATGAATCTGCAAGCCCGTGTAGTGCTCCTGAAGTTGATGTAGTGGTAGATCAACATATCAAAAATCAAGAGAATACTGTCGTTGTTCCAGGCGAAGTGATGCCAAGATCATATTCTTATCATCCGTCAAATTCTATAATAGGCGAATTACAAGCTGGTGTGAGAACACGGAGTCAATTAACAAAGCTTTAAGCTGTTTCTACACTCGTGTTGCTCCAATACAAGAGTATTGCTACTATTCATGTTTCATATCCCAGAAGGAGCCAAAAAGTGTTTCTGAAGCTTTAGGCGATGAAAACTGGGTACAAGCAATGCAAGAGGAACTATTACAGTTCGAGAAGTTAGGAGTGTGGAAGCTTGTAGAACTACCTGAAATCAGAAAGCGATTGATACGAAATGGGTCTTTAAATGCAAGCGAGACGATCGAGGGGTTATAGTTCGAAACAAAGCTCGGCTTGTTGTCAAGGGATTTCACCAGCAGGAAGGGATAGACTACACAGAAGTCTACGCACCAGTAGCTCGCTTAGAATCTATTCGGATATTTCTTGCTTTTGCAACATGGAAGGGATTTAAAGTCTATCAGTTGGATATCAAATCCAGCTTTTCTGTATGGAAAATTACGCGAGAAGGTGTACGTCTGACAACCACCAGGGTTTGTCGATCCCTCAACAAAAAGAAAGTATATCTTCTTCATAAAGCTCTTATGGTTTACACCAAGCCCCGAGACTTTGGTACGAGACGTTATCCCAGCATCTCGGGGAAACGACTTTGTCAGAGGAACTGTGGATATTACTCTCTTCACCAGAGAAGTTGGTAATCATCTAATTATCGTTCAAATCTATGGGGACGACATCATCTTTGGATCAACGAATGATAGTCTTTGCAAGGAGTTTGAGGGCATCATGAAGAAGAAATTCGAAATGTCTTCGATGGGAGAAATGAAATTTTTCCTCGGATTGCAAGTA
Source organism: Scalesia atractyloides (assembly GCA_947069175.1). Classification (NCBI taxonomy): domain Eukaryota; kingdom Viridiplantae; phylum Streptophyta; class Magnoliopsida; order Asterales; family Asteraceae; genus Scalesia; species Scalesia atractyloides. The sequence continues at coordinate 53,761,706 of CAMTDV010000016.1, read as the reverse complement.
GATCAACTTCCAGACGGTATTTTCATTCATCAGACCAAGTATGTGCAGACATCTTGAACAAGTTTGATATGGAAAGCTCGAAGCTGTTATCTACTCCTCTTGCTCTTAATCACGGGATTTGCATTGACGAAACTGAACCAAAGTTGATGAGACGCTCTACAGATCAATGATAGGATCGTTGATGTATCTGACGCATCGCACCCAGATATCATGTATCCTACCTGCCTATGTGCCAGATATTAGTCACGCCAAGAATTTCACACATGCAGATCGTGAAGCGAATCTTCAGATACTTGAAGGGATGCCCAAGCACTGGCTTGTGGTACCCGAAGAATGATAATTTCGATCTTGCAGGATACGCTGATTCTGATTTTGGTGTAGATAAGTTGAATTCAAAATCGACTACAGCGGGATGCCAGTTCTTCGGAACAAGAATGGTAACCTGGCAGTGTAAGAAACAGACTACGGTCGGTTTCTCTACCTGTGAAGCTGAGTATATCTCGGCCTCCAGCTGTTGTTCACACATCCTGTGGCTACAACAGTAGATGAGAGACTATGGTCTGCAATTTCTCGACACACCGTTGTATGTTGATAATAAGGCAGCCATTGATATAACTAAAAATCCGGTTCATCACTCACGCACAAAACACATTGAAATTCGTTATCACTTCATTCGTGCTTGCTACGAAAAGAAGTTGGTGCGAATAGAAAAAAATTATACCGACGAACAAAAGGCTGATTTTTATACCAAATCATTTTCTTTATCACAGTTTAAATACTTGTTAAGAATTAATGGTATGAAAAATTTGCTGACAGGTGCGGACGCTGAGGTTGAATACGGATCGGACGACGAGTTCGCGTGATCCACATTGATTTGTCTATATCTTTCTAGTTTAGAATTTTATTAAAAACTAAAATACAAAAAGATGTTTTTGATTTTAGGGGAGAAATGTTAGAGAAAATACAAAAACATTTGAAAATTTTAAAATTTTAAAATTCAAAAACATTTGAAAAATGTGAAAAGTATAAAAACATTGAAAAAGAAAAAAGAATTCAGTGTCACAAAAAGGAAATGATAGTACATCAGTAGACTATCACAGTATGCTAAAGAAATGGAATGTTTAAAAGTGAGAAACAAGTCTTACTGTGGATGTGTCGATAGGCTTAACACGTTCAGTAAACTGTTTTTTTAGATATAAACTAAATTTTACAACTTCTTAATCTTGTGGATTAACATATCTTGGATATATGGACTTAGTACTCCGAAATTTCGCTTGAGAGATTGCCTGATTCTGAGATACGAGGGCTTTATAGCTAGTTGATATCTGGGGTATTATACAAGTTCTTCTGATTTTGTGGAAGCAATAGCCTAGAACTTCTATAATATTTTCGCAATAAACCCTTAAGCTGCATGCAATCTTGAAAAGTATCGAAAGATCTAATTATTTGCAGTGCTGAAAAGATTCCTTAAATGGAACACAGCTTAAAGTCAAGCCTTCATCTCTTTGTCTGTACGGTAGTACTAACCTGAGCTCTCAAGGTCTCGCAAAACCAAGATACAGATATCAATTACGCTATATTCACACGTATGATGAAATCGAGGGAATCTTGATGCGGGAGTATATTCAAGAAGTGGGAACCGCAGATAAGTCAAGTTTCATAAATCATACCTTAACATATCTTGAAACAGTTGAGAAACATGGTAAAGTTTAAGTGGACAAACATATCGACAATCTAGGTAAACGAATTTAAAATTTAAAGTCATCTAAAGGTCAACGGTACTGGTGATATGTTTTATACAACTGATATGATCCTTAGACACGAATTCACAAAAATATGTCTGTAAATATGTTTGTACATAGTTTACTTTGTTCTGTACATAGTTTATCAGCTTTACAGATTAAAACCAAAAAGATTTTCAGTGTGTTTTAGCATAAAATTACAAAATACAAAAAGATTTTGTTTCTACATTGTTTTCAGCAAACCACTGTTGGAGAACGGGTCTTCAAAGTCTAGTAAGATGCTAGAACTGGTGGGAATCTCATTGACAACGGGCTGGGAGCTAATATGTAAAATCTGAAAAGCAAAACGATAAAAAGTTCATTAACTTGAAACTTTGATTTTGAAAATATCAACAGTTTGTTAGTAACGGGTCAAACCAGGGTCATTAACTTGGACTCGGCAGACAAATCGGTTGACCAAGGTCATTAACTTGAACTTGGTCAACTGAGTGGATTTTCATAACTTGTAAAAGTTGGAAAGTTCAGGGGTTAAAATTGCAAAATTTTAAAAAATATTGAATTTGTGTTTGGCAAGTTCGGCCGAACTTGCTAAACTGAATCACGTTTAACATTTAAAGCAAGTTCGACCGAAGTTGCATCTGATGGCTAAGTTGTTTAAGCTAAGTTCGCCCGGACTTGAGTGGGTCTAAAACTTGGGCTTCACAAGTTCGCCCGAACTTGCAGTGGTATAAGTACTGGCAAGTACGGTCGAACTCAATCATCAGTTTCCAAAACTCTCTGAAGCGAACTTGAGTGATTGAGCGAATTGAGTGAAATTGGCAAGAAAGCATCGTTACTCTGCTCGAATTTGAGTTGATTTTGGTGATTAGCATACCAACTTCAATGGCTGAGGTGAGTTTTTGGACATTGAACCGTATATTGGACCCTAATCAAACATTTCAGATCAAAGATGGTAAAATCTAATAGAGTTAGGAGGTTTTGGACCAAATTGAACTTAAACAGATGATATTCAATGTAAATCGACCATAGATTCATGTTTAATTTGATTAAAATGGCCATGATAAGAATTTGCAGGTCTGGTTTGAAAAAGATGACAAGTTCGGCCGAACTTGTTATCAAGTTCGACCAAACTTGTTAATATAAAACCTGAATAAAATTGAACCAAAGACATGTTCGACCGAACTTCCTAAAATTTGACTTTGATAGATTATATGAAAGTTCGCCCGAACTTGGGTTGTTAAAATATGAAAATTATAGAATATAAGTTCGCCCGAACTTATAGTTGAATAAAGAACATGTTTTGTGAGGCATGTTTGGGCGAACTTGATCAAATCAGTTTGTCACACACTCATCAAGTTCGCCTGAACTTGATGAAACTGTTAAAAAAATTTTGTACCTTTTTCTCGTAAAGCGTGCTAATTGTTTTGAGTCGTTTTTCAGGTTCAAGAACCAGCAAGGGTGATTGCTATGGATTTATCAAAATTCCATAACACTTGTATTACGCTCGATAAAGCAATATGTCCATCTTTGAAGGAATACGACAACATTTTAAAGTTTCTTAAGGAGTGTCCTATTCATAGAGCGATTACGGAGCGTATAGTGTCTTACAAATCTCATGTATACCATTTCTGGATGAATGCAGAGCTCAGCGATGATAAAAAGACTATTACATCATCTGTGCAAGTTGGAAACGAGAACAAAAGTATCACAATTACAGAGGATGATATACGACGGATCTTACAGTTCAACGATGATAAAGATGGTCTGATATTTCTTGATGAGAAGATGGTTTAAGGTTGTTTTTACCGAATGGGTTACAAGGGGAGCGTGAATAAACCAACACTGAAGAAAGGGAAAGTGCCAAACCCCTACAAGCTCCTGATGCATGCAATTTTCCACACTTTTAGTCACCGAAAGGCAGGTCTTGATGACGTGCAAGATTATATGGCTTGTATGGCAACAACACTGATTCTGAAGAAGCCGTTTAACTACTCAAAGCTTGTGTTTACTCTTATGTCAAAAAACATGGATGATTCGAGATTGTGCTTATATCCGAGGTTTGTTCAGATGCTAATCGATGAAAAGTACACAAATATTGCACGAGATCCGAATGATGTGTTATATCTAAGTCACCTCGATGATACAACTGTGAAGAAGTTGTTAAAGTTTCAAAAGCAAGCATCAGCACTTATTGCTAAACCAGTATTTGGGGCTATCAAAGATTCAAACTGTATTACGCAGTATGACAACAAATGGAGAAAAGACGGAAGTGATGATGAAAAAGAGTTAAACGCTGAGAAAGAGTGGTTTAGAGATTTCAAGCCGAAAACTCGAAGTGAGTGGTTCTTAAAGGCCGAAGTTGATAAGCCTAAGAAGAAACGAGCAGCAAAGAAAGTTGAAACAATGCTTGTTGATGAAGATGAACCAGAACATATTCAAGCTGAAGCAGGTTCTAGTGCAGCAGTGATTATTGAGAGTCAGGAAATAGTAAAAACGACTCAAGAGGATGATGTTATCTCTGCTACATCAGAAAATGATGAAGATTCTGATGAAACTCCAGTAAAAGAACCAGAAAAATCAGTGGCTGAAATTAGAGCTGAAAAGAAGAAAGAAATGGATGCTGATTTTGATCCGAATCTTGAGAAAGAGTCTGATGAAGAAAGGCCGAAGAAAAAGGCTAAACGGTGTGAAGTCTGCTACTATGTCATCGACAAAGACCACAGGATATCCACAGACAAAGGGCAAGAAGAAAAAGAAAGCCCAGAAACCGGCTAGTAAACAATACAAGAGTAAGCTGAAAAGCGCAGAAGTTACACAAGAACCTTCTGGCGCACAGGAGAGAGGAGTTACACAAGAACCTCCTGTAGTTCTTACAAGTGAAACTGAAAGGCAAGGAGCCACACAAGAACCTCCTATGTCTGGTTTATTGGAAGTGCCTATTGTACAATCTCCTGTTGCTCCAACAACTTCACATTTTGAAAGTTCTACTCCAAAGAATACTACACCACAGACTACTACTCCAAAGGCAATCTGTTTGGTGATATGCATAATGATCCAATTAGTCTTCAAGATCTGAATGATTTCTTTCCAGAGACGAATGTTGATCTTCTTGAAAAGCATGTAAAGATCTTGGAAGAAAAAGTGGCCAAGAATGAAGAAGAGAAAGCTGAGTTGATCTATAAGATGAATCAAAGCGTTGTTGAGAAAGAAATGTTGGATGATAAAGTTAAAGTGTTAGAGAATGAATGCGAATTCTTCAAGGCGTTAATTGAATGTTAACAAGATGCCAATGCAAAGCTGCAGATAGAGATTGCTAATCTTAAGTTAATCCAAGCCCTAAATGATCGTAGGTTCACAAGAATGCAGAAAGTATTATCTAATACACTTGGGATTGATTTCATCTCTGAATACGATCGTCTGGATCGTCAGGAAGCTAAAGAAAGATCTGAAAAAGAGTTAGTTGCATGTGGAAAAGGTAAAGTTATTGAGGGTGAAGCCCCTAAATCATCTGAAGTTGCAGAGAAGTCTATTGATGATTTTGTGATAGCTTCTGAGTCTGATATTCCAAAGGTTGACGAATCTGTCAAGCCTTCTGATCCTATCGTTGCTTCTGAAGATAAGGACGATGAAGAAGCAGAGAAAGAAGATAAAGAGGATGATGAACAAAAAGATGATTATGAGTATGAAGATTGGAATGTTGCTGATGATGATGATGATGACGATCAGGGAGGAGTTGGTATTAGAATCAGGGAAGGAAAAGTTTCCGATGACGTTGATTTTTCTTCTTTAATGGACGATGAATCGAATAAGATGGATGATCAGATTTAGGGGGAGTCATGGCAGACAGGGCCATCAGATGATGTTGATATGGCGAATGTTGATAGATTTGCAAAGCCTGTTGCTGCAACAAAGCCAATGCTATTGATGCTTGAACATATGGTACAGGAAGGCGAGTACGTGCATAACTATACGAACGAAGATTTGGCGAAGTTAATTGAAGTTGATGCTGACAATCTAGAGTTTTATTTTGAAGAGGATGTGTTAAATGTTAACACTTTTGAGCCGAATTATTATCAGTATGTTAGAATATTTGAAGATGATAAATACAACATAGTGATTGTTGAAGATTGGTCTTATGATGATGAAACAGATCAAACTGCAAAGTACGTCGGTCCTAACACAGATAGTTTTCCTACATTTGAGGAGATGTACAAGCAACTAGATGAAGATATGTTGAAAGAAAAGATTGAGGAATCAGTTCAAGAAGGTAAAGTACCAAAGCCGATGACGAAAGAAGAGATAGCTCAAGCAAAGAAGTCCTGGTTTAAAGAAATGCCGCAAAAATGTAAGTTTCGACGTCCTCTAGCATTCTTTACCAGAGACAAAGATGTGTCATTGGGGATATTTGTAGGAACGTCCACGATTAGCACGGGAACCTAAATTTGTTATCTATTGTCCGATTAGGCGGAAACTAATGACAAGTTAACCAAATAACAAGAATTACTCATTTAATAGTTGTTTTTCATTGATCTAAAGTTCAATACATTCGAGATCTGGATCTGATAGAGCTTCGCCGTCTCTGTGCCAAAATATCCCCCAGTTACAAATGAGATCAACATGCTAGCTATTTATAGGAGATGAAGTTCGCTAGAGGATGAAGTGAGTTCGGGCGAACTTGCCTTAGCAAGTTCGGCCGAACTTGACAATCCAAGAAACTATCAAGTGAACTTGACCCTATTTCACATAAATACTCCGTGTTGCTAGCCTAATCAATTCTATTTTATACAGACTCGATAGAGGACTATTCTAAAGATATTATGCACCAATAGACTCCCTCTTGGATATTTACTTTGTCTTGTTCGGTCTTCAGAAACTCTCGTTTATTCCAGACTCATTCTCATGTAATGACGAAGGCAATAGACATATGCACCAACAGACTCCCCCTTGGATATTTCCGCAGTCATCTTCTTTCAAAGGCATCTTTGACAATAATCATCCTCGTCAGTCTTCAAGTGTCATAGTCTTCTTTGAATGCCTCATAATCATCAGACTTCAAATAAATTCCTGAGTCTTTATCTTTATCCTTGAATAAGCATTAAACTTTATGATCTTCAAACGTTCTCTTTTCTTCAATTTAACTTGATAAAACTTTAATCTCAGCTCCCCCTTGCTGTGAGGTGTGCTCCTCCTAGCTTTGAGCTTTATCTTCAGTCCCGTTTCATCCTGCTCCCCCTAAAACTTTACTTCCTGTTTCAAAGTACTTGGGAATTCAAATAAACATTTCGGATTCTAACTTTTAAATTTTGTACCACATGTATTTGTTAGGATCTGAGTTTGAATTACTTGTAGTTTTTGTTCCAAAAATGGAAAATGATTGAATTAAAAGAGATTTGTAGGGGAATAAGATGGAAAAGTTTTACTACAAGCAATGGTCATTTGCTTTCATCATCATCATGCTTTCAAGTTAATTAACTTGCATGTGATTCACAAACTCCCCCTCAGCCTTTGCAATTACAGTTTGGGAATGAGAAAATGCAGAGAAGATGATATGCGAAACTTGATATTTTAAGAGACAAGTTTAAAGGTTACAAGAGTTGCCTATTTATACTAACTATCTAACCTCTGAGCATATTTGATGACATCAGGGTTGATAGTGACAGGAAACAATATGTAACTAACTCTAAACACTGCTTATACTAACTATCAGTGCTTGGCACTGTTACATTGATTAACTAAGCTAATGACTAAACTCTTCCTATCCTCTGTCCTTGTTAACTCTGGCAGACCTTGAAGCTTTGTGAAGGCAGATGATAGGATGAGTAGTCTTTATGGAAAGCAGTGTAAGTATATCAGAGGATGTAATCTCTGATAGTGTTATTTGGCTTTATATCATCTATTCCTTTTATAGGGTTCAATCGCAACAATCTCCCCTTGGAACAGATGATGCCAAAAACACTTTATTCTTGGTTTTTATTCCTCAGAAGGAACTCTCTTATTGACCTTTGAATTGAAGTTCAAAGTTAAGAGATTCCATGTAATCAACATCCTTCACCAGCTCTAAACATAGTAGTTCTTGGAAGTCTTCTAATGTAAGCTCATAAGCATTTTCCATGGATAGTTTAGTGGCTGCACCATCAGACTTAAGCAATGTCAATTCATGGGTGTCTTTATCGACCTTCCATTTTAGAATTTTTGGGTCTGATGGTTTTCTTGAAGAAGCTTTTATTGCTGAGGTTTGTGAATGAGCTAACACTGATAAGTCTTTAGCCAGCTTGGCACTTGTATCATTTGTGTGATAATTAATCATATTCTGAATCCCTTATTTGATAAATGTATCCTCAAACTCTTTGTCAGTCTTTTCATTCATCTCCCCTTGCTTTTTCCTGTGTTGCAGGGCAAGTGTGGAATGGGCAGATGTTGAGCTGGACTTTTTAGAGAGTTGAGCTCTAAGGATAGCATCTTCCTTTGAGTAGTCAGGCTTGGGAGGCATGGATGGATCCTTTTTCCTTCTCTCTTCCAAACTTTTGTAGGTGTCTATCACCCTCACCTCACCCCATCTCATCACTTGGTTTTTGTAACTATAATGATTTTGGATCAGTTCATGCTTCATTCTCTTCAACTTCAAGACATTTTCAGAGATATCTTTCTTGTATAAATCCCAGTTGGGAGGAGTTGGCTTTTTGAGAGGGTCTTTCAACATGTCTTGCATTCTATTGATTTCTTCTCTCAGCTCATCTATGCTCCAATTCCTGAACTGAGGCCTTGTTGCCTTATACATCTTCTTTTCCATGATATACTCAATGAGTTCACTCTTGAGCAACTTATCTTCCCTTACTGACAACTGGTTGCTCAGATCCTTGTAGGAACATCCATGAACAGCTTGGGAACCTAAATTTGTTATCTATTGTCCGATTAGGCAGAAACTAATGACAAGTTAACCAAATAACAAGAATTACTCGTTTAATAGTTGTTTTCATTGATCTAAAGTTCAATACATTCAAGATCCGGATCCGACATACTTCGCCGTCTCTGTGCCAAAATCTCCAACTTCTTACAAATGAAATCCCAATGCACCTATATATAGTGGAACAAGTTCGCTGGTGAGAGACAGCTATAAGTAAGTTCGCCCGAACTTGACCTAGTCAAGTCCGGCCGAACTTGACTTCTCAAGTTCTTCTCAACCGAACTTGCTATCTACAACTCTTAAATACGCCTTGGTTCACTATACTATACAGACTCGATACAAGACTATTCTATAGACATTATGCACCAATAGACTCCCTCTTGGATATCTACTTTGTCTTGTTCGGTCTTTAGAAACTCTCGTTTATTCCAGACTCCTTTTCGTGTAATGACGAATGCAACAGACATATGCACCAACAGACTCCCCCTTGGATGTTGCCGTAGTCATCTACTTTCATATACATCTTTGACAATAATCATCTTCGTCAGTCTTCAAGTGACATAGTCTTCTCTGAACGCCTCGTAATCATCAGACTTCAAATAAGTTCCTGAGTCTTTATCTTTATCCTTGAATAAGCATTAAACTTTATGATCTTCAAACGTTCTCTTTTCTTCAATTTAATCTTGATAAAACTTTAATCTCCAAGCTCCTCCTTGCTGTGAGCTGTGCTCCCCTAGCTTTGAGCTTTATCTTCAATCATAATTCATCCTGCTCCCCCTAAAACTTTACTTCCTGTTTAAATTACTTGGGAATTCAAATAAACATTTCAGATTCTAACTTTGAAATTTTGTTCCACCTGAATTACATACCACCTATACAAACCTTGTACTTCAAATTTTAATCTTCAATTTTCAGTTATTTCAAGTTCAAATTAATGACCTTGGAACATTTTACGTTTAAAACGTTCAACTTTCAATTATTGAAATAAAATCCACTTAGTTGATCGAGTCCAAATTAATGACCTTGATTAACTAATTTTGTCAACCAAGTCCAAGTTAATGACCTTGGCTAAAACCGTTGTGAACAACTGATGTTTTTGTCAATTTTAAAGTTTCAAATTAATGAACTTTTTCTTACCAGACTTCGATGATCCGTTCTTCGACATTGGCTTGTTGAAAATCTTTTTGGATTTTTAAAAAGTAAGTAAAGTGTTTACAGAACTTTTAACAGGTAAAGTAAACTATGTACAAACATATTTACAGACATATTTTTGTGAATTCGCGTCTAACGATCATATCAGTTGTTTGAGACATATCACCACTACCATTGACCTTTTGATCACTTTAAGTTTTAAACTCATTTACCTAGATTGTCGATATGTTTGTCCACTTAAACTTCATCATGTTTCTCAATTGTTCCAAGATATGTTAGGTAAGAATTATGAAACTTGACTTAACTATGGTTCCCACCTCTTGAATATACTCCTGAATCCAAATTCCCTAGATTTCATCTTATAGGTGAGTATAGCGTAATTGATATCTGTATCTGGGTTGTGCGAGATCTTGAGAGCTCAGGTTAGTACTACCGTACCGACAAAGAGATAAAGGCTCGTCTTTCAGAGTGTGTTCCACTTAAGGAATCTTTTAAGCATTGCAAATGATTAGATCTTTCGATTCCTTTCAAGATTGTAGGCAACTTTTAGGGGTTTATAGCAAAAGCATTACAGAAGTTCTAGGCTATTGCTTCCGCAATATTAGAAAACTTGTATAATACCCCAGATATCAATCATCTATAAAGACCTCGTATCTCAGAATCAGGCGACCCTTCAATCGAAATTTCGGAGTACTAAGTCCATATATCCAAGATGTGTTAATCCATTAGATTAAGCAGTTGTAAAATTTAGTTTATATCCCGAAAAAATCTACTGAACGTGTAAAGCCTATCGACACATCCACAGTAAGACTTATTTATCACTTTTAAAGTTTACAAATATTTAGCATACTGTGATAGTCCACTAATGTACTATCATTTCCTTTTTTATAACAAAATTCTTTTTGTCTTTTTCATGTTTTTGTACTTTTTGCATTTTTCAATGTTTTTTTTATTTTTCAACTTTTTCATATGTTTTTGATTTTTCAACAAATAATTTTAAAATTTTCTTACTCCCCCTAAAATCAAAAACATATTTTTGGATTTTAGATTTAAAGAAATTCTTCTAAAAAAGTAACAAACCAATGTGGATCCCGTGACCTCGTCGTCCGATCCTTTTTTTCAATCCTGTATCTGCAATTGTTTAACAAACAATCATTAGACTCATTTACCACTTGTAAAAGCAGTTTGAACATGTAAGAACTTTGAAATCAGTTTTTCTGTTCAACGGTGTGGATTTTCATAATTTTGACTTTTCAAAATTTTTCCTTTTAACAACCACTTGTAATTTCAAAAAATTTTCTTCTTAACTACTCCCCCTCAAAATGACAAAGATATGACATTTCTGGATAAGTTAAAACGATCTGGAGCTTCCTCAATCCTGAATCAACTTTGATGAAATGGATCTAGGAACTCCTGCACATGAAAGTAACTACTTGAAAAGAGAAACCCAAGCCTTTTTGGTGTTGGGTTGAACTTGATAATCGACGAAATCAAATTCATAACCATCATCATAATCAAAATTTTCATTAAACATTTCGTCCAATGATAATTTTGAAACTTTTTTGACTTTGAAAGATCATTTTTAATAACTGCTTCTTTTGATTTGACATTTTCTGTTTTAGTAGCAATAGACTTTTCAATTTCAGAAGATTTCTTTTTAGCGATCCAAGATTGTGACATACATCTAGCTTTCTTGATATAAAACCTCGAATCATCATTTGTGTTTAACTTTGATTCATATTTGAGTTTTATTTCAGAAACATATCCAGTCTTTGGTTTCACAATCTCTGGTTATTTCTTTTTCTCAACCTCAGAATAACCACTCCTTCGTGGATACACAGGTTTTGACTTCGGACACTTGCGAGCAATCTGACCAACTTCATTGCATTTAAAGCAAGTCCGGTTATCATGTGAGTGTCCACTAGTGGGTTTTATACCACTTGCCGATTTAGCCTGGTCACGAAGTTCTTTTTCTTTCTCAAACTCATCATTTGATTGCTTACCAATCTTACATTCTTCTTGAACCGTATTCCTTCCATACACAAAGTTGATGTTTTTACCTTTGTATGCTTGGAATGTCGACTTTGAGTTCTTCATCGGTTCTTCTTCAGCTTCTAAACCCAGTCCAGCTCTCATGTTCTCTGGAAAATCACCACCATTTCTACGGTAATTGTTAAAATTCCGTTTGGGTTTAGAGTAAAACCTTTTCTCATTCTTTTCAAGATCATCTGATGATACTTCCACAAGTTTAAACAGTTTATCAATTTGATCTTCTTTTACATTCCGAATCAGAAAACTTTCTTCAAAGTACAATCTATCAGATTCCTTAATCTTGTATAATACAACATTAGGATCATCACATAGATCACTTTCTGAAGATGTATCGTCACTTTCGGACTATGAACAAGAACTGTTTGAACTTTCATCAGAATTATTTTCTAAAACATTTTTCACCACATTATTTACAACCGCTTTAATGTCATCGTTTGATTTTGTAAAGTCCACGTCAATGTTCTCAGGCAATTCATCTCTCATTTCTGACAAAAGAAGAATGTTAAATGCCTTTTCAACTTTATCATCTTTCTTGTAACAATAGTTTTCAAGAAGTGGTGGAGGAACATTTCCGTACACTTTACATTTTGATTTTTCACCATTTTCCTCCGACTTAATCGTAGGTAAACTGTGATCAATGACATAAGCATTAGTGGTATAAGATTTTAGCAATTGGCTTACCCATTCAGTTTCAATCTTCATAGCATGAAGCTCTCTTTTTGTTTCAGCAATTGTGTTAATGTACATGTTAATTGCTTTTTGTTTATCAAGTACTGTGGCTTTTAACATTTTTTCATTAGCACCAAGTTCAAGATTAGCTTTTTCGACATTTTTATATTTGCCTTGTATCTTTTCATAAGCTTCTTTCATATTTCTGTAATCATAACGAAAAGTTTCATTATGTTCAGTTATGACTTTGACCTTATCAAGACATGGTTCACAAGGACTTGTGCACTTTGTGCAAGGTTTTTCAACCTCCACAACTTTCACAACTTCCTTTTCAGACATTCTCACCTCAGCTTTTACCTTCTTAGCTTCCTCTGTTTTCTGCTTTTCGAGATTTGCAATCTCCTCTTCCTCAGCTGCATTTTTCAGAACAGCATCAACATCTGATGCTTCGGAATTTTCCATAACCTTAGCCATTGTAGCAACTCCAGTTTTCTTGCCAATGTATCTGTTCCACTCAAATCCATCTTCTTCATGATTAGCAACAAGAGCTTGTTTAGTTTTCTTTGAAGATTTTTCTTCAATATCAACTTGTGTCTTCTTTGGATATGGTTTGTATTGAAGAGCTATCTTGTAGTAATCATTGCTGCTACCGAAAGGATTTTGGCTTCCACTTGCTTCTTGATTGCTGCATTCGCGTTTGAAGTGTCCCTTTTGTCGACACCTGAAGCATGTGACTTTTGTTTTGTCAAATCTAAGCTTGTTGCTTGAATTACCAATATCCCTCCTAGTAAGCGCCACGAATTTCGTAACTCCTCGAATGATAGACGCAAGACTCCACTTGATATCCATGAGTTCTAACTCTTCTTCATCCACTTGATCGTAATCCTCGGCAGTTATTTCCGGATTACCGATCTTTCCGGCAACAAGTCCTTCATAAGATTCAAGAACCATAGCAAGGAAGTGCGATGTGTTGTTTCGCCACTTTTTCAAGAAATACGTTCTTCAAATCTACCCCAATGTTGCACTGGAAAATATTCGAGTCGGAACCAGCTTGGCTTGTCTGACTTTGAAATGAAGGGCTTGAACTAGAACTTGGATAACCAGCATAAGGAGAACTTTGATTCGGAGAAGAGTTTGCATTTGCACTAAAGGCCGTCTGAATTTTCGGACTTTGAATTGGAGTATCTTGAATACCTCCTTTATAATAGATACCTACATCTTGGACAACATTAGAGTTTTTGGATTTCGCTATTTTCATCAGCTCCATTTCATGACCTTCTAACTTGTCAATGAAAATGACAATTTGAAGTGTCTCCAAGATGGGTTATTCTTCAGAATCGTCAGATATGTTGTCCATTCTCCTTCTGGAAGTGCATCGGCCAATTTCTCAATCTGCTCTTCATTTGATCGTTTAATATCATGTCTTCGCATTTGGACCATGAGGTGACAATATCTATCGATCATTTGTTTCATCGTCTGTCCTTTGATCATTGTAAAGATCTCAAACTCTTTCTTTATCAACGCCTTCTTACTCTTGATCATTTCATCACTGCCTTTGAATTTGTCACAAAGAGATTGCCATAATTCTTGTGAAGTTTCAAACTCTGGCAACAGTATCAGAATATCTTCCTTTACTGATTGTTGAATCAAGCTAGTCATTTTCTTTTCGGCGACATAATTTGCTTTATCACCCGGTGAGAACTTGTTCAACAGATGATCTTGATCACGCTCATTCTTTGGCCATTTGTAACCATCTTCAACTGCAACCCAGCTATAAAATTGATTTGCTTGTATCCAATTCACAAACTTTTCCTTCCATCCTTCAAACTCATCTATACTCATTAGCTTCGGCGGTTTCTGAGTAGTACCCATTTCGTTGTCGATATTCATCTGGTTCGCCGCAAGAGTATTAGCGTTTGATGATGAAGCTACTTGTGACACGAATACGTTGTGGAAATCTTCCATTTTGACAATCTGATGGATTATATGAGAATATGATAAAAAACAACTTGGAAATTGATTAGTAACAAGCAAGTTCGGTCGAACTTGTGTGAAACTCAAAATTTTGATTTCACCTTTAACAAGTTCAGTCGAACTTTGGTATAATTTTCTGATTTTGTACAAACACTTCAAGTTCGGTCGAACTTGAAGAGAAATTTTGAAAATTTTATCACTTCGAACGGACTTGATGTTTAAAGAAACAAAACAACAAGTTCGGTCGAACTTAAGACTCAGTTTCAATGTTTTAACTAAGTTCGGTCGAACTTATGCAATATTTCAGCAAATTTTAAGGAAGTTCGGTCGAACTTGGAGTTTAAACCTTGAAAAACTAACAAGTTCGGGCGAACTTGATTAAAATTCAATGAATTTTAGTCAAGTTCGGGCGAACTTGGTCTCAAGGTCGATGGAATTGGTTTTGACAAACATGGTTTTTTGAACTTTTTGAAATCAAAATGATTGAATTTGATGTCCAAACTCTCAGGGGTTTACCACGAGTGTATTTAACATGACATATTCAAAATTGGACAGAATTTGACCGTGAATTCTTCATTTTGATCAAAAGTTAGAAAAATAGAAGAATGGAGATGAAAAAGAGAGATTCTTGTCTTGATTTCAACAAATTCAGGTATCCAGGCTCTGATACCACTTGTAGGAACGTCCACGAACAGCTCGGGAACCTAAATTTGTTATCTACTGTCCGATTAGGCGGAAACTAATGACAAGTTAACCAAATAACAAGAATTACTCATTTAATAGTTGTTTTCATTGATCTAAAGTTCAATACATTCAAGATCCGGATCCGACAGAGCTTCGCCTCTGAATCAAAAAAGTTACAAATGAAATCACCAAGTCACCTATTTATAGTTGCACAAGTTCGCTGGTGGGAGAAGATGTTCGGGCGAACTTGACTTCCTACACACCATGATTAGTGAACTTGGCATAAATCTCACATAAATACGCCTTGATTCACCTATTCTATACAGACTCGATACAATACTATTCTATAGACATTATGCAACAATAGACTCCCTCTTAGATATCTACTTTGTCTTGTTCGGTCTTCAGAAACTCTCGTTTATTCCAGACTCGTTCTCGTGTAATGACGATGGCAACAGACATCTGTACCAACAATCCTTGACAAAGTTTTCAGAATGGTGACCTTACTCAGTTGAAAGGACATGATAATCTGTATTTCTCTATCATTTTTACCAGCTGATTCTTTTTTGGCAATATCCTCTGCTTGCTTCTTTTTCAATTCTAGATAAGTATCAACATTTGCTGGTCTTGGATAGCCATCAAGGAATAGAATTGTTCTTTTGTCAGGGTCCTCCTCTGAAAAGAAACTTAGAATCTCTTCCCTGACTGCTGGTAAATCAAGAGGGTACACCTTTGCTGCAGGAATGACTTTAAGAGTTGAAGAAGTTGTAAGCTCTGATGTGGGGATCATTGGTGTTGATGATAGTGGACGAGGTGCAGAGATCTCATCATCATTTATCACTTTTGTGATTTTCCTCCTTTTAGACCTTAAGGTGGGTGATGGTGGTTGTGGGAATTTTGGTGGTGTGGATAATGGTTGAGTTGATGTGGGAAATGTGATTATGGCAGTGGATTGAGAAGCATCTGTTGCAACCTCTGCTGTATCAACAGATGTTGACACAATAGTTGCTGTAACATCTGCTTGTGTGGATGTGAGTTGTGGTTTTGAAGATGTGATAGGTTTTTGAGAGGCAGAGTTTTATTGGTTGGACTGGTTTCAGGCTTAGTTTTAGGAGGTGTGGATGTTGGTTGCCTGGCTTTTCTAGCAGGAGCTCTTTTTGATGAAGTACCAACCTCTCCTTTTTCTTTTTGCTGATCAATCTTTTTCTCAACCAACACTCTGCTCTCCTCAATCACATTCTTCTTGTGACTAGCCCTTTCCTTGGCCACTAGTTCTTCAGTCAAATCAATCTGCTTTGAACCATCAGGCCTTGGGATATTTACTGTTGGTCTGGCCTTATCATCATCTATTGTTAACTTCTTTGGACCGAAAGGTTTCTCCCCCTTTTTGGCTTCATCTGTTGTAACAAATATAACCGTTGGAGGTGCATGGCCAGTGGTTGTGAGTATATGTGCTTTGATGGCTTTATGTCTGCTGCAGTGTCTTGATACCTTGATTCAAACATGTTTCAAACATTATTCACATGATGCTTGTGTTGTAATCCAAATAATGTTGTTGATGTTGAAATAGAGGGTTAAGAGCTTCTTTGAGATCAGCAATGGATAGAACAGAGGGTTGACTTTTTGTAGCTATCACCTGCTTTAGTAAGTCTTTGATTTCACCAACAAAGTTTTCTATTCTAGTCACTCTCTCCATCAAATCCTGGTATTTTAGATCATCACCTAATTTAATAGGTTCATCTAAACTCCTACCAGTGGTGGTAGTTATATCTATGTTATCATGAGCAGTGGTTTTAGGACCAGCTTCAAACATAGATGCCTCTTTGTCTTGGTACTGGGGACTTCCCACAATAGAGGTGACAGTTGTTGCCTCAGCAGTGTTGCCTTCAACCAAGTCTTATTAATGAAACCATTGTTCAACTGAGAACCAGGGAGTTCAGCAATTGTAGTGGCTGCTTGTGTTGAAATATCACCTAGGGTTACATGTACCCCAAGGGATGTTGCCTCTTCATTTGCTGATGGGGTAACAATGAATAAAGGATCGGACCCAGCCATTGGATGAAGTATATTCTCAGTAATAGGCTGTTGAGAAGTGCTGGTTTGTGTCTGAACTAATTCAATTGCATTCAGCAATGGTACAATTGTGGGTGGAAGTGAAGGTATTGGTGAAGGTGGTTGAGTAGAAAGCGACATTGCCCTGGGAGAGGGGCTGTGGAAGATAGACCCAAGTGGATCTAGATCTTCATAAAGTGGTGTCCCTGTGTCTACAACCTTTTCCTTTTGTGAGGAAGAAGGAGGAGTTTCAAAGCCGGTAGGAGATCTTTGAACCATCTGCTGTGAGAAGTAGCAGCAGTGGTTTGTGACTTTGGTGTTGTCACAGGGTTAACATCTGGGATCTCATATTCCAGAGGACCCTTTTTGGGTTTGGTGGGCTTTCTGGAGATTGTTTTGGTTTTCTTTTTGGAAATTTTTGGTGTGGGTTTCAGGGCAGCGCAGCGGTTGTGTAGCCCTGATCACCAAGAGCAGTGGGCTCAGTAGCAAGATGTTGAGATTGAACATTTTGTTCTGGTAAAACTTGCTCATCCTCCTCTACTTGTGTTTTCTCAACTTTATCTTGGTTTGTTATTCTGGTGAAAGTTTCATGATTAAGGCTTCTTGGATTAACCACAGTGCCAATTTTACTTGCAGAACCTTTAATTTGATCCTGTAAGTAAACACTCAAGAAACGTGGATGCATCAAAAAAGATTTTCTTTTTTCAATATTTTTAAAGTTATTCACAAGATCATTGAACAGTATCTGGGAGTAGTTCAAATCGGTGTCAGTTAAAATTGCATACCCTAGATATTGCATGTTCAATGGGATTTCATTGAAAGCAGTGGATTTTGCAGAGAGACAAGTAAGAATAATGTGAAAGAAAAATCTCATCTCAGCAAAAAAGTTAGGTTTAAAAATGGTCATACCTTTCATCTGGCCGATATAACATCTTTCCAGAAATTCTGCTTGGATCTCATTAATTGGAAATGACACAGGGTGTTGTATGTCATTTAACTTGAAAACTTGAGAGATCGATTGGGGGCTAATTTGCATCAACACTCCCCCTACTGTTGAAATTATTGTATAAGGAACACCATCAGCAGATGAGTGAACCTTTGCATTTTTCCAGAAATCATGAAGAGCATCAATGTAAATGGGGGCTTTGACGGTTAGCATGTGCAAGAATTTAGACTTTTGCAAAATTCGAATCATTGGATGATAATGAGTATTTGCGTCGTTTTCTTCAAGTATGGCAGTGTCGTTGTGTGGGGTTTTGATTATGAGAGTGAAAGGTGGAGGTTCTTCTTGCGATTTAGCTTTGGATTTTTAAGATTTTGATTTGGGAGCCATGGTGTTTGAGAGAAAAACTGTTTTGAGATTTCGAAATCGACACAGTTTAGGGTAACCATTGGTGAGATAAAACAGGGGTTTTATAAGGGTTTTGAAAAAGTGAACATGACGTGGCATCTGTTGCAAGATCGGATGGCTAACATCTGGCCACGTGTAACCTCTGATAAGAAAAGTAACCGTTGATGTGGCAAAAGATTGTTTTAGGACAGTGGTTTGGACAATACTGATTTTTGTTAACACTATCAGAGGATAGCCATCAGTGGTTTTGAAGAGGGGAAAAATAGAAGTCAGATGATAAACTGTATCAGTGGATAAGATTTTAAAGCCTATCAGAGGTTTTGAGCAAACAGATGCTGTGATCAGACTTTTAAAGATTTATTGAAAATTTTCAATTTTAAACTAGTTTTAAGGAATTTGTGATTTTCTGAAAACATTTT
Source organism: Scalesia atractyloides (assembly GCA_947069175.1). Lineage (NCBI taxonomy): Eukaryota > Viridiplantae > Streptophyta > Magnoliopsida > Asterales > Asteraceae > Scalesia > Scalesia atractyloides. Next base: position 53,742,707 of record CAMTDV010000016.1, on the reverse strand, counting down.
GATGCTATGTACACATGGATTTACAAGAAAACTTGTTTTTAATCCATGTTTAGCATACCAAGCCTTGAGATCAATTTTTCAAGGGTAGATGTATCCAATGCTTTGGTTTAAACATCTGTCCATTGATCTGAAGTATGGACATGATGCAAAGAAATCAAACCTTTTTCATAGCAATCTCTCACAAAGTGATGTCTGATGTCAATGTGCTTTGTAGTTGAATGAGAAACTGGATTTTTGATGATATTTTCAGCAGCTTGACTGTCCAATTTGAGTGGAGTCTTTAGTGCAATGATACAAAAATCCAACAACTGGTTTTGAAGCCACAAGAGTTGAGCAGTACAGCTAGCAGCAGCAATATACTCTACCTCAGCAGTGGATGTTGAAACTGCAACTTGCTTTTTGCTTTGCCAAGACACTAGACAATCACCTAGGAATTGACATCCTCCTGATGTGGACTTCCTTGTAGTTTTACACCCAGCAAAATCACTATCTGAAAAACCTGAAAGCTCAATATTCCCATTAGCTGGATACCAGATACCAAGTGTGGGAGCACCTTTTATGTATCTGAATATCCTTTTTTCAGCAATAAGGTCAGACTTACTTGCAAACATGATGTCTAGTCATGATGCAGTTAGGTACAATAAAGACCCAATCATGCTTCTATAAAGAGTTTGATCAACAAGGTCATCTTTACCATCAATGGTGACTAGCTTGGAGGTTGCCATGGGTGTGCTACATGGTTTACAATCATCCATATCAAACTTTTTAAGCAGCTCTTTCACATACTTGTTTTGATGGATAAATGTACCATTGTGCAAATGTTTAACTTGAAGACCAAGAAAACATTGGAGCTTACCCATTGCACTCATCTCAAACTCTGCTGCCATGAGTTTTCGAAACTCTTCACACATAGCAGTGCTTGTGGATCCAAAAATGATGTCATCCATATAAATTTGGACAAGCATCAAATCTTTTCCTTTCCATTTAAAAAAAAGGGTTTTATCTATTTTGCCTCTAGTAAACCCTATTGATAAGAGAAAAGTGGATAGAGTTTCATACCAGGCTCTTGGTGCTTGTTTCAAGCCATATAATGCTTTGTTGAGCTTGTTGACATGATCAGGATGGAATGCATCGTCAAAACCTGGAGGTTGACAGACATACACCTCTTCTTTGATTTTTCCATACAAAAATGCACTCTTTATATCCATTTGAAACACCTTTATGTTGTGGTTAGCAGCAAAAGCTAAGAACAGGCAAATAGCTTCCAACCTTGCTACAGGAGCAAAAGTCTCATCATAGTCTATACCTTCTTCCTGTCTGTAGCCTTGAACCACAAGCCTTGCTTTGTTTTTTACAACAATACCCCTTTCATTAGTTTTGCTCTTGAAGACCCACTTTGTGCCAATTGGACTTACATCTTTTGGCAGTGGCACAAGCTCCCAAACTTGTTGTCTTTTGAACTGAAGGAGTTCTTCTTGCATGGCCTCTATCCAGCTGTTGTCTTTCAGTGCCTCTTGGTACTTGACGGGTTTTATGAGTGATAGAAAACCAGCAACAAGACAAATATTTTGGGATTAGCTTCGTGTGAGCACCCCAGATTTGATGTTGCCAATAACTTGATCTGCTGGATGGCTTTTGAGATAAATCAAATCACCTTGGTATGGAACAATAGCATTTTGAGGTGATGGCTGCAAATGTGTATCATCTGAGCTAACCTCTGCTGGTGAAATTGAAGTATCAGCCACTGATGAGAATGGTGGTGGTGGTATTGGGGGTATAGAGGTAACATTATGATGATTTTGGTGCCCAGATGTAGGACTTTTATCAACAGATGTTTGATTTTGCGAACTGGCAGAGGTTTGAGGATCAACCATTGTTGATCCAGAAGTGGCAGAGTTTACACAAGAGCTTGTAGCACTTGATCCTCTGTTTGAAGAATAGGCTTTTGTTTGTGGAAGCACACAGTTATATCCTTGATCTTGATCTTCTTCAGATGATTGTGGTGTACCTGCATTGTCTAGCTTGATAGAAACATCAGCAAATGTGAATTTATCTAAATCAAAAAGCTCTGCAGGATTTGTTGGGATTTTCAGTGATGATAGTTCATTGAACTTCACATTCAAAGTTTCTTCAACACACTTTGTCCTAGAGTTAAAAACTCTGTAGGCTTTGGCAGTGGTTGAGTATCCCAGAAAATAACCACAATTAATTTTGGCTGTAAACTTAGATATAGAATCTTTTAAATTCAAAATGAAACATGGACAACAAAAAATTTTAAATTATGAAATCAGAGATTTGATTTTATACAAAATCTCATAGGCAGTCTTTTGATGCCTAGGGTTAATCAAATCTCTGCTTTAAACATAGCAAGCAGTGTTTACGGCCTCTGCCCAAAAGGACAGGGGTAAACCAGAATCTTCTAACATAGTTCTTGCTGATTCCATTAAGGTTCTGTTTTTTCCGTTCAACCACCCCATTTTGTTCTGGAGTTCTTGGAATGCTATATTGTCTAACAATTCCTTTTTACTCACAAAAAGCATCAAACTCCCTATTTTTAAACTTTGTTCCATTGTCACTTCTAAAGATTTTTACTATTAAATTGCTTTTCTACTTGTTTGACAAAGTTTTGCAAAAAGCTTGCAATTTCATCCTTAGAATAAAGAAAGAAGGTCCATGTAAACCTAGATAAATCATCAACTATCACTAGGCAATACCTTTTGTGTTTTAAGCTTATGATTTGCACTGGGCCAAACAAGTCCATGTGCAACAGTTGTAAACACTGGCTTGTTTTGGACTCTTCAATTGATTTTAAAGAACTTTTATGTTGTTTGCCTTTTAAACAGGAAACACAATGTTCATCACAGGAAAATTGATTATGAGGCAAGCCGCTTACAAGACTTTGTTTTGAGAGTGTGGTGATAGTTTTAAGATATGTGTGTCCAAGTCTTCTATGCCATAACTCAGTCTCTTTGCTAGAACTGAGAATAGGCATGTTCCAGACATAGGATTATCTTTTAACATATCTACCACATACACATTCCCACTTCTGTGTGCAGTGAGTTGTGCTTTGCTCTCAGCAATGATTTGATCAATCTTTTTTACAACCTCTGGTCCCACAATTTGACAAGTTTTCTTAGTGAAGAAGGATCCATAGCCTCTGTCACTCATTTGTGGGACACCAGCAGGTTAAATTTCAGATTGTCAATCAAATTCACATTTTCAAACTTGAGTTTACCAGCCAGAACCGACCCAGACCCTAAGACCTTTCCCTTTGAGTTATTACCAAAAGATATATCACCCCCCCCCCCATGAGCCATGAAGTCCTTGAGAAGGGCTCTACATCCTGTCATATGCCTGGAACCTCCACTATCTACATACCATAAAGCTATCAAGGAAAGTACAGGATCCCTGCACATCAAGTAAATAGATCAGTTAAAGTTGGTCTCCATAGCCAAAATGGCTTTGGATGGGGTCACAGATGGTCCAGCCTCAAGTCTAGGACAATGGTCAGTGGTTTTGAAATTTTCTTGTAACATCTGCTCTTGACCATTACCTATCAGATGATTGTATCCATAAGGGTGCCTGTTTACTCTTTGCTTTGAAGGCTTTTTGTAGCCTTCATAAGCATGAGGAACCTTTTTATAAGTAGGTTGGCCATACCCTCTTGGAAATGAGTTTGAAGGTGGAGCATCTGTCACTTGCACCTCTCTTTGAACAGTGGGTTTAGCTAAGGCTTTTATAACAGATGTTTCAATTGGTTCAAAACTCTGCTTAGATTTATTTCCAATAGAACTTGAACTTTCTCTTTCAAGTGCTTTTGCCTTGATCTCTTTTACCTTTTGTTCATAGTTTTTGAGATAGGCACACTGTTGAGTTGAGTGATTTGTTTTGCTGCAGATGGTGTATTTTGAAGAGTTTTTGATAACACAAGTTTTGTTAATGTCATAGGCTTTTAAAAGAAAACAATGTGCAGCCACATGATTCTTTTTTCACAAAATTCACAAAACAAGTTTTTAATCTTTACTCTTCTTTTCCTATCGGACTTTTTCTCAGCAGTGGTTGTAACCTCTGCTGGCACATCTTTTATAGGAATCACCAGTGCTTTTGGGGCTTTAATACCATCAGTGGTTGTCAAGTCCATTTGCTTAAAGTGATATCACATTCATCTGACCAGGTTGGTTTAAACTGATATTTTTCAATTTCTTTATCTTTTGTTGAAACCTCTGGTTTTTCCAAAACAATTTTATTTCCAGCTTTATCTGTGATTTTTATCTCTTCACCAGCCAAATTTGTAGGGACAACTTCAACCAACTCAGAATCAATTTCTGCAACATTTTTTCTCATTTTGGTCATAGGCTCTAAAACCTACACCAAACTTGATGTTGCTCTTGATCTGAGCATCAAGCATAATTTCATAACCTTTGCAGGACTCAACCCATTTTTCATAAGTGATTTGGGTTTCTTCTAACTCTTTTTTACAAACCTGGTATTTTTCTACCATAGTTTGGAGTTGGTCCTTGGTTATGCTTGATTCATGTGTTAGGCTACTCATTTCCGAATCCTTTTCACTTAACTTTGATTTTAACTCTTTAAACAATTTTTCAAAATTAAGTTCATCTTCTAAAATTTTGTTTCTCAGGTTTTCATTCACCTTTTTTATGTTTGCAAAAGCAGTGATACATTTGTCAGAACATAGATCTTTAAGGATCTGAGGTGATACCTTTGTAGCAGCCATAAGAGTACAATCACACTCATCTTTACACACATCAATGTTCCATGGGTCAGTAGGAGAGTTCTTTTCCTTATCAGCAGCATTTTCTCTTTCTTCACTTGAAACCACTGTTTCATCACAAACTTGAACTTCATCAGATTTTGATACTATCTCCACAGATTCAACACCTTCATCAATTGTCTCTAAGGCCATTAAACAAAATTCTTGTTCAACATCATTTTTGGCCATTAAATCAAAGTTTTCATCAGTCAAATCCTCAGGCAAACTGCTCCAGTCAACATAACTTTGTGTGAAAAAGCTTTGTTGACCAACCTCTGCTTGACTAGCAGTGGTTTGAGCAGGTTGTGTAACAATGGGTGCTTGTTGTACAAGCACTTGAGGATGTGATGGTGCCTGAACATATTGAATTTGTGGAGCAGTGGATTGAACATAATGCACTGGAACAGTGGTAGCAGGGTGTGCAAAATGGGCAGTGTTTTGAACATGTTGAGAAGGGCCATATTGGGAATAATGAGCAGTGTTTTGTGTGTGCTAAGGTCTAGGGCCAGGATGAGTCACTATTGGTCCAAAACTTTGAGACCTGCATTCTCTGACAAAGTGTCCTAGCCTATTACACTTATAACACTTTACTTTTGATTTATCCAGCCCAACCTTCAACCCCCCATGCAAACCTGGGAATTTTGTACCAGTTCTCTTGTAAAACTTACTAGCCCTAACACTCAATAAGGCCAGTTGGTGCAAAATATCCATTTCTTCAAGATCAGAAGGTTCAATGTGTTGCAAATCATTCAGCTCAAAGGATAGTTTGTCAGAGGTTTGGCTTTCCCCACTAGCAGCAAAAGCATAGTTGGGTGCATATGTTTCAGATCAAAAGTTCCCACCAGATGTAATATCTATATAGTGATCATAACTTTGGTCCTTACTGCTGCCAAAACCCTCTTCTTGGCCAAAAAGAGTTGTATTACCCAATGAGTAATCATCAGTCATTTGCCAGAATCTTGCAACTTCTTTTTCTGGTTTAACTCTCTCTCATAAGTGAGGAGTATCCCATGAAGTTGTGTCAACGACATTTCTTTAAACCCAACAGATTTTCGCGTTACATAAGCTACGTCTCCCACTTATCTGGTAACGATCTAAGGAAACTACTATTGACAGTCGAATTAGGAAAAACCACGTTAACCAGTCTAAGTTCACTGATGAGACAGCTGTAACATTCAAATTGTTGTGTTAGAAACTCTCCTTTCAAGTGACAAAACGTTTCATACTGCTGATATAGAACTTCTCTATTACTTTCTATCACTTCCTCAGTCCCACCAAATTGCTCCTAAGTGCATCCCTTAACTCCTTTGCACTATTGCAATGGAGTAGACCAGCATAAATTTCATTTGGTAAGGCCGAAGCAACTATGCTAAATGCCTTAGCATCCAATTCAATTTTCTGGAAATCCTGCTCCGAAAAGTTTTCAGGATTTTTTGGCACTTGTTTGGTTGGATCTTCTGTGTTTGGAACCATTGGAATGTGAGGTCCATAAGCAACAGATCTCCAGCAACTGGTGTTTTGCTGGGCAAGGATGTGACCCATCCGTCGTTGTCAAATGAAATATTCATTTCTTTTGAGCATCGGCGGTTTGAACAAGGATCCAGAATTGGCATCCTGTGTGTTTTGAGACATTTTCAGTTGATTTTTTTTCAGATTTTGTTTTTAAAAACTTTGAACGTAGTAAAAACTCTAAATATCAAACAAAAATAACCAAACTGATTAGCAAGAGAGCTGATCTGTTCGAACCAAATCGATTGTTAGATCGAATTTGATGAATCAAGCTCTGATACCAATTGTTAGGATCTGAGTTTGAATTACTTGTAGTTTTTGTTTCAAAGATGGAAATTGATTGAATTAAAAGAGATTTGCAGCGGAATAAGTGGAAAACTTTTACTACAAGCAATGGTCGTTTGTTTTCATCATCATCATGCTTTCAAGTTAATTACTTGCATGTGATTCACAAACTCCCCCTCAGCCTTTGCAATTACAGTTTGGTAATGAGAAAATGCAGAGAAGATGATATGCGAAAGTTGATCTTTTAAGAGACAAGTTTAAAGGTTACAAGAGTTGCCTATTTATACTAACTATCTAACCTCTGAGCATGTTTGATGACATCAGGGTTGATAGTGACAGAAAACAATATGTAACTAACTCTAAACACTGCTTATACTAACTATCACTGCTTGGCATTCGTTACATTGATTAACTAAGCTAATGACTAAACTCCGATTCCTATCCTTTGTCCTTGTTAACTCTGGCAGACCTTGAAGCTTTGTGAAGGCAGATGATAGGATGAGCAGTCTTTATCGAAAGCAGTGTAAGTATATCAGAGGATGTAACCTCTGATAGTTGAACCAAAGCTCGAATAGTGTTATTTAGCTTTATATCATCTGTTCCTTTTATAGGGTTCAATCCCAACAGTATTCCATACCACCTGTACAATACTTGTACTTCAAAATTTAATCTTCATTTTTCAGATATTTCAAGTTCAAATTAATGACCTTGAAACATTTAACATTCAAATTCTTTTTCAATTCATTTAATTTTTCAATTTTTGAAATGAAATCCACTTAGTTGATCAAGTCCAAGTAAATGACCTTGATTAACTAATTTTGTTTACCAAGTGCAAGTTAATGACCTTGGTTAAACCCGTTATGAACACCTGATATTATCTTCAATTTTAAAGATTCAAAATGAACTTTTTTCTTACCAGACTTCGATGATCCGTTCTCCAACATTGGCTCGTTGAAAATCTTTTTAGATTTAAAAAGTAAGTAAAGTATTTACAGAACTTTTAACAAGTAAAGTAAACTATGTACAAACATATTTACAGACATATTTTTGTGAATTCGTGTCTAAGGATCATATCAGTTTGATTGAGACAAATCACCAGTACCATTGACCTTTTTGAGACTTTAAGTTCTAAACTCGTTTACCTAGATTGTCGATATATTTGACCTTCTAAACTTTATCACGTTTCTTAATTGTTCCAAGATATGTTAGATAAGAATTATGAAACTTGACTTAACTATGGTTCCCACCTCTTAAATATACTCCCAAATCCAGATTCCCTAGATTTCATCTTACAAGTGAGTATAGCGTAACTGATATCTGTATTCTAGTTATGCGAGACCTTGAGAGCTCAGGTTAATACTACCGTACAGACAAAGAGATTAAGGCTCATCTTTCAGGTGTGTTCCACTTAAGGAATCTTTTCAGCATTGCAAATGATTAGATCTATCGATTTTTTTAAGTTTGCATGCTATTTTGGGGTTTTTAGCAAAAGCATTATAGAAGTTCTAGGCTATTGCTTCCGCAAAATCAGAAGAACTTGTATAATACCCCAGATATCAACTATCTATAGAGACCTCGTTTCTCAGAATCAGGCAACCCTTCAATCGAAATTTCGGAGTACTAAGTCCATATATCCAAGATGTGTTAATCCACAAGATTAAGCAGTTGTAAAATTTAGTTTATATCCCGGAAACAATTTACTGAACGTGTAAAGCCTATCGACACATCCACAGTAAGACTTGTTTATCATTTTTAAATATTACAATTCTTTAGCATACTGTGATAGTCCACTGATGTACTATCGTTTCCTTTTTGACAACAAATTCTTTTAGTCTTTTTCATGTTTTGTACTTTTTGAATTTTTTCAATGTTTTTGAATTTTCAACTTTTTCATATGTTTTTTTATTTTTCAACAATTTTTAAAATTTTCTTACTCCCCCTAAAATCAAAAACATATGTTTGAATTTTAGATTTTTTAATAAATTCTATTTGAAAAATATAACCAACCAATGTGGATCCCGTGACCTTGTCATTCGCTCCTTTTTCTCAATCTGTATCTGCAATTGTATAACAAACAATCATTAAACTCATTTACCACTTGTAAAACCAGTTTGAACTTGTAAGAACTTTGAAATCAGTTTTTCTGATCAACGGTATGGATTTTCATAATTTTGATTTTTCTTCAAAACTTTTCTTCTTAACTACTCCCCCTCAAAATGACAGATTTTAACATTCTAGATAAGCTAAACCGATATGGAGCTCCGCAATCCAGAATCAACTTTTGATCAAGTAGATCTTGGAACTCCTACACATGAAAGGATTTGGTTAAAAAGTTCAACCCAAGCCTTCTTGGTCTTGGGTTTTGGATATAACTCCTCATACACCTCTTCGTAATCACTTTCGTATGCTCTTTGATAAGCATATTCATCATCACAACCTTCAAACTCATAATCAACTTTACTTTTATATTTCTTGATTGATTTGACATTTTCAGTTTTATCACAAACAACCTTCATTTTTCAGGTGATTTCTTTTTAGAAATCCAAGCTTGAGAATTAACTCTAGCTTTCTTGATATAAAACCTAGAATCATTGTTTGACTTTGAAGTATTTCCTTTTTGAAAAATTGAATTTTCAAATTTTGATTCATTTTTAGGTTTTATTTCAAGATTGATTCAACATTACATTTCATTTCTTTTAAGTCACTGTTTCTTTTTACAATCCTAATTTGATCATTTTCATATTGCTTTTGTTTTACCTCTCTTGAAACTTCTTTTCTTCGGGGATACACAAGCTTAGACTTCGGACAATTGCGAGCAATGTGACCAGCTTCATTGCATTTGAAGCAAGTCCGAGTATCATGAACATTTCCAGTAGTGGGTTTTACTCCACCTGTGGACTTGGTCTTAGCCTTGTCCCGAAGTTCTTTTTCTTTCTTGAATTCATCGTTTGACTTCTTACCGATCAAGTTTTCTTCCTGAACCGTACTCGTTCCGTACACAAACTTTATGTCTTTACCTTTGTATTCCTGGAATGTTGACTTCTGACTCTTCTTCGGTTCATCTTCAGTTTCTTCCAAACCTAAACCTGCTCTCATTTTCTCAGGAAAATCACCACTGTTTCTACGGTAATTGTTAAAATTCCGTTTTGGTTTAGAATAAAACTTCTTTTCATTTTTCTCGAGATCATCTGATGAGACTTCCACAAGTTTAAATAGTTTATCAATTTGATCTTTTTCACATTCTGAATCGGAAATCTATCATTGAAATATAATCTATCAGATTCCTTAACCTTGTACATGACAACGTTAGGATCATCACTTAGATCATTTTCTGATGATGTATCGTCACTTTCGGATTGTGAAGCAGAACTGTTTGAACTCGAGTTGGCGCTTTTAAAGCTGTCGTCATCAGAATCATTTCCCAAAACATTCTTTACCACATCTTTTACCACCGATTCATTGTCATGGTTTGATTTTGTAAAGTCTACGTCAATGTTCTCAGGCAATTTAACTTTCTTTTCTGAAAGAAGTAAAAGATTAAATGCCTTTCAATGTCATCATCTTTCTTGCAACAGTAACTTGCAAGAAATGATGGAGGAACATTTCCATAAACTTTACGCTTTGATTTATCAACATTATCCTCTGACTTGATCGTAGGAAGAATGTGATCAATGACATATGCGTTTGTGGTGTAACTTTTTAGTAATTTTCTGACTCTTTCTGTTTCTATTTTCATTTCATGAAACTCACGCTTTATTTCAGCAATTGTATTAATGTACATGTTAATTGCCTTTTGTTTTTCAATAACTGTGGCATTTAACATGGTGACATTAGCGTTGAGTTCACTGTTAGCTCTTTCGACATGTTTATATTTGCCTGATATTTTGTCATAAGCTTCTTTTATGGTTCTGTAATCATAACGAAAGTTTTCATTATGCTCAGTCAGTTCTCTTATGACTTTGACTTTATCCAAACAAGGTTCACAAGGACTTGCGCACTTTGTGCAAGGTTTTTCAACCTACACAACTTTCACAACTTCCTTTTCAGACATGCTTACCTCAGCTTTTACCTTTTCAGCTTCTGCTTTCAACTTTTCTTGCTTTTGCGTCTCAAGGTAAGCTATTCCTTCTTCCTCTGTTTGTTGCATGTATCTTTCCATAACTGCATTCTCCAGGACAGCTTCTTCCTCAGCTCTCTGCATTAATGCTTCTTGAATAGCATTTTCGATAGCAGCATCCACAAATGATGTATCCAATTCATTCACAACCTCTGCCATCATAGCAACACCAGTCTTCTTCCGATGTATTTGTTCCAATCGAAACCATCGTCTTCATGATTAGCAACAAGAGCTTGTTCGGCTTTTTTTGCAGGTTTATCTTCAACTTCAACTTGTGTTCTATTCGGATATGATTTGTATTGCAGCGCTTTCTTGTAATATTCATTACTGGTTCCAAAAGGGTTTTGGTTTCCACTTGCTTCTTGGTTATGGCATTCACGTTTGAAGTGCCCTTTTTCCAACATCTGAAACAAGTAGCTTTCGTTTTGTCGAAACCAAGTTTATTGCTTGAGTTGCCAATATCCCTTCTAGTGAGTGCTACAAACTTTGAAACTCTCCGGATATTTATGCTAAGGACCATTTGATGTCCATCAGTTCCAACTCTTCCTCATCTACCTGATCATAATCCTCAGCTGTCATTTCAGGATTTCCGATCTTTCCGGCAACAAGACTTTCATACGATTCCAGAACTGTAGCAAGAAGTGCTATGTGCTGTTTCGCAATTTTTTCAGGAAACACATTCTTTAAATCAAGGCTATGTTGTACTGGAAAACATTTGAATTAGAAGTGGATTGGCTTGTCTGATGAGATTGACTTTGAGAAGAAGAACTTGAACCAACATATGAATAACCAGTGTTTGGAGAATACTAATTTTGTGACGACCGATCTGATGTATTCATGTTTGCACTAAATGCCGTTTGGATTTTTGGACTTTGAATCGGAGTATCTGGAACACCACCTTTGTAATAAACTCGGACATCCTGAACAACATTAGTGTTTTTGGATTTTGCAATCTTCTTCAATTCCATTTCATGACCTTCAAGTTTTTCAATGAAAGATGACAACTTCAAATGTCTCCAAGATGGACTATTCTTTAAAATCATCAGATACATGTCCATTCTCCTTCTGGAAGTGCATCGGCCAGCTTCTTAATTTGCTCTTTGTTAGTTCTCTTGATATCATGTCTTCGCATCTGGACCATGAGGTGACAATATCTATCAATCATTTGCTTCATTGTCTCTCCTTTGATCATCGTGAAGATCTCAAATTCTTTCTTTATCAAAGCTTTTTTGCTTTTGATCATTTCATTACTTCCTGTTGAATATTTCGCAAAGAGAATTCCATAATTCTTGAGAAGTATCATATTCTGGTAATAATATCAAGATATCTTCTTTGACAGATTGTTGTATCAAGCTGGTCATCTTCTTTTCAGCAACATATTTCTCTTTGTCAATCGCTGAAAACTTGTTCAACAGAAGATCTTGATCCGTTCATCTTTGGGCCATGTATAACCATCTTCAATCGCAACCCAGCTATTGAATTGATTCGCTTGAATCCAATTAACAAACTTTTCTTTCCATCCCTTGAAACTCATCCATACTCATCAACTTCGACGGTTTCTGATTAGTACCCATTTCATTATCGAGGTTCATCTGGTTAACCGCAATTGAATTTGACGTTGAGGCTTGTGCTACTCCAGCTGCAAACGCGTTATGAAAATCTTCCATTTTGAAAATCTGAGAATACAATCAAAAACACTTTGACAATTGATTAGCAACAAGCAAGTTTGGTCGAACTTGTGTCAAAACAGATTTTGAAATCAAGTTTCAACAAGTTCGGTCGAACTTAGATAACAATTTTCAGAATTTTATCACTTATACTCAAGTTTGGTCGAACTTGGTATTTCTTTTGAAAAGAAAAAAAAATCACACTTCGAGCGAACATGTGTAACATTTCAAGACAAATAACTAAGTTCGGTCGAACTTAGGTAATATTTCAATGAGTTCTTTAAGTTCGGGCGAACTTGTGAATAAAATTCAATGAAATTAGATCAAGTTCGGTCGAACTTAACCAAAAATATTGAAATATCCTTCAAGTTCGAGCGAACTTCTCACAAAAAAAAACTTGAAAAACCTATCAAGTTCGGTCGAACTTAATGAAAATCAGTAAGATTTTAATCAAGTTCGGTCGAACTTGATGTTAAGTTCGGCCATGAGTTGTTCCAAAATCATGGTTTTTGCAACTTTTTGATGTCAAAACGTTTGATTTTAGCATCCAAACTCTCAGGGGTTTACCGCGAATGTATTTAACATGACATATTCAAATTGGACAAAATTTGACCGTGAATTCTTCGTTTTTGTTCAAAAGTTAAGAAAAATAGTAGAATGGAGATGAAAAGAGAGATTCTTATCTTGATTTCAAAAAATTCAGGTATCCAGGCTCTGATACCACTTGTAGGAACGTCCACATTAGCACGGGAACCTAAATTTGTTATCTATTGTCCGATTAGGCGGAAACTAATGACAAGTTAACCAAATAACAAGAATTACTCGTTTAATAGTTGTTTTTCATTGATCTAAAGTTCAATACATTCGACATCCAGGTCCGACAGAGCTTCGCCGCCTCTGTGCCAAAATATCTCCTAGTTACAAATGAGATCAACATGCTAGCTATTTATAGGAGATGAAGTTCGCTAGAGGATGAAGTGAGTTCGGGCGAACTTGCCTTAGCAAGTTCGGCCGAACTTGATAATCCAAGAAACTCTCAAGCGAACTTGACCCTATTCACATAAATACTCCGTATTGCTAGCCTAATCAATTATATTCTATACAGACTCGATAAAAGACTATTCTAAAGACATTATGCACCAATAGACTCTCTCTTGGATATTTACTTTGTCTTGTTCGGTTTTAGAAACTTTTGTTTATTCCAGACTCGTTCTCATGTAATGACGAAGACAACAGACATATGCACCAACAATATTCTGAGTTGGGGTTGGTTTAAGAGCTGAACGTATATGAAATCAAAAGGGAATTTGGAGTGCAATACTTCAAGTATCTTGCTAATTTCAAGACTTTACCATATTGGGATGTTGAGGAGCTGGTTCCGACTGTGAATGTTATATATCAGATGAAGTACATTGATCAGTTGTTATGGAAGATGATCAAGTATGAAGCGGTAAAAGGATTTAACTATTGGAAGCCATTTATTCCAGGTCATTGAATCAAAACAAACAAGAAAACAGGGGAGAAAGACATAACTTTGTTAATGAAGCGACCTAGAGCCATGAGAAACATGCCGTTGACGTCGATTGAGCAGAACTTCTATCCATTGTTCAAGTGGTGGCAGATAGATCCAACTACTTGTGAAGCTGTTATTGTGTTACGATTTGAAGAACACTTGGATATTTCAAAGGAAAGAGTTGAGGTATTGGGATTTCAAGCCATGAGAGGATTATGGAGAGCGATCAGGATTCTAGATCCAATGTGGCTTGTTACTGTTCCAGAGAAGATATCAAAACCTTGTTCTACAGCAAGATTCTATTTGAAGAATGTGAGAAGGTACAAGCTATGCAGTATTAGAAAGTTGTGAATGTTTTCTATGCAAGAGAAGTAAATTTAGGGAAGATGTGGCAGACAAAGTGGAGGGATCTAAAGAGAGTTGAATTTCTAAAAGCTATTCATGAGAAAACTAGAAAGGGAAGTATTAGAAGATTTCAGTACATGAACAAAGTGCCTCGTACAGATTAGACACCGGATCCTAAGCAAGAACGACGAAAGAAGCCATTCAAGAACTTCTTCAGTCGTGTGCGTTAATGTTTATTCGAAGACAGAGTTTTGAAGACTGATACAAGATGAAGACGATATCCAAGGGGGAGTCTGTTGGTGCGCAATGTCTTAGTCTTATATCAAGTCTGTATAGAATAGAGTTGAATAGGCTAGCGATATGAAATATGACTTCTTCAGAGATAGATTTCTCCTCAGCAACTTGCTCCTGAGAACTTCCGTCAAAGTGACCTGCAAAACTATCACATGAGTTAGGAGATAAAATGCCTTGATTCTGCATGTGAATGTACTCCTCTTCCTCCTATTGTTGTTGCAGATACTGTTCCAGCAAAATATTCTCTATCGCAACAGCTTCTTCGGCAGATGTATCTTCAACAATCTTAGCCATTAATGCAACTCCGGTCTTCTTACCGATATAAGAATTCCAATCGAAACCATCATCTTCGTTTGATGCAACCATGGCTTTCTCAGTGTTGTTGTTGTTTGGCTTTTCGTGGATCTCAACTTGTGTCTTCTTTGGGAAAGGCTTGTATTGAAGAGATTTCTTGTAATACTCATTCCCTCCACCAAATGGACTTTGATTGCCCGTGGCTTCATGATTTTTGCATTCTCTCTTGAAATGACCTTTCTGTCGGCATCTAAAACACGTGACCTTCGATTTGTCGAACCCTAGCTTGTTTCTTGAATTTCCGATATCTCGGCCAGTGAGCGCAACAAACTTTGTCACTCTTCGAATGATAGAAGCTAGTGACCACTTGATATCCATTAGCTCAAGCTCTTCTTCGTCCACCTGATCGTAGTCTTCGGCGGTCATCTGGGATTTCCGATTTTCCCAGCTACAAGAATTTCATATGATTCTAGAATAGTGGCGAGAAGTGACATATGTTGTTTTGCAACTTGTTCAGACGCAACATTGTTTAGATTCACAGCAATGTTACACTTGTACACGTTCGGATAGAATTCGTTTGTTGATTCTGATTTGCTTGACTCTGATAAGAAGCATTTGACCCTGTGCTTGAAAATGAAGACTGTGGACTTTGATCATTTTGAGGATATGATTGGTTCTGATTTTGCGAAGAAGAATTCATGTTTGCACTGAATGCTCCCTGAATCTTTGGACTTGAAATGTTGTCATGCATTCCGGTTTTGTAATACAGACCAACATCTTGAACAACATTCGCATTTTTAGATTTTGCGATCTTTAGAAGTTCCATTTCATGGCCTTTGAGTTTGTCGATGAATGTAGACAACTTGAAGAATTCCCAATTAGCACTTTCTTTCAGAACCATCAGGTAAGTAGTCCACTCTCCGTCAGGTAATGCGTCTGCAAGCTTATCGATGTATTCTTGTTCCGTCTTCTCAAGACCATGTCTTCTCATTTGGACTTTTAGATGGCAGAAACATTCAATCATCTGTTTCATTGTCTCTCCTTTCAACATGTTAAAGATATCGAATTCTTTCATAATGAAATCTTTCTTGCTCTTGATCATATTCGCGCTTCCTTGATACTTCTTTTGAAGCGAGAGCCAGAGTTCTCTTGCAGTCGTGTATTCAGGTAGCAGGACGAGAATATCTTCTTTAACGGATTGTTGAATGAGACTGATCATCTTTTTCTCAGCAATGTATTCATCTTTCTGAATTGTGGAGTACTTGTACTTTTCCAGAACTTGCTGATATTTGTCCAACAGAACTGTATAACCTTGCTCAATCGACACCCAGCCTAGGAAGTGCATGGCTTGAACCCAATATGTAAACTTCTCCTTCCATCCTTCATACTCATCCATGCTCATTAGCTTTGGCGGTTTAACAGTCGTGCCCATCTCGTTGTCAAGATTGACTTGTTGGATCATGTTAGCATTTGACGAACCCACTCCGGACATATAAGCTCTTTGAATATCATCCATCACGAATAACGAGACTCGTACGCCGAAAGCAATTCAAAACTTTTGAAAACAATTAGCTTTACTACAGGTTCGGTCAAACTTGTAGTGTAATGAAGAATTCAGATTTTTCTATCACAAGTTTGGTCGAACTTGTGAATTTCTTTGAAAAATTCCTCTTGAACTTCGGTCGAACTTGCATTTGTATTGGAAAATAACCTTGAGTTAACCTCGAGCGAACTTATCAAATGAATTTTGATGAGAAATTAGCAAGTTTGAGCGAACTTAGCTAAAAATCCTTGAATTTTATCAAGTTCGGTCGAACTTGATAGAATATCAATGAAAATTTAGTAACTTCGAGCGAACTTCACAAAAATCTATCAAAAACACCTCAAGTTCGAGCGAACTTGATAAAAACTCACTGAAAAAGTGACTTTTTAATACAAGTTCGGCCGTACTTGGCTAACAAGTTCGATCGAAAGGGTTTTGGAAAACATGGTTTTTGCTCAATTTTGTCAACAATTCGTTTGATTTTGGTCTCCAATCTTTCAAGGGTTTATCTTTGTTGATTTTACATGATATATTCAAAATTGAAAAGATTTTGACCGTGAATTCTTCATTTTTGTGAAAAAGTTAAGAAAAATAGAAGAATGGAGATGAAATAGAAGTGTTCTTGTCTTGATTACTATCAAATCAGGCTTTTCTAGCTCTGATACCACTTGTAGGACCGATCCTTGATGCTAAGGAACCTAAATTGGATATCTAACGTTCATAATAGCGGAAATATTACGACGTTTTACCAAAGAAAAGAATTAATCAGTTAATAGTCAATTTTATTGATGTAACAGTCAAGAATCCATATTGACAGAGCTTCGCCTCGAAAATGCCAAAGTTACAAATGAGTGAGGCATGCTAGCTATATATAGAAGTCTAAGTTCGCTGGAAGAGGGTGTAAGTTCGCCCGAACTTGCCTTAGCAAGTTCGGCCGAACTTGACTACACATAAATCTCACGGGCGAACTTGACTACTATTTACATAAATATTTCATATTGCTAGCCTATTCGACTCTATTCTATACAGACTCGATATAAGACTAAGACATAGACATTATGCACCAACATAGAAGAGGAGGAATTCATTGCTAATGAGTTTGACAAACAACAAAGTAATATACTGCTTAAACGTCTCTTCCTTGAATTGATTAACATGAAGCGATTACAGACGAGTAAACAGTTGGACAGGGCTTCACCTTAGTCACCACAAAAACAGCTAACCATCTGAGAACCCAAGTCACCTATTTGTAGGCTGACATGACTCGCACAAGTGACTCATATGAGTGGCCATCCATACGAGTGACCAAATGTCACTCGTACGGGTGAGATAATCACCCGTACGAGTGAAGTACAAAACGTAATTTAACTTAAACATTTGACTACACAAATCCCTATTACATGACTGACTCATCGTAGACGTAGGCAATAGAAATTATGCACCAACATATTCAGCAGCGCAAGGCAAAGGTAAAGGTGTATCTGAAGGAATCACGGAACCGTTAACGATTGATCCACTACCAACTGGTGAAAGTTCAAATATTGTTGAATAACCTCTGATGGGAATGATTGTGGTAGGTCAAGTAGTTGATATTGCTCATAATCCTGTGTTACAAAGGATTGCTGAGCTACGACGTCTGAGAGCCGAACGTGCTAAAGCGGCAGAGGTTGAAAAAGATGATGAAAAAATGATGATGAAAATGTCATAAAAAGATACGACATTCTGCAGTACAAAAATTACAAAAGATTCCCAGGAGGAACACCACCTAAAGTCGAGTCTTCATCTCTTTCTCTGTATGGAAATACTAACCTGAGCTCTCAAGGTCTCGCATTCGCCCCTTTACAAATATCAGCTAGATATATTCACCTGTGAGATGAAATTTAGGGAACTTCATGTGAGTGTAAGATCGGACCCTAACTCGTGAGCTTCCGGTGAGATTTTGCTCAGCTAACAGAGGCAGAATTCATTGTTAACCGAGTGAACATACAAACAACAAGTATGATGATTACTGTTAAACACGTCTGAATCTTGTATTAATCAACTTCGAAAAGATTACAGACTCGATCAGGGCTTTGCCTCTGATTAACAAAACAACATACCTAACAACATCCCAAGTCACCTATTTATAGGCAAAACATGATAGCACCAAGTGATTGGGACCAAGGAATTTTCGTGCGAAAATTCTCAATAATTTTCGTGCGAAAATTCTTTAATACAAACAAAACATAACTTTCAAACTTTAACTTTTGACACTGCGAAACCCTAACTTACATCAGACTCGTCCTAGACGTAGGCAATAGACATATGTGCACCAACAGACTCCCCCTTGGATGTTGCCGTAGTCTTGGACAGTCTTCAAAACTTATCTGCAAAAAAATATTCAAACACATTTAACTTGATTATCCGAAAAAGTGTTTAGGAGGCTTTCGACGCTCCTCAGAAGCAATAGGAGTTTGATCTGTTGGAGGAGGTCGATTGTATGTGTTGCCAAACTTGAATCTGTCTTGTTTGGCTAGCTTTCATCTTGCCTCGATCCTTTCTTCCTTCTTATCTACCTTTCTCTTCTCTTTGGCTTCAAGCTTTCTCCAGGGTGTGTTCCAATTTTTACCTGAATTAACATTGTTAGCATGACACACGTTTACAATTCGCTGGAACTGCAAAGCCTGCTCCTTATCTTTTTTTCATAACTGATCTTGATGAAGAATAGTCTTTCGATATCTTTCTCGGAGCAATTTATAAGCCACATTGGATCCAAAACTTTAATTGCACGCCACAACCCATAAATTCTTTTGTGCATGATCACAGTTTCTGATAAATCTTCAGACATATCCCATGATCCATCATCGGGCACTACATAGATAACCGCCTCACCAGTGCTTGAATCATAGTGCCACCATTTGAAGATCTTGTGAAAATCTTGTTCCATCTTTTTCAAAGGCATGTTCTTCATAACACATGGACGTTTGACAATCAAGGTCACATCTTTCTCTTGCGTGACTGGATCAATCTTTGTGATAGTACGCGACTTGTGTGGTTTCCAGTAGTTGAAACCATGAGCAGCTTCAAACATGATTACCTTCCAAAGATGTTGATCATTTGGCCTCAACTTCATACTGAACGTCTTGGTTTGTACTAACTCCTTCACATCCCACTCAGGCAGAGTCTTTATATCATCCAGATGTTTGAAGTATTGAACTCCAAACTTGTGTTTTAGTGCATAAACAGCCAGCTCCTCAATCCAACCCTAACTGATAATGTCACCCAAAGATGCATCAGGGTCTCTGGTGAAGAAAGCTAATGGACGACGGAACTTCCTCTCTGGAGGCATTTCTTTGAACCAATTTTTATTCAGTTCAATGATCTCTTCTTTTGATGGTGGTTTAGGAGCCATCCCTTCTTTCACTGCCTCTTCCACTTTGCGCTTTAGCAGATCGTCATTTATTTCAGAAGACATTTCAGCAAAGGTTGGAAACACATCTGTTCCTTCACCTGTATATGTTGCCGCTTCATTATCGTCATCTGAATCCCAATCTTCAATAATCACTCTGTCATAATCGTTTGCCTGTGGGACATCTTCAAATACATAATCATTTGGCTATGAACTTGTGTTCTTCAATTCTTCCTCAAAATCGAACTCAAATGTTTCTTCATCTATTCCCAACATCTTAGCGAGATCAACCTTTGAGTAGTTATGAACATACTCTCCTTCTTCGACATCGTGCTCAAGATAAATGACTTTAGGCTTTGACATTGTCTCTTCAACAACGTTCTTCGACTCCCCCTGAACCTGTTCATCTGTTAGTTCAAATATAGAGTCATTCATGTAAGCATTAATCATCTTTTCATTATCAAACAAATTAAGTACAGATTCGATTCCTTCCCCCACTAACCAGTCAAACGTTCCATCAACCATATCATCAATCTCTTTCTCTAACTTCCTCTGAGCTATTGCCTTTTTTTGGTCATCGACTCTAGAATTCTTTCGCCCAGAAGTACAAACCTCTTCTCTTCATCAACAGCTGGATCATAAACAACCATTTCAGAAGATACAGGCACGGATTCAGCTTCCGGCGTAGTTGGTTCAATCAAAAGATCCGAAGAAACCACAGCTTCATGCTCAGGCTGGCTGATTATAGGAATGTCATCAATCTTGTGCTTTCCTTTGCCTTCAGCATCTGATAAAGCTTTTGAAGCTTGTTCTCTTTCAACAACTCTTTGCCTTTCCTCCTCTCTCTCTCTATCTTCTCAATCTCATCTGCTAGAGAGATGCCCAGAGTTCTAACAAGTATTTTCTTAATTAAATCAATCTGCTTGTTGTTTGACTCTCTTTCGGCTTCATACTCTTCCATTTTCTTTATCATTCATTGATTTTCTGTTTCGTAGCTCTTGAGAGTTGCCTTCAAATTTTCTCGCTCATTCTCTAACACTTTAATTCTCTCCTCATAAACACAGACCTACTTTGCTACTTGAAATAATTTGTCATTATCATCAGTAACGACCCTCAGGATCTCCCTGGTACTATCTCTGTCTGACTCAAGCACCTTGATTCTATCCTCAGCATTCTTTAACAGATCCCATAATTCTCCAAGCCTTCCTTCATAGACTTTGTCAGCTGAAAAGTCTTCTCCTCCAGGTATCGACCTTATATCAAACAAGAAATCATCAAACCCTGCATCATAGGCATCATGTGTTGGGTGAGATGATGATGGATGTTCTGGTTGTGAAGTGTGAGGAGGAGTGATAAAGGGGACGTGGAGGTGATACAACAGTGGTTAAACTGTTGGAGGTGGAGATGGAACACGTTGAGGAGATACAACTGGTGGTTCAACTGTTGGAGGTGGCTGAGTTGTTGGGGGAGGAGATGGAGGACATTCAGTAGATGCTTCAACTAAGGGAGTAACTGGAGGATCAGCAGCGTTTGTTCTCAACTTGAATCTGAGCTTTTTTTTGGTAGACTCAGGTGTTCTCACTGCAGTATGCTTAACTCATTTACCAGCTTGCTTTTTAGTAGGCTTAACAGTGGATGTCTCCTCTCCAGATTCAGATGGTTCATAAGTAGTATCATCATCCCTTGTTGCCTTTCGTTTCTTTTCTTCTGCCATTTTTCTCTCTCTTTCAATTCTTTCTCGCTCCTTCTATTCTCTTTCTTTTCTTTCACCTTCTCTCCTATCTTCAGAGTCGGTGCTTGACGATGGCCCTTCATCAACACCACCACCCGCTTCGCTATCTTTACCAACCATTCTTTCTATCTCAGTTGTGGTGTCTTAAACAGGCTCTCCAACATGTGTTGTTTCTTCAGCTTGCATAGTTTCTTCAACATGTACCTCTTCAAAATTAGGTTCATCGATTAAACTTGTAGCAACACTGGGCTGTTTCTTTTGCCGTTTAGGAGCAGAGGAGGAAGTTTCTGAAGCTTTCTTCCTTTTCGAGGTAGCAGATGCTGATCCTGCTTTCTGACAGCCATAATGACCCTTGCTTTTCTCACCTTCGCTTTTAACAAACCATGTGCTTCTCTTTTCAACAAAATCTTCCATCATGTTTGATTCTTCATTCTCATCACCACTTCCCCCGTTTCTCCACTTTCCTTCTGGAGGAGCAACATAGTCTTGGTTCACAAAAGTACCAAAGATTGGTTTAAACGCGGGTGTCTTTCCTCCCTTTCGGTAATTGCTGATGTTGTGGAGATCTGATGGAGACATGTGTTGGTGCATAATGTATATGTCTTAGTCTTATATCGAGTCTATATTGTATAGAGCTAAATAGGCTAGGTATACGAAGTATTTATGTATGTTGTAGCCAAGTTCGCCCATATTGTACATGTTCAGGCATGTTCGGCCGAACTTGCATAGGCAAGTTCGGGCAAACTTGCACCTCCTTGGGCCGAACTTGTGAGCTTATAAATACCTAGCTCTAGATTCTCATTTGTAACTTTGGCATTTCAGAGGCGAAGCTCTGTCAGTTTGTAACCAGAACGTTTGATCTATAAAACTGACGTTTAACTGATTAATTCTTGTCTATTGGTAAACACAACGTAATATTTCCGCTATTATGGACTTTAGATATCAAATTTAGGTTCCTAAGCATCAGGATCGGTCCTACAAGTGGTATCAGAGCTAGAACAGCCTGATTTGATAGTATCAAGACAAGAACTCTTCTATTTCTACTCCATTCTTCACTTTTTCTTAACTTTTGAACATAAAATGAAGAATTCATGGTCAAAATCTTTTGAATTTTGAATATTTCATGTAAAACACAACAAAGATAAACCCTTGAAATATTGGAAACCAAATGCAACCGAATTCATGTCGAAATTTTGAAAAAACCATGTTCTTGAAAATTTTCTGGATCGAACTTATTGGCCATGTTCGGCCGAACTTGCCCTAAAACATCACTTTTCAAGTGATTTTTTAGTAAGTTCGCCTGAACTTAGGTATTTTTTTTTTGAGGAAATTTAAGTCAAGTTCGCTCGATGTTACTAAAGTTTCACTGATTTTACATCAAGTTCGACCGAACTTATGTAATATCTAAGAGATTTTAAGTAAGTTCGCCCGAACTTACCTAGCATTTCCTCAACATTTCGAGCGAACTTATGTAATATCTAAGAGATTTTAAGTAATTCCGCGCGAACTTACCTAGCATTTCATCAAAATTCTGTTGATAAGTTCGCTCGAAGTTACTAAAGTTTCACTGATTTTACATCAAGTTCGACGGAACTTGTGTAATATCTAAGAGATTTTAAGTAAGTTTGCCCGAACTTGTTTCACTGATTTTACTTCAAGTTCGACCGAACTTGTGTAATATCTAAGAGATTTAAGTAAGTTCGTCCGAACTTACCTAGCATTTCATCAGAATTCTGTTGATAAGTTTGCTTGAAGTTCTGTTTGTTTGCTCAAAATTGTGTAAGTTCGACCGAAGGTAAACAATATTTTTCAAAAAAGATCTAACAAGTTCGACCAAACTTGTTAGAAAATCAGAGAATTCTTCATTTGTCACTACAAGTTCGGCCGAACTTGTAGTAGGACTAATTGTTTTTCAAAGTTTTTGAAAAATTTTCAGCGTACACGTTTCGTTATTCACAATGGAAGATCAATTAAGAGCTTATATGTCCGGAGCTAGTTCGTCAAACGCCAACGTGATTAATCAAGTTAATATTAATAACGAAATGGAAACGACCGTCAAACCGCCCAAGCTAATGAGCATGGACGAATACGAAGCATGGAAAGAGAAATTTACCTACTGGGTTCAAGCCATGCACTTCGCTGGCTGGGTGTCAATTGAAAGAGGCTATACTGTTCCGGTAGACGAGAATCAACAAGTCCTTGAAAAGTACAACTATTCGACAGTATAGAGAGACGAATACATAGCTGAGAAAAAGATGATCAGTCTCATCCAACAGTCTGTCAAAGAAGATATCCTGATTTTGTTACCATAGTATACTACTGCAAGAGAACTTTGGTTGTCGTTACAGAAGAAATACCAAGGCAGTGCTGAAATGATAAAAAGCAAGAAAGTTCTCATTCTGAAAGAGTTCGATATCTTCAACATGCTAAAAAATGAGACCATTAGGCAAATGATTGAGCGTTTCTGTCATCTCAAAGTGCAAATGCGAAGACACGTCTTGAGAAGACGAAACAAGAATACATCGACAAACTTGCTGACGCACTACCGGAGGGTGAATGGTCAACTTATTTGATGATCTGAAGTATAGTGATAAGTGGGATTTCTTCAAGTTGTCAACGTTTATCGATAAACTCAAAGGCCACGAAATGGTGCTTCTGAAGATAGCAAAGTCAAAGAACGCTAAAGTTGCTCAAGACATCGGTTTGTACTACAAAACCGGAATGCAAGATAATATTTCGAGTCCAAAAATTGGAACTGCTTTTAGTGCAAACATGAATACTTCTCCACAGAATCAGAACCATTCACAGCCTCAGTATGACCACAGTCCACAAAGTTCTTACTCGAGCACTAGTTCAAATTCAACTTATCTAAGCCAAGCGAATCAGAATCAACAACAAAGTTCTGATCCAAATGTATATAAATGCAACATCGCAGTTAATTTGAATAATGTTGTTTCAGAACAAGTTGCAAAACAACATATGTCACTACTCGCTACCGTCTTAGAGTCTTATGAATGTCTGGTTGCCGGTAAAATCGGAAACCCCAAGATGACTGCAGAATATTATGACCAGGTAGACGAGGAAGAACTCGAACTAATGGACATCAAATGGTCCTTAGCTTTGATCATCAGGAGAGTGATAAAGTTCGTTGCACTCACAGGCCCTGACATAGGAAACTCTAGCAACAAATTGGGTTTTAAAAAATCCAAAGTCACATGCCTTAAATGCCGACAGAAGGGATATTTTAAAAGAGAGTGTAAGAGCACCGAGGCAACCGGAAATCAAAGTCCTTTCGGAGGAGGGAATGAATATTACAAGAGGGCACTTCAATATAAACCGTTCCCGAAGAAAACTCAAGTTGAAATCCAAGAAAAGCCAAACAGTAGCACCACTGAGAAAGCTATGGTGGCATCCAGTGAAGATGATGGTTTTGATTGGAATTCTTATATTGGAAAAAGACCGGAGTTGCTTTGATGGCGGAGATAGTTGAAGATAATTCTGCAGAGGAAGCAACGGCGGCAGCTGAAGCAGCGGCAGCAGCAGAAGCAGCAGCTTTCGAACAAGCTATTCTGGGACAATACTTGCATCAACAGCAGGAAGAAGAGGAATATATCCATATGCAGAGACAAGGAATTTTATCCTCTAATTCTTGTGACAGTTTTGCAGGTCATTTTGATGGAAGCTCGAAAGAACAAGTGGTTGAGGAGAAAAAGATTAATGAAGAGATCATTGATGTCACTCAAGAAGTGAAAGTCGAAGACCTCAAGGACGTGGCAGATAAAGCTTTGATGGAAAATCTAACCAAGGTAAGTCCAGAGGTAAAGGTTGTAGAGAAAGAAGTTGTCAAAGTACAAGTTGTAGAGGTTGAGAAACCTTGTACAAAATGTACTGAACCTTGTGTCGAATGTGCCGAAAATCAAAGATCATCGCTGAAAACAATGTGCATAACGATTTGTTAAAATATGATTATCGCACAATGAAAGAAGCGTATGACAAAATGAAAAATGATTATGGCAGACTCGACATAAATAACATCGAACAACATGATAATATAAGAATGTTGAGTGGTACAGTAATGGATAAACAAAGAGCAATTAACACCTATATTAACACCATTGCTGAAATCAAACAACAACTTCAAGATATGACAATCAAAACTAAAAGAGTTCGACAATTGTTAAGAAGTTATACCACCAAGCGTATGTTATCGATCATATTCTTCCGACAATATCAACGGAAGAAAAACCTAAAAAGAAAGCGGGCAAAGAATATAGCAATGTTCCTCCACCCCTTTGCGAGAAATACTGTGTTAAATCTGCAGATGGAATGGACAAGGCACTTAATGTTGAATTACTTTTTGAAAAGAAAGACGAGTTGCCATAGAACATTGATATAGTCTATGCTAAATCTGATGATGATAAGAACGTTGTGGTTAACAAAGTGGTTGAAAAATTTTTAAGTGATTCTGATGACGGCAGCTTCAAAAGCGCCAACTCGAGTTCAAAGAATTCTGATTCACAATCTGAAAATGACGATAAGTCGTCAGAAGATGGTCTAAGTGACGATCCTAATATTGTAATGTACAAAATTAAGGATTTAGATAGACTATACTTTGATGATAGTCTCCCGATTCAGAATTGGAAGGAAGAATTGCTAGACAAATTCTTTAAACTCGTGGAAGTCACATCAGAGGAATTGTTAATCAATGAACAAAAATTCTATTCCAAACCTAAAAGAAACAACTACCGAAAGAATGGTGGTGATCATCCGGAAAACAGGAGAGCAGGGTTGGGTCTAGAAGAATCAGATGAACCACTAAAGAAACTGTCACCATTTCATGAATATAAAAACAAAAACATGAATTTTGTAAATGGGACAAACACGGTTCATGAAGAGAGTTTGATTGGTAAGCAATCAAATGACGAGTTTAAAAAAAGAGAAAGAAATTCGAGATAAAGCCAAGGTTATAATTGGTGCCAAAAAATCAAGTGGGATAAAACCATCTATTAAAGGACATCCACTTAATAATCGGACATGTTTCAAGTGCAATGAAATTGGTCATATGGCACGACATTGTCCGAAATCAAAACCGGCTTATCTTGGAAGAAAAGAAAATTCAAATTTTGTTAAACCAAAGCAACCAGTGTTTGCAAAACCTTAAAGATTTTGAAACAAATGAATCAAAACCAGAAGTTAAACCAAAGTCTGAAAAACTTTTGAAAATTCCATTTTCGAAAAAGGTGAAACTTCTAGGTCTAATGAAAACAAGTTTTACATCAAAAAGGCTAATATCAAATCTCAAACCTGGATAGCCAAGAAAAGGTCAACAACATCTGGTGTTGTTAAGTCTGAGCTAGTAAAGACTGACAACACAAAAGAATCAAAGTCTAATCACTAAGTCTGAGCAGGTGAAGACTTTGAGAATGTGAAAGAAGTTAAAACAGAAATCAAGAACGATAATGTCAAATCTGTAAAGATAAGAAAAAAGTGAAATTTTCAAACATTAGATGATGAATTTGATTTTGATGACGTTGATGAGTTTGAATATGCTTTTTATGATGGTTATCCAGTAAAACCCAAGACCAAGAAGGCTTGGGTAGAGCTTTTCACCTAATTTCTGAATTTTACAAGGGCTCCAAAGATCCGTACTCTCAAAGTGGATTTTGGATAGTGGAGCGTCCAGGCACATGACGGGAATGAAGGCATTGCTATTCGACATTAAAGCTATCATTGTTGGATATGTTGGATTTGCAGGAAATCAAGATTGAAGGATAGTCGCTGAGGGAAAACTCTCCAATGGCGTAGTTTCATTTGATCGCGTGAACTATATTGCAGAACTTGAGAACAATCTTCTGAGTATATCACAGATTTGTGGCATGAAATTTACAGTCCATTTTGAACGACAAAGAGTGTATTATCTTGAAGCTGGGATTTAAAATACCAGATGAGTGGATTCTGATGCGAGCACCGCGAGAGAATGATTTATATGTTCTTGATATGGGTGTTGCTACCACTTCATCATTGTCAGCACAATGTTTTGTTTCAAAGGCTACTGAAAAAGATTCTATTCTTTGGCATCGTAAGATGGTGCATATTCATTTGCGAAAAATGAATTTCCTGGTTCATAATGATCTTGTAGAAGGCATAAATCTTCGAAGTTTTCAGATGTCTGATATTGCTTGGAATGCAAGAAGGGAAAGCAGATCAAGAAATCTCATCGGAAGAAAATTCTAAACTCAATCAAGTTGCCATTAGAACGTCTCCACATGGACTTATTTGGTCCTGTAAATGTTCGAAGCATCTCAGGAGACTTATATTGCTTGGTCGTGACGGATGACTATTCTAGATATTCGTGGGTATTCTTTCAAGATTCAAAAGACGAAACGTTAGAGAACTTGGTTATTCTATTCAAGAAACTCGAGAACATTTATCATCTGCCGGTCAGACGCATTAGAAGTGACAACGGCACAGAGTTTAAGAATAACAAAATGAAGGAATTCTGTAACGCAAAAGGGATTTTGCATGAGTTTAGTGCTCCTTATACTCCACAGCAAAACGGAGTAGCTGAACGGAAAAACAGAAATTTGATTGAAACTGCAAGAACCATGCTTGTAGATTCTAAACTTCCTATCAGCTTCTGGAGTGAAGCGGTTGCTGCGGCTTGCTACATGCTAAACAGGATTGTCACTGTCAAACCAACAAAGAAAACATGTTTTGAGATGATAAACCGACAGAAGCCAAATTTGAAGTCCTTAGAACCATTCGGTGCACCATGTACCGTAATAGACCAAGATGGCAAAGTAAGAGCTAAATCTCTTGAAGGCTTCTTTGTCGGATATGCGAGTCCGTTGAGAAGAGTATATGTTCGTTCATTGAGAAAGGTTATTGAAGCACAGCACGTGGATTGTTTCAACTACATGGATCCTATTCAAAGGAAAGGTGACGCGTGGCTGTTTAACTATTAAGACCTTTGGAAGTCATTTGACTTGCCAAAGAACCAACTAACGAAGAAGTTGCAGCGTTATATTATCTTCACCAGTCAGCGAATCAAGAACAAAATGTTCGACCAATTGTGGTTAATCAACCCACGTTAGATCCATCTTCTTCTGGCGCAAGTTCAAACAATAGTGGTGTTCCAGTTGAAAATGTTTCTGAAACATTATCAACACCTGCTACTCTTCCAACAACTGCCTCTACTGAACCAGTGAATGCAACAACAAAGCCCAGTATGCCTCAGAATCAAAATTCTGATTCAGATGAAGCACCAACATTTGATGCTGATGGGGAATCATCTTCTTCAGATGAAGAAATGGAGCAGATAACAAGTCTTCTTAATCAATCTGCAGTCCCGAACAACATAAATGAAGCTTCATCAAGCTCTCCAAACATTGAATTGGTTGTTGATCTCAACATCACGAATCAACAAAACTCAGTAGATGTTCTAAGTGAAGAATTATCGCGATCATATTCCTATCATCCGTCAACAAACATTATCGGAGAACTTCAAACTGGTGTTAGAATCGAGGGCAAATTAATAAAGCACTCAGTTGTTTCTACACACGCGTTTCTACAACCCAGAACTATTTTTTCTATTCATGTTTCATCTCTCAATTGAACCTAAAACAGTTAATGAAGCTTTAGCTGATGAAAACTGGGTATAAGCAATGCAAGAAGAATTATTGCAGTTTAAGAATTTGGGTGTGTGGAAGCTTGAAGACCTACCAGAGAATCAAAAAGCGATTGATACAAAATGGGTCTTTAAGTGTAAATGTGATGATAGAGGAGTTATTGTTCATAACAAAGCTAGGCTTGTTGTCAAGGGATTTCACCAGTAGGAAGGGATAGACTACACGAAAGTCTATGCACCAGTAGCTCGATTGGAATCTATAAGAATTTTTCTAGCTTTCGCATCATGGAAAGGATTTAAGGTCTATCAATTGGATGTCAAATCAGCTTTTCTTTACGGAAAATTACGCGAAAGGTGTACGTTGGACAACCACCAGGGTTTGTCGATCCACTTAACAAGAAGAAAGCGTACCTACTGGATAAAGCTCTGTACGGACTAACCAAGCCCCGAGAGCTTGGTACGAGACGTTATCGCAACATCTCGTCGGAAACGGCTTTATCAGAGGAACTATGGATAGTACTCTTTTCACCAGAGAAGTTGATGGCCATCTAATTATAGTTCAAATCTACGTTGATGATATCATCTTTTGATCTACAAAGATAGTCTCTGCAAGGATGGGCGAAATGAAGTTCTTTCTTGGTTTGCAAGTAGATCAGCTTCCGGATGGTATTTTCATTAACAAACTAAGTATGTTCATGACATCTTGAAGAAGTTTGGAATGGAAAGCTTGAAGCCTCTATCTACGCCTCTTGCTCTGACATTTTTGTTGACGAGACTGGAGCCAAAGTTGACGAGACGTTATACAGATCGATGATTGGATCGCTGATGTATCTGACGTTATTGCGCCTAGATATTATGTATCCAACCTGCCTATGCGCCAGATATCAGTCAAGCCCGAGGATCTTACACATGCAGATCGTGAAGCGTATCTTCAGATATCTGAAAGGATGCCCAAGCACCGGCTTGTGGTACCCGAAGAACGACAATTTTGATCTCACAGGCTATGCTGATTCCGATTTTGGTGTAGATAAGTTGAATTCAAAATCAACTACAGCGGGATGCCAGTTCTTCGGAACAAGAATGGTAACCTGGCAGTGTAAGAAACAGACTACAGTTTGCTCTCTCTACCTGTGAAGCTGAGTATATCTCGGCCTCCAACTGTTGTTCACAGATTCTGTGGATTCAACAGAAGATGAGATACTGTGGTCTACAATTTCAAGAAACTCCACTGTATGTTGATAACAAGGCAACCATCGATATAACTAAAAATCCGGTTCATCACTCACGCACAAAACACATTGAAGTTCGTTATCATTTCATTCGTGATTGCTACGAAAAGAAATTGGTGCAAATAGAAAAAAATCCACACTGACAAACAAAAGGCTGATTTTTATACCAAACCATTTTCTTTGTCACGATTTAAAGACTTACTGAGAATTAATGGTATGAAAAATTTGCTTACAGGTGCGGACGCTGAGGTTCAATACGGATCGGACGACGAGTTTGCGTGATCCACATTGGTTTGTAAATATTTTTCTACTTTAGAATTTTGTTAAAAACTAAAATCCAAAAAGATGTTTTTGATTTTAGGGGAGAAATGTTAGAGAAAATACAAAAACATTTGAAAATTTTAAAATCCAAAAACATATAAAAGTTCAAAATGTACAAAAACATTGAAAAAGACAAAAAGATGTGTCATAAAAGGAAATGATAGTACATCAGTGGACTATCACAGTATGCTAAAGAAATTTAACGTTTTAAAAGTGATAAACGAGTCTTACTGTGGATGTGACGATAGGCTTAACACGTTCAGTAAACTGTTTTCGAGAAATAAACTAAATTTTACAATTGCTTAATCTTGTGGAGTAACACATCTTGGATATATGGACTTAGTACTCCGAAATTTCGTTTGAAAGATTGTCTGATTCTGAGATAATGGGTCTTTATAGATAGTTGATATCTGGGGTATTATACAAGTTCTTCTGATTTTGCGGAAGCAATAGCCTAGAACTTCTATAATACTTTTGCTTTAAACCGCAAATTGAATGCAATATTGAAAATTATCGAAAGATATAATCATATGCAATGCTGAAAAGTTTCCTTAAATGGAACACAACCTTAAAGACAAACCTTCATCTCTTTGTCTGTACGGTAATACTAACCTGAGCTCTCAAGGTCTCGCACAACCCAAATACAGATATCAATTATGCTATATTCACCTGTAAGATGAAATCTAGGGAATCTGGATACGGGAGTATATTCAAAAGTGGGAACCACAGATAAGTCAAGTTTCATTAATTTTACCTTGAAACAGTTGAAAATGTGGTAAAGCTTAAGTGGACAAACATATCCACAATCTAGGTAAACGAGTTTAAAACTTAAAGTCATCAAAAGGTCAACAGTACTGGTGATATGTCTCATTTAACTGATATGATCCTTAGACACGAATTCACAAAAATATGTCTGTAAATATGTGTGTACATAGTTTACATTGTTTATTTCATTGTATTTCAGCTTTAAAGGTTAAATCAAAAAGATTTTCGGTGTGTTTTGACATAAACTTACAAAAATACAAAAAGATTTTATTTCTACATTGTTTTCAGCAAACCAATGTTGGAAAACGGATCTTCGAAGTCTGGTAAGAGCTAGAACTGGTGGGAATCTCTTTGACAACGGGCTGGGAGCTAATCTGTTAATCTAAAAAGTCAAAACGATGAAAAGTTCATTAATTTGAAACTTTGATTTTGAAAATATCAACAATTTGTTCGTAACGGGTCAAACCGGGGTCATTAACTTGGACTCGACAAACAAATCGGTTAACCAAGGTCATTAGCTTGGACTTGGTCAACTGAGTGGATTTTCATAACTGGTAAAAAAGTTGGAAAGTTTAGGGGTTAAAATGCAAATTTGAAAAAGTTAAAATTTGTGGTTTGGCAAGTTCGGCCGAAAGCCATTATCAAGTTTCACAAACAGCAAGTTCAACCGAACTTGCAGATGGTTGATTGTTGTTTTAAAGGTAAGTTCGCTCGAACATCAGTTGGGTTTTTCAATATGGGCCTAACAAGTTCGCCCGAACTTGACTTGGTATAAATACCAAGCAAGTTCGGCCGAACTAATTTACCTGCTTTCAGAACCTCTTGAGCGAACTTGAGTTTAGAGAGAACTAGAGCGAGATTCGCATTTTTATACCGTTACGTGTCCAAATCTAGATTGTTTTTTGGTGATTTGCACACCAATCACAATGGCAGAGGTATAGATTTGTGATTAAATTATGTATTGACCTTTAACAAACCAAACAGATATGAAAGTTTAAAATCTGATAATTTTAGGTGATGTTGATCAAAATTGAACACGGATCTTTAATCTACACAAGAAATTGACCTTATAACATGTTTTAATTGAAGGAAATCGGCTATTTAAATGATTGAACAAGTTTGATCTTTTGGAGAAGACGACAAGTGTCACACCCCGACCCGCAGCGGAATAAGAGTCGGGGCATAATTGGGTTAACACCAAAGCTCATGATATTTACTAATATGTTTCATATTTATTAAAGTCAAAATTACATTCTCAATAATCCAAACATGTCCATACAAATACAAAGAAAAATATCCAAACTAAACAATCCAAGCTCTAAACCAGTTTATTGTTCTAAGCCAATCCTATGTGTTTCTTGCTGCAGCTGGTTCACCTGTATCATGTGTAAAAATGGGGGTTTTTGGGTCAACATAAGTTGGCGAGTGAACCTTGTTAGATAAACATTTATTATTGATTTCTTGTTATTTTATCAAGGAAAAACTGTGCAATAGTCATATGTGAGCAAATGTAAATAATCAAACAATAGCAATAACAACCACAACTATAACATACAATAACATATGAACTTGCATGAATATATAACATGAATGAAACTGTATATGTTGGCAACGTCACGTTCACGCTCATAATGTAATGGGGAACGGACGGCCTATGATGAATGTCTGTGCGATCAAGGCTCAATCAAACGAGCCGATCGTATGTTGGCAACGCCAGGTTCACGCTCATAATGTAATGGGGAACTGCTCAACGCTCATAATGTAATGGGGAGCGGTGGCCTATGAAATTGCATGTACTGAAAATAATAAATTAAATCTAAACAATAACCACACAACAGTTGATACAAGCTGAATACACATTTGTTCATGATATGATGTATGCACAATGATTTAAATATAATAAATGGCAAGACACATGATACACCCCAAAAACGTGATTAAAACGGGGAATTTTGTAGATATTCACTACATTGGGTGCGTTCGGTTGGAGATGATGAGATGCGGACGAGTTGGAAGAATTGAACAACGAGGATTAACTAACCTAAATAATAACGGAAGATACAGTAAATGAGTGGATTTTTATTAATAATTTTAATAGGATTTTTAGATATATTTTTGTGAGTTTAAGGCAATTTCCTATCTTTAAAAACATTATTTTTAAGTATTTTTGATTGATTTTAAATTAAATTAAATAAATAAAAATATAAAAATATGTTGACTTTTGGTTGACGTTGACCGTACCGTTGACCGTTTGACTGTTTGACCGGTTCTATGGTGTGCATGTATGCGTTGGGTGAGGCTCGAACCCGAGACCTCCCGTACACGTGCACGCAGCTCTACCAACTGAGCTACGTGTCTAACCCGAAATAATTCTGTTTTTAATTATATTTATATACTAATTCAGTTATTCAAAATTCATTTATTTTTAAAAAGGGATTTTAATTATAAAACCGGTGCCGTCAACAGGTCTCGAACCCGGGACCTGTGATTTATCGTTACACACAGTCCACCGCTGGACTGTGTGTCTAACTTGGTTAATATACAGATTTTTATTATACTTAACATCTAATTGGGAAAAGGATCCGGTTCAGTTAGAAAAATAAAACATTTTTATTACAAAGCATACGTGTGTCAAGGATCGAACTCGCGGCGTGTGATATGTATGTGCACACAGTCCACCGCTGGACTGTGTGTCTAACCCGAGATAATATCCAAATTATATTAAACTTATAGTCAACCTAACTTCGTCTTCTTCGTTACAGAATTACAGCCTACGATTACTCTATTGTTTCTTGTTTAATTCGATTGACAAATATTCAAAAGACTAAAATGAAATGGCAGAGACGATTTTGGAAGTAAACATACCGGAGGAACGATTTATCTCAGAATTTCAGCAAGTCGTCGGCTCTGTTTTTATGAACTTCGACTGAGCGAACAAATAACAGTTTTGATTAGTTAATTGTGGAATTGAAGTATTAAACAAGAGTTATCAAAAGGTTTGAATGACTATACCGTTTTACAGCGGAAGATAAGAATTTTCAGAAGTTTTCCGGCGAGAGTGAGTTATCCGATATCGACGTCTGAAATTGATTCCATTGAAGGGTTTGAGTTAGTAACAGCTTAACAACTGATAGACAACGAAAGAATTTAGAGAGTCACTGATTTGATGGAACACACGGTTTTCCGGCGAAAGTCCGGCGAGTTCAATTAGCTTCTCCGGCGAACTGAAAGTATTGCGAAAGTGAAATTTGAAGGTCTGCAGATGTGTTTGAGTCGCGAGAGGGGTCTATGATTGAAGTAATTCAGAAAATGAAAGTTTTCGGTTATTAAAACCGATCCAATCTTGAATTCAAGTCCATTCAAAGCTAAATTGATTGGAGGTGCCGGTGTAGCGGTTATAATCGGTAAACCGTGAACAATCAAACGTCTTTGGACGTTTGGTGACCGATTTCGGTTACAGTTGGCGTAACCAGATTGATTTATGCTTGACCATAAAATTTAATTGTTTCCTAGAATTTACAGAAAACAACAAGTGGCTTTGTGGTTATATGTGTGTGTGATAAGTCTTTGAACTTAAACCCGGCTGACCCGGGTTCGAGTCCCGGCAGCCTAATTTTCTTTTTAATTATTTTATTTTTACTTTTTATCAATTATAACTTTTATATTCTATTTTGTTTATTAATTATGCATCATTAAAAATTAAAATGGACATAAATACGCAACGAAACATTTATAACTTGATATTCGATTACAAACGGAGCGGGTTTGGAAAACCGTTTTTGACAAATGTTACAGTATCCCCTACTTTTAGGAATTTCATCCCAAAATTTAAGTAGTAGTAGTAGGAAAAAGATGCGGGTATTTTTCGCGCATTGAGTCTTCACGTTCCCAAGTAAACTCAGGTCCCCGTTTCGACTCCCAGCGTACCCTAACAATTGGAATGCGTTCGTCATAGACGTTTTTCTCCGAAGTCTATGATCTCTACTGGTCTTTCAATAAAATGCATAGATTCATCAATCTGAATATCTTCCAGAGGAATATGGAGGTTCTCATCAGCGAGGCAATTCTTCAAGTTTGATACGTGGAATGTGGGATGAATCCTGTTGAGTTCTTCTGGTAGATCAAGCTTGTATGCTACAGGTCCTACTCTTTCGAGTATCTTGAAAGGTCCTACGTAGCGTGGTGCTAGCTTACCTTTTTGACCAAAACGAACTACTCCCTTCCACGGTGATACTTTTAAAAGTACATGATCACCAATGTTAAACTCCAAAGGCTTTCGTCGTTTATCTGAATAACTCTTTTGACTTTGAGCCGCTAGAAGATTGTTTCGAATTTGATGGATCTTGTCTGTGGTTTCTTGAATCAATTCTGGACCGGTGATTTGAGCTTCCCCAATTTCGTGCCAACATACTGGAGATCGGCACTTACGGCCATATAAGGCTTCAAAAGGTGCCATGCCGATACTTGAATGATAGCTGTTGTTGTACGAAAATTCAACTAATGGTAGATGAGCGTCCCAATTTCCCTTGAAGTCTATGACACATGCTCGAAGCATATCTTTAAGAGTTTGAATGGTGCGTTCAGATTGTCCATCAGTTTGAGGATGATAAGCGGTACTGAGATCTAATCGCGTACCCAAAGCGGCTTGTACTGCTTGCCATGTTCGTGAAGTGAAACGACCATCACGATCTGAAATAATGCTTAACGATACACCATGTCGGCTTGATTTCGCTGATATAAATACGAGCTAGCTTTTCGTTCTTGAAATCTTCGCGGATAGGAATAAAGTGAGCTGATTTTGTAAGTCGATCAATGATTACCGATATAGTGTCATACCCACCAGAAGTGCGAGGTAACTCGGTAATAAAGTCCATGGTTATGTTTTCCCACTTCCATACAGGTATTTCAGGTTGGACCAGAAGTCCTGAGGGTCTTTGATGTTCAGCTTTCACCTTGGAACATGTAAGGCACTTGGAAACAAAAACAGCAATATCCTTTTTCATTCCAGGCCACCAATAGGTGTATCGAAGGTCTTGATACATCTTATCGGCTCCTGGGTGTATAGAGTATCGTGTTTTGTGAGCCTCATTCATAAGAAATTCATGAAGGTTGTTGTGGTCAGGAATCCATATGCGATCTAGATAGTACAGAATACCGTCAGATTTAGTTTCAATTTTAAGTTCAGCTCCACAGGACAGCTCCTTTCGCACATCATCCTCCGTTACTGAAACATGTTGGGCTTCTCGAATTTGATCTTTAATGTCAGTTATGATTTGCGAACATAGAAGACGAATGGAGTTCGCATAACCCTTTCGACTGAGTGCATCAGCCACCACATTTGCTTTGCCAGGGTGGTACCGAATTTCACAGTCGTAGTCATTTAGAAGTTCGACCCATCTTCATTGCCACATGTTTAACTCCTTTTGATTGAAGATATGTTGAAGACTCTTGTGGTCAGTGTATATTTCACACTTAGTACCATAGAGATAATGTCTCCATATCTTAAGAGCGAACACAACGGCTCCAAGTTCTAGGTCATGGGTGGTGTAGTTCTTCTCATGAGTCTTGAGTTGTCTCGAAGCATAAGCTATAACCTTTCCTCTTTGCATTAGAACACAGCCTAGTCCTTGCCCTGAAGCGTCGCAATAAACCACGAAGTCATCACAACCTTCAGGAAGAGTGAGGATTGGTGCATCACAGAGTTTTTGTTTAAGGGTTTGGAAGGCTTCTTCTTGTTTGGGTCCCCATATGAAGGGTTTTCCCTTATGAGTTAAAGTCGTGAGTGGTACAACAATGCGAGAGAAGTTTGAAATGAAATGGTGATGATAACCAGCCAAACCAATGAATGATCTTACTTCAGTTGGTGTACGTGGCGCTTGCCATTCTTGTACCGCTTTGATCTTTGATGGGTCGACATGTATTCCCTTGTCATTGACTACATGTCCAAGGAATTGTACCTCTTTTAACCAGAATTCGCATTTGGAGAATTTAGCGTAAAGCTTTTCATTCTCTAGAAGTGTAAGGATGAGTCGAAGATGTCGCTCATGATCAGACTTAGACTTTGAATAAATGAGGATGTCGTCGATGAAGACTATAACAAAACGATCGAGATAGGGTTTGCAGACTCTATTCATTAGATCCATGAAGACAGCTGGAGCGTTGGTTAAACCAAATGGCATGACCATGAATTCATAATGACCATAACAAGTTCGGAAAGCGGTCTTTGGGACGTCTTCTTCATGTACTCTAAGTTGATGATAACCAGATCGAAGGTCGATTTTTGAAAAACAGCTGGCGCCTTGAAGTTGGTCAAGAAGATCATCAATGCGAGGTAATGGATAGCGATTCTTGATTGTTAACTTGTTGAGTTCTCTGTAGTCGATGCACATGCGAAACGATCCATCTTTCTTCTTCACAAAAAGGACAGGTGCACCCCAAGGCGAGGAGCTAGGACGTATAAATCCTTTGTCAGTCAACTCTTGCAATTGACT
Organism: Scalesia atractyloides; assembly: GCA_947069175.1. NCBI lineage: Eukaryota > Viridiplantae > Streptophyta > Magnoliopsida > Asterales > Asteraceae > Scalesia > Scalesia atractyloides. Next base: position 53,704,816 of record CAMTDV010000016.1, on the reverse strand, counting down.
GGCTAGCTCTTGCATTTCGGATGAGGCTAACCTATAAGGAGACTTTGCAACTGGTGTAGCACCAGGTATAAGATCAATGCGGAATTCGACTTCTCTTACTGGACGAAGTCCTGAAATGTCGTCAGGAAAAACTTGCGGGAAATCTTTTACTACTGGGATGTCTTCGAGTTTCTTCTCCATGGTTCCCTTTTTGACGACATGGGTTAAAAATGCGACATAATTCTTGCGAAGATATTTTTGGGCTTGAAGACAGGACATTAATCTGAGCCCTTTCGATGGGGTTTCTCCAAAGATTCGTAGAGTCTGACCGTTTGAAAGAGGAATGCGTATAAACTTCTCACGGCATACAACTTCAGCCTGATGTTGGCTGAGCCAGTCCATACCAATTATAATGTCAAAGCTTCCCAACTTCATAGGAATAAGTCAACTGGAAAATCGTGGTCGTTTAAGGTGAGAGTACAATTGCGTATAATAGAGTTTAATGAGACCTGTTTTCCATCAGCAACTTCTACTGTTATGGATTCCATGAGCTTATCACGAATTTGGTTTAGGATGGGTTCAAACTCTAAAGACACAAAACTTTTATCCACCCCAGTATCAAACAACATGGATGCATATCTACCGTTGATAAGAAACATACCGTCCACATTGCTGTCAGCTCTAGCCTAATTAACGTTGATGGTGAAAGCTCTTCCTCTTGCAGGTGGAGGAGCTTGGTTAGCTTGATTTACCGGATTGGCTTGGGCTTGAGCATGAACAATGTTCACCAACCGTGGACAAGTGTTTCTAAAGTGGCTTGGGTCTCCACAATTGTAGCAAGCCCGCATAGGTTGTACCATGGGATAGTTGGGTTGGTAGTATGATTGGGCTAAATTTTGGGTAGGTGGTAGTAGTAGGGGTTGTTGGGCTTGACCCATTATTTGTTGGTGGGTTTGGGTTGAAGGCTGGTGGCGGTTCATTCGCTGAGGTATGCGGCAGGTTTGAACAGTATACCTGCGCGACCACAGCCGGTGCAATGTTGGCAGGGATGATCAGGAAAGTGGTGGTATTGGCAACGGTTGCATTTTGGTAATGGGCCAGAGTATGGCCTTTTGTATGGTGCAGGTGAGGGAGCAACTTGGGTAATGGGTGCAGCAGGGATAGGGAAATTGGTTTGTGTGACAACGAAGTTTTTGGTGTTTCGTTTCCTCTTGTTAGCAAACTTAGAGGAGGAGGTGGAATGGTTTGAAGTTTGGCCCTCAACGGGGGCTTTCTTTTTCTCCTCTTTAAACTTACCGTTGCGAATTCGATTCTCGGTCAATTCAGTAGCTAGTTCCATAGCAGCTTCAAGTGTTGCTGGTGAAGTGCTGATAACTGAATCTTGAATTTTCGAGGGAAGACCTCGAATATAATGCTCGATTAAGCGGTACTGGGGTGAACAAGTTAGGGACCATTTGGTTCAACTCTAAGAACCTCTTGTTGTAGGAAATATGATCTCCCTCCTTTTGCTTCAAAGAATGAAATTCATCCTCTAACTTTTTAATTTCACTTCTAGGATCAGAAACGCCTCGTCATGATTTCCCTTAACTCCTCCCACGTTAAGGCCATAGCATCTTCGATTCCCCTCTTACCCTTTTCAGTATTCCACCAGGTAAGAGCTACCCCAAATAGTCTCCCGGTCGCGTATCGTACCTTGCGATCATCGGGACAATCGCAGTTGAGGAAGGTGTTTTCCATTTCCTCAAACCAGTGGAGGAGAGCAGTGACACCTTCGGTCCCTTCAAATTTAGGAGGATCGCAAGACTTGAAATGTTTATAAAGAGCACTTTTTGGTAGGAGGGTTGCCGATGTTCTGGTCTTCTTGCTGAGGAGGATTTGTGGGATTTGTGGCGAGAGCTTGTTGTACTTGAACCACAATGTCAGGATGCACCGCGGCCATTTGTTTTGCGATTTGAGTGGCCAAGCGTTCGTGAGACCTTCCTGATCTTTTACCCCCTCGTTGTTGTCTAGCCGACATCTACAGGGACATACATAAGAAGATTGTGAGTTTATGGAGTCTTTTTAGGTGTCATGTGTCTTAAAAAAATGAAAATAACATAAATATCAATAATGCAACTACATCCATAGGATGTCTTGGGTTTGCTCATGTTCGGCCTCAAATGTCCCCCATACCTTCACCTGTATAGTCATGTGGGCCCCCATGTCTATTGGATTGGTAGGATTCACATTAGTATTGGCGATTTAACACTCGCATCACCCGAATGAAAACCACGAAATATGTTTACGAGATGTATGGTCGGAAGGTGTCCAGGTGTAGACACAATGACAACTCAAAGTGGGGTTAGCTCACACGACGTTTGGTATAGCATGCTTTGGCCTAATAGGTACTTCGTACTCTCATCGTTAGTCCCCATGTAGGCAAACTGGTCCTTTATTTTGGATTTATATGAATGCCAGCCTAGACAGGACGTTCCGACTACCGGTACTTGTACCCTTCCAGTTACTACATGCCCGTCATGAGAACTCACTTTGATGTGATTTGAAAATACAAAAATCATTATAAAAACAATCATGAAAATGATGTGATGTGTGCTTTCATTGATATGATATGTTATGAGAATATGATTCATGATAGGCATTATATACTAATATGTACTTATGAACATGCTTGCATAACATTGAATGTAACATTAAACATAAAACATATAAACATCATGAATTTTGCATGTAACACACAAAAATCTTAAAAATTTCTAATCAACTATAGTATAGGCTCTAAGGGTCTAATAACCTATCCTATATCCCTATAGTCATGGCTCTGATACCAATCTGTCACACCCCGACCCGCAGCGGAATAAGAGTCGGGGCATAATTGGGTTAACACCAAAGCTCATGATATTTACTAATATGTTTCATATTTATTAAAGTCAAAATTACATTCTCAATAATCCAAACATGTCCATACAAATACAAAGAAAAATATCCAAACTAAACAATCCAAGCTCTAAACCAGTTTATTCTTCTAAGCCAATCCTATGTGTTTCTTGCTGCAGCTGGTTCACCTGTATCATGTGTAAAAATGGGGGTTTTTGGGTCAACATAAGTTGGCGAGTGAACCTTGTTAGCTAAACATTTATTATTGATTTCTTGTTATTTTATCAAGGAAAAAGTGTGCAATAGTCATATGTGAGCAAATGTAAATAATCAAACAATAGCAATAACAACCACAACTATAACATACAATAACATACAATAACATATGAACTTGCATGAATATATAACATGAATGAAACTGTATATGTTGGGAACGTCACGTTCACGCTCATAATGTAATGGGGAACGGACGGCCTATGATGAATGTCTGTGCGATCAAGGCTCAATCAAACGGAGCCGATCGTATGTTGGCAACGCCAGGTTCACGCTCATAATGTAATGGGGAACTGCTCAACGCTCATAATGTAATGGGGAGCGGCGGCCTATGAAATTGCATGTACTGAAAATAATAAATTAAATCTAAACAATAACCACACAACAGTTGATACAAGCTGAATACACATTTGTTCATGATATGATGTATGCACAATGATTTAAATATAATAAATGGTAAGACACATGATACACCCCAAAAACGTGATTAAAACGGGGAATTTTGTAGAGATTCACTAACATTGGGTGCGTTCAGTTGGAGATGATGAGATGCGCACGAGTTGGAAGAATTGAACAACGAGGATTAACTAACCTAAATAATAACGGAAGATAAAGTAAATGAGTGGATTTTTATTAATAATTTTAATAGGATTTTTAGATATATTTTTGTGAGTTTAAGGCTATTTCCTATCTTTAAAAACATTATTTTTAAGTATTTTTAATTGATTTTTAAATTAAATTAAATAAATAAAAATATAAAAATATGTTGACTTTTGCGTTGACCGTTGACCGTTTGACTGTTTGACCGGTTCTATGGTGTGCATGTATGCGCTGGGTGAGGCTCGAACCCGAGACCTCCCGTACGCGTGCACGCAGCTCTACCAACTGAGCTACGTGTCTAACCCGAAATAATTCTGTTTTTAATTATATTTATATACTAATTCAGTTTATTCAAAATTCATTTATTTTTAAAAAGGGATTTTAATTATCAAACCGGTGCCGTCAACAGGTCTCGAACCCGGGACCTGTGATTTCTCGTTACACACAGTCCACCGCTGGACTGTGTGTCTAACTTGGTTAATATACAGATTTTTATTATGCTTAACATCTAATTGCGAAAAGGATCTGGTTCAGTTAGAAAAATAAAACATTTTTATTACAAAGCATACGTGTGTTAAGGATCGAACTCGCGGCGTGTGATGTCTAACCCGAGATAATATCCAAATTATATTAAACTTATAATCAACCTAACTTCGTCTTCTTCGTTACAGAATTACAGCCTACGATTACTCTATTGCTTCTTGTTTAATTCGATTGACAAACATTCAAAAGACTAAAATGAAATGGCAGAGACGATTTTGGAAGTAAACATACCGGAGGAACGATTTATCTCAGAATCCCGGCAAGTCGTCTGCTCTGTTTTTATAAACTTCGACTGAGCGAACAAATTAACAGTTTTGATTAGTTAATTGTGGAATTGAAGTATTAAACAAGAGTTATCAGAAGGTTTGAATGACTATACCGTTTTACAGCGGAAGATAAGAATTTTCAGAAGTTTTCCGGCGAGAGTGAGTTATCCGATATCGACGTCTGAAATTGATTCCAATTGAAGGGTTTGAGTTAGTAACAGCTTAACAACTGATAGACAACGAAAGAATTTAGAGACTCACTGATTTGATGGAACATACGGTTTTCCGGCGAAAGTCCGGCGAGTTCAATTAGCTTCTCCGGCGAACTGAAAGTACTACGGAAGTGAAATTTGAAGGTCTGCAGATGTGTTTGAGTCACGAGAGGGGTCTATGATTGAAGTAATTCAGAAAATGAAAGTTTCCGGTTATTAAAACCGATCCACTCTTGAATTCAAGTCCATTCAAAGCTAAATTGATTGGAGGTGTCGGTGTAGCGGTTATAATCGGTAAACCGCGAACAATCAAACGTCTTTGACGTTTGGTGACCGATTTCGGTTACAGTTGGCGTAACCAGATTGATTTATGCTTGACCATAAAATTTAATTGTTTCCTAGAATTTACAGAAAACAACAAGTGGTGGAGTAGTTATATGTGTGTGTGATAAGTCTTTGAACTTAAACCCGGCTGACCCGGGTTCGAGTCCCGGCAGCCTAATTTTTTTTAATTATTTTATTTTACTTTTTATCAATTATAACTTTTATATTCCAGTTTGTTTATTAATTATGCATCATTAAAAATTAAAATGGACATAAATACGCAACGAAACATTTATAACTTGATATTCGATTACAAACGGAGCGGGTTTGGAAAACCCGTTTTTGAAAAATGTTACAACAAGTTCGACCGAACTTGGTGTCAAGTTCGACCGGACTTGTCAAAAATATGATTAAATGATTTAGTTTCATGTTTGACCAAACTTGAATAATGAAATGATTTAATTCTTCATCTTCGACCGAACTTGGATCTTAATAAAACCAATTGTTGATAACATAAGTTCGCCCGAACTTATTTAGAAAACATTGTGAACATGTGATGATTACATGTTCGGGCGAACTTGTTAAAACCAGAGTGTTTAACACTAATCAAGTTCGCCCGAACTTGATTAAAAGTGTTAGAAATTTTTTGGTTATTTTCTCGATAAGCGTGCTAATTGTTTACGTCGTTTTACAGGCACAAGTTCCAGCACGCATAATCTCTATTGAGTTTTCAAAGACTCACAATACGTGCATTACGCCCGATAAAACGATCTGTCCGTCACTGAAGGAGTACGACAGTATTTTGAAATTTCTGGAAGATAGTCATATTCGCCAAGCAATTACAGAGCGCACAGTGTCGTATCGATCACACGTTGTTCATTTCTGGATGAATGTGAGTTTAAGTGCTGATGAGAAGATGATCTCTTCTACAGTGCAAGTAGGAAATGAAGTTAAGCCGATCAGCGTGACTGAAGATGATATTCGAAGAATTTTGCATTTCAACTAAAGAAGATGATCCGATTCATCTAGACGAAAAAATGGTCCGTGGCTGTTTCTTTCGCATGGGCTATAAAGGAAGTGTAAATAAGCCGACGCTGAAGAAAGGGGAAGTGCCTAAACCCTACAAGCTTCTGATTCATGCGTTAATTCATACATTTAGCAATCACAAAGCCGGTTTGGATGTTGTACATGATTATTTGGCTAGCATGGCAACGGCACTTATTTTGAAAAAGTCGGTCAACGTTTCGAAGTTGGTTTTCACTCACATTTTGAAGAACATGGAAGATTCAAGATTGTATCTTTATCCGAGGTTTGTACAGATGTTAATGACGAGAAATATCCCAACATGGCTCGAGATCCGAATGACGTTCTTTATCTAGTTCATCTCAACGAGACTACAGTGAAGAAGCTTATCAAGTTCCAGAAACAAGCTTCAGCTCCTGTTGCCAAGCCGGTTTTCGGAGCCATTAAAGATTCGAATTATATATCGCCACCAGATAATAAGTGGAGAAAAGATGGTAGCGACGATGAGAAAGAACTTAATGCTGAACGAGAATGGTTTAAGGAATTAAAACCTAAGGCAAGGAGTGAATGGTTTTTGAAGGCTGAAGCTGATAAGCCAAAAAGAAGCGAACGTCAAAGAAAGTTGAAACAATGCTTGTTGATGAGGAAGAAACTAAAAATGTTGAAGCAGTTGCTGGATCTAGCGCTGCGGGTGTTATTGAGAGTCAAGAAACAGTGAAAACGACTCAAGATGATGTGATTTCTGCTACTTCTGAGAATGAAGAATCTGATAAAGAGCCTGAGAAGACAGAAGTAGAAATTAGAGCAGAAAAGGAAAGAAAATTAGATGCAGATTTTGATCCTAACGCTGAAAAAGAATCTGACGAGGAGAGACCAAAGAAAAAGTCAAAGCGTACAAAGTCTCCAGCAATTGAAATATCAAAGAAGACTACAGGGTCACCTCACACCAAAGGGAAACGAAAAGCAAAGAAAGCTTAGAAAGCTGTGAGCAAGAGATACAAGAGCAAGGTGAAAAGCACAGAAGCCACACAAGAACCTTCTGGTGCTCAGGATAAAGGAGCTACACAAGAACCTCCTCCACAAGAACCTCCTGTTATTGTTCATGTTGAAGCTGAAAGGCCAGGAGTTACACAAGAACCTCCTGTGTCTGAATTTGTTGAAGTTCCTATCGCTGAATCTCCTAGTGCTCCAAAGACTTCTGTCCTGAAAGTTCTACACCTAAGAAGTCAACACCAAAAACTGCAACACCTAAAGATTCAACACCAAAGACACCAATGGGAAGTATGTTTGGTGATATGCCACACGGTCCAATCAGTCTCGAAGACTTGGATGAGTTTTTCCCATAAACTAATGCTGAGATGTTAGAAAAACGTGTGAAGGTATTGGAAGAGAAAGTTGCAAAGAATGAGGTTGAAAAGGCTGAGCTTGTTAAGAAGGTGAATCAAGGTGAGGTTGAAAAGCAACTGCTTGATGATAAAATAAAGGTGCTGGAGAATGAACGTGAATATTTCAAGGCGTTGATAGAAAGTCTGCAGGACGCTAATGAAAAACTACAGACAGAGATTGTAGAATTAAAGAATATTCAAGCATTGAACGATCGAAGATTCAACAGATTGCAGAATGTGTTAGCAAACAATCTGAAAATTGATTTTATCGTAGAATACGATCGTCTGGATCGTCAGGAAGCCAAAGAACGTGCTGAGAAAGAATTGGCTAAAGGTGTTAAAGGAAAGCAGGTTGAGGGTGAAGCCCCTAAATCTTCTACTGAGAAATCTTTTGATGTTCCTGAGAAGCCAATTGAGGATATTTCGAAAGCTTCTGAGTCTGATATCCAAAAGGTTGATGAATCTGTCAAGCCGTCTAATCTTATCGTTGCTACTGAAGAAAAAGACAATGAAGAAGCCGAAAAGGAAGATAAGAATGAAGATGAAGAGGAGGAAAGTTATGAAGATTGGAATGTTGGGGATGATGACGAGGATTTTGATCAAGGTGGTGATGATTTTGAGCAGGGAGGTACAGGTTTAAAGATCAATGAAGCTTAAGTATCTGATGAGTTTGATTTTTCTGACCTCATGGACGATGAATCGAATCGAATGGAAGATAAAAGCCAGGTGGAGTCAGGGGAGAAAGCTCCGTCAGATGATATTGATTTGTTAGATGTTGATCAATCTGTGAAGCCTAGGACTGCAGTGCCTACGAAGCCTTTAATACTGATGTTGTAACATAATGTGGAAGAAGGTGAGCTTGTACATAACTACACGAAAGAAGATTTGGCGAAACTAGTTGAAGTTGAAGCTGAAAATTTAGAGTTTGATTTTGAAGAGGTTATGAATATTAACACATTTGAACCGAAAGAGTATCAGTATGAGAGAAGGTTTGAAGCTGGTGAGTACAATCGTGTGATAGTTGAAGATTGGTCCTCAGATGATGAATCAGATCAGAAAGCTAAGTACGTCGGTCAGGATTCAGAAAGTTTTCCTACATTTGAAGAGATGTATAAACAGCTTAATGAAGATATGTTGAAAGATAGGATTGCTAAAGAGCTACGAGAAGGAAAGATTCCTAAACCGATGACCAAAGAAGAGATAGCTGAAGCGAAAAAGTCCTGGTTCAAGGAGATGCCACGTGAACGTAAGTTTCGACGACCACTAGCATTCTTCACCAGAAATAAAGATGTTTCTTTAGGAGATATACTTAGTTGGTGATGGTTTAAGGAGCTAAACGTATATGGAATCAAAATAGAGTTTAGAGTGCAATACTTCAAATATCTTGCTGATTTAAAGACATTGCCGTATTGGGATATGGAAGAGCTAGTACAAACAGTGAATGTTACTTGTCATATGAAGACAGTTGATCAGTTATCGTGGAAGATGATTAAGTACGAAGCAGTTAAAGGTTGGAATCACTGGAAGCCGTTTATTCCAAGACGAAGAGTAAAGATCAATAAGGTTACAGGGGAAAAGGACATAACGTTAATTATGAAACGTCCTAGAGCCATGAGGAATATGCCACTTATGCCGATCGAACAGAACTTCTATCCTTTATTCAAGTGGTAGCAGATTGATACAGCTACTTGTGAAGCAGTGATTGTGTTAAAATTTGAAGATCATCTGTATATTGCTAAAGAACGAGTTGAAGTAATGGGTCATCAGGGTATGAGAGGTTTGTGGAGGACGATAAGGATTTTAGATCCTATGTGGTTGGTTAACTGCTCGAAAGAAGATATAAAATGCCTTTTCTACAGTAAGATTGTTTTTGAAGAAAGAGAAAAGGTACAGGCGATGCAGTATCAGAAAGTTGTTAACGTTTGCTATGCACGCAAAGTAAATTCTGGTAAAATGTGGCAAACGAAGGGGAGGGATCTGGAGAGAGTTGAATTTCTTAAAGAAGAAACCAGTAGTGAGGCGATCAAAGAAAGAATGGAAAAAGCGGTAAGGCAAAGTTCGCTCAGAATGGCTAACTTTAAAAGACCACCTCCAACTGATCAGACGTCGGATCCGAAACAAGAACGACGAAGGAAGCCGTACAAGAACTTCTTCGGTCGTGTGCGTTAACGTTTATATGAAGCCAAAGGTTTTCAAGACTGATACAAGATGAAGACTATATCCAAGGGGGAGTCTGTCGGTGCATAATGTCTATGTCTTAGTCATATATCGAGTCTGTATTGTATAGAGCTAAATAGGCTAGGTATACGAAGTATTTATGTATGTTGTAGCCAAGTTCGCCCATATTGTACATGTTCAGGCATGTTTGCGACTGCATGGCAATTCGCGAACTTGCATAGGCAAGTTCGGGCGAACTTGCACCTCCTTGGGACGAACTTGTGAGCTTATAAATACCTAGCTCTAGATTCTCATTTGTAACTTTGGCATTTCAGAGGTGAAGCTTTGTCAGTTTGTAACCAGAACGTTTGATCTATAAAACTGGCGTTTAACTGATTAATTCTTGTCTATTGGTAAACATATCAAATTTAGGTTCCTAAGCATCGAGGATCGGTCCTACAACATGGCTCCAAATCTAGCTTATCATCTTTCTTCTTCTCTAGATTAGGGTGTAGATGGTCGAGAATCATCTGAATGAATCTTGGATACTGTAAGAATCGACCATTTCCCATATTCGTGACCATCTGCTCAAAAATTAACTTGCTGAAGTTGTATGGCTTGTTTAGAATGAGCGCCAAAATCATACACATATGATAATCAACTAGATCGTCCCAACCCCCCTTTCTGTGATTCAAGGAACGAGTAACACAGTGAGCTAAAAAATCTGTAAGGCAGACCTAGTCTGTTGTTCTTGTAAGGTTCTGAATTTACGTAACCGTTGTATCCCATGCAGAAGAAACATCCCTTGACCATCTTTTCCATGAACCCTATAGGATCGCCGCTTTCATCTTTTAGCTTTAAAACTGTTCGGATAAGATCTTCTGTAATAGTTACTGTCACACCCTCAATTTCCACTTGCGGAGTTTTACCGCGAGGCGTGTGAACAAACCAGAATCTGAGACACTAGTAACGTCGAACGACTCTATATGATTTGTTAATACGTTTTCCAAAATCATTTGTTTAACCATTCGTAGTAAATTTTAGGTCGTTTGGTTTCAATGTTTAGCGTAAGCATTGGTTTTTAAAGTTGAGCGGAAGCATAAAGATAAAGTAAAGGAACGGGCGCCAACACAAACGCCAAAACTAAAGAAAAACCCAAAACAATGTTTGTAAATGAGACTCGATAAAAAGATGTCTTGATCAATGCAAGTGAGTGCACCTAGAGCTCCTAGCATCCTGAGAAACATGTAAAGAAACAAGTGTCAACATTAAAGAAGAGTGAGTTCACAGGTTTTCATAAGTTCATTTGTTCGGTTATAAGTTTGTTTCCCCCGTTATCCCTAACCCGGGATAACGGTTTAGTTCCATTATTCCCAACCCGGAATAATACTGATGGTTCCATTATTCCTCACCCGGAATAATAATGATGTTCCATTATTCCTAACCCGGAATAATAACGTTGTTGGTTCCATTATCCATAACCCGGGATAATATTGTTGATTCGTAATTAAGTTCAATGTTAATATATATAGGTAGCTAGCCTAAAGTTATGTCACGTAAGTGTTCGCGATCGAAGCTGACTGTTGTGCCTCCGTGTTGCCAGGCCTATCACTGACCATGGCGAAGTTAGGCCAAATTATTCACCCGTTGACCATACCCGGTCGGCTAGCGCGACTAGCTCGGATGGGGCTTGTCGGGCCCAGTAGTACTACTTATAATTTCCCCGCTATTTAAACCCAATACTAACGATCTGAGAGATTGTCGAGGACTTGTGTGATATAGCTGCTTAGTGACCATAACGTACATTAACATTAACTTAGTTACCAAATAGTTTAATGATGTTAATTTCGTATAACGTAAAGAGATAGAGTTGTAGAGTGTATACATGTTTCTCCCCCTGTTGTTTAAAACCGGATAAAATTAGGGGCCGTGAACTCACCTTTAGTTGCTCGGTTAGTGTAACACAGATGTAGCAAATGATGGGACCGCTAATCGAGTCCTAACAAGTCAATCGATTTAGAGTTAGTGTGTGAACACACTGATACAAACCCTACACATAACTATCATACAATGTGGCACACATGATAACAATTTCGAAAACACAATCATGCATGCAAGGTATTATCATACCAACATAGTGATCAAACCAATTTATTATGAACAAAATCAATCCATACAACACTTTGGTACACACATTCGCAAGTTATCAAGTTTCAGCTTATATACTCATAATTAGGCTGTTTTCGAGGATTTTTATAAAATAGTTCAGACATACCAAAAATTCCAATTATTTTACAGAAGGTGTCAACTATACTGTAGAATTTTATATAAATTTTTCAAGTCCTAACACTTTACCAATTATTCGTAAATATTAACATACTAGGCTGCAGTCAGATTCGTCGCTTTCTGACTGCAGTCCACGGGAGAATTTATTTAAAAATCACCGTTCGTCCAATTAACAAAATTCCAGTGGGAGTTTTCCGGAAATTTCCATATCTAGTTGCTGTACAAATTTCATGATTCGAATCCCTACAGATTATTAGATCCGACTCGATAAACAACTAACAATTTCTCAGAATTTTCACAGCTTCAGTTACTAACTTAATTGGACACTTAAAAATACCAAACGACTTCAGAAAAATATGAATTCAGCGCCATTAGAAGCGTTTTTCAAAACTCTAAGTTTTAGACTTCAGGAAATCCGTTTTTTGATAAATAATAACCAAGTTACAGCCAGTTGAAGTTGGCTGTAAACACCATTCAGCATCCTGATTTCAGCACTTTATCACAATCTAACCCGCTTAAACCATCGATACGTTGAATATAAGCGATCAAGAACAGAATTACCAATCATATATCATCATATATATCATACCCATGCAAACCTTAATCATAACATATAGTTTTTATCACACAAAACGCAGCCTAATGTTTCTTGATTGCGCTAATCATCTTAACCGCAACTAGCATAATTAATCGGCTAACAACATAACACTACCTTCAAACATGATCAAGAGTTTATAATCCTAGTATAACTTTGCAAATAATGATAAACTCTAACCTTTTACACCGAAGATTAATGAACCGTGAGTGAGATGGGGAGCCGATGATCAAAGAGAATCGCGACCGAGAAGGAGAATGGCGAGGGGAGGGCTGCCGCGATCAAGAGGGATGCAGCAAGGTTGTCTTGCGATCGAGAGGGTAATGGGAGGCTGCCGTCGGCTGTTTAGCTATTAGGGTTTGTGTGTTTTGTTTGTGAAGCAATGCACATGCATGTATGTGTATATATACCGCAAGAGGTAAAGAGAAAAGGGAAGGGTTTGCGGTTTGGGTGCTCGCGGCCGCAAGGGGTTCGGGTGGGTTGGTTTGGGTCTAAAACTTGATCCCCAAGTTTTGGTTAACTCCTTGAGTCGTAAGGAAATGAGGTTGGCTCGTGTCGCGGCTCGGTTCGATTTGTTTATCTATTTACTACATCTATATTTTATAACTAAAACAAATCACGAAATCGGAACATCACATAATAACTCACCAACTTATAAACGTTTAATACACATAGCACGTAACTCATTTGACAAGTTCACGAAATTATCGTAATTATTTCGAGCGTGCAATTTAAGTCTCCGAATCAATTTAGCGTAGGAACGAATAACCGTGAAGTAGTGCGTTTAAGATGTCTGAAAAACCAGGATGTCACATTATCCCCATGTTGAAAGAATTTCTGTCCCGAAAATTGAGTAAACGCGGTTTAGAATGCAGCGTACATGTTTAGAGTGCCACGCACAAAGATTTAGTTCGTTAACAATGGTACGCGAAATTACAAGAAATTCCCAAGTGCCACGCACAAAGATTTAGTTTGTTAACAATGGTACGCGAAATTACAAGAAATTCCCAGGTTGTCACATCATCCCCATGTTAAAAGAATTTTCGTCCCGAAAATTAGTTGGTGGTATCGTTAACTTGTTGCACAGCTGCAAAGAGGTGTGGGTATTTGCTTTTCATTTAGTCCTCTCTTTCCCATGTGAACTCCGGTCCACGCTTAGAGTCCCAACGAACCTTGACGATCGGAATCTTACTATGCCTTTGAGTCTTGATCTCACGATCCATGATCTCGATAGGTTGTTCCACAAAGTGCAGTTGTTCATCCACTTGAATCTCATCCAATGGAATAACTAGGGTTTCATCTGATAGACACTTCTTCAGATTTGAGACGTGAAAAACGTTGTGAACTCCACTGAGTTCTACAGGCAGGTCTAATTGATAAGCTACGGGTCCAATACGTTTCAGGATCACAAACGGGCCTACGTACAGTGGGTTTAGTTTGCCTCGTTTTCCAAAGCGGATTACACCCTTCCAGGGTGACACCTTCAGTAGGACGCGGTCGCCTACTTGAAATTTGAGCGGTTTGCGTCGTTGATCAGCGTAACTTTTCTGTCGATCTCGTGCCGCCGCCATGCGGTTTCTGATTTGTACAATCTTTTCAGTAGCCTCAAGTATCAACTCAGGGCCTGTGAGTTGACTGTCACCGACTTCTGCCCAACAGACCGGTGATCTACATTTACGACCGTATAATGCCTCAAACGGTGCTGCCAATATACTCGATGGTAACTGTTGTTATACGAGAATTCCACTAAAGGCAGGTGGATTTCCCAACTATTCCCGAAGTCTACTACGCATGCCCTAAGCATGTCTTCCAAGGTCTGTATGGTCCTTTCGCTTTGACCATCAGTCTGAGGGTGATAAGCTGTGCTCATATCTAAGCGTGTACCCAACGCTTTCTGAAGTGACTGCCAAAAGTTGGACGTGAAGCGGCATCTCTGTCTGAGATGATGGACGTTGGCACTCCGTGCCGAGAAACTACCTCCTTGATGTAGATGCGAGTCAACTTCTCCATCTTATCTGTTTCTTTAATAGCTTGGAAGTGTGCGGACTTAGTTAAACGATCCACGATTACCCAGATGGTATTGCAACCACCCAAAGTTCGCGGGAGTTTAGTGATGAAATCCATCGAGATCTGATCCCATTTCCACACTGGGATCTCAGGTTGTTGAAGTAGCCCCGATGGATTTTGATATTCTACCTTGACTTTTGCACAAGTCAAATACTTGCTCACGTAGGTGGCTATATCAGCTTTCATGTTGGGCCACCAATACGCAACTTTAAGGTCTTGATACATCTTATCCGAACCAGGATGGACAGAGTATCGGGATTTGTGAGCTGCATCCATGACTAGCTTTCTGAGGTCTCCGTAGAGAGGTACCCATATGCGATTCATGAAATACCGGGCTCCATTGGGTTTTGCTTCCCAATCGTGTTCCATCTTTCCCACCAATTCGGCTTTGATGTTTTCTTCCTTAACTGCTTCTAACTACGCGTCGCGTATCTGTTCGGGTAATCCCGCATGAATGGTGAACTGTAGTGCTCGTACCCGACAAGGTTTCAAGTGTTCCTTCCTACTGAGGGCATCAGCTACCACGTTAGCTTTACACGGGTGATACCGAATGGCACATTCATAATCGTTCAGGAGTTCGACCCAGCGACGCTGTCGCATGTTCAACTCCTTCTGATCAAAGATGTGTTGGAGGCTCTTGTGGTCTGTAAAGATTGTGCACTTCGTTCCATATAGGTAGTGTCTCCAAATCTTAAGTGCAAACACTACTGCTCCCAATTCCAGGTCATGTGTTGTGTAGTTTTTCTCGTGAACCTTCAATTGTCGGGACGCATACTCGATGAGCTTATCACATTGCATGAGCACGCATCCCAATCCCTGAATGGAAGCATCACAATATACTACAAAATCATCTGTCCCTTCCGGCAAGGACAGAATGGGTGCACTGCAAAGTTTCTGTTTCAGCAATTGAAATGCCGCTTCCTGCTTGTCACCCCAAGCATACTTGATGCCTTTCTGGGTGAGGGTAGTAAGCGGTTGCGCGATCCTTGAAAATCCCTCGATGAAACGTCTGTAGTAACCAGCCAAACCCAAAAATTGGCGGATCTCCGTCGGTGTCCTGGGTGCTTCCCAGTTTTTGATAGCTTCAATCTTGGCAGGATCGACGTGGATACCCTTTTCATTTACGATAAGCCCGAGGAACTGAACTTCCCGAATCCAGAAATCACACTTTGAAAGCTTGGCATATAGTTTCTCCTGTCGAAGTAATCCCAGCAGTAATCGTAGATGTTCAGCATGTTCTTCTTCACCTTTAGAGTAGATGAGTATGTCATCGATGAACACAATGACAAACTTGTCGAGGTATGGTTTACACACACGGTTCATGAGGTCCATAAACACCGCGGGTGCGTTGGTGAGACCGAAGGGCATGACCAAGAACTCATAATGGCCATACCGAGTACGAAATGCCGTCTTAGCGATATCTTCCTCCCTGACGCGTAACTGATGGTAACCGGACCGTAGATCAATCTTGGAGTAGTAGCTTGACCCTTGAAGTTGGTCGAAGAGATCGTCGATGCGAGGTAATGGGTATCGGTTCTTGACAGTAACCTTATTGAGTTCCCTGTAGTCGATGCACATGCGGAAGGTCCCTCCTTCTTTTTGACAAAAAGGATTGGAGCTCCCCATGGCGAAGCGCTAGGCCGGATAAATCCTTTTTCTAACAGCTCCTGAAGTTGGGTAGTCAGCTCCTGCAGCTCGGCTGGAGCTAGGCGGTATGGAGCCTTGGCGATAGGAGTTGCATGGTTCGCCAATTCAATCTCAAACTCTAATTGTCGATGTGGCGGAAGACCAGGTAACTCCTCTGGGAATACATCAGAAAAATCACGGACGACGGGGATGTCTTCTATACGTTTCTCGTCCTTAGGCTGTTCGGTAACCAGTGCAAGTAAAGCGAAAGAGTTCTTCCTCCGAAGATACTTCTGCGCTTGCATGTAAGAGATGATGTTTGTGACGGTGCCTGCCTTCTCGCCTTGCACCGTCAAGATTTCGTCGTTAGTGAGCGGAATACGGATAGATTTTTCGAAACAGAGAACTTCAGCTCGGACGTCGGATAGCCAGTCCATTCCGACTACCACGTCAAAACTACCTAGGGTAGTTGTCATCAGATCAATGGTAAAGGTGTGACCCGCGAGTTTGAGTTGACAGCCGGATACTATATGGGTCACATCTACAGATTTACCATCGGCTAGTTCTATGACATAAGGGGTCTCTAAGGGTTTAGGCGTGAGATTTAGGTTCTTCCTAAAAGACTCAGATATAAAACTCCTATCCGCACCCGTATCAAAAAGCACAGTAGCAAAATGTTCATTAAGGGGAAACTTATCGGTGACCACGTTCGAGTTGTTTCTGGCCTCTCCGCGGCCCAACGTAAATGCGCGACCTTTGGCACCTCCTGTGCCACCATTTCCATTATTGTTGTTGTTATTGTTGTTGTTGTGGTTATTGTGGTTGTGGTTGTTCCCACCATTGTTGTTGTTGTTACAAAGCTGTGGGCAGTCTCTTTTGAAGTGGGCAGTGCTACCACACTGATAGCATCCCCGGTTAACACCCTGCTGCTGACCCTGGGGTTGATTTTTGTTTTGTCGGGACATGATCTCCCGCGACAATCCTTTGCCGCATGTCCCACTTTGCCCGGCACAAGTGCCGTGATGATGAAGATTACAGCGATTGCACTGCGGCTTTCGACCTACATAGCCGCTTGCGTTCTGGGCGTTGTTGGCGGGCTGATTATTGTGACCCCGGTGGCTGTTGTAATTATTGAACCGTTTCGGGTTCCCCCGTTGTGGCTGGGATGACGAAGACTGTCGAGCAGACGAGTCTTCAAACTTTCTTTTATTATCAGGGGCAACTTCAGTCGTACCCCGAGTTGGCAACTTCTTTTGTTCCACCGCCTTATCGGTGAGTTTGTGCGCCAACCTGATTACTTGATGTTCAGTTGCAGGGTTGCTAGCCATTACCATACCCTGAATCTCAGGGACCAGACCCCCAAGGTAAAACTCGAGTCGTTTCTCAACAGTGTTGGCCAGATTGGGACATAGAAATACCAAGTCGTGATGTTTCGCTGTGTATGCTTCGATTTCAGATCCCACCATCTTGTGGTTCCATAATGTTTGCTCCAACTGTTGAACTCTGTCTCGCGGACAGTACTCTTCTTTGATTAGGGCCTTAAACTCGGCCCAGGCTATTGCATTTGCAGCAATAAGTCCACGCGTTTGGACTTGTGCATTCCACCAAGTTAGTGCCCCATCTTCCAGTGTTGAGGCTGCATACTTGACCTTGTTGGCCTCCAGACAGTTGCACATTTCAAACACTGATTCAGATTTTTCGATCCAGCGCACCAGTCCTATGGGTCCTTCTGCCCCCGTGAATTTGCTCGGCTTCGCATCGAGAAACATCTTGTAGGGGTTAAGACCCCCTCCAGCTGACAGAGGACAGGTAGTCAGCGAGAAATTCTACTAGCCCAACTATTAGATTTTCCCATGAAAATTTAATAATGGTTACCTGCTGGTGGGTTTTGAACACCTGCCAGAGCGGCATTCACGTGTTCTTGGATCATTGCGGCCAATTCTTCAGTTGGCATGTTGAGATTTCCGCGGCGACCGGTTGCCATTTCAGATCTAAAGGAAATAAAACGGAGATTGGCGAGACGAGTTAGTCATCTATGTCTCCATCTCCCAGGTCGCTACCACTGCCATCATTCTCTTCAGCGTTTTCAGCTTCAACAGCCGGTTCCTGTTCCTCCGAATCCTCCTCCGGGTCTTCCTCCGGGTCCTCCTCTTCTTCCTCTACTGGCGCTGGAGGGACCGGTGCTGGGGCGGGTACTGGGACAGGTGCTTGGTTCTGTTCCAGTTCTTGAATCCTCCAACTGGACTCAAGAACTCTGTCTTCGAGCCAGTCAGCCCTCAGCTGCTCTGCACGAAGATCCTTAGCTAAAATGTTTCGAGCTTTCCTATTCTCATGTTGCTCTTCCTCGAGCCTTCCAGTTTTACCAGTTAGTTGACGTATCATCCATCCTTGTGCTTCAATCGTCTCCTGCATTCTCTCTAGTTGTTCCTGTTGTTTTCTTATCATATCCCTAAGTAGGTCGTCCCCTACTTCTAACGAGTTAACCGGTTCGACCGGCATAGCGGTGGTCGGGCGTGAGGACGACTCCTCCCTGAGAGCGAGCCTTTTTCTCGCAGCTGAGCGTGTCTCCACGCCATAAGATGGTGAGGGTTCCACCATAGGTGCCTTTCCCGGCGCCCTTGGTTGCGAAAGTTTGTTGGATGATGATGATGATGACATTGCCTGTTAGGTTGTGTAGTTAGTTACGAGTTGCATTCATTTCTTATTATGCATTCATATTCTACATAACACAGTTGTGGTACATCACATAACAAGATATAACAATTCGGTGCCAAACTAAGTCTATGTCGTGTAATCAGCTATAGTTTAGGTCTACCTTTTATGCAAACCTGGTTCTCTATAGCTAGAGGCTCTGATACCAATCTGTCACACCCTCAATTTCCACTTGCGGAGTTTTACCGCGAGGCGTGTGAACAAACCAGAATCTGAGACACTAGTAACGTCGAACGACTCTATATGATTTGTTAATACGTTTTCCAAAATCATTTGTTTAACCATTCGTAGTAAATTTTAGGTCGTTTGGTTTCAATGTTTAGCGGAAGCATTGGTTTTTAAAGTTGAGCGGAAGCATAAAGATAAAGTAAAGGAACGGGCGCCAACACAAACGCCAAAACTAAAGAAAAACCCAAAACAATGTTTGTAAATGAGACTCGATAAAAAGATGTCTTGATCAATGCAAGTGAGTGCACCTAGAGCTCCTAGCGTCCTGAGAAACATGTAAAGAAACAAGTGTCAACATTAAAGAAGAGTGAGTTCACAGGTTTTCATAAATTCATTTGTTCGGTTATAAGTTTGTTTCCCCCGTTATCCCTAACCCGGGATAACGGTTTAGTTCCATTATTCCCAACCCGGAATAATACTGATGGTTCCATTATTCCTCACCCGGAATAATAATGATGTTCCATTATTCCTAACCCGGAATAATAACGTTGTTGGTTCCATTATCCATAACCCGGGATAATATTGTTGATTCGTAATTAAGTTCAATGTTAATATATATAGGTAGCTAGCCTAAAGTTATGTCACGTAAGTGTTCGCGATCGAAGCTGACTGTTGTGCCTCCGTGTTGCCAGGCCTATCACTGACCATGGCGAAGTTAGGCCAAATTATTCACCCATTGACCATACCCGGTCGGCTAGCGCGACTAGCTCGGATGGGGCTTGTCGGGCCCAGTGGTACTACTTATAATTTCCCCGCTATTTAAACCCAATACTAACGATCTGAGAGATTGTCGAGGACTTGTGTGATATAGCTGCTTAGTGACCATAACGACCATTAACATTAACTTAGTTACCAAATAGTTTAATGACGTTAATTTCGTATAACGTAAAGAGATAGAGTTGTAGAGTGTATACATGTTTCTCCCCCTGTTGTTTAAAACCGGATAAAATTAGGGGCCGTGAACTCACCTTTAGTTGCTCGGTTAGTGTAACACAGATGTAGCAAATGATGGGACCGCTAATCGCGTCCTAACAAGTCAATCGATTTAGAGTTAGTGTGTGAACACACTGATACAAACCCTACACATAACTATCATACAATGTGGCACACATGATAACAATTTCGAAAACACAATCATGCATGCAAGGTATTAACATACCAACATAGTGATCAAACCAATTTATTATGAACAAAATCAATCCATACAACACTTTGGTACACACATTCGCAAGTTATCAAGTTTCAGCTTATATACTCATAATTAGGCTGTTTTCGAGGATTTTTATAAAATAGTTCAGACATACCAAAAATTCCAATTATTTTACAGAAGGTGTCAACTATACTGTAGAATTTTATATAAATTTTTCAAGTCCTAACACTTTACCAATTATTCGTAAATATTAACATACTAGGCTGCAGTCAGATTCGTCGCTTTCTGACTGCAGTCCACGGGAGAATTTATTTAAAAATCACCGTTCGTCCAATTAACAAAATTCCAGTGGGAGTTTCCCGGAAATTTCCATATCTAGTTGATGTACAAATTTCATGATTCGACTCTCTACAGATTATTAGATCCGACTCGATAAACAACTAACAATGTTTCAGAATTTTCACAGCTTCAGTTACTGAACTTAATTGGCCACTTAAAAATACCAAACGACTTCAGAAAAATATGAATCCAGCGCCATTAGAAGCGTTTTTCAAAACTCTACGTTTTAGACTTCAGGAAATCTGTTTTTCGATAAATAATAACCAAGTTACAGCCAGTTGAAGTTGGCTGTAAACACCATTCAGCATCCTGATTTCAGCACTTTATCACAATCTAACCCGCTTAAACCATCGGTACGTTGAATATAAGCGATCAAGAACAGAATTACCAATCATATATCATCATATATATCATACCCATGCAAACCCTAATCATAACATATACTTTTTATCACACAAAACGCAGCCTAATGTTTCTTGATTCCGCTAATCATCTTAACCGCAACTAGCATAATTAATCGGCTAACAACATAACACTACCTTCAAACATGATCAAGAGTATACAATCCTAGTATAACTTTGCAAATAATGATAAACTCTAACCTTTTACACCGAAGATTAATGAACCGTGAGTGAGATGGGGAGCCGATGATCAAAGAGAATCGCGACCGAGAAGGAGAATGGCGAGGGGAGGGCTGCCGCGATCAAGAGGGATGCAACAAGGTTGTCTTGCGATCGAGAGGGTGAATGGGAGGCTGCCGTCGGCTGTTTAGCTATTAGGGTTTGTGTGTTTTGTTTGTGAAGCAATGCACATGCATGTATGTGTATATATAGCGCAAGATGTAAAGAGAAAGGGAAGGGTTTGCGGTTTGGGTGCTCGTGGCCGCAAGGGGTTCGGGTGGGTTGGTTTGGGTCTAAAACTTGATCCCCAAGTTTTGGTTAACTCCTTGAGTCGCAAGGAAATGAGGTTGGCTCGTGTCGCGGCTCGGTTCGATTTGTTTATCTATTTACTACATCTATATTTTATAACTAAAACCAATCACGAAATCGGAACATCACATAATAACTCACCAACTATATAAACGTTTAATACACATAGCACGTAATTCATTTGACAAGTTCACGAAATTATCGTAATTATTTCGAGCGTGCAATTTAAGTCTCCGAATCAATTTAGCGTAGGAACGAATAACCGTGAAGTAGTGCGTTTAAGATGTCTGAAAAACCGGGATGTCACAGTTACTTCAATATTATCCTTTCCTATTCTCACGGCTGACTTGATCGTCCTGGGTTCTATTAGTAACTCTGCTGCTCCCCAGAAACGATCAACGTGTGAAGAATATACTTTATGCATATGTATAAGAGCAAAAAATACAGGCAGCCGTTCCAAAAACTCGAAATACTGCGAGAATGGAGCAAATTCCGGCACCTCTTTGTCGATCAGATAGCATGAATTATGCATAGGATGAAACTCGTGTGCGATTTCCTGTGAAACAGAGAGACGTGCAAAGTTAGACAAAAATTCTCAAAACACAGAAAACTCAAAATTTTTCATGCGAAAATAACCCTTCAAGATATGAAAGAAATTTTCGTGCGAAAATGATTCAGTCATAATTCAACAGTTTGGCAGCATTAATTTTCGTGCGAAAATTTGCTTCGTCCACAAATAGTTTTTCAAGTTTGAACCAAATCAAAACACTTGAAAATATTATGATTTTTATGAAACTGAAACGGTAAAACTAGGTTAATGTTTTCGATTTTAATACTAGTGAGTTCAATTTTAAGTTTTACCGGCTAGTTTATCCTAGAACTACGTGTTTAGTCCGTTTCAGTCCAAATCACTTAAAATCACGGTTCGTTTTCGATGGTGTACCTTCACCATTATGAGACGTGTGCGGATTAACCTCCCTAATGTGACAAATCGAGATATAAATGAGTAGAATCAAGAAATCTCTCAAGTTCTTTCAGAGAGAACAAATGGAGCAAAATGGCAGATTCGTAAAATCTGTTCCATCTCTCCATATATATACCTGTAAATTTTCGTGCAAAAATATAGCTTACATTTTCGTGCGGAAATTTGGCCCAATTTTTGTGTGGAAATTTTTCAAACCTTTGAAATATTTTAAACTTTCCAAGTTTTTCGTTTGTTTTTAGTTTTATTTACCCACACAGTTGACCAAGTCCAAGTTAATGACCTTGTTTTAACTGTTTTGGCTACCAAGTCCAAGTTAATGACCTTGGATAACCATGTTTTGACCAAAACTGACATTTTCCTTTGATTTTAAGTTTCAAATTAATGAACTTTTAACGTTTCAAAGCAGACTTTGTTTCCAGATTAACTCCCAGCCCATGGTTTCTTAGAAATCCTTCTGCATTCTGTCGCTTTTTGACTTTGAAGATCTGTTTCCATCACCGGTAGTCAAAAACTAAAGTAGAAAGAGGAAAATATTTTTGAGTTTTTTTTTTTGAACATTTCTTAAATTTAAAGAAACTTTTTAACAAAAAATGTACAAACATATTTACAGACACATTTTTGCGAGTTTGCGTTAGAGAATCATATCAGTTTATTGAGACGCATTACCAGCACCTTTTGCTCTAGATAAAACTTTAAGTTCTTAAACAGATCTTCTGTAGATTGTCAGTATACTAATCCACTTAAACTTCTACACGTTTTTCAACTGCTTCAAGATACGTTAGGTAATTTTTAGCAACATGTCTTAATCTGTGTTTCCTACCTCAGAATATATTCCCGCATCGAGATTCCCTAGATTTCATCTCACAGGTGAATATATCTAACTGATATTTGTAGAGGGGTGAATTGCAAAACCTTGAGAGCTCAGGTTAGTACTTCCGTACAGAGAAAGAGATGAAGGCTCGACTTTAGGTGGTGTTCCTCTTGGGAATATTTTTTATTTTTGGACTGCAGAATGTCGTATCTTTTTATGACATTTTTCTTCATTTTTTATGCAGCTTTGGGGTGAATAATGCGAAAGTATTATACAAGTTCTAGGCCATTGCTAACGCAAAATCAGAAGAACTCATATAATACCCCAGATATCAACTAAATATGAAGAACTAGTATCTCAGAATCTGGCATTCTCTCAAACGAAATTTTGGGTTACTAAGCCCATGTATCTGAGAGATGTTAAGCCACAGATTTACCAGTTTATCCTTTTAGGTTTATATCCCGAGAGCATTTTACTGAATGTGCGAAACCTACTATTACATCCTTAGAAAGACCTGTTAGACACTTTTTGGTCGTTACATTCCTTTAGCGTACCGTAATGGTCCACTGATGTACTATCATCTCCTCTTATACACAAAACTCTTTTTGTCTTTTTAAATGTTTTTGTATTTTTAAGATTTTTCAATTTTTTGGAATTTTCCTAATTTTTCAATGTTTTTGTATTTTCCACAACTTTTTCTCCCCCTAAAATCAAAAACATATTTTTGGATTTTTGTTTTTAAGAAAGCATGAAAAATAATTACAGAAAAACATGTGGCATACCGATGAGGATCATAACACAGACATCGTCATCCTCAAATTCAACCTCATAAACATCCCCTGATGTCAGATTCTTTAAACCATTTAATTTTGAAAGATTTCGAAATCTTACTCTGTCAAAAGATTTTGTATAAAAATCTGCTTTTTGGTCATTAGTATGGATTTTTTCAATTCGTACCAACCTTTTCTCGTGACAGTTACGGATAAAGTGGTAATGAATCTCAATATGTTTAGTGCGTGAGTGTTGACAAGGATTGAATGTGATATCAATAGTCGCCTTATTATCTACGTATATGGGTGTATCAAGAAATTGCAGTCCGAAGTCTCTCATCTGTTGTTGTATCCACAATATTTGGGAACAACTGGATGCTGAAACGTATTCAGCTTCACAAGTAGAAAGAGCAACCGCGGTCTGTTTCTTGCATTTCCATGTTACCAAACAAGTTCTGAAGAACTGGCAGCCAGCCGTTGTAGATTTAGCATTTATTTTGCAGCAACCAAATCAGAGTCAGAGCGAGATTGAAGTCGTCATGTCATGGATACCACAAGCCGGTGCTTGGGCATCCTTTCAGGTAGCGCATGATTTTTTTGACGACCAACAGATGTAATTCCTTTGGGCACTGATATCTGGCACAAAGGCATGTCGAGTACATGATATCTGGTCTGGAAGCTGTGAGATAAATCAAGGATCTGATCATGGAATGATATAATGGTTCATCGACTCCTACTCCATGATCGTCGGGTCAAATGCCGTGGTTTGTGGCTAAAGGGGTAGATGAGGGTTTAGTTCCTGTCATGTCAAATCTTTCCCACACGTCATTAATATACTTCGTTTGGTGAATGAAAATACTATCTGGCAGTTGTTCAACCTAAAGCCCCAAAAAGAATTTCATCTCTCCCATAACACTCATTTCAAATTTTTCTTTCATGACTTTCTCAAAGTCCTTACACAGCTGTTCATTTGTCGATCCAAAGATGATATCGTCCACATAGATTTACACAATAATCATATGTCCATCCACTTCCTTGGTAAAGAGGGTATTGTCTATTGTTCCTCTGGTGAAGTGATTAGCCAGAAGATGTTTAGAAAGAGTCTCGTACCAGGCTCTCGGGGCCTGGTGTAAACCATACAGTGCTTTATTCAGTAGGTAGACCTTATCCTTGTGTATCGGATTGACAAACCCCGGTGGTTGGCCGACGTACACCTCCTCTTTTACCTTACCATACATGAAAGCAGATTTCACATCCAACTGGTACACTTTAAATCCTTTCCATGAGGCGAATGCCAGGAAGATGCGGATAGCTTCAAGACGTGCGACTAGAGCATAGACTTCATTGTAGTCTATCACTTCCTGCTGATGAAAACCTTGAACCACGAGCCAAGCTTTGTTGCGCACAACTACTCCTCTATCATCTCTTTGCACTTGAAGACCCACTTAGTGTTTATTTTTTTCTGCTTTGGTGGTAAATCAACAAGTTTCCAGACTCCTATTTTCTGGAACTGCAACAATTCTTCTTGCATTGCTTCCACCCAACGTTTATATTTAAGAGCATCTCTATAGTTACCTGGTTCAACCTGAGAAACAAAACAACTATGAGAAAATCTAGTTTGGAGTGGAGCAACTTTAGAATAAAAGCAACTTAGATCCTTACAGATCTGATTTCGCGTTTTCAGCCAGCTTGTAGTTCTCCAATGATGTTATCTGTCGGATGGTAGGAGACTGATCTCAAGCATCACTTCAGCCTGGAACATTTACTGAGCTATCTAAATTTGTGATATTCTGCAACTTGTTCTGAAGAAGTAGCCTCATTTCTAGCACTGATTTCGGCAGCTTGATTGTTAGGATAACTTGTAATCTCTTCTGATCCTTCATCGGAACTGGATCCCCCATCATCAAAGGTATGAGTTCTTTCAGGGTCTGCATTGGCTGGATGAGCGGAAGATGGTTCTGCAATATTCTGAACTGGTGCGACTACCAGTTCTGGCTGAGTGTTGCTTGGACCTGCTTCAGAGGACGCTGTTGCTGGTGGAGAAATCACCAATGGTTGTGTAACTTGCTCTTGGTTAGATATCTGATGTTGTTGGAATAACAAGAGAAGTTCATCCTCTGATGGTTCTTCTGGCAGATCAAATGATTTCCACAACCCTTCGTAGTTGAAAAGCTAAGGATCTCCTGGTTTTTGCATAGGCGCTGTGTATCTCTGGCAATCAACATCTTGAGCAATAATAACCTGATTCATGCTTGGAAGGTAGACTCTCTTTTGCGGACTTGCATACCCTACAAAGAATCCTTCCAAAGATCTGGCTCCAAATTTTCCTTCCGGGTCCAATACAGTACACGGTGATCCAAAAGGTTCCAAAAACTTCAGATTAGGCTTTCGTTGGTTAAGAAGTTCGAAGCATGTCTTTTTGTGAGGCTGACAGTCATTACTCGATTAAGGGTGTAACATGCAGACGCGACTGCTTCACTCCAGAAGCTAATGGGAAATTTCGAATCAGCAAGCATCGTGCGTGCAGTCTCAATTAACATTCTGTTCTTTCGTTCAGCTACTCCATTCTGTTGAGAAGTATAGGGGCACTAAACTCATGATGAATATACCCTTAGCATTGCATAATTCGAGCATCTTGTTGTTCTTAAACTCAGTACCATTGTCACTTCTGATTCTCTTGATAGGCAAATGGTAAAGATTTTCAATCTTTCGAAACAAGATCATTAATTCTCAAACTTTTTGCTTTCTTGAAAGAAAACCCACGAGAACCTTGAATAGTCATCGGTGACTACAAGGCAGTAAAGATCTCAAGTAATACTTTTTACATTAACTGGTCCGAAGAGATCCATGTGTAACCTTTCCAGTGGAAGCTTGATTGAATTAAGAAGCTTTCTCGGGTGTGACTTCTTATGCTGCTTTCCCTTTTTGCAGCTAAGACAGTCATCTGACAGATGAAAACTTTTGAGATTTACCCCTTCCACTAAGTCGTTATGCACCAAATAGTTCATTTTCCTCAAATGAATGTGACCCATCTTCCTGTGCCATAGAACTGATTCCTTTTCAGTGGCTTTTGATACGAAACACTATCCTTCCTTTGAAGTAGTGATGCGACGCTCATGTCTAAGACATATAGATCATTTTCACGAGGAGCACGCATGAGGATCCACTCCTCGGGAATTACGAAACCCTGTTTGAGAATAAGACACTCTTTGTCGTTGAAATGAGTTGTGAACTTCTTATCACAAATCTGTGAAATGCTCAATAAATTGTTCTCAAGCTCTGCAATGTAGTTCACTTTGTCGAAAGATACCACTCCTTTTGTAAGAATACCTTCTCCCACGATCCTGCCGCCTTGTGTTCCGGCAAACCCAACATAAACTCCCCTGATAGCTTTTACATTGTATAACAAAGCTAACATTCCTGTCATGTGCCTAGAAGCTCCACTGTCCATGATCTACTTTGAAATAATATGTTGATGCATTTTGTGTTCGTCACTTGTCGAATAGGCTAGATTGAGCGTGTGTTGAATATTGTATAGGTTAGAATTAAACACACGACCAAAATACGGAGCGTATAGTGAAATTGGGAACAAGTTCGCCCGAACTTGTTATGGAATGGACAAGTTCGCCCAAACTTGTCATGGGATGGACAAGTTCGCCCGAACTTGTCATGTGATGGAAAAGTTCTCCCAAACTTGACCATCCACATTCCGGGCGAACTTGATGCCTATATATAGGCGTGTGTTTATTTGTTACTTAAGTATTTACAATCCCTACGGGGAGGTGCTGTCGGATTCTCTCTAGGAACTCCGGTAGCTGGACTTAAAGATGTATACTCTTTCGGTATGAATGAAGACTTCCGCTACATTCTGTTTCTACTCCATTCTTAATAACATTCTACCGAATTGGTTTACGTTTACGCACTAACTTCCGTCTAGAACGGCCTGATGGGCGAACTTGCAATACTAATCAATTAAGATTAGCAACAAGTCCGGGCGAACTTATCATCTGATGACACTTTATAAGCATATACAAGTCCGGGCGGACTTCATTACTTGTTCTTCACAACTCAGAGCGAACTTAGGCGATTTTAAGCAAACTTCGATTTTGTCACAATTAAGTCGAATTGCTGCCCAAATTTCAAGTGAATCTTAGTGATTGGCACGCGAAGGATCATGGCAATGGTAAGAATTTGGAATTTGGACCGTGGATTGATAGAGATTGATCGAAATAGATCTGTTTGAATGATTGGACATGATTAAAGATGTTTGATAACAAATTGAACCGTAAAACATGTTAATAACTATAATCGTTCCATAACAAATCATTAATTTGAATTAGAAGGTTGTATATAAGTTGTTGCAGGTTTTCAGTGATAAAGATGACAAGTTCGCCCGAACTTGTCAAATGGTTGTTTGAACCAAGTTCGGCCAAACTTGTCTTCAGTAGTGAAAATATTGATTACCTCACAAGTCCGCCGAACTTATCTGCTTTATTTCAAAAATTTATGATCTGTGTCAAGTTCGCCCGGACTTGTCTGTACCTGTTTCAAAATCAAAAGTCTTAAACAAGTTCACTCGAACTTGTCTAAGAATTGGTAAAAAAAGGCTTGATAAGTTCGCCCCGGACTTGATACATTTGAAGTAGGTTATGTTTCTAATCAAGTCCGCCTGAACTTGATATTAGGGTTTGTGAAAATTGTTGAAATTTTGGCTAATTTTGTCTCGATTTTCGTGCTTCCGAAATATTCAGCTCTCGTTTAATAAGTTTCACAATACGTGTATCATACTCGATAAGACTGCCTGTCCATCCCTTGTAGCATATGACAGTATAATGGACTTTATGATGCGTATTCCTATTCACAAGGCGATAACTTAAAAGACAATGGTATATCGATCGCACGTTTACAGATTTTGGAAAGCCGCATCCCTAAATGAAGACGGCACAGTGATTAAATCAGTGGTTCGTAAGGGAATGAAGATAAAGAAATAACAGTGACTGAAACAGACATTCGCAAAGTTCTAACTTTCAGCGACAGTGCTGAAGATCCAATGATGCTTGATGAAAGGATGGTACGAGGTTATTTTAACCGTATGGATACAAAGGGCATGTTAACAAATCTACTTTGAAGAAAGGGGGAGTTCCGAATCCCTACAAGTTTCTGATGCACGCGATTATACACACTTTCAGCCATCGTAAAGCGGGTTTGGATGATGTTTAGGATTACATGGCTTGTATGGCCACAACATTGGTGCTAAACAAGAATTTCAATTTTTCTAAGCTTGTGTTCACGCATATGAGGAACAATATGGGATCGAAAAGGCTTGTAATGTATCCGAGATTCATACAGATGCTCAACGCTTATTCAAAAACTAAACTCGGATGCGATTATCGTCAAAACGAAGAAGCTGCTGCATTGATTAGCTTTGTTGATGATTATTCAAGAAAATTTGATTGATCGAGCAAATCAGAGGAGGTTGGAAATCGTGCAACCAAAGTTCTGAACTGGAGATTTCAATGGAATTGAAAGTTGATAATGCGAGCCCGGATCATCAATTAAGGGGGAATTTGTTGACGCGTCTCGACGACATCGACAGACACCTTGATTGAAGTTACAGAATATTTAAACACAACTCAGAGATTTGAAGATCAAGATCAACTTCGACAGTAACGAACAAGGGGAAATCTGTTGATGCATTTTGTGTTCGTCACTTGTCGAATAGGCTATATTGAGCGTGTGTTGAATATTGTATAGGTTAGAATTGAACACACGACCACAATACGGAGCGTATAGTGAAATTGGGAACAAGTTCGCGAACTTGTTATGGAATGGACAAGTTCGCCCGAACTTGTCATGATGGACGTTCGCGACCTCATGGGATGGACAAGTTCGCCCGAACCTGTCATGTGATGGACAAGTTCGTCCAAACTTGACCATCAACATTCCGGGCAAACTTGTGTGCCTATATATAGGTGTGTGTTCCTTTGTTACTTAAGTTTTTGCAATCCCTACGGGGTGGTGCTGCCAGATTCTCTCAAGGAACTCTGGCAGCTGGACTTAAAGATGTATACTCTTTCGGTATGAATGAAGACTCCCGCTGCATTTTGTTTCTACTCCATTCTCAATAACATTCTACCGAATTGGTTTACGTTTGCACACTAAATTCCATCTAGAACCGCCTGATCACATACCTTCATAATAGACCTCGGAAGCCCCTGCACAGATGAAGAACATATTACTTAAAGAGAGAGACCCAAGCCCTTTTGGTCTTGGGTGGGATGGCAATGTCGACCTTTGGAACATTAGCAACTTTAATTTCTTTCTTAGTCTCAACCCATTGTCCAGTCTTTGATTCTGTCTTATCTTTTGGTTTGACAGGAATGTTGGTTGATTTTGTGGTTACATAATATGTTTTTGCTTTGGCTACCCAGGTTTGTGCCTTTGAAAATGCCTTTTTGATGTAAAGATTTGATTCCTTCTTTTCATTTTTCTTTGATGTTTCACCAACTTCAAAGTTTGAAAAGATTTTAACTGTTGATTTCTTATTAAGATTGGCATCCCCATTTCTTTTCAAAATTTTTGTGGGCACAAACTCTAGAACCTTTTCTTCTCATCTACTGTGAACCTTCTTTGTTTATGAACAGGTTTGGACGATTTTGAGAACATTATCGTGCAATATGCCCAACTTTGTTATATCTGTAGCATGCTCTACTGTCGTTTCCAATTGTGTGTTCCAAAGCCTGTTCACGAAGCTCCTTTTCCCTTTTAAACTCATCGTTGGTTTGCTTATTTATGATTTCTTTTTCATCAACAGTGCTTGTTCCAAAAACAAACTCAACTTTCTTTGTAAAATTTGTTTTTCGTGACTTATTGTTAGTTTTCTTCTTTTCAAACCCTAACCCATCCCTTTTGTTTTCAGGGTAACTTCTACCTCTGGGATGAATGGTTTTGTTAGACTTCTTTGGTTTTGAGTATAAACCAGCAACTTTCTTCTCAAGATCAGATGTTTCAACTTCAATGAGTTTAAAACATTTGTCGACATGGTCAAAATTAACATTCTGGACTGGAAAATCTTCGTTAGTATATAGTTTATCTGATCCTTTTAGTTTGTAGATGACTACATTAGGATCATCATTTATACTATTATCAGATGCTGTGATAAAATTTTCATGAAAACTTTTCTCACTTCTAGAAAGTGAACTTGACTCTGACTTCTCATTGTTCGACTCAGCGCTCTCATAAATTGTGCTATCAGACTTATTTTCAAAAACACTTTCAACCACTTTGGTTACCACCTCGGATTCACACTCCTTTTCATATTTGGAATATGTTACGTCAAGATTTTCAGGCAGCTCGTTACAGTGAGTAGATTTAAATTTAGCGCATTTTCCACCCGGTCAGGATGTTTCTTAGCATAGATATTCCACATAGGAGGTGGAACATGATCGTAACATTTTCCAAGATTTTTCTCATTCTTACCTTCTTTGCTGTTTTCTGGTTTTGGAAGAATGTGATCAAGGACATACATGCTGGTAGAGTAACTGATTAACAATTTGTTAACCCTTTCAATTTCAATTTTAGCTTTCTCTCGCTCACTTTTCAGCTCAGGAATTGTGTTAATATGAAGATTAATGGCCATTTGTTTGTCCATCACAGTTGCTTTGAGCATTGAAAGTGTTTTGTCATTTGTTTCTTTGAATGGTCCTGCTCAGTTTATCATATGATTCTTTTACATTGTTATAATCATATGACAACTTATCCATTGTATGTTTTAAGATCTTTAAAAGAATTTTCCTTTTGAGCGCATTGTTCACATGCCATGTCACATTTCGGCATGGGCTGACCATTTCGATAGTTTGAGCTTTGATTGTTTCTTTTACTGTTTCAACCTTTTCTACCTGTTCTTCCACACTGACTACCTCTTTTGTATTGGTCATGAGTGCTTTGTTTGCAATGTCAGTTAAGCTCTCTAGTGTTACATGCTTGGTTACATCAATTACTTCCACACATTCTGCTTTTCTTTCATCATTGTTTTCTTCTTGGTGACTTGAATCAAAACTTCCTGCAAAAGTTATAAGAATTGTGTCAAACAAACAAGGTTTAGGAGTACATTCTTCTTCTTCTGCCGATGATCTGAAGTAGTCTACAAGAATTCTTCCATCTCTTCTTCTGAGACGTCTTCTGATGATTTAGGTTCTTCCATAATTTCGGCTACGAGAGCAAGACTTTCTTTCTTAGTGATGAAGTTGTTCCAGTTGAACCTTCATCTTCTTGTGTGACCACTAGAGCTTTATCTTTGTATTCGAATGGTCCGTCTTCGATTTGCACCTTCTTTTCTCAGGTTGTGGTCGGTGATAAATCGCCTTCTTGTAATAATCATCTCCAAATGGATTATGATTTCTTTTTACTTCGCAATTCAGACATTCACGTTTGAAATGTCCTTTCTCTCTACACTTAAAACATGTAACTTTGGACTTATCAAAACCGAGTTTTCCATCAAGACCTCTCAAGTCGTCTCTCCCTGTGATTTCCATGAAGCACTGAGCTCGACGAACCACCGATGCCATACACCACATAATATCAATTAACTCCATCTCTTCCGGATCAAGCTGGTCATAATCTTCTTTTGTCATTTCCGGATTTCCGATTCTTCCAGCTACCAAACTTTCATAAGATTCCAGAACTGCTGCGAGTAATCCATGTGTTGGTTTGCGGTTTGCTCGCTAAGGTCTTGAGCATTCTGAAGGTTTACTGCAATATTACAGTGTAGTATTCGCTGGTTGGAATTGGATTGATTTTGTTAATTGTTTTGTGGTTGGTTAGAGCTTTGAGACGATAGTTGCCCTTGTGGAATATTTGGATTGAAGGAAGCAAACGATTGAAATCCACTTGATTGGTATGAAGGTGGACTTGCATTAGAGTTGGAACTGAAAGCCATTTGAATCTTTGGGCTCTGAATAGGTGTATTAGGATTTCCTTTGTAGTACATACCTACATCCTGTTGCAAGTTCGTCCTTTTGCTTTTGGCCAATTTCTGCATCTCCAACTCATGCCCTTCCAGTTTTTCGATAAATCTTGGCAAACTAAGACTATTGTACTCTGCTCCATTTTTCAAGATGGTTAGATATGTCCCCCATTCTCCTTCAGGTAGCGAATCTGCTAATTTATCGACTAACTCTTCATTAGTTTTAACAATTCCCATTCGCTTCATTTGAACTACCAGATGGCAGTATCTTTCTATGAGCTGTTTCATTGTTTCACCTTGAATGAGATTGAAATTTTCAAATTCTTTGTTCAATTGTGCTTTCTTTCCCTTTCTCGTTCATCATCGGACAAGCGACCCAAAGTTTTCTCAAGACCAAGTTCATTAAGAGGTGCTTGATACTTATTCTCAAGTGCAAACCAGCAGTCTAAATTTGTCGCTTGAACCCAGTTCTCGAATCTCTCACTCCAACTTTCGTAATCCTCTATGTTCATGAGTTTCGGTGGTTTTGTAGTGGTTCCCATTTCGTTTTAGAGATTCATATTCTGAGACGCTACGGAAGTTGTGACTGCTTGTGTTGCAAACGCGTCATGAAATCTTCCTCACCTAACATCTTAAAAATACTTTTAACAGAAAAACAGATTAGAACTGCTTAGCCTGACGCACACTGATAATCAAGAAACTGACAAGAAATTTCCGTACGAAAAAGTGACCATTTCGTGCGAAACCTTTTGATTTTCGTACGAAATTTGTTTCGTGCGAAAACTTTTAAATGCTGACACTTCAAACTCTTAAGTATTTGAAAATCCTAATTTTCGTACGAAATATAGAATTTCGTGCGAAAATTCTTATCTGCTTAGAACACTTGTTCACAATGTCACGTTTTCTGCAATTTCAAACATGATTTTGATGAATTTTAGGTTTGTATGTTTCAGAGATTTGTTAAGAATTGATTTTAACACGTTATACGAAAAACCTAGTCCAATTTGTCCATGAAATCCCTCAGATCTAGATTAAGTTCCAAGAAAAGGTAGAAGAAGAGTTTTCAATGGATGAATCTTGAGCTTTGAAGGTTGAATCCAGGTGAAACTTGGTTGTTTGTTCTCAAATCAGACCTCAAGGCTCTGGTACCACTTGTGAGTGTAGGATCGGACCCAACTCATGAGCTTCCGTTGAGATTTGCTCAGCTAACAGAGGCGGAATTTATTGTTAACTGAGTGAACAAACAAACAAAAAGTATGATGATTACTGTTAAACACATCTGAATCTTGTATTAATCAACTTCGGAAAGATTACAGACTCAAGCAGGGCTTCGCCTCTGATCAACAAAACACAACCTAACAAACATCCCAAGTCACCTATTTATAGGCAAGACATGATAGCACCAAGTGACTGGGACCAAGGAATTTTCGTGCGAAAATTCTTTAATACAAATAAAACAAAACTTTCAAACTTTAACTTTTGACACAGCGAAACCCTAACTTTAATGCGGGAGTATATTCTAAGGTGGGAAACACAGATTAGGCCATGTTGCTAAAGATTACCTAACGTATCTTGAAACAGTTGAGAAATGTGTAGAGGTTTAAGTGGATCAGTATACTATACTGACAATCTAAGTAAATCTGTTTTAGAGCTTAAAGTCTAAAAACAAGGTCAACGGTACTGGTGATGTGTCTCAATAAACTGATATGATCCTCTAACACAAACTCACAAAAATATGACTGTAAAAAAGTTTGTGCATAGTTTAAATTCTCTACTTTTCAGAAAAAACCCAAAAACCCAAAAAGGTTTTCTGGTCTATCTTAGTTTTTAACAACCGGTGATGGAGAACTGATCTTCAAAGTCTTGTGAGGTGAGGATCGGTGCTCCCTTGATGAGCTTCCGGACAGATTTGACTCAGATAGTAGAGGCGGAATTCATTGCTAACGAGTTTGACAAACAACAAAGTAATGTATTGCTTAAACGTCTCTTCCTTGAATTTATTAAAGTGAAACGATTACAAACGAGTAAATAGTTGGACAGGGCTTCGCCTTAATCACCACCAAAACAGCTAACTATCTCAGAACCCAAGTCACCTATTTATAGGCTGACATAACTCGCACATAGGGTGACCTGGGTGACTCGTACGAGTGGCCATCCGTACGAGTGGCAAACATGTCACTCGTACGGGTGAGATAGTCACTCGTATGAGTGAAGTACAAAATGTAATTTAACTTAAACATTTGACTATATAAATCCCTATTGCATGATTGACTCATCCGAGACGTAGGCAATAGACATTATGCACCAACAGACTCCCCTTGGATGTTGCCGCAGTCTTCAAAATTTTCTTCAAAAATCTTCAAAAGACTTGAGACGTTTAGGGACCAAAGAAATGCTTTGGTGGTCTTCGATGCTCCTCTGATGGGGCGTTTGTTCAGTAGGAGGAGGACAATTGTAGGTGTTTCCAAACTGAAACTTTTTTGTTGTTGATTGCTTCACAGTCTCAGCAATCCTCGCTTATTTCTTATCTTTCTTTCTCTGCTCAACGGCTTCCAGCTTTCTCCAATTGGTGTTCCACGCTTTACCTGTATTAATACTGTTAGCATAACAACCGTTAACAACCTTCTGGAACTGTAGAGTCTGCTCTTTGTCTTTATCTTCATAGCTAATCTTCACATAGAATAGATGTTCGATATCCTTTTCTGAGTAGTTTACCCGCCACATAGGATCCAACACACGAATCCCTCTACAGAAAGCGTATATTCTCTTGTGAGCAATCACAGACTCGGAGAGTTCAGTCATCTTGCACGAATCCTCATCCGGCTGTACATAAATAACAGCTTTTCTCGTGTCTGAATCATAGTGCCACCATTTGAAGATCTTATGAAAGTCTTGCTCCATTTTCTTCAAAGGCATATTCTTCATTACACGTGGCCTTTTGATGTGGAGCGTAACACCCTTTTCCTGTGTCACTGGATCAATCTTTGTAATCATCTTCGGAAGGATGTGGCTTCTAGTGAGGAAAATAATGCATAGCTTCGTACTCGATAAGTTTCCACAACTCTCGGTCATGAAACTTGATCTTCAGATTAAACACTTGCGTCTTTGTCAACTCTGTCACATCCCAATATGGCAAAGATTGGATGTCCTTCAAATACCTGAAGTATTGCACTCCAAATTCCCTCTTTATAGCGTACACATCCAGCTCTTCGATCCACCCCCAACTAATGATATCACCCAAAGACACATCATGATCGATGGTGAAGAAATCTAAAGGACGCTTGAATTTTCTCTTTGGAGGCAATTCTTTAAACCATTTCTTCTACATTTCTGCAATATCTTCACGTGTTGGCGGTTTAGGAGTAGATCCGTCTTTCACAGCCTCTTCGACTTTACGTTTCAACGATTCGTCAATCGATTCAGAAAACATCTCATCAAAGGTGAATATTTGGCAGGTGTATCCGCATCGGAATCATCCTCCACGACAACCTAATCGTAAGCATTTGCCTCTGGTACGTCTTCAAACACATAATCATAAGGCTGTGTAGCACTAATGTTATTGAGATCTTCTTCAAAATCGAACTCAAACGATCCTTCATCTACTCCAAATAATTTAGCAATCTCTTCTTTGGAGTAGTTATGAACATACTCTCCCTCTTCAACATCGTGCTCGAGATAGATGACTTAGGTTTTAGCACACTTGGATCATCATTCTACGACTCCCCCTGAACCTGCGAATCAGTTAGTTCGTAGATAGAGTCGTTCAAGTAAGCATCAACATCCTCGTTTTCATTAACAAGCAAATTCATTACAACGTCAATCCCTTCTTTCTCTATCATATCAAACACTTCATCAGCTGTTTCTTCAATTTCTGCTTCCATCTTTTGCCTTGCTAATGCTTTCTCCTTCATCTCGAAGATTAAAACTCCTTTATCAATTACCACATACTTGGTCTTTGTTTACTTTTAATCAACTTGAATAAAAGGAACCATAGCAGAGGAGCTTGAAAAAACATTTTGATGCTCAGAGATAGAGGCACCAAATTCGACAACAGGATCTACTGTCTCACTTTGAGGAATCTCAAACACCAGGCCTTTGCCTTTCCCTTGAGCTGCTGAGGCTGCTTTTGCTAATATTTCCCTCCTCTCCCTGGCTTCTTCTCTTTCAATCTCCCCTACATCTGCCGCAAGGTCTATGCCAAGTTTCTTTATCAGAATCCTCTTCATAAGCTCAATCTGGTTGTTGTTTCTAAACCTATCTTCATCATACTCAGACATTTTCTTGCGAAGACGTTCATTCTCTTTCTGATAGCTTTGAAGCATAAACTCCAAGTTATTTCGCTCTTCTTCCAAAGTCTTAACTCTTTCCTCTTGAGCTTTCTGCAATTTCTCTATTTCATCAACCTTCTAGCTGTTATTGACCAGAAACTTTAGCAAACTTCCCAACCTCTCCTTATCTTCTTCTAGAAACTTTATTCTTGCTTCGTGCTCCTTGATTTGACCTTCCAACTCTAGCACTCTCCCTTCATACACAATATCAACAGAGAAAGCTTCTCCTCCAGGAATTGGTCCAAAATCAAAATCATATCCTTCAAACCCTGTTTCTTCATTAGCTGAGTAGGGTGAGAAGACGATTGGGCCATTGGTTGGGAAGTGTGAGGTGTAATGATTGGAGGACGAGGAGGTGATGGCATAGGAGGTACTGAGGTGGTATGTTGAGGTGGTGGAGAGATAGGATGTATGGAAGGCAGTGGAGGTGGTGAAGGTGGAAGAGGAACAGAGGTCTCAACAACAGGAGAGATTACTAGGGATCTACAGCTTTCTTTCTCAACTTTATTCTGAGCTTTCTAGCAGATGACTCTGGTTTCTTTGTTGTTGTATGCTTGACTCTTTTAGCAGCTGGTTTCTTTGTAGGCTTCACGACAGAAAATTCTTCCTCAGATTCAGATGGTTCATAAGGAGCATCATCGTCACCTGTCTCTTTCCTTTTACGTGCCTCAGCCTTCTTTCTCTCCTCCCCTATTCTTTTACGCTCTTTCTTTTCTTTAGCCTTCCTTTGAGCATCCAACCTATCCTCTGTATCTGTGCTAGAGGATGGACCTTCATCGCCACCATATCCCCTTAAGCTCCTCCTATTACATGTCTACCAATATCAGTCGTTGTTTCTTCAAGCGTTTCTTCAACATTCTCAACTTGAATGGACTCTGCTGTAGGAATTTCTTTGGTGTCAGGTTCATCGACTAAACCAATGCTAGCAGAAACTCTTTTTCTCTTAGCACTCTTTTCCTTTTATGATTCCTTTTCTTTAGTAAACCAAGTGTTGCGCTTTGATTGATAGTGTTCTAGCATCTCAGCTCTTCACCTTCATCACCACTCGATTCTTTTCTCCATTTCCCTAATGGTGGCGCAACATAGTTTCTGTCGAGAATTGCTCTGAAAACAGGCTTAGGATTAGGAAATGCTTTGGCATGCAAATTAATTTTCTTGAGAGTAGAAATATCCATGTGATCAACCTTCAAAATGCCATTACTCTTTTTCTACAGATTCTTGTGAAGATGATCCAACAGCATCCGTACAAATCTTGGATATTGCAAGAACTTCTCTTTTGATGTGTTACTTGCCATTTGCTTGAATATCAGCTTGGAAAAGTTGTATGGCAGATTCAAAATGAGAGCCGCGATCATGCACATCTGATAATCAACAAGATCGTCAAAACCTCCTTTTCTATGACTGAGAGCGTGAATAACACAGTGAGCGATATATCTGAAAGGTGCGCTCAGAAGACCTTTCTTGTAAGGAACTGCATTGACATGTCCCCGATACCCCATCCAGTAAAAATAGCCTTTGACCATGTACTCTGGGTAACCTGTCGGATCACTTGCTTTATCCTTAAAATCAATCATCTCCCATATCAACTACTCTGTAATCTTAACCTCAACATTTTTATCGCCAATATCTTTATCGCCAATACGTATAGCAGAATAGATAGCATCCTCCTCTTCACGATATTCAGCTGCACCCCAGAAAAATTCAACATGGGATCTATAAGCTGTGTGTATCTGTAAGTGCTTTCACTATTGGCGTTCTTCTCAAAAATTCAAGAACTTCTCTGTATGGAGCGAGTTCAGCAATTTTGTCGTCAGGCAAGCAACATACGTTATGTACCGGCAAATACTCCGTTTTCTTTTCTGCACATCAGAAATTTCAACACTTAGGAAAAATTTTCACAATTTTCCAAAAATTAGTCATTCGTACGAGTCATTACTCGTACGAATCATGTGACATTTCAGGTTTTCAATCCTTGTTCAATCTCGGTCTTTCAAACTACTTCTGGAAGTGAAATCGCAAACTGCCATGCAACATAACCAGTTTAATGTGACATACACTCCAGAACAAGGACATACCCTAAATACCCTTTACATAACTCAGAAATAAGTTTTGAGGGTTTCGGTATGGCTAAAACATGTTTATTCAAGCTCAGCGACTATTTGCGTCATTTGCGAAAGTCTGGCGATTCTCGTATTTTTATATACGAACCACATTTAGACATCTAAAAATTGTTGTAATCACTAAAATCTTGTATTTTATTGACAAGAATATAAAAATGTCAATCGTTGCAAAATTTCGATCGTTTTCGCGTTCGTTAAAGCGTTCATCATAATTAAGCGAAAAATGCAACTGTACAACTGAACGAACTGACATCCACGACAATTCTAGGCATATTTCAAGTCTACTATGCTTTAACATCCTTATAAATCCTAAAAATTAGGTTAACGGGTGTTAAAAGTGCCAAAACACAATGAAACAAGTCCAGGGGTCAAAGCTGTCAACTTTCCAAACTTGGTATCAGCACAAGGGCCTTACGGATCGTAAGACCTGAGCCCATACGCTCTGTAAGCAGGCCCCAGCATAGCAGAAACTTACTGGCAGTTTCTTGTTCATTTCCTTGGCCACCAAGTCGTGATTTTTGACACCTATCACCTGCATTGGACACCTGGGAGGACACTAATCAATCCTCTAACACTGGGCACTTGTCATTATTTGGTGACCTCTTGATTACTATAAATAGGTGATCAAGTTGCCCATTTCAAGTTGCACCTTCCATTCTTCTTTCTCCCAACTCTTTGGAGCTTGCTTCCAGCTTTTTGAGGCCTCCAACTCTGAGTTCTGAAAGTGTTCTTCAACACAAGTAAGTGATCTCCTTAGTTCTTTCATTATTTGGCATTTTGAGCCAAAAGTCAAACAGCTTGACTTTCTGTTTGACTTTTGGTTCTGACCATTTTACGTCAAGTCAAAGTTCAATTGAAATTTGCAACGTGATCATAATCACGAAGGTTATAATCCCTTGCGATTGTACTTACTGATTACTACGTTTACTAGTCGAAGTGACGAGTCAAAGTTTTAGTCAAAAATGTGCATTTTGTGCATTTTACGACGTAACTATTTTCGGGTATCAAAATACTAAGTTTTGATACCAAATCAGTTTTGCAACTTAGTTAGACATGTTTTGACATGTCTAACTCGTCATTTCTAGTTTAGTGCTTTATTTAGGGTCGTAAGTCGAGCGGTCTTGACCACCGCTTTAACTTTCGAATCCGACCCGTTTGGTCGATCTTAGGATCCGACCAAAAACATATTTGTGACCATAGTTGTATAGGGAATAACCGTCTGAGATTATACCTTATGGTCACGTCGTTTGGTTAGTGTTATGATAAGTCGCATTTATGTTCTTTAAGAATGACCAAAATGCCCTTTTTACGTATAAATCCATTTTAAGCATATGAAATCAACTTTTTGACATATAAACTGATGTAATAACATTTTCAAACATGTTTGGGCATTTAAGACTTATCATAGGACATGTTTAACCATCCAAATACGCGTTTACGCAAATGACACCTTAAAGTAGCATAAACTACCTTAACGAGTCATAACGGGTCAAAAGCACTTAGGATTCATTCCAAATCAGAATGTTGAGTTTGTTAAACCATTTCATATGAGTTCCAACACTCACTGGTTTACAAAAACTCATTCTATTTGATTCTCCCGATTATGTCCCGTACTTTAACATAAGTTAACTGATGTTAAGACACACTTGATCCCTTGATCTTTGGGCTTTGTTTTCACATTCATACAGGCTTATACGCAATCCCAAGTGAGTACATAGCTCCCCCCTTTTATGTTTTCTAAATGTTCTAGGGTGATTCATATGTGCTAAATTGTTTTCAAGTTTTCATAACAAAGTCGATGGTTTATATAAAACACTATGATTTCAATAATGTGAACGAACTTGTTGGTGCATTATCCATAACACGAATGACATTAATTAGCTTTGAACAAGCCGACCAGTAGTATGTTATGGTACCATA
This sequence comes from Scalesia atractyloides, assembly GCA_947069175.1. Taxonomy (NCBI): domain Eukaryota; kingdom Viridiplantae; phylum Streptophyta; class Magnoliopsida; order Asterales; family Asteraceae; genus Scalesia; species Scalesia atractyloides. Next base: position 53,663,349 of record CAMTDV010000016.1, on the reverse strand, counting down.
GGACTGACAATCCCGTTACTAGGCTATTCACTGGAATTTGGTGGGTAGTTTGGGGTAATGACTGAAACTTTATCTGATTAACAAATCATTCGTTGATTTGTTAGTCTTGTTAAAGAGATCTTTTAGGGTCTATTAAAGATACCCTTGTGGTATAGTCAACACAGGTTTGAATATGTTCATTTAAGAACGACCAAAAGTTTTCACAATTAAAAAACGGACGACTAATTGATGACACAGACGATTGGTTTATGACACGGACAATGGTTTATGATACGAACAATGGTTTATACACGGGCAATGGTTTATGACTTATAACACGGACAATTGGTTTATAACAAGGACAAATGGTTTTGACAATGACACACATTGATTTTCACTTAAAGATATAAACCATACAATGTTTTCTTTTAAATCGACTTATTACTCGGTTTTACAAAAGAAAAGTTTTCAGTCAAGATTCATGGTTACAAGGTTTCTTTCACTTATATCAACTTGTTAAGTTGATTATATTTATTGCAAAATTAAACACTTTTGTTTTCAAAGTTCATACTCGTCGACTCTCGAAGTTGGGTAAGGTTTTGCAATATAAATACAAAGCCATGAATTTAACACCTACAAAACCTATGTTACTCACAGGCATTTTTATGCTGATGTACCTATTTTTACATATGTTTCAGGTTTATCTATGTAACACCTCGTAAAAACCCGTCCTATAAAATCCCGACACATGTCCTGCTGATCCTAGTATGCCACGTGTCAATGAGAGGGACCAATCCTGTCGTCATGTTTTTTAAATAACCTCTAAACAATATGTGAATAAGTTGAGGGGCCAATTGTGACAAATGGAAAATAACCGGTAATTCCGTATAATCTAATCACCTATTTTATTTACAAATCTCATGCATTTAAACATAATTTATTTGCCGTAACTGACTCGTATGGCAAAAAACAAGTATTGGGACAATCAAATCATGATATAACATCTATTGGTTTTCGTTACGACGCGAAACAAACAAAACTATGTCCTAAAAGTGTTGGTAGAAGGTGCTGAGCACACTATTCACGGTTGCACTATTCATGTCAGCAACCGCTGAACAGAACAGAACAATGAATCAAGACACACGAATAACAAAAACTGAGTCCATACATATGAAAATACTAATGTGGGAATAATTCAATTAACATTACACAACCTTCCGGTACGACGCCCTAAACACGTATTGTCCGAATCGGCTAAATATGTAACACTTTTAAGTTCGTCCGAGACCTTAATCAAACAATTCTAGACCTCCGGAATTGTGTCAATTGAGGTAGAACACGTTAAAATATTGTAGGGATATCAATGGGACATCAAAAACCATAAGCTTTCGAAGTTATATCACTATGCCCTAATTAGTCCGATATCGACCCGACGGACTAGTAAGCGGCATTTCCGCCACTATAACAAGCAAACGAAGAATCTATATAACTTGTGGATGCAAGAAAACAACTCTCGGAAATATTCGTCAGTTATAACATAAAAGCACCGTTAGTGCACCGACGCTTAATCGGAAGCCTTTTAAACTAGTAAATTATCATTGTAACTAGTCTAGGGAACTAGTTGGATATTAATACGAGTCCCAACCCCTAATTACCTTACTAATGGTGTACTTAAGACCCTAATCATCCTACACCTCCTAATGACCAAAATATCTAAATGTTTAAGACTTTAATCAACACAAATTACACTTTACCCCCCCCCCCCTACATATGGACGGTTTTGGTGGGCCCTAGTGGCAACACCAACTTAGCAAATTTTTCAAAATGTGTAAGGGATGGGTATGGAGTGTGATTGAGGGTCTTGACTTTAAAAAAAAGGATGGCCTTATAACCTAATCTAGATCACCACTTCTCATCATCACCTTCTAACACATTCAAGAAACACAAAAACCTTCTCTTGCTCCCTCTAAACTCACGGCACACACACACACACACACCCAAACACCACCATTGTTCAACATTCAAACTCCATTTGTACACTTAATCAAAATCCCTAAGAGATCATCTAACCATGGAGTACCTTTGGAGCATCTTTAGGAGCTTCTTGGGAGCTTAATCATCTTCTTATTCCTCTTATTTAAGCCTTGCAAAGTTGTAAGACGTCTAAACACTCTAGTTATGATCCTTGTTATTAGTAGGTCATGGAAGTACAAGTTGTTAATCTTGATATAAAAGTTAAACATGAACAAAAACCCTAATCACAAAGCTAAAGAACACTAAACATAACCATTTTATGGGTTGATTTGTGTAGATTAGGGTATGATATCTTATGTGATCATGTTTCATGTTTATTATGTTGATATTAGTAGGTTAAATATTATGATATGATGATCATGTTGTTAGATTCATGTAGTATTTTATATGTGTGTTCATCATGGCATGATACATAAATAGGTGATTTAAACATGATTATGTTTAAATCAAACAAGATCATCATCTTCATGTTCATGAGTATGCATAAGTGTTCTTGAAATACTTGAAGAATTAAGGGTTTAAAAAGGGTTTAAACTTGATTTTTGGAAGATTAGTAAACTTGGTTTTACAAGATGTGTTATATAAAGTAAACATTAACAAAGTTCACACTAAAAAGTCTTAATATGTGTACATGAAAATATATAGATGCAAACTCATGAAATATGGAGGTTAAATTATGTAAAAATCATGATTTGTGAAACTTGATGAATTAATGGTGATTTGGGAAATTGATTGTGGTTTAAATACGTTTTTAAAACGTGGAAAACGCCATAGTTTTTGGGGAAACTATAGCGGATTTTTCTAAAAATCTAATCGCGATTAAAAGTATGATTAATGGGTGATTAACAAGGTTAAACGCGATTAGTGGTCTTAAACGTCATTATGGGAACACTTGGTGAAATGGTTAAGCCCTTAATGTGTAAGGACTCTTGAAAACTTAAAGATATATTTTTTTAAGTAAAAATAAGTGGTGAAAATAATAATAATACACATATATAATTTTTGGATGAAAATTATATATTTTGAAAAAGCTCCTAAGTGTGTGTATTATGTGCTATGTATATGTATTAGATACACTTAGGAAAACCAAAATAATACACTCACCATACCAAAGAAACACTTACATGAAGTAAGTATGAAGATGACATAAAATACATATATACATTCCTAGGTATAATCCAAAGAAAGACCACTAAACGAACAAGTGAACGAATCGGATAACGGACGAACATACAAATATATTTAAACACGTGGGTGTCATCAAACATAAAAATATATATTGAAAACGATCATACAAGGCATTTTATTATTACAGGGGCCACGTAATAATAACTTGCAGTGGATGGGAATCCTGGTGGGCTCTGTGGGTCGAGCTAATGATCACTATCCATACGAAATTTTTATGTTGTTCAAGTTTCAATCTAGAACACTAACTGGGGTGGTAACTATGACACACTACAATACCGAAAGACCACACGTATTTGTTCGCACCTAATATTCGATCTATATCACGAGTCGTTGAGACTAGTCATAAACAAATGAAACTGGCTAACTACCCAAGGAGGATTTTTCCTCAACTTCCTAGATTTATTGTACATGGGTTGGTTCCTTGGTGTCTATGGCACCCCATCTTATTAATTTGAAAAGGTTACCTTAAATTTCGTCATTTGACATTTGTCTTACTTCAAAGGATAGTATGGCATGAGCCATGCTGCAACTCCCTCATTGCATTCTTTTGATGTCTATGGAAATTATAACAATCTTGTTGGAGCTCTTGGAGCTCAAGGGATTGCAACGCTTTCATCACACGAGTTAGTGCGGCGAGGAATTTTCTACTTTGGAGAATCGAGGTCCCTGAGGTATGGGGTACATACTAAAAGGATGGGGATGACCGTTGGTTTCTCTTCCTCATCGGATTACTTCTTTTCCCATTTAGGCATATGGCCAGTACACGCAAGAGGCGCATGGTAGACTATAGTTGTCCAACTACAAGCCTAGATCCTTGATATTATGTATCAAAAATAACATGGCGTCGAAAAGAAAATCTACACCCTACTAGTAAAGTCGAATTAGAGTTATTATGGAACAACATGAGGTTGTTGAGTCGACACTAGTGATGGTACTGATGGTACCGATAGTTCCAGTGATTCAAATCCAGATGAGACGAGAACGAGTGGCAATGCCACACTTGGAGACGCAATAACACCAGGTTTTTTTTATTCTAAAGCTTTTCTGGACTATAGTCGCGAGAGCTCATTGGTGTGAGGGGTGTGGTAGGTTATATCCGCTAAATAAAGACAAAGGAGTCAGTTGGTATTACTAGTAAAGGTACTCCTGAGTGAACGATTAGGTAAACGAAGAGTCTCCTATTGAGTGAAGCATTAACTTGGTGGAATCTTCAAGTACAAACTTTAAGTGATATTACGATAAGGTTATCATGGGGAGAACTCAAAAATCTTACGCGAGAAGAGTATTGCCCACTGACTAGAACTCCAAGGGTAAGAACGGGATCCTAGAACTCGATCATAATTACAGCCAACGTTGTGGGTTATATTCGACGTTTTCACGATCTCTTAAGAGTTGTTCCATCTAAGATCCAAAACATGATCACACAATCCCACCTTACCTTTATCACTCAAATAATAACTCTCACAGTTAGTCTCACCAATGATACGTGAGAATGGGAAATTATCAAAGAATGGTACGGAAAGGAAGAAAACATGTGTGGAATCTACTAGCAACGGGAAGCGAAATACTCACCCCTGAGGCAGGATCGAGGGTGAGTAACAAACGAAAGGGAACAGCCGTGATGGTAGAAAAGAAGGCAATCATTGTCGTAATTGATGCTAGCACCAAAAAGTATGCTAATAACTTACTAAAATCCTAGATTTGATAAGTGAAAATTTCCTCTGGAGGGCACCTGCAAAAGTGCCCAGAGTAGAAGCGTGGTGAAACAGGAAACAAAACAGAAACCAATAAGGTCGTCAGACCCAACCAAGAGCTAGCATGTTAAGTGTGGCATGGAGACCACTTTAAGCATGAACGTCTTGAGAATGAATCAGACTTAGGAATTAAAGTGTGAGCAATTAGAAACTATGGATACCCCACAAGATCCCGATGTCGTCATACGTACATTCCACTCTACAACCATTATGTGTCAACTCTTTTGGTATCAGTGTCGAGCCTAGCTAGTGTCTCTAGGTATTAAGCATATACTGGAATTAGAGTCATGTAAATTAGACGCGCTGTCCAGTTAGCTAATAGGGAAATTAGCTGAGTCATGAGGAATCATTAAAGGTCACCGACACGTTTCCTATCAGCTAACATCTCGCATCCATTTGGTTTGATAACTGTGCTGAATTTAGTAACCTGTCCATAGAAATCAAGATATATTAGAGCTAGAGTCAAACATTCCCTCACTCTTTAGGATTTGCCAACGGTAAATCAGTCAAATAAGGAGAAGTTATAAAAAGGATGCACTTCGGAACTAGTAGAACGTGAATTTCATATTCACCATATACCCGTTTATCTGGGTTGATTACGATGTAACTTGGGCATCAACTTGTTGAAGTATAAACAAGCGGATAGTAGTTGTTTTGCAAAAACTATTCATATCCCCCTGCCTGACGAAGGAACACTTGTAGTTCATGGAAGGAAGTATGAGACGCCATTAGGAATTATAAACTACATGAAGGCCAGAAGTGCCTACAAAGAGGCTGCGTAGCCTTGTTAACTCCTATAACCGACAAGGAAGAATAAGAAGCCAAGGTTGAAAGAAATCCCCATTGTGAAGGAGTTTACTGAAGTCTTTCCCGAAGACTTGTCGGGTTTACCTCCACAGCGACAAGTCAAATTCCGCATCGACTTGGTACCAGGAGCCGCACCCGTGGCGAAAGCTCCATATAGGTTAGCACCCATTACCAAGGATTGACAAAATTATACGGCTAGCTACAAGACTCGAGCTTCTATACCAAGATTGACTTGAAATCCTGTTATCATCAACTAAGAATCTAAGAGGAAAGTAATCCTAAAACGACATTTAGGACTTGTTACGGTCAATATATATTCCTTGTTATGCTTTGACTTAACAAACGCTCTCGCCATGTTCATGAATTTAATGAACCGAGTATGTAAGCCATACCTAGAAAGAGAACGAGCACACTTGAGAACAATTTTGGAATTGTTAAAGAAGGAACAGTTATATGCAAAGTTTTTGAAATACGAATTTTAGATTCGCAAAGTACAATTTCTCGGTCACGTGTTGAACGAGAATGGAATACATACTGACCCATCCAAGATAGAAGCCATAAAGAACTGGAATGCCCCAAGGATCCCAACAGAGGTACAACAATTTCTAGGCTTGGCGGGATATACCGGAGATTCGTCGAGAATTTTTCAAAAATTGCTCAACCGCTAACCTCGCTTACACGAAAACACAAAAGTTCGATTGGGAGAAAGACAAGAGTCGGCTTTCCAGTTGTTGAAGGACAAACTATGTTAGGCGCTGATACTTCACTTTTGGACGGTACCGATGGCTTAGTGGTGTATTGTGATGCTTTGCATCAATGCTTGGGTTGCGTGTTAATGCAACGTGAACAAGTCATCGCATACGCGTCGCACAAATTGAAAGTTCACAAAAAGAACTATACCACCCATGACCTAGAGTTAGGCGCGGTGGTGTTCGTATTGAAAATCTGGCGTCATTACTTCTATGGCACTAAGTGTACCATATTCACTGACATAGAAGTCTTCAACACATATTCAACCAAAATAAAATAAATAAGCGCCAACGACGATGGGTTGAATTGTTGAATGATTATGACTGTGAGTTCAAGTATCATCCGGGCAAGGCAAACGTTGTGGCCGATGCCTTGAGCCGGACGGGAGAAGTCAAGACTCTACGAGTACGAGCTCTGAAAATGACCATTCAGACAAACTTTATGAGTCAAGTACATGATGTACACAAGAAGCTCTTAGACCAGAAAACATTCCAGTGGAATCTCATCGGGGAAATGGAAATACAAATGGAACCAAACAAAGATGGAACACTATATTTATGGGAAGAATCTGGGTTCCCTATTTCGGGGAATTACGAGACTTAGTGCTTGATGAAATGTATCAGGATTTGAAAGAATACTATTGGTGGCCTAATCTCAAGGCAGATATTGCAATGTATGTTGGGAGATGCCTAACCTGTGCGAAGGTTAAAGCTGAATATCAGAAACCATCTGGATTACTACAACAACCAGAAATTCCTATTTGAAATGGGAACAGATATCAATGGATTTCATTACAAAACTCCCACAGACCTCTCGAGGTCATGACATGATTTGGGTCATAGTTGATCGATTGACTAAGTCAGCTCACTTCTTACCGATACGCGAAAAAGATAGTACCGAGAAGCTAGCTGAGCTATACCTTAAGGAAATTGTGGCACGTCAGGGAGTGCCAGTGTCGATAATCTCAGACAGAGATGGTCGCTTTGTGTCACGGATATGGCAATCATTCCAAGCTTCGTTTGGATCTCGTTTGGATCTAAGCACAGCGTTTCATCCGCAAACCGATGGCCAAATCGAACGGACCATCCAAACCTTGGAAGATATGTTGCGCGCCTGTATGATGGATTTAGCCAGAAACTGGGATACTCATTTACCATTGGTAGAGTTTTCCTACAATAACAGTTATCACACGAATGTCAAGGTCGAGCCATTCGAAGCACTATATGGACTTAAGTGTCGATCTCCGCTATGTTGGGCGGAAGTCGGTGACAAACAACTCATTGGACCCGAATTGCTTCAAGAAACCACAGACAAGATATCAAAATCTAGGAGCGAATCAAAGCAGCTCGGGATAGACAAAAGAGCTATGCGGATCGGAGAGGCAAGCCACTACCTTTGAGGTTGGAGACAAAGTGTTACTTAAGGTCTCACCTTGGAAAGGCGTAGCTAGATTCGGGGAACGCGAAAACTAAACCCGAGGTATATTGGACCATTTGAAATTATGGCTAAGGTTGGAACAGTTGCTTATAAGTTAAAGCTGCCTGAGGAACTAAACAATGTCCACGACACATTTCATGTGTCCAACCTCAAGAAAAGTCCAACCAAGGAAACAGTTATTATCCCAGCGGACGAGATACACATAGATGACAAGCTTCAGTTCACCGAGGAACCTATTGAGGTTATGGACTAGAAGATTCAGAAGACTCGTAGGAGTCGGACCGTTAGTGCATTTAAACATAATTTATTTGTGTAACTGAGTCGTACGGCATGAAACAAGTATTGGGACAATCAAATCATGATATAACATCTATTGGTTTTCGTTACGACGCGAAACAAACAAAACTATGTCCTAAAAGTGTTGGTAGAAGGTGCTGAGCACACTATTCACGGTTGCACTATTCATGTCAGCAACCGCTGAACAGAACAGAACAATGAATCAAGGCACACGAATAACAAAAACTGAGTCCATACATATGAAAATACTAATGTGGGAATAATTCAATTAACATTACACAACCTTCCGGTACGACGCCCTAAACACGTATTGTCCGAATCGGCTAAATATATAACACTTTTAAGTTCCTCCGAGACCTTAATCAAACAATTCTAGACCTCCGGAATTGTGTCAATTGAGGTAGAACACGATAGCGTATTGTAGGGATATCAATGGGACATCAAAAACCATAACCTTCCGAAGTTATATCACTATGCCCTAATTAGTCCGATATCGACCCGACAGACTAGTAAGCGGCATTTCCGCCACCATAACAAGCAAACGAAGAATCTATATAACTTGCGGATGCAAGAAAACAACTCTCAGAAATATTCGTCAGTTATAACATAAAAGCACCGTTAGTGCACCGACGCTTAATCGGAAGCCTTTTAAACTAGTAAATTATCATTGTAACTAGTCTAGGGAACTAGTTGGATATTAATACGAGTCCCAACCCCTAATTACCTTACTAATGGTGTACTTAAGACCCTAATCACCCTACACCTCCTAATGACCAAAATATCTAAATGTTTAAGACTTTAATCAACACAAATTACACTTTACCCCCCCCCCTACATATGGACGGTTTTGGTGGGCCCTAGTGGCAACACCAACTTGGCAAATTTTTCAAAATGTGTAAGGGATAGGTATGGAGTGTGATTGAGGGTCTTGACTTTAAAAAAAAGGATGGCCTTATAACCTAATCTAGATCACCACTTCTCATCATCACCTTCCAACACATTCAAGAAACACAAAAACCTTCTCTTGCTCCCTCTAAACTCACGGCACACACACACACACCCAAACACCACCATTGTTCAACATTCAAGCTCCATTTTTACACTTAATCTAAGCCCTAAGAGATCATCTAACAATGGAGTAGCTTTGGAGCTTCTTGGGAGCTTAATCATCTTGTTATTCCTCTTATTTAAGCCTTGCAAAGTTGTAAGACTTCTAAACACTCTAGTTATGATCCTTGTTATTAGTAGATCATGGAAGTACAAGTTGTTAATCTTGATATAAAAGTTAAACATGAACAAAAACCCTAATCACAAAGCTAAAGAACACTAAACATAACCAATTTATGGGTTGATCTGTGTAGATTAGGGTATGATATCTTATGTGATCATGTTATTCATGTGGATTATGTTGATATTAGTAGGTTAAAGATTATGATATGATGATCATGTTGTTAGATTCATGTAGTATTTTATATTTGTGTTCATCATGGCACGATGAACATAAATAGGTGATTTAAACATGATTATGTTTAAATCAAACAAGATCATCATCTTCATGTTCATGGCTATGCATAAGTGTTCTTGAAATACTTGAAGAATTAATGGTTTAAAAAGGGTTTAAACTTGAATTTTGGAAGATTAGTAAACTTGGTTTTACAAGATGTGTTATATAAAGTAAACATTAACAAAGTCACACTAAAAAGTCTTAATATGTGTACATGAAAATATATAGATGCAAACTCATGAAATATGGAGGTTAAATTATGTAAAAATCATGATTTGTGAAACTTGATGAATTAATGGTGATTTGGGAAATTGATTGTGGTTTAAATACGTTTTTAAAACGTGGAAAACGCCAGAGTTTTAGGGGAAACTATGGCGGATTTTTCTAAAATCTAATCGCGATTAAAAGTATGATTAATGGGTGATTAACAAGGTTAAACGCGATTAGTGGTCTTAAACGTCATTATGGGAACAGTTGGTGAAATGGTTAAGTCCTTAATGTGTATGGACTCTTGAAAACTTAAAGATATATTTTTTTAAGTAAAAATAAGTGGTGGAAATAATAATAATACACATATATAATTTTTGGATGAAAATTATATATTTTGAAAAAGCTCCTAAGTGTGTGTATTATGTGCTATGTATATGTATTAGATACACTTAGAAACACTTACATGAAGTAAGTATGAAGATGACATAAAATACATATATACATTCTTAGGTATAATCCAAAGAAAGACCACTAAACGGACAAGTGAACGAATCGGATAACGGACGAACCTACAAATATATTTAAACACGTGGGCATCATCAAACATAAAATATATATTGAAAATGATCACGAAAACGTCTCTAAAAATAGATATATATTTTCATGAGCACAAGACTAATATATATTATCGATAACAAAAATCCGGAAAGTTAAAAACATAAAAGTTTCTAAGTATTGTGAAAACATACTTGGATAAAGAACATGTAATTCCCACTAATGGACTCAATTTATGTTAATGGGCGAGGCCCAAATCATATAACTAAATGGACTCAAGTTCATGGAAATGGGCTAGGCCCAATCACATATAACATATGGGCTAGGCCCATTGATAACATAACTTGGGCTAGGCCCAATCATATAAACCAAGTGGGCTAGGCCTAAATAATAGAACTAAGTGGGCTAGGCCCAAACACATAAAACACTTGGGCTAGGCCCAATGACAACATAACATGGGCTAGGCCCAATGACAATATAACATGGGCTAGGCCTAATGACAACAGCACATGGGCTAGGCCCAATGTCAATATAACGTGGGCTAGGCCCAATGACAAAGATGACATGGGCTAGGCCCAAAGACATGAGAACATGGGCTAGGCCCAAGGGCAAGATGACATGGGCTAGGCCCAAAGACATGCGTGCAAGGCACGAGGACAAGTGAAAGGCAAGGCCCGTTCACACACGACTAATTACTCGACAACAAATGTATATATTTGTGAAATATATATATATATTATATATATATACTAATAACAACAATAAAACAAACAAACTATCAACACTATAAAAACAATAAGTTGTTCAAAGAAAACAAATAAATATATATAACAATATATTTCAAGATGAACAACGTGTACGGGCACTCGAGTTACTATCGTACGACTAGCGAAACGCAAAACTGTGAGTTCATGTCCCCCTTTTCTTTTAAAAGTTTTTTGTTTTATAACACTCGGGGGGGAAATACATGTTTATGACAAATTGTATGTTAGCTTCCGGTTTAGATGATGACAATGATCGATGTGCTTAAGTAGGATTATGACATTCGGTAACCATTAATCACTTAGTGACCAAAGGTGCAAAAGGTGTAGATCTATTGAGCTTGAGACACGCTCCACTCTGAATAAAACAAGTCCTTTCAGAGTGCTTTTGTGAGCCCTAATTGACGACAAAGTTGTCTTGGTTTGGTTATTTACTTACTTATGGCACATAATGTCAGCTGACTAGCTACCCACTGATAGATCCTTAAACCCATGGTAAATGACAATAACATACACGGATTTCAAATACTGATGACAAATATGACATTTATACGAAAACAATACTACATGAACTCGCTCAACCTTTGTTGATTTTTCAAACTTACATGTATTTCAGGAAACAAGATTTGAGCCAGTGATAGACCTCGGAACATGATGGCATGACAACAGTTGCCAACTTTTGGAGGGTTTGCCTCTTATATCCCAACCTTGTATGGGTATATAGGAGTCAAAACCTCACTATGTTTATAATGAAAACAATCTTTTGGTTATGATGTAATGAAACTAAATTATGTTTTGGATAACAACTGTAACCCAGTGGAAAACTTGTAACCTTACTTTGGAACTTGTAAACTCTTATTATAACTTAATCTATGAATATGGCAACGTTGTTACTTATTACATGTTTACTATATTGGATGCAATGATTAACTCATAGTCACACACTTGCGCTTCCGCTACGACCATGGTGTGACACCAATAGTGCCAAAAATGTAAAAATATACTTTCTGAAGAGGTCTTACGAACCGTAAGCCCTAGTGCTTACAAACCGTAACGCTAAAGGGGAAATTGTATCAGAGAGGCAATTATGGACCGCAACCACATATGGTTACGGTCCGTAACCATTCAAAAACCAGGGGCGCCTAAATAAGCTTACGGACCGTAAGCTGACAGCCATACAATCCGTAAGCCACTGTCAGTGGCAGATTTCTTGGCAGCTTGCTGCCCTGCCACCTTGCACGTGAATGCCACCATGAGAGCTGCTCTTGACATGTCCAAAAATACCTAGAGACCCCTCGTGACACTCCTGGACACTTATCTTGGCCTCATGCTCTCACTTCAACTATAAAAGGGCACCCCTAAGGCCTCACTTGCTTGTTCATTCTTCATCTTCTCCTCTCTTGCTCACTTGGAAAGCTCCTGTTTACTTTGGAGCATTCCCCCGAGTTTCTAAGCTTCCCTTGGATCACTTGTAAGTGTTCCATTTTGCTTTTTGTGTTAGGCTTTAAGCCAAAGTCAAAGCGTTTACATAAAACCGCTTTGACCTTCGGCTAAGACCATTACGGTCCAGCTATTGTTTGATGCGAACATGGCTACGTGATCGTAATTAGGTAGGTGTTAATCTCTTAAAAGGGCACCTTCTAATTACCACGTTTGCTTGGTCAATTGACGGGTCAAAGTTATTGTCAATAAAAGTCAACTGGTCAGTTTTTGAAAATAATTGATAATTAGTAATGTAGGTGTTATAAAATATATATTATCACTTTAATAACTTGGTAATAATTATTAGAACATGTGTGAACATGTTCGGCTCGTCAATTCCATGTTTAAGGTCGGTTCGCAACCGAAAGTCGCAAGGATTGACTCCTGCTTTGACTTTTAGTTCTGATCCGAATTAGCAACTTTAGATAATGATTATAAGTTGCAGTATGACCATGTTATATAGCAGTATAACTCTCTGGAGTCATACAATATGGTCATGTAGTATTCCGGGTCATTATGCAAGTTTCCGCTATTATGTCTAAACATTGACTAAAATGCCCTTTTTGTACAAATGAGGTTTTAAACCTAAACTGAACATACATATGAACTACCTACTGATATGATAAGTTATCAAAATTATTTTGAAGTCATGATTCTGGTCATAAACTGAGATTTACATAAATATCGTAATTAACACTTTAAAATGTCTAAAATGCCCTTTCGGCACAAAGAATGGTTTCTAAACATGATTTCTTCACCTAACTCAATATCTACTGATGTAATATCATAAGTAAGACCTATTGGGATGTTGATTCAGATTATGAACTGAGTTGATGCTTAAGATTCGTGTAATGCCGATGAATAACCAAATTACCCTTTTTCACATAAAATGGTTTTAACCAAACTTTTCATAACCAAATCTTTTACCTACCAATATAATATGTTAAATGACTTATTTTGGTTATATAAAACTGATCATAACTTCAGTTTTCATTAAACATCGAATTAATCGGCATTTAGCGACTTTTACGCCTTTTCGGCACATAGTATGGTTTAAAACCATAACTATGAACCAAAACTTGTTACCTACTGATTTCTAAACTTATTTTTAATACTTTTACAGTAGGTACAAGTCCCAAACTCAGAATCCCAAATATGACATCAAAACTATGTGTGAAATGACTAAAATGCCCTTACGGGGCATAGTTTGGTTTAAAATTAACTACCACATATATTTGATATCCTACTGATATAACATCATAAAATGCATAATTTTACAGAATTATTATGACCTTGACATCAGTTTACTCGCAAACCTCTTTTATGAAGCGTAAAATGACCAAAACACTTTTTTAAGGCGTAACTTGATTTTAAAACATATACGGGCATTCATGTTAAAATCTTATTAATATTAAAACATACTTAAAACATATTGGCATATGGAACTTGTATATGACTCATCCAGTTACCTGGTTTCGCTTATATGCGAACGGTTAAGCCTACGTCGCTAGTTTACATAATTTAACTGAAACGGGTTTAACCTTATCATTTTTATTTCAAAATCCAGAATGTAATATGTCTACCCTTATTAAACAAGTCTTAGTGCTTGTCGGTTCAAGTCAATGACTCAACTAAGTACCCGTTAGCTTTCTAATTGGTTATTAATACCATCATTCCAGACTAAAAGCCTTCCGGTAGATTGTCACATGTACTTACTATTTAACTTACGGCTGAGTTATTTATATCTTGAAGATTTAACTCAGGTAAATACTCTTAACCTAGTTTCCCTATACGGGCATGGGATACGGTAAATTATTACCGATTGGTCGGGTATGGGATCATGTTGTCGGATTGTGATCTAACTAAATCTCATTACTCGTTTTAATCTATATTGTCTGGTAACTTAAACATTGGGGGTTAACTTGACCGTGTCTGGGATATCCTTAGGCTCATTAAAATGCTAATGGCCACGACCTAAGCACGGGGTGTAGGCATACACCCATCAGATGAAAATTATTATTATCTGCTCCTTGGGAGTTCAGAAGTGGTGTGTCGATTGATCATGTCTCGATTCTGTACTGGCCCCATATGTATTGACAGGCTTATAAAACTGTATACAAGGTCTTTTGTACGATCCCAAGTTATTTATAAAATGTGCCATGTGGACTTAAACAATTTTTGAAAATATTTTCAAAATGTGTCGGGTGATTGTATTTACCAATGAAAACTGACGTATTTTCAAAGAGATTATGATACAGGTACAGTACGTAATAGGCCGGAAGCTGCGAAGGCGTCAACATAGAGGACTTGCGACCCTTAGTTGTGCTATTAAGTTTGTTGATCGTTTTGTACATATTTTTACGATCCGCCTGTGGATCTTTATTACAATCCGTCTGTATTATTATTTTGAACTTTGAACTTTATCGGGTTGTAATAATATTTAAATTCAAGACTTCCGCTGTGTTGCTTTGTGTTGTTTGGTTATGATGTTATCAAGTTACGTTATAATACTCCCCACCGGGATACACGTGAAAATCAAGGTGTGACAGGTTAGTATCAGAGCCTAGGCTTTGACCTACAATTTCTCGTTTGCATTATTTTATTTATTCTTGCGTTGTTTTGTTTTAACTTGTTTTGGAACAGGAAAGCATGCTGCCAAGAATTAGAGGTTGTGGGAGAGGTGGCAAAGGAAAAGGTCCCATGCGGGGCGGACCTTCGATGGTAGGGCCATCACATATACCAAATCCCTACGAAGGATCTGGTGATTCATCATCACCATGGGAGCCGATAGGACATTCTATTTCACATGGGTATTCTCCCCCAAATTCCTCGCACCACTCCCATCACTCACACCATTCCCACCATACTCATCAATCCCATCACTCACACCACTCCCATTCCCACTCCTATCATGGTGGATTTAACTCTATTGACTATATTCAGTCACCACCAGTTTCACCTCCGGTTGACTCACCCGACGACAACATGCAGGAAGATTCTGATACTGAAATGCCTCCGACCGAATCTCCCGGTCATCCAATTGAACTGTCTATCGGTTCGAATTCTTATGCAGGGACCCCATACAAAGGTCCCAACGATTTCCAACAAAGGTGAGTGCAATACGTCTTCTACAACACCCCTTCTTATCACAACACTCTCTCATACCATGTTCCTCAATAGGAACAACCTCCTCCCGAGGACATACAAATGGAACCGGTGGAGCAACCACTACCACCGCCTGAACCACAACTGTCATGAAGGCGTGGCGCGTGCATGTCGGTGCGCCTAGGACCAAGAGCAGGGTCACTTCAACCCTTGCCTAGCCCTTACCCAGTAATCCCCGAGGATCCCCAAATGGGTGGACCCTCCAACACATTACCTGTGGTAGAACCAGCACCACAACTAACGGTTAACCCGCTACCATCACCTGTGACACAACCACCAAACGTGGAACAGCCACCACCGGGTTTCGAAAACCCAGTACCTGCATATCCAGGTATGTCTGGATATAACCATTTTGACCCTTCTGGCATGCCGAATTATATTCATCGGCCCACTCACAAGATCCGTACAGGGATGCGGTCATCCATGTAACATTTGTCAAAAACGGGTTTCCAAAACCCGCTCCGCTTTGTAATCGAATATCAAGTTATAAATGTCACGTTGAATATTTATGATTATTTTGATTTAAAATGATACATAATTAATAAATAAACTAAACTATAAAAATTATATTTGATAAAAAGTTAAAACAAAATAAATAAAAAGGATATGTTGCTGCCGGGACTCGAACCCGGGTCAGCCAGAACTGAATCCAAAGACTTAGCACACACTCACATCACCACTCCGCCACTTGTTGTTTTCTGTTATCTCTAGGAAACAAATAACATTTATACACAAACTCGGTTAAACCGGTTGCGCCACCTGAGAAACGGAAATCGGCAAATCAATCGTCAAATCGCTTGATTACTCGCACATTTAGTTTATAACCGATGCACCGACGATTTTAATCAAGTCGGAATTGATTGAACATCAACTCTCATCATTATCGGTTTTTATAACCGAAAAATAATCAAGTCCAGATTACTTCAACTCCAGACCCCTCTCGCGACTCAGAAACATCATACAATCATTCCATTTCACTTTCGTCACGCTTTCAGTTCGTCAGAACGCTTAAATCAACTCGCCGGAATTTTCTGCAAGATTCGCCGGAAAACCGTATTCATCCTCAAACGGTAAATCTTTCAATAACATTGTAGTTCAACAATTGTTAGGCTATTTCTAACTTAAACCTTTCAATTGAAATCGAATTCAGGCACTGTATTCAGCTAATTTCAGTTCGCCGGAAAAATTCTGAAAATCTCTATATTCATCTGAGAATCGGTAAGGGCATTCAAACCCTCTGTTAACATTTTCTGATCACTTCAATTTCACGATTAGCTAATAAAAACGGTTAATTGTCTTGTTCAGTTGAAGAGCATAAAAACAGGGACCGACACATTGCCGGAATTCTGAAATAAACCGTTCATTGGTATGTTCACCTCTAATTACCTTCTCTGCCATTTCATTTTAGCCTTAAGAATGTTTGTTAATCGTAAAAACAAGGAACGGATTAGTGAATCAGTTGACTGTAATCTGAATGTTGAAGACGAAGTTAGTTAAGTTATAAGTTTAATTAAAATCAGTAATATGAACGGGTTAGACACACAGTCCAGCGGTGGACTGTGTGCAAAACATAGTCGCATGTCACAAGTTCGATTCCTGATACACGCATTCCTTATGTAATAAAATGCCTTTTTGTTTGAAACTAAACCGGGTTAACTCTGTTAGTTGTTAAGAATTATAAAAACCGAGATATTAATCAGGTTAGACACACAGTCTAGCGGTGGACTGTGTGCAACACTGAATCGCACGTCACGAGTTCGAAACCCGTTACTGGCATCGGTTTGTTGAATTAAAATGTTTTTGAAATTAAAAGAATTTTGGTTAAACTGAATTAGTATATAAATATAATTAACAACAAGATTATTTCGGGTTAGACACGTAGCTCAGTTGGTAGAGCTGCGTGCACGCGTACGGGAGGTCTCGGGTTCGAGCCTCACCTGGCGCAAACAATTCCACTGACCGAACCGGTCAACAAGTCAACGGTCAACGGTCAACGCAAAATAAACAATTTTTTTATATTTTTATATATTTAATTTAATTTAAAAATCAATTAAAAATACTTAAAAATAACATTTTTAAAGATAGAAAATAGCCTTAAACTCACAAAAATATATCTAAAAATTTCATTAAAATCCTTAATAAAATCCACTCATTTAATATATTTTTCCGTTATTATTTAGGTTAGTATTTCTCGTTGTTCCGCTCATCCAATTCGTGCGCATCTCACCATCTCCAATCCAACGCACCCAATGTGAGTGAATCTTTACAAAATTCCCGTTTAATCACGTTTTGAGGTGTATCATGTGTCTTGATATATATATTATATTTAAACCATTGTGCATACATCATATCATGAACATGTGTATTCAGTTTGTTTCAGTTGTTGTGTGGTTATTGTTAGATGCAATTTATTATTTTCAGTACATACAATTTCATAGGCCGCCGCTCCCCATTAATTATGAGCGTTGAGCATGTTCCCCATTACATTATGAGCGTGAACCTGGCGTGCCCACATACGATCGGCTCCGTTTGATTGAGCCTTGATCGCACAGACATTTTACATTTTCAGTACATGCAATACGATCGGCTCCGCTTGATTGAGCCTTGATCGCACAGACATTTTCATTTTCAGTACATGCAATACGATCGGCTCTGTTTGATTGAGCCTTGATCGCACAGACATTTTACATTTTCAGTACATGCAATACGATCGGCTCCGTTTGATTGAGCCTTGATCGCACAGACATTTTCATTTTCCGTACATGCAATACGATCGGCTCCGTTTGATTGAGCCTTGATCGCACAGTTTCATTTATGTTACTTATCATATGATGTTGGTATGTTTATGTATGCTATCATATGTTATTGTATGTTATAGTTGTGATTGCTATTTGCCACTGTCTGATTATTTACATTTGCTCATTTATGATTATGCACAATTTTTCGTTGATAAACTAACAAGTAAATCAATATTAAATGTTTATCAAACAAGGTTCACTCGCCAACTTATGTTGACCCAAAAACCTCCATTTTTACACATGATACAGGTGAACCAGCTGCAGTCAGAAACACATAGGATTGGACTAGAAGAATAAAATGACATAGAGATTGGGATTGTTATGTTTGGATTATTTTCTTTGTATTGTATGGACATGTTTGGATATTTGAAAATGTAACTTTGACTTTAATAAATATGAAACATATTAGTAAATATCATGAGCTTTGGTGATAACCCAATTATGCCCCAACTCTTATTCCGCTGCGGGTCGGGGTGTGACAGATTGGTATCAGAGCCATGACTATAGGGATATAGGATAGGTTATTAGACCCTTAGAGCCTATACTATAGTTGATTAGAAACTTATAAGATTTTTGTGTGTTACATGCCAAATTTCATGATGTTTATATGTTTTTATGTTAAATGTTACATTCAATATTATGCAAGCATGTTCATAAGTATGTATTATCATATAATGCCTATCATGAATCATATACTCATAACATATCACATCCATGCAAGCACACACCACATCATGATTGCTTTTACAATGATTTTTGTGTTTTCAAATCTCATCAAAGTGAGTTCTCATGACGGGCATGTAGTAACTGGAAGGGTACCAGTACCGGTAGTAGGAACGTCCTGTCTAGGCTGGCATTCGTATAAATCCAAAATAAATGACCAGTTTGCCTACCTGGAGACTAACGATGAGAGTACGAAGTACCTATTAGGCCAAAGCATGCTATACCAAACGTCTTGTGAACTAACCCCACTTTGAGTTGTCATTGTGTCTACACCTGGACTCGTTCCGACCAAACATCTCATGAACATATTTTGTGGTTTGCATTCGGGTGATGCGAGTGTTAAATTGCCAATACTAATGTGAATCCTACCAAGCCAATAGCCATGGGGGCCCACATGACTATATAGGTGAAGGTATGGGGGACCTTTGAGGCCCAACATGAGCAAACCCAAGACATCCTATGGATGTAGTTGCATTATTGATATTTATGTTATTTTCATTTTCTTAAAGACACATGACACCTAAAAAGACTCCATAAACTCACAATCTTCTTATGTATGTTCCTGTAGATGTCGTCTAGACAACAGCGAAGGGGTAAAAGATCAGGAAGGTCTCAGGAACGCTTGGCCACACAAATCGCGAAACAAATGGCCACGATACTGCCTGACATTGTGGTCCAAGTACAACAGGCCCTCGCAACAAATCCTACTAACCCTCCCCAACAACATGACCAGAACATCGACAACCCTCCTACCAGCAAGTGCTCTTAAAAACATTTCAAATCTTGTGATCCTCCTAAATTTGAGGGGACCGAAGGTGTCACTGCTCTCCTCCACTGGTTCGAGGAAATGGAAAACACCTTCCTCAATTGCGATTGTCCTGAGGATCGCAAGGTTCGATACGCCACCGGGAGACTGTTTGGGGTAGCTCTCACTTGGTGGAATACTGAGAAAGGGAAGAGGGGAACTGAAGATGCAATGGCCTTAACTTGGGAGGAGTTAAGGGAAATCATGACTAGGCGTTTCTGTCCTCGGAGTGAGATTAAAAAGTTGGAAGATGAATTTCATTCTTTAAAGCAAAAGGAGGGAGATCATACCATCTACAACAAGAGGTTCTTAGAGTTGAACCAAATGGTCCCTAACTTGTTCACCCCAACTTATCGTTTGGTTGAGCATTATATTCGAGGTCTTCCCTCGAAAATTCAAGATTCAGTTCTCAGCACTTCACCAGCAACACTTGAAGCTGCTATGGAACTAGCCACTGAACTGAATGAAAATCGCATTCGAAACGATAAATTCAAAGAGGAGAAGAAGAAAGCCCCCATTGAGGCTCAAACTTCAAACCATTCTGGTTCCTCCTCGAAGTTTACTGGTAAAAGGAATCGAAGCACAAGAAACTTCGCCGTCACACAACCAATTACCCTATTCCTGCTGCACCCATTACCCAAGTCGCCCCTTCACCTGCACCATACAAAAGACCATACTCTGGCCCGTTACCAAAATGCAACCGTTGCCAATACCACCATTCTCCTGATCATCCTTGCCAATATTGCACCGGCTGTGGTCGCGCAGGTCATACTGTTCAAACCTGTCGCATACCTCAGCGAACGAACCGTCACCAGCCTTCAACCCAAACCCACCAACAAATAATGGGTCAAGCCCAACAACCCCTACTACTACCACCTACCAACATTTAGCCCAAACATACTATCAACCTAACTATCCCATGGTACAACCTATGCGGGCTTGCTACAATTGTGGAGATCCAAGCCATTTTAGAAACACTTGTCCACGTTTGGTGAACATCATTCATGCCCAAGCTCAAGCAAATCCGGTGAATCAAGCTAACCAAGCTCCACCACCTGCAAGGGGAAGAGCTTATAACATCAACACCAATACTGTTGAAAATAATAACGGCCCAAACGAATCACCCAACTAATTTTTCCTCGCCAAGAATCAAGACTCAACTCTAATCGTCTAGTTTTAATGTTTTCTTTATGTTATTTCCATCTTTCCGTATTCCAGTTGTAAAATTTGGAAACTATGTATCCAAGAATTTTAATGCGATTTGATATTACAGTTTAGTTCTATACTCATTGATTTAACATTTATATCATCATACATCTCGACGTATCTCAATCTCATCATTTAAAGAAGTTGGGTTGTGTCACACTTTTACATAGACTGACCCCTTCATCAGAACCAACGAGAGAGGTACTGTCAACATTTAGTCATGTATCATTTCAGAATTGAGACTTAAGTTTTGTTCGTTGTGTTGTTTATGTTTTAGAGTCACATAGAACTGATCATGATTTACTGATAAAGCCAACGAAAATTTGACAAGAATATGGTGGATACGCCGCTGGTACTTCCTATATATAAGTATTCTTGGCAAAGGATCGAAAGCATTACCAGGAGGTTATGAAAAGTTCCGTGTAGGTTTAAATATCGTCATGGTTGAAGTTTTGTTTATGATACATACCTTATCATTACAAATGTATCGGTTCCCTCAAAACTGTTATAAATAAAATCGTAAGCGACATCAAAGATCAAAATCCGAGAAGCCCAGCATGTTTCAGTAACAGAAAGGAGACGTACGCAAGGAGCTGTCTTGTGGAGCTGAACTTAAAATTGAAACTAAATCCGACGGTATTCTATACTGTCTAGATCGCATATAGATTCCTGACCACAATAACCTTCGTGATATTTTTCTTATGAATGAGGCGCACAAAACAGGATATTCTATACACCCAGGAGCCGACAAGATGTATCAAGACCTTTGATACACCTACTGGTGGCCTGGAATGAAAAAGGATATTGCTGATTTTGTTTCCAAGTGCTTTTCATGTTCCAAAATAAAAGCTGAACATCAAAGACCCTCAGGACTTCTGATCCAACCGGAAATACCTATATGGAAGTGGGAAAATATAACCATGGATTTCATTACCAGGTTACCTCGCACTTCTGGTGGGTATGACACTATATGGGTAATAATTGACCGACTTACAAAACCAGCTCACTTTATTCCTATCCGCGAAGATTTCAAGAAACGAAAAGCTAGCTCGTATTTATATCAGCGAAATCGTAAGCCGACATGGAGTACCGTTAAGCATTATTTCAGATCGGATGGTCGTTTCACTTCACGAACATGGCAAGCAGTACAAGCCGCCATGGGCACACGATTAGATCTCAGTACCGCCTATCACCCTCAAACTGATGGTCAATCTGAACGCACCATACAAACTCTTGAAGATATGCTTCGAGCATGTGTCATAGACTTCAAGGGAAATTGGGACGCTCATCTCCCATTAGTTGAATTTTCGTACAACAACAGCTATCATTCAAGCATCGGCATGGCACCTTTTGAAGCCTTATATGGTCGTAAGTGCCGATCTCCTGTGTGTTGGCACGAAATTGGGGAAGCTCAAATCACTGGTCCAGAATTGATCCAAGAAATCGCAGACAAGATCCATCAAATTCGAAACAATCTTCTAGCGGCTCAAAGTCGTCAAAAGAGTTATGCAGATAAACGACGGAAGCCTTTAGAGTTTAACGTTGGTGATCATGTACTCCTAAAAGTATCACCGTGGAAGGGAGTAGTTCGTTTTGGTCAAAAGGGCAAGCTAGCACCACGTTACGTAGGACCTTTCAAGATACTCGAAAGAGTAGGTCCTGTAGCATACAAGCTTGATCTACCAGAAGAACTCAACAGGATTCATCCCACATTCCACGTGTCGAACTCGAAGAAGTGCCTCGCTGATGAAAACCTCCACATTCCTCTGGAAGATATTCAGATTGATGAATCTATGCATTTTATTGAAAGACCAGTAGAGATCATGGACTTTGGAGAGAAACGTTTACGACGAAGTCGCATTGCAATTGTTAAGGGTACGCTGGGAGTCGAAACGGGGACCTGAGTTTACTTGGGAACGAGAAGACTCGATGCGCGAAGAATACCCGCATCTTTTTCCTACTACTTCTACTACTTAAATTTCGGGACGAAATTCCTAAAAGTAGGGGATACTGTAACATTTGTCAAAAACGGGTTTCCAAAACCTGCTCCGCTTTGTAATCGAATATCAAGTTATAAATGTCACGTTGAATATTTATGATTATTTTGATTTAAAATGATACATAATTAATAAATAAACTAAACTATAAAAATTATATTTGATAAAAAGTTAAAACAAAATAAATAAAAAGGATATGTTGCTGCCGGGACTCGAAACCGGGTCAGCCAGAACTGAATCCAAAGACTTAGCACACACTCACATCACCACTCCGCCACTTGTTGTTTTCTGTTATCTCTAGGAAACAAATAACATTTATACACAAACTCGGTTAAACCGGTTGCGCCAACTGAGAAACGGAAATCGGCAAATCAATCGTCAAATCGCTTGATTACTCGCACATTCAGTTTATAACCGATGCACCGACGATTTTAATCAAGTCGGAATTGATTGAATATCAATTCTCATCATTATCGGTTTTTATAACCGAAAAATAATCAAGTCCAGATTACTTCAACTCCAGACCCCTCTCGCGACTCAGAAACATCATACCAACATTCCATTTCACTTTCGTCACGCTTTCATTTCGTCAGAACGCTTAAATCAACTCGCCGAAATTTTCTGCAAGATTCGCCGGGAAACCGTATTCATCCTCAAACGGTAAATCTTTCAATAACATTGTAGTTCAACAATTGTTAGGCTATTTCTAACTTAAACCTTTCAACTGAAATCGAATTCAGGCACTGTATTCAGCTAATTTCAGTTCGCCGGAAAAATTCTGAAAATCTCTATATTCATCTGAGAATCGGTAAGGGCATTCAAACCCTCTGTTAACATTTTCTGATCACTTCAATTTCACGATTAGCTAATAAAAACGGTTAATTGTCTTGTTCAGTTGAAGTGCATAAAAACAGGGACCGACACATTGCCGGAATTCTGAAATAAACGTTCATCGGTATGTTCACCTCTAATTACCGTCTCTGCCATTTCATTTTAGCCTTAAGAATGTTTGTTAATCGTAAAAACAAGGAACGGATTAGTGAATCAGTTGACTGTAATCTGAATGTAGAAGACGAAGTTAGTTAAGTTATAAGTTTAATTAAAATCAGTAATATGAACGGGTTAGACACACAGTCCAGCGGTGGACTGTGTGCAAAACATAGTCGCATGTCACAAGTTCGATTCCTGATACACGCATTCCTTATGTAATAAAATGCCTTTTTGTTTGAAACTAAACCGGGTTAACTCCGTTAGTTGTTAAGAATAATAAAAACCGAGATGTTAATCAGGTTAGACACACAGTCCAGCGGTGGACTGTGTGCAACACTGAATCGCACGTCACGAGTTCGAAACCCGTTACTGGCACCGGTTTGTTGAATTAAAATGTTTTTGAAATTAAAAGAATTTTGGTTAAACTGAATTAGTATATAAATATAATTAAAAACAAGATTATTTCGGGTTAGACACGTAGCTCAGTTGGTAGAGCTGCGTGCACGCGTACGGGAGGTCTCGGGTTCGAGCCTCACCTTGCGCAGACAATTCCACTGACCGAACCGGTCAACAAGTCAACGGTCAACGGTCAACGCAAAATAAACAATTTTTTTATATTTTTATATATTTAATTTAATTTAAAAATCAATTAAAAATACTTAAAAATAACATTTTTAAAGATAGAAAATAGCCTTAAACTCACAAAAATATATCTAAAAATTTCATTAAAATCCTTAATAAAATCCACTCATTTAATATATTTTTCCGTTATTATTTAGGTTAGTATTTCTCGTTGTTCCGCTCATCCAATTCGTGCGCATCTCACCATCTCCAATCCAACGCACCCAATGTGAGTGAATCTTTACAAAATTCCCGTTTAATCACGTTTTGAGGTGTATCATGTGTCTTGATATATATATTATATTTAAACCATTGTGCATACATCATATCATGAACATGTGTATTCAGTTTGTTTCAGTTGTTGTGTGGTTATTGTTAGATGCAATTTATTATTTTCAGTACATGCAATTTCATAGGCCGCCGCTCCCCATTAATTATGAGCGTTGAGCATGTTCCCCATTACATTATGAGCGTGAACCTGGCGTGCCCACATACGATCGGCTCCGTTTGATTGAGCCTTGATCGCACAGACATTTTCATTTTTAGTACATGCAATACGATCGGCTCCGTTTGATTGAGCCTTGATCGCACAGTTTCATTTATGTTACTTATCGTATGATGTTGGTATGTTTATGTATGCTATCATATGTTATTGTATGTTATAGTTGTGATTGCTATTTGCCACTGTCTGATTATTTACATTTGCTCATTTATGATTATGCACAATTTTTCGTTGATAAACTAACAAGTAAATCAATATTAAATGTTTATCAAACAAGGTTCACTCGCCAGCTTATGTTGACCAAAAAACCCCCATTTTTACACATGATACATGTGAATCAGCTGCAGTCAGAAACACATAGGATTGGACTAGAAGAATAAAATGACATAGAGATTGGGATTGTTATGTTTGGATTATTTTCTTTGTATTGTATGGACATGTTTGGATATTTGAAAATGTAACTTTGACTTTAATAAATATGAAACATATTAGTAAATATCATGAGCTTTGGTGATAACCCAATTATGCCCCGACTCTTATTCCGCTGCGGGTCTGGGTGTGACAATCCATAACATTCCCCTTCACCTTTCCCTCCATATTCAGTTGTACCTTATCCAGCTGCAGGATATCCACCTTATGGATATCAATACCCGGTTGAACCACAACCGCAAACACAGCCACAACCTCAACCACCAGTACTTGAGGCCATGCAAGAAACCTTGGAGAGAATGTAAGAACTTCAGCAGAAAGCTGAAAAATCCGAGAAGAAAACAAACAAATTTTTAAAGAGATTTGTGAAGATGGTGTGATACCCGTGACGAAACCAGGTACACCTTATTTGTTCCTAAAATTTAAGTATGATTAAAACAATAATTGCGCGAAAAAGTCGTAAACTTGCATGACTTGTGTGTTGTGCTAAACAATCTCTGTTATGTCTCGGAGGAATCCGAGAGCACGTCATGGGTAACATGACACTATTAAGGACCAACGATGCGAGGTTGGTGTCCTTAGCCTTGAACAACGTGTTAAACGGAGACTTGATGTTTAACAGCGTATTAAACATTCGATTATGAGTATTAGGCCAACTATAGGGCCCTTTTTGATTCTGAAAGTCCGAAACTTTTTGATTACGTGCCATAGACTATGACATAAGATTAGAAAAAAATCGGAGCTCGGGCACGTAAAACGAGATGGTTCCTGGTTACGGAAACGTTTTGTTTTAAGAGCGACGAAAGGCAAATCAAAACATGTAAGGAACGGGCAATCAAGCTTAAAAACACTTAAACCAATGTCATACGAGACTTTTATGATTAAAACGTAACCATGCTCGGATTTCGAGACGGTTATGCTCAGATTTTAAAACCGAGTCTTTTGACAGTAAGAACGCGAAAAACGGAGCCTGTTTCGCAAATCGGAGACGCGTCCGGGACCCGAAAACGAACCTAAACGCAAACGAAAGATAAACATCATCTTTTAGCACATAATACGAAGCACGAGGTCTCCCCATGGGACCCACCTCCCAACCCCCCCCCCCATTATTTAAACATAGTTTATTTATTTTTTTATTTTTAATTATCATTTTACACCAAAATTTCATCTCCTTCACCCAAAATTCTACCATAAACTCCATAATTCCAGTTGAGTTTCATCTTAAACTTCAACAAACCAAAGGTATAAACCTTTGTTCTTATGGTTTTAATCATGTTTTCTTGATTAACCGCGATTTCTAACCGAGAAACTCATTTTAATCCAATATTTTTGAAGGTTTAAACAAGCTTATGGGCTGAATAAGAACACCTTGGTAATTCCCTGGTGTTATATGGCAGCCATGATCATAAATCTTTGGGTTTTGATACCCTAATCAACACATATTCGACAAAAATCACATAACTATTCGATTAACCGAAAAACAATGAAATAAAGCTTGTTTGATCTAAGTTCTAGCATATTTGGATTGTACTTAATGTATAGGTACTGAATATAGCACCCACACACTTCTAGACTCACAAGGAACGCTTGGAAACTAAGCTTTCGCTAGGTATACCATCCGAGAACCGAAAATAGCGTAGGCAGAATCTTGTTTTAGCTATAACTTGGTCCATGATGGTGGTGTGGGGTATTGTCAGGAGTGTCCACATAAAAATTTAGAATTTTTGTAATATTCTATGATTTTTGGTGAATTTTAGACTGTTTTATAAAAACAATTCCATAAAAATTACGAAACAGGATCAATAAATCACCAAATTTTTCATGAACACTAAGAATCATGTAATAAAAGTTCTGGAAAGTTTCGGAGTCTATTGGTTGAGTTTTGATTCGGTTAAAAATCCATGTTTTCGAGAGTTTTTGGTAGCCGGAAACGCACCGAAACCAAATCAGAAAAATCTTAAAATTCTAGGACACGTTCCTGGACATCTATGGGATGTTCAGGAATATTTTGGGAATTTTTGGACTAATGATGCTATTTAATGTTAATTATGTGGTTAAATATTATTTTATAAATAATTTATTTATATAGGAAAAAGCCAAAATAAATTCCCAAAACTTTTCCCCATATTCTACAGATTTTTTCTGACTTGTATAAAAATTTACATATTTTTATTCAAATTTAGATTAAATGGGAATTTATGGGATAAAAAGGGTTATTTTAAATCAATTTCGGCAGTTTACCGTATAACGAACCTGCCGGAACCGGGAACCGACCCAACCCGACAAATACTATAATTGGAACACTGGGGGAGTATTCCGGGGGATTCTCGGGCAAATTGGACACTAGGGGTGTGTCCTAAGACAATTCGGGAAAATTCCCGACGGTGAAAATAGAAACTCAATTTTGGGCAACCTATACTCCCCAAACACTCAAACTCCCTTGATGAAAAGTTAATCATTCTTAAATTACAATGTGTTGGCACTATTGGTATTCCTGTACCATTATCCAAACACATTAAACTACTGACTTTGGCTGGCACGCGAAACGGTTCCTGGAAGCCAAACTGAAAACTAATACTACCTTGACCTCCATCACCATACAAGTGGCCTATAGACTCAATCTTGAGTGAAAACTCCTGACCGAATCCAAGTTATAACCATTACCAACATAGATACTGATTCGAGTCCCTACTTGCATATGTGCTATTAAAGCTGATCCAGTCGCTTGATCACTTGTGTGTTGAGACTACTACGTACACTGTGAGTTTCACGTCCCAGCTTTTGAATTGTTTTACTGTTTTCTGGGGACTTGCATGCTTCAAACTGTGTTGATTATACCAAGTTGGGAGTGAGTTTCACTCCACAACTTTCAACTGTGTTACTATTTTCTGGAATGACTTGCATGTTACGAAACTATGTTAATTGCACCAACTTGTGATGATGTGAATTATCTAACACACGAATAACCTCCCCTCTACAAGTGATTAGCGTAAGCTATGGGCAGTGGATGGTACTATTGGTCTGACAAACCCAGTTGCTCCAGGAAGTGTCTAGGTGACACTGTGTGTCGGTGACTAGGCAACTGCACGCGTCCTAACCTTGGTTATGTTGTTAGGCATAACTATAGGGGAACATTGAACGTTACATGACTCAGTTGCCGTGATGACGTGCCTGTCTTGACACGGCCCGGTGGGAAGTGTCTACGGTGACACGACCCGGTGCGATGATGTGTCTGTCTGACACAAAGTGACTATGACAGGTAAAGGTTTCACTTGTGTCCTCGTGTAATTCCATCTGTGACTACGACTGTGACCAGTGCAATTAAACGTGTTAATCATATGGCTCCACAATAACTAAACCAGTGGAACTCACGTAGTATTTAACTTACCCTTTTCAAAACTAACATGCATTTCAGGTAAAGTTTATCAAGAGTAAGAAATGTGCATGTGGATGGCTTGGGTAGTAAACTGTAGGAGAATAAGAGGTGTAGTAGCTCGTAGTATCATACTTGAACTGTGGTGTGTAATATGATACTTTATAATATGTTGTAACCGAAGCTCCATTTTTATGTGATATCATGTTTTTAAATTATAGGGAACTACCATGTGTCTGTCGCACCCTGCATTTGTCTTCCACTGCGAGTCGGGGTATGACAGATGGTCAAAGGGAAAAAGGATGACTAAAATCCTTATATTTAGTTTAAGTAAATTTTTATTCCAAAAGTCCCTATGAGGACATAGTATTTCTTTTATGCCCCTGCATGGGTATGTTTTTCTTATTTTAGTCCATGTGTGGACAAAGTTTTGTATTTAAAAGTCCTGTTTAAGGCACCTATGTAATGTATTTCTTTTAATTGAAAGTTCTTGGGAAATTTTCAAAATATATGTATTATGTTACATCCTTTGTTCAAGTGGTCGTCTTGATATTAATTCGAACTTTATTGATCCGCTATATAATTCCAACAGATCTTCTTAATGGTTTACACTAGCCAGTGATAAAGTCACATTAATCGGCAAATATGGTAGTTAACAAGTAAAGACTTCTACCGTGATAGTTAAGGAAGATCATCCCTTCTATCCAGAGGTGGTGAACTATGTTTGCGCCTCTTAATCTATGTAGTCATTGCGACAAAGACTAGATCATTCAAACCATTAAGACAATTATAATGTGTTAACATTCAAGTAATGTTAACCCTCCTGGCAGTGTGACTTGAGAAACCACACTAGCCGTCTAGGTAATGGACTATGTCCAAACCTTATAGCCCTTGTGATCAATTTGATCACGGCTAGTATCCTACTATCATCAATGCGATGGTTGTAACATCCATTAGTGATGTAATACCTACAGGTTAACAACATCCATTAGTGAAGAAGTGCTTACGAGCCATATTTGTGTCCATTAGCGACAATGACAGTTGTGGTCTATGACCCCCTGTCCAGAGGTAATAGATTTCGTTCAAACATCAAAGCCTTACGATCTTTCTGAGATCATGACTCATATATTCCAAGACATTGTGTCAAGCCATTAGTGCTATCTTTATAAGTCTTTTGTGAAAGGCATTTTGTGCCATATTTTAAACATCCCCTGGGATAGGCCTGTGTGCCACATATAAAAAAAATTAAGCCTGGCAAAAGTGGCATTTTGACCACTAGCCTTAAAAAGGGCGAAGGATTTACATGTCTGAAATTTTAGAAGTTTATATGGTTAATTTATACCATATCATTTACGCAAAAAATCACCAAATACAAAGGACTAATTAAAATATTTTGGTGATTTGTGCTAAACAGACAAAATGGCTCATTTTGATGAAGCACATAGTCGACGCAATGACGACAATGCAAACGATAATATCGTCATAAGTAAGGACGATTCACAAGCCTTGATTGCCACGGAAGTTGGCAAGGCAGTAAAGGATTATGCTGAAAAGCAACTGGAGTCAAGTGCTTCTCATTCCAAACATACATCCAAACACACCTCTAAACATACTAAACCGATCTCAAAGCCTCCTCCTTCGGATAAAAAGGAGAACTCAATACACTCCTCAAATGTGAGGAGTGTGACGCAAGAACACCAGCACTAGACATATAACAAGGACGGTTGTTCCTATAAGTACTTCGTGTCTTGTAAGCCCCGAGATTTCAATGGTGAAAAAGGAGTTGTGGAAGCTCTTAGTTGGTTGGATGAAATGGAAACAATCATAGAAATCAGCGGGTGTGCTGATAGAGATGTAGTGAAGTTTGCTGCACAATCATTCAAAGGCAATGTCCTGATTTGGTGGAAAACCATGGTGCAATCTGCAGGAAAGGTGTATTTGTATAATCTTAGTTGGCATAAGTTTGTTGATTTAGTTATGGATACCAATTGCCCACCAAACAAGGTGGAAAAGATCGAGTCAGATTTCTTGGCTCTTTCTATGAAGAATCGGGACGGCCGGAAGTACGTGTCCGACTATAATTTGCTGTCAAGGCTCGTTCCTTATTTGATCACTCCAGAACCCAAGTGTATCGCATGCTTCATTGGTGGTTTGGCAACTGATATAAAAGGGAATGTTAGGGCTTCAAATCCAGATACCTACAGGTCTGCTGTGGACCTAGCCCTAACCCTGACCTAGGACCTGCTAAGGCATAGGTCTGTTAAATCTGATAATGATGGGAAGAGAAAAAAGGGAGGATGATAATTCCCATAGGTCAGGCAAGAGAGGAAAGTCTGGGTTCAACAGAAATCACAACAATCCGATGACAAGCCTATGTGCAAGACCTGCAATCGACGACATGTAGGACAGTGTCGGTTTGATTCGCAAGCGAGGCCTTGCGGCATTTGTAAGAAAATGGGCCATAAGACCCTAGAATGTAAAGATTTAAACGATGCGACTTGCTTCACTTGTGGCGAAAAGGCCACATTAAAACAAACTGCCCCAAAAACAAAGATAACAATGCCAATAATGGCAATGTGACCCATTTTGCGATGCCATGGGATTGATTCTTTTTCGGTGGCTTTTGATACGAAACGCTGAACCTGCTTTGATGTAGTGGGAGCGACGCTCGTGTCTAAGACATAAATCTTTTTCACATGGAGCGCGCCTAAGGATCCACTCCTCGAGAATTTTGAATCCCGGTTTAAGAATAAGACACTCCTTGTCGTTGAAGTGGGTAGTGAACTTCTTGTCACAGATTTGTGAAATGCTCAGTAAGTTGTTCTCAAGGTCAACAATATAGTTTACTTTGTCGAATGAGACCACTCCGTTAGTAAGAGTACCTTATCCCATGATCCTGTCGCCTTGTGTTCCGAAAAACCCAACATAACCTCCCCTGATAGCTTTCACATCGTATAGTAGGACAAGCATCCCTGTCATATGCCGAGAAGCTCCGTTGTCAATGATCCACTTTGATATAATTAACCTTTGAAGCCCCTGCACATGTGAATAAGAAATTACTTAAATAGGGAAACCTAAGCCCTTTCAGTCTTGGGTGGGTTAGGAATGTCGAATTGTGGTTCGGCGATCTTCATAACCTCTTTCTTTACCTCAACCCACTGTCTAACCTTTGATCCCTTTTCATCCTTTTATTTTGTTGGAACAGTAGTTGATTTCACAGCAATAGAAGGTGGTTTGTTCTTCACAACCCAGGTTTGTGCCTTTGAAAATGCTTTATTTGTATAGTATTTGGAATCCGATTGATCATTTTTCTTTGATTTTTCACCAACCTCAAAGTTTGAAAAATTTGTAGGTGTTGGTTTCATATTTAACTTGGATTCATTTTCCTGTTTCAAGATTTGTTTTGGCACAAACTCTGGACCCTTCTGTTTAACATCCTCTGTGAACTTTCTAACTTCATGAACATGTTTTGCCTTGTCAGATTTACACATTCGTGCAATATGTCCAACTTGGTTACATTTGTAACAAGTCCTACTGTCTCTTTTAAGAAAGGATTCTGAAACTTGTTCACGAAGTTCCTTCTCCTTTTCAAACTCTTTGTTTGACTGTTTCCCAATGATCTCTTTTTCATTCATTGTATTAGTTTCGAAAACAAAGTTAATTTTCTTTGTAAAGTTTGTTTTACCAAACCTGTTCTTTCTTTTCTGCGCATACCCCAAACCATCTCTCTTATATTCTGGGTAGTCTTTACCTTTTCAATGAAAGTTATCAGAAACTTTCTTTGGTTTGGAGTAGAAGGCAACATCTTGTTTTTCAAGATCAACGGTTTTAACTTCAACCAGCTTAAAGAATTTGTCAACACGGTCTAAGTTAACATTCTGGATTGAGAATTCTTCATAAGTAAATAGTTTATCTGATCCATTCATCTTGTAGACCACTACATTAGGATTGTCACTTAGACTATTTTTTGATGCTGAGATGAAGTTCTTATGAAAACTATCCTCACTTCCAGAATGCAAACTTGACTCAGACTTCTCATGACTTGACTCACACTTTCAAACTCTGTGCTGTCAGACTCAATATCTAAAACATTTTTTATTACTTTGTTATCCACTTCAGACTCACATTCCTTTTCAGTTTTATCATAAGGTACATCTATGTTCTCAGGCAACTTGTTTTGCTTTTCAGTGATCAATTTTAAGTAAGCGCCTTTTCCACCCCATCTGGATGTCTCTTTGAATAATTGTTCCGCATGAGTGGCTGTACGGTTGTAACTTAGACTTTCGCTTTTATCATTATCATTATCTTCAACTTTTTCATTTTTGGAAGAATATGATCAATGACGTATGAACTGGTGAAATAGCTGATTAACAATTTGTTTACCCGCTCAACTTCAATTTTAACCATTTCCTGTTCACCTTTTAGTTTGGCAATTGTGTTTAAGTTAATGTTAATTGCCAATTGCTTGTCCATAACGGTTACCTTGAGCATGGAAAATGTTTTTGTCATTTTCACGAATGGTTTGTTCAAACTGTTTGATTATTTTGCTCAATTTGTCATACGCTTCTTTTGTTGTTTTGTAATCGTATGACAAATCATCAGCATATTTCTTAAGTTCTTTGAACCCTTATCTTTTGTTAAACAATCATTGCAAGGCTCTTCACACTTCTTGCAAGATTTTTCAATCTCAACAGTTTGAATACAACTTTCGTTGTTTACCAGTTTCTCACCCGCAGCTACCTGAACTTCCTCATTGACTACCTTTTTAAATTAGCCATCAAGGCTTTATCAGCAAACTCTTTCAGGTTTTCAATTGTCCATCTCTTTGCTTATATCGATCACTTCTATCTTCTCAAATTCCTGCTTCTCAATTGCTTGTGGCTTGCAACCTGTATCAAAAATACCTGCAAAACTGTTGATCATATCAGAAGGCAATAATTGTTTAAATGCACTGGTCATAAGTACTTCTTCCTTAGATGAAGCAGTGCAATAATCTTCTGGTCCCTCGTCGAAGGATGCCTCTGCGCATTCTTCTTCAATTTTCTCAGGTTCTTCGATTATTTCGGCTAATAAGGCAACACTCTCTCCTTTTGTAATGTACCTGTTCCAGTTAAAACTCTCGTCTTTTGAGTGACTACAAGTGCTTTGTCTTTCAAATTTGAATTTGATGGGACATCTTCGATCTGCACCACCCGGTTCTGAGGCTATGGTCGATGATATATTGCTTTCTTGTAACAGTCATCAGCAAACGGATTGTTGTTGCCTTTGACTTCTCTGTTTGGAAATTCATGTTTGGCATGCCTCTTTTCCTGACATTTGAAGCATGTCACTTTGGATTTATCGAAACCCAGTTTCCCATCAAGACCTCCCAGATTATCTCTCCCTGTGATTCCATGAACCGTAGCGCTCTACGAGGAATCAATGCCATGCATCATTTGATATCAATTAACTCCATTTCAACATGGTTCAATTTGATCATAGTCCTCTCTGGTCATTTCCGGATTCCCAACTCTTCCGGCTATCAAGCTATCATATGATTCTAATACTGAGGCGGCCATTTGCTGCTTTTCTGCTTTTTCATCAAGGTCTTGAGCATTCTGGAGAGTTACCTCGATATTGCACTGTATGAATCGTTGATTGGAATTTGATTGATTTTGATGACTGTTCTGAGGAGCATTTGAGTTTTGAGATGATTGTGGCCCTTGAGGAGTATTTGGATTGAAGGAAGCAAAAGACTGAAATCCACTACTTTGATTTGACGGAGGGCTTGAGGTATTTGCACTAAAGGCTGTTTAGATCTTTGGGCTTTGAGAATTTGTGTTTGAACTGCCTTTGAAGTACAGTTTCACATCTTGTTGTAGTTCAATAAATCGTGACAGCGTGAAGTTTTCAGGATGGTGAGATAGGTTGACCCTTCGCCTTCTGGTAAGGCATCAGCCAGTATATCAACCAACTCATCGTTGCTCTTATGAACTTCCATTATTTTCATCTGGACGACTAGGTGACTATATCTTTCTATCAGCTGCTTTATGCTCTCTCCTTTTAGGATGTTGAAGATGTCAAATTCCTTTATAAGTAATGCCTTTTTGCTTTTCCGAATTTGAGCACTTCTTTCAAACTTTAACCGTAGAGCATTTCACAGTGATTGAGTGTAACATTTGTGGTGATTCGATCATGTAACAATTATGAACAAGTTTTTCAATCAATGAAATTTTGTGTTTTATTTATGATTTTTGTTTATTTATCATGACAATTGCACATATTCGATTCTTGCACGATTCCAAACTTTCAAACAACTTCTGGAAGCGAAATCGCAAACTGTTACGCAAACTTAATCAGTTTAACGCGACGTATACTTCCCAACAATGACACAAGTATAACATACCCTAAATATCCTTTGCATAACTTAGAAATACGTTTTGAAGGATTTGGTATGTCAAAAACAAGTCTATTCGATCACAGGGACTATTTTCGACAAACTACGAAAGTCTGCCGATTCTCGTAGTGACACACACTCCGGAACAAATTCATAATCTTAACATACCTTAAACAACCTTTACATAACTTAGAAATAAGTTTTGAGGGCTTCGGTATGGCAAAAACATGCTTATGCAACTTCAGGGGCTATTTTTCAAATTCTGCGAAACTATGCCGTTACGCGTATTTCTTCATCAGGGACATGTACGCGCATCCAAAAATTTTTGTAATCATTAAAATCTTGTATTTTAATGATTGGAATGCAAAAATATCATTCGTTGCGCATTTACAGTCATGCACGCGTTCGTTACGATTTTCATCGTAATTAACCGAAAACCGCAACCGTACGACCAAATGAACCGACATACGAAACATTTCTGAGCATTTTTCAATTTGCCTATGCTTTATCTTCATTATAGAGCTTAAAAGTCAGGTTAACGTGTGTTAGAAGTGCCAAAACGCGACGAACGTGTGCAGGAGCCTGTTCTGCCATTTTCTGAAACTTGTGCCCAGCACCACTGCTTACGGACCGTAAGCATATGGGCCATACGGTCCGTAAGGTGCCTCCAACACATCAGTTTGTTGGCAGCAGCTGGTTATCTCTCTTGATGACTATGCAAACGAACTTGCCACCCATTCTCCTGCATCTAACAAGTGGTATGACACTAATCCAAACCCTTGATGACTCATGAACACTTGTAATGACCTTGTTGATCCAAGAACTCTATAAATACCATGTTCATCATCACATTTGACTTTTACAACACCCATTCTTGCTCTCATCTGCTATTAACTGAAGTTGCAACCATTTGAAGATCATTTTCTGAATTCTAAGGCTCTCCTAGAGTGTATGTAAGTGTTTCTTGTTCAATTCCTTTAGCATATTGAGCTAAAAATCAAATAGTTTGACTTTCAATTCTGACCATGAATTGGTCAAAACAAAGTTCAATTGAACTTTGCAACGTGATTGCGATCATGAAGGTTATGGTCCTTAGTGATCATGCCTATTGATTACCACGTTTACTAGTCATTGTGGCGAGTCAAAGTTTCGGTCAATAATGCGATAAATGCGCATTATACTATGGAACTATTTTTGGATACCAAAACAGTTTGTTTTGTTACCAAAACACTCTTATAACTTAGTTATACATGTCAAAACATGTCTAACTCGTCACTTTTAGTTTAGTGCTTGTTTAGGATCGTTTGTTGAGCGGTTTTGACCATCCCTTTGACTTTCGAATCCGACCCGTTTGCTTGATCTTTGAACCCAACCAAATACATTTTTGTGACCACAGTTACATAGGGAATAACCCTCTGAGGTTATACCTTATGGTCGTATCATTTGGTTAGTGTTAGGATAATTAGTTGTTATGATCTTCAATAATGACCAAAATACCCTTTTTGCAAATAAATCAACTATAAACATATGTAACATAAATTTTGACATGTAATCTGATGAAATAACATTTTCAAACATGTTTAAGCATTAAAGACTTATCATAACACATATCTAACCATCCGATCACGCGTTTACGCAAATGACCCGTTAAAGTAGCGTAAACTACCTTAACGAGCCATTATGGGTCAAAAGCACTTAGGAACCTTTTCATATCAGAATGTAGATTTTTTTTAAACCATTCCATTTGAGTCCCAACACTTATTTGGTTTATAAGATCTCATTCTATCCGATTCGCCGACTAAAGTCCCCATATTTACACAATTATCTGATTTTAGGACACGCTTGATTTCTTGGACTTTTAAGCTTGTTTGATCTTTGATTCAAGGTTACAATAGCAATCCCAAGTGAGTACATAGTTCCCCTCTTTTTTGTTTTGCAAATGTTTTGGGGTGACTCATATGTGCAAATTGTTTTCAAGCTTTCAAATAACAAATGCTATGGTTTATATTAACACGACTATTTCAATAATGTGAATGAACTTGTTGGTGCGTTGTATACATGTCATGAATGACATTCATTAGCTTTGGCCAAGCCGACCAGTAGTAAGTTATGGTACCATAGGACTGATAATCCCATTACTAGGCTATTCACTTTATGACAATGACGATTGGTTTATAACAAGGACGATATGGACGATTGGGTATAACTAAGACTATTGGACGATTGGTTTATGATAAGTAATTTAGATAACGTGATGGGTGTAATGTGATAAAAGCATGGTGGATACACCGCTGGTACTTCGTATATATAAGTGTTTTCATCGTATTACATACCGTTGCCTTATCGAAATTCTTGGAACAATGTTTTCAAACAATTACACGCAATGATTTTCAATTAAAGATATAAACCATACAAGTTATTTCAAGACGATTTACTACCCGGATTTGCGAAACAAATGTTTTGGTCAAGATTCATGGCTACAGTCTTTTATAAACTATAACTAACTTGTTTTAGTTGGTTAGTTATCATTTCAATACCAAATACTTTTTGATAACAAGGTTTTCAATTAACGACTCTAGTAGTCTGACGAAGTATTGCAATACATATTCAAGGCCATGAATTTGACACACTCACAAAACCTATGTACTCGCCGGCATTCTTTTATGCTGACTC
Source organism: Scalesia atractyloides (assembly GCA_947069175.1). Classification (NCBI taxonomy): domain Eukaryota; kingdom Viridiplantae; phylum Streptophyta; class Magnoliopsida; order Asterales; family Asteraceae; genus Scalesia; species Scalesia atractyloides. The sequence continues at coordinate 53,624,933 of CAMTDV010000016.1, read as the reverse complement.
GTTTTTCACATATGTTTCAGGGAACAATGCCTGATGATACTAATGCATGCTCACGTAGGAATGGACATGGACTTTAGTGCCTTAAAACAAGAAAGACAATTTGTTATGTTTGTTTAGTTTGTTTAATATTTCAAAGACAATGCAACTATGTAAATTTAATAATTAAATAAAATGAATCTTCAAATACCATGTGTTGTTGTAACAATCTGTTAACGTGACTCCCCGACGTTTCCGTCGCGGTTTGTTGTTTTACGCTGTCGGGGTGTTACAGATTCGTATCAGAGCACTGGTTATAGGGAATTAGGTTATTAGTAATGCTTTAACCTAAACTATAACCTTCCTAGGACCCTAACGCGAGTTTACTTACATTTAGATTCATAAAATACAATACTATCACCTATCCTTAGTTGATTACCAAAAACAATACAAGAGTCACAAAAATCTTTTCCGAAAACTTTTTACAAGAAAAAATATATTCTTAGATGAATCAATTTCAGCTTTAAGCCTTGAAAGTTTTCAAAATCTCGTCAAAGTTTGGGTTTTATTAATGTGAACACGTGCAATCTGGAAGGGTGGGTGCCTGTACCATGAGTTTCCTGTCTAAGGCTAGAGTGTTCATACAAGTCCACTTAATCGGACCAGTCACTCTTTCCTGGGAACTCTTGGGGTGAGTATCCACTTATAGGCTAAAGCATGTCTTCGCGATACATTATAAAGACCCATTTACTTTGATTAGTCACCGTGTTTCATTTGTTTGTTTTGAGAAACGAACGAATGACCACCATCCTTATTTCATCGATATTTTCAATACCTCTCTTGATTTATTACAATATCAATCTCACATATCTTCCTTCATGTTTTCTTTTAAAATGCCTCCTCGACGTGATGCAACTCAAAATGCAGAAATGGCAGCCATTATTGCTCAGGAAATTGTTGTAGTACTCCCAAATCTCGTGACCCAACTTAATCAAGCGAACAACAACAATAACAATAACAATGCACCAGCTCCATGCAACTATAAACAATTTTGTTCGGGTAAACAAGTCTCGATTTATGGGTCTGAGGGAGCCACTGGGCTTCTACAATGGTTTGAGAATCTCAAGAGCATGTTCCGATTTGTTCAATGTCCAAATGAGCGAAAGGTTGAGTTCGCGTCGAGTGTATTCAAGAAGAGAGCTCTTACATGGTGGAATGGTATAATGAGAGACAGAGGTGCCGATGTGGCCTTAGCTCAAACTTGAGAAGAGGTTAGGGCTCTTATGATGAAGGAATTATGCCCGCGTCATGAACAACGGGCACTGGAAAATGAATTCCACGATGTTAAGCAAGACAATGGTGAGAGTTGTGCTTATACCGACCGATTTGAGGAGTTGAGCTTACTTTGTCATTCGATGGTAACGCATTTGGATAAGGCGATTGAGAAGTATATCGATGGTTTACCCGATCCTGTGCAAGACATTGTTACTGGTAGCAACCCTACATCCGTTCGCCAAGCCATTGAGTTAGCTGCAACTCTAACTGACTCCCAAGTCAGGAAAGGTAAGCTTCATTGCAAGGGCGACAAGAAACAATCTGACAAAACCACTCAAGAGAAACAAAAGGGAAACAAATCCGAGCCTTCCAAGCGATCGAGGAAGCGTAAGGCTTCTCAAAACTTTGCCGTTACTGCACAACCCGCTCCAGCTGCTCAACCCAATCAAGCTCCTCAAAACCAACCAGCTCAACTTCCTGTGAGGAAACCATACGCTGGTACTGCACCGTTGGGCATTCAGTACAACGGTCACCATCAAGTTCATCAACCATGCCGTCAATGTACTACTTGCGGAAGATTTGGTCATTTGGCTAACATTTGTTGAACTATTCCGAACCAAGCTGCACAAAATCTTGTTCAACCCCAAGCCAACCCTGCTCGACCTCCATTCCCACCTGGTTCATGTTACAATTGTGGTGAAATGGGTCACTACAGAAACAACTGTCCGAGGCTAGCAAATGCCAATCAAGCTCGTGGACGAGCATTTAACATGAACGCCAACGAGGCTCGTGCTGATAATGAAGTTGTTAATGGTACATTCTTTGTCAACAATCATCTTGCTTCTGTTCTTTTTGATTCGGGTGCTGATAGAAGTTTTGTGTCACTTGCCTTTGAACCTTTACTTTCAATGCCGAGAATTAAACTAGGAAAGCCCTTAACAGTCGAAATAGCTAGTGGTGAACCTCTTGTATTTGATTCTGTCATTTGTGATTGTCAATTAAACCTCAACAATCATTTGTTTTCTATCGACCTCACACCAATGCAACTTGGGGGTTTCGACATTATTATTGGGATGGATTGGTTAACTAAACACCATGCCGAAGTTATATGTTTTGACAAGATTGTTCGTATACCTCTTCCCTTTGGTGAAGTCTTGGAAGTTCGTGGAGAAAAACCGACTAGTAATCTAAAACTCATCTTGTACCCAAGCCCCGAAATATCTACGAAAGAATTATGTAGCTTTCTTAGCGCATATCATGGAGAAGAAAGGAAAGGGTAAAAGTATTCAAGATATCCCTGTTGTTCAGGATTATCCTGAGGTGTTTCCCGAAGAATTACCTGGTTTACCTCCAGCACGTCAAGTTGAGTTCCGCATTGACCTTGTACCTGGTGCCAACCCAATAGCCAAATCACCTTACCGTCTTGCACCGTCTGAGATGCAAGAGTTGTCGAAACAACTTCAAGAGTTATATGACAAAGGATTCATTCGTCCGAGCTATTCACCTTGGGGCGCTCTTGTCCTATTTGTGAAAAAGAAGGATGGATCCTTCCGTATGTGTATCAATTATCGTCAGCTCAACAAACTCACAATCAAGAATCGATATCCCTTACCTCGAATTGACGACCTTTTTGATCAACTACAAGGTGCTACATGTTTCTCCAAGATCGATCTACGTTCTGGGTATCATCAGCTTCGTGTACTCGAGGAAGATATTCCCAAGACTGCTTTCCGCACAAGATACAGCCACTATGAGTTCACTGTCATGCCTTTCGGTTTTACAATGCACCTGCTGTATTCATGGACTTGATGAATCAGGTTTGTAAACCTTATTTAGACAAGTTCATCATAGTTTTCATTGACGGCATTCTTATTTATTCCAAGTCTCGAGCCGAGCACGAACAACATCTTCGATTAACAATGGAACTACTAAAGAAAGAACGACTTTATGCTAAATTCTCCAAGTGCGAATTTTGGCTAAAAGAAGTTCAATTTTTGGGACACATAGTCAACGAGCAAGGTATACATGTGGATCCTTCCAAAATTGCTGCGATTAAGGATTGGAACACACCCACTACTCCCACAGAAGTTTGCTCATTTCTTGGTCTTGCTGGGTCTTATCGTTGTTTTATCGCGAACTTCTCAAAAATCGGGTTCCCCTCACTGCTTTGACTCAGAAGAATAAGACTTTTGATTGGGGACCCAAACAAGAGGAAGCTTTTCAAACGCTGAAACAAAAGCTCTGCGATGCTCCTATCTTATCTTTACCTGATGGCAATGATGATTTTGTTGTCTATTGTGACGCATCGAATCTAGGCCTTGGTTATGTTCTCATGCAACACGATAAAGTTATAGCATATGCATCAAGACATTTAAAGGTCCACGAAAATAACTACACCACTCATGATCTTGAGTTGGGTGCCGTAGTTTTTGCTCTCAAGATTTGGAGGCACTATCTTTATGGTACGAATTGTGTGGTTTTCACTGACCACAGAAGCCTTCAACACATATTCAATCAAAAGGAGCTGAACATGAGACAACGACACTGGTTGAACTTTTAAACGACTATGATTGCGGAATTCGCTACCATCCTGGTAAGGCGAATGTCGTGGCTGATGTGCTTAGTCACAAGGAACGTGTTAAACTTCATTGTGTTCGAATTCAATCTGATATCCAAACACGTATCCTTCAAGCTCAGCCTACTTGTGCTACACAAGGCATGATGGATAGTGAATTACCACATCAACTTGAGCTTCAACTCGAGACGAAAGACAATGGATTACTCTATTATTTGAACCGTTTATGGGTTCCAAGTCAAGACAATCTCCGTACCTTATTGATGGGCGAAGCTCATAAGTCTCGTTATTCAATCAATCCTGGTGCAGACAAAATGTACAAGGATCTCTATACCCAGTACTGGTGGCCGGGTATGAAATCGGATATTGCCTTGTATGTGTTGAAATGCTTAACTTGTCTCAAAGTCAAGGCCGAACATGAACGTCCATCTCGTTTGCTCGAACAACCAGAAATATCGGTATGGAAATGGGAGATCATTGTGATGGATCTCATTACTAAGCTACCGCGCATCTAGAGGTCATGATGCCATTTGGGTAGTCATTGATCGTTTAACGAAGTCAACACACTTTTTGGCAATTCGTGAGGAATACTCTACTGACAAACTCGCCAAGGTCTATGTCGATGAGATTATATCTCGTCATGGTGTTCCTTTGGACATCATATCTGACAGAGATGTTCGGTTCTCATCTCACTTTTGGAAGACCATGCAAACTGCTATGGGAACCAAACTCAATCTGAGCACTGCTTATCATCCTCAAACGGATGGACAAACTGAAAGAACAATTCAAACATTGGAGGAAATGCTTAGAGCTTGTGTGATCGACTTTGGTGGTAGTTGGGATTCGCATCTACCATTGATCGAATTCTCTTACAATAATAGTTATCACGCCAGCATCGACATGGCACCTTTCAAAGCTTTATACGGTCGAAAATGTTGTTCACCTGTCTGTTGGAATGAAGTTGGAGAGTCTCAGTTGACTGGACCTGAACTTATCCATGATACAACAGACAAAGTCAAGAAAATACGCGATAATGTTCTGACAGCTAGAAGCCGTCAAAAGAGTTATGCGGACAAGCGACGCAAGCCCTTGGAATTCCAAATCAGTGATCATGTCCTACTCAAGGTATCCCCTTGGAAAGGAGTGGTCAGATTTGGAAAGAAAGGAAAACTTGCACCACGATACATTGGCCATTCAAGATTGTCGAAAGAATCGGAAAGGTTGCCTACCGACTTGAGCTACCTCCTAAACTTGGGAACGTTCACCCAACATTCCACGTGTCCAATCTCAAGAAATGTTTAGCCGACGCAAATCTTCACATCCCCCTCGACGAAATTCATATTAATGACACTATGCACTTTGTCGAGAAACCCGTGGAGATCTTGGACCGTGAAGTTAAGAAACTCAAACGAAGATGAATACCGATAGTCAAATTTCGCTGGGAATCCAAACGTGGCCTAGAATTTACTTGGGAATGAGGGGATCAAACGAAAGCGAAATACCAACATCTATTTCCACTAGTTTCCTCTAATTAAATTTCGGAACGAAATTTCCTAAAGTAGGGGAGACTGTAACATTTGTGGTGATAGGATCATGTAATGATTATGAACAAGTTTTTCAATCATTGAAATTTTGTGTTTTATTTATGATTTTTGTTTATTTATCATGACAATTGCACATATTCGATTCCTGCACGATTCCAAACTTTAAAACAACTTCTAGAAGCGAAATCGCAAACTGTTACGGAAACGTAATCAGTTTAACACGATGTACACTTCAGAACAATGACACAAGTGTAACATACCTAAATATCCTTTGCATAACTTAGAAATACGTTTTGAAGGATTTGGTATGTCAAAAACAAGTCTATTCGATCATAGGGACTATTTTCGACAAATTACGAAAGTCTGCCGATTCTCGTAGTGAAACACACTCTGGAACAAATTCATAAGCTTAACATACCTTAAAAAACCTTTACATAACTTAGAAATAAGTTTTGAGGGCTTCGGTATGGCAAAAACACGCTTATGCAACTTCAGGGGCTATTTTTCAAATTCTGCGAAATTATGCCGTTACGCGTATTTCTTAATCGGAGACATGTACGCGCATCCAAAAAATTTTGTAATCATTAAAATCTTGTATTTTAATGATTAGAATGCAAAAATATCATTCGTTACGCATTTACGGTCATGCACGCGTTCGTTACGATTTTCGTCATAATTAACCGAAAACCGCAACCGTACGACCAAACGAACCGACATACGAAACATTTCTAAGCATTTTTGAATTTCCCTATGCTTTATCTTCATTATAGAGCTTAAAAATCAGGTTAACGGGTGTTAGAAGTGCCAAAACGCGACGAAACGTGTGCAGGGGCCTGTTCTGCCATTTTCTGAAACTTGTGCCCAGCACCACTGCTTACGGACCGTAAGCAGTGGAGCCATACGGTCCGTAAGGTGCCTCCAACACATCAATTTGTTGGCATAAGCTGGTTATCTCTCTTGATGACTATGCAAACGAATTGCCACCCATTCTCCTGCATCTAACAAGTGTTATGACACTAATCCAAACCCTTGATGACTCATGAACACTTGTAATAACCTTGTTGATCCAAGAACTCTATAAATACCATGTTCATCATCACATTTGAACTTTTACAACACCCATTCTTGCTCTCATCTGCTATTATCTGAAGTTGCAACCATTTGAAGATCATTTTCTGAATTCTAAGGCTCTCCTAGAGTGTATGTAAGTGTTTCATTCAGATCTTGTTCAATTCCTTTAGCATATTTGAGCTAAAAATCAAACAGTTTGATTTTCTGTTTGACTTTCAATTATGACCATTAATTGGTCAAAACAAAGTTCAATTGAACTTTGCAACGTGATTGTGATCATGATGGTTATGGTCCTTAGTGATCATGCCTACTGATTACCACGTTTACTAGTCATTGTGGCGAGTTAAAGTTTCGGTCAATAATGCGATAAATGCGCATTATACTGCGGAACTATTTTCGGGTACCAAAACAGTTTGTTTTGTTACCAAAACACTTTTATAACTTAGTTAGACATGTCAAAACATGTCTAACTCGTCACTTTTAGTTTAGTGCTTGTTTAGGATCGTTTGTTGAGCGGTTTTGACCACCGTTTTGACTTTCGCATCTGACCCGTTTGGTTGATCTTTGAACCTAACCAAATAATTTTTTGCGACCATAGTTATATAGGGAATAACCCTCTGAGGTTATACCTTATGGTCATATCATTTGGTTAGTGTTAGGATAATTAGTTTATATGATCTTCAATAATGACCAAAATACCCTTTTTGCAAATAAATCAACTATAAACATACGTAACATAAATTTTGACATGTAATCTGATCAAATAACATATTCAAACATGTTTAAGCATTAAAGACTTATCATAACACGTATCTAACCATCCGATCACGCGTTTACGCAAATGACCCACTACCTTAACGAGCCATTATGGGTCAAAAGCACTTAGGAACCTTTTCAAATCAGAATGTAGACTTTGTTAAACCATTCCATATGAGTCCCAACACTCATTTGGTTTACAAGACCTCATTCTATTCGATTCGCCGACTAAAGTCCTGATATTTACACAATTATCTGATTTTAGGACACGCTTTATTTCTTAGACTTTTGAGCTTGTTTGATCTTTGATTCAAGGTTACAAAAGCAATCTCAAGTGAGTACATAGTTCCTCTGTTTTATGTTTTGCAAATTTTTGGTGTGACTCATATGTGCAAATTGTTTTCAAGCTTTCAAATTACAAATGCTATGGTTTATATTAACACGACGATTTCAATAATGTGAACGAACTTGTTGGTGCGTTGTATACATGACACGAATGACATTCATTAGCTTTAGCCAAGCCGACCAGTAGTAAGTTATGGTACCATAGGACTGACAATCCCGTTACTAGGCTATTCACTGGAATTTGGTGGGTAGTTTAGGGAACGACCGAAACTGTTTACTTTAACAAACCCTTTGGTGGTTTGTTATTGCAATTTAATACCCTTTGGTGGTATAGAAGAGTCAACACAGGTTTGAATGTATTCACCAAAACCAAAAGTTTTCGCAATTAAAACAAGGAAGATTTATTTATGACAATGACGATTGGTTTATAACAAGGAAGATTTGGACGACTGGGTATAACAAAGACGATTGGACGATTGGTTTATGATAAGTAATTTAGATAACGTGATGGGTGTAATGTGATAAAAGCATGGTGGATACGCCGCTAGTACTTCCTCTATATAAGTGCTTTGATCGTATTACATACCGTGGCCTTATCTAAATTTCTTGGAACAATGTTTTCAAACAATGACACGCAACGATTTTCAATTAAAGATATAAACCATACATGTTATTTCAAGACGATTTACTACCCGGATTTGCGAAACAAATGTTTTGGTCAAGATTCATGGCTACAGTCTTTTATAAACTATAACTAACTTGTTTTAGTTGGTTAGTTATCATTGCAATCCCAAATACTTTTTGATAACAAGGTTTTCAATTAACGACTCTAGTAGTCTGACGAAGTATTGCAATACATATTCAAGGCCATGAATTTGACACACTCACAAAACCTATGTACTCGCCGGCATTCTTTTATGCTGACTCGTTTTTCACATATGTTTCAGGAAACAATGCTTGATGATACTGATGCATGCTCACGTAGGAATGGACATGGACTTTAGTGCCTTAAAACAAGAAAGACAATTTGTTATGTTTGTTTAGTTTGTTTAATATTTCAAAGACAATGCAACTATGTAAATTTAATAATTAAATAAAATGAAACTTCAAATACCATGTGTTGTTGTAACAATCTGTTAACGTGACTCCCCGATGTTTCCGCCGTGGTTTGTTGTTTTTAAGTGGTCGGGGTGATACATTGAGCAGTATCATCGTGTTGTAGAAGTGCCAGAATGTTTTCCTGATGGATTGCTGAAGAATGTTCATCATTGTTTTCTCATTTATGAACTTTTCTTTTTTTGTTGTCTCCTAGTTGTGACAGAACCTTTTCCAAACCATTCTCATCGACAGGTGTGTGATATTGTTCTTCTATCACGAACCATGCTCTAAAACGATTAACATGAACCCAGTTTGTGAACCTCACCTTCCAACCATCATAATCTTCTAGATTCATTAGTTTCAGCGGTTTCACCATGTTTCTCATTTCATTGTCGATGTTTAAGTTCTGTGCAGCAACATTTGCGACAGCCGTTGTGGCAAAGGCGTTGTAAAATTCTTCTTCACCTCACATTTGGAAAAAACACTTGAATAGAAACAGACTAGGTGTGATTAGACTGACATGACATGTATTTCAAGAAACATCTGAAGATCTTGACTCGTACGATGAGTATTCGTGCGAGTGACTAAAAAATTTTGTTATTAAAGATTGTTAAACTTCGTGCGGATGATCACTCATACGAGTGATCGTTCGTACGGATGACACAAGTTGACTTGTTCAGAAAACACTTAGTTTGGTGCAGATGATTATTCATACGGATGACTTGTCGTATGAATGGCCAGTCGTGTGAGTGGTCTCTCTACTCGTACGAGCAGCTTAAGTCACAAACTTGATGTTTTTCATGATTTTTTACATGAATTTAGTTAATTTTAGGTTTGTAAGTTTCAAGGATTCGTTATTATTGATTTTAACAAGTCATACTAAAATCCTAGTACAATTTGTCCATGAATTCGTCTATATCTAAGTGATATATCAAGAAGTAGTAGAAATAGAGTTCTTCAATGGTTGAATCTGGATCTTTGATGAATGAAACTTGCTGTTTGATGGTTAATACTTGTTGTTGTCCTCAAATCAGGCCTCAAGGCTCTGACACCACTTGTGAGGAGAGGATCGGTGCTCCCTCGATGAGCTTCCAGACAAATCTGACTCAGATAGCAGAGGCGGAATTCATTGCTAACGAGTTTGATAAACAACAAAGTAATATACTGCTTAAACGTCTCTTCCTTGAATTGTTTAATGTGAAACGATTATAGACGAGTAAACAGTTGGACAGGGCTTCGCCTTAGTCACCACAAAAACAGCTAACTATCTCAGAACCCAAGTCACCTATTTATAGGCTGACATGACTCGCACATAGGGTGACTGGGTGACTCGTACGAGTGGCCATCCGTACGAGTGACCAACATGTCACTCATACAGGTGAGATAGTCACTTGTACGAGTGAAGTACAAAACGTAACTTAACTTAAACATTTGACTATACAAATCCTTATTACATGACCGACTCATCCTAGACGTAGGCAATAGACATTATGCACCAACAGTTATAAAATCTTCATAACCCTTTTAATCTGTACTGTCTGATAACTTAAACATTGGGGGTTAACTAGACCGTGTCCTGGATAACCTCGGCTCATTTAAGGTACTAATGGCGATGACTTAAGCACGGGGTATAGGCATACACCTGTCAGATGCTAATGCTAAATTATTTTTATATACTCCTTATGAGTTTTTAAGTGGTGTGTCGGTTAATAATGTTATTCGGTTTTTTCACCGGACCTCATATGTATTGACAGACCTATAAAACTGTATACAATATCATTTTGAATTGTCCCAAGTTATTTATAAAATGTGCCTCGTGCACTTAAAACAAATTTTGAAAAGATTTTCAAAATGTGTCGGTTATTTGTATTTACCAGTGTAAACTGACGTATTTTCAAAAGACTAAGCTACAGGTACAACACGTAAATAGGTTGGGAGCTGCTCGGTATCGACATAGGGGATCTTGCAAGTCCTTAGTTGTGCCTAAAGTCTGTAGAACACCTTTTGTATACTTTTACGATCCGCATGTGGATCATTGTTACGAACCATCTGTATATTTATTTTGAACTTTGAACATTATCGGTTTGTAATAGTAATTTAATTCCAAGACTTCTGTTGTGCTATTCTGTGTATATTGACTATGATGATATCAATCTTACGTCATGATACTCCCCACCGGGCCCACCGGGATCTATGCGGAAATCGGGGTGTGACAACATTCATCACCGGAAGATGAATTTTTCTGGTACACAATGGTCTGGTGGAAGGAGTACATTTGAAGAGTTTTCACTTGAATGATGACTGCATTAGTTGCAAGAAGGGAAAACAATATAAAAAGTCATATCCAAGGAAGCTCCTGAACTCAATCAAGTTACCACTTAAAAGCCTACACATGGATCTCTTTGGACCAGTCAATGTTCGAAGCATCTCAGGATATCTATAGTGTCTTGTTGTTATCGATGACCACTCAAGGTTTTCGTGGGTGATGTTCTTATAAAGAAAGGATGAAACATTCAAGAACCTGATAATCTTGTTCCGAATAGAGAATCTGTACCATTTTCCGATCATACGTATTCCTAGTTACAATGGGACATAATTCAAGAATAATCGGATGTTGGAATTTTGCAATGCAAAGGGAATTCTGCACAAATTCAGTGCACTGTACACGCTATAGTAGAATGGTGTAGCTGAACGTAAAAACAGAACACTGATAGAGTCTGGCAGAACCATGCTCGCCGATTCAAAGCTGCCAGTGAGTTTTTTTGTAGCGAGGCAGTGGCTTCTGTGTGCTATACACTGAACAGGGTATTAACGTTCAAGGCACACAAGAAAACGTGTTTTGAAGTGCTTAACCAGTGAAAGCCGGATCTGAAGTATTAGAACCATTTGGCTCACCATGTACGGTTATTGACCGGATGGGAAATTTGGTGCTAAGTCGTTAGAAGGGGTTTTTGTGTGGGATATGCTAGTCCGCTTAAATGGGTTTATCTTCCTAGCATAAATCGGGTTATTCAAGCTCAGAACGTAGATTATCAATGTTATACATCTCTGACTCAGTAACCCAGAGAATCTTGGCTGTTTAACTACGAAAGTCTCTGGAATTCCTTCAAGCTGAGCTGCCTGATGAACCGATTGAAGAGGAACTTGTGTTACTATATCAACAACAGTGATCGTTGTCACAAGATCAAGTTCTGAGGCCAATCGTGATCACTCAAACACATGTTGGTACTCATGATGTTGAGGCAGGCCCGAGTTCACAACATCCTGTTCAACATATTGATGGAACAAGTGATCCCACAAATGAACAAGAGATGCATGAACCTGCTCCCATGTTTGATGAATCTGACTCTGATTCTGATGCTCAACTAAGATATAATGATGACAGATCTACTTCCGATGATGGTGAAGCTCAGGTTGAAAGTTTACTCAACATTCAAACTGAGAGAACGAATGCTCAGAATGAAGCATCTATAGGTAATCAAGTCGCTGATCAAAATGTCACAAATCCAGAACACGAAGTGAGCATTCCTAACGAAGTTATGTCGAGGACATTGTCTTACCACCCATAAGAAAATATCATTTAAGAGTTGCAGAGCGGTGTCAAAACGTGAAATCAGATCAATAAGGATCTTAGTTGTTTTTATACAAATATAGCATACAGCCACATATAGATGTTTTATTTTGCTGATTAAGCCTAAAATGTACAAAGAAGCTCTCACAGAAGAAAGTTGGGTGAATGGAATGCAGGAGGAGTTGCTATAGTTTAAAAAACTCGGTGTTTGGAAGCTTGTCGGTCTACCGGATGACCAAAAGAAGAGTAATACAAAGTGGGTCTTCAAGTTTAAACGTGATGACAGAGAAGTTATTGTTCGAAATAAAGCTTAACTCATTGTTCAGATATTTCATCAGCAAGAGGGAATAGACTATACTGAGGTCTATGCTCCCATGGCTAAGTTGGAAGCTATTCGCATTTTCCTAGCATTCGCGTCATGGAAAGGATCAAGGTGTATCAATTGGATGTTAAGTCCGCATTCTTAGGTTGTTGCTGATTGTACTTCCTTTGAAATACAAGTTCACGTCTTGCTGAGCATGAGTATTTCTAGTTTTTGCCATTTTCTATCATTCTAGCTCGTGTCCCTCAAGTTTCTCTATGAACTTAGCCAAACTCATCGTGCTATTGTAATTTGCACCATTCTTTATGATTGTGAGATAGGTTGACCACTCACTCACCTTCTGGTAGTGCATCAGCTAACTAATCTACCAACTCTTTATTCTCCTTATTTACACCCAACCTCTTCATTTCAACCACCAGATGACAATAGCGTTCAATTAGTTGCTTCATCGTTTCGCCTTTCGATGAAGTGAAGATATCAAATTCCTTTCTTAGCAAGGTTTGTTTACTGCTTACTACCCTGAAACTTCACCTTCAAAGCATCCCATATTGACGGTCCCTCCCTGATGTTGTAACAGCATGTATATATCCTATTTGATGGCTTGTTGTAGAATATTCATCTTCTTTTTCTCATGAGTAAACGTTTCTTTTTCTTGCTTAGTGAATTGCATGATGGTTTCTCGAGACCGTTCTCTCTGGTTGGAACAACATATCTTTCCTCGATGGCATACCAACTCTCTAGGTAATTGCTTGTACCTAGTTCAAACGTTCATGCCACCCACCGTACTCTTCAAGATTCATCAATTTGGGCGGTTTCGTCGTCGTTTCCATTTCATTGTCAAGACATATGGTTTGAACGACTGACGATGAGGCGGTAGTTGCGAAGGCGTCATAGAATTCGTTATCCATTTCGTCGAGAAATCTGACCAAAATCAGCTTGGTGCGAAGTTAACTTGTGCGAAGATGAAATTCACTTCGTGCGAACTAAAAAACAAAAACAACACTTTAGGTTTCAATTCGTACAAAAACAAAACTTTGTTTTTAATATCTATCTTTGTGCGAAGATAGTTTTTTCACTTTGACAGAGTTTCACTTCGTATGAAGGTAAAGTTATCTTTGTGCGAAGTGAGTAGACCGTGCGAAGGTAATCTCAAAATTTCATGTTTTTTGATGATTTTATCATGATTTTGATTGATTTTAGGTCTGATTCTTTCAAGGGTTTGTTAGAAGTAGATTTTATGTGTTTCTTGAAAAATGAGTAGAAAAGAAGTGTGAGATTGTAGAATCTTGATCTTTGTTTTCAAATCAGGCTCCTGGGCTCTGATACCACTTATGAGGATTTGCTTTCATCCATAAGCTCGGGTCCTAATATGTTTATCCTTGTCCAATATATGCGGAATTCATTTTAGATTAGTGACAATAGTTCAAGATTACTTTTCAATCTTAATGTTTTATAAATACTTCAAACGTTAACAGCCTGAAACAAATCCGACAGGCTTCACCTTATCGTTCAGCAAAAACTTACTGTCACACCCTCAAATTACCACTTGCGGAGTTACAACGCGAGGTGTGTAACTTACCAGGATCTAGCCACTAATCATGTCAAACTAATAATAAATAATATAAAACAAAGTCAATCTATTCAACATGAATAGTGAAATTCAAATTAAACATTTCAAGCTTAGTATGTGTTCAACGGAAGCAAATACAAATGTCTCAAACAATTGAAATATAAATGTTTTAAAGCGTAAGGTTTTATTGTTTGCAATCAGGTAACACGCCCCATGACACTCCAAGCTCCTCAGACTACAAGTTCCCATACGATGGTTATCTAACGTCCTACAAGGATGCAAAAAAAAAGTGTATCAGCGATTCAGCCAACGAGTTCACAGTTTTGTTTAACGAAAACAGGTTGGTGTTTAGTTTAAAGACATGTTGTTAATAACTCGATACCGGAGCAACGTATGTTTGTTTGCCCTCATCAATTCGTATCAACATTGGCCATGTGTTTAAGCTCTTTAGTTCACGCCCGTCTTCCAAGGTACGTGTAAGGTTGTCAAGCCTAATAGCGCTATCAACTAATACCCAGTTGCCCCCAAGGCAACTAGTTCGGTAGTAAGTAGGGACTTTCATGATAGTGTTGAGTTTATTAAGCAACATCAAAATTAAACTACAACAGTTGTAAAAAGTATTCCTCTAATGAATAGTAGTTTGTCCCCCCTCCTCCCGGGACGCATGCTTGTGAAAGAGTAGTGAACTCACCTTAGTTTGCTCGGTTAATGTTAACGTGCTTCTACGCGTTAAGTAAGTGTTAGGTCCTTTACATGCGAATTAATGTACGTTAAATGTAAGTATGTATACAAGTAGAGTTTTGCAATACCCTAAGTGTCCAAACAACTCAATGTTTTAGTGATCAGGTTAACATGTTTATCATACAGTAACACACAGTATTCATAACTCGGGTAGCCATAATTTAGTAAACTCGGATATGATCCTTATAACAAGAAACTCGGATAGATTACTCAAAAACAATAACTCGGATTATCAATTATCTACTAAGCTCGGATCTTTATATATCTACTAAAGTCGGACTTCACACATTTAAACAAATTCAGACACATAAGTCCTTACAAATAAGTTGTCACACCCCAACCGATGGCGGAATCATCGGGGTAGTGGCACTAGGCGAATCAGATTGATAAAGGGATTCCATAACAGCCATTTCAAAGATTATAATCAACATTCAATATCCCATACTATCAAACTCATAAACCTTCAAAATAACCATTACATTTCAACAAAATCTCTTAACATAAATCCAATTCGATCTCCCCTAGATTTTCATTACAAACCATTCTAAATAAACTAACAGAACGAACTAAGCTACGCATGCAAAATCCAAGCATCCAAGCTACAAAATCCTCAACTTGTTACATACGTTAAAATACAAGTCAATACAATTAAGTAAAGGTGAGCATACGAGTTTGAATAATACTAGCATAGTCGATAAAGCGTTTGCAAAACAATCTAATTACATATCATGATACACCAAAACACTTAACATAACATAGGCTCATTTCTCATGCTAACTACCATGAGAAGGCTTGCGCGTCCATCCTAACTAGACCCCGTCGGGTGTAAGCCACACTATAGTACCATACTAGCTATGGAGGCAAGTTAACGAAAATAAGTCCTAGTCACATGTTTCTAGTATCACGTGTCGAGCATATACAATCAGATTATTCGCATGTGATAAACAGTTTTGATTCATGATGTGATTTTGCTTATAGGAACGTATGTAACACCCAAAAAGTGTGTTAAAGCGAACATGGGTCAAGTATACTCACTGTGGGTACGTTTTAGTTAGCTTAGAGATTCTGAGGAGAGGTTGCGGAGTGCGCCGGATCAGCCTGTAAACGAACAGAAGTGCATCAGTCTTCCAAAAAGCTGTAACGGTGAACTTTGAGTTGAGCAGAGGCCAAGTTCTGGCGAACTTGTGTGTAAACACACATGTTCGAGCGAACTTGTGTAATTCTGGTGAGTTATGAGCCAAGTTCGGTCGAACTTGATGAGATTCTTAAGAATCTTGTCAAGTTCGGGCGAACTTGTGGAGAATCCTTACTGAGGAGACAAGTTCGGGCGAACTTGTATAGTTTCCTAAGACATTATGCAAGTTCGTGCGAACTTGCAAGAAAACTTGGTGAAAAGTACCCAAGTTCGGTCGAACTTGACTTGGGGAACTGGTGATTCTCGAGCGAACTTGATGTTTTCGGGTCCAAAATCTTGCGTTTTCGCGTCGTTTGCTGAGGAAAATTGAGTGGTCATCCCTCCAACCCTGTGCTACTGAGCAAACTTAGGTCGGAGATGTCTTTTAGAGCTGTTTTAGCCGTTTTACCAAAGCATGGGCTAATCCGGGCGAACTCGGGGTTCGTTCGGATTAGTCCGGCAAACCAACATAAACGTCCTTGTCCTTCCAGATCTGGGATCTTGAATGATAGATGCTTCTTTTCATATCAGAAAATGAATGAAACATCCTCAAAAGTCCGTATTTTTTGTCAAAATTGATATTTATCAAAGGTTTTCTCAGATCTAGAACTTACAAGCCGAGATCTGCATCTTGCAGATCTCGTGTTTGGGAAGCCTCTGCTAACACCAAACGAACTCGTATTGTATAGATCTAAGTTAAAAACATAAGTTTTGAAGAAAAAGATGAAGATTTTCGTAAAAGAATGGGTTTTTGATGAAAACGAAGGTAGATCCTTGTGCAAAATCGTTGTAAACCTTTGTTGGTTGTTGATAAACGTTGTTGTAGTCGAAATCGGGTCGTTTCTTACTTAGAACACGAGAGATTCGGAATGAGGGAGCTCTGAGCGAACTTGGTCAGCAAGTGCAAATCAGAAGAATGAGCTGAGTATTTATAGGAGAAGGAGCTGAGGGAGACAAGTTCGGCCGAACTTGCATGATTTCCATGCAAGTTCGCGCGAACGTGATAGATTTCAAGGGAAATATAGCTAAGTTCGGCCGAACTTGTACATTTCTGTACAAGTTCGCATGAACTTGAGGGAAACAAGGGAGTCCTGGTTATCAAGCAAGTTCGGGCGAACTTGTGGTAGTCAAGTTCGGCCGAACTTGGCCTGGTGACCAAGTTTCGTTTGCTGATTTCGCATTAAGGGTTCGTTTGCTTATTCGGGTCGCATTAGATAGTTATATTAAGTGTTAAATTAAAGTGTTAAGCGTTATAGTTGACATAATAGTGCGATTTAGCGATTCGAGAGTGCGAGAGCGATGCGATAGCGATTGTAACCATAACCAAACACACATAACAC
Source organism: Scalesia atractyloides (assembly GCA_947069175.1). Taxonomy (NCBI): domain Eukaryota; kingdom Viridiplantae; phylum Streptophyta; class Magnoliopsida; order Asterales; family Asteraceae; genus Scalesia; species Scalesia atractyloides. The sequence goes on along the minus strand of CAMTDV010000016.1, from coordinate 53,607,575 downwards.
ATGTAAAACACATGACTATATTACCACATAATTTCCAATAAACCAGTAAGTAATTGCGATGCGATTGCGATGAGATATGCGATGCGATTTATTAAGCGATTAGATGCGATAATAACGTAAAATACCATAATTAATTAACATAAACTTTATTATTAACCGAATCTCGGGATTACAAAAGGATAGATAAACAGAGAACAAAAGAAGAGATAATAATCGAATTTTCGAGTTGTTACATAAGTTCTATCAGGTTAAGATCTGACAAATAAGTTCTAACAAATAAGTTCTGACTAATAAGTTCTACAATTAAGTTTTGACAATTAAGTTCTGACAATATATGTAACAAGTTCTGACTCAAAACAAATCAACAAATTCGGACTCCATGAGAACACACAAATTCGGACTCACATTTTACTCGAATTAATCAACACACAGTTCACAATTCAATGTAAAGTTACAACCATCGACCAAACCCTCATCACTGATAATCAAAGACGTTACGAACCCACACAATTTATTTAGTAGTTTTATCATATCAATAGCATCCCTAGTATTAAAAAACTACTCCACGGTCATTCATAAACACACACTCAGTCATTCAAGCAAGATAAATTAATCACGGCTCACATGTTTGGATATCTAGGGTTTTGCATGAAATCAAAAGAACAAACATAACAAAGTATAATACCAAGCACTTACTTTGGATTGACTTAGGGTTTGATATTGAAGAGTTGAAAGATCACATATCGATGATTTGGGAATTGTGTTGACTTGCCAAAATGATTAGAGAATGATTAGAGAACTGTCGTATGATGGATTTGAGGTTATGAGGGGTCTTAGGGTTATGCAGTAGTTTTATTTAGAGTTTCACATTAACTCTAAATACCCCCTAACTATATAACTTCTACACAAAGCACATATTCATCTTGTAGTTTGTAGTTAAACTCATAATTCACGTATTTATCATGCAACGTATAAGTTTTATATAAACCGCCTGCTTATAATTATTATTCGTGTCAATCACCAGCGTTCGAGAGTTAACTTGTGTGTGTTCCGGTAATTCCCCGAATTACCAAAGTTGACCCATTTAACAAACCCTAGTTAAATGTAGTGCCATGAATGTATGTTAAAATTAAGTGTGGTTAGGTTAGAGTAGTAACCTGAAGTTGTGGGTTGTCACAACAATGAACACACAAACCTTATATATAGACATTTCTCTTCGCGCGAACTTGACTATCTAACTTCGTAGACATTTCTCTTCGTGCAAACTTGACTATATAACTTCGTACGAAGTGGATCACCTTCGTACGAAGTGGGTCACCTTCGTACGAAGTGACCACTAACTATCTTCATACAAAGTTAACATTCCACCTTCGTATAAAGTGGACATATAAATATCAAAATTTAACATATTAGCCCTGTTACATGACACGGACATGGCTCAAAGACGTAGGCGATAGACATAATCTGTCAACAAAAGGTTCATGATCCTCCTCATCCACGTGAAGAATAATGAAGTCAACAGGAAAGACAAACTTTTCAACTTTACCAAGAGGTTCTCGATAATTCCTCGCGGATACTTCATTGTTCGGTTTGCAAGTTAGATACTCATGTGTGTAGGGGCAGGCTCGCCTAGGTTAAGCTTAGAAAATATTGAATAGGGCATTAAGTTTATGCTAGCACATAAGTCCGCCAACGCATTACTGATAGAAAGATTTCCGATTAGGCAAGGGATAGTAAAACTGCCTAGATCGGTTATCTTCTTGTTTGGCAAGATAGTTGAGAACTCCTCACTTAAAGAAACGCGGGAGAGCTCTTTAAGCTTCTTCTTGTTTGTTAGAAGATCTTTCGAGAACTTAATGTATTTACGCATCTGCCTAAAGCATCTACGAATGGAATATTCACATCGAGCTGCCTAAAGATATCTAAGAACCTAGTAAACTGCTCGGCCTCCCTTTCTCCTCAATCTGCCCGGGTATGGAATGGGAACAAAAAAATCTCTAATGGGCTCCTTCTTCTACTACTAAGACTCATTGGGTCGTGCTATACTTCCTGGGACTAGCCTCGGTTGCACTTCGCCAGTGGGAGTCTCCATCTCTATCTCCTCATCAATCGACTCTTTCTCTACTACCGGTTGATCCTCAGTCGTTCCTCTAACACCCCGAGTAGCACTGCTTTAGCCTGATGTTGTGGTAAGAATGATTCGAGTTAGGATTATGAATAGTGTTACTCAGAAGGCTTCTAGCATGATGATGATTCAGCTGATTCGCCAAATCTCTTACCGTCATCTCTAAATTCTAAATGTGGCGCCTTGACTCCTGTTCATCTACTCACTCTGCTGGTGACGCGTCTGATTATTCGCCAAAAACTGAATTATCTATTAAGACTGTTGAAGCGTAATCTCTTTCAACTCCTTCAGCTCTCCACCACCCTGCTGACCACTAAACGAAGCTAAATAAGAATTTTGTTGGGGAAGCTGTTGATACCCAGGTAGGTTCGAACGTAACGCCCTGCTTTTACGTACTTTCCTTTATTAGAAAGCTTGCCCTGTAATTCTATTTTTGGAAGTCTTGTGTTCTTATAATCTTCCTTTCATTGTAATTATTGTAAAATCCAAGACTAGGATCATAATGAAATTCGTATTTCTATACATTCATACTATACACATTTCAAACTGTTCATACACTTGGTTGATCAAACATGTGACACTTTATTCATAGTTTATGCAAAACACGTTAAACTTGCGAACACGCGACCTATATGCTCAAATTATGTGTATACAATACTTATTCTCGACATACATACTCATTAACACTTGCTTCATACTTACTTTCATGCTTTAACTTCATTATATATCTTTACACGTGGCCCTCTATACTTAAAATGCCCTAAAGCACCTTACAACATAACAATTACAAACTGCAGGGGCCAAATATAACAAAAACAAAACCTAATCCACGGATGGCACGGCTCGCAACCCGCGACCGTCACCCCCACCCCCACTCCTCTCACGGCTCACGAGAGGGCTCGATCCGTAGAACATCACCAGTAGCTTCGGGATTGGGTAGTTTCGTGTGTTTTGTTGAGTTTGTTTTGTGTTTCTTGCATTTAATACTCAACTACACTTAATCATCCCCTATAAAACCCAAGCCCCCTCCACACATTTTCACTTTGCAAACTCACTTAAACACTCCCTAATCACTCCATAATCAGCTGAAAATCAGTAGCTTGGCAGATTCATCACAAGTTACTAAAGTGAGCATAAGTTCACTCCTACTTCATCTTCTTCCTTGATTCTTCTTTCTTAGCACTTGGAACAACCTTTGGTATGTTTTCTATAGGTTTTCCATGGAAAACCAAGGCTGGAAAATCACCATAAAAGGGTCCAAAGTGCTATAAACTTTCTGTTTTGATTAAGTATTTGTTAAACACACTTTAAATTGAGTTTTCTCAACACATTCCTATGTCCTTATGCTCATAATCAATTCTATGGTTAGTTGGGCTTAAAAAAAGGTTTTGACATGTAAATTCAGATGTTTAATCCTTATAAACTTTCTGTTTTGATAGAGTTTTAACTCACAAGTGATGAACAACTCTTGAACTTGAAGATTGTGTGATTATATGTTTAGCTTGGGCTATCCTACTTGAAAATCCACACATCACTTGATGTTTTTCTAGATTAGTTGTATTTACTTGATTCCTTATTGTATGTTCATGACCCTCCCTGTTGCCTATGACAACATGTGTAGTGGTGAATTCAAAAGAGGTCTTAAATGGATGGTTAATCCTCTTACCTCATGCTTGACTTGTGTGAATCCAAAAGAGGTCTTAAATGGATGGTTAATCCTCCTACCTCATGCTTGACTTATATATAATTAATACCTACACTATATAACCTATATAATATCTAAGTGACTAAATCGTGATGATAGCCTTGTGGTTATTTGTCGAGTGTTAAGTTACATCGTCTATGACCATGATTTACGATTCTAATGGGCATTGTGACCCATGAAAACATTCAAACTCTTTTGAGTTTTATAGTGTCAAGGACAAGTATTATGTGTGCTAGATGATTACTGTTCATATTTTATTTTCTTGTACTTTAGACTCCGAATCTTTAATCCTCTGTTAAACATCCAATACTCACACCTATGTATCCTCATGTAGAAGGACAAGGTGTTCCATCCTAAACCACCAACAACTCTTGCGGATTTACCAAGTGGAAAGCTTGCAAAACCGTGAGTACACTTGACCCATTTACTTTTAAAACACTTTGGGTTGTAACATGTTAACATATCAAATTCACAACACACACTTAATCATGCTTTGAAATCTCAATCCTTATACATGCTATTGTTTACTTAGGTCCATGCTAGAATTATACATGCTTTTAACTTTGCTAGCCCTAACTTAACATATATAGCGCTATAAGAGTAGCACACCACCCGTCGGGGTCTTGTTAAGTCTTTATTCTAAAACGGTCTCGTCACTTTTGCGGTGAGGGATGCTAAATACTAGTGGACACTTGGGTTGACATATTGTTATGCATGCTAGTTACCTTGTTTAAAATTACCATGTGGATTCAAGATAATGCTTTTATACTTATGCTATAATATAACAAACTTGTGTACTCGCCTTTGCTTTTGCATTGAACTTTATTTTAAACATGTTACAGGTTGATGTTAACGCCATGATGAATCTAGTAGGGATGACTAGAAACACGCTCAAGATCCTAGATTTGATTATGATTTGTTATGTTAAGTTTTATCTTATTTATCTTTTCAATGTTGTAATTTGAATTCCTTGTATTGTATTTGACAATTCCAATTATGAATGAAATCGGTTTTGAACTTAATTAATGTCGCAAATAGTGTTATGTGTGATGAGCAATCTATTTCGTCTTGCTCCAATGTTTCCGCCATCGGTTTGGGTGTGACATCGAATTACCGTCTCTCCAACCGTAACTAGATTGGTTTTTCCAACCTGGAATATAATTATGGAAAGCAGACTCATTCATGAGAGTAGCTCATAGAAAATCGCATTAACTTCCCCATTGCGTATTGGTACTTATCGAGTATAGAATAAATCTGCTTCTCTTTGTTGTTAAGTACAAAATTGTTCCATTATTACCAACAGAATAGAACAAATATGAACCCTTACGTTGAAATAATCCACTAATTAGGGGGGTCCATAACATAGTCATAGTATAGTCCTTTAAAATGCAATAAAGTTACATAGTGTCTTTTTTCTTTTATAAACGAGTATTTCCATGTGTTTACCTTGGTATCGTGTTCATACTGTTGTATTGAATGATCCCGGAGGGTTGCTTTCTGTTCATATAATGCATACAGCTTTGGTTGCTGGTTGGGCCGGTTCGATGGCCTTGTATGAATTAGCAATTTTTATCCTTCTGACCCTGTTCTTGATCCAATGTGGAGACAGCGTATGTTCGTTATACCCTTCATGACTCGTGTAGGAATAACAAATTCTTGAGGTAGTTGGAATATCACTCGGGGGGGCTATAACGAATCCGGGTATTTGGAGTTACGAGGTGTGGCTGGAGCGCATATTGTGTTTTCAGGGTTATGCTTTTTGGCAGCTATCTGGCATTGGGTATATTGGGATCTAGAAATATTTTGTGATGAACGTACATGAAAACCTTCTTTAGATTTGCCCAAGAACTTTGGAATACATTTATTTCTTGCAGGTCTGGCTTACTTTGGTTTTGGTGCATTTCATGTAACATGCTTGTATGGTCCTGGCATATGGGTGTCCGATCCTTATGGGCTAATAGGGAAAGTGCAATATGTAAATCCATTGGCGGGTGTAGACGATTTTGATCCTTTTGTTCCGGGAGGTTCCTGACCTCCATGACAAACCGCACACCTATTAAACCTTATCTTCACATCTTTCATCTCTTTTTTCAGTGCTTAAATAACTGCCATTATACCATTATCAGGAGTAACCTAATGAATACCGCGTACAGATGCGGCTGACCTGGTGGTAGGAATGGAATTCCTAATTACAGATGGCTGCCCAGCCTGAGCAAAACTCTCGAAAAGATCCTCACACTCAGTCACATCCTTCTTCTCCATCAAATTTCCTCCGGCAACAGTGTTGAATCTTTGCTGAGTCTCAAAGCTCAGTCCGTTAAAGAACTTCTCAATAAGTGCCTGGTTAGATAGTCCATGCTGGGGGCATCTTGCAAGCAGGGTCTAGAAGTGCTCCCACGCCATGTGGTATGGCTCATCAGGGTCCATGCGAAAAGAGTGGATCTGATCCCTAAGACGAGCGGCTTTTGAGGGCGGGTAATATTTCTTCAGAAATTTGGCCTTAACGTCTTCCCATGTAGTGATGGAATCCTGAGGTAGAATGTCGTGTCAAGTGGCAGCTCGACCAATGAGTGAAAATGGGAAGAGGTGTGAGTAAGCCACCTCTAGAGTAGCATGTTGAATGTTGAACGTGCTATAAATACGACTAAATCATGTGATGTGTCCTGGTGCATCCTCGTCATCGAGTCTGCGAAACTGAGTAGTGTTCGAGATGGTGGTCATAGCATGAGATGGAATCTGCCAGTTATGAGTGGAAGTGATGGTTGGCTTAGTGATGAGGAATCTCCCCCTGTGAAACCGGCGCTGGCACGTAGGTGCATGGTCTGCCTAGCTGGCTCTCCCATAAAAAAGTAAGAAGTAGAACGGGAATTTATACCTTTTCGAAGTTGAATTTACTCATGCACTCCTTGTGCTCAGATAGACGCTCATGAAGATCTCGCTCTGCTCTGAAGAAGATGTTGTATCGGGTGATCCTTGTGAATGAGTATGTGGCATGCATTATAAGAGCAAGCCACACACACAATAATCACTAAACCTAAAGGCACAAATTGCAAGCAAGCAAAATATCCATAAAGGCAGGCAATTCTAGAAAGAAGTAAAAAGCTAGAAAAATAGTTCAGATATTGCAAATAAAGTGTCAAAAACAAATCCCCGGCAACGATGCCAAAAAATTGATGTGTGTGAATGTGTACTCAATATCAGATCAAGTTTTTTAAAGATGAAATTACCCAAAAACTACAAACAAACGACAAGTGTACCGGGCGTGTATAGTATAGAAAGTAAGATTGAGTATTGAACCTATGGACTAGATGTGGCAAACTCTATAACTCAATCTAAACTTAAATACTAGCTAACATTAATTTGGATTTGTAATTATCTTAATTAATTAACTAATAAACTAAATTAACTAATGAGAACTAAGATGACGACTAGAGCAAATAGCAAGCCCGAGTGTAACCAGTAGTGATGAACAAACCACATAGGTGATGTACTAAAAGTAGTTCAATTAAAATCAACTAATTTAACCTAAATCTAGACTCAAAGTAATACTCTAGACTCACTAAGACACACTAAACTACTAACCGGCAAGTGTACCGATCGACTCTAGTATAGCTAAAGTAAGTCCGGAAATCGAACCCACGAGACTCTATTAATTACGTTAGCGACTCTATCTAGACTATGACTGACACGGACGTACTAATTTGTTTATTTTATTGGGGGGGGGGGGGTTCTAACAATTTCTAATAATGCAAATAAAGTAAACTAAATTAACTAAGCTTACTAAAGAATACGAATTAAACTGGACTTTACTCAGACGGTGGAAACACTACCTAGACTGGAATCCCGATTGATTTCAGTAACGATTTTATTTGGAAGTTGATTAATGAGGAACCGAGATCATAATATTCTTACCTCTCGGGATATCTAATAAGACCCCTAACCCTTCTCAAGAGCACGCTATAGCACCCTCGAGGTTGTTGAGATTACCGGTTGTTAGACTCTCTTGTGAGACACCTAATGGGTTTATAAAAGTATCCTATGCGGCTCACTCCCTATCGAGATCTAAACCAAGGATAGACTTGTTTTCTCAATTGGACTTGCTAGACAATAGCCAATGGGTTTACTTCCTAAAAAGCTCATACATTTCGGCTTAATGACTTAGACCTAGTAATAACCTCGCACCTTGCAGCTATTGACGATTAGTAGAACACTTGATTTTATAAGATTACCAATTATTACTTTTAAGGTTAATTGCGCAGTTTCACCTTAAAGACTCTAGCTTTATTACGTGATATAGACAGTCACCAAAACCTAAAACCTAACATGAGTCTATTATGTGATAAAGACCGTCACCAAGATTCATGTAAAGCAATAAACAATGATCAAACACTATCAAGTACGCAAACACATCCAATTAATCAAACAAGTCGTTTACAACTTATAAACAATCCTCAAAAATCACAAATCCATAATAAAAATTGAAACTTTATCAAACGATCATCTAGTCTAGGTAGTAAAAAGAATTTAGCCAAGAACCATAATCAAGAACGAAAATAATAAACAAGTCTCAAACAAATAATAAATCATTATATTAAGTTTGAAAAACGCAAAGTTATTAAAACTGAACACTAATTATTTACAAATCCGGACTTGAATCTTAAACTCAAACTCGAACCAATCACCTTGAATGATCTTCTCTATTCGTCCCTTGCTCCTCTCAGCCGCCAGTCTCCAATCTCTAATTCATATCCTCAATTCTATGTTCATAGCCAACAAAAAATAATATATAGCAGCCCTCAAAATATAATATGCGATCCCCCATGTTGTAATATGGGTTATGTAACATCCGTCAAAAACCGGATTTTACCAAACCCGCTTCGTTTATTAACCGAACAATCAGTTAAAAATTTCGTTGCGTATTTAATGCTCAAATTAATTTTAAACGATACATAATGAATAAGTATATTAGAATATAAAAGTTATATTTGAAAAAGTATTAAAAATAGTGATTTAAAAATAAAGTGCTGAAGCCGGGATTCGAACCCGGGTCAGCCGAGTCAACGGGTCAGCAAAGCCTTAACTCTCATCCATCAAACCACTCCGCCACTTGTGTTCTTTAGTAACATACCAAAACAATTAATTCAAATATCACAAATTCGAATTCAAACTGACGCGCCCAATCGCAGTTGTCGGAAATCCCGACGATTTCGCCGAGATTGGACGGTTTCTTCTGATTTAACCGAAGCATTAACCTTAACATCAGTTATAACCGATGTCCAGTCCGCGACATCCGTCATAACCGCCGGAGAAATTATTGACCGACGAATCAAGTCGGTAATCGGACTAAATTCATCGATGTTCTTCTCTATAAATACACCCACAAGCCTCTGTTAACTTTTTCGCTCACAACCACACAAATTCTCGACGTAATTTCACTCGCCGGAAAATATCTGCAAGTCGCCGGAAAACCGAGACTTCCATCTACACGGTAATTACTTCGATTTTTCTGTTTCATTCCAGTATTGGGCAAAATTCTAATATCAATCCCCCACCCAGAATCCTTTCCAGACGACGTTGCCGGATTATCTGTTTTCGCCGGAAAACTTCTGAAATTTCAGAAACCTGCTGTTAACCGGTATGATCATTTCAACTTACTGATAATCGTTACCCAGTGGTTCCATTTCACATCTAATCCCTCCAAATTGTTGACTAATCCTATCAGCCGAAGCTCACCAAAACAGAGCCGACGATCTTGCCGGACTTCTAAAGAAAGACGAACAGTTCGGTACAATCAATCCTCAAACCTTTTTCTGTTCCTTACATTACGATGGCTCATAATGTTCGTTAAGTTAATTTAACAAATAACAGTCATCTAATCGATGTCTGTGTTTTGAACAAAGAAGATGAAGTTGGGTATGTTATAAGATTAATTAAAATCGATATTATGAACGGGTTGGACACACAGTCCAGCGGTGGACTGTGTGCAAACAATATGCATAACGTCTCGAGTTCGATCCTGGTCACACACATTCTCTGTAATAAAATGCCTTTTTTTATTAAACTGAACCGGGTTAACTCAGTAAGATGTTAAATATAATAATAACCAGAATATTTACCAAGTTAGACACACAGTCCAGCGGTGGACTGTGTGTCAAACTAAACCACAGGTCCCGGGTTCGAGACCTGTGGCGAGCACCGAGTCATGCAATTAAATCGTTTTTAAATAAATGATTTTCGGATTAATCTAATTAGTATATAAATATAATTAAAAACAGAAATATTTCGGGTTAGACAAGTAGCTCAGTTGGTAGAGCTGCGTGCACGCGTACGAGAGGTCACGGGTTCGAGTCTCACCCAGCGCACACATAACCGACCGAACCGGTCAACAAGTCAACGGTCAACGGTCAAACAAGTCAATGGTCAACAGTCAAAAATCAACATTTTTTTATTACTTTTATTTATTTATTTAAATTAAAAATACTTAAAAATAACATTTTTAAAGTTAGAAAATAGCCTTAAACTCACAAAAATATATCCAATCATCCTACTAAAATTGATTAATAAAATCCGCTTATTTACCGAACCATTATGTTATTATCTAGGTTAGTTTCACTCGTGGTTAAATCCAACTTCGTGCGCATTCAACATCATCAACCGAACGCACCCAATGTGAGTGAATCTTACAACTCCCCTTTTTAATTACACGTTTGGGGTGTATCATGTGTCACTTAAACAAATTCGTTTATTCAAACTCGTGCCATACCATATTATGATTTAAACTTAGAATGCTAATATTGTTTGTAGTTATGTTTTACATATTGTCAGTTGTATGCAAATCATTCATTAGGCCCATCAGTTCGTAGAACAACGTGTGCCTCAAAACTCATTCATTAGGCCCATCAGTTCCTCGTGGGAGACGAGTTGAACAACGCGTGCCTCAAAACTATCTATTATTGTATGTGTGTGCATTATTTAATATTAAGTGTTTTGTGAACAAATTTACATCTACGTTTACTCATATGTGGTTATGTACTTTATTTTATCAATTCAATAAACTTGTTCAAATGTTTTTCATAGGATTCACTCGCCAACTTTTTGTTGATCCAAAAACCATTTTTACACATGATACAGGTGAACAGGATGAAGCAAGGAAAACATAGGAAATGCCTTAGAAGAAAATAATGAAGTCTAGAATGATGTGTAGGACATGATGTAATTATGATTGTATGTTTCCCTTTAAATTGTAATAATAAATATGAAACGTTATAATAAATGTCATGAGCTTTGATGATAACCCAATCATGCCCCGATCACCTTTTTTTCCGCTGCGGGTCGGGGTGTGACAGATTGGTATCGGAGCCATGACTATAGGGATATAGGATAGGTTATTAGACCCTTAGAGCCTATACTATAGTTGACTAGATTTTAATTGTTTATGTGGTTACATGCAAACTATGATATTTATTTGTTTCATATTTATTACATACACAAATGCATGCAAACATTTCCAATATTACATTTTGTGATACCTAGTGAATTATACTTACAGTCAAACATACATACTTACATACACATTCATCATACATATTTCAATGTTCACATATTCAAATCATCTTCATACTTTCGTTATTCAAAGATTTTGTCGCATTTTTCATTTTTCAAATCTCATCAAAGTGAGTTCTGCGACGAGCATGTAGTAACTGTAAGGGTACAAGTACCGGTAGTCGGAACGTCCTATCTAGGTTGGCATTCGTATAAATCCAATATAACGGACCAGTTTGCCTACTTGGAGACTAACGATGAGAGTACGAAGGACCTATTAGGCCAAAGCATGCCACACCAAACGTCGTTCGAACTAACCCCACTTTGAGGTGTCGCCGTGTCCACACCTGGATACATTCCAAATATCATACGTTACATACATATTTCTCGATTTTCTCCGGGTTTTAGTGTACGTAACCAGGCTAACACATGCGAACCATATGAAAAACCCGGTAGTCATTGGGGCCAACATGATTACGAAGGTGAAGTATGGCGGCATGCAAGGCCCAATTACGAGCAAAGCCCAAGACATCCTATGGATGTAGTAGATTTATTATTTTATATTTTATAAATGTTCATTCCTAAATACGACCCATGATCCCAAAAACATCCAACTCATACTCTTGATATGTATTCCTTGTAGATATCTTCTAGCCTCGCTCGTAGGAAGATGAGAGCAGGAAAAGCCCGCAAGCGCATGGCTGCCCTAATCACTCAACAAATGGCTGCCGTAATACCCAACATTGTAATTCAAGTCCAACAAGCCCTTACCGCTAATCCCGTCAACCAAGAAGATCAAAATGATATCAACCCTCCCCCAAATACCACCAAATGCACCTACAAGCATTTCAAATCATGCGACCCTCCAAAATACGAAGGGACTGAAGGTGTCACCGCTCTCCTCCATTGGTTTGAAGAAATGGAGAACACTTTTCTAAATTGCGATTGCCCCGATGATCACAAAGTGCGATATGCTACTGGTCGTTTATGTGGAATAGCACTTACTTGGTGGAATACAGAGAAGGCCAAACGAGGTGTTGAAGATGCTATGACTTTAACTTGGGATGAATTGAAGGAAATCATGACCAGACGGTTTTGCCTAAGGAGCGAAATCAATAAATTAGAAGATGAGTTCTATTCGTTGAAGCAAAAGGAAGGCGACCACACCACATACAACAAAAGATTCCTCGAGTTTAATCAAATGGTTCCCAACTTGTTCACTCCTCTTTACCGTTTGATCGAGCACTACATTCGAGGTCTTCCGTCAAAGATTCGGACTCTGTAATAAGTACCACCCTGCAACTTTGGAAGCAGCAATGGAGTTAGCTACAGAGCTCACCGAGAACCGCATCCGGAATAAAGACTTCAAGGAGGAGAAGAAGAAGGATAAAGCATCAACTGAAACTTCAAACTCCACCCAAACCGAATCCCCTTCTCAACCCATTTTTAAGAGAAAACGAGATGGCAACTTTTCGTTGTCACCCAACGTAATCAACCAATTTCACAAGCCATACCCATCCAAGCTATCCCAATCACGCAAATAGCACCCAACTCAACTTACCCAAATAAGAAACCATACCTTGGACCTCACCCTCGATGTAACACCCTGTTTTTATCACCATCCATCTACCTTACCTTGTCGACTATGTGCGAATTGTGGACGCTATGGTCATTTGAGCAAGGTTTGCCGCACCTCTCAAAACCAAATCTCTCCCCCTACTCAAAACATGATCCAAACCTATCAACAACCCCAATACCCCATGTTCCCATATGTTCGAACTTGTTTCAATTGTGGCGACCCTAGCCACTTTAGAAACACGTGCCCTCGATTGGTTAACATCATAAACGCCCAAGCTCAATCAAACCCAGTTAACCAAGCAAATCAAGGAAACCTAATCACTACGCCACCAGCAAGAGGAAGAGTTTTCAACATCAACGCCAATCCTGTTGAAGATAATGACGGCCCAAACGAAACCACCCAACTAGTCCCCTTCACCGAAAATCAAGATTCAACTCCAACCGCTTAGTTTTATGTTTTTCTTTATGTTATCTCAAGCTTTGGTTGATTGTGTTTGTTTATGTTTTAGAGTCACATAGAACCAATCATAACTTACGGATAAAGCCAATGAAAATTTGACAAGAATATGGTGGATACGCCGCTGGTACTTCCTATATATAAGTATTCTTGCCAAAGGATCAGAGGCATTATCTGGCGGTTATGAGAAGTTCCATGTAGAATTTAGTATTGTCTTGATTGAAGTTTGTTTTGTACTCACTGATTTAGCATTTATAGCATCTCATCATTTAAAGAAATTGGATTGTGTTCCATTTCTACATAGACTAACCTCTCTATCATAACAAACGAGAGAGGTACTGTCATCATTCAAACATGTATGCTATCAGAATTAAGACTCAAGCTATGGTTGATTGTGTTTATTTATGTATTAGAGTCACATAGAACTAATCATAACTTGCGGATAAAGCCAATGAAAATTTGACAAGAATATGGTGGATACGCCGCTGGTACTTCCTATATATAAGTATTCTTGACAAAGGATCAAAGGCATTGTCAGGCGGTTATGAGAAGTTCCATGTAGGATTTAGTAATGTCTTGGTCGAAGTTTGTTTTATAATCACTGATTTAGTATTTACATCATCATACATCTCAACGTATTTCAAAGTTCATCATTTAAAGAAGTTGAGCTATATCTCACTTCCACAAGGACTAACCTCTCCATCATAACAAACGAGAGAGGTACTGTCATCATTCAAACATGTATACTATCAGAATTAAGACTCAAGCTTTGGTTGTTGTGTTTGTTTATGTTTTAGAGTCACATAGGACTAATCATAACTTACTGATAAAACCAATGAAAATTTGACGAGAATATGGTGGATACGCCGCTGGTACTTCTTATATACAAGTATTCTTGCCAAAGGATCAGAGGCATTGTCAGGCGGTTATGAGAAGTTCCATGTAGGATTTAGTATTGTCTTGGTTGAAATTTGTGTTACATTCACTGATTTAACATTCATATCATCTCATCATTTAAAGAAATTGGATTGTATTCCATTTCTACATAGACTAACCTCTCCATCATAACAAACGAGAGAGGTACTGTCATCATTCAAACATGTATACTATCATAATTAAGACTCAAGCTTTGGTTGTTGTGTTTGTTTATGTTTTAGAGTCACATAGGACTAATCATAACTTACTGATAAAACCAATGAAAATTTGACGAGAATATGGTGGATACGCCGCTGGTACTTCCTATATATAAGTATTCTTGCCAAAGGATCAGAGGCATTGTCAGGCGGTTATGAGAAGTTCCATGTAGGATTTAGTAATTTCTTGGTTAAAGTTTGTTTTATACTCACTGATCTAGCATTTATATCATCTCATCATTTAAAGAAATTGGATTATGTCACCAATCAAACATGTATACTATCAGAATTAGGACTCAGACATTGGTTGTTGTGTTTGTTTATGTTTAGAGTCGTATCATAGAACCAATCATGACTTACTGATAAAACCAATGAAAATTTGACGAGAATATGGTGGATACGCCGCTGGTACTTCCTATATATAAGTATTCTTGCCAAAGGATCAGAGGCATTGTCAGGCGGTTATGAAAAGTTCCATGTAGGTTTTAGTAGTAGAAGTTTTGTTTTAGGATATAACCTTATCTTTCCAAACATATCAAAACTCTTGCGCATGAAATCATATTTAGTCAATCAACTCTATTTATCAATATTCATTATCTTAGGCATCAAAAAAACGATTCTTGTAGCAGGGTACTCAACCCTTACAAGGAACGTTACCGCCTTAAACAAAAATTTAAACTCTTACTCTTTTTCTAAGTATTTAATGGTCAATTAAAACACCATCCTTTTGAGACAAATATGTCACTACTTAAATTTCGGGACGAAATTTCTAAAAAGTAGGGGATACTGTAACATCCGTCAAAAACCAGATTTTACCAAACCTGCTTCGTTTATTAACCGAACAATCAGTTAAAAATTTCGTTGCGTATTTAATGCTCAAATTAATTTTAAACGATACATAATTAATAAGTATATTAGAATATAAAAGTTATATTTGAAAAAGTATTAAAAATAGTGATTTAAAAATAAAGTGCTGAAGCCGGGATTCGAACCCGGGTCAGCCGAGTCAACGGGTCAGCAAAGCCTTAACTCTCATCCATCAAACCATTCCGCCACTTGTGTTCTTTAGTAACATACCAAAACAATTAATTCAAATATCACAAACTCGAATTCAAACTGACGCGCCCAATCGCAGTTGTCGGAAATCCCGACGATTTCGCCGAGATTGGACGGTTTCTTCTGATTTAACCGAAGCATTAACCTTAACATCAGTTATAACCGATGTCCAGTCCGCGACATCCGTCATAACCGCCGGAGAAATTATTGACCGACGAATCAAGTCGGTAATCGGACTAAATTCATCGATGTTCTTCCCTATAAATACACCCACAAGCCTCTGTTAACTTTTTCGCTCACAACCACACAAATTCTCGACGTAATTTCACTCGCCGGAAAATATCTGCAAGTCGCCGGAAAACTGAGACTTCCATCTACACGGTAATTACTTCGATTTTTCTGTTTCATTCCATTATTGGGCAAAATTCTAATATCAATCCCCCACCCAGAATCCTTTCCAGACGACGTTGCCGGATTATCTTTTTTCGCCGGAAAACTTCTGAAATTTCAGAAACCTGCTGTTAACCGGTATAATCATTTCAACTTACTGATAATCGTTACCCAGTGGTTCCATTTCACATCTAATCCCTCCAAATTGTTGACTAATCCTATCAGCCGAAGCTCACCAAAACAGAGCCGACGATCTTGCCGGACTTCTGAAGAAAGACGAACAGTTCGGTACAATCAATCCTCAAACCTTTTTCTGTTCCTTACATTACGATGGCTCATAATGTTCGTTAAGTTAATTTAACAAATAACAGTCAGTTAATTGATGTCTGTGTTTTGAACGAAGAAGATGAAGTTGGGTATGTTATAAGATTAATTAAAATCGATATTATGAACGGGTTAGACACACAGTCCAGCGGTGGACTGTGTGCAAACAATATGCATAACGTCTCGAGTTTGATCCTAGTCACACACATTCGCTGTAATAAAATGCCTTTTTTTTATTAAACTGAACCGGATTAACTCAGTAAGATGTTAAATATAATAATAACCAGAATATTTACCAAGTTAGACACACAGTCCAGCGGTGGACTTTGTGTCAAACTAAACCACAGGTCCCGGGTTCGAGACCTGTGGCGAGCACGAGTCATGCATTTAAATCGTTTTTAAATGAATGATTTTCGGATTAATCTAATTAGTATATAAATATAATTAAAAACAGAAATATTTCGGGTTAGACAAGTAGCTCAGTTGGTAGAGCTGCGTGCAAGCGTACGAGATGTCACGGGTCCCGGGTTCGAGACCTGTGGCGAGCACGAGTCATGCATTTAAATCGTTTTTAAATGAATGATTTTCGGATTAATCTAATTAGTATATAAATATAATTAAAAACATAAATATTTCGGGTTAGACAAGTAGCTCAGTTGGTAGAGCTGCGTGCACGCGTACGAGAGGTCACGGGTTCGAGTCTCACCCAGCGCACACATAACCGACCGAACCGGTCAACATGTCAACGGTCAACGGTCAAACAAGTCAATGGTCAACAGTCAAAAATCAACATTTTTTTTATTACTTTTATTTATTTATTTAAACTAAAAATACTTAATAATAACATTTTTAAAGTTAGAAAATAGCCTTAAACTCACAAAAATATATCCAATCATCCTACTAAAATTGATTAATAAAATCCGCTTATTTACCGAACCATTATGTTATTATCTAGGTTAGTTTCACTCGTGGTTAAATCCAACTTCGTGCGCATTCAACATCATCAACCGAACGCACCCAATGTGAGTGAATTTTACAACTCCCCTTTTTAATTACACGTTTTGGGGTGTATCATGTGTCACTTAAACAAATTCGTTTATTCAAACTCGTGCCATACCATATTATGATTTAAACTTAGAATGCTAATATTGTTTGTAGTTATGTTTTACATATTGTCTAGTTGTATGCAAATCATTCATTAGGCCCATCAGTTCGTAGAACAACGCGTGCCTCAAAACTCATTCATTAGGCCCATCAGTTCCTCGTGGGAGACGAGTTGAACAACGCGTGCCTCAAAACTATCTATTATTGTATGTGTGTGCATTATTTAATATTAAGTGTTTTCTGAAAAAATTTACATCTACGTTTACTCATATGTGGTTATGTACTTTATTTTATCAATTCAATAAACTTGTTCAAATGTTTTTCATAGGATTCACTCGCCAACTTTTTGTTGATTCAAAAATCATTTTTACACATGATACAGGTGAACAGAATGAAGCAAGGAAAACATAGGAAATGCCTTAGAAGAAAATAATGAAGTCTAGAATGATGTGTAGGACATGATGTAATTATGATTGTATGTTTCCCTTTAAATTGTAATAATAAATATGAAACGTTATAATAAATGTCATGAGCTTTGATGATAACCCAATCATGCCCCGATCACCTTTTTTCCGCTGCGGGTCGGGGTGTGACAGGTTAGGATATAATAGGAAGTTTGTATGGGTAGGAAGGCTAGGAAGTAATCTTGACCATCTATTTATGAATCAAGGGCTAAGATTAAGTGGGTGAAACTGAAGAAGAAAAAGAGGCGCGTGAGTTTGTTGAGGGGCATTCTAGTCAACCCAAGGTAATAGTTTCTCTCTCCTCCAATTCCCACTAATTTTTTAAACGTTAATAACTCTTTCATACGACATTATTTTTTTATAAAAATTGTACCAAAAAACAAGCGTTTTTATCTTTAAAACGAGTATGCGATTGCTATATTTCGAAAAAATAATTTTGAAAACCCAGTAACGTAAAACGCAATGAAAAAAAGCCAATTTTTTTTTTGTGAAACGCCATTAACTACAGTCTACAGCGCAAAGCAGTGAACCTGAACCAAACCATCGCAAAGCAGTGAACTTGAACCAAACCATCGCAAAGCAGTGAACCTGAACCAAACTGCAGTTAAAAAACGCAACAGCATCAACTAATTGTAAAACGCACTGCAGTTAAAAAACGAACCAACTGCGGGTAAAAAACTGACAGCAGCAACTGATTGTAAAACGCACCGCAGTTAAAAAAAAGACCTGCAGACGTAACGTAGAACGCAACAGCAGTAAAAAACTGACAGCAGGACTGTAACGTACAACGCAATAGCAGTCTAAAAAACGCAGTGGACTGTTAAAAAACGCAACAGCTGTAACGTAAAACGCAATAAAAAACGCAGTGAGCTGTTAAAAAAAGAAACGTAACGTAAAACGCAGTGAACTGTTAAAAAAACGATGCGCAGAACTGTAAAAACCAGCAACACTCGAGCCCGGGTTTTCGGAACTGCATTCGTGTCCGCAGGACGTGCGGGTGCACACGAGTTCAACTAAATTCCGGTTCCAATTTGCACCCCCTGTGCACCCGCGCGTAGGACTTATGGTAAAACATGTCATAAAGTTATGTTGATTAGGCAAAGGTTTCACCTTATAAATAACCTTTTACTTTGTCTCCACACCAATGTGGGACAATTGGTTTACCATTTTGGGATATCCATTCAAACACACTTAATTTCCAACATTATTATCATATAGTTTCATTTTAAGTTCAACAAACCATTATAAAACACAATGCACTAAAAACATAAAATAAGGTGTTATTTCTAAAACACAATGGATAAAAACTGTATTTTTTCATTGTTTTGTAAAACGCAATGGACCAAAAAACACCCAAAAAGTGTGTTTTTCATTTTTTTGTAAAACGCAATGGATAAAAACTGTGTTTTTCATGATTTTGTAAAACGCAATGGACCAAAAAACACCAAAAAATGTGTTTTTTCATTCTTTTGTAAAACGCAATGGAAAGTGTATTTTCTAAAATGCAATGGGCTAAAAACACAAAAAAATTGTCTTTTCTAAAACGCAATGGACTAAAAAACACAAAAGAAAGTTTTTTTTTTCTAAAACGCAATTGATTAAAAACACAAAAAAGTGTATGTTCTAAAAGTCATCGTACTAAAACAAAAAAAAATGTTTTTTTTAAACGCAACCAATTAAAAACACAATAAAAATGTGTTTTCTGATGTGTTATAAATCTCGATGATAGAAAATCTTACATTTAAAATGAACTGAAAAAGAATCTAAAATTGCTTAAAACGCAATGATGAAAAAATATATCAAGCGAATGGATAAAACTTCAAATTTATTATAAAGCATAATTCAATAATTCCATGTTTCATGTTTATTGCGTTTTATAAGTAATGCTATTTGAATATTTAGACAAAGAATTTAAAATGCAGTGAAAAAAAGAATCTAAAATTGCTTAAAACGCAATGATGAAAAAATATATCAAACAAATGGATAAAACTTCAAATTTATTGTAAAGCATAATTCAATAATTCCATGTTTCATGTTTATTGCGTTTTATAAGAAATGCTATTTGAATATTTAGACAAAGAATTAATATAGAATCAAATACATGTAAAACGCAACATGTAATAAATTAAATAACAAAAAGTGTAAAATAAAAATATAATAAAGCAAATCCATTTCAAAAAGCTGCAACAAGCCTATACATACATATGTATGTATTTCGATTAATGTAATAAATTAAGTTAAAAGGTTTCCTTACCTGTTGGATCTTTAGTTGTAGGGTTTTTACATGCGTGCCATCTTTGTCTTTCTTTCTATTAATTCTTAAATTTCTTGTAAGTTATCATTATTGCTTTATCTTCAACTTATTCATGAGTAGAGAGAACCTTGGAGAGGATTATGGTGGCAGTGGGTGATGGAGTGGTGGCGGTTTGCAGCGGCGGTGGTTGTAGTCGTGGTGGTGGTGGCGGCGGTGGTGGTGGTGGTTGAGAGATGGTGGTGATGAGGGGTGTGCGTGACGGGAGTTGTTGCTCCTGAAGATCAGGTTAGATGAAGAAGATTGTTAGTGGCTAACCAAAATACCCTTCCCACTCGTTTTTCCTTTTTGACACGTGTAAGACTAAGATACCTTCTTAGACTTCCTATAATTTACTTCCTATTTGATCTTTACCCGTTGTTAATATATATCAAATACAGTTCTCCATGTGATTGGGTTGTTTAGAAACATTGACGTGGTCTGGCCCTGATGATGTCGTATATATCTCTTCCATGTAATAATCATAAACTGGGCTACATCTAGAGAATCAGGAACAACTATATTGGGCTGAGTTCTCTACGACCCAGAAGCCCAGAACACATATGAAATTGTGTTTGTATGTAATCTCTTCGGTCAACAGTGCAATAACACACCACATATCACAATTTTAATTCTTTTTTTCTTGTTTTGTCGTAGAGCACAATAACTCAAGTTTCACCAAATTTGTAGTTTAGTCCCTCAAGTTATATGGACTATTTTTAAACAACTTCCAGCTTTTTGCATTTTAGTCCCTCGATCCTTATAAAATAAGGATAGTGGCCCCGGCTCACTCAAGAAAATAGTGGCAATTCTAATTCGGTAACTAGTGTCCTACTCTGCCCAACTGGCTGGTTATTTCCTTATTACTCATTTTCGCTCCATTTGCACCAGGACCTGGAAAAACCCAAAAGAATATAATATACTAAAAACTAAAAATAATGAATAAAAACTACACAATAATTATACATTTTACACGGAACAAATATGTGTATTTTACCTCACATCAATAGGCAAGAATCCCTAACCACATGCAAGACCCTATGGTTGACAATTACCAAGTTTTTCTGAGTTTAGAACGATACCCTCTCGTTAGAGATGACAAATCCTATAGTATTTAGACAAGATGAATGTGACCCATACACAAAAGGCTAACGACCTCAGATAATGGATGAAGTGCTAGCTTGAAATGACTTGACCTATCGAAACCGAATCACACAACTATAGACATGAAAAAGTAACACACTTCATCAACTTTTAGTTATGAAGCTAGTCTTAAATTGATACACCGAAAACCTAGAATCTTTTAGACGCGCATAAATAGAATGACCTCAAGCCATTGAGTGCCTAAAACTACCAAACTATGACTAAACAAATCCTAGCAATCCCAAATTATATTTGTATTCAATGGATTGGATGCACACTTATGTCTATTGATTTTAATTGATTAAGTTACCTATATTATTTCTAATAATAGGGTTAAATCGAGAATTGGCCAGATTACTAATGATTTTGGCATGTCTATGGTGAATTTTTTTTTACGAACACATCAATAATGAAAACCGATCAATAATAATCAGCAAATAATAGCATACATGATCATAATCAGCAACAATTAAAACTATTTTTAATCAAACACATAAACTTGAATAAAAGTCAAACCGAAAGAAGTCACAACATGCGATTAGTTCATCAAACCTAGGCCTTAACTTTCAACTTTCTTCATTTTCAGCCCCTGGACTTCACAGGTTGCTCCCGGTTCTTCGTTTCTTATCCGTTTTAGCTTGTTTTTACTCCATTTTCGCACTGGAACCTAGAAATACCCAAACTGATCGATTACAAGCCTAAAAATAAGCAAAAACTAACAAAATTCTATCTGAATATTATACAAAATACAATGGAAAAGTGGTGTGTTTTGCGACACATCACATCCTGCTTTTAATAATTAAAAAAAACTTATTTTAATTTTACAAATAAAAAAAGTTAAATTAATAATAAATAATTAAAAAAAACTTATTTTAATTTTACAAATAAAAAAAGTTAAATTAATAATAATTTTTACAAATAAAAAAGTTAAATTAATAATAATAATTTTGTAACATCCAACGCATATGTTGTCCCAACAGTGGCAGGATGAATGCCCTGTAGATGTCTGTTTTACACGCGCCCACCAAATCCCCTTTCTGTGTCTCCACTACTTAAACCCTAACCCTAACCCTAACCATTTCTCATTGATCCAATCGATCTTCTTCCAGTTAAATCTGGTATGAATCTCGATTGTGGATTAAGAACCAGATCCTGCCGTGTGATCCAGGACACTACCATGGCGGTTGCCGCATCGGAGCTTGAAGAAGACGATGACGGTTTGAAGCAGAGTTGTTGGGCGAATATGCCGCAGGAGCTGCTGCGGGAGGTGTTGATCAGGATTGAATCGTCGGAGAATAAGTGGCCGTCGAGGAAGAATGTTGTCGGATGTGCTACTGTTTGCCGGAGTTGGAGAGAGATCATGAAGGAGATTGTTAAACGGCCTGAGATTTCTGGAATGTTAACTTTTCCGATTTCGGTCAAACAGGTCACTTTTCTTTAGCTTATTATTAGTATTATTTATTTTGTGTGGTTGTTGTTTGGTTAGATTGTGAGTTTTCAAGGAATTTGATTGATGAATTGAATTTGTTATTATTGGAGTTATGTGCAACAATTATTGGTTTTGAAATATGATGTTAGAATATCAGATAATGATTGTTTGTCTTTCTGTTTTGTATACATTGTATATTCATAGTGAAGTGATGATTTTGGCTTACTAAAATGTTATTACTTCTTAATGGAGTTATGTGCATCAAGGTATGAGTTTGAAATATGATGTTAGAATATTAGATGGGGATCGTTTAGGAAGATTAACCTCTTTGTTAGTTGATTGGGATTTACAGTTCTTGCATCACCTTGATAAATGAAATCGTGTGTATCAATTTTAGCTTTCTGCGACCTGCGTAGTTCCTATGTTAAAATGCGTTTTATCCTCTTAGACGTGGTGTTTAATATGTTCTAGAAAATAGAAATCGTCTCATGCTTAGCTTTTGTAGCCGAAGGTGCGCACCCAGACAAGGAGAGGTGCACCAAAACCACCTTGTGCGCCTGATCTAGCCAAGACTAGTTTCAAACGGTCTGAGACAACCAAAAAGCAGCTGAAACAAGTCTAAAACAGCCAAACTTGGCCTTGAGCCTTTTACCTACTGATTGTTTTGGGCATGCACTTTTTGTGCGCCTTGAGCCTTTAACCAAACTACCTAGTGCTTTATATGTCATAACTTACCTTAAAGTTGGTGTTGAGATTGATATTACTTGTTGACAGATTTGGTAGTTAATGTTGAGGCTTCATAAGGTTAGTTGGCTTCTAACTTTTTTAGAATAGCTAACTCACACACCTACTAATTCTACTCCTAAACCTACACCTTTGTCCACATTGGGACTAGAACCCTCAACCACTTGGGGAGGGACGCCTTTTCTACAAGCCCTTTAGTGTTAAGTTGGCTTGTTAACTGCCTGACTTAATAATCGGTTTCTAATTCTATCATGTGCAGCCTGGTCCAAGAGAATCTCTTCTTCAATGCTTTATAAAACGGAAGCGGTCTACTCAAACATATTTACTCTACCTTAATTTGACTCAAGGTAATCATCTTTTATTTCTGTTTTTTTTTTCCTTCTCAAAAGGGGTTGTTGGAACATTTAGAACAAGTGCATGGTAAATTATAACCACACTTAATATGTAACTGTAAGCAAAACGAATTATTATTTGACTTTGTTAATCTTGTTCTTGGACATTGTGGTAAGTGGGCGGGTTGGTCAACTTGTCGAAATGGCTAACCTTTTGGTAAAGGTTGGGTCAACCTGAAAACATGCATTTTGTTTGTCTTCAAAGAAGATGAATATTAGGATTGCTGAAACTGTAATTTTACAATAACAATCTAATATTGACAACTTTTTTAATGAAGTTGTATGCATAACAAGTACACGTTTGGCTGATTTCTGACCCCTATATTCGTTTTCAAGCTACTCAGATAATCTTGATTTTGCTTTTGTTTTGACCCGTTAGATATAATACGTAACCCAAATGAACCTATTCATCAGTAAAAGGATTAAAGTTGCCTCCTTTAATTGTTAGGCATGGGCTAATTGTCATTATTTAAGTATGAATAACTATCAATGTTTAACTACATATAAAGATATAAATATCATAATACATTAGTATTGGTAATTATTTTCACATCTGGGATTCACGTTTAATACTTGATGCAATTAATGTGACAGCACTTGCTGATGATGGAAAATTTCTTCTTGCTGCTTGCAAGTTTAGACGCCCCACATGTACCGATTACATCATCTCTTTACATGCCGATGACATGTCAAAGGGGAGCAGTAGATATATTGGAAAATTAAGGTCTAGTTATCATCTGAAAAACGTCTAGCTGGCTTGTAATACACTTATTAATATAATCTATTTATGAATTGGCACAGAACAAACTTTTTGGGAACCAAGTTCATTGTATATGACGGTTTGCCACCTCATGATGGAGCTAAAATGACAAAGAGTCGCTCCACCAAGTTTATGGGCTCCACTCAAGTCTCTCCTAGGGTTCCTGCTGGAAGCTATCCTGTAGCTCATATCTCATACGAGTTGAACATGCTGGGGTCCAGGTAAACGCCAAATCCTTAAAATTACATTAGTTGTCCAGATATTCAACTTTTAATGTTTGGACAAACTAATTTTTCTTTTTCTGATTAGTCAGTATCACATCTTTTAATTATTTGATTATAATAACTTTAAGCATAAACACACCCGAACACCATCTATTATGAACCGTTTATTATGGTAAATATTGAACATAAAATTGCCACTCTACAAAACGGACATCCAAACAGCCCCTATTCATCACATCTTAGTATCCTTTTGTCAAACTTGATCTTTTCTTTTTATTATATGACACAACGAAAATCATTTTTATTTGCTCTGTATTATCAGGGGTCCAAGAAGAATGCAATGCATCATGGATCCCATCCCTAGTTCCGCAGTTGAACCTGGAGGCGTGGCTCCCACACAAACCGAGTTCCCTCTTAGCAGCGGTGAATCTTTTCCTTCAATACCCTTCTTCAGATCCAGATCAAGCTGTACTGAAAAAAGGGGGCCCAGTAATCAGAGAGACGAGCCTTTAGTCTTGAAAAACAAATCGCCTAGGTGGCATGAGCAGCTTCAGTGCTGGTGTCTTAATTTCCAAGGACGGGTAACGGTTGCTTCAGTGAAAAACTTTCAGCTGGTTGCTACACCGCCAAGCGGACAATCGGGCCCTCAATATGAAAAGGTTATTCTCCAGTTTGGGAAAGTAGGGAAGGATGTGTTTACGATGGAATATCGCTACCCTATATCTGCTTTTCAAGCATTTGCCATCTGTCTTAGCAGCTTTGACACCAAGATTGCTTGTGAATGATGTTGACTGAGGTTAGCATTGTATCTAATTATTGTGTTTTGTGCTAAAAGATGGTTCACTATAGGTGGCAAAATGGGTGGGTCCACGAGTTTGGTAACAGGTTAAAACACTCTGGGTCGGTTCGGGTTGACCAGGAACACTTTTAGTCCAAAGTTTATTTTTTTTGACAAATGGGTTGCATGTCAAATATGACTACAAAAATTGTCTTATTTTTATTACTATGTAGTTTTTAATAAAAATTTGAAGGTTTTATGCAATTAAAACACATACTAACACTGTGCAAATGTCAGTTCGCTTTTTACCCATAACCATTGTTATAATGGTTTCTACGTGTTATTGTAATGTTTGGGGTCAAGACGTCAAGTAAATCAATACATATTGACATAAGGAGGAAAGATAGGCCATACATCACCAATAAGATTTTCAATCACATCAAATTCTCACCAAAGGGCCTTTAGCCTAGTGGCGTGTAATATGGAGGCATGAGGTCGAGGGTTTGAGTCTCACAGGGGACACTGGTGTAGAATAAGAGTATGATTAGATTGAAATTAAAAAAACATATCAAACTTTCACATCATATCATAATTATAATAATAGACTCGTTTAGGGCTCAGTATATGAAGGCCCAGGCTTGTCTAATCTAACAAGTAAACTGTAAAATTAGGCTCAAGCTTGTTTAAGGGTGTAGCTCATGAGCTGTACGGCTCCTTTACACCCATAATATTGTTCCATGAATGATGCGTTCTCCGTTGACATTCATTAACTCTGTTTGTTGATGAATTGTGCACATGATGTTTCATGTAATATTCCTATTAGCTCCGGATATAAAAACAAACTTTGCAGAACTTAAGAATGATACTAGCATGAATGCAAAATTTTCTAAAAATGTTTTGCAAACTTAACTGTTTAAAATATTAATAATGAAAGACATTCTTGTAATTTTCTTTTCTTTTTTTGGCAACCATAAGAACCTGGTACCGGAAATCTTAAATATTTTGCCTTTATTTATCGGTTTTTATTACAGGAGCAAACAAAAATCGAAGGGTGAGATGGAACTTGAGATCTGATCTGCAAAAGGGTATGTATAGATGTTTCCATGGCATAAAAGCACTGGAAGGAAATCCAAAATCATGTTCATTCGTTTTAATTCATTTGAATTTCAAAGTGTCTGCTTGTTTATTTCACTTTTCGGTATGTTTGTACTGACTTTTTTTTCTTTTTGAGTGTTACAGTTGAGTGAAGTTGTCCAAACTGTCAACATTTTTTCATAAAATAAATATGAATTTTTTTGTACCTGTAATAGAAGTTTGGTAATATCCTTGTATGGTTGAGCAGGACAGTATTACTTTCATAACAGTTCTATTTCAAGTTCTCTTGTTTATTTGAAAATTTCTGTAACTTATATCTCGTTTAGTTTGGAGTAAATTTTAATAAACAGTTGTTATGCTTGTGTGTTGGAACATATCATCTTAGCGGCATCATGTAACTTGTATACGATGAATGCAACCCATTTATCCAAATGCGTCAAATGTGATGCTATGTCAAAACGAGTAGGTTGTACTTGTAAATTATATAATTATCTAAAAAAAATTTAAGACGTTTTGATGGGTCATCTTGAATACAACCTTAAATGTAGTTTATCAAATGCGTTAGAATTCTAACTATATGTGATGTTGATCTTGATCCTAATACTTGTATAATTGGTCTCAGGATGATAACTACATATACAAGTGTCTTCAAATAGTGCCACTTGTCATCGCAGCCTACAACTGTTGCTACTACATGTATTGGTCCAAGGATGATATCTACAGGTTGTGAGGCATTATGAGTACCTAAAATAAAGCGATCATTCGGACTCGGACGTAAGAAGTGATAGGGAGTAGTTTCTAACCGATGATGGACTTGGAATTTGTTTTGAGTTTGTCTTAAGAGTACTTAAACATGAATTATGTGAGGTGAGTCAAGAGTGTTAGCAGAGGCGCAGCTTTGAAGGGGCAGGGGGGGGGACCCCGAACTTTTCGCTTAGTAGTGTTATATATGTAGTTTTTGTATAGAAATTTTTTGGTATATATGTTTTCGACCCCCCGGTTCTATAGAAATTTTTGGGTATATACGTTTTCAACACCCCCCCCCCTCCGCGAGGTAGAAAACGTCAAGCTTCGCCACTGACTGTTAGCACATTGTTATGTGCTTATGTGTGTATGGAATCGAGTGCGTCCCTTATAGAGTAAATAGACATGGAATCGAGTGCATCCCTAATAGAGTAAATAGACGGGTTGGGTGATGTTTGGAGAGGTTGTATGGCTAATCCACGATGACATGATGTTGGATGAGATCCTAGGCAGTTGTGTGTGTCTATGGAATTACGTGCGAGAAGTAGCATCCTAGAGATGTTGATGAAGATGTAGGCAGTCATCATTGGATACCGATGCGTCTTGAGGATATAGATAGTCGTTGTCCTTGGATAGCGATGTGTCTTCAGGATGTAGACAACCATTATTTTGCAATAGTGATGCGTCTTGATGAGGTGCATGCATGATGATGTAGATGATCATTACCTACGGGTGGTAAGGCGTCTTGAGGATGTAGGTAATCGTTGTCTTCCGACAGCGGCGCGTCTAGATTACGTCTCTGTGATATAACCATAGTGTATGGTAGTTTCCTACATGAGGTTACGATAGATGTAGGTGGTAAACCAAGGTGCTTATATATGGTTGTGATGTAAATTTATATTCGTTACGTTGTGGTATAGATTGGGTGTCTAGGACCGTGTGAAGTCGGTTGTAATCATGTGGTGCATGTGGCGTTGTGTGACATGTACTAGGAACGGATGGGTCGTGTGTAATGAGAATGGTGGTTAGTAACAGCTTGGTTTGATCGTAGACTGTATGGATGGTTACGGGATTGGGTATAATGTGGATGATGATGTCTCGGGTTAATTGACGTTGAGATTTAAACATTTTCTAATAAAGTGTCTTTGAGGTTAATTACTTGGCTAGAACTCACTCGGCAAGCTAAATTTTGCATGTATATTAGTTTGACTATAGGTATATGGGTGTAGTACGCAGGACTCTTGGCTAGCGTAAGGAGCTTCTCGTGGGTGGTGAACAATGGCATTTTGTTTAATGATTTTGAAATAAATCAAATGATTTGTTAACTAGTTTTAAATTGACATTATTTTGATTGAGTTTTTCCACTACGTTACTTGAGAACTCGCACAGTCTTTTGAACTATTCGTGTGACGATGTTCAATTGGGAGGTGCCTGGTTTAGGGGCCTCACACACTAGGGTTTACTACCAAGGTATTGAACAACCCAACATCTTCAAACATATTAAATTAATAACCGGATGGTGCTATAAATCTTATTTAATGGGTTACTTAATAGTTTGTATTTATGTACTGACCACTAAACACTATATATACATCTTGTTCTCTGAACAAAATACACTCATAAAAACTCTTCATTTATTATATACATATTTTTTTGGAACGACCAACGAATCCTTCAAATGGGCTACTGGTGAAATTCATCACATAGGGATACACTCGCCTCTGAATTGGGGAAAACCCTCAACTAGGGCCGAAGCCCGTGAACACTCGCCCGAAGGCACGATGGTGAGGTGAGGTGAGGTAACCCGCTCAGTTTAAGGATCGAACTAGCGATCTCTGCCTACTCGTCTGGTCTTCCATCATCACCAAGTGCCGCAAAAAATAATGGGGATAGTAGGAATCAAACTTGAGTCTCTTAAAACAACGAGTCTCTTCCTTACCACTCCACCACACTTCATTGGCCAGTAAGTACATATTATTGTTGTTTTTTGGTCTTTGTTTCACAACATAAACAATAAATAATATGTTTTAAATAAAATTAATAACTGTAAAAATCTATATCTATACATCATAATATATAAAAACAAACTTTAGCCACTTGACGTTCAGTTAAACTATTAAGTGTCACATGGCAACTTCTTAATCCATTGTTATTTTGTTTAGGAGGGAAAACCAAGGGTTTGATCACAAAATATGGTTTAAAGTTTGCTCATTGAATCTTATATATATATATATATATATATATATATATATATATTTATATATATTATATATTTAATTTTCCTTAATTATGAACTAGAATTTGATGTTTAAAATGTAATAGTCTCCTTAACATTTAAAGCAAATATAATAATTAATTTTTTCCTTAATTATCAATTTGATTGAATTTAAAAATTTGGTAGTAGTAAATGATTTCGACTCTAATTCAAATTCACATTCCGTAATTAATCATTTTCTTATTACAAAATCTGATTTAAAATACGTAGGTGTGTCATTAAGATTAAAAACAAATATATATATATATATATATATATATATCTGATTTAAAATACGTAGGTGTGTCATTAAGATTAAAAACAAATATATATTATATATATATATATATATATATATCTTTTCTAACTTATCAAATAATTATAATTTTTTTTATCAAATTATATGCATTAGGAAATCATTTTAATTTTAATTTAAATTCAGTAACTAATAATAAGTTTTAACCAATTTTGATTTAATAAGCATAATCATCCCATTAACATTTAAATCAAAATTAGTAATGAAACATTTCTTTCGTCTAAATTTTATGTAAACATTGCTTTCAATATTGTTAAATAATATAATATAATTTATTGTGAGAACATCCGTGTAATATACATAAACTAGTATATATAATATAATTAATAAATAGCAAACAAGTGAAAATGAGTCAACCACGAGGTCATAGGCGAGCCTAAAGGTTTGGTTGGGGTGCCCAAACACCCTAATATTTCTTTTAATAGTATTTAAATTTGACCAACCGATCTACTTATTATTAAATTAATTCGTAATTTCATATATATATATATATATATATATATATATAAAATTATTATTGAAGGGGTATGGTCCCGAATAGCCTGCGCAGACGTGCATACATGAGACCACACCATTCCAGGGACTTCGTCATCCAGAAGGATCTAGAAGGTCACGAGACAAACTTGGAGACAGAAGTGAGTCACCACTAATGACGATAGGAAGAATGTTGGTGACAAGGACATTACGTGGTACCAATGATCGGATGTCGGACCCTGTCGCGAGATCTCCAAAGGATAGTCAAGGACAACCCGACAAAAAGTACTAGAAGACGCTGAGGTGGGACATATGACCATACGCCATGTCAGCCCTAGTGCATAATAACGGTCTGGACATGTCAGAGGGGACAACACGGATATTCTCCACGATTGGACAGTTGGCTCTCTACCTCATTCACAAACCTTCGGCTATAAATAGAGGATTTCACCAATAGGTTCAAGTATCATTTCTCTCACTCTCTCACTTTATACACACACTTATTTCCTCAAAGCAAATACTTATTTTCACGCCGGATGATAGTTACAAGGAGAACCCTCAACCTCTCCTCCTTGTAACGAGTTCACTGGTGTTGTTTCGTTTTGCAGGACTGATAGAAGAATATTAGATTTGTTAGTGAAAAAAGAACTGGGAATGATTGTTATTTGAAGGACTAACCAGCTTGGTCCAACCTTGTGTTGAGTTGGTGTTTCTTCAGTTATAAACTAATTAAGAAATATAAAACAATTAATCTAGATAGTTCATACCCATTTTAATAATTTGATCAACTCAAGCCTAAACTATACAATAAACTATAACTATAATAAAGTCCATTTGACTATTTTTTTAAAGTGAACTTCGTACGACATAACCAGCAAAGCTGCAGCCTTTAAAAAAACAAAAGGACTGCAACAAACAACAACTTACAAAATAACAAAATCACACCAATTTTGCCAATCTACTGATCTAAACTTAGATCTAATTTAAACCATAAAAACCAATAGATTTGACTTCCTCGATGACATCTTGAATCTTAGCTTCCATCCCTGAGAAAATCTTCTCGTTCCTCTCTTTCCAGATCCTCCAACATGTGATGGCCACAATCCCATGGAGAGCATACTTCTGGCCTGCGCACAACCCCATATGGTTGTGCAAATCCATAAGGTCATGAACCGAAAAAGCGTATATCGGAGGGACTTTACACCACGAGCTAACACTTTGCCAGATGGGAGAAGCAAAGTGCCGGCCAGTAAAAATGTGATCCATTGTCACAATGCTCGCATCGCAAAAAACGCACATGTCCAAATCCATCCCTACATTTCTTCTTTTAAGGGCTTCTCGCTAGGGAGCCTATCCATCTCGGCTCTCCAAGAAAATATATTACATTTTTCGGGAAGCCACTTGCACCACTCCATTACAAAGGTGTTGCTAACATCCGTATTGCACAAGAGCAAACACTCCCTCTTTGTCTCCCCCACATCCACTCATCCTCTCTGTTGTGCCTCCCGGCCACGGTGATAAGGCCAAAGCACTTCTCCCATTCCGCCAGCTCGATACAAAGATGGCTCCCTAATCCACTTCCAGTTCCACTCTATCCTGTTGTCCCCCCATCTCACCCTTTCATTAACTTTGCATATTTTTTTAGCCTCAAGGTTGAATAAGTTGGGAAACGCAGATTGGAACGAAACATTCCCGGTCCATTTATCCGTCCAGAAACAAATTTCGTAACCGCTGCCAACCTTTGCCAGATGGTAGAAGCAAAGTGCCAGCTAGTAAAAATGTGATCCATCGTCACAATGCTCGCGTCGCAAAAAAACGCACATGTCCAAATCCATCCCTATATTTCTTCTTTTAAGGGCTTCCTGCGTAGGGAGCCTATCCATCTCGGCTCTCAAGAAAATATATTACATTTTTCCGGAAGCCACTTGCACCACTCGATTACAAAGGTGTTGCTAACATCCGTATTGCACAAGAGCATCTTTTTTACCGACATAACGGAGAACACTCCCTCTGTCTTCCTCCCACATCCACTCATCCTCTCTGTTGTGCCACCCGGCCACGGTGATAAGGCCAA
The DNA here is from genome assembly GCA_947069175.1 of Scalesia atractyloides. Lineage (NCBI taxonomy): Eukaryota > Viridiplantae > Streptophyta > Magnoliopsida > Asterales > Asteraceae > Scalesia > Scalesia atractyloides. The sequence continues at coordinate 53,574,980 of CAMTDV010000016.1, read as the reverse complement.
AGCACTTCTCCCATTCCGCCAGCTTGATACAAGAAGATGGCTCCCTAATCGACTTCCAGTTCCACTCTATCCTCTTGTCCCTCCATCTCACCCTTTCATTAACTTTGCATATTTTTTTAGCCTCAAGGTTGAATAAGTTGGGAAACACAGATTGGAACGAAACATTCCCGGTCCATTTATCCGTCAAGAAACAAATTTCGTAACCGCTGCCAACCTTTGCCAGATGGTAGAAGCAAAGTGCCAGCCAGTAAAAATGTGATCCATCGTCATAATGCTCGCGTCGCAAAAAAACGCACATGTCCAAATCCATCCCTATATTTCTTCTTTTAAGGGCTTCCCGCGTAGGGAGCCTATCCATCTCGGCTCTCCAAGAAAATATATTACATTTTTCCCGAAGCCACTTGCACCACTCCATTACAAAGGTGTTGCTAACATCCGTATTGCACAAGAGCATCTTTTTTACTGCCCAATCAGTTTGGTGGGTGTTTTGAATAAGGTAATTTCCAAGGTCTTGCTCTTTAGATTGAAAACGGTTATGCCGCTTTTAATCTCGGAGGAGCAATCAACGTTTTTGAGTGACCGCAACATTCTTGATGGTCCGTTGATTTTAAATGAGACTATTTCCTGGTTGAAGAGAACTAGATCTAAGGGGTTGTTCTTTAAAGTAGACATCGACAAAGCCTATGACTTGCTTAGTTGGGATTTCTTAGATGATATGTTGGGACAGATGAATTTTTCGGTGAAGTGGCGAGGTTGGGTTATGTCTATTGTGCAGAATGCGCGTGCCTCGGTTCTAGTAAATGGGTCACCAACATATGAATTCTCTTGTCAACGCGGTCTCCGACAAGGTGATCCTCTGTCACCTTTTTTGTTTATTATCGCTATGGAAGGTCTCACCCGAATCATGAAGCGAGCGTGTCTTTTGGGTGTGTTTAGGGGGATTCGGGTGGGTGGTTCGGGTCCTGTAGTGTCACATTTCTACTATGCAGATGATGTGGTTTTCTGCGGTGAGTGGTCTGAATCGAATGCGTTGAATCTGCGGCGTTTATTACGAGGCTTCTATCTTACATCTGGGCTGAGGATTAGTCTGGAAAAAAGTTGTGTTTTTGGGGTGGGGGTGGGGGAAGGAGAGGTGAATGATATGGTGGGTATTCTTAGGTGTAAGCTGGGTCGCCTCCCTTTTACACATCTTGGAATTCCTATCGCCTCGAATATGACTTTGAATAGAAATTGGGAGCTGGTGATAGAAAAATTCCAGAAAAGATTATCGTTGTGGAAGTATAAGTGCTTATCATATGGAGGTCGGATCACTCTTTTGAAATCGGTCTTAAACTCTCTCCCCCTATACTTTTTTTCTTTATTTAGAGCCCCAATTCAGGTGATAAATAGGTTGGAACGGTCGAGGCGGACTTTCTTTTGGGTTGGATCGGATGAAGTTGACAAAATGAGTTGGGTTGCTTGGAATAATGTTGTCGCCCCGGTTAAGTATGGTGGTGTTGGTTTGGGTTTTTTGAGGGACGCCAATCTTAGTCTACTATCAAAATGGTAGTGGAGGTTTAAGGCGAATCCGAATTCTCTGTGGCGGAAAGTAGTTTGGTCGATTCATGGCTCTAGCCGGGCGTGGAACTATATACCTGTGAAGGTGAGTATGGGGGGTCTTTGGAAACATATCGCTAGTGTCCCTGTAATTTTTGAAAGCCTTGGTTTGGATTCCAAACATATGATAAAAGCGAAACTCGGGAGTGGCACTAGCATTCTTTTCTGGCAGGATTGGTGGGTAGGGGATGACATCTTGGCGTTTAAGTTTCCGTTGTTGTTCACGTTAGAAAAGAAGAGATCTTGTTTGGTTTCGGACCGCGTTATCACAAATGTGCTGGTTAGTTCTTTTGTTTGGGAGTGGCGACATGCACTGACAGCGGCAGAGGCTGTGGAGCTGGATAACCTGTTGCTACTTTTTAATGGGGTTGTTTTATCGGATGTAAAGGACTCCTGGTCATGGGCTGATGGGGGGACGAGTGTTTTTTCAGTTAGTAGCGTTAAACAACAGTTGTTGGCTGCATCTAATGTGCAGCAAAATTCGGCGTTTGTTTGGTGTAATTGGGTGCCGAAGAAGGTAGGTATTGTGGCTTGGCGTGCGTTTTTGGATAGATTACCGACATCCGAGGCTTTAGTTAGAAGACATATACAGGTTGGATCTCCTTTATGCAAGTTCTGCGAGACGCAAGTTGAAACAGTTGATTATATTTTCACGGGCTACCCGGCGATCATGGAAGTTTGGCAGGTTATTTTCTCATGGTGTAATACTCCGAGTATCTTCTTGTTCATGTTCGGGACCTGCTAAACTTACATTCTACTGTCATGACTGGGGTTCGGACAAGTAAGGCGTTTTATGGGGTGATTCTAACGGCTATCTGGAACATTTGGAGAGCAAGAAACGATGTTCTTTTCAATCACAAGCAGGTTTCGGTTCGGAATCTCATTGAGGAGACTAAGATTATGAGTTTATTTGTGGGTGAAGAACCGCGGTAAAATGTCGGATATGTTTTGGGAGGCTTGCTGTAGGTTTGACACGACAAAAATGTGTTAGGTCTTGTGGGGTTGTTTGTATCGTGTATTTTTTGTTTTGGACTCTCTTTGCTAGTGTCTTGCTAGCGTTTTAATATAAAATTGTTTTGTTGGCCGTTAAAAAAAAACAAGCTTTACAAATAAAGCTAGGGGATCATTTAATTTCCCTATCTCCCATCGTTTAAAATAATAAATTGGTCATCCAAGCGTTACAATATTTTCTTTATTAAACTAAAGAATATTAAAATATTTTTTGTTATAATAACAATAAAGGATGTTGAAAAAAGGATATTTATATTTATTGAAAAAAAAACAAAGAATAATAAATAAGAGTGGGGTTGTATTTGCATAGGAAGCAAACGCGTTGCTGCATGAAAAGGGAGGGGGTTACAACGCAGAGGAAACCAACGATCATCGTCGCTACAATTCCGATCCATTCACCACTCTGCTTGTAACGAATCTCCTCCTCCTCCTCCATCTTCAGATTCATACCAAAATTGATAGCTTAAAATATATATAATATTGATTAGGTAATCATCCGTCTTCGATCGTCAGAAGGGAGGGCTATGGATACAAGTAATTGGAAAGGCGATGTGGACTGGAGGACTCTTCTGCCACCGGATACACGCCGTAAGCTTGTCGATAAGATGTATGTTTTTGTTATAAACTCGATTTCTCATGCGGTTTCAAATTTGCTTATGATCTCTCTCTCTCATGTCCATTTACTGTGGGAGCTTTAGCCTATGTACAGATTTATATTATATTATTTGAAAAATTATTATACCTTCTTTCATGTGGAGGCTTGTAAGTGGTCGTTCATAGCTCTTTATTTTTTCTGTCTAACATATGCTTTATGTAGAATGGATAACTTGAAGAAGCAACCTCAGTTTTCTGGACCGGAGAAGCTACATGAACTTAAGGATTTTGCGTTGAGGTTTGAAGAGAAATATTATACTGCTGCAACAAGCCAGGTTTGTTTTCTACTATATATGCTAATAATAATATTATTATTTTGAAAATTAAGTGAACATTCCAAAGGGAGGGGGGGGGGGGTCTGTATTTGATAAAGAAGAGTTTGGGGGGTTTTGCAGGCTGATTGTATGCGGAGAATATCTCTTAAGCTGCTGGGCATAGAGAACAGATCTGCAAATCCTATGCCCAGTTCTCTGCAGTCCAACTCTGCTTGTGATTCAGGTACTTTTGATTACTTTCCTTTCCTTTCCTTGGGTTTATTAAATAAAATCTCATCATAAAACATTTGCTGTATGTATCTTATTGTTTATATGACCATAAGGTTCTAAGGGCATGCAGCAACTGAATAACCAAGGTGTTCCTGTACCCTCTCATCATCATCCTCATGCTGGTAAACAGATCTTACCTCAGAGCATCCACAATAATGTTTCTTCATCTGGAATAGCGCGCTCTACCACTCAAAGTTCAAGCTTGCAGAACATTTCTGTAGTCAATTTTGTAAGTCAAAGGCAGATACCAGCAAGTCAAAACTCACAGCATTATCTTTATCAGCAGCAGCAAATTGCGAAGCAGAAGCTGCTGCTGCAACAGAATAATACAACCTCAGTGCAACCACACATTCAGCAACAGAATCAGAATTATGCACTTATGCAGCCCACAATGTTGCAACCATCTTCTCTCTCTACCATTAAACAAAATCAACAACCTCAACAATTGGTCCTAAGACAACAAAGACAGCAGCAGCCAAGGGTGTTTGGCCAGCCGAATAATAATTATAATAATAATAATCTTTCCAATGTGCAATCAATTGGTCAACATAACAACTTCTCTGCTATTCATCAGCAGCAGCACTTGGGCCATCAAAAACAGCCGCAGTCGCTTGGAGCTCAATCCGCCATGCATTCATCACACCTGCTGCAGTCAACGCAAGGTCAAAGGTCACAAATGGAATTACAGCCGCAGCTACAATCACCGTCAGCTCAGTTTCAGCACCAACTAAATATGAAACAGAGGCTTCCAGCATCATTTCATCAGCAGAGAGCTATGCCAGAGGCTTCATCAAGTAAACACATGTTAATCTCATACTTTGTTGTTTTTGATGTGAGCTTATGATAAATTAGTTTCAATAGTATGTTAAGTACTTAACTTCTTTTCTTTTTTTTTGTTCTGTAGCATCTTCAGATTCCACGGCTCAGACAGGAAATCCAAACAGTAGGTGTATCAAAAGGTGCTGTAATTTCAAAGACAAATGAATAATACAATTATGGATCTCCTTTTATTTACACAATTTGAACATGAAACTACAATCTTCCATTTTACAGGTGAAAGCTATGAAGGATATGTATTTTCAAGGGTTGGCTGATCTGTACCCGAAAATTTTAGGCAGATTGCAGCAGGTAAGTTTCTTGGTCATATCCATTTTAAAGTGTCCTGCACTTTAAAATTATGATAATTTCATGTATGACCAGCATGATTCTCTTCCTCAGCAACCAAACGGCGATCAAGCTGAGAAGCTGAAAAAGTTTAAACATATGCTGGAGCATTGCATGAAGTTCCTACAACTCCCCAAAAACAACATATCTCCCAACCATAAAGAAAAGTTGGGTGCATTGGAGAGAGAAATTGTTTATCTCACAAGTTCACAGATGCGCAAACCTGGGCCCACATTGCAACAACGTATGAATTCTCTGCACCAATCACAAATGCAGCCTCATGAAAATCAGATGCAATCAGTTAACTTACAGCATAATAGTTTGGCGACCTTGAACCATAATTCTATGGAAGCAAATACAACACCGAAATTTAAAGTACAACAATGTGATCAAAATACAATACAACACCTTAATCAAGAAACACGATTCTACAAAACTAAATTAAACGTGAGTTTCTGGTCCTTCCTACTAGATTCCATGCATCCATAATTTCGTCATCATCCTGCAATACATGTTAAAGTATAGTTCAACACACAAGGCATTGGCGAGTATACAAGTTTGACTAATAGCATAATGTAAAAGTTTAACGAATCCTCATGCATAATTGGTAATTTAGAACTAACATGGTGAAACAATCATGCGACTATATGTGTCAACCCAAAGTCTACCGCTAGCGTAATCTAGTCATATATGGGCAGTGCGTTAATCCTGTAGCGCTATACATGTTAAGGAGGCTTGATCGAAGTTAATGACAAAGTATAAGCATAGCAAGTTTAAGCACGTATAAGTCTAAGTTTAGCACAATAAGCATGTATAAAGGATTGTTTTGTGATTTAAGCATAAGCATGTTTATGTGAATTTGATAAAGTACATGTATTACACCCAAAGTGACAAAAGTAACCGGATCGAGTATACTCACGGTTTTCCAAACGAAGTTGTATTGGGTCGGGTCATTTTTGTGTATTTTAGCCGACTTTAAGTATTTCAAGCATACGAGTGTGATATATTCACTTCACATAAAATTGAGTATTCAAGCATTCAAGTATGAGTTTCTTGCATATAATCACGTATTAAGGATTGTAAAGTATGAATCATGAGTATAAAACGTATAAGTATTGAATAAGGTTTCCATTATGATCAAAATTTCGGATTACAAAGGTTGAAATTAAAGATTCAACGTACGATACAAGTTTCCAAATATAGAAACACGATCACGCTTCCTAAATAAGGAAAGTCCAGAAATTCGAAGCGCTACATCTGACTAGTATGCTCCAATGTTACTCGATACGGGCGCAGATAAAACTTACCGTGTAACAACCCGATTTTTTCCGGTTGTTCCGTACTACCGTTATTCCTTTTGTAACCGCTTTGTAATCCAGATTCGATATAATAATGGATTATGTTTTATTAAATACATTTCATCACACAGCATAACATCACACTTAAGACGCTTATACTCGCAAACGCTACACAAATCACAGTAGCTTATGCTACTTTATAAGCCGAGTGTGTTTGTTTGTTCGATAACCACTCGTGCCTACGACCTCGCTTATCGCACGAATCTCAAATCGCAGTTGTTTATGTTACTTTATGTTATATATGTGTTATGTGTGCTTTAGTTTATGGATTGTACTCACTCTCGCAATGCTCTCACTCACACAACTCGCTATATCGCATTACAATTTTAATATAACGCTTAACGCTTCACTAAAACACTAAACCAAACTAACTAATACGAAACGCCAAACAAACAACCAACGCGCGAACTGGAGACAAGATAACGCAAAATAGACCACTTCGTGCGAACTAATCAGTTCGTACGAATTGGACAATTCGTACGAAGTGATCAATTCGTATGAACTGATCCCTCTCTCCAACTCATCCTATAAATACCAAACACACCCATGCTCCCACTCTTGCTGCCACTTCGCATAGAAGCTCCTCTGCTCGTTTTCTCTGTTTTTCAAGTAAAAAACAACTACTTTTCACACAAACACAATGATTTCCACTACGATTTTACACGTGTTTATCTCCGATTTCATCTAAACTTCTCTGCTTATGAAAATCTTCATCTTTTTTATAAAACCTTCTGATTTTACCTTGGATTTACACTTAAACGAGTGTATTTGAGTTAGCTTTGGCTTCTCAAAATGGAAACTTTGTTGTTTAGAGCTCACTAAGTGTTTATCCAACAAAAACTGTTTTAAACTCGATTTTTGAACTAAAATGGATCAAAACCGACATATGTTTCGTTCACTTAACAGTGGAACGGAGCAGTGTCTAAACCGTCACGAAAAAGACTCGAAATCACATCCGATTCAGACGAAAACTCAGTTCCGGACGCACGAAGACGCAAACAGTCAGTTTGTGCGAACTGGAACGGCTCGTACGAATTGGCTCAGTTCGTCCGAACCAGCCCAAGTTCTTATAAGTGACTAAACTGCTCTAAAAGACCTCCCCAGCTTTTGGTTTGCTCAGTAACTTGAGGTTGGAAGGATGAACACTCGATTTTCCTGAAGAAACGACGTGAAAACACTCGATTTTGGACACGAAACGACCCAGTTTGCACCAAACTCAATTCGTACGAATTGACCAGTTCGTACGAATTGGTAACAGTTCATGCGAACTGACCAGTTTCTCCCACACCGTCAACCAGTTTCGACCGATTCAGCACTGTGGAAGACTGATGCACTTCTGTTCCAGATTACAGGCTGACCCGACACTCTCCTTGCCTCTCCTCTACTCCTACAACCCTCTTTACGAACTCACTGTGAGTATACTGACCCCTTTTGCTTTAATGCACTTTTGGGTGTTACATACGTTCTCTATATCAAAGCACTACACGGAACGCTCAAATGCTTTAAAACGCAACCCGCTCATACATGACTATACGTGACTCGCAAAATTGTGTGTTACTTGCTTTATGACTTGTATACCACCCTTAACATGATAGTTTGCTAGAGTTGACCCGCCACCCGGAGGCCTGGGGTTGTTAAGGCTCTCACTTTTACATTTCACTTTATTTTCTCTTTAGTATGTGGACACTTGTTCACGTGACTCGCACTCACGGTTAGTTGGTTACTTGTATCAATGTTGTTAACATAGTTCACATCTCTTATGTATGTCATGCGGTTTATGCAAAACACTTATTTACTATTATTACGCAAACCTGTATGCTCACCTTTACATTATTGTATTCACTTTTATTTAACGTATGTGACAGGTTGATGGATTAGCTATGACTGCAAATGGATAGGACATCTAGAAATCTGCAATAAAAAAAATCTAGGTTGTCGGTTTAGTATTGCTTAAGAGACATGAAATCTATATTGATTATTTGAAATATTTAGTTTGATTGTATGGGAAATTGAACGTTTAAATATTGTCGTTATAATAGTTGTTATGGATTCTCTTGGACGATCTGAATCGCCTAGTGCCACGCCCCGATGATTCCGCCATCGGTTGGGTGTGACATACTGCCTAGTGAATTTACAAGTCATTACTCTATAGAACTCGCTAACTGTAAATCTATTACCAGCAACCAAATCATTCATAATTTCCCTTTAGTTTATAACGAACAATAATACCGGTAGAACTAAGAAGCTTTGATGTAGTAGTGGGTATGGATTGGTTGTCCAAGTATAAGGCCAAGATTATTTGTGAAAGGAAGACTGATAGAATTCCTCTCCCCAACAACGAAGCAATTATGGTATAAGGAGAAAAATCAGGTACTACGTTACCTTTCATATCTCACCTCAAGGTGTTAAAATGCGTACGTCAAGGATGTATAGTGTATATGGTGAGTTTGACGACAACAAATATGGAAGAAAAACAAATCGAAGACATTCCAGTAGTGCATGAATACCCCGATGTTTTCCCTGCCGGATTGCCAAGAGTGCCACATAATCGACAAGTAGAATTCCGGATTGACCTGATGCTAGGATGCAACTTCGTTTTGTGAAAGCACCATATTAATTAGCGCCTTTGAAAATGCAAGAGTTATCCAATCAGTTGCAAGAACTATTGGATAAAGGCTTTATACATCCTAGCTATTCTCCCCGGGGAGCGCTAGTGTCATTTGTGAAAAAGAAAGATGGGAGCTTTCGGATGTGTATAGATTACCGAGAGCTGAACAAGGTTACCATTCAGAAGGGATACCCCCTTCCTTGAATATATGATATGTTTAATCAACTCCAAGGAGTAAGATGATTTTCCAAGATAAATCTTATATTAGGTTATAATCAAGTGAAAATCCAAGAGGAAGATATCCCAAAAACAACCTTTTGAACTCGGTACATACATTTGAGTTCCTAGTTATGCCCTTTGGATTGACCAACGCGCCTGCAATATTTATTGGATCTTACTAACCAAGTTTGTAAGCCTTATCTTGATAAGTTCGTTATAGTCTTTGTTGACGACATCCTGATATACTCGAAAAGCAAGGAAGAGCATTAGCATCACCTAAGAACAATTCTGGAATTCTTAAGGCAGGAAAAGTTATATGCAAAGCTTTCCAAGTGTGAATTCTAGTTGCAGGAGGTGCAGTTCTTAGGACATGTTGTGGATCAACAAGGAATTCTTGTAGATCCTAGCAAGATTGAGGCTATTAAAAATTGGCATGCGCCTAGGTCATCAAAAGAAATTCGCCAATTTTTTGGGTTGGCAGGATATTACCACTGCTTCATCGAGAACTTTTCTAGTATTGCACAATATTGATGAAAAAGAATATCTTATCTCATATACTTTTTATTATAACTTGTTTTACATGGCGGTATGTTATATTCTCATAAATTGTCATACTCCCGAAATCTCATTATTGATTATAGAAGGTCATAGGATTTAAGACCGATAAATCGTACATGATTCAATCATGTTATTACTTCTCAGATTATACTATGAGAAGAATATTGTTATAAGGAAAAATGGATAGAGTTTTCCAATTTGACACATCTGAGATATGCTCCCCAAGTAGCGATATCATTAAGAAGGTATGAAAAGTATGAAATAATTTTCTACTCATGTGACCGAGTAAAGAATGAAAAGCTATGAAACTTATTTTGGTTTTACTCTATTCCCTTAAGTGAATAAGTAGTGATCATTGTGCTCATGTACATTATAGAGAAACTTGTAGTGACACTCATATTTTTAATGAGACCGACCATTAGAAGTGGCAAACAAAGGAGTGATTATATAACATGGTGGTTTGAACTTTGAAGTTATAATACATTATTTCATATCTTATGTCTTGTATTGCATATGTGAAAGTAATACATATACGATCATAACTAAAAATTTATGGATGATAATTATCTAATTAGTTGGCATAACCGGTTAGACCACGCTGAGTCAATGATGATGTGAAACATAATGAAAAACTGGATGATTCTTCAAGCTGATAATTAGCATCCAATTTTTGCTCTCAAGGGAAATTATATATTTGCCAAATAAAGGAGAGTGTGTATCCCAAAATATTCTGGAAGTGATTAATGTCACACCCCGACCCGCAGCGGAATAAGAGTCGGGGCATAATTGGGTTATCACCAAAGCTCATGATAATTACTATTATGTTTCATATTTAATTAAACCGAAATTACATTCTCAATAATCCAAACATGTCCATACAAATTCAAAGAAATTAACCAACTAAACAATTCCAGGCTCTAAATCATTTTATTCTTCTAGTCCAATCCTATGTGTTTCTGGCTGCAGCAGGTTCACCTGTATCATGTGTAAAAATAGGGGTTTTTGGGTCAACATAAGTTGGCGAGTGAACCTTGTTAGATAAACATTTATTATTGATTTACTTATTATTTTATCAAGGAAAAATTGTGCATAATCATAAGTGAGCAAATGATAAATAATCAATCAGTAACAATGTTAACCACAATTTATAACATACATTAACATACCAACAACATACCATAACATATCAACTTGCATAAATATGTAATCATGAATGAAACTGTGCGATCAAGGCTCAATCAAACGGAGCCGATCGTATTGCATGTACTGAAAATGATGAATGTCTGTGCGATCAAGGCTCAATCAAACGGAGCCGATCGTATGTGGGCACGCCAGGTTCACGCTCATAATGTAATGGGGAACATGCTCAACGCTCATAATGTAATGGGAGCGGCGGCCTATGAAATTGCATGTACTGAAAATAATGAATTAAATCTAACAATAACCACACAAACAACTGAATCAAACTGAATACACATTTGTTCATGATATGATGTATGCACAATGATTTAAATATAATAAATAGCCAGACACATGATACACCCCAAAAACGTGATTAAAACGGGGAATTTGTAAAGGTTCACTCATATTGGGTGCGTTGGATTGGAGATGGTGAGATGCGCACGAATTGGAAGAGCGGAACAACGAGAAATAACTAACCTAAATAATAACGGAAAATATAGTGAATGAGTGGATTTTATTAATAATTTTAATAGGATTTTTAGATATATTTTTGTGAGTTTAAGGCTATTTCCAATCTTCAAAAACATTATTTTTAAGTATTTTTAATTGATTTTTAAATTAAATTAAATAAATAAAAATATAAAAATGTGTTGACTTTTTCGCTGACCGTTGACCGTTTGACTTGTTGACTTGTTGACCGGTTTATGGTGTAATTGCAATGCGCTGGGTGAGCCTCGAACCTGAGACCTCCCGTACGCGTGCACGCAGCTCTACCAACTGAGCTACGTGTCTAACCCGAAATAATTCCGTTTTTAATTATACTTATATATTAACTCAGCTTATCCAAAATTCTTTTATTTTCAAAAACATTTTAAATCATTGAACCGGTGACACTAACAGGTTTCGAACCCGGGACCTGTGCTTTAACATTACACACAGTCCACCGCTGGACTGTGTGTCCAACTTGGTTAATATACAACTTTTTATTATACTTAACAACTAACGTAAATTAACCCGGTTCAGTTAGAAAAATAAAACGTTTTTATTACATAAAGGGTGCGTGTATCAGGGATCGAACTCGCGGCGTGTGATATGTATATGCACACAGTCCACCGCTGGACTGTGTGTCTAACCCGAGATAATATCCAGATTTTATTAAACTTATAATTAAACTATCATCGTCTTCTTCATTTCAAAATTACAGACTGCGATTACACCATTTTATCTTGTTAATTCGATTGATAAACATTGTACAGACTAATATGAAATGACAGAGACGATATTTAGAAGTAACATACCGGTGAACGATTTATCACAGAATTCCGGCAAGGTGTCGGCTCTGTTTTTATGAACTTCAACTGAGCAAGCAAATTAACCGTTTTGATTAGCTAATCGTGGAATTGAAGTGCTAAACAAACGTTTACAGAGTGTTTGAATGTTCTTACCGGTTCACAGATGAAAGTAAGGATTTCCAGAAGTTTTCCGGCGAACTAGAATTATCCGAAAACAGCGTCTGAATTCAATTTCAATTGAAAGGTTTGAGTCAGAAATAGCTTAACAATTGTTAGACCACGAAGAAATTGAAAGACTTACTGTTTTGATGAAAAGTATGGTTTTTCTGGCGGCTTGCAGAATTTTTCCGGCGAGTTCAAATAGCTTCTCCGGTGGACTGAAAATTGTGAGGAAATGTAATTGGAGGTTTGCAGAGTGTTTGAGAGTCGCGAAGGAGTACTAAGATGGAAGTAATCCAAGAATTAAAGGTTTTCGGTTATTAAACTGATTGACTCCCGAATTCAAGTTTCATTCAAGGCAAAATTGATTGGGATTGTCGGTGTATCGGTTAAACTCAGTGAACCGCGAGTAATCAAACGTCTTTGGACGTTTGGTGAACGATTTCAGTTACGGTTGGCGTAACCGGTTGATTTATGGTTGACTATAAGATTTATTTGTTTCCCATAGATGACAGAAAACAAACAAGTGGCGGAGTGGGGATGTGTGTGTGTGTTAAGTCTTTGGGTTTCAACCTGGCTGACCCGGGTTCGAGTCCCGGCAGCCTCATTTTATTTTTATTTATTTTATTTTTACTTTTTATCAAATATAATTTTTATAGTTTAGTTTGTTTATTAATTATGTATCATTAAAAATCAAAATAGCCATAAATACGCAACGTGACATTTATAACTTGATATTCGATTACAAAACGGAGCGGGTTTGGAAACCCGTTTTTGACAAATGTTACAGTATCCCCTACTTTTAGGAATTTCGTCCCGAAATTTAAGTAATAGTAGTAGGAAAAAGGTGCGGGTATTTTTCGCGCATCGAGTCTTCACGTTCCCAAGTAAACTCAGGTCCCCGTTTCGACTCCCAGCGTACCTAACAATTGGAATTCGACTTCGTCGAAGACGTTTTTCTCCGAAGTCCATGATCTCTACAGGTCTTTCAATAAAATGCATAGATTCGTCAATCTGAATATCTTCCAGAAGAATGTGGAGGTTTTCATCAGCGAGGCACTTCTTCAAGTTTGATACGTGGAATGTGGGATGAATCCTGTTAAGTTCTTCTGGTAGATCAAGCTTGTATGCTACAGGTCCTACTCTTTCGAGTATCTTGAAGGGTCCTACGTAGCGTGGTGCTAGCTTGCCCTTTTGACCAAAACGAACTACTCCCTTCCACGGTGATACTTTCAAAAGTACATGATCACCAATGTTAAACTCCAAAGGCTTCCGTCGTTTATCTGCATAACTCTTTTGACGACTTTGAGCCGCTAGAAGATTGTTTCGAATTTGATGGATCTTGTCTGTGGTTTTTTGGATCAATTCTGGACCAGTGATTTGAGCTTCCCCAATTTCGTGCCAACATACAGGAGATCGACACTTACGACCATATAAGGCTTCAAAAGGTGCCATACCGATGCTTGAATGATAGCTGTTGTTGTACGAAAATTCAACTAATGGTAGATGAGCATCCCAATTTCCCTTGAAGTCTATGACACATGCTCGAAGCATATCTTCAAGAGTTTGAATGGTGCGTTCAGATTGTCCATCAGTTTGAGGATGATAAGCGGTACTGAGATCTAATCGCGTACCCAAAGCGGCTTGTACTGCTTGCCATGTTCGTGAAGTGAAACGACCATCACGATCTGAAATAATGCTTAATGGTACACCATGTCGGCTTACGATTTCTCTGATATAAATACGAGCTAGTTTTTCGTTCTTGAAATCTTCGTGGATAGGAATAAAGTGAGCTGATTTTGTAAGTCGATCAATAATTACCCATATAGTGTCATACCCACCAGAAGTGCGAGGTAACCCGGTAATGAAGTCCATGGTTATGTTTTCCCACTTCCATACAAGTATTTCAGGTTGGACCAGAAGTCCTGAGGGTCTTTGGTGTTCAGCTTTGACCTTGGAACATGTAAGGCACTTAGAAACAAAAACAGCAATATCCTTTTTCATTCCAGGCCACCAATAGGTGTATCGAAGGTCTTGATACATCTTATCGGCTCCTGGGTGTATAGAATATCGTGTTTTGTGAGCCTCATTCATAAGAATTTCATGCAGATTGTTGTGGTCAGGAATCCATATGCGATCTAGATAGTACAGAATACCGTCAGATTTAGTTTCAATTTTAAGCTCAGCTCCACAGGACAGCTCCTTTCGTACATCAACTTTCGTTACTGAAACATGTTGGGCTTCTCGAATTTGATCTTTAATGTCGAATATGATTTGCAAACATAGAAGATGAATGGAGTTCGCATAACCCTTTCGACTAAGTGCATCAGCCACCACATTTGCTTTGCTAGGGTGGTACCGAATTTCACAGTCGTAGTCATTTAGAAGTTCGACCCATCTTCGTTGCCTCATGTTTAACTCCTTTTGATTGAAGATATGTTGAAGACTCTTGTGGTCAGTGTATATTTCACACTTAGTACCGTAGAGATAATGTCTCCATATCTTAAGAGCGAACACAACGGCTCCAAGTTCTAGGTCATGGGTGGTGTAGTTCTTCTCATGAGTCTTGAGTTGTCTCGAAGCATAAGCTATAACTTTTCCTCTTTGCATTAGAACGCAGCCTAATCCTTGCCTGATGCGTCGCAATAGACCACGAAATCATCACAACCTTCAGGAAGAGTGAGGATTGGTGCATCACAGAGTTTTTGTTTAAGGGTTTGGAAGGCTTCTTCTTGTTTGGGTCCCCATATGAAAGGTTTTCCCTTATGAGTTAAAGCCGCGAGTGGTACAGCAATGCGTGAGAAGTTTGAAATGAAACGAGGATAATAACCAGCCAAACCAAGAAAAGATCTTACTTCAGTTGGTGTACGTGGCGCTTGCCATTCTTGTACCGCTTTGATCTTTGAGGGGTCGACATGTATTCCCTTGTCATTGACTACATGTCCGAGGAACTGCACCTCTTTTAACCAGAATTCGCATTTGGAGAATTTGGCGTAAAGCTTTTCATTCTCTAGAAGTGTAAGGATGAGTCGAAGATGTCGCTCATGATCAGACTTAGACTTTGAATAAATGAGGATGTCGTTGATGAAGACTATAACAAAACGATCGAGATAAGGTTTGCAGACTCTGTTCATTAGATCCATGAAGACAGCTAGAGCGTTGGTTAAACCAAATGGCATGACCATAACGAGTTCGAAAAGCGGTCTTTGGGACGTCTTCTTCATGCATTTCTAAGTTGATGATAACCAGATCGAAGATCGATTTTTGAAAAGCAGCTGGCACCTTGAAGTTGGTCAAGAAGATCATCGATGCGAGGTAATGGATAGCGATTCTTGATTGTTAATTTGTTGAGTTCTCTGTAGTCGATGCACATGCGAAACGATCCATCTTTCTTCTTTACAAAAAGGACAGGTGCACCCCAAGGCGAGGAGCTAGGGCGTATGAATCCCTTGTCAGTCAACTCTTGCAATTGACTGGCTAGCTCTTGCATTTCAGAGGGGGCTAACCTATAGGGAGACTTTGCAACTGGTGTAGCACCAGGTATAAGATCAATACGGAATTCGACTTCTCTAACTGGAGGAAGTCCTGAAATGTCGTCAGGAAAAACTTGCGGGAAATCTTTTACTACAGGGATGTCTTCAAGTTTCTTCTCCATGGTTCCCTTTTTGATGATATGAGCTAAAAACGCGACATAATTCTTGCGAAGATATTTTTGAGCTTGAAGACAAGACATTAAGCTGAGCCCTTTCGACGAGGTTTCTCCAAAGATTCGAAGAGTCTGACCGTTTGAAAGGGGAATACGTATAAACTTTTCGCGGCATACAACTTCTGCCTGATGTTGACTAAGCCAGTCCATACCGATTATGATATCAAAACTTCCCAACTTCATAGGAATAAGGTCAACTAGAAAATTATGGTCGTTTAGAGTAAGAGTGCAATTACGTATAATAGAGTTCAATGAGACCGGTTTCCCGTCAGCAACTTCTACTGTTATGGATTCCATGAGCTTATCACGATTTCGGTTTAAGATAGGTTCAAACTCTAAGGACACAAAACTTTTATCCGCGCCAGTATCAAACAACATGGATGCATATCGACCATTAATAAGGAACGTACCGTTAACCACATTGCCGTCAGCTCTAGCCTGATTAGCGTTAATGTTGAAAGCTCTTCCTCTTGCAGGTGGAGGAGCTTGGTGCGCTTGATTCACCGGATTGGCTTGGGCCTGAGCATGAATAATGTTTACCAGCCTTGGATAAGTGTTTCTAAAATGGCTTGGGTCTCCACAATTGTAGTAAGCCCACATAGGTTGTACCATAGGATAGTTGGGTTGGTAATATGTTTGGGCTAAATGTTGGGTAGGTGGTATAGTAGGGGTTGTTGGGCTTGACCCATTATTTGCTGGTGGGTTTGGGTTGAAGGCTGGTGGCGGTTCGTTCGCTGAGGCATGCGGCAGGTTTGAACAGTATGACCTGCGCGACCACAGCCGGTGCAATATTGGCAAGGATGATCAGGAGAATGGTGGTATTGGCAACGGTTGCATTTTGGTAACGGGCCAGAGTATGGTCTTTTGTATGGTGCAGGTGAAGGGGCGACTTGGGTAATGGGTGCAGCAGGAATAGGGTAATTGGTTTGTGTGACGGCGAAGTTTCTGGTGTTACGCTTCCTCTTGTTAGCAAACTTAGAGGAGGAGGTGGAATGGTTTGATATTTGACCCTCAACAGGGGCTTTCTTTTTCTCTTCTTTAAACTTACCGTTGCGAATTCGATTCTCGGTCAGTTCAGTGGCTAGTTCCATAGCAGCTTCAAGTGTTGCTGGCGAGGTGCTGAGAACTGAATCTTGAATTTTCGAGGGAAGTCCTCGAATATAATGCTCGATTAAACGATAAGTTGGGGTGAACAAATTAGGAACCATTTGGTTCAACTCTAAGAACCTCTTGTTGTAGGTGGTATGATCACCCTCCTTTTGCTTTAAAGAATGAAATTCGTCCTCCAACTTTTTAATTTCACTCCTAGGACAGAAACGTCTAGTCATAATTTTCCTTAACTCCTCCCACGTTAAGGCCATTGCATCATCAATTCCCCTCTTCCCCTTTTCAGTATTCCACCAGGTAAGAGCTACCCCAAATAGTCTTCCGGTGGCGTATCGAACCTTGCGATCCTCAGGACAATCGCAGTTGAGGAAAGTGTTTTCCATCTCCTCAAACCAGTGGAGGAGAGCAGTGACACCTTCGGTCCCTTCAAATTTAGGAGGATCACAAGACTTGAAATGTTTATATGAGCACTTGCTGGTAGGAGGGTTGCCGACGTTCTGGTCGTCTTGCTGGGGAGGGTTAGTAGGATTTGTAGCGAGGGCTTGTTGTACTTGAACCACAATGTCAGGAAGCACCGTGGCCATTTGTTTCGCGATTTGTGCGGCCAAGCGTTCGTGAGATCTTCCTGATCTTTTACCCCCTCGTTGTTGTCTAGCCGACATCTACAGGAACATACATAAGAAGATTGTGAGTTTATGGAGTCTTTTTAGGTGTCATGTGTCTTTAAGAAAATGAAAATAACATAAATATCAATAATGCAACTACATCCATAGGATGTCTTGGGTTTGCTCATGTTGGGCCTCAAATGTCCCCCATACCTTCACCTGTATAGTCATGTGGGCCCCCATGACTATTGGCTTGGTAGGATTCACATTAGTATTGGCGATTTAACACTTGCGTCACCCGAATGCAAACCACAAAATATGTTTACGAGATGTATGGTCGGAATGTGTCCAGGTGTAGACACACTGACAACTCAAAGTGGGGTTAGCTCACACGACGTTTGGTATAGCATGCTTTGGCCTAATAGGTACTTCGTACTCTCATCGTTAGTCCCCAGGTAGGCAAACTGGTCCTTTATTTTGGATTTATACGAATGCCAGCCTAGACAGGACGTTCCGACTACCGGTACTGGTACCCTTCCAGTTACTACATGCCCGTCATGAGAACTCACTTTGATGAGATTTGAAAATACAAAAATCATTGTAAAAGCAATCATGAAAATGATGTGATGTGTGTTTTCATGGATATGATATGTTATGAGAATATGATTCATGATAGGCATTATATGATAATATATACTTATGAACATGCTTGCATAACATTGAATGTAACATTTAACATAAAACATATAGGCATCATGAAATTTGGCATGTAACACACAAAAATCTTAAAAATTTCTAAACAACTATAGTATAGGCTCTAAGGGTCTAATAACCTATCCTATATCCCTATAGTCATGGCTCTGATACCAATCTGTCACACCCCGACCCGCAGCGGAATAAGAGTCGGGGCATAATTGGGTTATCACCAAAGCTCATGATAATTACTATTATGTTTCATATTTAATTAAACCGAAATTACATTCTCAATAATCCAAACATGTCCATACAAATTCAAAGAAATTAACCAACTAAACAATTCCAGGCTCTAAATCATTTTATTCTTCTAGTCCAATCCTATGTGTTTCTGGCTGCAGCAGGTTCACCTGTATCATGTGTAAAAATAGGGGTTTTTGGGTCAACATAAGTTGGCGAGTGAACCTTGTTAGATAAACATTTATTATTGATTTACTTATTATTTTATCAAGGAAAAATTGTGCATAATCATAAGTGAGCAAATGATAAATAATCAATCAGTAACAATGTTAACCACAATTTATAACATACATTAACATACCAACAGCATACCATAACATATCAACTTGCATAAATATATAATCATGAATGAAACTGTGCGATCAAGGCTCAATCAAACGGAGCCGATCGTATTGCATGTACTGAAAATGATGAATGTCTGTGCGATCAAGGCTCAATCAAACGGAGCCGATCGTATGTGGGCACGCCAGGTTCACGCTCATAATGTAATGGGGAACATGCTCAACGCTCATAATGTAATGGGGAGCGGCGGCCTATGAAATTGCATGTACTGAAAATAATGAATTAAATCTAACAATAACCACACAAACAACTGAATCAAACTGAATACACATTTGTTCATGATATGATGTATGCACAATGATTTAAATATAATAAATAGCCAGACACATGATACACCCCAAAAACGTGATTAAAACGGGGAATTTGTAAAGGTTCACTCATATTGGGTGCGTTGGATTGGAGATGGTGAGATGCGCACGAATTGGAAGAGCGGAACAACGAGAAATAACTAACCTAAATAATAACGGAAAATATAGTGAATGAGTGGATTTTATTAATAATTTTAATAGGATTTTTAGATATATTTTTGTGAGTTTAAGGCTATTTCCAATCTTTAAAAACATTATTTTTAAGTATTTTTAATTGATTTTTAAATTAAATTAAATAAATAAAAATATAAAAATTTGTTGACTTTTTCGCTGACCGTTGACCGTTTGACTTGTTGACTTGTTGATCGGTTTATGGTGTAATTGCAATGCGCTGGGTGAGCCTCGAACCTGAGACCTCCCGTACGCGTGCACGCAGCTCTACCAACTGAGCTACGTGTCTAACCCGAAATAATTCCGTTTTTAATTATACTTATATATTAACTCAGCTTATCCAAAATTCTTTTATTTTCAAAAACATTTTAAATCATTGAACCGGTGACACTAACAGGTTTCGAACCCGGGACCTGTGCTTTAACATTACACACAGTCCACCGCTGGACTGTGTGTCCAACTTGGTTAATATACAACTTTTTATTATACTTAACAACTAACGTAAATTAACCCGGTTCAGTTAGAAAAATAAAACGTTTTTATTACATAAAGGGTGCGTGTATCAGGGATCGAACTCGCGGCGTGTGATATGTATATGCACACAGTCCACCGCTGGACTGTGTGTCTAACCCGAGATAATATCCAGATTTTATTAAACTTATAATTAAACTATCATCGTCTTCTTCATTTCAAAATTACAGACTGCGATTACACCATTTTATCTTTTTTAATTCGTGATAAACATTGTACAGACTAATATGAAATGACAGAGACGATATTTAGAAGTAACATACCGGTGAACGATTTATCACAGAATTCCGGCAAGGTGTCGGCTCTGTTTTTATGAACTTCAACTGAGCAAGCAAATTAACCGTTTTGATTAGCTAATCGTGGAATTGAAGTGCTAAACAAACGTTTACAGAGTGTTTGAATGTTCTTACCGGTTCACAGATGAAAGTAAGGATTTCCAGAAGTTTTCCGGCGAACTGGAATTATCCGAAAACAGCGTCTGAATTCAATTTCAATTGAAAGGTTTGAGTCAGAAATAGCTTAACAATTGTTAGACCACGAAGAAATTGAAAGATTTACTGTTTTGATGAAAAGTACGGTTTTCCGGCGACTTGCAGAATTTTTCCGGCGAGTTCAAATAGCTTCTCCGGTGGACTGAAAATTGTGCGGAAATGTAATTGGAGGTTTGCAGAGTGTTTGAGAGTCGCGAAGGAGTACTAAGATGGAAGTAATCCAAGAATTGAAAGTTTTCGGTTATTAAACCGATTCACTCCCGAATTCAAGTTTCATTCAAGGCAAAATTGATTGGGATTGTCGGTGTATCGGTTAAACTCAGTGAACCGCGAGTAATCAAACGTCTTTGGACGTTTGGTGACCGATTTCAGTTACGGTTGGCGTAACCGGTTGATTTATGGTTGACTATAAGATTTATTTGTTTCCCATAGATGACAGAAAACAAACAAGTGGCGGAGTGGTGATGTGTGTGTGTGTTAAGTCTTTGGTGTTCAACCCGGCTCACCCGGGTTCGAGTCCCGGCAGCCTCATTTTATTTTTATTTATTTTATTTTTACTTTTTATCAAATATAATTTTTATAGTTTAGTTTGTTTATTAATTATGTATCAGTAAAAATCAAAATAGCCATAAATACGCAACGTGACATTTATAACTTGATATTCGATTACAAAACGGAGCGGGTTTGGAAACCCGTTTTTGACAAATGTTACAATTAAAGGATATGCATATCCCAACATGATACCATTTAGTGTTTTAAATCGATGCATCGTCTAAATGGTTATCAAATTCACAACTTGAAATTTGTGCGATATGTGGCTTAGCTAATGAGATAGCAAGCACAATATTCCAGATTGCATATTTATTTTGGTAATAATGGTGAATTCAATTCTCAATCAATGGAATAAGTGTTTTTGTTGAGACGAGCACTAAACTCTACAACTGATTGTAAAGTCATGATGATGAAAGCAAAGGTTCATGTTTGTATTTGTATTTATGTACATGTTAATGTATATGTAGTAACTTTATTCACATCACGCCAACATGTCATCATACGTCCTCCCCGTTATAGTTGATTTTTGGTCTGGAACCAAATATGTCCCTTCTAAGATTTTGGTGTGAGGTATATATTTATTCACCACACCGCACAAAGATATGACCTCTAAAAGGGTAGGGAATATATGTTGGGTCTATAATTAAGTACTTAAATCCATTAGTTACAGATTTGTTTACGACTCATTGGTTTTTTACTTTAGTCAATGAATGTTCCCAACATTAGGGGGGATAACAAGCAGATGGAAAGTGAAAAGTCGAATGAGTTATCATATCATCTTGGTCCGAATACTATAAACTGTGAACTAGAAGTTCAAAGGATAATTCATTTACCGATATCAAAGAATAAATTATCAAACGAGTTCACTGACCTAAATAGAGTGACTAAATAAGTCATATAATCAACTGCTTATGCTCCAATTATATTCTTGTCCCTAAAGGACAACCATATATTTGTAATAAGTCTATTGCACGCCTGAAGCGTGGTAGACTAGTCGATTCTAGTAATAAAATTACTTTAAAATTGGAGCAAGTAATTAAGAAGGTCAATAGGTTATAGGAAAAAAGATCTTCTGAAGAATCATTAGACATGATGGTTCCAGAAGAACCTAATGTACCTGATATAAAGAACTCTCAGTAAGTTGTATCATGTCTAAAATTTATGAAATCGAAATTAAAATCGACGTCATTATACCCTTTTGTATATAAAATAGCGCTTGAAGTGATGAAATGACGAGGATTAAGATTAAGTTATGCCTATGAATGAAACTACATAAATGATTGGCCAATATGGAAAGACGTAAATAAGACAAAGTTGAATTCTTTAATGAAACGGAAAGTTTCTGCACCAACAGTCCATACAACTGAAGTTGTAAAATATGTTTCATACAAATTGGTCGATTATGCAAATCATGCGAAAGAAATTTAAGGTAGTGTTTGGTATGTAGGAATGCGAAACAAAATGGAATGGATCATTACGAGGGAATGAAGAAAAGAACGTTTGGTTGGTCAATGGAATAGAATCACCTATTCCATAAAGCATTCCATTCCCTTAAAATCATTCCATCCACCCCCATGTTTTTTTTTCATTCCATCATCTCTTGCACCATTCATCAACAACTCCAAAACCCACCACCTTTGCCACCACCACCACCAACCACCGATGCCATCGCCGCCTCCACCCCCAATCCTTCACTGCCTTTGTCGCCACCCCGACAACCACCATCGCCGCTACCACCACCCATCACCATTGCCACCCACCTCCGCCACCGTTGCCACCCACCGCCCTCGACATCCATTTGCCGCCGTCACCCACCACCACCGTCGACGCCACAACCGCCGCCGCCGCCCACCGCCACCACCAACCACCACCGTCACCCTGTCGCTACCACTCGTCGTTTTCATCGCCACCTTCCATCTCCGCAACAACCCACCACCACCACCTATTACCACCCACAATCATTACCGCCAACCACCACCTCTCACCGTTGATTTTATTCCTACGTTTTTCTTTCCTAGCAAACAATACACAATAATAATTCATTCTATTTCCACATGGTAACCAAATACGACATGGAATGGTAATGATCCATTGCATTCCCTTGTCCATTCCATTACTTCGTCCATTCCATTTACCCATTATACCAAAACAGACCCTAAGTAATATAAGGCAATGGTAGCACAAACATATTCGTAAATACCTATGATCGATTATGAGGAGATTTATTCTCTACTGGTGGATGCATTAACTTTCCATTTTCCATTAGTCTGGTATTATATAAAAGAGAATTGACATGTGTCTTATGAATGTTATGTATCACTTGACACTGAATGTTTACATAAAAGTCTCTAAAGGATTTAAATTATCAAAATAACGTAAAGTAAGTTCTCTAGTATAGCAATATTATTGTATACATATTCGGACCCGATTACATTATATTTGTTGTATATCTTATCGAATTGAATATAACTGGAACTCCTCATGAGTTTCTTAAGAAGTTGAGTGCTTAAAAAGTCATCTGGAATATCTTAAGGATGTAAATCTTGTGCACCATTATACATAAATAGAATAAATTGTACGTGTTGATTATGATATCTCAACTTACAAGCATGGTGCAATATGATATAGCATCTATGTGTTATATGAAAAAGTTTATGTAGCAAAACTCTTGAAGAGTGAACACACGTGCGTATCTGGTTAAGATGGGATGGATTGATAATGCAAGACCCATTGATATCAAAACCTCAAGAACGTACTATATCAAGTTCACAAAATACGTATGAACTAAAATAGTCGGGTCAAGTGTTGTATGGCCCGACATATTCGGATAAAGAGGGATATAAGTTTTATTAATTTAGTCATATTTTACAAAAATTAACTTTTAAAAGTTCACTATAATCTCAGTTTATAGTGATGATGTATATGCATCATCTAGAGAAACTGTCGAGCTTTTAGAGGGAAATTTTTTTGAAAGACCTTGACGTAATGTACTTATTGCTCGACCTGCAGTTTGAACATGTGTGTAAGTACATCTAGAAGATGTTGGGCGTTCTAGTACGGACAAAGCTTATCCTTTAAGTACGTTAAAAGTTGTTCAATGATTTGATATCGAAAAAAGACTATTATTGTCTCCCATGGAAGAAATTAAAATTTTGGTTTAGAAGTACCATTTTTAATTGCTATTGTTCATTAATATTTATTTCCATCTATTCATGATTAAATATCTATATTTTATTGAATTTATCAATTTGATATAACATGTGTTAAGCGAGGAAATATTGAAATGGGAAAACAAAAATTTAGATTCATCTCAGGTATATAAGATATGGATTATAATTTACTAACCTTTAAAACAAGTTTGGTTAGTTTTGTAGATGCAGGGAATGTAACATAACACATTGGTGGATCATATGATATTTGTTTTTGAGAGGAGGCACCAAAAGCTCATACAACATTACTCAATATAAGGAATTGTATTTCAAGGGATCAAGTGGCATTTCATTGGCAACAAAGCTTTGAGCAAATTTTTTGGAAGATAGACACATGTTACTTAAAGACTACGTATTCAAATGAGGGGGAGTATCATACAAATTGCACTCTTTATCCGTCACTAAGTTTTATCCCATTGGGTTTTCTTAGTAAGGTTTTAATGAGGCCACATCATTAGGGGGAGATAACACACATCGCACTCTTTTTTTCCTTAGCTATGGTTTTGTCCTACTAGGGTTTTCCTAGCAAGGTTTTTAACGAGACAACATCTCAAAGCGTGTTAATTTGATAACCAAGGAGGAGTGTTAAGAATATATTTATTATGGTGTGCATATTGGCACACCAAGCTGCCTATTTGCACATGAAATCCTACCTGTACCGACTCACGTATAGGTCTATATAGCGTACAGGGTTACCCTATACGCTGCCTATATACCTATACGCGACATATGTAGGAGGTAGGTACATAACCAATCAGTCAACCTCGTACATTGTCAAATCATGCAGATATACGCCATGTATAGTGCCATACGAAGCCTGTATACGAGGTACCTATACAATGCATAGAGAGCTATACGCAACGTATGTCAGTCAGATTTGACATTGATACGATGTTGTCTAGGCACGTGAATAAAGGTGTATGCCGAGTATCGAGCTATACGAGGCTTATAATTGTGAATTCGAAACACTATTTAGATATCCACCTGCATACGACTCAAGGAGAAATATATCACATTCTTCACTTCCTCGGTTATTCACTTCATCAGTCACTATTTGTCGCACGACTGTGGAGCTAAAATGGCATCATTTTGGGGACGACAATTATTTCTTTGGAAAATGTTCTAACGACTCGTGGGGAGTGCATGATGCTAATGAAATGGAGGAGGTTGTGTCTGGCGTCCTTGTTGATCAAAATAAACAGTTACGAGACTTGAACGAGGCTCTGACTCCACCTGTTGATGAACCATATTACCGGCGCATAAAGTGTATCCAAATTTCGGATACGGGTGTGAATCTCCGTACTTGCAACAAGGTTATCCGGATGGATACGTAGGATAGGGTGCTGAGCATGCCCTTGTTGATGAACCATATTACCCGGCACAACAATCGTATCCGGATTACGGATACGGGTGTGAAGTTTCTTACGTGCAACAATATAATTCAAATAGATACAGAGGGTACGGTGATGAGCCTCTGAACACACCATTTTATGATGATTAGTAACTCTCTAACCCGGGCATTCCGTTTTAGATTAATCAGATATCACATTAATATTTGTATCATTGTTAAAATTTGTATTATGTTAAAATATTAATAATAATAATATTATTATTATTGTTAATATGTGTATTATTGTTATAATATAATTATTAATTATATTTGTATTATTGTTAGAATTCTTAATATTACTATTATTGTTAAAATTATAATTTGTATTATTGTTAAAATATTATTAATATGGTTATTGTTGTTAATATTTGTATTGTTGTTAGAACTCTTAATATTATTATTATTGTTAAAATTATAATTTGTATTATTGTTCAAATATTATTAATTTTTTGTTAATATTATATTTGTATAATTGTTAAAATTTGTGTTATTGTTAAAAGAGTTAATTACATATTTAGTCTCTATGGTTTGCACAAAGTAACATACTTAGGTACTAATAGTTTAAAATCACATTCTAGGGTATTAACTTTTCATTTTGTAACGTTTGGAGGTCTTAACGTTAATTGTATGTTAAACTATTAGTACCTAAGTATGTTATTTTGTGCAAACCACAAGGACTAACTATGTTAATACTCTAGAAGTTAATACCTCCAAACGTTACAAAAAGTTAATACCCTAGAAGGTGATTTTAAACTAATAGTACCTATGTATGTTATTTTGTGCAAACCAGAGGGACTAACTATGTAATTAACTCTTGTTAAAATATTACTAATATTATTTTTATTATTGTTATAATATAATTAGTAATTATATTTGTATTGTTGTTAGAATTGTTACTACTATTATTATTATTGTTAAAATTATAATTTGTATTATTGTTAAAGTATTATTAATATTTTTGTTTATATTATATTTGTATAATTGTTAAAATATTATTAATATTATTATTGTTAATAACGTAACTGGTTTTTTAGCGTTACATGTCTCGAATTGATATGAAGAATTGGGTACAAGCAACGACAAAGGAGAATGGTTACGTTATTGTAACCCATCAATCGAAGAATATTGGTAGTAGTACGGGGATAGTATGGCTTGTGTGATACCGTGGTGGTGAGCATCGTAGTAAAGCAACAGTTAGGAAAGCTGGCAGCAAAAAAAATTGGTTGCCCATTTTCATTACTCGTAGTGCTGGACGTGACGAATGACACGTGGGAGTTAGTAGTGGAAAACCCAAAACATAACCATGACCCTGCGCTGACTCTGTTGGGATACGCGTGTGTGCGAAGATTTACTGAATGCGAATACAAGCTGGTGGAGCAAATGATAGCTCAAAACATGGAATCACGTAACATTTTTCAAACCCCAAGAAAGCAATACCCCGACAGCCTCCAAGTTTATAAAGACGTGCAAATTGCGGTTCAGAAAATTATAACACACTGATGGACGAAAAGACTCCTATGCAGACACTCGAAAACATGCCGCATGAAAACCATTTCATTTACGACACCCATCAGGAACCCAAACAGATGTCGTAACAGAGATTTTCTTTGTTCATCCCCAATTGATTACTATGTGGCGTGCATTCCCGCACATGCTGTTGATCGACGCGACGTACAAAGCAAACATCTACAACATGCCATTTGTCCAGGTTGTGGGTTTGACATCGACCAACAAGTCTTTTTCTATCGCACATGCCGTTATTTGCAAAGAACGAAAGGATAACTTCGTGCAGGTGCTTGAAGGATCAAGTCAATGTTGCATGAATGTATGCAGCCACGTGTGATAGTAATAGATAGAGTGCTAGCCCTAATTAACGTGTGTGCTAAAGTATTCCTGAACGCCTCTAGGTATCTATGCCGATTTCACATCGAACAAAATATTTGTAAACATTGTGACAACCAACACTTTAAGGCTAACATCGGTACGGGCTCGAACCTAGCACACATCGTGATCTTACATTTTAAACTTAATTTTTATTAAGTGGGTCGACATATACATAACAATTTCTATTCATGTCACATTTTGCATTGGGTAATTTTTAGAAATTGCAAGGTCACACACGAGTTAACCCGACATGCACGGAAGTTGGCAATAATTATCTAAATACTTGGAAAATTACTCTCTAGTATGATTATGTGTGTAATACTCTAAATCCATATGTAGATATATATTTGTTATTTAGTGAAGTTTTGACACGTAAATTGTAAATTATATTTGCGATTTACGTTTAACGCGACATATTTGGATGTGTATAATTGTAGTTGCCTTCTAGTTTATCCTACTGGGTTACTATAATTTTATTTTATTAGAACTGGGTTTAAAACTCCATGAATTGATTTTATTTAAGTTGGATTTATATATTAAAACTATAACCCTTCAAAATCACAAACCTGGATGTTTTTGTCATATGCCTCGTCCCCGTTCTCTAGGTTATCTTAGATTTTTTACTAGACAAAATAAATTTAATTATCCTTTAACATTGTACCCCACTTTGAAACATGACATGTGTTTAATAAAAAAAAATTCACCAAAACCTTTTTTTTATCCTAGCCGATTACTTAGTCGTCCATATACACATGCATTTGATGTCTAAAGGCAATTTTACAAGTAGACCCCTATAATGGTACTTTAAAGCATGTGACCAACTAACAACTCCATGCTTTCTTAAATATGTGGAAAAAAAGTACTAAAATGAATGAAAATTTCCAAAACTTTCAACCAAATTTTGACCAAATAAACACTCAACCAACCGTACCTCACTTGTTTGTTATTTATTTGCACCTTAGTCATCTCATGTAATCATCCTATCAAACCAATATGGCAGTCAATCTTACAATCACATGCTCCTAACCTTTCTTTCTTTTTATTTACAATTTTGCCATAAACACAAGACTAGATGGTATATTTATTTCCCCATACCCATTCATTCAGACATGCCTTTTGCAAATATATATACATACACAACCAGTCTCGCCTCTCCCTATATACAACCAAAATTCATCATCATCATTCTCATCATTCTGGAGTTTAGGAGTCCAAGTTCAAACCTCATATATCTTTGTTCCTTCCTTAATTCTTATGGTATGATCCTTAAAACTTGTTCATATATTGTTACATTTTTATGCATGACAATGGACTCACCCAACTTAGTTTTGATCGATCATGTTTTCTGTAAAATAATAATAATAATAATGGTAATAATAATAATAAAACTAGAAAAAAAGGTAGCTTGTTCCCATAAATTTTCGTAAATATCAATATATACTAGTGAACTTTAGACTTTATCAAGGTTGTTGGCATGCCTGCTACTCTACGTTCATGTATTTGTGTATATTAGAAGATATTTATTTAAATGTACATATTTACTTTGGAAACTATACATGTATTAAGTTCAGGGGGTATATTTCTCTATTTATACATGTTTATATAGCTTGAGGATTATTTGGTGAACCCTTTTAGTGTCTGAAATATTTTACTAAGAATAAGATAGTGAAATTTAGTGTTTTACAACGCAAGAATCTCATTTTGGATGTAAACATTAATACTTGTTTTGCGAAATATATATATATATAACTTTATGTGAATATATACAATTTCCAGTGCTATATACATGTAGTGGATTTAAATGTAATTTTTTAGACATTTCTATAACTAGGTATATGTATGTCGTTAGATAGGTGTATATATATTCCCACCAGGTATTAGTAACTTAAATGAGTTACCAATAAACATGTATATATTTATTGATAACCATATAAATATAGATATATATTATTTTCACACGAAGACGAGATTTGATAAGTATATATTTATCACAAAAAAAGGACAAATCTACATATACTTGGTTGGCTTTTCACTAAAACGACGAGAATAGATCCTTTCTCTAAAATAAATACATAATTATATATATAATTTTCCTAATCGATACGAGTTTCAACTAAGGATAAGATAATTATTTGTTTTTAGGTCTAGACACGAGTTTCATACGAGAAACTAAGACGGGTTACGATAACTTTATCAATTATATTTATAAATATATATTTTCGAGAAACGAAAAATATATATCACCAACGGGTCGTAGAGTCAAAGTATTTCAAAACAACGAGCATTTCTATCGAGTCTAGCTAGTTGGGTGAATGTAATACTTGACGGACTTCATGTTAGAGGTATTTATATTAGACTTTAAAGTGTCCTTTTCTTTTAGTAGGACACGAGAAAGTTGGTTATTTCAAGCTTCGCTCGCTCTATTCGATATTTGGAGTATTTGTTTTGCCGATCAGGTGAGTTCATAACCCCCACTTCTTACGATTTTTCATTTTCTTGTAAATGTTTTCGGGGGTGGAAAGACATGCAAGTTTTGAAAAAGTACACAAAATTTCGATGAACGAAAATACATATTTCTAAACCATGTTGCAAATGGATTTCTATAAACTCAAATGGTTTACAAAAGGTTTATGCTCAACATACCTGTTTTACAAAAGACACACGTATTTTCAGAACATGCATGAGTTTCACGGTTAGTGATGGGAATGTCCTAGCTACATACAGAAACAGGGACTTGATTGTCCTACATACAAACAAGGGGACTGGTAGGTCCTGCTTACAGACTCAAATGGGCTAGGCCCATTCTTACTCGTGCGAGGCACGAAGACACAAGGACTGGTTTGTCCTACATACAAATAAGGGGACTGGTTGGTCCTGCTTATAGACACAAGAACTGGATTGTCCACTACTCAACACTAAGGGCCGTAGGGTCGCTTAAAACTGTACAGTGAAGTCCTCGCTACATAACCGCCTGCTAGTCTACCGTCTTGAGTAAACGGTTTGGCGAGGCACTTACTAGCTTAGGGTGGATTATAGGCTCATGCGGGGCATGTTGTCTTTGTCATACGCGAACATCGACGGTTATTCAAACATTACAAAAACAAGGTTTTCAATTAACATGCCGAGAAAAATGGTTTTGTTACGTTTTCTCTAACAACTTTTAAACCGGTAAACAAAAAGATTTGTTTAAAATCCTTTTCAAACAAACTATGAACTCGCCAACATTATGTTGATTTTTCGCATGTTCCTTTCTCAGGTTACATTGTTAAATTATGGCACGGTTGGAATAGGAGAACCCATGGGGATTCGAGTACTTAGCGGGCGTTCATTTTATAGAAGTCTTAGCATTAAACACTTCCGCTGTGCAATGAAGATACCAGTCAGATAACGCAACCGACTTGTGGCTTGTAACCGTTTAAGTAAGTGTGTTTTCAACAAATGACTCATACTTTCCATTATATTTACGCACAAGCTTACATTTAATTATTATTTTACTTTTGCAGGGGTCTTTTTATTATATGTACGATAACTGGCTCAAAGACTATAAAAAATGTTTGTTTTTGCATGGAATAATTAGAGTCGCAACTTTGGTCAGCGCACCACTAACAGAGTTGAGAGCTAGCACGCTAATTTGAGAAGATACGTTCGAGATAGGAGTTCATTAGACCGAATCGTGGGATATGTCATGGATATAGTTACAAATCAGATAGGGGAAACAGAAAAAAGTTTCACCGAAAGCATCGAAAAAACGATGAACCACCATAGACTACCACTGTTGGACAACCTACGTGGAAAGGTTTGCCATAAAGCACTTGATTTCCTGGAAGGAGTGCGAACGAGGAAGCTAGAGGTGGTGCAGAAACTTAATGCATCATGGGGTTGCCATATGTGGCTTAGTTGTGGGTTGCCGTGTACTTGTAGGCTGCAAAAGTATAGACGTATAGGTAAAAAATATTAAACCTACAAACCTTTTGTTTATAGTATGATTTTAGCAGCTTACACACTGTATTGATTTAACTGTGTAGAGCGTAAGATGCAACTCGAAGACGTGGATGTATTCTGGCGTAATCTTGACTTACTACCGTGTAAACTTATGAGGAGGTTGATGTTGTAGAAGAGCTCAATATTGTGCGGCAACAGTTAGAGTCGCAATCACCCGCTCAGAAAAAAAGCTTGATTCAAAGATAAAAGCGGTCTTGAACCCAACAAAATCAACTAAGAAATCACCGATTGTCTAGCACGATACTCGCGGTCGGCCTACATCAAAGAAAGTACAACAAAGGTTAGAAGAAGCTTCGAGGATAGACGGAGCTGCGAGAAACAACTCCTTTGGTGAGGCAAGCAACGTATATGCAGGTTCCCACAACACAGGTATGATTTACCTCGACACAACTCATATGTACCATCACATGGCTCTCGTGGAACTGGTTCGGTTGTAAAGTCTGAAAAACCCAAAATGCAATGAAGCCGTCCAATGACTTTTAAAAAGAAGGAGACGCGAGATGATCGTGGGTTTCCATTAATAAAGGGGGACGAGAACTTGTTAATGATTAATAGGTTTTAGCAACAGATTCCATCGGTGTTACACCCTTACATATCGTGTATACAAGATGTGAGGCCATACGGTCATTATGGGTTTTGGTCTGCGGCTGTGGGGTTAGGCCTTTGGGGAACACGTATGGCGCCGTGTTCGAAAGGATTTAGTACTGGAGATTGATCTTAACGTATCGCTATGGTGGCGTATATTCGAAGCATGGGGCGAAGGACAACTTAACCGGATACGTAGGAGTATCTCTTGGCATTCAGTGGAAGCTTGCCCCGAAAGTCACTGGATGGAAATGTCCCACACAGGGTTTCTCCTAGCGTAAAGGCATAGTATCGTTGTCCACGTGCTAAGCATCGGTGGGAGTTGTACTTTTTCCCGTTATTGGATGCCCCTGATGAGCCACGACCTCAAGTGATAACACTCGTACATGTTAATGGGGGACACTTCATACATGTTAAGTTGGAAGAGGACTACCCGATGCCTTCAGTGAACCCACTATGGTCGTTACACCGAACAATCGTTGCGGAATAGTGGGAAGAAATGTATAGGCCGCGGTTAGAACGCTACGCATCGATAATGGACCCTGAATCAGACTCAGACAAAGACCGGAGTATAAATATTATCAAAGAATAAACATAAAATTGTATTATTGTGTTAATATTAATATTTGTATAATTTATAATATTTGTATTATTGTTTATATTTTTGATTATTTTTAAAATTATTAATATTTTTATTATTGTTAATATTAATGTATGTATAATTATTATTGATAAATACATTTATAATTTATATTATTAATAATATAAATTATATTCATTTTTATAATTAAATAAAGAAATACAAAACTGGCAGTTTATATACGCAGCGTATTGTACCCTACGCGGTGTATAGATAATGCAGAATGATTATTATAACCCTGGATCAGGCTGCGTATAGCCTGATACGCGGGGCGAATAAGTAATTTGACACTTTATATACGCATCATATATAACCCTACGATGCGTATATAAGCGGCGGAGACATTCCCCCCAAAACAGGGTTTATATTTTGGAGTTATTAAATTACTATTATACCCTAGATCCAGCCTTATATCTACCCTTTCTAGGGGTATATTGGTAATTCTCCATGGTCAAAGCATCTTTGACTTTTGGAAAATTACCATTATCCCCCTAGAAAAAGGTCTATACGAGGCTTGATCTAGGGGTATAATAGTCCTTTTACTTACCTATATATACACTGCATATAGAGCTATATGCAGCGTATAAGGCTTCGAATAACCCAGATTCATCCCATATGCTGTTCAGTATACACCCCTATAAATACACCCACATACGCGAAGAACATGCGACGATTACGTCTTTAGACCGTATTTGAAGTATACAACTGGTAATTATTCAACCCTTGTTCAATAGTTTCGAAGTTTGTGTGTATTTCATCCGTAAATTATGTGTATTCTAGGTAAATTTGTGGGTTAGGGTTTATGGTCTGTGGTATTAGGTTGATCAGGATCATTGGGTTTGTGGTTTTAGAGTTCTCATAATTTTGTCGGTTAGGGTTTGTGGGTTAGGGTTAGTATTTATGCGGTTAACTGAGCAAATCACTAGTATATTAGGTGTATACAGGGCTATACGCGACCCTATATGATGCACTAGTTTTTTTGTTTTGTATTTATACGGTGTACCTTTCTTATATATGGATATTTAATCCCACCAAAGGAAATTCCAATAAGAAGTCGGAAACTATGGTTTGATACAGAACAGTTTATAACAATTTATTTTACGAAAATCAGGATGTTGATTGTGTTGCATTGAGGGTTTAATGGCATTGCATGTGCAATTCATGACCGGAGAAACGCTTGTGATGCAAAAATGAACGCAAAAACATAACCGGATCTCATTGCATGTCGGTTACAAAGAAATTCACGTACACGAACCCATACGCGAGAAGGTATGCTAAAGCTTGAGAATCGACGAGACAAGATTGACAATTTCAATATAAAGATTTCCTACGGGCAAAGGTGAGTGGTTAATTCTTTTGATAAGTGAATGTTAATTTATATTTACCTTATTGAATACTTTATATGCTATTGGGGTTTTTGCCCACTGGCAAGTATGCGAGTGATTGGAGAATCCTATTGTAGAAATTCTTAGAGTGAGTCTTAAGACTCGTGTAGCACTTGTTTATATTAATAAATTGATTAAGGAAGTGTGAGTTAGAAAAAAGATGATTGTCCTAGTACAGAATGATGTGAATGTATTGTTTATATTTTAGATTTATTATATGTTTTGGATGTGTCAAAACCTATGAGGTGTTGGAAGGAAGTGTACTTGGTTTCCAAATCTATGTATCATGTTTTGCCTTGAGTTGTGCTAAATTAGTTGGATTTATGAGTGATAACCCAACCAAAAGAATACAATTTTAGATCGTTTGCAAGTATATATTTGGAATGATGGACTAACTTGATTATGTATAATGTGATTTCATATTGAGTAGATTTTGAGAAGAGATAAGGGCGGATTTTGCACGTAATCGTTTATCAAATGTGGTAAAGAATGATTGTATGATTTAGAATGTAACTTATTATAAGAAATAAAGGTTGAGTGTATATTTCCTTGCTTATAGTGCATTACATGTGAGATACCATTCACTTAGTTTTGCTAATGTGTGTCGTGTATGCACCAGGTATGTGGTCTTGGAGCTCAAATTCATGACATTGAAGATTGAGTCTAGAGTTTAGATTGTACGAGTCGGATATGGAGTAATAATTCATTAAGTACATTTTGAACATACTCCTCAAGGAAGGATTGTAACACCTAACTAATAGTCTTAAAGAAATACAATTTGCAATTGAGATTAAGTGTAAATTGTTAAACGAAAATTTTGGGGCCTGTTTTATTTTCTTTCGTTGATAATTAAATGATTAAATCATGATTTCAGACTAGGGTGTTACAAGTTGTATCAGAGCCTTGGTTTGGGGGATTCAAGTATTAGTTGAGTTGTGCCTGCACTTAAACCTATGTGCTTTTGAGATTGGCGACTCGTACAATCCTCGATCAATACCCGAAGCTAGAATTTATTATAAGTTCACATCATGTAATTAAACTAATTATGATGTTTATGTGAGTGGATGATGAAAAGGTCTCGCGGACATGGTCCAACACATGTGGAAAAGATAGATTGGTCACAGGTACGCGATATTAATATACTGGTACTGGCAGGAGAAATTCCTGATGGGAGGGCATACTTTAGACAAAAGACAATAGTGTTGTCTTGGGAAGGGATTTAAATATGTTTTATGAACTGAAGCCCATTTCTCGAGCATAAGGTGATGATTACATGAAGGTACGCGGATTTTATGTGGATTGCTTGCCCGGCCAGTGCGTAAGTAGCATATGATACTCGTGAGACCATGAGAATCATCACACATATGCCTGGTAAATTGGGAAGTAAGCGGTCATGTGGGCGAAGGGATGGAGTGAACCTTCCACAAAAGGGTGAACCAGAAGGGATTCACTAAGGGGGTATAAAAACTGAACACGTATAAACGTGCCCAGTAGACAGAAAAGCTTTGAAACAAATTTTGCTAATGTACAAAAAAAGTAATTAAAGGGATGGTTTGTGGTTAAGATGTAAGACTCTCAAGTGATCGAGAGCCTTATATAATTAATGAAATGATTAAATATGTAGGTAAGAATGGATCAAACACATATGAATGTAAGGTTTGAATCCGTAGCTAAGTATGAATCAAACATGTAAGAATGAAAGGTTTGAATCCGTAGGTAAGAACGGATCGAACGTATATGCATGTAAGGTTTGAATCCGTAGTTAAGTATGGATCAAAGTATGTGAATGAAAGGTTTGAGTCGTATGCAAGTGCGGATCAAACATGTAAAAATGAAAGGTTTGAATCCGTAAGTAAGTACGGATCAAACGTGTATGAATGAAAGGTGTTTGAATCTGTAAGTAAGTACAAATCAACGTGTATAAATGAAAGGTTTGAATTCGTAGGTAAGTATGGATCAAACATGTCTGAATAAAAGGTTTGAATTCGTATGTAAGTACGGATCAAACGTATATGAATGAAAGGTTTAAATTCGTAGGTAAGTTCAAATCAAATGTGTATGAATAAAAGGTTTGAATCCATAAGTGAGTATAGATAAACGTATATGAATGAAATTTTTAAATCCGTAGGTAAGTACGGATCAAAGGGGTATGAATAAAAGGTTAAATCTATAAATACGTAGGGATCGAAGGGGAATGAATGAGCGAATATGTTACCCTCTTTAACTAAGGTATGCATGAACACTGTATGTATGTGGTGTTAGTAACTTAGTCAAGGTATGCATGTTGCGTGACTCACATAATGCATATACCTAACGCATATGTGAATATGAGTAGAGATATGTTATGGCTAATTATGAGGAATAATTAGGGAAAGCTAGTTAGGAAGGTATTGACAGTTTGACTTTTGAAAAGTCAAACACGTTAAATTGATAAGTATAATGCAAATATGAATAAGATTGCATGAAATGATTATTGCATGAAATAAGCATCCCAATTGGAAATTGTTGGTGGGGCAAGTAAATTATCTTGAATGAAAAATGAATAGAATGTAATTACATGTTTATTCATGCTAATAACTGACTCATGAGAGTTGGGATGATTAACGGGCGAAGACCTGGTCGAATGACCCAATTTTGTAAAAAAATAAATTTTTGCAAAAAAAAAACGAAAGATAGGATGGTGATTTTATAAGTGTGCCTTAATTAAAAAGGAAGTATAAATGCGTACTCCAGTCTATAATTAGTAGGATGGGGAAGGGTTGTGACCAAAGGTCACAAATTGGTAAGAAATGAAACAAGGAAGTAGGATAAGAAAGGGTTGTGCCCTAATTAAAAGGAAATATAAATGCGCACTTTAGTTTGTAATTAGTAGGATGGGAAAGGGTTGTGACCGAAAGTCAAGCGGCAAGAATTAGCAAAATAACAAATGAAATGAAAGGGTCCAACGTAGGAAATGTAAAATACGTATAGTGGGTCTGTATGTAATGGGATATTGTGAAAGAACTCTTAAATGGACTACTGAAAGTTAATAGTTATGGAATGTAAGGTATATGTTTAATAGTTGATTTTGTATATACGAATGGTAGGATTCTTGTTGTAATGAAACCAATAGAATTGGTAATATGATGACCCCAGGTTGAAATTAGGGTTGTGGATAGTTGAAACCAAGCCAGGTGAGGCATGGGCTCAGAATAAAGAAAGTAACCCGTCTTACATACTATTTCTTAATGATATGAAAGCAAGTTTAGTATGTTTGTTAAATAGAACTTGGTAAATTGTTAATACTGGTCTTACAACTCAATAGTAGTTATGGCATAAAATAGAATGTTTGACGTTTAAAGGTCAACATAGGAATGATTTTCAACTCAGAATGGTGTTATTGGGAGGAATCACAAATCCTTGAATAGAAATTTTGTGTTATGATTATATATTCGGATGAAAAACTTGAGCAACGTGCTTATATATGTATAGTAAGCACTGCATAAAATGAACTAATGTATAAATTACATCAATAAGATTACTTCAAATTAACCCTGAAAGGGGCATGTGTAGAAGCTGAAACACTTAGTGACTATAATTATGGTCTAACCTTGAGTCATTAAGAATGAATCAGAATGAGATATCAGATATGTTATGGTAACGGTACCAATGATTGGAATGCATTTCTAATATGCGTATATCAATATAACCTTGAAAGGGGTGTGAGTAGAAGCTGAAACAGTTAGTGACTATAATTATGGTCTAACCTTGAGTCATTAAGAATGAATGAGAATGAGATATCAGATATGTTATGGTGTTGGGATTGAACCCTATGAAAGGAACAAATGATATAAAGCCAAATAACACTATCCGAGCTTTGGTTCAACTATCAGAGGTTACATCCTCTGATGCACTTACACTGCTTTCCATAAAGACTGCTCATCCTATCATCTGCCTTCACAAAGCTTCAAGTTCCGCCAGAGTTAACAAGGACAGAGGATAGAAATCAGAGTTTAGTCATTAGCGTAGTTAATTAATGTAACAGTGCCAAGCACTGATAATTTAGTATTAGCAGTGTTTAGAGTTAGTTACATATTGTTTCCTGTCACTATCAACCCTGACGTCATCAAAGATGCTCAGAGGTTAGATAGTTTAGTATAAATAGGCAACTCTTGTGACCTTTAAACTTGTCTATTAAAAGATCAACTTTCACATATCATCTTCTCTGCATTTTCTCATTACCAAACTGTAATTGCAAAGGCTGAGGGGGAGTTTGTGAATCACATGAAAGTTAATTAACTTTAAAGCATGATGATGATGAAAAATAAAGACCATTGCTTGTAGTAAAATTTTTCCATCTTATTCCGCTGCAAATCTCTTTTAATTCAATCATTTTCCATTTTTGAAACAAAAACTACAAGTAATTCAAACTCAGATCCTAACAATTGGTATCAGAGCCTGATTCATCAAATTCGATCTAACAATCGATTTGGTTTGAACAGATCAGCTCTCTTGCTAATCAGTTTGGTTGTTTTTGTTTGATATTCAGAGTTTTATTACGTTCAAAATTTTTTAAAAACAAAATCTGAAAAAAAAAATCAACTGAAAATGTCTCAAAACACACAGGATGCCAATTATGGATCCTTGTTCAAACCGCCGATGCTCAAAAGAAATGAATATTTCATTTGGCAACGACGGATGGGTCACATCCTTACCCAGCAAAACACCGGTTGCTGGAGATCTGTTGCTTATGGACCTCACGTTCCGATGGTTCCAAGCACAGAAGATCCAACCAAACAAGTGCCAAAAAATCCTGAAAACTTTTCGGAGCAGGATTTCCAGAAAATTGAATTGGATGCTAAGGCATTTAGCATAGTTGCTTTGGCCTTACCCAATGAAATTTATGCTGGTCTACTCCATTGCAATAGTGAAAAGGAGTTATGGGATGCACTTAAGGAGCAATTTGGTGGAACTGAGGAAGTGATAGAATGTAATAGAGAAGTTCTAATCAGCAGTATGAAACGTTTTGTCACTTGAAAGGAGAGTCTCTAACACAACGAACGTTACAGCTATCTCATCTGTGAACTTAGACTGGTTAACGTGGTTTTTCCTAATTCGACGTCAATAGCCGTTTCCTTAGATCGTTACCAGATAAGTGGGAGACGGTAGCTTATGTAACGCGAAAATCTGTTGGGTTTAAAGAAATGTCGTTGACACAACTTCATGGGATACTCCTCACTTATGAGAGAGAGTTAAACTAGAAAAAGAAGTTGCAAGATTCTGGCAAAATGACTGATGATTACCCATTGGGTAATACAACTCTTTTTGGCCAAGAAGAAGGTACTGGTAGCAGTAAGGACCAAAGTTATGATCACTATATAGATATTACATCTGGTGGGAACTTTGGATCTAAAACATATGCACCCAACTATGCTTTTGCTGCTAGTGGGGAAAGCCAAACCTCTGACAATATCCTTTAAGCTGAATGACTGGCAACACACTGAACCTTCTAATCTTGAAGAAATGGATATTTTGCACCAACTGGCCTTATTGAGTGTTAGGGCTAGTAAGTTTTACAAGAGAACTGGTAGAAAATTCCCAGATTTGTATGGGGGGTTGAAGGTTGGGCTGGATAAATCAAAAGTCAAGGTTATAAGTGT
Source organism: Scalesia atractyloides (assembly GCA_947069175.1). Classification (NCBI taxonomy): domain Eukaryota; kingdom Viridiplantae; phylum Streptophyta; class Magnoliopsida; order Asterales; family Asteraceae; genus Scalesia; species Scalesia atractyloides. The sequence goes on along the minus strand of CAMTDV010000016.1, from coordinate 53,535,094 downwards.
AATAGGCTAGGACACTTTCCCAGAGAATGCAGGTCTCAAAGTTCTGGACCAATAGTGACTCATCCTGGCCCTTGACCTCAGCACACACAAAACACTGCTCATTATTCCCAATATGCCCCTGCTCAACATGTTCAAAACACTGCCCACTTTGCATATCCTGCTACCACTGTTCCTGTGCATTATGTTCAATCCACTGCTCCACAAATTCAATATGTTCAGGCACCATCTCATCCTCAAGTGCTTGTTCAACAAGTACCCATTGTTACACAACCTGTTCAAACCACTGCTAGTCCAGCAGAGGTTGGTCAACAAAGCTTTTTTCACACAAAGTTATGTTGACTGGAGCAGTTTGCCTAAGGATTTGACTGATGAGAACTTTGCTTTAATGGCCAAAAATGATGTTGAACAAGAATTTTGTTTAATGGCCTTAGAGACAATTGCTGAAGGTGTTTAATCTATGGAGATAGTGTCAAAATCTGATGAAGTTCAAGTTTGTAGTGAAACAGTGGTTTCAAGTGAAGAAAGAGAAAATGCTGCTGATAAGGAAAAGAACTCTCGTACTGACCCATGGAACATTGATGTGTGTGAAGATGAGTGTGACTGTGCTTTTATGGCTGCTACAAAGGTATCACCTCAGATCCTTAAAGATCTATGTTCTGACAAATGCATCATTGCTTTTGCAAACATCATAAAGGTGAATGAAAACCTGAGAAACAAAATTTTAGAAGATTTGAACTTAATTTTGAAAAACTGATTTAAGAGTTAAAATCAAAGTTAAGTGAAAAAGATTCTGAAATGAGTAGCCTAAGACATGAATCAAGCATAACCAAGGACTAACTCCAAACTATGGTAGAAAAATACCAAGTTTGTAAAAAGGAGTTAGAAGAAACCCAAATCACTTGTGAAAAATGGGTTGAGTCCTACAAAGGTTATGAAATTATGCTTGATGCTCAGATCAAGAGCAACATCAAGTTTGGTATAGGTTTTAGAGCCTATGACCAAAATGAGAAAAATGTTGCTGAAATTGATTCTGGGTTGGTTGAAGTTGTCCCTACAAATTTGGCTGGTGAAGACATAAAAATCACAGATAAAGCTAGAAAGAAAATTGTTTTGGAAAAACCAGAGGTTTCAACAAATAATAAAGAAATTGAAAAATATCAGTTTAAACCAACCTGGTCAGATGAATGTGATATCTTAGAAAACTTTAAGCCAATGGACTTCACAACCTCTGATGGTATTAAAGCCCCAAAAGCACTAGTGATCCCTATCAAAGATGTGCCAGCAGAGGTCACAACCACTGCTGAGAAAAAGTCTGATAGGAAAAGAAGAGTAAAGATTAAAAACTTGTTTTGTGAATTTTGTGAAAAAATCATGTGGCTCCAGATTGTTTTCTTTTAAAAGCCTATGACATTAACAAAACTTGTGTTATCAAAAACTCCTCAAAATGCACCATCTGCAGCAAAACAAATCACTAAACTCAATAGTGTGCCTATCTCAAAAACTATGAACAAAAGGTAAAAGAGATCAAGGCAAAAGCACTTGAAAGAGAAAGTTCAAGTTCTGTTGGAAATAAATCCAAGCAGAGTTTTGAACCAATTGAAACATCTATTACAAAATCCTTAACCAAAACCTCTGTTCAAAGAGAGGTGCAAGTGACAGATGCTCCACCATCAAACTCATTTCCAAGAGGGTATGGCCAACCTGCTTACAAAAAGGTTCCTCATGCTTATGAAGGCTACAAAAAGCCTTCAAAGCAAAGAGTAAATAGGCACCCTTATGGATACAATCATCTGATAGGTAATGGTCAAGAGCAGATGTTACAAGAAAATTTCAAAACCACTGACCGTTGTCCTAGACTTGAGACTGGACCATCTGTGACCCCATCCAAAGCCATTTTGCTTTGGAGACCAACCTTAACTGATCTATTTACTTGATGTGCAGGGACCCTCTACTTGCCTTGATAGCTTATGGTATGTAGATAGTGGAGGTTCCAGGCAAATGACAGGATGTAGAGCCCTTCTCAAGGACTTCATGGCTCATGGGGGGTGATATATCTTTTGGTAATAACTCAAAGGGAAAGGTCTTAGGGTCTGGGTCGGTTCTGGCTGGTAAACTCAAGTTTGAAAATGTGAATTTGATTGACAATCTGAAGGTTAACCTGCTGAGTGTCTCACAAATGAGTGATAGAGGATATGGATCCTTCTTCACTAAGAAAACTTGTCAAATTGTGGGACCAGAGGTTGTCAAAAAGATTGATCAAATCATTGCTGAGAGCAAAGTACAACTCACTGCACATAGAAGTGGGAATGTGTATGTGGTAGATATGTTAAAAGATAATCCTATGTCTGGAACATGCCTATTTTCAGTTGCTTCTAGCAAAGAGACTGAGTTATGGCATAGAAGACTTGGACACACAAATCTTAAAACTATCACCACACTCTCAAAACAAAGTCTTGTAAGAGGCTTGCCTCACAAGCAATTTTCCTGTGATGAACATTGTGTTTCCTGTTTAAAAGGCAAACAACATAAAAGTTCTTTCAAATCAATTGAAGAGTCCAAAACAAGCCAGTGTTTACAACTTTTGCACATGGACTTGTTTGGCCCAGTGCAAATCATGAGCTTAAAACACAAAAGGTATTGCCTAGTGATAGTTGATGATTTCTCTAGGTTTACATGGACCTTCTTTCTTCATTCTAAGGATGAAACTGCAAGCATTTTGCAAAACTTTGTCAAACAAGTAGAAAAGCAATTTGATCTCCAGTAAAAATCTTTAGAAGTGACAATGGAGCAGAGTTTAAAAATAGGGAGTTGGATGCTTTTTGTGAGTCAAAAGGAATTGTTAGACAATATAGCATTCCAAGAACTCCAGAAAAAAATGGGGTGGTTGAAAGGAAAAACAGGACCTTAATTAAATCAGCAAGAACTATGCTAGCAGATTCTGGTTTACCCCTGTCTTTTTGGGCAGAGGCGGTAAACACTGCTTGCTATGTTCAAAACAGAGTTTTGATTAACCCCAGGCATCAAAAGACTGCCTATGAGATTTTGTATAAAATCAAACCTCTGATTTCATATTTTAAAATTTTTGGCTATCAATATTTCATTTTGAACTTAAAAGATTCTATATCTAAGTTTGCAGCCAAAATTGATTGGGTTATTTTCTGGATACTCAACCACTGCCAAAGCCTACAGAGTTTTTTAACTCTAGGACAAAGTGTGTTGAAGAAACTTTGAATGTGAAGTTCAATGAACTATCATCACTGAAAATCCCAGCAAATCCTGCAGAGCTTTTTGATTTAGATAAATTCACATTTGCTGATGTTTCTATCAAGCTAGACAATGCAGGTACACCACAATCATCTGAAGAAGATCAAGATCAAGGATATGACTGTGTGCTTCCACAAACAAAAGTCTATTCTTCAAACAGAGGATCAGGTGCTACAAGCTCTTGTGTAAACTCTGCCACTTCTGGGTCAACAGTGGTTGATCCTCAAACCTCTGCCAGTTCACAAAATCAAACATCTGTTGATAAAAGTCCTACATCTGGGCTCCAAAATCATCAGAATGTTACCTCTATACCCCCAATACCACCACCACCATTCTCATCCGTGGCTGATACTTCAGTTTCACCAGCAGAGGTTAGCTCAGATGATACACATTTGCAGCCATCACCTCAAAATGCTATTGTTCCATACCAAGGTGATTTGATTTATCTCAAAAGCCATCCAACAGACCAAGTTATTGGAAACACCAAATCTGGGGTGCTCACACGAAGCCAATCCCAAAATATTTGTCTTTTTGCTGGTTTTCTAACACTCATACAGCCAGTCAAGTACCAAGAGGCACTGAAAGACAACAGCCGGGTAGAGGCCATGCAAGAAGAACTCCTTCAGTTCAAAAGGCAACAAGGTTGGGAGCTTGTGCCACTGCCAAAAGATGTAAGTCCAATTGGCACAAAGTGAGTCTTCAAGAAAAAAACTGATGAAAGGGGTATTGTTCTCAAAAACAAAGCAAGACTCGTGGTTCAAGGCTACAGACAGGAAGAAGGTATAGACTATGATGAGACTTTTTCTCCTGTAGCAAGGTTGGAAGCTATTCGCCTGTTCTTAGCTTTTGCTGCTAACCACAACATCAAGGTGTTTCAAATGGATAAAAAGAGTGCATTTTTGTATGGAAAAATCAAAGAAGAGGTGTATGTCTGTCAACCTCCAGGTTTTGAAGATGCCTTCCATCCTGATCATGTCTACAGGCTCAACAAAGCATTGTATGGCTTGAAACAAGCACCAAGATCCTGGTATGAAACTCTATCCACTTTTCTCTTATCCATAGAGTTTACTAGAGGCAAAATAGATAAAACCCTAAAATGGAAAGGAAAAGATTTGATGCTTGTCCAAATTTATGTGGATGACATCATTTTTGGATCCACAAGCACTGCTATGTGTGAAGAGTTTCGAAAACTCATGGCAGCAGAGTTTGAGATGATTGCAATGGGTGAGCTCCAATGTTTTCTTGGTCTTCAAGTTAAACAATTGCACAATGGTACATTTATCCATCAAAACAAGTATGTGAAAGAACTGCTTAAAAAGTTTGATATGGATGATTGTAAACCATGTAGCACCCATGGCAACTTCCAAGCTAGTCACCATTGATGGTAAAGATGACCTTGTTGATCAAACTCTTTATAGAAGCATGATTGGATCTTTATTGTACCTAACTGCATCAAGGGCAGACATCATGTTTGCAACATGTGTTTGTGCCAGATCACAGGCATTACCTAGAAAGTCTGACCTTATTGCTATAAAAAGGATATTCATATACATAAAAGATGCTCCCACACTTGGTATCTGGTATCCAACTAATGGGAATATTGAGCTTTCAGGTTTTTCAGATAGTGACTTTGCTGGTTGTAAAACTACAAGGAAGTCCACATCAGGAGGATGTCAATTCCTAGGTGATTGTCTAGTGTCTTGGCAAAGCAAAAAGCAGGTTGCAGTTTCAACATCCACTGCTGAGGCAGAGTATATTGATGCTGCTAGCTGCACTGCTCAACTCTTGTGGCTTCAGAACCAGTTGTTGGATTTTGGTATCATTACACTAAAGACTCCACTCAAATTGGACAGTCAAGCTGCTGAAAATATCATCAAAAATCCAGTTTCTCATTCAACTACAAAGCACATTGACATCAGACACCACTTTGTGAGAGATTGCTATGAAAAAGGTTTGATTTCTTTGCATCATGTCCATACTTCAGATCAATGGGCAGATGTTTTAACCAAGGCATTGGATACATCTACCTTTGAAAAATTGATATCAAGGCTTGGTATGCTAAACATGGATTAAAAAAAAACAAGTTTTCTTGTAAATCCATTTGTACATAGCATCAAAATGTTTTCAGAAAATCAAAAATACCTTAAAAATAGTTAAAATTGAAGTTTTTCAATAAATCTTTAAAAGTCTGTTCATAACATCTGTTTGTTCAAAACCTCTGATAGGCTTAAAAATCTTATCCACTGTTAAAGTGTATCCTATGATTTCCAATTTTTTTTACCATTTTTCAAAACACTGATAGCTATCCACTAATAGTGTTAAAAATCAGTTTTGTCCAAACCTCTGTCCTAAAACAGTGGTTTGCCACATCAACGGTTAGTTTTCTCATCAGAGGTTACACGTGGTCTGATGTTAGCCATCCGATCTTGCAATAGATGCCACGTCATGTTCACTTTTTCAAAACCCTTATAGAACCCCTGTTTTATCTCACCAGTGGTTACCCTAAACTGTGTCGATTTCAAAATCTCAAAACAGTTTTTCACTCAAACACCATGGCTCCCAAATCAAAATCTTCAAAATCCAAAGCTAAATCGCAAGAAGAACCTCCACCTTTCATTCTCATAATCAAAACCCCACACAATTACACTGCCATACTTGAAGAAAACGACGTAAATACTCGCTATCATCAAATGATTCGAATTTTGCAAAAGTCAAAATTCACGCACATGTTAACCGTGAAAGCCCCCATTACATTGATGCTTTTCGTGATTTCTGGAAAAATGCAAAGGTTCACTCATCTGCTGCTGGTGTTCCTTATGCAATAATTTCAAGAGTAGGGGGTGTTGATGCAAATTAGCCCCCAATCGATCTCTCAAGTTTTCAAGTTAAATGACATACAACATCCTGTGTCATTTCCAATAAATGAGATCCAAGCAGAATTTTTGGAAAGAGGTTATATCGGCCAGATGAAAGGTATGACCATTTTTAAACCGAACTTTCCTGCCGAGATGAGATTTTTCTTTCACACCATTCTTACTTGTTTCTCAACAAAATCCACTGCTTTCAATGAAATCCCTTTAAACATGCAATATCTAGGGTATGCAATTTTAACTGAAACAGATTTTAACTACTCCCAGATATTGTTCATGATCTTGTAAGTAATTTTAAAAATATTGAAAAAAGAAAAGCTTTTTTGATGCATCCACGTTTCTTGAGTGTTTACTTACAGGATCAAATCAAAGGTCCTGAAAGTAAACAAGGAGTTGTGGTCAATCCAAGCAGCCTAAATCATGAAACTTTCACCTGAATAACAAACCAAGATAAGGTTGAGAAAACACAAGTAGAGGAGGTTGAGCAAGTTTTACCAGAACAAAATATTCAATCTCAACCTCTTGCTACTGAGCCCACTGCTCTTGGTGATCAGGACAACACAACCGCTGCCCTAAAACCCACACCAAAAATTTCCAAAAAGAAAACCAAAACAATCTCCAAAAAGCCCACCAAACCCAAAAAGGGTCCTCTGGAAGATGAGATCCCAGAGGTTAACCCTGTGACAACACCAAAGTCACAAACCACTACTGCTACTTCTTCACAGCAGTTGGTTCAAAGGCTTTGAAACTCCTCCTTTTCCCCACAAAAGGAAAAGGTTGTAGATACAGGGACACCACTTTATGAAGCTTTAGATCCACTTGGGTCTATCTTCCACAGCCCCTCTCCCAGGGCAATGTCACTTTCTACTCAACCACCTTCACTAATACCTTCACTTCCACCCACAATTGTACCCTTGCTGAATGCAATTGAATTGGTTCAGAAACAAACCAGCACTTCTCAACAACCTATTACTGAGAATATACTTCATCCAATGGCTGGGTCTGATTCTTTATTCATTGCTAGCCCATCAGCAAATGAAGAGGCTAAATCCCTTGGGTTACATGTAACCCTTGGTGATATTTCAACACAAGCAGGCACTACAATTGCTGAACTCCCTAGTTCTCAGTTGGACAGTGGTTTCATAAATAAGACTTGGTTGAAGGCAACCACTGCTGAGGCAACAACTGTTACCTCTATTGTGGGAAGTCCCCAGTACCAAGACAAAGGGGCATCTATGTTTGAAGATGGTCCTAAAACCACTGCTCATGATAACATAGATATAACTACCACCACTGGTAGGAGTTCAGATGATCCTATTAAATTAGGTGATGATCTAAAATACTAGGATTTGACGGAGAGAGTGGCCAGAATAGAAAACTCTATTGATGAAATCAAAGATTTACTAAAGCAGATGATAGCTACAAAAAGTCAACCCTTTGTTCTATCCACTACTGATCTCAAAGAAGCTCTTAACCCTCTGTTTCAACATCAACAACATTATTTGGATTTACAACACAAGCATCATGTGAATAATGTTCGAAACTTGTTTGAATCAAGGTATCAAGACACTGCAGCAGACATTAAAGCCATCAAAGCACATATACTCACAACCACTAGCCATGCACCCCCAACGGTTATCTTTGTTACAACAGATGAAGCCAAAAAGGGGAGAAACCTTTGGGTCCAAAGAAGTTAACAATAGATGATGATAAGTCTAGACCAACACTAAATATCCCAAGGCCTGATGGTTCAAAGAAGATTGATTTGACTGATGAACTTGTGGCCAAGGAAAGGGCAAGTCACAAGAAGAATGTGATTGAGGAGAGCAGAGTGTTGGTTGAGAAAAAGATTGATCAGCAAAAAGAAAAAGGAGAGGTTGGTACTTCTTCAAAAAGAGCTCCTACTAGAAAAGCCAGGCAACCAACATCCACACCTCCTAAAACTAAGCCTGAAACCAATCCAACCATTAAAACTTCTGCCTCTCAAAAACCTATCACATCTTCAAAACCACAACCCACATCCACACAAGCAGATGTTACAGCAACTGTTGTGTCAACATCTGTTGATACTGCAGAGGTTGTAACAGATGCATCTCTATCCACTGCCATAATCACATTTCCCACATCAACTCAACCATTATCCACACCACCAAAAATCCCACAACAACCATCACCCACCTTAAGGTTTAAAAGGAGAAAAATCATAAAATTGATAAATGATGATGAGATCTCTGCACCTTTTCCAATATCATCAACACCAGTGATCCCCACATCAGTGCTTACAACTTCTTCAACTCTTACAGTCACTCCTGCATCAAAAGTGTATCCTCTTGATTTACCAGCAGTCAGGGAAGAGATTCTAAGTTTCTTTTCAGAGGATGACCCTGACAAAAGAACAATTCTATCCCTTGATGGCTATCCAAGACCAACAAATGTTGCTGCCTATCTAGATTTGAAAAAGAAGCAAGCAGAGGATATTGCCAAAAGAGAATCAGCTGGTAAAAATGATAGAGAAATACAGATTATCATGTCTTTTCAACTGAGTAAGGTCACCATTCTGCAAAACTTTGTCAAGGATCTGAGCAACCAGTTGTCAGTAAGAGAAGATAAGTTGCTCAAGAGTGAACTCATTGAGTATATCATGGAAAAGAAGATGTATAAGGCAACAAGGCCTCAGTTCAGGGATTGGAGCATAGATGAGCTGAGAGAAGAAATCAATAGAATACAAGAAATGTTGAAAGACCCTCTCAAAAAGCCAACTCCTCCCAACTAGGATTTATACAAGAAAGATATCTCTGAAAATGTCTTGAAGTTGAAGAGAATGAAGCAAGAACTGATCCAAAATCATTATGGTTCCAAAAACTAAGTGATGAGATGGGGTGAGGTGAGGGTGATAGACACCTACAAAAGTTTGGAAGAGAGAAGGAAAAAGGATCCATCCATGCCTCCCAAGCCTGATTACTCAAAAGAAGATGCTATCCTCAGAGCTCAACTCTCCAAAAAGTCCAGCTCAACATCTGCCCATTCCACACTTACCCTGCAACACAGGAAAAAGCAAGGGGAGATGAACGAAAAGACTGATAAAGAGTTTGAGGATACATTTATCAAAGAAGGGATTCAGAATATGATTAATCATCACACAGATGATACAAGTGCCAAGCTGGCTAAAGACTCATCAAAGATGGCTCATTCACAAACCTCTGCAATAAAGGCTCCTTCAAGAAAACCATCAGACCCAAAAATTCTAAAATGGAAGGTCGACAAAGACACCCATGAATTGACATTGCCCAAGTCTGATGGTGTAGCCACTAAACTATCCATGGAAGATGCTTATGAGCTTACAGTAGAAGACTTCCAAGAACTACAATGTTTAGAGCTGGTGAAGGATGCTGATGACATGGAATCTCTTGACTTTGAACTTCAATTCAAAGGTTTTAAATAAGAGAATTCCTTCTGAGGAATAAAAACCAAGAATAAAGTGTTTTTGGCATCATCTGTTCCAGGGGGAGATTGTTGGGATTGAACCCTATGAAAGGAACAGATGATATAAAGCCAAATAACACTATCCGAGCTTTGGTTCAACTATCAGAGGTTACATCCTCTGATGCACTTACACTGCTTTCCATAAAGACTGCTCATCCTATCATCTGCCTTCACAAAGCTTCAAGGTCTGCCAGAGTTAACAAGGACAGAGGCTACGAATCAGAGTTTAGTCATTAGCATAGTTAATTAATGTAATAGTGCCAAGCACTGATAGTTTAGTATTAGCAGTGTTTAGAGTTAGTTACATATTGTTTCCTGTCACTATCAACCCTGACGTCATCAAAGATGATCAGAGGTTAGATAGTTTAGTATAAATAGGCAACTCCTGTAACCTTTAAACTTGTCTATTAAAAGATCAACTTTCGCATATCATCTTCTCTGCATTTTCTCATTACCAAACTGTAATTGCAAAGGTTGAGGCGGAGTTTGTGAATCACATGCAAGTTAATTAACTTGAAAGCATGATGATGATGAAAACAAACGACCATTGCTTGTAGTAAAAGTTTTTCATCTTATTCCGCTGCAAATCTCATTTAATTCAGTCATTTTCCATTTTTGAAACAAAAACTACAAGTAATTTAAACTCAGATCCTAACATATGGTAACGGTACCAATGATTGGAATGCATTTCTAATATGCGTATATCAATAACTTGACTATATATGTGTTAAGGTGAGTGACTTATGAACTAAATCTATGGTTGATATATTCATGTTTATGTATAAATGTGGAATGGGAAACAAGAATGAATCAATAATTTTACTTTGACAAGTTATTTGATGTTAATTAGTGGGCATGAATGGTTCACAATGCAACAATGTAAGTAGTTGGAATAATCGGGTCAACGATGATGTATATGACCTTTAAGATGGTTAATATGGAAGTCGGGTTAAACACACATGGTATGTGAATGATGGGAATGATTACAAGTCCTTGTAATTCCTGAAAAAACTAAATTTATAATTGAGAGTTACGACGATGAAAACGGAGTTCAGAATCAAAATCAGTGCTTAAAAACACAAAACCCGAAGGATGTGAGCGGCAAGTGGCGCAACTTTGCACCCTGACAGCCTTGCGATGGAAAATCGCAGGACTTATGTAGCTTAAAACCGGGAATTGAGACCTTGTTTGGGTGCGAATTAAGTTGAAAGGAATAGTTACATAAGACCTTATACATGATAGACCATTTGGTTAGTAGAGTTGTCACACGCTGATTGATTGTGGAATCCGAACAGTATGTATAGATGTATATATATCTGTATATGTATGACATTAATATTATATGAATTTTTGACATTATGTATAGTATGATTATAGGATATAAACCGTCATGTGGGTTATAGTAACTACACGACGAGAGATAGAATGTTGGGTTATGATAACACATACGTGTCACTAACAGGGCTAATGTGGTAGACAGAACTGAAAAATATATCGGGATGAAATAAATGTTTGAGAGTTAGAACAAAAAAAGAAGCACTTGGAATGTACGCCGCATATGGAATGCGATGGGCCATTTCATGAAAGATATCGAGCATGTGATTTATTTTAACCTCAGAAGGAAATGGTATCCGAAAGGTAAGAGTAAACATACTTTTGAAAGAATCAGTTTTTGGGGACGAAACCTCTTTTAAGGGGGTAGACTTGTAATATCCCATTTTCAGGTGTGTTTATAAAATGTTATTATTATTATTCATTGGGGATTATTTATTAAGGAAAACAATTCAATGATTAGTAATATATATTAGTGAGGTATATTTTAGTAATACACGTCGAGAAATATGACTAGTTTGGTTCAAGGCACGACTCATCGAAAGTTGAAGGGCTATTGTTGTAAAAAAACCCAACTTGAGTGGGGTAAATTGTAATAAGTTCAAAGTTCAATGTATAAATAGGCTCTTTGAGCTCATTTGTAGCAGATTTTTTCATAGTTAGAGAGAGAAAGAAGACAGATAAGGCTAGAGAGAGGAAGTGGTGGCCAGTGGCGGCAGTCCGGTGGTGTTTCGTGGTGGTTCGTGATGGCCGGATGCGGCCGGAGTTACGGGTTTCACCCTGGAACCATTTATCGATGCTACGAACGCAATGGTAAGCTCTGATTTCTTCAAATCTATGCTTAAAGTTATAGTTGAACAAGAATCTGTCCAGAATGTTTTACAATTACACGGTTGCAACTATCTAGCCGATCCAGAAAATCTAATTGTTAAAACACCTTGAATTTTGTGTATGATGTTCCTAAGAGATAGGTGATCATTTTGAATGGTGGAAATTAGAAATGAAGCTGTTTAAGATCGAGTTTTAAATTCTTATTTCCGTTTTGTTAAAGCACAACCTAGTATAAACGATTTTCCCGAAGATCCGACCGTTGGAATTAGCTGAAATTTTTGACTGGACCTTTCTTATATATGGATATTTAATCCCACCGAAGGAAATTCCTAGCAGAAGTTGGAAACAATGGTTTTGATACAGAACAGTGTATAACAATTTATTTGTACGAAAATTAGGATGTTGATTGTGTTGCATTGAGGGTTTAATGGCATTGCATGTGCAATTCGTGACCAGAGAAATGTTTGTGATGCAAAAGTAAACGCAAAAACATAACCGGATCTCATTGCATGTCGGTTACAAAGAAATTCACGTACGCGAACCCATACGCGAGAAGGTATGCTAAAGCTTGAGAATCGACGAGACAAGATTGACAATTTCAATATAAAGATTTCTTACGGGCAAAGGTGAGTGGTTAATTCTTTTGATAAGTGAATGTTAATATATATTTACCTTATTGAATACTTTATATTCTATTGGGGTTTTCGCCCACTGGTAAGTATCCGAGTGATTGGAGAATCCTATTGTAGAAATTCTTAGAGTGAGTCTTAAGACTTGTGTAGCACTTGTTTATATTATTAAATTGATTACGGAAGTGTGAGTTAGAAATAGATGATTGTGCTAATACAGAATGATGTGAAAGTATTGTTTATATTTTAGATTTATTGTACGTTTTGGATGTGTCAAAACCTATGAGGTGTTGGAAGGAAGTGTACTTGGTTTCCAAATCTATGTATCATATTTTGCCTTGAGTTGTGCTAAATTAGTTGGATTTATGGGTGATAACCCAACCAAACGAATACAATTTTAGATCGTTTGCAAGTATATAATTGGAATGATGGACTAACTTGATTATGTATAATGTGATTTCGTATTGAGTATCCAGCTGCAGATTTCGAGAAGAGAATAAGGACAGATTTTGCACGTAATCATTTATCAAATGTGGTAAAGAATGATTGTATGATTTAGAATGTAACTTGTTATAAGAAATAAAGGTTGAGTGTATATTTCCTTGCTTATAGTGCATTACATGTGATATACCATTCACTTAGCTTTGCTAATGTGTGTCGTGTGTGCACCAGGTATGTGGTCTTGGAGCTCAAATTCATGACATTGAAGATTGAGTCTGGAGTTTAGATTGTATGAGTCGGATATGGAGTAATAATTCATTAAGTACATTTTGAACATACTTCTCAAGGAAGGATTGTAACACCTAACTAATAGTCTTAAAGAAATACAATTTGCAATTGAGATTAAGTGTAAATTGTTAAACGAAAATTTTGGGGCCCGTTTTATTTTCTTTTGTTGATAATTAAATGATTAAATCATGTTTTCAGACTAGGGTGTTACATATCGTTAGTATTAACTTAGTTTAATCTTTATGCATTCCAGTTTAGTTTTACTTTTCAGGAATAAAACACACGAAGAGATGAAAACTGCAAAAGGGGCGTTAAAACCACACCCCATGCACGTTAACAAGACCCTCTAACAAAAATCTTCAGTTTTTAGCTTGTGCAGCACGGGTCGTGCCCAGATCCACACGCCCCGTGCCCAGGATTCTGCAGAAAATGTTCACAGGTAACTGACCAAGGGCCATGTTCATTGGCCACGCCCCGTGGTCATCCTTCTATCTCATTATGTTACCGGCACTCTGAACACGGGGCCATGCCCGACCAACACGGGTCCGTGTCCAGGTGCCCAGTAAGATAAATCTTTGTTTTTAACACCCTCTTTCACTTTCAACCCAACCGAAAAACTGCTTTTTGGACACATTGAGGACAATGTGTAATTTAAGTGTGGGGGGGGGGGGGGAGCTAACACTTTGAATCTAGGAAGTCCTAATAACAAGCCTTACACAAAACTCTATTGGAACAGCTAATCACCCCAAATCTTTTTCAAAAACTTCAAATTTTTATTTGTCTTGGTTTAATTCAGGAATAACAAGATCTAAAAGAAGTAATGTTTTTACAAGTTTACAACCGATAGCATCGTGATAAAAAGAACCAAACAAGAAAATTACAAAAAGGGCATGACAAATCTTTTTAAAATTTGATTATATATACTTGTTCACGATATAAACTCGTTCCCACATTAAGTGAGTTTTGAGCCTTTATCGAGCATACACGCATACATCCTTTGACTAAATGCTCATTTTCGTTTCTTGTGTGAATAGCCGCTTGGTTCTTACGACTCTAGAACTTGCCAAGACGATACATTCCCGGTCCTTACCAACTAAAACCCAAGTAAGTAAGTGATGGAGGCATTAGAACTAACCCATTTTTCATTCAAGACCATTGTTTTCCTTCTTTTTACCCTACTACCAAAAATCCCCCTAGTTAACTCTTTGAGCCTAGTTAACCTTTTCGTTTCAAAACCCACAAAACAAACACCCAATATCCACCAAAACTTTTTTTCTTAAAACCCATTTATTTTAGTAAAAAGATCGGTCATCTTGTGACGAAAAGAAATATAGTCCTTTAACCAAACAAGTTCCTCAAAAATCTTGTTTGGAAGTGTTTAGTTTACATAAATGTCACAAAAACAAGAAAGTTTTACGACAACCGATACTTTTTACGCTTTTCGCCATTTTACTAACCACTAACCCTCAAATCACCTACCTTTAGCCCACGCCTAACCCTTCTCAAAGCTCTCTTGATAATATAAAGGTCTATAGTTAAAACGGAGGAGGTTTGATCACTTGGCAAGCATATGGTAGAAGTTAGTTCCATGACGGAAACGAGCGTTATCACAAAAATACACCTTTGGCCGAGTGTTGAGTGATCTCTTGTAAGGTATGTGAACTTATATATAAATAAATGGAATTTTAAAAAGGCATGTTACGCCTAATAAATAATTTTTCTTAAAAACGTTCTAAATAAATCATGACGAATAAGATTGTAAATAACATAAAAACAAAAATTTAATAAAGATCTTGGATTCCCGACACTCAAAGACAAGCCACTAAAACTTCTCCTCCACCTATTCCATTTGGGTGTTGTTTATGCATAATGACTATTGTCTAGGTCTTGGATCGAGTTTGTGTAATTAGGGTTTGAAAGTGTTAGAATTTGAAGTATTTATGGTTCTAAAACACAAGTTCGGCCGAACTTGTGTAAAGGTAGATCAAATTCGCCCGAACTTGATCTAGCCAATCTACACTTCGCCCGAACTTGTTGCTCTATATATAGTTGTCTTTGGGTCTTTCATTGTAAGAACTTTGCATTGACGACATCGAAGCTCTGTCTGTTTGGATTCTCACTGTACTATTGATTTGAACTAATAAACCGACAATTTAAACAGTAAATCTTGTGTATTCGATTAACAAGTCACATAATTTCCGCTTATGTTGGACTTTAGATACAAATTAGGTTCCTAAGCAGTGGAGGAGCGATCCTATCAAGTGGTCTCAGAGCCATGGATACCTAATTTGCTGAGATCTACACAAGACACTCTCTATTTCTACCCATTTCTATCATTTTTCTACACTTTTTTCACATAAATGATGAACCTATGGTTAAAAATGGCTAAAATTGGAATATGTCATACATAATCACCTAATAACAAACCCTTGAAAGTTTCAGAATCAAATTCAATCAATTTCATGTCAAAAATGTCAAAAAAACTATGTTTGAGAAACAAACTTCGCTCGAACTTATACTACAAGTTCGCCGGAACTTGGCTTAAAATCATCATTTTTGTTGATTTTAACCAACTTCGCGCGAAGTTGTTGGAATTTTCAGTAAATTTTGATCAAGTTCCCCCGAACTTGTCAAAATCTTATTGAAATTTTACATAAGTTCGCCCGAACTTGATAAAAGTTAAAAATTTTTCAAAATCTCATAACAAGTTCACCGAACTTGTTCATCAAGAGAAATTTCTGAAATTTTCATACAAGTTCCCACGAACTTGTTAAAATTGAATTTGAAATTTGTTTTCTGCATAAGTTCGCCTGAACTTGTCTAATTACTAATCAATCTTCAAGTGTTTTTGAACGTGTTTTTAGTTAAAATCTTCGGTCTGTCAAGATGGATGATTTCCATAATGCTTTTGCTACGGGAACAACTCGGGCCTCTACATCAAATGCTAACGCAAATGCAAACGCGGTAAACCAGATGAATCTTGATAATGAGATGAGAACTTCGTTTAATCCACCAAAGTTGATGAGCATGGATGAGTTTGAAGGCTGGAAAGAAAAGTTCATGAACTGGGTTCAAGCGAATCATTTCTACAGTTGGCTTGCTATTCAAACCGGATATACGTGGCCAAAGGATGAGCGTGATCAAGATCTTGGATTGGTAAAGTTTACGCCAGAACATAAAGATGCATATGTAGAAAAGAAGAAAATGATCAGTCTGATACAACAATCAGCGAAAGAAGATATCTTGATCTTGCTACCTGAATGCTCGACGTCACAGATGTTGTGGAATGCACTATGTGCTAAATATCTGGGAAGTGACGAGATGATTAAAAGCAAGAAGGCTTTAATCAAGAAAGAGTTTGATATTTTCACAATGATCAAAGGCAAAACCATGAAACAGATGATCGGTAGATATTATCATTTGATGGTTCAGATGCGAAGACATGATATTCATAAAACTGATGAAGAAACGATTGATAAATTAGCAGATGCACTTCCTGAGGGGGAGTGGTCGACCTACTTGATGGTATTGAAGAATAGTCCGAGTTGGATGCATTTCAAGCTATCATATTTCATTCACAAGTTAGAAGGACATGAAATTGAGTTGCTAAAAATGGCCAAATCAAAGAATGCAAATGCTGTGCAAGATGTAGGTGTGTACTACAAAGGAGGTGTTCAGGAAATTTCGAGTCCGAAAAGTCAAACGACGTTTAGTACGAATATGAATTCTTCGAATCATTCGTTCCAAGGTCAATCAAACACTCAATCATACCCGAGTTATGATCAGAGTCCTCCAAAACAGGATATTCGAGTGCTAGTTCAAATTCTCCATTCGAGAATCAACCCAATCAGACAAATCAGACAAATCAGTCCAGTTCTGATCCAAATGTATTTTAGTGCAACATGGTAGTTAATCTGAAGAACGTTTTCCCTTAACAAGTGGCAAAACAACATATAGCACTTCTTGCAACTGTACTTGAATCATATGAAAGCTTAGTTGCAGGCAAGATCAGAAATCCAGAAATGACGGCTGAGGATTACGACCAGGTTGATGAAGAGGAATTGGAATTGATGGATATCAAGTGGAGCTTAGAATCGATTATCAGAAGAGTCACAAAGTTTGTTGCGCTTACTGGAAGAGACATTGGAAACTCAAGCAATAAGATTGGATTTGATAAGTCGAAAGTAAAGTGCTTCAAATGCAGACAAACGGGGCATTTCAAACGCGAGTGCACAAATCAAGAAGCAAGCGGCAATTAAAATCCTTTCGGAAACAACAATGACTATTACAAGAAAGCGTTGCTGTACAAGCCATATCCAAAGAGAACTCAAGTTGAAGTTCAAGATAATTCCTCAAAGCCAACCGCAAAGGCTCTAGTTGTATCTCATGAAAACGAAGGGTTTGACTAGAATAATTATATTGGAAAGAAAACTGGAGTTTCTTTGATGACAGAGATCGTGGATGAATCAGAATCAATGGTTGATGATGCAGCTCTTAAGAATGCAACCTTAGAAGAATATCTGCAAAGAATAGAGGAAGAGGAAATGATCTACCACGAGACAAAGATGAAGAACATTATCCCTCCTAACTTTCATTCTAGTTTTGCAGGTTGCTTTGGAAAGACATCGCAAGAGCAAGTGGTTGAAGAAAAGAAGAGATCGAGGAGGTCATTGATGTCACAAAGGAGATGAACGAAGAAAATCTCACAAAGATTGCTGACAAAGCCATGATGGCAAATCTGAAACAGGTGGGTTGGTGATTGAAAAGGAAGTTGTGAAAGTTGTGGAGGTTGAAAAACGAAGTGCACAAAACCTTGTGAGCAATATGTTGAGAAATCTCAAATCATAAGCGAGCTAAATGTGCATAACGAAAATTTTAGATACGATTATTGCACAATGAAAGAAGCTTATGATAAGATGAAAGGCACTTATTGCAATGTTGAAAAAGCTAATTTAGAACAAGGTGCCATAATAAGAATGCTAAAAGCAACGGTATTTGAAAAACAAGAAGCAATTAATATGTATATAAACACCATTGCTGAAACAAAACAAGAGCTTCAAGATATGAAAATTGAAACTGAACGAGTAAGACAACTTTTGCTCAGTTATACAACAAAGGCTTATGTCGTCGATCATATTCTTCCAACGATTTCGTCGGAGGAAAATGATATGAAGCCAAAAGGTAAGAAGCGTGGAGAGTATAGCAATGTTCCACCTCCATTGTGCGCAAGTTATTGTCGCAAGAAAATGGATGGTATTGAAAAGGCAATTAACATAACACTTTTATCAGAAACAAATGATAAATTGCTTGAGAACATAGATGTAGTCTACACGACATCTAATGATGACAGTGAAGCAGTCGTGAAAAATATGGTTGAAAATGTTTTGGGAAATGATTTTGATGATGGCAGCTTTGAGAGCACCAACTCAAGTTTGAATAGTTCTGAATCACAATCCAAAAATGACGATACATCTTCAGAAAATAGCCTAAGTGATGATCCAAATGTTGTGATGTACAAAGTTAAGGATTCTGATAGATTATATTTTGATGATAGTTTTCCGATTCGAAATGTAAGAAAAGATCAAATCGATAAATTATTCAAACTTGTTGAAGTGTCATCAGATGATTTGAATAGAAATGAGAAAAAGTTTACTCAAAACCCAAGAAAAACTATAACAACTACCGAAGGAATGGTGGTGATTTTCCTAAGAATAGGAGAGCGGGTTTGGGTTTAGAGGTAGAAGATGAACTGAAAAAGAAACAAAAGTCACCATTTCACAAATATAAGAATAAAAACATGAAATTCGTGTTTGGGACTAACACGGTTCAGGAAGAAGTTTCGATTGGAAAGCAATCGAACGATGAGTTTAAGAAGGAAAAGGAACTTCGTGATAAGGCTAAACCCACAAGTGGAGTAAAACCCATGAATGGACATTCTACTGATACTCGGACTTGCTTCAAATGCAATGAAGTTGGTCACATTGCTCGCAAGTGTCCGAAATCAAAGCCTACGTATCACCGAAGAAAAACAACTTCAGATGATGAGAAACTTAAGCGCCCAAAGATCGTAAAGCCAATCACGATCCTAAAACGAAATAATGAATCTAACATTGAAGTGAAACCTAAAAGTGAACCTAAAATTGAGAAATCAACTTTTGAAAAAGGTGAAACTTCTAAATCAAATAAGAACAAATATTCAAAGTTTTACATCAAAAAAGCTCGAATGAAATCTCAATCATGGGTTGCAAAGAGAACATCATCATCATCATATAAAGGTACAAAGATAACTATTGCATCAGTCAAGAATGAAAATGTCAATGACACTAAGACTGATCAGAAGTTACCGAATGTTGATTTGCAAGTTCCTACTTATGACATCCTGATTCCACCCAAGACCGGAAAGGCTTGCGTTTCCCTCTTTAAATAGTTTCTTTGCATGTGTAGGGGCTCCAAAGATCCATCTTGTCAAAGTGGATTAGGATAGCGGAGCTTCACGTCACATGACTGGGATGCGTGCCTTGCTCTTCGATATTAAACAATCAATGGAGGGTACGTGGGATTCGCGGGTAATCAAGGAGGTAGAATCGTTGTAGAGGGAAAGTTATCTAATGGTGTGGTGTCATTTGATAAGTTCAACTATATCGCTGAGCTGGAGAACAATCTTCTTAGTATTTCTCAGATCTATGATAAGCAGTTTACCACCCACTTCAACGACAAGGAGTGCATGATTATTAAACCGGGCTTCAAGATTCCAGAATAATGGATTCTCATGCGTGCTCATCGCGAGAATGGTCTTTATGTACTAGATTTGAGCATTACTACTACTTCGAAGTCGGCTCAATGTTTCGTAACAAAGGCCACAGAGAAGGAATCAATTCTTTGGCACAGAAAGATGGGTCCTATACACCTCAGAAAGATGAATCATCTGGTTCACAATGATTTAGTTGAAGGAGTGAATCTTAAAAGCTTTCACATGACTGATAATTGTCTGGAATGCAAGAAAAGAAAGTAGGTTAAAAAGTCTCATCCAAAGAAGATTCTTAACTCCATCAAATTGCCGCTCGAAAGACTGCATATGGATCTTTTCGGTCCAGTGAATGTTCGTTGTATATCTGGAGATCTTTATTGTCTTCTCGTCCCTGATGATTATTCTAGGTTTTCATGGGTCGTCTTCCAAGAGAGCAAAGACGAAATGTTCAATAATCTCATGATCCTCTTCAGGAAGATTGAAAATCTGTACCATCTCCCTATTAGACGAATCCAAAGCGATAACGGTACATAATTAAAAAAACGCCCGAATGAAAGAATTTTGTAACGACAAAGGCATCTTATACGAATTCAGTGCTCCATACACTCCGCAACAAAATGGAGTGGCTGGGAGGAAGAACAGAATGCTAATAGAAACAGCAAGAACTATGCTTGCTGATTCAAAGCTTCCTGTCAGCTTCTGGAGTGAAGCAGTCGCAGCAGCATGCTATACATTGAACAGAGTCTTGACGTTCAAACCTACCAAGAAGACTTGCTTTGAATTTCTAAACCGAAAGAAACACAATCTAAAATATTTAGAAGCGTTTGGCGCACCTTGTACAGTCATTGATTCAGACAGAAAGTTTGGTGCCAAATCGATAGATGGTTTCTTTGTCGGCTACACAAGTCCACTCAAGAGAGTATATCTTCCAAGTTTGAGAAGAGTGGTAGAAGCACAGCACGTCGATTGTTTTCGATATACAAATCCAACTCAAAGAGTAGGCAATGCTTGGTTGTTCAATTATAGTGAATTGTGGAAATCATTTGACTTGCCTGAAGAGCCTTCTAAAGAAGATATTGCAGTGTTACATTATCTACATCAGTCAGCTAATCAAGAGCAGATTATCAGACCAATAGTGGTTAATCAACCAACTGTTGGATCATCTTCTTCTGGTACAGGTCCAAGCAATAGCGGTGTTCAAGAAACTCATGCAGAACAAGTGACACCGGCTACAGAATCAGTAAATGCTACAATGGAACCCAATCTTTCTCAAGCACATACTTCTGACTCTGACGAGGCTCTGACGTTTGATGATGATGGAGAATCTTCTTCTGACAAAGAATCTGAGCAGATCACAAGTATGTTGAATCAATCTGCTGGCCTAAGTACTCGAAATGAAACGTCTTCTAGTGCTCCTACAGTTGAGTCAGTGGTTGATCTAAATATTACTAATCACGAGAATACTGTTGATGTTCCAAGTGAGGTGATACCGAGATCTTATTCATACCACCTATCAAATTCCATAATTGGAGAATTGCAATCTGGTGTTAGAACGAGGAGCCAGATCAACAAAGCTTTGAGTTGTTTCTATACTCGAGTAGCTCCGACTCAAGAGTATTGCTATTATTCATGCTTCATATCCCAGATTGACTGAAGAATGTTGCTGAAGCTTTGGGGATGAAAATTGGGTACTTGCGATGCAAGAAGAATTATTACAGTTCGAAAAGCTAGGGGTATGGAAGCTTGTTGACCTTCCGGAGAATCAAAGGCAATAGATACTAAATGGGTCTTCAAGTGCAAGCGCGATGATCGTGGAGTGATAGTGCGCAACAAAGCTTGGCTCGTTGTCAAAGGATTCCGTCAACAAGAAGGAATTGACTATACAGAAGTATATGCACCAGTAGCACGTTTGGAGTCAATACGAATTTTCCTTGCATTTGCTGCTTGGAAGGATTTAAAGTGAATCAATTAGATGTAAAATCAGCTTTTCTATAAAGTAAGCTACGAGAGAAAGTGTACGTCGGCAACCACCACATTTGTCGATCCGCTAAACAAAAAGAAAGCCTATCTTCTGGATAAAGCACTGTACGGTTTGCATCAGGCCACGAGAGCCTGGTACGAGACGTTATCTCAACATCTCGTTGGCAACGACTTTATTAGAGGAATAGTGGATAGTACGCTATTTTACCAGAGAAGTTGGAAGTCATCTTATTATCGTACAAATTTATGTGGATGACATTATTTTTGGTTCGACAAATGATGATCTTTGCAAAGAGTTTGAAAAAATCATGAAGAAGAAATTCGAGATGAGCTCTATGGGTGAAATGAAATTCTTCCTCGGATTGCAAGTTGATCAGTTGCCAGGTGATATTTTTATCCACCAAACCAAGTATGTTCATGATATCTTGAAGAAGTTTGAGATGGATAGCACGAAGCCGTTATCTACTCCACTAGCACTCAATCATGGAATTTACATTGATGAAACCGGAACCAAATTTGATGATACTCTTTACAGGTCGATGATAGGATCACTTATGTATCTGACGGCATCTCGCCCGGATATCATGTATCCTACCTGCCTGTGTGCACGTTATCAGTCTAGTCCCAGAACATCTCACATGCAGATCGTGAAGCGAATCTTCAGATACTTGAAGGGATGTCCAAGCACCGGCTTGTGGTATCCAAAGAATGACAACTTCGATCTGACGGGATATGCTGACTCTAATTTCGGTGTTGACAAATCGAATTCAAAGTCTACGACGGCCGGTTGCCAGTTCTTTGGAACTCGATTAGTAACTTGGCATTGCGAGAAACAAACCATGGTCTTTCTCTCTACTTGTGAGGCTGAGTACATCTCGGCTTCTAGTTGTTGTTCACAAATTTTGTGGATACAACAACAGATGAGAGACTATGGATTGCAAATTCTTGACACTCCATTATATGTAGATAATAAGGCAGCAATCGACATAACAAAAAATCCAGTTTATCACTCTCGAACAAAACAATCGAGATTCGCTACCATTTTATTCATGATTGCTACGAAAAAAGATTGGTACGAATTGAGAAAATCCACACGGATGAACAAAAAGCTGATTTTTATACCAAACCTTTTACTCTTTCACGGTTTAAATACTTAATGACGCTTAACGGTATGAAAAATTTGTTGACAGGTGCGAATGCATAGGTTGAATATGGATCGCACGACGAGTTCTCGTGATCCTCATTGGTTTGTTACCTTTTCGGTTTAGAATTTCTTAAAACTAAAATAAAAAATATGTTTTTTATTTTAGGGGGAGAAATGACACTAGAAAATACAAAAACATATGAAAAACCAAAAAGTACAAAACCCTAAAAAAGACAAAAAGAATTTTGTGTCAAAAAGGAAATGATAGTACATCAGTGGACTATCATAGTATGCTAAGGATTTGTAAAGTTTAAAAAGTATAAACAAGTCTTACTGTGGATGTGTCGATAGACTTTACACATTCAGTAAATTGTTTCCGGGATATAAACTAAATTTTACAACTGTTTAAACTTGTGGATTAACATCTCTCGGATATATGGACTTAGTACTCCGAAATTTCGTTTGAGAGATTGCCTGATTCTGAGATACGGGGTCTTTATAGATGATTGATATCTGGGGTATTATACAAGTTCTTCTAATTTTGCGGAAGCAATAGCCTAGAACTTCTATAATGCTTTTGCTAAAAAACCCAAAACTGCAGCAAAATTGAAAGAATCGAAAGATCTTGTTGGGATTGAACCCTACAAAAGAACAGATGATAAAATTCCAAAACAGGTCTGAACTATATGATCCAGAATAAACAGTGCTTTGAATTACAACTTCCCTCAATGGCAAGATATCTAACATCTGATAGTTCTAACATCTGCTCTTGGTGTAGGACCGATCCTCGATACTAAGGAACCTAAATTTGATATCTAACGTCCATAATAGCAGAAATATTACGTCGTGTTTACCAATAGACAAGAATTAATCAGTTTAACATCTGTTTTATTGATCAAACGTCAAGAGTACAAACTGACAGAGATTCGCCTCCAAAATGCCAAAGTTACGAATGAATGAGGCAAGCTAGGTATTTATAGCTGCACAAGTCCGCTCATGGATGATGTAAGTTTGCCCGAACTTGCCTTAGCAAGTTCGACCGAACTTGTCTCAACACTAAGCTCATCGGCGAACTTGGCTAACCTTCACATAAATACTACAAACCACTAGCCTATCCAGCTCTATTCTATACAGACTCGATATAAGACTAAGACATGGACATTATGCACCAACAGACTCCCCCTTGGATATCGTCTTCGTCCTGTATCAGTCTTCAAATCTCTGTCTTCGTATAAACTTTAACGCACATGACCGAAGAAGTTTTTGTACGGCTTCTTTCGACGCCCTTGTTTAGGATCCGGCGTCTAGTCTGTAGGAGGCACTTTGTTTATGTGCTGAAACCTTTTAATTTTCATATGTTTTTGTATTTTCCTAAATATTTCTCCCCCTAAAATCAAAAAACATGTTTTTGGATTTTAATTTTTAAGAAATACTAAACTAGAAAGATATTTACAAACCATACAAACCAATGCGGATTACGTGAATTTGTCATTCGATCCGTATTCAACCTCAGCTTCCGCACCTGTAAGCAAATTTTTAATACCGTTAAGCCGCATTAGATATTTAAATCTTGTTAATGGAAATGTTTTGGTATAAAAATCAGCCCTTTGTTCATCGGTGTGGTTTTTTCTATTCGAACCAATTTCTTTTCGTAACAGTCAGAATGAAATGGTATCGAATTTCAACGTGTTTTGTACGTGAGTGATGAACCGGATTTTTAGTTATATTGATGACTGCTTTGTTATCTACAAATAAAGGTGTGTCAAGAAACTGCAGACCATAATCCCTCATCTGTTGCTGAATCCAGAGGATTTGAGAACAACAGCTGGAAGCAGAAATGTATTCCGCTTCACAGGTTGAGAGAGAGACCGTGGTCTGTTTCTTACACTGCCACGTTACCACACGTGTGCCAAAGAACTGGCATCCTGCAATTGTAGATTTCGAGTTCAGTTTGTCCACTCCGAAGTCTGAGTCAGCGTATCAAGTGAGATCAAAATTGTCGTTCTTGGGGTACCACAGACCGGTGCTTGGGCAACCTTTCAAGTAACGAAAGATGTTGGGGCATAATGTCTATGTCTTAGTCTTATATCGAGTTTGTATTGTATAGAGCTGAATAGGCTAGGTTATGAAGTATTTATGAAGTGTCTTAGCCAAGTTCGCCCATAAGCATGTAAAATATGCATGTTCGGCCGAACTTGCTTATGCAAGTTCAGGCGAACTTGCACCTACTTGGGCCGAACTTGTAATGCTATAAATACCTAGCTTGAGTGTCTCATTTGTAACTTTGGCATTGTAGAGGCGAAGCTCTGTCAGTCTGTATCCAGAACGTTTGATCAATAAAACTGACGTTTAATTGATTAATTCTTGCCTATTGGTAGCACGACGTAATATTTCAGCTATTATGGATGTTAGATATCAAATTTAGGTTCCTAAGCATCAAGGATCGGTCCTACAAGTGGTATCAGAGCTAGAACAACCTGATTTGATAGTATCAAGACAAGAACACTTCTATATCTATTCCATTCTTCTTTTTTCTTAACTTTTGATCACAAAATGAAGAATTCATGGTCAATATCTTTTGAATTTTTAATATATCATGTAAAATACAACAAAGATAAACCCTTGAAAGATTGGAGACCAAATTCAACCGAATTCATGTCGAAATATTGAAAAAAACCATGTTTTTGAAAACCCTTAGGAACGAACTTATTGGCCATGTTCGGCCGAACTTGCCCTAAAACATCACTTTTCAAGTGATTTTTTAGTAAGTTCGCCCGAACTTAGGTATTTTTTTGAGGAAATTTAGTCAAGTTAGCTCGAAGTTACGAAAGTTTCACGGATTTTACATCAAGTTCGACCGAACTTGTGTAATATCTAAGAGATTTTTAGTAAGTTCGCCCGAACTTACCTAGCATTTCATCAAAATTCTGTTGATAAGTTCGCTCGAAGTTCTGTGTGTTTTCTCAATGATTGTCAAGTTCGACCGAAGCCATACAATTTTTCAAACCAATCTAACAAGTTCGACCGAACTTGTTAGAAAATCTGAGAATTCTTCATTTGTCACTACAAGTTCGACCGAACTTGTAGTAGGACTAATTGTTATCAAAGTTTTTGAAAAATTTTCAGCGTACACATTTCGTTATTCACGATGGAAGATCAACTAAGAGCTTATATGTCCGGAGCTAGCTCGTCAAACGCAAACGTGATTAATCAAGTCAATCTTGATAACGAAATGGGAACGACCATCAAACCGCCCAAGCTAATGAGCATGGACGAATACGAAGCATGGAAAGAGAAATTTACCTACTGGGTTCAAGCCATGCACTTCGCTGGCTGGGTATCAATTGAAAGAGGCTACACTGTTCCGGTAGATGAGCATCAACAAGTTCTTGAGAAGTACAACTACTCGACAGCACAGAGAGACGAATATATCGCCGAGAAAAAGATGATCAGTCTCATCCAACAGTCAGTCAAAGAAGATATTCTGATTCTGTTACCAGAGTATACTACAGCAAGAGAACTTTGGTTGTCGTTACAGAAGAAATACCAAGGCAGTGCTGAAATGATCAAAAGCAAGAAGGCTCTCATTCTAAAAGAATTCGATATCTTCAGCATGTTAAAGAATGAGACCATTAAGCAAATGATTGAGCGTTTCTGTCACCTCAAAGTGCAAATGCGAAGACACGGTCTTGAGAAGACGGAACAAGAATACATCGAAAAACTTGCTGATGCACTACCAGAGGGTGAATGGACTACGTGTTTGATGGTTCTGAAGAATAGTGATAAGTGGGATTTCTTCAAGTTGTCAACGTTTATCGATAAACTCGAAGGCCACGAAATGGAGCTTCTGAAGATAGCGAAGTCAAAGAACGCTAATGTTGTTCAAGACATCGGCTTGTACTACAAAACCGGAATGCAAAATAACATTTCGAGTCCAAAAACTGGAACTGCTTTTAGTGCAAACATGAATGCTTCTCCACAGAATCAGAACCATTCACAGCCTCAGTATGACCAAAGTCCACAAAGTTCTTACTCGAGCACTGGTTCAAATTCAACATTTCAAAGTCAAGCAAATCAGAACCAACAACAAAGTTCTGATCCGAATGTTTACAAATGCAACATTGCAGTGAATTTGAACAATGTTGTTTCAGAAGAAGTTGAAAAACAACATATGTCACTACTTGCTACCGTCTTAGAGTCTTATGAATGTCTTGTTGCCAGTAAGATCGGAAACACCAGGTAGACGAGGAAGAACTCGAACTAATGGACATCAGATGGTCCTTAGCTTCGATCATCAGGAGAGTGACAAAGTTCGTTGCACTCACAGGCCGTGACATAGGAAACTCCAGTAACAAATTGGGTTTTGACAAATCCAAAGTCACGTGCTTTAGATGTCGACAAAAGGGACATATTAATAGAGGGTGTAAGAACATCGAATCAACTGGAAATCAAAGTCCTTTCGGAGGAGGGAATGAATATTACAAAAGGGCACTTCAATATAAACCTTTCCTGAAGAAAACTCAAGTTGAGATCCAAGAAAAGCCAAACAGTAGTACCACGGAGAAAGCCATGGTTGCATCCACAGAAGATGACGGTTTTGACTGGAACTCTTATATTGGGAAAAAGACCGGAGTTGCTTTGATGGCGGAGATAGTTGAAGATAATTCTGCAGAGGAAGCAGCAGCGGCAGCAGCAGAAGCAGCAGCTTTCGAACAAGCTATTCTAGAACAATACTTGCATCAACAGCAGGAAGAAGAGGAATATATCCATATGCAGAGACAAGGAATTTTATCCTCTAATTCTTGTGACAGATTTGCAGGTCACTTTGATGGAAGCACGAAAGAACAAGTGGTTGAGGAGAAAAAGATTGATGAAGTGATCATTGATGTCACTCAAGAAATGAAAGTTGAAAACCTCAAGGACATGGCAGATAAAGCTTTAATGGCAAATCTAACCAAGGTAGGTCCAGAGGTAAAGGTTGTCGAGAAAGAAGTTGTCAAAGTACAAGTTGTAGAGGTTGAGAAACCTTATACAAAATGTACTGAACCTTGTGTCGAATGTGCTGAAAAATCAAAGATCATCGCTGAAAACAATGTGCATAACGATTTGTTAAAATATGAATATCGCACAATGAAAGACGCGTATGATAAAATGAAAAATGATTATGGCAGACTCGACCGAAATAACATCGAACAACATGATAATATAAGAATGTTGAGTGGTACAGTAATGGATAAACAAAGAGCAATTAACATCTATATCAACACCATTGCTGAAATCAAACAACAACTTAAAGACATGACAATCGAAACTGAAAGAGTTCGACAATTGTTAAGAAGTTATACCACTAACGCGTATGTTATTGATCACATTCTTCCGACAATCTCAACGGAAGAAAAACCTAAAAAGAAAGAGGGCAAAGAATATAGCAATGTTCCTCCACCCCTTTGCGAGAAATACTGTGTTAAATCTGCAAACGGGATGGACAAGGCACTCAATGTTGAATTACTTTCTGAAAAGAAAGACGAGTTGCTAGAGAACATTGATATAGTCTATGTTAAATCTGATGATGATAACAACGCTGTGGTTAACAAAGTGGTTGAAAATGTTTTAAGTGATTCTGATGATGGCAGCATCAAAAGCGCCAACTCGAGTTCAAAGAATTCTGATTCACAATCTGAAAATGACGATAAGTCGTCAGAAGATGGTCTAAGTGATGATCCTAATATTGTAATGTACAAAATTAAGGATTCAGATAGACTATACGTTGATGATAGCTTCCCGATTTAGAACGTGAAGGAAGAATTGCTTGACAAATTCTTTAAACTCATGGAAGTCACATCAGAGGAATTGGTAATCAATGAACGAAAATTCTATTCCAAAACTAAAAGAAACAATTATCAAAGAAACGGTGGTGATCATCCGGAAAACCGGAGAGCGGGGTTGGGTTTAGAAGAAGAAACTAATGAATCTGTAAAGAAACCGTCACCATTTCATGAATATAAAAACTAAAACATGAAGTTTGTATACGGGACGAGTACAGTTCATGAAGAGAGTTTGATTGGTAAACAATCAAATGATGAATTCAAGAAGGAGAAAGAAATTCGAGATAAAGCCAAGGCTACAAGTGGTGTCAAAACTTCAAGTAGGGTAAAACCACCGGTTAAAGGACATCCACTTGATAATCGAACATGTTTCAAGTGCAATGAAATTGGTCATTTGGCACGACAATGTCTGAAATCAAAACCGGCTTATCTTCGAAGGAAAGAAGATTCAAATATTGTTAAACCAAAGCAACCAGTGTTTGCAAAACCTGTAAAGATTCTAAAACGAAATGAATCAAAACCAGAAGTTAAAACAAAGTCTGAAAAGACTTTTGAAAATTCCATTTTCGAAAAAGGTGAAACTTCTAGGTCTAATGAAAACAAGTTTGACATCAAAAAGGCTAATATCAAATCTCAAACTTGGATTGCCAAGAAAAGGTCAACAACATCTGGTGTTGTTAAATCTGAGCTAGTAAAGACTGACAACACAAAAGAATCAAAGTCTGAAATCACTAAGTCTGAGCAGGTGAAGACTAGTGAGAATGTGAAAGAAATTAAAACAGAAATCAAGAACGATAATGTCAAATCTGTAAACGATAAGAAAAAAGTGAAGTTTTCAAACATTAACATTGTTGAGACAGATGATGAATTTGATTTTGATGATGATGATGTAGATGAGTTTGAATATGCTTTTGATGATGGTTATCCAGTAAAACCCAAGACCAAGAAGGCTTGGGTAGAGCTTTTCACCTAATTTCTGAATTTTGTAGGGGCTCCAAAGATCAGTACTTTCAAAGTGGATTTTGGATAGTGGAGCGTCCAGACACATGACGGGAATGAAAGCATTGCTATTCGATATTAAAGCTATCATTGGTGGATATGTTGGATTTGCAGGAAATCAAGTTGGAAGGATAGTTGCCGAGGGAAAACTCTCCAATGGGGTAGTTTCATTTGATCGCGTGAATTATTTTGCAGAACTTGAGAAAATCTTCTGAGTATATCGCAGATTTGTTACAAGAAATTTACAAGCCATTTCAACGACAAGGAGTGTATTATCTTGAAGCCGGGTTTCAAAATTCCAGATGAGTGGATTCTGATGCGAGCACCGCAAGAGAATGATTTATATGTTCTTGATATGGGTGTTGCTACCACTTCATCACAATTAGCACAATGTTTTGTCTCAAAGGCTACTGAAAAAGATTCTATTCTTTGGCATCGTAAGATGGGGCATATTCATTTGCGAAAAATGAATTTCTTGGTTCATAATGATCTTGTAGAAGGCGTAAATCTTTGAAGTTTTTAGATGTCTGATCATTGCTTGGAATGCAAAAAGGGAAAGCAGATCAAGAAATCGCATCCGAAGAAAATTCTAAACTCAATCAAGTTGCTATTAGAACGTCTCCACATGGACTTATTTGGTCCTGTAAATGTTCGAAGCATATCAAGAGACTTATATTGCTTGGTCGTGACAGATGACTATTCCAGATATTCGTGGGTATTCTTTCAAGAATTAAAAGACGAAACGTTCGAGAACTTGGTTATTCATTCAAGAAACTCGAGAACATTTATCATCTACCGGTCAGACGAATTAGAAGTGACAATGGCACAGAGTTTAAGAATAACAAAATGAAGGAATTCTGCAACGCAAAAGGGATTCTGCACGAGTTTAGTGCTCCCTATACTCCACAGCAAAACGGAGTTGCTGAACGGAAGAATCGAACTTTGATTAAAACTGCGAGAACCATGCTTGCAGATTCTAAACTTCCTATCAGTTTCGGGAGTGAAGTGGTTGCTGCGGCTTGCTACACGCTAAATAGGGTTCTCACTGTCAAACCAACAAAGAAAACATGTTTTGAGATGATAAACCGACGGAAGCCAAATTTGAAGTTCTTGGAACCATTCGGTGCTCCATGTACCGTAATAGACCAAGATGGAAAATTCGGAGCTAAATCTCTCGAAGGTTTCTTTGTCGGATATGCGAGTCTGTTGAGAAGAATATATGTTCCTTCATTGGGAAAGGTTATTGAAGCACAACACGTGGATTGTTTCAACTACACGGATCCTATTCAAAGGAAAGGTGACGCGTGGCTGTTTAAGTATCAAGACCTTTGGAAGTCATTTGACTTGCCCAAAGAACCAACTGATGAAGAAGTTGCAGCGTTATATTATCTTCACCAGTCAGCGAATCAAGAACAAATTGTTGGACCAATTATGGTTAATCAACCCACGTTGGACCCATCTTCTTCTAGCACAAGTTCAAACAATAGTGGTGTTCCGGCTAGAAATGTTTCTGAAACATTATCAACACCAACTAATCTTCCAACAAATGCCTCTACTGAACCAGTGAATAGAACAACGGAGCCCAGTATGCCTCAGAATCAAGATTCCGATTCAGATGAAGCACAAACATTAAATGCTGATGGGGAATCATCTTCTTCAGATGAAGAAGTGGAGCAGATAACAAGTCTTCTTAATCAATCTGCAGTCCTGAACAACAGAAATGAAGCTTCATCAAGCTCTCCAAACATTGAATTGGTTGTTGATCTCAACATCATGAATCAACAAAACTCAGTAGATGTTCCAAGTGAAGAATTGCCACGATCATATTCTTATCATCCGTAAAAAAATATTATCGGAGAACTTCAAACTCGTTTTAGAACTCGAGGGCAAATTAATAAAGCACTCAGTTGTTTCTACACACGCGTTGCTACAACCCAGAACTATTGTTTCTATTCATGTTTATCTCTCAGATTGAGCCTAAGACAGTTAATGAAGCTTTAGCCGATGAAAACTGGGTACAAGCAATGCAAGAAGAATTATTGCAGTTTGAAAAGTTGGGTGTGTGGAAGCTTGAAGACTTACCAGAAAATCAGAAAGCAATTGATACAAAATGGGTCTTTAAGTGTAAATGTGATGATAGAGGGGTTATTGTTCGTAACAAAGCTAGGCTTGTTGTCAAGGGATTTCACCAGCAGGAAGGGATAGACTACATGGAAGTCTATGCACCAGTAGCTCGATTGGAATCTATTCGAATTTTTCTAGCTTTCACATCATGGAAAGGATTTAATGTCTATCAATTGGATGTCAAATCGACTTTTCTGTATGGCAAATTACGCGAGAAGGTGTACGTTGGACAACCACCGGGGTTTGTCGATCCACTTAACAAGAAGAAAGCGTACCTACTGGATAAAGCTCTTTATGGTCTACACCAAGTCCCGAGAGCTTAGTACGAGACATTATCGCAACATCTCGTCGGAAACGGCTTTATCTGAGGAACTGTGGATAGTACTCTTTTAACCAGAGAAGTTGATGGCCATCTAATAGTTCAAATCTACGTTGACGACATCATCTTTGGATCTACAAACGATAGTCTCTGCAAGGAGTTTGAGGGAATCATGAAAAAGAAATTCGAAATGTCCTCGATGGGCGAAATGAAGTTCTTTCTTGGTTTGCAAGTAGATCAGCTTCCGGATGGTATTTTCATTCACCAGACTAAGTATGTTTACGACATCTTGAAGAAGTTTGGAATGGAAAGCTTGAAGCCTCTATCTACGCCTCTTGCTCTAAATCATGGCATTTGTGTTGACGAGACTGGAGCCAAAGTTAATGAGACGTTATACAGATTGATGATTGGATCGCTGATGTATTTGACGACATCGCGCCCAGATATTACGTATCCGACCTGCCTATGCGCCAAATATCAGTTAAACCACAAGGATCTTACACATGCAGATTGTGAAGCATATCTTTAGATATCTGAAAGGATGCCCAAGCACCGGCTTGTGGTACCCGAAGAACGACAATTTCGATCTCACAGGCTATGCTGATTCCGATTTTGGTGTAGATAAGTTGAACTCAAAGTCAACTACAGCGGGACGCCAGTTCTTCAGAACTAGAATGGTAACCTGGCAGTGTAAGAAAACTACTACGGTCGCTCTCTCTACCTGTGAAGCTGAGTATATCTCGGCCTCCAGCTGTTGTTCACAGATTCTGTGGATTCAACAGCAGATGAGAGACTATGGTCTGCAATTTCTAGACACTTCGCTGTATGTTGATAACAAGGCAGCCATCGATATAACTAAAAATCCGGTTCATCACTCACGCACAAAACACATTGAAATTCGTTATCATTTCATTCGTGATTGCTATGAAAAGAAATTGGTACGAATAGAAAAAATCCACACCGACAAACAAAAGGCTGATTTTTATACCAAACTATTTTCATTGTCACGGTTTAAATACTTGCTGAGAATTAATGGTATGAAAAATTTTCTTACAAGTGCGGATGCGGAGGTTGAATACGGATCGGACGACGAGTTCGCGTGATCCACATTGGTTTGTAAATACCTTTCTACTTTAGAATTTTGTTAACAACTAAAATCCAAAAAGATGTTATTGATTTTAGGGGGAGTAATGTTAGAGAAAATACAAAAACATTCGAAAATTTTAAAATCCAAAAACATATAAAAATTCAAAATGTACAAAAACATTGAAAAAGACAAAAAGAATTCAATGTCATAAAAGGAAATGATAGTACATCAGTGGACTATCACAGTATGCTAAAGAAATGTAAAGTTTAAAAGTGATAAACGAGTCTTACTATGGATGTGTCGATAGGCTTAACACGTTCAGTAAACTGTTTTCGAGATATAAACTAAATTTTACAACTGCTTAATCTTGTGGATTAACACATCTTGGATATATGGACTTAGTACTCCGAAATTTCGTTTGAAAGATTGCCTGATTCTGAGATACGAGATTTTTATAGATAGTTGATATCTGGGGTATTATACAAGTTCTTCTGATTTTGCGGAAGCAATGGCCTAGAACTTCTATAATAGTTTCTCTATAAACCTTCAAATTGCATGCAATATTGAAAAGTATCAAAATATATAATCATATGCGATGCTGAAAAGATTCCTCAAGTGGAACACACCTTAAAGACGAACCTTCATCTCTTTGTCTGTACGGTAGTACTAACCTGAGCTCTCAAGGTCTCGCACAACCCAGATGCAGATATCAATTACGCTATATTCACATGTAAGATGAAATCTAGGGAATCTGGATACGGAAGTAAATTCAAGAAGTGAGAACCACAGATAAGTCAAGTTTCATTAATACTACCTTAACATATCTTGAAACAGTTGAGAAATGTGGTAAAGTTTAAGTTGATAAATATATCGACAATCTAGGTAAACAAGTTTAAAACTTAAAGTCATTTAAAGGTCAACGGTACTGGTGATATGTCTCAATCAACTGATATGATCCTTAGACACGAATTCACAAAAATATATCTATAAATATGTTTGTACATAGTTTACATTGCTTATTTCATTTATTTCATCTTTACAGATTAAAATCAAAAAGATTTTCGGTGAGTCTTAGCATAAACTTACAAAAATACAAAAATATTTTATTGTTTTCAGGAAACCAATGTTGGAGAACGGATCTTTGAAGTCTGTTAAGATGCTAGAACTGGTGGGAATCTCTTTGACAGCGGGCTGGGGCTAATCTGTTAAATCTGAAAAGATAAAACGATGAAAAGTTCATTGATTTGAAACTTTGATTTTGAAAATATCAACAGTTTGTTCGTAACGGGTCAAACCGGGGTCATTAACTTGGACTCGGCAGACAAATCGGTTAACCAAGGTCATTAGCTTGGAGTTGTTCAACTGAGTGGATTTTCATAACTGGTAAAAAGTTGGAAAGATCACGGGTTAAAATGAAAAATTGAAAAATTTGAAAAAGTTGAAATTTTGAAGTTTGGCAAGTTCGGCCGAACTTGCTAAACAATTCAATGTTTATCAATCAGCAAGTTCGACCGAACTTACAGATGGCTAATTGATTGTTCTTATAATAAGTTCGCTCGAACTTGCTCTGGGCCTTCATGATGGGCTTAGCAAGTTCGCCCGAACTTGACATGGTATAAATACCATTCAAGTTCGGCCGAACTCATTTACCTGTTATCAGAAACACTTGAGCGAACTTGAGCTTTTAGAGAACTTAAGTGAAATTGGCATTTGTATACCGTTATAGTGTCCAAATCAAGATTGTTTTTGGTGATTTTCACACCAATCACAATGGCAGAGGTTTAAAATTGTGATAAAATTGTGTATTGACCGTAAACAAACCAAACAGATCTGAAATCGTTAAAATCTGATAGTTAAAGATGTTATTGGACAAAATTGAACATAGATCTTTGATCTATACTTAAAATCGACCATGAAATTGATTGAACTGAAATGCACTTTTGCATGTTTGAACAAGTTGGGTCTTTTGGAGAAGACGACAAGTTCGGCCGAACTTGTTGTCAAGTTCGATCGAACTTGTCCAAAACATAATTACAAAATCCAGAAGTAATCTTTGACCGAACTTGATTATAAAAGTCTGAATGATGATTATTACAAGTTCGCCCGAACTTGCATTAATATCTTGTGAATAAAACTGATTAACATGCATTCTCGACCGAACTTGTTGTTAAGAAATTTTGGATTGGTTTAAGTGTAAGTTTGCCCAAACTTATATATAGAACATGTAATTGATCCATGTTTGGGCGAACTTAGTTAAAGCAAAGTGTTATAACAGATATATCAAGTTCGCCCAAACTTGATATAAATGTTAGAAAATTTTGTAATTTTTTTCTCGAAACGCATGCTAATTGTTTTGCGTCGTTTTTCAGGCACAGGTTCCAGCGCGTGTTATCTCGATTGAGTTTTCTAAAACTCACAATACATGCATCATGCTTGATAAGACAATGTGTCCGTCGCTGAAAGAATATGACAGTATTTTGAAGTTTCTTGAAGATAGTCATATTCGTCGTGCAATTACTGAGCGCACCGTATCATATTGTTCTCATATTGTTCAATTCTGGATGAACGTGAGTCTAAGCGCTGACGAGAAGACAATTTCTTCTACAGTACAAGTTGGTGATGAGCTAAAGCCGATCACAGTAATCGAAGGTGATATCCGAAGGATTTTGGACCTCAAAGACAAAGAAGACGATCCGATTCATATAGACGAAAAGATGGTTCGCAGATGCTTTTTCCGCATGGGCTACAAAGGAAGTGTAAATAAGCCGACGCTAAAGAAAGGGGAAGTGCCTAACCCCTACAAGCTTCTGATTCATGCGTTGATTCATACATTTAGCCATCACAAAGCCAGTTTGGATGATGTACATGATTATTTGGCTAGCATGGCAACGACGCTTATTTTGAAAAAGTCGTTCAACGTTTCGAAGTTAGTTTTCACTCACATGTCGAAGAACATGGATGATTCGAGATTGTGTCTTTATCCGAGGTTTATTCAGATGTTGATTGATGAAAAGTATGCCAACATTGCTCGAGATCCGAATGACGTGCTTTATCTAGTTCATCTCGATGAAACTACAGTGAAGAAGCTTATCAAGTTCCAGAAACAAGCTTCAGCTCCTATTGCCAAGCCAGTATTTGGAGTGATTAAAGACTCAGATTATGTATCGCCGCCAGACAACAAATGGAGAAAAGATGGTTGCGATGATGAGAATAAACTTAATGCTGAACGAGAATGATTTAAGGAATTCAAACCTAAGGCAAGGAGTGAATGGTTCTTGAAAGCTGAAGCTGATAAACCAAAGAAAAAGCGAGCTGCAAATAAAGTTGAAACTTTGCCTGTTGATGAGGAGGAAACTGAAAATGTTGAAGCAGTTGCTGGATCGAGCACTGCAGGTGGTTACTGAAAGCAAGAGATAGTTAAGTCAACTCAAGAAGATGTGATTTCTGCTACTTCTGAGAATGAAGAATCTGATAAAGAGCCTGAAAAGACTGAAGTAGAAATTAGAGCAGAAAAAGAAAGGAAATTAGATGCAGATTTTGATCCAAATGCTGAAAAAGAATCTGACGAGGAAAGACCAAAGAAAAAGTCTAAACAAACAAAGTCTCCAGCTATTGAGATATCATAGAAGACTACAGGGTCACCTCATACTAAAGGGAAACAAAAAGCTAAGAAAGCTCAGAAAGCGGTGAGTAAGAGATACAAGAGCAAGGTGCAAAGCACAGAAGCCACACAAGAACCTTCTTGTGCTCAGGAGAAAGGAGCCACACAAGAACCTCCTCCACAAGAACCTCCTGTCATTGTTCATGATGAAGCTCAAAGGCCAGGAGTTACACAAGAACCTTCTGTGTCTGAATATGTTGAAGTTCCAATCGTTGAATCGCCTAGTGCTCCAAAGACTTCTGCTCCTGAAAGTTCTACACCGAAGAAGTCTACACCGAAAGCTGCAACACCAAAAGATTCAACACCAAAAACACCAAGGGGAAGTATGTTTGGTGATATGCCACACGGTCCAATCAGTCTCAAAGACTTGGATGAGTTTTTCCCAGAGACTAATGCTGAGATGTTAGAAAAACGTGTGAAGGTATTGGAAGATAAAGTTGCACATATTGAGTTAGAAAAGGCTGAGCTTGTAAAGAAGGTGAATCAAAGCGAAGTCGAAAGAAATACTTGACTATAAAGTGAAGGTACTTTAGAATGAACGAGAATATTTCAAGGCATTGATAGAAAGTCTGCAGGATGCAAATGAAAAACAACAGACTGAGATTGCAGAGTTAAAGAAAATTCAAGCTTTGAACGATCAAAGATTCATCAGATTACAAAAGTGTTATCTAACAATCTGAATATTGATTTCATCACAGAATACGATTGTCTGGATCGTTAAGAAGCCAAGGAACGTGCTGAGAAAGAATTGGCTGAGAGTGGTAAAGGAAAGCAGGTTGAGGGTGAAGCCCCTAAATCTACTGCTAAGAAATCTTTTGATATTCCTGAGAAACCAATTGAAGATATTTCGAAAGCTTCTGAGTCTGATATTCAAAAGGTTGACGAATCTGTCAAGCCTTCCGATCCTATCATTGTTACTGAAGAAAAAGACAATGAAGAAGCCGAAAAGGAAGATAAGAATGAAGAAGAAGAGGAAGAAGGTTATGAGGATTGGAATTTTGGGGATGATGATGATGATTTTGATCAAGGAGATGATGATTTTGATCTGGGTGGTATAGGTTTAAAGATAAATGAAGCTAAAGTATCTGATGAGTTTGATTGTTCTGACCTCATGGATGATGAATCGAATCGAATGGAAGATAAAAGCCAGGGGGAGTCAGGGCAAAAAGGGCCTTCAGATGATATTGATTTGTTAGATGTTGATCGTTTTGCGAAGCCTATGACTGCAGTACCTACGAAACCTTTAATACTGATTTTGGAACATAATGTTGAAGAAGGTGAGTTTGTACATAATTACTCAAAGGAAGATCTTGCGAGGATGATTGAGGTTGAAGTTGAGAACTTAGAGTTTGATTTTGAAGAGATTATAAATGTTAACACTTTTGATCCTAAAGAGTATCAGTACGAAAGAAGGTTTGAAGCTGATGAGTATAATCGAGTGATTGTGGAAGATTGGTCCTCAGATGATGAATCAGAACAGAAAGATAAGTATGTCTGTAAGGATTCAGAAAGTTTTCCTACATTCGAAGAGATGTATATACAGCTTAATGAAGATATGTTGAAAGATAGGATTGCTGAAGAGCTATGAGAAGGAAAAGTTCCTAAACCAATGACCAAAGAACAGATAGCTGAAGCGAGAAAGTCCTGGTTCAAGGAGATGCCGTGTGAACGTAAGTTTCGACGTCCACTAGCATTCTTCACCAGAGATAAAGATGTTTCTTTGGGGGATATACTTAGTTGGGGTTGGTTTAAAGAACTAAACGTATATGCAATCAAAAGAGAGTTTGGAGTGCAATACTTCAAATATCTTGCTGATTTAAAGACATTGTCGTATTGGGATATGGAAGAGCTGGTACAAACAGTGAATGTTACTTATCATATGAAGACAATTGATCAGTTGTTATGGAAGATGATTAAGTACGAAGCTGATAAAGGTTGGAATCACTGGAAGCCGTTTATTCCGAAATGAAGAATAAAGATTAACAAGGTTACAGGGGAAAAGAACATAACGTTAATTATGAAACATCCTAGAGCCATGAGAAATATGCCACTTATGCCGATCGAACAGAACTTCTATCCTTTATTCAAGTGGTGGCAGATCGATCCAGCTACTTGTGAAGCAGTGATTGTGTTAAAGTTTGAAGATCATCTAAATATTGCTAAGGAACAAGTTGAAGTGATGGGTCATCAGGGTATGAGAGGTTTGTGGAGGACGATAAGGATTCTAGATCCTATGTGGTTAGTTAACTGCTCGAGAGAAGATATAAAATGCCTTTTCTACAGCAAGATTGTTTTTGAAGAAAGAGAAAAGGTACAGGCGATGCAGTATCAGAAAGTTGTTAAAGTTTGCTATGCACGTGATGTAAATTCTGGTAAAATGTGACAACCGAAGTGGAGGGATCTGGAAAGAGTTGAATTTCTTAAAGAAGAAACTAGAAGTGAGGCGATCAAAGAAAGAATGGAAAAAGCGGTAAGGCAAAGTTTGCTAAAGATGGCTAACTTTAAAAGACCATCGCCAACTGATTAGACGCCGGATACGAAACAGAGAGACGATAGAAGCCGTACAAGAAATTCTTTGGTCGGGTACGTTAATGTTTATGTGAAGACAGAGTTTTAAGACTGATAAAAGACGAAGACGATATCCAAGGGGGAGTCTGTTGGTGCATAATGTCTATGTCTTAGTCTAATATCGAGCCTGTATTGTATAGAGCTGAATAGGCTAGGATATGAAGTATTTATGAAGTGTCTTAGCCAAGTTCGCCCATAAGCATGTAAAATATGCATGTTCGGGCGAAATTGCTTATGCATGTTCGGGCGAAATTGCTTATGCATGTTCGGGCGAACTTGCACCTACTTAGGCCGAACTTGTAATGCTATAAATACCAAGCTTGAGTGTCTCATTTGTAACTTTAGCATTGTAGAGGTGAAGCTCTGTCAGTCTGTATCCAGAACGTTTAATCAATAAAACTGACGTTTAACTGATTAATTCTTGTCTATTGGTAACACGACGTAATATTTCCGCTATTATGGACGTTAGATATCAAATTTAGGTTTCTAAGCATCGAGGATCGGTCCTACAAAAGATTCGCTTGACTATCTGCAAGTGTGAC
Organism: Scalesia atractyloides; assembly: GCA_947069175.1. Lineage (NCBI taxonomy): Eukaryota > Viridiplantae > Streptophyta > Magnoliopsida > Asterales > Asteraceae > Scalesia > Scalesia atractyloides. Next base: position 53,494,959 of record CAMTDV010000016.1, on the reverse strand, counting down.
ATTCGAGGACTTGACTGATATCTCGCACATAAGCAAGTAGGATACATGATATCTGGGCGCGATGCCGTTAGATACATCAATGAACCTATCATCGATCGATAAAGTGTTTCATCAACTTTTGTTCCCGTCTCGTCTATGCAAATCCCATGGTTCAGTGCCAGCGGTGTCGATAGCGGCTTCGAGCTATACATTTCAAACTTTTTGAGAATGTCGTGAACATACTTAGTCTGATGAATGAATATCCCGTCTGGAAGCTGATCCACTTGAAGACCTAAGAAGAACTTTATTTCGCCCATCGAGGACATCTCAAATTTCTTCGTCATGATCTTTTCGAACTCTTTGCACAGACTGTCATCCGTAGAACCGAAAATGATATCATCCACATAGATTTGTACTATTATCAGATGCAATCCAAGTTCTCTGGTAAAAAAAGTGCTATCCACTGTACCTCGTGTAAAGCCATTTCCTACGAGATGTTGTGTTAGGATCTGAGTGTAAATTACTTGTAGTTTTGTTTCAATAAAATGGAAAATGATTGAATGAAAAGAGATTTGCAGCGGAATAAGATGGAAACTTTTACTATAGGCAATGGTCGTTTGTTTTCATCATCATCATGCTTTCAAGTTGGTAAACTTGCATGTGATTCACAAACTCCCCCTCAGCCTTTGCAATTTCAGTTTGGTAATAAGAAAATGCAGAGAAGATGATATGCGAAAGTTGATCTTTTAATAGACAACATTAAACTGTTAGAGAAGTTACCTATTTATACTAACTATCTAACCACTAAGCATCTTTGATGACGTCAGGGTTGATAGTGACAGGAAATTAATTGTAACTAACTGAAAACACTGCTAATACTAACTATTAGTGCTTAGCACTGTTACATTGATTTAACTAAGCTAAAGACTTAACTCTGATCTCTATCCTCTAACCCTTGTAACTCTGGCAGACCTTTGAAGCATTGTGAAGGCAGATGATAGGATGAGCAATCTTTAGGGAAAGCTGTGTATGTACATCAGAGGTTGTAACCTCTGATTGTTTAACCAAAGCTTGGATAGTGTTATTTGGCTTTTGTCACCTGTTCCTTTCATTGGGTTCAATCCCAACAATCTCCCCCTAGAACAGATGATACCAAAAACACTTTATTTTTGGTCTTTATTCCTCAGAAGGAATTATCTTATTTGACCTTTGAATTGAAGTTCGAAGTTAAGAGATTCCATGTCATCAGCATCCTTCTCCAGCTCTAAACATAGTATTTCTTGGAAGTCTTCTACTGTAAGCTCATAAGCAGCTTCCATGGATAGTTTAGTGGCTGCACCATCAGACTTGAGCAGTGTCAATTCATGGGTGTCTTTGTCGACCTTTCATTTTAGAATTTTTGGGTCTGATGGTTTTCTTGAAGGAGCTTTTATTGCTGAGGTTTGAGCATGAGCTTTTTGTGATAGATCTTTGGCTTGCTTGGCACTTCTATCATCTGTTGGATGATCAATCATGTTCTGTATGCCGTCTTTGATAAATGTATTCTCAAACTCTTTGTCAGTCTTTTCAGACATCTTCCCTTGCCTTTTTCTATGTAACAGGGAAAGTGTGGAATGGGCAGATGTTGAGATGGACTTTTTGGAGACTTGAGCTCTGAGGATAGCATCTTCTTTTGAATAGTCAGGCTTAGGAGGCATGGATGGATCCTTTTTCCTCCTTTCTTCAAAAATTTTGTAAGTGTCTATCACCCTAACCTCACCCCATCTCATCACTTGGTTCTTTGAACCATAGTGATTTTGAATCGGTTCATTCTTCATTCTTTTCAACTTCAAGTCTCTTTCAAACACATCTTTCTTGTATAAATCCCAGTTGGGATGAGTTGGCCTTTTAAGAGGATCTTTTGACATTTCTTGTATTCTGCTGATTTCTTCTCTTAGCTCAGCCAAGCTCCAATCCCTGAACTGTGGCCTTGTTGCCTTATACTTCTTATTTTCCATGATGTACTCAATGAGCTCACTTTTGACCAGCTTGTCTTCCCTTTCTGAAATCTGGTTGCTCAGGTTCTTGACAAAGTTTTGTAAAATGTGGCTTTGCTCAGTTGAAAGGACATGACAATCTGAATTTCTCTATCATCTTTACCACCTGATTCTCTTTTGGCAATATTCTCTACTTGCTTCTTTTTCAGTTCCAGGTAAGCATTAACATTTGCTGGTCTTGGATAGCCATCAAGGGATAGGATTGTTCTTTTGTCAAGGTCATCCTCTGAAAAGAAACTTAGGATCTCTTCCCTGACTGCTGGTAAATCAAGAGAATACAACTTTGATGCTGGAGTAACTTGAAGAGTTGAAGATGTTGTAATCACTTATGTAGAGGTCATTGGTGTTGATGATAGTGGAAGAGGTGCAGAGATCTCATCATCATTTATCACTTTTGTGATTTTCCTTCTTTTAAACCTTAGAGTGGGTGATGGTGGTTGTAGGATTTTTGGTGGTGTGGATAATGGTTGAGTTGATGTGGGAATGTGATCATGGCAGTGGATGGAGTTGCATCTATTGCAACCTCTGCTGTATCAACAGATGTTGACACAACAGTTGCTGTAACATCTGCTTGTGTGGATGTGGGTTATGGTTTTGAAGATGTGATAGGTTTTTGAGAGGCACAGGTCTTGATGGTTGGATTGGTTGCAGGCTTAGTTTTAGGAGGTGTGGATGTTGGTTGCCTGGCTTTTCTAGCAGGTGTTCTTTTTGATGAAGTATCAACCTCTTCTTTTTCTTTTTGCTGATCCATCTTTCTCTCAACCAACACTCTGCTCTCCTCAATCACATTCTTCTTGTGACTAGCCCTTGCCTTGGCCACAATTTCATCAGTCAAATCTTTCTTCTTTGAACCATCAGGCCTTGGAATATTTAAAGTAGGTCTGGCCTTGTCATCATTTATTGTCAGCTTTTTGTTTCCCAAAGGTTTCTCCCCCTTTTTGGCTTCATCTGTTGTAACAAAGATAACAGTAGGAGGTGCACGGCCAGTGGTTGTGAGTAGATGAGCTTTGATGGCTTTAATGTTTACTGCAGTGTCTTGATCCTTGGTTCAAACATGTTCCTAATAGCATTCATCTGATGCTTGTGTTGTAGATCCAAATAATGTTGTTGATGTTGAAACAGAGGGTTAAGAGCTTCTTTGAGATCAGCAGGGGATAGAATAGAGGGTTTACTTTTGGTAGCTATCATCTGCTTTAGTAAACTTTTGATTTCATCAACAGAACTTTCTATCATTGTCACTCTCTCCGTCAAATCCTGATATTTTACCTCATCACCTAATTTAATAGGATCATCTGAACTCCTACTAGTGGTGGTAGTTATATCTGTGTCATCATGAGCAGTGGTTTTAGGACCAGCTTCAAACATAGATGCCCCTTTGTCTTGGTACTGGGGACTTCCCACAACAGAGGTAATAGTTGTTGCCTCAACAGTGGTTGCCTTCAACCAAGTCTTATTAATGAAACCACTGTCCAACTGAGAACTTGGGAGTTCAGCAATTGTAGTGGCTGCTTGTGTTGAACTATAACCAAGGGTTAAATGTAACCCAAGGGATGTAGCCTCTTCATTTGCTGATGGGCTAGCAATGAACAAAGAGTCAGACCCAGCCTCTTGATGAAGTATATTCTCGGTAATAGGTTATTGAGAAGTGCTGGTTTGTGTCTGCTCGAATTCAATTGCATTCAACAATGGTAAAATAGTAGGTGGAAGGGAAGGTATTGGTGAAGGTGGCTGTGTAGAAAGCGATAATGCCCTGGGAGAGGGGCTGTGGAAGATAGAACCAAGTGGATCTAGAGCTTCATAAAGTGGTGTCCCTGTGTCTACAACCTTTTCCTTTTGTGAGGAAGAAGGAGGAGTTTCAAAGCCGGTGGGAGATCTCTGAACCATCTGCTGTGAAGAAGTAGCAGGAGTGGTTTGTGACATTTGTGCTGTCACTGGGTTAACCTCTGGGATCTCAGCTTCCAGAGGACCCTTTTTGGGTTTGGTGGGCTTTTGGGAACGTGATTTGGTTTTCTTTCTGGAGATTTTTGGTGTGGGCTTCAAGGCAGCGGTTGTGGTGCCCTGATCACCAAGAGTAGTGGGCTCAGTAGCAAGAGGTTGATTTTGAACATTTTGTTTAGGTAAAACTTGCTTAACCTCCTCTACTTGTGTTTTCACAACTTTATCTTGGTTTGTTATTCTGGTGAAAGTTTCATGATTAAGGCGGCCTGGGTTAATCACAGCGCCTTGTTTACTTTCAGGACCTTTAATTTGATCATGTAAGTAAACACTCAGGAAACGTGGATGCATCAAAAAGGCTTTTCTTTTTTCAAAATTTTTAAAATTGTTCACAAGATCATTGAACAATATCTGGGAGTAGTTTAAATCTGTGTCAGTTAAAATTGCATACCCCAGATATTGCATGTTCAATGGGATTTCATTGAAAGCAGTGGTTTTTGCTAAGAGACAAGTAAGAATTGTGTGAAAGAAAAATCTCATCTCAGCAGGAAAGTTAGGTTTAAAAATTGTCGTACCTTTCATCTGGCCTTCATAACCTCTTTCCAAAAACTCTGCTTGGATCTCATTTTGAGGAAATGACACAGGGTGTTGTATGTCATTTAACTTGAAAACTTGAGAGATCGATTGGGGGCTAATTTGCATCAACACTCCCCCTACTCTGGAGATTATTGTGTAAGGAACACCAGCAACAGTTGAGTGAACCTTAGCATTTTTCCAAAAATCACGAAGAGCATCAATGGAGATTGGGGCTTTGACTTCTAACATGTGCTTGAATTTCGACTTTTGCAAAATTCGAATCATTGGATGATAACGAGTATTGGCGTCGGTTTCTTCAAGTATGGTGATATAATTATGTGGAGTTTTGATTATGAGAGTGAAGGGTTGAAGTTCTTGGGTGGATTTCTTCGAAGATTTTGATTTGGGAGCCATGGTGTTTAGAGAGAAAAACTGTTTTGAGATTTTTTGGAATCGACACAGTTTAGGGTAAACACTGATAAAGGATAAAACATGGGTTTTATAGGGTTTTGAAAAAGTGAACGTGACGTGGCATCTGTTGCAAGATCTGATAGCTAACATCTGGCCACGTGTAACCTCTGATGAGAAAAAGTAACCGTTGAGGTGGCAAACCACTGTTTTAAAACAAAGGATGGAACAATACTGATTTTTAACACTATCAGAGGATAGCTATCAGTGGCTTAAGAATGTGGTAAAAATGGAAGTCAGAGGATGCACTTTAACAGTGGATGTGATTTTGAAGCCTTCCATAGGTTTTGAGCAAACAGATGTTATGAGCAGACTTTTAAAGATTAATTGAAAATTTTCAATTTTAACTATTTTTAAGGATGTTTTTGATTTTCTGAAAACATTTTGATGCTATGTACGCATGGATTTACAAGAAAACTTGTTTTTAATCCATGTTCAGCATTCCAATTCTTGAGATCAATTTTTCAAAGGTAGATGTATCCAATGCCTTCGTTAAAACATCTGCCCATTGATCTGAAGTATGGACATGATGCAAGGAAATCAAACCTTTTTCATAGCAATCTCTCACAAAGTGATGTCTGATGTCAATGTGCTTTGTAGTTGAATGAGAAACTGGATTTTTAATGATGTTTTCAGCAGCTTGACTGTCCAATTTGGGTGGAGTCTTTAGTGCAGTTACACTAAAATCCAGCAGCTGGTTTTGGAGCCACAATAGTTGAGCAGTGCAGCTAGCAGCAGCAATATACTCTGCCTCAGCAGTGGATGTTGAAACTGCAACCTGCTTTTTGCTTTGCCAAGACACTAGACAATCACCTAGGAATTGACATCCTCCTGATGTGGACTTCCTTGAAGTTTTGCACCCAGCAAAGTCACTGTCTAAAAAACCTGAAAGCTCAATATTCCCATTAGCTGGATACCAGATACCAAGTGTGGGAGCACCTTTTATGTATCTGAATATCCTTTTGACAGCAATAAGATCAGACTTTCTAGGTAATGCTGGTGATCTGGCACAAACACATGTTGCAAACATGATGTCTGGCCTTGATGTAGTTAGGTAGAACAATCATGCTTCTATAAAGAGTCTGATCAACAAGGTCATCTTTACCATCAATGGTGACTAGCTTGGTGGTTGCCATGGGTGTGATACATGGTTTACAATCATCATAATCAAACTTTTTAAGAAGTTCTTTCACATACTTGTTTTGATGGATAAATGTACCATTGTGCAATTGTTTAACTTAGAGACCAAGAAAACATTGGAGCTCACCCATTGCACTCATCTCAATGTTGCCATGAGTTTTCAAAACTCTTCACACATAGCAGTGCTTGTGGATCCAAAAATGATGTCATCTACATAAATTTGGACAAGAATTAAATCTTTTCCTTTCCATTTTAAAAATAGGGTTTTATCTATTTTACATCTAGTAAACCCTATGGATAAGAGAAAAGTGGATAGAGTCTCATACCAGGCTCTTGGTGCTTGTTTCAAGCCATACAATGCTTTGTTGAGCTTGTAGACATGATCAGGATGTAATGCATCTTCAAAACCTGGAGGTTGACAGACATACACCTCTTCTTTGATTTTTCCATACAAAAATGCACTCTTTATATCCATTTGATACACCTTTATGTTGTGGTTAGCATCAAAAGCTAAGAACAGGCGAATAGCTTCCAACCATGCTATAGGAGCAAAAGTCTCATCATAGTCTATACCTTCTTCTAGTCTATAGCCTTGAACCACGAGCCTTGCTTTGTTTTTGACAACAATACCCCTTTCATCAATTTTGTTTTTGAAGACCCACTTTGTGCCAATTGGACTTACATCTTTTGGCAGTGCCACAAGCTCCAAAACTTGTTGTCTTTTGAACTGAAGGAGTTCTTCTTGCATGGCTTCTACCCAGCTGTTGTCTTTCAGTGCCTCTTGGTACTTGACTGGCTGTGTGAGTGATAGAAAACCAGCAAAAAGACAAATATTTTGGGATTGGCTCCGTGTGAGCACCCCAGATTTGATGTTGCCAATAACTTGATCTGCTGGATAGCTTTTGAGATAAATCAAATCACCTTGGTATGGAACAATAGCATTTTGAGGTGATGGCTGCAAATGTGTATTATCTGAGCTAACCTCTGCTGGTGAATTTGAAGTATCAGCCACTGATAAGAGTGGAGGTGGTGGTATTGGGGGTATAGAGGTAACATTCTGATGATTTTGGTGCCCAAATGTAGGACTTTTATCAACAGATGTTTGATTTTGTGAACGGACAGAGGTTTGAGGATCAACCACTGTTGACCCAGAAGTGGCAGAGTTTACACAAGAGCTTGTAGAGCCTGACCCTCTGTTGGAGGAATAGACTTTTGTTTGTGGAAGCACACAATCATATCCTTGATCTTGATCTTCTTCAGATGGTTGTGGTGTACCTGCATTGTATAGCTTGATAGAAACATCAGCAAATGTGAATTTATCTAAATCAAAAAGCTCTGAAGGATTTGCTGGAATTTTCAATGATGAAAGTTCATTGAACTTTACATTCAAAGTTTCTTCAACACACTTGGTCCTAGAGTTAAAAACTCTGTAGGCTTTAGCAGTGGTTGAGTATCCCAGAAAATAACCACAATCAATTGTGGCTGCAAATTTAGATATGGAATCTTTTAAGTTCAAAATGAAGCATGGACAGCCAAAAACTTTAAAATATGAATTTAGAGGTTTAATTTTGTACAAAATCTCATAGGCAGTCTTTTGATGCCTGGGGTTAATCAAAACTCTGTTTTGGACATAGCAAGAGTGTTTACAGCCTCTGCCCAGAAAGACAAGGGTAAACCAGATCTGCTAGCATAGTTCTTGCTGATTCAATTAATGTTCTATTTTTCCTTCCAACCACCCTGTTTTTTTCTAGAGTTCTTGGAATGCTATATTGTCTAACAATTCCTTTTGACTCACAAAAAACATCCAACTCCCTATTTTTAAACTCTGTTCTATTGTCACTCCTAAAGATTTTACTGGAAGATCAAATTGCTTTTCTACTTGTTTAACAATGTTTTGCAAAATGCCTGCAGTTTCATCCTTATAGTGAAGAAAGAAGGTCTATGTAAACCTAGAGAAATCATCAACTATCACTAGGCAATACCTTTTGTGTTTTAAGCTCATGATTTGCACTTGGGCAAACAAGTCCATGTGAAGCAATTGTAAACACTGGCTTGTTTGGACTCTTCAATTTATTTGAAAGAACTTTTATGTTGTTTGCCTTTTAAACAGGAAACACAATGTTCATCACAGGAAAATTGCTTGTGAGGCAAACCTCTTACAAGACTTTGTTTTGAGAGTGTGGTGATAGTTTTAAGATTTGTGTGTCCAAGTCTTCTATGCCATAACTCAGTCTCTTTGCTAGAAGCAACTGAGAATAAGCATGTTCCAGACATAGGATTATCTTTTAGCATATCTACCACATACACATTCCCACTTATGTGTGCAGTAAGTTGTGCTTTGCTCTCAGCAATGATTTGATCAATCTTTTTAACAACCTCTGGTCCCACAGTTTGACAAGTTTTCTTAGTGCAGAAGGATCCATATCCTCTGTCACTCATTTGTGAGACACTCAGCAGGTTAAATTTCAGATTGTCAATTAAATTCACCTTTTCAAACTTGAGTTTACCCGCCAGAACCCACCCAGACCCTAAAACCTTTCCCTTTGAGTTATTACCAAAATATATATCACCCCCATGAGCCATGAAGTCCTTGAGAAGGGCTCTACATCCTGTCATGTGCCTGGAACCTCCGCTATCTACATACCATAAGCTATCAAGGCAAGTAGAGGGTCCCTGCACATCAAGTAAATAGATCAGTTAAGATTGGTCTCCAAAGCCAAAATGGCTTTGGATGGTGTCACAGATGGTCCAGCCTCAAGTCTAGGACAATGGTCAGTGGTTTTGAAATTTTCTTGTAAGATCTGCTCTTGACCATTTCCTATCAGATGATTGTATCCATAAGGGTGCCTATTTACTCTTTGCTTTGAAGGCTTTTTGTAACTTTCATAAGCATGAGGAACCTTTTTATAAGCAGGTTGGCCATACCCTCTTGGAAATGAGTTTGATGGTGGGGCATCTGTCACTTGCACCTCTCTTTGAACAGAGGTTTTGTTTAAGGCTTTTGTAACAGATGTTTCAATTGGTTCAAAACTCTGCTTAGATTTATTTCCAGCAGAACTTGAACTTTCTCTTTCTAGTGCTTTTGCCGTGATCTCTTTTACCTTTTGTTCATAGTTTTTAAGATAGGCACACTGTTGAGTTGAGTGATTTTTTGAAGAGTTTTAGATAATACAAGTTTTGTTAATGTCATAGGCTTTTAAAAGAAAACAGTCTGCAGCCACATGATTTCTTTTTTCACAAAATTCACAAAACAGGTTTTTAATTTTTACTCTTCTTTTCCTATCAGACTTTTTATCAGCAGTGGTTGTAACCTCTGCTGGCACATCTTTGATAGGAATCACCAGTGCTTTTGGGGCTTTAGTACCATCAGAGGTTGTGAAGTCCATTGGCTTAAAGTTTTCTAAGATATCACATTCATCTGACCATGTTGGTTTAAACTGATATTTTTCAATTTCTTTATCTTTTGTTGAAACCTCTGGTTTTTTCCAAAACAATTTTCTTTCCAGCTTTATCTGTGATTTTTATCTCTTCACCAACCAAACTACTTCAACCAACTCAGAATCAATTTCAGCAGCATTTTTCTCAATTTGGTCATTGGTTCTAAAACCTACACCAAACTTAATATTGCTTTTGATCTGAGCATCAAGCATAATTTCATAACCTTTACAGGAATCAACCCATTTTTGGGGACTACTTCAACCAACTCAGAATCAATTTCAGCAGCATTTTTCTCAATTTGGTCATTGGTTCTAAAACCTACACCAAACTTATTGTTGCTCTTGATCTGAGCATCAAGCATATTTCATAACCTTTACAGGACTCAACCCATTTTTCACAAGTGATTTGGGTTTCTTCTAACTCCTTTTTACAAACTTGGTATTTTTCTACCATAGTTTAGAGTTGGTCCTTGGTTATGCTTGATTCATGTCTCAGGCTACTCATTTCAGAATCTTTTTCACTTAACTTTGATTTTAACTCTTTAATCAGTTTTTCAAAATTAAGTTCATCTTCTAAAATTTTGTTTCTCAGGTTTTCATTCACCTTCTTGATGTTTGCAAAAGCAATGATGCATTTGTCAGAACATAGATCTTTAAGGATCTGAGGTGATACCTTTGTAGCAGCCATGAGAGCACAATCACACTCATCTTCACACACATCAACATTCCATGGGTCAGTAGGAGAGTTCTTTTCCTTATCAGCAGCATTTTGTTTTTCTTCACTTGAAACCGCTGTTTCATCACAAACTTGAACTTCATCAGTTTTTGACACTATCTCCACAGATTTAACACCTTCAGCAATTGTCTCTAAGGCCATTAAACAAAATTCTTGTTCAACATCATTTTTGGCCAATAAAGCAAGGTTTTCATCAGTCAAATCCTCAGGCAAGTTGCTCCAGTCAACATAACTTTGTGTGAAAAAGCTTTGTTGACCAACCTCTGCTGGACTAGCAGTGGTTTGAGCTGGTTGTGTAACAATGGGTGCTTGTTGTACAAGCACTTGAGGATGTGATGGTGCCTGAACATATTGAATTTGTGGAGCAGTGGATTAAACATAATGCACTGGAACAGTGGTAGCAGGATGTGCAAAGTGGCCAGTGTTTTGAACATGTTGAGTGTAACATCCGTCAAAAACCGGATTTACCAAACCCGCTTCGTTTATTAACCGAACAACCAGTTAAAAATTTTGTTGCGTATTTAATGCTCAAATTAATTTTAAACGATACATAATTAATAAGTATATTAGAATATAAAATTTATACTTGAAAATGTATTAAAAATAGTGAAATAAAAATAAAACAAGGCTGCTGGGATTCGAACCCGGGTCAGCCGGGTCAACCGGGTCAGCCAAGCCTTAACTCTCATCCTTCCAACCGCTCCGCCACTTGTGATTTTTGTTTACATATTGAAACAATTAATACATAAATTAAATCTGGAAATCAAAACCCAGTTACACAGCGCGCCCAAATCCGCTGACGCCGGAAATCCCGACAAATTCGTCAAATGTTGCCGTTTCTTTTGGTCATAACGTTTACATTAACAGCCATATCGGTTATAACCGAAAAACTTAATCAATTTCATTCATTACCTTAATTTCTGTCGAAACCGAAAGTCTAATTCAAATCCGGGATTATACTTTGTTCATCAGTTGAGCTCACGAATCTATTCAACTTACACTCTTCATTTTTGCTCAGAAAACTTCGCCGCAGTCGCCGGATTTATCTTTAAAGTAACCGGAAATTATCGCCGGAAAACCGAGTTCATCCCATCCCGTCTGCTTACCCAAAAATAAGATCTTAGAACTCATACTGACATCACCCACACTCACCTTAAACCTCTGAAGAATCTCTGTCAAAAGAAATTTCACTCGCTGGAATTCTCTGCAAGTCGCCGGAAAACCGGGACTTTCATCTACACGGTAATTACCTCGAATTTTCTGTTTCATTCCATTATTATACAAATTCTAACATCACTCCATCACCCAGAATCAACCCCAGACGACATTGCCGGATTTTCTGTTTTCGCCGGAAAACTTCTGAAAGTTTCAGAATCTCGCTGTTAACCGGTATGATCATGTAACCTACTGATAATCGTTACTCAGTGGTTCAATATCACATCTAATTCATCCAAACTGATTATTGAATTCGAACAGAAGGAGCTCCCAAAACAGAGCCGACGATCTTTGCCGGACTTCTGAAGAAAGACGATCTGTTCGGTACTTTCTTTCCCCAAACTCTTCTGTTTGATACTTTTCAATTGTTCATATTATTCATTAACTGAATTAATCAAGTAACAGTTAGTTAACCGATGTCTGTGTTTTGAACGAAGAAGACGAAGTTGTGTATGTTATAAGATTAATTAAAATCGATATTATGAACGGGTTAGACGCACAGTCCAGCGGTGGACTGTGTGCAAACAATATGCATACGTCCCGAGTTCTATCCTTGACACACACACATTCGCTGTAATAAAATGCTTTTTTTTAAACCGAACCGGGTTAACTCAGTAAGATGTTAAGTATAATAAAAATCAGAATATTTACCAAGTTAGACACACAGTCCAGCGGTGGACTGTGTGCCAAACTAAACCACAGGTCCCGGGTTCGAGACCTGTGGAGAGCACCGAGTCAATACATTAAATCTTTATTTTAAAATAAGTGATTTTCGGATTAACTTAATTAGTATATAAATATAATTAAAAACAGAAATATTTCGGGTTAGACACGTAGCTCAGTTGGTAGAGCTGCGTGCACGCGTACGGGAGGTCTCGGGTTCGAGTCCTGCCCGGCGCATACATACACACAATAAAACCGGTCAAACAGTCAACGCTTATGGTCAAACAGTCAACGCTTATGGTCAACGGTCAAAAGTCAACATTTTTTTAATTATTTTTATTTATTTATTTTATTTATAAATCAATTAAAAATACTTAAAAATAACGTTTTTAAAGTTAGAAAATAGCCTTAAACTCACAAAAATATATCCAATAATCCTACTAAAATTGATTAATAAAATCCGCTTATTTACCGAACCATTATGTTATTATCTAGGTTAGTTTCACTCGTGGTTAAATCCAACTTCGTGCGCATTCATCATCAATCCAAGAAACGCAACCACTGTGAGTGAATCTTACAACTCCCCTTTTTATTACACGTTTTGGGGTGTATCATGTGTCACTAAAACTAATTCGTTTATTCAAACTCGTGCCATACCATATTATGATTTAAACTTAGAATGTAAATATTGTTTGTAGTTATGTATTACATATTGTCAAGTTGTATGCAAATTATTTGTTAGGCCCATCAGTTCCTCGTGGGAGACGAGTTGAACAACGCGTGCCTTAAAACTCATTTATTAGGCCCATCGTTCATAGAATAACGCGTGCCTCAGAACTCATTCATTAGGCCCATCAGTTCCTCGTGGGAGACGAGTTGAACAACGCGTGCCTCAAAACAATCTATTACTGTATGTGTGTGCATTATTTAATCTTAAGTGTTTTGTGAATAAGTTTACATCTATATTTACTCATATGTGGTTATGCACTTTATTTAAATCAATTCAATAAACTTGTTTAAATGTTTTTCATAGGATTCACTCGCCAACTTTTTGTTGATCCAAAAACCATTTTTACACATGATACAGGTGAACAGGATGAAGCAAGGAAAACATAGGAAATGCCTTAGAAGAAAATAATGAAGTCTAGAAAGACGTGTAGAACATGTTGTAATTATGATTGTATGATTCCCTTTAAATTGTAATAATAAATATGAAACGTTATAATAAATGTCATGAGCTTTGATGAAAACCCAATCATGCCCCGATCACCTTTTCTGCTGCGGGTCGGGGTGTGACAGATTGGTATCAGAGCTTTTGACTATAGGGATATAGGATAGGTTATTAGACCCATAGAGCCGTATACTATAGTTGATTAGATTTTAATTGTTTATGTGGTTATATGCAAACTCATGATGTTTATTTCTTTCATATTTATTTCATACACAAATGCATGCAAATACTTCCGATACTACATTTTGTGATACATAGTGAATTATACTTACAGACAAACATACATGATTACATACACATTCATCATACATATTTCAATGCTCATATATCCAAATCATCTTCATACTTCCGTTATTCAAAATTTTGTCGCATTTTTCATTTTTCAAATCTCATCAAAGTGAGTTCTGCGACGGGCATGTAGTAACTGTAAGGGTACAAGTACCGGTAGTCGGAACGTCCTGTCTAGGTTGGCATTGTATAAATCCAATATAACGGACCAGTTTGCCTACCTGGGGACTAACGATGAGAGTACAAAGGACCTATTAGGCCAAAGCATGCCACACCAAACGTCGTTCGAACTAACCCCACTTTGAGATGTCACCGTTCCACACCGGGATACATTCCGAATATCATACGTTACATACATATTTCTCGATTTTCTCCGGGTTTTAGTGTACGTAACCAGGCTAACCCATGCGAACCATATGAAAAACCCGGTAATCATGGGGGCCCACATGATTACGAAGGTGAAGTATGGCGGCATGCAAGGCCCAATTACGAGGAAAGCCCAAGACATCCTATGGATGTAGTAGATTTAGTATTTTATATTTATTTTATGAATGTTCATTCCTAAATACGACACATGATCCCAAAAACATCCAACTCATACTCTTGATATATATTCCTTGTAGATGTCTTCTAATTCCGCTCGTAGGAAGATGAGATCAGGAAAAGCCCGCGAGCGCATGGCTGCCCAAATCGCTCAACAAATGGCTGCAGTAATACCCAACATTGTAATTCAAGTCCAACAAGCCCTTACCGCTAATCCTGTCAACCAAGAAGATCAAAATGTTATCAACCCTCCCCCAAATACCACTAAATGCACCTACAAGCATTTCAAATCCTGCGACCCTCCAAAATACGAAGGGACTGAAGGTGTCACCGCTCTCCTCCATTGGTTTGAAGAAATGGAGAACACTTTTCTAAATTGCGATTGCCCCGATGATCGCAAAGTGCGATATGCTACTGGTTGTTTACTTGGAATAGCACTTACATGGTGGAATACAGAGAAGGCCAAACGAGGTGTTGAAGATGCTATGACTTTAACTTGGGAAGAGCTGAAGGAAATCATGACAAGACGGTTTTGCCCAAGGAGCGAAATCAAGAAATTAGAGGATGAGTTCTATTCGTTGAAGCAAAAGGAAGGCGACCACACCACATACAACAAGAGATTCCTTGAGTTAAATCAAATGGTTCCCAACTTGTTCACTCCCCTTTACCGTTTGATCGAACACTACATTCGAGGTCTTCCTTAAAAAATTCAAGACCCTGTAATAAGTACCACACCTGCAACCTTGGAAGCAGCAATGGAGTTAGCTACAGAGCTCACCGAGAACCGTATACGGAATAAAGACTTCAAGGAGGAGAAGAAGAAGGATAAAGCATCAACTGAAATTTCAAACTCCGCCCAAACCGAATCCCCTTCTCAACCCATTTCCAAGAGAAAACGAGATGGGCAACTTTTCGCTGTCACTCAACGCAATCAACCAGCCTCACAAGCCGTACCCCTCCAAGCTATCCCAATCACTCAAGTAGCACCCAACTCAACTTACCCAAATAAGAAACCTTACCTTGGACCTCACCCTCAATGTAACACCTGTTTTTATCACCATCCATCTACCTTACCTTGTCGACTATGTGCGAATTGTGGACGCTATGGTCATTTGAGCAAGGTTTGCCGCACTCCTCAAAACCAAACCTCACCCCCTACTCAAAACATGATCCAAACATATCAACAACCCCAATACCCCATGTTCCCATATGTTCGAGCTTGTTTCAATTGTGGCGACCCTACCCACTTTAGAAACACGTGCCCTCGATTGGTTAACATCATAAACGCCCAAGCTCAAGCACACCCAGTTAACCAAGCAAATCAAGGAAACCTAATCACTAGGCCACCAGCAAGAGGAAGAGGTTTCAACATCAACGCCAATCCTGTTGAAGATAATGACGACCCAAACGAAACCACCAAACTAGTCCCCTTCACCAAAAATCAAGATTCAACTCCAACCGCTTAGTTTTTACGTTTTTCTTTATGTTATCTCAATTTTCCCGTATCCCAGTTATAAATTGGAAATATATCCAAGAATCTTAATGCAAATTACTATTTCAGTTTTGTTTTATACTCATTGATTTAACATTCATATCATCATACATCTCAACGTATTACAATCTCAACATTTAAAGAAGTTGAGCTGTGCCTCACTTCTACATAGACTATCCTATCCATCATAACAAACGAGAGAGGTACTGTCATCATTCAAACATGTATGCTACCAGAATTAAGACTCAAGCTTTGGTTGATTGTGTTTGTTTATGTTTCAGAGTCACATAGAACTAATCATAACTTACGGATAAAGCCAATGAAAATTTGACAAGAATATGGTGGATACGCCGCTGGTACTTCCTATATATAAGTATTCTTGCCAAAGGATCAGAGGCATTGTCAGGCGGTTATGAGAAGTTCCATGTATAATTTAGTAATGTCTTGGTTGAAATTTGTTTTACACTCACTGATTTAACATTCAAATCATCTCATTATTTAAAGAAATTGGACTGTGTTTCATTTTCTACATAGACTAACCTCTCCATCATAACAAACGAGAGAGGTGCTGTTATCATTCAAACATGTATACTATCAGAATTAAGACTCAAGCTTTGGTTGTTGTGTTTGTTTATGTTTTAGAGTCACATAGGACTAATCATAACTTACTGATAAAACCAATGAAAATTTGACGAGAATATGGTGGATACGCCGCTGGTACTTCCTATATATAAGTATTCTTGTCAAAGGATCAGAGGCATTATCAGGCGGTTATGAGAAGTTCCATGTAGGATTTAGTATTGTCTTGGTTGAAGTTTGTGTTATACTCACTGATTTAGCATTCATATCATCACATCATTTAAAGAAATTGGATTGTGTCACCATTCAAACATGTATACTATCAGAATTATGACCCAGACATTGGTTGTTGTGTTTATTTATGTTCTAGAGTCACATCATAGAACCAATCATAACTTACTGATAAAACCAATGAAAATTTGACGAGAATATGGTGGATACGCCGCTGGTACTTCCTATATATAAGTATTCTTGTCAAAGGATCAGAGGCATTGTCAGACGGTTATGAGAAGTTCCATGTAGGATTTAGTAATGTCTTGGTTGAAGTTTGCTTTATACTCACTGATTTAGCATTCATATTATCTCATCAATTAAAGAAATTGGATACTGTCATCATTCAAACATGTATACTATCAGAATTAGGACTCAGACATTGGTTATTGTGTTTATTTATGTTCTAGAGTCACATCATAGAACCAATCATAACTTACTGATAAAACCAATGAAAATTTGACGAGAATATGGTGGATACGCCGCTGGTATTTCCTATATATAAGTATTCTTGCCAAAGGATCAGAGGCATTGTCAGGCGGTTATGAGAAGTTCCATGTAGATTTTAGTAGTAGAAGTTTTGTTTTAGGATATAACCTTATATTTCCAAACATATCAAAACTCTTGCGCATGAAATCATATTTAGTCAATCAACTCTGTTTATCAATATTCATTATCTTAGGCATCAAAAAGCGATTCCTGTAGCAGGGTACTCAACCCTTACAAGGAACGTTACCGCCTCAAACAAAATTTGAACTCTTACTCCTTTCTAAGTATGTAACTGTGAAATTAAAACACTATCCTTTTTAGTCAAACATGCCACTACTTAAATTTCGGGACGAAATTTCTAAAAGCAGGGGATACTGTAACATCCGTCAAAAACCGGATTTACCAAACCCGCTTCGTTTATTAACCGAACAACCAGTTAAAAATTTCGTTGCGTATTTAATGCTCAAATTAATTTTAAACGATACATAATTAATAAGTATATTAGAATATAAAATTTATACTTGAAAATGTATTAAAAATAGTGAAATAAAAATAAAACAAGGCTGCCGGGATTCGAACCCGGGTCAACCGGGTCAGCCAAGCCTTAACTCTCATCCTTCCAACCGCTCCGCCACTTGTGATTTTTGTTTACATATTGAAACAATTAATACATAAACTAAATCTGGAAATCAAAACCCAGTTACACAGCGCGCCCAAATCCGCTGACGCCGGAAATCCCGACAAATTCGTCAAACGTTGCCGTTTCTTTTGGTCATAACGTTTACATTAACAGCCATATTGGTTATAACCGAAAAACTTAATCAATTTCATTCATTACCTTAATTTCCGTCGAAACCGAAAGTCTAATTCAAATCCGGGATTATACTTTGTTCATCAGTTGAGCTCACGAATCTATTCAACTTACACTCTTCATTTTTGCTCAGAAAACTTCGCCGCAGTCGCCGGATTTCTCTGTAAAGTAACCGGAAATTATCGCCGGAAAACCGAGTTCATCCCATCCCGTCTGCTTACCCAAAAATAAGATCTTAGAACTCATACTGACATCACCCACACTCACCTTAAACCTCTGAAGAATCTCTGTCAAAAGAAATTTCACTCGCCGAAATTCTCTGCAAGTCGCTGGAAAACCGGGACTTTCATCTACACGGTAATTACCTCGACTTTTCTGTTTCATTCCATTATTATACAAATTCTAACATCACTCCATCATCCAGAATCAACCCCAGACGACATTGCCGGATTTTCTGTTTTCGCCGGAAAACTTCTGAAATTTCAGAATCTCGCTGTTAACCGGTATGATCATGTAACCTACTGATAATCGTTACTCAGTGGTTCAATTTCACATCTAATTCATCCAAACTGATTATTGAATTCGAACAGAAGGAGCTCCCAAAACAGAGCCGACGATCTTTGCCGGACTTCTGAAGAAAGACGATCTGTTCGGTACTTTCTTTCCCCAAACTCTTCTGTTCGATACTTTTCAATTGTTCATATTATTCATTAACCGAATTAATCAAGTAACAGTTAGTTAACCGATGTATGTGTTTTGAACGAAGAAGACGAAGTTGTGTATGTTATAAGATTAATTAAAATCGATATTATGAACGGGTTAGACACACAGTCCAGCGGTGGACTGTATGCAAACAATATGCATACGTCCCGAGTTCGATCCTTGACACACACACATTCGCTGTAATAAAATGCTTTTTTTTTTAAACCGAACCGGGTTAACTCAGTAAGATGTTAAGTATAATAAAAATCAGAATATTTACCAAGTTAGACACACAGTCCAGCGGTGGACTGTGTGCCAAACTAAACCACAGGTCCCGGGTTCGAGACCTGTGGAGAGCACCGAGTCGATACATTAAATCTTTATTTTAAAATAAGTGATTTTTTCGGATTAACTTAATTAGTATATAAATATAATTAAAAACAGAAATATTTCAGGTTAGACACGTAGCTCAGTTGGTAGAGCTGCGTGCACGCGTACGGGAGGTCTCGGTTCTAGTCCTGCCCGGCGCATACATACACACAATAAAACCGGTCAAACAGTCAACGCTTATGGTCAACGGTCAAAAGTCAACATTTTTTTTTATTATTTTTATTTATTTATTTTATTTATAAATCAATTAAAAATACTTTAAAAATAACGTTTTTAAAGTTAGAAAATAGCCTTAAACTCACAAAAATATATCCAATAATCCTACTAAAATTGATTAATAAAATCCGCTTATTTACCGAACCATTATGTTATTATCTAGGTTAGTTTCACTCGTGGTTAAATCAAACTTCGTGCGCATTCATCATCAATCCAAGAAACGCAACCACTGTGAGTGAATCTTACAACTCCCCTTTTTATTACACGTTTTGGGGTGTATCATGTGTCACTAAAACTAATTCGTTTATTCAAACTTGTGCCATACCATATTATGATTTAAACTTAGAATGTAAATATTGTTTGTAGTTATGTATTACATATTGTCAAGTTGTATGCAAATTATTTTTTAGGCCCATCAGTTCCTCGTGGGAGACGAGTTGAACAACGCGTGCCTTAAAACTCATTTATTAGGCCCATTAGTTTGTAGAACAACGCGTGCCTCAAAACTCATTCATTCGGCCCATCAGTTCCTCGTGGGAGACGAGTTGAACAACGCGTGCCTCAAAACAATCTATTACTGTATGTGTGTGCATTATTTAATCTTAAGTGTTTTGTGAATAAGTTTACATCTATATTTACTCATATGTGGTTATGCACTTTATTTATAATCAATTCAATAAACTTGTTTAAATGTTTTTCATAGGATTCACTCGCCAACTTTTTGTTGATCCAAAAACCATTTTTACACATGATACAGGTGAACAGGATGAAGCAAAGAAAACATAGGAAATGCCTTAGAAGAAAATAATGAAGTCTAGAAAGACGTGTAGAACATGTTGTAATTATGATTGTATGATTCCCTTTAAATTGTAATAATAAATATGAAACATTATAATAAATGTCATGAGCTTTGATGAAAACCCAATCATGCCCCGATCACCTTTTCCGCTGCGGGTCGGGGTGTGACATTGAGCAGGGGCATATTGGGAATAATGAGCAGTGTTTTGTGTGTGCTGAGGTCTAGGGCCAGGATGAGTCACTATTGGTCCAGAATTTTGAGACCTGCATTCTCTGGCAAAGTGTCCTAGCCTATTACACTTGTAACACTTGACTTTTGATTTATCCAGCCCAACCTTCAACCCCCCATGCAAACCTGGGAATTTTCTACCAGTTCTCTTATAGAATTTACTAGCCCTAACACTCAATAGGGCCAGTTGGTGCAAAATATCCATTTCCTTAAGATCAGAAGGTTCAATGTGTTGTAAATCATTCAGCTCAAAGGATAGATTGTCAGAGGTTTGGCTTTCCCCACTAGCACTGAAGGCATAGTTGGGTGCATATGTTTCAGATCCAAAGTTTCCACCAGATGTAATATCTATATAGTGATCATAGCTTTGGTCCTTACAGCTGCCAGATTCCTCTTCTTGGCCAAAAAGAGCTGTATTACCAAATGAGTAATCATCAGTCATTTTGCCAGAATCTTGCAACTTCTTTTTCTGGTTTAACTCTCTCTCATAAGTGAGGAGTATCCCATGAAGTTGACATTTCTTTAAACCCAACAGATTTTCCCGTTACATAAGCTACAGTCTCCCACTTATCTGGTAACGATCTAAGGAAACGACTATTGACTGTCGAATTAGGAAAATCCACGTTAACCAGTTTAAGTTCACTGATGAGACAGCTGTAACATTCGAATTGTTGTGTTAGAGACTCTCCTTTCAAGTGACAAAACCTTTCGTACTGCTGATTTAGAACTTCTCTGTTACTTTCAATCACTTCCTCAAACCCACCGAATTGCTCTTTCAGTACATCTTATAACTCCTTTGCACTATTGCAATGGAGTAGACCATCATAAATTTCATTGGGTAAGGCAGAAGCAACTATGCTAAATGCCTTAGCATCCAATTCAATTTTCTGGAAATCCTGCTCCGAAAAGTTTTCAGGATTTTTTGGCACTTTTTTAGGTGGATCCCCTGTGCTTGGAACCATTGGAACGTGTGGTCCATAAGCAACAGATCTCCAGCCACCGGTGTTTTGCTGAGCAAGGATGTGACCCATCTGTCGTTGCCAAATGAATTATTTATTTCTTTTGAGCATCGGCGGTTTGAACAAGGATCCAGAATTGGCATCCTGTGTGTTTTGAGACATTTTCAGTTGATTTTTCACAGATTTTGTTTAAAAACTTTGAACGTAATAAAACTCTGAATATCAAGCTAAAACAACCAACCTGATTAGCAAGAGAGTTGATCTGTTCGAACCAAATCGATTGTTAGATCGAATTTGATGAATCAAGCTCTGATACCAATTGTTAGGATTTGAGTTTAAATTACTTGTAGTTTTGTTTCAATAAAATGGTAAATGATTGAATGAAAAGAGATTTGCAGCGGAATAAGATGGAAAACTTTTACTACAAGCAATGGTCGTTTGTTTTCATCAACATCATGCTTTCAAGTTAGTAAACTTGCATGTGATTCACAAACTCCCCTCAGCCTTTGCAATTTCAGTTTGGTAATAAGAAAATGCAGAGAAGATGATATGCGGAAGTTGATCTTTTAATAGACAACATTAAACTGTTACAGAATTTACCTATTTATACTACCTATCTAACCACTGAGCATCTTTGATGACGTCAGGGTTGATAGTGACGGAAACTAATTGTAACTAACTGAAAACACTGCTAATACTAACTATCAGTGCTTAACACTGTTATATTGATTTAACTAAGCTAAAGACTAAACTCTGATCTCTATCCTCTGACCCTTGTAACACTGGCAGACCTTTGAAGCTTTGTGAAGGCAGACGATAGGATGAGAAGTCTTTAGGGAAAGCAGTGTATCTTCATCAGAGGTTGTAACCTCTGATAGTTTAACCAAAGCTCGGATAGTGTTATTTGGCTTTGTATCATCTGTTCCTTTCATTGGGTTCAATCCCAACATGTTGCGATAACGTCTCGTACCGAGTTCTCGGGGCTTGGTGTAATGGGAAAAGGCTTTGTCCAGGAGATATGCTTTGTTCTTGTTCAGTGGATCGACAAACCCCGGGGGTTGGGCGACAAACACTTGTTCACGAAGTTTACCATAGAGAAATGCAGATTTTGTATCCAACTGGTACACTTTAAATCCTTTCCAAGCTGCGAACGCTAGGAAAATGCGGATAGATTCTAATCGCGCAACCGGTGCATATACCTCCATGTAATCTATACCTTCCTACTGGTGAAATCCCTTGACAACCAGCCGAGCTTTGTTTCTGACTATAACCTCCGATCATCTCATTTACACTTGAAGACCCACTTTGTATCAATAGCTTACAAGCTTCCAAGCACCCAACTTCTCGAACTATAAAAGTTCCTCTTGCATTGCTATCACCCAATTCTCGTCAGCCAGAGCCTCATTAACTGTCTTTAGCTCTATTTGAGAAATGAAACATGAGTAGTAGCAGTAGTTCTGAGTTGGTGCAACTCGGGTGTAGAAACAACTAAGTGCTTTGTTGATTTGATTTCGTGTACGCACACCAGTTTGTAGTTCTCCTATGATATTTGTTGAAGGATGGTAAGAATATGATCGCGACATTTCTTCTGTTGGAACATCAACTGACCTTAGCTGATTTGAAACAATCAGATCACTATTCACATCAACATTTGGAGTACTTGATGAAGCTTCGTTCTGATTTCTCGGTCTAGCTGATTGATTCAACAGGTTAGAAATATGCTCAACTTCTTCATCTGATGAAGTTTCATTATCAGCATCAAATTTTGGTGCTTCATCTGAGTCAGAATTCTGATTCTGAGGCGTACCGGGCACTGTTGTGTTTTCTGGTTCACTAGAAGCATTCACTGGAGGTGTAGCAGGTGTTACTTTTGCTTCAGAAGTATTTTCAACTTGAACACCACTACTATTGCTTGGACCTGCTCCAGAAGATGAAGAATCCAACATGGGTTGATTATCCACAATTGGTCTGATGATTTGTTCTTGATTCGCCGGCTGTTGAAGATAGTATAGTGCTGCAATTTCTTCTTCAGACGGTTCTTCCGGCAAGTCGAATGACTTCCAAAGATCTTGGTAATTAAACACCCACGCTTCACTTCTCCTTTGAATAGGATCCGTATAGTTAAAACAATCCACGTGTTGTGCTTCAATAACCTTTCTCAGTGAAGGAACATATACTCTTCTTAACGGACTCGCATATTCGACAAAGAAACCCTCAAGAGATTTAGCTCTGAATTTGCCATCTTGATCGATTACAGTGCATGGCGCACCAAATGGTTCTAAGAATTTCAAATTTTGCTTCCGTCGGTTTATCATCTCAAAACATGTTTTTTTTGTTGATTTGATAGTGAGAACTCTGTTTAGCGTGTAGCAAGCCGCAGCAACCGCTTCACTCCAGAAGCTGATTGGAAGTTTAGAATCTGCAAGCATGGTTCTCGCAGTTTCAATCAAAGTTCTGTTTTTCTGTTCAGCAACACCGTTTTGATGTGGAGTATAGGGAGCACTAAACTCATACAGAATCCCTTTTGCGTTGCAGAATTCCTTCATTTTGTTATTCTTAAACTCTGTGCCATTGTCACTTCTAATGCGTCTGACCGGCAGATGATAAAGATTCTCGAGTTTCTTAAACAGAATCACCAAGTTCTCGAACGTTTCGTCTTTTGATTCCTGAAAGAATACCCACGAATATCTCGAATAGTCATTAGTCACGACCAAGCAATATAAGTCTCCTGAGATGCTTCGAACATTTACAGGACCAAATAAATCCATGTGGAGACGTTCTAATGGCAACTTGACTGAGTTCAGAATTTTCTTCGGATGAGATTTCTTGATCTGCTTTCCCTTTTTACATTCTAAGCAGTGATCAGACATATGAAAGCTCTGAAGATTTACACCCTCTACAAGATCATTATGAACCAAGTAATTCATTTTTCTTAAATGAATATGCCCCGTCTTATGATGCCAAAGAATAGAATCCTTTTCAGTAGCCTTTATCACAAAACATTGCGTTGATTTTGATGAAGTGGTAGCGAGTCCCATATCAAGAACATATAGATCATTCTCTCAAGGTGCTCGCATCAGAATCAACTCATCTAGTATTTTGAATCCAGGCTTCAAGATAATACACTCTTTGTCGTTGAAATGCACCGTGAACTTCTTGTCACAAATCTGTGATATGCTCAGAAGATTATTTTCCAACTCTGCAATATAATTCATGCGATCAAGTGAAACGACGCCATTGGAGAGTTTTCCCTCGGTGACTATCCTTCCACCCTGGTTACCCGCAAATCCAACATATCCACCATTGATAGCTTTTATGTCGAATAGCAACGCTTTCATTCCCGTCATATGCCTGGACGCTCCACTATCCAAAATGCACTTAGAAAGTACGGATCTTTGGAGCCCCTGCACATTTCAAAAATCTATTTAAAAAGCGAGACCAAGCCTTTTTGGCCTTGGGTTGAATTGGATAACCATCGTCAAAATCAAACTCACACTGATCAGCATAATCGAATCCACACTCATCTGCATAATCAAATTCACATTCATCATCTGGATTTTCGATGATGTTTATGTTTGAAAACTTTACTGTCTTTTTATCTTTTGAATTGTTACCACTTGTAGTTTTGACATTTTCAGATGTGGTTTCAATTATGATTTCAGATTTTGATTCTTTCATGCTATCACTAGTCTTAACAAGCTCAGACTTAGTGATCTCAGATGTTGTTGACCGTTTCTTTGCAATCCAAGCTTGAGATTTTATGTTAGTCTTCTTGATGTAAAACTTGTTTTCATTAGCTTTTGAAGATTCACCTTTTTTGAAAGTTGAATTCTCAAATTTATTTTCAAAAACTTGTTTCATTTCATCTTTGTTAACATTTCTTTTTAGAATTCTTATTTGCCCAAATTTTGGTTGTTTCGGTTTCACAACATTTGAACTTTCTTTCCTTCGAAGATAAGCCGGCTTTAATTTCGGACATTGGCATGCAATATGACCAATTTCTTTGCACTTGAAACAAGTCCGAGAATCATGTGGATGTCCTTTAGTGGGTTTTACACCACTTGTTTTGGCACCACTTGCAATTTTGGCTTTATCTCGAAGTTCTTTCTATTTCTTGAACTCATCGTTTGATTGTTTCCCGATCAAACTTTCCTCATGAACCATGTTCGTCCCATATACAAAATTCATGTTTTTATTCTTGTATTCATGAAATGGTGACACTTTATTTTTAGGTTCATCTGATTCCTCTAATCCCAACCCAGCTCTCCGGTTTTCCGGATGATCACCACCATTCCTTTGGTAGTTATTTCTTTTAGTTTGGAATAAAATTTCTTTTCATTGATCTCCAGATCATCTGATGTGAGTTCCACGAGTTTAAAGAATTTGTCTAACAATTCTTCCTTCACGTTCTGAATCGGAAAACTGTCATCAAAGTATAATGTATCAGATTCCCTAATCTTGTACATTACAACATTAGGATCATCACATAGATCATTCTCCGATGAAGTATAATCTTTGGACTGTGAATCAGAATTCTTTGAACTCGAGTCGGCGCTTTTAAAGCTGCCCTCATCCGAATCGTTCAAAACATTTTCAACAACCTTTTTAACCACAACATTGTCATCATCTATTTTAGTATAGTTTACATCAATGTTCTCTGGCAACTTAGTTTTCTTTTCAGATAACAACTCAATATTGAGTGCCTTATCCATCCCATCAGCGGATTTGCGACAATACTTCTCGCATAGGGGTGGAGGAACATTACTGTATTCTTTACCAATTTTCTTTTTAGGTTTCTCTTCCAATGGAATTGTCGGAAGAATGTGATCAATGACATATGCGTTACAAGTATAACTTCTCAAAAGTTGTTGAACACGCTCTGTTTCAATTTTCATGTCCTGGAATTGTTGCTTAGTTTCAGCAATGATGTTAATATAGATATTAATCGCTTTTTGCTTATCCATTACTGTTCCTTTTAACACCCTATTGTATCATGTTGTTAGATATTATTTCTTTCAAGCCTTCCATAATCATTTTTCATTTTATCATACGCTTCCTTCATTGTGCGATAATCGTATTTCAAAACTTCATTATGCACATTGTTTTCAGCGATGATCTTTGATTTTTCGGCACATTCAGAACATGGTTCAGTACATTTTGTACAAGGTTTCTCAACCTCTACAACTTGTACTTTGACAACTTCATTTATCTCTTGACCTACCTTGGTTAGATTTGCCATCAAGGCTTTGTCGGCAATATCCTTGAGGTTTTCGGTATTCACTTCATGAGTAATGTCAATGACTACTTCATCAGTTGATTTCTTCTTGGGAACTTGTTCCTTAGAACTTCCATCAAAATGACCTGCAAAATTATCACACGAATTAGGAGATAAAATTCCTTGCTTCTGCAAGTGGATATACTCCTCTTCTTCACGTTGTTGTTGCAGATATTGTTCCAATAGAATATTCTCCATAGCCGCTGCTTCTTCTGCAGAAGTATCTTCAACAATTTCAGCCATTAATGCAACTCTGGCCTTTTTACCTATAAGAATTCTATTTGAAACCATCATCTTCATTTGATGCCACCATAGCTTTCTCTTGGATTTCAACCTGAGTATTCTTTAGGAAAGGCTTGTACTGAAGTGACTTCTTGTAATACTCGTTGCCTCCTCCGAATGGACTTTGATTTCCCGTTGCTTCAGGGTTTTTACACTCTCTCTTAAAATGTCCCTTTTGGCGACATCTGAAGCATGTCACTTTTTTCTTGTCGAAACCCAGTTTATTGCTAGAATTTCCGATGTCTCGGCCTGTTAACGTAACAAACTTGGTAACCCTTCAGATAATCGAAGCTAAACTCCACTTAATATCCATCAACTCGAGTTCTTCTTCATCCACTTGGTCATAATCTTCTGCCATCATTTCGGGATTTCCAATTTTCACGGCTATAAGACTTTCGTATGACTTCAGAATAGTGGCAAGAAGCGACATATGTTGTTTATCGACTTGTTCCGAAACAACATTGTTCAAATTCACTGTGATGTTGCACTTATATACATTCGAATCAGAATTTGTTTGTTGATTCTGATTTGCTTGACTTTGATAAGATGAATTTGAACCAGTGCTTAAAAACGAACTTTGTCGACTCTGATCATAATGAGCTGTGATTGATTTTGATTTTGTGGAGAATTGTTCGAAGAGTTCAAACTTGCATTGAATGCTGTCTGAATCTTTGGGCTTGAAATATTATCTTGCATTCCATTCTTGTAGTACAAACCAACGTCTTGAACAACATTAGCATTCTTTGTCTGTGCAATCTTCAGGAGTTCCATTTCATGGCCTTCGAGTTTATCGATAAATGTTGACAGCTTGAAGAATTCCCACTTTTCACTTTCCTTCAGAACCATCGGATATGTAGTCCACTCTCCATCTGGTAGTGCGTCAGTAAGCTTGTCGATGTATTCTTGTTCCTTCTTCTCGAGACCGTGTCTTCGCATTTGGACTTTAAGATGACACAAACGCTCAATCATTTGCTTCATAGTCACATTCTTCAACATAGTAAAGATGTCAAACTCTTTCAGAATAAGAGTTTTCTTGCTCTTTATCATCTCTGCGCTTCCTTGATACTTCTTTTGAAGCGATAGCCAGAGTTCTCTTGCAGTAGTATATTCGGGCAGTAATACCAGAATATCTTCTTTGACAGACTGAATGATGAGACTTATCATCTTCTTTTCAGCAATGTATTCGTCTTTCTGTACCGTTGAGTAATTGTACTTTTCAAGAACTTGCTGATGTTCATCCACCGGAACAGTGTAACCTCTTTCAATCGACACCCAGCCTGCAAAGTGCATGGCTTGAACCCAATATGTAAATTTCTCTCTCCATGCTTCATACTCGTCCATGCTTTTAGCTTGGGCGGTTTAACAGTCGTGTCCATTTCGTTATCAAGATTGACTTGATGGATCACGTTGGCATTTGACGAACTGGCTCCGGACATGAAAGCTCTTTGAATATCATCCATTGTGAATAACGAGATGTGTACACTGAAAACACTTGAAAATCTTGAAAACAATTAGTTCAACTACAACTTCGGTCGAACTTGCAGCACAAATGAAGAATTCTTGAAAATTTATCACATGTTCGGTCGAACTTGTGATTTCAAATTTGAAAAATATCCCTTGAATTTCGGTCGAACTTGTGAAAAGAGATTTGATAACAATCTTGTAAGTTCGGGCGAACTTACCTAGAATTTTCTTGATATTACCCAAGTTAGGTCAAACTTGATATAAAATCAATGGAAAATTAGTAACTTCGAGCGAACTTAACCAAAGCTCCTAAAAAATAGCTCAAGTTCGGTCGAACTTGGTTAAACAAGTTCAATAGAAAAGTTTTGCAAAACATGGTTTTTTCAAAATTTTGACATCAATTTGGTTGAATTTGGTCTTCAATCTTTCATGGGTTTATCTTTGTTGTATTTTATATGATATATTCAAAACTGAAAAGATTTTGACCGTGAATTCTTTATTTTTGATGAAAAAAGTTAAGAAAAATAGAAGAATGGAGATGAAATAGAAGTGTTCTTGTCTTCATACTATCAAATCAGGCTGTTCTAGCTCTGATACCACTTATAGGACTGATCCTCGATGCTAAGGAACCTAAATATGATATCTAACATCCATAATAGCGGAAATATTACGTCGTGTTTACCAATAGACAAGAATTAATCAGTTTAACATCAGTTTTATTGATCAAACGTCAAGAGTACAAACTGACAGAGCTTCGCCTCCAAAATACCAAAGTTACAAATGAATGAGGCAAGCTAGGTATTTATAGCTGCACAAGTCCGCTCATGGATGATGTAAGTTCGCCCGAACTTGCCTTAGCAAGTTCGACCGAACTTGTCTCAACACTAAGCGCATGGGCGAACTTGGCTAACCTTCACATAAACACTACATACCACTAGCCTATCCAGCTCTATTCTATACAGACTGGATATAAGACTAAGACATAGACATTATACACCAACACTTGGCTAAGCTCTGCTGGTTATAAAGTCTGTTGAAGAACCAAACCTATGTTGAAGTCAAAAGTCTGATGAAAGTCAAAGGTCTGATCACCCTTTGAAGAACATATGATAAAGCTTAAACAGTGGTTAGCTCATCAGTGGTTAGCATCCTAGTTGGATAACCATCAGTGTTTTGTATTTGTATCAGAGGTGAGCATTAGCAGTGGTTAGAGGTTGTTAGGATTATTTAGATTTCATTTTCTTGGTGATGTCAACAAAGATGCTTCAGAGGTTAGGATTGTACTATAAATAGACAGTGCATGTACTGTTCTATTTAGCTCACACACACACACTTATCTTGAACAATCTGATCTATGTGAAGCTCGAGCTAAGGGGAGTTAGTGATTCATACATGTAATTACTTGTATCCATTTCAATCTTTTGAGTAATGAAAACATTGTGTGATAAAAGCTAATATCTCATTTGATTGTGTTACAAAGTTTTAAGTCGCTTTCCGCTGCAAGGTTTTGTATGTTTATCTTATTTAAGATCATTTTGTTTAAAACAACACAATCAGGTCAAAGTCAGATCTTAACAATTGGTATCAGAGCGAGGTCAGTCAAATTCGATCTAATAATCGATTTGACATAAAAAGATTAGCTCAATTTCTGTGATACTGTGTTGTTCGTATTTGTTGAAAAACAGAGTAAGAGTAAAATCACGTTATATATATGAGTTCAGGATTTGTGTTGGATTTTGTGATGACTCCATGATTAATGTTTATGAGTCGAGGTCTAGAAGACCATATTAAAAGTAATGTGAATTTTAGCATAAGTTTTTTTGCAAAAATGTCTAAGGTTCTCAAAACATTACTGTAAATGATTCTGGATTGATTACTCTTTCCTTAAAAGCCTTCCAGTGAATGTTACGACATTTGCCTATGGAAAGGGTAAAAAGGGGAATAGAAGAAAAATTACAAAACTCTGAAAGTGTGTTTATCTCGAAACTTTTGATGTTATAAGAAAAGAGTATAAACATAAAACACTTAAGGGTTCACATCTCTGCTCATACAACTGCTACCAAACACATTGAGTGCGACCACTGTTTACAGGTAGATCCACGTAAATGATGTATCTCAAGTTAGCAATTGCTTCAAAAAGGACTTAGAACATCAATCAGATGAATTGATTTTATATCAACGAAGTTTTTACTATTTTTTTAAACAGTAAAAACTTCATGTACGTATCAGGAAATGTATTAAATCTTTCATTTTTTAAAGGAATACATGATGAGCTTTTACTTGTTTTAGATAGTCAAAGCTCAATTACCTGCCAGGAAGTAAAATCTTTCTATTTTTAGAAAGAAGGGAGTTACTTCTTGTTGATAATAAATCAAAAAGAAATATGATGATTGTCAAAGTTATTTCATAATCTGCTTATCTAGATCGAATTAGCAGATATTCACAATTCTCATCGCAAGAGCTGCAGATGTTTAAAATAATTGTCAAAACTCATCCTCTGCTGAACTCAATATTTAATGATCAAAACACTGATGACATCAGACATCATTTATGAGGGCTTGCTATAAAAAGGGGTTTGATTTCTGTTGATGCATTATTGTGTTTGTCACTTGTCGAATAGGCTAGATTGAGCGTGTGTTGAATATTGTATAGGTTAGAATTGAACACACGACCAAAATACAGAGTTTACAGTGTAAAAGGGAACAAGTTCGCCCGAACTTGACCTGTGGAGGTCAAGTTCGCTCGAACTTGACATGTGGTAGATAAGTTCGCCCGAACTTGTCATACGATAGACAAGTTCGCCCGAACTTGTCCTCCTATGCACATGTCAAGCGAACTTGTGTGTTTCCCTATAAATAGGTGGTGTGTGTTCATTTTTCATTTGAGTTTTTGCCATCCCTACGGGGAGGTGCTGTCGGATTCTCTCCAGGAACTCCGGCAACTGGACTTATAAAGATGTGTACTCTTTCGGTATGAATGAAGACTTCCACTGCATTCTACTTCTACTCCATTCTTAATAACATTCTACCAAAACTGTTATATACGTTTACGCACTAACTTCCGTCTAGAACCACCTAATCATGGACCTTCAATTTCCTTATAACATGTCCAGTCTATAGATCAGTTGGGAGTTGTGTAAATAAAAAAAAATTGGAATCATCTGTCCTTGATAGCTTGATCTCTATGGCTGGAATGCTAAACATGGATTAAAAACAAATTTCTTTTGTGATTCATGGGTAAATAGCAGTAAAATGTTTTCAGAAAATCAGAATTCATCCTTAAAAATAGTTTAAAATTAATTTTTTTTCAATAAATCCTCAAAGTCTGTTCAAAGCACCGATGGCACAAAAACACTATTCATTTAGAAAAGTCTATCCACTGTCAAAAGTGTATCCTCTGATAGTTGCAAACACTGTTCTTATCCGCTGTTTAAAATTTCCAACAATGGTTAGCCAAGCAACTA
Source organism: Scalesia atractyloides (assembly GCA_947069175.1). Classification (NCBI taxonomy): domain Eukaryota; kingdom Viridiplantae; phylum Streptophyta; class Magnoliopsida; order Asterales; family Asteraceae; genus Scalesia; species Scalesia atractyloides. The sequence continues at coordinate 53,463,293 of CAMTDV010000016.1, read as the reverse complement.
TCTTCCATTCACAAGCAGAGGTTACACGTGGACAGATGTTATTCGACAGATTTTGCATAAGATGCCACGTCATCATCACCTTTTCAGAAACCTAATAAAAACCATGTTTTATCCAGAACAGAGGTTTCATCAAACTGTGTCAATTTCAAAATCTAAAAACAATTTTTCACTCAACTCATGGCTCCCAAAACAAAATCCAAGGCAAAATCAAAAGCTAAATCTAAATCCATATCATCCACATTCACGTTAATCATTAAAACTCCTCATAATTACACTGCTATTCTGGTGGAAACTGATTCAAATACGAGATATCATCCAACGATTCGGTTACTAAAAGAGTCCAAATTCAAGGAGATGCTTACAGCAAAAGCCCCAATTTATGAAGGTTCACTCCGACAATTTTGGCCAAATGCTGAGGTTCATTCAACAGAAGGAGTTCCTTATGCAATAATTTCAAGAGTGGGCAAAACCTTGATGAAAATTACTCCACAATCAATCTCACAGGTCTTTAAATTGAATGACATGTCACATCATGTGACATTTCCTCTGGTTGAGATCCAAGCGGAGTTCATTGAAAGTGGGTATGTTGGTCAACTTAAAGGTATGACTATTTTCAAACCAAATTTCCTGCTGAGATGAGATTTTTCTTTCATACTACTTTGACATGTCTCTCAGCAAAAACTACTGGTTTTAATGAAATTCCATTGAACATGCAATATTTGGGATATGCTATTTTGACAGATTCATATTTCAATTTTTCCCAAGTATTGTTCAATGACATTGTTACTAATTATAATATACATCCCAGATTTTTAAGCACATATCTTCAAAATCAATTACCTGGAGATGATTCTAAAATTGGCCCAGTTAACAATGCAGGAGCTATGGGTCATGAAACTTTTACACGTATTTCTAATCAAGATAAAGTTTTAAAAACACAAGTAGAGGTGGTAGAGGAAGATTTATTAGAACAACCTGCCCAAACTCAACCATCTGCTACTGAGCCCACTGCTCTTGGTGACCACAGCTGTACAACCACTGTTGTGTAACCCCCACCCAAAAACCTCCAAAAGGACCAAAAAGAAATTCACCAAGCCCACCAAACCCACCAAAAAGGGCCTTCTGGAAGATGAGATCCCAAAAGTTAACCCTGTGACAACACAAAAGTTACAAGAAACCACTGTTGCTACTTCCTCACAACAGCTGGAAAGATCTCCACCCAAAACCAAAACTCCTCATGATTCGTAACAAAAGGAACATGTTGTAAGCAAAGGGAATCCACAACACGAGACATTACCCTCATTTGGAGAGTATGTTGAATAGCTCTTCTCCCAGGGCAAATTCTATTTCCACCTCACTTCCCACATCCCAAATTAAATCAACCCTGAAGTACCTGTTTAAGGTCATTGGAAGTCAGACACAAAAAGGCCTTTCTCACCAACACATCACTGAGAATATATCCTCTACAATGGCTGTGTCTGATAAAATTTCATTGACTAACCCACAAACAGTTGAGGAGGATACACCACTTGAATTTCATGAAATTCCTGCTGGTAGTTTAAGTGGAGCAGCTACTATAGTTGTTGAATCAACTGATTTAAATCTGGACAGTAGTTTCATAAATAAGTCTCCCTTGAAGGAAATTTCTACCAAGGCTACCATAGCAACCATTGTTGGTATTAAAACCACTGTTAAGTCTGTTAAGGAACCTCTGCTGTGGAAGAAGTCCCCAGTACCAAGAAAAAGGGGCATCTATGTTTGAAACAGGGGTTAAAACCTCTGTTCATGATAACATAGATATAACTACCACTGTTGGTAGGAGTTCAGATGATCCTATTAAGTTAGGTGATGATCTAAAATAGAGACATTAGTGGCAGATATCAAAAATATGCTGCAACAGATGTTAAAAGCTTCAAAGTCTCAAAGCACTGCTCAATCCTCTACTTTTCAAACCGCGCATATAGTCAAACACGTATATCCCTCTGCACCTATCTTCGAAAAAGATGATGCCAAAAGGGGGAGAAAACTGAGTCTATGGATAATATGACAAAGCAGATGCCAGAACCTGAAACATTTGCCAAAGAAAAGAAAAAGGAAGTTGATGAAACCCTAGACATTCAAGAAAATGATGAAGATATAAGAAAAAGGACTTCTAAAAAGGATTATGGTACTTCAAAAAGAAAGAAATCACCATCACAAGAACCGAAAGAGCAAACCACTGTTGGTCTCAAAACCACTGCTGGTACCATATCCACTGCTGCACCTAAACCAACAACCCCGCCTCACAAATCACGTGCTAAAAGGCAGAAACAATGTCACCACCTTCATCACCAATCCTCACTGCAACAGATGTTAACACAACAGTGGTTGAGACAACAGTCCATTCATCAACTGTTAGCCAAAAAATTGTTATCACATCTTCTCAAATACAAACAACCTATTCACCAAGCTCAGTCTATACAAGAAAAAGAAAATTTAAAGTGACTGTTGGTGCACTTATGTCTCTTGCCTACGTCTAGTACGAGTCTATTGTACAGATAGGGTTTCATAGTGTCAGAAGTTTACTTTTGAAGTTTTTGTATGATTGTTGTAATTTTTGTATGAAAATCTGTAAGGATTTTCGCACGAAAATTTCGTGCGAAAATCCATGCTGCCTACTCACTTGGTGCTGTCATGTCTGCCTATAAATAGGTGACTAAGGTTGTGTGTTAGGTATGCTGTTTTGAAGAATCAGTGGCGAAGCCCTGTTCGAGTCTGTAATCGTTGCTAACGTTTATTCAATACACAGACGATTAAACAGTATTCATCGCTTGTTCTTTGTTTGTTCAATCAGCTAACAATGAATTCTGCCTCTGTTAGCTGAGCAAGTCTGACCGGAAAGCTCATTAAGTTGGGTCCGATCCTAAGCTTCATTCACAAGTGGTATCAGAGCCTTAAGTTCTGATTTGTGAACAAACAACCAAGTTTCAGCTGGATTCAACCTTCAAAGTTCAAGATTCATCCATTAGAAACTCTTCTACTACTCTTTCTTGGAACTTACTCTAGATCTGAAGGATTTCATGGACAATTTGGACCAGGTTATTATTATACCTGTTAAAATCAACTCTAATCAGTTTACTGAATCAAACAAACCTAAAATCCATCAAATAATGCTTGAAATCATCAAAAACGTGAAATTGTGAACAAGTGTTCAAGGAAGATAAGTATTCTCGCACGAAATACTAGGTTTCGTACGAAAATCAGAAGTCTAAAACCTGAAAATTTGATTTAACAAAGAACATTATTTTCGCACCAAAAGAGAATTTTCGCATGGAAATCTAATTTTCGCACGAAAATCCAGCATCATTTTCGTACGAAAATCTTGTGTCTCAAACCAATTTTCAGTCAACTTCAAGTTGACCAGTTAATCTGTTTCCTGTTTTAAGTTTTTGACAAGATGTCAGGTGAAGAAGAATTCCATAACGCTTTCACTACACAAGCCGTTACAGCCTCCGTAGCAGCCCAGAACATGAATCTGGAAAATGAAATGGGAACCACTACGAAGCCTCCAAAGCTCATGAACATCAAAGATTATGAAAGTTGGAGTGAGCATTTCAAGAACTGGGTTCAAGAGACAAACTTAACAGTTTGGTTTGCACTCGAAAACAAATATCAACCACCACTGAATGAACTTGGGATTGAAAAAATAGTGGCTCGTTTTACCGAAGAAGAACGAGAAAAATACATCACTAAAAAGAAGATGACGAATCTCCTCCAGCAGGCCATAAAAGAAGAAATCTTAGTTCTCCTGCAACATGACGACGATGCTCATTCACTATGGCTCTCCTTACGTTTAAGGGCACAAGGAAGTACTAATTTCATGAAAGGCAAGAAGGCGTTACTGAACAAAGAATTTGAAGTATTCAATATTCTTCCAGTCGAGAACATGAAGCAACTCATCGAAAGGTATTGCCGCCTGGTAGTGCAGATGAAGCGAATGGGAATTATTAAGACGAATGAAGAATTAGTCAATAAACTGGTAGATTCTTTGCCTGAAGGAGATTGGGCAACATATCTACCAATTCTAAAGAATGGTGCTGAGTATGATAGTCTCAGTTTGCCGAGATTCATAGAAAAGTTGGAAGGGCACGAACAAGAGATGCAGAAAATGGCAAAAGGCAAGAAAACGAACTCGCAACAGGATGTGAGCTTATACTACAAAGGAAACCCAAATACTCATGTTCAGAGTCCCAAGATCCAAACAGCCTTCAATGCTAACTCAAATGCTAGTCCAACCTCCAACTAGTCCAGTGGGTTTCAAACGTTTGCTTCCTTCAATCCAAACAATCACCAAGGACAACAATCATCTCAGAGCTCTAATCAAACACAGAACAACCAGGAGAGTCAATGCAACTCTAACCAAAGAATCCTGCAATGCAACATCGCAGTAAATCTCCACAACGCTTAAGACTTCAATGAGCAAACTGCTAAGCAGCATATGGTGCTCATTGCAACAGTTCTAGAATCCTACGAAAGTCTTGTAGCTGGTCGAATTGGAAACCCAGAAATGACTAAAGAAGACTACGACCAAATTGATCCAGAGGAGATGGAATTAATTGACATCATGTGGTGCATGGCATCAGTGGTTCGAAGGGCTCAGCGTTTCATGGAAATTACTAGAAGAGATGATTTAAGGGGCCTTGACGATAAATTAGGCTTTGATAAATCCAAAGTCACATGTTTCAAGTGTAGAGAGAAAGGGAACTTCAAACGCGAATGCCCAAACCGAGAAGTAAAAGGCAATCATAATCCGTTTGGTGATGATTATTACAAAAAGGCAATCTATCATCGACCACAACCAGAGAAGAGATTGGTACAGATCGAAGATGGAAGTTCAAACTCCAAAGATAAAGCTCTGGTGGTAACACAGGAAGATGAAGGATTCAATTGGAACAATTTCATCTCCAAAAAGGAAAGTCTTGCACTTGTTGCTGAAATCATGGAAGAACCAGAAGCATCTGAAGAAGTCTCAGAAGAAGAAATGGAAGAAGTATAGGCAGATTACTTCAGAACTTCAGCAGAGGAAGAAGAACATCTAGCAGGTACCCCCAAACCCTGTTTATTTGAAACAATTATGAAAACTTTTGCAGGTAGCTCCGATTCTGGTCACAAAGAAGAAAGTCCCGAGGAGACAAAGACAGAGTGTGTGGAAGTGATTGATGTAACCAAGCTTGTAACACTAGAGAGCCTAACCGATACTGCCAACAAAGCACTCATGGCCAATACAAACGAGGTAGTCAGTGTGGAAAAACAAGTAGAAAAGTTTGAAACAGCTAAAGAAATAATCAAAGCTCAAACTATCGAATTGGTCAGCCCATGCTTAAAATGTACCGAAGCATGTGAGCAATGTGCTGAGAAAGAAAAAGCGTTTAAAGAACTTAAAACATACAATGATAAGTTGTCATACGACACACTTTCAATGCTCAAAGCAACTGTGATGGAAAAACAAATGGCCATTAATCTTCATATTAACATAATTGCTGAGCTGAAAAATGAGCTGGAGAAAACTAGAATTGAAAAAGAAAGGGTTAACAAATTGTTAATCAGTTACTCTACCAGCATGTATGTCCTCGATCACATTCTACCAAAACCAAAAAGCAGTAAAGATGGTAAGAAAAGTGAGAAAAATCTTGGAAAATGTTACGATCATGTTCCACCTCCTATGTGGAACAACTATGCTAAGAAACATCCTGACGGAGTGGATAAGGCGCTGAATTTAAATCTTCTCACAGAAAAGAATAACGAGCTGCCTGAAAATCTTGACGTAGCATATTCCAAAACAGAAAAGGAATGTGAATCCGAGGTAGTAACTAAAGTGTTTGAAAATGTGTTTGAAAATGAGTCTGACAACACAATTTATGAAAGTGTTGAGTCAAACATTGAGAAATCAGAGTCAAGTTCAAATTCTGGAAGTGAGAAAAGTTTTTATGAAAATTTTATCACAACATCATAAAATGGTTTAAGTGATGATCCTAATGCAGTTATCTACAAACTAAAAGGATCAGATAAACTATATACTGATGAAGAATTCCCAGTACAGAAAGTTAACTTTGACCGTGTCGATAAATTCTTTAAACTCATTGAAGTTGAAACATCTAAACTTGAGAAGAATGATGATGTTTTCTACTCAAAACCAAAGAAAACTCACAAAAACATTCATCCCAGAGGAAGAAGTTATCCTGAAAACAAAAGGGATGTGTTAGGGTTTGAGAAGAAACCAAACAACAAATCACGAAAACCTGATTTTACAAAGAAAGTTGAATTGTGTTTTGGAACCAATATTGTTGAAGAAAAAGAGGTATTAACAAACAAACCAACGAAGAGTTTAAGAAAGAAAAGGAGCTCCGTGAACAGGCTTTCGAACACACTGTTGAAAATGACGGTAGAACCTGTTACAGGTGTAACAAAGTTGGGCATATTTCACGACAATGTTCACAAAATCGTCCAAAACCTGTTCATGAACAAAAGAGGTTTACAGTAGATGAGAAGAAAAAGGGCCCAGCGTTTGTGCCAACAAAAATTTTAAAGAGAAATGAAAATGCCAATTCTATTAAGGAATCACCATCTGAAAGCATTTCAAAATTTGAAATTGGAGAAACCTCAAAGAAAAATGAAAAGAAAGAATCTAAACTTTACATCAAAAAGGCATTTTCTAAGACACAAACATGGGTAGCCAAAGAGAAGACATCTCCTATAACCCCAAAATCAACCAATGTTCCAGTCAAATCAAAAGATAAGAGTGACTTCAAGACTGGACAGTAGGTTGAGGTTAAGAAAGATGACAAAGTTGCCAAAGTTCCAAAAGGCGACATTGTCATCCCACCCAAGACCGAAAGGGCTTGGGTCTCTCTGTTTAAGTAATATGCTTTTAAGTGTGCAGGGGCTTCCAAGGTCAATCATTTCAAAGTGGATAATGGACAGTGGAGCTTCTAGGCACATGACAGGGATGTTGGCGTTGTTATACAATGTTAAAGCCATCAGGGGAGGATATGTTGGGTTTGCCAGAACACAGGGCGGCAGGATCGTGGGAGAAGGAATTTTGACAAATGGAGTCGTGTCTTTCCACAAAGTGAACTACATCGCTGAACTTGAGAACAATCTTTTGAGCATTTCATAGATCTGTGACAAGAAGTTCACAACTCACTTCACTAACAAAGAATGTCTTATTCTCAAACCTGGTTTCATAATTCCCGAGGAGTGGATTCTCATGCACGCTCCACGAGAAAATGATCTATATGTCTTAGACATGAGCGTTGCATCCACTACTTCAAAGGAAGGACAATGCTTTGTATCAAAGGCTATAGAGAAAGAATCAATACTATGGCATAGTAAGATGGGTCACATACACTTAAGGAAGATGAATTCTCTGGTGCATAACAATCTAGTGGAAGGGGTGAATCTCAAAAAATTTCATTTATCAGACGACTGTATCAGTTGCAAAAAGGGGAAGCAACACAAGAAGTCACACCCAAGGAAGCTTCTCAACTCCATCAAACTTCTACTAGAAAGGCTACACATGGATCTCTTTGGGCCTGTCAATGTGAAGAGTATTACAGGAGATCTATACTGTTTGGTTGTAACCGATGACTTCTCAAGATTCTCATGGGTTTTCTTTCAGTAAAGCAAGAATGAAACATTCGACAATCTGATGATCCTGTTTCGAAAAATTGAAAACCTTTACCATTTGCCTATCAAGAGAATCAGAAGTGACAACGGTACTGAGTTTAAGAACAACAAGATGCTCGAATTCTGCAATGCTAAGGGTATTCATCATGAGTTCAGTGCCCCCTACACTCCTCAACAAAATAGAGTAGCTGAACGAAAGAACAAACGCTTATTGAAACTGCACGCACAATGCTTGCCGACTCTAAGTTGCCTATTAGTTTTTGGAGCGAAGCTGTTGCCTCTACATGTTACACCCTTAACCATGCAATGACAGTCAGGAAACACAAGAAGACATGCTTTGAACTTCTTAACCAGCGAAAACCTTATCTAGAGTTTTTGGAACCCTTTGGATCACCGTTTACAGTTTTGGATCCGGAAGGAAAATTTGGAGCCAGATCTTTGGAAGCTTTCTCCGTAGGATATGCAAGTCTGCAAAAGCGAGTCTTTCTCCCAAGCTTCAATCAGGTTATTGTTGCTCAACATGTTGATTGCCAGAGATACACAACGCCCGTGCAAAAACCTGGAGATCCATGGCTGTTTAATTACGACGGGTTATGGAATTCGTTTGATCTGCCTGAAGAACCTTCTGAGAAAGAACTTATCTTTCTATTTCAACAACATCAGATATCCAATCAAGAGCAAGTAACGGGGTCATTGGTAATTTCTCCAACAACAGCACCTTCCTCTGAAGCAGGTCCAAGCAACCGTCAGTCAGAACCAATTGTTCCACTAGAACAAAATACTGCAGAACCATCTTCTCAGCCAGTAAATGCAGAACCTGAACAAGATCCTACTTTTGATAATGGGGACACCAGTTCCAATGAAGGATCAGAAGAGATTACAAGTTATCTAAACAATCAAGCTGCCAAAACCAGTGCGAGAAATGAGGCCACTTCTTCAGAACAAGTTGCTGATCAGAATATCACAAATTTGGAAAGTTCAGTAAATGTTCCAGGCGAAGTAATGCCGAGATCAGTCTCCTACCATCCAACAGATAACATCATTGGAGAACTGCAAACGGGCGTGAAAACGCGAAATCGGATCAATAAGGATCTAAGTTGCTTTTATTCCAAAGTTGCTCCACTCCAAAATAAATTTTCTCATAGTTGTTTTGTTTCTCAGGTAGAACCAAAAACATCAGAGATGCTCTTAAAGATGATAGTTGGGTGGAAGCAATGCAGGAAGAATTATTGCAATTCCAGAAACATGGAGTCTGGGAACTTGTTGATCTACCGCCAAAGCAAAAAAATAAGCACACAGTGGGTTTACAAGTGCAAAAGAGACGACAGAGGAGTCGTTGTTCGAAACAAAGCTCGCCTCGTAGTTCAAGGTTTTCGTCAGGAAGAGGGGATAGATTACAATGAGGTCTACGCCCCAGTCGTACGTCTAGAAGCTATCCGCATTTTCCTGGCTTTCGCCTCATGGAAAGGTTTCAAAGTGTACCAATTGGATGTGAAATCTGCTTTCCTATATGGTAAGGTAAAAGAAGAGGTATATGTCGGCCAACCACCGGGGTTTGTCGATCCAATTCACAAAGACAAGGTCTACTTGCTGAACAAAGCTCTTTACGGATTACACAAGGCCCCAAGAGCCTGGTACGAGACGCTTTCCAAGCACCTACTGGCTAATCATTTTACCAGAGGGACAATAGATAGCACCCTCTTTACAAAGGAAGTAGATGGACATCTGATTATTGTACAAATCTATGTGGATGATATCATCTTTGGATCGACAAATGAACAGCTGTGCAAGGACTTCGAGAAAGTCATGAAAGAAAAATTCGAAATGAGCGCTATGGGAGAGATGAAATTCTTTTTGGGGCTTCAGGTTGAACAACTGCCTGACGGTATTTTCATTCACCAGATGAAGTATGTTCATGACGTGTTGGAGAAATTCGACATGATAGGAACTAAAGCCGCCTCTACCCCTTTAGCCATAAACCACGACATTTGTCCAGACATGTATGGAGAAAATGTTGATGAAACTTTATATCGCTCCATGATTGGATCCTTGATGTATCTCACCGCTTCTCGACCGGATATCATGTACCCCACATGCCTTTGCACCAGATATCAGTCAAGTCCGAAGGAATCACATCTGTTGATCGTCAAAAGGATCATGCGCTATTTGAAAGGATGCCCGAGCACTGGCTTGTGGTATCCACGTCATGACGATTTCAACCTTGCGGGTTACTCTGACTCTGATTTCGGTTGCTGCAAGCAGAACGCTAAATCTACAACGGCCGGCTGCCAGTTCTTCGGAACTCGTTTGGTAACATGGCAATGCAAGAAACAAACCGCGATCGCTCTCTCTACTTGCGAAGGCTGAATACGTTTCAGCATCAAGTTGTTGTTCCCAAATACTGTGGATACAACAACAGATGAGAGACTAAGGTCTGCGATTTCTTGATACGCCCATTTTCGTAGATAACAAGGCGGCCATTGATATCACGGTCAATCCTTGTCAACACTCATGCACTAAACATATCGAGATTTGATATCACTTTATCCGTGACTGTCACGAGAAAAAATTGATACGAATTGAGAAAATCCACACTGATGACCAAAAAGCAGATTTTTATACCAAAGCTTTTGATAGAGCAAGATTTCGAAATCTTTCAAAATTAAATGGTTTAAAGAATCTGTCAGCAGAAGATATTTATGAGGTTGAATTTGAGGATGACGATGTTGAGACGTAATCCTCACTAGTAAGTCAAAATGTTTTTCTGTAAATAGTTTACATGTTTTCTTTAAAACCAAAAATCCAAAAATATGTTTTTGATTTTTAGGGGGAGAAAAAGTTGTGAAAAATACAAAAACATTGAAAAAATTCATGAAAAATACAAAAACATTGAAAATTCATAAAAAAATACAAAAACATTGAAAAAATTCATGAAAAATACAAAAACATTAAAAAATCCAAAAAAGAGTTTTGTGTATAAGAGAAGATGATAGTACATCAGTAGATCATTACAGTACGCTAAAGAAATATAGTGTTTAAAAAGCGTTTAAGCAGGTCTTTCTAAAGATATGTCGGTAGGCTTCGCACGTTCAGTAAACTGCTTTCAGGATATATACCTAAAGAAATAAAACTGGTAAATCTATGGCTTAACATCTCTCGGATATATGGGTTTGGTACCCTGAAATTTCGTTTGAGAGAATGCCAGATCCTGAGATACTAGGTCTTTATATTTAGTTGATATCTTGGGTATTATATGAGTTCTTCTGATTTTGCATCAGCAATGACTTAGAACTTGTATAATACTTTCGCATTATTCACCCCCAAAGCTGCATAAAAAATGAAGAAAATGTCATAAAAAGATACAACATGCTGAAGTACATAAATTAAAAAGATTCCCAAGGGGAACACCACCTAAAGTCGAGCCTTCATCTCTTTCTCTGTACAGAAGTACTAACATGAGCTCTCAAGATTTCGCATTTCACCCCTATACAGATATCAGTTAGATATATTCACCAGTGAGATGAAATCTAGGGAATCTCGATGCGGGAGTATATTCTGAGGTGGGAAACACAGATTAGGCCATGTTGCTAAAATTTACCTAACGTATCTTGAAACAGTTGAGAAATGTGTAGAGGTTTAAGTGGATCAGTATACCGACAATCTGAAGAAAATCGGTTTAAGAACTTAAAGTTTTATCTAGAGCAACGGTGCTGGTAATGTGTCTCAATAAACTGATATGATCCTCTATCATAAACTCGCAAAAGTATGTATGTAAATATGTGTGAACATATTGCTTTAAGAATGGTTAATTTAGAAGTAATCAAAAATACAAAAAGATTTTCCGTTTCTACTTTATTTTCTGACTACCAGTGATAGAAAACAAATCTTCAAAGCTAAAAGCGACAGAATGCTGAGGAAAATCGTTTGAATTTCGGGTTAGGAGCTAATCTGGAAACATAACCTGGTTTGGAACGTTGAAAAGTTCATTAATTTGAAACTTAAAGTCTAAGAATAATATCAGTTTTTTTCAAAAGGTGGTCAACCAAGGTCATTAACTTGGACTTGGTTACTAAAACAGTTACACAAGTTCATTAACTTGGACTTGGACAATTGTGTGGATAATTAAAAACTGAAAAGCAATCGATAAAGTTGGAAAGTTGAGAAAATTTCAAAGGGACAACAACTTTCGCACGAAAATTGAGATTTCCGCACGAAAATTTGGCTAACAATCACAAGCCAAATTTTTGCACGAAAATCAAATGCCTATATATAAGAGAAGGCTGAACAGATTCCGCATGAAAATCTGTTAGAAATTGTTGCGGATTCTCTGAAGCTTTTGTGCACTTTGTCTCGTTTCTATTACTTTACGACGTTCTTGACACATTAGGGAGGTTGATTTGCACACCTCTTGTAATGGCGAAGGTAATCACCGGGATTGAACCGTCAAAATTGGATTCGCTGGACCTTAAACGGACTAAAACGTAGATCTATGATAAACTAGCTGGTAAGACTTAAAATTGACCTCTCCAATGTTAAAATCGGCAAGTTTAGCTAAGGTTTACCGTTTCAATTTCTTGAAAAATGTCAAAAATTACAAGTGTTTTGAGTCGGTTTGAAAAAGTGTTAACTGATGGGGAAGACAGATTTTCGCACGAAAATCCTTTATTTCTGCACGAAAATTCAAGCAAAGAATTGTTTACATATGTCTTCTTTATTTTCGCACGAAAATTTAGATATCATATAACCTGCTTATTTTCGTACGAAAACTTAGTACATGTTGTGTTTGTGAAAATTTTTTCTAACTTTTTCATATCTCTCTGTTCCACAGAAAACCGTGTATGAGTTCAATCCAATCCACAACTCATGTTGCTTGATTGACGAAGAAGTACCCGAATTTGCTCCGTTTTCACAGTTCAAAGATTTTTTAGAGAAACTGCCGGTTTATCATGCCTTTACACATCATCATGATGTTTATGCCTCACACGTTGATAGATTTTGGGGCGCAACATTGTTAAGAGCTGATGGTAAAGCTATTTTATCAACAGTCAAGATTAAAGATAAAGATGAAGAAGTTTCGATCACAGAGGATCTGATCCCTCAGTGCTACATTTCATAGATGAAAGTGACTTTCTGACGGGGTATACATAGAAGTTTATGAAAGGCTGCTTTTACCATATGGGCTACAACGGATATGTGAACTCTGCACCGTTCAAGATCAATCGGTTGGGTTTGCCATATAGATTTCTTGCCCACTGCATTACACGCTCATTAAGCCACAAGAAAGAGGGCTGGGATGATTTAGTGGACTATCATATGTGTATGATGGTGGCGGTGATATTGAACAAGCCCTACAATTTCAGTAGGATGATTTTTGAACAAATGGTGATGAATTTGGGGAAGAGTCGATTTCTGCAGTACCCCCGTTTTGTACAGATGATTCTTGATCACTTACATCCGAATTTGGAGAAAAAGAAGAATGATCTCTTGAAGTTAGAACACATGACTGCTTCTGACCTCCACAACAGCAACTATCGCAAAGGAGGAAAGGCTCCTGCATTCAAACCAGTTTTTGGAATGTTTGTTAAAGTTGATTACGTTGCTCCTCCTGAAGGAAAATGGAGAAATGAAGGGAGTGGTGACGAAAGCGAAGAAGCAAGTATGATGGAGGATTTTGTTGAAAAGAGAAGTCAGTGGTTTATTAAGGGCGACAGTGAGAAAGGTCATTATGGAAAGAAGAAAGTTGGTGCTGCTTCAAAAAGAAAGACATCTATAGAAACTTCTTCTTCCGCACCTAAACGCCAGAGAAAATAAGCAAGTGTTAGCACTGGGTTGATTGTTGAGCCTGATAGTGAACAGGTGAATGTTGAAGAAACTGTGCAACAAACTGAACCAGTTTATGTTGAAGAAACGTTGGAACAAACGACTACAGACATCGAAAGAATGGTTGGCGTTGAAAAAGAAGAAGGAGGTGGCGACGATGAAGGGCCATCCTCGAGCACAGATTCTGAGGATAGAAGATAAGGAGAAAAGCTAGAAAAAGAAAGGAAAGAGCAAGAGAGGAGAGATAGAGAGAAAGAATTGGCTGAGCAGAAAAAGCGGAAGGCTACAGGTGATGATGATACACCTTATGAGCCTTATGAGGGCGAAGAAGAGATTTCAATCGTCAAGCCTACAAAGAAGAAAACTACTAGAAAGCTTCGGTTCAAGCTAAGATCAAAACCTACTGAAGCTCCAGTTGCCCCAACTGCAGAAACATCTTCTGAACGCCCCCATCTTCTCCTCCTCAACAAGTTGATACAGAGACTCGTATTTCATCTCCTCCACCAGTTGTTGATCCTCCAATCAGTTCTCCTCCTTCACAGTTCACATCTACGGAGGTTCCTATTCCATCTCCTCCGCCAGTTACAGAGCCTCCAGTGGTTTCTCCTACTATGTCTCATCCACAAGCAACATCATCTGCTCATCCTACACAACCAGATCCTCCAATGGACATAACTTTTGATGACTATTTCTTTGAGATGGGTAGTATTCCAGGGGAAGATAAGCTCACAGCTGATGACATTTATGTTGGAAGGCTCAATGAGTTGGAAGAAAAATTGAAGTCTGCTAATGAGAAGATAAAGATCCTTCAGTCTGATAGGGATAGCATCAGAGAGAATTTGAGACTGGTGACTGATGATAGTGAAAGATACTTCCAAGCTTCCCAGAAAGTTGCAGTGTATAAAGAAAGAATCAAAGTCAAAAGAAAGGGAGGTTCCAAAGGCAACTCTGAGTAGCTACGAAACAGAACATCAGAGGATCATAAAGAAGATGGAAGAATATGAAGCGGAACGTGAGTCGAACAACAGGCAAGTAGAGCTTATGAAGAAGATTTTAGTTCGTACTATGGGTATCTCTCTCACCGATGAGATTGAGAAGATAGAGAGAGAGGAAGCTAGACAGAAAGTTGTTGAAAGGAAACGAGCTTCCAAAGCTTTATCTGATGCTGAAGGACGAAGGAAAGAAAAGATGCCCGTGCATGAAATTACTACCTCGTCGGCTCCTTTGAACGAACAGTCTGCGCCGGAAGCTGAATCCGTGCCAGTATCTTTTGAGATGATAGTTTATGATCCTACCATTGATGTAAGCAAGAGGTTTGTGCTTCAAGGGGAAGGTGTTCTAGAATCTATGACGAAAGAGAAGGCAATCGCTTAAAGGGAGCTAAAGAAAGAGATTGACGAGTTGATAGATGAAACGTTTGATGAGTTAGAGAAGGAAGGGTTTGAATATGTAGCAACTTTATTTGATAATGAAAATATTTCTGTTGTGCTTACATGAACGACTCTATGTTTGAGCTAACTAATGAACAGGTTCAGGGGGAGTCGTCGATTGAAGAAACAGTGCCAAAGCCAAAAGTTATCTATCTAGAGCACGATGTGGAAGAAGGAGAGTTTGTTCATAACTACTCCAAGGCGGATCTTGCATAATTATTTGGCTTACATGAAGATTCTTTCGAGTTTGATTTTGAAGAAGAATTGAAGAACACCCGATCAGAGCCAAATGATTATGTTTTCGAAGACATCCCTCAAGCAAATGACTACGATAGAGTAATTATTGAAGATTGGGATTCGGATGATAATGAAGAAGCAAGATACACGGGTGAAGGAACTGATGTGTTTCCACCCTAGATGAAATGACTACCGAGATCGACGATGAAATGTTAAAACAGAAAGTGGTAGAAGCAGTTAAAGAGGGAACAACTCCTAAACCACCAACAAAAGAAGAGATCATAGAGATGAAAAAGAAATGGTTCAAGGAGATGCCACTTGAAAGAAAGTTCCATCGTCCATTGGCTTTCTTCACTAGAGACCCTGACGCATCTCTAGGTGACATTATTAGTTGGGGATGGATTGAGGAACTGGATGTATATGCATTGAAACGAGAGTATGGAGTGCAATACTTCAGAAGATTGTGAGATATACAGTCCCTAACAGAATGGGATGCGAAAGAGTTAGTTCAGACCAAGATGTTCAGTATGAAGTTGCGACCAAATGATCAACGTCTGTGGAAGCTCATCAAGTTTGAAGCTGAACATGGTTTCAATCTATGGAAGCCACACAAGCCAAAAACCGTGACAAAGATAGATCAAGTTACTCAAGAGAAAGATGTGACTTTGATTGTGAAAAGGCAACGCGTTATGAAGAATATGCCTCTGAAGAAAATGGAACAAGATTTTTACAAGATCTTCAAGTGGTGGCACTATGATTCGAGTACAGGAGAGGTTGTGATTTGTGTTGAGCCTGATGAAGGGTCATGGAATATGTCCGAGGATCTATCACAGACCGTGATTATGCACAAGAGAATCTTTGGGCTATGGCGTGCAATCAGAGTATTGGATCCTATGTGGCTGGTCAACTGCTCAGAGAAAGACATTGAACGATTATTCTTCATCAAAATCAGTTATGAAGATAAAGACAAGGAGCAGGCCATGCAGTTCCAGAAAATTGTGAATGTTTGCTACACTAACAACATTAATTCAGGAAAAGAATGGAAAACTTAATGGAGAAAGCTTGAAGATAAAAAGCAGAAAAAGAAAGATCAAAATGAAGAAAGGATTGAAGCTCGTTGAAAGCTGGCCACCCGTGAAAGGTTCAAGTTCGAGAATACTTACAATCCGACCTCCTCCTACAGATCCAACTCCCATTGCTTCAGAGGAGCATCGAAGGCCACGCAAGAGATTTTTTGGATAATTCAAGTAAAACATGTTTAAAGTTGTTGAAGAAAAAGTTTTGAAGACTGTCCAAGATTGCGGCAACATCCAAGGGGGAGTCTGTTGGTGTACTTATGTCTATTGCCTACGTCTAGTACGAGTCTATTGTACAGATAGGGTTTCGTAGTGTCAGAAGTTTAGTTTTGAAGTTTTTGTATGATTGTTGTAATTTTCGTACAAAAATCTGTAAGGATTTTCGCACGAAAATTTCGTGCGAAAATCCATGCTGCCTACTCACTTGGTGCTGTCATGTCTGCCTATAAATACGTGACTTAGGTTGTGTGTTAGGTATGCTGTTTTGAGGAATCAGTGGCGAAGCCCTGTTCGAGTCTGTAATTGTTGCTAACGTTTATTCAATACACAGACGGTTAAACAGTATTCATCGCTTGTTCTTTGTTTGTTCAATCAGCTAACAATGAATTCCACCTCGGTTAGATGAGCAAGTCTGACCGGAAAGCTCATTAAGTTGGGTCCGATCCTAAGCTTCATTCACAATGACTGATGATACACCCACACCTACACCACTTTTTCTAACCAATCAAGAACCTTTCATCTCTCCATCATCACCAATATCAAACCCACTGACTCAATCACCTACTGTAATCCTACAAGACAAATACCTCTGGCAGTAAATTATCCTTTGGAAGTGCTTGCAGTTAA
Organism: Scalesia atractyloides; assembly: GCA_947069175.1. Taxonomy (NCBI): domain Eukaryota; kingdom Viridiplantae; phylum Streptophyta; class Magnoliopsida; order Asterales; family Asteraceae; genus Scalesia; species Scalesia atractyloides. Next base: position 53,446,219 of record CAMTDV010000016.1, on the reverse strand, counting down.
AGATGAAATGTTACAATTCTTCACAGAGGATAATCCATCCAAAAGAACATTCCCATCTCATTTTGGCTACAGAGCTCCAAGGAACATTGAGGAGCATCTGAAATTAAAAGTCAAACAAGCCATAACATTGCAAAAGAAGAGAGTAAAGGGAAAGGGGAAGTTTACTTGTCAAGTCGAATGCAGTTCGCACTTAGTAAAGTCTGTAACATCCGCCAAAAACCGGATTTACTAAACCCGCTTCGTTTATTAACCGAACAACCAGTTAAAAATTTCGTTGCGTATTTAATGCTCAAATTAATTTTAAACGATACATAATTAATAAGTATATTAGAATATAAAATTTATATTTAAAAATGTTTTAAAAATAGCGAACTAAAAATAAAACGCTGAAGCCGGGTTTCGAACCCGGGTCAGCCGAGAACCATTCAAAGACTTAACTCACATCCATCCAACCACTCCGCCACTTGTGTTGTTTGTTAACATATTGAAACAATTAATACATAAATTAAATCTGGAAATCAAAACCCAGTTACACAGCGCGCCCAAAACCGCTGACGCCGGAAATCCCGACAAATTCGTCAAATGTTGCCGTTTCTTTTGGTCATAACGCTTACATTAACAGCCATATCGGTTATAACCGAAATAAAACCATCAATTTCATTCATTACCATAATTCCCATTGAAACCGAAAATAAAATTCAAATTCAGGATTTATCTTTGTTCATCAGTTAAACTTACGAAACTATCCAACTACACTCTCCATTTTTGCTCAGAAAATTTCGCCGCAAGTCGCCGGAATTCTCTGTAAATTAACCGGAAATTTTCGCCGGAAAACCGAGTTCAATCCATCTTTTCTTCTTACCCAAATATAAGATCATAGAACTCATACTGACATCACTCCCACTCACCTTAAACCTCTGAAGAATCTCTGTCGCAAGAAATTTCACTCGCCGGCATTCTCTGCAAGTCGCCGGAAAACCGGGACTTTCATCTACGCGGTAAATACCTCGACTTTTCTGTTTCATTCCAATATTAGAAAAATTCTAACATCACTCCATCACTAAGAATCAACCCCAGACGACATTGCCGGACTTTCTGTTTTCACCGGAAAACTTCTGGATTTTTCGGAAACTCGCTGTTAACCGGTATGATCATTCAAACATACTGATAATCGTTACTCATTAGTTCAATTTCACATCTAATCCCTCCAAGCTGTTAATTGATCCTAACAGCCGAAGATCACCAAAACAGAGTCGATGAATCGTTGCCGGATTTCTGAAGAAAGACGATCAGTTCGGTACAACCTTTCCCCAAACCCTTTTCTGTTCAAAACATTGCAATTGTTTATAAATTCGTTAGATTAATTTAATAAATAACTGTTACTTATCAGTTGTCTGTGTTTTGAACGAAGAAGACGAAGTGTGTATGAGATAAGATAAATTAAAATCGGTTTTATAAACGGGTTAGACACACAGTCCAGCGGTGGACTGTGTGCAAATAAACACGCATACGTCGCGAGTTCGATTCCTGTCCCAACCTCACTCTCTTGAAATAAAAATACCTTTTTTTTAACTGAACCGGATCCACTCGCAGTTAACTGTTAAGTATAATAAAAACCAGAATATTTACCAAGTTAGACACACAGTCCAGCGGTGGACTGTGTGCCAAACTAAACCACAGGTCCCGGGTTCGAGACCTGTGGAGAGCGCCGAGTCGATACATTAAATCTTTATTTTAAAATAAGTGATTTTCGGATTAACTTAATTAGTATATAAATATAATTAAAAACATAAATATTTCGGGTTAGACACGTAGCTCAGTTGGTAGAGCTGCGTGCACGCGTATAGGAGGTCTCGGGTTCGAGTCCTGCCCGGCGCATACTTACACACAATAAAACCGGTCAAACAGTCAACGGTCAACGGTCAACAAGTCAACGGTCAACGGTCAAAAATCAACATTTTTTTATTATTTTATTTATTTATTTAAATTAAAAATCAATTAAAAATTAGAAAATAGCCTTAAACTCACAAAAATATATCCAAAAAATCCTATTAAAGTTGTTAATAAAATCCATTTATTTACCTTACTTTTCGTTATTAATTAGGTTAGTTTTTCCTCGTTGATCAATCCTCTAAACTCGTGCGCATTCAACATCATCAGCCAAACGCACCCAATGTGAGTGAATCTCTGCAAATTCCCCGTTTTTAATCACGTTTTTGGGGTGTATCATGTGTCTTACCATTTATTTTATTTAAATCATTGTGCATACATCATATCATGAACAAATGTGTATTCAGCTTGTATAAACTGTTTGTGTGGTTATTGTTTAGATTTAATTTATTATTTTCAGTACATGCAATTTCATAGGCCGCCGCTCCCCATTACATTATGAGCGTTGAGCAGTTCCCCATTACATTATGAGCGTGAACCTGGCGTTGCCAACATACGATCGGCTCCGTTTGATTGAGCCTTGATCGCACAGACATTTATCATTTTCAGTACATGCAATACGATCGGCTCCGTTTGATTGAGCCTTGATCGCACAGACATTTATCATTTTCAGTACATACATTTATCATAGGCCGTCCGTTCCCCATTCTTGTTAATGTATGTTATTGTTTGTTGTTGTTTGTTATGGTATGCTATTGGGTTGTTATTGTATGCTAATTGTTTGTTATTGTATGTTTATTTACATTTGTTCATATAGGAATATTGCACAATTTTTCCGTATTAAATACAATAAGAAATAAATAATAAATGTTTTCTAACAAGGTTCACTCGCCAACTTTTGTTGATCCAAAAAAACCATTTTTACATATGATACAGGTGAACAGGAAGAAGCAAGGAAAACATAGGAAATTGCCTTAGAAGAAAACTAATGAAGTTTAGAAGGATGAATAGAACATGTTGTATTTGTTTGATATGATTGTATGATCTCTTTTAAATTGAAATGATAAATATGAAACATTATAATAAATGTCATGAGCTTTGATGAAAACCCAATCATGCCCCGATCACCTTTTCCGCTGCGGGTCGGGGTCTGACAGATTGGTATCAGAGCTTTTGACTATAGGGATATAGGATAGGTTATTAGACCCTTAGAGCCTATACTATAGTTGATTAGATTTTAATTGTTTATGTGGTTATATGCAAACTCATGATGTTTATTTCTTTCATATTTATTTCATACACAAATGCATGCAAATTACTTCCGATACTACATTTTGTGCTACATAGCGAATTATACTTACAGATAAACATACATGATTACATACACATTCATCATACATATTTCAATGCTCACATATTCAAATCATCTTCATACTTCCGTTATTCAAGATTTTGTCGCATTTTTCATTTTTCAAATCTCATCAAAGTGAGTTCTGCGACGGGTATGTAGTAACTGTAAGGGTACAAGTACCGGTAGTCGGAACGTCCTGTCTAGGTTGGCATTCGTATAAATCCAATATCACGGACCAGTTTGCCTACCTGGGGACTAACGATGAGAGTACGGAGGACCAATTAGGCCAAAGCATGTCACACCAAACGTCGTTCGAACTAACCCCACTTTGAGGTGTCACCGTGTCCACACCTGGATACATTCCGAATATCATACGTTACATACATATTTCTCGATTTTCTCCGGGTTTTAGTGTACGTAACCAGGCTAACACATGCGAACCATATGAAAAACCGGTAATCATGGGGGCCCACATGATTACGAAGGTGAAGTATGGCCATGCAAGGCCCAATTACGAGCAAAGCCCAAGACATCCTATGGATGTAGTAGATTTATTATGCTATGTTTATTTTATGAATGTTCATTCCTAAATACGACACATGATCCAAAAAACATCCAACTCATACTCTTCATATGTATTCCTTGTAGATGTCTTCTAATTCCGCTCGTAGGAAGATGAGAGCAGAAAAAGCTCGCGAGCGTATGGCTGCCCAAATCGCTCAACAAATGGCTGCTGTAATACCCAACATTGTAGTCCAAGTCCAACAAGCCCTTACCGCTAATCCCGTCAATCAAGAAGTTCAAAATGTTGTCAACCCTCCCCCAAATACCACTAAATGCACCTACAAGCATTTCAAATCCTGCGACCCTACAAAATACGAAGGGACTGAAGGTGTCACCGCTCTTCTCTATTGGTTTGAAGAAATGGAAAACATTTTTCTAAATTGCGATTGCCCCGATGATCGCAAAGTGCGATATGCTACTGGTCGTTTATTTGGAATAGCACTTACTTGGTGGAATACAGAGAAGGCCAAACGAGGTGTTGAAGATGCTATGACTTTGACTTGGGAAGAGTTGAAAGAAATCATGACAAGACGGTTTTGCCCAAGGAGAGAAATCAAGAAATTAGAGGATGAGTTGTATTCGTTGAAACAAAAGGAAGGCGACCACACTACATACAACAAGAGATTCCTCGAGTTAAATCAAATGGTCCCAACTTGTTCACTCCCCACTACCGTTTGATCGAGCACTACATTCGATGTCTTCCTTCAAAAATTCAAGACTCTGTAATAAGTACCACACCTGCAACCTTGGAAGCAGCAATGGAGTTATCTACAGAGCTCACCGAGAACCGTATACGGAATAAAGACTTCAAGGAGGAGTAGAAGAAAGATAAAGCATCAACTGAAATTTCAAACTCCACCCAAACCGAATCCCCTTCTCAACCCATTTCCAAGAGGAAACGAGATGAGCAACTTTTCGCTGTCACCCAACGCAATCAACCAGCCTTACAAGCCGTACCCCTCCAAGCTATCCCAATCACTCAAGTAGCACCCAACTCAACCTACCCAAAAAAGAAACCTTACCTTGGACCTCACCCTCAATGTAACACCTGTTTTTATCACCATCCATCTACCTTACTTTGTCGACTATGTGCGAATTGTAGACGCTATGGTCATTTGAGCAAGGTTTGCCGCACCCCTCAAAACCAAACCTCACCCCCTACTCAAAACATGATCCAAACATATCAACAACCCCAATACCCCATGTTCCCATATGTTCGAGCTTGTTTCAATTGTGGCGACCCTACCCACTTTAGAAACACGTGCCCTCAATTGGTTAACATCATGAACGCCCAAGCTCAAGCAAACCCAGTTAACCAAGCAAATCAAGAAAACCCAACCATTAGGCCACCAGCAAGAGGAAGAGTTTTCAACATCAACGCCAATCCTGTTGAAGATAATGACGGCCCAAACGAAACCACCCAACTAGTCCCCTTCACCAAAAATCAAGATTTAACTCCAACCGTTTAGTTTTATGTTTTTCTTTATATTATCTCAATTTTCACGTGTCTCAATTTTAAATTGGAAATTGATCCAAGGATTTTAATGCAAATTACTATTTCAGTTTTGTTTTATACTCATTGATTTAACATTCATACCAATCGTACATCTCAACATATTTCAATCTCATTATTTAAAGAAGTTGGGCTGTGTCTCACTTCTACATAGACTAACCTCTCCATCACAACAAACGAGAGAGGGACTGTCATCATTCAAACATGTATACTATCAGAATTATGACTCAGGCATTGTTTGTTGTGTTTATTTATGTTTTAGAGTCACATAGAACTAATCATAACTTACGGATAAAGGCAATGAAAATTTGACAAGAATATGGTGGATACGCCGCGGGTACTTCCTATATATAAGTATTCTTGCCAAAGGATCAGAGGCATTGTCAGGCGGTTATGAGAAGTTCCATGTAGGATTTAGTAATGTCTTGGTTGAAATTTGTTTTACACTCACTGATTTAGCATTCATATCAACTCATCATTTAAAGAAATTGGATTGTGTTCCATTTTCTACATAGACTAACCTCTCCATCATAACAAACGAGAGAGGTACTGTCATCATTCAAAGACTCAAGCTTTGGTTGTTGTGTTCGCTTATGTTTTAGAGTCACATAGGACTAATCATAACTTACTGATAAAACCAATGAAAATTTGACGAGAATATGGTGGATACGCTGCTGGTACTTCCTATATATAAGTATTCTTGTCAAAGGATCAGAGGCATTATCAGGCGGGTTGAGAAGTTCCATGTAGGATTTAGTATTGTCTTGGTTGAAGTTTGTGTTATATTCACTGATTTAGCATTCATATCATCTCATTATTTAAAGAAATTGGATTGTGTTCTATTTTTACATAAACTAACCTCTCCATCATAACCTACGAGATAGGAACTGTCACCATTCAAACATGTATGCTATATGAATTAGGACTCAGATATTGGTTGTTGTGTTTATTTATGTCCTAGAGTCACATCATAGAACCAATCATAACTTACAGATAAAACCAATGAAAATTTGACAAGAATATGGTGGATACGCGGCTGGTACTTCCTATATATAAGTATTCTTGCCAAAGGATCAGAGGCATTGTCAGGCGGTTATGAGAAGTTCCATGTAGGTTTTAGTAGTAGAAGTTTTGTTTAGGAATATAACCTTATCTTTCCAAACATATCAAAACTCTTGCGCATGAAATCATATTTAGTCAATCAACTTTGTTTATCAATATTCTTTATCATAGGCATCAAAAAGCGATTCCTGACACAGGGTACTCAACCCTTACAAGGAACGTTACCGCCTCAAACAAAATTTAAACTCTTACTTCTTTCTAAGTATGTAACTGTCAAATTAAACACCATCCTTTTTAAGACAAATATGCCACTACTTAAATTTCGGGACGAAATTTCTAAAAGTAGGGGATACTGTAACATCCGCCAAAAACCGGATTTACCAAACCCGCTTCGTTTATTAACCGAACAACCAGTTAAAAATTTCGTTGCGTATTTAATGCTCAAATTAATTTTAAACGATACATAATTAACAAGTATATTAGAATATAAAATTTATATTTAAAAATGTGTTAAAATAGCGAACTAAAAATAAAACGCTGACGCCGGGTTTCGAACCCGGGGCAGCCGAGAACCATTCAAAGACTTAACTCACATCCATCCAACCACTCCGCCACTTGTGTTGTTTGTTAACATATTGAAACAATTAATACATAAATTAAATCTGAAAATCAAAACCCAGTTACACAGCGCGCCTAAAACCGCTGACGCCGGAAATCCCGACAAATTCGTCAAATGTTGCCGTTTCTTTTGGTCATAACGCTTACATTAACAGCCATATCGGTTATAACCGAAATAAAACCATCAATTTCATTCAATACCATAATTCCCATTGAAACCGAAAATAAAATTCAAATTCGGGATTTATCTTTGTTCATCAGTTAAACTTACGAAACTATCTAACTACACTCTCCATTTTTGCTCAGAAAATTTCGCCGCAAGTCGCCGGAATTCTCTGTAAATTAACCGGAAATTTTCACCGGAAAACCGAGTTCAATCCATCTTTTCTTCTTACCCAAAAATAAGATCATAGAACTCATACTGACATCACTCCCTCTCACCTTAAACCTCTGAAGAATCTCTGTCGCAAGAAATTTCACTCGCCGGAATTAGTCGCCGGAAAACCGGGACTTTCATCTACGCGGTAAATATCTCGACTTTTCTGTTTCATTCCATTATTAGACAAATTCTAACATCACTCCATCACTCAGAATCAACCCCAGACGACATTGCCGGACTTTCTGTTTTCACCGGAAAACTTCTGGATTTTTCGGAAACTCGCTGTTAACCGGTATGATCATTCAAACATACTGATAATCGTTAATCATTAGTTCAATTTCACATCTAATCCCTCCAAGCTGTTAATTGATCCTAACAGCCGAAGATCACCAAAACAGAGCCGACCAATCGTTGCCGGATTTCTAAAGAAAGACGATCAGTTCGGTACAACCTTTCCCCAAACCCTTTTCTGTTCAAAACATTGCAATTGTTTATAAATTCGTTAGATTAATTTAATAAATAACTGTTAGTTATCAGTTGTCTGTGTTTTGAACGAAGAAGACGAAGTGTGTATGAGATAAGATAAATTAAAATCGGTTTTATAAACGGGTTAGACACACAGTCCAGCGGTGGACTGTGTGCAAATAAACACGCATACGTCGCGAGTTCGATTCCTGTCCCAACCTCACTCTCTTGAAATAAAAATACCTTTTTTTTAACTGAACCGGATCCACTCGCAGTTAACTGTTAAGTATAATAAAAACCAGAATATTTACCAAGTTAGACACACAGTCCAGCGGTGGACTGTGTGCCAAACTAAACCACAGGTCCCGGGTTCGAGACCTGTGGAGAGCGCCGAGTCGATACATTAAATCTTTATTTTAAAATAAGTGATTTTCGGATTAACTTAATTAGTATATAAATATAATTAAAAACATAAATATTTCGGGTTAGACACGTAGCTCAGTTGGTAGAGCTGCGTGCACGCGTACAGGAGGTCTCGGGTTCGAGTCCTGCCCGGCACATACTTACACACAATAAAACCGGTCAAACAGTCAACGGTCAACGGTCAACAAGTCAACGGTCAACGGTCAAAAATCAACATTTGTTTTATTATTTTATTTATTTATTTAAATTAAAAATCAATTAAAAATACTTAAAAATAACATTTTAAAGTTAGAAAATAGCCTTAAACTCACAAAATATATCCAAAAAATCCTATTAAAGTTGTTAATAAAATCCATTTATTTACCTTACTTTTCGTTATTAATTAGGTTAGTTTTTCCTCGTCGATCAATCCTCTAAACTCGTGCCAAAGCACCCAATGTGAGTGAATCTCTGCAAATTCCCCGTTTTTAATCACGTTTTTGGGGTGTATCATGTGTCTTACCATTTATTACATTTAAATCATTGTGCATACATCATATCATGAACAAATGTGTATTCAGCTTGTATAAACTGTTTGTGTGGTTATTGTTTAGATTTAATTTATTATTTTTAGTACATGCAATTTCATAGGCCGTCACTCCCCATTACATTATGAGCGTTGAGCAGTTCCCCATTACATTATGAGCGTGAACCTGGCGTTGCCAACATACGATCGACTTCGTTTGATTGAGCCTTGATCGCACAGACATTTATCATTTTCAGTACATGCAATACGATAGGCTCAGTTTGATTGAGCCTTGATCGCACAGACATTTATCATTTTCAGTACATACATTTATCATAGGCCGTCCGTTCCCCATTCTTGTTAATGTATGTTATTGTTTGTTGTTGTTTGTTATGGTATGCTATTAGGTTGTTATTGTATGTTTATTTACATTTGTTCATATAGGAATATTGCACAATTTTTCCGTATTAAATACAGTAAGAAATAAATAATAAATGTTTTCTAACAAGGTTCACTTGCCAACTTTTGTTGATCCAAAAAAACCATTTTTACATATGATACAGGTGAACAGGAAGAAGCAAGGAAAACATAGGAAATTTCCTTAGAAGAAAAATAATGAAGTTTAGAAGGATGAATAGAACATGTTGTATTTGTTTGATATGATTGTATGATCTCTTTTAAATTGAAATGATAAATATGAAACATTATAATAAATGTCATGAGCTTTGATGAAAACCCAATCATGCCCCGATCACCTTTTCCGCTGCGGGTCGGGGTCTGACAAAGTCAAGAAACTGGAAGACTTTGCAAAAGACTTGAACAAGAAGAGGTCAACTAAATCACCTGGTGCGGATATTCAAAAGAAACTAAGAAGAGACTTCATAGAAATTATCATGAGAGACAAACCATATCAAGCTGAAGAACATCAATTTGAAGAATGGCCTCTCAAAGCTCTTCAAGAAGAGGCAAACAGGTGTGAAAGAATGAAGAATGATCCTCAGATAAGGAAGATTGCACCAGAGTGGAACAAGTTCAAGAAAACTATTTCAAGTGCAGATCTTGCCCTAGATGAATACATCCAAGCCTTCAATCAAAGGAAAGAGCATCAAATGGAAAATGTACAAGAAAAGAAGGAAGTTGAAAACATGAAAGAATCTAAAATGGATGTTACTTCATCAGATTGTCAGGAACTACCTACTATCACTGCCACATCCTTATCAAGCAAACCAATTTCACCAAACTCATCACAAATAAAACTTCTCCCAAAAAACCCATTGAACTCAAAAATACTAAAATGGATATCTGATAAACTGACCCATGTATTGACTTTGCTCAAGTCCAATGGGAAAGTTAAATATATATCAAGGAAAGCTTCACTAGGCTTAGGTGTAGCTGACCTTCAAGATCTTCTCGAACTTCAACTGTGCAGGGATGAAGATGATGAAAATTCCTTGAATTTTGAACTACAGTTCAAGAAACAAATCAGGGAAAAACTGATGAGAGAATAAAGATCATGAATAAAGAAGAGTTTTGGCATCATCTGTTCTAGGGGGAGATTGTTAGGATTGAACCCTACAAAAGAACAGATGATAAAAGGCCAAAACAGGTCTGAACTATATGATCCAGAATAAACAGTGCTTTGAATTAGAACTTCCCTTAATGGAAAGATATCTAACATCTGATAGTTCTAACATCTGCTCTTGGCTAAGCTCTGCTGGTTATAAAGTCTGTTGAAGAACCAAACCTCTGTTGAAGTCAAAAAACTGATGAAAGTCAAAGGTCTGATCACTCTTTGAAGAACATATGATAAAGCTTAAACAGTGGTTAGCTCATCAGTGGTTAGCATCCTAGTTGGATAACCATCAGTGTTTAGTATTTGTATCAGAGGTTAGCATTAGCAGTGGTTAGAGGTTGTTAGGATTAGTTAGATGTCGTTGTCTTGGTGATGTCAGGAAAGATGCTTCAGTGGTTAGGATTGTACTATAAATAGACAGTGCATGTACTGTTCTATTTAGCTCACACACACACACACTTATCTTGTACAATCTAATCTGTGTGAAGCTCGGGCTGAGGGGGAGTTAGTGATTCATACATGTAATTACTTGTATCCATTTCAATCTTTTGAGTAATGAAAACATTGTGTGATGAAAGCTAATCTCTCATTTGATTGTGTTACAAAGTTTTAAATCGCTTTCCGCTGCAAGGTTTTATATGTTTATCTTATTTATGATCATTTTGTTTAAAATAACACAATCAGGTCAAACTCAGATCCTAACAGATCTAATCAATTGCAGTGCTAAAAAGATTCCTTAATTGGAACACACCTTAAATTCGAGCCTTCATCTCTTTGTCGATACGGTGGTATTAACCTGAGCTCTCAAGGCTTCGCATAACCCAGATACAGATATCATTTACACTATACTCTCCTGTAAGATAAAATCTAGGAATCTTCATATGGGAGTATATTCTGAGTTGGGAACCATAGTTGAGTCAAGTTTCATAATTCTAACTAAGATATCTTGGAACAATTGAGAAATGTGTCGAAGTTTAAGTGGACAAATATATCGACAATCTAGGTAAACAAGTTTAAAACTTAAAGTCATCAAAGGTCAATGGTACTGGTGATATGTCTCAATCAACTGATATGATCCTTAGACACGAATTCACAAAAATTTGTCTGTAAATATGTTTGTACATAGCTTATTTGATTTCAGATTTTAACCCAAAAAGATTTTCAGTGTGTTTTAGCATAAACTTTCGAAAATTCAAAAAATTTTGTTTCTACATTGTTTTCAACGGCCAATGATGGAAAGCGGATCTTCGGAGTTCGGAATGGTGCAAGTTGTTTAGAAATCTTGATGACAACGGGTTGGGAGCTACTCTGTAAAATCAAAATGCATGAAAACCGATGAAAAGTTCATTAATTTGAAACTTTAATTTTAAGAAAAACATCAGTTTGTTCATAACTACGCAAGAAGAGTTGGCCAAAATGGTCAAAGTTGATGCTGATTCGTTCAAATTTGACTTTGAAGAAGAATTGGTGAACATCAAAATGTTTGAACCAAAAGAGTATGTGTACAAGCGCGTATCAGAAGCATATGATTATGATCGTGTTATATTTGAAGATTCTTCTAATGATGAAACTGAAAAATATTTTAATATCAATACTGACAGTTTTCCAACGATTGAAGAACTTATGAGTCAGATTGATGTGAATCTGTTGAAACAAAAGATTGATGAAGTGGTAAAGGAAGGTAATATTCCTAAATGCTATACGAAAGAACAGATTGTTGAAGCAAAGAAGTCGTGGTTTAAAGAGATGCCTAAGGAAAGAAAGTTCAAGCGACCATTGGCGTTCTTTACTCGTGACAAAGACAAATCGTTTGGTGATATTCTGAGTTGGGGATGGATTAGAGAACTTGACGTGTATGCTATCAAGAGAGAATTCGGGATTCAGTACTTCAGACATCTTTAAGACATAAAGACGTTACCATTTGGGATGTTGAAGAGTTAGTGCAAACAAGACACATCAGTCTTCAAATGAAATTCAATGAACAACGGATATGGAGGGTTATCAAGTTTGAAGCGTCAAGAGGTTTTCAATTGTGGATGTCGTTTATACCGAAGCGCAGAATCAAGATTGATAAAAAGATGGGTATTAAAGATGTTACTTTGGTGATGAAACGACCAAGAGCAATGAAGAACATGCCACTAAAGCCTATCGAACAAGATTTTCATCCTTACTTCTTGTGGTGGCAAACGGATCCAGAAACGAGTGAAGCAGTGACTGTGTTACGGGCTGATGAAATGTGGGATATTACAAAAGAACAAGATCTTGAACGCATCGAACGTAGAAGGATTTGGGGTTTGTGGAGAACTATTCGTATACTAGACCCAATGTGGCTAGTTAACTTTTCAAGAGAAGATGTGAAATGTTTGTTCTTCAACAAGATATGTTTTGATAAACGTGAAGAAGTCCAAGCAAAACAATACCAAGGTGTAATTAACGTATGCTATGCACATGGTATTAACTCTAGTCATATGTGGGAATCAAGATGGAGAGAGTTGGAAAGAGAAGAGTTTTTGAAAGAGGAAAGACGACTAGAAAAGATAAACGAAAGGGGTAGAGAGGCAAGGCTCAGACAATTCAGTTCATGAAGTGGGCACCTCCTACTGACCAAACGCCTATTCCTAAGCAAGAGCGACGACGTAAACCGTAAAAGAACTTCTTCAGAAGAGGTTGAAGGTTGAAGATGGATCAAGACTGCGACAATATCCAAGGGGGAGTTTGTTGATGCATAATGTCTATTATCTCGGTCTTGGATTGAGTCTGTGTAACTAGGGTTTGAAAGTGTTAGAATTTGAATTATTTATGGTTGTAAAGCACAAGTTCGGCCGAACTTGTGTAAAGGTAGATCAAGTTCGCCCGAACTTGATCTAGCCAATCCATACTTCACCCGAACTTGTTGCTCTATATATAGTTGTCTTTGGGTCTTTCATTGTAAGAACTTTACGTTGATGACGGTGAAGCTCTGTCTGTTTGGATTCTCGATGTACTATTGATTTGAACTAATAAACAGACAATTTAAACAGTAAATCTTGTGTATTCGATTAACAAGTCACATAATTTCCGCTTATGTTGGACTTTAGATACAAATTAGGTTCCTAAGCAGTGGAGGAGCGATCCTATCAGGTGTGTAAGCCCCATTTAAAAGAGTTTTGCTTGAGGACAAGCAAAGATTCAAGTGTGGGGGTATCTGATGTGCACAAAATACAACATATAAATTACATCAACCAAGGCATAAAACTAACCCTTTTTAGTACTAATGTTGGAAAAGCACGTTTCTTTGTTCCTTTTGTATTTTCAGGATAAAATAAGCTTAAAAGAACAAAAGAAGCAAATATGCAGCCAAAACCAACACAAATACAAAAAGAAGAAATAACGTCGCCTACCTGACCCCTTAACAACACCCCAAAAAGACAATACATGAGACAGAAGACTGGCCACGGGGCCGTGCCCAGCCAGGCATGGGCGTGGCCAGCCAAAGCACTTAAAGACAAAACCTGCAGAAGCTTCCACGCCCACCACGGGGTCGTGCCCAGCTCAACATGGGCGTGGTCACTATCAGATTCGCAACATCCAAAATAGTACAGTTAAGAGTTGACCACGGGGCGGTGCCCAGAAGGCACGTGGTCGTGTGGGGCCTTCTGCTGACAGCTGCAATTAATGAAGGGAGAGAAGGAGATGGCCACGGGTCGTGCCCACTGGGCACGGGGCCGTGGCCGTACTGTTAAGGCTATAAATAGAGGTGTTTGGTTCACTTCAAAAGCATCCCTTGGCAAACCACTTCTCTCTCACTTTGCAACCACTCCACCACCACTACAACACCAACACACACCATCATCATCCATCAATCATCTTTAGAGTGTGTAGTAGTCTCAGGATCCAAGATTGATTGTAAGCGTTCTTGTCAAACAAATGCCATTCTTGGCTAAATTCCTTACATCACTTGGTGAAGACTAATCTTTTATGTATTACTTTTAGTTTTTAATCTTTCAGCACTTTTTAATTGGATATGTATTAATGACGTTAATAACTAGTTTCTTATGTTGAAAGTGAATTTTCCTACCATTTCTTCATGATGTCATTGAGTTTCTCATTCGTGTCTTTACGGTCTATATAAAGCGCGTTAACTAACCTGATAGGGGGTTAGAAGGGTGGTTTGGCAAAGTTCTTGTCTCGTTCAGTGTATAGATCATGCGAGAACTTGGTTCAAGCTTACTAGGACCTTCTTCAATGCCCTAATGGGTATTGGATGGTGAGGGTGCGAATAGCTTGAACCCCTCATATGTAATTACTATTAAAACATTAAACCGGCTTCTTGGGATTGTATCCTTGCTTACTCAAACCACTTAGCCGAGGGTAACGTCACCTTCAAAAGAGGGGCCTACCACTTTTCGCATTAGTAACTTATTTAATTATCTTCCAATTTTCTGGCCCTTTGGGATTGTATCCCTGCTGACTCAAACAACTTAGTTAAGGGTAACGTCACCTTCAAAAGAGGGGCCTACTACTATAACTAAGATAATCTCTTAAAAATTCTGAAAGTGCGAAAACTATCAAAGGATACATAAAAGAGAAGTTGGATCCAAGTGATTCTATCTTGTCTATTTGTATTTAATTTTATTTATTTTCGCTTTATTTATTTTTTATACTTCAAAACTTTTATCCAAATTTAGACCGATTAGACGTTGACGCTAAACCGGTATTAAAAGCTCTTGTGTCCTTGGATGATCTCGGTATCTTACCAACACTTTACTACGCTCACGATGGGTGCACTTGCCCAAGTGTGTGTTTAATATTAGTTAAATATCGTGTTTTATAAATGTAAAACTTGACTAATGCGTAAAATAGGCTCAAAGTATTAATAAATTTATATCACGCTTTACGCACACCATCGTCCGTAACAAGCGTAGGTCGTAGCGAGTGTAGGTACGTAACGAGCGTCGTAAACGTAACGAGTCCTAAATATATACTCCCTCCGTCCCATTAGAAGTGTCCTATTTTGAATTTTCAAAGTCTTAATTTATAAACTTTGACCTTAAATAATTTTGTTTGCATTAGTTAATACTTGATGAAAGTTATATGATTTGAGTGTGTTTTACATGTGTTTTTATTGGGTTAATTTTCATCAAGTTTTATAAAAACTCAAAAAATATATAATTAAAGTTAAGGTTTATAAATAAAGACTTTGAAAATTCAAAATAGGACACTTCTAATGGGACGGAGGGAGTAATATTTTGATTTTTTAGTCGAAGTCGTCCGTAATGAGCGTAGGTCCGTAATGAGCATCGAAAACGTAATGACTCCTAAATATATAATATTTTTATTTATTAGTCGGCGTCGTCTGTAACTAGCGTCGCCCGTAACGCGCATCGAATGTAACTAGTCATAAGTCTATACTATTTTGTATTATGGTCCGTGTCGTCTGTAACACACGTTCGTCCGTAACGCACGTCGGGTCCGTAACGCACGTCGAATCCGTAACGAGCCGCAATTATATAATATTTTCATTTTATCATTCGAGTCGTCCATAACGAGCGTCGTCCGTAACGATTGTTTTCCGTAACGCGAGTTGAATGTAACTAGTCGTAGATGTATAATATTTTAATTTTTCGTAAAAGTCATCCGTAATGAGGTCTAAACAGTTACGGGTCCTAAATATATATTATAACAGACTAAAATTATATTTTTTTGGTTTTCAGGATGATGATGGACGACGACATGGAGGACCAGCTCGAGCTGATGGAGCAGGAGCAGTTGAAGCAACAGCAACAACATGAGCGTCAGCAGTGGATACACTTCCGGGTCTCCCACACTTGGAGTTTCCTCTGGAGTCTGTGGCTGCCGGCCGTTGCGCCAAGGTTAGGAGAATGCATGTCGGTGGACACTAGGCGGTTTTTGGGACCCTCATGTAGCAGGATAGTGCACGGGAGTTTATTCCCGATGGTTCATTTAGGGATCGCCGTTTTGAGCTATCACATATGTCGACCTACAAGGAGATACTCGTCAAGGTTCTGTCGTTATTTGAGTTTCGTCCTCTTCGGCAAGGACCAGCTTGTGGACCGGCACACCCCCCTCCGTCCGAGGTTTCTTTTCGCCTGGCTGGCCAGACGCGTGATATGTCGCTTTCAGACTTTGTGACTCCGTGCGGTTTATACCAGGAGGCTGAGAGCGCTACGGATCTCTCTATGCTGGTACGTTTAATATTAATTTTTGTATTGTTATTATTATTTTTTATATATTAACATCTAACACTTAATATTGATAAGATTTAATAAACATACGTCTAAATAGGGGTTGGTATTGGTTGATAAACCCATGCTTTTAGGGTTTTGGGCTATGATTGTGGAGAAGGATTCTTGGGACCACGTGAACTCCAAGGGGAGGGTTTCGTTTATTATTGACCTGCTTTACAGGTACGTTAGTTATTATTGTATGTTTATTTAATGAGCGTACCTCCAAAATATATAATATTTGTATTTTATCGTCAAAGTCGTATGTTTAATTAACTAGCGTACGCCCGTAACACGCGTCGAATACGCAACGAGTCCAAAATATAAAATATTTTAATTTTATTGCCGAAGTCGTCCGTAACGAGCGTACGTCCGCGACGCGCGTCAAATTCGTAACGAGTCCAAAATATATAATGTTATTCTTTTATCATCGAAGTCCTCTGTAACGACCGTACGCCCGTAACGTGGGTCGAAAACGTAACGAGTCCAAAATATGTAATATTATATTCTTTAGTCGAAGTCGTCCCTAACGAGCGTGGAAAATGTAACGAGTCCTAAACATATAATATTTTAATTTTTTTGTCGAAGTCGTCCGTATCGAGCGTATGTCCGTAACGAGCATCGAATCCATAACGAGTCCAAAATGTATAATATTATTATTTTATTGTCGAAATCGTCCGTAACGACCGTACGCCCGTAACGAGCGTCGAAACGCTAACGAGTAAAAAATATATAATATTTTTTAGTCGAAGTCGTCCGTAACGAGCGTCGAATACGTAACGGGTCCTGTAGTATATATATATATATATATATATATATATATATATATATATATATATATATAGTTCTAGAGTGAACACTAGTGTATTTGCGAACTAAGTGAACAAATCTTGGCCATTGATCTACACACGTGTATGGCCAGGATTAGTTCGCACAGTTCGCAATTACACTAGTGTTCACTCTTGAACCTAATCCTATATATAAGGATTAGGATCAAGAGTGAACAAATTCTTGAGAGTGAACTGAGTGAACTAATCTTGGCCCTTGATCATTTTTTAGATTAAAAGGGTAAGATTGACATTAGCCAAGTATATTTAATTAAAATCCTTAAATTTCTCATCTCTTAACTCTCTCTCTCTCTCGCTCATTTTTAATTATTTTTTCGTTATTTTAATTATAAAAGATTGAAACTTTGGAATTTTAGATAAGGCCTAAACATTCTGCTGCTTCTTCTGAAAATACACTGAATTTCATATTTATTTATTTAAATAAAGTCTCATTTTGTTTCGTAAACTTTTCTTTTTCATATTTGCAAGAGTTATTTATCCCGTTGTTTATGAATTTAGAGTCTTATATAAATCAGTTATTATTCACATAGTATATTTAAATTATTTATTTATTTTGTATCTTCGCGTGATACTCGAGATACATATGTGTGTAGAGCGAGATACCTATGTGTGTAGAGCGAGATGCAGTTATGTATCAAAGTGATACCTAGTTTTCTTTATTGATTGTTTCACGTATAGATTATGTATATTATATACGTATATCCTTGCAATTATGAGTATTTTTTACTTAGTGTTTGATTATGTTGGTAGTAGCAAAAATAAATAACTTCATTACATATTCAAAAAAAAGTATCATACTGACACTTGGTATTGTTTATAATTGGAAAAAATGCTTTATTTTGAATGTATTACGCTTCAAAAGAAATTATATTAGAATGTTTAGAAATGTATTTTATAAATATGTTGTTAATATACACATGTGTAACCAGTTCTGAATATAATACACAGATGTATAAAAGTCTGTACACATGTGTATAAACTAACAACTGTGTATATTGTATAAACTGATAGTTAACGAGACTGTACACATGTGTATCAACTAGCAGCTATGTATCTTGTATAAACTGATAGTTAGCGAGACTGTACACATGTGTACAATGTTGAGTAACCATCTCAGATCTTTGTTATACACATATGTACAATGCTGAACAATAATATCATTAACTTCTAGCTAGAGGTATATTATGAATGTACATATGTGTACATACGTTTCTAAAATGCGAATGCCTATAATACATATGTATAGAGAATATAATTAAACATTTTTAATCGTGTTTCAGATAAAACAATATTTGGTAATGTTTTTATTTTTTAAAGTTATAATGTTAGGTAATTGGTGAGAGAAAAAAGTAAAAAAATATATAATTAAATATTATTTTAAGTGGAAAGAGAAATCAAGAGAGAAAAAAAACCAAGTAATTAAATGGAGAGCGAAAATATAATTATACTATTGTATTTATTAAAATACATGTAGGTTACAAAAAATAATTACAATCTTGCCACTAAAAAATCTAGATCTACAAAATTAATGGTCAAGATAAGTTCATTTTGTTCACAAATACAACATTGTTCACTCATGAACCCTACCCTATATATATATATATATATATATATATATAGTGGAGGGTTCAAATGAGAAGAAATTCTTTGTAAGAAGAAATTTCAACCAATAAAAATGCTTCATTAGCCTTCATTTAATATTTGTACTTAATGTAACTATAAGGGTATATTGATAAACTTACATACATCATTAATTGATAGTTTTATCTTTAATAACTAACTATATTAAATTTGTAACTTATTTTTAAGATATATATTTTTCTCAAAAAATAAAGATAAAAATTCATTTATAGTCTACGGTAAATACGAGATGTGTAGGATAAATTTCGAAATGTGTATAATAACTTTTGATGTGTGTAGGCAAAAATATTTAGTGTGGAGGATGATAGTCTTTATGACTAATTAATTAGTCAAACATAATAATAAATTAGAGGAGTTATAAACTAATTAATCTTTTACCATTATGCCCTTTTCTTCTTTTACCATTATGTCCTATATATATATATATAGATATATATATATATATATATATATAATACTTTAGTATTTTAGTCGAAGTCGTTCATAACGAGCGTCGAAAACACAACGAGTCCAAAATATGTAATATTTTAATTTTTTAGTCGAAGTCGTCCGTAACAAGCGTATGTTCGTAACGAGCGTCGAAAACTTAAAGAGTCCAAAATATATGATACTTATATATTTTAAGTCGAAGCCGTCCGTAACGAGCGTATGTCCGTAACGAGCGTAAAAAATGTAACAAGTCCAAAATATATAATACTTCTATTTTTAGTCGAAGTCGTTCGTAATGAGCGCCGAATGTAATGAGTCGTAAATATATAATATTTTAATTTTTTTAGTCGAAGTCGTTCGTAACGAGCGTATATCTGTAACGAGCTTCGAAAACGTAACGAGTCCTAAATGTATAATATTTTTATTTTTAGTCGAAGGCGTCCGTAATGAGCATATGTCTGTAACGAGCATGGAATCCGTAATGAGTCCAAAATATATAATATCATTCTTTTATTGTCGAAGTCGTCCGTAAAGACCGTACGCCCGTAACGTGGGTCGAAAACGTAATGAGTCCAAAATATATAATATCTTTATTTTTTATTCGAATTCTAAAATATCCCAATGTGATAAAAGGATCAATAAAAAAGGAGCCCCTAATTCCAATTAGGAATTCCTTGGGCCCCTTAGGAACAGGCTTTCCAATTTATCATTTCGATTTATTTTCCAATTTAATAACCCATAATCAGATCTTTGTCCGTAACGAGCGTCGAAAACGCAACGAGTCCTAAATATATAATATTTTTATTTTTTAGTCGAAGTCTTCCGTTACGAGCGTATGTCCGTAACGAGCGTCGAATCCATAACAAGTCCAAATTATATAATATTATTTTATCGTCGAAGTCGTCCGTAATGACCGCATGCCCGTAACGAACGTCGAAAACGTAATTGTTACGAACTGAGTTTGAATAGTTGTGAAAAGTTTAAAGATGAAGAATGAATGAAGAAAAATAAAGAGTAATGTAGCAGAATTTTGTAAAACTTTTGATTCACAACTACTGGAAGATTGTTTTCATTATCATGCTCTTAACATTTACGTATGCATGTAATTCACAACTCCCCCTCAGCATGAGATCACACAAGTTTGTTCGTACATAATGCAAGAAGATGATTTGATAAAATGATAAGTGGTCTACATCATAGAACAATACATGCACTTTTCTATTTATAGTACAAGTGAAACCGCTGAGCGTCTTTATGATGACATCAGCATACGGAAGCGACATCTAACAGTAATAACAAACTACAAGCACTGCTAACACTAAACATTGCTAACTAGACATTATTACATTGGTAAACACTTCTATTCTAAGCTCTATTGTTGATGATCCGCCGTTGGTCTTCATCAGAGGTTCCCTTGAACATATGTTATCTTCATAGTAGAGCTTTGTCTTCATCGGTGCTTGTTAAGAGTCTTTGGTATATGGCATCAGACCTTGTACACTTTGTTTCTTATGGATCAAAGATTAATAGATATTTTGGCTTTTCTATCATTTGTTCTTTTATAGGGTTCAATCCCAACAATCTCCCCTAGAACAGATGATGCCAAAACTCAACTTTATTCTTGATCTTTATTCCTCATCAATAGTTCCCTAATTTTACCTTTGAATTGAAGTTCAAAGTTTAGGGCAACCATATCATCAAACTCCCTTTCAAGCTCAAGTTTCAATAGATCTTGGAGGTCTTCTACACAAAGACCATATGCATCCTCCATTTTAATTGTTTGAGCTTTGCCATCTGACCTAAGCAAGGTCCACTCATGGGTGTCTATTTTTTACTTCTATTTTAGAATTTTTGGGTCTAATGGCTTTCTTGGGAGAAGGTTTATTTGTGATGAGTTGGGTGAAATGGGTGTACTGACAAGCTTTGACAGTGTTTCTACAAGCTTGTCACTTGCAGCGTCAATATGGTAGAGTATTTGACACTTGATCCCCTCTTTTCTTTGTTTTCATCATACCTTCTTTGATCTTTTTCATCCATCTCCTTTTGCCTTTTTGCTTGATTCAAGGCAATGGTGGGTAAGGCAGATGTTGAAGACTTTCTTTTAGAAGTATGGGTATGTTGTGGGGCAGTGGTTGTAGGGTATGTTGGCTTTCTTGTAATTTTTGGATCCTTCAATCTAAGTTTCGCCAAGTTTTTATATGTATCATCAACCTTTGATTCTGACCACCTTGCATTTTGTCTTGAGGTACCATATTGTGCAGCAACCAATTCTTCCTTCATTCTCTTGATTTTCAGGACATGATCTTGATCAACAAACTTTGCTCTTTTCCAGTTAGGTGGAGTTACCTTTTGTGAAGGATTTTTGAGCATAACTTGAATCCTTTCAATTTCTTCCTGAAGATCTTCTGTAGACCAATTCTTGAATTGAGCTCTTGTTGCTTTATATGGTTTGTGTTTCATTATATGCTCAAGGTAGTCTTGTTTTAGATAAGGGTCAACTTTGGTTGGTTCTTCTAATTTGGACTTACATAAGTCTCTAGCAAAATCTTCTATGTGTCTGACTTTTCCAAGTTGTAATTGCATAGATCCATGTAATGCCATGTCACCTTTTCCTTTGGATTCTTCTTTTTACACATTTTTTGCTTATCTAGCCTTTAGCTTCAAGTATTCATCAAGGTTTCTAGGCTTTTGATACCCAAAAAGAGATGGAAAGTTTTTTTTTGCTTTGGATCCTCTATATCATAGAATGACTCTATTTCCTTTCTTACTGCATGCAGTTCAAGAGGATGTAGAGCAGCCAGTGGAAGAAGGGTTGAAGGTTGATGAATAGGTGGAAGTGAAGTGGTAGGTGACGGATTAGAAATGGAATTGGATGGAAGTGATGAGCGTGATGTGGACAGTGGTTGTGATGACAAAGGAATTGGTGATGGAATCCCTTTCACAAAATTCTTTCTTTTGCGTTGAAATTTGATTTTTGGTGAGGGTGGATGTTCAGGAAATCTTGGTGGAGTGGTTAATGGCTGAGTTAATACGGGAAATGTGATTAAGGCAGTGGTTTGAGCAATATCTATTATAACCTCTATTGTATCAACAACTGCTGATACAATAGGGGTGCTAACATCTGCTAGGGTAGTTGTTGATGTGGTAGTTTTTTGTGGTGATTTTGGTTTGGTTTGGATAGAAGATACATGTGTTGATGCTGAGACAGTGGTTTTAGAAGAGGTGACAGTTGGCCGTTTTGCTTTTGCAGCAGGCTTTCTTCTTTTTGAAGATCCAATATCTTCTTTTTCCCTCTGTTTGGCTTGTGCTTGTTTAACTAGATTTTTGGCTTTGACCTCCAATGTATCTTGTCTTTCTATCCTCAACAATCTTTTCAGCTTCTTTGTTTAGAGTCTCATCAATCTCTTTTCCCAGAGGTGATTTAGATGTTGTAGCAGTGGTTTCAGGCTTTTGTTGCTCCTTGGGTTTTACTTTAGAATCAGGCTGCAACTTTCTCAATGAATCTTTCTCCCCCTGTATGGCATCATCTTGGACATCTTGAAAAATAATTGTAGCGGGGCAGTGCATGTTGTTTGTAAGAGATGAGCCTTGATGGCTTTAATATCTGCTTATGTGTCTTTGTAACGAGCCTCAAGCATATTTCTTACTAGCTTCATGTGTGTTGTATGTTGAATATCTGCTAGTTCTCATTGAGCTCAAATGATGGGTTGCACTATTGACCAGAGCTCATCAGCAGTTTGCTTTATGGTTGGTTGTGATGATTGTGAAGGATGGCTTTGGGAGTTTTGTAGGGATTGCTTCATCATGGTTTTAAGTACAGCAATTGAGGATTCCATGGAAGTCATCCTCTCCGTCAATTCTTTGTATCTTAATTCATCACCTAACTTAATAGGATCATCTGAATTCCTACCATAGGTAGTTGTAGTTGAATCATCAACATGGGGAATCTCAATGTTTTCATAAACAATTGCCCCTTTTTCTTGGTACTGGGGACTTCCAACTAGAACATAGGTTACAATTGTAGCCTCAACAATTGTTGCCTTCAAGGAAGTCTTACTTATGTAGCCACTATCCAACTAAGCCACTGTTGTGGCAACAATTGTAGTAGTTGCTTCACTTGAATTACCACCAAGAGTTACTTGTAACTCTTGGAGTGTAGCCTCCTTAGCTGTTTCTGGGTTAGCTAATTGAGTTTTCTCAGACTCAGTCAAATGTGGGAGTGTACTCTTTGTAATGTGCGAGTGTGAGGGACTATTTGTAGTCTGAGTTTTCTCAATAACATGAAACAGGGGTATAAAAGTGGAAGGAATTGGAGAAGTGGGTTGTGGAGTAGAAAGTGACATTGCCCTGGGAGAGGGGCTTGAGAGCATATGTTTAAGTGAATCATCTGCCTCATAATGTGGTGTTCCTGTGCTTACAACTTGTTCCTTTTGTGAGGAAACAAGAGGAGGTAGGCTAGATGGTGGAGATCTTTCCAACTACTGTGAGGAAATAGCAACAGTGGTTTCAAGTGACATTTGTGTTGTCACTGGGTTAACCTCTGGGATCTCATCTTCCAGAGGAACTTCTTTACGTTGTTTGGTTTTGGTGGGCTTTTTGGATTTGGAGGGTTTCTTTTTGGATTTTACTATTGTGGGTTGCACAACACTGGTTGTAGTGTCATGCTCACAAGAAGCAGTGGGCTCAGCAGCAGAGGTTTGAGCAATTGATGTGTTAGCATCCAAAGTTGGCTCAACCATCTCTGCTTGTGTTTTCAAAAGTTTTGGTTTTTGATTTGACATTCTAGTAAAAGTTTCATGTGTGAGGCTGCCAATAGGACTGGTGATGCCTTGTTTAGCATCTTTTTCACAAACTTGGGATTGAATATAAAAACTCAATAACCTCGGATGTATAAGAAAAGCTTTATTTTTTGCAATGTTGTTAAAGTTTGTCACCAAGTCAGAAAACAATACCTAGGAAAAGTTAAAATTAGATTTTATCAAAATAGCATATCCCAGATAATGAATGTTTAAGCTATTTCATTGAAAGCAGTAGTCTTGGCAGACAAACAAAGCAACAAGGTGTGGAAAAAGAATTTCATATCAGCAGGACAATTGGGTTTATAGATAGTTGTACCTATAAGTTGTCCCTCATACCCGCGTTCAATGAACTCATCATGTAGCTCTTTCTTTGGGAAAGAGGTTTTGGCATTTAGGTCATTGAGACCAAAGATAGTTGAGATGGTGGATCGGGAAATTTGAATAAGAGAATTACCCACCTTTGATGTGATCGCATAAGCCTTGTTCTTTTGAGTTTGAACTTCAGGATTTGCCCAAAATTGACGAAGTGTATCAAGATAGGCTGGGGCTTTTACGACCATGATATCTTTGTACTTGGATGTTTTTAAAACATTGATCATGGCATGATATGCTTTGTTGTTGTCGGTTTCCTCAAGGATGGGAAGATAATTATGAGGAGTTTTGATGATGAGAGGCATGGTGGAAGAGTGAATAGTAGGATTCGTGAAGAAGATGAGAGTAATGGAAACCGCTTTGAGATTTTTTTTTAATTCGAGACGGCAAGTAAAAACTCTGTTTGGATAAAACAGGGTTTATAAAGTGAAAGAGTGAATGTTGACGTGGCAGCGGTTTCTAAAAGATCTGATGGCTAAGATCTGTCCATGTGGCAACCTCTGTTGGATAATGGAAGACAGTTGTTTGGGAAACCTCTTTGAGAGTCAACAGAGGTTAGGAACAGTGGTGATTTTAACTATTAGAGGATAGACATCAGAGATTAGGGAACACAATGGTTTACCTAATAGTGGAAAATGAGAAGCAGGGGATAATTTAACAGTGGATAGAGGAAACCAAACAGATGATTTCTTTGAAAAGCAGTGGTTATGAACAGACTTTTAGGATTTTGAAAATTTTCTATTTGTGCTATTTTTAAGGATGGAATTTTGATTTTCTGAAAACATTTTAATGTCTTTTATTTATGGAAAGCAAAAAGTTGCTTTTAATCCATGTTAAGCATCCTAATTCTAGAGATCAAGCTTTCAAAGGTAGATGTATCTAATGCTTTGGTTAGAACATCTGCCAGCTGATCCTTAGTTAGGACATGTGCAGAAAAATCAAACCGTTTTCATAGCAATCCCTCATAAGGTGATGTCGGATGTCAATGTGTTTTGTTGTGGAATGAGAGACTGGATTTTTAATGATGTTTTCAGCTGCTTGACTATCTAACATGAGAGGAGTCTTTAAAGCGTTACACCAAAATCCAACAGTTGATATTGAAGCCATATGTGTTAAGCAGTGTAACTTGCAGCAACAATATACTCAGCCTCTGTTGTTGATGTGGATACTGCAGCTTGCTTTTTGCTTTGCCAAGACACTAAGCAATTACCTAGGAATTGACATCCTCCTGAAGTTGACTTCCTTGTGGTGTGGCATCCAGCAAAATCACTATGTGTATAACCTGAAAGCTCAATGTTTCCATTAGCAGGATACCAGATACCAAGTGTGGGAGCACCATTTAAGTATTTGAATATCCTTTTCACAACAATGAGGTTTGACTTTCTAGGTGCTAACTGGGATCTGGCACAAACGCATATAGCAAACATGATGTCTGGCCTTGATGCAATTAGGTACCATAACGACCCAATCATGCTTCTGTAAAGAGTTTGATCAACCAAGTCATCTTTGTCATCAACAGTGACAAGCTTTGAAGTTGCCATGGGTCTGCTACATGGTTTACAATCATTCATATCAAATTTTGTAAGTAGTTCTTTGACATACATACTTTGATGAATGAATGTACCATTGTGCATCTACTTAACTTGGAGACCAAGTAAGCATTGGAGCTCACCCATTGCACTCATTTCAAATCACCTATCATGAGTTTTCTAAACTCTTCACACATTGATTCACAAGTGGATCCAAAAATAATGCCATCCACATAAATTTGGACAACCATTAGTTCGTTTACTTTCCATTAAAAAAACAGTGTTTTATCAATCTTACCTCTTGTAAAGCCAATGAAAAGGAGAAATGTGGAGAAAGTTTCATACCAGGCTCTAGGTGCTTGTTTCAAGCCATAAAGTGCTTTATTGAGCTTGTAAACATGATCAGGATAAAATGCATCTTCAAAACCAGGAGGTTGGCACACATATACCTCTTCCTGAATCTTACCATAGAGAAAAGCACATTTGATATCCATTTGATACCCCTTGATGTTGTGGTGACAACAAAAGCTAAGAATAATCTAATGGCCTCCAATCTTGCAACTGGAGCAAAAGTTTCATCATAGTCAATGCCTTCTTCTTGTCTGTAGCCTTGAACCACAAGCCTAGCTTTATTCTTGACAACAATACCCCTTTCATCAGTTTTGTTCTTGAAGACCCATTTTGTGCCAATTGGACTCACATCCTTTGGCAATGGTACAAGTTCCCAAACTTTTTGTCTTTTAAATTGAAGATGCTCTTCTTGCATGGCTTCCACCCAACTGTTTTCTTTCAATGCCTCTTGGTAATTGACAGGTTGTGTGAGAGATAGGAAACCAGTAAAAAGATAAATGTTTTGGGATAGACTTCTTGTGAGAACCCCATCATTGATGTTACCAATTATTTGATCAGATAGATGACTTTAAGGTAGATCAGATCTCCCTTGTATGGAAGAATGGCATTTTGTGGTGAGGGCTGCAGATGGGAATCATCTGAGCTAACATCTGTTGGCAATTTTGAAGAACCAACATTTGTTTTAAATGAAGGTGGAGGTATAGGTGGAAGAGGTGTGGAAACATGTTGAATTTTATCTACTGAGATTGGACTTTTGTCAACAGAGGTTAGATGTGATGAACTGGCAGAGGATTGAGTATCAACAACAGTTGATGCAGAAGTAGCAGAGCTTTCACAGTTGTTAGTAACACCTGTTGCTTTGGTGGTGGGAATGACTTTGTATTGTGGGATCACAATGCCATATCCATTGTCATGAGAAGAATATTGTGATGTACTTGCAGGGTTAGTCTTGATACACACATTTTCAAATGTAAATTTATCTAAATCAAACAATTCAACAAGATTTGCTGGGATTGTTAACGAAGAAAGTTCATTGAACTTTACATTCAAAGTCTCTTCCACACATCTAGTCCTTGAATTAAACACTATTTAGGCTTTAGCAGCGGTTGAGTATCCCAGAAAATAACCACAATCTATTTTGGCTGCAAATTTTGAAATTGAATCTTTTAGGTTTAAAATGAAACATGGGCAGCCAAAGATTTTGAAATATGAGATAATTGGTTTCATTTTTACAAAATTTCATAAGCAGACTTTTGATGCCTGGGGATAATCAAAACTCTATTTTGAACATAGCAAGCAGTGTTTACAGCCTCTGCCCAAAAAGACAAGGGTAAACATGAGTCTGCAAGCATAGTTCTTGCAGCTTCAATTAAAGTTATGTTTTTCCTTTCAACCACCCCATTTTGTTCTGGTGTCCTTGGGATGCTATATTGCCTAACAATCCCTTTTAACACACATAAATCATCAAACTCCTTATTTTTAAATTTTGTGCCATTATCACTCCTAAAGACTTTTACTGGAAGGTCAAACTGCTTTTCAACTTGTTTAACAAAATTTTGCAAGATGCATGCAGTCTCATCTTTGGAGTGCATGAAGAAAATCCATGTAAACCTTGAAAAATCATCAACGATGACAAGACAGTATCTTTTCTGTTTTAGACTCATGAATTTTACAGGGCCAAACAAATCCATGTGCAGCAACTGCAAACATTGGCTTATTTTGGACTCTTCAATGGATTTATATGAACTTTTGTGTTGTTTGCCTTTTAAACAGGAAACACAATGTACATCACAAGTGAATTGTTTTGAGGGTAAACTTCTGACGAGATTTTGTTTGGAGAGTGTGGTGATAGTCTTAAGATTTGTATGACCAAGTCTTCTATGCCACAATTTTGTCTCTTTGCTTGAAGCAACTGAGAACAAACATGCATTCGACATTGGATTATCCTTTAACATATCAACCACATACACATTGCCACTCCTATGAGCAACAAGTTGTGATTTGCTCTCAGCAATTATTTGATCAATCTTTTTAACCACTTCTGGCCCAACAATTTGACAAGTTTTCTTCGTAAAGAAGGACCCATATCCTTTGTCACTCATCTATGAGACACTAAGCAGATTAAATTTCAGATTTTCAATGAGATTCACATGCTCAAATTTGAGTTTCCCAGCCTAAACAGTCCCTAACCCCAACACCTTCCTTTTTGAATTGTTACCAAAGGATATGTCACCCCCTCCATGTGCTATGAAATCTTTGAGAAGGGCTCTACATCTTGTCATGTGCCTGGAGCCTCCATTATCTACATACCATAAATTATCAAGGCAAGTAAAAGCTCCCAGCACATTAGTAAACAATTAGTTTAGGTGGGTTTCCATTTTGGCTTTGGATGGGTCACAGATAGTCCAGTCTCAAATTCAAGAAAATGGTCAGTGTTTTGAACAGATTTTTGTAACCACTATTGTGAACCATTTCCTATCAAATGCTCATATCCATGAGGATCCCTGTTAACCCTTGGTTTTGATGGTCTATTGTAGACCTCATAGCCAAGAGGTACACTCTTATAAGCAGGTTGGCCATATCCTCTTGGTTATTGGTTTGCAAGTGGAGCATCTGTTACCTGAACCTCTATGGGAGCAGAGGTTACATTTAATTTCTTGGTAACAGATGTTTGAACAGGCTCAAACGTCTGTTTGGATTTTCCTTTTGAAGTACTCATCCTTGGACTCTCAAGTGTTTTGGATTTGTACTCACTTTTTTTAACTTCAAAGTTTTTGAGATAAACACACTCTTGAGTTTTGTGATTTGTTTTGCCATAAATTGTGCAGTTTGATGAATCAAGTATCACACTTGTTTTTTTAATGTCATAAGCTTTTAGAAGCAAACAGTTTTTGGTAACATGGTTCTTCTTTTCATAGAACAAAACAAGTTTTTGATCTTTTCTTTCTTTTTCCCTTTTTCTGACTTTTTATCAGCAAATGGTATAACCTCTACTGGAATATCTTTTAAGGGTATGATCTTGACTTTGGGTGCTTTGACACCCACAGTAGTTGTAAAATGCATTGGTTTGAAGTTTGCAAGAATGTCACACTCATCAGAGCATGTAGGTTTAAATTGATATTTCTCAATTTCCTCAAAAGTTGAGGATCCTTCAGGTCTTTCTAAAACAATTTTCTTTCCAATTTTATCAGTGACTTTGATTTCTTGACCAGCCAAATTTGTTGGAATCACTTCAATCAAACCAGAATCATTTACAGTAATATTTTTAGAAACTTGGTCATTTTTTCTAAACTCAATGCCAAATTTGATATTACTTTTGATTTGGTTTTCAAGCATCACTTCATAACCTTTGCAGGATTCTACCCACTTTTCACAAGTGATTTTGGTAGATTCCAACTCCTTTTTGCAACCCTGATATTTTTCTATCATAGTTTGGAGTTGGTCCTTGGTTATGCTGGCCTCATGTTTTAAGCTGCTGCTTTCAGATTCTTTTTCAAACAATTTTGTTCTCAACTCTTTTGAAAGTTTTTCAAATTGCAATTCATCATCTAAAATCTTGTTTCTAAGATTTTCATTCACCTCTTTTATGTTAGCAAAAACAATTATGCATTTATCTGAACAAAGATCTTTAAGAATCTGAGGAGATACCTTAGCAGCAGCCATCATGGCACAATCACATTCACCTTCACATATATTGGCTTCCCATGGATCAGACAGAGGTTTCAATTCTTCACCAACATTTTCTTTTGTAACAGTTGTTTCATCATGAACATCAGACTCATCAGACATAGATACCACTTCCTCAGATTCATCACCTTCAACTATTGTATCTAGTGCCATAAAGCAAAAATCATTTGGTTTCATATCAGTGTTGGCTACTAGAGCAAAGGTTTCATCAGTTAGATCCTCAGGCAAGCTACTCCAATCAACAAATCTTTGAGTGGAAAAGCTCTGTTGATTAACCTCTGCCGGAGCAGTGGTTTGAGTAACTTGAGGTGCATGTTGCATTTCCACCTGAGGAGCTGGTGCTTAAACATATTGAATCTGAGCGACTATGGTATGAACATATTGCACAGGAACAGTAGTAGCAGGGTGTGCAAAAAGAGCAGTGTTTTGCATATGAGGAGCAGGGGTATATTGGGAATAATGAGCAGTGATTTGAGTGTTTTGAGGTCTAGGGCTAGGATGTGTGACAATTGGTCCAGATGGTTTAGATCTACATTCCCTGTTAAAGTGTCCTAGCCTATTACACTTATAGCATTTAATTTTGACTTATCCAACCCAACTTTTAGCCACCCATGCAATGTTGGGAACTTTCTACCTGTTCTCTTGTAATACTTGCTAGCCCTAACACTCAATAAAGCAAGTTGGTGCAAAATATCCATATCTTCTAAATCTGAAGGGTCAAAATGTCGAAGATCATTCAACTCAAGGATATTATCAGAAGTTTGGCTTTCCTCATTAGCAGCAAATGCATAGTTGGGTGTGTAAGAATCAGAGTTGAAATTACCCCCAGAGGTTATATCAATGAAATGATCATAACTCTGATCCTTACAACTGCCAGAAGCTTCTTCTTGGCCCAAAAGTGTTGTACTACCGAATGCATAGTCATCAGCCACTTTGCCAGATTCTTGTAACTTCTTTTTCTGGTCCAGCTCTCTCTCATAGGTGAGGAGCCTACCATGAAGCTGTGTTAGAATCATTTATTTAAACTCAACTGAATTTCGAGTTACAAAAGGTATAGTGTCCCACTTGTCTGGTAATGATCTAAGAAAACGACTATTTAAATTCGAATTCGCAAACTCAACATTAACCAGTTTAAGCTCACTAATGAGACAGCTAAATCTTTCAAACTGTTGGGTTAATGACTCTCTTTTGACATGACAAAACGATTCATATTGTTGGTTTAAAACTTCCATGTTGTTTTCAATTACTTCCTCAGTCCCACCAAATTGCTCTTTCAAGGCATCCCATAACTCCTTTGCACTGTTGCAATGCAACAGGCCAGCATAAATTTCGTTTGGCAAAGCTAAAGCAACGATACTAAAAGCCTTTGCATCTAGTTCATTTTTTTAGGAATCTTGCTCGGAGTAATTTTCAGGATTTTTAGGCACTTGAATTTTTGGGTCCTCAGCACTTGGGACCATTGGAACATGAGGTCCAAATACAACTGACCTCCAGCAACCGGTTTTTGCTGAGCAAGTATATGACCCATCCGACGTTGCCAAATACTATACTCAAATCTAACAAGCATCGGAGGCTTAAACATGGAACCAATGTTATGAGGATCTTGTGAATTTTGAGACATTCTGATTGTTTACAAACCGATTTTGTTTAAAAACTTTGAAGCGTAAATAAATGTTGTTTTTCAATACAAACGAACAAATGAATTAGCAGTGAGAGCTGATCAGTTCAAATCAAATTGATGTTTAAATTAAATTCGATTGAGCAAGCTCTGATACCAATTGTTAGGAACTGAGTTTTAATAGTTGTGAAAAGTTTAAAGATGAAGAATGAATGAAGATAAAATAAAGAGTAATGCAGCCGAATTTTGTAAAACTTTTGATTCACAACTACTGGATGATTGTTTTCATTATCATGCTCTTAACATTTACGTATGAATGTAATTCACAACTTCCCCTCAGCCTGAGATCACACAAGTTTGTTCGTACAGAATGTAAGAAGATGATTTGATAAAATGATAATTGATCTACAACAAAGAACAGTACATGCACTGTTCTATTTATAGTACAAATGAAACTGCTGGTCATCTTTATGATAACATCAGCATAAAAGCGACATTTAACAATAATAACAAACTACAAGCACTGCTAACACTAAACACAGTTAACTAGACATTGTTACATTGGTAAACACTGTTATTCTAAACTCTGTTGGTGATGATCCACTGTTGGTCTTCATCAGAGGTTACCTTCAACAGATGTTATCTTCATAGCAGAGCTTTGTCTTCATCAGTGCCTATTAACAATATTTGGTGCCTTGTAAACTCTGTTTATTCTGGATCAAAGATTAATAGATATTTTAGCTTTTCTATCATCTATTCTTTTATAAGGTTCAATCCCAACGGTAACGAGTCAAAAATATATAATATTTTTATTTTTTAGTCGAAGTCGTCCGTAACAAGCATATGTCTGTAACGAGCGTCGAAAACGTAACGAGTCATATATATATATATGTGTGTGTGTGTGTGTGTGTGTATGTATATTATCTTTTAGTCAAAGTCGTCCATAACGAGAGTATGTCTGTAACGAGCGTCGAATGTAAAGAGTCGTAAATATATAATATTTTAATTTTTTAGTTGAAGTCGTCCGTAGCGAGCGTATGTCCGTAACTAGCTCGAAAACGTACTGAGTGCTAAATATATAATATTTTTATTTTTAGACAGCGTATGTCTGTAACAAGCGTCGAATCCGTAACGAGTCCAAAATATTTAACATTATTATTTTATCGTTGAGGTCATTCGTAACGAACGAACTCCCATAACGAGCGTCGAAAACGTAACGAGTCCAAAATGTATAAGATATTTATTATTTAGTCGAAGTCGTTCGTAACGAGCTGAGCGTATGTCCGCAATGAGCGTCGAAAACATAGCGAGTCCTAAATATATAATATTTTTATTTTCTAGTCAAAGTCGCCTGGAACAAGCGTCAAAACCGTAACGAGTCCAAAATATATAATATTTTTATTTTTTAGTCGAAGTCGTCCGTAACGAACGTATGTCCGTAATGAGCGTCTAAAACGTAACGAGTATGAAATATATAATATATTTATTTTACAGTCGAAGTTGTCCGTAACGAGCGTACGTCACGCGTTGAATCAGTAACGAGTCCCAAATATACATTATTATTATTATTTTAACGTCGAAGTCGTCCGTAATGACCGTAACGCGCATCAGATCCGTAACGGGTCTTAAATATATAATATTTTATTTTTATCATTGAAGTCTGATTATTATTTACTGACTAGTCTCCTCTGTGCAGGTATCTTCACAGGCTGATATCCTCTCCCATCACCGCTCGTGGGAAGAGCCAGGAGTGGTGTACGAGCAGTGACCAGTTTTTCCTTTATTGCCTCTTGTACAAGAGGATGTGCGCTCTTGCACACGGGTTAGCGCAATACTTCGCCTCCGTATATCATCGATATGAGCGCAAATTATTATACGGCGGCGCCTACGTCACCGTGATAGCCCTTTTGTTTGGCTACCACCCGGAGAGTGACCCACATTTACTACCGGCGATACAACCGAAGAGGTTGGGGATGAGCACGCTATCCTGATGAAGATTATCCGAAAGTTCCCACCTCACGGGAAGCGTTTTAAGGGTAAGAATGGTCAGCCCTTCGTGCCAAGGCTGCTGCTGGCACAGTTCGACCTGGTATATCCCCCAGCCATGCCGGGAGAGGTGACAGAGCCTGAGCCGGATATGGACATTTCGGACTTTCCACAGCCGCGCGGACCACCCAGGGCACCTCGGTTCCCATGGCATGTTGGGCCCAGTCCTGCCCTAAGAGCAGCGGCGTATTAGCAGCTACGTCACGACGTTGACAGGCTGACGTATGTGATGGAGTGGTTAGTTGAGGAGGCGCAGGAGAGTCCACAATGTGAGGGGTTACGTCCACGACCCTTCCATCCGCCTCCACTATGGCATCAGCAGCAGCAGGATTCGCTGCCATAGTATTTTATCTTTTATTATGTATTTGGTTATATTATATATTTTGTTATGCATGTACAAACTTATGTTGTATATATTAAACTTATGTTGTGTATATCATATTCAGTCGTATTGAAACGGTATAGTATTTTAATTTAAACGGCATAATATATTCGAACTGTACCCGGGTATTTCAAAATAATTAGCATTATAAAAATTTTAAATTGTTATAATATTTTAATATAAACGGTTTACTATGGAAACATAATAGAATATATTTGAACCGTACCCGAGTAATTCAAAATAATTAACCATATAAAAATCTTAAACGGTATAATATTCGAACTGCACCGAGACTTGGTATAATATGTTTATTTAAACGGTATAGTATTGAAACGGTATAATATATTCGAACCGTACCCGGATATTTCAAAATATTTAATGGTATAATATTTTAATGTTATGGTATTAGAACCACAGCCACACTTGGTATAGTATTCAAACGGTATAATATATTAGAAGCCTACACGAGTATTGAAAAATAACTACGGTATAATATTTAAACGTTTATAGTATTCGAACCGCACTAGACTTGGTATAATAATTTAATTTAAACGATAACAATATAATATATTTGAACCTTACCGGAGTTTTTCAAAAAAAAATTAACTATATATCATATTAACAGTTTATATATTTTAAACGATTTAACTTTGGAACCGGGTGAGAATTTATAACACAAATACACCAAACTTACAAAACAAAATTCTGATGGGTTATATACGTTGCGTATAGAGCTATATGTAGCGTATATAAACCCTAGTTATCTGTGCCTATGATTGTTGGGCCAAACTTTGAAATTCATGCAACCTATACTGTGGATACAAGGTCACCTCTTACCTCCAAACACCCCTCAAACCGGACGAACAAATATCATAAGGTCCGAGTTATATCTCGGCCATTATAAGGTTTGTCCATCACCTTAAAAAAGGACACACAAACATCATAAGGTCCAGCCGAATGACACCATGATTAAGACTAGTATAAATACCTCCTTCAAAGTACATGATAAGGACGATTTCTCTAAACTCTCTCTCTCTCTACTTTCTCTCTCCACGTTCTCTCTCTTTACCTATACTTATCCTCACGCCGGAGGGTGGTCGTAGAGTGGCCCTCCCACCTCTGCGACAAGCCTAACGGTTTGCTCATTTTGCAGGATCTTTCCTGTCACACCATTCTTCAAGATCTGATCATTGCCAATACAGAGTCCGACCAATTTTGGGATCTTGAATTGGCGCCGTCCGATTTATTGTTCATAGTCTTTCACTAGTTGAACTTCTTGAACAAAATCACTGATCTATGATGGCTCTAGGTCCAGCGCACCTGGATTTCTCCTCTATCACTTGAGTTAGGACTCCTGTGAACAATGAAACAGTTGTCAGCACTCCTTTGAGCTACGGACCAAACACGTCGTTACCTTTCATTTTGGTTCCAACCCCACCGTTAGCAAAATTTGATGAGGATTTCCTCAGTAAATATACTAGTCTTCTCCGGAGGCTAAAGGCCCAGCAGAAACGCGATGAGCAACTCCTCGGTTTACGAACCAGGTTGTTCAGCGAAGGTACACCAGTAAGGACTACGGGTCCTATGGCTTCGGTCATTTCTACTTTCTCCACAATTGTTACCCTGACAAATAAAATTTATTATGAGTCCCAAACCAGCTTCGGATCACAGTGATGGTGATTGACAAACACCCAAACACCTATGGATTAGGTGTTTGAATAATATAAGTAGTAAAAACTCAAAGAAACAAAGATGAAGGTGAAGAATCTTATCCAAGATGCAATCCCATAATGATATAAACAATCTAAGATCCTTGATGTATGATGATCACCATTTAAATCAGAGAAACAAGCATAAAACATTAGCAAAGTGACCTTGGTCCAAGAAACTTGGAACCAAAGGATTCAGGGCATTCACATATATACTAACAGACTACCCAGCTTATTTAATAAATACGCTTGGACTACAAATATGTCGTGTCTGGTACACATGCCCATAATTACACTTTCATCCCTTCTAGTTATATAAACTATTACATTTAAGCTACCAACTATGAAACACAAGTATCATCAGTCTCAAAACGTCCTAACAATATCCCCCTAGACCGTTTCGTACTTGAGAGTCTTCATTCTTCGATCTGGGCTTCAGGGCTTGTGGCAGCGTCTCAATCATTTCTTTGATGTGCAGTTTAGTTGATAACAGCTTCACTTGAGGTTGGTTGGTCCTCCATAGTGACTTCATATGTGGATGAAGTCGGAGGTGGAGCAATAACTTGAGTATCAGACTCGGATGATGGATCGTTGGCTTGAAGAGGAGATGACTGTGGTTCAGCAGGCTTCTCGGCAGCACTTTTCTTTCTAGCTTCGTCTTTCTCTTTCTGTTTGTCGATCCTGGGCATTATTTCCATCATTTCTTTCTTTTTGTCTCTAGCTCTATAACACCCTCAAAAATCCACTTGCGGGGTTTTACCGCGAGTCGCGTGATGAACCAGGATCACATTCATTAGTCATATTGAACGACCACTATATGAGTTTAAAAAATTTTCCTGTTTGCTCATTCATGAGAAAATACTGTTTATACAATTGAGTTGCGGAAGCGTAAACAATTACAAAAAATAGCTAATGTAATTTTAAAGTTGTGTCTAAATATTTGATGAAATCAATGCGACACCATAATGCATCCTAGTCTTGATGTGTGCTACCTTAGCAACCTGAGAAAACACAACAATAATGATGAGTGAGTTCACAGGTTTTAGTTCACAATTTTAAACATACGTTTTTCCCCACTGGTTCAACCCCGAACCAGTGCATCATGAGTTTCCCTGATCCTACCCGAATCAGATAAATGTTAAGTAGTTTAGCAGTTCATGTCATATGTTTAGGTAGACAGCCTAGGTCATGTCAACAAAGTGTTCGATCCGAAGATGCCGTTGCTACCCCTGTTGTGCCAGACCTATCACCAACCATGGCTAAAAAGTTAGGCAAATTCTACACTCGTGACCATCAACATTCAGTCTAACTGGCGCGATCAATTCGAGTGGGGCTTGTCGGGCCCAGTAGTACTACAAAAAATAACCTCGCTATAATCCAATACTAACGACATTGTAAGCGGTAAGGGGGCTGACATGTGATATATGTTCCCTTATGACCATAACCGTATAACATAACTTTAAATATAAAGGCGTTACTGTATCGTGATGTATGCCACCCATACATCATTGTAACGTGTACATGTTTAAATAGAAAGACGTTACTGTACCGTAATATAATTAACCCATATATCACTGTAACGTGTACATGTTTTCTCCCCCTGTGTTTTGTAAACGTTAAAAGAAATAGGGGCCGTGAACTCACCTTATAAAGCTCGGTTAGACAAGTGCAAAAGAAGTAAAGGATGGAACCGCAAATCACGTCCTAACATGTCAACCGGTTCAAAGTTAGTGTGTGAATGCACACGGACACAAAACCCTATGCGAAACTAGCACACAGTACGAAACACATAACTACAAGTTCAAAACCATAATCAGGCGTGCAAAGTGTCACTATACGAAATAGCGACCAACATTTTGTCACAAACACAGGATAGCACATACAAACTTATATACACATAAATGTAGGTTATCATGTTTCAGCTTGTACATTTAGAACTGGGCTGTTTTCGGGAATTTTTATAAAATAGTTCCCATGTTCCAAAAATTCCAATCTTCTTACAGAAGGTTTCAATTAGACTGTAGAATTTTGTATAAACTTTTCAAGTCTTGGTTCCTTACCAATTATTTATAAGAATTTATTTACTAGGCTGCAGTCAGATTCGTCGCTTTCTGACTGCAGTCCACGAGAAAATAATTAAAAAATACTCGTTTGTCCGATTGACGAAATTCCCGTTGAGATTTCTATGAACACATAAGAGTATCTACTGTATAAATTTCATGACTTAAGTCTTTCCGCTTTACAGGTTATGACAGAAAACATTATGTGAATTTTCTGAAGAAAAAAAATGCAGCTTCAGCTGCTGCACAAAATCACTAATTTAAAATAGTAAACGACTTCAGAAAAATGTGATTCTGGTGCCATTAGAAGCGTTTTTTGAAAACGTACGTTTTAGGCTTCAGAAAATCAACTTTTCGAGTTATAACGGTTCGTTTACAGCCAACTGAAGTTGGCTGTCTTCGCGCATCAGCTTCTGTTTTACCCAAAAACTCCACCCCAAACTCTCCTAATGGTCACCACGACTTATGATAACGATTTGCAGCAGGTTATACTTTAATTATTATGCATCTATTTTCATTATATCAAAACCATAAGCGTATACACGATCTTTCTAGAGGACACGCAGTCAAGATTTTATACTCAAACATATCATCGCAACCGCAAAAGATTTGCATATCCATCCGACTAATCATACCCAATCAACACTTTCATAACACAATCATGCAAACACATAATCATGATCAATGCTACACAAAAACATAACATGAATCTAATACAATCGAAAACCCTAACCTTAAACGATGTAGATTAGCGAACCGGGCAAGACTTGAATCGATCCGATGGAGTGTGTGGGGCTGTTTTGCGCGACCGAGAGGCGGGGGGGGCTGTTGCTGCCGTCGCACACAAGGGAGGGGAGAAGAAGTTAGGGTTTGCAGTTTTTTTGTGAATTTTTCTCAAACATAACGTACATACATACGTACACATGAGGGAGGGCCAAAAAGGGGCGGTTTGGGCTTCTTCTTGGTTCACAAGGGGTTGGCCGCAAGGGAGAAGGAGGGTGGCGGGTTGGGTTTCCTCGGTTACACGGTCGAAACATTTTACAGACTCGGTTCGGTTCGGCTATTTTTTTATCGTTAAATAACTACATATATTACAACTCGACAATCTATTCGCGACACGAAGTTATAACTATTAAATCACGTAATCGGAGCGTGCACGATAAATCCACAAACGTCTAATAACACGTAGCACGTAATTCAGATATGACTCGGTAAAATTCGGAAACATCATGTATTTCCGAAATCCTAAAGTTAGCGTAGTTATACCGTGCGCGTAATTAACTCTCCGAATTAAATTAGCGTAGAAACAAATGACGATAATGTAGCGCGTTTAAAATACCTGAAAACCAGGATGTCACATATCCCCATGTTGAAAGAATTTTCGTCCCGAAAATTGAGTAAACGCGGTTTAGAATGCAAGGCACAAAAGTTCAGTTTGTTAAAATGGTACAAGAAAATCCCAGGCTGTCACATCATCCCCATGTTGAGAGAATTTTCGTCCCGAAAATTGAATAAGCACGAGTTTGAAAAGTGTTAGAGTGAGGGGATATTTTCGAGTTGCCACATTCTTCCCAGTTAAAAGAATTTCGCCCCGAAATTCAGTTCGCGCTACTTGGATTTTGTGATTCGGTTGCAAAAAGGTGAGGATATTTGTCTTTCGTTTGATCCTCTCTTTCCCAAGTGTACTTCGGTCCACGCTTAGAGTTCCAACGAACCTTGACAATCGGTATTTTACTATGTCTTCATGTTTTGACCTCTCGGTCCATAATTTCGATTGGCTCCTTAATGAACCGCAATTGTTCGTCCACATGGATCTCATCCAATGGAAC
This sequence comes from Scalesia atractyloides, assembly GCA_947069175.1. Taxonomy (NCBI): domain Eukaryota; kingdom Viridiplantae; phylum Streptophyta; class Magnoliopsida; order Asterales; family Asteraceae; genus Scalesia; species Scalesia atractyloides. The sequence continues at coordinate 53,406,352 of CAMTDV010000016.1, read as the reverse complement.
GGCTAAAGTTTCATCTGATAGACACTTCTTCAGATTTGAGACGTGAAAAACGTTGTGAACTCCACTGAGTTCATCAGGAAGGTTCAACTCATAAGCTACAGGACCGATCTTCTTTGTTATATCAAACGGGCCAACATACCGTGGGTTTAGTTTACCTCTTTTGCCAACACGAATCATGCCCTTCCAATGTGAGACTTTAAGTAGCACTCGCGACCTAACCTGGAACTCGAGAAGTTTCCTACGCTTATCAGCGTAGCTTTTCTAACGATCATGAGCTGCCGTCATTCGTTGTCGGATTTGGGCAATCCTTTCTATTGTGTCAATAACGAGTTCTGGGCCAGTGATTTGGCTGTCGCCAACTTCTGTCCAGCATAGAGGTGATCGGCATTTCCGCCCATGCAAAGCCTCGAACGGAACAGCCTTGATGCTGGCGTGGTAATTATTGTTGTATAAAAACTCCACTAAAGGTAGATGCCTTTCCCAGCCGTTACCAAAGGCAATAACACATGCTCGAAGCATGTCTTCTAGAGTCTGGATGGGTCATTCAGTTTGCCCATCCCTCTGAGGGTGATAAGTTGTACTCATGTCTAGACGTGAGCCAAAGGATTTATGCATCGCCTGCCACAAATCAGATGCAAAGCGCGGGTCACGATTGGAAAGGACAGAAGTTGGCACTCCATGCCTGGTGACTACTTCCTTCAAATTGATGTCTACGAGTGTAGGAAACTTGTCAGTTTCCTTTATTGCCAGAAAGTGTGCAGACTTTATCAGTCGATCGACAATCATCCAGATGGTGTTGTTTCCTCGCTGGGATCTAGGTAAGCAGTGACAAAATCCCTAGAAATTTGCTCCCATTTCCAAGTTGGAATCTCTGGTTGATGAAAGTCCTGACGGCTTTTGGAATTCAACCTTAACCCTAGCACAGGTCAAGCATTTACTAACATAAGTCGCTATGTTAGCTTTCGTTTGGAGCCACCAATACAAATTCTTGAGGTCCTGATACATCTTGTCAGAACCAGGATGCACCGAGTAATGAGACTTGTGTGCTTTGTCCATCACAAACTCTCGTAAGTTTCCATAGAATGGGGCCCATACACGTTCCATGAAGTGATAAATGTCGTCTTCCTTGCATTCAAGTTTCTTCTCCATGCCCAGTAGGGATTCTGCTTTGAGGTTCTCTTCCTTGCATTCAAGTTTCTTCTCCATACCGCGAGGCGCGTGACGAACCAGGATCACATTCATTAGTCATATTGAACGACCACTATATGAGTTTAAAAATTTTCCTGTTTGCTCATTCATGAGAAAATACTGTTTATACAATTGAGTTGCGGAAGCGTAAACAATTACAAAACAAAAATAGCTAATGTAATTTTAAAGTTGTGTCTAAATATTTGATGAAATCAATGCGACACCATAATGCATCCTAGTCCTGATGTGTGCTACCTTAGCAACCTGAGAAAACATGTAAAATCAAGTGTCAACAATAATGACGAGTGAGTTTACAGGTTTTAGTTCACAATTTAAAACATACGTTTTTCCCCACTGGTTCAACCCCGAACTAGTGAATCATGAGTTTCCCTGATCCAACCCGAATCAGATAAATGTTAAGTAGTTTAGCAGTTCATGTCATATGTTTAGGTAGCTAGCCTAGGTCATGTCAACAAAATGTTCGATCCGAAGCTGACGTTGCTGCCCCTGTTGTGCGAGGACTATCACCAACCATGGCTAAAAAGTTAGGCAAATTCTACACCCGTGACCATCAACGTTCGGTCTAACAGGTGCGACCAGTTCGAGTGGGGCTTGTCTGGCCCAGTAGTACTACTAAAAATTTCCTCTCTATAATCCAATACTAACGGCATCGTAAGTGTTAAGGGGACTGACATGTGATATATGCTCCCTTGTAACCATAACCGGATAACATAACTTTAAATATAAAGGCGTTACTGTACCGTGATTTATGCCACCCATACATCACTGTAAAGTGTACATGTTTTATATAGAAAGACGTTACTGTACCGTAATATAATTAACCCATATATCACTGTAACGTGTACATGTTTTCTCTCCCTGTGTTTTGTAAACATTTAAAGAAATAGGGGCCGTGAACTCACCCTATAAAGCTTGGTTAGACAAGTACAAAAGAAGTAAAGGATGGAACCGCTAATCACGTCCTAACATGTCAACCGGTTCAAAGTTAGTGTGTGAACGCACACGGACACAAAACCCTACGTGAAACTAGCACAGAGTACGAAACACGTATCGACAAGTTCAAAACCATAATCAGGCATGCAAAGTGTCACTATACGAAATAGCGACCAACAACTTATCACAAACATAGGATAGCACATTCAACACTTATATACACATAAATGTAGGTTATCATGTTTCAGCTTGTACATTCAGAACTGGGGTATTTTCTGGAATTTTTATAAAATAGTTCCCACGTTCAAAAAATTCTAATCTTTTTACAGAAGGTGTCAATTAGACTGTAGAATTTTGTATAAAATTTTCAAGTCTTGGTACCTTACCAATTATTTAAAAGAATTTATTTACTAGGCTGCAGTCAGATTCGTTGCTTTCTGACTGCAGTCCATGAAAAAATCATTTAAAAAATACTCGTTTGTCCGATTGACGAAATTCCAGTTGGAGATTCCTCTGAACACCTAGGAGTATATACTGTATAAATTTCGTGAATTAAGTCTTTCTAGTTTACAGGTTATGACAGAAAACATTACGTGAATTTTCTGCAGAAAAAAATGCAGCTTCAGTTGCTGCACAAAATCACTAATTTAGAATAGTAAACGACTACAAAAAAATGTGATTCCTATGCCATTAGAAGCGTTCTTCGAAAAGGTACGTTTTAGGCTTCAGAAAATCAACTTTTGGAGTCATAACGGTTCGTTTACAGCCAACTGAAGTTGGCTGTCTTCGCGCATCAGCTTTTGTTTTACCCTAAAACTCCACCCGAAACTCTCATAATGGTCACCACGACTTATGATAACGATTTGCAGCAGGTTATACTTTAATTATTATGCATTTATTTTCATTATATCAAAACCATAAGCGTATACACGATCTTTCTAGAGGAAACGCAGTCAAGATTTTATACTCAAACATATCATCGCAACCGCAAAAGATTTGCATATCCATCCGACTAATCATACCCAATCAACACTTTCATAACACAATCATGCAAACACATAATCATGATCAATGCTACACAAAAACATAACATGAATCTAATACAATCGAAAACCCTAACCTTAAACGATGTAGATTAGCGAACCGGGCAAGACTTGAATCGATCCGAGGGAGTGTGTGGGGCTGTCTTGCGCGACCAAGAGGGGGGGCTGTTGCTGCCGTCACACACAAGGGAGGGGAGAAGAAGTTAGGGTTTGCAATTTTTTTGTGAATTTTTCTCAAACATAACATGCATACATACGTACACATGAGGGAGGGCCAAAAGGGGGCGGTTTAGGCTTCTTCTTGTGCCGCAAGGGAGAAGGAGGGTGGCGGGTTGGGTTTGCTCGGTTACGCGGTCGAAACCTTTTACAGACTCGGTTCGGTTCGGCTATTTTTTATCGTTAAATAACTACATATATTACAACTCGACAATCTATTCGCGACATGAAGTTTATAACTATTAAATCACGTAATCGGAGCGTGACACGATAAATCCACAAACGTCTAAATAACACGTAGATATGACTCATTAAACTTCGCAAACATCGTGTATTTCCGAAATCCTAAAGTTAGCATAGTTATAGCGTGCGCATAATTAACTCTCCGAATTAAATTAGCGTAGAAACAAATGACGATAAAGTAGCGCGTTTAAAATACCTGAAAAACCGGGATGTCACAAGCTCTCTCGACCGCTCGCTGGAAAAGCATGCCTTCTTCCAAGTACTCATTTCCAGTGCCCACGTGAATCTTATGCCCGTAGAGGATGTTCAAATCTGACAGATAAAACATAAATACATCCATTGGATCAAGGATTCTGATGTCTTCATTTTTGTTTGGTCTGATCACAGCTTCACCAGTTTAACCGTCGTAGAACCACTTTTTGAAGTTGGTGAGCAGTACGGGATGTTCTGGAGGAATCTTCACCCTAGTGACCACTTTAGCCGGATTAATCACCCATGTAACTCTTCCTTTACCGGTTATGGAATCTTTGGTGGTTTTTGACACACGTCTTCTCGGGCGCTGAGATTTGAATACAGTGAACCCACGCACTCATTCTCTAAGAATAAGCCTTTCAAAGTCACCACCATTGCTGCTGTTAGTTGGATTTATCATATCATGCTTGCTCAGCTCCCTAATATCCCAAGTGGGTAAGCTCTGAATGTCATTTTCCGTGCGGAAATATTGGATCACACCGCCTCTGCGCTTCACAATAAATAATCCAGTTAGGTCGCAGTACTTCCAGCTTATGATTCGATCAGTGGCCTCAGGTTTCTCAACTGTTATACTTGATAGAAGTCTGGCATTTGGCTCTTTCTTTCTTAAACCACTCGGGGTTTGCTGAGGTGCAAAATCATCTCCTCCGTCAGTTTCATTAACAACTTCATCCTCTAAACACCATTTGATGAATTTGGGAGGCATATCAATTCTGTCAACTTCCTCCACATCACTTTCTCTGTCAATGTTCAAATCAACTGTTGATTCAAGTCATTCCTTCTTCTTTTTGGATGTCTCGGCTTTTCTCTTTTCTTCCTCTTCTCTGAATTTGTCTAAGTGGAAGAGATCTTCATTGGTGTATTCTGGTCTCGATTAGCAGCCGTGTGCAAATCTCTAACCATCTTGTGCAACTTAGTTATTCCTTCATGCTGAAACTTGATAAACTCAGTTTGCTTTGACACGTAGGTTGTGTAATTCCTTGTTTTTCTTCATTGCTCCTTCAGTTTGTCTCTGAGCACATTTATATCATTGACTTGATTCTTCGAGCAGAATTCTTTAGCAGGAAACGACCCGATTTCTCTAGATAGACAGTCATACAGGTCTTGGAATGGATGAGGTCAGGCAGGAGTTCGTTGAGGAGGTGCTTGATTAGTTGAGGTTGGCTTGGGTGGAACATCCTTGGAAGATCCCACTCCTATTTTTCGTTTCTTGTGCGCAGGAGACTTACTTGGAGTGGTCTCTGAGGGTCTAAACGATGTTGTCTCAACGATTGGAGTCTCAGATTCTGTCATTTCTCTCGTTTTCATTCCTCATTCCCATTTCTCTGCCTCTCTAACGGCATGAATTGCCTCATTATTTCTATTTCCTTTCTTATTGACCCGCACGAATATTGTCACCCATAATCTGCTCTGTGTTTAAGGAGTCCTTACTTTTCTTCTCCGAGGGTCCTTCTTCAACCACTTTCTTCCCTTTCTCTTTTCATTTGCGTACTAGCGGTGTTTCTTCTTCAACTTCTATTTCTTGCTCGTCTGCAGCATGTTTTTCTTATCTTTCTCGGGCTTGCCTCACACCCTGTATGCTGCTAGAACGATGGGAGCCTTTCTTCTCTGTACATCCAGTTGTGCAGCATCACCCATTGTTTTATTTTAAGCTCCATGATTTGTCTTCCTTTAGGAAACTGAAACTGGTATAGATTTCCATCATGTGGCAAGTTTTTGTGTTAGTCTTCGATGAGCAGTTGGACGAATCTTGTCACACCCCGACTCGCAGCGGAAGACAATTGCAAGGTGCGGCAGACGCATGGTAATACCTCATAATTTAAAAAACTGATATCATATAAAGAGGGAACCTCGGTTACAACATACATAAAATATCATAATACAAACTACAAGTTCAAGTATGGTACTACGAGCCACCACAGCTCTTATTCTTCTACAGTCTGCTACCCAAGCCATTCCATATGCACGTTCTTATTCCTGTATAGTTTTACCCGAAATGCATGTTACTTTTAAAAAGGGTCAACTAAACGAGCCGGTTGTTAGGATCGCTCCTCCATTGCTTAGGAACCTAATTTGTTATCTAAAGTCCAACATAAGCGGAAATTATGTGACTTGTTAATCGAATACACAAGATTTACTGTTTAAATTGTCTGTTTATTAGTTAAATCAATAGTACATCGAGAATCCAAACAGACAGAGCTTCGTCGTCGTCAACGCAAAGTTCTTATAATGAAAGACCCAAGACAACCTATATATAGAGCAACAAGTTCTGGCGAAGTGTGTTTTGGCTAGATCAAGTTCGGGCGAACTTGATCTACCTTCACACAAGTTCGGCCGAACTTGTGCTAATATACATAAACACTTTTCAAGTTCTAACACTTTCAAGCTCTAATCACATAGAATCGACATTATACGATGACGTAGGCAACATACATAAGTATCAACAGACTCCCCCTGGGATGTTGCCGTAGTTATCAGTCTTCAATTAAATTCCTGAGTCTTTAATATATTCTTGATCGTTAGTTCTCGAATCATCTTTAACGTACTTGATCTTCATATCTTCTACAATCCTTTCCTCTTTTCTTAAGCTTGTTTTGATAAAAACTTTACTCACCATGCTCCCCCTTACTTTGAGCTTTCTGGTATCTTTAATCAACATTTTTATCTAGCTCCCCCTTAAAATCAACTTCTTGTTCCAAAGTTCCTAAAACATTCAAATAAACATTTCAGATTCAAACTTTGAAATTTCAAAACATCACATTTCAAATTTTAATCTCCTTATCAGTTTTAAACCTTCTCAGTAAATCAAGTCTAAATTAATGACCTTGAATATCTGATTCATGTATCAAGTTCAACCTTTTACATTTAAGACCTTGAACTTTCACATGTTTACCATTTATGAAAATCCACTCAGTTGACCAAGTCCAAGTTAATGACCTCGGTTAACCGATTTGTCTGCCGAGTCCAAGTTAATGACCCTGGTTTGACCCGTTATGAACAAACTGGTGTTTTTCTTCAATTCAAAGTTTCAAATTAATGATCTTTTCATCGTTTTTCGTGTATTTGATTTTACAGATTAGCTCCCAACCCGTTGTCATCAAGATTTCCAACAACTTAGCACCATTCCGAACTTCGAAGATCCGCTTTCCATCATTGGCTATTGAAAACAATGTACAGACAAAATCTTTTTAAATTTTTGAAAGTTTATGTTAAAACACACTAAAAATCTTTTTGGGTTTAAATCCGAAATTAGATAAGCTATGTACAAGCATATTTACAGACATATTTTTGTGAATTCGTGTCTAATGATCATATCAGTTGATTTGAGATGTATCACCAGTATCGTTGACCTTTTAATGACTTTAAGTTCTAAACTTGTTTACCTAGATTGTCGATATATTTTTCCACTTAAACTTCAACACATTTCTCAATTGTTCCAAGATATCTTAGTTAGAATTATGAAACTTGACTCAACTATGGTTCCCATCTCAGAATATACTCCTGTATCAAGATTCCCTAGATTTCATCTTACGGGTGAGTATAGCGTAATTGATATCTGTATCTAGGTTATGCGAAGCCTTGAGAGCTCAGGTTAATACTACCGTATCGACAAAGAGATGAAGGCTCGACTTTAAGGTGTGTTCCAATTAAGGAATCTTTTTAGCACTACAATTGATTAGATCTTTCGATTCTTTCAATTTTGATGCAGTTTAGGGGTTTTTAGCAAAATCATTATAGAAGTTCTAGGCTATTACTTCCGCAAAATCAGAAGAACTTGTATAATATCCCAGATATCAATCATCTATAAAGACCTCGTATCTCAGAATCAGGCAATCTCTCAAACGAAATTTCGAAGTACTAAGTCCATATATCCGAGAGATGTTAATCCACAAGTTTAAGCAGTTGTAAAATTTAGTTTATATCCCGGAAACAATCTACTGAATGTGTAAAGCCTATCGAAACATCCACAGTAGACTTGTTTGTCACTATTTTTTAAACTTCACAATTCCTTAGCATACTGTGATATCCACTGATGTACTATTATTTCCTTTTTGACGAAAAATTCTTTTTGTCTTTTTCATGTTTTTGTACTTTTTGGTTTTTCAATTGTTTTTGTATTTTCTCGTTTCATTTCTCTCCCTAAAATCAAAAACATATTTTTGTATTTTAGTTTTTAAGAAATTCTAATCCTAAAATGTAACACCCCAAATCGCGTAAAACAACACGCAGCGGAATCACTTGGGGAGTCACGTTAACAATTGTTTCAACAACACATAGTATTTCATATTTCGTTTTATTGGATATTAAACATAGATTATATTGTCATATTTTCTTAGAACTGTTAAACAAAATTAAAGTAACAAACAAGCATTGAAATTGTTTTTCTTGTTATTAAGGCACTAAGTCCAAGTCCATTCCTTCGTGAGCATGCATCAGTATCATCTAGCATCGTTCCCTGAAACATATGTGAAAACGAGTCAGCATAAAAGAATGTCGGCGAGTACATAGGTTTTGTGAGTGTGTCAAGTTTATGGCTTTGAATATGTATTGCAATACCTTGTCAGACTACTAGAGTCGTTTATTTAAAACCTTGTTATCGAAAAATATTTGATATAGCAATAAAACTAACCAATCTAAAACAAGTTAGTTATAGTTTAAAAAAAAATTTGTAGCCATAAATCTTGACCAAAACATTAGTTTCGTAAATCCGAGTAGTAAATCGTCTTGAAACAACTTGTATGGTTTATATCTTTAATTGAAATCGTTGCGTTTCATCGTTTGTAAACATTTGTTCAAGTGACGCAAATAACGCCACGTATGTAAAGTGATAAAAGCATTTATATAGGAAGTACCGACGGCATATCCATCATGCTTTTATTACATTACACGCGTTCCGTTATCTAAATCACTTATCATAAATCAATTGTTGTAAACCAATTGTTCATCGATCATCATTCCTTGTTATAAACCAATTGTTCATCGTTCATCGTTCCTTGTTATAGACCAATCGTTCATCGTTCATCGTTTTAATTGTGAAAACTTTTGGTCATTTTGTGAATACATTCAAACATTTTTTTACTTGTTCGAGACCACCCACGGTGTCCCTTAATCGTATAACATACCACCAAAGGGTATGTTACAAATACAGTTTCTGTCGCTTCCCAAATTTCCCCACAAACCCCGGGAATTTTGGTAATGGGATTGTCAGTCCTAGGCGCCTTAACTTACTACTGGTCGGCTTGGCCATTGTTAATGAATGTCATTCTTTTTATGAATACAACGCACCAACAAGATCGTTCACATTATTGAAATCGTTGTGTTTAATATAAACCATAGTATTTGAAATTGAAAACTTGAAAACATTTAGCACATATGAATCACCCCAAAACAATTGTAAAACATAAAATAGGGGAACTGTGTACTCACTTGTGATAGCAAGGTAATCTTGGACTAAAATAAAATTCAAAGCTTAAAGATCCGAGAATTCAAGCGTGTCCTATAAGTGGATAACAATGTCGAAACTTGAAATCGGGGGATTTGGATAGAATGGTACCCTATAAGCCAAATGAGTATTGGTGTAACACCCCAAATCGCGTAAAACAACACTCGGCGGAAACACTTGGGGAGTCACGTTAACAGATTGTCTCAACAACACATGGTATTTGAAGTTTCATTTTATTTAAATATTGAACATAGATTAGATTTTCATAATTGTCTTAGAAACAACAAGCATGCATAATTATTGTCTTTCTTGTTATTAAGGCACTAGGTACAAGTCCGATCCTACATGAGCACGCATCAGTATCATATTGTGTCGTTCCCTGAAACATATGTGAAAACGAGTCAACAAAAATATGCCGGCGAGTACATAGGTTTTGTGAACATGTCAAGTCTATGGCTTTGTATATATTGTAATATAAATAACCCGACTACTAGAGTCGTAAGTGAAACCTTGTTTTGAAAGCATTTGATTAGTTATTCAACTAAAACAAATTGTTAAAATTCATAAAATCTAGTAGCCATGAACCTTGACTCGAAAACATTTATTTTGTAAATCTAACTTGTAAATCGTTTTGAAATAACTTGTATGGTTTATATTTTAACCGAAAATCGTTGTGTGACATTGTTTGAAATCATTTGTTCGTCGTTCATCGTTTCTCGTATAAACCATTTGTTCATCGTTCATTGTTCATTGTTCATCGTTCTTTGTTTCTTGTTATAAACCAATCGTTCCTTGTTATAATTGTGAAAACTTTTGGCCATTCTTTAATGAATACATTCAAACCTTTGTTGACTCGACTATACCCCAAGGGTGTAACCGTTGTGCAAAATTTCGAGCTTTCAAAAACTTTTCTTTGAAGGTATTTCGATAACCGATACCTAAACGTAACCCGTTTAACACAGCGTACACACCGGGACGAGGACACGAGCTAAACATACCCTAAATATCCTTTATATAACTTACAAATAAGTTTTGAAAGGTTTGGTATGTCAAAAACAAGCCTATTCGATCACATGGACTATTTATGACAAACTATGAAAGTCTGCCGATTCTCATAGCGGCGCACACTCCGGAACAAGGACATAAGCTACACATACCCTAAATACCCTTTACATAACTTAGATATAAGTTTTGAGGGCTTAGGAATGACAAAAACACCTTTATGAAACTCCTGGGGCTATTTTGCAAATTCTGCGAAACTATGCCAATTTGCGTATTTCGCTATCCGGAACACGTACGGACATCCAACAATTTTTGTAATCATTCAAATCTTGTATTTTAATGATTAGAATGCAAAAATATCGTTCGTCACGCATTAACGGTCTTTGCGCGTCCGTTACGATTTTCGTCGTAATTAACCGAAAACCGCAACCGTACGACCAAACGAACCGACATCTGAAATATATTTGGACCTATTTCAAGTTCCCTATGCTTTATCGTCCTTATAAAGTTTAAAAATGGGGTTAACGGGTGTTAAAAGTGCCAATTCACGTCGGAAAACAAGTTTTAGGCTGCAGGGACCTGTTCCGCCAATTCTGAAACTTTGGAATCTCAGACGCCACGCGAGAGAATCACTCAGACCTCCCGCGACGCGCAAGGGATGCCAGTTTTCAGCAATTACCTGGCAGCTTCTTGTTCATCTGACTTGACACCTATAACTCGTTTGGGCCCACTTTCTCTGGTCTTGACACCTGACTAAACACTTGGAAACATCCTAGAACATGTCCCAACACTTGGCATGATCTTAAAGCTCTCCAACAACTATAAATACCCTTGATCTTCAACACAATTCCTTGCTCATTTCCATCTTTCTTCTCTCTAAACTCTAAGTGGAGTTGCTACCTTATTAGGAGGCATCCCATCTGAGTTTTTCTAGTAATCTTGGCTTCCTTGAGTGCAAGAACCACTTCGACACTTGAACTCTTGATCCTTTGAGCTTTGTTATATCATTTGAACAAGATCTATACGCAATCCCAGGTGAGAACATTGCTCCCCTTCTTTTACGTTTTCCAAATGTTTTGGGTTGATTCATATGTGTTATCAATTTTTCATAATGTATGGCAATTATATGTTTACTAAGAGCATTTTTGTGCAACATTCCTTTTATGCAAGACATGACAATTGGGGACATGAAACAGATCCTTATAGTATCTTTCTATCTTTATAGATTAATCCTATTAGGATGCTTGAAGTACAGTCTTAAATCTTCTATCTTTATAGTAAGGTTTCTAAGAAGTGCTTTACACGCTGATGACGATGGTTATTGTTTATGTGTAGAGATTGTTGGTGAATTAGATAGCGAAACTAGAGTAATACAATAAGAACATGGTGGATACGCCGCTGGTACTCCCTATATATAAGTGTTCTTATTCTATTACCCTTCGTAGCGTTATCCTACTCACCATTAGGATTTAGGACTTTATGATTCAATGTGACTAAACCAAAGCAGAGTTTGATATGCTAAACCAAAGTATAGCCTGATATACTAAACCAAAGTATAGCCTGATATACTGAACCAAAGCATAGCTTGATATGCTACCAAATCCTTAAAGCATATATCTATCTTCATAGTTTAGATTCTTGTAGGATGTTTAAAATACTAATTGGTAGTCCTTTATTGGATTATGTGTACTTTAATACGTATATGACAAGACAATGTGACCAAGACGATGATTATGTGGTTATTGTGATTAGTTGTGATTTAGATAACGAAACGAGTGTAATACTATAAGAACATGGTGGATACGCCGTTGGTATTCCTATACATAAGTGTTCTTATTGTATTACTCTTGTAGCGTTATCCAAATCACATTAGGATTTTGTGTTGATTGATTCAAAGTACAATAACCAAATCCTTGTAGAACTCTTACATATTTTAATATGTTAGATTCTTAGAAGGATAACCAAAGTATTATTTTAAATCGTTGACTTGATTTCTAATAATACTCACGGGAGTTTTGACAAATTTCAATATTGTTATTATTAATCCTTGATTGGATCTCTAATAACATACTCACAAGTTTTATGATAAAATTCAAGGCGATTACAATGAACAATGTACAAATTTTCAATGGCATAAAAATTACTTAGTATTAATCATGTTGCCATATACAAAACTATTGTGTCACAAGTTTTATAATCAAGTTAATTTATTACAATACTAAATATTTTTGCCATTCCTTGGCTTCAAAGAGTCCATTTTCAATAGACGACTCTTGTAGTTGTCGAAGTATTGCAACACTAAACTTTTTGCCATTAATCTGCCTACCAAAACTATGTACTCGCCAACATTGTTTGTTGATGTCTCGTTTTCACATATGTTTCAGGTTTAGATTATTCAAGTTTGCTGCATATAGGAATGCATCCGGACTTTAGACTTCTTTAATCAAAAGATAACTTCATGTTTTCCTTGTATTGTAAAACGATGTTAATGATAGTGATATAATTTAGTATCAGTTGTGGCTGAGCAATTTGTAACGTGACTCCTCGATATTTCCGCCGTGTGTTGTTGTATTACACGATCGGGGTGTTACAGATTGGTATCAGAGAACTGGTTATAGGGAATTAAGTTATTAGAATGCTTTAACCTAGTCTATAACCTTCCTAGGGGCCCGAACATGAGTAGACTTTGGATCTCCATCCTAATCCTCATCCTTACTCATGCCACAATTATTCTATGAGTTACAAATCATCTATCCTTAGATGATTTATCCTAAATCCTTAGGCTTATTGCCTCAAAGTATTCCTCAAAACATTTTTCTCAACAACATTTTCATTGGAATACTTCTCAAAATGTTTTCACAAACGCTCTCAACAAAATGTTTCTCGACCTATTTATCTCAAACATTATATCAAAAAGGTTTCTCAAAATGTTTTACTCTCAAATATTTTCATCAAAATCTTGGGTTTTAATAATGTGAACTCATGCAATCTGGAAGGGTGAATTCCTGTACCCGAGTTTTCTGTCTAAGGCTAGAGTGTTTGTACAAATCCGCATTTTCGGACCAGTCACTCTTACCTGCGAACTCTTAGGGTGAGTGTTCACTCATAGGCTAAAGCATGTCTTCTCGAAACATTATGAAAACCCATCTACCTTGATCAGTCGAATGATTCCTAAAAACTACTACTCGTATATCACTACTCTGACGTGTTACCTTTAGTAATATGTTACGACAATATTCAACCCATCCGAAACAAATTTCACTTTTATCTCACAACACTTTATAATACTACCTCGTTTTCAAATACTATTTTTCGCTTTTCAAATTTTCAAAATTTTATTTATTTGGATAAGAGTTTTCAAAATTTATACATGAAGTTTCTTTATATATATAAAAAAAATTCGATTAAAAATATTTTTATCTTAAAAATTAATTTTCAAAAGTAAAGAAATTTTAACACAAACCATTAACTTGGTTTGTATTTTCTCATCCAAAAGTATAACAAAAGTTTATTTTCAAACAAATTCGAAACAAAATTCATAACACTATTCTTCTAAGTACAAGAACACGATTTTGAAACAAATACCAAGCTGAGATTTTCAAATCACTATGGTGTTTAGATTTATAACAATATTCCAAAATCTAACTTATTTTGTTATAGCTACCTCTTCGAGATGCCTCCTCATCGTGACGTCTCGAGGAACGCTGAAATGGCGGCAATGATAGCTCAGAAATAACTGTTGTACTCCCTAACCTTGTGGCCCAACTCAATCAAATCTACTACAATAACAACAACAACAACAATGTTTCTACGCCATGTAACTACAAACAATTCAACTCAGCTAAACCACTCGAGTTTAATGGGTCTGAAGGAGCAACTGGGCTCCTACAATGGTTTGAGAGTATAGAAAGCACATTCCGCCATCTTCAGTGTCCTAATGAGCGCAAGGTAGAGTTTGCCTCGAGTGTTTTCCAAAAGAGAGCACTCACTTGGCCGAACGGAGTCATGAGAGATAGAGGTGCAGAAGTAGCTATGGCACAAACGTGGGAAGAATTCAGGAATGTTACGATGAAAGAATTCTGTCCACGACATGAAATAAGGCTACTTTAAACCGATTCTATCACCTTAAACAAGATAGTGGGGAAAACCGTACCTACACTGACCGATTTGAACAGTTAAGGCTACTCTGCCCCACTATGGTCACACCTTTGGATCAGGCCATTGAGAAATACACTGATGGCTTACCTGATCCAATTCAAGATATTGTCACTAGCAACAAACCCGCAACGCTTAGGGAGGTTAAGGAATTAGCCGCTACCCTAACTGACTCCCAAGTTAGAAAAGGGAAACTTTTTCACATATGTTTGTTGATGTCTCGTTTTCACATATGTTTCAGGTTTCAAATTATTCAAGTTTGCTGCATATAGGAATGCATCCGGACTTTCGTCTTAAAAATTAATGCAAATTATTCAGGTTTCAAATTGTTGATGTCTCTTTTTCACATATGTTTCAGGTTTCAAAAATATTTTTATCTTAAAAATTAATTTTCAAAAGTAAAGAAATTTTAACAGAAACCATTAACTTGGTTTGTATTTTCTCATCCAAAAGTATAACAAAAGTTTATTTTCAAACAAATTTCGAAATAAAATTCACAACACTATTCTTCTAAGTACAAGAACACGATTTTGAAACAAATACCAAGCTGAGATTTTTAAAATCACTATGGTATTTAGATTTATAACAATTTTCCAAAATCTAACTTATTTTGTTATAGCTACCTCTTCGAGATGCCTCCTCATTGTGACGTCTCGAGGAACGCGGAAATGGCGGCAATGATAGCTCAGCAAATAGCTGTTGTACTCCCTAACCTTGTGGCCCAACTCAATCAAATCTACTATAACAACAACAACAACAACAACAACAATGTTCCTACGCCATGTAACTACAAACAATTCAACTCAGCTAAACCACTCGAGTTTAATGGGTCTGAAGGAGCAATTGGGCTCCTACAATGGTTTGAGAGTATAGAAAGCACATTCCGCCATGTTCAGTGTCCTAATGAGCGCAAGGTAGAGTTTGCCTCGAGTGTTTTCCAAAAGAGAGCACTCACTTGGCCGAACGGAGTCATGAGAGATAGAGGTGCAGAAGTAGCTATGGCACAAACGTGGGAAGAATTCAGGAATCTTATGATGAAAGAATTCTGTCCACGACATGAAATAAGGCTACTTTAAACCGATTCTATCACCTTAAACAAGATAGTGGGGAAAACCGTGCCTACACTGACCGATTTGAACAGTTAAGGCTACTCTGCCCCACTATGGTCACACCTTTGGATCGGGCCATTGAGAAATACATTGATGGCTTACCTGATCCAATTCAAGATATTGTCACTAGCAACAAACCGCAACGCTTAGGGAGGTTAAGGAATTAGCCGCTACCCTAACTGACTCCCAAGTTAGAAAAGGGAAACTTTTTCGAAAGGGAGACAAGAAACGAACTACACAAGAGAAATCAAGTGAAATAAAGGGTGAACCTTCCAAAAGTTCTAAGAAGCGTAAGGCTTCAAAGAATTATACGATTGCCATACCATTCCACTAAACTCGGTACCCTTTAAGGAATTTTATCGTGGAAAGCAACCTCGGTGTAATCGTTGCAACTATCACCACCCAACAAATTCCCCATGCCGCCAGTGTACAATATGTGGCCTTTTTGGACATCTAGTTGCGACCTGTCGTATCCAAAACCAAGCAGCCCCTACTCAAACTCGTCCTCGCTACTCAGCTGGAGCCTATTTCAATTGTGGTGATCCAAATCATTTCAAACAAAACTGCCCTAGACTTGCTAATGCTGACTTAGCTCATGGACGAGTATTCAATGTTAATGATGTTCAAGTTGATGAACAAGCACTCATGATCATTTGAACCTTTATGTTTTCTTCTTGTCATCCAAAACTATGAACATATTCCAATATTATTTGGAATGACAATATAAATTTCAAGAAGTTTTTCTTCATTCTTATTATTCGTATTCCATTTACAAATTCAAATGTCATTACACTGAGTGTAATTTACAACTACAAACTTTGAGGATTCTGTTCTTTAGGAACCAAATCTCGCAATTTAGCATATTGTGATTGCACATTAATGCATTCATACAAGTTCTGCACGACAATTTCTATCAACACTATGTGATTATCGCCACTACTTTTGTTTTCATGATATTACATACATGGTTTGTTAACCTAATATGTATAGCACATGATTACAAATACCTTTTCGCTTAGTATGTTAACCTAGCATACTTAGCACATGGTTTCAAAATATTGTCATGACATACTTACATTGTTTATGACAATCCATGCTTAGTATATGATGCATACTACCAGTTTGGTTAGTGTGAAACATATAATAACATTTATACTAGAATGAAATACTTGCTACAAATATTAGTTGGATGCAAAACAAGTATTGTTATCATTGCTGGTATTAAACAACGATCTGATCTGATAAATGTTGTCTTATGTTGATGTTTGTTTGATATTAGATGATACCTCAACCTCAATATTTGTTACCTTCACTTAACAAGAGGAGTTATGTGGACCATATGACGAAACACATAATTATGGGTGCACACTTAATTACGGGGTTCGACATATGAGAATCATAGTAAGCTTTGTTGAGATGATGGCATAAAATCTAGAGTGATTAGGTAACGGGAAGGGTATGACGCAATAAGACCATGGTGGATATGCTGATGGTACTTCCTATATATAAGATTGTGTTATTCTTCGGAACGTTACCAGAGTCACTTGAGGGTTTTATGTTATCTTGGACGATTATGTGGTTGTGTGATTATTTGTTATCTGTTTATTGAATGCAATGGACGAGATGAGTACATTCATTAACTCTATTCGAGCCGACCGGGAGTATATTATGGTGTTAAAGGTGACGAACTTGATGCCATAGGTATGTTGACCCGTCTCCTATGCATGAGATGCTCATGGTACATGGGATGTACCTCGTGGGACGTTAGAATCCGTGTACGTATGGCCAGGCTTGAATGTACACCCCTTTGTTTGCTATGGATTTACACTAAGTGCCTTAGTATAACATAGTGCTATACAAAACAATTTTTACACACTTGATGAAACAATTTTTATACATTCGATGACACTTTAAAGATTCATGAGTTCTAAAAGGTTTAAATACCTTAAGATACCCTGAATATCCTTGCTTACACTTTGAATTCCCCCCAAAATTTCCAACACCAAAAAATGCTCCGCATTTTTGGAATCTAGCACTCTTCTCATCTTTCAATCGAATAAATTTCGGGACGAAATTTCCTAAAGTAGGGGAGACTGTAACCCTTGTGCAAAATTTCGAGCTTTCAAAAACTTTTTCTTTGAAGGCGTTTCGATAACCGATACCTAAACGTAACCTGTTTAACGCAAGCGTACACACAGTGATGAGGACATGAGCTAAACATACCCTAAATATCCTTTATATAACTTAGAAATAAGTTTTGAAAGGTTTGGTATATCAAAAACAAGCCTATTCGATCACAGGGACTATTTATGACAAACTACAAAAGTTTGTCATTTCTCGTAACGGCGCACACTCCAAAACAAGGACATAAGCTACACATACCCTAAATACCCTTTACGTAACTTAGATATAAGTTTCGAGTGCTTAGGAATGACAAAAACACCTTTATGCATCTTTAGGGACTATTTTGCAAATTCTGCGAAACTATGCTAATTTGCGTATTTTGCTATCCGGAACACGTACGGACATCCAAAAAAAAATTTAATCATTAAAATGTTGTATTTTAATGATTAGAATGCAAAAATATGGTTCGTTACGCATTTACGATCATTTGCGCGTCCGTTACGACTTTCGTCGTAATTAACCGAAAACTGCAACCGTACGACCAAACGAACCGACACCTGAAATATATTTGGACCTATTTCAAGTTCCCTATGCTTTATCTTCCTTATAAAGCTTAAAAATGGGGTTAACGGGTGTTAAAAGTGCCAAAACGCGTCGGAAAACAAGTTTTAGGCTGCAGGGACCTGTTCCGCCAATTCTGAAACTCTGGAATCTCAGGCGCCACGCGAGAGAATCACTCAGACCTCCCGCGATGCACGAGGGATGCCAGTTTTTAGCAATTACCTGGCAGCTTCTTGTTCATCTGACTTGACACCTATAACTCGTTTGTGCCACAATTTCTCTGGTCTTGACACCTCACTAAACACTTGGAAACATCCTAGAACATGTCCCAACACTTGGCATGATCTTAAACCTCTCCAACAACTATAACTACCCTTGATCTTCAACCAAATTCCTTGCTCATTTCCATCTTTCTTCTCTCTAAACTCTAAGTGGAGTTGCTACCTTATTAAGAGGCATCCCATCTAAGTTTTTCTAGTAATCTTGGCTTCCTTGAGTGCAAGAACCACTTCGACACTTGAACTCTTGATCCTTTGAGCTTTGTTATACCATTTGAACAAGATCTATACGCAATCCCAGGCGAGAACAATGCTCCCCTTCTTTTAGGTTTTCCAAATGTTTTGGGGTGATTCATATGTGTAAACAATTTTTCACAATGTATGGCAATTATATGTTTACTAAGAGCATTTTTGTGCAACATTCCTTTTATGCAAGACATGACAATTGGGGACACGAAACAAATCTTTATAGTATCTTTCTATCTTTATAGATTGATCCTATTAGGATACTTGAAGTACAGTCTTAAATCTTCTATCTTTATAGTAAGGTTTCTAAGAAGTGCTTTACACGCCAATGACGATGGTTATTGTTTATGTGTAGAGATTGTTGGTGAATTAGATAGTGAAACTAGAGTAATACAATAAGAACATGGTGGATACGCCGCTGGTACTTCCTATATATAAGTGGTCTTATTGTATTACACTTCGTAGCGTTATCCTACTCACCATTAGGATTTAGGACTTTATGATTCAATGTGACTAAACCAAAGCATAGTTTGATATGCTAAACCAGAGTCACCTGAGGGTTTTATGTAATCTTGGACCATTATGTGGTTGTGTGATTATTTGTTATCTGTTTATTGAATGCAATGGACGAGATGAGTACATTCATTAACTCTATTCGAGCCGACCGGGAGTACATTATGGTGTTAAAGGTGACGAACTTGATGCCATAGGTATGTTGACCCGTCTCCTATGCATGAGATGCTCATGGTACATGGGATGTACCTCGTGGGACGTTAGAATCCGTGTACTTATGGCCAGGCTTGAATGTACACCCTTTTGTTTGCTATGGATTTACACTAAGTGCCTTAGTATAACATGGTGCCATACAAAACAATTTTTACACACTTGATGAAACAATTTTTATACATTCGATGACACTTTAAAGATTCATGAGTTCTAAAAGGTTTAAATACCTTAAGATACCCTGAATATTCTTGCTTACACTTTGAATTCCCCCCAAAATTTCCAACACCAAACAATGCTCTGCATTTTTGGAATCTAGCACTCTGCTCATCTTTCAATCATTTCAAATACACTCTATGGTCTCCTTCGAATAAATTTCGGGACGAAATTTCCTAAATAGGGGAGACTGTAAACCTTGTGAAAAATTTCGAGCTTTCAAAAACTTTTTCTTTGAAGGTGTTTCGATAACCGATACATAAACGTAACCCGTTTAACGCAACGTACACACCGTGATGAGGACATGAGCTAAATATACCCTAAATATCCTTTATATAACTTAGAAATAAGTTTTGAAAGGTTTGGTATGTCAAAAACAAGCCTATTCGATCAGAGGGACTATTTATGACAAACTACAAAAGTTTGACGATTCTCGTAACGGCGCACACTCCGGAACAAGGACATAAGCTACACATACCCTAAATACCCTTTACATAATTTAGATATAAGTTTTGAGGGCTTAGGAATGACAAAAACACCTTTATGCAACTTTAGGGGCTATTTTGCAAATTCTGTGAAACCATTCCAATTTGCGTATTTCGCTATCCGGAACACGTACGGACATCCAAAAATTTTTGTAATCATTAAAATCTTGTATTTTAATGATTAGAATGCAAAAATATCATTCGTCACGCATTTACGGTCATTTGCACGTCCGTTACGACTTTCGTCGTAATTAACCGAAAACCGCAACCGTACGACCAAACGAACCGACACCTGAAATATATTTTGACATATTTCAAGTTCCCTAAGCGCTATCTTCCTTATAAAGCTTAAAAATAGGGTTAACGGGTGTTAAAAGTGCCAAAACGCGTCGGAAAACAAGTTTTAGGCTGTAGGGACCTGTTTTGCCAATTCTGAAACTTTGGAATCTCAGGCGCCACGCGAGAGAATCACTCAGACCTCCCGCGACGCGTGGGGGATGCCAGTTAATTACCTGGTAGCTTCTTGTTCATTTGACTTGACACCTATAACTCGTTTTTTCCACACTTTCTCTGGTCTTAACACCTCACTAAACACTTGGAAACATCCTAGAACATGTCCCAACACTTGGCATGATATTAAAGCTCTCCAACAACTATAAATACCCTTGATCTTCAACCAAATTCCTTGCTCATTTGCATCTTTCTTCTCTCTAAACTCTAAGTGGAGTTGCTACCTTATTAGGAGGCCTCCCATCTGAGTTTTTCTAGTAATCTTGGCTTCCTTGAGTGCAAGAACCACTTGGACACTTGAACTCTTGATCCTTTGAGCTTTGTTATATCATTTGAACAAGATCTATACGCAATCCCAGGCGAGAACATTGCTCCCCTTCTTTTACGTTTTCCAAATGTTTTGGGCTGATTCATATGTGTAATCAATTTTTCACAACGTATGGCAATTATATGTTTACTAAGAGCATTTTTGTGCAACATTCCTTATATGCAAGACATGACAATTGGGGACAGTGAAACAAATCCTTACAGTATCTTTCTATCTTTATAGATTGATCCAAGTAGGATACTTAAAGTACAGTCTTAAATCTTCTATCTTTATAGTAAGGTTTCTAAGAAGTGCTTTACACGCCGATGACGATGGTTATTGTTTATGTGTAGAGATTGTTGGTGAATTAGATAGCGAAACTAGAGTAATACAATAAGAACATGGTGGATACGTGCTCGTACTTCCTATATATAAGTGTGCTTATTGTATTACGGTTCGTAGCGTTATCCGAATCACCATTAGGATTTAGGACTTTATGATTCAATGTGACTAAATCAAAGCATAGTTTGATATGCTAAACCAAAGTATAGCCTGATATACTAAACGAAAGTATAGCCTGATATACTGAACCAAAGCATAGCTTGATATGCTACCAAATCCTTAAAGCATCTATCTATCTTCATAGTTAGATTCTTGTAGGATGTTTAAAGTACTAACTGGTAGTCCTTTATTGGATTCTATGCACTTTAATACGTATATGACAAGAGAATGCGACCAAGACGATGATTATGTGGTTATTGTGATTAGTTGTGATTTAAATAACGAAACGAGTGTAATACTATAAGAACATGGTGGATATGCCGTTGGTACTTCCTATACATAAGTGTTCTTATTGTATTACTCTTTTAGCGATATCCAAATCACATTAGGATTTTGTGTTGATTGATTCAAAGTACAATAACCAAATCCTTGTAGAACTCTTACATATTTTAATATGTTAGATTCTTAGAAGGATAACCAAAGTATTATTTTAAATCGTTGACTTGATTTCTAATAATACTCACGCGAGTTTTGACAAATTTCAATATTGTTATTATTAATCCTTGATTGGATCTCTAATAACATACTCACAAGTTTTATGATAAAATTCAAGGCGATTACAATGAACAATGTACAAATTTTCAATGGCATAAAAATTACTTATTATTAATCATGTTGCCATATACAAAACTTTTGTGTCACAAGTTTTATAATCAAGTTAATTTATTACAATACTAAATCTTTTTGCCATTCCTTAGCTTCAAAGAGTCCATTTTCAATAGACGACTCTTGTAGTTGTCGAAGTATTGCAACACTAAACTTTTTGCCATTAATCTGGCTAGCAAAATATGTACTCGCCAACATTGTTTGTTGATGTCTCGTTTTCACATATGTTTCAGGTTTCAATTATTCAAGTTTGTTGCATATAGGAATGCATCCTGACTTTAGACTTCTTTAATCGAAAGACAACTTCATGTTTTCCTTGTATTGTAAAACGATCTAAATATAGTGAAACAATTTAGTATCAGTTGTGGCTGAGCAATTTGTAACGTGACTCCTCGATATTTCCGCCGCGTGTTGTTGTATTACGCGATCGGGGTGTTACAAAGGGTATCTTAAATAGATCCTAAAAGATCTCTTTAACAAGACTAGCCAATAACCGAATGATTTGTTAGTCATAAACAGTTTCTGTCGTTCCCCAAACTACCCACCAAATCCAGTGAATATCCTAGTAACGGGATTGTCAATCCTATGGTACCATAACTTACTACTGGGTGGCATAACAATGTTAATGAACGTCATTCGTATCTTGGATAACGCACCAACAAGTTGTATCACATTATTGAAACCATATTGTTATATAAACCATAGTATTTGTACTTTGGAAACTTAAAAACAATTAGCACATATGAATCACCCCAAAACATCTGTAAACATAAAAGAGTGGAGCGATGTACTCGCCTGGGATTTGCGAATAAGCCTTGTACAAGTGTATGATCAACGTCCGAAGATCAAGGAATCAAGTGTGTGTCCTAATGAATCGGATAACAAGTAAATATCAGAACTTGAAAACGGAGGATTTGGATAGAATGGCACCTTATAAACCAAATAAGTATTGGGACTCGTATGACATGGTGTAATAAGTTATCATTCTGAGTTGGAAAGATTTTTATGTGCTTTTGACCCGTTATGACCCGTTAAGGTAGTTTAAGTCACTTTAACACGTCTTTTGTGTAACTACGCATTCAGATGGTTAGATATGTGTTATGCTAAGTCTTAATGCTTAAGCATGCTTGAAAATGTTATTTGATCAGAATATATGTCAATTTTATGTTACATATGATTAAAGTTGATTTATTTGCGAAAAGGGCATTTTGGTCATTATTGAAGAACATAACTAATTATCATAACACTAACCAAATGACATGACCATAAGGTATAACCCCAGAGGGTTATTCTCTTTATAATTATGGTCACAAATAAGTATTTGGTCGGGTCTGAAGATCAACCAAACGGGTCAGATTCGAAAGTCAAAGCTATGGTCAAACCGTTCAACTTATGATTCTAAACAAGCACTAAAATGAAAGTGATGATTTATACTTGTTTTGTCATGTCTAAATAAGTTTATAAAAGAGTTGTAGCATCAAAACAAACTGTTTTGACACCCGGAATCAGATCCGTTGCAAAATGCGCAAAAATCGCATTTTGACCGAAACTTTGACTTGTCAAAAAGACTAGAAATGGTGATAACCAGTAGGCATGATCAATAGGGATCATAACCATCTTGATTATCTTATAAGGTTCAAATAGATTTTATATTGATCAATTCATGATCAAATCTCGAAGTCAAACAAAAGTCAAATTTTGTGACTTTTAATCCATTTAAACTACAAAAATTGAACAAGACATGAGTAGAACACTTACAAACACCAAAGGAATGATCAAAGACCAGAGAAATAGCTCCAAGATGGTTGCAAATTCGGATTTGTAGCTGATTAGTGCAAGAAGGTGACTAAAAGCTCAAAAATGATCATGAACATGGTATTTATAATGATCCAAAGGTGTTCAAGATCATGCCAAGTGTTATGGCAATGATTTAGGATGTTAACAAGTGTGTGGGAGGTATTAGAAGTAGGTTATCATTATGAGTTGGAAAGATTTTTAAGTGTTTTGACACGTTATGACCCGTTAAGGTAGTTTAAGCCACTTTAACGTGTCATCTGCGCAACTACGCATTCGGATGGTTAGATATGTGTTATGATAAGTCTTTAATGCCTAAATATGTTTGAAAATGTTATTTGATCAGAATACTTGTCGAATTTTATGTTCCATATACTTAAAGTTGGTTTATTTGCGAAAAGGGCATTTTAGTCTTTCTTTGAAGAACATAATAACTAATTATCATAACATTAACCGAATGACATGACCATAAGGTATAACCTCAGAGGGTTACTCCCTTTATAATTATGGTCACAAATATGTATTTGGTCGGGTCTAAAAATCCACCAAATGTGTTAGATTCGAAAGTCAAAGCGGTGGTCAAACCGTTCAACTTACGACTCCAAACAAGCACCAAAATGGAGGTGACGATTTAGACATGTTTTGACATGTTTAAATAAGTTTATAAAAGAGTTTTAGCATCAAAACAAACTCTTTTGACACCCGAAATTAGTTCCGTCGTGAAATGCGCAATTATCGCATTTTGACCGAAACTTTAACTTGTCAAAATGACTTGAAATGATAGAAATCAGTAGGTATGATCAATACGGATCCTAACCATCTTGATTACCATCATATTGCAGGGTTCAATTAGATTTTAAGTTGATCAATTTACGATCAATTCTGGACGTCAAACAAAAGTCAAATTTTATGACTTTTAATCCAATTAAACTACAAGAATTGAAACAAGCATGAAAGAGAACACTTACAAACACCAAAGATTGATCAAGAACACCAGAGAAAGCTCCAAGATGGTTGGCAAATTAGGATTGAAGCAGAATGGGACAAAAGAGATGATTACAAAAGTTCAAGAATGAAGACACCATGGTTTTTTATACTTGAATTGGGTTCATGTGATCATGACAAGTGTCCATGAGTCATCCCTAAACTTGATTAGTGTCCCCTTAGGTGTCAAATGCAAGGTGGCAAATTCGTTTGGTGAGTCAACAAGGCATTTAACAGGAAGCTGCCACCTTGATTTAACAATTCTAATGAGCTGGGGACCCATTACGGACCGTATGGGGTTAGGCCTTACGGTCCGTAAGGCCCTTGCAGGGGCTGAAGTTTCAGAATTGGAAGAAAATGGCCCCTGAACTTGTTTTTGACGCGTTTTGGCACTTTTAACACCCGTTAACCCCATTGTTAAGCTTTATAAGGACAATAAAGTATCGGGAACTTGAAATGTGCTCGAAAATGCTTCAGATGTCGGTTCGTTTGGTCGTACGGTTGCAGTGTTCGGTTAATTACGACGAAAATCGTAACGAACGCGTGCGCGACCATAAAAGCGTAACGAATGGTATTTTTGCATTTCAATCACTAAAATATGATATTTAATGATTAAAAAATTTTGGATGTCCGTACATGTTTCGGATAGCGAATTACGCAAAAAGGCATAGTTTCGCAGAATTTGCAAAATAGCCCCTGAAGTTGTAAAAGTGTGATTTTGCCATACCGAAGCCCTCAAAACTTATTTCTAAGCTATGTCAAGGGTATTTATGGTGTTTTAATCTTGTGACCTTGTTCCGGAGCGTACGTCACTGCGAGAATCGGTAGACTTTCGCAGTTTGTCGTAAATAGTCCCTATGATCGAATAAACTTGTTTTTGACATACCAAACCCTTCAAAACTTATTTCTAAGTTATGTAAAGGTTATTTAAGGCATGTTTAGCTTACGTCACTATTCCGGAGCATACATTGTAATGAATTGGTTTCGTTTGCAAATCGGCTTACGGTTTCGCTTATAGAAGCGATTCAAGAGTTCGAAATCGTGCAAGAATTGATTGTGTGCAAATAACATAATAAATATACAAAATTCACAAATAAAACATAAATTTCATTCATTGATAATCTTGTTCGTCATTGTTACATGTTCGGATCGTCACAGATATCACAGTATCCCCTACTTCAGGAAATTTCGTCCCGAAATTTAATTAGAGGAAACTCGTGAGAATAAGTGTGGGTACTTCGCTTTCATCTGATCCTCACGTTCCCAAGTAAATTCTGGGCCACGTTTGGATTCCCAGCAAACTTTGACTATCGGGATTCGTCATCGTTTCATTTCTTGACTTCACGGTCCATTATCTCCACCGGTTTCTCGACAAAATGCATAGTATCATCAACGTGAATCTCGTCGAGTGGTATGTGAAGATTTGTATCAGCTAAACACTTCTTTAAATTGGCCACGTGGAATGTTGGGTGAATATTTCCGAGTTTAGGAGGTAGCTCGAGTCGGTAGGCCACCTTTCCGATTCTTTCAACGATCTTGAATGGTCCCACGTATCGTGGAGCAAGTTTTCCTTTCTTTCCAAATCTCACTACTCCTTTCCAAGGGGACACCTTGAGTAGGACATAGTCACCAACTTGAAATTCAAAGGGCTTGCATCGCTTGTCCGCGTAACTCTTTTGACGGCTTCTAGCTGTCAGAAGGTTATCGCGAATTTTCTTGACTTTCTCGGTTGTGTCGTGGATGAGTTCAGGTCCAGTGAGCTGCGACTCTCCAACTTCATTCCAATAGAAAGGTGAATGGCATTTTCGACCGTATAAAGCTTCGAAAGGCGCCATGTTGATGCTGGCGTGATAACTATTGTTGTAAGAGAATTCGATCAACGGTATATGCGAATCCTAACTACCACCAAAATCGATCACACAAGCTCTAAGCATATCCTCCAGTGTTTGAATCGTCCTCTCAGATTGTCAATCCGTTTGAGTATGATAAGCAGTGCTCAGATTGAGTTTGGATCCCATTGCAGATTGCTTAGTCTTCCAAAAGCGAGATCAGAACCGGGCATCTCTATCAGATATGATGTCCAAAGGAACACCATGACGAGATACAATCTCATCGATATAGATTTTGGCGAGCTTGTCAGTAGAGAAATCCTCACGGATTGCTATAAAGTGTGCTGACTTCGTTAGACGGTCAATGATCACCCAAATTGCATCATGACCTCTAGATGTACGTGGTAACTTAGTGATGAGATCCATCGCAAAGTTCTCCCACATCCATACCGGTATTTCCGGTTGTTCAAGCAAACCAGACGGACATTGATGTTCGGCCTTGACTTTGAGACAAGTAAGGCATTTCGATACATACAAGGCAATGTCATTCTTCATGCCCGGCCACCAATACTGGGTACGAAGATCCTTCTACATTTTTGTAGCACTAGGATGAATCGAGTAACGAGACTTGTGAACTTCTTCCATCAATAGAGCATGGAGATTATGTTGATTCAGAACCCACAAACGGTTCATGTAATAGAGTAATCCATCATCTTTCGTTTCGAGTTGAAGTTCGAGTTGATGAGGTAGTTTGTCTTTCAACAAACCTTGGGTTACACAAGTGCGTTGGGCTGCAATAATACGTGTTTGGATATCGGATTGAACTTGAACACATTGAAGCTTGACACGTTCCTTGCGACTCCGCGTCAGCCACAACATTCGCCTTACCAGGATGGTAGCGAATTTCGCAGTCGTAATCGTTTAGGAGTTCGACCCAACGTCGTTGTCTCATGTTTAACTCCTTCTGATTGAATATGTGTTGCAGACTTTTGTGGTCCGTGAATACCACACACTTCGTTCCATAAAGATAGTGACTCCAAATTTTGAGGGCAAAGACAACAGCTCCTAACTCAAGATCATGAGTTGTATAATTCTTCTCGTGGACTTTCTATTGTCTTGACGCATATGCGATGACTTTATCCGTTGCATTAGAACACAACCAAGGCCTAAATTCTATGCCTCACAATAAACCACGAAATCATCATTGCCATCGGGTAAAGACAAAATAGGAGCATCACAGAGTTTCTGTTTCAAGGTTTGGAAAGTTTCCTCTTGTTTAGGTCCCCACTCAAGAGGTTTATTCTTTTGAGTCAAAGCAGTGAGGGGAACCGCGATCTTTGAAAAGTTCGCGATGAATCGTCGGTAATATCCAGCAAGACCAAGAAATGAACGAACTTCCTTGGGAGTAGTGGGTGTTTTCCAATCCTTAATCGCAACGATTTTAGAAGGATCCACATGAATACCTTGCTCGTTGACTATATGACCCAAAAATTGAACTTCTTTAAGCCAAAAATTCACATTTGGAAAATTTGGCCTAAAGTTGTTCTCGTTTAAGAAGTTCCATTGTCAGACGAAGATGTTGCTCGTGCTCGGCTCGAGACTTAGAATAAATGAGGATGTCATCAATGAATACAATGATGAACTTATCTAAATAAAGTTTACAAACCCGATTCATTAAGTCCATGAATACTGCTGGAGCATTTGTCAAAATGAAAGGCATAAGAGTAAACTCGAAGTGACCGTATCGAGTGCGGAAAGCAGTCTTATGAATATCTTCCTCGTGAACACGAAGCAGATGATACCCAGAACACAGATCGATCTTCGAAAAATATGTAGCACCCTGAACCTGATCAAACAGATCATCAATGCGAGGTAGGGGATATCGATTCTTGAGTGAGTTTGTTGAGCTCACGATAATCGATACACATCGGAAGGATCCATCCTTCTTTTTCACAAAAAAAACAGAGCACCCCATGGAGAATAACTCGGACGAATGAAACCTTTGTCAGATAACTCTTGTAATTGTTTCGATAACTCTTGCATCTCAGACGAGATTTGGCTATTGGGTTGGCACCGGTACAAGATCAATACGGAACTCAACTTGACGTGCCGGGGGCAAGCTAGGTAGACCTTCGGGAAAGACCTCAGGATAATCTCGAATAACCGGAATGTCTTGAATAGTTTTGCTTTTGCCTTTCTCCTCTGAGACATGTGCCAAGAAGGTCACATAATTCTTTCGCAGGTACCTTTGGGCTTGTGTACATGTCATGAGTTTTATGTCACTAGCGGTTTTCTCTCCATGAATTTCCAAGGTTTCGCCAGACGAAATGGGTATACGGACAATCTTGTTAAAACATATAACTTCGGCATGATGTTTGGTTAACCAATCCATTCCAATAATGATATCGAAGCTTTCGAGTTGCATTGGTGTGAGGTGGATAGAAAATAAATGGTTGTTGAGATTTAACTTGCAATCACGAATAACAGAATCAAGCACAAGGGGTTCACCATTGGCAATCTCGACTGACAAGGGTCTCCCTAGTTTCGTTCTAGGCATCGAGAGCAAAGGCTTAAAAGTTAATGACACAAAGCTCCTATCGGCACCCGAATCAAAAAGAACAGAAGCAGCATGAATGTTGACAAGGAACGTACCGTTAACCACTCCATTATCAGCACGAGCCTCGTTGGCGTTGATGTTAAAGGCACGACCACGGGCTGGGTTAGCATTGACTAGTTTCGGACAATTGTTCTTGTAGTGACCCATTTCACCACAGTAGTAATAGGAACCAGGCGGGAAATGAGGTCGAGCAGGATTGACTTGTGGTTGAACTGGGCTCTGCACAGCTGGGTATGGGTTAAAGCGATAAATATTCGTCAAATGACCAAGTTTTCCACAGGTAGTACACTGACGACATGGTATATGAACTTGATGATGACCATTACAATGGTTGCAAAGCGGTGCAGTTCCTGCGTAAGGTTATTTTGCCGGAGGTTGAGCTGGTTGGTTTTGGGGAGCAGTTGGAGCGGGTTGAACAGGTTGAGCAGTAACAGCAAAGTTTTTAGAAGACTTACGCTTCTTCGATCGTTTGGAAGGCTTGGCTTTGTTTCCCTTTGGTTTCTCTTGAGTTGACTTAGCAGAGGATTTCTTATCGCCCTTGCGATGAAGCTTACCTTTCCTGACTTGAGAGTTAGTTAGAGTTGCAACTGACTCAATGGTTTGTTCGGACAGATGTAGGGTTGCTACCAGTAACAATATCTTGAACAGGGTCAGGCAAACCATCAATGTACACTCAATCACCTTATCCAAAGGCGTCACCATCGAAGGACAAAGTAAACTCAACTCCTCAAATCGGTTGGTATAAGCACGACTCTCACCATTGTCTTGCTTAAGATCATGAAATTCGTTCTCCAGTGCCCTTTGCTCGTGGCTGAGGACAGAACTCCTTCATCATAAGAGTCCGAAGCTCTTCCCATGTTTGAGCTAAAGCCACTTCGGCACCTCTATCTCTCATAATACCATTCCACCATGTCAAAGCTCTTTTCTTGAACACACTAGATGCAAACTCGACCTTTCTCTCATTTGGACATTGAACAAAACGGAGCGTGCTTTCAAGACTCTCAAACCACTGAAGAAGTCCCGTAGCTCCCTCAGACCTAGTGAACTGAAGTGGTTTAGCCAAACAGAATTGTTTGTAGTTGCACGGAGCTGGTGCATTGTTATTATTGTTGTTCGCTTGATTCATTTGAGTTACTAGGTTTGGGAGTACGGCAGCAATTTGTTGAGCGATCATGGCTGCCATTTCGGCATTTTCAGTTGTATCATGTCGAGGAGGCATTCTAGAAAAGAATCATGATGAAAGATATGTGAGATTGACATTCGGAAAATCATTATAGGCATCAAAATATCGACGAAACAAGGATGGTGGTCATTCGTTTGTTTCACAAAGCAAACAAATGACTCACGTTGACTAATCAAAGTAAATGGGTCTTTATAATGTATCGCGAAGACATGCTTTAGCCTATAAGTGGACACTCACCCCAAGAGTCCCAGGTAAGAGTGACTGGTCCGATTAAGTGGATTTGTACGAACACTCAAGCCTAGACAGAAAACTCAGGGTACAGGCACCCACCCTTCCAGATTACACGTGTTCACATTATTAAAACCCAAACTTTGACGAGATTTTGAAAACTTTGAAGGCTTAAAGCCAAACAAATCATCTAAGTATATATGATTGATTTTCAAAACGAGTTTGAAATTTGTGAATTTGTTTTGGTAATCACCTAAGGATAAGTGATTGTATTATGTTTTAAATCTAAACACAAGAAAACTCACGTTAGGGTCCTAGGAAGGTTATAGTCTAGGTCAAAGCTTTACTAATAACCTAATTCCCTATAACCAATGCTCTGATACCAACCTGTAACACCCTAAATCGCGTTAAAACAACACGCGGCGGAAACACTTGGGGAGTCACGTTAACAGATTGTTTCAACAACACATGGTATTTCATATTTAGTTTTATTGGATATTAAACATAGATTATATTGTCATATTTTCTTAGAACTGTTAAACAAAATGAAACCAACAAACAAGCATTGAAATTGTTTTTCTTGTTATTAAGGCACTAAGTCCAAGTCCATTCCTATGTGAGCATGCATCAGTATCATCCAGCATCGTTCCCTGAAACATATTTGAAAATGAGTCAGCATAAAAGGATGTCAGCGAGTACATAGGTTTTATGAGTGTGTCAAGTTTATGGCTTTGAATATGTATTGCAATACCTTGTCAGACTACTAGAGTCGTTAATTTAAAACCTTGTTATTGAAAAATATTTGATATTGTATTGATAACTAACCAATCTAAAACAAGTTAGTTATAGCTTATAAAAAATTTGTAGCCATAAATCTTGACCAAAACATTTGTTTCGTAAATCCAAATAGTAAATCGTCTTGAAATAACTTGTATGGTTTATATCTTTAATTGAAATCGTTGCGTGTCATCGTTTGTAAACATTTGTTCAAGTGATACAAATAACGCCACGTATGTAAAGTGATAAAAGCATTTATATATAGGAAGTACCGACGGCGTATCCACCATGCTTTTATTACATTACACGCGTTTCGTTATCTAAATCACTTATCATAAATCAATTGTTGTAAACCAATTGTTCATCGATCATCGTTCCTTGTTATAAACCAATTGTTCATCGTTCATCTTTCCTTGTTATAGACCAATCGTTCATCGTTCATCATTTTATTTGTGAAAACTTTTGGTCGTTTCGTGAATACATTCAAACATTTTTTGTTCAAGACCACCCACGGTGTCCCTTAATCGTATAACATACCACCCTAGGGTATGTTACAAATACAGTTTCAGTCGCTTCCCAAATTTGCCCACAAACCCCGGGAATTTTGGTAACGGGATTGTCAGTCCTAGGCGCCTTAACTTACTACTGGTCGGCTTGGCCATTGTTAATGAATGTCATTCTTTTTATGAATACAACGCACCAACAAGATCGTTCACATTATTTAAATCGTTGTGTTTAATATAAACCATAGTATTTGCAATTGAAAACTTGAAAACATTTAGCACATATTAATCACCCAAAACAATTGTAAAACATAAAATAGGGGAACTATGTAGTCACTTGTGATAGCAAGGTAATCTTGGATTAAAAGAAAATTCAAAGCTTAAAGATCCGAGAATTCAAGCGTGTCCTATAAGTGGATGACAATGTAAATATCGAAACTTGAAATCGGGGGATTTGGATAGAATGGTACCTTATAAACCAAATGAGTATTGGGACTCATATGACATGGTTTAATAAAGTTATCATTCTGAGTTGGGAAGATTTAAGTACTTTTGACACATTATGACCCGTTAAGGTAGTTTAAGCCACTTTAACGTGTCATCTGCGCAACTACGCATTCGGATGGTTAGATATGTGTTATGATAAGTCTTTAATGCCTAAATATGTTTGAAAATGTTATTTGATCAGAATACTTGTCAAATTTTATGTTCCATATACTTAAAGTTGATTTATTTGCGAAAAGGGCATTTTAGTATTTTTTTGAAGAACATAATAACTAATTATCATAACATTAACCGAATGACATGACCAAAAGGTATAACCTCATAGGGTTACTCCATTTATAATTATGGTCACAAATATGTATTTAGTCGGGTCTAAAGATCCACCAAACGGGTCAGATTCTAAAGTCAAAGCGGTGGTCAAACCGTTCAACTTACGACTCCAAACAAGCACCAAAATGGAGGTGACGATTTAGACATGTTTTGACATGTTTAAATAAGTTTATAAAAGAGTTTTAGCATCAAAACAAACTCTTTTGACACCCGAAATTAGTTCCGTCGTGAAATGCGCATTTATCGCATTTTGACCGAAACTTTCACTTGTCAAAATGACTGGAAATGATTGAAATCAGTAGGTATGATCAATACGGATCCTAACCATCTTGATTACCATCATATTGCAAGGTTCAATTGGATTTTAAGTTGATCAATTTATGATCAATTCTGGAGGTCAAACAAAAGTCAAATTTTATGACTTTTAATCCAATTAAACTATAGGAATTGAAACAAGCATGAAAGAGAACACTTACAAACACCAAAGATTGATCAAGAACACCAGAGAAAGCTCCAAGATGGTTGGCAAATTCGGAGTGAAGCAGAATGGGACAAAAGAGATGATTGCAAAAGTTCAAGAATGAAGAACACCATGGTTTTTATACTTGAATTGGGTTCATGTGATCATGACAAGTGTCCATGAGTCGTCCCTGAACTTGATTAGTGTCCCCTTAGGTGTCAAATGCAGAAGGGAAGGTGGCAAATTCGTTTGGTGAGTCAACAAGGCATTTAACAGGAAGCTGCCACCTTGATTTAACAATTCTAATGAGCTGGGGACCCATTACGGACCGTATGGGGTTAGGCCTTACGGTCCGTAAGGCCCTTGCAGGGGCTGAAGTTTCAGAATTGGAAGAAATGGCCCCTGAACTTGTTTTTGATGCGTTTTGGCATTTTTAACACACGTTAACCCCATTTTTAAGCTTTATAAGGACAATAAAGTATAGGGAACTTGAAATGTGCTCAAAAATGCTTCGGATTTCGGTTCGTTTGGTCGTACGGTTGCGGTTTTTGGTTAATTACGACGAAAATCGTAACGAACGCGTGTGCGACTGTAAAAGCGTAACGAATGATATTTTTGCATTCCAATCACTAAAATATGATATTTTAATGATTAAAAAAATTTTGGATTTCCGTACATGTTTCGGATGGCGAATTATGCAAAAAGACATAGTTTCGCAGAATTTGCAAAATAGCCCCTGAAGTTGTAAAAGTGTGATTTTGCCATACCGAAGCTCTCAAAACTTATTTCTAAGCTATGTAAAGGGTATTTATGGTATATTAAGCTTGTGAACTTGTTCCGGAGCGTACGTCGCTGCGAGAATCAGCAGACTTTCGTAGCTTGTCATAAATAGTCCCTGTGATCGAATAAACTTGTTTTTGACATACCAAAACCTTCAAAACTTATTTCTAAGTTATGTAAAGGTTATTTAAGGCATTTTTAGCTTAAGTCACTATTCCAGAACATACGTTGTAATGAATTGGTTTCGTTTGCATATCGGCTTACGGTTTTGCTTATAGAAGCGATTCAAGAGTTCGAAATCGTGCAAGAATATTGTGTGCAAATAACATGATAAATATACAAAATTCACAAATAAAACATAAATTTCATTCATTGATAAGCTTGTTCGTCATTGTTACATGTTCGGATCATCACAGATATCACATAAAAGATAACAAACCAATGAGGATCACGAGAACTCGTCGTCCGATCCATATTCAACCTCTGCATTTACACCTGTCAAAAGATTTTTCATACCGTTAAGCCTCATTAAGTATTTAAACCGTGAAAGAGTAAAAGGTTTTGTATAAAAATCAGCTTTTTGTTCATCCGTGTGGATTTTCTCAATTCATACCAATCTTTTTTCGTAGCAATCATGAATAAAGTGGTAGCGAATCTCGATAAGTTTTGTTCGAGAGTGATGAACTGGATTTTTTGTTATGTCGATTGCTGTCTTATTGTCTACATATAATGGAGTGTCAAGAAATTGCAATCCATAGTCTCTCATCTGTTGTTGAATCTACAAAAGTTGTGAACAACAACTGGAAGCCGAGATATACTCAGCCTCACAAGTAGAGAGAGCGACCGTGGTTTGTTTCTTGCTCTGCTAAGTTACTAATCAAGTTCTGAAGAACTGGAAACCGGCCATCGTAGACTTTGAATTCAATTTGTCAAAACCGAAATCAGAATATGCATATCCCGTCAGATTGAAGTTGTCATTCTTTGGATACCACAAGCCGGTGCTTGGACATCCCTTCAAGTATCTGAAAATCCGCTTCACGATCTGCATGTGAGATATTCTGGGACTAGAATGATAACATGCACAAAGGCAGGTAGGATACATTATATCCGGGCGAGATGCCGTCAGATACATAAGAGATCCTATCATCAACCTGTAAAGAGTATCATCAACTTTGGTTCCGGTTTCATCAATGCAAATTCCGTGATTGAGTGCCAGAGGAGTAGATAATGGTTTCGTGCTATCCATCTCAAACTTCTTCAAGATATCATGAACATAATTGGTTTGGTGGATAAAAATACCGTCTGGCAACTGATCAACCTGCAATTCGAGGAAGAATTTCATTTCACCCATAGAGCTCATCTCGAATTTCTTCTTCATGATTTTTTCAAACTCTTTGCAAAGATCGTCATTTTTCGAACCAAATATGATGTCATCCACATAAATTTGTACGATAATCAGATGACTTCCAACGTCTCTGGTAAATAGCGTACTATCCACTGTTCCTCTAAAAAAGTTGTTGCCAATGAGATGTTGAGAAAACGTCTCGTACCAGGCTCTCGGGGCCTGATGCAAACCATACAATGCTTTATCCAGATGATAGGCTTTCTTTTTGTTTAGCGGATCGACAAAACCCGGTGGTTGGCCGACGTACACTTGCTCTCGTAGCTTACCATATAGAAAAGCTTATTTCACATCTAATTGATACACTTTAAATCCTTTCCAAGCAGCGAACGCAAGAAAAATTCGTATTGACTCCAAACGTGCTACTGGTGCATATACTATGTATATCAATTCCTTCTTGTTGATGGAATCCTTTGACAACGAGCCGAGCTTTGTTGCGCACTATCACTCCACGGTCATCGTGCTTGCACTTGAAGACCCATTTAGTATCTATCGCCTTTTGATTCTCCGGAAGGTCAACAAGTTTCCATACCCCTAGCTTTTCGAACTGTGATAATTCTTCTTGCACCGCAAGCACCCAATTCTCATCACCTAAAGCTTCAGTAACATTCATCGGTTCAATCTGGGATATGAAGCATGAATAATAGCAATACTCTTGAGTCGGAGCTACTCGAGTATAGAAACAACTCAAAGCTTTGTTGATCTGACTCCTTGTTCGTACACCAACTTGCAATTCACCAATTATGGAATTTGATGGGTGGTATGAATAAGATCTCGGTATCACCTCACTTGGAACATCAACAGTATTCTCTTGATTAGTAATATTCTGATCTACAAACGTTTCGACTTCAGGAGCACTAGAAGACACTTCATTTCGATTACTTGGGCCAGCAGATTGATTCAACATACTTGTGATCTGCTCAGATTCTTCATCAGAAGAAGATTCTCCCTTATCATCAAACGTCGGAGCCTCATCAGAATCTGAATCATGTGCTTGAGAAAGATTGGGTTCCTCTGTAGCATTTACTGGTTCTGTAGCCGGTGTCACTTGTTCTGCATGAGTTTCTTGAACACCGCTAGTGCTAGGACCTACACCAGAAGACGATGATCCAACAGTTGGATGATTAACCACTATTGGTCTGATAATCTGCTCTTGATTAGCCGACTAATGTAGATAATATACCACAACACTGTCTTCTTCAGAAGGCTCTTCTGGCAAGTCAAATGATTTCAACAATTCACTATAATTGAACAACCAAGCATCACCTGCTCTTTGAATTGGAGTTGTATATTGAAAACAATCGACGTGCTGTGCTTTTACCACTCTTCCCAAACTTTCCGTCTGAATCAAGAACTATACAAGGTGCGCCTTTAAATACTTCAGATTGGATTTCCTTCGGTTTAGCAATTCAAAGCAAGTCTTCTTGGTAGGTTTGACCGTCAAGACTCTGTTCAATGTATAGCATGTTGCTGCGACTGCTTCACTCCAGAAACTGACAGAAAGCTTTGAATTAGCAAGCATAGTTCTTGTTGTTTCTATTAACATTATGTTTTTCCTCTCAGCCACTCCATTTTGTTGCGGAGTGTATGGAGCATTGAATTCGTGTAAGATGCCTTTGTCATTGCAAAATTCTTTCATTCGGGCGTTCTTGAATTCTGTACTGTAATCGCTTTGGATTCGTCTAATAGGGAGATGGTACAGATTTTCAATCTTCCTGAAGAGGATCATGAGATTATCGAACGTTTCATATTTGCTCTCTTGGAAGAAGACCCATGAAAATCTTGAATAATCATCAGTGACGACAAGACAATAAAGATCTCCAGATATACTACGAACATTCACCGGACCGAAGAGATCCATATGCCGTCTTTCGAGCGGCAGCTTGATGGAGTTAAGAATCTTTCTTGGATGAGACTTTTTAATCTGCTTTCCTTTCTTGCATTCCAGACAACTTTTAGTCATGTGAAAGTTTTTAAGATTCACTCCTTCAACTAAATCATTGTGAACCAGGTGATTCATCTTTCTGAGGTTTATATGACCCATCTTTCTGTGCCAAAGAATTGATTCATTCTCTGTGGCCTTTGTTACGAAACATTGAGCCGACTTCGAAGTAGTTGTAGCAACACTCATATCTAGCACATAAAGATCATTCTCGCGAGGAGCACGCATGAGAATCCACTCTTCTGGAATCTTGAAGCCCGGTTTAATAATCATGCACACCTTGTCGTTGAAATGGGTGGTAAACTGCTTCTCACATATCTGAGAAATACTAAGAAGATTGTTCTCCAACTCGGCGATATAGTTGACCTTATCAAATGACACCACACCATTTGATAGTTTTCCTTCTGAAACAATTCTACATCCTTGATTACTCGCGAATCTCACGTACCCTCCGTTGATTGCTTTAATATCAAAGAGCAAGGCACGCATCCCAGTCATGTGATATGAAGCTCCGCTATCATAATCCACTTCGATAAGATGGATCTTTGGAGCCCCTGCACATGAAAAAAAACTATTTAAAGAGGGAAACTAAAGCCTTTCCGGTCTTGGGTGGAATCGGGATGTCATAAGTAGGAACTTTCAAATCAACATTCGGTAACTTCTGATCAGTCTTTATGTCATTGACATTTTCATTTTTGACTGATGCAGTAGTTATCTTTGTACCTTCAGATGATGATGATGTTTTCTTTGCAACCCAGGATTGAGATTTCATTCGAGCTTTCTTAATGTAGAATTTTTTGGATCTTTGTTCTCATTTGATTTAGAAGTTTCACCCTTTTTAAAAGTTGATTTCTCAATTTTAAATTCACTTTTAGATTTCACTTCAAAGTTAGATTCATTATTTCATTTTAAGATTGTGATTGGCTTTACAATCTTTGGGCGTTTAAGTTTCTCATCATCTGAAGTTGTCTTTCTTCGGTGATACATAGGCTTTGATTTCGGACACTTGCGAGCAATGTGACCAACTTCATTGCATTTGAAGCAAGTCCAAGTATCAACAGAATGTCCATTCATGGGTTTTACTCCACTTGTGGATTTAGCATTATCACGAAGTTCCTTTTCCTTCTTAAACTCATCGTTTGATTGCTTTCCAATCGAAACTTCTTCCTGAACCGTGTTAGTCCCAAACACGAATTTCATGTTTTTATTCTTATATTCGTGAAATGGTGACTTTTGTTTCTTTTTCGGTTCATCTTCTAATTCTAAACCCAAACCCGCTCTCCTATTCTCAGGATAATCACCACCATTCCTTCGGTAGTTGTTATAGTTTTTCTTTAGTTTTGAGTAAAAAATTTTCTCACTTCTATCCAAATCATCTGATGACACTTCAACAAGTTTGAACAATTTATCGATTTGATCTTCTTTCACATTTCGAATCAGAAAACTATCATCAAAATATAGTCTATCAGAATCCTTAACTTTGTACATCACAACGTTAGGATCATCACTTAGGCTATTTTCTGAAGATGTATCGTCATTTTAGGATTATGATTTAGAACTGTTCAAACTTGAATTGGCGCTCTCAAAGCTGCTATCATCGGAATCATTTCCCAAAACATTTTCAACCACATTTTTCACAACTGCTTCACTGTCATCATTAGATGTCGTGTAGACTACATCAATGTTCTTAGGCAACCTATCATTTGTTTCTGATAAAAGTGTTATATTAGTTGCCTTTTCAATCCCATCCACTTTCTTGTGACAATAACTTGTGCACAATGGAGGTGGAACATTGCTATACTCTCCATGCTTCTTACCTTTTGGCTTCATATCATTTTCCTCCGACGAAATCGGTGGAAGAATATGATCGATGACATAAGCGTTTGTCGTATAACTGAGCAAAAGTTGTCTTACTCGTTCAGTTTCAATTTTCATATCTTGAAGCTCTTGTTTTGTTTCAGCAATGGTGTTTATATACATATTAATTGCTTCTTGTTTTTTCAATTACCATTGCTTTTAACAGTCTTATTGTGGCACCTTGTTCTAAATTAGTTTTTTCAACATTGCAATAAGTGCCTTTCATCTTATCATAAGCTTCTTTCATCGTGCGATAATCGTATCTAAAATTTTCGTTATGCACATTTAGTTCGCTTATGATTTGAGATTTCTCAACACATTGCACACAAGGCTTTGTGCACTTTGTGCAAGGTTTTTCAACCTCTACAACTTCCTTTTCAATCATCTTTACCTCTGAACCCACCTGTTTCAGATTAGCCATCATTGCTTTGTCAGCAATCTTTGTGATGTTCTCTACATTCATCTCCTTTGCCAAATCAATGACATCCTCGACCTCTGGTTTCTTTTCTTCGATCACTTGCTCTTGCGGTGTGGCTCCAAAGCAACCTGCAAAAATAGAATTAAAATTAGGAGGGATAATGTTCTTCATCTTTGTCTCGTGATAGATCATTTCCTCTTTCTCTGTTCTTTGCAGATATTCTTCTAAGATCACATTCTCAAGGGTTGCATCATCAATCATTGATTCTGATTCATCCACGATCTCTGCCATCAAAGCAACACCAGTCTTCTTGCCAATATAATTATTCCAGTCAAACCCTTCGTCTTCATGAGACACAACTAGAGCCTTTTTCAGTTGGCTTTGAAGAATTATCTTGAACTTTAACTTGAGTTCTCTTTGGATATGGCTTGTACTGCAACGCTTTCTTGTAATAGTCATTGTTGTTTCCAAAAGGATTTTGATTGCCGCTTGCTTCTTGATTTGTGCACTCGCGTTTAAAATGCCCCTTTTGTCTGCATTTGAAGCATGTTACTTTTGACTTATCAAATCCAAGCTTATTGCTCGAGTTTCCAATGTCTCTTCTAGTGAGCGCAACAAATTTTGTGACTCTTCAGATAATCGATGCTAAGCTCCACTTGATATCCACAATTCCAATTCCTCTTCATCAACATGGTCGTAATCCTCGGCCGTCATTTCTGGATTTCTGATCTTCCCCGCAACTAAGCTTTCATATGATTCAAGTACAGTTGCAACAAGCGCTATATGTTGTTTTGCCACTTATTCAGGGAAAACGTTCTTCAGATTAACTGCAATGTTGCATTAAAATACATTTGGATCAGAACTGGAATGATTTGTCTGATTTGACTAGTTTAGTTCTGAAACTGTGAATTAGACCAGTACTCGAATATCCTGTGTTCGGAGGACTCTGATCATAACTAGGATATGATTGAGTGTTCGGTTGAATTTGGAACGAATGATTCAAAGAATTCATATTCGCACTAAACGTCATTTAAATTTTCGGACTCGAAATTTCCTGAACACCTCCTTTGTAGTACACACCTACATCTTGCACAACATTTGCATTCTTTGATTTAGACCTTTTTAGCAACTCCATTTCATGTCCTTCTAACTTGTTACTGAAAGATGATAGCTTGAATTGCATCCAACTCTGACTATTCTTCAATACCATCAAGTAGGTCGACCACTCCCCTCAGGAAGTGCATCATACAACTTATCAATCGTCTCTTCATCAGTTTTATGAATATCGTGTCTTCGCATCTGAAACATCAAATGACAATATCTATCGATCATCTGTTTCATGGTTTCGCCTTTGATCTTCGTGAAAATATCAAACTCTTTCTTGATTAAAGCCTTCTTGCTTTTAATC
Organism: Scalesia atractyloides; assembly: GCA_947069175.1. Classification (NCBI taxonomy): domain Eukaryota; kingdom Viridiplantae; phylum Streptophyta; class Magnoliopsida; order Asterales; family Asteraceae; genus Scalesia; species Scalesia atractyloides. Next base: position 53,365,114 of record CAMTDV010000016.1, on the reverse strand, counting down.
ATCTCGGCACTTCCCAGATGTTTAGCACATAGTGCATTCCACAACATCTGTGACGTCGAGCATTTAGGTAGCAAGATCAAGATGTCTTCTTTTACTGATTGTTGTATCAGACTGATCATTTTCTTCTCTGCCACATATGCATCTTTATGTTTTGGCGTAAACTTTACTAATGCAAGATCTTGATCACGTTCATCCTTTGGCCACGTATATCTGGTTTGAATAGCAACCCAACTGTAGAAATGATTCGCTTGAACCCAGTTCACGAACTTTTCTTCCAACCTTCAAACTCATCCATGCTCATCAACTTTGGCGGTTTAGCTGAAGTCCCCATCTCATTATCCAGATTCATCTGGTTTTCCGCGTTTGCATTTGCGTTAGCATTTGATGTAGAGGCCTGAGCTGTTCCTGTAGCAAAAGCATTATGAAAATCATCCATTTTAAAAAATCAGACAATTTTGGCTGAAACACGTTCAAAAACACTTGAAAATTGATTAGCAAACTGACAAGTTCGGGCGAACTTGTGCAGAAAACAATAATCAGATTCAATTTCAACAAGTTCGGGCGAACTTGTGCGACAATTTCAGAAATCTCACTTTATAACAAGTTCGGTCGAACTTATGATGTTTTCAAGAAAATTTCAAACTCTTTATCAAGTTCAGGCGAACTTGTTAGAATTTCTACAAAAATTTGTTAAGTTCGGTCGAACTTGAAAATTTTTTTTGAAATGACAACAACTGTCACACCCCAACCGATGGCGGAAACATCGGGATGAGACGAAAACAAGATTGCTCGTTGCTCACAATGCTAATAAATGACAATATTTAATTAAATCCAAATTTCATTTCACAACATTTTCAAATACAAAATGAAGCAATACAATAAGTTCATAAAACATAACAAAATTTGGTACAACATTTATAAATCTAACGTCTAAAATGTGTGTATCTAAGTCCTTGCTATTTTGATTTCATAGCATCATCTCCTTCAACCTGTAAAATGTTTTAAAATAAAGTCAATGCAAAAGCAAAGGCGAGTACACAAGTTTAAGCATAGCATACGTATACGAATAAAGTTTTAACAATCCTTATGGCAACCAAATCTATACAAGAGCAATATCAAGGCATGCAATACTAATAATCAAACCCTTAACGCAATCACGATGTTTTAACATGACCTCACGAATAACACGATGGAGGTGGATGCGTGAATTCCTATAGCGCTAAGCATGTCAAACGAAGGCTAAAAATAGTTAATGACTAAAGCATAGCATAACGAATATCCAAGACAAGCAACAAGTATACGATTAAAGTATTCATAGGTATAGGATTGTTTGTGCGTTTCATAAAGTTTAAGTGTTTGTGATTTTTGTATAGGTAAAACATGTTACACCTAAAAGGGTTATAAACAAAAGTGGGTCGAGTGTACTCACAATATTGCATATGCTTTCTGATTGGTGATTCCGTGAAGAGTTGGAGGTTGGAGCTTCAAAGCTTCTTTTAAAACACTTAATGTTTTCTTTAGAACTCTTAGAGCTCTCTTCCTTGCTTGGAAGATTTGAGAGAAGTATAGAAGTTGAGAGAAGAATGGGTGGAACACTTAGTGTCCTTTTAGAATTCTTGATTTAGAGAGATTGAGAGAATTAGAGAGATGGAAAGAAGAATGGTGTGAAGAAAATGGTAGAAAGGGGTTGGTATTTATAGGTAGAGAATGTGGAAAAGGGTGAAATATGATTGGTTAAAGAAGGTGGAAGAGGATTGAGAAGGTGATTGGTGGAGAAAGGAGGTGGAAAAGGGTGAAATATGATTGGTTAAAGAAGGTGGAAGAGGATTGAGAAGGTGATTGGTGGAGAAAGGAGGTGGAAAAGGGTGAAATATGATTGGTTAAAGAAGGTGAAAGAGGATTGATGAGGTGGAAATATGATTGGTATATTTCTTGGTATTTCTTGAGTATATATTATGTAATTGAGTATATAAAAGTATAAAAGTATAATTCAAGTATTGAGGATGTGCGCATAAGTATTTATACATATAAAAGTGTCGGTTTGCGTATAAATACGTATTTTAAATGATCGGTTGTGTGAATAAAATAAAAAAATATAAAATATGAATTTTATTATGATTAACGCCTCGAATTGTGAGATTGAAATTAAAATACGAATGTAAGGTTTCTAAAATTAGAATACGAATACGAACATTTTTTTTAAAATAGAAATACGAAGATACGAGGCGTTACAGTCTCCCCTACTTTAGGAAATTTTGTCCCGAAATTTATTCAAGAGGAAGACCTTGGAGAAAAAGCATTTTGGCTAGAAGAATGATTGTCGAAAATCGAGATTTGGATGTTTGAAATGTGTTGAAAAGTATGAAGTTTTGAGGAACGAAAAGATAGGTTTGTAAAAAGGGTTCGTTTGTCTAAAATGATTCGAGGCATTGAGCATAAGTAAAACGTGCATGTGTGTGTATAGACAAGCGAGTTTAAACAAGTTTGAATAACCCAATGACAAGGTATTTTAAAATGTGATACCTAAGAAGGAAGCTTTCGTATAAAACGATATGTATTTTGATGAAAAGTGTGACCGCACTATTGGTTGTAACAAAACTTTTCGTTGGATTTAAAGAGCATTGGCAATCTCAGTTTTGTAGAGAATTCTTTATCGGTGAAAAAAACGAGGAAGTTAGGTATTTGAAATAAAAAAATGGTTTTGGAGGTAACTGCCAACTAAGTATGTTTGCGCATAAATAAAGAATGGAAAATAGTTTTTAAGTGTACGAAAGTATTTTAGAGTTCGAATGTTTAAACTGATTGATTGCAATGGGGTTTGTATAAAAGACAAGGATGTCGGGGAATAATGGAGGCATAAGTGTGAACGATTGATTTGATAAACGGATATGAGTATAAGAATGGCATGCGTATTGAAAGCAATGAGTTAAGAATGGGGTCTCTCGTGGATAATCAGATATCGCGCGCTTAGCAATGCGTTTGTGAGTTGTTAAAGTTTGTATCGGGTCTAAATAGATTTGCAAGACACCGAATTTCTCATGGCACATTTTACGAAAGTTTGAAACACGGTGAAAACACTTATATATAGGAAGTACCAGCGGCGTATCCACCATGTTTTGACCATGTTACGTTCGTTTCGTTATACGGTGTCATGTTACGTTCCGTGTCCTAACATACACAGTAGTACACCCTATGATTCTCATGCGCCTATCACTATAATCCCGTGTGCACCCGTGATTATATTGATTGTCGCATGATCCGCATAGTTTGTACTAGTTGTGTATGAATCAGGGTATACATAAATTTGAAACTAAGAACGTGCGTGCGTATAAGAATGTAGTATATAAGCATGTTTACGTTTAAATAAGTATGAGACCAAAGTGAGCGAATCCCCTCGGGTTATGCTCACATATAGGTACGAATATATGAATTTGATTATGAGCATGAACATGAATGTGAGCATGATTATAAGTATGCATATGAGTATAAGTACAAGTATGAATGATGACACATATGGGCATAAATATGAATATGTGTATAAGTATGAATATCAATAGGTATAAATGACGACGATTGCGTGCATGACATGAATTGAATACAACGAATTTAATCATGTAAAATGATCGAGAAATTTGAGTGTGTAAAAATGAATGATATAAATGATATTGTCGTGCGAAATTTTGACTAAATCATGTGCGAGGATATGCATGTAAAGTGGTTTGAGCAAAACTTTGAGGTTATCGCTTCTAAAATAGGTTCAATTTGACTTAGAATGTAGGATCTAGTTTTTGAATATAAAAGAATATAAGGTACTTATTGATTATGCGTTACGTATTTTGTAATGGACGGGAGTGCTACCACTGTTTTAGGGAGGTGACATTTTGGGTGGTGTATGACAAGGTCTTAAATTAATAGGTTCGCATTGTTTTCAAAGGATGTTACATCACGATAAGAAATTTGAAATTCAGTGGTTCTTGTGATACGTTGACCCTTGAGAGGAAATCTGGGATAATGGATTTAATTATCGTTGAAAAGTGTTTAGCAAAATGTTCTCTTAATCGCGATAGGAGGTTTAGAGGGTGTTTGGGGTTGAGTTTTGAAAATAGTTTATGTGTTTTGAATAATCAGAATCAGATGATTAGCTGTAACAAAACATGCTGCAGAAAGATGGTGTTTGAATTTGATTATGTTGTTTGATATCCCAATAACCAGATAATCAACTATTTGAGTGTTTGACAAATATATATATGTGAAAAAAAGAATAAATAAATAAATAAGCTTTGATCTCTACAAAATGAAAGAAATCAGTTTTTTTATTATATACTTACCAAACACAAAAAAAACATAGTTTTTTTTTTGCTTTAAAAACACAATAATCAGGAAAAAATAATAACAACAATCCCAACATACCCTTACTAAAGCGATCCCATAATTTCTATAAGATATTGGTTGGCTTTTGTTTACAAATGAAAGCTCTTAATGTAAAGTTATCGCGTGATCATGTTTTAGTGATTATGTTAAACATAAGATTTGTGGGCAAGGTATTCCTTGGACTGATTAAGTTGGTAGGTAGCATTTCGTCGAGCTTTGAAAATCGTGAAACAAAACGTTCATGTGGTGACCAAGTATATGCGTATGTGATTTATATGAAATAGATTACAGGATGGGAAATATGTTTGATAAAATAGTACGTTTTGAAATTCCTCTAAGTAAGAATTTTGACAATATGATAAAAGATTTAGGTATACAATTTAAACATGTGGTTTGTGTAATAAAGTCTCCAAGAAGGAGGGTTGGTAACGATCACCGAGGTATGGGAATCACCCCTAATCCATTGGTGAGGTCGTTTTAAGGAAGGAAGGAAACGGAGTTTGATCGTCTAGTTAAGGAATTCACTCTTATCTCGACGACGGTCTCCATTTTGGAATTTTCGAGAAATATAAGTCTAGTTGATGACGTTTTGAAATCATGTATGCAAATAATGTATAAGTGGATGAAAAGGTTTAATATGAATTGCGTAAAAAACCTTATAATAAATTGGAAATTTGAAAGGAATGGTAACAAGTATATAAAAAGTCATGTATAAATTGAAATGGTATAAAAGTGAGTCTCAGAAAACATTAGACTTTTTCGGGTAGAGAAACGTCGACTTTTCCAAAGTGAATCGAAGATCCTTTCGAATTAGAGAAACGTGCTTTGGGCCTATAGGTAAAACGCTCTCGTCGAGAAGCGATTAACGGCATTTTACCCTTCCAGTTATTACACGTCTCTAATCGATTGGAAAATCGAAACTTTGGCGAGATTGAAAATCGAGGAATGGGACTTAATCGACAAGGTGCGGGTTTCACCCCTAACTCGACGATTTCGTACCCTAAGTGTGGTTGGTACTCGTCGGGTCAAACTTAATTTCAACACTTGACGAGAGTCCACTAGAGTTTGAATAGGAGTTTCCCATCAAGGTGTGGATGTCACTCCTAACTTGATGGTGAAACTTCGTGAAAAAAATAAATAAAGAAAGAAAGAACTGGCGGAATGAGAGTCGTTCACCAAATTAGGGATATCACGTCTATTATGGAGAAGTCGTCTCACTTGTGTAATACGAGTGTTTTCGAGTTTAGTATAATCGAGTAAAATGCATTAGGAAAGGTGTATGATCGAGATAATGTAACAAGTATGAACACGTAAAGCATTTCATGAATTTAGCACATGAAGGACGTTTTAAGAAATTAGCATGTGAAATACGTATGGTCAAGTATGGTACTTAACTATAGACTAGGTCAAAAGCATAGCAATTTGCCTAGTTCCCTATAGTTATGGCTCTTATACCAATCTGTCACACCCCAACCGATGGTGGAAACATCGGGATGAGACGAAAAAATGATTGCCGTTGCTCACAACGCTAATAAATGACAATATTTAATTAAATCCAAATTTCATTTCACAACATTTTCAAATACAACATGAAGCAATACAATAAGTTCATAAAACATAACAAAATTTGGTACAACATTTATAAATCTAACGTCTAAAATGTGTGTATCTAAGTCCTTGCTATTTTGATTTCATAGCATCATCTCCTTCAACCTGTAACATGTATTAAAATAAAGTCAATGCAAAAGCAAAGGCGAGTACACAAGTTTAAGCATAGCATACGTATACGAATAAAGTTTTAACAATCCTCATGGCAACCAAATCTATACAAGAGCAATATCAAGGCATGCAATACTAATAATCAAACCCTTAACGCAATCACGATGTTTTAACATGACCTCACGAATAACACGATGGAGGTGGATGCGTGAATTCCTATAGCGCTAAGCATGTCAAACGAAGGCTAAAAATAGTTAATGACTAAAGCATAGCATAACGAATATCCAAGACAAGCAACAAGTATACGATTCAAGTATTCATGGGTATAGGATTGTTTGTGCGTTTCATAAAGTTTAAGTGTTTGTGATTTTTGTATAGGTAAAACATGTTACACCCAAAAGGGTTATAAACAAAAGTGGGTCGAGTGTACTCACAATATTGCATATGCTTTCCGATTGGTGATTCCGTGAAGAGTTGGAGGTTGAAGCTTCAAAGCTTCTTTTAAAACACTTAATGTTTTCTTTAGAACTCTTAGAGCTCTCTTCCTTGCTTGGAATTTTTGAGAGAAGTATAGAAGTTGAGAGAAGAATGGGTGGAACACTTAGTGTCCTTTTAGAATTCTTGATTTAGAGAGATTGATAGAATTAGAGAGATGGAGAGAAGAATGGTGTGAAGAAAATGGTAGAAGGGGGTTGGTATTTATAGGTAGAGAATGTAGAAAAGGGTGAAATATGATTGGTTAAAGAAGGTGGAAGAGGATTGAGAAGGTGATTGGTGGAGAAAGGAGGTGGAAAAGGGTGAAATATGATTGGTTAAAGAAGGTGAAAGAGAATTGATGAGGTGGAAATATGATTAGTATATTTCTTGGTATTTCTTGAGTATATATTATGTAATTGAGTATATAAAAAGTATAAAAGTATAATTCAAGCATTGAGGATGTGCGTATAAGTATTTATACGTATAAAAGTGTCGGTTTGCGTATAAATAAATATTTTAAATGATCGGTTGTGTGAATAAAATAAAAAATATATAAAATATGAATTTTATTATGATTAACGCCTCGAATTGTGAGATTGAAATTAAAATACGAATGTAAGGTTTCTAAAATTAGAATACGAATACGAACAATTTTTAAAATAGAAATACGAAGATACGAGGCGTTACAACAACTTCGCGTGAAGTTGGTTAAAATCAACAAAAATGATGATTTTAAGCCAAGTTCGGGCGAACTTGATGTACAAGTTCGAGCGAAGTTTGTTTCTCAAACATGATTTTTTGACATTTTTGACATGAAATCAATTGAATCTGATTCTGAAACTTTCAAGGGTTTGTTATTAGGTGATTATGTATGACGTATTCAATTTTTAGCCATTTTTAACCATAGATTCATCATTTATGTGAAAAAAATGTAGAAAAATGATAGAAATGGGTAGAAATAGAGAGTGTCTTGTGTAGATCTCAGCAAATTAGGTATCCATGGCTCTGATACCACTTGTTAGGATCGCTCCTCCACTGCTTAGGAACCTAATTTGTATCTAAAGTCCAACATAAGCGGAAATTATGTGACTTGTTAATCGAATACACAAGATTTACTGTTTAAATTGTCTGTTTATTAGTTCAAATCAATAGTACATCGAGAATCCAAACAGACAGAGCTTCGCCGTCGTCAACGCAAAGTTCTTACAATGAAAGACCCAAGACAACCTATATTAGAGCAACAAGTTCGGGCGAAGTGTGGTTTGGCTAGATCAAGTTCGGGCGAACTTGATCTACCTTCACATAAGTTCGACGAACTTTTGCTAATACACATACATACTTTTCAAGTTCTAACACTTTCAAGCTCTAATCACACAGACTCAACATTATACGATGACATAGGCAACAGACATAAGTATCAACACCGGTGAGTTCCACTGTCTTGGTTGTTGTGTAACAAATGTGTTAACAAGTTTAATTGTACTGGTCATGGTCACATATGGAACTAACGAGAGCACAAGTGAAACCTTGACTGTCATAACCGAACCGTGTCACACAGACACATCATCACACGGGTCGTGTCACCACAGACACTTCCCACCGGGCCGTGTCAAGACAGACACTTCATCCCAGTAACTGCGTCACATGCATTTCAATGTTCCCTACAGTTACGCATAACAACATAACCAAGTTTAGGACGCGTGCAGTACCTGGTTGCCGACACGCCGTGTCACAGCGACACAGCCTGGCGGCGCTGGGTTTGCCAGACCAATAGTACTATCCACGACATACGTTAATCACTTGTAGTTGGGAATGTCATGGGTGTTCGTGTGTTAGATAATTCACAAGTTGGAGCAATTAACACAGTTTTGTAACATGCAAATCACCCCAGAAAACAGTAAAACAGTTTAAAAGTGAGGGAGTGAAACTCACAGTGACAGTAGTAGTCCCAAATAATGAGTAATCAATCGACTGGATCAGCTTTAATAACAACCATGCACGTTGGGACTCAAATCAGTATCTAAGTTGGTAATGGTTATAACTTGCGACCTGGTCATGAGTTTTCACCCTGGATTGAATTTATAGGACACTGGTATGGTGATGGATGTCAGGGTAGTATTAGTTTTCAGTTTGGCTTCCGGGCACCGTTTCGCGTGCCAGCCAAAGTCAGATGTTTAACATGTTCGGTTAATGCTACGGGAATCCCAATAGTGTCAACATATAGTTATTTAAGACAGATTAACTTTCCGTTAAGGGAGTTTGAGGGTTTGGGGAGTCTAGTTTGCTTTAAATTGGGTTTCCGTTTTCACCGTCGGGGATTCTCCCGAACGGTGGTGGAACACACCCAGAGTGTCCAGCTTACCCTGGAACTTCCCAAAATACCCCCGGTGTTCCGCTTATACTCACAATAGGGTTTGGTTCGTTCCAAGTTCCGGCAGGTTCGTTGTCCGGTAAACTGCCGAAATTAATTAAAAGAAGCGTTTTAAAAGCCGAAAAATCCCATTTATTCTACATTTGTTATAAAATTAAAGAAATTTTTGAGGTAATCATAATAATTTATAGATTCAGGGAAAAATATTTTGGGAACTTATAAAGTTAATTTTATAACTTAAATAATTTATTTGTAAAATAGTATTTAACCGAATAATTCATATTACTTATAATACAATGTCTAAAAATTCTCAAAATCTTCCAGTAAGTCCCTCATATGTCTAGGAACTCCCTGCAAAAATCTGGGATTTTTACGATTTCATTTCAGTGCTTTTCCGGCTACCGAAAACTCCCAAAAACTTGGATTTTTAATCCGAATCAAAATTCAGTCAATGGATCCCCAAACTTCCAAGAACGTTCTTGTATGTTCCTTAGTGTTTCTGTAGAGTTTGGTAATTTATTGATCCCGTTTGATATTTTTACCGAATTTCTTTTGGTAAAGCAGTCAAAAATTCACCAAAAATCGTAGAACATTCCCAAACTTCTAAAATTTTACGTGGACCTTCCTGTCAATACCCTACATAACCACACCAAATTTCAGCTCAATCCAAGTACCACGGACCAAGTTATAGTCAAAACAATAATCTGCCTATGCTAATCGAAGGTTTCGTGCGATATACCTAGCGCAAGCTCCATTTCCGTGGGTTTTTCTTGAGTCCAGAAGTGTGTGGGAGCTATATTAGAACCTACACATCAAGCACAATCCAAACATGCCATAGTTCATGTCAATCAAGCTTTGTTTCATTTTTTTCGGTTAATCGATTGGTAATGCGATTTTGGTCGATTAGGTGTTGGTTAGGTATCAAAACCCGAAGTTTGGTGATCTTGGCTGCCATATAACACAAGAAATTTATGAGGTGTTCTTATTCAGCCAAGAAACTTGTTTAAAGCTTCCAAACATGGATTAAAAAGAGTTTTTGGTAGGCTAAACCATGTATAATCAAGAAAACTCATCAAAATCTATTAGAACTTGTAAAAATACCTTGTATTAGTAGAGTTTCTATGGATGTGCAGCTGGAAATGGAGGGTATATGGCAGAATTTTGTGAGAAATAAAGGAAAAAAATGAAAAATAGTATAAAGGGGGGTGCCGGTTTGGAGGTGGGGTGCCCTTACCCCTCTTGCGCTTTGTCGTGGTTCATTTTACGTGTTAAAAGATGATGTATATCTTCGTTTTGCGTTTACGTTCGTTTTCGGGTCCCGTACGCGTCTCCGATTTGCGAAACAGGCTCCGTTTTTCGCGTTTTTAGTGTCAAAAGACTCAGTTTTAAAAATTATGCATAACCGTCTCGAAATCCGAACCCAGTTACATTTTGATCATAAAAGCCTCGTATTAGGATAGTTTAAGTGTTTTAAGCTTCAGTGACCGTACGTTTTGATCATAAAAGCCTCGTATTAGGATAGTTTAAGTGTTTTAAGCTTCAGTGACCGTTCCTTGCATGTTTGGTTGCCTTTTGCTATATTCAAAATGAAGGCGTTTCCCTAACCGGGAAGCTGCTTCGTTTTGCGTGCCCGAGCTTCGATTAGCTTCAAGTCTTATGTCATGGTCTAAGGCACATAACTAAGATGTTTCATGAATTCAGAATCCTGAATAGCCCTACCAAAGGCTTAACAATCATTGTCAAATGTTTAGTTCGCTGTTAAATGGAAAGCTCCCGTTTAACATGTTGTTACAGGCTAGGGACACCAACCTCACATTGTTGGCCCTTAATAGTGTTATGTTAACCATGACGTGCTCTCGGATTCCTCCGAGACATAAGAGATATCGTTTAGCATAGCATGCAAGTCATGCATGTGATTAGGGTTTTCACACAATTAATGTAGTAAGCATGCTTTAGAGTTTAGGACCATTCAAAGTGTACCTGGTTTTGTCATGAGTATCACAGTCTCCCCTAGTTAAGAAATTTCGTCCCCGAAATTTACCATGTCTAGCTAGGGGAAAAGGTGAGGGTATTTCCTACGGAATTCATCCTTCCGTTCCCAGGTGTATTCAGGTCCTTGTTTAGAGTTCCACCGAACTTTAACCAGTGAAATTTTGTTGTGCCTTAATTTTTAACCCTGCCATCAACTATTTCTATCGGCTCCTCCATAAAGTGGAGTCTATCGTCAATGTGTATGTCTTCCAAAGGTATCTGGGTGGCCTCACTCGAAAGACACTTCTTTAAGTTCGAAATGTGGAAGACATTATGAATGGCACTAAGCTCGGTCGGTAGCTTTAACTGATATGCTACGGGACCTACCTTTGCTAGGATCTCGTAGGGTCCAATGTATCGTGGTGCTAACTTCCTGGACTTTCCAAACCTGATAACGCCTTTCCATGGAGATACCTTTAACAATACTCGTTCACCCACTTCGAACAATAGCGGTTTTCTACGTACATCAGCCCAGCTCTTCTGTCGATCCTGAGCGGCTTTCAATTGATTCTGAATCTGATGGACCTTATTAGTCGTTTCTTGGACTAACTCGGATCCTGTCAGTTGGGTGTCACCCACTTTGGCCCAACACAGTGGTGATCGGCACTTTCGACCATAAAGTGCCTCGTACGGGGCTGCTTGGATACTACTGTGGTAACCGTTGTTATAAGAAAATTCCACTAGTGGAAGATGTTTGTCCCAACTTCATCCAAAGTCCAGGACACAAGCGCGAAGCAAGTCCTCAAGTGTTTGGATCGTGCGTTCCGATTGGTCGTCAGTTTGGGGATGGTAAGCAGTGCTCAAATTAATTCGCGTCCCCAAAGCGAGGTGAAGTGATTATCGCGGTCTGAAATAATAGCAACCTGGACACTGTGCCTGGCTACTATCTCGTTAGTGTAGATTTCAACCAACTGGTCGGTCTTATAAGTGGTATGGATCGGAATAAAATGTGCGATTTGGTCAATCGATCGACGATTACCCAAATCGCGTCATGACCACGAGGTGTTCCTGGAAGATGGGTCACGAAATCCATCGTGATTTTATCCCATTTCCACTGAGGCATCTCGGGTTGTTGCAACATTCCAGAGGGTTTCGGATACTTTGCCTTGACTCGAGCACAAGTCAAGCATTGGCTTACATACTCTGCCACGTCCTTTTTGTTGATGCATTTTGTGTTCATCACTTGTCGAATAGGCTAGATTGAGCGTGTGTTGAATATTGTATACGTTAGAATCGAACACAAGACCAAAATACGGAGCTTATAGTGAAAATGGGAACAAGTTCGCCCGAACTTGTCATGAGGTGGACAAGTTCGGCCGAAGTTGATGTGTGGAGGACAAGTTCGCCCGAACTTGTCATATAGTGGACAAGTTCGCCCGAAGTTGTCCTATGCACACTTCAAGCGAACTTGTTGCCATATATATAGGTTGTTGTTCATTTGTCATTTAAGTTTTTGCAATCCCTACGGTATGAATGAAGACTTCTGCTGCATTCTGTTTCTACTCTACTCTTAGTAACATTCTACCGAATCGATTACGTCTACGCACTAACTTCCATCTAAAACCATCTGATCACGGACCTTCAATTGGTATCGGAGCTACGGTTATCATCTACGCTCATGAATTTGGACATTTATGGACATTAGAAGGGGTTTTAGACGTAAATCATCAAATAAACATACAATCCACGGACAAAGAGTAAAATTGAATGGATAGCATTGTTAGAAAACCATTTTCGACCAGAACTATGGTGGAATCATCTCGAAACTCAAAAAAATAAGGATTCTTGATCGAAATATGTGAAAAGGTTGGTTTTTGAGGGACCAAGTTCCTCGAACTTGATCAAGTTCGCCCGAACTTGTCACATAGTGACCAAGTTCGCCCGAACTTGTAACATAGTGGACAAGTTCGCCAGAACTTGTCCAAAGTGCCTAAAAAAAGGGCATGGAAAAATTTTGTTGATCGTTTTGACGAGACGAGTGTCCAGAAAAAATTTGGCGATCGAAATTTTTTCGAGTTTTCGATGGCCGAACCGGGATGTTCGGGGACACCATCTAGAGCTTCAAAGTACAGATTTGGTGATACGGTCACAAAATTTGAAGATAACGGGAGAGTCATTGATACCGGTGCAGAATGTTGATCATTTTGGTGTCGTGACTAATAATGGGCCTAAATGTTAAATCCGCATTTGTTAAAAACTGAAAGTTTCGGATTGGAGGGGGAATTTCAGTAAAAATTCCAGTATGGTCAGAATTTGCAAAAATGAGGGGAAATAATAATTTTACAATATTTGAAGATTCCTGCATTTTTGAAATTCGTGACTACTACAACAGTATCCGGGTGGTTACCGATTGCAGATTATCGAGAAATGCAGAGGATGAGATTCATTGGGTATTTCAGATTTTATGTCTAGTTTGAAAGCGGGTTGTTACATAACTGAGTTTGGAGGAGTTGTTTATCAGATTCTGAGGTCATAGTTGTGGATTGAAACCTGAGTCGCGCGTATGGTTTGGAAGCATAAATGACTGCCTATCTTTAACTCTGCTTTGCACATGAATTATTTACTGGACTAACCGCCAGGAGGTAAGGATGCTCTGTAGTTTCAGTTGCCCCGGGTTGTACGCTGTACCATGATTAAGGAAGATGATATAATGGGTTTTTCAGATAAAGTTGTGTACCGGTTGCTGAAGAAAGAGGCTATACATTTGGGATTCCGTGATCACATGAAGTTCAGATTTTTCAGACCATGATACAGATTAATGCTTAAGGGTTAGAGACCTGATCTCCGGTGAAGGGGTAGTTAGCTGGATTAGCAGTCATTAGTACCAGTGACGAACTGAGAACGTTCAAAACGTTCAGTGATGATCTTAGGAATTAATGACTAGCTCCGGAGTCGGATAGTTTCAAAATTGCCAAGGAGATCTGAAGTTATTCAAGATATAACTGATGATAGCCTTTGGTGGCCATTATTTTTAGTCTTCAAGCAGATGAATCATTCTTCTCTTTGGACTAACCGCTGTTGGATAACAATGTTTGCTGATTAAGTGGCGCTGGTCTACCGGGGATAACTATATATCTGGCATTATGACTGAAGAGGAAGAATGTGATTTTGGCCATGGACGTGTGTTTCTCAGATTCGATGCGTTACCAGATAATTTGTTTCCAATGAAGATTTGCTGATTGAACAGATTACCGATGTGCTGATCAAATCTTTCTGAAGGGTGCTTAACTGCGATTACGGAAATCGGGATTTCAGATTTTCGAGGGTATTCGTTGATTTGAAGTTTTCCGATGCGGTGATTCGAAGTTTCTATCAATTGCCGGTTGAGTTTTTAATATTTTAGGAGTGTGCGGAATAAACTCTCGATGCTCAACGCTTATTCAAAAACTGAACTCGGATGCGGTTATCGTCGAAATGGAGAAGCTGCTGCATTGATTAGCTTCAGTTGATGGTTATTCGAGAAAATTTGTCGGTCACGTAAATCAGAGGAGTCGGAAACCATGCAACCAAAGATCTGAACTGGAGTTTTCAGCGGTTTTTAAAGTTGATAATGCAAACCCCGATCATCAATTAAGGTTTTCAAGATATAACTGATGATAACCTTTGGTGGCCACAATTTTTAGTCTTCAAGCAGATGAATCATTCTTCTTTTTGGACTAACCGCCGTTGGATGATGATGGTTGCTGATTAAGTGGCGCTGGTCTACCGGAGATAGCTTTATATCTAGCATTGTGACTGAAGAGGAAGAATGTGATTTTGGCCATGGACGTGTGTTTCTCATATTCGATGCGTTACCAGATGATTTGTTTCCAATTTAGATTTGCCGATTGAGCAGATTACCGATGTGCTGATCAAATCTTTCTGAAGGGTGCTTAACTGCGATTACGGAAATCGGGATTTCAGATTTTCGAGGGTATTCATTGATTTGAAGTTTTCCAATGCGGTGATTCGAAGTTTCTATCAATTGCCGGTTGAGTTTTTAATATTTTAGGAGTGTGCGGAATAAACTCTCGATGCTCAACGCTTATTCAAAAACTGAACTCGGATGCGGTTATCGTCGAAATGGAGAAGCTGCTGCATTGATTAGCTTCGAGTTGATGGTTATTCGAGAAAATTTGTCGGTCAAGTAACTCAGAGGAGTCGGAAACCATGCAACCAAAGATCTGAACTGGATTTTTCAGCGGTTTTTAAAGTTGATAATGCAAACCCCGATCATCAATTAAGGGGGAATCTGTTCGACGACATCGGCAGACACCTTGATTGAAGTTGAAGAATATTTAAACACGGCTCAGAGTTTTGAAGATCAAGATCAAGCTTCGACTGTAACGAACAAGGGGGAATTTGTTGATGCATTTTGTGTTCATCACTTGTCGAATAGGCTAGGTTGAGCGTGTGTTGAATATTGTATAGGTTAGAATCGAACACACGACCAAAATACGGAGCTTATAGTGAAAATGGGAACAAGTTCGCCCGAACTTGTCATGAGGTGGACAAGTTCGGCCGAAGTTGATGTGTGGAGGACAAGTTCGCCCGAACTTGTCTTATGCACACTTCAAGCGAACTTGTTGCCATATATATATAGGTGTGTTGTTCGTTTGTCATTTAAGTTTTTGCAATCCCTACAGGGAGGTGCTGCCGGATTCTCTCCAGGAACTCCGGCCGCTGGACTTAAAGATGTATACTCTTTCGGTATGAATGAAGATTTCCGCTTCATTCTGTTTCTACTCTACTCTTAATAACATTCTACCGAATCGGTTACGTCTACGCACTAACTTCCGTCTAAAACCGCCTGATCACAGACCTTCACTTTTTCATCCTTGGCCACCAATAAAACTCTTTAAGATCGTGGTACATCTATCTATACCGGGATGAATCGAATACTTTGATTTATGAGCTTCATCCATGACCAACTGTCTCAGCTCCGAATTTGCAGGAATCCACACTTGATTCTTAAAATACAACACCTCATCTGTTTTCTTCACAAAGCTTCTCTCATTCTCGTGCAACCCTTCGCTGGGTAACTGGCTTTCCTTCAGGGCTTGCATTTGTGCGTTCCGGATTTGTTCTTTCAGGCTTGTTTGCACAACCATTCCAAGTGCTCGCACTCAGAGGGGTTTAATTCGATCCTTCCAACTTAGCGTATCCACTACCACGTTAGCTTTTCCCGGGTGGTACTTTATTTCACAGTCATAATCATTTAATAATTCCACCCATCTGCATTGCCTCATATTTAGCTCTTTTTGGTCAAATATATGTTGGAGGCTTTTGTGGTCTGTATATGTAGTACACTTTGTACCATATAAGTATTGTCTCCATATCTTTAGCGCGAATATAACCGCGCCCAGTTCCAAATCATGCGTCGTGTGATTCTTCTCATGCACCTTTAGTTGCCTGGAAGCGTATGCAATGACTTTGTTTCTTTGCATTAGGACACATCCGAGTCCTTGCCGCGATGAGTCACAATATACCACGGAGTCATCGTTGCCTTCGGGTAACATCAAAATTGGTTTTTGTTTTAAAGTTGAAATGTTGTTTCCGGGTCCTCACCCCATTCATACTTCCTATCCTTCTGCATCAAGGCTGTTAGTGATTGGGCAATACTGGAGAAGTTTTCGATGAATCGACGGTAATATCCTGCCAGTCCTAAGAATTGGCGTATCTCTTTCAAGGATTTAGGCACAGGCCAATTCTTGATTGCTTCTATCTTACTGGGATCCACATGAATTCCATACCTATCCACCACATGTCCCAAAATTGCACGGCTTGCAACAGAAGTCGCACTTAGACAACTTAGCATACAATTGCTCCTTCCGTAATATCTCCAATATAGCACGTAAATGATACTCGTGCTCGTCCTTGCTCTTGGAGTAGATCAGGATATCGTCGATGAAGACGATGAAGAAATTTATCAAGGTATGCTTTACATACCCGGTTCATGAGGTCCATGAATACCGCGGGTGCGTTGGTTAGTCCGAAGGGCATAACCAAGAACTCGTAGTGACCATAACGAGTTCGGAAAGCCGTCTTGGGGATATCGTCCTCTTGGACCTTAACTTGATGGTAACCAGATCGAAGATCTATCTTAGAAAAATATCGGGCTCCTTGCAGGTGCTCAAATAGATCATCGATCCGTGGAAGAGGATAACGGTTCTTGATAGTGACCTTGTTTAATTCTCTGTAGTCGATGCACATTCGAAAGCTACCGTCCTTTTTCTTTACAAACAAGACTGGGGCTCCCCAGGGAGAGTAACTAGGACGGATAAAACCACGATCAAGTAACTCCTGCAGTTGCGTCGATAGTTCTTGTATCTCGGACGGTGCAAGACGATATGGGGCTTTGGCAATGGGTGTTGTTCCCGGTATTAGGTCGATACGAAACTTGACTTGCCGATTGGGCGGCAATCAAGGCAATTCTTTGGGAAATACGTCGGGGTATTCACATACTATCGGGATGTCTTCAATACGCTTCTCGACTAGTTCCTCTACCGTGACACTGGCTAAATATACTTCACATCCTTGTCATATAAACTTCAACGCCTTGAGGTGAGATATGAGGTTCAACATGGTACCCAACTTCTCTCCTTATACCATGATCACATTGTCCGGGACAAAGGGATTTTTACAATTTTCTGATCACACAATACTTCAGCGCGGTGAGTGGACAAGCAGTCCATACCTATGACAACATAAAAACTGCCCAGTTCTACGGGTAAAAGGGTCAATAGAAAATTGGTAATCGTTAAGGGTTATAGGGCAGTTACAAATAAGTTGGTGACTGGTAATTGATTTCCCGTTGGCAAGTTCGACGGAAAACGGTTGTTTTAAGTCAATAGCGGGCATATTCAACAGTGGCAAAAATGCAATAGAAACATAACTCCTATCGGAGCCCATGTCAAATAATACTGAAGCAAATTGATCCGAAACGAGGAACGTACCTGTAACCACATTTGGATCCTGGCGTGCGTCACCATATCCCATGATAAAGGCGACCTCGGTGGCATTTGAAGTAGATGTTTGGCCTTGCGTGTTCCTTCCTGCTGCATGCTGAGCGAACTTTGTGCATTTTCTCTGGAAATGCTCCGTACTGCTGACGAGGGTAAGTAACCTATGGTGCTAGTTGTTGGGGTCGCTGCTGACGAGGTTGAGTCCTAGGGGGTTGAAAATGGGTGGCTTTGGGATTTGTTTCCAGGGACATCTTACAGTTTTTGGCAAAATGCCCATTGTTATGACACCCCGAGCATATCACTGCTTCGCATGTACCATAGTGGTGAAAAGTGCACTGGTTGCACTTTGGAGCCTTTCCTCTGTAGCCATCAAAGTTACCCGTTAGGGTAGTCATGGCGTAACTCTGGCTAATAGCTCTCCCCCTCTTCGGTGTTGTTGCCCCTGCTTGACTACTTTCAGGGGCTTCTCGCTTGTTTCCGGCCTGCTCTCCAGGCATCGTCAAAATCTTGCGCCTAACCATATCGTACGTAACAGTACCTGACCTGGCTACCACTCTGTGCATAGTCAGGTGTTCCACCGAGTAGATAATACTCCTTACTTCTGGGGCCAGTCCCCAGATATACCTTTCGATCTGCTTATGTTCCGGGTGGACCATGTCTGGCAATATGTGTGCCAATTCATTAAAACGATTAGTATAACTTGCATGATCAGCACCTTGCATCTGCAGGTTCCAGATTCATGTTCAAGTTTCTGAATCTCGTTGGCCGGGCATAACTTTTCCATCATTAGGGCCTTAAGATCGTCCCATGTCATAACATTAATTGCAGCCTGCCCGCGAGATTGAACTATGGTGTTCCACCAGTTTAAGGCGTGGTCGGTGAAGGTACAAGTAGTATACTTAACCGCACAGTCACCAGGACTATTACTTATGTTGATTACCGATTCCGACTTTTTGATCCATTTCACTAACCCATTCGGTCCTTCAATCCCGCTAAATTCCATTGGTTTGCACTCCATAAAGTGCTTATACGTGCAGACCGGTCTAACATTGTTTTAATTATTGTTTGGACCTACCGGCCCTGTTTGCGGGTTCGGTTGCAGGTTAGCATTAATACCGGCGCTAACCTACGCCACAATCGTGGGAATAACTGCCTGAAGCTGTTGCGCTATCATTTGCGCAATTTTCGCCTCCGTCATTTGTGGTGCGCGTTTTGGGGCCATTTTATTATAAACAGTATATGTATGCATTAATGTCACATGCTCAATCATCACACATTACACAATTTCATCGCACACATGAACCCACAACACATATATCCAAAATCATCATCATATATATCATAGCATATGTCATCATACAACTGTGAAAATGTGCACATAGACTTAACCTCAGGGGTACGACTACGCTCCGAGGAGCTAGTAGGGTAGTGAGACGGAGAACGATAGGCGCTCGAGACCTTTCCCTCGCGCCTGGTACGGGGTCTAAGGGGTAACTACCACAACAATAACCGGACTGATCCGGCTCATTACTCGATGACAGAAGGGCATAAGTGGATCCTCCTCAGGATCGGTCTCGGTACGGGAGGCAATCTGATGACTCGAATGGCGCGACATGGTACCTGTAGAGAAAAACAACATACGACACTGATCTACCGACTGACATAACCGAAATCAACATTCCAGAGATATACACACAAGCACGTATTGCACAAAATCTTGATTTTAAGATTTTAAATATTATTTATGGTCGGTGAGGTTAGTAGATGCATTGCCGTGCTATCTCAATGACGTTCCCAGAACTCCCAAGTATGAGCAGACAAATTGTTGTGTTTCGGACCACAATAATTTATTTGCCCCACACGACCGTTCTGGTAATAGCCACACCACTCAGTCTCTAGAGGTTCTCAGTGCAGGGAAGCTAAACTTGGGATTATAGTCTAGGTTCTTTAGGGATACCTAATTCGCGATAACCGACCGCTCTGATACCATCTTCTGTCACACCCCGGCTCGCAACGGAAGACAATTGCAGGGTGCGGCAGACACGTGCTAATACCTCATAATTTTAAAAAACGTGATATCATATAAAGAGGGAACCTCGGTTACAACATACATAAAATATCATAATACAAACTACAAGTTCAAGTACGGTACTACGAGTCACCACAGCTCTTATTCTTCTACAGTCTGCTACCCAAGCCATTCCATACGCACGTTCTTATTCCTGTTTAGTTTTACCTGAAATGCATGTTACTTTTAAAAGGGTCAGCTAACCGAGCCGGTGAGTTCCACTGTCTTAGTTGTTGTGTAACAAATGTGTTAACAAGTTTAATTGCACTAGTCATAGTCACAGATGGAATTACATGAGAGCACAAGTGAAACGTTGACTGTCATAACCGAACCGTGTCACACAGACACATCATCGCACGGGTCGTGTCACCACAGACACTTCTGATCGGATTGTCGCGCTCCGGTCAAAGATAAAATTTATAGTCCCGAATTACCCTTAACAATGCGTTAGTGGTAGTAAGGGGTCGAACCACGAAAAGTCTATGGTTTGCGATCGGATGTAATTGATGTTAACTAAAAATATCACTTTATGAAGCTTGCTACGAAAACGTTTGATTTGTTTATTTGAGAAAGGTGTTAGAATGAACCAACAAGTTTGTTTGATTAATTAACTAACAAAAACTGAGAATGATTGCGATGAAAGTAAATATGAGTGTAAAACAATAGTGGGAAAACAAGGTTCACACCCGGTTCAACAATTGCAAGACCTAGGGTTACTACACGTTTTAAATTGGTTTAAACGAATTAGTTCATAAACGGTTTAGAATCACAAAGCTTAGGTGCCAATTGCTATCAACATCATAGACAACGGACCACAATGCACTTCGTTACTTTGGACAAGTGAAACATATCAATCGACAAGGCATTAATACACGTATTCATTTCACGAAGTCAAATTTCACAACTCATTCGGCAATTCGCAAATACAATACAAACGTAAGACAATTATCAAAAGATTAAATGCAATTCGAATTGTCACAACCCAAATGTTTAACACATAGTAAACCCTAGAAATCTTACAAAAGTCTACACCGAGGTGAAACCTCCGGGAATTAGCCGCTCATGACGAACGGAATACGATCAACAATGATTGAGAGCTTGATTCTTGACATCTTGAAGCTTGATGATGGAGGTAAATGGTGGTTAGGGTTTGTGGTGATGTATGAAGGTGATTGATGGATTATGATGAAGGATTAAGGTTTGGATTGGTGGGATGATTCAGTTGTATGATGATGATTGGTGATGGATTCCAATGATGTGGTTGATGATGATGGCTCTAAGAACAAGTTTCAAACTCCAATAACTCGTAACTCCCAAGAATAGGTCAAAAAGTGTGTTTAAACTTGTCCCCAACTCACAAAATCAAAAATTTCGAGTTGCAGGTTTTGGAGGCCCGTCGCCGATGGCCTGTTGCCCCGTCGGCGACGGCCAGTGCATTCTGGTTTTTCTCCCGACGTCTTATCCTCCGGTCTACGCACAATTCCGGGCGACGAAAGAATACACGGTGCCTCGCCACCGCCCCATTTGGGCGTCGACGACGGTGCCCGGAAATCACATTTCTTGTTTTGTCCGTTTCTTGGTCCCGATTGATCCAGTTCTCGTCCTGGTGCTCCGTTTGGCTTCCAATTAGCTCCTTAAACTCCATAAGACCTGTAAAACACAAACCTCATAAAAGTAGGCTATTGGGAATTAAAAATCACGTAAAAACATAAACTTAAACCTAAACAAACACCGGTTTTCGACCACGTATCACATCCCCACACTTGTCTTTAGCTTGTCCTCAAGCAAATCTGTTTTTCACTTTCACGTGGGTCGAACAAGAAATACACTTCCCATTCTTGAGACGTAAGTTAAGATCTAATGTCATACCCGGTTCTCGATTTTTACAGTTTTCAAAATATTTAGCGATAAAGGACTAATCACATAAAGATGGTTATCCAAGATTAACCCGCCCTTGAAACCCACTAGTCATGCACACCCCTCACAATGTTCTCTCCCCTCGGTTCACAAATTGGCTAATTTACTGATGTATTAGCACTTTTAAAGTAGTCACTCAAAACCGAATAGAAAAAGTACCCGCATAGGCTTGCATCTCAATCATTCTCTACCACCGAACTCAAATACTAAGCACAAGTCAAAAGGTCTTTAAAGGGTTGTAATTGGGCTCGGCTAAGGGTATGGAATAAGATATTTTGAAAGTGGCCAAAGTGATGAAAATTCGACTTTTATTACAGACAGCTACACTAAACCGACTAACAAAAATCGTCAAACTAATAGGCAAAAGTGTTTGCCTTTTATTCAACAACTACCACGCATCTTTTTGTGTTTTTCTCAACGATTTTTTTCTCATATTTTTCATCACATTTTCTGAATTTTCGATTTTTTTCGTAAACCACAACTTTACAAACAACTAATCCTAAAATCGAATTTTCATCACACGAGTTAAAAGAGTTTTGATGGTTAAGGGCTAATTGGGGTGATCAAACGAAAGGTTTAGGCCCAAAGTTGGCGACTAGGGGATAAATTTCGGGTAAGGGTAAGCAAATGGTGTAAAAGAAAAAGGTTTACCCTAGCCTTAATCATTCTCGTGCTTGTATTCGGTCTATGGTCTCAAACGTAACAAAAGATGCAAGTTCTACAATACATGACTAATGGTCCACTCAACAAAGAAACATATAAATGCATGATGTATATAAGTGGCTCAAAACTTCACATATAAAGGGTATGATATGTGGTATGCATAAATTATAAGTTTCTTAGGCGAATTATTCCCAAATAACCACCCGCTAAATATGTGTCATGCTATTAACTTGAACTTGACCATGACCAAAGACCAAATGGGTTGTGCCATCCCTCGTTAACTTAGTTACTTGTGCTTCTTATATCGCCTCAAACAAAGACATTTTTGAAAAAAAATTGAAATTTTCCACCATCCCCACACTTGAGGTCAACATTGTCCTCAATGTGTAGTGTTTAAATGAACGGGTCAAAATCAAAAAACTTTTTCCCCCCCCCCCCATCCCCACACTTGAGGTCAACATTGTCCTCAATGTGTAAGAATGGAGCTTTTTAAAATCGCACAAGGGATGTGACACGGCTAACTTCCCCAAAGTTTCATCCCGACAAAATAATATACAATTTACAATCCGCTTATTCGCTAACTAAAATTCAAAAGAAACGTATGCACCTGGTTTTCAGCTGATTCCTCGTGTGCTCTTCGCTCTTCAATAAACTTGGTCGTCTCCCGAACGTGGTGTACCTACAAATCTTAATCCTTGTGTAGAAGCATGCTTCTCATAACCATCAACATTTGTTAGTAGCCTAGTTCTACCAACTTTATGAGAATCTTACCAAGCCATACGTTAATTTACTTTTAATTTATGTGGAAAATAATGTACAACAACAACAATCCTAACTCACTTTCGTAGGAATCACGGTTGCATTTAGCTTATGCAACAAGCCTTTTAAACCTTCCGATAGCTCGGAAGGAACGACGCCAAAATTTGATCAGACTGTCGCGCTCCGGTCAAAGATAAAATTTATAGTCCTTAATTACCCTTAACAATGCGTTAGTGGTAGTAAGGGGTCGAACCACGAAGAGTCTATGGTTTGTCGATCGGATGTAATTGGTTTTAACTAAAAAAGTCACTTTATGAAGCTTGCTACGAAAACGTTTGATTTGTTTATTTGAGAAAGGTGTTTGAATGAACCAACAAGTTTGTTTGATTAATTAACTAACAAAAACTGAGAATGATTGCGATGAAAGTAAATATGAGTGTAAAACAATAGTGGGAAAACAAGGTTCACACCCGGTTCAACAATTGCAAGACCTAGGGTTACTACACATTTTAAATTGGTTTAAACAAATTAGTTCATAAACGGTTTAGAATCACAAAGCTTAGGTGCCAATTGCTATCAACGTCATAGACAATGGACCACAATGCACTTCATTACTTTGGACAAGTGAAACCTATCAATCGACAAGGCATAAATACGCATATTCATTTCACGAAGTCAAACTTCATAACTCACTCGACAATTCGCAAATACAATACAAACGTAAGACAATTATCAAAAGATTAAATGCAATTCGAATTGTGACAACCCAAATGTTTAACCATAGTAAACCCTAGAAATCTTATAAAAGTCTACACCAAGGTGAAACCTCCGGGAATTAGCCGCTCATGACGAACGGAACACGATCAACAATGATTAAGAGCTTGATTCTTGACATCTTGAAGCTTGATGATGGAGGTAAATGGTGGTTAGGGTTTGTGGTGATGTATGAAGGTGATTGATGGATGATGATGAAGGATTAAGGTTTGGATTGGTGGGATGATTCGGTTGTATGATGATGATTGGTGATGGATTCCAATGATGTGGTTGACGATGATGGCTCCAAGATTTCAAACTCCAATAACTCGTAACTCCCTAAGAATAGGTCAAAAAGTGTGTTTAAACTCGTCCCCAACTCACAAAATCAAAAATTTCGCGTTGCAGGTTTTGGAGGCCCGTCGCCGACGGCCTGATGCCCCGTCGGCGACGACTGGTGCATTCTGGTTTTTCTCCTGACGTCTTATCCTCCTGTCTATGCACAATTCCGGGCGACGAAAGAATACATGGTGCGTCACCGATGGCCCATTTGGGCGTCGGCGATGGTGCCCAGAAATCCCATTTCTTGTTTTGTCTGTTTCTTTGTCCCGGTTGATCCAGTTCTCGTCCCGGTGCCCCGTTTGGCTTCCAATTAGCTCCTTAAACTCCATAAGACCTGTAAAACACAAACCTCATTAAAAGTAGGCTATTCAGAATTAAAAATCACGTAAAAACATAAACCTAAACCTAAACAAACACCGGTTTTCGACCATATATAACTTCCCACCAGGGCGTGTCAAGACAGACACTTCATCCCAGTAACTGCGTCACATGCAGTTCAATGTTCCCCTGCAGTTACGCCTAACATCATAACCAAGTTTGGGACGCGTGTAGTGACTGGTTGCCGACACACCGTGTCACTCCGACACAGCCTGGCGGCACTGGGTTTGTCAGACCAATAGTACTATCCACTGTCCACGGCTTATGTTAATCACTTTTAGTGGGGAATGTCCTGGGTGTTCGTGCGTTAGATAATTCACGTCTTCACAAGTTGGTGCAATTAACACAGTTTTGTAACATGCAAATCACCCCAGAAAACAGTAAAACAATTTAAAAGTGGGGGAGTGAAACTCACAGTGACAGTAGTAGTCTCGAGTAATCAATGGACTGGATCAGCTTTAATAACAAGCATTCAAGTAGGGACTCAAATCAGTATCTAAGTTCATAACTTGGACCTGGTCATGAGTTTTCACCCTGGATTGAATTTATAGGACACCGGTATGGTGATGGATGTCAGGGTATTATTAGTTTTCAGTTTGGCTTTAGGGCACCGTTTCGCATGCCAGCCAAAGTCAAATGTTTAACATGTTCGGTTAATGCTACGGGAATCCCAATAGTGTCAACATGTAGTTATTTAAGAAAGATTAACTTTCCGTTAAGGGAGTTTGAGGGTTTGGGGAGTCTAGTTTGCCTTAAATTTGGTTTCCGTTTTCACCGTCGGGGATTCTTCCGAACGGTGGTGGAACACACCAAGAGTGTCCAGCTTACCCTGGAACTTCCCAAAATACCCTCCGTGTTCCACTTATACTCACAATAGGGTTTGGTTTGTTCCAAGTTCCGGCAGGTTCGTTGTCCGGTAAACTACCGGAATTAATTAAAAGAAGCGTTTTAAAAGCCAAAAAATCCCATTTATTCTACATTTGTTATAAAATTCTGGAAATTTTTGTAGTAATCAATAATAATATATAGATTCAGGGAAAAATATTTTGGGAATTTATAAAGTTATTTTTATAACTTAAATAATTTATTTGTAAAACAGTATTTAACCGAATCATTCATATTACTTATCATCCAATGTTTAAAAATTCTCAAAAATATTCCAGTAAGTCCCTCATATGTCCAAGAACCCCTGCAAAAATCTGGGATTTTTCCTATTCATTTTAGTGCGTTTCCGGCTACCGAAAACTCCTAAAAACGCGGATTTTTAATCAAAATCCAAATTCGGTCAATGGACCACCAAACTTCCAAGACCATTCTCTATATGTTCCTTAGTGTTTCTATAGAGTTTGGTAATTTATTGATCCCTTTGGTATTTTTTCTAAATTTCTTTCGGTAACACAGTAAAAAATTCACCAAATATCATAGAAAATTCTCAAACTTCTAAAATTTTATGTGGGCCTTCCTGTCAATACCCTACATAACCACACCAAATTTCAGCTCCATCCAAGTACCACGGACCAAGTTATAGTCAAAACAATAATCTGCCTATGCTAATCGAAGGTTTCGTGCGATATACCTAGCGCAAGCTCCGTTTCCGTGGGTTTTTCTTGAGTCCAGAAGTGTGTGGGAGCTATATTTAGTACCTACACATCAAGCAAAATCCAAACATGCCATAGTTCATGTCAATCAAGCTTTGTTTCATTTTTTTCGGTTAATCGATTGATTATGTGATTTTGGTCATTAGGTGTTGATTAAGGTATCAAAATCCGAAGTTTGGTGATTTTGGCTGCCATATAACACAAGGAATTCATGAGGTGTTCTTATTCAGCCAAGAAACTTGTTTTAAAGCTTCCAAAACATGGATTAAAAAGAGTTTTTGGTAGGCTAAACCATGTATAATCAAGAAAACTCATCAAAATCTATTAGAACTTGTAAGAATACCTTGTATTAGTAGAGTTTCTATGGATCATCAGTTGGAAATGGAGGGTTTATGGCAGAATTTTGTGAGAAGTAAAAGAAAAAAATGAAAAATAGTATAAAAGGGGGGTGGCGGTTTGGAGGTGGGGTGCCCCTACCCCTCTTGCGCTTTGCCGTGCTTTGTTTTACGTCTTAAAAGATGATGTATATCTTCGGTTTTGCATTTAGGTTCATTTTCGGGTCCCATACACGTCTCCGATTTGCGAAACGGGTTCGTTTTTCGTGTTTTTAGTGTCAAAAGTCTCGGTTTTAAAAATTATGCATAACCGTCTCGAAATCCGAACCCAGTTACGTTTGATCATAAAAGCTTCGTATTAGGATAGTTTAAGTGTTTTTAAGCTTAATGACCGTTCCTTGCATCTTTGGTTGCCTTTTGCTATATTCAAAACGAAGGTGTTTCCCTAACCGGGAAGTTACTTCGTTTTGCGTGCCCAAGCTTCGATTAGCTTCAAGTCTTATGTCATGGTCTAACGCACATAACTAAGATGTTTCATGAATTCAGAATCCTGAATAGCCCTACCAAAGGCTTAACAATCATTGTCAAATGTTTAGTGCGCTGTTAAATGGAAAGCTCCCGTTTAACATGTTGTTACAGGCTAGGGACACCAACCTCACACTGTTGGCCCTTAATAGTGTTATGTTAATCATGACGTGCTCTCGGATTCCTCCGAGACATAAGAGATATTGTTTAGCATAGCACGCAAGTCATGCATGTGATTAGGGTTTTCACACAATTAATGTAGTAAGCATGCTTTAGAGTTTAGGACCATTCAAAGTGTACCTGGTTTCGTCAAGAGTATCACAAATCTTGGATACATAGCGCATGGACCATTGTTTACGTTATCCACCATGCAATAGAAGATCAAACCAGAAATGTTGAATGGCTGGTTTGTACATAGATTAAGCATTGCAGTAGACCATTCCAAGTTGAGGGCGTCATACCCTCCTTTTCTGTGAGCTAAGCTCATGCAGAATGTATGCAGAATAAATCTCCAACTTCGTCAGACCTTTTCTTTTGATCCCGTTCTTTCCTCGAAAGTCTCCGACATAATTCATTCCCCGGAATCCTTCAAGTACTTCTTCTTTGCTTAGCTTCATCGGATCTTTTGAACTATCTCTGAGGCTTAGCACTTTTCGGATTCTAGCTTCAGTCACTTTCACCTCTTTGTTTCGAACGGTAGCTGTGATGGTTTTGACCTTCTCGATAGTCTTTACTTTAGTTGTTCTCCATAAATCTTCTATCTCGATGCAGTAGATCTTCGGGTTTGCTTTAACTGCATAGTTAATTTTGCTCCTTAACAGCCAACCCATTACGTCCTCGAAATCGTCCTCTGGAGGAACTAGTGTAATGGGCTGGTTATGTTCCTTGTTCCTTCCCATATTAATTGTTGAGCCATTCTGAGACATGAAAACGAGGCAAGTGAAAATCTGGGTTCCGAAACGTACTATTAGTTTGTTAAGATATTTTTACAGTATAAGAAATAATAAAAATAAAAAAATGAAAATAAAGAAAAATGTATAAATACGCAGACAAAAGCGCTGAATTGGGGTTAAATACGCCGATGTTACAAATATTTACGCTGATTAAAATTGGTAAAAACCCTGAGATGTTTACGAGATAATTTAAAAACTCTGGTTATTTACGCTGAGACATGATTGATTGGTAGTCAAATACGCTGAATTTAGTCGCGTATTTAAGCCTCGTTTCGAGATTACAGTCAGCGTAGATATATACTTACACTGAAAGATCGGCGTATTTGTCAAACACGTCGGTTGCTCGAACTCGCGTTCGAGAATTAAATGCACGACAACTTGATCTTGATAAATCCGTTGTATTCAACACAAATGCGATGTATTCATCTTTTTCTTGATAAACCCTTTAAACATCCAAAACCCGATCCAATCTATGATTACAGACCAATCTAAACATGTTTGTGTGTAACTGTTGTTCGACAACTACTAAAAAAACCGACTAACCTACCGCAATGATTTTCAAACAATAACAAATTCGGTTCTAGTGTTTTTGGAAATGAGTTTTGTTTTAACTATTAGATGGGGAAGATGATGATTGATAAGAAGTAAAAACTTTTCAAAGTAAAAAAAATTGAATATATATACAAAAATATCTTCCAGCGTATTTATTAATACGCTGGAATTAAATATGTCGCCCCTTAGAATTTGAAGGGATTCTTCAAAACAAAGAAATCCCAACCAAATACGGTCAAAAATCTTAAACTTTCTCGAAAGATGTGCCCTTTCTAATTAAAAAATAGTGCAAAAGCCGGAAATAGGTTTGAGAAAAACAAAATTTTGCAATTTGGACACCGAAATTCGTTTTCGAACCGAGGAACTTCCTTTTTACCTATTTTCTTTTGTTTGAAACTCCGTGATGTTCCTGCAAAAGATCATACTGGCAACACTTGTCAGTCTATTATTATTTTAAATTTTGAATAACCGAGGCACAAGAAAAACTGTTAGTATGTTTGTCCTCTTAAATCCATGCATCCTTCTTTCAACTTGCTTTCGGTGAGCGTTTTATCATGTTGTGGTAATATTGAAAAAAATTGCAATGGCCCACACTCAAGCTAGACGGTTAGAATATTATGCTCGTGAGTCCCACGTCAGGACATACCCCGTTATCAAGGTATGCACAAATCTTCTTCATAACAGGTGAGTATATTGAATTCATTCGTTTTAAGGAGATACAAGATCACCGCATTGGCGAACAAGTATGTACGTTAGTACAGTCATAGCAACCAATGCAGTCTTGACCCCGGTTAGGCAGATACCTCAGTGTGGTACGATTTCTTTTTATAGGCTATTTTAGATGAGCTTTCTCAGTTTTAGGGTTTGTAGCTTCTTTGGCTCTTTTGAAACGATATCGTAATCGTGTCTAGGTCTGCATATATCTGGATGCAACAGAAGAGCGACTATGATATCCCCGAATGATGAATCAATATAAAGACCCAAAATTTCAGATTTTGGTAATCTATCAACGCAAGATTCAAGACCATTAAGCCATATGCCACGACATGTTACCCACAGACAACACAATTTTTGTGTAAACATTATCTTTTGTCGCCTAATCGCAGTTTACCCGATGGTGTTGCTGAATCTACAGACACGTTGTTGCTTGGAACCCCGATTTATTGCTATGCAACTCGATTTTCTTTTCTTTTCTATTTCAACAAACGACAAAGTGTTAGCAGTTTTCTATCATTTCTTTAACAACAGGTGTCAAACCGGAGATCAAAGTATTTTCTGGATATCTTCCCCCCTAGAATTTTATTTTTGAATGCTCATTGCTTGAAAATGAAAATTTTAGTTGAATATAATTTTTTGTTATGGGCACCGTTTTAAGATACTCGTTTATTTAGGAAAGCGGGGGGTTTTTTTAAATAAAAGATAGAGTATTTACAACCGGTTATGACAACAAAGTTCATTTCCACTCAAGGAAATTGATCATTTCCAACCAGGTTACCAACCGGTTGAAATGAGTTTTGTCGAAGGCTTTCGTGAAGATGTCGGCTTTCTGTTGCGTAGTATCCATTGGCACCACTTGAATGTATCCTTTCTCGTTCGCATCTCGAATAGCGTGAATGGGAATCTTGATATGTTTAGTTCTAGAGTGATGGATTGGATTCTTCGCAATTTCTAGGCACGCCTCATTGTCGATGAATATTGGGGTTTTCATGACATTAATCCCGTAATTCAGCAACTGATTTTGTATCCAGAGAACTTGTGAACAGCAATTGTAAGCCGTCGTGTATTCAGCTTGAGTAGTAGAGGTGGAAACTGTCGTCTGCTTTTTGCTTGCCATGATATGAGACGATTTCCTAAGAATTGGCAACCTCCTGAGACTGATTTCTGATCAACTTTACAACTTGCATGGTCACTGTCATAATAAGCAATTAAATCAAAATTACTATCTTTAGGATACCAAAGTCCAAGGTTGGGTGTTCCTTTTAGATAGCGAAAAATCGCTTGACCGCAGTCTCATGAGATCCTTTGGGATTTGTCTGAAGACGAGCACAGATACAGGCAGCCCACATAATGTCAGGCCTACTTGCGGTTAGATACATCAACGAGCCTATCATCAAGCGATAGAAGGACTTGTTCACTGGTTTTCCTTGAAGATCAGGAGTGAGTTCAGTCTGAGCTGCAAATGGTGTGCTAGCGGTTTTGCGAAGTCATTCATGTTGTATTTGGCAAGAATATCCCTGATGTACTTTGCTTGATGAATGAGGATCCCGTCTCCTTGCTGCTTCACCTCCAATCCTAAGAAAATGTGAGCTCACCCATCATGCTCATTTCGAACTTTGCTTGCATAACCTTTTCGAACTCCTTGCAAAGCGCTTCATCGGTTGACCCAAAGATTATGTCATCTACATACATTTGAACCAGCATCACATTATCTCCGATCCTCTTTGTGAAGAGAGTCATGTCGATTCTTCTTCTTGTGTATCCGCATTCCAAAAGGTATGTTGACAAAGTCTCATACCAAAACCGAGGTGCTTGATGAAGACTATATCGAGCTTTGTCAAGCTTGTAGTATTGTTTAGGGAAATGTGGATCTTCAAACCCTGGAGGCTGACAAACATAAACTTCTTCTTTTATTTTACCGTAAAAAAACGCAATTTTCACATCCATCTGATATACTTTGAAGTTTGTGTACGATGCATATGCCAAGAATATTCTAATTGCTTCCAGACGTGCTACCGGAGCAAAAACTTCTTCGTAATAAATCCCTTCTTCCTGTCTAAAACCCTTAACTACCATTCTTGCCTTGTTTTTAATGACCACACCACGATTGTCCATTTTGTTTTGAAATACCCATTTTGCCCCGATAGGAAATTTTCATTTCGGAAGATCAACCAATTCCCACACTTTGAGCTTTCGAAACTGAGATAATTCTTCCTGCATCGCCTGCACCTAGCTTGAGTCTTGAATGGCTTCTTCAATGTCATTGGTACAGATTGCGAAAGGAAAGCGGCGTACAATCCTTTGTTGATAATGTATGTCTGTCCACGAGTTCACACGCCTTCTTCCACTGGACCTATAACATTTTCAAGGGATGATTTCGATTAGTCTTATAACCTGCATTGGTATGGGTTTCAATTTGTTGAGGTAGATTGGTGAAGTGTTCATCGACATATATGATTGGAGGTCCATCTTCTTGAACTGGATCATCCACATTCGTCTAAGAAGAGGAAGCATCATTTGCAAATGCATTCTCATCCACTGTGTCACCACTTACTTCTTCGACGAGAAGGACTGGATCGACTAAAGTTGGAGTGAAACAAGTTGTGAAAGGAGTAAAGCCTATGTTTGACGGGTCAAACAAAGGTTCAATTGGACTGGTTTCTACAGGGGTTTAAGAAAGGGGTTCGGGAATTTCAAAATTGTTGAAACCGATATCTACATCGTAAAACCAATTGGGAGAACTTCCAGTGTTGGCGTAGTTTCCTTCTTGAAAGTCGACATAGTACGATTCAAGCATCACATTGGTACGTTTGTTGTAGACTCGATATGCCTTTTGAGTGGATGAATAACCCATGAAATAACACACCTCTATGACTGCATCAAACTTGATTAGATTGTCTTCAGTGTTGAGAAGAGTACATGAACATCCAACCGGTCTGAAGAAATCTATCTGAGGCTTTTGCTTGAAAAGAAGTTCATAAGTGGTTTTTCCGTGATGTTTAACAATGAGAACTCTATTCAAGACATAGCATGTTGTGTTGACAGCTTCCGCCCAGAAGATGATGGAAAGCTTGGAGTTTACGAGCATAGTTCGAGCGGCTTCAATGAGTGTTATTTTCTTTTGTTCAGCTACGCCATTTTGCGGAGGAGTTATAGCTGTACAGAACTAAAGGCGAATTCCCTTTGCTTCACAGAAGGAGATAAACATATGATTTTTGAATCCCGATCCGTTATCACTTCTAATTGATTTCACCTTCAGCTTGATGACATTTTCATTCATGGGGATGAATGCCTGAAGAATGGATGCAATCTCGCTTTTAGCTTCAAGAAAATAAACCCATGAGAATCGAGAAAAATTACCTGTAATCACCTAGCAATAGGATCTTTTAGCTAAACTTTTAACACTAATAGGGCTAAAAAGATCCATATGCAACAATTGCAATAGTGCGGTTATCGTATTCACTGCTTTGGACTTGTGCGGCTTTTTGTGTTGCTTGCCTTGGGCGCATGCGATCCATTTTTCTGAAAACGGAAATTCTTTTATCGGTAAACCTCTTACTAGATTTAATTTTGAAAGTTTATTCGTATTTTTAAAGTTCATATGCCACATTCGCCTATGCCAAAGCAGTGATTTTGATTCTACGCTTTGGAAATCAAACACGTCATATGCTCATTGGTTTTGGCATTTTTCATGTTGAGGACGTAGGTGTTGTTTTGACGAGGAGCTGTAAGCATAATCATTTATGTAGGAACTGAGTATTCAGGCTTGAGAAAAAGACATTCCACGTCGTTGAATAGGACAGTAATTCCTTTGTAACAAACTTGTGATACACTCATGAGATTGTAACACAATTCTGGTACATAATTGACGTTCTCCAACGTGAGTGCCTCAGAAACTACGTCTCCAATTCCAAAAATATTTCCTCCTTTTTCATCTCCGAAAAAAGAAACAAAGTCGTTGTCGATAAATTAGAAGTTCTTCAGTAGTTCCTTTAAACTGGTCATATGCCTCGAGCATTCACTGTCCACATGCTAGATGTATTCCATGAGCATACGAAGCCATTTTTGCAGCTTATACAATTATACAACAACAAACAAGAAATATATACAAGTTAGTTAGATTTCGGAACCCTGACTTGCTTTAGTTTTAATCTATCGTGGTTTTAGATGAAAATATCTTCTTTGAAGAACTCGCCTTTTATTTTCCAAAAACAGTTTGAGTTAACGAAGTTTTTGACTAATTTCTTAAAGCTATCAAATTGATCTATTAAATGTTTAACAAAATTCTGATCTGGTTCCAAATGTTTCTTGCTTTTGCAATGTTTCGTTGTATGTCCTTAATGACCACAGCGAAAACATTTGATGCGACGTTTCCTTTTCTTATTAGAGGTTGAAGCGTTGGAAAATGATGTATGTGATGATTGTCTTGATGCGTTGTCTGATGAAGATGCATTAAGACTTGAACTTTTGATCTTCTTCATTTTCTTGTTAATATGACTTTCATCCTTAGTGCAATCTTCATCGTTCTCTTTGTCTAATGAGGAAACAGATTCTTGATTTTCACTTGAATTCTCTGATTCTTGATCTTCACACGAGCTATCTTCACTGCTTTCTGAAGTTGGGTGTTCGAGTCTTCACTGCTACTGACATGAGTTGATTCCTTATCAGACTCTAATGTACCTGCACACGATGGAACAAACTCGGGAATTTCCTCTGTAAGGAACTTTCCGAATCTGTTTTGCTTCAATTCTGGAACAAACACACGGTATTCAAGTACAACATTATCATCACAAAAAGCAGTATTCAGGTCCATGCATTCAACCACTACATTATCATGGTTGTGGGTCAAAGGTTTAGGCACATGCCTATTACAGTCATCCCAAATAGTTATACTAGGTTTGATACAGTCATCAGTCCTAGTTAAATTATTACATTCATCCCGAATAAAAGTCTGGTTTGTTTTACCAAAGTTCCAGGCGAACCAGTTAACCATAGTATAACTGTCGGCTGAATACCCTATTCCTATTTTTGTCCCACCATACTCCTCATCGCACACATCCTCCTCACGCTCAATTGCATCTGCATTGCTTATAGAAACGTTAGTATCTTAATCATTTTCACAATTGACACTTTGAGCAATTAAATTATTTTTATCAATTAAATCATTTGCTGGATGAGGAGTTGGCATGGGTACATAGTTTTTGCTATGGGGAGGTGGAAAGATTTTTTTTCATTTCCAAGCTTATCTTGTACCCGATGCCATCTTTCACGTATGTCGCTCGTTGGCAATCTTTAATGTTAGCCAGTGCCTTTTTGCTAACATTCCATTTGTCAATAGTGAGATGCAATTTATGTTTTCAACCTCAGTTTCTCGAGTTTCTTAGTTAAATCATTTATAATGAAATCTTTTCTGAAAACGAATTCTTTCAAAGTTTGCATTTCAGCTAAAGTTGAGTTCAACTTTCTCTGATATGCTGCTTTGTTTAGTTTTAGTTCTTTATTAAATTGCAAACTCTATCTTTTTCTCTGATTAGGTCACGGTTCAGTGATTTATAGTGAGCCACGACGTTAACACACAGTTTGGAGCAAAGTTTGACTTTAAATTCGTAGGGTATGCTGTTTACCAAGTCTTTCTCTTCTTTCTCTTTGGCGGATTCGGCTTTCATTGCTGCAGCGGGAGCTTGATCTTTTTCCTTCTTGATGCTGCAATCGGCCTCTTGAGCTCTTTCCTTTAAATTTTTAGCTTCATTCTTTCCTTAGACAGCTTCAGACTTGGTTGTGTTGACTATGCTTTTCAGACCTTTGCCAGCAGACACATCTCCTTTTGGAATACCTGCAATCTTGGTGCTGAAGAAGTTTGAAGGTTTTGGAGTTGACTCTGTGAATATCTTGGCCATTAAAGCTTTGTTGACTTCCTCTTTTGCATCAACAATTTCTTCTGCCTAATCATAATCTTCTACCACCAGTGCCTTTGGGGTGTTATCGGCAGCTTTCTCATTTCCTTTAATAGCGATTGGCCTTCTCGCTAGGGCAATCTCAGCATTCTCGTTCTTCAGAAGTGGGCAATCTCTTTTGAAGTGACCCAAAATCTTGCAATTGTAGCATCACAACTTTGACTTGTTGAAACCAGCTTTTCCGAGTGACAATCTCTTTCCCGTATTGTCTTGAAACTTCTTCAGCCTTAAGGTAATCATAGCCATCTGCCACCTCAGATCCATTTCCTCCATATCATCTGGATCAACTTGATACATATCTTCCGTCGAAAGAAAATCCCATTTTAGTTCTCCAGACATAAGAGCTTCATAACTACTCAGGAATACGTTAAACAGAGCAACATGTTTAGTAGATATCTTCAGTGCTTGAGCATCACTAACCACAGTAGCTTTCTCATTGGATTGTGGAGCCTTTGTAGAGTTTGCGGAAGCGTTATAGTAAGATGCGTTAGCACTTTGAGAACTTGAACCGTCGGAGGTTGTGGGAGCTAGGAATGCCATGTTCTTGGGCATAATGACAGCACTAGATTGAGCAGATTTTTGCGAGCATCCTGTTTGATTCATTCTCCTTAAGCACGTCCATTTCGAAGGCTTTAAGAGTATTGATTAGATCCGAAAGAGTAACTGGAGTTGTGCTGGTTAGGAAGGTTCTTTTGATCATCATGCATTGTAAGCTCCATTCTTTTGGAAGAGAGTCCAAAAGTTTCTTGATTGAAGCATAGTTGGCAACAGCACCAAGTTTCTTCATTTTTGTCAACACATTCAGAAAACGGCTGATGTGATCTGACAGACTTTCACCTCGAACACTTCAAACATATCGTATTCTTTCTGAACCATATCTCTCTTGTTATCCATCAGTTCTTGGTTACCCTCATAGTGGTCGATAAGTGCCAACCATAGTTCATGAGATGAGGTGTATTTCTTTAAACAAGTTGTTGTCATCCTTTGATAGAGCCATTTTTAGAGCAACGTGAGCCCGACGGTCACGTTGGATGAGTGTCCTATCTTCATTAGTGAAGGTTGAGGGATCTTCGTTAATTGTATGAACATCATCATGAATTACCATAGGAACGTGGGGTCCTACAGTGACAGACATCCATTGAGTATAGTCTGTATACTAAAAGAATGACTTGATTCTGTTCTTTCAGCTACTGAAATCTTCAGATCCTTTCAACTTTGGAGGTCTAGTTGCATTCCAGTTTCAAGCTCGGCTTGAGCAATGGGATTCAGTTGATTTGAAGACATGTTGATCTAGTTTTAAGTTCAAATTGTTGATCAGAAGTTAAATGCTCTAAATTTTAAGTTACTGGGTACAAATACACTTAAACTTCTTAAATACGCTGTTGGATCACGTTATGAAACAGGAGAAATACGCTCGCAGTTACGCTTGAATGATATTTGTTTCTTGGATCAGACATAGACAAACTACGCTGACTATTACGCTGGCAAATACGCCAACAGACCAACGACTGACAAGGATTTGGCTAAATGCGCAGAACACCGTGATAAAATCATGGAGGATTTAAATCACTGACCCCGAAGTCGTCTTCGGATAAATACGCCGACATAATGACTGCGTAATAGACAAATACGGCAACTTCAAACTGGTCTACGCTATCTTCAACAACAAATACACCCAGAAGGATTTTAGTACGAACAAAAACCCTCTAATCACACTAAAACAACCCAAAACCATGGTATCTTGCATCAAAATGACCCAAATGATACTCTAAACACTGACTAACAACTACCCAATCATTAAACACACCCTATCTTATACATACGCTCTTTTACATCTCATCTTGTAATACAAATCTCAACCAATAATATTAGTTCTTTTCTCTTATAATTCTTTTATGTGCTAGAGTTACACCAATATTTTTATTATTTTATATGAACTCATAAAATTCCTATACAAAATGGTCCAAACGCCAGGTTCAACGTGATGGGCTTTGCTCCACCTGTGAGAATTAGAGATGGGCATAAAAACCGGTTCCGAACCCGAACCGGTGGAACCGAACTGGAACCGGTGCCAGTTCCTACCCGACAGTAAGTAGAACCGGTTCCGGGTTCAAAATACCCGTTGGTTCCAACCCGGTTCCACAATTTTACCATTTGAATCGGGTAGGAACCGGTTCCTAACCGTACCCGGTTCCTACCCGTACCCGGTTCCTACGTGGAACCGGTTCCTGACCGTTATAATATTACCGTTGGAACCGGTTATAGCCGTTAAAAATGTTACCGTTGGAACCGGTTATAGCCGTTAAAAAAGTTACCGTAGGAACCGACTTTTACTGTTTAGAACCGGTTCCTGACAGTAAAAGTCAGCTTTACTGTCAGGAACCGGTTCTGAACAGTACAAGTCGGGGGTTTACTGTTCAGAACCAGATTTTTACTGTCAGGAACCGGTTCTGAACACTATCAGGAACCGGTTCCGCACCATACCCGGTTCCACACCATACCCGGTTCCATAATACCCGTACCCGGTTCTACACGGTTCCATATTCTTGGCTGTGAACCCGGGTAGGAACCGGACCCGATTCCACACCATACCCGGTTCCAATGACATCCAAGCAGAACCGGTTCCGGGTTAGAACCGGTTCCAGGTAATAATAATACCCGATTTTGCCCATCTCTAGTGAGAATACAAAAACAAAAAAGGCCTAACTTTCCAAAAAGCACCACAAAATGAAACCCAATGTTGCGTCTCTACGAAATTTACACGCACCAATAATAGTACGCGTCTAACATAAACTCGCGCGTGTCCTGATGAGGTTAGGTAGTAGACTTACAGGCCGGTCTTAAATATATGTATGTATGTATGTATGTATGTATATTATCAATCAATCGGCGTGCCCTAATTTCTCGACTACTCACTCACACACAACACAAACATTGCAGGGGTGTTCTGAGGTAAAATTCAATCATTTTTCGCTTTTCTTTGATTCCGATCGTTGTACGTATGTGTGTATTTGATCTTGTAATCTGTTTGTATCGAAATCGAATTTGATTACGATGTGTGTGTTATTCTTATTTTGTTTGCATCGCTTTTGATTTGATTTAGCTTGATTTTCTTACTTTCGATTATATATTTATAATCGGTTTGACCGAGATCAAGTGTGGCAGTGATGAATTCTGACTTTGATCATTTGTATCTAGAAGTGATGCATGCGTTCTTCTAAATCTAGACAAAAGTTTAAGTTAGTGATTAAGTAACAACACTGTAATGGAAATCATGTTGTGTTATTGGACGATCGGTTTCTATTAATTGGAAAACTAGGTTTTTAATTGTTCTTATGGATAACTGATTGAAATCAAAGCACAGAGGCTGAAATCTCAGTGGATGTAAGAGGGGACTTGTGTTTTGTCTACAAGTGTTACTGTAGAGTAAATTTGAGTTTGTGTTTAAGGAAAGGAATAGATGTCAAGATTATAAAGATATACTGAGCTGTCTCTGTTCTGTTTGAATGATTTCGTATTAGGCCATGTTTGGGATTCCATTTAGAACCTCCTTATTAACTTATTAACTTTTCCAAAAGTCATTTATAAGAGGAAAAAGTCATTTTAAAAAGTTAATAAGGAGGTTCTAAATGGAATCCCAAACATGGGCTTACTGTCTTGATATACGTATGTGCCATTTTCGGATACAAATCATTAGTGAAAATTCGTTTACGTATCACTTGATGACTTGATCTAGATCAATTCTCTATAAAAGCGATCATAATCGAAAGTATGACAATCAAGCCTAGTCAAAGTGAACGTTTATTTTTTAAATGGTTATTTCTTCTTGTGATTTTAGTTGCCTAAGCATATCAGTTAACATGCTTTTTGAGGGTTGGTAAGTTATGGGGCTCTGTGCTGAAATAGGCTAATGTAAGTAGATCAAAGGGACTTGGTTGTATGCTAATATTATATATTACATGCACATAATCACATCTGTAAATTGATTACTATATCATCATATTCTTTAGGTTGTGTGAGACAAAGCAGATGCTCATAGCCTTATTATATCAGCTCAATTAGACATGCATGCATCCATTACCAATAGTGAAAACATACGTTAGTAATCATGAATCATATACAATTTAGATCTATTTGTTATCTGGATACTTAATTCTTGCGAAGCTTCATTAGGTTGGTGGTGTCGAATCTAACATTTAAGTCAATTATCAAAGAGTCTAAAACTAAATATTGTATATTGATATCAAAATCATCGGTCGGAGAGTTATATGCGCTTCATTGATAATATTTGCTTATTCATTTTATCACTTGTTTAGATCACATACAAAAATGGTGAAGGCAGTCGCAGTTCTTAACAGCAGTGAGGGTGTTAGTGGCACCATTTTCTTCACTCAAGAGGCAGAAGGTAGTTAGTTATATATTGAAGTTTGATAAACATTTTAGGTATCTTACTTGATTGATGTTGCAGGTGCTCCCACAACTGTTACTGGTGACATTTCTGGCCTTAAACCCGGACCACATGGTTTCCATGTTCATGCACTTGGTGATACAACCAATGGATGCATGTCAACCGGTATGTGTTCCTCACTAAAATCATTAAAGTTGAGTCATTTGTGCTTAATGTTGACATACAAACATTTTCTTCTGATGATAGGTCCTCACTACAATCCTCATGGAAAGGAACATGGTGCCCCTGATGACGAGATTCGCCATGCTGGCGATCTTGGCAATGTCACAGTAGGCGAAGATGGTATACTTTATGTTTCAAGAATTAGCATTACGATCTTTGCTTCTGCAAGCTTTATACAAGATCAGTTTTCAAAATCTAATACAAATCAACTTTGCTTTGTTATTTTTTGCTAGTTTATTGCTGTCAGCAATGTTATCACCATTATATCTCTTCGTTAAATCTTTTACATGGTCAATATGTGTGAAATTTTGCTCAGGATAATTATATACCCTGCTCTTGGGGTACAAATGTACAATATTATATTTGCTCAACAAAACAAATCATAATATCAATTATCAAGGATACCTGTTTATAATACTTTGACATTTACTCCCTTATTCTAAAACTTGCATTAGGATATTAGCGTTTAGAATGCAAGGAAAAAGAGAAAGGGTATAATGGTCGTATTATGAATTGTATATAATGAAAGAGATTAAGACGGATTTTTAAGCATTTGGGATGTAGGATATTTAGTAATAATTCTTTTTATATTGAAGAATTACCCCTTTTTTCTTGCTTTCACCTTATCCATGAGCTTTGTTTCAATTAAAAATTAAGGGGAGACAGAATTGCTAATGACAGTTCTGTATGGTAAGTTATGGCTCCATTAGTATTTTCTGTGCTAATGACAAAATTAGCAAATTTTATTTTAACTTTCAAAGACGATGAATGGAGAGAGAAAAATGTTAGCTCTGTATTTAAAACCTACTAACTTCTTATGGCTTTCTCATCGACTCAGGTACTGCAAAGTTCACCATTGTTGATAAGCAGGTTGGTTCCTTTTTGAAATTGAGGTTTGATACATGTTTAAGCGTGCCAATTTAAGACGTAAAAGTTCATGCAGATTCCCCTAATTGGAGCTCAATCCATCATTGGAAGAGCTGTAGTTGTCCATGCTGATGCGGATGATCTTGGAAAGGGTAAACTTGAGTGTTTTTAGTATCAAAACACATAGACGACATCTTTGCGGACACGTACCATAGATGTGAAGTTGTTTTGATCTTGCAGGAGGGCATGAGCTTAGCAAAAGCACTGGAAATGCTGGTGGAAGAGTTGCTTGTGGTATCATCGGATTGCAGGGTTGATTATGCCAAATGGAATCTGTGGTTTATGTTGGTCAATAAAAGTAGTCTTGATGCTACTTGATTATGTTTGAGTGTGTTTTCAAAAATAGCTATGTTTGGCTCTTGACATGAACACTTATTTTTGGAAGATGGGTTGCGTGTTTGGTTGAGAACAATGTGAATTTTTTTCTATACTTTTATTAGGAATTAGGTAACTGGTAAAAAGTGGCTCTAAGTGTTTGTATGCGTGTACATGTGTCAGTTTACCATAGTGGCGGATCTATAGCCCAAAAAATTAGAAGCACCTCTAAAAAAATTTAGTTCGTGTCTCATCAAGTCAGCAATCGATTTTCCCGGCGTCATTGGGCTTATTACTTATATAAATGTGGGCTTGTTACTATTAATTTGATAATTATATAAATGTTACTTAGATAATTGATATAAATTTGGGCTTGTATTGGTGGTAGGCTCATTAATATTTTATGGGAGCGGAAATAACTGTTTGGTTGATTGACTATCACTAAACATTAACACTTGTTCTTTTTGTTTTGGGTCGAGTTGTTCTATTTGTTTCGGGCCGAGTCGCATCCTTCGGGTCTAGTTTTCAATTTTAGTGGATTGACTATTACTAAATATTAATATTAAGACTTGTTTTGTTTGTTTCAGGTCCGGTCGGGTCGAGTCGCATCCTTCGGGTCTTGTTTTTCAATTTTAGTCGGTTTCATCGTTTGTGACTTTGGTCCAAGCTCAAACACTACACAAACAGAAAAATGAAATCTCTTATATTTTAAAAAAAAAAGTTGTATGTGTGGCCATTAAACTTTTACATGAAAACTCTTAGTTTATGTTAAAATTTAGAGTGATTTTCCACATCCTTAGCTCCTCTTTTGTATTTACTCTTATGTTATTCTACAAACCTATAAATAGAGGCTTTGTATTTCATACTTATACGTCAATAAAATATCTATTTTTATCATTCTCTCTTTCTTATCTCTATATTGTTAATAGGCTAGTTGTTTACAACACGTTATCAGCACAAATTGCTTTTGAAGTTGGATTGTATTAACACAAGCCACCATGTCGAAAGAGTAAAACACAAAATTGTTGATCTGGTATGAAAACCCTTAATCGATTTAGTTTCATTTCCTCTTCTCTCTCGATTGTTGGTATGATAAAACTTGAAAATTAACTTACGCTTTTCTTGATATTTTTTATTGGTTAAGATTTAAGATGAAAATCATCATGAACAACATTGACATAATTCTTAATTAACCAGGATCATAATGTTATTACTTCTTTGTTTACTTTCCTATGTGTTAACGTGCCTGAATAGTTTTTTTTTTACAAACACCTG
This sequence comes from Scalesia atractyloides, assembly GCA_947069175.1. NCBI lineage: Eukaryota > Viridiplantae > Streptophyta > Magnoliopsida > Asterales > Asteraceae > Scalesia > Scalesia atractyloides. The sequence continues at coordinate 53,322,540 of CAMTDV010000016.1, read as the reverse complement.
CGAAAAAAAATTTTAAATGTGAGGAAAAGAAAGAAAAAGTAAACCAGAAACACAATAGTTTCTGATCGAGAAAAAAAATCTTTCTAGTTTTTCTAATTGATTATTTACTATTATTATCCTAGACAATATTGTAACTAATTTCTTACCCCTCTTGGTTACCACTCTTTTATCATTATATATTTTATTTGACGTCAAAGGAAGTTTTGGTACACTAAACTGAATAGGTATGTTTCATTAACGTCTGAAATGTTGCAGTATCTAGTGAAGTTATGCTTTCATTTAATTGTTATATATATATATATAACCATATTAATAAGCATATCCGAAAGACAATTTAAGATAATTTGTCACTTTACTTAAAATACCTTTAAAGCATGATGTATAAATGTTTTAATCACAATAATATCATATGTAATCTTACTTTCCAATATTACCCTTACTTCACTCAAGTTGAAATTGGATTTAGTTGGCGGTTCATTGATTTTGAAATTTGAATAACTTTCCACATGTCTGAGACAACTTTATCGATTGAAACAAGAGCCCAAGTTGATTCCCATTATCTGGAAGATTGAAGCCATTGTTTGGTAAGCTTGACTAGATCATAATCTATTTGGTATACCTCTAATGCATTCGCATCTGTAAACCGCTAACCTTTATTCTAAACCCTTGAATTTCTAGTGGTAGCAGACGATGACGGCGGGAAATTTTATGGTTCCGGTGACCCAAAATCCGGCACAATCGATGGTGTTCAAGAGATGGTAGAAGTAGATTCTAACTCCAGCGATGAAATAGATGCAATCTCCGTTCAGATCAAACAATACTACAAATCAGGTGTGATTCTAGCAACCCAACCTAGGGCTCCGACTAGATTTTGGTAATACGAACGGTAAAACTTCTAGATCTGGTCTGTTTATATGCAGTTTATAGAAATGATTTATTATTTTGCGTCGTTATTTGACATCTTTCAAAGAAATCCTAATTAGTTAAAATGGGACTTTCTTCTTCACTTTCCACTGATTTGAGACAAAAAATCACAGCTTTTGTCACCCCTGTTTTCGTATGGTGAAAGTTATCAACATTATATATTAAGTTTTCATCATTGTGGTCTGTTTTAAATCTGAATTTGATCTCAAATTTTATGATTACATAGGACATCCTTCAGTTTGTGTCAGCAAATCCATGAGATGGTGGGAAAATACATTTAAACCCAACTTGCTTGAGATCAATTAAGCACAAGAATATGTAGACACCTTATGAAATTCAGGGGAGAATCCCATATTTTTTCTATTCACTTGGTTGTGGTGGTTGTAAAGCTCTACACCCAAAGGTATGCACTTTCTAAAATCCCATTTTTACCCAAAATTTTTTGCTTTTAGTTGATTTACTTTTGGGTCAGTAATGAGATCTGTCAACTGGCTAAGTCAAGCTCTAAAGCAATTTTCCTCCAAGTGAACTCTGAAGAACTCAAGTCCAAGTGTCAATCTCTCCATATTCATGTTATATCATTTCTCAGATTCTACAAAGGTCATGAGGCCAGGATTTGCAGCTTTAGCTGCATTGTCATAAGGCCAAGATTTGCAGATTCTACAAAGGTACAATTCTAAAGGATTTTAGAAGACAAGAAAGAAATGAGCATCATGTTTTATAATGCAAAAATTGTGCTATGCAATTCTGATTACATGTTATATTCGTGTTGGTTTGACCTGAAAACTGACACGATATAACATGTAGTCATAATTGCATAGTACAATTTTTAAATAAGCATAATTGCTAAACCATTGGCCTGTGCTGGCTATGAAGAAAAAAATATATGTACATGGCTGGCATATGATTGGAGACTATCATTTCTAAACACTGAGTTATAGTTTTGATTGGTGTATATAGATATGATGTAAATTTAGTTTTTATTTTTTAATAATTTGTGTTCCCAATTTAAGTTGAGTGAACTTCCGAAGCTTATAATTTGGGTACACCTTGTAATTCTCACAATGATCTTCCAATATTTGGTGATTGTTGGTATAATTGCACTTCAGAAAAGGAAACTATAGATTTGTAAGTGGGGCTGATGAGAAAATTGCTATGGTTTATTAAAGTCCCATTATCTTTTCAAAAAACATTACATCTAAATGATCTGCAAGTTGACATTTAGGTTTTGGGTGCAAATATGTCTGCTCTTGGTCTATCTCAGAAACCCATTTATGTTCACGGTAAGCTTTAAAAACTTTTTTGAATTTGCATGCTATTTTGAAAGACTGAGACCTTGTCTTTTTCTATTTTGCAACCATGAGTGAGATGAGAGACAAAAGTGGCAATGAAGGCTTAGAGACACTTTAGAGTATCCCAGATGCAGTTCCATGAGTTTTGACTTAATTGCCAATTGAAGAAGAGTCCCCATAAACTTTATCATGGGAAAGATCATTTTTCACTAAGTTAAGAGCACCAAGGGAAGCTTGTGGCCTCATCTTGCGTGTTTATTACTGAGTCGCTGGTTGTCAAATCATGACAATGCAACAAATTGGGGGAAAGTCCGTACACGATTATGTAAGAGTTTCATTTAGTTTATAAGTTGATGTGTTGTGGTGTAAAGAAATACTAATTTGAATTCCACTAAATTAACTGACAATGTGCATAATTGTCGTTGCTTTACTTGGTAGGTCTCTGCATTCATCGAGATACATGACATTGTTGGTTTCGATAAAGGTGATCATGAAGGACATTGCCTTGGAAACAACTTCTTATCTCACATCGTGCTGTTGATGGAATATTTCATGTTTATCTTTTACGTAAGATTGCGCTTTTATACTTAAATATCATGCTGCTTAAAACCGAAGATCAAACCAATAGATGGTAGGTAACTGGCTCGGTCTTAGTTGTTTTATGGGTTAGGTCCGGTCAAGACTGAATATGAATATTTTAGGCTAATATGTTTCGCATTTTGGGTTTTAGCCGGGGCTGAATTCACCCCAAAATTAAGACTGAGAAACGAACTGGATATGCATAATTTTAATTAATTTGAGTTGCATATTGTTTTTAACAAATTCTTGCAGATTTCGAATTTCTTTCTGTTGTGGGAGCCAATAGACCATTGTAGTTAGTTAACTCGAGAGTCAAAGTCAAGATGAGCAAGTTGATTTTACTTGTATTTTAAGGCTCAGGTTGGTGTTTATTACCAAAAAGATTTTTGATGTTATATGCCCATCTTGAAGCATTAGAAAAGAAATTCAAGCAAAAAATGTGCTGGAATCGGGTCAAAACATCTGCCAGCATCTAAAACAGAAGCTTGTTTATGTGAAGTTGCCTTAAATATTGATTTGTAAATTCTGCTGCTACTTCAGAGTGAGAAAGAGTTTCTTGGTTGTTACTTTTACCCAAAGACTATCAATTACGTTGTATATGACCAAATATCTGCTAGAATGTATTTTCCCATCACATTATTCTTGATTCTCTTTATTTGAAGTAAAAGCATTTTTTAGTTGTATAGCACTTTAATTCCCAATCATTCCAGTCAAGTTTATGTGGATATATGATTGTACTGATATTTCTTATAATGGGTTAACTAAAAATGGGCATTGGGTATGTGATCTGCATTGGTGTTTAACTGGTTGGTTGTGATTTTGTAAGAGCATTATTATTGGTCTAATAAAGTCCTGTTAAATCGAAGGTTGGTTGCTAACAGGAGGTGATTTGAGTGCATACATGGTTGCATCTCGGTTGGCTATTGCAACTGCGCCACCTGCTTACGTGTTTAGCAGAGTCATTGGCTGGCAGGTGAGTTGGTATTTTCTTATATATTGATCAGTTCAAGCTATGCTTTATCTCATATAAACCAAGTGAGTTGGTTGAAATGTTCACTTTCAAAACTAAGTAATCTTTCTTTTTTGATATTTTGGTTTGAGACGTGCAACTTTTTTGTATTACAGGAACTTGATTTACATGACATTTCATTATTTGATGAAGAGTTTGGTAAGACATTGCAAAAATTGCAAGCGTTTGTTTGCCGGAAACAATACTTGGAGTCTATACATGACCAGAAGGAAATACTCAACTTAAGAAGCTCGAATCGTGTTTGAATCGGAGTTTCGATCGATTTTCAATTTGATTCGTTCAAATTTTTGAACTTTTCGAACAAGTTTTAGTGGAGTACGGATTGTTTTCGTGAACAAAATCAGTTTATATTGTTCATTATCACAGTTTAGATCTGGATTTGAGTTGAATTGTTATTCTTGGATAGAAATAGATCTAAAATAGGAAGTCGATGACAATTGTGGTTAAGTTGTATAAAATCAATAATAATAGTACAACATCCTGTTTCTGATCTTAAGTGCAGGTGTTACTCAACGACGGAGAAAGTCTGATATGAAGCAAGCAGATACGCTGTTTGTTGTCGAAAGACTAAACCTTAAAACCGTTTTCACATTATACTCTTAGTTAAACTATAGGGTATAAAATGGTAGAGGGGATGTGAATGGTCTGATATCCATATCTTGATGAAAGCACGATTTTAAGGTAACTGTAAAATTCTAATTATCCATTCAAAGTAAAAAGGGGTACATCAGAGGTTTAACAAAAGTTTAGGGTCTAAATGCAACTTTTTAAAATCATGCTTTGCTCATCGTCTTAAGTTGTTTAGGTGCATTATTTAATTAATGAAAAAAGTGCTGACAAAATCACGAATCTCTCATGAAAAAAACCTGAAACGTTCGAAATAGAAGGTTGGTGGCTGGTAGTTTACAGTTAGGGTTGAAATTTGTTTGTTTGACTTGAAATGAAGCTGCATCAAAGCTATTGTTGTTGTGATCTAAGAGATAAACTAGGCTGGAAATCACAGATTTCACACATCATCACTTCATTTATTTGCTGAGCATCACAATTAGGTATTTGCATCGCATTTATATAAAAGTTAGGCATGTGGCTTACAATATTAGAGCTTAGATTGATCTAGTTATTTTTTTATATATACAGCGTTTGTACAAGATTTTCTTTGTTTCCTATACTGAAGCATTGTACAAAGTATACGGAGATAATTGATAAAGTAACCGAAAACAAGCATCGCATTGTTAATTGTCGCCGCCGTCACCGGATCGCTATTGTGAATTAAAAGCATAACAGAAGGGCATAAGATGGTTGTGCTTATGGTTGTGCTTTTATTGGCTTGGCGCAGTTCGGTTTGTTTACATCCTTTTAAAACTCTTTAAATCCGCATGACCGGTTTTAAAGTACCTTAACCGAAAATTTAGATTTTATTTATAACCCAACTGAACTGAAACTTTTCATGCACACCCTTAGAATTACTAACAAGTATTTTGTTTTCCGTTGCATCGCGAATTTGGTTTTGGTTATGGCTCAAAATCGAACTGCCCCGTACATAGCCCTAAACTTACCAACCTAAGTGATATGTTTCCCGCCGCATCGTGCGGGTAAAAGACTAGTGTGTGTGTGTATATATATATTGTTATGGGTGGAATTTTATAACTCATATCCTGAAGATATATCCTGACTTTACATGTTAATTACAACGACTAGGATACTGAACCAGGATATTGGTAACATCCTGCGGGGGTATCCTACTCGTTACTAACGATTTACTTTGTATGCAAGGTACAAATGATTACAAGACTTGGTCTTCCTGAAGACTCGTTCACGGCAGTTAGAAGAAAGACGTTGGAAGCCTGAAGAGAGAGTCAACAACCGTCATAAGGGAATACTCGCAGCATCCCTAGAATATAGGATAGTTAGTTATCTTTATTTACTATTTAAAGGGGACTTGGATCAGCAGTAAGAAACAAAAAATCTCGTACACTTTCACTTTATAATTGCAGCAACAATCACAAACACTTACACAATTCGATCATTGTAACACTTAGAGCTGATCCAAACAGTATCCTGAAGTTGTATCCTGCTGTTTAATCAATAAGAAGAACGAGGCAGCTGGCGATTGTCAGCTCCCGAGGTTTTATGCCGGCGATCTAGATTGGTCAAGGGTATTCCTCGTACATCCTGTGTCAATTTCTACTTTTATCGCATTTACTTGTTATTTTGATATAGTTCATTATCCTGAGACTATATCTTGAAACTGTTTCCATAATCAAGCAACTTAACATATTATTGCAAATCACAATAGCACGCTACCTTACATACTAAGTTTGATCACTAAATTGTTTCGGTAATTTTTGACCAAAACATATATATATATATATATAATCCACAATTGGTTATTTTGAAACTACTCTAAAGATATTAATAATATAATTCTACTTGTGTATCAACCGACTCTTGAAAGATGTAGTTATGTGGTATGTATTATACATGAAATTATTTAAATTAGATTAGGAATGTGGTATGCCATAGTAGATCCATGTTATACATCTTTGTAAAAGCTAATAAATTAAGGTGTATTTCAGTTTTGGTTTTTGATTTGATCGATTTATTACTTGTGGGATAAATTGTTTCTATTACATTTTATGGTTAGTAATTAAATAGCCTTTTATCGTTGTTCTGTATTTTATACAAGGAATTACGTTGTTAGGGTTTGAAAGAGACATTACAAATTCTAAATCATTATGTGCTTTTAATTTACAAAATTCTTCCTCGGTGCCTGCGTCAAGCTCTGCTGCAACTGGTTCATTACCTTTTCCTCCTCTATCAGTCCAGACTTCTCAGATAAGGAGTGAAAGCCAAACAGCTCGGATGCTACTGCTGCTCAAAATGCTTCCAGATCCGGAGTTTCGGCAAGAACTCCGTTTTTTTTGCTTCTAATGATAAAATCTTATCTTTGTTTGGTAGTATACAGGATCAAATGAAGAAACAACAGGAAATAACCGACTCATGATGAAGGAAATACAACTCTTGAAATCCAACTGCAAGAGACGTGCTGAGGATATTGTTACCCCTTTGCAGCCCAGGATGCTGAACTTTAATTCAGCAGTATATACTGAGGATAATCAGGGCAATGTCGTACCAAACCATTCCCGGAGCAATGCTCCTGAAATACCCTCATCAGCCAGGATATCGGTTGTGAAGGGGCCAGGATACGCTCCAGGATAGGGCCAGAATCAACAGACTGGTAACTTATCTAATAATGTTAATACTCTTGCTACTAACAATGTTGGATCTTCGCAGGATACAAGTAACCTCAGCACTCTCCAGAGAGCTTCAGAAGCTGAAGGATATGATATCAAGTGTACCTGGGTAGTGCAGCTGTAACAACTCTCCAAAACACCCCAAACCGAGCAGAAACAACAAACCGGACACGCGAATCGAGACTCAGCACACAAAATGAAGAAAATGGATCTGGGCATCCTAGGCGCCACGTGACAGGAACCCGTGATCCTGGCGCGACGCGCGACAAACGTTAGACATGCATATATCGTTTTTGCCATGTGGCAAGCCTATACCCGTTACGAGGCTGACCTAGCCCTAGCTAGGCACCTCAGGCGCCACGCGAGAGCAGACACAGACTCCCACGCAACGCGCGGGAGAGGTTAAATTGGCCTATATAAGGCCATGCCTGGGATCGTTTTCGTTGCTCAGTTTCGATCGGAAAAATCAAACGTATACTCCCTCTACTCTCTGTTCTGTCAAAACCCCCTCCCCCTAAACCTGCGAAGCGCTGCCCGCTGTAAGTATCTTAACCCCCGATCACTAATTCGTTACCCTACCTGAGTTAGAACCCTCCAACTCATGTCAAGGTTCTGCCCGACTAAATACGTTGTGGTTCTATCTTGTGCTGTATGGTTATCCTACCTGATTGATTTAGGACCCACCGACGCATGTCAAGGCTCTGCCTGACTAAGCACGCCGGGGTTCTGTCTCGGTTGTATGGCTAAAAGTTACCTGGGTTAATTAACTAACGCATGTGCATTGTATGTTTTAAATAGAAATTCTAGGAAGTAATCAACAATTTTCAGCAGGAACTCCGTAGGAATACCTAAGTTTTCAAAGTGAGTACACTCTCTTTTAGTAAACCCTTTTATGAGTCACAATGTTGTAATTATGCTTAACAGTGATTGAGTATATGTATTCTACAATTACCGCCGGTATGTTGGGGTTTTGTATACGAAATTTGAATCCGTTACCTTTGGACAAATGGATTTTTGGCAATGGGTAACATGACCCACAAGTCAGGAGTGACAGTACTGATTGGGTAATGCTGTAGATATAAACATTGTAAATGCGGATGCTCTCAATAACTGTAAAGCTATAAAACTTGTTTTGATTATATTGGGATGTATTCACCAGTATTTCTTGCTGATAAAATATTTTTAAAACGCGTTTCAGGTAACTTAATGTGAAGCTAATAGAAGCCACCTGGAGAGAACTGAAGGCTTAGAAAAGTGGCTATAAAAGTTACCTAAATAAACGGAGTTTATGTTTTCCATAAGTCAGGGTTTATCCCTACAAATGTATTGTAATTGAAACTTGGGTTGTATCCCATTTTGTGTAATATAAAAGTTTGGTGTTTTGAAACTCTGATCAATTATTTCCTAACTATGATCCTGATGTTGTAATTCCGCTGCCAAATTAATAAACACCGGTACCACCAGCTTTGTGTCTCGCGGCTCCCGCTCCCGAGGTAGGGGTCGGGGGTTGCAACAACAGCCCATACTGGAAGTATCCCAGGATAGTCACAACATATCCCGCTTCGTTCGCCACATTTGTGATGCTGAAATCCCAAAGAGATTCCAAACTCCCAACATGAAGCTTTATGATGGGACAACGGATCCTGAAGAGCAGATTGCCCATTATAGGGAGAGGATGGAAGTGAATCCTATTCCATCGGATCTTAAAGAAGCATGTCTCTGCAAGGGCTTCAGCTCTACTCTGACAGGATCAGCCTTGAAGTGGCTCTTAAGCGTTCCACCTCATTCAATTACATCATTTGCTCATTTGGTTAATTTGTTTAACAGTCAGTTTTCTTGTAGTAGAAGCTTTGAAAAACTAACAAGTGACCTCTACAGGATAACACAGGGACATCAAGAATCCCTTAGGGATTACGTGAACAAATTTAGTAGGGAATCCCTGGATATCTCGAACCTTGATGTTGCTACGGCATACAAGCATTCAAGATGGGATTACAGAAGGATTCCCAATTTTATAAGGATCTTGTGATGAATCCTTGCATGAATCTGGATGAAGCTCGAAACAGGGCTCTAAGATATATCAGGCTTGAAGACGACAAGAAAATGCAAGAAAGGATGAATTCATCCTCAACATACAAATCAACAAACAGGAAATCGGAGTACTCATACAAACCATACCGCTCTAGGCCGTATAGTAAAAACGACAGCAAGAAAGTGAATGCTGTTGAGGATGAAGATGGCGAAGAATATCCTGAGTTATCTGAATACTGTTTTTCTGTTAATACTCCTGAACTAATATATGCCATGCAGGATTTAGGAGATAAAGCAATGTGGCATAGGAGGAACCAACAAAAGGCTGATTGGAAGGATAAGTCCAAGTGGTGCGCCTTCCATGAAGATTTTGGACATGTAACAGAATATTGTATAGCCCTGAGAAAGGAGATAAGCTATCTGCTAAGCAAAGGATACTTGAAAGATGTTATCGGCAGGAAGAAGAATAAGGGTCAGGATACTGACAAGGATCCTGAACAAGCAGCATCGCCTCCACCAGATGCCAAGATAATCAACTTCATATCCGGAGGATCCGATATATGTGGGACCTCTTATTCTGCCGCTAAAAGGCATGCCAAAGAGGCAAAGGCAGAAAGAGGGGATAAGCCAACAAGGATGACGATGCTTACGAATGACAAAGTCATAACATTCGGTAGTGACAACCGGGATAACATCTAGGATCCTCACCATGATGGTCTGGTAATTACCTTGTATATCGGTAACCGTTTTGTACGCAGGATACCGGTGGACAACGGGAGCTCGGTCAACATCATCCAGTTAGAGACCCTGAAAAGGATGAACATCCCAGTAATGGAGATTACCTCGAAATCCACCGTGCTTGTAGGGTTCAGTGGAGAAGCAAAGAATACTGTTGGAGAGATAAAACTACTTGTCTACGTTGAGGGAGTAAATTCTATGCTGCGATTTTGTGTCATGGATTCATTATCCTGCTACAATATTATATTAGGCAGGCCATGGATTCATGATATGAAAGCCGTGCCTTCCACTTATCATCAATGTGTCAAGATCCCTACTCCTTAGGGGGTAGTCAAAATGGAAAGCGACCAGCAAGAAGCAAAAGAATGCTATTCCTCTTCAATGAAGGCGACAACAAAATCCAGGGCATGATAGCAATTAAAGATACAAGCCCAGGATATCGTGGAAACTTCACAGCAGGATGTTAAGAAGATATCCTGGATCAAGATAATCCTGATATCTCGGTGCTTGTAGGGGCCAATATCCCTTAGGATATTGAGAGTCAACTTACTAACTTTTTGAAATGCAGGATGTCTACGTTTGCATGGAAACATGAAGACATGACAGGTATATCAAAAGATATTATAACTCATAAAATTGGAATTGACAGGTCTTTCAAGCCTATTCAGCAAAAGAGAAGGAAATTTGCTCCTGAAAGAAATGCGATTATACAAGAGGAGGTTGAAAGATTATTGAAGTCCAAAATGATTAGGGAAGTTAAGTTCTCTAAGTGGCTAGCAAACATAGTGGTGGTTCAAAAGAAGAATGAGAAATGGAGAGTTTGCGTAGATTACACAGATCTCAATAAAGCTTGTCCCAAAGACCCGTTCCCATTGCCTCATATAGATTCGATGGTGGATGCAACTGCTGGCCATGAATGCTGACCTTTATGGATGCATCTTCAGGATTCCAGCAAATCCAAATGGAGCCATCTGATCAGGAAGATACAGCATTCATGACACCTACAGGTATATACTGTTATACTGCCATGCCTTTTGGTTTAAAAAATGCAGGTGCCACATACCAGAGGCTGGTCAATATGATGTTCAAAGACAAACTGGGGGACACAATGGAGGTGTATATAGACGACATGGTGGTAAAATCCAAGAAAGCTGAGGATCATCTCCAGGATCTTGAATGTGCTTTCAATATCCTGGACCAGTATAATATGAAGCTGAATCCTGCTAAGTGTCACTTCGGAGTAGGAGCAGGAAAATTTCTAAGATATATGGTGACCAAGAGGGGAATAGAAGCAAGTCCAGAACAAATTAAAGCTGTCCTGGATCTCAAATCACCATCCAATATGAAGGATGTTCAAAGGCTAACAGGGAGAGTAGCGGCATTAAACAGGTTCATATCAAGATCCTCAGAAAAGTGCAAGGAATTCTATGACATCCTGAAGAAAAACAAAAAGTTTGAATGGGTAAAAGACATGAAGTTGCTTTGCAAGAGTTGAAGCAATATCTTTCAAGTACACCCCTGTTAATGAAGCCTGAGGATGGTGAACCCTTATCCCTGTATCTTACAGTATTAGGGAATGCAATAAGTGCTGTTTTGGTAAAGGATCACGAAGGTCAGCAGTATCCTGTTTATTATGTTAGTAAAAGTTTGTTAGATGCTGAAACCAAATACTCACATTTAGAAAAACTAATATTAGCTCTAGTAATGGCATCAACTAAGCTTAGACATTACTTTGAAACACATAGGATTCATGTTAAAACCAATTATCCTATTAAAAACGTACTTAGGAAGCCCGAAATGTCTGGTAGAATGGCTAAGTGGTCCGTAAAATTAAGTGCATATGATTTAATATATGAATCTAGAAATGCTATAAAATCTCAAGCTCTAGCAGACTTTGTAGCTTATTTTAGTAGTGATATTCAAAATGAAGCTGACCTAGAAGTACAACAACTAGGTGAGAATTCAGGATCTTGGATATTGTATACTGATGGTGCATCTAACGTAAGAGGTGTAGGATTAAGGATACTACTAAAATCGCCACAGGGTGACATATTACCACAGGCTATTAAATGTGAATTTCCTACTACTAATAATGAAGCTGAATATGAAGCCCTGATAGCAGGATTAGAATTGGCTAAGAATATGAACGTTAACTGTTTACAAGTGTATGCCGATTCCCTGTTAATTACTAACCATTCAATGGATCTTATGCAGTCAAAGGTGAAAAGTTAGCTGAGTATCTTGAAATTGTTAAAAAATTAGCAGGATACTTTGAAAATTTTACACTTGAACAGGTACCAAGAGAAGAAAATGCTACTGTCAGGATACCGGAAGGAGCTCAGATACCAATACTACATATCCTGTATCCTGCAATGGAACTTTTCAAGCCTCAGGATAAGGAAGTAGCAGGTATCCAATATCCTGGTGATGGATGTCCTGAAGAGGATCCTGAATCCTGGATGGCTCCAATCATGAAGTATCTACAAGAAGGAGATGTTCCAAAGGACGAGAATCCCAAAGCTTTCAGAATGAAGGTATCCCCTTTTACTATTATAAAGGATGTCTTGTATAAGAAATCCCTTGCAGGTCCATATCTGAGGTGCTTGGAAGATTTTGAAACCAAGGAGGTATTTCAGGATATACATGATGGAGATTGTGGCAACCGTCTAGGGGGCATAACTTTATTCTCGAAGGTGTTAAGACAGGATATTACTGGCCGACTATGAGAAAGGATGCTGCAGAGTATGCTAGAAAGTGTGATGCCTTTCAAAGACATGGCTATATACTGCATCAGCCTGCAGAACCATTATATCCTATCATATCCCCTTGGCCATTTATGAAGTGGGGGATGGATATAGTAGGAAAACTACCTAAGGCTCTGGGAGGAAAGGTATTCATGCTGGCAATGACGGATTATTTTTCCAAGTGGGTTGAAGCGGAAGCCTTTGCCCAAGTAAGGGATCAAGAAGTGGTATCTTTCATCAAAAGAATATCCTGACAAGGTTCGGGATACCGGCCGAGATAATTTGTGACAATGGCTCTCAATTCATCAGCAAAAGAACCACTAATTTTTGCAAAAGTTGGGGAATCAAAATGATCATATCAACACCAGTGCACCCTCAAGCTAATGGACAGGAAGAATCCTCAAACAAGATAATTGTCAATAATTTGAAGAAGAGATTAGGTGCTAAAAAAGGAAAATGGGCAAAAGAATTACCATTTGTACTATGGGCAGATAGAACAATAATGAAGAATGCTACTGGACAAACTCCATTCTCATTGGTGTTTGGGGCAGAAGCAGTGATTCAACAGAGATGGTGATACCTACTGCAAGATCAAGCCTACGGGATCCTGAAGTGAATCCTGAAGTCTTATATCAGGAAATAGACACCATAGATGAAATGAGGGATGCAACAAAGCTAAGGATGGCAGCATATCAGCAAAGGATAGCAAAGTCATACAACAAAAATTTAAGAACTAGGAGATTCCAAGTTGGAGATTAGGTATTGAGAAAATCGTTTCAGAATACGACTAATCCTGCTGATGGGTTAGCTCCAAAATGGGAAGGACCATACGAGATTGAGTCAGAATCAGGAAAAGGAGCATACCGGCTCAAGACCATGAAGGGAGATATGATACCAAGATCCTGGAATGCTATACATCTTAAGGCTTATTTCAAGTGAGTTTAGAATTTGATTTCCAACTCAGGATGGTATGAGTTCTATATCTTTTAAATATATATTTTTGGTTTGAGTTATTTTTCTTTGAAACCCAATACTGACTTAAGCATCGGAGGGGTGTTAGACAAGCTAACACCCACCTTAGTTTAAAGGTGTTTTGTAGGATATGCTTCAAGATACTTGCTCAAGATGAATCGAAAGATTAGAGGATTGGCCCCCTCTCTCATGTTTAAGGGTTCAGATCCCTTCACAGGTTTAAAGGAATTTACCTTTCTTCTGAATTGGGTTTAAACACCCTGCCTGGAGCGCAAGTATCCGGGTATGGTTCAAGATGGCGGGACCAATTCATGTAAAAGTGGCTGACAATTTCGTTATTGTTGGCTATATCCCGGATCCTTACGGTATATGAGGATTGATCACCCTCTCTCGCGAAAGGGTATTTTCATACTCTCTAAGTTTTAAAGGTTTTCACCTTTCTAAGTCTTGGAGTTTCTACACTCCCGCCTGTAGCACACGAAAACAAGGGTTTAACCCCAGGATACCAAGGGTTTAATCCCAGGATACTAAGGGTTTATCCCCAGGATACTAAGGGTTTGTCCCCAGTGAAACTATAGTTTCCGAAAGATTTCATAAATGTGATCATGATCACACACATTCTTTCATGGAGGAAACGTTACAAAATTCGATCATCAAGTGAAGGGATACTCAAGTATGTCATATACTGATGCAATATCCTGCACGGACAGGGGACATCCATGCTGGAGACATTGCAAAGGATTCAAAGGTTGGAATTGAAGTTATTGCACAAGTATTTCTGGTATGGTTTTTATTTTTCAAAGATTGAAAGCCTTGTCTACATAATCCAAATTTCATATTATTCAACCGAGTTTCTGTCTAACATTTTGATTAAAGGTAACAAAAATGTTGAACATTTCATCAGTATCATGACCAGGGTATTCGGTCAGGATATCCGAAACATGTTTTTCAGAATAATAAAATAACAACATCGGATAAGGCTAAAAGGTTAGTTTATTATTAACATTCCAAAATGTCACATTCCTGGCTTCGTCTTAAAGCAAGACCCATCCACAAAGAATGTGATAGGGTCTAAAAGTATATAAACAATGATGACCAAAGGCTTCGTCTGGAAACCCAGGATCCCTCTACCTTAGGTCATCAGAAAATACTAATGTTTAAAGTGCAGGAAATATAACTCGTTCAAGTGTAGGAAAAGTAAAATTGTTTAAGGGATCACAGACCATTCAAATTAAAAAGTGGGCTTCGGCCTAAGCAAGAATATCCATCATCGCCCACTTCACTGCCATTATGCTGCAGCACCTTCAGCAGCATCCTTGGCAGCATCACTTCCCACATCTTTACCATCACCACCAGCCTCGCCACCGACATCCGCTCTAGCATCAGCCCCAGGATCCTTTTCAGCCTCAACCGCCACCTCAGTCGCCTTGGAAGACAACCGTTGGCTTGGCAGGATATTCCATAGGATTGCCGCCGAGATCCTTCAATTTCGCCTCCCAAGCAGTAATATTCCAGGCAGGGCATTCAAAGCCCGCAGCTTTGGCTTCATACGCCATTTTCAGCCTGGCTTGGAGGAAGGAAATCACGACAGAACCTTTGAGACCTTCCCGGTATGAGACCATATCTTGCTCATCCTGGGCTTGTGCAGCATCCAGTTTGGCCTGAGCATCCGAAGTAGCTTTCTCGAGAGCGGCCTTATCATCCTGGGAGACCTTTTTCAGTTTGTCCTCGTAAAAGCAGGTCCTGGTGGCAGTCGTTGTCCTCAGCTCCTCGACGGTTGTCTCTGCTTTTTTGGCCCTTGCTTCATGAAAAAACGGCTGTCCCATAAGCTTCCTCGTACACGGCCAACAGATGGTTTAGACCCTACAAAGCCGGACACAGGTATCAATATATATGTTCGGGATATCACTTTAGTATATACTTGCCGGATACAGGATCAAGATATTTACCTGGCCAATCAGACCGCTGGACTCTGCGAACCTAAGGTTCTCATAAACGGAGACTTTAGCAGATGCAGCGGGAGAGTCTGTCTCCTTTCTCTTTTCAGAACTAGAAGCCCAGGGCTTTGAGGATGAGGAAGGCTTAGGAACAACGGCTGGCTTGGAGCTTTAAGAGGGCTTCGATACGAAGGAGGGCTTGGAGCTGGGTTCCTTCTTCACTTTGACAGGGCCAGAGTAACTGTCGAGTTCATCGAGATCAAAAACTTCAGGCATTTTGGTTGGGTCTGCATAAAAGGGGGAACTCTCAACTCTTCTATACTCTTGTAGCTTAATTAATTGAACATACGTAGGAATATGTAATATAGGTACTCTTGCCAGACATGTTGGAGCTTGAATGTTGGCTTAAACTTGTAGAGAGTACAGAAAAACTTCTCTCGCTTTCCGGTAGCTGGTAGATGGTGTTGATTCTTTCTTCCGATTCTGCGGATGGAGGGGCCCGTTCCTTGAGATTCACTACAACAAAAAGAAATAAAGATGTCAGTTTAGGATGTAAGGTCAGGATACATTTTGGGATATTCCTAAAACCCTAAATCCTACCAGCAGTCAACCATTTCATAGGAAGATCAACACCCTTGTCAATGGAGTCCCTTTTTACAAAGAAGAACTTCCGTTTCCACTCATCCTCATTTTTGGTTTCCTTAAGAATGAGGGGGTATTTGGAGGTTGAGAAAATAAGGAATCGGCTAGAACCATGGGATCATAGACGGTAAGCAATGGCTATATCTTTGACACATAACTCAGGGATATGATGAGTTTTGATCCGGTCCAGCACCGCTAGCACCCTCCAAACCATGGGCATGGTTTGGATGAAACTAAGGTCGGTAAGGTGAAAAAAGCACATGATGAAGTCCGAGAAAGGATATTGAAGTCTAATAGAAAAGGGATAGAACAAGAAACAGACCCACTCAGTAGAAGATACATCTGATCGGAGGTTCCGATCAAACGGATAGATAATCGCTCCGTAGGGAAGGCACCTGAGGCTCTTAGAGCGGCAATGTCAGCGTTGTCGACGGAACAGATCTCCTTGAGGGATCTTTGAGTAGACTTTGCTCAACGAAGGTTGGAACGGAGTCACCGGTGTGCGATCGTGTTCGAGTAGCCATGGGGGAATCGAGAGCAGAAAAGAGAAAAAAGAGAGAAGGGAGAGAAGAAGTTACCTGAATTCTTGAGATTATTGTGATAAGTATTCGGGAAAGAAGGGAAGATATAAGCAAGAGATAGATAACAATGAGTAAAAATCGCATGGGAAGTTGCACCGTGTCACATCATATCTACATCTCAATAAGTGCCTCGATCGATGCAAGGAAAAATACAACCGTTTGGACCCCAGGATCCCAACAGCTATATTTTTGGGGACAATTGTTATGGGTGGAATTTTCTAACTCATATCCTGAAGATATATCCTGACTTTACACGTTAATTACAGTGACCAGGATACTGAACCAGGATATTGGTAACATCCTGCGGGAGTATCCTACTCGTTACTAACGGTTTACTTTGTATGCAAGGTACAAATGATTACAAGACTTGGTCTTCCTGAAGACTCATTCACGACAGTTAGAAGAAAGACGTTGGAAGCCTGAAGAGAGAGTCGACAACGGTCATAAGGGAATATTCGCAGCATCCCTAGAATATAGGATAGTTAGTTATCTTTGTTTACTATTTAAAGGGGACTTGGATCAGCAGTAAGACATAAAAAATATCGTATACTTTCACTTTCTAATTGCAGTAACAATCACAGACACTCACAACATTTACACAATTCGATCATTGTAACACTTAGAGCTGATCCAAGCAGTATCTCGAAGTTGTATCCTGCTGTTTAATCAATAAGAAGAACAAGGCAGCTGGCGATTGTCAGCTCCCGAGGTTTTATGCCGGCGATCTAGATTGGTCAAGGGCTTTCCTCGTACATCCTGTGTCAATTTCTACTTTTATCGCATTTACTTGTTATTTGATATAGTTCATTATCCTGAGACTATATCTTGAAACTGTTTTTGTTAGGATCTGAGTTTGAATTACTTGTAGTTTTTTGTTTCAAAAATGGAAAATGATTGAGTTTTAAAAGAGATTTGCAGCGGAAATAAATGGAAAACTTTTACTATAAGTAACGGTCGTTTGTTTTCATCATCAACATGCTTTCAAGTTGGTAAACTTGCATGTGACTCACAAACTCACCCTCAGCTTTTGCAATTGAAGTTTGGTAGTAAGAAAATGCAGAGAAGATGATATGCGAAAGTTGATCTTTTGATAGACGAATTAAACTGTTACACAAGTTACCTATTTATACTAAACTATCTAACCACTGGGCATCTTTGATGACGTCAGGGTTGATAGTGACAGGAAACTATATGTAACTAACTACAAACACTGCTAATACTAACTATCAGTGCTTAGCACTGTTACATTGATTATCTATCTAATGACTAAGCTCTGATCCTTGTAACTCTGGCAGACCTTTGCAACTTTGTCAAATCAGATGATAGAAGAGCAGTCTTTAGGGAAAGCAGTGTATATACAACAGAGGTTGTAACCTCTGATAGTTTAACCAAAGCTTGGATAGTGTTATTTGGCTTTGTATCATCTGTTCCTTTCATAGGGTTCAATCCCAACAATCTCCCCCTGGAACAGATGATGCCAAAAACACTTTATTCTTGGTCTTTATTCCTCAGGAAGAAATCTCTTATTTGACCTTTGAACTGAAGTTCAAAGTTAAGAGATTCTATGTCATCAACATCCTTCTCCAGTTCTAAACATAATAACTCTTGGAAGTCTTCTACTGTAAGCTGATAAGCAGCTTCTATAGATAGTTTAGTGGCATTACCATCAGACTTGAGCAGTGTCAATTCATGGGTATCTTTGTCGACCTTCCACTTTAGAATTTTTGGGTCTGAAGGTTTTCTTGAAGGAGCTTTTATTGCTGAGGATTGAGAAGGAGCTATTTGTGACAAATCTTTAGCCAGCTTGGCACTTAAATCATCAGTTGGATAATCAATCATATTCTTTATACCTTCTTTGATGAATGTATCCTCAAACTCTTTGTCAGTCTTTGCAGACATCTCCCTTTGCCTTTTTCTGTGTAATAGGGCAAGTGTGGAATGGGCAGATGTTGTGGTGGACTTTTTGGAGAGTTGGGCTTTGAGAATAGCATCTTCTTTTGAATAATCAGGCTTAGGAGGCAGGGATGGATCCTTTTTCCTCCTTTCTTCCAAATTTTTGTAAGTGTCTAACACCCTAACCTCACCCCATCTCATCACTTGGTTCTTTGAACCATAATGATTCTGAATTAGTTCGTTCTTCATTCTCTTCAACTTTAAGTCTCTTTCAGGCATATCTTTCTTGTGTAAATCCCAGTTGGGAGGAGTTGGCTTTTTAAGAGGATCTTTCAACATTTCTTGCATTCTGTTAATTTCTTCTCTCAGCTCATCTAAGCTCCAATCCCTGAACTGTGCCCTTGTTGCCTTATACTTCATGTTCTCCATGATATACTCAATGAGTTCACTTTTGACCAACTTATTTTCCCTTTCTGAACTCTGGTTGCTCAGGTTCTTGACAAAGTTTTGTAAAATGCTGGCTTTACTTAATTGAAAGGACATGGCAATCTGTATTTCTCTATCATCTTTACCAGCTGATTCTCTTTTGGCAATATCCTCTGCTTGCTTTCGTTTCAATTCCAGGTAATCATCAACCTTTGCAGGTCTTGGATAGCCATTAAGGGATAGGATTGTTCTTTTGTCAGGGTCATCCTCTGAAAAGAAACTTAGGATCTCTTCCCTGACTGCTGGTAAATCAAGAGGATACAACTTTGCTGCAGGAGTAATTTCAAGAGTTGAAGATGTTGTAAGCACTGATGTGGAGGTCATTGGTTGTGATGATAGTGGAAGAGGTGCATGAATCTCATCATCATTTATCACTTTTGTGATCTTTCTCCTTTTAAAACTCAAGATGGGTGATGGTGGTAGTGGCATTTTTGGTGGTGTGGATAATGGGTGTGTTGAAATGGGAAAAGTGACCATGGCATTGATAAATCAACATTTGATGCAACCTCTACTGTGTCAACAGATGTTAACACAACAGATGTTGTAACATCTGTTGTTTTGGATGTGCATTTTTGGGAAGCAGAGGTTTTGATGGTTGGATTAGTTCAGGCTTAGTTTTAGGAGGTGTGGTTATTGGTTGCCTAGCTTTTCTAGCAGGTATCCTCTTTGATGAAGTACCAACCTCTCCTTTTTCTTTTTGTTGTTCAATCTTTTTCTCAACCAACACTCTGCTCTCCTTGATCACTGTCTTCTTGTGACTAGCCCTTGCCTTGGCCACAGTTTCATCAGTTAAATCTATCTTCTTTGAAGCATCAGGCCTTGGAATATTTAAAGTAGGTCTGGCCTTATCATTATCTATTTTTAGCTTTTTGTTTCCCAAAGGTTTCTCCCCTTTTTAGCTTCATCTGTTGTAACAAAGATAATCGTTGGAGGTGCATGGCCAGTTGTTGTGAGTAGATGAGCTTTGATGGCTTTAATGTCTGCTGCAGTGTCTTGATACCTTGATTCAACCATGTTTCTAACATCATTCATCTGGTGCTTGTGTTGTAGATCCAAATAATGTTGTTGATGTTGAAACAGAGGGTTAAGAGCTTCTTTGAGATTAGCAGTGGATAGAACAGAGGGTTGACTTTTTGTAGCTATCATCTGCTTCAGTAAACTTTTGATTTCATCAACAGAATTTTCTATCCTTGTCACTCTCTTCGTCAAATCCTGGTATTTTAGCTCATCACCTAATTGAATAGGATCATCTGAACTCCTACCTGAAGTGGTAGTTGTATCTATGGTATCATTAGCAGTGGTTTTAGTACCAGCTTCAACCATAGATGCCCCTTTGTCTTGGAACAAGGGACTTCCCACAACAGAGGTAACAGTTGTTACCTCAACAGTGGTTGCCTTCAACCAAGTCTTAGTAATGAAACCACTGTCCAACCGAGAACTTGGGAGTTCAGAATTGTAGTGGCTACTTGAGTTGAACTATCACCAAGGGTTACATGTAACCCAAGGGATGTAGCCTCTTCATGTGCTGATGGGCTAGCAACGAATAAAGAGTCAGACCCAGCCTCTTGATGAACTATATTCTCAGTAATAGGTTGTTGAGAAGTGTTGGTTTGTGTCTGGTCTAATTCAATTGCATTCAGCAATGGTAAAATAGTAGGTGGAAGTGTAGTCATTGGTGAAGGTGGCTGTGTAGAAAGCGACAGTGCCCTGGGAGAGGGGCTGTGGAAGATAGAACCAAGTGGATCTAGAGCTTCATAATTTGGTGTCCCTGTGTCTACAACCTTTACCTTTTGTGAGGAAGAAGGAGGAGTTTCAAAGCCGGTTGGAGATCTTTGAACCATCTGCTGTGAAGAAGTAGCAGCAGTGGTTTGTGACTTTGGTGTTGTCACTGGGTTAACCCCTGGGATCTCATCTTCAAGAGGACCCTTTTTGGGTTTGGTGGGCTTTTTGGTAAGTGTTTTGGTTTTCTTTTTGAGGATTTTTGGTGTGGGATTCAGAGCAGCGGTTGTGGTGCCCTGAGCACCAAGAGCAATGGGCTCAGTAGCAAGAGGTTGAGTTTGAACATTTTGTTCAGGTAAAACTTGCTCAGCCTCCTCTACTTGTGTTTTCGTAACTTTATCTTGGTTTGTTATTCTGGTGAAGGTTTCATGAGTGAGGCAGCCTGGTTTAGTCACAACACCTATTTTACTTTTAGGACCTTTGATTTGATCTTGTAAGTAAACACTCAGAAAACGTGGATGAATCAAAAAAGCTTTTCTTTTTGCAATATTTTGAAAATTATTCACAACATCATTGAACTGTATCTGGGAATAGTTAAAATATGTGTCAGTTAAAATTGCATACCCCAAATATTGCATGTTCAATGGAATTTCATTGAAAGTAGTGGTTTTTGCTGAGAGACAAGTTAGAATTGTGTGAAAAAAAATCTCATCTCAGCAGGAAAGTTAGGTTTAAAGATGGTCATACCTTTCATCTGGCCTACATAACCTCTTTCCAGAAACTCTGCTTGGATCTCATTTTGGGGAAATGATACAGGATGTTCTATGTCATTTAACTTGAAACTTGAGAGATCGATTGGGGGCTAATTTGCATCAACACTCCCCTACTCTTGAGATTATTATATAAGGAACACCAGCAGCAGTTGAGTGAACCTTAGCATTATTCCAGAAGTCACGAAGAGAATCAATGTAAATTAGGGCTTTGACTTCTAACATGTGCTTGAATTTTGACTTTTGCAAAATTCGAATCATCGGATGATAGCGAGTATTTGCGTTGTTTGCTTCAAGTATGGCGGTTAATTATGTGGGGTTTTGAGTATGAGAGTGTAGGATGGAAGTGCTTGTGTGGATTTCTTCGAAGATTATGATTTGGGAGCCATGGTGTTAGAGAGAAAAACTGTTTTGAGATTTTTAATCGACACAGTTTAGGGTAAACACTAGTGAGGGATAAAATAGGGTTTTTATAGGGTTTTGAAAAGTGACGATTACATGGCATCTGTTGCAAGATCTGATGCCTAACATCTGGCCTCGTGTAACCTCTGATGAGAAAAGTACTGATTTTTACACTATCCGTGGATAGCTATCAGTGTTTTGAAAAAGTGGTGAAAATGGAAGTCAAAGGATACACTTTAACAGTGGATAAGATTTTGAAGCCTATCAGAGGTTTTGAGCAAACATATGTTATGAGCAGACTTTTAAAGATTTATTGAAAAATTTCAACTTTAACTATTTTTAAGGATGAGTTTTTGATTTTCTGAACACCTTTTGATGCTATGTACGCATGGATTTACAAGAAAGTTTGTTTTCAATCCATGTTTAGCATTCCAATTCTTGAGATCAAGTTTTCAAAGGTAGATGTATCCAATGCCTTGGTTAAAACATCTGCCAACTAATCTGAAGTATGGACATGATGCAAAGAAATCAAACCTTTTTCATAACAATCTCTCACAAAATGATGTCTGATGTCAATGTGCTTTGTAGTTGAATGAGAAACTGGATTTTTAATGATGTTTTCAGCAACTTGACTGTCCAATCTGAGTGGAGTCTTTAGTGCAGTTACACCAAAATCCAGCAACTGGTTTTGAAGCCACAAGAGTTAAGCAGTGTAGCTAGCAACAACAATATACTCTGCCTCAGCAGTGGATGTTGAAACTGCAACCTGCTTTTTGCTTTGCCAAGATGCTAGACAATCACCTAGGAATTGGCATCCTCCTGATGTGGACTTCCTTGTAGTTTTGCACCTAGCAAAGTTACTATCTGAAAAACCTGAAAGCTCAATATTCCCATTAGCTGGATACCAGATACCAAGTGTGGGAGCACCTTTTATGTATCTGAATATCCTTTTTACAACAATAAGATCAGACTTTCTAGGTAATGCCTGTGATCTGGCACAAACACATGTTGCAAACATGATGTCTGGCCTTGATGTAGTTAGGTACAATAAAGACCCAATCATGCTTCTATAAAGAGTTTGATCAACAAGGTCCTCTTTACCATCAATGGTGACTAGCTTGGTGGTTGCCATGGGTGTGCTACATGGTTTACAATCATCTATATCAAACTTTTTAAGCAGTTCTTTCACATACTTGTTTTGATGGATAAATGTACCATTTTGCAATTGTTTAACTTGGAGACCAAGAAAACATTGGAGCTCACCCATTGCACTCATCTCAAACTCTGCTACCATGAGTTTTCGAAACTCTTCACACATAGCAGTGCTTGTGGATCCAAAAATGATGTCATCCACATAAATTTGGACAAGCATCAAATCTTTTCCTTTCCATTTTAAGAAAAGGGTTTTATCTATTTTACCTCTAGTAAACCCTATGGATAAGAGAAAAGTGGATAGAGTTTCATACCAGGCTCTTGGTGCTTGCTTCAAGCCATACAATGCTTGTGAGCTTGTAGACACGATCAGGATGGAATGCATCTTCAAAACCTGGAGGTTGACAGACATACACCTCTTCTTTGATGTTTCCATACAGAAATGCACTCTTTATATCCATTTGATACACCTTTATGTTGTGGTTAGCAGCAAAAGCTAAGAACAGGCGAATTGCTTCCAACCTTGCTATAGGAGCAAAAGTCTCATCATAGTCTATACCTTCTTCCTGTCTGTAGCCTTGAACCACGAGCCTTGCTTTGTTTTTGACAACAATACCCCTTTCATCAGTTTTGTTCTTGAAGACCCACTTTGTGCCAATTGGACTTACATCTTTTGGTAGTGGCACAAGCTCCCAAACTTGTTGTCTCTTGAACTGAAGGAGTTCTTCTTGCATGGCTTCTACCTAGCTGTTGTCTTTCAGTGCCTCTTGGTACTTGATTGGCTGTGTGAGTGATAGAAAACCAGCAAAAAGACAAATATTTTGGGATTGGCTCCGTGTGAGCACCCCAGATTTGATGTTGCCATCTGCTGGATGGCTTTTGAGATAAATCAAATCACCTTGGTACGGAACAATAGCATTTTGAGGTGATGGCTGCAAATGTGTATCATCTGAGCTAACCTCTGCTGGTGAATTTGAAGTATCAGCCACTGATGTAAATAGAGGTGGTGGTATTGGGGGTATAGAGGTAACATTCTGATGATTTTTGTGCCCAAATGTAGGACTTTTATCAATAGATGTTTGATTTTGTGAACTGGCAGAGGTTTGAGTATCAAACACTGTTGACCCAGAAGTGGCAGAGTTTACACAAGAGCTTGTGGCACCTGATCCTCTATTGGAAGAATTGACTTTTGTTTGTGGAAGCACACAATCATATTCTTGATCTTGATCTTCTCTAGATGATTGTGGTGTACCTGCATTGCCTAGCTTGATAGAAACATCAACAAATGTGAATTTATCTAAATCAAAAAGCTCTGCAGGATTTGCTGGGATTTTCAGTGATGAAAGTTCATTGAACTTCACATTCAAAGTTTCTTCAACACACTTGGTCCTAGAGTTAAAAACTCTATAGGCTTTAGTAGTGGTTGAGTATCCCAGAAAATAACCACAGTCAATTTTGGCTGCAAACTTAGATATAGAATCTTTTAAGTTCAAAATGAAGCATGGATAACCAAAAACTTTAAAATAGGAAATCAGAGGTTTGATTTTATACAAAATCTCATAGACAGTCTTTTGATGCCTGGGGTTAATCAAACTCTGTTTTGGACATAGCAAGCAGTGTTTACAGCCTCTGCCCAGAAAGACAAGGGTAAACCAGAGTCTGCAAGAATAGTTCTTGCTGAATCAATTAAAGTTCTATTTTTCCTTTAAACTACCGCATTTTGCTCTAGAGTTCTTGGAATGCTATATTGTCTAACAATTCCTTTTGACTCACAAAAAGCACCCAACTCCCTATTTTTAAACTCTATTCCATTGTCACTCCTAAGGATTTTTACTGGAAGATCAAATTGCTTTTCTACTTGTTTAACAAAGTTTTGCAAAATGAATGCCGTTTCATCCTTAGAGTGGAGAAAGAAAGTCCATGTAAACCTAGAGAAATTATCAACTATCACTAGGCAATACCTTTTGTGTTGTAAGCTCATGATTTGCACTGGGCCAAACATGTCCATGTGAGCAATTGTAAACACTGGCTTGTTTTGGACTCTTCAATTGATTTGAAAGAACTTTTATGTTGTTTTCCTTTTAAGCAGGAAACACAATGTTCTTCATAGGAAAATTGCTTGTGAGGCAAACCTCTTACAAGACTTTGTTTTGAGTGTGGTGATAGTTTTAAGATTTGTGTGTCCAACTCTTCAATGCCATAACTCAGTCTCTTTGCTAGAAGCAACTGAGAATAAGCATGTTCCAGACATAGGATTATCTTTTAGCATATCTACCACATACACATTCCCACTTCTGTGTGCAGTGACTTGTGCTTTACTCTCAGCAATGATTTGATCAATATTTTTAACAACCTCTGGTCCCACAATTTGACAAGTTTTCTTAGTGAAGAAGGATCCATACCCTCTGTCACTCATTTGTGAGACACTCAGCAGGTTAAATTTAAATTGTCAATTAAATTCACATTTTCAAACTTAAGTTTACCAGCCAGAACCGACCCAGACCCTAAAACCTTTCCATTTGAGTTATTACCAAAAGATATATCACCCCCCATGAGCCATGAAGTCCTTGAGAAGGGCTCTACATCCTGTCATGTGCCTGGAACCTCCACTATCTACATACCATAAGCTATCAAGGCAAGTAGAGGGTCTCTGCACATCAAGCAAATAGATCAGCTAAGATAGGTCTCCAAAGCCAAAATGGCTTTGGATGGGGTCACAGATGGTCCAGCCTCAAGTCTAGGACAATGGTTAGTGGTTTGGATATTTTCTCGTAACATCGGCTCTTGACCATTTCCTATCAGATGATTGTATCCATAGGGATGCTTATTCAGTCTTTGCTTTGAAGGCTTTTTGTATCATTCATAAGTAAGAGGAACCCTTTTATAGGCTGGTTGGCCATACCCTCTTGGAAATAAGTTTGATGGTGGGGCATCTGTCACTTGCACCTCTCTAGGAACAGAGGTTTTGTTTAAAGCTTTTGTAACAGATGTTTCAGTTGGTTCAAAACTCTGCTTAGATTTATTTCCAACAGAACTTGAACCTTCTCTTTCTAGTGCTTTTGCCTTGATCTCTTTTACCTTTTGCTCATAGTTTTTGAGATAGGCACACTCTTGAGTTAAGTGATTTGTTTTGTTGCAGATGGTGCATCTTGAAGAATTTTTGATAACACAAGTTTTGTTAATGTCATAGGCTTTTAAAAGAAAACAATCTGCAGTCACATGATTTCTTTTTCCACAAAATTCACAAAACAAGTTTTTAATCTTTACTCTTCTTTTCCTATCAGACTTTTTATCAGCAGTGGTTGTAACCTCTACTGGTACATCTTTGATAGGGATCACCAGTGCTTTTGGGGCTTTAATACCATCAGAGGTTGTAAAGTCCATTGGCTTAAAGTTTTCTAAAATATCACATTCATCTGACCAGGTTGGTTTAAACTGATATTTTTCAATTTCTGTATCTTTTGTTGAAACCTCTGGTTTTTCTAAAACAATTTTGTTTCCAGCTTTATCTGTGATTTTTATTTCTTCACCAGCCAAATTTGTAGGGACTATTTCAACAAACTCAGAATCAATTTCAGCAACATTTTTCTCATTTTGGTCATAGGTTCTAAAACCTACACCAAACTTAATGTTGCTCTTGATCTGAGCATCAAGCATAATCTCATAACCTTTACAGGACTCAACCAATTTTTCATAAGTGATTTGGGTTTCTTCTAACTCCTTTTTACACACTTGGTATTTTTCTACCATAGTTTGGAGTTGGTCCTTGGTTATGCTTGATTCATGTCTCAGGCTACTCATTTCAGAATCTTTTTCACTTAACTTTGATTTTAACTCTTTAATCAGTTTTTCAAAATTAAGTTCATCTTCTAAAATTTTGTTCCTTAGGTTTTCATTCACCTGCTTAATGTTTGCAAAAGCAATGATGCATTTGTCAGAACATAGATCTTTAAGGATCTGAGGTGATACCTTTGTAGCAGCCATGAGAGCACAATCACACTCATCTTCACACACATCAACATTCCATGGGTCAGCAGGAGAGTTCTTTTCCTTATCAACAACATTTTTCTTTTCTTCACTTGAAACCACTGTTTCATCATAAACTTGAACTTCATCAGTTTTTGACACTAACTCCACAGATTCAACCTTCAGCAATTGTCTCTAAGGCCATTAAACAAAATTCTTGTTTAACATCATTTTTGGCCATTAAAGCAAAGTTCTCATCAGTCAAATCCTCAGGCAAGCTACTTCAGTCAACATAACTTTGTGTGAAAAAGCTCTGTTGACCAACCTCTGCTGGACTAGCAGTGGTTTGAGCAGGTTGTGTGACAATGGGTACTTGTTGTACATGCACTTGAGGATGTGATGGTGCCTGAACATATTGAATTTGTGGAGAAGTGGATTGAACATAATGCACTGGAACAGTAGTAGCAGGATGTGCAAAGTGGGCACTGTTTTGAACATGTTGAGCATGGGTATATTGGGAATAATGAGCAGTGTTTTGTGTGTGCCGAGGTCTAGGGCCAGGATGAGTCACTATTGGTCCAGAATTTTGAGACCTGCATTCTCTGGCAAAGTGTCCTAACCTATTACACTTATAACACTTGTCTTTTGATTTATCCAGCCCAACCTTCAATCCCCCATGCAATCCTGGGAATTTCCTACCGGTTCACTTATAGAATTTACTAGCCCTAACTCTCAATAGGGCCAATTGGTGCAAAATATCCATTTCTTCAAGATCAGAAGGTTCAAAATGTTGCAAGTCATTCAACTCAAAGGATAGATTATCAAAGGTTTGGCTTTCCCCACTAGCAGTGAAAGCATAGTTGGGTGCATATGTTTCAGATCTAAAGTTCCCACCAGAAGTAATATCTATATAGTGATCATAACTTTGGTCCTTACTGCTGCCAGATCCTTCTTCTTGGCCAAAAAGAGCTGTATTAACCAATTAGTAATCATCAGTCATTTTTCCAGAATCTTGCAACTTCTTTTTCTGGTTTAACTCTCTCTCATAAGTGAGGAGTATCCCATGAAGTTGTGTCAACGACATTTCTTTAAACCCAACAGACTTTCGTGTTACATAAGCTGCAGTCTCCCACTTATCTGGTAACGATCTAAGGAAACGACTATTGACAGTCGAATTAGGAAAAACCACGTTAACCAGTCTAAGTTCACTGATGAGACAGCTGTAACGTTCGAACTGTTGTGTTAGAGACTCTCCTTTCAAGTGACAAAATGTTTCATACTGCTGATTTAGAACTTCTCTGTTACTTTCATTCACTTCCTCAATCCCACCGAATTGCTCTTTCAGTGCATCCCATAACTCCTTTGCACTATTGCAATGGAGTAGACCAGCATAAATCTCATTGGGTAAGGCCGAAGCAATTATGCTAAATGCCTTAGCATCCAATTCAATTTTCTGGAAATCCTGCTCCGAAAAGTTTTCATGATTTTTTGGCACTTGTTTAGTTGGATCCTCTGTGCTTGGAACCATCGGAACTTGAGGTCCAAAAGCAACAGATCTCCAGCAACCGGTGTTTTGCGGAGCAAGGATATGACCCATTCATTGTTGCCAAATGAAATATTCATTTCTTTTGAGCATTGGCGGTTTGAATAAGGATCAGAGTTGGCATCCTGTGTGTTTTGAGACATTTTCAGTTGATTTTACACAGATTTCTGTTCTAAAAACTTTGAACGTAATAAAACTCTGTTTATCAAGCAAAAACAACCAAACTGATTAGCAGAGAGCTGATCTGTTCGAATCAAATTGATTGTTAGATCGAATTTGATGAATCAAGCTCTGATACCAATTGTTAGGATCTGAGTTTGAATTACTTGTAGTTTTTTGTTTCAAAAATGGAAAATGATTGAGTTTTAAAAGAGATTTGCAGCGAAAATAAATGAAAAACTTTTACTACAAGTAACGGGCGTTTGTTTTCATCATCAACATGCTTTCAAGTTGGTAAACTTGCATGTGACTCACAAACTCCCCCTCAGCCTTTGCAATTGAAGTTTGGTAGTAAGAAAATGCAGAGAAGATGATATGCGAAAGTTGATCTTTTGATAGACGAGTTAAACTGTTACACAAGTTACCTATTTATACTAAACTATCTAACCACTGAGCATCTTTGATGACGTCAGGGTTGATAGTGACAGGAAACTATATGTAACTAACTACAAACACTTCTAATACTAACTATCAGTGCTTAGCACTGTTACATTGATTATCTATCTAATGACTAAGCTCTGATCTCTATCCTCTGATCCTTGTAACTCTGGCAGACCTTTGCAACTTTGTCAAGTCAGATGATAGAAGAGCAGTCTTTAGGGAAAGCAGTGTATATACAACAGAGGTTGTAACCTCTGATAGTTTAACCAAAGCTCGGATAGTGTTATTTGGCTTTGTATCATCTGTTCCTTTCATAGAGTTCAATTCCAACAGTTTTCATAATCAAGCAACTTAGCATATTATTGCAAATCACAATAGTACGCTACCTCACATACTAAGTTTGATCACTAAATTGCTTTGATAATTTTTGACCAAAACATATATATATATATATAATATATATATATATATCCACAATTGGTTATTTTGAAACTACTCTAAAGATATTAATAATATAATTCTACTTGTGTGTCAACCGACTCTTGAAAGATGTAGTTATGTGGTATGTATTATACATGAAATTATTTAAATTAGATTGGGAATGTGGTATGCCACAGTAGATCCATGTTATACATCTTTATAAAAGCTAATAAATTAAGGTGTATATCAGTTTTGGTTTTTGATTTGATCGATTTATTACTTGTGGGACAAATTGTTTTATTACATTTTATGGTTAGTAATTAAATAGCCTTTTATCGTTGTTCTGTATTTTATACAAGGAATTACGTTGTTAGCGTTTCAAAGAGACATTACAAATTCTAAATCATTATGTGCTTTTAATTTACAAAATTCTTGATTTTGGGATGATGTTTTGCGAAATCTACGGCAAATGATCCGCAAGGTAACTGAGAAATTTTCAATATATTAATACTTAATTTAATTTTAATTTGATGAATCAGTGTAACTATTATTGTGGTTATGAGTTTTGATTGGTCCATCAATTAATTAGTTTTCAAATTGTAATGGATCTTTATTCTTTAACATATGAAACTGTAAGATTGGATTATTAGTTTGTTAGTCTATACGTGTAGAATATGTGTAGATACACATTGTATTAAGAGATTGTCAGGTCATGTTTTATTGGCGATAAATTCTTAAATTAGAAAAACTAAATGATTTACAAATAAAATTACATTCTAATACTCATCTTTTAAGCTTTCCTTTTACTTGGTTGATTTTTAATTCTTTTGATTATAAAGTTCTAAGCATTTGTTTAACTAAAAGAAAATTCAAGTTAAGATGAAATTATTGATTAGGGATTTGGCTGCATTTGTATTAAGATGATTTGCGTGAAATTTTGTTAAGTTTAATTATG
Organism: Scalesia atractyloides; assembly: GCA_947069175.1. NCBI lineage: Eukaryota > Viridiplantae > Streptophyta > Magnoliopsida > Asterales > Asteraceae > Scalesia > Scalesia atractyloides. The sequence goes on along the minus strand of CAMTDV010000016.1, from coordinate 53,291,910 downwards.
AATTTCATATGAATATCTAACTTTGACACTTGTGCAAAACTTAGGACTTTCAAAATTTTTTTCTTTAAAGGCTTTTCAATAACTAATACTTAAACATCACCCGTTTAACGCAACGTATGTCCCGGATTAGTGACATAAGCTTAACATACATTAATTAATCTTTACATAACTTAGAAATAAGTTTTGAAGGGTTTGGTATGTCAAAAACAAGCTTATTTGATCAAGGGACTATTTATGACAAACTACGAAAGTCCGCCGATTCTCGTAGCAACGCACACTCCGGAACAAAGTCATAAGCTTAACATACCTTAAATACCCTTTACATAATTTAGAAATAAGTTTTGAGGGCTTCGGTATCGCAAAAACACACTTTTGTAACTTCAGGGGCTATTTTGAAAATTTTGCGAAAGTATGCCTTTAAGCGTTTTTCGCTATCCGGAACATGCACGGCATCCAAAATTTTTTTAATCATTAAAATATTATTTTTTTATGATTGGAATGCAAAAATACTATTCATTACGCATTTACGGTCATTTGCGCATTCGTTACGATTTTCGTCGTAATAAACCGAAAACCGCAACCGTACGACCAAACGAACCGACCTCTGAGATATTTTTGAACATATTTCAAGCTCCCTATACTTTAACGTTCTATAAAGCTTGAAAAAGGGGTTAACGAGTGTTAGAAACGTCAAAACTATCAAAAACATGTGAAGGGACCTGTTTGCAATTTTTCAAAACTTCAGTCAGGGGGCCGTGGCGTAGCGCGACGCCCTGGGGGGGGGTACCGTCGCGTACGGCAAGGCCCCTGTTCTGAAAGAATGTTTGCTGGCAGCTTCCAGCTGCATTTCCTTGCCACCAATTCGCAATTTTTGACACCTAGCTCGAAATTTGCCACACTTAACCTGCTTCTAACACCTCTACAACACTTGTTAACATCCTAGAGCATCTCCAAACACTTTTCATGATCAAATAAACCCAATTCAACTATAAAAACCAAGGTGTTCTTCACTTTTGAACTTTTGCAAACACCTTCTTTGATCCTTTCTGCTCAAATCCGAAATTGGCAACCACTTTGGAGTTTCCTATGTGATTCCTTGATCACCCTAGTGTTTGTAAGTAATTCATTCATGTTTTGATTCAAGTTTCTTAGTTTCATTGGGCTAAAACTCAACAGTTTGACTTTCTGTTGACTTCCAGATTTGATCATGAAAATGATCAACATAAAGTCCAATTGAATCTTGCAATATGATGATAATCAAGATGGTTATGATCCTTAGTGATCATGCCTACTGATTTCCACCTTTTCTAGTCTTAGTGACAAGTCAAAAGTTCGCACAAAATGCGATTTTTGCGCATTTTGCAACAGATCTATTTTCGGGTATCAAAACAGGTTGTTTTGATGCCAAAATACTTTTATAAACTTATTTAGACATGTCAAAAACATGTCAAATTCGTCACTTTTGTAATAGTGCTTGTTTAGAGTCAAAAGTCTAGCGGTTTGACCACCGCTTTGACTTTCGAATTTGACCCGTTTGGTTGATCTTTAGATCCGACCAAATACATATTTATGGCCATAAATACATAGGTAATAACCCTCTGAGGTTATACCTTACGGTCATACCGTTTGGTTAGTCAAATGACAAGTCGACTATGTAATTCTTTATAATGCCGAAAATGCCCTTTTTGCACATAAATTAGTTTTAAACATATAAGAATGTTATTTTAACATCTAAACTGATTATACAACTTAAATAAACTAATTTTGACACATTAGACTTGTCATAGGACATATTTAACCATCCGAAACCATAGTTACGTTTATGACCCGTTAAAGTGGTGTGAACCACTGTAGCGAGCCATAACGAGCCAAAACACTTTGAAATGCTTCCAGATCAGAATGTTTAATGTTATGAACCATATTATACAAGATCCAACTCTTGTTTGGTTTACATACCTCATTCTATCCGATTTCCCGTTTTCAAGTTTCGACACTAACATGTAATTATCCAACACACTAGGAACCAAATTCAACACTTGAACTCTTGATCCTTTGAGCTTTGATATATCATTTGAACAAGAACTATACGCAATCTCAGGCGAGTACATTGCTCCCCTCTCTTTTACGTTTTCCAAATGTTTTGGGTGATTCATATGTGTAACCGATTTTTCTCAAATGTATGGCATGTATGTGTTTACAAAGTGCTTTTATGTATTAATTCCGATTATGCAACACGACAATTGATGACACGACTGTTAAAGAGGTCTTTCTGGGCCTATATCCTTGTGGGATCTTTTCTATCTTCATAGTTAGATTCTCAAAGGATGTTTGAAGTACACTCTTAAATCTTCCTATCTTTATAGTGAGATTTCTAAGAAGTACTTTACGAGGAACGATGGTTTTGGTTTATGTATAGAATTGTTGGTGATTTAGATATCGAAACTAGAGTAATACAATAGAACATGGTGGATACGCCGCTGGTACTTCCTATATATAAGTGTGCTTATTGTATTACCCTTCGTAGCCTTATCCGAATCACCATTAGGATTATGATTTTGTGATACAAGTTGACAAGACAATGTGATAAGACTTAATTCCCATTACATCTACCTATCTTTATAGTTAGATAATTGTGGAATGTTTAAAGTACTAATTGGTAGTTCTTGATTGGATTCTATGTACTTTACTGCGTATTTGACAAGACACTGCGACAAGACTTAATTTCCGTTATATCTACCTATCTTTATAGTTAGATATTTGTGGGATGTTTAAAGTACTAATTGGTAGTCCTTGATTGGATTCTGTGTACTTTAATGCATATTTTACGAGACATGTGACAAGTTGACGATTATGTGTTTATGTGGTTAGTTGTGATTAGGATAACGAAACAAGTGTAATACCATAAGAACATGGTGGATACGTCTACTTCCTATATATAAGTGTTCTTATTGCATTACCCTTGTACCGTTACTCGACTCACTTTAGGATTTTGTGTGCATTTGATTCAAAGGTTCGACATCCAAATCCTTGAAGAATTCTTTCATATTTTGTATGACAGATTCTTAAAAGGATATTTAGTATTATTATAAATCATTGTTTGATTTCCAATAATACTCACACAAGCCTATGGACGATTTCAATATGGTTACAAAGAACAAAGTACAAATTTTCAAAGGCATCAAAATTACTTAGTAATGATCATGACGCCATATACAAAACTCTTTTGTCACAAGTTTCATAATCATGTTCTGCCACCTCTTCTCGCAATTATCGCGTTTCTTGCATGTCTTGCACGTATTGGGACACTAATACTCGACCTCAAACGCCTGGTAACCCCCCTTGATCAGCACCAAGTGCACTAGGGTCTTGCTTGAGGAGCTTCTGATCATATCCAGGCATTCCAAATCGCTCCTAGCATTCACTTGAACTTATTATAAGTCTTCAATCCCTGCTATGTTGATTATTTATAGCCATTTGCTCCAAACAAAGTCTTGTCGTAAAAACGCATTGATTTTGCTATAAATCCGTGCATACTCCGCCATTATGCGTAACGAAAGAAACTACATGCTCATAATGATGGAGGTGATAATCCCTCAAGAGGGCATCTCCAGATTATCACGGATTCATGGCCGATTGGCGAGTCAAACGAAAAGTCAAACTGAGCAATTTTTGTAAAATCCATATCTAATGATCCAGAAGTTATAAATTATGTTTTGAAGCATTAATAACCTTAAAATAAGTATTAGAACTTGTGACAACAGATTCGGCTCGTCAAATTTTGGTCTAGGCTCGGTTCGTAACCAAAAGTCTCTAACAATTGACTTTCTGTTAAGTTTCAGTTCTGATCCGTTTTGAGCCATTCTTAATACTGAGTTTGGGTCATTTTATGACCATGATTATGTTTAGAATATTGTCCTAAAGTTTTGTGACTCGATTCCTAAGAAATCTGAGTTTTTACATAAGTTCCATAAAAGTCTTAAAAACATTGCAAAAAGGTCCTTTTTCACAATAATAAGATTTTTAAGAACATATGATTTGTAATCTAAATACCTACTGATTTGTAATTATAAACTAAGTTTATTAATGTTAAGAATCTGATCAAAATCTAATTTTTATAAGGAAATGCGTTTACGACACATAAAGAACTAAAATGCTCTTTTCGGCATTATTGAAAGAATAAACATGGTTTTATGGTCAAAATGACATATATACTGATATGTTATACTATGTAGGACTATTGGGACGTATAATAAATTTATGACTTGAATGAAGACGTAAAAATCGTTAATCGCTGCAAAATGACTAAACTACACTTTTTACGGAAAAACGGCTTAAACCAAACTTTTATATCCAAAACTCTAACATACTGATGTTATAAGTTAAATTACCTATTTTTGATATATAAATCAGGCCCCGACTTCTATTAACTGAAATTACCGATTTAACGGTATTTTAGCGACTTTTACGCTTTTACGACACATAGTATGGTTTAAAACCATAACTATGAACCAAGACTTGTTACCTACTGATTTATAAACTTATTTTTAATATAAAAACAGTAAGTACAAGTCCCGAACTCAGAATCCCAAATTCGGCTTCAAAGCTATGTGTGAAATTACTAAAAATGCCCCTGCGGGACATAGTATGTTTAAAAATCATCAAACACACATATATTTGATATCCTACTGTTATAACATGATAAAATACATATTTTTACAGAATATTTAAGGTCATAACATCAGATTCATTTTAAACATCTTTTATAAGCCTACAAACGACCAAAAATGCCCTTGTAAGGCATAAATCGGTTTTAAATATAACTCGGGCCTATCCTTTCAAATGCTACTGATTTTAGAACATATTTTAAGCATATCTAATTACGGAACTTATATACGACTCTTACGGTTACCCGGTTTCGCTTATATGCGTTCGGTTAAGCATACGTAGCTAGTTTGCGTATTTAAACCAAAACGGGTTTAACTTTGTCCATTCCTTATCAAAATCCAGAATGTTATTAGTCTTCCCATATTATGCAAGTCTATGTACTTGTCGGGTCCAATTAACATTCTATTCCGGTAACCGCTTAGTCTAGCGTATCGTACCGTATCACAATTTAGCGTAAAACTAACCGGTGCAAGTCTAGGACTTAATTTAGGACCCGTTAGCATTATAATATTGGTTATTAATTACCATCACTCCAGACTGAACGCCTCCCGGTAGATTGCTCCTGTACTTGCTCTGGAATACGGCTGAATTTGGATTATTTGCGAACTTTAATTCAGGTAAATACTTTTAACTTATTTTCCCTATACGGGCTTGAGATACGGTAGACTACTACCGCTTGGTCGGGTATGGGATAATGTTTTATCTAGTTGTGATAATTAACTGAAATCTTACATAACCCAGTTTTGATCTGTTTTGACTGAAACTAAAACATTGAGGGTGGGCTTAACCGTGTCTGGGATATCCTTGGCTCACTAAATTGGTAGTGGCCACGATAATATAGCATGGCGTGTAGGCATACACTAGGAAATTGCTATCCTGCTTTCTTTGTGAAAGTTCAGAGTGGTGTGTCAGTCGATCATGTCTCGGTTTTTGTACCAGACCTCATATGTAAAAGCCAGCATGTAAATTTGTATTCAAGGTCTTTTGTACTGTCCCAAGTTATTTATAAAAACTTGCCTTGTGCACCTAAAACCATTTTCGAAAAGGTTTTCAAAATGAGTCGGTTGAGCGTATTTACTAGTGTAAACTGACGTATTTTCAAAAGCTTAAGTTACAGGTTGCAAGTACGGAATAGGCCGGGAGCTGCGGGGCGAATAACCAAGGAGTTGCGACCTTAGGATTTGCCTGTTTATAGTCTGATTATCATTTTGTACGCATTTCGATCCGCCTGTGGATCTAGTTACAACCATGTCTGTATATATTTATTTTGAACACTAGACATTATCGGGTGTAATAGTTTAATTATTCCAAGCCTTCCGTTGTGTTATGCTTATTTGGTTATCATGATATCAACTATACGTCACGGTACTCCCCACCGGGCCCACCGGTAGACACGTGGATGTCGGGGGTGTGACAACTCACTTTGGGATTTTGTGTGCAATTGATTCAAAGGTTCGACATCCAAATCCTTGAAGAATTCTTTCATATTTTGTATGACAGATTCTTAGAAGGATATTTAGTATTATTATAAATCATTGTTTGATTTCCAATAATACTCACACAATGGACAATTTAAATATGGTTACAAAGAACAAAGTACAAATTTTCAAAGGCATCAAAATTACTTAGTAATGATCATGATGCTATATACAAAACTCTTTTGTCACAAGTTTCATAATCAAGTTAATGTATTGCAATACAAACCCCTTTTCGCCATTCTTTGGCTTCAATGAGTTGATTTACAATTAGAAATTCTCGTGGTTGTTAAAGTATTGCAATATCAAACTTTTTGCCATTTATTTGGCCAACAAAACTATGTGCTCGCCAACATTGTTTGTTGACGTCTCGTTTGACGATTATTCGAGCATGCTACACATAGGAATGCATCTTGACTTTAGACTTCTTTAAACAAAAGACAATTATATGTATTCTTTGTAGTGTAAACAATGTAATAATAATGAAACAATTTAGTACCAGTTGTGGCTGAGCAATTTGTAACGTGACTCCCTGATATTTCCGCCGCGTCTTGTTGTATTACGCGATTGGGGTGTTATAATAACTTTAATATATTATTCAAGGTTAGGCTGTTCACGAGCCAAACCGGAACGATCAGACCTTTTCTCGTGCTCAGTTCGTTTACAAACCGAATAAAATCGATCCGAGCGTTTTTTCAACAGAGCCAAATTCGAACGAGCGCCTTTCGATCCGAGTATTTTTCGAACGAGCGTCGAGCGAGTATTGAGCGGTCGCATAATAAATAGAAAAGTGATGATGGAGTTGTTAGTTTTTAAAGTAAAATGCAGTTTTCATCCCTAAGGTTTCGTCCAATTAGAACACTTGTATAAATTTACTAAGTAACAAGGAATAGAAAAAAACACTCAACTGGTTCTATCGAGATCATCTAAGCAGAAAGATGAATCGTCGACCGATTGAAGCAGACCTTTGATCTATGAGAAGTTTAAAATCGAATGAACTGATTGAAGCAAAACCTTAGGGAGTTGGCATCTTGGCGATAGAGAATTCGCATTATGATGGTTGATGCGGGGTTGTAAACTCATTCAGCCGGATCGATAAGAGTGTGAGGAGGTGTTTATAGGGGCTACCCCCAAGGGGATTAGTATTCCTTGTAATTTATCCTATCATAAGACAGGATTATATGCTTCTAAATTGAATGACGGGTTGACACTTGAGTATCGATTATGTAACCCTTAACCATAAAAATGAAACGGAAATACGAGCCTTAAAAATTTCTTTCTTATTAGACGTCTTGACGTACTTGAAGGTCCATTTTAAAATATATCTTTTACAATAAATACATTCTTCGTTCTCATTTAGGAAATAAAACACACCTTATGTTTACTAAATTATATAATCACACATTCCCGTACAATCTATGATATGACTCGATCTTCAACCGCTTACACCTCGTGATGATGATCTGTAATTCTGTGCAACCTGTAGTCACCACATTCGCACTATTAGTACTGGTGACATTATATATATAATCTAAAGTGTATAACTAATGGATCACGTCACGTTCTATACTCATGTAGATTCCATTCAGTTATGTAACGCCTCGCATTTCCGTAAAATTTATTTTAGGAAATACGTGTCGTACCACTGAAATATTTATTCGTCAAATTTATTATCATTATTATTGTTATTTATTTAGCTATTATTTTATAGATAATAATAACAAAAATAATAATAACAACGGCAACAACAACAATAATAATAAAAATAATAAACAAAATAAATTCAGCGTTTTATGAAACTTGTACTTGAAATCAGATCTCGTTGGTACGTTCGGGCCACTAAAAAACGTTAGAACGGGTTAGCGGGCCTTGGCCCAACGCACCACCTAAACCCTAATACTATTATAACCACACTTCTCACACACTCACAACCGCATACACTCACACCCTGCCCTCTCTTCTTCGTTTTTTTTCCGATCGCCGGATTCCGGCAACAAGTCTCACCGGTTTCGGCCGTTCTTTCTCCGACATACCACACCTCCACCTCCCTTCCTTCTTCCTCAGTCCCCACACGCACCCCCTTACCCTCGCTCCTCCCTCTGCAACCGAACCGCCGGCCACCATCCTGGTGGTGGCACAGCAACGGCAGGAGCCACCTTTAGCGGCACAACAGTGGCGACGGGCCCTGTTAAGCGGCGGCGGCTGCAGAATGGCCGCATTTCACGGCGACTGCGGTGGTGTTGAATTCTGGGTTCAAGGTCGTTGTTTGAGTTGTTCCGATCTGGTTGAGTTATTCCCGGGTTAGATATCAAGCCCCGGTTCAGGTCTCCGACGACTGTGGTGTGGCCGTAATGGTGGTGTTATGGTGCAAGTCCGGGTCGTCACAGGTCATGGCTCGTGTTTTGGTCCAAATTGGAGCAGCTAGGTTTTGTTTAGGGTTTGGTCAACTGCGGTCAACCGACAGTCAAATCTGGTCAACCGACAGTCAAATCTGGTCAACACTGGTCTATGCTTTTAGCTACGGTCGACTCGAGCTCGGTAAAATAGTTACGCTTATTCATTCATATTATTTTTTATATATACATATTGTTTAAATGTGGAACCGAGCCTTAAAACCAAACCGACTAATAATCGAGTTGATATTATAAATGCATAAAAAATGGGTTTACAAGATTAAAAGTGGAGTTTTAATTGGAAATAGTAAGTTATACTTATTGTCATCGAAATTGTGGGTTTGAAAATATAACGGCACAAATATTAATAATGACGTTTTCACATTAATATAGCGTTTAAATCGCGGAACCGAACCTTATAACTTGTAAATAATTATACATAGAATTTTATATTCACATACAGATTCGTGTATTGTTGAATTTTGAGATTTATATCGACAACTTTTATTGTCGGGTTATCCGAAAAACAGAGGAAACTCTGCCCGTTTTTCATAAAAATCCGCAATCCGAAAAGTGTTAATTTATAAAACGAAACACTTCAAATTTATTTATTATTATTATTAATGTTATTGTTAAATAGGTATAAGTGTATATTCATTTTAAATAATACTTTGGCAACCCCTAATATTATACTTACGTTTACCATGTACGAGGACCTCGGCGTCAACCATCCAACTCTTCCACTCCTCGTGGGATTTCCAAGGGAAACGTTACAAGAATGTGAGCATACTCGACCCTTTTACACTTTAAAACACGTTTTGGGGTGCAACATGTACTCATTTAACAAAATTTATATTCTACGAAAACAAATGCATACAACTACACAAACCATAAAACTTATTACCTGATGCATTTATGTTAGTTATGTGTGCTAGTTTTACTTTGTATATACATGCTACTTGTTGCGCTTATATTAGCTACACGTGCTAGTTTTAATCCATGTCTCCGTGCTATTTCGTTATTCTTAGATTGTTTAAGTATGCTAGTTAAACTTGATTATATATTGCCATGATGGAATTGCGACAAACTTTATGCTTATACTTATTTTCAAACTTGTATGCTTGCTCAACATATTTTGTTGTTCATATTTTAATACATGTTGCTGGTTGATAGTCAAGACATGAGGAAATCAAGTTAGGACAAGCTTTAGAAACGCATCTTAGTAATAACTTATTATGTTTGCTTTTCTTTTGAAACTTTGTATTTGAATTTTTAGTATTTATGAAATTGAATTTAATTATATTGTCACAATAGTGTTATGATGCTTTTGAACAATTTGCTCGTCTCATCCCGATGTTTCCGCCATCGGTTGGGGTGTGACAGATTGGTACCAGAGCCATAACTATAGGGAATTAGGTAGAATTGCCATGTTCGACCTAGTCTATAGTTTAAGTACCATACTCTTGACCATTCTTGATAATTATCTAAATTATTATTCTGTCTACCGTGCTTCTCTCTCCCTTTTAATTTTAAAACTTACAATATGTCTTTCCTAAGACATGAAACACAACACACGCTTTTGAGTATATTCTTGTTCCACAATCCAAATAACTCATCAATACAGGGGTGATTCCCGCCATTGGTGACGAGTTTCAATCCGTTTTACATGTTATTTCGCACGAAATTCACCATCAAGTCAGGAGTGATATCCATATCTTGATGGGAGTTTCATTTCATAATCTAGTGGATCCTTAATGACGATTCGAGATTATATCTTGATACATTCAATAAACCACAATTTGGGGACAAAATTGTCAAGCCAGGATTGACATCCACACCTTGATGACTGGTTCCGCTCCTCAGTTTCAATCTCGCCAAAGTTTCGTATTTTTCGATCAAATTAGGGACATGTACTAACTGGAAGGGTAAAGTACTGTTAATCGCTTGGCGACGAGAGTATTATACCTATTAGGCCAAATCATGTCTCCCTAATTCGAAAGGACTTACGAGTCACTTTGGAATAGTCGAAGTTTCTAAAACCGAAACACTCCAACATTTTAACAAGCCTCTCTTTTATGCTATCTTACATTTTATGCTATATAATTCTTATTCTTTCATTTTTATTTCAATGTCACACTATACTAAAATCGAATTTATGCACGACAAACTTTGCATTTATACTAAATCTATTACGCAACGATTCTATAGGTGCATACTAAACATCATACTTGATTTGGGATTACTGGAACATTATATGTGATAAACTCGTTATCAAACCACACCTTAACATGTATAGCACTATGCGTAGTGCTATAGGAGTAGCGCACCGCCGTTGAGACTTGGGGTCATGTTAAGTAAACTATTTCATACCAAGTAAACTATTTTACACTATGATTCAACAATATTGACTAGTCAACATTGCGTACACGATGGGTTGACTTGTTTATTCACATGTTTATGTGGTAGACTCGTCATTAACTTTGATCAATCCACACCTTAACATGTATAGCGCTTGTGTAGCGCTATAGGAGTGATGCCCGTCCATATTCTTGAGGTCATGTTAAGTAAACTATTTTACACCCTCTTCGTTTTAACGATGATGGGTAGTCTACATTGCGGTACACGATGGTTTGACCTGTTTATTCACATACCAGTAATCCGTTAATCTTGGTTAAACTAAAATATATCATATGTATTGTACACGAATGTGTGTATACCCACACTTACACTTATACTCATACTTATACACTATACTCTCTCATACTTAAATACAATTATGCTTACATACTTGATACTCTATATACGCTATCAGTCTTACTCGTAATACGCAAACAAACCTGATTCTGACACGGAACGTAACATGGCATCGACTAGCGAAACGAACGTAATATAGTATGAACAGGTGGATACGCTGCTGGTACTTCCTATATATAAGTGTTAATACCATATTGCTAAGGTCTTGTGAAACGTGCCATGAGAAATTCGGTGTTTCACTGTTATGTTTAAATACAAACTCTAATCACTCACCACCTAATTCACAGTTATACCTGCATACACCGAAATGTGATTATTTCTTTCCTAAGCCTTCCTCTTGAATGAATTTCGGGACGAAATTCCCTAAAGTAGGGGTGACTGTAACGCCTCGCGTTTCCGTAAAATTTATTTTAGGAAATACGTGTCGTACCACTGAATTATTTATTCGTCTAATTTATTATCATTATTATTATTATTATTTATTTAGTTATTATTTTATAGATAATAATAACAATAATATAATAACAACGGAAACAACAACAATAACAATAATAATAAACAAAATAAATTCAGCGTTTTATGAAACTTGTACTTGAAATCAGATCTCGTCGGTATGTTCGGGCCACTCAAAAACGTTAGAACGGGTTAGCGGGCATTGGCCCAACACACCACCTAAAACCTAGTACTATTATAACCACACTTCTCACACGCTCACAGCCGCATACACTCACACCCTGCCCTCTCTCCCTCGTTTTTTTTCGATCGCCGGATTCCGGCAACGAGTCTCGCCGGTTTCGGCCATTCCTTCGCCGACAGACCACACCTCCACCTCCCTTCCTTCTTCCTCGCAGTCCCACACACGCACCCCCTTACCCTCGCTCTCCTCCTTCTGCAACCGAACTGCCGGCCACCATCCTGGTGGCGGCGCAACAGCGGCAGGAACCGCGTTTAGCGGCACAACAGCGGCGACGGGGCCCGTTTAGTGGCGGCGGCTGCAGAATGGTCGCATTTCGCGGCGACTGCGGCGGCGTTGAATTATGGGTTCAAGGTCGTTGTTTGAGTTGTTCCGATCTGGTTGAGTTGTTCCCGGGTTAGGTATCAAGCCCCGGTTCAGGTCTCCGACGACTGTGGTGTGGCCGAAATGGTGGTGTTATGGTGCAAGTCCGGGTCGTCACAGGTCATGGCTCGTGTTTTCGTCCAAATTGGAGCAGCTAGGTTTTGTTTAGGGTTCGGTCAACTGCGGTCAACCGACAGTAAATCTGGTCAACCGACAGCCAAATCTGGTCAACCGACAGTCAAATCTGGTCAACACTGGTCTACGCTTTTAGCTATGGTCGACTCGAGCTTGGTAAAATAGTTACGCTTATTCATTCATATTGTTTTATATATATACATACCGAGCCTTAAAACCAAACTGACTAATAATCGAGTTGATATTATAAATGCATAAAAAATGGGTTTACAAGATTAAAAGTGGAGTTTTAATTGGAAATCGTAAGTTATACTTATTGTCATCGAAATTGTGAGTTTTGAAAATATAACGGCACAAATATTAATAATGATGTTTTCACATTAATATAGCGTTTAAATCGCAGAACCGAACCTTATAACTTGTAAATAATTATACATAGAATTTTATATTCACATACAGATTCGTGTATTGTTGAATTTTGAGATTTATATCGACAACTTTTATTGTCGGGTTATCCGAAAAACAGAGGAAACTCTGCCCGTTTTTCGTAAAAATTCGCAAGTCCGAAAAGTGTTAATTTATAAAACGAAACACTTCAAATTTATTTATTATTATTATTAATGTTATTGTTAATAGGTGTAAGTGTATATTCATTTTAAATAATACTTTCGCAACCCTTAATATTATACTTACGTTTACCATGTACGAGGACCTCGGCGTCAGCCATCCAACTCTTCCACTCCTCACGGGATTTCCAAGGGAAGCGTTGCAAGAATGTGAGCATACTCGACCCCTTTTACACTTTAAAACACATTTTGGGGTGCAAAATGTATTCATTTAACAAAATTTATATTCTACAAAAACAAATGCATACAACTACGCAAACCATAAAACTTATTACCTGATGGATTTATGTTAGTTATGTGTGCTAGTTTAATTTTGTATATTGTTTAAGTATGCTAGTTTAAACTTGATTATATATTGCCATGATGGAATTGCGACAAACTTTATGCTTATACTTATTTTCAAACTTGTATGCTTGCTCAACATATTTTGTTGATCATATTTTAATACATGTTGCAGGTTGATAGTCAAGACATGAGGAAATCAACTTAGGACAAGCTTTAGAAATGCATCTTAGTAATCAATTGTTATGTTTGCTTTTCTTTTGAAACTTTATATTTGAATTGTTAGTATTTATGAAATTGAATTTAATTATATTGTCACAATAGTGTTATGATGCTTTTGAACAATTTGTTCGTCTCATCCCGATTTTTCCGCCATTGGTTGGGGTGTGAGAAGTTATCCTTCTGAATTCGAGCATTTCATCTCGGAGTGTAACCTTCATTGAGTCAACAATAATGTACCTGCACTTCATTTCATTCTCAAAAGTAACTCGGTTAACATCGTCAATTCTCATGTATATATATATTAGCACCATACGTATCTTCATACAAGTTTCATTCATTTGGAAACGTATGGTGTCATAACACGTGTACAAAACATCTAATCCAATCCTTTCGTGTATAAAAGTCCTACTACGAACATTCATACCTCCCTACCGAAACTCTTACACATGTCTTACATGCTCATATATCCATTAAACAAATCCTAATCACAACATCTATGCATAAAATTCTCATACATACTAGTCTACGCGTATCTTCATATCTAATCATGTTTAGCTATGGTTTCCTCATTACACTATATCACGTGCACACAATAAAATTTTACTTATAAGACTTAGCCATGTTCATAATGAAACCATATTTACATACGTTAGCATACACGCCACATCTCCGTACATGCTCCCATCGGTTTCCGTCCTTACCTCGTACCCCACAAAGCTCTATAGTAGGTTTGGGGTACCTTTGGGAAGCTATTGTGACAACCGGCAAAAATAATGGTAATTCCGTACAACTTAACAACTTAATTATACATTTAATTCCGTTCGTTACGACTTAATTAATACATGATTAGGTCGCGTAAAGTCTGGAAATCATAGGACATGGTTAAATATGTCAAAAAATATGGTTACATTCGTTGCGTAGTGAGAAAACAACAAACTATGTCCAAAAATGTTGGCAAAGTGCTGAAAACACTATTCACCTGAACACACTATTCATGCCGTCTGGTTCTGAAAACTGTCCGAACGAGCAACGAATGGCATGAAAGCTTGCGATCATTGGAATATAATTAAAAACCCCTAACTAGGGGCGCCAAAGGATAAAACATATAAACTTTCCGGAAAAAAATGTATACTTATAAAGTGTCCGATCTGCGCCAAACTGTAGCAAAAATAAATTGTCCGCAACATTAAAAATTCAGCATTTTAATGTCCATAGGACTTGTATATAATATTTTACATCCTAAATAAGCTTAGGGATATTAATGGGATACCTGAAATATAAACTCCCGAAGTTACGCTACAACTTTTACACCTTATCCAAAATTCGAGCCGCTAGGCGAACATGTTATATTTCTACCATCCAATTGCTTAAACTAAAAAAAGCTAGTGAACTAGTTAGCCATATTTTGGTGTCGTAAATGCCTTAAATAAACGCCATAACATAGATGGTAAATAAAGCCGTAGCTTCCCGGTATTATATAGTATCTTTTATAAAACACCCGATATCGAACTGACGAGTGAACTAGTGGTATTTTTACCATCCAAATTAAATACCAACTAGTCTAGTGAACTAGTTAGTAACACTTAACACCATAAACTATCCTTAACTCTCTAATAAACCTAGTTAACATAATCACCAAAATATCTATAAAGACTAACATATTTAGCACATGTTATATGGTTATAAAAAAAATAATACAAAAACCTCATATCATGCTTCAATAATCGGTCATGTAGGGGCCCTACAAGCCTCCCTACTTGCTAGTATTTGATGAAAATATTTGAAGAAAGAATGGCTTGTAAGATTTGCAATTTGACTATAAGAAATTATAACACCATTCCTCATGATCTCACCTTCACTTTACCACTCCAATTTAACAACACAAACACCTTTTTGTCCCTCTCATCCACGGCTTCCCAAACACCCACCTACATCCACCATTTTCAATTCTTAAAACCCCCAAAATCAAGTTCTTTTTTAGCCATTTCATTTCAAGAAGGTATAAAAAAGCTACAAAACATGGAGGAACATTAGGAGATGCTTGGAAGCTTTATTATCTTCTTAATCTTCATCCTAAAAATCATTAACCCTTTGCAAATTTGTAACATCATCTACTACTATATATTTTTTAGCTTGTTATAATATATAGTTTACTAAAGTACATGTTAAATCATCTTGAACTTCAAGAAAACAAAGCTTAAAAACACTAACCTCAACTTAAAAAGTCTATAATAACTATATATTATGTGGTGATTTTGTTGCTTTGTGCTTATGCTCTTGATGGTGATGCTAAAGTAGGATGATTAAAACGGATGATCTTGTATAAACTAGGGTAGAAAAGATGATCTAACCTTTTGATGTTTAGATCTTAACAAGATCATCATGCTCATAATCCATGAACTTTACTACGATTTAAAAATGAGTTACAACGTATGTGTGGCTTTTATAAAGAATAAAAACCATAATTTTCACTAAGAATATCATAAAAAGTAGTATAAACAAGTTGTTTAAATAAAGGGATGAGATGGAAGTTCACGAGAAATAAGTTGGTTTTTAATTATTTTGTTAAATAAACATGAAAATGTCACCATATATTTTTAAAGAGTAGTTAGGAATTATATAAAAAGTTCATGGATTATGAGGTATTCATGTGTAAGTTTATTCATGCAAAGTTGGTAGATTAAAACTTGATTTGAGTTTGATTATGATTAAAGGGTTAAACATACTTAAAATACGTGTTAAAAACATGGAAAACGCTATAGTTTAGGGGAAACTATGGTGAATTTTTCTAAAATCTTAATCGCGATTAAAATGTAATTAATGGGGTGATTAGCATGGTTAATCGTGATTAGTAACCTTAATTGTGATTAACGACCCTAATCATGATTAGACAAACCCTAATGACAATGGTTAAGTCTTAACCATACAAGAGTTATTTAAACACTTGAAAGTTATTTTTAATAAATAAAAGTGGGTAAAGTCATAAGTATAACAATAAATATAATTTTTGAGAGAATTATATACATATCTTTCAAATACCTTATTTGGTATATATTACTTGTATATTATGTGTATGTAGTAGTGATAGGAAGATACATACACAAATACTTAAAAACCACTCACTTGGAAAATACACTCAATATATATATACATGAACCCACCCATAATATAATCATCGGCAACGAGCACCCTAGCGTCTCGACATGGAGTGTGCACACGCCATGGACGACACATGGTTACTTCCGACATGCATATATTTCAACACTTATGAAAAAATCCAGAAAGCATAAAGTAAATATTACTAAGTATGTATATATACACACACACAAGAATACATTGGTGGAAATTACAAAAATACAAGTATTATACATGTATACAAATACGTATAACTACGGTATAAATAACAAATAGTAAAGTATACAAATACGTATAAATACGGTATAAATACAAAATAGTAGAGTACCCGAATACGTATAAATACGGTATACGTATATGTATAAAAATACGCAAGTACTTGATAATATACTCATATACAATTGTTGAAGTGTACCACGCAAACGATATCGTACAAATACATTAACGTATATATATAAGGTTAAAAAATATTTTTAACACTTATAATCGTTAAAAGCATACAACATGTAGAACAAAGATGTATACCTAAACCGAACATGTTATTACGAGTGAACGAGGTTCACAAGACTAAATATATAATATATATATATATATATATCACATACCGAACGTAAGCCGTGCATGGCACGGAGACCCTCATGGGCTAAGCCCACTCATACCGTGTGGATCACGGAGACTGAAATGGGCTAGGCCCATTCTCACTTGTGGGAGGCACAGAGACTCTCATGGGCTAGGCCCACTCACACTCGTGCGAGGCACGAAGTCTCACGAAGGGTGAGGCCCGTTCGTACACTTGATGTATACGAAATATATATATATAAAAGGAGTATATATATTAAAACCAGCATAAGAAACAATGACAACATATTTAAAATACATAAGGGATCCAAATACATAACTTATACAATAACATTCAAGATGAACAACGTGTACACTTTTAACATAAACTCAAGTGTCTAATGAGTTAGAGCACTTGTAGGTTGGCACAAGCTTTGGATACCCGATTTGCTAGCACATATATACAAACGCAAATATGTGAGTTCATGTCCCCATTTTCTCTTAAATGTTTTCAATTTTATAACTCTCGGGAAATACATGTTTTGATGTTATGGTTAGCTATGGAATGAAATATTGGATCATGTGTGAATAGGGTGTCTCTTAAGTGCCATTAATCTTTTTAAGACCGTGGAACAAGAGTGGTAGATCTATCGGGTGCAGGCGAGGCCCACTCATGGGTCCTTGTGTGGCCGCATGTAGTGCTTTTGTTGTCCCAGCCGGGTGGACCGGATGGAAATCGTTTAGGGTTGAGTGCCTCCTATGTCATGACACATATTAATGTTCTTGCAACACATTAATGATCACCAAGTTCATTGACACTTTACATACCACATTTTCACACAACGATATTTCAAATATTTTAAGATCATTTGTTATGAACCCAAAACACATGAACTCGCCAACTTTTCTTGATGTTTTCAAACTTACATGTATTTCAGGAAATTGAATGGATCTTGGTGCAGTCGGTTCTCAATAAGCTTTTGGGTTATCATGTTAACGATGTCATCCTCTTGAAAGGGTTTGGTCCGTATACGTCATCTTAATGAGATATAGGACGCAAAGCCTTTGCATTTTAAAACTATGTTGAACTAGTCTTTTATAAAAACTTATAACTTATATTGCCTTGTATTTTAAACAACTTATGATGTGTATCTTTTATGTCAATGGATGAACATCGTGTTTATTTTAATCATATAGTAGTTTACTTATATCGTATGCGATGAAAACTAATCAAGTTCACACCACGCGCTTCCGCTATCGACCAGGTGTGACACTTATCGGGGCCTTAGAAACAAATAAAAGTGAGAAAAACACAAAAAAACCCGTTTCCGGCGTGAGACCTGTGTAGACAGCCATTTAAGGCGTCAGGTTAAAAAGGGGAGGGCGTCGCCGATGCGCCTCCTGAGGTGACGACCTGATTTTTGGTTTTTGTTAATCCTACCCATTAGACGAGTATCCATGGAGTTCCAAAACGTGATCAATATTCAAGCTTCCATTTATTCCATACACTTTCCCATATCCCATCCCCATATTCTTCGGCTAAATCTTTCTACTAAAAAGTTTTGACCAGTTTACCCCTACGTTGAGGTTTTACCGGGTTGACATCATACGAACCATTACAACAACTCTTACTCTAGCATTTTCTTTATTTACACATCCTTATTATGTCTTAATTATTAAAACATACATAACTTCGTTTAAATAAAAAAAGAAGTGAGTTTGGTAATCACTTACTAATACATAATAAATTTTGCTTACACTTGTACCGGGTCGAGACGACCCGTTCTTACTTTCTTTAAAGACATAACAACCAAAGATACAATCTAACGGTTTAGAAGACATACATATTAATAATTTTATAGCATTCTTAAAATAGAAGTAAGACTAGCTTAACTTTGCCCGTAGGATCTTGACTATCTTGTTGTCCTCATGACCCGTTGGCTTTTAAGCTACACCTAGCTTATGTTCAAGACAACATTTAATTGTAAAAAATACTTAACATGAAATTCAATCAATACAATCATTAATATTCGTGTGATGTCATACCATACATGCAATTGGTTCAACAACTAGTTCGAAATCAATTGATTATCTACTAGCCACCCATTTTGACCCATTATGTAATTATTTGCATGAACTAGTTTGCAAGTGTTTTACACACTTAAAACACACTTGAACAAACATAATACATCAATTAGATTCAACTTATATTGTTCAGCCAAAAGGTACACAAACACTCATCTTTAGTAATTTTACAACACTTACTTCTTTATTTATAAAAATTCTTGTATGGCTGCTGTTTACTACCCTTTTTGACCAATTTACGATTTTTGTTAGCCTTTTAGGTTCAAAGATAAATCGTAGAAAATTCAAAGAGCTTTCCAAGCATAAAAAATACACTATCACACGACTTTTCTATAATTTTATATGATTTTTAAAAAATCAGGACAACTTATAAAAGTGACATAATTCAGCTTGCTGCCAAACCTAAATAGTCAACTTAACTTGCTGTTTGGGGTGCCAAACATCATAACTAGCTTCTTATGTTCAAGCTTATCTTTGTACCCAATACCATCTTTCACGTATGTCAGTCATTGGCAATTTTTTATATCAATCAATGCCTTTTGCATACATTCCATTTTGTCGATTATGATTTGCAATTTATTGTTTTCATTTTTAGATTTCTCTAGTTATTCTGTTAAATCGTTTATAAGAAAATCTTTTCTGAAAACAAATTCTTTTAAATTTTTCATCTCAGCTAAAGTTGAGTTCAACTTTCTCTGATATGCAGCTTGGTTCTGTTTTAGTTCTTTATTAAATTGCAAGAATCTTTCCTTTTCTATGATTAGGTCACGGTTGTGGGATTTATAATGAGCCCGACATTGGCACATGGTTGTGAGCACAGTTTGATCTTGCATTCATAGGGGATGCTGTTTACCAAGTCCTTTTCCTCATTTTCTTTGGCGGACTCGACTTTCATTGTTGCTTTAGTGGCTTGTTCTTTCTCTTTCTTGACAGTGCTGCTAGCTTCTTGAAACTTCTCCTTTGACTCTGATTTCCCAGCCTCTTCCTTTACTTTGTCAGCTGTAGGCCTGGTTGTGTTGACGATGCTTTTCAGTCCTTTGTCAGCAGATTCATCTCCATTAGGAATACCTGCACTTTTGTTGCCAAGAAAGTTTGATGGACGTGGAGCCGATCCAGTGGAAATCTTTGCCATGAGAGCTTTGTTAACTTCATTTTTCGCTTCAGCAATCTCCTCAGCCCAATCATAGTCTTCCGCCACCAAAGCCTTTGGAGTGTTAGGAGCAGCATTGTCATTTCCTTCAATAGCAATTGGCCTTCTAGCTGGAGCTGCTTCAGTGTTTTCATTCTTGAGCATTGAACAATCTCTTTTGGAGTGCCTGAATTCTTGAAGTTGTAGCACTGAAGCTTGGATTTGTCTTCAGCAGTAAAGAAATCCCGTTTTAGCTCTCCTGACATAAGTGCTTCACAAGTGCTCAGAAAGGTGTTAAACAGAGCGACATGTTCAGTAGAGATCTCGAGAGCTTGAGCATCACCGACCACAATAGCCTTTTCGTTAGACTGTTGAACCTTTATAGAGTTTGCGGAAGCATTGAAGTAAGATGCACTTGCAGCTTGTGAGTTTAAACCACCGGAGGTTATGGGGCAAGGAATGTCGTGTTCTTGGAAGCATCATCGGATTGGACAGATTTCTAAGAGTATCCGACTTGATTCATCTCTCTTTTGGTCACATCCATTTCAAAGGACTTCAAAGTGTTGATCAGATCTAAGAGTGTGACTGGATTCTGATTGTTTAAGAAGTCTCTTTTAATCGTCATACAAGCACCATTCTTTTGGAAGAGAGTCCAAAAGCTTCTTGATTGCAGCACGGTTAGTAACGGGATTACCAGCGTTTTTCATATTTTTCATCATGTTAAAGAATCGACTGGTATGGTCTGACAGACTTTTTGCATGAACGCTTCTGAACATATCATATTCTTTCTGAACCATATCTCTCTTGTTTCGAATAATTTCTTCGTTGCCTTCATAGTAGTCAATTAAAGCCAACCAGAGTTCATTCGCCGTAGTGTACTCTTTAGACATATTGTAATCATCAGTTGATAAGGCCATTGTTAGAGCAGTGTGAGCCCGATTGTCACATTGGATCAACGCCTTATTTGTAACCCTTGTGGAAAATTTCGAACTTTCAAAAACTCTTTCTTTTGGAAGTAATCCGTTAGCTGATACTTAAACGTAATCAGTTTAACATGCTATACACATAGGGACAAGGACACAATCTACACATACCCTAAATACCCTTTACATAACTTAGACATAAGTTTTGAAGGGTTAGGTATGATAAAAACACGTTTATACAAGTCCAGGGACCATTTTTGACAAACTGCAAAAAGTCTGCCCAAACCTCCAGCGTACAAACCATGTGTACAAATCCGAACATTTTTATTCAATAAAATCTGCATTTTATTGGTAAGAATGCAAAAATGTCAATCGTTCACAATTTCAGTCATTTTCGTGTTCGTTAAAGTTTTATATTTTATTTGCGAAACGCGTAACCGTACAACCGAGGAACCGATATCCATGACATTTCTAGGCAAAATCCAAGTTATACATACCTTAACACCTTTATATAGCCTAAACATTAGGTTAAAAAGGGTTAAAAATGACAAAATGCAACAATACACGTCCAAGGGCCAAATCTGCCAAAATGCAAAACTTGGCTCCCAGGACCTGGTTGTGGACCGTATCCACAATCCCGTATGGTCCGTATGGGGTGCCCAGCATAGAAAACAAATGGCAGCTTCTTGTCTCATTCCTTGATGCCCAAGCACATGAAATTTCCAACTTCTAACCTGCATTTGACATGTGTTATGGCCACCATAAGATCAGGACACCTCATGGACACATGGAATGATCTTGTGGGCTCCTAGACACTATAAATAGCAACCACATTCATTCATTTTCAAGTGTCATTTCTCATTCTTCTTCTCCCACTCTCTTAGAGCTTGTTTCCAGTCATTTGGAAACCTCCTACTGTGCTCTAAGCTTCCATAGAACACAAGTAAGTATTCTCCCTTAGTCTCTTTCATTTATTATAGCTATTTTGAGCTAGAAGTCAAACAGTTTGACTTTTTGTTTGACTTTCGGTTCTGACCATAATTGGTCAAGTCAAAGTTCAATTGAACTTTGCAACGTGATCGTAATCACGAAGGTTATAATCCCTTACTATTGCACCTTCTGATTACCACGTTTACTAGGCGAAGTGACGAGTCAAAGTTTGGTCAAAGATGCGCATAAGTGCATTTTACGATGAAATGGTTTTTGGGTTTTAAAGCATAACGTTTTGACACCAAATCCATTTTATAAGTTAATTAGACATGTTCCAACATGTCTAACTCGTCATTCTAGTTTAGTGCTTTATTAGGGTCGTGAGTCAAGCGGTTTTGACCACCGCTTTGATTTTCGTATCCGACCCGTTTGGTCGATCTTAGAATTTGACCCGTTTGGTCATAAGGTTTGGTTAGTTATATGATGAGTCGATTGTTATGTACTTTAAAATGACCAAAATACCCTTTTTGCGCATATATTGGTTTTAAGTATATGTAACCAAAGTTTTGATATTTAAACTGATGTTATAACATAATCAAACTTGTTTTGGCATATAAGACTCATCATATGACACATTTGACCATCCGATCATATAATTACGCTTATAAACCCGTTAAAGTAGCGTAAACTACTTAAACGAGTCATAACGGGTCAAAAGCACTTAGGATCCTTTCCAAATCAGAATGTTAGGCTTATAAAACGATATCATACTAGTCCCAATACTCGTTTGGTTTGTAAGACTTCATCCTATCCGAATCCTCTGATTAAAGTCTTGACACACTAACATAGTTATCCGACACATTAGGACACGTTTGAGCTTTGTTGATTCCATTGATTCAAGGACACTTACGCAATCCCATGTGAGTACATAGTTCCCCTCTTTTACGTTTTCTAAATGTTTTGGGGTGATTCATATGTGCCTATCACTATTTTCATGATTTCGAAACCATATGATTCTATATACATAGTACTTTATCCATTAACGATTTGAATCTGTTACCTATGGCTTAAATAATGATTTTCAAAATTTGTAAAACCCTTGTTGGTACGTAATGGTATTCATGCCTAAAATACATTCATTAACAATGATCAAGCTGATTAGTAGTATGATATAGCGCTATAGGACTTGACACCCCATTCCCGCTTCCTAGGTTTGTTTGGAAGTTTGATTAGTGAATGTCAGAAACCAAGTTTACCCCAAATAGATTTACCTTCGTGGTAAATTTATAACGTTAGCGAATAAGGTTTGAATGTATTACAAAACGGCCTCAATGTGTTCATACAATGTTTTCCAGTTTAGCCATAAAGTTTATCTTTTATTGACTTAAAAACCAAAGTATAGTTTGATATACTACCGATTCTCTTATTCCTAAACCAAAGTATATTTTGATATACTACCAATCCTATTATTTCAAAACCAAAGTATATTTTTGCATATACTACAAATGTTTTTTTATCAAAAAGTAAAATATTTTAGATACCAAATTTTATTCTAGGATTCATGGATACTTTGAATTCGTTTAATCTCTTTCTTTTAATATCCAAAGCCATGAATCTAAATCACAAAACCTATGTTACTCACAGACATTTTTATGCTAACGTTTTATTTTCACATATGTTTCAGGTACTATTATGTGATGACTGTTAACGCATGCTACACATAGGATGAATTCGGGCCTTAACTTACCTTAAAACTAGAAAGACAATTGTTTGTATTTCTTTGTTTGTTTAAAAACAATGTAACATATTAATTCAATAAAACAAAACTTTAAATACCATATGTTGTGAAACAATTTCCTGTAACGTGACTCCTCGATGTTTCCGCCAAGGTTTGTTGTATTACGCGATCGGGGTGTTACATTATCTTCATCAGTGAAGGTCAAAGGATCATTGTTGATCACACGAACGTCATTGTTGACTGTCATTGGGACATGAGCTCCGACAGTAACCGAGATCCATTGAGTATAGTCCGTATACTCAAAGAATGATTTGATTCGAATCTTCCAAGTACCGAAATCGGCTGATCTTTTCAACTTTGTAGGTCGGGTTGCAGTTCCAGTTGTACAATAGGGTTTAGTTGATTAAGCGACATCTTGATTCGATTTTAAGTTCAATTTGTTAACAATAAGTTAAATACGCTGGTTAAAAGGGAGCTGGGCACAATTACGCTATAATTACGCTGGTGAATTATTTCTCAGTCTAATCAGTCAACTACGCTCGAGAATTCATTTACGCTGGTTTGAGTGATCAGTTTCTTAGACCGGTGACAATAACAATTACACTGACATGTAACACCCCGACCGCGTAAAAACAACAAACCGCGAAGGAAACGTCGGGGAGTCACGTAACAGATTGTTTCAACAACACATGGTACTTGAAGTTTTGTTTTATTGAATTAATAATATGATTACATTGTCTTGGAAATAAAAACGAAATAAACACAACAATTGTCTTTCGAGTTTTAAAGTAACTAAGGCCCGCATCCAAATCCTACGTGAAGCAAGCATTGTAACATCAAATATTAGCTCCTGAAACATATGTGAAAAGAGAGTCAACATAAAAAGCCGGCGAGTACATAGGTTTTGTGAGTGTGCCAATTCATGGCTTTGAATAAGTATTGCAATACCTCATCAGACTACTAGAGTCATTAAGTGAAAACCTTGTATCAAAATATGTTTGATATTGCAATATAATTAACCAACTAAACAAGTCGGTTGGTGTTTGTGAAAACTTTGTAGCCAGGAATCTTGACCAAAATATTTCTTTTGTAAAACACGAGTAGTAAATTGATTTAAAAGAAAATTTCGTATAGTTTATATCTTTAAATGAAAATGGTTGCGTGTCATCTTCTGAAAATATTTGTCTAAGTGATTCAGATAACGCGACGATATGTAATACGATAAAAGCACTTATATATAGGAAGTACCAACGACGTATGCACCATGCTTTTATCATATTACACACGCCTCGTTATCTAAAACACTAACCATAAACCAACCGTCCAATCGTCCATGTTATAAACCAATCGTCCTTGTTATAAACCAATCGTCCGTGTTAAAAACCAATCGTCCTGGTTATAAACAAATCGTCCTTGTTATAAACCAAGCGTCCGTGTTATAAACCAATCGTCCGTGTTATAAGCCAATAGTCCTTTTCATAAATAAATCATCCGTGTTTTAATTGTAAAAACTTTTGGTCGTTTTGCTGAATACATTCAAAACTGTGTTGGCTCGTCTAGACCACCAAGGGGTCTTTTTAAATCGACTAACAAACCACCAAAGGGTTTGTTAAAATTACAGTTTCTGTCGTTCCCTAAACTACCCACCAAATTCCAGTGGCCTAGTAACGGGATTGTCAGTCCTATGGTACCTAACTTACTACTGGTCTGCTTGGCCAAAGTTAATGAATGTTATTCGTGTTATGGATAACGCACCACAAGTTCGTTCACATTATTGAAATCGTCGTGTTTTATATAAACCATAGACTTTGTTTTGAAAACTTGAAAATGGTTTAGCACATATGAATCACCCCAAAATATTTTCAAAACATAAAAGAGGGGAGCTATGCACTTACATGGGATTGCGTATGTGTTCTTGATCAATGGAATAAACAAAGCTCGAGAGTTAATGAATGTTAATGTCATGACTTTAATCGGCAGAACGGATAGAATGAGGTCTTGTAAACCAAATGAGTGTTGGAACTCATATGAAATGGTTTAACAAACTCAAATTATGATTTGAAATGAATCCTAAGTGCTTTTGACCCGTTACAACTCCTTAAGGTAGTTTACGCTACTTTAACTGGTCATTTGTGTAAATATATGTTTGGATGGTTAAATATGTGTTATGATAAGTCTTATATGCCAAAACATGTTTAAAGTGTTGTAACATCACTTTATATGCCAAAACATTGGTTACATAGCATTCAAATCGATTTATACGCAAAAATGGCGTTTTGGTCATTATTAAGGGCATAACAAGCGACTGATCATAACACTAACCAAACGACGTGACCATAAGGTATAACCTCAGAGGGTTATTCCCTATACAACTATGTCATAAATATGTGTTTGGTCGGATCCTAAGATCGACCAAACGGGTCGGATTCGAAAGTCAAAGCGGTTGTCAAGATTGCTCGACTTACGACCCAAAATAAGCATTAAACTAGAAGTGACGAGTTAGACATGTAAAAAAATGTCTAACTGAGTTGCAGAACTGATTTGGTATTAAAACTTAGTGTTTTGATTCCCGAAAATTGTTCTATCGTAAAATGCACATAATGCGCATCTTTGACCGAAACTTTGACTCGTCACTTCAACTAGTAAACGTGGTAATCAGTATGTATAATCACAAGGGATTATAACCTTCGTGATTACGATCACGTTGCAAAGTTCAATTGAACTTTGACTTGACCAAAAATGGTCAGAACCGAAAGTCAAACATAAAGTCAACTGTTTGATTTTTAGCTCAAAATAAGCTAAAATAATGAACAAGACTAAGGAAGAACACTTACTTGTGTTCTAGGATGGCAAGAATACTCAGTATGAGGTCTCCAATAAGCTGGAAACAAGCTCCAAGAGAAAAGAGAAAGAAGAATGGAAGGTGCAAGTTGAAATAGGCAACTTGATCACCTATTTATGGTAATCAAGAGGTCACCAAATCAAGACAAGTGCCCCTCCAGGTGTTATAGGATTGATTAGTGTCCTCCCAGGTGTTCAATGCAGGTGATAGGTGTCAAAAATCGCGACTTGGTGGCCAAGGAAATGAACAAGAAGCTGCCAACAAGTTTTTCCTGAGCTAGGGCCTTCTTACGGACCATATAGGCTAAGGTCTTATGGTCCCTAAGGCCCTTGTGCTAACACCAAGTTTGGAAAGTTGACAGCTTTGGTCCCTAGACTTGTTTTGTTGCCTTTTGTCGCTTTTAACACTTGTTAACCAAATTTTTAGGCTTTATAAGGATGTTAAAGCATAGGATACTTGAAATATCTCCAAAAGTGTCACGGATGTCGGTTCGTTCAGTTGTATGGTTGTGTTTTTCGCTTAATTACGACGAACGCTTTAACCGACGCAAAAATGATCGAAATTGCGCGACAATTGATATTTTTGCATTCTCATCAATAAAATACAAGATTTTATTAATTGCAAAAAGTTTTGGATATCTAAACATGGTTCATATTAAAAAATACGAGAATCAACAGACTTTCGCAAATGTCGCAAATAGTCCCTGAGCTTGAATAAACTTGTTTTTGCCATACCGAACCCTTCAAAACTTATTTCTAAGTTATGTAAAGAATAATTAGGGTATGTTTAGCTTGTTTCATTGTTCCAAAGTGTACGTCGCATTAAACAGATTTCATTTGCGTAACAGTTTGCGATTTCACTTCCAGAAGTAGTTTGAGAGTTTGAAATCGTGCAAGAATTGAATATGTGCAATTGTCATGATAATTGTACAAATCTCGGAAATAAAATACAATATTACATTGATTGATAAATGGTTCGGAATCGTTACATGATTGAATCATCACAAATGTCACATGACAGATCAGACGCACACAAAGACTTCGTGATAAAATAGCAAAAGATTTATATCACTGACCCCGAAGTCGTCTTCGGATAAATCACTGACTTTGCTAAGTACGTTGGTTTTAAAACCGGCGTAGATATAATTACGCGACCTTCAAAATTATCTACGCTGCCTTCAAGTTTAAATACGCCCAAAAGGCTTTTAGTACAAACAAAAACCCTCCAATCACACCAAAACAGCCCAAAAACCATGGTATTTTGTATCAAAATGACCCAAATGCTAAACTAAACACTAATTATTAAACACACCAAATCAAGCCACTTGCACCCAAAACTTTTGAAAGACTTTGAAAACTTGAAAAACCTTTAAAACCTTCAAAATATTGAAAATATTAACAAATATCAGTTAGTTAATAGCACAAAGGCTCTGATACCAAATTTTGAGTACCAGATCAGCTTTGGATCACAGTGATAATGATTGATACACACACAAACACCTATTGATTAGGTGTTTGAGTGATAAAAGTAAGAAAACCAAGAATAAGATGAAGAATCTTGACCAAGGATGAATTAACCAAAGTTGATTAGTAATCCCATAATGATAAATACAATCAAAGAGCTTGGATATCGGATTTAAGCACAGGAATCAGAAGATTACACATATAAATAACACAAAACCACCTTAGTCCGTGAAACTTGGAAACCTATGTAACAACTCAAAATTTTGTTGTTATATTTTTCTTTTTTTGTTATTATCGTATGTTGATGCATATATCTGTTGCCAACGTCATCGTATAATATCGAGTCTGTATTTAGGAGCGAAATGTCGAAGTTTATGTATGTTTATAGTCAAGTTCGCTTGAAATGTATATGTTGTCGTCAAGTTCGCCCGAACTTGCACTCCCCAAGCGAACTTGTATCTCCTATAAATAGGAGTCTTGACATTTCATTTTTAACATTGAGAGATTTTGTCATGACAGAGGCGAAGCTCTGTCCAAGTGTTTCCAGGATCTGTAACGTCTATACATCAATGAAACAGTGATTAATCACTAACAAACTTGTATCCAGTGTCGCCTATGCAAACGGAGTTTGCACGTTTACCTTAGGTTTATCAAATTAGGACCAAAACGATCCGTACAACGGACCCTCAAATGGTATCAGAGCAGGATTGGCCTAATTTGAAGACATTGGACATAGAACATCCCATCTTCTAGTCACTTCTTCTATTTTTATTTTTTCTTGGACAATTAATGGACAAAATGGACTGATTTTCAAGTATAATATGTAAAATCCATAATAGTAAAAACCTTGAAAAGATCAGAGCTTAAAACAAACGAATTCATGGCGAAAATTTGAAAAAACCATGTTTGAAAACACATGTTCGCTCGAACTTGACTGAAAAATTCAGAATTTTTCATCAAGTTCGCTCGAACTTGATTGATTTTTCAAGATTTTTTGGTAAGTTCGCTCGAACTTGCTTATTTTTCAAATAAATTTCATCAAGTTCGCCCAAACTTCATTAAATATTGTTGAAAAATTTTACAAGTTCGCCCGAACTTGTAAGTTCTCTTGAAAATCTCACAAGTTCGCTCGAACTTGTCAAGTAATATACAAGTTCACCCGAACTTGTCTATTACAAGTTCGCCCAAACTTGTCTAAGGGTTTCTAAAAAAATAAAAAAAATAAAAAAGGCATGAAAATTCAGAAAAACGTCTTGGACATCATATATCGTTAGATTCGTATTGACGAGACGATTTAAAGCTCTAATCTGGTAAAAACAGTTTTCCAAAAAAATTAAAACGTTTTTAGCAAACCGATACGTTAGTATTGTCGATTAAAAAGTCAAATTTTTCTAAAAATTGTTTGTTTGCTTATTATTTTTCAAGTGTTTTGAATGATAGATTAGTTTGGAAAATGAAATGGGGTATGTGAAGACGCCAATGTTGATGAGATTAGAAGAGCATGAAACCTGGAATGGAAAATTCGTGAACTGGGTCCAAGCTATGCACTTTCAAAGTTAGGTTGCAATTAAAACAAGATATGTCGTTCCAAGAGATGAGAATCAGAATTTTCTAGAGAAGTACAAGTATTCTACGCAATAGAAAGAGGAGTATTTTGCTGAAAAGAAAATGATTAGTCTGATTCAACAATCTGTTAAGGAAGATATCTTGACACTACTGCCTGAGTACAAAACTGCAAAAGAACTGTGGATATCTCTGAAAAGTAAATGTCAGGTGAAGAGAGAAGAGAATGTAGTGGTTAAGAATTGTGAAGCTCAACTTTCAAGTACATCTACATATGGATCTTCAAGTTCTAAACCAGTCTGTCCAGTTTATGATGTAGATAACTATCGGGCAGATAATGCCAAACTCTTGAATGAGATTGAGAGTTTGACATTAGAAAATAAAAAATTAAAGAAAATAAAAAGAATTTTGAAAACAAAATAAAATTTTTAGAAAATAAAAAATTACAAATGGTAGTAGATTTTCAAAATGAAAAAAAAAATGTTTAAAAATGAAAAAATTGTTTTTGAAAAATTAAATATAGAAAATAAAAAGGCAATAAATTTTCATATTGAGAAAATTGCTCAACTTGAAAAAGAAGTTGAGACTGTTAAAAATAAAGTATTAATTAAAAATTGAAAGGTTTTGTGACCTCCTCATTAAAGTTAGATCGTATATGTCCAAAAGCGATCAATAATAATAAAAAGGAAATTTCAATAAGTGACAAGATCACAAATTATAACAAGGTCATAATCGAGAATTGTGATGATGATACCGATGATGAAAGTGCTAAAAAAGAGAAAAATGAAATATTTTTAAAACTAAAAGAAAATTTTCAACAAACTGTTCTACAATCTACTGAAAAAGGTGGATGCTCAATGCAAAAACCTTCTAAGCAGAATGAAGAACGAAAACAAAAAGAAAAACAAAGTTTTAAAAATTATGAAAATTTTCAAGAGAAAAATAAAAGCTCATCGGTACGATCATCCAATCATTATAGAAACTCACAAAAAATTGTAAATAAGTGGTGCAGGTCGGACGACAATGCTTCAACGTCAAATCAAAGTTACAGGAGAAGAAGGAAAGAGGGCTATCACACGTCAAATCAATGCTAGATTTGGGTGTATGGTTTGATAGAAAAGATCGATATGAGAACAGGAAGTGTCATAAATGTGGAGTAACTGGACACATTGCTAGAAAATGTTTTCAAATTAATCCTAAACCTGCTCATATTGATAACAAAATTTCTGGAGTACAAACTCAAGTTTTGAAACAATGTACAGAAACTACAAACAAGGTGAAACCAGTTATTACTAAGTTTTCAAATTTTGAAACTGGTGAAGCCACGAATAGTTATGAACAAAAAGTTTCTACATTGTATTTCAAGAAAGCTTTAACAAAAAATCAATCATGGTTGGTAAAAGAAAAAGAAGTTATACAATCAGTAAAAATTGAAAGGTTAGAGGACTTTTCGAAACTTGAGAAAGTCCAAAATAAACCTGATCCATAAAGAAAATCAAAATTAAAGTTGAAGAATCAACGCCTAAGACTGCAAAGGCTTGGGTGTCACTATTCAATTAATTGTTTGAATTTTTGTGCAGGAACTTCTGAGATGAAAGTAAATTACTGAAAGTGGAGTTCTGTGGCACTTATTGAAGAAGGGCCGGGTTATCATGTTATATATAAAGGCCATTTTTACAAAACATTCTAATAACGTTTACTTGAAAATTTTTACAAATTTTTGAAGAAAATTTGAAAAATTTCACAGAACCCTCACTGTTGAACAGACAAAACTCATGGATTTAAATTGTTATAAACGCAAAAGTGTCAAAGTTTTTGTTATCATGAGGGGGGGGGGAGAGTTTTAAAAGAAAAATTGTGAAGCAGTGATGGATGGAGAATTGAAGTGATTCTCATCAGTTGGTCAATGTTTTTCTAAAAGCTAAAATACAAAAATATGTTTTTGATTTTAGGAGGAGAAAAATTTTTCAGAACATCCAAAAACATATTAAAAGCAAAAAGTACAAAAACATTGAAAAAGGTGAAAAGAGTTTTGTGGATAAAAAGGAAATGATAGTACATCAGTGGACTATCACAGTATGCTAAAGAATTGTAAAGTTTAAAAAGTGATAAGCAAGTCTTACTAAGGATGTGTCGATAGGCTTTACACGTTCTAGTAAATTGTTTCTGAGATATAAACTAAATTTTACAACTACTTAATTTTGTGGATTTACATCTCTCGAATATATGGACTTAGTACTCCGAAATTTCATTTGAGAGATTGCCTGATTCTGAGATACGAGGTCTTTATAGATGGTTGATATCTACGGTATTATACAAGTTCTTCTGATAATGCGTAAGCAATGGCCTAGAACTTCTATAATGCTTTTGCAAAAATCCCCTAAAACTGCATTCAATTGAAAATATCGAAAGATACTACAATTGCAGTACAAAAAGATTCCATTTTGGAACACTAACTTATAAGTCGAGCCTTCATCTCTTTGTCGATATGATGGTATTAACCTGAGCTCTCAAGGTCTCGCATAACCCAGTTACAGATATCAATTACGCTATACTCACCTGTAAGATGAAATCTAGGTAATCTTGATGCGGGAGTATATTTTGAGATGGGAACCATAGTTAAGTCAAGTTTCTTAATTCTGCATAACGTATCTTGGAACAATTGAGAAATGTGTTGAAGTTTAAGAGGACAAACATATCGACAATCTAGGTAAATTTGTTTAAAACTTAGTGTCATGAAAAGGTCAATGGTACTAGTGATATGTCTCAAAAACTGATATGATCCTTTAACACAAACTCAACAAAAATATGTTTATAAATATGTTTGTACATAGTTAGAGTTTGGTATTCATTACATAAAAACAAAAATATTATATTATCTTTTATGTTTCGACCGCTAATGATGAAAAGCTGATTTTCAAAATCTAAAGCTGCGGATCAAAAGTTTGAAAATTTCAAATTGACCTGAAAAGTTTAAAAGTTCATTAATTTGAAACTTACATTTGAACAAAAACATCAGTTTAGTGTCAAAATGTTAAATCAAGATCATTAAGTTGAACTTCATACATAAATCAGCTATTCCAGGTCATTAAATTGGACTTAATTATCTGAGAGGGGTTAAAAACTGATAAGAAGATTAAAATTTGAAATGTTTGTGTTTAAAAGTTTCAAAGTTTGAATCTAAAATGTTTTTTTTAATGTTTAAAGAACTTTGAAATAGGAAGTAGATTTTAAGGGGAACTGGATAAAACACGTTGATTGAAGATACTAGAAAGCTCAAACCAAGGGGGAGCATGGTGATTAAAGTTTTATCAAGACAAGCTCGAGAAGAAAAGAGAAAAGGATTGTAGATGCTATGAAGATCAAGGAAGTTAAAGTTATTCAAGAAATAAAGATCAAGAGAACATTAAAGACTCAGGAACTTAATTGAAGACTGATGACTACGGCAACATCAAAGTGGGAGTCTGTTGATGCATATGTATGTTGCCTACGTCATCGTATAATATCGAGTCTGTATTTAGGAGCGAAATGTCGAAGTTTATGTATGTTTATAGTCAAGTTCGCTTGAAATGTATATGTTGTAGTCAAGTTCGGCCAAACTTGACTAAGCAAGTTCGCCCGAACTTGCACTCCCCAAGCGAACTTGTATTTCCTATAAATAGGAGTCTTGATATTTCATTTGTAACATTGAGAGATTTTTTCACGACATAGGCGAAGCTCTGTCCAAGTATTTCCAGGATCTGTAACTCTATACATCAATGAAACAGTGATTAATCAGTAACAAACTTGTATCCAATGTCAACTACGCAAACGGATTCCGCACGTTTACCTTAGGTTTATCAAATTAGGACCAGAACGATCCGTACAACGGATCCTCATTGTATCTACCTTTTGTAATCCTGAGATTCGTTTATAAGAAAGTAATGTTAATTAAATTATGTTGAATTATAGTTATATCGCATCTAATCGCTTTTTAAACTCCTCGTTAATCTAATTGCAATCACAACTAAATATGTTATTATACGAGCCGAGTGTGTTATTGTTTAATAAACACTTGTGCCATCGCATCGCTTATCTCATCGCAGTTAATTACATGGTTTTATGTTATTTATGTGTTATGTTTGTTTATTTATTATGATTTAATCACTCACAAACTCACGCAACTCGCTCTCACGCGTTGACTCGCTATTACGACGCTTAGCACATCGTTTAATCGCTTAACGTTACTTTATAACTCGTTACATCGCTGAACAATCGATAAACGAACAAAAAACAAAGAAATCCTGAGTTTTTGGACAAGTTCGCTCGAACTTGGGTGACCCCAAGTTCGGCCGAACTTGACTGGCCAAACACAAAATTCCATTCTTCCCCCAAGTCCGCTCGAACTTGATTTGATTCTTCACAGAATCAGCAAGTTCGGCCGAACTTGCCTTGCACTTCTATGAATCCTTACAAGTCCGCTCGAACTTGTACAAATATGTACAAGTTCGGCCGAACTTGACTCCCACCAGCTCCCATTTTGCCTTCACCTATAAATACTCAACTCCATTCTCTCATTTGAACTTGCTGCAAGTTCGCCCTAAGCTCTCAAAACCAAAACCTTTTGTTTTCTAAGTAAGATTCAACCCGATTTCAACTACAAAGATGTTCAACAACATTTTACAACGATTTTGCACAAGGCTTTGCCTTCGTTTTCATCAAATCTCTTCTATTTTACAAAAACTTCATCTTTTTATACAAAACTTCTCTTTTTCACTCTAGATATTAGTAAAACCTTTTAAAACCATTGATTTCTACACAATATTCAGACTAATGACGTATGTTTCGTTCACTTTTGAGTGGAACGAGGCGTTGTCAAGCAAGATCTCAGATCCGAAAGCACAAGGACGAAATCGTCACTTTACACAAGCTGGACTAACCCGTAAGAACCTTCAAGTTCGCCCGGATTAGCCCGATTTTTGTAAAATGGCTAAGTTTGCTCCAAAAGACCTCTCCAGCCTAAGTTTTACTCAGTGGGTTAAGGTTGGAGGGATGGACACTCGATTTCCTCAACAAACGGTGCAAAAACGCATGATTTGGATGCCAAAACGACCAAGTTCGCTCGATATTTAACTGATTTTGTGCAGCTCAAGAGCCAAGTTCGCTCGAACTTGCACCATATGGGTCAAGTTCGACCGAACTTATGTCAGAATCTTCATAAACCCAACAAGTTCGACCGAACTTGCATCTTCTATTAACAAAGCACACAAGTTCGCCCGAACTTGTCAAGGTCCTTAAGAAACTTCACAAGTTCGACCGAACTTGTCTCAAAACCTCAACAGTTTTCACAAGTTCGCCCGAACTTGTATGGAAACATACAAGTTCACCCGAACTTTTGCTCTGCCCAACCCAAACTTAACCGTTTCAGCAATTCGGAAGACTGATGCACTTCTGTTCGCTTACAGGCTGATCCGGCACTCTCCACAACTCTTCTCAGATCCCTTATCTCTCTCGAAACGTACCGACTGTGAGTATACTTGAACCCCTTTTACGCTTAAACGCACTTTTGGGTGTCACATATGTTCCTATATCAAATCACATCACACAAATCTCAAATGCTTTTCACAACCTGCTGTTACATGATTATACGTGAAATCTGCTGAATTGTATGTATTGCTTGATTGCTTGTACGCCACCCTTAACATGATAGTATACTAGAGGTTGATCCACCACCCAGAGGCCCGGGTTGTTAAGGCTCGCATTTTTATTTTCGCATTTATTTTTCCCTTTAAGGATGTGAACGCTTGTTCGCATGCCTTGATCAATCGCGGTTTGTTGGTTTACATGGATCTAAGTAGTTACATCATTCACAACTATTACGTATGTCATGCGGTGTATGCTAAACGCTTTTATATCTATATTGTATGCAAAACTCATATGCTCACCTTTACTTAATTGTATTGACGTTTAATTTTAACATGTGTGGCATGTTGCGGATTATGCTTTGGACGCGTAGTTTATGTCTTTGCTTTAGAAACGCTTGGAATAAATCTAGAGATTTTAAACTAGAATTTGTGTTATGAGAATTTTGATATTCTGTAATGTTATTTGAGGATTGTATGTTGAAAGTATGGGATTTTGACGTTTAAAATATAGTCGTTGGAATAATGTTATGGAATTTCTCGTGATACAATCTGGTTCGCTTAGTGTCGCGCCCTATGATTCCGCCATCGATTGGGGTGTGAAAGATTGGTACCAGAGCCATAACTGTAGGGAATTAGGTAGAATTGCCATGTTCGACCTAGTCTACAGTCTATGTACCCAATTTGACCAATCTTTGACTTAAATGCTTAAACTACTTGCCATAAATGCTTAAATATGCCTTTCCTAAGGCTAACACAATATACACGTTTGGAAACGCTCGTATCACACAAGACGAGTGATCAAGTCGAGATTAGGTGTGAAAACTGAGAACTCTCGATAAGATCATTCACGCCGCGCATACTCTCTCACACGAGATACCTTCGTTGAGTTAGGAGTGACATCCAAACCTCGACGAAAATCTCCAAATCTATCTAGTGGAACTCCCAATTTGATCGGTGAGCATAACCACAACTAGGATTGATGTTGTTAAGTTAGGGGTGAAACCCGCATCTTAATAACTAATTCTGCTCTTCAATTTTCAATCTCACTAAAGTCTCGTCTATTTCGATGACTCGAAACACGACGTAACTGGAAGGATGAATGCTGTTAACCGTTGTATGGCGAGAGCATTTATCTATCAGGCCAAATCGTGTGTCCGAACTCGAAGAATTCTCGAACCACTTTGGGTAGTCTATATCGTTGATTTACGCATCATCGAGTTTATTACTATTTATGTGTTTAAATTTTGAGAATTATCGCTTACTCGATTTCTCGCTTTATTGATTTCTCGTATTATCGATTTCTCGATTTATCGTTTTATGCTCCCTAAACGCATGCACTACTCGCACCACTCTCGAAATCTAAAACGTTAATTAATACACCAACCAAACTAATCGCTTAACTCGCTTACGCCTATGAGAACATGTGTGCCTCATACGCGGTATTACTCGCCTATCTCGCTATTATATAGCTTATATCTCGCTTATATATATCGCATCTCATACGCGCTACGCATGATTTTAGTTAAAGGTGAATACGTGCAAAATATGTGCTTACGTGTTTATGTGATTATGTGCTATGTGCTTATGTGCCTACGTGTTTGCCTGCCTACGTGTTTACTTGCCTATGTGATTGTGTGCCTTATATGAATAATAATAACAAATACTTTAAAACATAAACTTATTATAACGAATCTCATCCAATCGAATCCATCAATTGTAGATGTCTTCAATGGGATCGCACACCAGGAGGAATCTTCAGCGCGGCCAAGCTAACAAGCGCAACGCATCACTGGTGGCTAAGGAAATGACCAAAGTGATCCCCAGATAGCCAGCGAGATCCAAGCCGCCAACAGCAACACCTCTGTGGACTCGAAAATCGATCCACCCAAGTCATCTTTCAGTTTCAAGCAGTTCAAGGCTTGTGGACCCCTCACTTTTACTGGCACCGAAGGACCCAGTGCCATGTTTCACTGGTTCGATGCTATTGAGTTCACATTTCGCCAAAGTGGGTGTCCCGAACCCCTTCGCACTGCAAACGCTACCGGCGTCTTCCAGTCCAGGGCTCTCGACTGGTGGACCGCGAATCGTAACAGGAGGGGAAACGATGAAGCCTACGGACTCTCATAGGAAGAACTCAGGGAACTTATGATCAAAAAATTCTGTCCTCCCTACGAGATCCAGAAGTTGGAAAACGAATTTTAGGGAATCAAGCAAGATGGTCCCGACAATTCCGGTCTCACAGCTCGCTTTAAGTAGTTGAGCATCATCTGTCCCGGTCAAGTCGACACGACCGATAAAGCCATCAAGAAGTAAATCAATGCCCTGCCCGATTGCGTCGCTGACTTTGTTCAAGCAGCACGCCCTGCTACTATCGAGGAGACCTACCAGTTAGCCGCCAAGATCAATGATAAAATGGTTCAGTCTGGTTACTTTAAGAACAACAAGGTCGCAAACCAGGCAATCACCGAACCAGCAGCTCCATCTGATCAGTCCCGAGAGACAAAGAACAGTCGCCGAAGTCGCAAGCGAGAAAAACCGAGCAAGTACTTTGCTCTTACTGCTCCAGCAAACCCTCAGCCGCTCTGGTCTGCTGCACCAAACGCACCGCCGGCAAAGCGTGCGTATACTGGCCCGCATCCTTTGTGCTCAAAATCCACCTATCATCATGCAGTTGGGGGCAACTGTCGCTTCTGAACCAACTGCAATATCTACGGCCACTTTACTGTCAGTTGTCGATCAGGCCCTCGCCAACCAGCTCCTCAGGCCCTTGCAGCACCAGCTCTACTAGCTCCTCCTCAGGCCAATCAGCAGCCAGCTCCAAGAGCACGTGCATGTTACACGTGCGGCGATCCGAACCATTTCAGTAATGTCTGCCCAAACAAGCCTGTGAAACAAGAGCAGCAGCAGCAGCCACAACCACCACAACCTCAGCAGCAGCAACAACAGGCTGCACGTGGACGAGCCTTTAACCTCAACCATCACCCGGCCCAGAATGACAACAATGTTGTCAATGGTACGTTCCTCGTTAATGGTATTTATGCTTCATGCTTATTTGATACTGGTGCCGATAATTGTTTTGTGTCGTTAGCATTCGAAAAGGGTTTTAAAATGTAAACGGCTAAACTCCCAAAGATTTTCGATGTGGAAGTCGCCACCGGAAAAGCCATTACCGTCACCTCCGTCCTACGCGGTTGTTCTCTTGATCTCAACAACCATGTCTTCTCGATCAATCTCATACCTATGCAGTTATGTAGCTTCGATATCGTAGTAGGTATGGATTTTCTTCGTGAAAATCCTGCTGAAGTTGTATGCTTTGTTAAGATGATTCTGTTCCCTCTCTCAAATGGTGATCAACTCCATGTGTATGGTGAAACTCCCTCAAAGAAGTTGATGCTTTTGTCATGTACTCGAGCACACAAATGTTTGCGAAAGTAATGTTTTGCTTTTCTAGTCCATTTCATGAACCCGAAGAAAGAAAAGAAGACTTTTAAAGACGTTCCTGTTGTTCGTGAATTTCGTAAGGTCTTTCCCGACGATTTACCTGGTTTACCCCCTACTCGCGATGTTGAATTCTGTATCGATTTAGTTCCCGGTGCTACTCTCGTTGCTAAAGCTCCTTATCGTCTCGCACCATCCGAAATGCGCCAGCTATCGAGCCAACTTCAAGAGCTTCTTGATAAAGGTTTAATACGCCTGAGCACTTCACCTTGGGGCGCTCCCGTTCTTTTCGTGAAAAAGAAAGATGGGACGTTCCGAATGTGCATCGATTATCGTGAACTTAACAAACTCACGATAAAGAACCGTTATCCTCTTCCTCGGATCGACAACTTATTTGATCAGCTTCAAGGTGCTACTTGTTTCTCCAAGATCGATTTACGTTCGGCTATCATCAGTTACGCGTATTGGAAGAATACATTCCGAAAACTGCCTTTCGTACTCGTTATGGCCATTTCGAATTCGTGGTCATGCCTTTTGGTCTTACCAATGCACCCGCGGTCTTCATGGATTTGATGAACCGTGTGTGTAAAGCCTTCTTAGATCGCTTCGTCATTGTGTTTATCGATGGCATTCTTATCTATTCGAAGTCGAGAGACGAACACGCGTGCCATCTCCATTTAGTCCTCGAACTTCTTCAAGGTAACCGCCTTTATGCTAAGTTCTCAAAATGTGAATTCTGGCTCGAAGAAGTCTAATTTCTCGGCCACATTGTTAATAGTCAAGGAATTCGCGTCGACCCTGCAAAGATCGAAGCCGTCAAGAGTTGGATTAAACCGAAGAATGCTTCTGAAATCCGTTCATTTCTTGGATTGGCGGGTTACTACCGTCGATTCATCGCCGACTTCTCGAAAATCGCCGTTCCGCTTACCGCTTTAACTCATAAAGACAAGCCTTTCGTTTGGGAATTCCAAACAAGAGGAAGCTTTTCAAACGCTCAAGTGTATGCTATGCAGCGCTCCTGTCCTCGCTTTACCCCACCGAAACAACGATTTCGTTGTTTACTACGATGCCTCTAATCTTGGCCTTGGTTGTGTTCTCATGCAACGAGACAAGGTTATCGCGTATGCGTCTCGACAA
This sequence comes from Scalesia atractyloides, assembly GCA_947069175.1. Taxonomy (NCBI): domain Eukaryota; kingdom Viridiplantae; phylum Streptophyta; class Magnoliopsida; order Asterales; family Asteraceae; genus Scalesia; species Scalesia atractyloides. The sequence continues at coordinate 53,251,736 of CAMTDV010000016.1, read as the reverse complement.
CTCAAGATCCACGAGAAGAACTACACAACCCACGATCTCGAACTCGGTGCAGTTGTTTTTGCATTGAAGATATTGCGACACTACCTTTACGGTACAAAGTGTACGGTCTTCACCGACCATAAGAGCTTACAACATATCTTCAACCAAAAGGAACTGAATATGCGCCAACGCTGATGGGTTGAACTTCTCAATGATTACGATTGCGAGATACGCTACCATCCTGGCAAGGAAAATGTCGTCACCGATGCTCTAAGTCGACGAAGCTATGTGTATAATATTCGTGACTCTCAAGCTTTGAATGATACCGAAATCATGATTTGCTCCACCCAATTCGCTTGTTTTAACGAGAATACCTTGGAGGAAGAAATGAAATGTGGTGCTGAAACTCAGCTCGTTGTTAAACCGAATGGTATTTATTACTATCTCGATCGCATTTGGATTCCCAGCCGTGATAACCTTCATGAATTGCTAATGACTGAAGCTCATAAATCTCAATATTCCATTCACCCCGGTGCCGACAAGATGTACCAGGACCTTCGTCCTAAGTATTGGTGGCCGGGAATGAAAAAGGATATCGCCGTGTACGTCTCAACGTGCTTAACTTGTTCGAAAGTTAAAGCCGAACATCAAAGGCCCTCTGGCTTACTCGAACTACCCGAAATCCCGATGTGGAAGTGGGAGAGTATAACTATGGACTTCGTTACAAAACTCCTCGCACTTCCTCTGGTCACGATAGCATTTGAGTTATCGTTGATCATCTTACCAAATCAACGCACTTTATTGCTATACGAGAAGACTTTAAGGTAGAACGATTAGCATGAATCTATACCGACGAAGTCATATGTCGACACGGGACGCCTCGTGACATCATTTCTGACCGTGACGGTCGCTTTACCTCGCGTCTCTGGGAGACTTTTCAATCCGCTCTCGGTACTACTCTCAATCTCAGTACCGCCTTTCACCCTCAAACCGTCGGTCAGACCGAGCGTATGGTCCGCACTCTCGAAGACATGCTTACGCGTGCATCATAGATTTCGGTGGAATTAGATACACATTTACCCTTAATTGAATTCTCGTACAATAATAGTTATCACACCAGCATTCAAATGGCTCCATTTGAGGCACTATATGGAAGAAAGTGTCGATCTATTGCATGGCACGAGATTGGCGAAGCGCAAATCACCGGTCCCGAGCTGATTCAAGAAGCGACCGACAAAATACTCCAGATCAGAGACAAGCTCTTGAAAGCTCGGAGTCGTCAAAAGAGATGCCGATAAACGCCGCAAGCCCCTACGGTTCAAAGTGGGAGATCACATTCTCCTAAAGGTTGCGCCTTGGAAGGGAGTGATCCGCTTTGGGAAGAAAGGGAAGCTAGCGCCACGATACGTTGGACCCTTTAAGATTCTAGAAAGAATCGGCAAAGTGGCTATCGACTCGAACTACCTGGCGGAACTTAATATCATCCACCCGACTTTCCACGTGTCAAACCTCAAGAAATGCCTAGCTGAAGAAAATCTTCACGTCCCCCTCGATGACTTGCAAATAAACAAGACCCTCCATTTCGTGGAAAAGACTGTCGAAATCATGGACCGAGAAACCAAGAAGTTACGGCACTCTCGCATCCCTATCGTGAAGGTCTGATGGGAAGGCAAACACGGTGCCGAGTTCACTTGGGAATTGGAAAGTGACATGAAGGCTAAGTATCCGCACCTCTTCGTTACGGCCACTACTTAAATTTCGGGACGAAATTTCCTAAAGTAGGGGAGACTGTAACAACTCGAAATTTTGTTGTTATCTTTTTCTTTTTTTGTTATCATTGTATCTACCTTTTGTAATCCCGAGATTCATTTATAAGAAAGTTATGTTAATTAAATTATGTTGAATTATAGTTATAGCGCATCTAATTGCTTATTAAACTCATCGCTAATCTAATCGCAATAACAACTAAATATGCTATTATATGAGCCGAGTGTGTTATTGTTTAATAAACACTTGTGCCATCGCATCGCTTATCTCATCGCAGTTAATTACGTGGTTTGATTGTATTTATGTGTTATGTGTGTTTATTTATTATGATTTAATCACTCGCAAACTCACGCAACTCGCTCTTACGTGTTGACTCGCTATTACGACGCTTAGCACATCGCTTAATCGCTTAACGTTACTTTATAACTCGATTACATCGATGAACAATCGATAAACGAATGAAAAACAAAGAAATCCTGAGTTTTTGGACAAGTTCGCTCGAACTTGGGTGACCCCAAGTTCGGCCGAACTTGACTGGACAAACACAAAAATCCATTCTTCCCCCAAGTCCGCTCGAACTTGCTTTGATTCTTCACAGAATCAGCAAGTTCGGCCGAACATGCCTTGCACTTCTATGAATCCTTACAGGTCCGCTCGAACTTGTACAATATGTACAAGTTCGGCCGAAATTGACTCCCACCAGCTACCATTTTGGCTTCACCTATAAATACTCAGCTCCATTCTCTCATTTGAACTTGCTGCAAGTTCGCCCAGAGCTCTCAAAACCCAAAACCCTTTGTTTTCCAAGTAAGATTCAACCCGATTTCAACTACAAAGATGTTCAACAACGTTTTACAACGATTTTGCACATGGCATTGCCTTCGTTTTCATCAAATCTCTTCTATTTTACAAAAACTTCATCTTTTTATACAAAACTTCTTTTTTTCACTCAGATCTACATGTAGATCTGAGTAAAACCTTTTAAACCATCGATTTCTACACAATATTCGGACTAATGACGTATGTTTCGTTCATTTTAGAGTGGAACGAAGCGTTGTCAAGCAAGATCTCAGATCCGGAAGCACAAAGACGAAATCATCACTTTACACAAACTGGACTAACCCGTACGAACCTTCAAGTTCGCCCGGATTAGCCCGAGATTCTGTAAAATGGCTAAGTTCGCTCCAAAAGACCTCTCCAGCCTAAGTTTTACTCAGTGGCTTAAGGTTGGAGGGATGGACACTCGATTTCCTCAGCAAATGGCGCAAAAACGCATGATTTGGATGCCAAAACACCAAGTTCGCTCGAGATTTAACTGATTTTGTGCAGCTCAAGAGCCAAGTTCGCTCAAACTTGCACCATATGGGTCAAGTTCGACCGAACTTGTGTCAGAATCTTCATAAACCCAACAAGTTCGCCCGAACTTGTCAAGTTTCTTATGAAACATCACAAGTTCGACCAAACTTGCATCTTCTATCAACAAAGCACACAAGTTTCCGCCCGAACTTGTCAAGTTCGCCCGAACTTGTCAAGTTCTTTAAGAAACTTCACAAGTTCGACCGAACTTGTCTCAAAACCTCAACAGTTTTCATAAGTTCACCCAAACTTGTATGGAAACATACAAGTTTTCCCGAACTTGTCCTCTGCCTAACCCAAACTTAACCGTTTCAGCAATTCGGAAGACTGATGCACTTCTGTTCGCTTACAGCCTGATCCGGCACTCTCCGCAACTCTTCTCAGATCCCTTATCTCTCCCGAAACACACCGACTGTGAGTATACTTGAACCCCTTTTACGCTTAAACGCACTTTTGGGTGTCACATATGTTCCTATATCAAATCACATCACACAAATCTCAAATGCTTTTTCGCAACCCGTTCTTACATGATTATACATGAAATCTACTAAATTGTATGTATTTCTTGATTGCTTGTACGCCACCCTTAACATGATAGTATACTAGAGGTTGACCCGCCACCCGGAGGCCCAGGGTTGTTAAGGCTCGCATTTTTAATTTCGCATTTGTTTTTCCCTTTTAGGATGTGAACGCTTGTTCGCATGCCTCGATCAATCGCGGTTTGTTGGTTTACATGAATCTAAGTAGTTACATCATTCACAACTATTACGTATGTCATGCGGTGTATGCTAAAACGCTTTTATATCTATATTGTATTCAAAACTCGTATGCTCACCTTTACTTAATTGTATTGAAGTTTTAGTTTAACATATGTGGCAGGTTGAGGATTATGCTTTGGACGCGTAGTTTAGGTCTTTGCTTTAGAAACGCTTGTAATAAATCTAGAGATTTTAAACTAGAATTTGTGTATGAGAATTTTGATATTCTGTAATGTTATTTGAGGATTGTATGTTGAAAGTACGGGATTTTGACGTTTAAAATATAGTCGTTGGAATAATGTTATGGAATTTCTTGTGATACAATCTTGTTCGCTTAGTGCCGCGCCCCGATGATTCCGCCATCGGTTGGGGTATGAAACCTAAGAGTGGAGCCTTGGTATTTATAAAGTCTGATTACGCAGCGTAATTATAATTACACTAGGAATCTATATATGCCGCCCTTGATGGGACACGTTACAAAATGTTCATTTTGGCCCTTTTACACTACCAAACTATTACAAGCAAGCCCTAAACTATTAACCTCAAGTACCAAAGGTCTCAAAACATTCTAACATTTTAGTTGTGCGATATATATTGAAATTGATCCACCACAATGCACAAACATAAGGCCTTAAAAGGTGATTGGGAATATCACAAATTGCTCACAACACATGGTACTAAAGTTTCATTATATTGATTACATTATTTTACAAACACAAAAGAATACAACTAATTGTTTTCAAATTAGGATCAATCTAAGGCCTGAGTGCGTTCCTATGTGTAGCATACTTGAAATGTCGATACCTGAAACATATGTGAAAATAGATTTGTCAACAATAAAGTTGGTGAGTGACATAGCTTTTGTTGGCCAACTTTATGGCAAAAGGTTTGGCATTGCAATACTTTGACAACTACATGAGTTATCGAATAAAATAGATTTTTGAAGCCAATATGGCAAAAATTTTAGTATCGCAACACATTGTGTTTTTTTTTATTAGTAAAACTTGTGACAAAAATGTTTTGTAAATGGTAATATGTATAATACCAGGTAATTTTTGTGTTAAATAAAATTGTACCTTGTTCAATATATGTGTCCCGTTATAACACAGAATCATCAAGTGATTTTGGGTAATCCTACGATGGATAATACGATAAGAGCACTTTATATATATGAAGTACCAGCGGCGTATCCACCATGCCCTTATCGTATTACGCTCGCCTCATTATCCTAGATCACTCTAGATTTATGTTATAACACCCCACAACACATAAACACATAAATACATAGCATAGAAATCAATCAAGAACTAAAGAAAGTACTCTTAGAAATCCAATCAAGGATTTAAAATAGTACTTCGAGTATTCCTTAAGGATCTAACTATTTATATAGGGAGATTCTATAAGGATTTGGCATTTGTACTTTGTTTCACCTAATCATAGAATCTTCAAGTGATTTGGATAATGCTACAATGAGTAATATAAAAAGAGCACTTATATATAGGAAGTACCAGCGGTGTATCCACAATGCTCTTATTGTATTACACTCGTTTCGTTATCTAAATCACTCTAGATTCTATACTATAACACTACACTACTCTACACATATATACTTTTTCCTTGTTTTGTTTCGTGTTAAGAAAAGTACTCTTTGAAATCCAATTAAGGATCAATAACAGTACTTTAAGTATCCTTTAAGGATCTACCTATTTATATAGGAAGATCCTACAAGGATTTGGCATATGTACTTTGTTTAGTCTCATAAGTTATATACACAAAATCACTTAGTAAAAACATATGCCATACATGTTATTTGAGAAAATGGTTAGCACATATGAATCAACCCAAAACAGTTTGAAAATGGAAAAGTGGGGAACTATGTACTCACAGGTTGTGTAGATGTCTTGCTTAATCATGCTAGCCAAGCTCAAGTGCTTCCTAATATTTCAGATAATTATATAGTTAGTGTGTATTATGGCTTAAACGGAAGAGTGGATAGAATGTGGTTTATTAACCAAACGAGCAAAGGATCTCATACGATATGGTTTATTAAACCTTAATTTCTGATTGGAAAGTATCCATTGGTGTTTTGACCCATTACGACTTGTTAAAATGCTTTTTGCCACTTTAACGGGTCATTTGCAGAAATACGGGTCCAGATGATCGAATGAGTCCTATGACAAGTCTGATATGTCAAAACGTGTTTATTAATGTTGTATGATCAGGTTATATGTCAAAACTATTGTTCATGTAGGTTTAAATCTATTTTACACAAAAGGGTATTTTTGACATTTTAAAAGTGTATAAAATTTACACGTCATTTGACTAACCAAACGGAGTGACCATAAGGTATAACCTCAAAGGGTTATTCCCTATATTACTATGATCATATCAATGGGCTTGGTCGGATCCTAAGGTTGTCCAAACGGGTCTGAATCGAAAGTCAAAGCAAAAGTCAAATTGCTTGGCTTTCGATATAGGATTGATGTCTAAACTGAATATGATGAGTTGAGCATGTCATAATATGTTATATTAGTACATACAAACTGATATGATGTCAAAATATTGGGTTTCGATAGTTTAAAGTTCAATTAGCGTAAAATGCACTTTTACTAGTTTTGACTTTTTAAACGTAACATGCTTGACTCATCATTTCGCCTATTGAACTTATCAGTAGGTATGATCATAGGGGAATTATACCAACATTATTACGATCACATGGGAAAGTTCGGATAGAACTTTGACTTGACCATAGTGGTCAGAACTGAAAGTCAAACAAAAAGTCAAACTGTTTGACTTTCAGTTGAAAACTAACTATTTAAATGAAATGGAGCAAAGGGGAAAGACTTACTGAACCTAAGGACTACAAAGAAGGATGGAGAGCTGCTCCTAAACTCTAGGGAAGCTCCAAAGATTAGACTGAGAGTGAATGTGAAGGTGTGAGTTCAAAGAACACCTTGATCAGCTATTTATACTAATCAAAATGCTCCAAATCATGACAAGTGTTGCCATCAATCATAAGAAGCTGATTAGTGTCATCTAAAGTGTCATTAGGAGGATCAAAAGAGGTAATTTCAGAGCTAGGTGGCACCCTTACAGACCGTATGGTAATCCTTACGGTCCGTAAGGCACTCTAGCGCGCAAAATTTTCATTTTTGATAGTTTTTGCCCCTAGACTTGTATTATCACCTTTTTGACATTTTCAACCCCTCTACCTTGTTACTTAAGCTATATGAAGGGTATTAAGGGTATGTGTAACTTATATCTATGTTCGGAATGTACGTTATGTTAAATTCATTATGTGTAAGTAATGGTTAACGAAATACCTTCGAAAGTCATTGAAAAGTTTTTGACAGCTTAAAATTTTCGTGGGGTTACAGTCTCCCCTCCTTTAGGGAATTTTGTCCCGAAATATATTCGTGGGAGACTGTAGAGTAAGGTTAGAATGATTGAAAAGGGACGCGTAGCTTTAGATTCCAAAGATGCGGAGCATAATTTGGTGTTGGAATTTGCGGATTGGAAGTGTTAGTAGTGTTTTACTAAGTATCTCAAGATATTCTAACCTATCACTAGTTATTGATAAGGTGATTGATTCCTAGAGCTTATGAATTTGGAAGGGTGCATGACAAAAATGGTTTTGTATGGCATTATGTTATACTATAGCATTTTGTGTTAGTTTTGATAAATCAACAATTGTCTAAACATTGTCTCGCATGGAATCCATGATTCTTCTGACTATTTCATCGAAAGATTTAATAAGGATTTCCAAGATGACTCTATTATTCTACTAGGCCTTCCAGTTTAACAACATATGTGAAAACATGATTGATAGGTGTACATTCAAGCCTAAGTTGACATATTCACGCGATTTCTATCATCCCACGAGGTACATCCCATGTACCCTGAGCATCCTATGCAAGGGGGACGGGTCATCACACCTATAGCGTTATTTATCCCACGAGATACATCCCATGCATGAGAGACAGGTCGTCACCTTTAACGCTATAATCTACTCCCAATCGGCTCGATTAGAGTTAATGAATGTACTTGTTTCAGATATTGCACTCATTGCACACACAAGTAAGAAAATAACACACATGGATCCAAAATAACATAAAATCTTCAAGTGATTTGAATAACATTATGATGAATAATACAATAAGAACACTAATATATAGGAAGTACAAGCGGTGTATCCACCATGTCCTTATCGTATTATACTCGTCTCGTTATCGAATCACTCTATATTTTATTTCATCCTACCTAACGGACCGCATGATAAGCCTTACGGTCAGTAAGGCACTCTTACGCGCAAAATTTCATTTTTGACAATTTTGGCCCCTGGACTTGTATTATCAGCTTTTTGACATTTTCAACCCCTCTAGCTTGTTAGTTAAGTATATGAAGGGTATTTAGGGTATGTGTAACTTATATCTTTGTTTTGGAATGTATGTTATGTTAAATTCATTATGTTTAAGTATTGGTTAACGAAATACCTTCGAAAGAAATAGAAAAGTTTTTGAAAGCTCGAAATTTTCATGGGGGTTAAATATAGAGCATTAACGAGAGACCTATTTACAGCTCAGTTAATTGATATTCATTATATTAGATCAACATTCCCAACATTAGGGAGAGAAATAAAAAGCAGTTGAAAAAACAAATGAGTTAGAATGGATTATCACAGTCATACCTTGATCCTCGAACTAAATAATATGAACTTAAAGTTTGAAAGACAATTCATTCATAATGATTAATGTTCTCTTGCCGACCCTTTCACTGGCCTTAAAATTGGTGGCTATGTCACATATGTCAACTACTAATGCTCCAAATTAAGATGATTGTCATGTGTTGACAAACTTTATATTGGTAATGAGTCTATAGCATGCCGGAAGCGTGGTAGACTAACTGATTCCAAGTAAAAATCCTCGAAAATTGGAGCACGTAATGAAGATGGTCAAGTCGAGGTTAATGGTAAATATCGTCTCCTAAAACGAAATTACACAAGAAGAACTTCAGGTACCTCAAAACAAAGAGCTCTTAGTAATTATATCATATCCTGAATTAATGTTTGGAATCAAAATTAAAACGACGTCATTATACTTGTGTATATAATGTAGCGCTTGAAATGATGAAATTATGAGGATCAATATTTAAATCTTCCTATGAATGAAAACACATGAAGCTTTGGCCAAAATGAAAAGACCCAAATAAGACAGAACCGAATTCTCTAATGAAACACAAAGTTTTGGATCAGTGGTCCATACAACTAAGTTGTAAAATATGTTTGATACAAAAGGGTGTTTAATACGAGTCATGAAATGAGAATCAAATTAATTGATATATGGCAAAACTTGGTGGCACGAGATTTTGCAAGTACCCATGATTGATTATGAGGAGACGTATTCTCCTATGGTAGATTTAGTGACTTTCCAAATCTCATTAGTCTGTTAATACAAATAGAGAATTGTTATGCGTCATATGGATTTTTTGTATCATTTAATAATAAATTTTTCATGAAGCTCCACGATGTATTTATATTATCAAAATCATTTAAAGTAAGTTCTCGAGAACACCATGATTGTTATATACGTATTAAAATTTTAGTACTTTATGATTTTTTTAATATGTTAATTATTCGAACTCCTGTTGAGTTTCCTAATGCAGTTGAGTGCTTAAAGTAATCTGAGACATCGTCAGATATAATTATGTGCACCAATACATATGCAAGGATTAAATATTACTTGGTGATTATGATATCTTAATGTATAAGAATGGTACAATATGCATTGGAGGTGAATTTGATGTTAACGGTGCTCCAATTGATTTGCTAAATGATAAAGTTTATATACCAAAACTCTTAAATAGTGAATGCACATGCATAACTGTTCAAGATGGAAAAAGTCCATGACGGATTGTTGATGCCGGAAGCATTAATAGTAATACCTTAAGAGTGTTATCTGCAAAGTTAAAAAAATATGTATGGAATAAAATAGTCAGGTGAGTGTTGTATAACTCTATATTGTGATAAAGAGGGGTGTAAGTTTGGTTATATTAGCCATATTTGTATCAAAATTTCACTTCTAAAAGTTTACTATAATAACAATTTACAGTGATGATGTACACATCATCGAGAGAAATTGTTAAGCTTTTAGAGAGACAATTTTTGAAAGACCTTGACACGATGTAATTATTGCTCAACCTTTTGTTTGATGTGTAATGATATATTTATGAATCCATCAAAGTACATCCAAAAGCATATGCAACATTTTATTATGGACAAAGCTCATCCTCAAAGTATGTTAAGGTTTGTCCATTACTTGATATAGAAAAGAAACCTTATCATCCCCAATTAAATAAATTGAAAATTTTGGTCGAGAAGTACCATAGTTAAGTGAAATTGGTGCATTAATATTTCTTGTTATCTATGCATGATTATAAATATTTTATTTAAATTTATTGACTACACAAAGATGTTGAAATCCATGCATGATTATAATATTTATTGACATGTGTCAAGCAAAAAGACATTGAAATCGGTTAAAACAACTACTTCGAAATATCTACTATGTAAAATTATTTTACTAACCGGTCGAAACAAGTTTGGTTAGTCTTCTTGATGCAGGAAATGTAACACAAAACAGTCGCTGATCTTATGTTACATATATATGAAAGGAGGCCATAGAAGTCTGACATGAAGATCATATGCCACTGCTTAGTTTAAAGAATTGCACATCGGGAGATCAAGCAACTATTCATTGACTACACAAGTTTCGAGCAACTTTCACAGACAATCGGCATTGTCACTTAAAAGATACATATTAAAATGAGGAGGAGTAATATACCTATTGCATTCTTTTTCCTTCTCTAAGTTTTCTCCTACCGGGGTTTCTTAGTAAGGTTTTTAATAAGACAACAAATCTGATCCAGTAGTATCAGGGGAGAAAATATGCGCTGCACTCTTTTTCCCTTACGTATGGTTTTATCCCACTGGGTATTCCAAGCAAGGTTTTTAATGAGACCTCATCACCAGGCGTATTAAAAGAATAGATACTATTTCATCATGTGGATAGTCAAGGGAGAGTGTTATAAATACATCATTTAGAGTGACTCTCCACATCCTTAACTCCCCATTTGTATTTACTCTTATGTTATTCTATAATCCTATAAATAGCGGCTTTGTATTTCATACTTATACTTCAATAAGATATATATTTCTCATTATCTCTTTTGTTATCACTATATTGTTAATAGGCTAGTTATTTTACAACAATTTCTTTCTTTTTTATTGGAACCAAAAAATTCCCATTTTTTAATTGGATTAATATGGTATTAATGGATTTAGTGACTTCATTCCCATTTCAAGTGGTTTTTTTAACATAAAGAGATTCCATTTATTATTAGATGTTGCTAAATGCACTTTCATTTTTTTTATTTTATTGGTTGCACCCCCTGAAGTTTGTAAATAAATACATAAACCCTTGTAATTTCTATTTTTTGAAAAATTGTATTAGGAAATATCCCTATTTTTCTAGGGGTTTATCTACTTAGTATAATTTAAATATTTAGATATACCTACCAATACATAAAAATTCTATAAAAAAAATATACTGATTGAAAAAGGAGATTAAGAGAGAGCTTAAAGAAACAAATTTTTTCAACTTTAATTTTCATCATAGTTCTAACTGGTTGAATGTTCTTATCACACCCCAACCGATGACGGAATCATGGGGCGCGACACTAAGCGAACAGATTGCTCAAGAATTTCCACAACGACTATTAATATGACAATATTTAACAACATCCAATTTCCCATACAATCGAACTAAACATTCATATCAAAAGTCATACGGATTACATCATTCTCAAACAATACAATTCGACAACTAGGTTTTTATTACAAGTTTCTAAAGATAATCCTAAGTCAAATTGCGGCTAATCTATCAACCTGTTACATACGTTAAAATACAAGTCAATACAATAAGTAAAGGTGAGTACACGGTTTAATAGCATAATAATAGCGATAAAGTGTTTACATATAACCAGCATGTGACACGTAGAGAGGCAAATCTAAGTATGCTAACAACAATGACACAAGCTAACCAACACGACTGCGAGGTGGAGTACGCGCGATACATGTTCACAACAACAAACACGCACGTAAAGTTAATATGTGAGCCTTAACAACCCCCGAACCATTCGGGTGCGGAGTCCAAACTATAGTACTATCGTTGCTAAGGGTGGTCTGCAAGTCCTCATTATTTACACATAACAAACAAACATTCAGCGATTCACGTATAACATGCGAGAGCGGTTAGCGTTAAAAGAGTTTAGCGTTATGTGTAGCGTGTTTTGATATAGAGAACCTATGTAACACCCAAAGTGCGTTTTAAGCGAAAAAGGGTTCAAGTATACTCACAGTTCGTGCTTAGCAAGTAAACATGCTGTGGATTAAATGGAGCGCCGGAACAGCCTGTAAGCGAGAACAGAAGTGAATCAGTCTTCCGAAGTGCTGAAACGATCGAAGCGAAGTGCAGGAGGGTAACAGGCTACTTCGTGCGAAGTAGCACCAAGTTCTCACTAGGGTGCACTTCGTGCGAAGTTGTACCCGGTGTTCACCAGATGTGCACTTCGTGCGAACTAGGTGCCTAGTTCATGCGAAGTTGCCCTTTTTGGTGTGAAGTTGGGCTGTCTTGGCGCCAAAATCGTGTATTTTCGCATCGTTTGTTGAGGAAATTGAGTGTCCATCCTTCCAACCTTGAACTACTGAGCAAACCAAAAGCTGGGGAGGTCTTTTTGAGCAATTTAGTAACTTTTTAAGAACTTGGACTGATTCGTACGAACTAGGGCTAATTCGTGTGAAGCAGTCCAGTTTGCAAAGTTGACTGTTTTGCGTCCTTGTGATTCCGGAACTGAGTTTCCACTTGGAATAGATGTATTTTCGAATCCATTTCAAGGATGTTGTCTGACCATGCTTCGTTCCACTATCTAGTGAATGAAACACACGTCGGTTTGTCCGTTTTGGTGTAAAAATCAATGTTTTAAACACTTTTCTTAGATCTAACACTTGGTGAGTTGAAACCATCAAGATTCCTAGCTTGGGAAGCCAAGGCTAAGCCCAATATACTCATTTAGGTGTAGATCAAGTTTGAAATAAGAAGTTTAATGGAAAAAGATGAAGATTTTTCGTAAAAGAAGAAGTTTTAATGAAATCGAAGGTAGCCTTGTGCAAAATCATAGTGGAAAACATTGTGGTTTGCATAAAACGAGTTGCTTTTTACTTGAAAATCGGAGAAATGCGGGTTGGAGAGGTTTGGTGCGAAGTGGCAGCAAGGGGAGTGTGTGTGGAGGTGCTGGGTATTTATAGGAGAGGGTGGGATAGTGTGGCAGGAGAGGCAGTTCGCACGAAGTAGGCCTCTACTTCGCACGAACTTGGCCACTCCCTTGGTTTGGTCAAGTTCGTGCGAAGTAGGGGTCTACTTCGTGCGAACTTGCCCATTTTGCTAGGAATTGTTTCCAAATTCGTTTGTTGGCTATTTGTTCAGTGTTTTGTTCGTATTAGATAGTTATGTTAAGCGTTTTGGCAAGGTGTTAAGCGTTGCGTGAATAAAATAATGTGATTTAGTGATTTGTGTGAGCGAGAGCGTTGCGATAGCGAGTTCAACCATAAAATATAAGCACACATAACACATAAGTAACATATAGTAACATAACCACTGCGATTTTGAATTTGCGTTTGAAAGTTGCAAGTATTAAGCTATTTAAATGCGATAATTAAGCGATATAAGATGCGCTTCAAAATAGTTCAACCATTACAATGAATCTCAGAGTACAAATGGGTTCGAAACAGAAATAAATGGAAATAACGGGATTCGGATAACAATCCGAAAGATCAGGTTGTTACAGTTCTTGGTATGTATTCTATCTTCTTCCATAATATAGTTATTTTAAAAAAAGTAGGACGCTCAAAAACTAGATAAAAGCGACTGTATGTAATCACTTTTTTGCATGGGATATGTTTGTTCTTTTTTCGTCTAGTAACAAACGAACATTCATCCTAGAAATTGATTCTATATCAAATGAGTTACTATTAATTGGGTCCACCAAAAGAGCCCAATAGGGCTTTTGGGGTGGGTATCCAATGACGAACACTGTTGTCACATTGTGTACTGTACAAATTAACCTTGGTGTCATACATTGTTATATATTATGTATTATATTTGTGTATATGTTGGAAATCGCTTTCGGGTTTGTCTCTAATATGGTTTACCACTGTTCGACATCAAGAGTATACAAAAAGATGTTTGCGTTTTCCCACAATCAGGTATAAACGTAAGAAATCATTATAGTCTTAATGGTATTTTTTTAAATGTCGATTCATACATGTTATGGGGTGAAATAAATTGTTTTGATAATTATCATTTCAATTCATGATTATCTTCACTTATTATGTAATATATTATCGTGTTGATGTAAATCATCTTAGTTAATATTAAATTTAACTGTTTAAGCAATTTACACATATGTAAATTGCTTTTTTACACAGTGTAAGTAATCGGCTTACACATGTGTAAATCATCTTAGTTAATATTGATTTTCAGTGATTAAGCAATTTACACATGTGTAAATAAGTTGTTTGCACATGTGTAAGTAAGCTGTTGCACATGTGTAAATAAGCAGTTGCATAAACTGCTACAAATGTGTATTAAAAATGTTGTTTAAAATTGTTTCATGTATAATTGTAAACAAGAGGCAAAAAGACAATAACAGAAGGCGCTGAAACAAAAAAAGGCAATGGATTATTGGGTAGTAGTGTTAGATTGTTGCTTGTGGTTAGTTGGTATATAGTTGATTGAGTTAGGTTGGGTAGTGACCAGTATCCGTTTGAACCTAGTGTTTGGTTAGTGTTTTTGGGCTGGGCAATAAAGGGGAAACTGGTTTTTATTGTTAATAGGTGGGGTTGGATGTATGGTTGGTTTGGCAATGTGAAAATCCAATTTGGTTTGGTGTTTGCTGGTGATATTCTTTAGTATATGGATGTTTGGAATTTGGACAAGTTGAGGAATGAGGATGATGATGCTGCTTGGTCGAGTTCAAGGTTTTTGGGAAGCTCAAGATGGACTCTCGGATGTTATGCTTTAGATGTTTTAATGTTTTGGTCTCGTGTGATCGTTTTTGTTATTTTGGATGGTTTAGGTTGTTTGAAACTTGAATGTATAGATTTATTTTAATGTTGGACTTGGGCCGCGTGTGTCTTTAAGTCTATAAAAGGTTGTTTTTATTTCTAGTGTAGTTTATGGTCAGGGCCTTGTTAGGTTCCAATTGTTAGACCATAACTAATTGTTTGGATTGGTGTTTTCCTTGGGGTATATTCCGGGAAGCCTAATGCTAGTAGGTTATAAATATTTTTTATTATCATTAAAATTTACCAAGTTACCGTCCCCTTTTACATTCCATACTGTCTTGTTTAATTGAAGTTTACACATGTGTAAATGAGCTGAAAATGTGTAAAAGAGATTCAATTACTTGACAGGGAACAATTTACATATGTGCAAATGAGCTGAAAATGTGTAAAACAAAAACAATTGAGTGACCATGGAACAGTTTACACATGTGTAATCAAGCTGAAAAGTGTAAAACATAACCAAATAAGTGACAGGGCACTGTTTAAACATGTGTAATTCAGCTAAAAATGTATAAAACAACAATTTACACATGTGTAATTTAGCTGATGAAATGTAAAACAGAAACAAATAACTAACAAGGAACAAATTTATATATGTGTAATACCATGAACATATGTAAATGATATATAAAAGTCATAGTGTAATACAACTTAACATAGGTAAAATAGAAATTAAAGATAGTGAAAAGTTTATACATGTGTAAATCATCTGCAGATGTGTAATCCAGAATCAAAAAAGTGGCAATAAGCAACTTACACATGTGTAAAACAAACACTTAAACATGTGTAATACAACTTAACATAGGTAAAATAGAAATAAAAGATAGTGAACAGTTTCCTAGTTTTAGTGATGTATACAATGGGAACATCGTTGATATCTTAAAGTATACATCAACACAAAAATATATTACATAATAAGTGAAGATAATCATGAATTACAATGATAATTATACAAACAATTTATTTCACCCCATAACATGTATGAATCGACATTTAAAAAAATAACATTAATACTATAATGAGTTCCTTACGTTTATACCTGATTGGTAGAAAATGCAGACATCTTTTTGTATAACTCTTGATGTCGAACTGGGATAAACCATATTAAAGACAAACCCGAAAACGATTTCCAACATATACACAAATATAATACATAATATATAACAATGTATGACACCAAAGTTTCGAATAAGGTTAATTTGTACAGTACACAATGTGACAACAGTGATCGTCATTGGATACCCACCCCAAAAGCCCAATTGGGCTCCTTTGGTGGACCTAATTAATAGTAACTCATTTGATATAGAATCTGTTTCTAGGATGAATGTTCGTTTGTTACTAGACCTATCTATGTTTTAGGTTAATCCCTAATGTATGTTTTAGGTTAAATTATTGAATCATTATATGAATCTCCATATGAACATATGATACATAACCTATGTTCAGAACACACATCACACCACCATTAAAGGAATCAACAAGCAGATCAAAGTACGAAAACAATTGAAGAATTCAAAAATATATTCGGATTGAAAAATTGGCAAAATCGAATGGTTGAATAAAAAATCGGATGAAGATACCAGAATATTGAATGGACGAAATCACAGAAGAGGAATCGATGAAGTTGATTTAGAAATAATTGAAGAATTCAGACTCTTAGCAAAAGGAATCAATGCGATATTTGATGATCAGATCATATTTCTAAGGAAGATAGAATACCCTAAATCAAATATTCGTTGTTGAAATAATAGGAGATTAGTAGAATTACTCATTTAACCTTTTAATTTATACATAAGGGGAGATAAATGAGTGGATGAGATTTGTTCTCAGAGTTCTCACAAAAGATGAGTGTTCTCATTTAAACCATCCCCTATATATAAATATATATATGTATATATATATATATATAAATATATATATATATATAATCATGTTTATAAAACAAGGGAAAAGTCTATAGTTTGAGTGAAACTATGGTAAAATTTTTATAAAAATTAATGGTGATTATACAAGTCTTTGGGTGAAAAAGTTTAAGTTAAAATCACTAGATTTTCTTAAACTAAAATGGTTATATATATATATATATTTAGGATAAAAATATATATTTACACAAAAATCAAAAACATAAAAAATACTTGAAACTTGACAACTATTAGAAATGTATATGTCCAAACTTGGAGAAAACAGACATATCGGACAAAACAAACATACCGGACAATTCATACAATTCGGACAAATTGGACAAAACGAACAACGGATGACACGAACAAAACGAACGAAACGAACGACACGAACGAAACAGACGACATGAACGAATATGAACACACGAAACAACCCGCGAACCACACACACACACACATATATTAAACTAAACAAAAGTAAGTTATATAAAATTATAAGTAGTTTTTATAATTATATAAAAGTATAAGTAAACTTTAAAATTTGGGCTAACCCATTTACATAATCAAGTAGGCTAAGCCTATTTATACAATTCAATTGGGCTAGGCCTCCCTTTATAATTTAATTGGGCTAGGTCCACTTTTATAAAATTCAATTGGGCTAGGCCTACTGATGTGGTTAATGCGGTCTTTAAAAACTAACCTAATCTAGACACCCTGGTTTTAATTTTATAAACTAAGACTCTCCAAATGCTAGACAACTGACATACAAGTGTACCGATCTTACGTAGTAAAACCTAATGAAGTTCGAGTATCAAACTCACAAGACACTAGTGACACGAACTAGACTCTGACTCAACTAATTACTTAACTAGTTTTAATTGATTGTTTTGAGGTTTTGAGGTTTTAATTAATTAAATTAATAATATAATTAAACAAACGAGAACTAAGACGGATTGAGACGCAAGCTGAAGGCTACTAAAATGAAATCAAGGATGACATGAAAGTAGGTTACCTAGGCAAGAATCCATAGACTCATGAATAAATTTCTAACCTTGGTTTCAAATGAAGACTCTGTCTAACCCGATAGACCCCCGGAAGGTAAACCGAATCCAACAGTATGACAAGTAATGAAGTGCTAAGATGGACTGACTCGAATTATCGACCACCAAGTCCCATAACTATCAAGTATAAAGTAATTTATGTACCAAAACCCCCCAAGTAATGAAGCTGGAATAACTAAGAACACTGAACCCCTAGGAAACTCTAGACGCGAATAAATAGATGAATCCGAGCTATCGGCCACCCAACTATCAAACAACGCCTACCTAATAACCTAGCAAATCAAGATTAGATTTCTGACCTCTAGAAAAGATTGCACATTTTAATCTATTGGTTTTAATAATTATTAAACTTGAATTAGATTTCTCACTTTCAAGGTCTAGACTAAAAGATTAACAACCTAGACTGACTCCAGCTCTAAAGTATATTTATAAGTATCTAGAGCAATGAAATCTACAAATATATTACTAAACCAATCAACACCAACACACAATTATTTAGAAACGGTTTTCTAAGTTAAAACATGTAAAGCATCACATTCATTCAAAACTAAAATTAATCATTCAAACCATGCGTCTAGTTCATCAACCTAAGCAACCATAAAAAGTTTAGCCGCTCATAGTTGAATGCGAACAAAATAAAATTTAAAGTAGTTCAAATCAGAAAACATTTTCGGGAGATTCAAGTTAGAATAAACAAACTAATTAACATAAACAAGTCTAAACAAACGAGCTATGAACCGTTAAACCAAATCTTTAATCACTAGCTTCCTTCACCTTTTGAACACTCCAATTCGCCTCTTCAGATGCTTTCTGCCATCAACAGCCGTAGTATTCTTTTTTTTTCATCCTCAGCCTATAAAATAGTCTCGCGAAGTGTAATCAAATGGCCAAATATGGGATACGATACTTGACCGGCCCAAAACAATCAATACATGGATGCGGTGGCAGTGTATTGTAATAGAATGGAATTGCAGGGATAATTATATTTTGTATTAAATCTACCCTTTATGAATTGCGTATTGTTGCACATTTCTCAATGCATGTTTTTCCCCTGGATCTAGTATTGTGTAACTCATCTCACCACCAGTCGTTTCATAACCTAAATATTTTCCTTCCACATCATACATGTAACGACCTTGGCTCTTCAAGCTCTCTGATCTTAAACTATCAAGTGTGGCTTGAATCTCTCTATCTTTATCCTCTTTAGCAGCTTTAACCCAGTCACGTAATTCCTCCGTTGTTTGTTCTGGTTGCCAATTCCAATGCTGATATGACTATGGCTGCATATAAGGGTTAGCATCGAAATCCGTGAAACACCACGAATCGTTTGGACAATATTTGGTGTAATGGGGTCCTCCACAGATCAAACGCATGATAAAAATATATCAAATAAAACTAAAAAATAAAAAAAATATTTACAAAAACAATTAGAACACTACTACTAGACACAAACCCTAAGACTCGCATTACAAATAAGACCAATTAAACAAATAAGATCAATCAAAGCAAATAACGCAATCGCCTAAGTGTCCCCGACAACAGCACCAAAAAACTTGATGTGATAAATGTGGTCTTTAAAAACTAACCTAATCTAGACACCCTGGTTTTAAATATATAAACTAAGACTCTCTAATGCTAGACCACTGACAGGCAAGTGTACCTATTGTACGTAGTAAAGCCTAATGAAGTCCGAGTATCGAATCCACGAGACACTAGCTACACGAACTAGAATCAGACTCAACTAATTACTTAACTAGTTTTAATTGATTGTTTTGAGGTTTTGGGGTTTTAATTAGTTAAACTAATAATCTAATTAAACTAATGAGAACTAAGACAGATTGAGACGCAAGCTGAAGGATACTAAAGTGTAATCAAGGATGATAGGAAAGTAGGTTACCTAGGCAAGAATCCCTAGACACATGAATAAATTCCTAACCTTGGTTTCCAATAAAGACTATGTCTAACCCGATAGACCCCCAGAAGGTAAACGAACCTAATAGTATGACAAGTAATGAAGTGCTAAGATGGACTGACTCGAGATATCGACCACCAAGTCCCACAACTATCAAGTATAAAGTAATTTATGTACTAAAACCCTTATGTTATGAAGCTGAAATAACTAAGAACAACGAACCCCTAGGAAACTCTAGACGTGAATAAATAGATGAATCCAAGCTATCGGCCACCCAACTATCAAACTGTAACCCTTGTGCAAAATTTCGAGCTTTCAAGAACTTTTTCTTTGAAGGCATTTCGATAACCGATACCTATACGTAACCCGTTTAACGCAACGTACACACCGGGATGAGGACACAAGCTACAAATACCCTAAATATCCTTTATATAACTTAGAAATAAGTTTTGAAAGGTTTGGTATGTCAAAAACAAGCCTATTCGATCAGAGGGACTATTTATGACAAAATACGAATGTCTGTCGATTCTCGTAGCAATGCACCCTCCGGAACAAGGATATAAGCTACACATACCCTAAATACCCTTTACATAACTTAGATATAAGTTTTGAGG
Organism: Scalesia atractyloides; assembly: GCA_947069175.1. Classification (NCBI taxonomy): domain Eukaryota; kingdom Viridiplantae; phylum Streptophyta; class Magnoliopsida; order Asterales; family Asteraceae; genus Scalesia; species Scalesia atractyloides. The sequence continues at coordinate 53,231,209 of CAMTDV010000016.1, read as the reverse complement.
GCTTAGAAATGACAAAAACACCTTTATGCAACTTTAGGGGCTATTTTGCAAGTTCTGCGAAACTATGCCAATTTGCGTACTTCGCTATCCGGAACATGTACGGACATCCAAAAACTTTTTTAATAATTAAATTCTTGTATTTTAATGATTAGAATGCAAAAATATCGTTCGTCACGCATTTACCGTCATTTGCGCGTCCGTTACGACTTTCGTCGTAATTAACCGAAAACCACAACCGTACGACCAAACGAACCGACACCTGAAATATGTTTGGACATATTTCAAGTTCCCTATGCTTTATCTTCCTTATAAAGCTTAAAAATGGGGTTAACAAGTGTTAAAAGTGCCAAAACGGAAACTTTGGAATCTCAGGCGCCACGTGAGAGAATCACCTAGACCTCCCGCGACGCGCGGGGGATGCTAGTTTTCAGCAATTACCTGGCAGCCTCTTGTTCATCTGACTTGACACCTATAACTTGTTTTTGCCACACTTTCTCTGGTCTTTACACCTCACTAAACACTTGGAAACATCCTAGAACATGTCCCAACACTTGGCATGATCTTAAAGCTCTCCAACAACTATAAATACCCTTGATCTTCAACCAAATTCCTTGCTCATTTCCATCTTTCTTCTCTCTAAACTCTAAGCTGAGTTGCTACCTTATTAGGAGGCCTCCCATCTGAGTTTTTTCTAGTAATCTTGTCTTCCTTGAGTGTAAGTAAGTGCTCTAACTAAGCTTTGTTCATTCTTTTAGCTTTTTATGAGCTAAAAGTCAAACAGTTTGACTTACTGTTTGACTTTCGGTTTTGACCATTAATTGGTCAAGTCAAAGTCAAATTGGACTTTGATACGTGATCGTAATCATGATGGTTATGATCCTTAGTGATCGTGCCGACTGATTACCACGTTTACTAGTCGAAGTGACGAGTCAAAGTTTCGGTCAATAATGCGCAAAATGCGCATTATACAACGGAACTATCTTCGGGTATCAAAACCCTTTGTCTTGATACCAAATCAGTTTTATAAACTTAGTTAGACATGTTTAACATGTCTAGCTCACCACTTTTAGTTTAGTACTTGTTAGGGTCGTAAGTCGAGCGGTCTTGACTACCGCTTTGACTTTCGAATCCGACCCGTTTGGTCACCTTTAGAATCCGACCAAGACCATTATTATGACCATAGTATTATCGGGAATAACCATATGAGGTTATGCCTTAAGGTCATACCATTTGGTTAGTCAAATAACAAGCCGAATATGTATTCCTTATAATGCCGAAAATAACCTTTTTGCACTTAAATTAGTTTTGAAAATATAAGAGCATTGTTTTGACATCTAAACTGATTATACGACTTATATAAACTAATTTTGGCATATTAGACTTGTCATAGGACATATTTAACCACCGGAACCCATAGTTACGTTTATGACCCGATAAAGTGGCGTAAACCACTTTAGCAAGCCATAGCGAGTCAAAACTCTTTGAAATGCTTCCAATTCAGAATGTTTGATATTATAAACCATAATATATAAGATCCAACTCTTTGTGGTTTATATACCTTATTCTATCCAATCTCTCATTTTCAAGTTCGACGCACTAACATGTAGTTATCAAATACACTAGGAACCACTTCGACACTTGATCTATTGATCCTTTGCGCTTTGTTATATCCTTTGAACAAAGATCTATATGCAATACCAGGCGAGTACATTGCTACCCTTCTTTTACGTTTTCCAAATGTTTTGGGGTGATTCATATGTGTAATCAATTTTTCACAATGTATGGCAATTATATGTTTACTAAGAGAATTTTTGTGCAATATTCCTTTTATGCAAGACATGACAATTGGGGACACGAAACAAATCCTTATAGTATCTTTCTATCTTTATAGATTGATCCTAGTAGGATACTTGAAGTATAGTCTTAAATCTTCTATCTTTATAGTAAGATTTCCAAGAAGTGCTTTACACGCCGATGACGATGGTTATTGTTTATGTGTAGAGATTGTTGGTGAATTAGATAGCAAAACTAGAGTAATACAATAAGAACATGGTGGATACGCCGCTAGTACTTCCTATATATAAGTGTGCTTATTGTATTACCCTTCGTAGCGTTATCCGACTCACCATTAGGATTTAGGACTTTATGATTCAATATGACTAAACCAAAGCATAGTTTGAGACGCTAAACCAAAGTATAGCCTGATATACTAAACCAAAGTATAGCCTGATATACTGAACCAAAGCATAGCTTGATATGCTACCAAATCCTTAAAGCATCCATCTATCTTCATAGTTAGATTCTTGTAGGATGTTTAAAGTACTAATTGGTAGTCCTTTATTGGATTCTGTGTACTTTAATACGTATATGACAAGACAATGTGACCAAGACGATGATTATGTGGTTATTGTGATTAGTTGTGATTTAGATAACGAAACGAGTGTAATACTATAAGAACATGGTGGATACGCCGCTGGTATTCCTATACATAAGTGTTCTTATTGTATTACTCTTGTAGCATTTTTCAAATCACATTAGGATTTTGTGTTGATTGATTCAAAGTACAATATTCAAATCCTTGTAGAACTCTTTCATATTTTTATATGCTAGATTCTTAGAAGGATAACCAAAGTATTATTTTAAATCATTGATTTGATTTCTAATAATACTCACGCAAGTTATAACATGTTTTCAATATTGTTGTTATTAATCCTTGATTGGATTTCTAATAACACACTCACAAGTTTTATGATCAAATTCAAGGCGATTACATTGAACAAAGTACAATTTTCAATGACATAAAAATTACTTAGTATTAATCATGATGCCATATACAAAACTATTTTGTCACGAGTTTCATAATCAAGTTAATGTATTGCAATACTAAATCTTTTTTCCATTCTTTGGCTTTAAAGAGTCCATTTTCAATAGACGACTCCTGTAGTTGTCGAAGTATTGCAACCCTAAACTTTTGCCATTAACTTGGCTAACAAAACTTTGTACTCGCCAACATTGTTTGTTGATGTCTTGTTTTCACATATGTCTCAGGTTTCGATTATTCAAGTTTCCTGAACATAGGAATGCATCCGGACTTTAGACTTCTTTTATCAAGAGACAACTTCATGTTTTCCTTGTATTGTAAAACGATGTTAATAATAGTGAAACAATTTAGTATCAGTTGTGGTAGCAATCTGTAACGTGACTCCTCGATATTCCGCCGCATGTTGTTGTTTTACGCGATCGGGGTGTTATAGATTGGTATCAGAGCACCGATTATAGGGAATTAGGTTATTAGAATGCCTTTAACCTAGTCTATAACCTTCCTAGGGGCCCGAACATAAGTAGACTTAAATCCTCATCCTTACTCGTGCCACAATTATTCTATGAGTTACAAATCATCTATCCTTAGATGATTTATCCTAAATCCTTAGGCTTATTACCTCAAAGTATTCCTCAAAACTTTTTTCTCAACAACATTTTCATTGGAATACTTCTCAAAATGTTTTCACAAACGCTCTCAACAAAATGTTTCTCGACCTATTTATCTCAAGCATTATATCAAAAAGGTTTCTCAAAATGTTTTACTCTCAAATATTTTCAACGAAATCTTGGGTTTGAATAATGTGAACTCATGCAATCCGGAAGGGTGAATGCCTGTGCCCCGAATTTTCTGTCTAAGGTTAGAGTGTTCGTACAAATCCGAAATTTTCGGACCAGTCACTCTTACCTGGGAACTCTTAGGGTGAGTGTTCACTTATAGGCTAAAGCATGTCTTCTCGAACATTATGAAACCCATCTATCTCGATCAGTCGAACGATTCCTAAACACTATTACTCGTATGACACTACTCTGACATGTTACCTTCGGTAATATGTTACGACAATATTCAACCCATCCGAAACAAATTTCACTTTTATCTCACGACACTTTATAATACTACCTCGTTTTCAAATACTATTTTTCGCTTTTCAAATTTTCAAAATTTTATATATTTGGATAAGAGTTTTCAAAATTTATACACGAAGTTTCTTTATATTTAAAAAAACTTTCGATTAAAAATATTTTTTATCTCAAAAATATATTTTCAAAACTAAAGAAATTTTAACACAAACCATTAACTTGGTTTGTATTTTCTCATCCAAAAGTATAACAAAATTTTATTTTCAAACAAATTTCGAAACAAAATTCACAACACTATTCTTCTAAGTACAAGAACACGATTTTGAAACGAATACCAAGATGAGATTTTCAAATCACTATGGTGTTTAGATTTATAACAATTTTCCAAAATCTAACTTATTTTGTTATAGCTACCGCTTCGAGATGCCTCTTCATCGTGACGTCTCAAGGAACGCTGAAATGGCGGCAATGAAAACTCAGCAAATAGCTGTTGTACTCCCTAACCTTGTGGCCCAACTCAATCAAATCTACTACAATAACAACAACAACAACAACGTTCCTACGCCATGTAACTACAAACAATTCAACTCAGCTAAACCACTCGAATTTAATGAGTCTGAAGGAGCAACTGGGCTCCTACAATGGTTTGAGAGTATAGAAAGCACATTCTGCCATGTTCGGTGTCCTAATGAGCGCAAGGTAGAGTTCGCCTCGAGTGTTTTCCAAAAGAGAGCACTCACTTGGTGGAACGGAGTCATGAGAGACAGAGGTGCAGAAGTAGCTATGGCACAAACGTGGGAAAAATTCAGGAATCTTATGATGAAAGAATTCTGTCCACGACACGAAATAAGGCTACTTGAAACCGAATTCTATCACCTTAAACAAGATAGTGGGGAAAACCGTGCCTACACTTACCGATTTGAACAGTTAAGCCTACTCTGCCCCATTATGGTCACACCTTTGGATCGGGCCATTGAGAAATACATTGATGGCTTACCTGATCCAATTCAAGATACTGTCACTGGCAACAAACCCACAACGCTTAGGGAGGCTAAGGAATTAGCCGCTACCCTAACTGACTCCCAAGTTAGAAAAGGGAAATTTTTTCGAAAAGGAGACAAGAAATGAACTACACAAGAGAAATCAAGTGAAACAAAGGGTGAACCTTCCAAATGTTCTAAGAAGTGTAAGGCTTCAAAGAATTATACGATTGCCACACCAATTCCACTAAACTCGGTACCCTTTAAGGGATTTTATCATGGAAAGCAACCTCGATGTAATCGTTGCAACTATCACCATTCAACAAATTCCCCATGCCGCCAGTGTACAATATGTGGTCTTTTTGGACATCTAGCTGCGACCTGTGGTATCCAAAACCAAGCAGCCCCTACTAAAACTCGTCCTCGCTACCCAGCTGGATCATGTTTCAATTGTGGTGATCCAAATCATTTCAAACGAAACTGCCCTAGACTTGCTAATGCTGACTTAGCTCATGGACGAGTATTCAATGTTAATGAGGTTCAAGTTGATGATCAAGCACTCATGATCATTTGAACCTTTATGTTTTCTTCTTGTCATCCAAAACTATGAACGTATTCCGATATTATTTGGAATGACAATATAAATTTCAAGAAGTTTTTCTTCATTCTTGTTATTCATATTCCATTTACAAATTCAAATGTGATTACACTGAGTGTTATTTACAACAAACAAACTTTGAGGATTCTGTTCTTTAGGAACCAAATCTCGCAATTTAGCATATTGTGATTGCACGTTAATGCATTCATACAAGTTCTGAACGACAATTTCTATGAATACTATGTGATTATCACCACTACTTTTGTTTTCATGATATTACATACATGGTTTGTTAACCTAATATGTATAGCACATGATTACAAATACCTTTTCGCTTAGTATGTTAACCTAGCATACTTAGCACATGGTTTCAAAATATTGTCATGACATACTTACATTGTTTATGACAATCCATGCTTAGTATATGATGCATACTACCAGTTTGGTTAGTGTGAAACGTATATTAACATTTATACTAGAATGAAATACTTGCTAGAAATATTGGTTGGATACAAAACAAGTATTGTTATCATTGCTGGTATAAAACAACGATCTGATCTGACAAATGTTGTGTTATGTCAATGTTTGTTTGATATTAGATGATACCTCGACCTCAGTATTTGTTACCTTCACTTAACAAGAGGAGCTATGTGGACCATATGACGAAACACGTAATTATGGGTGCACACTTAATTACGGGGTTCGACATATGAGAATCATAGTAAGCTTTATTGAGATGATGGCATAAAATCTAGAGTGATTAGGTAACAGGAAGGGTATGACGCAATAAGACCATGGTGGATACACCGATGGTACTTCCTATATATAAGTGTTCTTATTATGTTATTCACCGAAACGTTACCAGAGTCACTTGAGGGTTTTATGTTATCTTGGACCATTATGTGATTGTGTGATTATTTGTTATTTGTTTATTGAATGCAATGGACGAGATGAGTACATTCATTAACTCTATTCGAGCCGACCGGGAGTATATTATGGTGTTAAAGGTGACGATCTTGGTGCCATAGGTATGTTGACCCGTCTCCTATGCATGAGATGCTCATGGTACATGGGATGTACCTCGTGGGACGTTAGAAACCGTGTACGTATGGCCAGGCTTGAATGTACACCCCTTTGTTTGCTATGGATTTACACTAAGTGCCTTAGTATAACATAGTGCCATACAAAACAATTTTTACACACTCGATGAAACAATTTTTATACATTCGATGACACTTTAAAGATTCATGAGTTCTAAAAGGTTTAAATACCTTAAGATACCTTGAATATCCTTGCTTACACTTTGAATTCCCCTAAAATTTCCAACACCAAACAATGCTCCGCATTTTCGAAATCTAGCACTCTGCTCATCTTTCAATCATTTCAAATACACTCTACGGTCTCCTTCGAATAAATTTTGGGACGAAATTTCCTAAAGTAGGGGAGACTGTAACCCTTGTGCAAAATTTCGAGCTTTCAAAAACTTTTTCTTTGAAGGCATTTTGATAACCGATACCTAAACGTAACCTATTTAACGCAACGTACACACCGGGACGAGGACACAAGCTACACATACCCTAAATATCCTTTATATAACTTAGAAATAAGTTTTGAAAGGTTTGGTATGTCAAAAACAAGCCTATTCGATCACAGGGACTGTTTATGACAAACTACGAAAGTCTGCCGATTCTCGTAGCAATGCACCCTCCGGAACAAGGATATAAGCTACACATACCCTAAATACCCTTTACATAACTTAGATATAAGTTTTGAGGGCTTAGAAATGACAAAAACACCTTTATGCAACTTCAGGGGCTATTTTGCAAGTTCTGCGAAACTATGCCAATTTGCGTACTTCGCTATCCGGAACATGTACGGACATCCAAAAACTTTTTTAATAATTAAATTCTTGTATTTTAATGATTAGAATGCAAAAATATCGTTCGTCACGCATTTACAGTCATTTGCGCGTCCGTTACGACTTTCGTCGTAATTAACCGAAAACCACAACCGTACGACCAAACGAACCGACACCTGAAATATGTTTGGACATATTTCAAGTTCCCTATGCTTTATCTTCCTTATAAAGCTTAAAAATGGGGTTAACGAGTGTTAAAAGTGCCAAAACGCGTCGAAAAACAAGTTTTAGACTGTAGGGGCTCGTTCTACCAATTCTGAAACTTTGGAATCTCAGGCGCCACGCGAGAGAATCACCTAGACCTCCCGCGACGCGTGGGGGATTCTAGTTTTCAGCAATTACCTGGCAGCTTCTTGTTCATCTGACTTGACACCTATAACTCGTTTTTGCCACACTTTCTCTGGTCTTAACACCTTACTTAACACTTGGAAATGATCTTAAAACTCTCCAACAACTATAAATACCCTTGATCTTCAACAAAATTCCTTGCTCATTTCCATTTTTCTTCTCTCTAAACGCTAAGTGGAGTTGCAACCTTATTAAGAGGCCTCCCATCTGAGTTTTTTCTAGTAATCTTGGCTTCCTTGAGTGCAAGTAAGTGCTCTAACTAAGCTTTGTTCATTCTTTTAGCTTATTATGAGCTAAAAGTCAAAAAGTTTGACTTACTGTTTGACTTTCGGTTTTCACCATTAATTGGTCAATTCAAAGTCCAATTGGACTTTGCAACGTGATCGTAATCACGATGGTTATGATCCTTAGCGATCGTGCCTACTGATTACCACGTTTACTAGTCGAAGTGACGAGTCAAAGTTTCGGTCAATAATGCGCAAAATTCGCATTATACGATGGAACTATTTTTGGGTATGAAAACCCTTTGTCTTGATACCAAATCAGTTTTATAAACTTAGTTAGACATGTTTAACATGTCTAGCTCGTCACCTTAGTTTAGTACTTGTTTAGGGTCGTAAGTCGAGCGGTCTTGACTACCGCTTTGACTTTCGAATCCGACCCGTTTGGTCAGCTTTAGGATCCGACCAAGCCCATTATTATGACCATATTATTATAGGGAATAACCCTCTGAGGTCATACCTTTTGGTTAGTCAACTGACAAGTCGAATATGTATTTCTTATAATGCCGAAAATACCCTTTTTGCACTTAAATTAGTTTTGAACATATAAGAGCATTGTTTTGACATCTAAACTGATTATACAACTTATATAAACTAATTTTGGCATATTATACTTGTCATAGGACTTATTTAAGCACCCGAACCCATAGTTACGGTTATAACCCGATAAAGTGGCGTAAACCACTTTAGCAAGCCATAGCGAGTCAAAACTCTTTGAAATGCTTCCAATTCAGAATGTTTGATATTGTAAACCATAATATACAAGATCTAACTCTTGTTTGGTTTATATACCTCATTCTATCCAATCTCTCATTTTCAAGTTCGACACACTAACATGTAGTTATCAAATACACTAGGAACCACTCGACACTTGATTTATTGATCCTTTACGCTTTGTTATATCATTTGAACAAAGATCTATACGCAATCCTAGGCGAGTACATTGTTCCCCTTCTTTTACGTTTTCCAAATGTTTTGGGGTGATTCATATGTGTAATCAATTTTTCACAATGTATGGCAATTATGTGTTTACTAAGAGCATTTTTGTGCAATATTCCTTTTATGCAAGACATGACAATTGGGGACACGAAACAAATCCTTATAGTATCTTTCTATCTTTATAGATTGATCCTAGTAGGATACTTGAAGTACAGTCTTAATCTTCTATCTTTATAGTAAGATTTCTAAGAAGTGCTTTACATGCCGATGATGATGGTTATTGTTTATGTGTAGAGATTGTTGGTGAATTAGATAGCGAAACTAGAGTAATACAATAAGAACATGGTGGATACGCCGCTGGTACTTCCTATATATAAGTGTGCTTATTGTATTACCCTTCGTAGCGTTATCGGACTCACCATTAGGATTTAGGACTTTATGATTCAATGTGACTAAACCAAAGCATAGTTTGATGTGCTAAACCAAAGTATAGCCTGATATACTGAACAAAAGCATAGCTTGATATGCTACCAAATCCTTAAAGCATCTATCTATCTTCGTAGTTAGATTCTTGTAGGATGTTTAAAGTACTAATTGGTAGTCCTTTATTGGATTCTGTGTACTTTAATACGTATATGACAAGACAATGTGACCAAGACGATGATTATGTGGTTATTGTGATTAGTTGTGATTTAGATAACGAAACGAGTGTAATACTATAAGAACATGGTGGATACACCACTGGTACTTCCTATACATAAGTGTTCTTATTGTATTAATCTTGTAGCATTATCCAATCACATAAGGATTTTGTGTTGATTGATTCAAAGTACAATATTAAATCCTTGTAGAACTCTTTCATATTTTTATATGTTAGATTCTTAGAAGGATAACCAAAGTATTATTTTAAATCATGGATTTGATTTCTAATAATACTCAAGCAACTTATGACAAGTTTTCAATATTGTTGTTATTAATCCTTGATTAGGTTTCTAATAATACACTCACAAGTTTTATGATCAAATTCAAGGCGATTACAATGAACAAAGTACAATTTTCAATGACATAAAAATTACTTAGTATTAATCATGTTGCCATATACAAAACTATTTTGTCACGAATTTCATAATCAAGTTAATGTATTGCAATACTAAATCTTTTTGCCATTCTTTTGATTTAAAGAGTCCATTTTCAATAGACGACTCCTGTAGTTGTCGAAGTATTGCAACCCTAAACTTTTGCCATTAACTTGGCTAACAAAACTTTGTACTCACCAACATTGTTTATTGATGTCTCGTTTTCACATATGTTTTAGGTTTCGATTATTCAAGTTTACTGCACATAGGAATGCATCCGGACTTTAGACTTCTTTAATCAAAAGACAACTTCATGTTTTCCTTGTATTGTAAAACGATGTTAATAATAGTGAAACAATTTAGTATCAGTTGTGGCTGAGCAATTTGTAACGTGACTCTCGATATTTCCGCCACATGTTGTTGTTTTACGCGATCGAGGTGTTACACAAACAACGCCTAGCTAATAACCTAGCAAATCTGGATTAGATTTCTCACCTCTAGAAAAGATTGCACGTTTTAATCTATTGGTTTTAGTAATTATTAAACTTGAATTAGATTTCTCACCTTTAAGGTCTAGACTGAAAGATTAACAACCTAGACTGACTCCCGGCTCAAGTATCTAGAGCAATGAAATCAACAAATATATTATTGAAGCAATCAACACCAACACACAATTATTTAGAAACGCTTTTCTAAGTTAAAACATGTAAATCATCATATTCATTCAAAACTAAAATTAATCATTCAAACCATGCGTCTAGTTCATCAACCTAAGCAACCATAAAAAGTTTAGCCGTTCATAGTTGAATGCGAAATAAAATAAAATTTAAAGTAGTTGAAATCAGAAAACATTGTCATGAGATTCAAGTTCAAATAAACAAGTTGAATTAACATAAACAAGTTTAAACAAACGAGCTATGAACCGTTACGCCAAATCTTTAATCACTAGCTTCCTTCACCTTTTAAACACTCTAATTCGCCTCTTCGGATGCTTTCTGCCGTCAACAGCCGTATGTATTCTTTTTTTTTTCATCCTCAGCCTTTAAAATAGTCTCGCGAAGTGTAATCAAATGGCCCATATGGGACCGATACTTGACCGGCCTAAAACAATCAATACATGGATGCGGTGGCAGTGTATTGTAATAGAATGGAATTGCAGGGGTAATTATATTTTGTATTAAATCTACCCTTTGTAAATTGCGTACTATTGCCTTCCCTTTCATAGTCAACGTCCAATGTCCTCTTTTCTTGTTAAAGCCCATGGAATTTTAGTGGAACACAAACAATCAGTATAATGTGGCTATAAAGAAAACATTTAAGTTTTAAATACACATTATAAATTGCCCATTCTCCTATCTTGTTTCATTTTTTCAACATACAAATAAATTAGATAATAATCAGTTATCACCATTTATCTAATGTTAAACCGTTTTTACTCGTTTTAGCTTATTTTTACTTAAAATTGTCAACTTTCAATATGAACCAAAAATGAGTAGAATTTAAAAAAAACAAGCCTAAAGCTACTCAAAAGTGTTGGAAATATTATATAAAAATATGTAAATTTTAAGCCACATCACCCACACACATAATTCGATTGGCTAGGCCTACACATATAATTCAATTGGGCTAGGCCTACACATAAAAATCAAATGGATTAGGCCACATTTATCTTTTGGGCTAGGCCCATTCAAACTAAAAGAATACAAAAAAAAACATATGAAATATATATTAACAAACAAAAATTAAAAAACGAATACAAGTCTAACTAAAATTCAAGATGAACGGCTTGTACAAAAAAAACGTAACCTAAGTGTCTAACGAGCTTAGAACACTTGTAGGTTACGTTACGAATATAGAACCAGATATCATCTAGAGATTTGTAGGAGCGCAAATCAGTGAGTTCATGTTTCCCCTTTTATTAAACGTTTCATAATTTTAAACTCTCGGGGAGGATACATGTTACAATTGGTATAGTTAAGCTAGTTAATGAAACAAACATACGATCATGTGTGATAGGATTGTATCAAGGGGCCATTAATGTATATCCAAGTACCGAGGAACGAAAGGGATAGATCAATTGGGTTTTGGTGAGCCTCACTCTTATTAACGCAACATAGATTGTTAGAGTGCTTTTGTGTCCAAAACGAGGGGTCACGTACATAATTTATTGTCTAAGGTTTGGTTGCCTCCTATGTCGGTACACATATTAGTGTCCTTGCAAAACCTTAATGATCAACGATTTCATTAACGCTTTACATACCGGGTTTCCAATACAATATTTCAAATGTTTTAAAGATTCATTTGATACAAAACTAAACACATGAATTCACCAACTTTTGTTGACGTTTTTAAGCTTAACATGTATTTCAGGTAACTAGTGGACAGCTTTGGAAAAACAAATTTCATGGGATTAAGAAGTCAAGTGATAAGACGTCATCCACTTAACGTAGACTTTGGTTCACATGTCGCGCCTTGGTGTGAAACATGGAACGCTAAGTCTTAATTATTTTAAAAAATTATGTGTTGTAAACTTTTGTTATAAATTTCTAACAATGTAACCAACGTTGTAGTTTGTATTTCCTTTGAAACAATATGTAGTTTGTGAACATGTTTTAAATTAATCGTATGGATGAACATCTTACTTTTATACTAGTTGTTTACTAACACCTCGCGCTTTCGCTACGACCGGGTGTGACAAACTTGGTATCAGAGCTTCGATTTTAGTGAACTAAAATTCTTTTTTTGAGTCTAGTCTACAATTATAAGGGTCCATTCATAAAAACCTTTTGGTTCTTGAAAAGATTTACAAAAATACGACAACTGTTTTTATTGCATATCTCAAAGTCCACTAGTACACAATTCATTTCAAAACAATAATGCAAGGACATTATACGAGTTAGTCTATAAGGGATAGATACAATAACAATAAGTCGATCCACATGATACATATAGGATAACTTACAATGAAATTGAAGTGATTTACCAAAAATATATAATAAGTAATATTTATTGATGTATCGATATCTATATATATATATATACACACACGTTGTATGAATTAATTTTCCACTAGCGTAATATCATTGTATTCAAATTCTATTATTATCCTCGATTGGCATAACATGCGTATTGACCTCGCGCCAATTGATGAGCTTATGGTGGACGTAGTTCCTAAGTGAAACCCTAAGCTTGATGCTCCATAGAAGATGGTTGTTTTCCCTCGGATGTGGAAATGCCTGACTTCGATCATGACAACGAGGCGGAGGTGGTAGCCTTGGATGAACACTCTATTAGTGGGAACGAGGTCCCTATGGTTCATATTAATCATGATTGGTGACATTCTCGTCAAGACAAGGAGGATGAAGCATTCATCTTCAAGGTTCCCCTCCAGTTATTATTGTTATGAATCCTCTCTACTTCTATTTCTTATAACATCGTCTCAGTTCGCGAGGGATGGCAACAAGTTTTAGCGTGTGGACCGTCACGAAGGTCTCTTCTATGTTGAAGGTACTTAGGCAGTCGTGTCCCTTCTCTGACGAAATGTCTGTTTTTGGAACGAGTGAACGCTAGGGTGACCATGCAAGGCAATTCATTACTACGGGGGCTCACGTAATAATAACTTGTAGTGGATGGGAATCGTGGTGGGCTCTGGGGGTCAGACTAATAATCACTACTTGTTCAAAATTCTCGAGTTGTTACTTAAGATTCAATTTTCTGTTTCTTAGAATGTTAACTAGGGTGGTTACCATAACACCGTACAATATAGGAAAACCGCATGTATTGGTTCATCACTTGCATTCGATCTATATCACAAGTCAGTTGAGATTAGTCATCTAAGCAAACAAATTAGGATAACCATCCAGGAAGGATTTTCCTAAACATTCTAGAATTCCAACATTTAGGTTAACCTCACAGTGCCTATAATACCTTATCTTATTCATTGGAGTTTCTACGATAAACTCCATAATTTGACATCCATTTATCTCAAAGGGTATTATGGCACGAGCCATGGTGTAACCCTTCTACTGCATTCTATTTGGCTTCTATGGAAAGCATGACAATCTTGTTAGAACTCGTGGAGCTCAAGCAATATCAATGTATCTGTCACATAGGTTAGTGCGGTGAAGGATTTTTCCCTACTTTGGATGATTGAGGTCCATTGAGTATGGAATACATACTGTAAGGAAGGAGGTGATCGTTTGGTTTTCCCGTCCTCAACAGATTGTTGTTCTGCTTAGGCATTTGGATAACACATGCAAAAAAATAATTTGCTCATCCTTCACCTCCTATGCATCCTACCACCACTACCGACATCTCCACCACCATCACCCTCATCAGCACCTCCACACTCTCCATTCCACAGTGCGCCTCCATCATTTGAGGAACTCATTCGTATCCTTGAGACCCACTCTGCTGCCGCTACTAGGCACATTTTCGGTCTTAGGGAGGAGGTTACGTACCTTTGCAATCTAATGTCTATTTCTTGACTTCACATCCCATACCATGGTAGTTATGTTCAATTACCATCTTTTGGGAAGTATACCCAATTTTGTGGAAGACTAAAGAATGTTGAAGACTTGGAGAGTTGAAGATCAAGCAAGGAACAATGTTAAGAAAATACCATACCTTATTTTGTATATTATTGTATGACTTGTATCAACTGGAGTGATGTAACTCCGAGATTATTTTTGTTTTCTTTACAAAAATAATTGTAACAAGTTGACATGGTATATATAAAAGTTGGTATTTTCTTAGTGACACATTATTGTAATTTATTTTACTTCCCTGCAATGATGCGATGATGTATTTATTTAGTCCACGAAAGGCAATATTTATATGAAGATCATGGAACTGAAAGGAAGGAACATACGCCAACCTCAACAAACCTCACTACCCGCATCTCAAGTCGAACTAGAGGCTCTGCTGAACTAGCAAGTCGCTGAACCAATCGCGTATCATGAAGCTAACTGTACCGAGCATAATGATGGAGCTAGGGTCCGAACCCCATCGAGGGCTCCTATCCCTCCAAACGGATAGCAATTCCTAGATTGCAAGCCACCGAATTATGATGGCACCAGTGGTGCTATGGCTTTCGTACGATGGACTGAAAAGATGGACTTAGTGATCCGTATGAGCAACTGTTCTCCCAATCAGAGGGTTATGTATGTTACGTGATTGTTTGTTGATGAGGCACTTTCATGGTGAAATTTACAAGTGCAAATGTTGGGAGATGCAGCTTCTTATGCTCTTTCATTGGAAATATTGAAGGAAATGATGGAAGCAAAGTATTGTTCGAGAGCGAAACTCCAGAGACTAGAGACTAAGTTCTGGAACTTGACAATGATCGGAGCCGATATATACGTAGCATTTTCATGATCTCTCACGTCCCATACTTGGTGAAACCGTATGATACCCATGACGAAACCAGGTACCCCTTAATTGATCCTAAACTTTAAGTAATGCTTAGAGCAATAATTGCGCGTAAACTTTGCAAACTTGTATGACTTGTGTGCTATACAGAGCAATCGTTATTATGTCTCGGAGGAATCCGAGAGCACGTCACAGTTAACATGACACTATTAAGGGCCAACGATGCGAGTTTGGTGTCCTTAGCCTTAAACAACGTGTTAAACGGAGACTTGATGTTTAACAGCGCATTAAACCTTTGACGTTGATTATTAGGTTATCGGTAGCATCATTTAAGATTCCGAGTTCCAGAAACAACTTAGTTTTGTGCCACATACTATGACATAAGGTTTGAAGCTAATCGAAGCCCGGGCACCCAAAATGAAGCAGCTTCCCAGTTAGGGAAACGCCTTCGTTTCGGGCATAACATAAGGCAACCAAATGTACAAGGGACGATCGATCAAGCTTAAAAACACTTAAACCACCATAATAAGAGACTTTTATGATTAAAACATAACTGGGTTCAGATTTCAAGACGGTTATGCATGATTTTTAAAACCGAGTCTTTTGACACTAAGAATGCAAAAAACGGAGCCCGTTTTGCAAATCGAGAACGCGTACGGGACCCAAAAACGAACCTAAACGCAAAACCAAAGATAAAAATCATCTTTTAGCGCGTATTACGAAGCACGGGGTGTCCCACATGGACCCCCTTATATATATCTTTTTATTTTTATTTAATTCTTTCATAACTATCTCAAAATTCTACCAAAAGCTTTCAAATTCTGCCATAAACACCATAAATATCAGCTGATCATCTTCTTAACAACTTCAAATCAAAGGTATAAACCTTGGTTCTTATGGTTTTAATCATGTTTTATTAATTAAACGCGATTTCTAACCGAAAAAACTCATTTTAATCCAAGATTTTTTATGGTTTAAACAAGTTTAGGGGCTGAATAAGAACACCTTGGGAATTCTGTGGTGTTATATGGCAGCCATGATCACAAATCTTTGGGTTTTGATACCCTAATCAACACTTGTTCGACAAAAATCGCATAACTATTCGATTAACCGAAAAAAAATGAAACAAAGCTTGATTGATCTCAGTTCTAGCATATTTGGATTGTAATGGATGTGTAGGTACTGAATATAGCTCCTACACCCTTCTGGACTCAAGAAAAAACCTGCGGAAACGAAGCTTGCGCTGGGTATATCGCCCGAAAACCGAATCTAGAGTAGGCAGATTACTGTTTTGACAATAACTTGGTTCGTGATACTTGGACTGAGCTGAAATTTGGTGTGGTTATGTAGGGTATTTTCAGGAAGGTCCACGTAAAAGTTTAGAATTTTTGGAATTTTCTACGATATTTGGTGAATTGTTTTACTGTTTACCGAAAGAATTTCAGAAAAATTACCAAACGAATTCAATAAATCACCAAATTTTACATGAAAAACTGAATAATATATGAGGAATGTTCTGGGAAATTTCGGAGTCTATTGGTTGAGTTTTGATTTGGATTAAAACTCCTCGTGTTTGCGCGTTTCGGTAGCCGGAACGCACCGAAACCAAATCAGAAAAATCTCAAATTTTTGTGAGAAGATCCTAGACATGTAAAGGATGTTCTGGAATTTTTTGGGAATTTTTGGACTGCTGGTGATAATTAATATTAATTATTTGATTAATATCGTTTTATAAATAATTTATTTAAATAAGGAAAAGCCAAAATAAATTCCCAAATTATTTTTCTCATAGTCAACAGATTTTTACTGACTTGTATAAAATTTATAGATTTTTATTCAAATTATAGATTAAATGGGAATTTATGGAATTAAAAATGAGTTATTTTAAATCAATTTCGGCAGTTTACCGTATAACGAACCCGCCGGAACTGGGAGCTGACCCAACCCGACAAATACTAAAACTGGAACACCGGGAGTATTCCGGGAGTCCCGGGTAAATTAGGCACTGTGGGAGTGTCCTAAGACAGTTCGGGTGAATTCCCGACGATGAAATTGGAAACTCAAATTTGGGCAACTTAGACTCCCCAAACACTCAAACTCCCTTAATTAAAAGTTAATCATTATTAAATGAAAACGCGTTGGCACTATTGGTATTCCCGTATGATTATCCAAACACGTTAAACAATTGACTTTGGCTGGCACGCGAAACGGTGCCTATAAGCCAAACTGAAAACTAATACTACTTTGACATCCATCACCATCCCAGTGTCCTATAAACTCAATCCGGAGTAAAATCTCCTGACCAGATCCAAGTTATAACCATTACCAACCTAGATACTAATTTGAGTTCGTACTTGCATGCTTGCTATTAAAGTTGATCCAGTTGCCTGATCACCCTTTTGTTGAGACTACTACTCGTACTGTGAGTTTTCACTTCCCCGCTTTTAAATTGTTTTACTGTTTTCTGGGGACTTGCATGTTACAAACTGTGTTACTTACACCAACTTGTGAGTGAGTTTTCACTCCCCCACTTTTAAACTGTTTTACTGTTTTCTGGGGACTTGCATGTTACAAAAACTGTGTTAATTGCACCAACTTGTGATCATGTGAATCTTATAACACATGGAACGGCAAGCTGAAGGTGTCTGTTATGACACGGTCCGGCAAGCTGAAGGTGCTTGTTATAATATTGTCTGGCAAGCTGAAGGTGCTTGTTGTGACACGGTCTGGCAAGCTGAAGGTGTCTGTTATGACACGGTCCGGCGAGCTGAAGGTGCTTGGTGTAACACGGTCCTGCTAGCTGAAGGTGTTTGTGGTGATAAATCCGTGAACTGTGACTTGTGCAATTAAACTTGTTAACACATATGGTTACACAACAACTAAACCAGTTGAACTCACACAACGTTTAGCTGATCCTTTTAAAACTAACATGCATTTCAGGAAGACTAAACAGGAATAAGGAACGTGCGTGTGGATAGCTTGGATAGTAAACTGTAACAGAATAAGAGCTCTAGTAGCTCGTAGTACCGTACTTGAACTGTGGGTTGTAATATGATATTAGTAGGATGTTCTAACCGAGGTTCTCTCTGTTTATGATATCATGTTTTTAAACTATGGAGAATTACCACGTGTTGCCGCACCCTGCATTTGTCTTCCGTTGCGAGTCTGGGTGTGATAGAAGATGGTATCAGAGCCTTCGGTTATAGCGAACTTGGTATCTTTAAAGAACCTAGACTATAATCCTAAGTTAGTCTCTACACGCTGAGAACCTCTAGAAACTGAATAGTATGGCTATTACCAGGAAGCCTTGGTGGGGCAAATAAATTATTGTGGTCCGGAACACCATAATTTATCTGCTCATACTTGGGAGTTCTGGGAACACCATAAAGATAGGACGGAAATCCGTCTACTAACGTCACTAACCATGAATAATTTTTTAAAATCTTAAAAATCAAAATTGTATGCAATACGTGCTTATGTGTATATTTGTGGGATGTTGAGTTGGTTATGTCGGGCAGTCAAATCAGCGTTGTATGTGGTTTTCTTTCTACAGATATCATGTCGCATCATTCTAGTCGCTAGACTACCTCTCATACGGAGACCGGTCCTGAGGAGGATCCGCTGATAACCCCCTTAACATCGAGCAACGAGCCAGATCCTTTTGGTTACTGTTGTGGTCCTTACCCACCCAGACCTCGCACTAGGCGCGAGGGAGGGGTCTCGAGGCCTACCGTTCTCCATCTTACCGTCCGACTAGCTCCTAGGAGCATAGTCGTACCCCAGACATTGCTATTCAATTAGGACCGATCCCCCGAAGCACAACTCCTGCTACAGAGCATTGGGAGTGGGAACCGGTAGCACCCCGCTTACCTTCATCGAAGACTCCTCCTGCGCCTTATACTCCTTCTACCTGGAGTGCTTACTCACTCTCTTCACCTAGTTCCTACGAGATACCCACCCATGGCCTCCGACAAACGGCTCGTCGGAGGGTGCCTGTCCCTGTGCCTGTGTGTACACCACTCGTTTCCTCTATTCGTCCGATACCCGTACCCATAGGGACCCAACAACATTTTACCACCCGTTTTCTGACACCACCTAGAGAAGCTTTTCTCCTTTTCATACTTATGAGCGAGGTGGCCCTTCTCGTCCAGTTAGAGATTCTACACCCCATGTCTGAGGCATACCAGTTCCTCCTCAGTAGACACCTGCACCCATCACCGAGAGCAGTTTGATGGGGTATTTGTTCGAGTAGATCTCCTTGCTACGGATGGCGAGGAATGAGGACGAGCAGCATAGGAGAGCGATGGGAGACTACCTGATCGTCTTACAGCATGTGATCATTGCCTTACAGTAGGGTATGGGATGTGTTCATCATGAGCAGGATCATTTCCGGGCATTGGTATACGGATGTATCGGTGCCATCGTAGGTTTGGTAGCAGGTTTTGGAAGGTTGGCATGGTGGATGTGGCATTCATAGTATAGTTTCTTGCTAGTATAGATAGAGGTGATGTACCTTTTGTACATCCTACCAAGCACTGGGTTATACCGATGTCGAGTTGGTGATGTAGTCATAGTGTTTCGTTGTTTCCGTAGTCCATGTTCTCTGTAGTATGGCATATGTACGTCACTTTGGTGACATGTTTTGACATCACATTTAAGCACCGGCCCTTATGGGTTAAGTCTATGTGCAAATTTTGACGCTTGTATGATGACGATATTACATATATATGATGATGTTTTGACTATATGTGTCGTGGACTCATGTGTGTGATGAAGTGTGAGATGTGTTTTAACCGAATATGTGATATGGGTTAACTGGATACGTGACCTTGATACATATACATCTATTGTTTATAATAGAATGGCCCCAAAACGCGTACCACAAATGACTGAGGCAGAAATTGCGCAAATGATAGCGCAACAGCTTCAGGCAGTTATTCCCACAATTGTGGCGCAGGTTAGCGTCGGTATCTATGCTAACCCACAACTGAACCCGAAACCAGGACCCGTACGTCAAAACAACAATCCAAACAAGGCGCAAAACAAGGTTAGACTGGTTTGCACGTACACGCACGCCATGGACTACAACCCAATGGAAGTTAGTGGAACTGAAGGACCGAATGGATTAGTAATAGGGAATAAGCGGGAAGCCCAGAAGGTAATTGAGCCGGGGCAACAACACCGAAGAAAGGGAAAGCAACTAGCCAGAGTTTTACCATGACTACCCCAACGGGTAACTGTGATAACTACAAAGGAAAGGCCCCGACGTGTAACAAGTGTGCTTACCACCACTATGGTGCATGTCAAGCAGCGAGATGCTCAAGGTGTCATAGAAATGGGCATTTTTCCCAAAACTATAAGATGTCCATGAAACCAGACGTAAACCAACTCGCTTCCAACCCCCTAAGTCTCAGGCTCTACAACAGCAACCCCAACGGCCAACGCGTCGGGTTACCTACCCCCGTACGTGCCGTGGATGTGGCAGCACAGAGCATTTACGAAATAGTTGCCCAAAGTTAGCTCAGCAGATGGTAGGAAGGAATACACAGAACCAAGCATCTACCGCGAATGCAGCTCGAGGTCGTGCCTTTGTCATGGGGCCTGGTGGCGCACGCCAGGATCCCAATGTAGTTTCAAGTACGTTTCGCGTTTTCGATCAATTTGGGTCGGCATCATTTGATACGGGAGATGATAGAAGTTATGTTTCCATTGCGTTTTTGCCATTATTGAATATGCCCGCTATTGACTGAAAACAACCCTATACCATCGAACTTGCCAGCGGGAAACCGATTACCAGTTACCAACTTATTGTTAACTGTCCTATAACCTTTAGCGGTTACCAATTTACTATTAATCGTAGGATTGGGTAGTTTCGATATCGTCGTAGGAATGGGTTGGCTGTCCAGCCATCATGCGGAAGTGTTGTGTGATCAGAAGGTTGTGAAAATTCCTTTATCCCCAACGAATGCCATCATGGTACAGGGAGAGAAGTTAGGTACCATGTTGAACCTCATATCTCACCTGAAGGTATTGAAGCATATACGACAAGGATGTGACGTATTTTTTGCCAGTGTCACGACGGAGGAACCAACTGAGAAGCGTATTGAGGACATCCCAGTAGTATGTGAATACCCTGATGTATTCCCGGAGGAATTGCCTGGATTGCCACCTAATCGGCAAGTCGAGTTTCGCATCGACCTAATACCAAGAACGTCACCCGTTTCCAATGCCCCATATCGACTTCCACCGTCTGAGATGCAAGAACTATCGATGCAGCTGCAGGAGTTACTTGATCGTGGTCTCATCCATCCTAGCTATTCTCCTTGGGGAGCCCCAATCTTGTTGGTGAAGAAAAAGGACGGTAGCTTCCGCATGTGCATTGACTACCGAGAGTTGAACAGGGTCACTATTAAGAATCGTTAACCTCTTCCAAGAATCGATGATCTTTTTGATCAGCTACAAGGAGCTCGATATTTTTCTAAGATAGATCTTCGGTCAGGTTACCATCAAGTGAAGGTCTAAGAGGACGATATTCCTAAGACAACGTTTCGAACTCGTTATGGCCACTATGAGTTCCTAGTTATGCCCTTCGGGCTAACCAACTCACCTGCGGTATTCATGGACCTCATGAACCGGGTATGTAAACCATACCTTGACTAATTTGTCATCGTCTTCATCGACAATATCTTAATCTCCTCCAAGAGTAAGGACGAGCACGAACATCACCTACGCGCTATCTTGGAGATACTATGAACAGAACAACTATACGCTAAGTTGTCTAAGTGCGACTTTTGGTTGCAAGCCGTGCAATTTTTAGGATATGTGGTGGATTAGTATGGAATTCATGTAGATCCAAGCAAGATAGAAGCGATCAAGAATTGGCCTGCGCCGAAATCTCCAAAAGAGATACGCCAATTCTTGGGACTAGCGGGATATTCTCAAGTATCGCCCAATCGCTAACCGCTTTGACGCAAAAGGACTGGAAGTACGAATGGAGTGAAGATCAGGATACAGCGTTCTAGCTGTTAAAACAAAAGTTATGTGAGGCCCCAATTCTAACACTACCCGAAGGTAATGATGACTTTGTCGTATATTGTGATGCATCGTGACAAGGGCTTGGATGTGTCCTTATGCAAAGGAATAAAGTTATTGCGTACGCTTCTACACAGTTGAAAGTGCACGAAGGGAATCACACGACGCATGATTTGGAACTTGGCGCTGCTATATTTGCACTAAAGATTTGGAGACATTACTTATATGGTACCAAGTGTACTATATATACGGACCACAAAAGCCTCCAACATATCTTCGACCAAAAGGAATTGAACTTGAGGCAGCGTAGATGGGTGGAATTGTTAAACGATTACGACTGTGAGATAAAGTACCACCCGGGGAAAGCTAATGTGGTAGCGGATGTGCTAAGTAGGAAAGATCGAATTAAACCCCTCCGAGTGAGAGCCTTGGGAATGATTGTGCAGGCAAACCTGATAGATCCAAATCCGGAACGCGCAGAGGCAAGCCCTGGAAGAAAGCCAGTTACCCGACGAAGGATTGCACGGGAATGAGAAAAGTTTTGTGAGGAAAATGGACGAGGTGTTGTATTTCAAGAATCGAGTGGGGATTCCTGCAAATTCGGAGTTAAGACACAGTTAATAATGGACGAGGCTCATAAGTGAAATATTCGATTCACCCCGGTACAGAGAAGATGTACCACGACCTTAAAGAATTTTACTGGTGGCCGGGGATACGTGAGCCAATGCTTGACTTGTGCGCGAGTCAACCATCGGGAATATTACAACAACCCGAGATACCTCAATGGAAATGGGAAAAAATCACGATGGATTTCGTGACCCATATTCCAAAAACGTCTCGTGGTCATGACGCAATTTGGGTAATCGTGGATAGATTGACCAAATCTGCACACTTTATTCTGATCCATACCACTTACAAAACCGACAAGCTAGCCGAAATCTACACTAATGAGATAGTAGCTAGACATGGTGTCCTGATTGCTATTATTTCCGACCGAGACAGCCATTTGCTTCGTGATATTGGCAGAAGCTACAAGAAGCTTTGGGGACGCGAATCGATCTGAGTACTGCTAACCATCCCCAAATCGACGGTCAATCGGAACGCACGATTCAGACACTAGAGGACTTGCTTCGTGCTTGTGTCCTGGACTTTGGAGGAAGTTGGGACAAACATCTTCCACTAGTAGAATTTTCATATAACGATAGTTACCACAATAGTATCCAAGCAGCCCCGTACGAGGCACTCTATGGTCGAAAGTGCCGATCACCACTTTGTTGGGCCGAAGTGGGTGACACTCAACTGACGAGATCTGAACTAGTTCAGGAAACGACTGATAAGGCCCATCAGATTCGGAATCGTCTGAAAGCCGCTTAGAGTTGGCAAAAGAGTTGGGTTGATGTACTTAGGAAACCGCTATTGTTCGAAGTGGGTGAACGGGTATTGCTAAAAGCATCGCCATGGAAAGGAGTTATCAGATATAGAAAGACCAGAAAGTTAACCCAGCGATACATTGGACCATACGAGATCCTAGAAAAAGTAGGTCCCGTAGCATATCGGTTGAAGCTACCAACCGAGCTTAGTGTCACTCATAATGTCTTCCACATTTCAAACTTAAAGAAGTGCCTTTCGGACGAGGCCACCCAGATACCATTGGAAGACATACACGTTGATGATAAACTCCACGTTGTGGAAGAGCCGGTGGAAATAGTTGATGGCAGGGTCAAAAAATTAAGGTATAACAGGATTTCACTGGTTAAAGTCCGGTGGAACTCGAAACAAGGACCTGAATATACCTGGGAACGCAAGGATGAATTCCGTAGAAAATGGCCCCACCTTTTCCCCTAGCTAGACATGGTAAATTTCAGGGACAAAATTTCTTAATCAGGGGAGACTGTGATACCCATGATGAAACCAGGTACCCCTTAATTGATCCTAAACTTTAAGTCATGCTTAGAGCAATAATACTAAGCAATCGTTATTATGTCTTGGAGGAATCCGAGAGCACGTCATGGTTAACATGACACTATTAAGGGTCAACGATGCGAGGTTGGTGTCTTTAGCCTTGAACAACGTGTTAAACGGAGACTTGACGTTTAACAGCGCATTAAACCTTTGACGTTGATTATTAGGTTATCGGTAGGATCATTTAAGATTTCGAGTTCCAGAATAAACTTAGTTTTGTGCCATAGACTGTGACATAAGGTTTGAAGCTAATCGAAGCCCCGGCACGCAAAACGAAGCAGCTTCCCGGTTAGGGAAACGCCTTCGTTTCGGGCATAACATAAGGCAACCAAATGTGCAAGGAACGATCGATCAAGCTTAAAAACACTTAAACCACCTTAATAAGATACTTTTATGATTAAAATATAACTGGGTTCTGTTTTCGAGACGGTTATGCATGATTTCTAATACCGAGTCTTTTGACACTAAGAACGCGAAAAACGGAGCCCGTTTCGCAAATCGAGAACGCGTACGGGACCCGAAAATGAACCTAAACGCAAAACCAAAGATAAAAATCATCTTTTAGCGCGGATTACGACGCACGAGGTGTCCCACATGGACCCCCCTTACATATATCTTTTTACTTTTTATTTTTTATTAATTCTTTCATAAATTTCTCAAAATTCCACCAAAAGCTCTCAAATTCTGCCATAAACACCATAAATCTCAGCTGATCATCTTCTTAACAACTTCAAATCAAAGGTATAAAACTCGGTTCTTATGGTTTTAATCATGTTTTCTTGATTAAATGCGATTTCAAACCGAAAAGCTCATTTTAATCCAAGATTTTTGAAGGTTTAAACAAGTTTATGTGCTGAATAAGAAAACCTTGAGAATTCCCTGGTGTTATATGGCAGCCATGATCACAAATCTTTGGGTTTTGATACCCTAATCAACACCTATTCGACAAAAATCGCATAACTATTCGATTAACCGAAAAACAATGAAACAAAGCTTGATTGATCTAAGTTCTAGCATATTTGGATTGTACTTGATGTGTAGGTACTGAATATAGCTCCTACACCCTTCTGGACGCAAGAAAATACCTGTGGAAACGAAGCTTGCGCTGGGTATATCGCCCGAAACCGAATCTAGAGTAGGCAGATTACTGTTTTGACTATAACTTGGTCTGTGATACTTGGATTGAGCTGAAATTTGGTGTGGTGATGTAGGGTTTTGTCAGGAAGGTCATGTAAACTTTTAGAATTTTTGGAATTTTCTATGATATTTGGTGAATTTTTTACTGTTTTACCGAAAGAATTTCGGAAAAATTACCAAATAAATTCAATAAATCACCAAATTCTACAAGGACACTAAGGAACATATGGGAAATGTTCTGAGAAATTTCAGAGTCCATTTGTTTAGTTTTGGTTTGGATTAAAAATCCGTGTTTTTGCGAGTTTCGGTAGCCGGAAACACACCGAAACGAAATCGGAAAAATCTCAAATATTAGTGAGAAGATCCTGGTAATGTAAAGGATGTTCTATAATGTTTTGGGAATTTTTGGACCACTGGTGACAATTAATATTAATTATTTGATTATATATCATTTTATAAATAATTTATTTAAATAAGTAAAATGCCAAAATAAATTCCCAAATTATTTTTCCCATAATCTAAAGATTTTTACAGACTTGTATAAAAATTTACAGATTTTTATTAAAATTATAGATTAAATGGGAATTTATGGAATTAAAAATGAGTTATTTTAAATCAATTTCGGCAGTTTACCGTATAGCAAACCTGCCGGAACTGGGAGCTGACCCAACCCGACAAATACTAAAACTGGAACACCGGGAGTACTCCGGGAGAGTCCCGGGAAAATTAGGCACAATGGGAGTGTCCTAAGACAGTTCGGGTGAATTCCCAAAGGTGAAATGCAAACTCAAATTGGGGCAACTTAGACTCCCCAAACACTCAATCTCCCTTAATGAAAAGTTAATCATTCTTAAATGACAACGTCTTGGCACTATTGGTATCCCGTACCATTATTCGAACACGTTAAACTACTGACTTTGGCTGGCACACGAAATGGTGCCAGGAAGCCAAACTGAAAAGTAATACTACCCTGACATCCATCACCATACCAGTGTCCTACAGACTCAATCCGGAGTAAAAACTCCTGACCAGATCCAAGTTATAACCATTATGAACCTATATACTGAATTGAGTTCGTACTTGCATGTTTGCTATTAAAGTTGATCCAGTTGCCTGATCACCCTTTTGTTGAGACTACTACTCGTACTGTGAGTTTTCACTTCCCCGCTTTTAAATTGTTTTACTGTTTTCTGGGGACTTGCATGTTACAAAATGTGTTAATTACACCAAATTGTGAGTGAGTTTTCACTCCCCTACTTTTAAACTGTTTTACTGTTTTCTGGGGACTTGCATGTTACAAAAACTGTGTTAAATTCACCAACTTGTGATCATGTAAACCTTATAACACACGGACAGGCAAGCTGAAGGTGTCTGACACAGTCCGGCAAGCTGAAGGTGCTTGTTGTAACATGGTCCGGCAAGCTGAAGGTGCTTGTTGTGACACGGTCCGGCAAGCTGAAGGTGTCTGTTATGACACGGTCCGGCGAGCTGAAGGTGCTTGTTGTAACACGGTCCTGCTAGCTGAAGGTGTTTATGGTGATAAATCCGTGAACTGTGACTTGTGTAATTAAACTTGTTAACACATATGGTTACACAACAACTAAACCAGTGGAACTAACGCAGTATTTAGCTGACCCTTTTTAAAACTAACATGCATTTCAGGGAAAGACTAAACAGGAATAAGGAACGTGCGTGTGGATGGATTGGATAGTAAACTGTAACAGAATAAGAGATGTAGTAGCTCGTAGTACCGTACTTGAACTGTGGGTTGTAATATGATATTAGTAGGATGTTCTAACCGAGGTTCTCTCTGTTTATGATATCATGTTTTTAAAATATGGAGAATTACCGCACCCTGCATTTGTCTTCCGCTGCGAGTCGGGGTGTGACACACCGGAGTTCAAAAGAGTTGAATGTTACATTTGGGGTTTAGCCCCCGAAATCAGGAGTATGGTCATATCATCTAATCTGGATACGATCATGGAAGCTGTGACTCTTGTTGTGAGCCTTACCGAAGAAGCGGTAAGAATTAATAAGTTGACAAGGAAAGGTGTTGAAAAGATGAAAGAGACGCATATGGAGTCTTCTTCAAATGACATCAAGCAAAAGTTTTCGCTTTTAAAAAGAAAAAGGGTTCTAGATCGAACAAAAAACATAAGAAAACCCCCGCGACTAAGAAATCCAAGGCATTCGTTGCCACAACTGAAATGAGTGATAAAAATATAATGAAAAACTACCAAAGTATGATAAGTGCAATATCACCACCATGATGCTTGCTGAAATCACGAAGTGTGACAAGTGTGGCAAAATGGGTCACTGAACGGAAATTTTTTGGAAAATGGAGATAGAAAGGGCAAGGATCAATGTTGTCATGAATGCAAAGATACCAGCCGCTTTAGTAAGGACCATCCCAAAGAAAATCAAGGTCGTGGCCGAACCTTTGTGATAGGAGCCCGAGATGCGTACCAAGACCCTAATGTGGTCAATGGTTCGTTTCCTATCAAAAATCATTTCACATCTATATTATTTGATACTGGTGCCGACTATAGCTTTATGTCTTTAGAATTCAAAAATATACTAGGATTAGTGACAAATAAGTTAGACAATCGAACTAGCGAACAGAAAAGTAGTCGAGTCTGGGGAAATCGTCAAAGGATGTTCGTCAGAGCTTGGCGAACGAAAGTTCAACATCGACCTCCGAACCCTTCAATTAGGTAGTCTCGAATTGTCGTTGATATGGATTGGTTATCCAATAACCAAGCCGAAGTCGTGTGTTACGACAAGATCATTCGCATTCCTCTTCCTAACAACGAGACGCTTCTCATTCATGGCGAGAAGAACCAGATGCCACTACGAGTTATCACTTGTATGAAAGCTTAGAAGTGCCTACGGAAAGGATGTGTAGCATTCTTAGCACACGTAGTTGACAAGAAAGGCAAGGAACCGAAACTTGAGTAGGTCCCTATTGTGAAGGAATTCATCGAAGTTTTCCCGGAAGACTTGCCGGGAATATCACCACAACGATAAGTCGAATTCCGTATAGACTTAGTTCCAGGAGTCGCACCTGTAGCGAAATCTCCTTATCGACTAGCTCCTTCAGAGATGCAAGAGCTGTCCACAAAACTTCAAGAGTTGTTGGACAAAGGTTTCATTAGACCAAGTTTCTTACCTTGGAGAGCTCAAGTTTTATTTGTGAAGAAGAAAGATGGAACTTTCAGGATGTGCATTGATTATCGAGAGTTGAACAAACTCACAATAAAGAATAGTATCCATTACCCAGGATCAACGACTTATTTGAACAGCTTCAAAGATCGAGTTTCTATTCAAAGATTGACTTAAGGTCATGTTATCATCAGCTTAGAGTTCAAGAAGAAAGCATTCCGCAGATGGTATTCTGAACTCGCTCTGGTCACTACGAGTTCCTAGTTATGCCTTTTGGCTTAACTAATGCACCGGCAATGTTCATGGATTAATGAACCAGTGTGCAAACCGTACCTTGATAATTCTTGATAGTGTTCATCGATGACATATTGATATATTCACGAAACAAGGAAGAACATGAACCACATCTAAGAACTGTTATTGAGTTACTAAAGAATTGGAACACTCCAAAGACCCCAAACACAATTTTTTGTGACTAGCGGATTACTATAATAAATTTATTGATCATTTTTCAAAAATTTCTCAACCCATAACTTCCCTCACTCAAACGGATAAGAAATTTGATTGGGGCGAAAAACAAGAAGTTGCTTTCCAACTACTCAAGGATAAGCTTTGTGGTGCGCCGATTTTATCACTTCCTGACGGAACGGAAGACTTTATAGTTTATTGCAATGCACCACATCAAGGGTTAGGATGTGTATTGATGCAACGAGAGAATGTCATTGCATACGCATCACGCCAATTAAATGTTCACAAGAAGAACTATACCACACATGACCTTGAGCTAGGTTTAGTGGTATTTGCATTAAAAATTTGGCGTCACTACCTATACGGTACCAAGTGCACAATTTTACTGATCACAAGAGTCTTCAACATATATTTAACCAGAAAGAGTTGAATATGTGCCAAATGCATTGGCTTGAACTGTTGAATGACTACGATGGTGAGATCAAGTACTATCCAGGCAAGGCGAACATTGTTGCAGATGCCTTAAGTCAGATAGAACGTGTTAAAACCTTACGTGTACGAGCGCTAGGATACACAATTCATAATAACCTTACCTCTCAAATTTATAACACTCAGCAAGAAGCACTGATGTGTACAAAATGCATCATATAAATTACATCAAATGAGGCATAAAAGCAACCCTTTTTCAGTACAAATGTTGGAAAAAGCAGGCTTCTTTGTTCCTTTTATTTTACAGGACTAAAAGAGCTTAAAAGAACAAAAGAAGCAAATTAGCGGCTAAAACCAACACAACATACAAGAAGAAGGAATAACGTGACATGTCAGGCCCCTCGGCAGCATCCCAAGAACAAAAAACAAGAGAAACAGAAGCCACCATGGGTCGTGTCCACCCAGACATGGGCCTGGTCAACTAACAGTTCCTACATAAAAGACAAAATGCAGAATTCAGGCCACCATGGGGCCGTGTTCGGCAAGCATGGGGCGTGTCAACGCTAAGATTCACAGAATCTTCATAGTACAACAGTACGTTGCCCACGAGGCTGTGCCTAGAAGATATGGGGTCATGTGGGACCCTCTGCTGACAACTGCATTTAATGAAGAAAGAGAATGTAGGGGCCACGGGCCTTGCCCAGCAGGCACGGGCCGTGTCGGGGCTCTGTTTTGACTATGAATAGTGTAACACCCCAAATCGCGTAAAACAACACGCGGCGGAAACACATGGGGAGTCACGTTAACAGATTATTTCAACAACACATGGTATTTGAAGTTTTGTTTTAATTAGATATTAAACATAGGTTACATTGTCATAATTGTCTAGAAACGTTTTAAAACAACCAAACAAACAAAACATGCATAATTATTGTCTTTCTTGTTTTATAATCGCTAAGGCCCGTCCAAATCCTAAATGAGCATGCATCAGTATCGTCAAGCATTGTTTCCTGAAACGTATGTGAAAACGAGTCAGCAAAATATGCCGGCGAGTACATAGGTTTTGTGAGTGTGTCAAGTTCATGGCTTTGTATATATTGCAATGTAATCTGACTACTAGAGTCGTAAGTGAAAACCTTGTTTTGAAAGCATTTGATATTGCAACAACTATTCGTCTAAAACAAAAGGGTAAAAGTGTATAAAATCTCGTAGCCATGAACCTTGACTCGAAAACATATGTTCATAAATTCAAGTTGTAAATCGTCTTGAAATAACTCGTATGGTTTATATCTTTAATCGAAAAATCGTTGTGTGTCGTTGTTTGAAATCATTTGTCCAAGTAATGTAAATAACAACACGTATGTAATGTGATAAAAGCACTTATATATAGGAAGTACCAACGGCGTATCCACCATGCTTTTATTACATTACACCCGTTCCGTTATCTAAATCACTTATCATAAACCAATTGTCATAAACAATTGTTCATTGTTCCTTGTCATAAACCATTGTTCATTCGTTCATCGTTCATCGTTCATTGTTCATCATTCATCGTTCATCGTTTTAATTGTGAAAACTTTTGGTTGTTTCGTGAATACATTCAAACCTTTGTTGACTTGTTTGAGACCACCCACGGTGTCCCTTAATCGTATAACATACCACCAAAGGGTATGTTACAATTACAGTTTCAGTCGATTCCCAAAATTTCCCCACAAACCCCGGGAATTTTGGTAACGGGATTGTCAGTCCTAGACACTGTAACTTACTACTGGTCGGCTTGGCCATTGTTAATGAATGTCATTCTTGTTATGAATATAACACACCAACAAGTTCGTTCACATTATTGAAATCGTATTGTTTAATATAAACCATCGCATTTGTACTTTGAAAGCTTGAAAACCTTTAGCACATATGAATCACCCCAAATATTTGAAAGCATAAAATAGGGGAACTTGTACTCACATGTGATAGCAAAGTAACTCTTGGATCAATAAGAAAACCGAAGCTCAAAGATCCGAGAAATCACGCGTGTCCTAAAAATGAATAATAGTGTAAATATCGGGGCTTGAAATCGGAAGATTAGGATAGAATGAGGTCTTACAAACCAAGTGAGTGTCAGAACTCATATAATATGGTTTAATAAGCTTACATTCTGAGTTGGAAAGATTTTTAAGTGCTTTTGACCCGTTATAACCTGTTAAGGTAGTTTAAGCCACTTTCACGCGTCATTTGCGTAACAACGCATTCGGATGGTTAGATATGTGTCATAATAAGTTTTAAATGCTTAAACATATTTAAAAATGTTTTTGATTAGATTATATGTCAAATCTTGTGTTACATATGCTTAACGTTGATTTATTTGCGAAAAGGGCATTTTGGTCGTTTTTAAGTAATATTACAATCAATCATCATAACACAATCCAAACATCATGACCATAAGGTATAACCTCAGAGGGTTATTCCCTATATATTTATGGTCACAATTACGTATTTGGTCGGGTCCGAAGATTCACCAAACGGGTCAGATTTGAAAGTCAAAGCGGTAGTCAAACCGTTCAACTTTTCGACTCCAAACAAGCACTACAATGAGAGTGATGATTTAGACATGTTTTGACATGCCTAATTAAGTTTATCAAAGTACTTTGGCATCAAAACAACCTGTTTTGACACCCGAAAATAAATCCGTTGCAAAATGCGTAAAAATCGCATTTTGACCGAAACTTTGACTTGTCAAAATGACTAGAAATGGTGGAAATCAGTAAGCATGATCACTAAGGATCATAACCACCTTGATTACCATCATTGCAAGTTTCAATTAAGCTTTATTTTGATCAATTCATGATCAAAACTAAAAGTCAAACTGTTTGATTTTTCGTCCATTTAAGCTATGATAACTGAATAGGATATGATTAGAACACTTACAAACACCAAAGGAATGATCAAAGACCAGAGAAATAGCCCCAAGATAGTTGCAAATTCGGATTTGTAGCTGATTAGTGCAAGAAGGTGACTAAAAGCTCAAAATTGATCATGAACATGGTATTTATAATGATCCAAAGATGATCAAGATCATGCCAAGTGTTATGAAAATGATCTAAGATGTTAAAAAGTGTTAGGGAGGTGTTAGAAGCAGGTTAAAGGGTGGAAAATTCGGGCTAGGTGGCAAATTTGGCGAATTGGTGGCAAGGGAATGCAGCTGAAGCTGCCAGTTATGTTTCTGTCAAAACAAGGGCCTCGCAATATGCGACGGTACCCCCCTTAGGGCGTCGCGCTATGCCACGGCCCCATGACTAAATTTTCAAATTTGCAAATAGGTCCCTACACATGTTTTTGATGGTTTTTGACGTTTTTAACATTCTTTAACCCAATATTTAGGCTCTATAAAGACGTTAAAGCATAGGGAACTTAAAATATGTTGGAAAATGTTCCAGAGGTCAGTTCGTTTGGTCGTACGGTCGCGGTTTTCGGTTAATTACGATGGAAATCGTAACGAACGCGTGTATGACCATTGTGTAATGAACGGATTTTTCGCATTCCAATCACTAAAATATAATATATTGATGATTATAAAATTTTTTGAATGTCCGTACGTGTTTCGGATAGCGATATAGGCAAAAAGACATAGTTTCGCAAAATTTGCAAAATAGTCCCTAAAGTTATAAAAGCATATTTTTACCATACCGAAGCCCTCGAAACATATTTCTAAGCTATGCAAAGGTTATTTAAGGTATGTTTAGCTTGTGTCATTATTCCGGGACATACATTGCGTTAAAATTGGTTTTGTTTGCGTATCGGTTTACCGGTTTTGCTTATAGAAGCGATTCAAGAGTTCAAAATTGTGCAAGAATCGATTGTGCGCAATTGTCATAATAAATAAACAAAATTCACATATAAAACATAAAATTTCATTCATTGATAACTTGTTTGTCATTGTTACATGCTCGGATTACCACAGATATCACAGTCTCCCCTACTTCAGGAAATTTCGTCCCGAAATTTAATTAGAGGAAACTCATGAGAACAAAAGTGGGTACTTTGCTTTCATCTGATCCTCTCATTCCCAAGTAAATTCTGGGCCACGTTTGGATTCTCAGCGAACTTTGACTATCGGGATTCGTCTTCGCTTGAGTTTCTTGACTTCATGGTCCATAATCTCCACCGGTTTCTCGACAAAATGCATAGTATCATCAACGTGAATCTCATCGAGTGGAATATGGAGATTTGTATCGGCTAAACACTTTTTTAAATTGGACACATGGAATGTTGGGTGAATATTCCCGAGTTTAGGAGGTAGCTCAAGTCGGTAGGCCACCTTTTCGATTCTTTCGACGACCTTGAATGGTCCAACGTATCGTGGTGCAAGTTTTCCTTTCTTTCCATATCTAACCACTCCTTTCCAAGGGGATACTTTGAGTAGGACGTAGTCACCGACTTGGAATTCTAAGGGCTTGCGTCGCTTGTCGCATAACTCTTTTGACGGCTTCTAGCTGTCAGAAGGTTATCGCGTATTTTCTTGACTTTCTCGGTTGTGTCGTGGATGAGTTCAGGTCCAGTAAACTGAGACTCTCCAACTTCATTCCAACAGACAGGTGAACGACATTTTCGACCGTATAAAGCTTCGGAAGGCGCCATGTTGATGTTGGCGTGATAACTATTTTTATAGGAGAATTCGACCAACGGTAGATGTGAATCCCAACTACCACCAAAATCGATCAGCAAGCTCGGAGCATATCCTCCAGAGTTTGAATTGTCCTCTCAGATTGTCCATCCGTTTGAGGATGATAAGCAGTACTTAGATTGAGTTTGGTTCCCATGGCGGATTGCAAGGTCTTCCAAAAACGAGATGAGAATCGAGCATCTCTATCAGATATGATGTTCAAAGGAACACCATGATGAGACATAATCTCTCAACATAGATCTTTGCGAGTTTGTCAGTAGAGAAATCTTCAGGAATCGCTATAAAATGTGTTGACTTTGTTAGATGATCAATGATTACCCAAATGGCATCATGACCTCTAGATGTGCACGGTAACTTAGTGATGAGATCCATCGCAATATTCTCCCACTTCCATTCCGGTATTTCCGGTTGTTCCAATAAACCAGATGGATGTTGATGCTCGGCCTTGACTTTGAGACAAGTAAGGCATTTCGATACATACAAGGCAATGTCATTCTTCATACCCGGCCACCAATACTGGGTACGGAGATCCTTGTACATTTTTGTAGCACCAGAATGAATTGAATAACGAGACTTATGAGATTCATCCATCAATAGAGTACGAAGATCATGTTGATTCAGAACCCACAACCGGTTCATGTAGTATAGTAATCCATCATCTTTTTTTTCGAGTTGAAGTTCGAGTTGGTGAGGTAATTCGTCTTTCAACAAACCTTGTGTTTCACAAGTGCGTTGGGCTTCAAGAATAAGTGTTTGGATATCGGATCAAACTCGAACACAATGAAGCTTGACAAGTTCTTTGCGACTAAGCGCATCAGCCACAACGTTCGCCTTACCAGGATGGTAGCGAATTTCGCAGTCGTAATCATTTAGAAGTTCGATCCAACGTCGCTTCCTCATGTTTAACTCCTTCTAATTGAATATGTGTTGGAGACTTTTGTGGTCTGTGAACACCACACACTTCGTGCCATAAAGATAGTGTCCTCCAGATCTTGAAAGCAAAGACAACAGCACCTAACTCAAGATCATGATTTGTATAATTTTTCTCGTGGGTTTCCAATTGTCTTGACGCGTAGGCGATGACCTTATCCCGTTGCATGAGAACGCAACCAAGGCCTAAATTCGACGCGTCACAATAAACCACAAAATCATCGTTGCCATCGGGTAAAGATAGAATAGGAGCATCACGGAGCTTTTGTTTCAAGGTTTGTAAAGCTTCTTCTTGTTTAGGTCCCCACTCAAAAGGCTTATTCTTTTGAGTTAACGCAGTGAGGGGAACCGCGATCTTTGAGAAGTTCGCGATAAATCGTTGATAGTATCCAGCAAGACCAAGAAATGAGCGAACTTATGTGGGAGTAGTGGGTGTTTTCCAATCCTTAATCGCAACGATTTTGGAAGGATCCACATGAATACCTTGCTCATTGACAATGTGTCCCAAAAACTGAACTTCTTTCAGCCAAAATTCGCACTTGGAGAATTTGGCATAAAGTTGTTCTTTATTCAGAAGTTCCATTGTTAATCGGAGATGTTTTTCGTGCTCGGCTCGAGATTTAGAATAAATGAGAATGTCGTCGATGAATACAATGATGAACTTGTCTAAATAAGGCTTACAAACCCTATTCATCAAGTCCATGAATACGGCTGGAGCATTTGTCAAACCGAAAGGCATAACTGTGAACTCATAGTGACCGTATCGTGTGTGAAAAGCAGTCTTAGGAATATCTTCCTCGTGAACATGAAGCTGATGATACCCAGAACGCAGATCGATCTTTGAAAAACATGTGGCACCTTGTAGTTGGTCAAAAAGATCATCAATACGAGGTAGGGGATATCGATTCTTGATCGTGAATTTGTTGAGCTCACGATAATCGATACACATCCGGAAGGATCCATCCTTCTTTTTCACAAATAGGACAGGTACACCCCATGGAGAATAACTTGGACGAATGAAACCTTTGTCAGATAACTCTTGTAGTTGCTTCGATAAGGAGATTTAGCTATCGGGTTAGCACCTGGTACAAGGTCAATACGAAACTCAACTTGTCGTGTTGGGGGTAAGCCAGGTAGATCTTTGGGAAATACCTCAGGGTAATCTCGAATAACAGGAATGTCTCGAATATTCTTGCTCTTGCCTGTCTGCTCCACAATATGTGCCAAGAAGGCGACACAATTCTTTTGTAGGTACTTACGGGCTTGTGTATATGACATGAGTTTAAGGCTACTAACGGGTTTCTCTCCACGAACTTCTAGAATTTCACAGACGGAATGGGTATATAAACTATCTTATCAAAACAAATAACTTCGGCATGATGTTTGGTTAACCAATCTATCCCAATAATGATGCCGAAACTTCCAAGTTGCATAGGTGTAAGGTCGATAGGGAAAAGATGGTTATTGAGGTTTAATTGGCAGCTACGAATAACGGAATCAAGTATGAGGGGTTCACCATTGGCTGTTTTGACAGACAAGGGTCTTCCTAGTTTATTTCTAGGCATCGAAAGCAAGGGCTCAGAAGTAAGTGACACAAAGCTTCTATCGGCACCCGAATCAAAAAGAACAGAAGCAGGATGATTGTTGACAAGGAACTTACTGTTAACAACTTCATTATCAGCACGAGGCTCGTTGGCGTTCATGTTAAAAGCTCGTCCACGTGCCGGATTGGCATTTGCTATCCTCGGACAGTTGTTCCTGTAGTGACCCATTTCACCACAGTTAAAACATGATCCAGGCAGAAAATGAGGTCGAGCAGGATTTGCTTGTGCCTAAGCTTGGTTTTGTGTAGCTTGGTTTGGGTTAAAACGACAAATATTCGCCAAGTGACCAAGTTTCCACAGGTAGTAAACTATTGACATGGTATCTGAACTTGATGATGACCATTACATCGGTTGCAGAGTGGTCCAGTTCCTGCATATGATTTCTTTGCCGGAGGTTGAGCTGGTTGGTTTTGGGGAGCAGTTGGAGCGAGTGGTGTGCTCACAGCAAAGTTTTGAGAAGCCTTATGCTTCTTCGACCTCTTGGATGATCCGGCTTTGTCTTTCTTCGGTTTGTCTTGGGTGCTTTTGTCAGTCTGTTTCTTGTCACCCTTGCGATGAAGTTTACCCTTTCTGACTTGAGATTCAGTTAGAGTTGTAGCCAATTCAATGGCTTGACGAACGGTAGTAGGGTGGTGTCACACCCCGATTTCCACGTGTAACCTGGTGGGCCTGGTGGGGAATATCGTGGCATAAGTTAATATCATCATAACCAAACAACACAGAATAGCACAGCGGAAGTCTGGGAAATAAAATATCATTACAAACCGAAATATTCAAAGTTGAAATATAACAACAATGGTTTGTAACGAAGATCCACAGGCGGATCGAAAATATACATAAAATGATAACAGACTCTACAAGCAAATCCTAAGGGCGCAAATCCTCGGTATATGCCCCGCAGCTTCCGGCCTATTTCGTACTTGTACCTGTAACTTGATCTTTGAAAATACGTCAGTTTACACTAGTAAATACACTCAACCGACTCATTTTGAAAACCCTTTCGAAAATGGTTTTTAGGTGAACTTGGCACATTTTCATAAATAACTTGGGACAATACAAAAGACCTTGTATACAGATTTACATGCTGGCTTTTACATATGAGGCCCGGTACAAAAACCGAGACATGATCGACTGACACACCACTTTGAACTATCACAAAGAAAGCAGGATAGCAATTTCCCAGTGTATGCCTACACGCCATGCTATATTGTCATGGCCACTACCAATTTAGTGAGCCAAGGATATCCCAGACACGGTCAAGCCCACCCCCAATGTTTTAGTTTCAGTCAAAACATATCAAAACTGGGTTATGTAAGATTTCAGTTAATTATCACAACTGGATAAAACATTATCCCATACCCGACCAAGCGGTAGTAGTCTACCGTATCCCAAGCCCGTATAGGGAAAATAAGTTAAGAGTATTTACCTAAAGTTAAGTCTTGTAAAGTCAGAACTCAGTCGTAGATCAGAAATAGCACAGGTACAATTTTAACGGAAGGCGTTTAGTCTGGGAGTGATGGTAATTGTTAACCAATATTAGAATGCTAACGGTTCTTAATGAAGTCTTAGACTTGAACCGATTAGACTTACGTTAAAACAATACGGTACGATACGCTAGATTAAGCGATGATCGGAATAGAATGTAGTTCAAACCTGAAAAGTACTAAGACTTGTATAATATGGGCAAACTATTTACATTCTGGAATTTGAGATAAAAATGATAAGGTTAAACCCGTTTTTAGTTAAATTACGTAAACTAGTTACATAAGCTTAACCGTGCGCATATAAACGATACCGGGTAACCGGATGAGTCATGAACGAGTTCCATATGCCAATATACTTTAAAAAAAGTTATAATATCAGTAGGATATCAACTTGTATGTCCGTTATGGTGTTAAAATGAGTTAATGCCTCAAAAGGGCGTTTTGGTCATTTAGCGACGTATAAAAGGAACTTGCGTATAATCTGATGTTACAATCATAAAAATTCTGTGAAAATACTTTATTTATGATATAATATCAGTAGGCTATCGAATATATGTGTGTTTTATAGTTTACGACCAAACGATGCACCGTAGGGGCATTTTGGTAATTTCACACATAGTTTTGAAAGCTTATTTGGGATTCTGAGTTTATATTATGTACCTACTGTAGAAATACTTTAAATGGATTATAAAATTAGTACGTAACAAGTGTTGGTTGGTAAATATGGTTTAAAACCATACTATGCGCCGAAAAGGCGTAAAAGTCGTTAAATGACGATATTGCGATATTTTGTGAAAACTGATGTTATGACCAGGTTTAAATAATTAAAATATGTTATTTAGTATAACATATCAGTAGAAAAAGGTTTCATATGAAAAATCATGATTAAAAACCATTTAAGTGTCGTAAGGGCGTTATCGTCATTTAAGAGCGTAATACAAGAACTTGTGCATAAACTCAGCTTATAAACTGAATTGATATCTCAAAATATCCTAATTATGATATTACATCAGTAGGCAATAAGTTTGGTATGAAAATTTATGATTAAAACCGTTCTACACGCCAAAAGGGCTTTACGGTCACTTTAAAGCTTTATTTACGATATATTACGAAAACTCAGTTTATGGTCAGATTTGTAACATCAAAATATGTTAAACATGTTAACATATCAGTAACTAAATCATTTACAAGTTTATTGGCTTTTAAAACCTTTTTTTTAAATAAAATGGCGAAATAGTCAAAGTATGGCATATTTGCGGAAACTCGCATAAAACTCGGATAACTATTATTATCATGTAATATAACCTCAGAGGTTTATCCTACATCATAATATGATCATAACGAGACCTTAAATCAGTAGCATACTAATCTAATTCGATTCATAATCGAAAGTCAACGCAGAAGTCAAACTTCACGACTTTCGGTTGCGAATCGATCCTAAAACTGAAATTGACGAGTCGAACTTGTTTACACATGTTCTAATATTTATTACCAAGTTGTTTATGTGTTAAAACATATTTTAGAAAGCCCTTAAACTCAGTTTATGAATATTTCTAAAATCTGACCCGTTGACTTTTAAAAATTATATTTTTGACTCGTCAATTGATCTAGCAAACGTGGTAATTAGGAGATGCCCTTTTAAGGGATTAACACCTACATCATTACAATCACGTAGCCACTTTCGTTATGATTAACGGCTGGATTATCAAGGCCTTAGCTCAAAGTCAATGCGTATTTACGACAAGACTTTGACTATGGCTTAAAACTATATGAAATGACTTAGCACGAATTTGGAACACTTACACAATGTCCAGAGGTTGCTAAGAACTAAGAGGAATGCTTTAAAATGGACAGGAGCTTCACTTGGTGAACTTGTTGAGATTGGATGATGAAGAACAAGTTACAACACCCAAGGATGCAAGTTATAATAGTCATTTGAGGAGCTTGGAGGTAATGTCAGGTGTTGGGGCATGATTTCAGATGTTTATAAGTGTTTTTGAGGTGTTAAAAGTAGAATAAGTGTGGCAAATCTCGTGATAGGTGTCAAAATTTGCGAATTGGTGGCCAATAAATGCAACTGGAAGCTGCCAATCAACTTTCTGCCAAAACAGGGGCGTCGCCGTACGCTACGCGTACCCCCTGGGCGTCGCCGTACGCCACCCCCCGGCTGAAGTTTCGAAAAATTGCAAACATGTCCCTGCCTTGTTTTTTAAAGTTTTTTGTTTTTTAACACCCGTTAGCCCAATACCTAGGCTTTATAAGGATGTTAAAGCATAGGGGACTTTGATTATGTCCGAAAATATCCCGGATGTCAGTTCGTTCAGTTGTACGGT
Organism: Scalesia atractyloides; assembly: GCA_947069175.1. NCBI lineage: Eukaryota > Viridiplantae > Streptophyta > Magnoliopsida > Asterales > Asteraceae > Scalesia > Scalesia atractyloides. The sequence continues at coordinate 53,190,580 of CAMTDV010000016.1, read as the reverse complement.
CGCGCGTTTCACTAAAATGCGTAAAACGCTTAAACGGACACAAAAACGATCGAAATTTCGCTGGAGATTCTTGCATCCTTATCAATAAAACACAATATTTTATTGAATATACATATTTAGATTTATATATAGGGTCCGTATTCAAAATACGAGAATTAGCAAGTTTCTGCAGTTTGATAGGAATAGTCCCTGGACTTCCAAACTTGCGTGAAATGTTATAATTAGTGCGTAAAGCCTTCATTGGCATATAATAGGAACTCATAAGAATATGAATAATATTATATGACTCTCGGTCGTTAAAAGGTCACTCAGAGGCTTAGTTTGAGCATGTTGACACTTTTAGTCCCTTAACTATTAATGGGTTGTTCAGAGGTTATAAAATAACATAACGATGCATTTGGTCCCTCTAGTTTTAGCACATGGCATACGAGTATCATTAGGACACGTGTCGGAATTTTACAGGACATGTTTTTACGAGGTGTTATATCCTCACCCCCTTAAAAGAAATCTCGACCTCGAGATTTTATTCAAAAGATAGAAGTACTTTTGTCACATATTGGACTCGACTTCACATGTACTCGGGATTTCTACAGACTTCTCGTATGGCCTTGACAATAGGCATGTGCTTTCTTCAAAGCTTTTTATCTTTTTGATCTTCAATCGATATCGGTTTTCCAACAAAACCATTGGTTTCTAATTATTTATACATCTTTATGCAATATTGCTAGCAACTCATTGGCTAGTCTTTTCCTTTAAATTGCATTCGTGAGACGCATTGTCAATTGCGCTGAGCTTCTCAAGTAAATTAGCTTATAAGCTAAAGTCCCGACACATTCGATCATCTCGAAATGTCATACAAATATTATATATATATATGTATATATATATGTATATGTATATATATTATTTTATATATATGTATATGTATATATATATATGTATATATATATATAGGGCTTAATTTGCCCTTCTAGCTAAAACATACTACACCATTCTAGGGTGATGCCTACAATAAGACTTTGTTCCTTATTGGGAACTTATACGTTTGGAACTCTTGTCAGCGTAGTTCTTCAGCTGTTCATTGACAGTTTTGAATAGATCTTGGATTTGTATTATCCCATTCATGATTCCTAAGACAATCTTAGGTCTTGTTAGTTGGGTCCTTCCAACTTATGCCTAACAAACGGGCGTTTGACATTCTCTCCCATACAAAACTTCCAAGGGAGCAGCCTTGGTATTTATATAACAATTAACATATAAGAGAACTTAACTAGGGTGAGATGGTCACTCCAACTACCATCCAATCAATCTTTAAGAAGTACCTAACCCTCATAGTTGATCGAGCAAATCGTCGATCCTGAGCTGAGGTTAATGATTCCTGATCGTTGCCTTGTTTAGTCGTGCGGTAATTAAAACATAACCACATTAAACGTCTTTCTTAATAATCAATACCGGAGCTTCCAAAGTGACGAGCTAGGCTGTACAAGCACTCTATTCAAAAATTCATTTAATTGGGAAGTAAATTATTCTATTTCCGTCGGTGCTTCCAGTTCCTGGTAGGATGTCAATTTCAACTCCACTTGCTTCTCAGGAAGGTAATTCGGTAGTTTATCTAGGATATCATCAAGATACTCAAGGGTATTAGCGATAGATTTAATTTGATCCTTTGGTTCATCCAACTTCACTCGCCATGTGAAAGATGCACGTACTTTTCAAATAATTGGATGCCTTAAGTAGAGACATCTACTCAAACGCTTTCATAGGGAATATCTCCTTGAATACCAATACAGTTGACTTTAGTACAATATGATGGTTGGGAGACCATAATGGTTCCATGCATTAAACCTTCATGTTGATCAGGCATGAAAGCAATCTATGGGACACACTAAGATACTACCAATTACCATATGGCGCTTTTTTTAAACTAGTTTGGCCTTCGTAGTCGATAGAAATCAAAGAGATTAATAGATAAATAAAATAATTTAAATAATAAATAAAAATTCATCGTACTTCAACCGAAGGAAGAGCATGACTGATTCTAGAGCATCAAAAGGAGCGATTTCTATGGTTTCATCGGTAGGTCCTACCTTATACTTAATATCTGATGTTCGTATGGATATATTAGAAGTTTGCTAGACTTATGGTTTATGAAAGACTTATTAGTGACTGAATCAAAACAGAACTCTTAGCAAACATAACCTTAATTAATGATAAGGAATGTACCTAATAGCTTGTCGATATTTACTGCCTACTACATTCGTCAGGAAAATATTCAGGTGGTTCCTTTTTTAGCCTCTCCAGGCTTAGCTGCACCGTCTTTGGCCGCTTTGGGCAATTAGTACTTATGTGGCCTTTGTCGCCACAGCTAAAGCAGACCGCATTCTTTATGTCCCTATATTCATGGGACTGATGACCAGTTCTTTTTCACATACCACATTGCTTTGGCTTTTGGTCTGTTCGACACTGTCCCTAGTGCCTTTTGTTGCAAGTCTTGCACGTAGGCTTTTCATCCGACTCTTGTTGGTTCTTATTGAATCCAGACTTTCCCTTTTTCTTAGATTTCTGGGAGTTATCCTTCTCCCTTTCTCTTTTCCCGTCGGTCTCAACTTTGACTGATTTTTGTCTCACTAAATCCTGAGTGAGAATCAGAGCTAGGCCTACAACAGACCTATGTGTGCTGGGCCTTGAAGCCCTAACATTTCCCTTAATTTATGGCGCTAAGCCACCAATAAAACGAGCAATCCGTTTTGGTTCAGGGGAACTAGGTATGGCACAAACCTAGACAAGGAGTTGTAGTCGGTCACATATTTCTAACAATCCAAATTCTTCATTGCTAGAGATAAGAAATCCATCTCTATCCTTTCCAACTCATGAGGTTGACAATATGTTTCTTTAATCAAATCCATAAACTTGGATCGACTCAAATTATACAAATACACCTTTCTAGCAGACTGTACCATAGTCTTCCACCATATTAGGGCATTGCCCTTAAATGATTGTGATACAAATTTCACAATTTCTTTGTCAGCACAACTACTGATCTCGACTACGGTTTCTATCCATTTAACCACCTAAGGGCTTTAACTACCCCTTCTTCCCCTTTGAAATCACGGGGCTTACAGGATACGAAATTCTTGTATGAACACCCATCCTTCTTGGAACGCATCTTCTCATGATGCTCCTGTCTCTAAGTCTTACTCCTCACATTTGAGGAGTGTATCTCACTATTCCTTGGATTCGATCGAGGTATAGACGAGTGTTTCGATAATTGTTCGGAGCGAGAAGCACCCGACTCCTGTTGCCTTGTCGTATAGGCATTCATAGCCTTGCTAACCTCCGTGGCAATTAAAGCTTGTAGATCATTTTTACATATGACAATATTTGCATTTGCATTATCGTCGTTACGCTTGCTGTTGGCTCCATCAGAAGTTGCCATTGTAGCTACTTGGTACTAAACACCAATTTGTATTCTATTAGCTGGTCATTCGCATTTGATGACTCATTGTATCTATGCCATGGTATTATCACACCATTTTGGCTCTAAGTTGGGTATATAAATCCCTTGCCTTTTGGATCAGTGTGCTCGAAGTCACAACTATCATGCTTTGACATTTTAAATAAATGTCTAATAGCTATTTATATATAACCTAGGTCTCAAAGGACCATCACAGGTATTTAAAAGATCGTACATAGTCTAGAAATATTAGACAGTAGATTATAAAGTCACATTTGTCCTTGTCGTTATAACAATTTAAGTAGCTCGCAAACTTGTCACCAAGGACTTAAAATATGGCACAACTAGCCTTGTTAAAAAAATATATAGATATGGCACAAATGGCCTTATCACTAAGGGACATTATAAGATATGGCACAAAAGGCCTGGTCACAAGGACATCAAAATACGGCACGAGGCCTTGTGACAAGGACGTTTTATATATATATATATATATAAGCCGTGATCTTATTGATCAACAGGCTTTAAGGCTTGAACATAGTTCATTACCTTTGGATAGGGGGTCGTAGACCACAACTGTCGTTGTCATAATTGACGATATTATATGGCCCGTAGGCGAATCAATTGACATCTCAAAAGGATGTTAAAATAGTAATCATCGCAATGATGATAGTAGTTACGATCATAATGATCTTTTGATTATGAGGCCTGAGCATAGCCCACCACCTTGGACAGGGAACCATAATGTTCATAATTGTCATTGTCTTATTGACAATATAGCCCGTAGGCGAAACACCACTAATGGATGTTAAATCATGGCTCGTAAGCACTACATCACTAATGGATGTTTAAATTATGGCTCGTAAGCACTACATCACTAATGGATACGATCATCGCACTAATGATATTTAATTAGATAACAATGATCACATAGGTTCGGACATAGTCCATTACCTAGATGGCTCGTGTGGTTCCTCAAGTCACACTGCCAGGAGGTTAATACGTTAAACATAATCAAAATCAAGACGTTCGCTTGAACAAAGAATATAACGAATTCATATATAATAATGATAATGACTCCTAATCTTTCCATAATTCATTAGGAATTTACAATCGTGCCTTAAACAGGACTTTTCTTAATTAACTTGTCCACGCGGGGACTTAAAAACATCACTAGTCCACACAGGGACTAAAAGGAAATATATAAGTCCTTATAGGGACTATAAGAAATAACATGTCCACAAGGGACTATAATGAACATAAATATTCATGAAGGGACTATTTTGAAAATAAATGTCCACACAAGGACTTTAAGTTGAAAGTTAAGTCCACATGGGAACTTTAATAAACAAATGTCCATTAAGGAATTATTTTCATTAAATTTTCGCACAGGGACTAATCAGAAGAGACATGTACGCATAAGGACTCAAAGGAAAAAGAAATACAATTGATAGAAGAATTCTCTTGAGCCTCCATTGCTTAACTCCGGATATTTCTCTTCGTGGTTAATTGCATACAATACTGACACTGAAGGTTATTGGATAATGTAAGTTTTCCAAATCAGGATCCGTTGTAGAAGCAAAATTCAAGGATTCAAGGGTTAAAAATAAAATGGATTACGGATTTGAGTTTGGTAAGCATAATACAAGTTTGGAATTCCAAGAACTCAGATGTAAGAAATATGGGTTATAAGTATTCATCGGTATTATCTTAGAAGTTGGAGACTCAGGGACCTCTGGTATGGAATCCACACATGCAGACTTCAAAATTTGAGCCTCAGGGACCTTCGGTATGGACTCTAAAGTTTAGTTTAAGGTTTTAATAAGTTTGGGTTTAAGAATAAGTTTATATAAAGTCTTTCCTCCAAACCGGTCGCATGCTTAACTTAGCCATGGTATGAAGCATAGCATTCTGTGGCTTCGGATGAGAAGAATTTTCATCAATGGCTTCTTTTCTTGGCGACTTGTTTCTGAAATACATAAAATCGAAAGCAAGATTTATTTAACAGGGATGAGAGTATTCCTATGTCAAGTCTAGACTCGGAAGGTATAAGGAATATGCTACTGTGTCATTTGAGATTAAACACAAAAGGCTAGTGTTTAATTCACTCAAACGTTGGCTCTGATACCAACCTGTCACACCCCTATTTCCACGTGTAACCCGGTGGGCCCGGTGGGGAATATCGTGACGTAAGTTAATATCATCATAACCAAACAACACAAAATAGCACAGCGAAAGTCTTGGAAATAAAATATCATTACAAACCGAAATATTCAAAGTTCAAAATATAACAACAATGGTTTGTAACGAAGATCCACAGGCGGATCGAAAATATACATAAAATGATAACAGACTCTACAGGCAAATCCTAAGGGCGCAACTCCTCGGTATATGCCCCGCAGCTTCCGGCCTATTTCGTACTTGTACCTGTAACTTGATCTTTGAAAATACGTCAGTTTACACTGGTAAATACACTCAACCGACTCATTTTGAAAACCCTTTCGAAAATGGTTTTTAGGTGCACTTGGCACATTTTCATAAATAACTTGGAACAGTACAAAAGACCTTGTATACAGATTTACATGCTGGCTTTTACATATGAGGCCCGGTACAAAAACCAAGACATGATCGACTGACACACCACTCTGAACTTTCACAAAGAAAGCAGGATAGCAATTTCTAGTGTATGCCTAAACGCCATGCTATATTGTCGTGACCACTACCAATTTAGAGCCAAGGTATCCCAGAAACGGTCAAGCGCACCCCAAATGTTTTAGTTTCAGTCAAAATCGATCAAAACCGGGTTATGTAAGATTTCAGTTAATTATCACAACTGGATAAAACATTATCCCATACCCGACCAAGCGGTAGTAGTCTATCGTATCCCAAGCCCGTATAGGGAAAATAAGTTAAGAGTATTTACCTGAAGTTAAGTCTTGTAAAGTCAGAACTCAGCCGCAGATCAGAAATAAGCACAGGTACAATTTACCGAAAGGCGTTTTATCTGGGAGTGATGGTAATTATTAACCAATATTAGAATGCTAACGGTTCTTAATGAAGTCTTAGACTTGAATCGATTAGACTTACGTTAAAACAATACGGTACGATACGCTAGATTAAGCGATGATCGGAATAGAATGTAGTTTAAACCGACAAGTACTAAGACTTGTATAATATTGGCAAACTATTTACATTCTGGAATTTGAGATAAAAATGATAAGGTTAAACCCGTTTTTGGTTAAATTACGTAATCTAGTTACATAAGCTTAACCGTGCACATATAAGCGATACCGGGTAACCGGATGAGTCATGAACTACTTCCATATGCCAATATACTTTAAACAAGTTATAATATCAGTAGGATATCAACTTGTATGTCCGTTATGGTGTTAAAATGAATTAATGCCTCAAAAGGGCGTTTTGGTCATTTAGCGACGTACAAAAGGAACTTGCGTATAATCTGATGTTACAACCATAAACATTCTGTGAAAATACTTTATTTATGATATAATATTAGTAGGCTATCGAATATATGTGTTACAACACCCAAGGAAGCAAGTTATAATAGTCATTTGGTGAGAACTCAGAGGAATGCTTTAAAATGGTCAGGAGCTTCACTTGGTGAACTTGTTGAGATAGGATGATGAAGAACAAGTTACAACACCCAAGGAAGCAAGTTATAATAGTCATTTGAGGAGCTTGGAGGTAATGCTAGGTGTTTGGGACATGATTTCAAATGTTTACAAGTGTTTTTGAGGTGTTAAAAGTAGAATAAGTGTGGCAAATCTCGTGTTATGTGTCAAAATTTGCGAATTGGTGGCCAAGAAATGCAGCTGGAAGCTGCCAGTACGTTACGGGTTCCCCCCCTAGGGCGTCGCCATACAAGAGCGTCGTCATACGCTACGGGTTCCCCCCTAGGGCGTCGCCGTACGCCATCGCCCTGACTGAAGTTTTGAAAAATTGCAAACAAGTCCCTACACTTGTTTTTGATAGTTTTTTGACGTTTTTAACACCCGTTAGCCCAATGCCTAGGTTTTATAAGGATGTTAAAGCATAGGGGACTTGGATTATGTTTGAAAATATCCCGGATGTCAGTTCGTTTGGTTGTACGGTCGCGCGTTTCGCTAAAATGCGTAAAACGCTTAAACGGACACAAAAACGTTCGAAATTTCGCAACGATGGAGATTCTTGCATCCTTATCAATAAAACACAATATTTTATTGAATATACATATTTAGATTTATATATAGGGTCCGTATTCAAAATACGAGAATTAGCAAGTTTCTGCAGTTTGACAGGAATAGTCCCTGGACTTCCAAACTTGCGTGAAATGTTATAATTAGCGCGTAAAGCCTTCATTGGCATATAATAGGCACTCATAAGAATATGAATAATACTCTATGACTCTCGGTTCATTAAAAGGTCACTCAGAGGCTTAGTTTGAGCATGTTGACACTTTTAGTCTCTTAACTATTAATGTGTCGTTCAGAGGTTATAAAATAACATAACGATGCATTTGGTACCTCTCGTTTTAGCACATGGCATACGAGTATCATTAGGACACGTGTTGGAATTTTACATGACGGATTTTTACGAGGTGTTACAGGTGGCTTCCCGTAACAATGTCCTGAACAGGATCAGGCAGACCATCGATATATTTCTCAATCGCCTTATCCAAAGGCATCACCATTGAAGGACAAAGTAAGCTCAATTCCTCGTACCGGTCGGTGTAAGCACGACTCTCACCACTGTCTTGCGTAAGATCATCAAATTCCCTTTCCAAACCCCTGAGTTCATGACGAGGACAGAACTCCCTCATCATCAGAGCTCGAAGCTCTCCCAAGTTTGGGCTAAGGCCACGTTAGCACCCGTATCTCTCATAACACCATTCCACCATGTCAAAGCTTGTTTCTTGAACACACTCGATGCAAACTCAACTTTTCGTTCATTCGGACATTGAACGAAACGAAATATGCTCTCGAGACTCTCAAACCATTGAAGAAGTCCCGTATCTCCCTCAGACCCAGAAAATGCAAGTGGTTTAGCCGAACAAAACTGTTTGTAGCTACACAGAGCATTGTTGTTATTATTGTTGTTCGCTTGATTCATTTGAGTTACTAGGTTCGGGAGTACGACAGCAATTTGTTGAGCGATCATGGCTGCCATTTCGGCATTTTGAGTTGTATCACGTCGAGGAGGCATTCTAGAAAAGAAACATGATGAAAGATGTGTGAGATTGACATTCAGAAAATTGAAACAAGCATCAAAAATATCAACAAAACATAAGAATGTGGTCATTTGTTTGTTTCTCAAAACACGCAAATGGCACACTGTGACTAATCAAAGTAAATGGGTCTTTATAATGTATCGCGAAGACATGCTTTAGCCTATAAGTGGACGCTCACCCCAAGAGTTCCCAGGTAAGAGTGACTGGTCCGATTAAGTGGATTTGTACGAACACTCTAGCCTAGACAGAAAACTCAGGTACAGGCACCCACCCTTCCAAATTGCACGTGTTCATATTATTAAAACCCAAACTTTGACGAGATTTTGAAAACTTAAAGGCTTACGCCAAAAACAAATCATCTAAGGGTAGATGATTGATTTTCAAACCGGATTTGTAATTTGTGGATTTGTTTTGGTAATCACCTAAGGATAGGTGTTTGTATTGTGTTTTAAATCTAAACGCGAGTAGACTCGCGTTAGGGTCCTAGGAAGGTTATAGTCTAGTTCAAAGCATTACTAATAACCTAATTCCCTATAACCAGTGCTCTGATACCAACCTGTAACACCCCAAATCACGTAAAACAACACGCGGCGGAAACACTTGGGGAGTCACGTTAACAGATTGTTTCAACAACACATGGTATTTGAAGTTTTGTTTTAATTAGATATTAAACATAGGTTATATTGTCATAATTGTCTAGAAACGTTTTAAAACAACCAAACAAACAAAACATGCATAATTATTGTCATTCTTGTTTTATAGTCGCTAAGGCCCGTCCAAATCCTATATGAGCATGCATCAGTATCATCAAGCATTGTTCCCTGAAACATATGTGAAAACGAGTCAGCAAAATATGCCGGTGAGTACATAGGTTTTGTGAGTGTGTCAAGTTCATGGCTTTGTATATATTGCAGTGTAATCTGACTACTAGAGTCGTAAGTTGAAAACCTTGTTTTGAAAGCATTTGATATTGCAACAACTATTCGTCTAAAACAAAAGGGTAAAAGTTTATAAAATCTCGTAGCCATGAACCTTGACTAACATTTGTTCATAAATCCAAATTGTAAATCGTCTTGAAATAACTCGTATGGTTTATATCTTTAATCGAAAAATCGTTGTGTGTCATTGTTTGAAATCATTTGTCCAAGTAATGTAAATAACAACACGTATGTAATGTGATAAAAGCACTTATATAGGAAGTACCAGCGGCGTATCCACCATGCTTTTATTACATTACACCCGTTCTGTTATCTAAATCACTTATCATAAACCAATTGTCATAAATCAATTGTTCATTATTCCATGTTATAAACCATTTTTCATTCGTTCATCGTTCATTGTTCATCGTTCATCGGTCATCGTTTTAATTATGAAAACTTTTGGTCGTTTTGTGAATACATTCAAACCTTTGTTGACTTGTTCGAGACCACCCACGGTGTTCCTTAATCGTATAACATACCACCAAAGGGTATGTTACAATTACAGTTTCAGTCGATTCCCAAATTTCCCCGCAAACCCTGGGAATTTTGGTGACGGGATTGTCAGTCCTAGGCACCGTAACTTACTACTCCTCGGCTTGGCCATTGTTAATGAATGTCATTCTTGTTATGAATATAACACACCAACAAGTTCGTTCACATTATTAAAAGCGTATTATTTAATATAAACCATCGCATTTGTACTTTGAAAGCTTGAAAACCTTTAGCACAATCACCCCAAAATATTTGAAAGCATAAAATAGGGGAACTATTGTCACACCCCGACATCCACGTGTCTACCGGTGGGCCCGGTGGGGAGTATCGTGACGTACAGTTGATATCATCATAACTAAATAAGCATAACACAGCGGAATTCTGGAGTAAATAAACTATTACAACCGATAATGTCTAGTGTCCAAAATAAATATATACAGACATGGTTGTAACTAGATCCACAGGCGGATCGAAATACATACAAAAAGATAACAGACTATAAACAGGCAATTTCCTAAGGTCGCAACTCCTGGGTTATTCGGCCCGCAGCTCCCGGCCTATTCCGTACTTGCAACCTATAACTTAAGCTTTTGAAAATACATCAGTTTACACTGCTAAATACGCTTAACCGACTCATTTTCAAAACCTTTTCGAAAATGGTTTTTGACGCACGTAGTGCATTTCTTAAATAACTTGGGATAGTACAAAAGACCTTGTATACAGATTTACATGTTGGCATTTACATATGAGGCCCGGTACAAAAACCGAGACATGATCGACTGACACACCACTCTGAACTTTCACATAGAAGCAGGATAGCAATTACCCAGTGTATGCCTACACGCCATGCTATATTGTCGTGGTCACTACCAATTTAGTGAGCCAAGGATATCCCAGACACGGTCAAGCCCACCCTCAATGTTTTAGTTCAGTCAAAACAGATTAAAACCGGGTTATGTAAGATTTCAGTTAATTACCACAACTGGATAAAACATTATCCCATACCCGACCAAGCGGTAGTAGTCTGCCGTATCCCAAGCCCGTATAGGGAAAATAAGTTAAGAGTATTTACCTGAATTGAAGTTTGCAAGTAATCCAAATTCAGCCGTATTCCGAAGCAAGTACAGGAGCAATCTATCGGGATGCGTTCAGTCTGGAGTGATGGTAATTAATAACCAATATTAGAATGCTAACGGGTTCTAAATTAAGTCTTAGACTTGAACAGGTTAGTCTTACGCTAAAAATATGATATGGTACGATACGCTAGATTAAGCGGTGACCGGAATAGAATGTTGGTTGGACCCGACAAGTACATAGACTTGTATAATATGGGAAGACCAATAACATTCTGGATTTTGATAAGGAACGGACAAAGTTATACCCGTTTGGTTAAATACGTAAACTAGCTATGTATGTTTAACCGAACGCGTATAAGCGAAACCGGGTAATCGTAAGAGTCGTATATAAATTCCATAATGAGATATGTTTAAAATATGTTAAAAAATCCGTAACATTTGCAAGGATAGGCCCGAGTTATATTTAAAACCGATTTATGCCTTATAAGGGTATTTTGGTCATTCTTGTGTTTATAAAAGATGTAAATTAAGAATCTTATGTTATGACCTTAAATATTCTGTAAAAACATATGTTTTATCATGTTATAACAGTAGGATATCAAATATATGTGTGTTTGATGATTTTGAAACATACTATGTCCCGTAGGGGCATTTTAGTAATTTCACACATAGCTTTGAAGACGAATTTCGGATTCTGAGTTCGGGACTTGTACTTACTGTTTTCATTTATTGCATAATTGGCCCCACAATTTTATTCCAAGGCATAACGAGCATTAGATGAGCGATTTGACAAACTTGGTCCCTCCCGTTTTAGCGTAAAATACACATACGGATTACCGGGACACGTGTCGGAAAAATATTGGACGTAAAAACACGAGGTGTTACATCCTCACCCCTTAAATTAAATCGCGACCCGAGATTTCAATCAAACAGTTGTGGGTACTTCTAGCACATGACAGACTCAACTTCCCAAGTGTATTAGGGACCTCGACGAGCGTCCCATTTAACCTTTACAATAGGCACATGCTTCCTACGAAGCTTCTTGACCTGGTGATCCTCGATCGCCTTTGGTTGCTCAATAAAACATAGATTCTTATCAATCTAGACCTCGTCATGTGGCATAGCCAATGACTCGTCCGCAAGCACTTCTTCAAGTTGGAGATGTGGAATACATCATGGATTCCACTAAACTTCTCGGGCAATTTGAGCTTGTATGCAACAGCTCCAACTCGTTCGATAATCTCGAATGGTCCAACATACCTTGGACTTAGCTTGCCCTTTTTCCCAAAGCGCATAACGCCTTTCCTAGGCGACACTTTTAATAAGACCTTTTCCCCTACTTGGAATTCGAGGGGTTTGCGTCTTCGATTAGCATAACTTTTCTGCCTATCCCTGGCAGCCTTGAGACGATCACGAATTTGCAAGATCTTATATGTCATCTCCAGGACTATCTCAGGTCCTGTCAGTTGAGCTTCCCCAACTTCTGCCCAACAAACGGGCGTCCTACACTTTCTCCCGTATAAAGCTTCAAACGGGGCAGCTTGAATACTTGCACGATAGTTGTTGTTGTAGGAGAACTCAACAAGTGGCAAGTGGCTATCCCAACTTCCACCAAGATCAATCACACAAGCACGTAGCATATCTTCTAAGGTATGTATAGTGTGCTCGCTTTGCCCATCCGTTTGAGGATGATATGTTGTGCTAACATTTAATCGAGTGCCCAAGGCTTGTTGAAAGCTTTTCCAGAAATGAGAGGTATATCTTGTGTCTCTATCTGATACAATGGATACTGGCACACCATGCAATGACACAATCTCATCTACATATAGCTTAGCAAGCTTATCCAAGCTATATGTCTCGTTGATGGGTAAGAAATGATCCGACTTAGTCAGCCTGTCTACAACTACCCATATTGCGTTATTCCTTCGCTTTGTTTTTGGAAACTTGGTAATAAAATCCATAGTTACGCATTCCCATTTCCACATGGGAATTTCCAATGGTTGCAATAGACCCGACGGCTTTTGATGTTCGGCTTTAACTTGTGAGCACGTCAAACATTTAGCTACATAGACCGCTATGGATTCCTTCAATCCGGACCACCAATAATTGGGTCTCAAATCCTTATACATTTTGTCACCACCCGGGTGAATCGAATACCTGGAATTGTGTGCTTCTTGGAGAATCAAATCTCTAAGTCCTCCGAAAACTGGGATCCAAATTCGTTCACAAAACCTTAGGATTCCATGATTTCCCGGGGTAAGTTGTTCTACCAACTTCCCCAGTTCCTCCTTAGGTAGATTCGCTTCTAAAATCTTATCTTTCAGATCATTCTTAACCTGAATGCTCTTGGCATTGATCCTTATGGGCTTAACCCTTTCCTTGTGGCTCAAGGCATCGGCAACCATATTTGCCTTGCCTGGATGATAACATCTCGCAATCATAATCGTTCAGCGTCTCCATCCACCGACGCTGTCGCATATTTAATCCTTTTGATTGAATAAATGTTGGAGACTTTTATGGTCGGTGTATATAACACACTTTGTTCCATATAAATAATGTCTCCACAGTTTGAGCAAACACCATAGCACCTAGTTCCAAATCATGCGTGGTGTAGTTTCTTTCGTGTATCTTCAATTGCCTTGAAGCGTAGGCAATTACCTTTCCTCTTTGCATGAGTACACATCCCATGCCGGTGTGTGAAGCATCACAATATACCACAAAATCTTCAATTCCTTCTGGTAAAGGTCAACATAGGAGCATTACTTAATTTCTGCTTCAATACATCAAAGGCTTCCTGCTGTTTCGGATCCCAAACAAATTTTACATCTTTATGGGTCAGGGTCATCAATGGAATAGCTATCCTTGAAAAGATTTCTATAAATCTTCTATAATAACTAGCCAAACCCAGAAAACTTCGGATTTCGGATGGTGTCTTGGGGGCTTGCCAGTTCATTACTGCTTCGACTTTCGCAAGGTCAACTTGTATCCCACGTTCACTAACCACGTGGCCTAAGAATTACACTTCACGCAACCAAAATTCACACTTAGAAAACTTTGCATAAAGTTCTCGTGTCTCAATAACTCCAAAATACACCTCAAATGTTTCTCGTGATCCTCCTGATTACGAGAGTATATAAGTATATCATCAATAAAGACAATGACAAACTTATCTAAATACGGCTTGCAGACTCTGTTCATCAAATCCATAAATGTTGCTGGTGCATTAGTGAGTCTAAAAGGCCTCACTAAGAACTCATAATGACCATATCTTGTTCTAAACGCCGTCTTTGGAACGTCTTCAGTATGAACTTTGAGTTGATGATAACGTGACCTCAAATCAATCTTTGATAAGTAGCTTGCTCCCTGAAGCTGGTAAAATAAATCATCGATCCTGGGCAATGGATAGCGATTCTTAATTGTTAACATATTCAGCTCGTGGTAGTCAATGCACATTCGCATTGAACCATCTTTCTTTTTCACAAACAGTATTGGAGCTCCCCAAGGCGAAGAGCTTGGCTGAATAAATCCTTTTTCCAACAATTCCTCAAGTTGTGTCTTCAACTCCTTCATTCCTGTAGGTGCAAGTCTGCACGGGGCTCTAGCCACTGGAGCTGCACCAGGTATGATATCAATTCTAAATTCTACTTGCCTATCTGGAGGTAGACCAGGCAAGTCTTCAGGAAATACGTCAGCAAATTTTGAGATAACGGGTAGGTCTTCGATCTTTGGCATAGCTTCATCAATGGTTACTTGTACCATGTAAATGACACAATTCTTTTTCAGGCATTTCAAAGTTTTAAGTAACACATCCTTTTCGAACAAACCATAACGTACATCACCTTGGATAGGCAATAATTCACCGGTCGAAGTTTTAATTTTGATGAGCTTCTTGTTACAGGCTATATGGGCATGGTTACTAGACAACCAGTCCATACCAAGAACTACATCGAAACCTGCCAACTTCATTGGCAATAGCAAAATAGGAATAGAGTGATCCTTAATGGAAATGAAACATCCATCAAGAATTGTAGAAGCGGTTTCTATCGTTCCATCAGCAAGTTCTACATCTTATGTTATGTCTAGAGTTCTCATGGGCAAGTTTAATAAGGCACTAAACTTATGATCCACAAATGATTTATCAGCCCCTGAATCGCAAAAACTCTAGCATAAACATCATTAATAAGGAACGTACCTGTTATCACATTATCATCGTTCACAGCCTCCTTGGCTTTCATCTGGAAAGCACGAGCTTTTCCTTTCTTCGCCCCATCGTCCTTAACAGTGTCATCCTTCTTGTACTTAGGACATTTGGGTTTGATATGTCCTTTCTCGCCACAATTAAAACATGAGGCCTCCTTCAAATCCTTACATTCTAGGGTCTTGTGCCCATGCCTCTTACAAATTCCACAAGGCTTAGACTAAAGCTCGTCCCGACACGCACCAAAGTGTCGCTTGTTGCACTTTCTGCATTTAGGCCTATTATCAGACCTTTGATGGTTCTTGTTTGACCCGAATTCCTGTTCTTGTTGAAGCGGTGAAACCTGTCATCATCTCTCTTTCTTTTCTCGCCACCTTCAGACTTAAGAGACCTCTGTCTCTTTAAATCCTGGGTTAAGACCATGGAAAGGTCTACAGCAGATCTAAATGTCACGGGCCTAGATGCCCTGACATCACCCTTAATCTCCGGCTCTAATCCACCAATAAAACATGAGATGCGTTTGGATTCGGGAGTGATCAAATATGGCACCAATCTCGACATAGAGTTAAACTCCGATACATACTTTCCACAGTCAAGGTTCTTCATGGTTAGCCCAATAAATTCTGTTTTGATCCTTTCCATCTCATGAGGTGGACAATAGGCATCCTTTACCAGCTCAACAAACTTCTCCCAGCTTAGATTATACAGATGAACCTTCCCAGAAGATTGAATCATCGATTTCCACCAAGTGAAGGCATCGCCCTTGAACGATTGCACTACATACTGCACTACGTCTTTCTGAGCGCACCCACTGATTTCCACAATAGTTTTGATTTCTTCCAACCATCGGAGCGTTTCACCGCTCCCTTTTCACCAGTGAAATCGCGTGGTTTACATGATACGAAATACTTGTAAGAGCACCCTTCCTTAGTAAACTGGGTTTTCTTATGATATTCTTTCCTTTTCTTTTCGATACTCGATGAATGCTCAGAGTCGTCTTTCTTATGAGAGGGATGTACAATTTCTTTTGCGACGAGTGCTTAGAATGGTGTGAAGATGTATGCCTGGATAGTGCTTGGATTGTGAAGCACTGGACTCGTCGTTCTTCTCATCATGGTTTTTAATTGCTTTCTCTACTTCAATGGCAATTAATGCCTGCCTCTAGTAGTTATAATTTGCTCGTTGGCATTTCCATCCCCACGGTGGCTATTTTCTTCATCTGAATTGGCCATTTTGTATTTTGACGCTGAAGCAATCATGTAGAATTTAATTAGTTACACTTGTGTTATTGATTGATAACGGCACAAACAGCCTTAATAAGAGGGGTGTTAGAACGTGGCACAATAAGCCTGTCACAAGGACAATTTAAAACAGCACTAAGGGCTTGAAATATAAAATCAAGATCACAAATGGATCACAAAGCTTCGAGGTTCGAACGAAATTTTACTACCTCGAGACAGAGAGTCGTAGACTGCAACTGTCATTGTCACTAATGGACATAACATATCCCGAGTGCATTACATCACTAATGGATTTATTAATATAGCCGTAGGCACTACACCACTAATGGGTGTTTAATTAAAGTAATCATCGCACTGATGAGCTCTGATCAAGATCAAAATAGATTATATAGGCTTGGACGTAGTCCTTTGCCTTGACGGCTTGTGTGGTTCCTCAGGTCACACTGCCAGGAGATTAATACCTTGAATATATTAACCTTTTAGAATAGCAATTCCTTGAAATGGTTTAAGTAGCTAGTCTAGATCAGGCGGACTAGTGAAGTTTAGAACGTAGTTCACCACTTCTGGATAGAAGGGACCCCTTACAGGATTTCTCAACCTTAACTATCTGGGTAGAACACCATATAATTAACTACAGTTTTGCCAATATACGTGACCTAGTCACTTGGCAGGTGCAAACCATCAAGGAGATTTCTTGGAAATGTTTCGCAGATCACAAATTTCGAATTAATATCGAGACGTTGGCTTGAACAACGGATATAATAATAGTATATACAATCATTAATCCAAAAGGAATTTCATTAATATTAAATTCAAATTACAACTGCCCTAAACGGGTCTTTTACAAAGAAATAAGATAGATTGTCCTCGCAAGGACTAAAATAAGAAACATACCCTCACAGGGTGTTAAAATTAAATACTTGTCCATGCAAGGACTTAATTTAAATTAGACATTATAAATAAAGATAGTAAGGAACTCAGTCTTTTTTTTTTCGTTAGCTTTTTCATCACCCTTTTTAATAGTTTTTGGTTCTTCTTAGCGTCCTTGGCTGATTTCTCTTGTAGCTCTTTTACTCGTTCTAATGCTTCGTTCAGAACGTTCATAGTTGGACGCGGCTGTTGTGGTTGCGGTTGAGTTTGGGGTTGAGGCGGTGCAATCGGATGTTGGTACTCATAGTAGGGATATCCGCCTGGTTGGTAGGGATATGGGTAATGTGCATTCATGGCCATTTCTAGGTAAGGGTCAGGATGAGATATGTGATGGATTATGGCTATGCTCTGGCTAGGTAGAAGGATTTAAAGGATTATATTATGGCAATTGTTGGTAGGTAGGTATGGGGTTATCAAAACCCGGTGGCGGAGGTGGTTGTAAAGGTTCGCCAAATGGGAGAGGTGGTTGAGGCTCAGGCTCAACAGTAGAAGGCGGTTGCTCGTTGAAAGGCGAGGCATAAGAAGGTCCACCCATTTTTGGATTTTCTGGGATAGTGGGGTAGGATGAAGGCTGGGGAGATAGTGACCCAACTCTGGGCCCCATTCGCACGGACATACGTGTGTTCCTCTTCCTAGGTGGACGAGGTGGTAGTTGTGGTTGTTCCACCTGTTGGTCTTCAGGTGGAGGGGTATGGTGTATCGGTGTATGGTAGGATGGAGTGTGGTGGGATGGTGTGTTGTGGTAAGAAGGGGTGTCGTAGAAAATATATTGTGAAAACTTTTCCTGAAATTCATCAGGATAGTGTTGTGGCGTTCCAGCGTACGAGTTGGATCCGCTGGATAAGTAAAAGGGATGACCCATTGATCCCGTTGCCGGCATTTCTGGGTCGGAGTCTTCTTCCATGGGCTCCGAGGAATCTTCAGGTGGGGTTACAGAAGGTGAGTGGAATTGAATATCGAGGTTATAATTTCCATGGGAAGAATGGGAGCGTGAGTGGTGAGATTGGGTAGGTTGGGGTGGCAACGAATCTGGTGGTGAGAATACTCATGGGATATAGAGTGATGATGAGGGTACGGTTCCCATGGTGATGAGGAGTCTCCTGAATCCTCGTAAGGGTTGTAGTTATGCGGGCTCGAAGGTCCTTGACCCGCAGCTCAACCTCTCATGAGGCCTTTTCCCTTCGCTCCTCTTGAAAACTTCAGAGGTATCTTGACAATTACTGTTACAAAGCAATTTAAAACCAAAACAAGCAAAGTAACAAAATAAGGAAACGAATAATCCTAGGTCAAAGCCTAGACTCGAGAGTCTAAGGAATGTGTTTTCTTATATCGTTTGAGATCAAACACTAATGGCAAGTGTTGAATTCCCTCAAACATTGGCTCTGATACCAACCTGTCACACCCCGACATCCACGTGGCTACCGGTGGCCCGGTGGGGAGTATCGTGATGTACAGTTGATATCATCATAACCAAAAAAGCATAACACAGCGGAAGTCTGGAGTAAATAAACTATTACAACCGATAATGTCTAGTGTCCAAAATAAATATATACAGACATGGTTGTAACTAGATCCACAAGCGGATCGAAATACATACAAAAAGATAACAGACTATAAACAGGCAATTTCCTAAGGTCGCAACTCCTTGGTTATTCACCCCGGAGCTCCCGGCCTATTCCGTACTTGCAACCTGTAACTTAAGCTTTTGAAAATACGTCAGTTTACACTGGTAAATATGCTTAACCGACTCATTTTGAAAACCTTTTCGAAAATGGTTTTTGGCGCACGTAGTGCATTTCTTAAATAACTTGGGATAGTACAAAAGATCTTGTATACAGATTTACATGCTGGCTTTTACATATGAGGCCCGGTACAAAAACCAAGACATGATCGAATGACACACCACTCTGAACTTTCACATAGAGAGCAGGATAATACCCAGTGTATGCCTACACGCCATGCTATATTGTCGTTGTCACTACCAATTTAGTGAGCCAAGGATATCCCAGACACGGTCAAGCCCACCCTCAATGTTTTAGTTTCAGTCAAAATAGATCAAAACCGGGTTATGTAAGATTTTAGTTAATTATCACAACTAACATTATCCCATACCCGACCAAGCGGTAGTAGTCTACCAAGTTAAGAGTATTTACCTGAATTGAAGTTCGCAAGTAATCCAAATTCAGCCGTATTCCGAAGCAAGTACAAGAGCAATCTACTGGGAGGCGTTCAGTCTAGAGTGATGGTAATTAATAACCAATATTAGAATGCTAACGGGTTCTAGATTAAGTCTTAGACTTGAACCGGTTAGTCTTACGCTAAAAATATGATATGGTACGATACGCTAGATTAAGATGTGACCGGAATAGAATGTTGATTTGACCCAACAGGTACATAGACTTGTATAATATGGGAAGACCAATAACATTCTGGATTTTGATAAGGAATGGACAAAGTTAAACCGTCTTGGTTAAATACGTAAACTAGCTACGGATGTTTAACCGAACGCGTATAAGCGAAACCGGGTAATCATAAGAGTCGTATATAAATTCCATAATGAGATATGTTTTAAAATATGTTATAAAATTCGTAACATTTGGAAGGATAGGCCCGAGTTATATTAAAACCGATTTATGCCTTATAAGGGTATTTTGGTCATTCTTGTGTTTATAAAAGATGTAAATTAAGAATCTTATGTTATTTCCTTAAATATTCTGTAAAAACATATGTTTTATCATGTTATAACAGTAGGATATCAAATATATGTGTGTTTGATGATTTTGAAACATACTATGTCCCGTATGGGCATTTTAGTAATTTCACACATAGCTTTGAAGCCGAATTTGGGATTCTGAGTTTGGGACTTGTACTTACTGTTTTTATGATGAAAATAAGTTTATAAATCAGTAGGTAATAAGTCTCGGTTCATAGTTATGGTTTTAAACCATACTATGTGCCGTAAAAGCGTAAAAGTCGCTAAAATGCCGTTAAATCGGTAATTTCAGTTAAATAGAAGTCGGGCCTGATTTATATATAAAAAATAGGTCATTTAACTTATAACATCAGTAAGTTAGAGTTTTGGTTATAAAAAGTTTGATTCTTGCTATTTTTCCGTAAAAAGGGTAGTTTAGTCGTTTAGCGGGATTAGCGATTCTTAATCATACATTTAAGTCATAAACTGAACAAACATCCCAAATGGTCCTACTTATCATAACATATCAGTAAGTATACCATCCATATGCTCATATGTGCTAAAAATCTCATTTTGTGCAAAAAGGACCTATTTGCAAAGTTTTAAGGATTTTTACGGAACTTATGTAATAACTCGGATTTCTTAGGAATCGAGTCACGAAACTTTAGGACTATATTATAGACATAATCATGGTCATAAAATGACCAAAACTTAGTATCAAGAATGGCTCGAAACGGGTCAGAACTGAAAGTCAACAGAAAGTCAACTGTTAGAGACTTTTGGTTACGAACCGAGCCTAGACTAAAAATTGACGAACCGAACCTATTGGCATATGTTCAAATACTTATTTTAAGGTTTTTAATGCTTCAAAACATATTTTATAACATCTGGATCATTAGTTATGCATTTTTACAAATCTGACTAGTTTGACTTTATTCGACTTTTCGGTTGACTCGTCAATTGGACATGAATCTGTGAAAATCTGAAGATGCCCTCTTGAGGGTTTATTACCTCCATCATTATGAGCACGTAGGAACTTTCGTTACACACAGTGGTAGAGTAAACACAGATTTATAGCAAAGTCAAGGCGTAATTACGACTAGACTTTATTCTAGGCTAAGAACTATGAAGAATCGACGTAGCATAAGATTGAACACTTACATATGGTCCAAATAATGCTGATAACAGAATGTAATGCTCCAATTTTGTTAGGAACTCTTCCAAGGTGTGTTGACAAAGCTTCAAGTGTGAAGAACTTGTTGCAACACTTGAAAAAGCTCCTTAAATGCATGTTGAGATGCTAGAGGTAAGAACAGGTGTTGAGGAGGGTCTTGAGGTGTTTACAAGTGCTCTAAAGGTGTCAAAGACAGAGCACAAAGTGGCAAAATTGTGAGCAAGGTGGCACAAAATCAAGTGAGTAGTGTCCAAGTGCAAGTTGGCAACAATAGCAAACTTTCTGCCCAGATAGGCCCGTCGCGCAGCGCGACGGGTACCCCCTTGGGCAACGCGGTACGCGGCGGCCCCCAAACCTGCCAAAAGTTTGGCAGCTTTTGTCCCTGCACATCTCACTCGATTATATTTTCATTTATTGCATAATTAGCCCCTTAACTTTATTCCAAGGCATAACGAGAATTAGATGAGCGATTTGACAAACTTGGTCCCTCCCATTTTAGCGTAAAATACACATACGGATTACCGGGACACGTGTCGGAAAAATATTGGACGTAAAAACATGAGGTGTTACAACTATGTACTCACATGTGATAGCAAAGTAACTCTTGGATCAATAAGAAAACCGAAGCTCAAAGATCCGAGAAATCACTCGTGTCCTAAAAATGAATAATAGTGTAAATCGGGGCTTGAAATCAGAAGATTCGGATAGAATGAGGTCTTTCAAACCAAGTGAGTGTCGGAACTCATATAATATGGTTTAATAAGCTTACATTCTGAGTTGGAAAGATTTTTAACTGCTTTTGACCCGTTATGACCTGTTAAGGTAGTTTAAGCCACTTTCACACGTCATTTGCGTAACAACGCATTCGGATGGTTAGATATGTGTCATAATAAGTTTTAAATGCTTAAACATATTTAAAAATGTTTTTTATTAGATTATATGTCAAATCTTGTGTTACATATGCTTAACGTTGATTTGTTTGCGAAAAGGGCATTTTGGTCGTTTTTAAGTAATATTACAATCAATCATCATAACACAATCCAAACATCATGACCATAAGGTATAACCTTAGAGGGTTATTCCCTATATATTTATGGTCACAATTATGTATTTGATCGGGTCCGAAGATTCACCAAACGGGTCAGATTTGAAAGTCAAAGCGGTAGTCAAACCGTTCAACTTTTCGACTCTAAATAAGCACTACAATGAGAGTGATGATTTAGACATGTTTTGACATGTCTAATTAAGTTTATCAAAGTACTTTGGCATCAAAACAACCTGTTTTGACACCCGAAAATAGATCTGTTGCAAAATGCGCAAAAATCCCATTTTGACCGAAACTTTGACTTGTCAAAATGACTAGAAATGGTGGAAATCAGTAAGCATGATCACTAAGGATCATAACCACCTTGATTACCATCATATTACAAGTTTCAATTAAGCTTTATTTTGATCAATTAATGATCAAAACTAAAAGTCAAACAGAAAATTAAAATGTTTGATTTTAGTCCATTTAAGCTATGATAACTGAATAGGACATGATTAGAACACTTACAAACACCAAAGGAATGATCAAAGACCAGAGAAATAGCCCCAAGATAGTTGCAAATTCGGATTTGTAGCTGATTAGTGCAAGAAGGTGACTAAAAGCTCAAATTGATCATGAACATGGTATTTATAATGATCCAAAGATGATCAAGATCATGCCAAGTGTTATGACAATGATCTAAGATGTTAACAAGTGTTAGGGAGGTGTTAGAAGCAGGTTAAAGGGTGGAAAATTCGGGCTAGGTGGCAAATTTGGCGAACTGATGGCAAGGGAATGTAGCTGGAAGCTGCCAGTTATGTTTCTGTCAAAACAGGGGCCTCGCCATACGCGACGGTACCCCCCTTAGGGCATCGCGCTACGCCACGGCCCCCCTGACTGAATTTTTAAAATTTGCAAATAGGTCCCTACACATGTTTTTGATGGTTTTTTACGTTTTTAACATTCATTAACCCAATATATTAGGCTCTATGAAGACATTAAAGCATAGGTAACTTAAAATATGTTGGAAAATGTTCCAGAGGTCAGTTCATTTGGTCGTACGGTTGCGGTTTTTGGTTAATTACGACGAAAATCGTAACGAACGCGTGTATGAATGTAATTGCGTAACGAACGGATTTTTCGCATTCCAATCACTAACATATAATATATTGATGATTACAAAAATTTTTGAATGTTCGTACGTGTTTCGGATAGCGATATAGGCAAAAAGACATAGTGTCGCAAAATTTGCAAAATAGTCCCTAAAGTTATAAAAGCATATTTTTACCATACCGAAGCCCTTGAAACTTATTTATAAGCTATACAAAGGTTATTTAAGGTATGTTTAGCTTGTGTCATTATTCCGGAACATACGTTGTGTTAAATTGGTTTTTGTTTGCGTATCGGTTTACCGGTTTTGCTTATAGAAGCGATTCAAGAGTTCAAAATTGCGCAAGAATCGATTGTGCGCAATTGTCATAATAAATAAACAAAATTCACATATAAAACAAAAAATTTCATTCATTGATAAATTGTTTGTCATTGTTACATGCTCGGATTACCACAGATATCACAAATAGGGGTTCTTGGTTCCCCTCAAAGGCATCCCTCGGCAAACCACTTCTCTCTCACTTTGCCACCACTCCACCACCACTACAACACCAACACCCACCACCATCATCCATCATACATCATCCATCTTTCATCTTTAGAGTGTGTAGTAGTCTCGGGATCCAAGGTTAATCGTTAGAGTTCTTGTCAATCAAAGGCCATGTTTGGCTAATCTCATACATCACTTGGTGAAGACAAATCTTTTATGTATTACTTGTGATTTTTAATAATTTCGGCTACTTTTTAATTGGGTTTGTTTTAATGACTTTAATAACTAGTTTCTTATGTTTGTGTCTTACGGTCTACATAAAGCGCGTTAACTACTTGGAAGGGGTTAGAAGGGTGGTTTGGAAAAGTTCTTGTCTCGTTCAGTGTATAGATCCTGCGAGGACTTGGTTCAAGCTTACTAGGACCTCCTTCAATGCCCTACGGTATTGGATGGCGGGGGTGTAATAGCTTGAACCCCTCATATGTAAACTTCTATTAAAACATAAAACCGGCCTCTTGGGATTGTATCTGTGCTAACTCAAACCACTAGGTCGAGGGTCACGTCACCTTCAAAAGAGTGGCCTACTACTTTAACTAAAATAATCTCTTATAAAGTCCAAAAGTGCGAAAATCGTCAAAGGATAAATAAAAGAGGAGTTAGAACCAAGTGATTCTATCTTGTCTATTTGTATTTCTTTTTATTTGTCTTTTATCTTTTTATATTTTTATCTTTCAAAACTTTTATCAAAATTTGTATCGATTAGTCGTTGACGCTAAACCGGTATTAAAAGCTATTGTGTCCTTGGACGACTTCGGTATCTTACCAACACTATACTAAGCTCGCGATGGGTGCACTTGCCCTAGTGTGTGTTTAGTGTTAGTATAATATCGTGTTTTATAAATTTAAAACTTGACTAATGCGTAAAAAAGCCTTAAAATATCAATAAAATCATAACACGCTTGACACGCACCAACACTGAAATAAGGAAACCTTAAAGTAGAAATGCTTAGAGGTATGCAAAAACATCGAGAGCCGAAAAAGGATCGAACCTTGTACTACATGGGTAGAATTTGGGATTCTCTCTTTAGCGGCCTACGAGAGTTAGTTTTAAACGAAACTCACAAGTCCAAATAATCGATACGTCCCGGAGCAGATTATCACAATTTGAAAGAGTATTATTGGTGACCAATTATCAAGGTGATATTGCAACCTATGTTGGGAATGCCTAACATGCGCTAAGGTTAATGCCGAATACCAAAAGCCTTCAAGTTTATAACAACCTGAGATTCCCACTTGGAAATGGGAACAGATTCAAATGGATTTCATTACAAAATTATCTCGAACTTCTCATGGTCATGACATGATTTGGGTAATTGTCGACCGACTGACAAAATCAACTCACTTTATAACGATACGTGTGAAAGACAAAATCGAGAAATTAGTTAAACTTTATCTCAAAGTAATCGTGGCAAGGCACGGAGTACCTTTGTCGATAATCTCTAACCGAGACGATTGTTTTGTGTCAATGATTTGGCAATCCTTCCAAAGGCCTTTGGATCCCACGTAGATCTAAGCACAACCTTTCATCCTCAAAATGATGGCCAAAGTGAACGCTCTATTCAAACCTTAGAAGATATGTTGCATGCTTGTGTGATGGACTTGGGCGGAAATTGGGATACTCACTTGCTTTTAGTGGAGTTCTCATATAATAACAGTTATCACACGAGTATTCAAACTGCTCTATTCGAAGCCTAATATGATCGAAAATGCCAATCTCCGTTATGTTGGACCGAAGTTGGTGACAAACATCTGATAGGTCCAGAGTTAGTCCAAAAGACTATTGATAAGATATTTTAAATCCGAGACCGTATCAAAGTGGCTCGTGACAAACAAAAGAGCTACGCGGAGAAGCGCCGCAAACCCTTATCATTCGAAGTAGGAGACAATGTTTTGGTAAAAGTCTCGATTTGGAAGGGTGTAGCTAGATTCGGGAAGCACAGAAAGCTTAACCCGAGATATATTGGACCATTTGAAATTCTGGCAAAGATCTGACCGTAGCTTACAAGCTTAAACTGCTAGAAACACTTAAAGTGTCTTTCGGACAAATCACTTTTTATTCCCGCGGACGAAATCTGCATAGACGACAAACTCCATTTCATCGAAGAACCTATTAAGGTTCTGGATTTAAAAACTCAGAAAACGAAGGAGAAGTCGTATCAAACTAGTCAAGATCCGTTGGAACTCGAAGCGCGGACCCGAGTTCACATGGAACGTGAAGTCGGAATGAAGACCAAATACCCCCACCTGTTCGACAAACATCCTGTAATGGATATCACATTTTGAATTTTGAGACGAAATTCTTTTTTAACTGGGGAGTATGTGAAAAATAGCAAAATATCGGTAATTTCATACAACTTAAATAACTATTACATTATTCATATTCGCATACTTGATTTCATTTTATTTAATTAAATCGTAAAAAGTCTAGGAATGTACAATATCATATTTTAATATGATAACAAATCCATCACAATTCGAAACAGTACGAAAGTATGTCCTAGACTGGTGACAGAAATGCGAACACACTATTAATGTCAGGACTAGTCACGGTACACCCTATGTCAGGACTAGTCACGGTACACCCTGACATGACAAAAACGAGACATGAAAACATGTCCGCAAAGAATATTACATAAAAAATTAGTTGGGAATAACTTACAATTAATAATTTCGAGAAAAATTATATAAACACTAAATTGTGTCGTCCGCAGATAAATTCAGCCATTCTGCAGAAGTGTACAGCACTCCACAGAACAATTCAGCAAACGTCCGAAATCCAAAAATAAATAATAAACCATATATAGGGTTTTGAAAACAACACACAAATCCTTATATAAACTTTATTGTTAAAGCTACACAACTCATTCAGTACTACACGATAACAAAATTAGTACAAAAACTATGACTAAAATAACAAATTTACTAGTCTAGTGGACTAGTTATTAAGTTTTGGACATCAAAAATACCTTGAAAATGCATATGTAAATATTTCCGAATAAGTGGTATAAATTGTCGGTTATTGACCCGATAACGAAATACGAACCGAATTCGTTATCCAACAACAAAACGACTAGTCTAGTGAAGTAGTTAACATGTTTTAGCATACCAAACATTGTATAACTTACTATTTATACATTTGATTCATAAAAACGCAAAACCTAAAACATCAAGTTTATAAAAGTTTATAAATTATAACAAACTATTACAGATATATATATATATATATATATATATATATATATATATATTATATATATATATATATCATTATGTATGACCATGATATAACGTGTTTTGGTACAGAAAGTTTGTGATTATGAATGATGAAGTAGGCCCATATACATATTTTTTGTTAGTTATATCTAGTGGTTGATGGTTTGGTTATATTTGTCACTTTACGATGTAATATGTTGTTTGGTATGGTATGAAGGGTGTTGATGTACATTTGCATAAAGTGAAAATATTATACATATTGGTAATTGTAGTGTATTATAGATGGTAGAAGGTAATGGTTGTAGATTAGTGATGGTATGATAGATGAAAGTGAAAATATATTTAAAGTAGTGTACCAAAACACGTTATATTATGTTCATACATATAGATGCACATGTGCATTTTTAATATTTATAATGTAAAAGTAGTGTATTACAGATGGTAGTGTAAATAAAAGTGGAATTGTCTAATACTGGTAATGTATTATAGAATTTGTCAAATGAATGATACATATGCACATGTACATCGATAATTGTTACTCGAAAAAAATATTATATTTTTTTAGTGACGAAATATAACGATTTTTAAAAAATATATATTAAAAAAATTGTGTGTTTGTTATATTTTTTAGGTATTTTTTATTGTGTTCACATTGGTTCATGTGGTTGTCGCGATAAAGGGTGGTTTCCAACAGATCCTTATCCTATATATATATATATATATATATATATATATATATATATATATATATATATATATATACACGCACACATATACCAACCTTTTTAATGGGCTTCCCACTAACCAAAGTACGTTGTGTTGGAGCTTTTATAAGATTGCTAAGTGTGTGACTAGGTGTAAGGAAGATTATAACATCACAACTCACTTTACTTCCATTTTACAAACAATTAGCAACACTTTCACCTCCTTCTTTATCTTTATCATCTTCTAACTTCAAACCTTCATAAAAAACCTTCACCATTTACTTCACCTTAAAAAATTCCATATACCAAAAATACACTTACATGGCTAAGGAAGGATAATCAAGAACATTTACATGGAAGGTACTAGGAGCTTATGATCTTCATCAACATCTTCATCTTTTCATCATCTTCTTCTTGATTCATCATCTTGTTCAAGAGCTAGTTGTAAGATATAAATCTTGTACTTACACTTTTATGATTTATGTTTAAACATAAATGTGCAAGTAATCATCTTGAAGTTTATCTAAAAATTATATGAAACACTAACAAAAACTAAACAAACTAATATGATTATATGTTGTTTTTGATGATTCTTGATGATCTATAAAGTTGTAATTATATAGTTACTAAGATCTTGCAAAATCATGTTTAAAAGTATGATCTAAACACATGCATGTTTAGATCTACCAAGATCTATTAACATGAATATTATGAACTTGTAATCTTGCTTAAGAATGTTTTAATGAAACATGTGATACATGGATTTACATAAATCTCATGTTACAAAATAAAGTCTTGAAAATATTTACATAAACTTTTGTAGGAGTAGGATCAGATACAAACCACATTTTGCATACAAACTGTAAGAACCATTTAAAAAATGTCACGTGGCATCCAATTAATTATAGAGAAACGATAAAATAATAAACTAAATAATATCCATTATATTGAATTCCCTATAATTATGCTAACAAGCAATTAATTCTTTTTTTGGATCTTCCTTCTGTTTTCAATGTGCTGATATCATTCACATATGTGCTAAAATCAATTATTTTGATTAATTTTCATGTGTTAATATGATTTAAAAGTGCTACTTTTATGTATGTATTGTTTTGGTATGTGTTAAATTAACTTTTTTAAGTGCTAGGATCTGTTATTACGGTTTGTAGGATAAATATGGTTTGTACCAGAACCAACCCCAGCTTTTGTATAAACTAAAAATTTTATGTGAACATGTAAAGAAAAGTAAAGATGAACACACTTTAAAACATGATTATTGAACTATACAAGATTACATAAAAGTTCCTAATATTTCTTATTAAGATTTTAAGTTTATATTATGGAAGATTGGAAAAATTGTTGAGTTAAAAAGTATATAAAATCATGTTTACAAAACATGGGAAAAGTCCATAGTTTGAGGGAAACTATGGCAATTTTTTATAAAATTTACTCATGATTAAAGTGTGTTTAACTAAAGATTATTTTGATAAAAAATGATTAGAAACTTTAATCATGATTATACTAGTTTTTGGGTGAAAAAGTTCAAGTTAAAAATCACTAGATTTTCTTAAACTAAAAATGTTAAATATATTATATATATATAATTTTAGAATCACCAAACTTTTGTGTAAATATTTTGTGTATAAATTATATATATTTAGTTAATGTAGGAATACATGCTAAAATACATATTTACACAAAAATACAAAACATATAAAAATACTTGAAACTTGACAACTATTAAAAATGTATATGTCAAAAATTGGACAAAACAAACTTATCGGACAATTCAGACAGATTGGACAAAACCGACAAAACGAACAACACGGACGACACGACCAAAACAAAACGGACAAAACAGACGACACGAAGGAAAACGAACCGAGACGCGAAACACACACACGCATATATATATATATATATATATATATATATATATATAGGGTTCATGCGAGAAGCACCTTTATTGCGAGAACCAATATGAACACAAATAAAAACCTAAAAAATATAGAAATCACAAATTTTTTTTTAAAAATCGCTATATTTCATCAGTAAAGAAAAACCTTTATTTTTTCGAGTATAACTATAGATGTACATGTGCATATGTATCATTTCTTTGACAAATTCCGTAATACATTACCAGTATTAGACAATTGCACTTTATTTACACTACCATAAGTAATACGCTACTTTTTACATCACGGATATTAAAAATGCACATGTGCATCATTATGTATAACCATGTAACGTGTTATGGTACAAAAGTTTTTTATTTTGAATGCTGAAGTAGGCCCATATACATGTTTTTTTGGTTAGTTACATCTTATGGTTGATGGTTTGGTTATATTTATCACTTTATGATATAATATGTTGGTTGGATGGTATGAAGGGTGTTTATGTACATATGCATAAAGTGAAAATATTATACATATTGGTAATTGTATTGCATTTTGGATGGTAGGAGGTAATGGTAGTGTATTATAGATGGTATGATAGATGAAGGGAAAGTGTATTCAAAGTAGTGTATCAAAACACGTTATATCATGTTCATACATATAGATGCACCTGTGCATTTCTAATATTGGCAATGTAAAAAGTAGTGTGTTATGGATGGTAGCGTAAATGAAAAGGCAATTGTCTGATATTGGTAATGTATTTGTCAAAGAAATGATACATAAGCACATGTGCATGGATAATTGTTACTCGAAAAAAAATTTTCAGATTTTTTAGTAACGAAATATATCGATTTTTTCAAAAAAAAAATTGTGTGTTTTTAGATTTTTTAGGTATTTTTTGTTGTGTTCACATTGGTTCTCGCGGTTCTCGCAATAAAAGGTGGTTACTAACTCTGGTATATATATATATATATACACACACACACACACTAGAGTTAATATATATTAAACTAAACAAAAGTAAGTTATATAATATTATTAGTATTTTTATAAACTTATCTTTTATATAGAAGTATAAGTAAACTCTAAAATTTGGGCTAAGCCCATTTACATAATCAAATAGGCTAAGCCCATTCATATAATCAAATAGGCTAAACCCATTTACATAATCAAGTAGGCTAAGCCCATTTATATAATCAATTGGCTATGCCCACCTTTTTAATTCAATTAGGCTAGGCCCGCCTTTATAATTTAATTGGGCTAGGCCCACTTTTATAATTTAATTGGGCTAGAATACACGTTATGTGTGAAGTCCATGTTTATGAAGAACTCCATAAGCATCGCAATCAGATGAGTGAACTAATTGTTATGTGTGTGTGCAAGAGGAAGAGCGCAT
Organism: Scalesia atractyloides; assembly: GCA_947069175.1. Taxonomy (NCBI): domain Eukaryota; kingdom Viridiplantae; phylum Streptophyta; class Magnoliopsida; order Asterales; family Asteraceae; genus Scalesia; species Scalesia atractyloides. The sequence continues at coordinate 53,159,221 of CAMTDV010000016.1, read as the reverse complement.
GAAGTTGGATAAACCTGATGTTGCTTATCTCGCTACTACTAGTTCCTAGAAGAGGAAGGGCTCTTACCCAAGAAAGGAAGCTTCTAAAATCTGGAATACTAATCTAAGTTATAATACATGAAATGATCTTGTTCATGTTAGTTAGATGTTCACGAACAATGAAATCTACTTATATCATGATCCAAAATGCGGAATCCATTGAAATTTGTGTGTATATGGCTCAAGAAAGTAAATAAACGTCTTGTATTCATTTCGGCAGCACTTCGTTACAATTGGTCTCCTTTCAAAAGCTAGCAATCCAAAAACTATGATTATCCAACGCATCACATCTCTATATGTAGGCCACATGCCCACCTGTGTATCATATATAGCATATGACATCATTTGTTCAGTGATGCGATGCGTATCATATGCTACGTATTTGTTAGGATCTGAGTTTGATACTTATAAAAAAATACATATAAAAACAATATAATTCACAGTAAAGAGATATTATCAATAAGTATTTTTCATTGATTCAAATGTTTTGTAGAACGATTCTACAAACACCCCCCCCCCCCCAGCCTGATCACTCACTAGAACTATTCGTACAAAAGAGAATGTGTGAAGTGAATATATCTCTAACTGGTGAGAGCTATTTATACTAAGTACTAAAGCTCTATTCATGATATGCTAACATAACCCCTGATAGTGACATCGAACATTCCTAACAGAAAAAATTCCATAGATGTTGCAAACATCTGTGCAAATCTAATATATGTTCTAGCTATGCTAACCACTAATAAAACAAGTATTGTTACATTGGGAAACATCTGTTTGGACTATTCTCTGTTTTGCCTGATCCAAACAACTGTTTGGCCGGACAGATGTTTTGCTAGACAGATGTAGATAGATGTTTGGTCTTCTTCGTCAGAGCTTTGGCTTCAATAGACTTTAGGCTTCAACACACCTTGTTTCTTCTTGAACAATGGTTCCAAGGCTTTGATAAGTGGTTTGCTTGTCTTCAACAGATGCTCTAATTTAGGTGTTTGTTAGGATGCATGGCTGTGCTTCACTATGCAAGCCCGCGCCTATACGAAAATCACAACAAACTCATCAAAGGACAAGAAGGACGAGCAGTGTTGGGAATCCTCACAAGGCATGGTTGTGCACCCTTAGGCACACCGGTGCACCCTGATATCATCCAGCCTATAGATAGGAGGCCTTGGCTCCCCATTTTCACCATCTGATTTCACCCATTCCACTTCCACGTTTCACACACTAAACCTCTACCCTAGGTAGGTCGAAAGGAAATTGCGATCACTCAAAAAATACTTGTAATAGCTTAGTTTGAGAGAGAGTACTTGTAATCAACAACCCTTCTTCAGGTTGTTTAATCCTATCATACTTGATCCATTATGTTTCACTAAATAGTCATTGTATATTGAAAAGCTTTGCCATTACAGGCTAAACTTCTTATGTTGCTGCGTTGAAGATGAAAGTTGGCATGAATTAAATGTTCAATCTTTGCCAAAGAGGTGTGTTGTGTCTTTAATAATTCCTTTTACTCTTCTTCTTTCGTAATGAGCTTGTGATTTTTTGGTCCTTAATCTTGTAGGAATTCTTGCTAACCAAATGAGGTAAACCTTATTAGTACATTCATTATGTGTTACAACCCATATACTAATATGGGAAATCTGATCTTGGAAAAGTGGTTAACTCATTAGTGTAAACAGATCTTGTGAACAACCCTCATTTATCAAGAACATCGTTGTTGGCTTGCACGATCTATATGCTAGGCCTCAATGATTAGCCAAAACTTGGTCTAGTGACTTGTCTAACATAGTCTATATGTTAGACTTGGTGCGGTCCAAGAGTTGGTAAATCCATGTTAAAATACCATACGTCTTTATATATATTTTATTATTATAACGCCGCCTGTTAAATAAAGATCAATCACCCTCACTAATCATAAGTATCATTAGCAACCGTGGGGAGCACTTTGATATATTCTTGCTACCTTTGAAGTGAGACAAAGGTATGCTAAATATAGGATCGCAAGCAATGGGAACCATGTAAAAGAAAGTACAGTAGTTAGATGTAACTAACCCAAGATTAGGGGATTGATCCTTAAAAAAACTTTTCTCTAATATTGGGTAATGAATTACCTTTAACCGACTCTAATTCTATTTTAACCTTAAAGTAACATTTTGTCAACCTAATAAAAATTCATCGGTAACCTTAGCTAGAAGTCGGGTCGTTGAGTTAATTAAACTCACCTCTTGCCAATATAATAACTATAGTTTATCCCAAGTGGATTCGAAGATGAACTATAGTTATTATATTGGCAAGAGGTGAGTTTAATTAACTCAACGATTTGCTTTTATTTTCTGGTTTTAATATAAAAATAACAAAAGACTATTATTTAAACTAGTTGGTAATCTAAAGTTAACTATTAAAATTTGTATCCTTTGGGTTCGATATCTGGTCCTTACATAAACTCTACCACAAATGATAGGTATACTTGCCTATTGTGTGTGTTTAGTCTAAGTAATAATCATTTCCTATAAACATAAAACTAGATAATCATGTTTTAAAAGTTATTAAGTTAACTCACCTAATTGTGCTTAGAGTTATTAAATTATGTAGACCAACACACTAAAAACACGCACATCAATCGTTGAAGTCAAGAATCGAACACCTACTTTTGAATGAATGACTAGTCCTATTAATAATATGAAACTAGATTATTGTCTTTAAAGTTGATGTTATTTTTTAAAATACTCCTTTTGCGAGTAATAAGCAATGTTTTTTTGTTAAAGTCGTCAAGGATTTTTAGCTATCGGAATTTATTTTTTTGGGACTTGAATTCCGCATCAAACATTGGAAATTAATCTTTGTAAAAATAAGGGTGTTACACCATATCTTTCATTGCAAACTCGTTGGCAAGGAGAGTCATAACTTGTTGACAATGAGCGTATGCCATGGACTTTGGGAAAATCACAAAGTAGCAACATTAAGAAGAAGAAAAACAATGTTGTCCCAACGTTTGTATATAAATAACAAACAATCACATGGCTATGAGAAAATCCCAATGTACCAATTTACTATGTGAATCCTTGGTATTTGGTACCACACATGAAAGGCTTGTTTAAATCCATAAGGAGAACTCTTAAGGAGGCAAAGATACTCTAAAAATATTAGTTTGAAAACCCATTGGTTAATTCATGTAGAGTGTTTCCTTTAACATACCATGTAGAAATGCATTCATGACACTTAGTTGATGAATGGGCCAAGAGTGAGATAGAACCAAACTGAGGATGGTTTTTCCTGCCATCACAAATCAAACGAGCCTACGGTTGAGAGAACTGTCAAAATTAGTTTTATGTCCAAAGCTCCACATGCACATGATAACATTCATGTGTATCTGCAAGGGTACTAATTCCCACATATTATTATCAACAAGGCTTTGAACCCATTGTTCATGGCACTTTTCCAATCTGGGTTATGAAGGGCTTCAGTGGGGTTACGTAATGTAGGAAAGGCATATGGAGTTATGTGAAGATTAAAGTGGATCTTAGGTTTAGAAATTATAGAACAGTGAGTGGGGATGGGTTAGGAGTAGAGGGAGTAGCATAAGAAGAGAAGATGGGTCAGTTGGTGGGTGATTGGGATTATGGGGTGGCAATGGCATATAGGAAGTCATCATTGGATCAGATTAAGCCGTAGGTAGGGTTGTCAAAAATGGGGTGGCGGTTTGAATAACTAGATGCTTGAGTGAGGTTCAGTTTAAACAAAACAAATAGATGGTGGATGATTTGTTAGTTTAGCAAAGGGAAAAATGGTTTCATCAAAGTAGAAAGAATAACATGTCAAGAAGAAAGATTGTAGCATTTGTACCCCTGATGGTTGAAAGATAGCTGATAAAAATCCATAGAGGGAATGTTTTACAAGATTGTGAATGGTGGTGGAAGGAAAAAAGAGGATAACTTAAACATCTAAAGATAGAAGATGTCCGTAAGTGGGATGTCGATTGTATAAAAGGTTGGTTTGGGTTGATGGTCAAAGGCTTTATTAAGAAGGATGTTTAAGAGATATGTAGCCATTTGCAAGGCATAATGCAATAAGACTTAGAAAAATAAGAGTGGGCAAGAAGGGTGCATATGATATTATTAATGGATCATAATTTATGTTCCTCTCACCATTTTTAGATGAGATGTGGAGGCAAGTGAATTAAAAGATCATGCCAACTTGTTTACAAAACTAGATGATATATTTGTTGGCATATTCTTAAGTTGTCACATTCAAAACATTTGATAAAACAGAAAAATTGGTTAGCAATGGGTTATGAATATTAAGAAAGATAGATTAAGGTTAAGACTCATGTCCAATTGAATATGTCGAAAGAAAATATGAGTATCAACGAAGAATAAGAAGCAATAATGATAAAATGCCAAACTAATAATCGATGATGTCTAAATTGAACTCTGAATAACATATAATGGTAGAGATGTTGATGAGCAAAATTCATCAATGATAACTTAATATGCTTGCGAAAACTTATAGAAGTTTTCTTCAAAAAATACGTAACGAAATTAGAGCTAGGGTGGCATAAACAATGATGCCAAAGGTCTTGAGATAAAGCTACAAAGGTGGAAAGAGGGTTGACTAGAGTGGTAGACAACAACGTGAGCAAGTAAAGATCTTTGGTGGTATTACATCGTAGGATAGGTTTCCACATTTAGAAGTCACTCACATTAAATCCAAAGGGTCAAACCCAACGGAAATAATATTATCACGAGTTATACGAAGTATCAAAGGTAAATTTTAAAAAGGCGACGGAGGTGAAGAACTTTATGAAGTTTTAAAGGAGGAAATGGAGATCAAAGATTTTGATAACCAATGCCTTGAATTGGAAGTTTAGTAGAGTTAATCCTGATGATAATGTTCTTAGAAAATTCCCATATTAAAATAAGGCGAGAAGTTATGTAACGAATCTGTCATGTGATATGTATCACCACTATCTAAGTACCAATTTATATCATGTGGGTTGAGTGACATGGTGTTAGGATCCAGTGCAATCCCAATAGGAGCAATATTTGCTTTTGATGCATAATAAATACTTGGAGGTGGAGGACCTAGTATGTGTTGAGCGGAGGTCTATAATTACTGGTCCTATGTAGGTGATGGTGTGGTCAGGTACGGGTAAGGTGGTTACGCCCATGGTGGGTGGGGGTGTAAGTCCCTTAAAAGAGTACGATGCCCGTGAAGAAAATTGAGACGAAGCAATAGATGGTTGGGGGAGAGTATACTTAATACATCGTGCTAGTTGGACCTGCCACAACCTTGATCGTGATTTTTATGATTCTAGTCGTGCAAGTGATCAGAAGTGCACCTTCTGTTGTTATTTTATACAAACGACGAACAGAAAATGGTGGATGTTTAGTTGGCTATGACGTAGTATGAAGTGCAGATCAAACTATAGTGTCTGCTCCAACAACATGGTTTGCTTTCTTTGTTATTTCAAATATCGGTTTGGATCTCGCCTCATAACACTCTTGTAGAGGAGTGGTCACCATCATACTATTTATCGAGTCAACAATGAGTTATTGAACTAGTCTTTGATTTTTTTACTAGTACACCTACATTGGCAAATGGATTTGAGAACATATATAGAGCTTGATAGTAGGAGACTTTGGAGAAATTATCCAGGTTCATATTTACGAAATGGTGTTCCAGGTACACCACCCTTGAGTTGTTATCCTGAAAGATATTAGCTAGGGTATTATAGGCCTAAGCAGTACTAGAATCGGGTTTTTAAATAGTGCGAAGAAGAATGCTGCAGATAGTGTTGTATATCCATTGAAGAACAATGGCGTCAATTCGAGAACATAAGTTAGCAACAATGGTTAGCTCTTTCTCCTTGTTAGACTTCTCTTTGTCTGAAGAGGAAATAGTTGATGAGGTTTTGGGGAGAATACGATCAATAACCTAGTAGACTTTGCAGTGAATCTTGAAAAGTATAACCCTAGAGGTGTTCTAACCGTTCTACATCTCTAAACGATTGGATTGAAGTTGCAAACACTAGTGATGCTAATTGTAGGATGACGTTTACCATCTAATGCAAGGAAGAGAGAAAATGATGAGAAGGTGGGGGTCAAGATTGCCAGGAGATCGGCAGCAGACTAAGAGGTCGGCAATTTTGAGAACGTTGGTAGCTAGGGTTTCTAGATCAAAGTAGCTTCTGACACCATGAAATACTGATCAAATGTGATTTCTAAATAATTAACGACATCAATTTATAGTACAACTTTTGGCCTATGGTATCTATGGAAAATATTACATATCAATTTACAATTAATACCCATTTATTCTATTATGTTCTATTGTAACATCTCTTTTATTGTTTCCTGGTTTTTGGTTAAGTTTACTCATTTTTAAGGTTACTCAAGGTATTTATTTAAGTTTACTCCGTTTGGAGGTTAAGATTCAAATTTGGTGAAGTTTATATCTTTTTAATCCATATTAGGAGAGGATCACGTGATTTGTAAGAAGGTATTGAGATATTGCTATACTGAAAATGTTTAAGGTTTAAATGTAGCAGATATATTGGAGTTAACCAAGGATGTAAACAACCATAGCCACAGTGGCGGATCTATAAAATCCGTCAAGCGGTAACATTTTATAAAAAAAAACGGTAACGGAATTGAAAAAACGTCAATTTTTTTCCAAAATTTACACTAACTTTACACTACCGTCGGAGCGCCAAGCGGTAGCGGGGGTTGCCCCTTGTTATATGCTGGATCCGCCCCTGGATAGCCATGAACATTATTGTACATAACCATAGACGGCAACAAATCAGAGCCATGGAAATTGATGCTTTTCTTGGATGGTATATAGTCATGTACTTTAATGTTGCTTTTGTCAGTCACTGATTTAGGATTTTTTTCGCTAGGTTCACTTTTTTGACGCTTGGACCGCTATCAAAATGAGGTTAGAAATTTCGGGTCAAGTTGGGTCGGGTCAGGTTTTAACAACTAAAAGCTCCAAATTAAAACACCTTAAACCTCGAAAGCTTCGGATACTAATTTTAATCATGTTTTGTGTTTTAATCAAGAATAAAATTTCACATATAATTTCAACATTATGAAACTAAACCAACTTACATGAGTGTAATTTTTGACAAACTGTATCAAACAACCCATAGTTTTGTTTAAATGCATCAAATGTTAAGCTAAAGCTCTATGATTTACCTCAAAAGGATTTGAGACTAGAAAATCTTTAACAAATGTCATAGTTGGTGATTGCATATTAAAATCAATCACAATCTACATAAGTTGCAACAAATGTCAATCTCTACGAGTGAAAAAACAACAAAAATGCATCAAATGTTAAGCTAAAACTCTATGATCCCACTCGAAAGCATTTGATACTAGAAAACATTCAATGAATTAACATCATTCACACCCTTCCACTAAATTTTTATCCTATATTACATTAAAAAACACTACAATTTCTCTCCTCTTTTTAATTAAATAATATTTTTTATACCTTTATCATTACCTTTTTTCTCTCCTTCACTCACAACAACCTTTAAAATATATTAAAAAAATATAGGGGATGAATAGTGTCTCCTCAAATATACAGATGAATAGTAACATTTTCTCTCTTCTCCACTCAAATCACTTTTTATACTCTTTATATTATAACAACCTCACTCACACAATTTGATGGAATAGATGTGAATGCTCTAAAACTCTGTGATTCCACTCACTTTTCTCCTGTGTTACAAGTGTAAAACACTATCAATATATTGCATATCAAAAACAACAGGTTAAAAATTAACATCACTAATATTTTAAGTTTCAACACCTTAAAACACAACACATTAGAGATTAACATCACTAATCATAGTTTCAAGCAGATTTAAACACAATAAATTGCAAATTAACATCAATATTCAACAAATTATAACACACCTGAGATAGCGGTGGACAGCGTTGAGGGCGACTGGACCGTCTGGAGGTGGAAGAGGTGCTACCCATAGTTTTTTTTTCTTCAAGTCTTTAGTCCTAATACGGGTTATTGGGTTTTATATTAAAAAAAAAAGTTTTAAAAGAACGCAAAAATACAAATAAAATAGAAAATCATCTGACAAGAGTCGAACTCGAGACCAAAGCGTAGAAAGTGGGCGCTATACTAGTGGAGCACTTCATATGTTTTGTTATGGGTTCACCCATAATTTATTTATGAGGTCACTCTATATTTTCTATATAGATTTTCACTAAAATTTCCAAACCAAAGTGGGTTTCTAGAAAACCGGTCTCGTTAGCAATACTTAAAACATGTGCAATTGGGTACTTTGATCCCACAGGGACCAATGTCGAGAAGAGACATGGAAGAGAGAGCCGAGGGTGGTCCATGGGCACAAACTATCAATGGAGGAAAGATGGTGTTTTGTGAGAGGAGAGTGGATATATACTCTTAGGACCTTGAAGTAAGAACAGTAACTTCATTAATCCCAAATAAAGGATGATTAGGAATTCCACAATTATAGGTAGCCAATAAGTAGTTTCAGAAAGTTGGTGATAGCAACATTTAATTATTAAACAACTTTTTAATATGGTTTCACCATCTTCATAGAAATACTATTTTTACTACAGTATTATCACATACACGAAGATAAATATGTCAGCAATTTTCCGTCAAATAATTTTGTAAATACAAGATGGATGTAAGTTCATGGTAACAAATTGGAAAGAAAATAATCAATCAGTTGATATAATTAAAAAAAAACTATAGTTACTAGATCTTTTTGTTACACCATATAATGGAAACAAAAACTGTTTGGTTGATCTATATGAATCATCCTACACACTTAGCAAAAAGAAAAAGAAATGAAAATAGAGACACTCATGATTAAAATGGTTTGGAGATTGGATTAAACTTAGCTGAAGACGATGATGGTCCGCCCTCATCTTCATTCCTTTGTGAAGCACCCGATCGATCGCCTTCAACCTCTCTATATCTATCTAAATACCTCTTCAATGGTGGAGCATAGTCATCAAACCCTAGTGTCCCCATAGCCCAGCACACATCGTCACCGTTCACCGTCTTCCTCCGCTCCTTTTTGCATTTCTCGGAGGCTTCACCGGTGACAAAACTGATGAACTCAGAAGCACACTCTTGCATAGTCTCCTTGGCCTCTTTGGAGATCTTTGCGTTGTGTGGCAGTATTTGCTTCATGATCCGGCCGACGTTGGCAATCGGAAGCAGCCGTTCTTGTTGATTGGCAGTTTTCTTCGTCCGCCGGTGGTGAATATGTTGGTGGAATCATCCATCAAATTCGATGCTGTCAAAGACGTAGTGACATAGATGTGTAGGTTTGGTCAACCACCCAGTCACAGGTGGATGGATGGTTTTTATATTAACTAGGGCAAATTGTTTTGCATGAACAAGTTCATAGCCGTTCATCACATAATTATCAAATCTAATGGTTGAAAAAATACTCTCCATGTCACAGTGGAATATTTACTCATTCGCTCTATTTATCCACTACAATATATTATAACTACCAAAAGAGGAATGATAGATATGCATGATAAATAACGTAATGAATATTTAACTACACAATGGAAAGAAACATTAGCTTAAAAAGTGAAGAAAGCCAGATAATAGTAACTTGTACCTTGATGATTTGGTAGCTAGGTGAGGGGTACATAAATCCATTAATAATATATATATATATATATATATATATAATATATTAGTGAAACTAGTTTTTTAACTATTAGAAATCACAATGAGAGCAAATTTATTATTTTACCGTTTGACTGTTTTGAGTAATAATAACTTTGCAGCATCATATGGGTTTCCTATAAATATAATATAATAAAAAAGGAAAAAAAAATTAAAAGTTTAGGTAATTATTACTTTAAAATATATTTTTAACTTTTAAACTTAGTTTACCACATGATTTTTAAATAAGCATATAATTAATTTTTCACAGGTGAATATCTTTTAGGAAAAATTAAATTATAAAAACGAGTATTTAATTCCTTTGAATCTAATATTATGATAGATTTTTTTAATGCAAAAAAATTAACACGTTACGTAATTATAAGAGTCCGAGTTCCTCACCACGTCAAGCGAGCACCCCTTTATTGTGTATATAATATCAATTTATGATTTCTTAATTGATTTTTTGTATATATGAAACATTTGGTCGCTCACTCATTCCTTTTGAATCATATATAATTTCAATTTAAATACTTACTAAATCCTTTCATGTGAGATGTATCAACCTATTTACCACGCCATCGTCACTCAGTCTACCCACGGTCTTTTGGATTTCTCGAGTTCAACCGGTGAAAAATGAATAATCAAAAACGTTGTATTTTGAAATTTTGTTGTTCAAATATAGTTCATGAATGAGTTTAATCAAGAATGATGGAGTTTCTCGTCCATGGTAATATTTTGAACGATCCATAAATTTATGTGTAAGACTATTGACTATTGAGTTTGTTCACCCCATAAGGGTGTAGTTAAAACTTATTATAAATAGGGAATTGTTTTGCAGAACTTCATAGCCGTTCATCACATAATTATCAAATCTAATGGTTGAAAAATACTCTCCATGTCACAGTGGAATATTTACTCATTCGCTCTATTTATCCACTACAATATATTATAACTACCAAAAAGGATGATAGATATGCATGATAAATACGTAATGAATATTTAACTACACAATGGAAAGAAACATTAGCTTAAAAAGTGAAGAAAGCCAGATAATAGTAACTTGTACCTTGATGATTTGGTAGCTAGGTGAGGGGTACATAAATCCATAATAATAATATATATATATATATATATTATATATATATATATATTAGTGAAACTAGTTTTTAACTATTAGAAATCACAATGAGAGCAAATTTATTATTTTACCGTTTGACTGTTTGAGTAATAATAACTTTGCAGCATCATATGGGTTTCCTATAAATATAATATAATAAAAAAGGAAAAAAAAATTAAAAGTTTAGGTAATTATTACTTTAAAATATATTTTAACTTTTAAACTTAGTTTACCACATGATTTTTAAATAAGCATATAATTAATTTTTCACAGGTGAATATCTTTTAGGAAAAATTAAATTATAAAAACGAGTATTTAATTCCTTTGAATCTAATATTATGATAGATTTTTTTAATGCAAAAAAATTAACACGTTACGTAATTATAAGAGTCCGAGTTCCTCACCACGTCAAGCGAGCACCCCTTTATTGTGTATATAATATCAATTTATGATTTCTTAATTCGATTTTTTGTATATATAAATATTTGTTCACATCTTTTGATTTCATATATAATTTTATTAAATGACTTTACTTGACAATCTATTTATGTTTTTAGATGTATTAATCATTTACCACTTGGGCCATAGCTCAGTGGTAACACCAAAGGGTGTTTGGGAAGAATCCAGATTCGAACCTGGTGATAGATGAAAAGTTAAAAAGGTGTAAAAGTTTAGTTGTTCAAAAAAAATATATGAATTAGTTTTATAAAATTGAGTACAATCATGTATATCTATTTTAAGAGACAAAATTTTAATTAACGCTATTACTTTGAGTTTTTTTCTAAAAGGGTGTAGTTAAAAAACTTATTTATGAAAATGGGTGTTTTAGAATTCATAGCCGTTCATCACATAATTATCAAATCTAATGGTTGAAAATACTCTCCATGTCACAGTGGAATATTTACTCATTCGCTCTATTTATCCACTACAATATATTATAACTACCAAAACAGGAGTGATAGATATGCATGATAAATACGTAATGAATATTTAACTACACAATGGAAAGAAACATTAGCTTAAAAAGTGAAGAAAGCCAGATAATAGTAACTTGTACCTTGATGATTTGGTAGCTAGGTGAGGGTACATAAATCCATTAATAAAAATATATATATATATATAATATATATATATTAGTGAAACTAGTTTTTAACTATTAGAAATCACAATAGAGCAAATTTATTATTTTACTGTTTGACTGTTTGAGTAATAATAACTTTACAGCATCATATGGGTTTTCTACAAATATAATATAATAAAAAAGGAAAAAAAAAAAATATTAAAAGTTTAGGTAATTATTACTTTAAAATATATTTTAACTTTTAAACTTAGTTTAACACATGATTTTTAAATAAGCATATAATTAATTTTTCACAGGTGAATATCTTTTAGAAAAATAAATTATAAAAACGAGTATTTAATTCCTTTGAATCTAATATTATGATAGAATTTTTTAATGCAAAAAAATTAACACGTTACGTAATTTAAGAGTCCGAGTTCCTCACCACGTCAACGAGCACCCCTTTATGTGTATATAATATCAATTTATGATTTCTTAATCGATTTTTTGTATATATAAATATTTGTTCACATCTTTTGATTTCATTTATAATTTTATTAAATGACTTTACTTAACAATCTATTTTTGTTTTAGATGTATTAATCATTTACCACTTGGGCTATAGCCAGTGCTAACACCAAAGGTGCTTTGGGAAGAATCCAGATTCGAACCTGTGATAGAGAAAAGTTAAAAAGGTGTAAAAGTTTAGTTGTTCAAAAAAAATATATGAATTAGTTTTATAAATTGAGTACAATCATGTATATCTATTTAAGAGACAAAATTTTAATTAACGCTATTACTTTGAGTTTTTTTCTAAAAGGGTGTAGTTAAAAAACTTATTTATGAAAATGGGTGTTTTAGAATTCATAGCCGTTCATCACATAATTATCAAATCTAATGGTTGAAAATACTCTCCATGTCACAGTGGAATATTTACTCATTCGCTCTATTTATCCACTACAATATATTATAACTACCAAAACAGGAGTGATAGATATGCATGATAAATACGTAATGAATATTAACTACACAATGGAAAGAAACATTAGCTTAAAAAGTGAAGAAAGCCAGATAATAGTAACTTGTACCTTGATGATTTGGTAGCTAGGTGAAGGGTACATAAATCCATTAATAAAAAATATATATATATATATATATATATATTAGTGAAACTAGTTTTTAACTATTAGAAATCACAATAAGAGCAAATTTATTATTTTACTGTTTGACTGTTTGAGTAATAATAACTTTACAGTATCATATGGGTTTTCTACAAATATAATATAATAAAAAGGAAAAAAAATAAAATTTGATATAATTTTAAAAGTTTAGGTAATTATTACTTTAAAATATATTCTTAACTTTTAAACTTAGTTTAACACATGATTTTTAAATAAGCATATAATTAATTTTTCACAGGTGAATATCTTTTAGAAAAAACTAAATTATAAAAACGAGTATTTAATTCTCTTTGAATCTAATATTATGATAGAATTTTTTAATCCAAAAAGATTAACACGTTACGTAATTATTAGAGTCCGAGTTCCTCACCACGTCAAACGAGCACCCCTTTAGTGTGTATATAGTATCAATTTATGATTTCTTAATCGATTTTTTGTATATATAAATATTTGTTCACATCTTTTGATTTCATTTATAATTTTATTAAATGACTTTACTTAACAATCTATTTTTGTTTTAGATGTATTAATCATTTACCACTTGGGCTATAGCCCAGTGCTAACACCAAAAGGTGCTTGGGGAAGAATCCAGATTCGAACCTCGTGATAGAAGAAAAGTTAAAAAGGTGTAAAAGTTTAGTTGTTCAAAAAAAATGTATGAATTAGTTTTATAGAATTGAGTACAATCATGTATATCTATTTTAAAAGACAAAATTTTAATTAACGCTATTACTTTGAGTTTTTTTCTAAAAGTACGTAGTTAAAAACTTATTTATGAAAATGAGTGTTTTAGAATTTATTTACAAAAATGGGTGAAATCTTATTTTTCTTTTATTTAAAAAAAAGTTTATTATATAAATTCTCAATGTACCACGTTTGAGTGTCTATCCACCTATCTCCTCTGCTTGAACTCAGAGGACTTTTCCGACCACCACTTTCCAGCCACCACGGATTGAATCTGGACTTGATATAAGCACATATACATTACTGACTTCCTTTCCTCTCTGGTTTGTTATAACCTCAAATGCTTTTCTTAAATGAATAACCTCAAATGCCTTTCCTAACTGGTTTTTTATGACCTCAAATGCTTTAAACAGGTTAAATGAATTAACTTCCATAAATTGTTGAAAATTAATGAAAAATAATATTATATTAATAATTAATATAATAATTATTTAGTGATTAAAACAATTGAATGAGAGATCATAAGCTTTAATTATGTGTTGGAACCTTAATGTGTGGGGAATTGTACTTGTCCCACATTGGTGGAGAGATAAATCTTTTGTAGATTTATAATTAGAATTCTCTACACGAATGTATTCTTGTGTGATAACTCACACCCAGTGGCAGCCAGAGGGTGCGAAGCACCCGACACGCGCCCGGGCACGGACCGGGACGAGGGCGATGGGCGCAATTTGGCGCTTTGATGGCGCACTTCGCATCGCCGCGAGCCGCTTGGAGCCGCGTTTAGTATTTTTTAGATGGGTCTTGGTGTGGTCAGCTAGAGACTTTTCAAGTTCCTGACTGACAAGTGATTAAGTCTCAGAATTCATTGTGTAATTGAATTCTAGAGGTTATTTTTATTGAATTATGTATTCGATAGGGACTTATCACTTCAAATTCTGTTCAGTTGTTATATACAAAGCTTTGTGCTTTGTTTTAGATACCATAACTCATAAATCGTATGGTTGATACAACACACACAAACGAATTCTCTAAATTCGATTCTCTGCGCACTCTTGCTTCAGGTATACTTTCGGGTGCTAGGCTAATCCCGGCAGTACAATCCGCTTAGGCTGTTATACCCTGGGAAGCAGACTGGTTCACCTGTGTAGCCCGAAATCTGTTTTAAGGGAAGGATGATCTTCACGTGCCTCAGTCACCATTTGTTTTCGTGTTCCTTTATTTCTTTGTAATCTGTTTTTATATTGTTTACATTTCTTTGTATTTCCTTCTTTTTGGCTCTAGCCATTTTGTGTATTGTAATCAGAATCGTGATTAATAAAATTGTTATTTTATTTATTTTGTGAACGGGTGTCCTATAAGCTTAAAACAGATTTTAAAAACCCGTTCACTATTTTGGTTTTTAAAAGTTTTTATAAACTGTTTTTTTTTATTAGCAAACTTTTGTAGTTTGCATTGGTTTATGTAAACCAATTTATTTCTGCCTTCACTCATTTTTTGTATCTTGTTTCATAAATGGCTATTGTTCAAGCAACCACATCAACCACTGTTGGATCCACATCCACCACCATGGTACCATTAGTTGGTACCCAAGCAGCCCAAGCTGTGGCTAATCATGCTGAGAAGCCAGAAAAGTTCACTGGCTTGAACTTTAAGAGGTGGCAACAGAAAATGTTGTTTTATCTGACCACCTTGAACCTTGCGAGGTTCTTAACTGAGACCCCTCATGTTCTTGCAGAAGGGACCAGTGATGCCCAATCTGTGAGTGCAGTTGATGCATGGAAACATTCTGAGTACCTATGCCGCAACTATGTGTTGAATGGCCTCTCAGATGCATTATATAATGTGTATTTCAAGGTTCCAACTGCCAAAGAATTATAGGAGTCATTGGAACGCAAATACAAGACTGAGGATGCGGGTACTAAGAAGTTTGTTGTGGCAAGATTTTTGGACTATAAAATGATTGACTTAAAAACTGTTATGAGTCAAGTTCAAGAATTGCATATTATTCTTAGTGACATTTTGTCTGAAGAAATGAATCTTAGTGAGACGTTCCAAGTGACAGCAATTGTTGAAAAGTTGCCTCCTAGTTGGGTGGACTTCAAGAACTATCTTAAGCATAAGCGAAAGGAAATGACAATTGAAGACCTTGTGGTTCGTCTTCGTATTGAGGAAGACAATAGGCTGTCACACAAAGGAGTCAAGTTGAAGCTTCAGCAAAAGCAAACCTTGTGGAACATGGTCAATCCTCAAGGGGTCACAAGGGTAACAAAGGCCACAAGTTCAATGGCAAGGGAAAGAACAAAGGTGTTGACCTTGGGCCAAAGAAAGGTGGTGTGAAGAAGAAGGTTGGTCCCTTTAAAGGGAAGCGTTACAATTGTGGACAAACTGGTCACCGTGCTGACCAATGCAAAGAGCCTAAACGTGACAAGGCTCTTATGGTTGATGATGATATGCCATTAGTGACCATGATTTCAGACCTCACTGCCATGATGGAGGAGTTAAACTTGGTGGGTAATGAGCCAAAAGGGTGGTGGGTTGATACTGGGGCAACCCGCCATGTGTGCCCAGACAAGAGCCTCTTTAATACGTTTAAAGAGGTGGTGGGAGAAGAGAAGCTGTACATGGGAAATGCTGCTACAACTGATTCAAGGGAGAAGGTGATGTGATTTTAAAGTGGACTTCTAGGAAAGAGCTCACTTTGAAGAATGTGCTTTATGTTCCTGACCTGCGCAAGAGTCTTGTGTCGGGTTGGATGCTTGACAAGTTTGGTTTTCGTTTGGTTTTTGAGAGTGACCAGTTTGTTTTAAGTAAGCGTGGTATGTTTGTTGGAAAGGGATATGCCCAAAATGGCATGTTTAAACTTAATGTAATGGCTGTTAAGAAAAATATGAATAAAAATGCTAGTACTTCTACTTACTTGGTTGAGTCTGCTAATGTTAGGCATGGACGTCTTGGTCATGTAAATTTTAATTCGATGCATCGATTAAATTAGATTACATACCAAATTTTGCCATTGACTCTAAAACAAAATGTAAAACATGTGTTGAAGCCAAACAAACAAGATCATCCTTCAAATCAGTTGAAAGAATAACTGAACCCCTTGATCTGATTCACACTGATGTGTGTGACTTAAAATCAATTCCCACAAGAGGCGGTAATAAATATTTTATTACTTTTATCGATGAAAATACAAGATATTGTTATGTTTACTTACTTAAGAGTAAGGATGAAGCTATTGACAAGTTTAACTTGTATAAAGCTGAAGTTGAGAATCAACTCAACAAGAAAATAAAGCGTGTGAGAAGTGATAAAGGAGGTGAATATGTTTCACCATTTGGGGAAGTATGTGCACAAAGTGGCATCATACACGAATGTATCCCTCCTTATACACCCCAATCAAATGGTATTGCGGAACGAAAGAATCGTACATTAAAAGAAATGATGAATGCCATGTTGATAATGTCACACCCCGACCCGCAGCGGAATAAAAGTCGGGGCATAATTGGGTTATCACCAAAGCTCATGATATTTACTAAGATGTTTCATATTTATTAAATTCAAATTACAAACTTAAATATCCAAAAACAAAACTCATACAATTACAAAGAAAAATGAAACTATATATTTATTCCAAAGCATAAACTTGTTTATTCTTCTAGGCCATCCTAAGTGTTTCCTGTCTCTGCTGGATCACCTGTATCATGTGTAAAACGGGGGAGATTTTGGGTCAACAAAAGTTGGCGAGTGAACCTTGATAAAACATTTTAACTAATTTCTTGTTTTATTTATTAAAGAAAATTCGTGCATTAATCACATGTGAGCAAACATATATATATGAACAATCACAAACCACTTTGGATGAGTATATGACATGAATGATGATGTATTTGAGATCAAGGCTCAATCAAACGGAGCCGATCTAATGAGGCTCCTGATGCTCAACCTGTATCCCACGTGGAACTGATGGGCCTAATGAAATGCGTGCACTGAAATGATAAATTCAATCTACATATAATTCACACAACAATCAATACACATTTGATCACGGATATGATGTATGCACAAGTGTTTAAAAATAAAATAATAGTACGACACATGATACACCCCAAAACATGATTAAAACAGGGAATTGGTAGAGGTTCACTCACAGTGGATGCATTTCTTGATGACGATGAATGCGCACGAATATTATGATTCAACCGACGAGGGAAAACTAACCTAAATAATAACGACATGATTCGATTAAATAAATAAATTTTATTTGAGATTATTATTTTTAATTAGTGTTCTTTAATGAGATTTTTAGATTTATTTTTGTGAGTTTAATGCAAATTTTTAACTTTAAAAACCTTATTTTTAAGTAATTTTAAATGATTTTTTAATTAAATAAATAAACAAAAATAATTAAAATTGGGTTGACTTTGTCAGGTTTGACCGGGTCTGACCGGTCAGACTGTATGTATTCAAGGCGGTGAGTGAGGTCCGAACTCGGGACCTCTCGTATACGTGCACACAGCTCTACCAACTGAGCTACGTGTCTAACCCGAAATATTCTCTGTTTTAATTATATATATATACTAACTAACTTTAACCTTATTTAGTTTTATTAAAAATGATTTAATATGGCCGAACCGGTTACAGAAACCCGGAATCGAACTCGGGACCTTCGGTTCGAGTGCACACAGCCCAACCAGTTGGGCTGTGTGTCTAATCTGCTTAACTACTAGATTATATTCCTCTTATATATATACTGTGAATTGATCTTGAATAGGTTTTAAAAATGTTGGTTTTATTTCAGAAAGTCGGAAACAAGTGTGATTCGAACCCGGGACGTGTGTTTTATATTTGCACACAGTCCACCGCTGGACTGTGTGTCTAACCCGGTTAAATACCCGATTTTAATTACATTAATATACAACTTAGTCTTCGTCTTCTTCACAGAAAACACAGAACAGTGAACCCGACTGTTTTGCTTAATCGATCAACATACACGATTGAAATAGAATAGAAAAATAAAGATTAAGTAATATGATATACCAAGACAGAGAGTTTTTCTTCAGATTTCCGGCAAGTTTCGTCGACCCTGATTTGGATTTCCGGCTGAATGAACTGATTTAACAGTTTTGATTATTGATTTGAGCAATTAAATTATCAATCAAGAGATAGTAAGGAGGTTTAGACAAATATACCGTCTGAAGAACAACTGCGGTTTTCTGATCAGTGATTCCGGTGATATTCCGGCGAGTGCGAAAATCTCCGGCGACGAGATTTGGAAGGGTCTAATAACCTATCCTATATCTCTATAGTCACAAGCTCTGATACCAATCTGTCACACCCCGACCCGCAGCGGAATAAAAGTCGAGGCATAATTGGGTTATCACCAAAGCTCATGATATTTACTAAGATGTTTCATATTTATTAAATTCAAATTACAAACTTAAATATCCAAAAACAAAACTCATACAATTACAAAGAAAAATGAAACTATATATTTATTCCAAAGCATAAACTTGTTTATTCTTCTAGGCCATCCTAAGTGTTTCCTGTCTCTGCTGGATCACCTGTATCATGTGTAAAACGGGGGAGATTTTGGGTCAACAAAAGTTGGCGAGTGAACCATGATAAAACATTTTAACTAATTTCTTGTTTTATTTATTAAAGAAAATTCGTGCATTAATCACATGTGAGCAAACATATATATATGAACAATCACAAACCACTTTGGATGAGTATATGACATGAATGATGATGTATTTGAGATCAAGGCTCAATCAAACGGAGCCGATCTAATGAGGCTCCTGATGCTCAACCCGTATCCCACGGGGAACTGATGGGCCTAATGAAATGCGTGCACTGAAATGATAAATTCAATCTACATATAATTCACACAACAACCAATACACATTTGATCACGGATATGATGTATGCACAAGTGTTTAAAAATAAAAGAATAGTACGACACATGATACACCCCAAAACATGATTAAAACGGGGAATTGGTAGAGGTTCACTCACAGTGGATGCGTTTCTTGATGACGATGAATGCACACGAATATTATGATTCAACCGACGAGGGAAAACTAACCTAAATAATAACGACATGATTCGATTAAATAAATAAATTTTATTTGAGATTATTACTTTTAATTAGTGTTCTTTAATGAGATTTTAAGATTTATTTTTGTGAGTTTAATGCAAATTTTTAACTTTAAAAACCTTATTTTTCAGTATTTTTAAATGATTTTTCAATTAAATAAATAAACAAAAATAATTAAAAATGGGTTGACTTTGTCAGGTTTGACCGGGTCTGACCGGTCAGACTGTATGTATTCCAGGCGGTTAGTGAAGTTCGAACTCGGGACCTCTCGTATACGTGCACGCAGCTCTACTAACTGAGCTACGTGTCTAACCCGAAATATTCTCTGTTTTAATTATATATATATACTAACTAACTTTAATCTTATTTAGTTTTTATTAAAAATGATTTAATATGGCCGAACCGGTTACAGAAACCCAGAATCGAACTCGGGACCTTCGGTTCGAGTGCACAAGCCCAACCAGTTGGGCTGTGTGTCTAATCTGCTTAACTACTGGATTATATTCCTCTTATATATATATACTGTGAATTGATCTGAATAGGTTTTAAAAATGTTGGTTTTATTTCAGAAAGTCGGAAACAAGTGTGATTCGAACCCGGGACGTGTGTTTTATATTTGCACACAGTCCACCGCTGGACTGTGTGTCTAACCCGGTTAAATACCCGATTTTAATTACATTAATATACAACTTAGTCTTCGTCTTCTTCACTCAGAAAACACAGAACAGTGAACCCGACTGTTTTGCTTAATCGATCAACATACTCGATTGAAATAGAATAGAAAAATAAAGATTAAGTAATATGATATACCAAGACAGAGAGCTTTCTTCAGATTTCTGGCAAGTTTCGTCGACCCTGATTTGCGATTTCCGGCTGAATGAACTGATTTAACAGTTTTGATTATTGATTTGAGCAATTAAATTATCAATCAAGAGATAGTAAGGAGGTTTAGACAAATATACCGTCTGAAGAACAACTCCGGTTTTCTGATCAATGATTCCGGCGATATTCCGGCGAGTGCGAAAATCTCCGGCGACGTGATTTGGAAGGAATAAAGCTTCGAAAGAGAGTGCGGTTATGAGCGAAATGTTTACCAGGAGTTTGAGTGGGTATTTATAAGGAGGACAGGCCGATTGGGTTCGAATTAGGGGTCAAGATTCGCGGTCAATGATTTCCAACGGTTTTGACTGAAATTGAGTGCCAGGCAATAACTGATGTCGAAATCAGTTTATGCGTTTCAGTCAAGGGAAATGGCAACATTTGCGGAGTTTCGGTTTTTCCGGCGATTGCGAGTTCTAGGCGCGCTGATTACCGGTTTTGATTTTCGATTTTTACTATAGGTTTTATTTGTACCAGTACATAACACAAATGATGTGTGTGGCGGAGTGGTGTGGTGTGTGTGTCTTTGCGGGAGACCCGGGTTCGAGACCCGGCGACTCTATTTATTATTTTTAAGTTTATTTTACTTATTATTATTATTTATTAATTATGGTTTTTAACTTCTATAATATTTTTTAATTATGAGATGTTTAAAAATAGTCGGCACGATCAAAACGCAACGAACTTTTAACCGAATGCTTGATTACTAAACGAAGCGGGTTTTGAACCCGTTTTTCATAAATGTTACAACATCCCCTACTTTTAGGAATTTCGTCCCGAAATTTAAGTAGTAGTGGTAACCGGAAAAAGATGCGGGTATTTTTCGCGCATTGAGTCTTCAGTTCCCAAGTAAACTCGGGTCCTCGCTTTGACTCCCAACGTACCCTGACAATTGGAATACAACTTCGCCTTAAACGCTTCTCTCCGAAATCCATGATTTCCACCGGTCTTTCAACGAAGTGCATCGATTCATCGACTTGAATGTCTTCTAGAGGAATATGGAGGTTTTCATCGGCGAGGCACTTTTTCAAGTTTGATACGTGGAATGTGGGATGAATTCTGTTGAGCTCTTTTGGTAGGTCAAGCTTGTATGCTACGGGACCTACTCTTTCGAGTACCTTGAATGGTCCTATGTAGCGTGGTGCTAGCTTGCCCTTCTGGCCAAAATGAACCACTCCCTTCCACGGTGATACTTTTAAAAGTACTTGATCACCAACGTCAAACTCCAAGGGCTTTCGTCGTTTGTCAGCATAACTCTTTTGACGACTTTGAGCCGCTAGAAGATTGTTTCGAATTTGAAGGATCTTGTCGGTTGTTTCTTGAATTAATTCTGGTCGGTGATTTGCGTTTCCCCAATTTCGTGCCAACATACTGGAGATCGGCACTTACGACCATATAAAGCTTCGAAAGGAGCCATGCCGATACTTGAATGATAGCTATTGTTGTACGAAAACTCGACTAACGGTAGGTGAGCATCCCAGTTCCCTTTGAAGTCTATGACACATGCTCGAAGCATGTCTTCCAGGGTTTGGATAGTGCGTTCAGATTGACCGTCAGTTTGGGGGTGAAAGGCGGTGCTAAGGTCTAATCGTGTACCCAAAGCAGTTTGTACGGCTCGCCATGTTCGTGAAGTGAAACGACCATCACGGTCTGAAATGATGCTTAATGGTACACCATGACGGCTTACGATCTCGCTAATGTAGATACGAGCTAACTTCTCGTTCTTGAAGTCCTCGCGAATCGGAATGAAGTGAGATGACTTTGTAAGACGATCGATTATTACCCATATGGTGTCATACCCACTGGAGGTGCGAGGTAACCCGGTAATGAAATCCATGGTTATGTTTTCCCACTTCCATACGGGTATTTCGGGTTGGACTAGAAGTCCTGAAGGTCTTTGATGTTCAGCTTTTACTTTGGAACAGGTAAGGCACTTGGAAACAAAAACAGCGATATCATTTTCCATGCCAGGCCACCAGTAGTGTATCGTAGGTCTTGATACATCTTGTCGGCTCCTGGGTGTACAGAGTATCGTGTTTTGTGCGCCTCAGTCATGAGAAAATCACGAAGGTTATCGCGATCAGGAATCCATATGCGGTTTAAATAGTATAGAATACCATCGGATTTGGTTTTGATTTTAAGTTCAGCTCCACATGACAGCTCATCGCGTACGTCATTTTCCGTTACAGAAACATGTTGAGCTGCCCGGATTCGATCTTTGATGTCGGTTATGATTTGCGAACATAGAAGACGAATGGAGTTCGCATAACCTTTTCGACTGAGCGCATCGGCCACACGTTTGCCTTGCCAAGATGATACCGAATTTCACAGTCGTAGTCGTTAAGAAGTTCAACCCATCTTCGTTGCCTCATATTCAACTCCTTCTGGTTGAAGATATGTTGGAGACTCTTGTGGTCAGTGTATATTTCACACTTGGTACCGTAGAGGTAATGTCTCCATATCTTGAGAGCGAACACAACGGCTCCAAGTTCCAGGTCGTGGGTGGTTTAATTCTTCTCGTGAACCTTGAGTTGCCTAGAGGCATAGGCTATCACTTTTCCTCTTTGCATCAATACACAGCCTAGCCCTTGCCCTGATGCGTCGCAATATACCACAAAGTCATCACAACCCTCAGGGAGTGTGAGGATAGGTGCGTCACAAAGTTTTTGCTTTAGAGTTTGGAAGGCCTCCTCTTGCTTAGGTCCCCATATGAAGGGTTTTCCTTTATGAGTCAAGGTCGTGAGTGGTACAGCAATACGGGAAAAATTGGCAATGAAGCATTGATAGTAACCAGCCAAACCAAGAAATGACCTAACTTCGGTAGGGGTACGTGGCGCTTGCCATTCCTGTACTGCCTTGATTTTTGAAGGATCGACATGAATTCCCTTGTCATGGACGACATGTCCAAGGAATTGTACTTCTCCTAACCAGAATTCGTATTTTGAGAACTTAGCATATAGCTTTTAAGTCCTTAAGAGTGTAAGGATGAGTCGAAGGTGTCGCTCATGATCGGATTTAGACTTGGAGTAAATAAGGATGTCGTCGATGAAGACTATGACGAAACGGTCGAGGTAGGGTTTGCATACCCTATTCATTAAATCCATGAAGACAGCGGGGGCGTTGGTTAAACCGAAAGGCATGACCATGAACTCGTAATGACCATAACGAGTCCGGAAGGCGGTTTTTGGGATATCTTCTTCGTGCACTCTGAGCTGATGATAACCAGAACGAAGGTCGATTTTTGAAAAGCAGGTGGCACCTTGAAGTTGGTCTAGGAGGTCATCAATGCGAGGCAGTGGATAGCGATTTTTAACCGTTAACTTGTTGAGTTCTCTATAATCAATGCACATGCGAAACGTTCCATCTTTCTTCTTCACAAAAAGAACATGTGCACCCCAAGGCGATGAGCTAGGACGTATGAATCCTTTGTCAGTCAGCTCTTGCAGTTGACTGGCCAGCTCTTGCATTTCGGATGGCGCTAACCTATAAGGAGATTTTGCGACTGGTGTAGCGCCAGGTACAAGATCGATGCGAAATTCGACTTCTCTCACAGGAGGAAGTCCTGAAATGTCGTCGGGAAAGACTTGTGGGAATTCTTTCACAACTGGGATATCTTCGAGTTTCCTCTCCTTGTTTCTCTTTTTGACGACGTGAGTTAGGAATGCGACATAGTTCTTGCGGAGATATCTTCGGGCTTGGAGGCAGGACATTAATTTGAGTCCTTTCGAAGGGGTTTCCCCAAAAATACGTAGTGTTTGACCGTCTGCAAGAGGAATGCGAATGAATTTTTCGTGGCACACCACTTCAGCGTGATGCTGGCTGAGCCAGTCCATACCGATTATAACATCGAAACTTCCCAACTTCATAGGAATAAGGTCAATTGGAAAATCGTGATCGTTTACGGTGAGAGTACAATTGCGTATAATAGAATTTAATAAAACGGGTTTTCCGTCAACAACTTCCACCATTAAAGATTCTATGAGATTAACACGAGGTTGGTCGAGGATAGGTTCAAATTCTAAGGACACAAAGCTCTTATCCGCACCAGTATCGAATAATATGGATGCATAACTACCATTGATGAGAAACGTACCGTTGACCACGTTGTTGTCAGCCCTGGCTTGGTTGGCATTGATATTGAAAGCTGTCCCTCTGGTAGGTGGGGGAGCTTGGTTAGCTTGGTTTATCGGGTTTGCATGAGCTTGGGTCATGGATGATGTTCACTAGGCGTGGGCATGTGTTCCTGAAATGGTTTGGGTCCCCACAGTTGAAACAAGCTCACATGGGTTGCATCATGGAGTAGTTGGGTTGGTAGTAAGATTGGGCTGCGTGTTGTGCAGGTGGTAGAAGTAAGGGTTGTTGGGTTTGGCCCACTATCTGATTTTGGGTTTGGGTTGGAGGTTGATTGCGGTTCATTAGTTGAAGGGTACGGCAGGTTTAGATGGTGTGACCCGCACGGCCACAACTTGTGCAATGTTGGCAGGGATTTTCGGGAGGGTGATGGTATTGACAGCGGTTGCATTTTGGGTGTGGGCCAGTATATGGCTTTTTGAATGGTGCAACTGGAGGAGCAATTTGGGTGATTGGTGCAACAGTGATAGGAGGGTTGGTTTGAGTGACAGCAAAATTCTTGCCATTTCGCTTCCTCTTACCAGCAAACTTCGAGGTTGAGACTGGGTGGTTTGGAGTTGGGGTCTCAATGGGTGCTTTCTTCTTCTCATCTTTGAATTTGCCGTTTCGAATGCGATTTTCAGTGAGTTCTGTAGCTAACTCCATTGCGGCTTCAAGTGTTGCAGGCGATGTGCTTAAAACCGAATCTTGAATTTTCGAGGGGAGGCCTCGAATGTAGTGTTCAACTAAGCGGTACAAAGGGGTGAACAAATTTGGGATCATCTGGTTCAGCTCGAGAAATCTCTTATTATATGAAGTGTGGTCTCCTTCCTTCTGTTTCAGTGCGTGGAATTCGTCTTCCAGCTTTTTGATTTCGCTTCTTGGACAGAAGCGTCTTGTCATGAGTTCCCTTAACTCTTCCCATGTTAAGGCCATGGCATCTTCAACTCCTCGCTTACCCTTTTCCGTGTTCCACCAGGTAAGGGCTACCCCAAACAGTCTTCCAGTAGCGTAACGTACCTTACGGTCCTCGGGACAATCGCAATTGAGGAAAGTGTTTTCCATTTCTTCAAACCAGTGAAGGAGGGCGGTAACACCTTCGGTCCCTTCATACTTTTGGGGATCGCAGGATTTGAAGTGTTTGTAGGTGCACTTGGGGGTTTTGGAAGGAGGGTTGGCGACGCTTTGGTCTTCTTGGTTGGGAGGGTTGATGGGATTAGCGGTGAGAGCTTGTTGAACTTGAAGCACGATGTCAGGAAGTACTGCGGCCATTTGTTTAGCAATTTGTGTGGCCAAGCGTTCACTTGACTTTCCTGACTTTCTACCTCCACGTAGTTGCCTAGCCGACATCTACATGAACATATATAGGAAGATTGTGAGTTTAAGAATTTTCTAGGTGTCATGTGTCGTAAAAAGAATAAAAAACAACATAACTGACAATAATTTAACTACATCCATAGGATGTCTTGGGTTTGCTCATGTTTGGGCCTCCAAATGTCCCCCATACCATTGCCTGTGTAGTCATGTGGGCCCCCATGACTATTGGGCTTGATAGGATTCACATTGGTGTCGGCGGGTTAACACTCGCACCACCCGAATGAAAATCGTAAAACATGATTGCGTGATGTATGGTAGGAGGGTGTCCAGGTGTAGACACAATGACAACTCAAAGTGGGGTTAGCTCGCACGACGTTTGGTATAGCATGCTTTGGCCTAATAGGTCCTTCGTACTCTCATCGTTAGTCCCCAGGTAGGCAAACTGGTCCTTTATTTTGGATTTATACGAATGCCAAGCCTAGACAGGACGTTCCGACTACCGGTACTCGTACCCTTCCAGTTACTACATGCCCGTCATGAGAACTCACTTCGATGTGATTTGAAAAATACAAAAATCATTGCAAAAATCATGGAAATCGTGAGGTGTGTGCTTTCATGGATATGATATGTTATGAGGATATGATTTATGATGAGCATTGCATAATAACATGTATTTATGAGCGAGCTTGCATAACATTGAGTGTGAAAATAAACATGAAACATATAAACATCATGAATTTTGCATGTAACGCATAAACAATTAAAATTTAATCAACTATAGTATAGGCTCTAAGTGTCACACCCCGACCTGTAGCGGAATAAGAGTCGGGGCATAATTGGGTTATCACCAAAGCTCATGATGTTTACTAAAATGTTTCATATTTATTAAATTCAAATTACAACTTAAATATTCAAATCAAATCCATACAATTACAAGGAAATGAAACTAAGTAAAACAATCCCAAGCTTAAACTGATTTATTCTTCTAGGCCTTCCTATGTGTTTCTTGCCTCAACTGGATCACCTGTATCATGTGTAAAACGGGGGATATTTTGGGTCAACAAAAGTTGGCGAGTGAACCTTGAGAAAACATTGATATTAATTTCTTGTTGTATTTAATATTGAAAATTTGTGCAATAATCACATGTGAGCAAACATATATATATAACCAAACACAAACCACATTGGATGAATAAATGACATGAATGATGATGTATATGAGATCAAGGCTCAATCAAACGGAGCCGATCGAATGACATGAATGATTGTGTATGTGAGATCAAGGCTCAATCAAACGGAGCCGATCGAATGAGGCACCTGATACTCAACCCGTATCCCACGGGGAGCTGATGGGCCTAATGAAATGCATGTACTGAAAATGTTAACTTCAATCTAAACATAATTCACACAACAATTGAACACATAATTGATACACATTTGATCACGGATATGATGGATGCACAAGTGTTTAAATATAATAAGGAATTAAACGACACATGATACACCCCAAAATGTGATTAAAACGGGGAATTTGTAGAGATTCACTCACATTGGGTGCATTCTTTGATGACGTTGGATGCGCACGAGTTTTGGGATTTGATCGACGAGGAAAACTAACCTAAAATAATAACGAAATGGTTCGGTAAATAAATGGATTTTATTTGAGATTAATACTTTTAATTCATAATCTTAATAGGATTTTTAGATTTATTTTTGTGAGTTTAAGGACATTTTCTCACTTTAAAAATATTATTTTTAAGTATTTTTAAATAATTTTCTGATTAAATAAATAAAAAAAATAAATAAATAAATGTTGACTTTTTTGACTTTGACCGTTGACCGTTGACCGGTCGGATTGTGTTAATTATATGCGTTGAGTGAGGTTCGAACTCGGGACCTCTCGTATGCGTGCACGCAGCTCTACCAACTGAGCTACGTGTCTAACCCGAAATATTCTCTGTTTTAATTATATATGTATACTGTTTAACTTTTATCTTATTTATTTTATTTCGAAAATGATTTAAAATGGCCGAACCGACTTCAGTGACCCGGAGTCGAACTCGGGACGTTCGGTTCGAGTACGCACAGCCCAACCAGTTGGGCTGTGTGTCATATCTGTTTATCTTATGGATTAAATTATACTTATTAACATTCGGTGACCTGATCCGATTCAGTTGGAAAAATGTTGGTTTTAATTCTGAAATTCGGTAACGTATGCGATTCGTACCCAGGACGTGTGCATTGTTTGTGCACACAGTCCACCGCTGGACTGTGTGTCTAACCCGGTTAAATATTCAGTTTTAATTAAACTTATACACATGTTCTTATGCGTCTTCTTCGTTTACAAAGACGCAGAACAATGATGTCCGACTGTTCTGGTTTAAATCGATCATCGAACATATAATTGATTGGAATGAAATGGATAAAGAGGGTTACGGAGTAAAATGTACGAACAGAATGCTTTTCTCAGATTTTCGGCAAGAGTCGTCGGCTCTGATTGGTGACTTCCATCTGAGTGAATGAATTAACAGTTTTGATCAACGAGTTGTGCAATTAAGTTACTAAACAAGGGATATCAGGGGTTTTAGATGATTGTACCGATTGACAGTGAGATTTTGGAATTTCCAGTGACTTTCCGGCGAGTGCAGGAATTCCCGGCAACGTTGTCTGAGACGGATTCTGGTTGAACGATTTATGTTAATACTTGTCTAATAATGGATTGCAAACAAAAGAGTCGAGAAAATTACCGATTTGGTGTAAGTCTCGGTTTTCCGGTGAAAGTCCGGCAAATGCAGAATATCTCCGGCGAGTGCTAAAGCTTCGAGAGATTGTGCGATTTTGAGCGAAAAGGTTACCAGAGGTTTGGGTGGGTATTTATAGGGAAGATCAGGATGAATTGAGTCCGAATTTTGGTCTTGATTCGCGGTCAAACTTTTCCGGCGGTTACGACTGGAATTGGGGGTTAGACATCGGTTATAACCGATGTCAAAGTTAGTTCACGCGTTTCAGTCAAAGAAAACGGTCGTGATTTGCGAAATCGTCGGTCTTTCCGGCGACTGCGGATTGGGTCGCTGATTTCCGGATTTTGATTTCGAGTTTTAATTTAAGTATTATTTGTTTCAGTAATTACACAAAGGAGTCATGTGGCGGAGCGGTGTGTTGTGTGATTGAGCTTATGGGCGACCCGGGTTCGAAACCCGGCAGCCTCATTTTATTTTTTATTCACTTGTTTTTATCATTTATTAATTATAGTTCTTAAATTCTAAAATGTTTATTAATTATGTATTGTTTAAAATTAGTTTGAGCCACAAATATGCAACGAAAATTTTTAACTGGATATTCGATTAATAAACAAACCGGGTTTTGGAAACCCGTTTTTCGACGGATGTTACAGTATCCCCTACTTTTAGAACTTTCGTCCCGAAATTTAAGTAGTAGTGGTAACAGGAAAAAGATGCGGGTATTTCTCGCGCATTGAGTCTTCACGTTCCCAAGTAAACTCAGGTCCTCGTTTCGACTCCCAACGTACGCTGACAATTGGAATACGACTCCGTCTTAAACGCTTCTCTCCGAAGTCCATGATCTCTACTTGTCTTTCAATGAAGTGCATAGATTCATCAATCTGAATATCTTCTAGAGGAATATGGAGGTTTTCATCGGCGAGGCACTTCTTCAAGTTTGATACGTGGAATGTGGGATGAATTCTGTTGAGCTCTTCTGGTAGGTCAAGCTTGTATGCTACAGGACCTACTCTTTCGAGTATGTTGAAAGGTCCTACGTAGCGTGGTGCTAGCTTGCCCTTCTGGCTGTCACACCCCGACCCGCAGCGGAATAAGAGTGGGGGCATAATTGGGTTATCACCAAAGCTCATGATGTTTACTAATATGTTTCATATTTATTAAATTCAAAATTACCACTTCAATATTCCAAACAAGTTCATATAATTACAAGGAAAAAGTAACTAAATAAACAATCCAAAGCCTAAATCGTTTTATTCTTCTAAGCCGTCCTATATGTTTCTTGCTGCAACTGGATCACCTGTATCATGTGTAAAAATGGGGGTTTTTGGGTCAACAAAAGTTGGCAAGTGAACCTTGTTAGAAAACATTTATTATTGATTTCTTTTTATATTTAACATGGAAAAATTGTGCAATAATCATATGTTAGCAAACGTAAATAAACATACAATAACAAATAACAAACCACCTTGCATGAGCAAATGACATGAATGATAATGTATATGTTGGCAACGTCACGTTCCGGTCATAGGTAATGAGGAACGGACGGCCTATGATGATGTATGTGCGATCAAGGCTCAATCAAACGGAGCCGATCGTATGTTGGCAACGCCTCGTTCACGCTCATAGGTAATGGGGAACGGTTCCGCTCATAGGTAATGGTGAACAGACGGCCTATGATGATGTATGTACTGAAAATGATAAATTTAATCTAAACATTAACCACACAAACAGTTGATACATATTGAATACACATTTGATCATTGATATGATGGATGCACAAGTGTTTAAATGTAATAAATAATAAGACACATGATACACCCAAAAAGTGATTAAAACGGGGAATTTGTAGAGATTCACTCACATTGGGTGCGTTCGTTTGATGATGTTGAATGCGCACGAGTTTAGAGGGTTGATCGACGAGGAATAACTAACCTAAATAATAACGAAAAGGTACGGTAAATAAATGGATTTTATTAACAATTTTAATAGGATTTTTAGATATATTTTTGTGAGTTTAAGGTCATTTATAACTTTAAAAATATTATTTTTAAATATTTTTAATTGATTTTTAAATTAAATAAATAAATAAAAATATAAAAAAAATTGTTGACTTTTTGGGTTGACCGTTGACCATTGACTTTGACTGTTGACCGGTTCGGACTTGTGTATAAATGCGCTGGGTGAGGCTCGAACTCATGACCTCCCGTACGCGTGCACGCAGCTCTACCAACTGAGCTACGTGTCTAACCCGAAATATTTCTGTTTTTAATTATATTTATATACTATTTAATTTATTCAGAATTCATTTATTTAAAAAGGATTTTAATTATGTCGAACCGGTGTGCATGATGAGTTTCGAACCCGTGACCTGTGGTTTAACTTTGCACACAGTCCACCGCTGGACTGTGTGTCTAACCTGGTTAAAATACTTGTTTTTATTTCTCTTATATACTAACTGAAAGGTTCCGTATTTGGGTTTTATAATAATGTTTGAATATTGTGACGAATCGGAACAAGGACAGACTCGAACTCGGTATCTCTATGTTTCAAATGCACACAGTCCACCGCTGGACTGTGTGTCTAACCCGAGATATAACCCGATTTATATTAAATATATACACAAATTAAACTTCATCTTCTTCGTTAAAACAACCCAGACAATTGATATTCGACTGTTCTTGTTTAATTCAATTAACGAAACTTATAAATGACTGAAATGTAACGGATAGAGAAGGATTTGGAAATGAATGTACCGGAAAGATGATTTTTCTCAGAACTCCAGCAAAGTCGTCGGCTCTGTTTTATGAGTTCCGTCTGAGTGGACCAATTAACAGTTTTGATTAACTAATTGTGAAATTAAATGACCAAACAAGAATTACCAGAGAGTTTAGATGTTTGTACCGATTCACAGCGCGATTTCGGAATTTTCAGAAATTTTCCGGCGAGTGCTGAATAACCGGTAACGTCGTCTGGAACCGATTCTGGTTGAAGGTTTTGAGTTAGTATAAGTCTAACAATAGATAGAAGATGAAAGAATTGAGAAATTTACCGATTCGATGAATGTCACGGTTTTCCGGCGAAAGTCCGGCGATATCAGAAAGCGTTTCCGACGAACAGAAATAGAGCGAAAGTGAAATTGGAGGTTCTGAGAGTGTTTCTGAGTTGTGAGACAATGATATTACC
Source organism: Scalesia atractyloides (assembly GCA_947069175.1). Lineage (NCBI taxonomy): Eukaryota > Viridiplantae > Streptophyta > Magnoliopsida > Asterales > Asteraceae > Scalesia > Scalesia atractyloides. The sequence goes on along the minus strand of CAMTDV010000016.1, from coordinate 53,127,129 downwards.
GGTGTAAATTTGGAGGTAAATGATTTTGGTTATTAAACCCGAAAATCATATGAATCAAGTTCAATAAAGACTGAATTGATTAAGAACGTGGGTTTATCGGTTATAATCAGTAATAGCGAACACTCAACAGTCTGGACAGTTGAAAGCCGATGAGCGGTTTCAGTTTTTGGCGCAAACAGATGATTTCACGAGTAGAGTTAAGTTTTATTTGTTTCCTTGTTTACACAAAAGAACTAAGTGGCGGAGTGGTTAAGTTGTGTGATGATTAAATCTTCCGGCTGACCCGGGTTCGAAACCCGGCAGCCCCTTTTCTTTTTTATTTAATTTATTTTTACTTTTTAATAATTATAGTTTTTAAATTCTAAAATGTTTATTAATTATGTAATGTTTAAAATTAAAATTAACCATAAATACGCCACAAAATTTTATAACTTGATATTCGATTAACAAACGAAGCAGGTTTGGAAACCCGTTTTTCGACGGATGTTACAGTATCACCTACTTTTAGAAATTTCGTCCCGAAATTTAAGTAGTAGTGGTAACAGGAAAGAGATGCGGGTATTTTTCGCGCATTGAGTCTTCACGTTCCCAAGTAAACTCAGGTCCTCGTTTCGACTCCCAGCGTACCCTAACAATTGGAATACGACTCCGTCTTAAACGTTTTTCTCCGAAGTCCATGATCTCTACTGATCTTTCAATGAAATGCATAGATTCATCGATCTGAATATCTTCCAGGGGAATATGGAGGTTTTCATCGGCGAGGCACTTCTTCAAGTTTGATACGTGGAATGTGGGGTGAATTCTGTTGAGTTCTTCTGGTAGGTCAAGCTTGTATGCTACAGGTCCTACTCTTTCGAGTATCTTGAAAGGTCCTACGTAGCGTGGTCCTAGCTTGCCCTTCTGGCCAAAACGAACTACTCCCTTCCACGGTGATACTTTTAAAAGTACATGATCACCAATGTTAAACTCCAAAGGCTTTCATCGTTTGTCTGCATAACTCTTTTGACGACTTTGTGCCGCTAGAAGATTGTTTCGAATTTGATGGATCTTGTCTGTTGTTTCTTGAATCAATTATGGACCGGTGATTTGAGCTTCTCCAATTTCGTGCCAACATACTGGAGATCGGCACTTACGACCATATAAAGCTTCGAAAGGTGCCATGCCGATACTTGAATGACAGCTGTTGTTGTACGAAAATTCAACTAATGGTAGATGAGCGTCCCAATTTCCCTTGAAGTCTATGACACATGCTCGAAGCATATCTTCAAGAGTTTGGATGGTGCGTTCAGATTGTCCATCAGTTTGAGGATGATAAGCGGTACTGAGGTCTAATCGTGTACCCAAAGCGGCTTGTACGGCTTGCCATGTTCGTGAAGTGAAACGACCATCACGGTCTGAAATAATGCTTACAGGTACACCATGACGGCTTACGATCTCGCTGATGTAGATACGAGCTAACTTCTCGTTCTTGAAGTCCTCGCGAATCGGAATGAAGTGAGCTGATTTTGTAAGACGATCAATGATTACCCATATAGTGTCATACCCACTGGAGGTGCGAGGTAACCCGGTAATGAAGTCCATGGTTATGTTTTCCCACTTCCACACAGGTATTTCAGGTTGAACTAGAAGTCCTGAGGGTCTTTGATGTTCAGCTTTTACTTTGGAACATGTAAGGCACTTGGAAACAAAAACAGCGATATCCTTCTTCATGCCAGGCCACCAGTAGGTGTATCGAAGGTCTTTATACATCTTGTCGGCCCCTGGGTGTACAGAGTATCGTGTTTTGTGCGCCTCATTCATAAGGAAATCACGAAGGTTATTGTGATCGGGAATCCATATGCGATCTAGATAGTACAGAATACCGTCGGATTTAGTTTCAATTTTAAGTTCAGCTCCACAAGACAGCTCCTTGCGTACGTCGTTTTCTGTTACTGAAACATGTTGGGCTTCTCGAATTTGATCTTTGATGTCGGTTATGATTTGCGAACATAGAAGACGAATGGAGTTCGCATAACCCTTTCGACTGAGCGCATCGGCCACCACGTTTGCCTTGCCAGGATGGTACCGAATTTCACAGTCGTAGTCATTAAGAAGTTCGACCCATCTTCGTTGCCTCATGTTCAACTCCTTTTGGTTGAAGATATGTTGAAGACTCTTGTGGTCAGTGTATATTTCACACTTAGTACCGTAGAGGTAATGTCTCCATATCTTAAGAGCGAACACCATGGCTCCAAGTTCCAAATCGTGGGTGGTGTAGTTCTTCTCATGAATTTTAAGTTGTCTAGAAGCATAAGCTATTACTTTTCCTCTTTGCATCAGTACGCAGCCTAGTCCCTGCCCTGACGTTCGCAATAAACCACGAAATCATCACTACCCTCAGGAAGTGTGAGGATAGGTGCGTCACAGAGTTTTTGCTTTAGAGTTTGGAAGGCTTCTTCTTGTTTGGGTCCCCATATGAAGGGTTTTCCTTTATGTGTTAAAGCCGTGAGTGGTACAGCGATACGGGAGACATTTGCAATGAAACGGCGATAATAACCAGCCAAACCAAGAAATGATCTTACTTCGGTAGGTGTACGTGGCGCTTGCCATTCCTGTACTGCCTTGATTTTTGAGGGATCAACATGAATTCCCTTGTCATTGACGACGTGTCCAAGGAATTGTACTTCCCTTAACCAGAATTCACATTTCGAAAACTTAGCGTACAGCTTTTCTGTCCTTAAGAGTGTAAGGATGAGTCGAAGGTGCCGTTCATGATCAGACTTAGACTTTGAGTAGATGAGGATGTCATCGATGAAGGCTATAACAAAACGGTCGAGATAAGGTTTGCAGACTCTGTTCATTAGATCCATGAAGACAGCTGGGGCGTTGGTTAAACCAAATGGCATGACCATGAATTCATAATGACCATAACGAGTTCGGAAGGCGGTCTTTGGGACGTCTTCTTCATGTACTCTGAGTTGATGATAACCAGAACGAAGGTCGATTTTTGAAAAACAGGTGGCGCCTTGAAGTTGGTCTAGAAGATCATCGATGCGAGGTAATGGGTAGCGGTTCTTGACCGTTAACTTGTTGAGTTCTCTGTAGTCGATACACATGCGAAATGTTCCATCTTTCTTCTTCATAAAAAGGACAGGTGCACCCCAAGGCGATGAGCTAGGACGTATGAATCCTTTGTCAGTCAGCTCTTGCAGTTGACAGGCCAGCTCTTGCATCTCGGATGGGGCTAACCTATAAGGAGATTTTGCAACTAGTGTAGCTCCAGGTATAAGATCAATGCGGAATTTGACTTCTCTCACGGGAGGAAGTCCTGAAATGTCGTCAGGAAAAACTTGCGGAAAATCTTTTACTACAGGGATGTCTTCGAGTTTCTTCTCCTTGATTCCCTTTTTGACGACATGAGTTAGAAATGCGACATAATTCTTGTGGAGATATTTTTGGGCTTGAAGACAGGACATTAATTTGAGTCCTTTCGAAGGGGTTTCTCCAAAGATTCGTAGAGTCTGACCGTTTGTAAGAGGGATGCGAATGAACTTTTCGCAGCATACAACTTCAGCAGGATGTTGGCTAAGCCAGTCCATACCAATTATAATGTCGAAACTTCCCAACTTCATAGGTATGAGGTCAACTGGAAAATCGTGATCATTTAGAGTGAGAGTACAATTGCGTATAATAGAGTTTAATGAGACCGGTTTTCCGTCAGCAACTTCTACCGTTATGGATTCCATGAGTGTATCACGAGTTTGGTTGAGGATGGGTTCAAATTCTAAGGACACAAAACTCTTATCCGCGCCAGTATCAAATAAGATGGATGCATAACTACCATTGATGAGAAACGTACCGTTAACCACATTGTTGTCAGCCCTAGCTTGATTAGCGTTGATGTTGAAAGCTCTTCCTCTTGCAGGTGGAGGAGCTTGATTAGCCTGGTTTACTGGATTAGCTTGAGCTTGGGCATGGATGATATTCACCAGGCGTGGAAGTGGTTCGGGTCTCCACAGTTGTAACAAGCCCGCATAGGTTGCACCATGGGATAGTTGGGTTGGTAGTAGGATTGGGCTACATGTTGGGCAGGTGGAAGGAGTAAAGGTTGTTGGGCTTGACCCACTATCTGATGGTGGGTTTGGGTTGAGGGCTGATGGCGGTTCGTTCGCTGAAGTGCGCGATAGGTTTGAATGGTGTGACCTGCACGGCCACAGCCGGTGCAATGTTGGCAGGGATAAATCAGGAAAGTGATGGTATTGGCAACGGTTGCATTTTGGGTATGGGCCGGAGTATGGCTTTTTATATGGTGCAGATAAGGGGGCAACTTGAGTGATGGGTGCAGCAGGGATAGGGAAATTTGTTTGTGTGACAGCAAAGTTTCTGGTGTTTCGTTTCCTCTTATTAGCAAACTTTGAGGAGGAGGTGGAATGGTTTGAAGTTTGGCCCTCAATGGGGGCTTTCTTTTTCTCGTCCTTAAATTTGCCGTTACGAATACGATTCTCGGTAAGCTCGGTAGCTAGTTCCATAGCAGCTTCAAGTGTTGCAGGCGAAGTGCTTAGAACTGAGTCTTGAATTTTCGAGGGAAGGCCTCGAATATAGTGTTCGACTAAGCGGTATACTGGGGTGAACAAGTTGGGGACCATTTGGTTCAACTCTAAAAACCGTTTGTTGTAGGAAGTATGATCTCCCTCCTTTTGCTTTAACGAGTGAAATTCATCCTCTAACTTTTTTATCTCGCTTCTTGGACAGAAGCGTCTCGTCATGATTTCCCTTAACTCCTCCCATGTTAAGGCCATTGCATCCTCGATTCCTCTCTTACCTTTTTCTGTATTCCACCAGGTAAGAGCTACTCCAAATAGTCTCCCGGTTGCGTAAAGTACATTGCGATCCTCGGGACAATCGCAATTGAGGAAGGTGTTTTCCATTTCCTCAAACCAGTGGAGGAGAGCAGTAGACACCTTCGGTCCCTTCAAATTTCGGGGGATCGCAAGACTTGAAGTGTTTGTAAGAGCACTTTTTGGAGGGAGGGTTGTCGACGTTCTGGTCTTCTTGATGGGGAGGATTGATGGGATTTGTGGCGAGAGCTTGTTGGACTTGAATTACAATGTTAGGAAGCACTGCGGCCATTTGTTTTGCGATTTGGGTGGCCAAGCGTTCGTTTGATCTTCCTGACCTTCTACCCCCACGTTGTTGCCTAGCCGACATCTACAGGAACATACATAAGAAGATTGTGAGTTTAAGGAGTCTTTTTAGGTGTCATGTGTCGTTAAAAAAATAACATAAACATCAATAATGCAACTACATCCATAGGATGTCTTGGGTTTGCTCATGTTTGGGCCTCCAATGTCCCCCATACCATCACCTGTATAGTCATGTGGGCCCCCATGACTATTGGCTTAGTAGGATTCACATTGGTGTTGGCGGTTTAACACTCGCATCAACCGAATGAAAACCATGAAATATGTTCGCGAGATGTATGGTCGGAGGGTGTCCAGGTGTAGACACAATGACAACTCAAAGTGGGGTAAGCTCACACGACGTTGGGTATAGCATGCTTTGGCCTAATAGGTCCTTCGTACTCTCATCGTTAGTCCCCTGGTAGGCAAACTGGTCCTTTATTTTGGATTTATACGAATGCCAAGCCTAGACAGGACGTTCCGACTACCGGTACTTGTACCCTTCCAGTTACTACATGCCCGTCATGAGAACTCACTTTGATGTGATTTAAAAAAATACAAAAATCGTTGCAAAAATCATGGAAATTGTGTGGTGTGTGCTCTCATGGATATGATATGTTATGAGGATATGATTCATGATGAGCATTGTATAGTAATATGTACTTATGAACATGCTTGCATAACATTGAATGTAACAATAAACATAAAGCATATAAACATCATGAATTTTGTATGTAACACATAAACAATTTTAAAATTCTAATCAACTATAGTATAGGCTCTAAGGGTCTAATAACCTATCCTATATCCCTATAGTCATGGCTCTGATACCAATCTGTCACACCCCGACCCGCAGCGGAATAAGAGTCGGGGCATAATTGGGTTATCACCAAAGCTCATGATGTTTACTAATATGTTTCATATTTATTAAATTCAAAATTACCACTTCAATATTCCAAACAAGTTCATACAATTACAAGGAAAAAGTAACTAAATAAACAATCCAAAGCCTAAACCGATTTATTCTTCTAAGCCGTCCTATATGTTTCTTGCTGCAACTGGATCACCTGTATCATGTGTAAAAATGGGGGTTTTTGGGTCAACAAAAGTTGGCGAGTGAACCTTGTTAGAAAACATTTATTATTGATTTCTTTTTATATTTAACATGGAAAAATTGTGCAATAATCATATGTGAGCAAACGTAAATAAACATACAATAACAAATAACAAACCACCTTGCATGAGCAAATGACATGAATGATAATGTATATGTTGGCAACGTCACGTTTCGCTCATAGGTAATGGGGAACGGACGGCCTATGATGATGTATGTGCGATCAAGGCTCAATCAAACGGAGCCGATCGTATGTTGGCAACGCCTCGTTCACGCTCATAGGTAATGGGGAACGGTTCCGCTCATAGGTAATGGGGAACAGACGGCCTATGATGATGTATGTACTGAAAATGATAAATTTAATCTAAACATTAACCACACAAACAGTTGATACATATTGAATACACATTTGATCATTGATATGATGGATGCACAAGTGTTTAAATGTAATAAATAATAAGACACATGATACACCCCAAAAAGTGATTAAAACGGGGAATTTGTAGAGATTCACTCACATTGGGTGCGTTCGTTTGATGATGTTGAATGCGCACGAGTTTAGAGGGTTGATCGACGAGGAATAACTAACCTAAATAATAATGAAAAGGTACGGTAAATAAGTGGATTTTATTACCAATTTTAATAGGATTTTTAGATATATTTTTGTGAGTTTAAGGTCATTTTCTAACTTTAAAAATATTATTTTTAAATATTTTTAATTGATTTTTAAATTAAATAAATAAATTAAAATATAAAAAAAATTGTTGATTTTTGGGTTGACCATTGACCATTGACTTTGACTGTTGACCGGTTCGGACTTGTGTATAAATGCGCTGGGTGAGGCTCGAACTCATGACCTCCCGTACGCGTGCACGCAGCTCTACCAACTGAGCTACGTGTCTAACCCGAAATATTTCTGTTTTTAATTATATTTATATACTATTTAATTTATTCAGAATTCATTTATTTAAAAAGGATTTTAATTATGTCGAACCGGTGTGCATGATGAGTTTCGAACCCGTGACCTGTGGTTTAACTTTGCACACAGTCCACCGCTGGACTGTGTGTCTAACCTGGTTAAAATACTTGTTTTTATTTCTCTTATATACTAACTGAAAGGTTCCGTATTTGGGTTTTATAAAAATGTTTGAATATTGTGACGAATCGGAACAAGGACAGACTCGAACTCGGTATCTCTATGTTTCAAATGCACACAGTCCACCGCTGGACTGTGTGTCTAACCCGAGATATAACCCGATTTATATTAAATATATACACAAATTAAACTTCATCTTCTTCGTTAAAACAACCCAGACAATTGATATTCGACTGTTCTTGTTTAATTCAATTAACGAAACTTATAAATGACTGAAATGTAACGGATAGAGAAGGATTTGGAAATGAATGTACCGGAAAGATGATTTTTCTCAGAACTCCGGCAAAGTCGTCGGCTCTGTTTTATGAGTTCCGTCTGAGTGGACCAATTAACAGTTTTGATTAACTAATTGTGAAATTAAATGACTAAACAAGAATACCAGAGAGTTTAGATGTTTGTACCGATTCACAGCGCGATTTCGGAATTTTCAGAAATTTTCCGACGAGTGCTGAATAACCGGTAACGTCGTCTGGAACCGATTCTGGTTGAAGGTTTTGAGTTAGTATAAGTCTAACAATAGATAGAAGATGAAAGAATTGAGAAATTTACCGATTCGATGAATGTCACGGTTTTCCAGCGAAAGTCCGGCGATATCAGAAAGCGTTTCCGACGAACAGAAAATAGAGCGAAAGTGAAATTGGAGGTTCTGAGAGTGTTTCTGAGTTGTGAGACAATGATATTACCGGTGTAAATTTGGAGGTAAATAATTTCGGTTATTAAACCCGAAAATCATATGAATCAAGTTCAATAAAGACTGAATTGATTAAGAACGTGGGTTTATCGGTTATAATCAGTAATAGCGAACACTCAACAGTCTGGACAGTTGAAAGCCGATGAGCGGTTTCAGTTTTTGGCGCAAACAGATGATTTCACGAGTAGAGTTAAGTTTTATTTGTTTCCTTGTTTACACAAAAGAACTAAGTGGCGGAGTGGTTAAGTTGTGTGATGATTAAATCTTCCGGCTGACCCGGGTTCGAAACCCGGCAGCCCCTTTTCTTTTTTATTTAATTTATTTTTACTTTTTAATAATTATAGTTTTTAAATTCTAAAATGTTTATTAATTATGTAATGTTTAAAATTAAAATTAACCATAAATACGCAACAAAATTTTATAACTTGATATTCGATTAACAAACGAAGCGGGTTTGGAAACCCGTTTTTCGACGGATGTTACAGTATCCCCTAGTTTTAGAAATTTCGTCCCGAAATTTAAGTAGTAGTGGTAACAGGAAAGAGATGCGGGTATTTTTCGCGCATTGAGTCTTCACGTTCCCAAGTAAACTCTAGTCCTCGTTTCGACTCCCAGCGTACCCTAACAATTGGAATACGACTCCGTCTTAAACGTTTTTCTCCGAAGTCCATGATCTCTACTGGTATTTTAATGAAATGCATAGATTTATCGATCTGAATATCTTCCAGGGGAATATGGAGGTTTTCATCAGCGAGGCACTTCTTCAAGTTTGATACGTGGAATGTGGGGTGAATTCTGTTGAGTTCTTCTGGTAGGTCAAGCTTGTATGCTACAGGTCCTACTCTTTCGAGTATCTTGAAAGGTCCTACGTAGCGTGGTGCTAGCTTGCCCTTCTGGCCAAAACGAACTACTCCTTCAACGGTGATACTTTTAAAAGTACATGATCACCAATGTTAAACTCCAAAGGCTTTCGTCGTTTGTCTGCATAACTCTTTTGACGACTTTGTGCCGCTAGAAGATTGTTTCGAATTTGATGGATCTTGTCTGTTGTTTCTTGAATCAATTCTGGACCGGTGATTTGAGCTTCTCCAATTTCGTGCCAACATACTGGAGATCGGCACTTACGACCATATAAAGCTTCGAAAGGTGCCATGCCGATACTTGAATGATAGCTGTTGTTGTACGAAAAGTCAACTAATGGTAGATGAGCGTCCCAATTTCCCTTGAAGTCTATGACATATGCTCGAATCATATCTTCAAGAGTTTGGATGGTGCGTTCAGATTGTCCATCAGTTTGAGGATGATAAGCGGTACTGAGGTCTAATCGTGTACCCAAAGCGGCTTGTACGGCTTGCCATGTTCGTGAAGTGAAACGACCATCACGGTCTGAAATAATGCTTACAGGTACACCATGACGGCTTACGATCTCGCTGATGTAGATACGAGCTAACTTCTCGTTCTTGAAGTCCTCGCGAATCGGAATGAACTAAACCGGGTTAAAACAGGTAGTTGTTAAGTATAATAAAAACCAAGAATATAACCGGGTTAGACACACAGTCCAGCGGTGGACTGTGTGCAACATTAACTTCACGGCGCGCGTTCGAATCTTGTCACGAGCACCGGTTCAATTGAATTAAAACGTTTTTGTAAATAAAGGAATTTTCGGTTAATTCAAATAAGTATATAAATATAATTAAACCCGAGTTTATAACGGGTTAGTCACGTAGCTCAGTTGGTAGAGCTACGTGCACGTGAACGGAAGGTCACCGGTTCGAATCCCACCCGGCGCAGAAATAACCACTGACCGAACCGGTCAACGGTCAACGGTCAACAGTAAAAAAAATAATATTTTTTTTATTTGTTTATTTATTTAATTTAATTTAAAAATCAATTAAAAATACTTAAAAATAACATTTTTAAAGATAGAAAATAGTCATAAACTCATAAAAATATATCTAAAAATTTCATTAAAATCCTTAATAACATCCATCCACTTAATATATTTTTCCATTATTATTTAGGTTAGTATTCCTCGTCGACTCGCTCATCTAAATCGTGCGCATCTCACCATCTCCAATTCAACGCACCCAATGTGAGTGAACCTTTCAAATTCCCCGTTTTAATCACGTTTTTGGGGTGTATCATGTGTCTTTGTTTATTTACATATTATAACGAAACTATTGTGCATACATCATATCATAACATGTGTATTAGTTTGTTGCTGTTAAGTAGTTATTATTGGATGCAAATTATTATTACAGTACATGCATTTGCCGAGGCCGCAGCTCCCCATCCATGAGGTTGAGCTTGTTCCCCATTTTATTACGCGGTTGAACTGTGGCGTGCCCGCAACGATCGGCTCCGTTTGATTGAGCCTTGATCGGTCATTTCATTTTACATTTCAATACATGCAATACGATCGGCTCCGTTTGATTGAGCCTTGATCGCACAGTTCAATTTACATTTCCAGTTCATGCAATACGATCGGCTCCGTTTGATTGAGCCTTGATCGCACAGTTCAGTTATGTTAGTTATCGTATGATATTGGTATGTTCATGTATGCTATTAAGTGTTATTGTATGTTATAATTGTAACTGCTATTTGCCAATGCTTGATTACTTACATTTGCTCTTTTATGATTATGCACAATATTTTATTGATAAACTAACCATAAAATCATTATCAAATGTTTATCTAATAAGGTTCACTCGCCAACTTATGTTGACCCAAAAACTACCATTTTACACATGATACAGGTGAACCAGCAGCAGCTAGGAACACATAGGACCTGGATTAGAAGAATAAATCGATTTAGTTTTGGGGATTGTTACCTTTTGATTATTTCCTTTGTATTGAATGAACATGTTTGGATGTTTGAAAATGTAACTTTGACTTCATTAATTATGAAACATAATAGTAAATGTCATGTGCTTTGGTGATAACCCAATTATGCCCCGACTCTTATTTCTGCTGCGGGTCGGGGTGTGACAGATTGGTATCAGAGCCATGACTATAGGGATATAGGATAGGTTATTAGACCCTTAGAGCCTATACTATAGTCGATTAGAAACTTATAAGAATTTTGTGTGTTATATGCCAAATTTCATGATGTTTATATGTTTTATGTTAAATGTTACATTTGATATTGTGCAAGCATGTTCATAAGTATGTGTTATCAAATAATGCCTATCATGAAATCATATGCTCATAACATATCACATCCATGAAAGCACACACCACATCATGATTGATTTTACAATGATTTACGTGTTTTCAAATCTCATCAAAGTGAGTTCTCATGACGGGCATGTAGTAACTGGAAGGGTACTAGTACCGGTAGTCGGAACGTCCTGTCTAGGCTGGCATTCGTATAAATCCAAAATAAAGGACCAGTTTGCCTACCTGGGGACTAACGATGAGAGTACGAAGTACCTATTAGGCCAAAGCATGCTATACCAAACGTCGTGTGAACTAATCCCACTTTGAGTTGTCATTGTGTCTACACCTGGACACGTTCCGACCAAACATCTCATGAACATATTTTGTGGTTTGCATTCGGGGGATGCGAGTGTTAAATCGCCAATACTAATGTGAATCCTACCAAGCCAATAGCCATGGGGGCCCACATGACTATGTAGGTGAAGGAATGGGGGACATTTGAGGCCCAACATGAGCGAACCCAAGACATCCTATGGATGTAGTTGCATTATTGATATTTATGTTATTTTCATTTTATTAAAGACACATGACACCTAAAAAGACACCATAAACTCACAATCTTCTCATTTTATGATCCTGTAGATGTCGTCTAGACAGCATCGGAGGGGTAAGAAATCGGGAAAGTCTCGGGAACGTTTGGCCACTCATATCGCGAATCAAATGTCCACGATATTGCCTGACATCGTGGTACAAGTACAACAAGCCCTTGCTGCAAATCCTACTAACCCTCCTCAACAACAGGAACAGAACATCGACAACCCTCCTACCATCAAATGCTCTTACAAACATTTTAAGTCCTGTGATCCTCCAAAATTCGAAGGGACTGAGGGAGTCACTGCTCTCTTACATTGGTTTTGAGGAGATGGAAAACGTTTTCTTAAACTGCGATTGTCCTGAGGATCACAAAGTTCGTTACGCCACCGGGAGACTACTTGGTGTAGCTCTCACTTGGTGGAATACTGAGAAAGGAAAGAGGGGAACTGAAGATGCGATGGCCTTAACTTGGGAGGAGTTAAGGGAAATCATGACTAGGCGTTTCTGTCCTAGAAGTGAAATTAAGAAATTGGAGGATGAATTTCATGCCTTAAAGCAAAAAGAGGGTGATCACTCTACTTACAACAAGAGGTTCTTGGAGTTGAACCAAATGGTTCCAAACTTATTCACTCCAACCTATCGTCTGATCGAACATTACATTCGAGGACTTCCCTCGAAAATCCAAGATTCGGTTCTCTGCGTTTCACCGGTAACACTCGAAGCTGCCATGGAGTTGGCAACGGAACTGACCGAAAACCGAATTCGCAATGGGAAGTTCAAAGAATAAAAGAAGAAAGCCCCTGTTGAGGGATAAACCTCAAACCACCCCAATCCTTCCTCTAAGTTTGCTAACAAGAGGAAGCGTAACACCAGGAACTTTGCAGTCACCCAAACCAACACCCCTATTCCTGCTGCACCCATCACTCAAGTCACTCCTCCACCCGCACCATACAAAAGACCCTACACAGGCCCATTACCAAAATGTAACCGTTGTCAGTATCACCACTCCCCTGATTATCCTTGCCAATACTGCACCGGCTGCGGTCGCGCAGGACATACTGTTCAAAACTGCCGCACGCTTCAACGAACAAACCGCCACCAACCTATAACCCAAACCCATCAACAGTTAATGGGTCAAGCACAACAGCAACTACCATTTCCACCCACCCAACATTTAGCCCAAACCTACTATCAACCCAATTACCCTATGGGCCAACCTATGCGGGCTTGCTTCAATTGCGGCGACCCAAGTCATTTCAGAAACACATGTCCAAGGCTGGTCAATATTATTCATGCTCAGGCCCAAGCCAACCCTGTGAATCAAGCGAACCAAGCTCCTCCACCTGCTAGAGGAAGAGCTTTCAATATTAACGCGAACCAGGCCAGAGCTGACGGCAATGTGGTCAACGGTACGTTTCTTATAAATGGTAGATATGCCTCTATGTTATTTGATACTGGTGCGGATAAAAGTTTCGTGTCATTAGAATTTGAACCTATCTTAAGCAAAAATCGGGATAAGCTCGCGGAATCCATAACGGTGGAAGTTGCGGACGGAAAACCAGTTTCATTAGACTCTATTTTACGCAACTGTACACTCACCTTAAACGACCACGATTTCTCAGTCGACCTTATTCCTATGAAGCTGGGAAGTTTCGACATCATAATCGGTATGGATTGGCTCAGTCAACATCATGCGGAAGTTGTATGTCGTGAAAAATTTATTCGTATTCCTCTTTCAAACGGTCAGAACGCTTCGAATCATTGGAGAAACCTCGTCGAAAGGGCTCAACTTAATGTCATGTCTTCAAGCTCAAAAATACCTTCGCAAGAATTATGTCGCGTTTTTAGCCCATATCATCAAGAAGGGGACCACAGAGAAGAAACTTGAAGATATTCCTGTAGTAAAAGATTTCCCACAAGTTTTTCCTGACGACATTTCAGGACTTCCTCCAATCAGAGATGTCGAATTCCGTATCGATCTTATACCTGGTGCTACACCAGTGGCAAAATCTCCATATAGGTTAGCCCCCTCTGAAATGCAAGAGCTAGCCAGTCAATTGCAAGAATTGACTGACAAGGGATTTATACGTCCCAGCTCATCGCCTTGGGGTGCACCTGTCCTTTTTGTAAAGAAGAAAGATGGATCTTTTCGTATGTGCATCGACTACAGAGAGCTCAACAAGTTAACCATCAAAAATCGCTATCCTTTACCTCGCATAGATGATCTTCTTGACCAACTACAAGGTGCCAGTTGCTTTTCAAAAATCGATCTACGATCTAGCTATCATCAGCTTAGAGTGCATGAAGAAGACGTCCCTAAGACTGCTTTTCGAACTCGTTATGGCCACTATGAATTCATGGTTATGCCGTTTGGATTAACCAACGCACCAGCTGTCTTCATGGACCTAATGAACAGAGTCTGCAAACCTTACCTTGATCGATTTGTTATAGTCTTCATCGACGATATTCTTATTTATTCAAAATCTAAAGCTGATCATGAGCGTAATCTTCGACTCGTTCTTGCACTTCTAGAAAAGGAAAAGCTTTATGCCAAGTTCTCTAAATGTGAATTCTGGTTAAAAGAGGTGCAATTTCTCGGGCATGTAGTCAATGACAAAGGAATACATGTTGACCCAGCAAAGATCAAAGCAGTTCAAGAATGGCAAGCTCCACGTACACCAACCGAAGTAAGGTCTTTTCTTGGACTTGCTGGCTATTATCGTCGGTTCATTTCAAACTTCTCTCGCATTGCGGTGCCACTCACGGCTTTAACCCATAAGGGAAAACCATTCGTATGGGGACCCAAGCAAGAAGAAGCTTTTCAAACTCTTAAACAAAAACTTTGTGATGCACCAATCCTCACTCTTCCTGAAGGTTGTGATGATTTTGTAGTCTATTGCGACGCGTCAGGGCAAGGATTAGGTTGCGTTCTCATGCAAAGAGGAAAAGTCATAGCTTATGCCTCGAGGCAACTCAAGACACATGAAAAGAACTACACCACTCATGACCTCGAACTTGGAGCCGTTGTATTCGCTCTTAAGATATGGAGACATTATCTCTATGGTACTAAGTGTGAAATATACACTGACCACAAGAGTCTTCAACATATCTTCAATCAAAAAGAGTTAAATATGAGGCAACGAAGATGGGTCGAACTCCTAAATGATTACGACTGTGAAATTAGATACCACCCTGGTAAAGCAAATGTGGTGGCTGATGCACTTAGTCGAAAGGGTTATGCGAACTCCATTCATCTTCTATGTTTGCAAATTATAACCGATATTAAAGATCAAATTCGTGAAGCCCAACACGTTTCAATAACAGAGGAAGATATACGAAAAGAGTTGTCCTGTGGAGCCGAGCTAAAACTTGAAACTAAATCTGATGGTATTTTGTATTACCTAGATCGTATCTGGATTCCTAACCACATCAATCTTCGTGAAACACTCATGCATGAAGCTCATAAAACGCGATATTCTATACACCCAGGAGCCGATAAGATGTATCAAGACCTACGGTACACCTATTGGTGGCCTGGAATGAAGAAAGATATTGCCGTTTTTGTTTCCAAGTGTCTCACATGTTCTAAGGTGAAGGCTGAACACCAAAGACCCTCAGGACTTCTAGTCCAACCGGAAATACCTGTATGGAAGTGGGAAAATATAACCATGGATTTCATTACCGGGTTACCTCGCACTTCTAGTGGGTATGACACTATATGGGTGATTATAGACCGACTTACAAAATCAGCTCACTTTATCCCTATTCGAGAAGATTTCAAGAACGAAAAGCTTGCTCGTATTTATATCAACGAAATCGTAAGCCGACACGGGGTACCATTAAGTATTATTTCTGATCGTGATGGTCGTTTCACCTCACGAACATGGCAAGCAGTACAATCCGCTATGGGCACTCGATTAGATCTCAGTACCGCCTATCATCCTCAAACTGATGGACAGTCTGAGCGCACCATTCAAACTCTTGAGGATATGCTTAGAGCATGTGTCATAGACTTCAAGGGAAATTGGGACGCCCACCTACCGTTAGTTGAATTTTCGTACAACAACAGCTATCATTCGAGCATCGGCATGGCACCTTTTGAAGCTTTATATGGTCGAAAGTGCCGATCTCATGTTTGTTGGCATGAAATTGGGGAAGCACAAATTACTGGTCCAGAATTGATCCAAGAAACCACAGACAAGATTCATCAAATCCGAAACAATCTTTTAGCAGCTCAAAGTCATCAAAAGAGTTACGCAGATAAACGACGGAAGCCCTTGGAGTTTAGCATTGGTGATCATGTGCTTTTAAAAGTATCACCGTGGAAGGGAGTAGTTCGTTTTGGTCAAAAGGGAAAGCTAGCACCACGTTACGTAGGACCTTTCAAGATACTCGAAAGAGTGGGTCCTGTAGCATACAAGCTTGACCTACCGGAAGAACTCGACAGGATTCATCCCACATTCCACGTGTCGAACTTGAAGAAGTGCCTCACTGATGAGAACCTCCATATTCCACTGGAAGATAGTCAGATTGATGAATCCATGCATTTTATTGAAAGACCAGTGGAGATCATGGACTACGGAGAAAAGCGTCTTCGACGAAGTCGCATTCCTATTGTTAGGGTACGCTGGGAGTCGAAACGGGGACCTGAGTTTACTTGGGAACGTGAAGACTCAATGCGTGAAAAATACCCGCATCTTTTTCCTACTACTTCAACTATTTAAATTTCGGGAGAAATTCCTAAAAGTAGGGGATACTGTAACATTTGTAAAAATCGGGTCTCCAAAACCTGCTCCGTTTTGTAATCAAGTACCAAGTTATGAAAGTGCATTAATTATTTATGGTTATTTTGAGTTAAAACGATACATAATTAATAAATAAACTAAACTATAAAAATTATATTTGATAAAAAGTTAAAATAAAATAAATAAAAAACATTTGAAGCTGCCGGGACTCGAACCCGGGTCAGCTGAGTCACTCAATGACTTAACATCCTTTTCCTAAACCACTCCGCCACAATGTGATTTCTGTTAACTTTAGGAAAGCAAATGAAACTTATACACAAACTCAGTTTAATCGATATTACCATCTGAAAACCGGTAATCGGTAAACCAATCGAATCGATTGTTTACCTCACAATTTCAGTTATAACCGATGTGCGACGGTTTCTAATTAAGTCAGAATTGATTGATCATTCAGCCTTAACATTTCGGCTTTTGAAACCGAAAATTTCATCAAGTTCTGATTTAATTCGAGCTCCAGATCATTTACATGATTCAGAACTATCACAACAATACTCAATTTCATTTTCATCGCAATTCTGAACCATAAGATTTTCTGAATCAGTTCGCCGGAAAATTTCTGCAAGTCACCGGAAAACCGGGACTCACATTCTCACGGTAATTCCTTCGACTCTCTCAGTTTAAAACATGTGATTAGTCAGTCTCTAACACAACTCTATCATCAGAATCGATCCTAGCCAACGTTTATCGGAAATCTTATCTTCGCCGGAAAGTTTCTGAGACTGCCGGAATCCCACTGTGAACTGGTAAGATATCCTACACTTCTTTTAAACCTTGTTTAGGTGACTCAACTTTATGAATAATCGATCAACGCTGTTAATTGGTTCAACAGTCGGAGTTCATTTCCAGTACCGACGAACCTCCGCCGGAATTCAGTGAATAACATCTATCGGTATATTCTGTTCCTTAAACTTTCTCCATTCTTTACTTTTGAGTTACTGTTGATATCGGAGCACTTTGTAAATCACAAATCAATCACAATCAGTCGAGTTATGTTTCCTGTGTAATCGGTGAAGAAGACGAAGTTATAACAGAATATAAGAGTAATAAAATCCGGATTATAAACGGGTTAGACACACAGTCCAGCGGTGGACTGTGTGCAAATTTCACATACACGTCCCGAGTTCGATCCTTGCTACGCGCACGCCTTGTGTAATAACATGCCTTTTTAATCATGAACTAAACCGGGTTAAAACAGGTAGTTGTTAAGTATAATAAAAACCAAGAATATAACCGGGTTAGACACACAGTCCAGCGGTGGACTGTGTGCAACATTAACTTCACGGCGCGCGTTCGAATCTTGTCACGAGCACCGGTTCAATTAAATTAAAACGTTTTTGTAAATAAAGGAATTTTCGGTTAATTCAAATAAGTATATAAATATAATTAAACCCGAGTTTATAACGGGTTAGTCACGTAGCTCAGTTGGTAGAGCTACGTGCACGTGAACGGAAGGTCGCCGGTTCGAATCCCACCCGGCGCAGAAATAACCACTGACCGAACCGTCACGTCAACGGTCAACAGTAAAAAAAATAATATATTTTTTTATATATTTATTTATTTAATTTAATTTAAAAATCAATTAAAAATACTTAAAAATAACATTTTTAAAGATAGAAAATAGCCATAAACTCATAAAAATATATCTAAAAATTTCATTAAAATCCTTAATAACATCCATCCACTTAATATATTTTTCCATTATTATTTAGGTTAGTATTCCTCGTCGACTCGCTCATCTAAATCGTGCGCATCTCACCATCTCCAATTCAACGCACCCAATGTGAGTGAACCTTTCAAATTCCCCGTTTTAATCACGTTTTTGGGGTGTATCATGTGTCTTTGTTTATTTACATATTATAACGAAACTATTGTGCATACATCATATCATAACATGTGTATTAGTTTGTTGCTGTTAAGTAGTTATTATTGGATGCAAATTATATTACAGTACATGCATTTGCCGAGGCCGCAGCTCCCATCCATGAGGTTGAGCTTGTTCCCCATTTTATTATGCGGTTGAACTGTGGCGTGCCCGCAACGATCGGCTCCGTTTGATTGAGCCTTGATCGGTCATTTCATCATTCATTTACATTTCACACACAGATGCAATACGATCGGCTCCGTTTGATTGAGCCTTGATCGCACAGTTCAATTTACATTTCCAGTTCATGCAATACGATCGGCTCCGTTTGATTGAGCCTTGATCGCACAGTTCAGTTATGTTAGTTATCGTATGATATTGGTATGTTCATGTATCTATTAAGTGTTATTGTATGTTATAATTGTAACTGCTATTTGCCAATGCTTGATTACTTACATTTGCTCTTTTATGATTATGCACAATATTTTATTGATAAACTAACCATAAAATCATTATCAAATGTTTATCTAATAAGGTTCACTCGCCAACTTATGTTGACCCAAAAACTACCATTTTACACATGATACAGGTGAACCAGCAGCAGCTAGGAACACATAGGACCTGGATTAGAAGAATAAATCGATTTAGTTTTGGGGATTGTTACCTTTTGATTATTTCCTTTGTATTGAATGAACATGTTTGGATGTTTGAAAATGTAACTTTGACTTCATTAATTATGAAACATAATAGTAAATGTCATGTGCTTTGGTGATAACCCAATTATGCCCCTGACTCTTATTTCCTGCGGGTCGGGGTGTGACATTTGCAATAAAACGGCGATAATAACCAGCCAAACCAAGAAATGATCTTACTTCGGTAGGTGTACGTGGCGCTTGCCATTCCTGTACTGCCTTGATTTTTGAGGGATCAACATGAATTCCCTTGTCATTGACGACGTGTCCAAGGAATTGTACTTCCCTTAACCAGAATTCATATTTCGAAAACTTAGCGTACAACTTTTCTGTCCTTAAGAGTGTAAGGATGAGTCGAAGGTGCCGTTCATGTTCAGACTTAGACTTTGAGTAGATGAGGATGTCATCGATGAAGACTATAACAAAACGGTCGAGATAAGGTTTGCAGACTCTGTTCATTAGATCCATGAAGACAGCTGGGGCGTTGGTTAAACCAAATGGCATGACCATGAATTCATAATGACCATAACGAGTTCGGAAGGCGGTCTTTGGGACGTCTTCTTCATGTACTCTGAGTTGATGATAACCAGAACGAAGGTTGATTTTTCAAAAACAGGTGGCGCCTTGAAGTTGGTCTAGAAGATCATCGATGCGAGGTAATGGGTAGCGGTTCTTGACCATTAACTTGTTGAGTTCTCTGTAGTCGATACACATGCGAAACGTTCCATCTTTCTTCTTCACAAAAAGGACAGGTGCACCCCAAGGCGATGAGCTAGGACGTATGAATCCTTTGTCAGTCAGCTCTTGCAGTTGACTGGCCAGCTCTTGCATCTCGGATGGGGCTAACCTATAAGGAGATTTTGCAACTAGTGTAGCTCCAGGTATAAGATCAATGCGGAATTCGACTTCTCTCACGGGAGGAAGTCCTGAATGTCGTCAGGAAAAACTTGGGGAAAATCTTTTACTACAGGGATGTCTTCGAGTTTCTTCTCCTTGATTCCCTTTTTGACTACATGAGTTAGGAATGCGACATAATTCTTGCGGAGATATTTTCGGGCTTGAAGACAGGACATTAATTTGAGTCCTTTCGAAGGGGTTTCTCCAAAGATTCGTAGAGTCTGACCGTTTGTAAGAGGGATGCGAATGAACTTTTCGCGGCATACAACTTCAGCAGGATGTTGGCTGAGCCAGTCCATACCAATTATAATGTCGAAACTTCCCAACTTCATAGGTATGAGGTTAACTGGAAAATCGTGATCATTTAGAGTGAGAGTACAATTGCGTATAATAGAGTTTAATGAGACCGGTTTTCCGTCAGCAACTTCTACCGTTATGGATTCCATGAGTGTATCACGAGTTTGGTTGAGGATGGGTTCAAATTCTAAGGACACAAAACTCTTATCCGCGCCAGTATCAAATAAGATGGATGCATAACTACCATTGATGAGAAACGTACCGTTAACCACATTGTTGTCAGCCCTAGCTTGATTAGCGTTGATGTTGAAAGCTCTTCCTCTTGCAGGTGGAGGAGCTTGATTAGCCTGGTTTACTAGATTAGCTTGAGCTTGGGCATGGATGATATTCACCAGGCGTGGACAGGTGTTCCTGAAGTGGTTCGGGTCTCCACAGTTGTAACAAGCCCGCATAGATTGCACCATGGGATAGTTGGGTTGGTAGTAGGATTGGGCTACATGTTGGGCAGGTGGAAGGAGTAAAGGTTGTTGGGCTTGACCCACTATCTGATGGTGGGTTTGGGTTGAGGGCTGATGGCGGTTCGTTCGCTGAAGTGCGCAACAGGTTTGAATGGTGTGACCTGCACGGCCACAGCCGGTGCAATGTTGGCAGGGATGATCAGGAAAGTGATGGTATTGGCAACGGTTGCATTTTGGGTATGGGCCGGAGTATGGCTTTTTATATGGTGCAGATAAGGGGGCAACTTGAGTGATGGGTGCAGCAGGGATAGGGAAATTTGTTTGTGTGACAGCAAAGTTTCTGGTGTTTCATTTCCTCTTATTAGCAAACTTTGAGGAGGAGGTGGAATGGTTTGAAGTTTGGCCCTCAATGGGGGCTTTCTTTTTCTCGTCCTTAAATTTGCCGTTACGAATACGATTCTCGGTAAGCTCGGTAGCTAGTTCCATAGCAGCTTCAAGTGTTGCAGGCGAAGTGCTTAGAACTGAGTCTTGAATTTTCGAGGGAAGGCCTCGAATATAGTGTTCGACTAAGCGGTATACTGGGGTGAACAAGTTGGGGACCATTTGGTTCAACTCTAAAAACCGTTTGTTGTAGGAAGTATGATCTCCCTCCTCTTGCTTTAACGAGTGAAATTCATCCTCTAACTTTTTTATCTCGCTTCTTGGACAGAAGCGTCTCGTCATGATTTCCCTTAACTCCTCCCATGTTAAGGCCATTGCATCCTCGATTCCTCTCTTACCTTTTTCTGTATTCCACCAGGTAAGAGCTACTCCAAATAGTCTCCCGGTTGCGTAAAGTACCTTGCGATCCTCGGGACAATCGCAATTGAGGAAGGTGTTTTCCATTTCCTCAAACCAGTGGAGGAGAGCAGTGACACCTTCGGTCCCTTCAAATTTCGGGGGATCGCAAGACATGAAGTGTTTGTAAGAGCACTTTTTGGAGGGAGGGTTGTCGACGTTCTGGTCTTCTTGATGGGGAGGATTGATGGGATTTGTGGCGAGAGCTTGTTGGACTTGAATTACGATGTCAGGAAGCACTGCGGCCATTTGTTTTGCGATTTGGGTGGCCAAGCGTTCGTTTGATCTTCCTGACCTTCTACCCCCACGTTGTTGCCTAGCCGATATCTACAGGAACATACATAAGAAGATTGTGAGTTTAAGGAGTCTTTTTAGGTGTCATGTGTCGTTAAAAAAATAACATAAACATCAATAATGCAACTACATCCATAGGATGTCTTGGGTTTGCTCATGTTTGGGCCTCCAATGTCCCCCATACCATCACCTGTATAGCCATGTGGGCCCCCATGACTATTGGCTTAGTAGGATTCACATTGGTGTTGTCGGTTTAATACTCGCATCACCCGAATGAAAACCATGAAATATGTTCGCGAGATGTATGGTCGGAGGGTGTCCAGGTGTAGACACAATGACAACTCAAAGTGGGGTAAGCTCACACGACGTTGGGTATAGCATGCTTTGGCCTAATAGGTCCTTCGTACTCTCATCGTTAGTCCCCTGGTAGGCAAACTGGTCCTTTATTTTGGATTTATACGAATGCCAAGCCTAGACAGGACGTTCCGACTACCGGTACTTGTACCCTTCCAGTTACTACATGCCCGTCATGAGAACTCACTTTGATGTGATTTAAAAAAATACAAAAATCGTTGCAAAAATCATGGAAATTGTGTGGTGTGTGCTCTCATGGATATGATATGTTATGAGGATATGATTCATGATGAGCATTGTATAGTAATATGTACTTATGAACATGCTTGCATAACATTGAATGTAACAATAAACATAAAGCATATAAACATCATGAATTTTGTATGTAACACATAAACAATTTTAAAATTCTAATCAACTATAGTATAGGCTCTAAGGGTCTAATAACCTATCCTATATCCCTATAGTCATGGCTCTGATACCAATCTGTCACACCCCGACCCGCAGCGGAATAAGAGTCGGGGCATAATTGGGTTATCACCAAAGCTCATGATGTTTACTAATATGTTTCATATTTATTAAATTCAAAATTACCACTTCAATATTCCAAACAAGTTCATACAATTACAAGGAAAAAGTAACTAAATAAACAATCCAAAGCCTAAACCGATTTATTCTTCTAAGCCGTCCTATATGTTTCTTGCTGCAATTGGATCACCTGTATCATGTGTAAAATGGGGGTTTTTGGGTCAACAAAAGTTGGCGAGTGAACCTTGTTAGAAAACATTTATTATTGATTTCTTTTTATATTTAACATGGAAAAATTGTGCAATAATCATATGTGAGCAAACGTAAATAAACATACAATAACAAATAACAAACCACCTTGCATGAGCAAATGACATGAATGATAATGTATATGTTGGCAACGTCACGTTTCGCTCATAGGTAATGGGGAACGGACGGCCTATGATGATGTATGTACGATCAAGGCTCAATCAAACGGAGCCGATCGTATGTTGGCAACGCCTCGTTCACGCTCATAGGTAATGGGGAACGGTTCCGCTCATAGGTAATGGGGAACAGACGGCCTATGATGATGTATGTACTGAAAATGATAAATTTAATCTAAACATTAACCACACAAACAGTTGATACATATTGAATACACATTTGATCATTGATATGATGGATGCACAAGTATTTAAATGTAATAAATAATAAGACACATGATACACCCAAAAAGTGATTAAAACGGGGAATTTGTAGAGATTCACTCACATTGGGTGCGTTCGTTTGATGATGTTGAATGCGCACGAGTTTAGAGGGTTGATCGACGAGGAATAACTAACCTAAATAGTAATGAAAAGGTACGGTAAATAAGTGGATTTTATTACCAATTTTAATAGGATTTTTAGATATATTTTTGTGAGTTTAAGGTCATTTTCTAACTTTAAAAATATTATTTTTAAATATTTTTAATTGATTTTTAAATTAAATAAATAAATTAAAATATAAAAAAAATTGTTGATTTTTGGGTTGACCATTGACCATTGACTTTGACTGTTGACCGGTTCGGACTTGTGTATAAATGCGCTGGGTGAGGCTCGAACTCATGACCTCCCGTACGCGTGCACGCAGCTCTACCAACTGAGCTACGTGTCTAACCCGAAATATTTCTGTTTTTAATTATATTTATATACTATTTAATTTATTCAGAATTCATTTATTTAAAAAGGATTTTAATTATGTCGAACCGATGTGCATGATGAGTTTCGAACCCGTGACCTGTGGTTTAACTTTGCACACAGTCCACCGCTGGACTGTGTGTCTAACCTGGTTAAAATACTTGTTTTTATTTCTCTTATATACTAACTGAAAGGTTCCGTATTTGGGTTTTATAAAAATGTTTGAATATTGTGACGAATCGGAACAAGGACAGACTCGAACTCGGTATCTCTATGTTTCAAATGCACACAGTCCACCGCTGGACTGTGTGTCTAACCCGAGATATAACCCGATTTATATTAAATATATACACAAACTAAACTTCATCTTCTTCGTTAAAACAACCCAGACAATTGATATTCGACTGTTCTTGTTTAATTCAATTAACGAAACTTATAAATGACTGAAATGCAACGGATAGAGAAGGATTTGGAAATGAATGTACCGGAAAGATGATTTTTCTCAGAACTCCGGCAAAGTCGTCGGCTCTGTTTTATGAGTTCCGTCTGAGTGGACCAATTAACAGTTTTGATTAACTAATTGTGAAATTAAATGACTAAACAAGAATTACCAGAGAGTTTAGATGTTTGTACCGATTCACAGCGCGATTTCGGAATTTTCAGAAATTTTCCGACGAGTGCTGAATAACCGGTAACGTCGTCTGGAACCGATTCTGGTTGAAGGTTTTGAGTTAGTATAAGTCTAACAATAGATAGAAGATGAAAGAATTGAGAAATTTACCGATTCGATGAATGTCACGGTTTTCCAGCGAAAGTCCGGCGATATCAGAAAGCGTTTCCGACGAACAGAAAATAGAGCGAAAGTGAAATTGGAGGTTCTGAGAGTGTTTCTGAGTTGTGAGACAATGATATTACCGGTGTAAATTTGGAGGTAAATGATTTCGGTTATTAAACCCGAAAATCATATGAATCAAGTTCAATAAAGACTTAATTGATTAAGAACGTGGGTTTATCGGTTATAATCAGTAATAGCGAACACTCAACAGTCTGGACAGTTGAAAGCCGATGAGCGGTTTCAGTTTTTGGCGCAAACAGATGATTTCACCAGTAGAGTTAAGTTTTATTTGTTTCCTTGTTTACACAAAAGAACTAAGTGGCGGAGTGGTTAAGTTGTGTGATGATTAAATCTTCTGGCTGACCCCGGTTCGAAACCCGGCAGCCCCTTTTCTTTTTTATTTAATTTATTTTTACTTTTTAATAATTATAGTTTTTAAATTCTAAAATGTTTATTAATTATGTAATGTTTAAAATTAAAATTAACCATAAATACGCAACAAAATTTTATAACTTGATATTCGATTAACAAACGAAGCGGGTTTGGAAACCCGTTTTTCGACGGATGTTACACTGGCCAAAACGGATCACTCCCTTCCACGGTGATACTTTTAAAAGTACTTGATCCCCAATGTCAAACTCAAGGGCTTTCGTCGTTTGTCTGCATAACTCTTTTGACGACTTTGAGCCGCTAGAAGGTTGTTTCGAATTTGAATGACCTTGTCGGTTGTTTCTTGAATTAACTCTGGACCGGTGATTTGTGATTCCCCAATTTCGTGCCAACATACTGGAGATCGGCACTTACGACCATATAAACCTTCGAAAGGAGCCATGCCGATACTTGAATGGTAGCTATTGTTGTACGAAAATTCAACTAATGGTAGATGAGCGTCCCAATTCCCTTTGAAGTCTATGACACATGCTCGAAGCATGTCTTCAAGAGTTTGGATGGTGCGTTCAGATTGTCCATCAGTTTGAGGATGAAAAGCGGTACTGAGGTCTAATCGTGTACCCAAGGCGGTTTGTACGGCTCGCCATGTTCATGAAGTGAAACGACCATCACGGTCTGAAATGATGCTTAAAGGTACACCATGACGGCTTACGATCTCGCTGATGTAGATACGAGCTAACTTCTCGTTCTTGAAGTCCTCGCGAATCGGAATGAAGTGAGCTGATTTTGTAAGACGATCAATGATTACCCATATGGTGTCATACCCACTGGAGGTGCGAGGTAACCCGGTAATGAAGTCCATGGTTATGTTTTCCCACTTCCATACAGGTATTTCAGGTTGGGTTTGAAGTCCTGAAGGTCTTTGATGTTCAGCTTTTACTTTGGAACAGGTAAGGCACTTGGAAACAAAAACAGCGATATCCTTATTCATGCCCGGCCACCAGTAGGTGTAGCGTAGGTCCTGATACATCTTGTCGGCTCCTGGGTGTACAGAGTACCGTGTTTTGTGCGCCTCATTCATAAGGAAATCACGCAGGTTATCGCGATCGGGAATCCATATGCAATTTAGATAGTATAGAATATCGTCGGATTTGGTTTCGATTTTGGAGTTCTGCTCCACATGACAGCTCATCTCGTACGTCGTTTTCTGTTACAGAAACATGTTGAGCTTCTCGGATTCGATCTTTGATGTCAGTTATGATTTGCGAACATAGAAGATGAATGGAGTTCGCATAACCTTTTCGACTGAGTGCATCAGCCACCAAATTTGCCTTTCCAGGATGATACCGAATTTCACAGTCGTAGTCGTTAAGAAGTTCGACCCATCTTCGTTGCCTCATATTCAACTCCTTTTGATTGAAGATATGTTGGAGACTCTTGTGGTCAGTGTATATTTCACACTTGGTACCGTAGAGGTAATGTCTCCATATCTTGAGAGCGAACACAACGGCTCTAAGTTCCAGGTCATGGGTGGTGTAATTCTTTTCATGAACTTTGAGTTGCCTAGAAGCATAGGCTATCACTTTTCCTCTTTGCATTAATACACAGCCTAGCCCTTGCCCTGATGCATCGCAATATACTACAAAGTCATCGTAACCTTCAGGAAGTGTGAGGATAGGTGCGTCACAAAGTTTTTGCTTTAGAGTTTGGAAGGCTTCTTCTTGTTTAGGTCTCCATATGAAGGGTTTTCCTTTATGAGTCAAAGCCGTGGGTGGTACAGCAATACGGGAGAAATTGGTAATGAAGCGGCGATAGTAACCAGCCAAACCAAGAAATGATCTTACTTCGGTAGGGGTACGTGGTGCTTGCCATTCCTATACTGCCTTGATCTTTGAAGGGTCGACATGTATTCCCTTGTCATTGACGACATGTCCAAGGAATTGTACTTCTCTTAACCAGAATTCGCATTTGGAGAACTTAGCGTAGAGTTTTTCAGTCTTTAAGAATGTAAGGATGAGTCGAAGGTGTCGTTCATGATCGGATTTAGACTTGGAGTAGATGAGGATGTCGTCGATGAAGACTATGACAAAGCGGTCGAGGTAGGGTTTGCATACCCTATTCATTAGATCCATGAAGACAGCTGGGGCGTTGGTTAAACCGAATGGCATGACCATGAATTCTAATGACCATAACGAGTCCGGAAGGCGGTCTTTGGGACGTCTTCTTCATGTACTCTGAGTTGATGATAACCAGAACGAAGGTCGATTTTTGAAAAGCAGGTGGCGCCTTGAAGTTGGTCTAGGAGGTCATCGATGCGAGGTAGTGGGTAGCGATTCTTAACCGTTAACTTGTTGAGTTCTCTGTAGTCGATACACAGGCGAAACGTTCCATCTTTCTTCTTCACAAAAAGAACAGGCGAACCCCAAGGCGAGGAGCTAGGACGTATGAATCCTTTGTCAGTCAGTTCTTGCAGTTGACTGGCCAGCTCTTGCATTTCGGATGGGGCTAGCCTATAAGGAGATTTTGCGATTGGTGTAGCGCCAGGTACAAGATCGATGCGGAATTCGACTTCTCTCACAGGAGGGAGTCCTGAGATGTCCTTGGGGAAGACTTGTGGGAATTCTTTCACTACTGGTCATATCTTCGAGTTTCTTCTCCTTGTTTCCCTTCTTGACGACGTGAGTTAGGAATGCGACATAGTTCTTGCGGAGATATTTTCGGGCTTGAAGACAGGACATTAATTTGAGTCCTTTCGAATGGGTTTCTCCAAAGATACGTAAGGTCTGACCGTCTGCAAGAGGAATGCGAATGAACTTCTTGCGGCATACTACTTCCGTGTGATGCTGGCTGAGCCAGTCCATACCGATTATAATATCGAAACTTCCCAACTTCATAGGAATGAGGTCAACTGGAAAATCGTGATCGTTTAGAGTGAGGGTACAATTTCGTATAATAGAATTTAATGAAACGGGCTTTCCATCAGCAACTTCCACCGTTAGAGATTCCATGAGATTATCACGAGTTTGGTTGAGGATAGGTTCAAATTCTAAGGACACAAAACTCTTATCCGCGCCAGTATCGAATAACATGGATGCATAACTACCATTTATGAGAAACGTACCGTTAACCACGTTGTTGTCAGCTCTAGATTGGTTGGCATTGATGTTGAAAGCTCTTCCTCTAGCAGGTGGAGGAGCTTGGTTAGCTTGGTTTACCGGATTTGCTTGAGCTTGAGCATGGATGATGTTCACCAAACGTGGACATGTGTTCCTGAAGTGGTTTGGGTCTCCACAGTTGTAACATGCTCGCATGGGTTGCATCATGGGGTAGTTGGGTTGGTAGTAGGATTGGGCTATATGTTGTGCAGGTGGTAGAAGTAAAGGTTGTTGGGCTTGACCCACTATCTGATGGTGGGTTTGGGTTGAGGGTTGATTGCGGTTCATTCATTGAAGTGTGCGACAAGTTTGAATAGTGTGACCCGAACGGCCACAGCTGGTGTAATGTTGGCAAGGAGTTTCGGGGAGGTGATGGTATTGACAACAGTTGCATTTTGGGTATGGGCCGGTGTTTGGCTTTTTAAATGGTGCAGCCGAGGGAGCAATTTGGGTAATTGGTGCGGTAGTGATAGGAAGGTTTGTTTGTGTGACGGCAAAATTTATGTTGTTTCGTTTCCTCTTACCAGTAAACTTTGAAGAGGAGATGGAATGGTTTGGAGTTTGGGCCTCAATGGGGGCTTTCTTTTTCCCATCCTTGAATTTACCGTTTCGGATGCGATTCGGTAAGTTCGGTAGCTAGTTCCATTACGGCTTCAAGTGTTGCAGGCGAAGTGCTTAGAACCGAGTCTTGAACTTTCGAGGGGAGGCCTCGAATGTAGTGTTCAACCAGGCGGTATACGGGGGTGAACAGATTAGGGATCATTTGGTTCAGTTCGAGAAATCTTTTGTTGTAGGAAGTGTAATCCCCTTCCTTTTGTTTCAACGAGTGGAATTCATCTTCCAACTTTTTGATTTCGCTTCTTGGACAGAAGCGCCTTGTCATGAGTTCCCTTAACTCTTCCCATTATAAGGCCATGGCATCTTCGACTCCTCGCTTACCCTTTTCTGTGTTCCACCAGGTAAGGGCTACTCCAAACAGTCTCCCTGATGCATAACTTACCTTGCGATCCTCGGGACAATCGCAATTGAGGAAGGTGTTCTCCATTTCTTCAAACCAGTGGAGGAGGGCAGTAACGCCTTCGGTCCCTTCATACTTTGGGGGATCGCAAAATTTGAAGTGTTTGTAGGAGCACTTTTTGGAGTGAGGGTTGGCGACGCTCTGGTCTTCTTGATTGGGAGGGTTGATAGGATTTGCGGTGAGAGCTTGTTGAACTTGAATCACGATGTCAGGAAGTACCGCGGCCATTTGTTTAGCAATTTGAGTGGCAAAGCGTTCATTGGATCTTCCTGACTTTCTACCTCCACGTAGTTGCCTAGCCGACATCTACAGGAATATACATAGGAAGATTGTGAGTTTAAGAAGTTTTTTTTAGGTGTCATGTGTCGATAAAAGAATAAAAATAACATAATTATCAATAATGCAACTACATCCATAGGATGTCTTGGGTTTGCTCATGTTTGGGCCTCCAATGTCCCCCATACCATCGCCTGTATAGTCATGTGGGCCCCCATAACTATTGGCTTAGTAGGATTCACATTGGTGTTGGCGGGTTAACACTCGCATCACCCGAATGAAAACCATGAAATATGATTGCGAGATGTATGGTAGGAGGGTGTCCAGGTGTAGACACAATGACAACTCAAAGTGGGGTTAGCTCACACGACGTTTGGTATAGCATGCTTTGGCCTAATACGTCCTTCTTACTCTCATCGTTAGTCCCCAGGTAGGCAAACTGGTCCTTTATTTTGGATTTATACGAATGCCAAGCCTACCGGTACTCGTACCCTTCCAGTTACTACATGCCCGTCATGAGAACTTACTTTGATGTGATTTGAAAAATACAAAATCGTTGTAAAAATCATGGGAATTGTGAGGTGTGTGCTCTCATGGATATGATATGTTATGAGGATATGATTCATGATGAGCATTGTATAATAATATGTACTTATGAACATGCTTGCATAATATTGAATGTAACAATAAACATAAAGCATATAAACATCATGAATTTTGTATGTAACGCATAAAAAATTTAAAATTTTAATCAACTATAGTATAGGCTCTAAGGGTCTAATAACCTATCCTATATCCCTATAGTCATGGCTCTGATACCAATCTGTCACACCCCGACCCGCAGCGGAATAAGAGTTGGGGCATAATTGGGTTATCACCAAAGCTCTTGATGTTTACTAAAATGTTTCATATTTATTAACTTCAAATTACAACTTAAATATTCAAATCAAATCCATACAATTACAAGGAAATGAAACTAAGTAAAACAATCCCAAGCTTAAACTGATTTATTCTTCTAGGCCTTCCTATGTGTTTCTTGCCTCCACTGGATCACCTGTATCATGTGTAAAAATGGGGGTTTTTGGGTCAACAAAAGTTGGCGAGTGAACCTTGTTAGAAAACATTTATTATTGATTTCTTTTTATATTTAACATGGAAAAATTGTGCAATAATCACATGTGAGCAAACATATATATATAACCAAACACAAACCACGTTGGATGAATAAATGACATGAATGATGATGTATATGAGATCAATGCTCAATCAAACGGAGCCGATCGAATGACATGAATGATTGTGTATGTGAGATCAAGGCTCAATCAAACGGAGCCGATCGAATGAGGCACCTGATACTCAACCCGTATCCCACGGGGAGCTGATGGGCCTAATGAAATGCATGTACTGAAAATGTTAACTTCAATCTAAACATAATTCACACAACAATTGAACATATAATTGATACACATTTGATTACGGATATGATGGATGCACAAGTGTTTAAATATAATAAGGAATTAAACGACACATGATACACCCCAAAATGTGATTAAAACGGGGAATTTGTAGAGATTCACTCACATTGGGTGCGTTCTTTGATGACGTTGGATGCGCACGAGTTTTGGGATTTGATCGACGAGGAAAACTAACCTAAAATAATAACGAAATGGTTCGGTAAATAAATGGATTTTATTTGAGATTAATACTTTTAATTCATAATCTTAATAGGATTTTAAGATTTATTTTTGTGAGTTTAAGGACATTTTCTAACTTTAAAAATATTATTTTTAAGTATTTTTAAATAATTTTCTGATTAAATAAATAAAAAATAAATAAATAAAAAAATGTTGACTTTTTTGACTTTGACCGTTGACCTTTGATCGGTCGGATTGTGTTAATTATATGCGCTGAGTGAGGTTCGAACTCGGGACCTCTCGTATGCGTGCACACAGCTCTACCAACTGAGCTACGTGTCTAACCCGAAATATTCTCTGTTTTAATTATACATATATACTGTTTAACTTTTATTTTATTTATTTTATTTCAAAAATGATTTAAAATGGCCGAACCGACTTCAGTGACCCGGAGTCGAACTCGGGACGTTCGGTTCGAGTACGCACAGCCCAACCAGTTGGGCTGTGTGTCATATCTGTTTATCTTATGGATTAAATTATACTTATTAACATTCGGTGACCTGATCCGAAATAGTTGTAAAAATGTTGGTTTTAATTATGAAATTTGGTAACGTATGCGATTCGAACCCGGGACGTGTGCATTGTTTGTGCACACAGTCCACCGCTGGACTGCGTGTCTAACCCGATTAAATATTCAGTTTTAATTAAACTTATACACATGTTCGTCTTCGTCTTCTTCGTTTACAAAGACGCAGAACAATGATGTCTGACTGTTCTGGTTTAAATCGATCATCGAACATATAATTGATTGGAATGAAATGGATAAAGAGGGTTACGGAGTAAAATGTACCGAACAGAATGCTTTTCTCAGATTTCCGGCAAGAGTCGTCGGCTCTGATTGGTGACTTCCGTCTGAGTGAATCAATTAACAGTTTTGATCAACGAGTTGTGCAATTAAGTTACTAAACAAGGGATATCAGGGGTTTTAGATGATTGTACCGATTGACAGTGCGATTTCGGAATTTCTAGTGACTTTCCGGCGAGTGCAGTAATTCCCGGCAACGTTGTCTGAGACGGATTCTGGTTGAACGATTTATGTTAATACTTGTCTAATAATGGATTGCAAACAAAAGAGTCGAGAAAATTACCGATTTGGTGTAAGTATCGGTTTTCCGGTGAAAGTCTGGCGAATGCAGAATATCTCCGGCGAGTGCTAAAGCTTCGAGAGATTGTGCGATTTTGAGCGAAAAGGTTACCAGAGGTTTGGGTGGGTATTTATAGGGAAGATCAGGATGAATTGAGTCCGAATTTTGGTCTTGATTCGTGGTCAAAACTTTTCCGGCGGTTACGACTGGAATTGGGGGTTAGACATCGGTTATAACCGATGTCGAAGTTAGTTCACGCGTTTCAGTCAAAGAAAACGGTCGTGATTTGCGAAATCGTCGGTCTTTCCGGCGACTGCGGATTGGGCGCGCTGATTTCCGGATTTTGATTTCGAGTTTTAATTTAAGTATTATTTGTTTCAGTAATTACACAAAGGAGTCATGTGGCGGAGCGGTGTGTTGTGTGATTGAGCTTATGGGCGACCCGGGTTCGAAACCCGGCAGCCTCATTTTTATTTTTTATTCACTTATTTTTATCATTTATTAATTATAGTTTTTAAATTCTAAAATGTTTATTAATTATGTATTGTTTAAAATTAGTTTGAGCCAAAAATATGCAACGAAAATTTTTAACTGGATATTCGATTAATAAACGAAGCGGGTTTTGGAAACCCGTTTTTCGACGGATGTTACACTAAGGGTCTAATAACATATCCTATATCCCTATAGTCACAAGCTCTGATACCAATCTGTCACACCCCGACCCGCAGCGGAATAAAAGTCGGGGCATAATTGGGTTATCACCAAAGCTCATGATATTTACTAAGATGTTTCATATTTATTAAATTCAAATTACAAACTTAAATATCCAAAAACAAAACTCATACAATTACAAAGAAAAATGAAACTATATATTTGTTCCAAAGCATAAACTTGTTTATTCTTCTAGGCCATCCTAAGTGTTTCCTGTCTCTGCTGGATCACCTGTATCATGTGTAAAACGGGGGAGATTTTGGGTCAACAAAAGTTGGCGAGTGAACCTTGATAAAACATTTTAACTAATTTCTTATTTTATTTATTAAAGAAAATTCGTGCATTAATCACATGTGAGCAAACATATATATATGAACAATCACAAACCACTTTGGATGAGTATATGACATGAATGATGATGTATTTGAGATCAAGGCTCAATCAAACGGAGCCGATCTAATGAGGCTCCTGATGCTCAACCCGTATCCCACGGGGAACTGATGGGCATAATGAAATGCGTGCACTGAAATAATAAATTCAATCTACATATAATTCACACAACAATCAATACACATTTGATCACGGAATGATGTATGCACAAGTGTTTAAAAATAAAAGAATAGTACGACACATGATACACCCCAAAACATGATTAAAACGAGGAATTGGTAGAGGTTCACTCAAAGTGGATGCGTTTCTTGATGACGATGAATGCGCACGAATATTATGATTCAACCGACGAGGGAAAACTAACCTAAATAATAACGACATGATTCGATTAAATAAATAAATTTTATTTGAGATTATTATTTTTAATTAGTGTTCTTTAATGAGATTTTTAGATTTATTTTTGTGAGTTTAATGCAAATTTTTAACTTTAAAAACCTTATTTTTAAGTATTTTTAAATGATTTTTCAATTAAATAAATAAACAAAAATAATTAAAAATGGGTTGACTTTGTCAGGTTTGACCGGGTCTGGCCGGTCAGACTGTATGTATTCCAGGCGGTGAGTGAGGTTCGAACTCGGGACCTCTCGTATACGTGCACACAGCTCTACCAACTGAGCTACGTGTCTAACCCGAAATATTCTTTGTTTTAATTATA
This sequence comes from Scalesia atractyloides, assembly GCA_947069175.1. Lineage (NCBI taxonomy): Eukaryota > Viridiplantae > Streptophyta > Magnoliopsida > Asterales > Asteraceae > Scalesia > Scalesia atractyloides. The sequence goes on along the minus strand of CAMTDV010000016.1, from coordinate 53,092,804 downwards.
TATATATACTAACTAACTTTAACCTTATTTAGTTTTTATTAAAAATGATTTAATATGGCCGAACCGGTTACAGAAACCCGGAATCGAACTCGGGACCTTCGGTTCGAGTGCACACAGCCCAACCAGTTGGGCTGTGTGTCTAATCTGCTTAACTACTAGATTATATTCCTCTTATATATATACTGTGAATTGATCTTAATAGGTTTTAAAAATGTTGGTTTTATTTCAGAAAGTCGGAAACAAGTGTGATTCGAACCCGGGACGTGTGTTTTATATTTGCACACAGTCCACCGCTGGACTGTGTGTCTAACCCGGTTAAATACCCGATTTTAATTACATTAATATACAACTTAGTCTTCGTCTTCTTCACTCAGAAAACACAGAACAGTGAACTCGACTGTTTTGCTTAATCGATCAACAAACTTATACTCGATTGAAATAGAATAGAAAAATAAAGATTAAGTAATATGATATACCAAGACAGAGAGTTTTCTTCAGATTTCCGGCAAGTTTCGTCGACCCTGATTTGCGATTTCCGGCTGAATGAACTGATTTAACAGTTTTGATTATTGATTTGAGCAATTAAATTATCAATCAAGAGATAGTAAGGAGGTTTAGACAAATATATCGTCTGAAGAACAACTGCGGTTTTCTGATCAGTGATTCTGGCGATATTCCGGCGAGTGCGAAAATCTCCGGCGACGTGATTTGGAAGGAATAAAGCTTCGGAAAGAGAGTGCAGTTCTGAGCGAAATGTTTACCAGGAGTTTGAGTGGGTATTTATAAGGAGGACAGGCCGATTGGGTTCGAATTAGGGGTCAAGATTTGCGGTCAATGATTTCCAACGGTTTTGACTGAAATTGAGTGCCAGGCAACGGTTATAACTGATGTCGAAATCAGTTTATGCGTTTCAGTCAAGGGAAATGGCAACATTTGCGGAGTTTCGGTTTTTCCGGCGAATGCGAGTTCAGGGCACGCTGATTACCGGTTTTGATTTTCGGTTTTTACTATAAGTTTTATTTGTTCCAGTACATAACACAAATGATGTGTGTGGCGGAGTGGTGTGGTGTGTGTGTGTCTTTGCGGGAGACCCGGGTTCGAGACCCGGCGACTCTATTTATTATTTTTAAGTTTATTTTACTTATTATTATTATTTATTAATTATGGTTTTTAACTTCTATAATATTTATTAATTATGAGATGTTTAAAAATAGTCGGCACGATCAAAACGCAACGAACTTTTAACCGAATGCTTGATTATTAAACGAAGCGGGTTTTGAACCCGTTTTTCATAAATGTTAGGATAAGCCAGGACATGTGGGGGGAGGCCATTTTATCGGCCAAGTTTTTGTTGAATAAAATACCTTTCAAGAATAAGGATGTAACACCTCATGAGTTGTGGTGGGGACATAAATCATCCTATAAATACTTGAAAGCGTGGGGGTGCCTGGCCAAGGTGATTGTTACACCCCCTAAGGCACTTAGAATAGGGCCTAAAACTGTTGATTGCATTTTCATTGGATTACCAAAAATGGTAGTTCACATCGTTTTCTTGTATATGAATCTAAGAATCCTAATGTGCCAAGGACTCTATCATAGAGACAAGGCCAGGAAATGTGACTTACTTTGAAGAAGAGTTTCCTATGTTAGTACAAACTCATACGAGTTCTTCAAATCATGCAAGTTCATCAACAATGGTTGATGAGATTGTTCGAGAGGAAACTCAAGAACGATCAGAGGTTGAAGAGGGTGAGCAAAGAAGAAGTAAAAGGCAAAGGATTGAGAAATCCTTTGGACCTGACTTTCTTACATACATGGTTGAGATTGAGCCTCAAACTTATCGAGAAGCAGTCACCTCTTCAGATGGACCTCAATGGAAAGAAGCCATCAAGAGTGAAATTGATTCTATCTTGCAGAATCTTACTTGGGAGTTAGTGGATCTTCCACCAGGGTGCAAGCCACTTGGATATCGATGGACATTTAAGAAAAAGATGAAAGCGGATGGCTCCGTCGACAAGTATAAGGCAAGGCTTGTGATCAAAGGCTTTAGACAAAAGGAAGGTCTTGACTATTTTGACACATACTCGCCTGTGACTAGAATAACCTCTATTAGGTTGGTGCTTGCAATAGCAGCTTTGAGAAACTTGGAAATACATCAAATGGATGTAAAAACCACATTTCTCAACGGGGAATTAGAGGAAGAGATTTACATGGAGCAACCAGAGGGATTCTATGCTCCTGGCTAAGAGGGCAAATTGTGTAAACTCGTCAAGTCATTATATGGCTTGAAGCAAGCTCCAAAACAATGGCATCAAAAGTTTGACCAAGTTATGCTTAACAATGGTTTCAAAATAAATGAATGCGATAAATGTGTCTATGTGAAGGACACTTCTAAAGGTTATGTGACTTATGCCTTTATGTAGATGATATGCTTATCATTGGGAGTGATGATAAGATGATCAGATCTACTAAAGACATGCTGAAAGCGAGATCTGACATGAAAGATATGGGTCTAGCTGATGTGATTCTTGGAGTAAAGATCATTAGAACCCAAACTGGCTTGGTGCTAAGTCAATCTCATTATATTGATAAGGTCCTTCAGAAGTTCAATCCAGAGGACACGAGTGTAGCTCAAACTCCAATTGATACCTCTCAACATTTGTCAAAAAATAGAGGCGAGAGTGTTGCTCAATTGGAATACTCAAGGATCATTGGCAGTCTTATGTATCTCATGTCATGTACTCGGCCAGACTTGGCATATGCTGTGAGCAGGCTAAGTAGATATACTAGTAGTCCTAGTTCAGAGCATTGGAAGAGTATGACAAGATTATTAAGATATTTGAGATACACGAGAAATTATGGACTGCATTATGGCCAAAATTTTGTGGAAGGATTCAGTGATGCCAACTGGATATCCGATCAGAAAGATTCTAGATCTACAAGTGGATATGTGTTTACCCTTGGAGGTGCAGCTATTTCTTGGAAGTCGTCCAAGCGAACTCTTATAGCTAGATCCACTATGGAATCTGAGTTTATCGTGTTAGATAAAGCTGGAGAAGAGGCAGAATAATTCTTGAAATATGTTCCAAGATGGCCTAAGCTTGTGACGGCCATCTGCATACATTGTGATTGCCAATTAGCTATTAGTAGAGCTCAAAATGCAATGTATAATGGCAGATCAAGGCACATACGACGTCGGCATAACATGATATGACAACTACTCTCAACTGGAGTTATCACGATTGAGTATGTGAAGTCAAAGGATAACATTGCGGATCCGCTTACAAAAGGCTTAAGCAGAGAGGTAGTACATAAGTCATCGATGGGAATGGGACTAAAGCCCTTGGAGTAAGTTTGTACAATGGAAAACCTATCCTAGAAGATTGGAGATCCCATAATCTAGGCTCAATATGACCACCTAACTGTACGAGCTAAGGTCACTGTGGGGGAGTACCTCAATTTACAAAAGGGAGTTACAAACTTCCTAGTCCATTCCTACATGAAATCAGTGATATCAAGAGAGGTTAAGCATATGGCTTTTAATGATTGTAAATCACCTATGTTAAAGAGAAGTGGGGTCGCTTCGAATGGAATCGGGGGCACAATTCCTAGAGCTCTCGCAGAACCAGGATGGTGTTCCATGACCATAACGGACACAACTATAAGGGGTTAGCCAGACCAGGAAGAGTAATGCGTGATGTGTAATAACGTCTACGTAAAAAGGGGTTGGTTCAAGGACATCGCGTCTACTAATCGCTAGGAGACTAAGTATGTGACAACCCGTAACTTCAAGGTTTAAACCGTTTATTTTGTTTTTATTAATCGAATCATACGCCCGTACTATTTGAGGAATTAATTATATTCTCACCATATTAATATTTTATTTATATCGCGTTGAACCGATTCGAACTGTTTGAACCAACATGTCTCGTTTGTCGACCCAACTCGCTCGCGTAACTAGACGCTTCTTGAGGTCCAAACACCTCCTCTTACGTCCTTAAATTAATGTCACCCAATGTGCATTATGAATCCTTCCACCAAATATTAATTCTCTGGTCCAACAAAGGCTCCTGATCTACTAATTCGGTTCAGCCAATTTGGTATTTATTAATTTTCCATATTATGTGTACCATTGGAAATATGAGTTTAATTGTTTAAATGCACCATACTAAAATTTCCGTTACTGCATATCCTTTATATCTCTTTTTAGTGCATGACAATTATAAAGATTACAACTTTCCACCCAAGCCCACACCCCACATATTTGCGTTAATTATAAGCAGCCCAACCCCACAAGCCATCCAAACCGCCACCAACCCATATATCTTTATAGATCACTTTTATTCGCAGCCAACTCCTTTACTATATAACCCTAACCTGCGACACACCTCTGCTCCAGGATTTTTTCTTCTCCTTTCCTCTGTGATCAACGAACGAGTCTAAGAAACCCAAGTATCGACTTCTAGGCAGCTTGAATCAAGCCACTCAATCGCTGGGTAACTAATCTTTGCACCTATGTTAGGATATAAGTGTTCATACATACTTTTAGATGATTCAATCAGGAGTAATATGGCTGCATTTATTTGTTATGCCTAGCTCTAGTGATTATATATGTGTTTTCGGTTGTAAACACCTTGTAACTTGGCTGCGTTCTGAATGCTATAAATTGTTCATGCATGATTTCCTTTTTACGGCTGCGTAATTTTGTAGTTATGGATGATTCTTGATGTTTGAGCATGTTAAAACTAAGATAAATGACTAATAACCTGCTGGGATTAATGCTTAGGGGTCGTGGGTTCGCTAGATAGTCGTTTGCGGGATCGGTAACAAAAACGGTAATCTGTCCAACAGTTACAGCCGACTTTAATCGGCTGTAACCGGGTCAAATTTTATCAAAAATTGTTGTTTCTTTTGTCCATGATTAACTACCAGGAAATACCTTTTAAACCCAACTGGAATCGCATTTTTTTGACGTCGTTTGATATTTTTAAAGGGCCAAATAAGTTCAGTAACTAAAGTTGTGAAAATCCTGAAATTTAGTTAGTCGTTTATCGAGTTGGATTTTAAAATCAGTAGGGAGTTGAGTCATGAATTTTGTACAACAACTAGGTATGGAAATTTCCGGGCAACTCCAACTGGAATTTTGTTAATTGGACAATCGGTGATTTATAAATAAATTCTTCCGTGGACTGCAGTCAGAAGGTGACAAATCTGACTGCAGCCTAGTGTATTAATATTTATGGTTAATTGGTAAAGATTTAGGACTTGGAAAATTTATGTAAATTTCTATATTATAAATTTCACCTACTGTAAAAATATTGGAATTTTTGGAACGTTGGAACTAATTTAAAAAAATCCTAGAAAACAGCTGAATTATGAGTGTTAAGCTGAAATTTGATAACTTGTGATTGTGTGCACCAAATTGTGGAATGGATTGGTTTATGTTTATGATAAGTTGTTTTGATCACTAGGTTCACATGAGGATACTTGCATGCATGTTTGAGTGTTAGATATGTTGTTTGTGTGTATCACTTTGTGCGTAAATTAAGTGTAGAATTTGTATTGGTGTGTTCACACACTGACGTGAAATCAATTGGTTTGTTAGGACGCAATTAGCGGTCCCATCCTTTACAACTTCTTTGCTACACTAACCGAGCAACAAAAGGTGAGTTCACGACCCCTATATTTTAAGGTTTTTAAATACACATGGGGAGAAAACATGTACGCTTTACGGTAAACTTATTCTTTAACGTTATTGTTGAATAACGTCGCATAATTTGATAAAGTAGTTTATGTTATACGGTTATGGTCACTAAGTAGCATCTTATCACGGAAAGTCCTCACAAACTCTCGGACCATTAGTATTGGTATAATAGTAGGGAATTTTGAGTAGTACTACTGGGCCCGACAAGCCCCATCCGAGCTAGTCGCGCTAGCCGACCGGGTATGGTCAACGGGTGAATAATTCGGCCTAACTTCGCCATGGTCAGTGATAGGCCTGGCAACACGGAGGCACAACAGTCAGCTTCGATCGCGAACACTTACGTGACATAACTTTAGGCTAGCTACCTATATATGTTAACATTGAACTTAATTACGAATCAACTTAATATTCCGGGTTTGGAATATTGGAAACAACAACTTAATATTCCGGGTTTGGAATATTGGAAGAATCAACTTAATATTCCGGGTTGGAATATTGGAAGCAACAACTTAATATTCCGGGTTTGGAATATTGGAAGCAACAACTTATTATTCCGGGTTGGAATAATGGAACCAATTCGTTATCCCGGGTTAGGGATAACGGAGAAAACAAACTATAACCGAACAAACGAATTTATGAAAACCTGTGAACTCACTCATCTTTAATGTTGACACTTGTTTCTTTACATGTTTCTCAGGACGCTAGGAGCTCTAGGTGCACGCACATGCATTGAACAAGACATCTTTTATCGAGTCTTATTTATAAATATTGTTTTGGGGTTTTTCATTTGTTTTGGCGTTTGTGTTGGCGCCCGCTTCACTATTTATTTTATGCTTCCGCTCAACTTTAAAAACTAATGCTCTGCTAAATATTGGTAATTAATTTAGACAATATAAAATCTACAACAAATGATTTTGGAAAACGTATTATCAAATCATATAGAGTCGTTCGACGTACTAGTGTTTCAGATTCTGGTTTGTTCACACGCCTCGCGGTAAAACTCCAAAAGTGGAAATTGAGGGTGTGACAGATTGGTATCAGAGCCACTAGCTATAGAGAACCAGGTTTGCATTAGAAGTAGACCTAAACTATAGCTGAATTCACGACACTAGACTTAGTTTGGCACCAAACTGTTATATCTTGTTATGTTATGTACCACAACTATGTTATGTGAAATATGACTGCATAATTGAAATGAATGCAACTCGTAACTAACTACACAACCTAAAGGCAATGTCATCATCATCCTCATCATCATCCGACAAACTTACGCAACCAAGGGCGCCAGGAAAGGCACCTATGGTGGAACCGTTACCATCTTATGGCGTGGAAACGCGCTCAGCTGCGAGGAAAAGGCTCGCTCTGGGGGAGGAGTCGTCATCACGCCCAACCATCGCTGTGCCGGTCAAACCGGTTAACCCTGTAGAAGTAGGAATTGACCTACTTAGAATCATGATACATAAACAACAAGCACAGTTAGAAAGAATGCAGGAAACCATCCTAGCACAAGGATGGATGATCCGACAACTGACAGGTAAAACCGACTCGCTCGAGGAGGAGCATCATACGAGTAAGATAGCTCGTAACACCTTAGCCAGAGATATGTGTGCTGAGCAGATAAGAGCCGACTGGCACAAGGACAGAGTCCTGGAAAATAGTTGGAACATTCAGGAGCTACAGCAAAATCAAGCACCTGCACCAGCACCGGCCCCTCCAGTACCGGTAGAGGAGGATCCAGAGAAGGATCCAGGGGAGGAAGACCCAACTGTGGAAGCTGGAAACGCCGCGGAGGATGACGGCAACGATAGCGATTTGGGGGATGGAGACGTAGAAGACTGACACGTCTAGCTTATTTTATTTACTTTCCCTCAGTCTATTTATTTTCTACTTAGATCTAAAATGGCAACAGGACGTCGCGGAAATCTTAACTTGACGCCCGAAGAGCTAGCTGCCATGATTCAAGAGCACGTGAACGCAGCTTTAGCGGGTGTTCAGAACCAACCAGCAGCAGGAGGGGGGCATTAACCCCTACAAGATGTTCCTCGACGCGAAACCAAGCAAATTCTCGGGGGCGGAAGGACCCATTGGACTGGTCCGCTGGATCGAAAAATCTGAATCCGTTTTTGAAATGTGCAACTGTCTAGAGGCCAACAAGGTCAAGTACGCAGCCTCAACACTGGAAGATGGGGCACTGACATGGTGGAATGCACAGGCCCAAACGCGTGGACTTATTGCTGCCAATGCAATGGCCTAGGCCGAGTTCAAGGCCCTAATCAAAGAGGAGTACTGTCCACGAGACATAGTGCAACAGTTGGAGCAAGCCTCATGGAACCACAAGATGGTGGGATCTGAAATTGAAGCTTACACCGCAAAACATCATGACTTGGCATTTCTGTGTCCCGATTTGGCCAACACTGTGGAGAAAAGACTCGAGTTCTATCTTGGGGGTCTGGTTCCGGAGATTCAGGGTATGGTAACGGCTAGTAACCCTGCAACTGAACATCAAGCAATCCGACTGGCTCACAAACTCACCGATAAGGCGGTGGATCAAAAGAAGTTGCCAGCACGGGGTACAACTGAAGTTGCCCCTGATAACAAAAGAAAGTTTGAAGACTCGTCTGCTCGACAGTCTTCGTCATCTCAGCCACAACAGGGGAGCCGGAAACGGTTCAATCATTACAACAGCCACAGGGGTCACCAAAATCAACCCGTCAACAACAACAACAACCAGAATGCAGGCGGCTATGCAGGTCGAAAGCCGCAGTGCAACCGCTGTAATCTTCATCATAACGGCCCTTGTGCCGGAAATCGCTGCCAACGATGTGGCAAGGTGGGACATGCGGCAAAGGATTGTCGTGGGGAAATCATGTCCCGACAAAATCAAAATCAACCCCAGGGTCAGCAGCAGGGTATTAACCGGGGATGCTATCAGTGTGGTAGCACTGCCCACTTCAGAAGAGACTGCCCACAGCTGCGTAACAACCACAACCACAATAACCACAACAACAACAATAACAACAACAACAATGGAAACGGTGGCACAGGAGGTGCTAAAGGTCGCGCATTTACATTGGGCCGCGGAGAGGCCAGAAACGACTCGAACGTGGTCACCGGTAAGTTTCCCCTTAATGAACATTTTGCTACTGTGCTTTTTGATACGGGTGCGGATAGGAGCTTTATATCTGAGTCTTTTAGGAATAACCTAAATCTCACGCCTAAACCATTAGAGACCCCTTATGTTATAGAATTAGCCGATGGTAATTCTGTAGATGTGACCCATATAGTATCCGGCTGTCAACTCAAACTCGCGGGTCACACTTTTACCATTGATCTGATGATAACTACCCTGGGTAGTTTTGACGTGGTAGTCGGAATGGACTGGCTATCCGACATCCGGGCTGAAGTTCTCTGCTTCGAAAAATCTATCCGTATTCCGCTCTCTAACGACGAAATCCTGACGGTACAAGGCGATAAGGCAAGCGCCGTCACCAACATCATCTCATACATGCAAGCGCAGAAGTATCTTCGGAGAAAGAACTCCTTCGCTTTACTCGCACTGATTACCGAACAGCCTAAGGACGAGAAACGCATAGAAGACATCCCTGTCGTCCGTGAATTTTCCGATGTATTCCCAGAAGAACTACCTGGTCTTCCACCCCATCGACAATTGGAGTTTGAAATCGAATTGGCGAACAATGCGACTCCTATCGCCAAGGCTCCATACCGCCTAGCTCCAGCCGAGCTGCAGGAGCTGTCTACTCAACTTCAGGAGCTATTAGAAAAGGGATTTATCCGACCAAGCGTTTCGCCATGGGGAGCTCCAGTCCTTTTTGTCAAGAAGAAGGACGGGACTTTCCGCATGTGCATCGACTACAGGGAACTCAACAAGGTTACAGTCAAGAACCGATACCCGTTACCTCGCATCGACGATCTCTTCGACCAACTTCAAGGGTCAAGTTACTACTCTAAGATTGATTTACGGTCCGGTTACCACCAGCTACGCGTCAGGGAGGAGGATATTGCTAAGATGGCATTTCGTACTCGGTATGGCCATTATGAGTTATTGGTCATGCCCTTCGGTCTCACCAACGCACCTGCGGTGTTCATGGACCTCATGAACCGCGTGTGCAAACCATACCTCGACAAGTTTATCATTGTGTTCATCGATGACATACTCATCTACTCCAAGAGTGAAGAAGAACATGCTGAACATCTACGATTACTGTTAGGATTACTCCAACAGGAAAAGCTATATGCCAAGCTTTCGAAGTGTGATTTCTGGATTTGGGAAGTTCAGTTTCTCGGGCATATCGTGAATGAAAAGGGTATCCACGTAGACCCTGCCAAGATTGAAGCCATCAAAAAACTGGGAAGCACCTAAGACACCGACGGAGATCCGCCAATTTTTGTGATTGGCTGGTTACTACAGACGTTTCATCGAGGGGTTTTCAAAGATCGCACAACCGCTTACTACCCTCACCCAGAAAGGCATCAAGTATGCTTGGGGCGACAAGCAAGAAGCAGCATTTCAATTGCTGAAACAGAAACTTTGCAGTGTACCCATTCTGTCCTTGCCGGAAGGGACAGATGACTTTGTAGTATATTGTGATGCTTCCATTCAGGGATTGGGATGCGTACTCATGCAACGCAATAAGGTCATCGCGTATGCGTCGCGACAACTGAAGGTTCACGAGAAAAACTACACGACGCATGACCTGGAATTGGGAGCAGTAGTGTTTGCACTTAAGATTTGGAGACACTACCTCTATGGAACGAAGTGCACAATCTTTACGGACCACAAGAGCCTCCAACACATCTTTGATCAGAAGGAGTTGAACATGCGACAGCGTCGCTGGGTCGAACTCTTGAACGATTATGAGTGTGCCATTCGGTATCACCCGGGTAAAGCTAACGTGGTAGCTGATGCCCTCAGTAGGAAGGAACACTTGAAACCACGTCGTGTACGAGCATTACAACTCACTATTCATTCGGGGCTACCCGAACAAATACGCGACGCCCAGTTAGAAGCAGTTAAGGAGGAAAACATCAAAGCCGAATCGGTGGGAAAAAAATGGAACGCGATTGGGAAGTAAAACCCAATGGAGCCCGGTATTTCATGAATCGCATATGGGTACCTCTCTACGGAAACCTCAGAGAGCTAGGCATGGATGAAGCTCACAAATCCCGATACTCTGTCTATCCGGGTTCGGATAAGATGTATCAAGACCTTAAAGCTGCGTATTGGTGGCCCAACATGAAAGCCGATATAGCCACCTACGTGAGTAAATGTTTGACTTGTGCAAAGGTCAAGGTGGAGTATCAAAAGCCATCGGGGCTACTCCAACAACCTGAGATCCCAGTGTGGAAATGGGATCAGATCTCAATGGATTTCATCACTAAACTCCCGCGAACTTTGGGTGGTTGCGATACCATCTGGGTAATCGTGGATCGTTTAACTAAGTCCGCACACTTCCTAGCTATTAAAGAAACAGATAAGATGGAGAAGTTGACTCGCATCTACATTAAGGAAGTAGTTTCTCGGCACGGAGTGCCAACATCCATCATCTCAGACAGAGATGCTCGCTTCACGTCCAACTTCTGGCGGTCACTTCAGAAAGCGTTGGGAACCCGCCTGGATATGAGCATAGCTTATCACCCTCAGACTGGTGGTCAAAGTGAAAGGACCATACAAACCTTGGAAGACATGCTTAGGGCATGCGTAGTAGACTTCGGAAATAGTTGGGAAATCCACCTGCCTCTAGTAGAATTCTCATATAACAATAGTTATCATACGAGTATTTCGGCAGCACCGTTTGAGGCATTATACGGTCGTAAATGTAGATCACCGGTCTGCTGGGCAGAAGTCGGTGACAGTCAACTCACAGGCCCTGAGTTAATACTTGAGGCTACCGAAAAGATTGTACAAATCAGAAACCGCATGGCGGCGGCACGAGATCGACAGAAAAGCTACGCTGATCAACGACGCAAACCGCTTGAATTTCAAGTTGGCGATCGCGTTCTACTAAAGGTGGCACCCTGGAAGGGTGTAATCCGTTTTGGAAAACGGGGCAAACTAAACCCACGATACGTAGGTCCGTTTGTAATCTTGAAACGTATTGGACCCGTAGCTTATCAATTAGACCTTCCTGCCGAACTCAGTGGAGTTCACAACGTATTTCACGTGTCAAATCTGAAGAAGTGTCTATCAGATGAAACTCTAGTTATTCCATTGGATGAGATCCAAGTGGATGAACAACTGCACGTTGTGGAACAGCCTATCGAGATCATCATTCGTGAGATCAAGACTCGAAGGCACAGCAAAATTCCGATCGTTAAGGTTCGTTGGGACTCTAAGCGTGGACCGGAGTTCACGTGGGAAAGAGAGGACCAAATGAAAAGCAAATACCCACACCTCTTCGCAACTGAGCAGCAAACTAACGATACCAGTAACTAAATTTTCGGGACGAAAATTCTTTCAACATGGGATGATGTGACAACCTGGAAATTTCTCATACCTTCGTGTACTATTGTTAACTAAATTCTTGTGCATGACACTTGGAAATCTTTGTGTATGGCACTTGGGAACTTCTTGTAACGTTGCGTACCATCATTAACGAACTAACTCTTTGTGAGTGGCACTCTAAACATGTACGCTACATTCTAAACCGCGTTTACTCAAATTTCGGGACGAAATTCCCATTCAACTTGGGGATGATGTGGTACCCGAGGAAAATATACAATCATCTTAACTCGTCTTTCACTCTCCTGTGTCTAGTTATCAAATTTCGGGACGAAATTTCTTTCAACTTGGGGATGATGTGACAACCCGTAACTTCAAGGTTTAAACCGTTTATTTTGTTTTTATTAATCGAATCATATGCCCGTACTATTGGAGGAATTAATTATATTCTCACCATATTAATATTTTATTTATATCGCGTTGAACCGATTCGAACTGTTTGAACCAACATGTCTCGTTTGTCGACCCAACTCGCTCGCGTAACTAGACGCTTCTTGAGGTCCAAACACCTCCTCTTACGTCCTTAAATTAATGTCACCCAATGTGCATTATGAATCCTTCCACCAAATATTAATTCTCTGGTCCAACAAAGGCTCCTGATCTACTAATTCGGTTCAGCCAATTTGGTATTTATTAATTTTCCATATTATGTGTACCATGTGAAATATGAGTTTAATTGTTTAAATGCACCATACTAAAATTTTCATTACTGCATATCCTTTATATCTCTTTTTAGTGCATGACAATTATAAAGATTACAACTTTCCACCCAAGCCCACACCCCACATATTTGCGTTAATTATAAGCAGCCCAACCCCACCAGCCATCCAAACCGCCACCAACCCATATATCTTTATAGATCACTTTTATTCGCAGCCAACTCCTTTACTATATAACCCTAACCTGCGACACACCTCTGCTCCAGGATTTTTTCTTCTCCTTTCCTCTGTGATCAACGAACGAGTCTAAGAAACCCAAGTATCGACTTCTAGGCAGCTTGAATCAAGCCACTCAATCGCTGGGTAACTAATCTTTGCACCTATGTTAGGATATAAGTGTTCATACATACTTTTAGATGATTCAATCAGGAGTAATATGGCTGCATTTATTTGTTATGCCTAGCTCTAGTGATTATATATGTGTTTTCGGTTGTAAACACCTTGTAACTTGGCTGCGTTCTGAATGCTATCGCTGGGTAACTAATCTTTGCACCTATGTTAGGATATAAGTGTTCATACATACTTTTAGATGATTCAATCAGGAGTAATATGGCTGCATTTATTTGTTATGCCTAGCTCTAGTGATTATATATGTGTTTTCGGTTGTAAACACCTTGTAACTTGGCTGCGTTCTGAATGCTATAAATTGTTCATGCATGATTTCCTTTTTACGGCTGCGTAATTTTGTAGTTATGGATGATTCTTATGTTTGAGCATGTTAAAACTGAGATAAATGACTAATAACCTGCTGGGATTAATGCTTAGGGGTCGTGGGTTCGCTAGATAGTCGTTTGCGGGATCGGTAACAAAAACGGTAATCTGTCCAACAGTTACAGCCGACTTTAATCGGCTGTAACCGGGTCAAATTTTATCAAAAATTGTTGTTTCTTTTGTCCATGATTAACTACCAGGAAATACCTTTTAAACCCAACTGGAATCGCATTTTTTTGACGTCGTTTGATATTTTTAAAGGGCCAAATAAGTTCAGTAACTAAAGTTGTGAAAATCCTGAAATTTAGTTAGTCGTTTATCGAGTTGGATTTTAAAATCAGTAGGGAGTTGAGTCATGAATTTTGTACAGCAACTAGGTATGGAAATTTCCGGGCAACTCCAACTGGAATTTTGTTAATTGGACAATCGGTGATTTTAAATAAATTCTTCCGTGGACTGCAGTCAGAAGGTGACAAATCTGACTGCAGCCTAGTGTATTAATATTTATGGTTAATTGGTAAAGATTTAGGACTTGGAAAATTTATGTAAATTTCTATATTATAAATTTCACCTACTGTAAAAATATTGGAATTTTGGAACGTTGGAACTAATTTAAAAAAATCCTAGAAAACAGCTGAATTATGAGTGTTAAGCTGAAATTTGATAACTTGTGATTGTGTGCACCAAATTGTGGAATGGATTGGTTTATGTTTATGATAAGTTGTTTTGATCACTAGGTTCACATGAGGATACTTGCATGCATGTTTGAGTGTTAGATATGTTGTTTGTGTGTATCACTTTGTGCGTAAATTAAGTGTAGAATTTGTATTGGTGTGTTCACACACGACTGAACGTGTTGACGCAATTAGCGGTCCCATCCTTTACAACTTCTTTGCTACACTAACCGAGCAACAAAAGGTGAGTTCACGACCCCTATATTTTAAGGTTTTTAAATACACATGGGGAGAAAACATGTACGCTTTACGGTAAACTTATTCTTTAACGTTATTGTTGAATAACGTCGCATAATTTGATAAAGTAGTTTATGTTATACGGTTATGGTCACTAAGTAGCATCTTATCACGGAAAGTCCTCACAAACTCTCGGACCATTAGTATTGGTATAATAGCAGGGAATTTTGAGTAGTACTACTGGGCCCGACAAGCCCCATCCGAGCTAGTCGCGCTAGCCGACCGGGTATGGTCAACGGGTGAATAATTCGGCCTAACTTCGCCATGGTCAGTGATAGGCCTGGCAACACGGAGGCACAACAGTCAGCTTCGATCGCGAACACTTACGTGACATAACTTTAGGCTAGCTACCTATATATGTTAACATTGAACTTAATTACGAATCAACTTAATATTCCGGGTTTGGAATATTGGAAACAACAACTTAATATTCCGGGTTTGGAATATTGGAAGAATCAACTTAATATTCCGGGTTGGAATATTGGAAGCAACAACTTAATATTCCGGGTTTGGAATATTGGAAGCAACAACTTATTATTCTGGTTGGAATAATGGAACCAATACGTTATCCCGGGTTAGGGATAACGGAGAAAACAAACTATAACCGAACAAACGAATTTATGAAAACCTGTGAACTCACTCATCTTTAATGTTGACACTTGTTTCTTTACATGTTTCTCAGGACGCTAGGAGCTCTAGGTGCATGCACATGCATTGAACAAGACATCTTTTATCGAGTCTTATTTATAAATATTGTTTTGGGTTTTTCATTTGTTTTGGCGTTTGTGTTGGCGCCCGCTTCACTATTTATTTTATGCTTTCGCTCAACTTTAAAAACTAATGCTCTGCTAAATATTGGTAATTAATTTAGACAATATAAAATCTACAACAAATGATTTTGGAAAACGTATTACCAAATCATATAGAGTCGTTCGACGTACTAGTGTTTCAGATTCTGGTTTGTTCACACGCCTCGCGGTAAAACTCCGCAAGTGGAAATTGAGGGCGTGACATAGTATACGTCACAAAGGAGGGTTCAAAGGGAAACCTACCTATCCTGCATTACTTGACCGCTGAAATTTTATCGTGACACTTGAGTGTGTGGGATGATCTCCATTCATGTGGAGGATTGTTGGAAATTAATGAAAAATAATATTATATTAATAATTAATATAATAATTATTTAGTGATTAAAGCAATTGAATGAGAGATCATAAGCTTTAATTATGTGTTGGAACCTTAATGTGTGGGGAATTGTGCTTGTCCACATTGGTGGAGAGATAAATCTTTTGTAGATTTATAATTAGAATTCTCTACACGAATGTATTCTTGTGTGACAACTCACACCCAGTGGCAGCCAGGAGGGTGCGAAGCACCCGACACGCGCCCGCGCCCGGGCACGGGACTGGGACGAGGGCGATGGGCGCAATGTGGCGCTTTGATGGCGCACTTCGCATCGCCGCGAGCCTCTTGGAGCCGCCTTTAGTATTTTTTAGATGGGCCTTGGTGTGGTCAGCTAGAGACGTTTCAAGTTCCTAACTGACAAGTGATTAAGTCTCAGAATTCATTGTGTAATTGAATTCTAGAGGTTATTTTTATTGAATTATGTATTCAGTAGGGACTTATCACTTCAAATTCTGTTCAGTTGTTATATACAAAGTTTTGTGCTTTGTTTTGGATACCAGAACTCAGAAATCGTATGGTTGATACAAGCCGCATCTCTGGTGGGTCCTTCACGCGCACTTGATAGCATCCGAGATTCGAGTATTCATCATCTTGAGTCTTGAAAAATACTCCTTGACTGCAAAACAAAGAGCACACTAAAATGTTGACGATTTTGGTTGCGGCAGTGTTCAACATGCTTTCCTTAAAACAGATTTTGCGCCTTTACTAAAGACGACGCGACTGTTTCCCAGGGTACAACAGCCGAAGCAGTATGTACTGCCGAAGATGGCTCACGCGCCCGAGGTTACACTGCGTAATGGTAGTGTTTGAACTTATGAAACAAATAAGGATGTGATGGTGGTGGAAAACAAGTAGAGAGTACTCCTCTCTCTAGTTGGTCTTCAAGTGTTCATCCTCCTTCTAGTATATTTCATGTCTCAAGCAATACAATATTCTTATAGTCACTAAAGGAAGCACAAGGCCTACTAATTGTACAAGAGTTAAGGATTAGTGAAAGGTTTCACTTAATTAGTCACTTAACTAAAGACTTAAAAACTCTAATAAAACTAACTAAATGTCATCAAGAAGCTCCACTCAAGAGTTTCTCTTTTATTCATCACATGAAGATTCTAATTAGTATTTATAATTTCACTAAATTATAAATATATTAAATATCCATTCACCAAATTTCCAACAATCACCCATATGAATGGAGATCTTTCAAGACACAGAAAATTTCCAATGGAACCTCCACAGTTGAGTTTTGCATACGATAGGTAGGTGTTACCCTTTGAACCTTCGTTCGTGAAATGCACTTAGTCCACTACCTCTGGGTAGATATTGATGTCTTTGAACTCACCTGCCGTTTGTGTAGACGACAATACACTTCACACAAGGCTCTCCTTAGCCGGGTCATCTCCTCATAGTCGTGTCCAATAATGGTCGTGGAACACTTTCCTGGTTCTGCGAGAGCTCTAGGAATTGTGCCCTCAATTCCATTCGAAGCGACCCCACTTCTCTCTAACATAGGTGATTCTCCTTAGATCATTAAAAGCATTGTGGTTATCGTGATTTATCCAAATCATTTGCCACATATTATGCTTAGCCTCACTTTGTGTCACTGAATATCATAGGAATAGACTAGGACGTATTTAAACACCCTTTTATACTATGGGGTTATGTATAACCATATATATACTAGCTTATGCATTTACGGTGACCACCCTTAGGCATATGAGTTAGTTGTCCTATTGAACTTGATCTTGGGATCTCCAGTCAACTAAGTTAGGTTTCCTTCACATACCCTTTTTTTCATAGGCTTTAGTCTCATTCCACAACTTGATCTCTAATAAACCCTCATGTTATTGGATCCATAACATTATCTTTGACTTTGTATAGTCACAACAAATAACTTTGCGTATTTGAGATCAGTTGTCATGATGTGTTCTTAACTCGAAAGTTAACATTGCCTATTGTCAACTTATAAGACTATAACCTTAATGGCCATCAGAATCTGGTTATAATATGTCTTTGTAATATATGGGTATCATTAAAGGCAAACACATCTCCATTATGCACTACAACCTTTGTGTCCTCCACTTAGTCGTCTGTTTGCAATGTTAGACTGGATTACAAAATCCTTATTGTCAAAATTTAATGGTACAAATGCAAGACACCCCCACATTTAAGTGTTATTGGATAACATCCACATGAGGTAATGAAAACCATTTCTACATACCGTTAAAGGGTTGTTTCTTAAATGGCTCCTCCCCCTATGGCGACATTTATACACATATGATTGAACAAGATCAACCTCATTGTATCAGTGAATTCAACTCATATTGCATTAGCTTACATAGGCTTCCGAGCTGACCAAAACAACACATGCCATTGTCATAAGTTTGTCACCAACTTAGAATAATTCTAATTTACCATCTAGAGTAAGCCTAGACAATGAGTTCTCCTCATTAGCTTTTCGAACAAGCTCTTCAAAAGTTACATGTCTTTTTCTTATAATGAATGAAAATTCTCCCTCAACTTTGTCTATACACAAATTCTTTTTGTGTTGATACACTTTTGAATGTTTAGAGTTAATTAGTCTCCGTCAAGAACCATAATTAACCAAGTACTAGTCTAGCATGCTTTAGATTACAATACTTTAGCATGTGAACGGAAAATGCATCACTCTGATTCTTCACAGCCCTAAGGATATCGTAATATCAGTTTGCAACATTCATCCCTTGTTAAGACAAAATAATAAGACTTATTCATAATTTTTCCATAAGTGATCACATCTATTGTCATTCATTAGGAAACATGTATATTTAGGATGCTCTCCTAAATGAAGGTAAAATCTCCATATAGTTATAACAATAATCAAGTGATAGACGCATCTTCGTATAGATGACTCGGAACAAATCTTGCAAGATTTATCAAAGGTATAGTATTTTACTTTCATATGTTAGAATTCACATTTGTGAATTTTTAATGACTTCTAACAAAGCATCTCGACGTGTATCTCTTTTGTGTCTTTTATTTCAATACACTCACTGCTTTCTTTCATTATTTTCTCGTGATGTGGTTACAAATTTGATGTCCCGTCTTAGACTTTTGGTCAAGGCAACAACTCTTAAGTTGTTTATGTCAAGTACCTTCATGTACTATCCGTTTTGACGTTATAATTATTTTCCACAAAATAATTTATAATCACAAACATTAGTGATTTATTTCTTTGTAAAAAATTGTATTTGTTATCCAAAGATATTGAACACAAAACAATAAAATACATTGGAAATTAAATCATAAGTGCCAAACACTTTTGAAATTTAAACGGAAGCATAGACGATATGTAGACGCTTTTATCTTCAACACTTTATATTTTGACCGAAATCATCTCAATGATATTGTCCCATGGCATGTCTTGAGGTATTCCCTCAATAAGACTCCATGCACTTGTAAGCACAAGTTCCCCATTTCATCTTGAAACTTTAAACTTGAACAATTCTGCTCAAAACAACACCAAGTTGTTATAAAGGCTACATTTAAGTAGTAAACTTGAATAATTAAATTTTTTCATAACAACACCAAGTTGTTTTCCACCAAATAATAAACGAGATTGTTACTTTGTTCAACAAATGCTACTTCTAGAAATAGTAGCAAACCATTTGAATTCTAAAACTATTCAAAATTTTGTTTTAAAAATCATTTTAAAATACTTCCTTAGTTTTGCAATGTACAATATTAATAATATCAATTAGACTTTATGATAGCATAAATCAAAACCCATAATATCAAACGGTTTTATATTGTTTAGTCTTACTACGCATGTACTAAACGTTTTCTAACACACATGTTGAAAAAAATGTTATAACGGGTGCATTATAGAATCGGACGTTTACATAAAACGTTTTCCAAGGATAAAGTTTATAAAATAAACAATTTCTCATCATTTTTAATGCATACATAGGCAATTAAATGTTTATATAAAACATTTCCATTCAATATGGCTTATACAATATACAATCTCTAACATTGTATTTGTGATACACATTTTCTAACACACGTGTTAGAAAATTTAAGTCATATATATATATATATATATAGGTAAGGTTCATGCGAGAACCACCTTTATTGCGAGAACCGCGAGAACCACCTTTATTGCAAAATAGAATCTAAAAAAAATAAAAAAGCACTCAATTTTTTTTACTATTTTTTTAGAGTTAAATGCTTGGTTGGTCCATGTGGTTTGCAAAAATTTCAACGTTGGTCCCAGTGGTTTACTATTTACACTCGTGGTACCAAAACTTGTAAAAAATGAACTCGCTTGGTCCCCTGCCCTAACTTCAGTTAAATAACTCTGTTAAAACACCCCACGTGCTTGGCACGTTAGGGCAATTTCGTCCATTCAGGGACCAACCAAGCATCTTCTTCAACACAGAAACAAAAGTAAAAGAAAAAGAGCAGCGAACTTTTTACTTTAGCGTGGTGTCACTCCCAATTCAACCGGCAACGCGCCGCTGCAAGCCGTCGCACGTAGCCCCTGTCTCACTAAGGCTGCTGGAACCCGCTGCTCTCACGCGTCTGAATGCAAGACGCCCACGCAGGATTATTGTCGGCCTTCTCATCCGACAACCTGCCACCATTTCCGATCACCGTCACCTACAAGCTTGTTATCAGGCGTCTCACGTCGTCTATAAATAGGGATGAGACTTAAACGTCGCAACCCACATCTCAACTCTCCATCTCTCTCTCTACTATGTTTCTTTAAATTTTCTGGTGACGAACAAAATTCCGGCAGCAAGCAAACCGACACCATAAAACCCAACATCGACGACACCCGTCATCATCTCCACCACGCACCACCTCTATCGACCACCGGAAGTACCACCGAAACCTCCAACCAAAGTTACGTGATTCTCTGGCCACACCAATTTCTCGTACCTGTGCATTTGTGCGACTAAGGTACCAAACTGAAACCCAATGATTAAGTTATGACTGTTTGTTTTATACATTTAGGTAGAGATTAATGCTTGGTTGGTCCCTGAATGGACGAAATTGCCCTTACGTACCAAGCACGTGGGGTGTTTTAACAGAGTTATTTAACTGAAGTTAGGGTAGGGGACCAAGCGAGTTCATTTTTTACAAGTTTTGGTACCACGAGTTAAATAGTAAACCACTGAGACCAACGCTGAAATTTTTGCAAACCAAAGGGACCAACCAAGCATTTAACTCTTTTTTTAAAATCGCTATATTTCTTACCCAAAAAAAAACCTTTTTTTTCTAGTAACAGTTATCCATGCACATGTGCATATGTATCATAACTTCGACAAATTCCGTAATAGATTATTAGTAGTAGACAAGTGCACTTTAATTTACGATACCATCTGTAATACACTACTTTTTACATTACCAATATTCAAAATGCACATGTGCATCATTTTGTATAACCATTATATAACGTGTTTTGGTACAAAAAGTTTGTGTTTTTGAATGATGAAGTAGGCCCATATACATGTTTTTTGGTTAGTTATATCTAGTGGTTGATGATTTGGTTATAGTTGTCACTTCATGATGTAATATATTGATTGGATGGTATAAATGGTGATGATATACATGTAATAAAGTGAAAATATTGGTATTGGTATTATTATAGATGGTAGGAGGTAATGGTATTGTATTATGGATGGTAAGAGGTAATGGAAGTGTATAAGGGATGGTAAGATAGATGAAAGAAAAAAATGTATTCAAAGTAGTGTACCAAACACCTTATATCATGTTGATACATATAGATGCACATGTGCATTTATAATATTGGTAACGTAAAAAGTAGTGTATTACAAATGAGTAGTGTAAATGAAAGTAAAATTGTCTAATATTTGTAACGTATCACGAAATTTGTCAAAGAAATGATACATATGCACATGTGCATGGTAGTGTATTATGGATGAAATAATAAATTAAAGAGAAAGTGTATTCAAAGTAGTGTACCAAAACGCCATATTTTATGTTGATACATATAGATGCACATGTGCATTTCTAATTTTGGTAACGTAAACATTAGTGTATTACACGTGGTAGTGTAAACGAAAGTACTATTATCCAATGTTTATAATGTATTACGGAATTTGTCAAAGAAATGATAAAAATGCACACATGTGCATGGATAACTGTTACTCAATTTTTTTTGTTGACTAAATATAACGATTTTTTCAAAAGAAATATTAAAAAAATAAAAAAAAGGGGTGTTTTTTAGATTTTTTTAGGTATTACTATTTGTGTTTACACTGGTTCTCGCGGTTCTCACAATAAAGGGTGGTTGCTAACGGATTCTTATCCTATATATATATATAAATATACATATATATATATATATATATTTATACTATATAATATACATATCCAGGGACGACTTAAGGTAATTTACCATTTTCTTAAATCACCCTTAATGCATAACGTGCAAGTCTTTTAAGCACATGAAAAAATAAAAAAATAATTACCTTTCCAAAAACACCCTTTTGGGTGGCCAACCCGCTCATTCCATACACTAGGTAACAATTCACATTTCAAAATTCAAACTTGCCTTATCTCTTCCTTCTCTTTAGCTTTCTCTCTCTCTCTCTCTCTCAAATTCCATGAGAATCAGATCTAGATCTGCCCCCCCTCTCTCTCTCTCTCTCGATTCACCCTGAAATCAAAGAAGAAAAACATCAATTTGTTCGCCGAAGCTGATTCACAGTAAGATTTTTAGGGGTTTTTATCTCTATCTTTGGTTAATTAACCTCCATGATTCACATGTTTGATTCAGGTCGAGTTGGAGTGAGTTTTCGGGCCATAGAAACTAACATGGCGTCGAGAAGATTTCCGGCGAGACGATTAGGGTTCTGGTGAGCCCTTTCACTGCAAGACTGCCATCTCTGCAAAAAAAGGTAACAATCAATGCTGTGAAGATTTCCGGCGACACGATTAGTGATGGTCGTTGAAGACGAAGCAGCAAGGATTAAGGTGGTTTTCTGGTGGTTCACCGTGGTTGTTGACCTTCCCAACGACTGAGGTTGTTGGCGACGACGACCTAGGTTTCATACTTGTCGGCTGCAGCGACTTAAGGGTTTTTAGGTTAGATCGGACGGCGGTTGGAGTTTCAGATGCGATCCTGGTCAAATTAGGGTTCCGGTGAATTCTGGCAACCCTGAGGTAAGCTCTAACACCTTGGGTCATTTGCCCAATAACATATCCTAACTCTGTCAACGGTGGATTATTCGTTGTTATTTGACCTCAGGTGAGTTTAGGCCATCTATGGTTACTCTGACAGTGGTGGTGACCAATTCTTGCAACGGCTCCGGCAGCACCCTCGGTGACAATGGTGGCTGTTATATAACAATTATTAAATTTATGAAAGTCCACCTTCATACGAAGCTGTATATTCTGATTGTAACAATATTTTTGAAGCAAATTGTTGGAGAAGCTGGGGTTCATATTTTCTACATAGCAGGTTCTGTGTTTGAGGAAATGTAAGTATTATTTTACTCCATATTTTTT
This sequence comes from Scalesia atractyloides, assembly GCA_947069175.1. Classification (NCBI taxonomy): domain Eukaryota; kingdom Viridiplantae; phylum Streptophyta; class Magnoliopsida; order Asterales; family Asteraceae; genus Scalesia; species Scalesia atractyloides. The sequence goes on along the minus strand of CAMTDV010000016.1, from coordinate 53,069,479 downwards.
TTATTTGTTAGCTGAACTGAGTTCTTCAAGAAGGAGCTGTGCTCACGATATGTTTTTAACTTTCAATAATCTTTATGACTTTTGTTCATGGAGGAGGATCCCCTTAGAGTAAAGGTAAACATATTGATGAAGACATAATGAGTTTTATATCATGAAGTGATATAAATATATTGCAAAAGTAAGTTATATCTTTAAGTGGATTGTAACTAATGAACATATGCTTTAGATGTTTGGAAAAACCGTAATATTCTTATATAATGTCATAATTTCATCAACGCAAGACTAATTTTTTTATATATATTCCAGGTTCTTGAGGAAGCAGAGCTAACTTGTATAGAGCTTTTGCATTTAAATATTATTGGAATGGTATTGACAACGAGGAAGATGATCTATGCTTTATCGTCTCTATAACTAAATACATATACATGCATATCCTGAAGTATTTATGCTTGAAAAATAAATAAATTGAATATGACAATTTGTACATTTGATGAAATGAAGTAAAGATATAAGTGGTTAATAGAGGAGATCTACTAATTTTAGTTGTTAAAGTGTATAATTTTGTTTCAGTTCATGCTAGATGGAGCAGAAGAAAAGGACTAAAGACTGATGACCTGAAAGTATAGTCAATGCCACCGTATGCCTTGATTTTGTTTAGATCAGTGCCGTGGGCCCTTTTTTGTTAGGTCTGTTGTTGACACTAGTGTCTTTTCAAATTTCAACTAGACATAGGGTTCCGGCAACACTCAAGGAGTTCGGGTGTCTGTTGTAAAAATTGCTGATGTATTTTTTGAAGTTGTTTGTGTAGTAAATCGCTGGTGTAGATAATTCGGTTTTAATGTTTGCTACTGACCAGATACTTAGTGCTGGTGGGAAGAGAGTGACCCCAGCCTTGGTTTTTTTAGTGTCAAGAACCACATTAGCGCTTACGGAGTTACAGGTATAGAGCGTGTATCTTGTTTTGTTATTTATTTATATTTAAATCCCTGAATGGTTCGATATTAATGCAGTTCTTATATGTTTGTAGGTAAGGGTGAATATACCAAATGGTGTACTGGTTGGCATACTGGTGACATTGAGGATACAATTGTGGCATGCAAACCCTATGTTAAGGTAATAAAATGTGAATAGCAATATTAAATGTTTTACAACCAAATACTTCTCATTAGCAGCAGTTGCCCGTATTGTAAGCATTTCTCAGGCTGCAAGTTTCGTTTTACTCAAGTTCCTAGCTTGAATCAAAATTTAATGAAGTGGTTGTGCCATCTATCTAAACATTGGCAAATACGTTTAATTTCTATGAAATATGCTGCTAATTACACGGGTCAAACTTGTAAAATAGGTTGGTTTAGGGGTGGTTTAGGTTGTTTCAAATGGTTTCAAGTGTTTGAAATTTCATAAATTTCTTTACTCTAAAATATATAAAAGTTATCGACGATGAAATGGTTTCAAGCTGGATCATAAATTCGACCCGTTAGTTAACTCAATTTTGCTGCGACTACAATTCATAAAATATATAGAAGTTATCGACAATGAAATTTAGAAGATTGTGCTCTGGGGTTGGACTGCTTAAACCTTTTCAGTTTCTTCACTATTGAGGTTTATCCGCTGCAGCGGGTGCGCTTCATTTAGTACGCTTCATTTATTGAGGTTTCAGTAAAGACCCCAGTTATGTGAAAATATCTTGAGGGATCCAAATGCTGATGCTGAAGTACATCTCCCTAATTATTTGATAAACAAGTCTTTCCTACATAAATGTGACAAAATACTATTTTTTAGATTTTATTAATACAAAGTAGAGCTGGCTAAATGGGCGGGCTTGTAATTAATCAAAACGGGTTTAGTAACAAAGACCTATCTTTGTACGCGTTGGTCAGGGTAACCATAATCATCATCTGTGAGTTCTTTTTCAAAAACTGGTGTGTAAAACATGAACTAATGTTTTTATATAATTATCTAGAAAGTTTATGTATTAAACATTCTCTTTGCACGACTTTTGACCTGTTTAATCGGTCAAAACCATCATCTTTAATAAAAAGTCATGGTTTCCAGGGTGGATTCGTAGAAAGGATCCATTTTATCGTCTAACATAAAAGATCCATTTAAATCTTACGCACCTATTGGCATATAAATTGTATTGTTGCTAATAATATGTACGAGGAAGGGGAAGATTCAGAGCCACCATGATTGCAATGACTTTTCTTAACTGAACTGGCCGAGGTATGTTTTTATTTCAGTTCTCACATGGCAATTTATGGACTTATGTATTCTGTTTGGTGTCACTTTTGACTGAAACAACCATAGTAGATGTTAAAATCATAGTTAGTTTTTATGTCAAATTGAATGTTGGGAAAAAATAGTTATGTTGGTATATTCGTTGATTATGTTTGTCAGTTTTTTACTGCCAAAAATTGTCCAGTAGTTGGGTGGAGCTACCTTCAGTCGCAGATTTCATTGAAGCCTTCGTGACGTGTATTGCATGAACGCTGCACATCTGTGCGTGCACTATAAAGGCAAGAAGCATCTATGGGTCAGGCAAGCTGAAGAGGATATGGCATATATGAAAAAAAATGAATAGGATTTTGAGGATGAAGATAATGAGGTTTGCAAGTTTTATACTACTCTTGTCGCTTTGTAGCGGTGGTAAGCATTTTATGACGTCAAACAACGATAGTGGTGTGCGGGAATATGATATGGATGGATTTCAGCTCGTGAATCATTTTCGTTTTCCCTGGCCAGTGAATGTGAGTTAGATTCTTATAAATACGACAATAATATAGAATGTTTAATGCATTTAAATACATTTCGTATGACTTTCAACCCGTTTGACCTACCTGTTTCCGTTTGGTTGCAGCATATATCTTGAGCCCGGATCGCAAACTCGTAGCTGTAGTTGGCGATCACCTTAACAGATGGCTTGTAGACTCTACAAGTGGAGAGGCAAATATATTATTTTAATTCTGCATTTGAATTTTGTATATTCTTTTTTAGACACTGACATGATTCTTGGTTACTTTGCTGCTCAGATATGTTTCTTGGCAGAGGGTTGCTATAGTGGAAGGCCACCTGGACTACTCGTTTGCATATGCATGGCACCCAGATGGCCAAATCTTTGCAACAGGCAATCAAGACAAGACGTGTAGGCTATGGGGTATAAGAAATCTTGCAACCCCGGTCTCGGTTCTTAAAGGCAACATGGTTGCGGTTCGATCGGTTCGTTTTTCATCAGACGGGCAGTTTTTGGTGGTTGCCGAAGCTGCAGATTTTGTTCATGTCTACAACGCCAAGCAAAACTATGAAAAACGGCAAGAGATTAATTTCTTTGGGGATATATCTGGTGTTTCTCTTAGTCCTGATGATGAAACGCTTTACATTGGCGTGTGGGATTGGACTTGTTCGAGCTTGCTACAGTTCAACAAACGACATTGGTATGGGTATCTTGATTCATTTGTTTGATAAAGTAAGTTGAGTTTTTTTGTTTCTGTTTGTTGGAAGAGACCAAGTATCATATAAGACTTCCGTGACATAAAGTGTGTACCGAAAATCTTTGAAGGTTAGAAAGACTTGTTGACTGTTAAATTATGTTTGGCTTATGCTGTCAGTGATGGCAACTATCTTCCAGGGCTTAGTCATCTTTTTGATGTCCCTAACTGAAAAAAAAAACACGGGCCGGAATCGCTTTATTTAGTTTTATTTTTCGTTCTAATGTTCTATAGTTTTTGAAAAAGCGGCCCATGTTTTGGTTCGTTCTAATGTTCATTTTTATACATCCTGTGATCAAATAAAAGGGTGTAAATGAATTATTTAAATCAATATGATAATATGATGAAAAGGATTAGTAATTTTGTTAATTTCTTTTACTTGGCATTTGGTATTATTTTTTGTTGAAAAAGTTGTATTCAAAGTAAAATACTTGTTTGGTGGCATAGGCTATACGAATGCCAATACTTCGATGAACCAAAGAGATTCCAATGGAACTATATTGGTAATGGTACTAGTATTCATTTTATTGTTTTCGATCAACGTAAAATACATTGTAATATCATTATGGGCAAATACAGACTTTATTTTACGGGTTTTCTCTTTTAGCTGTACTAATGAGTGTCAATACTGATGAATCAAACCGATATTTCCCTAATTCCCGCCTCGTTGAAGTGGGGAATCACATTATAATATTTTATTCTATGTACCTTTTTAAATAGGTTAGTTGGAGGTATCGTTGCATTTACGCTTCTATTTAAATTTTGTTAAAAATGGGTACGTTTGCCCCAAAGCGCGGGGAAACCCACTAAAGGATTAATAAACTAAGAAAACGAGTAGCGCGTTATAAACTTGTGCACCCGCCGCATCGCGCGGGTATAATGGAGAAGCACTAGGCTAATTGAGAAGCACTAGCCTAATTGAGAAACTTGAGAAACATTCTGGACCACATATTTTCTCTATGCTTTTTGTAATATACACATACGTATAGTTTAAAATTGACTAAAAACATATGTGTATAATTCAATATACATATATGTATATAGTGAATTTTAAACTATACGTATGTGTATATTACAAAAGCTTAGAGGTATCATTGCATTTACGCTTCTATTTAAATTTTGTTAAAAATGGGTACGTTTGCCCTAAAGCGCGGGGAAACCCACTAAAGGATTAATAAACTAAGATAACGAGTAGCGCGTTATAAACTTGTGCACTGGCCGCATCACGCGGGTATAATTGAGAAGCACTTGGCTAATTGAGAAACTTGAGAAACATTCTGGACCACACATTTTCTCTAAGCTTTTCGTAATATACACATACGTATAGTTTAAAATTGACTTTATACATATATAATTCAATATACATATATGTATATAGTGAATTTTAAACCATACGTATGTGTATATTACAAAAAGCTTAGAGAAATGTGTGGTCCAGAATGCTTCTTAAGTTTCTGAAATAGGGTGAACTTCTCTTAGGATCCCTACCCTATATATATATATATATATATATATATATATATATATATATATATTATATATATATATATATAAAACATGACCATTTTGATTTAGAAATCACAAATTAAAGTTGATGATAAATCCCACATAACTATACCATCACTTTATGGTGATTTAATTCTTGTATTCTTACTCTTGTAGTTTTCCAATCTCATCAAGTTAGGCACATAGCCTACTTTTAATACAAGAGACATGAGGTGGAGAAGAGTCTCACTTAATTAGAGATTTTATTAGAGACATAAACTCTAAAAAAAACTAATAAACTGACATAGAACTCTACTTAAGAGTTTAACTAGTCTAGTAAATAATTTTAATTTCATTAAATTCATATGAATAACAACACCATCACTTTTTGGTGATTTAATTCTTTAAGCCAATCAACTTCAATGTATAACCTTTTATTTCTAAACCATACAAAGCATAATATAAGTGTTTATATTCATTAAAATCAATCCTACAAGAAATTACTTATATAAAATGTTTACATAAAACATTTCAAAGCATTTGTATTTTAACCATTTTTAACAATCATGTTAAAATGTAAGAATTCTAACGCGTACGTTAGAAATATTAACATTTCCACAAAATGTTAATTCGATTTGCTATAAACACATATGTGGTTTAAATAAATAAGTCATTTCCAATACACACATTAGAAAATAAACTATTAAAAAAATTGCTTCCAAATTAATGCTTTCCATAAACGTTTCTAACACACATGTTAGAAGACAAATGATTACAAAAATCATTATAAGTCTTATTAGTTTATATAAAATAAACTTATTTTTAACGCTCATTATTTAAATTATATTATATAAATAATATGATCATTTCTAACAAGCATGTTAGAACATGAAACGTTTACAAAACGTATTGTTTATAAAAATAAAGTCGGTCTAACGCACAAGTTAGAGAATTTCACGTTTGCAAAAAACGTATGATTTATACTAATAAACCCGATCTAACACAAAAGTTAGAAAAATTAATGATTCCAAAATCGTTTCACAAACCAAATGTTTGAACCAAAACTATTTGTTTTGTACCATGATATAGAATTTAAGATTATATCTCAATCTCAATAATTCAAGCACAACAAGTTGTACTACATACATATTTCCCAAAAAAAATATTTTTAAGATCATAATCTCGGAAAAATATATATATTTTGTTTTTTTTTATTATAAATCTTTTAATGAACCCAAAATCCTTATAAATAACGTTTTAACATTGTAGCAACAATCTTACGTAATATGTTTTAAGTTTGTAGGAACCAGGTTCACTTTTTTTTAAACATAATTACAAATTATATAATAACGAGACTCTCGTTATTTGTAGGAAATATCATAGTACAATACCGGTTGCAATATCTAATAAAAAGAGTATAAAATTTATAATTATATATACCAATATTGATTCAAGCCGCATCTCTGGTACGTGGGTTCTTCATGCGCACTTGATAGCATCCTAGATTCGAGTATTCATCATTTTGAGTCTTGAAAAATACTCATTGACTGTAACAAAGAGCATGCTAAAATGTTGACGATTTTGGTTGAGCCACGTGTTCAACACGCTTCACTTAAAACAGATTTCACGGCTCTACTAAAGACGACGCGACTGTTTCCTAGGGTATAATAGCCGAAGCAGTATGTACTGCCGAAGATGGCTCACGCGCCTGAGGTTACACCAGGTAATTGTAGTGTTTGAACTTATGGAGCAAATAAGGATATGATGGTGGTGGAAAACAAGTAGAGAGTACTCCTCTCTAGTTGGTCTTCAAGTGTTCATCCTCCTAGTATATTTCATGTATCAAGCAATACTATATTCTTATAGTCACAAAAGGAAGCACAAGGCCTACTAATTGTACAAGAGTGAAGGATTAGTGAAATGTTTCACTTAATTAGTCACTTAATTAGAGAATTAAAAATTCTAATAAAACTAATTAAATGTCATCAAGAAGCTCTACTCAAGAGTTTCTCTTCTATTCACCACATGAAGATTCTATTAGTATTTATAATTTTATTAAATTATAAATATATTAAATTGCATTTACAAAATTTCCAACAGGTTTTTTTGTTATTATTATTGAACACATGCCAAGGAATGATCTTTTTTTATAATTTTCAATGAATATCTAATGTGTATTAAATATTACGTGCATGATTTGGAATTGGGTTGATGTATATGTTGGTATGACGTGTTATGAGCATGCATATGAGTTAATGCGTAAGTGGTATGATTGAGGATATAATAATCATATGTTTGGGGATAAAGGTTTATGTAACAAGGGTCACATGTTGGTAGGGCATAGACCTATCGTTTTGATCGTGAGAGGCAACATGTTGTCAACAGATACAATACAGCATTGCCCTTGAAGGTCGAGTCATTTAGACGGAAAGGGGGTGATGTTCATGGAAAGATTTTGCCATTAAGCATGCGATGCGGTTAAGGAATATGATCAATGTTTAAAAATGGGTTAAAGGATTTTAAATGTCTATATGGAGTTTGAGGAATATATCTGTATGGTATGATGAAATGTTCTAGACATTTGATAAATGTGTTATGGGTGTATGTTTCGACCAATATTCTTGATCATGACTATCAATCTCGGATATTTGATGGGTTAGATTCTTAACCTATTCTTTATTTTCAAATAATATATTTTTCACGTGTTGTTTATCTATTGCAGGCTTAACAATAAGAGACCAAATCCAAGCCTAATTTTTGCTTACTTAGTTGAAGCAAGTGACCGTTGGACTCAACGACCCGGATGTGATATCTGTGACGATCCGATCATGTAATGATTTCCGAATGATGTATCAATCAATAAAAGTTTATGTTTTATTTGTGAATTTTGTTTATTTATTATGATATTTGCACACATTCGACTTTTGCACGATTTCGAACTCTCAAATCGCTTCTGTAAGTGAAACCGTAAACCGATACGCAAACGAAACCAGTTTAACGTGACGTACACTCCGGATCAATGACACAAGCTTAACATACCCTAAATAACCTTTACATAACTTAGAAATAAGTTTAAAGGGTTAGGTATGGCAAAAACACAATTCTGTAACTTCAGGGGCTATTTTGCAAATTCTGTGAAACTATACCTTTTCGCGTATCTCGCTATCCGGGACATGTACGGACATCCAAAACTTTTTGTAATAATTAAAATATTATATTTTGATGATTGTAATGCAAAAATATCTTTCGTTACGCATTTACGGTCATATGTGCGTTCGTTACGATTTTCGTCGTAATTAACAACCGCAACCGTACGACCAAACGAACCGACCTATGAGATATTTTTAAGCATATTTCAAGTTCCCTATACTTTATTGTCCTTATAAAGCTTGAAAATGAGGTTAACGGGTGTTAGAAGTGCCAAAATACGACGAAACGAGTGTAGGGGCCTGTTCTGCCAATTTTTGAAAGTTGTTGCCAGCAAGGGTGGATGCGGACCTCATCCACAAACCCATGCAGTCCGCATGGGGTGCCCAACACAGCAGTTTGCTGGCAGCAGCTAGTTAATTCTCTAGTTGATTCAGCAAACGAATATGCCACTTTCCTACATCCAACAAGTGTTAGGACACTAATCCAATTCAGTGATAACTCATGGACACTTGTCTTGATCATATGGCTCCAAATTATCTATAAATACCAAGTTCATTCTCCATTTTTGAACTTTTACAACAACCATTCTTGTTCCCTTCTGCCATATCTGAGGTTGCAACCACTTTTGTGAAGCTTTCTCCTGAGTTTCTTGGCTACTTTGGGTTGTAAGTATTCCATTCATGTTTTGATTCAATTCCTTTAGCATATTTGAGCGGAAAATCAAGCAGTTTAACTTTCAGTTTTGATCATAAATTTGGTCAAAACAAAATCCAATTGAACTTGTTAATGTGGTCATAATCATGATGGTTATAGTCCTTAGTGATCATGCCTACTGATTACCACGTTTACCAGTCTTTGTGACGGGTCAAAGTTTCGGTCAGTAACGCGATAAATGCGCATTTCACTACGGAACTAATTTAGAGTACCAAAACAGTTTGATTTGATACCAAAACACTTTTAGAACTTAGTTAGACATATCAAAACATGTCTAACTCGTCACTTTTGTTTTAGTGCTTGTTTAGAGTCGTAAGCCGAGCGATTTTGACCATCGCTTTGACTTTTGAATCCGACCCGTTTGGTTGATCTTTAACCCAACCAAATACATATTTTTGACCATAGTTGAATACGAAATAACCCTCTGAGGTTATACCTTATGGTCATATCATTTGATTAGTGTTATGATAATTAGTTGTTATGATATTCAATAATGACCAAAATGCCCCCTTTTGCAAATAAATCAACTATAAGCATATGTAACATAAATTATTGACATGTAATCTGATCAAATAACATTTACAAACATGTTTAAGCATTACAGACTTATCATAACACATATCTTACCATCCGAACAAGTATTTACGCAAATGACGCGTTAAAGTGGCTTAAACTACCTTAACGGGTCATAACGGGTCAAAAGCACATAGGAACCTTTCCAACTCAGAATGTTAACTTTATTAAACCATTTCATATGAGTTTCCAAACCTCATTTGGTTTATAAGGTCTCATTCTATCCAAACCCTCCAATTTCAAGTCCCGATACTTTCATGGTTATCCGTTTTTAGGACACGCTTGATTTCTCGGATTCTTAGAGCTTTAGTTTTCTTTTGATTCAAGATTTCTTTGCAATCCTAAGTGAGTACATAGTCCCCTCTTTTATGTTTTGCAAATATTTTGGGGTGATTATATGTGCTAAATCATTTTCGAATTTACAAAATACAAATACTATGGTTTATATAAACAATATGATTTCAATAATGTGAACGAACTTGTTGGTGCGTTGTATCCATAAGAAGAATGACATTGATTACCAATGGCCAAGCCGACAAGTAGTAAGTTATGGCGCGTAGGACTGACAATCCCGTTACCAAAATTCCCGGGGTTTGTGGGAAAGTTTGGGAAGCGACTTAAACTGTATTTGTAACAAACCCTTTGTTGGTTTGTTATACGATTAAGGGACCCCTTGGGTGGTCTCGAACAAGTCAACAAAGGTTTGAATGTATTCACGAAACAACCAAAATTTTCACAACTAAAACAAGGAACGATGAACGATTGGTTTATAACAAGGAACGATGAACGATTGGTTTGTAACAAGGAACGATGAACGATTGGTTTGTAACAAGGAACGATGAACGATTGGTTTATAACAAGAACAATGAAGAATGGACGACTGGTTATGATAAGTGATTTAGATAACATGACGGGTGTAATGTGATAAAAGCATGGTGGATACGCCGCCGGTACTTCCTATATATAAGTGCTTTTATCATATTACATACGTGGTGTTATTTGCATCACCTGGACAAATGTTTTCAAACAATGACACACAACGATTTTCAATTAAAGATATAAACCATACAAGTTATTTCAAGACAATTTACAACCCAGATTTGCAAAATAAATGATTTCGAGTCAGGGTTCATGGCTACTAGGTTTTACAAACTTTTAAACCTCATGTTTTAATCGATTATCTATTGCAATATCAAACATATTTAAAACAAGGTTTTCACTTATGACTCTAGTAGTCGAATTATATATTGCAATATATACAAAGCCATGGACTTGACACACTCACAAAACCTATGTACTCACCGGCTTTCATGCTGACTCGCTTTCACATATGTTTCAGGGAACAATGCTTGATGATAATGATGCATGCTCACGTAGGAATGGACATGGACTTTAGTGCCTTAAAAACTAGAAAGACAATTTCAATGTTTGTTTGTTTGTTTAAAAAGTTCCAAGACAATGTAACAATATAATTAAAGCACTGGTTATAGGGAATTAGATTATTAGTAATGCTTTGACCTAGACTATAACCTTCCTAGGACCCTAACGCGAGTTTTCTAGCGTTTAGATTTAAAACACAATACAATCACCTATCCTTAGGTGATTACCAAAACAAATTCACAAATTATAAACTCGTTTTGAAAATCAATCATCTATCCTTAGATGATTTGTTTTTGGCTTTAAGCCTTCAAAGTTTTCAAAATCTCGTCAAAGTTTGGGTTTTAATAATGTGAACAGGTGCAACCTGGAAGGGTGGGTGCCTGTACCCTAAGTTTTCTGTCTAGGCTAGAGTGTTCGTACAAATCCACTTAATCGGACCAGTCACTCTTACCTGGGAACTCTTGGGGTGAGTGTCCACTTATAGGCTAAAGCATATCTTTGTGATACATTATAAGACCCATTTACTTTGATTAGTCACTGTGTGTCATTTGATTGTCTTGAGAGACAAATGAATGACCACCATCCTTATATTTTGTTGATATTTTTGATGCCTCTTATAATTTTTTTTCCAAATGTCAATCTCACATATCTTCCTTCATGTTTTCTTTTAGAATGCCTCCTCAACGTGATACAGCTCAAAATGCCGAAATGGCAGCACTTATCGCTCAACAAATGGCTGCGATCCTCCCGAACCTAGTGACTCAATTAAATCAAACGAACAACAATAACAACAATGCACCAGCTCCGTGCAACTACAAACAATTCTGTTCGGCTAAACCCCTTCAGTTCACTGGGTCTGAGGGAGCTACGGGACTTCTTCAATGGTTTGAGAGTCTCTGTAAGGATCTAAGTTTGAATCACTTGTAGTTTTTGTTTCTAAAGATGGAAAATGGATTAAATTTTAAAGATATGCAGTAGAATTAATGGAGAACTTTTACTACAAGCAATCGGTCATTTATTTTCATCATCATCATGCTTTCAAGTTGGTAAACTCGCATGTGATTCACAAACTCCCCCTTAGCCAATTACAATCGTTTGCTAGTGAGAAATGTAGAAGATAAAGTGCGAATTGATCTTTTTTAGGATGACAAGTTAAACTGTTACATTGATCAGCTATTTATACTAATTATCTAACCACTGAGCATCTTTTATGACGTCATGGTTGATAGTAACAGCTAACAAAGTCATAACTAACTAAAACACAGCTAAACTAACACTATCAGTGTATAGCACTATTACATTGAATAAACTATAACTAGTCTAAGCACTGATCTCTATCCTCTGATCTTGTTTCTTCTATCAGACCTTTGCTTCTTGTTCGATCAGATGATAGGAACAGTTGTTTATGGAAAACAGTGTAAAGGTAGATCAGAGGTTGTAACCTCTGATAGTTGGACCAAAGCTCGGATAGTGTATTTGGCTTTGATATCATCTGTTCCTTTGTTAAGGTTCAATCCCAACAATATCCCCCTTGGACAGATGATGCCAAAACACTTGTTTATTCTTGGTCTTTATTCCTCAACAAAAATTCTCTGATTTGGCCTTTAAACTGTAATTCAATATTCAGAGAAATTTCATCATCATCCTACTTTTCAAGTGTCAGATTCAAAAGATCTTGAAGGTCTTCTACACTTAGCTCATATGCAGCCTCCATGATAATCTTGACAGCATCACCATTAGACTTGAGCAGTGTCAATTCGTAGGAGTCTTTATTGACTTTCCACTTTAGAATTTTTGGGTCTTCTGGCTTTCTAGGATAACTTTTATTGGTTGAGGTTTGAAGAGCTTTTTGTTGAACTATCTTTGTCAAATCTGCTCTGAGCTTTTCACTAGCTTCATCTGTGTGATAGTCAATCATGTTTTTAATTCCTTCTTTGATGTGTTCATACATTCTCTTGTCTTCTTCATCTATCCTTTCTTGCTTTTTCAGTTGATTGAAAGCAAGGATGGAGGGGACAAATGATGAGATAGAATTTTTAGAGTGTTGAGCTTTATGAACATCATCTGATGGAGGGTAAACTAGTTTAGGAGGCATGTTTGGATCTTTCTTCCTCCTCTCTTCTAACATCTTATAAGTATCAATCACCCTGACTTCTCCCCACCTTGTCACTTCGTTCCTTGAACCATAGTGATTTTGTATCAATTCTTCTTTCATCCTTTTAATCTTCAAAGCTCTGTCTGGCATGTTTTTCCCAGTTAGGAGGAGTTGGCTTCTTGTGAGGATCTTTTAACATTTCTTGCATTCTTTCAATTTCTTCTCTCGGCTCATCCACACTTCAATCCTTGAACTGTGCCTTTTTGCCTTATATTGCTTGTTCTTCATGAAATGTTCAATGAGTTCATGTTTAAGGTATTGATCTTCCTTTTCGGACAGCTTATTACTCAGATCTTTGACAAAATCTTGCAATGCCTTGGCTTTGCTTAGCTGAAAAGACATGTTGGTCTGTGTCTCTCTATCACTTTTACCAGCTGAGTCTCTTGTTGCTATATCCTCTGCTTGTTTCAATTTGAGTTCTAGATAAGCATCAATATTTGCAGGTCTTGGCTAGCCATCAAGAGATAATATGATTCTTTTGTCAAGGTCTTCCTCAGAATAGAAGCTTTTAGTTTATTTCCTGACTGCTGGTAAATCAAGAGGATATTGCTTTGCTGCAGGTATAACTGTAAGGGGATCAGTGGTTGGAGTTGAAGATGGTGGAAGCATTGATGTGGAGGTCAGTGGTTGTGATGATAAAGGTGTAGTAGCAGGAAAGATCTCTTCTTCATTCACCATCCTTGTAATCCTTCTCCTTTTAAATTTGACTTCAGGTGATGATGGATGAGTTGGAATTCTGGTTGGTGTTGGTAGAGGTTGGGTGGATGTATTAAAAATGACCATGGCAGTGGATGAGATTTCATCTGCTGCAACCCTGCTTTGTCAACAAATGTTGACTCAACAGTTGCTGTAACATCTGCTTTGGTGGAAATGGGTATGGAAGTTGAAGTAGGTGTGCTTGATTTTTGGAAAGCAGAGGTTTTAATGGTTGGATTTACTGCAGGCTCAGTTTTGGAAGATGAGGGAGTTGGTTGCCTTACTTTTCTAGCAGGTCTCCTCTTTGCTGAGGTACCAACCTCTTCCTTTTCTTTTTGCTGCTTAATATTTTGCTCAACCAATACCTTGCCATCAAGACACACTTTTCTCTTTTGCTTCTCTTTTTCTCCGTCCAAGATATCATCTGTTAGATCCTTTTTCTTTGAACCATCTGGCCAGGGAATATCCACTGTTGGCTTTGCCATTTGATCATCTATTGTAAGCTTCTTCTTTCCCAAATGTTTCTCCCCCTTTTGGCATCATCTTCAGTGTTTACAAAAAATTACTATAGGGCGGAGCAGTACCAGTGGTTTGGAGAAGATTAGCTTTTATCGCTTTAATGTATGCCCTGGTATCCATGAATCTAGCTTCAACCATGTTTCGTACTTCTTGCATTTGATGTTTGTGTTGTAGATCAGAGAAGTGCTTTTGTTGCTGAAACAGAGGGTCTAGGGCTTCTTTTAGATCAGCAGTGGTTAAGACAGAGGGTTGGTCTTTGTAGCTAACAACTGCTTCAAGAGATTTTTGATCTCATCAACAGAACTTTCAATCTTTGATATTCTTTCCGTCAAATTTTGTATTTTAGACCATCACCTAATGTAATAGGATCATCTGAACTCCTACCTGAGGTGGTAGTTATATCTAAGGTATCATGAGCATGTGTTTTGACACTAGCTTCAACCTTAGATGCCCCTTTTTCTTGGTACTGGGGACTTCCCACAACATCAGAGGTTACCTTGGTAGCCTCAGCAGTGGTTGCCTTCAACAGAGACTTAGTAATGTAACCACTCTCCAAAGGAAAACTAGGTAGTTTTGCAATTGTAGTGGCTGCTCTAGTTGAACTATCACCAAGGGTTACATGTAACCCAAGGGATGTAGCCTCTTCATTTGCTGATGGGCTAGCAAAGAAAAGAGATTCAGACCCAGCATCATGTTCAAGTATATTCTCAGTGATAGGTTGGTGAGAAGTGCTGGATAATGTCTGCTCTAGTTCTATTGCATTCAGCAAGGGTAAAAAGGTTTGTGGTAGTGATTTTATTGGAGAAGGGATAGGTGCAAAAAGAGACATTGCCTGGGAGATAGGCTGTGGAAGATAGAACCAAGTGGTCCTAGAGCTTCATAATTTGGTGTCCCTGTGTTTACAACCTGATCCTTTTATGTGGATGCAGGAGGAGTTTCATAGCCAGGTGGAGATCTGTCAACCATCTGCTGTGAAGAAGTAGCAGCAGTGGTTTGTGACTTTGGTGTTGTCACAGGGTTTACCTCTGGGATCTCATCATCCAGAGGTCCCTTTTGGGTTTGGTGGATTTTCTGGATGTTTTTGTTGGTTCTTTTTGGTGATTTTAGGTGTAGGTTTCAGAGCAGTGGTTGCAGTGCTCTGATCACCTAGAGAAGTGGGCTCAGTAGCAGGAGGAAGAGATTGAACATTTTGTTCTTGTAAAACTGGCTCAGCCTCCTCTACTTCTGTTTTGGAAACCTTTTCTTGATTTGTTATTCGTGTAAAAGTTTCATGAGTTAGGCAGCCAGGTGTGGTCACTGCGCCTTGATTAATTGCTGCAGATCGAATATGGTCTTGCAAGTAAACACTCAAGAATCGAGGATGTATCAAGAAAGCTTTTCTTTTTAGATATTATTAAAATTAGTTACAAGATCATTGAACAATACCTGGGAATAGTTAAAATCAGAATCAGTTAAAATTGCATATCCCAGTTATTGCATGTTCAATGGAATCTCATTGAAAGCAGTAGTTTTTGCAGAAAGACATGTTAAAAGATTATGGAAAAGAATTTCATCTCTGCTGGAAAATGGGGTTTAAAGATTGTCATACCTTTCAATTGGCCAGTGTAATCCCTTTCCACAAACTCTGCTTGCATCTCTCTTAAAGAAAATGACACAGGATGTGCCATATCATTTAATTGAAAAACTTGAGAGATCGATTGTGGACTAATTTGCCTAGAAGTACCCCCAACCTTTGAGATTATTGCATAAGGAACACCATCAGCGGATGTTTTAACCTAAGCATTTTTCCAGAAATCCCGAAGAGAATCGATGTAAATTTAGGCTTTGACTTCGAGCATATGCTTAAATTTTGACTTTCTTAGAATCCAAATCATTGTGTGGTATCGTGTGTTGACTTCGGTTTCTTCTAAGATCCCCGTGTAATTGTGCGGGGTTTTGAGAATCAAGACGTATGGTGGTAAATCTTGCTGTGATTTCTCCTTTGATTTTGTTTTAGGAGCCATGATTTGAGTGCAAACTATTTTGAGATTTTTGAAATCGACACAGCTTGGTGAATCCTCTGTTCTGGATAGAACAAGATTTTATAGGGTTTCTTGAAAAAGTGATGAGGACGTGGCACCTGATGCAACGACTGTCGATAACGTCTGACCACGTGTAACCTCGGATTGAAAATGGATGACAGTTGTTTGGCAAAACACTGTTTGAAATTTTTGATCAGTGGATAAGAAAAGTATTTGCAACTATTAGAGGATACACTTTTTGACAGTGGATGGACTTTTCTAAACGAACAGTGTTTTTGTGCTATCAGTGCTTTGAACACACTTTGATGATTTATTAAAAAATTCAATTGTAAACTATTTGTAAGGATGGATTTTGATTTTCTAAAAACATTTTCTTGCTATTTACACATGGATCATAAGGAATTTGTTTTTAGTCCATGTTTAGCATTCCAAGCCTAGATATCAAACTGTCAAAAGTGTGAGCATCAAGTGCTTTTGTCAACACATCTGCCAACTCAAACCTTTTTCATAGCAATCCCTCACAAAGTGATGTCTGATGTCAATGTGCTTAGTGGTGGAATGAGAGACAAGATTTTTGATGATATTTTCTGCTGCTTGACTATCAATTTTGAGTGGAGTCTTTAAAGCAGTGATACCAAAATCAAGCAATTGATTTTGAAGCCACAGGAGTTGAGCAGTACATTGCAGCAGCTATATACTCTGCCTCAGCAGTGGATGTGGAAACTGCAACTTGCTTTTTGCTTTGCCAAGACACTAAGCAATCACCTAGGAATTGGGCTCCTCCAGATGTGGAATTCCTTGTGGTTTTACATCCAGCAAAATCACTATCAAAATATCCCGCAAGCTCAATGTTACCATTAGCTGGATACCAGATACCAAGTGTGGGAGCACCTTTTATGTATCTGAATATCCTTTTTACATCAATAAGATCTGATTTTCTTGGCAATGAATGTGATATGGCACAAACACATGTTGCAAACATGATGTTTGGCCTTGATGCAGTTAGGTACAGTAATGACCCAATCATGCTTCGGTACAATGTTTGATCAACAAGGTCATCTTTGCCATCAAATGTGCTTAGCTTGGATGTTACCATGGGTATGCTGCAGGGTTTACAATCATCCATATAAAATTTCTTAAGTAGGTCTTTCACGTACTTATTTTGATGGATGAAAGTGCCATGTTGCATTTGTTTGATTTGTAAACCAAGAAAACATTGCAACTCACCCATTGCACTCATCTCAAACTCTGCTGCCGTGAGTTTTCTAAACTCTTCACACATGGCAGTGCATGTTGATCCAAAAATGATGTCATCCACATAAAATTTGGACAAGCATCAAATCATATCCTTTCCATTTTAAAAATTAGGTTTTATAAATCCTACCTCTGGTGAAACCAATGGATAAGAGAAAAGTGGATAGAGTTTCATACCGGGCTCTGGGTACTTGTTTTAGACCATATAGTGCTTTGTTTAACCTGTAAATATGAGCAGGATGAAATGCATCTTCAAAACCAGGAGGTTGACACACATACACTTCTTCCTTGATCTTTCCATACAGGAATGCACTTTTGATGTCCATTTGATACACCTTGATGTTGTGGTTAGCAGCAAATGCTAAGAACAGTCTGATGGCCTCCAATCTTGCAACTGGAGCAAATGTTTCATCATAATCTATGCCTTCTTCCTATCTAGAGCCTTGAACCACGAGCCTTGCTTTGTTCTTGAAAACAATTCCCCGTTCATCTGTTTTGTTCTTGAAGACCCACTTTGTGCCAATAGGACATACATCTTTCGGCAGTGGTACAAGTTCCCATACTTGTTGTCTTTTGAACTGTAGGAGCTCCTCTTGCATGGCTTCTACCCAACTATTGTCCTTTAGTGCCTCTTGGTACTTGACAGGTTGTGTGAGTGATAGAAAACCAACAAAAAGACAAATATTTTAGGATTGGCTTCTGGTGAGCACTCCCTCATTGATGTTGCCAATAACTTGATCCAAAGGATGGCCTTTGAGGAAAATCAATTCACCTTGATATGGGACAATGGCATTCTGAGGTGAAGCTTGCAAATGTGTATCATCTGAGCTATCCTCTGTTGGTGAATTTGATGGTCCAGCCTCTTATTGGAATGGTGGTAGAAGAATTGGTAGAATGGATATGAAAGTGGGTTGACTTATGTCCATTTGTTGTGGACTTTTATCAACAGATGTTTGGTTCTGAGAGCTGGCAAAGGTTTGAGTATTAACCACTGTTGACCTGACAGAGCTTTCACCATTGCTACTAACATCTGCTCCTCTTCCTCAGGGATAGATTTTGAAATTTGGAAGAATGCAATCATATCCTTGCTCTTGATTTGATGGCCGTGGGGTACCTGCATGGTTAGTCTTGTCAGACACATCTTCAAATGTAAATTTGGATAGGTCAAACACTTCAGCAGGATTTGCTGGGATTTTCAAAGATGAGTGTTCATTGAACTTCACATTCAGAGTTTCTTCAACACACTTGGTCCTAGAGTTAGCATTGGCAGTGGTTGAGCATCCCAGAAAATAACCACAATCAACTTTGGCTGCAAACTTGGATATTGAATCCTTTAAATTTAAAATGAAGCATGGGCAGCCAAAGACTTTAAAATAAGAGAGCAGAGGTTTGATTTTATAAAACAATTCATAAGCAGTCTTTTAATGCCTGGGGTTTATCAAAACTCTGTTCTGAACATAACAAGCAGTGTTTACAGCCTCTGCCCATAGAGACAGGGGTAAACCAGCATCTGCTAGCATAGTTCTTGCTGATTCAATCAAAATTCTGTTTTCCTTTCAACAACCCCATTTTGTTCTGGAGTTCTAGGGGTGCTATATTGCCTAACAATCCCTTTTGACTCACATAAAGCATCCAACTCTTTTTTCTTAAACTCTGTCCCATTATCATTCCTAAAGATTTTTATAGGAAGATCAAATTGCTTTTCAACTTGTTTAACAAAGTTTTGCAAAATGTTTGCTGTTTCATCTTTAGAATGTAAAAAGAAAGTCCATGTGAACCTGGAAAAATCATCAACTATCACCAGGCAATACCTTTTGTGTTTTAAGCTCATGATTTTCACAGGTCCAAACAAGTCCATATGAAGTAACTGTAAGCACTGACTTGTTTTGGACTCTTCAATTGACTTGTAAGAACTTTTATGTTGTTTACCTTTTAAACAGGAAACACTATGTTCTTCACAAGTAAATTGTTTGTGAAGAAAACCTCTGACAAGACTCTGTTTTGAGAGAGTGGAGATGGTTTTTAGATTTATGTGACCTAGTCTTTATGCCATAATTATGTTTCTTTGCTTGAAGCAACCGAGAACAAACATACATTTGACATAGGATTATCTTTTACCATGTCTACCACATACACATTTCCTACCCTATTAGCAGTAAGTTGTGCTTTGCTCTCTGCAATTATTTGATTAATCTTTTTAACAACCTATGGGCCATCTATCTAACAAGTTTCCTTTGTGAAGAAGGATCCATAACCCTTATCACTCATTTGTGAGACACTCAGAAGATTGAATTTTAGATTATCAATGAGATTCACATTCTCAAACTTGAGTTTTCCAGCTGAGACACATCCTGACCCCAACACCTTCCCTTTCGAATTATTTCCAAAGGATATATCACCCCCCATGAGCTTTAAAATCTCTTAGCAGGCTTTACATCCTGTCATGTGCCTGGAGCCCCCACTATATACATACCAAAGTCTGTCAAGGCAAATAGAAGCTCCCTGCACATGTTTTGAAATAATTAGTTCAGGTGAATTTCCAAAGCCAGAATGGATTTGGATGGGGTATCAAATGATCCAGACTCAAGTTCAGATAAATGAGTAGTGGTTAGATTAGGTTTTTGTAACCACTGCTGTGAGCCACTTCCTATCAACTGTTGGTAACCATGAGGATGCCTATTTACCCTTGGCTTAGAGGACTTTTTGTAAGTCTCATATAACATAGGCACCTTTTGATTACTAGGCTGGCTTTTACCTCTTGAAAACTAGTTTGATGGAGGTGCATCTGTCATTTGAATTTCTTTGTGAACAGAGGTTTGATTTAAGGCTTTTGTGACAGATGTTTCAATTGATTCAAAGTTCTGTTTAGATTTGTTTTTAGAAAAGCTTGAACTTTCTCTTTCAAGAGCTTTTGCTCTAATCTCTTTTACCTTTTGATGAGAGATTTTGAGATAGGCACACTCTTGGGTCATGTGATTTATTTTGTTGCAGATGGTGCATCTAGGAGATTTGGGTATAACACAAGTTTTGTTTATGTCAAAAGCTTTTAGAAGAAAACAATCTGCAGCCACATGATTTATCTTTTCGCAAAATTCACAAAACAAGTATTTAACCTTTTCTTTCCTTTTCCTATCCGACTTTTTGAAAGCAGTGGGTGTAACCTCTTCTGGCAAGTCTTTGATAGGGATCACCAGTGCTTTTGGTGCTTTTATACCATCAATGGTTGAAAAGTCCATTGGCTTGAAGTTTTCCAAAATATCACATTCATCCAACCAGGTTGGTTTAAACTGATATTTTTCGATTTCTTTATCTTTTGCTGAAACCTATGGTTTTTCAAGAATGATTTTGTTACCATTTTTATCTATGATTTTAATTTCTTCACCAGCCAAGTTTATTGGGACTATTTCAACTGAATCAGAATCAATCTTTGCAGCATTTTCACAATTCAGGTCATAGTCTCTAAAACCTATTCCCAACTTAATGTTGCTCTTGATTTGAGCATCAAGCATAAGCCCATAACCATTACAAGACTCTACCCATTTTTCACAAGTGATCTGGGTAGATTCAAGCTCCTGTTTCCAAACTTGGTATTTTTCTACCATGGTTTGGAGCTGGTCTTTGTTATGCTTGATTCATGCCTTAGGCTACTCATTTCAGAATCTTTTTTACTTAACTTTGTTTTCTACTCTTTGATAAGTTTTTCAAAATTAAGTTCATCTTATAAAATTTTGTTTCTCAGGTTTTCATTCACCTGCTTTATGTTTGCAAAAGCAATAATACATTTGTCAGAACCTAGATCTTTAAGGATCTGAGATGATACCTTCGAAGCAACCATAAGAGCACAATCACACTCTTCTTCCTCACACACCTTCTCATCACAAGGGTAAGATAGAGTGTCCTTTTCAACATAAACAACATTCACTTCAACCACTTGTGTAACTTCTGGTATAACCATTGCTTCACAACAATCAACCACATCAGACTTTAACTCCTGCTCCACAGATTCATCACCTTCAACAATGGTCTCCAAAGCCATTAAACATATATTTTCATTTTCAAAATCATTTTTGGCTATGAGAGCAAAGTTTTCATCGGTTAAATCCTCAGGCAAACTACTCCAATCAACAAAACCTTGTGTGAAAAAGCTTTGTTGATTAACCTCTGCTGGTGTAGCAGTAGTTTGAGTAGGTTGAGTGACTTGTGGCACTTGCTGCACATGTACTTGAGGTGGTGCTTGGACATATTGAATTTGTGGTGCAGGTGCTTGGACATAATGGACAGGAAAAGTAGAAAAAAAATGTTCGAAGTGTGGAGTGTTTTGCATTTGAGGAGTAGGGGTCTGTTCTGCCAATTTTTGAAAGTTGTTGCCAGCAAGGGTGGATGCGGGCCTTATCCACAAACCCATGCGGTCCGCATGGGGTGCCTAGCACAACAGTTTGCTGGCAGCAGCTGGTTAATTCTCCTGTTGATTCAGCAAACGAA
The DNA here is from genome assembly GCA_947069175.1 of Scalesia atractyloides. Lineage (NCBI taxonomy): Eukaryota > Viridiplantae > Streptophyta > Magnoliopsida > Asterales > Asteraceae > Scalesia > Scalesia atractyloides. The sequence continues at coordinate 53,047,568 of CAMTDV010000016.1, read as the reverse complement.
TATGCCACTCTTTCTCCTACATCCAACAAGTGTTAGGACACTAATACAATTCAGTGATGACTCATGGACACTTGTCTTGATCATATGGCTCCAAATTATCTATAAATACCAAGTTCATTCTCCATTTTTGAACTTTTGCAACAACCATTCTTGTTCCCTTCTGCCATATCTGAGGTTGCAACCACTTTTGTGAAGCTTTCTCCTGAGTTTCTTGGCTACTTTGGGTTGTAAGTATTCTATTCATGTTTTGATTCAATTCTTTTAGCATATTTGAGCGGAAAATCAAGCAGTTTAACTTTCAGTTTTGATCATAAATTTGGTCAAAACAAAATCCAATTGAACTTGTTAATGTGGTCATAATCATGATGGTTATAGTCCTTAGTGATCATGCCTACTGATTACCACGTTTACTAGTCTTTGTGACGGGTCAAAGTTTCGGTCAGTAACGCGATAAATGCGCATTTCACTATGGAACTAATTTAGAGTACCAAAACAGTTTGATTTGATACCAAAACACTTTTAGAACTTAGTTAGACATATCAAAACATGTCTAACTCGTCACTTTTTTTAGTGCTTGTTTAGAGTCGTAAGCCGAGCAGTTTTTACCATCGCTTTGCTTTCGAATCCGACCCGTTTGGTTGATCTTTGAACCCAAACAAATACATATTTGTGACCATAGTTGAATAGGAAATAACCCTCTGAGGTTATACCTTATGGTCATATCATTTGATTAGTGTTATGATAATTAGTTGTTATGATATTCAATAATGACCAAAATGCCCCCTTTTGCAAATAAATCAACTATAAGCATATGTAACATAAATTTTGACATGTAATCTGATCAAATAACATTTACAAACATGTTTAAGCATTACAGACTTATCATAACACATATCTTACCATCCGAACAAGTATTTACGCAAATGACGCGTTAAAGTGGCTTAAACTACCTTAACGGGTCATAACGGGTCAAAAGCACATAGGAACCTTTCCAACTCAGAATGTTAACTTTATTAAACCATTTCATATGAGTTTCCAAACCTCATTTGGTTTATAAGGTCTCATTCTATCCAAATCCTCCAATTTCAAGTCCCGATACTTTCATGGTTATCCGTTTTTAGGACACGCTTGATTTCTCGGATCTTAGAGCTTTAGTTTTCTTTTGATTCAAGATTTCTTTGCAATCCCAAGTGAGTACATAGTCCCCTCTTTTATGTTTTGCAAATATTTTGGGGTGATTCATATGTGCTAAATCATTTTCGAATTTACAAAATACAAATACTATGGTTTATATAAACAATAGGATTTCAATAATGTGAACGAACTTGTTGGTGCGTTGTATCCATAAGAAGAATGACATTGATTACCAATGGCCAAGCCGACAAGTAGTAAGTTATGGCGCGTAGGACTGACAATCCCGTTACCAAAATTCCCGGGGTTTGTGGGGAAGTTTGGGAAGCGACTTAAACTGTATTTGTAACAAACCCTTTGTTGGTTTGTTATACGATTAAGGGACCCCTTGGGTGGTCTCGAACAAGTCAACAAAGGTTTGAATGTATTCACGAAACAACCAAAATTTTCACAACTAAAACAAGGAACGATGAACGATTGGTTTATAACAAGGAACGATGAACGATTGGTTTGTAACAAGGAACGATGAACGATTGGTTTATAACAAGAACAATGAAGAATGGACGACTGGTTATGATAAGTGATTTAGATAACATGACGGGTGTAATGGGATAAAAGCATGGTGGATACGCCGCCGGTACTTCCTATATATAAGTGCTTTTTTCATATTACATACGTGGTGTTATTTGCATCACCTGGACAAATGTTTTCAAACAATGACACACAACGATTTTCAATTAAAGATATAAACCATACAAGTTATTTCAAGACAATTTACAACCCAAATTTGCAAAATAAATGATTTCGAGTCAGGGTTCATTGCTACTAGATTTTACAAACTTTTAAACCTCATGTTTTAATCGATTATCTATTGCAATATCAAACATATTCAAAACAAGGTTTTCACTTACGACTCTAGTAGTCGAATTATATATTGCAATATATACAAAGCCATGGACTTGACACACTCACAAAACCTATGTACTCACTGGCTTTCATGCTGACTCGTTTTCACATATGTTTCAGGGAACAATGCTTGATGATATTGATGCATGCTCACGTAGGAATGGACATGGACTTTAGTGCCTTAAAAACTAGAAAGACAATTTCAATGTTTGTTTGTTTGTTTAAAAAGTTCCAAGACAATGTAACAATATAATTAATGTTTAATATTAAATAAAACGAAACTTCAATTACCATGTGTTGTTGTAAACAATCTATTAACATGACTCCCCGATGTTTCCGCCACGGTTTGTTGCTTTTATGCGGTCAGGGTGTTACAGATTGGTATCCGAGCACTGGTTATAGGGAATTAGGTTATTAGTAATGCTTTGACCTAGACTATAACCTTCCTAGGACCCTAACGCTAGTTTTCTAGCGTTTAGATTTAAAACACAATACAATCACCTATCCTTAGGTGATTACCAAAACAAATTCACAAATTACAAACTCGTTTTGAAAATCAATCATCTATCCTTAGATGATTTTTTTTGGCTTTAAGCCTTCAAAGTTTTCAAAATCTCGTCAAAGTTTGGGTTTTAATAATGTGAACAGGTGCAATCTGGAAGGGTGGGTGCCTGTACCCTGAGTTTTCTGTCTAGGCTAGAGTGTTTGTACAAATCCACTTAATCGGACCTGTCACTCTTACCTGGGAACTCTTGGGGTGAGTGTCCCTTATAGGCTAAAGCATATCTTTGTGATACATTATAAGACCCATTTACTTTGATTAGTTACTGTGTGTCATTTGATTGTCTTGAGAGACAAATGAATGACCACTATCCTTATGTTTCGTCGATATTTTTGATGCCTCTATTATTTTTTTTCAAATGTCAATCTCACATATCTTCCTTCATGTTTTCTTTTAGAATGCCTCCTCGACGTGATACAGCTCAAAATGCCGAAATGGCAGCACTTATCGCTCAACAAATGGCTGCGATCCTCCCGAACCTAGTGACTCAATTAAATCAAACGAACAAGATTAACAACAATGCACCAGCTCCGTGCAACTGCAAACAATTCTGTTCGGCTAAACCCCTTCAGTTCACTGGGTCTGAGGGAGCTACAGGACTTCTACAATGGTTTGAGAGTCTCCGCTAGGATCTAAGTTTGAATCACTTGTAGTTTTTGTTTCTAAAGATGGAAAATGGATTGAATTTTAAAGATATGCAGTGGAATTAATGGAAAACTTTTACTACAAGCGATCGGTCGTTTGTTTTCATCATCATCATGCTTTCAAGTTGGTAAACTCGCATGTGATTCACAAACTCCCCCTAGCCAATTACAATCGTTTGATAGTGAGAAATGTAGAAGATAAAGTGCGAATTGATCTTTTTTAGGAAGACAAGTCAAACTGTTACATTGATCAGCTATTTATACTAACTATCTAACCACTGAGCATCTTTTATGGCGTCATGGTTGATAGTAACAACTAACAAAGTCATAGCTAACTAAAACACAGCTAAACTAACACCATCAGTGTATTGCACTATTACATTGAATAAACTATAACTAGTTTAAGCACTGATATCTATCCTCTGATCTTGTTTCTTCTATCAGACCTTTGCTTCTTGTTCGGTCAGATGATAGGAACAGTTGTTTATGGAAAGCAGTGTAAAGGTAGATCAGAGGTTGTAACCTCTGATAGTTGGACCAAAGCTCGGATAGTGTATTTGGCTTTGATATCATCTGTTCCTTTGTTAGGGTTCAATCCCAACAATATCCCCCTTGAATAGATGATGCCAAAACACTTGTTTATTCTTGGTCTTTATTCCTCACAAAAATTCTCTGATTTGGCCTTTAAACTGTAATTCAAAATTCATAGAAATTTCATCATCATCCTACTTTTCGAGTGTCAGATTCAAAAGATCTTGAAGGTCTTCTACACTTAGCTCATATGCAGCCTCCATGATAATCTTGACAGCATCACCATTAGACTTGAGCAGTGTTAATTCGTGGGAGTCTTTATCGACTTTCCACTTTAGAATTTTTGGGTCTTCTGGCTTTCTAGGATAACTTTTATTGGTTGAGGTTTGAAGAGCTTTTTGTTGAACTATCTTTGTCAAATCTGCTCTGAGCTTTTCACTAGCTTCATCTGTGTGATAGTCAATCATGTTTTTAATTCCTTCTTTGATGTGTTCATACACTCTCTTGTCTTCTTCATCTATCCTTTCTTGTTTTTTAATTGATTGAAAGCAAGGATGGAGGGGACAAATGATGAGATAGAATTTTTAGAGTGTTGAGCTTTATGAACATCATCTGATGGAGGGTAAACTAGTTTAGGAGGCATGTTTGGATCTTTCTTCCTCATCTCTTCTAACATCTTATAAGTATCAATCACCCTGACTTCTCCCCACCTTGTCACTTTGTTCCTTGAACCATAGTGATTCTGTGTCAATTCTTCTTTCATCCTTTTAATCTTCAAAGCTCTGTCTGGCATGTTTTTCCCAGTTAGGAGGAGTTGGCTTCTTATGAGGATCTTTTAACATTTCTTGCATTCTTTCAATTTCTTCTCTCGGCTCATCCACACTCCAACCATTGAACTGTGCCTTTTTGCCTTATATTGCTTGTTCTTCATGATATGTTCAATGAGTTCATGTTTAAGGTATTGATCTTCCTTTTCAGACAGCTGATTACTCAGATCTTTGACAAAATCTTGCAATGCCCTGGCTTTGCTTAGCTGAAAAGACATGTTGGTCTGTGTCTCTCTATGACTTTTACCAGCTGAGTCTCTTTTTGCTATATCATCTGCTTGTTTCAATTTGAGTTCTAGATAAGCATCAATATTTGCAGGTCTTGGGTAGCCATCAAGAGATAATATGATTCTTTTGTCAGGGTCTTCCTCAGAATAGAAGCTTTTAATTTCTTTCCTGACTGCTAGTAAATCAAGAGGATATTGCTTTGCTGCAGGTATAATTGTAAGGGGATCAGTGGTTGGAGTTGAAGATGGTGGAAGCATTGATGTGGAGGTCAGTGGTTGTGATGATAAAGGAGTAGGAGTAGGAAAGATCTCTTCTTCATTCACCATCCTTGTAATCCTTCTCCTTTTAAATTTGACTTCAGGTGATGATGGATGAGTTGGAATTCTGGTTGGTGTTGGTAGAGGTTGGGTGGATGTATTAAAAATGACCATGGCAGTAGATGAGATTTCATCTGCTGCAACCTCTGCTTTGTCAACAAATGTTGACTCAACAGTTGCTGTAACATCTGCTTTGGTGGAAATGGGTATGGAAGTTGAAGTAGGTGTGCTTGATTTTTGGAAAGCAGAGGTTTTAATGGTTGGATTTACAGCAGGCTCAGTTTTGGAAGATGAGGGAGTTGGTTGCCTTACTTTTCTAGCAGTTCTCCTCTTTGCTAAGGTACCAACCTCTTCCTTTTCTTTTTGCTGCTCAATTTTTTTGCTCAACCAATACCTTGCCATCAAGACACACTTTTCTCTTTTGCTTCTCTTTTTCTCTGGCCAAGATATCATCTGTTAGATCCTTTTTCTTTGAACCATCTGGCCTGGGAATATCCACTGTTGGATTTGCCATTTGATCATCTATTGTAAGCTTCTTCTTTCCCAAAGGTTTCTCCCCTCTTTTGGCATCATCTTCAGTGTTTACAAAAATTACTGTAGGCGGAGCAGTACCAGTGGTTTGGAGAAGATGAGCTTTTATCGCTTTAATGTATGCCCTGGTATCCATGAATCTAGCTTCAACCATGTTTCGTACTTCTTGCATTTGATGTTTGTGTTGTAGATCAGAGAAGTGCTTTTGTTGCTGAAACAGAGGGTCTAGGGCTTATTTTAGATCAACAGTGGTTAAGACAGAGGGTTGGTCTTTGTAGCTAACAACTGCTTCAAGAGATTTTTGATCTCATCAACAGAAGTTTCAATCTTTGATATTCTTTCCGTCAAATCTTTGTATTTTAGATCATCATCAAATGTAATAGGATCATCTGAACTCCTACCTGAGGTGGTAGTTATATCTAAGGTATCATGAACATGTGTTTTGACACTTGCTTCAACCTTAGATGCCCTTTTTTCATGGTACTGGGGGACTTCCCACAACATCAGAGGTTACCTTGGTAGCCTCAGCAGTGGTTGCCTTCAACAGAGACTTAGTAATGTAACCACTCTCCAAAGGAAAACTAGGTAGTTTTGCAATTGTAGTGGCTGCTCTAGTTGAACTATCACCAAAGGTTACATGTAACCCAGGGGATGTAGCCTCTTCATTTGCTGATGGGCTAGCAAAGAAAAGATATTCAGACCCAGCATCATGTTGAAGTATATTCTCAGTGATAGGTTGGTGAGAAGTGCTGGATAATGTCTGCTCTAGTTCTACTGCATTCAGCAAGGGTAAAAAGGTTTGTGGTAGTGATTTTATTGGAGAAGGGATAGGTGCAAAAAGAGACATTGCCTGGGAGATAGGCTGTGGAAGATAGAACCAAGTGGTCCTAGAGCTTCATAATTTGGTGTCCCTGTGTTTACAACCTGATCCTTTTATGTGGATGCAGGAGGAGTTTCATAGCCAGGTGGAGATCTGTCAACCATCTGCTGTGAAGAAGTAGCAGCAGTGGTTTGTGACTTTGGTGTTGTCACAGGGTTTACCTCTGGGATCTCATCATCCAGAGGACCCTTTTGGGTTTGGTGGATTTTCTGGATGTTTTTGTTGGTTTCTTTTTGGTGATTTTAGGTGTAGGTTTCAGAGCAGTGGTTGCAGTGCTCTGATCACCTAGAGAAGTGGGCTCAGTAGCAGGAGGAAGAGATTGAACATTTTGTTCTCGTAAAACTGGCTCAGCCTCCTCTACTTCTGTTTTGGAAACCTTTTCTTGATTTGTTATTCGTGTAAAAGTTTCATGAGTTAGGCAGCCAGGTGTGGTCACTGCGCCTTGATTAATTGCTGCAGATCGAATATGGTCTTGCAAGTAAACACTCAAGAATCGAGGATGTATCAAGAAAGCTTTTCTTTTTTAGATATTATTAAAATTAGTTACAAGATCATTGAACAATACCTGGGAATAGTTAAAATCAGAATCAGTCAAAATTGCATATCCCAGATATTGCATGTTCAATGGAATCTCATTGAAAGCAGTAGTTATTGCAGAAAGACATGTTAAAAGATTATGGAAAAGAATTTCATCTCTGCTGGAAAATGGGGTTTAAAGATTGTCATACCTTTCAATTGGCCAGTGTAATCCCTTTCCACAAACTCTGCTTGCATCTCTCTTAAAGAAAATGACGCAGGATGTGCCATATCATTTAATTGAAAAACTTGAGAGATCGATTGTGGACTAATTTGCCTAGAAGTACCCCCAACCTTTGAGATTATTGCATAAGGAACACCATCAGTGGATGTTTTGACCTTAGCATTTTTCCAGAAATCCCGAAGAGAATCGATGTAAATTTGGGCTTGGACTTCAAGCATATGCTTAAATTTTGACTTTCTTAGAATCCAAATCATTGTGTGGTATCGTGTGTTGACTTTGGTTTCTTCTAAGATCCCCGTGTAATTGTGCGGGGTTTTGAGAATCAAGACGTATGGTGGTAAATCTTGCTGTGATTTCTCCTTTGATTTTTTTTTAGGAGCCATGATTTGAGTGCAAACTATTTTGAGATTTTTGAAATCAACACAGCTTGGTGAATCCTCTGTTCTGGATAGAACAAGATTTTATAGGGTTTCTTGAAAAAGTGATGAGGATGTGGCATCTGATGCAACGACTGTCGAATAACGTCTGACCACGTGTAACGTCTGATTGAAAATGGACGACAGTTGTTTGGCAAAACACTGTTTGAAATTTTTGATCAGTGGATAAGAAAAGTATTTGCAACTATTAGAGGATACACTTTTTAACAGTGGATGGACTTTTCTAAACGAACAGTGTTTTTGTGCTATCAGTGCTTTGAACAGACTTTGATGATTTATTGAAAAATTCAATTGTAAACTATTTGTAAGGATGGATTATGATTTTCTAAAAACATTTTATTACTATTTACACATGGATTATAAAGAAATTTGTTTCCAATCCATGTTTAGCATTCCAAGCCTAGATATCAAACTGTCAAAAGTGTGAGCATCAAGTGCTTTTGTCAAAACATCTGCCAACTCAAACCTTTTTCATAGCAATCTCTCACAAAGTGATGTCTGATGTCAATGTGCTTAGTGGTGGAATGTGAGACAAGATTTTTGATGATATTTTCTGCTGCTTGACTATCAATTTTGAGTGGAGTCTTTAAAGCAGTGATACCAAAATCAAGCAATTGATTTTGAAGCCACAGGAGTTGAGCAGTACATTGCAGCATCTATATACTCTGCCTCAGCAGTGGATGTGGAAACTGCAACTTGCTTTTTGCTTTGCCAAGACACTAAGCAATCACCTAGGAATAGGGCTCCTCCAGATGTGGACTTCTTTGTTGTTTTACATCCAGCAAAATCACTATCAGAATATCCTGCAAGCTCAATGTTACCATTAGCTGTATACCAGATACCAAGTGTGGGAGCACCTTTTATGTATCTGAATATCCTTTTTACATCAATAAGATCTGATTTTCTTGGCAATGATTGTGATCTGGCATAAACACATGTTGCAAACATGATGTCTGGCCTTGATGCAGTTAGGTACAGTAATGACCAAATCATGCTTCGGTACAATGTTTGATCAACAAGGTCATCTTTGCCATCAAATGTGCTTAGCTTGGATGTTACCATGGGTATGCTGCAAGGTTTATAATCATCCATATAAAATTTCTTAAGTAGGTCTTTCACGTACTTATTTTGATGGATGAAAGTGCCATGTTGCATTTGTTTAACTTGTAAACCAAGAAAACATTGTAACTCACCCATTGCACTCATCTCAAACTCTGCTGCCATGAGTTTTCTAAACTCTTCACACATGGCAGTGCATGTTGATCCAAAAATGATGTCATCCACATAAAATATGGACAAGCATCAAATCATTTCCTTTCCATTTTAAAAATAGGGTTTTATCAATCCTACCTCTGGTGAAACCAATGGATAAGAGAAAAGTTGATAGAGTTTCATACCAGGCTCTGGGTGCTTGTTTTAGACCATATAGTGGTTTGTTTAACCTGTAAACATGATCAGGATGAAATGCATCTTCAAAACCAGGAGGTTGACACACATACACTTCTTCCTTGATCTTTCCATACAGGAATGCACTTTTGATGTCATTTGATACACCTTGATGTTGTGGTTAGCAGCAAATGCTAAGAACAGTCTGATGGCCTCCAATCTTGCAACTGGAACAAATGTTTCATCATAATCTATGCCTTCTTCCTGTCTAGAGCCTTGAACCACGAGCCTTGCTTTTTTCTTGACAACAATGCCCCGTTCATCTATTTTGTTCTTGAACCCACTTTGTGCCATTAGGACATACATCTTTTGGCAGTGGTACAAGTTCCCATACTTGTTGTCTTTTGAGCTGTAGGAGCTCCTCTTGCATGGCTTCTACCCAACTATTGTCCTTTAGTGCCTCTTGGTACTTGACAGGTTGTGTGAGTGATAGAAAACCAACAAAAAGACAAATGTTTTGGGATTGGCTTCTGGTGAGCAATCCCTCATTGATGTTGCCAATAACTTGATCCAAAGGATGGCCTTTGAGGAAAATCAATTCACCTTGATATGGGACAATAGCATTCTGAGGTGAAGCTTGCAAATGTGTATCATCTGAGCTATCCTCTGTTGGTGAATTTGATGGTCCAGCCTCTTATTGGAATGATGGTAGAAGAATTGGTAGAATGGATATGAAAGTGGGTTGACTTATGTCCATTTGTTGTGGACTTTTATCAACAGATGTTTGGTTCTGAGAGCTGGCAAAGGTTTGAGTATTAACCACTGTTGACCTGGCAGAGCTTTCACCATTGCTACTAACATCTGCTCCTCTGCCTCAGGGATAGATTTTGAAATTTGGAAGAATGCAATCATATCCTTGCTCTTGATTTGATGGCAGTGGGGTACCTGCATGGTTAGTCTTGTCAGACACATCTTCAAATGTAAATTTGGATAGGTCAAACACTTCAGCAGGATTTGCTGGGATTTTCAAAGATGAGTGTTCATTGAACTTCACATTCAGAGTTTCTTCAACACACTTGGTCCTAGAGTTAGCATTGGCAGTGGTTGAGCATCCCAGAAAATAACCACAATCAACTTTGGCTGCAAACTTGGATATTGAATCCTTTAAATTTAAAATGAAGCATGGGCAGCCAAAGACTTTAAAATAAGAGAGCAGAGGTTTGATTTTATAAAACAATTCATAAGCAGTCTTTTAATGCCTGGGCTTTATCAAAACTCTGTTTTGAACATAACAAGCAGTGTTTACAGCCTCTGCCCATAGAGACAGGGGTAAACCAGCATCTGCTAGCATAGTTCTTGCTGATTCAATCAAAATTCTGTTTTCCTTTCAACAACCCCATTTTGTTCTGGAGTTCTAGGGATGCTATATTGCCTAACAATCCCTTTTGACTCACAGAAAGCATCCAACGACGAATGATTGGTTTGTAACAAGGAACGATGAACGATTGGTTTATAACAAGAACAATGAACAATGGACGATTGGTTATGATAAGTGATTTAGATAACATGACGGGTGTAATGTGATAAAAGCATGGTGGATACGCCGCCGGTACTTCCTATATATAAGTGCTTTTATCATACTACATATGTGGTGTTATTTGCATCACTTGGACAAATGTTTTGAAACAATGACACACAACGATTTTCAATTAAAGATATAAACCATACAAGTTATTTCAAGACAATTTACAACCCAGATTTACAAAATAAATGGTTCCGAGTCAGGGGTCATGGCTACTAGATTTTACAAACTTTTAAACCTCATGTTTTAATCGATTATCTATTGCAATATCAAACATATTTAAAACAAGGTTTTCACTTATGACTCTAGTAGTCGAATTATATTTTGCAATATATACAAAGCTATGGACTTGACATACTCACAAAACCTATGTACTCGTCGGCTTTCATGCTGACTCATTTTCACATATGTTTCAGGGAACTATCCTTGATGATACTGATGCATGCTCACGTAGGAATGGACATGGACTTTAGTGCCTTAAAAATAAGAAAGATAATTTCAATGTTTGTTTGTTTGTTTATAAAGTTCCAAGACAATGTAACAATATAATTAATGTTTAATATAAAATAAAACGAAACTTCCATTACCATGTGTTGTTGTAACAATCTGTTAACGTGACTCCCCAACGTTTCCGCCGTGGTATGTTGTTTTTACACGGTCGGGGTGTTACACTAGACTCCAACGTTCGAAAAGGCACATACCGGAGCATCCCCGTAATATCGCACATTTAGCTAGGATGTTATCTTATAAATAATAGGGCCAAGTGATCGATTAGACAGTTACGAACACTACTTAGACACACACCGACAAACTTACTTACTCTCTTTGCAGATTACACACTTGAATCCACATTATCACTTGCATTATAGTCATTTATCAATCACATTGGTTCCCAACTTGTACCTTGTTTCTTATTGCAATAATAGTGATTGTGGCAGATGACTTTTATAGTAGTCTCCCAAGGTTTTATACCGATGATCTAAATTGATCAAGGCTTTCCTCGTAATTCCTTTTGTTCTACCTATTTAATCACTCCATTTAACTCAAATATTCTGACTAATATCACAACATTACATATCTTGAACAATATTCTAGTATCCTGAGCAGTAGTTTTGGGAATTTACACAACAATCTTATTACAAGCATTTAGCAACTTTGTCCAACGAATTAATTTACAACGTTTTCATTAATCAACTAAACTATAGCACACTTCCACACATTACGAATTTGATCATTAAATTGCTTAGGTATTTTTATACCAAAACAATTTAGCGCCCATCGTGGGGCAAACGGTGCTTTTTTTTACAAAATTCTTGCTAAAATTCCTGCTCAATTGATTTCTCTCGAAACTCTTTTCAAAATGGCTTCCCAACCAAAATTGTGACAACCAGCAAAATTACATGGTAATTCCGTTCAACTTAATCATTATCTATACAATTTAATTGCATTTATTTGACTTGATTTATGAATGATTGAGTCGTACAAAGTCTAGTAATAATAGGACAATTTGAAACATTACAAATTATATTGCCACTTTCGTCGTGTCGCACTATGTCCTAATACGTTGGTAAACAATGCGAACAAATGATACCTGGTCGAAAACCGGGGTCTTATTGTGTTTAAGTTTATGGTATTACATAACCTTTAGTTTTGAATGGCCTACTTTTGATTAAGTGGGTTTTTGCAGGTCTAACGGAGATTAAGGAGCTATTCGGGAGCTATACGGTGCATCAGGATGAACGTGATCAACCAGGGACGCAAAATAAACAAAACAGGAAAAACCAAGCTACACAAAATGTCACCAACGCCACAGGGGCTGTCGGCGATGCCCTGCGTCGATGGGGATGCACGTAAATAGGTAGTTAGGCCGTCGTCAGAAATTGCATACTCTAGGGGTGTCCGCGACGCCACTCCCTGGTGCCCGATGGGAATTATTTTGTTTTTGTGCTTTTGAATGATTAAAAGGCCACTTTTGGGTCATTATCAAGGGAGTTATGCAGTTTTTTAAGTTTGAAATCTTTCTTGGAGCCAAGAAAACCACCAACCTCAATTCCATTTCATCCGAATCAATCACAATCATCCGAATTCATCATCCATCTTTACCTTCCTAACCCTAAACACCATCATTCCCATCATCCCACCATGAGATTCTCTACAAATATCCGCCACAACCCTAACCTTCATCATACTCATCCTCAAGGCTTCAAGATGTTCGTGTTTGAGTTTCATCCAATTGTTGGTCAAGTTCCGTCTACCATGAGCGGCTAATCTTCTCGGGTTTCAGCCCGGCGTAGGTTTTTATAAGATTCTAGGGTAAACGTTGTTTTGAGATTTGATTTGTAATAAATTGTACTTTGATGTAGAAGCATTTGATTACGTATTTGAATTGAATTTGTGAATTGTCGAATGATCATAAAATTTGAGTTTTTCAAATGAATTTGTGCACTTATGCCTTATCGATTGGTAGGATTTGCATGTTCTTGGTAACGAAGTGCACTGCGGTCCGTCGTCTACGACAGCCACAGGACACTAAATCCGTTAATCATACATGCAATTGAGTTAAATCTATAATGTGTAGAAACCCTAGGTCTTCAATTACCGTTCTCAAGTATTGTTTAAAACCATTAATCAAGTTTTCATGTAATCACAAGCATTCAAGTTTTAGTAGTTAATCATTTTAGCATCAAACTTGTCGGTTTAATCCGACATCTCTTTTCAAACAAACAGTTAAACCAAATTTGCAAGCTTCATAATTGTGATAACCTTTAAAATCAATCACGTCCATCGAAAACCACAAAATCTTCATGGTTCGACCTCTTACTACTACTAACACATTATTAAGGATAATATCGGAACTATAAGTATTATCTTTGACCAGGCCACGACACTCCGATCAACATATTATTCATGCGAACACACTAATCATGCCAGGAGAGTTTAGAAACTCCCTGAAATGACTAACAGATGATATGAAAGCATATCATGATAAAAATATATACACTAGCCCTAATTAGGGGCAACACTTACAATAATATATAATATTTCCGGAATAATGCCTAAACACATAAATTGTCCGATCCGAATAATAAACTAGCTAATCTAGCACTTAGCAGTAAATTTCAGCATTTCGCAACACTAACAAGGCTATTAGATAATGCTAATTATCTTAAATGATCTTGTAAGGGCATTGTTTATAGGTTTATGTTTGTCTTGTGTTCATGAGTTATATTTTGGTTTAGTGGGTTTTGGTCTTGGTTGATATTGCATAAGGGTTTGGGCTTGGCCCGTTTGTATTAGGTCATCCTATGTGCTATAAATAGGATGTACCTACGTCTAGTTTGGTTGTTGGTTGGTTTTGCTTTGTAACCGCACGTGTAACAGACTATTCTTAGTAATCGTGTGCACTTTTGATTAATACACTCAACTTGAATCTTTGATCTTCTACACCTTTCTTGTTAATCTGCAACTCTAAAGGTGTTTGTGATATCTGATTGTAGTTTCATGGACTTACAATTGGTATCGAAGCCTAGGAAGTCTATCAAAGGCTCGGTTTTCATCGTGCTATTCGCTGATTCAAAGATTCAAAGAAACAAAATAAAAAGGTTGAATCATGTTCTGTTATTCTGTTTTATAATCTTTGATCGACTGATTTTCCTTGGTATGTCAGCATGTTGTTAAGCATTGGCAATTGACCATAATTCCGTTGCAACCCACATTTGTTCGTCTGAACAGTTTATAAAATTAAATTTTTTCAAAACTTTGTTTTAAGAACAGTCATAAATTTTTTGTGATTTATTTTAAAAACTGGGTGTTCGATCTCCTACAACTTCGGAATGTTTTTTACACTGAATTGATTGTGTTTCTAAAATTAGTGTATGGGACAAAGTATTTGAACCTCAAGTGTGCGACAATCAGTGTACAACTTAATTAGTTAGTGGATTTCTTGTTAGTGGCGGGTCCAATATGGTAGTGTGCGGCCCAAGAATCATTGTGTGCGGTCCGATACGGAGGTGTGCGGCTCACAAACCCAATGTGCGGGTTTTTGTTATCAAAGTGTTTTGCTGTTGGGCTCAAGGGAGAGTATGACCTAAACTTTAGGTGATGTGCGGTCCAAAAGGGAGTGTGTGGCTCATTACTTGGTGTACGGGTGGTAAAAATTCTGTGCATTTGAGTTTGGGCTCAACCGAGTGTGCGACCCAAAATTCATAGTGTACGTTCAATTTCTAACTTGTGTTAGATCCAAGAAGAAGTGTGCCACTGAAAAGTTTAGTGTACAGACTGCTATTGTGAATTGAACCTTTGGACTGTGCGACACCATTTTGAACTGTTGGATTGATAACTGATCTGAACCCTTGGACTGTGCTACTTGAACCGAACTGCTTTATAAAAGTGTTAAAATCTAATTATCGTTCAATTATTACTAATAGTTTGATTTTTTAGAAATGGAATCTACTAACCAAATCCCGTTGAGTGATAAAGCAGCAACAAATCAGGATCTTGATAACATCATAGGAACCAACAACATAATTCCCAGGCTGCTATTTGCGGGATCTTTTTTTAGAATGGAAGTTCAGGTTTATTCAGTACATGAGGATCAAGGATCCTAAGGCTTGGAAGTCAATCTGCAATGGACCAACTATGATCATATACACGATTGATGAAGAAAAGGGAACCACCGCTGTCAAACCTACATCACAATATAGTGAAGAGGATCATGAAAAGGTCGACAATGATGCTAAGGCTCTGGCAATGCTACACTCTACATTGGCACCTGAGATTGACATTGGGGTTATGGAATCTGTCACACCCCAACCGATGGTGGAAACATCAGGGTGAGATGAACGAGATTGCTCGAGACATCATAACACTATTGCGACAATAACTAAATTCAAAAACCAATTTCATTTCATTGATAAAAATTGTCAAATACAACACAAGGAAACAAAGTACAACAATTTTCAAATTCAAAGTACAACATAATTCGACAAAATCAAAGTAACGAAATCTAGTATTTGTAAATGCATTTCTAAGTCTTCCCTACTAGATTTCATCATAAAAAACATCATCAACCTGCAATACATGTTAAAGTATAGTTCAACACACAAGGCATTGGCGAGCATACAAGTTTTAAGTAAATATCATAGTATAAATGTTTTAAAACAAATCTTCATGCATAGTTGTCTAATCTTGAGGCTAACATACATTAAACTAGCATGCAATTAAGCCAACCCAAAGTTTCCCGCTAGCATAATCTAAACATAACTATTAAAAGACCGTATGTGTTTAACTTAACATGACCTCAAGTTGATGGGCGGTGCATTACTCCTAAAGCCCTATACATGTTAAGGGAGGCTTGATCGAAGTTAATGACTAAGTATAAGCATATCAAGTATAAGCATGTGTGATTTCAAGTTAGCAAAAAAGCATGTGTGATTTCAAGTTTAGCAAAAAAGCATGTATAACGATTGTGTTGTGATTTAAGTATAAGAATGTTTGTGTGACTTTGATAAAGTACATGTATTGCACCTAAAAGTGATAAAAGATAAACGGGTAGAGTATACTCACGGTTTTGCAAAGCTTCCTTTGTTAATTCGGTGAAAAGTTAAGGTTGGAGGATGGAACACTGAGTTATCCTACACGTGGAAACGTAGGTGTGTGGATGGGTTGATAACAGATGATTTGGATTCGGAATGTAAAGTATGCAAAAGTATTTACATAGGAAAATAATTATCTAGAACTTGACCACTCATTTTTGACACTATAAGCCCCATATGGGTTGATTTGATTTCATGGTCAAAATGCCCATAGAGTTGTAACTAGAGACTCAAGTCTAAGACAATATAACTTACTATCATGACAAGTAATCATGGTGATTATCATCAAGGGTTCGGTTATGTATTTATATATATATATAGATATATTGATTAGTTTTTATAATATAACTCTAAGCAAGTCCATATCAAGAATATCATAAATTATCATATAAGTCAAGCATGGTGGTAGGAGGATAACCGTCCTTTAACCTCTTTCGTAAGAATCATCAATACACAAATCATCACAAGGATGATTCGGATGGTCATGAATGAAATGAAATGTACAATAATCACTATACCAAGTAGCCAAGTAATCTTTAACCCGGTGAGCCGACACCGACATAGAAAGATTTAACTAAGTGTCGGAGGCTAGACGGAGTTATGTCACTTTTAAGCTAGCAAACTATTTGGGATAGCAATTGGAAATCATCAAGTGAGGTGGTGGAATGAAGGTAGGATAGCCAAGGCTTCCAAGTATTCACTCCTTCACCAAAACACAAGTCTTGTCACAACAATCCTGACAAGCTTGGATGGTTTCAACACTTGTGGGTTGATAACCTTTCCAAAAACAGAAAGTTTGGAGGGTAAATAATGCCTCTAATTCATGTAAATCAACCTTGGGCAAGCTAACTAACCGTAGACTTAGTTAGTAGCATGAGAAGCTCAAGATTGTATGAGAAAACACAAGTTTAGCAAAAGTATTAACCATAATATTCCAAATAGAAAGTTTGGACATCAAAATAGTGATGTTCCACCTTGGTTTTTGAAAGAAAACGTGCGGAAACAATCCTAGAGGCATCCTAAGTGAAAGATTTGGTGAAGAAAAGATGAAGAAAATGAAGTAACGTGCTCACTTTGGCACTTAGAACAATCTGACTTTTCTGATGTTTGCAACTGATTTGAGAGAGATTTTAGAGTGTAAATGAGTTGGGCAAGTGAAAATGGGTGTTAGGAAGCTTGTTTATATAGTGGGTTAGTAGGGTTTTGAGTTAAATGAGGTTTAAGGTGATAGGGGGTGAAAAAGGTGGGAAAATTGGTCCAACCCGTAAGCTGGAAACAAAGTTCTGCGGATTGAGGTCTCTCGCGCTTCACGAGAGACAAGGCCTTGTCTCGCTCTCCCCCCCGGTAGAGACCAATTTGGCAGATTTTGCAAATTAGCCCCTGAACTTGATTTTTCCCTCATTTTAAGCTAAAACTTGGTGTTTTGGCATGTTTAACATGTATGCAAGTATCATTTAAGTAACGAGAGTGTATGTATGAGTATTTTCACGTATAACAAGTATCCGTTTTGTGTAAACATGTATTTAACGACCGAATGCATGTAAGACAAGTATGTAAGTATGAATTCCATTACGATCAAAATCTCGGATTACAAAGTTGAAATTGAAATACGAATACGATACGATTACAAATTTCCATAAATAAAAATACGAACATACTTTTTAAATAATGAAACTACAAAAATGCGAAGCATTACGGTCTCTCATACTTTAGGAAATTTCATCCCGAAATTTATTCAAGAGGAAAACTCAACGAAAAGATGCGGATACTTAGTCTTCATCTCACCCTTGAGTTCCCAAGTGAATTCAGCCCCACGTTTGCCTTCCCATCGAACCTTGACTATGAGAATGCGACTGCGCATAAGTTGCTTGGTTCCTCGGTCCATGATTTTGACCGGCTTCTTTACAAATGCAAGGACTCGTTGATTTGAAGATCGTGTAGGGAACTTGGAGTCCTTCTTCAGCTAGGCACTTCTTCAAGTTTGAGACATGAAAGGTAGGACGGAGGTTGTTGAGCCCTTGAGGTAGGTCTAGTCGATACGCTACCTTGCCAATCCTTTTAAGAATCTTGAAAGACCTACATATTGAGGAGCTAGTTTTCGTTTATACTAAATCGAACTACACCCTTCCAAGGGGATACTTTGAGAAGTACAAAGTCACCAATGTTGAATTCCAAAGGTTTGCGTCTCTTGTTGTGGTATCTACGGTAATCCGAGCATGTAACAATGACAAACAAGTTATCAATGAATGAAATTTTATGTTTTATATGTGAATTTTGTTTATTTATTATGACAATTGCGCACAATAGATTCTTGCACAATTTTGAACTCTTGAATCGCTTCTATAAGCAAAACCGGTAAACCTATACGCAAACAAAACCAATTTAGTGCAAAGTATGTTCCGGAATAATGACACAAGCTAAACATACCTTAAATAACCTTTGCATAACTTAGAATAAGTTTTGAAGGGTTTGGTATGTCAAAAACAAGCTTATTCAATCACAAGGACTATTTACGACAAAATGCGAAAGTCTGTCGATTCTTGCAGCAACGTACGCTCCGGAACAAGAACACAAGCTTAACATACCTTAAATACCCTTTACATAGCTTAGAAATAAGTTTTGAGGGCTTCGGTATGGTAAAAATATGCTTTTATAACTTTAGGGACTATTTGCAAATTTTGTGAAACTATGTCTTTTTGCCTATATCGCTATCCGAAAGACGTACGGACATTCAAAATTTTTCTAGTCATCAATATATTATATGTTAGTGATTGGAATGTGAAAAATCCGTTCGTTACGCAATTACGGTCATACACGCGTTCGTTACGATTTTCGTCTTAATTAACTGAAAACCGCGACCGTACGACCAAACGAACTGACCTCTAGAACATTTTAGAACATATTTTAAGTTCCCTATGCTTTAACGTCTTTATGGAGCCTAAATATGGGGTTAACGAATGTTAAAAACGTCAAAAACCATCAAAAACATGTGCAGGGACCTATTTGCAAATTTTGAAAATTCAGTCATGGGGCCCGTGGCATAGCGCGACGCCCTAGGGGGGTACCGTCGCGTACGGCGAGGCCCCTGTTTTGACAAAAACATAACTGGCAGCTTCCAGCTGCATTCCCTTGCCACCAATTCGCCAAATTTTCCACCTAGCCCGAATTTTCCACCCTTTAACCAGCTTCTAACACCTCCCTAACACTTGTTAACATCCTATATCATTGTCATAACACTTGGCATGAACTTGATCATCTTTGGATCATTATAAATACCATATTCATGATCAATTTTGAGCTTTTAGTCACCTTCTTGCACTAATCAGCTACAAATCCGAATTCGCAACTATCTTGGGGCTATTTCTCTGGTCTTTGATCATTCCTTTGGTGTTTGTAAGTGTTCTAGTCATGTCCTATTCAGTTATCATAGCTTAAATGGATAAAAATCCAACAGTTTGACTTTTAGTTTTGATCATGAATTGATCAAAATAAAGCTTAATTGAAACTTGCAATATGATGGTAATCAAGGTGGTTATGATCCTTAGTGATCATGCTTACTGATTTCCACCATTTCTAGTCATTTTGACAAGTCAAAGTTTCGGTCAAAATGCGATTTTTGCGCATTTTACAACGGATCTATTTCGGGTGTCAAAACAGGTTGTTTTGATGCCAAAGTACTTTGATAAACTTAATTAGACATGTCAAAACATGTCTAAATAATCACTCTCATTGTAGTGCTTGTTTAGAGTCGAAAAGTTAAATCGGTTTGACTACCGCTTTGACTTTCAAATCTGACCCGTTTGGTGAATCTTCGGACCCGACCAAATACATAATTGTGACCAAAATATATAGGGAATAACCCTCTGAGGTTATACCTTATGGTCATGATGTTTGGATTGTGTTATGATGATTGATTGTAATATTACTTAAAAACGACCAAATTGCCCTTTTCGCAAACAAATCAACTTTAAGCATATGTAACACAAGATTTGACATATAGTCTGATCAAAAACATTTTTAAACATGTTTAAGCATTTAAAACTTATTATGACACATACCTAACATTCCGAATGCGTTGTTACGCAAATGACGCGTGAAAGTGGCTTAAACTACCTTAACATGTCATAACGGGTCAAAAGCACTTAAAAATCTTTCCAACTTAGAATGTAAGCTTATTAAACCATATTATAGGAGTTCCGACACTCACTTAGTTTGTAAGACCTCATTCTATACGAATCTTCTGATTTCAGGCCCCGATATTTACACTATTATTCATTTTTAGGACACGCGTGATTTCTCGGATCTTTGAGCTTCGGTTTTCTTATTGATCCAAGAGTTCCCCTATTTTATGCTTTCAAATATTTTGGGGTGATTCATATGTGCTAATGGTTTTCAAGCTTTCAAAGTACAAATGCGATGGTTTATATTAAACAATACGATTTCAATAATGTGAACGAACTTGTTGGTGTGTTATATTCATAACAAGAATGACATTCATTAACAATGGCCAAGCCGACCAGTAGTAAGTTATGGCGCCTAGGACTGACAATCCCGTTACAAAATTTCCCATGGTTTGTGGGGAAATTTGGGTGGGGAAATTTGGGAAGCGACTAAACTGTAATTGTAACATACCCTTTGGTGGTATGTTATACGATTAAGGGACACCATGGGTGGTCTCGAACAAGTCAACAAAGGTTTGAATGTATTCGCGAAACGACCAAAAGTTTTCACAATTAAAACGATGAACGATGAATAATGAACGATGAACGAATGAATAATGGTTTATAACAAGGAACAATGAACACTTGATTTATGACAATTGGTTTATGATAAGTGATTTAGATAACGGAACGGGTGTAATGTAATAAAAGCATGATGGATACGCTGCTGGTACTTCCTATATATAAGTGCTTTTATCACATTACATACGTGTTGTTATTTACATTACTTGGACAAAGATTTCAAAAAATAACACACAACGATTTTTGATCAAAGATATAAACCATACGAGTTATTTCAAGACGATTTACAACTTGGATTTATGAACAAATGTTTTCGAGTCAAGGTTCATGGCTACGAGATTTTATAAACTTTTACCTTTTTGTTTTAGACGAATAGTTGTTGCAATATCAAATGCTTTCAAAACAAGGTTTTCACTTACGACTCTAGTAGTCAGATTACATTGCAATATATACAAAGCCATGAACTTGACACACTCACAAAACCTATGTACTCGCCGGCATATTTTTGCTGACTCGTTTTCACATATGTTTCAGGGAACAATGCTTGATGATACTGATGCATGCTCATATAGGATTTTGACGGGCCTTAGCGACTATAAAACAAGAAAGACAATAATTATGCATGTTTTGTTTGTTTGGTTGTTTTAAAACGTTTCTAGACAATTATGACAATATAACCTATGTTTAATATCTAATTAAAACAAAACTTCAAATACCATGTGTTGTTGAAACAATCTATTAACGTGACTCCCCAAGTGTTTCCGCCGCGTGTTGTTTTACGGATTTGGGGTGGTACAGGTTGGTATCAGAGCACTGGTTATAGGGAATTAGGTTATTAGTAATGATTTGACCTAGACTATAACCTTCCTAGGACCCTAACGCGAGTCTACTCGCGTTTAGATTTAAAACACAATACAAACACCTATCCTTAGGTGATTACCAAAACAAATCCACAAATTACAAATCCGTTTTGAAATCAATCATCTACCCTTAGATGATTTGTTTTTGGCGCAAGCCTTTAAGTTTTCAAAATCTCGTCAAAGTTTGGGTTTTAATAATGTGAACACGTGCAATCTGGAAGGGTGGGTGCCTGTACCCTGAGTTTTCTGTCTAGGCTAGAGTGTTCGTACAAATCCACTTAATCGGACCAGTCACTCTTACCTGGGAACTCTTGGGGTGAGCGTCCACTTATAGGCTAAAGCATGTCTTCACGAGACATTATAAAGACCCATTTACTTTGATTAGTCACAGTGTGTCATTTGCGTGTTTTGAGAAACAAACAAATGACCACATCTTATGTTTTGTTGATATTTTTGATGCTTGTTTCGATTTTCAGAATGTCAATCTCACACATCTTTCATCATGTTTCTTTTCTAGAATGCCTCCTCGACGTGATACAACTGAAAATGCCGAAATGGCAGCCATGATCGCTCAACAAATTGCTGCCGTACTCCCGAACCTAGTAACTAAAATAAATCAAGCGAACAACAATAATAACAACAATGCTCTGTGTAGCTACAAACAGTTCTGTTCGGCTAAACGACTTTCATTTTCTAGGTCTGAGGGAGCTACGGGACTTCTTCAATGGTTTGAGAGTCTCGAGAGCACATTTCGTTTCGCTCAATGTCCGGATGAACGAAAAGTTGAGTTTGCATCGAGTGTGTTCAAGAAACGAGCTTTGACATGGTGGAATGGTGTTATGAGAGATAGGGGTGCTAACGTGGCCTTAACCCAAACTTGGGGAGAGCTTCGAGCTCTAATCATGAGGAAGTTCTGTCCTCGTCATGAACTCAGGGGTTTGGAAAGGGAATTTGATGATCTTAAGCAAGACAGTGGCGAGAGTCGTGCTTACACCGACCGATACGAGGAATTGAGCTTACTTTGTCCTTCAATGGTGACGCCTTTGGATAAGGCGATTGAGAAATATATCGATGGTCTGCCTGATCCTGTTCAGGACATTGTTGCGGGAAGCCACCCACTATCGTTCGTCAAGCCATTGAATTGGCTGCAACTCTAACTGAATCTGAAGTCAGAAAGGGTAAACTTCACCGCAAGGGTGACAAGAAACAGATGACAAAAGCACCCAAGAGAAACCGAAGAAAGACAAAGCTGGATCATCCAAGAGGTCGAAGAAGCGTAAGGCTTCTCAAAACTTTGCTGTGACCACACCACTCGCTCCAACTGCTCCCCAAAACCAACCAGCTCAACCTCTGGCAAAGAAATCATATGCAGGAACTGCACCACTCTGCAATTGATGTAATGGTCATCATCAAGTTCAGATACCATGTCAATAGTGTACTACCTGTGGAAACTTGGTCACTTGGCGAATATTTGTCGTTTTAACCCAAACCAAGCTACACAAAACCAAGCTCAAGCACAAGAAAATCCTGCTCGACCTCATTTTCCGCCTGGATCATGTTTTAACCGCGGTGAAATGGGTCACTACAGGAACAACTGTCCGAGGATAGCAAATGCCAATCCGGCTCGTGGACGAGCTTTTAACATGAACGCCAACGAGGCTCGTGCTGATAATGAAGTTGTTAACGGTACGTTCCTTGTCAACAATCATCATGCTTCTGTTCTTTTCGATTCGGGTGCCGATAGAAGCTTTGTGTTACTTACTTTTGAGCCCTTACTTTCGATGCCTAGAACTAAACTAGGAAGACCCTGTCTGTCGAAATAACCAATGGTGAACCCCTCATACTTGATTCCGTCATTCGTAGCTGCCAATTAAACCTCAATAACCATCTTTTCCCTATCGACCTTACACCTATGCAACTTGGAAGATTCGACATCATTATTGGGATGGATTGGTTAACCAAACATCATGCCGAAGTTATTTGTTTTGAGAAGATAGTTCGTATACCCATTCCATCTGGTGAAATTCTAGAAGTTCGTGGAGAGAAACCCGTTAGTAGCCTTAAACTCATGTCATGTACACAAGCCCGTAAGTACCTACAAAAGAATTGTGTCGCCTTCTTGGCACATATTGTGGAGCAGACAGGCAAGATCAAGATTATTCGAGACATTCCTATTATTCGAGATTACCCTGAGGTATTTCCCAAAGATCTACCTGGCTTACCCCCGGCACGACAAGTTGAGTTTCGTATTGACCTTGTACCAGGTGCTAACCCGATAGCCAAATCTCCTTACCGTCTTGCACCTTCTGAGATGCAGGAGTTATCAAAGCAACTATAAGAGTTATCTGACAAAGGTTTCATCCGTCCAAGTTATTCTCTGTGGGGTGCACCTGTCCTATTTGTGAAAAAGAAGGATGGATCCTTCCGAATGTGTATCGATTATCCTGAGCTCAACAAACTCACGATCAAGAATCGATATCCCCTACCTCGTATTTATGATCTTTTTGACCAACTACAAGGTGCCACATGTTTTTCAAAGGTCGATCTGCCTTCTGGGTATCATCAGCTTCGTGTTCACGAGGAAGATATTCCTAAGACTGCTTTTCGCACACAATACGGTCACTATGAGTTCACAGTTATGCCTTTCGGTTTGACAAATGCTCTAGCCGTATTCATGGACTTGATGAATAGGGTTTGTAAGCCTTATTTAGACAAGTTCATCATTGTATTCATCGACGACATTCTCATTTATTCTAAATCTCGAGACGAGCACGAACAACATCTCCGATTAACAATGGAACTTCTGAAGAAAGAACAACTTTATGCCAAATTCTCCAAGTGCGAATTTTGGCTGAAAGAAGTTCAGTTTTTGGGACAATTATCAATGAGCAAGGTATTCATGTGGATCCTTCCAAAATCGTTGCGATTAAGGATTGGAAAACACCCACTACTCCCATAGAAGTTCGCTCATTTCTTGGTCTTGCTGGATACTATCGACGATTTATCGCGAACTTCTCAAAGATTGCGGTTCCCCTCACTGCGTTAACTCAAAAGAATAAACCTTTTGAGTGGGGACCTAAACAAGAAGAAGCTTTCCAAACCTTGAAACAGAAACTCTGTTATGCTCCTATTCTATATTTACCTGATGGCAACGATGATTTTATGGTTTATTGTGACGCGTCGAATTTAGGCCTTGGTTGCGTTCTCATGCAACGGGATAAGGTCATCGCCTAGGCGTCAAGACAATTGAAAACCCCGAGAAAAATTATACAACTCATGATCTTGAGTTAGGTGCTGTTGTCTTTGCTCTCAAGATCTGGAGACACTATCTTTATGGCACGAAGTGTGTGGCGTTCACAGACCACAAAAGTCTCCATTACATATTCAATCAGAAGGAGTTAAACATGAGGCAGCAACGTTAGATCGAACTTCTAAATGATTACGACTGCGAAATTCGCTACCATCCTGGTAACGGGGAACGTTGTGGCTGATGCGCTTAGTCGCGAAGAACGTGTCAAGCTTTATTGTGTTCGACTTGGATCCGATATCCAAACACGTATTCTTGAAGCCTAACACACTTGTGTAACACAAGGTTTGTTGAAAGACGAATTACCTCACCAACTCGAACTTCAACTCGAAACAAAAGAAGATGGATTACTATACTACATGAACCGGTTGTGGGTTCCGAATCAACACGATCTTCATACTCTATTGATGGATGAATCTCATAAGTCTCGTTATTCAATTCATCCTGGTGCTACAAAAATGTATAAGGATCTCTGTACCTAGTATTGGTGGCCGGGTATGAAGAATGACATTGCCTTGTATGTATCTAAATGCCTTACTTGTCTCAAAGTCAAGGCCGAGTATCAACATCCATCTGGTTTATTGGAACAACCGGAATACTGGAATGGAAGTGGGAGAATATTGCGATGGATCTCATCACTAAGTTACCGCACACATCTAGAGGTCATGATGCCATTTGGGTAATCATTGATCGTCTAACAAAGTCAGCACATTTTATAGTGATTCGTGAAGATTTCTCTGCTGAAAAACTCGCAAAGATCTATGTTGATGAGATTGTGTCTCGTCTTGGTGTTCCTTTTAACATCATATCTGATAGAGATGCTCGATTCTCATCTCGTTTTTGAAAGACCTTGCAATCCGCCATGGGAACCAAACTCAATCTGAGTACTGCTTATCATCCTCAAACGGATGGACAATCTGAGAGGACGATTCAAACTCTGGAGGATATGCTCCGAGCTTGCGTGATCGATTTTGGTAGTAGTTGGGATTCACATCTACCGTTTGTCGAATTCTCCTATAACAATAGTATCACGCCAGCATCAACATGGCGCCTTTTGAAGCTTTATACGGTCGAAAATGCCGTTCACCTGTCTGTTGGAATGAAGGTGGAGAGTCTCAGTTTACTGGACCTGAACTCATCCACGACACAACCGAGAAAGTCAAGAAAATACGCGATAACCTTCTGACAGCTAGAAGCTGCCAAAAGAGTTATGCGGACAAGCGGCGCAAGCCCTTAGAATTCCAAGTCGGTGACTACGTCCTACTTAAGGTATCCCATTGGAAAGGAGTGGTTAGATTTGGAAAGAAACGAAAACTTGCACCACGATATGTTGGACCATTCAAGATCGTCGAAAGAATCGGAAAGGTGGCCTACCGACTTGAGCTACCTCCTAAACTCGGGAATATTCACCCAACATTCCACGTATCCAACTTGAAAAAGTGTTTAGCCGATACAAATCTCCATATTCCACTCGATGAGATTCACGTTGATGATACTATGCATTTGTCGAGAAACCGGTGGAGATTATGGACCGTGAAGTCAAGAAACTCAAGCGAAGACGAATCCTGATAGTAAAAGTTCGCTGGGAATCTAAATGTGGCCCAAAATTTACTTGGGAACGAGAGGATTAGATGAAAGCAAAGTACCCACTTTTGTTCTCACGAGTTTCCTCTAATTAAATTTCGGGATGAAATTTCTTGAAGTAGGGAGACTGTGATATATGTGGTAATCCGAGCATGTAACAATGACAAACAAGTTATCAATGAATGACATTTTATGTTTTATATGTGAATTTTGTTTATTTATTATGACAATTGCGCACAATCGATTCTTGCACAATTTTGAACTCTTGAATCGCTTCTATAAGCAAAACCGGTAAACCGATACGCAAACAAAACCAATTTAATGCAACGTATGTTCCGGAATAATGAAACAAGCTAAAAATACCTTAAATAACCTTTGCAAAACTTAGAATAAGTTTTGAAGGGTTTGGTATGTCAAAAACAAGCTTATTCAATCACAAGGACTATTTACGACAAAATGCGAAAGTCTGCCGATTCTTGCATCAACGTACGCTCCGGAACCCGAACAAAAGCTTAACATACCTTAAATACCCTTTACATAGCTTAGAAATAACTTTCGAGGGCTTCGGTATGGTAAAAATATGCTTTTATAACTTTAGGGACTATTTTGCAAATTTTGCGA
Organism: Scalesia atractyloides; assembly: GCA_947069175.1. Classification (NCBI taxonomy): domain Eukaryota; kingdom Viridiplantae; phylum Streptophyta; class Magnoliopsida; order Asterales; family Asteraceae; genus Scalesia; species Scalesia atractyloides. The sequence goes on along the minus strand of CAMTDV010000016.1, from coordinate 53,020,138 downwards.
AACTCTGTCTTTTTGCCTATATCGCTATCCGAAACACGTACGGACATTCAAAAATTTTTCTAATCATCAATATATTATATGTTAGTGATTGGAATGCGAAAAATCCGTTCGTTACGCAATTACGGTCATACACGCGTTCGTTACGATTTTCGTCGTAATTAACCGAAAACCGCGACCGTACGACCAAACGAACTGACCTCTGGAACATTTTCCAACATATTTTAAGTTCCCTACGCTTTAACGTCTTTATAGAGCCTTAATATTGGGTTAACGAATGTTGAAAACGTCAAAAACCATCAAAAACATGTGTAGAGACCTATTTGCAAATTTTGAAAATTCAGTCAGGGGGGCCGTGGCGTAGCACGACGCCCTAAGGGGGGTACCGTCGCGTACGGAGAGGCCCCTGTTTTGATAGAAACATAACTGGCAGCTTCCAGCTGCATTCCCTTGCCACCAATTTGCCACCTAGCCCGAATTTTCCACCCTTTAACCTGCTTCTAACACCTCCCTAACACTTGTTAACATCCTAGATCATCTTTGGATCATTATAAATACCATGTTGATGATCAATTTTGAGCTTTTAGTCACCTTCTTGCACTAATCAGCTACAAATCCAAATTTGCAACTATCTTGGGGCTATTTCTCTGGTCTTTGATCATTCATTTGGTGTTTGTAAGTGTTCTAGTCATGTCCTATTCAATTATCATAGCTTAAATGGACTAAAAATCAAACAGTTTGACTTTCCGTTTGACTTTTAGTTTTGATCATGAATTGATCAAAATAAAGCTTAATTGAAACTTGCAATATGATGGTAATCAAGGTGGTTATGATCCTTAGTGATCATGCTTACAGATTTCCACCATTTCTAGTCATTTTGACAAGTCAAAGTTTCGGTCAAAATGCGATTTTTGCGCATTTTGCAACAGATCTATTTTCGGGTGTCAAAACAGGTTGTTTTGATGCCAAAGTACTTTGATAAACTTAATTAGACATGTCAAAACATGTCTAAATCATCACTCTCATTGTAGTGCTTGTTTAGAGTCGAAAAGTTGAACGGTTTGATTACCGCTTTGACTTTCAAATCTGACCCGTTTGGTGAATCTTCGGACCCGACCAAATACATAATTGTGATCATAAATATATAGGGAATAACCCTCTGAGGTTATACCTTATGGTCATGATGTTTGGATTGTGTTATGATGATTGATTGTAATATTACTTAAAACCGACCAAAATGCCCTTTTCGCAAACAAATCGATGTTAAGCATATGTAACACAAGATTTGACATATAATCTGATAAAAAACATTTTTAAACATGTTTAAGCATTTAAAACTTGTTATGACACGTATCTAACCATCCGAATGCGTTGTTACACAAATGACGCGTGAAAGTGGCTTAAACTACCTTAACAGGTCATAACGGGTCAAAAGCACTTAAAAATCTTTCCAACTCAGAATGTAAGCTTATTAAACCATATTATATGAGTTCCGACACTCACTTGGTTTGTAAGACCTCATTCTATCCGAATCTTCCGATTTCAAGCCCCGATATTTACACTATTATTCATTTTTAGGACACGCGTGATTTCTCGGATCTTTGAGCTTCGGTTTTCTTATTGATCCAAGAGTTACTTTGCTATCACATGTGAGTACATAGTTCCCCTATTTTATGTTTTCAAATATTTTGGGTGATTCATATGTGCTAAAGGTTTTCAAGTTTTCAAAGTACAAATGCAATGGTTTATATTAAACAATACGATTTCAATAATGTGAACGAACTTGTTGGTGTGTTATATTCATAACAAGAATGACATTCATTAACAATGGCCAAGCCGACCAGTATTAAGTTACGACGCCTAGGACTGACAATCCCGTTACCAAATTTCCCGGGGTTTGTGGGGAAGTTTGGGAAGCGACTGAAACTGTAATTGTAACATACCCTTTGGTGGTATGTTATATGATTAAGGGACACCGTGGGTGGTCTCGAACAAGTCAACAAAGGTTTGAATGTATTCACAAAATGACCAAAAGTTTTCACAATTAAAACGATGAACGATGAACGATGAACAATGAACGATGAACGAATGAACAATGGTTTATAACAAGGAACAATGAACAATTGATTTATGACTATTGGTTTATGATAAGTGATTTAGATAACGGAACGGGTGTAATGTAATAAAAGCATGGTGGATACGCCACTGGTACTTCCTATATATAAGTGCTTTTATCACATTACATACGTGTTGTTATTTACATTACTTGGACAAATGATTTCAAACAATGACACACAATGATTTTCGAATAAATATATAAAATCATACGAGTTATTTCAAGACGATTTACAACTTGGATTTATGAACAAATGTTTTCGAGTCAAGGTTCATGGCTACGAGATTTTATAAACTTTTACCCTTTTGTTTTAGACGAATAGTTGTTGCAATATCAAATGCTTTCAAAACAAGGTTTTAACTTACGACTCTAGTAGTCAGATTACATTGCAATATATACAAAGCCATGAACTTGACACACTCACAAAACCTATGTACTCGCCGGCATATTTTTGCTGACTCGTTTTCACATATGTTTTGATGATACTGATGCATGCTCATATAGGATTTGGCGGGTCTTAGCGACTATAAAACAAGAAAGACAATAATTATGCATGTTTTGTTTGTTTGGTTGTTTTAAAAAGTTTCTAGACAATTATGACAATATAACCTATGTTTAATATCTAATTAAAACAAAACTTCAAATACCATGTGTTGTTGAAACAATCTGTTAACGTGACTCCCCAAGTGTTTCCTCCGCGTGTTGTTTTACGCGATTTGGGGTGTTACACTTGTCAGCATAACTCTTTTGTCAGCTTTTGGCTTTGAGCAAGTTGTCTCGAATCTGCAGGATCTTGTCCATCGTCTCTTGTATAAGCTCGGGGTTAGTGATTTGAGCTTCTCTGATCTCGTGCCAACAAATAGGCATACGACACTTACGATCATACAATGCCTCGAAAGGTGCCATTTGAATACTCGCTTGATAACTGTTATTGTACGGGAATTCGATCAAAGGCAAGTGCATATCCCAGTTGCCACCAAAATCGATTACGCAAGAATGAATATCCTTTAGAGTTTGGATAGTACGCTCGGTTTGACCATCGAATTGAGGATGAAAAGCGTACTAAGATTAAGGTGAGTACCAAGAGCTTTTTGGAAAGTTTGCCAAATACCGAAGTGAAACGACCATCACGGTCCGAGATGATGTCAATGGGGATACCATGACGACAAATGATTTCATCCGTGTAGATACGAGCCAATTTCTCGACTTTGTAGTGTTCACAAATGGGGAGGAAGGGAGCAGATTTGGTCAAACAGTCAATAATAACCCAAATACTATCGTGACCAGAAGAAGTGCAAGGGAGTTTGGTAATGAAATCCATAGCTACACTCTCCCATTTCCAGACAAGAATTTCTGGTTTTTTGAGTAACCCAGAGGGACGTTGATGTTCAGCTTTGACCTTGGAACAAGTGAGACATTTAGACACGTAGAGGGCGATATCTTTCTTCATGCCAAGCCACGAATATGACATACGCAAGTCTTGGTACATCTTGTCGGCGCCACGATGAATGGAATATCGGGATTTGTGAGCTTCCTTCATCAAGAAGTCACGAAGATTATTACGATTCGGGATCCAGACACGATTGAGATAGTATAGTATACCATCGAATTTGGATACGAGTTGTTCTTCAGCACCACACTTCATCTCATTGTACATGTTGTTCTCGCTAATGGATGAGTGTTGAGCTTCACGAATCCGATCTTGAAGGTTGCTAAGGATTCGGTAACAATGAATACTCTTCGCATGAGTCTTATGACTAAATGCATAGGCCACAACATTCGCTTTACCAGGGTGGTAGCGAATCTCGCAGTCGTAGTCGTTTAACAACTCTACCTAGCGACATTGTCGCATGCTGAGTTCCTTTTGATTGAAGATGGGATGAAGGCTATTATGGTCGGTGAAGACGACACACTTGGTACCATAAAGGTAGTGTCACGATATCTTCAATGCAAAAACAATGGCACCGAGTTCAAGGTCGTTCTCATGTATCTTGAGTTATCTCGAAGTGTAAGTGATCACCTTGTCTCGTTGCATAAGGACACAACGAAGACCTTGGTTGGTAGCATCACAATACATGACGAAATCGTCGTTACCGTCGGGAAGAGCTAGGATAGGAGCATTGCAAAGCATATCTTTGAGAGTTTGAAAAGACTCCTCTGGTTCAGAACCCCAAAAAAGGTTTATCTTTTTTAGTCAAGGCGGTGAAGGGAACAATGATTTTATAGAATATGGAAATGAATTAACGATAATAACCCGCTAATCCATAAAATGAACGAATTTCAGACGGGGATTTAGGTGCGATCCAATTCTTGACAGCTTTGATTTTCGCGGGATTGACGTGAATACCATGTTCGTTGACGACGTGATCAAGGAATTGGACCTCTTTTAGCAAAAATTCACACTTGGAGAATTTGGTGTAAAGATGTTTAGTACGGAAAAGCTGAAGAATAAGACGTAAGTGTCGTTCATGTTCTTCTTGTGTCTTGGAGTGTATGAGGATATCATCGATGAAGACTATCACGAAACGATCGAGATAATGGTTTACACACGCGGTTCATTAAGTCCATGGAGACTGCAGGTGCGTTTGTCAAACCAAAAGATATGACTACGAAATCCTAGTGTCCATAGCATGTACGAAACTTGGTTTAGGTATGTCTTCTTCGAGGACTCAGAGTTGGTGATAACCAGAACGACGATCAATCTTGGAAAAATAAGTTGCGCCATGGAGTTGATCGAAAAGGTCGTCGATGCGAGGAAGAGGATATTGGTTTTTTATTGTAAGTTTATTGAGCTCTCGATAGTCAATGCACATCCGAAAGGATCCATCTTTCTTCTTGACGAATAGAACGGGAGCGCCCCAAGGAGAAGTACTAGGGCGTATAAAGCCTTTATCAAGAAGTTCTTGAAGTTGGCTAGATAGCTCTTGCATTTCCGATGGTGCTAGATGATACGGGGACTTAGCGATAGCCGTAGCGCCAGGAACTAAGTCGATACGAAAGTCAACAGAACGAGGAGGAGGAGGACTAGGAAGATCCTCTGGGAAGACGTCAGGAAAGTCAGAAACTTGGGGAATGTCACTTATGCTTGGGCCTTTGTCCTTATTTTCTACAATGTGAGAAAGAGTGGCGAAGGAACCCCTGTGTAAGTACTTGTTCGCTTGAGCCTTTAGAAGGTTTCTAGTCATAGTCGTGTAGCGAATCACCGTTAGGATGGGGAAGACGAATAAACTTTTCGGAACATATGACTTCAGCACGAACTCGCCTATGGCAATCCATGCCTACCATGATGTCAAAGCTACCCAATTGCATGGGTATGAGATCTTTTAAAAACATATGATCGTTAAGATTCAAAGAACACTTAGACAGAACAGAATCAGAAGTGACGGACTTACCGTTAGCGACTTCGACCGCAAATGATTTGGGCAACTTAGAGCGTTTACACTTAAGCAATGGTTCAAATTCTACAGATACAAAACTTTTATTTGCGCCAGTAATAAATAAACAAGAAGCAAAAACATCGTTTATGAGAAACGTACCAGTGATAACATCGTTGTTTTTTGCGCCTGAGCGCCGGTGATGACGAAAGCTCTGTCGCATGAGGGTTGCTGTTGCTGGTTGTTGTTGTTGGCATTGCGTTGCGGGCATACATTTGCGAGGTGGTTAGGATCACCACACTTGTAGCAAGTGCGTCCATTATTGGCAAGAGTTTGTTGTTGGCAGGGGTTTGAACCTGGTTGTCTTGGGGTGTTAGACCACTTCGACAACGCGTGCTGAAGTGTCCAAACTTGTTGCAGGTTGCGCAAAGGCGACAAGTTGTATGGGCTGGATTGTCACACCCCGACCCGCAGCGGAATAAGAGTCGGGGCATAATTGGGTTATCACCAAAGCTCATGACATTTACTAATATGTTTCATATTTAATAAAATCAAAGTTACATTTCCAAATATCCAAACATGTTCATACAATACAAAGAAAATAAACCAATCATAACAATCCCAACTCTAAATCATTTTATTCTTCTAGTCCAATCCTATGTGTTCCTAGCTGCTGCTGATTCACCTGTATCATGTGTAAAAATGGGGGTTTTTGGTCAAAATAAGTTGGCGAGTGAACCTTATTAGATAAACATTTTTAGTGAATTACTTGTTAGTTTATCAATGAAAAATTGTGCATAATCATAAATGAACAAATGTAAATAATCAAGCAGTAGCAATTAGCAAACACAACTATAACATACAACAACATATGATAGCATACATTAACATACCAACAACATACGATAAATAACATAAATGAACTGTGCGATCAAGGCTCAATCAAACGGAGCCGATCGTATTGCATGTACTGAAAATGTAAATTGTCTGTACGATCAAGGCTCAATCAAACGGAGCCGATCGTATTGCATGTACTGAAAATGTAAATTTGTCTGTGCGATCAAGGCTCAATCAAACGGAGCCGATCGTATGTGGGCACGCCAGGTTCAACCTCATAATGAAATGGGGAACATGCTCAACGCTCATAATGTAATGGGGAGCGGCGGCCTATGAAATTGCATGTACTGAAAATAATAAATTGCATCCAACAATAACTACACAACAGTTGAAACAAACTAAATACACATGTTCATGATATGATGTATGCACAATGGTTTAATTATAATATATATATAACAAGACACATGATACACCCCAAAACATGATTAAAACGGGGAATTTGCAAAGATTCACTCACATTGGGTGCGTTGGATTGGAGATGGTGAGATGCGCACGAATTAGATGAGCGGAACAAGAGAAATACTAACCTAAATAATAACGGAAAAATATATTAAATGAGTGGATTTTATCAAGGATTTTAATGAAATTTTTTAGATATATTTTTGTGAGTTCAAGGCTATTTTCTATCTTTAAAAATGTTATTTTTAAGTATTTTTAATTGATTTTTAAATTAAATTAAATAAATAAAAATATAAAAAATTGTTTTATTACGTTGACCGTTGACCGGTTCGGTCAGCGAATTAGTTTGCGTCGGGTGAGGCTCGAACCCGAGACCTCCCGTACGCGTGCACGCAGCTCTACCAACTGAGCTACGTGTCTAACCCGAAATAATCTTGTTTTTAATTATATTTATACACTTATTCAGTTTAACCGAATTCCTTTTAATTGCAAAAACATTTTAATTCAACGGACCGGTGCCTGTGATGGGTTTCGAACTCGTGACGTGCGATTCAGTGTTGCACACAGTCCACCGCTGGACTGTGTGTCTAACCTGGTTATTATCTCGGTTTTTATTATACTTAACAACTAACTGAGTTAACCCGGTTTAGTTTTTAAACAAAAAGGCATTTTATTACATAAGGAGTGCGTGTAGCAGGGATCGAACTCGGGACGTGTATGATTTTTGTTTGCACACAGTCCAACGCTAGACTGTGTGTCTAACCCGTTTATAATTCCGATTTTAATTAATCTTATGTCATCTCTGAACTCGTCTTCTTCATTTTAAACACAGACATCAATCAAAGGAACTGATACGTGGTTAATTTAGTTAATGAACAAGATGATCAATTTGAAAGCATTGAACCGAAACGTTTGGGGAAAGAAAATACCGAACAGATTGTCTTCTTCAGAGACTCCGGCGAAGCTCGTCGGCTCTGTTTTGGAACCTTTGGCTGTGAGAATCAATTAACAGGTTTAAGGGTTTAGATGTGAAATTGAACTAATGAGTATTGATTATCAGCATGTTTGAATGATCATACCGGTAATCAGCGAGTTTCCGACAAATCCAGGAGTTGTTCAGGTGAGAACAGAAAGTCCAGCAATGTCGTCTGTGGTTGAGTATGAGCGATGGGTTAATGTTAGTAAAGTTCTAACAATTGATTGAAACAGTAAAGTCGAGGTATTTTACCGGTTTGAGTTGAATACGGTTTTCCCGCGGCTTTTGCAGAAAATTCCGGCGAGCTGATTTAAGCTTCTCCGGTGGACTGTAATGTTGCGGAAATGTAATTGAAAGTCTTGCAGAGTGTTTTGAGTCGCAGGAAGGGTCTGAAGTTGAAGTAATCTGGACTTGATGATTTTTCGGTTATAAAAACCGATAATGATGAGACTTTATGTTTAATCAATTCCGACTTGATTAAAAATCGTCGGTGCATCGGTTATAAACTGAATGTACGAGTACACAAGCGAATTGACGATTTATTTGCCGATTACTGTTTTTCAGTTGGCGCAACCGGTTTAACCGGGTTTGTGTATAAATCTCATTTGTGTTCCTAGAGATAACAGAAAACACAATGTGGCGGAGTGGTCTTGTGAGTGCGTGTTAAGTCGCTGAAGTTGATTCTGGCTGACCCGGGTTCGAGTCCCGCAGCATCATATTTTTTTTATTTATTTTGTTTTAACCTTTTATCAAATATACTTTTTATAGTTTTAATTTAATTATAGTTTTATCATTTTAAGTCAAAATAATCATAAATATTCAACGTCATTTTTATAACTTGATATTCGATTACAAAACGGAGCGGGTTTTGGAAACCCGTTTTTGACAAATGTTACAGTATCCCCTACTTTTAGAAATTTCGTCCCGAAATTTAAGTAATAGTAGTAGGAAAAAGGTACGGGTATTGTTCGCGCATTGAGTCTTCACGTCCCCAAGTAAACTCAGGTCCCCGTTTCGACTCCCAGCGTACCCTAACAATTAGAATGCGACTTTATTTGCCGACGTTTTTTTTTTCCCCGAAGTACATGTTCTCTACAGGTCTTTCAATGATATGCATAGATTCATCAATCTGAATATCTTCCAGAGGGATGTGGAGGTTTTCGTGACACTTCTTCGAGTTTGATACGTGTAATGTGGGATGAATCCTGTTGAGTTCTTCTGGTAGATCAAGCTTGTAAGCTATAGGTCCTACTCTTCCGAGTATCTTGAAAGGCCCTACGTAGCGTGGTGCTAGCTTGCTCTTTTTGACCAAAACGAACTACTCCCTCCCACGGTGATACTTTTAGAAGTACATGATCACCAATGTTAAACTCTAATGGCTTCCGTCGTTTTTCTGCATAACCCTTTGACAACTTTAGGTCGCTAAAAGATTGTCTCGGATTTGATGGATCTTGTCTACGGTTTCTTGGATCAATTCTGGACCAGTGATTTGAGCTTCCTCAATTTCGTGCCTACATACAGGAGATCGGCACTTACGACCATATAAGGCTTCAAAAGGTGCCATGCCGATGCTTGAACGATAGCTGTTGTTGCACGAAGATTCAACTAAAGGGGAGATGAGCGTCCCAATTTCCCTTGAAATCTATGACACATGCTCGAAGCATATCTTCAAGAGTTTGTATGGTGCGTTCAGATTGACCATCAGTTTGAGGGTGATAGGCGGTACTGAGATCTAATCGTGTGCCCATGGCGGCTTGTACTGCTTGCCATGTTCGTGAAGTGAAACGACCATCACGATCAGAAATAATGCTTAACGGTACTCCGTGTCGGCTTACGATTTCGCGGATATAAATACGAGCTAGCTTTTCGTTCTTAAAATCTTCGCGGATAGGAATAGAGTGAGCTGATTTTGTAAGTCGATCAGTTACTATCCATATAGTGTCATACCCACCAGAAGTGAGAGGTAACCTGGTAATGAAGTCCATGGTTATATTTTCCCACCTCCATATAAGTATTTCAGGTTGGACCAGAAGTCCCGAGGGTCTTTGGTGTTCAGCTTTTATTTTGGAACATGAAAAACACTTGGAAACAAAATCAGCAATATCCTTTTTCATTCCAGGCCACCAGTGGGTGTATCAAAGGTCCTGATACATCTTGTCGGCTCCTGGGTGTATAGAATATCGTGTTTTGTGCGTCTCATTCATAAGAAAAAATATCACGAAGATCATTGTGGTCAGGAATCTATATGCGATCTAGACAGTATAGAATACCGTCGGATTTAGTTTAAATTTTAAGTTCAGCTCCACAAGACGGCTCCTTGCGTACGTCTCCTTTCTGTTACTGAAACATGCTGGGCTTCTCGGATGTGATCTTTGATGTCGCTTACGATTTTATTTATTACAGTTTTGAGGGAACCGATGCATTTGTAATGATCATAAACAAAAACTTCAACCATGACGATATTTAAACCTACACGGAACTTTTCATAACCTCCTGGTAATGCTTTTGATTCTTTGCCAAGAATACTTATATATAGGAAGTACCAGCGGCGTATCCATCATATCCTTGTCAAATTTTCATTGGCTTTACCAGTAAATCATGATCAGTTCTATGTGACTCTAAAACATAAACAACACAACAAACAAAACTTGAGTCTCAATTCTGAAATGATACATGACTAAATGTTGACAGTACCTCTCTCGTTGGTTTTGATGAAGGGGTCAGTCTATGTAAAAGTGTGACACAACCCAACTTCTTTAAATGATGAGATTGAGATACGTCGAGATGTATGATGATATAAATGTTAAATCAATGAGTATAGAACAAAACTGTAATATCAAATCGTATTAAAATTCTTGGATACATAATTTCCAAATTTTACAACTGGAATACGGAAAGATGGAGATAACATAAAGAAAAACATTAAAACTAGACGATTAGAGTTGGTCTTGATTCTTGGCGAGGAGAAATTAGTTGGGTGATTCGTTTGGGCCGTTATTATTTTCAACAGTATTGGTGTTGATGTTATAAGCTCTTCCTCTTGCAGGTGGTGGTGCTTGGTTAGCTTGATTCACCGGATTTGCTTGAGCTTGGGCATGAATGATGTTCACCAAGCGTGGACAAGTGTTTCTAAAATGGCTTGGATCTCCACAATTGTAGCAAGCCCGCATAGGTTGTACCATGGGATAGTTGGGTTGATAGTAGGTTTGGGCTAAATGTTGGGTAGGTGATAGTAGTAGGGGTTGTTGGGCTTGACCCATTATTTGTTGGTGGGTTTGGGTTGAAGGCTGGTGACGGTTCGTTCGCTGAGGTATGCGACAGGTTTGAACAGTATGACCTGCGCGACCACAGCCGGTGCAATATTGGCAGGGATGATCAGGAGAATGGTGGTATTGGCAACGGTTGCATTTTGGTAATGGGCCAGAGTATGGTCTTTTGTATAGTGCAGGTGAAGGGGCGACTTGGGTAATGGGTGCAGCAGGAATAGGGTAATTGGTTTGTGTGACGGTGAAGTTTCTTGTGCTTCGATTCCTTTTACCAGTAAACTTCGAGGAGGAACCAGAATGGTTTGAAGTTTGAGCCTCAATGGGGGCTTTCTTCTTCTCCTCTTTGAATTTACCGTTTCGAATGCGATTTTCGGTCAGTTCAGTGGCTAGTTCCATAGCAGCTTCAAGTGTTGCTGGTGAAGTGCTGAGAACTGAATCTTGAATTTTCGAGGGAAGACCTCGAATATAATGCTCGACCAAGCGATAAGTTGGGGTGAACAGGTTAGGGACCATTTGGTTCAACTCTAAGAACCTCTTGTTGTAGGAGGTATGATCTCCCTCCTTCTGCTTCAAAGAATGAAATTCGTCCTCCAACTTTTTAATCTCACTCCTAGGACAGAAACGCCTAGTCATGATTTCCCTTAACTCCTCCCAAGTTAAGGCCATTGCATCGTCAATTCCCCTCTTCCCCTTTTCAGTATTCCACCAAGTGAGAGCTACCCAAAATAGTCTCCCGGTGGCGTATCGAACCTTGCGATCATCAGGACAATCGCAGTTGAGAAAGGTGTTTTCCATCTCCTCGAACCAATGTAGGAGAGCAGTGACACCCTCGGTCCCTTAAAATTTAGGAGGATCACAAGACTTAAAATGTTAGTAAGAGCACTTGCTAGTAGGAGGGTTGTCGATGTCCTGGTCATGTTGTTGGGGAGGATTAGTAGGATTTGTAGCGAGGGCTTGTTGTACTTGGACCACAATGTCAGGCAGTATCGTGGCCATTTGTTTCGCGATTTGGGTGGCCAAGCGTTCCTGAGACCTTCCTGATCTTTTACCCCTTCGTTGTTGTCTAGACGACATCTACAGGAACGTACATAAGAAGATTGTGAGTTTATGGAGTTTTTTTTTTAGGTGTCATGTGTCTTTAAGAAAATGAAAATAACATAAATATCAATAATGCAACTACATCCATAGGATGTCTTGGGTTCGCTCATGTTGGGCCTCAAATGTCCCCCATACCTTCACCTATATAGTCATGTGGGCCCCCATGGCTATTGGCTTGGTAGGATTCACATTAGTATTGGCAATTTAACACTCGCATCACCCGAATGCAAACCACAAAATATGTTCATGAGATGTTTGGTCGGAACGTGTCCAGGTGTAGACACAATGACAACTCAAAGTGGGTTTAGCTCCCACGACGTTTGGTATAGCATGCTTTTGCCTAATAGGTACTTCGTACTCTCATCGTTAGTCCCCAGGTAGGCAAACTGGTCCTTTATTTTGGATTTATACGAATGCCAGCCTAGACAGGACGTTCCGACTACCGGTACTGGTACCCTTCCAGTTACTACATGCCCGTCATGAGAACTCACTTTGATGAGATTTGAAAACACAAAAATCATTGTAAAAGCAATCATGATGTGGTGTGTGCTTTCATGGATGTGATATGTTATGAGTATACAATTCATGATAGGCATTATATGATAATACATACTTATGAACATGCTTGCAAAATATTAAATGTAACATTAATAAACATATAAACATCATGAAATTTTGCATGTAACACACAAAAATCTTATAAGTTTCTAATCGACTATAGTATAGGCTCTAAAGGTCTAATAACCTATCCTATATCCCTATAGTCATGGCTCTGATACCAATCTGTCACACCCCGACCCGCAGCGGAATAAGAGTCGGGGCATAATTGGGTTATCACCAAAGCTCATGACATTTACTAATATGTTTCATATTTAATAAAATCAAAGTTACATTTCCAAATATCCAAACATGTTCATACAATACAAAGAAAATAAACCAATCATAACACTCCCAACTCTAAATCATTTTATTCTTCTAGTCCAATCCTATGTGTTCCTAGCTGCTGCTGATTCACCTGTATCATGTGTAAAAATGGGGGTTTTTGGGTCAACATAAGTTGGCGAGTGAACCTTATTAGATAAACATTTATTAATGAATTACTTGTTAGTTTATCAATGAAAAATTGTGCATAATCATAAATGAGCAAATGTAAATAATCAAGCAGTGGCAATTAGCAAACACAACTATAACATACAACAACATATGATAGCATACATTAACATACCAACAACATACGATAAATAACATAAATGAACTGTGCGATCAAGGCTCAATCAAACGGAGCCGATCGTATTGCATGTACTGAAAATGTAAATTGTCTGTGCGATCAAGGCTCAATCAAACGGAGCCGATCGTATTGCATGTACTTAAAATGTAAAATGTCTGTGCGATCAAGGCTCAATCAAACGGAGCCGATCGTATGTGGGCACGCCAGGTTCAACCTCATAATGAAATCGAGAACATGCTCAACGCTCATAATGTAATGGGGAGCGGCGGCCTATGAAATTGCATGTACTGAAAATAATAAATTGCATCCAACAATAACTACACAACAGTTGAAACAAACTAAATACACATGTTCATGATATGATGTATGCACAATGGTTTAATTATAATATATATATAACAAGACACATGATACACCCCAAAACATGATTAAAACGGGGAATTTGCAAAGATTCACTCACATTGGGTGCGTTGGATTGGAGATGGTGAGATGCGCACGAATTAGATGAGCGGAACAACGAGAAATACTAACCTAAATAATAACGGAAAAATATATTAAATGAGTGGATTTTATCAAGGATTTTAATGAAATTTTTTAGATATATTTTTGTGAGTTCAAGGCTATTTTCTATCTTTAAAAATGTTATTTTTAAGTATTTTTAATTGATTTTTAAATTAAATTAAATAAATAAAAATATAAAAAAAATTGTTTATTAGCGTTGACCGTTGACCGGTTCGGTCAGCGAATTAGTTTGCGCCGGGTGAGGCTCGAACCCGAGACCTCCCGTACGCGTGCACGCAGCTCTACCAACTGAGCTACGTGTCTAACCCGAAATAATCTTGTTTTTAATTATATTTATACACTTATTCAGTTTAACCGAATTCCTTTTAATTGCAAAAACATTTTAATTCAACAGACCGGTGCCTGTGATGGGTTTCGAACTCGTGACGTGCGATTCAGTGTTGCACACAGTCCACCGCTGGACTGTGTGTCTAACCTGGTTATTATCTCGGTTTTTATTATACTTAACAACTAACTGAGTTAACCCGGTTTAGTTTTTAAACAAAAAGGCATTTTATTACATAAGGAGTGCGTGTAGCAGGGATCGAACTCGGGACGTGTATGATTTTTGTTTGCACACAGTCCACCGCTGGACTGTGTGTCTAACCCGTTTATAATTCCGATTTTAATTAATCTTATGTCATCTCTGAACTCGTCTTCTTCATTTCAAACACAGACATCAATCAAAGGAACTGATACGTGGTTAATTTAGTTAATGAACAAGATGATCAATTTGAAAGCATTGAACCGAAACGTTTGGGGAAAGAAAATACCGAACAGATCGTCTTCTTCAGAGACTCCGGCGAAGCTCGTCGGCTCTGTTTTGGAACCTTTGGCTGTGAGAATCAATTACCAGGTTTAAGGGTTTAGATGTGAAATTGAACTAATGAGTATTGATTATCAGCATGTTTGAATGATCATACCGGTAATCAGCGAGTTTCCGACAAATCCAGGAGTTTTTCCGGTGAGAACAGAAAGTCCAGCAATGTCGTCTGTGGTTGAGTATGAGCGATGGGTTAATGTTAGTAAAGTTCTAACAATTGATTGAAACAGTAAAGTCGAGGTATTTTACCGGTTTGAGTTGAATATGGTTTTCTGGTGACTTTTGCTGAAAATTCCGGCGAGCTGATTTAAGCTTCTCCGGTGGACTGTAATGTTGCGGAAATGTAATTGAAAGTCTTACAGAGTGTTTTGAGTCACAGGAAGGGTCTGAAGTTGAAGTAATCTGGACTTGATGATTTTTCGGTTATAAAAACCGATAATGATGAGACTTTATGTTTAATCAATTCCGACTTGATTAAAAATCGTCGGTGCATCGGTTATAAACTGAATGTGCGAGTAAACAAGCGAATTGACGATTGATTTGCCGATTACCGTTTTTCAGTTGGCGCAACCGGTTTAACCGGGTTTGTGTATAAATCTCATTTGTGTTCCTAGAGATAACAGAAAACACAATGTGGCGGAGTGGTCTTGTGAGTGCGTGTTAAGTCGCTGAAGTTGATTCTGGCTGACCCGGGTTCGAGTCCCGGCAGCATCATATTTTTTAATTTATTTTGTTTTAACCTTTTATCAAATATACTTTTTATAGTTTAGTTTATCTATTAATTATGTATCATTTTAAGTCAAAATAATCATAAATATTCAATGTGATTTTTATAACTTGATATTCGATTACAAAACGGAGCGGGTTTTGGAAACCCGTTTTTGACAAATGTTACAGTATCCCCTACTTTTAGAAATTTCGTCCCGAAATTTAAGTAATAGTAGTAGGAAAAAGGTACGGGTATTGTTCGCGCATTGAGTCTTCACGTCCCTAAGTAAACTCAGGTCCCCGTTTCGACTCCCAGCGTACCCTAACAATTGGAATGCGACTTTATCGCAGACGTTTTTTTTTCCACGAAGTACATGATTCTCTACAGGTCTTTCAATGATATGCATAGATTCATCAATCTGAATATCTTCCAGAGGGATGTGGAGGTTTTCGTGACACTTCTTCGAGTTTGATACGTGGAATGGTCAAGTTTGGCACTTACTATAGACTAGGTCGAACATGGCAATTCTACCTAATTCCCTATAGTTATGGCTCTAATACCAATCTGTCACACCCCAACTGATGGTGGAAACATCGGGGTGAGATGAACGAGATTGCTCGAGACAACATAACACTATTGCGACAATAATTAAATTCAAAAACCGATTTCATTTCTTTGATAAAAATTTTCAAATACAATACAAGGAAAGAAAGTACAACAAATTTCAAATTCAAAGTACAACATAATTCGTCAAATTCCAAGTAACAAAATCTAGTATTTTTAAATGCGTTCCTAAGTCTTCCCTACTAGATTTCATCATCATCACATCATCAGCCTGCAATACATGTTAAAGTATAGTTCAACACACAAGGCATTGGCGAGCATACAAGTTTTAAGTAAATAGCATAGTATAAATGTTTTAAAACAAATCTTTCATGCATAGTTGTCTAATCTCGAGGCTAACATACATTAAACTAGCATGCAATTATACAAGTCAACCCAAAGTTTCCCGCTAGCGTAATCTAATCATAGCAATTAAAAGACCGTATGTGTTTAACTTAACATGACCTCAAGTTTACGGGCGATGTGTTACTCCTATAGCGCTATACATGTTAAGGGAGGCTTGATCGATGTTAATGACTAAGTATAAGCGTATTAAGCATGTTTGTGTGATTTTGATAAAGTACATGTATTGCACCCAAAAGTGATGAAAGATAAACGGGTCGAGTATACTCACGGTTTTGCAAAGCTTCCTTTGTTAATTCTGTGAAAAGTTGAAAGGTTGGAGGATGGAACACCGAGATATCCTACACAAGGAAACGTAGGTGTGTGAGTGGGTTGATAATGGAGGATTTGGATTCGGAATGTAAAGTATGCAAAAGTATGTACATAGGAAAATAATTATCTAGACCTCGACCACTCGTTTTTGACACTATAAGTCCCGTATGGGTTGATCTGATTTCATGGGTCAAAATGCCAATTAGAGTCGTAACGAGAGATTCAAGTCTTAGAGAATATAACTTACGATCATGACAAGTAATCATGGTGATTATCATCAAGGGTTCGTGTTGGTGCATAATGTCTATGTCTTAGTCTTATATCGAGTCTGTATAGAATTAGAGCTGAATAGGCTAGCTGAAAGTAGTATTTATGTATTAAAGAGGCAAGTTCGCTCATCGTTGTCATGTGTAGACAAGTTCGGGCGAACTTGCTAAGGCAAGTTCGGGCGAACTTACACCTCCTTGTAGCGAACTTGTAACTCTATAAATAGCTAGCTTGCCTCTCTCATTTGTAACTTTGGCATTTTGGAGGCGAAGCTCTGTCAGCTTGTACTCTTAACGTTTGATCAATAAAACTGATGATTAACTGATTAGTTCTTGTCTATTGGTAAACACGACGTAATATTTCCGCTATTATAGACGTTAGATATCAAATTTAGGTTCCTTAGCATCAAGGATCGGTCCTACAAGTAGTATCAGAGCAGGATTGGCCTAATTTGAAGACATTGGACATAGAACATCTTATCTTCTACTCATTTCTTCTAATTTTAACTTTTCTTGGACAATTCACGGACAAAATGGACTGATTTTCAAGTATAATACGTAAAATCAATAATAGATAAATCCTTGAAAAGATCAGAGCTTAAAACAAACGAATTCATGCCGAAAATTGAAAAAAACATGTTTGAAAACACATGTTCGCTCGAACTTGACATCATGTTCGCTCGAACTTGACTGAAAAATTCACATTTTTCATCAAGTTCGCCCGAACTTGATTGATTTTCAAGATTTTTGGGTAAGTTCGCTCGAACTTGCTTATTTTTCAAACAAATTTCATCAAGTTCGCCCGAACTTGATTAAATATTGTTGAAAAATATTACAAGTTCGCCCGAACTTGTAAAGCCTTTTGAAATTCTTACAAGTTCGCCCGAACTTGCATATTTCTCTTGAAATTAATACAAGTTCGCCCAAACTTGCTTATTTCTCTTGAAACTTATTTCTCATAGCTGAGTTTCACACGCTGAGGAGACTAAGAAAAAAAAAACGTCTCGGACATTATATATCTTTAGATTCGTATTGAGGAGACGAGTTTAAAGCTCTAATCTGGTAAAAACAGTTTTCTGAAAAATTTTAAATGTTTTTAGCAAACTGATACGTTGTCGGTTAAAAAATCAAATTTTATTAAAATTGTCTGTTTGCTTATCATTTTCAAGTATTTTGAACGGCATATAAATTTGGAAAACGAAATGGGGTCCGAGAAGCCGCCAAAGTTGATGAGTATGGACGAGTATGAAGTTTGGAAAGGAAAATTTGAGAGCTGGGTTCAAGCTACGCATTTTAGCTGTTGGGTGGCGATCGAAACAGGATATGTAGTTCCAAGAGATGAGAATCAGAATATTCTAGAGAAGTGCAACTATTCTACGCAACAGAAAGAGGCGTATTTTGCTGATAAGAAAATGATTAATCTGATTCAACAATCTGTAACGAACATATCTTGATACTACTACCTGAGTACAAGACTGTAAAAGAACTCTAGATAACTCTGAAAAATAAATATCAGGTGAAGAGAGAAGAGAGAGTAATGGTTAAGAATTGTGAAGCTCTAGTTTCTGAGTCTTCAAGTTCTAAACCAGTCTGCCCAGACAATTATCAGGCAGATAATGCCAAACTCTTGAATGAGATTGAGAGTTTGACATTAGAAAATAAAAAATTAAAAGAAAATGAAAAGAATTTTGAAAACAAAATAAAAATTTAAGAAAATGAAAAATTACAAATGGTAATAGATTTTCAAAATGAAATAAAAATGTTTAAAAATGAAAATATTGTTTTTGAAAAATCAAATATAGAAAATCAAAAAACAATAAATTCTCATATTGAGAAAATTCCTCAACTTGAAAAAGATGTTGAGACTGTTAAAAATAAAGCTGTTAATTCAGCAAAATTATTGAAAGGATTTGTGACTTCCTCATTAAAATTAGAACATATATGTCCAAAACCGATCAATGATAATAAAAAGAAAATTCCAATAAGTAACATTGTTACAAATTATGACGATGTCATAATTGAAGATTGTGATGATACTCTCGATGATAAAAGAGCTAAAAATGATAAACATGAAATATTTTTAAAACTAAAAGAAAAATTTCAAGAAACTATTCTACAATCTACTGAAAAAGGTGAATGCTTAACGCAAAAACCTTCTAAGTCAGAATGGAGAACAAAAACAACATGAAAAACAAAATTCTAAAAATTTTCAAAACAAAAATAAAAGCTCATCGGTACGGTCATCCAATTATTATAAAAACTCACAAAAATTGACGACGTGCAAGATTATCTGGCCTTTATGGCAACGCCGCTAATTCTGAAAAAGCCGTTCAACTATTCGAAGCTGGTATTTACACACATGTCGAAGAACATGGAGGATTCGAGGTTATGTTTATATCCGAGATTCATGCAAATGCTGATAGATGAGAAGTACCCAAATATTGCACGAGATCCAAACGATGTGTTATACCTAGTTCACCTTGATGAAACGACTGTGAAGAAGTTAATCAAGTTTCAGAAACAAGCGTCAGCACCAGTGGCTAAACCAGTTTTCGGAGCAATTAAGGATTCAAACTACATTGCGCCGCTTAAAAACAAATGGAGAAAAGACGGCAATGATGATGAGAAAGAGCTTAATGTTGAAAAAGAATGGTTCAAAGACTTCAAGCCGAAAGCGAGAAGTGAATGGTTCTTAAAGGCCGACGTTGAAAAGCCGCAAAAGAAACGAGCTGCAAGGAAAATTGAAACTATGTTCGTTGATGAAGATGAACCTGAGAATGTTCAAACTGAAGCAGGTTCAAGTACAACAGTAGTTGTTGAGAGTCAAGAGATTGAGAAAGCAACACAAGATGATGTAATATCTGCTACTTCTGAACACGATGATGATTCTGAAAAAGAACCAGTAAAAGAACCAGAAAAATCTGAAGCTAAAATTAGAGCAGAACAAGAGAGAGAAATGGATGCTGATTTTGATCCAAATCTTGAGAAAGAATCAGATGAGGAAAGACCAAAGAAGAAAACTAAACGTGCAAAGTCTGCAAGTATTTCTTCGACAAAGACTACAGGGTCTCCTTAGACAAAAGGCAAGAGGAAATCAAAGAAAGCTCAAAAGGCAGTCAGCAAAAGATACAAAGGAACGTTGAGAAGCACAGAAGTTACACAAGAACCTTCTGGCGCACAGGAGAAAGAAGTCACACAAGAACCTTCTACACAAGAACCTCTTATTGTTGATACAAGTGAAGCTGAGCGTCCAGGAGTCACACAAGACCTCCTGTGATTTTTTCATCAGAAGCTGAAAGGCCAGGGGCTACACAAGAACCTCCTGTGTCTGGTTTTGTGGAAGTACCTGTTATTTAATCACCGGTTGCTCCAACGACTTCAAATCTTGAAAGTTCTACGCCAAAGAAATCAACACCAAAGGCTGCTACTCCAAAATCAACACCAAAATCTTCAGGGCCTAATATATTTGGTGATATGCATAGTGATCCATTTAGTCTGCAAGATCTAAACGATTTCTTTCCATAGACGAACATTGAACTTCTGGAAAAACGTGTGAAGGTGTTAGAAGAGAAAGTAGCTAAGAATGAGGAGGAGAAAGCTGAGTTGATTAATAAAATGAATCAAAGCGCAGTTGAAAAGGAAATACTGGATGAAAAAGTGAAAGTATTAGAGAATGAACGTGAATATTTTAAAGCGTTGATGGAAAGTCTGCAAGATGCGAATGAGAAGACGCAGACAGAAATTACAGAGTTAAAGTCAATCCAAGCTCTAAACGATCGAAGATTCACCAGGATGCAGAAAGTTTTATCTAACTCTCTGGGGATGATTTCATCAAAGAATATGATGTCTGGATCAACAAGAAGATAAAGAAAGGTCTGAGAAAGAACTAGCAGTGAGTGGTAAAGGAAAGAATGTTGAGGGTGAAGCCCCTACTTCTTCTGAAGCTGCAGAGAAGTCTGATAATGTGGTTAAAGCTTCTGAATATGCTATTCAAAAGGTTGACGAATCTGTCAAGCCTTCTGATCCTATAGTTACGTCTGAAAATGATGATGAAGAAGCTGAAAAGGAGGATACAGATGATGATGAAGAGAAAGATGATTCGGAATATGAAGATTGGAATGTTGCAGATGATGAAGATGATGATGATCAGGGTGGTGTTGGAATGAAAATTACTGAAGCAAAAGTTACTGATGATTTTGATTTCTCTGATCTTATGAATGATGAATCGAACAAGATGGATGATAAAAGTAAGGGGGAGTCAGGGCAGAAAGGGCCATCTGATGAGATTGATCTGTTGAATGTTGAAATATTTGCTAAGCCAGTTGCTGCAGTTCCCAAGAAGCCTTTATTGTTGATGCTTGAACATAACATGGAGGAAGGCGAGTTTATACACAACTATACAAAGGAAGATCTGGCAAAGTTAGTTGAAGTTGATGCTACAGATCTAGAGTTTCATTTTGAAGAAGACGTGTTGAGTGTTAACACATTTGAGCGAAACGATTATCAGTATGTTAGAAGATTTGAGGCTGATGAGTATAATAGAGTGATCGTGGAAGATTGGTCTTCTGATGATGAGACAGACCAAATTGTGAAGTACGTCGGTCCTAATTCTGAAAGTTTTCCTACATTTGAGGAGATGTACAAGCAACTCGATGAAGATATGTTAAAAGAAAAGATTGAGGAATCTTTGCGTGAAGGAAAAGTACCAAAGCCAATGACTAAAGAATAAATTGCTCAAGCGAAGAAGTCCTGGTTTAAAGAGATTCCTCGTGAACGTAAGTTTCGACGTCCTCTAGCATTCTTTACCAGAGACAAAGACGTTTCTTTGGGGGATATCTTGAGTTGGGGTTGGTTTAAAGAACTGAACGTTTATGCAATCAAGAGGGAATTTGGAGTGCAATACTTCAAATACCTTGCTGATTCAAGACATTACCGTATTGGGATGTGGAAGTGCTGGTGCAGACTGTGAATACATGAAAGTGATTGATCAATAGTTGTGGAAATTGATCAAGTTTGAAGCGGTGAAAGGATTCAGATATTGGAAGCCATTCATTCCTGGTCGCAGAATCAAGACAAACAAAAAGACGGGTGAAAAAGACATTACATTGATAATGAAGCGACCAAGGGCAATGAGAAACATGCCGCTGATGTCGATTGAGCAAAAGTTCTATCCATTGTTCAAGTGGTGATAGGTAGATCCATCGACGTGTGAATCAGTTATTGTTTTAAAGTTTGAAGAACACTTGTATATTTCAAAGTAAAGAGTTGAAGTATTGGGATATTAGGGTATGAGGGGTTTATGGAGGACAATCAGGATTCTTGATCCTATGTGGTTGGTTAACTGCTCCACAGAAGACATCAAATCCTTGTTCTATAGCAAGATTGTATTTGAAGAACGTGAGAAGGTACAAGCGATGCAGTTTCAGAAAGTAGTGAATGTTTGTTATGCACACAAAGTTAATTCAGGAAAGATGTGGTAAACAAACTGGAGAGATTTAGAAAGAGTAGAGTTTTTAAAAGGGAGAAGCGTCTCGAAGCAATTCATGAGAGAACAAGAAAGGCAAGTATTAAAAGGTTTCAACACATGAACAAAGTGCCTCCTACAGACCAGACGCCAGATCCTAAGCCAGAACGACGAAAGAAGCCGTAACAGAAATTCTTCGGTCGTGTGCGTTAACGTTTATATGAAGACAGAGTTTTGGAGACTGATACAAGACGAAGACTATATCCAACGGGGAGTCTGTTGGTGCATAATGTCTATGTCTTAGTCTTATATCGAGTCTGTATAGAATTGAGCTGAATAGGCTAGCTGAAAGTAGTATTTATGTATTAAAGAGGCAAGTTCGCTCATCATTGTCATGTGTAGACAAGTTCGGGGAACTTGCTAAGGCAAGTTCGGGCGAACTTGCTAAGGCAAGTTCGGGCGAACTTACACCTCCTTGTAGCGAACTTGAAACTCTATAAATAGCTAGCTTGCCTCTCTCATTTGTAACTTTGGCATTTTGGAGGCGAAGCTCTGTCAGTTTGTACTCTTAACGTTTGATCAATAAAACTGATGATTAACTGATTAATTCTTGTCTATTGGTAAACACGACGTAATATTTCCGCTATTATGGACGTTAGATATCAAATTTAGGTTCCTTACATCGAGGATCGGTCCTACAGTTCAGTTATGTATATATATATATATATATTGATTAGTTTATATAGTATAACTCTAAGCTAGTCCATATCAAGAATATCATAGATTGTCATATAAGTCAAGCATGGAGGTCAGAGAATAACCGTCCTTTAAACTCTTTCGTAAGAATCACCAATACACAAATCATCACAAGGATGATTCGGATGGTCATTAATGAAATGAAATGTACAATAGTCACTATACCAAGTAGCCAAGTAATCTTTAACCCGGTGAACCAACACGGACATAGAAAGAGTTAACTAAGTGTCGGAGGCTAGACGGGGTTATGTTACTTTTAAGCTAGCAAACTATTTGGGATAGCAATTGGAAATCATCAAGTGAGGTGGTGGAATGAAGGTAGGATAGCCAATGCTTCCAAGTATTCATACCTACACCAAAACACAAGTCTTGTCACAAGAATCATGACAAGCTTGGATGGTCTCAACACTTGTGGGTTGATAACCATTTCAAAACAAAAAAGTTTGGAGGGTAAATAACGCCTCTAATTCATGTAAATCTGTTGGGTTTTTTGAACATGTTTATAAAAGTTATTTTATCCGTATAAAATAAAAACGCAGCGAAATATTTATTTAAAACATGTTACTTACAAGATATAAAACCCATTTTATATGTGAAACAAAAACCCGGATCCATATATGAACATGCATGCTATCAAAATACAATTATAGGGTGTTTAGAATACTACCTTCCAAAGAACAAGTAGGTGAAGAAGATGATACTTCTTGAATGGTAATCTTCTAAGTAGAAGACCTCAAGCTTGTATACCCCAAGGTTTCCAACAAACACCACAAGATTGCTAGGATTTCTACACTTATGAACTCACTTGAAACACCTTCTTGACAACCACTTTTGGCCGAAAATTGAGAGCTCTTTTTAGAGTTCTTGCACTTGAATTTTTCTTATGAGAGAAGTATGTGTGTATGCATGCACTAAAGTATCCATAATCTTTCAAAATATATAACATGATCTTAAAATCTTCTTAAGATATGTTGCATGCAAGTTGATTGGTGGAAGATCACATGGGGAAGACCCCAAAATCGGCCATAGGCCCTTTTCTCCACCCAATCCCTTTTTTTATTTGTTAATTCTGTATTTATATTTTATAACTTTTATAAAATATAACTCAATACAAGAATTTATGCAACATATCTTAACTGTTTATAATGTTATTTAACCCATTAAATAACAATAATAAAACTTCTCATAAATAAATTATCCAAATAATTTATTAGTTTCTCAAGTGCAATTATTTAGAAAACCAATTTCTAAATATTTCTAAGTGTTAATATTTATTTGTTTGATCATATCTTAAATAAATATTATGTGTGTTTGTCTAGCTTGTTATTGGGTATGACCCGACTTGGATCATAACGTACTAGCCACATCAATTTAATATGTGTCTTGGCATACCGATTCCAACAATCTCCCTCTTGCACAAGATACATAGAAGATTGATGCCAGTAGTAAATACCGCCTAACAACGGTTTACTACCTCTAATACGTATGACGAAGTGCCATTCGATAACATCATCTCCTTCAAGTCCCTTACTTGAACATGATTTAGGTGAATTGATCATTTATCCTTTCGTTACAAATGTTATGTCAAATCTAGAGACATAGAGTGATCATTCTCTGTTGATTTAACTTTAGCAGGCCTTAGATATCTTACTCTCAATGAATAAGAGGAACAAATCCCATCTTGACTACATACGTCTCTCACAATCACCTTGTACCACACCTGAGCTTAGCCTTATTTATTGCCATGTTTCAGAACAGCAAAGAACTAAGTCAAAGTATAACATTTGGTGAATATCAAGACCCAATATGTATCTCAGGTCAGAGGATACTATGATATTCTCCTTTACTCAAAATTACTTATGATCAATCACAAAGATTCCATGTAGTAATACTTGAGAGCGGGCCAGTCCAATATTTGTATCCCACAAATATCTATGAACTTTGGCAGCAACACTTTGCTCTATATTCATACCTAATGAATATCAACCAATCTAAGTTCATAATAGTCTTACCTTCATATTTGTTCCCACAAATATGATCTACTACGGACATTTTGAATAATTAACTTATTCATGGATTTAAACATGCTAAAATTGAACATAACTCAAAATGCCATAATCATTAAATGAGTCATAATAATAATTGTTCCGATATCCAAATACTAAATAGATCAAATCCAATCACTAGAATATCGAAGTCCTAAGGAATAAGTGTGACCCTCATGCTTTGGCCGTTCAAGGAGCTTCGTGAGAGGATCCGTAATGTTTTGATCAGTGTGAACTTTGCGAATACATATCTTTCCCTTTTCAACTTCATCACTTATGTAGTTGAATCTCCGCTCAATCTCCGCTCAAAGATAGGAATGACTCAAATCTAATTTGAGTTTCTTGGTGGTTGCTTGGTACATTGAACTATCAAATATATTATCATGAACAAATTCATAAATACCATTTGAAGGCATAGCTTTAAAGTAAAACATGTCATTCATCAAAACATAAATGTCATCGTTTACAAACTTTAAATTAAAACCATATTGTAGCAAGAGGGAAACTGAAACAATGTTCCTAGTCAAAGTAGGAGCATACAAAATATTTTTCAAGGTGATTTCCAAACCATTTGGAAGTTTCAAAACTTAGTCTCCTCAGGCTTCAACTTGAACCTTTGCTCCATTGCCCATGAAGAGACTAATGTCTCCCTTCTTGTAATGTTTATTTCTTTTGAACCCCTGCAACAAATTGCAAATATGAGTTCCACATCCGGCATCGAATACCCATGTGTTTGAAGAAATAACATTAAGGTCAATTGTATCATAAAGATTGTACCTGAGGTTTGGCCCGCATCCCTCTTGGTTTTCAACTCCTTGAGATCGGTTGGACAATTTCTTTTCCAATGTCCTATCTCTCCACACTCAAAGCATGGGTCAGTCGAAGCAACACTTTGCTCTATATTCATACCTAATGAATATCAACCAATCTAAGTTCATAATAGTCTTACCTTCATATTTGTTCCCACAAATATGATCGACTACGGACATTTTGAATAATTAACTTATTCATGGATTTAAACATGCTAAAATTGAACATAACTCAAAATACCATAATCATTAAATGAGTCATAATAATAATTGTTCCGATATCCAAATACTAAATAGATCAAATCCAATCACTAGAATATCGAAGTCCTAAGGCATAAGTGTGACCCTCATGCTTTGGCCGTTCAAGGAGCTTCGTGAGAGGATCCGTAATGTTTTGATCGGTGTGAACTTTGTGAATACATATCTTTCCCTTTTCAACTTCATCACTTATGTAGTTGAATCTCCGCTCAATGTGCCTAGTCTTTTGATGTGCACGAGGTTCCTTAATTTGTGCAATCGCACCCTCGTTATCACAAAAGATTTCTAGGGGATCCTGAATGGTAGGGACTACCCCTAGGTCGGTGATGAATTTCTTCAAATATGCAGCTTCTTGTGCTGCCAATGAAGCGGCGATGTATTCTAATTCTATAGTGGGTAATGCTACAACATCCTACTTCGAGCTCTTCCAAGAGACTGCAGCTCCATTCAAAATGAAGACATACCCAGATTGTGATCGAGAACCATCTCGGTCAGTTTGGAAACTCGCATCCGTGTAACCCTTTACAACGAGTTCCTCTTCACCAGATCCATATATTAGAAACATATCCTTAGTCCTTCTAAGGTATTTCAATATGCTTTTAACAGCCATCCAATGACTGTTACCTAGATTCTGCTGGTATGTACTTGTCATGCTTAAGGCGCATGACACGTCCAGTCTAGTGCATATCATTGCATACATGATGGATCCTATAGCAGACGCATATGGGACTCCTTTCATTCTTTCTTGCTCATCCTTTGAGCTTGGACATTGAGTCGCATTCAATATCGTTCCCTTTTGAATAAGTACCAAACCTTTCTTAAAGTTCTCCATCTTGAACCTTTTCATGACTTTGTCAATGTATGCACTTTGGTTCAAACCTATCAAGCGCCTTGATCTATCCCTATAGATCTTTATTCCTAAAATATAGGCGGCTTCACCAAGATCCTTAATGGAAAAACAACTTCCAAGCCAGGTTTTAACATCTTCCATGGTTGGAATATCATTTCCAAATAGTAGAATGTCATCGACATACAGTACTAGGAAAGTGATGATGCTCCCACTAGCCTTCTTATACACACAAGCTTCATCGGCGTTCTTGATGAATCCAAAATTCCTAATTTCTTCATCAAAACGATGATTCCAACTTCTAGATGCTTGTTTCAATCCATATATTGATTTCTTTAACTTGCATACTTTGTTAGGATGTTTTGGATCGACAAAACCTTCAGGCTGAACCATATAGACATCTTCATTAAGATATCCATTGAGGAAAGCCGTTTTGACATCCATTTGCCAAATCTCATAATCGTAATATGCAGCTTTGTCAAATAATATCCTAATTGACTTTAGCATCGCCACGGGCGAGAAGGTCTCATCATAATCAACCCCTTGAGTTTGAGTGAAACTTATTGCTACAAGTCTCGCTTTATAAGTATCCAAGTTACCATGCATATCAGTTTTCTTCTTGAAAACCCACTTACTTCCAACTACTTTGGAGTTAAGAGGTGGTACAACCAATTCCCATACTTGGTTGTCATACATGGATTGCATCTCGACGTTCATTGCTTCAAGCCACTTGTCACAATCGGATTGTGACATTGCATCATGGTACGTGTTGGTTCATCTGAATCTACCACGTAGCATCCATCCATGAAAAATCCATATCTTTCGGGTGGATGACTAATTCTACCAGATCTGCGAACGTTTTGTGTGTATTGATCAACCATTTGATCCTCTTCAACAACCTCTTGTTGAGTGCTAGTATCAACCAAACATGTATCGGCTTGTGGTTCTTGATCCTCATCAATTTCCACTGTTCTACTACTAGTTCCTTCCATAAGGAACTTAGCCTCCAAGAACTTACCCTTTCGAGCAACAAATACCTTTTGTTCTGTTGGATCGTAAAAGTAATATCCTATATCATCTTTAGGATATCCTACAAAGATACACTTAGTGGATCGTACTTCCAATTTGTTTGGGGTGTAATGCTTCACATAAGCTTCACAACCCCATACCTTCAAATATGATAATGATGGAGCCTTTCCATGCCATATTGCAAAAGGTGTCTTATCCACTTTCTTGGTTGGGGCCATATTCAGTATACGGGCCGCGGAGAGCAAAGCGTAACCCTAAAATGATAGAGGCAATGTGCTTCTAGCCATCATAGATCGAACCATATCCAATAGAGTTCGATTCCTCCTTTCAAACACACCATTATGTTTTGGTGTTCCAGGTGGAGTAAGTTGTGAGATAATCCCACAACTCCTAAGATGATCTTGAAAAGCATCACTAAGGTATTCACCTCCTCTATCGGTACGAACGACTTTGATTGTTTTCTTGAGTTGATTTTCTACTTCACTTTTGAAATCTTTGAACATTTCAAATGCTTCATCTTTGTGTCTTATCAAGTACACATAACCATAACGACTATAGTCGTCGGTAAAACTAATGAAGTATCTTTCACCATTCCTAGTCATTGGCTTAAAAGGACCACATACATCCGAATGTATGATACCTAATAAGTCTTTTGCCCTTTCAAAGGTGCTATTGAAGGGTGCCTTAGTCATTTTGCTTTGTAAACAAGATTCACATACATCAAATGAATCATCTCCATTTGTTTCCAAAACACCATTCTTTCGAAGTGTTTGCATGCGATTTTTGTTTATATGTCCAAGGCGACAATGCCAAAGATAGGAATCACTCAAATCTAATTTGAGTTTCTTGGTGGTTGCTTGGTACATTGAACTATCAAATGTATTATCATGAACAAATTCATAAATACCATTTGAAGGCATAGCTTTAAAGTAAAACATGTCATTCATCAAAACATAAATGTCATCGTTTACAAACTTTAAATTAAAACCATATTGTAGCAAGAGGGAAACTGAAACAATGTTCCTAGTCAAACTAGGAGCATACAAAATATTTTTCAAGGTGATTTCCAAACCATTTGGAAGTTTCAAAACTTAGTCTCCTCAGGCTTCAACTTGAACCTTTGCTCCATTGCCCATGAAGAGACTAATGTCTCCCTTCTTGTAATGTTTATTTCTTTTGAACCCCTGCAACAAATTGCAAATATGAGTTCCACATCCGGTATCGAATACCCATGTGTTTGAAGAAATAACGTTAAGGTCAATTGTATCATAAAGATTGTACCTGAGGTTTGGCCCGCATCCCTCTTGGTTTTCAACTCCTTGAGATCGGTTGGACAATTTCTTTTCCATTGTCCTATCTCTCCACACTCAAAGCATGGGTCAGTCGAAGCAACCTTTTGCTTCTTTTCCTTTGGTTTCGTGGGTTCCGCTTTAACCTTTCCTTTCCCTTTCCCTTTGACGTGACCCTTCCTTTTAGCAACACTTGCCTTGGAGTCGGGCTGGGGCCTCTTCTTGTTGCCTCCCTCATTGATCGTTAGAACGGGTAAAACCTTTTTACCCATGCCCGCCTCGGCAGTTTTGAGCATTGCATGAAGTTCACCAATGATCTTGTCCCATCCGTTCATGTTATAATTCATGACAAAAGTCTCAAACTTATTTGTTAAAGAGTTGAGGATCAAATCCATAGCCAACTCTTTTGAGACAGGACAGTTGAGCCTTTGGAGGCGATCAATGTGTCTTTTCATCTTAAGTACATAAGATGAGACCGATTGGGTTTCCTCCATTCGACATGCATGAAGTGCCCGAACCGTTTCGAAGCGTTCTACCCTTGCTTGTTGAAGGAACATTTCCTTCAATTGGGTAATCATGTCGTATGCCCCATGATGTTCAAAATCCTTTTGAATCTCGGGAATCATAGTTCCCAACATGAGGCAAGAGGCTTGCATGGAGTCCTCGGTATACTTAACCCAATCGTTATAGGCCTCCTCATCTTCCACGTTAGGTTCATCGGGAATAGGATCGTCCAACACATAAGATATCTTTTCTTGTTTGAGAACGATTCTCAAGTTTCGATACCAATCCATGAAGTTATTATGGTTGAGACGATCCTTTTCAAGGATGGTTCTTAGTGATAGGTTACGGACGGTTTGGGTAATTGTGTTTGCATTGTTAGCGGCCATCTACAAAATTTTAACAAAGTTTAATTCTAGTATTTTCGATATTATTAAATTTTAATTATTAATACACTTTCGTCTCTCATAGACAATTAATAATTAAAATCTAGAATCCAACGTTACATTTAAATATTGGTTTAGGTGACCTTTATCCCATTATTTAAATTAGCAAGGTAGTCAACGTTTGACAATTGCAACCCTTTGCAATTTCTAGCCATATGGGATCGGTTAAACATCTTAATGTTTAGTTGGCATGTTTAATCCCATCAACACCTTTGTACGCCATGCTTCGGTGACCCTAAGCACATGGTTTCCAAATCAAATCGTCCTACTTACACACACATGTAAGTTTACACATACAAGTGGTTAGGTGACCTTTATCCCACAAATATGGTAAGTCTACCTCAAACACATAAGTCCCTTCAAATGTGGTTAGGTGACCTTTATCCCACAAAGAATTCCCAAGTGATTCGAGTGTTGTATAAAAGGATTGTATTTGACTTGTTTTATAAAAGGGATTTAATGTTTTCAAAAATTCTAGTTTTAGAAAACTTTATGTACCATACATTTGCATGCATTCAAATTAATGGTACCTTAGTGAAAACCAATTTTCAAGGCTCTTTTAATAAAACCCATTTTATTATAAAATCATTAATTTTTAATAAAACCATTTTATTAACCACTTTAATGATTTTTAAAGAACCAATTTTAAGCTTGTTATGGATTATTAGTTGTTAAGCATGCATATCCAAATATCATGTAAACAACCATAAATAAAACAACCATACAAGAATAACAAACAAAATAGGTGCATAACCATAGCCAACTATTTTTGGCAACACTTGTTAGCTGAAACAAGTGAGCCAAAAGGTCCTTCCTAGAGGGTGAATATTGACACCAAAAAGGTGTCGTTGAACTCCCACTTGAACCCGCATCCAAATGCTTCAAGTCTTCCTTTTGTGTTGTGATTTCTCCACTTTCTTTGGGCTTCCAAATGAAATTTAAATTCAGCTCCAAACTCCTTTGGGCTTTGAAAATGTGTTTTGATTAGTGGGCTAAAATCCCGTTAAGAACCATCAAGTTTTTTACGCCCAAAATTGGCCAAAACCAAAACCGCATTTTTGTGTGCATCTTCTTTTACAATAAAGTATCCTAATACATTTTTCTAGTAAAATAAAATGCAACTAATCTATTTATTTTACATGCCAAATGAAAAATAAATAAATTACATTTTTTCACAAATGGAAGAACAAAGATAATTAATTATTACAACCCCATTGAAATAATCAAATAAATCACAACACAATCATTCAACATATTTAAACACAAGGTCATGGCTAGGTTATGAACATCAAAAATATATATCCACATAT
The DNA here is from genome assembly GCA_947069175.1 of Scalesia atractyloides. Lineage (NCBI taxonomy): Eukaryota > Viridiplantae > Streptophyta > Magnoliopsida > Asterales > Asteraceae > Scalesia > Scalesia atractyloides. Next base: position 52,988,393 of record CAMTDV010000016.1, on the reverse strand, counting down.
ATATTTAAATTCAAGAGAAAAAATGGTTTCCCTTTTGTATCCAAATTTTCGGCCAAGAGAAAAACCGAAAAGATGAGTTTTTGCCCAAACAAACAAATCATCCAAATGATATAATTTTCAAGATACCTTTATGCATGTTAGTAAAAGTGTCTTGAAAAACAAGGGAAAACCATGATCAAAATTTTTAGCCATAGGGTTTTACCCAAAACCAAAATCCCGAAAATTTTAAATCCATTGAAGCGTGCATTCATATAAGTGGCTCTGATACCACTGTTGGTTTTTTTGAACATGTTTATCAAAGTTATTTTATCCGTATAAAATAAAAACGCAGCAGAATATTTATTTAAAACATGTTACTTACAAGATATAAAACCCATTTTATATGTAAAACCAAAACCCGGATCCATATATGAACATGCATGCTATCAAAATACAATCATAGGGTGTTTAGAATACTACCTTCCAAAGAACAAGTAGGTGAAGAAGATGATACTTCTTGAATGGTAATCTTCTAAGTAGAAGACCTCAAGCTTGTATACCCAAGGTTTCCAACAAACACCACAAGATTGCTAGGATCTCTACACTTATGAACTCACTTGAAACACCTTCTTGACAACCACCTTTGGCCGAAAATTGAGAGCTCTTTTTAGAGTTCTTGCCCTTGAATTTTCTTATGAGAGAAGTATGTGTGTATGCATGCACTAAAGGATCCATAATCTTTCAAAATATATAACATGAACTTGCAATCTTCTTAAGATATGTTGCATGCAAGTTGATTGGTGGAAGATCACATGGGGAAGACCCCAAAATCGGCCATAGTCCCTTTTATCCACCCAATCCTTTTTTTTATTTGTTAATTCTTATATTTATATTTTATAACTTTTATAAAATATAACTCAATACAAGACTTTATGCAACATAGCTTAACTGTTTATAATGTTATTTAACCCATTAAATAACAATAATAAAATTCTCATAAATTAATTATCTAAATAGTTTATTAGTTTCTCAAGTGCAGTTATTTAGAAAACCAATTTCTAAATATTTCTAAGTGTTAATATTTATTTGTTTGATCATATCTTAATTAAATATTATATGTGTTTCTCTAGCTTGTTATTGAGTATGACCCGACTTGGATCATAACGTACTAGCCACATCAATTTAATATGTGTCTTGCGCATACCGATTCCAACAAAATCAATCTTGGGAAAGCTCACTAACCATAGATTTAGTTAGTAACATGAGAAGCTCAAGATTGTATAAGAAAACACAAGTTTAGCAAAAGTATAAACCATAATCTTCCAAAACAGAAAGTTTGGACCTCAAAATGGTGATGTTCCACCTTGATTTTCCATGGAAAACATGTGGAAACAATCCTAGAGGCATTCCAAGCTTTGTAGAGAAAGATTTGGTGAAGAAAAGATGAAGAAAATGAAGTAAAGTGCTCACTTTGGCGCTTCGAAAAATATGACTTTTCTAATGTTTGCAACTGATTTGAGAGAGTTTTGAGAGTGTAGATGAGTTGGGAAACTGAAAATGGGTGTTAGGAAGCTTGTTTATATAGTGGGTTAGTAGGGTTTTGAGTTAAATGAGGTTTAAAGGTGATTAGGGGTGAAAAAGGTGGGAAAATTGGTCCAACCCATAAGCTGGAAACAAAGTTCTGCGGATCGAGGTCTCTCGCGCTTCGCGAGAGACAAGGCCTTGTCTCTCGCCCCCGCCAAAGATCAATTTGGCAGATTTTGCAAATTAACCCCTGAACTTGATTTTTCCCTCATTTTTAGGTAAAACTTGGTGTTTTGGCATGTTTTTTAAGTTTTTAACATGTACGCAAGTATCATTTAAGTATTGAGAGTTTATGTATGAGTATTTGCACGTATAACAAGTATCGGTTTGTGTCTACATATGTATCTAACAACCGAATGGATGTAAGACAAGTATGTATAAAGCATGATTCCATTATGATCAATGTGTCACACCCCGACTCGCAGCGGAAGAAAAATACGGGATGCAACAGACATATCTAGTACAAGCACATTGTTTATAAAGACACTACATTTTATTACATACAATATGTTGATTACATACTACATGTATGTTATAACTGCATGTTCCCATGAACCACATAAGTCTTCTAAGCTGCATGCGTCTATATCAGGATTCGTCTACAAACACGTGCTAAACAACATACATGGATCACAACAGTCTCAAGTTACCTGAAATGCATGCTAGTTTTAAAAAGGGTCAGCTAAACGCTGCTGGTGAGTTCCACTAGTTTGGTTGTTGTGTACCAATATGTGTTAACATGTTTAATTGCACTGGTCGCAGTCACCGATGGAATTACACGAAGAGCACAAGTGAAACCTGGACTATTTTAACTGAACCGTATCACAAAGACACATCATCGCACCGGGCCGTGTCATTAGGACACTTTAGCCCACCAACTGCGTCACATGCAGTTGAATGTCCCCAAAGTAGTTATGCCTAACAACATAACCAAGGTTAGGACGCGCGCAGTTGCCTTGTTACCGGCCGCACTTGTCCGGAGCAACTGGATTTATCAGACCAATAGTACTATCCACTGCCCCATAAGGCTTACGTTAATCACTTGTAGTGGGGAGGTTGTTCGTGTGTTAGATAATTCACACCATCACAATTTGGTGCAATTATCATAGTTTGTAACATGCAAATCACCCCAGAAAACCTTAAACAGTTTAAAAGTGGAGAAGTGAAACTCACAGGTAGCAATAGGAGTATATGTAAGCTGGTTCGGCTTTAACAGCACTCATGCAAGTAATTACTAATATCAGTCGCTAGGTCGGTAATGCCTATAACTCGGGTCCAAGTGGGTATTTTCAGTCCATGTTGTACATATAGTATCCTGGTGTGTTGATGGATGTTAGGGTATGATTAGTTTCACATTTGGCTCTCGGGCACCGGTTCGCGTGCCAGCCAAAGTTGGTTGTTTGACATGTTTGGGTAATGGTACAGGAATACCAATAGTGCCAACGTGTTGTGATTTAAGAAATATTAACTTTTCATTAAGGGAGTTTGGGTGTTTGGGGAGTTTAGGTTGCCCAAATTTGAGTTTCCATTCTCGCGTCGGGGATTCTTCCGAACGGTGGTGGAACACACCTAGAGTGTTCCGCTTACCCTGGAACCTCCCAGAATACTCTTGGAGTTCCAATTATAGTCAAGTTAGGTTTTGGTACGTTCCCAGTTTCGGCAGGTTCGTTGTCCGGTAACTGCCGAATTTAGTTAAAATATGTGTTTTAAAAGTCGAAAAATCCCATTTAATCTACATAGTTCATAAAATCCTGGAAATTGTTTTAGAACTCAGAAATATATATAGATTCAAGGAAAAATATTTCAGGAATTTATAAAGCTATTTTAACTTTTCAAATAAATCATTTGTGAAACAGTATTTAACCGAATAATTCATTTGTTTATCATCCGATGTCCAAAAATTCCCAAAATATTCCTGGAACTTCCTTATATGTCCAGGAACTCCCGTTAAAATTTGGGATTTTTTTGATTTAAGTTCAATGCATTCCCGGCTACTGAAAACTCATAGAAACGAGGATTTTTAATCCAAATCAAAACTCAACCAATGGCCTTTGAAACTTCCCAGAACCTTTCCCATATATTCCTTAGTGTTCATGTAAATTTTGGTGATTTATTGACTTTGTTTGGTATTTTTTCTGAATTTCGTTTTGTAAAAGAGTCAAAAATTCACCAAAAATCGTAGAAAATACCAAAATTCTAAAATTTTACGTGGACCTTCCTGGTAATACTCTACATCACCACACCAAGTTTTAGCTCAATCCAATATGCACGGACCAAGTTATGGTCATAACAATATTCTGTCTATTCTAGATTCGAGTTTCGGGTGATATACCTAGCGATTCCTTCGATTCCAAGTGTTTTTCTTGAGTCCAGAAGTGGGTGTGAGCCATATTCGGTACCTATATACCAAGAAAAATCCAACCATACCATAACCCATGCCAATCAAGCCTTGTCTCATAGTTTTTCGGTTAATAACTTTGTTACGCGGTTTTGGTTGAATAGGTGTCGATTAGAGTATCAAAACCTGAAGTTTCATGTTCTTGGCTATCATAAAACACCAGGGAATTCACAAGGTGTTCTTATTCAGCCAAGAACTTGTTTAAACCCTCCAAAATTCATGGTTTAAAAAGGGGTTTTCGGTTATAAATCACGTTTAATCTAGAAAACCTTATCAAATTCACTTAGAACTTGTGAAATTACCTTGATTTATTGAGGATTATGAGGATGATATGCTGGAACTTGAAGGTTCATGGCAGGTTTTCTTGAAGAAACTTGAATAAAAATGAAGAATTTAATGAAAATAAAAAAAACCTTTTTATAATTGGGGGGGGGGGGGGGCATAGGTGGGGTGCCCCTACCCCACCCTTGCTTTGTCGCGCTTCGTCTTTTCATGTTAAAAGATGATGTTTATCTAAGGTGGCGCTTTAGGTCATTCTCCTAAGCCTCAGAATAGACACCTTGCTGAAGCCCTAGGAGGGGAAGGAGTTAGTCTTCTAATTTATCCCAGACTTATTGGAAATGGAAAGCCAGGGGAATGCTACCAATGTTTGTTTTCGGGTCTCAGACGCGTACGGGCTCCGATTTAATCATAACCGTCTCGAAACCCAAGCACGGTTACGTTTTAATCATAAAAGCCTTGTTTTACGTTAGTTTAAGTGTTTTTAGGCTTGATTGACCATTCCTTGCATGTTTGGTTTGTCTTTCATTGCTCCTAACGCAAAGGCGTTTCCCTAACCGGACTTCCTCGTTTTGCGTGCCCCAGCTCCGATTTGTTTCTCATCTTATATCATAGTCTATGGCTCGTAACTAAGATGTATCGTGAACTCGGAATCTTAAAGGGCCCTACCGTTGGCCTAATAATCATGATCGAATGTTTAATGCACTGTTAAACGTCGAGTCCCCGTTTAACACGTTGTTAAAGGCTAAGGGCACCAACCTCACATCGTTGGCCCTTAATAGTGTCATGCCAACCATGACGTGTTCCCAGAGTCGTCAATCCATTCACGACTTTGTCTTGCCATGTAGGTGACACATAGCGTCAATGTAATGTTTTTGGTAATTACTATGCATATACTCCCATTATAGTCGGTGCCACATGTTCCAGAATTTGTATCATTACGCATAATCACAACAAATATCATGATATACATATCACGTCCTGTTACCACGGACTTGTACCAATCAAAGTTTACCAGGATTTTTCACAGTTGTCACAGTGTCCCCCGATTAAAAGAATTTCGTCCTCGAAATTTCATTTTGTACTTTGTTGGAAAGTTCAGTCTTTACAGTTGAGTTAATCATTCAACAGACGAGTGTGTTTTCTCTTTTTGTTTAGTATCATCATCGTATGAAGATGACAATTGTGCTACATAGTAGTTATGTAATCTGTCCATCCACAATTCCTACATATTGCTAAGAGTAACGTTTGCCATCACTTCCAATCTGAAAGTGAGAGTGTTGTTTGACTCACAGTAGAATAGGAGTCTCGTATTCAGTTTATAGTTGATTGCAATTATTAAGTTTTCTTTGCATTCATTATCTTCACCATTCATACACCATAAGTTTCGTCTACGATTTTGTTTAATAGTTATTGAACACCCCCTATAGAGGAGCAATATAGGTACCCTCCAGGGTTCATTGCAAACATCGCAATGGTGAGCATAATGCTCCGCATGTTTGTGTTAAGGGAATAAATTTGGTCTCACCGAGTGGTGCGCGACAATCCTCCCTTGTTGTCGTGTACGTGAATATCTTCGGCTAATACTAACCGACCACGAGAGTTCCTGCTTTATGGTAGAGAATAAGAAAGAGAAAGGCTTTTAAGAGCCTACGGCTGCCATAAGGCGAGCATATACACGAGTAACAACGAATTTGCACACTTACCTTCGTGGTGTGCTCGCACTACTCACCAGTAGTCGGATTACGTCATAAGGATATGAAATTTCTATAATAATACTTCTAGTTTACGTTAAGTTTCGGGAGCTTGGCTCCAGCTGTTGTACAACTGTTGATGTCTTCTCCAGAAGGAAACAACTTAGTAGCTTCGATAACATCGATGTGATTTTCTGGGAGATAATCGTATAAAAATTCCCATATACCGGGAATGGTAAAGTGTGTACCAATGCGGTTTTAATTCAAGTAACACCACCTCTAGAACGCTACTCTCACGTAGACATATTTGAGGTGTGACGAGTGTCTAGTGACCACAAGTATCACCATGATGCCCCTACACATAGGACCAGAATTGGTCGTAAACGTACAAGTGATTTTTAAAAGATGAATAAATAACGAGTCATCGAGTCAAGATTCCCCATCAACGGAGTACCCCTCGCAGGGTAGGAACATAGCCACGCTCGACTAACGTTTCACAAGGATGTCGTTAATGGAAACAACGAGAAGTAATCATTTCCCATCATGTAAGTAATCGTTTCCCATCATGTTCTCGAAAGATTACCTAATGCGTAGGCGAATATAGCCCATACTAGTCATAAGGTGATTAATCACCACTTGACGTCTCGGTCTCGTGGTTTTTCTAGTCAAACTCGGTCTTGGTATGATCTGAATAGTATATGAGTATAGAAAGTTATAATGCTTTCCCATATTGCACCTCTGCCATTTGAATTACCGATTAAACGTAAGGGTTTCGTCGAGTTCGTTCATGCCAAACCATCTTGGTTTAGGTTGGGAAATTCGTGTGGTTTTTTGAAACCACAGGCTAAAGCCCGAATCTATAGTCACCCTAGTCCGATAGGGACAGTTGACCACTGAATCTGATTTTTCCCACTAGTCTCATATTTATAATAATGTAAACAAGAAATGAAGATCCGGCCCCGAGTTGGTCAAGACTAGGGTCGTTGAGTTTCTCGACCCTTTGTCGTAGGATTAGTCAGTTCTTGTTCTCAATAGGGCACGGAAGGAATACATGCTGCTGGGAAATGTAGTAACATAGATCCACAATCGCTCGGCAACCTCTTGAAATAACAAAAGTAACTTTAAGAAAGGTTGAATGAAAGTCATAATCAATTGAGGTAAGTCTAGCACTCTGACGGCTAGGATACGGATAAAGGTTATGAATGCCATTTCATAGCCAGTTAGTGCATCTAACCAAGCACCGATTTAAACTTTGGTCATTTAGTTTGACTTGGTATCGCACATCGAGGTATCTACAATTCGTAGTGTATGTTAAGTAATTCTCCAAGTTGGAAGAGAATTAGTTGTAGCGTCGAAATCTTATTCTTATTTTAAGTATATAATACGTGCTTATCAAAGGAAATCCTCTCTCTGGATGGACATGATATCCGAGGGACTTATTCGGAAGATTCACTAGTCCCTTCATCTTGAATGATCGGGACTACTAGATTTACGGGTTAGCTTTCCCCAGATGCGTTCAGTGCATAAAAGACACCAATTACAATATTCGGACGACTCAGGACTACTCCTGTTTCAAAGAGAGTTTAGTTTTGACCGTGTTCCTTCATGCAGGGTAGTTCTTGCCTTTCGTAGTATGGCCTATGTACGTCACCCTGGTGACATGTTTTGACCGCACCTTTAAGCACTGGCCGTTTCGGTTAAGTCTAGGTGCAATTTTTTTATCAGTTGTATTATGACAGATATCATTATATACATGAAAATGATGTTGGTTATACAGGTTGTGGACTCATGCGTGCGACGAAATTGTGTAATATGGGAGGATTGAATATGTGACATTAATACATGTATATATATTGTTTACAATAGAATGGCCCCGAAACGCTTACCACAATGATCGATGTGGAAATCGCGCAAATGATAGCGCAACAGCTTCCGACAATCATCCCCCCAATCATGAATTTCACTCGTGGTATGAATACCCAGGTATATATGTAAATATACAGTATTATACTTAAGATTTCTCCCATTCTTGTTTCCTTAAGTAACACAAGAATTTTCGTCATTCGAAAATAACAAAGAATCAGGTTTCTGGGTAGCATCGTATTTTACGAATACTTATTTAAATTGATCAAACTGAAATCAATTGAAGGTACCAACCATTCGAAGGAAGACGAGGGTGGTTCAACAATACTCCCCTGATCTAAAGAATTTATTTCTCGTATACTCACGAGGACAAGCAACACCGTTTAATGCATACTCTTGGTTACTCACAAGCGTAGGGTATCGTTGTGTCCAACGGATGAAAGTCAGTGTATCTCATTCATCATTCTCCTACTCATGTAGGAGACCACTCTGAGATAACACCTTTACAATGGCCCGAAGGGAATTTCGATCATCCCCTATGAATCATGAATTCATTATGTATAAAATTTGGACTCCTCGGGTGTTTCAAGGAAGAGGAGGAGACGTATGGTATTCTCCACGTATTAATATCGTAGCGTCGGGGATTTAATATGTCTTATAGGCATACAAGTATCTGAGTTAGTCCCTACTCAGGACCACTCGCACAGTCGTAGTAGGTATCGTAACATGAAAAACCTTAATCGAAAGGAATCAAAGAACCATGTATCCCCTTATGCGATTTCTAGCATGAATGCACCGCTCTCATACGGGTGATATTGATTCAAGACTTAGTATCTCAGGGTTACAGAAAGAATTCAGGTCAGGACCCAGTGTAGTCTAGAGTTTGAAGATGTAAATAAGAGTTGTCACATAGGTTAATCATCATATTACGGTACTCGAATACTACTCGAAGGCGATCTCGTCTTTCATTAGAACATATTTTCACTAAGTTATGCAAGGCTGAAAATAAGGGATCGTTTGATATATAAAAATTTTATACAATTCTTTTAGATATCGTCCTTCGAATTAGTATATATATATATATATATATATATATATATAAAATAATCGTTCGACGAAAGAATTCTCTTTGTGTCATTTGTTTTTAAATATACACTAAGAGGTAGCTTCGCTACGGTCGTTGGTACCGTTCATTCACTACTTCTTCGAGTTACTGGGGATTTATCTTGTATTAGGTTGAACCGAATCGATAGGGTTCACGGTTGTATGTCACTTAGTTCCATCATCGAAATACCCACATAATTCCATAGGAAGCTAACGTACCGTAGCATGGCTGAACCTTCATTACAAGGATAGGGTGTATCAAACAAGTAATCACATGTACCGGACCTCAACACTATCCAACAGTGTTAGTGAGGAGAATTGAATTGATTTTTAAGCGATGAATCGGATTACTTAGTGATTATAGTTTTCGTACTTCGTACTGGGTTACGTCACCCCCAACCGAGGTCTACCAGATTGACATTTAAATGGGCCTGCGGAGAATGTTGTATATTTATAAATAAACGTATGCATATGAGTGTCCTGTTAATATGAAGTATTAACGGTTACGAGGAATATAGGCAAAATTGTTCTCGCCTCCACAAGTCTTACTACCATCAGATCCGCATCCACACAACTCCTTGACGAACTTTGATTACACCGGATAAGTTTTTCCATTTATATGTTACCTCTGAATTCCCTTGGTTCTTAATACCGTGCTACTTACGCGTCCTTATTAAGAATTAGAGATTGTATCACTAGCGAACGACAACTAGTAAAGGAAATATATGTTTCAACCGAATAGTTTCATAGATGACGGTTGACGACATGAGTATAAATTGTTCGCCGAACGCCATGATTTCGAATATATGCCTATGCGTTCGAGCAAATTCCGCCAAACGAAATAAATTACGCTGAATTGTCTTACCAAAGGCAGAAGGATTGATACCTAGCATGAATCAATCATTGGATAAATAGATGTGGGTAAGCTATTACCGGCTATACCCAAATAGTTCAGTACAGAGTACCACCAGGGTGTAGTACCCCTAGAAAGTCGTATTATAATTTCGAAAAAGGACCTTTCCCGGATTAACCCAAAAGTCGCTACATGTCAACCCCCAACTACCTTTAATTTAAAATCACCGCAAACATATATAGGTGTCGTTGTTACAACAACTATGGCATCATTTATTGCATCAAACAGGGTCGAAGTCTCACGCTGTATTGCCCAAAACATAACCGAACGAATCGCAACATGAAGCCCGTCTGCCCTGAGTAACGGTACCTTGATAATGTAGCCGGGTGTTTATATATAGGAAGTACCGCAGCGTATCCACCACACCCATATACATGATCAATGTTCCGTTCACCACGATATTCGGGCCTCATATTACTTTTTTGCAAATAACCATTGAAATTCAAAACAATCGTTAATCATAAAGAACACAATGTAACCAACGGTCACACGAAACGATGTTCCACATCGCAAAGCGTTTCAAAGGAATCTGTATCATCACAAACTCTATACCCCATGGCATCGAATGACACAGGAAGGGTAACTTATTCGCGCACCCCATGCCATCTCCATAACCTAGAGATCGTCATATTTAGATATAACATATATCGAAACACATGCTAAGGAATATCACTAAGTATTATAGTATCACACGACGTGAAAGCTAAAGCCAAAAGTATAAGCAGAAGAGTAATCCAGTGGACAATCAAATGAATCGTGGAATCAAGGACGAAAAGATTCGTAAATGTTTGAACTCTGCGATTGTATAACAATCGAATGTGAAGCAACGAGAAGTGGAGTAAGGATCCGTACACATCCTCCCAGGCTATCAAAACGACCTGCGTGTTCTTTGGGTATCTATGTTCTTGTTGAATTCTCATTCTGGTACTTAATCATCGTTGGGTTCTCACCTCATAACATATAAGTAACATTGTATGAGTGATAGGAATCCAACTCTAGTGTATATTACATATGCGGTCTATAGGAATGTGGAATGGACTGTAATACCAGTTTTCTGCCTTTCCGAAGGCATATGTAGTAACGCATTATCCGCCAATCCTAATTCATGTATCAATTCACGCACAAACATTCACACATTATCACCTTGGTACACGTGTGTTTCATGCCACGTATTTAAGTGTGTTTATTACCGTGGCTTTCCCAACACTGCCTCATATGAGCAAGTCTTTTATTACGTTCTGGACCATAATAACCCACTTGCCCCACAAGGCCATCCTGGTACTTGCAGATAGGATACTTTACAGTGTTCACTAACGAACTTGAGTAGGGTTAATTTTTCCAATGATGTCCACTAAAGTCCGAGCCTGTAGTCATAGTCTAGGTTTCCTTAAAGGCACCTAATTCTCTATAACCAATGGCTCTGATTCCACGGGATGCAACAGACACCTCTGGTACAAGCACATTGTTTATAAAGAAACTACAATTTTATTACTTACAATATGTTGATTACATACTACATGTATGTTACAACTGCGTGTTCCCATGAACCACATAAGTTTTCTAAGCTGCATGCGTCTATATCAGGATTCGTCTACAAACACGTCTTGAACAACATACACGGATCACATCACTCTCAAGTTACCTGAAATGCATGTTAGTATTAAAAAGGGTCAGCTAAACGCTACTGGTGAGTTCCACTAGTTTGGTTGTTGCGTAACAATATGTGTTAACAAGTTTAATTGCACTAGTCGTAGTCACCGATGGAATTACACGAAGAGCACAAGTGAAACCTGGACTATTTTAACTGAACCATGTTACATAGACACATCATCGCACCTGGTCGTGTCATAACGGACAATTTAGCTCACCAAATGCGTCACATGCAGTTGAATGTCCCCAAAGTAGTTATGCCTAACAACATAACAAAGGTTAGGACGCGTGTAGTTGCCTTGTTACCGGCCGCACTGGTCCGGAGGAACTGGGTTTGTCAGACCAATAATACTATCCACTACCCCATAAGGAAGTCTGCACCAAAGGCTGCTACTCCAAAGTCAACACAAAAAACTTCAGGGCCTAATCTGTTTAGAGATATGCATAATGATCCGATTAGTCTTCAAGATCTAAATGATTTCTTTCCAGAGACGAACGTTGAACTTCTGGAAAAGCGTGTGAAGGTGTTAGAAGAAAAAGTGGCAAAGAATGAGGAGGAGAAAGTTGAGCTTATTCAGAAAATGAATCAAAGTAATGTTGAGAAAGAAATGTTGGACGGCAGAGTTAAAGTTTTTGAAAATGAACGAGAATATTTCAAGGCATTGATCGAGAGTCTGCAGGATGCAAATGAAAAGCTACAGACAGAGATTGCCGATCTAAAGTCTATTCAAGCCCTAAATGATTGAAGATTTTCCAGGATGCAGAAAGTTCTATCAAATGCTCTGAATATCGATTTCATTGCCGAATATGATCGTCTAGATCAACAAGAAGCTAAAGAACAAGCTGAGAAAGAATTAGCAGTGAGTGGTAAAGGTAAGAATGTTGAAGGTGAAGCACCTATTTCTTCTGAAGCTGCAGAGAAGTCTGTTGATGATGTTACTAAAGCTTCTGAGTCCGATATTCCAAAGGTTGACGAATCTGTCAAGCCTTCTGATCCTATTGTTGCTTCTGAAGAAAAGCACGATGAAGAAGCTGAAAAAGAGGATAAAGATGATAAAGATGATAAAGAGAAAGATGATTCAGAATATGAGGATTGGAATGTGGATGATGATATGATGATGATGATGATCAGGGTGGTGTCGGAATAAAGATTACTGAAGCTAAGATTGCTGATTCTTTTGATTTTACTTCGCTAATGGATGACGAATCCAACAGAATGGATGATGAAAGTGAGGGGGAGTCAGGGCAGAAAGGGCCAACTGATGAGATTGATTTGTCTAACGTTGAAAGATTTGTAAAGCCAGTTGCTGCAGTACCCACTAAGCCTTTATTATTGATGTTAGAGCATAACATGGAGGAAGGTGAGTATGTGCACAATTATACTAAGGAAGATCTTGCAAAGTTAATCGAAGTCGATACTGAAGATCTAGAGTTTGATTTCGAAGAAGACATGTTGAATGTTAACACATTTGAGCCGAACGATTATCAGTACGTTAGAAGATTTGAAGCTGACAAATACAATAGGGTGATTGTTGAAGATTGGTCTTCTGATGATGAGACAGATCAAACTACGAAGTACGTCGGTCTCTGAAAGTTTTCCTACTTTTGAGGAGATGTACAAGCAACTAGACGAAGATATGCTGAAAGAAAAGATTGAAGAATCAGTTAGAGAAGGTAAAGTACCAAAGCCGATGACAAAAAAAGAGATAGCTCAAGCAAAGATGTCTTGGTTTAAAGAGATGCTGCGCGAACGTAAGTTTCGACATCCTCTAGCATTCTTTACCAGAGACAAACATGTGTCATTGGGGGATATCTTAAGCTGGGGTTGGTTCAAGGAACTTAATGTATATGCAATCAAAAGAGAATTTGGAGTGCAATACTTCAAGTATCTTGCTGATTTCAAGACGTTACCGTATTGGGATGTGGAAGAGCTGGTTCAGACCGTTAATGTTACATATCACATGAAAGTGATTGATCAATTATTGTGGAGGTTGATAAAGTATGAAGCGGTCAAAGGATTCAGATATTGGAACCCATTCATTCCAGGTTGCCGAATCAAGACTAACAAGAAAACAGGGGAGAAAGACATAACGTTGATAATGAAGCGACCTAGGGCAATGAGAAACATGCCGTTGATGCCGATTGAACAAAACTTCTATCCATTGTTCAAGTGCTGGCAGATAGATCCAACCACTTGTGAAGCTGTTATTGTGCTACGATTCGAAGAACATTTAGATATTTCGAAGGAAAGAGTTGAAATATTGGGATTTCAGGGCATGAGAGGATTATGGAGAACGATCAGGATTCTAGATCCTATATGGCTTGTTAACTGTTCCAGATAAGATATTAAAACCTTGTTCTATAGCAAGATTGTATTTGAAGAACGTGAGAAGGTACAAGCTATGCAATATCAGAAAGTTGTGAATGTTTGCTATGCAAGAGAAGTAAATTCAGGGAAGATGGGGCAGACAAAGTGGAGGGATCTAGAGAGAGTTGAATTCCTGAAAGAGGAAAAAACGTCTTGAGGCAATTAATGAGAAAACTAGGAAGACAAGTATTAGAAGGTTTCAGCATATGAACAAAGTGCCTCCTACAGATCAGACGTCATATCCTAAACAAGAACGACGAAAGAAGCCGTACAAGAACTTCTTCGGTCGTGTGCGTTAAAGTGTATTATGAAGACAGAGTTTTGAAGACTGATACAAGACGAAGACGATATCCAAGGGTGAGTCTGTTGGTGCATTAATGTCTATGTCTTAGTCTTATATCGAGTCTGTATAGAATAGAGCTGAAGAGGCTAGTCGTATGAAGTATTTATGTAAAATGGATGCAAGTTTGCCCATGATTGATCATGGATGTCAAGTTCGGCCGAACTTGCTAAGGCAAGTTCGCCCGAACTTATAGTCATCATGGTCGAACTTGTTCATCTATAAATACCTAGCTTGTGTTCCTCATTTGTAACTTTGGCATTTTGGAGGCGAAGCTCTGTCAATTTGTATTTTGACATTTGATCAATAAAATTGATGTTAAACTGATTAATTCTTGTCTATTGGTAAACACGACGTAATATTTCCGCTATTATGGACGTTAGATATCAAATTTAGGTTCCTTAGTATCAAGGATCGGTCCTACAATGCATTGCAATATGCGACAAAGTCGTCGTTGCCCTAAGGTAAATACAGGATAGGAACATTACAAAGCTTTTGTTTCAGGGTCTGAAAAGCTTCTTCTTGGTTGGGTCCCCACTCAAAAGATTTATTCTTTTGAGTCAAAGCAGTGAGGGGAACCGCAATCTTAGAGAAGTTTGTAATGAAGCGGCGATAATAGCCCCGAGACCCATAAATGAACGAACTTCGGTAGCAGTAGTAGGTGGATCCCATTCCTTAAGCGCACTGATTTTGGCAGGGTCTACATGTATACCTTGTTCGTTGACAATATGTCCCAAAAATTGAACTTCCTTAAGCTAAAATTTACACTTGGAGAACTTGGCATAGAGTTGTTCCTTCTTTAGAAGTTCCATCATTAGACGGAGATGTTGTTCATGCTCAGCTCGAGACTTTGAATGGATCAAGATGTCATCGATGAATACAATGATGAATTTGTCCAAATAAGGCTTACAAACCCTATTCATCAAGCCCATGAAGACAACATGAACATTTGCTAAACCGAAAGGGCATAATAGTGAACTCATAGTGACCGTATCGAGTGCGAAAAGCAGTCTTGGGAATATATTCTTCGAGTACATGAAGTTGATGATACCCATAACATAGATCGATCTTTGAAAACAAGGTAGCACCTTGTTGCTAATCAAATAGATCATCAATGTGAGGTAGGGAATGTCAATTTTTTATTGTGAGTTTGTTGAGCTCATGATAATCGATACACATGCGAAAGGATCCATCCTTCTTTTTCACAAATAGGACAGTAGCACCCCAAGGTGAAAAAATTGGACGAATATATCCTTTGTCTGAAAGCTCCTGAAGCTGTTTTGATAACTCTTGTATCTCAGACGGTGCAAGACGGTAAGGGGATTTGGCTATAGGGTTGGCAAGCTAGGGGTAAACCAGGTAGCTCTTCGGGAAATAGCTCTGGATAATCCCGAACAACGGGGATTCTAAATAGTTTTGCCCTTGCCTTCCTCCTCTAAGATATGTGACAAGAAGGCCACATAATTCTTTCGTAGGTATTTTTTGGCTTGGGTACATGTCATGAGTTTAAGGCTACTAACGGATTTTTCTCCATGAACTTCCAAGATTTCACTAGACAAGAGAGGTATACGAACGATCTTATCAAAACAGATCAGCTCAGCATGGTGTTTAGTTAACCAGTCCATTCCTACTATGACGTCAAAGCTCCCGAGTTGCATTGGCATGAGGTCAATGGGAAAAAAGATGGTTATTAAGGTTCAATTGGCAACTACGAATGACAGATTCGAATACAAGGGGTTTGCCATTAGCTATCTCTACTGTTAAGGGCTTTCCTAGTTTGGTTCTAGGCATTGAAAGTAAAGGTTCAAAAGCTAGGGATACGAAACTTTTATCGGCACCCGATCAAACAGAATAGAAGCGAAATGGTTGTTAACGAAGAACATACCAATCACCCATTCGTTATCTGCACGCGCCTTGTTTGTATTAATATTAAATGCTCGTCCACAAGTCGGGTTTGCACTTGTCAACTTCGGACAGTTGTTCTTATACTGAGTAAGATCACCACAGTTATAGCAAGACCCAGGTAGATAATGAGGTCGTACAGGATTTGCTTGTTGTTGAACGGGGTTTTGAACAACATGATTCAGGGCAGGATCAGAGCGACAACCATTGGCCAAACGGCCAGATCGTCCACAGTTAGTACAATGACGGCATGGTAGGTGTGGTTGGTGATGGCTATTGCACTTATTACACAGAGGTGCAATACAAGCATATTGCCTCTTAGCGGGAGGCTGAGCTGGTTGCTTGGGAGTAGCTTGGTTTGGTTGGGTAACAACAACGAAGTTCTTGGAAGCCTTACACTTCTTAGACTTCTTTGAGGTTTCAGCTTTGTTTCCCTTATGTTTCTCAACATTAACGGATGGTTTCTTGTCACCCTTCCGGTGGAGTTTACCTTTCTTGACGTGTGAGTCAATCAAGGTAGTTGCTAGTTCAATGGCTTGTTGGACGGTAGTAGGGTTGCTGCAAGTGACGATATCCTGAACAGGATCTGGCAAACCATCGATGTACTTTTCAATTGCCTTATCCAAAGGCGTGACCATTGTTGGACAAAGAAGACTTAAGTCCTCAGACCGGTCAGTATGGGCACGGTGTTCTCCACTGTCCTGTTTCAGGTCGTGGAACTCATTTTCAAGTGCCCTTTGTTCATGACGCAGGCAAAACTCCTTCATCATAAGAGCTCGAAGCACTTCCCACGTCTAACCCATGGAAACATCTGCACCCCGATCTCTCACCACTCCATTCCACCACGTGACTACCCTTTTTTGGAACACGCTCGAAGGAAATTCTACTTTGCGCTCATTTGAACACATGACATGGCAGAATGTACTCTCAAGACTCTCAAACCATTGTAGGAGCCCAGTTGCTCCTTCGGAACCACTAAACTTGAGTGGTTTAGCCGAGTTAAATTGTTTATAGTTGCATGGAGCAGGTGCATTGTTGTTGTTATTGTTGGCTTGGTTTATTTGTGTCACAAGATTTGGTAGCACAACAGCAATCTGCTGAGCAATCATAGCCGCTATTTCGGTGTCCTGAGTAGCATTTCGATGAGGAGGCATTCTAAAAGAGATAAAGGAAATATGAGAGAAGACGAGTGAGATGATATTGGATAATTAAAGTGAGATGTTAAAATATTGACGAAACATAGGGATGGTGGTCAATCATTTGTTACTTAAAAGAAACAAACGACACACAGTGAGTAATCAAAGTAAATGTGTTTTTTATAATGTATCGCGAAGACATGCTTTACATTATAAGTGGAACTCACCCCAAGAGTTCACAGGTAAAGGTGACTGGTCCGATTAAGTGGATTTGTACGAACAATCTAGCCTTAGACAAAACTCAGGGTACAGGCATCCACCCTTCCAGATTGCATGTGTTCACATTATTAAAACCCAAACTTTGACGACATTTTGAAAAGTTTAAAGGCATGAAGCCTAAAAATAAATCATCTAAGGATAGATGATTGATTTTCAAAACGAATTTGTAACTTGTGGATTTGTTTTGGTAATCACCTAAGGATAGGTGGTGGTATTGTTTTAAGATCTAAACACAAGATAACTTGTGTTAGGGTCCTAGGAAGGTTATAACGTAGGTCAATGCATTACTAATAACCTAATTCCCTATAACCATGAGCTTTTATACCAATCTTTCTGCCATAACCCGACCGCGTAAAACAACAAACCGGGGCAGAAACGTCAGGGTGTCACGTAACAGAACGATTGTTTCACAACCATGGTCCTTAAAGTTTTGTTTTATTAAATTAAATTGTTTACATTGTCTTAGATTAAACGGAAAACATAACATAAATTAAACTGTCTTTCATGATTTTAAGTCACTAAGGCCCAAGTCCGCCTAAGTGTAGCATGCTCAACATCAAACATTTGCTCCTGAAACATATGTGAAAGTAAATACGTCAGCACAAAAATGCCTGTGAGTAACATAGGTTTTGTGATGATGATTCATGGCTTTGAATATTAAAATTAATGTTTAACTAATACAAAAGTAGCCATGAACCATTATAAAATGCTTTCTTTTATGAAAGTCATATGAAAATTAAATGATTTGAAAGAAATGATGCAAGGTTAACTAAATAACCAAAATATGTCATGTCTTGTATAAAATATGTCTTGTCTTGTATTTTGTTTGAAGTGGTTTAGATAACGCTACGAAATGTAATATAATAAAAGCACTTGTATATAGGAAGTAACAACGGCGTATCCACCAGCTTTTATCATATTACACACGTCTCGTTATTTAAATCACTCACCATAAACCAACCAATGAAATGTCTTGTTTAAACCAATGTGATGTCTTGTATCAACCAATGTCATGTGTAAACCAATGTCGTGTATAATCAGATGTCTTGTATAACCAAAACATCATGTATAAAACAATGTTTTTGAATGAACAAAGGTTTTCTTTAACCAAAGGTTTTGTTTTATAAAATCATTACTTTCATTGTACAAACATATAACTATGGATTGTTGGCGAATACATTCAAGCCTTGTTACTGTCGGATAAACCCTTATCAGGTCAAAGGTTTATAAATATTCATCGGATTCTGTCATTCCCTAAGGTCACTTCCAAACAAACTTAGGAAGCGGGAGCGGGATTGTCAATCTTATAGTACCATTACGTACTACCGGTCGGCGTGATCAATGTTAATGAATGTATCATCGTTGAGTTCAACGCATCAAAATGTCTTAAACAATGTAAACATGTCATGAAAATGTTTTGAAACCATGTACTAGATATGCTAGGTCAACATACGAAGCAAAAAATGACTACGAAAACCAAGTACTAGGTATGCTAGGTCAACATACGAAGCAAAATGTCTTTGAAAACCATGTACTAGGTAAGCTAGGTCAACATACGAAGCAAAATGTGTTTGAAATTAATGTGCTAGGCATGCTAGGTAAACATACGAAGCAAAAGTGTATTTGAAATCAATGTGCTAGGCATGCTAGGTAAACATACAAAGCAAAATTCAATTGAAATTATGTACTATATGTACTATGTAATCAAAGCATGTATAATATCATGAAACAAGAAAGTAGTGATAGGCACATATGAATCACCCCAAAGCATTTGAAAAAAGAAAAAAGAGGGGATATTTACTCACTTGGGATTGCATATAAGTCTTGTATGAAAGATTAAACAAAGCTTGAAGGATCAAGGATTTAAATGGCTCCTAATATCGGATAACTATGTTAATAAGTCGGAACTTTAATCGGCGATTTGGATAGAATGAAGTTTTATAAATCAAATGAGTGTTGGAACTTATATGGCATAATTTAATAAACCTAACATTCTGATTTGATGGTGATTCTAAGTGCTTTTGACCCGTTATGACTCGTTAAGGTAGTTTACGCTACTTTAACGTGTCATTTTCGTAAACGCATGTTCGGATGGTTAACCATGTCGTATGGTAAGTCTTAAATGCCCAAACATGTTTGAAAATTTTATAACATCAGTCTATATGTCAAAAATTTGGATACATATGTTTAAAATGGATTTTTGCGTAAAAAGGGCATTTTGGTCATTTCTAAGGAACATAAGAACGACTTATCATATTACTAACCAAAAACGTGACCATAAGGTATTACCTCAGTAGGTTAATCCCTATGCAACTATGATCACATACATGTGTTTGGTCGGATCCTAAGATCGAGCAAACGGTCGAATTCGAAAGTCAAAGCGATGGTCAAGACCGCTCGACTTACGACCCTAAATAAGCAGTAAACTAGAAGTGACGAGTTAGACATGACAAAACATGTCTAACTAAGTTGCAAAAACTGATTTGGTATCAATACATAGTGTTTTGATACCCGAAAATAGTTCCGTTGTAAAATGAACATAATGCGCATCTTTGAACGAAACTTTGACTCATCACTTCGACTAGTAAACGTGGTAATCTGAAGGTGCAATCGCAAGGGATTATAACCTTCGTTATTACGATCACGTTGCAAAGTTCAATTGAACTTCGACTTGACCAATTATGGTCAGAACCGAAAGTCAAACAAAAAGTCAACTGTTTGACTTTTAGCTTAAAATAAGTTAAATAATGAACAAGACTAAGCAAGAGTACTTACTTGTGTTGGGAACACTATATGAACTCATAGTTAGAGTCCTCCAAAAGCTGGAAGCAAGCTCCAAGAGAGTGAGAGAAAGAAGATGGAAATGAGCAAGGAATTTTGGTGAAAATGGCTTGGTATTTATAGTGTTTAGAGGTCCATAAGATCATTACTAGTGTCCCATGTGTTGGCATGATCTTAGGGAGGCTTAAACACTTGTCAATTGCAAGATAGAAGCTGGCATTTTCGAGTTCTTGGGCTCCAAGTGTCACACCCCGACTTGCAGCGGAAGACAAATGCAGGGTGCGGCAGACACGTGGTAATTCTCCATAGTTTAAAACATGATATCATAAACAGAGAGAACCTCGTACAACATACTATCAGTATCATATTACACGCCATAAGTTTAAGTACAGTACTATGAGCTATCACAACTCTTATTCTGCTACAATTCACTACCCAAAGCCATCCACATGCACATTTCTTACTCTTGCTTCGTTTTACCTGAAATGCATGTTAGTTTTAAAAAAGCCAGCTAAACGCTGCGTGAGTTCCACTGGTTTAGTTGTTGTGAAATAGTATATGTTAAACAAGTTTAATTGCACTAGTCACAGTCACAGTCACAGTTACTGTCACGTCATAGTCACAGTCACTGTCACGGTCATAGTCACTCCGTGTCATACCGACACATCATCGCATCGGGTCGTGTCACGTAGATACTTCCCACTGGGCCGTGTCTAGACAGGCACGTCATCCCGCCCACTGAGTCATGTAAAGTTCAATGTTCCCCTGCAGTTATGCCTAATCAACATAACCGAATTTAAGACGCGTGCAGTTGCCTAGTCACCGACACACATTGTCACCTAGACACTGCCTGGAGCAACTGGGTTCGTCAAACCAATAGTACTGTCCACTGCCCACTGCTTACGCTAATCACTGGTAGAAGTTTATGTGTTAGATAAGTCACATCATCACAAGTTGTGCAATTAACACAGTTTCGCAACATGCAAATCATTACAGAAAATAGTGAAACAGTTTACAAGTGGGAGAGTAAAACTCACTCCCAAATTGGTGTATTCAACACAGTTTTTAACATGCAAGTCCCAGAAACAGTGTAAAAGCGTGGAGTAAAAACTCACAGTGCAATTCGTGGTCTAACACAAGAGTGGTCGATTAGCTGGATCAACTTTAATGACGCACGTGCAAGCAGGGACTCACATCAGTATCTAAGTTGGTAATGGTTATAACTTGTCTATGGTCAGGACCTTTTACTCCGGATTGAGTCTATAAGACACTGGTATGGCGATGGACGTCAGGGTAGTATTAGTTTTCAGTTTGGCTTCCGGGCATCGATTCGCGTGCCAGCCAAAGTCAGTAGTTTAACGTGTTCGGATAATGGTACAGAAATACTAATAATGCCAACACATGGTTATTTAAGAATGATTAACTTCCCATCAAGGGAGTTTGAGTGTTCGGGGGGTCTAAGTTGCCCAAATTTGAGTTTTCATTTTCACCGTCGGGAATTCTCCCGAATTAGTTTAGAGCACACCCATAGTGCCTAATATGCCCTGGAATCTCTCGGAATACTCCCAATGTTCTAATTATAGTATTTGTCGGGTTTGGTCAGTTACCAGTTCCGGCAGGTTCGTTATACGGTAAACTGCCGAAATTGCTTTAAAATACTCTATTTTTAATTCCGTAAATTCCCATTTAATCTATATTTTATACTAAAAAACAGTAGATTTTTATATAGATCGGTAAAAATCTGTAGATTATGGGAAAAATTTCTGGGAATTTATTTTGTTAATTTATATATTTAAATAAAATATTTATTAAACTAGTTTTAACCACATAATTAACATTAAATACTATCAGTAGTTTAAAAATTCTCCAGAACACCTTATACATTTCCAGGAACCTCTCAGAAAATTTTGAGATTTTTCCGATTTGGTTTCGGTGCGTTCCCGGCTACCGAAAACTCGGAAAAATGGGGATTTTTAACCGAAATCCAAAACTCAAACAATGGACTCTGAATTTTCCCAGAACATTCTCCATATGTTCCTTGGTGTCTCTATAAAACTTGGTTATTTATTGAATTCGTTTGATAATTTTTCCAAAATTCTTTCGGTAGAAGAGTTAAAAATTCACCAAAAATTGTAAAAAATTTCTAAAATTCTAAAATTTTACGTGGACCTTCCTGACAATACCCTTCACTACCATAACAAATTTCAGCTCAATCCAAATCTTACAGACCAAGTTATAGCCAATACAATTTTCTGCCTATCACATCTTCGGTTCTCGGATGTTATACCTAGCTATTCTTCCGATTCCAAGCATTTATCTTGATCCAGAAGTGTGTGAAGGCTATATTCAGTACCTACACACCAAGTACAATCCAAATATGCTAGAACTTAGATCAATCAAGCTTTAACTCATTGTTTTTCGGTTAATCGAATAGTTAAGCGATTTCTGTTGAATAGGTGTTGATTAGGGTATCAAACCCCAAAGATTTGTAAACATGGCTGCCATATAACACCAAGGATTTCATGTGATGTTCATATTCAGCCCCTAAACTTGTTTAAAACTCCAAAATTCATGGATGAAAAAAGGTTTTTAGGTTATAAATCATGTTTAATAGAGAAACCATGCTTAAAACCTTATGGATTTGAGTTAATACCTTTGATTTGAGTTGGTTTATGAAGATATCAGCTGAAGTTCTTGAAAGAAAACCAGAATTTTGAAGGATTTTTATGTGAAATTTAAAAGGAAAAAAGAAAAGAAAATGTTTAAATATGGGCGGGAGGTGGCGGTTTGGGGTGGGCCCCATAGGGCACCTCGTGCTTTGAATAGCGTGCTAAAAGTTGATGTTTATCTTCCGGATAAATATAGGTTCGTTTTCATGTCCTGGCGCGTTCTCGATTTGCATAACGGACTCCGTTTTGTGCATACTTAGTTTCAAAAGACTCGATTTTAAAAATTATGCATAACCGTCTTAAAATCCGAACCCAGTTACGTTTTAATCATAAAAGACTCGTATTAGGGTGGTTTAAGTGTTTTTAAGCTTGATCGATCGTTCCTTGCAAATTCGGTTGCCTTATGTTATGCCCGGAACGAATGCGTTTCCACAACCGGGAGCTGCTTCGTTTTGCGTGCCTGGGCTTTGATTATTTTCTAACCTTATGTCACAGTCTATGGCACAAAACTAAGTTGTTCCTGGAACTCGGAATCTTAAAAGATGCTACCGATAATCTAATAATCAACGTTAAAGGTCTAATGCGCTGTTAAATGTCAAGTCTCTGTTTAACACGTTGTTCAAGGCTAAGGACGCCAACCTCACATCGTTGGTCCTTAGTAGTGTCATGTCAACCATGACGTGCTCTCGGATTCATCTGAGATATAACATATATTTTTTCGCACAACACACAAGTCATGAAATTTCACAAGGTTTACGCACAATTATAGTTTTAATCATGCTTTAAGTTTAGGACCAATTAAGGTGTACCTTGTTTCGTCATGCGTATCACAGTCTCCCTTGGTTAAGAAATTTTGTCCCTGAAATTTATCTTTCCGTTTCCAGGTATAGTCATCTTTCCGTTCCTAGGTATATTCAGGTCCTTGTTTAGAGTTACACCGGACTTTAACCAGTGAAATTTTGTTATGTCTTAATTGTTTGACCCTACCATCAACTATTTCCACCGGCTCTTCCACAAATTGGAGTTTATCATCAACGTGGATGTCCTCCAATGGTATCTGAGTGGCCTCATCCGAAAGGCACTTCTTTAAGTTTGAAATGTGGAAGACATTGTGAATGGCATTAAGCTCGGTTGGTAGCTTCAACCGATACACTACAGGACCTACTTTTCTAGGATCTCGTAGGGTCCAATGTATCGCGGGGCTAACTTTCCGGTCTTTCCGAATCGGATAACGCCTTTCCACAATGATACCTTTAACAACACTCGTTCGTCCACTTTAAACGATAGCGGTTTCCGCCGTATATCAGCCCAATTCTTTTGTTGGCTCTGAGTAGCTTTCAGACAATTCCGAATCTGATGGACCTTATCAGTCGTTTCCTGAACTAGTTCGGATCCCGTTAGTTGAGTGTCACCCACTTCGGCCCAACAAAGTGGTGATCGACACTTTCGACCATAGAGGGCCTCATAGGGGGCTACCTGAATGCTGCTATGGTAACTATTGTTATACGAGAATTCCACGAGTGGGAGGTGCTTGTCCCAGTTTCCTCCAAAGTCCAGGACATAAGCACGCAGCAAGTCCTCTAGTGTCTGAATCGTACATTCCGATTGGCCATTGGTTTGGGGATGGTAAGCAGTGCTCAGATCGATCCACGTCCCCAATGCTTCTTGTAGTTTCGGCAAATATCGCGAAGTAAAGTGGCTGTCTCGGTCGGAAATAATAGCAATTGGGACACCATGCCTAGCTACTTTCTCATTAGTATAAATTTCGGCCAACTGGTCGGTCTTATAGGTAGTGCAAATCGGAATAAAATGTGTGGATTTGGTCAATCGATCTACGATTACCCAGATCGCATCATGACCACAAGGCGTTTTCAGAAGATGGGTCATGACATCCATCGTGATTTGTTCCCACTTCCACTGAGGTATCTCGGGTTGTTGCAACATCCCCGAGGACTTCTGATACTCAGCCTTTACTCGCGCACAAGTCAAGCATTGGCTCACGTACTCGGCCACGTCCTTTTTCATTCCCGGCCACCAATAAAAAATTTTCAGGTCGTGGTACATCTTTTCTGTACCGGGATGAATCGAATATTTCGATTTATGAGCCTCGTCCATGATTAATTGTCTCAGCTCCGAACTTGCAGGAATCCACACTCGATTCTTAAATACAACACCTCGTTCGTTTTCCTCACAAAACTTTTCTCGTTCCCGTGCAATCCTTCACCGGATAACTGGCTTTCCTTCATGGTTTTCATCTGCGCGTTCCGGATTTGATCTACCAAACTTGTCTGCACGATCATTCCTAAGGCTCTTAGTCGCAGGGGCTTAATTCGGTCCTTCCTACTTAGCGCATCTGCTACCACATTAGCTTTCCCTGGGTGGTACTCTATCTCAAAATCATAATCATTTAACAATTCCACCCATCTGCGCTGCCTCATGTTCAAATCCTTTTGGTCGAAGATGTGTTGGAGGCTTTTGTGATCGGTATATATAGTACAGTTGGTACCATATAAATAATGTCTCCAAATTTTTAATGCGAATATAACTGCTCCAAGTTCCAGGTCATGGGTCGTGTGGTTCTTTTCGTGCACCTTCAGTTGTCTAGGAGCGTACGCAATAACTTTATTTCTTTGCATAAGGACACATCCAAGTCCTTGTCGCGATGCGTCACAATATACCACAAAGTCGTCATTGCCTTCGGGTAACGTCAAAATTGGGGCCTCACATAACTTTTTCTTTAATAGCTGGAACACTGTTTCCTGATCTTCACCCCATTCATACTTCCTATCCTTCTGCGTCAATACGGTTAACAATTGTGTGATACTAGAGAAGTTTTCGATAAAGCGGTGGTAATATCCTGCCAATCCCAAGAATTGACGTATTTCTTTTGGAGATTTCGGCGCCGGCCAATTCTTAATTGCTTCAATCTTGCTCGGGCCCACGTGGATTCCGTGCTGATCCACCACATGCCCTAGAAATTGTACGGCTTGTAACCAAAAGTCGCACTTAGACAACTTAGCGTATAGTTGTTCGGTCTATAGTATCTCCAAGATAGCACGCAAATGATGCTCGTGCTCGTCCTTACTCTTGGAGTAGATCAAGATATCGTCAATGAAGACGATGACAAATTTGTCAAGGTATGGCTTACATACCCTTTTCATGAGGTCCATGAACACCGCGGGTGCGTTGGTTAACCCAAAGGGCATAACCAGGAATTCGTAGTGGCCATAACGAGTTCAAAATGCGGTCTTAGGAATATCGTCCTCTTGGACCTTTACTTGATGGTAACCTGACCGAAGATCTATCTTAGAAAAGTATCGGGCTCCTTGCAGCTGATCAAAGAGATCATCGATTCTCAGAAGAGGGTACCAATTCTTGATAGTGACTTTATTCAATTCCCTGTAGTCGATGCACATTCGAAAGCTACCGTCCTTCTTCTTTACAAACAAAACTAGGGCTCCCCAGGGGGAATAACTAGGACGGATAAAACCACGATCAAGTAACTCCTGCAACTGCGTCGCTAGCTCTTGCATCTCAGACGGTGCAAGACGATATGGGGCCTTCGCAGCGGGTGCCGTTCCCGGTATTAAGTCGATGCGAAACTCGACTTGCCGATTGGGCGGCAATCCGGGCAATTCCTCCGGGAACACATCAGGGTATTCACATACTACTGGAATGTCTCCAATACGTTTCTCGGCCGGTTCCTCGAACGTGACGCTGGCCTAAAACACGTCACATCCTTGTCGTATACACTTCAACGCCTTAAGGTGAGATATAAGGTTCAACGTGGCGCCTAACTTTTCTCCTTGTACCATAATTGGATCCGTAGGGGATAAAGGAATCTTCACCACTATTTGTTCACATAACACCTCCGCACGATGGTTGGACAACCAGTCCATTCCTATGACAATATCAAAACTACCCAATTCTACTGGTAAGAGGTCAATGGTGAACTGGTAACCATTAAAGGTTATAGGACAATTAACAACAAGTTGGTGACTAGTAATCGGTTTCTCGCTAGCAAGTTCAACGGTATAGGGTTGTTTCAGGTCAATAGCAGGCATATTCAAGAGTGGCAAACATGTAATCGACACATAACTTCTATCGGCTCCCTCATCAAATAATACTGAAGCAAATTGATTGGAAACGAGGAACGTACCTGAAACCACATTGGGATCCTGGCGTGCGTCACAAGGTCCCATGATAAAGGCACGACCTCGAGCTGCATTCGAGGTAGATGCTTGGTTCTGGGTGTTCCTTCCCGCCATCTGATGGGCTAACTTCGGACAACTATTACGAAAATGCTCCGTGCTGCCACATCCAAAGCATGCACGGGGGTAGGTAATCTGTGGTGCTGGTTGTTGAGGTCGCTGTTGCAGAGGTTGAGGCCTAGCAAGTTGAAAACGAGTTGGTTTGGGATTTGGTTCCACGGTCATCTTACAGTCTTTGGCAAAATGCCCATTGTTATGACATTTCGAGCATATCACTGCTCGGCATGTAACAGAGTGGTGGAAAGCGCATTTGTTGCACTTTGGGGCCTTTCCTTTGTAGCCATCAAAGTTACCCGCGAGGGTAGTCATGGCGTAATTTTGGCTTGTATTTCTGCCCCTCTTTTGTGCCGCTGCCCTTGCACGACTACTCTCCGGGGTTTCCCGCTTGTTTCCGGCCGGCTCTTCCGGCATTGTCAGAATCTTACGCCTAACCATGTCATAGGTAACGGTACCTGACCTGGCTACAACCTCGTTCGGTATTCCACCGAATAATGATACTCCTCACTTCCGGGGCTAGTCCCCATATATACCTTTCAATCCTCTTGGACTCCGGTCGGACCATGTCAGGCAATATACGCGCCAGTTCAATGAAGCGGTTGGTATAACCTGCATGATCAACACCTTGCATCTCAGGTTCTAGAACTCATGTTCCAGCTTCTGAATTTCATGGGTTGGGCAAAACCTTTCCCTCATCAGTATCTTGAGATCATCCCAAGTCATAGCATTAATCGCGTCTTGTCCGCAAGTTTGAACAATAGTGTTCCACCAGTTTAAAGCATTGTCGATAAAGGTACAAGTGGTATATTTAACTGCGCAATTACTAGGACAATTACTTATGTTAAGTACCGGTTCCAACTTTTCGACCCATTTCACAAACCCATTGGGTCCCTCACTACCATTGAATTCCATCGGTTTGCATTCCATGAAATGCTTATATGTGCAAACCGGCCTACCATTATTTTAGTTATCATTCTGACCCACCGGTCCGGGTTGCGGGTTAGCATTAATACCGGCGCTAACCTGCGCCACAATCTTGGGAATAACAGCTTGGAGTTGTTACACTATCATTTGCGCAATATCTGCCCCAGTCATCTGTGG
Source organism: Scalesia atractyloides (assembly GCA_947069175.1). Taxonomy (NCBI): domain Eukaryota; kingdom Viridiplantae; phylum Streptophyta; class Magnoliopsida; order Asterales; family Asteraceae; genus Scalesia; species Scalesia atractyloides. The sequence goes on along the minus strand of CAMTDV010000016.1, from coordinate 52,960,085 downwards.
TGCGTGTTTCGGGGCCATTCTATTATAACCAATAGATGTCTAGGTATTAATGTCACGTACCCAATTAACACATATCACATATTCGGCTAAACATAACACACACTTCATCACACACATGAATCCACGACACATTTAGTCAAAAGCACCGGATATATATATGTAATGTCATCATCATACACGCGTCAAAATTTGCACATAGACTTAACCCATAAGGGCCAGTGCTTAGATGTGCTGCCAAAATAGGTCACCAAAAGGACGTACAGACTCGATGCAACGAGACTACCAACTAGGAAAACGTGAAAATACTATGACTGCATCACCACCTGACATGGGTATAACCCAGTGCTTGGTAGGATGTACAAAAGATACATCATCTCTATCTATATAAAAAAAATATACTAGGAACGCGACATCAACCATGCCAATCCTCCAAAACCTGCGATCAACCGTACAATAGCACCAATACATCCGTATACCAACGCACGGAAATGATCCTGCTCATGATGAACATACCCCATACCCTGCTGTAAGGCGATGATCGCCTGCTGTAGAATAATCAAGTAGCCTCCCATCGACCTCCTCTACTGCTCATCCTCATCCCGTGCCATCCGTAGTAACGAAATCTGCTCGAACAGAAATCCCATCAAGCTTCTCTCGGTGATGGGAGCAGGCACCTCCTGAGGAGGAACAGGTATACCCCAGACAAGTGGAGAAGGCTCTCTAAACAGCTGGGAAGGGCCACCTCGCTCGTATGTGTGAAACGGGGAAGGGTCCTCCCGAGGTGGGGTCAGAAAGCGGGCAGTAAAATGCTGCTGGGTCCCTATAGGTACAGGTGTCGGATGAATAGGGGAAACGGGCGGTGAGAACACAGGTACTGATGTAAGTACCCTCCGACGAGCCGTCTGTCGGAGGCCAAAGGTGGGTATCTCAAGAGGGCTAGATGAGGAGGGTGAATAAGTACTCGGACTGGAAGGAGTTTAAGGGTCAGGCGGTGTCTCGGGTGACGGTCAGCGGGGTGCTACCGGCTCCCACTCTCAATGGCCCCTGGCGGGAGTAGGGCTCCTAGGAATAGGTCCTACTGGTATGGCAACATCTGGGGTACGAATATGCTCCGAGGAGCTAGTCGGGTGGTGTGATGGCGAACGGTAGGCTCTCGAGGCCTCCCCCTCGTGCCTAGTACGAGGTCTGGGTGGGTACGGACCACAACAATAACCAGGAGGATCTAGCGAGTAGCTCGATGTCAAAAGGGGTGTCAGCGGATCCTCCTCAGGATCAGTCTCCAAATGCGAAGTTGGTTGGTGACTCGAACGATGCAACATGCTACCTGAAAAAGAAAACCAAACACAACGCTGATTTGACTGACCAACATACTGAACTCAACATTCCACAATTATACACATAAGCACGTATTACACACCGTTTCGATTTATAAGATTTATAAAAAAATTACTTGCGGTTAGTGACGTTAGTAGACGGATGTCCGTCCTATCTTATGGTGTTTCGGACCGCAATAATTTATTTGCCCCACCAGGGTTTCCTGGTAATAGCCATACTACTCAGTTTCTAAAGGTACTCAGCGTATGGAGACTAACTTACGTATATAGTCTAGGTTCTTTGGAGATACCTAGTTCGCTTTACCGAAGGCTCTGATACCATCTTCTGTCACACCCCGACTCGCAGCGGAAGACAAATGCAGGGTGCGGCAGACACGTGGTAATTCTCCATAGTTTAAAACATGATATCATAAACAAAGAGAACCTCGGTTACAACATACTATCAGTATCATATTACACACCATAAGTTTAAGTACAATACTACGAGCTATCACAGCTCTTATTCTGCTACAGTTCACTACCTAAAGCCATCCACACACACATTTCTTACTCTTGCTTCGGTTTACCTGAAATGCATGTTAGTTCTAAAAAGTCAGCTAAACGCTGCGTGAGTTCCACTGGTTTAGTTGTTGTGAAACAGTATATGTTAACAAGTTTAATTGCACTAGTCACAGTTACTGTCACGGTCATAGTCACAATCACAGTCACAGTCACGGTCATAGTCACTCCATGTCATATAGACACATCATCGCATCGGGTCGTGTCACCGCAGACACTTCCCACCGGGACGTGTCTAGACAGGCACGTCATCCCGGCCACTGAGTCATGTAAAGTTCAATGTTCCCCTGCAATTATGCCTAATCAACATAACCGAATTTAGGACGCGTGCAGTTGCCTAGTCACCGACACACAGTGTCACCTTAACACTACCTGGAGCAACTGGGTTCGTCAAACCGGCTTACGCTAATCACTTGTAGAGGGGAGGTAATTCGTGTGTTAGATAAGTCACATCATCACAAGTTGGTGAAATTAACACAATTTCGCAACATGCAAATCATTACAGAAAATAGTGAAACAGTTTACAAGTGGGAGAGTAAAACTCACTCCCAAATTGGTGTATTCAACACAATTTTTAACATGCAAGTCCTAAGAAAACAGTAAAACAGTTTAAAAGCGGGGAAGTGAAAACTCACAGTGCAATTCGTGGTCGATTAGCTGGATCAACTTTAATGACACACATGCAAGCAGGGACTCACATCAGTATTTAAGTTGGTAATGGTTATAACTTGGCTCTGGTTAGGAGTTTTTACTCCGGATTGAGTCTATAGGACACTGGTATGGCAATGGACGTCAGGGTAGTATTAGTTTTCAGTTTGGCTTCCGGACACCGATTCGCGTGCCAAACAAAGTCAGTAGTTTAACGTGTTCGGGTAATGGTACGGAAATACCAATAATGCCAACACATGGTTATTTAAGAATGATTAACTTCCCATCAAGGGAGTTTGAGTATTCGGGGGGCCTAAGTTGCCCGAATTTGAGTTCCCATTTTCACCTTCGGGAATTCTCCCGAATTGTTTTAGAGCACACCCATAGTGCCCAATTTGCCTGGGAATTTCCCAAAATACTCCCAGTGTTCTAATTAGAGTATTTGTCGGGTTGGGTCAGTTCCCAGTTCCGGCAGGTTCGTTATACGGTAAACTGCCGAAATTGCTTGAAAATAGTCTATTTTTAATTCCGTAAATTACCATTTAATCAATATTTTATATCAAAATCTGTACATTTTTATATAAAGCAGTAAAAATCTGTAGATTATGGGAAAAAAGTTATGGGCATTTATTTTGTTAATTTACTTATTTAAATATATTATTTATAAAACTATTTTTAACCACATAATTAACGTTAAATACCATCAGTAATTCAAAAATTCCAAATAAATTCTAGAACACCTTATACATGTCCAGGAACTTCTCAGAAAATTTTAAGATTTTTTCGATTTCGTTTCGGTGCGTTCCTAGCTACCGAAAATTCGCAAAAACGCGGATTTTTATCCCAAATCAAAACTCAACCAATGGATTTTGAATTTTCCCAGAACATTCACCATATGTTCCTTAGTGTCTCTGTAAAATTTGGTGATTTATTGAATTCGTTTGATAATTTTTCAGAAATTCTTTCGGTAAAAGAGTTAAAAATTCACCAAAAATCGTAGAAAATTCCAAAATTCTAAACATTACGTGGATCTTCCTGACAATCCCCTTCACCACCATACCAAATTTCAGCTCAATCCAAGTCTCACGGACCAAGTTATAGCCAAAACAATTTTCTGCCTATCACAGATGCGGTTCTCGGATGTTATACCTAGCGATTCTTCCGATTTCAAGCGTTTATCTTGATCCCAGAAGTCTGTGAACGCTATATTCAGTACCTACACACTAGGTAAAATCCAAATATGCTAGAAGTTAGATCAATCAAGCTTTAACTCATTGTTTTTCGGTTAATCGAATAGTTAAGCGATTTTTGTCGAATAAGTGTTGATTAGGGTATCAAACCCCAAAGATTTGTAACCATGTCTGCCATATAACACCATGGATTTCATGTGGTGTTCATATTCAGCCCCTAAACTTGTTTAAAACTCCAAAAATCATGGAATAAAAAGGGTTTTTAGGTTATAAATCATGTTTAATCAAGAAACCATGCTTAAAACCTTTGGATTTGAGTTAATACCTTTGATTTGAGTTGGTTTATGAAGAGATCAGCTGAAGTTCTTGAGAGAAAACTAGAATTTTGAAGGATTTTTATGTGACATTTAAAAGGAAAACAGAAAAGAAAATGTTTAAATATGGGGGGTGGCGGTTTGGGGTGGCCCCATAGGGCCACCTCGTGCTTCGAATAAGCGCTAAAAGATGATGTTTATCTTCCGGATAAGAATAGGTTCGTTTTCGGGTCCTGCGCACGTTCTCGATTTTCGTAACGGACTCCGTTTTGCGCGTACTTAGTGTCAAAAGACTCGGTTTTAAAAATTATGCATAACCATCTTAAATTCCGAACCCAGTTACGTATTAGGGTGGTTTAAGTGTTTTTAAGCTTGACCGATCGTTCCTTGCACATTCGGTTGCCTTATGTTATGCCCGGAACGAATGCGTTTCCCCAACCGGGAGCTGTTTCGTTTTGCGTGCCCGGGCTTTGATTATTTTCAAACCTTATGTCACAGTCTATGGCACAAAACTAAGTTGTTTCTGGAACTCGGAATCTTAAATGATGCTACTGATAATCTAATAATCAACGTCAAAGGTCTAATGTGCTGTTAAACGTCAAGTCTCCATTTAACACGTTGTTCAAGGCTAAGGACGCCAACCTCGCATCGTTGGTCCTTAGTAGTGTCATGTCAACCATGACGTGCTCTTGGATTCCTCCGAGATATAACATATATTGTTTCGCACAACACACAAGTCATGATATTTCACAAGGTTTACGCGCAATTATAGTTTTAATCATGCTTTAAGTTTAGGACCAATTAAGGTGTACCTGGTTTCGTCATGGGTATCACACCAAGGCTTTGTACAAGAAGCTGCCAAGTTGCAGCCAAGAAAATTGCAGCGCTGGGTTGTCCTTACGGACCTTATGGCCATGTGCTTACAGTCCGTAAGCCCTTTAGCTGTTAAAAAAGTTTGAAATTTTGACAGCTTTGGCCCCTAGACTTGTTTCGTCGCGTTTTGTCACGTTTAACCCCTTTTAACCTAATTTTTCGGCTTTATAAAGGTGTTAAGGCATATGTAACTTGCTTTTGCCCGAAAATGTCGTGGATGTTGGTTCGGTCGGTTGTACGGTTACGTGTTTCGCATTAACACGTAAAACGCTTTAACAAGCACGAAAACGATTGAAGTTGCGCAACGATTGAAATTTTTGCATTCTTATCAACAAAATAAAAGATTTATTGATTACAAAAAATTTTTGGATGTGGAGATGTGGTTCGTATTCAAAATACGAGAATTGGCAAACTTTCACAGTTTGTCGTAAATAGTCCCTGGACTCGAATAAGCATGTTTTTGTCATGCCGAACCTTCAAAACTTATTTCTAAGTTATGTAAGGGTATTTAGGGTATGTTTAGCTTATGTCCTTGTTTCAGAGTGTATGTCACATTAAACTGATTAGTTTGCGTACCTGTTTACGATTTCACTTCCAGAAAAGGTTTGAAAGATCGAAATTGAACAAAGATTAAAATGCATGAATGTCATAAATTTAAACAAATCTTGGAAATAAAACACAAGGTTTCATTGATTATGAAATTGTTCAGAGTTTTACAATGATTGAAAGACAAAAATGTCACACGAGTGTGCATTTAAGCGAGTAGGAATATATATAACACATAAGCACACATAATAAGATAAATAATCGCGTTGAGTTTGCGTTGTGATGAGCGTTCGAGTATTAGGCATTTATATGAAATAATTAAGTGAAAATGCGTTTAAAATATCGTTAACCCCTGTTATAATAGAATCTTGGAGTACAAAGCGGTTACAATAAAAATACGGTAAAAAGGAAACATTGGGAATGTCGGGTTGGTACAGTCTACCCTACTTTAGGGAATTTCGTCCCGAAATTCAAGTGGTAGACGTAACAAAGAGATGTGGGTATTTAGCTTTGATATCACTTTTAAGTTCCCAAGTGAACTTGGCGCCGCGTTTGCTTTCCCACCTGACTTTCACAATGGGAATGCGACTGCGTCGAAGTTTCTTGATCTTTCGATCCATGATTTCTATTGGCTTTTCCACGAAGTGTAGTGTCTCGGTTTATTTGTAAGCCCTCAAGGGGTACGTGAAGATTTTCTTCGGCTAAACACTTTTTGAGGTTTGAGACATGAAAGGTCGGATGTATGTTGATGAGTTCCACTGGTAATTCGAATCGATAGGCCACTTTGCCAATTCTTTCCAAAATCTTAAAGGGACCTACGTATCGTGGCGCTCCCTTTCTTGCCGAACCGGATCACCCCTTTCCAAGGTGAAACACCAAGAGGACGTGATCTCCCAGTTTGAATTATAGGGGCTTGCGTCGTTTATCGGCGTAGCTCTTTTGACGACTGCGAGCTTTCAGGAGGTTGTCTCTAATCTAGAGAATTTTGTCTGTCGTTTCTTGTATTAGCTTGGGACCGGTGATTTATGCGTCTCCGGTCTCGTGCCAAACAATAGGCGATCGACATCTTCTACCGTATAGTGCCTCAAAGTGTGCCATTTGTATACTAGTGTGATACCTGTTGTTGTACGAAAACTCTACTAAAGGTAAATGTGAATCCAATTACCACCAAAATCTATGATGCGTGACCGAAGCATGTCTTCGAGGGTGCGGATCGTGCGCTCAGTCTGACCGTCGGTCTAAGGATGGAATTTGGTACTGAGGTTAAGAGTAGTACCGAGTGCGAATTGGAATGTTTCCTAGAGACGTGAGGTAAAGCGACCATCACGGTCAGAGATGATGTCATGAGGTGTCTCGTGTCGACATATGACTTCCTCGGTAGAGATTCATGCTAATCGTTCAACCTTAAAGTCTATCTCGTTAGTGCGGGGGAGTTTCGTAACAAAGTCCATAGTTATATTTTCCCATTTCCACATCGGAATTTCAGGTTGCTCGAGTAAACAAGAGGATCGTTGATGTTCTACCTTAACATTCACGGAAGTTAGGCATTTCGAAACATATAGAGCGATATCCTTTTTCATGCCCGGCCACCAATACCTGGAACGGAGATCCTGGTACATATTGTCGGCACCGGGGTGAATGGAGTATCGAGACTTGTGAGCTTCAGTCATCAATATCTCTCAGTATTGCGACTGGGAATCCAAATACGATCGAGATAGTGATAGATGTAGTTCATTTTATTCACTACCTGAGTTTCGGCACCACATTTCATTTCCTTATACAAGGTATTCTCAATGAAACATGTGTGCTGAGCGTCACGAATCATGACTTCGAGATTGTTCTGGGTTGGAATTTTCACGAACGCTATAGACATAGCTTCGTCGACTGAGGGCATCGGCTACAACGTTTGCTTGCCAAGATGGTAGCGTATCTCACAATGATAGTCGTTGAGAAGTTCAACCCATCTGCATGGGTGCATGTTTAGTTCTTTCTAGTTGAAGATATGTTGTAAGCTCTTATGGTCGGTGAAGACCGTACATTTTGTACCGTAAAGGTAGTGTTACCATATCTTTAACGCAAAAACAACTGCACCGAGTTTGAGATCGTCGGTAGTGTAGTTCTTCTCCTGGATCTTGAGTTGTCAAGATGCATACGCGATAACTTGTCTTTATGCATAAGTACACAACCAAGACCTAGGTTAGAGGCATCACAATAAACAACGAAGTCGTCGTTTCCGTTGGGAAGTGCGAAAAAAGGAGTGTCGCAAAGCATACGCTTGAGAGTCTGAAAGGCTTCCTCCTGTTTGGAATCCCAAACAAAAGGTTTATCCTTGTGAGTTAACGCAGTAAAAAGTACATCAATCTTCGAGAAGTCGGCGATGAATCGACGGTAGTACCCGCCAATCCGAGAAAGGAAGGATTTCGGATGGAGTCTTCAGCGTATGCCAACACTTCACAGCTTCTATCTTCGCGGGATCAATGTGAATTCCTTGGTCATTGACGATGTGACCGAGGAATTGAACTTCTTTAAGCCAAAATTCCCACTTGTTTTAAATACGATTTCCTTGGAGAAGTTCGAGAACTAAACAAAGATTTCGCGCGTGTACGTCTCTCGACTTTGAGTAGATAAGAATATCATCGATAAACACAATGACGAAATGATCCAAGAAGGCTTAGCACACATGGTTCATCAAGTCCATGAAGACCGCGGGTGCGTTTGTGAGACCAAAAGGTATGACCACGAATTCATAATGGCCATAGCAAGTATGAAAGGCGGTTTTCGGAATGTCTTTCTCGTGTACAGGTAGCTGGTGATATCCGGAACGTAAATCAATCTTTGAAAAACAAGTAACACCTTGATATTAATCAAACAAATCGTTGATTCGAGGAAGAGGGTAGCGGTTGTTGATCATAAGCTTGTTAAGTTCCCTATAATCGATGCACATTCAGAATGATTCATCCTTCTTTTTCACAAAAAGAACGGGTGTGCCCCATTGTGACGTGCTCGGGTGTATAAAGCCTTTATCAAGCAACTCTTGAAGTTGGCTAGATAGCTCGCGCATTTCGGATGGTGCAAGGCAATAGGGAGCTTTCGTGACAGGTGTAGCACCGAGAATGAGATCAATACGAAAATCAATATCACGAGTAGGGGGAAACCAGGTAAATCATCGGGAAAAACTTTAGGAAAGTCACATACAACTAGAACGTCTTTCACGATTTTCTTCTCGTACTTCGTCTCCACAATATGGGCTACGAAAGTAATGTACTCCTAGCGTAAGTACTTGTTCGCTTAAATACGCGACATAAGCTTCAACTCTTTTGAGGATCCTTCACCGTAAACATGTAATTGATCACCGTTTGGGAGAGGAAAGTGAATCATCTTATCGTAACAAACAACTTTGGCACGATTTTCACGATGAAAATTCATGCCTACTATGATGTCAAAGCTACCTAATTTTATGGGTATGAGGTCGATGGTGAAAGAGTGATTGTTGAGATCGAGAGTATAATCACGTAGAACGGAATTAACAGTAACGGTTCTTCCGGTGGCGACTTCGACATCAAAGGTCTTTGGGAGATTAGCGCGTTCGCATCTTAAAAGTTTTTCGAATTCAAACGATACAAAACAGTTATCGGCTCTAGTATCAAATAAGTAAGAAGCATAAATACCATTAACAAGGAACGTACCATTGACAACATTGTTTTCATTCTGGGCATGCCTGAGGTTGATGTTGAAAGCTCTTCAACATACAACTTATGGTTGTTGTTGCTGCTACGGCTGTGGATGCGGTTGCAACAGTTGCGGCTCTTGTTTCACGATGCGGTGCGGGCAAGATTGCTAAAGTGACTGGGATCGCCACAAGTGTAGCAAGCACGTGCATGAGCGACTGATGCTTGCGATGTCGGGTTGACCTGGGGAGCGTGGGGTGGAGCTGGCAGTGCTGTGATGGCTTGAGTTATTTGCTGACGAGGGCCTGTGCGGAAGCTGACGGTGAAATGACCATAGCAGTTACAGTTGATACAAGAGTGATAGTTGCGTTCATCTACATGGTGTAGGTGCACTTAGGGCACAGAGGATGAACTCTAGTATACGAACGCTTAGCAGGTGGTGCCTTGGGGGTAGTAATCTGGCGAGACTAAGAGTTCAGTGGTGCGACTACCGCGTAGTTCTTGCTTTATTCCTTCGCTTGCGACTTTTAGACTTGGAGATCTGAGATGGTGCGGTATCGGCGCTTGGTTCAATAGTAGCTTGGCTAACACTCTTGGTTGGGAATTTGAAAGTTCCAACCAAGACTCGCTTATCGTTGATTTCTGCGGCGAGCTGCTAAGTTTCTTTTATAGTTGTCGGTTTTGCTGCATAAACATAGTCAGCGACACAATCTGGGAGAGCGCAGAGGTATTTCTTGATAGCTTTCTCCGCCGTATCAACTTGACTTGGACAAATGATACTTAGTTGCTTGAATCGGGCGGTGAGGCCTGTGTTATCACCCCCAACTTGTTTGATGTTCCAGAACTCATCTTCCAACTTTTGAACTTCGTGGTGAGGGCAAAATTCCTTTATCATGAGCTCTCTTAGTTCCTCCCATGCAAGTCCATAGGCTGCATCATTTCCGCGCCTGTTGCGCTCAGCGGTCCACCAATCAAGTGCCCTTGACTGAAATACACCGGTAGCATTAACGGTGCAGAGGTTCTCTAGGCATCCGCTTTGGCGGAAAGTGACCTCGATTGAGTCGAACCATTGGAACATTTTATTGGGACCATCTTCACCTGTAAAAGTCATTGGATTGCAGGCTTTGAAATGTTTGAAGTTGAACGAAGTTTTCGGCGCGTCGTTCTTAGAATCCACGGATGAGTTGCTTCTAACAGCGTGAATCTCACTGATAATCTGAGGGATCACCTTGGCCACGAGAGAGGTGATTCATTTGTCGGCGTTGTTTCCTGGACGATCTTGCGAGTGTAAGATCCCATTATGCCATCTCCACGAGGGGATTAGATGAGATTCGATTATAATGGGTTTTGTTTAGAAAGTTTTGCGCTTTATACAAGTATTTTTATAATTATTATTCACATAAGGCACAAAATCACCTAGTCACCTAAACACATAATCACATAAGCACTTAGTCACATATTTTGCATGTATTCCCATAATTCATGTAATCACATATTTTGCACGTATTCACCTTAATTAAATTATGCATAGCGCGTATGAGATGTGCATAATATAGCGTAACGTAAGCGAGTAATACAGCGTATGAGGACGTGCGCGTAAGTGAGAGTTTTGCGTTTAGTTTGTTCGCAATTAATTAGCGTTTTAGACTGCGAGAGTGATGTTGTAACCCTTATGCCAAAATTTCAGGGTTTCAGAAACTTTTCTTTGAAGGCATTCCGATAACTGATACTTAAATGCATCCCGTGTAACATAATGTACGCACCAAGGGTGAATATTAATTATAAAAATACGTTGAAGGGTTTGGTATGGCAAAAACACGCTATTCTAACTAAAGGGACTATTTTGTAAAATCTGCAAAAGTACGCCGATTCACGTATTTCTTAATACAGAACACGTACGTACATCCAAAAATTTTTGCTATTCATTAAAATCTTGCATTTTAATTATTAGAATTGTTAGTGCATAATGTCTATGTCTTAGTCTTGGATCGAGTCTGTTTAGTTTTGGCTAGGAATGAAGGGTACTTATGTAAAATATACACAAGTTCGCCCAGAATCTATATGTAAGATCAAGTTCGGCCGAACTTGATCAAGACAAGTTCGCCCGAACTTGATCTCCCACCAACGAACTTGTGTCTCTATAAATAGTAGACTTGTTTCCTTCATTTGTAACTTTTGCAACTTTGTCACTATGACGGCGAAACTCTGCTGGATCCGGATCTGAATGTATTGAACTATTATGATTAACAAAACAATGTTTAAACAGTAAATCTTGCATATTCGGTTAATCTTGTCATATAATTTCCGCTTGTATGGACAATAGAAACAATTTTGGTTCCTAAGCTAAACGGGAGACGATCTAACAAGTGGTATCAGAGCCACGGTACCTAAATTGGTGCAATCATTGCAAGATCTACTCTTATTCTACCTCTTTCTACCATTTTTTCTTCATTTTTCAAAGAAAACAATGAATTCACAGATAAAAGTTGCTGATTTTTGAGTATGACATGTAAAATACACTTGTGGTAAACCCCTAAGAGTTTGGACATCAAATTCAAACGAGTTGGTATCAAAAAGTTCAAAAAACTATGATTCTCAAACTCATTCTGGCCGAACTTGACATCAAGTTCGCCCGGACTTGTTAAAATTCTTTGGATTTTAATCAAGTTCGCCCGAACTTGACTTTTATTTCAAGGTTCTTATACCAAGTCCGCTCGAACTTATCTAATTTTTCTTCAATTTTATCAAGTTCACCCGAACTTGATTAGAATTTGTTGAAATCTTATCATAAGTTCGCCCGAACTTATAATTTCACTTGAAACTCAACGTAAGTTCGCCCGAACTTAATCAGGGAGAATTTTCAAAATTAAAACATAAGTTCGCCCGAACTTGTGTTAATCAAAATCTGATTTTTTATCCTACTGCAAGTTCGCCCGAACTTGTCAGTGTACTGATAATTTTTCGAAGTTTGTGAACTTGCGTTTTTCAGTAAAATTCGTCGGTTTTTCAAGATGGAAGATCTTCATAGTGCATTCATGACTGCAACAACGTCAAATGCTCAGATGGTAAATTAAGTGAACATAAACAACGAGATGGCACGTCTGTAAAACCTCCAAAACTCATGTGTATGGATGAATGAGGGATGGAAAGAGACGTTTATGAATTGGGTCCAAGTTACATATTTCCACAGCTGGGTGGCAATTGAAACTGGTTATACATGGCCCAGAGATGAGAATGATAATGTTATTAACATCATCAAGTTCTCAACTTTACAGAAAGATGCTTACGTCGCCGAGAAGAAATGATAAGCTTGATCCAATAGTCGGTGAAAGAAGATATTTTGGTGCTTCTACCGGAATTCAAGACTGCACAAGAGCTATGGAAATCCTTGAAGAACAAATACCAGGGAAGTACAGAAAAAGTCAAAAGCAAGAAATCATTTATTATGAAAGATTTTGACATATTTACAATGATTAAAGGAGAAATGATGAAAAAGATGATCGAAAGGTTTTGTCATCTAAAAGTGATCATGTGGAGACACGAGCTTGAGAAAAAAGAAGAAGAATACATTGATAAGCTAGCTGACGCTTTATCTGAGGGTGAGTGGATGACTTATCTCATGGTGCTCAAAGAAAGTGCAAGTTGGGAGTTCTTCAAACTGTCCACATTCATTGATAAACTGGAAGGACATGAGATGGAGTTGATAAAGATAGCAGAATCTAAGAATGCCAACGTTACTCAAGATGTTGGGCTGTACTACAAAACCGGAGCTCAAGAGAATATCACTAGCCCGAAGATCTAAACCGCTTTTAGCGCGAATCTAAATTCTTAGAATCATTCGCCGTAGAGTCAAAATCAATCATATCCAAAATATGATCAAAGTCCGCAGAGTTCTTCGTTTTCAAACACATGATCAAATTCTTCATATCGGAATCAAGCAAATTACAATAATCAATCAAATTATGATTCAAATGTGTACAAATGCAACATTGTTGTTAATCTAAACAATGTCGTTTCTGAACAAGTTGCAGAACAACACATGGCACTTCTCGCCACAGTGTTAGAATCATATGAAAGCTTGGTGGTTGGAAAGATTGGTAAACGCGAGATGACCGCCGAAGACTATGATCAAGTAGATAAAGAAGAACTTGAGCTGATGGACATCAAGTGGTCTTTAGCATCGATCATTCGGAGGGTTACTAAGTTTGTTGCTCTTACTGGCAGAGATATCTGGAATTCAACAAACAAATTGGGATTCGACAAAACGAAAGTTACTTGCTTCAGATGCCGACAGAAAGGGCACTTCAAAAGAGAATGCAAAAATCGTGAAGCTACTGGCAACCAAAGTCCATTTGGAGGTGGCAACGAATACTACAAGAAGTCACTTCAGTACAAGCCATTCCCAAAGAAGACTCAAGTCGAAATCTAAGAGAAACCAAGCACCACCAACACAGAAAAGGCAATGGTCACTTCAAACAAAGATGACCGTTTTGACTGGAATTCATATATTGCCAAAAAGACCGGTGTTGCTCTTATGGTTGAGATTGTGGAAGACACATTTGTTGAGGAAGCAGCCATGGAGAGTGCATTACTAGAAGAATACATGCAACAAGCTGAGGAGGAGGAAATTTATCAGCATACAAAGATGCAGGGTATCCTTTCCCCTAACTTGTCTACTAGTTTTGCAGGTTGTTTTGGCGATACAACATCTTTGGAGCAAGTTGCTGAGGAAAAACCTGTGATTGAAGAGGTCATTAATACGACCAAAGAGATGAATGAGGAAAACCTTACAGAGATCGCCAACAAGGCTATGATGGCAAACCTTACGAAGGTAGGTCCAGAGGTAAAGGTTGTAGAAAAGGAAGTGGTTAAAGTACAAGTCGTCGAGGTTGAGAAACATGTATGAAATTTGTTGAACCGTGTGTTCAATGTGCTGAAAAGTCTCAAATCATAACCGAACTCAATGTGCATAATAATAATAATTTCAAATACGATTATCGCACAATGAAGGAGGCATATGACAAAATGAAAGATGATTATGGTAGGCTTGATCGAAATAACATTGAACAAGATGATACTATCAGAATGTTAAAAGCTACTTTAATGGAAAAACAAAAAGCTATTAACATTTATATAAATAACATTGCTGAAGTAAAACAAGAGCTACAAGACATGAAAATCGAAACCGAAAGGGTTCGACAGCTTCTTAAGAGCTATACCATGAATGCCTACGTCATTGATCACATTCTTCCAACTATACAGTCGGAAGAAAATGTTCAGAAAGCCAAAGGTAAGAAATGTGGAGACTATAATGTTCCACCACCCCTATGCAAAAATTATTGTCGCAAAATGGCTGAGGGGATGGAAAAGGCGCTCAACATTAAACTTTTAACCGAAAAGAAAAATGAGCTGCCTGAGAACATTGATATAACCTACACGGGTGATGATGGCGAAGCAGTGGTTAAGCAAGTTGTTGATAATGTCTTGAGTGAATTTGATGATGGCAGCTTTGAAAGCGCCAACTCGAGTTCGAACAATTCTGAATCACAATCTGAAGATGATGATACATCATCGGAAGATAGCCTAAGTGATGATCCTAACGTTGTCATGTACAAAGTTAAGGATTCTGATGGACTATAATTCGACGATAGCTTTCCGATTAGGAATGTGAAGGAAGATCAGCTTGATAAATTCTTCAAACTCATTGAGGTTTCATCAGATGGTTTGGAAATCAATCAAAAGAAGTTTTACTCCAAACCTAAAAGAAATAACTACCGAGAGAATGGTGGTGATTTTCCTGAACACATGGGTTTGGATGTGGAAGAAGAACCGGTTAAGAAAAAGTCACCATTTAGAGAATACAAAGATAAAAACATGACATTCGTTTATGGGACAAGCACCGTTCATGAGGAAAGTTTGATTGGAAAGCAATCAAACGATGAATTTAAAAAGGCAAAAGAACTTTGAGATAAGGCCAAAGCCACAACTGGTTTAAAACCCACTAGTGGACATTCTCATGATGATCGGACTTGCTTCAAATGCAATGAAGTTGGTCACATTGCACGCAAGTGTCCGAAATCTAATCCGGTCTATGCTCGAAGGAAAACAAGTTCAAATGTTGAAAAACCTAAGCAACTAGAGTTTGTAAAACCTGTCACGATTCTGAAAAGAAATGAATCTAAACTTGAAGTTAAATCTAAAACTAAATTTAAAAACTCAACTTTCAAAAAAGGTGAAACTTCAAAGACAAACGAATCAAGGTTTTACATCAAAAAGGCAAACATTAAATCACAATCCTGGATTGCTAAAAAGAAATCATCAACATCTGAAGTTACCAAGTCTGAGCTGGTTAAGACTAGTAGCAACAAAGAATCAAAATCTGAGATTAAAAATGAAACTGTCAAATCTTTAAAAAATAAAAAGAAAGTCGAATTTGAAAATTGTAACAACAGTGATATCTCATATGGAGATGTTGATGATGATTATGAAGCTTTTTATCCCAAACCCAAGACCAAGAAGACTTGGGTTGCACTTTTTAACTGAATTTTAATATGTGCAGGGGCTTCAGAGATCCATTCTCTCAAAGTGGACCTGGATAGTGGAGCGCTAAGGCACATGACAGGGATGAAAGCTCTTCTCTTCGACATCAAAGCTATAAAAGGTGGTTATGTTGGCTTTGCCGGTAACCAAGGTGGAAGGATCATCGCAGAAGGAAAAGTCTCCAACGGAGTGGTATCGTATGATCGTGTGAACTACATTGCTGAGCTAGAGAACAATCTTCTAAGCATCTCGCAGATTTGTGATAAACAATTCACAGTTCACTTCAACGACAAAGAGTGCATGATATTAAAGTCGGGTTTCAAAATTCTAGATGATTGGATTCTCATGCGTGCTCCGCACGAAAACGATCTCTATGCGTTAGATATGGGCACTGCTACAACATCATCGAAATCAGCTCAATGTTTTGTCACTAAAGCCACGAAGAAAGATTCTATTCTATGCAATCGGAAAATGGGGCACATTTATCTAAGAAAAATGAATTTTCTGGTTCATAATGATTTAGTCGAGGAGGTGAATCTTCGAAGCTTCGACATGACAATCATTGTTTGGAATGCAAGAAAGGAAAGTAGAAGAAGAAATCACATCCTAAGAAGATTCTGAATTCTATCATGTTGCCGCTTGAACGTCTTCATATGGATCTTTTCGGTCCGGTGAACGTTCAAAGTATTTCAGGAGATTCATACTGCTTGGTCGTCACAGATGATTACTCTCGATATTCATGGGTATTCTTTCAAGAGTCAAAGGATGAAATGTTCGATAATCTGGTGATTCTCTTCAAGAAGCTCGAAAATCTATATCATCTTCCTGTCAGACGTATTCGCAGTGACAACGACACGAAATTCAAGAACAACAAGATGAAGGATATTGCAACGCCAAAGGAATTCTGCACGAATTTAGTGCACCTTATACTCCACAACAAAATGGTGTAGCTGAGAGGAAGAATAGAACATTGATCAAAACAGCAAGAACCATGCTTGCAGACTCGAAACTTCCTGTTAGCTTCTGGAGTGAGGCGGTTGCAGCGGCTTGCTACACACTAAACATGATCTTAACTGTCAAACCGACTAAAAAGACATGTTTTGAAATGATCAACTGAAGGAAACCAAATCTGAAATATCTAGAGCCATTTGGTGCACCATATACAGAATTGATCAAGATGGTAAGTTCGGTGCCAAATCGCTTGAAGGTTTCTTTGTCGGGTATGCTAGTCCGCTTAGAAGAGTGTATGTTCCTGCGTTAAGAAAAGTTATTGAAGCACAACACGTGGATTGCTTTAGATATACAACTCCTATTCAGAGGAAAGGCGATGCGTGGTTGTTCAACTATCTGGAGTTGTGGAAGTCATTCGACTTGCCAGAAGAACCGTCTGAAGAAGAATTAGCAGCGCTTTATTATCTTCAACCGTCGGCTAATCAAGAACAGATTCTTAGGCCAATTGTGGTTAATCAACCCACGTTTGGTTCTACATCTTCTTCTGGTGCAGGTCCGAGTTCTAGTAGTGTTCCGGTTGAACAAGTTTCTAAAGTAGAAGCAGAACCTACTATAACTCCTACAAATGTTTCCACTGAACCAGGAAATGTATCTTCAGATCCCAATACTGCTGAGAATCAGAATTCCGACTCCGATGTAGCTCCAACGTATGATGATGATGATGAATCTTCTTCCGATGAAGAATCTGAGTAGATATCCATCATGTTAAATCAATCTGCTAGCCCGAGCAATCAAAACGAAGCTACATCAAGTGCTCCAGAAGTTGAAATGAATGTTGATCTGAATGTCTCAAATTAGAATAGCTCAGTTGATGTTCCTAGCAAAGAAATGCCGCGGTCTTACTCTTATCATCCTTCAACGAATATCATTGGTGAATTACAAACTGGTGTGCGAACAAGAAGCCAAATCAACAAAGCACTAAGTTGTTTCTATACCCGAGTTGCTCCTACTCAAGACTAATGCTACTATTCATGTTTCATATCTCAAATAGAGCCAAAAACTGTTAATGAAGCTCTGGGTGATGAGAACTGGGTTATAGCAATGCAAGAGGAACTGTTACAGTTCGAGAAATTGGGAGTTTGGAAGCTTGTAGATTTACCACCGAAGTAGAAAGCTATAGATATGAAGTGGGTCTTCAAGTGTAAAAGGGATGATCGGGGAGTGATTTTTAGAAACAAAGCTCTGGTGGTTGTCAAAGGTTTCCACCAGCAAGAAGGAATTGACTACACGGAAGTTTATGCACCTGTTGCACGTTTAGAGTCAATCCACATTTTCCTTGCGTTCGCAGCTTGGAAAGGTTTTAAGGTGTACCAGTTAGATGTGAAATCCGCATTTCTCTATGGTAAGCTACGCGAACAAGTTTACGTCGGCCAACCACCAGGTTTCATCGATCCGCTGAACAAGAACAAAGCTTATCTCCTAGACAAAGCCTTATACGGATTACATCAAGCCCCGAGAGCTTGGTACGAGACGTTATCTAAACATCTCGTTGGAAACGACTTTACTAGAGGCACAGTGGATAGTAAATTGTTTACCAAGGAAGTCGGAAACCATTCAATCATCATACAAATCTATGTGGATGATATCATCTTTGGTTCAACAGATGATAGTCTTTGCAAAGAGTTCGAAAAGATCATGAAGAAGAAATTCGAGATGTCTTCAATGGGCGAAATGAAATTCATCCTCGGATTACAGGTCGATCAGTTACCAGACGGCATATTCATTCATCAAACAAAGTATGTTCACGATATTCTGAAGAAGTTTGAAATGGATAGCTCGAAGCCGCTTTCGACTCCGCTAGCACTGAATCATGGGATTTGCATTGACGAAACTGGAACCAAAGTGGATGATATACTCTATCGGTCGATGATAGGATCTTTGATGTATCTGATGGCATCTCGCCCAGATATCATGTATCCTACCTGCCTTTGCGCGAGATATCAGTCCAGTCCTCAAGGGTCACACATGCAGATAGTCAAAAGAATATTCCGTTACTTGAAGGGATGTCCAAGCACTGGCTTGTGGTATCCAAAGACCGACAATTTTGTTTAACTGGATACGCTGACTCGGACTTCGGGGTGGACAAATTGAATTATAAATCTACAACGGCCGGTTGCCAGTTCTTTGGAACACGCTTAGTAACGTAGCAATGCAAGAAACAAACCACAGTCTCTCTTTCTACCTGCGAGGCAAAATACTTTTTGCTTCCAGCTGTTGTTCACAATCTGGATTCAACAACAGATGAGGGACTATGGATTGCAATTTCTTGATATGCCTTTATATGTAGATAACAAGGCAGCAATCGATATCACTAAAAATCATGTTCATCACTCTCCTACTAAACACAATGAATTTTGTTATCACTTCATTCGTAACTGCTACGAAAAGAAGTTGGTGCGAATAGAAAAAATCCACACCAATGAACAAAACGCTGATTTTTATACCAAAGCATTTCTTTTAACAAGATTTAAATATCTCATGAGGCTTAACGGTATTAAAAATTTGCTGACAGGTACGGAAGCAGAGGTTGAATACGGATCAGACGACGAGTTCACGTGATCGACATTGGTTTGTTATATCTTTTAGATTAGTATTTCTTAAAAACTAAAATACAAAATATGTTTTTGATTTTAGGTGGAGAAATATTTGAGAAAATACAAAAACATATGAAAATTTTCAAAAAGTACAAAAACATTAAAAAAGACTAAAAGAATTTGTTGTCACAAAGGAAATGATAGTACATCAGTGGACTATCACAGTATGCTAAAGAATTGTAAAGTTTAAAAGTGATAAAGAAGTCTTACTATGGATGTGTCGATAGGCTTTACACGTTCAGTAAATTGTTTCTGAGATATAAACTAAATTTTACAACTGCTTAATCTTGTGGATTAGCATCTCTCGGATATATGGACTTAGTACTCCAAAATTTCGTTTGAGAGATTGACTGATTCTGAGATACGAGGTCTTTATAGATAGTTGATATCTGGGACAATATACAAGTTCTTGTGATTTTGCAGAAGCAATAGCCTAGAACTTCTATAATACTTTTGCTATCAACCCCTAAACAGCATGCAAAGTTGAATAGAATCGAAATATCTAATCATTTGCAATGCTAAAAATATTCCTTAAATGGAACACACCTTAAAGTCGAGCCTTCATCTCTTTATATGTACGGTAGTACTAACCTGAGCTCTTAAGGTCTCACACAACCCAGATATAGATTCAGTTACGCTATATTCACCTGTAAGATGAAATCTAGGGAATTTTGATACGGGGGTCTATTCAAGAGGTGGGAACCATAGTAAAGTCAAGTTTCATAATTCATACCTACATATCTTGGAATGTCGAAGTTTAAAGTGGACAAACATATCGACAATCTAGGTAAACGAGTTTAAAACTTAATATCATCTAAAGGTCAATGGTACTGGTGATATGTCTCAATCAACTGATATGATTCTTAGACACGAATTCACAAAAATATGTCTGTAAATATGTTTCTACATAGGTTACTTTGTTCTGTACATAGTTTATCTGCTTTACAAATTAAAACAAAAAAGATTTTCAGTGTGTTTAGCATAAACTTACAAAATACAAAAAGATTTTGTTTCTACATGTTTTCAGCAAGCCAATGTTGGAGAACGGATCTTTGAAGTCTGGTAAGGTGCTAAACTGGTGGAAATCTAATTGACAACGGGCTGGGAGCTAATTTGTAAAATCTGAATAAACCAAAACGGTTAAAAGTTCATTAACTTGAAACTTGATTTTGAGAAAAACCAACAGTTTGTTCATAACGGGTCGAACCGAGGTCATTAACTTGGACTCGGTAGACAAATCAGTTAACCAAGGTCATTAGCTTGGACTTGGTCAACTGAGTGGATTGTTAAAACTGGAAAAATATGAAAAGTTCAGGGTCTAAATTGAAAATTTTGAAAAAGTTACGGTTTTAAATCAATCAAGTTTGCCCGGACTGGCAAACTAGTCCGGCCAAACTTGTACAAAGCTTTAAAAGAGATAACAGTTATGAAGTTCGCCCGAACTCATAGCTAATCTTAGCTGATTGGATCTATAAGTTCGCCCGAACTTGTCATCTATAAATAGAAGACAAGTTCGCCCGAATTTCATCACTTGTTATCAGAACCGTAGAGTGAACTTAAGTGCGATGTTAGGTGATTTCGAAATTGACACTCACACGACGAAGTGCTGCCCGATTTGAAAGTGTTTAGTGGTGATTTGCACACTGCTAATCATGGCAATGGTAGATGATTTGATTTTGGACCATAAATTGTAGGAGTTTGAGCGATTTGGATCTGAGTTTGAATGATTGGACATGTTATAGGACATTAATGAACAAAGTAATACATAAAACATGATAATCAAACAAAACCGATCATAGAAATGTGTTAAATCTTTTCAGAAGGTTATGAATTTCTTAAGTTTCAAGTTTGGTGAACATGACGACATGTTCGCCCGAACTTGTCTATAAATTCGGCCGAACTTGTCATCAGGTGTTTCAAATGTAAAACTATAAGTTCGCCCGAATTTATCTAAGAAAATTGAAAATGATTCTCATTACAAGTTCGCCCGGACTTGTATAAATGTTTTTGATAAAATCTTAAACAAATTCGCCCAAACTTGTATGAAATGTGATTAAAACTGTTAGGCAAGTTCGCCCGGACTTGTGGCTTGTAATTGTAATTATGTTATTGCATGTCCGCCTGAAGTTAGTTAAAAGAAATTGTCACATTACCAATCAAGTTCGCCCGAAGTTGATGGAAACTTCTAAAAATTGTAAATTTTCAACTAATTTTGTATCGATTTACGTGTTTGTAGAATATTGAGCTTTCGTTTAATAAATTTCACAACACATGCATCACGCTGGATAAAGCTATCTGTCCATCGCTCGGAGAATTTGATGATATTCTTGCGTTTATGGAATGGATTCCAATACACAAAGCTATCACTGAAAAGACTGTGGTGTATAGATCACACGTCAATAGATTTTGGATGTCCACAGCAATGAATGAAGATGATACTGTGATAAAGTCTGTGGTTCGTGATGATAATGAAGACAAAGAGATCACAGTAACAGAAGCTGATATTCGCAAAGTTCTAGAATTCAACGATGCAGCTAATGATCCGATGATGCTAGAAGAACGAATGGTTAAAGGTTGCTTTTGCCACATGGTATATAAGGGGCATGTCAATAAATCTACGCTGAAGAAAGGATCAGTTCCAAATCTGTACAAGTTCTTGATGCATGCGATCATTCATACTTTCAGTCATAGAAAGGCCGGTTTTGACGACGTGCAGGATTATATGGCCTGCATGGCGATGGCGTTGATTTTGAACAAGAGATTCAATTATTCAAAGCTAGTTTTCACGCATATGAAGAATAACATGGGATCAAAGAGACTTGTGATGTACCCGTGGTTCGTACAGATGTTGATAGACAATCAATTCAAGAAGATTCCAAAAGATCAGAATGATATTGTGTATTTGAGCCATCTGGATGATACTACAGTGAAGAAGCTTATCACTTTTTAGAAGCAATCATCTGCACCTATTGCAAAACCTCTATTCGGTGCAATTGCGTCAGAAAATTACATCGCGCCGCCAAAATATAAATGGAGGAAAGATGACAGCGGTGACAAGAATGAACGAAATGCTGAGATGGAATGGCTATCAACATTCAAAGAAAAGCGAAGTGATTGGTTCCTCAAGAAAGTTGTTCAGGAGAAAAAGAAAGGCTCGCGAAAGCAGAAGAAATTTGACACAATGTTGATTGATGAGGAAGTGCCTGAAAAAGTTCAACTTGAAGCTGGTCCTAGTACTGCAACAGTTGAGATTGAAAGTCAAGAGAAAACAACACAGGAAGACGATGTGATCTCTGCGACATCTGATAAAGATGAAGAAACTGGTAGTGATGATTCTCTAGAAATTCAAACAAAGATAGCTATTGCTGAATCGGTTGCAGAGAAAATAAAAGAAACTGGTGTTGATTATGAGCCTGAACAAGAAAAAGATTATGAAGAGGAGAGACCGAAGAAGAAAACAAAGCGAGTAAAGTCTTCTGTAACTGATGTATCTAAGAAGGCTATAGGTTCTCCTAAGACGAAAGGAAAAAAGAGTCAAAAAGCAAAGAGCAGATGTTATGTCGGGAAGCCAAAGAGCATATAAGTCACACAAGAACCTTTATAGTGCAAAATCTACAGGAGTTACACAAGAACCTCCTACGGCTGAAAAAGTTCAATTTGTTGAAGTACAAGAGATATTAGTACAGACAGGAGTCACACAAGAACCTCCTGAGTCTGAATTACTTGAGATTCTGATTATTCAATCTCCAGACCCTCCAATAGCTTCTCAACCTGAAGGATCAACACCTAAATCGTCTACACCGAGGAGTACGCCAAAGTCTACACCAAAAAGTTACTCCAAAGTCAAAGTTATTCGGAGATATTCCTAATGAGCCGATTGATCTTCAAGATTTG
Source organism: Scalesia atractyloides (assembly GCA_947069175.1). Taxonomy (NCBI): domain Eukaryota; kingdom Viridiplantae; phylum Streptophyta; class Magnoliopsida; order Asterales; family Asteraceae; genus Scalesia; species Scalesia atractyloides. The sequence continues at coordinate 52,936,915 of CAMTDV010000016.1, read as the reverse complement.
AATGATTTCTTTCCAGAATCAGAGTTCGATCTTCTCGAAAAGCGTGTAAATATTTTGGAAGATAAAGTAACGATGAATGAGTTAGAAAAAGATGAGTTAGAGAAATTGGTGAAGCAGAGTGAAGAGAAAGAAATTATGTCCGACAAAGTCAAATTCTTATAAGGTGACAGAGGGTACTTAAAGGCCCTAATTGAAAGCTTACAGGATGTGAAAAAAGACTACTCAAAGAGATATCAGAATTACTACCTGAGCGTGAAATGAATGATCGAAGATTCTCCAGACTGCAGAAAGTGCTGACAAATAGTCTGGGATTGATTTTGATGCTGAATATGCATGGATAGATCTACAGGAAGCTAAAGAGAAAGCCGAAAAGGAAAATAGCTGAACATGGCAAGGGTAAGAATGTGATTGAAAGCATGCCCAAGATTACTGAGCAAATAGCTGAGTCTGCAAAAGCTTCAGAGTCTAGTGTGGTTGTTCCAGAAACAGAAACATAAAAGAAAGACAATGATGAAGCTGAAGATAAACATGACAATGATGATCAAGCAGACAATTCAAAAGACGACTCTGATAATGATGGTGTTAATGATGATGATGATCAGAGTGGAGTTGGTATGAAAGTTGTTGATGCGAAAGTGAATGAAGAGTTTGATTTTATGTCGTTGTTGAATGATGAATCTAATTAGATGGATGATCAAACTCAGGGGGAGCGAACAGGGGAACAAAAAGATGATTTTGATATGTCTAACGCTATTACAGCTATGCTTATGGCTGTAGTTCCTATAAAGCTGTTGATTCTGATGCTTAAACACAACGTTGAAGAGGGAGAATATGTGCATAACTATTATAAAGAAGACTTGGAAAAGTTGATCGATGTTGATGCAGAATCATTCGACTTTGATTTTGAAGAGCAAGTTTTGAATGTGAATACGTTTGAGCCGAATGAGTATCATTACAAACGTAGATATGTTGCTGACGAATACAACAGGGTTATTGTTGAAAATTGGTCTTCTAATGATGAAAAAAATGAAGCTGAGAAGTACACTGGTCCGAACACAGATAGTTTTCCAACTTTCGAAGAAATGTAAGAATAGTAAAATGAAGACATGTTGAAAGAAAATGATCGAAGAGTATGTACGACAAGGAAAGATCCCTAAACCGATGAAAAAAGAGGAAATTGCGCAAGCGAAGAAGTCATGGTTTAAAGAAATGCGACGAGAACGAAAGTTTCGATGTCCCTTAGCATTCTTTACCAGAGATAAAGATGTGTCATTGGGAGATATTCTATGCTGGGGTTGGTTCAAAGAGTTGAATATGTACGCCATCAAAAGGGAATTTGGAGTTCAATACTTCAGATACCTGCCAGATTTTAAGACACTTCCTTACTGGGATGTTGAGGAGCTAGTACAGACACGCAATGTAACGTATCACATGAAGTTTATTGATCAGTTGTTGTGGAAAATGATCAAGTTTGAAGCAACAAAAGGTTTTAGATACTGGAAGCCATTCATTCCTAAGCGTCACATCAAAACATATAAGAAAACTAGGGTTAAAGATATCACGTTGATAATGAAGCGTCCGCGAGCAATGCAAAACATGCCCCTAATGCCAATTGAACAGAATTTCTATCTATTATTCAGGTGGTGGCAAGTTGATCCTAATACGTGTGAAGAAGTGATCGTTCTAAAGTTTGAAGATCATTTAGATGTCACTAAGGAAAGGGTTGAAATGTATGGGTTAGAAGGTTTGAGAGGGCTATGGTGAACGATACGGATACTAGACCCAATGTGGCTAGTAATTGCTTAAAGGAAGATATCAAATGTTTATTCTTTACCAAGATTTGTTTTGAAGAACGTGAGAAGGAGCAAGCGATGCAATATCAGAGGGTCGTAAATGTTTGCTATGCACACAAAGTTAACTCTGGTAGGATGTGGGAATAGAGCTGGAGGGAACTTGAACACAAAGAGTTTTTGAAGGAAGAAGCGCGCAATGAACTTATACATGAAATGGGTAGGGAGGTGAGACTTAGAAGGTTTCAATTCATGCTACAGATCAAACGCTGATTCCAGAGCAAGAGCGTCGTAAAAAGCCAATCAAGAACTTCTTTGGGCGTGTCAGACAAAAGTAGAGCTTTGAAGAATGATCAAGACGAAGACGATATCCAAGGGGGAGTCTGTTAGTGCATAATGTCTATGTCTTAGTCTTGGATCGAGTCTGTTTAGTTTTGGCTAGATTAGGCTAGAAATGAAGGGTATTTATGTAAAAGATACACAAGTTCACCCGGAATCTATATGTAAGATCAGTTTCGGCCGAACTTGATCAAGACAAGTTCGCCCGAACTTGATCTCCCACCAGCGAACTTGTGTCTCTATACATAGTAGACTTGTTTCCTTCATTTGTAACTTCTGAAACTTTGTCACTCTGACAGCGAAGCTGTGCTGGATCCGGATCTGAATGTATTGAACTATTATGATCAATAAAACAACGTTTAAACAGTAAATCTTGCATATTCGGTTAATCTTGTCATATAATTTCCGCTTGTATGGACAATAGAAACAATTTAGGTTCCTAAGCTAAACGGGAGACGATCTAACAAGAATGCAAAAATATCATTCGTTACGCAATTACGGTCGTTTACGCGTTAATTAAAGCGTTCGTCATAATTAACCGAAAACCGCAACCGTATGACCTAACTAACCGAAACCGAAACAATCCGAGCATTTTTCAAGTTCCTTATGTTTTATCTTCCTTATGAAGCTTGAAAATGGTTAATGGGTGATAAAAGTGCCAAAACGCGACAAAGCAAAGTTCAGGGGCTAAACTGTCAATTTTTGAAAGTTGCTGCCAACAAGGGTGGATGCGGACCGCATCTACAGAGCCATGCGGTCCGCATGGGGTGCCCAACACAGTAGTTGTGTTGGCAGCTTCTTGTTTTTCACTTGGATACCAAGCAATTGAATTTGCCACCTTCTTTCTGGTTGCAACTCTCACTAAACACTTGTTTAAATCCTAGAAACACCCCCTAACACTTGGCATGATCTTGTGATCTTGTTTCATGTATAAATAGCTAGCCATTTTCACCTCATTTCCTTGCTCAATTCTTTCATTTCTCTAAAATCTGCTCTAAGTGGAGTTTGCTTCCCTTTGGAGGCCTCCTACCTGAGCTCTTGAGGGTGCTACAACACAAGTAAGTGCTTTCTTCTAGTCTTATTCATTTCTTTTAGCTATTTGAGCTAAAAGTCAAACAGTTTGACTTTCAGTTCTGACCATTTTTGGTCAAAGCAAAGTTCAATTGAATTTTGCAGCGTGATCGTAATGACAATGGTTATGATTCATAGCGATCATACCTACTGATTACCACGTTTACTAGTCAAAGTGACGAGTCAAAGTTTCGGTCAATAATGCGCAAAGTGCGCATTATACGATGGAACTATTTTCGGGTATCAAAACACTTTGTTTTTGTTTTGATACCAAATCAGTTTTATAAACTTAGTTAGACATGTTTAACATGTCTAACTCATCACTTTTAGTTTAGTGCTTTATTAGGGTCGTAAGTCGAGCGGTCTTGACCATCGCTTTGACTTTCGAATCCGACCCGTTTGGTCGATCTTAGGATCCGACCAAACACATATTAGTGACCAAAGTTATGTAGGGAATAACCCTATGAGGTTATACCTTATGGCCACTTCGTTTGGTTAGTGTTATGATAAGTTGCTTATTATGCCTTCATAAATGACCAAAATGCCCTTTTTGCACATAAATCCATATTAAGCATATGAAACCAACTTTTGATATACAAACAGATGTTGCAACCTTATTAAACTTCTTTTGGCATATAAGACTTATCATAAGGCTAGTTTGACCATCCAAATGCGTTTTTACGTAAATGACACTTTAAAGTAGCGTAAACTACCTTAACGGGTCAAAAGCACTTAGGTTTCTTTCCAAATCAGCATGTTAAGTCTATTAAACCATATCATATGAGTTCCAACACTCATTTGGTTTATAAGACTTCATTCTATCTGATCTCTTGTTTTCAAGTTTCGACACTAACACATAGTATCCGATACGCTAGGAACCATTTGAAAATTTGAACTCTTGATCCATTGAGCCTTGTTAGATCATTTGTACAAGATCTTTACGCAATCCCATGTGAGTACATAGCTCCCCACTTTTACGTTTTTCAAATGTTTTGGGGTGATTCATATGTGTAACTGTTAGGATCTGAGTTTGACTTACTTGTAGTTTTTGTTTCAAAAATGAAAATATGGTTGAAGTTTTAAGATAAATGCAGCGGAATAGAATGGAAAACTTTTATTTACTACAAGTAAAGGTCATTTGTTTTCATTATCATCATGCTTTCAAGTAGGTAAACTTTGCATGTGATTCACAAACTCCCCCTCAGCCTATTGCAATCGTTTGATAGTATAGAAAATGGAAGAAGATGATTGGTGTAAAGATCTTTTTAAGAAGAAGAAGTTAACTGTTACACTGACACTACTACTTATACTAACTATCTAACCTTTGAGCATCTTTAATGACGTCATGGTTGATAGTGACATCTACCAATAATATTACTAACTCTAAACACTAACTCTTAACAACTGTTAGTGCAAAAGCACTGTTACAATGAATATAATACTAATAAGACTAAAACTCTGATGGCTAAGCTCTACTCCTTTACTTCTGTCAGACCTTTGGCAATTTGTGTAGCAGATGATGTATAAGTATCAGACTTTAGGAAGGCAGAGTTTAGGTGATCAGAGGATCTAAACTCTGATAGTTGGACCAAACCCCGGATAGAGTATTTTGGCTTTATATCATCTGTTCCTTTGTAAAGGGTTCAATCCTAACAATCTCCCCTGGAACAGATGATGCCAAAACCTTTTATTCTTGGTCATTATTCCTCAATAAGAGACTCTGATTTGACCTTTGAATTACAATTTGAAATTTAGAGATTCCTCATCATCATCATCATCCTTTTCCAGCACCAGATCCAATAGTTCTTGGAGTCTTCTACACACAACCCATATGCATCCTCCATTCTCATCTTGGTAGCTGTACCATCAGACTTGAGCAAGGGTCAATTAGTGGGAGTTTTTATCAACTTTCCACTTTAGAATTTTTGGGTCTGATGGCTTTCTAGGATGGAATTTTATTGTTGAGGTGGGTAAATTTGATTGATTTGCCAACTGAGAGAGATCTTCTACAAGCTTTTGACTGGTTTCATCAGTGTGGAAATCAATCATGTTTTGAATCCCTTCTTTTATGTACTCAAAACTCTTTTGTCTTCTTCTGCCATATCCCTTTGCCCTTTTCTTTGATTCAAGGCCAGAATAGATATATTAGATGTTTCAGATGGTTTTGAAGAGTGTTGGGTCTGTTGAGTTGTATCATCTGCTTCAAACACTGGCTTCTTTGGCAGGGATGGATCAGTTTATCTTCTCTTTTCAAGTTATCTATATGTATTAATCACCTTAACCTCTGTCCACCTCATGATTTGGTTCTTTGACCCATAATTAGCAGCAGTCAATTCTTCCTTCATTCTCCTTATCTTCAAATTCTTTTCAGGCATTTTCTTATGTTTGTTCCAATCTGGAGGAGTTCGCTTTTTGAGAGGATCCTTCAGCATTTCTTGCATTCTTTGTATCTCTTCTTCCAATTCTTTCACTATCCAGTCCTTGAAGTGTGCCCTTGTTGCCTTGTATAACTTGGTTTTCAAGATGTGATTGATGTAATCTTCTTTCAGGCTTTTATCTTCTCTTTCTGACAGATGTTTGCTAAGTCTCTTGCATAGTCTTCTATACTTCTGACTTTGCTCAACTGAAATTGCAAGTAACTTTGTATTACTCTGCTAGACTTTCCCTGGGTATCCCTTTTGGTGATATCTTCTGCTTGTTTGACTTTGAGCTTCTTGTATTCTTCCAAGTTTCTTGGTTTGGGATAACCTTGCAGAGATGGGAATTCCCTTTTATCTGGATCTTATTCTAAAAAGAAGGACTTGATTTCTAATTTGATAGCCTGTAATTCCAGAGGGAATTGAGTAGCAATAGGTACCTTAGTAATATGAGAAGAAGGAAGTTGAACAACTGCTGTGGTGGACATAGGTTTACATGACACAGGCAAAGGAGAAGGGATGATCTTGTCATCAAGTACAACATTTGTGGTTCTCCTTCTTTTGAAACTGAGATCTGGTGATTGTGGTTGTGAAATATTTGTGGGTGTTGGTGGAAATGTGGTGGATGTAGTAATTATGACCATAGCAATGGTTGGATTAACATTTGTCATAACCTCTACTGTATCAACAGATGTTGACATAACAGTTGTTGTAACACCTATTGTAATTGGTTTATCAACTGCTTTTGGAGAAGGAGGTGTAAGTGTTTTTGAGGGAGCAGAGGATATGGTTGGGATAACAGCTGTCTTAGAAGGAATGGATGTTGTTTGCCTTGTTTTTCTAACAGGCATCTTCTTTGTTGAAGACCCAACATTTTCTTTTTCTTTTTGCAGGGCTATCTTTTTCTCCACCAATGCTCTGCTCTCAACCATTACCCTTTTCTTTGTATTCTCCTTTTCCCTTGCAAAGATGTTAGCTGTTTCATCAATCTTTTTAGAACCATCTGGCTTAAGGATAACCACTATTGGATGTGCACCTTTTCCATCAAGCTTTAGCACTTCTTTCTTTAATGGTATCTCCCCTTTTGGCATCATCAGAGTTTACCAGGATTACTGTAGGAGGAAAAGTACCAGTGGTTTGAAGGAGATGAGCCTTGATTGCCTTGATATCTGCAGCTGTATCCATATACCTGGCATCTACCATGTTTCTAAGCTCTTGCATCTGATTCTTGTGTTGAAGATCAGCAAAATACTTTTTTTGTTGAAACAGAGGGTCTAAGGCTTCTTTGAGGTCAGCAGTGGATAGGACAGAGGGTTGGCTCTTTGTAGCTAACATCTGCTTCAGCAAATCCTTGATTTCATCAACAGAGTTTTCAATTTTGGTAACTCTCCATGTCAAATCCTGATATTTTAGATCATCACCTAATTTAATAGGATCATCTGAACTCCTACCAGAAAAGGTAGTTTTATCTATGTCATCATGAACCAGAGTCTCAACCCCTGTTTCAAACATAGATGCCCCTTGATCTTAGAACTGGGACTTCCCACTGAATCAGAGGTTACCTTGGTAGCCTCAACAGTGGTTGCCTTCAAAATAGTCTTATATATGTAACCACTATCCAATTGAAAACTTGGTAGTTTCGCAATTGTAGTAGCTGCTCTTGTTGAACTATCACCAAGGGTTACATGTAACCCAAGGGATGTATCCTCTTCAGTTGCTGAGGGGCTAGCAATGAGTACAGAATCAGACCCAGTCACTTGTTGAAGTATGTTCTCATTGATGGGTTGTTGAGCAGAACTGGTTAATGTCTGTTCTAAGTCAATTGCATTCCGCAAAGGCAATATTGTTGGTGGGAGTGATTTTGTTGGTGATGGTTGTGGTGCAGAAAGAGACAATGCCCTGGGAGAGGGGCTATGGAAGATGGAACCAAGTGGATCCATAGCTTCATAATTTGGTGTCCATGTGTTTACAACCTTTTCCTTTTGTGAGGAAGGAGGAGTTTCAAAGCCAGGTTGAGATTCTAACATCTGCTGTGAAGAAGTAGCAACAGTGTTTTCAAGTGATTTTTGTTTTATCACTGGGTTAACCTCTGGGATCTCATCTTCCAGAGAGCCCTTTTGGGTTTGGTGGGTTTTCTAGAAATTTTCATTGGTTTCTTTTTGGAGATTGCTAGTGTGGGTTAAAGGGCAGTGGTTGCAAAGCCCTGATCACCAGGAGCAGTGGGCTTGGTAGCAGGAGGTAGAGATTGAACATTTTGTTCTTGTAAAGCTTGCTCAGCCTCCTCTACTTGTGTTTTGGAAACTTTATCCTGATTTGTTATTCTTGTAATAGTTTCATGAGTTAGGCCGCCTGGTTGTCTAACAGCGCCTTGTTTAACATCATTATCAGGTAACTGATTATGAAGATAAACACTCAAGAATTAAGGATGTATCAGGTAACTTATTAAAGTTTGCCACAAGATCATTGAGCAGTATCTAAGAAAAATTGAAATCTGATCCAGTTAAAATAGCATAGCCCAGATACTGGATGTTCAATGGTATTTCATTAAAAGTTGTGGTCTTTGCTGAGAGACATGATAAAAGAGTGTGAAACAAAAATTGTTGATACATGATGTCTATTGTCAAGGTCTTGGATCGAGTCTATATGATTAGGGCTCGAATTGTTATATTTTAATATGTATTAACTCTTTATCAGCTTTCTCTTTAGCCTCTTGCAAATCAAGTCGATCATATTCTGCTTTGAAATCAATGCCTAAGCTGTTTGTTAACACTTTCTGCAACCTGTCAAACCTCCTATCATCCTGATCACGTTCAGATCTCAATTCAGCTATCTCTTTCTCTAATTGTGCATTCGCAGCACTCAAAATTTCAACCATAGCTTTTATGTAGCCTCTTTCATCTTCTAGAAACTTGAATTTATCTTGCAGAATCTCTTTCTCGACCATGCTCTGCTTTACTTTGCTTTCAAGAGCTGTTTCTCATCTTCATTCTGTTTCAGTTTATCCTCCAAAGCTTTGATTCTTTTCTCTAGCATATCCATTGGAGTATCTTCAAACCAATGCGACAGATCTTCTGCTGTGACAGGATGAGTAATGTTATCTGGAATATCACCGAAAGCATCTTTGAACTCTTTCGCTCTTGCGCTTTGAGGAGTAGCTTTTGGAGTACCCTTAGCTGCAGATTTTGGCGTTGAAATAGGCGTACTCTGAACAGGAATTTCAATAATAATAGATGGTGGTTCTTGTGTAACAGTTGTTAGTGGAACTTCAGCTTCAACAATTCGAATGTCTTGCAGATTAGAAACGGGAGGTTTTTGTGTAACTCCTTCCTTCTGTTTCTGACTTAAGTTCCTTCGACTCTAAGGCTTTTTCTTTCCTCTGGTGCTTGGAGAACCTGTAGCTTTCTTTGAGTCCCAGCCTTTGACTTTGAGTGCTTTGACTTTTTCTTGGGTCTATCTTAATCAGAACCCTCTTCAGAACCTGGTTCATAAAGATCTTCACCAAGTTTTTTCAACGTTCCTCTTCTTTTTGTTTCTCAGTCTCTTTCTGTCGAATATCAGTTGAATTTTCAAATGATTCATCATCTTTATCTGAAGTTGTTGAAATAACAGCATCACGTTCTTGGCTTTCAACGTTAACTGCAACACTAGATCCTTCAACATTCTATGGATCTTCTTCAGGCACATCAACTAGCATAGTATCAACCTTCTTTAACGCCCTTTTTCTTTTCGGCTTTCAACAACCATAACCCTTTTTATACCAATCACCTATCTTATCTTTGAAAGTCTTTAATAGCTCAGCCTCTTCATTTTCGTGTCCGCTGCCATCCTTTCTCCATTTATTCTCAGGCGGTGTGATATAATCAGCTTTGCCGATAGCACCAAACGCAAGCTTTCCAATAGGTGCAGAATCTTGTTTCTGGTATATCTTAAGATTTTTCAACGTGGTTTCATTCATGTGGCTCAAGTATACAATATCGTTCGGATCTTTCACAATATCTTTGAACTTCTCGTAAATCAGCATCTAAACAAATCTCGGATACATCACCAATCTATTTTTCCCATGTTTTTTGACATAAACTTGAAGATTACTTTCGAGAAGTTAAATTTCTTGTTGAGAACCAAAGCAGTAACCATGCAGGCCATATATTCTTGAATATCGTCTAGCCCTGCTTTCCTATGACTGAAAGCGTGAATAATAGCATGAATCAGAAGTTTGTACGGTAGAGGAACACCGCCTTTCTTTAACGTTGGCTCGTTTGCGTGACCTTTGTAACCCATCCGATAGAAACAACCCTTAACCATTCTTTCCTCGAAGCTAATCAGATCATTTTCATCGTCATTGAACTTTAAAACCCTTCGAATGACTGCTTCAGTGACCAAAAACTCCTTATCTTCATTATCAACTCGTACTGCAGACTGTATTACTTTGCTTGCTTCGTCGTAAGATCCTGCGTTCCAGAAGAGATATACATGCTATCTATAAACGACATGCTTGTCGGTAATAGCCTTCGTGATCGAAATTCTCCCCAAAAATTCTAGAATCTCGGAGAATGCAGTTAGCGTAGGATAAATCTTCTCGTCCAGCGAAATACATGTCACATCCCGACTCGCAGCGGAAGACAATTGCCAGGTGCGGCAGACACATGGTAATTCCCGATAATTTAAAACATGATATCACATAAAAAGGGAACCTCGGTTACAACATACTATTAGTATCATATTACACACCATAAGTTCAAGTACCGTACTATGAGATATCACAACTCTTATTCTGTTACAGTTCACTACTAAAGCCATCCACACGCACGTTCCTTACTCCTTTTTGGTTTTACCCGAAATGCATGTTAGTTTTGAAAAGGGTCAGCTAAACGCTGCGTGAGTTCCACGAGTTTAATTGTTTTGTAACCATATGTGTTAACAAGTTTAATTGCACAAGTCACAGTTCACGGATTTATCACCACAAACACCTTTAGCTAGCAGGACCGTGTTACAACAAGCACCTTCAGCTCGCCGAACTGTGTCATAACAGACACCTGCAGCTTGCCGAACCGTGTTACAACAAGCACCTGTGGCTCACCGAACTGTGTCATAACAGACACATGCAGCTTGTCGGGCGGTGTGTTATAAAATGTACATCATCGCAAGTTGGTGCAATTAACACAGTTTTGTAACATGCAAATCACCTTAGCAAACAGTAACACAGTATAAAAGTGGTGGAGTGAAAGTCAATCCCAACTTGGTGTCATCAATACAGTTTTTAACATGCAAGTCCCCAGAAAACAGTAAAACAATTCAAAAGTGGGAAGTGAAAACTCACAATGCTAGTAGTGATCTCCACACAAGAGTGATTAAACAACTGGATCAACTTTAATAAACACACATGCAAGTATGGACTCAAATCAGTATCTAAGTTGGTAATGGTTATAACTTTGGTTAGGATTTTTTTTACTCTGGATTGAGTCTATAGGACAATAGTATGGTGATGGACGTCAGGGTAGTATTAGTTTTCAGTTTGGCTTCCGGGCACCGTTTCGCGTGCCAGCCAAAGTCAGTAGTTTAACGTGTTCGGTTAATGGTACGGGAATACCAATAGTACCAACGCGTGATTATTTAAGAATGATTAACTTTCCATTACGGAAGTTTGAGTTTTTGGGGAGTATAGGTCGCCCAAATTTGAATTTTCATTTTCACCGTCGGGAATTTTCCCGAATTGTCTTAGGACACACCCATAGTGCCCAATTTACCCGGGAATCTCCCAGAATACTCCCGGTGTTCCAATTATAGCATTTGTCGGGTTGGGTCAATTACCATTTCTGGCAGGTTTGTTATACGGTAAACCGCCGAAATTTATTTGAAATAACTCTTTTTAATTCCATACATTCCCATTTAATCTATAATTTGAATAAAAATCTGTAAATTTTTATATAACTTAGAAAAATCTGTAGATTATGGGAAAAAATTCTGGGAATTTATTTTGGCATTTTACTTATTTAAATAAATTCTTAATAAAACCATTTTTAACCACATAATTATCATTACATACCATCATTGGTTCAAAAATTCCAAAACAATTCAAGAACATCTTTTACATGTCCAGGAACTTCTCACAAAATTTTGAGATTTTTCCGATTTCGTTTCTGTGCTTTCCCTGCTACCGAAAACTCGCAAAAACGCGGATTTTTAACCCAAATCATAACTCAACCAATGCACTCTGAATTTTCCCAGAACATTCCACATATGTTCCTTAGTGTCTCTATAAAATTGGTGATTATTGACTTCGTTTGATAATTTTTCTGAAATTCTTTCGGTAGAGCAGTTAAAAATTCACCAAAAATCATAGAAAATTTCAAAAATTCTAACATGTTAGTGGACACTCCAGTTAACACCCTTCACCACCATACCAAGTTTCAGCTCAATCCAAGTTTTACGGACCAAGTTATAAACAGAACAATTTTCTGCCTATAACATATTAGGTTCTCGGACATCATACCTAGCGATTCTTCCGATTCCAAGTGTTTATCTTGATCCCAGAAGTGTGTGAAGGCTATATTCAGTACCTACACATCAATTACAATCCAAATATACTATAACTTAGATCAATCAAGCTTTATTTCATTGTTTTTTGGTTAATCGAATAGTTAAGCGATTTTTGTCGAATAGGTGTTGATATGGGTATCAAACACCAAAGATTTGTGACCATGGCTGTCATATAACACCAGGGGATTACCAAGGTGTTCTTATTCAGCCCCTAAACATGTTTAAACTTCCAAATTCTTGGATTAAAATGAGTTTTCGGCTAGAAATCGCGTTTAATCAAAGAAACGGGATTAGAATCATAAGGACCAAGGTTAATACCTTTGAATTAGTGAGTTTATGCTCAATATCAGCTAGAAATCAGAGGTTTATGGGAGATTTCTTGGAGAAAGTTGAGTTATTTTGGAATAAAATTGAGTTTAAAACGAAAAAGAAAAAAATTAATATAAAAATGCGGGGTGTGGTGGCGGTTTGGGAGGTGGGTCCCAAGGGGACACCTCGTGCTTCGAAACACATGCTAAAGATGATGTTTATCTTCTGTTTGCGTTTAGGTTCGTTCGGGTCCCGGCCGCGTTTCAATTTGCGAAACGGGCTCCGATTTTCGCGTTCTTACTGTCAAAAGACTCGGTTTTAAAAATTGGGCATAACCGTCTCGAAACCCGAGCATGGTTATGTTTTAATCATAAAAGTCTCATATGACGTTCGTTTAAGTGTTTTTAAGCTTGATTGATCGATCCTTGCACATTTGGTTGCCTTATGTTATGCCCGGAATGAAGGCGTTACCCCAACCGGGAGCTGCTTCGTTTTGCGTGCCCAAGCTTTGTTTATTTTCAAACGTTATGTCACAGTCTAATGCACAAAACTAAGTTGTTTCTGGAACTCGAAATCTTCAATGATGCTACCGATAACCTAATAATCAACGTCAAAGGTTTAATGCGTTGTTAAACGTCAAGTGCCCGTTTAACACGTTGTTCAAGGCTAAGGATGCCAACCTCGCATCGTCGGTCCTTAGTATTGTCATGTTAACCATGACGTGCTCTTGGATTCCTCTGAGACATAATAACGATTGTTCAGCATAGCACACAAGTCATACAAATTTACAAGGTTTCCGCGCAATTAATGTTTTAATCATGCTTTAAGTTTAGGACCAGTTAAGGTGTACCTGATTTCTTCATGGGTATCACAGTCTCCCCTGGTTAAGAAATTTCGTCCCTAAAATTTACCATGTCTAGCTAGGGGAAAAGGTGAGGATATTTCCTACGGAATTCATCCTTACGTTCCCAGGTATATTCAGGTCCTTGTTTCGAGTTCCACCGGACTTTAACTAGTGAAATCTTTTTATGCCTTAATTGTTTGACCCTACCATCAACTATTTCCACCGGCTCTTCCACGAAGTGGAGCTTATCATCAACGTGGATGTCTTCCAATGGTATCTGAGTGGCCTCGTCCGAAAGGCACTTCTTTAAGTTTGAAATGTGGAAGACATTATGTATGGCACTAAGCCCGGTTGGTAGCTTCAACCGATATGCTACGGGACCTACTTTTTCTAGGATCCCGTAGGGTTCAATGTATCGCGGGGCTAACTTTCCGTTCTTTCCAAATCTGATAACGCCCTTCCATGGCGATACTTTTAATAATACACGTTCGCCCACTTTGAACGATAGTGGTTTCCGACGTATATCAGCCCAACTCTTTTGTCTGCTCTGAACGGCTTTCAGACGATTCCGCATCTGATGGACCTTATCGGTTGTTTCCTGAACTAGTTCAGATCCCGTCAGTGGAGTGACACCCACTTCGGGCCAGCAAAGTGGGGATCGGCACTTTCGACCATAGAGTGCCTCGTAGGGGGCTGCCTGAATGCTACTATGGTAACTATTGTTATACGAGAATTCCACGAGTGGGAGATGCTTGTCCTGGCTTCCTCCGAAGTCTAGGACACAAGCACGAAGCAAGTCCTCTAGTGTCTAAATCATGCGTTCCGATTGGCCATCGGTTTGGGGATGGTAAGAAGTGCTCAGATCGATTCCCGTCCCCAGTGCTTCTGTAGTTTCTGGCAGTATCACAAAGTAAAGTGGTTGTCTCGGTCAGAAATAATAGCAATCGAGACACCATGTCTAGCTACTATCTCGTTAGTATAAATTTCGGCCAACAGCTCAGTTTTATAAGTCATACGGATTGGAGTAAAATGCGCAGATTTGATCAATCGATCTACGATTACCCAGATCGCATCATGTCCATGAGGCGTTTTCGGAAGATGGCATCACGAAATCCATCGTGATTTGTTCCCACTTCCACTGAGGTATCTCAGGTTGTTGCAACATTCCCGAGGGTTTCTAATACTCAGCCTTGACTTGCGCACAAGTCAAGTATTGGCTCACGTACTCGGCCACGTCCTTTTTCATCCCCGGCCACCAGTAAAACTCTTTAAGGTCGTGGTACATCTTGTCTGTACCGGGGTGAATTGAATATTTCGACCTATGAGCCTCGTCCATTATCAACTGTCTCAACTCCGAACTTGCAGGAATCCATACTCGATTCTTGAAGTACAACACTTCGTCCGTTTTCCTCACAAAACTTTTCTCATTCCCATGCAATCTTTCACCGGATAACTGGCTTTCCTTCAGGGCTTGTATCTGTGCGTTCCAAATTTGATCTATCAAGCTTGTCTGCACGATCATTCCCAAGGCTCTCATTCGAAGGGGTTTAATTCGATCCTTCCTACTTAGCGCATCTACTACCACATTAGCTTTCCCCGGTGGTACTTTATTTCACAATCGTAATCATTTAACAATTCCACCCATCTGCGCTGCCTCCTGTTCAAATCCTTTTGGTCGAAGATATGTTGGAGGCTTTTGTGATCGGTATATATAGTACACTTGGTACCATATAAATAATGTCTCCAAATCTTTAATGCGAATATAACTGCGCCAAGTTCCAGATCATGCGTCGTGTGATTCTTTTCGTGCACCTTCAGTTGTCTAGAAGCGTACGCAATAACTTTATTCCTTTCATAAGGACACATCCAAGCCCTTGTCGTGATGCGTCGCAATATACGACAAAGTCGTCATTGCCTTCGGGTAACGTCAAGATTGGGGCCTCACATAACTTCCGTTTTAACAGCTGAATTTTATTTCCTGCTCTTCACCCCAATCATACCTCCGGTCCTTTTGCGTCAAAGTGGTTAGCGATTGGGCGATACTTAAGAAGTTTTGGATGAAGCGGCGGTAATATCCTGCCAGTCCCAAGAATTGGCTATCTCTTTTGGAGATTTCGGCGCTGGCCAATTCTTAATTGCGTCAATCTTGCTTGGATCTACATGAATTCCGTACTGATCCACCACATGTCCTAGAAATTGTATGGCTTGTATCCAAAAGTCGCACTTAGAAACTTAGCGTATAGTTGTTCGGTCCATAGTAACTCCAAGATAGCACGTAAATGATGCTCGTGCTCGTCCTTGCTCTTGGAGTATATCAAGATATCGTTAATGAAGACGACGACAAATTTATCAAGGTATGGCTTACATACCCTGTTCATGAGGTCCATGAACACCGCGGGTGCGTTGGTTAACCCAAAGGGCATAACTAGGAACTCATAGTGGCCATAACGAGTTCGAAACGCTATCTTAGGAATATCGTCCTCTTGGACCTTCAATTGATGTTAAACAAAACGAAGATCTATCTTAGAAAAGTATCGAGCTCCTTGCAGCTGATCAAAAAGATCATCGATCCTTGGAAAAGGGTACCGATTCTTGATGGTGACCTTATTCAACTGTCGGTAGTCAATGCACATGCGAAAGCTACCGTCCTTCTTCTTTACAAACAAAATAGGGGCTCCCTAGGGGGAATTACTAGGACGGATGAATCCACGATCAAGTAACTCCTGCAGCTGTGTCGATAGTTCTTGCATATCAGACGGTGCAAGACGATATGGAGATTTGGCAACGGGTGTGTTCCCGGTATTAAGTCAATGCGAAACTCGACTTGCCGATTGGGCGGCAATCCGGGCAATTCCTCTGGGAACGCATCAGGGTATTCACATACTACCGGGATGTCTTCAATATGCTTCTCGGCTGGTTCCTTGGTCATGAAGCTGGCCAAAAACACATCACATCCTTGTCGTATACACATCAACGCCTTAAGGTGAGATATGAAGTTTAGCGTGACACCTAACTTCTCTCCTTGTACCATAATTGCATCCGTGGGGGATAATGGAATCTTCACAACCTTTTGTTCACATAACACCTCCACACGATGGTTGGACAACCAGTCCATTCCTATAACAATGTCAAAACTACCAAACTCTACTGGTAAAAGGTCAAAAGTAAACTGGTAACCGTTAAGGGTTATAGGGCAATTAATAATAAGTTGGTGACTGGTAATCGGTTTCCCACTGGCAAGTTCAACGGTATAGGGTTGTTTCAGGTCAATAGCAGGCATATTCAAGAGTGGCAAAAATGCAATTGACACATAACTTTTATCGGCTCCCGTATGAAATAACACTGAAGCAAAATGATTGGAAACGAGGAACGTACCTGAAACCACGTTGGGATCCTAGCGTGCGTCACCAGGTCCCATGACAAAGGCACGACCTCGATCTGCATGCGAGGTAGATGTTTGGTTCTGGGTGTTCCTACCTGCCATCTACTGGGCTAACTTTGGACAACTATTACGAAAATGCTCTATGCTGCCACATCCAAAGCATGTATGGGGGTAGGTAACCTGTTGTGGTGTTGGCTGATGAGGTCGCTGCTGATGAGGTTGAGGCCTAGGAGGTTTAAAATGGGTTGGGTTGGGATTTAGCTCCCTGTGCACCCTACAATCTCGGGCGAAATGCCCATTCCCATGGCACCTCGAGCATATCACTGTTTGGCACTTACCAGTGTGGTGGAAAGCGCACTTGTTGCACTTTGGGGTGTTTCCTTTGTAGCCATCGGAGTTGCCTGTGGGGGTAGTATGGCATAGCTCTGACTGGTAGCTCTCCCCATCTTCGGTGCTGCTGCCCTTGCGCAACTGCTCTCATGGGCTTCCCGCTTGCTCCCTGCCTGCTCTTCGGGCATCGTTAGAATCTTATGCCTAACCATGCCAGGTATTCCACCGACTTAATGATACTCCTCACTTCTGGGGCCAGTCCCCATATATACCTTTCAATCCTCTTGGACTCCGGTCGGACCATGTCTAGCAATATGCGTGCCAGTTCATTGAAGCGATTTATGTAACCATGTCAGGTATTCCACCGAATTAATGATACTCCTCACTTATGGGCCAGTCCCCATATATACCCTTCAATCCTCTTGGACTCCGGTCGGACCATGTCTGGCAATATGCGTGCCAGTTCATTGAAACGATTTGTGTAACCTGCGTGGTCGGCACCTTGCATCTGCAGGTTCCATAACTCATGCTCAAGCTTCTGAATTTCATGAGTTGGGCAAAACCTTTCCCTCATCAATATCTTGAGATCATCCAAAGTCATATCGTTAATCGCATCCTGTCCGCGAGTTTGAACAATAGTGTTCCACCTGTTTAAAGCATGGTCGGTAAAGGTACAAGTTGTATACTTAACTGCGCAATTACCAGGACAATTACTTATGTTAAGTACCAATTCCTACTTCTCGATTCATTTCACAAACCCATTTGGTCCTTCAGTACCATTAAATTCCATCGGCCTATCATTATTCTGGTTATCGTTCTGACCTACGGGTCCTGGTTGCGGGTTAGCATTAATACCGACGCTAACCGGCACCACAATCATGGGAATAACTTCCTGGAGTTGTTGCGCTATCATTTGCACAATTTCTGCCACAGTCATCTGTGGTGCGGTTTCGGGGCCATTCTATTATAAACAATAGATGTCTAGGTATTAATGTCAGGTATCCAGTTATCACATATTCGGCTAAAACATAACACACACTTCATCACACACATGAATCCACGGCACATGTAGTCAAAAGCATCGCATACATATATGTAATGTCATCATCATACAAGCGTCAAAATTGGCACGTAGACTTAACCCATAAGGGCCAGTGCTTAAATAAGCTGTCAAAATATGTCAGCAAAGTGACGTACAGACTCGATGCAACGAGAGTACTAACTAGGAAAACATGAACACACTATGACTGCATCACTACCTCGACATGGGTATATCCCAGTGCTTGGTAGGATTTACAAAAGATACATCACCTCTATTTATATAAAAAACCATACTAGGAACGCCACATCCACCATGCCAACCCTCCAAGACCTGCGACCAATCCTACAATGGCACAAATACATTCGTATACCAACGCACGGAAATGATCCTGCTCATGACGGACATACCCCATACCCTGCTGTAAAGCGATGATCGCCTGCTGTAAGACGATCAGGTAGTCTCCCATCGACCTCCTCTGTTGCTCAGCCTCATCCCGTGCCATCCATAATAATGAAATTGCTCGAACAGAAACCCCATCAAGCTGCTCTCGGTAATGGGAGCAGGCACCTCCTGAGGAGGAACAGGTATACCCCAGATGGGTGGGGAAGGCTCTCTAAACGGCGGGGAAGGGCCACCTCGCTCGTAAGTGTGAAACGGGGAAGGGTCCTCCCGAGGCAGTGTTAGAAAACGGGCAGTAAAATGGTGTTGGGTCCCTATTGGTACGGGTATCGGAAGAATAGGGGAAATGGGTGGTGTAAACACAGGTATAGGTGTAAAGTACCCTCCGACGAGCCGTCCATCGGAGGCCAAAAGTGGGTATCTCAAGAGGGCTAGATGAGGAGGGTGAATAAGTACTCGGAGTGGAAGGAGTATAAAGGTCAGGCGGTGTCTTGGGTGACGGTAAGCGGGGTGCTACCGGCTCCCACTCCCAATGCCCGTGGCGGGAGTAGGGCTCCTAGGAATAGTTCCTACTGGTATGGCAATATCCGGGGTACGAGAATGCTCCGAGGAGCTAGTCAGGGTGATGAGGTGGGAACGGTAGGCGCTCGATGCCTCTCCCTCGCGCCTAGTACGAGGTCTGGGTGGGTAAGGTCCGCAAAAATAGTCAGAGAGATTTGGCTCGTTGCTCGAGGTCAAAAGGTGTGTCAGCGGATCCTACTCAGGATCAGTCTCCATATGCGAAGTAGTCTGGTGACTCAAACTATGCAACATGCTACCTGCAAAAAGAAAACCACACACAACGCTGATTTGACTGGCCGAAATACTGAACTCAACATTCCACAAATATACACATAAGCACGTATTGCACGCAGTTTTGATTTTTAAGATTTATAAAAATATTATTTGTGGTTGGTGCCGTTAATAGACGGATTTCCGTCCTATCTCAATGACGTTCCTAGAACCCCCAAGTATGAGCAGATAAATTATGGTGTTCCGGACCACCACAATAATCTATTTGCCCCACCAGGGCTTCCTTGTAATAGCCATACTACTCAGTTTCTAGAGGTTCTTCGCGTGTGGAGACTAACTTTAGAGATACCTGGTTCGCTATAACCGAAGGCTCTGATACCATCTTCTGTCACACCCCGACTTACAGCGGAAGACAATTACAGGGTGTGGAAGACACATGGTCATTCCCGATAATTTAAAAACATGATATCACATAAAAAGGGAATCTCGGTTACAACATACTATTAGTATCATATTACACACCATAAGTTCAAGTACAGTACTACGAGCTATCAAAGATCTTATTCTGCTACAGTTCACTACTAAAGCCATCCACACGCATGTTCCTTACTCTTGTTTGGTTTTACCTGAAATGCATGTTAATTTTGAAAAGGGTCAGCTAAACTCTGCGTGAGTTCCAGGGGTTTAACGGTTGTGTAACCATATATGTTAACAAGTTTAGTTGCACAGTCACAGTTCACAGATTTATCACCACAAACACCTTTAGCTAGCAGGACCGTGTTACAACAAACACCTGCAACGCCAAACAGTGTCATAACAGACACCTGCAGCTTGACGAACCATGTTACAACAAGCACCTGCGGCTCGCCGGACCGTGTGTTATAAAATTTACATCATCGCAAGTTGGTGCAATTAATACAGTTTTGTAACTTTCAAATCACCTCAGAAAACAGTAACACAGTTTAAAAAGTGGTGTAGTGAAACTCACTCCCAACTTGGTGTAGTCAACACAGTTTTTAACTTGCAAGTCCCTATAAAACAGTAAAACAATTCAAAAGTGAGGAAGTGAAAACTCATAGTGCTAGTAGTGATCTCCACACAAGAGTGATCAAACAACTGGATCAAGTTGAATAACACACATGCAAGTATGGACTCAAATCAGTATCTAAGTTGGTAATGGTTATAACTTTGGTCAGGATTTTTTACTCTGGATTGAGTCTATAGGACACTAGTATGGTGATGGACGTCAGGGTAGTATAGTTTTCAGTTTGGCTTCCGGCACCGTTTCGCGTGCCAGCCAAAGTCGGTAGTTTAACGTGTTCGGATAATGGTATGGGAATACCATAGTGCCAACACGTGGTTATTTAAGAATGATTAACTTTCAATTAAGGGAGTTTGAGTGTTTGGGGAGTCTAGGTCGCCCAAATTTAAGTTTCCATTTTCACCGTCGGGAATTCTCCTTAATTGTCTTAGGACACACCCATAGTGGCCAATTTACCCAGGAATCTCACGGAAAACTCCCGGTGTTCCAATTATAGCATTTTTCGGGTTGGGTCAATTCCCAGTTCCAGCAGGTTCATTATACGGTAAACCGCCAAAATTTATTTAAAATAACTCATTTTTAATTCCAGAAATTACCATTTAATCTATAATTTGAATAAAAATCTGTAAATTTTTATATAACTTAGTAAGAATCTGTAGATTATGTAAAAAAATTCTGGGAATTTATTTTGGCATTTTACTTATATAAATAAATTATTTATTAAACCATTTTTAACCACATAATTATCCTTAAATACCATCAATGGTTCAAAAATTATAAAAAAAATCTAGAACACCTTTTACATGTCCAGAAACTTCTTACAAAATTTTGAGATTTTTCTGATTTCGTTTCTGTGCTTTCCCGGCTACCAAAAACTCGCAAAAACGCGGATTTTTAACCAAAATCAAAACTCAACCAATGGAATCCGAATTTTCCCAGAACATTCCACATATGTTCTTTAGTGTCTCTAGAAAATTTGGTGATTTATTGACTTCGTTTGATGATTTTTCCCAAATTTTTTCAGTAAAGCAGTTAAAAATTCACCAATAATCGTAGAAAATTCCAAAAATTCTAACATTTTATGTGGACACTCCAGTTAACACGCTTCACCACCATACCAAGTTTCAGCTCAATCAAAGTTTCATGGACCAAGTTATAAGTAGAACAATTTTCTGCCTATAACAGATTAGGTTCTCGGACATCATACCTAGCGATTCTTCCGATTCCAAGTGTTTATCTTGATCCCAGAAGTGTGTGAAGGCTATATTCAGTACCTACACATCAATTACAATCCAAATATACTATAACTTAGATCAATCAAGCTTTATTTCATTGTTTTTTGGTTAATCGAATAGTTAAGCGATTTTTGTCGAATAGGTGTTGATTAGGGTATCAAACCCCAAAGATTTGTGACCATGGCTGTCATATAACACCAGGGGAATACCAAGGTGTTCTTATTCAGCCCTTAAACATGTTTAAACTTTCAAAATTCTCGGATTAAAATGAGTTTTTCGGCTAGAAATCGCGTTTAATCAAAGAAACGGGATTAGAATCATAAGAACCAAGGATAATACCTTTGAATTAGTGATGTTTATGCTCAAGATCAGCCGGAAATCTGAAGTTTATGGCATATTTATTAGAGAAAGTTGAGTTATTTTGGAATAAAGTGGAGTTTAAATGAAAAAGAAGAAAAAATTAATATATAAATGGGGGTGTGGTGGCGGTTTAGGAGGTGGGTCCCAAGGGGACACCTCGTGCTTCGAAACACGTGCTAAAAGATGATGTTTATCTTCCATTTGTGTTTAGGTTCGTTTTCGGGTCCCGGACGCGTTCTCAATTTGCAAAACGGGCTCCGATTTTCGCGTTCTTACTGTCAAAAGACTCGGTTTTAAAAATTGGGCATAACCGTCTCGAAACCCGAGAATGGTTATGTTTTAATTATAAAAGTCTCACATGACGTTCGTTTAAGTGTTTTTAAGCTTGATCGATCGTTCCTTGCACATTTGGTTGCCTTATGTTATGCCTGGAACGAAGGCGTTTCCCCAACCGGGAGCTGCTTCGTTTTGCATGCCCGGGCTTTGATTATTTTCGAACCTTATGTCACAGGCTATCGCACAAAACTAAGTTGTTTATGGAACTCGGAATCTTAAATGATGCTATCGATAACCTAATAATCAACGTCAAAGGTTTAATGCGCTGTAAAATGGCAAGTCCCCGTTTAACACGTTGTTCAAGGCTAAGGATGCCAACCTCGCATCGTTGGTCCTTAGTAGTGTCATGTTAACCATGACGTGCTCTCGAATTCCTCCGAGGCATAGTAACGATTGTTCAGCATAGCACACAAGTCATACAAGTTTACAAGGTTTACGCGCAATTAATGTTTTAATCATGCTTTAAGTTTAGGACCAGTTAAGGTGTACCTGGTTTCGTCATGGGTTCACAATACAAGTGTTTTGAAACTTAGAAAATGACAACTGGATGTTCTGCGGATAAAACAATCAAACACTTAGCAATTTTGACAATCTTCAACATATAAACATCAAGTTCGGGCGAACTTGATGTGCCAACACATTACAATTCAAACAACTTCGGTTGAACATGTACTTGAAACAAGTTTTGCCAAATTTTTAACAAGTTCGAGCGAACTTGTATTGAAAACAAGTTTTTACAGGTTTACAACAAGTTCGGGCAAACTTGTTGCATTTTCAATTTTAATCCACATTAGAACAAGTTCCCCCGAAGTTGATTTAAATCAACTTAAACAAGTTCGTCCGAACTTGTTATCTCCTTCATCACACCTGCAACATTTCAACATGTCCGATGATCAATTTTATGGTTTGTTAATGAAGATTACATGTTTATTAAACCATTTCACCGTTCAATTTGATCACAAATACCCTAGATCTAATGTTTTTAGCAAGTTCGGTTCAACAAAGTTCAAATTCGTTCAAATCATGGATGATTTATGCGATATATACCTCTGCCATTTGTATAAGTGTGCAAATCACCTATACAAGATCAAATTTGGGCAGTATAACAACACAATTCTTGCAATTTTAGAATTTCTCCCAATCGCACTAAGTTCGCTCGAAGTTTCAGAATAACATATGAATGAGAGTTAAGCGAACTGGAGCATTTATACTTAGTCAAGTTCGGGCGAACTTCACTTTCATCCACTCATGTTCTTTAGACAACTTCACCCGAAGTGATGCTTATAATAAAACTATTTACTCTTAGAAACTTCTGTCGAACTTGGTCAAAATCAGTTTTCAAAATTTTCACTTTTAACCCTAAACTTTCACACGTTTACCAGTTATGAAAATCCCCTAAGTTGACCAAGTCTAAGTTTAATGACCTGGTTAACCGATTTGTCTGCCGAGTCCAAGTTAATGACCTCGGTTTGACCGTTATGAACAAACTGATGTTTTCTTCAAATTTTAAAGTTTCAAATTAATGAACTTTCATCGTTTTTTGTGTATTTTGATTTAACAAATTAGCTCCCAACCCGTTGTCACCAAGATTTCAACAACTTAGCACCATTCCGAACTCCAAAGATCCGCTTTCCGTCATTGGCTGTTGAAAACAATGTAGAAACAAAATCTTTTTGATTTTTCGAAAGTTTATGCTAAAACACACTGAAAATCTTTTTGGGTATAAATCAGAAATCAAATAAGCTATGTACAAACATATATACATACATATTTTTGTGAATTCGTGTCTAAGGATCATATCAGTTTTTGAGACGTATCACTAGTACCGTTGACCTTTTGATGACTTTAAGTTCTAAACTTGTTTACCTAGATTGTCGATATGTTTGTCCTCTTAAACTTCAACACATTTCTCAATTATTCCAAGATACGTTATGTAGAATTTAGAAACTTGACTTAACTATGGTTCCCATCTCACAATATACTCCCGTATCAAGATTCCCTAGATTTCATCTTACAGGTAGATATAGCGTAATTGATATCTGTATCTGGGTTATGTGAAGCCTTGAGAGCTCAAGTTAATACCACCGTATCGACAAAGAGATGAAGGCTCGACTTTAAGGTGTGTTCCAATTAAGGAATCTTTTAAGCACTGCAATTGATTAGATCTTTCGATTTTTTCAATTTTGCTGCAGTTTAGGGGTTTTTAGCAAAAAGTATTATAGAAGTTCTAGGCCATTGCTTCCGCAAAATCAGAAGAAGAATTGGTGAATATCAAAACGTTTGAACCAAAGGAATATGTCCACAAGCGTGTAGCAAAAGCTGATGATTACAATCGTGTTATCTATGAAGATTCCTCTGATGATGAAACATAAAAATATTCTAACCACAATACTGACAAGTTTCCCACAATTGAAGAACTTATGAGTCAAGATTGATGTGACTTTGTTGAAACAGAAGATTGATGAAGTTGTTAAGGAAGGCAATATTCCGAAGCATTATACGAAAGAACAGATTGCCGAAGCAAAGAAGTCGTGGTTCAAGGAAATGCCGAAAGAAAAGAAAGTTTAAAAGACCACTGGCGTTCTTTACACGTGACAAAGATAAATCTCTTGGAGATATTCTGAGTTGGGGGTGGATAAGAGAGCTTGACGTATATGCTATCAAAAGAGAGTTTGGGGTGCAGTACTTCAGACATCTGACAGATATAAAGACATTGCCATTTTGGGATGTTGAAGAGTTGGTGCAAACAAGAAATATCATTCTGCAGAGGAAATTCAACGAACAACGATTATGGAGGGTCATAAGTTTGAAGCGTCAAGGGGTTTTGAGTTGTGGAAGCCGTTCATTCCTAAACGCAGAATCAAGATAGATAAGAAAACGGGGAAAAAGATGTTACGCTTGTGATGAAGCGACCAAGAGCGATGAAGAACATGCCAATAAAGCCGATCGAACAAGATTTCCATCCTTACTTCTTGTGGTGGCAAACGGATCCTAAAACTAGTGAAGCAGTGATTGTATTACGTGCTGATGAAAATTGGGATATTACTAAGGAAAAAGATCCAGAATGCATAGAGAAACGAAGGATTTGGGGTTTGTGGATAACTATAGGTATACTAGACCCGATGTGGCTAGTTAACTGCTCGAAAGAAGATGTGAAGTGTTTGTTCTTCAACAAGATATGTTTCAACAAACGTGAAGAAGTTCAAGCAAAACAATACCAAGGTGTGATCAACGTATGCTATGGACATGGTATTAACTCTGGCCATATGTGGGAATCAAGGTGGAGAGAGTTGGAAAGAGAAGAGTTCTTGAAAGGAAAAGCGTCTTGAGAAGATACACGAAAGGGGTAGAGAGGCAAGAATCAGACGATTTCAGTTTATGAAGTGGGCACCTCCTACTGACCAAATGCCTATTCCTAAGCAAGAAAGACGAAGAAAACCATACAAGAATTTCTTTGGAAGATACTGAAGATTGAAGACTGATCAAGACTATGACAATATCCAGGGGGAGTTTGTTGATACATGATGTCTATTTTCTAAGTCTGGGATCGAGTCTATATGATTAGGGCTTGAATTGTTAGATTTTGATATGTATTTATGTGTATGTAACCAAGTTCGGCCGAACTTGTGTGATGGAAGATCAAGTTCACCCGAACTTGATCTATCCATTGTCACACTTCGCCTGAACTTGTGAGTCTATATATAGGTCATCTAGGGTCTCTCATTGTAAGAACTTTGCGTTGATGATGGCGAATCTTTGTCTGTTTGGATACTCGATGTACTATTGATTTGAACTAATAAACAGACAATTTAAATCGTAAATCTTGTGTATTCAATTAACCAGTCACATAATTTCCGCTTATGTTGGAATTTAGATACAAATTAGGTTCCTAAGCAGTGGAGGAGCGGTCCTATCAAAAATCTCATCTCCACAGGAAAATTGGGTTTGAAGATTGTCATACCTTTAAGTTGCCCAATGTAACCACTTTCCAAAAATTCGGCATGCATCTCATTTGTAGAGAATGACACAGGATGTGCCATATCATTCAGTTCGAAAACTTAAGAAATAGATTGGGGGCTAATTTTCATCAGTGTTTTGCCCACTCTTGATAAATTCACATAAGGAACATACTTATGAGAATGAACCTCTATGTTTGCCCAAAATTGCCATTGTGCAACTTCATAAATTATGGCTTTGACGGTTAACATATGCAAAAATTTTGATTCTTTCAAGTTTTTATCATTGAATGATATCTTGTGTTTGAACCGGCTACTTCCAGAATTGCTGTATAATTGTGAGGAGTTTTGATTATGAGGGTGAATGGTGGTGATTCTGGTTTTGATTTCGCTTTTGATTTTCTTTTGAGAGCCATGATTGTAGAGAAACCGTTTTGAAAATTTTTTAATTCAACACGGTGAAGTGAACCTCTGTTATGGATAAAACAGGGTTTTTATAGGGTTTTGAAAAGTGATGATGATGTGTTATCTGATGCAAAAAATTGACGAATAACGTCTGTCCACGTGTAACCTCTGTTTGAAAATGGAAGACAGTTTTTTGGACAAACACTATTTGAGAATAAGGGCAGTGGATGTGAACAGTGTTTTAACACTATCAGAGGATACACTTTGATAGTGGATAGACTTTTCTAAACGACCAGTGTTTTGGTGCTATCAGTGGTTTGAAACAGAACTTAAGGATTTATTGAAAAGTTCAATTTTAAACTATTTTTAAGGATGAAATTTTGATTTTCTGAAAACATTTTTATGCTATTTACACATGGATCACCAGAAAACTGTTTTTAATCCATGTTTAGCATTCCAATCCTAGACATCAAGCTTTCAAAAGTAGATGTATCCAATTCTTTTGTTAGAACATCTGCTAGTTGATCCTTAGTATAGACATGTTATAAAGAAATCAAACCTTTTTCATAGCAATCCCTCACAAAGTGATGTCTGATATCAATGTGTTTAGTTGTGGAGTGAGAGATAGGATTTTTGATGATATTTTCTGCTGCTTGACTGTCAATTTTGAGAGGAGTCTTTAAAGCAGTGATACCAAAATCCAAAAGTTGATTTTAAAGCCATAGGATTTGTGCAGTGCAACTTGCAGCAGCAATGTATTCTGCCTCAGCAGTGGATGTGGAAACTGCAACTTGCTTTTTACTTTGCCAAGACACTAATCACCTAGGAATTGGACACCTCCTAATGTGGACTTCTTTGTTGTCTTGCATCCAGCAAAATCACTATCTGAGTAACCTGAAAGCTCAATATTTCCATTAGCATGATACCAGATACCAAGTGTGGGAGCACCTTTTATGTACCTGAATATCCTTTTGATAGCAATAGGTGCTGGGATCTTGCACAAACACATTTTGCAAACATGATGTCTAGCCTGGAAGCAGTTAGGTACAATAAAGACCCAATCATACTTCTATAAAGTGTTTGATCAACCAAGTCATCTTTATCAACACTAATGACCAATTTTGAAGTTGTCATGGGTGTGCTACAAGGTTTACAATCATCGATATCAAACTTTTTAAGCAGTTCTTTGACATACTTATTTTGATGGATGAAAGTGCCATTGTGCATTTGTTTGACTTGTAAACCAAGGAAACATTGAAACTCACCCATTGCACTCATTTCAAACTCTGCTGCCATGAGTTTTCTGAACTCTTCACAGATGGCAGTGCATGTGGATCCAAAAATGATGTTATCCACATAAATTTGGACAAGCATCAAATCTTTTCCGTTCCATTTTAAAAACAAGGTTTTATCAATTTTGTGATATCTGTGGCAATCTGTAACAATGACAAACAAGTTATCAATGAATGAAATTTTATGTTTTATATGTGAATTTTGTTTATTTATTATGACAATTGCACACATTCGATTCTTGCACAATTTCGAACTTTTGAATCGCTTCTGTAAGCAAAACCGATAAACCGATACGCAAACGAAACCAATTTAACACAACGTATGTTCCGGAATAATGACACTAGCTAAACATACCTTAAATAACCTTTAAATGACATAGAAATAAGTTTTAAAGGGTTTGGTATGTCAAAAACAAGTTTATTCGATCACAAGGACTAATTACGACAAACTACGAAATTCTACCGATTCTCGCAGCGAAATTGTCACACCCTCAATTTTCCACTTGCGGAGTTTTACCGCGAGGCGTGTGAGCAAACCAGAATCTGAAACACTAGTACGTCGAACGACTCTACATGATTTGATAATACGTTTTCCAAAATCGTTCATTGTAGATTTTATATCAATTACCAATATTTAGCAGAGCATTAGTTTTAAAGTTTGAGCGGAAGCATAAATAAGTAGTGATGCGGGCGCCAACAAAAACGCCAAAACAAATGAAAAATCCCGAAACAATATTAATAAATAAGACTCGATAAATATGTCTTGTTCAATGCATGTACGTGCACCTAGAGCTCCTAGCGTCCTGAGAAACATGTAAAGAAACAAGTGTCAACATTAAAGATGAGTGAGTTCACAGGTTTTCATAAATTCGTTTGTTCGGTTATAGTTTGATTACTCCGTTATCCCCAACCCGGGATAACGTATCAGTTCCATTATTCCAATCCCGGAATAATAAGTTGTTGCTTCCAATATTCCCATCCCGGAATATTAAGTTGTTATTTCCATTATCCCCCAACCCGGGATAATAAGTTGATGTTTTCAATATTCCAAACCCGGAATATTAAGTTGATTCGTAATTAAGTTCAATGTTAATATATATAGGTAGCTAGTCTAAAGTCATGTCACGTAAGAGTTCGCGATCGAAGCTGACAGTTGTGCCTCCGTTTTGCCAGGCCTATCACATGACCATGGCGATGTTAGGCCAATTATTCATCCGTTGACCATACCCGGTCGGCTAGCGCGACTAGCTCGGATGGGGCTCGTCAGACCCAGTAGTACTACTTATAATTCCCCCGCTATTAAACCCAAATACTAACGATCCGAGGAGATTGTCGAGGACTTAAGTGATAAAGCTGCTTAGTGACCATAACATTACATTAACATTAACTTAGTTACCGTATAGTTATGTGACGTTAAATTCGTATAACGTAAAGAGATTGAGTTTGAGAGTGTATACATGTTTCTCCCCCTGTTGTTTAAAAACCGGATAAAGTTAGGGGCCGTGAACTCACCTTTATTTGCTCGGTTAGTGTAGCAAAGATGTTATAAGAGATGGGACCGCTAGTTGCGTCCTGACAAACCAATTACTTCCACGTCAGTGTGTGAACACACCAATACAAATTCTACACGTAATTTACTCACAAAGTGATACCCACCAACAACATATCTAACACTCAAACATGCATGCAAGTATTCTCATGTGATCATAGTAATCAAACAACTTATCATGAACATATTCCAAATCCATGCAACACTTTAATGCATAAAATCACAAGTTATCCATTTTCTGCTTAACACTCATTATTCAGCTGTTTTCTAGAATTTTTATAAAATAGTTCTAACATTCCAAAAATTCCCATATTTTTACAGTAGGTGACATTTATACCATAGAAATTTATATAATTTTTCCAAGTCCTAGATCTTTACCAATTAACCATAAATATTAATATGCTAGGCTGCAGTCAGATTTACCGCTTTCTGACTGCAGTTCACGGAAGAATTTATTTAAAAATCATTGATTATCCAATTAACAAAATTCCAGTTGGAGTTGCCCGGAAATTTCCATACCTAGTTGCTGTACAAAAATCATGACTCAACTCCCTACTGATTTTAAAATCTAGCTTGACAAACAACTAGCAAAATTTCAGAATTTTCACAGTTTTAGTTACTGAACTTATTTAGCCCTTTAAAAATATCAAATGACTTTAGAAAATTATGAATCCAGCGCCATTAGATTCCTTATTCAAATCTCTACGTTCTAGACATCAGAAAATCCGTTTTTCGACAACTAACGACCAAGTTACAGCCAGATGAAGTCGGCTGTAACTATTATTCAGCAGACTGTTTTCTGCATATGTTTATCCTGAACTCGTATAACCCGTTCATGGATTAACCTAGGCGATCTAGAACTGATTTCTAGTCATAGATTAATACTAATAACCTATCCATGCAAACCCTAGTTCTTACTTCTAGTTATTACAAACAAAACACAGCCTATATATATATTCAGCTTTCAAACTCATTCCAACTTTAAATCTAGTATCAATAATCCGAAACTATAAAATCATGCAAATCTGAGAACAGGAACAATCAAGACATATATACTCGAATATGATCTAGCAACATATGATAAATTCCAGATTTTTAATGATAATGTACACGAACCGTGAGTACTATACGAGATCGGTGTTCAAGGGTGCTCGCGGCCGAGAGATTGATGATGAAGGAGACTGTTTGTGATCGATGAACTGATCAACTGCTGATCTCGTGACTGAGGACTCAAGCTAAACTGTTTGTGATCGAGATGGAGTGTATCAAGACTGAATTGCCGATCAAGGGAACAAGAAAAGGGCTGTTTGCGGTTGAAGAAGATGAAGACTTCGGCTGCTGCTTGCTGCGACCGAGAGGATGGTGAGAGTAAGGCAGCCGACGGCTGTTTGCTTGTTAGGGTTTGTGTTTTTGTCATGACACATGCATGGTTTGTATTTACAGGCGCAAAAATGATAAGGTTTACGGTTCGGATAAGCATTGTGGCCGATGATACTTGGATTGCTTTGGTTTGGGTTTGGGCTTAATCTCGCGGCCAGAACTTGGGTTGGTTTGATCTTGTGGCCGAGTGGTTGGAGTTTAAAGCTTAGGCTTGATATCGGTTTGGGTTGCACACGGTTGGTTTGGTTTGGTTTGATCGGCCGAATAGTTTTAGGTTTGTTACGGGTTTGGGTTTGATCTTGGCCGAATTAGTTTTAGGTTTGTTACGGGTTTGGGTTTGATATTGGCCGAATTAGTTTTAGGTTTTGATCTCGCGGCCAAGATATGTTTGAGTCCTAACTTGATTAATTCCTAGAGTTACAATGAATCAAGGTTGGTTCGTGTCGTGGTTCGGTTCAGTTCGTGTACATATCTACCACACTTCTTTATAACTAAAACAATCACACCACACACATCACGTATTCGTTTAACTCGTACACGTTTAATACTTAGCATGTACGTTATTCGACAAGTGTCGCGTTTAAGTTATCCGAAAAACCCGGGATATCACATTATCCCCATGTTGAAAGAATTTTCGTCCCGAAAATTGAGTAAACGCGGTTTAGCATGTAGCGTACATGTTCAGAGTGCCACGCACAAAGAGTTAGTTCGTTTACGATGGTACGCAATGTTACAAGAAGTTCCCAAGTGTCATACACAAAGATTTCCAAGTGCCATGCACAAGAATTTAGTCAACAATAGTACACGAAAGTATGAGAAATTTCAGGTTGTCACATCATCCCCATGTTGAAAGAATTTTCGTCCCGAAAATTTAGTTACTGGTATCGTTAGTTTGCTGCTCAGTTGTGAAGAGGTGCGGGTATTTGCTTTTCATCTGGTCCTCTCTTTCCCACGTGAACTCCGGTCCACGCTTAGAGTCCCAACGAACTTTAACGATTGGAATCTTGCTGTGCCTTCGAGTCTTGATCTCACGATCCATGATCTCAATAGGCTTTTCCACGAAGTGTAGTTGTTCATCCACTTGGATCTCATCCAATGGAATAACTAAAGTTTCATCTGATAGACACTTCTTCAGATTTGACACGTGAAATACGTTGTGAACTCCACTGAGTTCGGCAGGAAGGTCTAATTGGTATGCTACGGGTCCGATACGTTTCAAGATTACAAACGGGCCTACGTACCGTGGGTTAAGTTTGCCCCGTTTTCCAAAGCGGATTACACCCTTCCAGGGTGACACCTTTAGTAGGACGCGGTCGCCCACTTGAAATTCGAGCGGTTTGCGTCATTGATCAGCGTAGCTTTTCTGTCGATCTCATGCCGCCGCCATGCGGTTTCTGATTTGTACAATCTTTTCAGTAGCCTCAAGTATTAACTCAGGGCCTGTGAGTTGACTGTCACCGACTTCTGCCCAGCAGACCGGTGATCTACATTTACGACCGTATAATGCCTCAAACGGTGCTGCCGAAATACTCGTATGATAGCTGTTGTTATATGAGAATTCTACTAGAGGCAGGTGGATTTCCCAACTATTTCCGAAGTCT
Source organism: Scalesia atractyloides (assembly GCA_947069175.1). Taxonomy (NCBI): domain Eukaryota; kingdom Viridiplantae; phylum Streptophyta; class Magnoliopsida; order Asterales; family Asteraceae; genus Scalesia; species Scalesia atractyloides. The sequence goes on along the minus strand of CAMTDV010000016.1, from coordinate 52,904,507 downwards.
ACTACGCATGCTCTAAGCATGTCTTCCAAGGTTTGTATGGTCCTTTCACTTTGACCATCAGTCTGAGGGTGATAAGCTGTGCTCATATCAAGGCGTGTTCCCAACGCTTTCTGGAGTGACTGCCAGAAGTTTGACGTGAAGCGAGCATCTCTGTCTGAGATGATGGACGTTGGCACTCCGTGCGAGAAACTACTTCCTTAATGTAGATGCGAGTCAACTTCTCCATCTTATCCGTTTCTTTAATAGCTAGTAAGTGTGCGGACTTAGTTAAACGATCCACGATCACCCAGATGGTATCGTAACCACCTCGCGGGAGTTTAGTGATGAAATCCATTGAGATCTGATCCCATTTCCACACTGGGATCTCAGGTTGTTGGAGTAGCCCCGATGGCTTTTGATACTCCACCTTGACTTTTGCACAAGTCAAACATTTACTAACGTAGGTGGCTATATCGGCTTTCATGTTGGGCCACCAATACGCAGCTTTAAGGTCTTGATACATCTTATCCGAACCCGGATGGACAAGTATCGAGATTTGTGAGCTTCGTCCATGACTAGCTCTCTGAGGTTTCCGTAGAGAGGTACCCATATGCGATTCATGAAATACCGGGCTCCATTGGGCTTTACTTCCCAATCGCGTTCCATTTTTCCCACTGATTCGGCTTTGATGTTTTCCCCCTTAGCTGCTTCTAACTGGGCGTCGCGTATTTGATCGGGTAGCCCCGAATGAATAGTGAGTTGTAGTGCTCGTACGCAACGAGGTTTCAAGTGTTCCTTCCTACTGAGGGCATCAGCTACCACGTTAGCTTTACCCGGGTGATACCGAATGGCACACTCATAATCGTTCAAGAGTTCGACCCAGCGACGCTGTCGCATGTTCAACTCTTTCTGATCAAAGATGTGTTGGAGGCTTTTGTGGTCAGTAAAGATCGTGCACTTTGTTCCATAGAGGTAGTGTCTCCAAATCTTAAGGGCAAACACTACTGCTCCCAATTCCAGGTCATGCGTCGTGTAGTTTTTCTCGTGAACCTTCAGCTGTCGCGACGCATACGCGATGACCTTATCGTGTTGCATGAGTACGCATCCCAATCCCTGAATGGAAGCATCACAATACACTACGAAGTCATCTGTCCCTTCCGGCAAGGACAGAATGGGTGCACTGCAAAGTTTCTGCTTCAACAATTGAAATGCTGCTTCTTGCTTGTCACCCCAAGCATACTTGATGCCTTTCTGGGTGAGGGTAGTAAGCGGTTGTGCGATCTTTGAAAATCCCTCGATGAAGCGTCTGTAGTAACCAGCCAATCCCAAAAATTGGCGGATCTCCGTCGGTGTCTTAGGTGCTTCCCAGTTTTTGATGGCTTCAATCTTGGCAGGGTCTACGTGGATACCCTTTTCATTCACGATATGCCCGAGAAACTGAACTTCCCGAATCCAGAAATCACATTTCGAAAGCTTGGCATATAGCTTTTCCTGTTGGAGTAATCCTAGTAGTAACCTTAGATGTTTCAGCATGTTCTTCTTCACTTTTGGAATAGATGAGTATGTCATCGATGAACACAATGACAAACTTGTCGAGGTATGGTTTACACACGCGGTTCATGAGGTCCATGAATACCGCAGGTGCGTTAGTGAGACCGAATGGCATGACTAAGAACTCGTAATGGCCATACCGAGTGCGAAATGCCGTCTTGGCGATATCCTCCTCCCTGACGCGTAGCTGGTGGTAACCAGACCGTAAATCAATCTTGGAGTAGTAGCTTGACCCTTGAAGTTGGTCGAAGAGATCGTCGATGCGAGGTAACGGGTATCGGTTTTTTGACTGTAACCTTGTTGAGTTCCCTATAGTCGATGCACATGCGGAAAGTCCCGTCCTTCTTCTTGACAAACAGGACTGGAGCTCCCCATGGCGAAACGCTTGGTCGGATAAATCCTTTTTCTAGCAGCTCTTGAAGTTGGGTAGACAGCTCCTGCAGCTCGGCTGGAGCTAGGCGGTATGGAGCCTTGGCGATAGGAGTTGCATTGCTTGCCAATTCGATTTCAAATTCCAATTGTCGATGTGGTGGTAGACCAGGTAGTTCTTCTGGGAATACATCGGAAAAATCACGGACGACAGGGATGTCTTCTATACGTTTCTCGTCCTTAGGCTGTTCGGTAATTAGTGCGAGTAAAGCGAAGGAATTCTTTTTCCGAAGATACTTCTGCGCTTGCATGTATGAGATGATGTTGGTGACGGCGCTTGCCTTATCGCCTTGTACTGTCAGGATTTCGTCGTTCGAGAGTGGAATACGGATAGATTTTTCGAAGCAGAGGACTTCAGCCCGGACGTCGGATAGCCAGTCCATTCCGACTACCACGTCAAAACTACCCAGGGTAGTTGTCATCAGATCAATGGTAAAAGTGTGGCCCGCGAGTTTGAGTTGACAGCCGGATACAATTTGGGTCACATCTACAGATTTACCATCGGCTAATTCTATAACATAAGGGGTCTCTAAGGGTTTAAGCGTGAGATTTAGGTTCTTCCTAAAAGACTCAGATATAAAACTCCTATCCGCACCCGTATCAAAAAGCACAGTAGCAAAATGTTCATTAAGGGGAAACTTACCGGTGACCACGTTCGTGTCGTTTCTGGCCTCTCCACGGCCCAATGTAAATGCGCGACCTTTAGCACCGCCGTTCCCATTGTTGTTGTTATTATTGTTGTTGTGGTTATTGTGATTGTGGTTGTTTCCACCATTATTGTTGTTGTTACGCAACTGTGGGCAGTCTCTTCGAAATGAGCAGTGCTACCACATTGATAGCATCCCCGGTTTATACCCTGCTGCTGACCCTGGGGCTGATTTTGATTTTGTCGGGACATGATTTCCCCACGACAATCCTTTGCCGCATGTCCTATCTTGCCACATCGTTGGCAACGATTTCCGGCACAAGGGTCGTTATGATGTAGATTACAGCGGTTGCACTGCGGCTTTCGACCTACATAGCCGCCTGAATTCTGGTTGTTGTTGTTGTTTTTTTGTTGTTGTTGGCGGGATGATTTTGATGACCCCGGTGGCTGTGGTAATGATTGAACCGTTTCTGGTTCCCTTGCTGTGGATGAGATGACGAAGACTGTCGAATAGTGGAGTCTCCAAACTTTCTTTTGTTATCTGGGGCAACTTCAGTGGTACCCCGTGCTGGCAGTTTCTTCTGTTCCACCGCTTTATCGGTGAGTTTGTGAGCCAATCGGATTGCTTGATGTTCTGTTACAGGGTTACTAGCCATTACCATGCCCTGAATTTCCGGAACCAGACCCCCGAGATAGAACTCGAGTCTTTTCTCCACCGTGTTGGCCAATTCGGGACACAGAAATACCAAGTCATGGTGTTTTGCGGTGTAAGCTTCAATTTCCGATCCCACCATCTTGTGGTTCCATAAAGCTTGCTCTAGCTTTGCACTCTGTCTCGTGGACAGTACTCCTCTTTAATTAGGGCCTTGAACTCAGCCCATGCCATTGCATTCGCAGCTATAAGTCCACTTGTTTGGACTTGGGCATTCCACCATGTTAGTGCCCCATCTTCCAGTGTTGAGGCTGCGTATTTGACCTTGTTTGCCTCTAGGCAGTTGCACATTTCAAAAACGGATTCTGATTTTTCGATCCAGCGGACCAATCCAATGGGTCCTTCCGCCCCCGAGAATTTGCTTGGCTTTGCGTCCAGGAACATCTTGTAGGGGTTAAAGCCCCCTCCTGCTGACAGAGAACAGGAAGTCAGCAAGGAATTTTACTAGCCTCACTATTAGATTTTCACGCGAAAATTTAATAATGGTTACCTGCCGGCTGGTTCTGAACACCCGCTAAAGCTGCGTTCACATGCTCCTGAATCATGGCAGCTAGTTCTTCGGGCGTCAAGTTAAGGTTTCCACGTCTTCCAGTCGCCATTTAGATCTTCGAAACACAACACAAGCACACCCCGATAAGTCTATATATCCAATATAGTTATCCTACTTCGTACTTTAATAATTAGTAAGTTATGTCAACTCAATATGTTAAATAATCAAAAGAAATACTTGATTAACTGAAATTTCAACGTCTTACAAAAGTGCAAATCACACATAGAATTCACTATAAAGTCTCAAGTTTAAACACAAGTGGGAAAATAAATAAACTGAAGGAAAACAAATAATATAAACGAGACGTGTCAGTCGTCTACGTCTCCATTCCCCAAGTCACTGTCGTTGCCGTCATCCTGTGCGGCATTTCCAGCTTCTTCAGCTGGGTCCTCCTCCGGATCCTCTTCAGGATCCTCCTCTGGATCCTCTTCTGGATCCTCCTCTACCGGCACTGGAGAGGCCGGTGCTGGTGCAAGTGCTTGATTTTGCAGTTCCTGAATGTTCCAACTATTTTCCAGGACTCTGTCCTCTAGCCAGTCGGCTCTTATCTGCTCAGCACGCAGATCTCTGGCTATGGTGTTACGAGCTATCTTGCTCGTACGATGCTCTTCCTCGAGTGAGTCGGTCTTTCCGGTAAGGTGTCGGATCATCCATCCTTGTGCCAGGATGGTTTCCTGCATTCTTTCTAGCTGTTTTTGTTGTGTATGCACCAGGATTCTAAGCATGTCAATTCCTATTTCTACAGGATTAACCGGTTCAACCGGTACAGCAATAGTTGGGCGTAGCGATGACTCCTCCCCCAGAGCGAGCCTCTTCCTCGCTGCTGAGCGTGTCTCCACGCCATAAGGTGGTATGGGTTCCACCATTGGTGCCTTTCCTGGTGCCCTTGGTGGCGTAAGTCTGTCGGACGAGGATGACGATGAGGATGATGACATTGCCTGTTAGGTCGTGTAGTTAGTTACGAGTTGTTTTCATTTCTTATTATGAAGGTATAATCTACCAAACACGGTTGTGGCATGTTGCATAACAAGATATAATAATTCGGTGCCAAACTAAGTCTAGTGTCGTGATATCAGCTATAGTTTAGGTCTACTTCTAATGCAAACCTGGTTCTCTATAGCCAGTGGCTCTGATACCAATCTGTCACACCCTCAATTTTCCACTTGCGGAGTTTTACCGCGAGGCGTGTGAACAAACCAGAATCTGAAACACTAGTACGTCGAACGACTCTACATGATTTGATAATACGTTTTCCAAAATCGTTCATTGTAGATTTTATATCAATTACCAATATTTAGCAGAGCATTAGTTTTAAAGTTTGAGCGGAAGCATAAATAAGTAGGGATGCGGGCGCCAACACAAACGCCAAAACAAATGAAAAATCCCAAAACAATATTAATAAATAAGACTCGATAAAGATGTCTTGTTCAATGCATGTACGTGCACCTAGAGCTCCTAGCGTCCTGAGAAACATGTAAAGAAACAAGTGTCAACATTAAAGATGAGTGAGTTCACAGGTTTTCATAAATTCGTTTGTTCGGTTATAGTTTGATTACTCCGTTATCCCCAACCCGGGATAACGTATCAGTTCCATTATTCCAATCCCGGAATAATAAGTTGTTGCCTCAAATATTCCCATCCCGGAATATTAAGTTGTTATTTCCATTATCCCCCAACCCGGGATAATAAGTTGATGTTTCCAATATTCCAAACCCGGAATATTAAGTTGATTCGTAATTAAGTTCAATGTTAATATATATAGGTAGCTAGCCTAAAGTCATGTCACGTAAGAGTTCGCGATCGAAGCTGACAGTTGTGCCTCCGTTTTGCCAGGCCTATCACATGACCATGGCGATGTTAGGCCAATTATTCATCCGTTGACCATACCCGGTCGGCTAGCGCGACTAGCTCGGATGGGGCTCGTCAGACCCAGTAGTAGTACTTATAATTCCCCGCTATTAAACCCAAATACTAATGATCCGAGGAGATTGTCGAGGACTTAAGTGATAAAGCTGCTTAGTGACCATAACATTACATTAACATTAACTTAGTTACCGTATAGTTATGTGACGTTAAATTCGTATAACGTAAAGAGATTGAGTTTGAGAGTGTATACATGTTTCTCCCCCTGTTGTTTAAAAACCGGATAAAGTTAGGGGCCGTGAACTCACCTTTATTTGCTCGGTTAGTGTAGCAAAGATGTAATAAGAGATGGGACCGCTAGTTGCGTCCTGACAAACCAATTACTTCCACGTTAGTGTGTGAACACACCAATACAAATTCTACACGTAATTTACTCACAAAGTGATACACACCAACAACATATCTAACACTCAAACATGCATGCAAGTATTCTCATGTGATCATAGTAATCAAACAACTTATCATGAACATATTCCAAATCCATGCAACACTTTAATGCATAAAATCACAAGTTATCCATTTTCTGCTTAACACTCATTATTCAGCTGTTTTCTAGAATTTTTATAAAATAGTTCTAACATTCCAAAAATTCCCATATTTTTACAGTAGGTGACATTTATACCATAGAAATTTATATAATTTTTCCAAGTCCTAGATCTTTACCAATTAACCATAAATATTAATATGCTAGGCTGCAGTCAGATTTACCGCTTTCTGACTGCAGTTCACGGAAGAATTTATTTAAAAATCACTGATTGTCCAATTAACAAAATTCCAGTTGGAGTTGCCTGGAAATTTCCATACCTAGTTGCTGTACAAAAATCATGACTCAACTCCCTACTGATTTTAAAATCTAGCTTGACAAACAACTAGCAAAATTTCAGAATTTTCACAGTTTTAGTTACTGAACTTATTTAGCCCTTTAAAAATATCAAATGACTTCAGAAAATTATGAATCCAGCGCCATTAGATTCTTTATTCAAATCTCTACGTTCTAGACATCAGAAAATCCGTTTTTCAACAACTAACGACCAAGTTACAGCCAGATGAAGTCGGCTGTAACTATTATTCAGCAGACTGTTTTCTGCATATGTTTATCCTGAACTCGTATAACCCGTTCATGCGATTAACCTAGGCGATCTAGAACTGATTTCTAGTCATAGATTAATACTAATAACCTATCCATGCAAACCCTAGTTCTTACTTCTAGTTATTACAAACAAAACACAGCCTATATATATATTCAGCTTTCAAACTCATTCCAACTTGAAATCTAGTATCAATAATCCGAAACTATAAAATCATGCAAATCTGAGAACAGCAACAATCAAGACATATATACTCGAATATGATCTAGCAACATATGATAAATTCCAGATTTTTAAAGATAATGTACACGAACCGTGAGTACTATACGAGATCGGTGTTCAAGGGTGCTCGCAGCCGAGAGATTGATGATGAAGGAGACTGTTTGTGATCGATGAACTGATCAACTGCTGATCTCGTGACTGAGGACTCAAGCTAAACTGTTTGTGATCGAGATGGAGTGTATCAAGACTGAATTGCCGATCAAGGGAACAAGGAAAGGGCTGTTTGCGGTTGAAGAAGATGAAGACTTCGGCTGCTGCTTGCTGCGACCGAGAGGATGGTGAGAGTAAGGCAGCCGACGGCTGTTTGCTTGTTAGGGTTTGTGTTTTTGTCAATGACACATGCATGGTTTGTATTTACAGGCGCAAAAATGATAAGGTTTACGGTTCGGATAAGCATTGTGGCCGATGATACTTGGATTGCTTTGGTTTGGGTTTGGGCTTGATCTCGCGGCCAGAACTTGGGTTGGTTTGATCTTGTGGCCGAGTGGTTGGAGTTTAAAGCTTAGGCTTGATATCGGTTTGGGTTGCACACGGGTTGGTTTGGTTTGGTTTGATCGGCCGAATAGTTTTAGGTTTGTTACGGGTTTGGGTTTGATCTTGGCCGAATTAGTTTTAGGTTTGTTACGGGTTTGGGTTTGATCTTGGCCGAATTAGTTTTAGGTTTTGATCTCTCGGCCAAGACATGTTTGAGTCCTAACTTGATTAATTCCTAGAGTTACAATGAATCAAGGTTGGTTCGTGTCGTGGTTCGGTTCAGTTCGTGTACATATCTACCACACTTCTATATAACTAAAACAATCACACCACACACATCACGTATTCGTTTAACTCGTACACGTTTAATACTTAGCATATACGTTATTCGACAAGTGTCGCGTTTAAGTTATCCGAAAAATCTGGGATATCACAGAAATACACTCCGGAACAAGAACACAAGCCTAACATACCTTAAAATATCCTTTACATAACTTAGAAATAAGTTTTGAAGGCTTCGGCATGGCAAAATCACACTTTTGTGACTTCAGGGGCTATTTTGCAAATTTCGTGAAACTATGCCGTTTTGCATAAATCGCCATCCGGAACATGTACGGTCATCCAAAAATTTTTGTAATCATTAAAATATCATACTTTAGTGATTGGGAAGTGAAAAATCCGTTCGTTACGCATTTATGGTCACGCACGTGTGCGTTACGATTTTCGTCGTAATTAACCGAAAACCGCAACCGTACGACCAAATGAACCGACCTCTGGAACATTTTTGAACATTTTTCAACTTCTCTTTACTTATTCTACCTTATGGAGCGTGAAAATCAAGTTAACGGGTGTTAGAAGTGCCAAAACGCGACAAAACGTGTGTAGGGGCCTGTTCTGCCAATTTTGAAACTTGGGGACCAGCTGAGGGCCATACGAACCACATGGAGAACCCCATACGGTCCGTATGGGGTGCCCAGATCACCAAAAACGTGGTAACAGCCTGTTTACTCATCCATTGACTAATGATCCGACTTTGCCACCCTTGCATCTGCATTTGACACATATGGGACCCTAATGTAACTTGTGGGTGAGTCGTGGGACACTTGTTAATCATCTATTATATCAATAAAACTATAAATACCTTGGTGTTCTTCACATTTGAACTTTTGCAACCCTTGTTCTTGCTCCAATCTGCTTCAGATCCGAATCTTTCAACCATCTTAGAACTTCCTCAGTGTTCTTGATCATTCCTTGGGTGTTGTAAGTATTTCAATCATGTTTTGATTCAATTCTTGTAGTTTAATTGGATTAAAAGTTACAAAGTTTGACTATTGTTTGACTTCCAGAATTGATCATGAATTGATCAATTTAAAATCCTATTGAACCTTGTATTATGATGGTAATCAAGATGGTTATGATTCCTATTGATCATACCTACTAATTTCTATCATTTCAAGTCTCTATGACAAGTCAAAGTTTCGGTCAAAATGCGATTCATGTCTAATTTCGGTGTCAAACAGTTTGTTTTGGTACCAAAACTCTTTTATAAACTTAATTAGACATGTCAAAACATGTCTAAATTGTCACTCTTAATTTAGTGCTTGTTTAGAGTCGTAAGTTGAACGGTTTGACCACCGCTTTGACTTTCGTATCTGACCCGTTTTGTGGATCTTCGGACCCGACCAAATACAAATTTATGACCATATTTATAAAGGGAATAACTCTCTGAGGTTATACCTTATGGTCATGTCAATTGGTTAGTGTTATGATGATTAGTTGATATAATCTTCAATAAAGACCAAAATGCCCTTTTCGCAAATAAATCAACTTTAATTATATGGAACATAAAATTTGACAAGCATTAAAGACTGATCATAACACCTATCTAACCATCTGAATGCATAGTTATGCAAATGACGCGTTAAAGTGGCTTAAACTACCTTAACGGGTCATAACGGGTCAAAAGCACTTAAAAATCTTTCCAACTCAGAATGATAAGTTTATTAAACCATGTCATATGAATCCTAATACTCATTTGGTTTATAAGGTACCATTCTATCCAAATCCTTCGATTTAAAGTTTCGATATATACATTGTTATCCACTTATAGGACTCGCTTGAATTCTCGGATCTTTAAGCTTTGGATTTTCTTTTAATCCAAGATTTACCTTGCTATCACAAGTGAGTACATAGTTCCCCTATTTTATGTTTTACAATTGTTTGGGGTGATTCATATGTGCAAGTTATTTTCAAGCTTTCAAATTACTAATGCTATGGTTTATATTTAACACGACGATTTCAATAATGTGAACGAACTTGTTGGTGTGTTATATTCATAACAAGAATGACATTCATTATGTCGCACCCTCAATTTCCACTTGCGGAGTTTTACCGCGAGGCGTGTGAACAAACCAGAATCTGAGACACTAGTAACGTCGAACGACTCTATATGATTCATTAATACGTTTTCCAAAATCATTTGTTTAACCATTCCTAGTTAATTTTAGATTGTCTTAGTTTGGTTTCAATGTTTAGCAGAAGCATTAGTTTTAAAGTTGAGCGGAAGCATTAAAGTAAAGTAAAGGAACGGGCGCCAACACAAACGCCAAAACTAAAGAAAAACCCAAAACAATGTTTGTAAATGAGACTCGATAAAAAGATGTCTTGATCAATGCAAGTGAGTGCACCTAGAGCTCCTAGCGTCCTGAGAAACATGTAAAGAAACAAGTGTCAACATTAAAGAAGAGTGAGTTCACAGGTTTTCATAAATTCGTTTGTTCGGTTATAAGTTTGTTTCCCCCGTTATCCCTAACTTAGGATAACGATTTAGTTCCATTATTCCCAACCCGGAATAATACTGATAGTCCCATTATTCCTTACCCGGAATAATAATGAGGTTCCATTATTCCTAACCGGAATAATAACGTTGTTGGTTCCATTATCCCTAACCCGGGATAATATTGTGGATTCGTAATTAAGTTCAATGTTAACATGTAGGTAGCTAGCCTAAATTTATGTCACGTAAGTGTTCGCGATCGAAGCTGACTGTTGTGCCTCCGTGTTGCCAGGCCTATCACTGACCATGGCGAAGTTAGGCCAAATTATTCATCCGTTGACCATACCCGGTCGGCTAGCGCGACTAGCTCGGATGGGGCTTGTCGGGCCCAGTAGTACTACTTATAATTTCCCCGCTATCTAACCCAATACTAACGATCCGAGAGATTGTCGAGGACTTGTGTGATATAGCTGCTTAGTGACCATAACGTACATTAACATTAACTTAGTTACCGAATAGTTTAATGACGTTAATTTCGTATAACGTAAAGAGATAGAGTTGTAGAGTGTATACATGTTTCTCCCCCTGTTGTTTAAAACCGGATAAAATTAGGGGCCGTGAACTCACCTTTAGTTGCTCGGTTAGTGTAACACAGAAGTTGCAAATGATGGGACCGTTAGTTGCGTCCTAACAAGTCAATTGATTTAAAGTTAGTGTGTGAACACACCAATACAAACCCTACACATAACTAACACACAATGCGGTACACACAATAACAAATCCTAACACTCAATCATGCATGCAAGTATCATCATACCAACATAGTGATCAAAACAATTTATCATGAACACAATCCAATCCATACAACACTTTGGTACACACATTCGCAAGTTATCAAGTTTCAGCTTGTATACTCATAATTAGGCTGTTTTCGATGACTTTTATAAAATAGTTCCAACATTCCAAAAATTCCAATTATTTTACAGAAGGTGTCAACTATACTGTAGAATTTTATATAAATTTTTCAAGTCCTAACGTTTTACCAATTATTCACAAATATTAATATACTAGGCTGCAGTCATATTCGTCGCTTTCTGACTGTAGTCCACGGAAGAATTTATTAAAAATCACCGTTCGTCCAATTAACAAAATTCCAGTGAGAGTTTCCCGGAAATTTCCATATCTAGTTGCTGTACAAATTTCGTGATTCGACTCTCTACAGATTATTAGATCCGACTCGATAAACAACTAACAATTTTTCAGAATTTTCACAGCTTCAGTTACTGAACTTAATTGGCCACTTAAAAATACCAAACGACCTCAGAAAAATATGAATCCAGCGCCATTAGAAGCGTTTTTCAAAACTCTACGTTTTAGACTTCAGAAAATCTGTTTTTTGATAAATAATAACCAAGTTACAGCCAGTTGAAGTTGGCTGTAAACACCATTCAGCATTCTGATTTCAGCATTTTATCGCAATCTAATCCGTTTAAACAATCGATACGTTAAATATAAGCGATCAAGAACAGAATTTCCAATCATATATCATCATATATATCATACCCATGCAAACCCTAATCATAACATATAGTTTTTATCAAACAAAACGCAGCCTAACGTTTCTTAATTCCGCTAATCATCATACTTGCAAACTAGCATAATTAATCGATTAACATCATAACACTTTCTACCATTACATACACACATGATCCATAGTTCATAAACCCTAGTATGATTAGCGAAATAACATAAAACTCTAACCTTAACAATAAGATCAATGAGCCGAGAACTAGATGGGACCGATTCGGATGTTGGCGAGACTTGCGATCGAGAGGGAGAGTGGGAAAGCGGCTGTTTGCGACCGAGATGATGAATGGAAGGCTGCCGTCGGCTGTTTCACAACTAGGGTTTGTGTGTTTTGTTTGTGAAGCAATGCACATGCATGTATGTGTATATATAGCGCAAGAGGTGAAGGGAAAAGGGAAGGGTTTACGGTTTGGGGTGCTCGCGGCCGCAAGGGGGTTCGGGTGGGTCGGTTTGGGTCTACAACTTGGTCCTCAAGTTTCGATTAACTACTTGAGTCGCAAAGAAGTGAGGTCTATTCGTTTCGCGGCTCGGTTCGATTCATTTATCTATTATCTACATTTTACAACTAAAACAAATCACGAAATCGGAACATCATATAATAACTCACCAACTTATAAACGTTTAATACGTAACACGTAATTCATTTGACAAGTACACGAAATTATCGTAATTATTTCGAGCGTGCAATTTAATTCTCCGAATCAATTTAACGTAGGAATGAATAACCGTGAAGTAGTGCGTTTAAGATATCTGAAAAACCGGGATGTCACATTATCCCCATGTTGAAAGAATTTTCGTCCCGAAAATTGAGTAAACGCAGTTTAGAATGCAGCGTACATGTTTAGAGTGCCACGCACAAAGATTTAGTTCGTTAACAATGGTATGCGAAATTACAAGAAATTCCCAGGTTGTCACATCATCCCCATGTTAAAGAATTTTCATCCCGAAAATTTAGTTGGTAGCATCGTTAACTTGTTGTTCATTGCAAAAAGGGCTGGGTATTTGCTTTTCATTTGGTCCTCTCTTTCCCACGTGAACTCCGGTCCACGCTTAGAGTCCCAACGAACCTTAACAATCGGAATCTTGCTGTGCCTTCGAGTCTTATCTCACGATCCATGATCTCGATAGGTTGTTCCACAAAGTGCAGTTGTTCATCCACTTGAATCTCATCCAATGGAATGACTAGGGTTTCATCTGATAGACACTTCTTCAGATTTGACACATGAAACACGTTGTGAACTCCACTGAGTTCGGCAGGAAGGTCTAATTGATAAGCTACGGGTCCGATACGTTTCAAGATCACAAACGGGCCTACGTACCATGGGTTTAGTTTGCCTCGTTTTCCAAAGCGGATTACACCCTTCCAGGGTGACACCTTCAGTAGGACGCGGTCGCCTACTTGAAATTCGAGCGGTTTGCGTCGTTGATCAGCGTAGCTTTTCTGTCGATCTCGTGCCGCCGCCATGCGGTTTCTGATTTGTACAATCTTTTCAGTAGCCTCAAGTATCAACTCAGGGCCTGTGAGTTGACTGTCACCGACTTCTGCCCAACAGACCGGTTATCTACATTTACGACCGTATAATGCCTCAAACGGTGCTGCCGATATACTCGTATGGTAACTGTTGTTATACGAGAATTCCACTAAAGGCAGGTGGATTTGCCAACTATTCCCGAAGTCTACTACGCATGCCCTAAGCATGTCTTCCAAGGTTTGTATGGTCCTTTCGCTTTGACCATCAGTCTGAGGGTGATAAGCTGTGCTCATATCTAAGCGTGTTCCCAACGCTTTCTGAAGTGACTGCCAAAAGTTGGACGTGAAGCGGGCATCTCTGTCTGATATGATGGACGTTGGCACTCCGTGCCGAGAAACTACTTCCTTGATGTAGATGCGAGTCAACTTCTCCATCTTATCTGTTTCTTTAATAGCTAGGAAGTGTGCAGACTTAGTTAAACGATCCACAATCACCCAGATGGTATCGCAACCACCCAAAGTTCGTGGGAGTTTAGTGATGAAGTCCATCGAGATCTGATCCCATTTCCACACTGGGATCTTAGGTTGTTGAAGTAACCCCGATAGTTTCTGATACTCTACCTTGACTTTTGCACAAGTCAAACACTTGCTCACGTAGGTGTCTATATCAGCTTTCATGTTAGGCCACCAATACACAGCTTTAAGGTCTTGATACATCTTATCCGAACCAGGATGGACAGAGTATCGAGATTTGTGAGCTTCGTCATGACTAGCTTTCTAAGGTCTCCGTAGAGAGGTACCCATATACGATTCATGAAATACCGGGCTCCATTGGGTTTTACTTCCCAATTGCGTTCCATCTTTCCCACCGATTCGGCATTGATGTTTTCTTCCTTAACTGCTTCTAGCTGCGCGTCGCGTATCTGTTCGGGTAACCCCAAATGAATGGTGAGCTGTAATGCTCGTACCCGACGAGGTTTCAAGTGTTCCTTCCTACTGAGGGCATCAGCTACCACGTTAGCTTTACCCGGGTGGTATCGAATGGCACACTCATAATCGTTTAAGAGTTCGACCCAGCGACGCTGTCGCATGTTCAACTCCTTCTGGTCAAAGATGTGTTGGAGGCTCTTGTGATCTGTATAGATTGTGCACTTCGTTCCATATAGGTTGTGTCTCCAAATCTTAAGTTCAAACACCACTGCTCCCAATTCAAGGTCATGTGTTGTGTAGTTTTTCTCGTGAACCTTCAATTGTCGGGACGCATACGCGATGACCTTATCGCGTTGCATGAGTACGCATCCCAAACCCTGAATGGAAGCATCACAATATACTACAAAATCATCTGTCCCTTCCGGCAAGGACAGAATGGGTGCACTGCAAAGTTTCTGTTTCAGCAATTGAAATGCCCCTTCCTGCTTGTCACCCCAAGCATACTTGATGCCTTTCTGGGTGAGGGTGGTAAGTGGTTGCGCGATCTTTGAAAATCCCTCGCTGAAACGTCTGTAGTAACCAGCCAAACCCAAAAATTGGCGGATCTCCGTCGGTGTCTTGGGTGCTTCCCAGTTTTTGATAGCTTCAATCTTGGCGGGGTCGACGTGGATACCCTTTCCATTTACGATGTGCCCGAGGAACTGAACTTCCCGAATCCAGAAATCACACTTTGAAAGCTTGGCATATAGTTTCTCCTGTTGAAGTAATCCCAGCAGTAATCGTAGATGTTCAGCATGTTCTTCTTCACCTTTAGAGTAGATGAGTATGTCATCGATGAACACAATGACAAACTTGTCGAGATACGGTTTACACACGCGGTTCATGAGATCCATGAACACTGCGGGTGCGTTGGTGAGACCGAAGGGCATGACCAGGAACTCATAATGGCCATACCGAGTACGAAATGCCGTCTTAGCGATATCCTCCTCCCTGA
Organism: Scalesia atractyloides; assembly: GCA_947069175.1. Taxonomy (NCBI): domain Eukaryota; kingdom Viridiplantae; phylum Streptophyta; class Magnoliopsida; order Asterales; family Asteraceae; genus Scalesia; species Scalesia atractyloides. Next base: position 52,889,115 of record CAMTDV010000016.1, on the reverse strand, counting down.
CGCGTAACTGGTGATAACCGGACCGTAGATCAATCTTGGAGTAGTAGTTTGACCCTTGAAGTTGGTCGAAGAGATCGTCGATGCGAGGTAATGGGTATCGGTTCTTGACAGTAACCTTATTGAGTTCCCTGTAGTCGATGCACATGCGGAAGGTCCCTTCCTTCTTCTTGACAAAAAGGACTGGAGCTCCCCATGGCGAAGTGCTAGGTCGGATAAATCCTTTTTCTAACAGTTCCTGAAGTTGGGTAGACAGCTCTTGCAACTCGGCTGGAGCTAGACGGTATGGGGCCTTGGCGATGGGAGTTGCATGGTTCGCCAATTCAATTTCAAACTCCAATTGTCGATGTGGTGGAGGTAACTCCTCTGGGAATACATCAGAAAAATCACGGACGACGGGGATGTCTTCTATACGTTTCTTGTCCTTAGGCTGTTCGGTAACCAGTGCGAGTAAAGCGAAAGAGTTCTTCCTCCGAAGATACTTCTGCGCTTGCATGTAAGAGATGATGTTTGTGACGGCGCCAGCCTTCTCGCCTTGCACCGTCAAGATTTCATCGTCAGAGAGCGGAATACGGATAGATTTTTCGAAGCAGAGAACTTCGGCTCGGACGTCGGATAGCCAGTCCATTCCGACTACCACGTCAAAACTACCCAGGGTAGTTGTCATCAGATCAATGGTAAAGGTGTGACCCACGAGTTTGAGTTGACAGCCGGACACTATATGGGTCACATCCACAGATTTACCATCGGCTAGTTCTTTGACATAAGGGGTCTCTAGAGGTTTGGGCGTGAGATTTAAGTTCTTCCTAAAAGACTCAGATATAAAACTCCTATCCGCACCCGTATCAAAAAGCACAGTAGCAAAATGTTCATTAAGGGGAAACTTACCGGTGACCACGTTCGAGTCGTTTCTGGCCTCTCCGCGGCCCAGCGTAAATGCGCGACCTTTGGCACCTCCTGTGCCACCATTTCCATTATTGTTGTTGTTATTGTTGTTGTTATGGTTATTGTGGTTGTGGTGGTTCCCACCATTGTTGTTGTTACGAAGCTGTTGGCAGTCTCTTTTGAAGTGGGCAGTGCTACCACACTGATAGCATCCCCGGTTAACACCCTGCTGCTGACCCTGGGGTTGATTTTGGTTTTGTCGGGACATGATTTCCCCGCGACAATCCTTTGCCGCATGTCCCACCTTGCCACATCGTTGGCAGCGATTCCCGGCACAAGGGCCGTGATGATGAAGATTACAGTGGTTGCACTGCGACTTCCGACCTACATAGCCGCTTGTGTTCTGGTTGTTGTTGGCGGGATGATTGTTGTGACCCCGGTGGCTGTTGAAACTGTTGAACCGTTTTGCGTTCCCCTGTTGTGGCTGGGATGACGAAGGCTGTCGAGCAGACGAGTCTTCAAACTTTCTTTTATTATCAGGAGCAACTTCAGTCGTACCCCGAGTTGGTAACTTCTTTTGTTCCACCGCCTTATCGGTGAGTTTGTGCGCCAACCTGATTGCTTGATGCTCAGTTGTAGGGTTACTAGCCATTTCCTGTGCCACCATTTCCATTATTGTTGTTGTTATTGTTGTTGTTATGGTTATTGTGGTTGTGGTGGTTCCCACCATTGTTGTTGTTACGAAGCTGTTGGCAGTCTCTTTTGAAGTGGGCAGTGCTACCACACTGATAGCATCCCCGGTTAACACCCTGCTGCTGACCCTGGGGTTGATTTTGGTTTTGTCGGGACATGATTTCCCCGCGAAAATCCTTTGCCGCATGTCCCACCTTGCCACATCGTTGGCAGCGATTCCCAGCACAAGGGCCGTGATGATGAAGATTACAGTGGTTGCACTGCGACTTCCGACCTACATAGCCGCTTGTGTTCTGGTTGTTGTTGGCGGGATGATTGTTGTGACCCCGGTGGCTGTTGAAACTGTTGAACCGTTTTGCGTTCCCCTGTTGTGGCTGGGATGACGAAGGCTGTCGAGCAGACGAGTCTTCAAACTTTCTTTTATTATCAGGAGCAACTTCAGTCGTACCCCGAGTTGGTAACTTCTTTTGTTCCACCGCCTTATCGGTGAGTTTGTGCGCCAACCTGATTGCTTGATGCTCAGTTGTAGGGTTACTAGCCATTACCATACCCTGAATCTCAGGGACCAGACCCCCAAGGTAGAACTTGAGTCGTTTCTCCACAGTGTTGGCCAGATCGGGACATAGAAATACCAAGTCGTGATGTTTTGCTGTGTATGCTTCGATTTCAGATCCCACCATCTTGTGGTTCCATAATGTTTGCTCCAACTGTTGAACTCTGTCTCGCGGACAGTACTCTTCTTTGATTAGGGCCTTAAACTCGGCCCAGGCCATTGCATTTGCAGCAATAAGTCCACGCGTTTGGACTTGTGCATTCCACCAAGTTAGTGCCCCATCCTCCAATGTTGAGGCAGCATACTTGACCTTGTTGGCCTCCAGACAATTGTACATTTCGAACACTGATTCGGACTTTTCGATCCAGCGGACCAGTCCTATGGGTCCTTCTGCCCCCGTGAATTTGCTTGGCTTCGCGTCGAGAAACATCTTGTAGGGGTTATGACCCCCTCCTGCTGACAGAGGACAGGTAGTCAGCGAGGAATTTTTACTAGCCCAACTATTAGATTTTCCCATGAAAATTTAATAATGGTTACCTGCCGGTTGGTTCTGAACACCCGCTAGAGCTGCATTCACGTGCTCTTGGATCATTGCAGCTAATTCTTCGGGCGTCATGTTAAGGTTTCCGCGACGTCCAGTTGCCATTTAGATCTTCGTAAGACAACATAAATACACACCGATAAGTCTATATATCCAATATAGTTATCCTATTCCATACTTAATAATTCCTCAGATTATGTCAACCCAAATAATTTAAACAGTCAAAAGAAATATTCAATTAAATAAAGTTTCAACGTCTTACAAAGTGCCAACCAAACATATCAGTTTACTATAAAGTCTCAAGTTTAAACATAAGTAGGAAAATAAATAGACTGAAGGAAAGTAAATAAAATAAGCGAGACGTGTCAGTCTTCTACGTCTCCATCCCCCAAATCACTATCGTTACCGTCATCCTCCACGGCGTTTCCAGCTTCTACAGCTGGGTCTTCCTCCAGATCCTCCTCTGGGTCCTCCTCTGGATCCTCCTCTGGATCCTCTTCTGGATCCTCCTCTGGATCCTCTTCCGGATCCTCCTCTGGATCCTCTTCCGGATCCTCCTCTACCGGCACTGGAGGGGCCGGTGCTGGTGAGGGTACTGGTGCAGGTGCCTGATTCTGTTCTAGTTCTTGAATTCTCCAGCTAGATTCAAGGACTCTGTCTTCGAGCCAGTCAGCCCTTATCTGCTCAGCACGAAGATCTCTAGCTAAAGTGTTACGAGCTATCTTACTCGTATGTTGCTCTTCCTCGAGTGATCCAGTCTTACCTGTTAATTGTCGTATCATCCATCCCTGTGCTAGGATGGTTTCATGCATTCTTTCTAATTGTTCTTGTTGTTTCCTTATCATATCTCTAAGTAGGTCGTTCCCTACTTCTAACGAGTTAACCGGTTCGACCGGCATAGCGATGGTCGGGTGTGAGGACGACTCCTCCCCTAGAGCGAGCCTTTTTCTCGCAGCTGAGCGTGTCTCCACGCCATGAGGTGGTGAGGGTTCCACCATAGGTGCCTTTCCCGATGCCCGTGGTTGCGAAAGTTTGTCGGATGATGATGATGATGATGACATTGCCTGTTAGGTTGTGTAGTTAGTTACGAGTTGCATTCATTTCTTATTATGCATTCATATTCTACATAACACAGTTGTGGTACATCACATAACAAGATATAACAGTTCGGTGCCAAACTACGTCTAGTGTCGTGTAATCAGCTATAGTTTAGGTCTACTTTTAATGCAAACCTGGTTCTCTATAGCTAGAGGCTCTGATACCAATCTGTCACACCCTCAATTTCCACTTGCGGAGTTTTACCGCGAGGCGTGTGAACAAACCAGAATCTGAGACACTAGTAACGTCGAATGACTCTATATGATTCATTAATACGTTTTCCAAAATCATTTGTTTAACCATTCATAGTTAATTTTAGATTGTCTTAGTTTGGTTTCAATGTTTAGCAGAAGCATTAGTTTTTAAAGTTGAGCGGAAGCATTAAAGTAAAGTAAAGGAACGGGCGCCAACACAAAAGCCAAAACTAAAGAAAAACCCAAAACAATGTTTGTAAATGAGAATCGATAAAAAGATGTCTTGATCAATGCAAGTGAGTGCACCTAGAGCTCCTAGCGTCCTGAGAAACATGTAAAGAAACAAGTGTCAACATTAAAGAAGAGTGAGTTCATAGGTTTTCATAAATTCGTTTGTTCGGTTATAAGTTTGTTTCCCCCGTTATCCCTAACTCGGGATAACGATTTAGTTCCATTATTCCCAACCCGGAATAATACTGATAGTCCCATTATTCCTTACCCGGAATAATAATGAGGTTCCATTATTCCTAACCCGGAATAATAACGTTGTTGGTTCCATTATCCCTAACCCGGGATAATATTGTTGATTCGTAATTAAGTTCAATGTTAACATGTAGGTAGCTAGCCTAAATTTATGTCACGTAAGTGTTCGCGATCGAAGCTGACTGTTGTGCCTCCGTGTTGCCAGGCCTATCACTGACCATGGCGAAGTTAGGCCAAATTATTCATCCGTTGACCATACCCGGTCGGCTAGCGCGACTAGCTCGGATGGGGCTTGTCGGGCCCAGTAGTACTACTTATAATTTCCCCGCTATCTAACCCAATACTAACGATCCGAGAGATTGTCGAGGACTTGTGTGATATAGCTGCTTAGTGACCATAACGTACATTAACATTAACTTAGTTACGGAATAGTTTAATGACGTTAATTTCGTATAACGTAAAAGATAGAGTTGTAGAGTGTATACATGTTTCTCCCCCTGTTGTTTAAAACCGGATAAAATTAGGGGCCGTGAACTCACCTTTAGTTGCTCGGTTAGTGTAAAACAGAAGTTGCAAATGATGGGACCGTTAGTTGCGTCCTAACAAGTCAATTGATTTAAAGTTAGTGTGTGAACACACCAATACAAACCCTACACATAACTAACACACAATGCGGTACACACAATAACAAATCCTAACACTCAATCATGCATGCAAGTATCATCATACCAACATAGTGATCAAAACAATTTATCATGAACACAATCCAATCCATACAACACTTTGGTACACACATTCGCAAGTTATCAAGTTTCAGCTTGTATACTCATAATTAGGCTGTTTTCGATGACTTTTATAAAATAGTTCCAACATTCCAAAAATTCCAATTATTTTACAGAAGGTGTCAACTATACTGTAGAATTTTATATAAATTTTTCAAGTCCTAACGCTTTACCAATTATTCATAAATATTAATATACTTGGCTGCAGTCAGATTCGTCGCTTTCTGACTGCAGTCCACGGAAGAATTTATTAAAAATCACCGTTCGTCCAATTAACAAAATTCCAGTGAGAGTTTCCCGGAAATTTCCATATCTAGTTGCTGTACAAATTTCATGATTCGACTCTCTACAGATTATTAGATCCGACTCGATAAACAACTAACAATTTTTCAGAATTTTCACAGCTTCAGTTACTGAACTTAATTGGCCACTTAAAAATACCAAACGACCTCAGAAAAATATGAATCCAGCGCCATTAGAAGCGTTTTTCAAAACTCTACGTTTTAGACTTCAGAAAATCGTTTTTTGATAAATAATAACCAAGTTACAGCCAGTTGAAGTTGGCTGTAAACACCATTCAGCATTCTGATTTCAGCATTTTATCGCAATCTAATCCGTTTAAACAATCGATACGTTAAATATAAGCGATCAAGAACAGAATTTCCAATCATATATCATCATATATATCATACCCATGCAAACCCTAATCATAACATATAGTTTTTATCAAACAAAATGCAGCCTAACGTTTCTTAATTCCGCTAATCATCATACTTGCAAACTAGCAAAATTAATCGATTAACATTATAACACTGTCTACCATTACATACACACACGATCCATAGTTCATAAACCCTAGTATGATTAGCGAAATAACATAAAACTCTAACCTTAACAATAAGATCAATGAGCCGAGAACTAGATGGGACCGATTCGGATGTTGGCGAGACTTGCGATCGAGAGGGAGAGTTGGAAAGCGGCTGTTTGCGACCGAGATGATGAATGGAAGGCTGCCGTCGGCTGTTTCACAACTAGGGTTTGTGTGTTTTGTTTGTAAAGCAATGCACATGCATGTATGTGTATATATAGCGTAAGAGGTGAAGGGAAAAGGGAAGGGTTTATGGTTTGGGGTGCTCGCGGCCGCAAGGGGGTTCGGGTGGGTCGGTTTGGGTCTACAACTTGGTCCTCAAGTTTCGATTAACTACTTGAGTCGCAAAGAAGTGAGGTCTATTCGTTTCGCGGCTCGGTTCGATTCATTTATCTATTATCTACATTTTACAACTAAAACAAATCACGAAATCGGAACATCACATAATAACTCACCAACTTATAAACGTTTAATACGTAGCACGTAATTCATTTGACAAGTACACGAAATTATCGTAATTATTTCGAGCGTGCAATTTAAGTCTCCGAATCAATTTAACGTAGGAACGAATAACCGTGAAGTAGTGCGTTTAAGATATCTGAAAAACCGGGATGTCACACATTAACAATGGCCAAGCCGACCAGTAGAAAGTTATGGCGCTTAGGACTGACAATCCCGTTATCAAATGTTTGTACATTCATGGCGATATTTGTATCACTTGGACAAATGTTTTCAAACGATGACACGCAATGATTTCAATTAAAGATATAAACCATACAAGTTATTTCAAGACGATTTGCTACTCGAATTTACGAAACAAATGTTTTGGACAAGATTTATGGCTACAAGCCTTTTATAAACTATACCTAACTTGTTTTAGATTGGTTAGTTATCATTGCAATATCAAATGCTTTTTGATAACAAGATTTTCAATTAACGACTCTAGTAGTCTGACAAGGTATTGCAATACATATTCAAAGCCATAAACTTGACACACACACAAAACCTATGTACTCGCCGGCATATGTTTGCTGACTCGCTTTCACATATGTTTCAGGGAACAATGCTTGATGATACTGATGCGTGCTCACGTAGGAATGGACTTGGACCTAGTGCCTTAATGACAAGAAAGACAATAATTATGCACGCTTGTTGTTTCGTTGTTTAAAAACTTCTAAGTCAATTATGACAATATAACCTATGTTTAATATCTAATTAAAACAAAATATGAAATACCATGTGTTGTTGAAACAATCTGTTAACGTGACTCCCCAAGTGTTTCCGCCGCGTGTTGTTTTACGCGATTTGGGGTGTTAAAGGTTGGTATCAGAGCACTGGTTATAGGGAATTAGGTTATTAGAAATGCTTTGACCTAGACTATAACCTTCCTAGGACCCTAACGCAAGTAAACTTGCGTTTAGATTTAAAATGCAATACAATCACCTATCCTTAGGTGATTACCAAAAAAAACCACAAATTTCAAATCCGCTTTTGAAAATCAATCATCTATCGTTAGATGATTTGTTTTTGGCTTTAAGCTTCGAAGTTTTCAAAATCTCGCAATATGTGCAATCTGGAAGGGTGAGTTGCCTGTACTCTGAGTTTTCTGTCTAAGGCTCGAGTGTTCATACAAATCCACTTAATCGGACTAGTCACTCTTACCTGGGAACTTTTGGGGTGAGTGTCCACTTATAGGATAAAGCATGTCTTCGCGATACATTATAAGACCCATTCACTTTGATTAGTCACCGTGCGTCATTTTTGTGTTTTGAGAAACAAACAAGTGACCACCATCCTTATGTTTCGTCGATATTTTTTATGCCTCTAGTGATATTTTTTTCGAATGTCAGTCTCACATATCTTTCATCATGTTTCTTTTCTAGAATGCCTCCTCGACGTGGTACAACTCAAAATGCCGAAATGGCAGCCATGATCGCTCAACAAATTGTTGCCGTACTCCCGAACCTAGTAACTCAAATGAATCAAGCGAACAATAATAACAACAATAATAACAATGCACCAGCTCCGTGCAACTACAAACAATTCTGTTTGGCTAAACCACTTCAGTTCACTGGGTCTGCGGAGCTACGAGACTTCTTCAATGGTTTGAGAGTCTCGAAAGCACGTTCCGTTTTGTTCAATGTCCGAATAGTAAAAGGTCGAGTTTGCATCTAGTGTGTTCAGGAAAAGAGCTTTGACATGGTGGAATGGTATTAAGAGAGATAAGGTGCCGAAGTGGCCTTAGCTCAAACTTGGAGAGAGCTTAGGGCTCTAATGATGAAGGAATTTTGTCCTCATCATGAGCAGAGGGCGCTCGAGAACGAATTTCATGATCTTAAGCAAGACAGTGGTGAGAGTCGTGCTTATACCGACCGGTACGAGGAGCTAAGTTTGTTATGTCCGACGATGGTGACGCCTTTGGATAAGGCAATTGAAAAGTATATCGATGGTTTGCCTGACCCTGTTCAGGACATTGTTACTGGTAGCAACCCTACCACTGTTCGACAAGCTATTGAATTAGCTGCAACTTAACCGATTCACAAGTCATGAAAGGTAACCTTCATCGCAAGGGCGATAAGAAATCTTCTCAAAACTTTGTTGTTACTGCTCAACATGCATAACCCGCTCCAACTGCTCCCCAAAACCAACCAGCTCAACCTCTGGCAAAGAAAACTTATGCGGGAACTGCACCGCTTTGCAACCGTTGTAATGGCCATCATCAGGTTCATATACCATGTCGGCAGTGTACTACCTGTGGAAAACTTGGTCACCTAGCGAATATTTGTCGCTTTAACCCAAACCCAGCTGCACAGAACCCTGCTCAACCACAAGTCAATCATGCTCGACCTCATTTCCCGCCTGGTTCCTGTTACAACTGTGGAGAAATGGGTCACTACAAGAACAATTGTCCGAGACTAGTCAATGCTAACCCAGCCCGTGGTCGTGCCTTTAATATCAACGCCAATGAACCTCGTGCGATAACAAGGTGGTTAATGGTACGTTCTTTGTTAACGATGATGCTGCTACTGTTCTTTTTTATTCGGGTGCTGATAGAAGTTTTGTGTCACTTGCCTTTGAACCTTTGCTTTCGATGCCTAGAACTAAACTAGGAAAGCCCTTGTTAGTCGAGATTTCCAATGGTGAACTCCTCGTGCTTGATTCCATCATTCGTAACTGCCAGTTGAACCTTAATAACCATCTTTTTCCTATCGACCTTACACCAATGCAACTTGGAAGTTTCGACATCATTATTGGAATGGATTGGTTAACCAAACATCATGCGGAAGTTATTTGTTTTGACAAGATAGTTCGTATACCCATTTCGTCTGACAAAATCTTGGAAATTCATGAGAGAACCACCAGTAACCTTAAACTCATGACTTATACCCAAGCTCAGAGATATTTACGAAATAATTATGTCGCCTTTTTGGTGCATATTGTAGAGGAGAAAGGCAAGAACAAGAGTATTCAAGACATTCCAGTTATTCGAGATTGAAGGTCCGTGATCAGGCGGTTCTAGACGGAAGTTAGTGGATAAACGTAAACCGATTTGGTAGAATGTTATTAAGAATGGAGTAGAAGTAGAATGCAGCAGAAGTCTTCATTCATACCGAAAGAGTATACATCTTTAAAGTCCAGCTGTCGGAGTTCCTGGAGAGAATCCGGCAGAACTTCCCCGTAGGGATGCCAAAAACTTAAATGACAAATGAACACACACCACCTATTTATGGGGTAAGAACTTCGCTGGTAAGCATCTAAGTTTGGGCGAACTTGACCTAGTCAAGTTCGGTCGAACTTGACATCAACATTACCATTATGAGCGAACTTGACCTTGACAGGTCAAGTTAGAGCAAACTTGATACATTTTACACTGAAAACTCCATATTTCGGTCGTGTGTTCAATTCTAACCTATAAAATACTCAACACACGCTCTGTCTAGCCTATTCGACAAGTGACGAACACAAAGTACAACAACAGAGATTATTTTGAGGTATTTCCCGAAGATCTACCTGGTTTACCCCCGATATGTCAAGTTGAATTCCGTATTGATCTTGTACCTGGTGCTAATTCGATAGCCAAATCTCCTTACCGACTTGCACTGTCTGAGATGCAAGAGTTATCGAAACAACTTCAAGAGTTATCTGACAAAGGTTTCGTTCGTCCGAGTTATTCTCAATGGGGTGCTCCTGTCTTGTTTGTGAAAAAGAAGGATGGATCCTTCCAGATGTGTATCGATTATCATGAGCTCAACAAACTCACGATCAAGAATTGATATCCCCTACCTCGCATTGATGATCTCTTTGATCAGCTTCAGGGTGCTACTTGTTTTTTGAAGATCGATCTACGTTCTGGATATCATCAGCTTCGTGTTCACGAGGAAGATATTCCTAAGACTGCCTTCTGAACATGATACGGTCACTACGAGTTTACTGTTATGCCTTTCGGTTTGACAAATGCTCCAGCAATATTCATGGACTTAATGAATCGGGTTTGTAAACCTTATTTGGATAAGTTCATCATTGTTTTCATCGACGATATCCTTATTTACTCTAAGTCTCGAGACGAGCACGAGCAACATCTTTGTTTGACTATGGATCTTCTAAAGAAAGAAAAATTATATGCCAAATTTTCCAAATGTGAATTTTGGCTGAAGAAGTTTAGTTTTTGGGTCACATTGTCAATGATCAAGGTATTCATGTGGATCCTTCCAAAATCGATGCGATTAAGGATTGGAAAACACCCACTACACCCACATAAGTTCGCTCATTTCTTGGTCTTGCTGGTTATTATCGACGATTCATCACGAACTTTTCAAAGATCGCGGTTCCCCTCACTGCTTTGACGCAGAAGAATAAGCCATTTGAGTGGGGACCCAAACAAGAGGAAGCTTTCCAAACTTTGAAATAGAAACTCTGTGATGCTCCTATTGTTGGTGCCTATGTCTGTTGCCTACGTCATTATGTATCGAATCTGAGTGAATAGGGCTTAATCTGTTAAAATTTAGGCATATTTAAGAGAGTTAGGAGTCAAGTTCGCTGGTAATTGGTGTTGTGAAGTCAAGTTCGGCGGAACTTGACTAGGTCAAGTTCGCCCGAACTTAGTTTCCTCACCAACGAACTTGTTCAACTATAAATAGGTGCCTTGGCGATTTCTTTTGTAACTTCAGAGATTTTTGCACAGAGACGGTGAAGCTCTGTCAGGTCCGGTTCTCGAATGTATTTAACTTTAGATCAATGAAAATAACCTTTAATGAGTAATTCTTGTTATTTGGTTAACTTGTCATTAGTTTCCGCCTAATCAGACAATATATAACAAATTTAGGTTCCCGTGCTAATCGTGGACGTTCCTACAAGTGGTATCAGAGTCTGGATACCTAAATTTGCTGGAATCAAGACAAGAATCTCTCTTATTCTACCCCATTCTATCTTTTTTCTTAACATTTTCACATATTTTGATGATTTCATGGTCAAAAATGGGTGATTTTTGAATATGTCATGTAAAACACACTAATAACAAACCCCCGAGTGTTTGGACATCAAATCCAATCAAATTGACATCAAAAAGTTGGAAAAACCATGTTTTGGATCCAAGTTTCAGCCGAACTTAACATCAAGTTCGACCGAACTTGATTAAAATTTCTTTGATTTTAATCAAGTTCGACCGAACTAGATAGAATTTTCAGGATTTCTTTAGAAGTTCGCTCGAACTTGAGAAATATTCCAACATTTTTACACAAGTTCGGTCGAACTTGAGTAAATTGTTGATTTTCTCACACAAGTTCGTCCAAACTAGAGAATTTCTTGAAAATTTTCATAATTTCGACCGAACTTAATAATTTCTTGAAATCTTTTTCGAACTTGTCAAACTGATCAGAGTTTAATTTTTCAGCAAGTTCGACCGAACTGGCAGATGGTGGCTGGCTGTTATAACTTAAGTTCGCCCGGACTTATGATGGGCCTTTCATGTTGGGCTTAGCAAGTTCGCCCGAACTTGCCATGGTATAAATACCATGCAAGTTCGGCCGTACTCATTTGTCTGATCCCAAACATATCTGAGCGAACTTGAGAGTTTTTGAGCGATTTTGAGAATTTGGCAAGATAGTACCGTTATACTGCCAAAATTTAAATTGAACTTGGTGATTCGCACACCACTTTCAATGGAAGAGGTGTGTATTTGTGATTTTTACCGTAAATTGAACGTTGATTGAACAAATCTAGATCTGAGTTTATAAAATCTGATAGATCTAGGGTTTCATGATCGAATTGAAGTTAAAATCTTGTTAAACACTTAAAATCGACCATGAACACTTGCTGAATTTAAGAAAAATGGTTGCTGATATGTTGAACAAGTTTTTATTTGAAGCAGATGACAAGTTCTGCCGAACTTGTTATCAAGTTCGACCGGACTTGTTAACAAAATAATAATCAGAATGTGAGCAACTTAAGTTCGACCGAACTTACATTTAAAAATTGAAATTTTTGAAGTTACAACTTCGACTGAACTCATGATTTGATTTCTTAAAATTGTAATGGATATAAGTTCGCCCGAACTTATAATTGAAGGTTGAACATGTTAGATAGGCATGTTCGGGCGAACTTGATCAAATCAGTTTTGTCACACACTTATCAAGTTCGCCCGAACTTGATGAAAGTGTTTGAAAATTTTTGAAACTTTTTCTCGTAATGCGTGCTAAGTATTTTGCGTCGTTTTTGAGGCTCAAGAACCAGCAAGGGTGATTTCTATGTATTTCTCAAAAATTCCATAATACTTGTATTACGCTCGACAAGACGATATGTCCATCTTTGAAAGAATACGACAGTATCTTGAAGTTTTTAAAGGAAAGTCCTATGCATCGAGCGATCACGGAGCGCACAGTGTCTTAAAGATCTCACACGTACCATTTCTGGATGAATGCAAGCCTAAGTGATGATAAAAAGACCATTACATCTTCTGTGCAAGTCGGGAATGAAGTCAAACCTATTACAATTATAGAAGACGATATTCGACGGATTCTATAGTTTAACGATGATAAAGACGATCCGATATTCCTTGATGAGAAGATGGTCAGAGGGTATTTTTATAGAATGGGTTACAAGGGGAGCGTGAATAAGCCAACATTGAAGAAAGGGGAAGTGCCAAACCCCTACAAGCTCATAATGCATGCAATCATACATACTTTCAGTCATCGCAAGGCAGGTCTAGACGATGTTCAAGACTACATGGCATGTATGGCAATGGCATTGATCTTGAAGAAGCCGTTTAACTATTCTAAGCTGGTTTTCACAGTTATGTCAAAAAACATGGATGATTCAAGGCTATGTATTTATCCGAGGTTCGTGCAAATGTTGATAGATGAGAAATTCACTAATATTGCACGGGATCCGAATGATGTGTTGTATCTTAGTCATCTTGATGATACAATGGTGAAGAAGCTCTTAAAGTTTCAGAAGCAAGCGACAGCTCCTGTTGCTAAGCCAGTGTTTGGAGCGATTAAAGATCAAATTATGTTGCGTCGTCTGACAACAAGTGGAGGAAAGACGGAAGCGATGATGAAAAAGAGTTGAACGCAGAGAAAGAGTGGTTCAAAGATTTCAAGCCTAAGTCTTGGAGTGAATGGTTCTTAAAGACTGAAGTTGAAAAGCCGAAAAAGAAATGAGCTGCAAAGAAAGTTGATACAATGCTCATAGATGAAGAAGAACAATAATATATTCAAGCTGAAGCAGGTTCAAGTGCAGCGGTAGATGTTGAAAGTCAAGAGGTTGAAAAGTCAACACAAGTGGATGTTATTTCAGCTACTTCAGAGAACGATAATGATTCTTAAGAAACTCCAGTGAAAGAGCCAGAAAAATCAGAGGCTTGAATTAGAGCAGAAAAGGAGAAAGAAATGGATGCTGATTTTGATCCAAGTCTTGAAAACGATTCTGATGAGGAAAGACCAAAGAAAAAAGCTAAACATGTGAAGTCTGCTACTATTTCATCGACAAAAACTACAGGGTCTCCTCAGACAAAGGGCAAGAAGAAGAAGAAAGTTCAAAAGGCTGTTAGTAAACAATATAAAGGATAGTTGAAGAGCGCAGAAGTTACACAAGAACCTTCTGGCGCACAGGAGAGAGGAGTTACACAAGAACCTCCTGTTGTAGTTACAAGTGAAGCTGAACATCCAGGATTCACACAAGAACCTCCTGTGATTATCTCATCTGAAGCTGAAAGGCAAGGAGCCACACAAGAACCTCCTGTGTCTACTCCAAGAAGACTACACCACAGACTGCTACTCCAAAGTCTACTCCAGGACCTAATCTGTTTGGTGATATGCAGAATGATCCAATAAGTCTTCAAGATCTGAATGATTTCTTTCCAGAAACGAATGTTGAACTTCTTGAAAAGCATGTGAAGGTGTTAGAAGAAAAAGTTCAACAAATGAAGCAGAAAAAGGTGAGTTGATAAAGAAAATAAATCAAAGTTCGGTTGAGAAAGAGATGTTGGACGATAAGGTCAGAGTGTTGGAGAATGAACGAGAATATTTCAAAGCACTGATTGAAAGTCTGCAAGATGCAAATGAGAAGCTGCAGACAGAAATTACAGAGTTAAAGTCTATTCAAGCCCTAAATGATCGTAGATTCACCAGGATGCAAAAGTTTTATCTAATACTCTGTGTATTGATTTCATCTCTGAATATGATCGTCTGGATCAACAAGAAGCTAAAGAACGATCTGAGAAAGAGTTAGCTACTAGTGGAAAAGGAAAATGGGTTGAAGGTGAAACTTCTAAGTCTTCTGAAGCTGCAGAGAAATCTGTTGAAGAGAATGTTGTTATAGCTTCTGAGTCTGATATTCCAAAGGTTGACGAATCTGTCAAGCCTTCTGATCATATCGGTGCTTCTGAAGAAAAGGACGATGAAGAAGCTGAGAAAGACGATAAAGAGGATGATGAACAGAAAGATGATTCTGAGTATGAGGATTGGAATGTTGCTGATGATGATGATGATGATGATGACGATCAGGGAGGAGTTGGTATTAGAATCAGTGAAAGAAAAGTTTCTGATGATGTTGATTTTTCCTCTTTAATGAACGATGAATCGAATAAGATAGATGATCAGACTCAGGGGGAGTCAGGGCAAACAGGGCCATCAGATGATATTGATATGGCGAATGTTGATAGATTTGCAAAGTCTGTTACTGCGACAAAGCCTTTAATGTTGATGCTTGAACATAATGTAGAGGAAGGTGAATATGTACATAACTATATAAAGGAAGATCTGGCCAAGTTAATCGAAGTTGATGCTGAAAATCTAGAGTTTGATTTTGAAGAGGATGTGTTGAATGTTAACACATTTGAGCCGAATGATTATCAGTATGTTAGAAGATTTGAAGCTGATGAATACAACAGAGTGATTGTTGAAGATTGGTCTTCTGATGATGAAACAGATCAAACTGCAAAGTACGTCGGTCCTAATATAGATAGTTTTCCTACATTTGAGGAGATGCACAAGCAACTAGACGAAGACATGTTGAAAGAAAAGATAGAGGAATCAGTTCGAGAAGGTAAAGTACCAAAGCCGATTACGAAAGAAGAGATAGCTCAAGCTAAGAAGTCTTAGTTTAAAGAAATGTCGCGCGAACGTAAGTTTCGACATCCTCTAGCATTCTTTACCAGAGACAAAGATGTGTCATTGGGGGATATTCTAAGTTGGGGTTGGTTTAAGGAGCTGAACGTATATGCAATCAAAAGGTAATTTGGAGTGCAATACTTAAAATATCTTGCAGATTTCAAGACTTTACCATATTGGGAAGTTGAGGAGCTGGTTCAGACTGTGAATGTTACATATCAGATGAAGAATATTGATCAGTTGTTATCGAAGAGGATCAAGTATGAAGCGGTAAAAGGTTTTAACTATTGGAAGCCGTTCATTCCAGGCAGCCGAATCAAAACAAACAAGAAGACAGGGGAGAAAGACATAACGTTGATAATGAAGCGACCTAGAGCCATGAGAAACATACCGTTGATGCCGATTGAGCAGAACTTCTATCCATTGTTCAAGTGGTGGCAGATAGATCCAACAACTTGTGAAGCTGTTATTGTGTTACGATTTGAAGAACACTTGGATATTTCGAAGGAAAGAGTTGAGGTATTGGGATTTCAAGCCATGAGAGGATTATGGAGAACGATCAGGATTCTAGATCCAATGTGGCTTGTTAACTGTTCCAGAGAAGATATCAAAACCTTGTTCAATAGCAAGATTGTGTTTGAAGAACGTGAGAAGGTACAAGCTATGCAGTATCAGAAAGTTGTGAACGTTTGCTATGCAAGAGAAGTAAATTCAGGGAAGATGTGGCAGACAAAGTGGAGGGATCTAGAGAGAGTTGAATTTCTAAAAGAGGAGAAGCGTTTCAAGGCTATTCATGAGAAAACTAGAAAGGCAAGTGTTAAAAGATTTCAGTACATGAACAAAGTGCCTCCTACAGACCAGACACCGGATCCGAAACAAGAACCACTAAATAAGCCGTTTAAGAACTTCTTCGGTCGTGTGCGTTAATGTTTATTATGAAGACAGAGTTTTTGAAGACTGATACAAGACGAAGACGATATCCAAGGGGGAGTCTGTTGGTGCATAATGTCTATGTCTTAGTCTTATATCAAGTATGTATAGAATAGAGCTGAATAGGCTAGCGATACGAAATATTTATGTAGTGATGTGTTAAGTTCGCCCATGAGTTGTTTATCAAGTGAAGTTCGGCCGAACTTGCTAAGTCAAGTTCGGTCCCACAAAAGTGGTATCAGAGCTAGAACAACCTGATTTGATAGTAATCAAGACAAGAACACTTCTATTTCATCTCCATTCTTCTATTTTTCATTACTTTTTCGCAAAAAAAAGTTAAGAATTCACGGTCAAAATCTTTTCAATTTTGAATATATCATGTAAAATACAACAAAGATAAACCCTTGAAAGATTGGAGACCAAATTCAACCGAATTGATATCAAAATTTTGAAAAAAACCATGTTTTGCAAAACCCTAATCATCGAACTTGTTAGCCAAGTTCGACTGAACTTGTGCTAAAAACTCACTTTTTCAGTGACTTTTTACCAAGTTCGCTCGAACTTGAGGTGTTTTTGAAAGTTCGACCGAACTTGATTAATATCAAGAGTGTTTAGGTTAAGTTCGCTCGAACATACAAGATCTTTACAAAATCCATTCAACAAGTTCGACCGAGGTTGTTCAAAGGAAA
Organism: Scalesia atractyloides; assembly: GCA_947069175.1. NCBI lineage: Eukaryota > Viridiplantae > Streptophyta > Magnoliopsida > Asterales > Asteraceae > Scalesia > Scalesia atractyloides. Next base: position 52,871,794 of record CAMTDV010000016.1, on the reverse strand, counting down.
TTTTTCAAATCAGTATTCACAAGTTCGACCGAACTTTTGAAAAATCTCTGAATTCTTCATTTCATCTACAAGTTCGACCGAACTTGTAGTAATTCTAATATTTTCAAAAGTTTTTAAGTGTTTTCAGTATATGTGTCTCGTTATTTGCGATGGATGATCTACAAAGAGCATATATGACATTAACGGGTTCGTCAAATGCCAACATGATCCAACACGTCAATCTTGACAATGAGATGACCACAGCTGTTAAACCGCCAAAGCTAATGAGCATGGACGAGTATGAAGGATGGAAGGAGAAGTTTACATATTGGGTTCAAGCCATGCACTTCCTAGGCTGGGTGTCGATCGTGAGAGGTTATACAGCTCCATTGGATGAACATCAGCAAGTTCTGGAGAAATACAAGTACTCCACGATACAGAAAGAAGAATACATTGCTGAGAAAAAGGTGATCAGTCTTATCCAACAATCCGTTAAAGAAGATATTATCGTCTTGCTACCAGAATACACTACTGCAAGAGAACTCTGGCTCTCGCTTCAAAAGAAGTATCAAGGAAGCGCAGAGATAATCAAAAGTAAGAAAGCGCTCATCATGAAAGAGTTCGATATCTTCAACATGCTGAAGGGTGAGACCATGAAGCAGATGATTGAACGCTTCTATCATCTTAAAGTCCAAATGCGAAGTCTTGAGAAGACGGAACATGAGTACATCGACAAGCTTGCAGACGCTCTACCAGATGGAGAGTGGACTACTTATCTTATGGTTCTGAGGGAAAGTGAAAATTGGGAATTCTTTAAGCTGTCAACATTTATCGATAAACTCGAAGGCCATGAAATGGAACTTCTAAAGATCGTGAAATCTAAAAATGCGAATGTTGTTCAAGATGTTGGTCTGTATTATAAAACCGGTTTGCAAGACAACATTTCTAGTTCAAAGATTCAGGGACATTCAGTGCAAACATGAATTCTTCTCCACAGAATCAGAACCAATCATATCCTCAATATGATCAAAGTCCACAGTCTTCGTTCTCAAGCACTGGTTCAAATTCATCTCATCATAGTCAAGCAAATCATAATTAACATCAAATTCTAATTCGAACGTGTATAAGTGTAACATTGCTGTGAATCTAAACAATGTTGTTTCTGAGCAAGTTGCAAAACAACACATGTCACTTATCGCCACTGTTCTAGAATCGTATGAAAGTCTTGTAGCTGGGAAAATCAGAAATCCCGAGATGACCGCAGAAGACTACGATCAGGTGGACGAAGAAGAGCTTGAACTGATGGATATCAAGTGGTCACTAGCTTCTATCATTCGAAGAGTCACAAAGTTTGTTGCACTCACTAGCCGAGATATCGAAAATTCCAGCAACAAGCTAGGGTTCGACAAATCGAAGGTCACTTATTTCAGATGCCGACAGAAAGGGCATTTCAAGAGAGAATGCAAAAATCCTGAAGCCACGGGCAATCAAAGTCCATTTGGTGGAGGCAACGAGTATTACAAGAAATCCTTCAATACAAGCCTTTCCCAAAGAAGACACAAGTTGAAATTCAGGAAAAGCTAAACAGCAGCAACACTGAGAAAGCCATGGTTGCATCAAACGAAGATGATGGTTTCGATTGGAATTCTTATATCGGTAAGAAGACCAGAGTTGCATCAATGGCTGAGACTGTTGAAGATACATCTGCCGAAGAAGCAGCTGCGATAGAGAATATTTTGCTGTAATAGTATTTGCAACAACAACAGGAAGAAGAGGAGTATATCCACATGCAGAAACAAGGAATTTTATCTCCTAACTCTTGTGATAGTTTTGCAGGTCACTTTGACGGAAGTTCTCAGGAACAAGTTGCTGAGGAAAAATCTATTGCTGAAGAAGTCATTGATGTTACTCACGAAGTGAATGCCAAAAACATCAAGGATATTGCCAACAAAGCTTTAATGGCGAATCTAACCAAGGTAGGTTCAGAGGTAAATGAAGTTGTCAAAGTACAACTTGTAGAGGTTGAGAAACCTTGTACAAAATGTACCGAACCATGTATCGAATGTGCTGAAAAATCAAAGATCATCGCTGAGATCAATGTGCATAATGAACTTTTAAATATGATTATCGCAAATTAAAGGAAATTCTATTCCAAACCTAAAAGAAATAACTATCGAAGAAATGGTGGTAATCATCCGGAAAATCAGAGAGCTGGGTTGGGATTAGAAGAATCAGATGAACCTGAAAAGAAATCGTCACCATTTCATAAATACAAGAATAAAAATATGAATTTTGTATATGGGACGAGCACAGTTCATGAGGAAAGTTTGATTGCCAACAATCAAATGATGAGTTTAAGAAACAGAAAGAACTTCGAGATAAAGCCAAAATTGAAAGTGGTGCCAAAACAAGTGGTGTAAAACCCACTAAAGGACATCCACATGATTCTCGGACTTGTTTCAAATGCAACAAAATTGGTCATATTGCACGCCAAAAGTGTGATTTTTATCAAATTCCACATCAAGTTCGACCGAACTTGATAAGTCTGTGACAAGTTCGCCCGAACTTATCGAGGGTTCATAAAAAAAACGTCACAAACATTATATATCGTTAGAATCTTATCGTCGAGACGATTTTAAAGATATAATCGGGTAAAAATTATTTTCAGGAAAAAATTTAAACGTTTTTAACGTACCGATTGTCGATTAAACCGTTAGTTTTTGCTTAAATTGTTTGTTACTAATCAATTTCCGAGTGTTTTTGATCGTATTCTCAGATAAGTCTTTAGATTGTCAAAATGGAAGATTTCCACAACGTGTTCGTTTCTCAAATGGCATCCTCATCAAATGCTAACATTCTTGCGACAAACCAAATGAATATTGACAACGGGATGGGCATTACGTCGAAACCGCCAAAGCTAATGAGCATACACGAGTTTGAAGGATGGAAAGAAAAGTTTGTGAATTGGATACAAGCGAATCAATTCAACAGCTGGGTCCAGTTGAAGATGGTTACAAATGGCCAAAGGATGAGCGTGATCAAGATCTTCCGCTGAACAAGTTCTCACCGACCGACAAAGACAATTATGTAGGTGGGAAGAAAATGATTAGCTTGATTCTACAATCAGTAAAGGAAGACATCCTGATTTTATTACCAGAATATGAAACGTCACAAGAATTTTGGCGTTCTCTTTGTGACAAATTCAAATGAAGTGATGAAATGATCAAGAGCAAGAAGGCCTTAATAAAAAAGAGTTTGAAATCTTCACGATGATCAAAGGTGAGACTATGAAGTATATGATTGATAGATATTGTCACCTCATGGTCCAGATGCGAAGACATGATATCAAACGTCTAATGAAGAGCAAATCGTAAGTTAGCCGATGCACTTCCAGAAGGAGAATGGACAACATATCTGATGATTCTGAAGAACAGTCCATCTTGGAGACATTTCAAGTTGTCATTTTCATCGACAACTTAGAAGATCATGAAATGGAATTGATGAAGATTGCAAAATCAAAGAATGCTAATGTTGTTCAAGATGTCGGTGTTTATTACAAAGGAGGTGTTCAAGATACTCTGATTCAAAGCCCGAAAATTCAAACAGCATTTAGTGCAAATACAAATTCTTCTCCTAATCAAAGTTCTCCATATGCTGGATTTACAAGTGCTAGTTCAAGCTCTTCATTCCAAAATCAGACAAGTCAAGCAAGTTCTAATTCAAATGTTTTCCAGTGCAACATAGCTGTTGATTTGAAGAATATATTTCCAGAAAAGGTTGCCAAACAGCACATAGCACTTCTCGCTACTGTTCTCGAATCATATGAATGTCTTGTTGCTGGAAAGATCGGTAATCAAGAAATGACCACAGAAGACTACGATCAGGTAGACGAAGAAAAATTGGAGCTAATGGATATAAAATGGAGCCTTGCGTCCATCATCAGAAGAGTTACTAAATTTGTGGCACACACTAGAAGAGATATTGGTAATTCAAGTAACAAGCTTAGTTTTGACAAGTCAAAAGTCACATGTTTCTGGTGTCATCAAAAAGGACACTTTAAACGTGAATGCAACAATCATGAAACAAGTAGAAACCAAAATCCTTTCGGTAGTAACAATGAGTACTACAAGAAAGTCTTCAATACAAACCATATCCAAAGAGAACACAAGTCGAAGTAGAAGATAAATCTGCAAAGAAAATCGAACAAGCTCTTGTTGTTACTTATGAAGAAGATGGTTTTGACTGGAACATATACATTGGAAAGAAAACTAGTGTTGCTATGATGGCAGAGGTAGTGGATGATTTTGAGACATCTTATGTTGATGCTGCTCTAGAAAACGCCATCTTGGAAGGTTACAGGCAGAGAGCTGAGGAAGAAGAAATAGCTTACCTTGAAATGTAAAATCAAGAATCTTTGAAACTAGAAGCAGAAAAGGTAAAAGCTAAGGTAAGTTTGTCTGAAAAGGAAGTTGTGAAAGTTGTGGAGGTTGAAAAACCTTGCACAAAGTGCATAAATTATTGTAAACCTTGTCTTGAGAAGGTCAAAGTCATAAGAGAATTGACTGTACATAACGAAAATTTTCGTTATGATTACAGAAACATGAAAGAAGCTTATGACAAGATCCAATGCAAATATAAAAATGTCAAAAAAGCTAATCTTGAACTTGGTACTAATGTAAAAATGTTAAATGCAACAGTAATTGAAAAACAAAAAGCAATTAACATGTACATTAATACCATTGCTGAAACAAAACATGAGCTTCATGACATAAAGATAGAAACAGAACGAGTAAGACAGCTTCTAAAAAGCTACACTACAAACGCTTATGTCATTGATCACATTCTTCCTACTATCAAATCGGAGGAAAATGATGGTAAACCAAAGCGTAAAGAATACGGAAGTGTTCATCCACCACTTCTTGCAAGTTATTCCTGCAAGAAATATGAAGAGATTGAAAAGGCTTTCAATGTATTTCTTTTATCAGAAAAGAAAAATCAATTGCCTGAAAACACTGACGTAGACTTTACAAAATCAAATGATGACAATGAAGCGGTGGTTAAAAACGTGTTGGGAAATGATTCTGATGAAGGCAGCTCTGAAAGCGCCAAATCAAGTTCGAACAAATCGGAATCACAATCTGAAGATGACGATACATCATCAGAACTTGATCTAAGTAATGATCCTAATGTTGTCATGTACAAGATTAAGGAATCCGATAGATTATACTTTGATGATAGTTTTCCGATTCGGAAAGTGAAAGAGGATCAACTTGTTAAATTTTTCAAACTTGTAGAAGTTTCATCAGATGATTTTGAGAAAATGAGAAAAGATTTTATTTCAAAACCCAAAAGGAATTCTAACAATTATCGAAGTTTGGTGGTGATTTTCCTGAGAACAGGAGAGCAAGATTGGGTTTGGAGGAAAGTAAAGAAGAACCGAGAAAGAACCAGAAGTCGCCATTTCATGAATACAAAGGTAAACACATGAAGTTTGTGTATGGGACGAATACGGTTCAAGAAGAAGGTATGATCGGTAAGAAATCGAATGATGAATTCAAAAAGGAGAAAGAACTTCGGGACAAGGCTAAGACCAAGTCAACAAGTGGATTAAAACTCACTAGTGGAAATGTTTCTGATAATCGGACTTGCTTTAAATGCAATATTGTTGGACATATTGCTCGCAAATGTCTGAATCTAAAGCCTGTGTTTCCACGAAGAAAAACCGAATCTAAAGATGAAAAACAAAAACAACCAGAGATTGTGGAATATATTAAAAAGTTAAATAGAAACTATGAATCTAAACAAGAAGTGAAACCTAAAACTGTGTCAAAGTTTGAAAACTCAACATTTGAAAAAGGAGAAACTTCAAAGTTTAATGAAATCAAAGATTCTATGTTCTATATCAAGAAAGCGAGAAGCAATCTACAATCATGGGTTGCTAAGAAAAGGCTTTCATCATCAGAAAAACCAAAGCCTATTGCTGACAAAACTGAAAATGTCAAATTAACCGAGTTAGTAATCAAACCAACGAATAAAGAAAAGGTAAAAACGTTTTCAGAATCGACATTGGACGAAATGTTTGATGATGATTTTTATTATGATGAAGCGTTAGAACATGGTTATGATGCTTATCATGTCAAACCCAAAACCAAAAAGGTTTGGGTTTCACTTTTCACGTAGTTATCTGTGTGTGCAGGAGTCCCAAGATCCACTATCAAAGTTGATACAGGATAACCGGAGCTCCAGGAGTATTTAACTTATTCAGAAAGTCAAATTCTTAAATCATTTTGAAAAAGAAGTGGTTGAAAAGAAATATTTGAGAAAATCCACACCGTCAAACAGAATACTGATTGTTATATCATAACCATTTATAAATTCACGTTAACAAAGTTTAATGGTTTGTTCTGCTGACAGGTGATGATGCAGTAGATGAAAAAAGGATCGGACGACGAGTTCTAATGATCCTCATTGGTTTGTTATAGTTTTTAGAAAGAATATTTCTTTAAATCTAAAATCCAAAAAATATGTTTTTGATTTTAGGGGGAGTAAGAACATTTAGAAAAATCAAAAATATAAGAAAAAAGTTGAAAATTCAGAAACATTGAAAAAATTCAAAAAGTACAAAAACATCAAAATAGACAAAAAGAATTTGGTTGTCAAAAAGGAAATAATAGTACATCAGTGGACTATCAAAGTATGCTGAAGAATTTTAAAGTTTAAAAGTGATAAACAAGTATTACTGTGGATGCGTCGATAGGCTTTACACGTTCAGTAGATTGTTTCCGGGATATAAACTAAATTTTACAACTGCTTAATCTTGTGGATTAACACATCTTGGATATATGGACTTAGTACTCCGAAATTTCGATTGAAGGGTTGCCTTATTCTGAGATACGAGGTCTTTATAGATGATTGATATCTGGGGTATTATACAAGTTCTTCTGATTTTGCGGAAGCAATAGCCTAGAACTTCTATAATGCTTTTGCTATAAACCCCTAAACTGCATGCAATATTGAAAAGTATCGAAAGGTCTAATCATTTGCAGTGCTTAAAAGATTCCTTAAATGGAACACATCTTTAAGTCGAGCCTTCATCTCTTTGCCGGTACGGTAGTACTAACCTGAGCTCTCAAGGCCTCGCATAACTCAAATACAGATATCAATTACGCTATACTCACCTGTAAGATGAAATCTCGGGAATCTGGATTCGGGAGTATATTCAAGAGGTAGGAACCATAGTTAAGTCAAGTTTCATAATTCTTACCTAACATATCTTGGAACAATTGAGAAACGTGATGAAGTTTAAGAGGACAAACATATCAACAATCTAGGTAAACGAGTTTAAAACTTAAAGTCATCAGAAAGGTCAACGGTACTGGTGATATGTCTCAAAACAACTGATATGATCCTTAGACACGAATTCACAAAAATATGTCTGTAAATATGTTTGTACATATTTTTCTTTACTTGTTAAAAATTCTGTAAATACTTTACTTGCTTTTCAAGATAAAAATCAAAAAGATTTTCAGTGTGTTTTAGCATAAACTTCAATAATTCAAAAAGATTTGGTTTCTACATTAGTTTCAAAACGAGCCAATGATGGAGAACGGATCTTTGATGTCTGGTAAGAAAATCTGATGAATGTTTGAAAAGTTCATTAATTTGAAACTTTAAAATCAGATTGTTCATAACGGTTTTCAAACTGAGGTCATTAATTTGAACTCGGTTTGATATATTTGGTTAATCAAGGTCATTAACTTGAACTTGATCAACTAAGTGGATTTTCACGAATGATAAAAATGTGAAAGTTGAAGGATTTAAAGATTTAAAAATTAAATGTATACAAGGTCATTAAGTTGAACTTGAAACAATTAAAAGTTTTTGAAAAGATTGAAGAGAAGATTAAAGTTTGAAATGTTGATGTTACAAAATTTCAATTTTTGAATCGGAAATGTTTATTTGAATGTCAGAAAGTATTTAGACAGGAAGTAAAGATTGAGGGGGAGTTGATAAAGCAAAATTTGAAGACACCGGAAAGCTTAAAGCTAGGGGGAGCAAAGTTTAAAAAGGGGGAGTATGATGATTTAAAGTTTTATCAAGACAAAGCTCAAGAAGAAGGAAGAGAACTAAAGATCAGAAGACTTAGAAGATTCTAAAAGTCGATGACTGTGCCAACATCCAAGGGGGAGTCTATGGTGCATATGCCTGTTGCCTACATCATTACGTATCGAATCTGGGTGACTAGGGCTTAATCTGTTAGAATTTAGGCATATTTAAGAGAGTTAGGAGTCAAGTTCGCTGGTAATTGGTGTTGTGAAGTCAAGTTCGGCTGAACTTGACTAGGTTAAGTTCGGCTGAACTTGACTAGGTTAAGTTCGCCCGAACTTAGTTTCTTCACCAGCGAACTTGTTCAACTATAAATAGGTGCCTTGGCGATTTCATTTGTAACTTCAGAGATTTTGGCACAGAGACGGTGAAGCTCTGTCGGATCCGGTTCTCGAATGTATTGAACTTTGATTAATGAAAATAACCTTTAAATGAGTAATTCTTGTTATTTGGTTAACTTGTCATTAGTTTCTGCCTAATCGGACAATAGATAACAAATTTAGGTTCCCGTGCTAATCATGGATGTTCCTACACCTATTCTGTCCTTACCCGATGGCAATGATGATTTTGTGGTTTATTGTGACGATTCGAATCTAAGCCTTGGTTGTGTCCTGATGCAACGGGATAAGGTCATCGCCTACGCGTTAAGACAATTGAAAACCCACGAGAAGAATTACACAACTCATGATCTTGAGTTAGGAGCTGTTGTCTTTGCTCTCAAAATTTGGAGACACTATCTTTATGGCACGAAGTGTGTGGTTTTCACGGACCACAAAAGTCTCCAGCACATATTCAATCAGAAGGAGCTGAACATGAGGCAACGACTTTGGGTCGAGCTCCTAAATGATTACGACTGCGAAATTCGCTACCATCCTGGTAAGGCGAACTTTGTGCCTGACACGCTTAGTCGTAAGGAACGTGTCAAGCTTCATTGTGTTTGAGTTCGATCTGATATCCAAACACGTATTCTTGAAGCCCAACGCACTTGTGTAACCCAAGGTTTGTTGAAAGACGAACTACCTCACCAACTCGAACTTCAACTTGAAACGAAAGACGATGGATTACTCTATTACATGAACCGTTTGTGGGTTCCAAATCAACATAATCTCCGTACTCTATTGATGGACGAAGCTCACAAGTCTCGTTACTCGATTCATCTTGGTGCTACAAAAATGTACAAGGATCTTCGTACCTAGTATTGGTGGCCGGGTATGAAGAATGACATTGCCTTGTATGTGTCTAAATGCCTTACTTGTGTTAAAGTCAAGGCCGATCATCAACATCCATCTGGTTTATTGGAACAACCGGAGATACCGGTATGGAAGTGGGAGAACATTGCGATGGATCTCATTACTAAGCTACCGCGCACATCTAGAGATCATGATGCCATTTGGGTAGTCATAGATCGACTAACAAAGTCAGCACACTTTATAGCGATTCGTGAGGATTACTCTGCTGACAAGCTCGCCAAAATCTATGTCGATGAGATTGTATCTCGTCATGGTGTTCCTTTGGACATCATATCTGACAGAGATGCTCGGTTCTCATCTCGCTTTTGGAAGACCTTGCAATCTGCAATGGGAACCAAACTCATCCTGAGTACTGCTTATCATCCTCAAACGGATGGACAGTCTAAGAGGACAATTCAAACTCTGGAGGATATGCTCCGAGCTTGCGTGATCGATTTTGGTGGTAGTTGGGATTCGCATCTACCATTGGTCGAATTCTCCTATAACAATAGTTACCACGCCAGCATCTACATGGCGCCTTTGGAAGCTTTATACGTTCAAAAATGTCGTTCACCTGTCTGTTGGAATGAGATCGGTGAGACACAGCTCACTGGACCTGAACTCATCCACGACACAACCGAGAAAGTCAAGAAAATACGCGATAACCTTCTGACAGCTGGAAGCCGTCAAAAGAGTTATGCGGACAAGCGACGCAAGCCCTTAGAATTTCAAGTTGCTGACTACGTCCTACTCAAGGTATCCCCTTGGAAAGGAGTAGTGAGATTTGGAAAGAAAGGAAAACTTGCTCCACGATATGTTTGACCATTCAAGATCGTCGAAAGAATCGGAAAGGTGGCCTACCGACTTGAGCTACCTCCTAAACTCTGGAATATTCACCCAACATTTCACGTGTCCAACTTGAAGAAATGTTTAGCCGATACAAATCTCCATATTCCACTTGATGAGATTCATGTTGATGACACTATGCACTTTGTCGAGAAACCGGTGGAGATACTGGACCGTGAAGTCAAGAAACTGAAACGAAGACGAATCGCGATAGTCAAAGTTTGCTGGGAATCCAAACGTGGCCCAGAATTTACTTGGGAATGAGAGGATCAACTGAAAGCGAAGTATCCACACTTATTCTCACAAGTTTCCTCTAATTAAATTTCGGGACAAAATTTCTTGAAGTAGGGGAGACTGTGATATATGTTGCAATTCGAGCATGTAACAATCACAAACAAGTTATCAATGAATGAAATTTTATGTTTTATATGTGAATTTTGTTTATTTATTATGACAATTGCACACATTCGATTCTTGCACAATTTCGAACTCTTGAATCGCTTCTGTAAGCAAAACCGGTAAACCGATACGCAAACGAAACCAATTTAACGCAACGTATGTTCCGTAATAATGAAACAAGCTAAACATACCTTAAATAACCTTTACATAACTTATAAATAAGTTTTAAAGGGTTTGGTATGTCAAAAACAAGTTTATTCGATCACAAAGACTAATTACGACAAACCACGAAAGTCTGCCGATTCTCGCAGCGACATACACTCCGGAACAAGAACACAAGCCTAACATACCTTAAATATCCTTTACATAACTTAGAAATAAGTTTTGAAGGCTTCGGTATGGTAAAATCACACTTTTGTGATTTCATGGGCTATTTTGCAAATTTCGCGAAACTATGCCTTTTTGCATAAATCACCAAAAATTTTTGTAATCATTAAAATATCATAATTTAGTGATTGGGATGGGAAAATCCATCCGTTACGCATTTATGGTCACGCACGCGTTCGTTACGATCTTCGTCGTAATTAACCGAAAACCGCAACCGTACGATCAAATGAACCGACCTCTGGAACATTTTGAATTATTCTACCTTATGGAGCTTGAAAATCAGGTTAACGGGTGCTAGAAGTGCCAAAACGCGACAAAACGTGTGCAGGGGCCTGTTCTGCCAATTTTGAAACTTGGGGACCAGCTGAGGGCCATACGGACCGCATAGAGAACCCCATACGGTCCGCATGGGGTGCCCAGATCCCCAAAAAACGTGGCAGCAGCCTGTTTACTCGTCCATTGACTCATGATCCGACTTTTCCACCTTTGTTTCTGCATTTGACACATATGGGACACTAATCTAACTTGTGGGTGAGTCATGGGACACTTGTTAATCATCTATTACACCAAGAAAACTATAAATACCTTGGTGTTCTTCACATTTGAACTTTTGCAACCATTGTTCTTGCTCCAATCTACTTCATATTCGAATCTTGCAACCATCTTGGAACTTCCTTAGTGTTCTTGATCATTCCTTGGGTGTTGTAAGTATTTCAATCATGTTTTGATTCAATTCTTGTAATTTAATTGGATTAAAAGTCACAAAGTTTGACTATTGTTTGACTTCCAAAATTGATCATGAATTGATCAATTTAAAATCCAATTGAACCTTGTATTATGATGGTAATCAAGATGGTTATGATTCCTATTGATCATACCTACTAATTTCTATCATTTCAAGTCTCTATGACAAGTCAAAGTTTCGGTCAAAATGCGATTCATGCGCATTTTATGACGGATCAAATTTCGGGTGTCAAAACAGTTTGTTTTGGTACCAAAACTCTTTTATAAACTTAATTAGACATGTCAAAACATGTCTAAATCGTCAGTCTTAATTTAGTGCTTGTTTAGAGTCGTAAGTTGAACGGTTTGATCACCGCTTTGACTTTAGAATCTGACCCGTTTGGTGGATCTTCGGACCCGACCAAATACAAATTTATGACCATATTTATAAAGGGAATAAACCTCTGAGGTTATACCTTATGGTCATGTCAATTGGTTAGTGTTATGATGATAAGTTGATATAATCTTCAATAAAGACCAAAATGCCCTTTTCGCAAATAAATCAACTTTAAGTATATGGAACATAAAATTTGACAAGTATTCTGATTAACATTTTCAAACATATTTAGGCATTAAAGACTTATCATAACACATATCTAACCATCCGAATGCGTAGTTACGCAAATGACGTGTTAAAGTAGCTTAAACTACCTTAACGGGTCATAACGGGTCAAAAGCACTTAAAAATCTTTCCAACTCAGAATGATATAAACCATGTCATATGAGTCCCAATACTCATTTGGTTTATAAGGTACCATTTATCCAAATCCTCTGATTTCAAGTTTCGATATTTACATTGTTATCCACTTATAGGACTCGCTTGAATTCTCGGATCTTTAAGCTTGGGATTTTCTTTTAATCCAAGATTTACCTTGCTATCACAAGTGTGTACATAGTTCCCCTATTTTATGTTTTACAATTGTTTTGGGGTGATTCATATGTGCAAGTTATTTTCAAGCTTTCAAATTACAAATGCTATGGTTTATATTTAACGCGACGATTTCAATAATATGAACGAACTGGTTGGTGCGTTATATTCATAAAAAAAATGACATTCATTAACAATGGCCAAGATGACCAGTAGTAAGTTACGGCGCCTAGGACTGACAATCCTGTTACCAAAATTCTTGGGGTTTGTGGGGAAATTTGGGAAGCGACTGAAACTGTATTTATAACATACCCTTTGGTGGTATGTTATACGATTAAGGGACATCGTGGGTGGTCTCGAATAAGTCAACAAAGGTTTGAATGTATTCACGAAACGACGAAAATTTTTCACAATTAAAACAAGGAACAATGAACGACTAGTTTATAACAAGGAATGATGAACGACGAACGATTGGTTTATAACAAGGAACGATGAACGATGAACAATTGGTTTATGATAAGTGATTTAGATAACGGTACGTGTGTAATGTGATAAAGCACGGTGGATACACCGCTGGTACTTCCTATATATAAGTACTTTTATCATATTACATTCGTGGCGATATTTGTATCACTTGGACAAATGTTTTCAAACAATGACACGCAACGATTTCAATTAAAGATATAAACCATACAAGTTATTTCAAGACGATTTACTACTCGAATTTACGAAACAAATGTTTTAGACAAGATTTATGGTTACAAGTCTTTTATAAACTATAACTAACTTGTTTTATATTGGTTAGTTATCATTGCAATATCAAATACTTTTTATAACAAGATTTTCAATTAACGACTCTAGTATCTGACAAGGTATTGCAATACATATTCAAAGCAATAAACTTGACACACACACAAAACCTATGTACTCGCCGGCATATCTTTGCTGACTCGTTTTCACATATGTTTCAGGGAACAATGCTTGATGATACTGATGCGTGCTCACGTAGGAATGGACTTGGACCTAGTGCCTTTATAAAAATAAAGACAATAATTATGCATGCTTGTTGTTTCGTTGTTTAAAAACTTCTAAGACAATTATGACAATATAACCTATGTTTAATATCTAATTAAAACGAAATATGAAATACCATGTGTTGTTGAAACAATCTGTTAACATGACTCCCTGAGTGTTTCTGCCACGTGTTGTTTTACGCGATTTGGGGTGTTACAAATTTTACCCCTTGAAAAACCTATGGATAAGAGAAAAGTGGATAGAGTTTCATACCAGGCTCTTGGTGCTTGTTTAACACCATATAGTGCTTTGTTTAACCTGTACACATGATCAGGATGAAATGGATCCTCAAATCCAGGAGGTTGGCACACATACACTTCTTCCTTGATCTTTCCATACAAGAATGCACTTTTGATGTCCATTTGAAACACTTTGATGTTTGGTTAGCAGCAAAAGCTAAGAACAGTCTGATGGCTTCTAACCTTGCTACAGGAGCAAAGGTTTCATCATAGTCAATGCCTTCTTCCTGTCTGTAGCCATGAACCACGAGCCTTGCTTTGTTCTTGACAACAATACCCCTTTCATCTGTTTTGTTCTTGAAGATCCACTTTGTGCCAATTGGACTTACATCCTTAGGTAGTGGTACAAGTTCCCAAACTTGTTGTCTTCGAAACTGAAGGAGCTCCTCTTGCATAACTTCTACCCTACAATGGTCTTTCAGTGCTTCTTGGTACTTGACAGGTTGGATGTGTAATAGAAAACCAACAAAGAGGCAAATGTTTTGGGATTCGCTTCTTGTGAGCACTCCCTCATTTATGTTGCCAATAACTTGATCCAATGAATGGATTTTGAGGAAGATCAAATCACCTTGATATGGGATAATGGCATTTTGAGGTGAAGATTGCAAATGTGTATCATTTGAGCTAACCTCTGTTGGTTAATTTTATCCAGATTTGATGGATTTTTATCAACAGTGTTTTCGTTTTGAGAGCAGACAGAGGATTGAGAATTAAGCACTATTGAACTAGCAAATCTTTCACCATTGTTACTAACATCTGCTCCTCTGCTTGAGGGACAGATCTTGAAATTTGGAAGAATGCAATGATATCCTTGCTCTTGTGGTGATGACTGTGATGTACCTACAGTGTTAGTCTTGACAAACACATCTTCAAATGTAAATTTATCTAGATCAAACAGTTCAGCAGGATTTACTGGGATTTTCAAAGATGAAAGTTCATTGAACTTCACATTCAGAGTTTCTTCAACACACTTGGTCCTAGAGTTAAATACTCTGTAGGCTTTGGCAATGGTTGAGTATCCCAGAAAATAGCCACAGTCAACTTTGGCTGCAAACTTAGAGATAGAATCTTTTAAGTTCAAAATGAAACAAGGACAACCAAAAACATTGAAATATGAGATCAGAGGTTTGATTTTGTAAAGCAATTCATAAGCAGTCTTTTGATGCCTGGGGTTAATCAAAACTCTGTTTTGAACATAACAAGCAGTGTTTACAGTCTCTGCCCAAAAAGACAAGGGTAAACCCGAGTCTGCTAGCATGGTTCTTGCAGATTCAACAAGAGTTCTATTTTTCCTTTCAACTACCCCATTTTGTTCTGAAGTTCTTGGGACACTAAATTTCCTAGCAATCCCTTTTAACTCACAGAAGGCATCTAACTCCTTATTTCTAAACTTTGTCCCATTTCGTAAATATTTTTACAGGAAGGTCATATTGCTTTTCAACTTGTTTGACTAAATTTTGCAATATACCAGCTGTTTCATCTTTGGAGTGTAAGAAAAATGTCCATGTAAACCTGGAAAAATCATCAACAATGACCAAACAAAGTCTTTTCTTCATTAAACTCATGATTTTTACAGGGCCAAACAAATCCTTGTGCAGCAATTGCAAACACTGGGTTGTTTTAGACTCTTTGATTGACTTGTAAGAACTTTTATGTTGTTTACCTTTTAAATAAGAAACACAATGCTCTTCACATGTAAATTGCTTATGAGGTAAACCTCTGACAGGACAGTTTTTAGAGAGTGTGGTGATTGTTTTTAGATTTGTGTACCCAAGTCTTCTATGCCATAACTCTGTCTCTTTGTTAGAAGCAACTGAGAACAGGCATGCATTAGACATAGGGTTATGTTTCAACATATCAACCACATACACATTGCCACTCCTATGAGAAACAAGTTGTGCTTTGCTCTCAGCAATAATCTGATCAATATTTTTAACAACCTCTGGTCCTACAATTTGACATGTTTTCTTTGTAAAGAAGGATCCATATCCTTTGTCACTCATTTGTGAGACACTCAAAAGATTTAATTTTAGATTGTCAATTAAGTTAACATTTTCAAATTTGAGATTCCCAGCCTGGACACACCCTGAACACAATACCTTCCCTTTTGAATTGTTACCAAAAGATATATCACCCCCTCCATGAGCCAAGAAGTTTTTGAGAAGGGCTCTACATCATGTCATGTGCCTGGAGCCTCCACTATCTACGTACCATAAACTATCAAGGCAAGTAGAAGCTCCCTGCACATAAGTAAACAATTAGTTTAGATGAGATTCCAAAGCCAGGATGGCTTTGGATTGGTTCACAAATGGTCCACTCTCAAATCCAGGAGTATGGTCAGTGGTTTGAGTTTGCTTTTGTATCCACTGTTGTGAACCATTTTATGCTAGATGTTGGTAACCATGAGGATATCTATTCACTTTGGGCTTTGAAGGTTTTATGTAACATTCATAGCTCATAGGAACCTTTTGATAAATTGGTTGACCATGTCCTCTTGGATACCTGTTGGCAGGTGGAGCATCTGTCACTTGTACCTCTCTAGGAACAGAGGTTTTGTTCAATCCTTTTGTGACAGATGTTTCAACAGGGTCAAAGGTCTGCTGAGATTTATTTCTAGCAGAGCTTGAACTTTCTTTCTCAAGAACTTTTGCTTTGATCTCTTTTACCTTTTTTTGATCATAGGTTTGAAGATAAGCACACTCATGAGTTAGATGATTTGTATTCCCACAAATAAAACATTTTGAATCAGTTGGAATTACATATGTTCTGTTTATGTCATATGCTTTTAAAAGAAAAGAGTTTTCTGTTACATGGTTTCTTTTGTTGCAAAATTCACAAAATAGATGTTTGATCTTTTCCCTTTTCTTTTTATCAGATCTCTTCTCGGCAAATGTTGTAACCTCTGCTGGAAGGTCTTTAATGGGAATGATTCTAGCCTTTGGTGCCTTGACACCTTCAATGGTTGAGAAATCCATTGGCTTGAAATTTTCATGAGTATCACATTCATCTGACCAAGTAGGTTTGAATTGGTATTTCTCAATTTCTTTAAAACTTGAAGACCCTTCATGTTTTTCAAGAGAAATTTTGTTACCTTTTTTATTAGTGATTTTTATCTCATTTCCAGCCAAATTTGTTGGAATTACTTCAACCTTTCCAGAATCAATTTTTGTAACATTTCCAATGGCTTCTTCTCCAGTTTCAAAACCAATGCCAAATATTATGTTACTCTTGATCTGTTTTTCTAGCATAATTTCAAAACCTTTTGAAGATTCTACCCATTTTTCACATGTGATCTGGGTATCCTCTAACTCCTTTTTGCAAACTTGGTATTATCTACCATAGTTTGGAGTTGGTCCTTGGTTATGCTAGCTTCATGCTTCAGGCTACTTATCTCAGAATCTTTTGAAAATAATTTTGATTTCAACTCTTTGATAAGTTTTTCAAAACTAAGTTCATTTTCTGAAATTTTGTTCCCAAGGTTTTCATTCACCTATTTAATGTTAGCAAAAGCTATACATTTTTCTGAACAGAGATCCTTTAAGATCTGAGGTGATACCTTAGCAGCAGCCATGAGAGCACAATCACAATCATCTTCACCATCTTTTGAATCCCATGGATCAGATAGAGAGTTCTTTTCTTCATCAACAGTGTTTTGCGTAATCACTAGCGTAACCACTGCTTCATCATAATTTTGAATTTTATTAGACTTTGACTCTTGTTCCACAGACTCATCACCTTCAACAATTGTCTCTAAGGCCATTAAACAAAATTTTCATGTTCTAAATCATTTTTTACCATAAGAGCAAAGTTTTCATCAGTTAATTCCTCAGGCAAACTACTCCAATCCACAAAGCCTTGTGTGAAGAAGCTTTGCTGATTAACCTCTGTCTGAGCAGTGGTTTAAGTAGTTTGAGTGCTTTGTGGTGCTTGTTGCACATGCACTTGAGGTGGTGATGTTTGGACATACTGAATTTGTGGAACAGTGGTTTGGACATAGTGCATAAGAACAGTGACAGCAGGGTGTGCATAATGAGCAGTGTTTTGCACTTGATGAACAGGGGTATATTGGGAATATTGGGCAGTGCTTTGTGTGTGCTGAGGTCTAGGGCCAGGATGTCTTACAATAGGTCCTGAACCTTGAGTTCTACATTCTCTGGCAAAGTGTCCTAGCATGTTACATTTATAGCACTTGATTTTAGATTTGTGTAACCCAACCTTTGAACCCCCATGCAACCCTGGATATTTTCTACCAGTTCTTTTGTAAATCCTGCTTACTCTCACACTTAGCAAAGCAACTTGATGTAAAATGTCCATTTCTTCTAAGTCATTTGGATCAAAATGTTGAAGGTCATTAACTCAAAAGATAGATTATCAGAGGTTTGGCATTCCCCACTATCAGTAAAAGCATAGTTGGGTGGACAAGGATCAGAATTAAAGCTTCCTCCCGAGGTTATATCAATAAAATGATCATAGCCCTGATCCTTGTCATTGCCAGAACACTCTTCATGACTTTAAAGAGCAGTGTTACCCAAGGTATAGTCATCAGTTACTTTCCCTGACTCTTGCAACTTCTTTTTCTGGTTCAACTCTCTCTCATATGTGAGGAGTCGACCATGAAGTTGTGTAAGGGTCATTTCTTTAAACCCAACAAATGTTCGAGTAACGTAAGCTACAGTCTCCCATTTTTCTGGTAATAATCTTAAGAAATGACTATTGACTGTCGAATTAGGAAATTCCACGTTTAACCAGTTTCAATCACTGATGAGACAGCTAAAACGTTTGAACTGTTGTGTTAATGACTCACCCTTTACGTGACAAAACGTTTCATACTGTTGATTCAGGACTTCTCTATTGTTTTTTGATCACTTCTTCATTTCCACCGAATTGCTCTTTTAGTGCATCCCATAACTCTTTTGCACTATTGTAGTGGAGCATACCAGCATAGATTTCATTGAGTAAGGCAGATGCAACAATGCTAAATGCCTTAGCATCCAACTCTATTTTCTGGAAATCCTGCTCGGAGTAATTTTCAGGACTTTTTGGCACTTGAGTATTGGGATCCTCTGTACTGGGAACCATAGGAACATGTGGTCCATATACGATGGATCGCCAACAACCGGTGTTTTGCTGAGCTAAAATGTGACCCATCTGACGCTGCCATATGAAATATTCATTTCGTTTTAGCATCGGTGGTTTGAACATAGATCCAATGTTGGATTCTTGTGTGTTTTGGACATTTCTGCTTGTTTAAAACATATTTGTGTTTTAAAAACTTTGAACGTAATAAAACTCTGTATTCAAGTAAAACTATCAAACTAATTAGCAGGGATAGCTGATCTTTCAAATCAAATTGATATTAATCAAATTTTGATTGACCAAGCTCTGATACCAATTGTTAGGATCTGAGTTTGATTTACTTGTAGTTTTTGTTTCAAAAATGAAAATATGATTGTAGTTTTAAGATAAATGCAACAGAATAAAATGGAAAACTTTTATTTACTACAAGTAAAGGTCGTTTGTTTTCATCATCATCATCATGCTTTCAAGTATGTAAACTTTGCATGTGATTCACAAACTCCCGCTCAGCCTATTGCATTCGTTTGATAGTACAGAAAATGGAAGAAGATGATTGGTGTAAAGATCTTTTTAAGAAGACGAATATAACTGTTACATTGACACTACTATTATACTAACTATCTAACCTCTGAGCATCTTTGATGACATCAGGGTTAATAGTGACATCTAACAATAATATAACTAACTCTAAACAATGACTCTTAACAACTGTTACATTGAATATAATGCTAATAAGACTAAAACTCTGATGGCTAAGCTCTGCTCCTTTTCTTCTGTCAGACCTTTGGCAATTTGTGTAGCAGATGACGCATAAGTATCAAACTTTAGGAAGGCAGAGTTTAGGTGATCAGATGATCTAAACTCTGATAGTTGGACCAAACCGCGGATAGAGTATTTTGGCTTTATATCATCTGTTCCTTTGTAAAGGGTTCAATCCCAACAGCAACTGAATTTTCTCAAATGTATGGCATGTATTGTTTACTAAGTACTTTTTGTGTATTATTCCAATTATGCAAAACACGACAAATGGGGACACGAACCAAATCCTTGTAGAATCTTTTTATCTTTATAGCTAGATTCTTGTAGATACTTGAACTTCAGTCTTAAATCTTCTATCTTCATAGTAAGATTTCTATGAAGTGCTTTACACGCCGATGATGATGGTTATGTTTATGTGTAGAGATTATTGGTGATTTAGATAATGAAACTAGAGTAATATAATAGACATGGTGGATACGCCGCTGGTACTTCCTATATATAAGTGTGCTTATTGTATTACCCTTCGTAGCCTTATCCGAATCACCATTAGGATTTAGGATTTTGTGATTCAAGTGTCAAGACAAGTGACTAAACCAAATCCTTATAGCATCCGTCTATCCTTATAGATTGATTATTGTGGGATGTTTAAAGTACTAAATGGTATTCCTTTATTTGGATTCTTTGTGTACTTTAATGCGTATGTGAAAAGACGATGTGACGAGATGATGATTATGTGGTTATTGTGATTAGTTGTGATTTAGATAACGAAACGAGTGTAATACCATAAGAACAGGGTGGATACGCCGCTGGTACTTCCTATATATAAGTGTTCTTATTGTATTACCCTTGTAGCGTTATCTGAATCACATTAGGATTTTGTGTTTGATTGTTTCAAAGTACAATATCCAAATCCTTGTAGAAGTCTTTCATATTTTTGTATGTTAGATTCTTAGAAGGATATCCAAAGTATTATTTTAAATCGTTGATTTGATTTCTAACAATACTCACGTGAGTTATGACATACTTCAATATTGCTGTTATTAATCCTTGATTGGATTTCTAAGAACATACTCACAAGTTTTATTACCGAATTCAAGGCGATTACAATGAACAAAGTACATTTATCAATGGCATAAAAATTACTTAGTATTAATCATATTGCCATATACAAAAGTTTTTGTCACAAGTTTCATAATCAAGTTACTTTATTGCAATACTAAATCTTTTTGCCATTCCTTGGCTTTAAAGAGTCCATTTTAAATAGATGACTCTTGTAGTTGTCAAAGTATTGCAACACTAATGTTTTTGCCATTAACTTGGCTAACAAAACTATGTACTCGCCAACATTATTTGTTGACGTCTCTTTTTCACATATGTTTCAGGTTTCGATTATTCAAGCATGCTGCACATAGGAATGCATCCGGGCTTTAGACTTCTTTAATTAAAAGACAACAGAGCGTCCTGAGTTTTGAGACATTGACTAGCCAAAGTGATTCGACTTTTCCTTGAGTTCCGACACGCGTTCTGGCCTAATAGACAAATGCCTTAGCATTTATCCTTCCAGTTACTATGCGCCTCCGAGTCAACGAAATAATCGAGACTTTGGTGAGATTTAAAATCGAAGAGTGGAACCAGTTATTAAGTTGCGGGTTTCACCTCTAGCTTAACAACTTCGTACCATAACTGTGGTTGTTCTCACCGAACGAGTCGGGAGTTCCACTGGATAGAAGTGGAGATTTCCATCGAGATATGGATATTACTCCTAACTCAACGGTAGAATCTCATGCGGGGAATAATACACGGGATAAGTGATCTAATCGAGAGTTATCGGTTTTCACACCTAATCTCGACACAATCACTCGTTTGTGTTATACGAGTATCTTCGCGGCTCCGTGTATTGTGTAGAAAGTCTTAGGAAAGACTTTATATAGTATTTAACGAGTCGAGGAAGCGATTTAGCGAGTAATATATTTTAACCACATAAACGACGAGTAGTCAAATAGGTTCATACTATAGACTAGGACTAATAAGGCAATTAACCCTAATTCTCTATAGTTATGGCTCTGATACCAATCTGTCACACCCCAACCAATGGTGGAAACATCGGGATGTGGGACCAAACGACGAGATTGTTCGAGAGGATCCATAACGACTATTTTCGCGACATTAATTACTTAAATTCAATTTCATAAATTCTAACCAATATCCATACAATCATCCAAAATGAAATATAACATGTCTAAAACATCATAACAAAACATAGCTAAATTAGGCGTGTATCTAAAGCCTAATCCATTTCCAGCATACGTTCCATCAACCTGTTACAAAATGTAAAGGTGAGTACACAGGTTTAGCATAAGTATAGTAATGAAAGCGTTTCGCAAAACCAGCATGTATAAACGTAGCATGTGAATCATGTAAGCTATTAGCATTGATACAAGCTAACCAACAGACCACGTGTGACATGCGCGTCACGTGTTCACCGAACCTACGGGTGGTGGGTCAACCTATAGCTGCTATCATGTTAAGGGTGGTAGTGCCAATTATCAAGCGTAAGCGTAGCATACAACAATTCAGCATTTCACGTATAGTCATGCGAGAGCGGTTTGCATTTAAAGCGTTTTAAGTGTCGTGTGTTGTGTTTGTTTTATAGAGAACGTACGTAACACCCAAAAAGTGTGTTAAAGCGAAAAGGGTTCAAGTATACTAACAGTGCGTGCTTAACAGTTAAACACAAGCTGAATTGCGTGAGGAGAGCACAAGATCAGCCTGCATGCAGGAACAGAAGTGTATCAGTCTTCCGTAGTGCTAAAACAGTCGAAACGGAGTTCGGTGCAAGGAACAGGCTGTTTGTACAAAGTGTGCTTCGCACGAGGGGTGCCTCGCACAAGAGTGCCTCGTACGAGTTATGCTTAGTATGAGGAGTGCTTCGTACGAGTGACCCTTGTGCGAACTGTCCTGTCCGTGTCCAAAATCGAGTGTTTTTCGCCTCTTTCTTCAGGAAATCGAGTGTTCATCCCACCAGTCTTAAGCTACTAATTAAACCTAAGGCCGGGGAGGTCTTTGGAGCGAGTTTAGCCTCATGTGTGAACTTGGACTAGGTTGTACGAACCGTGCTTCGTATGAGCCAGTTTGGTTCGCACAAGTGACTATTCTTGCCTCTTCGTGCGTCCGAGACTGAGTTCTTATCTGAATCAGATGTGATTTCGAGTCCTTTTCATGACGGTTGTGACACCGCCTCGTCCCACTATTTAGTGAACAAAAATATGTCGATTTTGATATGTTTTAGTATAAAAATCGAATTTAAAACAGTTTTCTTAGGATTAAACACTTGGTGAGTTTGAAATAACAAGATTTCTAACTTGGGAAGCCAAGGCTAAGCCCAAAATACTCATTTAAGTATGAAGCCAAAGTAAAAAAACATAAGTTTTATGTAAAAAGATGAAGGTTTTCCGTAACAGAATAAGTTTGGATGAAATCAGAGATAAACTCGTGTAAATCATTTTGGTTTGCATGAAAAGCGTTGTTACTTACTTGGAAAATGAAGAAAAGCGAATAGAGGGTGTTATGTGCAAGTGACAGCAAGAGGAGCATGTGTGCATAAGTGTGGTATTTACAGGAGAGGAGAAGAGTGTGACTCGTGCAAGGGGGGCCTCGTGAGAGCCAGGCATGCCTCGTACGAAGGAGTGCCTCGTGCGAGGGAGTCCAGTTCGCGTGTGAGGCTGTTTCGTTTGGTGTTTTCGCTTGTATTAGTTAGTTTAAGTACGTTAAGCATTTTAGCGAGGCATTAAGCGTTGTGTTGTGTATTAGTGCGATAAATTGAGTTAAGCGAGTGAGTGAGTGAGCGTTTAAGCGAGTATAAATATATATAACACATAAACACACATAATAACATAAATAACCGCGTTGAGTTTGCGTTGTGATGAGCGTTAGAGTTTTAAGCATTTAAATGCAATAATTAAGCGAAATAAAATGCGTTTAAAAATATCCTTAACCCTTGTTATAACAGAATCTCGAAGTACAAAGCGGTTACAATAAAAATAATGGTAAAACAGAGACATTTGGAAATGTCGGGTTGTTACACTCATCAATGAGATGCTTACGAAAGGGTGATTAAACCGAGCATAAACCCGATATCTAGTATTGTTGGCCCGCAAGAAAGATGGAACATGACATTTTTACATGCCCTACCATGTTTTAAATACTATTACAGTATGAGATTGTTTCCCTTAATCCGACAATGGGATGAACTACTTGATGAATTGCGTGGTGCGACATTTTTTTCGAGATTGGATTTACGCACCAGTTATCATCGGATACGGGTTGCACAGACTACACACACCACACAACTTTTTGTATTAGTTATTGGTCACTCCCTTTGGTCTCTCAAATGCATCACTTACTTTCTAGGAAGCCATGCTCGATCTCTTTTGTTCCGATCTTTGTTGTTTTTTGATAGTTTTTAATGATATATTCGTTTAAAGCCAGTCTTGGGTTGAGCATCTGATCTTTATCTTTCTCTGGTTCTACAAACCTTATCTTCTAATCAATATTATGCTAAGCTATCTAAATGTACTTTCAATATCACCAAAGTGCACTATCTTGGACATGTTATATCAACTTAGGGCCTAGTAACAGATATTGACAAAATCTCAAATATTTAAAAGTGGTCGACTCACATGTCACTAAAAATTTTGTGTGGTTTTTTTTGGGACTAACACTCTACTGCCATAAACTTGTTCAGTGGTACTCACACATCTCTAGGCCTCTCACCAATTTTTTACAACATTCTTAAATTTTGTTTGGACCGACAACGCTCACAACCATTTGATAAACTTAAGGTTGCCATTTTAATCTACCTACTCTTACCTTGTTTGATTTTTCACCAGTCATCGATGTCACCACTAATGCTTCTGATTATGGCATAGGTGCAGTCCTATCCCAAAGTGACAAACCGATTAGATTACTTAGCAACAAATTAACAAAACTTTGCAGGTGTTATCGATGTATAAACGAGAGTTATTTGTTATCACCGAAGCTATAAAAATGGCATCATTATTTTCTAGGCTGGTATTTTTGTGACAACAACGGCAAAACCAGGTAACCCTAATTGTGCCTAAAACCATAGTTGTAACGCCCTGTTTTCCCGTACTTTCTTTATTTAGAAACTGTGTCTTGTAATTCTATTTTTGGAAGCTTGTAATTCTCGTAAACGTCTTTAATCGCATCGTTGTAAAACCGAGACTATGATCGAAATCGAGATTCTTAATATTCATTCATATTAATATTGTACGTGATTGGAAACATTTGTAATCCGTGAAACTCGTTAATCGTTAAACTAAATTTGTTACGTAAATACAATTACCTATTTCATTTAATAAGTTAATTAATTCAAATTAATTAATAAATTAATTAACTAATTAGTTAATAAAATTAATTAATTTATTTTTATAAAAAAATTTAAAATGCTATTTTATAAATATATTAACACTTAGGATTAAATGTTAATAATATAATATATATATATAATTATATATATATATATATATATAATATATCTTTCTTTAAATAAAGTCCAAGGTCTAATGTGTAATTACTGAATTCTTGAACTACAGGGGCCTTTCCTGCCAATTATGAAATTAAATTATTGAGTTTTTTTAGTTAAAAAAAAAAATAAACTCACCAAAACCGGGATCCGCGGGAGTCGAACCCGGACCCCCGGTTCAACAAACAACAACTCGACCACTCCGCCAAAGGCCTAACATCTGAGATAACCCGGAACCACAAAGCTTTTATGCTTTGTTTCCGATCAAGCTGGGCACGACCAGCGGGCAAACAGCCCTTTTATGGGCGGGTTTTATGTCTTTTTTTTTGTATTTTAAACACTTTTAACCATTAATTGCCCACCTAAACTTCACCTAACTAACCCTAATCCTTCTCCTATAAAACCCAAATGGTTTCCAAGCATTTTACACTTTCTAATCTCTCCCAATCTCTCTGAAATCATCCATAATCAGCTATAAATTTGCAAGTTCGAGCATAATTACTCATCTCCACTAAAGTGAGTGTAACTCACTCATTTCCTAATGAAATCCTTCCATTCTTTTTCCCACTTGCTTGGTTTAACCTAAGGATCATTTCCATTGGTTTTCCGTGGAAAACCAAGCCCTGGAATGTCCAGAAAAAGGTTCCAAAGTGGAGTGTTTTACTTTATGTTCTTATAAACTTGTTAATCTTTATCAAACTTGAGTCTAACTCATCTCAAACCTATGTCCTAATGCTTACAACACTACTTGTGGTTGGTTAGGCTTAAAAACAAGGTTGAGACATTCAAACTAGAGGATTTATCCTCACAATTATTTTGTTTTCATAGAGCTTTAAGCTCACAAGTGATGCAAGTTCTTGAACTTGTTCATGTGTGTCCACCTTGGTTAACTTGGACTATCCTAACTTCTCGACCAAACATTACTTGATGATTTTCATAGTTAGTTACTTTTTTTCATTCTTTACTTGTAAGTTCATGACCCTCCTTGTGTCTATGACACTCGTGTAGTGGTGAATCCTAACGAGGTCCAAAGTGGATGGTAAATCCTCCCACCTCCTAATTGACTTATGTGACTTCAAGAGGTCTTAAGTGGATGGTTAATCCTCCCACCTCCTACATGACTAAGTAACTAATCTATACTATATAATATAAATCTTAAAACCGAATCCTTGATGATAACCTATGGTTATTCATCAAGTTACTAAGTTATATTACTAGTGTGTTTAGTTTCCTCGTTGCGATTCTTATAGGTTTAACCTATGAAACCACGTGAAACCCTATGGATTCTAAGAAGCGTCAAAACGAGTGTTAGACCATAGTAATTATTTTCGATAACATACTTTCCCATGCTTTGAATCTCCATTCCGAATGTTCCATCATCATCCTTAATACTCATACGCCTTTGTTTTCCTCTTGTAGGATAACTCGGCGTTCATCCCATCAAAACAACTACCTTCACGGACTTGTCAAGTTAGAAGACTTAGCAAAACCGTGAGTACACTCGACCCACTTTTGTTTATAACACTCTTGGGTGTAACATGTTTTACATATACATAAATCACGGACACTTAAACTTTATGAAACGCACAAACAATCTTCAACATATGAATACTTGAAATCTTATACTTGATGCTTGTCTTGGATATTCGTTATGCTATGCTTTAGTCATTAACTATTTTTAGCCTTCGTTTGACATGCTTAGCGCTATAGGAATTCACGCATCCACCTCCATCATGTTATTCGTGAGGTCATGTTAAAACAACGTGTTTGTGTTAAGGGTTTGATTAATAGTATTGCATGCCTTGATATTGACCTTGTATAGATTATAGTTGCCATGAGGGTTGTTTAAACTTTATTCGTATACGTTTGCTATGCTTAAACTTGTGTACTCGCCTTTGATTTTGCATTGCCTTTATTTTAAAACATGTTACAGGATGAAGGAGACGATGTTATGAAATCAAAATAGCAAGGACTTTGATACTCACAATTAGACGTTAGGTTTAATATTGTTGTATCGATTTTGTTATGACATTCTGAAATTTGTTATGTTGTTCGTTGTATTTGTTTTGATGATGTATTTGACAATATATTATGAAATGAAATCATGTTTAATTAAATATTGTCATTTATTAGTATTTATGAGCAATGAGCAATCTATTTCGTCCTGCCTCGATATTTTCCGCCATCGGTTGGGGTGTGACAATAGTTGTGTATAAACCCTAATTATATGTACAACTTACACGATTAATGGAATGATACTGATCATGCCTTGGATGAGTCCTAGGGTACCTTACGGGTACCATATGAATAATAATGGCCAACAGTGCGAAATTGGGCCCTCAGTGTGCTAAAAACAACTTAAACGGGGATTACCGTTTGACGGTGCGTAAACCAGAAATTATAATTTAGATACAATCGGAAGTGCTGTAAATGATTCTAAGGAGATGAAATTGCTTGGACATAATATTTAGACCCTAAAATGTGGTTTTTGGGCCTAGCAAGTAGTTAACTCGTGTAGTTGACTGTTTACTTAGAAATATGATATGACAAATGGTTTTGTCTCTTCTAGTGTTGTAAAATTTCAAAAATGTCACTAAACTACTCAATGATTAAGTTACTAACCTCCCCAAAACCTAAGAAATGTTGAGCATGCCAACCATGCATTGCTCAAGCTGCAGCATCCCTCCATGCCCTACCTAGTCAAGATCTAGAGGCCTGCACAAGTAATGTATAAGATCAAATATATTTGCACTAAAACACAATAAGCACGTATAAAATTTAAAACTCTATCAACAAACCTCATTTTCAACAATTTGGGCATCTGTAAAAAAAATTCAAGCTCACCAACCTAACCTTATGCCTTTCATATTCGGGAACTGCCAAATAAATTATTGCAATTGGTGGTCAAGAAATTAATGACATGGAGCTTGTGACACCTTAAGTTGGTCTGATTTATATTTTGGGTAACCAAAATACCATAGACACCTTACTATCTACTTAACTCTTCAAATAATTAAACTAATAGATGAAAGATATAGAAACTATTGTATCACCTCCATCGCCATTCATGATCTTTAACAGCAAGCTGCAAGCTTGTCAGCATCATAGAAACTAACAAAGTCATGATCAAGAGAAGAACGAACATAATGGCCATTCTCATCCTCAAGAACATCTTCAATCCTCATTCCTTCTGAGACTGAGTTCCTCCATGAATTTTCTAGTTCAAAAAGCAAGAACCCATTTACAAAAGATTAACTTTCTTCCAAGAAAACTAAAAATATAATGATCAAATGCTTGAATCTGGAGTCTTAGAGTTCCTTTTGAACTTCAATTGCTATCTCAAGAACACAAGAACCCTAATTAGTATAAGATCTTATTATTCCAAATAACAAATTTAAAATATAATCACTAAATTCATGAATGTATAACCCAAGATTGAAGACTAATTAGGTTTAGCAATTAACAAAACAAAAAAAAAAACTCAACATTATTCAAAAATTGATATGTTAATCTACAACAAAACAAAACTAACATCATTGAAAAATAAATCATCGGTACTAAGTCAAATATCACATAACTAAAGACGAAAAGAAACTTACATGTGGGAATGAAGCACCGAAGACGAGAAGACAAAAAAGAGCAGCGGCAATTTAATTTAGGTTAAGATATAAAATCGAAATATATGAAGAACTACAAAATCATCGCTGAAATCAAAGGAAAAAATGAACTTACTAAGCAACAATGGAAGCAACGAGGACAAAAATACAGTGCGGAGATAGAATCATAGTTCGAAGATGATGAATGTCAATTGAGAAACGTGAGAGAGGTTGTTGTGAGTGTAGAAGGTGTGACTTTACAGCAATGATTTGAAATTTGAATTTATGAGATTTGAGATTTCATTTATGTGCCATTCTTCCTTTTTAGAGTAGTCATGGTTCCGAAGAGAAGAAAAAAATAGGCGAAGCTTTCTTCTTTGGTATGCCTGGCTGTATTCAAAGCTAAGAACAAAGTAGGAAAGATTGTTGGGTCCCTTAGAAGAATACAATATTCAAAGCTGGAAAAAAGAATGAAGGAACCTTTCCTCTTTGGTTTGTTGAATGAGTTTAACTTCATCTGCTTTAAGAGGTTGTACAATATGCTCCTTATCATGTAAAGTCCTTAAATTTTAAGTTCTCTTTCCTATCTCCGTTATCTAGTATATATAGAAAAAGTATAACGTACAATAGGTCTTATCGTACGATCGTACGCGGCTAGAATTCACATGTTATATTAAATAGGCGTATACGTAAAATTTGGAAATCGCATGTTGTTGTGTATGGGTGAAATCACATGGGGGTGGTTTAAATCACAAATCACATGGTTGAAACGTAAAGTCGCACGATGGGAAACAGTCGCGTAGGCTTCGTACGATAACCCCTATTGTACGTTAACTGATCTCTCTCTCTCTCTTTCTATATATATATATATATATATATGGATTAGGATCATATGAGAAGTAGTAGGCTAATTGATAAACTTGAGAAGCATTCTGGACCACACATTTTTCCTAAGCAAAAAAAAATAAAAAAAACGCAAAAAAAAATGCAAAAATCGCAGCCTTTTCTATTAGGTTTTTTCTATACACATGTGTATAGTGTTAATCTTTTAACTATACATATGTGTCTATTGTCAATTTTTAACTATACATATGTTTATATACATGTTTAAAATAAAAAAATAAGTGTTGTAAATCTATAATTGACGTGAATGATTTAGTTTTAGCTTTAAGATTTAGCATTAGTATTTAGGGTTTAGCTTTAGCTCTAGGGTTTAGCATTATGGTTTAGGTTTAAGGTTTAGTTTTTAGGATTTTGCATTTGGGATTGGTTTTAGTGTTTAGTATTGGTCATTAGGGTTTAGCATTAGTATTTAGGGTTTAGATTTAGCTTTTGGGTTTAGATTTAAGGTTTAGCATTAGGGTTTAGTTTTAGTGTTTAGCATTAGTATTTAGGGTTTAGCTTTAGGGTATAGCGATAGGGTTTAGATTTAGCTTTAGGGTTTAACATTAGGTTTTAGCTTTACGGTTTAGTTTTTAGGTTTTAGCATAGCGTTTAGTTTTAGTGTTTAGAGATTTTTTGTTATTGTTCAATGAGTCGGTCTTAATGTGGTTGTAATGAGCTCAATCAACATTCGTTTGACCCGGTTTCCTACACTTCTTTAGATTAAGGGTATATATTTTTCATAATATACCATATGTATAGTTATAAGATTGACAATATACATATGTGTATAGTTAAATGATTAACAATATACAAATGTGTATAAATCCCTAAAAAAATAAAAAAATATATATAAAAATTTTTATAGTAAAAGCAGTGATTTTTCCAAAAAAAAAAAGCGTTTCTTTTACATTCTTTGCTTAAGGAAAATATGTAGTCCAAAATGATTTTCAAGTTTCACAAATAGAGTGCTCTTCTCTTATATATAGGGTAAGGTTCATGTGAGAACCACCTTTATTGTGAGAACCGCAAGAACCACCTTTATTGCAAAATAAAATCTAAAAAAATCAAAAAAACACTCAATAATTTTTATTTTTTATATTTTTTAATAAAAATCGTTATGTTTCGTTACCAAAAAAAAACTTTTTTTTTCGAGTAACAGTTATCCATGCACATGTACATATGTATGATAACTTCGAAAAATTCAGTAATACGTTATCACTAGTAGACAATTGCACTTTATTTTACAACACCATCCATAATACACTCAATTTTACATTATATGCACATGTGCATCATTATGTATAACAATTATATACCGTGTTTTGGTACAAAAAGTTTGTGATTTTGGATGATGAAGTAGGCTCATATATATGTTTTTGGTTAGTTATATCTAGTGGTTGATGGGTTCATTATAGTTGTCACTTTATGATGTAATATGTTTATTGATGGTATAAACGGTGTTGATATACATGTAATAAAGTGAAAATATTGGTATTGGTATTGTATTATAAATGGTAGGAGGTAATGGTATTGTATTATGGATGGTAGGAGGTAATGGAAGTATATTATGGATGGTATGATAGATGAAAGAGAAAGTGTATTCAAAGTAGTGTACCAAAACACCTTATTTCATATTGATACATATAGATGCACATGTGCATTTCTTATATTGGTAACGTAAAAAGTAGTGTATTACACATGGTAGTGTAAATGAAAGTACAGTTGTCTAATGTTTGTAATATATTACGGAATTTGTCAAAGAAATGATGAAAATGCACATGTGCATGGTAGTGTATTATGGATGGTATGATAGATGAACGAGAAAATGTATTCAAATTAGTGTACCAAAACACCTTATTTCATGTTGATATATATAGATACACATGTGCATTGCTAATAATGGTAACGTAAAAAATAGTGTGTTACACATGGTAGTGTAAATGAAAATACAATTGTCTAATGTTTGTAATGTAGTATGGAATTTGTCAAAGAAATGACGAAAATGCACAGTGCATGGATAGTTGGTACTCATATTTTATTTTATATTTTTTTGAAATTTTTTTTTGAAATTTTTTTTATTGTTGAGTAAATATAGCGACTTTTTCAAAAAAAATATTAAAAAAACAAAAAAAATTTGGTATTTTTTTTGGATTACTGTTTGTGTTCACACTGGTTCTCGTGGTTCTCGCAATAAAGGGTGGTTCCTAACGGATCTTAGTAAAAGCAGCAAGTTTTCAAAAAAAAATGTTTTTTTTACATTCTTTGCTTAAGGAAAATATGTGGTCCAAAATGTTTTTTCAAGTTTATCAAATAGAGTGCTATTCTCTTATATATATATATATTATATATATATATATAGTGTGAGGTTCATTGGGGAACACTAAAAAAGTGGGGAAAAGTGGGGAACCGACTCAAACGAACTTCGATTGGACTCATTCCAACGGCGTTGGAACCGGCTCGTCGAACCCTAACTAGGATCTCTTAACCCTAAACCCTAAATCCTAACCCCTAAACCCTAAATGTATTAAGGTTTGGATTTAGGGTCTTATATTAGGGTTTAGCCTTAGGGTTTAGCTTTAGGGTTTAGTTTTAGGGTTAATCATTAGTATTTAGGGTTTAGCTTTATGGTTTAGGGTTTAGCTTTTAGGGTTTATAGTTTAGATTTTACGATTTAGCTTAGGTTTTAGCCTTATTATTTAGCTTTACGGTTTAGGGTTTAGGGGTTAGGATTTAGGGTTTAGGGTTAAGAGATCCTAGTTAGGGTTCGACGAGCCGGTTCCAACGCTGCTGGAATGAGTCCAATCGGAGTTCGTTTGAGTCGATTCCCCACTGTTCCCACTTTTTTAGTGTTTCCCAATGAACATTCCCCTACATATATATATAGGAAGAGGATCATGAGAAAACTATAAAACTAACTCAAAAAGCCAAAAAAAAAAAACATAAAAAACATACAATTTTCTTTTACAATTTTTTTATAAAAAGTCGCTGGATTTTATGTATAAAAAAACTTTTTTTCAAGAAAAAAAAATAAAAATAACTTGTACTGCACATGTGCACTATATGTGTACTACACATGTGCATTATATGTTTATGTTGCACATGTGCACTATATGTTTTTTTATTTTTTTATTTTTTAAAATTTCTTTTTTACATAATATATATAGCGAATTTTAATAAAAAAAATTAAAAAAAAAAGACTTTTTGATATGTCTTTTTGGCTTTTTTAGTTAATTTTTTGGTTTTCTCATTTAAACTATTTTTCTCATGATCCATCTCATATATATATATACATATATATATGTTATAAAGAAAGGGACGGTAATGCATACAAACAGACTATGGTAAAACCATTTGACCAATTGGGTTGTCCATAGCAAACGGCCCATGTGCAAACTAACCATCAGTTAGCCAATAAAAAAAAACCGCCTCAGCGAAAGCACTAGGCCCATCAACAAATGCATTTCTTAAACCATTACAAATTAATGGCCCTTCCATTAGAGGTGCACAAACTGGGTATTTTTAATATTCGGTTTCGATTATAGAACTGGTTTTGATTGTTCGTTTTAAGGGTTGGAACTGGTTATTGCTATAACCGGTTCGGTTCTTGTTCCGTTTATTTGACCGGAAAACCATACCCTATGTACCCGGTTTCGGGTAGGGTTCGGTTCCGGTTCTTAATAAGCCGGGTATTAAATACCCTATTTTCAGGCTTTCTATACCCTATTTCCGAGTTTTTTAGTTCTGTATTTTCATATTTTTAATACTCTATTGCGGTTTAATTACCCTATTTTCTTGTTTTTTTGTTTATTATTATTAAAAATGCATTGTATAATGTAAGAAAGTTAAGAAAAATGCACTAACGTAAATTTAAAAGAAAAATATTAGAATTATGTATTAGGTATAGTCGGTTTCGGTTCCGGTTCTTGTCCTGTTTCGGGTCTTAATCGGGTATGATCGGTTCCGGTTCCAGGTATTGAGATCAAAATGCATACCCTATCTATACCCTACGTGTAGGGTCGGTTCTGGTTTCGGGTATAGAATACCCGGATATTAAAAAAACCGGTTCTGGGTTTCTTTACCGGGTTCAGTTTCAGGTACGGTTTTTTTTGCACCTCTACTTTCCATGACCTTAACCACAACCTTCTCAGATTAAATATTTTTGAACACATAAAAAATTATGAACATTGCTTAAGGCAGTCATCCTCTCTTTCACATATTCCTATTGCTAGTTCTAGCATGTATCACAGGCTTGCAAAGATTGTTCACAACATTTGCATAGCTAAACTCCAAATGTTTTCAATGACACAAAACTAATCACATAGTAGAAAGGATTGAATGTAGATTTTATTCTTTATGTGTTCGTTTGAAAAAAAATGAAGGAACTAGTATTGAATTTAAATGGCCGGTTGACCATATGTTTTTTTAGACTCAAGATACTTATGTTATTTTACATTTCAATTTCGTTCATAATTATACCAAACAAACACGTTATGCAATTTTAAAGGATTTCTTAAAAATCTCATTTCTAATTTCTATTCTATTACAATCCACGAAACAAACACAAAAACCTTTAAATATAATTCATTTTTTGAAAGAAAACCATAGTAATTAAGTTGAGAGAGTAAAGAAGTAGAACCCACGTTTTAGGAAAGAACGAGGGTTTTAGCGTATAACAAAACATAAACCTAATGCCAGTTTGTGGAAAAAAAAATTGAACTCTATTTGATGTAGGTTATATAGTTGAGCATATGCTATAAAAACTAATTTACTTTTTGTTTTCTTACGAAAGTTCTTTTAATTTTTTTCTTTGACATATAAAAAACGAACATTCATTCTGTTTTGTTTCATAAAAGTCGCTCCACTTTTTTTTCTCATCCCTCAACATAGTAATTTTTTACATAATTGTGAACTTTTTCTAAAAAAAAAATTAATAACAAATTAGGTTCTTTATGATTACGGTTACTTTGAAATCATTTTTTTTTCTCAATAATATCTACCCTATTATAAAAATACAAATTAGAAAAAGAAAAAAAGTTCAAGATATAACAAATTAAATTTGAAAAAAAACTTACATTACTTTGTTGTTCATGCTAGAGCTATCCAAAAAGCTCAAGACACAGAGTCGCTTGGTAAAATGTCAAAAAAAGCTCTCCTAAAATGGCTCGATTTGAAACTGAGACTTGCCTAGCCTGAGCCAAGGAGGTATTGGAGCTTTCGTTATCTTCTAATTCGATCTTGGTAGTTATCAAAAAATATTTATACGGAACGAGAGAGCTTGAAATGGGGCGTTATGCGATATGTGACTGCCACGTCAACACATGTCAAAAAATGGAGCGATGCAAAAAGGGATTAATGAGATGGGGTGTGTCGTTATTCGACGCGTGTCATATACTTTTTATTATTATTTTTATATTTGAAAGATTAAACAAAAAGAATAATACTAAATAAATAAATAAAATTAACAAAAAAACATCACATAATTTATAAAATAAAAATATTGCATTTGTTTAAAAAAAAAAGAAAAAAAAACTCACGTAATAAATTAGGAAAAAATTACATAAAACTAAACATAATTAAACAAACAATATAATTATATCCCACGCCAAAACGCGTTTGAAGTCACGGTTATATGCGTGCATATAGTTGATGAAAGGACCTTGTATAGAATCGTCTTCCAAAATGTCACCACCGTCATTTTGCACAGCGTTGTGCACCGTTTCAAATATTTCACTATCCGAACGAATAGTCCTGAAATGCAAAGAAAGTGCATCCACGATTCGGGTGGTGTCACCTCTATTAATACAAGATTGTTGGAACACACATCCCCAAAACAGACACGAGCGATTACGAGGCGTATAGTGGTAGGCGCTTTGACCCAAGATTCACACAACGCAATATCCTCTTCTTTGGTCCATGTAATCGTTGCCATTTTTTTCCAAATGTTTTAAGAGAATATGTGAAGAAAGTTTAGAGAAAATGAGAGTTTTTGTAATGTAAAAATGGTAAAATTGGTTTCATTATATAGGAGAAGTCATTATTATTTTTTTAAAGTAGTTTTTTTTTTAAATTTGACCGTTCGAGACAATGACTATAACCCACACCCATCGAAATGTTGTCACGTTGCCACATAAAACACCTCCACGCCGATGGAATTTCCCCCGCTTCCAACCTCATGTTGCCCTACATGCCGTTTGTTGGCCGGTGTACACGACATGAAGAGGCAACCATATCACAAACCCACACCCACTTCGTGTGGACTTAATGGATGGTTATGATTTAAAAATAAAATCAAAAGAACATCATTAGAGCATTTACATCCTATTCACCATTTTTATCTTATAATTACAGGAAATACAAGTATATTAACTTTGTCATTAAATTATATTTTTTTTATAAGTTATTTTAAATATTTCTTTCTTTTTCACTTATAACCACTTTTAAAATATACAGTTAAAAATAATATTTTTGTTCTCTACTCAACTCATAAGTACTTTTTATTACATTTGGTTGATAGTATGTGAATACTCACTAGTTGATTAAAAATTCAAGTAAAATTAACTTCATTAGCCAAAAACTTTTTAGAAAATACCAGCTAAAATTCTTCCGTACGATCACCATCCATAAATCATCATCATATAGTACGAGTAAACGGGGGCATAAGGTCAAACTAGTGGTTCGAAGATATAAACTAAATAGTGGTTCGTAAATTGAATTCCTGGTAAAAATTTATTTTATCGAATCATATCTGTTTATTTTTTTATGTTTTATAATGAAAGTAGAGATTATTAAGAAAAAAACATAAAGTGACTGTAAAACAAAGAGTTAAATCCTTGGTTGGTCGCTGTGGTTTGCAAATCTTGCAGACTTGGTCCCAGTGCTTCACTAATTACACACTTGGTCCCAGTAGTTTCAAATTTTGCACTCGGGTGGTCCTTACCACTAACATTTGTTAGATTTCTCAGTTAAGTATACATAAAATGTCTATTATACCCTCGTATTCTTCATCCTTTCTATCTCTATGAATAAAAAGCCCTACCACACACTTGCACCTCCTCTCCACTACCATTGCTGGTTCTTTTTATCCACAATCTCAAACACTAAGTTCCACTATTCGAACTACCTGTTCACCTTGTCACCACTGTCGCTCGACCACCGGAAATCACAACCACCCACTCCCGTAAAACTCATCCACATTCAAAACCGTCCATCACAATCGGCGTCAACATCCGACCACTAGTACACCGGTGTCAACCACCTACAACTACTCTGCTACCATCACCCTCACCCTCGCCACCTTTCACCGCCATACCACTCAGCCACCACTGCCACAACCACCCTCCACTACAACCACCCTCCGCCATAACCACCACCGCCGCACACACTTCATCTTCCCCATTGCTACAACCATCCTAAATCACCACCCACCTCTTTTTCATCCCAACACCACCTGCAACCACCCACCTCCATCATCAGGTAATCACCGGCGACCACCACCATTTCCTTACCACCGGTTACAGGAAGAACAAACAACATACAATATTATCCAAAAAACCCCAAAATTGGTGTTACCCCGGTTGCCATCTTCTGTCCTCACTCGCAAATCTAGGTTTTGATTAGATTTTTTTCTACTTAAGTGTAAACTATTAAACCACTCTATAACCGTAATCGTTGATAGGAACTACTTAAGTTTCATATGAAAGGTAATCAGTTGGGTTATGTGTTTTTGAGATCAGAGCAGAGAGGGAGATGGAGTTGTTATTGGTGGCTACAATTTAAATTTTGTTGTTTTGTTGGTCTGCTAGGAAAACAACAGACATGGATATGGTAGTGAAGAAGGTGGGTGGGGTGGAGGGAATGGGTCGGTGGGGAAGGTTTTATTCAAAGAGATTGTGGAACTTAGTGTTTGAGATTGTGGATAAAAGAACCAGCAATG
Organism: Scalesia atractyloides; assembly: GCA_947069175.1. Classification (NCBI taxonomy): domain Eukaryota; kingdom Viridiplantae; phylum Streptophyta; class Magnoliopsida; order Asterales; family Asteraceae; genus Scalesia; species Scalesia atractyloides. Next base: position 52,834,090 of record CAMTDV010000016.1, on the reverse strand, counting down.
GTAGTGGAGAGGAGGTGCAAGTGTGTGGTAGGGCTTTTTATTCAGAGAGATAGAAAGGGTGAAGAAGACAAGGGGTATAATAGACATTTTATGTATACTTAACTGAGAAATCTAACAAAGGTTAGTGGTAAGGACCACCCGAGTGCAAAATTTGAAACTACTGGGACCAAGTGTGTAATTAGTGAACCACTGGGACCAAGTCTGCAAGATTTGCAAACCACAGGGACCAACCAAGCATTTAACTCTAAAACAAATGATCTAATTTGTAAATAAAAATTTTCTTTAAAAAAGGTTCACAGCTATGTTTAAAATTACCAAATAGGGGACTGTAATGTAGGACCGATCCTCGATGCTTAGGAACCTAGATTTGTTCTCTATTGTCCATAATAGCGGAAATATTATGACAAGTTTACCAATAGACAAGAATTAATCAGTTAAACGTCAATTTTATTGATTAAACGTCAAGAATCCAAATTGACAGAGCTTCGCCTCAGAGATGCCAAAGTTACAAATGTGAGAGATAGCTAGCTATTTATAGAAGTAGAAGTTCGCTCATGGTGTATGTAAGTTTGGGCGAACTTGCCTTAGCAAGTTCGGCCGAACTTGACATCCAATGCATGTGATGGGCGAACTTGACGCCAAACTACATAAATACTTCTTATTGCTAGCCTATTCAACTCTATTCTATACAGACTCGATATAAGACTAAGACATAGACATTATGCACCAACAGACTCCCCCTTGGATATCATCTTCAGTCTTGCATCTGTCTTCAAAAACTGTGTCTTCAAATAAACATTAACGCACACGACCGAAGAAGTTCTTGTAAGGCTTCTTTCGTCGTTCTTGTTTAGGATCAAGTGTCTGATCTGTAGGAGGCACTTTGTTCATAAACTAAAAACTTCTAACACTTGCCTTTCTACATGAATAGCTTCAAGACGCTTCTCCTCTTTTAAAAACTCAACCCGTTCCAGATCTCTCCAACTTGTTTGTCACATCTTTCCTCAATTGACTTCATGCGCATAGCAAACGTTCACAACTCTTTGGTACTGCATAGCTTGTTCTTTCTCACGTTCTTCGAATACAATCTTGTTGTAGAACAAGGTTTTGACATCTTCTCTGGAACAGTTAACAAGCCACATTGGATCTAGAATCCTGATCATTCTCCATAATCCCCTCATACCTTGAAATCCCAATATCTCAACTCTTTCTTTGAAATATCCAAGTGTTCTTCAAATAGTAACACAATAACAGCTTCGTAAGTAGTTGGATCTATCTGCCACCACTTGAACACTGGATAGAAGTTCTGCTCAATCGGTATAAACGGCATGTTTCTCATGGCTCTAGGTCGCTTCATTATCAAAGTTATGTGTTTTTCCCCCGTCTTTTTTTTGTTTTGATTCGACGACCTGAAATGAATGGCTTCCAATAGTTAAATCCTTTTACCGCTTCATACTTGATCATCTTCCATAACAACTGATCGATAAATTTCATCTGATATGTAACATTCACAGTCTGAACCAGCTCTTCAACATCCCAATACGGTAAAGTCTTGAAATCAGCAAGATACTTGAAGTATTGCACTCCAAATTCTCTTTTGATTGCATATACGTTCAGCTCTTTAAACCAACCCCAACTCAGGATATCCCCCAATGACACGCCTTTGTCTCTGGTAAAGAATGCTAGAGGACGTCGAAACTTACGTTCGCGCGGCATTTCTTTAAACCAAGATTCATCGCTTGAGCTATCTCTTCTTTTGACATCGGCTTTGGAACTTTACCTTCACGAACTGATTCCTCAATATTTTCTTTCAACATATCTTCATCTAGTTGCTTGTACATCTCCTCAAATGTAGGAAAACTATCAGAATTAGGACCGATGTACTTCGCAGTTTGATCTGTTTCATCATTAGAAGACCAATATTCAACAATCACTCTGTTGTATTCATCAGCTTCAAATCTTCTAGCGTACTGATAATCATTCGGTTCAAACGTGTTAACATTCAACACATCCTCTTCAAAATCAAACTCTAGATTTTCAGCATCAACTTCAATTAACTTGGCCAGATCTTCCTTCGTATAGTTATGCACGTACTCACCTTCCTCTACATTATGTTCAAGCATCAACATTAAAGGCTTTGTCGCAGCAACAGGCTTTACAAATCTATCAACATTCGCCATATCAACATCATCTGATGACCATGTCTGCCCTGACTCCCCTGAATCTGATCATCCATCTTATTCGATTCATCGTCCATTAGAGAAGAAAAATCAACGTCTTCAGAAACTTTTCCTTCACTGATTCTAATACCATCTCCTCCCTGATCGTCACATCATCAGCACAGCACATTCCAATCTTCATACTCAGAATCATCTTTATGTTCATCATCATCTTTATCCTCTTTCTCTGCTTCTTCATCATCCTTATCTTCAGAAGCAACGATAAGATCAGAAGGCTTGACAGATTCGTCAACCTTTGGAATATCAGACTCGGAAGCTATCACAACATCATCAACAGACTTCTATGCAGCTTCAGATGATTTAGGGGCTTCACCCTCAATAACTTTACCTTTGCCACTTGCAGCTAACTCTTTTTCAGATTTTTCCTTGGCTTCCTGTCGATCCAGACGATCATATTCAGAAATGAAATCAATCCCAAGTGTATTAGATAACACTTTCTGCATTCTTGTGAATCTACGATAATTTAGGGCTTGGATTGACTTAAGATCAACAATCTCTGTCTGTAGCTTTTCATTTGCATCTTGCAGACTCTCAATTAAAGCTTTGAAGTATTCTCGTTCATTCTCCAACTCTTTGACCTTATCGTCCAACATCTCTTTATCAAATGAACTTTGATTCACTTTCTTTATCAACTCAGCTTTCTTAGCTTCATTTTGTTGAACCTTCCCTTCTAACACCTTCACACGCTTTTCAAGAAGTTCAACATTCGTTTCTGGAAAGAAGTCATTCAGATCTTTAAGACTTATTGGATCATTCTGCATATCACCAAACAGATTTGCCCTTGGAGTAGACTTTGGAGTAGCAGTCTGTGGTGTAGTCTTCTTTGGAGTAGAACTTTCAAAATGTGAAGTCATTTGAGCAACAGGAGATTGAATAACAGGCACTTCCAATAAACCAGACACAGGAGGTTCTTGTTTGGCTCCTTGCCTTTTAGCTTCAGATGAAATGACCACAGGAGGTTCTTGTGTGACTCCTGGACGTTCAGCTTCACTTGTAACAACTACAGGAGGTTCTTGTGTAGGAGGTTTTTGTGTAACTCCTCTCTCATATGCGCCAGAAGGTTCTTGTGTAACTTCTGCGCTTTTCAGCTTACTCTTGTATCGTTTACTAACTGGTTTCTGAGCTTTCTTTTTCTTCTTGCCCTTTGTCTATGGAGATCCTGTGGTCTTTGTCGATGACATAGTAGAAGACTTCACTCGCTTAGTTTTTTTCTTGGGCCTTTCTTCATCAGACTCTTTCTCTTGATACGGATCAAAATCAGCATCAGTCTCTTTGGCTCTTTCTGCTTCAGTCTATGCTATTGTTCTCTTAGTAACTCTTTCAAGAGAATCATCAGAATATCCGTGACATCTGTGCTTTTCCATCATCGTTCAATTCTGAAACGATTTTGTAATTTTATAACATTGTGTTTTATTCCAAGATTCGTGGATTTATATATGGTATTTCATATTTTCAATCCTTGTTCAATTATGATCTTTCGAATCACTTCTGGAAGTGAAATCACAAACCGTTACGCAAACGTAATCAGTTTAACGCGATGACACTCCGGAACAATGGCATAAGCTAAAAATACCCTAAATACCCATTATATAACTCAGAAATAAGTTTTGAAGGCTTCGGTATGGCAAAAACATGCTTATGCAACTTCAGGGGCTATTTTGCAAATTCTGCGAAACTATGTCGTTTGTCGTATTTCCTAATCCGAAACATATACGCACATCCAAAAGTTTTTGTAATCATTAAAATATAGCATTTTAATGATTGGAATGCAAAAATATCATTCGTTACGCGTTTACGGTCATTTGCGCGTTCGTTACGATTTTCGTCGTAATTAACCAAAAACGCAACCGTACGACCAATCGAACCGACATCCGAAATGTTTCCAAGCATTTTTAAGTTCCCTATGCTTTATCTTCCTTATAAAGCTAAAAAATGGGGTTAACGAGTGTTAAAAGTGCCAAAACGCGTCAAAAAACAAGTTTTAGGCTGCAGGGACCTGTTCTGCCAATTCTGAAACTTAGGAATTCCAGACGCCACGTGAGAGACCCGCCAAGATCTCCCACGACACGCGGGGATGCCCAGTGACAGCAGCTACCTGGCAGCTTCTTGTTCATTTGACTAGACACCTATAACTCGTTTTTGCCACACTTTCTCTGGTCTTGACACCTCTCTAAACACTTGTAATAATCCTACAACATCTCCTAACACTTGGCATGATCCTAAAGCTCTCCAACAACTATAAATACCCTTGATCTTCAAACAAATTCCTTGCTCATTTCCATCTTTCTTCTCTCTAAACTCTAAGTGGAGTTGCTACCTTATTAGGAGGCCTCCCATCAGAGTTTTTCTAGTAATCTTGGCTTCCTTGAGTGCAAGTAAGTTCTCTAACCAAGCCTTGTTCATTCTTTTAGCTTATTATAAGCTAAAAGTCAAACAGTTTGACTTACTGTTTGACTTTCGATTTTGACCATTAGTTGGTCAAGTCAAGGTCCAATTGGACTTCGCAACGTGATCGTAATCACGATGGTTATGATCCATAGCGATCATGCCTACTGATTACCACGTTTTCCTAGTAAAAGTGACGAGTCAAAGTTTCGGTCAATGATGCGCAAAGTGCGCATTATACGACGGAACTATTGTTTTGACACCAAATCAGTTTTATAAACTTAGTTAGACATGTTAAACATGTCTAACTCGTCACTTTTAGTTTAGTGCTGTTTAGGGTCGTAAGACGAGCGGTTTTGACCACCGCTTTGACTTTCGAATCCGACCCGTTTGGTCGATCTTAGGATCCGACCAAACTCTAGTAGTGACCATAGTTATATAGGGAATAACCCTCTGAGGTTATACCTTATGGTCACGTCGTTTAGTTAGTATTATGATAGGTCGTTATTACGCCCTTTATAAATGACCAAAATGCCCTTTTTGCGCATAAATTCATTTTAAGCATATGTGGCTAAAGTTTTGACATATAAACTGATATTACAACATTATTAAACATGTTTGGCAATTTAAGAATCATCATAGGACATGTTTAACCATTCGATCGCGCGTTTACGCAAATGACACGTTAAAGTAGCGTAAACTACCTTAGCGGGTCATTACGGGTCAAAAGCACCTAGAATCACTTCCAAATCAGAATGTTGAGTTTATTAAATCATACCATATGAGTTCCAACACTCATTTGATTTATAAGACATCATTCTATCCAATCCGCCGATTAATGTCTCGACTTATTAACATAGTTATCCGATATTAGGACTCGCTTGATTTTCCTCGGACTCTTGCGCTTTGTTATTTTTCTTGAACAAGGATACTTTTGCAACCCCAAGTGAGTACATAGACCCCTCTTTTACGTTTTCAAAAGTTTTGGGGTGATACACATGTGCCTACTTGCTACTTTCATGTTTTCTTGTTTTTCATAACATATACTTGTTATGTTCAACTAGTACAATATATAGTACATGATTTCAATTATGTTTTGCTATATATGTTGATTAAGCATGCTAGCACATTGATTTCAAAGACACCTTTTGCGGCATATGTTGACTTAGCATATGAGCACATTGATTTACGTTACATTTTGCTATGTATGTTGACCGAGCATGCTAGCACATTGATTTTATGCACATTTCTACTTGGTTTGTTGACTTAGCATACTTAGTACATGGTTTAAAGACATTTTTCATGACATTGCTTACATTGACTAAGACATTTGGTTTGTTTAACGGGACATAATACATTCATTAACATTGACCACGCTGCCCGGTAGTATGTAATGGTACAATAGGACTTGACAAATCCCGTTCCCCGCTTCCTAGGTTTGTTTGGAAGTAGGGAATGACAGAATCCGAATACATTTTTGATAAACCTTTGACTTGATAAGGGTTTATCCGACGGTCTCAAGGCTATGCGATAAACATAACTACATAAATGTTCATATGAAATAAAGCATTGGTTTTGCAAAACATGACTTTTGATTTAAAAATTCGGTTTATTCAAGACATTGTTTTGTACATGACATTGGTTATACACGACATTATACATATGGCTTGAGTAAAGCCTTTTTACTTGCCATACAAGACATTTGTTATACAAGACATGGTTTATACGTAACATTGTGACATATTACATTGTTTACACATGACATTTGACATTTGTTTGACAAGTCATTTTTTGTGGTTATTTGATAAGTGATTTAAATAACGAGATGTGTGTAATATGATAAAAGCATGGTGTATACGCCGCAGGTACTTCCTATATATAAGTGCTTTCATGATATTACATATTGTAGAGTTATTTAAACCACTTCGACAAAGACAAAGACATGACACATTTGGTACAAATATCATATATTTTTCACAAGACATTGTTTTACAAATGACATATTTTATACAATTCATTATCACCCGGTTAATTAATTAACCATACATCCTTCTTCTATATCATTTGATTTTCACATTAATTTTCATATGATTTTATAAAAGAAAACATTTTATAGGGTTCATGACTACATTTCGTTAAACTATTATTTTAACTTCAAGTCATGAATCCTCATTAACAAAACCTATGTATCTCACAACCATTTTTATGCTGACGTACCTATTTTCACATGTGTTTCAGGAGCTAATGCTTAAGGATGATTCATGCGACACTTAGGACGGACTTGGGCTTTAGTGACTTAAAAATTAGCAAGACAAATAAATTTATGTTATGTTTCTGTTAAATTCCAGACAATGTAAACAATTTGAATCAATTATACAAAACTTTAATTTCCATGGTTGTTGAAACAATACTTCTGTTACTCCACCCCCGACGTTTCCGCCGCAGTTTGTTGTTTTACGCGGTCGGGGTGTGACAGAAAGATTGGTATCAGAGCCAATGGTTATAGGGAATTAGGTTATTAGTAATGCTTTGACCTAGAATATAACCTTACTAGGACCCTAACACAAGTTATTATGTGTTTAGATCTTAAAACAATACCATCACCTATCCTTAGGTGATTACCAAAAAAAAAGGTATAATTCATTTTAAAAGCCAAAACAAATCATCGGCGCTCTTTGCTTTCAAAATTTTCAAAATCTCGTTAAAGTTTGGGTTTTAATAAATGTGAACACATGCAATCTGGAAGTGTGGGTGCCTATATCCTCAGTTTTCTCTCTAAGGTTAGAGTGTTCGTACAAATCCACTCAATCGGACCAGTCACTCTTACCTGGGAACTCTTAGGGTGAGTGTCCACCTATAGGCTAAAGCATGTCTTCGCATTACATTATCTGTTGGGGTTTCGACATGTTTATCAAAGTTATTTTATCCGTATAAAATAAAAACGCAGCGGAATATTTATTTAAAACATGTTACTTATGTTGATACAAAACTCATTTTGTATGTAAAAACCAAAAACCAGGATCCAAATATGAAGATGCATGCTATCAAAATCACAAACATAGGGTGTTTCAAGAATACTACCTTTCAAGAAGTTATGAGATGAAAAGGATGATGATTCTTGAATGGAAATCTTCAAAACGAAGACCTCAAGCTTGCATACCCCAAGCTTCCAACAAACACCTTGATAATGCTTGGATTTCTACACTTATGAACTCACTTGAAACACTCTTGGACAAAACCCTTTTGGCCGAAAATTGAGAGCTTCTTCTTAGAGTTCTTGCACTTAAATTGAACTTGAAAAAAAACTTTTGGACAAACACTATGTTTGGCCGATTTTTTTAGAGCTATTTCAAGTACTTTTTTTGAATTGTATGTAAATCATATATAAGAATGATGAAACAAATCCATTCATATATTCTTTCAAGATCTCATCTTCGATTTGATGAGATTGTGTAAGACATGCATAAAATTTTATTGGGTGAAAATCTACATGGGGAAGACTCCCAAAATCGGCCATAGGCCCTTTTCTCTACCCAATCCCCTTTTTTTCTTATTTGTTAATTCTTGTATTTATATTTTATAACTTTTGTAAAATATAACTCAATACAAGACTTTATGCAACATATCTTAACTATTTATAATGTTATTTAACCCATTAAATAACAATAATAAAACTTCAAGTATTTTGTTTTTCAAGTTTAATTCAAGTGCAAGAACTCTAAGAAGAAGTTCTCAATTTTCGGCCAAAAGGGTTTTGTCCAAGAGTGTTCAAGTGAGTTCATAAGTGTAGAAATCCTAGCATAATCCAGGTGTTTGTTGGAAGCTTGGGGTATGCAAGCTTGAGGTCTTCATTTTGAAGATTTCCATTCAAGAATCATCATCCTTTTCATCTCATAACTTCTTGAAAGGTAGTATTCTTGAAACACTCTATGTTTGTGATTTTGATAGCATGCATCTTCATATTTGGATCCGGGTTTTTGGTTTTTACATACAAAATGAGTTTTGTATCAACATAAGTAACATGTTTTAAATAAATATTCCGCTGCGTTTTTATTTTATACGGATAAAATAACTTTGATAAACATGTCAAAACCCCAACAGTAGTATCAGAGCCGCTTATATGAATGCATGCTTCATAAGATTTAAAATTTTTGGGTTTCGGGTTTGGAGAAACCCTATGGCCGAAAAATTTGATCATCGTTTTCCCTTATTTTTCAAGACACTTTTACTAACATGCATAAAGGTATCTTGAAAAATTATGTCATATGGATGATTGGTTTGTTTGGACAAAAACCCATCTTTTCGGTTTTTCTCTTGGCCGAAAATTTGGATGTAAAAGGGAACCATTTTTGCTCATGAATTTTATATATATGTGGATATATATTTTTGGTGTTCATAACCTAACCATGACCTTCTGTTTGAATATTTTGAATGTTTGTGTTTGTGATTTATATTTAATTATTCAATGGGTTGTAATAATTAATTATCTTTGTTCTTCCATTTGTGAAAAATGTAATTTATTTGTTTTTCATTTGGCATGTAAAATAAATAGATTAGATGCATTTTATTTACTAGAAAAATGTATTAGAATACTTTATTGTAAAAGAAGATGCACACAAAAATGCGGTTTTGGTTATGGCCAATTTTGGGCGTAAAGAACTTGATGGTTCTTAACGGGATTTTAGCCCAATAATCAAAACACTTTTTTGAAGCACAAAGAGTTTGGAGCTGAATTTAAAGTTCATTTGGAAGCCCAAAGAAAGTGGAGAAATCACAATACAAAAGGAAGACTTGAAGCATTTGGATGCGGGTTCAAGTGGGAGTTCAACGACACCTTTTTTGGTGTCAATATTCACCCTTTAGGAAGGACCTTTTGGCACACTTGTTTCGGCTAACAAGTATTGTAAAAAATAGTTGGCTATGGTTATGCACCTATTGTTTTGTGTGTTATGCTTGTATGATTATTTATTAATGGTTGTTTAGATGATATTTGGATATGCATGCTTAACAACTTATATTCCATAACAAGCTTAAAATTGGTTCTTTAAAAATCATTAAAGTGGTTAATAAAATTGTTTCATTAAAAATTAATGATTTTATAATAAAATGGGTTTTATTAAAAGAACCTTGAAAATTGGTTTTCACTAAGGTACCATAAATTTGAATGCATCAATGTATGGTACATAAAGTTTTCTAAAACTAGAATTTTTGAAAACATAAATCCCTTTTATAAAACAAGTCAAACACCATCCTTTTATACAACACTCGAATCACTTGGAAATTCTTTGTGAGATAAAGGTCACCTAACCACATTTGAAGGAACTTGTGAATTGGAGGTAGACTTACAATATTTGTGGGATAAAGGTCACCTAACCACTTGTATGTGTAAACTTACATGTGTGTGTAAGTAGGACAATTTGATTCGGAAACCATGTGCTTAGGGTCACCGAAGCATGGCGTGCAAAGGTGTTGATGGGATTAAACATGCCAACTAAATATTAAGATGTTTAACCGATCCCATATGGCTAGAAATTGCAAAGGGTTGCAATTGTCAAACGTGACTACCTTGTTAATTTAAATAATGGGATAAAGGTCACCTAACCAATATTTAAATGTAACGTTGGATTCTATATTTTAATTATTAATTGTCTATGAGACACAAAAAGGTATTAATAATTAAAATTTAATAATATCGAAAATACTAAAATTAAACTTTGTTAAAATTTTGTAGATGGCCGCTAACAATGCAAACACAATTACCCAAACTGTCTGTAACCTATCACTAAGAACCATCCTTGAAAAGGATCATCTCAACCATAACAACTTCATGGATTGGTATCAAAACTTGAGAATCATTCTCAAGCAAGAAAAGATATCTTATGTGTTGGACGATCCTATTCTCGATGAACCTAACATGGAAGATGAGAGGCCTATAACGATTTGGTTAAGTATACCGAGGACTCCAAGCAAGCCTCTTGCCTCATGTTGGGAACTATGATTCCCGAGATTCAAAAGGATTTTGAACATCATGGGGCATACGACATGATTACCCAATTGAAGGAAATGTTCCTTCAACAAGCAAGGGTAGAACGCTTCGAAACGGTTCGGGCACTTCATGCATGTCGAATGGAGGAAACCCAATCGGTCTCATCTTATGTACTTAAGATGAAAAGCCACATTGATCGCCTCCAAAGGCTCAACTGTCCCGTCTCAAAAGAGTTGGCTACGGATTTGATCCTCAACTCTTTAACAAAGAAGTTTGAAACTTTTGTCATGAATTATAACATGAACGGATGGGACAAGAGCATTGGTGAGCTTCATGCGATGCTCAAAACTGCCGAGGTAGGTATGGGTAAAAAGGCTTTACCCGTTCTAACGATCAATGAGGGAGGCAACAAGAAGAGGCCCCGCCCCGACTCCAAGGCAAGTTTTGCCAAAAGAAAGGGCCACGTCAAAGGGAAACGAAAAGGAAAGGTTAATGCGGAACCCACGAAACCAAAGGAAAAGAAGCAAAAGGTTGCTTCGACTGACCCATGCTTTGAGTGTGGAGAGATAGGACATTGGAAAAGAAATTGTCCAACCTATCTCAAGGAGTTGAAAAATAAGAGGGATGCGGGGCAAACCTCAGGTACAATCTTTATGATACATATTGACCTTAATGTTATTTCTTCGAACACATGGGTATTGGATACCGGGTGTGGAACTCATATTTGTAATTTGTTGCAGGGGTTCAAAAGAAATAAACATTACAAGAAGGGAGACATTAGTCTCTTCATGGGCAATAGAGCAAAGGTTCAAGTTGAAGCCCGGAGGAGACTATGTTTTGAAACTTCCAAGTGGTTTGGAAATCATCTTGAAAAATGTTTTGTATGCTCCTAGTTTGACTAGAAACATTATTTCAGTTTCCCTCTTGCTACAATATGGTTTTAATTTAAAGTTTGTAAACGATGACATTTATGTTTTGTTGAATGACATGTTTTACTTTAAAGCTATGCCTGCAAATGGTATTTATGAATTGGTTCATGATAATACATTTGATAGTTCAATGTACCAAGCAACCACCAAGAAACTCAAATTAGATTTGAGTGATTCCTATCTTTGGCATTGTCGCCTTGGACATATAAACAAAAATCGCATGCAAACACTTCGAAAGAATGGTCTTTTGGAATCAAATGGAGATAATTCATTTGATGTATGTGAATCTTGTTTACAAGGCAAAATGACTAAGGCACCCTTAAGTGGCACCTTTGAAAGGGCAAAAGACTTATTAGGTATCATACATTCGGATGTATGTGGTCCTTTTAAGCCAATGACTAGGAATGGTGAAAGATACTTCATTAGTTTTACCGACGACTATAGTCGTTATAGTTATGTGTACTTGATAAGACACAAAGATGAAGCATTTGAAATGTTCAAAGATTTCAAAAGTGAAGTAGAAAATCAACTCAAGAAAACAATCAAAGTCCTTCGTACCGATAGAGGAGGTGAATACCTTAGTGATGCTTTTCAAGATCATATTAGGAGTTGTGGGATTATCTCACAACTTACTCCACCTGGAACACCACAACATAATGGTGTGTCTAAAAGGAGGAATCGAACTCTATTGGATGTGGTTCGATCTATGATGGCTAGAAGCACATTGCCTCTATCATTTTTGGGTTACACTTTGCTCTCCACGGCCCGTATACTAAATATGGCCCCAACCAAGAAAGTGGATAAGACACCTTTTGAAATATGGCATGGAAAGGCTCCGTCATTATCATATTTGAAGGTATGGGGTTGTGAAGCTTATGTGAAGCAATACACCCCAAACTAATTGAAAGTACGATCCACTAAGTGTATCTTTGTAGGATATCCTAAAGATGATATAGGATAATACTTTTACGATCCAACATAGCAAAAGTTATTTGTTGCTCGAAAGGTTAAGTTCTTGGAGGCTAAGTTCCTTATGGAAGGAACTAGTATTAGAACAGTGGAACTTGATAAGGATCAAGAACCACAAGCCGATACATGTTTGGTTGATACTAGCACTCAACAAGAGTTTGTTGAAGAGGATCAAATGGTTGATCAATACACACAAAACGTTCGCAGATCTGGTAGAATTAGTCATCCACCCGAAATATATGGATTTTTCATGGATGGATGCTACGTGGTAGATTCAGATGAACCAACCACATACCATGATGCAATGTCACAATCCGATTGTGACAAGTGGCTTGAAGCCATGAACGTCGAGATTCAATCCATGTATGACAACCGAGTATGGGAATTGGTTGTACCACATCTTAACTCCAAAGTAGTTGGAAGTAAATGGGTTTTCAAGAAGAAAACTAATATGCATGGTAACTTGGATACTTATAAAGCGAGGCTTGTAGCCAAAGGTTTCACTCAAACTCAAGGAGTTGATTATGATGAGACCTTCTCGCCCGTGGCGATGCTAAAGTCAATTAGGATATTATTTGCCATAGCTGTTTATTACGATTATGAGATTTGGCAAATGGATGTCAAAACAGCTTTCCTCAATAGATATCTTAATGAAGATGTTTATATGGTTCAGCCTGAAGGTTTTGTCGATCCAAAACATCCTAACAATGTATGCAAGTTAAAGAAATCAATATATGGATTGAAACAGGCATCTAGAAGTTGGAATCATCGTTTTGATGAAGAAATTAGGAATTTTGGATTCATCAAGAACGCCGATGAAGCTTGTGTGTATAAGAAGGCTAGTGGGAGCACCATCACTTTCCTAGTACTGTATGTCGATGACATTCTACTATTTGGAAATGATATTCCAACCATGGAAGGTGTTAAAACCTGGCTTAGAAGTTGTTTTTCCATTAAGGATCTTGGTGAAGCCGCCTATATTTTGGGAATAAAGATCTATAGAGATAGATCAAGGCGCTTGATAGGTTTGAACCAAAGTGCATACATTGACAAAGTCTTGAAAAGGTTCAAGATGGAGAACTCTAAGAAAGGTTTGGTACCTATTCAAAAGGGAACGATATTGAATGCGTCTCAATGTCCAAGCTCAAAGGATGAGCAAGAGAGGATGAAAGGAGTCCCATATGCGTCTGCTATAGGATCCATCATGTATGCAATGATATGCACTAGACCGGACGTGTCATGTGCCTTAAGCATGACAAGTAGATACCAGCAGAATCCAGGTAACAGTCATTGGATGGCTGTTAAAAGCATATTGAAATACCTTAGAAGGACTAAGGATATGTTTCTAATATATGGATCTGGTGAAGAGGAACTCGTTGTAAAGGGTTACACGGATGCGAGTTTCCAAACTGACCGAGATGGTTCTCAATCACAATCTGGGTATGTCTTCATTTTGAATGGAGCTGCAGTCTCTTGGAAGAGCTCGAAGCAGGATGTTGTAGCATAGTCCACTACAGAATCAGAATACATCGCCGCTTTATTGGCATCACAAGAAGCTGCATGGTTGAAGAAATTCATCGCCGACCTAGGGGTAGTCCCTACCATTCAGGATCCCCTAGAAATCTTTTGTGATAACAAGGGTGCAATTGCACAAATTAAGGAACCTCGTGCACATCAAAAGACTAGGCACATTGAGCGGAGATTCAAACTACATAAGGGATGAAGTTGAAAAAGGAAAGATATGTATTCGCAAAGTTCACACCGATCAAAACATTGCGGATCCTCTCACGAAGCTCCTTGAACGGCCAAAGCATGAGGGTCATACTTGTGCCTTAGGACTTCGATATTCTAGTGATTGGATTTGACCTATTTAGTATTTGGATATCGGAACAATTATTATTATGACTCATTTAATGATTATGGCATTTTGAGTTATGTTCCATTTTAGCATGTTTAAATCCATGAATAAGTTAATTATTCTAAATGTCCGTAGTCGATCATATTTGTGGGAACAAATACGAAGGTTAGACTATTATGAATTCGGATTGGTGGATATTCATTAGGTATGAATATAGAGCAAAGTGTTGCTCCCAAAGTTCATAGATATTTGTGGGATACAAATATTGGACTGACTCGCTCTCAAATATTACAACATGGAATCTTTGTGATTGATCATAAGTAATTTTGAGTAAAGGCGAATATCATAGTATCCTCTGACCTGAGATACATATTGGGTCTTGATATTCACCAAATGTTATACTTTGACTTAGTTCTTTGCTGTTCTGAAACATGGCAGTACATAAGGCTAAGCTCAAGTGTGGTACAAGGTGATTGTGAGAGACGTATGTAGTTAAGATGGGATTTGTTCCTCTTATTAGTTGAGAGTAAGATGTCTAAGGCCTGCTAAAGTTAAATCAACAGAGAATGATCACTCTATGTCTCTAGATTTAACATGACATCTGTAACGAAAGGACAAATGATCGTTTCACCTAAATCATGTTCAAGTAAGGGACTTGAAGGCGATGGTGTTATTGAATGGCACTTCGTCATATGTATTAGGGGTAGTAAACCGTTGTTAGGTGGTATTTGCTACTTGCATCAATCTTCTATGTATCTTGTGCAAGTGGGAGATTGTTGGAATCGGTATGCCCAAGACACATATTAAATTGATGTGGCTAGTACGTTATGATCCAAGTCGGGTCATACCTAATAACAAGCTAGACAAACACCCATAATATTTATTTAAGATATAATCAAACAAATAAATATTAACACTTAGAAATATTTAGAAATTGGTTTTCTAAATAATTGCACTTGAGAAACTAATAAATTATTTGGATAATTTATTTTTGAGAAGTTTTATTATTGTTATTTAATGGGTTAAATAACATTATAAATAGTTAAGATATGTTGCATAAAGTCTTGTATTGAGTTATATTTTATAAAAGTTATAAAATATAAATACAAGAATTAACAAATAAGAAAAAAAAGGGGATTGGGTGGAGAAAAGGGCCTATGGCCGATTTTGGGAGTCTTCCCCATGTAGATTTTCACCCAATAAATCTTTATGAATGTCTTACACAATCTCATCATTATCAATACCCATTTACTTTGATTAGTCACTGTGTGTCGTTTGTTTGTTGCAAGTAAACGAACGAATGACCACCATCCTTTTATTCCGTCGATTTCTATGACGTCTCATATTGATTACCCGAACATTCATCTCACTCGTTTCTCTCATGTTTCCCTCTTTTAGAATGCCTCCTCGATGAAACGTACCACAACAAAACACCAAACTGGCAACTATCATAGCACAACAGATGGCTGCTATGCTACCAAATCTCATTACTCAAATCAACCAAGCCAACAACAATAACAATGCACCTGCTACGTGCAACTTTAAACAGTTTAACTCGGCTTAACCACTCAAGTTTAGTGGTTCTGAAGGAGCAACTAGGCTCCTACAGTGGTTTCGGAGTCTTGAGAGTACTTTTCGCCATGTTCAGTGTCCTGATAATCATAAAGTCAAGTTTGTTTCAAGTGTATTTCATAAGAGGGCACTCACGTGGTGGAACGGAGTGGTGAGAGATAGGGGTGCTGATGTTGCGATGGGTCAGACATGGGAGGAACTTAGAGCTCTAATGATGAAAGAGTTCTGCCCCCGTCATGAAAAGAGGGCACTTGAGAATGAGTTCCACGACCTAAAGCAGGACAATGGTGAGCACCGTGCGTATACTGATCGGTATGAGGAGTTGAGCCTATTATGTCCTGAGATGGTGACGCCTTTGGATAAGGCGATTGAAAAGTACATAGACGGTCTTCCTGACCTAGTTCAGGACATCGTCACTGGCAGTGACCCTACATCATGTCTGTCAAGGCATTGAGCTAGCTGCAACCCTTACTGAATCACAAGTCAAAAAGGGTAAGCTTCACCGAAAGGGTGACAAGAAACCGTCTGTTAAAACTGAGAAGCAAAAGGGTAACAAAGCTGAAACCTCCAAGAAGTCGAGGAAGCGTAAGGCATCCAAGAACTTCTCTCTCACTACCCAACCTAACCAAGCTGCTACTAATCAGCATGCTCAACCACCGGCCAAGAAACAGTATGTTGGCAATGCACCTTTGTGCAACAAGTTTAACAGTCACCATCAACCACATTTATAGTGCCATGTTTGCACTAACTGTGGGAAATCTGGTCATCTTGCCAACACTTGCTGTTTTGCTCCTACCCAAAATCAAATAGCCCAAAACCCTGCTCAGCAGCCTGCACGACCTCACTATCCACCTGGGTCCTGCTATAACTGTGGTGATCTTACCCATTACAGAAACAATTGCCCGAAGTTGGCAAATGCAAACCAGGCTCGTGGACGAGCATTTAACATCAATGCTAATGAGGCTCAGGCTGACAATGAAGTAGTCAATGGTACATTCTTTGTTAACAACCATCCTGCTTCAATTCTTTTTGATTCGGGTGCTGATAAGAGTTTTGTATCCATAGCTTTTGAACCTTTGCTTTCCATGCCTAGAACCAAACTAGGAAAGCCCTTGACAGTCGAAATAGCTAGTGGTGAACCCCTTGTTTTTTATTCTGTCATCCGTGATTGCCAATTGAACCTTAATAACCATATTTTTGCCATTGACCTCACGCCAATGCAACTCGGGAGCTTTGATATCATAGTAGGGTTGGACTGGTTATCTAAATACCATGCTGAGGTGATTTGCTTTGATAAGATCGTTCGTATACCCCTTCCGTCTGGTGAAACCGTAGATGTTCCTGGAGAAAAATCCGTCAGTAGCCTTAAACTCATGACATGCACCCAAGCCCATAAATACCTATGAAAGAACTATGTTGCTTTCTTGGCACATATCATAGAGGAGAAAGGCAAAGGCAAAACTATTCAAGATATTCCCGTGGTTCGGGATTATCCCGAGGTATTCCTGAAGATCTACCGGGTTTACCCCCAGCTAGATAAGTCGAGTTTCGTATAGATCTTGTACCTGGTGCCAACCCTATAGCCAAATCCCCATACCAACTTGCACCGTCTGAGATGCAAGAGTTATCTAAACAGCTTCAGGAGTTGTCTGACAAAGGATTAATTCGTCCAAGCTTTTCACCTTGGGGCGCTCCAGTCCTATTTGTGAAAAAGAAGGATGGATCATTCCGTATGTGTATCAATTACCGTGAGCTCAACAAACTCACAATCAAAAATCGATATCCCCTACCTCGCATTGATGATCTCTTTGATCAGGTGCAAGGTGCTACTTGCTTCTCAAAGATTGATCTACGTTCTGGGTATCATCAGCTTCGTGTTCTCGAAGAAGATATTCCCAAAACTGCTTTCCGCACTCGATACGTCATTATGAGTTCACCGTTATGCCTTTTGGTCTGACAAACGCTCCTTCTGTTTTCATGGACTTGATGAATAGGGTTTGTAAGCCATATTTGGATTAGTTCATCATTGTTTTCATTGATGACATTTTGATTTACTCAAAGTCTCGAGCCGATCACAAGCAATATCTCCGTTTAACGATGGAACTCCTAAAGAAAGAACAACTCTATGCCAAGTTCTCCAAGTGTGAATTTTGGCTTAAGGAAGTTCAGTTCTTGGGTCATATTGTCAACGAACAAGGTATTCATGTGGATCGCGCCAAAATCAGTGCGATTAAGGAATGGGATACGCCTACTACTCCTACTGAAGTTCGTTCATTTCTTGGTCTCGCGGGTTATTGCCGTCACTTTATCGCAAACTTCTCAAAGATTGCGCTTCCACTCACTGCTTTGACTCAAACGAATAAACCTTTTGAGTGGGGACCCAAACAAGAAGAAGGTTTTCAGACCTTGAAACAGAAAATTTGTAATGCTCCTATTTTATCCTTACCTGAAGGTAACGACGACTTTGTCTTATATTGTAATGCATCGAACTTAGGCCTTGGCTGCGTTCTCATGCAAAGGAACAAAGTTATAGCCTATGCATCAAGACAATTGAAGATTCACGAAAAGAACTACACCACTCATGATCTTGAGTTGGGTGCTGTCGTTTTCGCTCTAAAAATTTGGAGACATTATCTGTACGGTACAAAATGTGTTGTTTCCACGGACCACAAAAGTCTCCAGCACATTTTCAATCAGAAAGAACTAAACTTGAGATAGCAACGATGGGTTGAACTTCTGAACGACTATGACTGTGAGATTCGCTACCATCCTGGTAAGGCGAATGTCGTAGCCGATGCTCTTAGTTGTAAAGAACGAGTCAAGCTACATTGTGTTCAAGTTCGATCTGATATTCAAAACCGTATTTTCCAAGCACAACGAACTTGTGTTACACAAGGCATGATGAGTGATGACTTACCACATCATCATGAGCTTCAGCTTGAAACGAAAGACAATGGATTATCCTATTATCTGAACCGTTCGTGGGTTCCAAGTCAAGACAATCTCCGCACCTTGATAATGGATGAAGCTCATAAGTCTCGTTATTCAATTCACTAGGTGCAGACAAAATGTATAAGGATCTTCATACCCAGTATTGGTGGCCGGGTATGAAGAAGGACATTGCCTTGTACGTATCTAAATGTCTTACTTGTCTCAAAGTTAAGGCAGAACATCAATGCCCTTCTGGTTTGTTAGAACAACCAGAAATTTCGGTTTAGAAATGGGAAAGCATTGCAATGGATCTCATTACCAAATTACCGCGTACATCTAGAGGTCATGATGCCATTTGGGTGATCATTGATCGTCTAACCAAGTCAGCACACTTTATAGCAATCCATGAGGATTTCCCTGCTGACAAACTTGCTAAAATATATGTGGATGAAATTGTATCTCGTCATGGTGTTCCTTTGGACATCATATCCGATCGTGATGCTCGATTCTCATCTCATTTTTGGAGGACCATGCAATCTGCCATGGGAACCAAACTTAATCTGAGTACTGCTTATCATCCTCAAATGGATGGACAATCTGAAAGGACAATCCAGACACTGGAGGATTTGCTTAGAGCTTGTGTGATGGACTTTGGTGGTAGTTGGGATTCGCATCTACCTTTGATCGAATTCTGCTATAACAACAGTTATCACACCAGCATTAACATGGCTCCTTTCGAAGCTCTTTATGGTCGAAAATGTCGTTCACCTGTCTGTTGGAATGAAATCGGTGAATCTCAATTCACTGGACCTGAACTCATTCAAGACACAACAGACAAAGTCAAAACAATTCGCGATAATCTCTTGACAGCTAGAAGCCGTCAAAAGAGTTACGCGGATAAACGACGCAAGCCCTTGGAATTCCAAGTCGGTGATCATGTCCTACTCAAGGTATCCCTTGGAAAGGCATGGTTAGATTTGGAAAGAAAGGAAAACTTGCACCTAGATATGTTGGACCATTCAAGATCATTGAGAAAATCGGAAAGGTGGCCTACAAACTTGAGCTACCCCTGAACTTGGAAATGTTCATCCAACTTTCCACGTGTCCAATTTGAAAAAGTGTTTAGCTGATGAAAACCTCCACATCCCTCTTGATGAAATTCGTGTTGATGACACGTTACACTTTATCGAGAAACCTGTGGAAATTTTGGATCGTGAAGTCAAAAAGCTTAAGCGCAGACGAATACCGATTGTTAAAGTTCGCTGGGAGTCCAAACGTGGCCCAGAGTTTACCTGGAAACGAGAGGACCAGATGAAGGCGAAATATCCACATCTTTTCTCACAAGTTTCCTATAATTAAATTTCGGGACGAAATTTCCTAAATTAGGGGAGACTGTGACATCTGTGCTTTTCCATCATTGTTCAATTCTGAAACGATTTTGTAATTTTATAACATTGTGTTTTATTCCAAGATTTGTGTATTTATATATGGTATTTCATATTTTCAATCCTTGTTCAATTCTGATCTTTCGAATCACTCCTGGAAGTGAAATCGCAAACTGTTACGCAAACGTAATCAATTTAACGAGAATTACACTCCGGAACAACGGCATAAGCTAAAAATACCCTAAATACCCTTTACATAACTTAGAAATAAGTTTTGAAGGCTTCAGTATGGCAAAAACATGCTTATGCAACTTCAGGGGCTATTTTGCAAATTCTGCGAAACTATGCCGTTTCGCGTATTTCCTAATCCGGAACATATACGCACATCAAAAAAATTTTATCCTCATTAAAATATAGCATTTTAATGATTGGAATGCAAAAATATCATTCGTTACGCGTTTACGGTCATTTGCGCGTTCGTTACGATTTTCATCGTAATTAACCAAAAACCGGAACCGTACGACCAATCGAACCGACATCCGAAATGTTTCCGAGCATTTTTCAAGTTCCCTATGCTTTATCTTCCATATAAACTTAAAAATGGGGTTAACGAGTGTTAAAAGTGCCAAAACGCGTCGAAAAAACAAGTTTTATGCTGCAGGGACCTGTTCTGCCAATTCTGAAACTTAGGAATTCCAGGCGCCATGCGAGAGACCCCCCAAGATCTCCCGCGACGCGCGGGGGATGCCTAGTGACAGCAGATACCTGGCAGCTTCTTGTTCATTTGACGAGACACCTATAACTCGTTTTTGCCACACTTTCTCTAGTCTTGACACCTCTCTAAACACTTGTAATAATCCTACAACATCTCCTAACACTTGGCATGATCCTAAAGCTCTCCAACAACTATAAATACCCTTGATCTTCAAACAAATTCCTTGCTCATTTCCATCTTTCTTCTCTCTAAACTCTAAGTGGAGTTGCTACCTTATTAGGAGGCCTCCCATCAGAGTTTTTCTAGTAATCTTGGCTTCCTTGAGTGCAAGTAAGTTCTCTAACCAAGCCTTATTCATTCTTTTAGCTTATTTTAAGCTAAAAGTCAAACAGTTTGACTTACTGTTTGACTTTCGGTTTTGACCATTAGTTGGTCAAGTCAAGGTCCAATTGGACTTCGCAACGTGATCGTAATCACGATGGTTATGATCCATAGCGATCATGCCTACTGATTACCACGTTTTCCTAGTAAAAGTGACGAGTCAAAGTTTCGGTCAATGATGCCCAAAGTGCGCATTATACGACGGAACTATTTTTGGGTGTCAAAACACTTTGTTTTGATACCAAATCAGTTTTATAAACTTAGTTAGACATGTTAAACATGTCTAAATCGTCACTTTTAGTTTAGTGCTTGTTTAGGGTTGTAGGTCGAGCGGTTTTGACCACCGCTTTGACTTTCGAATCCGACCCGTTTGGTCGATCTTAGGATCCGACCAAACTCATAGTAGTGACCATAGTTATATAGGGAATAACCCTCTGAGGTTATACCTTATGGTCACGTCGTTTAGTTAGTATTATGATAGGTCGTTATTATGCCCTTTATAAATGACCAAAATGCCATTTTTGCGCATAAATTCATTTTAAGCATATGTGGCTAAAGTTTTGACATATAAACTGATATTACAACATTATATAACATGTTTGGGCATTTAAGACTCATCATAGGACATGTTTAACCATTTGATCGCGCGTTTACGCAAATGACACGTTAAAGTAGCGTAAACTACCTTAGCGGGTCATTACGGGTCAAAAGCACCTAGAATCACTTCCAAATCAGAATGTTGAGTTTATTAAATCATACCATATGAGTTCCAACACTCATTTGATTTATAAGACAACATTCTATCCAATCCGCCGATTAATGTCTCGACTTATTAACATAGTTATCCGATATTAGGACTCGCTTGATTTTCCTCGGACTCTTGCGCTTTGTTATTTTTCTTGAACAAGGATACTTTTGCAACCCCAAGTGAGTACATAGACCTCTCTTTTACGTTTTCAAAAGTTTTGGGGTGATACACATGTGCCTACTTGCTACTTTCATGTTTTCTTGTTTTTCATAACATATACTTGTTATGTTCAACTAGTACAATATATAGTACATGATTTCAATTATGTTTTGCTATATATGTTGATTGAGCATGCTAGCACATTGATTTCAAAGACACCTTTTGCGGCATATGTTGACTTAGCATATGAGCACATTGATTTACGTTACATTTTGCTATGTATGTTGACCGAGCATGCTAGCACATTGATTTTATGCACATTTCTACTTGGTATGTTGACTTAGCATACTTAGTACATGGTTTAAAGACATTTTTCATGACATTGCTTACATTGACTAAGACATTTGGTTTGTTTAACGGGACATAATACATTCATTAACATTGACCACGCTGCCCGGTAGTATGTAATGGTACAATAGGACTTGACAAATCCCGTTCCCCGCTTCCTAGGTTTGTTTGGAAGTAGGGAATGACAGAATCCGAATACATTTTTGATAAACCTTTGACTTGATAAGGGTTTATCCGACGGTCTCAAGGCTATGCGATAAACATAACTACATAAATGTTCATATGAAATAAAGCATTGGTTTTGCAAAACATGACTTTTGATTTAAAAATTCGGTTTATTCAAGACATTGTTTTGTACATGACATTGGTTATACACGACATTATACATATGGCTTGAGTAAAGTCTTTTTACTTGCCATACAAGACATTTGTTATACAAGACATGGTTTCTAAGTAACATTGTGACATATTACATTATTTACACATGACATTTGACATTTGTTTGACAAGACATTTTTGGTGGTTATTTGATAAGTGATTTATATAACGAGATGTGTGTAATATGATAAAAGCACGGTGGATACGCCACGGGTACTTTTATATATAAGTGCTTTCATGATATTACATATTGTAGCGTTATTTAAACCACTTCGACAAAGACAAAGACATGACACATTTGGTACAAATATCATATATTTTTCACAATACATTTTTTACAATACATTTTTTACAAATGGCATATTTTATACAATTCATTTTCATCCGGTTAATTATTTAACCATACATCCTTCTTCTATATCATTTGATTTTCACATTAATTTTCATATGATTTTATAAAAGAAAACATTTTATAGGGTTCATGACTACATTTCCTTAAACTATTATTTTAACTTCAAGTCATGAATCCTCATCAACAAAACCTATGTATCTTACAGCCATTTTTATGCTGACGTGCCTATTTTCACATGTGTTTCTGGAGCTAATGCTTAAGGATGATTCATGCGACACTTAGGACGGACTTGGGCTTTAGTGACTTAAAAATTAGCAAGACAAATAAATTTATGTTATGTTTCTGTTAAATTCCAGACAATGTAAACAATTTGAACCAATAATACAAAACTTTAATTTCCATGGTTGTTGAAAGAATACTTCTGTTACTCCACCCCCCGACGTTTCCGTCCCGATTTGTTGTTTTACGCGGTCGGGGTGTGACATCATCATTCTCTGAAGTAGCAGATGTTACATCATCTTCCTGAGTCGTTTTAACTGTTTCCTGACTCTCAACAACCACTACTGCACTAGAACCAGCTTCAGCTTGAATATTCTCTGGTTCATCTTCTTCTATGAGCATTGTTTCAACTTTCTTTGCAACTCGTTTCTTTTTTTCGGCTTATCAACTTCAGCCTTTAGGAACCAATCGCTTCGAGCTTTTGGTTTGAAACATTTAAACCATTCTTTTTCAGCGTTTAACTCTTTCTCATCACTACTGCCATCATTTCTCCATCTGTTTTCCAGCAGCGCAACATAATTTTCATTCTTTATAGCCCCAAATACTGGTTTAGCAACAGGCGTTGACGCTTGCTTTTGAAATTTAATCAACTTTTTCACAGTTGTATCGTCGAGGTGGCATAGATATAACACATCATTTGGATCACGTGCGATGTTTCTGAATTTCTCATCTATCAGCATTTGCATGAACCTCGGGTATAAACATAATCTTGAATTTTCCATATTTTTCGACATATGTGTGAAAACCAGCTTAGAATATTTGAACGGCTTCTTCAAGATCAATGTTGTTGCCATACAGGCCATGTAATCCTGAACATCATCTAGGCCTGCTTTGCGATGACTGAAAGTATGAATAATTGCATGCATCAGGAGCTTGTAGGGGTTTGGCACTTCCCCTTTCTTCAGTGTCGGCTTAATAACACTCCCATTGTAACCCATTCGATAAAAACACCCTCTGACCATCTTTTCATCAAGATATATTGGATCATCTTTGTCATCATTAAACTGTAGAATCTGTCGAATATAGTCTTCAATAACAGTGATTGGTTTGACTTCATTCCCGACTTGCACAGATGAAATAATAGACTTCTTATCTTCGCTGAGACTCGCATTCATCCAAAAATGATAAGCGTGAGATCTGTAAGACACTGTGCGCTCCGTAATCGCTTGATGGATAGGACACTCTTTCAAAAACTTTAAAATGCTGTCGTATTCCTTCAAAGATGGACATATCGTTTTGTCGAGCGTAATGCAAGTATTATGGAATTTTGAGAAATCCATAGAAATTACCCTCGCTGGTTCTTGAGCCTGAAAAATGACGCAAAACAATTGGCACACAATACGAGAAAAAGTTACAAAAATTTTTCAACATTTTCATCAAGTTCGGGCGAACTTGATGTGTGTTATAACATTCTGAATTTGTCAAGTTCGCCAAAACATGTAATACACATGTTCAACAATTCTCAAACATAGGTTCGGGCGAACTCATATCTTATCACATCATTCAAAATACCTAAGTTTGGTCGAACTTATGATCTCAAAAATTGTCAGATTTAGCACAGAAGTTCGGTCGAACTTAAGTTTAACACATTTTATACATGTTTTAGTTAACAAGTCCGGTCGAACTTGATAACAAGTTTGGCCGAACTTGTCATCTTCTCCAAACACAAACTTGCACAGTCTAAACATGATCATTTTAATCAAATTCAACACGTTTCATGGACGATTTATGTGTTTAACAAGATTTTTAAGTTCAATTTTTTCATTAAACTCTTAGATCTATCAATTTTTAATCTTTCAGAACTGATATGTAAGATTAGGGTCCAATTTACGGTTCAATGTCCAAAATCTCACCTCTTCCATTGTAGATGGTGTGCAAATCACCAAGAACAATATAAATTTTGGCAGAATAACGACGCAAATTTGTCAATTTCACTCAAATCGCTCAAACTCTCAAGTTCGCTCAGAGAGTATTTGGTTGCTGATGAATGAGTTCGGCCGAACTTGCACGGTATTTATACCATTGCAAGTTCGGGCGAACTTGCAAGCCCAGAACACAGGCCCATCAAGTCCGGACGAACTTATGTTTAAACAATCAGCCATCACTACAAGTTCGGTCGAACTTGCTTAATTGTTAAACTTGATTCAATTTAGCAAGTTCGGCCGAACTTGCCAAACTCAAAACCAAACTTTTTTCAAATTTTACAATTTAACCCCTGAACTTTTCAACTTTTACCAGTTACGAAAATCCAATCAGTTGACCAAGTCCAAGCTAATGGCCTTGGTTAACCGATTGTCTGCCGAGTCCAAGTTAATGACCCCGGTTTGACCCGTTACGAACAAACTGTTGATATTTCAAAATCAAAGTTTCAAATTAATGAACTTTTTATCGTTTTGGCTTTTCAGATTTTACAGATTACCTCCCAGCCCGTTGTCAAAGAGATTCCCGCCAGTTCTAGCACCTTACCAGACTTCGAAGACCCGTTCTCCAACATTGGTTTGCTGAAAACAATGTAGAAACAAAATCTTTTTGTATTTTTGTAAGTTTATGCTAAAACATACTGAAAATCTTTTTTGTTTTAATCTGTAAAGCTAATAATCTATGTACAGAACAAAGTAAACTATGTACAAACATATTTACAGACATATTTTGTGAATTCATGTCAAAAGGATCATATCAGTTGTATGAGACATATCACTAGCACCGTTGACCTTTAGATGAATTTAAGTTTTAAACTCGTTTACCTAGATTGTCGATATGTTGTCCACTTAAACTTTACCACGTTTCTTAACTGTTTCAAGATATGTTAAGGTATGATTTATGAAACTTGACTATCTGCGGTTCCCACTTCTTGAATATACTCCCGCATCAAGATTCCCTAGATTTCATCTTACAGGTGAATATAGCATAATTGATATCTGTATCTGGGTAATGCGAGACCTTGAGAGCTCAGGTTAGTACTACCATACAGACAAAGAGATGAAGGCTCGACTTTAAGGAGTGTTCCATTTAAGGAATCTTTTCAGCACTGCAAATGATTAGATCTTTCGATACTTTTCAAGATTGCATGCAGTTTAGGGTTTATTGCGAAAGTATTATAGAAGTTCTAGGCTACTACTTCCGCAAAATCAGAAGAACTTGTATAATACCTCAGATATCAACTATCTATAAAGACCTCGTATCTCAGAATCAGGAAACTCTCAAACGAAATTTCGGAGTACTAAGTCCATATATCCAAGATATGTTAATCCACAAGATCAAGCAGTTGTAAAATTTAGTTTATATCTCGAAAACAGTTTACTGAACGTGTTAAGCCTATCGACATATCCACAGTAAGACTTTTTATCACTTTAAAACTTTCCATTTTTTTAGCATGCTGTGATAGTCCACTAATGTACTATCATTTCCTTTTTGTGACACTGAATTATTTTTGTCCTTTTCACATTTGGATTTTAAAATTTTCAAATGTTTTTGGATTTTAAAATTTTCAAATGTTTTTTTATTTTCTCTAACATTTCTCCCCCTAAAATCAAAAACATCTTTTTGTATTTTAGTTTTTAATAAAATTCTAAACTAGAAAGATATAGACAAACCAATGTGGATCACGCGAACTCGTCGTCTGATCCGTATTCAACCTCAGCGTCCGCACCTGTCAGCAAATATTTCATACCATTAATTCTTAACAAGTATTTAAACCGTGATAACGAAAATTGTTTGGTATAAAAATCCGCCTTTTGTTCGTCGGTGTGGATTTTTTCTATTCGCACCAACTTCTTTTCGTAGCAGTCACGAATGAAGTGATAACGAATTTCAATGTGTTTTGTGCGTGAGTGATGAACCGGAGTTTTAGTTATATCAATGGCTGCCTTATTATCAACATACAGTGGAGTGTCGAGAAACTGCAGACCATAGTCTTTCATCTGCTGTTGTATCCACAGAATCTGTGAACAACAGCTGGAGGCCGAGATATGCTCAGCTTCACAGGTAGAGAGAGCGACCGTAGTCTGTTTCTTACACTGCCAGGTTACCATTCTTGTTCCGAAGAACTGGCATCCCGTTGTAGTCGATTTTGAATTCAACTTATCTACACAAAAATCAGAATCAGCGTATCCTGTAAGATCGAAATTATCATTCTTCAGGTACCACAAGCTGGTGCTTGGGCATCCTTTCAAGTATCTGAAGATTCTCTTTAGGATCTGCATGTGTGAAATTCTCAGGCTTGACTGATATCTGGCGCATAGGCAGGTAGGATACATGATATCTGGGCGTGATGCAATCAGATACATCAACGATCCTATCATTGATCTGTAGAGCATCTCATCAACTTTGGTTCCAGTTTCGTCAATGCAAATCCCGTGATTAAGAGCAAGAGGAGTAGATAACGACTTGGAGCTTTCCATATCAAACTTCTTCAAGATGTCATGCACCTACTTGGTCTGATGAATGAAAATACCGTCTGGAAGTTGATCCACTTGCAATCCAAGAAAGAACTTCATTTCGCCCATCGAAGACATTTCGAACTTCTTCTTCTTCATGATGCCCTCAAACTCCTTGAAAAGACTATCATTCGTTGATCCAAAGATGATGTCGTCCACATAGATTTGAACGATAATTAGATGATTACCAACTTCTCTGGTGAAGAGAGCACTATCCACAGTTCCTCTGACAAAGCCGTTTCCCACGAGATGTTGTGATAACGTCTCGTACCAAGTTCTCGAGGCTTGGTGTAAACCGTAAAGAGCTTTATCAAGAAGATATGCTTTCTTTTTGTTGAGTGGATCGACAAACCCCGGTGGTTGTCCGACGTACACCTTCTCGCGTAATTTTCCGTACACTAAAGCTGATTTGGCATCCAACTGATAGACTTTAAATCCTTTCCATGCTGCGAAAGAAAGGAATATTCGAATATATTCTAAGCGAGCTACTGGTGCGTAGACTTCCGTGTAGTCTATCCCTTCCTGCTGGTGAAATCCCTTGACAACAAGCCGAGCTTTATTTCGAACTATAACCCCTCGATCATCTCGCTTGCATTTAAAGACCCATTTTGTATTAATCGCTTTCTGATTTTCAGGTAGGTCTACAAGCTTCCACACTCCTAACTTTTCGAACTGTAACAGTTCCTCTTTCATTGCTTGTACCCAGTTTTCATCGCCTAAAGCTTCAGAAACACTTTTTGGCTCCATCTGGGATATGAAACATGAATAGTAGCAATACTCTTGTGTTGGAGCAACACGAGTGTAGAAACAGCTCAAAGCTTTGTTTATTTGACTCCGTGTTCTCACACCAGCTTGTAATTCGCCTGTTATAAAATTTGACGGATGATAAGAATATGATCTTGGCATTACTTCGCCTGGAACAACCTAGTATTCTCTTGATTTGTGATATGTTGATCTACCACTACTTCAACTTCAGGAGCACTACTCGGGCTTGCAGATTCATCCAATAAACTTGTAATCTGCTCTGCTTCTTCATCTGAAGAAGATTCTCCATCGGCATCGAATGTTGGAGCCTCGTCCGAGTCTGAACTCTGTGCTTCAGAAAGATTAGGATTCACTGTAGTATTGACTGGTTCTGTAGTCGGTGTCACTTGATTTGTTTGACTTTCTTGACCACCGCTATTACTTGAACTAGCATCAGAAGAAGATGATCCCAACGTGGGTTGATTAACCACAATCGGTCTGACGATTTGCTCTTGATTTGCTGATTAATGAAGTTAATATAATGCTGCGATTTCTTCATCGGATGGTTCTTCAGGCAAATCAAATGATTTCCACAAGTCTTGATAGTTGAATAACCATGCATCACTGTTTCTCTGAATAGGATCCGTATAGTTAAAACAATCAACATGCTGCGCTTCAATGACTGTTCTCAATGAAGGAACGTAAACTCTTCATAATGGACTTGCATATCCGACAAAGAAACCTTCGAGCGATTTAGCTCCAAATTTTCCATCTTGATAAATTACAGTACATGGCGCTCCAAATGGTTCTAACAACTTCAAAATTCGGTTTCCGTCGGTTGATCATCTCAAAACAGGTCTTCTTCGTTGGTTTTACTGTTAAGACTCTGTTGAGTGTGTAGCAAGCCATTGCAACTGCTTCACTCCAGAAGCTGACTGGAAGCTTTGAGTCTGCAAGCATGGTTCTTGCAGTTTCTATAAGCGTCCTATGCTTCCGTTCAGCTACACCGTTTTGCTACGGAGTGTAGGGTGCACTAAACTTGTGCAAAATCCCTTTAGCATTGCAGAATTCCTTCATTTTGGTGTTTTTGAACTCAGTACCGTTGTCACTTCTAATGCGTCTCACCGAAAGATGGTACAGGTTCTCAAGTTTCTTGAAAAGAATCACCAAATATTCAAACGTCTCATCTTTTGATTCTTGGAAGAATACCCACGAGTATTGTGAATATTCGTATGTGACTACCAAGCAGTAGAGATCTCCAGAGATGCTTCTGACATTCACTGGACCAAAGAGATCCATATGAAGTCTTTCGAGAGGAACTTTATCGAATTGAGAATCTTTCTCATATGAGATTTTTTGATCTGCTTTCCCTTTTTACACTCGAGGCAATTATCTGACATATGAAAACTTTTCAGATTCACACCTTCTATCAAATCATTATGACTAAATGATTCATCTTTCTTAGGTGAATGTGGCCCATCTTTCTATGCCAAAAGATTGACTCCTTCTCAATAGCTTTCGAGACAATATTGTGCCTTTTTTAAAGTAGTAGCATTTCCCAGAAACATACAAATCATTCTCTCTTGGTGCACGTATGAGTATCCACTCGTCTGGTATTTTGAAACCCGGTATGATTATCATGCATTCTTTATCGTTGAAATGGACGGTAAATTTCTTATCACAAATTTGAGAAATACTCAGAAGGTTGTTCTCAAGCTTCGCAATGTAGTTCACTTGATCAAAACCGTTTGAAAGTTTTCCCTCTGCGACAATCCTTCCACCTTGGTTTCCAGCAAATCCAACATATCCGCCATTGATAGCTTTTATGTCGAACAAGAGCGCTTTCATTCCTGTCATATGTCTGGAAGCTCCACTATCCGGAATCCACTTGGAAAGTACGGATCTCTGGAGCCCCTGCACATTTCAATAATTATTTAAACAGCGCGACCCAAGTCTTCTTGGTCTTGGGTTGAATTGGATAACCATCATCGTAATCAAATTCACACTCGTCAGCGTAATCAAACTCATATTCATCATCTGGATTTTCGTCGATGTTTTTGTTTGAAAACTTCACTTTCTTTTTATCTTTCAAACTGTTACCACTTGTAATTTTGACAGTTTCAGACTTGATTTCAGATTTTGATTCTTTCATTCTATCACTAATCTTAACAGGCTCATACTTAGTAATTTCAGATGTTGTTGACATTTTCTTAGCAACCAAGGCCTGTGATTTGATATTAGCCTTTTTGATATAAAACTTTGTATCGATTGCTTTTGAATATTCTCCTTTCTCGAACGTTGAATTTTCGAATTTCTTTTAAAAATTTGTTTCATTTCTTCTTTGTCAACATTTCTTTTTAGGATTCTTATTTGCGCAACCTCTGGTTGCTTTGGTTTTTCAACATCTGAACTTTCTTTCCTTCGAAGATAAGCTAGTTTAGATTTCGGACACTTCCGTGCAATATGACCAACTTCGTTGCACTTGAAGCAAATCCGATTATCATGTGAATGTCCACTAGTGGATTTTACACCACTTGTGGCTTTCGCCTTATCTCGAAGTTCTTTCTGTTTCTTAAACTCATCATTTGATTGCTCCCCTTTCAAACTCTCCTCGTGAACCGTGCTTGTCCCATAAACAAATTTCATGTTTTTATCTTTGTACTCTTGAAATGGTGACTTTTTCTTAACCGGTTCTTCTTCCTCATCTAGACCCAACCCAGCTCTCCGGTTTTCCAGATGATCACCACCCTTTCTGCGGTAGTTGTTATAATTCCTTTTGGGTTTAGAATAGAATTTCTTTTCATTTTTCTCCAGATCATCTGATGTGACTTCAACCAGTTTAAACAATTTATCCAATTGATCTGACGTTCCAAATCGGAAAACTGTAATCAAAGTATAATCTATCAGATTCCTTAACCTTGGACATGACAACGTTAGGATCATCACATAGATCATCATCCGATGATGTCTCGTCATTTTCAGAATTTGTGTCAGAACTGTTCAAACTCGAGGTGGCGCTATCGAAGCTGCCATCATCAGAAGCGTTCAGAATATTTTCAACCACCTTTTTTACTACCGCATTGTCATCATCAGATTTAGTATAGACTACATCAATATTCTTTGGCAACTCATTTTTCTTTTCAGATAACAACTCAATGTTGAGTGCCTTATCCATCCCATCAACTGTTTTGCGACAATACTTCTCGTAAAGAGGTGGAGGAACATTGTTGTATTCTTTATCAATTTTCTTTTTAGTTTTTTCTTCCGATGGAATTGTGGGAAGAATGTGATCAATGGCATATGCGTTAGTTGAATAACTTCTTAAAAGTTGTTGAAGACGTTTTGTTTCAATTTTTATGTCCTGGAGTTGTTGTTTGGTTTCAGCAATGGTGTTAATATAGATGTTTATTGCTTTTTGTTTATCCATTACTGTACCTTTCAACATCCTTATGGTATCATGTTGTTCAATATTATTTCTATCAAGCTTGCCATAATCATCTTTCATTTTGTCATACGCTTCCTTCATTGTACGATAATCATATTTGAAATGTTCGTTATGTACATTGAGTTCAGCGATGATTTGTGATTTTTCGGCGCAATTAGCACATGGCTCGGTACATTTTGTGCAAGGTTTTACAACCTCCACAACTTGCACTCTGACAACTTCCTTTACTTCTGAACCTACCTTTGTTAGATTTGTCATCAAAGCTTTATCAGCAATGTCGTTGAGGTTTTCTGCATTCATTTCTTGAGTAACATCAATGACTTCTTTAGCAATAGATTTCTCCTCGGCAACTTGCTCCTGAGAACTTCCATCAAAGTGACCTGCAAAACTATCACATGAGTTAGGAGATAAAATGCCTTGATTCTGCATGTGAATATACTCCTCTTCTTCCTATTGTTGTTGCAGATACTGTTCTAGTAAGATATTCTCTAGAGCTGCTGCTTCTTCGGCAGATGTATCTTCAACAATTTCAGCCATCAATGCAACTCTGGTCTTCTTACCGATATAAGAATTCCAATCGAAGCCATCATCCTCGTTCGAAGCAACCATAGTTTATCTGTGTTACTGTTGTTTGGCTTTTCCTGGATCTCAACCTGTGTCTTCTTTGGAAAAGGTTTATACTGAAAGTGATTTCTTGTAATATTCGTTGCCCCCTCCGAATGGACTCTAATTTCCTGTGGCTTCAGGATTCTTGCATTCTCTGTTAAAATGCCCTTTCTATCGGCATCTGAAACAAGTGACCTTCGATTTGTCGAACCCTAGCTTATTGCTTGCATTCCCGATATCTCGGCCAGTGAGTGCAACAAACTTTGTCACTCTTCGAATGATAGAAGCTAAAGACCACTTAATATCCATCAGTTCAAGCACTTCTTCGTCCACCTGATCACAATCTTCAGCAGTCATTTCGGGATTGCCGATCTTTCCAGCTACAAGACTTTCATATGATTCTAGGACAGTGGCGAGAAGTGACATATGTTGTTTTACAACTTGCTTAGAAACAACATTTTTTAGATTCACAGCAATGTTACACTTGTACACATTCGGATCAGAATTAGTTTGTTGATTCTGATTTCCTTGACTATGATAAGAAGCGTTTGACCCTATGCTTGGGAACGAAGGGCTTTGTGGACTTTGATCATATTGTGGATATGATTGGTTCTGATTCTGTGGAGAAGAATTCATGTTTGCACTGAATGCTCCCTGAATCTTTGGGCTTGAAATGTTGTCTTGCATTCCTGTTTTGTAACACAGACCAACATCTTGAACAACATTCGCATTTTTAGATTTTCGATCTTTAGAAGTTCCATTTCATGGCCTTCGAGTTTGTCGATAAATGTAGACAACTTGAAGAATTCCCAATTAGCACTTTCTTTTAGAACCAACAAGTAAGTGGTCCACTCTCCGTCAGGTAACGCATCTGCAAGCTTGTCGATGTATTCTTGTTCCGTCTTCTCAAGACCGTGTCTTCTCATTTGGACTTTCAGATGACAGAAACGCTCAATCATCTACTTCATAGTCTCGCCCTTCAACATGTTAAAGATACCGAATTCCTTCATAATGAGAGCTTTCTTACTCTTGATCATCTCTGTGCTTCCTTGGTATTTCTTTTGCAACGATATCCAGAGTTCTCTCGCAGACGTGTATTCTGGCAACAAGACCAGAATATCTTCTTTAACAGATTGTTGAATGAGGCTTATCATCTTTTTCGCAGCAATGTACTCATCTTTTTGTATTGTGGTGTACTTGTACTTCTCTAGTACTTGCTGATGTTCATCCAACAGAACAGTGTAACCTCTCTCAATCGACACCCAACCTTGGAAATGCATGGCTTGAACCCAATATATAAATTTCTCTTTCCATCCTTCATACTCGTCCATGCTCATTAGCTTTGGCGGTTTAACGGTCGTGCCCATCTCGTTGGAAATGCATTTGACAAACCCGCTGCTGTCATATTTGCTCTTTGTAGATCATCCATCGAGAATAACGAGACGTGTACACTGAAAACACTTCAAAACTTTTGAAAACAATTAGCTTCACTACAAGTTCGGTCGAACTTGTAGTGTAATGAAGAATTCTTTGATTTTATCACAAGTTCGGTCGAACTTGTGATTAGTTTTGAAAACTTCTTTAGATTGAACTTTGGTCGAACTTGTAATTGATATTTATGAGAAAAATATGCAAGTACGGGCGAACTTAACAAGTTATCTTGAATTTTTATCAAGTTCGGTCGAACTTGACAAAAACTCTATGAAATTTTAGTAAGTTTGAGCGAACTTAGCAACAATTTCTTCAAAAACACCTCAAGTTCGAGCGAACTTGGTAAAAACTCACTGAAAAAGTGACTTTTTACGTCAAGTTCGGTCGAACTTGGCTAACAAGTTCGATGGAGAGGGTTTTGAAAAACATGGTTTTTGCACAATTTTGTCAACAATTCGTTTGATTTTGGTCTCCAATCTTTCAAGGGTTTATCTATGTTGTATTATACATGATATATTCAAAATTGAAAAGATTTGGACCGTGAAATCTTCATTTTTAAGAAAAAGTTAAGAAAAATAGAATAATGGAGATGAAATAGAAGTGTTCTTGTCTTGATTACTATCAAATCAGGCTATTCTAGCTCTGATACCACTTGTAGGACCGATCCTCGATGCTTAGGAACCTAGATTTGATCTCTATTGTCCATAATAGCGGAAATATTACGACAAGTTTACCAATAGACAAGAATTAATCAGTTAAACGTCAATTTTATTGATTAAACGTCAAGAATCCAAATTGACAGAGCTTCGCCTCAGAGATGCCAAAGTTACAAATGTGAGAGACTAGGTAGCTATTTATAGAAGTAGAAGTTCGCTCATGGTGTATGTAAGTTCGGGCGAACTTAACTCCAAATAACATAGATACTTCGTATTGTTAGCCTATTCAACTCTATTCTATACAGACTCGATATAAGACTAAGACATAGACATTATGCACCAACATGTAATATGTAAAACAAATGAAAGGACTTTTGTGTGATAAAATAGAAAGTATGTTAGACTGTGGGGAATGGTGGGGTGGGGGTTTGGGGCATGGGTTGACACGTGGATTGGGTGGGCTCCACTAGCAAGACCCAAAAAATTGGGGGTATGGTGGGGCTTGGGTTTGGAGCGTGGTTGGCCAAATTTCTTTTATTTTTTAATTAAGGGATAACCATAGTGTATCCCTTATATTAAAAAATTTAGCTATTTATAGAAGTAGAAGTTCGCTCATGGTGTATGTAAGTTCGGGCAACTTGCCTTAGCAAGTTCGACCGAACTCGACATCCAATGCATGTCATGGGCGAACTTGACTCCAAACTACATAAATACTTTGTATTGCTAGCATATTCAACTCTATTCTATACAGACTCGATATAAGACTAAGACATAGACATTATGCACCAACATGTAATATGTAAAACAAATGAAAGGACTTTTGTGTAATAAAATAGAAAGTATGTTAGACTGTGGGGTACTGGTGGGGTGGGGGTTTGGGGCATGGGTTGACACGTGGATTGGGTGGGCTCCACTAGCAAGACCCAAAAAATTAGGGGTATGGTGGGGCTTGGGTTTGGAGCGTGGTTGGCCAAATTTCTTTTTATTTTTTCTTTTTTTAATTAAGGGATAACCATAGGCTTGGGTGTACCAATGTCCACCCACCAGCTCAGATGGGTAGAGTGCCCAACGCCCGGGCTGAAACCCCCGCCCAAAGGGCCACCCCAAACCCAAGCTCACCCAGGTGGTCACATGAGCGTTTCCCCCCAACCCACCCCCAACCCACGCCCCATACCCCATAACCTTAGTTTCTTATATAAAAAAGAAGTTGATGGACTTTCATGAGATAAAACAGAAAAATAAGTTGGCTTTTATGTGCAACTAGATGGAAGCCCCGGTCGCGATGCGGTCGGGGGGCTTAGAAATTAAGACGTAAGCATAAACGTTATAAAGTGTTATTCAGCGGTATAACGATTGTGTATATAAACTAACTCCTTAATTGATGACATCTCGAAAAGACCATCCATATGAAATATAACAAATGAAAATTTAGGGAAAAATACATACCATATGTGCAGAAATAGGTGAAGAACATCCTTCTTCATATAAAAATCTAAATCACATCAACTTATCTTCCAACTTGTTTGGGAAATGTAAAAGATCTTTAAGTTATGAAACATACAAATAAACCTAGTGGACATTTATTCGGTCGGTGTTGGTTATTGTAGTTATGGTATAGGTGATGAGGATGCAACTCCACAACTGGGTTAAATACCAATAGTGATGGCAAAACTCAATGCTACAGTAGCAGCCCAATGACTTTCTAGTTTCTTTAATAGCAAAAAAGAACTTTATTCATCAAAACAAACTGAAGGGGTATGGTCCCAAAATCTTGCGTCAACCAAGGAAACCATACCCACTATTATCTGCCAAGGAGACCTTGCGCAGGCTTCTCTGCTAAAGAAAGACTCACTAGATTCTGCGCCAGGTATCCAAAAAGGAAAGTATCATTTAACTTGCGCGGGCTCGCGCAAGGTTCAAAGTTAACCTTGATCAATTTCCTTGGATAACTTTGCACTCATAAACCTTGCGCGGACGTTTATACCAAAGCAAGAGCTCAGTAAACGTTGCGCCAACGGTAGAGAAAGGAAAGAAGATCAGTTAACTACCTTGCGCCGCTCGCGCAAGGAAACAGTTAATCCTAAGAAGCTTTCCCTTAGCAAAAATCATTGAGCTAGAGCAGAGGTAAGGGAATCTTTTCTTTAGTAACAGAATGCACACGTGGGGAGCAACAGATAGGTTACAGCTGTGAGGTCTTCTAGAAGCCACTAATACCCAATCGTGCAAGCATCTTTCGGTTATAACCAATGGCCACGTGGCAGCATCTGGGATGACCAAGAAAGATCACGGTGATAGCATGCTCACATCAATAAAATGTAGTGATCTCATGACAACACGTGGCACCTCCCTAACCGTTGATGAGCCCATGATCCGTGTACATTAACGGAACAGTCAAAACTTAACGGAGCAGCAAAAGATTCCGTTAGGTTTCCATCTCTCATTTTAGCGCCCAAACTCTAGCTATAAATAGGTAACTTGGGCTTTAAGTAGAAGGTATTCACTATCAACTACTCTGTCTCTTACTTCACTTTACTTCCGACTACCTGTACTTATTCTCACGCCGGAGGGTGGTCACGGAGAGAACCCCCCTTCTCCCCGTGGCGAGGCTGACGGTGTTCTGTTTTGCAGGATCAGTCGGAGTATAGTTGCAGCCATTATCATCACGAAATTAGACGAAGGATTAACCACTTTATGAAAGGAACCAAACCCTAGATCTAACCAGATTCCTGTCTGATTAGATCTACGTTTCTTCATTGGCGCCCACCGATTTTCGTTTCTCTTCTCATCTTTCGTTTCTTTTCGTTTCGATCAGATCCACGGCTTCATGGCTAATGGATCATCATTTCCAGGTCCTCGATCAGAGATCCGTCGCGTCGGCGTTGCTCCTAAGGTCGACGGACAAATCATTGAAGACTCGTCGGCGGAAGCTGATGCCCCGTATGATCCAGATCATGCGAGCATTCTAGTAACTCCGACAGCTCCTCACGTTGATGTCGCGTCAATTTTGCCACCTGGTGAGACTCCATTATCATGGCTAATAAAATCCCAAACCGCTTTGAATGCTATGTATGCTCAACAATGTGCTCAAATCGGAACTCCAGCTTTTCAAGCTCCGGTTAGTGCTCCTTAGGTCCGTGCTTCACCAGCACCTAGAGTTGAGTTATAATACTCAAACCCATGCTCGTGGACCTTCGCATGTGTTTGTAGAGGGAACTGAAACATACTCTAAAACCAGAAATGATTCCGTTTATTCTGGTAGCAGGAAACAAGAAGAAAATGTTCAACGTCGGCTATCAGTGCACTCACGTTTGGGCCCGCGATCATCGCAGAAGCGGGACACCCAACACGATGAGTATGATAAGACCTATGAAGAAGGAGATAGTGCAAGTGTCTTTAATCGTCTGTCTGCAGATCATGCTAGTTATAAGCCTAGGATCCGAGCAATGTGTTAATCCTGAGGCAGAACATGATTATAACTTGATTTACCGACCTGCTGAAGCTGCAGAACAATCAAAATTTGTGAAGGAAATCGATCTAGCCCCGCTAGAACGAGCAAAATTGCCATCAAACGTTGGTAAGATTAATAGATTGTCAGATCCAGACGATCACATGCGTCTATCCATCGGCGCAGGACTTATAGGAGGATGGACGCTACCTATGTGGTGCCATCTGTTTGTTCAAACGTTAACTGGAGCTGCGCGACTCTGGTTCGATAACTTGCCAGCATGTAAACTCTCTTCATGAAATGATCTTAAGGAAAAATTCCTTACTCATTTCAGTAAGTAGCGTTGTTATGTCAGAGATTCGTCGGATGTGATGAACATCTGGCGAAGAGACAACGAGAGTTTGGAAGATTTCATTACGCGATATAACAAGGAGGTTTTAGAAATCGGTGACGTGCATGAAGATCTTATCCGCGCACAGTTCAAGTATACGGTAAGATGTGACGAAATGATTAAAGTGCTTTCTGGTAGTACCTGTTTGCCAAAAAGCGGGGATAAGATCATGGCAGCGGCCAAAGTTTACGCGAAAACTGAGCGAAACCTCAATGCAAACAGACCTCCTCTACCTCAGCATCGTCCTGAGGATCTGAGCAAAGGAGGTCGGAAGTTTAAAAAGGGTTGGAAAGACTCGAACCAGAGTTCTTATTCACCATACTCTCCAATCGATGCTCGCTCAACGATTAACAAGATGGCAACTCAGAAAGCCATAAAAAACGAGAATAGAGAATGACAATGGATTCCTCTCACAAAATCTCCTGCGGAGGTCCTGAGTGCTGAGAATTATCAATTTAAACAACCCCAACCCATGAAGAACAAAAAGGGTCAAGACCCAAACCTCTTCTGTGATTTCCACAAGGACACAAGACATACAACTGACAATTGCATTAGCCTGCGCATGGAAATTGAAAAGGCTTTGAAAAGTGGGAAGTTGACATACTTAGTGCAATCAGTTCGAAAAGAGATCAGGCAACTCACGTGCGGTGATGAAGGGCCAAGCAACAAAAAGATGAAACAAGTCGCCATGATTCAAGGAGGCTCGTCGCGCAAGCGCCGCTTTCAACGATTCCGAGAAGAAAAATGGCACGAGCAGCAAGTGATATTTCATGTGGTTCCGGGCGGACATCAAGAAGAAAGACCAGTTGTAATCACAGGGATCTTTGGCCATTACCAGATAGATTATATGTTCATTGATCCAGGAAGTTCTATGGATATCATATACGAACAGTGCTTCAAACAGTTAGATCCGGAAGATAAGGCACGCCTGGAACCAGTTGACTTCCCGTTAACTGGATTCTGCAACAAGGTTGTCTTTCCTCTTGGACATATAGTTTTCCCCATGATTCTTTGAGACGGCAAACACTCGCGCACAATTCGAGTAAACTTTATGGTAATGCCGGCAACATCCCGTCATGATGTTTTGTTGGGACGTCGATCGCAACGAGATTTCAGCATGATTACGTCTGCGCCTCACGCTGCATGTGGCTTCCCAATGCCAACTGGGGTAGCTATCATATTCACTCAAAAAGAGATTGTCTATTGAGGAACCCGTTCTTAAGGCTGCTAAACCAGCATCATCAAATTAATCAGAGAAGTGGGTTCTGAACAATATGTATCCAGAGCAACCGATTATTCTTGGTCCTGCAATTTCTATGGCAATTCGCGCAAAACTCAAAACCTTGTTGTTTCGAAATATGGATATCTTTGCGTGGACACCCGCAGACATGATAGGGGTTCCGCGAAAGGTAGCAGAGCATTGCTTAAACGTTTTTCATCAGCGCAGCTGGTGGTACAGAAAAAGCGCAGCCTTGAATCGGAAAAGACAGAAGCAATGAATGAGAAAGTAGCAGAGCTATTGAAAGCTGGTATCCTGCACAAAGTCAAATATCAAACCTGGGTCGCACACCCAGTAATGGTAAAAAAAACATAATGGTGGATGGCGCATGTGTGTGGATTTCAAAGATTTAAACAAAGCCTGTCCCAAAGATTGTTATTCTCTTCCCGAGATTGACACAAAAGTTGATTCATTAGCTTCTTTCCGTTGGAAATGTTTCTTAGATTGTTACAAAGGGTACCATTAGGTGCTGATGAAAAAAGAGGATGAAGACAAGACAGCTTTTCGCCCGAAGAAAGGTATTTTTTGTTACACAAAAATGCTATTTGGCCTCCGTAATATGGGAGCTACTTATCAAAGATTGATGGACACCGTCTTTGGTGATGACATTGGAAAGACAGTAGAGGTTTATATCGATGACTTGGTCATCATGAGTAATTCAGAGGAAATTATGTTAGAAAATATCCAGAAAACTTTCGATTCCTTGGGCAAGGTCAATTTAAA
Organism: Scalesia atractyloides; assembly: GCA_947069175.1. Classification (NCBI taxonomy): domain Eukaryota; kingdom Viridiplantae; phylum Streptophyta; class Magnoliopsida; order Asterales; family Asteraceae; genus Scalesia; species Scalesia atractyloides. The sequence continues at coordinate 52,793,319 of CAMTDV010000016.1, read as the reverse complement.
GTTAAACCCAGGGAAATGCTCTTTTGGTGGTTACAAAAGAAGGATTCAAAGTTAATCCAGAAAAGGTGGAGGCCATCCAAAAAATGTCGTCTCCCACCACCATCAAAGAATGCAACGATTAGTTGTAAGATTAGCTGCGCTTAACCGTTTTTTGGTAAATCATGCTGCAAAGTCATTTCCATTCATCTGACCCTTGCACAACTGTGTCAAAAGTAAAACGTTTTTATGGACTCCCGAAGCGGAAAAAGCTTTTCAAGAAATGAAGGATTGTCTTATGCAACTACCCACGCTTACCGCTCCATACAGCAAAGAACCGATGATCCTTTATCTATCTGCTTCACTAGTGGCAGTGGGGGTAGTGTTAATGGTGGATCAGGAAGGCGTTCAGTCTCCAATATATTACATCAGCAAAATGCTGAATGATCCAGAGACACGGTATTCTATAATGGTGAAATTAGTGTTAGCTCTTGTTCACGCCTCGCGCAGGCTGAGACGATATTTTTCAAGACACGTCATTATGGTTCTGACTAACTATCATATTGGCCAAGTCTTATCTAAACTAGATGTCTCATGGCGCCTCGCGAAGTGGGCAATTGAATTGGGAGCATACAACATTTGTTTCAAGCCCAGACCAGCCATTAAAGGTAGCTGACTTGTGGCCGAAATTCCAGCAGATAAGGTAGAAGAGTGCGAAGCAATTCAAAATCCAGTACCTATCGTTGATGACAGAGCATGGATCTTGTACACGGACGGCGCATCAAACAATGATGGGGCAGGAGCAGGCTTACGTTTGATAAGTCCAAATGGCGAAGAGTTCACTTATGCAATACGACTCGAGTTTAAGAGTACCAATAATGAAGCAGAATATGAAGCTTTCTTAGCAGGCTTACGCATGGCTATTAAAATGGGTGCATCCAACTTAACTTCTCATGTCGAATCTAAGCTAGTTGCTGAACAAATTACTGGTTCTTACGATGCAAAGGGCAACGTTATGGCTATCTATCTAGAACAAGCGAAAGCACTTATCACTCAGTTTAAGCAATTCAAAGTTTTTCACGTGAATCGAAGTTAAAATAAACATGCTGATGCCTTGAGCAAATTGGCTACGACAAGTTTTCAACACTTGGCAAGAGAGGTTCGCATTGAAGTTTTAAGTAACCCATCAGTACCACTCAAACAAGTAAGCATGGTTGAAATTAGAGATCCATCTTGGATGCCTCCAATTATTATGTACCTGTTACATGGGACACTTCCAACAGACAAAGCTCAAACAAGAAAGATACGATACAAAGCCATTAATTACAAAATGGCAGATGGTATCTTATATCGGAAGTCATATTCGGGACCTTTACTTCGTTGTGTAAGCAAGCATGTGCACAATACTTGGTACGGGAAATACATGAGGGGTTGTGTGGTATCCATTCCAGACCACGCATGGTGGTTGCTAAGATTATGAGTACAGGCTATTACTGGCCTGGGATGTATGTTGATGCAGTTGAAATTATACGCAAATACATGTCGTGCCAGAGACATGCTCCGAAGACATTACGCCCAAAGAATCCTCTTGTTCCAATAACCACTACATGGCCTTTCCAACAGTGGGGGATTGATCTTATTGGACCGTTTCCTGATGCGCCGGGCATAGTCAAATTCGTTATTGTCACTGTCGACTATTTTACCAAATGGGTGGAGGCTAAGCCATTAGCATCTACCACAGCATTGGTAGTTCGTAAATTTATATGGGAACACATTATCTGCCGTTTCGGCTTACCATTGCGAATCGTCACCGACAATGGTCCCAATCTCGCAGCTGCAGATCTGCAAGCTTGGATGCAGGAAATGAAAATTGAACATGTTTTTGCTTATGTTGCTCACCCGCAGGCAAACGGCAACGGTGGAAAGCATAAACAAGGAACTGGTGGAAGGCATAAAGGCACGCCTAGGTACGGCGCGACGAGGCTGGGTTGATGAACTGCCAAGTATATTATGGGCGCACCATACTATGCCAAAAACAAGCACCGGCGAAACACCATTTACTCTGGTTTACGGTACTGAAGCTGTAATACCTGCGGAAATTGGTCTTCCGTCACCCAGAATGATTGCTCTCGAAAAACAAAATAACGAAGAACAATGTCGACTTGATCTCGACTTAGTTGAGGAGAGGCGTTAAAATGCAGCGATACGAGAAGCAAAGTATAAGTCTCAAACGGAGAAATACTACAACAAACGGGTACGCGTGTGCACCTTCTTACCCGACGATTTTGTACTTCGCAACAATGAAGCATCAAACGTCGAAAAGCCAGGGAAACTGGCACAAAAATGGGAAGGGCCATACATAATTCATGACGTTCTTGGAAAAGGCGCATACACACTTAAACGTCTAGACGGAATAGCATTTCCTAGGACTTGGAAGGCACAACAACTACGTCGTTTTTACATATAATCCTAGAGCTCATAAAGCCTTGCGCTTTCTATGAGCCTGTTTACATTATTTCTTAATTGTAATCTTAGTGGCAGTTTGCAGCTTTACGCTCTATCAATAAATAAAATACTTCTTGTCGCTACTTACGTTCTGTTATATATTTATTACAAATGCATGCAATTCCTTTGGATACACAAAAACACATACTCATGAGCCGCAAGCTAACAAGATACTTACGCTCACACATTATATTAATTGTTCATTTGTCTATCCTAACCAAGCAATTTATCACATGCAACTATTGTAAACTAAATATATTATATTCACATGAAAAAGTACTTGCGCATCTGCGCAACGTTACATCAAAAGGAAAAATATAAACATCTAGAGAATTAAAGCAAGCTAGCCTTCTTTTCCCGCATCCTTTGTGCTTTTTTGTTTCTCTGCCACTTCGAAGATCTCTTTTAATCTATCAACAAAATCATCATGCTGCAGAGAAGCATCAACAAGGTCCATGATGGGGATCTCCAAATGGTCATATTTTTCCTTCGCAGATGTATAAATGGTAGAAGTATCAGTTCCATGGGTAGCAGCACGGCTTGTGTCCCATTCAGTCTTCAAAGCATGAGCCACATGCAGCGTACATTCTTTGTAGCCCTCGGCATGCCCGTCGTTACGCGCCGCCACCATCAGCTCTGCCACTCTCTCATCCAACTCTGTGGAGTTTAAGATGTAGTTTGCAATCTGTAAACAAGCGCGTCAATATAACATACGATAACTTAGCAAGATATATATAATTCAAGAAAAGGATAATACCTCCACAATCCCATATTCGCGCAGCCAGGTAAGCTGATTCATCAGAGACTCTGTCAGGCTTTCTGCTGTGGCGCGAGCAACCTCCATATCATTAATTTTCTGCTCGCCTTCAGTCAAATGTCGGGTCAATTCGGCCTTCTCAGTTCGAATGAAGGTTAATATCCTTTTTCAAGGAATCAACTTCATCCTGCAGTCGCGTCTGATCAAATAACATAGATGTTAGATCATCAATCTCTTTATTCTTAAGGAGAAGAGTCATTTTGGTCGCTACCTCATTCTGCTCACTCCTCTCCCTGTGCGAACGAGCCTCTGCCGCTGCAGCAACCGCATCATCTTTCTCCTTCTTGAGCTTCTCAATTTCGTTGGGCAGAGAAATTTTTTCAATATTATCCCGATAACAAGCCTCCAAGAAGCGCTTGCGATTGTCAGCATGTTGCACTGCAGCAGTATCATACTTACACTTCCACGCAAGCGCAAACCACTCCTCTGTTTTTCTCTCCTCCTCAAACTTGGCCTTCGCAGCCTCAAAATCCATCACCATCTTCAGCGTCTTCTCCCTTTCATATTTGGCCTTCGCTTGACCAATCTCCACTTCATCACACTCCTTATTCATGCTGCGCCATTCGCGCACGATTCTGTTTATAGTCGAGGAGGCAAGGGCAGATTCTTGTAAATATGATTCATAAGTAGCCTCATGGTTCCTCTCTTCTTGGAGCTTCACCTCCGCTGGAGGAAAGATGCCTTTATACCACTCCCTGCAGAAGTGTGAATCTGTAAACACATCACCTTGTTTAACTTTCCACACAGGTTGGTGGATCTCAGACGCCCTTTTCTCAGAATAAGATCAATAGTAATAATCCCCAGGTGTTTCCTCGGGGAGAATCGGCGATTCTTCATCAGAATCATCAAAAGAAGGCATAGAATGATCGTCTTTCGTTGAAGGGCCAACACCCTTAGAAATAAACGATGAAGGCTCAGCGATGGGTGTGGATGGTTTTTCTTGTTCCGCGCCGGCAGGCTTTCTAGAAGCAACTTCTGAGGCAGTATCTTTAACCTGCTCGCCAGCAGGATTCTTAGCAATATCAGAAGCAGTATCTTTAACCTGCTCGCCAGCAGGATTCTCCACAATTTTTTGGGCTCTTCTGGAGCCACTCTTTCAATCTTATCTGGGATAAGAGGATCCGCGTCAAAAATAGGCGCGCTTCGGTCCACACAACTTCTTCAGGATTGTTAGGCTTGCGCGAGGAGGGTATAGAAGATGTAGTTGACGCAACCTTTACAAGTTTCTCTGCAAAGAGCAAACACAATTGTCAAACATGAGCCATTACGCAGATTGTTACAACAAGAATAATCAAGATATAGACATACCTGGAGAAAACTTTTTTGCAAGAGCATCCAAATTGCTCTTCTTGCCGATGCGCGGACGCGCAACCTTCTTTGGCGGAGAAGGTGGTACAGTCTCGGACTCTTTCCTCTACTTAGAGGAACGCTTCAACGCCTCTTCAGGGCTTGAAGGGATCTTTAAGGGATCATCAGGGTTAGAGGCAGGGAAAGATGATAGGTCAATAGGCTCTAGCTTTGGTTTCTTCAAACCTACAGGCGCAAGACCTTCTATTGAGTCTGATACCACCATGTAATCACACCAAGAATCAGATACGAGACACGTAGCAGATGGCTTAGCCTTTTGATCTGGTTTGGAGGAAGTTGGCGCAGCAGCAACAGCAGTTGGCTTCTTCTTCTTCTTTGATTCAGGGTCTACGCCCAAGTTTAGCAACTCACCTACATGATCAATAATAAAGGAAAAACGTGCGCCATAAGTTACATTGTAATATTACTTAAGAGTTGGAATCTACAAGTAATATTGCAATAACTAACTCAGGATTCGCAGTATATGGCTTACCAGTAGTAACAGAGGGCTGCGCGTTCAGATCTTCTTTCTTAGGAATTTTAAAATTTCCCAAGATCTGATCAAACCACGGTTCTTCATTCTCCGCGAGAGGCACAACAGCCATCTTTCCATTCTCTCTCTTGAAAGACACCAAGTACAATGGCGCAACTGTTTCACAAAGCACAACAATAAAACTTCATCAACATACAATACTTATGGAGGACAGTTCTAGAAAATCATGAAGTTACTTACCAATTCCATCTTCGGTGTAAACTGGCTTTTCTCGACGTTCTTTCTTCCACAAAATACTCATCCCTTCAGCAATTAATGCCCTATCTGGCAAGATAATATTGGGCATATCTTTTATGTTCTGGTACCACACTTCGTTGGTCGGAATGGCCAGCGTCTCCAACTCTATCTCCTCCCCGGCCCTAAATGTCATTACCATCGGGACAACCGCCGCTTTCACATAGAAAAACCTCTGTTTCCAGTCGTGGTAAGATTTGGGTGGCACTAACAACAACCGTTTGGCTTGCACACGTTGTTGGAACGAGTAGAATCCCAGAGAGCAGTGCAACTAATAGAAGACCCGAAACTTCTCCACTATTGGTATGATCTACATCGACCGGCAAACAAACTCGAAGTGCCGGATCCTCACCATCCCATCGGGTTCAGTTGAGAAATACGAAATTTGTAGTAGTCAAGGATTTCCAACATAAAGTGGGTCACCGGAAGTCTAAAATTGCCCTCGGCAAAGTAATCGTAGAAAAAAGTAATGTAGCCGGCTGGAGCATCCGCCGCCGTGGCACCCTCCTTAGGGTAAAAAGCTCCCCAGGACTTGGCAAACAGAAAGTTATCAATCAGGGCATCGGAGTTTTCTTTCCCCCACTTTAATGGTGGAAGTATAGACGTCGTCGATGCCTCGACTCTCCCAGAACTAGATCCAGTCGCCAAAGAAATCTTGCTGAAAGAACTCTTGAAGAAAGGGATTTTTTAAGAAAAGAAAGAAGATGATCGGAGTTTCGTAGTCGCCGGAAAATATGAAGGATATAGTTTCTCTCTCTCTCTAGAATATCAACTGGTGAAGAAGCAAATGGAGAGTCGTTTCCCTTTATATACCAATGACAATTAATGCCTGATGTGACAATAGTGACTTTTGCGACCATCACACCTTCCCAGGTAACTGAAAGGGCGAGTGTGGAACAGTAATTACCCTCACGCGCGCGAGTGTCGCCGAATTATCATTAATGCAGTAAGACACGTACTGTTGACAGATGTCAACAGTACCACCACGTTTCAGGAACGTGCGTGTTCACCAACTACATTATCTAGATGAGCGACACGTGTCCAAATATATTTGAAATTAAAAAAGTCTTCAAAGTTCACATATGACACGTCACCAGGGGCAAAAAACACCAAAGAACCAGCACCCATTCAGCGCAGCATACTTATTTTAAGTCCAGTGCTCCACCTACTCTTTACTTTTAAAGGAGCAACACTGGACTGGGGGGACTTGAAAGAGTATGGTCCCAAAAACCTTGCGACAACCAAGGAAACCATACCCACTATTAACTGCCAAGGAGACCTTGCGCAGGCTGCTCTGCTAAAGAAAGACTCACTAGACTCTACGCCAGGTATCCAAAAAGGAAAAGTATCATTTAATTACCTTGCGCGGGCTCGCGCAAGGTTCAAAGTTAACCTTGATCAATTTCCTTGGATAACTTTTCACTCATAAACCTTGCGTGGACATTTATACCAAAGCAAGAGCTCAGTAAACGTTGCGCCAACGACAGAGAAAGGAAAGAAGATCAGTTAACTACCTTGCGCCGCTCGCGCAAGGAAACATTTAATCCTAAGAAGCTTTTCCTTAACAAAAATCCTTGAGCTGGTGTAGATGTAAAGGGAATCTTTTCTGTTGTAACAGAATGCACACGTGGCAAGCAAAAGACAGGTTACAGCTGTGAGGTCTTCTAGAAGCCACTAATACCCAATCGTGCAAGCATCTTTCGGTTATAACCAATTGCCACGTGGCAGCATTCGGTTATAACCAATTGCCAATGCTCACATCAATAAAATGTAGTGATCTCATGACGACACGTGGCACCTCCCTAACCGTTGATGAGCCCACGATCTATGTACATTAACGGAACAGTCAAAACTTAACAGAGCAGCAAAAGATTCCGTTAGGTTTCCATATCTCATTTTGGCGCCCAAACTCTGGCTATAAATAGGTAACTTGGGCTTCACATAGAAGGTATTCACTCTCAACTACTCTCTTTCTTACTTCACTTTACTTCCGACTACCTGTACTTATTCTCACGCCAGATGGTGGTCACAAAGGGAACCCCCTTCTCCCCGTGGCGAGGCTGACGATGTTCTATTTTGCAGGATCAGTCGGAGTATAATTGCAGCCATTGTCATCACGAAATTAGACGAAGAATTAACCACTTTATGAAAGGAACCAACCCTAGATCTAATCAGATTCCGGTCTGATTAGATCTACGTTTCTTCACAAACCCAACTTAGCAAGTCACTAAATGAGGGTGGAAAAACAACAGGGAACAAAAACAATTAGCAAACATAAAAAAAGACTACAAAACAAAGCCTTGGAAACTCTTCTGGTTCTCTTAGGATAAGCGTCACACTCTAGACCTATTCCTCAACCATTCTGTTGCAGGTCATACTGCCTATAAAAATAACACGCAAATAACTTAATATCTTTTTTTTTGCAAATTTACACGACTAACTGCTGGTATGCAACAATAAGCTAGGTAAAAGGTTAAATGTCGAGTAACTACTTTGCTTTCCCACTCGATTAAGAGTAGGGGTTTAGCACTTTAGCTATGTTATTTGGTTTAAATGGGTCCAGGTCAGTTTAGAGTCAAACTCCACAGACACATTTAGTTAAACTGATACCGAATCGGTACCGAAAATGTTAAAATGTACCCGGTTCAGTAAATTCGGTACCGGTACCCGGTACCATTTCCTCATCCCTACATCTAAAGTCATAAGGATATTGTACACACTTTGGTGTGTCGAGTCATACGAAAGGACATGTTACACAAAGTAGATATCTTATCGATTGATTAAACTTTACAAAAAAAAGAATTATCAAACTTATTTTTATTTTTATTTAACTTGGCATACTTTGATAAAAGAATTTCTACAGGTTGGAAACTTTATAAGCTTACAGATGTAGTAAAAGCATTGCAAATGTAAATGCATATAATTAAACTAAAGTGTTACCCTTTCGTTGTTTTGCAAGTCCTATCCGGGTAAATTTGCAACATGAGCTAACCGGGCCGCCATCTTTCCACTTCCTTAATATCCTTAGTTGATGACATTTCAAATCCTGTTTAGAAGAATTTAAAAAACATAAATTAAACTTTGTTCTAATATTGACCGGCTGCGCCACTTGCTTTGTCAACACGGCGTAAATCCTCTTTTCGAACTCGCCTAGGAAATTTAACCCGCGCGCGCGTTGCGCTACAAGCTACGAAGGCGGAAACATCGTTAACACGCATTATATCGCATGCTATCAAACGTACTTTATAATAATCCAAAGAGATTTCATTCCATTTAATAGGTGTCGATTTCACATTCATTAATATAGGATCGTAAGACGTGTGTCTGGCTGATGAGGCCATGACCGCCCAAATACACAAATGTCTTGATTGGGATTAATCTTTATAGTAGCTTTCATTAGAGTCCTATTTAGCCACTTTTCAAAAGTACAACTCATTATCCACACTTCCAAATGGCACAAAGATACTCTCATATGCAAATAACATTACTTAGATGATTAACAAAGCAGGAGCACATGTAAAAAGCCGTGAAAATAACATCCACCACAGAGCTATTATCTACAACAAACCAACAAGGAAACAATTCTTTTTTAAATCACTCAGCTCAACAATCAGATTAATAGACTTAATTTAAAACCCTAGAGTACAAGCTGCCAAAAAATTCAGTAACCTAATCTCTTAATAAATCACAAAGCGAAAACCGAGTAAAAGGAATTAACACAAACCTTCAAATGACGGCGAACCGTCAATTGCTGCTTACAAACAACACCAAATTGTCGTCAACAACCACTACAGAACTACCAGCCTCCGATCAGACCCGCAACCCTTTGATTACTTTTGTACTGGCGATAACTTGGTGCCTGAGTTCAGAAGCATTACCATTGCTGATGATGTTGAATGATTTCTACTAATTTTCCAAATTCTCACTTATTGACCTAAATTACCAAGGATTACCAGATAACGGATTATAAGTCAAAACACATGAGTAACAATGAAGATCACAAGTTAATCAGGTAAAAGTTGTACCTTTCAAAGAGAAACCTTTCTTCTCATATCAACCAATGATTTCACCAACCTAATCAAAATCAAACACAATCACAACCCTAGTATAATATAATATTAACAAATTATAACACACCTGAGGAAGTGAGCGAGATTTGGAGTGGTGGACGGCTGGGAAAGTGGAGCATAGGCGGCGCTGCGGTGGTGGACGGCCCGAGTTGGAAACGGCTGCCGGCTATACGCCGGAGAGGATGGAGCAGGGAGGCGGGATGTGTCTGTGTTGAGGCTTTTCGTATCTTAATTTAACCCTAGCTTCACCATCGTCCCTCTCTCTCTCTCTGTATCTAGGGTTTGGTGTTGTGTGGGTAAGATGAAAACAAAAAGAAAAAATAAGGTAGACATGGCAGGAGATGGTACAGCCAAGGATCAAACAACTTGTATGTACAACATCACAAATCACAAACCACAGTAAACATAAAATACAACTTTCTATGTATAGAAATGTTATAAATTATAGTGTTATAAAATATCTTAAACCTTTTAGAATCAAACAAAAAAAAAACGAAGTAATACCTTTCAGAAACTAAGTACTTGGTCAATGGTTTTCAAATTTGATGCCTCTCCGGTTGTCCAAAAATGACCACCATATGAATGGCTCAGTCAATGGTCCTTAGGTTCATTGTAAAGACGTCCTTAACTCTGATTTTTAATTGTTTCATATTTAGTTGTATAAGCAGAACCCCATGGCAGAGACGGTACGGTGATTAGATAAGCGATGCCTTAGTTTGGGCCAAGAGCTTAGATAAGCGATGCCTTGGTTTGGGCCAAGAGAAAGGCCTTATTGCTCGATTGGCAAGAGTATGATAGTTTGGACTTTAACATCAAGACCCATAGCACCCTCCTGCACACAAATATTTTGAAACAAATTTGCTGACATTTACGATATAGATATCTCGAAATTTAGCATATTTAAAAATAAAGATAAGTAGAGAACATGCCATACATATTTCGATCATGATCTAGTAAAGGAAGAAGATAAAAGCATAAAAGTTTATTGTAACTTTAGGTAATTAAGGTAGTAGTATATATATGGTATCATAAAAAAGTAGATCTAGATAAAGAAGGGCCGGGAAGTGAAAACAAGGATTCGTACTAGTTAATAGTCGCATTGGTCAGTGGCGAAGCTTGAGATTTCCGATCGGGGTTCCGAAAACATATATACCTAAAAAAATTATAAAACGGGGGGGAGGGGGGGGGTCGAAAACGTATATACCTAATAAATTCTATACGAAAAGTACATACCGGGCATTACTGAGCAAAAAGTTCGGGGGGGGGGGGGTCGGGACTCGGGCGCCCCTCCCGGCCCCCACAAAGCTACGCCCCTAGCGTTGGTAACACAAACCCAGATTTTATAAGCTTCGAAATTCTTTCCACTGGTGGCTAGCTTGAAAACAATCTCTAAAAGCTTCAAATTGGGTCAGTTTATTTAACACAAACCAAGACTTGTGCTGTGTTAACTAATAAAACCTGATTATTTTACCTATTACTCTGGCGGCTAATTTGACATTAGAGCAGGATTATCTTATATATCATTCATTTTATAGTAGTGGATGACTAGCGAAATCTTTGCTAAAGTTGTGTGATCATCAGGTGACCTAGTACTAGACTGACTACCACGATAGATAATTAAATATATGAAGGTGAAATAAGTTATGAAACAACTATTGGAAACGATTAAAGAAGCTAATCAAATATTTCCAAAAAGAATACATACCTAACACATGGTTATCATATTTTTGTTACCTATTGACACTAACCACTCCATCAAGCTTTTTTATTTTATGTTTTAACTCAACGTGCAGGGTTAATGGGTGAGGTTAGAGGCCTACGTTTAACAAGTTCCATGTTCAAATTCCACAATTTCATTCAAGACAAAATGCTGTCTCTCAATGTTGATGAACGTTTTAGATGAGACTTCATCATACAGAAACTGGGCTTGATCTTACTAACTAATAGTTTATTGCAGATAGTTACCAACTTGTACAGAATTCGTGTTTATATAAACTACAAATGTATGCCAGCAAATTAATCACCAAGTTTGCTGGATCGGTATTTGTTAGGAGATATTAGTTAGAGTATAGTGTTATTATAAGCTACCACAATTACAAGATATGAACGTATTAGTTTTCCTTCTGTAGTTATCCTCATTGTATCCTTATATTTGTTTACCAGGTTTTTGATATTTATACAATGTACATACAAACGTACATGTGATGATGTGAAGAAAATTAGATGGATCATTCAACCGAAGACATCGAGACATTCTTAACACGAGTCGACGTTAAAGGTTTAAAACTCAACGTTTACATTGATGGAGGTAGAATTGAACATGCAGAGAAAACAAACTTACTCAACACACAAAACTCAAAAATAAAAACAAATCAAAGAGAGTATCCAATACCAACTATGTCTATCTCACTGTAGGAGCAACTAGTACGAGATGAACTATTATTGGTCACATTGCTACTAGCACCAACCATAAAGTCGTAGCTCGAATTCGGCTCGTATAAACCATGTCCAGCATCATCAGCCATCGATAACGGTGTAGGATAGTTCACAACGGCTGACAAATCGTATCCGTTCATCGTCTCCCAAGAGCTTTCACTTCCACCCCATATGTTACCATACAACTCCCCTTCATTAGAACCAAAAAGTTGACTGCTTTGATCCCAGTATGAGCATTCAACTGTTGAATTATCATGACTAGTATTTTCATTGTTATTGCTTCTAGGGTTTAAGTAATCATCAGGTACAATACAGCTCAGGTAACCAGAATTGTCACCTTCACTAATCATGAAGTTATGATGGTCATCATTGGAAGATTGGAAGCACGTGTCAATACCTGAGTGGTTAGGGTGTTGAGGGAGAATAGTAGGGTTTTGGGGGAGCACAGGTGATGCATTGAAAAGTTGTGTAGGTGGGAATAGGGTTTGTACATCAAGTGGGGAGATTAAAGAGTGAAAGTTGGTGTTATCATGATCAGTAGAGTAGATGAAGTTGGTTCTTGCTTGAGTGCCCTTCATGGAAAGGGCAGCCCTATCATAAGCAAGTGCAGCTTCTTGGGCAGTGTCAAATGTTCCAAGCCAGTGTCTTTCTTTGGTTGTGGGGTCTCTTATCTCCGCCGCGTATCGTCCCCATGGCCGCCGCCTGACTCCCAGAAACCGCCCCGGCTCAGCCTCCTTTTTCGGCCTCTTCTTTCTGTGGGTTGAGGAATGGATGTGTTCCTTTGAAGTATGGTAAATCCCATGTCAAGATGAGGGTTGTTTTCAAGGGATTTTAGTTTACTTGAGGATTTAGGGGTTGACATTCTAATACTGGTGTTAGAAAACACAGAGAAACTTTTATATTTAGAAAGAGAAGGACAAGTTGAAGAGCGCTGGAGTGAAGACCGAATGAGATTTGCTTCGAAGGGGGCAGCTCTTATAAAGGCTGGGAGAGGGGGGGGGGGGGGGGGGGGGGGGGATGATAGATGTATACATACAATAATCTAGATTTAATTAGATAGGGAAAAGTTAATTCTATTGATCCCCTAATAATTACGCCGGTAAGGTGGGACTAGCATCTATACGGGATTAATCAGAACTTATCGGATCGGTTTTTTTATATGTAATTTTTCTTTTATGTATACATATACATATTTTTATTGGTAAATATTTTAAGTAGCTAGGTGTTAACTCTTACACAACTCAATTTTTAAGTATACAAGATTAATTGTTGGAATTCGAATGGTTTAGTTGGAAACTGGCCGGAATTTAGAGGTTTTGGCAAGGATATACATGTTTTTTTGTCGGAATCTGGTCGGTCGCAGATTTTTGGCTGGCCGACTCGGTCCGACTAGGACCGACTAGGCCCGAGTAGGTCCGACTAGCGATTAGTGGAGTGATTAAAAAAAATTACTCAGTTAGCCTACTAGCGATTAATCGTCGCCAAGTCGTTATTTTTACAACACTGACAAAAATTAAGAACTGGGTTAGAATTTTTTTATTCTTCTATTTTAATTGTAACTTTTATTAACCCCAAAACCACACACACATAATGTCACACCCCAAATTACACATCGATTATATCAGAGTAGGGCGTGATTGACTAGTATCTTCATTGTACAGCAGAAGTAAATAATACTAAGACTTCAAGAAGTGAACACCCGCTAAGTACTCGAATCCTCATGGGTTCTCCTATTCCAACCGTGCCATAATTTGTAAAATATACCCTGAGAAAGAAACATGCGAAAAATCAACATAATGTTGGCGAGCTCATAGTTTGTTAAAAATTTAAAATAAATCTTTTAATAACCGGTTTAAATAGTATTGAGAAACGCATCGAAACCATTTTTCCTCGACATGTCATATGAAAACCATGTACGCTTTTATAACATTTATTTAACCATCAATGTCCACATAAAACAAAGACATAATAAATTCGTTTCTGTATAGCTCAAAATGAAATCCGTGTGATCATTAGTGTTTCGCTAGGACACCAATCTTTATGCCGAACTAGGAGGGAACCAACCCTTGATGATTTATCTGTGTCATAGACACTAGTTTTAGACACAAAAGCACTCTGAACGGACAAAGTTTTATCCAGAGTGGGGCTCGTCCATACCCAAAAGATCTATCCCATTTTTCCTTGGTAGTATTATTGATTAATGGCCCTTTGATTTTACCTATCCGCATATGATCTGGTTGGTTTCATTTTTCCCCAGCTATACAATTCATAACATGTATACATCCCCGAGCGTTTAAAACCATAAAATCGTTTAAATAAAAGGGGGAAAACATGAACTCACGGAATCTTTGTGCCATGCACCAATGAAAATGGGCTTAACCCGTTTGAATCTAAAAGCAGGACCAAACCGTCCTCTTATTTATATACAGGACAACCTAGTCCCTTTATAACTAGGAGAACCTCGTCCCTGTTCATAAAACTCATGCACGTTTTGAAAGTACGCGTGTGTTTTGGTAAACCGGTATGTTTAGCATAAACCATTTTGTAAACCATTTGAGTTTGTTGGAATTCGTTCGTATCATGGTTTAGAAACATGTTCATCGAGACTTTGTGTACTTTTGCAAAACTTGCATGTCTTTCCACCCCCGAAAACATTTATAAAAATGTAAAACTGTAAAAGGTGGGGTTTATGAACTCACCTTGATGTCCAATGCAAAGCTAGCATGAAATCTATCTCCTTCCTAACAAGGAATAACTTATAAGTTCTACTAAAAACGTATGTCACTGAGCTCTTACCGAATCGTTGACTATACGATTCTATGAAAGTGTTGATATCTTAATTTGAAATAACAAATCTATGGTTGTTTGATTCCATTCAATCGGGATAAACACTAAGTAGTGGAAATGACTTAGTTTCCGAGTGACTTTAAAAATATATACTTATATAAAATATAAATTAATTTCTATAATTGTGCTAGTCGTTTCAAGGATCGTAAATATCACTAACGAATGTTTTTATGAAAATAAATCATTACAACTCGTAATATATTTGCATATTAACGACTCGTATAATGTGGTTGTACGGTTTTCGAGTAGTCGTCATGGACGTAGACGAAAAATAGTAATAACATGATTCGTTGTAGCTTTATTTGTATACTTATCTAGGTGGAACGTTACATATACAAATAATAGCCTTGCATTTCGTTTATAGTTAATGAAGTAATTATATAGTCGTACGCTTGTTTGAAATCGACGTTCGTCCGTTTGTTATCGTAATAATTCAGATAGTATCGTTTGTTATAATCTTACGGTAATTAGTTGTACTTTGTGTAAATGTTTAAAATAAATATAACTAATTATATTTATTCTATAAAAGTATACGTATTAACGATGTATGAAATAAATATAAAGAATTATATTTATTTTATAAAAGTATACAAATTAATGAAGTTTGAAATAAATAAAAAAATTATATTTATTTTATAAAAAAATTTCCGAGTCTTGGGCGTTTGAGATAAATATAAACGATTATATCTATTTTATAAAATTTTTAGAGTTCCGTTGACTTGTAAACCGTATTTGTCGATCTGTCATAAACTTGTTTTTGTAAGTTGCGTAACCATCCAAAAACATATATGTCTGTATTTATTTTTATAAAATTTGTTTGGGTACCGATATGTTTTCGTTGGTGTTATGACTATAAAAGATATATATTTATTTTATATAAATGTCGAATTCTTAGACGTTGAAATAAATATACAAACTATATTTATTTATACAAATTTTGAGTTCTAGATGTTTAAATAAATATATTTATAAAAATTCCCGAGTTAAATTAACTTGTACACCGTGTTCTTTGAAATGTTGTAACCATGTTTTGCGGGTTATAAAGAGACGTCTAAAATAACTATATATTTATATTTATTTTATAAAGCACTTTGAAAGTGCTTACATTTCGAACCGTTAGTATTGGATAACGAGGGAATTTTTAGTAGTACTACAGGGTTTGACAAGCCCCACTTGGGTTAGTCGCGCTAACACAATCGGTAAAGGTCGAACGGGTCTAAAGTTGGCCTAACACTCCACATTGGCAGTGATAGACATGGTAACAAGGCAAACAACACATAACATAGTCAGCTTCGGTTGCGAACATATAGTGAATGACGCTTAGGTTTGCTACCTATAGTTATCACAATGCTGCTATTATTTAAAACTCTGAAACTCTTTACCATATGGATAAAACATGTGAACTCATCGGCTTTTGTGTTTACACTGATTCTCGCATGTCTTTATCAGGTCGTTAAGGTTTCACACATGAGGATTATGATGCATCATGGGTCGCATTGATTTCATCAAACATTTAGACTAGTTTCGGTTACATTAACTATTTGATTTTATAATTAAATACGCTTCCGCAACTCAATTATGTAAACAGTATTTTCTCATGAATGAGCGAAGAGGAAAAATTTTAAACTCATATAGTGGTTGTTCAATATAACTAGTGACTGTGATCCTGGCTTGTCACAAGTCTCGAGATAGAACTCCACATGTGGAATTTGAGAGTGTGACACACATGCATTCCTAATCGTGATACTCTTATGCTAGCTCAACTTCCATTTTTTGAAAAACATACTTAAAAATATCAATTGAAAATAGTTGATGAGTTCATAGGTTTAAAGACGGAACTAAAAACATAATTTCATTTCATTTTGCATATGTATGAGGTAATTATAATGGGTCCACAACCAAACCTTGACTTCCTAAGGCATCTCAACCATTGTCTTACTCGGAATGAAGATGTAGGATTCATCACGCTAACTTAAATAATACTATTGGCATAACCCAACATCTTCATTCCGAATAACATAGCTGTTAAGTAGGGGCTTATGTGAGATATTATTCCTAACTTATTTAATATACATAAGTTCCTAAAATGTACATACAATAAGCTTGTTTTTCCTTAAAAGAAATTTAAGTAAAAGTGGGCTAGCGAAAACTCAGATGACAAAGGTGTAATGACCAAATTCCTCAAAAGTATGATATCCTACTCGAGTTCAACGGTACACACATATGCTATTAAGATTTAAAGGCTATCCGAATGTTTAAAGTCGAGTCTAAACTCATGTTTACCCTCTTAAATTCCAATATGCTTTTATACACAAAAATGGTAAAAATGCTTTTAAACAGTTTTTATATAAAAAATCAATTTGTAAAAATGTTAGGCCATGGTTGGAATTTAATAAAAATGTCTTATACAAAGAACTATTTTGGTATCAAGTGATAAATTTGCTACAAAATATTAACAAATTCAAAGTAGTTAATAATTCTTGATAATTCAACAAAATAAATGAGAATGTAATTTCTATAAATAAAAATAAAGGCTTGATTAAATTAGTTTATAAAACTAGACTTTAAAACATTGATCCAAAATATTAAAAAGTTAATATTTCAAATAAATTATTTTGCTATATATTAGTTTTTATTAAAAATGATCATAGAATATGAAAATCCAATTTTAAATATAAAAATACTTTAAAACAATTTAAAAAAATTATGTTTTTTATAGTAACCCATACTTTTGAAAATAAAATTTTACATTTTTGGATCATTTTTCTTGTCATATTATCAAAAAATAAGTTTTATAAGGGTTTAATATAATAGTAAAGTGACAATATTTTATTTTTTCCATAATTAAAAATGGGTTTTTTTGTTAGTTTTAGCCATTAATTACGTTAAAATAAGACCTAAACTAAAATATACATGTTATACAATCTCAAAATTCACGTTCTACTAATTCAACATTCATATGAATATAGATAAGAACTAAAATAAATTTGTATTTGCCATAAGTAAAAATGTGAGTTTTTACCATTAATTATGCTAAAACAAGGTCTAAAATAAATATACATGTTATACGGCCTCAAAATTCACCGAGCATCATTTTACTACTAATTCAACCATATAAGGTCTTAGTGAAATTTTGGGATTGTTTGCATACATATAACATTTACATCTGAATTTAGTGTTAAATTGTTTAAAAAAGAAATGAATAAAAATTAAACAGTGTTAAAAATTCATCAAAATTTTACCATTGTTTTAAGCTAAAAATTCAAATTAAGGCTACTACAAAATTTTGAACCTTTTTTGGATGTCCATAGCTTATGTATCTATTTTTAACATTGTTTAAGCTAAATATCCCAAATAAATAGTAAACAATCCCCATATATCATGAAACTTGGTTTGTAACGCTTTTCCATCAAAACAACAAGCTTTTGATTTTTTTTTTAAATTGTATTGACTCCCAGTGATATTATGTTGATTTTTGACTCCACGTGCTTTTTTTTAAACAACCAGAAATACATTTAAGTGAAAAAAAAATCACAAATTATCTCATCATGGAATTATCAAATTGATCAAAAGTAAAAGTAGAAATTAAGTGGTATAAAAAATATTAAAAGTTTGTAAAGTGGAAGATTTGAAATAACCAAGTCCAAGTTCATAAGTTAGATACACGTAAAATTTGGTAAAATCATGTGTCTTGTGAATGATTTCAAATGTGAATTCAACTTTTGTGATTAACCTATGACAAACTTTGATGTAACAATGCGATCATCAATAATTATATGTTTTACAAAATCCTCAAGTGGATTAATGAAATACAATGGTAATTAATTATCATCATCCATGTAATAAAAACATACACTATTTTGAAAATATTTTTTTTAATGTATGTAAACACATAGAAAGATTTTAACTAAGAGCTACAATGAAATTCCTTATAAAGAAATGTAAGTTTGGTGTATAAATTTGATCTTTAAACTCATGGATGTTACCGTTGTTAAAGGGTCGATCCAAAAATTATCTTTTTGACTAGAAATAAATAAATAATAAAATTAATTTTAAACCTTTCCCGATGACTAGTCATCATTAAAGGATTTTTTATTAAAATAATAACAAAACTATAAACTGACAGTTTATAATTACAAACGATTAAATTATGATAACAAACTAACAATTATCTTCATATTCATCTTGACTCGATAACCTTTGTTTTATTGGATTTTAGTTCATTGATCTTGTCTCGCATCCAAACCATGTATGCGTTCATTAGGTGGATACTATCTTCCATTTCATTTATTCTAATTGTGACTTGGGCACACACGACACACCGGGGAGTTCATTTCTCGATTTCTGTCGAATAACCTAAAACCAACCACCTATCACTGACGGCAGATCGTAGACACTTGACCTTATTAGTGGCGAGTCACCCACTTCCTTTTGCATTCGGTAAGCTCTTCTTGCAATTTATCCTATGTTAAACAACACAGTAAACAAATATTATTTTTCTATTTAGATCCGGCACCATAAATGCTGTCAAATATAGAATCACAATGATGATGGTGTGGTGAATGAAGACGTATATAAGGTCTGTGTAATTAAAGCTCGGTTTCACCCTATCCCAACGACACGTTGTGATGATAGGGTGACCAAATACGGTGTTGTTTATTTATTTTTTAATTACAAAATGAAATATAATAAAAACTCATGTCCCAGCGACACGTCGTCAAAAAATCCTTGACACATACGACGCCATTCATTATATAAATTATCTGGAAGAAAATAAAACAAATTACCTTTGTTCTGAAGACATGTCGTCGGATAAGGTTTCCAGATCGCACCACATGTTTCAGTGTTCCCAACAATGATATACAGATGCCATCTCATCGGGAAAGGTGTTTTCCAAGGTGTTTGCCAACGATGTGTCAGCATCGGTGCCAGCCTATGTTGATGATATCTTGTCATCGAGAAATCGTCTGTTGGGAATCATCGTATCAAATAATAGCAGAAGCGGTTTATATAATTTACCAAAAGCTGATTATATATGCATATATATAATCGATTATATATATATAAACTATGGTGGGAGTTGGCTACAAAGTCCATTTTTCCTACAAAGTGTACAAAGTTATAAAACACAACAATTATTACAAAACATCATATTTGTGGATTTTGTGTTGTGTTTTGGATGATAGGGCTTTGATTTTCGGATGACTAACATTAGTGTGTTTTATGTTGATTATCATGTTGTGTTTTATATTCATAGTTCTACGATGATGTGCTTGAAGTCTTTATGGACTGTTACGGTTTGGATATTTTGTTTTAGTGATCTTCACTCTGTTATTTGTGAGTTTTGAGTGTGTTTTATGGCTGAAGTTGTGGTGTTTTATGACTTTGTACACTTTGTAGGAAAAACAGACTTTGTAGCCGAACCCCACCCAAACTATAAGTTTGATTTATTAATCCAATTAATAAATATTCCCAATCTGGATCAAGGTTATACGCGTATAAACAAATAAACGGAATAAACAACCATAATGGGTTTTAGTAATAAACCTTTGACGACTACACCGAGATTGTAACATGCGGATTACATTGAATCCTCGCTAGTAGGAAGCTCACAACCGAGCACAAGATACCCAAAGGTAGAATTGGCCAAGAAGGAGGCGGCGGTGGTGCTTGGTCGACGACAGGTGGGCGACGCCACTAAGAGGTGGACGGCCGAACTTTTGGGAGGGAGGGTTGGGTTTTGTGTTTTTATAAAAGTGTATCTAGGGTTGTACCCTAATCATCTTTTTATAAAACCTAATCTTACATTAAGGCCCTCTAAAATTATACAATTATAATCCTCTTAATAATAATTTAATTAATATTATGTCCCTCGGGTTTAAACTATTATTATTTCACAAATAATAATCTACCTACTCGTGAACATATACAATTCGTGTACCAACGCGTAACTCTTCGAATCGTACAAGTTAGTTACATTGACTTTAATTAGGGTTGGACATACATATCTCCAACAATCTCCCACTTGGATGATTTTAATTAAATGAGTCAACATGTGAAGAGTTGGACACCTAGCTGCATCGCTCTGCTCCTAACACGGTATGACACTTTACAGTAGTCAACTAGTTCTTTGAGTTCAAGTAACACTTTACTTAACCAAATACTGTAGCCCTGATAATTCTATCAATAAGTCCCTTCTTTACAGAACATTCGTTGATCGTAAGACATGGATCATTCATTCTTATATAGTGATCAACTATTCTCTGTTCTCGTCTTTAATTCAAAGTGGTCTAACGAACAACTTTTAGTCCGAGTGTGGCCATGTTTATTCCAGTTTGAGTTAACGAGGGTGCTAGAATGTCTAAACTTCTAACCACATATAAGTACAGAATTCCATCATCGTCATACAACTCCCACTCAACCTTGGATCTTTCCCAACGCTACCCGGATTACTATCCATGTTTCAGGACAGTGTTAGATAACATCAAAGATTGTCCTTGGTCAATGTAGTTTAATATGTTCTAAGGAAAAAGGACTGATTGAACATATTAATATCAAAACATCTCATGACTTAGATCCATGGAGATCGTTTTGAAGCAAGTCACATCCAGTATCATTCCCTAGTGATATTTGTGAATTTTGATTCTCAAACCCTTGAGTTATTCATCTCATGAATACAATTATCTCAATTCACAATAGTCTTACATTCAAATCATTCTCATGTAATTTGATCGATTGTAGATATTTTAGAATACATTTATTCAAGGATATAAACATACAAATAACGAACAGAGTTACAAAATAATTAAACTTGCAATTAACCAATAAATCAAATAACTATTCAATGTAACTATTGTTGTTCAAAATTAAAACACCAATACTAACTACACATCATGCCACTGTCTAGCAAATCTAAGACTTATCTTTTCAGCATGCTCCTCATGTTTGCTTGAGGTAAAGGTCTAGTAAAGGGGTTAGCCAGATTTAGATCTGTATGAACTTTGCTTATTAGGATGTCTCCACGCTCTATTATCACTCTAATATAATGGAATTTTCCGAGTATATGCTATGTGGTTTGATGCGACCTTGGTTCCTTTGCAAAAGCAATGGCACCAGTGTTGTCACACAACATCTCGATCGGTTTCTTTATGCTAGGCACAACGTCGAGATCAGTGATGAACTTTTTCATCCAGACAGCCTCATTAGTGGCATCCGATGCATCATTGTATTCTGATTCACATGAGGATTGAGCAACCACACTTTGCTTCGAGCTCTTCTAAGTAACAGCCCCACCATTCAGAATGAAAACATATCCCGTCTGTGATCTTGAGTTGTCACGATCAGTCTGGAAACTTGCATCAGTATAGTATTTAACTGACAGCTCCTCATCCAGTCCTCCATATATTATGAACTTGTCCTTAGTCCTTCTTAAGTACATAGGAATGTTCTTCACTACAGCCCAGCGACTCTTTCCTGGATTCTGTTGATAACTACTCATCATGCTAATGGCATGCTAAACATCAGGTCTAGTACATAACATGGCGTACATGATAGAACCAATAGCAGAAGCATATGGAACTCTTTCCATTTTCTTCTTCAGTCTTTGCACACTACTTGCTATTAAGAATGGTTCCATGTGCCATGGGCAAAAGCCCCCTTTTTGAGTCTTGCATTGAGAAGCATCGTACGACCTTATCAATATATGTACTTTGACTTAAACCTAATAACCGATTTGATCTATCTCTATGAATCTTTATTCCTAGAATATAAGCGGCTTAACCAAGATCTTTCATTGCGAAACATTTACCCAACCAAGCCTTAACATCTTTTAGCATAGGGATATTGTTTCCAGTGATTAGTATGTCATCTACATACAAAATGAGAAAAGTGCTCCCACTAGATTTCCTATAAACACATGGTTCATCTTCGTTTTTAATAAAACCAAACTCTTTGATTTTCTCATCAAAACGGAGATTCTAGCTGCGCGATGCTTGCTTTAATCCGTAGATGGATTTATTTAGCTTGCACACCTTATTAGGATTCTTTGGATTGACAAAACCTTCAGGTTGAACCATATAGACATCTTTAATTAAGTGTCCATTAAGGAAAGTGGTCTTGACATCCATTTGCCAAATCTCATAGTCATAATACACAACAATGGCAAGTAGAATTCTAATAGTCTTAAGCATGGCTACTAGGGATAAAGTTTCCTCATAATCAAGTCCTTGGGTCTGAGTGAACCCTTTTGCTACAAGCCTTGCTTTGTAGGTTTGCACATTTCCATCCATGTCGGTCTTCATCTTGAAGATCCATTTGTTTCCTACAGTCTGACCTTCGGTAGGAAGATCAACCAAATCCCATACTTGGTTATCATACATGGATTGAATATCTGCATTCATGGCTTCTTGCCATTTCTTGGATTCTGAATCCAACATTGCAGCTTTGTAAGTAGCAGGTTCAAGTTCATCAATCCGGAAGATATTGTTATACCTTTTAGGTGCATGACGATCCCTAATACTTCTTCGAACACTTGGTGTTTTGTTGTTTCTTGAGTCCTCTTAGGCTCAACTTCAACAACTAGATCAGTTACTTTTGGGTCTGTCTGAACAACTTGTTCAGTCACTTGTGATTCTCGAATTTCTTCAAGATCCACATGGTTTTCTCCAATTCCTCATGCCAGAAGGTCTTCCTCCAAGAAAGTGCCTCTGCATTTAGTGAAAATCTTATTTTCAGTGGGGTGGTAGAAAAGGTAACCAATCTTTTTAGTGTATCTGACGAAAACCACTTTTTCACCTCTGGCATCTACTTTATCCGAAGATTCTAGAGTGACATAAGCGTTACATCCTCAGACCTTCAGATAGGATACTTTAGGTTTCTTTCAATGCCATAACTCATAAGGCGTTTTGTCAACCTTCTTCGTTGGAGCTACATTCACAAGTCTTGCGGCAGTTTCCAAAGCATAACTCCAAAAGGAGCGTGGGAGGGTTGTTCAACACATCATTGATCGAATCATATCTAATATAGTTCGATTTATCCGCTCAGACACACCATTATGTTGTGGTGTTCTACGTGGAGCGAGTTGTGAAACTATTTCATAATCCTTTAGATGGTCGATGAACTCCTAACTAAGATATTCACCGCCTCGATCTGACCGAAGAATCTTGGTAGTTCTACTTAGCTGATTCTCTGTTTCATTTTGGTACTCCTTAAACTTTTAAAGTGTTTCATGTTTATGCTTCATAAGATAACGATAACCATATCTATTGAAATCATCAGTAAACGTAACAAAGTATCTTTCTCCATGTCTTGACATTGTTCTAAATGAACCACATACATCTGTATGTACAAGTCCCAACAGATCATTTGCTCTTTTTCCAACATTTGAAAAAGGTGCTTTTGTTAACTTTCCACTTAAGCATGATTCGCATTTGCCAGACGTTTCTTAACCCTTGAAATCTAGGATTCCTGTGGTTTTGAGTTGTTTAACACGGTTCTCGCTTATGTGACCAAGTCTACAATGCTACATATACGTAGCTTTAAAGTCTAACTGATTACGTTTATGAGGGATGTTGCATATATGTTATTGTTTTTGAATTTCTATCTCAGAGATTCCATTGTTTGGTTTTGCATCAAAGTAAAATACATCATCAAAACAAGCATAAATATATTCACCATTAAAACCATAATTTAAACCTTGTCCATGCAAAGCAGAAACCGAATCAATATTTCTAGTGACACTAGGAATAAAATAAACAATGTTCTAAACAAGTTCTAAACCAGAAGGAAGTAAAATAACATATTCTCTAATCAACTTCACAACAACACTTTGTCAATTGCCAACATGGACCTCCAAGTGACCCTATTTCAGCTTCCTAATCTTTCTTAGTCCCTGCAAAGCATTACAAATGCGAAAACCACATCCTGTGTCTAACACCCATGTTTTTTCTAGAAAAAGTAAAGATATCAATAACATATATACCTGAGGACTCTCCTCCTGAAGCCTTGGCTTGCTTCAGCTCAGCTAAATACTTAGCACAGTTCCTCTTCTAGTGCCTAGTCTCATCATAATGATAACACTTGGCATCCTTCTGAGGCTTCTTGTTTGCAACAGATTTACCTTTGCCCTGATTTCCCTTTTTCTTGATGTTAAGTTTCTTCATGACCCTCCCTAATCATCAGCACTGAAGCAGTCTTGCTGGGTATTGTTAGAATCTGAGTTTGATTGATTGTAAGTGTTTTGTAAAATGGAATATGATAGAAGGTAAAACAGAGTGAATTGCAGCAGAATTGGAAAACATTGTTTTACAGTCAATGGAAGATTGTTTTCATGTGAAATGCAGCGGAATTGGAAAACATTGTTTTACAGTCAATGGAAGATTGTTTTCATCATCATGCTTTCAAACTTGTAGTTTTGCATGTGAATCACAAACTCCCCCTCAACCTTTTATAACAAGTTTGATAGTATAGAATTGCAAAGAAAATGATTGGTGAATGATCTTTTAATAGATGATAAATCAATACAATGAAGTCAAGTATTTATACTACAATGCTAACCTCTAAGCATCTTTGCTAATGTCGGAAGTGAAAGCGACATCTAACAACATAACTAACACTAACCACGGACTAGCCTATCATCTACTAAATAAAATTGTTACATTGATAAACTCTGCTGGTCTTCATCAGACCTTTGACTTTGTTCTTCATCAGACTTTAGCTCTAGCAGTTCTTGTATAGCAGACCTTGGCTTCATCAAAGGCTTGGGGTCACAGTTTAGAAACTCTGTTATGCAGGATCAATCATCTGATGATATTTTGGCTTTATATCATCTGTTCCTTTGATATGGTTCAATCCCAACAATCTCTCCCTGCAAAAAATGATGCCAAAACTCACATTCATCGCTGATCTTTATTTCTCAACATGAACTCTCTTATTTGGTCTTTGAAATGTAACTCAAATTTAAGAGATTCAATATCATCCTCATCCTTTTCCAGCTCCAGATTCATAATATCTTGGAGGTCTTCTGCACATAGCCCATATGCATCCTCCTTGCTTATCTTGGTAGCCTCACTATTTGATTTGAGAAAAGTCAATTCGTGGGTGTTTTATCAAGCTTACACATTTAGAATTTTTGGATCAGATGGTTTTCTAGGATGGCTTTTTATTGTTGAGAAGGATGGTTGAATTTGATGAGCAATCTTTGATAGAGTTTCTCTCAACATATCACTTGCTTCATCAGTGTGAAATTGGGCTTGATAAATGATGCCTTCTTTGATAAAGGTCTGTTCAAACCTCTTCTTATCTTCCTCAGACATCTCCCTTTGCCTTTTTCTTTGATTCATGGCAAGGATGGATGGGGTAGATGTTGAAGTTGATTTCTGAGCATGTTGGGCTTGATGAACTTTAACCTCTAATGTTGAGTAGTTTGGCTTTTGTGGCACTGATGGATCTTTCTTTCTCATCACTTCCAACCCATTATAAGCTTCAACAACCTTTACATCTGACCATCTTGTGATTCGGTTCTTTGTACCATAGTTGGCTGCTATCAACTCTTCTTTCATCCTTCTGAGCTTTAGGGCTTTATCAGGCACATTTTTTCTTGTATTTGGACCAGTCTGGAGGAGTAGGCTTCTTGTTAGGATCTTTCAGCATTTCTTGCATCCTTTCAACTTCTTGTTTTAAGTCACTCACATACCAATCTCTAAACTGAGCCCTTGTAGCCTTGTATTGCTTGTTTTCCATAATATGATCAATGTAATCCTTTCTCAAGCTTTCATCATCTTTTAAGACGGTCTCTTGCAAAGGTCTTTGGAGAAGTCTTCAAGTCTTCTGACCTTGCTTAGTTGATATTGCATGTAGTTCTGGACTTCTCTGTCACTTCTTCCCTTTGTATACCTTTTGGTGATATCCTCTGCTTGTTTGGCTTTTAAGTGAAGGTATTCATCAATATTCTTTGGTTTGGGATATCCTTACAGGGATGAGAAATTCCTCTTTTCTGGATCTTCTTTAGAGTAAAATGACTTGATTTCTTCTTTAACAACAGGTAGATCCAGTGGAAATTGAGTGGTGAAAGGAAGCACTTGTCTTATAGTTGGTTGAGATGATGAGGATATTTGAAGAGCAGCAGTTGTGGTCAGTGGTTGTGAGGATAAAGGAAGTAGTGAAGGAATGATAGTATCATCAATTACAACATTTGTTGTTTTCCTTCTTTTAAAAATAAGCTTGGGTGAAGGTGGTTGGTTTGGATTTCTTGTGGGTGTGGGTATTTGATGAGTAGTGGTTGGAAAAGTGATTAAAGTAGTGGATGGTGTATCATCTGTTGTAACCACTAATGTAGCAACAATTGTTGACACAACAGGAGTTATAACATCTAATGGTTCAGGATTTGACGGAGGTTTGATGGTGATGATGGTTTTTTTGTGCTGCCAGATTGAACAATGATTTTGGAAGGGGTGGATGATGGTTGGTTAACCTTTCTGGTTGACTTTCTTCTTTTCTTTAAAGTACTAAGCTCTTCCTTTTTCATTTGTTCAGTCTTTTCTTTATCAAATCTGTCTGCACCTTTATGTTCTAACCTCTCTTTTTCTCAATTGCTTTTGTTCAGCAAAGAGGTTGAGGGTCTTATCTACTTTCTTTGACCCATCTGGCTTTGGTATATCAACCTCTAGTTTAGCCTTGGGATCAGGCTTTAACTTTAACCTTTCACTTTCTTTCTCCCCCTTTTGGCATCATTAGTTTTTACAAGTATCATTGTAGGAGGAGAAGTGCTAGTGGTTTGGAGCAAGTGAGTTTTATGGCTTTGATGTCAGCAAGAGTGTCTTGATATCTTGCATAAACCATATTTCAAAATTGTTGCATGTGCTGCTCATGTTGGAGATCAACATGTTGTCGTTGTTGTTGAAGCAGAGGATATAAGAGTTGCCATAGCTCAGCAGTGGTTGTTGATGTTGTAGCAGAGGATTGACTTTTGGAACTTTATAACATCTGTTGCATCATATTTTTGATATCAGCAATAGATGATTCAACATTTGAGAGTCTCTCCGTCAATTCCTTGTATCTTAGCTCATCACCTAACTTAATAGGATCATCCGAACTCCGACCTGTGGTAGTTTTATCTGTATTATCATGAGCTGACGTTTCCTTCATTGCTTCAAATATAGATGCCCCTTAATCTTGGAATGGGGACTTCCCACATGAACATAGGCCACCTTAGTAGCCTCAACAGTGGTTGCCTTCAAGAAAGTCTTATAGATGTAAGCATTGTCCAATTGAGAACTTGGGATTTCTGCAATTATAGTGATTGCTCTACTTGAATTATCACCAAGGGTTACATGTAACCCAAGGGATGTAGCCTCCTCAACTGTTGATGGGTTAGAAAAGATAGAAGTATCAGACTCAGTCACTTGTTGTAGTATATTCTCAGTGATAGGTTGGTGAGAAAAACTTATTTATGTCTGATCCATATCAATTGCATTCAACAGAGGTATGATAGTATGTGGAATATTTGTTGGTGAGGGTTGTGAGTAGAAAGAGACATTGCCCTGGGAGAGGGGCTACAGAAGATAGAGCCAAGTGGATCTAGAGCTTCATAAATTAGTGTCCCTATGCTTACAACTTGTTCCTTTTGTGAGGAATCAAGAGGAGTTTGGTCTAAAGGTTGAGATCTTTCTAACATCTGCTTTAGGGAAGTAGAAGCAGTGTTTTCTTGTGAATTTTGTGTTGTCACTGGGTTAACCTTTGGGATCTCATCTTTCAGATGACTTTTTTTGGTTCTTGGTTTGGTGGGGTTTTTGGATATTTTCTTTGGATTCTTTTTGGAAATTGCTAGTGTGGGCTTCAAAGCACCAGTTGTAGTACTTTAATCACCAGGAGCAGTGGGCTCAGTAGCAATGGGTTGAGCTTGTGATGTTGGTTCTAAAATTTGCTCAGCCCCATCTACTTGTGTTTTGGAAACCTTTGATTGATTGGTGATGCAAGTAAAAGTTTTATGAGTTAGGCTACCATGTGGAGTCACAGCACCTTGTTTGACAACATCACTAATTTTCTTTTCATGATAAAAACTTAACAATCTAGGGTGCATTAGAAAAGGTGAGCGACCCTTTTTGATGTTGTCAATGTTTGACACCGAGTCATTAAACAATACTTGAGAGAAGTTAAAATCAGATTTTGTTAAAATTGCATATCCCAAGTATTGCATGTTCAAAAGTATCTCATTAAAAGCGGTTGACTTGGCCGACAAACATGTCAACAACGTGTGAAAGAAAAACTTTATTTCAGCAGGAAATTTAGGTTTATAGATGGTTTTTCCTGTTAACGGACCTTCATACCCTCTTTCAATGAATTCGTTGTGTAGATCAAGGTTTGGTAAATATGTGGCATGAGTTAGCTCATTTAAACCAAAGACCTCTGAAATGGAAGTAGGTGTGACTTCAAGGAGTGTTTTTCCCACCGTGGTAACAATGCCATACGGAACTTTCTTCGTGTAATGAACTTTGACATTTGCCAGAACTCTCGTAATGATTGTTGATAGATTGGAGCAGTGATTTCAATGACTTCTTTGTACCTAGACTCTTTCAGGGCTTGTCATGGTATGTGAAGAAACCCTAGATCAACTAGACCGGAACCTAAGTAGATCTATGGAATGGGCTCTGCATAAGAGGGTTAACCCTTCGTTTGGTTTCACGATGAATGATGAATAAAACAGTACTCCGGCTGAACCTGCAAAACAGAACACCGTTAGCTCGCCACGGGGAGAAGGGGGGTTCTCTCCGTGACCACCCTCCGGCGTGAGAATAGTACAGTTAGTCGGAAGTAAAGTATTGTAAGAGAGAGAGTAGTCGAGAGTGAATACCTTTCCTTGAACTCCAAGTCACTTATTTATAGCCGGTGTTTGGCGCCAAAAGGAGAGATTGCTAACTTTAACGGAATCTTCTGCTATTCCGTTAATGTTTGTTGGCAATCCGTTAGTGCACACGGATCGTGAGCTCATCAGCGGTTAGGGAGGTGCCACATGTCAACATGTGATCACTACATTTTATAAATGTGAGCATGCCATCACCGTGATCTTCCTCGGTCGTCCAGATGCTGCCATGTGGCAATTAGTTATAACCGAAAAGATGCTTGCATGATTGGGTGATAATGGCTTCTAGAAGATTTCACAGTTGTTACCCATCTGTTGTTCGCCACATGTACATTCTGTTACAACAGAAAAGATTCCCTTTGCTTCTGCACCAAGTCAAGGATTTTTTTAAGGGAAAGTTTATCAGGGTTAACGGTTTCCTTGCGTGAGAAGCGCAAGTTAGTTAACTGATCTTCTTTCTTCTCCTTGCTGCTTAGCGCAACGTTTGGTGGATACTTGCTTTGATATAAATATCCGTGCAAGGTTTGTGCATGAGGCATTATCAAACGAGATTATTCAATGTTAACTTTGAACCTTGCGCGAGCTCGCGCAAGGTAGTTAAATGAAGCATTTATCCAAAGAGAATGTTTGGGCTTTTCACTTTGAACCTTGCGCGAGCCTGCGCAAGGTAGTTATATGATCCTTTCCTATCTTGGATATTTGGCACAAAGTTCGAATAAATCTCATTTTGGCAAAGAAGTCTGCGTGAAGTTTCCTTAGAAGTTATTAATGGGTATGCTTTCCTTGATTGGCGCAAAGCTTTTGGGACCATACCCCTTCAAGTCCCCCCAGTCCAGTGTTGCTCCTATGCAAGAATAAAAAGTAGGTGGAGCACTGGACTTAAGATAAATGTGCTGCGCTAGGTAAGTACTAGCCTTTTGTTGTTTTCTGCATCTTGGTGACGTGTCGTAAGTGAATTTTGAAAAAGTATTTGAATTTCAAATATACTTAGACACGTGTCACTTACCTGGCTGGTGTAGTTGGTGAAGATGCACGTTCTTGAGACGTTGTCGTACTGTTGACAGGCTGTCAACAATACATGCCTTATGGCATTTAATGTTACTTCGGCGACACTCACGCGCGTGGGGCGGTTATTGTTCCCCACTCGCCCCTGCAGTTACTTGGGGATACGTGACTGTCGCAAAAGTCGCTGCAGTCAAATCGTGCATTAAGTTCGATTAGTCTATAAAGGGATCAACGATCCATTTGCTTCCTCACTAGATTAAATCTTGAGAGAAAAACTTGTGTTCATATATTCCGGCGACCTTCAAAGTTTTCTGGGTATTCTTCGAAGTTTGAGTTATGGCCACCGGTGCAAGTTCTGCTGAGATGCCATCGACGTCAAGTTTGCCACCGTTAAAGTGGTCGAAGAAAGATTTTGATAATCTTGCTACCAACTTCCTGTTTGCTCTGTCCTGGAAAGCGTTTTTTCCGGTGGCGAATGCCACGGCAGCTGATGTTCCAGCCGGCTATATCACGTTATTTTATGGCTATTTTTCCGAAGGAAACTTCAGGCTTCCGGTGACCCATTTTATGCTGGAAATTCTTGGTTTTTATAAGTTCCATATTTCTCAGTTGAGCTCGATGGGAATGGTTAGGATCTGACATTTTGAGTTTGTTTGCCGGTCGATGCAGATCATACCGACGGTTGAGAAGTTTAGAGTCTTCTATCAGTTGCACTGCTCGTTGGGTTTCTACTCGTTCCAACAACGTGTGCAAGCAAAACGATTGCTGTTAGTGCCACCTAAATCTTACCACGACTGGAAACAGAAGTTCTTCTTCATAAAGGTCTCCCACTTGCACAAGATACAAAGAAGATTGATGCAAGTAGCAAATACCGCCTAACAACGGTTTACTACCCCTAATACGTATGACGAAGTGCCATTCAATAACATCATCTCCTTCAAGTCCCTTACTTGAACATGATTTAGGTGAAACTATCATTTATCCTTTCATTACAGATGTCATGTCAAATCCAGAGACATAGTATGATCATTCTCTGTTGATTTAACTTTAGCAGGCCTTAGACATCTTATCTCAACGAATAAGAGGAACAAATCCCATCTTGACTACATACGTCTCTCACAATCACCTCGTACCACACTTGAGCTTAGCCTTATGTACTGCCATATTATTGACAGCAAAGAACCAAGTCAAAGTACAATATTTGGTGAATATCAAGACCCAGTATGTATCTCAGGTCAGAGGATACAATATTTGGTGAATATCAAGACCCATGCAGTAACATTTGAGAGCGGGCCAGTCCAATATTTGTATACCACAAATATCTATGAACTTTGGCAGCAACACTTTGCTTTATATTTATACCTAATGAATATCCACCAATCCAAGTTCATAATAGTCTTACCTTCATATTTGTTCCCACAAATATGATCGACTACGAACATTTAGAATAATTAACTTATTCATGGATTTAAACATGCTAAAATGGAACATAACTCAAAATGCCATAATCATTAAATGAGTCATAATAACAATTGTTCCGATATCCAAATACTAAATAGATAAAATCCAATCACTAGAATATCGAAGTCCTAAGGCACAAGTATGACCCTCATGCTTTGGTCGTTCAAGGAGCTTCGTGAAAGGATCCGCAATGTTTTGATCGGTGTGAACTTTGCGAATGCATATCTTTCTTTTTTCAACTTCATCCCTTATGTAGTTGAATCTCCGCTCAATGTGCCTAGTCTTTTGATGTGCACGAGGTTCCCTAATTCGTGCAATTGCACCCTCGTTATCACAAAAGATTTCTAGGGGATCCTGAATGGTAGGGACTACCCCTACGTCTGTGATGAATTTCTTCAACCATGCAGCTTCTTGTGCTGCCAATGAAGCGGCGATGTATTCTGATTCTGTAGTGAGCAATGCTACAACATCCTACTTCGAGCGCTTCCAAGAGACTGCAGCTCCATTCAAAATGAAGACATACCCAGATTGTGATCGAGAACCATCTCCGTCAGTTTGGAAACTCGCATCCGTGTAACCCTTTACAACGAGTTCCTCTTCACCAGATCCATATATTAGAAACATATCCTTAGTCCTTCTAAGGTATTTCAATGACTGTTACCTGGATTTTACTGGTATCTACTTGTCATGCTTAAGGCACATGACACGTGCGATCTAGTGCATATCATTGCATACATGATGGATCCTATAGCAGACGCATATGGGACTCCTTTCATTCTCTCTTGCTCATCCTCTGAGCTTGGACATTGAGACGCATTCAATATCGTTCCCTTTTGAATAGGTACCAAACCTTTCTTAGAGTTCTCCATCTTGAACCTTTTCAAGACTTTGTCAATGTATGCACTTTGGTTCAAACCTATCAAGCGCATTGATCTATCCCTATAGATCTTTATTCCCAAAATATAGGCGCCTTCACCAAGATCCTTAATGGAAAAACAACTTCCAAGCCAGGTTTTAACACCTTCCATGGTTGGAATATCATTTCTAAATAGTAGAATATCATCGACATACAGTACTAGGAAAGTGATGATGCTCCCACTAGCCTTCTTATACACACAAGCTTCATCGGCGTTCTTGATGAATCCAAAATTCCTAATTTCTTCATTAAAACGATGATTCCAACTTCTAGATGCTTGTTTCAATCCATATATTGATTTCTTTAACTTGCATACTTTGTTAGGATGTTTTGGATCGACAAAACCTTCAGGCTGAACCATATAGACATCTTCATTAAGATATCCATTGAGGAAAGCCGTTTTGACATCCAGTTGCCAAATCTCATAATCGTAGTATGCAGCTATGGCAAATAATATCCTAATTGACTTTAGCATCGCCATGGGCGAGAATGTCTCATCATAATCAACCCCTTGAGTTTAAGTGAAACCTTTTGCTACAAGTCTCGCTTTATATGTATCCAAGTTACCATGCATATCAGTTTTCTTCTTGAAAACCCACTTACTTCCAACTACTTTGGAGTTAAGAGGTGGTACAACCAATTTCCATACTTGGTTGTCATACATGGATTGCATCTCTACGTTCATGGCTTTAAGCCATTTGTCACAATCGGATTGTGACATTGCATCATGGAATGTGGTTGGTTCATCCGAATCTACCACGTAGCATCCATCCATGAAAAATCCATATTTTTCGGGTGGATTACTAATTCTACCAGATCTGCGAACGTTTTGTGTGTTTTGATCAACCATTTGATCCTCTTCAACAACCTCTTGTTGAGTGCTAGTATCAACCAAACGTGTATCGGCTTGTGGTTCTTGATCCTCATCAAGTTCCATGTTCTACTACTAGTTCCTTCCATAAGGAACTTAGCCTCTAAGAACTTACCCTTTCGAGCAACAAATACCTTTTGCTCTGTTGGATCATAAAAGTAATATCCTATATCATCTTTAGGATATCCTACAAAGATACACTTAGTGGATCGTACTTCCAATTTGTTTGGGGTGTATTGCTTCGCATAAGCTTCACAACCCCATGCCTTCAAATATGATAATGATGGAGCCTTTCCATGCCATATTTCAAAAGGTGTCTTATCAACTTTCTTGGTTGGGGCCATATTCAGTATACGGGCCGCGGAGAGCAAAGCGGAACCCCAAAATGATAGAGGCAATGTGCTTCTAGCCATCATAGATCGAACCATATCCAATAGAGTTCGATTCCTCCTTTCAGACACACCATTATGTTGTGGTTCCAGGTTGAGTAAGTTGGGAGATAATCCCACAACTCCTAAGATGATCTTGAAAAGCATCACTAAGGTATTCACCTCCTCTATCAGTACGAAGGACTTTGATTGTTTTCTTGAGTTGATTTTCTACTTCACTTTTGAAATCTTTGAACATTTCAAATGCTTCATCTTTGTGTCTTATCAAGTACACATAACCATAACGACTATAGTCGTCGGTAAAACTAATGAAGTATCTTTCACCATTCCTAGTCATTGGCTTAAAAGGACCACATACATCCGAATGTATGAAACCTAATAAGTCTTTTACCCTTTAAAGGTGCCATTGAAGGGTGCCTTAGTCATTTTGCCTTGTAAACAAGATTCACATACATCAAATGAATCATCTCCATTTGTTTCCAAAAGACCATTCTTTCGAAGTGTTTGCATGCTATTTTTGTTTATATGTCCAAGGCGACAATGCCAAAGATAGGAATCAGTCAAATCTAATTTGAGTTTCTTGGTGGTTGCTTGGTACATTGAACTATCAAATGTATTATCATGAACCAATTCATAAATACCATTTGAAGGCATAGCTTTAAAGTAAAACATGTCATTCATCAAAACATAAATGTCATCGTTTACAAACTTTAAATTAAAACCATATTGTAGCAAGAGGGAAACTGAAATAATGTTCCTAGTCAAACTAGGAGCATACAAAACATTTTTCAAGATGATTTCCAAACCACTTGGAAGTTTCAAAACATAGTCTCCTCGGGCTTCAACTTGAACCTTTGCTCCATTGCCCATGAAGAGACTAATGTCTCCCTTCTTGTAATGTTAATTTCTTTTGAACCCCTGCAACAAATTGCAGATATGAGTTCCACACCCGGTATCCAATACCCATGTGTTTGAAGAAATAACATTAAGGTCAATATGTATCATAAAGATTGTACCTGAGGTTTGCCCCGCATCCTTCTTGTTTTTCAACTCCTTTAGATAGGTTGGACAATTTCTTTTCTAATGTCCTATCTCTCCACACTCAAAGCTTGGGTCAGTCGAAGCAACCTTTTGCTTCTTTTCCTTCAGTTTCGTGGGTTTCGCTTTAACCTTTCCTTTTCCCTTCCCTTTGGCGTGGCCCTTCCTTTTGGCAAAACTTGCCTTGGAGTCGGGGTGGGGCCTCTTCTTGTTGCCTCCCCCATTGATCATTAGAATGGGTAAAGCCCTTTTACCCATGCCTGCCTCGGCATGTTTTGAGCATTACATGAAGCTCACCAATGCTCTTGTCCCATCCGTTCATGTTATAATTCATGACGAAAGTCTCAAACTTCTTTGTTAAAGAGTTGAGGATCAAATCCATAGCCAACTCTTTAGAGACGGGACAATTAAGCCTTTCGAGGCGATCAATGTGGCTTTTCATCTTCAGGACATAAGATGAGACCGATTGGGTTTCCTCCATACGACATACATGAAGCGACCGAACCGTTTCGAAGTGTTCTACCCTTGCTTGTTGAAGGAACATTTCCTTCAATTGGGTAATCATGTCGTATGCCCCATGATGTTCAAAATCCTTTTGAATCTCGGGAATCATAGTTCCCAACATGAGGCAAGAGGCTTGCATGGAGTCCTCGGTATACTTAATCCAATCGTTATATGCCTCCTCATCTTCCACGTTAGGTTCATTGGGAATAGGATCGTCCAACACATAAGATATCTTTTCTTGCTTGAGAACGATTCTCAAGTTTCGATACCAATCCATGAAGTTGTTATGGTTGAGACGATCCTTTTCAAGGATGGTTCTTAGTGATAGGTTACGGACGGTTTGGGTAATTGTGTTTGCATTGTTAGCGGCCATCTACAAAATTTTAACAAAGTTTAATTTTTTTTTAGTATTTTCGATATTATTAAATTTTAATTATTAATACCCTTTTGTGTCACATAGACAATTAATAATTAAAATCTATAATCCAATGTTACATTTAAATATTGGTTAGGTGACCTTTATCCCATTATTTAAATTAACAAGTAGTCAACGTTTGACAATTGCAACCCTTTGCAATCTCTAGCCATATGGGATCGGTTAAACATCTTAATGTTTAGTTGGCATGTTTAATCCCATCAACACCTTTGTACGCCATGCTTCGGTGACCCTAAGCACATGGTTTCCAAATCAAATCGTCCTACTTACACACACATACAAGTGGTTAGGTGACCTTTATCCCACAAATATTGTAAGCCTACCTCTAATTCACAAGTTCCTTCAAATGTGGTTAGGTGACCTTTATCCCACAAAGAATTCCCAAGTGATTCGAGTGTTGTATAAAAGGATGGTATTTGACTTGTTTTTTATAAAGGGATTTTATATTTTCAAAAAATTCTAGTTTTCCGAAAACTTTATGTACCATACATTTGCATGCATTCAAATTCATGGTACCTTTGTGAAAACCAATTTTCAAGGTTCTTTTAATAAAACCCATTTTATTATAAAATCATTAATTTTTAATAAAACCATTTTATTAACTACTTTAATGATTTTTAAAGAACCAATTTTAAGCTTGTTATGGATTATAAGTTGTTAAGCATGCATATCCAAATATCATCTAAACAACCAGAAATAAAACAACTATACAAGCATAACACACAAAAATAGGTGCATAGCCATAGCCAACTATTTTTGACAACACTTGTTAGCCGAAACAAGTGTGCCAAAAGGTCCTTCTTAAAGGGTGAATATTGACACAAAAAATGTGTCGTTGAACTCCCACTTGAACCCGCATCCAAATGCTTCAAGTCTTCCTTTTGTGTTGTGATTTCTCCACTTTATTTGGGCTTCCAAATGAACTTTAAATTCAGCTCCAAACTCCTTTGAGCTTCAAAAATGTGTTTTGATTATTGGGCTAAAATCCTGTTAAGAACCATGAGGTTCTTTAGGCCCAGAATTGGCCCTAACCAAAAACGCATTTTGTGTGTGCATCTTCTTTAACAACAAAGTATCCTAATACATTTTTCTAGTAAAAGAAATGCAACTAATCTATTTACTTACATACCAAATGGAAATAAATAAATTACATATCTTCAAATGGAACAACAAAGATAATTAATTATTACAACCCCATTGAAATAATCAAATAAATCACAAACACAATCATTCAACATATTCAAACACAAGGTCATGACCAGGTTATGAACACCAAAATATATATCCACATATATATTTAAATTCAAGAGAAAAAATGGTTTCCTTTTTGTAACCCAATTTTCGGCCAAGGGAAAAACCGAAAAGATGGGTTTCTGTCCAAACAAAACAAATCATCCAAATGATATAATTTTTCAAGATACTTTTATGCATGTATAATAAACATCTTGAAAAACAAAAGGAGAACCATGATCAAATTTTTTGGTCATAGGGTTTCCACAAACCCAAAATCCCGAAATTTTAAATCATATGAAGCATGCATTCATATAAGCGGCTCTGATACCACTGTTGGGTTTTGAACATGTTTATCAAAGTTATTTTATCCGTATAAAATAAAAACACAGCGGAATAATTATTTAAAACATGTTACTTACAAGATATAAAACCCATTTTATATGTAAAACCAAAACCCTGATCCATATATGAACATGCATACTATCAAAATACAATCATAGGGTGTTTAAAATACTACCTTCCAAAGAACAAGTAGGTGAAGAAGATGATATTTCTTGAATGGTAATCTTCTAAGTAGAAGACCTCAAGCTTGTATACCCCAAGCTTTCCAACAAACACTATGATTTTTGCTAGGATTTCCACACTTAAATTCAAACTTGAACTCTCTTGGACAACCACACTATGGGCCGAAAGTTTGAGAGCATTTTATGGTGTTCTTGCACTTTGATCTCTTGTGTGTGTATTAGAGAGTGTAAGAGAGTTAGAGAATATTCCAAATCATCATATGATCTTGTAGGATATTGTAGAAGATTGTGTAAAGATTGCATGCAAAACCATTGGTGGAAATCCACCTTGGGAAGACCCACACATGGTGGACGGCCCTAAGGGGTTTCTTTAAAAAAAAACTTTTTTTTAAATTATATCTTGTATTAATATTTTATAACTTTTATAAAATATAACATAACATGATACAAGGTTTTATGCAATATCTCACAACTATTTATAATGTTATTTAACCCATTAAATAACAATATAAAATATTCTCTCAAAATAAATTATCCATATAATTTATTAGTTTCTCAAGTGCAATTATTTAGAAAACCAATTTCTAAATATTTTAAGTGTTACTATTTATTTGTTTGATCATATCATAAATAAATATTATAAGTGTTTGTCTAGCTTGTTATTGGGTATGACCCGACTTGGATCATAACGTACTAGCCACAGCAATTTAATATGTGTCTTGGGCATACCGATTCTAACAAAAGGCGGCAGTAATCCCAATGAAGATGACTTTCCGAGCCGATGATGATATCGAGTTGGAGACCCTTCCCATACCTGCCGACGAGGTGTGGTACCAGGATATTAAAGATGTGCCCAACATTGTTTTGCCGGAGAGGGCCCTCATCACTGCTGGGATGAGTATTTTTTGGAAGAAAGAACGCCGGGAAAAACCGGTGTATACTAAAGACGGAACTGGTACGTAACCGTTTAACTTTCTAGTAATATCTTTTAATAGATATGTATTGATGCAAAAATTTTTGTTATGTAGCTGCGTCGCTCTACTTGGTCTCTTTCAAGAGAGAGAAAGGGAAATTGGCCGTCGTGCCCATTGCTGAGAGTGAGGATACTTGGTTCTCACAAATCTTGGGGAACTTTGAGCTGCCCAAGAAGGAGGATCTGGAGGCGCAACCATCTTCTAAGACTGGTAATTAAATTCTTACAAGGCCTAAGTTGATATTGCAATATTACTCTTGAACATATTTTCTAAGTAATATTGCAATATAACTAATGGCGCAACCTTTGTTCAATATGATTGATTATGTAGGTGATTTGCTAAACTTGGGCGTAGGCCCTGACTCGAAGAAGAAGAAGAAACCAACTGCTGCTGCAGCTGTTGCACCTCCCCCTTCCAAACTAGATCAAAAACCAAGCCATTAGCTGCTGCGAAAGCTGAGGGTAAGAAAGGTATGCGTCTCGTATCTGACTCTTGGCGAGATTATGTGGTGGTGTCGGACTCACTGGAGGGTCTTGCGCCTGTAGGTTTGAGGAAACCAAAGCCAGAACCCATTGACACCTCCTCTCTTTCAGCTTCGAACCCAGATAATCCCTTGGAAATACCCTCAAGCCGGAAGAAGCGTTGAAGCGCACTTCCAAGAAGAGGAAAGAGGCTGAAACTAAACCTCTTGTGCCAACAAAAGTTGTGCGCCCGCGTATTGGCAAGAAGGGCAATCTGGATGCCTTTGCAAAGAAGTTCTCACCTGGTATGTTCAGTTTGTTGCGCATTTCTATCAGAAAAGTTGCGCAAAATCTTATACTTGGTATTTGTTAATATGCTTTGCAGAGAAAATGGTGAAGGCTACGGCGGCCACCTCATCTGCTATACCATCGCCGCACAGGCCTGAAAACGTTGAGGAGGGAGATGCGGAGCGAGAAGCACCTGTTTTTTATGCTGACCCCATCGTCCCAGAAAATATTGAGAAGGTGGCTCCGGAAGAAGAACCTAAAAAATTTGATACTGAGAATCCTGCTGGTGAGCAGGTTAAAGATACAGCTACAGATGCTGGGGTGAAAGATACTGCTACCGCGGAGCAAGAAAAAATATCTTCCCTGTGCCGGAACCGTCAAAGTTGATATCCAAGGGAGCTGGCCCTTCAACACAAAGCGAAGGCTTTATGTCTGTTGAGGATTCTGATGAGGAGTCGCCCATTCGCCCAGAGGAGACGCCTGGGGATTATTACTATCGTTCTTATTCTGAGAGGCGGGCCTCTGCGATCCATCAGCCTGTGTGGAAGGTTAAACAGGGTTATGTTTTTACTGATTGGCACTCCTGCAGGGAGTGGTATAAGGGCATCTTCCCTCCAGCGGAGGTGAAGCACCAAGAAAAAAAAACAGGAAAAGGAGAGAAAGACCACCAGGCTACTTACGAGTCATATTTGCAAGAGTCTGCCCTTGCCTCTTAAAAAAAAACAGGATTGTGCGCGAATGGCGCAGTATGAACAAGGAATGGGATAAGGTTGAGATTGATAAGGCGAAGGCCAACTTGAAAAAGAGAAGACGTTATAGATGATCGTCGATTTTGAGGTTGAAAAGGCCAAGTTTGAGGAGGAGAAGAAGACCGAGGAGTGGTCTACGCTTTCTTGGAAGCACAAATGTGAGGCCTCTGCTGTGCAACATGCCGACGAGCGTAAGCGCTTTGTGGACGCTTGCGATCGCGATAACAAAGAAAAGCTATCTCTACGCAACGAAATCGAGAAGCTTAAGAAAGAGAAAGCTGATGCAGTTGCAGCCGCAGAAGAGGCGCGCTCACATAGAGAAAGGAGCGAGCAG
Organism: Scalesia atractyloides; assembly: GCA_947069175.1. Classification (NCBI taxonomy): domain Eukaryota; kingdom Viridiplantae; phylum Streptophyta; class Magnoliopsida; order Asterales; family Asteraceae; genus Scalesia; species Scalesia atractyloides. Next base: position 52,752,494 of record CAMTDV010000016.1, on the reverse strand, counting down.
AATGAGGTATCAACCAAAATGACTCTCCTTCTTAAGAATAAAGAAATCAATGATCTAACTTCTATGCTATTTGACCAAGCGCGGCTGCAAGATGAGGTTGATATTTTGAAAAAAGATATCAACCTTCACCGAACAGAGAAAGCCAAGTTGACCCGCCGTTTAACTGAAGGTGAACAAAAATTTAACGACACGAAGGTCGCTCGCGCTACAGCATAAAGCCTGACCGAATCCCTCATGAACCAGCTTACCTAGTTGCAGGAGTACGGGATTGTGGAGGTAATATTCCCTTTTCTTTATACATGTCTGGTTTGATTATCATAACATATACTGATTGTATTTGTATACAGATCGCAAATGTCATACTTAATTCCACGAGTTGGATGAGAGAGTGGCAGAATTGATGATGGCTGCGCGTAGTGACGGGCATGCCGAGGGCTATAAAGAGTGCACTTTGCACGTGGCACATGCATTGAAGACCGAATGGGATACAAGCTGGGCTGCCACGCATGGGCTAAATACTGCTGCATGTGTAAAGAAAAATATGATCAGTTGCTGATTCCGATTATGGACCTTGTGGATGCCGCGCTGCAGCAAGATGACTTTGTTGATAAACTAAAAGAGATCTTCTCTACAACAGAGAAGCAGGTGGGAAAAAAATCCATAGAATAGGAAATTTGTAATTCTTTATTTTGTAATTACTTGTAACGTTGCGCTGCTGTGCAAGTAGAATATAATATATTTTAGCTTTACAATGTTTGCATGGGACCAATTACTTTTGTAGGATAGACAAATGAACAAGTTCTTTTCTCATGTGCGAGCGTAAGTATTAAGTTAGCTTGTGGCTCATGAGTTTGTGTTTTTGTTTATCCAAAAGAATTGCATACATTTGTAAATGAACATATGCAAGACTGTAAGTAGTGACAGAGTCTTTTATTCATACTGATAAAGCATAAAGCTATGACTGCCACTAAGATTACGTAAGAAATAAAGTAAGCAGTCTCGTTACGCAACGCCCAGAAGTTGCTTAGAGGACTTAGATTACATATAACATCGGCATAGTTGTTGGGCGTTCTAGGTTCGAAGAACGCTGGATCCGTCCATACGCTTTAGAGTGTACGTGCCTTTTCCCAATACTTCATTTATCACGTACGGACCTTCCCAACGCGGGGCTAACTTCCCTGGTTTTTCGGCATTCGACGCTTCATTATCGCGAAGAACAAAGTCACCAGGAAAAAAGAAGCAGATGCGTACCCTTTTGTTGTAATACTTTTCAAGCTGAGACTTGTACTTAGCTTCGCGAATCGCTGCATTTTTTCGTCGTTCTTCCAATAAGTCTAGGTCGATGCGCCTTTGTTCTTCTTATCTTGTTTTTCCAAAGCTAGCATTCTTGGAGATGGTAACCCAATTTCGGCAGGAATCACAGCCTCCGTGCCGTACACAAGGCTAAAAGGAGTTTCTCCAGTGCTAGTCTTGGGCATAGTTCGGTGTGCCCACAAGATGCTAGGCAATTCGTCAACCCACCCCCGCCGTGTCGTGCCAAGGCGGGCCTTGATACCGTCGACCAACTGTTTGTTTATGATTTCAACTTGACTATTTGCTTGTTGGTGCGCAACAGAAGTGAAAACATGCTGGATTCCCATTTCGGTCATCCATGTTTGCAACTCTTCAGCCGTTAAATTTGGACCGTTGTCTGTAATAATGTGCATGGGCATACCAAAACGGTAAATAATGTATTCCCAGATGAATTTGCGAATTACCATCGCTGTAGTAGAAGCTAAAGGTTTGGCTTCAACCCATTTGGTGAAGTAATCGACCGCAACAATGATAAACTTGACTGCACCGGGTGCATCCGGACCCCTAAATCAATGGTCCATTGTTGAAACGGCCAAGCTGTTGTGATGGGTACCAAAGGATTCTTTGGGCGTAACGTTTTAGGGGCATGCCTTTGGCAGGACATGCATTTGCGCAAGATCTCTACAGCGTCAACGTACATTCTGGCCAATAATACCCTGCGCTTTTCACTTTGGCTACTACCATGCGCGGCCCAGAATGTATACCACATAGCCCCTCATGAACCTCCCTGATCAGGTATTGTGCATCATGTTTGTTAACACAGCTGAGCGAAGGACCCATGTAAGAGCGTCGGTACAGAATACCGTCAACCATTTCGTAATTGAGGGCTTTGCGCCGTAACTTACGTGCTTGCGCTTTATCTTCTGGTAAAGAACCATGTAACAAATACATCATTATTGGAGACATCCATGATGGATCTCCTACTTCGACCATTGTTACTTGTCTGAGAGGGACTGATGGATTACTTAAAACTTCGATGCGAACTTCCTTTGCCAAATGTTTGAAACTAGTTGTTGCGAGTTTACTTAGAGCGTCAGTATGTTTGTTTTCGCTTCGGTTGACGTGTGTGACTTTAAATTGTTGGAACTGTGCTATAAGAGCCTTGGCTTGCGCCAAGTACAAAGCCATGATATCTCCCTTTGCATCGTATGTTCCAGTTACTTGCTCAGCAACTAGTAATGAATCAACATGGGCTTCTAAATTTGTTGCACGATTTTGATAGCGAGGCGTAAGCCTGCTAGGAAAGCTTCATATTCGGCCTCGTTGTTGGTGCTTTTAAAATCCAACTGAATTGCATATGTGAATTCTGCTCCCTCTGGACTCATTAATCGAAGCCCTGCTCCAGCCCCATCACTGTTTAATGCGCCATCTATAAATAGTGTCCAGGCTCTATCGTCTATGACTGGGACTGGGTTTTGAATTGCTTAGCATTCTTCAAGTTTATCAGCAGGAATTTCAGCGATGAAAACTGCCAAAACTTGGCCTTTGATAGCTGGTCTAGGTTTATAACAGATGTTATAACCCCCCAATTCTATTGCCCACTTCACAAGTTGTCCAGAAACATCTGGCTTGGTCAGGACTTGGCCAATGTGAAAATTTGTTAAAACTGTAATAACATGTCCTGAAAAGTATCTTCGCAGCCTGCACGAAGCATGGACCAATGCTAAAACTAATTTCTCCATAATTGAATACCTTGTCTCTGGATCGTTCAACATCTTGCTGATATAATAAATTGGAGACCGGACCCCTTCGCGTTCTACCAACAAGACAGCACCTACTGCTACCTCAGATGCAGCAAGATATAAGACCATGGGTTCTTTTTCATGAGGAGCAGTTGTGTGGGAAGTTGAACTAAACAATCTTTCATTTGCTGGAAAGCTTGATCAGCTTCAGGAGTCCATGCGAACTCTTTGCTCTTCATACAATTGCGCAAGCTTCGAATAAATGGATAAGACTTTGCAGCATGATTGGCGAGGAAGCGGTTTAGCGCAGGTAACCTTCCAGGCAAACGTTGCATCTCTTTGATGGTATTAGGAGAAGACATTTTTTGTATTGCTTCGACCTTCTCAGGATTAACTTTGAAACCGTCCTTGGTGACGATGAAACCCAAAAATTTGCCCTCCTCTATGCCGAAGGAGCATTTGCTTGGATTTAACTTTAGATTTACCTTTCGCAGAGAATCAAAAGTTCGTTGGATGTTGTCTAACATAGTGTCTTCTGAATTACTCATAATGACCAAATCATCAATGTAGACTTCCACAGTTTTCCCGATATCATCTCCAAAAACTATATCCATCAATCTTTGATAAGTAGCTCCCGCATTGCGGAGACCAAAAGGCATCTTGGTATAATAAAAAATGCCCTTCTCCGTGCGAAAAACGGTTTTATCTTCGTCCTCTTTCTTCATCAAGACTTGATGATAACCTTTATAACAATCTAGAAAACATTTCTAGCGAAAGGAAGCTAATGAGTCAATCTTTTTGTCAATCTCAGGAAGAGAATAACAATCTTTCGGACACGCCTTGTTTAGATCTTTAAAATCTACGCACATCCGCCATCTGTCATTATGTTTCTTTACCATGACTGGGTTTGCCACCCAGGTCTGGTATTTGACTTCGCACAGAATACCAGCATTTAATAACTCGGTACTTGTTCGTTCATCGCCTCTGTCTTTTCTGACCCGAGGCTGCGCTTTTTCTGTACAACTGGTTCTGCTGACAGAAATACATTCAAACAATGTTCCGCAACGTTGCGTGGGACACCGACCATGTCGGCAGGTGTCCAGGGGAAAATGTCTTTGTTGCGAAACAACAGTAGTTTAAGTTTTGCGCGAATTTCAATACTGACTGCAGGCCCTAACAAGATTGTTTGCTCAGGATACTTATTGTTGAGTACCCATTTTTCTGGTTCGTTACTTGGCAATGTCTTGACAGCCTTCATAACTAGTTCTTCAATTGACATTATTTCTTTCCGCGCGTAAAGTATAGCTATACCATTTGGTGTCGGAAAACCACAAGCAGCATGTGGAGCGGAGGTAATCATACTAAAATCACGCTGCACGCAGCGTTCAAATAGTACATCGTGACGGGAATTTGCCGGCATCACCATGAAGTTGACGATACTCGTTTGAGAACACCTCCCATCAGAGAAAGTAACAGGAAAAAGGATTTGCCCTAGAGGAAAGACAGCCTCATTGCAGAACCTAGTTAATGGAAAATCAACTGGTTCCAAGCGTGCCTTATCCTCAGGATCTAGCTGCTTGAAGCACTGCTCATACATAATATCCATGGAACTACCAGGATCTATAAACATATAATTTGTTTGGTAGTGCCCGAAGATACTGGTGATAACTACTGGCCGGTCTTCTTGAGGACCTCCTGGAACGATAGGAAAAATGACTTGCTGTTCGCGCCAAGTGTTGTTTTGAAAATGTTGAAGGCTACGCTTGCGCGATGAGCCACCTTGAATCATGGAAACGTGCTGTTTCATTTTCTTGTTGCTAGGCCCTTCGTCCTTGCGCGTAATCTATTTAATCTCTTTGCGTACATTTTGGAGTAGATGTGTAAGCTTCCCACTCTTTAATGCTTTTTCAATCTCCGTGCGCAGACTGATGCAGTTATCTGTTGTGTGGCCTGTGTCTCTATGATAGTCACAGAACAAATTGGGTCTTGCCCTTTTTTGTTTTTCATTGGTTGCGGCTGTTTGAACTGATAATTCTCAGTGCTGAGAACTTCAGTCGGAGATTTCGTTAAGGGGGTCCAGTGGCGTTCCGTATTCTCTTGCTTAATCTCTTTTTGAGTTGTTATCTTGTCAATTGTTGCACGTGCATCAATTGGTGAATAAGGAGAGTACGAATTCTGACTTGACTCTTTCCAATTTCTCATATACTTGCGACTACCTCTACTCAGGTCTTGCGGACGATTCTGAGGTAGAGGTGGCCTGTTAGAATTTAAGTTGCGCTCAGTCTGGGCGTAGACCTTGGCTGCCGCCATGAGTTTATCCCAGATTTTTGGAAGGCCAGTTGTACCGGACAACGCTTTAATCATTTCGTCACACCTTACCGCGTACTTGAACTGTGCGCGTATAAGGTCTTCGTGAATATCTCCAATCTCCAACACCTCTTTATTGTAACGCGTTATAGAATCTTCGAGGTTCTCATCGTCCCTCCGCCAGATGTTCATTTCATCTGAGGAATCGCGCACGTATCGCCGTTGCTGACTGAAGTGTGTAAGAAAATTTTCTTTTAAGTCATTCCAAGAGGAATGTTTACCTGTTGGCAAATTATCAAACCAAAGGCGCGCAACGCCGGTAAGGGTCTGTATAAATAGGTGACACCACATTGGCAATGTCCAGCACCCAAGTAACCCTGCACCGGTAAAGAGGCGCATGTGATCATCAGGATCGGTTAAACCGTTAAACTTTCCAACGTTGGATGGTAATTTCGCTCGCTCCAACGGATCAAGTGCTATCTCTCTGGTAAACTTTGATTGTTCAGCTGCTTCGGTTGGGCGATACACCAAATTGTAATCATGCTCAGCTTCTGGATTGTATACTGCACGTACTTTTGGCTTGTAACTAGCATGATCTGCAGATATTCGATTGAAAATACGTGCACTATCCCCTTCCTCATAGGTCTTATCGAGCTCATCGTGTTGGGTGTCCCGTTTCTGTGAAGACCGCGGGCCCAAACGAGAGTGGACAGATGCATGATGCTGAACGTTGTCTTCTTGCCATCTATTACCAGAATGAACAGGATCATTCCTGGTTTTAGAATACATTTCTGTTCCATCTTCAGGCATGTGCGAAGGGGAACGAGAATGACGTTGAGTATTATAACTCAAAACTCGAGGTACCGGCAAAGCACGGAGCTGATGAGCGTTAACCAAAGCTTGAAAAGCTGGAGTCCCGGTTTGGGCACATAACTGAGCATACATAGCGTTTAGAGCCGCTTGAGATTTGATTAACCACGATAATGGAGTCTCTCCAGGTGGTAAAATCGACGTAACATCAACCTGAGGAGCCGCCGGCGTCCCAGGAATACTCGCATGATTAGGATCATACTGAGCATTAGCTTCGCCGGAAGAATCCTCAACTATTTGTCCGCCGATCTGATGTCCGACAACGACGCGTTGAATCTCCGATCGAGGACCTTGAAAAGATGATCCATCAGCCATGATGCTGCAGATCTAAGTGAAATGAAACGAAAGATGAGAAAGAATTGAAATCGGTGGGCGCCAATGAAGAAACCCTAGATCAACTGGACCGGAACGTAAGTAGATCTATGGAATGGGCTCTTCATAAAAGGGTTAACCCTTCATTTGGTTTCATGATGAATGATGAATAAAACAGTACTCCGACTGATCCTGCAAAACAGAACACCGTTAGCTCGCCATGGGGAGAAGGGGGGTTCTCTCCGTGACCACCCTCCGGCGTGAGAATAAGTACAAGTAGTCGGAAGTAAAGTATTGTAAGAGAGAGAGTAGTCGAGAGTGAATACCTTTCCTTGAACTCCAAGTCACTTATTTATAGCCGGTGTTTGGCGCCAAAAGGAGAGATTGCTAACTTTAACGGAATCTTCTGCTACTCCATTAATGTTTGTTGGCAATCCGTTAGTGCACACGGATCGTGAGCTCATCAGCGATTAGGGAGGTGCCACGTGTCAACATGAGATAACTACATTTTATAAATGTGAGCATGCCATCACCGTGATCTTCCTCGGTCGTCCAGATGCTGCCATGTGGCAATTGGTTATAACTGAAAAGATGCTTGCATGATTGGGTGATAATGGCTTCTAGAAGATTTCACAGTTGTTACCCATCTGTTGTTCGCCACATGTACATTCTGTTACAACAGAAAAGATTCCCTTTGCTTCTGCACCAAGTCAAGGATTTTTTTAAGGGAAAGTTTATCAGGGTTAACGGTTTCCTTGCCTGAGAAGCGCAAGTTAGTTAACTGATCTTCTTTCTTCTCCTTGCTGCTTAGCGCAACGTTTGGTGGATACTTGCTTTGATATAAATATCCGTGCAAGGTTTGTGCATGAGGCATTATCAAACGAGATTATTCAATGTTAACTTTGAACCTTGCGCGAGCTCGCGCAAGGTAGTTAAATGAAGCATTTATCCAAAGAGAATGTTTGGGCTTTTCACTTTGAACCTTGCGCGAGCCTGCGCAAGGTAGTTATATGATCCTCTCTTAGATATTTGGCGTAGAGTTATAATAAATCTCATTGTGGCAAAGAATTCTGCGCGAAGTTTCCTTAGAAGTTATTAATGGGTATGGTTTCCTTGATTGGCGCAAGGTTTTTGGGACAATACCCCTTCAGTATGATATTGCCTATTTGAGTCAGTTTCTTCAAAAATTGCGTGTAATTGTGTGGTGTTGTCACACCCCAACTTGCAGCGGAAGAACAAAAATACAGGATGCACCAGACACCTCTAGTATAAGCACATTGTTTATAAAGACACTATATTTTATTACTTATAAAACGTTGATTACATACTACATGTATGTTACAACTGCGTGTTCCCATGAACCACATAAGTCTTCTAAGCTGCATGTGTCTATATCAAGATTCGTCTACAAACACGTCTTGAACAACATACATGGATCACATCAGTCTCAAGTTACCTGAAATGCATGTTAGTTTAAAAAAGGGTCAGCTAAACGCTACGTGAGTTCCACTAGTTTAGTTGTTGTGTAACAATATGTGTGAACAAGTGTAATTGCACTGGTCATAGTCACAATGACGGTCACAGTCATAGTCGCATGGAATTACACGAGTATACAAGTGAAACCTTGACTGTATCTCCCCGGGCCGTGTCATCCCAGACACTCCCGGCCACCGGACCGCGTCACAAAGACATTCCCGGCCCATCAACTACGTCACGTGCAGTTCAACGCCCCATAATAGTTATGCCTAACAACACAACCAAATTAGGATGAGTGTAGTAGCCTAGTGCCGACACACTATCAGTCTTGGCACTGGGTTGGTCAAACCGATAGTACTATCCACTGTCCACAGGCTTACGTTAATCACTTGTCTTGCAATGGAGAGGTAGTTCGTGTGTTAGATAATTCACATCATATGTTGGTGCAATTAACACAGTTTTGTAACATGCCAATCATCCAGAAACAGTATCACAGTTCAGAAGTGGGGGAGTAAGGTTCACTCCCAGGTTGGTGAGATCAACACAGTTTATAACATGCAAGTCCCCAAAAAACAGTAAAATCATTCAAAAGAGGGGAAGTGAAACTCACAGTGCAAATAGTGGTCTCAACACAAGAATGATCAAGCAGCTGGATCAACTTTAATAACACACATGCAAGTATGGACTCAAATCAGTATCTAAGTCGGTAATGGTTATAACTTAGATCGGGTCAGGAGTTTAAACTCCGGATTGAGTCTATAGGACACTGGTATGGTGATGGACGTCAGGGTAGTATTAATTTTCAGTTTGGCTTCCGGGCACCGATTCGCGTGCCAACCAAAGTCAATAGTTTAACGTGTTCGGATAATGGTACGGGAATACCAATAATGGCCACCCGTGGTTATTTAAGAATGATTAACTTTTCATGAAGGGAGTTTTAGTGTTTGGGGAGTCTAAGTTGCCCAAATTTGAGTTTCCATTTTCACCGTTGGGAATTCTCCCGAATTGTCTTAGAGCACACCCATATTGCCCAATTTGTCCGGGAATCTACCGGAATACTCCAGGTGTTCCAATTATAGTATTTTTCAGGTTGGGTCAATTATCAGTTCCGGCAGGTTCGTTATACGGTAAACCGCCGAAATTGATTTAAAATAACTCAAATTTTATTCGATACTCCCCTTTAATCTATAATTTGAATAAAAATCTGTAAATTTTTATATAATACAGTAAAAATCAGTAGATTATGGAAAAATTTTCTGGGAATTTTTTTAGGCATTTTACTAATTTAAATAAATTATTTATAAAACAGTTTTTGATCACATAATTATCATTAAATATCATCAGTGGTTCAAATATTCCTAAAAAATTCAAGAACACCTTTTACATGTCCAGGAACTTCTCACAAAAATTTGAGATTTTCCGATTTTGTTTTGGTGCGTTGCCGGCTACCGAAAACTCGCAAAAACGCGGATTTTTAGCCAAAACCAAAACTCAACCAATGGACTCCGAATTTTCCCAGAACATTCCCCATATGTTTCTTAGTGTATGTGTAAAATTTGGTGATTTATTCAATTGGTCTGGTAATTTTTCTGAAATTCTTTCTGTAAAAAAGTCAAAAATTCTCCAAAACTCGTAGAAAATTCCAAAAATTCTAAAAATTTACGTGGGCCTTTCTAACAATACCCTACATCACCACACCAGATTTCAGCTCAATCCAAGTATCACGGACCAAGTTATTGCTAAAACAAGATTATGCCTATGCTAGTTTCGGTTCTCGAATGGTATACCTAGCAAAAGCTTCGATTCGAAGCATTTCTTGTGAGTCCAAAAGGGTGTGAGGAGCTATATTCAGTACCTACACATCAAGTACAAACCAAATTTGCTAGAAATTAGATCAATCAAGCTTTATTTCATTGTTTTTCGGCTAATCGAATAGTTATGCGATTTGTGTCGAATACGTGTTGGTTAGGGTATCAAACCCCAATTAATTGTGATCATGGCTGCCATATAACAACAGGGAAATACCACGGTATTCTTATTCAGCCCATAAAACGAAAAAATAAAAATAATATATATATATATATATATATATATATATATATATATATATAATGGGGGGTGTCGGTTTGGGTTTGGGTCCCAAGGGAGACCTCGTGCTTCATTTTACGTGTTAAAAGATGATGTTTATCTTCCATGTTGAGTTTAGGTTCGTTTTCGGGTCATGGGCGCGTTCGCGATTTGCGAAACGGGCTACGTTTTTCACGTTCCTACTGTCAAAAGACTCGGTTTTAAAAACTGAGCATAACCATCTCGAAATCTGACCATTGTTATGTTTTGATCATAAAAGTCTCGTTTGACGTTGGTTTAAGTGTTTTTAAGCTTGATCGATTGTTCCTTGCACATTTGTTTGCCTTATGTTATGCCTGAAATGAAGGTGTTTCCCTAACCAGGAAGCTACTTCCTTTTGCGTGCCCGGGCTTCGATTATCTTCAAACCTTATGTCACAGTCTATGGCACAAAACTCAGTTGTTTCTGGAACTCAGAATCTTAAATGATGCTACCGATAACTTAATAGTCAACGTCAAAGGTTTGATGCGTTGTTAAACGTCAAGTCTCCGTTTAACACGTTGTTCAAGGCTAAGGGCACCAACCTCGCATCATTGGTCCTTAATAATGTCATGGTAACCATGACGTGCTCTCGGATTCCCCCAAGACATAACAGAGATTGTTTAGCATAGCACACAAGTCATGCAATTTGCAAAGTTTACGCGCAATTATTGTTTTAATCATGCTTAACCTTTAGGACCAATTAAGGTATACCTGTTTCGTCATGGGTATCACACATAATCGTAACAATATCATGATACACATATCCCGTCCGGTTACCACGGACTTGTACCAATCAAAGTTTACCGGGATTTTTCACAGTTGTCACAGTCTCCCCCGGTTAAAAGAATTTCATCCACGAAATTTCATTTAGTAATTCGTTGGAAAGCTCAGTCTTTACAGTTGAGTCAGTCATTCGACAGACAAGTATGTTTTCGCTTTTCGTTTAGTATCATCATCGTACAGGGATGATAATTATGCTACATAGTAGCTGTGTAATTTGTCCATCCACAATTCCTACGTATTGTTAGGGTAACGTTTGTCATTACTTTCAATCTAAAAGTGAGAGTGTTGTTGGACTCACAGTAGAATAGGAGTCTCGTATTCAGCTTATAGTTGACTACAATTATTACGTTTTCTTCGCATTCATTATCTTCACCATTCATACACCATAAGTTTCATTTACGGTTTCGTTTAATAGTTATTGAACACCCCTTATAAAGGAGGAGTATGGGTACTCTCCCAAGGGTTACGAACACCGCAATAATGAGCACCCTGCCCCGCATGTTTGTATAAAGAAAATAAATTTGGTTTCACCGAGTTGTGAGTGATAGTCTTCCCTTGTTGTTGTGTGCGTGGTTATCTTTGGTTACTACAAACCGACCACGAGAATCTCTACTCTATGGTAGAGAATAAGAAAGAAAAAGGCTTTTGAGAGCCTAAGGTTTCCATAAGGCGAGCATGAACACGAGTAACAACGAATCTGCACACTTGCATCAATGGTGTGCCCGAGCTACCCACTAGTAGTCGGATTACGTCGTAAAGATATAAAATTTCTACAATAATAATTCCAGTTTATGTTAAGTTTCGGGAACTTGGCTCCAACTGTGGTACAACTGTTTATGTCTTTTCCAGAAGGAAATAACTTAGTAACTTCGATAACATCGATGTGATTCTCCGGGAGATAATCGTATACAATTTTCCATATACTGGGAATGGTGGAGTGTGTACCCAATGCGGTTTTAATTCCAGTAATACCACGTCTAGAACACTACTATATCACGTAGAAATATTTAAGGCATGATGTGTGTCTAACGATCACAAGTGACACCATGATGTTCCTAATTATGGAATCAAAATTGACCGTAGATGTGCAAGTAATTCTGTAAAAGATGACTAAGTAACGAGTAATCGAATCAAGATTCCCCATCAACGGAGTACCTCCTGCAGGGTTGGAACATAGCCACGCTCGACTAATGTTTCATAATGATAATGTTAATGGAAACAACAGAAAGTAATCATTCTCATTCTAGTGAACTTTTTTGAGCCAGTTGATATTTAGTCTGATAAAGGTGGTATCGTTTAAATCTCCAACGTTTGAACTTCATAGCTAATGATATTGAAATAAATGTTTTTGTGAAGGTCCGTGATCAGGCGGTTCTAGACGGAAGTTAGTGCATAAACTTAGTTTCAGTAGAATGTTATTAAGAATGGAGTAGAAACAGAATGCAGCGGAAGTCTTCATTCATACCGAAAGAGTATACATCTTTAAGTCCAGCTGCCGGAGTTCCTGGAGAGAATCTGGCAGCATCTCCCCATAGGGATGCCAAAAACTTAAACTACAAATGAACACACACATATATTAGTTGAACAAGTTCGCCCGGAATGTGTATTGGACAAGTTCGGGCGAACTTGACCAACACATGTCAAGTTCGGGCGAACTTGACCTTTACAGGTCAAGTTCAGTCAAACTTGTTCTCATTTACACTATAAGCACCGTATTTTGATCGTGTGTTTGATTCTAATCTATACATTATTCAATACCCGCTCAATTTAGCCTATTCGACAAGTGACAGACACAATAGTGCATCAACATTTTGTTTAATGAGGGTACCAATTGTGTACTTTTTATCCTTATCTGCGTGAGGTGGCCCAGTTCACAAGATGGTTTATCACCACTTGCCTATCTCGGTCTCGTGGTTTTTCGAGTCCCACTTGGACTTGGTATGATCAGCACCATATATGAGTATTGAAAAGTAGGATGCTTTCTATCTTGGCAGCTCCGCCATCTACATCATCAATTAAACGTGAGTCGCTCACTCCAAACTATCTTGGTTAGATTGGGAAAATCATGTGGTTTTATGAAACCATGGGCGAAAGCCCGAATCCATAGGGCAAGGAAGGAATACGTGCAGCCTGGAAATGTAGTAACATCGATCCACAATCGCTCTGCCACCTCTTGAAATAACAGAAGCAGCTTTAAGAAAGGCTGAATGAAAACGATAATCAATCGGGGTAAGCCTAGCACTTGGCCGGCTAGGATACGAATAGAGGTTATTAACGCCAATTCACAGCTAGTCGGTGCACCCAACCAAGCACCGATTTACACTTTGGTCGCTTGGTTTGACTTGGTATTCGTCAAGGTATCTATAATTCGCATCATATGTTACATAACTTTCCAATTTTGAGGAGAATTAGTTGTAGCGTCGAAGTTTATTCTTATTTTAGGAATATAATACGTGCTTATCAAAGGGAATCCCCAGTCTGGATGGACATGATATCCGAGGGACGTACTCGGAAGATTCACTATTCCTTCATCTGGAATGATGGGACTACTAGATTTCTGGTTTCGCTTTCCCCAGGTGGGTTCCGCGCACAAAATACACTAAATACGATATTTAGACGCCTCCTGACTATTCCTATTTCAAAGAGAGTTTGGTTTTGACCGTGTTCCTTTGTGCAGGGTAGTTCGTGCTTTTTATAGTATGGCGTATATATGTCACTCTATTGACATGTTCTGACCGCACATTTAAGCACTGGCCCTTTTTGGGTTAAGTCTAAGTGCAATTTTAACAGTTGTATAATGATGGATATTATTGTATACACGATAAAGATGTTGGTTATACATGTTATGGACTCATGCGTGCGATGAAATTGTGTGGTATGGGATGATTGAATATGTGACATTGATACATGTTTATAAGTATTGTTTATAATAGAATGGCCCCGAAACGCTCATCACAAATGACCGAGGTGGAAATCGCGCAAATGATAGTGCAATAGCTTCCGACAATCATCCCCCCGATTATGAATTTCACTTGTGGTACGAATACCCAGGTATATATGTATATATACAGTATTATAGTTAAGATTTCTCCCGTTCTTGTTTCCTTAAGTAACACAAGAATTTTTGTCCCTAGAAAATAACGAAGAATCGGGTTTCTTGGTAGCATCGTATTTTACGAATACTTACTTAAATCGATCAAACTGAAAATCAATTGAAGGTACCAACCATTCGAAGTAAGACGAGGGGTGGTTCAACAATATTTCCCTGATCTAGAAAATTTAGCCCTTGTATACTCACGAGGACAAGCAACTTCGTTTAATGCATACTATTGTTTACTCACAAGGGTAGGGTATCGTTCACTTTGTGTCCAATCGACGGATGAAAGTCAGTGTATCTCATGCATCATTCTCCTACTCATGTAGGACACCACTACCAAATAACACCTTTACAATGGCCCGAAGGGAATTTCGATCATCACCTATGAATCATGAATAACATCGTGTATAAATATTTGGACTTCGTGAATGTTTCAGGGAAGAGGAGGAGACATATGGTGTTTTCCCGGATATTATTATTATCGTAGTGTTGAGGAGTCAATATGTTTTATAGACGTATAAATATCGGAGTTGGTCCCTACCCAGGACCGCTCACACGGTCGTCTAGGTTTCGTGGCATGAAAGCTGATAGGACCGTCCTTTAGCATAGGAACCTAGATTTGTATCTAACATCCGATTAGGCGGAAACTAATGGCGTGTTAATCGAATAACAAGAATTACTCATTTAATGTTTGTTTATTGATCAATAATGTTCAATACATTCACATTTCGGATCCGACAAAGCTTTGCCGTCTCTGTGCCAAAATCTCTAACTCTTACAAATGAAAACCCAAGACACCTATTAATAGGAGTGCAAGTTTGCTGGTAGGATGATCAAGTTCAGGCGAACTTGTCTTGAACAAGTTCGGCCGAACTTGTTGTAACAATGAGGATCCCGACCGAACTTGACCTTCTACATACTTAAATACGCCTCGTTTCTTACAGATTAAGCTCTAATCACCCAGAATCGATATACAATGACGTAGGCAATAGACATATGCACTAACAGACTCCACCTTGGTTGTTATCGTAGTCATTTTCTCTATAGTCATTTTGACTTCAAATAAGCTCCTGAGTCTTTATCTTCTCTTGATCTTTAGTCTTGAATAACTTTAACATCTATGATCTTCAAATCTTCTCTTCTCCTTGAACTATTCTTGATAAAACTTTAAACTCCCTACTCCCCCAGCTTTAAGCTTTAGTCTTCAGACTCCCTCTTGCTTTGAACTTCATGAGATTCTTTAATTAACGTTTTATCCAGCTCCCCCTAAAATTTACCTTCTGTTTCAAAGCTCTAAAACATTCAAATAAACATTTCAGATTTAAACTTTGAAATTTTGTACCATCAACATTTCAAATTTTAATCTACACTTTCAACTTTTAAAACTTTAGTTTTTCAAGTTCAAATTAATGACCTTGAACACTTTTAACATTTAAGACCTTTATCCTCTTGATAAAAAATTCAAATATGAAATCCACTTGGTTGACCAAGTCCAAGTTAATGACCTTGGTTAACCAATTTCATTTACCAAGTCCAATTTAATGACCTTGGTTTGAAAGCGTTGTGAACAAACTGATGTTTTTCTTTAATTTTAAAGTTTCAATTTAATGAACTTTTTAAACACTTTTGATCATTTTGGTTTTTCATAGATGTCATCAAGATTTTCACCATTATAGCACCTTACCAGACTTCGAAGAACCGTTCTCCATCATTGGCTCGTAAAAACTAATGAAGAAACAATTTTTTTTGAATTTTTAGAAAGTTTATGCTAAAACACACTGAAAATCTTATTGATTCTAATCTGTAAAGAAATTAAAGAAAGTAAAATATGTACAAACATATTTACAGACATATTTTTGTGAATTCGTGTCTAAGGATCATATCAGTTGTTTGAGACATATCACCAGTACTGTTGACCTTTTAAGACTTTAAGTTCTAAACTCGTTTACCTAGATTGTCGATATGTTTGTCTATTTAAACTTCGACACATTTCTCAATTGTTCCAAGATATGTTTGGTATGAATTATGAAACTTGACTTAACTATGATTTCCATCTTAGAATATATCCCGTATCAAGATTCCCTAGATTTAATCTTACAGGTAAAATAGCGTAACTGATATCTGTATCTGGGTTATGCCAGACCTTGAGAGCTCAGGTTAGTACTACCGTACAGACAAAGAGATGAAGGCTCGACTTTAAGGGTGTGTTCCATTTAAGGAATCTTTTAAGCATTGCAAATGATTAGATCTTTCGATTCTTTTCAAATTTTGCATGTAGTTTTGGGTTTTATTTTAGCAAAAGCATTATAGAAGTTCTAGGCTATTGCTTCCGCAAAATCAGAAGAACTTGTATAATACCCCAGATATCAATCATCTATAAAGACCTCATATCTCAGAAATAGGCAATCACTCAAATGAAGTTTCGGAGTACTAAGACCACATATCCGAGAGATGTTAATCCACAAGATTAAGCAGTTGTAAAATCTAGTTTATATTTCAGAAACAATTTTCTGAGCGTGTAAGGTCTATCGACACATCCACAGTAAGAATTGTTTATCACTTTTAAACTTTACAATTATTTGGCATACTGTGATAGTCTATTGATGTACTATTATTTCCTTTTTGACACAAAATTATTTTTGTCTTTTTCAATGTTTTATACTTTTTGAAAATTTGAAATGTTTTTTAATTTTTCAACTTTTTCATATGTTTTTTATTTTTCAAAAAATTTTCTTACTCCCCCTAAAATCAAAAACATATTTTTGAATTTAAGATTTAAGAAATTAGATAACAAACCACTGAGGATCATTAGAACTCGTCGTCCGATCCTTTTTCAACATATGCGTCTACACCTCTAACACAGATAAACCATTAATATAATTTATTTGACAGAATAAATGGTTTTTGACATAAACTCAGTTTTGTTCAACGGTGTGGAATTTCACAATTTGTTCTTTGACAAAATTTCTTTTTCAACTACTCCCCCTCAAAATGACAAAGATATGACATTTTTCGGAATAAGTTAAGTTACATGAAGCTCTGTTATCCAGATTTAACTTTTACAAATTGGATCTTTGGAACTCCTGCACACAAAGCAACTAGTTGAATAAGGAAACCCAAACCTTTTTGGTTTTGGGTTTGACATGATAAGCATCATAAACACTTTCAAAATCATCATCAAACATTTCGTCTAATGTCGATTCGGAAAACGTTTTGACCTTTTCTTTCTTTATTTGTTTGATTACTGACTCGGTTGATTTGACATTTTCAGTTTTATCAGCACAGACTTTGGTTTTCAGATGATGAAAACCTTTTCTTCACAACCCAAGATTGTAATTTGCTTCTAGCTTTCTTAATATAGAATCTAGAATCTTTGTTTTCATTCGTTTTTTAAGTTTCCCCTTTTTCAAAAATTGAGTTTTCAAACTTTGATCATTTTTAGGTTTCACTACGCATTTAGATTCATAGTTTCTATTTGACTCTGTGACAGGTTTTACAATCTCTGGTTGTTTTTGCTTTTCATCTTTTGACACATTTTTTCTTCGTGGAAACACAGGCTTTAGATTCAGACACTTGCGAGCAATATGACCAACAATATTGCATTTAAAGCAAGTCCGGTTATCAGGAGCATGTCAACTAGTGGATTTTACTCCACTTGTGGACTTGGTCTTAGCCTTGTCCCGAAGTTCCTTTTCCTTTTTAAATTCATCATTTGATTTCTTACCGATCATATTTTCTTCCTGAACCGTGTTTGTCCCATATACAAACTTCATATGTTACCTTTGTATTCATGAAATGGAGACTTCTGGTTCCTTTTTGGCTCATCTTCATTTTCCTCCAAACCCAATCCTGCTCTCCTGTTCTCAGGAAAATCACCACCATACTTTCGATAATTGTTAGCATTCCTTTGGGTTTCAAGTAAAATCTTTTCTCGTTTTTCTCAAGATCATCTGATGAAACTTCCACAAGTTTGAAAAACTTGTCAAGTTGATCTTCTTTCACGTTCTGAATCGGAAAACTATCATCGAAGTATAATCTATCATATTCCTTAATCTTGTACATGACAACATTAGGATCATCACTTAGATCATGTTCTGATGATGTATCATCATCTTCAGATTGTGATTCCGAGTTGTTCGAACTTGATTTGGCACTTTCACAGCTGACTTCATCAGAATCATTTCCCAAAACATTCTTTACCACATTTTTAACAATTGCTTCAATGTCATTGTTTGATTTCGTATAGACTATGTCAATGTTCTCTGGCAATTGATCTTCTTTTTCAGATAAAAGCGTTATGTTTTTTGCCTTTTCAACACCATCCTCTTTCTTGCGCCAGTAACTCGCAAGTAGTGGAGGTGGAACATTTCCATACTCTTTACGTTTTTTACCTTTTGGTTTATCATCATTTTCCTCCGATTTAATCGTAGGAAGAATGTGATCAATGACATATGTGTTTGTAGTGTAACCTTTTAATAATTGCCTTACCCTTTCAGTTTCAATTTTTATGTCTTGAAGCTCTCTTTTTGTTTCAGCAATTATGTCAATGTACATGTTAATTGCTTTTTTGTTTTCAATGACGGTTGAACTTAACATTGTAACATTATCACTTAATTCAAGATTAGCTTTTTGACATTACAATATGTTCCTTTTATTTTCTCATAAGCCTCTTTTATTGTTCTGTAATCATAACGAAAGTTTTCGTTATGTATAGTCATTTCGCTTATGATCTTAGACTTCTCAGCACATTGTTCACAAGGATTGCGGACTTTGTGCAAGGTTTTTCAACCTCCACAACTTTTACAATTTCCTTTTTATCTATTTTTACCTCAGCACTTACCTTTTCAGCCTCTGATTTCTTGGCATTTTTCCTTTGTTCTTCAAAATCATCTCCTCTTCCTCTCTGTTGCATATATTGCTCTAGAATTGCATTCTCCACGAGTCTTATTACAATCATATCCGTGTTCACACAACCTCTTGCCGATCTTTGATTACAACAGATGAGTTTCTCCATTTATATGTTACCCCTAAATCCTCTTGGGTTATCAATACCGATGATAATTACGTGTTCTTACTAAGACTTAGAGATCACTAACGAACCACCGTTAGTAAAGGAAATATATGCTTCCACCGAGTAGCTTCCTAGACGACGGTCGGTGACATAAGTATAATTGATTCGTCGTAACGTAATGATTTTGAATATATGACTGTATGTTCTAGCAAATCCCGCCAAAAGAAATAAAT
Organism: Scalesia atractyloides; assembly: GCA_947069175.1. Classification (NCBI taxonomy): domain Eukaryota; kingdom Viridiplantae; phylum Streptophyta; class Magnoliopsida; order Asterales; family Asteraceae; genus Scalesia; species Scalesia atractyloides. Next base: position 52,733,261 of record CAMTDV010000016.1, on the reverse strand, counting down.
GACGCTGAATTGTCTTACCAAAGATAAAACATTGTTACCTTTCATGAAACAAAAATAGGGTAAATCGAGGTGGGTAAGTTATCGCCGGCTATACCCAAAGTGTTAGGTTCAGAGTACTACTAGGGTGTAGTACCTCTGGAAAGTCATACTACATATTCTAAAAAGGACCTTCCCAGGATTAACCCAAAGGTTGATAGATGTCGACCCAACTACCTTTCATTTATAATTACCGCAAACGTGTATAGATATCGTAGTTACAAAAATTGTGGCATCATTTATCACATCAAACAGGGTCGAAGTCTCGACACTGTATTGCCCCAAAACATAACCAAACGGATCACAACATAAAGCCCGTCTTCCGTGAGTAACGGTACCTTGATAATGTAGCCTGGTGTTATATATAGGAAGTACCGCAACATATCCACCACACCCATATACATGATCAATGTTCCGTTCACCAAGATATTCGGGCCTAATATTGCTTTTCGCGACTAGCCAACTGAAATCCGAGACAATCAATAATCGTAAAAGAACATAAGGTAACCGATGGTCACACGAAATGATCTTCCACATTGCAAAGTGTTTCAAAGGAATATGTATCATCACAAACTCTATACCCCATGATATCAAATGACAACGGAAAGGGTAACTTATTCGCGCATCCCATGCCATTTCCATAACCCAGAGATCGTCTTATTCAGATATAACATATATCAAAACACATGCTAATGAATACCACTAAGTATTATAGCATCACACGATGTGAAAGCTAGAGCCAAAATTATAAGCAGACGAGGAATCCCGTGGACCATCAAATGAATCGCGGATTCAAGGACGAAAAAGTTTCGTAAGATGTTTGAACTCTGCGGTTGTATAACAATCGAACGTGAAGCAACGAGAAGTGAAGTGAGGATCCGTACTCGTCCTCCCAGTCTATGAGAGTGACCTGCGCATTCTTTGTATATCTATGTTCATTTTGAAGTACCATTCTGGTATCCAATCGTTGTTATAATAATTATGAGGATAGAGTTGGTGAGATCGTATCGTAATAAAGGCTTAAGTTCTCACATTATAAAGTATAAGTAACAATGTGTGATTGATAGGAATCCAACTCTAGTGGATATTAAATATGTGGTCAGTAGGAATGTGGCATGGACTGTAATACCAGTTATCGGCCTATGTTGAAGGCATATGTAGTAACGCATTATTCACCAGTCCCAGTTCATGTATCAATTCACGCACAAACATTCACACACTATCACCTTGTACACATATGTATCAATTCCCCCAACACTGCCTCGTATGAGCAAGTCTATTATTACGTTCCGGACCATAATAACCCACTTGCCCCACAACCATCCTGGTACTTGCAAATAGGATACTTTACAGTGTTCACTAAGCATTTTTAGTTGAGGTTAATTTTTTTTCCAATGATGTCCACTAAAGTCCGAGCCTGTATTTATAGTCTAGGTTTCCTTAAAGGCACCTAATTCTCTATAACCAATGGCTGTGATACCATCTTCTGCCACACCCCAACTTGCAGCGGAAGAGCAAAAATACGGGATGCAACAGACACCTCTGGTACAAGCACATTGTTTATAAAGACACTATATTTGATTACTTACAAAACGTTGATTACATACTACATGTATGTTACAATTGCGTGTTCCCATGAACCACATAAGTCTTCTCAGCTGCATGCGTATATATCAGGATTCGTGTACAAACACGTCTTGAACAACATACATTGATCACATCAGTCTCAAGTTACCTGAAATGCATGTTAGTTTTAAAAAAAGGGTCAGCTAAACGTTGCGTGAGTTCCACTGGTTTAGTTGTTGTGTAACAATATGGGTGAACAAGTTTAATTGCACTGGTCATAGTCACAATGACGGTCACAGTCATAGTCGCAGATGGAATTACACGAGTATACAAGTGAAACCTTGACTGTCCCCGGTCCGTGTCATCCCAGACACTCCCGGCCACCGGACCGTGTCACAAAGACACTCCCGGCCCATCAACTGCGTCACGTGTAGTTCAACGCCCCATAATAGTTATGCCTAACAACACAACCAAATTAGGACGAGTGCAGTAGCCTAGTGCCGATACACTGTCAGTCTTGGCACTGGGTTGGTCAAACCGATAGTACTATCCACTGTCCACATGATTACTTTAATCACTTGTCTTGCAGTGGGGAGGTAGTTCGTGTGTTAGATAATTCACATCATATGTTGGTGCAATTAACACAGTTTCATAACATGCCAATCATCTCAGAAACAGTATCACAGTTCAGAAGTAAGGGAGTAAGGTTCACTCCCAGGTTGGTGTAATCAACACAGTTTATAACATGCAAGTCCCCAGAAAACAGTAAAATCATTCAAAAGTGGGGAAGTGAAACTCACAGTGCAAATAGTGGTCTCAACACAAGAGTGATCAAGCAGCTGGATCAACTTTAATAACACACATTCAAGTATGGACTCAAATCAGTATCTAAGTTGGTAATGGTTATAATTTGGATCTGGTCAGGAGTTTTTACTCCGGATAGAGTTATAGGATAATGGTATGGTGATGGACGTCAGGGTAGTATTAATTTTCAGTTTTGGCTTCCGGGCACCGATTCGCGTGCCAGCCAAAGTTAGTAGTTTAACGTGTTCAGATAATGGTACGAGAATACCAATAATGACAACACGTGGTTATTTGAGAATGATTAACTTTTCATCAAGGGAGTTTGAGTGTTTGGGGAGTCTAAGTTGCCCAAATTTAAGTTTCCATTTTCACCACCGGGAATTCTGTCGCACCCGTAGTGCCCAATTTGCTCGGGAATCTCCCGGAATACTCCCGGTGTTCCAATTATAGTATTTGTCAGGTTAGGTCAGTTCCCAGTTCTGGCAGGTTCGTTATACGGTAAACCGCCGAAATTGATTTAAAATAACTCAATTTTTATTCCATATATTCCCCTTTATTCTGAAATATGAATAAAAATCTGTAAGTTTTAATATAATTCAGTAAAAATCTGTAGATTATCGGAAAATTTTCCGGGAATTTGTTTTGGCATTTTACTTATTTAAATAAATTATTTATAAAACCATTTTTAATCACATAATTATCATGAAATACCATCAGTGGTTCAAAAAATCCTAAAAAATTCCAGAACACCTTTTACATGTCCAGGAACTTCTCACAAAAAATTGAGATTTTTCCAATTTCATTTCGGTGCGTTCCCGGCTACCAAAAAATCGCAAAAACGCGGATTTTTATTCCAAATCCAAACTCAACCAATGGACTCCGAATTTTTCCAGATCATTCTCCAAATGTTCCTTAGTGTCTCAGTAAAATTTGGTGATTTATTGAATTCCTTTGATAATTTTTTCTGAATTCTTTTGTTAAAACAGTCAAAAATTCACTAAAAACCGTAGAAAACTCCAAAAATTCTAAAATGTTATGTGGACCTTCCTAACAATACCCTACATCACCACACCAAATTTCAGCTCAATCCAAGTATCACGGACCAAGTTATAGCTAAAACAAGATTCTGCCTATGCTAGTTTCGGTTCTCGGATGGTATACCTAGCAAAAGCTTCGATTCCAAGCACTTCTTGTGAGTCCAAAAGGGTGTAGGAGCTATATTCAGTACCTACACCTCAAGTACAATCCAAATATGCTAGAACTTAGATCAATCAAGCTTTATTTCATTGTTTTGGGTTAATCGAATAGTTATGCAATTTGTGTCGAATAGGTGTTGATTAGGGTATCAAACCCCAATTATTTGTGATCATGGCTGCCATATAACACTAGGAAGATACCAAGGTGTTCTTATTCAGCCCATAAACATGTTTAAACCCTCAAAAATCTTGGATTAAAATGAGTTTTTCGACTCGAAATCGCGTTTAATCAAGAAAACATGATTAAAACCATAAAAACTAAGGTTTATAACTTTGATTTTTGAGTGTAGGACCGATCCTCGATGCTAAGGAATGTAAATTTTAAATCTAACATCCATAATAGCGGAAATATTACGTCGTGTTTACCAATAGACAAGAATTAATCAGTTTAACGTCAGTTTTATTGATCAAACGTCAGGAGTACAAACTGACAGAGCTTCGCCTCCAAAATGCCAAAGTTACAAATGAGAGAGGCTAGCTAGGTATTTATAGGCTACCAAGTTCGCTCATGGAGGACCTAAGTTCGCCCGAACTTGCCTTAGCAAGTTAGACCGAACTTGGCTATACATGACTATTATGGGCGCACTTGTTACAACAATACATAAATACTTCATACGACTAGCCTATTCAACTCTATACTGTACATACTCGATATAAGACTAAGACATAGACATTATGCACCAACAGACTCCCCCTTGGATATAGTCTTCGTCTTGTATCAGTCTTCAAAAACTCTGTCTTCACATAAACGTTAACGCACACGACCGAAGAAGTTCTTGTACGGCTTCTTTCGTCGCTCTTGCTTAGGATCTGGCGTCTGGTCTGTAGGAGGCACTTTGTTCAAATGCTGAAATCTCCTAACACTTGCCTTTCTTGTTCTCTCATGAATTGCTTCAAGACGCTTCTCCTCTTTTAAAAACTCTGCTCTTTCTAGATCTCTCCACTTTGTTTGCCACATCTTCCCTGTATTAACTTCGTGCGCATAGCAAACATTAACCATTTTCTGAAACTGCAACGCTTGTACCTTTTCACGTTCTTCAAATACAATCTTGCTATAGAACAACGTTTTGATGTCTTCTCTAGAGCAGTTAACCAATCACATAGGATCAAGAATCCTAATTGTCCTCCATAACCCCCTCATACCCTGATATCCCAATACCTCAACTCTTTCTTTTGAAATATCCAAGAGTTCTTCAAACTTTAAAACAATAACTGCTTCATAAGTCGATGGATCTATCTGCCACCACTTGAACAATGGATATAAGTTTTGCTCAATTGGCATCAGCGGCATGTTCTTCATTGCCCTTGGTCGCTTCATTATCAATGTAATGTCTTTTTTACCCGTCTTATTTTTTGTCTTGATTCTGCGACCAGGAATAAATTGCTTCCAATATCTGAATCCTTTCACGCTTCCAATTTTATCAACTTCCACAACAATTGATCAATCACTTTCATGTGGTATGTAACATTCACAGTCTGAACCAGCTCTTCCACATCCCAATAAGGTAATGTCTTGAAATCAACAAGGTATTTGAAGTATTGCACTCCAAATTCTCTTATGATTGCATATACGTTAAGTTCTTTAAACCAACCCCAGCTCAAGATATCTCCCAAAGAAACGTCTTTGTCTCTGGTAAAGAATGTTAGAGGACGTCGAAACTTACGTTCGCGCGGTATTTCTTTGAACCAAGACTTCTTTGCTTGAGCAATTTCTTCTTTTGTCATAGGATTTGGAACTTTTCCTTCACGCAAAGATTCTTCAATCTTTTCTTTCAGCATATCTTCGTCTAATTGCTTATACATCTCCACAAAAGTAGGAAAACTTTCAGAATTAGGACCGACGTATTTCGCAGTTTGGTCTGTCTCATAATCAGAAGAACAATCTTCAACAATAACTCTGTTATACTCATCAGCCTCAAATCTTCTCACATACTGATGATCATTCGGCTCAAATGTGTTAACATTCAACACATCTTCTTTGAATCAAACTCTAGATCTGCAGCATCAACTTCAACTAACTTTGCAAGATCTTCTTTAGTATAGTTGTGTATAAACTCGCCTTCCTCCACGTTATGTTCAAGCATTAACAATAAAAGGTTCGTGGGTACAACAGCAACTGGCTTAGCAAATCTTTCAACATTCAACAGATCAATCTCATCAGCTGGCCCTTTCTGCCCTGACTCCCCCCAATCTTATCATCCATCTTGTTCGATTCATCATTCATAAGATCAGAGAAATCAAAATCATCAGTAACCTTTGCTTTCGTAATTTTCATTCCAACACCACCCTGGTCATCATCATCGTCATCATCTACAACATTCCAATCTTCATATTCCGAATCATCTTTTTTTCATCAACTTTATCCTCCTTTTCAGCTTCTTCATCATCCTTTTCAGAAGCAACTATCGGACTCAGAAGCTTTAGTAACATCTTCAACAGATTTCTCAGCAGCTTCAGAAGATTTAGGGGCTTCACCCTCAACTCCTTTACCTTTACCACTCGCAGCTAACTCTTTTTCAGATCGTTCTTTAGCTTCTTGTTGATCCAGACGATCATACTCTTTGATGAAGTCAATCCCCAGAGAGTTAGATAAAACTTTCTGCATCCTAGAAAATCTTCGATCATTTAGTGCTTGGATTGACTTTAGATCTGCAATCTCTGTTTGAAGCTTTTCATTTGCATCTTGCAAACTTTCAATCAATGCCTTGAAATATTCACGTTCATTCTCCAAAGTTTAACTTTGTCGTCCAAAATCTCTTTCTCTACAGAGCTTTGATTCAATTTCTTTACTAACTCTGCTTTCTCTTCTTTATTCTTGGCAACTTTCTCTTCCAAGATTTCACACGCTTCTCTAAAAGTTCAACATTAGTCTCTGGAAAGAAATCGTTTAGATCTTGCAGACTAATTGGATCACTATGCATATCACCAAATATATTAGGCCCTGAAGATTTTGGTGTTGACTTTGGAGTAGTAGCCTTTGGTGTTGACTTCCTTGGAGTAGAACTTTCAACATTTGAAGTCGTTGGAGCAACAGGCGATTGAATAATAGGTACTTCAAGCAATCCAGTCACAGGAGGTTCTTGTGTAACTCCTTGACGATCAATCTCAACAGGAATAACAACAGGAGGTTCTTGTGTAGCTCATGTCTCCTGTGTGCCATGAAGGTCCGTGATCAGGCGGTTCTAGACGGAAGTTAGTGGATAAACGTAAACCGATTCTGTAGAATGTTATTAAGAATGGAGTAGAAACAGAAGCAGCGGAAGTCTTCATTAATACCGAAAGAGTATACATCTTTATATGTCCAGCTGTCGGAGTTCCTGGAGAGAATCCAGCAGCACCTCCCTGTAGGGATGCCAAAAAATTAAATGACAAATGAACACACACCACCTATTTATAGGGAAAACAGCCAAGTTCGCTTGACATGTGCATATGAGGTCAAGTTCGGGCGAACTTGTCTATCATATGACAAGTTTGGCCGAACTTGTCTGCCACATGTCAGGTTCGAGCGACCTTGTTCCCTTTTACACGGAAAACTCCGTATTTTGGTCGTGTACACGCTTTATCTAGCCTATTCGACAAGTGACGAACACAAAGTACATCAACATGCTAGAAGGTTCTTATGTAACTTCTGCGCTTCTCAACGTTCCTTTGTATCTTTTGCTGACTGCCTTTTGAGCTTTCTTTGATTTCCTCTTGCCTTTTGTCTGAGGAGACCCTGTAGTCTTTGTCGAAGAAATAGTTGCAGACTTTACATGTTTAACTTTCTTCTTTGGCCTTTCCTCATCAGAATCTTTCTCAAGGTTTGGATCGAAATCAGCATCCATTTCTTTCTCTTTTTCAGCTGCAATCTCAGCTTCAGACTTTTCTGGTTCTTTTACTGGTTCTTTGTCAGAATCATCATCTTGTTCAGAAGTAGCAGATATTACATCATCTTGTGTAACTTTCTCAGTCTCTTGACTTTCAATAACTACTGCTGCACTTGAACCTGCTTCAGTTTGAACATTCTCAGGTTCATCTTCATCAACGAGCATAGTTTCAACTTTCTTAGCCGCTCGTTTCTTCTTAGGCTTATCAGCTTATGCCTTTAAGAACCATTCACTTCTAGCTTTCGGCTTGAAGTCTTTAAACCATTCCTTTTCAGCATTAAGCTCCTTTTCATCATCACTTCCGTCTTTCCTCCATTTATTTTCTATTGTAGTAACATAATTCGAATCTTTGATAGCCCCGAAAACTGGCTTTGCAACAGGAGCTGATGCTTGTTTCTGAAACTTGATTAGCTTCTTCACAATCGTTTCATTAAGGTGAACTAAATATAGTACATCAATTGGATCCCGTGCTATGTTCGTGAACTTCTCATCAATCAACATCTGCATGAATATTGGATAGAGACACAACCTCGAATCCTCCATAGTTTTTTAGGCTCTTTGACAAGTTCGGGCGAACTTGTATATGCTAGTGAGGCAAGTTCGGGCGAACTTGGTTGGCCACCACCAAGTTTGGGCGAACTTGCATGAAATAGACAAGTTTAGGCGAACGTGTGCTTAATTTCAATGAAAATCAGTCAAGTTCGGGTGAACTTGATGAAAATTCATGAAAAACTTTGTCAAGTTCGGGTGAACTTGATGAAAAGTCTTGAAAAACCATGTTAAGTTCGGGCGAACTTGAACTCGACAGGTCAAGTTCGGGCGAACTTAGTCTCCCAAATCAGCCATTTTTCACATTTTTCGATCAAAAATCCTTATTTCTTCGAATTTCGAGATGATTTCACCATAAATCTGGTCGAAATTGGTTTTCTAACAATCGTATCCGTTTAATTTTGGATTTTGTCCATGGATTGTAGGTTTATTTCATGATTTACGTCTAAAACCCCACCCAATGTCCATAAATGTCCAAATTCATGAGCGTAGGTGATAACCGTAGCTCTGATACCAATTGAAGGTCCGCGATCAGGCGGTTCTAGACGGAAGTTAGTGGATAAACGTAAACCGATTCGGTAGAATGTTATTAAGAATGGAGTAGAACCGGAATTCAGCGGAAGTCTTCATTCATACCGAAAGAGTATACATATTTATAAGTCCAGCTGCCGGAGTTCCTGGAGAGAATCCGGCAGCACCTCCCCATAGGGATGCCAAAAACTTAAATGACAAATGAACACACACCACCTATTTATAGGGAAAACAACCAAGTTCGCTTGACATGTGCATATGAGGTCAAGTTCGGGCGAACTTGTCTATCATATGACAGGTTCGGCCGAACTTGTTTGCCACATGTTAAGTTCGAGCGAACTTGACCTACACATGTCAAGTTCGAGCGAACTTGTTCCCTTTTACACTGAAAACTCCGTATTTCGGTCGTGTGTTCGATTCTAACCTATAAAATATTCAATACACGCTTTATCTAGCCTATTCGACAAGTGACGAACACAAAGTGCATCAACACGCCAGAAGGTTCTTGTGTAACTTCTGCGCTTCTCAATGTTCCTTTGTATCTTTTGCTGACTGCCTTTTGAGCTTTCTTTGATTTCCTCTTGCCTTTTGTCTGAGGAGACCCTGTAGTCTTTGTCGAAGAAATAGTTGCAGCCTTTACACGTTTAACTTTCTTCTTTGGCCTTTCCTCATCAGAATCTTTCTCAAGATTTGGATCGCGATCAGCATCCATTTCTTTCTCTATTTCAGCTACAATCTCAGCTTCAGACTTTTCTGGTTCTTTTACTGGTTCTTTGTCAGAATCATCATCTTGTTCAGAAGTAGCAGATATTACATCATCTTGTGTAACTTTCTCAGTCTCTTGAGTTTCAATAACTACTGCTGCACTTGAAACTGTTTCAGTTTGAACATTCTCAGGTTCATCTTCATCAACGAGCATAGTTTCAACTTTCTTAGCCGCTCATTTCTTCTTAGGCATATCAGATTCTGCCTTTAAGAACCATTCACTTCTAGCTTTCAGCTTGAAGTCTTTAAACCATTCCTTTTCAGCATTAAGCTCCTTTTCATCATCACTTCCATCTTCCTCCATTTATTTTCTGGTGGAGCAACATAATTCGAATCTTTGATAGCCCCGAAAACTGGCTTTGCAACAGGAGCTGATGCTTGTTTCTGAAACTTGATTAGCTTCTTCACAGTCATTTCATCAAGGTGAACTAAATAAAGTACATCATTTGGATCCCGTGCTATGTTCGTGAACTTCTCATCAATTAACATCTGCACAAATCTTGGTATAGAGACACAACCTTGAATCCTCCATATTCTTTGACATATGAGTGAAAACCAGCTTGGAATAGTTAAACGGCTTTTCAGAATCAGTGTCGTTGCCATACAAGCCAAATAATCTTGCACGTCATCTAAACCCGCCTTTTGATGACTAAATGTATGAATAATCGCATGCATTAGGAGCTTATAGGGGTTACGCACTTCCCCTTTCTTCAACGTCACTTGTTCACGCTCCCCTTATATCCCATTCTAAAGAAACATCCTCTGACCATCTTCTCATCTAGATAAATCGGATCGTCTTTGTCATCTTTGAACTGCAGAATCTTCGAATATCATCTTCAGTCACAGAAATCTTCTTAACTTCATTTCCAACTTGCACTGATGATTAATCGTTTTCTGATCATCACTAAGCTCCGCATTCGTCCAGAAATGGAAAGTATGAGATCTGTATGACACTGCGCCTTCCGTGATAGCCCGATGAATAAGGCTTTCTTCCAAAAACTTCAAGATACTCTCGTACTCCTTCAAAGATGGGCATATTGTTTTGTTGAGCGTAATACAAGTGTTGTGCGTCTTAGAAAACTCTATCGAGATTGAACGCGCTGGAACTTGAGCCTGGAAAACGACACAAAATAATTAGCACTCAATAGAGAAAATTTTTCAAAATTTTTCTAACACATTCATCAAGTTCGGGTGAACTTGATTGAGTGTTATAACAATCTGGAAATTTCCAAGTTCGCCCGAACATGTATCAAACACATGTTCATTCATCAAGACTTAAGTTCGGGCGAACTTAAAATTTTTTAACTTTCAAATTCTAAGTTCAGGCGAACATCCAGTTCAATGTAAATTCGAATATTAAAGAAGTTCGGTGAAACTTCTTGTTTAAGCATTTTATACAGATTTGACAGCAAGTCCGGTCGAACTTGATAACAAGTTCGGCCGAACTTGTCATCTCCTACAACCAAAACCTGCTCAGCATAACATCAACCATTTTATACAAATTAAACAAGTTTTCATGGTCGATTTATGTTTTAAAACAAGATTCAAAGTTCAATTCGATCAAGAAACCCCTAGATCTATCAGATTTTAAAGTTTCAGATTTGATTTATTCGATTTAGGTTCAAATAGCGGTTCAAAGTTCAAATAACTACCTTAGTCATTGTCGTTGGTGTGCCAATCACCAAAAACAACATAAATTTGGGCAGTATAATGGCTTAAAATTGTCAAATTCACAACTTCGCTCACAAGGTTTAAGTTTGCTCAAAGTCTAGTTCTTGCACAAATGAGTTCGGCCGAACTTGCTTAGGTACTTATACATTGGCAAGTTCGGGCGAACTTGCTGAGCCCAAGTTAATAAGCCCATTAAAAGTCCGGGCGAACTTAGCCTTTTAAAACAAACCAGCCATTTTTCTTGCAAGTTCGGTCGAACTTGCTTAGTTGTTAAACTTGTTCAAATTAGCAAGTTCGGCCGAACTTGCCAAACCACAATTTCAAACTTTTTTCAGTTTTTCATTATAACCCCTGACTTTCCAACTTTTACCAATTATGAAAAATCCACTCAGTTGACCAAGTCCAAGCTAAAGACCTTGGTTAATGGACTTGTCTGCCGAGTCCAAGTTAATGACCTAGGTTTGACCCGTTACGAACAAATTGTTGATATTTTCAAAATCAAAGTTTCAAATTAATGAACTTTTTATTGTTTTGACTTTTCAGATTTTACAGATTAGCTCCCAGCCCATTGTCAAAGAGATTCCCACAAGTTCTAGCATCTTACCAGACTTCGAAGACTCGTTCTCCAACATTGGTTTGCTGAAAACAATGTAGAAATAAAATCTTTTTGTATTTTTGTAAGTTTATGCTAAAACACACAGAAAAACTTTTTAATTTTAATCTGTAAAGCTGATAAACTATGTACAGGACAAAGTAAACTATGTACAAACATATTTACAGACATATTTTTTGTGAATTCGTGTCTAAAGGATCATATTAGTTAATTGAGACATATCACCAGTACCATTGACCTTTAGATGACTTTAAACTTTAAACTCGTTTACCTAGATTATCGATATGTTTGTCCACTTAAACTTTACCACATTTCTCAATTGTTTAAGATATGTTAAGGTATGAATTATGAAACTTGACTTATCTGTGGTTCCCACTTCTTGAATATACTACCGTATCAAGATTCCCTAGATTACATCTTACAGGTGAATATAGCGTAATTAATATATGTATCTGGGTAAAGCGAGACCTTGAGAGCTCAGGTTAGTACTATCGTACAGACAAAGAGATGAAGGCTTGTCTTTAAGATGTGTTCCACTTAAGGTATCTTTTCAGCACTGCAAATGATTATATCTTTCGATACTTTTCAAGTTTTGTATGCAGTTTAGGGTTTATAGCAAAAGTATTATAGAAGTTCTAGGCTATTGCTTCCACAAAATCAGAAGAACTTGTATAATACCCCAGATATCAACTATCTATAAAGACCTCATATCTCAGAATCAGGCAATCTCTCAAACAAAATTTCGGAGTACTAAGTCCATATATCCAAGATATGTTAATCCACAAGATTAAGCAATTGTTAAATTTAGTTTATATCTCGAAAACAGTTTACTGAACGTGTTAAGCCTATCGACACATCCACAGTAAGACTCGTTTATTACTTTTAAACTTTACATTTCTTTAGCATAATGTGATAGTCCACTGATGCACTATCATTTCCTTTTTGTGACGCCGAATTCTTTTTGTCTTTTTCAATGTTTTTGTACATTTTTGAAATTTTTCATATGTTTTTGTATTTTCCCAAATATTTCTCCCCCTAAAATCAAAAACATATTTTTGGATTTTAGATTTTTTAAGAAATACTAAACTAGAAAGATATTTACAAACCATACAAACCAATGTGGATCACGTGAATTCGTCATCCGAGCCGAATTCAACCTCAGCTTCCGCACCTGTAAGCAAATTTTTAATATCGTTAAGCCGCATTAGATATTTAAATCTTGTTAATGGAAATGCTTTGGTATAAAAATCAGCCCTTTGTTCGTCGGTGTGGATTTTTTCTATTCGAACCAATTTCTTTTCGTAAAAATCACAAATGAAATGGTAACGAATTTAAATGTGTTTTGTACGTGAGTGATGAACCGGATTTTTAGTTATATCGATGGCTGCTTTGTTATCTACAAATAAAAGCGTGTCAAGAAACTGCAGACCATAATCCCTCATCTGTTGCTGAATCTAGGGGATTTGAGAGCAACAGCTGGAAGTAGAAATATATTCCGCTTCACAGGTTGAGAGAGAGACCGTGGTCTGTTTCTTACACTGCCACGTTACCAAACGTGTGCCAAAGAACTGGCATCCTGCATGTGTAGATTTCGAGTTCAGCTTGACCACTCCGAAGTCTGGGTCAGTGTATCCAGTGAGATCAAAATTGTCGTTCTTGGGGTACCACAGGCTGGTGCTTGGGCAACCTTTCAAGTAACGAAAGATTCGCTTGACTATCTGCAAATGTGACATTCGAGGACTTGACTGATATCTCGCACATAAGCATGTAGGATACATGATGTCTGGGTGCGATGCCGTCAGATACATCAGTGAACCTATCATCGATCGATACAATGTTTTATCAACTTTTGTTCCCGTCTCATCTACGCAAATCCCATGGTTCAGTGCCAGCGGTGTCGAAAGCGGCTTCGAGCTATCCGTTTCAAACCTTTTGAGAATGTCGTGCACATACTTAGTCTGATGAATGAATATCCCGTCTGGAAGCTGATCCACTTGAAGACCTAAAAAGAACTTCATTTCTCCCATCGAGGACATCTCAAATTTCTTCTTCATGATCTTTTCAATCTCTTTGCACAAACTGTCATCCGTAGAACCGAAAATGATATCGTCCACATAGATTTGTAATATTATCAGATGCAATCCAACTTCTCTTGTAAACAAAGTGTTGTCCACTGTGTCTCGTGTAAAACCATTTCCTACGAGATGTTGCGATAACGTCTCGTACGAAGCTCTCGGGGCTTGGTGTAAACCATACAAGGCTTTATCTAGGAGATATGATTTGTTCTTGTTCAGTGGATCGACGAACCCCTGTGGATGGCCGACATACACTTGTTCACGAAGTTTACCGTAGAGAAATGCAGATTTTACATCCAACTAGTACACCTTAATCCTTTCCAAGCTGCGAACGCTAGTAAAATGCGGATAGATTCTAATCGCGTAACCGGTGCGTATACATCCGTGTAATCTATACCTTCCTGCTGGTGGAATCCCTTAACAACCAGCCGAGCTTTGTTTCTGACTATAACCCCCCGATCGTCTCTTTTACACTTGAAGACCCACTTTGTATCAATAGCTTTCTGCTGCGGTGGCAAGTCTACAAGCTTCCAAACGACCAACTTCTAGAAATGTAAAAGTTCCTCTTGCATTCCTATAACCCAATTCTCATCTGCCAGAGCCTCATTAACTATCTTTGGCTCTATTTAAGAAATGAAACATGAGTAGTAGCAGTAATTCTGAGTTGGTGCAACTCGGGTGTAGAAATAACTAAGTGCTTTGTTGATTTGATTTCGTGTACGCACACCAGTTTGTAGTTGTCCTATGATATTCGTTGAAGGATGGTACGAATATGATCGCGACATTTCTTCTATCAACTGAGATTTGCTGATTTGAAACAATCAGATCACTGTTTACATCAACATTAGGAGTACTTGATGAAGCTTCGTTCTGATTTCTCGGACTAGCAGATTGATTTAACAAGTTAGAAATCTGCTCAACTTCTTCATCCGATGAAGTTTCATCATCAGCATCAAATGTTGGTGCTTCATCTGAATTAGAATTCTGATTCCGAGGCGTACTTGGCACTGTTGTGTTTTCTGGTTCATCAGAAACATTCACTAGAAGTGTAGCAGGTGTTACTTCTGCTTCAGAAGTGTTTTCAACTTGAACACCACTGCTATTGCTTGGACCTGCTCCGGAAGATGAAGAATCCAACATGGGTTGATTACCCACAATTGGTCTAATGAATTGTTCTTGATTCGCTGACTAGTGAAGATAATATAACGCTGTAACTTCTTCGTCAGACGGTTCTTCCGGCAAGTCAAAAGACTTTCAAAGATCTTGATAGTTAAACAGCCATGCGTCACCTCTCCTTTGAATAGGATCCGTATAGTTGAAACAATCCACGTGCTGTGCTTCAATAACCTTTCTCAGCGAAGGAATTCTCAACGGACTCGCATATCCGACAAAGAAACCTCAAGAGATTTAGCCCGGAATTTGCCATCTTTGTCTATTACGGTACATGGTGCACCGAATGGTTCTAAGAACTTCAAATTTGGCTTCCGTCAGTTTATCATCTCAAAACATGTTTTCTTTGTTGGTTTGACAGTGAGAACTATGTTTAGCGTGTAGCAAGCCGCAGCAACCGCTTCACTCTAGAAGCTGATTGGAAGTTTAGAATCTGCAAGCATGGTTCTCGAGTTTCAATCAAAGTTCTGTTTTTCCGTTCAGCTACTCCGTTTTGTTGTGGAGTATAGGGAAACTCGTGCAGAATCCCTTTTGTGTTGCAGAATTCCTTCATTTTGTTATTCTTAAACTCTGTGCCATTGTCACTTCTAATGCGTCTGACCATCAGATGATAAAGATTCTCGAGTTTCTTAAACAAAATAACCAAGTTCTCGAACGTTTTGTCTTTTGATTCCTGAAAGAATACCCACGAATATCTCGAATAGTCATCTGTCACAACCAAGCAATATAAGTCTCCTGAGATGCTTCGAACATTTACAGGACCAAATAAATCTATGGGGAGACGTTCTAATGGCAACTTGATTGAGTTTAGAATTTTCTTCGGATGAGATTTCTTGATCTGCTTTCCCTTTTTACATTCTAAGTAGTGATCAGACATATGAAAGCTCCGAAGATTTACACAATCTACAAGATCATTATGAACCAAGTAATTCATTTTTCGCAAATGAATATGCCCCATCTTACGATTCCAAAGAATAGAATCCTTTTCGTAGACTTTGTCACAAAACATTGCGCTAATTTTGATGAAGTGGTAGCGACGCCCATATCAAGAACATATAAATCATTCTCTCGAGGTGCTCGCATCAGAATCCACTCATCTGGTATTTTGAATCCCGGCTTCAAGATAATACACTCTTTGTCGTTGAAATGCGCCGTGAACTTCTTGTCACAAATCTGCGATATGCTCAGAAGATTATTCTCCAATTCTGCAATAAAATTCATGCGATCGAATGAAACGACGCCATTGGAAAGTTTTCCCTCGGGGACTATCCTTCCACCCTGGTTACCCGCAAATCCAACATATCCACCATTGATAGCTTTTATGTCGAATAGCAACGCTTTCATTCCCGTCATATGTCTGGAAGCTCCACTATCCAGAATCCACTTAGAAAGTACGGATCTCTGGAGCCCCTGCAGATTTCAACAATCTATTTAAAAGTGAGACCCAATCCTTTTTGGTCTTGGGTTGAATTGGATAACCATCATCAAAATCAAACTCACACTCATCAGCATAATCGAATCCACACTCATCTGCATAATCAAATTCACATTCATCATCTGGATTTTCTATGATGTTTATGTTTGAAAACTTTACTGACTTTTTATCTTTTGAATTGTTGCCACTTGTAGTTTTGACATTTTCAGATGTGGTTTCAATTATGGTTTCAGATTTGATTCTTTCATTCTATCACTAGTCTTAACAAGCTCAGACTTAGTGATCTCAGATGTTGTTGACCGTTTCTTTGCAATCCAGGCTTGAGATTTTATGTTAGCCTTCTTGATGTAAAAATTGTTTTCATTAGCCTTTGAAGTTTCACCTTTTTTAAAAATTGAATTTTCAAACTTAGGTTTGACTTCAGCTTTTGATTCATTTCTTTTCAAAATCTTTACAGGTTTTACAAACACTGGTTGCTTCGGTTTCACAACATTTGAACTTTCTTTCCTTCGAAGTTAAGCCGGCTTTGATTTCGGACAGTAACGTGCAATATGACCAATTTCGTTGCACTTAAAACAAGTCCAAGAATCATGTGGATGTCCTTTTGTGGGTTTTACACCACTTGGTTTGGCACCACTTGCAATTTTGTCTTTATCTCGAAGTTCTTTCTGTTTCTTGAAATCATCGTTGGATTGTTTCCCGATCAAACTTTCCTCATGAACCGTATTCGTCCCATATACAAAATTCATGTTTTTATTTTTGTATTCATGAAATGGTGACGTTTTCTTTTTAGGTTCATCTGATTCCTCTAATTCCAACCCAGCTCTCCGGTTTTCCGGATGATCACCACCATTCCTTCGGTAATTGTTTCTCTTAGGTTTAGAATAAAATTTCTTTTCATTGATTACCAGATCATCTGATGTGACTTCCACGAGTTTAAAGAATTTGTCTAACAATTATTCCTTCACGTTTTGAATCGGAAAATTGTCATCAAAGTATAATCTATCAGATTCCTTAATCTTGTAGATTACAACATTAGGATCATCACATAGATCATTTTCCGATGATGTATCGTCATCTTCGGACTGTGAATCAGAATTCTTTGAACTCGAGTCGGCACTTCTAAAGTTTCCTTCATCAGAATCGTTCAAAACATTTTCAACAACCATTTTTACCACAGCATTGTCATCATCTGTTTTAGTATAGATTACATCAATGTTTTCTGGCAACTCTGTTTTCTTCTCAGATAACAACTCAATGTTGAGTGCCTTATCCATCCCATCAGCGGATTTGCGATAATACTTCTCTTATAGGGGTGGAGGAACATTGCTATATTCTTTACCAATTTTCTTTTTAGGTTTTTCTTCCGATGGAATTGTCGGAAGGATGTGATCAATGACATATGCGTTAGAGGTGTAACTTCTCAAAAGTTGTTGAACATGCTCTGTTTCAATTTTCATGTCCTGAAGTTGTTGCTTAGTTTCAGCAATGGTGTTAATAAAGATATTAATCGCTTTTTGCTTATCCATTACTGTTCCTTTCAACATCCTTATGGTATCATGTTGTTCAATATTATTTCTATCGAGCCTACCATAATCATTTTTCATTTTGTCATACGCTTCCTTCGTTGTGCGATAATCGTATTTCAAAAGTTCATTAAGCACATTGTTTTCAGCGATGATCTTTGATTTTTCAGCACATTCAGAACATGGTTCGGTACATTTTGTACAAGGTTTCTCAACCTCTACAACTTGTACTTTGACAACTTCATTTACCTCTGGACTTACCTTGGTTAGGTTTGCCATCAAGGCTTTGTCGGCAATATCCTTGAGGTTTTCGGCATTCACTTCTTGAGTAACATCAATGACCACTTCATTAGTTGATTTCTTCTCGGGAACTTGCTCCTGAGAACTTCCATCAAAGGACCTGCAAAATTTTCACAAGAGTTGGGAGATAAAATTCCTTTCTTCTGCATGTGGATATACTCCTCTTCTTCACATTGTTGTTGCAGATATTGTTCCAGTAAACTATTCTCCATAGCCGCTGCTTCTTCTGCAGAAGTATCTTCAACAATTTCAGCCATTGATGCAACTCCGGTCTTCTTACCGATGTAGGAATTCCAGTCGAAACTGTCATCTTCGTTTGATGCAACCATAGCTTTCTCAGTGTTGCTGCTATTCGGTTTCTCTTGGATTTCAACCTGAGTCTTCTTCGGGAAAGGCTTGTACTGAAGTGACTTCTTGTAATACTCGTTGCCTCCTCCGAATGGACTTTGATTTCCCGTTGCTTCATGGTTTTTACACTCTCTCTTAAAATGTCCCTTTTGGCGACATCTGATGCACGTGACTTTCGTCTTGTCAAAACCCAGTTTATTGCTAGAATTTCTGATGTCATGGCCTGTTAATGCAACAAACTTGGTAACCCTTCGGATAATCGAAGCTAAACTCCACTTAATATCCATCAACTCGAGTTCTTCTTCATCCACTTGGTCATAATCTTCTGCCGTCATTTTAGGATTTCCAATTTTACCGGCTACAAGACTTTCGTATGACTCCAAAATAGTGGGAAGAAGCGACATATGCTGTTTAGCGACTTGTTCTGAAACAACATTGTTCAAATTTACTGCGATGTTGCACTTGTATACATTCGAATCAGAATTTGTTTGTTGATTCTGATTTGCTTGACTTTGATAAGATGAATTTGAACCAGTGCATGAAAATGAAGACTGCGGACTCTGATCATATTGAGGATATGATTGGTTATGATTATGTTGTGAATTTTTCGAAGAATTCACACTTTCGTTGATTGCTGTCTGAATCTTTGGGCTTGAAATGTTATCTTGCATTCCACTCTTGTAGTACAAACCAACGTCTTGAACTACATTAGCGTTCTTTGACTTTGCAATCTTCAAGAGTTCCATTTCATGGCCTTCGAGTTTATCGATAAATGTTGACAGCTTGAAGAATTCCCATTTATCGCTTTCCTTCAGAACCATTAGATAAGTAGTCCACTCTCCATATGGTAGAGCATCTACAAGCTTGTCTATGTACTCTTGTTCCGTCTTCTCGAGACCGTGTCTTCGCATTTGGACTTTAAGATGATAGAAGCGTTCAATCATCTGCTTCATGGTTTCACCCTTCAACATGTTGAAGATATCGAACTCTTTCATAATGAGCGCCTTCTTGCTCTTGATCATCTCCGCGCTTCCTTGATACTTCTTCTGAAGAGAAAGCCAGAGATCTCTTGCAGTCGTGTATTCTGGTAGCAAGACGAGAATATCTTCTTTAACAGAATGTTGGATAAAACGGACCATCTTTTTCTCAGCAATGTATTCTTCTTTTTGTACAGTCGTGTGATTGTACTTTTCCAACACTTGATGGTGTTCATCCACCGAAACAGTGTAACCTCTTTCAATCGACACCCTGCCTGCGAAGTGCATGGCTTGAACCCAATATGTAAATTTCTCTTTCCATGCTTCATATTCGTCCATGCTCATTAGCTTGGGCGGTTTAATAGTCATGCCCATTTCGTTATCAAGACTGACTTGATGGATCACATTAGCATTTGACGAACTGGCTCCAGACATGAAAGCTCGTTGAATATCATCCATTGTGAATAACGAGACCTGTACACTGAAAATACTCAAAAACTTTTGAAAATATTAGTTCTACTACAAGTTCGGTCGAACTTGTAGTTGAAATGAAGAATCAGAGATTATCACAAGTTCGGTCGAACTTGTGATTTGATTTGCAAATTTCTTTAAACTGAACTTCGGTCGAACTTATGACTATTTAAAAAATAAACCAGAGTGAACTTCGAGCGAATTTGTCAAGTAAATTTGATGAGAAACTAGCAAGTTCGGGCGAACTTAGCTAAAAATTCTTGAATATTATCAAGATCGGTCGAACTTGACAAAAAATAATAGATTTCTAGCAACTTCGAGCAAACTTATCTCTAATTCCTTCAAAAATGCATCAAGTTCGAGCGAACTTGGTAAAAATCACTGAAAAAGTGAGTTTTTAGCACAAGTTCTACCGAACTTGGCTAACAAGTTCGATCAACTTGGTTTTGTCAAACATGGTTTTTTCAAAATTTTGACATCAATTTGGTTGAATTTGGTCTCCAATCTTTCAAGGGTTTATCTTTGTTGTATTTTACATGATATATTCAAAATTGAAAAGATTTTGACCGTGAATTCTTCATTTTTGATGAAAAACTTAAGAAAAATAGAAGAATATAGATGAAATAGAAGTGTTCTAGCTCTGATACCACTTGTAGGACCGATCCTTGATGCTAAGGAACCTAAATTTGATATCTAACGTCCATAATAGCGGGAATATTACGTCGTGTATACCAAAGACAAGAATTAATCAGTTTAACGTCAGTTTTATTGATCAAACGCCAAGAGTACAAACTGACAGAGCTTCGCCTCCAAAATGCCAAAGTTACAAATGAGAGAGGCTAGCTAGGTATTTATAGGCTACCAAGTTCGCTCATGGAGGACATAAGTTCGCCCGAACTTGCCTTAGCAAGTTCGACCGAACTTGGCTATACATGACTATTATGGGCGAACTTGTTACAACAATACATAAATACTTCATACGACTATCCTATTCAGCTCTATACTATACATACTCGATATAAGACTAAGACATAGACATTATGCACCAACATTGAGGTTTATGATCAATATCAGCTGAAGAAGGTGATGAAATGGCAGAATTTTGAGAGAAAGGAGGGATTTTCTTGGAATTAAATGGAAATAAAATGAAATAATAAAAATAATATATATATATATATATATGGGGGTGGCGGTTTGGGTGTGGGTCCCAAGGGACACCTCGTGCTTTGTTTTACGTGTTAAAAGATGATTTTTATCTTCCTTGTTGAGTTCGCGATTTGCGAAACGGGTTCCGTTTTTCGCGTTCTTACTGACAAAAGACTCGGTTTTAAAAACTGAGCATAACCGTCTCAAAATCGAGCAAGGTTATGTTTTAATCATAAAAGTCTCCTTTGACGTTGGTTTAAGTGTTTTTAAGCTTGATAGATCGTTCCTTGCACATTTGGTTGCCTTATGTTATGCCTGAAATGAAGGCGTTTCCCTAACCGGGAAGCTGCTTCCTTTTGCGTGCCCGGGCTTCGATTATCTTCAAACCTTATGTCATAGTCTATGGCACAAAACTCAATTTTTTCTGGAACTCGAAATCTTAAATGATGCTACCGATAACCTAATAGTCAATGTCAAAGGTTTGATGCGCTGTTAAACGTCAAGTCTCTGTTTAACACGTTGTTCAAGGCTAAGGGCACCAACCTCGCATCGTTGGTCCTTAATAATATCATGGTAACCATGATGTGCTCTCGGATCCCCCCAAGACATAACAGAGATTGTTTAGCATAGTACACAAGTCATGCAATTTGCAAAGTTTACGCGCAATTATTGTTTTAATCATGCTTAACGTTTAGGACCAATTAAGGTGTACCTATTTCATCATGGGTATCACACATAATCATAACAATATCATGATACACATATCCCGTCTGGTTACCACGGACTTGTACCAATCAAAGTTTACCGGATTTTTCGCAGTTGTCACAGGTGTTTTGATGATAAGGGTCGTCATGGTGATTATGAGTGAAGAACAGTTGTGAGGAAGAAGAAGATTTGAGAGAAAACCGCTTTAAGAATTTTGAATTCGATACAGCAGAGTAAAAACCTCTTATTGGGATAAAACAAGGTTTTATAAAGTGAAAAAGTGATGATGACGTGGTAAAGATCTGACAGCTATTATTTGTCCATGTGTATCCTCTGATAGTGAATGGAAGGCAGGTATTATGGTACATACTGTTGAGTGTCAACAGTGGATGGGAGTAGTGTTTTAATTTTACACTATCAGTGGGTAGCTTATCAGTGGATAAGGTAAACACAGTGGTTTGACCAATCAGATAATACACTTTTGCTAGTGGATATATTTTCAAGCACATCAATGCTTTTAAGAGAACAGTGGATAGAACAGACTTTTGAGATTTATTGAAAACTTCAATTTTGACTATTTTTAAGGATAGATTTTTGATTTTCTGAAAACATTTTATTGCTATTTACACATGGAACACAAAAACTTGCTTTCAATCCATGTTTAGCATTCCAATCCTAGAGATCAGACTTTCAAAGGTGGATGTATCAATGCTTTGGTTAGAACATCTGACAGTTGATCTTTAGTATGGACATGTTGTAAAGAAATCAAGCCTTTTCATAGAAATCTCTAGCAAAGTGATGTCTGATATCAATGTGCTTTGTTGTGGAATGAGAGACATGATTTTTAATGATGTTTTCACTGCTTGACTATCTATCTTGCGTGGCGTCTTTAATGCAGTTACATCAAAATCCAGCAGTTGGTTCTGAAGCCACAAGAGTTGAGCAGTGCAACTTGCAGCAGTAATGTATTCTGCCTCAGCAGTGGATGTGGATAGTACAACTTGCTTTTTGCTTTGCCATGACAGTAGGCAATCACCTAGGAATTGAAGTCCTCCTGATGTGGATTCCTTGTGGTGTGACAACCAGCAAAATCACTATCTGAGTAACCTGAAAGCTTATTGTTTCCATTAGCAGGATACTAGATACCAAGTGTGGGAGCACCGTTTATGTATCTAAATATCCTTTTCACAGCAATTAAGTTTGACTTTCTAGGTGTTGTATGGGATCTGGCACAAACACATGTTGCAAACATGATATCTGGCCTAGACGTAGTTAGGTATAATAAAGACCCAATCATACTTCTATAAAGACTTTGATCAACCAAGTCATCTTTGTCCTCAACAGTGACAAGCTTTGAGGTTGCCATGGGTGTGCTACAAGGTTACAGTCATTCATATCAAATTTGTTAAGTAGTTCTTTGACATACTTATTTTGATGAATGAAAGTGCCATTGTGCTTTTGTTTAACTTGAAGACCAAGAAAACATTGTAACTCACCCATTGCACTCATTTCAAACTCCGCTGCCATGAGTTGTCTAAACTCTTCACACATGGCAGTACATGTGGATCCAAAAATGATGTCATCACATAAATTTGGTCAAGCATCAAATCTTTTCCTCTCCATTTCATAAATAAGGTTTTATCAATTTTACCTCTTGAAAATCCAATGGATAAGAGAAAAGTGGATAGAGTTTCATACCAGGCTCTGGGTGCTTGTTTTAGGCCATACAGTGCTTTGTTCATCTTGTACACATGATCGGGATAGAATGCATCTTCAAATCCAGGAGGTTGACACACATACACTTCTTCCTTGATCTTTCTATACAAGAATGCACTTTTGATGTCCATTTGAAACACGTTGATGTTGTGGTTGGCAGTAAAAGCTAAGAATAGTCTGATGGCTTCTATCCTTGGTACAGAAGCAAAGGTTTAATCATAATCAATGCCTTCTTCTTGTCTGTAGCCTTGAACCACAAGCCTTGCTTTTTTGTTGACAACAATGCCCCTTTCATCAGTCTTTTTTTGAAGACCCACTTTGTGCCAATTGGACATACATCCTTAGGCAGTGGTACAAGTTCCTAATATTGTTGTCTTTTAAATTGAAGGAGCTACTCTTGCATAGCTTCTAACCAACTATTGTCATTTAGTGCCTCTTGGTACTTGACAGGTTGTGTGAGTGATAGAAAACCAACAAAGAGGCAAATGTTTTGGGATTGGCTTCTCGTGAGCACTCCCTCTTTATGTTGATAATAACTTGATCCAACGGATGGCTTTTAAGGAAAATCAAATCACCTTGGTATGGGACAATAACATTTTGAGGTGAAGGCTGCAAATGTGTATCATCTGAGCTAACATCTGCTGGCAAATTAGAAGTTCCAGCCTCTTTTTGGAATGGTTTTGGAGGTATTGGAGGTATAGATGTGAGATTGCGTTGATTTTTGTTCACAGTGTGTGGACTTTTATCAATAGTGGTTTGATTTTGTGAGCTGGCAGAGGTTTGGGGATCAACAATTGTTGAGCCAGCAGAGCTTTCA